>JAQOWZ010000020.1:5000-10005000 GCA_035578165.1 Stenolophus ochropezus
TATATTGTATGCAATAATACCCTCTTCTACAACAATGGCATGTGCAAGGTATACATGTACAACTCCCCGAGGTCTATCTGCAGCTCATGTAGAGGACTCTGTTGAGATGTAAGAAGCTGAAACATAAGAAGACGTGGAGAGGTTTGTTCCACCCCAATATTGGTTGTGGTTAAGCCCTGATCAAAAAATTATATGCTCTAAATTATTTATATTGAAACATACCCGAATTCATCAACATACCCATTGTTGGGTGTGCCTGTTTACTTTACATGAATTTTGGTAATGCTATTTGAATTTTGTATAGGTATTATTTAACACGGGCACTCACAGTTGATGTGAAGAGTATTTATTGTTAAGACATGTGTGTATTTAAAACGTAAGTTGGCATTATTTAACATGGGCATTCACAGCTGATATGTAGACTGTATATTGATAAGGCATGTCTATTTAAAAAGTAAATTGTTATTATTTAAGATGTGAAGAGTGTTTATATTGTTATTGTACTTAAAACAAAAATAGGTATTATTTAACACGGGCACTCACAGCTGATGTGAAGAGTTTTTATTGTTAAGGTTTGTGTGTATCTAGAATGTAATTCTTTTCTAAGATATTATTATGATAAGAGATAATGATTTATTAAGAGTACAAACCATTTAAATATATGGGAGCAACAATGAGGCCTTCTGCAACAATGAAACTGCACCAGGTCTTCTAAGGGCTTGTAGGGGATGCTCTGGGCGTAATCTTCTTCGGGTATTTCTGTTTAATTTATGGGAAATCTGGGAACTGTTTCTAGAGGTGCAGTCTGGATTCATGAACCCCTGGAGCTCGTCTTAGTAAATGATTTAACCAGCTGATATCAGCTGCTCTGGGCTTCTGAAACAATGGAAAATCTTACGAGATTTGTGTATTTTAAGATACCCGTTTAAAGAGCTAACCATTTATTTGTTGTGTAACAATGAGACAATCTGCAACAATGATAAATGCATCCAGGCCTTCTTAAGGCTGAAGAGTGATGATCTGGACGTAATTGCTTTCGGGAATTCTTGTGTTCGATATGGGAAGTCTGGAGACGGTTCCTAGAGCTAGTCACGACCTCCTGGAGTTCCTCTAGGTAATAAATAATTTAACAGGGGTTCTGCAACAAAGACAATGTCCTGAAATATTTCTGTTTTTAAGATACTCGTTTAAAGAGCTAACCATTTATATTGTGTGCAATAATGCAATCTTCTGCAACAATGACATGTGCAAGGTATACATGTACAGCTCCCCCAGGTCTATTTGCAGCTCATGTAGAGAACTATGTTGAGATGTTAGATGCTGAAACATAAGAAGACGTGGAGACGTTGGTTCCACCCCAATTTTGGGTGTGGTTAAGCCCTGCCACCACGTCAAGGTCTCTCCACTTGGGCAGGGAGTCCTACCCAAGCCGCCTAGCGATTCAATAGGCAGAATGGATAGAACCACCCCAGGTCTAAAACCACGACCGGGGTGCCTAACGGGTAACAATCTAAGTGGCCCTATAACAATACAACCCTAACAACTTATATCAACTAATGAATCGCACCTGAAAGAAAAAGATTAGTACATCCTAACAAATGAAATGAAATGGTCCTGTCAAGTCCTGGGAGGAAAGAAAAGGATCGGAGACAGCACACCTGCCGGGATCAGGCCGCCAAGAACCCCATGGCACATCAATGTTTTTTACGCATTAATGTGATGTGGCGCTTGGACGGTGTGTGTCGCCCCAATCACTGACTTAACCCGTGCAAAGCCTCGAGGGTTTGGGAAAAGCCAGTGATTGTAGGCACCTACAGAGCCCCGACAATTTGTAAGGGATGTAGGGTGTGAGTCGGAAACTACAACAAAGCACTGGATGCACTATGTTGAGAGTCCTTCTCACCATTCAACAAGCACCAGGTGATCGCACTCATAAACACACCCCATTGCCACCCCCAACTGCTGCTGCTGCTGCTCTCTCTCCTTACAACGATCGCGAACGGAATTTACCCTGCAAGTACCCCAAGCTACTTTACAATTTAAATAGCAAGAAATATAAAAAAATATTCACGATACAAAATAATTATAACAATAAAAAGAAAACCTATCAAAAAAATGAAAATATCGCGCCCGGGTTTTCGCAACAAAGTTTCGAGTATGTTCGCGGCTTTAACTCGCGGGTTCTTCCTCCTGGATGGCCTCGAGACTTGCTCAAAGCCCTCAAGGCCTTGCTACCATCCCGGTCCCTCGGCGTCCCACGAAATCTCGCGTTGTCCGGGTCCTGGGTCCCGGCCTATCGACCCAGACTATTTGTTGGGTTCCACACACGAGCTAATGTGAACGGAACGAACAACCCAGCCCTTATTCTGGGAATGTAACCGCGGAACGGTCGGCCCGGACTTATTCCGGGATACGCGAGCTAGGAATTTAGGATGACGCGCGCCCCTCTTAAAACTAACTTTGTTATTTGTGTTAATTTATTACAATTTAATATTTGTGATAACTGCAAAATGCAATGAATCTAATATTAATCCATCTTTAATTCTTTGATTCAATTCTTTTAAATTACTGATTTAATTCATATTTTTGTTAATTTTTGCTGCTGTACGACAATGAACATTTCAATTGATTGTTAAAGTCAAGCAAGTAAAAATATTCTTATTCATATATGATTACTGTAATTCATGATGTTATGTAATTCATATTTTACTGTATTGCAAAATCAAAATAAATAACTTAAAATTTAATTTATTACAATTTAATATTTATGATAACTGCAAAATGCAATGAATCTAATAGTAATCTATCTTTAATTCTTTGATTCAATTCTTTTAAATTACTGATTTAATTCATATTTTTGTTACTTTTTGCTGCTGTACGACAATGAACGTTTCAATTGATTGTTAAAGTCAAGCAAGTAAAAATATTCTTATTCATTATGATTACTGTAATAATTCATGATGTTATGTAATTCATATCATACTGTATTGCAAAATCAAAATAAATAACTTAAAATTTTATTTATTACAATTTAATATTTATGATAACTGCAAAATGCAATGAATCTAATAGTAATCTATCTTTAATTCTTTGATTCAATTCTTTTAAATTACTGATTTAATTCATATTTTTGTTAATTTTTGCTGCTGTACGACAATGAACGTTTCAATTGATTGTTAAAGTCAAGCAAGTAAAAATATTCTTATTCGTATATGATTATACAGAAATTCATGATGTAATGTAATTGATTCTTATTGTATTGCATAATCAGTTACATATAGTGTGTTCCTATAATTTTATTTATTTCAACTTAAATATATCTATTTAAAATAAATAACTTTAAATTTTATTTATTACAATTTAAAATTATAACAACTGAAAAATTCAATGAATCTGATATTAGTCTACATGTATTGTATTCTTTGTTTTAATTCTTTTAAATTATTGATTTAATTCATATTTATTGTTGAGGCCCTACTGCATTCATACGGGGAGGATAAAAGGAAACACGCAACATATTTTTTTGTTTTTCTTTCTTCGTATTTTTTTTTGCACACACACATTCACACAATTGGACATTCATACAGCTAAGTATTTGAAATCTAAATAAAAACTATACGTTCATTGTCTATACAGCGAACTTTCCAGCAAAATTGTTATTGGTTTATTACTTTCAACGTATTTTTTTAAAGTAAATAAAACAAATTATAAATATAAAAAATGTGGCTAGACATTGGAAAAAAAATTATGTATTGGTCAAAGTAAAACATTTCAGGGAAAATTTCAGAAAGTTAATATAAAAGTACTTATAAAAGCAGAGCGAAACAAAAAAAAAATTCTTATTATTTTATACTTCTAAGATATATTTTGAAAATAAACAAAACCATTTATAGGTATAAAAATATGGGTAGACATTAAAATTATATGTATTGATCAAAGTACAACATTTTGGGGAGAATTTCATAAAATTAATAAAAAAGTACTTATAAAATTAGAGCGAAACAATCAAATTTTAAATGATCAGGGTTATAATATATCATAAAACATTTTTTTGTTATAATTATAGAACTATGTAAGAAAGCAAAAAGTACAAAATGAAATAAAACTGAGTACAGCATTGGCAGTCATGCTTTATATCTAACTAATAACTTTCGTGCCTTATATCTAACTAATAACTTAACTGTAACAAAATGTTTTACCGATGTCAATAATTTTAAAATATTATTTATTAGTTTTAAAAGAGTGAATAAATTGACTTAATGTTGTTTCAAAATTTCTATTTGGCTATTAAAAATGCATTATTTGTGAAAGTAACAGTTTCCAAATTCCGATTAGAGTACTTTTAGCAAAATGAGAAAGTTGACACTGGACTTTTCGAAGAAAACCTTCAATTTTGGAAAGTTCTAGTTGTCACTTTCTCCATACCTAAGTCAGTTTATTCCGCCTCTTAGAGGGGGTATGTCCGACCTTTAAATAAGGAAATTTTTAAGACAAAAGACACAGTTAGAGAGTCAGCGAGTGAAGAAGAGTCAATCATGACTCGTGTAAATAATATTTTGTAAGTAAGTTTAAGTTTTATCCTCATATGTAACCTATAATTATTTATTAGTAGTTTTTAACTTTTAATTTGTAAATTCTATTTCATTTTAATATAATTTATTGTTAAGTTTTCTTATTATTGTTTTGTTTACCCCTTTTAATCAATTCTTTTCTAAAATTAGTTTGATTATTCTAATTAAAAATAATCTGGTGGCAGCGATTTAAATTCTACCAATTTCGACATTTTAATTCCAAATTAAATAAATAACTTTTATTAAATTAAAACCCAAAATCCAATAGTTAAATTTCTGCGTTTTCTTCATTGTTACAACTGGTTGGCAGCGGTGTGGGATACGAATATTCCTGTTGCCTTAACGTTCAGGCTACCTTTTCAAAATTAATTTGTTAAAATGAATCAACAAGTACTTGATATGTTAAATTGTATACCATTTTTTGGCGGTGAAGACCATGAATGTGTTGAGGAATACTTTGTACATTTAGAAAAATTTCAGAGAAATACTAATACCTCATTTGAGAGATTACAGTTTATTGGGTTTTTGCATTGTACGGGAAAAGCAAAACAATATGTACGGTTATATTCTGAGGAATTCAAGGGAAATTGGGAACTTTTCAAATTTCGAATGAAAACCAGATTTGAGAAAATTAATTGCAATTCTTTTGAAAATGGTACTAGACCTACGACAGTAGTGGATTCAAGAATGCACTTTCAAAATTATTTTCAACCCGAAAGAGTTCCGGTACATAATTTAAGACATCAAAATTTAAATTCAGATATTAGCACGGAAAATTATCAAAATTATCGGGGAAGGATTCCTGTACAAGAATTGATGTGTTTTCGATGTGAAAAAATGGGACATATGCAATGGAACTGTCCCACAAAATTTGCGAATCGTATGTGCTTCAAATGTGAAAACATGGGGCACATACAGAAAGATTGTCCGTTGAAGGAATCCCCCCGAATAGTAGAACAAATAGTAGAAAGAACGGTTACATGTGAGGAAAAACAAAAATTAGATAATTTGAGTAATAAGTATGTGTGTATGAGTGATGAAAATAAGAGTGTTAGTTACAATGGTTTAAGTGATAGTAGTGATAAAAATGTTTACCCGGACTCGAACAATAAATATAAAGAAAGTGAGTGTGAAGAAGAGACAGTGATCTGCACCGATGATGAGCTGAACTACGCGGAGGAGAGAGACGACAATTTCGATCCAACAAGGAGTTCAGTTCATAGCGTCGAAGAGAAGCCAGAGAACGGCGTCGAGGTAGAGGCAACTAGGACAACGGAAGTAGAACAGGTAAACGACTCTACGAATTGTGCACGTTTAGAGGAGGAAAGTACGGTGGAGTATGGCTCAGAAAAGGCACCTGTGAGAGATGATTCTGGCGCGAGACTCGCAGAATCCAGGGAAACGGCTAAAGAAGAGCATACTGCCATACCTCCTGTGATAGAAACAATCGTAGAGATCGTTTACACAGAAGTTGAAAAAAAATCCAGTAGTGGTCCGACGCGCGAAGAGAGTTTAGAAGTTAAATGTTTGTCAGTCTCGAATGTTGAAAAGTACGCGGTGTGTTGTCCTGGTGGAGACGTCGGCGATGTGGAATTCCAGAAGAAGAAAAGTTCGAGCAACCGACCCAGCGAGAAGCGAAAAGACGGACAAAGGCGAGGCCATAAAACCCGGGCGCGTGGCGGTACATACCATCGACCCAGGTGGAAGAGTAGCGGTCAGGTTTCGGATGCGGACGGAAAACACAAGAATAAAGACAGGAGAATACAAAAGAAAGGTAAGCGATTGTTTGTTAAAGTAAAGAAAAAAGTTAAAACGAAATTATTTGACAAGTTTAAAACGAAGACCACGAAATTAGATAGAAATATTAATACAAATAATTATTTTATATTAAAAAGAAACCATAGAGTCAGAAACAGCACTGTTAGTAGAAAACCATTCCATATTATATTTAAATTAGATGAGAAAGAATTTCATAATTACTATAAGGTAAAATTTGGAAAAGAAATTAATTTTAGAATAAATGAAAGGGGATTAGTTTACCATCTTTATAAAAGCCGAAAACGGCCCAGGTAAAGAGAGATTTCGGTTGTTTTGTATTGTGTCGGGTAATCAGATCATAAACGTTGAATGTATCCAGGATATTGGCACTCCTGCCCGTGTGATAGCCAACGTATGTCTTAGGCTGGGAGATGAAATTAAGTTAATTAGTTTTTTTTGAATAATTCCGTCCAAGCTAAGACCTGCGGATGTTATGGTTATGGTATGGTAGTAAATAGTTAAAGTTTTTCTTGTTAGTTATTGATATAAAAATATTAATTATTAGTTAAATAAGAGTTAATAATTCATGAAAATAAAAGTAATTGTTTTTTGATAAAAGAATCATTCAGGAATTGTAGTAGTAAACAATTGTATTTTGATAAACAAGTAATAGTTTTTTTTTTTTGATAAAAGAATATGCAAGAAATATAGAATTGAGCAATTGTATTTTGAACGATGATACTGGTTAGGCATTTTGTTACAGTCCGACATTCCGCCAAACTGCTAGAGGATGATGATCTGGGGACCTTCATACATCGATGGCGAGCAGAATCTGCCTTCAGAGATCAGAGGCGTCGAGATTGTCTTCTCCGAGAATTGCATTGTCGAGGAAGCGAAAAGTCTGGGTCACAGAAGAGATGCTGACCGCAGTATGGCCGACAGTTGATGAAGACAACGGAAATGAAACCGACGTCTGCCGAGCTACGAAGTACAAGGAGATCGCTGCCATCGAGTGTGGGGAGCACCTAGAGTTCGGAATCTAGTAGTTGGGAACATATGAGTTATATTTTTAAAAATGTTATATTTTTGAAAATATAGCTCAAGTTAAGGGGAAAGGGATGTAACAAAATGTTTTACCGATGTCAATAATTTTAAAATATTATTTATTAGTTTTAAAAGAGTGAATAAATTGACTTAATGTTGTTTCAAAATTTCTATTTGGCTATTAAAAATGCATTATTTGTGAAAGTAACAGTTTCCAAATTCCGATTAGAGTACTTTTAGCAAAATGAGAAAGTTGACACTGGACTTTTCGAAGAAAACCTTCAATTTTGGAAAGTTCTAGTTGTCACTTTCTCCATACCTAAGTCAGTTTATTCCGCCTCTTAGAGGGGGTATGTCCGACCTTTAAATAAGGAAATTTTTAAGACAAAAGACACAGTTAGAGAGTCAGCGAGTGAAGAAGAGTCAATCATGACTCGTGTAAATAATATTTTGTAAGTAAGTTTAAGTTTTATCCTCATATGTAACCTATAATTATTTATTAGTAGTTTTTAACTTTTAATTTGTAAATTCTATTTCATTTTAATATAATTTATTGTTAAGTTTTCTTATTATTGTTTTGTTTACCCCTTTTAATCAATTCTTTTCTAAAATTAGTTTGATTATTCTAATTAAAAATAATCTGGTGGCAGCGATTTAAATTCTACCAATTTCGACATTTTAATTCCAAATTCATGAACTCCTTTTATTAATTTAAAATCCAAAATTCAATAGTTCAATTTTTCGTGTTCGGCCATTGTTACATAACTAAAGCGATATTTACTTTATAAAACTTCCCGGGCAATTTTATAGAGCAAGATATCGCTTACCCAATCGCTCACACACACCATACCATACCTTATATCTATTGCCAAATTGTACCCAGTTTTATGTATGAGAATAAATATATTATGTTAGCTTATTACCCATTATTGGGTGTGCCAATCAGTTTTAGACAGATTATCATAATATATTTGTTTCTTTTTTAAATAATTATGTAATATGTAATGAATTAATAAAAAAAATCATTTAAAATTCTTGTTTCGCTATAGGAAAAAAAAGGAATATTATTTAAAAGAAATATAAAATCGGTATTTGAAAATTAAATTCGCTATTGCTTAAAGGTACGTAATAATGTACAATATAAAAAATGTAGAAGAATAACTGTTAAATTTATATATTATGGAATTATAATTTTTCCAATCTCATATGAATATGGAATATAGGGCATTAATTTGTTAAGGTATAATTGTAATTTAATAAAGCAAGTTGTAACAAGAGGTAATATTACGTAATGACCAATACATATTTCAGGTATAAAATGAAAAATATACTACTTTATAATTAAATTAAAATAAAAAAGAAACTAAGTAAAATGTAAGTGAGAAATATATGTAAAATATTTAGAATAATTTTAATAAAAATGATAAAACAGAATTAATTTACGATCTTTTTAAGTATGATATATACACGTATATTTTTTTATTGTATATGTGATCCATATTTAAATATAATACTGAAATATTTGGGTGTAGAATTTTAAGGGTTTAATTTGCTGGAAAGTTGTAGCAAACCATACCTTGTTACCAAGTTAACTTGGTTAGAAATTACCAAAACCAATTGATTCCAACGAAGTCCGGTCTCCCATCCTTGGAACTGCTGGGCACGAAATAGGTTGAAAAATATTTAAACACTGCTTGCAAATGGCGACGAGGCACTACCGAGTACTGTACGTACAACGCGATGTTAACACTTTCAACACCAAAAAGCAAATGACCGAAACTTACCTGAGTCTGAGTATTTTATAATGATTAATTAATTAATTGACTGAAAAATTACGTAAAGATGTAATGACGTTGAAACATGGCTGCCCTGTAAGAAAGAGACGGGTATATTTTTTAATATAATAAATAAATAAATGCATAGAATTTTTAACTAATTTTTGGGTGCCCCAATTTTGGGTATGTCAGTTCTACTTTTAAACATAAGATGTAATATATTTTCGATGACCAATTTTTACGGGTGCCAATTTTTTTTTGCCCGAATTTTTTTGAATTATTATACTTGCTCCCCAGACTGCATTTCTCAGGGCACTTATAACTGTTGAGGGGAATGCATAGGAGTTACATAAATACACTTATGTTTTGAAGGAATATTTTTATTATCGTACTGTATCATTTCTATTTTCAAATGAATGTTTGATACTCTGTATACTAATTTTACAAGTTATTGTTATTTTAACAATGTCATTCAACAATACCAATAAATGTTATGTAAATGAACATTATCTATTATTAAATTCCTGATATTCACAAGTGTAGGTGACCAACATGACACGAACGAGTAGAAGACATCTCCAAAAATCATCTATATTATTTGTTTCTACGGGCACTTTCAACTGATATAAAAGTGCTTCTAACAGCACTTTTCAACAGATATAATAATTGCTTCTACGACCACTTTTCAACTGATATAAAAATTGCTTCTAACAGCACTTTTCAACTGATATAAAAATTGCTTCTACGAGCACTTTTGAAACACATAGCAAACCGTCAGACAAGCATTAGAAAAAGTGCTTCTACGAGCACTTTTCGAAGTCATAGCAGCCGCCAAATACTCATACAAAAAGTGCTTCTACCGGCACTTTTCAAATCCATCAAAATCACAAGGTATCTCACTTGAAATTCAAATCTGAGCGCTCGGTCAGACATTCACCCACCAAAATTTAAAAATCCGACGAATCCGCGCCTCTGAAGCCTGCGAATCGTGGCTCGTAGCCTTCCCACCTCAAAATTTCGCTTGATATATGGCTTCCTAGCTGAATTTTATTCAAAAAATTACGTAACCTCGGTTATAAGGCTGGTTTTTCGGCTATAAGGCTCGTTTTTCGGCTATAAGGCTGTTTTTTCGGCTATAAGGCTGAAATTTCGCTTTTGCTGGTTCGTGGAGCTGCCGGGCTAGCCGGCGGCTCCAGCTGGCTCGGCGGCGCGCTCGGCGGGTTGCGGATCGGCTCGCCGGCGCGCTCGGCGGGTTGCGGATCGGTTGCCGGATGCCCGGATCGCTGGGCCGCCCGGTTCGCACCCTGGGCCGCAGACCAGGGTACGCCGGTGGTTGAAATGCCCTGAAATCCTGAAAATGCTTGGAATTCGATCGGTATTTTGAATTGAAAGATTATGTAATTTTTAAATAGTTTTTATTGTTCATTTATTGTGATACAATTGTGATTAAAACTAGGCTATATGAAATAGGTCTCTGACGTAATGATACACCTCAATACGTTCGGATTTACGAAATTTAGTGAGTGCTACATTTATGAATAAATGAGAGCAGTATTTTTGAACTTAGAAAAAATATATTATTTGTTATAAGAAATTTATTTGTACGTAGTGTGACATATTAAAATGTACAGAATAAATAGAGCAATTTTATGAAAATTATATATTATTTGAAATAAAAAGATATACACATGTTTTTGCACTATTTGATGCATTGCAAATGATAAAGATATTTTGCTCCCATTATTTTTTGTATTAAGGTGCATTTGACCTCACATGACCCCACATCTTATTTTCTAACTATGCTAAAAATATATGGTTATTTGTATAGATATTTTATGTTTATTCGCTTATTACTACGGAAAGTATAACAGTTTAAACTTACAACTATGATACATATATAAATGCAATGTAAAAAACGGGAGTAACAGTTTACATAACAGACATTTACACATGATTTATTGGCTTAACAACTAAGGGATGTAATACAATATTTTAAAGGTATTTTTACAACAAATAGAACTTTAAATAATATATATTAAATATAGGGCAATTTTCTATTTATTTATAACAATGGACTACAAATAAAAATAATGTTTGTAAGACATTGGATTAGGAACTTATAAAATAAGTTTTAAAATAAAGAACATATCAGCTCTTTAGGGCCCAAATTTGGGTATGGAGAAAGGAAATATATTTATTTTGTGTTCGCTTAAAGGAAAATTCAAAAAAATGTACTTTAAGGAATTTAACTAATTTTTTTGAGTTATATATGTCAGCCCTTAAAATTTACCCTGTATTATTTTAAAATATAAAATTTGATACAATTTTTTTGTTATGAAAAAAAAGGAAATGCAATTTTAAATTATTTTTTTTTAATTTAGTACAATAAAGATGTATATGACTTAATTAATTAAAAATGGAGCCCCAATGTTTGATATGATCTACTTTAAATACAGAATAAATATTTAAACAATTTACTACACATATATGCATATAAATAATGGAATTTGATCTATTTACTACAAATCAAAAATATACAACAAAAATATATCCATGAAAAAAGTTTTTAATAGTGTAAAAAATAAATTAGCTAATAAATGAAGTTATTATGTAAGTCGTATTTACCACAGAATATTTATTTATTTGTTACAAAGTTAGGGGATGAAAATCACATTTTTATTGTTAGCAAATGTCATGTATTTTATATTTATTACTAAAATATATATGATAATTATTTATTTCTAAATAAAAGATGTTTAAAAAAACAAGTTATATGCAAATATTTATGAATACATATTTATATTAATCAGTTATCAGTTTGACACACCCAAAAATGGGTAAGGATGATTATTTATTTAATTACAAAAAATGGTAATTTTAAAAACTGTAAAATAAATATACAAGGGAACTATTATGTGGTTAAATATATCTAGTAAAATCTGGAAATAATAATAGTTCATGGAATAAATTTGCATAAATTTTGCGCAATATTTTTGTGTTTATTTTAAAGAACCATGATCTAAAAATATGCATATATGTTCAGTATAACAAATTTGTAATTTAGGGAAAATATTTACTAATAAATACTAGTTTTATATTATCTAGGAAGGGTAGTTTTATTTATTTATAACTTAAAACTAAGTGTGAGTCAAAGGGTACAGATAAATATGAGGGGTTTTGGGCATAGTTCTCTGGGATTTTTTCTTGCCTAAGGGGAAGTCTGGAAACCGCTTCTGGGGCTGCAGATTGGGTTCAGCTCATCTCGCAGTAGTGGGGTTCTGTAAGAAATCAAACACACTTGAAATATTAAAGTTCCATGAATACATGTTATGAATAATTGTAATAAATAGTGAGTGTAAATAATTCGTACTTATAATGATGAAAGGTCATTGATATCTACTATACTGGAATAAAATAATTTATAAATTTCAGGAATTGTAGTATTGAAATTTGACATGTGTGTATTCAAAACGCAAATTGTTATTATTTAACACGGGCACTAACAGCTGATGTCAATTGATGTGAAGTGTGTTTATTTTTAAGACATGTGTGTATTTAAAACGTAAGTTGGCATTATTTAACATGGGCACTCACAGCTGATATGAAGAGTGCTTATTGTTAAGGCATGTCTATTTAAAAAGTAAATTGTTACTATTTAACATTGGTACTAACAGCTGATGTGAACAGTGTTTATATTGTTATTATACTAAAAACGAAAATTGGTATTATTTAACAGGGGCACTCACAGCTGATGTGAAGAGTTTTTATTGTTAAGGTTTGTGTGTATTTAAAATGCAATTTTTTTCTAAGATATAAAGATAACATATTATGATATAGATAATGTTTTATTAAGAGTACAAACCATTTAAATATATGGGTGCAACAATGAGGCCTTCTGCAACAATGAAACTGCACCAGGTCTTCTAAGGGCTTGTAGGGGATGATCTGGGCGTAATCTTCTGCGGTTATTGCTGTTTAATTTATGAGAAATCTAGAAACTGTTTCTAGAGGTGTAGTCTGGATTCATGAACTCCTGGTGCTCGTCTAGGTATAAATGATTTAACCAGCTGATATCAGCTGCTCTGGGGTTCTGCAACAATGGAAAATCTTACGAGATTTGTGTATTTTAAGATACCCGTTTAAAGAGCTAACCATTTATTTGTTGTGCAACAATGAGACAATCTGCAACAATGATAAATGCATCCAGGTCTTCTTAAGGCTGAAGGGTGATGATCTGGACGTAGCCTCCTTCAGGAATTTTTCTGTTCGATATGGGAAGTCTGGGGACGGTTCCTAGAGCTAGTCACGACCTCCTGGAGTTCCTCCAGGTGCTAATTGATTTAACAGGGGTTTTGCAACAAAGACAATGTCCTGAAATATTTGTTTTTAGATACTCGTTTAAAGAGCTAACCATTTATATTGTGTGCAATAATGCGATCATCTGCAATAATAAAATGTGCAAGGTATACATGTACAACTCCCCCAGGTCTATCTGCAGCTCATGTAGAGGACTCTGTTGAGATATAAGATGCTGAAACATAAGAAGACGTGGAGACGTTGGTTCCAGCCCAATTTTGGGTGTGGTTAAGCCCTGCCACCACGTCAAGGTCTCTCCACTTGGGCAGGGAGTCCTACCCAAGCCGCCTAGCGATTCAATAGGCAGAATGGATAGAACCACCCCGGGTCTAAAACCACGACCGGGGTGCCTAACGGGTAACAATCTAAGTGGCCCTATAACAATACAACCCTGACAACTCATAAATAAAAAATTTACGTTCATTGTCTATACAGCGAACTTTCCAGCAAAATTCGAATTACTTTTATACTTCTAAGGTATATTTTGAAAATAAATAAAACCATTTATAGATATAAAAATATGGGTAGACATTAAAATAAAAATTATATGTATTGATCAAAGTACATCATTTTGGGGAGAATTTCATAAAGTTAATAAAAAAAGTACTTATAAAATTAGAGCGAAACAATCAAATTTTAAACGATCAGGGTTATAATATATCATAAAACATTTTTTTGTTATAATTATAGAACTATGTAAGAAAGCAAAAAGTACAAAATGAAATAAAACTGAGTACAGCATTGGCAGTCATGCTTTATATCTAACTAATAACTTTCGTGCCTTATATCTAACTAATAACTTCGTGCCTTATATCTAACTAATAACTTAACTAAAGCGATATTTACTTTATAAAACTTCCCGGGCAATTTTATAGAGCAAGATATCGCTTACCCAATCGCTCACACACACCATACCATACCTTATATCTATTGCCAAATTGTACCCAGTTTTATGTATGAGAATAAATATATTATGTTAGCTTATTACCCATTATTGGGTGTGCCAATCTGTTCTAGACAGATTAGCATTATGTATTTCTTTTTCAAATAATTATGTAATGAATTCACAAAAATATCATTTAAAATTCTTGTTTCGCTATAGAAAAAAAATATATAAAATGGAAAATTATTTAAAAGAAATATGAAATCAGTATTTCAAAAATAACTTCACTCTTGATTAAAGTTACGTAATAATGACATAATAATGACAATGAGACAATCTGCAACAATGATATATGCATCCAGGTCTTCTTAAGGCTGAAGAGTGATGATCTGGACGTAGTCTCCTTCAGGAATTTTTCTGTTCGATATGGGAAGTCTGGGGACGGTTCCTAGAGCTAGTCACGACCTTCTGGAGTTCCTCCAGGTGCTAATTGATTTAACAGAAGTTCTGCCACAATGAAATAAGCCTAACGGGTACCAATCTAAGTGGTCCTATAACAATACAACCCTGACAACTCATATCAGCTAATGAATCGCAGCTGAAAGAAAAAGATTAGTACATCAATGGTAAGATGGCGGCGAGTAAAGAGAAAGAAAAATTTTGTGCTAAATGTTTAAGTGATTTTGATGGTGAAAAAATAATTGGGTGCGAAGGACGTTGCAAAAAATTGTGATAGTAAAGTTCAAGTATGTTCGGTGTGTACAGGGAATCACAGTGGATTAAAATGTAATTCAGATGTAAAAAGTGTATTAATTGTATTAAAGCAAACGCTAAGTACAATTTAACATTAAGTACTGAACATAAAGCAAATGATTTAGATTGTCCATGTTATAAAAGAATATTTAATGCGGTCCAGAAGAAAACGGAATATATAGCAAATAGCACAGCAATTACAAAATTATGCAAAGTGTAAAAACAACATATTGTATATGAATGCTCAAAGTGTTTATTCTCATTATCAAGAGATTATACATCTAGTCGTATGTAGCGAACCACTTGTTTGGTGTGCCAGTGAGACACACAACTAATAATACAGAGTGGCCCAACGAAATTTATCAGCGCAATTTTTGGCCACTTAAGATCAATTTTGCAAAAAACGCTCGAACACGTCAATTTTAGTATAAAGGGGGGCACCTGAATGGATTAGTACCAATGGCATAACTTCAACCCTAAAATGGGGGTGGACTGCACCTCAAAAATTTTAATGAAAAAGGGTGTCAAACATGACAGTTCGAAAGGCCTTTCAATTCTCTTTTCAACAGTTTTTTTTATTTTTCAAATCCGATCATTAGTTCCAGAGAAATATGGTTTAAAACAAATTTTATCAGGTGTTCAAAATTGCAATCAAGTAGGTTTAAACAAATGTATATTATGGATATATATTTAAATAAAAATTATATGTATTGATCAAGGTACAACATTTTGGGGAAAATTTCAGAAAGTTAATAAAAAAAGTACCTACTTATAAAATTAGAGCGAAACAATCAAATTTTAAACGATCAGGGTTATAATATATCATAAAACATTTTTTTGTTATAATTATAGAACTATGTAAAAAAATAAAAAGTACAAAATGAAATGAATCTGAGTACAGCTTGACAGTCATGCCTTATATCTAACTAATAACTTCGTGCCTTATATCTAACTAATAACTTAACTAAAGCGATATTTACTTTATAAAACTTCCCGGGCAATTTTATAGAGCAAGATATCGCTTACCCAATCGCTCACACACACCATACCATACCTTATATCTATTACCAAATTGTACCCAGTTTTATGTATGAGAATAAATATATTATGTTAGCTTATTACCCATTATTGGGTGTGCCAATCTGTTCTAGACAGATTAGCATTATGCATTTCTTTTGCAAATAATTATGTAATGAATTCACAAAAAAATCATTTAAAATTCTTGTTTCGCTATAGAAAAAAAAATATATAAAATGGAAAATTATTTAAAAGAAATATGAAATCAGTATTTAAAAAATAAATTCACTCTTGATTAAAGTTACGTAATAATGTACAATATAAAAAATACAACAGAATAACAGTTAAATTATATATTGTAAAATAATAATTTTTCCAATCTCGTGTAAATATGGAATATAGGGCATTGATTAGTTAAGGTCCAATTGTATTTTAATTATGCAAGTTATTACAAGAGGAAATGTTACGTAATGACCAATACATATTTTAGGAATAAATTAAAAAAATATATCCTACTTTATAATTGAATGAAAATAAAAATAAAAGTATGTAAAATGCAAGTGAGAAATATATATCTACTTTTTAAAATTACTTTCATAAATATGATAAAATAGAATTAATTTAGGATTTTTTAAAGTATGATTACGTAATATACGTATTTATATACGTATATTATATTTTTTTTACTGTATATGTGATACATATTTAAATATAGGTAATACACAAATATGTGGGTGTAGTACTTTTAGGGGAATGAATTTGCTGGAAAGTTGTAGCAAACTATACCTTGTTACCAAGTTAACTTGACTAGAAATTACCAAAACCAATTGATTCCATCAAAGTCCGGTCTCCCATCCTTGGAACTGCTGGGCTCGGCCTCCATGAAATTATCGGAAAAGATGTAATATAGATGCCCAGATAATTAGAAATCAGAACAAGTATTTAAATAGATCATGTGTCCATTGCTTGGTGTAATATGAAATAATGTAAGGTATATTCAACAATGTGTACTAGGTCAATGACTTCTAAAGGCATATGAAAACAATAAAATATGGACTTACTAAACAAATAATATCTCCAGGGATTACTCCAGGTCCTATGAGTGTCCTGTAGTGGATTCTAAGCACCAGGAAGTCGTCCTCGAGGCTTCAGAGCACGAGCACACCACACACAAGTCTTTACGCTGTCTCTGTAACAATAGAACTGAATATGATTATCTATGTAAGAGTTAAAGTGTTAGATAACAACAGGGAATTCTCAAAAAATAAAATAATGAATTGCATAAGTTAATTGATGTCTGGGATTACATAAGTTGCTTCGAAAAATGCATTTGCACAAGTAAAGTGCAATGAACTTGTGTTCATGTAATGCAGAATCAAATATGAGTAATTCAAGTTAAATATTTAAGAATATATGCAACAATGGAAACAAACCAGGAAATCAAAATTTTATGAAAAAAGTCCATTATTATATTCAAACAATTATTTATTGTGTATTTATTGTATTATTTAACACGAGCATTCACAGCTGATGTAAAGAGTACCAATTCATTGTTAAAATATGTGTGTATTTAAAATTCAAATTACTATTATTTAACACAGGCATTTACAGCTGATGTGAAGAATATATATTGTTAATATTTGTGTGTATTTAAAATGCAAATTGCTATTATTTAACAAGGACATTCACAGCTGATGTGAAGAGTGTTGATTGTTAAGACATGTGTGTATTTAAAATGCATATTAGTATTATATAACACAGGCATTCACAGCTGCTGTGAAGAGTGTTTATTGTTAAGATGTGTGTATTTAAAGCGCATGTTGGTATTAAATAACACGGGCATTCACAGCTGATGTAAAGAGTGTTTATTGTTAAGGCATGTGTGTATTTAAAATGCAAATTTCTTTAAATATATAAAGATTATATATTAATATAGAGATAATGTTTTATTAAGAGTACAAACCATTTAAATATATGGGTGGAACAATGAGGCCTTCTGCAACAATGAAACTACACCAGGTCTTCTACGGGCTTGTAGGGGATGCTCTTCTCCGGGAATTGTTGATTAATTTATAAGAAATCTGGGAACTGTTTCTAGAGGTGTAGTCTGAATTCATGAACTCCTGATGCTCGTCTAGGTATAAATGATTTAACCAGCTGATATCAGCAGCTCTGGGGTTCTGAAACAATGGAAAATCGTATGAGATTTATGCAAATATTTTAAGATACCCGTTTAAAGAGCTAACCATTTATTTGTTGTGCAACAATGAGACAATCTACAACAATGATAAATGCATCCAGGTCTTCTTAAGGCTGAAGGGTGATGATCTGGACGTAGTCTCCTTCAGGAATTTTTCTGTTCGATATGGGAAGTCTGGGGACAGTTCCTAGAGCTAGTCACGACCTCCTGGAGTTCCTCCAGGTGCTAATTGATTTAACAGAAGTTCTGCCACAATGAAATAAGCCTAGCGGGTAACAATCTTAGTGGTCCTATAACAATACAACCCTGACAACTCATGTCAGCTAATGAATCGCAGCTGAAAGAAAAAGATTAGTACATCAATGGTAAGATGGCGGCGAGTAAAGAGAAAGAAAAATTTTGTGCTAAATGTTTATGTGATTTTGATGGTGAAAAAATAATTGGGTGCGAAAGACGTTGCAAAAAATTGTGATAGTAAAGTTCAAGTATGTTCGGTGTGTACAGGGAATCACAGTGGATTAAAATGTAATTCAGATGTAAAAAGTGTATTAATTGTATTAAAGCAAACGCTAAGTACAATTTAACATTAAGTACTGAACATAAAGCAAATGATTTAGACTGTCCATGTTATAAAAGAATATTTAATGCGGTCCAGAAGAAAACGGAATATATAGCACAGCAATTACAAAATTATGCAAAGTGTAAAAACAACATATTGTATATGAATGCTCAAAGTGTTTATTCTCATTATCAAGAGATTATACATCTAGTCGTATGTAGCGAACCACTTGTTTTGTGTGCCAGTGAGACACACAACTAATAATACAGAGTGGCCCAACGAAAATTATCAGCGCAGTTTTTGGCCACTTAACATCAATTTTGCAAAAAACGCTCGAACAAGTCAATTTTAGTATAAAGGGGGACACATGAATGGATTAGTACCAACCCTAAAATGGGGTGGACTGCTCCTCAAAAATTTTAAATGAAAAAGGGTGTCAAACATGACAGTTCGAAAGGCCTTTCAATTCTCTTTTCAACAGTTTTTTCATTTTTCAAATCCGATCATTAGTTCCAGAGAAATATGGTTTAAAACAAATTTTATCAGGTGTTCAAAATTGCAATCAAGTAGGCTTAAACAAATGTATATTATGTATATATATATTTAAATAAAAATTATATGTATTGATCAAAGTACAACATTTTGGGAAAAATTTCAGAAAGTTAATAAAAAAAGTACTTAATTATAAAATTAAAGCGAAACAATCGAATTTTAAACGTTCAGGGTTATAATATATCATAAAACATATGTTTCGTTATAATTATAGAACTATGTAAGAAAGCAAAAAGTACAAAATGAAATAAAACTGAGTACAGCTTGACAGTCATGCCTTATATCAGTGAGTATAAAGTAATTATAGCTTTATACTCACTGCTTATATCTAACTAATAACTTAACTAAAGCGATATTTACTTTATAAAACTTCCCGGGCAATTTTATAGAGCAAGATATCGCTTACCCAATCGCTCACACACAGTCATACCATACCTTATATCTATTGCCAAATTGTACCCAGTTTTATATATGAGAATAAATATATTATGTTAGCTTATTACCCATTATTGGGTGTGCCAATCTGTTCTAGACAGATTAGCATTATGTATTTCTTTTTCAAATAATTATATAATGAATTCACAAAAAAATCATTTAAAATTCTTGTTTCGCTATAGAAAAAAATATATAAAATGGAAAATTATTTAAAAGAAATATGAAATCAGTATTTAAAAAATAACTTCACTCTTGATTAAAGTTACGTAATAATGTATAATATAAAAAATAGAACAGAATAACAGTTAAATTATATATTGCAAAATAATAATTTTTCCAATCTCGTGTAAATATGGAATATAGGGCATTGATTAGTTAAGGTACAATTGTATTTTAATTATGCAAGTTATTACAAGAGGAAATGTTACGTAATGACCAATACATTGTATTTTAGGAATAAAATTTAAAAAAATATCCTACTTTATAATTGAATGAAAATAAAAATAAAAGTATGTAAAATGCAAGTGAGAAATATATATCTACTTTTTAAAATTACTTTCTTAAATATGATAAAATAGACTTAATTTAGGATTTTTTAAAGTATGATTACGTAATATACGTATTTATACACGTATATTTTTTTTTAACTGTATATGTGATACATATTTAAATATAATACACAAATATGTGGATGTAGTACTTTTAGGGGAATGAATTTGCTGGAAAGTTGTAGCAAACTATACCTTGTTACCAAGTTAACTTGATTAGAAATTACCAAAACCAATTGATTCGAACAAAGTCCGGTCTCCCATCCTTGGAACTGCTGGGCTCGGCCTCCATGAAATTATCGGAAAAGGTTGGAAAATATTTAAAGGCTACTTGCAAATGGCGACGAGGCACTACCGAGTACTGTACGTACAACGCGATGTTAACACTTTCAACAACAAAAAGCAAATGACCGAATGTTATCTGGCCATTTTAAAATGTTTAATTAATGAATTGACTGTAAAATTACGTAAAGATGTAATGACGTTGAAACATGGCTGCCCTGTAAGAAAGAGAGAAATAATGAATTGCATAAGTTAATTGATGTCTGGGATTACATAAGTTGCCTCGACAAATGCATTTACACAAGTAAAGTGCAATGAACTTGATATTAATGCAGAATCAAATATGAGTAATTCAAGTTAAATATTTAAGAATATGTGCAACAATGGAAACAAACCAGGAAATCGAAATTTTATAAAAAAAATTGTAAGTCCATTATTACATTCAAACAATTATTTATTGTGTATTTATTATATTATTTAACACGGGCATTTACGGCTGATGTAAAGAGTACCTATTCATTGTTAAAATATGTGTGTATTTAAATTTCAAATTAGTATTATTTAACACAGGCATTTACAGCTGATGTGAAGAATGTATATTGTTAATATTTGTGTGTATTTAAAATGCAAATTGCCAATATTTAACATGGGCATTCACAGCTGATGTGATAAGTGTTTATTGTTAAGATGTGTGTATCTAAAACGCATGTTGGTATTATATAACACGGGCATTCACAGCTGATGTAAAGAGTGTTTATTGTTAAAGCATGTGTGTATTTAAAATGCAAATTTCTTCTAAGATATAAAGATTATATATTATGATAGAGATAATGTTTTATTAAGAGTACAAACCATTTAAATATATGGGTGCAACAATTAGGCCTCCTGCAATAATGAATCTGCACCAGGTCTTCTACGGGCTTGTAGGGGATGCTCTTCTTCGGGAATTGTTGATTAATTTATGAGAAATCTGGGAACTATTTCTAGAGGTGTAGTCTGGATTCATGAACTCCTGGTGCTCGTCTAGGTATAAATGATTTAACCAGCTGATATCAGCTGCTCTGGGGTTCTGAAACAATGGAAAATCGTATGAGATTTATGCAAATATTTTAAGATACCCGTTTAAAGAGCTAACCATTTATTTGTTGTGCAACAATGAGACAATTTGCAACAATGATATATGCATCCAGGTCTTAAGGCTGACGGGTGATTATCTGAACGTAGTCTCCTTCAGAAATTTTTCAGTTCGATATGGGAAGTCTGGGGACGGTTCCTAGAGCTAGTCACGACCTCCTGGAGTTCCCCTAGGTGATAAATGATTTAACAGAGATTCTGCAACAATGAAATAGTGTCCTGAAATTTATGTTTTTAAGATACTCGTTTAAAGAGCGAATCATTTATATTGTGTACAAAAATACCATCTTCTGCAACAATGACATATGCAAGGTATACATGTACAACTTCCCCAGGTCTATCTGCAGCTCATGTAGAGGACTCTGTTGAGATGTAAGATGCTGAAACACAAAAAGACGTGGAGACGTTGTTTCCACCCCAATTTTGGGTGTGGTTAAGCCCTGCCACCACGTCAAGGTCTCTTCATTTGGGCAGGGAGTCCTACCCAAGCCGCCTAGCGATTCAATAGGCAGAATGGATAGAACCACCCCGAGTCTAAAACCACGACCGGGGTGCCTAACGGGTAACAATCTAAGTGGCCCTATAACAATACAACCCTGACAACTCATATCAGCTAATGAATCGCAACTGAAAGAAAAAGATTAGTACATCCTAACAAATGAGATGAAATGGTCCTGTCAAGTCCTGGGAGGAAAGAAAAGGATCGGAGACAGCACACCTGCCGGGATCAGGCCGCCAAGAACCCCATGGCACATCAATGTTTTTTACGCATTAATGTGATGTGGCGCTTGGACGGTGTGTGTCGCCCCAATCACTGACTTAACCCGTGCAAAGCCTCGAGGGTTTGGGAAAAGCCAGTGATCGTAGGCACCTACAGAGCCCCGACAATTTGTAAGGGATGTAGGGTGTGAGTCGGAAACTACAACAAAGCACTGGATGCACTATGTTGAGAGTCCTTCTCACCATTCAACAAGCACCAGGTGATCGCACTCATAAACACACCCCATTGCCACCCCCAACTGCTGCTGCTGCTGCTCTCTCTCCTTACAACGATCGCGAACGGAATTTACCCTGCAAGTACCCCATACTAGTTTATAATTTAAATAGCAACAAACATAAAAAATATTCACGATACAAAATAATTACAACAATAAAAAGAAAACCTATCAAAAAAATGAAAATATCGCGCCCGGGTTTTCGCAACAAAGTTTCGAGTATGTTCGCGGCTTTAACTCGCGGGTTCTTCCTCCTGGATGGCCTCGAGACTTGCTCAAAGCCCTCAAGGCCTTGCTACCATCCCGGTCCCTCGGCGTCCCACGAAATCTCGCGTTGTCCGGGTCCTGGGTCCCGGCCTATCGACCCAGACTATTTGTTGGGTTCCACACACGAGCTAATGTGAACGGAACGAACAACCCAGCCCTTATTCTGGGAATGTAACCGCGGAACGGTCGGCCCGGACTTATTCCGGGATACGCGAGCTAGGAATTTAGGATGACGCGCGCCCCTCTTAAAACTAACTTTGTTATTTTTTGCTGCTGTACGACATTAAACGTTTCAATTAATTGTTAAACTCAAGCAAGTAAATTTTTTTTTATTATATGATTACTGTAATTCATGATGTTATGTAATACATATCTTACTGTATTGCATAATCAGTTACATCTAATATTTGTACCTACAATTTTATTTATTTCAACTTGCATTTATTTATTTAAAATAAATAACTTAAAATTTAATTTATTACAATTTAATATTTATGATAACTGCAAAATGCAATGAATCGAATATTAATCTATATTGAATCTTTTGTTTCAATTCTTTTAAATTACTGATTTAATTCATATTTTTGTTATTTTTTGCTGCTGTACGACAATGAACGTTTCAATTGATTGTTAAAGTGAAGCAAGTAAAAATATTCTTATTCGTATACAATCACAGAAATTCATGATGTAATGTAATTGATTTCTTACTGTATTGCATAATCAGTTACATATAGTGTGTTCCTATAATTTTATTTATTTCAACTTAAATATATTTATTTAAAATAAAAAACTTCAAATTTTATTTATTAGAATTTAAAATTATAACAACTGAAAAATTCAATGAATCTGATATTAATCTACATGTATTGTATTCTTGTTTTAATTCTTTTAAATTATTGATTTAATTCATATTTATTGTTGAGGCCCTACTGCATTCATACGGGGAGGATAAAAGGAAACACGCAACATATTTTTTTGTTTTTCTCTCTTCGTATTTTTTTTGCACACACACATTCACATAATTGGACATTCAAACAGCTAAGTATTTGAAATCTAAATAAAAACTATACGTTCATTGTCTATACAGCGAACTTTCCAGCAAAATTGTTATTGGTTTATTACTTTCAACGTATTTTTTTAAAGTAAATAAAACAAATTATAAATATAAAAAATGTGGCTAGACATTGGAAAAAAAATTATGTATTGGTCAAAGTAAAACATATCAGGGAAAATTTCAGAAAGTTAATAGAAAAGTACTTATAAAAGCAGAGCGAAACAATTAAATTTTAAATGGTTAAAGTTACGTATCATAAAATATGTATTTGTTATAAATATAAAATTATGTAAGAAAGCAAAAAGTACAAAATAAAATAAAAACTGAGTACAGCATTGGCAGTCATGCCTTATATCTAACTACTAACTTAACTAAAGCGATATTTACTTTATAAAACTTCCCGGGCAATTTTATAGAGAAAGATATCGCTTACACAATCGCTCACACACAGTCATACCATACCTTATATCTATTGCCAAATTGTACCCAGTTTTATGTATTAGAATAAATATATTATGTTAGCTTATTACCCATTATTGGGTGTGCCAATCTGTTTTAGACAGATTATCATAATATATTTGTTTCTTTTTTAAATAATTATGTAATATGTAAAGAATTAATAAAAAAAATCATTTAAAATTCTTGTTTCGCTATAGGAAAAAAGGAATATTATTTAAAAGAAATATAAAATCGGTATTTGAAAATTAAATTCGCTATTGATTAAAGTTACGTAATAATATCCAATATAAAAAATGTAGAAGAATAACTATTAAATTTATATATTATGGAATTATAATTTTTCCAATCTCATATGAATATGGAATATAGGGCATTAATTTGTTAAGGTATAATTGTAATTTAATAAAGCAAGTTGTAACAAGAGGTAATATTACGTAATGACCAATACATATTTCAGGCATAAAATGAAAAATATACTACTTTATAATTAAATTAAAATAAAAAAGAAACTATGTAAAATGTAAGTGAGAAATATATTTAAAATATTTAGAATACCTTAACTTTAATAAAAATGATAAAACAGAATTAATTTACGATCTTTTTAAGTATGATATATACACGTATATTTTTTTGTTGTATATTTGATACATATTTAAATATGATACTCAAATATTTGGGTGTAGAATTTTAAGGGTTTAATTTGCTGGAAAGTTGAAGCAACCATACCTTGTTACCAAGTTAACTTGGTTAGAAATTACCAAAACCAATTGATTCCCACGACGTCCGGTCTCCCATCCTTGGAACTGCTGGGCTCGAAATAGGTTGAAAAATATTTAAAGACTACTTCCAAATGGCGACGAGGCACTACCGAGTACTGTACGTACAACGCGATGTTAACACTTTCAACAACAAGAAGCAAATGACCGAATGTTACCTGAGAATTTTAAAGTAGTTAATTAATTGACTGAAAAATTACGTAAAGATGTAATGACGTTGAAACATGGCTGCCCTGAAAGAAAGAGACGGATATACTTTACAAAAATAATAAATAAATGCATGGAAATTTATACTAATTTTTAAGTGTACCAAATTTAGGGTATGGCAAATCTATTTTTGAATACAGCGTAATATCTTTTTTCTCTCATCCAATTTTATAGGGGACAATTTTTTTAACTATATTTTTTTTAATGATAATACTTATTCTCTAGGTCTTTATAAGGGCATTTTTAACTGATGAGGAAAGTACAAAGAAATTTCATATTACTCGATATATAAAAGTCAAAGTATCTTTATTAATTTCTATAACAATTACAATAATTAATTGAAATTTTAAGAGCTAAATACATGTACATATATCTTGAAGTAATATTTTTGTTACTGTTACATATAATTGATGTTGAACCAATATAGATATCTTTAACAATATCTACGGATATAATTATCTTTCAAAAATATCTAGAGATATTTTTAATAACAATTGTACTGTACCATTTTTATTTTCAAAAGAAAATTTAGTACTCTGTATAATTATTAAAATTATAATTGAAATTAGAGCATGAGCTCCGATGCCCTCCTAAACAACCCCTACAGTTCAGGGGTTGTGATGCATTTTACGCATTGAAATATGCAACCCTCACACTTTCTGAACCTCGACTTCAAAAATACATCAATATATATAATACAAAACAATTTGCAATTAATATTTATTTTTAATTTATATACATCTTTCTTTAATTCAACGAACTGTATTATTGAAATAAAATGCTGAATTTGTTATTAGTAATAAATATGTTTATTAATTATATCAGTAGTTTGCAATAAAATTTAGATTTAAAAACAACAATAAAAGCGCGGTGATTAAATTATATTTTTTATAACTGTTTATTCTATTCTGAATTCCTTTCTCCTTGACAAGACAAGCTGTTGACGTCCACTGTCAAACGTGTATAAAAATGTGCTCATATATTTAAACTTTATAATGAATTTCTACAATGTTCCGAAAATGTTTTCGGTCCCAAAAAGTCTGTAAAATTTATGTAGTTTTACTGGTTTTGTTTTCAATATTTTATTTCAAACAACAACTCCTCCATCTGTTTGGTGTTAATTCGTGGTTAGATGATGATTCTTTTACTCAGATCAGCATCTATGAGAAGCAGATTCGTGAATATGAAAGTCATATCATTGCTGGACTTGGAAACGACGGCAGAGCGTCGTATTTGGACGACGCTGATAAGGAATATGGCCAGTTGAGTTTAAAAATGCTCGCTGTTAATACTGTTTTAAGCGATAGAATTCCTTTGGACCGAACTTTAAAGGACTACAGACATCCACAGTAAGATTTCCTCACATAATTTTATGTGCACATCAACAACTTTTGTTTTAGATGCAAAAATATTGCATATGATGTCAGCTTGAATGCTTCCGTAATTATAATTTTTTACAATGAACCATTCTCAGTATTACTTCGTACAGTATGGAGTATTATCAACAGAACTCCACATAATTTACTGCATGAGATTATTTTAGTTGATGATTGCAGTGATGTCGGTAAGATATTTTTTTGTTTTGTTTTTCAAATAATAATTGGAACCAACAGGTAATACTTTTTCAGAATCACTGGGTAAGAGACTGGATTTGTATCTGGCTACAAGACTAGCAAATTACCCAGTGAAACTGATCAGATCACCAAAGAGATTGGGGTTGATTCGAGCGAGATTAATGGGAGCACGAGCCGCAACTGGACAAGTGTTAGTCTTCCTGGATGCCCATTGTGAAACCACCACTACTTGGTAAGTTACTTTACGAGGGTTGATCGAAAAGAATTTTGATTCAACTTAGTCCAATGTGTTTTGTCTTAAGGATGATAAAATTTTGATTTCATATTGATACTTATAAGGTTTTCGTACTCAGAACCAGAATTGGCTTAAAAAAGTAAAAATATAAGATGTAAATAACTCAAACTTAACAATATTATTACTTCAAATTCTTAAATACCAAAATATAGGATACCAAATAAAGGACAATCATTTAATGTAAGACTGGTACTCTAGTTTTAACTAACCGTACAAAATAAGTGGTTGTATCAACAATTTCCTCAACATTCCAAGTGAATTTTTGCCCTGAAAACCATTTCTTCAAATTTGAGATAGGAATTAATCTGGTGAATATCCATTTTCACAATCTGAATCCATTTTGAATAATTTCGGTGTGACTTCTGTCCATATGCATTTGTCTCGCATAACTCAAAAATTATTAACCGTAGAATGTTAAAATTTTGTCTATAGGACTGTTATAATAACATCTAATTGGGTATCTTTCATTTTTTATTACAATCGGCAATGCCAAAAGAGCATTTTGCACGAAGTGTTCCTTGAATTTTTCACATAACTTATTAACCGTAGAATGTATCTCACTTTCAAATGAAATAAGTTTAAATAAAAACCGCACCGATATCCATATTTTATTTCTTCAAATATGGAAACCGAAAACTGATACGAAAAATAAATTTATTTTGTAATCGAAAACATAATCGAACCGAAAAAATATCGGTATTATAACCAGTATAAATACAAATATTGTACTAAACTGAAAATATTGACCATAAATTTTATTTATTTTTATAAAATTCTAGTGTAATTAATGAAATACTGATTAACTAGTTACACTTTGAAGCGCAATTTTCCATTTTAGATTACAACTTAAAATTTTAACCGAAACCGAAATTTACTTGTACATTTTAACCGAAACGAACATCAATATATTTTTAAAAAACTGATACCGATAATCGAAACAGAATTTTTATTAATGTAAAAACCATTAACCGTAATGGAACCCCAAAATTTTTCAGTTCGAGTTCCTTGTCCACATCAGATTTTTTTAATTTGTTTGATTATTAAAAAGAATTAAAATTTAGTAATTTGTTCATACTTTTTGGACAACCTCGTATTAGCGATTAATGTTATTTTGCAGGCTAGAGCCGATGATATCTCGAATAGAACACGACCGAACAATAGTAGCCATGCCTATCATAGACGTAATAGAAGCAGACACCTTCTTCTATTCCACAAACGGTCATTCGTTTCAAGTCGGTGGCTTTACCTGGAGCGGTCACTTCAACTGGATAGACATCCAGAAGTCCGAACGGCAGGGCAGAAAATCTCCAGTGTCTCCAGTGCATTCTCCAACGATGGCTGGAGGATTGTTTGCTATAGACAGGATGTACTTCTGGGAAGTGGGATCTTACGATGAACAAATGGACGGATGGGGTGGAGAAAACTTAGAAATGTCTTTTCGTGTCTGGCAATGCGGAGGAAAACTAGAAGTTGTACCTTGTTCTAGAGTTGGACACGTTTTCCGAGAATTCCATCCTTATAAATTTCCACATGGTAAAGACACACATGGAATAAATACTGCTCGAATGGCACTTGTTTGGATGGACAAATATGCAGATCTGGTTTTTATTTACAAAGAAAATTATCGAAACAATCCTGTAATTGGTGATTTAACTCACCGGAGACAACTTCGAAATAAGTTACGTTGTAAATCATTTTCTTGGTATTTGAAAAATGTGTACCCGGAGAAATTTGTACCGACAGAAAATGTCAAAGCGTATGGACGTCTGAGAAATTTTAACAATAACTGTGCGGATAATTTACAACTACCTGATGACGCCGTAGGACCTTTAGGATTGTACGGTTGTCATCAAAAAATGACTCCGACTCAATTATTTTCATTCAGTAAGCTGGGAGAGATTCGACAGGAAGATAATTGTGCAGAAGCAACAAATAAGAATACGGTACAGCTGAGTAAATGTCACGGACATGGAGGAAATCAGGAATGGTTATACAAAGGGAAGAAAATAGTCAATGTACATAGCGGACTTTGTCTTAGTTCGGAAGGGGTAAGAAATAAGCGTAACCGATGTTTAAAAAATAATTTAATAACTGATTGATCGGTTAAAATTTTTGTTTTTAAAGATCGGTTATTTCCATTTTATTTGAACTACGAAGTAAAAAACTATTTTTAGGTACAAAGTAACCAGCCCTTAATATTACAAGATTGTAATAAGAATACATCACATCAAAAATGGTCATTTTCCAAAGGATCTACTTAATTCTCCATAGTTTAAGTTGGAATATTGTTACCTATATGGTTGTAAGGTTTAAAGACTGAGGTTTTCTTCTGTAAGCTCAACTATTGTTACGAATATATTTTAATAAAACCTTCATGTTTTTGTATATGCTTTATTTCTATTATATTTCTACCTTTACTCGGTTTTTTTTTCTGGGAATTCTCCGCTCACTTCCACGGAGGAAGGTCCGCTGCTGTCTTTTTCCAGCTGCTTCTTCCACATGTCCGCGTAGACTCCTCCGAAGTTTATCAACTCATCGTGAGAGCCCCGCTCTACGATTTCTCCCTCGCGAAGGACGAGAATTTCGTCCGCGTGGATGATAGTTGATAATCGATGCGCTACGATTAACGTTGTTCGATTTGCACAGATTGAATTCAATGCGCCCTAAAATGAAAATTACATCGAGAAAAGATTAAAAACAAGAAAATATAAAGTTACAACTACAGCACAGAATAGGTTTATACAGAAGTGACAGTAAGACAGAGAAGCGAAAATTGATGGAGAATGTGCACAAAATTAAGGGCCCATTGTTTAAAATCGGAAAGTTTCCTTACATCTGAGAGAGATAGGGGAAGAGCACAAATTTAAAGATCTACACAATGCTTCAAGGTCATAAAGCTGACTAGGGGAACATGAAAGGTACCGATACGGAGTATCGCTTCTGTGTGTAACTATTCTGTGACTACAGTATATTGTGCAACAATATTAAATGTTTTGGTGTAATGTAAACGTAGTCTGATTCGGAAATTTAGCGTGTTATATTTTTTAATCGTAAATATATGAATATTTGTTACTTAAAATGTAATTGAAAGTTAAAATTTTGTTCCTATTTATTTATAATTAATTATATATCATGGAACTTTTGAGATGATACAAGTGAGTTATGCGCTTGCCTAGAAGATGTGAGATTTAACTTCTCCGTGAATTTTTGGGCATCTTTGAGTGAAATATATTATAGAATATCATTTTTGAGGACAATCTTAATATAAATATAATAAAATACATACCTGTATATTTCTTTCAGTCTGAGTGTCCAAAGCACTCGTTGCTTCATCCAGTAAGATGATGGCAGGTGATTTGAGTAAAGTTCTAGCTATGGCAACTCTTTGTTTTTCTCCTCCGCTAAGTCTTAAACCTCTTTCCCCTACCTACAAACATTTCAAATACATTTCTGATTACCCTAAATTAATATTGGAATATTTGGTTAATGAATGATAAAAGTATAAACAAGTTGAAAAAAGGGTGATACTGTTTGAGAGAAATATTATTTTTACTGTAATAGTTCACTTGTTTTTCATTTTCACTAGTATTGTTTATTTTGTAATGAACAATATTGTCTAATGATGTCCGAGAAGAGGAAACGATTGTTATAAAATAATAGTGGAAAAACTAAGTGAATTATTTCTTATTTTATCATCTACAAACTCTCAGTAAATTCTCAAATCATCAATCGTAAATAGGACTGCGCGATCAGGAAAATTTGTGATCGATGGTCGATCACTATTTTTGATCGATAAGGAAAGATCGATCTAGTTTGATGAGACCGATTTTGACTGATCTGATCGATCCTTATTTTTGGTAGATCTTGATCAATCAAAAAAAAATCTGATCGATCTTCATTAATAAAATTGCAATCGAAGTTCAATATCTATAGTTAAAAAAATACGAGAAATATGAAATGAGAGTCGAAAACTTTCTACACATAAAATAGAATAAATATGAGTACTTGTGTCTGTTTTGTTTTGAGACTGACTGCTGTAGAAAAGTATATTGTGTAACAAGTGCAGAAAGTCGTCTATTTCCCACCTTGTGTAATTCCAGCACTCGACTTGGTCTCGTGAAGTTTTCACATCTTGTGGAAAAAAGACGATTTTTTGCACGTGTTACATAATATATTATTTACAAACATATATGAATTTATGTATTAGTGTAATGTGAACTAACCATTGTATCATATCCGTCGGGGAACGTTAAAATCTTGTTGTGTATATCTGCATGTTTAGATGCTTCTATAACTTCCATATCAGTCGCATTTATTCGACCGTACCAAATATTATACCTAGAGAAAATATTAAATAGTAAAGTAACACACACAATAATGTAATTATTACTTAATAGTATTGTTAAATAAAACTGTATCTTGAGGTACAACTCCTATAGATTTACGTAAAGATTCTTGAGTAACAGTTTTAATATTTTGACCGTCTATAATTATAGCCCCGGTCTCCACATCATAAAATCTGAATATCAGTCGAATTATTGTACTTTTACCACTTCCAGATGGGCCGACTAAAGCCACAGTTTTTCCAGCAGGAACACTAAAGGTGACATTTTTCAAGACAATTTTTTCCGGCATGTAACCAAAAGTAACATTGTTAAATTCTATGGCGCCCTTTTTAATAACCAAGGGACCGGCGCCCGGTGCATCTATAACTTCTTGGTTTTGCCGCAAGAGGTCAAACATGTTTTCCATGTCTACGAAATTGCGTTGGATTACTCTAGAACATATTTATTAACCACTTTCTTCACATATTTGAATTTATTTACCTATAGTATGTACCAAACCAATTTAAAGGAACATATAATTGAATTATGTAACTGGCAAATAATACATAATCACCAACAGTTAACTGGTCGTGAATTACTACCATATGGGCACAAAGAAGTGACCCAGCAAGTAAACCAACACTGATAATAACATTCTGAATTGTGTTTAACATATTTAAAGTTATTAACGATTTCCATTGCTCACTCTAAACAAAATAAGTGTCAAATAACAATAGATGAGTCATACAAAAACAAACCTGATAATGTAAAATCGCTTTTTCGTACTCATCGACTTCAAATTGTTCGGCGCCATAATATTTAACAGTTTCAAAATTTAACAACGAATCTACACTTCTTGCATTGGCTGCATTATCAGCTAAATTCATACGTCTTTGATATTTTGTCCGCCATTCCGTTATTACAATTGTTGTTACTACAAAACAATACTTAAAAAAAGTCCGAAACTAAAGTTAAAAACTTACGTAAATACAATGCCATAGTTATAAAAACTATAAGACCAAACCACGCATTAAACGCGGACACAAAAAAGGCTATGGCCACAACGATATCAATTATCGTAGGAAAAATAGAGAATATGATATTGTTTAATAAATTATTTATACTTTCTGTGCCTCGATCCATAACTCTTAACACTTCACCGCTTTTTCGGTGAAGATGCCATTTTAGGGACAAACTATGCAAATGTCGAAATAATTCCACCTAATACAAATAAATATAAATATTTAAAATGTTAAACTAAGGCGATTTTTCGCGACAAAACTACAGTCAACTAAGGTAACTATTGTTTGTAGTAGATTTAATTGTGGTTACTATTACGAAAGAATACATGAATTAGTTCAGTTTAAGTTAAGAAAATAGTAGATGTCGCATCGAACTAAGCCGTTTACACAATGATTTTAGATGAAATTATTTTATTACAATGATTGAATTTGCTATAGGACAGCCTTTACCATCAATTTATTCATCTACAATTGAGATATAAAATAAGAATTAGTTATTTTCTCTGTGTAAACAAGGTTTGCATTTTAATCAACCACCAGGGTCTTTCACCATAGCAAATTAGGAAATTGATCATTTATAGTCAATTCAGAGCTTAATTCTGTATGATAGGAACTATTAAGAGTTTTAAAAAAGTTATACGTTTTTAATGCCTTTAAAATTTACAAATCAGTAGTTGTTTTAATTATCGTTTTACATTTCCAATAAGATGCCAAAATATTTAAGTTGGCATCCCTACATTTTGCCGGTCTAGGCCGGCAAACAGATAGTTTCTGAACAATTTTCGGTGCTGTAATACTAGTCATATTTATGTTTTTATAACAGTTGAAATAGATGAATTTATGTAATTGAAATTTTTAGCGAACTCCACTGTTTGAGAACCGAATTGTTTTGTATGTATTTTGTCTTTGTAGATACATTAAAAGTGTGAATTAATTTGGCAATATCAACAAGAAATTTGAGTTTGTTTTTAAAATTTATAGATGATGAAATATACAAAGAAATATAATAACAACATCGGTGTTTAGTATAATTACCACGTTAGAAAAATTACTCATTAATTTTGTTGCGAAAATATTAAACCATATTTAACCACAACTAACTATAGTTAACTCGCAAAAAATCGCCTTAAATTTGTTTACCTCAATTTCTCGAGTGCTGTACTGTTGAATCTTAATCCACAAGAACGACCTTAAATTATTTAAAACCCCCATTCCTCCGGTACCACCACCTTGCAAGAATTTAAAAAACACATAAATCAAAATCCAATCCCATCTGAAGTCCAACTTCGTTTCTCCCTCGGTGAGTGTTAAACTGTCCACAATCTTTTTATTATAAATTGGAACGAATAAATTGATCGCTCTTCCTGCCATGAGAAGAGCAAAGCAAACCATAACTCTAAATTGAAGGAAGATGTTCTTCTTCGGCCACATAAACGGCGCAAGAACTTTGACTTTGCGCCATACATTTCTAAACGTCGATGCATTTTCATCTCCGCCCTAAAAATGCATTATTACAATAAAGTTTTGATTGTATCACTCACTCACAATTTGAACTGCAGTAAATAATTTTGTTTTTTTGTCGCTAACTTGATAAAATGAATCCATAATTTTGACTGTGGTATTCACAACAAATAAATTGATAATAAAACTTGTACAACAATGTTAATTACTTATTAATAGTTTCTGCTTTATCTCTTAAACCATAATCGAAATTCAGAAAATTCAAAATTGTATAATACTCAATTAAAACTAATTTAATATAAAAAAAAAACAGTTTGGCTTGCACTGGAATGAGCAAAGATGAAGTCACAAATTTAAATATATTAAATAACTTACATTTATATCAATATGTACGCCACTGGTAGAATCATTTAAATTTAAATAATCGACATTTTGCATAATTCCTGGGGCTCGTAAACCTAATACAAATATAACTAAACAAGATATGTATCGTAAAACGAATAAAGCCATTTCGATTTGATCTTTTCGCCTGAAAAATAACAATTAATATACTGCAACAATAAATTGTTGTTAATTCTTACGAAGAAAGATGGAACCACCATTGTTTCTGGCCTAAATTAATAAATAACAAGTTTTCAGCCATAAAAACAAGTGTCCAAAATATTAACAATACCAGACCATGGCCTCTGGTAGGAACTGACGGTAACAGATATTTTCGTTCAGTATGCATAATCAAAATAGAATATGGAAAAACGAATACTGTCATACACAGAACGACAATCTAAAACAAACCCTAATCAATAAGGGGTTCGGATTAACCCGAATTGTGCAATACCATGTAAATGTAAACCTCATGATCGTCAAACAACGTTGCTGTTAATACAAACTTAATAATATCTAAAATAGGAATTAAGAAACTACATAAAATCTGCAAAGCATAAAGTCTAGACTTGGGAAGATGACTTGATGTTACTTCTGTGCCATATTTACGGTACATAGCTAGTTGGATTGTACCGAATATGAACAAAAATCCAGAAATAATTGAAGAGGAAACTGTATCCATAAAACATTCTGATGTGCCATTGTTTATCCAAACGTCAGATAAACTGACATTTGGAGGACAATATAAATTGCTTATTGCCATTTTGCTAAAAGTACTCAGAAATAGACAAATCAATGATTAATTCGTATCAACTTACATGATTGGTGCACAGTTACTGTTTATTTTTCCGGCATTCTGTATTACTGTTTAGTCATCAACTTCAGCCAACTTAAAGGTTATGGGACGTCCAGTGGCTCTCAAACTCACTGTCATGTGATTAAAACGCACAATTTATTTTTAACTAATTTATTTACACACTGATAAGATACAAATTATAACACTAATCATCATCGCTGTCTTCATTTTTAAAAACGGAGGAGTTGTATAAAGCAGACCGGCTTTTCTTTTCAAAACATTTTTGTCGCAAAGTTCGTCTTTTATTTCCCTCATCAATTTTTGAAGTACTAGGTTTAACAACTGTGGGTTCAATTTGCTCTTTACTCAATATACTTTCAAATTCTGTACTTATATTATCACTGGCATAATTGAAAAATGAACAATTTTTTTTAACTGAAACAATCAATTGTTATTTTAAATAAAACTGTTTATTGTATTGTTTTACTTATTTGTTGTTTGACTTCTTTATATTCTTCTTCTATTTTAATAAAATCGCCGCTAATAACATTGATATTCATACTTTCTGTATTTTTAAGAATATTATAATCTGTATGAATCAACCCTCTACAATGAGTAGGAACATATCTAACTTGATTTGTAATAGCATATTCAAATGCATCATCAAAAATTAATTTTAATAATATAACTAAAGCATCTGTATGGCTATTATCTTTCAAGTCATTTAAAAATTCTTTAACATTTTTCCACTCATCAAGTGTTATAAGAATTTTACTACGATATCTACAAACCCTCAACAATTATTTCCAAAACTAATCATCATATATAAAAACTTACTGTATTGGTTGTTTATAATACAATCCGTACAAAATATACAATGCACATATTCTTCGTAGAAACGAATTAGAATTTGTAAAATAATATTTAACATACGACAAAGCCTCAGTAGTAAAACAAACAAGTTCTTTAATTCGACGACCGTTAAATACCAAAGAAAATTTCATTTCTTTCCATACTTGAGCAAAAGCCGAAAACCGAACAGTACTTAATTGTTCAAATTTTACAAACAATACATGACAATCCCAATCAAAACCTTTTATTATATTTGGTACGACCATTTCTAAATACTCCCCTGTTTTAAAGATCAAAACATAACCTAAAAACAGTACCTTTAAATTTTGAGACTTGTATTTCACGAAATTTTCATGTACAATTATTTTTATGTATTGCGCAACACTTTAAATCACTTTTACATTGATAAACACAATTTAATTTGTAATACTTTTTATAAAAATTACATTTAAAATGAAAACTTTTGAACGTCGTTGATTATAATCGACTATGCGCACAATTACAGAAAGCAGGTCAGGACTTTACATATAAAAATATTTATTTTGCCATAATATACTGTTTTTAATTTAATAATTATAGTTTTAATTGTTTTATAATTCATTATTTACTATGAAAATGTTTTAGAACATGAAAATGAATAATTAAACGGTAAATACCTGTCGGTCATACTACCAACTTGTACGTCAAGGCTACGATTGTTGAGAAAAGTGTAGCACTTCGCTACTAGATGGCTATAGGGGTATTAAAAGCAAAAAGAGAATGTTAAATGTATGTACGCCGTGAACAGAACTTGTCTCATAAATAAGATTCTGCAATTAGGAATGATGTAATGTACTCAATGTCGAGGATATAGGGTTCAAGGCGAACAAGTAGTAGAATAAGACTTTTTCATTTTTAACAGGTGTATAGGAAATGGTACTTTGTGTATTTATCATTAACAATCTCGACGAAAATGACTCTTACCTCTTACCTACGGAATTCAAACGAGGAAAATAATTCTCTGAAACGTGGTAAAGGAAACAGTGATGAATGTGTTTATATTTATTATTTATTACATACAATGAAACGTGTAGATATTAATAGAGATCTTCAAACATATGGATTAGTAATTTCGTCTTTTCTTTCGAAAAACTGGACATTGATATTTTAAAATGCAGTACATTCATACATCCTAGCACACAGTCGAAGATTCTCCATCAGACATACCAATACAGTGCTCTTTACAAAAGTTAAATATCCCTAAATGAATAGGGCCACAGTAAAGCGGCCCAGACATCGGTATTTCGTTGTTCTTTTTCGTAATAAAAAAACAAAATCGGCACATCTAAGACAATCAAATAGTTTCTTAAACATTTTAGACATCTATTATGTGGTAGTAACATAGAACCTTTACAAGGAGCCCTTTTCTCAAAAGATTGCTACCACGGTCCGACTTTTTGCTAGTATGTACATTTCAATAATTCGCCTATACTTTACAATGTCTTCATTGTTGCTTAACGTCTCTCTGTACAAAAAAATATCACAGTTATATAAAATTTATGTGTAAATTTCACATGTTACGTTGAAAGAAAAAGGTACAGCATCTCCGAAAAACAAACACACATAGATAGATTTAGACTCTAGTGGAATTCACTACCGGACATTGACTATATTCATGGTAAACAGAACTAGAAGCAAACGTCAGAATACAGTCTCAAAGGAAGGGAAATCAAAACAACATGGACGGTTCATTCGTATTAAAAAGGGGTAAAATAAAAAATATCGTTTTCTTTATTGCGATATAACAAAAATTTTCTGTAATGTACACAAAAACACGAAAAACTCGTGCAAAAAAATATATAAGGATCGAAAAACGTAATCACAAAAATAACTGCAATTTGAATGTTGTTATAAAACTTAACTTGTAATGGCGTATCACGCATAACGTAACTTAACGTATACGTATTGTATTAACATCACTAAGTCACAAACCGACTATACATAACTTAACGTAAACAACGACAAAATGTAAAGTTAAAGCTTTGTATAACGCCCTGGCGTCCATAACTATCCAAACTCAACAACTGTTCCTGTTGCTTAGCTACGCAATTGTTTTACAAAACCTTTTGCCGCCAACTTAACTCTAAACATTATATATAAAACTATTATATACAACGATTTAACTAAACTTTAAAACGATTGCACCGTATTGTAATATAAAAAAATCTACCTAAAAGTACTTATACAACAAAAAGTATTAAAATATATATAGAAAATCATTCTTGTACTATCTCGACGCGTTATAAGAGAATATTGGTCCGCCATTTCATTAACTAAACACTCTCTAACTTAACATTGGCAAGAGGTGCAATACGTCGCTAAAATCAATTGAGCCATGAGCTATCTAACTTAGTAACGTTCTCCTCCAGAACGGAACAAAACTGCATCACATACAATGAGATTATCCAGAAACATAGGCATAATTCTACACAGGATAGTATATACATATTAAATAATCATTTAAAGGACAAACATGGTTTACGTTTTCGTCTACAGCTCGGAAAATATCGCTAATGTCGTATCTACAGGTCCGTACCCATCCAACAACTAACCACACAAATAAATGCACATTCAAATAAATAAACCTGCTTAAAATATAAGTACAATTACAACCCAAATTTTAATTGCACTTCAAGCTTTCACTTTACGTCGAAAGTAACTTCACATGCGCATAAAAATACATAAATAAAAAAAATTACGCTGACTATAAGATGTTGAGGAAATATTATTTGAAAGTAAATAACATAAAACTTTATTCTTTTCTGTTCTTGCGCGAAATACTTACTACTTAAGTTAGTAAATATAAAAATGTGTGAATAGTAAAATGGAAAATAATAAACAAAAATATAGAATTAAATCAAAAAAATGCAAAAACTACAAGACGAAAAAAAAATACATTATCACGTACAAAACATGTGAAAAATTAAAACCGTTTAGTGCAGAAAGTTACCTATTTCCCATGAGGTGTGAAGGTTTCGGCTCGAGACGAAATCGAGTGCGGGAGTCACACAAGGTGGGAAATAGGCGATTCTGCACGAGTGGCACACTATACTCTTTCCACGACCTGTTAAACGTTACAGATAAAAAATAAATGCATGAATTTAACAATATAGCGACGGTAAATACACAAAGAGTACCTTCACGCATACGTAGTGGTGACAAAAACTGCGAGAAATTATTAACTTACGATTATGGGAAATACGGAATTTTGAAGCTTTATATAGTAGGTATGAGAAAAGTACCAGTTTCTGTAGTGGTTGCAGAAAAATAGTATTTTGTCCAATAAGTGCAGAAAATCGCCTATTTCCCACTCGTCTCGCGTCTCTCATACAAGGTGGGAAATTGGTGATTCTGCACGAGTGGCACACTATATTATTTTCTATAACCTGCTAAACGTTACAGACAAAAAAATACAAGCACGAAATTTGTCAAAAAAAAATAATATGGCGCAGGTACACTAACAAAAAGTACTTTCACGCATGCGCAGTATTTCTCACACTTTAACCCACGATTATGGGAAATACGCAACTTTCAAGTTTTATACAATGTGAGAAAAGTAAAATAATTTTTAAAAACAGTCTAAAAATTACTTCTGCTTCGTGTGTGGTAAAAACGATGAAATATAAAATTGGTTGTAATGTACCCTAAAAAAAGTTACATTTTTGTCGATTTAAAAAATTTGTGGTTAGTTTTCATGGTAAGAACCTGAGAGAAACCAAATGCAAATGCCAACATATAAACACAGTACAGACGAAAACATACCCGTGGCCGTCCCTTCAACAATAAATACATAAAAAATTCACCTAATACCTCTGCTGGTACCAGTCTCATTTATCCTTCAACCCCAGAATACTATGCTCCATGAGCCCTGCGTTGGGCTGGTGCGCATACTGGCGTATCTGGTGCAGGGAGATGAGCTGGTTGGGGAACCCATTCGCCGGCTGGGACTTGGGCATGTCCATGTTCTGCTTCTGGAAGCTGATGGCGTCGTACAGGTACGGCCGGTTCGGCGCCAGCTGGTGGTGGTTGAGGTTGAGATGCTGCGACATGGAGTTGATGGGCGTGAAGGCTGAGTTGCTCGTGCTCTTGCTGATGGAGGCGTCGTAGCTGTTGGCCAGGTTCGGGGTCGGAGTGCTGGGCGGCGCTGGAGGGTTCTGGCCCAACTGTTGGCGGATTATGACCAGGTCTTCGTTTTGTTCGAGGATTTGGCGAGGGATGTCTCCTGGGTAACCTATGGAGTAATTTCTAAGTCTTAACACTCTGCGTCTTTGGTCCCAAATTTCCAAAATACCACGACCAAAAATTAGTTCTTCCAATTTTAAACTTATTTGTACCCATTTCGGTTTTCATCTCCAAATTTTTGTACCAAACATAATGACTAAATTTCTATTTCTTCAGATTATTTACACCAATTTTGATTCTTCTAATTTTAGAACACAATCCAAATATTGTCGTTTCTGCTTCTTTTGTTGTTCAATTAAAATTTAGACCGAAAAACTGCTTCAAAATTTCTTCTAATTCTAAATTTCCAAAATATTACGAAAATATGATCTTCCCTGATCCCTGAATTTTCTATTTTCTAATATTAAAATACTATCTTTCATAATTTTTCCAGTTTTAGCCGCAAAGTTTTTCTTTGTATATTCAATAAAATTTTGATTTTTTTCCGGAAGATCAGCTTCATAATGTGCTATAAAACTCGCCTTAAAATTTGCAACAACTAAAAATTATTTCTTTCAATTTTTGTGGCCTTAAATTAGTCGCATATTAAAATTATTTCTTCCAATTTGTGCCGCAAATATTTCTTCATATTTTCAACTGAATTTGAAATTTTTATTCTGGAAAATTTGCTTTAAAATTGCTTCTTTAATTTTTGGCGCAAAATGTTCCTTTGCAACCTGAACCAAATTTTGAATTTTGGTCTGAAAATCTTCTTCATATATCTTATTTTTTTGTCGCAATTGAAAATAATTTGGTCCAAATTTTGCCCTAAAAATTCTTCTACTCAAAAATCTGATAAAAAATTATTCGAAAAACTAAACAACTACCGAAAAAAAACAGCCGGATTGAAATGGCGCGGAAAGAGAAGTACTATAGTACTTGGACTTTGTTTCTAAAAGTAAAGGCCCTGATAGACTAGTCTATAAATTGTACAAGATCTTGCACCAATTTTGGTACAATTTAAATTGGCTATTATCAAATAACAAATTGGTTGCAACATTGTATACCACCGTAAATGTGTTAAAAAACAGAACACATTCTTTAAATGTAAATGAATTTGTGGTTAATTTTGCTTGTCACATTAACATATTCAAGGACAGTGCGCAGAATCAGAGAGAGCCAATATATTGTACAAGAAATTGCAATAGTATCATACAAAACTTCGTCAAAATCTAACAATTTATGGTACAAGATATCGTACCATTTCTTGTACTATATATTGCCCCATATATAGCCTAGTCTAAAACGACTTTTAGTATCATACAAAACTTTTCAACATTTAACAATTTATGGTACAAGATATTGCACCATTTCTTGTACAATTTATGGTACAAGATATTGCACCATTTCTTGTACTATATATTGCTCCATATATATCTTACTCTAAAATCGAATTACAGTAAAGAGTATATCCTGACCTGTATCATGCATATTATCAGCGGAATCCGGGCTGACTTTGGGCCAGTAGGGATGATCCAGCGCTCTCGGATTCAACCCCAAGCCGGTGCCAATGGGCGGCCGCTTGTCCGTCCGCTCGGCGTGCTTCTGCATGTGCTTGGTGAGGTAGGTCTCCTGCGTGTACGACTTGCCGCAGTACTGGCAGATGTGCGTCTTCAGGTGCTTGGACTCCTTGTGCTTGGGGATGTGCTCCAGCAGGGAGGGCTCGTCGCTGAAGCACTTGTAGCACGAGTTGCACTTGTACGGCTTGTCGGTCTGGTGGCACCGCGAGTGGGATTGCAGGTTGCTGAGCTGGGAGAAGGCTTTCTGGCAGCCCGGGTGCCTGCATCTGACAAATACATGGTGTTAGTATACGGTGCACAAGTAAACATGCTTTGTAATAAAATATAAAAACTAACCACTATAGCTTCTCATTATAATAATAAAAACTAAATATTAATTTTCAATTATATAGTTATTAGCAATTAAATGTGAGGTTAGCATGGTACGATTGTTAAAGAAGACAAGAAGACTATTTTTTTCGCTCCCTGTCTATTTTTTTTTCACGATTATAGGTGTCTTTGATTACATTATTTTTGTATTTTTTAGGTTGTAATAATTGATATTAGCAATTAAATGTGAGGATAGCATGGTAGGATTGTTGAAGACGATAAGAAGACTGTTTCTTTCGCTCCCTGTCTATCTAATTTTTTTTTCACAGTCATAGGCATGCGCACGGTGGGTGCCTTCAGTATCCCCTAATATATTACTAATAATAAAAAGATTATAATAGTTATTTATGGTACAAGTGTGTTACATTACAGATAAAGTCACGTGGAAAAAGTTTAGCTCACGAGGCCGTTAGGCCGAGTGTGGTATTTTTTCAAGTGACAGGTAATTAACACACGTGTGCCATACAACATTTTATCCAACACATTTTAATCATTGATCTAAAATACATATAAGATTTTTGACAGATGGAATTTCGAAATGACATTTAGGAACAAAATAGTGTAGTTACTATGAAACGAACCAAAAAACAGTGAGCTAATATATTTAGCTCACTAGTGACTTATGACCTACTTTATTTATCTAAAAACAGCATACTTATATCGTTATAATTACACGGTGTTGGATAAAATATATAAAATGAACACTATAGTTTCTCTTTATAATAATAAAAACTACACATTACTTTGCAATAATATAGTTATTAACAATTAAATGTAATGTCAGCATGAAAGAAGACTGTTTCTTTCGCTCCCAGTTTATCTATTTTTTCACGGTCATAGGCGTGCACACGGTAGGTGCTGTGGGTACTACTGTACCCCCTAATATATTACTAATAAGTAAGTACTAATACATACATAAATTTTGCGGGGGCGGACAAGGCAAACATATTTGTTATTCTCTCATTATTCATAGAATTAGTTACATTGTTACTTTTCTATTTGAGATTAAATATATCTTTGGAAATATTAATTAAATTTATTCTGCCAATTTGGCCGAATGTGGTACCATTCCGCGTTATAAAATGACGCTCCTTTTTTAAAAAATAGATCATATTTTGACTTGTTTTATTAAAAGAAGAAAATGTATGCTGCGAATATTAAACATTTATTTAACTAAATTGTAAGACATTTAAAATAACATAAATTTTAAAAAGAAGAAAATATTTATTTTGTGAATAGTATAGACGTTCTTTGGAACGATTAAATAAAAAATGAGAAAATTGAAAACACCTGAATTTCAAAATTTTTCCGAGGACTTTATTTCTCAAATTCTTATATACTTCAGTATATATCGTTGCGCTGATTTCAAAACCTACAATCCTATTACGCTTTTTCGATTTTATTCTGTCGCTATGTTAACTAACTTTTATTAATTTCAAAATCTATAACCCCCATATCAAAGTTGTATAGAGTTAAAACAAACCAAACAACAGTATTAAAAAAATACACATTTTGCACCCAAAGTTTTGATTTTGGAAAATAGTGTAAATAGATCTTGAAGCGCTGATTTCAAATTTTCAAACCGAATTCAATTATCTTTTTCCGTTCTCGAGATATTCGTATTTAAAGTTGAGTTTTGGCGATACCTAAAAAACAGGTTTTTTAGGTATACCCCTTAAAGGATTAGGTTTACGACTTTAGCGACCTCACCAACCGATTTTCTTAAACTATGACTCATGTGGTACTCTCTCCTTACTAGTATCTTATTGAAAATATTCTCTATAATAATTACAAAACGAACTTCTTATTTTATTTTAAGTATTTTAATCGTATTAATTTTTTTGGTTGTACAAACATTGCATATAATACACCGTTTGTTTAATGAAGTTTTTGAGTATTTATTTGTTTTGAAAGTGGCAGTACTGTAAATAGTAATTAAATGTCAACATATAAGTTAACGTATATAATTTAAATTGTATCACATCAAATATTCAATTTGAAAACTAATTCATGAATTAATTTAAGTTTGATATTTGCAATGAATATTATAATTTGAAATATGTATAAATGTGAGTGGTTCTTTGTTTATTCACATGTTCCTCTTACCTTTTCGGGCCTTCTGACCTTGGTCTCCCAAATTTAACACTCACTTTAATTCAGTAACAGTACCTGCCACTCCAATTATTATGCGCCATTTTCTCTAATACTCCATCGATATCTTGACCATGACTTCCAGCAAAAACACTTGTATGTACGTCAACTATTCCTTTTATTTATTTCTGGTTTGCTACTGTTGCTTATTTTATTCATTTCAAATCAAAGTTTAAAAACTTGCAACTCAGAAATGGAATTATTGAAGTAATTTGCGCGTAAAACTAACAGTTGTGAGAATAGATGTAAACGTTTTATCATTAAATCTCTTTGTATATAATTGTTGTTTTTTCTAAGAAGCCATTTACATTATATCATCTATATATCAGGAATTTTTATTAATAATACATCTATAAGTTTCCTTAAGATAACTAACCATCTACCAATTTTCTGTAACCTTGAATAGTCTTAAGATTGAAATCACATGTCCTTGTCCACGTGTAAACATTTTGAGGTCCTCTGCTTTGATCTTATTGCTCATAATTAGTGTCTATAATGTTCCTAGAATTGTAAGTATAATTATACTAAGTCTTGATGATGTTGTATAATGTTCTAGTGGTTTTCACCTATAGTACTTTACAAAACATGCTTTATTGTTAGAATTAATTGATGTTCTTTCCAGTACCTAGTATTGGGTGTGTCAAAAAATGTTCATTTTCTAGACTTAAGTAAATATCGATGCATTGATTTCAAAACCTGCAATCCTATTACACTTTTTCGATTTTATTCTTTGGCTTTGTTAAGTAACTTTTATTTATTTTCAAAACCTATAATCCCATATCAAAGTTGTTAATTTTATTTTAGGTCATATTTCGTATTTCTAACTGTTTTATTAAAAGAAGAAAATGTATGATTCTAACATTATCTATTTAAATTGTACAGACATTTAAAATAATATAATAATTATTAATTTTATACTCACTTTTAAAAGGAGGAAAATATATATTTTGTAAATAAATGTTTTGTCCGCATATATGTTCTTTGGAACGATTAGATAAGAACTGAGAAAATCTATTACGCTTTTCGATTTTATTCTGTCGCTTTGTTAATTAACTTTAATTTACTTTCAATACTTATAACCCCATATCAAAGTTGTGTAGAGTTAAAACAAACCAAGCAACAGTAATAAACCAAAAATTATTCTGATAAACGCGAAATATCCCAAAAATACTCATTTTTGTACCCAAAATTTTGATTTTGGGAAATTGTGTACATTGATACATCTAGACACTCTGATTTCAAATTTTCAAACGGAATTTAATTATCTCTTTTCGTTCCGGAGACATTTGCTGTCAAAGTTGCACTTCAAAAAAGTGTGTTTTTCGCTATAGTACTTTACAAAAGATACTTTATTGTTAAAATTAATTGTTATTATTCCCAGTACTTAGTATTGGGTGTGCCGTTTTACAAATAAACCACAATCTTAAAAAATGAGAACATGTGAAAATTGAATGTGGACCACAAATCAGAGTTTTGATCTTGGATTGACAGCCTGTTTCCGGCCAAATAGTCGGCTACTTTATATTTCAAAATGTTGTTGGGTGACTAAACAGTAATTTATAAGTGTAACACTAATTCAATTTGAAATTTTCTATACAGCATATTAATTATATTGGATATTAAATTAGTTTGGTTTTATGCGATCCAATTTTATATTTTATCAACTCCAATATTTGGATACAGCAGTGTTTACACGTTTACAGGCACTGTACACTGTAGTGGAGAGTGCACCTTTATTTATATCGTATGTAAAAAAATGTGTAATCATTTTTAGATATTAATAAATTTTTAAATAATATTAAACGCGTATTTTTTATATTATAAAACTCCGTTAGTGTACGAGATATAAATTAATATACTTTTTTCCGAAATCGATAAATTATTAATTAAAAACATAAATAAATAGCACTGTGTTTGTAAAACGTCAGCTAACTATTGAGACGGAGATGGCGTACTTTTAAACTGTCAAATATTTCTTCATAATTTTCATTTATGTTTACAACTGCTTAGACGTCGTCTCCATGAAATCAGATAAATTATTATCAAAGGTAAATAATAAATAAATTCACCAATAATATTATAGAATGATATGTCTTGTTATTTTAGGTAGTGCTAAAATAAATTGCAAAAATATAATACTATAGTAAAATATAGGTTAATTCAGTTCGACAGATGAGTTAAATTTTGATATAAGAGTCTGTAAAGTTTTACTTTAGCTACTATTTTTTGGTAGCGATTTTTCATTTGTCCGCCATTTTAATAGACTTCCACTACTAAATATTATTTTGTTTGGGACGTCACAATTATTACAAATAAAAATATATTTAGTTTGATAATTTATTTGTACGCTTACGAAATTTTCGTATACTTTTCATTTATTTTCCACCATTTTGGTAGCCAGTTATCCGCCATTTTAGTAGTCCCTACTATTAACTATTTTGTTTGTTACCACCATTACAAATAAAAAAATATTTAATATTTTCAATGTATTCCCATGAAACAAAGTTTGTATATTCTTCTCATGTATTATCCGCCATTTTGGTAGCACTTTACCGCCATTTTAGTAGCACCCCACCCCAAACTATTACTCCTAGAGACTTACTTGTAAGGTTTATCTCCGGTATGCGTCCGGATATGTTGCTGAAGATGGCTGAGTTGGGTGAACTTCCGCTGGCAGATCTCACAGCGGTAGGGTTTGATCCCCAGGTGGATTCTTGTATGTTGGGACAGGTACGAGCTGTTAGCAAACGCCTTGCAACACTGCGAACACTTGTAGGGCTTCGCTTCACGCATGTGTGCTTGCGTGTGAAGTTGAAGCTCTGCTTTCGAGCCGAAAACCTGAAAAGAATACACATTGTTAGTGAAACGCAATATACAAACTTCTGTAGAAAAAGAAACGCAATATATATAAACTTCCTCAAGATATGGAATGTCATATATAAATACTTCTTCACGACATGGAATACCATATATAAATACATATTTCAAATCTGCTGTGGAAAAAGGAATGCAGTGTATACGCACTTCCCCAAGAAATGAAATGCCATATATAACTACTTCTTCACAATATGGAATACCATATAGATATACACATTTCAAATTTAACATATTTTGAATATATTAACAAATATACTACTTAAAAGGAATATAATAATAATATAATAAATTTTTTACAGCTATTTAGCTGTGACGTATAATGGCCTTTATAAAGAAGGACAGATAAAATGAGAAACATATATGGCGCATATAATTTGACATTTTGTTTGGAAATACACGAAAACAACATTCGTTGTTGTTTATTAAAATGACGATTATCTTAAGGGGGTTTACTACTAGCCTTTGAAATATGCCAAAATGTTGTTTAATACTACCATTAAAACTTAACATTGTCAAAATAAATAAAACACTGACAAATTGTTAAAACTTTTATGTTTCTCTAATGATGGATTTTTTAATTTTTATCAAGTTTTTTTCATTTATTCATTTAAAGTTTGCTTTTATTAGACAAATTGTACCACATGTTTTAAACAAAATTTCACAAATATATTATTAAAGAGGCAAAGACTCATCATTTTCCTTCAAGATAATGTCAATTTTGTATTAATTATTATAAAAATTATTACATTTTTTAACGATATTACGAAATATTATTTTTCGTAAAATCGTACGGTACTAGCTTGCAGAACTACTGCCATCTACACCAAACTACTAAACTCCACCCCTATACAATAACGCACAAAAGTTAATTAATTCGTTCGAACATAAATTTGGAATATTTGATGTTAATCTGTTTAAGATAAGGCCTCTACTGGTTATTATTAATCCTGGAAACAGGAAAAAATAGGATTACATAATAATTTACAAATCAATCGTAATTTCATGTTACACTGTATATAACAGATGAAATGTTTATTTTAAGAAGTGGGGGAACGATTTAACGTCAGCTCACTTGTTATCTCGCCCCTTACAATTCCAAAATCTTAGATGGTTTAAGATTGGCAGTAACGGAGCATCGAAATAGTAAATATATTTTTGACAACTTAAGACATATTTTAATTCGATATTTTTTTATTAATTAATTTTAAAAAATATATGAATAATATTCAAAAGCGAACTTCTGTTTGAAAAAAAGAGCTAATTAAAAATATGTTGGAAGAAAAGGAACGTAGTATAGACACTTCCTAGGGTAAAGAAACGCTATATATGCATTACTTAAAGTAAAGAAATACAATATACATGTTTCTGTTTGTAATGCAATGAGGTATACCATATACAATAAGGGATGAAATTAGAAAAAAAATATTCATCTATAAATGTGTTGTGCTGGCGCTTTTAAAAGTGGCGCCAAACAAAACAAAGTGCTGAAAAACAAAATTCCCCATAGCCGGTATCGCATGACGTCATTGGTGTACAGAAACAAAGCGAATTGAATGATACAAAGTCCAGCAAAGAGGATACAGGATACGTTGCTAATGACATCACTGATCCTCAGGTTTGCGCAAAATAATACGCCCAATTAAAAAGCCAGATAAAAATGCCTCTGCACACAAAACCACTATTTTATTGTTGCTATTTTACTTACAACTTCTGTAAATTTAACATATTTGTGTTAGGGTAAATAATTAATATCGAATTGTTAACACGCAACAAAGAATTTTATATCAAAAGTTTAATAAATTTCGTTTACTTTAAGCTATGATGAGTACAATATATTTATGAACAGTTCCACCAAAAATGTTTCTATTTTGAGCAAAACTTTAACAAAAAAACTAATTGAAATCTTAAGGGAATAAGCTACTTACATTAAAAGTGTCATTCGTACTTTTCTAATATCTCATTTTTGGTACAATTTTAAAGAAAAATGTTATTTGAAAAATGGTTTTTAAAAACATATTCTTAACATCGAACTGTTTTTCTAATTTTGAGCCATGAATTTATTAGAAAAATTTATGAATACTTGTTTCGTTGTAACATACAAACGAGTGTCAAAAATGACATTTTAGATCAAGACAGCGAAGCTGGAGTGATTTAAGAGTCATTTTTGACTCAAGTTGTCGTTACTTCGCAGGAATTATCTTGATCTCGAAGAAAATCTTGTCTTGTCTTGAAATTTCCAGACAAGACTTTTGTCAGTTTGTCTTGATAATATAGACAAGACAAGACACGAGTCTATAAAGTCTAGATCTAGAAGGGAACACTATCTAAAATGTTCCAGAAATGAGATAATAGAAAAGTACTAACGACTCTTTAACATTTTATTCTGATGTGATATTGTCCATTTAAAGAAAACTTTAAGTAATATTGGTGCATACTATAAGATGGGTAGCCGCTTAAAATTTAAAGGATACTTAAAGGATAAACATTCCTTGGGGCTTGACTGAAAAAATTTCAAGGACATGAGGTACCACAAAAATTTTAGGATGGAGTTTTATCCTAAACAAAAAGCTCGGACTTAAATTTCAAGGATAATGGTTTGAAATAAGTTTAAATTTTAAGGACAAAATTTATTATTAAATTTTTTTTTTAAAAGTTGGCTTAAAAAATTTTGAAGGCCAAATTTTATGTATTTTTTTTGTTTGAAGTTAAGCTGCGATGACTTCAATTAAAGTAAGGAAGGGTAACCGCATAAAATTTCAGTATTGAAGCATCCTGAAAAATGTTTATATCATATGGGAACAATCAACAATAACATCTGACTGAAATTAGATTTTCGTATGTTTCAAGGCTAACTTGTTGAGCTGGTTCACCTCTGGTATAGTCAAAAATAATAATTAAGCACGTACGTATGTAATTAGTAATTAACGAAATATCTAACAGGTTCGTAGGAATCATAGGAAGCTGCGATCTGGCGTACACATTCACGTATGTGACGGATAGACTAAAAACTAACTTGGTTTTTTTGTTTCGGCCTAAGGCTACTATAGTTAAAGGTTAGCGTGTTCTAAGCACTATGATAGCGAGGCGGACACTAGAAACACATCTAGTCCTTTCTCTATGACTAGCTATATTTCATATATGTCTACACGTATTACTACCTTACATTCAATTCAATTTTATTCACATTACGACTTTTTGTTTATTGCCTATTACACAAATAATATTTCTTTTAGTGCTCAAGTATTTATCAGACATTTAGGCACTCATAGCTATAATGGAAAGATATAAAAAATAAATGTGGTAGCTTTGTACTCTACTTAAATATAAAAATAAATGTGGTAGCAATTTGGCCAGCGCAATATACACACTAGTATTAGAAATAAAACTTATAGGTTATCTAAGTGTCACTGTAGTACTATATCCGTGTATAACTTAGGTAGTTTTTGATTTATCAAATTTATGTTAGCAATATACATAAGACAAAATAATTATAATTAATTTAAAACATGACGACTAATAAAGAAATAGACAAGAAATGTTCTACGTAGTTCTGTTTTATTTATTTGTAAATAGTTTGAATTTATTATTTTGAGGTTAACAGTTTAATATAGTTATTTTTATGTTCTGTAGTTGTTATGGCATCGAAAAATAGTCAAATAATGGTCGTAGAAAGAGTATAGTACATAATTCTAGTTGTAGAATTACAAACTGGCCGCTTTGCGGCTCTTGTGTAAGTTTTATACTTCGTGCGTAAAGTGTATCTTACAACTCTTATATGTAATATACTATTATGCACTCATAACTATTATGGAATGGTCATATTGTTAGCCTAATTAGATAAAAAATGGGACAGCCATTTGATCTACCAATATAGATACACATTTGTATTAGAAATAATTTTTTTATAGTGCAAAAATACTTTAAGCATTTAAAACTATCGTAGAAAGTTAAATCTTACAGATAATATATTTTAGAGCTGGAATAATATCTTTCGATATATTAATATTTAATTCATATGGTATCACATTTTTACCGGACTGATTTCAAGTCCAACAAATGAGATTTATCGGACTAGTCCAGTAAAAACTAGACATAATTTTTATTTATACGTCCTATAATGGTTTTAAAATATTTGTTCATATTTATTGTACTATTTTAATATATTTTCTACTTAATTTTCCAATGAAAACTAAATTTTTATTTTACTTTCCTAATAATTTTCAGGCCAACAAAATCGAACCTTCAATTTAAATTGAACAATATGAAACAATACTATAAAAACTCATTTACCGGTCTAGTAATGTAAAAAACTATTACATAAAAATAAATTTGTAATAATACAATGCGGCACGACATTTCTATACATTTCGTTTTAAGTTTTACTTGCATTTTAATGGACAAGTTGTCAGTCTGTAACCTTTATAATACCTGTCTATGTTACTAACAAAATATTGTCAAGTTTTTGTACATATTTTTAGATGTAGCATTCACGGACAAATTATACTAACCGAGTTATATATTTTTTTGATGTTCCAAATAGTATTATAATTAACAATAACTAATAACACTTTGATTTCAAATTAATATGAAGTATTAATTACTACGAATTAGTATGTCGAAAATGTTCTAATTTCAAAATTATCCATACGTAACCAAGCTTAAAAATAAACTATTTACGCAATGATGATAAATGATTGAAAATATTAAAAAACCAAAAAAAGCACAACAATTATGAGTAATTATTTAGAAACATTCCCAACAGTAACTTCTTAGGCAACCAACAAAGAAAAAAAGTTCCTAGACATCAACCCGTGGTCCGCTCTGTAGCACTTGTGGTTTGAATCACCAAAATAATCTCAGCTATAATTTTACCATTTTGACAAGCACTATAAGAGCCAGAATCCTATGAGAAGAATTACAAGACTCATTAGATTTCGATAAGATCGGATGCTGGGCGCAGGCGATTCTAGTCTCTAAGCTCTGGGACATTTGATGCAATTTTTTTATAATTGCATTGATATGTTTTCCGCTGGACCAGCACTGACCTTGAAGTCGGAAAAAAGAAGTTTTGACAGGTGACCTAGGCAAAGCGGTTCCTACTTTGAGAGAGTGTGTTACGTTGGATTTTAAACATCCCGCTTATATATACATCATTTGAATATACTACAGAACTCTCCTTAAAAAACATATTTGCTAATTAATTATTACGCATCATTAACAAAATTATAATAATTATAATTTTATACTGCACTTTAATAATTATTTATTGATATAAGAACCGGTCACCCATCCCGGTTTTACCTACTGTTATTCAAGCTTGACTTTAGTAATCAAAATTTATTGTACATAAATACCAATTTTTGAAATTTTATATAGTATTCACATTATAAATTATTTTTATCACAAAAATATTTTTTTACAATACATATTTTAATTATTTATTGAAATTAGAACCGGTCACCCATTTTACTTTTATCTACAGTTATTTAAGCTTGACTTTACTAATCAAAATTTATTGTATATAAATAAATAATAAAATACCAATTTTTAAATTTTAGTTACCTACTATTTAGTTTCACTTTACAAATTATTATTTTTTCAGAAAATACTTTTTTTACAATATGTATTATTTATTGAAATATGAACCGACCACCCATCTTAGTTTTGACTACACTTATTCAAGCTTAACTTTACTAATCAAAATATATTGTACACATATTTTAATCAAAAATTTGAAGCTATTATTAAATACCAATTTTTCATGTACACATAATATATTTTAATAAAAATAATACAAAATTCTAATTTTTCATTAAAACTGTAAAACATTCAAAATTTATTTTTAATATTTAAAAAGACCAATACTTATTTGCAGACAAAATTTAGTTATCTTTCCCCATTTCCGGGATATGATCCCTCAAAATTACACTTTGAAATTTTTGGGTGTCCTTAAATGAATAAAGATATCATCTACGGCTTCTCCATTCGATTCTACAGTAAATTTTACATATGTACACCATATTACAAATTTTTATTTTAACTTATTTAAATTTTATAGTGCAATATATAAAAATTATGAAATTTTTTTTTTTCTTTCTAGATATTGTATCCGTTTAGACAATAATTTGAAAATTTGTATATCCACGTAATTTTGTCTGTAGAATTAAATGGTATAATCGTTAGATTTGTATCCCTATACATTTTAGGTTTAAACTTAAAAATATCTAACAAATATTTATACAAAATGTACTTGAAATTGAATTTATTATAACCCAGAAATACCTTGACAAAAAATTTAGACATTTGATAAATACATTAATAAATTAGTCATGTTAAGTAAAAATAAATCTTACTCAGATTTTGCCACAACAGTTACAAGTGTCCGTATAGAAAAATACGCTGTTTTCATATCGAAAATGCATTATTACGGTATGTTAAAAAAATTGACAAATTTAAATTTATTATATTAATTTAGACGTTTATAAAATAAAATATATAATAACTAATCTTTTGATCGGAGAAAATAGTACATGCAATACGAAATCGTGTAAAAATTGTCCACTATCGTCCAGAAATATATCACTTTTCCTACTACTTGTAATATTATACCATGTAAAATATATTATAAAGAATAATTAAGATAAGTACATCTCACAGTATGTGTGTGTAAAAAATTAAATATACCTAGAAATGGTTACAGTTAAACTGTAAAAAGTAATGTCAGAATAATTATTATTTTTAAAATGTCACTGATAAATAATATGAATTGTAACAATGGCTTGTCAGTTATTGGTGTTAATTCACTATGAACTTGCTATTTAATATTTTTACAAGGTTTTTATTATATAAATTATGAACGGATACAGGAAATGCAGTTGAAATTCAATTAATTCATAATTAATGCGCAAGTTGGTTCGTATAATATGTTTTGCTTCGGTTTCCCGCCGTATAAATAAAACGAAAAATCGTACGACTTTTGTTTTAAACATCCTGACGCTCGTGTATTTTTTTAGTACTTGACAATATTTTAAAATAATTAGGTATAAATCACTTCACCCATTAGTAATTATGGTATTAATTATTATTATATTCATACTATAAGCAAAAAAAAGACAAAATAATAGAAATATTTACATGACTAGTTCATACATATTTTCACCAAGAATTTATATGACAGAGGAAGTCAGTCTTCTAGCTATAACATTTAATAAAACCTCGAAAGATCGTCATGGTTACATTTTGTTTGTAATATGAAAAATTATGTTTGAACTGTAATTGTGAAATAATTAATAATAGTATCATAAGTGCATACGATATTTCTGAATATTTTAAAGTACTTGCATTGCAAGATTGATATATTACTAGAATATTTCGAGAGAAAAATTTAATGTTCAATACATTTATATACATATTGCTATACATTCATATACAGTGTGGTCCAAAAAGTGTTGACATAGGCATGAAACGCGGGAAAACAGTTTTTGATTTTTTGAAATAAAAACTGTCCGGCTAACAACTAAGTCACCATATTGTACAGGACAATACTACATGTATTTCTACATCTTATTTAATACGGATTACTTTATTTTAATAGCATAATTCAGAGAAATTTACTAAAATAAATTAAAATCTTTGGCCTCATATTTTTATTTATCTCGACATGCAACGTTGACACCTGTCAAATCGTATTTATAATATTTATGACATTAAATATTAGACAAACGTTAAATATATTCAGGTTTTGCACTTGTGCAGTATAATAACTGATATTCGAATTTCATTGGTCGAAATTCAAGAAATACTGTAATCTAATTGGTTAAGATTAACCGAGAGAAATATTTACGCAAATATGATTTGAACTATGAATTTAATATTTACTTCTAAAAACACTCGTTTGTCTATTACTACGAAAGAACAAAAATTTTATCGATAAATTCAGGGCACAGTATTATTTATAATTAATTTTGAATGTACTTGAATGAAATGATGAAATTTTATCTGTATTCACATATGTACATTTTAATTATCATAATTTATTAGCCATTGTTGAGGGAGCCACTTTAACTGGCGTGGAGAATGTACCCCCTTTTTAATGTTAAAAATTTGTTCATCCATCCAAATACTGTCTGTACCTATATGTGCTTGATTTTCTATAATGTATGAATTGAAAATTATGTGTAATAAATTTACAAATTGACTTTACTATAATAAGCTACTAAATAATTCATAAGCGGTTCAAAAATCAATTATTAATTTCGTCCAATAGTATAGTATTTTAATATTGCATTGTAATAGTTTAGTAGTAATTGTTCTATATAAATTATTAAATATTGATCTGGTTGTAATCATTGAAAAATGCGTATTGATGGTTAATTATTCTAAACTTTTAATTGGTGATATTTACAATCAAGTAAGCTATCTTAAAAAATTCAGTAAACATCTGAATAATCAACTAATGCCTTAATAAATCTCAAATGTATCTAAAGGTCAAGACCATGAGAGTGAGATTACTTGAAAAATTATCTCCCTCCGTATGAATGAATCTAAAAAAATATCAACCACAAAATTACGTGCACAATCAAAGAATGCCAGGCTGTAAGGCCTCAAAGTGTTGCCAACTATTTAGAGAAAAATATAATCACCTAAAAAAATAAATAGAATATAGATATAATTATACTTCACACTAACCACCATCTCTGCCAAGCGGTTGTGTTAGTTAGGGGAGATTGTGACGTCATAAGGAAGAGGACTCCTAAAGTCTGAATCAAAGTGGTCTGTGGACCATGCATGTGTCCATTGGTGCGACAAGGACAGTAGCATTGAAAATAAAACAGAAGGAACAAAGACAGGAAATGGCTCGCGAGGAAAAAATGCGAACCAGTGGTCCGCAAACTCTCCAGCAATGTGGAGCAAATATCGTAATTACACAAAAATGTATTATTATAATTTTTTTTGATATTATTATACACGATATTCAAGGCAAATTAATTTGTTTTCGCACTTTTACTAAAATGTATTACAATGTACAGGCACCCAAACTGATATAAAAGCGCACCATGTTATTTAAATAAATAAATACATGAAATAAAATAATAATTTTGTTTGTACTTGACAATCATAAATAATTATTAAGTTTCCTAAGCAACAAGTATACTTAAGTAGATAAAAAAAATCCTGATGTATTCCGATAAGATAATAAATATTCCGAATTTTGACCTGTTGGTTAATTCCCAAATTAAAAAAAATAAAATACCTTGTCTTCTTGATAGTTGTTCTCGCCGACGGATACAGGCGTGGGTGGCGTACTGGGGGTCCCTCGCCCCTCTTCCTGTGGGGGGACATCCGGTCTAGGTTCAAACCTCCCCAAATTCTCCAAATGAGATTTGTATTCCCTATATTTTAAGTCATTCATATCTTGCAACTCTCTGTCCATATTTAATCGATCGTTATTCAAACTCAATCTTTCAGGAGTCATTCTTTCAGGATCGATCTGCCCGGGAGTTAAGTTCAATCGTTCAGAACTCAACGAGCGTTCTAAGTTCATGTTTCTGAGTTCAGTCCGCTCAGAGTCTAAATGAATAGGTCGTTCTTGGTAACGAATATTGTCTAAGTTTAAGTGTCTATGATCCTGAGGAGATATACCTCGCTCTAAACTCAAATTGAGTTCCATATTCATGTTCCTGCCGTTGAGTTGAGTTCTCTCCATAGGGGAAGATCGATCCGTTGGGTATCGATCTTTTAAGTCGCGTAGATCTTGGTTTAAGTTCAACCGAAAATCGACGTTTCGTTCGCTGAGAGTTCTAAGCGTGTCTAAGGACCTCTGAAGGTGGTACTCTCCTGAAGGATTATCCAGGATAAGAGGGCTTGGTTGGAAGTCCAAGCCCCCAGATCTGTACTCCACACGGCCCTCCAGTTTGAATGTTTTAGTACCACTGGTCACAAACACCTCACATAAAAAATCGCACAATCAAAAAAATCGATGTGATAGCTAAGGCAGTAAAAACTATACTAAGCGCGAGATTAGAAAAACTCAGCATCCTAGCAAGCTGTGAGATTTGGGAGTGGGGGCATTGTGGTGGGGCGCTTACGTAATCTTTCGTAGGCAACTACCGATGGGTGCCGAACAAAAAACCTTTCCGAAATGCCGACACTAACCCTTTAAGGGTCAAACACCTTCAGGGTGCCCATGTCGTATACTCATAAAATAAAGTGCCCATGGTATTACGCAAAAAATCTTTATTACTTTCAAATGTACCCACAAAAAATACACCCTGTCTCTTTACCCTCACGATACCGCGTTTAAATCTCAATTATATGGACTTTCTTACATTTTTTTATAAACACGTACCTTTAAAAATGTATTTACTAAATAATACATACTGTATTATTTTGTAAAATAAAATATATTCAAAGAAAAATAGAAAAATGATTTTACATTTTTAAGCGCCTTTTATAATTCATTTTACATTATATTTCATTTATTTCATAAACTTCTATGAACAAATATATATTATTTTTTAAATTCAACATATCTAATGTTTATTAATTTTTACTACAAAAATTAAACGTAAAATATCTCTTATTATTAAGTGATTTGCTACAAAACTATTAATAAACACCAGAATAAGTTTTGTATTTAATAATATCTTAAAATTAAATGGTATTTTATCCTTTTAATTGTCATAGAACAAAAGTATTTAAATGTGTAAGTAAAAGTAAAAATTCTTTGTTACTCTTCCTATTTTTATTCAGATGAATAATTTTGGTTTATTACAGATTTTGTTTTATTTATAAAATAAAATATTTATATTTCTTTTAAAACAAATTAAAATGTGCAATAACACTTAACATATATTTAAAAAATTTAAAATTAAAGAAAATCAAAATTTATATAAATCATGATTTTTACCAACCTTGTTTTTGTTTATGAAATAAAATATTAATATTGCTTTTAAAACAATTTAAAAAAAGCTGCAACACTTAGATATCTTTAAAAATTAAATAAATAAAAGTATCATGATTTATTTGATTTTTTTAAAGTCAATAATTTATTATTTTTTTAAATAAATCATGATTTTTGTCAACCCTGATATACTAAGAAAAGTTCTTTAAATTATAAATTTGTAAAATATTAGAACAAATTTATCTATACATATTTAAAACCAGAAGAATTATTATACATCTTAAACGCCTTTTAAGTTAAATTTTTATCAAGATTATATTTCTACAACACAAAATATGTTATATTTGTATAAACTGTAGTGCAATTTTAGATCAGATAAAAGTGCCCAAATAAATGTTATTTAAAAATATTTTTTTAAATAATGCATAGATAGTGTCTAATTGTCTTTAACTAATAGAACAATTTAATATTTTTAAATCACAAATGTCTAACTATGGTGCACTTTTATACCGGTTATAGGTGTCCAAATAAACACTTTATATATAAATATACATTTTTATTAAACTTTAAATATATCTAGTATTTTACTACTTGTTTCCTATAATATTTGCCCTACATGTTGCGGTTTCAATTTCGGTCAAATACTAATTGATATATTTATTTGTGTTTTTGAAATTTGAGTCTACATAAACTACAAGACAGAGTATCTTTGTTCGTAAGTATACACAGATGTGAGTGGTCTTGGCTTTTTCACGGTCACTAGAACTTTTCAAACAATGGCATAGTAATTGCTAACATTTCAAGTTCATTTCTACACTTTCAACATATTTTAAGATTGACAATTAATTTTTATGGCTTCGTCTATACATAGATTAGAAGTTATGTGATTGCGAGTGAAGAGATATCAATGCCTCGTACTACCCGAGTCGGTAGAATGTAACATTTAAACTATCACAGTCGCGATAAAGAAAAATGTCAGAATAGAATTTAGAATGTAAATGTAAAATCTTGGTCGGCTGGTGACAATTCATTTTGTGTGTATGATACGAATTTATTGCTAATGTTAATACTGTGGGAAGATTTAAATTATTAATTATTAAAGTAATTATTTGTATTTTTTCAGTTGAATCAGAATTATGTCTTAAACACCATCAATAAAAATGTATATTTAAGTACATTAGGTTTGTCCTTATTTTGGCAAAGTTGGAAATTTGTTGCTCAATTAAAAAAAAATAATTAAAAGAAATACAAAATAAGAAAATTAAGGTCCTAGGACTATCATATGATATTAACCCGTGACTGTAAGAGGCTCAATTTTTTTGTACTTTAAATAGAAAAATTGCCTTTTTAGACATTTTGATGCTTATAAAATACTTACGCTTACAAGAAGACTACGAATTCACTAATTTCTATGATGGCGCCAATTTTAAAATTAGAATTTTTGATTCCTAAAGAACGCTAATAAGAGTGATATTGGAATTTTATATTTTTGACAAAACAAACAAAAAATACTATTCGAAATTTTGCCAGCATTGTTAAATAGTCTTAAAATTAAATAGTTTTAATATAACCCCAAACGCAATATACTAAAATTTACGAATTGAACATCTTACTATCTCAACTTGTAACGCATTTTTTTATAAGGTGGTTCATTTTAAAATTTGCCCTACAAAATTAATAAAACAAATAATTGTAATATTTTGAATTAACACTTCACATTAACATAATTTTTCTTTTATTATAACAGGTAAAATAAATTATGTTTATATGTGGCGTTAAAATTATATGAGTAGACACATATAATTAAAATCTTTCGTCCATCATTTTCATACTTAATATCTGCGCTTATAAGCCGAAAAAATACTATTTTATTAGGGAAGATGTTCTTTAAGATCTTCTTCCACAATTCTCTATCTCTTGTTTTGCTCTTCCAGATGTTATTTTCGGCTGTTTTTAGGTCTTCTTCGACGATTGATATCCTTTTCTTCTACTCTTCATCCCTGACCGAGTTATTTTATTATTTGTTGTTTTGTTTTTTACATTATAGTTTCTCCTTCTAATTCTTGTTCTATTTCATGCTTCATTCTAATTTTGACTTATTTTCTGATTTCTTGATTGGTTCTGATATTGTTTATAGTGTTTTGCGTTCCATTATTTTTATATCTTCTTCTTCTTTTTATGTTTCGATTTATTTGTTAATATCAAAATTTATTTGACAACTTAATTATGTCAAAAATAATTGTTTCACTGTTTCTGCTACTGATTTGAAAAATCCTAAAAGATTCGTTAATTTATAAGGTGTTAAAAAAGCTAAAAAAATTGAGATTTCAGAAAAAATTACTAGTAAATATTGTTAATCTCGCCGAGTTTAAACTTAATGTATACTGTAAACTAAAAGTTTATGTGTACTGTGTAGCGATTGTTATTTAAATTGAATTAGTACCAATTACATGTAAGTATCGCTATAAAAAATATAAAATTGATTACAGACAAAGCATGCAATGGTGAAAAAAGCGCCCACGATTTGGATTTTGAGGCTCACATATTCTAATATCTAGTTAGCGTGCAGGCTCGGCCTTCTATGATCTTCCTGGAACGCCAGATCGTGCCTCGTGTAATTATCTATACGCAAGATAATTTCAGCCGAGTTGTGAATGTGCCTTTATGCCATCCGGAACCAATGCATTTCGGGCCGAATTTGTAATTTGATTTTTTCAACGGCTACGCATGCGTATAATCGCATTCCCGTGCTTCTTTGTCTACGAAATTAAACTGCCGTGCTTCTGTTTGTCAATAATGATTACTTGATCTCAAAATCTACTTATTTGTTACTAATATGATGCAGCGGTTTCTAACATTCCTTTCAAATTCTACACACATATCAATCTTTTCTAAATTAAAATTGTAAGTGGTACAAGTGAACTTCACCTGTTCCATAACAATTTTACTTGCATTTTTCTGGTTAGGTTTTTAGACTAAAGGCTCTGCAAAGGATCTACAATGAGGTTCTCCAATTTTTTTATTTTTTTTATATGAAACTTTATCTAATTTGAAAGCGAGGTGTAGTTTCAAAAAGTCTTTATTTGTTAAGCCGTAATATTTTTTTAAGTGTCTGTGACGTAGATGTTATGGTAAGTTAAGGTTCTTAAACAGTAGGGCTTACTAAAAATTTCAACTGTTACAAAAACATATAAATATATTTTTAATAACTATTGTGGAAAAAATTATAACACATAAGACAAATGTCAAATTCATTACCTATGTTTATTATTATTACGAACTGTAACCATGGATATGATAAATTCCATGTTTTACTCACGGTATAATGATTAACATTGCGAAAATAAAGAGGAAATTTTAATAATGTTAAAAACTATTACAAATTAATTATTTGATTGGGACATCTCTATTCATAGACAAAATTATTTCTACATTTCTCATTTTGTAGTAATAGTAATATATATCAAATTAAGTAATAGATATGTATATTTGTAGATAATATACTACTATATTTAGATAGAACCATTATACTTTTCTAAAAATAGTTAGGAATTTTGACTATATTAAAAATTTAATTAAAATATGAATGTAGGTATTGTATTTTTCTATGGTGCATTTGTGCTCGTTAGCTAAAATTTGTAAACAGGTCCAGATACAAGAGGAGGATAATGAAAGTAATTAATCTTGAGACTTCGGCTTATTTATTTAAATAAATAAAATAATAATAGAGTAGGTGTTAAAACATGAATCACAATAATAAGGAGTATTAGCATTATTTAAATATCAAAATATAGACAAAGATAATTTTAACCATCAATTAATACAAAAAAATCGAATCGAAAAAGTGACTATATATTGCATTACTATTTCGACGCAATATCTATTAGCCGATGGGTAAGGTAACCAGTCCTTTAACCAGAGGTGAAAAAACCGGCCCTAAGTACAAAGAATGCCAGAGAGAAGGGATGTCCCTATATACATATTTATTGTTTTATGACTGAATTTTATTTTGCTTGTTATTTTTTATGATAATAATTTTTTATTTTACCTGTGATTAATTTTTTGTTTTATTAATATTAATAAAGAGTTAGAAATATAAATTTTCTATATCAAGTATATATGGGATCATAATTTTTATTTACTTACAAATTTCTTTAAAAAATAAGGGATATTTTGTATACTATGTAGCAAGAAGTAACCGCAAGGTAATCTTTGACCGATTACAAAATGATTTTCCTCAGCACTCAGCATCTGAGATGTAGCAGCCGCACGTCTTAAGAGTGTACATATAATTAATTACGAACGGGATTCCCTAATTCTGTTTCACCTTGAAGAAACTACGTTTTATGACACATACTTTATTTATAAACAAATACATTTCCAACATCATCATTTCATCAGATTTGTTTAAAAACCTCCTGTGTTGTTTAAAAAATATTAGACTTTGATATAATGAAAGCAGTATACTCAAAATTTGGAACTAATGTTCTATATCCGGTTTTAAATTATGTTCTCATATTTCAAAAGATCATTAATTATAAAACAAGGAATTTATTTTACATTGTGTACTTTCCACAGCAGTTTAAGTGCCTGTACAAATACCAAAAACTTGGTATTGGTACAAAATTATCCTATTGTTTTGCGAATTATTTTAATATTCACGAATTCTTAAATATAGAACAATAGTTATTTTAGCTATAACGCTACAAGGAATGTAAATACGTAATAACATTCAAGGAAGATGTAATACTATTTACAATTAACCTATTTTTTAATAGATTATATTTTTGTAGTTTATTTTAGCGCTACCGAAAATAACAAACGTATCATTCTACAATATTATTGGTGAATTTATTTATTATTTACCTTTTTATAATAATGTATCTGATTTCATGCAAGCGACGTCTAAGCAGGTGTAAATATAAATGAAAATTATAATGAAATATTTGACACTTTGTCAGTACGTTTGTTATCACAGCCATCTCCGTCTCAATAGCTAGCTGACGTTTTACAAACACATAATGCTATTTATTTATGTTTTTAATTAATAATTTAACGATTTTGGAATAAATATAATGTATATCTAAGGACTAAAGATTTTTTTATTACGCACATGGTTTATTTTCCTCGGCTATCGCCTCGTAGAATAATATAAAAGTATACATTAGTCCCTTGATAAATAAACAACTATTTTTTTAATGAATGTAAGTATATGACAAACTTTTTTCAAAATGTATTTTCTATGTGAATTTCTTTAAAAAATGTTTTCTTTTCTATTGTATATCTTAATATTTCAATAGATCAATTTTATAGGAAAGGGTATCAACAAAAGCTAAACTGTTGAATATTTTAATTAGACAAAAGAAAATTGTCAGTGACATATTTCATGCAAAATTTTCAAATCTAATTCTCATGGAAAGGTTATAAATTTCCCTAAACGATCATAGATCTGTTTCATAATATCTATCTGCATTACAACTGAACAATTTTTCTTCTCGACATGTAAAAAAGTTTGATTGATTACCTATCGTAGTTAGCCATGAAAAAATGACGCTACACACAACTAACTTGATCAATATTTATAAAAGTATAATTCGCATTCGCACTAACGTTCTGCATACCAACTAGAAGATTTTTTTCTCACGGTATGCAAAATATATTTTGGTCTTTAGCACCATAAGATTCCCCTAGGTTTATATTTACCTGTAATGTCTTTACATATGGTGTTAAATGTATTTATATGTTGGTAAGCGTCCCCTATTTGAATAAGCACTCAGCCAGTCAAATATACAGGGTGTTTTGAGTGAATTGAAGGGGAGTATTTAACAGGGGTGTTGTAACAGTGGTCAGATTGAATAGCACCTTTAAAAAACCAGGGGTGCAAGTATAGAATGTGATACAATTTATGTTATTTGATTCGCAAAAGGAATGGTCTAAGGTCATATGGACGCTGGTCAAAAAATAGGGTGTTTTTTCTTAACGGATATATATGATGTTCGTTTTTTTCCGTTAAGGTCAAATATAACTTCCGTAACATTGAAAACTTGTGAATAGGCTAATCAAATTGAAATACCTCAAAAATAATTTTGGGTATATACTGTTATATGGCGTTTAAAGAAATATTTATAAAATTAATAGGGGAAACGGATATAAGAGGCATTTAAGACAATATCGAAGAGGCCGGAAAGAAAAATGAGAAGAAAACAAAACTGGATGTAAGAAATTATTAAAAAGAAGACATTTCAAAACATTTCCTAACCATCAATTGGGCAAATTGTTTCAAATATTCCTCATATGTTAATGTCTTTGTCAAGTCTTTTTCAATGGGATTCTCTAATATTTTTTTATATTTTTTTATATGAAATTTTACCTAATTTGAAAGCGAGATGTTTGTGAGGTGATTTGTTAAGTCGTAAGATGTTAAGGCAATTCGGTTCTCAAACAATGGAGTTTGCAAAAAAAGCAATTACGCAAATTGATCTATATCAATTGTTATAAACACATATAAATATGTTTTAAATAACTATTATGTTTCTTACTTGGAAATATGTATAAATGATAAATATTTTAATACAATAATTTATAAATTATTACTTTTATTTAAATTACTTTTATTTAAATATCATGAGTATTTTTTTACAAATTTATCTGATCGCACAACTATTTTTCTAAATTTACATTAGTTCTGCAATACGTTTTATGCTTTGTATTTTGTATCTAATTACCAGCTATAGTTTAATTGTTAAAAATGATATCTGACACTGACAGTAGGATTCGTAGGATTGGAAATAGCAAAAATTTGAAATAGGGTAGGATATTGTGACGTAGATGTTAAGGGCACTAAAAATTTGAATAACTTAAAAACGAATAACTTATTTTAAACATTGATACTTCCTATCATACAGAATTAAGATGTGGATTGACTATAAGTGACCAATTTCCTAATTTGCTACTATGGTGGAGGATCCCATTACAAATATTGATAGATATTATAACTGATCATACGATATAATAATTCTATATTTTTAAGCCCTTTTTGTTTTACAGTTGATATTAGTAATGTGTCTTATTGAACTCACTACTTATGACAGAAATAATTTGGTTCAATTCATAACGAATTAGTAAGTCTTAGTGAGTGATGTCCAATGCACTGTTATTGACCTTTGTACAACAATTTTAACTAATTTTATATTACAACCATAATTCAACTCTGATTATATTACAATAAAACTTTAACATCAAATAAAGATTGTAAGCCGATTGTCAAGAAACGAAGTGGTTGATATTTACGTGATTATAATAAGGTAACCTAATACTCTATTAACTTTTATTGGGGTAGTTTTTTTCGCCACGTTTTTGGCACGTGATTTCACAAAGAAATATAGAAATAGAATACTATTGATCTGTATCGGTTCATACCACAATATTTTTGCAACCGCAAGCTGAGTACTTGCCAGCTTACCCCTAACATTGGCAGGGAATTTTAGAATGGTATAAGGGTTGGCATATTGGTATTGTTATCGATTGTTAAGGGGAAGTTAACCCTTTAGCGTATTATGTTACTATGGCAAATATTTCTATCGATATTTTAATATCTATATAAGTAGCATAATAGAGCTTGTTAAGGGATAATAGTCAACAAATCATCGCATCTTGATAGCGAACAAAGAACATCGGTTCTTTTTCTGATTCTGACCTTCATTCAAGCAAGTTTCAAACCACAGACTATCACCTTAACCACTCAACCGTACCCGTTCGAAAATATTAAGTAATTACACTATGACCGGATATAGGAATTATTTCTGCTATCAGATATTTTACACCAGTTTTTAGCATTACTAAACTATTTCCTATTTATTTTCCCGCAATATTTTTTGCAACGTTACTCATAAATAGTTCGCAACTAATATTTTTTCTATTGTAATGGGAGTTTCTACCATTTTTTTATAATTTCATTTTAAAGTATGAGGAATACTAAGATTATTAGTGTTGGTGAAAATTCGATGAAATTGTTTATATTAATAAGCGAATTAGAGACTTCCAAAGTTTGAAATAATCAATGTGACGTCACGAATATGGATTTTCTTGTTATACTGTTTTCTTCATGGACCAAAATGTTCTTAAAGTATATATTATAATACAGTATATGTCTACATTCTTAAAAATTGGACGAGTATATTTATATTCAAATAAAAACTGTATGAGAATAGCAGTGGCGCTAGTGATGCAAACTTTTAACAAATTACACATAAACAGGTATTTTATCTAATCTCGTAAATATTACTGTCACAGATGTAAAATAAATAATAAAAGTTAATATGTAAGACACAAATTCAGCTAATAACATTTTAAAAGTACACAACTGAAGTTTACTGTGACTCAAGGTCATGCCCGTTGTATTCTTCAAGCTCATTCGTCAGAATTGATGGCGGGATTTTTCACTAACCAATCAAAACATTCGCGGTCTTTTAAAATCCCCAATAAAATATTGATACAATTCATATAGACGTCACTCTATAACAAAAAACCTCCGAATTTCAGAATTATTATTTATGTATTATTTATTTCTTTATTAATATTCATTATCATACATTCTTTTTCTTTCTATTTTTTAAATTAGTTTCTCTAAATTTGATTGAAATAGAATATCCCATTTCGACTTGAATTAAGCGTCGAGATTTGAAATTTTCTGGATATATTTACTTGCATTGTTGTTGTGGTACTAGCTAACAAGCTCTTCAAAGACCTACAGCTTATTGTAAGCCAGTCAATCATATCTATACATATATTTGCTTTTTAGAGAAAATGGGATATGAACGCCAGACAAAATAAAAAATACAATATTAATTCATAAATTCAAATGTGAAATTTATTTTATAGAATTTTTCTCATCGTGTGGAAGTTCAAACATCAAACAATAATAATTTTAGTACAGTCAAAAAATAAGTGTTATATTTTTATATAAGGTATAAAGGTAGATAGAATTATGTATTGGAATGTACCACATTTTTGTGGTTTCTCGAAACCATAATTTGACCGTATTTTCAACCATTATTTCTCGGTATAAAAATTCTTTATTTATAGTTCACGGATCTCACAATAATCTATTGTTGGAATAGTATCAGCTGATATCTTAGTATTTATATATCTGTAGAATTAATCTTACATTATAGTTTATAGTGATATCCGAATCTTCCTGTTTACATTTTTTAGTTTCAAACTAATGTCAAAAATTACATAAAAAATTATATCAATCTTCGCTCATCCATTCAAAATTTTCTCTTCAAACTCGGGCTTGATAAAATTAATTATGAATTCTGAACGTAAAAAAACATTCTATTTTGGTGGAGAAAATATGCCTCTTCCTATTTACATTTTTTCGTCGCTATTTCTCTCTCTCTAAAATTAGGAATACTACAAGGCCCTTCGGCCACTCAAGTCGCGTGCCCACTTTGCAATTTTTTGTCCACAAAAAACTTTTATGGCCTATTAGCACATGGATTTTTTCTGAGATCAATGGTTTGTAAAAAAAGTTTTTTCTTGCTCGACACCTTAAATTTTTTATTGTGTTTTGACTGCTAGTAAACTGGTAGTATTTATTTATTTTTAACACCAAAACAGACGAGCATCTCAAAATAAATAATCAGTTTTTTCAGCCAGCTATAAATGCCCACAATTTAATATATAAATTATTATATGTAAATTTTATTAAAATTGTTTATATTAATAAAACAATAAAGTATTTTGCGAACTAAATTCATTGTTTTTATGCGTAAATATAAGTTTCATTGTTAATATCTGTGTGAAAAAAATGTATTGTTTTTTCAACAATACTCACATTTAATAAAACAAAACATTAAAATCCCATTAAGAAATAAAAGATGCAAAGATAAAGAATTCATATTTTTGAAAACTATTTTGATATATTTATTATGATCCAACAAGTGCTACCAACAGCTACTGCAGTCCTACCAACCTCTCACAAAGTACCTACAGGTAGAAGTAAGCCAGGTGCTCGAACATACATCGTAGTTCCGGGCAAAAAAACAAGTGAAAAAAGTTGTAAAAAGTAAAAAACTGCAGCACGGCACAGCACTCTAGATGGGCTCACTCTAATGAATGTAGGACCAGTCATAGAAACTGGTACTTGTACACTCGAATCCATAACAATGCCTAGGAGAGTAATATGTCTAATACACCACCGAATTATAATCAAAATATTAATCCTTTTTAATTTATTATTTTTAAATTAATTTTCAAATATTCTCCTTATATTGTTCTTCGAGCCAGATCAAAAATATGATATTATTTACATTATTACTTTTGACTTAAATAATTAATTGGTTTTAACAATAAGTCAATCATGCTAAAATCGGATAGTGAGTTTTTAATAGATAAGCACGTTTTGAAGTCCCTAGAATACGATTTTAATATTTTTACGATAATGTATGTCCTTGTATATGTGTATATGGATGGATATATATGTTTACATTAAAAATTTATAATTATTTTTATCAAGCAAAATTTTGGGAAGGCAAATTTTGAATGGGCAACCGTGAGATTAAAAAACAATTGACACAGGAGTCATTTTTATTCAAGAAACAGATAATTATTAATTTGATTCAACTAGGTATGCATTCAGGTTTTAAAACTATGTCCTTAAATTTGTTATTGTTAACATTATTTTGGAATGTTTAGAAAATACTTATATTTTTACCTCTTGCCACTCAGAGAGATATTGGAATCATGCAAAAATGAGTTTTCAATGGATAAGCACGTTTTGAAGTCTCTAGAACACGATTTTAATATTTTTACGATGATGTCTGTCCGTGTGTGTGTATAGATGTTGTCGTAACAATTACTCAAAAACTAGTTTATAAAAAAAAGGTGAAATTATTTATATAACATTCGGACACCCTCGATTAGATAGGATTAGATTTTGGTGTTAATCGTGCAACCGGAAGTGGTGTTTTCAAGAAGATTTGAAGTGTTTTTCTTAAATATCTTAATTAATTATGAATATATTAAAAATTTTGTAAATAATAATTTAATATTAAGTCTAGCCCAATTTAACTATTTAAAATAAATAATGATTCGGTAAATTTGTTCTAATTGCAGTTAGTTTATTTATCTATGCAAATAAATGTTTTATATTTGACAGTAACAATTATTATAGTTGACAGTGAAAATATTATAAAAATAATTATCGAATACTTATAAAGGAATTGAACTAAAACTGTTAGTACTAAATATTTCAATAATTAATTTTATTATTTAATATAAATATTAATACAATGAGTAAAGAGGACATGCGAATGGTTTATTTAAAAATATGTATAAAGCAAGAGCTTATTTACTAATTTACGAAGTTTTCGCGAATGTTTGGAATGCATGGTAAAACAATATATGAATGTATCTGTTTTATAAACACCGAAGTGATACATTTTTAAATTACATTTTTCTAAGATACGTAGGCGGCAGAAGCGAGATAGAAAATGGGGTAATTTTAACCGTCCTTGAAATTTTTTTCAGTCTGGGATCAAATCTGACGGCGTAACCAAAGTGGAAAACAGTTTTGATATCTTCTCACACAATCAACACTTTCGATTTTAAAATTCATCTGTTATTCAAATGTTTGTTTTTAAAATCAAGTAGTCCATTGTTTAACTTGTTTCACTTTTGTTTTCTACATTCGGATTTTTGTATTTTATCAAGATTTTCTCTGAATATGCATTAGGATAATAAGCAAATAATTTTACGTAATAATGAATATTTATATTTTTATATATTTATGTTACATAGTCAAGATCATTGTTACCAAAGTCACAATTATCTAATCACATTTATGTAACATAAAATATACATATTTTTTATGGTGTATCAATTTTTTTAGAAGCTACTGTCTAATTTTTCTATTGTATAATTAAATTCTGAAACCCCACAAAAAATTCTAAAATCAAAGTCACCTTACAAAACAAAACAAAAACCCAAACCACCTGTTTCCTAGACAATAAATAAATTTCACTTTTCTACCGAGATTGGGCAAAAAATATCAAACCTAAACTCTCCCTGTAAAAAGAGCTCACCCTAAATCTAGTCGACCTAGGCTAGTTCACACGCCACGAGATCCAGTAGTCCATGGAAACCTTCCACATTCAACTGTTCCAAACAATCGCGAATCTACCCTTCTGATATTGACTCACCCGCCAAATTTAAATGATTTATCTATAAACTTATCATTGTTTTTCGACAAGCTTCATTTGATTTTAAAAACAAGTGAATTGTGAATTAGAAACGAGTAGCAGTTGTATCTCAACATTTGATTGGGCCAGTGTACCCCATGTGGTTGCCGGGATTCTGGGTACAGTCGAAGAAAAAAATTAAGTAAACAAATAGTCACATATGATAGAAATATATCATCTCAATTTTTAGTCAATACATACCACATTTTTACAATGTACAGGCACTCAAACTGAAGTGGAAAGTGAAATTTTATTTTATGCTTCTATTAGTACTCAAATATAATAATCCTTTTGTCTATGAGTACAAAATTAATTTAATTTTTGGGAATTTGCAACAAGAAATAATTTTACAGGCACTTTGCGTTACTGCAGCAAGAGTACCAAACGTTTATTTTTTGTTTTAAATGGTTTCTTTCAAAAATATTTATATATAGTACAAGATTTTGACCTCATTTTGAACATGGATTATTAAAACTATTTATTGTCAAAATATTACAATTTTGCAGAAGAATATAAAAATATACAACCAGGGTTGGCAAAATTTTTGATTTATTTAAAACAATCAAATAAATGATTTTTTCAATTTTAAATAAATCTAAGTGTTCCTATACTTTTTAATTGTTTTAAAAACAATATAAATATTTTATTTTATTAACGAAAAAAAAATGTGTAATAAAACCAAAACGATTCAGCTGAATAAAACTAGAAAGAGTTACAATGAATTTTTATTTTTTGTTATACATTTAATTACTTGTATTTTTCTTTTGTTCTATGACAATTAAAATGATAAAATATCATTCAATTTTAAGATATTGCTATATACAGAATATATTTTGGTTATTACCTATTAGTAGTTTTGTAGCAAATAATTATTTTTTTTTCGAAATCAATACTAAAATATATATCACTCCGCGAAGTAATATTATTGGTGAATTTATTTATTATTTACCTTTGATAACAATTTATCAATTTCATGCAGACGACGTTTAAGTTAAAAAAAAAGGTTTAGGACCTCATTAATTTTCAAAATGTTGGTGTGTCTTAATATTTTTTGTGTTTTTCAAATTACTAAATATAATATTTACGCTTTATATATCTTGTCACATTTGGGTCCATAAACAGATCTTATAACATATGGTAATATGTGGTAGCTATTATTAAATTGTTTATATTATATCAGTTTGTATATCTATGATATTAAATGATAACATTCTATGAAAATATACATTAGAAAATTTCTCATAGATACCAAAAACAAAATATACATCATGTAATAATTTTTCTGTATCCAAAATAAAGTTATTAAGTATTGCAATTATTGGACTATTAAAAATATCCACATATAAATATGTATGTGTATACACATCTTAAATAAACTGCTCTGTATATTACAGGTCATTTTCTTAATTACAAGTTCTGTTATTTATGATATCTAATTAACATATATGTGGTAAATGTGTTAATTATTTTAATAAAAATTGCTACCCCCATATAAGTTAAACTTGCAAATTTCTGCAGGTGTCTCCTACGCATCAAAAAAAGACCCATCACGTAATTATGTCGTTCGCTTCATATGTTGGTCACTCGGTATAAAATTACAATAAATTTATCAATATTTTTATTATTTACTTATATAATTACTATTTTATATAGTATTTTATTTATAAATACTTCTAGGGGTAAATGTATTTTTTCCTACTGGAGAGAGTAGAAAAAGTGTTTTCCTTTCGTGTTAGACATAACATTTTTTCACATGTTTCAAAAATCGATTTATTCGGACGAAAAGGGGCAGCAACATAAGATAGAAAATTAGGTTATGCAAACTTTGACGTTTAGCAGTGCAATTGTTATAGTATTGCCAATATGCCAATTTAAGTTCAAAAGAACAATGTAATAATATCTATGTTATATTGTTGGTTATACTGTAAATTTCTTTAAAGAGGGAATAATATATTGTGCAACAAGTGTAGAAAGTCGCCTATTTCCCACGAAGATGTGAAAGTTTCGACACGAGACGTAGTCGAGTGCTGGAATCACACAAGCACAAGGTGCGAAATATGTGATTTTGTATTAGTTCCACTCTATACTTTTTCTATGACCAATGTCATATTTTTTTAAAAGAATATCATTATTAAATAAGAATTTTTAATATAATAATTAATTTTCCAGTATTTCATTCTATAATAATAATATCTATGTTATACTGTTGGTAGCACTGTAAATTTCTGTAAAGAGGGAACAGAATATTGTGTAACAAGTGTAGAAAGTTTAATTTAATATTATTGTAAAATATAAAAATAATCAAAAGTATATTTGCGTTTTATAAAAAAAAATGTTTATTTATTTATATTGCTTTCTACATTTCCTTTTGATATGCAACTTTCAAGTTTTATATAGTGTGAGAAAAGTACCACTTTCCATAGTGGACGTAGAAAAAATAATTTTCCTCACTGTTTCGTAAGAAGAAAATTGAACTTATTGTATTTAACAAATATACCTACATGTTTCTTTTTGATTAATTTTTTTGAACACAAAACAATTTTTTTTAATTATTTTTGGGAAAAAAGCTTTGATGCTTGCAATGAAAAAGTAAATACGTTTTATAAACAAAGTGTTTATTTATTTTTATAGCTTCCTACATTTTCTTGATACTTGAAAATATCGATACTTATCTTTCGTTTCGATACTGGTATCTATAATTTTTACTCGATATTTTTACAAAGTATCAACAATTTCTCAGCATCGTAAGAAACAAATGAAGGCAAGAATTCATCCCTCATTATCTCCATTTTAAATTTCTCTTTCTCTGGGTTTGAAAGTGAAACGCTAGGCTCCCACGAAAATCTGAATTCTAGTAAACAGATGACACAAGCTGGTCATAGGCTACGCGATCAAAATCAAGATTAAGACAAGGACGGCTGCACCAGGAATGAAAGAAAGAGAGAGTGCGCCCTATTATTGAATGACTATAGAAAAAATCCAGGTATGTTTTTTGGGCGCAGGTAAAAAAGGCAGACACAGATTCCAACTAAAAAAGATGTAGGTATATTAAAGATTTTTTCTACCGGACATGTTTTTGCTGGACTTGAATTATCGTTGTTTTTGTAATTTATAACTTCTTCCGAATTTGACAAAAAATTAGGAAGTTGAGCCAATTATTCGCACCTTTACAGGTGTATTGTATGGTTATCTTAAAAATATTTATAGGTATATTTTCCCATGGTCCTAAAGGCTTAGTAAATGCAAATATTTAATGAAAAGATTTTAGGATAAGCACGTTTAATCATTATTTTCTCAAAGATCTATGATGGTACTATGCATATCAATACATGAATATATTATAGATACATTTTATTATTGTGTACTTCAAACAAACATAAATAATTATAAAAAATATATACTTTGCACCACCATCAACATAAGAATAACTTAATTCTATAGAAATATCGTAAAATCTTTTATTTTTTTACTTAAAAATTGATTTACACTAAACAATCATTACTGTTTAACTGTCGATTTAGTAATAAATTTAAAATTCATATTTTTTATTAAAATATAATGTCTTTTTACATCTTCAAGTTATTTCCAATCATTGTCGAACATGAAAAGTTACAAATTTTAGTTTTTCACTATAAAATTTTTCGTATACAGCCGAAATAATCAAAATATACACAAATTTGGGTCCAAAATTTTGGTTTTTGAAAATAGTTGATATTGATAGTTCTCATTGCAATGATTTCAAATTTTCAAACGGAATTTAATTATCTCTTTTCGTTCCTGAGATTTTTGCTTTCAAAGTTGCACCTCAAAAAAGTGTGTTTTTTCAGTATATCTCAAAAATGGGAAGAGATACAATCTCAACGATTATATCAGTCGATTCTACAGGCAAAGTTACGTAAAGAAATGTTTTCTTTGCATATACGTTCTTTAGAACGATTTGGTGAAAAATGAGAAAAACGAAAAAAACGGAATTTCAGTTTTTTGCTCAGGAACTTTTTGTCTCCAAAATTCTTCATTTTCCAGACTTAAGTAAATATCGATGCGCTGATTCCAAATTTTCAAACCGAATTCAATTATCTCTTACCGTTCTTGAGATATTTGCGTTCAAAGTTAGACCTGAAAAAAGAGGTTTTTCAGGAATAGCCCTGAAATTGGTCGAGATACGATCTCGGCGACTTCACCAATCGATTCTATGGACAAAATTACATAAGTGTACTAATTTTCAAATTTTTATTCCAACTGATACAATTTTTAGAAAGGAAAAACTGAAAATGGCCAAAATCGAAAAAAATCGTCAGGGGTTCATCAGGCATTTTTTTCGATTTTCACCGATTTTCGTTTTTTTTGCTCTAAAAATTGTGTCCGTTGGAATAAAAATCTGAAAATTGGTACACTTATATAATTTTGCCCGTAGAATCGATTGGTGAGGTCGACAAATTTGTATCTCGTCCCATTTCAGGGCTATTCCTGAAAAACCTCTTTTTTCAGGTCTAACTTTGAACGCAAATATCTCGAGAACGGTAAGAGATAATTGAATTCGGTTTGAAAATTTGGAATCAGCGCATCTATATTTACTTAAGTCTAGAAAATGAAGAATTTTGAAGAAAAAAAGTTTCCTAGCAAAAACCTGAAATTCCGGTTTTTTCGTTTTTTTTCATTTTTCACCAAATCGTTCCAAAGAACGTATATGCGGAGAAAACATTTCTTTACGTAACTTTGCCTGTAGAATCGACTGATATAATCGTTGAGATTGTATCTCTACCCATTTTTAAGATATACCCAAAAAACACACATTTTTGAGGTGCTACTTTGAAAGCAAAAATCTCAGGAACGAAACGAGATAATTAAATTCTGTTTGTAAATTTGAAATCAGCGCTGTTAGTAATATCAATACGGACTATTTTTAAAAACCAAAATTTTTGACCCAAAAATGGGTATTTTTTGATTATTTCGACTTTATATGAAAAATTTTAAAGTGAAAATTTAAAAATTGTAACTTTTCATGTTCGACTATGATTGGAAATAATTTGAAGATGTACAAAGACATTAAATTTTAATTCGAATTGTGCATTTTCAATTTTTTACTGACCCACCAGTTTTGAAGATTGTTACTATATAAAATAAAAGTTAAGTGTATTATACTTAAATATAAAATATGAGTTTGAAGGTCAAAAATGCTATGTTACTAATTTATTTAGTTAGCTTCGTTTTTGTTACTTTTAAAATAATATATATTTTGAAATCTTTCTATATTTTTTAAAGATGCAACACATAATTATTAAGTACTATATTGTATGAGCTACTCTATTATTGGGACTTTGTCCTGTTAAGTATCCTAATTCCGTTAAAATGAAATAAAATAAAATTAAATTAAGGAAAAATAGTTACAAACAATTTACATGTGAAGACAAAACAAGTATTAATATAACTATTGACGAAATGAGAATCTTGTTTTCGCGGAAGAAGTATAAGAGTTAAATTTTGTCTATATAGAGATATTTATTTATAAATATTCTTTGTTGAATTGAAAGGCAATCACTCTGTTAAGCCATGTAATTACAGTATTTTCGTGCACACGTTCACAATGGCAAATTACATAAACAGTCTTTGTCGGTATTTTACATGGCAAAAGGAAAGTCATGGCCAACTTAATTAAGAAAAAACGCCACGTGAGAACACATGCGTCTTTTTAGAAATGAATCTGTATTTATAGAACACCCCCACAGCTCTCGTTTCCCTTAAAAAATCCCAATCGCACCCTCTTTTAAACAGGAAACAGGAAATACGCCGAGCTTTGATTGCTCACTATTGCCAGAATTCTTAGGGAAATCCACGTTCCCACGTTGGGAGTAAAAATAAATGTATCAACACCATGCCGCACTCATCTATACACTATTACTTAAAAAAACAAAAATTAGTTTTATTATGATGATTTTTTTATCAAATAACTATAATATTTGTACTCAAAGATCAGATATATTAAGTTAAATTTAACAAAATGTTTTATACTGAGAGTTTATTTTACTGTAAAACATAGGATTTGTCATATCCATGGTAGAAATCTGACAACAATGTACCAAAGCGTTCTTTGTAAAGTTAAACATAGATATTGAGATTGGATGATCTCTATACAGACTTATATCCAATATTATTAACAGACATTTCCCCAAAATACTGTATCTCAGTGGTATTTATGTCAAATAGACGTCGTGCATGTATTTTTGTTCTGTAACGTTTAACAGTGTGATCGTAGAAAAAAATATAGTGTGCCACTCGTGCAGAATCACGTATTTCTCATCTCGTGTGTTGTCAGCATTCGACTTCGTCTCGTGGCGAAGCTTTCACACCTAGTAGGAAATAAGCAACTTTCTGCACTTGTTGCACAATATGCTATTTTGATATTTATAATTATGGATATAAAATCTCATATTTCACATTTCAAAATAAACTGACAGTATATTTATCTTACAGTATTGGTTAATGAAATGCTTTATGCATCTATGTTTAGTGAATAAAAACAATTATTTTTCATAAGTGAGTAAAATGCTACATTATACACAATAATGTAATTTTTTAAATACAATAATAATAGTTATTTACATTACAAATGCAGTAGGTTGTATTTTACAGCGCGAGACACAAATACGTAACACACACGTAATGTAATATACCTTTATACCTATTTTTAGGCTGACATATTAACATAAAATCATAGATTCCAACAAGCGAGCAGTTTTCAATACCATTTATATCTTTGAAGAATAATAAATCATCAAAATCAGTCAAAATAATAATAAAAAAATTTCATCAAAATTCTATTGAATAGGCACCTCTAAAATGTAAAATATATAGAGATTCTTTACCGTACTTCGATGTGTAAAATGTCTATTATGTTATGTTTACCCTTTAAGAGGCCAAAAAGATATTTAACAAACCAAACCACAACTGTCAGATACAAAGTTGTATATTACGCTCGCGTGTTAAACATTTAACTCATATATAACATATTCCAGTTACATATCCAAATTTCTGTGTATAAATCACCACACTCAGTAACATCTCACATTTAGTATTGTTATCAAGGCGTGAACTATTTATATTTCTCCATTTACAAATGTCCCTAACCCAAAGTGACTTTAAAAAACCGACGTCTTTGTGCGCCACGCGACTTACCCCGGCAAATATCGCTAAATGGGGCACTCGATACCCTAACCAGGTCGATCACCACAATCGATACAAATACATAATGTGATCAGCACACAATGCAAGCGCCGAAGTGTGGCATTCACTCGCTGTGATTAGGGTTAACCAGGAACAGACTAGGAACTGGGGAACCGAACCGAGTTGGACAAATACACGCGTAATCCTTTGTAGATCTTCCTTATAAGAGTGGAATATTGACGGGGAGTATTGGATTTGAGATTTAAAGTATTTATTTAGGGATCATAGAAATAAATAGTGTTGTCTCAATTTTGCTTGTTGTGTCTTTTTTTTATGAGTCTTCTTCAGAGAGAGAAATGTACTGAATTCCACTCTTCTTTATGCCACTATAATATCGCTGGGGAATATTGCATTTGATCTTTAAAAAAATATTTATTAATGGATAATACAAATAAATAGTATTTTCTCAATTTTGCTTGTTTTACGTCTTTTTTTATGAGACTTCTTCAGAGAGAGAGAGAAGTTGAAACTAAAATGTACTGAATTCTATACTCTTTCTTATGCGACCATAATATGGCCAGGAAATGGATTTGGTCTTTAAAAACATTTATTTAGGGATAATATAAATAAATAGTGTTATCGCAATTTTGCTTGTTTTATGTCTTTTTTTTATTTCCACTCCGATCGGTTTCGACCCCACATGAGTCGTCTTCAGAGAGAGAAAGGTTGAAACCAAAATTTATTGGCCCTTCCTATCCATCGACCGGTCAACAAAATCTTGTAATCATTACCACTCAGATCCATAAAAAAGATCCAAGTATTATAAACTTAATAACAAATACAATAAAAAATATATTATAACCATACTTCAATTAATGTTTTGCGCATGTGTGTAATCAAAGTATTTAACTTATAGCTTGTTAAATATCACCACAAATCTTCCTCTGTATCATTTAGAAATGCTGATAATCATCTACAATTATTGGTAACTTCACCAAACTAGTGGAGTTATCTTTTGCACTAAATATACAAAATTCTTTTTATGAATTGGGAATGGAGTGTTATGAATTCGAAATGAAGTCAAAAATCCCTTTTATAAATCTAGGTATATTTGTTTTATACTCATAAATGGATGTGAGCAACACTCAAAATGACATCATTATTAAATTCCCCGGGTCAATTTTTATTTAAAAATTCCCACTAATAAACTATTGTTAGAATTATAGATTATATATGATCTTATGCTTCATCTAGAAATAGGGGCATTTTGTAGCACCTGTAGGGTGCTCTAGAATGTGATGTATATTATTAGAGTGAAGAGTAGAGTACGTACATGGTCTAATTCTAGATCCAATAAACTAAAAATTAGACTACGCGAATGGTTTAACTCTTAACCCAGTAGATTGGGGCATTATAGAACACCTAAGTGATACTCTAGAACGTGATCTAGTTTATTTATGTGAGAATTAGAGCTTGTTTTAATTCTGGACTCATTACACTGGGGTACTTCAGACCTAGTTTCACTGAAGCAAGAATTAGACTTTGTAAATGGTATATTTCTTGAACCAACTAATGACCAAGTTACAAGAAATCTTCAAGTCGCAGTGACAAAAGTGTCTAACTCTTTAGCCCTTTGTCTTTAATAATATAGAAGTACTTTACTCATTACCAAGTGTGCTAATTTGTAGGAAAATAGGAACTTCAAAATTAATTAAAATCTAACGGAACGTGAACATGATTTAATCATATTTTTCAGTGTAAATGTTGCAGGAAAATATATACATCTGTAAGCTATAATTATAAAATTGCTGAGAATAACGCATTAAGTTATTTGTAATAATTATAATCAACCAATACTGTTACTCAAAAATTGCTTCTATCACGAAGATGTTTGATGATAAAACTTATATGTGAGCGAACATTAGAATATTATTTTTATCGTTAAACAATTATTACGTGTCCTTCATTTCTGTGAAATGTTGTTATTAAAAAATAATTTAACTATTACTGCAGTAATGTAATATTAAAGATCAGGAAAAACCTTTAAGGAATAAATGTAATTCTTGGCCGTATCAAATCATGTTTCTCTGAAGTACTTTTTAAATTGTTTGCATATTTTAACACTTACCATCATGTCCGACTAAAATAAAGAAAACTCTTATATTTCCACTCATTATTTCGCAACACAATTTCGTAATTATTAAAATACGGTAAGTGGGGAGAGATGGACCACATTTTGAAATTAAATTATAAAGGTGATCCAAATTGGATATTTTTCTATCAGTATATACTATAAGAATACGAAAAAAAAATAAACTATGTTCCGAAAACTAGATTTCTTTTCAGGAAGAGATGAACTGGTTAATGTTGGCACAAATTACCTATTTCTTTCAATCATCTTTTTTTATCGTTTGCTTTAATAATCTTCAGCTTCTTCATTATCACCCTCTGATTATTTAACACAGTTCTTCAGCACTCGTGGAATAGCAACTACATCATCTACTTTTCTATATAAAATGTTTTTTTTCTGTTTACCAGTTTAATTGATTTGTTTGCAAATACAATCCTATGGTCCATCTCTCCTCAGCTTAGATGGTCCATTTGTCCTCAGAGCAGAGGTTAAATGGATCTCTAAATTACTTATGACTATGTATAGATAGAACCACATTTTTATAAAGTATGTACATAAATAATTAGTTTAAACCTATCGAAGTAGTTATTAACTAATTGTGTATATAAGCTACAAAAAAGTTTTGGCAATTTTTTAAGGTAAATATATTGGTCCATACTCAGCTCTATTCTTTATCTCCTTCTTTAAACCTTCTTTAATTAGAGATGGTCTCTATGTTTAATGAAGATGTTAATTACAACCATATTTAGCAATGTTTTTCTAAACTACATTTGGTAACATATTTTTCTTATTTGTTTATTATTAACACCAAATAATTCCCGAATATTTACTATGTCATCAATATCATACGCAAATTTTGCCATTTTTATTATAAAACAAAAGTTTAAAGACGGTTCTGGTTATCTCTATGTAACTAACCTAAAAATAATACTTCATTATCGCTAATCATGACAGGTGAATATGAAATTTCAGAGAAGCGTCTTTAAGTTATATAATGAAGCATCTTTAACATTAGAGACAAGAGCAGAATAGGAGCCACTGTTACTAAACAAAAAAAAAACATTTCTACCAGAGATATCTCTCTAAAATACTTTTAAAACCAAAATTCCATTCCTTATCGGTCCATCTCCCCCCCTTACTCTAAACAATGACTTCAACTGCACTGACCTGAGGACACATTTTGCACTGATACTTCCTAGGCTGCGGCCCGGCCCCGTTTTGAACCCCGGCCATTTTGGTAGCGTTGATGGGTTGGGGCACGACCAGCAGCGCTGGGCTCGACCCCAAGGGGGCCCCCGGACCCCCGGGGCTCGAACTACTGGATGTGGACCGCCCGCTCGGGTACAGCCCAGGGGTTGCGGACATGTGGTCGTCCATGCCTGCAAAAACACTCCGCGTCAACAAATAGTCCATAAGAAAAAAGAAAAAAAAAGTAAGAAAATAAAATATGTAATAATAATAAACAGTTCTTCACTATGAGTACTTGTCCTAATACAACATATTAGTGTTTCATAAGAGTCTTGTAATTTTTTTGGTCTTGCATCAGTCTTGCAAAAAATGCAATACAAAAACAAAACAAGAGCTATAAATTGCAGAGCAAGACAAGATAAGAAGTTGTCATGCAAGAAATATGCAAGAATAGCAAGATTTTCTTCAATTCTTCAATTTCATTTAAAAAATAATATAATGCTAATAATTATTGGCTCAATAACATAATTATAGGTATGAAAAAGAATAATACCTATATGTAATAATAAAAGACAGTTCTTTACTGTGAGTACTTGTCCTAGTACAACACATTAGTGTTTCACAAGAGTCTTGTATTTTACTTGGTCTTGCATCAGTCTTGCAAAAAATGCAATACAAAAACAAAACAAGAGCTATAAATTGCAGAGCAAGACAAGATAAGAAGTTGTCTTGCAAGAAATGTGCAAGAATAGTAAGTCCACAAGAAACTAGAATGGTTAATAAATAAAATATGTAATAATAATAAAAATAGTTCTTTACTTTCAGTACTTGTCTTAGTACAACACATTAATGTTTCGCAAGTGTCTTGTATTTTTCTTGGTTTTGCATCAGTCTTGCAAAAAATGCAAGACAAGAACAAGATAAGACAAATTTCAGAGCAAGACAAGGCAAGAAATTGTCTTGCAAGAAAGATTTTCTTCAATTCTTCAATTTCATTTAAAAAACAATATAATGATAATAACTATTGGCTCAATAACATAATTATTCTTTAAAATTTTGTAACCAAGAGCACAAAATGCTTTCTTATATAACCAGGGAGCTTTGGGAAAAATCTTCTCTCTTATAAAGATGTCGCTGTTGTGCTAAAAAAATCCTTAAAAGTATGCAGTTATATTATACTTTGTTTATTGTTATATTTGATAATTGACATTGATATTTTCTAAACAAAATAAAAATGTACCTGTGACACAAAGATTAATTATGTGTTCATTTCCAAATAGGGGAATCCCTACGTTATAACCTGCAAGACAAGAAAAATGCAAGAAAATGACAATCAAGACAAGCTTTTATTATATAAGAGTAATGAAAGACAAGGTATATTTGAATTTCTTGTCTTGTTTTTCGAGACAAGCAAGTACACATTGCTGTCAATCAAAAATCAAATCTTAACCATTGATATAATAAATCCCCATGTTTCACTTTAAAAAATACTCACGGTATGTAAAGATCAAAATTTGATCACATACCTAATTAATCGCAAAAAAAGCCAAATTAATATTAATTTGGAATACCTTTTTTTTGACTTCATGTAGCCAAAAATCTTAAGATATGTAATTTTGAAATGTTAATTGGTTTATAGAGCATCCTATTAGAAATCGTCCTGGGTTCATATCCCAGTGAGATCCATACATTTTGCAAGAATAATTATTGCTGAATTTCTTCTTACAAAAATCTATAAACCCTGAACAAAAGCTGAGGGTGGACATCTATTCAAATATTTATATGTATGAATGACTCCGAATACGAAAAAAGAATATTAAAATCCAAACAAGAATGTCTGTATATCGAGGGATGATTAAAAATGGAAATAATTTTATTCGATAATTAAATTCTCTGTAACAATTTAATTGCATTTACAATGCAGTAATAATTACTAAGTAACATTACTTATAAAAATTCCTTTGAGTAAAATTAAAATACCAACAAGGTGTTCATTTCATTATTTAAACACGTTTATTTAAATTACCTTCATTACGCTCTATATTTGGAGTACTTAACATTTAAATATTAATTATAACAAATATGACATTGATATAAAACTGCCACATCCAAATTCTTCGCATGTAAAAGTATCTAATTTTCTTTTTAATAATATGACTGTCAATTCCCGTTCAAAAACCTATCCATCTAAGCATAAAATTTATAGTTAAGTATTCGAAACCAGACATCAAATAAAAGAATAATTTTGGTGGATCATTAATTTGAACCATCAAACATTGAGTCAAAAGTAGAAGCCATGTTTAAGTTAGTATGAAACTGTGTATAATTCTCTGTATCTAATTAATAATTAGCTGGGAATTAAAATTGGTAATATCCGAAAAATTCCGTGAAATTCAACTACAATAATTACTGGTTGTCCACAGCAATTCTTACTAGGTGTTGTAAGGAAATTATAATAATTTTATTCATAAATTTACTACATTTAAATATAGCTTGATAATACTATATTAGTTTACAATTTTTAGTACGCTTAACTTGATTAGAGTGATTCGAAATGGGCGGAGTGTAAGATCTGGGTTCAAATCCTATCGTATTTACATGTATGTCCGAGTGATTCGGAACCCACTATAAACTCTAAATAGCAAAGAATTTTCATCGCGATTTCATTTCCTCTTCTTTTTAAAAGTGAGTTTAAAAAACTAAATAATTAATAATATAATAGTTTATGCATGTAGTAATAACAGGGGAAGTAACTCCCAATATCTAAAAATTGGTATACTTATGTAACTTTGCCCGTAGAATCGATTGTTGAGGTCGCTGAAACCTTAAACCTAACCATTTAAGGGGTATACCTAACAAACCTATTTTTTAGGCATTGTCAAACCTCAACTTTGAATACGAATATCTCGAGAACGGTAAAAGATAATTGAATTAGGTTTGAAAATTTGTAATCAGTTCATCGATACTTACTTAAGTTTAGTAAATGGAAAGTTTTGGAGAAAAAAAGAAATTTTGAAATTTAGGTCTTCGATTTTGTCATTTTTCACCTAATCGTTCCAAAGAACCTATATGCGGAGAAAACAATTCTTTATGTAACTTTTCTTGTAGAATTGACTGGTATAATCGTTGAGATTGTATCTCTACCCATTTTAGAGTTATAGCCAAAAAAACACACTTTTTTTGAGGTGCAAATTTGACTGCAAATATCTCAAGAACGAAAAGAGATAATTAAATTCCGTTTGAAAATGTAAAATCAGCGTATCGAGATCTATCTATGTAAACTATGTTTCAAAATCAAAATTTTGGCACAAAAATGAGTATTTTTGGGATATTTCGCGTTTGTCAACACAATTTTTGGCTTAATACTGTTGTGTAGTTAGATTTAACTTTATACAATTTCAATATTGTGTTATAGATTTTGGAAATAAATAAAAGTTAGAGAATTAAGCGACACAATAAAATCGAAAAGGCATAATAAGATTGCAGAACGAATATGCAGAGAAAACAAAAAGTATATTTTCTTCTATTTAATAGTGAGTTTATAAATTTAATAATTGTTATAAAAAACGACCCTACTGACAATTTATAATGTCTTTATAATTTAAATAAATAAATGTTTTGTATTTGAAGCATATATATTTTCCTTTTAATAAAACAATTCGAAATACGAAACAAGATCTAGAAAAAACAATTTAAAAAGGAGACTCATTTTATAAGTTGCGAAAAGGCGCCATATACCCTACCTAGAAAAATATTTACAACTATGAATATTGCAATTTATAAGTATTAGATTAATAGATAGGGTAACATAAATTAGTAATAACATTTGTAGTAAATTAAAATTTTTACTTGTTACTGACTTGTAAACTATCATTTATCTTAACTCTTTGTTGCCAGGTAAATTAATTTTTACAAGCTACTACATTGTAAAAATGACAGCTGTCAGATTTACCAGTACCTAGCATGTTAAGATGACACCTGTCAGATTTACTGGCTAGTAGTTCCATTGTTTATGTCTTCCAAGGCTTACGATATATCATTTAAAACAATTTTTGACACAAAATTAGTAACTGTCAAAATTTGGTTTTAATTTTAATTTTATTTACAAGTCAATAACAAGTAAACTATTGTACAATATATGCCAGGTAACAGTTTTTACTGGTTCAAAGAGATGACAGGCTCGCCTAAACGGCTCGCCAGTCAATTCCTCTTATCACCAGTAAAAACTGTTTTACCTGGCTAATATTGTAAAATACTATAAAATGTATAATTGTTTAATAAATATTTTATTGAAACCATTCTCCAAAACTTTATTTGCTATTAGTAATAAAAATAATAGAACAATTGTAAATACAATGAAATAAATATTGTGTATGATTTGAAAATATTTGTACAAATTATTTCATTTTACATTTTATTGACCATTGTTGAACTACGCACCACACTTCTAAAGGAACAATTTTTGTTATTTAGTTATGCAATTTTTTACTGAATTTAAATTAAAATATTGAAACAGAATATTTTTTACGTTGTGCATATGAATATATTTTATATTTTCCACTACAATAATTTCAGATTGATAATTTAAGAATTTTTGTTGTATGCTAGTAATATGTTAATATATGAATTTTTATATCAGCAAATAATTTTAACGCTTCAATTCACAAACGCATATATTTTTTTATTAATTTTTCCCGTAATTATTTATGTATAATTATTGAATAATTTTTTTTCCTTAATTATAAAATTCAAAGCCCGATCGGCCAATCAAATTTTATGCACGAGTTGGAAACAAAATCTTCATGTAAAATTCATTCAAATGTTTCTCTTATCCCAGGCCCTCATACCGACCAATTGCTTTACTAATTGCTGTTAAAAAACACTTTAATTCTTGTACAGTATGAGTCACAAGTCACGGTTCGCTCCCCACGGCGAGTACATTCACAAAGATGCGTCGGAGATGCTTCTTTCCTCGCCTGTACCAATTTAGTTTCGCCATATATGCTATATGATGTCATATATAAATATGAATTTTTCGCGGCAGTGTTTAGAAATTCTTTTGTTGTGGCTGTTAGTAAACCATGTAGGGCGTAGATTTTGTTTTGTTTTAGAGCTATAAATACATTGTTTTGATTTTTTATGACTAGAAAGTTTTCGGTAAATTAAGTACAAAATTAAGCAAACTTAAATACTCATGTGTAACGGTGTTACATTAACACTAAAATATACCGGGTGTTAAAAAATAAGAGTTCATGATTTATAGGACATGGAGAAGAATTTACACATTTAATATATTTGTCGTTTTGTTTGTATCATTTCGTTTACGGGTATAAAAATTAAATGTACTCAAATAATTTTCTATGAAGCTGACAGACATATATAAATCATTTGATAATATATAATTTTCAATTTTTAATTTTGTAAAATAATTAACAAATAATTATTACAATTTTATCGGTATAATTTTTGTCAACTAGCAGAAGTGAGCTAGACAAAAATTGCAAGTAAAATTTTAGCCATGAATGATATTTGGCATTCCTCGAAATTTATAAATTTTCTCAATTAAATTCTCTATCATTTAAAATAACAAAATCATTGTACATAAGATATTTAGTCGTAAAATTATCGCGACAATTTGTTGTAGTGAAAATTGTCAGTGTAATTCGGATGTGATTGGTTCAATTCACAAAAATATTGTAATTTAATTGGATGAAAATTAAGACAAATTATTTTTTAACATATATATCAAAGAGAGTATTTAATGGACTTGTTTTACGTGAAAAATAGTTTTGCTTTATGGTATACAAACTATAAGTATTAAAATTACAATACGGATTTAATATGAGTAAAAATACTGTATCTATTTCCTACGTAATTTGTGACTCTGTGGTGCACTCTCCACGTCAGCTAAATTATTAGTAAAATTCCCCTAAAGCTAAGATAAATATTGTATAACTAATCTTTGCAATAAAGTGCCATACCCAGCAATGGGTTTAAGCAACAAATTGAATATTATTTTCTACATAGTATGTGTCACTATGGTGCACTCTCCACGTCAGCTAGATTACTAGTAAAAGTCCTCTAAAGCTAAGGTATAAATATTTTATAATCAATCTTTGAAATAAAGAGCCATACCCAGCAATGGGTTTAAGCAACAAATGCTATATTTATTTATGTTTAAAGTAGGGGTTAGTTAATGACAAATTCAGAACGAATTTGAGATAAATGTGACCGTCCCAGGATTGATAAATGATAGAAAAAAGTGTAGCAAATAAAATATAGTCTGCAGTTTTTTTGCAGAGCCCAGACAATTTAAATCCCGTACTCCAAATCTCAATTAAACTAACATAAATTAATATCTAATTAAACCGATTTTAAGCCAAGCGGGAGAGAAAAAACTGAATAGGTTTTAATTCTACGCGTGTGTATGCAGTTTTGGAGTGGTGCAAAAAAGATCGGCACCTGTACGTCTGTCTAACGGGAACCGAATAACTGTATAAAAACTAGTAAAATTACCTCCGTGCCCTGCCAAACGCGCTTTTTTCTCTGCATTAGCCTCCTTACACACCAATCTTCAAATTATAACGTCTTCGCCACATCACACACTTTGCCAAACATTCATCATAATTTGCAGGTAGCACATTAAACGCTATAGCTCAACAACTGCTTTACTTTACTCTTTAAACTACTAATTCGTTTACACCTAATCGTAATAAATCTATTTTTAAAACATATGGTAAGGTAGTCGCAAATAATGGCATAATAATGGGGGTAAGCGCAACCCCCCCCCCTCTGAAATTTTAGCTTATTATTAGAGCAATTGAAGTATTAACAAAATAGCTGTTAAAAAACACTGATCATGTAGGTAATAAGAAAGAGTATTTGGATTTTTTGGATATAGAAAATAGTTATTAGTGTATCAAGGGAGTAAAGTATAATTCTTTATTACGCATATGGAATTTATTCTACAAGGCGATACCCGAGGAGAATAAACTATGTGAGTAATAAAACATACTTTAGTCCTTAGATATACATTATATTTAATCCGAAATCGTTAAATTATTAATTAAAAACATAAATAAATAGCATTTTGTTTGTAAAACGTCAGCTAGCTATAGAGACGGGGATGGCTGTGATAACAAACGTACTATCAAAGTGTCAAATATTTTTTTATAATTTTCATTTGTTTACACTTACTTAGACGTCGTCTGCATGAAATCAGATAAATTATTATTAAAGTTAAATAATAAATAAATTCACCAATAATATTACAGACTGATGTATTGGTAATTGTAGGTATTGCTAAAATAAACTGCAAAAATATAATACTAATAAAATATAGCTTCATTCAGTTTGACAGATGAGTCCGTAAAGTTAAATTTTGACATAAGTGTCTGTTTTACTTTAGCTATCACTTTGGCTAACTTCGCTGAATAATTAACTTGTACTTTTGTATCTAGTTAGTTATAGATTAAACTAACAAGACACTTAAATAACATGAATGACATTCTCAATTTTTTTAAATATTTGAAACATATGTAATAGTCGTTACACTATAATACTGTTTATATTTCATTTTTGTCGTTGGTATAACATATATCTTTTACAAAACATAGAAATAATTTTGTAGGTACAGGTGTCAACGTTCCGTGTAAAGAGCAATAAAAATATGAGGCGAAAATTTTAAATTATTTTTTAAATTTCATTAAATTATACTATTTAAATGCCAGTTTTTATTTACCAAAAATGGTTTTCCCATGTTATATGCCTTTAACAACATTTTTTGGAACACACAGTATATAAATTTAATAGGATATTGTATAAATGATATAAGCAAGATGTTTGTTGAAGTTATGTGTAAGATTTGTGCTAAACGATGATGGCTTTCGGTATGTGAAGGGTGAATTTTTAAATAATTTTTGTAAATTTCATTGAATTATGTTATTAAAATAAAGTAATCTGCATTAAATACGATGTAGACAGTAGACATACATATAGTATTATCCTGAACAATATAGTGTAGTTATTAGCCAGTTTTTATTTATCAAAAACTGTTTACTCATGTTAAAAACTTTTTTGGAACACACGGTATGTAAATTTAATAGGGTATTTTATAAATCATATTGGGAAGATATTTGTTGAAGTTGTATGTAAGATTTGTGTTAAACGATGATGGCATTCGGTATGTGAAGGGTGAGGATTTTGCAGGACTTTCTAGCAAAGTAAAAATTCCTGTGTAGTGTCCGTAAACAATCAGCCTTGTGGAGTAGTCGGTATTTTTACCGAAAAGCGGCGCCGTCAACCGTATCATAGCACGTCCATTGTTTTTGCCGCTGCCGACTATGTGAGTCACCGTTCAATCTTTATACCGTTTCGCGTTACGTTTCGTTTTGTGCCGATTCGTCAAGCCATTTTTTCCGCTCGGAATTAATTTCTATTGTATCATACTTTATGTGTAAAATGTAACAATCATTCTCCTGCTCACACTGACACATACGGGAAAAACTTGAGAAAGTGGAGACGGATTTTTGTGAATATTTGTTGTTGGTTTCATGCACGATTTTCTATAACTGTTGCTAATTTACTACAAATTATTTCCTAAATGCTTTGAGTGTTTCTTACAATTCACATATTTTAATGTAACCACAATCCGTAGAAAGGATTAGAAATTAATATATATCACATTCCTTTCCAAATCTTATAAGAAATCTTATTAGTCGTTTCTTTTGTCAATCGCCTCATCTCACCTCAGTTTCAAGTGAGCTGACTTGAAATTTTTAAGTAGGAAAATAACGCCAATTGAGTCAACAACAGAACTAATCTCTGAAAAACTATACTATCCTTCGGGCTGAGATATATATAAGAAATTAATGTCCGTATCATTCACATCTTTATTTGTCCTTTTATCCAATCTATTTATAAACAAAATTTAAATTTACTAACACCATATCTTCGATTTGGTAATAAATAGAACTGCCACATCCAGATTAAGGTGAAATGTTGTATTTGTAGAAATATAAAAAAATTCTTTGAAACATTCAAACAGAATAAATAGTGCTGCAATATTTAAAAGCAAGGTGTGTAAAAAATAATTGTTCAAAATTTATAGCACATGGAGAAGAAGTAAAAATAAATTGAAAAGTGCTATACAACAAGAGTCCAAAAACGAACTGCTTCAGAAATATAGGAGTTTTAATTTAGATGTAATCCTAAGCTATGTTTTTTTTTAATTTTGAATAGTTGTCGCATCATGAAACGGATAATATATAATTTTCAACTTTTTTATTTTGTAAAATAATTAACAAATAATTTTCTGACAACTTATTATTATATTTAAATAGTACCACTACTGACTAGAATTTTACCGGCTATTTTTGTCAACAAACAAGTGAGCTTAGGCAAAAATTGCTAGTAAAATTCTAGTAATGAATAGTATTTGGCATTCCTCGAAATATGTATATTTTTTCAATAAATTCTTTATCATTTAAAATAACAAAAACATTGTAGATAAGATATTTAGGCGTAAAATTACCGCGACAATTTGCACTAGTAAAAATTGTCAGTGTAATTCGGAAGTGATTAGTTCAATTTACCAAATATTGATTTAATTAGATGACAAATTACGACAAATTAATTTGCAACGTATATCAAAGAGAGTATTATTATTATAAATGAAAAATGTTTGGTAGGTGTATATGTAGATGTAAGACGAATATGTGTAGATGTTAGGTGAGGTCTTGTGATCGTGTTGGACCAGTGTTGAAGAGGATAATCTGGTAAGACAGTCGTCTGAAGATTAGTAAGATAATTTCTAGGAATTGGGATGACTGTTGCCCTTGATTCGAGCCATTATGCCAGCGGGTCCAATTTGGTCTGTTTTTTGGAAAATATTTTGGTTTTTTGTCTGCATTAATTCCAAGATTGCGTGCGGTGTTATTCAAATCGCATTTTCAAAAAGTCAACAAGTAGCTGTTGTCAGCTAATCTGATATTAATTATATAGGAAGAGATTTTATTTGAAATTTTGTTTAAAAAGAAACTATCCGATGCAGTGGGCCGAATGGCCAATTAACTGTGGTGCCCAGGAAATGTTAATTAATTTTTAATTGATTAATTATACTGCTGATCGATTTGGAGGTATTTATTCTCCGATTGATTTTTTGCGGTTGCTATGGTGACATTTGCAAGTTGACGCGGATTCCTAGGCAACGTCTTTGATTAATAGTTCCACATTAAAGATAATAGAATTTATACTCGCAACTAAAATTCAGACATTTATTGATACTTTTCGCTGGATGTAATATGCTAAATAGTTAATTCGCTACATTACATTCATCACTTTTAATTTATTAATTCTGTTTTCATGCACCTTTTAGATTCACACATTTCTTACACAATTGTACAGATAATATATTTTTCCACCGTTCACCTAAATATAACTTACTTCGATAGCGACATAAGTCGTAAGTTTTTGATAACATTTATTGTTTGGTTACCATTTTCAATGATAACTTATAGAAAATATTTGTCCTACAATCAGAGTAATTATGAAAATCATACGAATTTTTCGATACTCCTTCCTGATAGATTTAGAGCAAAACTACAAGAGTACAAAGTTGTTCAAAATTAAATTCTACATCAGATAAGATCATAATTGATGCAACAGCACATTTGCAGTGCGCGAAATATTAAATATAAAATCTAATACTTTCGGTAAAAATCAAAAAGCCATGGAAATAAAAAAAAATATTCATGTGACAGTTTAGTGAAGAATCATTAATTATAATTTCTTATAGTTATGTTTGGATTCTGAAGTTATTGTCTGTATTTTAATATTATTTAAGTTGAATTTTTTTTTTTCTTAACTAATATACAAATATTACAAAAATATAAAATTATCTGTAATAACATATCATAACTGACACATAGATATATTTTATTTTCCATGGTTATCAGATTTGTAACGTCAATAAAACATTTTCTATTTAATATAACTCGTACTGGAGATGTTGTATTAATTATGATCTTATCTGATGTAGAATTTAATTTTGAACAACATTGCACTCTTGTAATTTTGCTCTAAATTTGTTAGGAGAGAGAGTATCCCCAATATTTTTAAATCTCATGTTAAAGTCCTATGTTCCACGTTTCGTTGCACACACTATTTGTATAATATAATAAATAGAAATATTTGTTAAATTTTAAAAACGACTTTGTTTAATTTAGGACCAAATCATTTGAACATTTATTTTAAAAAGTAAAGTTCCGTAATCGTTCCTACCAATATTTTTTATAGCAACCGATAGAAATATTCTGTACAGAAAATAATAAATTAACATGTCTCCATTTAAAATAAATTACGTTTTACAGTTACTGCAAACCTACTATTAAAATTTCTATGCCAAATATCAAAAAACCATCAAATCGTACAAATTTATGTTAGCGAATTAACATTCAAACTTAAAAACTAGGAGTGCATAGCTACGATTCCAAGAGTTAGACCCATAGGTGAATAGTCTAGCTAGAAGAATGTACCTCAGTCACTCACGAGCTAGAGGTGTGATTGTGTGTGTAGCTGATAGCCTCAAGCATTTTCCAAATAAAAAACTGTCTACGAAAACAAAAAATCTGCAATTTTCGGCAGTGACGTCATTGTTATATAACTCCTAACACTCCACAACTACAGAGCGGCACAACCGATTTCAAGTTCACAAAATATTTTTTTATGAATTAAGAAAGTATTTTTTGTGATACAAAAAAAGAAATACGTATTTTAGGTCTATGTCAATATTTATGTAATTATTTGTTTCTATATTTAGTTTCTTTTCATTTCAAAAAACAGGTGCAAAATACTATTAAAATAATTAATACTACTACCATATTTTTTTAGATAAAATATTAAATAGTAATTTATTACTATGTCTATATAATATTCTGTTTTTAAGTTTGCTAAATTTAAAATTATAATCCTAATTTTATGTTTAATATTTTTTTGACAAATATTTCACATTATGCACTCTCCACATTAGACAAAGTGTTGGAGAGTTTGATAAATGGACGATATAATTTTTATATTGCTTATAATAAATTATTTTTGTTTCTATATTTTATCAAGCTTAAAAATTTATATAATAGTTAATAAAATATTTTTTTTATTTTAAATGTTTTTGTCACATCTCTATTTAATATTTTTTTGTACGACCACTATGAAAAGTGGCACTTTGCTTACACTATATAAAGTTTCAATGTTGCATGTTTCCCACAATCATGGGTTAAAGTGTGAGAAATGTCATTTTTAGCTATAGTCGTAAGTAAAGTAAAATTTTTCATACTCTTATATCAAAATTAAAACTTTACGGACTCATTTGTCAAACTGAATTAACCTATATTTTAATAGTATTATATTTTTGCAGTTTATTTTAGCACTACCTAAAATAGCAAACAAATCACTCTATGTATAAGATTATTGGTGAATTTATTTATTATTTACCTTTGATAATAATTTATCTAATTTTATACAGACGACGTCTAAGCAGGTATAACCAAAAATGAAACTTATAAATAAATATTTGACACTTTGACAGTACGTTTGTTATCACAGCCATCCCCGTCTCAATAGCTATTTATTTATATTTTTAATTAATAATTTACTGATTTCAGAAAAAATATATAAATATAATGTATATTAAAGGACAAAAGTATTTTTTATTACTCACAATGTTTATTATCCTAGGCTATCACCTCGTAGAATAAATTCCATATGCATAATAAAAAAATTTTAGTCCCTTGATATACAAATAACTATTTATTTATTTAAATTTAATTCAAGTAAATTTTGTAGAAAAATGTTTAATATATTTAAATACACATGTTATTATTTTCAATGCAAGTAAAATTGGCATTGAACAGGTGAAATTCCTTCCGAGTGCATATAAAATATATTCAAATATATGTATGTATGTATAGCGAAGTACCAATTATATCAATTTCTCGATCAAGTACATAAACTAGGAATGATTTACTAAGTATTTATACATTGAGTAATCGAGTGTCCTGACATTGACTTTCAAGTCTCGTGTGCCGCTCTGTAGTAATGCTGCCCCGCCTTAATACAGGTTTTAATTGATCGGCTAGTTTCAAATTCGATCATAGACTCGCCTAGCAGGAAGGCATATGCGATTTTTTATCCTGCGTCTATTTCTTTCTAGCCGTCTTTGTCGTTCGCGGTTTTTTCCGAAGACATTCAAATTTTTTGAGAGTCATTATTCAGGTTTTTCGCTGCCATTTTTTAATGATGCGATTTTTTTAACATTGCATACAGGTTCGCCAAGGACATGTTTTATTTATTGTTTGTTTTTAATTTGTGATTCCCAAATTTTGTTTAATTGTATTATAATTAAATATGTGTCTCATCTTTTATTAATTTTTGTAAAATGATCTTACAAATGTTATATTTGAAGTTTTATGTAATAATAGTAAAATTTCACATTTTTAATATTTATAAGTTTAGTTTAAAAATTCTGATCATGAACAGAAATATGCAACGAAATTTCGGAACATAGGACTTTAATAAGATATTTTTAAAAATTGTGGATGCTCTCTCTTCTGATAGATTTAGAACAAAACTACAGAGTTCAAAATTGTTCAAAATTAAGTTCTACCTTAGATAAGATCATAATTAATTTAATAGTAAGTCTGCAGTACGAGATTTATTAAATGTGAAATGTAACACTTTCGTTAAAAATCAGACAGCCATGGAAATAAAAGAAAATATATATGTGACTGTTGTGACAATTATGTTATTACAGATAATTTCATATTTTTGTAATATTGTATGCGTAATTTTTTTAAATCTTATGTTAAATATTATGTTCCACGTTTCGTTGGACACACTGTATACCTACATCAGTTTTTTTTTTCTTTATGTAGATATGGTTTTCATTTTTAACTGAAATTTGATGTTTTACCCAAAAATGGGTTTAAAGAATTTTATGTGAATTTTAAAATATTACATTTTCAAAGATCTGAACATGTTTATATCGTTAAAATTTAAAAAATTGTCTCTTGATACAAAAATTGTTTGTTATGTTTTAACCAACTCTATATCTCTATAGTTTTTGAGTTAACATTAAAATGTACCACTTAAAATGAACACTATGTTTACCCATACATAATCTTAAAGTATAGTAAATATGTTTAAAATAAGTAAAAATTTAAAAGATGACGTCAAAGTGAAGTCAAAATTAAGTACGTACTTATGTTTAGTATTTTTTCAGATATCAATGTCAAAGCATGATTGGAGAATTATATTCAATGATTAGTTAAGTAAAATAATATTTCTTGAAAGTAATACTTTGTTTATGAATCATTCGTATAAATAAATATACAGACATTTATATTTTGGATGAAGCTACTCTGTTACTAACTTAGTAATCATTTAATTAGTTATTATCAGTTTTAGGAATTAAGCAATTTTATTGGATTTTACTCAGTCAAAAAAGTGGCACCAAGAAGATTGTCTAAATAAATCCTGAATCGAAATTGATAATAAAGTACACGATATCACTCTGTGAAGTTAGCCAAAGTAGTAGCTAAAGTAAAAATTTTCAGACTTATGTCAAAATTTGACTTTACGGACTTATATATCAAAGTAAATTAACCTACATTTTAATATTTAATAGTATTATATTTTTGCAGTTTATTTTAGCACCTCCAATAACAAACATATTATATTATTATTATTATTCTATAATATTATTGGTGAATTTATTTATTATTTACTTTTGATAATAATTTATATGATTTTAGACGACGTCTAAGAAAGGGTAAATATAAATGAAAATTATAAAGAAATATTTGACACTTTGACAGTTTGTTTGTTATCACTGTCATCCCCGTCTCAATAGATAGCTGACGTTTTACAAACACATAATACTATTTATTTATGTTTTTTATTAATAATTTAACTATTTCGGAAAAAAATAAAATGTATATCTAAGGACTAAAGTAATTTTTATTACTCACATGATTTGTTCTCTAATAAAACATTATTCTTTAGTGCCTTGATATACAAATAACTATTTTTTGGTATATCTCGAAAATGGTTAGATAAAAAAATTAACCCACAGGCAAAAAGAATACCAGATAAATTTTATGGGGTAAGTGCCTATCCTTGCCCCCCTTAATTCCCGCCACTGGTAATTATTATGTATCTGTATGCAACGTGTATATCTTTCATATAAATTACAGCAATAATTATTTTCTCGCATGTTACTTGTTAAAAATAACTGATAATATTGAATCAAACTCAACAAAGAATGAATAAATGTAATACATTTTACCTTTTTGCATATGTTGGTTGTTTTGATGGTCTCCAGCATTCATTTTAGCCTGAAAAGATAAAAATATATTAGTTTTAATAAAGTTAAAAAGTACATACATATAAAATTAGAAATGTATATGCATTCCAAATGAAATAATTTAATATTTTTAAATAAATAATACAACCAACATGCAGTGATGAACACCCATCCATAACTCAACTAAAGTCATTAAAGCTTGACTCGTACCATGCTTCACAAAATAAATTTAAAATATATTACATAACTTTTACTAATAATAAAATGATTTCTTCTAAATTTTATTAAAAATATAAAAAAATTTGAAATATGAAAGAAATGAACGAAATGAAAATGTAATATCGTAGGTACCTCGTATCCTTGTTTGTTGATGGACATGGTATTCCGTGTCCAATTAGGGTAGTCATCTTTGCCGTGTTGGTTGCACTGCTGTAACCAAAATCACTCTTATCATTTTTTACAAATACATAAATACATATGTATAAAGAATGTAAAATAAATGGCTACTATGGTGCACTCTTCACGCCAACTAGAGTGACGGTAAGCAAGCCAGAGATGGGTAATAAGATGTAATTTATGTGTATTTTATTTTATATCCGGTGTATGACAAAAGCGCACCAAAGTGTCTGTATAATTGAAATGTTCATATATTAATAAATTTGATGTATAAAATAAAAATAAAATAAGGTTAAGTTAGGTTAGGTTACGTTAAGTTAGGTTAGTTTAGATTACTTTAGGTTTGATGAGGTTAGGTTATGATTGATTAGTTCAGGTTAGGTAAGGTTAACTTACTTTAGGTTAGTTTAGGTTAGGTCAGAATAGGTTAGATTAGGTTAGATGAGGTTAAGTCAGGTTATATTAGGTTAGGTTATGTTAGATTAGATTATAATAGTTTAGGTTAGGTTTGATGAGATTAGGTTAAGTTTGATAAGTGCAAGTTAGGTTAAGTTAGGTTAGTTTAGATTAGTTTAAGTTTGGTAAGGTTAGGTTAGATTAGGTTAGGTTTGATTAGATTAGGTTAGGTGAAGTTAAGTCAGGTTATGTTAGGTAAAGTTATGTTAGATTATATTATAATGTTAGGTTAGGTAAGGTTAAGTCAGGTTAGGTTAGGTTATGTTATGTTAGATTAGATTATAATATGCTAGGTTAGGTTAGATTCGATACGAAAGAAACTTGGAGGCATACCTCTGCGAGTATATATTTAAAAAGTGCTATCTGCGAGCAGAACGAATTCACTCGTATTTTGTTCTAATCAGATGCACACAAACGTATATACATATTAAATTCCTAAATTGTACTGGTGCGCTTTTGCTAGGTTTTTTTTTGATACGTTTATGAAATGTTTAAAAATCTTTTGGCATGCAGCCTTTATGTCTGATGTATGTTTGTGAAATGAGTAAGTACGTCTCTGGTGTTGACTTTGTGCGAGTACGGCCCTGTGGCCAAGGTGTTGAGTGTGAGACCGACCAGAGAGGGGGTGTACGCAACAGCCCTTCAACAACCTGTGGATCTACCCTTAAATTCACCCCAAACAGGTATTGCAGGTCTTAATAAAGAAGACATAGTGTATCACCTGACTTGACATTCCAAGTGTTTTATATCTAAAAACAGGGGTGGTTTTTGGAATATTGTATGTTTTTGATGGTATATAGTTTAAAAATTATTTCAACGAGGTACAGATTTTTGTAGAAATTATAAAACAAAAATTAACAATCGACAAGAAATTTTATTTACATACAATATATACCATACTTGCGTTGTGTTCCTTCTAAAGATACTGTGTAAATCTGTTACACAACATAACTAGAAGGAACAGAGTCTCAAGTACTAAGTACCATAAATCGTAGATACCTGAAGATAGTAATAATTTCTAAATCAACATAAGTGAATAAAATACAGAGTGTTCCACAACTTAGGAAAAAAATTAAAGGGTATATACTGTACGACGTGCTGATCATGAAACAAAAAGATTTTTTTTAAATTTTAAATAAAAAATTTAAACTACGAAAAGTTATTTGTTTCATTGAGTTCTAACTGCCGTTTTCGGATGTTACAACTTAGTATTAACATCCTGTACAAACAAGGATAACAAGGTTACTATTGGTAAAGTTGTAAGTATTGCAATCTTTAAATGTTATTTAATTTATAGTTAATTTTGCTTGTCACATTGACATATTAAAGGGAAGTCCGTAGAATTAGAGCCAATATATTGTACAAGAAATTGCATTAGTATTATACAAAACTTCGTCAAAATCTAACAATTTTTGATACACGATGGTGTACCATTGCTTGTACTATATAATGTACCATTTCTTGTACTATATATTGTCCCATATATAGTCTAGTCTAAAACGTTCGCCTAAGATCGTTATGGTGCAGTTGATTTTAATTTTTGAAAGTATTTTGTCGCATGAATTAAATGACAAGCTTTAGGAAGCATATGTCTGAAGTAGAAGATTTTTGTAAGTAAAGTGTAGCTAATGGGAAGAAGATGCACAACAATTTTAGGTACAAGATATTGTACCATTTCTTGCACTATATATTGTCCCATATATAGTCTAGTCTATAACGTTTGCCTAAGATCGTTATGGTGCAATTGATTTTAATTTTTGAAAGTATTTTGTGGGATGAATTGAATGACGTAGGGTCGTAGGTTGCATATATGTAGTGATAGGGTAATTGTAAGATGTAGAGGGATGCAATGTGGATCACACACTTCGTCTCGTCCACGTCCCGCCGTGTATATATTTTTTGTGGCGCGGCGGCTTAGGCCGGGTGGGGGTAAGTTTTGTCTGGTTGCCATGGCAGCGGCAAGGTCGCCGTCGAGTCTGCAGCCCCCGCGTCGCGTCTGGGCGACGGACGCTCGAGCGACTGACACACTTCCCCAGCCCACCGGGGCTACGCAAGAATACCTTCCACCACTACTAACTAGCATATCATTACTACGTAACACACTTCAAGAATACCTTCGCCTTCGCACCACCACTACTAACTAGCATATCATTACTACATACACCAAATAACACACTTATCCTTACAGCGTCCATAAACTAACTTTCATTCTTTACTTGCACGTATACGTATCAGTACTATGTTGTACTAGCTTCTCTAGATAGGATGTCCGTTTAAAGAGCTTGGCACCACCAACCCTCACTTTTAACTAGCATATCATTACTACGTATTAAATAACAAAAACCATACTTGTCCTACTCAGGGTTATAGCGTCCATAAACAAACTTTCATTCTTTACTTGCCCTTATACGTATCAGTACTATATTATACATTAGTTGGCCATTTTAATCATGTATTTGTTTTCCCGAAAAAATACATAGCTCTTTACCAACAAAGGCAATTCTTAACTAGCTTTCGCACCATCATCTATCAACCCTTACTTTTAACTAGCATATCATTACTACACACCAAGTTACACACTTACCCTACTTAGAGTTACAACGTCCATAAACAAACTTTCATTCTTTACTTACTTTTATACGTATCATTACTATAGGTATGTGCTTTCGTGGGGTGTTCGTTCTAAGAGGCTAACCATTGGAATCTCGATTGCAAAATAGTTGGTTAGTTTTTATATTTTATAACTTACATAATGAACTTCGACTATGGTCACATACCCCACTGTCATCATTTTAATGACAGCAGTATCCAAGAAGCGACAATCTAGGTGTTAAAGAACCAAGTAACATACAGCACACTCAGGATTACAGCGCCCATAAACAAACTTTCATTCTTTACTTACACTTATACCTATCATTACTATATTATACTAGCTTTTCTATACAGAGTAACACACACCATACTTGTCCTACTCAGAGATATAGCGCCCTTAAACAAACTTTCATTCATTACTTGAACTTTTACGTATCATTACTATATGTGCTTTCGTGGGGTGTTAGTTCTAAGAGGCTAACCATTTGGATCTCCAGAACCGTAAGAGTTACGAAGTCACTTAAATTGGAGCAAAGGTGCCGCATTCGTTGGCCATTTTAATCATGTATTTGTTTTCCCGAAAAAATGCATAGCTCATTAACATCAACCGTAATACTTAACAAGCTTTTCTATAGAAGGTCTTCATTTTAAGAGGCTAACTATTGGGATCTCAACAACCGTAAGAGTTACGAAGTTAGTTAAATTGGGGCAAAGTTGCCACATTAGTTTGTTTTCCCAAAAAAGGTATAGCTCACTATGATTACTAAACGACTAATTTTGGCAAATTTACTTTTTGACTTAAGTATAACTTTCTTGTTTCATTTCTTAAGAAGTTTGCTAGAGGAAATGGTAAAATAGTAGAATGGTCTACTATACTACAAGTAAATAAATATTACATAGTATTAAGTATTTAAATAAATGTTTTTAGTATTCTTTATTAATAAGTATTGTTCTTATTTATTATTTGTTTATTAAACATAACTATATAAATATTCGTGTTCCAATTATTTTTTACACTTCACCGAAGTAAATAAACGTTACCATATGTACAGTACAACATTATTTCAAATAATAACCCTAGTAGTTAAATATTTGGTTATGATTAGCAAATAATCCTTGTAGTCTGTAGTATAGTATATTTTCCAATAAACTAAATTATCCTTGTAATACAATTTGAACAAATATATCAACCCTATTACTTCTATTTGTCCTCCAAAATTCTTCAATCAATACGTGACATTATATATTATATCGAAACAAAATACTCATACACAGAATTTCCAAATTATTTAGTTTTAAAGTACAAGTTATTTTTATGAACTTTTAAAAACATATTTGAAATGTGTGCCCCGAAATTCCAAAAGAGAATAATTCCACTTTTTTATTAGCAATCTTCTTTTTGCTCTAGTAAATCCATAATTTGGCAAAAATTCTATATTGCATCAAACACGTAATGTTATGCGTTTTTATTTATATGGACAATTGATGAATACGCTTTGTTGGTGACAGGTCTTTTTTGTCAAATCATTTGCATTGTTGAATTAATTTGTGTTATTTTCTCGGCATATTTCAACATTATAATAATGGTTGACTGTGACAAAGAAAAAATACCATAAACATAAATATTTCAATGATGTAAAATAGATGAAATAAATATATTAATATACCCAATAGTGGGTACAATGTAGAGGTGATTGATAATGTACCAATTTGAACAAACAGGTAGGTTCATGCAAAATGAAATAGGCAAATGATGGTATTTCACATCTGATAACAACTGAACAAATCTCTAGTTTGTGTAGCGGACATGGATGTATGTAATTCGTCCTGAATTATATATCTATTACCCTTTCCAACTATCCTGTATTAACTCGTATGAATTACTACCAAATTACATGAATTTTAAAAATTGATTACTTGGGAAAATGTTATATCTTGCAAATGATATTGTATGAATTATTCTCAGAATTATTGAGAATATATTGATTAAGTAAATTTCATACAATACATGGTAAAACTGATATTTGAACTACATAATAAATACATACACTCAAATCAACTAGTCTCCGTACTCATATCTTTGTGCTTTGTTTTTGAAATATATAAACCACCCTGAAACCTTCTGGAACTCAGTAATTGTTTGAGATAAACCAAAATCAAACTTTTTAGATCAGATGGACGAAATATTTTATGGAAAAGAAAAAAATTAATAAATGAAAACAAATAATTATGCACAACAGTGAAATATGGACGTGGTTCTATGTTTGTATGGGGATGCATGAGCGCACAAGGGGTGAGAAAGATTATTACTGATGGGAAATTTGAAAAAATATGCTTCAAAATTGGGTTTAAGCGATTCTTATATTTTTCAACAAGATAATGATCTCAAACATACTACCGTAAACTGCTAGTTATTGTACAATTGTAGTCAACAATTAAAAACGCTTCCACAGTCTCCAGATATGAATCTCATTGAACATCTCAGTGATTTATTTTAAAAAATATGTAAAAAAAGACGCCTTAAGAATATAAAAGAACTACTATATTTATGGTAGAAAGATGGGGTAAAATTGAGTCTCAAACTCCAAAAAAATTAGTGGAAAGTATGAGAAACCGTTTAAGGGATGTAACTCTAATGAAAGGCGGTTTAAAAGATCATTGATACTATATAATTTATAGGTGTACGGAGACTAAATTGGCGTACTTAGTTGTTATAATAAATACAATTCTTTTCCTCTCGATTTCATTACGAAAATTTTTATTTATTAATATAGTAAGTATAATATAAAATATATTTCGTGTATGAAGAAATTACAAATTTATAATACGGAAAGCATCTTATTAGAAACAATAATAAGACCCATGTGAAACTGTGAAAGTTGAAAGATTAAGTTGGCTGAATTATGTTTTGGAATTATCTTCTGAGATTATAGACAAAATAATAACAATAATAATAATAATAATAAAATTATACTTGCTACATGAACTAAAGTGATCAAACTGATTTGATCTGACCTAACTAGCAAAAATAACAGGTACCACTTATGTCTACCCATTTATAATTTTTGAAGTTTGTACTTTTGACAACAGCTTGTCATATAAATTAGATAAAAATTTGAAATGAATAGAGCTGCCACATTCAAAATTCCCCTTGTTGAACGATGCAAATATAATTTGGGCTAATATAAAGTTTTAATTGTTGACCAATTACCCTATTGAAAAGTGAAAACAAAATTTTATTGCGCAAATTATATCGAAATTCCGAACTTTCATAAAATATGGAATAAACACATGATAAATCGACGAATAATTAACTCAACAGGCCTATATTTACATTCGAAATTAAAGGCATTCCAACTGCTCTCCGCATACAATATTTATTATACTTCACTAATCAATGGAACAGGAATACATTAACGAAAATACTTCGCTGTCTTAGTACAGGTGGCAAATAAAAAATACGTTCATCTTCGCCACTGCGGGGGCGTTTAAATCCAATTACTCCAAACCCAAAGGAAAATTAATATATTTTAGGTGACAGCCTTATTCTTAGACAGATTCTCAAAATATATAATTTATTAATATTGCAATTCATTTCCAAATTTTATTCTTAAATTTATATTTCTTAGTAACTTTTTTAGACAAAGTTTCATACTCTAATATATTTCATTTCATCTTGGAATCATAAACTTGTTTATACGACCTCAAATGCGGGCGTAATTTGGCTTTTATCGCCCTACTAGGGCGTATAATATTGCTAAGCAGTAGTTACTTAAACAGAATTCAAATTGTGGTTAATGAAGTAAGTATTTAGCATTCACAGAATTTTTCAAATTCCATTTCATCAAATCTCTTGAATTTCTGAAAACAAACTTTGTCTGCGCAGCTTCAAATTCAATTAAGATTTCGTCAGAATTATCAGAACACGGTGGTCTTTATAGTATATAACTATATTTGGCAGAGACAGTTACACTTCGGTTATATTATATTTGTTTAAGAACAAACAATCTAACAATGCCAACTATCTATAAAGAAACCACCCCATGTAATGTATACCTACAGATTTTTTACACTTCAATTTCCAAAATGAAATAAAACGTTGTATGTACCACGGGCATAATCAAGATTATAGCCCTCAGGAAATTTAAAGATTTCCGCTTACATTTTTAATGTGTTCCACATTTTTATTTATTTTTGCTTCAATGTACATTTTATTTGACTAATCATCTCTTAAAGTTTGATTGGAATTTTTAAATATACTGATTAATCCAGTACTGTATTTTACTAAGAATATTTTACCTCATGTATGTATTGTCAGCAACTGAGCTTATGTGGAGAATACACTTTAAGAATAGTAGGTTAAGGGTAAAGTACAGAGATGAGAAGCGAGAGATCTTGGGTTTTCCAAATAAATATGAGTGTAATGGCCGGTTGTACCAATTTTACTTAAATGGATACATCGGAATGTCAAATGAATATTGTTATGAAAATATAGGTTAGCATTTTTGTTAAAGTGTTGCTTAAAATCTTGTGCAACTGGTTTCACCCGATGTAAGTGGTGTTACCACCTGATGCTGACATGGAGAAAGCACCGTAGAAGTAGTGGTATAGTAAGAAGTTAGAGATCTTGAGTTTTCCAAATAAATATGATTTTAATGGTCGGTATCACATCGAAAAGTCAAATGAACATTGCTATGAAAATATAGGTTAGCATTTGATGCTTAAAATATATATCTTGTGCAATTGGGATTACCCGATGTAAGAGGTGTTACCACCTGATGCTGCTATGGAGAATGCACCGTAAGAGAAATAGTACCTAGGCACAGAATAGGTTTATAACTATTCTGTGACCTAGGTAAGAAACGACTGATCTTGAGTTTTCCAAATAAATATCAGTTTAATGGCCGGTTGTACCAATTTTACTTAAATGGATAATATAACATCAGAATGTCAAATGAACATTGTTATGAAAATATAGGTTAGTATTTTTGTTATAGTGTTGCTTAAAATCTTGTGCAATGAGTTTACCCGATGTAAGAGGTGTTACCATCTGATGCTATGAGTGAGATATCTAGGATTTTCTAAATAAATATGAGTTGTAGCAATATTACTTAAATGGACAATATAACATCGCAGTGTCAAATGAACATTGCTATGAAAATATAGGTTAGCATATTTTGTTCAAGTGATGCTTAAAATATAAATCTTGTGCAATGGGTTTACCCAATATAAGTGATGTTAGCACCTGATGCTGGTGTGGAGAATGCACCTTGAGAGTACAAGTAAGAGTAAGAAGCTCGTGATCTTGGGTTTCCCAAATTGTGAGCGTGGCGCAAAGACGATACGAAATCGATGGCCCTAGTTACTTTAGAACGCGATGTCGCAGGTCAGTGCCGTGGGCGTATGAGTCAGACAAGGACGCCCTAACGGAAAATCAATAACGTTAGACAAAGAGGTGTAGAGGGGTGAAGAAACACCCGATCCAAAAATGCCATGCGCTGAATTTTTTATACGAAGCGCCGAGCGCGAAAAAAAATCGTATTTTTTTTAGTTGTGTTGGCCCCCCTGCTGCCGCCCGCCCCGAACTGTCCCCGAACGCACGCTGCTGTATGGATTTTTTTCCGTTTCGGAGTTTTTTTAGCACTTTTTGGAACGGCATTCGGACGTTATGTTACCTAGTGATAGGAAATGTGAACGCGGTTTCTGCGACGGTGAGGCGGGCGCCTTCCGACCACGCTGCTTCCTTCTGGGACTCGGCCCCTGGGCTCAAACACCCACAAACAACGCTTCTTTCTTCTACGTCTCTAAATGGCCCATGGCCCACTTACTACAACTTTATTCTTTGTTTTGTTCACCACTCTTACTACGTTACTCACTGTTCCCTTATACCTTTTTCATTTCATCTTTCAGTTCTGTTGTTCGTCTATATTTCCATCTCTCTTTGTTTAGTTAAATGTCCGAATTATTCGTTACTAAGAGTGACAATATCCCTAACTTTTGTTTTTATATTTATTTCCATTACGCTTCTGAACGAGCTTCTGAAAGGCCCATGGTCCTCTTCCACTTACATCAACTTCATTCTGTCTTTGCTTTTCTCTTTGTTTTGTTCACCACACTTACTACGGTACTCATCACTGTTACAATATCTTTTATGTTGTTATTTTTACAATTCGTCTATATTTCCATCTCTCTTTGTTTAATTGAATGTCCGAATTATACGTTACTAAGGGCCAATTTTACCACCTCTAGTTAAAGTGCCGGTTACCTTACCCAACGGTTAATAGAAAAATATCGCAACGATATAATAAATAACTTTTATTTTAGACAATTTATGTTAGTTTTTTGATACATTTTTCTATTAACCGATGGTTAAGGTATATAACCGGCACTTTAACCAGAGATGGCAAACCGACCCTAAGAGTGACAATATCCCTAACTTTTGTTTTTACATTTTTTCCATTACGCTTCTAAAAGACCCATGGCCCAGTTTTCACCTCTTTCTAACTCTTAAAACAACTTCATTCTGTCTTTTCCTTCCTCTTTATTTTGTTCACCACCCTTACAACATTACTCATCACTGTTACAATATTTTTTATATTGTTATGTTTACAATTCGTTGTCTTTGCCTTCCTCTTTGTTTTGTTCTCCACCGTTACTACGTTACTCATCACTGTTCCCTAATAATAACTTTTTCATTTCGTCTTTCAGTATTTTTCTGTTGTCCGTCTATATTTCCTTCTCTCTTTGTTTAATTGAATGTCCGAATTATAGGTGATTATTATATTACTTATGATTATTATTGAACAAACTTCAGTATTTCAATTCCCTTTTAATGTCTTCTCCTTTCATCTTCCAGTATTCTTTTGTTGTACATCATGTACCTTCCATCCCTCTCTGTTTAGTTTAACGCCCGAATAATTCGTTACGCACCCCAGTTACAAGGTACTTAACTTTTGTTTTTATATTCTCTTATCATTCTTATTCCAACTGCAGTATTCTGCTCTTTTATTCCTATACTTTCTTTCAATTATCATTCTTATTCCAAGTCCAGTATTCGTCTGCATAAAACATTCTATATTTCCATCCGTCTTTATTTTGTTCTATTATTCCTTACAGATCCTAATTACAACGTATATTATTTTTGTGTCTATACTTTCCTTCTTTTATCATCCTCATTTTATCTTTCTGTATTCTTTGTTGTACACCATTCTATTATATTTCAATTCCTTTTTGTTTATTTTACTTCACGAACTATTCTGTACTCATCACTAAAACAATGTCCTAGATATCTATTTTATTTACACACTTTTCCTCAATTATATTTCCCGTGTATTCTATTGTACTTATATTTAAATTTTCAACTCTCTCTCTTATTTACTATTCAAACTATTGTGTACTCTTCAATGTTACTTCATCCTTAATTTCTACAATTTTGTTGAATTATTTTTTCATTCTTTTTATCCTATTCTTCTACTAGATATATTTCATTACATGTACTGCCTGTCCTATTGCTTATACATTCTTCATTCATGGTTTTTATAACTTCCATATTATTTTTACACGTAACTTTTATTATTTTTCCTTTTACCTTATTCTTGTCCTGTTCTTCTATACCTATTTCTAGGTTTTTAACTCTCTTTGTCTTAATTCCATAATTCATTCTTAATTTAATCAATATAGGTATAGATAAGGGAGGTATTGTTTTTGGTCAATTGATTAGATTTTGTCTACAATTGGTTTAACCGAAACATGAAGCATTAAACCGTTTTTCCTAAAAAGACGCCTCTAAATTTCATTTTTTCGCAAATTATGTTATTAACATACATAAAGATTATTTAATGTACTACCGGCCTGCATAATTAAACTTCTGGCTAAACAGAAAAAAATATTAATTATATTAACTTAACACATCGTTCAAGCTGAGGAATTTTTATAAAACAGACGAGTTATTCATATGTTTACAAAATTTGACATATAACAAATTTGATGCAAGGAAATTACAAGTATGTATTGAATTAAAAATATTCTGAACAACCTAATTTTAAAAGTAAATATTTAATACTAAATAATTTTTTATAGAATATATTACTACAGTGGCGGGAGGTATGTGTTGGACACATCAGATTTTTTTGTTCTGTCCTCCAATTTTACTTGTATTTTAACTCCTCTGTACATTTCAATTCATTTTTTCTCTTTAGCTTTACCCCTTTTTATTACCTATTTAATTCTAATTCACAATTCTTTCTAATTGTTTTGTCCCCTTATTCAATTAAATCGTTACATATTAATTATATTGTCTTTTCTTCTACTGTTCATTCTTCTCCCCTTTTTGTGACCAAGTTTTATTATTACATATTTCTTTTCACACAATTTAAGTATGAAGAATAGTTCACATTGTTACCACTTGTGTTAATAAAAAATAATTCCCTAACTTCATGTGTACGCAATTTCAGTCTTATAAATGAATCCAAGATGACTTAGAATTTTCTAAAACATCTGCTGGTTGACAAGGAATATATTTTCTGGATTTTAGGGGACATTTAAGTCGTTAAGTTTTTGCCTAGGATGACAGACATGGTGTCATTATTGGTGTAGGGTTACCAACATAAAAAAACTAGGGAAAGTAGAGATGAAATAATTTATTTTGTAAACAATATTCCCTTAGAAAAACAATAATATTTGAATTAATTTTTAAAGTTATACTCTTAATCAATTTAATGTAATGTATATTAATAATTTATTTGCAGTATTGAAAGTATTTAATTTGATGAAGAGAGTGAACTATGTAAATATAGCTGACTTAGAAAGGGCACAATAGTTGAGAAATAATTTTAAATAATATTTTTTTCAGAGATGTAATGATATACAGGGTACTTGAGAACCGTAAGAGATACGAAGTCGGTTAAATTGGGGCAAAGTTGCCCATTTCTTTTTGTTTTGTTATATATATATATATATATATATATATATATATATATATATATATATATATATATATATATATATATATATTTGTGCTGTGACAAATAGCAGTTCAGTCAAATAACCGAATAACGAATATTCGGCATTACCGTATAACATATTTTTGTAATCTGAAAGTGTGATTTTTAGTTAAAGTAATTTCTTATTTGATTATTATTAAATTTAATTATTATAGTTTTAAGAAATTTACCGCCAAAAAATATAACTAAATAAATTATTTACTCTCATTGTAGATACATTAAAAATAAGTAAATATATGCATGTCTTTTTTTTTAATTTATTATCTATATATTTATATATGGTAACATAAAAAATAGCGTTCTGTTTCAATTATTTCTTCTAACCGAATATTCGGTATTAAAATATGCCGAATACCGACCAGTGAAAATATGTAATGATAAGTACTGAAAATGTTTACCGGACATTTAGCTGGTGTGGAGAGTGCACCACAGAAAATTAGTTGTTAAAGTACTTTGATAAAAAATTAAATATAAATAGAAGAGAATTATTTATGATGTTTAGAAGAAGAGGAAGATAAATATATATTTCTGGAAATATAGCTCCATTTTTTAATTAGTTTTTCGTTTTTAATATGTACATACGAGGATTAAAAATGCGCGAGTGTGTGATTTTCATGCACTTTCATTAAAAATTGACGCTTATCTGGTATTAAATTTGCGCCAAATCATAAAAATGAGTTATTTTTCCAACAAAACACGAATATTGAACCAGACGCCCGGCAGACGTTATTCTGAGAATTTTACTTTGCGCTTTTCACGACGGAAATTCCGCCCGCTTTATTTTGTTACTTCTTCCAATTTTTATAATTATAAAAACTTCCGGACACTCATAACAATTGTTTATTATTGTTCACAATTTCATATTTTTGCTCAATAGTAAATATACTACAAATAATAGTACATTATACACCAAGGTTGAGAAGACTATCATTATTTAATAATTAACCGAGGGACATAAGGCGCTGGTCAAGCATTTCCCGGTTCGGTATGTAATATACTGTGTATTTGTTTGAATATTACTTGGAAAAATAGTTTGTGTGTGTAGTAATAACAGCAGAAGTAATTTCCAAAGCAGCTGATGCTGTATTTTTGTGTAAACCCAAAAATATTTAAAAATATCAAATTTTTAGCTGGAAAATTTTCAAATTTTACAAAATTTTGTTTGTAATACTTTTTAAAGAACTACCTACGCTGATACCAAATTTATAAACAGAATTTAATTATCTCTTCTCGTTTCGGAGATATTTGCTCTCAAAGTTGTACCTCAAAAAAGTGTGTTTTTTGAGTATATTTCAAAAATGACTAGAGATACAATCTCAACTACTTTACCATTCGATTCTACGGAAAAAGTTATATAAAGAAATGTTTTGTCCACATATACGTTCTTTGGAACGATTTGTTGAAAAATAAGAAAAACGAAAAAACCTAAATTTCAATTTTTCGCTTTGAAACTTTTTGTCTCCAAAATTTTTTATATTTTGAACTTAAGTAGATATCGATGTGCTGATTTCAAATTTTCAAACCGAATTCAATTATCTCTTCCCGTTCTCGAGATATTTGAGTTGAAAGTTATAGCTAAAAAATTAGGTTTTTTAGGTATACCCTTTAAATGGTTAGGTTCACGGTTTCGGCGACCTCACCATTCGATTATACGGGCAAAATTACATAAGTGTACGAATTTTCAGATTTTTATAACAACGGATACATTTTTTAGAAAGGAAAAACTGAAAATGGCCAAAATCGAAAAAAATCGTAAGGGGTTCATCAGGCATTTTTTTCGATTTTCGCCGATTTCGTTTTTTTGCTCTAAAAATTGTATCCGTTGGAATAAAAATCTGAAAATTAGTACACTTATGTAATTTTGCCTGTAGAATCGATTGGTGAAGTCGTCGAAGTCCTAAACCTAACCATTATAGGGGTATACCTAAAAAACCTATTTTTTTAGGTATTCCCAAATCTCAACTTTGAACGCGAATATCTCGAGAACGGTAAGAGATAATTCAATTCGGTTTGAAAATTTGTAATCAGCGCATCGATATTTACTTAACTCTAGAAAATGAAAAGTGTTGAAGAAAAAAATTTTCAAATTTAGGTTTTTTCGATTTTCTCATTTTTCATCAAATCGTTCCAAAGAACGTATATGCGGAGAAAACATTTCTTTATGTAACTTTTCCCGTAGAATCGACTGGCGTAATCGTTAAGATTGTATCTCTACCCATTTTAAAGATATACCCAAAAAACACACTTTTTTCAGGTGCAAAAATAGAATCAAAATTTTGGGCACAAAAATGAGTATTTTAGGGATATTTCGCGTTTGTCAACACAATTTTTGGTTAAATAATGTTGTTTGGTTTGTTTTAACTCTACACAACTTCGATATGGGGTTATAGGTTTTGAAAATAAATTAAAGTTATACAATAAAGCAACAGAATAAAATCGAAAAGGCTTAATAGGACTACAGGCGCCATATACCCTACCCTAAGTAAATATCATAATGGTCGTAGAAAAAAAAATCCTATTGGAACTACAATGGTATTATTTTAATTCCAAGATTAATTACCATTACCAATTTTGTGCCACAGATTATAAGGTATATTTATGAACGTCTGAAAAATATATGAATAAAATAAAATATAAGAAAAAACGAAATCCAATTTTTAAGGGTAGTTGAACTTTCTTGACATTTGAAACAAGGAAATATAAAACAATAGACAATTAGATGTACTTTATTAAGTTCGTCATATTTTTTGTAAAAGTAATTTTATGCGTATATAGCTCACCAATTATTAGTAACACAAAATTAATTTAGCATGCTTTCTATATAGTTATATATGTTAAAAAATATAAAATGATGGCGTAGACAACTGGAAAAATAGTAAAAAATTTATGTGTGTAATTGGCAAATAATTGTATTTAAAATTCCCAGACAGTTTCCCATCCAAAAATAAACTGCAGCAAATTTACTTGACTGATCTTACAGGTAATATGGGATTTGTATTAGTGAATAAATAAAGGTGAAATTTTGGACATAACATTGTGACAACCTAGATTAGATCTGATTAGATTCTGGTGTTAATCGTGCAACGGAATTGGTGGTTTCATGACGATCTGAAGTGTTTCTCTGAAATATCTTAACTATAAATGTATGAAAATTTTTGTAAATAATAATTTAATATTATGCCAATATTTTATAGCTCAAATTTGTTTCTACTTAGTCCCATTTAAGTATTACAAGTTGGTAATAAATGGTTCGGTAAATTTGTGACAATTGCAGTTAACCTGTTTACCTCTGTATTTATAAAAATAAGTATCTAATACTCTAAAAGGAATTATACTAATACTGTAAATACTATTATTATTAACAGGGGATTTGAAAAAATTGCGGATACTCTCTCTCCTGATAGATTTAGAGCAAAACTACAAGAGTACAAAGTTGTTCAAAATTAAATTCTACGTCAAATAAGATCATAATTGTTTCAACAGCACGTCTGCAGTACGAAATATATTAAATATAAAATGTAATTTATTTATTATATTTGTTAATATATGAGTTTATATATATTTTCATTAAACCAAACTAAATAGTGTTTTTCGCAAATTTGTCCACCTTTTCATTAAATGACGATTGATTATAAATGTGTATAAATGTAAGTGTGTAAATTAGTATTTGAAATCATTCCAAAATTAAATTATGTCTTTAATTCACTTAATCCGCATGTAAAAACATTTACTAAACATTCACTTGTAACCAAATCATAAAAAGCGAGAGAAAAAAAGTTATAAAAAATTATCTTTATAAGAAACATTTGTACGAGAGCGAGAGAGAAGGCGCGAACTGTCATAAAAACCACATAAGCCTGTCTCTGTCCCACACGCTGTATGTTTGTTCACACTGCACTTTTAATTTCTTCGAAAAAACACATGTGGCTTATGGGACAGCAGACCAGATCAGTTCTGGAGGCAGGAGGCTGGGAAAAAACTCGCATCTTGTTTTTGCGATGTTTCTTTACTTTATTGTTTAATATTTATAACTTGTCATTTATCTATTTCTATTTTTACTTCTTTATATGTAGGTGTTAACATTTCTTCTTTACTAGAATTTGTAATTTATGTGCAACATAAACGGTAATTATATTTTCATGGGAATAATCACTAATTTTAATGTTTCCAAAAAAAATCTGTGGAACATAAACTTAATCTTATATTTTCTCAGACAAATCAATATTATTGAAATGGGAAAATATTTATTTAAACATATATTTATGATTTGTTAATTCCTAGTGTATAGCTATTGAAATATACCATTAATAAATATAAATAAATAGTACTTCTACTATTTCTGTAATTTAAAAAAAATTAAATTAAATATACTCAAATCAATTAGTCTCCGTACACCAGTAACGGAAAAAAGTGTTTAATTGAATATATGTACACGAAATAAATTTTATATGATAACTTACTATATTAATAAATAAAAATAATATATAGACTTCCTAAATTTTTCGTAATGAAACCTAGAGAAAAATATATTTATTATAAGAACTAAGTACGCCAATTTAGTCTCCGTACACCTGTAAATTATATAGAACATTGATCTTTTGAACCGCCATTCATAGAATTACTTCCTTTAAATGGTTTGTTATACATCTTATTTTCTTGGAGTTTGTCATTTTTACCCCATTTTTTTATCATAGATGTAGTAGTTCTTTTATATTCTATGAGCGTCTTGTTCTGCACATTTTTTTAAATAAATGTTCTATGGGATTCATATCTGGATACTGTGGTTTTTAATTGTTGTCTACAATTTTACATGTAGTATGTTTGGAGTCATTATTTGTACAAGGTATAAAACTACCAACAAAATTATAATATGATTATTACAGACATCGGTTGTATTATTTTAAGATTATAATATATTAGGTGTAAGATACGTCTATGAAAAGAGCTGCCACCATTTTTTATATTGACATATTTTAAGTCTATATATTTATTTATATAATTATTAAATAAAAAATTTGTTCTGAACAATAATAAAAGAGTAATTTTATTTTTATTTAATTTGCAAAATTTTTATGAAGAGAACTGTCTCTAAAATTATAATTTTAATATGACATTTTGATGATATTAATATCAAATTAAAATAGAATATATCTCAGATCTGTTTAGGAACAGATCTTTTATTTATTTATCTAAATCTTTATTTAAAAATAAATATTTTTGATTTATTATTTATGTTGTACTCGTCTTGTATGTTTATAATTACAATAATTGTTGAAAAATATTAATTCATATTCGTTTTAATTTTTAATTTAGAACAAAGTCACTAAATTTTTTGAATAAAACATATGAACTGAAAATGTTTCTGACATAAAAACCTATAATGTATAAAATGTTAAGTTGTAATAATATTTCTTTAATAAATTAAAATTGTTATCGGCGCAAAAATGTAGTTTCTGGGCTAGTGAAACAAATATCTTTATCGTTTTTTGATTGGGTAAAAATGACATAATATGGAATAATAGATAAGTACTATTTTATTTATTTCTACATATTCCAAATAGGTGCTTATAAGATGGTTGCTGCTAAATTTAAAACATACGCACCAAAAAAATTTTATTGCAGATTTTTTTTTAAATAAATATAATTTTTTTGTTTTTAAGTAATACTACAAGGTGTAATAAATCTCAAAGCATGATAGGTTGTATTTATATTTTATTGTTGCTTTTTATTTTTCTTTGACGGTGTCGTAATTTTTTTGTTTGTATTTAAATGTTTTTAATCTGTTACAAAGTGTTTGAAAATCCGTTAGTTAGTAAGTAGGAGTGCAGGCGATAAAGAGAATATGAGGAGTATTCTCTTGAGCGATTGTACGAGCCTGACACTTACAAATGCCATGTGTGAACATATGTTAGATGATGTTGTGGGTATATGAGACTAAAGTTGGTTCTTCTCGTCAAAAAAACCCCATAGATCTCTATTTTTAAGTCGTTAATGACATTCTGACGCGTAAAAAACCATTTTGACTCCCAGAGACTTTTTTAATTAGATTTTCGTTAGAGGGATCAAATTCTAACGACTTTTTTGCCACAATTAAATTGTTATACTAACTTAATTAGACGTGCCCTATGATAATTGTTGCAATTTCAAACTCTGTGAGATTTTTTTTGAACATTAAAGTTCAATATTAACCAAATTTATAAATTGTTGTTTATTCTATTAAAATTGTTGTAAACTAGGGTAATAATAAATTATTTTATATATTTTATATATTTCAAATTGATGGCTTTTTTATTAGAAATCTGTTTTTGATTTTAATAAGTTTATTAATATGCTATAAAAGAGTGCAATAAATCATTTTACTTGAGTAAGATATTTAAAACACGAGCGCATACGTACGAGTGTGGTAAATTCTTACGAATGTATAATGACATTGCTATGGTTATGCTATTTAAAAAACGAATTGTTGGTAGTGTTTCACGAAAGTCTTGCGTTTTTTTTTTATTCTTGCCTTAATCTTGCAAAAAATATAAGAAAAGAATAAGACAAGAGCTACAAATTTCAAAGCAAGACAAGGCATGAATTTATTTTAATAGCAAGTGTAAGATAAAATATAATTGTATATTTATACACATTCATTCATCGACGTAATAGTATTTGTTTCATAGCGAGTTTTATTTCCATTTTAATGGTGTACTCTGTAAGAACCACTTGGACATAGTGGTATTTTTTTACAGGTGGCGTCAAAATTGGCTAATTTGACTGACCTTATAAATTTTATTAGCAATAATGTCAAGTACTTTGTTTACCAATAAATTGTCAAATCTATTAATTTTATTTGTTTGTACGACTTATAATATTTCAGCAAGTTAAAACGAAATTATAAATTGTAATATTTACTGGTAATTTTTTTTTAGTCACGTATAAAATCCAGGTACATTTTTTTTATAGTGTATTATACATTTCCAAAAAAAAATGGGAGCAACAGATATACGTTTAAAAATTAATTCACTATATAAATTAAAAATTATAATACCCTTTTTTTCATTTCATTAAAATTCATTCAAATGTACATCCAATGTTTGATTACCCAAAAAAATACCCAAAAAAAAAAACAAAAAATACGTTACCAAAACCAAAAAAAAATACCCATACATACATATACAAAAAAAAAACCAAGCAAGTAAAGGGTTATGCACCCGTCCCACTTTGCATTTCCTGTGGAATTAGGGAAGCGTCTCATCCCCTGTGCGTCCCGGGACCCCGGCCCCGGGTAATTATGTGCGAGCCACCCCTGGCCGAGACCTGTTGCTGTGCGTGCCGTGCGTATGTGTGCGTGGCTTCATTCATAAGGGATGAACGGGGAAATGGGGATGAAGTAATGGTAGGAAGTAATTATACATGGAATATGTGTGGGCAGTTTTGACCGGTGTGGTATAGTAAGGTTTTGGTGTTTGGTGTTTGGTAGTGGTGGTTAGTAGCGTTCTGAAACATTGTGGTCAGCTACGGAACTATCTTCGAAATTCTGTACTATATGTACTAATATAATGTCTGTAGTTACATCTTCATTTAATAAAATTAAAATATTTTTATAAATTTTAAATTGTCCTTTGACACAAAAACTCAACAAGCCCAAGCTTTCGCAGTGAATCTTAGTTAGGTTGTGACAAAAAAATATAATAATTAAGCCATCTAAGATTTGGTGTAAAAAGAATAGGGTTATTATACCGTCTTTTGTCTATTATTTTTAAACTCAAATTAAAATGATTAATAACCAGAAATGTTAAAAAAAAATATATTTAGAAAAATCTGATGTGGCCAGCGCATAACCTCTACCTTGTCCTCTTTACACTTTTCATTATATTCAGGATCACATTCTTTCTCTTGGATCTCATTTTTGCAATATCTATAAATTGTGATATATGAGTAATGAATTAATACTTGCAGTATTAGTACAATTCCTATTATTCGATAATTAATTTTATAATATTTTTACTATCAATTATAATAATTGTCACTGTCAAATATAAAACATTTAATTCCGTAGGTAAATAAATTTACCAAATTATGAATTACTTGTAATAGTTAAATGGAGTAGGTAGATATAAATTTGAGCTGTAAAATTTTAGCAAATGACATAATATTAAATTATTATTTACAAAAATTCTTATATATTCATAATTAATTTTCAGAAAAACACTTGAGATCCTCATGAAAATACCACTTCCGGTTACACGATTAACACCAAAATCTAATCAAAACTTGCTTATCCATTGAAAACGCACTATCCGATTTTTAGCATTGTTCCAATACCCCTAATTATTTATTTTATTTATTTGCATATGATTATGTTTTCTTAAGTTTTACTTGCATTCTCATCAAAATTCATGTCCGTTTATTTTACCTACAGAAAATAAGACTATTTATTTATAAATTTTTTTGAGACAAAAAAAGTGTATACCTAAATTTTTATGACCTGTATTTTTTGTGATTAGAAGTAAAAGAAATACGCATGAATAATTATTAAAAGATGTATAGAATTCCGATCTGATACGAAACAGATCTGAGAAAAATTTGGAACACATTCAAACAGTTAGTAATGAAAAAAATTCATTATTAATCCCAACAACCCTTAACACAAAAAGTTCGTTAAAAAATCGGGATTTTTTGCCGGAGAAAAAAACAATCAGGAACTATACAAACAAAAAAATTACGTTGAGCAAGAGCTAGTAATGAGTAAAAAATGTTTGCATATTCAGGTAGAGGCATTACCTGATGGATTAAGTATGCAGGGTGGAAAAGAATAGCGCTGGCTTCAGATAAAGGGTTAAAAACTAAAGGGTGCCCATCTTCTCACATCCCGGAATATGCAAATAGGGACGTGACAAAAATAAAGGAATTAAATAATACTCTAGACATCGCCGCCTTTATTTTTGATGGATGATTCTCTCCGTGAGAAAGGGTGCTCTGAAATTAACCACCGTCTTTTTTCTGCTAACGATTTTTTTCATTTGCATAGTAGTGATTTTAATTTTTTTGTCATTTGTTATACCCGGGGTGATTGTTGTTTGTTTAGTTGCGCACCGATGGGAAATTATGGACGGAATACCGGATTCAACCCTTGCACTGTCTTTTATTTTTTACAGCGCACAATCAAATTAATTACATTCAAATATTCACTCTCTCGAAACATGCATTGCAACCGAAAATTTTCATAAAACTTTATTTTGGAAATAGTTAATTAAAGAAATTCTTAAGAATTCTTTACATAAAAAAATATGGGGGATTGTTTTTTAGGGAAAACCTGTTTTTTTTAAACTAAATTTACCGAAAATTGTGGGGTGATTTTTTTTGTATATTTTTACAATGGGGTTTTCCGAGACAACAATTTTAAAATAAATCAAGTAAATACAGTATAGTGATATGGAAATTAGTATAATTAATAAATAATTAAAATTAGAAAAAGTAAGCGGTTTTGTGAAAAATTTTAAGTAAAAAAAATAAGAGGGTAATATTTTTATTTGGAAATACATATAAACAAGTAAAAATGGCAATACCTAATATATGATTGGACACCTTTTTCTATTACCTATATTCATAATCAAGTCATAATTTGTACAGATAATAATCGGATGGGTGACCGCCAGAGAACACCATATACGATATTTAGTATGCATAAAACAATAATGAATTACATAATTAAGATAGGTATGTATGACTGTTCATAGTCAAACCAGATTTTGTTCAGCTAATAATTGGATGGGTGACCGCCTAGGACCACCATATAGGATTGTTGGATCTGATTGATTTCGACCAGAAATGAATGGCCTATCTTATTTATTGATCAGTCAAGAGAATCCTTTATAAAAATTTGTTTATAATCAAGCTAGATTTTGTTTGGGTAGTAACTGGATGGGTGGCCGCCTAGAACCAACTTCTACGATTGTATGTATCAACGTGACAATAAAGAACTAAATGATTAAATAAGATAAGATAATCATTTCTGGAAATTAATTAATATTTCGAAGGCTTTATTTCTAATCCGATCAGTTTCGACCCAGGGAATGGAGTCGAAACCGTTTGGAGCTGGATTCCATAAATGACTGCCCTACATTATTCATCAATCAGTCAAGAAAATCCTTTATGTATGTATACGAGTATATCGTTTAATAATCAAGCCAGATTTTGTTCCGATAATAATTAGATGGGTGACCAAATTACTTGGATATACTGTATATGACTGTTAATATTTATATTGATACGACAATGGTTAAAGACAGTGAAAGTAATGTACTGGTTTAACATATAGTCAAGCCCTATTTTATTCGGATAATAATTGGATGGGTGACCAAATCACTTGAGTATACTATATACGATTGTTAATATTAATACCGATACGACAATGCTTAAAGACATTGAAAGTAATGTACTGGTTAAACATATAGTCAAGCCCTATTTTGTTTGGATAATAATTGGATGGGTGACCAAATCACTTTAGTATACTATATACGATTGTTAATATTAATACCGATACGACAATGCTTAAAGACATTGAAAGTAATGTACTTGTTTAACATATAGTCAAGCCCTATTTTGTTCGGATAATAATTAGGTGGGTGACCACTTCACTTAAGAATACTATATAAGACTGTTAATATTAATATCGATACGACAATGGTTAAATACAGTAAAAGTAATGTACTGGTTTAACATATAGTCAAGCCCTATTTTGTTCGGATAATAATTGGATGGGTGACCACTTCACTTGGTTTTACTATATATGATTGTCAATATTAATATTAATACCGATACGACAATGTTCAAAGACAGTGTCCCGTATTGTACTGGTTGAACATCGTCGTAGATCCACTTGTGCATGCGTAATTCGGATCCCGAATAATTATAATAAACGTTGGTAGATCGTGAGAGTGTTTCTTCCGAAACAAGCATCATTTAGCATCGGCGGATATGTTAATAGAGTGATTATGTAGATAGACACCCCGTGGCTAGGAGCGAACCTTCCAAAGGGTTAAGTACCGCGGAAGACACAGCTCTTCAAGGGCGATAATCTCTTTTTGCATACGGGCCCAGCGTGGTCTATAATCCGCTACATGCTCCGTCACTGTGAAATCGGAACTATTCAACGAATGCATGAGAATTTGCATCCCCAACATACTACTTTATAAATTATATATACTAGTCGAAAAATTTGGAAATTTCAAAAAAATAAATCAAAGCAAAGATAAATATGCAAAACCATGCTATAATTTTTTTTATTTATTTAGTCAATCACCTTTGATTTGATTTATACAAACTTTAAAAACTATATTACCAACACATAATTGAGCTATAGGTTTAAATGAAATTATTTTTGAAGAAAAGGTATTTCATTTTCAGTGCAAAATTAAGAAAAGTGTCGTTTTCATAATAAATTTACCATATCTTTTGTTGTTTTATCCAACACCGTGTAATTATAACGATATAAGTATGCTGTTTTTAGATAAATAAAGTAGGTCATAAGTCACTAGTGAGCTAAATATATTAGCTCACTGTTTTTTGGTTCGTATCATAGTAACTACGTTATAAAACCTTCTCTACACTATTTTGTTCCTAAATGTCATTTCGAAATTCCATCTGTCAAAAATCTTATATATATTTTATATCAATGATTAAAATGTGTTGGATAAAATGTTGTATGGCACACGTGTGTTAATTACCTAAGTCACTTGAAAAAATACCACTCTCGGCCTAACTGCCTCGCGAGCTAAACTTTTCCCACAGGACTTATCTGTAATGTAACACACTTGTACCATAAATAACTATTAATCAATCGCCTTTGATGTGATTTGATTCATACAGATATTAAAAACTATATTACCAACACATAATTGAGCCATATGTTTAAATAAAATTATTTTTGAAGAAAAGTTATTTCTTTTTCAGTATAAAATTAAGAAAAGTGTCGTTTTCATAATAAATTTACAATGTCTTTTGTTGTTTTATTATACCTAACTGATTAAATGCTGAACAACACTAAGAAGATTGATAAGTGTAAAATATAATATTTAGCAATGTATAATTACTTTGTTATAAATATAAAAAATATACTCCCCACGTGTGAAAACATAGGTAGGTATAAATGAAAAATTTTTGGGTAAAGTTCATATGGTCTATCTATACGTTCCAGTATATATTATTGAATAGAGCGAAGACGATTGTTAACATAGAATCTAGTAGTTCACCAGGTGTAATTATGTATTGCTCTAACAATAAGTATTAAGATATAAAATAAAACGTGTTTTTTTGTGTCTTAATAATGCGTCAGTTGCAGAATCCATAAAAGTATAAACCTGCGATGAGCTTCTTGTGTTTAATCACTTACTACTTACAAGGACGTAGTATAGTGTTGATTAGTAAAAAACGATTGTTAAATATAGAATCTAATAGTTTTGTAGATGTTAGTCACAACTTCTGACAATTTAATTTAATTAAAGTATATTCAAATTTAAAAATGAGGGGATATTTATAGATTCATTTTCAGGTGAAAATAAAAGTAACCTAACACAAATGACAGTAATCAAATAATGACATTGACGGTTCAGAATCATCCCACAATTTGTTCCAACAAAAACATAGTGCGGAACTGTCCATAGTCTGCGTATGCGCAAACCACGGTACATGAACTGATATATGAACTAATCACCAACCGTTAGAAATATCTAGTTGGAACAAACCTACAGTCTGGTTTAAAGTGTTTCATCATTGGTATATGGTCATTATTATGTTGATTAGTGAAAAAGCGATTGTTGTATATAGAATCTAATACTTTTACAGATGTATGTATTTTATGAGGATAACAAATGTAGGGGTAGTTCACAGGTGTTCATACGTTGGTACATATTAAAGTTATGACGAAAGAATTCATCTCTTGTTATCAAGACATATAGTGTCTGAATAGTACTAAAGTCCAGAGTACTCCTCAAGGTGTAATTATAATTGAGAGTGACTGTATGGGGATGTATGTAGAGTAGAAAGAGTACTCCTTCAGGTTATATAGAGTAGAAGGAGTACTCCTCCAGGTGTATACAGAGTAAGAAGAGTATTCCTCCAGGTGTATATAGAGTAGGAGTACTCCTCAAGGTGTATATAAGGTAGAAGGAGTACTCCTTCAGGTGTAACTATAATTGAAAGTAACTATATGGGAATGCTCTAGGTGTATATTGAGTACAAAGAGTACTCCTGCAGGTGTAATTATAATTAAGTGTGACTGTATGGGGTACTTCTCCATGTGTAAATAGAGTAGAAAAAGTACTCCTCTAGGTGTATATTGAGTAGAAAGAGTACTCATCCAGGAGTATGTAGAGTAGAAAGAGTACTTTTCCAGGTGTACATAATTGAAAGTAACTATATGGGAATGCTCTAGGTGTATATTGAGCAGAAAGAATACTCTTCCAGGTGTAATTATAGTTTAGTGTTGATATATAGGGTTGCTCCAAGTGTATATTGAGTAAAAAGACTACTCCTCCAGTTGTATATAGTATATTCAAATTGACTATGTATAGAAGAAAGAGTACTCCTTCAGGTGTAACTATAATTAGAAGTAACTATACGGGAAAGCTCCAGGTGTATATAGAGTAGAAGGAGTAATCCTCAAGGTGTATATAGAGTAGAAAGAGTACTCCTCCAGTTATATATAGAGTAGAAAGAGTACTCCTCAAGGTGTATACAAGGTAGAAATAGTAATCCTCCAGGTGTACATAGAGTAGAAAGAGGACTCATCCAGTTATATATAGAGTAGAAGGAGTACTCCTGCAGGTGTATGTAAAGTACTCCTCCAGGTATAATTTCAATTGAGAGTGAGTATATAGGCATGTTCCAGGTGTATATAGAGTAGAAGGAGTACTCCTCTAGGTGTATATAGAGTAGTAGAAGGTGTAGTGTGTGCTCACCTCCTGGTTCCAGGACATGTAGTGCTGGACAGCGGGGTCCATGTGCTCAGCCATGACACTCATCCAGTGCACGAGGCCCTGGGCGCCCTGCCCGCCGGCTACTGCCTGGCCGCCCGCCCCCGGGCTGCCCCCCGTCTGCGCCGAGCCCCCGCCCCCGCCCACAACGCCCACGCCGTCGCCCCAGCCGAACGCCTTCTGCAACAAACACCACCAGGTCAGACACCACAACACCACCACAACAGATGTTATCATAGCACTACGTTACTACAAGGAACAAAACTTCTTTCTTTTACATCTTACAACACAAGAAAATAATAAAATAAAAACATTATTATATTTCAAAGAAAATACCTAAAATGACAATAAAGGCCGTATTTATTTGAGACATTTTAAATAATCTGGTAGGTTAATTCTATTTACTTGGCACAGTTGAAGTAAACCCAGAACTGATCTCGTACTGACCCACCTCACCCAGCTATTTTGCTGGGTTGGTGAGTTCAACCTATTTTCTTTCTTTGTTTACACATTGCTTCTTTTTCTATATCTGTCAGTAATAATATCTTTTATGGGTTAAAACGGAAAACTTAAGTAAATAATTTTAATAAATCACTTAAATTTACCATTTCAAATTTTCACCAACTATAAAATTTGGTTGTTTATTTGGTACCAACACGGGTAAGTTTAGGATCAGTTTAGGGTATTCAAATTTCTCAAATAAATATGGCTTAACTTAAATTATCACTATGCAACACATTCTATAAACGCATTTTATTATTTATCTAGGAAGATAGTGTCATCATAGTCAATCCTATAAAACTGTAGGTTGGCCTAACTCGCAATTCGTTATAATAATTCGCTACATATCGGAGAGTATGATATACCGGTCGAAGAATTTTTTTACTAGGTTTATTTAGCTATGAAGACGGTGTCACAGTGTCGCAGCACTATGTTTGTACAAAGAAAAGATGCCATATGACCATAAATGCCCTTCTTTTAGTTGAAAATTGTATCCAGTAAAATATATTTCGACTATAACTATTCGGAAGATTTAATCTCTTAAATGCATTTTTCATCAAAGCAATGATATTAATAATTAACAAATTGTAAGAAATCGAGGATCATATCTTTCAACAAAGATAATTAACCTACATTCTACAAAGTGTCAAAGTACTTCTTTTAGATATTACAAGACACTTATGTCCAGTTGTACCAACAAGGCTTAAATTTTAATCAACACTTAAATAAAAAGGAGCTAATCGAATAGTTAAATACTTCATTTAACATTTTATTCCGACGTGATATTGTCATTTAAAAGAAACTTAAAATTTCCATTAGTAATACAATAAATTTTAAACTTTATTTATTTTTTAATGTGAAATCTAAAATGACAATTAACTTATATTGTTATATTATCACACTATTTCAAAGTGGTTTTCAAAGTATCTTGTTTTGAAAATTTTGATCGGTCGACAATTATTGTAAATATAAATGTTTTACAGAACTGAAAGCAAATGCTGAAAATTTCTGTATTTTTTAAATGACTCGAATTATGAATTGGGGCTCTAAATAAAAAATTTGAACTAAGAAAGGTTGTTTGTTTCAATGATATCTAATTGCCGTTTTCGAGTGTTATAGTATTAACACTCTATATAGTAATACAAGCTACGAGGTTGAGGTACACTCAAATATATATCCACAACATTTTTTTTAAATTAAAGTTGATGTTGTAATTGTATTCTAACATACAATTTTTAATTCGGATCACTTATTTTTTATTCCATTTCCTGGATCAGTTTACCCGTTCTACGCAACATGTATTGAATTAAGTGATTCGAGTGATCCATTTGCCTTGGCAGATCAGAAAGATCAGATCAGACTCAACTGAACTGATTTTAGTTAATTCATTTGAGCCAACTGACAAAAGGAATACCACTATTTTGAATAAGATTTAAAATGGACCAGTTGCTTGGGTCCCAAATTATTTATTCTTACTGTAGTTTCGCCTAAAAAACTATCAACAGAAGAAGAAGAATATGATACGAAAATCGGTACATTATATGAGACAAAGAAAAATAGGTATCAATTCTAGAAGAAAACAAACATTGTATTCAGAAGCGTAGGTGATATAAGATTTAATTCTTTTTTAAACCTTATTTTTTAGTTATTATCATAAAGAACAAGAATAAAATATAAAATTCTCATTTCCATTATATTTTACCTATGAAATATCGTACCAAATAATCTTAGAAGCAACAGAATTTGAATTATTTCAAATATATTTATCCACTACATTGTTTTAGTTATTGTCTTACACGTAAACAACTATAATAAAATTTAAACAAACAAGAACTAAGAACAAATTTCTAGTTTTATTTATTTACCTACAATAATAGGCAAAGAACTACAATTTCACAAGAACTAGCCTAAAGTGCCTCTAAGAGTTGCCCCATAAGATATTCTTTATTTTACACCCTGCGTTCAATGCTTAGCTATGAAGATGGTGTCCACAAAGTACACTAGGTCAACTTTATATATACTTAAAATATAACAGTCAGATTCAAAAAGATTAGATAAAAATTTGTTTAAATATATTTAGCTTGAATTTAACATATTTTAACCTGTTTTGTAAAATTGGTAACTTGTTAAAAAAATACTTCAGGCATCGAATATTTGTATAACAATAATAAATACATTTTGTTGTCTTATTTCTTCACGTAAAATTGAGAACAGTTTTATTTTTTATTAATAATAATATACAACAAAAACCGTCTCGTAAGATTTAATAAAAATATTAGCTATATTATATGCTTCCAAATTTCATATTTATAAGTAAATATCATAGGAAAAAGACAAAGCAAAAATAGTTGAATTTGTATAAAATATAAGACGTAGAACATTTAAAAGGAAGAAAAAACTCCACAAAGATAAGAAGCGCAAAATACAAACTAACAGTGGGTCACTAAGTTTGCGAAAAAAGGAAGGAATATATTTTTTTAAATAAAAATTGTTTTACTGTAATATATTTTTTTTGTGACAATAATATTTTGAACAATTAAATATTATTAATTTTAACACAAATGCTGACAGATTTTACATTTAAGAAACCATTTTTACCTCCCTCTATCAATATACAGATAAGGAAGGTATTGTTTTTGGTCAAAGTTTTCAACATATGAGCACGAATTAAGGTTCCTAGAATACGATTTTAATATTTTACAGTGATGTTTGTATGTCCGTGTGTAATACAAAAATACATATATATGTTGTTGTAAAATTTGACGTAAATAATTTTCAAAGATAATATAAGTAAATATGAAGTTTTTTTATTGTAAAATACAAAAAGATGAAAGAAATATACAAGGAATAGATTTTAGTAACTCCAAAAATAACAGTATTTATAAATTTGAAGCAAGGAAATTTCAAGTATGAATTGAATTAAAAATATTATGAACAAACTAATTTTAAAACTAAATATTTAATGTATTAAAAATATGTTTTTAAGAGAATATATTACTACAATGGCGGGAAGTAGTGATTTGGATACATCAGATTTTTTTTACTTTTGTTTGTGGTTAACAATTGCAAGAATTTTCTTTGTCAAAAAAATATTTAAACAATACTTTGATTGATTATTTATATGAAGTAATACTACGTTAAAAAATGTTATACAAAAGTTAAAAATTATTTTTTCGATATTTGACACAAAAATGCAAAGTGCAAGTACAATGCATTTTCGCTCCGTCGGAAAATGCATCAATATGCAGTTGCAATTTGCCAAATTGGTCTTGAATTTTGTGTTTTAATGGTACACCACATTAATTTTCACTAATACGCACGGTTTATTTTTTTATACAGATGATACAAAATTTGTTTAAATAGCAAATTTTAAGGTGTGTTTTTAACTTTTTCTTTGTTACAAAAATTGCAATGGTGAAATTTGGGTATTTAGCGCCATGAAGTACCTGGTCAAAATCCCTGTCTTTGGCGTGAAATAACATGTTCTTATACATTCTTCCCTCGTCGTCATGGCTAACTCCAGAACCGAGAACAGCTTTGGCCAACAAAGTCTTATACAACTGAGCCGGTAACAGTAATTGGTTGTTATTATAAGCGTCGATTTTGGCGACGTCGGCACAGCGCAGAGCACCAGGTCGGTAGGGCACAGGTCCCGCCTCCTCGGTGGGGCTCTCCACGGGGAGAGAACAATCGCTGGAGTCGGAGGACTCCATCAACGAGTCGGACCTCGCCGTCATGGTAAAAGCTCAGAAAATAGAATCTCTGTTTAGGAACATGAAGGAACTATAGACACTTTTCGTTTAGGAACTATTATTTACATTATCACTGCGTTGGAAAGTCACATTTTGTTGGTTTCGCGCGCGTTTTCTCAAGGTGGTGGGGGTTTAAATTAGTCACGTGATCACTAATTAGCGTCGTTAGTTAACGCCAGGGAGGAGAGGGGATAAGAGCGACGGCAGCCAGTTGCTAGTTCGGCAGTTGCTCACAGACTGCTCTGGCGCTACGGTCGTCGGACGCCATAGCTAAACTGGGACAAGCCGCGTAAGAATAAGAAAAAGACCAAGCAAGTTACGCTCCGTACAGACGAAGGGAAAAAATGGCTAAAAAAAATGTATGTACATATACGCGGAAGTAAGTATTGAGACGCCGGAAGGAAGGATTACCCTACGTGCATCGCGACGCTGTCTTACCAACCGCACCACCCGGGATCTAATCTCGCCCTCAACAACTTTCTTACTATTCATTCCTTATTACTTTTAATCCGATATAAAATATTAATTTTATATTGTTACTATGAATAACCTACTATTCACTACTATTTTACAATTTATTAATTATATTTTATAAATCTTCATATTTACCCCAAAGAAATACAACATTATTGTAACTAGTTCAAACCAAGGTTGACCTGATTTAAATCAACTGATTTTTTTTATAAAAATCGTCGATTTTATCAAAGATAAAATAAATGCAATTTATAATGACAATGTATTTTTTGCTATAAAACTATTAATAGCAACCAAAATAAGTACTGTATTTAATAATATCTTTAAATTAAATGATATCTTATTACTTTAATAATCAATAGAAGAAAGAAAAATAAGTATTTAAATGTGTAACAAAAAGAAAAATTCTTTGTTACTCTTCCTTGTTTTATTCAGATTAATAAGTTTTTTTTCATTAATTGCGCATACACTTTAGACAAGTACAGATGATTCTTCGGCTACTTCCTTTTTCTATTTTATAATCACTGTTTCAGCAAATATATGTTATTCAGAAAATTTATTTTTTTATTAATTTAGATTCTTGAAAATTGTCTTGATCTAAAATAAGAAAGTCTTATCTTGTCTTTTGCCAGTCTTGTCTTGAGAAGACCAGACAAGAGTCTAGAAAGTCTAGATCTAGATGGCACACTAAAATCTTCCAATTCATTTCAAAATAATACAACATTACTTTTAAGTAATTCATTATAAAATATATATTTTGTATTATGCTTTATATGTCGTCTTATTTATCTTAAACTAATACATTACTTTTAACTAAGTAATTTTCTATTTACTTATTTATAATGTCTCGGGTTTGAATCGCATCCCCTAAGCAAACATAACAAAACGTTTACTGAATCCTTATTCCTAAATATGTTCCATTATAATTTATATATCGTCCGATTTATCCCAAAATAATACAACATTTCTTTCAATAAATTCAAAACCTATTTACTTATCTGACATGTCTTAGGATCAAATCTTGTCCTTTAAGTAAATAATACAAAATAATAAATACCGCAAAATTTATGCTTTATACTTTCATACCTACTTATAATTTCTATATAGATAAATATAATACCTTCTCATTCGAAAGTAATACAGTATTACATTTAACTACTTCAAAACTAATTTATTCAACTATGATGTTCTATGTTCGAACATCACCTCTATAATAACTACACTTTGTATCCTACCCACTATTATCACCCCATACGCACAAGCAGAACAAAATACTTATTACTTATCTTAGATGTCTTGGGATTAATTTTGTACAACTAAAAACTACATTCAAATTAAAATCTCCCAAGTAAAATTAATTTATAAAATAATACTTTACACTTGGTATTTTTATTTATTAAACGTAAAATCGGAAGTCATAGGAAAATCAAGTTCACAATTAACTTCTAAACATAAAAAAAAATATGCAAAATAAAAATATTTTTTTATGTTTATATTAAAGTCTTGTAAGGCTCAAAAAATACTGTCTTGTATTTAAATTTATAATATTTTTTTGTCCTAATTTGTTTATAACTACTAAATCTAAAATTCCAAATTTGGTCGATAAAAAACGTCATTATCCTTAGTGTCATTTATGTGGCATACGATCCTAATTGTCCACCTCTACTAGATTGTAGTGATTAGAGTTATTATCCTGAAATTGTATGTTTGGTAATTAATAATTTCAAAATAAGGACATTTTACGGTAATTTAAAATGAAAGGATTAAAGAGACCTCCCAAACGTTGGTGGAAACTCATTAGTAGAGATCTTTGGACACTTACAACTGCCCAATATAGTGGAAAAGGGACAACATAAAATTTTGAGATTTGAAGTTAAGCAAATTAATTTTAAATTTTGAGGTTTGAAGTTAAGCAAATGATTATCCGAAAGAACGTTTGCGTAAATAATTGTGAAAAACCAAATGAAAACTTTTAATAAATTGAAAGAACATCGATGTGAAAGGGCACTCTTTGGGCACTTAAAACTACATTGGAAAAGGAGAGAACATAAAATTTTGAGGTTTGAAGTAAAGCATATTAATGTCCGAAAGAATATTTGCGTAAATAATTGTTAAAAACCAAATGCAAAATTTAAATAAATTGAAAGAACATCGCCGTGAAAGGGCACTCTTTGGGCACTTAAAACTACAGTGGAAAAATAGGGAATGTAAAATTTTGAGGTTTGAAGTAAAGCATATTAATATCCGAAAAAAAGGATTGCGTAGATAATTGTAAATAAATCAAATGTAAAATTTTAATAAATTGAAAAAATGATGTGAAAGGGCACTATTAAAACTACAGTGAAAAAAGAGAGAACATAAAATTTTTAGGATTGAAGTTAAGCAAATTAATATCGGATAGAACGTTTGCGAAAATAATTGTGAATCAACCTTAATAAATTGAAGAACACCGCTGTGGATTTTTCGCGGTGCGATGGAAATTTTAGCGATTGATTTGGGCTGGTATTGGTGGTGTGTGAACGGGACGTAAACCGGAAGTCTGGGAAATATAAGAACGTTGTATTTATTGACGGGGTGGGGGTAAGAAAGTACCCCTTCTGCGCATGCACAAAATAAAATGCAAAAAATGCACTCTCAGGAAAACACATAAAAATATATATATACCCCGCACTGCCCCGCTCCAACTATAAGTTATATGCTCATACGAGCTCCTTTTTTTGTCCCGCCATTTTATTTTTAAGATATAAATTACGTTTTCATTTAGTTTCGGGACGAATATTTCAAAAGTAATATAAATTTTTATAGCTGCTCTTATTGGCTAAGGAAAATTAGCTAAAAAGTAAAAATATTCTTACGAGCGGGACTCTACTGGTTTCCATTTTCAGGGGCCCTCGATACTCAATTGTTTTTACACCTTAAATTCGTTTATTGTATCTATTAATCATGTTTTCCATTGTTTGCTACAAAAAATTATTAAAATTTTAAACAGAAAAATATTCGTTGAGCCAATCTTAACTTGTTTTCATTTTCAGGATTGTTAACTATTTGTTGTTATACCTTAAATCTGTTTATTATATCTATTTGATTTCTCTTGTTTCACAATATTTTGTTTGTTATTAACTGTTATTAGTAAAATGCGAGTCGGTCTCAACTTGTTTCCATTTTCAGGAGACGCATTAACCATTTGTTTTTTCACCTAAAATCCGTTAATGTATCTATTAGACCTCTTTTGTTTGCAATATTTCATTTGCTATAAACAATTTTCAAGGGTTCTTCGACGAGTATGCCATTGTTTTTATTAAATCCGATTATTATATCTATTGTTTGTTATACACAAAAATATTGTTATGGAGCAATAAAATTAATTTTTCTTTAAACGTTATAAAAGTGACATCTTTGGAGAGGTGATTCACAAGGTTACTGCCGGAGTAAAAGTAAAATAAATAATTAACCACAAGAACTAGGTAGAATCAGCGAAAAAGAAATATCTTGTACAATAGAAATCTGTAATATATCCTTAAATGTCACTATAAAACTAGATAACCTAAGAAAAAGTTACTGATGACAACAATAACTGACAGATTTAAAATGACAATTTTTTTAAATATCTGCGTTTGAAGAAAAAACAGAATGTGTCATTCAGAGTAAAAGTCTCGTTGTGCAAACTTTCACACTCGCCATACAAAGTACTACTTTTACTCTTAGTAACACAATATACTATTACCTACTCAGAAATCAAGAGTTTTGTAAAAATAGTACAAAAATTATTTGGATACATGAAATTTATATACTTTGCTATTTTTATACTTAACTTTCATAATTAGGTCATAAATTAACTAGTAAATACAAAGTAAGGGATAGATTTTAGAGATTTCGAATAATATAAAATATTAACATATTTCGTTTAATAAAGTTAATCTAAGTTTAACCTACAACCTTGATACTTGAAAGCTCTTCTATCAATAAAGCTTAATTAACTATCAAATTTACCAGTTATTAAACCTCAATAGATATTATTAAACTTTTCCATTTTTTGGGGCATCTTAACCACACCTTTATTTTGTTGTTTTGCAAAATTTGTTGTTATAAACAGTTATTATTAAAATTGTAGAATTCATCAATGCCAACTATTAAACGGTGAAAATAATTAATAATCCTAATTACTGCGTCAAATTTGACAAGAAAATTGCGCTGAGCAGATAAATATTTTCAAAACTAATTACATATACGAATTTTTTCCCACAAACAAGGCATATAATGTCACCCTATATTTACCATGGCACAAAATAGACTTAAAAATGTACGCCCAATAAAGCTCTGTGGTAGGCGATAAATATTTTTTTAAGTAAACACGAATTTGAATAAGAAGACATAGGTTAGTGGTTAGGAGAGGTATTAGCATAATAGGCCGTATGAATAGACGAGTTTTCAACGGAAGGGTATCAGGTAAAATTCGCACAGTTCTAATGTGTTTGTGTATCGTACTATACCACAAAATAGAATAGTGATATGTGCTAATCAGCCTATTTACATATTAGTAGCAACTCGAATACATTAAATTCACAGGCGACAACAGAGAAGTTTTTTTGTAATTTTTTTACAAGATAGTTTTAATGTAATACCAAACCAATATATTTAGGGCCGGTTTTTCAATCTCTGGTTAAAGTGTCGGTTACCTTAACCATCGGTTAACAGAAAAATATCGCATCGAAAAACTGATGTAAGTTGTCAAAAATACACATTATTTACTATTTCGATGCGACATTTTTCTGTTAACCGATGGTTAAGGTAACCGGAACTTTAATCAGAGATTGAAAAACCGGCCCTAAATGTTTATAAATAGAAATATGGAATACAGAATCCAGGACTGTACCAAATTATATAAATTACGACAATGAGTTACCAGTTAGACGTATAGACTATTTTAAATGATATTCCTTCTAATATGTTTCATGGACCCTAAGAACTTATTCAAAGATTTGAAAAATTATTACTAGTCTGTTGACAATAATTATCTAGTAATACAATAAAATTTAAACTTTACTTAATTTTCAATATGAAATCTAAAATGACAAGTAACTTATATTATCACACAATTTCAAAGTGATTTTTGTTGTTGTTCTTGTTTTGAAATTTATGATCTATCGCCATGTTGTTATTTAATAAAATAAAAAATAATTGTAAATACAAATGTTTTAGAGAACTGAAAGCAAACGCTGAACGTATTTATATTTTTAAATATTTTTAAAATAAGGAAGTAACGACAATTTTTCGGAAAACAAAAAAAAAACTGCAATAACTATGATCTGGGGCTCCAAATAAAAAAAACTGTTTGTTTCAATAAGTTCTAACTTCCGTTTTCGTGTGTTACAACTTAGTATTAACACCCTGAATAACTATGATATTATGAGTATCATATGAACGCATAAGTAATTGTGCAAACAGTGCAGAAAATCGCTTATTTCCCACGAGATGTGAAAGTTTTGGCGAGAGACGAAATCGAGTACTGGAATTACACAAGATGGGAAATAGGTGTTTCTTCAAGAGTGGCACACTATACTTTATCTACGACCACACTGCTAAACGTTACAGAACGAAAATATATGCACGAAAGCTATTTAACGTAAAAAAAATTATTGCGTACGTATCCTCAAGAGTACTTTCACGCATGCGCAATATTGGCAAATATTGTGACAAATAATTTCTTGAATTAATTGAAGCTTTATACAGTGTAAGAAAAGTATTTTCCATAGTGGTCGTAGAAAAATTAAATTTCAAGTTCGCAGAGCGAGGATTTTAAGACATCGAAGACCGATGGTATAATTTATAACATTCATTTTTTGTTCAATAGTTTACCGGTTTTGGAAAGTGACGACGTTATTAATAATAGTATATTGTACAACAAGTATGGAATGGTACTCATTTCATACGAGTATGACAGTAACTTTTTTTTATCTAGTTTTATAGTGACATATAAGACGATATTACATGTTTCTATTGTATTGTATTTCGTATTGGCTGATTCTACATAGGTTTTATGCGCATATCTCACAGATATTTTGGAATAAACAACTGATATCTCAAAAGTATTAATACCTAAAGATAAGAACATAACACTCACAAATTTAGTAATTATAAATTTTTGGTGGCAGCACTGTTCATCGATCATACAGATAATATATATTGGAAAAAACTACATATAAGAACACAACACCTAGATATTTTTTGGTGGCAGCGTTCTTTATAAACATATTTTACTTGGAATGTAGTGTATCAGTCTATGCGGTTAATTTAGGTGAAGATGTAGGTTAAATATTAGATTTGTTTAATCTAAAATTAATAGGTCAAGTGTCTAACTATCTGTACACTATAAAAAATATATTAAAAATTCTGTAGTGAAAGAGGTAAGAAAAATATGAGTAACAATTAAAACAAAATGTAAATAGAACATGTAATTAATAACGACGCAGAATAACATTTTTTGCCGCCGAGAGAGAGAGAGAGCTATATAATATAAAGAAGCGACCGAACTAGCCTTATAATATTTTTACGGTAGATAAAAAGAGATGGCAGATAAAATCGATAAAGTCGGCTAGACAAGCAGTAGACGGGCATAAAAAGAACAAGGATGAAGAAAGCGCGACGGCTAAAGCACGAGAGAAACAGAAATAGAGGAAGCCAATGTTAACTTATATATTCGCCGATTTTATTATGCCTTCAGTTTTGATAGTAAAAATTTTAGTTTTATTATTTAAAAATAAAGCCAATATCTAACCTGGGACATATAATTCAGAACTACCGCCTTTATGGACCTTAGTATTAAAAACTTTAATAGCATATTTGATCAGTTCCTACCCCACCATTTTTTACTACTTATTTTCACATTAGTGTGTGGTACACTCTACATACCAGCTTTACATTGGCACACTCAGCACTGGGTGACCTTTTATTTTTTGATAATCAGTACAAGACTTATAGTTATTTATGGTACAAGTGTGTTACATTGCAGATAAGTCATGCGGGAAAAGTTTAGCTCACGAGGCCATTAGGCCGAGTGTGGTATTTTTTCAAGTGACTTAGGTAATTAACACACGTGTGCCATACAACATTTTATCCAACACATTTTAATCATTGATATAAAATACATATAAGATGTTTGACAGATGGAATTTCGAAATGACATTTAGGAATAAAATAGTGTAGAGAAGGTTTTATAACGTAGTTACTATGATACGAACCAAAAAACAGTGAGCTAATATATTTAGCTCACTAGTGACTTATGACCTACTTTATTTATCTAAAAACAGCATACTTATATCGTTATAATTACACGGTGTTGGATAAAGTTATATATCTTTTTAATAGTATTAGGGTCACATGTTGAGACAAATAATAGATAAATTAAAGCAATATTGTTGCTATTGCTACAGTTGACAGTTCTTGTTATTGTTATATTACTGTTGATAGATGATAAACATATTAGTAAATAAATTGGATAGTAGTTATTTGTATATCAAAGGACTAAAGTATATTTTTTTATTATGCATATGTAAACGATGTGAGTAATAAAAAATACTTTAGTCCTTAGATATACATTATATTTTTTCAGAAATCGTTTAATTATTAATAAAACATAAATAAATAGCATTAGTGTTTGTAAAACGTCAGTTAGCTATAGAGACGGGGATGGCTGTGATAACAAACGTACTGTCAAAGTGTCAAATATTTCTTTATAATTTTCATTTTGTTTACACCTGGTTAGACATCGTGTGCTTGAAATCGGATAACTAATTATAAACTGTAAATAATAAATATATTCACCAATAATATTATAGAATGATATGTTTGTTATTTTAGGTAGTGCTAAAATAAACTGCAAAAATATAATACTAGTAAAATATAGGTTAATTCAGTTTGACAGGTGAGTCCGTAAAGTTAAATTTTAAAGATAGTCTGTAAAGTTTTACTTTAGCTACTACTTTGGCTATCTTCGCGGAGAGATATCGTGTACTTTAGAATAATTATTAAAAATAGTTAACAGTACTTATAACTTTGCAGACAAAATTTAATAAAAATAATACTTAATTTAGAAATGATTTATTACTTTTTCCTAGATTGTTTCATATAAATACTTGTGGTGCACTTTCCACATCAGCTATACAGATATAAATACTTAAAAATATCAATATCGAAATGTACAATAGGCAATAAATTTAATGAAATTTAGTAAGCAACTAGATATAAAACTGATAAAACTTTCCAGTACAGTTGACAGTACCTCATATCTTGCAGACATTTTTCATTAATAAATTAAATAAAAATAGTATGTAGTTTACAATTGAATTATTATACAGAGCGCATACATATTTAATATCATATTGATTTTTAATTTAATAACTATTTGTCTAGGTACTACTAGTATTATTGTGGTAGGTCCTTGCAATATTAATTTATATATAAATTGATACTAGACAATACAATTAATAAGCATAAAAAATTACTAATATTAATTGTGAAATGAATTATTAACAACTGCCACCAAATTTCACATTCTTGTTTTATTTCATAGTGCATAAAATATAGATTGATATTTTTTGTTACATATGTTTACAAGGGATGATTATAATATTGTAAATATGTATTTTAAGGGAATGCTTCTTATTTTTTTGGGTAAAATTTTCCGTTGTTTGCATTTTTTGATTAATAATTTTATATCAAAAAATTGAAGCCGCCTGCCTTAAAAATTTACCGAAACAACCCCATACTAATATTTTGATAATTTCCAATACAGAAAAAATTGAAAAATGTTATTTTTACAAATAGAAAAACACGATTTTTTCGTACTATAGTCGGCCAGCTGAGGCGACAGCGCTCGGCTTCGCTGTTTCCTGCACGATTTGTTTGGTCAGCTGGCCGCTACCACCAATGTTATTCTTTCATTTTTTACCCTGTTTTCAAAGAAAACATTTTGGAATAAAACAGCGAGAGCCGTAGTGCTAGGTGGCTGGCGTTTAACAAGCAACTGCAAGGGAAAATGAACTCTAGTGATGTGCAAGTGGATTTTTAAATGTCGTTTATTAACTACTTGTATTTTAGTGGTATTCGTAAAGAGATAAAAGGACTTGCTACGGAAGTATTACTACACTTAACAGGAACTGTTCTACTGATGCAGACACATAACTTTCCTTAAATCTCCCTTTAAATGTAAATAATGCGGACTTATTTACAAATTATTTATTTTAGTGTTGCAATAATATCAGCCAATATATTAATTATAAACTGTAAATAATATTACTAAAAATGTAAAAATGTTTTGAATATATTTTTATAATTGAAAAATTTGTGATAAATATAAAACTACCGTGAGGATTTTTAACGTCAAACATGTAACTTATTATATCCATGGTTATGATTTGATATTTTATTGACAGCAATATATATTTGTTTGTCTCATTTAAAATGAAACATAGGAAACGAATTTGCTTTTTGGGTTATAAAATTTTCTGTCAGGCCTACAACACCAAGTGTAACAACAATTTTAAGAATAATTAATAATTTTAGAATAAATGGTAGAATAGTAAAATGGTCTGCTATACAACAAGTAAATATAATAAAGAACAAGTAAACAATAATTACAATAAATTTTGAAAAATCCTTCCATTAACTGCTAAACAATGACTCAATCTGCTATAAAAGTTTTGAATTTCATACAATAATATTTGAGCAATTGTAATATTTTGAGAAATGTTTAGAACTTTTAAGTCTTCTAAATTTTGAAGATTTTCCCAACACAAACTTCAGATATTAAAAGTCATCAATAAAAGGAATCTGGATTTGTAAGATCGAATGATCTAGCAGACCATTCTACTTTTATACCACAGAATAGGTTTATACAGAAGCGACAGTAAGACAGAGAAACGAGAATTAGAGAGAGATGGGGAATGTGCACAAATTTAAAGGGTTCATTGTTTATAATCGGAAAGTTTCCTCACATCTTAGAGAGAGATAGGGGAAGGGTACAAATTTAAAGGTCTACACAATGCTTCAAGATCATAGAACTGAATAGGGAAACATGAAAGGTACCAACACGGAGTGTCGCTTCTGTATATAACTATTCTGTGATTCTATTATTTATAGTTATTAATGATTCATAAAATTATTGTTGCACTTGGTGTAGGCCTGTCAGAAAATTTTATAATCAAAAAAATAAATGTCAAATTCGTTCCCTATGCTTATTTTTAAATTAAACAAGAAAGTATATATTGCTGTCAATCAAATATCAAGTCGTAACCATGGATATAATAAATCCCATGTTTCATGTTAAAAAATACTCATGGTACTTCAGTCTTGTAGTAATACCAACCAATATTTTACTCGTATAAACAAAGAAAACAAAAATAAAGTACCATAAGATTTATCATAATTTTTATGTCATAACAATGTTTGAAATTTTGGAAAATTATTGAAGTACTACTTCTCGTCTAAAACTAGTGAAGAAGCTGATATCTAGTAGGAGTTTTTGAGAAGCAAATAGAGTACTATTAATTACATTTATCATTATTTTTATGTCATAACACTCATAACAATTATTGAAATTTTGGATAATTATTGAAGTACTATTTCTCTTCTAAAACAAGTGAAGAAGCTGATATCTAGTAAGAGTTTTTGAGTGCAAGTAAAGTACTATTAATGGGAGTTCTTTTACATATTAATGTACATACATACACACAGAAGTAGAAGTTTAAGTACGGTAATATTAAGCACTTAATTACAGAATATTAAGACACATAAATCAACATAAACATGGCCGGTATAACAAAAAGTAGATTCTTGCGAAATTTATCTTACTTGCTATCTTTACACTGCTTGGTTCGATAACATGTACAAGGAATAATGCTGTATTTAATTTGGCACATCACATACACAAAAACAGCTCTTTGCGAGTAAACGCTCACAACTTACACCAGTAAAATGTAAGTAAAACTTATCAGGAAATAAGTTCCTTAGGTACTTGAAGACCTATTCCATTTAGGAATACTGTGCCATAGAATATTACTTGGAAAAATAGTTTAGGTATGTAGTCACAACAGGGAAAGTAATTTCCAAAGTTGCTTTTGTTTTATATTTTGTGTAAACTCGAAAATATTTAAAAATATCGAATTTTAACACGAAAAATTTAAAAATTTTACAAAATTTTGTTTGTAACATTTTTTAAAGAATTAGCTACGCTGATACCAAATTCATAAACAGAATTTAATTATCTCTTTTCGTTTCGGAGGTATTTGCTCTCAAAGTTGTACACTCAAAAAAGTGTGCTTTTTAATATATTTCAAAAATGAGTAGAGATACAATCTCAACTACCTCATCATTCGATTCTACGGGAAAAATTTTATAAAGAAATGTTTTGTCCACATATACGTTCTTTGAAATGATTTGGTGAAAAATAAGAAAAACGAAAAAACCTAAATTTCAATTTTTCACTTCAAAACTTTTTGTCTCCAAATTTTTTTATTTTTTGGTCTTAAGTAGATATCGCTGTGCTGATTTCAAATTTTCAAACCGAATTCAATTATCTTTTCCCGTTCTCAAGATATATGAGTTCAAAGTTATACCTAAAAAATTAGGTTTTTTAGATATACCCCTTAAATGGTTAGGTTTACGACTTCGGCGACCTCACCAATCGATTCTACGGGCAAAATTACATAAATATACCAATTTTCAGATTTTTATCCTAACAGATAGAATTTCTAGAAGGAAAAAACTGAAAATGGCCAAAAATCGAAAAAATTCTAAGGGGTATACCTTAGATTTTTTTCGATTTTTGATGATTTTCGTTTTTTCGCTCTAAAAATTGTATCCGTCGGAATAAAAATCTGAAAATTGGTATACTTATGTAATTTTGCCCGTAGAATCGAATGGTGAGATCGCCGAAGTCGTAAACCTAACCCTTAAAGGGGTATACCTAAAAAACCTGTTTTTTTAGGTATTGCCAGAATTCAACTTTGAATACAAATATCTCGAGAACGGAAAGAGATAATTGAATTCCGTTTGAAAATTTGAAATCAGCACGTCGAGATCTATCAATGAACATTATTTCCCAGAATTAAAATTTTGGGTACAAGATTGAATATTTTTGAGATATTTCGCGTTTGTCAACACAATTTTTGGTTTAATACTGTTGTTTGGTTTGTTTTAACTCTACACAACTTTAATATGGGGTGATAGGTTTTGACAATAAATAAAAGTTAAATAATAAAACGACAAATAAAATCGAAAAGGTGTAATAGGATTGCAGGTTTTGAAATCATTCAAAATTACAAAAAAAAATCTTCAACCCTGTTCTAGTATTCTATCTAGTATCTAGAATTGTTGTTGGTTGTCAATTTCTGTAAATGTTTTATGTTTGAAAAGAGTAAGGTAGGCGTGATGCTAACTTGATTGTTTTGTTTTTATTGTTATAAAGAAACATTTCTAATGCATTTGTGTCTGTTGATTGGTTAAAAACCTGGCCTGTGCAAAAAGTAAAACGCGAATCGAGAAAAAGTCGGGGCACCTGACCTATGCTAACACATCTGTCCACGATATTTCTTCAGTTCCCCACATATAATTAATAATTATAGATAGAATTATGTTTAATTGATACAATTTATCACGATAAAAAATCCAGTTGGATAAATATTCTGTTCTAATGAGCGCGCAAGCACCGGCCTAGCGGGTTATTATAATTGCTTAGTTCATTACTAAGTTGCAAGATCTTTATTAAAACGCTCCAATTAAGGCGGGAGGCAGGAAGTGACGTAGGTGCCCGGCCTGACATCTAGGCGGGAAAAACGCGCACTCCGCGGCGTTGTTTTGGACGCGTCTTCCTCATAGCGGTACCTCCTGGTTCGTTAGTGGCCGACGCCTAAACGACCGCTTCTCTATTTGCCCGAGTCTAATTAATCGCTTATTGCTACCTACCCTATATGTACTCCAGAGCGTTTAACACGTTTATACGCACAACGCACAAAGTTATGTCCACTTTTTAACACTTCTTATACTCAGATTCATCAAAGAAAGTCGCCACTTAATTTAGTCTTGTTTTTGACTTCATTTCGAATCCGATTAGAGTTAGTACCAAACCACAGTGTTAACTTCATGAAATGTCAAACTAACTCCAGTTCTAATTCACAAAAAGGATTAAATGTATTTAAATTTAAATAATGAAGAATTAAATTTTTGTAAAAACAGTGTCATACTTGATTAAATATAGTTTTTCTGCAATTGTCAAAAAATGTTAACATTTTTATTCTAATAACAATGCATAAAGTAGGCAATTTTTCACAGTTGTTAGGTTATCTTGACCCCGTGTACGAAGTACCTGGGAAAAGTTTTTTTCTACGACTACTATGGAAAGTAGCACTTTTCTCACACTATATAAAGCTTCAAAGCGTATTTCCCACAATCATGGTATAATGTGCGCGCATGCGCAGTGTGAGAAATGTCATTTCTCAACATTTCTCAAGTAATTGCCAACACTGCGCATTCGTGCAGATACTCTTTGTGAAATAACAGCACCTTTTTGTTTTTGATGTCAAATAACTTTCGTGCGTATATTTTTATTCTGTAACGTTTTAAAGTGGTCGTCGAAAAAGTATATTGTGCAACGAGTGCAGGAAAAAAAACTAAAATGTTTTTTGTACAACAAATGCAGAATGTTTCGAGACATAGTCGAGTACTGGAATCACACAAGGTGGGAAATAAGTGATTCTGCACGAGTAGCACACTATACTATTTATTCTTATTTATTTCAAATTTTGAAAACGTTTTTTTCACGGTGATGGAAAACATTGAAAAATATTATAATTAATTATGCAAAGTAGTTGTACAAATAATACTGTAAAAACACAAACTTCGGGTACTTAAAACAAAGATAGCTAATTTAATTCCAAAGATAACTCCACTAGTTTGATAGAGTTAGCAATATTTGCAGGTGATTATTAGTACTTGGCATCTAAATACCTATGTGGAATTTATCACAGCCATGGTTATGACTCGATATTTGATTGACAGCAATGTATATTTGCTTATCTCATTTAAAATTGTTTAACTTATAACTCTCCCCAAAATTTTTTCTGGTTACGGCCCTGGTTGAGGTAAAAATTTTAAAATTGTTGTACTTAATGTAATTTTGCCCGCAGAATTGAATGGTAAAATCATTAGGTTTACATGTGTACTCCAATAAGGAATACAAATAAAAAACCTAAAAAACGGAAAGCGATAATTCAATTCTGTTTTAAAATATATTCGAACCATATTGAACACGGTAAATAATATACGGTAATTATTATAATTCACTTTGAAATATACACAATATATATTTTAAAGTTAAGTGGAACTTATAGTTTGAAATTGAAAAAAATGAAATGGACAAACTGCAAATTTCAATGGTAAACTGTTAAATCGTGCAACCCACAATCTTTACTTGTATTTTATCATTAATTGACTTTACTTATGGGTTTGAACTGTATAAACACCTACTCCAGCAAGTAGGTAGTTCGACTGGTAACAATTTTATTCTTTCTTTTACATATCCATGGATTCTAGTCTCATTTCATGCTGTGTTTAAACGATTCGTATATTACGCCAGTCATTATAACTCGTGCGTATTTTTAATACTTAACGACGGTCAGTTAGCTAACGAGACTAAAAACCAACCATAATGAATTTAGGATAAAAATTAATGGTTCATTTACTTTGATTCTTCCTGTTTAAGAGAAATAAAACGCATACATGACCTTCTGTTATATAAACTCAAAAAAATTGTGGATTTGTAATAATAAAATAAAAAATTAGATTAGTATTGTTACGGTTTTGTAAGCAATGAAATTGTTTAATTTTTTTCCCAATATATTTTAACTGTATTTCCAAATAATTGTTCGTATACTATAACTAAAGTTAAAAATCTGTGCTATATGAAGGCATTTTTAGTTTTTTAATATTTCTTTTACGAACACGGACAGAGGAGTCTCATTTAGTTAGGGCGTTTTAACTCGAATTGAGCAAAGTGTAAAATCTGATGTTCAAATGTTTATCCAAATAAAAAAACCGCTGTGTACGAGTAGTTTAGAATACACTATAATTATAAGTTGTAGGTCTCTTGTAGAGGTTGTAGGCTGATAATCTATACTACTAGAATACAAGTAAAAGTTGTCATGAAACAAGTACTTTAGGAATGCAGTATCATAATCATACAATGAAAAAAATGAGGTGGTTTCATCTTAAGAGAAGTAAGTAATTTAAGGGTGGACAGACTTACTTGCAGTCTTCAACGAGGTTATAAATGGTATAAATATTATTCAAGTATTTGTAAAATTAACAATTTATTAAAAAAAATGATGGTAAAATATAGTTCTTAAATTTTTATTCGCAAAAAAAACCGCAAGAGAACAAGAATAGAAGGAATTCCTATTCTTGCACAATTTCTTCCCTTATTTTGCTTTGAAATTTGAAGCTCTTGTCTTGTTCTTGTCTTGCATTTTTGCAAGACTAATATAAGACTAAGAAAAATTCAAGGCTCTCGTGAACTACTATAAGTGGTTGACTATCTTTTAGTCAGTTAAAACTCTTGTGATATAGCTGTCTTTAATTTAAGAGAAGTCTTTCGCGGCCCTTAAAATTGGAGTAATAATAATTATAAATGACATATATTTCAGAAAAAACGACGTTATGTCTTCAATCAATTTTAAAAATAAATACATTTTCTATTGTAATTTAAAAATCGTCCTCGTATTTTTAAAATGTTTTTGGTAAAAATTTTAACACGTTTTGTAAAAAAAAAATATTTTAATTAATTTTATAAAGTGTAGCCAAATGTTTAATACTGTTCAAACATGCTTTACTTCGAGGATTAAATGAACTTACTTATACCTATTTAAATATGTTTATTGTCATTAATCCGAAGTTTGATTTCAGTTATAACGGAAGGAATGGTATACATGTACATGTAATTTTTCATTAATTAGCAATTTTTATATTTGATTCTTTACAGATAGTTACTGCCTCTTGATATATCAGATCATAGTTACATTTCCTCTTCTTATTTCATTTAAAATTTTGCTCGTCCTGGTCCACTCCTCGCGACGGCCCTGATTGTTACTGCGGGAACCTCATGTAAATGACCATCTTTTAGTGAGTTAGAACTGTGATATACCCGTCTACATTTTATTAGTAACACCTTGTGTAAAGCTTGGGAAGTGTGAGCTACTGCAGAGAGTGCATTGAGATGGCGCCATTTTCATTTCATTTAAAATTTTGCTCACCCTGACCCACCCCTCGCGACGGCCCTGATTGTTACTACAGGAACCTCATATGTGACTGACCATCTTTTAGTCAGTTAAAACTATGATATATCTGTCTTTATTTTACTAGTAACACCTCGCATACTGACTGGGAAGTGTTCGCTACTGCAGAGAGTGCACACAGCTGGCGCCATCTCTGGCTCGCTGAGCAAGTGATAGTTGATTGACAATGTACGCCTAATTTGGCTCGTGCCCGAAGGAATCGCACTGGCCATGACTGTGTACACTCACGCGCGCGAGAGAGAGAAGCGATAGTGGCGCCTCGGGCACTGTTTCGGCGCGAAAGGAACAGGAAACTGTCCGAAGGACAACATGTTTATCGTATTACCTATGTGTTCAGCGGTGATCTTGTACTACGCACCACCGACCAGCAAGAGCGGCACTAATAACTGCCACCTAACACTTGTTGACAATTGCAAATGTCAACTATCAACTAAACTTGCCATTCTTAACAGTAAGCGTTATTTGTGGTTGATAGTTACCAGGGTTGTGTAACTTAAATGAGCGACATTTGGCTCGTTTTGTCCTACCATCTCTTGGTTGCTCCCCAGAAGCTTAATAGAAATAATAATTTTGACTTCTTGTTAATAAATTTAGTACAATTGAAAAAATTGTATGCGTCAAAATACATCTAGTGAGAAATATGTAGCAACAAATCTTTCTTTGCAAGTTTTTAAGCGATAAAAATAATTTTATGTAGTGCAATAAGGAGCAGTGATAAATATTTTAATAAAATTTTACATAAGTTGATCCATTTGGACGGGAAGTTTGAAGATAAGAAACGAATGGAATTAGAAGTCACATGAGAATCTAAACTGAAAATAATTATTAAAAATTTGGAGAATGGTTATTGTAACAGCGTGGTAGAATCGTGAAAGAAGACAGATAAACTGGGAGCGAAAGACAGTCTACCTGTCTTCTTTCACGATCCTACTATGCTGACGTCACGTATCCCTTCTCCAAAACATTCTTAATAACTATATTATTGCAAACTAGTGTTTAGTTTTTATCATTATAATGAAAAGCTACAATGGTTAGTTTTTATATTTTATTACTTATGTAGGTACTGAAATTCGATAATGATCAGATAATCCATACTTGTTACGAAAGCTATCTTAGAACAAAGTCTCAAACTATTGAATACAAATACTATTTGAATGGGCAACCATTTAAGAATAAATCATTTTTAAGATCTGTCTATGAATAGTCAGAAAAAAATATTTCATTCTTAGATGAAAGAAGACATCAAATATCTAAGGTACATGTTTTTATTTCTTGACAAGTTTTACTTACATTGTGTTCCAAACCACTCGTACAAAATAACATTTTATTTGAGTAACAGTTAATGATGATGTTATTTGAATCATACACTTCACTCATTTTGATTCAGATGCATTTATAACTACTATAACTATTTGCTTATTTGTAAGTTTTTTATAAACCGACCTGCCACCAAAAATTATACAGAATATTTAAAATGTATAACTTATTTAAATATTTACAGTAAAAATTTATAAAACATAGATAATATTTGGATGAGTAACCACTTCAAAATATCATATAAAATGAGAGAATATTATTTCTAAGATTTGTCTATAAACAGAGTTACCACACCTAAAAATATTAAGAAATATACCAATATATAAACATAATAAATGATTTAATCTGAGTTAAGCATATTTAAATGCAGTTGATATTTAGATGGCTAACCCCCAAAAAATACTAGAGCCACATCCAAAATCATTTCAATTACTTTAAAATTCCCACCGTGACCATGAGTAATTTTTTCTAGCCGATAAAACAAATGAAACACGTTACACATATCATAAAGTGAACCCCATATCTCTGTAGAATAATGATAGATGAGTGTCTCTTTACGTGCAAGAAAAAACCGTAACTCCGCCCATGGAAGAAAAACTATTGAAAAAAATATTGACGATTCACCACGCCTTCTTTACCATAAATCGAAAACAATAACTGGTTTACGATTTCATACATAACTTGTTTTGCTGATTGAAAATTGTAGTACACATACCCATAACTGGGTGTATGGGGTTTAGCATTCATTATACATTAAAATAATAACTTAAATGTACTATGCATGCACTACAACTAAATAAAAAGTAAAAATATTCTTACAGAAACCAAGCCTTGTGCAACACCAAATTCATCTTTTCGTTTAACCAACAAATTTTTGAGTTTCCAAAACAAAATTTAGTTCAAAATGCACAGAATTTAATAAGAAACACGTTTTTCATATTTATAACACTGAAAACTACATTTTTTATGATTTTTGTGAGAAAAACTACGAGCAAATTCAACAAACGTCACTACGGAAAACAAAACACTTCAGTTGTTTGTTTGGACTTGCAAAGCATGGCCTACTGCCATCCCAAAATCGCGGAAAATTCATTTTAATTTATTATTAAATTTAGTACATATAAAATGTATTATTATTCAATAAGTGATTCTAAAAATATCATCACATTATATATTATTAATATATTATTATATATTATGTGTCATCCAAAAATGTATCATCAAATCATCACTTGTATTTAACTTCATATTAATAATGACATATTTTAGTTTTTACTAACCTATACGTTTAAATTCATTTAACTGGCCGATTTCTATTCTATAAACGTTAGTTAAAATAACCTCAAATCTACAGATTAAATTCTGGAGAAAATTGAGGTATTAAATTTTAGTTGGGAGTCTAATTGTGACAGTTACACTTCAAAATTTAATTTCTATTTAAATAGTGTTTCTAATTCTGGACACTAGATTAATTATAAAATTAATTTCTTGTTTGAGTACAAATTTTCATCAATTTTTGAAGTGCAAATAAACAAATGTGTTTCATGTCATCTATAACATATCTTTGTCATCAGTTCAATTAGTTTTTTCAACAGACGACGAAATTGCAGATTAAATTTAACACCAAGACAGTATGTAGAATTAACCACAGAGTAACCGATTTCTTGGCTTCGCAGATAGGAGATTATATTTAGCTATCAAATACAATTCTACAACAAAATAAAATTTGTATTTCCTTATAAATATAGCCTTTATTACGGTCGGTAAGTTTAACCGAGGATTAGTTAACTAACAATTACTAAATTGACTTTGTTATTTGCTTTACAGAACAAAACAAAAATTTAGTTAGTAATTAAATTTAACCGTCTAATAACTAACCGATAATTTAACTATCGTTTATAAAACTGGACATTAGAAAATACATAACTAAGTGCAAATTTTTATGAAATAAAAAAAAAATATATCGTTTGTTTATATTAAAAAAGCAAACCATTACAAACCTGATTTATCTATTATTAAACTCCTTATTAAACCGCCGAATAAAGAGCATTTTTTTCACAAATATATTCTGTAGTAAATAAAATTCGTGACAGAGTAATTCTGGATAATTTGTATGCATTTTGTATGCACAATTTTTGCATAGCAATTATTTTTCTGATGAGTTCCCAAACTACAAATCCCAACTATTATGAATATTTTGTTTAGTGACAGTTGATGTCTGAAACAAATTCGAAGCGACGCCCGACTATTAACATATTCTAATTACTAAATTATTATTTGATTCGCACTTGTTCACTGACGTTTCATGGCCGCCTTTAAGTAAAAAATAGTTTGCTGAAATTGAGTGTTAATGTCAAGAATTCGTGGGAAAAAAATGAAGGTCGCAAATTTTATTAATAATGTTTATTATCTATACGGAAAAGAAAGTTAAAATATATGAAAAAATTAATTATTTATTGGACTTAATTTTATTATAATGACTATTGAATTTGATTTGACACGTGGATTAATTATTTGTTTATATTTAAATATTACATAATTTAAAATTTTCGTGACTATATAACAGGTGCATTTTGTTGCTAAGGTTACATAAAAAATATAACAGAACAGTAGCAAAAGTTACACACATTTTACAACATTTTTTTCCACGACTATTAAGATATTTCTTGTAGTATGTTTGTTATTATTTCGGATACATTGTATATTGTAAACACATTTTCATTTCCCAGGGTAACCATAGACAATGTTAAGGTATAAATTCATATCTCGTTGTTCTGTCAAATATCGTATTGTTTAATTTTTGTTTTGTAGCTAGTTGCTAGGAAGTAATGAAATGAAGATATATTTATTATAAAAGTATTAATGAATTAGAAAATACTGTGGTCGTAGAAAAAATACAGTATACAACTCACTTGGAATATCCATTTCATACTTGTACAAAGTACAAACTGTTATACTCGTATACAGTGAGTACCATTCCATGTTTGTTGTACAATATACTATTTTCTACAACCCCTATGGAAAGTGGCACTTTTCTCATACTATATAAAGCTTGAAAGTTGCGTATTTCCTACAGTAGTGGGTTAAAGTATGAAAAATCATTTCTGCGCATGCTTGAAGATACTCTTTGTGAGTATACCTGCGCCATATTGTTTTTTTATGCTAAATAGCTTTCGTGCTTGTATTTTTGTTCTGCAATATTTAGTAGTGTGGCCGTAGAAAAAGTATAGTGTGCCACTCGTGTCTTGTGTGATTCCAAAACTCGACTTCGTCTCGCGCCGAAACTTTTACACCTCGTAAGAAACAGGCGACATTCTGCACTTGTTGCACAATGTACTATTTTGTTTTTCTACTGATAATTTGACTTATTTTTTTATTACGCATATGGAATTTATACTACGAGGAGAATAAATCATGTGAATAATAAAAAATATTTTTGTCCTTAGATATACATTATATTTTTTCCAAAATCGTTAAATTATTAATTAAAAAAATAAATGAATAGCATTATGTGTTTGTAAAACGTTAGCTAAAATAGCTAATGAGACGGGGATGCTCTGACATCAAACGTACTGTCAAAGTGTCAAATATTTCTTTATAATTTTCATTTATGTTTACACCTGCGTAGACATCGTCTGCTTGAAATCAAATAAATTTTTATCAAAGGTAAGTAATAAATAAATTCACCAATATATTTTAGGTAGTGCTAAAATAAACTTTAAAAATATAATATTATTAAAATATAGGTTAATACAGTCCGTAAAGTCAAATTTTGACATATAAGTCTGTAAAGTTTTACTTTAGCTACTACTTTGGCTTACTTTGCAGAGTGATATCGTGTACTTTAATATCAATTTCGAAAATATCAATTGTCATATTGGCCAGTAAAATTGTTTAAAAAATATAAATTTATTTTGCCTGTCATAAAAATTATGTAATTAATTTAGTGAATATAAAAATAATGTAAATATGAATGAAAGATATGTAGATTTCGAGAGTGAAACTCGGTATTTGAACCCATGACCCTTGAGTCGTCACGCTACGGTGTTTTCCACAGTGAGTAAGTAAGCAATATGATAATAACCAACCCCTAATTTGAGCGTCTATAGACAATATTGAATTTTTTTCGCAGTCTGTTGTCATAGAAACGGGACAAAACAATGTCGGAATATATTCGGCTACAAAAATGTGTCTGTCGCATAGTAGTGGCCTTTCAAGGGTAGCCACCCCGCCAGGGCCGGGCCAGGGGGGGGTTAGTTCGATTTTCTAGGAACTTTTGGTCGATATTTGGCGGGGGCGTTTTTTACGTCTATTTTTTCGGGGGTTAATGGCCTGGCTTATATAAAAATTAGTGAGGTTGGTTTTAGACAAGGAATTTATTTCCAAGGCATCTTACAAAGAATTTTTAATATATTTTATCAAACGAAATTTATATTTTCATTTTCTACCTTTATACAAAATATTACTATATCAAAATTATTAATTAATATAATTTAATTTAAACATATTTGCACAACAAAATAACCTTTGTGGTGCACTCTTCACATAGCTGTGAGTGTCCACAAGAATTTTTAATATAGTTATAAAATAATATTTTTTCTCTTTCTAGAAAATTTATCTCAATTATTTATTGATTTATTTAATAATTTCCACAAGAAATAACCCCTGTGGTACACTCGTCATAAAGGTTCACAAGAATAATAAAATAAATAAATTTTGTACAGCCCTTTCCATACGAGTTATAAGTGTCCTCACGTAATATCTAGTATAAATCACTCCCAAAAACTTTAGTACAACAGATTAATGTACTTAGAAATGGGTAAAATTGGATTTGATAATTTTTTGTGGCATATTAAATCAAAAATAAATATAGTATATCAACAAAATTGATAAACAATTTACTTCTATTTTACTGCAAATAAATATAACTTATAATAAACTCAAAACAAGTAAAAATTTATTAAACCAATCAAATTTATTATTAATTAACAATTTTGCAAAATTAAACCTTAATACTTAAATTTTTTTTTCACATTTTATTACAATTTGTACATCATAAGGATACTTGTGGATACTTTTTACTTTACAATTATTATTTTTTTGTACAGATAAATATGTATATAATTATTAATAAAAACAATATTGTCATATTAAGAGTTATATGTAAATGAACAATTAACTTGTATTTTCGATGTGTTTAGAATATAAATTTGAATTGTGGAATACACAGCAATATTATTTAATTATTATTATAATTTCGGAAAATGGAATGTAACTTATTTTTTCTACAACCACTATGGAAAGTGACACTTTTCTCACACTATATAAAGCTTCAAAGTTGCGTAATTTCCACAAACGTGGATTAAAGTGTGAGAAATCATTTTTAATATTTGCCAACATATCATTACCAATACTGCGCATGCGTGAAGATACTCTTTGTAAGGTTACGTACGCCATATTGTTTTTTTTAAATGTCAAATAGTTTCCTGGCTTGTTTTTTTATTCTGTAACGTTTAGCAGTGTGGTCGTAGAAAAAGTATGGTGTACTCCTCGTGCAGAATCACCTATTTCCCATCCTCGTAGGAAATGGGCGACTATTCTACACTTGTAGGTATACTATTATATTATCTATTTATAAGAGTGATAAATTTAAATTTAAAAAATTAATAATTGTTAATATTGTTATCTACTCCTTATACATAATGATCAATTTGATTTCTATTGATTGTATCATCAACAGCTACAAGAAACATTTTTTTTGAACAAGTATATTATTATTAATAAGAAAAATATATTATTTATTCAGAGTAATGAATGCACATTTTACTTGTATTTTAATTATGTTTACTATACATTTTGAGGCTTGAAATACACCGTAATATAATTTATATTTAACTTTAGAAAATTGACGCTTAGTTCTTAGTAATTTTATTTTACTACTATCCATATTTTTCTGGTATCATCAGCAAAATTTTGGTGCATTCATCACCACTACATTGATTGTATCATCAGCAGCTCCAAGAGACATTTCAAAGCATGATCTCGCGATGCAAGACAAAAAACATTTTTTTTGTACAATTATATTATTATTAAGAAAAATGTATTATTTATTGAGAGTTATGAATGCACATTTACTTGTATTCTAGTGGTGTTTACCACACAATTTCAAGCTTGAAATACACCTTCATATAATTTATATTTAACTTCAGAAAATTGACGCTTATGTATGTAACTATTATTATCCATATTTCTCTGGTATCATCAGCAAATATTTGATGCATTCATCACCTCTACATTGATTGTATGTATCATCATCATCTACAAGAGACATTGCCTAGCATGATCTCACGATGAAAAACAAGAAACATTTTTTTGTACAAGTGTATTATTATTAAGAAAAATGTATTATATATTGAGAGTTATGAACGCACAATTTACTTGTATTTTAGTGGTGTTTGCCATACAATTTGAAGCTTGAAATACACCATAGTATAATTTATATATAACTTCAGAAAATTGACGCTTATATATGCAACCATTACTACTATCCATACTTTTCTAGTATCATCAGCAAATATTTCATGCATTCATCATCAACATTGATTGTATCATCAGCAACTCCAAGAGATATTTCCTAGTATGACAGTTATGAATGCACATTTTACTTGTATTTTAGTGAAGATTTTAGTGGTGTTTACCATACAATTTAAAGCTTGAAATACACCGTAATATAATTTATATTTATCTTCAGAAAATTGACGTTTAGTTCTTAGTTATCTTATATTACTACTATCCATATTTTTCTGGTATCATCATCAAATATTTCCTCCATTCATCACCTGTATTGATTGTATCATCAGCAGCTCCAAGAGACATTTCCAACACGATCTAGCGATGAAAGACAAGAATAGTATATTACATGTGAGGTGGGAAATGTTTGATTACAGCCGAGGGCTTATTATATGACCGAGAGGCGAAGCCTCGAGGCTCAGATATAGCGCAAGGCTGTAATGAAACTCCCACCGAACTATGTATACTATTTTATTCACAATTATCCAAATTAACTTCTACTCGTATATCGCCTTTTTCCAATAAACTAAATTAATGTACGGTAGTAGTCTATGAAAACAAATGTTTAAATTTATTTTAATATGTTTGACAGCACTGATCACCTTACTTTTAGAGATTTATGACAGTATTACTAGGCAACCATAGTAAACACTTCCCCGCCAAGGGATTTTAAAGTATTTCCCACCCATGAGATTGTCATTGCAGTTAAAAATGACATACGTTTCCAACCTTTGACAGGTTAAGAATTGATAAATTACAATAGTGGTTGTGAATAAACATTTTTTTTTCTACAAGTATATTATTATTAATAAGAAAAATGTATTATTTATTCAGAGTAATGAATGCATATTTTACTTATATTTTAGTGACGCTTAGTTCTTAGTTTATATTATCTATATAGGCAACCATTACTACTATCCATATTTGTCTGGTATCATCATCAAATATTTCCTCCATTCATCACCTGCATTGATTGTATCATCAGCAGCTCAAGAGACATTTCCTAGCATGATCTCGCGATGAAAGACAAGTCACCTTGCAGCAGCTCAAGGTCGCACAATCTACTAATTACATTCATAAGTCTGTTAGAAATGTTCCAACGGCTGTTGCATACAGACCAGAGCAACACGTGCGCAAAAAACCTTAGTCCGCCCCTTACCGCCCGGGCCTCCAACGAAAGGGAAAGACAAGAGAAACACAGATTAAGATGAAGCGGGTAACACAGACAAGTAAATGTGTACAATAGATAGAAGAATAGAAATTGAATAAAAACTAGGTACATATTTATTAGTAAAAAAAGTCTATATCTAAATTTTGGCAGTTTATTTAATAACGCATTTGACATTTTGTTTCGTTTCGATATTGTCAATGATTGTCAATTTAATCAATAGTTAAGAGTTAACTAAACTTGTGCAACTACATATTAGAGTGCAAATATGTTTTTTATAAAAATTTGATAAATATGTGCTACATTTTTATTTAATATAATAATTAATAAAAAGTGTCTGAGTTTAAATTACAACTAAAACTAATAAAATTACTACTTAATCTTAAAATTATTTTAAAAACTACTGACAAAAATTAGTATTAATTTTTTTAAATAATTTTGAAGTCAACACATAATTTTATTAGTGTTCTGCTAGGTACTGTTTTAGTTTTTCGGTAGCATTTTTCAAAAATATTTTAAAATACTTATGGAAAGAATTAAAATATAAAAATAGTTAAATACTAGTTTTGTGTTAACTAGTGTTCTAGTTTTCTTGGTAGCATATTTCAAAAATGAGTTAAATTACATATGGAAAGAATTGAAATGTAAAAATAAACTTTAAAATTTTATGTCACATTTTTTTAATATGTAATAATAATTTATTACACACTTGTAGTTATATGTATTGAATAAATAGAAAAAATTAAATTAACATGTATTTTTTTTATGAAGTACCTTGTATTTAGTATTTTTAGTATAAATTTAATATATGTAGTAATATATTCTATTATATTCTATATTCTATATATACACTAAAATAATTACTTGTTAAATATAAAATATTTTATATAAAAATTGTTTTTAAGTTTTTTTTTTAAAAGTACTTTGTATATAATATTTTTGACATATTGACATGTTGTAATATATATTATTTTTTATAATGTTTTTATATATAGATAACAATAATATTGTATATGTTGAATATAGAGAAATATTTCATACATAAAGTTTTTGACTACTTTTTTATTTATAATAAAAAATGTATTATACATAATATAATAATATACACTTAAATACATATGTATATTATATTTTCAAAATATTTTTTAAAATTTATGTTTCTTTTTATATACTTATTAAAATATTATTACTATAATAATGCAATTATTTATGAGTATTGTTGTATAAAATTGTGCGTATTTAAATCTTGTAAGATTTGTGTGTGTATGTGTGTGTTTACATCAAGATGCGCACTGCACTTTAGAGTGTCTACCTGTCATCTTAGAGCGTAAGAATTTATCAAGAAATTTACAAGAATCTTACAGATTACTGAAATAAAAGTCAAATATTTTTTTTTGTAAATATTTTTTTATGTACCTACAGTTGTTTGTTATTCGTGATGTTTTTGTTTATAATTTAGGGTTTGCACTTACCCCAAAACCATTGACACCCCCACAAAAATCCCTGAAGTTTTCCAGTGATTAAAATCCAAGACAAATGCACAACAATCACCACAACAAAGCAACTGCGAAACAAAAGCAAACTGGGAGCAGTGAAGTGTGTACTGTCAACTGTCACCTGTCACCTGTCACGGTTTGTTTACAAGTGAGGTTAGGGCTAGATAGGGCCGGAGCGTGAGAGCCGCGTGAGTGCGTAGTGCGTGAGGTACGCACAGCGTCGAGACGGCGGCGTCCAAGTTGCTAGCGCGCGAACTCTTGGAGTTTTTGTGGCGGACTGTGGCTGATCTGGGCAGTCGCGCGCACTGTTCGGCTCTTTCCGCCGACACTCGGCGCCAGAACCAAGTTTTGATATTGTTTACCGGGCATTTGTTTATACTAATCGGGAAATCACCTTTGATACCAAACAACACAAATATACCACCCTATGTCAACCTTACAACCATGTTCTTACAGCCTGAGTTCAAAACCGGTTAGCTACGATTTTGGGGTCCATTAAAAAAATTAATGTTTTTTTTTTAATAAATAAATTACTGTATACTACCCTATATCAATCCACTGTGGTTGTTCTCACAATCTGAGTTCAAACCCCATTAGCTACGATTTTGGGGTCCATTAAAAATATTAATTTTTCTTTTTAAATAAATAAATCACCTGAGCATTTGTTTATACTAATTGGAAAATCATCTTTGATACCAAACAACACATAAATGAATATATATACCAACCTATGTCAAACCATTATGGTGGCAACCTTACAACCATGTTCTCATAACTTGAGTTCGAACCAGGGTTGAGAAAAACCCGGGTTTTTGACAAAAAAACCAAGCCACCTAGGGTTTTTTTAAACCTGGGTTTGTTATAATCATAGTTTATTTATGTTTATGTAATTTTTTAGGGGAACTGAATAGTCATTTAAAAAAATATGAGCTTTTTAAGGATTTTTTTCGAGTAGATTTTTTAGGTGGATTTTTTTGGGTTTTTTAAGTGGGTTTTTTTAAAAAAGTCGGGCGGGTTTTTTTTTTAAGTCGGGGAAAAATGCAACAACCCTGATGTCAACCCGTTGTGGTTGCAATCTCACAACTTTAGTTCGAACCTCATTTACTAAGATTTGTCATGATATATATTTTGAAAAATTATTTAATATTTAAATCACATTTTTTTATATTGTTGCAATTGTTATTTAACATTCAAAATTTACAAAAATTAGAGGACAAAGTATGTGGGTAATATTACCATGTGGCAATACTTTGAAGAACTACTTATAACGCAAATTGTTTTTGTTAAATTTGCTTTGAAATGTATTATAGTAAAATCTTGTTTTAACGACATCGAAGGGATTCCAAAAATTTCGTCGCTATAACCGAGAAAAGTAAAATAACGTTAGCTTATGTGGGCTTTCAAACAAGTGGTCAAAACTACGACGTTATAACCAGTTTGTGGCTTTAGCGGTATCGTTATAAACGAATTTTACTGTAATTTGTTATTGTTTCTATAAATTTTTACTTATTTTTTACAATGTTTTTTTTTTCCTAATACATGCTATTTTGTGAAACACGTTTTTGAAATTATACCCTTTAAAAAACCAAAAAATCAGATTTAAATAAAAAAATTGTTAGAAAGAAATCCAAGAAATAAATGTCGTGGCATTCTGGAACCAAATCCAGAGAATTAGTACTTTTCAGTATTCTATTTACGTAGAATTATTTAGTATTTCTGTGCTAAATTAATAGCATGATATGATACCACATGCGGTTTTTTTTATTACATGAAGCCACTGAAAAAGTCAGTTTTACGCCATCGGTATTTTGCTTAGTTTTGTGCATATTTAGTGTGTAGAACACAAATATCAAAGAACTGAGTTGTATAAGGTAACAGAAATGCAAAAAACTAACAAAAAAAAACCTCAAAACTTATGATAGCTTATACAGCGTGTGTAACGAAACACGGAACATAGGACTTAAGCATGGGATTTTAAAAAATTGCGGATACTCTCTCTCCTGACAGATTTAGAACAAAACCACAGAATAGGTTTATGTAACTATTCTGTGACAAAACTACAAGAGTATACAAAGATGTTCAAGAGTACAAAGTTCAAAATTCGTCTACAGTACGAGATTTATTAAGTATAAAATGTAACATTTTTGTTCAAAGTCAGACAGCTATGGAAATAAAAGAAAATATCTATGTGTCAGTGGTGACAGTTAATGACATGCCATTATAAATATTGTTATATTATTAAAAAGAAATCTAAATTTAATTTAAAAAATGTTAAAATACAGACAATAAAAATTATAATCTTAATAATGAATAATAAAAAAAATGAGTATTTAGTTGTTAATAAATATACCATATATATAAAAATCGCTAAATTAATGACGTGCTTTTTATTTAATTTATATGATACAGTATAAGTTGTTTTACATTTTTGTACAATTGTTAAAGTTTGCAAATAAATATCGTACAATTTAAACTACTACTGTTCAGTCACCCTCATCTTGCACTCTCTACTTCAGCTTAATATACCCCACAATTCACTCATTATCAACCATGACGCTACTGCCATATTATATTGCACTTTCCATTTAAGTTCGAACCAACAATTAAAATAAAATCAGTCTATATATAGATCTAACACATCCGAATAAAACTCATATATATTAATTATTCAAATTTTTATTACCACATCGAACTAGTTAGAAATGAAAGTGTATTTGTAAGGACAAACACATATACACTCTATATTTCTTTCCCAACATATTGTAAATAAATTTAAATTTGAATATAGGTTTTCCCAAATTTTTGTTAATGCATTAACTTATATAACAGTTGTAAACATACTTAAACTTTGGAGACAAAATGAGTGAAGTAGACTATTAATTAAAAAATCAATTAAGGAGAAATAATGAATTTAAAACTTGGTATTACTATTCCAAAATGCAAGAGCTACTAAACCCAATTTAGGGTGCATTTAAGGGTGTAAATCTCCAGCATATTTCGCTGCTAAGGGTAGTATTCCAACCCTTATGGTTGTGATAAATCATTACCCCTATTAAAGGCCATGGTCACAAGGAGTGGTAAAACACGAAAATTTGAACAGATTTTGTTTCTTTGATATTTTAATTTAGATGGTAGTTGTAAACATATTTAAACTTTGGAGACAAAATGAATGAAGTAGACAACTAATTCAAAAATCAATTAAGGAAAAATAATGAATTTAAAACATGGTTTTACTATTTCAAACTACAAGAGCTACTATACCCATTTTAGGGTGCATTTAAGAGTGCGAATCTCTAGCATATTTCGCTACTAAGGGTAGTATTCTAACCCTTATGGTTGTGGTAAATCACCACCTCAATTAAAGGTCATGGTCAAAAGGGGTGGTAAAACACGATAATTTGAACAAAAATTTTTTCTTTGATATTTTAATTTATATAGTAGTTGTAAACATATTTAAACTTTGGAGACAAAATGCGTGAAGTAAACTATTAATTCAAAAAACAATTAAGGAAAAATTATGAATTTAAAACTTGATATTACTATTTCAAACTACAAGAGCTACTATACCCATTTTAGGGTGCATTTAAGGGTGCGAATCTGCAGAATATTTCGCTACTAACGGTAGTATTCCAACCCTTATGGTTGTGGTAATTCATCACCCCAATTAAAGGCCATGGTCATAAGGGGTGGTAAAACATGAAAATTTTAACAGAATTTTTTTCTTTGATATTTTAATTTATATAGTAGGTACCTAGTTGTAAACATATTTAAACTTTGGAGACAAATTGAAGTAGACTATTAATTCAAAAATTAATTAAGAAAAAAATATTAATTTAAATCTTTGTATAACTATTCAGAGCTAATATACCCATTTTAAGGTGCATTTAAGGGTGTGAATCTCCAGCATATTTCGCTACTAAATGTAGTATTCCAACCCTTATGGTTGTGGTAATTCACCACCCCAATTAAAGGCCATGGTCACAAGGGGTGGTAAAACACGATAATTTGAAGAGAATTTTTTTCTTTGATATTTTTATACATTCACCTGGGAGTCACCTCTGTTCACCTACACAATGAAACAAGTGTCTAGTCTTAAAGGGGATGGAGCGAAAAACTGATTAAAGTGGGCCATGACGAAAAAAAGAAGGCGAAGAAAGGAGCAAGGCAACGCATACTTCGTACTCTATTCCCTAGCTACGGCCTTCCACAACTTTTCTCTTATCTTACTAGGTTTCCAACTATGAATTAACACTCTACATACCCAATTCTAGGTGTGGATATATTAAAAATAATCATGCTTTAATATATTTTATATGGAACAACTTCAAACAAAAAAAATTCGTACCAAAATATTTCTCTGAAATTTCACAATTTATTTATTTCTAACTATGAATTAACACCCTACATACCCAATTCTAGGTGTGGATATATTAAAAATAATCATGCTTTAATATGTTTTATATGGAACAACTTCAAACAAAAAAATTCCTACCAAAATTTTTCTCTGAAATTTCGCAATATTTATTTATTTCTACCTATGAATTAACACTCCAAATATCCTAATTCAAGGTATGGATACATCCATAATTATCATACTTTAATGTATTATTTGTGGAACAATTCTACAAAAAAATTATACAACTTCGTACTCTATTCCCTAGCTACGGCCTTCTACAACTTTTCTCTTATCTTACTAGGTTTCCAACTATGAATTAACACTCTACATACCCAATTCTAGGTGTGGATATATTAAAAATTATCATGCTTTAATATATTTTATATGGAACAACATCAAACAAAAATATATTCCTACCAAATTTTTTCTCTTAAATTTCGCAATATTTTATTTATAGGTTTCTAACTGTGTATTAATACTCTACATACCCAATTCTAGGTGTGGATATATTAAAAATAATTACGCTTTAATATGTTTTATATGGAACAACTTCAAACAAAAAAAAATCCTACCAAATTTTTCTCTGAAATTTCGCAATATTTATTTATTTCTAACTATGAATTTACACTCCAAATTCTCTAATTCAAGGTATGGATACATCCATAATTATCATTCTTCAATGTATGATTTGTGAAAAAATTCTAACAAAAAATTCTTCCCTAGTTATGGCCTTTTACAACTTTTCTCTTATCTTACTAGGTTTCAACTATGTATTAACACTCTACATACCCAATTCTAGGTGGGGATGTATTAAAAATTATCGTGCTTTAATATATTTTATGTGCAACAACTTCATACAAAAAAATTACTACCAAAATTTTTCTCTGCACTTTCACAATATTTTTTTATTTCTAACTATGAATTAACACTCCAAATATTCTAATTCAAGGTATGGATACATCCATAATTATCATACTTTAATGTATTACTTGTGGAACAATTCTAACAAAAAAATTCTACCAACTTCATACTCTATTCCCTAGCTAAGGCCTTCTACCATTTTTCTCTTATGTTACTAGGTTTCTAACTATGTATTTACACTCTACATACCCAATTCTAGGTGTGGATGTATTAAAAATAATCATGCTTTAATATATTTTATGTGGAACAACATCAAACAAAAAATATTCCTACCAAATTTTTTCTCTTAAATTTCGCAATATTTATTTATTTCTAACTATGAATTAACACTCCAAATATCCTAATTCAAGGTATGGATACATCCATAATTATCATACTTTAATGTATTATATGTGGAACAATTCTAACAAAAAAATTGTACAACTTCGTACTCTGTTCCCTAGCTAAGGCCTTCCACAACTTTTCTCTTATCTTAATTCTTAAAAAATTTTCCCTGACCTACAATTTTTTTATATTTTTAACTACATTTCTTCAACTAAGATTTAAAACTGTACATGCTTCAATTTTGAGTATTATATGGGACAAGAACTGTTCAAAAATATTCTCATTAAATTTTTCTTGAACTTTCAAAACTTTTTAGTTATCTTACTAGTTATCTAAGTTTCAACATTTTAAATGCCCTAATTTTAGGTATGCAAATTTTAAAAACAATTATACTTTAATATATTTTATTTTAACAACAAAAATTTTCCTCTTAAAAACATCTATGTATCACCACTACACTACACACCTTTATATATACTTTAATGTATTTTTATGTAAAACATTATTAAATATTTTATTTTTTATTTTTTTCATGTAATTTTTCTTCCAATATACATATTTATACATATATTTTTTGGGCGTATGTACTATATTAATAATAATACTAATAATAAACAAATTCTAATAATAAATGCATACCAATTTTTCTTCATAAATTTCCTAATAAAATTTTAATTTTATAAGTACATATCATTATACTATATATATAATTTTGATTATCTAAAACCGTTGATTGAAAAGTATACTTTTCAATCAACGCTAAAACCTAAATATAAATATTAATAATTAAAAACTTATTAAATTATTTTGTCCCCATGATATGTTGTGAAAAATGTATTCAGTACTATTTCTTATCTTTGCTAAAGATTTTCTCAAAGACAAGACATACAGGTGATACAATTACATATCCAATCATTATCTTTCTATAATTAAATGCTTATTAATTACAAATGAAGGGAAAATAAATTAATTTGTTTACACCTACGATTCAAATGTTGTTTTTCTAGTTAGAAAATGTGGAATAATAAAATTTCTAATTTTAACTTCATTTTAAATATGCATAAGTTTAATTCCTGTATCCCTTACAATTTATTTTATTTTATTTATTTATAACTAATAATTTCCCTGCAGTTGTTTTGAAAATTAAATAGTATAATTTACAATTTTTAATAAACAATTGTTTTTATTGTCATATGTTTAATATTATAATAATGTTGACAAAGCGAGTAACAAAAATAATCATTGTTATTATGCTCATTATTAAAATATGAAACAAATAATAAATAAATAATTTAATATAGTTTAAATTTTAAAAATATAATAAATACTCGTAATTTGTATTTTAAATGTTTTTTGTTTTTGTAAAGGGGCAATTTGATTGTTCAGGGATCAATCTTGAGTCCTAAACAAATTGTAATTAGGCTTTTCATTTAGTATTTTCAATAGCAACAATTCAATTTTTTAAATGTGAATAAAAATATGTACACTATATTTCCCGTAGTTGATCCTCACGTCATCAATTTCTACTGTAAGAATTATTAAACTTTTATATTGTATCTTTGTAGTATACGCATGCTATAGATGAGACTTTTATTCGCTATCTCATTACCGTATGTGTTAAGTGATGGATAAATTCCCGGGAAGGAATATTTCGGAAAATTTCCCGAGATATTTCCCGGGAAGTTTTTGGAGAGTTTTCTGAGGAATTCCTGGGGAAAAATTAACGATAAATTTCCTCATAAAAACCAAAGGCACGCCAAAATTTTTATTTCATAAAAACTGTATCGGGAATTTTCCTTCTTATTCCCAGGAACTTCCCTTATTCCGGGAATTTCCTTTCTTGTTTCAAGGAATTTTTCCATATATTCCCAAAAATTTACAAAATGTAATTCCCGATTTTTTTCTGGAAACGTGTTTAGGGAAATTCTCGGGAATTTTTCCAGGAAATAAAAATATTCTTGACGGAATATTTCCAGTGACTAATTGGTGTATTTTTTAAATAAATAATTATTTTTATCGACCATGTTTAAAACTATATTTTATGGATTTTTTTTACATGTACCTATATCTTTAATCTTTCATCTTAAAACACTTTTAAAATGTGAACTGCGGGAAATAGAGTATATGTATGTGTTATATAGAGGGGCATTTTCGAAAAACTTAGGTGGGGTATGGCAGAAAAAAAGTTGGGAAACACTGGATTAGACCAAACTATTACTGGTATAAGTTTTAATATATGAATAATTGGAATGATATGAAAGAAGAGTTAAAAAGTAGATGAAAATCCAGTAGGAGAGCAAGAGACATGCAACTGTCTATCATCAATAGCAAAAACATTGTCGCATCGGAACCCGCAAAAGAATTAAAAATAAAACAAAAGGCAACAGCAGTAGCTAGCGAACGAACAAACGTATAAAATAATAAACAGTTGAACGCACAAAAGAGCAAAAAAGGACTAAAACAAAAGTCATTCGAAAAACAAAATCAAAACGTGCAGCACGCTGACAAAAAAACCACGAAACAAATGCATCGAGTAACCCGTTAGCTCAGCTTTGACTCTACCGCGCCTAAGTATTTCTAAAATTCGACAACGCTCTCAAAATATAAATTGGCCGATTATAATGTTAGCAAAATGATGCCATATTCAGGTGCGGTCTGAGAAAATATTTCTCCGAGAAAAAACACCGGTCGCAGGCGGCTTTGACTCAAAGCCTGCTTGACGAACTGTCCGCCGAACGGCTCGAAAAAATAAAATACGAGCGGCCTGCTCCGGACCCGCCCGAGCCCTGCCGGAAACGCCCGAAGATGCCGCTAATTAAGCCCTTATTAATTAGCAGCAAGGTGCACCATTACCATTAATGCAGTCTATTGATTCATTTAAGAATTGTACCAATTTAATCTTCTTACGCAAATTCGCTTTAATCATTCATTGCAATTACACCTTTCCAGTCATTTCTCATTTTACTTATAAGGGACCTACAGCTTGTGGGTCCGAACCACTCGGACACAGCGGAATTTTATTTGGTTAATAAATAAAACGATGACAATCAAATCCAATTGTATTTTACCGGTTTAATTAATACGGACAAAAATATGCTGGGTAACTAAGTCATAACTGCATCTGTACGGTAATATTATTACTATACTCATTTGTCAAAATAACAACTACAAATAACAACTGCTCTTGTTAAAATATCAGTTACAAACGTCAAATTTGCAATGAATTTAAGACATTCTCACATCAGTATAGACTAATAGAGTGTTCCTTATACATGGATGAGTATATGTAAGTACAAATCAACCATAAATAATCATTGCTGATATAAATTAGCAAGTATACTTTGTACTCGTTATTTGTAATTGATATTATAACAAGTTCAAATGATAGCAACCGAAGTTATAGAATCTCACTCTTAATTTGCTATTATTTTCCAAATATATCTATTGATAACTTTGACTGGATACCTTGCGAATGAAATATTCTGAATTTTCATTAGAATCCTTTTGGATATTTATTCACAATAAATATCGTAATAGGAGTCAGAGCACTTATAGTTCAATTTTCTACATCTTGTGTGAATGTGACTTAAGATTTCTACGTTTGTTAACATCAAAACTAGAAAGGCAGAACGATTGAAGTCGGTAGAACATAAAATGTGAGTTTGTCCAAAATACACCCAAAATAGGAATTATGTAAATTACATCTAGTTCATGTATCACATATTTTCTTAAGATAAATAAATGTTGAAGGTGCCGGAAATTTTATATTATCAATTTGAGGTGCCTTCACATCAATTTTTTTTTTGGTGAATAAACCGAGTAACAAATAAATACATTATTGACCAGAATATGAGATCTAGAGTTAATGATTCAAGTAGAAAAAGTTTTTGATACTGGATTACTGGAAGTATATTAATAAAATTTATGTTCATGTACTAATTTAACCAATTATTATGACTTTGTACTCGAGTACTTCTTGCCAGAACTATCCCTAGTCCGAATCGGAGTTCGCTAATTAAAACAATTGTTGTTCGAGTGTCCATATAAACAAAATTATAATAACAAAACGTTAGAAGTAAATAACTCATCTGAATTTGAGTTGTATTTGTATAAGCATCACTCTAATATGCATCCAATGTTATTTATATTTTCTTCTGTATATTTTCACCTACCCACTAGCGGTACCGTATTTACCGGGCATTGTAAAAATAAATATTTAGTCGAGAACAAGTCAAATATGCAGAGCAGAATTACCCCAGCCCTCCTGACAAACCAGCAATATGATTTGATTAACTCTAACCGCTATCATACGTAAATCTGTGTGTCTACTACCCCGTGAACAAACAGGGGTCATAGCACAAACTCCGAAAAAACACACCGATATACAAGCTGCCTGTAGCGTAGCGCAAAGTTAGATGGGAAACCGTTTTTTTTCACAAATAAACATATATTGAATAGAATATTTAATTATATCTATTTATGTGATAAGAAAACGCATGCGAAAATTACAAAACAAGACGAAGGCGAGTTTTATAAGAGGAGAAGTTAAATAACTATCTAGTTCCCTTATTCATAAAATATTTTTTTTTACTTTCTTGTGAATAAGTACAAAAATATTTTTGAAATTATGAATACACAATAAACACTAGTGAAATAATGGAAACAATAACCTAAATGGAATTAGGGAAATAAAAAATTTCTTATTAAACGGAAGTAGAAAATCTAATTTTTCGCTTCACTATTAATGTATTATTTACTTCCATAGTAACGTGAGTTGTAAGTTTCTGATAACATTTATTATTTTAAGCATTATCAATGGAGTGTTATAGAAAATAACTGTTTCAATAGTAGGATAATTATTATACATTTGGTCATTAAACAGGAATATGAGGTACTGAGAAAATATTAATACTTGTGTAAAAATATTGAATAAAAATTATCCACACCAGTATCTGATTGAAATAACAGTATTGAAACATTCAAGTAGCGAAGTTGGAGTGATTTAAGAATCATTTTTGACCCGAGTTGTCGTTACTTCGCAGGAATTACGAGTCAATTTTATCAATTAAATTCATAGCTCGAATTATATTTGCTTGATTATTTCACGAATGACAACTGTTCAAACATAAAACGTTTGATATCAACAAAATATAACCATGACTATGATACTGAGGTTTTATCAAAATTCTTTACTAAAAAACTACCTACGAACATCAAATGAAGCAATCTGATTGGATAAATAAAAATTTAAAAAACACAAAATTTATGATTTTGTAAAAAAGAATAGTAAATATTTAATAAATTAATAAAATTTTGGTTCATATTACTTCAAACTTAAAATATATTATGTTAATAATATTAGGTACAAATAATTTAACATTTTTGAACCCCAAATTATATTTATATAACATTAATACTTGTATCTCAATATATATTATTTCTCTACCTTATTACGCCTAATAATTCAATCAACCCCCCCCCCCCCTCAATCCGACATTCTTTGTCCACCCCTCTCTCTCTTACAACCCTGTAACTCTTTGTTCCCAGGGGTGAAGGGCAAGGGAGGCACCGTCTGACACGGTGTCTGGTGCACGTGGAGGGGAGGAACCCACCCCTAGAGGAGGAGCCACTAGCGCGATCTGGCGGCCGGTAGACGAACTACAAGGGGTGGCAAGATGGTGGCGCCAAGTGGGACTGGGCGGAACTACGCGGGGGTAATTTACACCCTTACAAAGGAAGTTAAATTTAAATTGAATTTTTTGGTGGCAGCGCTGATCAGAGACTAATTTATATTATTTTAAATATGTGTATTTAAAAATAATATTAGTAAAATTATATCTAAAAACAATTACGTAAATATTTTGGGACGTGGCAGCTCTGTTCACTAATAAATAACACATATTTTTCACGCTACTGTTGACTTAAACCTGCCTGACACGAGACTTAATCTTATTCTAAATTCAAGACAAGATATTAAATTACTATTTAAAAACAGGGTTGGAATAAATCATGATTTATTTAAAGAAATAAAGAATCATTTTTTTTCAATTTTTAAAGATATCAAAGTACTTCTGCACTTTTTAATTGTTTTAAAAAGCAATATGAATATTTTATTTCATAAACAAAAACGAAATCTTTAATAAAACCAAAACGATTCATCTGAATAAAACTAGGAAGAGTAACAAAGAATTTTTACTTTTAGTTACATATTTAAATTCTTATATTTTCCTTCTGCTATATGAGAATTAAAATGATAAAATACTATCTAGTTTTAAGATATTAATATATGCAGAATATATTTTAGTTATTATTAATTGTTTTGTAGGAAATAATTTTTTTTTTTATTAAAAAAATCACTTGATGTAAATCATAGCGATGATGGGATTTGAAGCTCAGATCTCACATACAATTATTAGAATCAGGGCATGTAACCGGAAAAAATACTGGTTAAGGGTTAACCCATTTGGAGAAATAACAAAATATAACAAATAAAAGAATGCGTTTTAATTAACGAATATTCACAAAAATTCCCACAATATCTTCAGAAAAACACAGTCACTTTTTAATTGTAAACTTGCCTAATGCTGACAAATAGACTACCTTCTTTTATGACTCTCCAATATAATGTAAATCGTAAAAACTATCATAACTCATATTCAAATATAAATGGATAACACAGATATAAAAAAGACTATAAGAATTTTTCGCGTTAAATGATATTAAAATAAAGATTAATGTTCGCTAAAATCGGGATTTTCGACATTAAAAATATCGGTTAAAATTACGGTTAAAATTCAAAGTTTTCGTTAAAAATATCGGTTTCCGGTTTTTATTAACCGATTACATGTCCTGATTAAAATGTAAATACTGTTTCAAGAATTATATTTTTTTCAATAAATAAAAAATAATTTATAAATGCATACCTATACTTATTATTATATGTAGTATTTGAAATAAATTTCATAATATACATTGTAGAATACTTTGAGTAATGTATAGGTGTCTCTAATTAAATATATATTTATAAGATAAGTAAACTACATATTTAAAATACCATACATATATTTTATGGGAAAATAATATACGTCAAAATTCTTCCAAGTAATTGTGCGCTTTTTCTACGATTAGAAGCATTTTTTCCGACCTATTAATGTCAGTTAAACTGATAAATATAAGTTCATGTTTCAAGCCCACATATATTTCTGTTTTCCGTCAAATCGATCATACTGTTTTTCAAGTACATAATTCTTATCTTTCGTAGAAATGTATACCGTGGTTTTTATGTAAAATAAAAGAAACATACCCCATTTACCTTGTTAAGAATGATGAAAAAACTTATAGTTCTTAATAGTTTTTTACCTGAAACAAAATAAAAATTCGTTAGAGAACAGAAAATAAAAACAGAAATTAATACAAATAATATAAACAGAGAAACACATAAAATTATAGAGAAAATAAAATATGTAAAGGTGTAAAATAAATTATATGATACATATATTGGATGTGGCAGCCGATTTAGACTAGCCTATGCATTGCACAAGATGTTGCACCATTTTTGGTACAATTTAAATTGGCTAGTATTAAACAGCAAATTGGTTGAAATATTGTACACGATCGTAAATGTGTTGAAAAAACAGAACACGATCTATTTTTCATACTATCTGTTACTTAATTTGGCTGTGAACATCCGCCTATATGAATTTTGTGATCTCACGCGTTTCTAACGTTTATTTGTGATTTTTTTTTGTATAGTGTGGTTATAGAAACCTTAGTGTTACTACAGGTAAAGTTGTAAGTATTTCAAACTTTAAATGTAAATGAATTTATGGTTAATTTTGCTTGACACATTGACATATTCAAGAATCAGAGCCAATATATTCTTCGTCAAAATTTAACAATTTTTGATATAAGATATTGTACCACTTCTTGTACTATTCATTATCCCATATATTGGCTGGTCTAAAACGGCTTTCAAAGTAACATATGTTATGAATGAAGAACATATTTTAACATGAGTTATATAAAAAAATTGTAGAACGATTTATAAATGTTAATTAATTTTTAGAGGCAACTCTGTTTATAGACTAATCTACTACTAATATATGATATATTTTATTTTTAAAATAATATTAGCTGATATTTTAATAGTACTACATTGTTAGTAATAAATTAATATGTATAGAATTATTAGTTTTTAATAGATTACCCTGTAACGGTATTCTCATTCTATAATTCATAACAACTATAAATAACAAGTGTACTTGTTAAAATATGGAATTAATTTGACATTCCCTCTTCAGTATAGACTTGTAGAGTGTTCTTTATACATGTATGAGTACATGTAAGTACAAATCAACCATAAATTACTGTTATAGAAATAGCAAATATACTTTGTCGTTGATATTTACAATTAATATCATAACAAGTACAAATGATAGCAACCGAAGTTATAGAAACCCACCACTGATCTGGCTGACAAAAGGAATATCACTAATATAATAAAAAGGGTAATATCATAACTGGCCAGCGTGAAGCTTATTACTATTCTTTTCTACGTTCCAGAAGTTTACGCCCTCTAGTGTTCTCATTAAAAAGTACAACGAAAAATGTTTACAGGTTTGTCAAACATTTAAAATCAGACAGACGAAAAATACTTTAGTAGTACGGTCTATTTCGCATACTAATATGGTTTGTATTTGTAGAAGTATTGTTAAGTAATAAATACTAGGTAAGTAAATGTATGTATTTTATCTCAAATTTTATTGATAAATCCAATTTGCTTTGAATAAGTTAAGTATGGTACGATTCCCAGGAATATGAATGTATAGGTAGGTAATAAATAGTAGATGGAAAAATGTTTATAGGTTTGTCAAAATTTGAAATTAGATAGACAAAGAATAATTTTGTAGTATGGTCTATTTCGCATATTAATATGTATGTATTTGTAGACGTATTGTTAAGTAATAAATACTAGGTAAGTAGGTATATATATATATATATATGTATTTTATCCCAAATTTTATGGGTAAATCCAATTTGCTTTGTATAAGTTTAATGAATGATTCCAAGGAATATGAATGTATAGGTAGATAAAAAATAGTAGGAGTGTAGGTGTAGGTGTCTATTTGCCAAATAAAAATGAATGTATTTGTAAGAGTATTGTTAATTAATAAATACTAGGTAAGTAGATTTATGTATTTTATCCCAAATTTGATTGGTAAATCCAATTTGCTTTGTATAACTTTAGTACACAAGGAATATGAATGTATAGGTAGGAGTAGGTGTGTAGGTCCATCCCAGGCGCTGAAACTGGTGTCCTGAAAGCTGGCTGGCGTTTCAGCAGTGATTTATGGGCGGCGTTAGCGGTGGGCGGGGCTCGCGCTGGGATTGGCTGCGTGGGTGGCTTTAAAACAATGCCTGGCCCCTCCCACACGCCCACCGCGACGGGGTCAGTCGACGCGAGCCGCCCGAGGTGAGAGCACATCGGAGGGACAAGGGTGAAACACTCAACTAAAGACTAGAGTCAGTGGAGGTTTCTGAGAAAGTTAAAGGCTAGGGTGGTGTGCTTTTATAAACATTGCCACAAAAATACAATACAATCTAATAATTCAGTAATTCGCCTAATCGACGTAACTTTACACTATCCTCAGCGATATAACTCCCCTTCGAAACTTAACGACAAGGGTGTTGTGTTTTTACAAACTGTCAAGTAACTCAATAATACTATATATAGGATTAGATCTTTTAATAAAATCTACTAATTCACTACTATTGTTTTACTCTATCCTCAGCGAAGGTCTCTTCATAACTTAAAGGCAAGGGTGTTGTGTTTATAAAAAGTCAAGCAACTCAAAAATACAATAAAATCTACTAATTCAGTAATTCGCCTAATCGACGTAACTTTACACTATCCTCAGCGATATAACTCCCCTTCGAAACTTAACGACAAGGGTGTTGTGTTTTTACAAACTGTCAAGTAACTCAATAATACTATATATAGGATTAGATCTTTTAATAAAATCTACTAATTCACTACTATTGTTTTACTCTATCCTCAGCGAAGGTCTCTTCATAACTTAAAGGCAAGGGTGTTGTGTTTATAAAAAGTCAAGCAACTCAAAAATACAATAAAATCTACTAATTCAGCAATTCGCCTAATGGACGTGACTTTACACTATCCTCAGAGTTATAACTTCCCTTCGAAACTTAAAGACAAGGGTGTTGTGATTTTACAAACATTCCATCAACTCAAAAATACCTTAAAATCTACTAATTCGCCTAATATTGTATTAGTTGTAGAGGTGAGAGGATATCGGAGGGAGTCGGGCCAACCGCTCAACCAAACACTAGCTTCAAAAAGGTGTCTGAGAAAGTTAAAGACAAGAGTGGTGTGCTTTTACAAACAGTCAAATAACTCAAAAGTACATTAAAATTCACTAATTCGCTTAATATTGTATTAGTTGTACTTTCAAAAATACAAGTTCAATTCTAGATGTACTATAAAGAAAAGACAAGGGTTTTGGGATTTCTCAGCGATATAACTTCTCTTCTACTCTATAATGCAAGAGTGTTGTGCTTTGATAAACAGTCAAGCAACTCAAATATATAATAAAGTGTACTAATTCGCCTAATGGATTGAACTTTACACTATCCTCAGCGAAATAACTTCTCTTCTTCTATTCTCTTCGTATCTTGAAGGCAAGGGTGTTGTACTTCTACAAACAGTCCAGGAACTTAAAACTACAATACAGGATTGGATCTTTTAATAAAATCTACTAATTCACTACTATTGTTTTACTCTATCCTCAGCGAAGTTCTCTTCGAAACTTAAAGACAAGGGTGTTGCGATTTTACAAACAATCCTTTAAATGAAAAATGCAATAAAATCTACTAATTCGCCTAATGGACTGAACTTTACACTATCCTCAGCGATATAACTTCTCTTTTTAACTTAAAAACAAGGGTGTTGGTTTTTACAAACATTCCATTAATCAAAAATAATATCAAAAATACAAATACAAGTGTTGGGCATTCTAGTGTTCAAAGCTAGAAAAGTAATTAATAAAGACAGCAAAAAAACATGAGAAAATAAGGTCTTGTTAACTGGCTATTTTTAACATATTTTTGTAACAAACATTCCTGAGTTCAACAATCTTATTTTAATTCTAGATGTACTAAAAGGTAAAGATGTTGTGCTGTTTAGTATTCAAAGCTAGACAAGTACGTACGATGAGGAAACGTAAGAAAATAAGGTCTTGTTAATTGACTTTATTTTTAACGCATTTTTGTAACAAATATTCCTGAGTTCAACAATTCAAGTTCAACGTCTCTTCTGAACTTAAAGACAAGTGTGTTGTGCTTTTGCAAACAGTCAAGCAACTCAAAAATACAATAAAGTCTACTAATTCGCCTAATGGATTGAACTTTACACTATCCTCAACAATATAACTTCTCTTCGAAACTTAAAGGCAAGGGTGTTGTGCATTCTATTAAATCAAATATACAATAAAATTCACTAATTCGCCTACTATTGTATTAGTTGTACTTTCAAAAATACAAGTTCAATTCTAGATGTACTAAAGAAGAGACAAGAGTGTTGGATTTTTCTAGTGTTCAATGTTAGAAAAGTACTTTATAAAGGCAGCAATAAAACATGAGAAAATAAGGTCTTGATAACGTATTTTAGTGACATACATTCCAAATTCAATTCTAGGTGTACTAAAATACAAGGGTTTTATGTTTTTTAATATTCAAATCTAGAAATAAGAAAATAAGGTGTTGTTTACTGAGTTTATTTTTAACGTATTTTTGTAACAAACATTCCTCAGCTCAACAATCCTACTTCAATTCTAGTTGAATTAAAATACAAGAGTGTTGTGCTTTTTAGTATTCAAATCTAGAAAAGTACGAACGGTGAGGAAACATAAGAAAATAAGGTCTTGTTAATTGAGTTTATTTTTAACGCATTTTTTGTAAGAAACATTTCTGAGTAAACACTCGAAGTTCAATTCTAGATGTACTAAAAGACAAGAGTCTTTTGCTTTTTAGTATTCAAATCTAAAAAACTACGAACGGTGAGGAAATTCAAAATCGTTCCAGAAAATCTCTGTTTGCAAACTTAGGTCGGCAAATTGTAGGGATGCCAACTTAAATATTTTAGCATTACATTTTGTCAATGTTTTCTTATTATAAATATAAACGTTCATTAAAACATTTTTTTTTGATTTATTATTCATATTATATTCGTCTTGTATGATTAAAAATACTGACAATTTTACTCTTAAGCAGAATTTAGTATATATGAGTTATCATTAAGTAATATGGTAATTGCATTAGAAATACCTATAAATAATTTTCTCGTAAACAGATTATTACGTTTATATTTGGATTTCAATATAAACAAGTAAGGTACTTATATGTTTTTTCTTGAAAATCTGAGTTCGATTGTAGGACGATATGCAATATACTATTACCGAAGAAAAACTGTATGCTGTAAGTATGTATACCTGAAAAATTTATAGTATGTGCGTATCATCTTGAAATTAAATCGTATATAACTATTTCACTTAATTATATACAACACATCATGTCTTTTTTATGCTAGTTCCAGATCTACAATCTCCTTAGAGAACATTTAATATTAATGAAACATACAATGACATTTTCCGCGACAATTGTAGAAAAATATAATTAAGACGTGAAAATGAATTTACTTTTTTCGTTTTGAGAACTATGTTAGCATCTAAGTTAATTATATAAACATAATGAGATGAGAAAACTATATATAGAGTAATTAAAATAATTTATGAAGTGGTAATTACAATAAACAAAAAATGGTATTTAAATTTTAAACCCTGAACTTTACAACAAGGATATTTAGTTATCTATTTACATATTCATTTGTTAATAACATAATGGACCATTTAAACTATTAAGCAAATGAGGCTATTATGGTGCTAGATTTTTTTTGTTTTTATCATTTTGTTTTCAAATTATCTCTTTGTTATTAACTTCAAATTATAATATAAGTTTTATGTTATTTACATTTATTAACTAACACTTTAATTTAATGGAATTTGCAAAAAAAAATATTTTATACAGTGCTGATAATACATCAAATTTATATTATTTTTAGGATATGTTTATGAATTTATATTTGTATTCTCGTTTGTGAAAAGAACTGCCACCAAAAATGATAAATGTTATAATTAAATTGATTTATTTCGGTTGAAATTACTTTAAAACTAAACTACAGTATCTGTAACATTTATCTATGAAAGCAGCTGTCACATTTTAAATATATTTATATCCAAATTCTACAACAATTTTTATATATCTTACGTTGTGAATTTTGTTGAAATTGCTGATATTACTTCAATATAACTGGAATTGAGTAAAGTTAAATTAGTGTAGTTCTAATGTGGATGTGTGACTATATTCAGAACATCGTAAAAAATAAAATGAATGAACAATACTTCTGACTATATACAGGGTGAGACTTTCATCGTCAGTAACAATTAACAAAGTTGTATATTGCTGTGTCCGAGTGGTTTACAGTCCATTATAAATTGCAGGAGGATACATAAATCACGAAATAAGTATCTCAGGTAGGTATTTGTTTAATAACAAGTTTTACTTGCATAAAAATTCAACGATATGAGTGTTGAAGGTTGTTAATAAGGGAACTACAGCTTATAGTGGATTTTGAGCAGTAACAGGGTTATTTTTGCGACGCTAGGATTTGAACCCAGATCTTACATTCTATTCAATAATTCGGAACACTGTTCCTTATATGTATAAGTATGTACATTAATAGTGTTAAGATATTAACTGGTATTTCTTCTTGACATAGGGGTGTAGATGATTATGTGTGTTATGTTTATTTGTGAATAGGTATATCCGGTAATATACTTAACATATGTACATATAAGGTGTTGAGATATCGACGGGTATCCTTACGATTTAGCGAACGTGTGATAGTTATTCGATCGAATGTTATATACATCTGGTAATATATTTCAATAAATTATTTCTCTCAACATTTCACTGTCTCTACAAGGGATAGCTTATAATTGACGATGCTAGGATTTAGAGCCTAGATCAATTTGAGTCGAATTTCGCTAACCAAAGGAGACACCTTGTCCTCCAATTATGATTAAGTACATTATTACCTGAGACGCTATTCTAACTAGTAATTCTAGAATTCTGCTCATTAACATAGTACTTGTAATATATTCCGAAAAAGAACCCCGATGCGGTTATCGTTACACGTAGTTACAATCACGGTTACTCTAGTTCAATTTCGGAATATACTATTAGTGAGTAGAAAATAACGACTGTTACTAAACGATACTGTAACATTAAAATAAGTACCTTATTTATCTAAGGCCTTGATTCATCTATAAATATTGTCTCATAGATTCTACACATAACATAATGGGGCATGTGACCATATATGAATTGCAGTTACAAGTAATAAAACTAAGTACTAAGCTTCTCATTATAGTAATAAATATTAGCAATTAAATATTTTGGCGAATGGGTACGGGACGTCTACTTGGTAAGATAATAGAAGACAGGTAGACTGTCTCTCATCTTTCATGATTCTACAACGTTGACGTTACAATATCCTTTCCTCTTTTAATATTTATTTTCTCGTAAACTACGAATAATGAATCGATTTGAAAAATACAGGTATTTTATTTTTTGTCTAGTAAAATATATGTAAAAATGAAAATTTGGTCTCATAGTCCATTGTACTATTGAAGTATCAACTGGTACTTCTACAGTATGTCAGCCAGTACGGTTGTGTGGTCATGACGTGTCTTGTCTGATCGTGTATATAAGCAACATAACCCGTCCTTTCCAATTGGATGGGTTACCGCAACGGCTCAGTATGTGCAGAGAGTGCAGGCTGACAACCTGCATCACTAAAATGCAAGTAAAATCTGTCATGAGACAAGTACCTCAGGTACTTGAGGCCCTGTTCCACTTAATGGGAATACAGAATTACCAAAGGTACCTTCAATCCTATTCCATTTAGTAATTATAGAATCTTGCTCTTCAACATATATGCACTGAGAGGTAGAGTTGACATACCGGGTGTAGTGTAAGATGTGTATGAACAATGAAGTGCATTATAACAATTACCGATGACGGGTTAGGATATTTACGAAAGATATCTTCAATTCTGTTCCATTTAGTATTTCTAGAATCCAGCTCATCAACATATATGCACTTATTGGTAAAGTTGACATACCGGGTGTAGTTAAGATGTGTATATAAACAATGCTGTAAATTATAACAATTACCGATGCCAAGTTGAGATATTTACGAAAGGTACCTTCAATCCTATTCCATCGAGTAACTCTAGAATCCAGCTCATCAGCATATATGCACTTAGTGTATATAGTTGACATACCGGGTGTAGTGTAAGACGTGTATATGAACAATAGTGTGTAATATTACAATTACCGTTGGCAGGTTGGGATATTTACGAAAGGTACCTTCAATCCTATTCCATCTAGTACTTCTAGAATCCTGCTCATCAGCATATATGCACTTAGTGCTATACCGGGTGTTAAGACGTGTGTATGAACAATGGTGTACGTGATAACAATTACCGTGGTGGGGCTGGGTGTGCGGGTGACAGGCGGCATGGACACAGGGTCGTACAAATGACATTTCGCAGTCAACTGCGTTTTTGTCTGTCTGCTGCGTGCCCCCGACATATATAAATGACCTGGGGGTGTGCACCCTATTATCGTTAGCATGAGCCGGCCTCCACACCCCGCATATATCAATTTCCTTCATCCATATTCCGCTAATCGCCGATACACCACGCATCTTAACATTACCTGCCGATATCTCAATATGTATTTACGCGACATCATCATAATCAAATAAATATACCGCTGTGTCAAACAAAATAGTTATTCCTACTAATCACCGATACCTGCCTATATCTCAATAACTTCGTATGTATTTACAGGATATCATCATAACCAAATAAAAATACCGCTGTGTCAAAATAGTTATTCCCACTAATCGTTGGTACATCACCTATCGTAACATGTACTACCATGTAGGGGAGAGTAGCCTAATTTGGACCGTAGCCTAATTTGGACCGCTGTGGTATCCAAAGATTGATAAAATCTGTGCAATTTTAGATAGGCTAATTGTTATACGTAGAAACAGACCAGGTTAATGCAATCGCGTTTGTGAAAAAATGTCTCATTGTTACATTAAGAGAAGGGTTATTTGTTTGACTACAAAGTAAGTTTGTTATTTTGATGCAAGAGTGAAAGCCATTAGTTCGTCCAAACGTAAGTAATTACAGGTCTTATTATATCATCACAAAACTTACTTATCTATCTATAATTTCCTGTTATAATATTATGAGTTTATGTTACTTTGACATTTTTGTATAATTTTAAGTATAAAATATTCAAGTTGCCCAAGTTGGACCGAAAACAGTTGCCCAAATTGGACCGACAAAAATTGTGATTACGGCACAGAATAGTACATAGAGAAGCGACACGTAGACATGTCGGTACCTTTCATGTTACCCTATTCAGTTCTATGACCTTGGAGCATTGTGTAGATCTTTAAATTTGTTGACTTCTCGTATCTCTCCCTAAGATGTGACGAAACTATCCAATTTTAAACAATGAGCCCTTTAAATTTGTTACCTTTCCCCATCTCTCTGACAAAATGCGAAACATAAAAAAGAAAATGGTGATTCATAGTTTTGTATATTGTGTGAAGAAACCAAGGAAGAAAATATGATACAATATATGAAACTTCGCACTTGGATTCATTCTCAGTGTGCTGGAGTTAGTGTTGTAGTTAAAAGGTTCTATTGTTGTAATTTTCGTTAAGAAACCTAATGGTCCAATTTAAGAAGCTAGCGGTCCAAATAAGGAAACCGGTTTCCTATATTGGACCGATGACAAGATTTTTTTGAATTTATTTTTTACTATTATAAATGGTATTTAAAATTTAATAAATGGTTTTATTTTGAAGATATACTTAGTGAGTTTCTTTTCTACTACTTAATTTTTGTTGACACTTCTTCCGTGCTTTTATATAGTGAATATTATAAAATTGGTCCAAATTAGGCTACTTTCCCCTATATGCATCTCTAACCCTACACATCTTAAGCATACCTGCCGATAACTATATAACTTTATATATATTTACGGGACTTCATCATAACCAAATAAAAATACCGCTGTGTCAAAATAGTCCGGATTCGGAATCCGCTATAAACTGTCCCTTGTAAACAATTTAATGGCCATCTAGAATCGTTGTGACACAAAAATAATGTATCTCTCTAAGTAAATAAGAACAGAGATGAGTCAATGGATTAAATGTTTGGACTCGAATTTAGTGAACTACCTAGTAACACCTTTGCATATAATAAATAAAATATTCCATTTAAAAGGAGTAATTGCTGAGTTTCAGTCAATAAAATAATTACTTCACATCGACGTTTCGATCCTACGTCGATGTGAAGTAATTATTTTATTGACTGAAACACAGCAATTACTCCTCATTTTAAATCAACGTCCAGTCAAGAAATCTTCCATTCCAAAATATTCCAGCACCACCACCTGTGGTTCAACATTTCTAGATGGAACAGAGACCCAAGAACTTAAAAGTTCTTGTTTCATGACACAAACTAGCATAAAATTGCTGTTGTAATTCGTCAGCCTAAAATTACTATAACAATAGGTTCAGAACAATTTAAAAACAGGGTATTTTTATTTGGATAAAAATTGGCGAAGCTATGGATTTGAATTTTGAACTACAGATCTCCCACCCATTACAGGGTTGTACCACCTTGATTACAGGTACAGATAATGCTTATGCCGTAGACAGAATTTACCAACCGTATAACTGGAATGAAAAATACATAGTATGAATCATTTATTGTCAAAGCCACATCGGTCATACGGTTTTAAACATTTATGGATCCAAAGACAAACTATATTCATCACAGCTTTTACTTTTATACATATGATGCCTGCATTAACAATTAGAACATATGTATATATGTATATATATATATATATATATATATATATATATATATATATATATATATATAATATTGTCCTGTACAATATGGTTCGCTGGACAGTATTTATGTACTTATATCATAACGGACTTTTACAATTCTAAATATTTTGAATTGAATTTAGTAGAACGTTTGAAAGGTATTACGCTTCAATTTTTTATTTGGATTAACGTTATTTAAATGAAATCCACGGCATCTCATAAATTTTCCGGCATAGTTTTTCCGTTTTCTCATCGATGCTCCATCCAGATTGCAATTTAAATGCGGTGCTATCGGCTCGGTGTGCTAACAATCATAATAACAACAATATAATAAAGGCGAGTGCATGAAGATCGCTTCACACGACATCACTCAATTACCTCCCGCCGCATAATTAGCAGGACGGGAAGCGACCACTCTAAATGCACTATTTATTATCTATTTACATTTTTTACAGAACGTGCCACATTCAGGGACGAGGAAACTAATATTGATATAATATGCACACTTATATAATTATCCATGATTTTGAAAGGTTATGGTAATTAATATGTGTAAAATTTATTGCCGCGAGATATGTAGATCAGGTAGCTTGGTCTTTCGTTTCAAATACAATTCTTATTTTCTTTCTTAATCTAATGAATTTAGCTACAATATAGACTTCTTACTTTTTAATATAAAATTAAATGTTCATGCACTTTTTTTTCAGTTCAATATTTTTCAATATTTTTGATGGGTCAGTAAATAATGAAAAAGTCACATTACAATTAAAAATTAAATTCCTTTTACATCTCAGAGTTATTTCCAATCATGAAAAGTTAAATATTTTTGTATTTCACCCTAAAATTTTTCATATACAGTCAAAATAATCCAAATATACCCAAATTTGGGTCCAAAATTCTTGTTTCCAAAAATAAACTATATTGATAGTCGACGATGCGCTGATTTCAAATTTACAAACAGAATTTAATTATCTCTTTTCATTCCTGAGATTTTTGCTATCAAAGTAGCTCCTCAAAAAAGTGGGTTTTTTCGATATATCTCTAAAATCGGTAGAGATACAATTTCTACGATTATACTAATCGATTCTACGGGAAAAGTTACATAAAGAAATGTTTTCTCCGCATATACGTTCTTTTATCTTACAGTAATGTAATATACATTCATAATCCGTGCTAAAATTGAGTAAGTCTATTAAATAAATATAGGCAAAAAGACCGGTAAAGAACTAATTGTTGTTTTTAAAAACAGAATAAAATTTTGAACTTATAATTAGTAGAAAATTGTTCCTAACGACTATCAACTCGAAAATATATAGTTTTTATTGTAATAAATCCTTCAATGAGTCGTATAAAAAAAAGTAAGATAATATATTATAGACCTGAAATAATACCAGTCGATATTTTAAAATTATGAACATATACATAGAAATACAAAATATAATATTTACACATAATAAATTAAAATATATTTTAACGACAGCTCTATTCATAGACAAATCATAAATATAAATGATTTATTTTAAAAACACCAGTAAATATTTCAAACTAATTTTTATTCCAAGTGTTAAGCTATTGACAATAATTAACAGCATGAAAAATGATCTACTTTTTACGTAATTACAACATTTTAATTAATTCCAAGTTCCTGGTTGCAAAAACATGAACAAAAACTTTCACAAAAAATTTCACAAAAAATATTATCACTCAAATTTCAAGATCAAATTTTCAAATTATCACACATGGAACTTTAAAGATTTTAGTGCATTGACCTAATAATGGGATTATTGTTATCGAGAATCTAAGTGATTTGTTACTATCTGCCACTTGAGATCGGTTAGAATTTTGGACAGGAATTATCTGTTTGTTTATCTTATCGTGGATTTTGACTTCGATTCGTTAAGTCATTTCCTCAAATGCCAATTGGTTTTTCAAAATTCTCACGAACTCTTTCAAATATATCTATAAGATCTGTCTATGAACAGAAACATTAAAATTAAAACGTATCAAAATATATATTTGTAGTTAGTTTGATGATATCTGAAAGAACGAAGCAATTGTAGCTGTATTTTTATAACTATTGTTTTATTAAGACCAATATCATTATACGCAACTGAGACTATTACAACGACAAAAAAAGAAGAAGAAGATCTAAAAATAATGGAATGCAAAATAATACGAACGTTTTTAGGATCAGTCAAGATATCAGAAAATGAATAAGGAATAAGAATGAACCATGAAATAGAACTAGAATTAGAAGGAGAAAATATAGTGAAATAAATAAAACAACAAAGATTTTTTAACAAAATTGAAGATTAATTTTATGGTTAAATAGACTATCATCATTTTGGCACAATATTTCTATGTGAAACAGTGTCTCTTAGATACCTAAGTTTCGTGATAAGTTTTGCTTGCATTTTAATGGTATTATCTACAGCTTATAGTGAGTTCTGAACCTCTCAGACCAGCGGTATTTATATTTCATTACTGACAGTGAGATTTGTATGTTCAAAATTTATAAATAAATAATTAAAATTTAAAAAGTGAGCGTCTGTGACGTTGAATCCCCTAGAGAGCGGTTTGCTCATTAAAGAACATCACTATTTATGTTTTTACGTCACTTAAATTGTATTGCTTTATAACTCTTTTATTGAGTTTAAAAAAAATTGTAATATTTTTATTTGATTATTCTACACAGGTTATTTTCACCCAATCATAATGCTTTATTTAATCGAGGAAGACAGTTTTTCCGCGATAAAATTTAATAAAACCACGCTAGATTAGTCGTCGTTACGTTTTGTTGATATAAAAATTCTTATGTTTGAATTGTTATTATTTTCACCCAATCAGAATGTGTCATTTGATGGAGGTAAGTAATTTTTCGGCGATAAAAGTTAATAAAACAGTAATCGTCATGGTGACATGAAAAATTTTATGTTTGTACTGTTATAAATGTCAAAAATTTATTATTGAACATTTAACTCTACCAATATAAATTTTAAGAAAACTTGTTTATTTGAATTTCTTGATATTTGTATTCAGGTAAAGCATTATAAGTATCAAATAAATTTGTTTATTTACTTGTATTATTTGTTATTCGTAAAATTACAATCAAATATAATTATACCTATGACTTTATCAGTAGAATTTAGTTATAATTCTAGTCAAAAATGAATTTTAAATCTCTGCAACTTCGCTATCATGATATAAAAGTAATTTTTGACATTCATTTGCCAATTACTATGAAACAATTCTTCGTAAATTTTTCCGACAAAAATCTTTTATAAATATTGTATGTGAAGATACCGAAGCTAATAAATAACTGTGTTTGAAATATGACGAACGCGAAAGGTTTCGAAAACGTGGCTAAGTCAAACACGAGGCATTGTAGTAGAAGATTTTTTGTCTAGAAGCAAAAACGGAGTTAACCAAAACAGGGTAATTGCATTCCTTCTGCTCCTGCAACCCTTTACGGTAATTTTATAACTTTATGGTTGGTCATCAGAAGAATTTGAACGTTTTTTGCTCTCGTTAAAAGCAATGGAAATGTTTTCGGAGTAAGCGAGACCATCCACTTAAACCGTTACTTTTCATTTGCCCCAAACTTAGAAATATACACGAGGCGACAGCTACAAGAATTCCAAACTTTGTCAATATCTTTAACAAATAAATCATCGCCTGCTAATCTTTAAAACTTTAAATTACTATAGATTAGATTACAAGGTATATTACCTGCATTTATTATTCTTAAGAAAAATACATCCTATATACTAAAAGGCATGTGTCCGTGATGTTTATTTATTTTCATCACGACGATCGCCAAATTTTGTGGACAGCCTAACTGCCTGAACCATGAAAGACATTGTTGTAAATTTTTTTTTAGGTTGCAGGGAATAATGTGTAGATGTGCCTTTTGGGGGTCTCATATTTTTACTGTGAGTGGTTCTTGTGTAAAAAAATAAAAACTGTGCAAAATTAATAACTTGAAACAATGGATCCTAGTAGCCATGTCTAAATTTAAAAAGAGTCACGAGGTCATCTGTCACTTTTGACAATCTGTCTATGAACTTTAAACGATTGTAACTTCTTATAGAACATTGATATTAAAGAAGTAAATACAGTATCATGTATAATAGTCTTGAGCAAAGGTGTTACAACTAATTTAAGTTTAAAACATAACGTATTTATTTAATATTAATTTTGACGTTTCCAATGTCAAAAGTCAATGTTGCCAAATGTGTGATGAAGTAACTAAATTAAAACCGAATATTCCTAAACTAACTTCACTGAAGACGGTGGCAGTTATATTAAGGTTGACAATATTAATTTATAAATTTAAAAATTAACTACTATTTTTTAATACAAACAGTGTTGCCAAATTATGAAGTAACTAAATAAAAATCAAATGTACCTAATTAAATGGAACACTTTGCTGTGTTTGATATCAAAAGAAAGAAAACCATAATGGCCGGTTTTGAAATGACAAAAAAAAATGTGTCATGTCGATCTGCATTTGTTTTTCGGAAAAAGTTGTTAGAAGTAGGTTGTCTTTGGGTTTTAAGGAAACGAATGACAAAAATGTTCTACGTAAATTAGAATTTGTTTTTTGCAAAATGTTGTCAGAAAAATGTTGTTTGGAAAAAGTTGTGAGAAGTATGTGGTGTTTCGTATCAAATGAAAGGGCTCGATAAGGTCTGGCGTGTAGAATGAACAATAAAGGTCAAAGTTGATCGGCTTTTGTTTTTTGCAAAAATTTCTTAAACGTATGTCGAGTTTGGTCTCAAATGAAAGGTTTCGTTGAGGGCTAACGTACAGAGTTGACAAAAATGTTCCATGCCAATCGGCTTTTGTTTTTCACAAATAGTTGTCAGAAGTATGTGGTGGTTAGTATCAAAATAAAGGTCTCGATGAGGGTTAACGTGAAAAATTAACAAAATTGCTCAATCTTGATCGGCTTTTGTTTTTTGCGAAAAGTTCTCAGAAATATGTCGAGTATAGTCTCAAAAGAAAGGTCTCGTTGAGGGCTAGCATGCAGAATTGACAAAAATGATCCATTACGGTCTGCTTTTCTTTTTACAAAAAGTTTTCAAAAGTTTATAGTATTTGGTATCAAATGAAAGTTCTCGGTGTGGGCTAGCCTGTAGAAATTTCAAAAATATTCCATGTCGATTGACTTTTGTTTTATGCAAAAAGATATCAGAAGTATGTTGTGTTTGGTATCAAATGAAAGGGCTCGATAAGGGCTCGAGTAGAGAATTGACAAAAATGGTCTATGTCGATCGGCTTTTGTTTTATGCAACAAGTTGTCAGAAATATGTCGTGTTTGGTATCGAATAAAAGGTCTCATTGAGGGCTAGCGTGCAGAATTGGCAGAAATGTTCCATTCCGATCGGCTTTTGTTTTCTGCAAAAAGTTCTCAAAAGTATGTCGAGTTTGGTCTCAAATGAAACGTCTTGTTGAGAACTAGCGTGCAGAATTGACAAAAATGTGCTATGTCGATCGGTTTTTGTTTTTTGCAAAAATTTGTCAGAAGTGTACGGTGTTTGGTATCAAATGAAAGGTTTCAATGAGGGCTGGTGGGCAGAATTAACAAAAATTGTCAATGTTGATCGGCTTTTGTTTTTTGCAAAAGGTTGTCACAAGTATATAGTGTTTGGTATCAAATGAAAAGTCTTGGTGTGGGCTAGCGTACAGATATGATAAAAATGTTTCATGTCGATCGACTTTTGTTTTTTGCACTGACAGCGGAGCTCTAGGGAATGCTCGGCGTAGCCGAGAATTCGCTAGTGCTATATCCTAAATAATAATAATAAAAGATGTAGGAGAAAAAATAAAAGAAAATTTGAAGAGACAAAAATTTATTCTAGTGTATCTCACGTAATTTTGTCCATAAAAATCTTAAATTTTAGCTATGATCTCACAATAAAAACAATTTTTGATTTTTTACAAAAAAAGGCCTTACGCCCAAAAATTAGTCTATCTACAAAAAAAAAAAAACGTTATTTATACATCGAAAGATCTCGCTGCGCTGATTCCAAATTTTGAAACCAAATTTAATTATTTTATTAGTGTTTCATGAGTCTTGTACTTTTCTTGGGCTTGGACAAGAGCTAAAAATGTCAAAGCAAGATAAGGCAAGAAATTGTTTTGCAAGAAATATACAAGAATAGATTTTGTTCACTACCTGTACTCTCGCTTTTTCTTTGCTAATTTTAAATCTAGATTTATTATAAAAACCTGTCTATAAATGAACAAAAGTACATTTTTAAAAAATATATAATAGTTATAATTATTGACTAAATATTATAATTATTCTTTGAAATCATGAAACTAAGAGTTAAGACACAAAATACTTTCTTATAACCAGGAATGCTTTGAAAAAAGTTTTTCTGTTTGTACATAATATGTCGCTATTGTGTTAAAATATACGGATAGTATGTACAGCTATATGTTTTTTGTTTTTATAATATTTATTTAATAATAATTGATATTAACTAAAAAAAATGGCTGTGTCATACAAGTTTATTTATATGTTAAAGATCATTTACGAATATAAACATGCAAGACAAGAAATATGCAAGAAAATTATGATCAAGGCAAGATTTTTATATACAAGAGGAATGAAAAACAAGATACACTTAAATTTCTTGTCTTGCTTTTAGATACAACACAAGAAATTACTAAACAAGACAAGATTTTTTTCTCAAGAACTGAAAGAAATCCTTTAATTCAGTTTACAAAAGTCAACGAATCATAACGTATACTTTCTAAAGAAATTAATATTTTATGAAAAATAATTGTATTTAATTTTCAGAAGTTGTATCTGAAAAAAGGGCCGAAAATTATACTCAGTCAGAATTCAATTCAATTCTAAAGCATATTTAGTTTAATATATTTTACTTTGGAATGTGTACTCGTACACCACATATTTTGAAAGTAACATTAAATTTCAATGTAAAACTGTAATAAATACACTACATATTACAAGTTTACTTGTATTTTATATTTTCCAGTTGTATATTTCGATATAGCAGCTCTGTTCTAACAGATATAATACATTTAATAAATTGTGAAAGAATTTTTAAACTTGTTAGACATAATTGAGGAAATAATGCTTCTAAATATGTCTGAATTCTAAATCAATACATTATTTGCTAAATAATGATCCCCATTCTAATTCTTGATTAACATAATGATATGCTATTTTTCATTTGGACATAATTATAACATAAAAGATCACATTTTCTCTGATCAGCAAATTCTTAACGGTTATATTTACAGAGCCTATAAATATCTATTTCCTTATAAAACAGTTCTGTCTTTATGTGTTTTTTGATAAGCCTTGTTGATTTTTTCTATCAACGGAAAAAAATTTCGACGAAAAAATCTATACACAGTAAAAAAGATGCATTATTGAAAAATAAAAAATTTAGAACTGCTGGTTTCTTATCAGAATTACTTCATAGGAGATAAAAATTGACCTGTATTAGATCAAATGTTTTAAGTTACAGACAAAATATTTTTAAACATCTCAGCCTCCCACGATTACATAAATTGGAAACAAAACATACTTATTTACATTTTTTGTTACAATTTACCCTGACATTTCAACAAAATGTTACAGAGTCCTTACATTACTTTAATTTAAATGTAGAGAAGAAAAAATACATTTTAAAATAAAATTCACAATACGGGTTTTGAAACCTACAATTTTTAAAATAATACTTATAAGATATCAATGTTTAACAAGTATAAGTAATATTAAGGTGAATATATTATTTTTTTCATTTTTATTACTCCAATATTAAAATGAAACTTAAATGCATTCGAGTGCGTAAAATTCAATATCAGCCACGTTTTTTTTATATTTTCGCGCTGGTTTGCTATTGACTGTTTGCTTAACGGTATCGATGATTTTTTTTCTAGAAAATTTTCGGCAAAAATAAAAAATACGGATCTTATATTTTTATGTACATATTAAACGGTTAAAATATGAAAGTAGTATATTATTATACAAGTTTTATAAGATGGTATATTGTTCCATGAGTTGTTCCAAAAACACGAACAATACGTCTTATAAAACGAGTAATACTAATTTTTATACTTTGATTCACCTATTTAATAAAAATCTTAAAATTTTCAATTAAAAAAATAATAGTGTTTTCTGAGGACATATACGTGAAAAATGGTAACCCTGTTGAATTAACTTGGGCACATTTATCTGTCAATATGCATTTAAAATATTATGAAAATATTCACATGTCTATATATTATGATTTATGAAATTTTAATATCCTTTTAAATTAGTCTTGTTTATTCGTTTTTCTTTCTCAGAAATAATTTAAATTGTATTAAAAAACATTTAAAAATATTTGAGGTTATCAATTCTACATTTAAAGTGGAGTGCAGTTGTTAGAGGTAATTTTAAAACAATAAAAATACCAAAAACAATTATCAATATCTTATATTATTATACCGTTTTCATTATAAGAATTAAAGCAAAACATAGAAAAGAAATTAGTAATCTCTATTTTTTCTTCTCTTCTTTTGATATTACATATTCATTTTTGAATCTAAGTATAGTAAGACTACATATAGTTATAAAGATACAATAAGAAAATATATTAAACAACTCTAAAAACAAAAGGTATTTGAAACAAATATCAAAGGAGAGCAGATATCTCGACCTACTATTTAAAATATTCAATTATGCAACGTAATTTAGGATATCCTCTGGAATAATTGATGATTACTTATTAATTAATTTACTGGGTCATTAATATTTATATGACACGTTTTCGATTTCTGTAGCAACGAACATTACTTATTGAGTAATTGTATTTTAATTATTTATTTTGTAGGCCTACAAAGTTTTAGTGATTTTTGTCGCAATACATCAAGGTTGAGACTTGAGAAGACTGTTATTATTGACCTAGGGCCAATTTGTGTCTCGAGTGAAGCAACCGAGGGACATAAGGCGCTGGTCAATAATTTTACCTCTAGATTTTTAATCCCAATTCTATTAAAAAAAATATATTGATAATAACAAACATGATATGAACATTAAGTTGTTTCTTAATATTCACAAAAATTAAATAGGCTGTCTTTATTTTTATATTTGATGTTTCAGTTTGTCAACCTCACTTTTGATTTTTAATGTGGTTTTATTTAATTTACTTCTTTAATTTAGAAGGCATATTCAAATTGTGAAGCCATACACTTTTCTTGAGTTAAATGATTCAAACAATATTTGGATTTGGAGAATTGAGTTTTTTTTTAAAAATGACAGTTTTTATTATCGGCCATGGTTAATAATAATTTATTATTGACCTAGGTGACCATGGTTACCAACTAAGCAATAGTGAAAAACAATTTCTCGTGTCAAATAAAGGTTAATAATAGTGGGTGTCTAGGCTACTAGTGAAAAAAAAATATTAGAATACAAGAATATAAATAATATTAGTATTTTACATTATTAGCATAAGCCGAGTATGAAATGGATATCGTTTAAAATGTAATAATTTTTATAATAATTGATCCAAAATGGACATTATCTTGAAGGAAAATGATGAAACTTTGTCTTTCTAATAATATATTTTTGAAATTTTGTTTAAAACATTTGGTACAATTTGTCTAATATAAGCAAACTTTAAATGAATAAAATACAACTGAACAAAGTCCATTATTAGAGAGACATAGTAACGAAGTTTTAACAATTTGACAGTGTTTTAATTATTTTGAAAAAAAAACAGTATTTTGTCAAATTTCAAAGCCTAATAGTGAATAGAATAGAAAATATTTTTTATCGGCAGTAGTTATGCTCGTATTATGAAAAGAATGTATTTTTTATTTTTAGCACCTGGTATTCAAGAAAATTCTAAGATCATGAATGAATAAAATGATCAGAAGAAATGACCTTTGCCCTTTGATTACCAACATAAATGGCCTTATTTTTATCGCACACCACGTGTGGTGAACACACAAGAATTTTGGAGATACATATGGTTGCATACGGATATAATTTCGATAACTTATCTTATTTTTAAAATATATGTGTCTATAAAATTTAAAGGAAATAATATCTACACTAGTAATATTTTTTGTGTGTACATATATTGTAATAATAATTAGATATATATTATTTATTAGGTGTTCCAATTAATAATAATTGTAGATATGATCTCTTGTGCAAAATTAATTAATATAATTTAATTATGATGTACCTAATTATAGCACTGAAAGAAAATTTATATTAGAAAACAAACCATTATTGTAAATCACGACGTAATTAAGTTCACTTTCAAGATTTATAACTTGCTAGTTCTTTCTAAGTTATTAACTATTATTAACTTCTTATTGATTTCGTAGTTTATAGAAACTGAGAGGTATGGTAGTACAACAAAAAATTATAAAGATATATTTGTACTCTGCATTATATGGAAGCTATATTATAAACTATCGTTAGCAAGATTTATAGATACTATAGTTAAGAAAGAACTGCGAAAATAATTCGATAGATGTCAATATTTATCAATAATTCCGCAGCTTATAACGCCCTTTTTAATTTATTTTTATTTCGAACTATGCTTCGAACTAAATTGTAAAGACATTAAAATTTGGTTGTCAGTAATATCGCTATTAAATAACAATTAATAATTTTTTAAACTCACTTTTAAAAAGAAGGAAATATATCTTTTGTAAAGATATATGTTCTTTAGAAAGATTACATTTTTCTCAAAATCTTTTCTATTTGTAGTCTTAAGTAAATATCGATGCGCTGATTTCAAAAGCAGTAATCCTATTACGCCGTTTCGATTTTATTCTGTCGCTTTATTAACTAACATTTATTTATTTTTAAAACCTCTAACCCTATATCAAACTTGTGTAAAGTTAAAATAAACCAAACAACAGTATTAAAGCAAAAATTGTGTTGCCAAACGCGAAATATCCCAAAAATACTCATTTTTGTGCCCAAAATTTTAATTTTGGGAAATAGTTTTCGATGATAGATCTCGACGCGCTGATTTCAAATTCTCAAACGGAATTTAATTACCTTTTTTTGTTCCTGAGATATTTGCTGTCAAAGTTGCACCTCAAAAAAGTGTGTTTTTTTGGCTATATCTCTAAAATGAGAAGAGATACTATCTCAACGATTATACCAGTCGATTCTACAGGAAAAGTTACATAAAGAAATGTTTTCTCCGCATATACGTCCTTTGGAACGATTCGGTGAAAAATGAGAAAATCGAAAAAACCTAAATTTAAAAATTTCTTCGAGGAACTTTTTTTCTCAAAAACTTTTCATTCTCTAGATTTAAGTAAAGATCGATGCGCTGATTTCAAATTTTCAAACCGAATTCAATTATCTCTTACCGTTCTCGAGATATTCGTGTTTAAAGTTGAGTTTTGGCAATACCTAAAAAAACAGGTTTTTTAGGTATACCCCTATAAGGGTTAGGTTTAGGACTTCGGCGACCTCAACAATCGATTCTACGGGCAAAATTACATAAGTATACCAATTTTTAGATTTTTATTCCAACGGATACAATTTTTAGAGCGACAAAATGAAAATGGCCAAAATCTAAAAAAATGCCTGATGAACCCCTTACGATTTTTTTCGATTTTTGGCCATTTTCAGTTTTTTCCTTCTAGAAATTCTATCCGTTGAGATAAAAATCTTAAAATTGGTACACTTATGTAATTTTGCCCGTAGAATCGATTGGTGAGGTCGCGGAAGTCGTAAACCTAACCATTTAAGGGATAAACCTAAAAAACCTGATTTTTTAGGTACAAATTTGAACTCAAATATCTCGAGAACGGAAAGAGATAATTGAATTCGGTTTGAAAATTTGAAATCAGCGTATCGGTATCTACTTAAGTCTAAAAAAGAAAAAATTTTGGAGACAAAAAATTTCGAGGGGAAAAGTTGAAATTTAGGTTTTTTCGTTTTTCTCATTTTTCACCAAATCGTTCCAAAGAACATATATACGGTAAAAACATTTCTTTATGTAACTTTGCCCAAAGAATCGACTGGTATAATCGTTGAGATTGTATTTCTACTCATTTTTTAAATATACTCAAAAAACACACTTTTTTAAGGTACAACTTTGAGAGCAAATATCTCTGAAACGAAAAGAGATAATTAAATTCTGTTTGTAAATTTGGTATTAGCGTAGATAATTCTTTAAAAAATATTACAAACAAAATTTTGTAAAATTTGAAACTTTTCAGGCTAAAAATTTGATATTTTCACATATTTTCGAGTTTACACAAAAATACAGCAATAGCATCTTTGGAAATTACTTCCCTTGTTATTACCATATAATTTTGAAGTAATATTCAAATATGGTAACTCTAATGAAAATATTTACATATCTATACATTATGAGTTATAAAATTTTAATATCCTCTTAAATTAGTTTTATTTAATCGTCTTTCTTACTTAGAAATAATATAAATTGTATTAAAAACCATTTAACAATAACAACTGTTTTCGATATAACAATAGGGCAATTGTTAACGCAAAGTATAGTGTTCTAAAAATTGGACTTGTAAAAAAAATAAAAGATGTCTGATGGCACAGACTTCGCAAACTATAAAAGAGTGAATCCTTGATATAGTGCAAGTATTGGTTATAATTAATGTCCATCCTAATGAATCTTTATGTTAGTAGCAAGATCATTAGACCATTTCATGAATCATTATGAGCACAAATTAATTATTTTTATGTTAATTAGAGAAGTAGGGAAAAATATACAAAACGAAATTTCTACAGGATGCTGTAGATTGAGCCACTGTTCATAAATTATTATCTGGTCTTGTCTTGCCAGGCTAGCGTGCCACTAAATACTAAATTAAACCAAAAACAGAGCAAGACCAAGAGTAATATTCTGGATATGGTATCTCTGATTACTCGACATTATCTATTTATTCATTTTATATGAATACCAACAACTTGTAACATGCAATTAAATGTTATTTTATAGATAACGTTTCCTTTCATCATTATTTCTATTCTATACCCTTTACTGGGTGCAGTAACCTTACATTATTACACTACAATTTGGTTATAATCACATCGAAGGCACTCCTAAAATTTGGACGCTATAACCAGGATTGGCAAAAATCAAATAAATTATGATTATTTGATTTTTTTAATTGATATCTAAGGGTTACTGCACTTTTTAATTATTTAAAAGCAATATAAATATTTTATTTCTTAAACGAAAATGAAATCGGTATTAAAACCAAAACGATTCAATTAAATTAAACCAGGAAGTGTGAAAAAAGCATTTTTACTTTTAGTTACACATTTAAATATTTTTCTTCTCTTATATGACAAATAAAATAAACAATATTTATAGTTATTTTGACATTTTATCCACAAAAAATCCAAAACACTACACATTATAGACATCTATTAACAGGTCATGAACTAATTACTAATAACTCAGTATAATAATATGAAAATATGACAGAATATAAATTTCTTTTAAATTAACACCTCTTAATTTTTAGTAATGATTGATTTCTTGACTTAAATTTAATGTAAATCATTCATTTCAACCAGAAATTAAAATACCATTTTTAATTTTATCTTACAGTAGAATGGAGTGTGACATCTGTTGTCAACATGTCGAAGTATCACACCCGTAAAAAGGCCTTGTACTAAAAAATAGGTAAACATATCTATAAACATTTTTAGGTTTACAGTTCGAGGTACGGCGTACCTAATGTTTTATAAATAAGAAATAACGAAACAAAAACAGAAAAATAATATAAAATTTAACACAAATCCGAAAATAAAAAGAGTTGTCTTGTATTTATAGTTATGTAAGAATTGTTTTCGATGCAGATACATGTAGTACACTTTATAAAACAGTTCAGAGTGTCTATAATAATACCTATACAAAACTAGAAGTAGTCTGCAATGGTAGAAAATAAAACCAATTTGAAAAAGACATAATGAAGATTAATTAAAAAACATGCAGATTATTTTCTGAGCAAATACTCTCTGCAGGACAGTTTAGAGTGCCTGCAGTAACAAATATAAAAAAGTAAAAGTGAGTTCGAGATCGAAATAAAATAAAAAAATAGGAGCAAGTTTTTTTGTTGCTTAAAGTTTTGTAAGGGTAATTTCTCGTGAAAGTACATATGGTACATTCTGCAGGTCAGATCAAAGTGCCTGTAGCAACAAAATATAAAAAAGTAGAACCGGTTTTAGGATCAATAAAATAAAAAAATATATGGAAATTTCAAGACATCAATACAAATAAAAAAAAATAAGAGCAAGTTTTTTTGTTGTTTAAAGTAGTGTAAGGGTTTATGTATCGAGAAAACTCATGTGGTACATTCTACAGGGCAGTTTAGGGTGCCTGTATCCTCAGAACACTAAAGTTTATATCAACAATATATAAAAATGTAAAACTGGTTTAAAGATCAATAAAATAAAAAATACCTGGAAATTAAAAAAATCTATACAAATAAAAAAAAAATAATAGCAGGTTTTTTTGTTGTTTAAAGTAGTGTAAGGCTAATTTCTCGTGAAAATACAAGTTGTACACTCGTCAGGGTAGTTCAGAGTGCCTGCAGCAACAAATATAAAAAGTAGGAGTGGTTGTGAGTGACACAAAGTGAAATAGTAATGGTAGGGAAATGTCCGTGCATAGTATTGTAAGTGTAAACGTAATGTCGGTTTATTTGAAATGATAAGATCATCCACAGCGTAGAGAGTGCAAACTGGTTCGGACGGAAACAGAGGCTTGCGTACGGTTTTAATTATAATTACCGTGTGTATGCCACTCACACACACACGTATGTGTAACACTGTATCAACTGATACCTAGAATAGATACACACTATTTGCAATTTATTAAATAATATTTGCATTGTTTACTCCGTGATAATGCTTTGTTGCATTACTTTACCTTCATTTACAGTTCATATACTACTACAACTACTGTTTTCACAATTTACACTCAATAAATTTTAGTACATTTTGTGCTCTTTACCTCAGCTACAATTATTGTATAAAACACTGTATGACACTTATAGTTCTTTGTATATATTAATTATAAGTGTCCTCACTTTCAAAAGTTTCTTTTTTTTGAAAAGATTAGTGTCAGAGACGCACTCAGATATTTTTTTCGGAGGGGGTTTTGTTGAACCAAAGTACGCCACCAGTAGTGTTTATATACGGATGAAAGACGAAATAAAATTTATGACTTTTCTCTGAATACAATTAAAATAATGCACATATTTACATGACACTGCTATTTTTATATTTAAGATATCATCACATAATTAGCATTTAAGAATTATTTATGATATGCATCTTAATTTCGTATTTGTCTTATTATATTTTATTATGAAAATGAGGTCTGATACCACCCTCAACAGAATTCTGTTCAAGAAATGCCAGTCTAGTGGTTACCCATCCATATATAAACTTCACACGTAACAACTTAAATTTATAAAGATCAGTGTGTCTCTGTGACGTCATATCCCTCGCTAAATTTTGAGGACCGCTGTCAATTTCTCTTAAAAAAGTGTCTGTAGAATGTGAAACTAGAAACTTGTATGAATTGAAACAAGAAAGTTATAAGCGAAATATTAAATTGGCCAAAATAATAATAAATTTTTACTGATATCGTGGGACTTATGCATTTTTTCGGGAAAACAAATATATTATGGAAATAAGAACCTAATTCGGCAACTTTGCCCCAATGGGGAATATGACTATATTTTTTTCTTCCATTTTATGGTTTTGTACAAAAAATAAAAATACCCGTACTTTTTGAAATCGCTTAATTGTTAGTAATTCCGGAGAAAAACAATAATAAAGTTTTGAAAAGAAGATATGTGACGTTACGTATAGGAGACTTACATAGAGAATTTGAATCATAGAATAATGTACATTTAGCAGGTTACCCAGGTTCCATTTTAAAACTACGTATGTAAACACTGAACAGATTTCAAAAATCATTGATTATTTTGACAGATACATTTCAATGAAAACCAAATTTACACCAAAACAATCCCTTATGTAATATCAAAATATTTTTATTTTATTCTATGAATTGCCTGTATTGCATTTATTCCATATCGTTAAGTAAAAAAAAAAATAGGTTCATTATATTCCCAGTTTTAGCATTGTAAATTGCTCTCTCATTCTCCTACGTGACGTCAGAGATATGGCGCCGTTAAATAAATTTGAATTTGAAATGCTAATTTCAGTAGAATTATAAGATATTTGTCATTATTATTTCTACTTTTTTTTCCTTGAATTAGACAATGGTCATAGCCCATTTAATCAACGTTGTATCTCTTAAGATTCTCGAGATCCCAATGGTTAGCCTCTTAAAACGGACACCTGTATACTGAAATTCGATTTTGGTCACATACCTAATTGTAATCATGTTGAAACTGAAACCATAATCGCACCAAAATTTATTTTCGGTATATTTTACAAATGAGCCACCGATATTCGTTCTATAAGGAGATAAGGAGTTGAGAAGACAGTTTGCAGCGTTAATAAAATGAGGTTAGAACTATGATGCGTTAATGAAACAAGCCGCAGAAAGATGTGTACGTAATGCGCTGGTATGAAATAACACGTTGCGAGCCGTCGTAGAGCCGACAAGAAAAATAGTATTGAATTAACTGTAGCCGAGTGATCCGAGGCTCGAGCGTCTATAATGTAAACTCTAATTATATTTAATCTCAGGTAACTGGCATCGCGGTAATTAACCGGCAACACAACTCCAACTCGTTCCCGAATGCAAAATAAACAAACCGGGGAAAAAGCGCCTTTTTCCCGACGCAACCAACGCCAAAATGAAGTTATTACTGTTTATTAAAGCTGGTTAATTGATTTAATAGTGCCAGCTTCCAAGGAGCAATGCAGCAGTTTTTACCAGGAGGAATCTTAACGATTCCGGAGGGGAAATGATTTATTGAAAAGGTATTGATGCACTCACAACCTATTACTTTAATTATTTCTTCATTAATATTTATACCACATTCATTAACTATTTCTTTATTACTCATATTCCTTACTTAAGAAAAATCGCAAGGTATTCTCCTAATTGAAAAATCAACCCCAATTTCATATTCAATTCGATATTTTATATTTACTCACTAAAAGGGTCGGTTTTTCAATGTCCTGATAAAGTCTCTGTTAAATTAATCCTCATATTATCCACAAATTTCAGTTTTTCAATATCTTGTTAGTGTTACCAAGAGGATAAAACTGTTTATTGCTATGTTGTAATTCTTCATTAATATTTATACCACATTCATTAATTATGTCTTTATTACTCATATTCCTTACTTAAGAAAAATCATAAGGTATTCTCCTCCTAATTGATAAATCAACCCCAATAGGAATTCATCCCTGTTTCACTCGTTTTCAGGGCATATTACTATCCTGATTTTCATATCGAATTCAATATTTTATATTTCGACCTTAATAATTTTACTCACTAAATAAGACCGATTTTCAATGTTCTGATAAGTCTCAGTTAAATTAATCCTCGTGGTAACCACGAATTTCAGTTTTTCAATATCTTGTTAGCGTTACCAATAAGAGGATAAATCTTAGAGGACAGGAGGATAAACTAATAGCTAGTTTATGTTGCCGATAACATTTTGCCAGTAGAATAAATTTAAGTTGGTCCGAATATAGCCGACTGTAAAATATTCTGTGGCACCTGTCAAATTTTTGACAGTTTTGATAATATTGTCAACATATGGAATTAGTTCAATGTATTTTGTGAGTGTGACGACGAAGAATAATTAATAGATTTTATTAATGTAGCGTATAGGACACTACACGTTGTAAGATGTCAGACAGTTCATTTTAATTTCTGGAGTGACCAGTATTTTTTCAAAGATTTAGATTTAGTAAAAATACAAAAATGTATAAGTATGTAATTATTTAAATTCAGAACGTTTTGATTTTTATGTTTATGTGATTCCCTTCGAATAGTCTAAGACACAGAACAGACAGCAACTGATATCAGACTAATTCTAAATTTCATTAATTAATAGTATTTTCTAAATTTTTGATTTGATAATTATAAACTCCAAATTAATTTCGATTTTATTGTGTTTTATAAATAGCTCTAATACATGTATCTACTTACAACCCGATATAAAAATAAACAAAGGTCTAATTAACATTACTTTAAAAACAAATAAAACATTTTTTAAAGAAGAAAAATCTCTAAATATCTATGTATTATGTACGATTACAATAACTAATTTGTAAGGTACAAAAATGAAGCGGGTACCATAATTGTGATACATACATAAATAAGAGAGAATAAAAGATCAAGAATCAACTCTTGAAAAAATAAAAAACGTAAAAATTTAATAAGACCAGAAGCTCTTTTTCTAGTAAAAATCATATTTTTCCAAAACCGTGTATCCTTCAGAACATAATTAACTGATTAGAAGTATCCAATAGGAAACATTTAACGACGAAGGAAGTGTTATGATGGATGACGACCAGAGATAATTTACCTTGGAATCTGTTTGGTAAATGTTTATCCCAGAACGGATGGACGATTCAAATATGACACTTCACAGGAAAAGACAAATTTCCGGGAATATATAATCGGTAAATAGTGATTAAGCGAATCACATTTCGTTAAAAACTCATCATTACACATTCTTATAACTATCGATTTCACGTTTTTCCTCTACCATTGTTCAATTCATTATCATATAATTATAGTTTTCATTGGATGTTTCAATAGAATATGTCAGGAAATATAAATAAATTCATAATGAGAATTCATTTTTCCATTAATACAATGTAACAACTTTATGGATTCAACTAATAACCGCATATTTCATTGTTTCACTTAAGAAATGTCTACAGCACAAATTTATTTTGGAATTAATATTTGCTTTACTCTCCAATGAATATCATCATTAGTCAAATAAAAATAAGGGGGAATAGTAATGTATCATTAATTTTAATGTATCATCAAATATTTTACCCATATTATTGAATGTGGCAGCTCTGTTCTTAGACAGATCTTACTTATAATGTTAGTTTTGCAACAATACTAGCCAATATATCAAAAAATTAACATATGTTTAAAAAAACGTTCAAAGACTGATTTAACAATAGTATATTGAAGTCTTTTTCTAAATAAGTGCGAAAAAAATCTAACAAAAATTGTCCTTATACTATATTTTATTTTATATAGCAAGTTGATATAAAAAAAATTGTATGCGTAATGTTGTAGTTGGAAACATTGGATTTATATTTATTCAATTACCTATTTGAAAAGACTTATAGAGATTTGAAAACGTCTAAGGTCTGGTATGATTAATAATATCCGTGGTTTGTTTAGTGTTTTACAAGACAAGATTTTTGTCTTGTTTTGTTATTTTTTGTCTTTTATTACTCTTGTATATAAAAAAATTGTCTTGATCATCCTTTTCTTCCTTATTTCTCATCTTGCAGGTTATAACGTAGTCAGGGATTCTCTTTATGCAAATGAACATATAATTTCTTTGTATCACATGTATTTTTTTATTTAGATAATATCAAAAAAAAACCCAAGAGTACAAGAATTGAAGATAATCTTGCTACTCTCGCACTTTTTTGCAAGACAATTTCTTACCTTATCTTGCTTTGAAATTTATAACTCTTGTCTTGCTCTTCTCTTGCATTTTTTGCGAGACTGATGCAAGACCAAGAAAAATACAAGGCTCTCTTGTTAATAACGTTTTGGGAATCAAGTCTGTAATTAATTTGCATGATAATCACCTTAATTCTGTAAAGAAGTTGCTAGCTCTTAGTAACGTTACTAAAAATTTTAACCAATAGAAATATTTGTAAAAGCTGTCATTTTCATATTTTATTTAGTGTCTACTATTTTTATTGGCTTATGATAGTAACGTTGCTAAGAGCTAGTAACTTCCTTGCAGAATTGGGGTAAATATATATATACATCGTTTTTACAAATTTTGGATATGAACCCCGAAAATATAGGAACATAAATTCTCTGCTATGATACGGAGTCATTATAAAGACAGGTACATTTGTAATTATTTTGATACATACTATACTGTTTATTTCAGAATCAGTAATAGTATAGACAAATATATTTCGTAGATATATTCCTATATGGAATCGTATGATATGGGACGTGTTTTTTTGGTAATAGCTGTGTGTTTTGCGGGATTAGATCCCGCACAGTTGGCTAGATAAGCAGCCGCACAATCATTACATTTTTCCGTCAATCACTGCGGGTATCTATCATGCCAGTGGCGTCCGTCGGCGGGGCAGCGACAGGAAAAACAGCGCGAGACAAGGGGAGCTGACAAAGACGTCCCAGCGTCGCTTCATTTGTCATGACGTCACATCCGGAAAGACACTATCAGTCCGACGATGTCAAGTCAATTCCTGCGACGCCCCCGTCCCACCCCACCCCATTTGTTAGTGATCATCACAATGGAATAGAAATGGCTAATTCATTACCGGATAAAGAACGACTTAGCGACGACGTCTACTATTATTATTCACAACGTACCCCTAAACATATAAACACTCTATACTTTGTTTCTTCAAATATTTTAGTCCTTCACATTAACTCCACATGTACAACGGATTACATTTTCTAGTATTAAAGCTATTCACAAACAGAAAAAAAATCAGAGTTAACTTTCACGTTAGTTCGATTAATTTTTGCCGCTTTAATTTTAGTCACCATAAATTAATAACTTATAAAATGTCATAAATTGACTAAATTAAAAATTACTGCCCCGTTCAAATGCCTCATCGAGGGAGAGCCATATCCAGTATAGTTGCAGTATTAATTTGCACACTTATTGAAGTGGAATTAGTGGTTAATCCCTTTTATGACTTTAGGTGTAAATAATTGGGAAAATACTATTTTAACTAACTATTCACTCTAATAAAACCAATCTTGTACTGAGGGTAAATGTCTGCTATTATTATTACAAAATTAAACTACAATATCTGCAAAGTCTGTCTACAAGTATAAAGATGCCACCAAAATATTGAAATAGTGACAAATATCTAGGAAATAAATAAACAATACGAGTATATCTTTCTTTGCAAGTTTTTGATCGATGAAAATAAGTTTGTGTAATGCAATAAGGACTAGTGTTAAACATTTTAATAAAATTTTTAAAAGATGATCTATTTCAAAGATATGAAACCAATGGAATTTGAAGAATGAGAAACTATAGAATGATCTCACTGTCAAGCGAAATAAATTTAAATGAAGTGCAGTAAAAATGAGTATAATTTAGCATACAAGGAAGTTATGTGGTGTCTACATTTTTTTTTGACTGAATATTTAAATAATTTGTTAATTATTTTTATAAATCAGTATCAGAGATATCGGGTGGTATTGTTGTTATTAATTTAAAATAAGAATATTGTCATCCTTGGTACAATATTCCTATATGGAAAAGGATCCAAGATACAATAAAGCCCTAAGGTACTTATTTTGTGACAATTTTACTTATATTTCCGAGTCACTCAGATAAAGTTCTTTTATTTGAATAAAAATTGACGAAACTAGGATTTGAATCCCAGATCGAAGCGCAATAACCAAATGAACCACCGCTGAAAATGTGAAAATATCTAATTTGTCTTGTACATTACAAAGATTCCGTTAAAAGTAGAAGAGACAAATATACTTTTAATGTAATATTGAATAAAATAAAGTATTTATAATGTATGCATTTGAGATCAAATGTTCCAGTGGCCTAAATCCAATGAATTACTGGAAAAAATAATAAACAATTTTTTCCACATCCTGTGAACAATTAAATGTGATTTATTTATTGTTGCCCATCGTATTCACGTTATATAATAATAATTTTCAATGAATGAAATTTATTGAATGAAAGGAAAAAAAGCGGCATTCAGACAATAATTGCGCTAAAAAATCCGGAATAAAGCCAGCGAGCATTTTTCATGCTGTTTAACATGTTGTGCTCAACTAAATGTATTATATTTTTATGTGATTTTAATCGCCACTAGATAATTTATTTTTAATTTAAGCACGCAAAAAATAAAATATGGATGACTTTATATTACACTATGTTGCTTTATAATTAAAATATACTCATACAGAAATATACCAGGAAAACAGAACAATATAAATTCATAATTGTTTAATACCGTGAGTATTTTTTAACGTGAAACATGGAATTTATCATATCCATGGTTATGACTTGATATTTGATTGACAGCAATGTATATTTGCTTGTGACATTTAAAATTAAACATAGAGAACAAATTAGTGTTTAACGAGAGTCTTGTATTTGTCTTGGTCTTGCATCAGTCTTGTAAAAATTCAAGACAAGAACACGACAAGAGCTACAAATTTCAAAGCAGGACAAGGCAACAAATTGCCTTGCAAGAAATGTGCAAGAACAGCAAGATTTTCTTCAATTCTTGTGCTCTCGCATTATTTTTTCTAATTGTAAATTATAATTATAAGAACTTATATAAAAATTAAAAAAAGGACAAAAATATGTAAGTAATAAAAAAAGTAATACCATTTTTTTAACATGTTTATAAATTTCATTTTCAAAAAATGTATAATAATAATAATGGGGTAGGTGACCAAGGTAGAATTTTAATGAAAAAACTATTGAATTATAGAAAGTATATTTATTTATTAACGTTGACATTAAAAAAGTTAAATATTTATCAGCAATTGTTTAGTAATTTGCGTTAAATAGAAACAGCGTCCTTTACTATGACGTTCACTAAGTTAGCACTATCTCACTCACACCACCTATTTCCGTCTGTCTACCTTCGCCGCTCTCATGAACTTCGTTGACGTCATAATCCCCTCCCAAGTACTATATTATTTATTTACTTCAAAACAACATATAATTAACAATTTTAAAAAAATACGGGTATATTATTTTTGTACAAGCTATCACATATACCAAATTTAGAAATTGGTCACCTACCCCATTATTGACTAAATAATATAATTATTCTTCGAAATCATATAATCAACAGTTAAGACACAAAATTCTTTCTTATAAAAAGGGTTACTTTCGTTGCAGAAGATTTGAAAAAAATTATTAAAAATAATTTTTATAAAAATCTTTTTGTTTTATAATCAGCACTTCGTACAGTATATACCCTTTAATTTTTTTGTCCTAATTTGTGGAACAGCCTGTATATCGATAATTAAAGAATGTTTGCCACATATAATCTATCTAGCATATTTTTTAAAACAATTATATAATTTATAAATATATTTCTTTATTTATTGATAAAAATTCGTTGAATTCAAAATCTGTAATAAATTCCAACAAAATTTCAAATTTTATTTCTATCGAATCAAAGATGTATAATTTACAAGGTAATATCTTTTCTTGCATTCATAAAATCAGAGTTTTATGACGATGCTAACATCTATCGGACAATGTCTGAACTACCGAAAAAGTATCTCATTCCATTCATCTTTGCCTTTCCTCATCCTAATATTAAAATTTTTAACTATTTATTTTTTAAATGTTACAAATACGTACATGAAAATAATCGGCAATAAATATAGATTAATAATAAATAAATTACACTTAAATATATTAAACAATTCAGAAGATATAAGAGATTTTGTCGCGAGTAGAAAGGCAAAGAAACATGGACTATATCCTATAAATCTAATCACCGTCATATGTGGTCAAATTCTTCTTGATATTAATTGGACTTTAATGAAACAAAAGGGGCGATAAATAAAAGAATCGCACCCTTTATTCTTTGTTTTTCTAAGATTTATGAGTTGGAAAATCGATGCTATAACACAAGAATTTATTAATGAAAAAGGGATCTTACATCGCAATATCGCAATTTGAGATTTGTGAGAAAAACAGTATTTTTAAATTGAAACATAGAACTCAGAAAAATAATTGAAATATTATTAATTATATTTCATATTATTGTTTGTATATTAATAAATAATATTAATTTTATGCAAATTTTGGTGGCAGCACTATTCATTCATTTCACTGGTTTCAAGATATTAAGCTCTTGTTTACATAGACAAAAGTAAGCAGGGTAACTATAAGTCATAATTGTATACCGTATGATTTTGACATGTCAGTTTGGTAATAATATTACCGTACAGATTTGTCAAAATAAATTGAGACAATCACGAAAACATTACTCACAAATGAATTTTTTAAATAATATTTATTAATAACGTGATACCGGTAAATTATTGAACAAACCACTAATGTTATGAATCGTACCAGACCTTAGATGTCTTAAAATTCTCGCTCTTCGAACTCAGAATTCAATTGACTTCTGCGGCGGTTATGATACTCATATTATTCTAGGTATAATATTAATAATAATAATAATATACCTATATATATATATATATATATATATATATATATATATATATATATATATATATATATATATATTGATAACCATTCCATTTCATAGAAATCTTACTTTTTATTATATATATTTTTTTCCGACTCAAACTTCTAAAATTCTATTCTCAACTTTTCAATAAAAAAATATATATCCTTTACAGAGGCAATAAAATGTTCAAAGAGAATATACAAATCTTAAGGGCAGATAAATGAGAAGAAGAATAAAGAAGAAGCCGATAATTCAAAAGAATGTACAAAATTTAGAATTTAGTCCAAAATTAATTGATGGCAGAGTTATTCATATAAAGATCTTACAGAAAGTATATTTTAATCTTGAGAAATATCTGCCGATATTTGCATATAAAAAATACGCTGATATTAATTTATCAAGTTTTTTCCGTGTTTATTGTGTGCATGTAGTTTTTTTTAATTAATGAATATGTATGTTATTTCTATTGTTTTGTGGACAATTGCGTTAAATTACTGTGTGGAATGATTGTTAATTTACAGTTTTACGTGAATTTTAAACAAATTCAATAGTGGAGTTAACAGAGATAAATTGAAAGTTGTCCATATTAACGATGAAGTTTGCATTCGATCTAGTTTTTGGGCTACGTTTTTCGCTAGTAGGCTTGGAAACAGTTGAAAGTAAAAAGCCGAGATGAAACTAAAGTCCTGCTTAAAGACATTTAATTTTCATTTTCACTGTGGCATCCGACGCAGTTGGAAGACGAGTTTTTCTGCGCGTAAAAACAAAACCTGTTCTTATTGTTCACTCCCCTGTCGCGGCCGAGTCCAAGTTGGTGCCGCGCATTTTAAACACCGATAAGTCTCCCAGTTCGTCAACTGTCAAACTGATCGGCCAATGAGGAGACGGCCACGCCCACCGCCACAAATGTCACATGTTGCAATTGTCCAGCGAAACAAAAGTGAAGTTGACTTGCATTTGTTTTTTTCAGCGACGATGTCTGTCTTTTGTTCATTTGTTTTTGCGGACGCCGCCTACTGATACTTGACAGTTGATGCTTCTTTTGTTTTTACACCCTTACCAGGCTGCTGGATCTTTGTAAGCTTCGCTGAACAGGCGAAGTTCCAAAATAAATCAAGCGACAAATGCGCATCGACCACATATATACGACGCTACTTTGTTTTCTGCTACCCCTTCTTCTTCAATTGTTTCATGCTCGCCACTTCATTGGCTACATTCAATGCTCTCAACCTACACATATCTTACAATTTACACATCATATCTTTTACTTCAAAAACAATTATTCATCAGTATATCTTATATTTTATTCATTTGTGTCTATTCTGTTACACAAATAATAGATTTATTTTAGGTTTGAGTAATACAATATGAGATTCACATAGAAAAGAATTAGTACTTCTCACAATGAAATTAAGAGAATAAGTTATAAAATTGAAGAACCAATTTTGTTCACGGACAGCTTAGATTTTTTATAACGTTTAATATCATAATTTTTATTAGAATATCTGTGCATAGAGTCATATGTGTTTCAAATCAAATATATCTCAGAAGCGTGTTAATAATATTGCTATTTTTTTAAAATTTTAGTTTCAGTTCTGTAAATATTTATTTATTAAATCCAACGTTTCGGCAGTATAAATTGCTGCTTTCTTCAGAGTAATGACAATTTCAACAAAGCAAGTAAACAACTAACTAAGAAAAGAATTATAACATATTTAATATAGGAAGCTATGCTTTACTAGTTTCCAAATTCCAAACCATCGTTGTGATTGAAATTAAAGTTTTTAGTTTTTCTCTAATTAATCTTGTGTTGAGAGATGTAGATCTTGAAATTTTATTTCATGTTATTGTTTTATTCAATTATTACGAGTTCTAAAATAGTTATTGGTTTATCAAGGGACTAAAGTATAATTTTATGTTACTCATATGGAACGAGGCGATAGCCGAAGAGAATAAACCATGTTAGTAATAAAAATTACTTTAGTTCTTAGATACACATTATATTTTGTCCGAAATTGTTAATTAAAAACATAAATAAATTATGTGTTTGTAAAACGTCAGTTAGCTATTGCGACGGGGATGACTGTGATAACAAACTTATCATAAGTGTCAAATATTTCTTTATAATTTTCATTTATGATGATACCTATGTATGTTATTTTAGGTAATGCTAAAATAAACTTAAAAAATATAATACTATTAAAATATAGGTTTATTTAGTTGGACAAATGAATCCGTAAAGTCAAATTTTGACGTAAGAATCTGTAAAGTTTTACTTTTGCTACTACTTTGGCTAAGTGATATCGTGTATATTAGTATCGATTTCGAAAAAAAAGTATTTATTTATTTTATTTTATAAAATTATTGCCAAAAATATACTAAGAATAACCAAATATTTCTGTACTCAAATTAATTTTACTTTTAATTTTTAATAGGGAGAGGGTATTTCCACCTCTTTAGAAAAGTACGTTTTTCTAGAACCTATTATATTTTTGTGCTGCCTTTTATTATCAATTGAGACAATTTCTGGCACAGATTTTACTATGTAAATAACTATTCGTGATTCGTGGTGCAGTGTGTACTCGTTAATGGGAAATGAAGGCCAATACGAACATATGAGTTATTCGCACATATGACATATAGGTATTACTCAACGAGCGACTTTCTCGTGATTGGCAATGCAATCACTTGCACTTGCACTTGAAGTTCAATGCTGCACTCGCCACTGCGTCCCGCTGTCGCATTCTCTCAAACCGGCTCCGCGGTAAAAACTGCGAATTTGGTTCCGAGAATGGGTAATGCGCCCGGATTCCACCGGAGGAAACAGCCGCTGAGGGAGGCACCGAATTACACAATTCGTCATCGATAAGCTTCATAGCGCCTCAAAACCTACAAGGTTGTTAGGAGGTATTTGGGGATAAAATTGGAAAAGGTATGGTTTGTTAGGGAAATGGATAGTAAATTAATATTGAGTTAGACTTTCGAACCTATATAGGTCTTCCACATGACACTATTCAGTTGTTACTACCGATTTTGCTCCAACATCGAAGAACATTAGGTTAGTTATTTAAATGAGTAGAACTTCAAGATTTAACTAAACATACGAGTAACTGTTAGGTACAAAAAGGACGCACAAGCCACGGTTTATAAACACATCAATAATTCATTAGATATTTGGCCCCATATAGGTCTTCCACAGGGAGTAAAAGTCAGATATAATTCCTCATCCTATTCCTATTTAGCTCCAAAATCGAAGAACATTAGGTTAGTTACTAAAATGAGTATTACTTCAAGATTTTACTAGACATACGGGTAACAGTTAGATATAAAAAGGAAGATTAATTCCCGGTTTCATGAACGCGTTTTTTTAACCCGAGTTAAATTTATTAACTCTAAATTAAATTTGAAAATGGGTGCCACAAGAAAGAGTTAAACTTAACCTCGGCTTAAATGCGGAATTAAGATAACTCGTTTATGTCGATGGGGTTAAATTTTAACCTTGAGTTAAAATGACATTTATACTTTTATTTGTTTAAATATAGAGATGTTAGAATTGATAAATATTATTTTTTGCTTCAAATGTAAGTATTTTTGTAAATAATAGAGGCTACTCTGAATAATATATTTGTAGTTCGAGTCTATGATTGACGAAAGAGATTCTTCAGATGATGAGTTCCTAAATAATATTGTGTACCGTATTGCTAAACAATGACGTATTACAAAATGTAACATATTTGAATTTTATAACGACTTTAGAAATAGATTCAGGCTTTCCAAAAATGTGTTTCTTTTCATTTTAAATATAATTATACAATCTTTCGATAGATCTTCAAGATTTGACTCCAAAATAAAGCATTGGTGGAACAGAGATTTCATTACACATTTGGGTAACAACTATAGAAACGAAGAATAGAGGGATCATAGGATCCATAGCTCTTCAAAACCTATTCGGTTATTACTAGCGATTTAGATTGAAGAACGGATAAGATACGGTTAGTAAAAGGAGAAGTCTTCTTATCTATGGTATGACATTCCTATGTGGAACAGGACCTCAAGTAACTGAGGTTTTTTCTCGATAAATTTTACTTGCATTATAGTGATGCGGGTTGTCAGCCTACAGTCTCTGCAAGATCAGCATGAGAAGTATATATAAATTTCATTAGACATTTGTGTAATAGTTATAAAAATAAAGAATACAAGGATCATACTTCGAATTAACCAATTCGTTATCAATAAACTCCATAGGTCATCCAGAACTATTCGGTTCCACCAAATTGGACAAGATTAGATTAGTTAATAAAATGAGTACTACATCTACATTTCATTAACATTCGAGAAAAAAAAAGAAGGAATAAAAGGATCATATTCAAAATTAAATATTTTGTTATCAATAGACTCGATAGGTCTTCAAGAGTTCTTGAGCCTACACTTGGTGTAGGCCTGTCAAAAAATTTTATAACCCAAAAAGAAAATGTCAAATTTGTCAATTAAATATCGAGTCATAACCATGGATATGATAAACCCCAGGTTTCACATTAAAAAATAGTCACGGTATAAGAAACCATTTGCGTTTTCCCGAAAGGTTTGTTACAGTCGAGAGTTCGCTATAAAATGATCATTGTTTTGTAGAAAAGTTTGAAATATAGCACTGGTTAAAGTAATATCCAATTACAAATTTTGCGGTTTCTTATTGCATAGAGTATACACATTGTATAATAAGCGTTGATGATATATTTATTTTATTTTAAAGATCTATCAGAGTTTATAGCTAATATATTCTGTCAGGAAACTGCAGTAAAAATCCGGTTTTAATGTATGATATACATCATCATCTCCATTCCAATATCCGGGTGATAAATTCAATTTATTTCCCAAAAATAGCAGCCTACTCGGACGACTTAATAAACAAAATAAGACTGCACGCTGTCCCGATCGGGTTTAAATATTAATATACCAACGCATAAATCTCAACGACGGATTAATGACTTCCACTTACCTACAATTTAATGCACTTAATTTCTTAATAATCACTTCTATTAAAATTGTTATTAAAACTACTGGTAATTACACCAAATGTACAGTTTATATTCTGTAAAAATACCAGCACTATTTACGATATATAAATCAAACATTTATGCATAAGAAACATACGTATTTCTGCTCTAAGAAATAACTGTTATCTTCAAATACCATTATCCATTTTTACAAAACAATCTCTGTGCCCAACAAGAAAACAATTATTCAAATAAAATTACAATTCAATATTGTCTCCCTCTAAATAACTTCCTTGGGAAGCCACAGTGTGATGAAGACGATTCTTCCTATCCTCATGTCAGTACTAGAACTCAGATACTGGACCTTCAACTGTTCGGTTATTGCCGTTTAAATGTTTTGATATATCCCAAAATAAGTTCCCTTGAGGTGATTTTTCAATTTCGGAAAGAAGAGGCAAATAAGGAGACTGAAGAGCCACAGGAATATTTTTCTAGTCAAAATTTAATTTTTTTTAATCCACATTTTTGGCAGATTTTTCTAGTTCTCAATGAATTAGTCAAAATCTGATGAACGGTGGCGTGAGTTAAATTTAACAATTTCCTAATCATTCAGTTTTGACAACCGACGATCTGAACTCACAAGATTCCAGATTCTGTATACATTTTCATAAATTCTTGAAGATGAAGGCCTTCCGCTGCTAAATTATTATAAAATTGATGATGGGAAAAATTGCATCCCCGAAACGTCCAAAAATGCAATAAAGAATGTAATATTTTTTTGCAAAATCATTGTTTTACTATACTGGATCTGCAATGCCAATAATTCGCTATGAAGTATGTGACCAAATCTTGATTTTTACATATATGATACTAGACAAAAAATTAAATAGCCGTTTTTTAAATATATTTATTATTCGCAGTTTACGAGTATATTTGTCCAAAATACACTCAAATATAAAGGAATTATGTAAATTACATCTAGCTCATGTTCATGTTTTCCTCAGATTAATAACATGTCTTTAAAAATTCATGAACATAATTTTGGGGATATCGAAAATTTTATATTATCAATTTGCGGTACCTTCACATTAAAAATTTGAGAACAGTAGTGGTTAGTTTTTATATTTTATGATTAATATACTGATATTCGTTTATGATCAAATTCACTTATCTCATTTAAACCAAATGTAGGATCCAAGTTAACATTAACATTATCCAAGTAAAGAATGTTAGTAAGCTAATGTTTTCACAACTACAGCCTGTTTACATTCTATATACTAGTCCATAAACTGAGTGATTTATTTATTTATATTTATTTAGCGTGGGTGCTGAATTGGCGGTTTGCAGCTCCCTAAAATATTCGTGATATGACCCGGCTGGCCCTTAAATCTTCGGGGCTGTCTCAATTCGTCCGTAGATGGTAATCTGCGCGCTATCTGGCGGCAGAATCAGCAAACAACTCGGGATATATATCTCCGCGCCGCTTTGATCGCGCGATGCGTGAGCGAGATTCGAACCTGAACATCGATGGTGGTTATCGCAAGATGCGATACAAGCTCTTAATTAACCTCCTTTTTGTATTGTTTTCCCCGTAATTATTTCGTAGCTACGGGAAGATTTAATCGCTATTTTCATTTGATTCTTTGATTGCGGTAGCAATCATTGATCGAATAACGGAAAATCTATTAAATTATTATTTATAATCACCAACGGAAGAATCTCACGTGTGTCTAATTGAAGCAATGTATTAATTGCGACAACCCTAGGAGAAATTGGAAGCGAAGTTCACCTGTCCCATAACTTTTATTTGCAGTTTAATGTAGTAAGTTCTCATCCTAATGCAAGAAGCATACAGCTTGTAGTGGATTCTGAGCTAATTAAATATCTAATCCAATGGAAAAATATGTGTTGATCATGTTTCCAAGGCAATAAGTTCACAAATCGCAAGTTTTAAAATATAAACACACTCAAAACAATTTGTGCTGGTTTTCAAACGATTTACAAATATAGAAATTAAAAATTTAAATTCTTACTTCCAAATCCAGCCAATCACAAGAAAGCATTGAAATGACGCTTATATGTTAAGTTAATATCAAATAGCAAAAGAGAATTTATGAGTGTTATTTTGAATTTATGGTAAAATAAAAATAATCAGACATTAAATTCATTTTGTACCAAAACAAATTCACATCAACATCAAAACTAAATATAATATCATGTGATACCTTCCAATTGAATTAATTTAGGAAACTAAAATCCATCATAAACCAGCATTACGTGTCATGACGAACTGTCAAATATTTGTGAATTTTAAGATTGTTATATCGTGCAAAAATTTTATAAGCGAACAGTTTTATGACTTCGTCTTGATATTTAAATATCTATTGTTATACTTGGAAGAGTTGATTAGATTTTCTAAACACTTGTTTAGATTATCAAGACAAGCCAAGACAAATTCTAGACGATTTTCATGACTCTGGATTAATAAAAAATCATAAATATCTTTCAAGAATTGATATTAATGTTACTTGTATTTGACATATATCAGTATATTTACTAAAAAATTCTGGGAAATATTTGTCACACATCAGCGGTGGCTCACTTGATTAGCGTGCTGCGATCTGAACTCAAAATACCGTTGAGTTCGAGTCGAAGTAGTTAGTCTTTTGCAAAGACTTTACTACATAAAAATGCAAGTAAAACCTGTCACGTAGCTTGGAAGTTCTCAATTTCACCTGTGGTGAAAACTTTCCTTGTGTAGTAGCACCAAAGATTAATATTATTATGAGTGTTATGTTATTTTTATTTCACTTGTGTTACTATGAAATGTAAGTTTAAATAGTGAATAATATTTTGTAATTTGAATGCGCGTATATATTTAAGTTTACAATTATAAAATGCAGGTTCTTTCGCTTGATGAGCGCACTTCTTGAATTTTTTTGCTGATTAGTATTCGACATACGTAGGCAAACACTCGTTTAGGGAACCCTTAAATAAACAACGGGAAGGGTAAGGGAGCATGTAGTCACGTATGCTAATTCTTACATGTTAATTCTTCTACATCTCAGTTACCTCTGACCGAACAAACAATACACCCTTCAGGATACGGTAATTTAATAAAAATAGCAGGGAGAATGAACACTGCTAGAAATTTAAACAGTTTCATAAAAAATTCAATTCACAAGTAATAGTACGTAATTAATTAGCACTAATAAATTTCTCTTTTATTAGGTACTACTAAGTTATATTTGAACTATTGTCACAGAATAGTTACAAATAGAAGCGACACTCCGTGTCGGTACCTTTCATGTTCCCCTATCCAGTTTTATGACCTTGAAGCATTGTGTAGACCTTTAAATTTGTGCTCTTCCCCTATCTCTCTCTAAGATGTGAGGGAACTTTCCGATTTTAAACAATGAGCCCTTTAAATTTGTGCACAGTCTCCGTCTCTCTTTAATTTTCGTTTCTCTGTCTTACTGTCGCTTCTATATAAACCTATTCTGTGATATTGTATTGTTACCATAATTTAGTAAAAGATATAACCATGGCTCATTGTTTCACTACTGGATCTCCAATTTATATCAAATTCAGAATTCAAGTTAACATTAACCAAAGAATGTTAGCAACCTATAGTGTTTTCATAATCGTAGACTGTATTTATTTGGGAAATTTTAATACAAACTTAAACTGATCCTGAACTTACCCATGTTGGTACCAAATAAACAATAAAATTTCACATTTTGTGAAAAATTTAGCGATAAATAATAATTATTTATTAAAGTTACTTATTTAAATTTTCATAAAAAATTATCGAAGAATTATTGAGAAACATATGTCCAACAATTATCAAATAAAATTAATCAAAGTTCTGAAAAAAATATGTAAAATAAGAAAACATACAAAATCATTTACTTCGCAACAATCTTAACCACGTTTAGTTTTGTTTCTAATTACTATTATTGCAGCTTGTTTTTGTTTGGAAATTTAAAAAGTTCTGGGAGAATTTGACAAAAAGACGGTTTGAAGATTGCACGTCTAAATTGCAGCGCGATTTTTTGAGACGCTGTAACGAAGTTTTTCAAGGAATTCATTACAGTACAACACAGGTACATTGTTAATTGAATAAATTCTTCCTAAAGCTCTGTTTACACGACTAACAATAGAAAAGAATTCCTAGTCTTTCTTCATAGATGTTAGTTTTTATTGTTACTTCATCAAAATTCGTCATTTGACATTCCTTGAAATATTTGTAAAATTAAATAGCAATTATTTTTAGCTTTAATTTTTTTATGAATCTTCATCACAGACAAAAATATCTTTTTTTATTTTTAGTTTAAATCAAATATGTGTGACGTCATTTACGTTTAAAAGTACAAAACTATTTACGTTACGACACAAATTTTATTATACAGCACTCAAAAAAAAAATCCGGAAAGAATCAATACGCTAAGGAGTTTATAAGTGAAAATAATTGTATCAAAATTATAAAAAATCTTGTTTGAAACACGTTAGAAAATGCAATTTTGTGTAACTTGTGTGATTTTCTGAAGTCTCGTTTCGCTCGCTCCTATCCTATCGTGATACAAAATGAGGCATTTTCTTACTAGTTACATAAATAGCTATTTATTAATTATAAATAATAAATTTAAAAACGGTACGTATTTTGTTGAAATTCACACCATACACTGTCGTCGTTATAAGCGAGTTTTCGTTAAAAGCGACGGTGTAAAAACGACTTTCACTATAACTGGTAAATTAAAAGTGATGAAAGTTTAATTTAAAAATGACAACTCTTGTCAAATAATGTTTATAATTTTTAAGATAGTTAGCAAATATATACGGGCATCATTTGTTGATGTGAAGTGCACTTTTTTTCAATATGTTGCTATGCAACCAATTTAACTCCCCTGTATTCTAATCAGTCATAGACTAAGGACCATTCATAACTTCCGTTCGACCTCTGGAGTATTTTCAGATTTTTTCTTCGAAAAATAAATGAACAAACTGTAAAAAAATGCCAGTGGCGTGCTTAAAAGGTGGAAAAAATCGTTGCGTGAGCAGGTCTCTTAGTATTTATGTCGTATTTGTTTTATTTGGTTCAATACATTTAACTTGTGAAGAGAGACAGATATATAGTTTGCGTGAGGTAGCTATGGCTCATCCGAATGTTTTTAATTTTTAATTTTTTACGATGGTGTGTTTACAGTTTTTATTTCGTAGTTATAGTTACAATGTATTAATAGAATTCATTTTTTATACGAAGCAATTATTCAGAAGTCAGAATTTTAATAAGTGGTTATTATATGATAATAATTTATTGTATATGATACGAGTATTCCACTTTAATTATTAGTGGTTTGGTATATTTTTTCACAAAATTATCACCTGTGTTACGTCTTTTAATTACAGTAATTTTGAAATACTTTACATACCTAAAAGTTCTTTAAAATTGTAAATCTAATAAGGCAGAAGTAACAATTAATTCTTGTCAATTTATAATCAGTTTAGTGCTTTCATATGTATTATTATTGACATATTTATTGCATGTAATGTATAAAGTATGCTTTGCAAAAAATACGCAATATAATAATCACACATGTAGGAGTTAATATATAAACTAACACATTCTTTGGACATTTATTTATTGTTCTTCTATTATCGTCAAGAGATATTTTTAGTCATTGTTCTTTCCTAGATATATTTAACTATGTAATATATTGCTTGTTTTCAAAAATTATTGCTGAATTTTGCTGGGAAAATATTAGCACTTATTGCTTAGATTTGAGAAACCCCCCAGCCCAATTTTTTAAACATTATAAATTATATGTTTTATCCAACATATATTCTTGTATATCTCCAAAAAATTCCAACAATTTATTTATTTATTTTCTTAAGTATACTTATAATTTACCACATTTATCCAGCGTGATTTATCCATCTCTTTTAACGTCAACATTTACAAACCAATATATACACTATATAGTCCCACAAATTTACATACAATTCACTACATTTACCTTACAGATATATTATTATTTATAAGTCAAGATATTCTGTTTTATACTTTGTTATAGGTTCTCCACATTTTAGATATAGTACTCAATATATTCCTCATATAGTCCCACAAATTTACCCGCAATATCCAACTTATGTATTAGACTTTTTGGGTCAGTATATATGCTAAATATTCCTTAAAGTATATATATACCTGTATGTAAGGCAAAGTTATATACAGGATAAGTCATGGAAATGCCCGTCTTCGATATCTCCGTTATTGTTAGAAATACAGCATTTTATTAACAGAATTTATTCGTTTACTCAAGGAGCATAACGTAAAATATTTTTACATATACATCGTATTGCATTACGGCTCGGTGAGAATCTCGGAAATTATTGGTTTTAGCATAGGATACCCTTAATAACATAGGAAGATAATTCAAAAAGACACCCAACTGATTTGTAAAATATAGAATGTTCCATTTGAAATTGAGTAAATTTAATCCGCTTTATAGAATACCCTGTAGAATCACATAAAAAAAAATAAGTGAGAACATAGAGTATAGTAGCAGTTGTATAGAAAAAAAATTCTTAATTTTCTGGTTTAGCCATGTTTTCCGATAAATTGTATCATATTTACGAGCCAAATATTGTCCCATATATCTTCCATATACCCATAAGTTTATCACAATTATCCAACATGTATTTTGAGCATATGTAGTCCTCTTTTCTCTATATACCCTATATACCCAAAGTTTAGCACAGTCTTGTACACAAACCAAGTAAGAAAGAGTAGAAACAGACCTTGCTTTGAGTGGCGTAGTCCAAAGCCAGCATGCAGTCATTGTAGCCACTCTCTGTCTTGATGGTGGTGGCCATGGGTCCACACAGCTGGCCCAGCTGTCCACCCACGCCTTCCCGGTACCACGGGTACATCTCACTGCAACAGGAACAACCACTATTAGGATTGGAAGTTGTGGTATTACATACATAGTATCGCAATAGTGTCGCGTTAAAGGTCAAGTGGAATGTTCTAGAGATTAATTGCCGGCATGTATATAAGTTAGTATCAGAGTGTGCAGAGTCACTGAAGAAAGTCACATATAAAGTATAAAATAAATAAATAGTTGGTGATATAAATAAATAGCTAGTGATATAAATATCATGTAAATAAATATTGCGTAGTATTAAGTGCTTAAATAAATGTTCTTAGTACCTAAGTCTTTAATAATAATTATTATTTTGGAAGTTACGGTATTACATACATATTATCACAATAGTATAGCGATCCAAAGGTAACGTCGCGGGCGACGGCTGCTAGCAGACCTGTCAGACTGGTTCGCGCGCTTCTATTGTTCTGTCGTCTCGAAGGTACGAGAACATTGCCGAACTTAATTGTTCTACTATATAAACCCTGAGCAAGAGACCACGGGGACAGTCTGATATTAATATGTGTAGTGAATGTGAATAGTTGGTGATATAAATAAATAGTAGGTGGAAATAAATATGTGTTTAAGTTTTTATTAATAATTGTTGTTCTTAAATTTTGTGTTTATATTTATTTATTCATAGTGTTACTTATTTTTATTATCAAATTAGGAAATTGATCACTTATAGTCAATCCAGAGCTTAATTCTGTATGATAGGAACTATCAAAGTTTAAAAAAAGTTATTCGTTTTTAAGTTATTCGAATTTTTCGTCACAATATACCTTTCTCTCTCACACATCTACCCAATTCGAAATTTTTGCTACTTCTAACCCTAGTCAGTGTCAGATGTCATATTTGACAATTAATCTATAGATGGTAATTAAATACAAAAATAAAAAATATTTCAGGGCTAATCTAAATTTAGATAAAATAGTTTTAAATACGGTGCGATCAGGAAAATTTGAAAGCAATACATATTTGTTATTATATTATATAGACAAGATAAGCTATGAATAGTTAATATATGGATGGGTGTATAATACAGACAAAAAAAATGTAGTTGTATTTGGAAAAGTGTCCATATAGAAACATTAAATTATAATTATAATCATATGTAAGTGCACATACAACTGATATATGTATACGTGTATGATATTTATTTATGGCTGGCCATAAAAATTGTAATAATATATACACCGATAATAAAATACGTGTTACTAGATTAAATGACAATATAAAATATAGTTTTTAATTTTGATTTGTGTGATGTTTAAAGTCAAACAATTATAAGAACAGACAGTACAAGGATGGGATATACTTATATGTAAACTACATGAAAAATAATATATTATACAGTGTGTGCAATGAAACGCGGAACATAGGACTTTATCATAGGATTTCAAAAAATTGCGGATACTCTCTCTTCTGATAGATTTAGAGCAAAACTACAATAGTACAAAGTTGTTCAAGATTAAATTCTACATCAGGTAAGATCATAATTGATTCTATATCATATCTGCAGTACGAGATTTATTAAATATAAAATGCAACATTTTCATTAAAAATCACAGCCATGGAAATAAAAGAAAATTCTATTTTTTCACAATATCTTTCCAGTTCTTTCTATCTTTGGCTGTCTCAGTCCAGTTTATCACACTTTGTTCCCGTAGATCTTCTTTCACTGCGTTTAACCATTTTTCTTCGGTCTTCCTCACCTTTTCCTTCCTCCTTCACCTCTCCTTCACCTCCTAATAGTGCTTGCTTGGTAGCTCTATTCTCCGATATCCGTGCAACATGTTCTAGCCATCTTGCTCTTTGTGCTCTAATCGTGTGACTTATAAATGGAAATCGGTACATATCTTGTATTTCTCGGTTGGTTCTTCTTCTCCATGTCCCGTCTTCTTTAACCCCTCCAAAAATTCTCCTCAGTACTTTTCTTTCCCAAACGTCTAGTTTATTTTCATTGTTTTTACTAAGTATCCAAAATTCACACCCATACAAGACTGTAGGTCGAATTACTGATCTATATATTCTTATTTTTGGAAAACATTATATTCAAAAACATTCCATATGTTTTTTTTTCTTTTAGTTATTCTCTTGTTTATATCTTTATCTTCATCACTTAGGTTGGTAATTAGTATATTAATTAAAAAATAATAATCTACATTCAAGTTAAATATTAAAATACAGACAATAAACTGTCACTTAATTGAATTAATTTAATTTTGAACATCTTTATACTCTTCTAGTTTTCTTCTAAATCTATCCCTAATTCTTTTAAATCTGATATTAAAGTCTTATGTTCCGCGTATTGTTGCACATACTGTATATACTTGTACATAGACTTGCACTTTATTTATTACAGAAAAGTCCTTGTTTTGTTATATAAGCCTTATATAATATTTATTGTCATTATCTGTAAAATGAATTATTGTTTTTGACAAGTTCGTTTTTACATGCAACACGTTTTAATACGTTTAATCACGTTTTTGAATGTTTATTAATACAATTGCCACGCCCAAATTTTTTGACGGCATTTTTTTTAGTAAATACTCTTAAGATATCGTTTGATATTAAATGAATACACTTTAAGACAGACTACTGGTTTTGATTTTAATAAAAATAATAAAAATAAAAGATAATAAATCGTGTTGAAAAATTTATAAAAAATGAATGTAGGATTTTCTCTTCAAATAACAAATAATTATTTTAAATGTTACAAAATGGTACATTTTTTTGCCAACCCGACGATGAAATGTGAAAATTGCGGGAAAAAATTGATAACATAAATGTGTTTATTTTTATCTGTTTTACTAGCTATTACCATTTTAATTCTTAATAAATAAGTAGCTATGCCTTGATAATATGACATGTTTCTAACTAGTAAAATGTTACTTAAATTATACCTTAGTTGTTTAACAATACAAAGTCTTGAGATTTCAATAAATGACAAGTGTTTTGAAAAATTTACAATTGTTTTTGTTGGATTCCACAGAAACATTTAAAAAATATCTACTTCTTTAAATGCAAGTAAAATATTTACTATGTACCCGTATTATTCGACTATTGGAGGACTTGTAGTTCTTGCAAGATATATTTGAAAATATTTTTATGGGGGGTTGGGAAGATTAATGGTCAAATGTCATAAATTATCTCAAATCGAAGGCAACTTAGCTACTCAAGTAGAGAAGTAGTAATAGTAGCCAAAGTAGTATAGCTAAAGTAAAACTTTACAGACTCTTATGTCAAAATTTAACTTTACGGACTCATATGTCAAACTGAATTAACATATATTTTAATAGTATTATATTTTTGCAGTTTATTTTAACATTACCTAAAATAACAAACATATCATTCTATAATATTATTGGTGAATTTATTTATTATTTACCTTTAATAATAATTTATATGATTTCAAGCAGACAACGTCTAAGCAGGTATAAACATAAATGAAAATTATAAAGATATATTTGACACTTTGACAGTACGTTTATTATCATAGCCATCCCCGTCTCAATAGCTAGCTGACGTTATACAAACATATAATGCTATTTATTTATGTTTTCAATTAATAATTTATCGATTTCGGAAAAAATATAATGAGTATTTCAGGACTTTTTTATTATTCACATGGTTTATTCTCTTCGGTTATTGCCTTGTAGAATAAATTCCATATGCGTAATAAAAAAAATATACTTTAGTCCCTTAATATACAAATAACTATTAAGATCTCTTCAGGAATGTTAATTACCTATGCATTTTTTCGAGAAAACAAAAATATTATGGAAATGGCCAACTAACTAACTTTGCCAAAATTTAACCGGCTTCTTATGGTTCTCGGGATCGGATAATATTAGAATGATTTTTAAAAATCTTTATATTTCTATATATACCTACCGTTATTATTAGATCATTAAAAGATTTATTAAATTTTTTAAGTGTACAAAAATATATATTTACTTGAATTTTATCGGAAGTAGCATTACTCCAGTAATAGGTAAGGTGATATTTTTTATTTATTTAAAACGAGCATACTGCAAATTCTTTTTACACGTTTTTGCAATAATGTTAATAAATGAATTATCATTATTGGAAAATTATACCAAAGTATTTATAATTACAGCGTAAAACAAATTTCTTGTTCATGTCCAGTGTATAAATTCATAAAAAGTTGAAAAATTTCTCCATTAACACTAAGCTGTATTGAAACACCTGCCGAAAAAATGTAATTAAAATGCATAAGAATGCAATTCAGTAGTCTTGTACTTGTCGTCATAAATAAACAAGATAGCATCGATCAAATTTCCCTAAGAATCGATGACATACATCCATAATCATCACGACAGTTCTGCATGGAACAGAAGCTCAGTTTTAACTCTACAAATCCATATATTTAATACTTTTTATATTTAGAATTCTACGATGTACCTAAGCACATATGAAATTTGGTAGTTTTCTGCATTAGAGATTTTAGTGCAATTTTGTAAATTTTAACGGTACAGGCTTTCTTGCTAATATCAGTAATACTTGTACTGTAGAGAGCGTTTATCAGAAGTGTAGCTGACGTGGAAAGAGTACCACAAGAATTAGGTTTAAAATAAAAGATACATGATTTGATTTGACAGGGCACGAAATTTTAAAACTATAGTCAGTTATTATACTAAGGAACTTAAGTTTGATTTTTAATACTTTTTAATGATAATTTTAATGGTGCAGACTATACACATAATAGCAATAAAAACTTTTAATAAAAACTCTATAAGTCTATAAATAATAGTAATAATAATAAATGTATTTCATCTATTCTAGATAATATCTACATGAGATTTTAGATTTACTTGGTTTTTAGTGGTATAATATGACAGCCTGTCCTTTATAAGTAGGTTTAGAACCACTCGGACACGGCAGTATTTTTATTTCATTAATTTTTACCTCCCGCCACTCAATAAGAGAGATATTTAAAAATAAAAATCGGATAGTGAGTTTTCATTGGATAAGCACGTTTTCAAGTCTCTAGAACACGATTTTAATATTTTTACGATGATGTTTGTCCATGTGAGTGAATGGATGAATATTGTCGAAACGATTACTCAAATACTAATGAATAAAAAAAGTTGAAATTTTGGATATAACATTCTGACACCCTAGATTAAATCTGACTAGATTTTGGTGTTAATCGTGCAACCAAAAGTGGTGTTTTAATGAAGATCTAAAGTGTTTTTCTAAAATATCTTAAGTAATCATGAATTTATAAGAATTTCTGTAAATAATAATTTAATATGAAGTCATTAGCTAAAATTTTATAGTTCAAATTTTGTACCTAGCCCCATTTAACTATAACAAGTAATTAATGAAATTTGTTACAATTGCGGTTAATCTGTTTACCTATGGAAATAAATGTTTTATAATTGACAGTGCCAATACTATAAAAATAATTATAGAATACTCTAACAGGAATTGTACTAATACGGTAAGTACTAATTATAAAAAGTGTAAAGAGGACAGGCGAGAAGTTATGTACTGACCACATCAATTTTTTTTTATTCATAATTTGACTGGGCAAACTTTACTCATGGAAATATTAAACACATTTAAAAAAATACTAAGTCTACATACAATTTCAGTACCCCGACATTTCATTGAGGAACACAAGACAAATGAAATCTACCTTTATTTATTTTTAGATTTACTTGCTTGTTAGAGGTACAGATTGTCGGCCAACAACCTCAGTACCTACAGCTTCCGTGGCTTCCGAACCACTCGGACATTTTAATTCGGTTATTATTTCGCGACGCTCAGTAAAATCCGTTTATAACGACACCGCTTATAGCGACAAACTGGTTATAACGTCGGAATTGGAACTAGTTGTTTCAAATACCATATAGGTATACGTAAAATTATTTTACTTTCATCGGTTATAGCGATCTTTGGCTATAGCAAGGAAAGTCTCCTTTCGATGTCGTTATAAGTGTATTTTATTGTATATATGTAATGATATATTTAACTATATTGTCAATACTCTCTATATGTATTAGGGCAATATTTTGTATGGTAATATGATTTGATTCAAGCAAACAATATGTTAATTTGAAATGAAATATTTAAATAAATAATGTATATATCTATTATTCTATAACAATATTTTTTGTGTTGTATTAATATGCAAATAAATATATAATTAACTATACGCATTGAAAATTAATTAAAGGCTGTATAATTTATTAATCCCATATTCAATTCGCTTGTCTAAAATTTTAAATTATTAATAATGTCATTATATATCAAATTATAAATTCAGGATTTAAATTGAGAGAAAAATAATACAGATGTCATATAAACTGACAAGTGTTTCATAAAATATTTGCACACTCATGCAGTGGAACCCCTCTCAGTCCTATTGGATTCTAATAGGCGTAAATTGCACCCTGTATTATAGACGGCCGTGCAGCGAAGTCAAGAACCAATAAAGGAAAAAAGAAATCGTATCAATTGTCTACCTTAAATATTAACCATACGGACATATAACAAAAAATATTTCTAAATTAAAATACTTCATTATTTTATAAATGAAAACTTATTTCTGGAGGTAAACTATTTTTAAAATATTATATGTTGCTGAATTAAAACTCAAAAATTTGTTTTAATAATTATTTTTATGGATATTGCGAGGGATATTGTACATTTTAAAATATAAATATACATGTAAACATATACAAGGTATATATTTCATACAAAAATATGAGTCATATATTACAAATAATAAGTTATATTCTTTAAGAATTATTATTCATTTTTTTGTAAAATGCTTCTCATGGAACAAACATTAGAAAGCTCTTTTAAAATGTGTCTCAATCTGTGTTATATGTAGCTTACGAAAAAACGCTCAAAAAAGTGTTTGTATATTTTTAAAAGTTTGATAGTAGGCCCAATATACTTAAAAAACTTATACACCATTTTTTGTATTTCATTTTTTAAATGTATAGGCCACATCTATATTAGGGTGTGACTATAATGTAAATTTTTTTTTTTTGTTTAGGCAGAAGTGGTTTAATTTTTTTTTTTATGGGGGTGCAAAATTTGTTGCTTCGATATTACTAAAAATATTATTTGTATTTTAATATGCAGTGTTGTTTCTTGTTCTGCAAATTCTATTTTACTTGTACTTTACTGGAAATTTGTGCGCAAGGTACCACAGCAGAAATCTAATTAGAAGGGTGCGCCAAATTTCGACGCTCCGATTTTCCAATTAGAATTTTCCAATTTCCAGTTGAATTTTCTTTATTGATATGTAACTATAGTTTACTTGTATTTTACTAGTAGTTTAATATGAGCGCAGAAAATTATGGTGCGCAAAATTTCCAATAAAAATTCAAATTTTTAAATTGAATTTTAATAGATTTGTAAAAGTTTTAGTTGCTTGAACTTTCGGTGAAGTTTACTTACATTTTGGTGGGTGTTTCGTGCGCACAAAATTCACTTGAAAATGTCAGTTTGACAAGACATTTCTAAAAGTCGCAACTGTTTTTCACTAGCACTCAAAACGGTTAAAATAAAACACTATAGCGTGCATGATAAAAGTTCACAAATGTTCACTTGTTATTAACGATTCACACATTGTCTAGCAATTTTCCTATTAAAACCAACTTTTAATTAAGTCTTATTACTTTAAGTACAGTTTTATTCGTTAATTGCCTTTGTTAATTATGATTTATATGTCAAACACTGTCTACAAACAAGAAAAACTGAAAATCGATGATTGTTGAGAAAAAACGATGGGTGTTTTTTTTTGGGGTACGCGCGCTTTTTTCGCCCTATAGCCGTGAACTGATCTAGCCACCTCTGTATCACAGCGTCGACTACTGTGTAACGTTAGGGACATGCTGTTTGCCTGGTTCGGGAACCTTCGGCCTCCTTCGGGTGCATGACACGCCTACTCAGTTCCAAACAATGCAGCGATAGAGACAACAACACTATGCACTCAGTGCATATGACGAAGACAGTCAGCAATGTTTAAAAAGTGCAACAAAGATGGCAAATGCAATAATATAAATAATGAATAAATGGCTTAATTGTTAATTTACAGTTTTTACTTGCATTTTTGAAATGGTGGCAGTTGCTATTTTTATTGATATGAATGAACTTGCACCTTACTTCATCAAAAAACTACAGCTTAACTATCACAAAGATCAATTATAATTTTAATTACATTTTATAATCTTTAGCTTATGCTGAATCTATTTTAATTTTACTTGCATTTAAAATATACCTACAGCAGGCTTAAGCAACTTCGTTAACACCTTTTTAGACTAGTCTATAAATTGTACAAGATCTTGCACCATTTCTGATACAATTTAAATAGGAATAAAGGGCTTAATTATAATTTACAGTTTTTTTTTGCATTTTTGAAATGGTGGCAGTTGCTATTTTTATTGAAATGAATGAACTTGCACCATACTTGTTTAAAAAACTACAGCTTAACTATCACTCACAAGGATTATAATTGTAATTACATTTCAAAATCTTAAGCTTAAGCTGCATCAATTTTAATTTTACTTACATTTAAATAAACCTACAGCAACTTCGTCAAGACCTTAGGCCGTTTTAGACTAGCCCGTAAATTGTACAAGATCTTGCATCATTTTTAGTACAATTTAAATTGTCTAGTAGCAAACAGCAAATTGATTGAAATATTGTATACGATCGCAAATGTGTTCAAAAAACAGAACACATTCTATTTTTCATAAAATCTGTCAGCCAATTTGGCTGTGAGCATGCGCATTATGAATTTTGTGATCTCACACGCTTCTAACGTTTCTTTGTTTTTATTGTATGTAGTGTCGTTATAGAAAACATAGTATTACTACTTGTCAAGTTGTAATTATTGCAAACATTAAATATCAATGAATTTATGGTTAAGTCTTCTTGTCACATTGACATATTCACGAAAAGTGCGCAGAATCAGAGTCAATATATTGTACAAAAAACTGCATTAGTATCATACAAAACTTCGTCAAAATCTAACAATTTTTGGTACAAGATACCATTTCTTGTATTATTTTACAGAAATTTTGTTTGAGGTTACTAATTTCAAATATAAATGTGTCTAGTACTCCCAAGTACCCCTATAACTACGCATATGATTTACATCCTTTTATGAGGCGTTGGGTAGCTTAGTGGTCAGGCGTCCAACTTGAAGGCATCATTTAAATGGAAAGAAATAGACCGTCCCATAAACCTTTATAAGATGTAACTTATTATATAGAGTTTCAAATATCTTTTCATACAACTATATTTTTAGTTGGACCTATAATTATGCTTTTTATGGAACAATTTAAAGAAAAACATATCGTTTTATATAAACATTGTGAAAAAGCCAAAACACGCTGAAGAAGACTTATTAGAAGTCAAATTGTTGGTGTGTTATTGTCTTTAATACAATGACTAAATTAATTAAGAACTTGTTTACTTCATTGTAAAAAAAAAAACTTCAAATATATAAATAATATCAGAACTCAACTGAAAAAGAAAACATATAGACCTAAATTCATAAAACAGATTAGCCACTAATGCCACTAACCAGGATTAGTTATACGCCTTGTTAACATCCTGAAATGTCCTACCAACTCCAGTCCCAATTCATAAAGAATTAAGTACATTATTTAGTTCAAAAATAACTCCACTAGTTTGGTGGAATTAGCAATATTTGTACATAATTATCAGCATTTCTAAATGATACAGAGGAAAATTTGTGGTGATATTTGACAATCTAGAAGCTAGAAGTAAAATACTTTGATTACACGCATGCGTAAAGCATTCATCAAAGTATGGTTATAATTACTTTTTTTTTCTTAAATTCGTATTACATGGAACAGAAACGTTAAAGTTAATCTTTCTTATTTTATAATATAGTAATTAAATATATCTATTTACTTATTTCAATTCAATAAGATTTGATATTTATAACGTACAGTGGAAGATCGAGATGAACGTTAAAAATCACAAAACATTATAATATAAACTATAAAGGATCAGTGGCTAATTTGGCTGATAAATAATAAATTTATAATTAACATACCAATAATTATAACAGGCGGTTTACAAAATAGAGAGTAATACATAAGCCTACAAAAATCTTTAATGTAATAATTGTGTCTTTGGATTAATTACAGATATTTGAATATTCCCATCCTGAATTCATTAAGAACAATAAAAATCATTATGAATATTTTGAAAAATAATATATTATGATATAATTTTTCTATGCAGAGAGGTAAAAATAGGTACCATTCTATCCTGAGATATAATGTACTATTTTTTCTCGATGTACATAACTTATCTATATTGTATATTCAGTAACATTATATATTCATATCTATAATCCATGTCATGTTCAAAATTTTAAATTTTAGTAATTTTTGAAAAATTTGAATTGTCGTCATGATTATCAAACTTGATTCTATGCAAAAGTCATTTAAAAAGGAAAAAAACTAAGGAGAAGTATTTATATTTTAGTTTTAGAATTAAACGAGTAACTTTGAACCAAAATGTAAAAGTATCTATTTTTATCAAATTCCTAGTAGAAATTCCGTCGATAGTTTTATTTGAATATTATTTCCCTAGTTTTTACTCCCGTTTGAGATTAGCAAAAATAATAAAAATAAATATATGGTGGAGTAAAAAATGAAAAAATACATCTGCAAATTAATGTTAATTTTAATTAATTTAATTTATTAACTTATAATGAAATATTAATAGATATTAATTTAATTTATTAAAAAATTAATACGTGTTAATTTAATTAATGTTGTTTACATTTAAAACATTTAATATTAATTTTATTCTTTGTACAGGCCTGGCAAAAAATAACAATTTAAAGTGTCAAATTAAGGCGTTTTTGCTGTCAATTTAATGTCATTGTCGTCAAACTGCAACAAATGACACCTTTTTCCACAAAATTAAAAAGTTTCATACATTGTAGTGTAGTTGGTTCTGGTGTTGGCTTCGCTTTTTTGATTTAAAAAGTTAATACACTACTTAAAACTGTAGTTCACAGCTTTTTAATGTTGTAGTTTATATTTTTATTAATTAATTTTATAGTACTTTCAGTTTCGCATTTGTTTTTGATTAGAACTTTTTACAGAAAAGTTATTTTTGTATGTTACACTTAAGATACATATTTCTTTATGAAATAAGAAATATGTACTACAATAATATAAACATTTATTTTTAATGTTTATTTATTTAACATTGAATTCTTAGTTTCATATTATTTTTTTCATAATTGTTTGAATAGATCAAGGGTGGGACACTGTTTAATTTGTAATACAAAAAAATAATGTAACAATAAACTTTGTGGTACTCTTTACAATAGTATTAAGTGTCTGTTAATAGTACAATATAGCTGTTACTGTAGTAATTATTTTCGTACATTTGCGACTATTATGTTTATAAATACATAGTTATTTTTGACGATAATTTTATTTAAAGAACGCGCAGTGATAAGACGAACTGAATGTACTGAGATCTGAGGTTCAAATCCCATGACCAAGTGTTTCGAAACCCACTATAGGCTTTAGGCTGATAACCTATTCATCCAAAATGCAAGTAAAATTTTAATGGACAAAGTGAAGTTGACTTCAATTTCACATGCGGACAAAACTGTCTTCAGGTTGTAGCGTCAATAATATTTTTAATATTGATGTACAGAAATGTAAAACTACAAGTACCCAATTCTAGACATTTAATGTGTGAATTCGTTTTCGCGAGAGTTCCAATTAATTTCGATGATTGCCGAAGTGCAAAATTAGTCAACAGTGTAGTGAAAAATTATAAAAATATTGTTAAATAATTTTATTTTCATACTTAATTTCTAAGCTTACAAAGAACGTAAAATTAATTTTGCTTATTGGTTTACATGCAGAATTTTATGTTCTACAACTGTTATTTGAAGTTTGTTTACTTAAAATAATTAGAGAAGCGGGAAATTAGGAAAATATGATTTCACATGTTAAATTCCTATGTTCGGGTGTTCGAGTCACCATCATATTGACATGATTTTATCTAATACATCTTTTTAGAATTCCACTCATAATTTTTCATCCAATTAAATCACAGTATTTTGGTGAATTGATCCAATCAGATTCTAATCTCACTGACAATAAATTGTCAGTTACTGAAGTTATTACACGACTAAATAGGCGTTTCTTAAATGCAACGTTTGTCAAAATTGTGACAAGTAATTAATCGAAAAAAATATATATATTTGGAGGAATTGTCATGCCGCATATCATTCATAACTAAAATTTTACTTGTAATTTTTGCCTCACTCCTGCTTGTTGCATTAGAAAATCGTCGCTCGTCCTGCGGACTTGTTTGATTTTCGTCACAATAATCAGTCGTGACCATAACGACAAAAATTTTAAGTAAGATTCTAGTTACTTGTGGTATTACATATGACAATAACAAACATTTTGACATGAACATTTACTTGTTTCTTAATATTTACAAAAAATAAGTCTTTTTTATATTTCACGTTTTATTTTGTCAAGTCAAGTAAAATTCTAGTTAGGTACTACTGGTATTACATATAACATATGACTTTCACTCCCTGAGGAAGACCCATGTGGGGTCGAAACCGGTCGGAGCTGAAATAAAGCCTTCCAAAATACGACTGATTTCCAGTACTTTATTACCTCCACCCATTCATCCACGAGCCGAGAAAATCCATTTATCATCACATATGAGAATATTTGAAGAACAAATTTTAACCTGTTGACGGTAAATGATTTTTTTTTTTTGTGACTCGAATTGGAAACCTTGGTTGCAGTGTGTTTGGTATAATATGGGAAGAGGAGTAATATGTTAGAGGAGGAATCAACAAGTCCATAATCCATTTGGCATTTTTTCGCAGGTGATGGTGGATAATGATCGCAGCGCCGCGTCGCCAAACATTTAAACTATCCCCCGCGCAGGGGCGAATGGCGAATGGAGCGTTTTTGTAGCCTAACCTACCACAACATTCCTACAAAAACCACGCCGACTCAAGTAAAATATGTACTTTTTTGCTACGCACTCTTAGATGTTCTTGCTGGCTTTTTTCTAAGCCTATATATTTTTAGTACACTGCCGTTTACCCGGCCACAAAAATAGTGCCCTTTTTGCTAGGGGGTGGTGACGTCATCAGACACCTGTGGATGCTGGCTTGCTCTGCTATGCGTTATATTTATATGTGATGCCATTTTTTGGCGCTTTTTACGAGCATATGAATTGTGGGCTTTTTTCGCTGTTTATAGTTTTTGCGGCTGTTTTTATAAATTGGAGCACATTCATTGCATTTGCTTTAACTTCGTTCAATCTGAATATCTTGTGGTTTCAACACGATTAACTTCTTCGCTTACCATCTATATATCATCACTGCTTTTTACTCATCGCTAACTGTGCCAATTTCCTTCTCTAATCATGATATATTTCTACTATCATCTAATCGTTTACTCACGGATTTATCAGTTCTTAGGTACACACTTACAAATAGGGCCTTATATAGGTAATCCAAATTTAAGTATACCTTTAAGGTTCACATGTTGATTTACATATTTCTCTTATTGTCAAATCGAATAGTGACGAATTTATCAATTCTTAAACTGACAATTCCTTCTGTAATGATGATATATTTCTACTATCATCATATCATTTACTCACGGATTTATCAGTTCTTAGGTACTCACAGCTGTTACTAATAGGGCTTTATATAGGTAATCCAAATATAAGTATACCTTTAAGGTTCTCATGTTGATATAAATATTTCTCTTATTGTCAAATCGAATATTCACAAATTTATCAATTCTTAGACGCTGACAATTCCTTCTGTAATGATGATATATTTCTCCTATCATCAAATTGTTTACTCATGAATTTATCAGTTCTTAGGTACTCAGTGTTCTTAGAAAGAACCTTAGATAGGTAATCCAAAAATAAGTACATCATCAAATCTCTCATGATGATATATTTCTTTTATCATCAAATCAGTTAGATACTCAAGAATTTTCCAGTTTTCAGGCTCTCATGTTAATATAGGTATTTTAATTTGTCGTAAGGCACTCAAAACCATTATGGAGAGTGCAATATATTTCTTCTATCATCAAATTATTGTACTCACAAATACGTCAGTTTATTTTCAGACACTCAACATTGATATGGAGAGCGTCTTACATTAAAAAAAAATTAAGTCAGAAATTTTTATTCATTGCTAAAGAATGTCTTTGCTCTCAGATTTGTCGGTTTATTTTGAGACACTTAAAACCAATATAGAGAATACTTTTCAATCCAAAAAATATCACAATAAACACTTTTTGTTTTATACCCAGTAATGGGTAATAAGTGACAATTGATAATGTACAATCTAAATATATCGAAACGACAAGATTTTTAGCTATTTCTATGCGACATTCACAGAGAAGAATCATTTTTTTAATGCCAGTGAAAATTTTCTTGCAAGCTCATATTACAGTCTAATAAATCCTAATTTATTTTTTTCTTTACTTGCACCAAATATTTTTCTTACGCGCCTACAAAAACTTTAATTGAACTGATGCGAAATCCAAATTTAAAGCTAATAAGTTTCAATGTTTTTCTGGGATTTTTTCCCGGCTAGAAGTGTTATTTCTAATCTGAAATTAATTTATTTATTACAAGTCACGGGGCACCTAAACTTGCGCATTACATTCCGGAGTTTTTTCCTGCGAACAGTTATATCCTTTTGTCAATTAATATGGTTTCCTGTTCTTTACACTTCATTTATTATTGCATTTTTATCATTTCTTATGTGGATTGTCTTACATATTAGAAATTGTACTAAATTCACAATAATCTCTTACAGAAATAGTCAAATAAACTTTATAACAATAATCATAAAATCTTAACAGAAAACAGTTGAAATCGAAATGAGAGTTTCATTTGTTTATAGACAAATTTTACTAGTTATTTATTGGTATTGGTTGTTTACAGCTTATAGTGGGTTTCAAACCGCTCGGGCGCAGTGCTATTTTTCATTTGGAAAAAAAAACAATCACAGTTTCTTATCCATTTTTGGGTTAGGCAGATCTGTTGTACTACAGACATTGGTAGCTACTTAGTAGAGAGCTTTATCTTAAATTTAGCTGGTTTGGAAAATACACCACATGAAAAGTTTATTTATATAAATATTTTATTTACCATCGCAATTTTTAACTTATGAATGGGTATGTAAATATTTTCTGCACAAATTTCTATTTTAATCATTTATACCACAAAAACTACGTATTACAGACATTCAAAACTGAAATAAAAAATGTACCTTATTCATTATTTTATATGTAATGTTTTTAACAAGAATTTGACTTATGTTTACTAGCACAAACAAATCAAAATATTATTTAAATTATATCAAAATTAGTACTTAAAACACACAACTATTTTGTTTTAAATAGAATTTACTTGCAATTTATTGCTGTACTCTGTACAAATATTATATTAAGGGGTTAGTCTAAATATAGCAAGTGTCATTTTTGGTACATTTTAAAGAAAAATATTATTAGAAAAAAGTTTTTAGAATAATATTCTTAACATCAAATTTCAAATTTTGATTTTTCAATAAAATATAATTTAAATTTTAGTTTTTTTTTAATTGAATTTCAAAAAAACATTCGAAAAATATATTAACAGTCTGATGTTAAAATGTAAGCATATGTGTGATTTTTTTGGAATGAAAAATCCTTTAAATAAATGAGCTATTGGGAAAGTACAATTTTTGCTTACTAAAAACAAAATTTAATGAAAAACCAAAATTTGAGAAACAGTTTTTTTCTTTTTTTCTCATAACATTTTTCTCTAAAATGTACCAAAAATGAGATTTTTAGAAAAGTACGAAAGACGCTTTTGCTGTAGATAGACTATCCCCTTAATATATTTAACGGACAGCGGTGGCTCACTTGAATAGCGAGATTTGAAATAAACAGACTGTGAGATCTGGGGTTCAAATCAAATTAAAATACTGCTAAGATGTGACCGAATGGTTCGAAACCCATTATAAGCTGTAGTTAGAAGATGTTGTAGACTGACAAACTACACCACTAAAATGCAAGTAAAACATGTCATGATAACTTAGATACTTGAGTTTAATCTACCTTGTAATTTAAAAATAATTTACTTGAATTTTTGCAGAGAGTTGTAAGCCTACAGTTACTGTAATGTATAATACTATATATTTAATGTGAAGTTAGTTTAATAAATCTAACTAATTATTACCTTGCAGAAACATACAAATAGAAGTCAGAAGTGAGATTAAATAAGAATATTTTTTGTGCCTTACTAATTAACAATATAATTCTGGAGTTTACAAAGAGAATAACGTTTCAAGAACAGTAAAAGTCTGTCTTTCGTAAACAATTTTGTAAGAGGTGAAAAAACCTTCGCATTGTTTCAATTTCAAGAAATCTGCGTAATAATATATACCGACAAACAAACAAAATCAAACAGTGTCCTTAAAACCTACTCAACCAGCTAAATAATTTATTCGGAGTATAATTCTATTTACTCTAATATAATTTATTGTAGAAAGCGTGCCATTATTGCATTGGGTGTCTAAGATACTGAGTCATTCTGATATAATAATAATATAAGTGAGAGGGCAAACAATCAAACACACATACCACAATATATCTTTATATAATCACAACAATGTCCTTTACATTATTATATCTTCTACTCCTTTTTATTGACAGAACTGAGGTGGGATTTCATAACAACTACAAATAACTTTTGCTCTTATTAAGTATCAATTTCAAATTTAAGACATTTTCACGTCTGTGTAATCTTAGTATGTATCAACCATAATAATTATTAATGTTATAGTGTTGTAAGTTCACTTTATATAGATATAGTTCTTCTGAGAAATATATGAAAATAACTTTTGCATTAAATTTAGTGGTCAGGCGACATAAATTATTTCAAATTAAAGGCATCCTTTGAAGAGAAAGAAATGGACCTTATTAAACAAATTCTTACTAAATTTACTTCGTATAAATTTTATTTCTTACATGTATCTCTAAAGAAGATTTTTAGTAACATTAGATGTATTTCTTTTTAAATTACAAATTGAATAAAATACATTATTACTAAAATATTTTAATCTCGTTTTAAAAGTACTCAATTAGAAAACAAAAAAAAGTACCTGCCTAAAGAAACCATTACCGCAAGTCCCATAAAACTAAGTGCTATCGACTTATTTTATAATAATTTTCAAATATTTGGTGCAAGAACAATAAACTATCTCAACTGTAATCAATTGTAGATTTAAAAATTGTATTTTGGTGGCAGCACTGTTTATAGACTTATATTAGTTGTGAGTAATATAAGTCGATATTTCAATAATATTCTCATGTGAAAATAAAGAAAAAAAAATCAGAAATTTAAAGAAAAAATTTAGAATAACAGTATAACAGAATTGGATTTGGCAGCTCTGTTCATAGACAGAAAAACTCAGTGGCAAATTAAGTGGGAGCTGTTTAGACACTGACTTAGGGCGCTTGGATTATTGGGGCACCCAAAAAAACTACAAGACAACTTAACAATTTTTTTAAAAACATCGTCTACTGAATTTCATATTTAAGGGGATTCACTGCCATTCTAAAACTACCTAAGGGTTTGGAAGAGAAAAGGACGAGGTAGCAAGTGGGCTGACCCTAAATCCTTCCCTCACTTCTTAAAATAAACACGTAATATATTATATACTGTCCGTGGTCAAATAATTTATAAGTGCTACATGAAATTATGAATGATTTATGAATTATTATATTATTCTATATTTTCCTATTTCCAGGATTAATAGCAGCTAGTACAGAGACCTAATCTTAGAAGATTAACATCAAATATCTCAAATTTATATTCGAACAAGGAACTTAGTAATTTGGAGTAGATGACAGTAGTTCTACAAGCAAGTATCCGCCAGATTTTACGAGAAATTCGTAATATTGTTAAAAATGTAATAATTTTTAAAATAATTGATACAAAATTGACATTATCTTGAAGGAAAATGATGAAACTTTGTCTCTCCAATAATATATTTTTGAAATTTTGTTTAAAACATGTGGTACTATTTGTCTAATATAAGCAAACTTTAAATAAATAAAATAATATAATTGAACAAAAATTTTAAAATCCATCATTAGAGAGACAGAGTACGTAGTTCCAACAATTTGACAGTGTTTTATTTATTTTGAAAATGTTAAGTTTTAAGACGATTTAATAGTATTACTAAACAGTATTTTGGCGTATTTCAAAGGCTACAAGTGATCCTCTTCAAAAGAATAAAAAACAATCTTAATATCTCAAGGTGCTATATGCATGTCTTGGTTCTGCTTTGGAAAATCAGATCTTAAAATAGTATATTTTGATGATGAATACCAATCGAAATTTCAACAATATGGCAATTATTTAAAATAAAATATTTTAATAGAACTTTACATACAATGCAGAGAAGAAAATAAATAGTGACTGAAGGAATTTATGATTATATATTTTGATACTATAGTTTAATATGGCAATTATTTAAAATAAAATATTTTAATAGTACTTAACATAGAATGCAGAGAAGAAAATAAACAGTGACTGAAAGAATTTGTGAATCAGATGTTTAGATTATATATTTTGATACAATAGTGCAATATGGCAATTATTTAAAATAAAATATTGTAATAATAGTATGGAATGTAATGTGTACATTTTGGAAAAAGTAACATTTGAAACGTCACTTATTTATATCGTAACATAATGAATGAATGCAAGATTTGGTGCAAGAACATTGAAAAGAAAACCATTTTAATCCAACCCCGAATTTTTTCAGGGCATTCCTTCCATGAAATAAATAATTCTAATGACGTATAACACCATTGTATGAAAAAGCATCGGTTCTCAGACAAATAAATAACGCTGATAAATCGTAGTCATCATGGCATCAACAATTATTTAAAATCAAATATTTTATTTGTATTTTATATAGAATGCAGAGAAGAATATAAATAGTGACTGAAAGAATTTGCGAATCAGATGTTTAGATTATATACTTTGATACAATAGTGCAATATGGCAATTATTTAAAATAAAATATTGTAATAATAGTTATGGAATTTGGAAAAAGTAACATTTTAAACGTCACTTATTTATATCGTAACATAATGAATGTATGCAAGATTTGGTGCAAGAACATTGAAAAGAAAACCATTTTAATACAACCCCGAATTTTTTCAGGGCATTCCTTCCATGAAATAAATAATTCTAATGACGTATAACACCATTGTGTGAAAAAGCATCGGTTCTCAGACAAATAAATAACGCTGATAAGCCGTAGTCACCATGGCATCAGCGCTGGCGATCAGAAACAAAAGTCATAACAAATGCATTGGCGAACAACAGAACATGCAGCAGGGGCGTGGCAGGGCGTTTTTTCCGCGGCCAAGGTAGACACTCGCACTGACAGCTGACGCTCGGCCAATCACAGCGCGGCTGGCGAGCGGCGAGCGTTGCCATTGGCTGAGACGCGCGGATAGTGTTACCTGTGTACAACCACCGCTTCTAGAGATATCGATTTCGGTAATGAGGACTGCGCGCACCGCTGAGAGACTACACCCAGATCTGGGTAATCTTCTAATTACTAAACCTATCCATTACTTGCTTTTTTATACAATTTAAGTCGCCTTCCTTTTGGCAACAGGCTCATATCATCTCAGTTTAAAATTATGAGTTTAAAGTAAACTGAGTAGAGATTTTTGAGTAATAAAAAGAACAACAATTTCATTACCTATCACCTATTTGTGTTTCACGAGAGTCTTGTATTTTTGTTGGTCTTGCACCAGTCTTGCAAAAAATGCAAGACAAGAACAAGACAAGAGCTTCAAATTTCGAAGCAAGACAAGACAAGAAATTGTTTAGCAAGAAAAGAGCAAGAATAGCAATATTTTCTTCAATTCTTGTACTCTTTTTTTTATTAATTTGAAATATAAGTATATATTTATTATAATAATGTATCTATAAATATATGTTACTGATTAAGAAAATAATGAATTCAGTATTTTTGTACATATAGTAACTTAACATTTGTATTTATCTGAAAGTACAAAAAAATGTAAGTATTAAAAAAATTAAAACATAAAATTTTTCAATATACTTATATACATATGTGAATTTCATTTAAAAAAATTTATAATAATAATAATAATAAATATTGGCTCAATAATATAATTATTTAACTCAGAGTTAAAGCACAAAATGCTTTCTTTTAACCAGGGAGCTTTGAAAAAAGCTTCTCTGTTATAAAAAAAAAATGCTTAAAGTAGTGCAGCTAGGCTATTTTTTGTTTTTATAATATTCATTCGAGAGAAATGCCAGTAGGTTTGTCCAAAATACACCCAAATATAAATGAATTATGTAAATTACAGCTCATGTATCACATGATTTCCTAAGATAAATAAAATGTGTTTAAAATTTCATGCATATAATATTGAGGGTAACGGAAATTTTATTATCGAGTTGGGGTGCCTTCACATAAAAAAATTGGAGAACCACTGCTCTAGGCTCCTGTCTTGTATTGAAATTTCAAGACAAGACAAGACTTTCTTATTCTAGGTCAAGACTAAAAAATTCTAGATAATTTCCAAGACTTAATTAAAAATTTTATATTTTCGATATATAAATATATCATGTGAAGCTTGTTCCATCCGAGCTGAAACAGTGATTGTAAAATAGAAAAAGAACGCTGCCGAAGAATTATTTGTCCTTGTCTAAAGCTTATACGCAGGTTAATGTAGAGTGCTGAAACAATCTAGAGTCTTGATATCTAGACAAGATATTTCAGTTAGACTTAGTCAAGTCTTGAAATTTTTCTAGACAAGACAAGATTTTATAAAGTCTTATCTTGTTCTGTCAAGACGACAACTTTAGTCTAAGGTTACACTATATTATAAAATAAAACCGAAAATTGTCCCCTAACATTAAATATATAAAAAGTATAAAACTAGAAAGATATTTGGAGAACTCTTATCATTGGTAGCACTGAAGGATAAATAGTAAGGATTACTTAAAATCAGAGTTGTTCGGACATATGGTATGGTTTACATGTAGAGTGGTCCTCTTATATATCCTTGTATTTGATGAGAAGTTTTCGACACATATGCCAAGTTTTAGATATGTTATAAATTTATGGTTTAATGAATAAATTATATGAGACAGGAAAAATCGTTAATAAATAATTGTATAAATCTAGTAATAAAATGTACCAGTTTTGATCACCGATTTATATACTTATTGATATTGCATATTGTCTATAATGAGTCGATATTATCAATATTGAAAAAAATAATTCGATCTCAAGAAACCCTTGGTATTTAAAGGACCATTCTATTTCTAGTAGGACGGATAAACTTCAAGAATTTGTAGCTCAGTAGATCATCGTATAGATACTGAAGGACCACGTTTCGAACATCAATAGGATCCACAGATTTTTCAAAAATGTATCTATAGTTTCTATATCTAGATGGATGGGTAACACTTTAAAATTCATGTTTTTAAAGCACCCTACTAGGTATAGTTTATATTTAAAAATATTTCAATAAAAGCCATTTACTGACGAATATATTCTGTCTATGATCTCGTCAATAAAATGTCTATAAATTAATTACATACTCATTACCTACTTTTTAAGGTAAAAACTTGCTGTTATACATATTAAAATAATTTAGCTCGTCAATAAAAATAAAAACATTTGAAACAGGACATCATTGTTTTATATTTCCCTATACATTAAGGATTATACGTACGGTCCTTCAATTATATTCTAGTATTTACTATCAAGTAATAATTATTTTTCCACGCTACAATCATGCTAATAATATTCATAAACAAATAGTAATTACTGATTTGCCACCATCCAAATTATACCTTCCCATATCTCAGCTTGAAATACAAAATCGTTTCTTTCCAATCGAATGATTTAAAAATGAACAGAAGCACATAGTACGGTAAAAACTAAGCTTCTGAAGCTGTTGTAAGAATTTCTCGTAATGTCTCTTTCAATAGATTAATTGTAAGATAGAAGTAAGTGGATTAATTAATCCTTTATTAATTAATTGGCTAATTACTGCATTACTTGCAGACAGTAATAACCATTGTTGATATTTATTGTGTCTTCTACAAGTGAGATATTGAGAGAAGAGAAATATGTTTTTACTGAAGTAATTTATGAAGTATTTGATGTCTATTTCTTTCCATTACTTATGCATAGATATGGCTGTTGTAATGATATTACTATTACTAGAATATTAGTATTTATTATTTATGGTAGTCATAAATGTTATAGCTTTATAACTGATGAATTTATACTTCAAACGAAAAACAAATTCTAAATTATTGTGTTTGCTACACCCAGTAATTGGTAACAAGCATTGCTATAGTTTGACAAGAGATCTCGAGTTGACGTTTAAATTGTTTTATGGTTGTGGTATCAATTCAAAGTTTTGCTCCAGGTACCCAGCTAAGCACTGGATTTGGAAATCACAAAGTAACATTAGCATGCCTAACTTAATATAAATGGATTACTGTACGACATGGAAATAACTAGACAGGGATGTATTTAAAATTTTAATACCGTTAATTTCTTAGCAATAATCATTATCTTCGTAGAATTGCCAAAATTCTTTGCATAAAAACGAAACTCCTATAACATAATGTTCTTATTACCAAGTGTACATCAACGTTACCACAACTTGTGACAAGTATTAGAGTATTTTTCATAAAACACGGTATTAAAATTTTAAATACATGCCTGTCTAGTTATTTCCATGTTGTACAGTAATCCATCTATATTAAGTAACGCATGCTAATGTTACTTTGGGATTTCCAAATCCAGTGCTTAGTTGGGTACCTGGAACAAACAGTGTATTCTAATGGATTTCGTACAATTCTATACACTATAGCAGAATGCATAAAGGTCACATTTCTTTCAGTTATTTCACTCAGGGAAAAACTTTGTATAGATACCACAACCATAAAACAATTTAAACGTCAACTTGAGATCTTTTGTCAAACTATACAGTTTTACTAATTTAATAAAGGGTTCTAATTTGAAGGAAGTGAGCTGGTAACCGCTGCCCATACAAAATCAGATAATGAATTGATATTTGACAATTCATTACGGATGTAGTGGATTTTACGGTTCCTGTAAATAGTGCCAATAATGCGAAACATTTAATTTCCTTTACATCTATTTTATATTTGAGACAATGGCTCATTAAGGATGAAATTGCCTTTAAATATACTGCAGTTCTTTCTCTATTCCAGCTGCAAGTGTCCTTGCAATAACAATATATACATAAAAAAATATGAATAGATATCTTTAAGGCGAAAAAAGATAATAAGTAATGGCAATGCATGTTTCGAAACTACTGATATGATACTAGTATCGATACTATTTTTTTCTATACCGGTATTTTAGAAATATCGATACATTTAGCCCAGTATCGCAAAACTTTAATTTATTTAATGAAACATGAATGTTTCTTTTTGATTTTCTGAATACAAAATTAACTTTTTTAACAATTCTGGAAAAAAGATTTAGTAAACACATAAGAATAAAATATTTTTATGTTTTATAAAATAGGTATTTGTGCTGATAGGTAGGAAAGTTGTTCTTTTCTGGATCAAAGGATATGTTTGAGGACTAGAACTAGAAAACAACTTTACTGCCATGTAGCACATACTATTTTTTATCCTACACAACAAAACAACATAATAAAATAATATAAACATGAAATTTGTGAAATAGATTACCAAAATTAGAAATAAATGAGATTTTGTAGGTCTGGACCGGTAAATGTCTATTTTCTTGCACACGCACACTTAGTAAAATCTTATTATTAATGCATGTAGGATAAAAGAATATTTTTTCCTTACTTCCTTTCTTTCTTTCGATATTTGAAAGTATCCATATTTTTTACATTGGTGTCGATATTTTTGATACTCAATTATTGATATTTTTTGAATATCACATACCCCTACTTGAAACGGATATTTAAAAATTATTATAAGTTAAGCCGTTTCGCCCATTATAAAAAGCTTTATGGGACTTTAGGTAAGTACTTTTTATGTGCTTTTAAATCTAAATTAAAATTACAAATAATACATTTTAAATGTAATTCAATTTGTAATTTGAAAAGATATTAAAATATTACTGGACTAGAGAAAAAACAGTTATTATTTTTTTAGAGCTACATACAAGAAACAAAATTTATAGTAAATAAATTCAATAGTAAATTTTTAATGCGGCCCATTTCTTTCCCTTCAAGTGACAGCCTTCGATTTGAAATAATTTATGACGTCTGACCACTAAGCAACCCAACCCTCGATAAATGGTTGAAACTTTACATAAGTTATTTTGAAATATCTTTTAAAAGAATTAAATTTATAGCATTGCAAGAAGATTTTGTTTGGTTTCTGATTACTATCAGAATTATTTGGAGCTAAACTAATGCCCTAAGTCTTCAGCCCCATGTTAATAGAGTTCAAATGCAGTTATACAGCCGAATGATTTATTCTTCACCTTGCTATGCCTAATTTGTATGCACTCTTAAATGAGTATAATAAAGTTGAACTCCTCAGCACTGAAGCTACGCCATTAACCACTAGTCTCATAACACTTTACGACGAAAGCGAATGGAACAGAAAAGGACAGAAACAGAAACAAGAAAAAGACACATACAAATTTTTTAACGGTAGTAAAAAAACCATTTTACGCTTTTAAGTCTAATTGCTTTTGCAAATTAACGAATTGTCTTCCAACTCAGATGAATTTTATTTTATTTGCTCAACATTTTCAACTTGTAGTCCATTTTAAGCGGAAAACAAAAATTTATGCCAAGAAAACATCCCAAATTTTTAATCGAAACGTTCATATATCTTAGTTCTTGAAATATAAACTTTTAAAATTATGGGTGTAAGTTTCAATGGGGTAGGTGACCAAGGTAGAATTTTAATGAAAAAACTATTGAATTATAGAAAGTATATTTATTTATTAACGTTGACATTAAAAAAGTTAAATATTTATCAGCAATTGTTTAGTAATTTGCGTTAAATAGAAACAGCGTCCTTTACTATGACGTTCACTAAGTTAGCACTATCTCACTCACACCACCTATTTCCGTCTGTCTACCTTCGCCGCTCTCATGAACTTCGTTGACGTCATAATCCCCTCCCAAGTACTATATTATTTATTTACTTCAAAACAACATATAATTAACAATTTTTAAAAAATACGGGTATATTATTTTTGTACAAGCTATCACATATACCAAATTTAGAAATTGGTCACCTACCCCATTTGAAAACATTTATAATTTTTTTTCTAGTAACAACTGATGTTTAATTCTTTAAAATTTATATTTTAAAGTTATGTTTTATATATTTAAACTGTATTTACAAGTAAAATTAGGTGTAATACCCAAAAGTAGGTGCAACAAAAATTTTATAGAAAATTTAATAATAAAATTACTTTAATTTTGTTTAATTCTTGTAATTTAAATAATACAAAGCTCAAATTTTGGTTTTGAGATCACAAGAAACACTAGTTTTGATATTTACCCAAAAATGGGTCATACACCCAAAAATGGGTCGAACCCAAAAAAATGAGTTACATATACCAAAAAATAGGTCTCGAGGCGCTGATTCCAAATTTTCAAACCGAATTTAATTATCTCTTTTCGTTCTTGAGATATTTACGTTCAAAGTTGGACCTTGCCACACCCATTTTTGGGCTGTAACACACAACTGGGTGGAGATACGACTTCAACGACTATCTTAATCGATTCTACGGAAAATTTTATGTATGTATATCAAATTTCAAATTTTTATCTGAAAGGGTTCAAATTTTATAAAGGAAATTGTGAAAAAACTGAAATTGGCCAAAAATCGAAAAAAATCGTAAGGGGTTCATCAGGCATTTTTTTCGATTTTGGCCATTTTCGTTTTTCCTTACTAAAAATTGTATCCGTTGGAATAAAAATCTGAAAATTGGTACACTTGTGTAATTTTGCCCGTAGAATCGAATGGTGAAGTCGTTAGGTTCGTATTTCTACCCGTTTAAGGTATATACCTAAAAAACCTAAATTTTAGGTTCCAACTTTGAAAGCTCATATCTCGGGAACGAAAAAAGATAATTGAATTCTGTTTGAAAATTTGAAATCAGCATATCGATGTTTACTTAATACCAAAAAATGAAGAGTTTTGGTGACAAAAATTTTCCGAGCGAAAAATAGAAATTCCGGTTTTTTCGTTTTTCTCATTTTTCACCGAATCGTTCCAAAGAACGTATATGTGAAAAAAAACATTTCTTTATGTAACTTTGTCCGTAGAATCGACTAGTATTATCGTCGAGATTGTATCTTTACTTGTTTTGAAGATATACCCAAAAAACACACATTTTTGAGGTGCAACTTTGAGAGCAAATATCTCAGGAACCAAAAAAGATAATTAAAATCTGTTTGAAAATTTGAAATTAGCTCTTCGAAATCTATTAATGTGGACTAATTTCTAAAACCAAAATTTTGGACCCAAAAATGGGTGTTTTTGAGATATTTCCGGTTTATAAACCAATTTTACGTTTAAAAGTGAGTATTTTCGTTAAATATATAATTGCACAACTATTAGTAATCGAAAATTTAAATGAATCAATGCTATTTATGAATATTTTCTTAAAATAGAAACAGGAATATTGATTCAGAATACAAAAATGTTTTATCCGTAATTTTTGATGGTAGTTATGTTCATAGACGGATCATACAATGAATATATTTTAGTTTTGGAGTAATATTATATTAGAAACATTTAGACTAAAAAAAAACCTAATAGTTTGAGGTACGTGAAATGTAATAGTATATTACATATTAAGAAATGTAAGTGCGTAATTGGTTTACAACTCGAATTATGTACTATACTTTTTCTACGACCACTATTTGACTGTTTTTCGATCACACCACGATCACACATTACACCTTGTGTGATTCGAGCACTCGACTTCGTCTCGAGCCGAAACTTTCACACTTCGTAGAAACTAGGACATTTTCCTCACTTGTTGTACAATATACTACTTTTTACGACTATTAAGATGTTTGCTTGTATGTTTGTTATTGCTACATAGTATATTGTAAACACATTTTCAAATCCCATGGTAACCATAGGCAACGTTAAAGTATAAATTCATATCTCACATGTCAAAAATCGTATTGTTTTAGTATATTGTACAACAAGAGTGGATATGATGCCTATATCACATGAGCACGAATTTTCAGGCACGACTCAAACGGGACTGCCTCAAACGTATACGTGCAATATAGGTATTCCATTTGGATTGTACAGTCTAGTTTTTCTACGACCAAATATATCAAATAATCACTTACAGTAACTAGACATTTTCGTCGCAAACAAAATAGGATATGTCAGATATTTTTTAACGTTTATCAATCAATGTTGCCAACGTAAAGTAAAAATGGAAAAAAATGAGCTGTCTTTAAATATTATTTAAGATTAAATTATAATAAATTATACTTTTATTTATTTCATGTCATGAGAATAAAAATAAAAATTTTATGCATCAATAATTACTTGACGAATTTGACCAGTGTTTGATGAGGGTAGTGAATTTCATTTCCGCACATGGTGTGGATATAACATACATATCCGTACATGATAGTACGAAGGAATGTTGTCAATATACAGTAGGGAATAGAAAAAAATTTTAGCTAGTTGCTAGGAACAACTGAAATTAATTAGGAAATAATATTGTAGTCGTATAAAAAGTATAATGTACAACAGTACAACTTGCTTGGAATGTCAATTTCATACTCTTATGAAATGAGTACTAAATATAGTATTAAATTCATATTATTAATTAATATTTGAACTAAGACGCAAACAACTGAACTGAATTGAAATCGAAGAATATCTACTTTAAACTTCTTTATTTGGAATGAAATATAAATAAATAAAACGATTTAACTTTCGTTGCAAATATAGCAATTTTTTTATATTATTATGTCTAGTATTAAAATTTAAAGTATTAATACTATTTATCACCCTGATGGACTGATTTACAGTCGATACATTGGTGTATGTGTGAATTTTATTAAATGACTGCAACTCCAAAAAGACCTTCTTTTATTAACATCCAGTAGATAAAACCAATCCTACATTATAATATTAAAATGCATCAACGTTTAAACACAGAATAGTTACATACACAAGCGACATTCCGTGTCGGTACCGTTCATGTTACCCTATTCAATTCTATGACCTTGGAGCATTGTGTAGATCTTTAAATTTGTTGGCTTCCCCTATCTCTCCCTAAGATGTGATGAAACTTTTCGTTTTAAACATTTTAAACAATGAGCCCTTTAAATTTGTTGGCTTTACCCATCTCTCTCTAATTTTTGTTTATCTATCTTACTGTCGCTTCTGTATAAACCTATTCTGTGGTTTAAATACAAATATTTTCTTTTCCCAGTATGTAAGATTAAATATATAAAAATATGAGCTAGGGCTGTTTCACAAAACTACAAGTCTTGTAATACAAGTGTATCACTTGGCAACGTTTGTCAAATTTTCAATATGTGTCAATAGAATTTATAAGTAGACAAGCGTTGTCTAGTAATATACTTGTATTACAAGACTTGTAGTTTTGTGAAATAGGCCCCTGGTTTAACTCCAGATTTACAGTAAAACTTATACTTCAGAGCATATATTCACCCCAATTCTGTAAAGAAGTTACTAGCTCTTAGTAACGTTACTAAAAAATTTAACCAATAGAAATATTTGTAAAAGCTGTCATTTTCATATTTAATTTAGTGTCTACTATTTTTATTGGCTAATGATGTTAGTAACGTTACTAGGAGCCAGTAACTTCTTTACAGAATGGGGTAGGTGACCAATTTCTAAATTTGGTATATGTGATAGCTTGTACAAAAATATTATACCCGTATTTTTTTAAAATTGTTAATTATATGTTGTTTTGAAGTAAATAAATAATATAGTACTTGGGAGGGGATTATGACGTCAACTAAGTTCATGAGAGGGGCGAAGGTAGACAGAGACGGAAATATGTGGTGTGAGTGAGATAGATAGGTTTATTGCCACACCTTCAAATTTTAACCAATCAGCGTGCTAACTTAGTGAACGTCATAGTAAAGGACGCTGTTTCTATTTAACGCAAATTACTAAACAATTGCTGATAAATATTTAACTTTTTTAATGTCAACGTTCATAAATAAATATAATTTCTATAATTCAATAGTTTTTTCATTAAAATTCTACCTTGGTCACCTACCCCATTGGAGTAATTAGGTATTAATTTATCCCCGGTGGTAGAAATCCGTGAATATGATCCATCCTCTCGCTAAGAAGCCTAGCGTGCACGCGTGTGCGGTGCGCATGCGAATGCACGGAGCGTGCAGTCATAAATACACGAGAGAAAAAACAGCAGCTACTGGAATTCATTCTAGTCGCTCAGGAGAATACTCGGCGGAGACGCGAGCGTCATTACTCCGCCGTGTGCGCGAGGAATGATGGCTGGTTCGCGTGAGGACGAGAACGGATTGGAATCGGAGATCGGGGCTCGGAGGTGTCATCATAACGAGAGGAGAGGAACTCATTTGGAAACTACCTCCAAATCAGTGATAGATATTGGACAAGATAAAACCGGAGGTGTCATCATACCAAGAGGAGAGGTACTCATTTGGAAACTATCGGCAATATAGTGGCAGATATTGGACAAGATATGACCTCCTAAGATCTCTGTGAAGTAGCTACGAGTTTATTATGTTATATATTTTAATTTACAGTCTTCAACAGACCGAGGAACCAGTGGCGGTAATCGAGTAATTACCCCCTTACTGTCTTCAATACACATTCAAATGGTCAACTAATGCGACAACTTTGCCCCAAATTAACCGACTTCATATCTCTTACGATTCTCGAGATACCAATGATTAGTCTCTTAAAACGGACACTCTGTATAGTGGAAAATAATGAAAAATATATGACTTTTCTGAAACAGTTTCGTGTGATTAAAAAAAGTCTGAGAATATATGGCTACAAGGAAGAAAAATTAATGAATAATTTTTCAAAAATTATTCCGGTTAAAGTGTAAGGTACTAAAAAAAATGACCTCTAAAGAGCATCTCAGAGTGTCTGAGAAGATATTGGAAAAATAATTAGAGGTGTGATCTCTGTTTGGTTTGAATAGCTGCCACGCAAAATCAAACAAATGATGAACTACTCTCTCGACAAAAAAGAGAATACTAGAAAATTTGATCTGACAAGAAAAGATTATTGTACTGCAGAACTCTCCTCAACAGCTTGGAGTGTTTAAGTAGAGACAGAGGACTTGAAACAGCCCTCAGAAGATAGTCCAAAGTCCAAAGTTTACAATAATTTGAAATAAAACCGAATAAAATAAATATAAAACTAGTATTATATTAAATTATTTATATCTATACTCAAAGAATTGTTGCATTATTTTTTGCATTAGTAAATATATACGATAAATAAAGTATAACACCATATTTCATACCATTCTAGTAGTCCTTTGCCCATCTACACCTACTTCAGGGTGTGGAAGTTATAGTTTAAATCTGAAACAAAAGTCAAACATCATTAGTTATTTTGTTTTTTTTAATAATTATTATTATTTCCATCATTCCAATTGTTTAAAAACAATAGAACTTCAAATTCATAAATTTCCATGTTCTAGAATGATATGTAATAAACATAAAATTTCCTTTTAAGTATTTCGCATTAAATTTCTTAACCTCGACCAAGTGTTATATATCAAACTCATCAGTAATCGATAAGCTTTCGATTTATCATACTTACAATGTTGATATCACTAATTATACTACATAATTAACACTAATTATAAGGACGCTATGCTGTCACTACGAAACGACCGTTAAACTTGTTGAAACAAATGGCGATTGCGCGCCTACTAGATTCCAAAAACGTGAAAACATTTCTAGAATTAATTATTTTATTCTATTCACTATATAGAGTCATATTTATTAATATTATTAATGTATTTCAATGTAATAAATGTTTTTATAAAGATATAAATTTTTTAGAGCTAATAATTTTCATACGTTGACATTTAACTGACAGGTGTAAATCACAAAATGTTTGATTATCTCAAAAACTAAAGACTTTTTGCGGTTCCTACACATGAAAGACTGCCCTTAAAATTTAATTTTAGGGGGGGTTTACTTGAAACATTTTGAAATTTATGGTAATTTTACTTTTGTCCAACTTTGAAGTTGAAGGAAAAATTTGATGAAAAGTTTCTGAGTTTACAGCTGTGTTATTTGGCTTAAATATTTGTTATAGTACTTTTAATGTATTTAATGTTTTATACATTATTTTAGGTGTGATATGTATGAATAAATAAAAAGTAAAAAAGAATAATAAACATTTGAAGTCTGCTAATGTGTTTGAGTAGAATTGCTAGACCCATATAAGGGTTTATAGCTCAGTAATTACTCTTGAATCTCTCCACAACTTATTTCTGCTTCGTAATATCTCTTCAGGCCTTAATTGAGCGTGTAGATTTTCCCACAGTCGAAACCCTCGGCCAGGAGGTAAATTTGATTTAATAATTTCACACTTTTACTCATCGGTTCTTCCATTCGACACACTTGCACCCCCAATCAAGGGCTGGGGAGGACGGAGGAATGACCCTAATTCTACGACCTTGGCTTCCGAAAATATTATCTTATAGGTTACGGAATTTGGAGTAAAATTGTAATCAAAATAGAAATTTTGTCATTTACAACTTCTACTAGTTATAATTATAGAATTGCTATAAGATTATTATACAACAGTGGATCAAGTATATACAGCGAATTAGATATTTTTGAGGAAATTGAATAACTTTTACTTTTGTCCTTTTATCCTTGAGAACCTTTCCTTAAAGGCCGTATTTATTTGGAACTTTTTAAGTAACCTAGTTGGTTAATTCTGTTTTTGCACATCCGGGAATAAAAGTCTATTTTACTCTTAATTTTCCAAGACGTACCTGGAACACGATTTTTATTTATTATTTTTACGATGATGTCTGTCCGTCTGTGTGGATGAATGGATGGGTGTTGTAACGATTACTCAAATACCAGTGAATAAAAAAGTTGAAACTTTGGATATGACATTTTGATATCCTAGATTAGATCTGATTATATTTTGCTCTTAATCGTGCAACCGGAAGTAGTATTTTCATGAAAATCTGTACTGTTTTTCTGAAATAGCTCAATTAATTATGAATATGTGAGAATTTTTGTAAAAAATAATTTAATATTATGTCATTAGCTAAAATTTTATATAAAATATAGGTGCATTAGTGAATTTTATTAAATGATTGCAACTCCAAAAAAGACCTTCTTTTAAAATTTTTTATTTCAAATTTGTTTCTACGTAGCCCCATTTAACTGTTACAAGTTATTCGATAAATTTGTTACAATTGCGGTTAATCGGCTTACCTATGGAAGTAAATGTTTTATATTTGACGGTGACAAGTATTATAATTGAGAAAGAAATACAAAATAAGGTTGAGCTTCCTTTAACTACTATTTTCTGAGTAAATTTCTTTAATATTGATATCTAAGCACAAATGATATAATTGTAAGTATCAAATATGACAAAAATATATGAAATATTAATAAAAATAAATTATTGAATGTTTTAAAGATTCAGTATTAAATTTTAGGATAATTGTAGGCTTTAGAAATCCACAGATTGTTTATTACAACTAATTTTACATGTGAGAAATACGTTTCGTATGTAAATTCTCAACCATCATTAGTTCTACAACGGTTATAAAAATATACATTACAAGCAGATTTGATGATAAATGATTTTTAAATTTACCAATATAAACTTACCCAAAACAAATGATTATATTTATATGAAGTTAATTAATTGTTTCTTTAAGCATACTGATTTCTAAAGCCTACAATGATCATAAAAATTAATAAAAAGTGAGAGATTATATGCTGGTCACATCAAATTTTTTAATATACATTTTATAATTCTCTTCGAATAAAGAAATTATCATAAATAATTGGTAAGTATTTGTTGTATATTGTGATGTACCAAGTGAAAGAAAAATTAATGTCCAAGAGACAATGTCCGTATCTGTAAAAGATTTGATTTGTTTTCTGACGTGAACAAAAATTGTGTGTTGTAATCAAGAAGTTTGGAGCAGCAGTGAGATTTTAATTTGGAATTTCGTGAAACAATCCAGGTCTATATGAGAAACCACCTCTTAGCATCACTAACGTACCTTAGCGGTTCAATTTTACTATCCTCTTCGTCATTAGCTTCTGCCTTGAGGGCCCCATGCCACGAGAGCGGCTTCGCCCCACATTCTCGCACACACAATGGCTCGTTCTGTGCCGCTCGCTAGGCACGGTGCTCCGGTGATGCGTCTTACAGAAGCCGCCGAGTTTTGGAAAAGAGTAAAATAAAAGTGAAAAAGTAAATTATTTTCTTGTGTTTGTTGCGATGTGCTTGAAGAGCTGCTTTAACGTAATGTTGCTTCTCCTTTTATTTGTACCGAGGTGCTTTGTTGGCGCTCTTTGTCTACCACGTGAATGGGACGAATTTTTGGGAACTTCATTCATACCTCATTCCGTTTTTGATCGGCTTAGATTTTCTCTCTCCTGCAACACTATGTAAATACATACAGTTTTTGCATTTGTTAACACATTATTGTAATCAGTAATTCTAATATTCTAAGTCGTTATTGTAATCAAACCTATCTTGATTGGAATAAAATATTTGATTATTTATTGAGCATATAGATTGTTGTTAATTTCATGACAATTTATAAAACTACATGTGTACATTAAATTTTTACATTTGTTTACATTTTAATAATCGTAATAATTTTTGTAATTAACCAATTTCAATTGAAACGGCCGCCGACTTTTCTAAATTTTCTTGGCGGCAAAAAAAATAAGAAAAAAGAAATATTAGAGGAAGCACTTTAGACCGTTCTAATTATTGACCTATTAAAACTAGAGCCCTATCCAGAGTGGCCAAATCTGCTGCAGAATGTGTTCTGGTTTTAACAGACCTAGAATTAGAGCAAACACTTCTGCGTGCTCTAATTTCTGATCCACTGAAACTAGAGCACAATCCAGAGGAGCTAAATCTGCTCCAAAATGTGCTCTGGTTTCAGTGGGCCAGGAATTAGTGCATTTTGAAGCGTTTGCTCTAATCCAGAGCAGTCAAATCTTCTCCAGTATGTGCTCTGGTTTCAACAGACCTAAAATTAGAGCAAACATTTCTGAGTGCTCCAATTCCTGACCCACTGAAACCAGAGCACAATCCAGAGCAGCCAAATCTGCTCCAGAATGTGCTCTGGTTTCAGCAGACTTAGAATTGGAGCAAACACTTCTAAGTGCTCTAATTCCTGACCCACTGAAAGCAGAGCACAATCCAGAGCAGCTAAATCTGCTCCAGAATGTGCTCTGATTTCAGCAGGCCAAAAATTAGAGCAAACACTTGTAAGTGCTCTAATTTCTGACCCACTGAAACCAGAGCACAATCTAGAGCAGCTATATACGAGTATGCTCCAGAATGTGCTCTGATTTCAGCAGGCCAAGAATTAGAGCACACGCTGAAGCGTGCTCCAATTCCCGGCCGGCTGAACTAGATCACCTTCAGGGCATGAGATGCCCTGAAATGCGGTCTAGCCAGACCACCAGACGGGGCGGAGGCCCGAGGGCCCACTACCGCCCCGGCGCCCCGCAGAGCGGTACTGAGTCCTAGCGTCTCAGGATCTCCGGTATATCCTGTGACGCGCATTCTTACTGGTCATCTGGATTCCTATTGGCTGATATTCAATCTGTAATTGTGGCTGTACTAGTGGGAATTTTAAAATGAAAATTTGTATACATAGGTACATAGAGGCGACGAATTTATTGGTAATATTCTTAAGGGTGTAGCTCACACCCATTTTAAGGTAGTAATCAGTTACTAAAAATGGAAGGAGGTACAATAATTCTTTACAATAAGAACAATATAGGGCTTTATTATTCATGTCTCCTTGGGGGCATTGCTCCTAGGAAAATTTTCCTTGGGGACATAAGCCCCAATGCCCCCAAGTAGTCGGCGCCCATGATTGGAAAACATATATTTAATAATTTATTGAGCGTACAGATTAATTTGAAGATAACTTAAAAGTTTAGAAAACTATAAAACAATAATGGAATAACGTAGAAACTTATATTTTATTTTATTTACATTAGTAAAGAATGCAGAAAACAGAAATGAAGAGGACATTTATCGTAAAGCCTTGAATGTAGTAATAACTATATTACTTGTATTTGATATCCCATTAGTCGTATTTTTTCAGTTTTTACTGAAAAAAATTGTTTGATGTATTTATAATGGTTGGAAATGATAAGTGTAAATCTATATTTCGAAATGCTACATTCACTATTTCAAAATGCAAGCCTGAAGATTGAATGACACTTCTTGTTGTGTTGCTTAATTGTTGGAATGTCTTCGCCTTGGTTTGAAAACTTTTTACTCGCGTATTGAAAATTTGGAAGTGTTTCTAATTTAATTAACTGTAAAGATACAGTTATTAGCAATTGCTAAATGAATATGGATTATTTTCTTTACGTAACATTGGATTAGAAAATGTATAAACCGTACAAAAATTGCGAGACACTTTTTAAAAAGAATATGTGAAGTACAACTATATAATTACACATACAGCGTAATTACACCGCACATAATTGCAGAAATTTACAGGACATAACCCAAACAAAAAAATAAAACTATAACAAGAGTTCACCTTCGAATTTTGCTTCCTACAGCCAATTCTTAATACCTTAACATGTACTTGGACTTTTTAAGATTTCACAAAGATATGTATATTTTTGCCTACTTTGACTGTTGCAGTCATGCAGTAATTTAATTTGTAATGAAGAATAATTTTTGAATTTTTGTAAGTAATTTTGTTACAAAATAAAATTCAATGCAATTGTCACAAAATATTATTTTAGTTTATTTTTGCATAACAAATCAATTTATTACTTCAACCAATTGCTTTTTTTCATAATTATCAAATAAGCCTTACGAGATTTGGCAATAATTGTTTTGATTATAGCACTCGGTTACCCCAAAATTTTTTTAATAATGTGACGATCTTTTCACTTTTCGAACATTGAGGATTGATTTACCGTCAATATACATATGTAGGTACAATTTTACAAATTATGTAAGTAGATGTCAATGTATTACATTGGTACTTTCATTGACAATATTTTTTCAATAAAATTATATTTTTGGGATTTTTCAGACAATTCATTTATTATCGTAAGTAATATAATAATAGCCATGAATTTATTGGAACAATTTACGAATAGTTGTTATGTAGTAACAGGCAAAGGAGTGTCAAAAACGATATTTAGAATTTAGATCACGACAGCGAAGCTGGAGTGATTTAGCAGTCATTTTTGACCCGAGTTGTCGTTACTTCGCAGGAATTATTCGTAAATTTTACCTTTTAAATTCATAGCTCGAATTATATTTGCTTGATTATTTCAAGCATGACAACAGTGCAAACATAAAATATTTGATATCAACAAAATGTAACCATGACTATGATCTGTGGTTTTATCAAATTTCTTCACTAAATAAAAAACTCCATACGGCCATCAAATGAAGTATTCTGATTGGATGAAAATGACGTGTGTGGAATAATCCTGCATATATTTTTTTATCTTGGTTTAATAAGAGCCTCTTTCTTTTACTCTTTTGAGATACATATGTTATATTAATTGTAATATTTCACTAATGATATAATAAGACCAATAAGGCATATATTGAAAAATTAACAACTATAAAATAAGAAATCTTAGTTCTTATTATGTTTACAAATATTTCTAACATAGTTATAACATTTATTAGATTTGCTATCGTTCTTATTTCACAATTCAATTGTTTACCTGTTTCTTAACAACAATTTCTTGTAACATAGGACAGCGCAAAATTAAGGAGTTCTTTGACTTGTCTTTTTGTTATTTGTTTATTTTATAAAAGTATTAAAATGTAAAAATTTCTTAATGAAACACATAAGGAAACTGGGTGGTTATTTTGCTGTTAAAAAACTCGCCTACGTCTCATTTCTTAATTTTCGTATCGCATAGGTACGAATGCTTAGCTGATTTTTACCGTAGGTGCACGAAACCACGTATTTTGTGAAAAATAACATTATTAAATGATACTACATTTAGTACTAATATTTATAAAAAAGTTTTACATATGTTTGACTCGTGAGTTTATTAAACATCACGATTTGATTTTTAACTGTTTTGTTATAATTGTCGACAAATGTATTTACATCACATTAACAATGTATAAAATGACTTTCACTCCCTGAGGAAGACCCATGTGGGGTCGAAACCGGTAGGAGAGGAAATAAAATTTTATCCCATTGACTGAATTCCAATAGTTTTCTTTCCCTTCATAAATAGGTATGACTGTTCGCCTTTTTTGAAAAGTGCATTATAGCTTGTAACCAAAAATTTATTTTGAGACTTTAAATAAGAAGACTCCTTAGGTTGCAGATATATTTAAGCTATGTTGGTATCTCAGAGTGCAATATTGTAATTCGTCGTCGGCGAGTGTTGGTTCTGGTCGATTAATCAATCACAGAGACATTTCCCGCCCATGGCCGGAGCTGAGAGCTGCAGATCTCAGCCCCTGAGCGCTGGAGCCTAATCCTCCAGATCGATCACTCATCACTAATCTCCCTTACAAATGATCCTCTACTTTTAAATTGCACTGCTGATGTTTTCCTTAATTATCTCTAACTAATCTAATTCTTCTTCAAATGCATACTGCACGTCTGCACTTTCATTACGGGTGCACAATAACTATAGTTGTTGTAAGATATGTTTGAAAGTTACTTATGCAAAGTATACAACCTTTTATGGAGGGTTGGGAAGCTTAGTGGTCAGAAGAGAATTTATTTAATATAAATTTTGTTTGTTTTAAATTGCACTGCTGATGTTTTCCTTTATTGTCTCTAACTAATGTAATTCTTCTTCAAATGTTCACTAAACGTCTGCACTTTCATTATCGCTACACTAAATAACTATACTTCTTGTAAGATGTTTGAAACTGAGTTGTGCAAAGTTTACTACCTTTTATGGGGGGTTGAGAAGATTAGCGGTCAAAAGAAAAAGAAATGTGCCTATTTAAACAAATTCAAACTGAATTTACTTTATATAAATTTTGTTTGTTTTAAATTGCTAGTGCATGGTGATGTTTTCCTTAATTATCTCTAACTAATCTAATTCTTCTTCAAATGTTCACTACATGTCTGCACTTTCATTATCGCTACACTATAACTATAATTGTTGTAAAAGATGTTTGGAAATGACTTATGCAAAGTTTGCAACCTTTTATGAGGGGTTGGGAAGCTTAGTGGTCAGAAGAAAAAGAAATGTGTCTATTTAAACAAATTCAAACTGAATTTACTTTATATAAATTTTGTTTGTTTTAAATTGCTTGAGGTGATGTTTTCCTTAATTATCTCTAACTAATCTAATTCTTCTTCAAACTACATGTCTGCACTTTCATTATCGGTTCCCAAAATGCATACTATATGTTTATACACATATATTCAATTGATCTATAAACTAAATCTTCTCATTGTCTTTGGAACATCAGCTGATATGGTATTTAATGCTAACATTGTATGGAACCAGAACGACATCAAAAATAAACACGTCAAATAATTAATCTTCAAAATTTAATTTGACAAAACTTTTCTTATAGAAACAATATTTTACAGTAAACAAACCGCAAATCAAATACGATAAAAATTCAGACTGTTCCGAGAATCTACTTTTCCGATTAAATGTTTGCTTTAAACGAATGATTCATAAAAATAGTTACATTTTATTTATTTATTTATTTAAATCTTTATTTACAACTGGTTTGTACAAAAACCAACTAGCAAATGTAATAAATTAAATAATTACGTGTGAGTAACAACTCCCATTGGAGTCCTTTCAGTTTTATGTTGTTTTTACTTCATAATTTAGATCCAAATCTAGAGGTTCAGTTCTTTTCAATCTTCTAATTTCTTAGGAGTTATCTAATAAATAATAGTTACATAAAATTAAATTTTCAATGGGTCTTTAATTTATTTTTTTGTCAAAATTTTTACTTTTAATTTAAAAAAAATGCCCAAATTTAAAAATTCGAAGCACTTGTGTTTATTATCTGTTTGTCACTAAATTTTGGTCATATACGTAAATTAATCCCCAGAATCTAAAAATTTTTGCCGCAGTTTTGGATACGGTGACTTTTTGTGTGCTGTCTACTGGACTAGATTTAAAAAAAAAAAAATTTAATATAATTATACTATTACCGGTTTCAAGATATGAAACTTTTATTTACATAGGCAAAAGTAAGCAGGTAACTAAATCATAGTTATATCTCATATAATTTTGACAAATCTGTATGGTAAAAATATTACCGTACAGATTTGTCAAAATAACATGGAACAATTGAATAATATAGCTGTCATATCAACCCATAGAGACATGATCATAAAAACGTTACTTACAAGAGAATTTTATAAAATAATATTTATTAATAACGTGAAACTGGTAAACTATACAGCAAACCACGAATGTTATGTATCATACCAGACCTTAGATGTCTTAAAATCCTCACTCTCCGAGCTCGGAATTCAATTGATATCTTCGGCGGTTATGATACTCATAACTATACTAGGTATGTTAATACCTATTCATTTATTGTAATTTTATATCAGGTAATTTTGAGTTGTGATGGAGTAAGATTTAAAAATTTATAACTCTAATTGAAGTGAGATATTTTATATTTGTTTACTTTAATAAATAAAATATACTTTTAAGTACATTTTAGCCAAATTTCAAATACTTTGACACACCAACGTTAAATTGGTAAAAAGAGAAATGAAAATATAAGTTTTATAACTGGTTGCGAACTGCTGGCGTGAACTAATAAGAGGGTATTTTACTTGAATAGGTTGTCCTGCTTGAGTTAACAAGGGTGGAAGTCTTGATGGCTTCTGGAAGTGCCACCAGGTATTAAGAGGTAATTTAGAGAATTAAAGATTTCTGTTGTGGTGTCGTTAAGAAAAATATAAGTCGCCTTAATTTGATACTTAAAAAATCATGTATGTTATACTTCTATGGGAAAATATAAATTGGGGTTTTTTAACAAATATGCAGTACTTTACCAGTATTAGAAGTGGCAGTTATAACTTTAAATCTATCTACAATTTTTTTATATTAATTTGGAGAATTAAAGACTTTTGTTGTGGTGTCGTTAAGAAAAATATAAGTCGTCCTAATTTGGTAATTAAAAAATCATGTATGTTATACTTCTATGGGAAAATATAAATTGGATTTTTTAGCAAATATGCAGTACTTTACCAGTATTAGAATTAGCAGTTATAACTTTAAATATATCCTTCTTTTATCAAATGAAACAGAAAATATGACTAGATGTCATGAGTGGAATAATAAATTTATTCATTATATTTGTAATTTGTAAAACTACATAAATTAATTATTTCAATTTTAAACAGTAAAGCCATATTAAAGAGAGTTTATATTAGGATGGGTGTTCCCATAAAATTAAAAATATATTATATATAAATATTTGCGTAAAAATAAAACTGCCACATAATTTAGAGAATTAAAGATTTCTGTTGTGGAGTCGTTAAGAAAAATATAAGTCGCCTTAATTTGATACTAAAAAATTCATGTATGTTATACTTCTATGGAAAAATATAAATGATGTTTTCCAACAAATATGCAGTACCTTACTAGTATTAGAAATGGCAGTTAAAATTTAAATATATCTACAATTTTTTATATTATTCTCCTTAATTTGATACTTAAAAAATCATGTATATTATACTTCTATGGGAAAATATAAATTAGGTTTTTTAACAAATATGCAGTACTTTACCAGTATTAGAAATGGCAGTTATAACTTTAAACATATCTACAAATTTTTTATATTAATCTTTTGATTTATGTGTCCACTAATTATAAGGTGACGCCATATTCTCAAAATAGCAAAAAACGTGATATGTAGGTAATATTTCACGTGGTATCACAAACGGCGTATCAAAAGAAAGTAGAATTTTATGTTAAATTGTTACAATACAAAATTTAATACATTAATATGTTGTATCTCCACTATAAATTCATGTTAACATGTTGATATGTTCAATAAATTTTAAGAACTACTGTTGCAATAAAAAATCCCATAAGTGTAACTCCTTTGATTATGGGTTAGTCCGAACCCCACATCCGTTTGGGGGTAAGTGGACCTAGTTTTTCTCCCCTTATCAATTTCGCATTAACGGCGCGGTCTCTAAATTACAAGTCATATTTTTCACACGAACCATTTTACACGGTGGTACGAACCGAAAATTTGGCGGACAGGAACGGCTTCAGAAAAATATGCCATATTTTTAGTTCCCACCAGCTAGAGAAATGAAGAAGTGTTAAAATTATTACCCTTTTTAATAATTTCCAATTATTGTATTTCTATCGTACAGAAAAATATGAAAATTTTAATATGTTTTCATATGACTTGCCTCTCACAAGTTTGGGAAGCGAAGAAGTCTTAAAATTATTACCCTTTTTTATAACTTTCCATTACTGAATTTCTATCGAACAGAAAATTATGAATATTTAAATATGTTTTTATACGGCGAAGAGTTAATTACAATTTAACTACAATTAATCAACTTTATTTTAAGCAAAAACTATATTTTTTGAATACAATTTTATCGCAAATAGAGTAGTAACATAAAATTTTAAAAATTTCAAATATAATTTTCATAAACTTCCTTGAAAAATAAATGTTTACAAATTCGTCACTTCCATGTTTTAACACGTACGATCTATATGAATTGTGACGTCACTCCCAATGATAGATATTTGCTGTATTTTTTTTTTTTTGAGTGTGAATTGATCTTCTCGTCCACGTATAATTTAAAATTGTTACTTTAATAGTTATTTGTACATCGAAGGACTAAAATATCACCTCGTAGAATAAATTCCATATACGTAATAAAAAATACTTTAGACCTTAGATATACATTACATTTTTTAGTAAAAGTATAGTGTGCCACTCGTGCAGAATCACCTATTTCTCATCTTGTTTGTTTCCAGCACTCGGCAACGTCTCGTATCTCGTGAGAAATAGACAACTTTCTGCACTTATTTCACAATATACTATATTTTGTGTTCTGCTGCCTCAAATATAGGTATTTTTTTATATTTTGTCATAGCTAATAATAAATTTCCGAAAATTATGGCTTTACCTTATTATGTTATTAATCTAGATAAAGATTTCAAATTTGTATATTGGTCTGTATTAATATATTTACATTTTTTGTCATCTGTGGCACAACATTTCTAGAAGTAACAGAGCCTCAAATACCCGAAGATTTTGTTTCATGACAAGTTTGACTTGCATTTTGGTTCTCAAGCTACAGTTTCTGCCAGATCTGGACATTTATATTTGTAGCTTCTAATAATATGAACAGATAAAAAAATTATGAATTATATTGATTTTATATAGAGTCTTAGAACTTTTGGACAACACATTAATAATCTGTTATTGAAAATATTGTAATTATAATTTTTTCAGTATAATTTTTAAATGATTACAACAATAACTCCCAGTTTTTCTAGTGATTATCAATCCAAGAATTGTCCGTAAAGATCTGTGCTTGAATTTTTAGGTCTGTTTATAATTCCTTGTTATAATTAAAATGAAATATCGTAGAATAATTCGCATTTGTAATCAGTACCATTCCAATCACATAATCACAATTTTACAAATAAAAATGATTACAAAAATAAATTCCAATTTTTCTTCCAAACACCCATCCAAGTACTATCTGTACACATCTATGCTTGACTTTTTGGGTGAGTTTATTATCCTTACTTATTAATTTGAAATATGGCAGAATTCGCGTTTGCCACATGATCAATACGTTTGTATAATTGGCGGTCAGTCGTTGCTTATCAGATCCGTATTCGTACCAATGCGGGCCGAGATTTCGCCGATACGGCCCTGGAGGCGGGGTCACACAACAGTTGTGCATGCCGACACTGTGCTGTTTGGCGTTTAATGATTATTTAATAAAAAACGGAAATGTCGCATTATAATCAGTACTCAGTGTGAAAATGACACTAACTTAACGACTTTAAAATTATACTAGAGACAGTCGTTAACCTGGTAACTTGCCTTCCACAAAGCGGGGAAATAGCAAGGAAAACGGGGGCTTTGCCCCTAAAATGTTTATCATTAAAATACGGACTTTATTGCTTTCTTTGAGCCAAAACTCAAAAGTAACGTTTAAGCATTTTTTTAATCTGTTCTTAAACTTAAATTAATCAGTAGAATTTACTAATAATAATAGACAAACTAGAGTTGAAAATTATATTTAAATCATACAAGCGAAGCTAGAGTGATTTATGAATTATTTTTGACCCAAATTGTCGTTACTTCGCAGGAATGATGTCTAATGAGTCAATTTTACCGATTAAATTCAAAGATTTTACTGTTTTTTCTGGGCCAAAGCCCAAAAGAAGCAAAAATTTAGACATTTTTTTAATCTGTTCTTAAATTTAAATTTATCAGTAAAATTTACGCAGACAAACGAGTATAAAAAAATTATATTTAAGTAATAACAGCGAAGTTGGAGTGATTTAAGAATCATTTTTTACCCGAATTGTCCTTACTTCGCAGGAATAATGACTAATGAAATGAGTCAATTTTACCGATTAAATTCATAGCTCAAATTTACCTGGATTATTTCACGAAAGACAATAATGCAAACATAATATTTTTCATATCAACAAAATATAAACATCAAGATGCTACTGTGTTTTACTATTTTTTTTTCTAATATAACGAGACGTATGAATTTATCGGAAAAATTTTACTGTTTAAATTCTTAATTCAATTTATATTTGCTTGATTATTTTACGAAAGGCAACAGATCAAACATAAAATTATTCATATCGAAACAAAATATAACCACGACGAATACTACTGTGGTTTTATCAATTTTTTTTCTTAAGTAAAAAATAACAAGAGCCATGAATTTATTAGAAATATTTCACCGGTTAAATTCATAGCTTGATTTATATTTGCTTGATTATTTTACGAAAAGCGATAGATCAAACATAAAATTTTTCATATGAACAAAATGCAACCATTATGTTTCTAAAGTGGTTTTATCAATTTTTGACTTTAAAAAAATACCTTCGTTTATCAAATGAAACATTCTGATTCGATGAAAATGAAATGAATGGAATAATAAATTTATTCATTACATATGTAAGACAGTTTATATTAGGATGGGTCTTCCCATAAAATTAACAATATATTATATAAAAATAGTTGCATAAAAATATAACTCCCATATCCAAAAATTAATGCGAAAATTATTAAATTTTCGATTGTACACATTTCACAGATCGACACCACAGAAAATCAATGATTATTTTAAGAAAGCCATCTTAAAATTATATTTTAAACAACTTTTATATTTTTAGGAAAAATATATTGTACGTCTATGTAGAAAGTCATCTACTGACAACTCACAAACAAACGGTATGACATACAGACAACGAACAATTTTTTCCGTCGTTTTTTCGGACTACGCTACCATATAATACACTGTTCAGATGCTTACACACAACTACGAAGGTATATTATAAGAAGATATGGTTTTTTATGTCGCAAAAAATTAGGAAGTAGTACTGTGATGGTCACTAACTTTTTCAACCGCTATTAAAAATTAATATCACCTGGACATAAGAAACATTAGAATTCTTCACATTACAAAGTTTGTTTTATTGCTGCTAGATGTTGTCGTCATGGTAATGAACATATCATAAAATAAATCTGTGATACACTTTCCATCACAGTGATGAGTGCCTATACAGTTATACTATATGCAATATAGTTTTTGCACAACTATTTGTGTGGTAATAATTATTAACGATTGGTTAATACTTCATAATAAACATTAACATTTAAGCATGCAATGCAATAGCGGAAAAACTTAATTTATTATTTTCTTTATACATTTTTTTATTTATTCTTCTTTGATGTAGGTATATAATTTTTATTTCTTTTTCATTTTTATATTTGCTGTCCAAAAAAATTAAAATATTGTCTAAAAATACTTTAAAGTATCCTTTACCTAATAATAAAAACAAAATTTAAAAATCTCAAACCAATTTTGAGTTTTGATATTTTTTATTTCAATGTGTCATCGGTAAATAAGTTTCTGAATTTAAATAACAAAATTTGAAGAATTGTTTTACATAAATCTTGTCTAAAATTTAAATTTAAATAACTTTTTTTCCATAAACTATTTTGTTTAAATAAATCTATTAACTGGAAATTCAGATTGGATAAAAATGCTGAACAATTTTTTTTTAAATATACAATTCATTGGAAAAGTATTTTTTAATATTAAATCTATACACATTAACGATTAGTAATTGTGCAATAAATAATTTGAACAAATATCAAAGTCCTAAAGTGAGTACAACGTACGTAATAAGAATAATATGTCATCCAATTTTTAGTCCAATTACTAAATTGGATGAAAATAAAATTAACACAAATTAAAAAAAGTTTCAAATAAACCCCCCCTAAAATTTAATTTTAATGGCAGTCTTTCATGTGTAGGAACCTCAAAAAGTCTTTAGTTTTTGAGAAAAACAAACATTTAATTGACTACACCTGTCAGTCAAATGTCAACGTATGGAAATTATTAGCTCTAATAAAATTTATATCTTTATAAAAACATTAATTACTGTGAAATACATTAATAATATTAATAAATATGACTATTTATAGTAAATTGAATAAAATAAATAATTCAAGAAATACGTTTAAAGTTTTTAGAATCTAGTAGGCGAGCAATCGCCATTTGTTTCAACAAGTTTAACGGTCGTTTCGTAGTGACAGCATCGCGTCCTCATAATTAGTGTTAATTAGATAGTATAATTAGTGATATCCATATAGTAAGTATGATAAATTGAAAGCCTATTAATTCCTGATGAGTTTGGTATAAAACACTTGGTAGAATTCAAAAAATGTAATGCGAAATACTTAAAAGGAAATTTGTGTTTATCACATATGGAGATTGGAAAATTCTAGAGCATTAGTATTTACGAATTTTTAAGTTTTATTGTTTTTACATAATTGCAATGATGGAAATATTAATAAATAACTATAAAATGATAAAAATAAATAAGTAATGATGTTTGATTTTTGTTGTAGATGTCATAGCTTCCATACCCAGAACCTGGTAAGGAGGGCAGAGGACAAAGAGATGAACATCACCAGTAAAATGGTATGAGAATTTATACATATTATTTATTTATTCGCATACGGTATACACATAAATATTTTCGCTATATGATTATAAATTTATTTATTGTTAAAACAAATAAAGAAATGGTACTATGGGTATAAATATAATTAATATAATACTACTTTATTGATAAAATAACAAAATTAATTGCGAAATATACTTATGAAATTACAAATGCATTTAAAATAAATATTTATTGATAATATATCGACTATAAAATTATGTATAGCTTAAAAAAGGGTGGAAACAAATGTGATATAGTATGACAAATAAATGGTAATTTATTTATTGTCTATTATTGGGTGTGCCAATCTGGTTCTTCTAAATTTTGGCAAAGATTGGTTTGGAATCGAGAAATATTAAGTTATATATAATAATTATTTAAAATATTTTACATTTTGGACATATTTTTAATGTTTTAAAAAATGAAAACTGGGTAACCTGCCCAATGTACATTATTCTATGGTAGATGAGTTATGTCTCCAAAACTTTATTATTGTTTTTCTCCGGAATTATCAACAATTAAGCGATTTAAAAAAATACGGGTATTTTTATATTTTGTACAGAATTATAAAATAGAAGTAAAAAATATGGTCATATCCGCCATAGCTTTTTTTCATAATAAATGCTATTTTGTGAATCAGATCTCACATAATTTTTAAAATTATAGTAAATCTTTACAAAAAAAATTAAAAAATATATTTAAATATATAAATCTCGATTCAAATAAAAAATCGGATTTTTAATCAACCACTTAAATTAATAAATATATTTATAAATCTTGAAAACTTGGGGGTGCTATAGTTCCACAGTGCCTATAGACGAGCTACCCCTACCTATAATATAATATATAGTCAAGTAAGGGTAGTTGTAATTGGCATTAAAATGGGTCACATTCTTATCTATTAACAATATGAATGTGGGTGATGATAATGTAAGAAAATAGTGTACCATGGATTGGTATAGAGATGCGGCAGGTTTAGAGATGGGTGACCAGTGCAGCGCTAAATCTTAATTACTCTGTTCAATCCTTTTCAGTTATACTACTGATGATGAGAACTTAGTTCTTGAAATACGTATTACTAGTATTTTATAAAATTAATTTTAAGGTTAAGGGATAATTTTAGTTATTTCAATTATATGCCCTGATTGATATATCGATTAATGTTTTCTCTTAATGATGGTTGAATATAAGTAATAAGTTGGATGTAGGTGTAACATGGATTGATATAGAGGTGCGGCAGATTGCGGTTAAAGTTCGCAAGTTTTGTTTAGAATATCGATTACCGGTTTATTCGACCGGTTATATGCCGTGATTGATACATCGATTATTGTGTTTTCTCAGTTATGGTAGCATAAAGGTAATACTTTGTGCGTCAGGTTTAGAGCTGGGTGACCAGTGTGCGCTGACTCCCCCAGCTCCACGTAGTAGATATTCCTGGAGCTAGCAGGCTGCGCCCCCCCCCCTGCCCGCAGCCTCCCCCCGCTCCGGTTCTCCGGGCCCGAGCGTCTGTAGCGTTTTTGCCACGTCTTCTCCCGGGCTTTTTGCCCCACTGCGAGTTTTTGCCGCGCGCTCTGTTTCATAGATGTGTCGGATCCACAGTTAGCTAGTTTGTCATGGGCTGACGTCACGCCGAGGGAGAGCTTTGTTTGTTTCAGCGCTAATACGATTTATTAAAGATGATTCTACACCAGCCCTAGCGGGTCTGATTAGGGATGCTAGTTTCATACATTACTTTTCTTCTAATTCAATAAAACTAAATACACAATTATTCTAATACTCATCATCTTCGGTGCTATATTCTTAGATGGAACATGAACTCAAGTATCAAAGATACTTGTTTCCGCATTTTCATATTTTAATGCATAAATTTTCTAGCAGTCTAGGGATGTTAGTTTCATACATTACTTTTTTTCTAATTTACCCCAAACAATTCAATAATTCCTCAACACTAAATACATAATTATTCTAATACTCACCATCTTTGGTACAACATTCCTCTATGGAACTCAAGTACCAAAGATACTTGTTTTCGCAGTTTCTTATCTTCTAATTTATCCCAAACAATGTAATAATTCCTCATCACTATATACACAATTATTCTAATACTCATCATCTTTGGTACAACATTCCTATATGGAACAGGGTCTCAAGTATCCTAAATTATTACACATTTCTTCTAATTTCCCCCACACAATTCAATAATTCCTTATCACTAAATACACAATTATTCTAACACTCATCATCTTTGGTACAACATTCCTATATGGAACAGAAACTAGAAACTAGAATACTAGTTGCACCAACAAGGCTTAAATATTGAGGAACACGCAAACAAAACATCTAATGTGACCTGTCCTCTTTACACTTTTTATTAATAAGCAATATCTATAACTTGTAATATATGAATATCCGTGTGTTGACTGCTGACACGGTAAAATTAATTATTGAAATAATAAGTACTTACAATATTAGTAAAGTATCTTTGAGATTATTCGATAATATATCAAACTTCAAAACGTGCTTATCCATTGAAAACTCACTATCCGATTTTAGCATGATTCCAATACCTCTCTTATTGAGTAGCGAGGGGTAGAAAATGTTAATCGTAAAAAATTATTAAAAATCTCTTATAAGAAACGCTATTTTCTTACATTACGTTTCTTCTAATTTACCTCAAACTATCAACTACAATAGGGTCTCAAGTACGTAAAGAAATTGTTTTCACATTTCCATATTTTAATGTACAACATTCCTAGGTGGAACAGAGCGTCAGGTACCTGAGGAACTTGTTTTCTAGTTTTCAGTTTTAAATTCTTTACATGTTTTGTCTTTGTCTCAATTTCATGACTTCTGCTATATTTGGGGTGATTTCTGTATTCAAACCTAATTTCTGAGCTTACAAGACACGTAAAATTAATGTTGCTCATTGATTCAGATGCATAATCTTATGCCCTATAACTGTTATTTGAAATCCCTATGTTTGGGTGTTGGAGTCACAACCCTGTATACCAATACTTGCAAACCCAGCAGTGGGTAGTGCAGCCGACTGCAGAGAGATATTTGCGAGTTTAGCGGGCTTTGTGTTCGATGCCGGTGATTATGAGCGCGGACAGTTCTCGATGGCCGCATTCAGCCAACAAATGACAACTCTTCACACTCGGCCGTGACTGATCGCGTCACTTCCCGGGCACAATGCTCCGGGACGGGAGACATTACGTCCTGCCGGCCCGACGGCGGGGATTAAACCCCCACGCCGACATCTCACATACTTATACCAGATGTATTACACTGAGTACATGTACTTGAATTTTAGATCATGTTTCTTAGTTGTAATGGGGATCATAGTTTATATACAATATTTTTGGGTACTATAGATGCGAAACTGCAATATCAATTGGGCCTTCAGCGTCACTCGGTGTTTGTTCCCCCAACTAATTGATAGGCAACCGAGCTATGTAATTATTGTAGGTACTTTTGTTGAATTTATATTAGGAAAAATAATTTCAAAAACAAACAAATATTTAATTTCCATTTATATGTTCTAACTGCTTCTCCGACTTTGATTTCTCTGATGATGTGAATCTATAGGCGTATTCCATAAGCCACTTTGAACTGGATCACTTACACTTTGAATCCGAATCACTTATTTTTAATTCCATTACACTGGATCACTTTACCCGCTCTATTGAACGAACTGATCCTAAGAAATCCACTCGATTTTGTACTTATCTAGATACCGATACTACTAAAATGTTTGTTGTGATCATAGCAACGACATACTTTGATACAATGTCTTTGTCTAAAGTATAGAAATACCAATGATGTTAATTCACTTGCTACCACTTTTTAAAATAACCTCGAAAAAGTATGCGAAATGGACAATCTTTGATGCGCTATCTTTGTCTGAGGTGTACATCAATCTATAGTATTATCTCATTTGCAATCACCTTTTGACATAACTGTGAAAGAAAACCGGTGAACCTTCAGTTGTAATGTTTTACATATCAAACATTTTCTAACCATTGTCTCTAATTATTACAATGCATCAATTCAGTCAAAACACACTTTAAAACTCAGTACAACATTAACAAAATAGCTAGGTTAGATTGAAATAAGCGGGAATTGAAATTGAATGATAATAGACATACGATTTGCTTCATGTTGATTCGGTAGTCACTAGTGATAGCAAGAGAGAAAAGATACTAATATACATACTGTAGAAAGAGATCGCACAAAAATATGTTACACATGTTGGAAACACTACGTTATATAGAACATAGGTATATTGCATATTGATATCCAGATAATTATAAAATCACTGGAGGTGCATAATTAAATTTTATAGCAGTCATACAAAATTTCAACATTCTCCGATTAATCATTTTCAAATTGTCAAATTGACAAGTGGATGTCGCCTGTTTCATGATAATTTTTACAATGCATTTTTATGAAGTAGCTTATGGTAGTATTTGAAACTCAGATGCACTACGCTCAATTCGAGTCGGAGAATGCTAACCAAGTGAATCAGTGCTGTCCGTAGCTAAATATAACACACAGCAATTATTTCTCACTTTTATCGCAAACATATATACATAACACATCGCTTAGAATTATATGCTAATCGTTATTGATAATATAGAGTTGTGTTACCTTATGGACCTATTTTCCTTTAGGAAGTAACTTAAAGAAACTGCAAGGAATTCGCGGTTAAATTGTTAGCGAGTTTTTGGCGTAAGTAAATTCCAGTAAAGCATAAACTAATAACGGAACTAACCCTTATTCAAGAACGGGAACTTAATAATAGTCACGGAGTGTGTCATAAGCAGAGACACCGCAACTAAACAAGCCCCGGATGATAAATAGCTTTCAGGGCGTTCCGGGAACACTGCAGCTAAGATGTGGCGACTGCGACGTCTTACGTCCTGGGGTTGTTCTGCTGCAATCAACAAATTAAAACCGTTTATAGATATTCATAAAAACAGTGGGGTACGTAGTCTGGTAGGATCTGAGTTCCTATCCCTCCAAGTCTTTTTACCATGAATTTGCAACATAAAGATAGCTCTTGTGGTGCACTCTTCATGTCAACAAAAGTGCTCGGAAGGTAAAGTCTGATAAATGTCTTCTACTATATAAATATAATATTACCGATATTTAAAATAGGGGTGGCATTCTATAACTTCGGTTGCTATCATTTGTACTTGTTATGATATCAATTACAAATATCAACTACAATGTATACTTGCTATTCTATAACAGTAATAATGGTTATTTATGCTTGATTCTTACTTTCATATACTCATACATGTATAAATAAAACTCTACAAGTTTACACTGACGTGGGAATGTGTTAAATTGATTTCAAATTTGAATTTTGGTCATGGTGATATTTGACATTTGACGTCTGAAATAGATAATTTAACAAGTAAAATTGTTATGAGTTATAGAATCCCATTCCAGATCTGGTATATCGAGCAATATAGGCAATGATTTTACGATCAACTGTACGACGTCCTGTTTTTTTTTTAAGAACGCTCTGCAGTATGCACTCCCCGCGATAGTTAGAATGCCTCAATATCTTATAATCGTCTTCTACATTGTGGCACACCTAACAAAACAGGGTGTTTTATTGAAAGGACAATCCTCTATTTATTCTCAAACTATTGATTTTAGCAAAAAAGTTATGTAAAAAAATATTCAGGACAAAGGATAGTGTAGTAACCTAGATCTAGACTTTCTAGATTCTTGTCTAATCTTGTTTAGATTATCTAGACAAGACTTTCTTATTCTACATCAAGATTAAAAAAAATGTAAAATCCAATAACTTCAAAATTTTCACCCAATCAGATTGCTTTATTTGTTGGCCGTAGATAGTTTTCCTGTGAAGAAATTTAATAAAACCACAGTATCATAGTCATGATTACATTTTATTGATATCAAAAATTTTATAATTGAACTGTTGTCTTTCGTGAAATAATCAAGCAAATATAATTCGTGCTATGAATTTAATTGGTAAAATTTATTCATAATTCCTGTGAAGTAACGACAACTCGGGTCAAATAAGATTCGCTTCGCTGTCGTGATCTAAATATCATTTTGGACAATTGTTTGTCTGTTTCCAATAAATTCATGGCTCTTATATTGTATTACTTATGATGAAACATCCTAAGTTCACAAATATTTTACGATCTTTTAAGAATGATGCTCGTTCCACGTCAGCTAGAATGTCTAGACATCTGGTATACTTCCTCTACTATTATTACCAATATATTTAGTTGAGTAAATTGGCACACCTTGCAATATAAGCCTTGTTCTTTTAAGAGTGTCATACATTCTCCACATTAGCTGAAATTCTTGAAGATAACTTCTGATAAACTTCCTCTACAATAGAAATCAGGTGTGGGATTCTATAATTTCAGTTGCTATCATTTGAACTTGTTATAATATATAAATTGTAAATATCAACTACAAAGTATACTTGCTATTCTTTAAAAGTAATGATAATTTGTGTTTGATACCTACTTACATTATATGTAATGTGTAAACAAAGATAGATAATTTCTAGATTCTCTTTAGTAATTTTCACAAAATGTCACCACTCAAATTTCAAACAATACCGCCAACGCACAAACTAAATGTCAGTATAACACTAGTGATATGAATATAACACTTCCCTTCGCTCTAGTGAATCGTTTACAAAATGAGTGACGTCATTTACCTTGTTGCACTCAAAAACCGCTAGATGGTAGTCAGATTATAACACTTTTGAACGCGTATCACTAGTGTTATAAGTTACAGAATAGGCACCCAGTACTGATATTAGCAATAAAGCAAACTGCTACAACAGTTAGTATAAGCCAAAAACAATATATTCTTCAATGAAGTCATCCTGGAAGCCGTGTTCCTTCAGTTCTGTCGTGCTGATACCCACCAAGGTGTGAACATCTCTATGCGTCCCCTTCGCTGCTTCTATTCTTGAGTGCTGGCAGGGGCCAGGATTGGTCATTAATTTTTCCAAACGGTCCCGATCCGTCAGGATTATCGCGTGTGCCTTGCCCGCTCCGGACTGTGTCAACAAGCCCGGATTACTCCGGTTAAAATGTCCCTAAATGACGCCGATTTATCAGCCGGCTTTTTACCAGCAGTCATTTGTCGGAAAAAATAGAAACATCCCAAGCACATTGTCCGCGCAAGAACGAAGGGGATTTTGCTGTTTGCTTTGGACACCTCAACCTCTTCTTTGCATCTAAGGTTATCATTTATTCATACGTGCATTTCACAATAAATGACAATCACCCCAATTCTGTAAAGAAGTTACTAGCTCTTAGTAACGTTACTAAAAATTTTAATCAATAGAAATAGTAAAAGCTGTCATTTTCATATTTTATTTAGTATCTACTATTTTTATTGGCTAATGATGATAGTAACGTTGCTAAGAGCTAGTAAGTTCCTTACAGAAATGGGGTAAATATAGTAGAGAATTCGATCAACAGCGACTTTAATTCTATCGAACTGGTTCAACTAAAATTTACGAACGTCTTCTTTTATTAAAAACAGTGATTCTGTGAGACGAGACGAGACGAGATTTTTCTTTTTCTCGTATCGTCTCATTTTAAATGCAAAATATTTTATATCGCCTAGTGCTTCACGAGAGTCTTATATTTTTCTTGGTCTTGCCTCAGTCTTGCAAAAAATGCAAGACAAGAGCTACAAATTTCAAAGCAAAACAAGGTAAGAAATTGTCTTACAAGGAATGTGCAAGAATAGCAAAATTTTCTTCAATTTTTGTACTCTCGCATTTTTTTTTGCTAATTTTAAATCTAGATTTATTACAAGAATCTACCTATAAATTAATAAAAGTACGAAAATATGTAATTTTTTTAACATACGTAGGTATGTAAATTACAAGAATAGCAAGATTTTCTTTAATTCTTGTACTCTCGCATTTTTTTTTCTAATTTTAAATCTAGATTTTTTTTATGTGAATCTACCTATAAATCAATAAAAGTACGAAAATAAGTAATTTTTTAACATATGTTATTCATTTTCAAAAAATATGTAATAGTAATAATTATTGACTAAATAATATAATTATTCTTGGAAATCATGTAACCAAGAGTTAAGATACAAAATGCTTTCTTATAACTATAGGGATGCTTTGAAAAAAGCTTTTCTCCTTGTATAGATATCGTTTATAGGATCTGATATATCAAGAAGCAATAACTATCTGTAATGAGACAAATTTAAAAATTCAAATTTTAAGGATGACATTCAGTCGTTTATAAAATTACATGTAGGTACATACTTTTCTAGTGTTATGACTGAATTTAATTATCGGTTTCCTGACAATAATTTAGTGAGTTAAATTCAATGACTCCTATAAAAGTAAATAATATTTAAACTATAGCAATATTAAAGCTTGTGCAGAACATTAAGAAATTCATATATATTTATTACAAAACAATCTTCAATTTTACTAAAAGCTCTTGAAATATATGTGTACGAATTTCAAATGTATTTTTGCATGATGCGAAAGAATTTTCTCTTGTAAGAAGAATAAATATTTATTTTAGAAATACTATGACCCATGAAAGGCCTGTAAATTTCGCTATAATAAATATTGGAAAAAAACTGACACAAAATTTTACTTGGACAAAATATTAGACACATATATTACACATAGACCCAATTTATGTTAATAAATTGACATTGACAACTGTCAGAATATATTCCTGAGACATATGTACGAAATATATCTTTCTTTTTAAGGTTTTGAGCGATTAAAATAAGTTTGTGTAGTGCAATAAGGAATAGTAATAATGATAAACATTTTAATAAAATTTTCAAAAGATGATCCAGTTCGAATGGAAGTTTGAAGATATGAACTGTACAATAATTTAAATTTCAAGCGAAATAAGTTTAAATGAAGTGCAGCAAAAATGTATCTAATTTAGCGTACAAGGAAGTCATGCGGTGTCCACAGCAAATTTTTGTTATTTTATTTGATGCCCTGTTTTATCTAGAAATATTTAGTGTATAGATTGTTGGAAGACACAATTCAAACACACTGTTAACCTGTAATTCTGGCATCCATAAATAATAAACAAAGTATTACAACCCCTCAAATTGTCTATTCAGGGCACGAAAGGTTCTCTCCACAATCAATTACCCCCAGTCACAATTAATAGATCTGCAGATACGGCGTTCTGTGTCCACTGCATGCACTTGCATCTATGACTTATCAGAGATATATGAATACGAACCGGCTCTTCTAATTGGTCCCCTCATTTAGATCAGATCTAGTTACACTGAATTGCGTTCATTAATTATGTAATTAATAACCAATACTAGACTACACGCAAAAGACTCCAGAAAGGCAGCTAGCTAAACTAATTAAACTGATTAGTTTTTAGTGTAAACGGTATAAGACGCGTGGATAGGTTACAGATCAAGAAACCTATGAATAAGAAGATATTCATCATTTTTCATGTTTATTAACTGTTATGGTGGTAAATGCATCTCAAACATCTTTTTCATTTCAATTAAAATTTAATGGTTATCCATTTTAAATAAAGTTGGTGTAAGAAATAGTTGGATATGACTTATGCAAAGTTTACAACCTTTTATGGGGTTGGGAATTTTAGTGGCCAGACGTCATAAATTATTCTCGATGGCATTACTTGAATTTTCTATAACTGTTTGTTTTTTTTTTGTAATCCTGTAATATTTTAATTTCTTTTCAAGTCACACATTAAAACACATTTAAAATGTATTATTAGAATACCAAAGTTTGAATTTAAAAATACATAATTAGAAAACATCTTTTAACAAACAAACGAGCGTCAAAAATTACATTTAAATTGTATCATTGTTAATCCAAGTTGTCGTTACTAGAATTATGAGTACATTTTACCGATTAAATTCATAGCTCGAATTATATTTGCTTGATTATTTCACAAGTAACAATGTAATAAGTACATAATGTAGGTCTTTATTGGCGAATCTTACAGTTTATGGCAGAGTGAGCGAAGCGAACGACGTAAATAAATAGGGCGAGTCAATAATGCCTAATTATGTACGAATTACATACAAACCTTTATGTACGACTGCGAAAATCGGTTTATCTTAGAAAAAAAGTAAAATGTACATGATTTTAGAAGAATGAATCAAGTGTGCTTTTCTGTTGTTTGAATACGAATTTGTTTGATCCGGTGTCAATATCAAAATTTTGTTTGAAGCAAGATGCAAGCGTGTCGGTCTCAGCGTTCTAATAATGAAAAAATAATAAAGTACTTCTGAAAATTACTTTATTTTACTAGTACTATCAAGAAGTACTTTATGGCCGCAAAACTATGATGTAAATCAAACTTAAACGTGCAGTCGTACATAAATAAAAAAATTCATATCAGCAAAATAAAATTTTGACGATGGATGGAATAATAGCTTCTTCCTTAAAATGAATCATTAATAAAAAGTCAATGATTATTTTTTATTTATTAATCATGATATTATACAGTTTTGGTAATAATAATGGGTAATAAGTAGTGAGTGATATTTATTTATTTAGCAGTTCAATAAGAATTGGCTATTAATTTTAATAGCATGCGATATCTCATATAAAACTTGAAAATAAGTCAGTAGCCTTAGTAAGTATGCGAACTATTCAGCACTTAAGATGTTTACAAGAAAAAATCTGTTTTGGTCATCACACTATCATGTGCATAAGTGTCTGCTTAGACTGTTTTTGAAATCACCGATATAACTATAGCGGGCATATGTTTTAGTTTTTATGTTAGACGACATGTGTGTGTTGTTTTTTATGCACATAGTGAATGACCTCTGTTGAGTTCAAATATTAATTACCTACATGGTATATTTTAATTGATTAGGAGTAATGTAAAATAAGTATGGTGGTAGGGCTAGAAAAAGTTGGTTGAAGAAAATTGATTCGGATGAAAGTTTGACTATCCTAGACAAAAGAGTGTCGTCCCTTCGGCGGCAAGACAAAAGCGAGTGGACGCGGCGAATGACAAAAGAAGTGGTTTTTGCCGGGCCAAGACAAAATATGTACATGAAATGCAGAGCCATCCGCGATTTGACGATCCGTAGACGTTTGACTTGCCGCCCCCCTCTAATGATCCGGGATTCCGCGGCCTCCACGGAGAGGAAATCGCTGGCATTGTTGCGAGGGAATTCGCGAAATTAGTTGCATCATCACGCCACCGTCCAGCTTGAAACGCTCAGGACTACACTGGATGGGTGACCGCCAGTCTTACAACCTTTTCAAAACAGAAGCCAATACTTAAGAGGCCGTTTATATGCTGTTGATATGCATCACATACACAAGTTTAGTCAAGCTTGAATCGCTGAGGACTACACCGGATGGGTGACTGCCAGAGTTGTGTAACTTAAATGGGTGACATTGGGCTCGTTTTGTTCTTCCATCTGTTCGCTGCTCCTCAGAAGCTTATTGGAAATAATAATTTAGTTGACTTTAATTTTTATACAAAACATTTGATTTTTTTGTTAATAAATTTGGTACGATTGACAAAATTTTTCAGCAAAAAAATAATTTTATGTATTGCAATAAGGAATAGTGATAAACATTTTAATAAAATTTTGCAAAATATAAACCATTTGGAAGGGAAGATTGAAGATACGAAACAAAGGGAAATAGAGGTGATGAAACGTCTCGCTAAAAATTTTGTTTGTGATATACCTACTGCAAAGTCACGTGACAATCTGAACTGAACCAACTGATCTACCTCGGCGGGTGGATTACTTTTGATTAGTTCATTCATTAGAGGAGATAAACACTGTAGACATAAATCGCTGGCATTGTTGCGCGGGAATTCGCGAAATTAGTTGCATCATCACGCCACCGTCCAGCTTGAAACGCTCAGGACTACACTGGATGGGTGACCGCCAGTCTTACAATCTTTTCAAAACAGAAGTCAATATCTGAGAGTTGAGAGACCGTTCTTACGCGGTTATTTTGCATCACATACACAAGTTCAGTCAAGCTTGAATCGCTGCAGACAACACTCGATGGGTGACCGCCAATCTTACAACTATTTATTATTATAAAAATATTTAAAATTGGTTGTCAGGAAGATCGCTATTATATAACAATTATTAATAATAATTAATCTCCGCATATATGTTATTTGGAAGGATTAGGTGAAAAATGAGAAAATTTTTCAGACGTAAGTTAATATCAATGCGCAGATTTGAAAACCTGCACTCCTATTACGCCTTTTCGATTTTATTCTGTCGCTTCATTATCTAACTTTTATTTATTTTCAAAACCTATAGCCCCATATTAAAGTTGTGTACAGTTAAAACAAACCAAACAACAGTATTAAACCGAAAATTGTGTTGACAAACGCGAAATATTCCAAAAATACTCATTTTTGTAGCCAAAATTTTAATTTTGGGGAATAGTGTACATTGATAGATCTCGACGCGCTGATTTCAAATTTTCCAACGGAATTTAATTATCTCTTTCCGTTTCTGAGATATTTTTGGTTAAAGTTGCACCTCAAAAAAGTGTGTTTTGTGGCTATATCTCTAAAATGGATAGAGATACAATCCCAACGATTATACTAGTCGATTCTACGGGAAAAGTTACATAAAGAAATGTTTTTTCACCATATACGTTCTTTGGAACGATTAGGTGAAAAATAAGAAAAACGGAAAAACCTAAATTTCAGAATTTCTCCGAGGAACTTTTTCTCTTCAAAACTTTTCATTTTCTAGACTTAAATAACCATCGATGCGCTGATTTCAAATTTTCAAACCAAATTGAATTATCTCTTACCGTTCTCGAGATATTCGTGTTCAAAGTTGAGTTTTGGCAATACCTAAAAAAACAGGTTTTTTAGGTATAATTCTGTAAGGATTAGGTTTACGACTTCGGCGACCTCACCAATCGATTCTACGAGCAAAATTACGTAAGTGTACCAATTTTTAGATTTTTATCCCAACGGATACAATTTTTAGAACAAAAAAACGAAAATCGACGAAATCGAAAAAATTGCCTGATGAACCCCTGACGATTTTTTTCGATTTTTGGCCATTTTCTGTTTTTTCCTTCTAGAAATTCTACCTGTTGAGATAAAAATTTGAAAATTGGTACACTTATGTAATTTTGCCAGTAGAATCGAATGGTGAGGTCGCTGAAGTCGTAAACCTAACCATTTAAGGTCTATACCTAAAAAACCTGATTTTTTAGCTATAACTTTGAACTCAAATATCTCGAGAACGAAAAGAGATAATTGAATTCTGTTTGAAAATTTGAAATCAGCGTATGGATATCTACTTAAGTTCAAAAAATGAGAAATTTTTAAGACAAAAAGTTTCTAGGCGAAAAATAAAAATTTAGGTTTTTTCGTTTTTCTTCTTTTTCACAAAATCGTTCCAAAGAACGTATATGTGGACAAAACATTTCTTTATATAACTTTTCCCGTAGAATCGAATGGTAAAGTAGTTGAAATTGTATCTCTACTCATTTTTGAAATATAATAAAAAAGATACTATTATGAGATACAACTTTGCGAGCTAATATCTCCGAAACAGAAAGAGATAATTAAATTCTGTTTGTAAATTTGGTATCAGCGTATCTAATTCTTTAAGAAAAGTTATAGGAAAATTTTTGTAAAATTTGAAAATTTTCGATCAAAAAATTTGATATTTTCAAATATTTTCGAGTTTACGTAAAAATACAGCATCAGTAGCTTTGGGAATTACTTCCCCTATTGTTACTACACACATAAACTATAATATTATTAATTATTAATTTTGTAAACTCATTTTTAAAAAGAAAAAATATATCGTTTGTTTAATTTGTTGTAAACTCAAGATTTGCGAAACACACAGATAGATTTAAACAATTTTACGGAATAAATTTCATCAGGATTGCATCACTGAACAGTTTGTTAATATGCGGGTTCAAATTATTAGTACGCGTTTCTATTTTATGAAACATGTTTCACGCTTGTTTCTTTGATCTTTCACCTCAAAACGTAAAACTAGTAGGAAAATAACAATTAATTTAAAATTATTCAACCTCGACCAATTTCAGACCCACAAGTTCATCATCGAGGCGAGCAGGGCTGTTCCAAGCGGTAGTTCTCAGAATAATTTTACTTTTTTTATTTTATTGCTATTTAATATTGATATAACATATATTCTTTTTTTTTATAGCGTACTTTCTTATTTTAATTTAGGCATCAAAATTATTTCTTATTACTTTTCAAATTCGTACCCTTTTTTCGTTCTTTTTTATGTTTATTAAATAAACAGTTTTTATTGTGCCGCAATTTGGCGTCGGTCTTTTTTATCATCGGTCGCCAATTATATGAAACGCTTCGATAGTGGTCCTTCACAGCTAATAATCTAGTTTTCCATTTTCATATATTTTATGAATAATACCAAAAAATTATAATTTATATTTAATTACAGTCTCAAATATATGTTCTACGTCCACTATTATAAATAGCCATTACTGTACAACTTATAGGTTATCTAAGTGTCACATTACAGAAGGCCATGTAAAGTACGCGATCATATAGTTAGGGAATTTGATTACATGATTACCGGTATTTTCGGTCTTAAAAATATCGCTTAAAATTACGGTTAAAATTCGCAGTTTTCTTTCAAAATATCGGTTTCCGGTTTTTAATCGGTTACAAGCGCTGGTTTAAATTATAAATAAATTTACTGCATCTCAGTAGGTACTGAATTTTATTATCCTATAAGTTCTTCAGTCAAGAAGCATCCTTGATGTAAAGCTTGTATAGTTGTGGATGTAATAAAGATGGGTGCCGGTTTGAAAGTGTACAAGAGATATAAACACAGAATAGTTACACACAGAAGCGACACTCCGTGTCGGTACCTTTCATATTCCCCTAGTCAATTCTATGACCTTGAAGCACTGTGTAGACCTTTAAATTTGTGCTCTTCCCCTATCTCTCTCTCAGATGTGAGGAAACTTTCCGATTTTAAACAATGGGCCCTTTAAATTTGTGCACATTCTCCATCTCTCTCTAATTTTCGCTTCTCTGTCTTACTGTCGCTTCTGTATAAACCTATTCTGTGACGGAAGGCCATGTGTAAAGCACGCGATCATATAGTTAGGGAATTTGGTTACATGATTTCGAAGAATAATTGTATTATTTAGTCAATAATTATTATTATTATACATGTTTTAAAATTTTTTTTGGTTAACCCTTCCCGGTATTTTTGGCCTTAAAAATATCGGTTAAAATTACAGTTAAAGTTTGCACTTTTCAAAATATCGGTTACCGGTTTTTAATAACCGATTTTTTAATAGGTTACAAGCCTTGGTTTAAATTTTGTACTAAATTTTATTATCCTACAACTTCCTCAGTCAAGAATCACGACTGTCGTAAAGCTTGTGTAGTTGTAGATGAAATGAAGATGGGCGCCGGTTGAAAATGTACAAGAGATATAAATTAGAAGTTGGCCGTTAATAACCGAATGCAAAGTTTGGATTAACATAGCCAGGTCCCGGGTATAAACAATCGGTGCTGCAGAGCAGAAACAATTAATTGTGCATTTACTGCACATGCGCAACCCGACAACGCAAAAACAGTTGCCGTCGCAGCTTCTCGTAAATCATAGTGAGCGGCGACTCGCACCCGGCAAAAACGCTCCAATATTCGAAATGTATTGAAATTAAATTAGGACCAACCCCCGTGGGTTAGACAAGGACACAAGCTGTTTACGTTTTGTCTCTGATTGAATTTTGATGAAAATTGATTCGGTCTTTGAACTGAAACTAATGCCCGAATTTTTAATAATCCTAAAAACTTTGCTTCTTTGTTTCTGCTTGTTTTCAGTTTTCATCTGTTTCTTTCCTTCCGATTTCAACAGATGACTAGATGGTTGGCTGTCACTTCATTTTAAAGCTCTTGTCGATCCAAGATTTGAAATACATTTAGGGTTACACAGAACATACAAAACTACATATAATTAATTATAAATTATAAATTATGTGAAAAATATTTAATTATATTCCTAGGTTTTCCTAACTTCAGGAATAATAACAATCTGTTTTTTTTTTTTTTTACTTTTTCATATATTGTACGTTGCGTCTTTATTTCCGCTTATTATCAGTTTTCATTTGTTTATTTTCTTCCGATTTGCAAAAATGATTCAATTCCGGTTTAATACTAATTTTAAATCTATTTTTAATTCAGAATTTTGAAAATTTAAGCGTTTTGTCGCTTTTGTGACACAGCCGTTACTTAGTTTTCTAGGGAAAAGTTTCAGATTTTTATATAATAGCTCCAGGAATCAAGTTCACGATCACATCAGAAGGTACCTCTTACTCTTACTTAGTTGATCGATAATTCTTCGTTCTCTTCACTAGTTTTTTACAAATAATATTAAAGGATATAGACATTATTTTGAAATTATTTTTGCTTAGAGGTAGAGTTCTTTGGTGTTGACTATATTAAAAGGGATAATTTAGGAAAAAGTAATAATTTGACGCAGTCATAAAGTATTTATTTAAAAAAATCTTAAATCATGGTGTTCATTGTATATTTATTATAACTTATGATATGATTTACCCTCAGGATGATCATAGTATGATCGAAACGTCGGACTAATCGAAAATAAAAACCTTACGACTGCGTCCCGATTATTATTTTCACCTACATTTATTTCCCTAGTCGATTTAAATGATATGCAGATTAAAGCAAGTATGTGTATAGTTACTAGTTTATTATTATTGCTTTGTAATTTTTTGAATTTCAATGTTTAATTTTAGTAGTTACATTAAATTTAGGGCCGAGATATTGTTAATGTTTCATTTTTCTTCAACACATTATTTATTCGGAATGTTTATCTATCTTCCTAAATAAGTTTATCTAATAGATAGCTAATAGTTAACATATAAATAAAATCGTATTGGTTTCAGAAAAAAATATTTAGCTTGTAAATAAATTGTTCTCCTTATAGTTATCAGGTACTTTATAAGGAGGTGGATATCTCGCGTCTAAATTGAAAAAAAAGTTTAAGAGTTACCTTTCCAGAAACTAGTCCAGACTTTTAATAAAACCAATTATAAAGAGCTCCAGAAATAAACTTCATAATCTCATCTATCGTAAGGTACCTTTTGATTGAACCTTAGATGATTGAATCTCTGGAGTCGTTACGACTAGACAGTCCCACAGTTTGCGATTCGAATTTTTTCATCCATTTTATTTTCAGATTTTTCAAGGATAATGACTAGAACTTTAGACAAAACATTATAAATCTGGTGAAAAATAAGTAAGTAATTTCAACAGTTGACTTAATTTTAAAGCTGTTGCTCATCCAAGATTTTTACAATACATTTAGAGACATGTATATATAAAACACTGCCTATGATTATATATTTGATGAAGTAATTACATAATAGCAAATTGCCTTTCCTAACTTGAGGAAGAGTACCACACAGTGATTTTTTTCCACGTTCATATTCCCCGCTTGGGTGTGGCTGTGCCGGTGACGTAATATCCTCGGAGCGGTGGTGTTTTTACCGAGTGCAGAATAGTTTTTGATCGGTCATATATTCTAGTCGCGGACTGCGCGCAGATGTTACCGGCCGCCGGTCAGGCAAGGGGGTGCTGGGGGTCGTGCCCGCCCGAGTGCTTGTCAAACAATGCCCAAAACTACCTCATGAATAGGCGTGATATATTACCTTCATAAACGCAAAGTCAAGCACATGTATTTAGCTATTAGTCGTTCGTTTCATATCTAAAGACAGAAATTGAGAAAAATAAAGTACATTTTCAGTTTTCTATTTTACCTTCATAACAGCCAAATATGACATTAACCCCCGTATTCTGTCTCAGTTTAATTTTGCAATAAAATCTCTTTCAATTATTAAAAGTGCAAGTGAAGCCAAATTAATAGTGTTATACAATAAAACTTTGCTTAAATTTAAAAAGTGATCTAGAAATTAGAAAAGCAGTATATTCTAAGAAATAAATAGTAAATGGACAGGTAGCTGTAACAGATTCTCCCCTATTCAACCAGTACAATAATATATAAATATAGAAAAGTAAGTTTGTAATTTAGTCTGAAGATGTCCGAAAGGACGAAACGATCGTCACATTCAATAACTATTGTGGAATAACCAAGAGTTTTATTCAAATTCGTTTATCCTTATTTATTAAATATATTCCCCCTAGTGCCCCTATGAAATCTCTTTCAATTATTTTTACTATTACTTATTGTTTAATTCTTTATCCAAAAATATAGGTACAATAATTTATAATTCATTTTTATAACAAATATAATATTCCTGTCGAGAACATGGCCTTTAGTACCTAACGTACTTTGCTTCGTGGTAGTTTTACTTACATTTTAGTGATAGTTGTCAGCATGGGCGCCAACTACACGGGGTCGTCGGGGCTCATGCCCCCAAAGAAAATTTTCCTAGTGGCAATATCTTCAAGAAGACATTTTCCGTAGCGCAGTATTCTTTTTACAACAGTAATAAAACCCTTAATTGTTAAGTATCTCCTTCTATTTTGAAGAAATTGACTACTACCTTAAAATGGGTGTGAGTTACACCCATAAAAATATCACCAGTAAATTCCTTGAACTATTGTACCTATGTATACAAATTTTCATTTTAAAATTCCTACTAGTACAGCCACAATTACAGATTGAATATCAGCCAATAGGAATCCACATGACCAGTAAAAATGCGCGTCTTAGGATATACCGGTGATCCTGAGACGCAAGCACTCAGTCCCGCTCTGCGGGGCGCCGGGACGGTAGTGGGCCTTCGGGCCTCCACCCCGCCTGGTGGTCTGGCTAGACCGTCTTCCAGGGCATGTCATGCCCTGAAGGTGATCTAGTTCAGCCGGCCGGGAATTGGAGCACGCTTCAGTGCGTGCTCTAGTTTTTGACCTGCTGAAACAAGAGCACATTCTGGGGCAGATTTAGCTGCTCTGGATTGTGCTCTGGTTTCAGTGGGTCAGGAATTAGAGCATTTTTAAGTGTGTGCTCTTATTATTGGCCTACTGAAACCAGAGCACATTCTAGAGCAGATTTGGCTGCTCTGGATTGAGCTCTGGTTTCAGTGGGTCAGGAATTAAAGCATTTTGAATTGTTTGCTCTAATACTTGACCTACTGAAACCAGAGAACATTCTGGAGTAGATTTTGCTGCTCTAGATTTTACTCTGGTTTCAAGTGGGTCAAGAATTAGAGCATTTTGAAGTGTTTGCCCCAATTCTTGCCTTACTAAAGCCAGCGCACATTCTGGAGCAGATTTAGATGCTCTGGATTCTGCTCTGGTTTCAGTGGGTCAGGAATTAGAGCAAGTATTCAGAACGCCCTGATTCTTGGCCTACTGAAACCAAAGCACATTCTGGAGCAGTTTTGACTGCTCTGGATTGTGAAATGAAACATCTTGTATGTAATAAAATATATATTTTCTAATGTCTAAGAGCATATTGTAAAAGATAAAACAATACAAATATTACTATTTTTATAATTATTGTAATTATTACTCCAAATTCATTTGTATAAATTTGGCGTTTATCCGCCATATTGATAAATTAATATTTTATTATATGTTCTATAATATACTATAAAAATAATAAAATATATATATATATATATATATATATATATATATATATATAAAGATTTCCAATGGGAATGGTAATATTAATTACAATTATTCTAAATTAAAAAATATGTCACGTGGTTCCTTCTTTATCAGCTGATACAGCGATGAGTGCATGTAGTGAATATTTCAAAGTGTTAAAATTTTTATATAAAATCAATCAATCACATTGCTATGTCATCAATGTAATCAATTGAAGAAAAACTTGTGATTAAAAAGTATTTGTACGCTTGTAGCCAATTTACTTTGATGTGAGCCGCCGTATAACCTGTAAGTAGAAGAAAATAAAGCCTACAAGCTTGTTAGATGCTATACTATATCATGTTGTAATACTCTACGTATCACACTTTTTTGCTGCTCTTTTTAATATTTATGTGTTCATTATATCTCAAATGTAATTTCCACTACCAAAAGTTTTCAAATTTATATGTTATAATTATTAATCAGCGCATCGATATTTACTTAAGTTTAGGAAATGATAAGTTTTGGAGAAAAAAAATTTCGCGAGAAATTTTCAAATTTAGGTTTTTTTGATTTTCTCATTTTTCACCTAATCGTTCCAAAGAACGTATATGCTGAAAAAACATTTTTGTGTAAATTTTCCCGTAAAATCGACTGGTATAGTCGTATCTCTACCCATTTTAGAGATATAGCCAAAAAACACACTCTTTTGAGGTGCAATTTTTATAGCAAATATCTCAGGAAAGAGATAATTAAATTCCGTTTGAAAATTTGAAATCAGCGCGTCTAGATTTATCAATGTACTATACCATGTTGTAATATACTTCTTTTGCTACTCTTTTTAATATTTATGTGTTCATTATACCTCAAATGTTACTTCCACTATCAAAAGTTTCGAAATTTATATGGTGTTGTTTTGAAAATCCGAATTCGAATCTTACGGAGTTAAATTCTGCATATACCTATAAAGTGAAACAGTATGGATATCTGTCATAAAGAGAAATATGAAAAATATGTATAAATGTGCAATGTTTATAATTGTTTATGGTAAGAGAGAAAGTATAATTTAAATAATTAATTTTTTAAGACCATTTTTTACAAATTTATTAATTATTTACTACAGAGTAAAATGTTTAGAATCATAAACAATTTAGTTTTTCTTTTGAATAATAATAAGTTTTTTATTTGAAATAATTAATTCTTTAACAACTTTCTTCTATACATCAGTAAACATGAGTTTTAAATTTTGGTTTACAATATAGAGAGAATCGTTTTTTAATTTGATTTATGCATTTTAATTGAGGAATTTCGATCTGGCCTAAATTGAAAAAAAATGGAAATCAAATCGCAACGTCGCCAATAATTCTATCTGAGTGGTTTGGAATTAGAAAAATTGCAAAATGTAATGAATGAAATGTTTGAAAAATAACATGGAATTGGAATTTCGTTTTTCATGAATGAATTTTAATATACCTCATTTTGGATACTAGTTTCAACCGATGTTGAAGAAAATATATCGTGCATAATATAGTATAAACATTACGAACGGTAAGGAATAATAATGATAAATAAGAAACAATAAGCTTTGAACAGGGTACGTGACCATAATAGAATTTCAGTATATCGGATTTTTTTAAGTTGCAAATAGGTGATTCACCTGGGAAATCAGTATTTTTTGCATTTATTTAATTTCTTAATAATAGAAATAGCCATGACAATTGTAAAAAAAATAATAGTTATTTGTATATCAAGGGATTATAATATAATTTTTTATTACGCATATGGAATTTATGCTACGAGGCGATAGCCGAGGAGAATAAATCATGTGAGTAATAAAAAATACTTGAGTCTTGAGTCCTTAGATATACATTAAATTTTGTATTAAATCTATATTAATAAGATGTAGGAATACATGTAGTATTGTCCGTTTTTATTTTCCAAAAACCATTTTCCTCGCCATTTTCCCATGTTAAATGCATATAACAACACTTTCTTGGAACACACGGTTAGGGATGTTCCGATACCAGTACCGATACTTTTCTTTCGATACCGATAGTTTAGTATCGATACCCATCTTCCGATATTTCCTTAATATCAGTATATTTTATCCAGTATCGGAAAAGTTGAATTTATTTAATGTAATATATTTTTTTTTTTCTGATCAAAATATTTTGAACACAAGATTAACTTTTGTATTGCCCAGAAGTGAAAAGGCACACTAAATTGCTTTTTCTTGGTGCTTGTAAAGAACAAGATTGAATAATTTATTTTTATTGTAAAACATAAGAATAATAGAATATACCTATATTTAAGTATTTTTTTTCTTTACATTACATTTTTCTTTCGATATTTCAAAGTATTGATACTTCTATTTCGATTCGATACTGGTATTTTTAATCGATATTTTCGATACCCAAGTATTGATACTTTTTCAGTATCGCATATCCCTACACATGGTATGTAAAAATCACATACCTCACTTTAATCTATGTGATTTATTTAGGGAAATTAAGCGTATATTTTGAGAAGCACTGGTTTCATATTCACATACTCGTCCAGAATCACTAACCACTGGTCAATATCTCTCGTTTTCATTTCTTTACGCGAGGGTGGTTTCACCCCTCAAGCTTTGAATATTCCATAAATGTGTAAAGACCCTTGTTGTTCTGTGTTTTAATAATTCAGCCTCAGCCGAAATCATCGCCTGCCGTGATTGCTGCAACACTTGCCAGCAAATTGCAAGAAATATTGCCGAGATTTCTCTACGAGGAAATTGGGAGATATTGGTGGGGCTTATATTAAGAAATAAGTGATAAGAATGGAGAGAAAATAAAGAATATGTACACAGATATATAGGGCACGAATTATAGAATGAATATGAATTGAGTAGAGTTACGTTATTTAAGCAGGTTCTTTTCGAATACGTCTTGCCAATTGAATATCTTTTGACATAATTGTAACACGTTTTGCGTGAATTGCACACAAATCAGTATCTTCAACCAACCAAATATGCTTCACTTGCTTCTTGTATAAAGCCATTACAGCTGAAATTTGGAAAAGACGCTTTAATTAGATAAAAATACAACTGTGTCTGTGTGGTTCAGAACACACTATAAGTTGTACGGTTAAGGATATACAATAATGAGAGAGAATAAGTATCGATACTTTGGTATTAAATTATCGATTAAAAATTATCGATACCAATATCGGCTCGAAATAAGAGAAAAAATATAGGAAGTAAAGAGAAACAGCATATATTTTTATAAATTATATAAAAGACATGTTTTCATGTTTTTAAAAGTGAGTTTCTGAATTAGTAATTTATAATATTATATAGTGTATGTATGTAGTAATAACAGGGGAAGTAGTTCGCAAAGCCGTTGATGCTGTATTTTTGGGTAAACACGAAAATATTTGAAAATATCGAATTTTTAGCTCGAAAATTTTCAAATTTTACAAAATTTTGTTTGTATTATTTTGTAAAGAATTAGCTACGCTGATACTAAATTTACAAACAGAATTTAATTATCTCTTTTCGTTTCGGAGATATTTGCTGGCAAACTTGCACCTCAAAAAAGTGTATTTTTTGAGTATATTTCAAAAATGAGTAGAGATACAATCTCAACTACATTACCATTCGATTCTACGAGAAAAGTTATATAAAGAAATGATTTGCCCACATATACGTTCTTTGGAACGATTAGGTGAAAAATAAGAAAAACGAAAACACCTAAATTTCAATTTTTCGTTTCGAAACATTTTGTCTCCAAAATTTGTCATATTTTGGACTTAAGTAGATATCGACGCGCTGATTTCAAATTTTCAAGCAGAATTCAATTATCTCTTCCCGTTCTCGAGATATTTGATTTCAAAGTTGTACGTAAAAAATCAGGTTTTTTAGGTTTATACCTAAAATGGTTAGGTTTACGTTTTCGGCGACCTCACTATTCGATTCTACGGGCAAAATTACATAAGTGTACCAATTTTCAGATTTTTATCTCAATAGGTAGAATTTCTAGAAGGAAAAAACTGAAAATGGCCAAAAATCGAAAAAAATCGCAAGGGGTTCATCAGGCATTTTTTTCGATTTCTACCATTTTCGTTTTTTTGCTCTAAAAATTGTATCCGTTGGAATAAAAATCTGAAAATTGGTATACTTATGTAATTTTGCTCGTAGAATCGATTGGTGAAATCGCCGAAGTCGTAAACCTAACCCTTAAAGGGGTGTACCTAAAAAACCTGTTTTTTTAGGTATATCCAAAACTCAACTTTGATTACGAATATCTCGAGAACGGTAAGAGATAATTCAATTCGGTTTAAAAATTTGTAATCAGCGCATCGATGTTTACTTAAGTCTAGAAAATGAAAAGTTTTTGAGAAAAAAAAATCCTCGGAGAAATTTTGAAATTTAGGATTTTTCGATTTCCTCATTTTTCACCTAATCGTTCCAAAGAACGTATATGCTGAAAAACCATTTCTTTATGTAACTTTTCCCGTAGAATCGACTGGTTTAATCGTTAAGATTGCATCTGCACCTATTTTAGAGATATAGCCTAAAAACACACTTTTTTGAGGTGCAACTTTGACAGCAAATATCTCAGGAACGGAAAAAGATAATTAAATTCCGTTGGAAAATTTGAAATCAGCGCGTCGAGTTCTATCAATGTACATTATTCCCCAAAATTAAAATTTTGGACACAAAAATGAGTATTTTAGGGATATTTCGCATTTGTCAACACAATTTTTGGTTTAATACTATTGTTTGGTTTGTTTTAACTCTACACAACTTTGATATGGGATTATAGGTTTTGAAAATTAATAAAAGTTAGATAATAAAGCGACAGAATAAAATCGAAAAGGCGTAATAGGATTGCAGTTTTTTTTATTTTCTCATTTTTCACCTAATCTTTACAAAATATACATTTTCTTCTTTTTAAAAGTGACTTTATAAAATTAATAATCGTTCTATAATAGCGCCCTTACTGACAACCAATTTTAAATGTCTTTACAATTTAGTTAAATAAATGTTAAATATTCGAAGCATATATTTTTCCTTTTAATAAAACAGTTCGAAATACGAAACAAGATCTAAATAAATATCGTCATTTTATAAGTTGCGCAGGGCACCACATATTATTTGAAATAATTATTTTGATGATTTTGTTGAAAATATGTAACATATTATTAAATAAATTTCATTATTATATTGGAACAATACTTTTGATAGCATTCATAGACAATTTTGTAATAATACCAGCTGAAATATTAAAATATTAATTATTAATATGTTGACTGCGCTGTTCATAAATGTTACAGACGATTTTAATTTCGATATTTCGAGGGCTTTGGAAGATTTCTCCCCTATATCTTTCCTTGTTTTTGATTCCCCGTCTCTCTCCCACATTGGTGGAGAAAACCGCAACGAAATTAGCTAAAGAAGGGACAATTTTCTCTGTCTAACTTCACGTAGCTATAATTCATCGCTACTATATATCACAAATGTTTCTTTAATAACAGCCCGACGCGACCTGCATTCAGGACGCCGGGCGTCTCGGTAATAACGCTGCATGTATATTTACGTCACACGGTTGTGGTTTTAGCAAGACACGAACTCCGATATTAAAGACGGGAAGCTTTTATAAGAAATAAAAGTTTATTAGGTTCTGAGAAAATTTTAAAATTGCAACAAACAAGTTTTTAACTGTATTCACCTTTGTCTATCAAAAAAATTATTAATCTTTAATATTTATAAACGATTAAAACTTTCCTTGACTTCAAAACAGAATATTAAAATATGTGTAATATAGATTTAATATTAAATCTTATAATTAGATATTAGATTACAATTGATATTAACCTTTCAAGATTAAATCAAAATTTATTATCATATTTTATTAAAAAATACCTAGGGTTAAGATTACAATTTCGCACTGAAAATTTATTTATTTACTTTATTAAGGATAAAAAATACTTTTTGGGATTAATATCTAACCTTAAATTATCACAAATTTAATATATTTTTATTAAAATTTACACTAACAAAATTGAAATATATCCTAAATTACAAATAAATACTCTTTCAATACATTAAATCATTAAAGTGTTGAAGATTATTGAAGTTTAACTCTAACTTCCTACGCAGTATATAGTTATTTCTCAGATAAAAACATTTTCCCTTAAATATTAAATCATATTCATCATAAAATTTAATATTAATCAATAAGATAAAAGGTATGAAAAACACGGTTTGTTGTAAATTGAATTTATTGACAAATAAAAAGATAAATACAACTATTTACATATATATGTATGTTTTTATCTTATGCTGCTAAAGTATTTTTGTTTTACTCACTAAAATAGTTATTTGAATCACTAGTCCAAAAACTAAACTTTTGCGAGAGCTAGCTTATTTTGGCAAATAGTGCGAGATCTCGCAAAATAGTTTCTGGACTTGTGATACACAAGATTTTTTGTGCCGATGACAGTTTTAATTTATTAAAGAAATATTATTGCCACCTTAAATTTTATACACTATAGGTTTTTATGTCAGTAACATTTTCGGTTCTTAAGGATATATAAACAATTCACTTGTTTTATTCAAAAAATTTAGTGACATTTGTTCTAACCTAAAAAATAAAATGAATGTGAATTGATATTCTTCATCAATTAACGTAATTATAATCATACAAGACGAGTATAAGATGAATAATAAATCAAAAACAGTATTTTTAATTGACGTTTTATATTTCCAATAAAATAAAATTAAAAATTTTGATAGAATGTATTGCTAAAATATTTAAGTTGGCATCCCTACATTTTACCGGCCTAGGCCTGCAAACAGACAGTTTCTGGACAATTTTGAGTTCTATAATAGTTATAATGACACGGAGGGGCAAAAATATTATTAATTTTTAATATTTATAAATGATTGTGGTTTTCCATCTAAATTAAAACTATTTCCAACTTTCTTGACTTAATTTACGTATACGTAATGAAAATAAAATATATTTTTAAATGTTGCCACTTCAGTGTATTTGATTGCGAAAGATAATACGAAATTGTGATAAATTAGGAAAAAATCACTCACATACAATCAGCATAAAGTCGAGTAATTTCACGGCAGGTAACCACATTACACGGTATAAAATATCCACTACTGTGTTCTGGAAACCACGCCCCGACAATCATTTCTCTTTTTGCTTAAGTACAATTATTTTGAAATTAACATAAGGGTAATTAAACAATGTCGACTTCATTACGGATGTTACTTTATTTGCTTTACAAATACGTAAATAAATATTCGATGTGGTAGTTCTCTCTACAGAACATTTTATACTACTGTGTAGTAGTGTTCAAATTTAAATATTTCTACAATTGTTAAAAAAGGAGAATTGTTAATAAATTTTGGTGGCAGCGTTCTTTATATAGCATATATTAAATATTCATAAAATACTAGCCAATATCTCAAAAGTAATAATATACGGAAAAGAAAAATATATATATTTTACATTTCCGAGAGTAAAAGCTTACTTTACTCTTCATTTTCGAAGACTGAAGTATCATTTTTAATCCCTGAGGGATTAAATATTAATCTAGTATCTAGTCCCTGAGTGATTAAATTAATAAACAAGAATTATGTTAGCATAAAACAAGAAGGTATATATATATATATATATATATATATATATATATATATATATATATATATATATATATATGAATTTCAATTTCACATACTTATCTTGTCATTTTTGCGCTCGCGTGCTAAACATATAACTCATGTATAATGACTTATTTCATTCTCTTATAATATAATGTAGGTACTGTTTTAAAGAAATAATAAAAAAAAATGGTGGCAGCTCTGTTCATATCAGGGTTGAGGAGAACCCGGGTTTTTCACATAGTATACAACCCAATTGGGTTTTTTTTTTTTAAAAAAACACGGATTTTAGTGGGTTATATTGGGTTTTATTTGAATTATTTTGAATATCAATAGTTCACACTAATATCTGAAAATTAATTATTTAATTATTTTAACACAAAATACGAGTACATATAAATACGGTCACATATATTTTTTTCTGTTTTCTATAACAACGTATATCGACTGTATGATATAGTCTTGTTGGCCGATATTAGGTTGCATGTTATATTATGTATATCTTATAATCTTAGTTTATGTATGTTTATGAAACTTTTTGAATATAAAAAAATATGAACTTTTTAAGGATTTTTTTTCGAGTGGGTTTTTTGGGTGGGTTTTTTTTTGGGTCGGGGAAAATTGCAACAACTCTGGTACATAGACAGGTCTCCAAATCTCAGCCTTTAAATAAAACAATTCTGCAGTTTAGTGGAGAGTACACCAACTTTGGGTAATAGTAGATTTGTATTTTTGTGTGGAGTTGGTATATAATCTCTCAGTTAAGTTTCTCACGCGTGATGGGCCGTCGGCCCGACACATGTGGTGCCATGTGTGTATGCATCACATTATATACATCTGCACCGCACTTACGGCTCTTACCACGAGTATGTGTGAAGCAGACACTGCTTAACATCCGGCTACACAAACACCACAAAGGGTGAACACTTGTTCTGCTTCTCAATCTCATTCCCATCAAATCCCTAAACGTAAATAAATCATCAATTATAAACCTGCTATAAAAAGATATATAACAGATCATAAATGAATCTTCAAAAATATAAGTTTTAGGTTTTTTAGCTTAGGGTAAATGGGGATGAGATGGCCCACTTATTGGAAAAATAAATATTACTCTATAATATTGAATAATATTTTAAAAACAAAATTTATTTATAACATCATATAATCTTAGGCTTCTGACTTACATATAGGAATAAAGAAAAAAATTAAACTATGTTCTGAAAACTACAGAAAAATTCAACTCTCTTCCACTGTATAGGTGACTCCAACGACAAAATATATTTTGCAACAAAATATATTTTGTCGTTGGATGAGATGGACCAAGTCTATGAGGAGATGAACTAATTAACACATTGTTGTCATTTGTCTTGTGTGGTACACTCTTCGCATAAACAGCGACCACAAATTACACATTTTATCCATTAATCCTTCTTTCTCTTTTATTTTAAATAATTTTCCTTGGATTCCGCATATTAGTTTTCATAATCTACAGTTTCTTCATTATCATAATCTTCTAATTAACCATTTAACATCTGTTCTTCAGAACTCATGGAATAGCAACTAGATCGTCTACCTTTCTATGTGCGAATATTTTTTTTTCTCTGGCCCATCTCACCTCAGCATAAGGTGATTCATCAATCCTCAGAGCAGAGATTACATGGACCACTAAATTACTTATGACTGTGTACAAATAGAACCACATTTTAGGTTACGTTAAGTCTTATTCACATTTTTATAAATTATGTGTATAAATAGTTAGTTTAAACCTACCGAAGTAGTAATGAACTAATTGTGTATATAAGATATTTTTTTTTTAATTTTCAAGCGACTACTTACATTGTCTCCAAACAACAAAATTAACATTTCCTTGTGAGAGATATCATTCTATTGTATTTTTAAGACCATAAATTCATCTCTCCAAAAAATGCATCTCTCCCCCACTTACCCTAAAATGGTACTTATACATCCGCAATAACAAAAAATATCCATTTTTGGGTCCAAAATTTTATTTCTGAAAATGTTCTCTATTGATAGACGTTGATGGCTGGTAAAAAATCTTATTCTTTAAAAAGTTCTTTAGTACTTTAAATATGAACGAACATACACACACACACACACACACAGACACACAGACATCACGGTAAAAATAATAAAATCGTATTCTGGGGACCTAATTCGTGCTCATATATTGAAATCTTACACTCGATAAATTTAACCAAAAACAATACCTTCCTTATCTATACATATATTGATAGGCGGGAGGTAACAAGAATGAGTAAGGGTTAAAGTTTAGGGGACAACATACACCACTAAAATGCAAGTAACGCTTATCATGAAACAAATACTTGAAGGTACTTAAAACCTTGTTCCTTTAGGTATGTTGTGCTACAGATTTCATCGCTCATAGTATTAGATTAAAAGTAAAGAAAAGAGCTAGCAGTCGTTTTTGTGTAATTATAAACATTGTTCTAGGAATTGGCCAATAGTATATGTAATCCAGCGATTGGTCATAGTGAATAGTATTTGTCCTATCCGCTGTCAGTTTAAAGGTTTGACAAATGAGGTGTGTCGCTTAGCAGTGATTGGATTTATTTTGTAATTAATGACAATGCAGTGTTCAACTGAATTTGATCTCCGAATGGACCGCGGCTTTTTCTCTGACATTCCTCTTGGATTTTTTACCGGCATCAAACGGTATATTTAAAATAATGTTAACATAAAGTTTTCAGCGTTATTCAAGCCTTAAATTGGAAATATCTCGCGAAGTAATGATTAGAAAACTGCTACTGCAGAGAAAAAACAGAAATTTGTTTTGAATATCTTTCAAGTCCAGTGACGATCGTGCACGGTTGCTGCAAAAAGCGCTGGAAAAACGGTTTATAGTTTTATACTGCGCACGCGCAGAGCGTGTGCGATTCCTGATATGCTTCACCGAGCCAAACAGACCAAAACACTCACTAACACTCCAAGACTACTCTCTTAAATACATTTACCCCTATTCTGTAAGGAAGTTACTAGCTCGTAGCAACGTTACTAACATCATTAGCCAATAAAAATAGTAGACACTAAATAATATATGAAAATCACAGCTTTTACAAATATTTCTACTGGCTGAAATTTTTAGTAACGTTATTAGGAGCTAGCAACTTCTTTACAGAATTGGGGTGATTGTATTCCATATTCAAAATTCCAGTCACAAAAATACGATCACCCATCCTTACAAAATCCTTTCACAACTAAGCTTGACTTATATAATTTTACCATTACATATTCTCTAGTATTAATATTAGGGTGTAAAAAGAAACAAATAAAAATTATAGATACCAGTATTGGATCGATAAAAGGTCGAAAGAATTGAGAGAATTAACGACAAAAAAATAATATATTTTATTAAAACTTAAAAATATTTGTCCTACAACAGTGAAATAAACTTGACATTTCTTCATTATTTTCGATGCTGAAAACATGTTTTTTTTATCCAACATTAATGTTTCTCGTTTGTATCCTAGGGAAATAAACACTTTAATTTACTGTCACAAGATTGGCTAAATTTATTACAGAACTGTAATCAAAAGTGATCTATTGTAAATTAATTGCATACAATCGCACAACTGTAAAAGATATTTTATGGATGACCGCCATTTACTTCATATATGAATTAAATATTATAATCATAATGGAAAAAAGTTAAGGGTTTATTTACTTATTACAAAAAAAAAATACAAAAAAAAAACATTTTTTTTTCACTTTGTAACTTATCATTGTTAGCAAATAAAATATATTAGCATATTTTACTTATGTCATCAAATCTTTCTGTTTTTTGTATTTAAAGCAGTTGTAGGAAAAATAATGTGTATACCATAAGTAAGATAGTATTGGCACTCTAGCTTAATTGAAGCTCTCAGTTATGGTTACAGCTTCAATATTTATGCGCGTGCGGAAATATAGCATATAGATTCGTGTTTAACAAATTTTAATCAAAATTTATATTTGATTATATAAATTAAAATTTTTCATCGGTTTATAGTTCTCGAATACTCAAGCTTAACTTATTTAAACTAACTAATAAAGAGTAGGGGAGAGGTGGGAACAGTGGCCAGGTTGGTACAGTGGCCACTTGTAAATAACTTCTTAAAAAAAATAATACGTATAGTGCCATCTGTAGTGTACAACAGGAAAGTGTGGTTGTAGATATATATCGTGTTTAGATGGGGTTCATATCGTTTGTGTTAAAGTTGTGACCTGTTTGTCAAAATTTTTGTGTGAAAGTAATTTTATAAGGTAAGTTTTAATGTAAATATTTATATATATATATGCACAATAAATAACTAAATGTTGATATATACTGTATACTTTAAACTTTAAACAATAATTTTAATCATAGAAAGTAGTTGAAAAGCTGACGTAATTTTTGTTGTTTATAATTAAACAAAAAATGTGCATCTTGCAACAGTGGCCATAGCTTCTAAGAGGTACAGTGGCCACTGCTTTTAGAATAGTAAAAGAACTGGCCACTGTTCCTATCAACAGTTGAATTAATTTGTTGTGGTAAATTTACTATAGATTTTGAGATGCCTCGTCCAAAACCAAAGAAATCTGGCATAGGTCAAACATGTGAAGAGATTGAAGCAGGCGATATACGATGTGAAAGAAGAAGGATTATCAGTAAAGGCGGCTGCAATAAAATATGAAATTCCTCGGACAACACTCCGACGATACATAAAAAAATGCGATAACCATGAAACAATTAATTGGAGTACTCGTGCATAGATTGGAGCACCTAGATTAATACCTAACTGTGGGATAAATAAGATATTCTCAACGGACGAAGAAAATCTTCTCTGTAGTTATCTCCAAACAAGGGCTAAATTGCACCATGGGCTAACGCCAAGAAATGTTCGACAACATGCATTTGATTTAGCAAAATTTAATCAGAAAAAAATGCCTATATCATGGCGGAAGAATAAAGTTGCAGGAAAATATTGAATGACTGATTTCCTGAAGAAGAATCCAAACATATCAATTAGATCAGCCGAACTAAACGGACAAATAGCCTGCTTCATTTTCCTATCGACTTATCGTCTTTTCAAATAAATTAAAAATTAAACATATTTAAAAAATGTAATAATTGTTATGTTTATAGTTTTACGTAGGAATATTTTTGATTTTCTATTAAAAAAATATTAAATTCAGCTATGACCACTGTACCATATTAACATGGCCATTGTACCAACCTATGCGGTACAGTGGCCACCTTTATGTATAATTTTTTAATAATTATTATTTTATAATTGGTATTGTTTTTTTCTAAAATGAATCAACTCGAAAATGTAGAAAAGCTATGTTTATCTGTTAATGTAATGATTACTCGTCCAAACAAATCTACACCGATTTTATTGGCAATTATGTGAAAAGGTGGCCACTGTTCCCCCCTCTCCCCTATAGTAATTCCACAATAATGAAGATTTCATTTATAAGTTACAAAATTAATGACACAAGTTACCTGAATTTTAAGAGAGAAAAAAAAATTAGAAAGCAAAATATTTTCATGTTCTGTATATAATAATATTTTAAAATTAAATGATATTTTATCACTTTAATTGCCGTATAATAGAAGAAAAATATAAGTATTTAAAAGTGTAACTAAAAGTAAAAATACTCTGTTACTCTTCCAAGATTTAGTCAGATGAATTATTTTGGTTTTATTATAAATTTCGTTTTCGTTTATGAAATAAAATATTTATGTTACTTTTAAAACAATTAAAAAGTGCAGTAACACTTAAGCTCGTTTGACACGGTGATTAAAATTGCACTTATTTCAATATGGAATTAAATACGATAATAATTTAATGTTTGAAATAAGTTTTGAAATTAAACTACGTATGCAACAGATAAAAGATCTTGTATTAAAATAATGTTGTAGGCATGCGCAGTAACTGATTTTATTTTGACATTTCATATAACCATACAACTAGTAAGTAACCTAACTACTAATTACTTAACAAATTAATAAAATTTAAAAATAGAATAACTTCCAGGAACAAAAGAACTATTTGGTGCAGAAATTGGTTGCGGAGAAGGGATGTTAAATATGTTTAATCGTGAACTACCTGCGGATCCTTCTTCGTGTAAAAATTATTTACGACTTGACAAATGAGCAGTTTCAGAATCTGCTTGATTTTATAAAAAAAATGACATTACAAAAACTGATATTTTCATGCGCAACAACAGGTATTTTTCTGTTTGACCAATGAGAAATGACAAGATCACTGCGCACTCGTTCGCGCAATTTTAATACGAGAAAATAGCGCATGTTCTAATTTTACGTACTGAATTCAGTATTTAAATAAATTTATAATATGATACGATACTTATTTTGTAAGTTTTAATTCTCATACTTAAATGAATTCATTTTTAATCATCGTGTCAAACGAGCTTTAGATATCATTAAAAATTAAAAAAAAATGTTTTATTATATTCAAAAAAATGTTATTAGAAAAAAGTTTTTAAATAATATTCTTAACATCGGACTGGTTTCAAAATTTTAGTTTTTCAGTATAAAAAACAAAATTTGTAAAACAATTCGATGTTAAGAATATTATTTAAAAAGTTTGTTCTCATAATAGTGTTTTTATGTGCAAAAATGAGATATTAGAAAAATACGAATTTCACTTTTACTGTAGGTAGACTATCCCCTTAATTGCATTTAATAATATTAAATTTGCTAGATTATGAATTCATGTTTATAACGAACCAACATTATTTTTATTACCACTGGTAGTATTTGATATATAAATACGAAGCTAATGATTTGGCAAACTTATTTTCAACTGGTTTCCAGTCCATATGTAATTAAAGATAGCAGGCATTTTTCCTCCGTGTAAAATGTGTATGTGTATAATTTGCTTGTCTTGCTTAACAGCAAGATGTTTTGACATTCTTTCGGTTTGTAATGAGGGCCGGTGGAGGTAAATTTCCATGAATACGGGCAAAAGTGACACCATCACAACAAATTCTAAAAAATGCTTCTCGCTTCAGCAAACACTGTACTTAAATGTCAAACAATATAAACCATTATATATCGTCGGAACGCAACAATAAAACAATCATTTTCTCTTCCTTTTATTTTATTTGTGAACCATTTGTCCTTTTGGACAGTATAATGGACAAGTATAGATATTTAAATGTTGTACTTTTAGATATTTTAAAGGATAATATATAAATCGCGACAATAAAACAATAATTTGCAATTGCACAGAAATTTAAATGTCAAAAAATATAATTATTATAACAATTAGCGCTTAAAACTCTAAGAGTGTTTTGGTAGCAGGTAAAATTGATATCAGATCTTCCCTTATGCTGTAATAATTTTACTTGTATTTTGGAGAAGAAGTTGTCAGCCTTAAGTCTCTGCAAGAGACCTATAAAAATAAGAAAATAGTGAATTTTTTTTAAAAATCTATCCATATTTGCTATGCAATGACTCAATCTGCTATAAAACATTTAAATTACGTACAATGATATTTAGGCAATTGTAAAATTTTGAGAAATATTTTGAATAAAAACTTTTAATTCATTTAAATTTTGAAGAATTTAGAGGTCACCAATAAAAATAAGCTAGATGTGTAAGATTGAGTGATCTAGTAGACCATTCTACTATACTATACCATTTCCTATAAAGTTATTAATGATTCTTAAAATTATTGTTGCACTAAAAAAACATTTTTAACCCAAAAATCATATGTCAAATTCGTCCCCTGTTTCATTTTAAAAGAGACAAACAAGTATATATTGCTAACAATCAAATATCAAGTCGTAACCATTGATATGATAAATATCATATTTCTGTTAAGAAATACGCACGGTTCACGGTATTATTAATAAATAGAGAACCTAATAAATTATAATTTTTTTTTAAACAACTGTTTCTGTTTCTTCGCTTACGAACCTTATGATATATTTAATAGTATTAATAGATATTTTTTTGTTACAGGTAAGAAAATTACAAATTGCTTCTATGGTGTCTTACAAATGTAAGTTAATTTTATTTTTCGAACAAAATATTCTTATGTGGACACAATGAAACCGAAACCTATTATTTATAATAACCACGAAAATTAAAAAATAGTGTTGACCGTAAGCACTTTAATACAAATATCGTCTAATAAACAGAAACAATTGTTCAAAATCTATTCGAACAAAATATTCTTATGTAAAGACACAATGAAAATGAAACCTATTTGTAATAAGCACGAGAATTAAAAAATAGTTTTGACCGTAAGCACTTTAATACAAATATCGTCTAATAGAGAAAAACAAATGTTCGAAATCTGAAATAAATTGAAAATATCAGCATTCATATTGATAAAAGAGAACTCAAATAAAAATTGAATATTTGCTCCAAATAGAATCAAAGTCCCCGAATAAAAGTTATGAATGAACCATCGAAAGAGGTGACCCCGAACAAATTACCATCGCATTTAATTCCTCTACCACTTTGAAATCTCTGCACATGACCCGCAATTTCTCCTTCAATGTGAACATCCTACACTGATTTTTAATTTTGAGATGGGTGCGTTTTTTGTGCGTTTCGGTCAGGTTACTTCAAGGTATTTTGATAGTTTTTTTGTCGCTTTTGTTTTTTAGGCGGTTTCAGTTAAGAATCTTTGACCACATTTCATATTTTTTAAGTTTAATTTCAAACATCATTATGAGTAACAAGCTTAACCAAACTAAACCAGATACAAAGTTTATGGAATGGAACAAGAAAAAAATAATATATTTATTAATATACACTCAAAAATTACATTATATTTCCCTGCACTGTCATAATTTCTTTCGAATATACATGATATTAACTTACTTAAATGTTAATTAAATTTTAAGTATCTCCAGGGATGGATTTAAATTTTATAGGATCCAGGCAAAATCTATATTTCGCACCCTACGTAAAAACATAAAATACATTTAATATAGATATACAGGGTGATAACTCGAACACCCCAACATAAAGATTTAATATGTAAAATCATATTTCCGTTGTTTCCTGCTTCCCTAATTATTTTAGATAAAAAAGCTTCAAATAATAGTTGTAAGGCATAAAATGTTACTTCGAAATCAATGAGCAAAAATAATTTTATGTGCCCCTAGAATAGCGGTAGCTTGAGACAAAAATAAACAATTGTTTATCGATTTATCTGTTAAATTAGTTGCGTTAGTTTATTTTTTTTTAATAAAATTAAAAATGAGTCCTAAAACCGCCCCTTAATATCTAAACTAAAGTTTCTGAACATTATTAAGTGTGAAGTATGAAATCTTAATCAAGTCTGGCCAAGTAAACAAGGGTCCATCAAAGTGTGTATAATTCATAGTAAGCCCTGGAAGACAAATGAATATTTGAGAGCACAATGACGTCACATAATGCCTGTTAGTTTCTAATGTTTTGACAGTTATAAAGTCATTAGTGACAAATAAACCAAAATAAAACAAAGTCTATTTTAAACATTATCATTACAGCCAATTATCTATTGTTTTTGTTACAATTTTTGTTTTTACTAACAGTTGAAATTCTCGGGTCAGTAACATGACTAGATCTGTAATTTAATTAATAATTATTTCTTAAAAATATTTTCAAACATTTCGTGTCTTACAAGCAGGGTTGGCCTGATTTAAATCAACTGATTTTTTTAATAAAAATCATTGATATTTATTTAAGAAAAAATAATATAATAATTATAATAGAAATTTAATTATTTGCTACGAAACAATTAATAATAACTGAAATGTATTCTGTTTATAATATCTTAAAAATAAATGGAATTGTGTCATCTCATATAACAGAGGGAAAATATAAGAATTTAAAACTGTAACTAAAAGTAAAAATTCTTTGTTATTCTTCCTACTTTTATTCAGATGAATCGTTTTGGTTTTATTACAGATTTCGTTTTCGTTTATGAAATAAATTCATATTGCTTTTTAAAACAATTAAAATGCAGTAATATTCACATATCTGTAAAAATTAGAAAAATCAAAAAAATAATGATTTATTTGATTTAAAACAAATCAATATTTTTTTTAAATAAATCATGAATTTTTGGCAACCCTGCTTACAAGTAACTTATAATCAGTGAGCAATGAAAGATTAATAAAAAGTTTCATAAACCAATCTTACAGATGATGTATATTGAAAGACATCCTCTCGTAAAGCGAAGAGTGTACCTCCCAAGTATTAGTAACCCCATGTAGGAAGTACCTTATCTCTAGTAATTATAAACAATAAATAACATTCGAGACATCCTAATGACTAAAAAGTCCGTTTTTCTCCACTACATTTACATCTTTAACACGTGTCTAATAATTACATATTCAAATTTATGTGTCAATTTAATTTCTTTCCAATATCCTGGAACTTGCATACGCACACGCATGTGCATATGTGAACAGTGGCGTACGATAAACATTTACCAGGGAGCCGAGAAAATGTTTATAATATCTACAATCATTATACCTAAAAAGTAAATTTGTAAAGTAATGCTGTATTAAAATATTCTTTTCTCTACTAGACACCCACTATTATTAATCTTTAATTGATATGAGAAATTGTTTCTCACTACCGCTTACTTGATAACCATGGTCGATAATGAAAACTGTCACTTTTAAAAATAACTCAAGTCTCCAAATCCATATATTGTTTGAATCATTTAACTCAAGAAAAGTATAAAGCATGAATTCACAATGGGGAAGTTTAGCGTATTTTTTTTTATTTTATCAAGATTGCCCTCAAAAGTGATATACTACATTTTATTTCATCCAAAAATGCCTAGATTTCTCAAAAAATGAAATTTTTTACAAAAATGACGTCAGAGTGGCTCGCGGAGAACGTATCGTCTATCTTAAACAGCGCGCGCTGGGTTCCCATGGCAACAGAGAAGCGTGTGGTGTAATGCCTCAAGATACAACGTACGTTTAAAAAGTCAGGTCTCACCATCCCTTCTGCGCAAGCGCATAACTCACTTGTGACGTCAGAGTGGCTCGAAGATAAATCATTAATTATAAATAATTGCCAACATAATTTTAACTTTCAATTACATTTTAAGTTATAATTATTCATTTACTTACGACTAAAAGATATTTCACATGTAATTTCAACCACGCTTAACTTCCCCATTTACATGTACCGTCTAAATTAAATAAGTAAGTTAAATTATGAATGGATGGTTTGGACATGTATTAGTTCGAGAATGATTAACAAATGTATACAGGAGTCTCGATTTTAAATTAATAGCGAAATCATCTCGTTTTTCTAATATGCTGTGTTGTCCAGACAAGTCGAATGTGTGATTGATACAATTAATACTTGAATGTTTTCATGGTCTGTACAAGTGTTAGCTTGTAAATTATGAACAGGTTTAAACAGGAGTCTGACTTTGTAATGACGTACGCCAATGACCACGTGGAACGGTAACAAAAGTGAATAAGTCAAGTTGATCGTCTAGTAGTCGCGTTTTTTTGTTATGGACATGACTTATAGCAACATTTTCTACCAAATATGCAGGGCGACCATGCAAACTACTAAATTACCAGCATTTTACATTCATTTCATAACGGTTTTAATTATAAAACGATACCTACACCTGGTGATCCTCAAACAATTTATTCAGACTAAAAAAATTGAATAAACAACTTTAATACCACGTATTAAAACTTTAAATTGGAATGTACACCTTTATTTATACATATAAAAAGAAAAATGTATTTTAAAATTAGTATCCTCTTATCCATTGCTGGGTAAATACCCATAATGATATTTCTTTACCAAAAAGAATGTTTACCAGATTTCTAGCTGGTGTAGAGAGTGTACCTCATGTTATATTTGTCACATAATCGGTCATTATATTCACTAGACCAAAAATGTCATAATTGTTATATTTTCGCTACTAGCCTATAGGTATCTACCATTATTTCCTTTTTTACTTGGTAACCATGGTAACCTAAGTTCAATAATAAATTATTAATGACCTAGGTCAATAATACAAACTGTTACTTTATATTTATTAAAGAAATACAAGCTTACAACAGTCAATATTTATAATTAAAAATAATATCAAAAATATTCGTACATATCGATAGTTATTTCAAAATAAAATAATTCGTAAAGTTCTTTTCTTATTGAAATATTTCTCAGAAAGAAATTTTACTTTCACCAACAAAGAAATTCAGAAAATTGTAAAAAGTAAATTAATTAATTAAAACATTCTAAGTATTTTTTGTTCCCAAAATTTCCTGATTCATTCTTAACAATAAATATTATTTTAAATATTACAATTATCTTGTCTTATAAATTAAGTAAAGCGTATTTTTTTATAGATAAATTAATTTTAAATGCTTGTTATATTATCTGGTGCCCGGTGAATCAGCTTAGGAAAGTAGGAGAAAAAAGTACAACTATATAAATTTAATAAAAGCAAAAAATCTTATTAACAAAATTGGCCGTTAGTATGGTTACAGTATGTCACAGAGTAACTAGCTAGAAAATGCGCAAAAACTGTATTTTTTCTACTCTGGTACACAATTTCACGGTGCGGCTAATGCTTATAATTACAGTAATTTTTCCTCTTTATCTAAATCAGATCTTTACGGCTTTTTCCCAAAGAAATTGTACAATACAACTTTATACGCTCACTTTTTATACTGTTAAATACTATTTTAATTTATATATTAACTTAGCAAAAAACATAATTGAAACTCTTATGGATAGTTAATAATAAACATACATTCAAAAATATTTATTTTTATAATGGATAGAAAAATTAACAATGATTCTAAAAATTTGAGTTCGAATCTCATCGAGGCAAATTATGTATCATTTATTTCTCATATAAATACGGCTATATTAATCTATTATTCGACAGATTATGATCTATTTTTTACATGTTTAAAATCCTATACTATATTTTGTATGCTTAGTAAATAATAGTATATTCTACAGCAAGGTTGACAAATCTATCATTATTGATGTAGCGCCAAGCTTATGTCTCGAATGCAAATCAATTGAGGGATACAAGGCACTGGTCAATAATTTATATATATATATATATATATATATATATATATATATATATATATATATGATTTATACTATCGAATAAAATATTTTAAGTCTAAATTTTAATTTTATTATTGGGGCGATCATGCACAAAACCGTTGATTAAAAAATACCTATATAGATAAACAAGCTTATGCGAAAATTCGTTTCAACTACAAAACTGTGTGTCTGGTTGCATTTGGGTTAATATCAGTCGTTTCTGTCAAATATTATAAAAAAAGAGCAAACGTTAAATAATTACTAGTACAAATTAGTTTTATTTTAAAATATACCAATGAATTATTGAAAGAACCATTTTAATAGATACCAAAAAATCCAGTTAATATGTAATACATCTTTATTGAACTGATATTTTTATCTGTGTAATTCCGGAAAGTAGTTCATGGTATCATGAACGAGATGGCTCTGTCGAATCTGATTCCAAAACAGCGGTACGGAAAAACATACAGGCTTGCCTATCTATATATTTTTCAATCAACGACAAAACGTAATAAATATGGTGGGCAGTGTTTTTGTCCCTATCTTCAAAATCATCGTCAACCGGTAGAGAGCACATACTGTCGAGAAATTTGACCAAAAACAAACATCCTTTACCTATGTATAGATAGGCGGAAAGTGAAAAGGAATGAATGTGCAATAATTAGAGCATTTTTGAAGCGAAGCCCGCAGATCCAATTAGATTTTATGAAAATGAATCGAAGATAAAAAGAGAATCCGTTAATGAGAGTAAGCCTAATACCCTTATACGTTATAAGCAGCGTTAATTGTCGTTGTAAGTGGCTTGCTAATATCGCGATTACATCTAGTAGGCTTGCAGTCGCAGTTTGTTGCTTTTATTCTATTTGTCATTTTATTGTCGAAAATCAAGTTTGCAGGGAAACGGAAACTACGCATACGGGTCGCTAACACAGCTGCCTGCCTTACCTCGGCCGTGGGTGGCGGAACACAGCGCTTCTCAAACGGATGACATCATGTAGCGTAATGAAAAGGTACCTACTATATGTACAATCAAATAAAAAACTTCGAAAAGTTGTACCTATCTCCATTTTTTTGGTAAAGAAGGTCGTATGAAAAGGCGGTAAGATAAGACTGAAAATAGACGAAGGTAAAATAAAATTTAAGAGAGTTGGGAAAGACACAGAGAGCAGAATAAAAATGTACGTAATATACGTACAATCAAATAATAAACTTCAAAAATTTATACCTATCTTCAGTTTTTTGATAAAGATCTTATTAGAAGGTGATTAGATAGAACTAAGAATAAACGAAGATAAAACAAAAATTATATAAGAGTTGGGAAAGACACAGGGAATAGAAGTGCCAAATTAGAAGACTACTCATTTAAAGAAGTGAAGAGATTGAAATATTTAGAAATAATGTCTTCAAATAATGGAGAAAGAGAAACAGAAATACAGGAAAAAAGTAATACCATTGGACAAGGCATTTAATGCATTAAATAAATACTTAAGTGCAAATTCAATAACTATGACTTTTGTTAAAGAAAATCTTATGAAAAGACGGTAAGATAGGACTGAAAATAGTCGAAGATTATAAGAGTTGGGAAAGGCACAGAGAACAGAAGTTCCAAATTGCTAACTACTCATTTGAAGAAGTTAAGAGATTCAAATACGAAAAAATAATAAATAATGGCAAATAAGAGAGAAAGAGAAACAAAAATACAGGAAAAAATAATACAATTAAACAGGGCATTAAAAAATTACTATGACAATTCCAGTCATAATTTGTCATCCAATGAAATCATAACATTTTTGTGAATTGAATCAATTAGATTTGATTTTCGTTGCAACAATCAGTTCTGACCACAACGAAAAAAATTTCAAGTAAAATTCTAGTTACTAGTGGTATTACATATGACAAAAAAAATCTGACGTGGACACCACATGACTTCCTTGTACGCTGCATTATATTCCTTTTCGGGTATTCGAGTATACGAATAAAAATTTGGCAACTAATCGTAATTTGCTATCCGAATACCTGGAATATACGAATAATTTGGATATTTAAATAGCATATACAAACTAATAATTCGGATATTCGTGTAATTCGGATACATGAATAATTCGGATATACGAATATATGCTGGATATACAAGTAACTGGGGTCTACAAAAACTGCGATATCCGAATATTTCAAATGTCCGATTATTAGAAAATACAAATAAATCAGGGTTATTAAAATATTAAATTTTTAATACGGTCTAATGGTTAATCGAACAAAACTGAAAATAAAAAAATATTAAAATTCATAAAACGTTATTCGATCTTTGCATTATTAATTAATGTAATCTTTAAGATAACTTAATTTTAGCTTGTCACTGAATAATAATATAATATGTATAAGAAGAAATTTGATTTGTAATATTAAGTAAAATAAGTGGTTATGTGTTAGCGAAATCAATTTTTTTTTATTAAATATGGGTAACTATTCGAATATTCGCCTATTTGCATATTTAACTATTCGGTATCCAAATTAACTGGATATGAATATTTTTGTATCCGAATATTGGACTACCAAAATTCTGAAAAGCAACACCACTACCATGCACTAAGAATTACTTACTCGTAAGATATGGTTTATATGCATTTTATATAGAAGCAACAAATGCATTATTACTAGTTTCGTCTGGTATTACTTCACGACTTATAATGTATGAGTTGTTTTATGAATAGAGAAGATTCGCTAGTATCGACACACAATGTACCCATCCTTGAAACAGCCTTACAGAAACAAAAGCAAATCACGATGATTACATCCATCATAATGATTCAAACATCATCATCTCTCGTGATGCATATCGCATAGTGGTGGAGTGTGTGCCCCAGCCATGCAAACTTGGCCGCGTAGCGCTTGTTTTTCTGTTGTGTAAGTAGCTAGTGACGCGTAGCTGACCACAGCTACCAACAAAACAACCACAACGTCCCCAGATGAGATGAGATACATCTGGTAGGTGAGATTGGACATCAATGGAATCGGTCGTCAGGTGTTTAGCTTCTTTCTTTTGCGCTTCACATTAAATTGAAAATGCATCAAGTACCCACAGGATCTTCAGCACAGAATAAGGTCATTGGGATTAATTGTTCCAAATATAAAATATATATTACTCATATTGGGAATATGTAGTTAGATATTAATATACATAGGATTGTTGTGATACGATGATCGAAAAGAAATAATAATTTATTTTTATTTGGATTAAATCAACATTTCGATCATTATTGTGATCATGGTAATACCGTACCTGTTTTTAAAAAATACACATAGACCAACGGATGAAATTATTTTAAAACATAAATAAATAAACAAAATTGAAATTAATAAAGTAAAAAAAAAAACAAATTAAATAGCTATTAACATACCTAGGACAATTATGAGTATAATAACCGCCTTAGATGTCAATTGAATGACTTCTCTTCTGAGTAATGTTTTCGTGATCAAGTCTATATGGGTCGATACGATACATCAATTGTCCCATGTTATTTTGACAATTCTGAAGTGGGATTCTATAACTTTGGTTACTATCATTTGGACTTGTTATGATATCAATTGCAAATATGAACTACACTTGATGCCTAAAGCTGACAAAGAGACTATATATTTTTATGACTCTCCAATGAAATGTAATTAATTTTAGAAACTGTCATAACTCATAGTCATATTCAAAGACAAATAAATAAATAGATATAAAAAATAGTATTTATATTTTTTTCACACTAAATGATATAATAAAAATAAAGATTAATGTTCGCTAAACCCGATTCGCAAATATTGTTCAAAATATCGGTTACCGGTATTTATTAACCGGTTTTTTAACCCTGATTACTACCATATTAACTTGTCAAAATTACATGGTAAACTATTATTAGATAATTACCTTTCTTAGTTTTGTCTATGTAAACAAAAGTTTAATATCCTGAAACCGAAAAAACATTTTAACAGACAGAACAGAAATAATCTTTTTTAACAGCCTTTTATGGAGGGATGGCTAGATTAGTGGTCAGACGTCATAACTTATTCAAATTTGAAGGGAAAGAAATGGTCCTTAGTAAACAAATTCACACTGAGAATAAGTAATAAGAAATAAAGCACAATAAATACAAACTTTAGTTTATTAACAGAACAACCCAAATACATAATTACAAAACATCTGGAACTCAAACACAAGAAATTACCTGTCTAAAGGAACCTTTACTGCAAGTCCTAGAAAACATTATAAGGGACAATTGTTTTATTTCATATATCTTTTACAAGAACTATAGCTGGATGGGTAACTGGTTAGGAATGTAATGTTAGTTAGTTTTTAAGACGGCATGTTTTGTTTTGTGGTAGGAGGATGGATGGTATTTCCATGAAAGCTGAGTAATCCATATATAATGATTAGATTCTATTTTAACCATGAAGTGCAAGTGTACATAATCTATAAATTTATCGTATTAAAGCATCATTTGTCCATTCCCGGAAACAAGTGCGCGAGATCAAACAAAAAACTGTCAACAAAAACACAACCAATAAAAAATCCCAATAAAAAACAAATGCATGTCCATTGACCTTCTGCTGCGTTCGTCACATGTTCCACAGGGCGGATATCACATCTAGAGTGCGCTGAGGGCATACCCACCCGGGAAAAAACAAATGCCGCTACTGGATTATTAAATGAAATTAAAAACTCATCACTACAGCTAAGATCCGCTCTTACTTTGTTTTTCTCTGCTCTTTCCATACTAATGAGTTAATTTCATCACAACATCTGATTCCTAAATACATCAGGAAATCATAGTTATACACCTAATCATTTCTTCTTATAATTCGACCCTTCAAATTGGCTACTCTACTTAGGACCTAATTCTAGTAGCCTAAGAATCTTCCAATTGTTTTAATCATTATAATTAAATCCTTACGCCAATGAGGTCTTGCAAAAAATTAAGTGAACCTTTTTTTTGTTTAAATCGAACTTACAATTCCTAATTTGTTGCTCTTTATGGTGTAATTCTAAGTTATTTACATTTTACGTTATATAATATCATTTAAAAGTATACTTAAAAGAAAAGTCGTAAAAATTAAAATGTCCGCAAGTTCTGGTGTGAAGTTATCCACGTGTGGATGCCAGATATCAAATATTGTGGTTTGGCGCGTTTGAAACTTGGTAAAGTGGACAGTCTGTGATTTAAAGAATTGTTAAAACATTATATTTGAAGTTTGAAACGAAGTGAAGTTTGGGTAAAAACCTTGATACGTCAAAGGATAAGAGGGGAAGTAGGGTAATTCAGCCACATTTTAAACGATATCATTTTTAATAGCAGGTTAGTCAATTTGGGGAAAATAAAAAATACGAGTCTAATATTTTTCATTATTTTATTGATTGAAGCTAACAATGTTTATAATGTCTAATATTTTGCTTCATATGATGTTACGCTATTTTATTTACATTTTATGTTATATAATATATACAGGGTGAATACTGAAAACCTTGACATAGGGAAATAACATGGGAAAACAGTTTTTTGCTGTTTCCATCTGTCCCGCTAAATAAAATCGGGTGTATATGGTATCGTTAGTTAGATTACTTAATTTTGCATCTAATAAAACCAAATGTTGTGTAATATGGCCTTTTCTAACTGAAATATTTGATAAAATAAATTGTATTTTGAAGGTTATCCTTCATATTTTCGAATAAGAAACGTCAAAAACAAAATGCTCCATAGCCGAGTGGATACGAGTGCCGTTTCATAATATAAATAATTTACAAGACCTGGTTCGAGACCACCTCGGTCCTACTTTTTTTTAATTAAATTATGCTTAAAATATCATGTTTCGAAACATGAAATACAAAATTATACATCAAAAACTAAATTCGAATTAATTGTTAAGTTTGACAGACAGCAAATAATAATTCTATTAAATATTTGGATTTTTTTATTTATAAAAATATGAATATTGCTATTTTATTAAAATAGTCTGATATAATAAAGATATTTTAAGCATAATTTAATTAAAAAAAAAGTAGGACCGAAGTGGTCTCGAACCAGGTCTTGTAAATTATTTATATTATGAAACGGCACTCGTATCCACTCGGCTATGGAGCATTTTGTTTTTGACGTTTCTTATTCGATAATATAAAGGATAACCTTCAAAATACAATTTATTTTATCAAATATTTCAGTTAGAAAAGGCCTTATTACACAACATTTAGTTTTATTAGATGCAAAATTAAGTAACCTAACTAACGATACCATATACACCCGATTTTATTTAGCGGGACAGATGGAAACAGCAAAAAACTGTTTTCCCATGTTATTTCCCTATGTCAAGGTTTTCAGTATTCACCCTGTACTTCTCTGATTTTGTTTTCCGATTATGTGAGTCTATAGGTGTATTGCATTTGCCACTTTGAAATGATCCAAACATACACTTTTGAACATGGATCACTTATTTTTCATTCCCCTTGATTGGATCACTTTACCCCCTCTATTAAACGAACTGATCCTAAGTAAACCACTCGCCAAGGTAGATCAGTTGGTTCAGATCAGGTATATTATAAACAAAAGTTTTAGCGAGATATTTCAACACTTCTACTTCCATTCGATTCAGACCTTCAAACTTCTCTTCCAAATAGATCATCTCTTGCAAAATTTTATTAAAATGTTCACTGTTCCTTATTGCACGACACAAATTTTTTTTATCGCTCAAAAACTTGCAAAGAAAGAGTTGTTGCTATATATTTCTTACCAAATATATTTTGACATTGTCAATTTTGTTAATCGTACATTTGTATAAAAAAGAAAGCCAACTAAATTATTATTTATATTAAGCTTCTGGGGAGCAACCAAAAGATGGCAGGACAAAACAAGCCTTTAATTTACAAGACTCTTGTAGTTCACTCTCCATTCCAGTTATAGATTTGGAAGATGTCTTCTGGTAAACACCTTCTATGGTGTAAATACCTTTAAGAGTGCATAACCATTTCTAGTTGATCGTCTTCTAGATACTTTTATTTCCATGAGAATGAGACAACATTGTATTATTCCAAAAAGATAGACAGTGAAATTACTAGCATTTTCTGATTTGCACTGCGTATTTACATAGCACATATTAATTTACATACATTAGTAGTTATCATGCTTAGTAAACAAGACAGCTTATTATTACTAGACTATTCTCTAACATGAACGCTGATATTTTCCACAGTCGCAGTGATCCTAGATCAGGAATAAATCTCCCCTAATTTGTGTGTCCTGCAAGTTAGAGCTATATATAACCGTGACAGAAGATAGCATCGCGTAAGCCAGACTTAACAACAATAAGACAGGTGCTAAATACTGCTGTTATCGCCCTAGTCTTGGACTAGGATTACTAAAGCTTTGTCTTACAAACTGGCCCTCAAGGGAAGGCAATGTCTTAGACAGGGAGGGTAGGTTATTAATAAGCACCCCTAATCTTAATACTCATATTTTATTTAGATATTATACCACAACACATTCAAGCCGACAAATTTGTTAAAAACTGTAAAAAAGTTTTTGGAAACTTAATTTTAATTTAATTTGTTCTCTTGTCATTTTGTTGATAGGTACTTTTAATTTTTACTTCGCAGTATTGTTCAATACATGTGGTTTTTTTTTCAGTAATAAATCGAGTAAAAATTGGAAATAAATTTTCATATTCTTATATAATTCATGTTCAATTCAATGTTTTGATTTTTGTGCAAAAAGGTGTCTTGCTGCCTGATTTCTAGCGGAAGTGTTACATTTCATATTTAATATATCTCGTACTGCAGGCATGCTGTTGCATCAATTATAATCTTATCTAATGTAGAATTTAATTTTTAACAACTTTGTAGTCTTGTAGTTTTGCCCTAAATCTATCAGGAAAGAGAATATCCGCAATTTTTTGAAATTCCATATTAAAGATCTGTTTCGGATATTGTTTAACACTTCTATAAACATTTAACCATAATTAGAGAATATAAAACGTTGACAAAAGAAATGATTTCGTGACGATTAAAGAGCAGAGTCTATGCAATTGCATGCATCGTTTTTATTAGGCATATTAATAAACTCTTTCAATATGTTCACAAAAGTTAATGCCAAATAAAAAAAAATGTTTAACTATAGTTAATGAGTAAATATGGGGGTGTTGATATAGGATAGATTTTAATGTGAACTATGGCAAAGGTATCAAACTTGAAGTTTTATTTCTTCTAGAATCGACCTTTCAAAGAAATAAACAATCAACCAAAGAAATTCACTTAAATAATTTCTGTATATTTTCAACCATGCCAGAGGTCTAAAATTGTACATGTTCTTCTTAGACTCGTTATGCTACAGAAAAGTTAAAGTAACAACCATATCATATAACTAAATACACTTATGCTGCAATTCTGTGCGTATCTGTAAGACCTGTAAAAAAATCTGTAAGACCTGTAAGTCGTTACGGTTAGAATGCAATTCTATGCATAACTCGTAGCTTACAGTTTCTCGTAACTCTCTTACGATTTGTAAAACATTTACAGTGACAGTTTTCTTCCCTGTAAGGTCTGAATACTACAATATTATATGTTAAATAGTGAAACAAACTATTTTTTTTTGTATTTTAAACTGAATAATCAGATCAGAATTTTATTTATTGGAGTGCTTGTAGAAGAAGATCGTAATAGGAGATAATTTTGTTAAATGCGTTCACCTAAAAAAGTTGTACAATAGAAATTTTATGATTTAAGGAATTTGTTAGCGTCAAATACATTTCATATTTGTCTTTAGTGGTATTTTTGGTTGTTTTTATTTTTTAATAACTTGCTTAAAAACTGCTTGTATGTGTTCAGCACTAAAAATAAAAAACGTTACATACAAAATTTATTTAATAAAATAAATATAATAACATTATGAGTATAATAATTTATAATACGTCATGTTAAAATTTGACACTGACACTACACGTATTTGAAAATATTGAAAAATTAATAATATATATTACAATAATTTAAAATTACTATCCTTGATACTATTATAATAGTATTCACGAAGAAATTCAATACCAATAAAAAGCATGAATATATAGTTGACAACATTTAAGAAATGTCAAAATATATGTAGCAACCGTGAACAAACCTTTTTCATAAGAAATAATATATAACTTCAAGTGTTATAGATGTGCACACAGATTTATGAATTTACAAATTTATAGGTTGTGGCACAGAATTGCACCATTAGATCATTTCTGCACATTTTAAATCATGCCATTTGTCTAAAACTAGAGGTGTTCTAAGATGATCTCCGTATGAGAATGAAATAAATTAGAAATATTTTGATTCATGCCTGATGTCTAAAACTATAAGTATTCTTCATAGGATCGTTACGCTACAGAAGAGATACAGTAACAACCACATCATATAAATGTCTATTTTGTATCATGCCAGATGTCTAAACTAGAGATGTTCCTTCTACGATCGTTGTACTACAAGCTAAAGTAACAACTATTTAACTATTCCTAGACAATTTTCATACGTAGTATAATAGCAGTAAGTGGGTGTAGTGAGATTGATTTGGGCAATCAATCAATAGAGTGTTGTCTCCATTAGTCATGGAGCGTCCTCGCGGCATTTGGACGTTAGCGCCGTGGCGCGTCCAGGACCTAATGATCCTATACGAAATTAGTGTCGACAATTTATCCCAGGATGAATCAGACGAAGATGGAAACAAAGACGGAGCAGATAATGACACGATGCGGACACATAGGCGGCGAGAGGGCCGCATTCCTGCTGCAAGGACAAAACATACACAGCGGCTTATACAACGTACCACATTAGCTTAAACAGATTGGTAATACAGAGGACAATCTCAAAATACAAAATAACTGTAAGAAATTGTGTCTGTTATCTAAGGAAGATGGGATGGAAAATAGAATAGAAGTTCTAGAAAAACAAGAATAACTAAAGTAGATACACTATACCCATCGGCTTATACAACGTTTACCACATTAGCTTAAACAGATTGATAATACAGAGGACAATCTCAAAATACAAAATCACTATAAGAAATTGTTTCTGTTATCTAAGGAAGATGGAATGGAAAATAGAATAGGGTTCTAGAAAGACAAGAATAACTAAAGTGGGAACACTTTGTTTTAATATTTAGTACAATATCTGAGAGTATTGGTAATGGCTATAATAAGGAATATCATTATTCTACATCGGCTTATAGAACTACATTTCATCCCAACGGTTACCACTTAAGCTTAAATTGATTGGTAATACAGAGGACAATCTCAAAATACAAAATCACTAAGAAATTGTGTATGTTATCTAAGGAAGACGAAATGAAAAATTGAATAAGGGTTCTAGATAGACAAGACTAACAAAGTAGATACACCTTGTGTCAGTATTTAGTACAATATCTGATATTAATGGTAATGGCTGTAATGGTTGTAGAATCAAAATACAAAATACGAAAATACAATGATTGATGTATAAGTAAAAATATAATTTGGCTTGACTTTCAAAGGGGTTTGTTCTAAAATTAAACTAAAAGTGACTTTTTCTTGAAGTACATAATGATGACATCCAACTAAAATTATATCAAAGATAAAAAGTTTAAAAATGTTACTAATATCAATTATTATATCGTCTCAATTATAGTTTGTCTCATTATTTGGTAGACTGGCTTTCTTAAAAAAGAAGTTACTAGTCAGTGACGAACGTCTTAATCTTGAATATAGTAGACGTTGTTGCGACAATCCTATCTGGAGATACCTTACCAACTTGGTAAGATAAAAAATAATAATACCTTAATTCTTAATTAGAAAAAATCATTACAACTATTTCTATATCTTAGTACAATTTTCTTCGTGGTATCTAAATTATGATTAAATAAAATGAAGTTATATATACAGACACATATTTATTGTTTACATAACTTTTATGTTAGTAACATTTGAAGAAATTTTAAATAGAACATAATTCCCTAAAAGTACAAGGGTTCTAAATATCAGTAAATTCAGATTTGAGACATCATTCAAGGAGGTATCTGATTATAATCGAATAAAAAAGTAACCACTATAGCTTCTCATTACAATAAGGAAAACTAAACATTTGCTTGCAATAATAAAGTTATTAGCAATGTAATGTTCCGGAAAAGGAACGCGTGACTTCAATACGGTAGGATCGTGGAAAAAGACAGGTAGTCTGTTGTGGTGCTACATTGACAATTAATTAAAACAACAAGTAAAAAATGATAAATTAAAAGATTCGAACAGAATTAATTCACCATAAAAAATTTTGAAATTTGGTCACATACCCCATTACGACTGTTGATTTTTCTTCGACATTTGTAGTACCACAGAATAGTTTTATACAGAAGCGACAGTAAGACAGAGATACGAAAATTAGAGAGAGATGGGGAAAGGCAACAAATTTAAAGGGCTCATTGTTTAAAATCGGAAAGTTTCGTCACATCTTAGAGAGAGATTGGGGAAGTCAATATATTTAAAGGTCCACACAATGCTTCAAGGTCATAGAACTGAAAAGGGTAACATGAAAGGTACCGAAACGGAGTGTCGCTTCTGTATGTAACTATTCTGTGGTATTACAATGACTTCAGAAATGTTAAACAGTTAATTAAAACAACAAGTAAACATGATAAATTGGAAGATTCAAACAGAATTCAGTACCCATAAAAAAAATTGAAATTTGGTCACATACCCCATTACGGCTATTGACATTCCTTCGACATTTGCAATACTACAATGACTCCAAAAATATTAACCAATTAATTAAAACAAGTAAAAATGATCCATTGAAAAATTCGACCAGAATTCACCATAAAAATATTTAGTGATCCCCTGCTTTGATCTTCACATTGTCCGCTTATCTCCCGGTAGATTACCCTCTGGAAACCCCTGATCCTCCGCCCGTGTGTTACCCCAGCAGCATCCGAGCCCGGAGAAAATACATGAGAAAAATTGCTGGTGCGTCGCGCTAGACGAAGACAGACAGCGAGCTAACGATCGTTTAGACAGAGACAGCCGAGGTGGACCTTACCAAGGATACGGACGTACATGGGTTTAATCAGGAAAATAACTTCCAAAAGCTAATTGTGGGTAACATTAACGCTTCGTAGATTCATACTATGAGTACTTTGCTATTTGACCATAATAAAGGCCATTGTAAAGGATGAATATAAACAGGGGGTTCGCTAACTCAATATTGAGTCAAATACTTATGTGTCTAAGACAGGCATCGGAAGATAATTTGCCGAATTAGATAATCTTTATACAAATAATATATCGATGTAACCGAGTTAGTGTTTCACAAGAGTCTTGTATTTTTCTTGATCATGCATCAATCTTGCAAAAAATACAAGATAAGAACAAGACAAGAGCAACAAATTTTAAAGCGAGACAAGACAAGAAATTGTTTAATCAGGAAAATAACTTCCAAAAGCTAATTGTGTGTAACATTATCGCTTCGTAGATTCATACTATGAGTACTTTGCTATTTGGTCACAATATCTACAAGGTTGTTGTAAAGGATGAATAAAGAGGGTTCGCCAACTCAATATTGAATCAAATACAGATGTGTCCAACTTCTGAACTCAATGGAAACACAGACTGCAATTAGAATTAACATTTCAATAAACAATCTTTAACTAAATAACAATTGTTTTCGATAGGTTCAGAACCCACTACAATTTGTCATTTGCTTAAGCCTACTTGATTGCAGTTTTGCACACCTGATAAAATTTGTTTTAAACGATATTTCTCTGGAACTAATGATCGGATTTGAAAAATAAAAAACTGTTGAAAAGAGAATTGAAAGGCCTTTCGAACTGTGTCATGTTTGACATCCTTTTCCATTTAAAATTTTTGAGGTGCAGTCCACACCCATTTTAGGGTTGAAGTTATGCCATTGGTACTAATCCATTTAGATGTCCCCCTTTATATTAAAATTGACGTGTTCGAGCGTTTTTTGCAAAATTAATGTTAAGTGGCCAAAAATTGCGCTGATAATTTTCACTGGGCCACCCTGTACATGTTCTGAATAATGTACTAGAGTAACAACTTACATTTAATGTCCTGTTTATAAATATTAAATAAAATACTAGTGTACCAAAGTCGTTCAGAATCCACTATAAGTTTGTAGAGACTGTAGGCTGATAACCTGAACTATTAAAATTTTCTCGAAGTAAGTACTTGAGGAGCTGATCTCAAGAAAGATGATGGCTTATAAAACCACTACGTAAGTACATACTGACAATGCAGACGTGTTAAAATGTATAAGATACCTACTCAAAAACAAATTTGTATATATTCAGATTCAGTCAAATAGTGGCAGATTTGTTCATAGATGTTCATTTTACAGATAATATATTTTGAAGCTAATATTTCTAGAGTACTTAAAAAAATAATTGTAGACTAGTGTTTCAAGAAATGTTGTCTTGTTTAGTAATTTCTTGTCTTGTTTCGAAAAGCAAAACAAGAAATTTAAGTATACTTTGTCTTTCATTACTCTTGATCTTGTCTTTCATTTTTTGCAAGACTGAGGTAAAACCAAAAAAAATACAAGATTCTCGTGAAACACTATTGTAGATATTGTACACTAAAATAATACATTAATAATATATATTGTCTTGTTTAATTTTTTTGGTGGCAGCGTTGTTCATATACAGATCTTACTAATACTAATTTTATAATACCTTAAACATTTACATAGTGTACAAATAATGCTATACCCTATATACTTTGTAACTAAAGTTATGAAATTTTTGGTGGCAGTTGATAGACAGATGATTTTGGTAAGTAGCATGTTATAATAATTGCAATAGAAGATATAAGTAATGAATGTTGCGTTCCTGATGGTCCTTGGCTCATTTCCCTTGCGTGGCGATTGTCCCGAGAGTTCCGCCGCCGGCGGCAGCGCGACGCCGGCAGCGACGGTGACAAATGCCGCCGCGACGCCCACACCCACACCCTCGCAATGGGGCCCACCAAATGGAATATAAATACTCACCATCTAAACGCACCAAGTCTATCAACTATACATCTCATCATTATCAAAAATTAATAATATTACTAATATGTTGCTTATTTGTACAAGTAGCGCCAGTTGTTGTCAGGTTCTGTTGTTAGTACCACTCCAAAATTAAAGACAAATAACTGTGGGATCTGTCTATATGAACACTTCTACCAAAATATATTAATAAACCTAAAAAGCTTGGTATTATTTATTCTTTGATGATGGGAATATTTTCTTGATTGGTACGATGAATAATACGGTAATTTTTTCTGGTTAAAACGCACAAGTCTATCCACATTACTACATCTCTTATCAAAATCATATAAGTTGAACAGGACAATATCAAGAATTAATATTACTTGTATTAATTCATATACCTCATATTTATCCATTCAAAATGTTTCATTTGTTGAAAGAAGACAGTTTTTCATAAATAATAAGAGCCATGAACAGACAAACCAGTGTCAAAAATGACATTTAGAGCACGACAATGAAGCTGGAGTGAATTGAGAGTCTTTTTAACTCGAGTTGTCATTACTTCCATGAATTTTGAGTAAATTTTACCTATTATATTTCTAGCTCCAATTATATTTGCTTCATTTTTTCACGAATGAAAGTCCTAACGTATAGATTCAACAGGATTATCATATTTTATATAAAGCCCTAAAATGTACCTACTTAATTACTTCGTGTGATCTTAATTTTTGAGATTTTTATAAAATTGGTTGCTGCAAAGTATAAAAAATAGTATGCTATACTCGTTTTAAAACAGGTACTGTTCCCATCATGTTTTTGGAGCACTTCTCGCCTCGCTTTCCTGATCTCACTTTAAACTGAAGTAAAATGAGGCGAATGACAAATAAAATAAGAACACAACTTATATTATATGTACCTAATAAAAGTCAATGAACAAAGTTGCAACAAAATTATTGTCAGTTATTAATCTATAAATAATGTATTATTTACTGGTTTATATCTGTGACATATTGGTAGGTACTACCCCAGATCAAACTACATTTTCTACGGCATGTACTACAATTAAAAATGAAGAAGAACAAAGATTTCGTATTTCTTTTACCCAGCTTGTTGTTAAATGTTGAGAAATAATAAAATGAGGCTGGCTGTCCCCTTGTGAATATTAGTAGAAATTAAAACGGTTTGGATTTAGTGAGAGTTGGGGCAATATTTCGCGATCGCAGCGTGCGGTGACTGTTATGTCTACACGGCTTACTGGAGCGTGCAGCGGATCTTAAAGGGGATGCGCCCCTTACGGCCCCAGATAATTGCCAAGACAAATACCAAATTTGTTTGCGAAGATGCGACGACGGGAAATAAATTTCTTTCAACACAACTACATAATGTATTTAATCTTACAGCGATAGAAATATACAAATAAAAAATTAAATAAAAAAAATGTTTTAGGTACAGATCTGTATAGTTTATTAAATACAATATTTCGACCTTCTTCAGGGTAATGGAATTCGCCTATTGTTTTGTACCTTATTTCAAGTTCTTCCTTTCGAAGATATAATTATTATTTTATTATCGTTATTCTGAGATTGTTAGTACCAGGGCACAGAATAGGTTTATACAGAACGATAGTAAGACAGAGAAACGAAAATTAGAGAAATATGGGGAAAGAGAACAAATTTAAAAGGCTCATTGTTTAAAATCGAAAAGTTTCGTCACATATTAGTGAGAGATAGGGGAAGGGAACAAATTTAAAGGTCTACACAATGCTCCAAGGTCGTAGAATTAAATAGAGTAACATGAAAGGTTCCGACACGGAATATATATGTAACTATTCTGTGACCAGGTGCCAAGTGTAAGATGCGGCAAGAGCTCATTAATTTAATTTTTGGAATTAAGACAAAGACTTATTGTAGAATTAAAAAAAAAGATATATCGTGAGTATTTTTAACGTGAAACATGGGATTTATCATATCCGTGGTTACGATTTGATATTTGATTGACAGCAATGTATTTCTTGTCTCATTTAAAATTGAACATAGGGAAGAGGGAACGAATTTGACATTTGCTTTTTGGGTTATAAAATTTTCTGACAGGCCTACCCCAAGTGCAACAAAAATTTTAAGAATCATTAATAAATAAAAGGAAATGGTAGTATAGTAGAAAATCTGCTAGATCACTCGATCTTACACATTTAGATTCTTTTAATTGGTGACTTATAAAATCAAAAGTTTCTCAATATGCTTCAATTATTATAGTTTTTAGAATATAGACGCTCCAATAAACCAGGTGCCCTAAGCCAATGCCTAAATAAGATCCTGGTGTACTTATTTGATTTTGATTATTTGTGATAATAAATTGAATCATTTTGTTTAAGTTAGTAATCTAATAATATCTTAGAACGTAAGAAAATATTTGATTTCCGTGTTTATTAAAAATTTAACTAAAGTTTAATTTAACTACATAGAAGTTTTGGTTTTGGTTACGTTTTCGACCGAAACTGAGAGAAGTCTAATAGGTATTTGGTTACGGTTTCAGTTTTGGTTGAAAATCATGTTTCGATCGGATACTAATTAAAATGTAATAAATAACACAAAATGTACATACCTTAAATCGTAACATCCTCGAAAAATTACTAAGATCTCTGTGTTAATAAATTATCTAAAGATTAATAAATGTTAATAATTTTTAGTAGTAATGTTGTTTATAAATAAATCTTAAACAAATCTTTCAAAATACATTTTGTTACGTATAAATACCTACATATAGCATTATTTATTTTTTTGTTGGTAGCATTCCTTATGAAACGTATAATATAAACAAAGCAAAATACCAGCTAAATATATCTATAATGAGCGTTATAAGTAAAGGGTAAGTTAATTAAACATTTGAAAACGTGGAGTTTATATTTTGCGTTTTAACCCGCTTATTTAAGATCGGTTTAACGAAGCCGACATCTAAGCCGTTTACGTCAACTTAAAATGGGATTTCGCTCCTGTGTTGTGGTCAGCGCTCGGCTTACATAAACCCACCCCAGTCGCAGACTATTTTTGACAATTTAAAAGTTCTGCGAAGACTCTGTTAACCGTTTTTAAGAGCAATTTGCACAAATGACTTTTTAAGTAATTAGTTTTTGGTTTTTCAACTCTAATTAGTTTGGAAGTTGAGACATTGAACATTGCGGATTCTAATTTCAGAACTTTTTGCTTTCGGATATTCTGCACGAGTACCGTCGTACCACAATTGCCAACATATACTTTTATTATAAAACAGACATCCTTGTGTATTAATAAATCATACTTATACTTTACAAACAAAAAAAAATTATAAATGGTATGGTATTTTATTTTAATTTCAAAATTTTACTTGTCAATATTTCTGAAGTTTAGGATGATATTTCATATTATAATTTAAAAATATTATTTGCTAGTATTTTAAAACTAAAGTGTTATTTCGCCGAGAATACAATTTTTAAGAAAATCAGCCAATCACAGCGCATAGAATTTTATACCAAATAAGTGGAAATAATTTATTGTCACTATAATAATTTGTTATTTCCTATAGCTTTACTAATAACAATATCAATACGACAAATAAACAAAAAATTATAGTGAAAAATGTCTTCTAAACGCTAGAGAAATTGCTCCGATGAATTCATTAACAATGCGGTTACGTATAGTACTCCAATAAACACTAAAAAAAAATATGGAGATAATTTAGTGCCTTTTTAGTAATCATTGAATTCTCTTCCTAAATATAACACGTGATTCGCTTAAAAATTCATAATATTTAGAAAATGCCACTCACATTCGTGACATTTCAAAAATATTATCTTCAATACGCTCACCACTTTTTATATTACCCTTGACAATTTTTACTTGAAACTGAGAACTTTATCTGTAGTTACTAGAAATGAGAATCATCATTCTCTAGAACAATATTTCTAGATGAAACAGAGCATCAATTACCTTAAAATATTTTGACAATCTTTACTTGCATTTAGTGCATGTTGTGAGTCAACCGTCTTTGCTACCTACAACTTATAGTGATAATGGGTTCCAAATCACTCGGAAACAGATATATTTTTATTTGATTAATAGCGATGATGGGATTTGAACCATTGGTTTCACACTTCGCTTAATTATATATTTCTTTAACACCGAACTGAATGGAGTAAGATTTGGGGTTCGATTCCCAGCATCACAAATATTAACCAATAAAAAAATGCTGATGTGTCTGAGAGGTTCCGAACCCACTATAAGCTGGAGATCCTTTACCTACTCAACCAAAATGCAAGTTAAGTCAATATGAATAAGATTTCACTTCTCAATTTCATCTGTGACCAAAATTCTTCTAGAATTGTAGTACTAATGATGGATGATGTTAATTTATCATCTTTGCAGAAATTACTTTTCTATTACAACTTCTTCAAGATTATGACATTTCTTACATTTTAAATAAGAATTTATAAATTGTAGGGGTTGTCCTCTCACATAATCCTTGTATAAGGTGTGTCAATATATTTCCTCGGGCGTTCCGAAGTCGTTGACAGCGCCTCGGCGCTCCATTATAAGCCAACATAATGTTTATACAATGGAGAAACTTGGTCGTGATTGTGTGGAGAAAAACCGCATCTAAGTTTGATTCTAGTTGAGGGCCCTTTAACATCGGTCATAAAAGCTCCCTGGAGTGTTGTACGGCCATTGAGGCGATGAGCTTTTATACCGAGGCTCGGGACCTACTCGTACAATGCAATGCATAACACAACTTTATACAATGCCAACTACTTCCAACTCTTAAATAAGGATAAACAACTCAAACAAACTACCTCCGACACATACAAACACTATCTTATTATTACAATATTTCAAATATGCCGAAGTAAAAGCTTCAACATTAGCACATATTTTAATAGAGGATTCATTATTCAATCAACTGGTAAATAACAACATAAACTTTGATAAAAAGAAAAAATCATTTTTTTGTACAACTGTCAAAACATTTTAACATTTTTTTTTGTATTATGAAGAAATAATTAGACAGGCAGTCAATTGATAGAATTTATTTCAAAGCCGACGTTTCGATTTCACTGAAATCTTCTTCAGGACGAGAAATGGTCTTGAAAATAACATTGGTTTGTTGTAACAATCTTATTTCACCTATGAAAAAATTACACTGTTAAGAGGTTTTTTTAGATTAAAATTAAATTATTTCTTTATTGTTTTATTTTATTATTTAACTACATACATTTTATAATATTTATTTATTGTTTTAACTCCTGACGATGTTTAAACATATATAAAGCTTTACTGTAATGAATGTGACAAATTTTTACAACAAACCAATGCTATATTCAAGACCATTCATAAAAAGGAATAAATGTTAGAAACGCGTTGTAATGAAATATTTAGCTTTAATTATTTTATTCTAAATGTCATACATTTCAATGTATGTTTTCTTAGTTGAATAAAGCCTTATTCCAAGTTGTTAAAAGGTATTGTTCATGATACGTGTGAGATCACAAAATGCGCATACTCACAGCCAAATTGAGTGACAGATTGTATAAAAAATAGAAAGTGTTCTGTTTTTTTCAACACATTTATGATGGTATATAATATTTCAACCAATTTGCTGTTTGTTACTAGCCAATTTAAATTGTACCAAAAATGGTGCAAGATCTTGTACAATTTATAGGCTAGTCCAAAACGGCCTTTACATGACATGACGTATGGAATTCTTGAGATTCCTCAGGTTATGTTTGTTCGGTATTTAATTTTTTTAACATATATAATTTTTCTAATTTAATCTTCGATGTTAGTATGCCCTAACAGAAATAAGTATTAAGTGGATTATTTTTTAAATATTATCGAAAAGTACTTATTAAATGTTATTGATTAGGAATGGAGGCAGATTATTCATTTTAAATTAGATAAAACCAGCATTACCATATAAGATTCTTGGAGTAAAGTATCTATAATAAATCTAAGCACAAAAATATTTTTAAAAAACCAACATACATTAATTTTTAAAAACTAGAAAAATATCGGCAAAATGATTGCTATTCAAGAATCATGATTTCATTTTCACATCTTGAAGCTTTGTTTTTAAGATCGGTCTAGTTTTGCCCGATTCGAGATATTTCAAGACGAGAGATCTGCGAAATATTTCGTCTCACCCGAATCACTACTATAGAAAGCTTCAATCATAGTAAATATATGTACTATATAGTACGAAAGTAATTTTGAGTTTATTATTAAATATAATGAACAAGTAGCTTTGGAACTTAAAACCCTGATCTTTAAAAGACAAGTAAATAGTATCATCGATGATAAGTTGAAAAGTGCGTTATGGGGCAAATATGAAATGCTCGTGTCGGCGCGTATATAATGATGTTACGTTTCTGGTGGGGGCAGAAGCCGCTGTTCATCTGTCCACAGCGGCCGCAGCCGCCTTTGATTGTCCGGGCTCCTGTTCAACGCAGCGGCGACCATGTCGAATGTAAACAAATTAACCATCAGTAAATGAACTAAGTCCGAGCCATTCAATTACACTGCATTAACTTTTTATTTCTTTTAGCGCGTCTTTGTTTTGCGCTTGTTGTCCGACCTTAAGGTGTACTGCCACTTTTTTCTCCTTTTTCTTTTTCGCTGCTTCCATTTTTCCTTATTGTTTTTTTCTTCATTAGGTCGCTTTGTTTTTCTTGGCTGTCGTAACGAATTTCATTTCTCAATTCCGTCATATTATTTTCAAATCGGAAAACATACTTTCTTCCACGCTCTTTCAGTACATCTACAAAAATATTAATGATTTACACTAATGCTTGTATTCATAGACGGTACTTCGCCTTGAATCATACTTGAGTAGTTGTCAAATGGTGTCAAATTGTCAAATTTACAAATATTCCCTACGCAATAACTACAATTTCTCCAAATCTCTACCTTGAGGTTATTACTTAGACGAGAATTCACTAAGTTTCAACTATGAAACATGTCATGTATTAAAAGACGAGTAAGACCGGAGTAATGCTTGGCGAAGTAACTTGAGTAAGCATTGACTATAAACACAGGCATAAAGTATGCAAGAATATCACAAGTACTTGACTGATACTTACAAGAATGTTGTGCTACAGATACGATGAAATTATCATTATCTGTGTCATACACAGCATTCCTAGAAGGAACAGGGCCGAAAGTTTGGAGGACATATATTTGGACTATTTTTTTTTGTTTATGTATGGTATATGTATGACTCAAGGAAGTAAACAGACTTACTCCATTTTATCAGGTATTATTATTATTATGATTATTTTATTCATTTTGTTACCATAAGGTTAAAGAAGAACAAAAAGTTTTATAACATTTTTCACTTTTTGAATTAAAAATTGGGTTGCGGAACACAATATTTTTTTTATCGATGGGTCAATAAAAAATTGATATTCCCAATTAAAAATTTAAATCATAGTTAAACATGAAAAGTTACAATTTTTATTTTTTTACTGTAAAATTTTTGATATACAGCCGAAATAATCCAAAAATACTCATTTTTGGATCAAAAATTTCGGTTTTTGCAAGTAGTTCATGTTGACAGTACTAAATGCGCTGATTTCAAGTTTACAAACAGAATTTAATTATCTCTTTTTGTTCCGGAGATTTTTGCTCTCAAAGTTGCACCTCAAAAAAGTGTGTTTTTTGAGTATATGTCAAAAATGGGCACAGATACAATCTCAATGATTATACCAGTCGATTCTACGGGCAAAGTTACATAAAGAAATGTTTTCTTCTCATATACGTCCTTTGGAACGATTTGGTGAAAAATGAGAAAAATGAAAAAACCGGAATATCAGTTTTTCGGTCGAAAATTTTTTGTCCTCAAAATTATTAATTTTCTGGACTTAAGTAAATATCGATGCGCTGATTTCAAATTTTCAAACAGAATTCAATTATCTCTTACCGTTCTGGAGATATTTACGTTCAAAGCTAGCCCTGAAAAAAAAAGTTTTTCAGGAATACACCTGAAATGGGTCGAGATACGACTTCGGCGACCTCACTAATCGATTCTACGAGCAAAATTACATAAGTGTACCAATTTTCAGATTTTTATTTGGACGTATACAATTTTTACAAAGGAAAAACTGAAAACGGCCAAAATCGAAAAAAATCGTAAGGGGTTCATCAGGCATTTTTTTCGATTTTCGCTGATTTTCGTTTTTTCGCTCTAAAAATTGTATTCGCTGGAATAAAAATCTGAAAATTGGTACACTTATGTAATTTTTCCCGTAGAATCGATTGGTGAGATCACCGGGGTCGTATCTCGACCCATTTCAGGGAAATTCCTGAAAAACCTCTTTTTTCAGGTCTAACTTTGAATGCATACATCTCGGGAACGGTAAGAGATAATTAAATTCGGTTTGAAAATTTGAAATCAGCGTATTTATATTTACTTAAGTCCAGAAAATGAAGAATTTTTGAGTCAAAAAGTTTCCGAGCGAAAACCTGAAATTCCAGTTTTTTCGTTTTTCTCATTTTTCACCAAATCGTTCCAAAGAACGTATATACGGAGATAACATTTCTTTATTTATCTTGGCCAGTAGAATCGACTGGTATAATCGTTGAGATTATATCTTTACGCATTTTAGAGATATACTCAAAAAACACACTTTTTTGAGGTGCAACTTTGAGAGCAAAAATCTCAGGAACGAAAAGAGATAATTGAATTCTGTTTGTAAATTTGAAATCAGCGCATCTAGTATTATTAATATGGCCTATTTTATAAAACCAAAATTTTGGACCCAAAAATGGGTATTTTTTGATTTTTATAGCTGTTTATGAAAAATTATACAGTAAAAAACTTAAAATTGTAACTTTTCATTTTTAGCTATAATTGCAAATAACTTGGAGATGCAAATATATTTTAATTTTTGATTAGAAATGTGAATTTTTGTCTATCAATATGGACTATTTTCAGAAACCAAAATTTTTGACCCAAAAATGGGTATTTTTGAAATATGTCAAATGTATAAGCACCATTTTACGCTAAAATTTTGAAAATTGTATTGTTTAAGGTTAGTTCTTGCATCTTGATCATGTGTATTTTTTAAGAACAATATAAATCCGAATGGATACAAATATATTTTTTGCAATTCCCATTGAAGCCGAAAGTGTTAAGTATATTGTGTTTGAGTGTGAGGGTGTTACATAAAGGGTGAGAAGTAATTAAGGCAAAGGGGAGAGAAACCGCGAGTCATCTTGGCAATCATCTCCTCTCCACGCAAGAGTGTCATTCTCTACACATTCTTACCTGCTAAATTAATTTGGAACAATGAGAACACCGAATTGTATTAATATAGGGACTTGCTTTAAATCATAGAATAGCTGTAGTTCTGAGGTGCACTCTCCATGTCAGCTGGTCTATACTCCGTTTTTAAACTATAGACAGCACTAGACGAAATCACATTTACACCACAGCGTTAGTGAAATACTAGTAGTTCTGAAAAGAACTGGTTTTAATCGTGAAATATCACAAAAAGAGAAATGAAATAAAAATCACGTGTAAATTCAACAAGTGATATTTGACAATTACTGAGAGTTTGACGTATCAATTACGTTTGAGAAGGTAACTTGAATTTTTTTCTGGTTAAATGGGGCTTCTTGAAATGGCGCAGCAGCTAATCGCAGGCTTTGATTATCTCACTAGAATTTTTAGTTACTGTCTATAGTTTAACAACAGAGTATAGTATAGGCCATCAATGGTCATCTTCAAAAATAATGACATTCTGTTGACATTCTTTCATGGATTAATAAGAACATCGAATGGGGTATTCCGACTAAAGTACACAATATCACTCCGCCAAGTTAGCCAAGTGTAACTAAAGTAGAACTTTATACACTCTTATCTCAAAAGTTCACTTTACGGACTCACCTGAACTGAATTAACCTATATTTTTGTACTTTATTTTACCACTACCTAAAATAACAAACATATTATTCTATAATATTATAGGTGAATTTATTTATTATTTGCCTTTGATAATAATTTATCGGATTTAATACAGATTAGGAAAATAATGACATTTAAATTTTTTAAATATAGTAACATTAACATATAGATTTTATTTACCTAAAAGTACAAAAATATATAAATATTGAAAAAATGAAGACATAACAATTTTCAAAATGTGCATGTAAATTTCATTTTAAGAAATATATAATAATAATAACATAATTATTCTTCGAAATTATATAACCAAGAGTTAAGGCAGAAAATACTTTCTTATAACCAAGGAACTTGGGAAAAAAGATTTTCTGCTTGTCGCAGTTGTGCTAAAAATATTTAAAGTAATACAGCTATGCGATTTTTTGTATTTATAATATTCATTTTATAATTGTATTGTAAGATATATATTTCATAATTGACATTGATATTATCTAAACAAAAAAAAATATATGCGATACAAAGAAATTATATGTTTATTTGCAAAAAGCGAATCCCTGACTACGTTATAACCTGCAAGACAAAATAAGCAAAAAAATGACAATCAAGACAAGATTTTTATGTACAAGAGTAATGAAAGACACGATATACTTAATTTTCTTGTCTTGTTTTTTGAGACAAGACAAGAAATAACAAAACAAGACAAGAAATCTTGTCTTATGAAACACTACTGTAAAGGTTACATATCCAACACTGGGTATTAAGCTGTGATATATTTAAAATTTACAGCATGCAAAAGTTTGTTTCATTTTGAACGCCTTCTTAATTAAATGACGTATAAATTTACCTTGCATATTCTAATTATTTCTATACTTAGAAATTTAATCTTCTGTGTTAGATACATATAATATCAAAGCTGTTAATAACTTGGAATACTTCTAATATTAATTTTATTCATCTGTGTAGATATAACTTACAAATTTTTCCTATAAGTACTTCGTATGTTCGTTAGTGTTCTACAGTTAAGAAGATATTCATTTGAATTGCTCAGAACCGATTAGTGAAGTCGTGTTTCTCTTATTCCAGATTCCTAATAAAATTATTAGCGTGCGTAATATTTATGAGTCAATTAAGAAAGGATATATAACTTTTCATACATTTTAAAAATCGCAATCCATATTTATTTGCTTATCCATCTTTACTGTTCTTTCCCTTCTAAGATTTTTTGCATTTTTTCCACATTTTAGTAATCCAGTAAGTGGCTCTATTTATTATACAAAGTGCTAGAAATACAAAACCGATAGGAATAAGATTTATATCTTTATTCGCGTCTGAAATCATGTAAATGGGCAACAAACTATTTGAAGCGGATATAAATTATCAATATTAATATTTCCGATTTAAACCCTTAGGGTAAGGACCACTGTCCACCCTTAGATCCTTTTAACGCCCTTGGTCAACGCTCATAATTCATACCGAGATTGTTCAGGACCGTATTCTAAAATTTTAAAACTTTCAAGTATCATTCTTAGCTTAGTAAATATTGCTGGTAAAAATTTAAAAAATAAGAACATTACCTGTTACATGACTTCCAGATGAAGTGAAAAATGGACCATAGAATTGAACTGAGGTCATTCACTCATTTACATTCATTTTAGGTTATCATAAGTACAGAATTTGTCTCGGCGAGAATTGAACTCGAGTTGTTAGAACTAGTTGTCCATTGTAATTATTTACTTCTTTATTTTATTAACCATTATTCAAATGAAAAATCAATATCTTTAAGTGGACCAGAATCAATTATAAGCTTGCAGAATCTATAGGCTAACAATGTATCACATTTGATTATAAAAAAAGTACATTAGGTACTTTAGGCTCTGTTTCATTTAAGAATTTTGTGTCACATAATTAGTCTCTATTTCCACAATACTGGCATGATTTTGCTGCCTATGTCATTCAACACAAAACTTTCATTTCCACGTCGTGAACATTTTTTCACAAATGTTCCAGATCGTACAGTATTTAAAATTATTTTTTAAATTTAAATTAGCCCTGAAATAATTCTTTGTATTTTGTATTTAATTACCAGCTATAGAATAATTGTAAAAGATGACATTATAAGCTGTAGGTAGGTATCTAGGAATGTTGTGCTATAGTGATGAATCACGAAATAAATACCTTAGGTTTTTAGGTCCTATTCTATCTAAGAATGTAAGTGACTATGGTGGGTACCAGGACACGAAAGAATCCTAGAAAACGAGAAAGCTGATGAACTTGCAGAAAAATATGCTAAACTTTCATACGACGGACCAGAACCTTATTGTGCTCAAAAATTGGAAGGAATCTGCCATATCCTCATTTTGAAATAGCACTCCAGACCTCACTCAAATGAGAAAATTCTCCAGCTACGACAAACGCCAAGGAGATACTAGCTCTCATCAAAAATGACCTTAGAATAATGACAGGAGTCCTCACCAGCCATTCTCCTTTAAAATACCATTTATACAAAATTGGTAAAACTGAATATAAAATCTGTCGGCTCTGTGAAGAGGACGAAGAATCTTCAGAACATTATACTGTATGAATGCCCAGTCATAACTATACACAGACTTAATCAACTAGGTAAGAGATATCTTATGGCAGATGAGATCAAAAACTTGACTCCTGGAACTACAAATGGCTTCATCAGAATACTGGAACTGTTTTTGGAAAACAAATAAAACACTTACTGGTAAAGAAACCTTGGAACACATACTGTATGTCTAGTTGTAGATTTATATAAACTGTATCACTTCAGAAGGACATACCTATATCGCGTCTAACGAAGTGACTTATAAAAAGCAAAAGTATAGAAAAATTAAGACGTGTTACAATAACAAAAATGCATGTAACTTAAAATAATAAAGCTCAGACGAATATAAATACAGTGATTCTACGTTTGTACGACACTTTAAAAAACCAAAATATAAAAAATTAAGACATGTCACCAAAGATCTTACAGATCATAATGACAAACCTACTTGACACTTATAATAATAAAGCAGCGACGATTATGAGATGATTCCAGGTTCCAGGATCGTGTAAATACCCAAGTCCTCCCCTGTGTGGAGAGAAGACTTCATCAACCCTTTGTTCTTATCTGACGTCTGCCCATTGAGTTGCCGGGGGTTGTTTTTAAACGTCTCAGCTAAACGCTTTACCACTGTCGGGACTCAAAGGGTGCACGCGGTTATTTATTGCTGCGGTGATAAACTTATTGCATACGGATGGAATGATTCCGATGAAATTATGGAGATATTATGGTGATTAAGGACTGGACTGGACCTTGGGGTCTACACAAGTGTAACATTCATCATCGTTTCTATATTTGTTTCTTATTACTCCGGAATTTTCTATAAGATTTTGCGTGCATAGTAGTTTAAGTACAATATATAATATTACTTATATCCTTAGAGGTTATTCAAATATTTTTTACATTCCACCATTTAGGTTCCTATGAAAACAAGGTCTGGGGCAGTGGCGGATCTATGGGAGGGGGGTGGTCACGAGGTCATGACCCCTCCCCCCTAGAATATTGGAAAAAAATATTATTATATTAAAAAATAGATAAATAAACAAATAATTGCATCTGAGCGTTTAAAATGATTGGATTTTTATTTTCTTATTTTATAATTCAATATTTTAAATTCTGTAATATTTTTTAATTATTTTATTATAAATTGTAAAAAAAATTAAATAATTTATCTGCAGTTTTTTCTTTCAATAGATTAACGTTTAATACAGTGTGAGTCTCGCTCGCCTATACAAATGTATTTAAGTGTTTACGATTGTTTCAAGTATTAAGTTATTTCTTTTACCATTTCTTCAAAAAATCATCACACAGAACAGCCCAATAGTATTTTATAATCAATAGGTAAAACACTACTTCTGAGGGTTTATCTCTATAATACGCGATTAAATCCTATTGCTCCGTATTCAACTCTTGTCTTTATCTCCTTCTTTACGCCTTCTTTAGCTAGAGACGGTCTATATGTTTAATGAAAGTGTTAATATTCAGCAACCTTCTGTCAGCTTTCTTTAGCAAAAGATAGTCTTTTTCTAAATTACATATGGCAACATATATTTCTCATCTCTAAGTAACTAAACTAAAAAAATGTTTCATTATCGCTAATCATGACATAAATAAGAAATCTTAGCAAAGTGTCTTTAAGTTAATTAATGAAGCGTCTTTAACTTTAGAGACGAGAGAAGATGTTTTTAGAATCTATACTCATTTTAGAGATACAGCCAAAAATACACTTTTCATCTGACAATTTCTAATCCTGATGAAGACTATAGAATAGTCGGAACGTTGTTTTTTTTGTTGGAACTATTATTCTTACAGTGCAATAAGAAAGTAATAAAGTACTGAAATATTAAAAGGAAATAATTGAAACAATATCAGGCGATATCTGAAATCTGAAGAGCGTTGGTACCAAAATGAAAGTATATTATTAAGAAGTATAAGATTTTTTAACAGTATTTGCTCTATTAATTGTTTAAACTATAGTTGAGACTGTGCTGTAATAAAATAACAAAGTATTGAAATATGAAAAGGAAATAATTGAAGTATCTGAAACGTGAAGAGTGGACCCTGAAATGAAAGTAAGCAATTAAGAAGTGGGGGCGCTTGCAGCATGATGGGGTATAAATTTAAAAGCATACATTCATTGTGCAGGACAAAACACGTCAGTGCAGCACACAATGTGCGGTTTTTACCGGTCCGAGCGGTTTTTACTGCAATGTAAGGACACTGATTAACGATTCGCGTTAATTACCGTGGTGTCCGGCCAAGAAAGGCCGAAGCCGTTATCAAAGCCCTAAGGATGGCGATATTAAGGGGCCGTAATTAATATGTTGTCATATGAGGGGAAAAACCAACCCTGCCATGCCGCTCTAGATACTTATTCCAGCGCTAATATTTACGCAAAAATTACAAAGATAATTGTTGATATTTCTACCAAAATAAAAACTATTATTGTACATAAAAAAATAATAATGAGCCATGTTCATAACCATTTACTAATTATTACAATTAAGAGTTAGTTACATACTTAAGTTAGTTTAATACTAGTGATACTGGTTTTCATAATATGACTGATAGCTTATTTTAAATAGAAAAAAGTAAAGTATATGTGGCAATCCTGTACTACTAATGAAAAAGTTGAATGAGAGAGATTTTAAAAGAAAGGAAATTGATTTGGATTTTAATAGCCACTAAAACGGCAAGTAGAGGATATACCTCAAAAAGAGATCGAATTAAGCAGCAATGGCTACGCATGACAACTTCTACCAATCTTGTAATTCTGCAAATTAACACTGTTTGTAGAAATTAGTTTCATTTTTGATTAATCAATTTTTTTTTAAATCTTTTAAAAATCTGTATATGTTTTTGAAATCAATTTCTGTAAGTCTATCTAATGCTTTTTTGTCTTTCTGTATAATTTTTTTGACAAGTTATTTTTCCCTTAATTCACGCATTTTACGTATATCTCTATCCATCATATTAAATAACTATTAATTATTGCGACAATCTTTCAATTCACAAGTACTTAAAATTGTCTTTTGGTGCTACTAATTAGCACTTCTAAATTTATATTTTTCTTTTTGAGTGCAAATAATTTAATAGTGAGTAGTTGCAGTCGGTAGTTTTGCATAACAATTATGAGCATGGCTCTATATTTTTTTTAAATTAGTTTCTGTCTCAATTTCATGGCTATTGCCTTACCCAATTTCTAATCTTACAATACATGTGAAATTAATTTTGCTTATTGATTCAGATGCAGAATTTTGTGCCATAAAACTGCTTTTTGAAGCGTTTATATTTAAAATAATAACATATAAACTTGAACTTCAAATTCAGTTGGAACATACTAACCAATTACCAATTAATATCTTCGCATTTAAAAATAGAGTTAGCGTCTAATCCTTTTTATATGTTTGTTCGTGTATTTAATTATAAACGACTGCATCTTGATTTAATTATTAGAATGGAAAGCAGGCTGCGACGTATCTATTAAAATTCTATGTCCGTCTCCACTACTCCTGTATCGAGGGACGCGTATTAATCCGTTTACATTCGCCCGCAAATTGGGCTTGAATGGTCGCGAAAAAATCCCTCGATTAACGACACAGACCGCCGCGATAAATTTATATCCTCATGAATAAAATATAGAAGATACATTATGCAATTTCCAACCACTTGTCAGCGTCTAAAGACTGATTGATTCTTATAATACTCGCGGCATGTAGAAAAACTCACCACTATACTCTCCTCTCTCTCACTCGCATTGTACTCCCCGTTAACCCGTCTCGCTTCATCCAGAAACATATGCAAGTATCGGAGTAGGCGGTGCGGGAAAAAAGATGGCCGACGAATAATCCCTCCACCTAAAGATTTTGACTTGAGATATTCTCAGTGTTTTTTAATCAACAATGGATATATTTTAGAGGGGGGGTGGCGGGAGCTGAGCAAACAATTCGCTGGCTTTGTATTTAATTATTTATTTAATTTAATAGTTTTATTATACAGTCCAGTGAATTGTTAACTAATAACCAAAAGTTGCCTGTATCTTTTCGTTTGTATGTGTTGTACTTCTGTAGACTGATTATACATATTAGTTATATTTTTAAATACAAGTAAAATTGACATGAAATATTTTTATTTTTTTATTTATTTTATTTCCGAGACAAATTTTCAGTCAATACTTTAATTTATTTATACATAATCCTTACTGATGATGTTCTCAAAGAATTAAATTTATAATGATTTTTTTTATAAAAATCTGTAGTCAAGATATATTATTTATTTTTATTTTATTTCTTAACTTTATTCTCTAGGGCAAAGGTTCTCAAACTCTTTGATGTGAAGGCACCCCAAATCGATAATATAAAATTATCGGTACCTTCATAAAATTTTAAAGACTGTACTAAACTTGGAAAATACGTCATACTAGACTAGATGTAATTTATATAACTTCTTTATATTTGGGTGTATTTTGGACAAACATACTCGCATTTCATTTTCTAACGACTTCAATCGTTCTCTCTTTTTAATTTAATGTTAAACACTTAGAAATCTTAGGTCACATTCTCATAAGAGTTAAAAAATTGAACTAAAACTTGAAGTGCTCCGGCTCCTATATTGCGAGTTTTATTCTGAATAAATATCCAAAAGGATTTTAATGAAAATTCAGAATATTTCATTCGCAACGTATCCAGTCAAAACTATTAATAAATATATCTGGATTATTAGTGTTAACAAGTGTTTGAGGTGTTCTTGTAAATATTTCCAACTTGCCTCAATTTCTAAAATTCTATCTTGTCTTTAAAAGTTCAAATTTTATCGGACGATTTATTGTATTTATAATATCCACTTAATATGAATAATTGTATTATAAGATATATATGATAATTGACTGTGATATTATCTAAATAAAAAAAAATACATGTGATACAAAGTAATTATATATGTTCATTTACGAAAAGTTAATTCCTGACTACGTTATAACCTGCAAGAAAAGAAATAAGCAAGAAAATGACAAGCAAGATTTTTATATACAAGACTAATGAAAGACAAGATATACTTAAATTTCTTGTTTTGTTTTTCGAGACAAGACAAGAAATAACATAACAAAACAAGTCTTGTCTTTTGAAACATCAATTAACTTGTCAACCTTCTTCTGCAAAGGATTTAAAACGCATAATGTGTTCCAATTTCAAACTACTCAGACACAGCGGTATTTTAATTTGTATAAAAACTAGCAAAACTGAGATTTGAACCCCTGATCTCACACTCCACTCAATTCGAACCAATTGAACCACCAATGCTCGTAAGAATTATATGTATTTATCTAAATTTTACACAAATTAACCTTTCGTCAGTGTTGTAAAAAAATATATAGACTCACAAATATTATCTTTTTTCTATAGCAGATGTTAAAGTGCAATTTTATCAACTCAAAATAGTGGATAAAGTAGCACTTTAACCGCAAGGATAGATAAAGTAACACTTTAACAGCAAGGGTAGATAAAGTACTTTAACTTTTGTTTATTAGAAGTTTATTTCCATAACAACGCACACTACTGACATTTTAAAATTGTTTTAAGATATTAATTTAATTTTTCTAATTATTTTCTCTTGAAAACCTGCTATAGAAAAAAATTGAATTTTATACACGACGATAAAATTAAATTATCGACTCGCGAAAAACACTTTCCGCTTGTCGATAAAATATTATTTTATCGTCTTGTATAAAAAATAACTATTAAACAGCCAATACAGAAAATTATTAATTTCCACGATTTATGATTAGGTAACAGAAATAAATATTTCCGTCTTGACCAAAACCAATCATATTTAAGCAAAATGATTTTCATTCCATGATTCTTCTGCTAATGTTAGCACTATTGATAGATAATAAACCGATTGTTTGTGTGAAAAAAATATTGACACTTATTTCAATATTTTAACATTTATTCACCTTTAGTTAATTCTGTTAAAATATATAGACCTACAAATATAACCTTTTCTATTAACATGTCTGCATATGAAGAGAAGATTAAATTTAGGTATGGATGCTGCAGTATGCTTGGAAGGAAATGCAATGTATCTAAGCATCTTGTAATTACAGTTATCTGTAATATGTAAGCCTTCCCCAACACGTAGTCTGATAAGAGAGAGAAGACACCACCGAAATAGAATAGTAAATTTGTCTCTGATAATGTTAACTTGAATTTATGCTTTCCTAGCCAGCCTAGGGTCACCAGCAAGAACGATTTAATTAATGTACAACTCACACACACAGCAAAACACACCGCCCATGATTCCGGATTCGGATCCTTCTAGAACATATATCCCTTTTCATACTTTGTTAATGCACCTTATACGTAACTATGTAAGATCCGTCAGATGAATTAAAAAATGTCAATAACAATTTTCAATTTCACATGATATATCAATTAATGTAAAACTCACAGCAAAACATATAGACCATGATTCCGGATTCAGATCCTTCTATAATATATATCCCTTTTCATACTTTGTTATTGCACCTTATACGTAACTATGTAAGATCTGTCAGATGAATTAAAAAAATGGCAATAACAATTTTCATTTTCACATGACATATCAATTAATGTAAAACTCACACACAGCAAAACATATAGACCATGATTCCGGATTCGGATCCTTCTATAACATATATCCCATTTCATATTTTGTTATTGTACCTTACACATAACTATGTAAGATCTGTCAGATAAATTAATACATTGGCAATAACAATTTTCAATTTCACTTGACTTATCAATTAATGTAAAACTCACACACACAGCAAAACATACAGACCATGATTCCCAATTCGGATCCTTCTATAACATATATCTCTTTTCATATTTTGTTAATGCACCTTGTACATTACTATGTTAAGACCTGTCAAATAAATAAAAAAATTGTCAATAACAATTTTCAATTTCGCAGGACATATCAATTAGTGTAAAACAGGGCATGTAACCGGTTAAAAAAACCGGTTAATAAAAACCGGTAACCGTTATTTTGAACAAAAATTGCGAACTTTAACCGTAATTTTAACCGATATTTTTAAGGCTGAAAATACCGGTAACCGTTAACCAAAAAAAAATAAACCGGTTTTAGCGAACATTAACCTTTATTTTCATTTAGCACGAAAAATGTTTTATAATTTTTTTTATTTCTGTGTTATTATTTGTATTTGAATATGAATACCAACTGTTTTTACAATTTCCATTTTATTGGAGAGTCATAAAAGTAGGTAGTCCCTTGGAGGTAGGCTCTTTGTCAGCAGTAAGCAAGTTTACAATTGAAAATTGATCTGCGTTGTTTTGAAGGTATTATGGGAATTTTTACAAATATTCGTTAATTAAATTGCATTTTTTATTTGTTATATTTTTTTTCAGATGGTAATTTTTTATAATTTTTTTAATTAATTAAATTTTTTTTAATTAAATTAATTATCATTTTTATTAATTTTTTAACCGATATATTAACCGGTTTAAACCGGTTTCCAATTTTCAAAAACCGGTTTTCGAACTAAAACCGTTATTATTATAACGTTCTCTATAAGGGTTAACCGTTAACCAGTATTTTTTTCGGTTACATGCCCTGGTGTAAAACTCACACACACAGCAAAACATATAGACCATGATTCCCAATTCGGATCCTCCTATAACATATATCCCTTTTCATACTTTGTTAATGCACCTTACAAGTTACTAGAACTTATTGATTATATTTCAATTATTTTGAGTATGGTTCTTAGAGACGAGAGATATTTTTTGAATTGTGACTTTGTCACTAATATTAAAAAAATCATATATAACTATCTTTGTTTCCTTATTTATTACATAAATAGCTGTTACTAATAAAAAAAATTGGAATATTTACTTGGTACAATCCTGATTATATTTTGACACAGAGAAATGTTTGTGATAAGACCAAAACCTTTCACTATTTCGAAAATATTTACAAAATATAAATGAAAAACAGAAAAAAGGGACAAAATTAAAAACTGTGATAAATGAAGAAATGAAATATATTTTCCTATGACAATAAAAAAAAATGTCTATAAAAGCTTTTGCAAATCAATTAAGTATTATAGCAAAACTTCTGTATTTAGTTTATTAAATGACGATACCTAATATGTTGTATTATAGGTATGTATATAAATTGTAACTGTATTTTTTTTATTCTTATGTTGCATTTTATCCGGAACTATATGATGGTATATAATATAACTGTTGTCCATGGTAACAGATTAAAAATAGTGCATCTTAGCTGTAACCTTACATCATATATTTGTGACTAGATACGTAAGATAGGCCAGATTTCGGTCAAACATATAAGGACAAAACGTTTTTCCTGCTTTATTATTTGTATTATAAATATTATTATGTAATGTTTAAAGTAGCAGGTTTTTGAAGTTACAAATTTTCCCGTTTAGCTTTCCGAAAGATCTCTTCAGAAAAGTACGTTGGATTTGAGTTCTACACTTAACTCTTAAAGTAATTCATAACTATTTAAAGCATTTTGACAATTGTTTACAATGTCAGATATGTCATTATTGGTTTTAAATTTGACGTTTAATTGCCTCAAAAAAGAGATGGAAATAGAATATTCATCCTTCTGTTTGCCTAAGTGATACATAATCTAAGACTAACACTTGGTATATTTAAATAATCAATATTGAACTGTGATCACAATTAAGCTTTAAGTTATTTGAAAGCAGCAATCACAAATCACAAGTAGCAGTTTCGCTCATCCCTAAGTGGTTCATCTATAACCATGCAGATTACCCAGAAATACTTAATAAACCGTGATAAGATATTTATTTAAACTTAAGGAAGTGTAGTTTGTAGAGGACCGTTATTTAATTTATGTACAATAATAAAGTATGAAAGTACAACAAACATGTACTTTCTATTTTCAAATAGGAATGAATGACTCAACACTATCTGAAATATTTACGGTTCGAATGTAGATTACAGGTGTTGTAGTCGCGTTATGATTTAATAACACCCAGTATCGCTAGTTCAATTACTGATAGATAGCGCAATGACTAAGGTTAATCATATGCATTGCAGGAAACACTTTTAAAAATGGAATTAATTCATTCATGCCAGTCTAGCCACCATCAAGATCTTAATTACACTAGGTAATAACCCCATCTTCAGATTTTTCCGAGGATTGCCAACCTATGAATACGGAATACATGAAGGTGACTATCAATTTAAAAACGATTAGTTCACTCAATTACTGTTTGATGAATTGCAGCTTTTAGATTAGCTGGTCTGGTCAGGATAGGAACTGTTCGCGAATAGTCGGTTAAGGAGACGAAGACACACGAGGACTGGTTCTTCCTAGCAAGGCAGAAAGTAAAGTTTCTTGATTACAAAAGCCAATCACATTAATGCATCCAAGCGTTTAATAGGTGATCGATAATGATTACAGTCTATTGATTAAAAAAATCAAGTTTACAAACTGCAGATTTAATTAACATGTTTTGAATATTTGGGTTTTTTGTACATTTATTTAAATTGAATTTAACATAACTTGTAGGGCGACTTGCTTTTTACAATTTAGACATAAGAAATAAAATCTACAATGGAAATCTGTATCGACAACAAACTGCATTTTAAACTTCTTTTATTTTTATTTTCTGAGCTTAACAGGCAATCGGCCAAATTTACAAATTCACTTGTAATAGTAATTTAAGTTGCAAGGAATGTAAGTACGTCTTTATTTCGAGGAAGTTATAATAGGTAATAGCAATTAAAAGAAAATAATTATCTAGTTTTTTGCAAGTTTTTGAGCGATTAAAATAATTTTTAATAAAAGTTTGTAAAAGATAAATCATTTGGAAGGGAAGCTGGAATATGTGAAACATGAAACATGAAGTGATGATACATCTCGCTTAATTTTTCTTGTGTTACAGACATTTTTAACAGAAAATATAGATATATCTAGATGAATAATAAGAAAGATAAAGACCGAAAATTTGTAGAAATTTTATACGCGTGCAACGCATTGTTACCTTTTATTTAAAAAATAGGATTACTGCTTCTATGAAATATTGGATTCAATATTATCAAGAAGGAATATATATTTCAATTTTTATTTGCTATTTTGATTCTAAAAGAATGTCTTTAATATTTTTTTCTATAGCAGATGTTAAAGTGCAATTTTATCAACTCAAAATAGTGGATAAAGTAGCACTTTAACCGCAAGGGTAGATAAAGTAACACTTTAACAGCAAGGGTAGATAAAGTACTTTAACTTTTGTTTATTAGAAGTACATTTCCATAACAACGTACACTACTGACATTTTAAAATTGTTCTTAAATAATAATTTAATTTTTCTAATTCTTTTCTCTTCAAAACCTGCTATAGAAAAAAATAGAATTTTATACACGACGATAAAATTAAATTATCGACTCGCGAAAATTAATTCACTCGCGATTATATCGCTCGTGAATTAACACTTTCCGCTTGTCGATAAAATATTATTTTATCGTCTTGTATAAAAAATAACTATTATAGACAATTCATTCTTGTCGTTAAATATCTATTACAATCAGGGCATGTAACCGAAAAAAATACTGGTTAACGTTTAACCCTTATAGAGAACGTTAACGTGAAGGAAAAATATATGAGAAATATTTTATAAACACTTGTCCCTTTTCTTCACAATTATTTATTAAAACAAAATGTACATTTCAACTACACTGTAGTCATCTTCAGTTGTACAAATATACAAATTTGTTGGATACAGTTCAATTTATACTTTACTAAATTAAAATCAGGAGGGGGTGGTCAAGTGGGGAGAGGTCTGTGTTAAGTAAATTGTTTTTGGGTTTTTTCATGAAGATGGCTTCTAACATATTTAAATTTGGATCTTTACTAGGTTTTTCACATTTTACATCTTCTATACTAAATTTATGTCCAGTATTATGAGTATGTAGGGCTATGGCAGAATTATATATGTTTTTACATTTAGTATGATACATGTGTTCCTTAAATCTTGTATCTATTTTCCTTTTTGTTTGTCCTATATAAATTTGTTTGCATGATTTACAAGTGATGGAGTAAATTCCTGAACATTCTAATTTATTGTTTTTCTCTAAATTGTTATTAAGGTGATTTTTAATTGTTTGTTTATTGCTAAATGCTAAAGTTAAATTAAATTTTCAAACCTCTTCAAAAAGAGGATGTCTGTAAAACAATTGATAGTTGTTAATTGGACCACGATCCTTGGCCTACAACGGAAATGATGACCGGAAGTACTTATATTTGGAAATTTTGTTTTGATAATTGTTATCTATATTCGCAAATATATTCCAATCCATATCCAGATAAAAATTAATATCTTTTCTCATCTCCAAGTAATTTACAATCATAGTTAATCATGAAAACTAACAATATTTAGATTTGCACCTTAAAATTTTGATTTTACAGCCGAAAAAATCCAAAATGACCCTTTTTTCGGTCAAAAATTTTGGTTTTTTAAAATAGTCCAAATTGATAGTAGCCGATGAGCTGATTCTAAATTTTCAAACAGAATTTAATTATCTCTTCCCATTCCTGAGATATTAGGCTTCAAAGTTGCACCTCAAAAAAGTGTGTTTTTTTACTATATCTCTAAAATGGGTAGAGATACAGTCTCAACGATTATACCAGTCGATTCTACGCACAAAGGTACATAAAGAAATGTTTCCTTCGCATATATGTTCTTTGGAACGATTTGGTGTAAAATGAGAAAAAAGAAAAAAACCGGAATTTCAGTTTTTCGCTGGAGAACTTTTTGGGTCCAAATCTTTTCATTTTTCAGACTTAAGTAAATACCGATGCGCTGATTTCAAATTTTCAAACCGATTTCAATGATCTCTTACCGTTCTCGAGATATTTGGGTTCAAAGTTGGAACTGAAAAATAACGTTTTTCAGGAATATCCCTGAAATGGGTCAAGATACGATCTCGACGACTTCACCAATCGATTCTACGGGCAAAATTACACAAGTGTACCAATTTTCAGATTAATATTCCAATGGATACAATTTTTAGAGCGAAAAAACGAAAATCGCGAAAATCGAAAAATCGCCTGATGAACCCCTTGCGATTTTTTTCGATTTTTGACGATTTTCGTTTTTCCTCTATAAAATTTGTATCCATTGGAATAAAAATCTGAAAATTGGTACAAAAATGTAATTTTGCCCGTAGAATCGAATGGTGAGGTCGCCAAAGTCGTATCTGAACCCATTTCAGAATTATTCCTGAAAAACTGATTTTTTCAGGTCTAACTTTGAACACAAATATCTCGAGAACGGTAAAAGATAATTGAAATCGGTTTGAAAATTTGGAATCAGCGCATCTGTATTTACTTAAGTCCAGAATATAAAAAATTTTGGTGACAAAAAGTTTCCAAGCGAAAAATTGAAATTCAGGTTTTTTTCGTTTTTCTCATTTTTCACCAAATCGTTCCAAAGATCGTATATGCGGAGAAAACATTTCTTTATGTAACTTTGCGCGTAGAATCGACTGGTGTAATCGTTGATACTGTATCTCTACCCATTTTAGAGATATGTTCAAAAAACACACTTTTTTGAGGTGCAACTTTGAGGCCAAATATCTCAGGAATGGGAAGAGATAATTAAATTCGGTTTGAAAATTTGAAATCACCGCATCGGCGACTATCAATTTGGTTTTTTCCAAAAAATCAATAAATTTTACCTAAAAATGGGTTTATTTGGGTTATTTCACACCCTAGAATGGGTTTAAAGTGCTTAACTATGATTTAGGTGTTCATAATTAAAAAAATAAGTTTAACACGATTATGTGTTGCATTTTATACCCAAAAATGAGTTGAAAAGTGTCTAAAAATATTGTATAGTACATTTGGAAATTTGTCACACCTTAAAATGGGTAAAAAGGAACCCAAACCTGACCTAAAATTGGGTTTAAAGGGTGTACTTTTTATATTCAACTAATTAGAAATTACTAAAAGTTAGTTACAATTTACAATAATAAGATTTTAATACCAATGACTTTGAAAACGTTTAACTATAAGTCGATTAATATAAGCGATGTATTACAAGATAGAGTCGATTTTGTTACAAAAAAAAATGGTATTATGCAGATTTTAATTCAAGTTTAAGGCAAATGTCGGATTTGTTTTGCTCATCATTTCCTGGCAAGCCTATATCAAGTGCAGCAATAATTTTAACAATCGTTAATAACTTTAGAGGAAATGGTTGAATAGTAAAATGGCTTGTTAGGTCAACTAATTTTACACCAATACATATTTTATAATTGGGAATTTTTAAAATCAAAAAACTGGGAAATTTAGATTAATTAAAAGTATAAATTTAAAACATTTTTCAAAATATTATAGTTGTTCAATTATTAAATGTGGTTCAAGATTTTATAGCTGGTCCTATTATTGCTTCATTCGTAACCTATTTCATGAGATAATAATATAATAATGCTATACCAACAAACCACCATTCTAATGAAGAACTTTTATAGTGTCTCTAGAAAATTCAACTTGCTTTTTAGTGGTGTAAGTCGTCAGCCTACAGCATTTGTTACTTACAGCTTATAGTGGGTTCCGAACCACTCGGATACTGCGGTATTTATATTTAGTTAAAAGCGATATTGAGATTTAAACACCAGATCTTGCACATCGCTCACTTTGAGTCAGAGCGCTCTAACCAAGTGACCCACCGCTACTCGTATATAAAATAGTAATACCCAGTAATAAACCACAGAATAGATTTATACAGAAACGACAGTAAGACAGAGAAACGAAAATTAGAGAGAGATGGAGAATGTGCACAAATTTAAAGGGCTCATTTTTTAAAATCGACAAGTTTCCCCACATCTTAGTGAGAGATAGGGTAAGAGCAAAAATTTAAAGGTCTACACAATGCTTTAAGGTCATAGAACTGAATAGGGGAATATGAAAGGTGCCGACACGGAGTGTCGCTTCTGTATGTAACTATTATGTGAATAAACCATGAGTTATTGTTAATGTTATTTATATTTTACTGAAGATACCTATATTTGTGCGTATATGTGATTGTACAATTTGACTTGCATTTCCGATATACCTATAATGTACGTGATCCCAGAGTAAGGTTTTTGAACGCACCCCAGATCTTACACATCGCTCACTTCAAGTCAGACCACGCTAACCAAGTGACCCACCGCTACCCGTATATAAAATAGTAATACCCAGTAATAAACTTTGAGTTAATATTAATGTTATTTATATTTTCTCGAAGATATTTGTGCATATTTGCGATAGTACAATTCGACTTGCACTTCCGATATGTAATGTACTTGGTGTGCAAGTGATCCGCAGAGGGAGAAGTCTTATGCGGCGTCCCCTTTAGAGGAAGTAAGGCGCCATGTGTCAGGCCCGGGCTAGGAGGGGCTGGCGCGATATTTCATTTACCAGCTGGGCATATTTTAGCATGGCTAATGCACGCGCCTATCACCAGATATATCGGATATTTATGCGGAGGATATCCTCCATATCAGAATCGAACTGCTAATGTCACTACGTCATACCAAATACACAAACAATCACGCTTTATATTTCTTCTAATTTGAATTTGAATTCATTTGTATACACATACAAAGCTATACTTTAGTATTATTTCAAACACGGTGCCTTAGTTAAACAAACGGATTTCTATATCATTTTCATTTATTCTTTAACTTTTGTAATGCATTGATAACACAGTATAAATATAATAAATATAGCTGTGGCTTACTTGGTTAGCATTAGCGAATTGAGCAAAGTATGAGATTTGAGATTCGATTCCTAGGATTGCGTTTATTTAAATTAAAAAAAAAACTGTTTTATGCGAATGTTTCAGATCTCACTATCACTATAAACTGTAGCTTCCTTGCAGAAGCTTTAGAGTGACAACCACCACTAAAATGCTAGTAAAACTTGTCATGAAATATGTACGTTAAGATTTTGAGACCCTGTTCCATCTAGGACCGGACTAATACCGTTGGGGGCCCTAAGCACTACTAGTTCGGGGTCCCCCTCTATAAAATAAATCGGCCTTAAAAACCAGTATGTGTTTGTTGTTGTATAAAGTTAATTGCGAACAAACATGTTTAATAATACTGTTTTAATACACCCGATGCGACCCTTATATACCTGCTGCCAATTGAACTCTCGAATATTCCAGAACATTCTTCCCTTCTACATTTCTGCAAATTTTTTTAATACTTCTTCGAAATTAATTTTTTGCAAGATGCTTTTTAGTTTATTTTTATGCGTAAGAATTTGGGAATATAGATTCGGGGGGTTCTATTTAGCGAGGGTCTTAAACAAGTGCTTAGATTACTTATGCAAGCCCTGGGTCCATCTATTAATTGAATGGATGTAAAATTGTTATGGAACATATGATGTTTACTTCTCAATTTCACCTGCAGAAAAAACTATCCTAGGGTTTTAGCGCTAATAATGATGTTAATTGTGACTAAAAATTATAAATTTAAAACCCACTATAAACTATAGAATACAGTATCAATACAAATAAAATTGTTGTGGTACTTGCGGCCTTGCGTCTCTGTTAATCTAAGAATTTAGTCCCGCAATTGAGACCACTTGGCTGCACTAATGCAAATATTTTCGCTGATATTTCGGTGGTAATTAATTAGGTGTAAGGCTGGAAGTCTTCCATTACCATCGCATCTGAATGCCCTTCACACAGCACCCCTAATTTGCGCGAAACAATCTGTTTATGCTGCGAGTATGGAAATTTATGCAAATACGGAACTTGGTCGACAATATGGCGTTAAACATTATGCAATAATAATTGAGGGACATCATTATTAATATATCATTAGCACAAGCTGCACACCGCTTTTTTCTTTACTTAATATTTACATTATATTCCCCCACTTTCCACTATTTGCATAAAGTCATTCGACACCATTAATCCACATTTTCATTACAGGATAGTTTCAGCTTTATCAAATGCACAAAGCAATTAAAAACAGAATCACTTCAAGTTTTCTTTCATATTTTTAAAATCTTATATAAAACGCAAGCAACAATACGCATCAACATAAAAATTCTATCTATTTCTCTATAATTTTTACTTGCTTTTTTGTGGTGTAGGTTGTTAGTCTTATAGTGGGTTCCTGAACCACTCAACACAACTGTATTTTCATCTGGATAAAAATTGGGAAAACTGGAATTTGAACCCTAGATCTTACACTCTGCTAAGTTCAAATCGGAGCACGTTAATCAAGTGTGCAACCCTTGCCCGTTTATACTTCAACTATAAAGAAAAAATGTAAAACAATCATCTTTGGGCAGCGGTTGTTCACTTGGTTAGCACTCGACGACTCGAATTAAGCAGTTTAAGATCTGAGTTCAATTTCCATCAACGCTATTAATCAAATATTAACACCGCTATACTGTGAACGAGTAGTTTGGAACCCACTATAAGCTGTAGGGAGCAGAAGTTGTAGTCTGACAACTGACAATCTACACCACTAAAAACCAAGTCAAATTGTCTAAAAACGAATTAATTTCTGATTTCGATTCAGAACTATGGTCTTCATTGGAATAATGGTATACTATTATTATCTCATAAGAACGTAGGTGACGAATACGTCATTATAGTTTCATGATTTATTTTATTTATGACCTGAATTTACAATTTTATCGTGGAATAGTTATATTCAGTGGGTTACCCATTATTTTATTAACTACACAAAGTGTTAACTTTAAAGTATGATACGTGGGACATGGTGTATATTAATAATAAAAGTTTATTTATTAAAATTCTAAATTTCCTTACAAATGTTTAAAATTTTATACAAATATTTCTCAATGTATAAATTTTTACCCCAATTTTCTTAAAATAGTAATGGACGGACTTAAAAAACTACGTATCAGGAAAAAAAACTAAAGACAAAAATAAAGCGTATAAACATGAATTCCCTCTTCGTTATTTAAAAAATACATTGACTATTACTAGTACATAAATAATAAGTTAATAAATATACAAGTATAGATACTCCAACAACATTGAGAACGAATTAGTACGTAGTATGAATTTGATAATTATTGGATTATTACAATATTTACTATAAGGACCATTTATTCCTTTCGGATAATCAGACAACTGTGTACTGTATGTACTCTTACACGAAAGGACGATAATAATAAATAATAAATAGTGGAATAACAAAAACCAAGTGTGTTACTCACAAAATATACATTAACTAAACGTAAACACATATGCTAAGTAAGATCACGGAACGACTTCACCTTTTGGTACATTTCTTGCCTTACATCCTTACGATTTAAACTTCTGAACATACGAATCGGTTTCGTCCGCTCCCTAGATAGCAACCCGGAGCCTCGCCGAGCTCTCGCTTGCTTGAGACGCTGATCTGAACTAAAATACTGCAAAAAATAGTGGATTGTGGATGGGAAAAAACGTTGGGCTGTGGATGTTTTTTGGGTCCGGGGTGAAAAATGATCCGGGAGCGGAACAGCCCGCCAGCGCTGCTCCGGGTATCTCTCGCGTCCTTGTCCTGCGTTTCCGGGCCCAGCGGCGGCTCGTGCGCCCGGAAAGGGGCACACAAACATACCCGAATATATACAGCTTTATTTTTCTCTGCTTTACAACAAGAGATATTTCGTAAAAGAAATTATAAAGAAATAATTTTTGTGAGAAATATATTTGCTCTATTAATATAATTAGGTGAATGGTAAACATCCTCTAATATATAACTCTTTATTTTTCTCTGCTTTACAACACTCAATATTTGGTAAAAGAAATTATAAAAAAATAAATTTTATGAGAAATATATTTGCTCTATTAATATAATTAGCTGAATGGTAATTTAGTAAATGACAGAACTTTAAATATTTTTTTTAAATAAAAATCGACATTTTGAAATAGCTAGTGTTGCCGTCTTGACAAGATAAGACTTTGCAAAATCTTGGCCTGTCTGCAAATTTCAAGTCATTGGCAAGTTTTGTCTAGATATCAAGAATATAAATTATTTCAAAATCAGATCTTTGGCCTCGTTTTTTTTCTATTTTACAATCAATGTTTCAACTCAGTTGGAGCAAGTTTCGCATGGTATATTAAGATGTCCAAAAAGTAAAATTTTTAATTAATGTAGAGTCTTGAAAATTGTCTATAATTTTCTCATCTTGTTCTAGAATAAAAAAGTTTTATATTGATAATCTAGACAAGACAAGGCAAGAGTCTAGAAAGCTTAGATCTAGACGTCAACACTACAAAAAGCTAGTGTATTATTTATTATTGAATCCTCTATCTCAAATATATTCAGGGTTGTATAAAAATCCGATTTTTGTACGAAAATTCAAAAAATATATTTAAATAGGATATCTGTAGTATAATTTCATTTCAGTTTCAACATATATTACAAAATAGCATTTATTATACAGTAAAATCCGTTTATTACGATAACGCTCATAGTAAACATTCTGGTTAGAATGTCGAAATTGTGACTACTACTTATAAATCCCACATATGCTAACGTTATTTTACATTTATAATATATAACTATATATATATATATATATATATATATATACAGGTGTTCCACAACTTCGGATATATACACCCTGCAATTAGTACTATTAATAATAATAATAAGGATAATATTTTGTTTTATTTTATGTTTAGTAATAATCTAATAATGTATGGTATCTAGTTGTATATTTTTCTGACCCATATTTCTATTGTTTCAGATCCTAATAAACTAATCTCTATCCTATATATGTCCTCAATGAATCAAGCTGGAGTGAAATACAAAATTTGCTTGAAATGAATAAGAATAAATTTATGTAAGTTTATATTTATATTTATTTTCATATTTTATACCCTTTCTAAAAATGTGTTATGTATTTCACAAAATCAAAATAGCGCTATAAATTTTGTTTCAGTGTTTTTATCTTCCAATTATTGTTAAACTTAAAATTAGTCCATAAAAATAGATATTTTGTCATGAGTTATTACCGACATAATTCTCTCATACACGATCTTTAATACAGTCTACGACTAAAGTCACATGCAAGCGTGTGTGCCCCCTTGGAAACATCCCCTGGTCGCCGCCACTGGCTTCCGGAGCTCCGGCCGGCTATGGAGCCAGCTTTGCACGGAGTGTTATCGCTCGCGAAGCCGGAGAGATACATCAATTGTTAGTCTTCCTCGGTTGACAACTATCCCGAAAGCTAATGCGAAACGGATAGTACATCGTTAGCTAAACAAAGCACCCACCACTACACACATACGTCATTACCGGCTAATACATTCACTAGCTTGCGGTCACCCATCCGACTTGCCACTGCACACCAAAATACTGTCTTTCTGTGTTACATAATACATATCATAATTAGTATTGGTTTTATATGACCGACCACTATACACATACGTCATTACTGGCTAATACATTCACCAGTTAGCGGTCACCCATCCGACATAAAACTGCACACTACAAAGCTGCCTTTTTATCTTACACATCATAATTATTATTGTGTGTGTATGATCTCCCATCTTTAAAATACATTATGAAGTCCACTAATGAAAATATTTGGTTTTGATTGCACTTTTAACAATTATCTTTTATTATACGATACGGTAATTAAGCCATTATCAGAAAATACTACAAATTGACAAAAAATATTTCGAATTGATAACAATTTTTAAAATCCGAAAGTTTGAATATTAGGCTTTAGGTATCTACTAACCCTTGTAATCTTATTAAAAATCGCCAGATGTAAAATTTAATAAAGTTTACTTAAATCTGAGACAAAGTGTAAGATCACTTGTTTATCAGTAGTATGAGATTTAGAATTCGATTCCCAGTGTCGCGAATTTCTCTAAAAACTGTAGGTACCCTGAAGAGGTTAGGCGACTTCTTATTCCATAAAAAAAAGTTCGCTTCTCAATTTCACATGCGGCTAACACTCATAAATTGGGTAACTAGGTCCATTTTTTTTTCAAAAGTTCATTCAAAATTACAAAATTAATCTTGAAATTAGGAAAACACATTAATAGGTATACCTATAACAAATTTTTTGGTTTCATATTTTAATTGATTTTTGCAAAAATTTTGTATCAGTCCAACAATAGTAGTAAAAAAATTTACACTTCATATTAAAACTTAATGTATTTCTACTTCTTGTCTCTGTTTATTTGTTAGACATAAATATAGACCCATTTTCCACTTTCTGAAACATATAAGAAATCATTTTCTATTATATATAGGAGATATATTTTATACAAAACATTGAGTTTATCGAAATCTTTATCCATATTAATCTGGTTACAAGAATGTGTATTTATATTTGATGTACACAAGCTTCACTAGTACTGAAAACCTTATTTCATGTTACAATTTTAGTTTTGTCATTATATATGAAAAACTATTTTCATTACTACTACAATACTATTAAGAGTAATAACAGTATACAAATATATAATAATTATCAACAAATATCTTCGGGAAAACATAAATAACGTTTATCCAACACCGTGTAATTATAACGATATAAGTATGCTGTTTTTAGATAAATAAAGTAGGTCATAAGTCACTAGTGAGTTAAATATATTAGCTCACTGTTTTTTGGTTCGTATTATAGTAACTACGTTATAAAACTATTTTGTTCCTAAATGTCATTTCGAAATTCCATCTGTTAAAAATCTTATATGTATATTATATCAATGATTAAAATGTGTTGGATAAAATGTTGTATGGCACACGTGTGTTAATTACCTAAGTCACTTGAAAAAATACCACACTCGGCCTAACGGCCTCGTGAGCTAAACTTTTCCCCCGTGACTTATCTGTAATGTAACACACTTGTACCATAAATAACTATTCTTCCTAACAATTTATTAAAATTACATCTCCTGAAGAAAAGCCTAGCCAAGAAACATTTCATTTCTAATTATTATTATTATTAGAATCTTATGGTAACTGTAAGTAGATAGACTGTTAGCAGTGTAGGTTTTATTGAATGCTAACTGTAATGGTTAGGGGATGCAATGCGATGCACCCTAATCCAATGCATCTTTATCGAGCGCGGTGGTTCGACCTAGTACCACAGATCCCTGCAGGGGCGATCCCCCGCGTATCAGCGATTACGCTGTCAGCCTAATCCCAGATAGCCAAGTGCGAGCCCGGTTTAAAGCGTCACTCACAACAGCCGCAGATTACTTAAAACGCCGCGTGAAAAACGCGGAAAAAGCCCCTGTCGTGTCATTCCGCTTGACGCCCGGACTATATAGATTTGCCAGCCAAAAAGACGATGACCACCCCTGTGTATGTTACAATAAACAGACTTACTAAACATGACGTCTGGACTATGTCCCTTACATAGATTTGCAAGTCAAAAACATGATTAATCTACGACTACCATTGCTAAACCATCGCAACGTACATATTAAAGTCATTTTTGCTAAACAATCTTATGTCAGTCGTAGATATCTTTAAGCTTTACTGATATATCTAAACATTATAGATTTGTAAGTCAAAAAGATGATTATTTTATAACCACCATTGCTAAATCATCTGACCATCACATTGTTAGTGGTTCACGAGAGTCTTGTATTTTTCATGCTCTTTTCTCAGTCTTGCAAAAATGCAATATAAGAACAAGACAAGAGCTACGCTACAAATTTCAAAACAAGAGAAGGCAAGAAATTGTGTTGCATAATTTTCAATTCTTGTACTCTCACATTTTTTTTTTTTTGCTAATATTATAAGAACTTACCTACAAATTAATATAAGTACAAAAATATGTAAGTAAAATGTCATTTTCAAAAAATATATCATGGTAATAATTATTAACACATAAAATACTTTTTCTACAACCACCAAGAAAAGTTGATATTTATGCTCTCTTTTGTCATCATAAAATTAATGACTGAGGAACGAGCAAAAAAATACTTTACCATAGCAACGAGCGGTATAGTACTTAATTTGCTCGCTTAAATTATTTATTTACTCATATCGTCATGGTTACAGCAACACAAAACAGGAAATTGGTTAAGATTGAATTGAACTTACTAAATAGGTAATATTATTTTTTATTTCGTTAGTAAAGTCGTAGAAAAAATTATATATATTAAAGTATCTTTATTGCTCTAGCTCGATTGTAGTGCTCGATACGCTCGCGCTTCAATTTACGAGCACGAGCAATAAAGATTCACTTTACGCTCTTGATACACAAAAAATTATTATCTACTGCTACTTCAAAAACAAACAACTCTTCTTACTTCATATATCAAAAACTAGACATTGAAATTAATGTATGTAGATACTCTTATCAATATCGAGAAATGGACCTAAAACAATACCTTCCTTACTTTTTTTCATTAATCCATATTTGAAGTAATTGTAAAAATAGTGGTGGTATAAAGAATGTACTAATATACCTTAGAGATACTTACCAATACTATAAAGATAAATGGTAAAGAAATGCGATGACAGGTTTAGAATTTAAATGATTATTCCACACATATCATTTTCACCCAATCAAAATTCTTCTGTTGGTCAAGGAAGATAATTTTTCAGCGGTAAAATTTGATAAAACTACAATGATATCATCAAGATTACGTATAATTGATATGAAAAATTTATGAATAAAACAACGTTTTTGGTTATAGATCTGTATGCCTTATTAAACCCAACGTTTCGGCAGCATAAACTGCTGCCTTCTTCAGAGTAATGATATATACAATAAAGCAAGTAAACAAGTAACTAAGAAACAAATTATAACGTTTTTAATATAGGAAGCTATGCTTTACTAATTTCCAAACGAACGTTGTGCATAAACAGTTCTTGAGTGGTATTCTATAACTCATAACAACTACAAATAAAAACTGCACTTATTAAAATATCAATTACAAATGTCAAATGTCACCATACGAGAAATTCAAATTTGCAATGAATTTAATACATTCCCACAACAGTGTAGACTTGTAGAGTGTTCTTTATATATGTATGAGTATATGTAAGTACGTATCAACCATAAATATCCATTCTGTTATAGAATAGCAAGTATACTTTGTAGGTGATATTAGCAATTGATTCATAAGTCCAAATAATAGCAACCGAAGTTATAAAATCCCACCCCTGATTTGTAAAATAATAATTATAAGTAATATAATTTGAAAAAAAGATTCGTTTGCCTGTTACTACGAAACAACTATTCCTAAACATTACCGAAAAATTCATGGCTCTCATTATATTTTATGATAATATTTATGTTTGTGGTAAACGTGTTGATTTGTCATGAAGATACGCGATGTAGAAGTTGCCATATTGAACACCCATTCGGTTTTACTTGACTGACCAAACTCGTTAGCAATTGTTTCGGAAAGCGCATGTCATTGGTTGAGGATTGAACCATTGTAGTCACGCTCAGAACATAATTAGAAATTAGACATATCCTCCTATACAAGTCTTGGCAGGTCGATGCAGGACTCTTTCCGTTCGCAGCGCTAATTACGCATTGGCAACCCTGCCCCACACGAGAAACAATCGCGGATGACGTTAGAATAATAAAACACTGTATCCAGCCTCCCCGATCATTAATTATGTTGATAAGTCACAATGATAACCATTGTTCAAGGAGATGCATTGTTGGGAGTGCTGCTGTCGTTACTACTTAGAAGATGCTTTTGATTTATCATTCCACACCTTTTTCTATTTCAACGAGCATCTCAATTTTAATAGTTTAATCAATATCTTAAATAGTTTAAAATATTCTTATTAATTTGTGCGAGACAAACTCAAACTTTTTTTTGAATGATTCCAGTTTCTTTCACGAACTGCTCATGAAAATAAAATTACATTTTTAGATACTCCTTACATAGAATTTCATGGGAAATTAAAATTTTTATAGGTCAGGTACATGTCTATGGGACAATCTCAAACTATTGCCTTTTATACAAATCTGCTTCTTAAAAAACTGCTTATAGAAGCAAATTATTATTTATAGACGTATTACTGCGTAGAATTTGCGGAATTAAATTTTAATAATTAAGACGACAATATCTCATATGGTACCACTTTTAGGCATAGGCGCCGATATTGTAGGTGCTGCGAGGCTCCAGCATCCAACAGAATTACACGACGACGTTATTTTTTTCAAATATTTTAAATGTAGCTCAAGAAACTAAGTTTTGTTTCATCCTTTGGAAACCTATGTAATTTTTTATTTGTTTTTTTTTTCTACAAGCATGTTTATTTCCAGTTCAAGAACTATTTATAGGCTGAATTTGTGTTCTCTTATATACAGTATGTTTATTTTAAACGGGCCCAATTGCTATCTTGAGAACTGTAAGAGATACGAAGTTAGTTAAATTGAAAATGAGCGAATCAAAATTGTATTTCAACTAAAGGTTTTCAAGATATGGGATCCAAATTTCTTATGGTAAGATCCATTTTGTTTCCTAAGTCCTATAAATGATTGAAAAACTGGCCCTATTAGTACATAATATTTTCTTAAACTTATATATTTATATTTCTTCTGAAATAGTGTATGTATTCCTACTTTAGTTTGAATTTGTGTTGTAATTGATAGTATTTGTCACTCGTTATAGACATATAGACTGCTCTGGTGATGGTGTGTTCGGGGCTAGTTCCACGTGAAAATGTAGTTTAGAAAAAGACCATCTTTTGTTTTTCATTAAACATAAAGACCGTCTCTATTTAAAAGAGGCTTAAAGAAGATAAAGACAAGACCAGAATACGGATCACTTTATCTAAACAATAAAATTAACATTCCCAGTGAAAGATATCACTTTAAGGTCTATTTCTTGAAAAGTCATATACCAATAGTACAGAATAGGTTTATACAGAAGCGACAGTAAGACAGAGAAACGAAAATTAGAGAGAGATGAGGAAAGTCAACAAATTTAAAGGGCCCATTGTTTAAAATCGGAAAGTTTCGTCACATCTTAGTGAAAGATAGGGGAAGGCAACAAATTTAAAGGTGTACACAATGTTCCAAGGTCATAGAACTGAATACGGTAACAAGAAAGGTACCGACACGGAGTGTCGCTTCTATGTGTAACTATTCTGAGGCCATACACCAATAGTGTATGTATTATTATTTTGGTATGAATTAGTGTGGTAATTGATAGTTTGCCGCTCTTGGTGGGCCGCTCTGGTGGCGGTGTGTTTGGGGCTAGTTCCACGTGGGTTTTTTGCGTTAATTAAGGCCGGTGGCGCGGGCGGCGAGGCGTCGGACGCGGGGGCGGCGGTTGGGCCGGGCTAATACGCGGCGTTTTTGCCGTCACGACGGCGGCGCCCTCGCACATGAACGAGCACTAGATTAGTTTCCAGCGCCCGCCACCCACCGGTCATTACACACACCCACTAATACCTAAATTCATTCTATACATTGCCAAAAATATTCCTTCCTCTAACACCTTTGAGTTCGATGTGTCAAAAAACAAATAAATAATTCCTTACATTAGTGTCCTTTTTATTGTTGAGCATAATATGCTAAATATTCTTTAAAAAACAAAAAAATAAATGTGATACATGAACTAGATGTATTTAACAAATACCGACTTTACCTCTCTTTAGATTTGATGTTGAACGTAGAAAACCTTAGGTCACATTCACAAGTAAGAAATAAATAGACCAAAATTCATTAAATAGAATCACACATTACATCACAAAAAATATTCTAGCAAGTACCTTCTTCTAAGGCTGTTATCATCTTTGAACTCGATGTTTCAAAATTTGGAAAAAAAACATATAATTCCTTACATTAATATCCTTTTTTTTTGTTGAGCAGAATTTGCTAAATCTTCTTTAAATAAGAACAAACGTTACAAAAAAATAAGTGTGATACATGAACTAGATTCTTTCCCTCTCTTCAGTTTTGATGTTAATAAACGTAGAAAATCTTAGGTCACATTCATAAGTAAGAAATAAAACTGGAAATATTATCATTCTGAATAAATATCCAAAACGATTTTAATGAAAATTCATAATATTTCACAACTTGTGATCATTGTGAATTTCTATTAAGTCCTCTTCTTCTTTATACAGGGTGGAAATGAACTTAAAGTCATAAATTTAAGGGTGAGTAGTATGACATGTGAAGATTATGAAAGTAAAAGATTTTTAAAAAAATTCGAAAAACGAAAATTCGACTTTTCTTAAAGAAACTTTTTTTACTGCTGCTTTAATACATATTTCATTATAACTATGGTTATCAAAAATATATTCAAAATTAGTTGTATAAAATATTATTCTTAACAATTAAATTAAATAGTATTTTTGACGAAAATAATTGGGTAATAGATAAATAATGCTAATACGTTGCCAGTAATCCAGTTGTACCAAAAATGTTAGTTTAATGAAAACTACCCTTAAATATGCGAATTTAAAAAAATTATCTTAGCAAACCTCTTGAACTTAAAACAGATATCGGCAATGACGGCATGTACCACACATATCTGGTATGGAAAGTGTACCAAAGAAAAATAAATAAAGAATTTGATTCGACGTGACACCAACTATAAGAAAGTGTCATCTATAATTCTTGGCCGGGTAGTTGAGGGTGAAACAGCATTATGTAATTCCTCCCCTGCGAAGAAAGCGAAACAAGGTTGGGAAGGTGTGTCCTCCCAACCTCCCGCGCGGGCACTAAATCATAGGAGGTAGCCCCGAGCTGGCGACACCGTCCACTGACAAAGTGGCTTTTCTACAGACAAATCTCCCTCATGTACACCGCTGATAAATGGATCCCACACTAGCCAAATCATATTATACTACATTCAATACTCTACGAGGAACAGAACCTCAACTTTATGAAACTGTAAACGAAACGGATGAAATACATTCGAAGGTTTGTTAATCACTTAACAAATCAAATAACAATGCTGCCGAGAAATTGAGATCAAGTGGTTTGGAACACATTATAAGCTGTCCGTTGTAGAATTATTGACAATCAATTCCATTAAATTTTAAGCAATGTTTTTTGCTAAACCTTAAGAACTTGAGATCCTATTCTGTCTAAAAATGATAATTTGTCATAAGTTTACTCAATTAAAATAAATATGTAATAATGATTAAATGTTCATCTACATTACTAGAAATTACTTCTCTAACATTAGCGATTACAAATTTCAGGATTTATAAGAAAATTGCAAGTTAAAGAAAGTCATTTGTAATGATTCATAATTTACTTGTATTACTAAAATATATTACTTTATTATTATAATTATAAAGTTACAATCACACAATTCTCAAAAATAAGTGAAATATTTGTATTCAATTGAAGTAAATAAATTTGAATTAAATAGAGGGTCTTTCAATAAGGTACGCCAAATCTTTCAAATTTAATAAAAAGACTTGTATATGAGTTACACAGCAAGAATTTTTATTGCGACTTAAAGTACTTTTAATGCCATTAGGTTTTGAAAATAATATAGTTTAAATGATTTTGGTAGATCATTGATAAGTGACAGTCCGAGAGATCCAATTTGCGCCAACTTTTTGGTATAATACGGGCTGACTTATTAGTATAGACCAGAGATTTAACATAGCCCCAAAGAAAAAAAAGGGCGTTAAATCACACGACCTTGTTGGCCAGTTGATATCACCTCTCTTCGAAATAACGCTCCCTGGAATCTTTTCTCGCTATAATTCCACTGTGTTACCCGCTGTGTGGCACGTAGCGATATCTTGTTGGAACCACATTTCGTTTATGTCCATATTATCATTTCTTGATACCTCTCGCCGTTGATAGTCCCGAGATTTCTGTTCTCACATACACTTTCTTCAATAGCAACAATATTTTCGAGTGACCGAACGTTTCGACGAAGCACAAAAATTAGTAATTAGTCGTTGAATTCAGTATGTTTACTCATAAAATAAACGCTTCAATACATTGCTGTCATTCTTTAACTATATGGTAATGAAACTACTGCATGTTTACTAATAAAATAAACTCGGTATAAGATGTTAATAAACTACTTCCTTAAAGCTAGTGATAGTATAAGGGTAATTTGCTGAAATTAATGCATTTGGAGATGAAAGCAATAATTTAAAATAGAAATGTTTATAATCTATTGTGCCAATAGGTATCGTATGTGTGCTGTTAATATTGATAACGTATTGTCGTAGTGGTTAAGGTGGAAGGCAAATTAGCAGGTATCTGTGGACGAGAGCGTGTGGATACAGTAGCAGCCGAGATGCTGATCCTTGGCTGTGACTCAGCATTCGTGCACGCATGCCGGTTGTGAATGGGCCACAATTTCCCGCCTTTAATGAGCTACGTGCGTTCAACTTCGCCACAAAAACCGTATTATTTCAATCTGGACACGCTTCGCTAACTGGCGAAGGCAGCGCGGAGGTGGACGGCACAATCTAAATACGAAACGCATCGACACTTCATTTTCATATCCACCTTTCCTACAATCTAAATATAAAAATATTTTTAAAAATTATGTGTTCTATCTAGTCTTATCTAAACTTAATTTCACGTAAATTTTAAGAAAGTATATGTTGTCTAAAAATATAATTGAACATCTCTTTTCACCTGAAAGATCGAACTTTATCTCAATTCATTTTATTTTTAATACAGAAACATTGGCTTTCGTATAAACTTAATGCAAGAAGATTTCAAAGCTAGATTTTAAAAAACCTCTTGTTTTTATTTCTTTTAGTCTTCATTAGCTAGAGACGGTCTAAAACATTTAAACCAATACAAAAATGCCTTTCTTACACACTAAATATAAAAATAATTTAAGAAAACATGTCTTTTATCTAGCCTTATTCAAGATTTGAAGAAAGTATATGACCTCTAAAATATAATTGAATATCTCTTTTCATCTGAAAGATCGAACCTTATCTAAATTCATTTTAATACAAAAACATTTGCTTGCTTACAAATTTAATCTAAGAACATTTCAAACCTAGATTTCAAGAAAGCTGCTGTCAGCTGCTGTCTTTATCTCCTTCTTTAAGATAAAACGGTGTTTATGTTTAATGAAGGTGTTAATTATAACCATATTCAGCAAACTTCTCTAAGCTTACTTTAACAAAAGATGGTCTTTTTCTAAATGCATTCGGTAACATATTTCGTATTGGGTTATTTCATTATTACTACCAAATAATTCCCGAATATTTTTTACCTACTATGTCTTTAATATCACGCGCAAATTCTGCCATATTTATGACTAAAGTAGAGTTATATCAATCTCCTCTGTCATCTCTAAGAACCTAATCTAAAAAATCTGACGTGGCCAGCACATAACATTTATTTCCATAGGGAAACAGATTAACCGCAATTGTAAAAAATTTACCAAATTTTAACTAATGATATTAAATTATTATTTACAAAAATTGTCATATATTCATAATTAATTAAGATATTGTAGAAAAACCTTCAAATTTTCATGAAAACACCACTTGCAGTTGTACGATTAACACCAATATCTAAACAGATTTAATCTAGGTGGTCACCATGTTATATCCAAAATAATATATTTATTTTTATTCACTAGTATTTGAGTAATCGTTACAACATCCATCCATACACATACAAATGTCATCGTAAAAATATTAAAATCGTGTTCTAGTGACTTCAAAACATGTTTATCTATTGAAAACTTATGCACTATCCAATTTTTAACATGATTCCAATACCTCTCTTACTGAGTAGCGAGAAGTAAAATAATTCTAAAGCCGAGCAGTATAAATGATGTTTTACATATTCTATTTCCAATGTCCGTAAATATCCAAATAAAATTCAAATCACCACAGGTATACGCTGTTTGTCCCTTGTAAACGTTTTAGAGACCACCATCAAAAATACAAGTAAAATTGTTATGGAAAGGCTTCATCCTTTCATTGCGAAGTGTATTTTAATTTTTCGCATAATTTAAAAACGATTAGACGTAGATATTTTGTATGATCTCATTTTCAAATGAAGTTTATATGAAGCATAACAAAAAATATATATAATTTAATAGACGTACAAGGCAGTCATGAGGTGTCCACATCAGATTTTGGAAGTTAACTATTTTAGAGAATACGGTAGTAAGCTACTAGTTTTAAGGATGATAAGTACTTGTAGTATACTTGAAAGTACAATGGGATATTTTTAATTAAATTACTTTAAAACGCATGCAGAGTTCGTTCATCCAAGGTCTGTCCATGAAATACAACATTACGTACAAGAATTGTTGTTTAAAATATATCGAAGAAGGCGATGAGCTTGACTGAATATGCCGTACAATCTCCCAAACAGTTACTTCTCTTCAAAGTCTACAATCTCTACCAAGACTGCACTGGCTGACTCCAACTGCAATCGTCCAGACAAGTCTCAGTTGGAAAGTCGCGGTTGATACAAGCAAACTTATATGGACCACTGCATTGTACAGTCACTCTGACGTGAAATCAAGTGTACGTTGGTTTTATTTGTACGCGATAATCGCTTATTGAAAATTCTACTACAGAGTGTTTTGTTAAGGCGTAATAGTATGCATCCTACCAACAATATGTACAAGCTGGTGTGTTAAACCGTGCCTAATAGACCGCTAGTAGGACGCTCAGATAAAGCTGGCTGTAGACAGAATCAGATCGGGGAGCACTTGCTTTACAAGAGCAGAACAAGCTTTATGAAAGACACATACCGAAAATGTAGTACGTAATCAAAGATTTAAACATGAGAATGAGATTTTCAAATTTATCTACATATTGTGCAAATTTTCTTATTAATACGTTCCTTACTTTTTAAGTAAGTTTATAATAAAATAAAACATTTGAAAAGTCAACTAGAGAGATCCAATCAACTTTCAGAGTTTAATTTATCTATTAATAAATATGAACGACGAGTTGCAGAATAATCTATTTGTTTACGTATTTCTTTAGATTACGTTTCGGAGAAAAATTTTGCTGAATTATATTTATTTTTAAATTTTTTAACACCTCTTTCACCCTTCTATTACTCTATCATACTTAACATTTTGAAATATTTATAGATAACCAAATATTTGTATCTACTGCAAAACTTTGTGAATTTATTCTCAAAATATCATTATAGGCATAAGAACATTCCAAAGTCATTTTCCTGATTCTTACAGAATCTTTTACACAAACTAAATATTTTGAGAATGATAAAAAGACAATAGACAAGTAGTTCTTGAAATTGTCAAAAAAGGTCCAATTTGTGTTTTAATACTAAAAGTTCTTACAAATTTCAAACCTCTTGTATAGGTTACATTTTCAAGTAAATTCCTGTAAAAGTTATTTGAAATATATACATACATGTTTTAATTCAATTTCCTAGCTTCTTCAAAATTATAAAATGTTATTACGATATTATCCACAAAGTCTAGTGCTTTTAAATTTATAAGCCTCCTAATAAGTCTTAATTCTCGAAATGCAAGTATTGTTAATTTGAACTTTTATATACTTAGTTCAATTAATTTCTTCAATCCCTATTCGGATTCGAAGCAATAGAGATCTTAATAATCCAGAAAAGGCCTCAAGTACCTAAGATATTTGTTTCAAGCAAATGTTAGGTACCTATATTTTATTGGTGCAGGACCTACTCGAACAAAGCGGTATTTTTATTTGATTAATAGCGATGATGGGATTTGAACCTCAGATCTCAAACTTCGAGTAGGAGCACGCTAACCAAGTGAGCCAAAGTTCATTTCTTGTACCATTTAATCTTTAATCTTAGGTCAACAATTCCCTTAAACACAATAGATCTAGACTTTCTAGACTTTTCTCTTGTCTTGTCTAGTTTATCAAGATAAGACTGGCCAAAGTCTTATCTTGAAGTTTCAAGACAAGACAAGACTTTATTATTCTACAAAAAGATGAGAAAATTCTAAACAATTTTCAAGACTCTTGATTAATTCAAAAAAAAAAATTGGAAATATAAATATATCATGCGAAACTTCTTCCATCCTAGCCGAAACAATTATTGTAAAATAGAAAAAGAACGCTGCCGAAGAATTATCTGTCTTTGTCTAAAATAATTTAGAATCTTATTCATATCTAAACAAGACCTTTTAATTTAGACTTACTCTTAGTCAAGCCTTGTCTTAAAATTTCTAGAAAATACAAGATATTGCAAAGTCTTTTATTTTTTTAGAAGGCAAAACTAAGATAGATACATCTAATTATTAATTCCAATAATATATATTTTTATGATGCATTTTAACCCGTATGTAAATATATATCAAGTCAATTACTTTTTGTTCAATAAGGGTAATCAATTGTATACCTAAAGTACACCTAAATATTGTTGAAAGAAATGAACTTGAAACTTATACCTTTTTTGTCGAAAATAAAACCACGTCATATATTATTAAACAATGAAATCATTTATTTTATTACACTGGAATCCATCCAAAATTTACCTGCACTAGGTAAAATTTAATACTGTATATATAAAACTATAACAAACAGATACAACAAGAAAATATAATTATATAAAAATATACATAAACTTATTTTAAATAAATAATATGAACACATTACAAATAAAAGATGTAATATATAATTTATACAACCCAAATTCATTTCCCATATGTATAAAAATATATTTCTTCTATATATGTCCGGTTACCCATCCACATTTTACCTCCAGTAACAACAGCTTGATGTACTATCTATTTAAAATTAAATATAAGTACACTGTACATTATTTTGAATGTACCCTCCTATATACTGCCATCTACTGACAAATCCTCGAACTAAAATCCACTTTAGTTCCGTCTCTCTTTCCTAGATGGCAGTTCACAACAAGTTTAGAGGATTCAAACAAGTTTTGTCGTGCAGAGACCTGTTATTTTTGGTTGGGTACTGTGATGGTAGTACTGCATAGTAGTATAGATGGTGCTGTACAACTATAAGTATAATTATTGGTCATATATTTAATCAATAACTTGTATCAGCTGATACTTATTTTATTAGTATTTTATTGCTTATTTTATCGGAAAATACTACTTAGTATTTTAAGTGTATATACTACAGACAAAACAAATGTTTAAATAATGATATGGTATTTATTAATTTAACAATATAAAATAAATATATATATTTTGGATGTTCTCTAATTATATAATATATATAAATGTATATAATTATGTTTGAAAACTATTTTCAAATATGAAAAATACTATCAATTTTTTTATATATATTTTTTATAAGTATATTAAGCCCTTACATATTTCAACCAATGAAACTCCTCCTCCCTTCTGATTGGTTGAAAGGGCGTGGCTTATTCCACAGCCAACTGGAGTAGGAGAATGAGTATACCTCTCTCTGTTACTCGTACTGTATTTATCAGTCTATCCTTTTCTTCAAAACAGATCTTCAATGAGAAATTTCTGATCAAAAATGGTCATTTATTTTTAAGTAAACTACGGGGGATAAAATTTTGAAAAAAAATTGGGATGAGGTACACAAAAAGGACGTTGTATATTTAAATTTTCAGATTTTTTGGATGGGTAGTTTCAGAGAAAAAAATATTTTTCATTTTGTCTTGGAAGGTACGGCAGACAAAGAGACGGAATTGGTACAGTTCTGATATAGATTTCTTGCAAGGTATTATGTAAATGTATTTATTTTACTAAGAAAAAAAACGATAAATACTTAAAATAATAGGATTCAAAAATAAAATTACAAACATAGGTCAATATTTTTATATAGATATTTGATATTTAATTTTAAACAAGTATATTAATGTTTTTAATATTTTAACTATAAAAATTTGTTCTTATATTTTTTTTTTGTTTATAGAAATACTTAGTACTTATGTACAAATACTTGTAAATACATTTGAAATGCCTATTGGTATTATTTAAAATAAAACTATATATACCTAAGATCTGTCTATAAACAAAACAGTAATCAAAACATTTATTTATAAAATGTTGTATAATATGTAGGTATATTTTTTATATTAGTTTTGTTGAGATATCGGCTGATATTAATTTAAATTTAAAATATTAGTTCGGTTTTTCAATAAAAAGAAATGCCACTAAAAATTAATAGAATATTTTGACTCATGTACCTAAAAATATTATTAGTTTTCAAATAGGTATATACTTTTATACTTATAGGTACATAAGCTGTGTGTCACTATTATTTTAAAATGAAAATATATTATATGTAGGTATATTATTATATTTATATTTGCAACATATAAAAATAATATTAATAAATAAATAAATATTGAAATTTTAAACTATATCATCAACTATCCTGATGATATATTTACAATATCCGGCCTAGTTATAAATAACCCGCTTGCATTTGTTTATTTAACTCTTCACCCCCATAAATTACCATCCCCTAAGGACCTGTCATACCAAGACCCACTGCATCGCCCGCCGGTGAATCTTCTGTCTCTGTTATCTCATTGGCTGCACGGCAGGGTAGCTGCGATCCACTGGGCCTTGGTCCGGAGGGGTAGCAGACGATCAATAAACAAGTGCAGGCGACGCACCACTGTCGTGAACAAACGACGGTCGGACGAGCGAAGCGAGGACGAACAAGACAAGTGAAGGTCGGGTGACAAACGACGCCGAAAACCAGGGGGCGATTTATAATTGGTTATTAACAAAATAAAAAAAATGTCTGCCATTAGTAATTCTTTAACAATTAACAAAAAATGTGTTGTATATCAAATATAATTAATAATTCCAAAATATGATATATATTATATTAGTGTTTCACAAGACAAGATTTCTTGTCTTGTTTTGTTAATTCTTGTCTTGTCTCGAAAAGCAAGACAAGAAATTTAAGTATGTCTTGTTTTTCATTACTATTGTATATAAAGTCTTGTCTTGATCGTTATTTTCTTGCATATTTCTTGTCTTGCAGGTTATAACGTACAAATTCTCCTATTCGCAAATGAACATATATAATTAATCTTTGTATCACATGTACCTATACTTTTATCTTGTTTAGATAATATAAATATCAATTACCAAATTTATATCTTATAGTATAATTATTATTATGAATATTATAAAAACAAAAAATGTACCTATAGTTACAGTACTTTAAGTATTTTTTAGTACAACAGCAACATCTTTACAACAGAGAAGCTTTTTTCCAAAGCTCCCTGATTATAAGAAAGCATTTTATTTCTTAACTCTGGGTTATATAAATTCAAAGTATAATTATATTATTGAGCCAATAATAATTACCATTATATATTTTTTAAATGAAATTTACATACCTATGAATGTATATTGAAAAATTTTATGTTTTCATTTTTTAGTACTTACATATTTTTGTACTTTCAGGTAAATATTATCTAGGTACCTTATATGTTAAGTTACTACATTTAAAAAAATACTAACTTCATTATTTTCCTAATCAGTAACATATATTTATAGATAGATGCTTATAATAAATATATTTCAAATTAATAAAAAAAGCAAGAGTACAGGAATTGAAGAAAATCTTGCTATTCTTGCACTTTTCTTGCTAGACAATTTCTTGCCTTGTCTTGCTTCGAAATTTGTAGCTCTTGTCTTGTTCTTGTTTTGCTTTTTTTTACAAGATTGATGCAAGACAAAGAAAAATACAATACTTGTGAAACACTAATATATAGCATTACAAACTATATTTAATATTTTGAACAATATTTATACGCACAAATCCATATAAAATTATGTAAAGCTAACAAATCACTTTTATATTTAAATTTAAAAGAGCCACCACACTCAAAAATAATACAACAAAGCCAGAAAAATTAATTTATTATCAGAAAATAGTGGGTTTAATTTTTAGCGAGTTTGGGATGGCAGTAGGCCGTTGTTGGCTTCTGCGCGTCAACAACGTAATTCACTTGTTTCTTCCATTGACACTTTGTTGTTTGTGGTTCAGTTTCTTCCAAGATTTGGGTATTTTATTCACAATTTGAGTGTTTAAAGTGTAATAAGTTAATTTCTAATAAAATTCTGAAGATAGTGATATATATTTTGTAACAGTGAAAGAAAAATTTGAATAGAAAATGTTAACGGAGAATTCTGAAATTTTCTGATGCAATATTTGGACATAGTGAACAAGTAAGATATTTTCTTCATTGTTTGTGCGTTTTAAAGATAATACCCGTAACCAGCATACCGTTTTTGATTAGATAGTACAATATTCAATATAGCTTATAACAATACAAACATATATTATTTTAAATAGAAATGTACGAAAGAACTACAGTACATAGTTCAATAACCTGTAAATAAAATGCAATTAAATATTAAAACGGATACTTATGTAAAACAATAAGTAGCTATTGTATTGTTGAACATAAATCCATAGTTACAAAAGATGATTTGGTTTACAAATGATACTGCATTTTAAATATTTAGTGTATATTTCTTGGAGTACTCTCTCTACAACAGTATTGAGTACCAGTGAGGCACAAAGTAATGAGTATAAAAATATGGTATTGTATTTATAAAAAATAATAAACAACTTGGAATACTTAACTATGAATGATAAGCCATTTGAGGTTCTACCTAGAGAAAAATGTTTTTAAAATAATATTCTTAACACAGAACTGTGTTCAAATTTTGATTTTTCAATAAAAACCAAAATTTAAATTCTATTTTTTATTGAAAAATCAAAATTTGAGAAACTGTTCGATGTTAAGAATATTATTTAAAAAATATTTTTCTAATAACAATTTTCTCTAAAATGTATCAAAAAAGAGATATTAGAAAATTACGAACATCACGTATTTATATTTTACAACTAATATTTTGTATAAAATATTAGAATCTACATTATAATTTGAGTATATTATCTGTATTTTATTGTGAAATTTAAAAATAATAGGTAATGTATATAAATTATTGAATAAAATTATAAAAATGTGTATAGGTACTTAAAATTTTGTCTGTGATCTGACGCTGTGTGTTATATTCTGTCGAATAATTAAAATTTAATTGGGAAAACAATAACATGCTTCTGTTCTTCACAGACTTTGTTTCAAAGATACATGCTTATATTTTTAGCTTTGCCAAAAATTGTGTTGCCAAACGCGATTCATCTCAAAAATACTCATTTGCGTGTCCAAAACTTTGATTTTGAGAAATAGTGTATATTAATAGTTCTCGACGTGCTGATATTAATTTTTCAAACGGAATTTAATTATCTCTTTTAGTTCCTGAGATATTTACTGGCAAATTTGAACCTCAAAAAAATGAGAAAATCGAAATAAACTAAATTTCAGTTTTTTCCTTCTAGAAATTCTATCTGTTGAGATAAAAATCTAAAAATTGGTACATTTATGTAATTTTACCCATAGAATCGATTGGTGAGGTCGCCGAAACCTTAAACCTAACCATTTAAGACGTAAACCTAAAAAACCTATTTTTTTAGTAATAATTTTGAACTCAAATTTCTCGAGAACGGAAAGAGATAATTCAATTCCGTTTGAAAATTTGAAATCAGCGCATCAATATCTACTTAAGTTCGAAATATGAAAAATTTTGGAGAAAAAAAGTATCCAGGCGAAAAATTGAAATTTAGGTTTTTCTCGTTTATAATATTTTTGATCTAATAGTTCCAAAGGACATACATATGGGCAAACAATTCCTTTTTTACATTTCCCGTAGAAACGAATGGTAAAGTCGTTAAGATTGTATCTCTACTCATTTTTGAAATAAGCTCAAAAAACACACTTTTTTGAGGTACTACTTCGAGAGCTAATAACGCCCAAAAAATATAAAAGAACTACTACATTTATGGTAGAAAAATGGAGTAAAATAGACTACCCAACTGTAACAAAATTAGTGGAAAGTATGACAAACCATTTAAGGAAAGTAATTCCAATGAATGGCGGTTCAAAAGATCATTGATTCTATATAATTTCCAGTTGTACGGAGACTAAATTGGCGTAGTTATAGTGTTATAATAAATATAATTTTTTTCTCGATTTCATTACGAAAAATTTAAGGAGTCAATACATCATTTTATTTATTAATATAGTATGTACAATGTAAAATTTATTTCGTGTATATATTTCAATGAAAAACTTTTTTCCTTTACTGGTGTACGGAGACTAAATGGTTTGAATGTAAATTTAAGAATTTAATGCAAATAATACTATATATACTTACTTGTATATTATATAACACACCTATATGTGGATATAGAGTAGAATTGTTCAAAGACATGTCTTACAGAATAAATACTTTAGTTTTAAAGTAGTACTAGAACCGATATTTGATTGATATTTCTAAAATATGTACAACAGAATTTTATTTAGATGGTACTATATAGATATGTATGGTTTTATCACACCTATATTAGAGTATAAGACAGTTCATTCCATAAACAGATCTTACAGATGATATATAAATATTTGTATATGCAATGCACACATAATTGGGTGTATATAGTTCTGTTCACAGACAGATTTTTTGCAAAATACAAATAATGATATTTGATATTTCAATAAAATATTTAACATATTCATATGCAAGTATATTTTTAAACAAATGCTAGTTGTAATTCGTAATTTACATATGTAAAAATGTACTACACGCATAACATATTTAACGACTGTCAACTATTTCCATAATTAAACAATTACAATCCCAACAACCTTGATTCTCCAATCTAACCTATCGATATCTTTATCGTTGCGTCCGCTTCACACCGCTAGAGTCCGTTGCATCTGGTACTTTTCCTCGCGATGCAAGCGGCGATTCTAGCTGTGTGAACGGGGCTGCTTGTCCAAGGCCTTCAGCCGACACACACGCTATTAGAAACCAGTCATTCGGGTTACTTCGGCTCACGAGAACGCACGAACGTGTGTGGATGTTATTTATTAACATCAGCCATTTCTACGGTTGCTAAGTAGCTAGGCTAAAGCCTACAGACTCGTTTACACAAGCCGGGGAGATTGGTTTAAGATGTAGAGTTGTTTATACGTTCAAACTATTTTAATGAGAATTTTTGTTCAAACGTGTTTTTAATTAAATTTATTTTATTAGTTTGTATGAACTTTGTTCAAACTTGTCTGAGCTATATTGTTCATACTATACCAAAAATTTATTACGTATTTCGACTTGTTAGTTGCTTGGGTTAAATTTTGTTCAAAATTGTCGTAGCAAATATTGTACATTTGTTGTATTCTTACAAACCAAAATAATAATACAGTAGTAAATTTTAAACAGAGTTAAAAATTTTGTTCAAACATGTTTTTCATTTATACCACAACGCGGTAATGGGGTATTTGTATTAAAATGCAAAACTATGTTAGCATTAAAATATTAAAGAATTAAAAACATCAAATTCAAATGTAAATGGCAATGTACTAGATACTTCTATTTTATATATTAAAATCAGAACTTGGCGTTTCGTTTGACTTAACAATAAATTATACAAAAGATATATTTTTGTCTTTTTAAAAGCGAGTTTACATTATTATTAATTAATAATATAATTCCAAAAGTCGATGATGCTGTATTTTTACGTAAACCCGAAAATATTCGAAAATATCTAATTTTTAGCTGGAAAATTTTCAAATTTTACCAATTTTTGTTTGTAATTTTTTTTAAAGAATTAGCTACGCTGATACCAAATTTACAAACAGAATTTAATTATCTCCTTTCGTTTCGGACATATTTGCTCTCAAAGTTGTAACTCAAAAAACTGTGTTTTTTTAGTATATTTCAAAAATGAGTAGAGATACAATCTCAATTATTTTACCATTCGATTCTACGAGAAAAGTTGTATAAAGAAATGTTTTGTCCACATATACGTTCTTTGGAACGATTCGGTGAAAAATGAGAAAAACGAAAAAACCTAAATTTCAACTTTTCGCCTTGAAACTTTTCGTCTTCAAAATTTTTCATATTTCGAACTTAAGTAGATATAAATGCGCTGATTTCAAATTTTCAAACAGAATTTAATTATCTCTTCCCGTTCTCGAGATATTTGAGTTCAAAGTTATACCTAAAAAAATAGGTTTTTTAGGTATAATCCTTAAATGGTTAGGTTTAAGGTTTCAGCGACCTCACCAATCGATTCTACGGACAAAATTACATAAGTGTACCAATTTTCAGATTTTTATCTCAACAGATAGAATTTCTAGAAGGAAAAAGCTAAAAATGCCAAAAATCGAGAAATTCGTAAGGGGTTCATCAGGCATTTTTTTCGATTTTGGCCATTTTTGTTTTTTCGCTCTTAAAATTGTATCCGTTGGAATAAAAATCTAAAAATTGGTATACTTATGTAATTTTGCCCGTAGAATCGATTGGTGAGGTCGCCGAAGTCGTAAACCTAAAACTTAAAGGGATAAACCTAAAAAACATGTTTTTTTAGGTATTGCCTAAACTCAACTTAGATCACGAATATCTCGAGAACGGTAAGAGATAATTGAATTTGGTTTGAAAATTTGAAATCAGCGCATCGATGTTTATTTAAGTCTAGAAAATGAAAAGTTTTGAAGAAAAAAAGTTCCTCGGAGAAATTTTGAAATTTAGGTTTTTTCGATTTTCTCATTTTTCACCTAATCGTTCCAAAGAACGTATATGCGGAGAAAACATTTCTTTATATAAAATTTCCCGTAGAATCGACTGGTATAGTCGTTTAGATTGTATCTCTACCCATTTTAGAGATATAGCCAAAAAACACACTTTTTTATTGTGCAATTTTGCCAGCAAATATCTCACAAACGAAAAGGAGATAATTAAATTCCGTTTGAAAATTTGAAATCAGCGCGTCGAGATCTATCAATATACGCTATTTCCTAAAATCAAATTTTGGACACAAAAATAAGTATTTCTGGGATATTTAACGTTTGTCAACACAAATTTTGGTTTAATACTGTTGTTTGGTTTGTTTTAACTCTACGCAACTTTGATATGTGGTTATAGGTTTTGAAAATAAATAAAAGTGAGATAATAAAGCGACAGAATAAAATCGAAAAAGCGAAATGGGATAGCAGGTTTTGAAGTCTAGAAAATGAAAATTTTTGGGAAAAGAAAGTTCAAAATTTCTTTTCAAAAGATATATTTTTGTTATTTTAAAAGTGAATTTATAAAATAAATAATTGTAATATAATAGCGACCTTACTGACAACCAATTTTGAATGTCTTTACAATTTAGTTAAATAAATGTTTTTAATATTCGAAGCATACATTTTTTCCTTTTAATAAAACAGTTCGAAATGCGAAACAAGATCTAAAAAAAATTCTAAAAATGGTCGTCATTTTATGTGTATGTCGGTGTACAAATACCTCTTTATACCAATTAATGTTAAATAAATAAATGAGTTATTAAACAGTTTGTTTAGATTTTGATCAAACTTATTGTCTTACAAATATATATTTGTTCAAACAACAGTACATTTTTTTTGTGTACTGTCATATTTTTGTAATGCAATATAAAAACAAGTGGGTTGTAATTTTGTTATAAGATAATTGTTGTTCAAATTTGTTTAAACAAATTATATTGTTTAAACAATATATAATATATTCCAAGAAGTTTTCTATTCAAGTATTAAACAAACGAGTACTTACCTTTTTTGATTCTACGAATGCTGTACCTACACATTTATAAACAACAACTATACAAATGGAATATTCTTTTATAGGAATCCTGAAAAGTATTTATTTATGGGAAAAAATAAATAGCAATGAAAAATATAATTTGGAATTAAATAATAGCAACGAACAAACGGTTTCGCAACTTAAAACGAGACAGTAATTGTTTGCGACTATTCATTGTCAAAAAATTTCACAATTTCACCACAACATTGTGTCACAATTCCATTAATTACTTTCCTCATTAAACAATGAGTTGTATTTTTCATAGAAAATGCCACTACATGTTGTATTTCTTTTCGTTTTTGAGTCATTGTCCCAAACGATTTAAAACATTTAACGTTCAATCGGATTTAAAAACTCTAATACATATCATACAAGTAATACCTATTTTCTGAAACACATTCAGATTTTATTTGATTTAAATGATATTCTTAGTATTTTGTTCTATATATTTGTTTCTACTTTTAAGTAAAAAACATAAGCCTATAATCTAATCTCTAAAAATGATAGGAGAGAAACTTTGTACAATAAATTTTCATGGGTATAAATATAAATTGTTGTGCAAATCATATAAATTTAAATTTTAACCGTAGAGAGTTAATATTTTAGCTATGAACTCATAATAAAACCTATTTTTGATTACCACCCAAAAGCAAAAATGGTTCCAACTAAATAATGAATGTTGATATAATAATCGATAAATATGGATGCGCTACTTCCAAATTTTCAAACCAAATTTAATTATATTATTTCGTTCTCGAGATATTTGAATTTAAATTTGGACTTTGTAACACCCCTTTTTTAATTGTAAGTCAAAAATCGGTTCAAATGTGTATTCAGCGATTTTGCAGTTTAATTCTACGAAAAAATTTTCATATGAGTACAAAGTTATAAATTTTTAACATAACTAGTTTATTTTTTATAAAAAAAAATATGAAAAAGCTGAAACATGGATAAAATTGGTTTTTGCATTTTCTTGCCATTTTCAGACTTTTCTTTTTAAGAAATTCTGTTTGGAAATGTCCACGAATTACGCCCAATACTATCTATTTTTTTTTAAATTTTAGCCAAAAATATGTTTTCTTGTATTTTCGATTTGTGGCTTATATTTTTTAAACGGATAATGATAGCGACTAGAACATTATAAATTTGAAAATTGCATTAAATTCTGCATAAAAGACGTTATGCAATAGTATATTGTGGCACACTATACTTTTTCTACGATCTCACAGAACACACATACATGCACGAAAGCTTATTGACATAAAAAACAAAATTATCTATATTTCTCACATTTTTCATACGCAATGTTGGCAAATATTGTGAGAAATGATTTCTCACACTTTAACATAAGATTATGGGATATATACAACTTTCAAGCTTTATATAGTGTGATAATGGTCATAGAAATTTTTTTTTTCTATGAATGGTTCAATAATGATAAATCATGAAAATTGTTTATGAAAAAATTGATTTTTTACGGTAAAGCTCATTATTTATATTATGGACATATTTTCCAAATGGTTCAAGATAACGACTTGGCTTTAAAAAAATTGAATCTCCTTTAAATCTTACATAAAATACATAAAGGAAACATTTAATCTTTAAATTGGTAATAGGTATGTGAGGAATCAAAGTTACAATTTAGAAAATTTTTAAGATTACATCTAAAAAGAAAATAATACATTTTTTAAACATCACGCAAAAATATATAAATTATTGTTATTAACATTTAAATATAACATATTATAAATGTAATTTGTAACTTACCTTTTAATACTGCCATATTTTTGTTAAAAAAATTTAAAAAATACAGCGAAAATCTGAAATAAAATAGGAATGGAAAATAAGGTATATACATGAATAAAATATTTAAACATACAAGAACAATTTTATTCTTTAAATTATTAACCATTACACATGTAAATAAATTTAATTTCGAATGCAGTCCTACGAACTAAACTTAAATAAATACGAAGTTTGATATTTACACCAAAACTGCTGCTTAACAGAAATTTTTACACTGTAAAACTTACTTTACATAGGTACATATACGCGTGAACACTATCAAACACATAAACACTACTAAACCTTCTCACACTCAGTGTAACTAACTTCACGCTATAGGATTGTTGTCTTATATACAGTCTTAAGCTAGCGACAACAATATAGGTACGTTATATCAGTAACAAAAGTCTTATTTATCAGTACGTGGAACTTAACGCCTTATTAGTAACATCAGAAGTATATGGCCTTTACGAAAATGTATAGTTAGAAATATTTCATTTTTTTATCTCTTTTTCCCTTGATATACAAGATATCAGAGGTGTACAGAAAGTACTTTTTCTATTGACGTAATAAAATTGATTTGAGTTAAGTATGAAGCGATATTTGAAACTGACTTATGCAAGGTTTACAACCTTTATAGAGGGTTGGGTAGATTAGTAATCAAGTGTCATAAATTATTGTAACTTGAAGAGAAATAAATGGACTGTATTAAAAAATTCATACTGAGTTATAAGAACAAATCTGTAAGTCTTAAGGCCCAGTCACAACCAAATAATTTCAAGTTTCAATTTCAATTTCTACTTAGTAGTTAAGCTTATACTGTTGTAATTAATATCCGCGTTCACAAAAACATAATTTCACTTTCCAATTTGTGCGTTAATTTCAAAGCTTGCAAACTCCAAACTTGTCAATTCTACTTCAAAGTTACGCATGCGCTTAAATATGTATGAAAATATGCCATTTTGACATATTGAGTGAGAATTTTTTAATAAATCTTGATTACAATTCTAATACGGATTAATAAAACATAGATATTAATTTTGTAATGTTTTTTTTTATATAAATATTTTTTTGTAATATTCGTAACTTTATTATACTTCATTTATTTAAGTACGCCTATGGATTTTATTACTTCCTCTTAACCGCAGTGATAATGAGAATTTCTCTGACACGTCAAGTTATCTTGAACGGACAGTAGTTTGATAAACTGTTGTCCATTTTGGAACCACTTATAACGAAAAATAGTCATAAGGAGTATGTACCTCCATTCACAGATTAAGTAGTAATTGGAAGTAGAAATTGCAAATTGAAAGTGGAAATTGAAATTATTAATCACGTAGTTGTGAACACAGCTTTACAAATATGTAAATCTGTAAAAAGCTGACAAAATCGCATCGATATTTGTTGATTAATATAAAATTGTACATAAGAGTGCTGTTTTCTCTACGATTTTGTTTATTATTTACATATTTACAGATCTGTAAAACTTACAGATTTTATAAAGAGCAATCGAATTTCAAATATTGCGTCATACAAATAGGAAATAATTAAATCAAAATGGAATATTAACAGCTACAAAAATACAAAATTTAGTTCTTATTCTCTTTGCAAATATTAACAACGAAGTTATTACATTTAATAGATTCTAAATCGCTATAAAAAAATTGCTTTTTATCTTTTTTTTCTCAATAACTTAATTTTCAATTTTAATTATTTTTTCTACTTTATTTGGTTGCTATGTAAAGTTGTGTATACCATTTGATATTTGTATTTTAACCTTTTCTTGTTTTTTTTATAGTACCTATTTACAAAAAATTATGAAGGGGATTAATATTAAATATTTTTAACTATAAATTCTCACATACCAAATTAAAATGTATAGTGTTGTACTTCAATAAGTATATTAGAATTAAATAGTTTTAAAAAAGGATTTAAAAGTACTAACCATAACAAAACACAATCAAGTACAACCTAGGAACAATATATATTGCACTTCTATGAGAACATTTAAACACAATATTTCAATACTGATACATGAATAGTTCGATTCCTATTGAAATCTATATACAATTCGCTATACTACCACATATATTGACTTCCACAATTTTGGGTCATTTTATTGATGAAGATAAGAGTTTTGTAAAACTCTAAGAAACAGAAACGTGGAACATGAAATATTAAAAATATATGAACAACGCGCAAAAAATATAAAGCTTCTACAATGGATTGATGATTCTGCACGAGTGGCACATTATACTTTTTCTACGACCACACTGCTAGCTTACAGATCAAAAATAAATGCACGAAAGCCATATGACAGAAAAAACAATAAGGTACCCTTACAAAAAGTACATTCACGCATGCGCAGTGTTGGCAAATATTGTGAGAAATGATTTCTCACACTTTAACACGATTGTGGAAAATACGTAACTTTCAAGTTTTATATAGTGTGAGAAAAGTACTACTTTCCACAGGGGTTGGAAAAAAATAGTTTTGTTTTGGACAATATACTGTATGAATCGCAATAAACGAAACTGAATAAACATTTAACAAAAAACGAAAATTAAATAGTCAGAAATACTGTCTTTTTATAAATTTACGTATATTCCATTCAGTCAATCATTTGTAGTTTAATAAACAAATTACTTTCCCTATTTATTTTGAAAATTGATAAGTATAGTTCGATAATTTGAAATAGCCTAAATTTATTCGCACTAACGCGATTATACTATACTTCTAATAAAGTATTCCATTTTTTTATATACATATTAAACTTTTTATCTAATGTTGCTAGAATTAATTTAAATATTTAAAACTGTGAAACTGAAAGATGAAGAACAAAATTTATTTCATCAATTTCTTCAGAATATGGTGTGTCATAGCATCAAATGTTTTATGAAAAAGTTTTAAATTTCATGTTTCACGTTTTTGTGCCTATCGTCATCAATAAAATCACCAATACGTATATTCTAATTTGGTCTTTTTAATATTTCAACAATATTTTGTCCAGCAAAATTACTTTTTGAAAGATTCAATTGGTTTTAAAGGCGGAGGTTCTGACGTTTTTTCTGAACGTTTTTCAGGTTCTGAATTTTCAGGTGTCTTTGGTTTTTCATCCAGTGTGTTACTTAAGCTATTTATTCTGTTTTGATTTTGTTGTCGAACGAGTAAACTAGGGTTGGGGATATTTCGTATTGTTTGGTTTTGCCCTGCAGGTCTTGGAGGACGAACTTGAGAGGAGTTTAGTCTACAGAATTGTCCTTTGTTTATTTCTTTCAAGTTTGGTATTTTTTGTAAGTTTTTCGAAATGAAATTTGGAGGTTTTGTTGGGAAGTTGTTTATTGGTTTTGGCAGGGGTGATGATTTAGGTATTAGGTTTGGTGTTTTGGAGAAAGTTTTAAAATCTGGTTTGTTTTGAGTTATGGAAGGGGGTATTTTTTTGATTAAATTAGGAATAGGATTAATTGGACTTTTACTAGCCATTAATTTTTGGAGTTGAACTGCAGATTCTGAAAGCATTTGTAGATTGGAAATATTTGGTCTTTTTTCTATTTTCGCATCTGATTTAATTTCAGGTTTGATTGGTGTTTTTGGTCGCATCATAATTTGCTCTGATATTTTTGTTTTTGGGCTTGCCGAATTTGCCCGGAAGTCGGGTTTAACATCCGGTTTAGTTGTTGGTTTTGCCGATAGATCTAACGCTCCAAATATATCACATTTTTCCGATTGTTTTTGCACTTGTTTCATATTATTCATCTTTTGAATTCGTCCTAATGGGATGGTCAGTGGCGGAGGTCTGATTTTTTTCGCAGGGGGCCCTTCAGGAGTGATTGATACTGATTTGGTTTGTGCGATTGGTTTGCTTTGAACAGGGGCAGTTTGTACGCCACTGGTTTGAGGACGGGAGACTAAGTTGATGACAGTTATTTCTAAAGATGGACGCTTGTCTGATGTCATTTCCGGGGATTCTAGCTTTCGTTTTTGACCCATTTCTACTTTGGAAACTGTGAAGTTTTTGGTCACTAATGTATTTGATTGAGATGTTTTGAAGTCAATGTTGTTTAGTTTATTTTCTATAACTTTTGACTCGTCTAATGGGGGTTTCGGTTCTGGTTTTTGTAGGGGTTTTGGTGACATTACTTTAGGGGGTATTTTGGATTCGGGAGGTCTGGAAATTATTTTGTCTTTGTTTAGTTTAGTTTCAATTGGTTTGAAGTTAATTTTGTCTATTTGTTTAGTTGGTTTTTGTTCTGGTAGTTTTTTAGTTTCCATGTTGTTTATTTTAACATCTGACGGTTTTGTTTGTATTTTTAGTTTATTATCTATAATTTTACTTGCGAATTTATCTATGAATTTGCTACCGTTCGGTTTATCAGTAGGTTTGATAGATAACGTTTCAGTTATTTTATTTATTTTCTCTTGTTTTGTTTCTATGGGAATAATCTCAGTTTTGCCTTCATTTTTTATTTCTTTTTCTTTCACATTATTTATCGGACTTTTCTTTGGAGGAGATTTATCTCCGAATTTTTCAAGACTCACCCTTACGAATTTATTACAAATATCTTTTGATAGAGAAGTTTTGTTTGAAAAATCACTCCGTAGCGTTTTTCCTGTGCTGAGAATATCCGGCGCTTTTTCGCTTTTCGGTTCACTTATTTCCGGTGTTTCCGGTTTCTCGATTTTTTCAGAAGTGATCACCATTTTTAGGTTAGGTTCAGATGAGGGGGTTTTAATTTTTTCGTCGGGGTTTGTGACTGGTTTGTGACGTACTTGTCTCATTTGTAAGAGTCGTTCTTTGGGGCTGAGTTCTTGGGTTTTTATCGGTTCAATGGTGGCAATACTGGAGCTGGATCTGTGCTTGTGTTTATGGCCGTTGGCAACACTGAGTTTGACCTTTAATTTCAAGCTATCGTCCGTGTTAGAGAGAGATTCGTTTGAGGTAATTTCCGCGTGCAGTTTTCTCTTTTTATGCATGAATTCATTTTTAGAGTGTTTTGACTTTTTCCGTTTTTTACTGACGTGGGCTTCCGGATATTTTTGAAGGGCCCATTCTCGGTCTCTTCTTTCGGCAAATGCTTTAATTTCGTCTTTATCCGGTTCTGCGTATTCATAGACACAATTTTCTGTGACGCTCGCTTGGGAATCGTTTGTTTTAATTTTATATTCAACCGATTTGCTGCTGTCTATAAATTTGACAGATTTAGGGAATTTCATTTCTTTTTCTGGTTTAATTTTAGGGGAAATTTTATTATTATTATCTTCCTTTTTCTCCTCTTCTGGTTTGACGGGTTCTTTAATTTTGATTTCTTTTATTTTCTTTGGAGACTTTTCTGAGTTTATTGAGTTTATTTCTAGTTTGTTGTTAGGGATTTCTATTTTTAAGGGTGGTATTGGTGGTGGTGGTTCTGGGGTAGTTTCAGCTGGTGGTTGTGGTACTACTGGCCGTAGAACAGGGATGTATATTAAGTAGAAAAATCGCATAGGCTTTTCCTGAATCAACAAATTTTTGTTAGTTGATGCCTTGTAGAAATGCTTAGCTGTATAAATATTTATTTAACTACCCATGCAAAATTTTTAAACAAACAGTCATACCACATTCATACGAGCTATTATAGTTGTTCTAAGAAAACAAGAACATCACGTCATCAATAAATGCATGACGTAGGTAGTCAGTGACGTCGCCAGCCAATTTTATTTGGGTGGGCACAGGGCGGTCCGACATTTTTAGAGTGGGCACCAATATTTTTGTTAATTAATATATTTTATTTAACAAAAAAAAAAACAACTTTGAGGGTCTGTAACCTTATTAACCATCGATTAATAGAAAAATATCGCATCGAAAAACTGGTATAAGTTGTCAAAAATATACGTTATTAACCGATGGTTAAGGTATCCGGAACAAAACTTTAAATTACATTCAATTTAGATTTAGCCGTCTAGGATGTCTTGAAACAGAGATACCTATCTATTACTTTGTCCATGTTCATTTTTTGCCAATTACCTTTCAATATTATTTGTACTTAAATTTGCAAGCCTTTTATGGGTCATAGTGTCATCGTATATTTTAAATAAGTCTTTATTCTTTAAAACAAGAAATAGTTCTTTTGCGTCCTGAAACTGGAATAATAATTATACATGATATATACTTCAGAAAAAGCGATTTTGTGACTTTAATCAATTTTTAAAAAGGATTATATTATCTATTTTAATTTAGTAGCTCATTTTGTAAAAAAATGCAATTTCTCTGTTTAACTTATTACAGATAATTACTGCCTCTTGATATAGATCAGTCAGATTTCCCCTTTCCATTTAATTCAAAATTACAATATTCTGGAAATTCAAATATCGACAGGAAAAGTCCGGAAAGTCACTTTTCCGACGTGGTACCCATACTATTTTTTATCGATTTATTTTTAATAATAATGAAATAAATATGATTGTATTTTTATTTATGAAAGCAATGAACTTTATAATCTATTACTAAAACATTTTTAATATCAAATTTAATATTAATAAATTATTGTTGTATACTTAAATTTAAAAGATATTGACCCGTATTCTGAGCTCACTTCTATGAGAGCTTTTGTTAAAAGAGACTTTTGGCCTTATAATTTTTTATATATGACAGCGATTTTATTATAAAAGTGGGACATAATTTTTAATATTAAATGCGAATAAAGTTTGAAACGTGTACATAAACAAGCCTGCCACCATAAAACAAACAAATCCCTGTTGCGACATAATTTATTCATCGTCAGTGCTACCACTACAAATCATAAAAATCCCTATCTATCTAATTCGCGCGCATGTCTGCCAACTCAACTCTCGGTTCCAACAAAACAAGCGACGATCGTTCGTGCGAACAGGGAATATAAAGCGGGCGCTATTTCACACAAGCGGCCAATGGGTAGTAGACCGTGTGCCGCGGGAGAAATGGTGGACCGAACGACTAGAACTCTGCAATGCAATTGCGTACGGATTTAGATATGATGCGGTTCTCAAAATGTTCAGAGAGGACCGACAGAAATGTCATTACCGTCTTTTAATTAATTTGCTTTATTTTTAATAATAATAACTGGTATTTTTATTTTTAATAACTATAACTATTGATTATAACTTGTAAAAAATGTCAAAGCAAAAAACCATGACTATAAACAATGTTTTTAAATAGTTATATATATCGTGTTTTTATTAAAATTCAACATTCCAATGACAACATTTTTCCCTGTTTCGAAACAGGAAAATTATATTTAAATAAAGATATAAATAAATACAGATAAATAAATACAATGTATTTAACTGTTTTGTTGTTATCAGTGGTGCCAACAATTACACATAAAAATAAAAACCCTACGTAATAAATCTTTTGCCTCGACTACATTCATTCTTATAAACATGCAAAACTTTTATTAACTTTAGGACTGATAATAGAAATATTTTAGTGAGGTTTTTTCAGAGCTAATATTTTGTGGTGGCCCTCAAAATTTAAAAAAAAAATATCTCGGCAAAATTCCATAGGAATTTTTGTATGTATGTATTAAAAAAATTCTTTAAAAGGGTCACAAGATCATTTTGTCTCTGCCATGCTTTTAGTACTGCTTATTTATTATCTGTTTTTTTTTTCGGATTTTGTTATAATTGAAAAGCTTCATTGCATTGGTACTTTAGGTTTATGTATAAGTGTATACAGGGTATGCAACGAAATGTGAAACATAGGTCTTTAATATGTTATTTCTAATAATTGCGGATACTCTCTCTCCTGATATATTTAGAGCAAAACTACAAGAGTACAAAGTTGTTTAAAATTTAATTCTACATCAGATAAGATCATAATTGATGCAATAGTATATTTGCAATACGAGATTTATTAAACGTAAATGTAATATTTTCATTAAAAATCAGACAGCCATGGTAATAAAACAAAATATCTATGTGACTAGCTTTTAGTTTATCCTCTTAACATCTGAGATTTATCCTCTTGGTAACGCTAACAAGATATTGAAAAACTAAAAATCTTGGTTATTGCAAGGATTAATTTCACAAAGACTTATCAGACACTTATCAGGACATTGAAAAACTGGTCCTAAGTAAATAATTTGCAGTATTTATTAATTAATGACACAACATTCTTAGCTGGAACAGAACCACAAATACAAAAGGTAATTGTTTCGTCCAAAGTTTGACCTGCATTTTACTGACAAAGTCAATCTATAGCCACTTACAGCTTATAGTTGGTTTCGAACCACTCGGACACAGCAATATTTTGAACAAACAATGACTAAGTTTAAGTTAGCATTTGAATTGAGAAACCGCTGCCTGTTAAATTTTCAATATAAAAAATCATTTAAAATTCTTGTTAAACCTCATTAATCATTTTTCATTTTGAAATAATCAGTCAGAGTTAATAGTTTAATAATAAACTAGGAAAGACTTTCGACTTACCCTATTCCACTTGAAGGTATACGCGACATCCATAAGCGATAGATAAGGAGGCAAAACTTCCCCGGCGTATATTATGTCCACCTGTTGAAACAGACACAGTAAGAGACAGAAAATGAGGGGGAATACGCTGGAAAAGGACAGACGAAATCGGGAAGATTGGGATAAAGATAATAAAGAGGGCATAAAATGTTCAACTCTCTAAGGGATGTAAATTTACTTTTAATTATGGGGGAATTTAAAAATCAAGTGGAAATATACTTATAAGTAGAAAAATAAAATCGGCACTTAATTTTGACACAATTAATACAAAAATATAGTAACGATTTAAGACGTTCCAAAGGCCACATGATTGTCTTATTTTTGCAAATGGAATAAAAATTGAAAATCTATATTTTATGATTTTTTTTTTAATAAATTGTTAATTTAACAAATAGGTAAATTAAAAATTGGAAAGATAAAGCTAGAAACAGAAAATTTGGGAAAATACATATATATATATATATATATATATATATATATATATATATATATATATTTGTTATATCTTGTCTTTAATTACTCTCGTATAAAAATCTTGTCTTGATCATCATTTTCTTGCACATTTCTTGTCTTGCAAGTTACAACGTATTTTGTTTAGAAAATATCAATGTCAATTATCAAAAATAACAATAAACAAAGTATAATACAGCTGCACTCCTTTAAAATTTTTTTTAGCATAACAGCGACATCTTTATAACAGACAAGCTTTTTCCTAAAGCTCCCTGGTTATTTAAGAAAGCATTTTGTAGTTTAACTCTTCGTTATATAATTTCAAAGAAAAATTATCATTAATTTTATGTTTTCAATTTCTTAATATTTACATATGTTTATACTTTTAGGTAAATAAAATCTATATGTTAAATTACTATATTAAAAAAATACTAACTTCATTATTTTCCTAATCAGTGACATATTTATAGATATATTCTTATAATAAAAATATACTCGTATTTTAAATCAACAAAAAAAGCAATAGTACAAGAAGCGAAGAAAATATTGCTATTCTAGCACTTTTCTTGCAAGACAATTTCTTGCCTTATCTTGCTCTGAAATTTGTAGCTCTTGTCTTGCATTTTTTTGGAAGACTGATGCAAGACCAAGAAAAATACAAGACTAAGAAACACTATTAAAAATAGCGTAAAACAAATAAATAATCTAAGCGTAACTCCATCCAAACGTAACTCTCATTCATTCAAACTTACCCTGTGTTCATTGGACAATGCGAATTTCATCCGAACAAACTTCATAAGGTGTGACATTTTGACGGCAGCTGGACATTGAAGATATCGTTTATGCGGTAAACTGTCTATTATATTCGCGGAAACATCCGATTTATTCTCAGAACTATCCGAAACAGAAACGACATCACTCGAAGAGGTCTTATCGTCACTTGCACTTGTATCACTTGGTTTAGATTCGGTTACGTTATTATTATTAGAATTGTCTATCAAGTCTTCTTCTTTCGTGAAGTACTCTACACTTAACGATATCGAATCGTCCGGGGAAAAATACAGACTTGGATCACCGATATTTGAATTCACCTTTAAAATGTAACAATAACATTTTTTAATTTTCCTTGTAATTGTTGGGAGGAATGTGTTTCTTACCCATTCGTCTCCGTCCTGAGTTCGATCCCCCAAAACGCTGTCGTCACTGCAGGAGGAATTCGCTCTGAATCCGGTACTGTGGTAAAAATCTGAGCGTCTTTGTAGTTCTTTAGAGTATAGGGCTGGGACGACTTTGTAGACCAAAGATTGTAAGGTTGTGTCACTTCTGTTGATCAGAAAACACGAAAAAATTAAAATCCTGTACTATTTCAACACTAAAATATATTATGTATAAAATCTGTCGAAGAACAGACCTGTCCCATACCCATAATTAGGTACAATACATTATTATATATACCCTATTTATTAAAAAAAATTTGACACAAAAATACAGCTGAAATATCTACTGGAACTGGTATAAATCTTAGACAAAAATATACGTATTATTTACAAGATCTATCTATGAACAGAGCTATCACGTACCCATAATTAGGTACAAGATATTCTAGCATGAACTAAGTCAGCACATATAGACTTTATCACGAAAACGTTATTCATAAGAGAATAATATTCATTGATAACGTGAAACCTGTAAACTATTGAACAAACCACGGATGTTATAAATCATACCAGGCCTTAGATGTCTTAAAATCCTCGCTCTCCGAGCTCGAAATTCAATTGACATCTGCGGCGGTTATAATATTCATAACTATCCTAGGTATGTTATTAGAGGTGTATACATTTTTGCTCTACACATGTTATATTGGTCGACATTGTATCTTGCACATCTTTTATCGTACACACTTTTAATCCACGGAAAAAGTTATCTTACACACATTTTATCTTCCAAATCATTTTATCATCCACACATTTTAATCTTCCACTCATTTTATTTTCCACATATTTTATCTTTTACACATTTTATTTTCCGAAATATTTAACAATGAATATTTTATCTAATTATAAGTATATTAATTGCATGAGCAATAAAATAAATGAAAGGTACAATTACAATGTTTTAAAGATGAAACGTTGGCGAAGATAAAATGTATGGAACATAAAATGAATGAAAGATAAAATGTGTCGATGATAAAATGTGCGCAAGATAAAATGTGTGTAAGATATTTTTCTCACGGATTCAAAGTGTGCACGATAAAAGGTGTGCAAAATTGAATGTTTGAAAGATACAAAGTCGAGCAATATAACATGTATGGAGGATAAAATGTATACGCCTCTGTTAATAGCTAAGTATTATTTCACAGAGAAAGACTAGTATTATTGAAACACTAAAATATATTATTTACAAGATCTGTCTATAAACAGAGCTGCCTCATACCCAAAATTGGGTACAAGACATTAAAATATATTCCTAATTTATTAATATAACTTATCACAATCAAATAAATGAGATATATCTGCTAATATTTCCTCAAAACAAAATGCCTCTAAAAGTACTATTACATATTATATTTAGATAACAAATATACAAACCTTAATTTTGATAATGGTTTACTTTTATGGACCAAACTCCCACAAGATGGACACAGGCGACTAGATTCGAAGTGACGGACTATACAAGCTCGACAGACTAGAAATTGATTGAAAAAAATTATTAACACAGTTAGTTATTTCTAATTCATAAGATACACAAAATAGAAATCCATTTATTATTTTATATATCGAGTTGTAATAATATTTCATCCACAACTATCAAATCATATACCTACAATTCAATCGTTTTTTATTAGTTAATAACCTTCGTTATTGTATTAATTGACTTGGTACATATTTATAAGTAACGAAATATTGGATTTAAATAAAAATTAACAAAAAAAATATTTTACAAATGAATTTTTAGTATAATTTCTGCCAAATTTCCACCGAAAAATTTGTGAATAAATTTTATCAATTTTATCATTAGAGAGGATGTTGAATATGGTTATAATTAATAACTTCATTTAACATAGAAACCGTCTCTAGTTAAAAAGGCTTAACGGAGATAAAGATAAGAACTGAATATGGACCAATGTAAATAATGCAATTATTAATTTGTAAAATTTTTACAGCTTATAGTAGCTTGTAAAGGTTAGTTCTTACAAGCGAGTTACATACAAAAGGTTGTTTACTTGCATTATTATTTAAAACAACATATAATTTTCATTTTGCGTCTCTATATATTTCTTTTAAAATTAGAATACTTAAAATTATTTGTAGACATTTTTAAAACTTAAAAATTCTTTTACAGATTCATATATTTCTTTATAATATATTTTATTAAAAATTTGATACTTGTTTACAAATAGGATAAGAATATATTTATATTAATTTATTATACATTAATTTCAAATTTTAAAGGCATATTTGCAATTTACGTGTAAGCGATGTTCGCGAATTTGTAACATTTCACTAAGAAACCGTAACCGAATTCGTACCGTAACTTCAACCGTTAGTAAACACCGTTAAATTATACTTCACAGTATACGCATAAACGCAAGAAAAATACTCACGTAAACTATAAAACTATAATACAGAAAATGAATCACAAAAATAAAAACTTACAAGTATGTGAGCAGTCCACCACTGTTGTAGCGTCTACCAGGTACCCTCCACATAACGTGCACGTTATACACGTGTTTAAGTCCTTTACCAGGATCTTCCTGGGGGTTGTCAGTTTGTGCGACTCCGCCATGTTTTCTGAAACAAAACACATTAAATTGTTAATAATATCACTCACGGTTTGGTATTTATTAATGAGTACGCGAATTGGTTTTATTGCTAATATTATAGTCATATATGTGTATAACACTCATAGCTGGAGTGAAGAGGGCACCACAGGAGACATAAATGTGGGAAACAGTAAAATGTAATAAGTATTTAGATGTGCCATTTTAATTTTGGTTTTTGTTCTATTTTAAATTTCAAATTCTTGAGTTATAATAGCAAAAAAAAAACAAATTTTGATAAAATGACTTTTATACATACTGTATGTAAACGTACATAATTAGTATGTATACATATCATTTAACCAAACGACAGATTAAACATAATTATTACTTAAAATAAATAACTAAAATCTGTAAATTTTGTTAAGAATATTTCAATTTAATCGTTTGTGCATTTTAATCTTTTACACTTTAATTCAAAACATAATAATTTTAAAAAATGCTCTATTTTCAACAAATATTATATAATTTTAATTATTTATGTTTCATTCAAAATATAAATTTTAAATAGATATTTTTCGAATATATTTTAGTCAGCTATTTATTTTCGTTCGACAATTCATTTATAAAATATTCATAAAACAGGAAATATATTGAATTCAAACTGTTATTTAAACCTTTATTTTACTTGAATAAAGACAAATTATATGCATTTAATATATGGAATGTGCTAAACGTTTTGAAACAGATGAATATTAGACATATTTAGTTCTAAAACTTTATTTTGCTTTTCTTACTCAAATTCTGAAGAATATTATTTATAAATTTGTAATTTGTATTGATCTACCATCAAAATTAAAAGATATGATTAGTCATTTATTTATTTATATAGAACTTTCATAGAATTGAAATATTCACAAGAGAATAATATTTATTAGTAGTATTATTTCAAAACTAACTTACAAAAATCTGTCCATGAACAGAGCTGTAACATATAAAATATATAACGATATACTTATTTGAAAATAAATGGAAGTTATATTTTCAATATTGGAAAGTTTTAAGCTGTCATAAGTTTATCATCAGTTATTTCACAAAATGTATGTAATATATCGTATGTTCCAAATAAGTGTGGACATAGGGTTTTGGTAAATAAAAACTGACCGGCTAATACTACATGTATTTCTGCATGGTATTTAATACAGATTTCTTTATTTTACTAACATAATTCAATGAAATTTGTCTGTTGTTTTTATTGTTTTACACGCGCAAAATGACAGCTGTCAATAAGTGGCTACAAAATCAAAGGTTTTTAGTTCGATTCAAACTTTTTTCCGACATATTTGTTTATAGAAATTTCTCGATTAATTTTAAATTTATTCTCAGTTTATTTACTGCATTGTGTATTATTTCTTTGAAATTTATTTAATTTTAATTATATCTCATTAAATATATTTTACAAAACAGTAATAATTTTGTATTTATTAACATAAAAACAGAAAGGATTTAAAAAGAAGTCCTAAGTCGGAATGGAACTGAGAATCTTTGACCCTGTAATCCGTTACTCTATCCTCATAACCACGAATTGATAGGTGTCATTTTGCACGTGTAAGTAATAACTATTAACATACCTATGATACTTATGAGTATCATAACCGCCGCAGATGTCAATTGAATTCCGAGCTCAAAGAACGAGAATTTTAAGACATCTAACGCCTGGTACGATATATAACATCCGTGGTTTGTTCATTAGTTTACTGGTTTCACATTATTAATAAATATTATTTTATAAAATTTTCTTGTGAATTACGTTTACAGGATCAAATCTGTATGAGTAGATATGACAGCTATATTATCCAATTGCCCCACGTTATTTTGACAAATTTGTACGGTAATATTTTGACCATACTGACTTATTACAATTACATGGTATACTATTATGACTTAGTTACCCTGCTTACTTTTGTCTATGTAAACCAAAGTTTAATATTCTGAAAACCGGTAAAACAATAAAAACACCAGGCGAAAAAGTTTAATTCCTTCTTCTAATTTTTTCTGAATTATGCTATTAAAATGAAGTAATATGTATTAAATAAGATGTAGAAATACAAGTAGTATTGTCCTATACAATAGGTGATTTAGTTGTTAGCCGGACAGTTTTTTTTACCAAAAACTGTTTTGCCATATTAAATACTTATGACAACATTTTTTTGAAACACATCGTAGTTGCAAATTACAAGAAAACCAGGAAACACAAATAGTATTATTGATTCTTAAATATATTTATTTAATAAACTTAATAAATATAGACACTAAATCCGAATAATTTAAAATTTACCACCAAAAATCTATACTTAAAATTTCAATTGCACTAGTTTAGCTTTGTTTTTAGTCTAGTGCTATAAAATATCTCACTGTCAAAAACAGTGTTTGCAATTACTTCAAATACTTTGTAATTTATCTACGAATAAGCTTTTTCGATTAAATCGTAGTTGGTCTTATAAATTCTACATTCATTGCAAATTACAAATCTGGGAAACACAAATAGTAATATTGATTCTTAGATGTATTTATTTAATAAACTTAATAAATATCGACATTAAATCCGAATAATTTAAAATTTACCACCAAAAATCCATATTTTAAATTTTAATTTTACTAGTTCATAGCTTTGTTTCTAGCACTAGTACTATAAAATGTCCCACTGTCAAAAACAGTGCAATTAATCTAAAAATCATGTTCATAGATAAATTTCAAGCTTCCCTAGTTAAATCGTAGTTGGTCTCATAAATTCTATTTTCATTGCAAATTACAAGAAAACTAGAAAATACAAATAGTGCTTATTGATTCTTAGATGTATTTATTTAATAAACTTAGTAAATATCAACATTTAATCCGAATAATTTAAAATTTACCACCAAAAATCCATATTTCAAATTTCAATTTCACTAGCTCAGCTCTGTTTCTAGCACTAGTGCTATAAACTATCCCACTGTCAAAAACAGTACAATTAATGTAAAAAGCTCTTTCGTAGATAAATTCCAAAGTATTTGAGCTTCCCTAATCTCAACACATAATCCCTATCCCTCAGTTCATAACCCCAGTCCCTTTCCCGGCCTGTGATTGGTCGCCCAGCTAGGGCCAAGGGAGGGCGGAGCAAGAAGGGACGAAAGGGCGCTACGCCTTCTCGGCATGCTGTTTGCCTGATAACTTGAGCCCTTATATCCAGGTGAAGGGCTGGTTTGTACACCTTTTTGCAAAAGGGAAAATCAAAAATATAACTAACGTTCATATCCTACATCAAACCAATATCCGTATATCGGTAAAGGAAAAAAGTTTTCTATTTTTTTAAAGTATATTTTATGGAATTTATATGCACGAAATAAATTTTATAGTATATTTATAACAAGTCTTGTAGATATCAACATTCAAAAATGTAACGTCCATATCTTACATATACTCAAATCAAATAGTCTCCATACACCAATAAAGGAAAAAAAATTCTATTCATTGACAGTTTTTTATTGAATATATATACACGAAATAAATTTTATATTATGACTTACTATATTAATAAATAAAATAATGTATTGACTTCCCAAAGTATTTGTAATAAAATCAATAAAAAAATATATTTATTATAACAACTAAGTACGTCATTTTAGTCTCCGTACACCTGTAAATTATATAGAATTAATAATCTTTTGAACCGCCATTCGTTAGAACTACTTCCGTTAAATCGTTATACTTTCCACTAATTTTCTTGGAGTTTGGGAGTCAATTTTACCCCATTTTTCTACCAAAACTGTAGTAGTTCTTTTATATTCTTTGGGCGTCTTGTCTTACACATTTTTTTAAATAAATATGGAGACTGTGGAAGCGTTTTTAATTGTTGTCTACAATTGTACAAAAACTATTCTAGCAGTTTACGTGTAGTATGTTTGAGGTCATTATTTTGTTGAAAGATTTAAGAATCCATTAAACCCAGAAATATTTCACTGTTGGGCATAATTTTTTTGTTTTCATTAGTTCATTCTTCCTCTTCCATACAATAATTCGTCCATCTGATCCAAAAAGTTTTATGGTTCATTTGAAACAATTACTGAATTCCAGAAGGTTTCAGGGTAGTTTATATATTTCAAAAACAAACCATAAAGATGTGTGTGCGGCGACTAGTTGGTCTGAATATATATCTACAAATCCTTTCATATTTGGTGTATGATATATAATTTAAACATTAAAAACTAAAAAATATATATTTTATAACATAAACAACATATATTATATACATTGGGTTTGGCAACTATATTAATAAACCCTTATTTTTAAATATGTTCTTCATCGACTTGGTACGTTGAAGGTTGAAATATCTATTTTTTATGTTACCCTGTTAGAAAATATTTCGAAATGCCTCTGTGCTTTGTATTTATTACCGTTTTTTGTTACAGATGTATCAAATTATTTCAAATACACCTCCTAATAATATATGTTTGATAACTATTAGGAGAATAAATTATTTAGAAGCTAAATATTTAATTTTCGTGGTATCAATAAGAATATATTCATGTGTTCACTATAAGCTACCTATTAAATAAACTTAGGGATATTCCTTCAAATGTCTATTTAGGAAGAGTTAGATATTTACATTTAACATATCGAATAAACAATGCGTTGAACAGAAATAAAATATTAATATTTTGACTTTGATGTTTTGAAGTTAAGTGTAGTAGTTTGATTTCTGTGATAAAAATAATAATTTATATTACAGTGAATATTTTTTAAGATAAAACATCGGATTTATCATATCCATGATTACTACTTTATATTTGATTGACAGCAATGTATATTTGATTGTCTCATTTAAAATGAAACATAGAGAACGAATTTGACATTTGCTTTTTTGATTATAAATTTTTTTGACAGGCCTACATAAAAATTCGTCTCTAAATTATAACAAATTTGAGTTAATTTTGATACTTACCGCCTAAAATATTTAAAAGGAATAATTCTTATCTAATATTGAAAAAATAATAATTGAAAGAAAAACGTATTATAATACCTACCAATCAATAATCGAATATTTAATATTAAACAAGAATATTTGACGTCTAATAATGTTTATGGCTGCTTCAAGTACCTCATAATTTATTTAGCTAACAAGTCAAATTAGTATCTATATAAAAGTTATTAGAATATTGATATAAAAAAATATTTATTTGGCTTATAAATTTATTAGGAAATTTATTAGTACGTAGATTTCACGGCCCTTAGTAATTTTAATATTTAAAATTTTAATTTTAAGTCGCTTCATATTTACTACAAACGATAAAATAAAAATGATTAAGCGTCATTTATGATGTCAGCATGAAATCATGTATTTATCATTTTCAAAACAAGAATTCCCGAAATGATAACTGATAATTGTTTATGAACACTTCAAACCATATTCGTCATCCAATTATTATATATGAACTTTATTTTTATTTAGATATCGACAGATATTAAATCGTGCGTAAGATTTGTCTATAAACCGAACTGCCGTAAAAATTTATATCAAATATATGATTTTATATTTATTACACATTTTTATGTTGCGTTAAAAGTTAGATATATAAATTATAAGTAGGAACAAAACTACCCAAACTTAGTAAAAATAACCATATATTTCTTTATTAAGTTTTAATGTTTTCTTATAAATCGATTGGTACCTTATTACATCAAAATTAAATATACCGTGCGTTCCAAAAAAGTATTGTCATAACTATTTAATAAAAAGTTAATTTCTTAACGTTAAAAGTGTGCTGTTTTCTAATGTTAGTCAATTTTAAAAAGTTACAGGTTATATGCCAAATTCAAAATTAGAAGAAAAGATTAAAGTTAAAAGAATTATATCAAAATTAGAAAAAAATCTTGTATGAAACAAACTGTTTATATAAATAGCTATTAATTTATAGTATTATACTTAGGCTGATTTAGGATGATTTTAATTTACAAATTTAGATTTATGATTTTATGAAATTTATGATATAGAATTTACATTTAAAATATCATCATATTTTATATTCTAAATGTAAATTTATAAATGTGACAGGGTAACTGACAATTATGTCAACATAATTCTCATTTCTTGTCAGATCTGTTTTTGATTTACTTCTTGATTGTATTCCTTAAGTTTTATTCTTTAAGACGTTTTATAACGGTCATCTCATTTATATCAAACCACTATATAAACTGTATACGAATAGATTCATTTCATACATTTAAATAAATCGTAAATTTCAAATCTAAATTTGTAAATCTAAACCAAACATTACCGGTTAATATTCCTTATGTACGACGCTGCCACCAAAAAATTATAGCACGATTATAGCTATTAACATACCTAAAGTTGTTATGAGTATCATAACAACCGCAGATGTATTATATTCCAAGCTCATAGAGCGAGGATTTTAAGACATCTACGGCCTGATATGATACATAACATCCGTGGTTTCTTTAATAGTTGACCGGTTTCAGGAAACTAAGACGTTATTAATAAATTTTATAAAATTCTCTTGTCGTTTTCGTGATCAAGTCTGTATGGGTTGATATTACGCCATTGTTACAGTTACATTATCAAATTGTCCCATGTTATTTTGACAAGTCAGTATGATAATAATAATAGTGTACAGATGCATTTATATATTTTTGCATAGGCAATGAAATGCTTAATATTCTGAAATCGGTAAAATAGAAAATCAAAATATTTTATGTACCTATAAATAGCTCTCAAAAAGAAATGATATACATTGTAAATAAATAGATCAATGTTTGTATCATAGATCTTTAAACGAGTAGAATATTATAACAAACTGAAGCCATCATCATTCAATCCAATCGTAATTATATTAAAAATAAATTTGTAGAACTTGGAGAAAATTTCCTGAAGAAACGTTAGTAAAACAGACAGACAAGATAAAATCGATATTAATAAAACGCTATGTCGCCGGTAAAGTAAATTTAATATTCTACCCCCTACGAATTTGTACAATTACTGCCTTGTATTCATCCATCAACATAAAAAATTCACAACGTTTTGACCAAGAAGTTTATCACGAAACTTCAAACTAAACGTCAAACTTTTTTTTATTGGAATATTCTACAATTGATAAAACATATATTGTTTTTATTATTCCATAACTTTTTAATTTATAGATAAAAATGAACACTTTATTGTACAAGTTTGACAATGTTAGGGACTTATAACTGAATTGATTTGGGAAACGTAATAAAATTAAATATAACACTCGGTTTCAAAACATTTTAAAAAGAGTATGAATTAAGTATATTTTATATAAAAATATTAATACCGAAGAGAATTGAAAACTTATATATTTAGAATGAAATTTGATTCAAATATGGCTTGTTTTATTGAAGTTATGATATCTTGAAGTAATATGTAAAAGATTAAAAGCACAAACATTTAAATTCTGCGAAATTGATAAGACCAGGGGCCTATTTCACAAAACTACAAGTCTTGTAATACACGTGTACCACAAGGCAACGCTTGTCAAATTTTCAATATGTGCCAATAGAATTTATAATTTAATAAACGTTGCCTAGTGATACACTTGTATTACAAGACTTGTAGTTTTGTAAAACAGGCCCTTGATGTATTTCATTTTTCACTGGAATCAGATCTAACGCTTTTGAATCCAGATCAGACATATTTATCATTTCATTTGTCTGTACTGATTTAAGTGATTTAATTTAGAAAGTATAGCTCAGAAAGATTAAATCTAATTGAACAGAAAGGGGATTCCATAATTCGTAACAATTACAAATAACAATTGTTCTTTTATCATGAATTACAGACTTAAAATTAGAAATATCTGCATGGTGAGAATTCAAATTTGCAATGAAATTATAGTATTTTACATTATTAACAAGGTAAAACTGTGTTTACTGTGGATAGGACGAAATGACCGACAAGCATGTTACCTCTTTAAAGAAATAAAACCATTACCTTGCCTATATTTAACAGTAGTTTATTAGTTTCACACTTGTAAATAAAATTAAAATCAAAAACAAAACCTATGAGTACGACAATAAAAAAACACAAATTTCAATAATGTAAACAATGTACTAACTTATAAAATGTTTACAAGCTGTCAATTTTTTACGTTAGTAGCTCATAAAAGTTAGTTTTCCCAGTGAATAAACAGTTCAAGTAAACGATAGTTTTCAAATGAGTAAGACGTAAAGACATTTTTACATTAGCGTGAACTTGTAGAGTGTTCTTTATTTACCTATTAGGTATCAATAATAAAAATAAACAAAACGATTGCTTTTATAAATTGTATGTTTACTTATAAAGTAGCTATACTTGTAACCAAAGTTATGGAATCCCACCCCTAAATTGACCTGATATTTGTTATCTTAACAAGAAATAACATACACTGTTAAGAAATCAACGAATGTTATGTAGTGATTACCAAACTGCAGTACTGTTATGAGTCATAACTAAACTAGTAGTATTATTGTAGACTAACTAGTTCATTTATAAGTATGGTTTATTAAGTGCAGACAGTACATGTATTTATAATGAAATAGATTGATTCTGAACTGACCGATCTTTACGGACAAATATTGTATTGTACTAACTTTATTATTGTACTGTTAATACACACATAGTACTATTATACTGTTTAACCTTCATATAAATTAATATTCGACTCATATTGAACATAATATGACATTTGGAGTTCAAATCCCATCATCGCTTTTAATCAAATACAAATACCAATGTGTTTAAGTGGTTTGAAACCAACTATAAGTTACCTTTTGCATTAAAATGCAAGTAAATATTGTCTGGGAACAATTGAAGTTTACAATTTGCAACCAATACTATCCTAGAGTCGTATCGTTAGTAATATTAAAATAATTTTATAATGAAAGCATTATCATCATCAGTAATATTTCCAAATAAAAATGTATCTAATTTTGTTAAGGTATACAAAATTTCAAAAACCATTATTGATCGTATTATCATATGTAAATTTTTATAAATATAAAATCATGTACCTATCAATCAAAAGTAATCTACTTTATGATCTGATAAGTTAGTATCATACCTAATCTAAATTCATTGTTACCTCTTCGAATACTTTTATAAACACATGTGTAGGTATGTATATTTTTACAACTTGTATATTATTATCAAAGTAATAAGTTAAATGATAAAAATGGGACATGAATTTTATTGCAAAAGAAAATATATTGTTGGAAAACATTTATAAATAATTTTTACATGAATTTATAGTAGATATGTTTATCTATACTTTGCACTTAAACTTGTGACACTATAAATGTAAACAATTGTTATGTAACAATAGACAATTTCTATCAACCTGTCTGTAAAAGAAAGTTCTAAAATACCTCTTTAAACCGTGAAGAAATGCATTAAAATCACAATAATTAAATCTCCTCCCATTCCAGTACACAAAACAGTTATTAAAAATGCATTACCATACCAAGACCACTTGGATTTCAATTTATATTGCTTTGATCTTGTTTTTCTACATATATATTACGAGTGTACGCATGTCATTAAGTAATATTTTATTGGTTGTACTATACACGTAATGAATTTGTGTTGTCACATGACTGATCTCTTTGGTCTTGGTTTTTAACATATATAGTGCAATAAAATATGCATGACATTACATACTACGTGACATATTGGTTGTACTATATATAACAAAAAATAGTATTTGTTAAAAACAACATTTACAATTAAAAAATTAATTTATTAATTAAAGTTATAGTTTTAGTTAGTTAGATTGTAATCTAATTAAACGACCCCTAACAATAAACTATCCACCCTTATATGAAAACGTTAAAACATCTAATATTCAACCCCAAATGTGCACCCTTGAAGATCCACTGTCCCTTGGCAATATTTTTCACTTTTCATCCCCCTGTCAAGAGAGAGACAACACTATAACTCACCCCTTTGGCCCGTGAGTGAGAAAGAGATAAAACGAGGAACCCTTCGAAATGACGTAACAAGACAGAGACAGACTCACCCACTACCCTCCAAGCCAGACAGAGACGGAAAATATCACCACCGGAAGGGAATAGAAATACGTGCAGTGAAAAGAGACGGCTAGGGAGGGCAATGCGCTAGACAAGGATAAATATAACGCAATTTGGATCAACAGAGATAGATAAAAGCTAGGAGAGAGACAGGCAGATTCGGGCACCCTTATGAAAAACAGTACATGTCTTAAACACATGTGACACAGAAAAAAATCGTAACGCTTTTTTTTGAAAAATAAAAATAGTTGAAAGTTGAATTTGTGTAGCAGTTTCTTGGCATGCTAGATTCAAATAAAAATAAACTGTAAAGTGATAGCAAGCAATTCGAAGAAAATAGATAAGACATAAATAAATAAAAAAAAAACACTACTAGCGTGTAATAAAATACGCATATATTAAAAATGGCAAGTATATAAACAATTGCGAAGCGATTTTGCGCATCCAGATGTTCAAATGTCAAGCAAACAAAAATAGCCAGCATAAACAAAAGCATGCGTAAAGAAAAACAGTGACTGAAGAACGTATTTTTTATTCGTACCTTTGAGAAATCGTAGCTCCAGTGAATTCATGCCATGTCTCACTTGAAAAACATACAAAGCAAGTCTTGCGAAGCGTATCTACTATCCGGCAACGCTGCGTCGAAGCGGCAACAGCGCCAACGTTGTACGGCATACAGAGTTCCCTACATATATAGAATACACAGTGCCACAAACATCGACGAAAATTCCAGCACTTTAGCGCGTCGTTTGCGCGGCTTCGCCTGGGCCGATCTGGCTGAAACTCGCACAGCGCGTAGCCCGGACACTCGGGGTTCGAACACCGGCGGTGTGGACGCGGTCGGACCGGAAGTAAGTGCGGTTTGGCGTGGAAATGTCACAACATGTTCGCGTACGATGCTCTGCTGGAAACAACTGGCTTGCAGGCTCGCTGTGATGCCGACTCGCTTCGACCCGCCTTGGTTGGCTCCGCCCCACACCAATAACGCGCGGCCCTGTGTATTGACGTCACACGAACCGCGGCGGAAACACCCGAGCGCCACTTTCAACTTGCTGGCTCACGCATTCCATTTTGTCATGATTGTTGAACATGTGCGAAAGGTGACATTTTTTCAGCTACCCACTGGCGATTGTTGCGGGCGGGGAGGGGGTGGACCACCCCCGCGATGCTCTCTTGTTTCAACATGCCACAAACACTACACTACCACTACACCACGTCTACAGACAGACTTCAAATCGATCAATTCCTCATTAACTAATAACTCTATACACAAACATCACATTACACTATCTTCATTAAACTTTTACAGTCAATACCTTGTACATTGAAACAAACCTATACATACTTAAAAACCCTTAAACTCAACTCATTAGTCCACAATATCGATTCTTTATACCACTGCCTTCTCATTTTCAACCTCGTAAATTATTTCTCAAACTTTGGCGCCCACTTTCCAAATTCATTCCTGCGCCACGTTTAGTTACTCTTCATCTAACACTATAGAATAAACATTTTTTCTACACCACTTTATACAACAATATAGGCTCCATACACTTAAAAGAAACAGCTGCATAACAAAAGCGCTCCATTCAGATTTTTAAACAATTCATAAACGAACCAAAAAAACATTAAAAGCGCACCAGAAAATTTTAGGAATTTAGTGTGTGTGTGCGTATGTGTGCATCTGATTAGATCAAAATACTAATGAATTTGTTCTGCTCGCGGATAGTACTTTTTAAATAGATACTCGCAGAGATATACCTCCAAGTCTTCCTCTTGCGAATCTAATCTAACCTAACCTAACTTAACCTAATGTAATCAAACCTAACTTAACCTAACCTAATCAAACCTAACTTAACCTCACCAAACCTAAACCAATCTAAACTAACCCAACTTAACCTAACCTGACCTAATCTAACTTAACCTAACCTCAACAAACCTAAATTAATCTAAACGAACCTAACTTAACCTAACCTAACCTCAACAAACTTAAAGTTTTGTAAACTAACCTAAGCTAACCTAACCTGACCTAACTTTATTTTATTCCATCATTGAATAAATAGCTACATCAAATTTATTAATATATAAACATTTCAATTATTCAAACATTGGTGCGCTTATTTTTCATACTTTGGTGCGCTTTTGCAATGTTCATTTGGTACGCTTTTATAACAAAAAATACCATTTGGTGCGCTTTTGTCATACGCCGGAAAAAAACACGTAACTTGATATACCAACCATTTTTCATAATACAAGAAAGATCAGAAAATGCACAAGTAAAAAATGTGACGTCTATTCTTACTGACACTTGATCTGTAAAAAAGCTGTTTATTGGTCGTGCAGGAAAATGAAAACAGAAGAAAATCGATTCTTTATATATCACTACCATTTTATTTTCTACCTCGTAAATTATTTCTTAAACTTTGGCGCCCATTTTCCAAACACATTCCAGCGCCACGTTTGGTTAATCTTCATCTAATACTACAGAACAAACATTTTTTTCTATACCACTTTTACCACAAAATCATAAAACAATATAGATTCCATATACTCAAAAGGAACACGTAACTTGACAAACCATTTTTCACAATATAAAGAATATCAGAAAATGGTGAACAAGTAAAAAATAGATCGTCTATTCTTATTGAAACTTGATCTGTAAACAAACTATTTATTAATCGTCCAGGAAAATGAAAACAGAAGAAAATCGTCCTTGACTATTTTTATAATTATCAATATCTATAAATATATCGTGACAAATCTAATCAATTAATTCATTTATCTACGATTTCGCGTTTAAAAATAACAAGTGCAAAATATATACATCAGTATTTATTGCATATCATATAGTATATATTATATAGATTATTCTGTATGAAATATAACTCTTCATTTATTTAAAAACAAATATGTATTACTAAGTTTGAATTAACGTTTGTTTCTCCAAGAAAAAAAATATTACAACTTAGAAGTATTATTATATTAACTTACATCTAATATTAAAATAGACACAAGAATGTATAGATTTAAATATTATCAGTTAGTAGAGTTACTAGTTAAAATTCAAATATGATTCGTTAGATATTTTTAGCCAAATCTGTAAAATTGACAAAATAAATTGGTCTTTACAATATAGGTACCTACCGTGAGTATTTTTTAACGTGAATCATGGAATTTATCAGATCCGTATGGACTTGATATTTGATTAACATCAGCAATGTATATTTGCTTGTCTCATTTAAAACAAAACATAGGGAACGAATTTGACATTTGCTTTTCGGGTTATAAAATTTTCTAACATGCCTACTCCAGGTGCAACAATTTTAAGCATCATTAATAACTTTAGAGAAAATGGTAGAATAGTAAAATGGTCTGCTAGATCACCTGATGTTACATACCTTTAAAATCAGAAGTTTGTATTGGGAAATCTTTAAAATTTAGATTAAATAAAAGTTCATATTCTTAACATTTCTCAAAATATTACACTTGCCCAAATATTATCGTATATAATACAAAAGTTTTATAGCAGATTGAGTCATTGCTTAGCAGTTAATGGATGGATTTTTGAAAATATATTGTAGTTATTATTTGAGTGTTCGTTATTACATTTACTTGTTGTGTAGCAGACCATTCTACTAGTCTACCATTTCCTCTGACGTTATAAATGATTCTTAAAAAACAAATATTAAATTTGTTTCCTATGTTTATTTTAATTGAGACAAGCAAGTATACATTGCTGTCAATCAAATATCAAGTCGTAACCATGGAAATGATAAATCCTATGTTTCACGTTAAAAATGACTCACGGTATCTTATGTCTGTGTCTTGAAATTCTCATCACAGCAATGAGTGTCCATTATGTGAAGTCTATTGCAATAAATATGTCACTCAAGGCGTATTACTCATTATTGGGTATGCCAGCTTTATCACAAATATTGGTAAAGCTTGTACTATTCTGGACGTTTATCGGCAAGTAGCTGGTGTGGAAAGTGCACAACAGGGGTTATTTTTATCTGAGAAATGAAAATAATTTAATTCTGACTCGAAGTTTTTAAACCATATTATCTGTAATAATAAGCATGTTTATCAAAATGATGACATATGTACTTACAATATTGTCGAAATAAAATGGTATCTGTAGTTTGTGGTTTAGCGAATAAAATAAGCGGATGTGGTCCTGAGAACCCGTGTTCAAATCCCGTTAAAACTAAATCCTTATCATCCTAATTACTAACAGCGGTTGTTCACTAGGTTAGCGCGGTCTGACTCGACTTGAGTGAAATGTAAGATAATGGGATTAAATCCCAGCTTCGTCGTTCTTAATCCAAATAAAATGAGTGGTTCTCACCGCACTATAAGTTATAGGTCCCTTACTTAGGCTATAAGCTGATAACCTCTTTTATCAAAATGCAAATAAATATTGTCATGGAACAGATGAAGTTCGCTGCTCAATTTTACCTTCGGCCAAAACTCTCCTAGAGTCAATATTAATCAAGTATAAATATTACTGTGGCCGAGTGATTCGCAACTCACTTCAAGCTGTAGATTCCTTGCAGAGGCTGTAGGCTGACAACATGCATCGTCAAAATGCAAATTATACTTGTCACTGAACAAGTACTTTATGTTCTTGAGGCCCTGTTCCATCTAGGAATGTTGTGCTTAGTGGCGCACTTAAAAGGGGGGGGGGGTTTAGGTTAATTTTGAATTGTTTTTTTATTATTTTTTTAAATTGGATTTAGTTGTAAAACTTGATATGATCTACAACTGGAGAAAAAAAGAAAATATATTTTTATTATAAAAACGTACGGCTCAAATAAAAAAGATTCATAGCAATGTAACACAGGATTTTAAGATTCAATTTAAACTAAAAAGCATAAAATTATGAATCATTATTGAAGATTGAAAATGACGCAACTAAAAAATTATTGCTCGAAATGAAGCTAAAGGATTTTGGAGTAAAATGGAGCGTTTAAAAATTTTGTTCATGACAATATGGATTTCTTACTTTTAAGGTTCAATTTAAGAGGAAAAAACTAAAGAAAATTGATGTGAGCCTTGTTGAAGTTATTGATCTATATGATGCGTACACCAAGTTTAAAAATATGCGAAATAAATTTTATATTTATGAAGAGGAAGACATACAAATGATTCTAAAAAAAGAGTATTATGTTGTGAACTATCAAAAAATATGAAAAAACTTCATCATGATGAGACCAAAGACGGTGAGGTAGAATTCAGTCGCCTTTCTTTCTGCGACTCAATTTTTTTATTATTATTTAGTTATATCAACACCTGGATTTAAAACTCCGAAAAAAAATACTGGGTGCGTCTCTCGTTGTATTACAGATGATTAAAATAAACAAAAATTTGTTAAACTCTGTGAGTGATATATTTGATTATGTATTTAATTAATATACGGATAGCGGTGGCTCATTTGCTTAGCGCGCTTCGATTCGAATTGAGCGCAATGTGGTATTTGAGGTCTAAGTTTTAGCTTCGCCAATTTTAATAAAAAATAAATGTAACAATAAGCTGTAGGTTCCTTGCAGAGTCTGTAACCTACAACAATAAAATGTAAGTAAAAGTCGCGAAACAAGTAGTTACATTTGGTAATAGAGGCTCTGAACCATCTAAGATTATTGTGTATAGTTGCCTATTTTTATCTAAATATCGCTGTGTTCGATTGGTTCGGTACCCACTATAAAATGTAGGTTCCTTACAAATACTCAAATATTTCAGGGTGACAACCTATTCCATGAAAAATGTATAAACTGCACTTGTCAATTGCACCTGCATTCAAAACCAAAACACTCCTAGAATTGTAACGACAATGATTTAATTATTTACTTGATTTCCTATAAACTGGCATATCAAGTAACGAGTAATGCAATGTGATGAAATGTGTTTTGAGAGAACGTTTCTATCCAGGAATTTGATATGAGTAGGACTTTTGTTTTTCCTTGTGCGTTTCCTCGTCCATTGTTTGTTCTCTATCTCGCATTCATCTTACAGTTCTTCCTCTTTGTTTTACATCACGCGATGGCCCCATTTATTTAGATTCACACGCTTTCCTCTGCTCAGCTTTTGCCTTTCAATTGTTGGTTATTCATTGATTTATATAAATCTTACTTTACTTTAAAACTGACATTATGTACAGAATTCGTTGTTCAAATTTTTAACTTTTTATAAACTTATTAAAGCCTCATTTTAGTCACAATACGAAATTAGTTGAACGACTTGGAATGATAAGAAATTAAGCTACAAACAAAAATTTAGTTGTACCTAGGTATAAATATATAATATGTTGTTAAAATTAAGCTACAAACAAAAATTTTGTTGTACGTAGGTATAAATATATAATATGTTCTTAAATACTAGAAATGATTAAGTAAATTGATGAAGCTGTTGGTTCTCTGTGAAACATCTTGACCAAAAGTTTAAATAAATAAAACACTGGCTCAAGTTTCACAAATTAAATTTATTCTGTTTTGATTGCAATCTCGGCTATACAGCCATCATCAGAGAAAACAGATCTTCTGATGATGGCTGTATAACCGAAATAGCAATCAGAATAAATTTAATTTGTGAAACTTAGCCAGTGTTTTACTTAACTAGAAATTGTCCTTATGTTTATAATTTCGTCCTTTATTAACAACCATATTTATAGAAACATACAATTATTTTTTAAATTGTTATTATATTATTTATTATAATTACGATTAATATAGAGTATATCAATTGGTACACCTAATCTTTAAAATTTAATAAAAAGGTTTGTGTAAGAAGTACTATAAGAATTTTTATTGAAACTTCGAATGTTTAAACACTTTTAATGCCATTATGTTTAGAAAATAATATCATTCAAATGACCTCCGTGGATCGTTGACAATTGACGGTCCGAGAGATCCAATTTCCGATTACATTTTAATATAATTCGGGGTGGATTTCAGCAATGGTTTCAATAATTTTCTTCTCTAGGTCGTGAATGCGCTTACTGGCTTACTGGTATAGACAAAAGATTTAACGTAGCCCCTAAGAAAAAAATCTAAGGGCGTTAAATCACGCGACCTTGCTGGTCAATTGATGTCACCTCTCCTCGAAATAAAGAGCCCTGGAATCTTTTCTCCCAATAATTCCACTGTGTTACCCCCTGTGTGGCACGTAGTGCTATCTTGCTGAAACCACATTTTGTCTATGTCCATATTATCTAAATCTAATCTAAGCCTTTAATGTAGTACGTATATAAAATTAAAAAAGTAAATATAAAAAAGGATTTTTAAGCATGGCCAGCAATCGATTCTACGGAAAAATTATATTAGTGTGCCAAATTTTAGATTTTTATTCCAACGGATACAATTTTTACAAAAAAAATGAAAATAATCAAAATCGAAAAAATTCAAGATTCCTTATATTTTCTCGATTTTTTTATGAATTTCCTTTTTGTGGCGAGTTCGTATTTTAATCCCCTAGAAGGTTCTAAAAACCTCGTTTTTGAATCTAACTTTGAAAGGGAATATTTCAAAAACGGTAAGAGGTAATAGAATTTGGTTTGGAAATTAGCGCATGAAGGTCCAGCGAAAAACTGAAATTCCGTTTTTTTATGTTTCTTATTATTCAACGAATCATTCCAAAACGAGACGTACATATTTTTTCCTCCATACATGTTATATTGCTCGCATTGTATCTTGTACGCATTCAATCTTGCACACATTTTATTGTACACACTTTTAATCCCCGAAAAAAGTTATCTTACATACATTTTATCTTCCAAATCATTTTATCATCCACACATTTTATCTTTCACTCATTTTATGTTCCGAAACATTTAACTGAATATTTTATCTAATTATAAGTATGTTAATTGCATGGGCAATAAATGAATGCAAGGTATAATTACAATGTTTTAAAGATTGAAACGTAGGCGAAGATAAAATGTTAAGAAACATAAAATGAATGGAAGAAAAAATGTTTGGATGATAAAATGTTTTTTATTTTTTTTATACTTTTTTTGTCCTCATAAGTATTGAATTAGTTAGAATAAAAAAAAGTGAGGAAATATTTTTTTATCCACTTTATATTTTTCGTTAGTAATATATAAACTAATACTAAAATATTGCTGTATATTATAAAGCTTCCATTAATAATGTATAGTATAAACTATTAGACAATTAGACGGTTAGATTTCGGTATAAAATGGACTGTATATTCCTGCTTCTTGAGTCGATCAATTCTTAGTTGTAGCGTCTTAAAAGACACCAAAACGCGCATGCGTTTGTTCCCTAGTGCATGGTGCATTCGATGCAACTGTAAATGCATCCTAAAATTTTGTACCTCGTGGCTACAATAATAGTAAAACAAAAGATAACTTAAATACTAACACAAAAATATATCTAGCATTATATATAGGTATATAAATAAATACATAGTTATGTATTTTTACCTATTTTTGAATATGGCAAATTATAATAAAAACTAAATATATAACTGTTTACCTGTTTACAAAGTATAAATATTTTATTTGAAGTATAAATAATGTAAATTAAAGATAGTAGCAGTTATTAAAATAATGGATAACCGTCTCCATTTTACGAAACAAACTGAATTGATGAAACAAGTAACAGTATATAGTTAAGAACCGAATAACAGAATGAATATTCTGTGAAATATATTTTAAAAGTAAAATTAGAATGAATTTTAACTGCTCCGTTGATCCTAGGCGTTTCTGACGTAGTTGTTTGACAAATAATACATTGTTTCACTTACTATACTCAACGTCAACACTGATAGAGCACGTTGCAGTTGGCCTTGATTTAAACAAGTGAACAACACACGGTACATACGTGATTCTCTTAGAAACTCATATTCAAATCACTATTTCAGATGACACTGTTGAAAAAATAATTGGCTTACTTACATTTCTATAACAACTAAATCGTTAATTATAATCATATATCCTTAAAAATATAAATTACATGTTTATGGGTACATTACCTTTTTATAAATTTATTGATAAACTAATTTCAAATTTAATTAAATATGCTGGAGTAAAGTTTTAAATTCACATCCTATTATTGTAATGATTTATCCATTTTGTTTATATTTTGAGCAAAAATCAGTACTATACCCAAAAATAGGTGCAAAAACAGTGCTCCCCCCACCAAAAAAAAAAATTGGAGCTTATTGTTTAAGATTATATTAACTTTAATAAAATCATTCAGTTTTTAAATCAAAAAATCGTTTGTTTAACTGATGGTTTAGAAATAATTAAAATTCTCATTTCCAATTAAAAATTAGGATCTTCTTACATCTGCAAGTTATTTCCAATCACTGTTAAATGTGAAAAGTTAAAATTTTTAGTTTTTTTATTGTATTTTTTTTATAAACAGCCAAAATAATCCAAATATACTCACTGTTTGGTCAAAAATGTTGGTTTCTGAATATGGTCCATTTTGATAAACCTCGATGCGCTGATTTCAAATTTACAAACAGAATTAAATTATCTCTTTTAGTTCCTGAGATTTTTGCTCTCAAAGTTGCACCTCAAAAAAATGTGTTTTTTGGGTATATCTTAAAAATGGGTAGAGATACAATCTCATCGATTATACCAGTTGATTCTACGGGAAAAGTTACATAAAGAAATGTTTTCTCTGCATATACGTTCTTTGGAACGATTCCGTGAAAAATAAGAAAATCGAAAAAACCTGAATTTCAATTTTTCGCTAGGAAACTTTTAGTCTTTAAAATTTTTCATTTTCTCACCTTAAGTAAATACAAACACGCTGATTTCAAATTTTCAAACCGAATTCAATTATCTCGAACCGTTCTCGAGATATTTGCGTTTAAAGTTAAACCTGAAAAATGTGGTTTTTCAGGAATACCACTGAAATGACTCCAGATACGAACTTAGAGAAATCACCAATCGATTCTACGGGCAAAATTACATAAGTGTACCAATTTTCAGATTTTTATCTCAACAGATAGAATTTCTACAAGAAAAAAACTGAAAATGGCTAAAAATCGAAAAAATCGCAAGGGGTTCATCAGGCATTTTTTTCGATTTTGACGATTTTCGTTTTTTCGCTCTAAAAATTGTATCCGTTGGAATAAATATCTGAAAATTGGTACACTTACGTAATTTTGCCCGTAGAATCGATTGGTGATGTCGCCGAGGTCGTATCTCGACTCATTTCAGTGCTATTCCTGAAAAACCTCTTTTTTTCAGTATTACCAAAACTCAACTTTGAACACGAATATCTCGAGAACGGTAAAAGATAATTGAATTCGGTTTGAAAATTTGGAATCAGCGCATCGATCTTTACTTAAGTTGAGAAAATGGAGAATTTTGGAGACAAAAAGTTCCCAAGTAAAAAACTGAAATTCCGGTTTTTTTCGTTTTTCTAATTTTTCACTGAATCGTTCCAAAGAACGTATATGCTAAGAAAACATTTCTATATGTAACTTTGCCCGTAGAATCGACTGGTATAATCGTTTAGATTGTATCTCTACGCATTTTAGAGGTATGTCGAAAAAACACACTTTTTTGAAGTGCAACTTTGAGAGCTAAAATCTCAGGAACGAAAACAGATAATTAACTTCTGTTTATAAATTTGAAATTAGCGCGTCAAGATCTATCAAAGTACACTATTTTCCAAAATCAAAATTTTAGGCGTAAAATATATTTTTTTGGTATATCTCGCATTTGTCAACCCAATTTTTTTATTTAATACTGTGTTTTGGTTTGTTTTAACTCTACACAACATTTATATGGGGCTATAGGTTTTGAAAATAAATAGAAGTTATGTAATGAACCAATAGAATAAAATTTAAAAAGCATAATAGGATTTCAGGTTTTGAAATCAGCACACATTGATATTTCTAAGTTCCTAACTCGTAACAATATTAAAAGTTGAAGCGTAACAGAGTCTCTCAGAACCTACCGACTGATTTTAAATCTCCTCCGGTTTGGTTTCGGTGTGGGCGTAGTTAGTTTTTATGTCTGAGGTAGCCACTGACCGACCTGAATGACTGGGCGATTCTGACTGTCCCTACGTAGCCATGGAGACGACAAATAAATTAACTAACCTTATTTGCATAACGTTATTGTTATACTTGTTATGTTTTCTAACTTTTGTACGGTACAGAAATACCAACTTGTATTATATTATAAGAGTTAGTTATTGAGTTGAAAATATGTATTTTAGGTATTTGTAAAGTACAATAATAAATCCCAAAATGGGTAATTAGCAGAGATGAAATATTTATTTAACAGAGAAAATAGGTATAATTATGTGATAATACCAGACAGTCACCCATCCGAATTGAAACTAAACAAATAATTGCTTCACTCTACACATTACAAAAGTCTACACATCAATGTGGTTATATGTTATAACTATTTATAAAATAAGTAAGGAAATAAAGGTTGTTATTTAACGCAGGCGAAAATTACAACACGAGACGCAGGCGAGGTTTATAAAAGCTAAAGTTAAATACCCATCCAATTTCCTTACGTGTTTCATTCTTCTTTCTATATCCCTTTGAATATACGTACAAAATTATATTTCAAGTTACAAATTTTTGACATTTTGTGATACGAAATAAATGAAAAATGCAATACCAATAACATTTTAATTTTGTGTGTTACATATGGATTATAAACAAATACTTGAAATAAATTAAGTTGTCATTCGAGTTTTTTGAATTGTGAAACATTAATCCTTATTATGAATCTAACTAACTGTGTTATTATTATTTGTAAAAAAAAATAACAACTATTTTTCTATTTTTGTAACTGTTAATGTTTGAGTGAAATAATGATCTTATTATTTCACTAGTTAAGTAATGGAATAAATAACAAATTAGTAAAAAAATAAAGGATCTCTTATTAAACGGGAGCAGAAAAAATCTAAATAAATGCTTAAACATACTTATATGCGACGTAGCAGTTTTGAGTTACTTTATAAATTTATTTTAATGGACAAAAGAACTGTCAGTTTATCTTAATAACAAAATTATTTATCAACAACTTATTTTTAAATAGCATAACGTAGTAATTCTTTATATAATTTAAAATAATTTCGTATAAAACCACGACGTACATCACTCGTGAGAATCTCTTACAATTAAAATACCTTATTTCATTCACTTGTAATATAACTTAGTTTTATTAATTTATTTATTTGTGGTTAAACTTATTATAAATAACTATACAAATAATAAAAATAGTAACAATAATTGTTTTTTTTATAATTCTTTATATAACAATAAGTAAAAATTGTTGGTAATACCTAAAAACATTTATTATTTTACAATTGGCAGCACTTGTCATCGTACGTCATTTGTTTCAACAGTTATGGCGTACAAATGTCAAAGTTTAGTTTGTGTCGTATTTTATTTATTTACAGTGAAACAACGTTACCCTTTGTTGTAAATTAGTAACAATTGTAAGTTCAAGTATTGTTTTAATGATATCTATAGTTAGTTTTGTATATTTTTTATTTTTTATTAGTTAAAACACAATGAAATTTAATGTCTATACGATATTTCATTGGAGTTCGGTTTCTGAAAACTGTATAAACGAATCAAATACTTGTAAAAATAAGTTATGTTAGTATTTTTTAATAGTTTTTAATATGAGATATCTAAATGAATATTTTTTTCAGGTTTCCTGTTACATCCAAAACCATATTCATGCTGTCTACAGACTTTCACAGAAATATTACAAATTGTGAGTTTTACTTTTATTATAACTTAGTTGCATAAAAAATTACAGGCATAATTGTTAAATACTGGTAAATATATTTGTTACAAGATTTAAAAAAATTGAAAAATATACTTTTTCTACGACTATTAGGATAATTTATTGTTGTATGTTTACTACGGAAAAATATTACCCATATTGTAAACACATTTTCATTTCCTACAGTAACTAGACATTTTTTAAACTAAAATATAAATGAATTAGGAAATCATATGGTGGTCGTAGATAAAGTATAGTGTACAACATTATATAGGTACTCGTATGAGTACCATTTCATGCTTTTGTTGTACAATATACTATAATATACAGTTTGGCATTTAATTTATAAAATATTTACAGTATATTACGGTCCGTAAATATTTATAGTAACACAATTTTTAAGCCAAATAATTTCTCTGAAACAATATAACATTGCGTATGGAAACAAATGTTATAGAAACATTTATACATACGAATATCTTTTGTTACTTTTTATACTTTTATGTAGGTATGTAAATATGTATTCGATTCATGCATATTTTTGAGTATTTTCATTGTTTTTTATATGAGAAAAAACATAAAACTTCTCGATGTTGTAAACATCCCTCTATTTTTATATTTCCCACTACGTACATTCGTCCACGTCATCTGTCCGTCGTCCATCATGTAAACAGTCCTTTATGGTGGGAGGAAAAGGGGAACTACCCTATATCGCTACCTTTGTAAATGGTTCGATATAACAATTAGATAAATAAATTAGAAATTTCTCCTGCTAGTAAAAGTATTATTAATAAAACAGTATCCAGCATTTCCAAATATGAGTATAAAATATGAATAAAACTTATAATTATTTCATTTTTATTTATTAATTATTTAATCTCAAAAAATATTAATTTAACAATAAAATATAAAATATTTTTTCACATTTTTATATTACTGAAACATAAGAAATAAATTTTGAAGTAAAAAAAAATCAATATTGTTATATACTTATAAAAATTGTTATGTCCAAAAACTAATTATTATCAAGTGTATATAGATTTTGAAAAATCAAAAATTGCAACACATTTTTTTTAAATAAAAATATATTTTTAAAATTAAGTTTCTTATTTAAGTAGCTACTTACAAAATATATTTCTAAAATAATTATATATTTTTTGTAAGACCAGTATTAAGTACAATTTCAATTAGATATAAATAGCGCTTTAATGACAGGAAGTTCAAAATTAAATCTACAGGAACCGGCCCTGATATAGAGAGAGACACCTACTTCCGTTTACTATCTCGGGCGTACTACAATATTTCATACGAACTGTACTTATTGATTCTTTATATACTCTAAAAATGGCGTATTGTATATTATTTACTACATTCGAATTTTGTTTAAATATGTTATTTACTTGCTATTTATATTAAATATTGTTAATTCTCATTTCTAGATATGGTAATGTTTTATAATAGCTTAAATATTAAATGTAAAATAATAAAATATTATATTTATTAGAAAAAAATAGTTATAAATTTAATAATTCATATTTCGCGCTTGTTTTAGTACAATTGACGTCACAACCCCCACCCCAAAAATAAATACCCTTATTTATTTAAAACGTAAAGTATAATTTGTTTTCAAACAAATTTGACTGTACAATCTAATATGCTTTATATTTTTATATTTTAACGCCATCATCGTGATGTCAAATAAAAAATAAAATACAAACAAATAAAAAGGCAACAAGTAATTCCGAATGTGTCCGACTTTTCCCGAACTGGTCCGATCTTTCATTCTCAGTTCCAAGTTCTCTTATCTTATTGATCGAGACTTGTGTATGAAGTTTCCCAGTGGAATATTCAACTATTTAGTGTAACCACACAAAGAAAAAAACTTTGCAGGGTCACTCGAATCCAGTCTTGAATATCGGCGGAAAATTTTAAGAATTGAACAAGTTTTTTCCCAAAATAAAAGTTGTTTTACTAGAATTACTTTTTTGTATAATGAGCTTCAAATGTTAATTGTTTGATTTTTAAATAGACAAAGATGAAAGATACACTGTGTGTGAGTCAGAGAGAGATAGACGGAGGGATAAAATATAAATTAAGATTGATTGACGGGCATTTTAACAGGGTAGCATTCAGGAATTTTAGATTTTATCTTTTCAAAACGTTAATTATATATTTTTTCTTCTTTGGGAGTGCCAATGTGTTTACACATATTTTTATGATGACAAATTTTTCTTTAAATACTTTAAACACTCAAATATACCACAAATATAACAAATAATATATATTAAATTATATAAAAACAGTGGCACTAAAAATTATTATTTTAAGGAACCAACATTAATTTTGCAAATTTTGAAAACAATCTTTTTATTCTTAATCAGTACTTTTTTCTACAGCATGTATTAAATAACTATATTTATAATAATAAAGTATAATATCTCAAATATTCTTTTGCATAATAATGATAAAAGAAAATAGTGGGTTATTCAATGAAATTTAATTTAGGACAAGTAAATTTAATGCCTTTGATATACAATATTAATATTGGCAACAACTGCTGTCATGTTGACAGATTGACAGCACTTGTTAGTATTAAAACACAAAATCTGAAAACAATGTGTATAATAAATAAAAATATTTATACAAAAATAAAAACTAATTACTAATTTCATGTTTTTCGTACAAAATATAATGTATAGGTACACATAAACCACTTGTGTGAACTTTTTTCCCGAATTCGTTCTATCGCCATAAAATACTCATCCAGGAAAATGGCGTTCCCACACTTGATATGTAAATAACTATTTTATCAGTACACTCTATGTACTGGCAGCGGTGGCTCACTTGGTTAGCGTATTCCGACTCAAATTGAGCGGAGTGTAAGATTTGAGATACAAATTCCAACTTGGTCAATCATTATCCAAATTAAATACGTCTGTTTCCGAGTGGTTCGAATATTCGGAGCCTACTATAAGCTGTCCCTCTAAAAGGCTTTAGTCTGCATTCCTACACCACTAAAATGCAAGTAAAATTTATCACGAAACATGTACCTACCTTACATAGGTACAGTGTAAAGTTTTATATATTTCTTTACATGTACATACAAACAGTATTAACTGTAAATTCAATGTAAAATGCATGTGCAGCTATTAGTAAAAGTATTGTACGTACTGTAAACATTGTACTAAAGTTTTTTCTATTTTATTTATAGCAAAATTTATGCCATGAGTTTATATAATGTAAATAAACTATTATTAGTTTCATTGATACCGTACGAAAATAGATTCTTCATATATCAAACTGATATGAAACCCGGTTCAAACTAGGAAAAAACGTGATATAATTAGCGCTCCGTAAGCTACGTTTACACTGTATGTAATACAATTGTATATATAGATATTTTTACAATATCTACCTATTTATGAGTCAAAAAAATGATATACAGTATCATATTATGTCCACGGAACGAGTTGTAAAAAGGGAATTTTATTTTATTTTTTGTTTTACGAGAAAAATGTATTTTCGATAAAAGGTTTTGCATATTCCAAAACGGCCAATTCAGTTCTAACCTTTTCAAATTTTCTTTTAGTTTCAGAGAAAAATCGAAAATTGGTCGACTTAGTTAAAAAAAAATCCCCAAAAACAAGTTCGCTTGTCATAGTAATAATTGTTAACATTTTATAAATTTAAAAACAAAAATAATATAAACAATAACTATTGTACTCAATCCATTCATCGCCTTCCAAGCACACAATTTTAGTCTTCGACGCAATTCTTTCTAACTTCTTCGAAATTCTTCCAGAGTTAAAGACGTTATAGCGTCTCTAATCCACTCCTTTTAATTCTCTACGATTATAATAGATTTTCCTAGCTGACAAGCAATGAAACTAAATAAATAATGCCAGTTACTATGACAACACGAACTTGTTTTTTGAGAGTTATATAAATCTTGAAACAATCTAGAGTCTTGATAGGTAGACCAGACTTTTTAATCTAGACTTAGACTTTAGTTAAGTCTTGTCGTGTGTAGACGGCAACACTAATATGGATATTCCTAATGTGGTCATCGATAAAAAATTCATATACCACCAAAACGAACCCGTCATCTATAAAAATAAAGAATCCGCTATATTTATTTTTTCTTCAGTTTTCTTCTTTGTACCTACATATTCACACCATAGTGAAAATTCTTTAATAAATGATTTCACTAGTTTTTCATCCATTCTTAAATAGTGTGAGAATGCAATTCAATCTTTTAGTTTCAATTTTTGATTTTTCTATCCATGTTTTTGTTGAAATGTATTTGTAATTTTGCTGTCTATTTTTGACGTGTGGTGTACAGTGTAAACACGGCTTTACATTACAAATGGTGAGCACTGTGTACGTGTATGTTTTATACATGGCTCCATGGCCTACTTTATGTTGCAACGACATCCAACTTTCTATCATCGGCACAGCAAACATAACACAATCGCGAAATACCATCCCAGACTAAATATTTCCTCAATTTATACCAAAATTGAACAAGGAAAATTGAAATATGTGAAAAAATTTGTCTCTAACTAGAGCTGCTATGATAAAAAATATAATATAAAACTTTATATTTATTGTGTTGCTACATTATGAATTGTTTTGATATATCGGCTAGTATTACTGAAAAACTAAAATATATTATCTGTAAAATCTGTCTATGAACAGAGATGCCACACCTAAAATATATTTAACTCAGAAACTTTTATTTACAGTGTGAATTTTTTGGGTTTATAATTTTTCTTTCTTTATTTGATTACTGTTAAGATATCGGCTAGTATTTGTTCATACTTAAAATATGTATTAGATCAGTTACGAACTTCATTTTAAATTAGTGTTGTCATCTAGACGAGACAAAACAAGACTTTGTACAATCTTTTCTTTTTTTCTCGTCTTGATCTAGAATAAAAAAGTTTTGTATTGTCTTGATTTTTCAAGACAAGACTTTCGCTAGTCTTGTCTTGATAATCTAGACAAGACAAGAGACTAGAAAGTTTAGATCTACACAGTAACACTAGTAAAAATATAATGGGGTATGTGACCATATTCGAATATCAGTATATAGGTCATAAAATATAAAAACTAACCACTATAGATTTCAATTATAATAATAAAAATTAAACATTAATTTGCAATAATATAATTATTAGTAATATAATGTTTTGGAGAAGGGATATGTGACGTCAGCGTGGTAGGATCGTGGAAAAAGACAAGTAGATTGTTTCTTACGCTCCCAGTCTATCTGTCTTTTTTACAATTCTACCATGTTGACGTCACAGTATCCCCTCCCCAGTTTTTTAATAAATATTTTCTCGTAAACTACAAATAATGAATCGATTAAAAAAGATACATATATATGTAAAAATAAAAAATTGGTCACTTACCCTATTGTATTAAAGATGTGTCGTGTAGTATTTGAAAACACTGAAAATACAACATGAAAATATATTTAGAATATACATTACCGATATACAACTAATGGAATTATAATTATGATTATTAATGTAACATAAAACCAAAATAATACCCGGCTATTTGCACTGCACACTAATTTATTTCTCTTTCGTTTAAATTTTAATTAGCAAATTTGATGTGACCTATATTTCCTTCATTAATAATACTAGCATATAAATTACATTATGCATATAGAAAAATTACATTAATATTAATTCAGTTTTGCATATAATTAATTATTTTTGTAATATTTTTCATTTTTTAAACCCTTATAAATTTAAATTGTGCAGAGATATAAATACGGCAATTGTAGTATTCAATTCTACGAAAAATTTCCTCTCGAAACATATATTATTTTAAATATTAATAAACTATTTAAATATTTAATACATAGATATTCAGAAAAAGGTTTTTATAAGTTGTAGTTTTTTGTTAATTTAGAGAACACTTTATATAAAAATTGTTTGATGTATTATTTTAATAAAAAGTATGTACATTTATTTAAAGATAAAAGGTATTTAAAGTCGCAAATTCTCTACCAACTTATACCTAAATGTAGGTGTGAATACAAAATGAAAATTTTGTATAAGTAGACAATTTTTAGAAAATGTGCTACAAATTTTGTATCCGTGTATATATTGCAACAAAAATTTGTACACATATATTTCAAACCATGTATAATACAGTTGTAAACTTATTGATGTTTTATTCCATACCCATTTTTAGGTATGGATTTATTTTCTGAACGATGCCTTTCGAAATATTCTCGTAACTGTTATACTTTTAGAAAATATTTAATAACTAATATATTCGTTAGACTTTCGAAATAAAAATTTGTACACTATACAAAATAAACCTTGTAGAATTTTGTGGTGCAGTCTCTGAAGCAGTACTGAACACACATTTGTAAATATGGGCTTATTTTCTGATCGGTATCTTTCGAAATATTTCTGTAAATGTTATACTTTTAGAAAATATTTAATAACTAATATATTCGATAGAATTTCGCAATAAAAATTTGTGCACCTACAAAATAAACCTTGAAGAATCTGATGCTGCAGTCGCTGAAGCAGTACTGCGTACCCATTTTTAGGTATGGATTTATTTTCTGAGCGGTATCTTCCGAAATATTTCGGTAACTGTTATACTTTTAGAAAATATTTAATAACTAATATATTCGTTGCAATTTCGCAATAAAAATATGTACACATATAAAATAAACCTTGTAGAATTTGATGGTGCAGTCGCTGAAGCAGTACAGCGTACCTATTTTTAGATATGGATTTATTTTCTGAGCGATATCTTTCAAAATGTTCTTGTAACTGTTACACTTTTAGAAAATATTTAATAACTAATATATTCGTTAGATTTTCGCAATAAAAATTTGTACACATAAAAAATAAACCTTGCAGAATTTGATGGTGCAGTCGCTGAATCTGTACTGCTTACCCATTTTTAAATATGGGCTTGTTTTCTGAGCGGTATCTTTCAAAATATTCCTGTAACTGGTATACTTTTAGAAAGTATTTAATAACTAATATATTCGTTAGAAATCCGCCATAAAAATATGTATGCATACAAAATAAACCTTGTATAATTTGGTGATACAGTCGCTGAAGCAGTACTGCGTACCCAATTTTAGGTATGGACATATTTTCTGAGCGATATCTTTTGAAATACTCTTGTAACTGTTATAGTTTTAGAAAATATTTAATAACTTATATATTCCTTAGAATTTCACAATAAAAATTTATACAAATGTAAAATAAACCTTGCGTAATTAGATGATGAAGTCGCCAAAGTTTAACGACATACCCAATTTAACGTATGTACATATTTTCCAATATAAAACTTTGAAAATTTAGTCGCCAATATTGTTTTACAAAACTTTTTATTAGTACTATATTTCTTAAAACATTCTGATGAAAATTTAAACATATATACTACAAACCATGATAAATTTAATGTCAAATACATTGACATTGTACCGCACACCCAGTTTTAGGTACGGACTTATATACTAGCTCAGTATTTTGAAAATTTTAAATAACCACTAGTTCTTTGAAAATATTTTATAAGTATTGTATTTCTTACAATATTTTGATGAAAATTTAAACATATACATTTTAAATCATGTCAAATTCAATAGTAAATTAGTGGAAACTATACCTCATTCCTAGTTTAATAGACAGATATATTTTCTAGCATAATACTTTCAAAAATGTAAATAGCCATTACAGTAAAGAAAATCTATTATAACTATTGTATTACTCAAAATATGTTTAAGAAAACATGAACTTATATAATTTAAACTATGCCGAATTAAATAGTGAAATCGGTAAAGCTATATCTCACACCCAATTTTAGATAGGCACATATTTTCTGGCATACGTCAAAAATGTAATCAGCCATTACAACATTACAATATAGAAAATCGATAATAACTACTGAATTTCTTTAAATATTTTAATAAAAATTTTAACAAATATATTGTAGACCATGCCGAATTCAATATTGAAGTCATTAAAGACGTATCTCATACCCAATTTTAGGTATGGACATATTTTCTAGCACAGTACTTAGAAAATGATAAATAGCTATTACTGTTTGGTAGAAAATATTTTATAACCAGTGTATTTATTTAAATATTTTGATAAAGATTTAAACAAATATATTGTAAACCATGCCTAATTAAATATTGAAATTGATACAGCTATATCTCATACCCAATTTTAGGTATGAGTATATTTTCAAGTACAAATCTTCGAAAATGTTAAATGGCGATTACTGGTTAGAAAATCTCTTATAACTACTGTATTTTTTGAAATATTTTAACAAAAATTTAAACATATATGTAGTAAAGCATGACGAATAAAATGGTGTAGTCTTTAAAGCTGTATCTCACACCAATTTCAAGGTACGTAATAGTTTACATAAAATGGAGTTTAGAAAACATGACGACGAAAATTTGTCTTGTAATATGTTTAATAATTCTTGTATTTGTGGATATATTTTCATAAAAATGTGTACGTATATATTGTAAACCTTGTAGAATTTAATATGAATGTTGGTGAGTCTATACCATGTACCCATTTTAAGGTGTGAACATAAAACCACAAAAAGACACAAATTTGAAGCAACGCCATGTTCAAGTATATTTAATGCAATGAATATGAACCAGCAGATTAATCCTCGTTTAAGCCTTCTTCCTTTTATCCTTTCGGTCATTAGAGTCCTTAATTAGTGCAATTACTGCACCTTGGTAATCCTAGCGACGTCACAGTTGAACGCATAGGGTGCGTTCTATACGGTCGGTTCCGTGCGCTATTTTCAGTGTTCATTCAATCAGAGACGACGTTGGTAAATGCGGCTATGTTGGTGACGTCACTGAGACGCGAGGGGAATGTACTGTGTTTATAGGTGGTCCTTCACGCGACTTGACTCACAATGAGAAAAAGATATAATAATTGTTATTGTTTTTTGGTTTAGACAAGATGTAAAATGTGTCATATTTAAACTTTAGCTTGAACTTAACAAACAGATCTTTACTTATCTTTATATGTATGTAGTACTTCCAACATTTTTACATTTTCATATACATTATACAAAATGTATGTATGTGGCGGTTACCCATTGAAATACTGACTGAGCTTATATCTGCTTAGTATTAATATGTTATTAATGTAGATAACAATAAACGTAAAATAAATCAATTCCTAGATAATTTTATCTTTGAATATATAATAATATTATATAATAGTATTACTTATATATTCCAAGATTTTCTTATATGTGTTAATGTCTTATTATATACATATGATTTTTTAAAAATATAACATATTATGTACATATACCTAAGCCTGGACAGTGGTGTCTCATTTGGTTAGCGCGCTCCGAGTCGATTGAGCGAAGTGTGAGATCTGGGTTCTGGGGTTCAAATTCCATCCATTAGTCAAATATAAATACTGCTATGTCCAAGTGGTTTGGAACCCACTATAAGCTGTAGGCAGACGATGCACATTACTAAAATGCAAGCAAAACTCATTCATAAAACAAGTACAAATGTTATGCTATATAGCCATAGATGATAATACACAGATTATATATTTTACTTTTGAAACATTATTAACAGATATCTCAAAAATATTAATGTTACGTCTCCTATGTTACCTCTCCATCACCACGTCTTCATCACCACTTGAGGTTCGCCTTTCACCCTCACTTAAACCAATAGAGTGGCACGAAGGCGCATTTCAAGTGTAACATTTTTTTGTCTATTAGAATAAGTTAGTTAGCAGTTAACACTCAAATAGTACAGACATCAGAATTCAGACATTCAGTCAACTGAGTCGGCATATTTAAAAACTGTATATATATTGTAAATAAACACAGTAAACCATCATCGTTGTTCTGATTTATTTAATTATTTATCATTTAAAGTCTAACGGATTACACCTTAGACATCAGTCTATGTTTTGTACATACGTAACAATTAATTATGTTGGGAATATAAAAACTAACTATTTTAGCTTCTCTTTATAATAATAAAAGCTAAATATTACTTTGTAATAATATAATTATAAACAATTTAATATTCTGGAGAAGGAATATATGATATTACCTGGGTGATACCGTGGAAAAAGGCACGTAGACAATTTTTTACGTTCCCAGACTATCTCTTTTCTTTCACAATTCTATCACGATGACGTTGCAGCATACTTTCCCCAAATTTTTAATTATTTTCTCGTGAACTACGAATAAAATAAATATAAATCTATTTTGTATTTTTGTCCAATAGGTACTTTATTAAATATTATTGAGAAAGACAGTGAAGTCAGTAAAAGTAATAGAAATATTATATTTGCCAGTTATTTTAGCGGCAAAACTTTAGCATCTCTACACAGTGTGTAGTGATTTGTGTGATTCAACTGATTCGAATTGAACTGATTTTAGTGATCTAATCTGATCTGAAACTAAATAATTAATCTAAACGCTGTTTATTAATCTTTTGTAGTATAATAAGAATTTAAAGAATCCAATAACATATATTATAGAAAGCATTTGTAATGCATGCAAATAAGCATCCATCCGATTGTGAGATATCATGTAAACGCAGTGCACTCCCCACACAATTCCTCTCTCTCTCTCCTCTCCTCTCTGATTATCAGCCTGGTGGCATACAGCCTTGTCCGTAGACGGGCTCGGCACGGCCGGCTTGTATATAACCGCGCCGTGTCGGCAGCGATGCTAGCGCCGGTGGCAAGTCAACTCATTATTGGAAAGGTGCGTCTGTTCACACGCTAGCGAGGGAGACAGGGAACTCTCCAGGAGTTCCAAGAGTTGGACTTTCCAGGTTGGAGAAATGGGGCTTATGATATTAGCAGGATCACGGGAATTAGGAGTGGGATGGGTGACCGTGATGACAAAATAATACCGAGGACACAATATACACGGTAATGAACATTAAATAAATTATGTTCAAATTGAAAATATCTAAATATCCGAAGTTCATTGTCACAATTAAATTAAAAGTTACCTGATGATGATCGAAAGATCGAAACGCGTCGTTACTCAATATTTTTTGTTTTGTATTCCGTACAGTATCATATTTAGTTTATTACATTGAATCTTTTTATATTACGATCTTTGCTCTAAACTTTATATTATATACTGCTTCGGGAATAATTCTAACTGACGAGTTCTTTAAAGGAACAATTACATTGTTAAATTATGTTCTCTATAAAAATACGCAAACACAGACTTTATGATATTATATCTAAACTAAAAAATGGGGCGTATTCATTTTATCCTCCACACATGTTATATTGCTTGACATTGTACCTTGCACACTTTCAATCTTACATACCGTTTATCGTCCACACTTTTAATCTACGAAAAAAGTTATCTTGCACACATTTTATCTTCCAAATTATTTTATCATCCACACATTTTATCTTCCAATCATTTTATGTTCCACATATTTATGAACATTAAATAAATTATGTTCTATATAATAATACGCAAACACAGACTTTATGATATCTAAATTAAAAATGGGGCATATACATTTTATCCTCCACACATGTTATATTGCTTGACATTGTACCTTGCACACTTTCAATCTTGCATACCTTTTATCGTGCATACTTTAATCCACGAAAAAAGTTATCTTGCACACATTTTATCTTCCAAATCTTTTTATCATCCACACATTTTATCTTCCAACCATTTTATGTTCCACACATTTTATTTTTTACACATTTTATCTTCAGAAAAATTTAATCCTGGATATTTCATATAATTATAAGTATGTTAATTGCATGGGTAATAAATGAATGGCAGGTACAATTACAATGTTTTAAAGATCAAACGTTGGCGAAGACAAAATGTTTGGAAAATAAAATGAATGAAAGATAAAATGTGTGGATGATAAAATTTGCGCAAGATAAAATGTGGGTAAGATAACTTTTCTTCACGGATTAAAAGTGTACACGATAAAATGTGTGGAAGGTTAAATGTTTGAAAGATACAATGTCGAGCAATATAACATGAGTGGAGGATAAAATGTATACGCCCCTAAAAAATGTAATTGTTCCTTTAAAGAACTCGTCAATAAGTATTAGTATTGTATCCGATACGATATATAAGGTTTAGAACAAAGGTCGTTGTAAAAAAAGATTCAATGCAATAAACCAAATATAATACTGTACAGTATAAGTTGATCTTTCGATCATCATCAGGCCTAATCATCATCAGACCTAATCATAGTCAGACCTGATGACGATCGAAAGATCGAAACGCGTCGTACCTCAACTTATACCGAGTTTTGTATTCCGTGCAGTATTATATTTGATTTATTGCATTGCATCTTTTTTTACAACGACCTTTGTTCTAAACCTTATATATCGTATCGGATACAATACTTACTAACGAGTTCTTTAAAGGAACAATTACATTTTTTAATTCAAGTGTGAGAATAAATTTCGGAAATTCAGATATTTTTAGTTTTATGATATCTCTTGCACTGCGCAGTAAATAAGATAGAAGTTAAAAGTGACATCTTTGTAGTTTCTAGAGTAATGGCCAATTTTAACATGAATAATATTTGGAAAAATAGGTTATGTATGTAGTAACAACGGAGGAAGTAATTTTCAGAGCCTCTGGTACTGTATTTTCGCGTAAACTTGAAAATATTTTAAAATATCGAATTTTTAGCACAAAAATTTTCAAATTTTTCCAAATTTTGTTTGTAATATTTTTTAAAGAATAAGTTACGCTGATACAAAATTTACAAACAGAATTTAATTATCTTTTTTCATTTCGGAGATATTTGCTTTCAAAGTTGTACCTCAAAAAAGTGTGTTTTTTGGCTATATCTCTAAAATGGATAGAGATACAATCTCTACGATTACACTAGTAGATTCTACGGAAAAAGATACATAAAGAAATGTTTTGTCCACATATCCGTTCTTTGGAACGATTAGGCGAAAAATAAGAAAAACGAAAAAACCTAAATTTCAATTTTTCGCATCGAAACTTTTTGTCTCCAAAATTTTTCATATTTTAAACTTAAGTAGACATCAATGTGCTGATTTCAAATTTTTAAACAGAATTCAATTATCTCTTCCCGTTCTCGAGATATTTTAGTTCAAAGTTATACCTAAAAAATTAGGTTTTTTAGGTATACACCTTAAATGGTTAGGTTTACGACTTCGGCGATCTCATCATTCGATTCTACGGGCAAAACTACATAAGTGTACCAATTTTCAGATTTTTATTACAACGGATACAATTTTTAGAGAGGAAAATGTTAAAATGGCGAAAATCGAAAAAAATCGCAAGGGGTTCATCAGGCATTTTTTTCGATTTTGGCCATTTTCATTTTTTCGCTCTAAAAATTGTATCCGTTGGAATAAAAATCTAAAAATTGGTATACTTATGTAATTTTGCCCATAGAATCGATTGGTGAGGTCACGGAAGTCGTAAACCTAACCCTTAAAGGGGTATACCTAAAAAACCTGTTTTTTTAGGTATTGTCAAAACTCAACTTTGAACACGAATATCTCGAGAACGGTAAGAGATAATTCAATTCGGTTTGAAAATTTGAAATCAGCGCATTGATATCTACTTAAGTCTAGAAAATGAAAAGTTTTGGAATAAAAAAAATCCTCGAAGAAATTTTGAAATTTAGGTTTTTTCGATTTTATTATTTTTCACCTAATCGTTCCAAAGAACGTATATGCGGAGAAAACATTTCTTTATGTAACTTTTTCCGTAGAATCGACTGGTGTAATTGTTGAGATTGTATCTCTACACATTTTAGAGATATACCCAAAAATCACACTTTTTTGAGGTGCAAGTTTGTCAACAAATATCTCAGGAACGAAAAGAGATAATTCAATTCCGTTTGAAAACTTTTAATCAGCGCGTCGAGATCTATCTAAGTACACTATTTCCCAAAATCAAAATTTTGGGCATAAAAATGAGTATTTTTTGGTTTTTTCGCGTTTGTCAACACAATTTTAGGTATAATACTGTTTGATTTGTTTTAACTCTACACATCTTGAAATGGAGTAGGTAATTTTTTGATTATAAATAAAAGTTAATTCACATCCGATCCATAGTAACAAATTTCATCAGCACTTTCCATATTAAGTTTGAAATGACTAGAAAATATTTTTAAATTACAGAAGAGAATGTTGGATACAATTTAAAGGTTTACTAGTTCCTTACGGGAGTACAAAAATTTGATTAGTAATTAGTACTACAGATGTGCACAGACAATCTTGATACCAAATTTACAAACAGAATTTAATTATCTCGTTTCGTTTCGGAGATATTTTCTCTTAAGATGTACCTCAAAAAGTGTGTTTTTAGTACATTTCAAAAATGAGTAGAGATACAATCTCAACTACTTTATCATTCGATTACGGGAAAAGTTACATGAAGAAATGTTTTGTCCACATATACCTACATACGTCCTTTGGAACGATTAGATGAAAAATAAGAAAACCCAAAAAAACCTAAATTTCAATTTTTACGGTTCTATTGCACAGATAGTCCTGATCTAGATTAAGAAAGTCTTGTCTGGTCTTGAAATTTCAAGACAAGACTTTTGCCAGTCTAGTCTTGATGATCTAGACAAGACAAGAATCTAGAAAGTCTAGATCTAGACAACAACAGTAATATTTTCATCAGCCCACTTCTATATTTTATTTGTTTCTTTCCCTGCGTCTTTTTTAAATTTCATTATTTTAGAACAGGGATTACATATGAAAGTACATACAAATTTGGTATGACTCCTTTTTTTCTTTTAAACTGTAACCCATCTTTTTGCAACGAGATGTACAATTACTGTACCTACAAGCAGTGTTCTAGAGCTGAATGCTGATATTATTTTTCTGTATCTGAGCTCGTCAGGCAGCAATTTGAATTTTAAAACGTGTGTAATAGTGTAAACAATGCATAATGCATTAGTAATAGCTGCGTTGTGTGTGTGAGTTCAAATGCGTTAAAATCAAACTAGCCTTGAACTGCTAATAGACCAAAATAGACGGCTGTTATCTCTAGGCCTAGACCACCACTGTGTTTACTCCATAGATATCCCTATCATTTTTCAGAATTTCTAGTTTTACATTTCTCTCTAGTCATTCTCATCATGATCATTACTGAAATTTGTCATTCATTTAAACATCTTTTTTCTACGACCATTGTTAAAAATAGTCTTTTTTACGGTTGCTTAGCAAGTTAAAAATAACAGTTTATAAAACAGTGAATACTTTTAAATCGTTGTCATTTACAACGAATTAAAAGTAAAAAACAAATTTACTTTTAACACATGTGTTAAAAAGGAACTAAATCTAGTTACCTGTCATAAATGTCATTCTATAATGCTTAGTTTTTATTTACTAATACATAACTAGGGTCGTAGGAAAAATAGTGTATGATATTTGTATTAAAAGTGATTTTATTTCGTTCGTGGGGTTTGTTACTCTGGGCTTCGCCTCGTTTCAAACTTCCCCACTCACTCATAAAATATCACTTTTAACTCTTATATCATAAATAACTATTATCTTACAATCCTTTGAACTACTTTATGCATTGCTTTTTATTTAAATGAAAACAATTATTATTTACAAGTGAGTACGATGCTTCATTTATATATTATACTGGCAGTTTTAATAGCTATTAACATACCTAGGATTGTTATATACAGTTAGGTATATACATAGATATATAGATGAGCTATGACCAGTAGAAAACTTTACATAGGTATAACACTTTCTACTGTAGTAAAAGTATCTTCTATGATTGGTTTGTTCGTAGATAGATTTTACATATACATTTAGTCCAGGAGATGTATTATAGCTATTAACATACCTAGGATAGTTATGCTTATCATAACTGCTGCAGATGTCAATTGAACTCAGAGTATTTTAAGACATCTAAGGCCTGGTATGATTCACAACATCCGTGGTTTGTTCAATACTTTACCAGTTTCAGATAATCAAGTCCTTATTAATAAATATTATTCAATAAAATTCTTCTGTATAGGTTAATATGACGCTATGATTACAATATCATGTGTATACGAATTCATCTTAGTATTTCAAGTTGTTAATATACAGTATTCAGGATAGAATTGAAAGATAGTTACATGGTTTTACTTGGAAGTTATTTCAGATAAAAAATATACTAAACATAAAGTTGTAGGAGACCAAGGGGGACATAAATTTTTATTTTTAAAATCCATCTTTTCGTTAAATGAATAATCAGCCATTGTTAAACTTAATAAAGTAATTAGTATTTATCTAGTCAATACAAAACAGGTAGATACGTATGTAAGTAATATTAAAAAATAAAAGTTTGTTTAAATTTCTACCGTATTTTTTTTATTGTATAAGGATATAAAACTACTACATGGTTGAATATCGAAGAGGCATAAAAAACATATGAAAAATATATAACTTTGAGCTGTAACTTAAGAACCAATGGTTTAAGAAGTATTTTATTTTATAATCAAATAGTCCCTTTGGTGTTCTACAACTTTGGTATTTAGTTTATTGTCCATGTGTCCAACTTTCGATTCCATTCTATATATGTCGTACAATTCATTTGCCGACATCGTATTCAACAGAAATATCCCAAAATTTTATACCTGTCACGTTGTATAATATTATAATGCACAGATTTCCACCAAAATGTAAATGTAAATAAACATCTACTTGGTATAGATTGCAAATCTCTTTAGGAATTAAAAATTTTAGTTATTATTTAATGTTGAACCATTTTATTCAACCATTTGAGTGGTCGAATGGGGATAATTTGATAAAAAAAAAACGAATTGAATTGCCGATATTGTGTCGTCAGTTGTTATTAATATTAGTTTTGTCCTGCTGCTGTCTAGAAAGAAATGATTGAAATTTCTGGTTTGGCAGATGTCTCCATTACTTATTAACTCCACAAAAACGATCTGTAATCTTTGGATCATTGTTTGATAATTAATTGCCTTTGGATCTAGTGTCCTGTGCTTAGCACAGCTGTACCGACCAATTACAGCGCCATCCGCGATTCACATCAATGAGGCCCCGGCGATGTTGTTTTGTTTTCGTTGTTTCTCCTGGGCCTGGGCTGTCACGTTCACTTGTTTCCACCGCTGTCTAGATGGGAATTTTTCCGCCCAGAGATTTTGTTTTTTCTTCGCCAGGAAATGGGGGTTCATTAATTAATCCGTAAAGAGAAATTCGAGGAGATGCGAAAAGAAATGATTCAGTTAGCGATCTAACAAGATTTAATTTCAAATTTGCAAGAAATTGACGATCAAGACTTTTATATACAAGAGTAATGAAAGACAAGATATACTTAAATTTCTTGTCTTGCTTTTCGAGACAAGAAGTTACTAAACAATACAAGAAATCTTGTCTTGTGAAACACTATTTTTATTATTTTGCTCTAAAGACATTTTCAGACGACCACATATGAAAGTAGTCATATTTACACTGTAATTAACACCAGAAAATGTAACATAGCACACGACGTGTGTTATAATAACACACTAGTGTGTTATATAACCGGATATGACGATTAGTGGTCAATAGATGGAACTTTGATAATGAAATATAACAAAATTAATGAAAATTTGCTTAAAACTGCGATTTTAAAATTAGTAGTAAATTAATAACAAAAATAAAGAGTCAAAATGTATTGATAGTTTTATTAATTGTTCAAATAATACGTACTAGACTTCCAAATCAGTTTCCGGTTAACTAGTGATACTTAACCTCAAACCCAAACGTCAATGCTTTCGTGAGTTGTGTTTGACATTGACACTTTTGTATAAACCCTGTTTTTATTATAATATTTTGTGGTCGTCTGAAAAATAGTGTACATAACTCACTTGAAAATGCATAGCAACGCTCGTGTATTAAATCACTCGTCGCTACACGCCTCGTTCTTCAATCTCTACACACGCTAGCTATTTACCACTTTCCACGCTTGTTATGTAAATAACTATTAATTACATTTTTGGAGTGGGATTCCTTAACTCATAACAACTGCAAATAACTATTGTACTTGTTATTATATCAATTACAAATACCAAATGTCATCATGGCTTAAATTCAATTTTGCAATGAATTTGAGACATTCCCATATCAGTATAGACTTGTTGAGTGTTCTTTATACATGTATGAGTATATGTAAGTGCGTACCAACCATAAAAATACCATTACTGTTATAGAATAGCAAGTATACTTTGTATTTGATATTTGCAATTGGTATCATAACAAGTCCAAATGATAGCAACCGAAGTTATAGAATCCCACCCCTGACATATGAGCTGTGTAACTTCAAAAATAATTCAGTATAGTGTCACATAGATTTATATACTTACATATACTCAGAATTAAATAACTAGAGCGATGGTCGACTGTAGAATAGATTAAGGTTCAAGGAAAATAATGGGATCGACGTTTTGACTAATACAATACTCTTCATCAGGATAATATATTGTTTAAAACGTCAGTTTTGAAATAACATTTTCATTTCCAGACTGCCTATCCGATTACTTTGCTTGGAACCTTTAAATAGAATTATTAGAATGTTAATATTACGTACAGAAAGTGAAAGAAAAGTCTCCTTCTAATCTTGGACTTACCAAATATTTACGACTTCATTTATAATCCTATTATCTGTTACCCAAATTTGTTTTTAAAGTCAATTTTCCACGAAAATTTCAGTTTTGTTACCTGTTAAGTAGTAGATTATTAAAATCCTGTTCTTTTTGAAAATAATATACTACAGACAGAAAACAAACGATAAACTGTTAAGTGATATTTTTAATAGGCGAATTGAATCTGTTAGTATGTTTTTTCACCTATTATATTTTATTTGGTACTACTGTTCTTTTCTTCAGTTCTTTTTTACTTCCTTGTACAAAGTAAAAGGAAGTATTGTAATTGCGAAATATTTCAGTATTCACGTTTCACCGAAAATATCCATTTTTCACTATCCCTGAATCCATTTTTAATAGTTTCGGCGTAACATCTGTACGTAGGTATCTCACATAACTCAAAAATGATTTGCCGTAGAATGTTGAAATTTTGTATATAGGATTACTATAACATCTAGTTGTGCACCTCCTTTTTTTATAATAATTGGTAGAGCGAAAACTCAAAACGATTAGCTGTAGAAAGTTGAAATTTTGTTTATGGAATTGCTATAATATCTAGTTATTCACCTCAATTTTTTGTTCCAATCGGTCTTTTTAAGAAGACATTTTACATTTGGCGGAAACTTAATAAAAATAATATTTTACTTGGCTGTTAATTTACGTAAAAAACATTTGATTTTATTATAACCAACTATGTCATCACACTTTGACAGATAAATAAAAATAGCTTAACTGAAGACAATTATTTCTAGTGTTATTTAGCTATTACAGTTTAAGCGTTTATAGAAAAGGAAAGCATGAAAAATGACAAAACTGGTGTAATTTTGGCTTTTTATTTAGAAAAACTTACTTAATAGAAATTTGGTTTTTACTTTTTTGCCAGGTCAGATTTAAATTTGATATAACGATTGAATAATATTATTCCATTGATCTGTCAATATTATTTAATTAGAAACAGTAACGAAGATTATTAATTGATAAAAAACGATTGAATTCTAGATATGTTACTTGACAGTTGTGCATAAACATTTTTAAATAATAAATTTTCTCGAAACCAATAATTAGTAGAATGAATGAATATAAGACATTTCTTTTTTAATTTAATATTTATGATTTATTAACTCTATAAGAATATAAAACATTCTTAATGTCTTTTTAAACCAAAAAATCGGTACATAGGTCTTAGAAAATGTATGGTTTAATAAGTATACAAAGTGATTTAATCTTCTCCTAATTATGCATTAGTTCTAATTCTGAGAATTGTGTTTATACATATCTAAGATTCATCTTCGTAGCCAATACGATCTCGTCAGAGTCTGCTCATACAGAGTGAGATTGTTAGAACACTTGTGTGACACCTTACATAACTCTCTCTCCTCTCTCTCGCCTCGCGCTCTCGGTTCTCGCCGACTTTCCAATTTGCGAACGTGCCGCACGATATGAATTTCTCTTTCCTTTTTCCGCAGCCCAAGTCTTCGGCAGCAGCGGCTCTGATTGTTCTGGGCCGTGGTGACCACCCTGGCTTCATGGAAAATATTCCATATTGATTTTATACGGAATACAGAGCGGAATAAATGATTGGCTATCGCTGACTGCCTTCCGTAGATTAGAACGGTTGTAATGTCATCTCGCATCTAGTTACAGGTTACAGTATCGGTATCAACCTTCGTTGTTTGCTGGGCATAACATTTCTAGATGCAACAGGGTCTTATAGTATATTATTATACAAGTTTTATAAGACGGTATATTGTTTCATGAGTTGTTTGGGGCACGGAGTGCTCCAAAAACACGAATGGAACAATAGTTACAGTATCGGTATCAACCTTCATTGAAATTTGCTGGGCATAACATTTCTAGATGGAACAGGGCCTCAAATACTTAAAAGTACTTGTTTCGTGACAAGTTTTATATATGTACTAACATGTGAAATTATGAGGTTCTGATAACCTTATGCAGGACCAATAAGTTAAAAATCTTGTCAACAATTTACATTACCTACTTGAAAATAAGAAAGAGGAAACCTGGAAAACATCAAAATTTATGTACTTATAACTTTACTAATGTACAACGGAATGACTTAATTTTTTAATACAAGAAACTAATAGTGTCTTTATTCGAGAACTATTTATGAATAATTTAATAACAGAAAAAAAGTGCAGGTGAATTTTCCAAACGTGGAAGTCATGTTGGAAATTTATTTTGTTTTAGTGATAACAACTTGCACCGCAGAAAGATCACTCTCAAAATTAACAATGTTAAAAAATAGGCTGAGAACTGTTATGATCGAACAACGCCTAAAACATCATCTTATACTTCTGAGCATCAACAATGATATTTTAAGAGAATTATTATATGAAGATATAGAATATTTTACAAAGAAGAAAGCAAAAAAATAAATTTTATGTTCATCAATACAGAATTGGTTTTATTCAAATGGATAATTGGCAATTACGAAAAAAAATTTGCAACAGCAGTCATTTAATAAAATACTCTGATACACCAAGGTTTCAACTATAAATCAGTCTTCATTAAATTAACAATTTATTTAAAAAAATCATAAAATATTGTATTTTGAAAAAGGGCCCCCACCAAACTTTTGAACCAAGGCCCTCACCAATATAAATCCGGCCCTGGTACTATTTACTAAATCTAAGGAAAATCTTTTTATGTGAACGATATGTTTATAAGGCAATTTCTAAACTTAAAACAAAATTGTAAATCTTAAAACTACATGCTTATCTGAACACACCCTTAAACTTCAAACCTTTCATTTCATTGATATCTAAAAATAGACTACATTCTAACAAATTAATATTTTTTAAATTACTTGTATAGATAATTTTATTATATGTTTAGTTTTTACTCTTGCTCGATATTATGGCATGGGGGGATACATCCTCTTTTTTCCTTCCCCCCTGTAAATACACTAAAAGAATTAAAGTTAGTACGAGTATAATCTCCGTCCATAATTTTCTGTTGGTTATCCAAACTTATGGGGAGGAAATTACCACCCCTTTCACCCCTCAAATACCACCACTGTTTTTTTTTACAAAATAGTAGAACAATCGTATTCTGTCCCATATAAATTAGGTGAACCGTACTTCATTTTATTGATGATATATTAATTTATTATTGTCATTGAACAGCTACATTTGTTATTTTGTCCAAATTGTAAATCTACGAATCATGTACTAATAAAATCGCACCCTATTTAAATATATTTCATCATCTTTATTGCGTTTATCCGCCCTCTCTTTGTCGCTATCTTTCTCTAGCGTTTTCAGGGGTGACAGTATAAATCGCCCCCGGCCGTCCGTTAGGGGTAGAGGGATGATTTTTACACAAGTGCTACGGGTAATTTTCTCTTTAAAATGACGTGTTTTACCTACACTTTCCCCAGATTACGAGCGAAAATTTAACGCGGTCTACCCTAAAAAAGATTGGGTGTTAGTGATTTCAAACTGGTATATAACAGTGTTTATGTACTTTAGATATATCGATTGATAATACTTCAAAACTAAAATGTATATATGAGAAAAATGTTATATCTGCTGGTATTACTCCAGGACTAAAATAAGTTATTTTTAAGATATCTATAAACAGATTTATTTATCACATATCCAGTAAAAGGAATGGCATTACAATATACATCTATAGCCGCCTCGAATAAGCAACGATGTTGCGTCATATCAAACGTAATCTATTTTACTTATAAGAATTGTCTGTTTTTTAGATTACGTTGTATAAAAATACAACGTTTTGAGGTATTATTTGTATCCATTCTGTCAAATAATGTACCAATAATTCAATTGTTTTTTTATAATTTAATGACCTTCATTACTGTTGGTAATTGAATAATATTGACAGTTTGATGTAATAATATTATTCAATCCAAAAACAAAATTACTTTTAAGCAAGTTTTTCAACATAAAGCCAAAGTAACACTAGTTTTATCATTTTTCATACTTTTCTTCTTTTTTCAATTGTATAAGCTAGACGTTTGGAATCGGCACTTTTTTCATAATCCAGTTAAAAAAAACAATTCACTTTTCATCACTCAAAACGTCAGTTTTGAAAAGTGACACTTTATATGTTAAAATTTGTAAAAGTATTCTATTCGTATGTAACGACTACTTATCATTCGAATAATTTACAACACTAGCTTTCGCTCGTGTTGGCAAACTTCATTCTCATGGTTAATAGAACACATTACACGTTCATTGAATAATACACTGTTATAGGTTTCAGAATATTAAATCTTTGTTTACATAGACAAAAGTAAGCTGGTGACTAAGTCATAACTATATTTGTATGGTAATATTATAACCGTACCGACTTGTCAAAATAACATGGGACAATCGGATAATATAACTATAACCATGGCGTCATATCAACCCATACAGACTTGATCACAACAACATTATTGACAAGAGAATTTTATAAAATAATATTTATTAATAACGTGAAACCGGTGACGTGTTATGAATCATACCAGGCCTTAGATGTCTTAAAATCTTCGAACTATGAACTCGAAAATTCAATTGACGTTTGTGGCTGTTATGATACTCATAACAATTCTAGGTATGTTAATCGCTATAATAGGTACATTTTCTGGAATAAAATACTTATAACACCTGTTTATAAACAGCCCAATCATATACCTAAGACACTTTTACTACAATGGAAAGTGTTACAAACCTACGCAAGTTTTCAATTTCATACCTATGTGGTGGTAAGATAAATAATAACTCTTAACTACTGAGTGTAGTTGCATTTCTATAAATATTTCTTTGAAAATAGCTCCCTGTGAAAATATGGTCATAAACTGAATTTGTTTCTGCTATAAATTAAAACAACTGAGCGCCTAATCCGCCTGGCATTGTTCACAAAACGAACACCAAATAACTCGAGAGCCACTGCAGAGCGAGAGAGACGGGCGCGTATAGGCCGGCGAGAGGGAGAGAGACAGCGCACCACAAAGGGCATTGAGCACGAATACATTGAGGAGGCCGTGTGCATACCAAATCACCGACGTTCGGATGTCTAGCTGGAGGCCTAGAGGTGGTTAGGCCCTTCAAGGGTACGGTTAATAGATTTGTTTCCCGAATTTTCCCTGGAAGACTGGAAAACTGGAATAATGGAAACATTTTCCATTATTCTTTTATGCTCTTTACACGTCAATGTCTAACGCCACATTCCTGGCAGGATAGATCGTTATTTTCCATCGATTTTAATGGTGCAGGTTGTTCACCTACAGCTTAGTTTGTTTAGTAACGTAGTTGTATACTGTTAACAAATTTATTAAAAAATACCACAGAAAACTATAGAGATAGAGATATTTTTTATGCTCTTTAGACGTCCATGTCTAGCACCACATTCCTAGCTGGAATAGATCTTTGTTTAGCAACGATTTTAATGGTGCAGGTTGTTATCCTACAGCTTAATATGTTTACCTATAAAGTTGATAACTATAATAGATATTTTCCTTTATTCTTTTATGCTCTTTAGACGTCAATGTCTGACGTCACATTCCTAGGAGGAATAGATTATTGTTTTTCAACGATTTTAATGGTGCAGGTTGTTAACCTACAGTTCAGTATGTTTACCTATAAAGTAGATAACTGTAATATATATTTTCATTTATTCTTTATGATCTTTAGACGTCAATCTCAGACACCACATTTCTGGGTGGAATAGATCATTGTTTCTCACAGTTTTTAATGGTACAGGTTAACCTACAGCTTACTATGTTTACCTATAAAGTAGGTAATTATAATAGATATTTTCCTTTATTCTATTATGCTCTTTAGACGTCAATGTCTGACACCACATTCCTAGGAGGAATAGATCATTGTTTTTTAACGATTTTAATGGTGCAGGGTGTTAACCTACAGCTTAGTATGTTTACCTATAAAGTAGATAATTATAATAGATATTTTCCTTTATTCTTCTATGCTCTTTACACGTGAATAACTAACACCATATTCTTAGCTGGGATATATTATTGTTTCTCAACGATTTTATTGGTGCAGGTTGTTAACCTATAGCTTAGTATTTTTACCTATAAAGTAGATAACTACAATCTATAATAGATATTTTCATTTATTCTTTATGCTCTTTAGATGACAATCTTTCACACTACATTCCTGGCAGTAATAGTATCCCAACAATATTATTTTGCAGGTTTAATGGTGCAGGTTGTTAACCTACAGCTTAATATGTTTAATTAAAAAAGTAATTGTATGAAGTTAATTATTACAAATTAGAAAACTATAGAGACATTTTCCTTTATTCTTTATCTTCTTTAGACGTCAATGTCTAACACCACATTCTTGGCTGCAATATGTCATTGTTTCTCAACGATTTCAATAGTGCTTAATTTTCTTTTAACATCATTTTAATACACAACATTCCTAGAAGAAAATGGACCATAATTTTTCAAATTCTTAAGTTTTCAGTTTAATAGAACTAATGTTTAGAATATATACTTAGTAAGTTTTCTTTCTTGACAGTCTTGAAGAAATAGGGCTAATAGATTTTCCAATTTCTCCTTTCAACTTAAGACATTCCTTTATTTCTTCATTTTCTTTAACCTCATTTATGATATTGTATTCCTAAAAGAAAATGGGCTATAATTCTTCAAGTTCTTAAATAGTTTTATAACAATTGTACAAATCATCTTACAATTTAGTTCTTAGTTTCGAACCACTCCAACAAAGTCCAAAAAGCTAAAAAAGATTGTTTCCTGCTCTTTAAGAATACATTTTCTGCTATTCTTTTATCGTCTAGTATTATCCACAAATTTTCTATTCAAAGTTAGAGACATTTTCTTTCTTTCATTCTTTCTTATTTTCTTGTATAACTATTCTGTCAGAAAACTCCTAAGAAGAGTTAAAGTTTTTTAAGTAATACAGTAAAAGGTACTTATTTCGTGGCAAGTTTCACTTGCATTTTAGCGATGTAGTTTGTCAACCTACATATCTGCTTCCTACAGCTTATAGTGTGTTCAGAACCACTCGGACACAGCAGTATTTTTATTTGAATAAACAACACGAAGCTGGAATTTGAACTCCAGATTTTACACTCCGTACAAATCAAGAGTACGCTAACCGGCTAACTAAGTGAGCCACCGCTACCCGTGATATGTGACTAATACAGAGTAATAATCTATCTGAGAAGTTGAAGCCCTGATAAGTAAAAAGAAACATCAATCAACTAATCATCTTCGGTAGCCGATGTCTGGCTCTTATCTCAATTTATTCGTTCAGTAGTCGGACTTCTCATCATGACGATGCGAATATACCAGCTTGTTATATTCGTGTACATAACATGCACTAAATACCTCTATATATACTTCTCAACTTTACTCTATAAACCGTGTAAATTGCCTTTATTTAAATAGATTTTTTGATTAGATTTTCACAGAAAATTCTTAGGTAAACTATTCGATATATTTGAAAATGAATATCGGATAATATTAAAAATAAAATGTAAGATTAATACGTTTAGTAATAGTTATTTACATTTTAAGTGCGGTAGGTTATATTTTACAGCGCCAGGTTTATTAATTACAATACATTATGTATGCGTTAAGGCCGTTTCAGACTAGCCTATAAATTGTAGAAGATCTTGCACCATTTATGGTGTAATTTAAATTGGCTGGTACCAAACAACAAATTAGTTGAAATATTATACACGATCGTAAATGTGTCGAAAAAACAGTACACGTTCTAATTTTCATACAATCTGTTATTACTCAATTTGGCTATGAATATAAGCATATATATAAATTTTGTGATCTCACGTGTTTGTAATGTTTATTTGTCTTTATTTTATGTAGTGTGGTTATAGAAAACTTAATATTACTATTGGTAAAGTTGTAAGTATAAATTTTGCTTGTCACATTGACATATTTAAAGAAAGTGCGCAGAATGAGAGCCAATATATTGTACAAGAAATTGCATTAGTATCATACAAAACTTCGTCAAAATTTAACATTTTTTGATACAAGATATTGTACCATTTCTTGTACTATTTATTATTTATTTTCTGAAATATTAGCGATATTGCTTTAAAACTAAAATATATATAAAAATCTGTCTTATGAACAAAGCATCCACATCTAAATATATATATGGTGCACATAATCTATATAGTTTTTGTTTGTGTATAACAAAATATAGTTGTTTTTCCCATATAAGTATGGGCTAGTCTAAAACGGCCTAAACACGAAATCATAGATTGCAACCAGCGAGCTGATTAAAAAAATATGGTAGGCTCTACAATAATACGTTTTAGAAAACAATCAGTCAAAATAATAAAAAAATGTATTTTTCCAAGACTTTATTGAACGTAAAATTGCGACAGGTAGCGTTTTTGTAAGCACTTTTTTATTAAAATAATAATAATTTTTTAAATAACCTGCAAAACTAAAAAATATATACCTAGTTAGTTTAACGCACCGCGATGCGTAAAATCGAAACTACCGGAGACGTCAATGGTTTTTATGTTTACACTTCAGGAGTCCAAAAAGTTATTGGATATATTTTAGATATGGCTGTTTCATAATCATAGACAAATATATAAAAGTAGATTGTAGAATTTTAAATATATTTCGTTTTGTTTGACAATAAATGAGAGTTAAAACAGAAGAGTGAAGAAGCGTGAACAAATGAACAAATCCTCCCTATGAATCATCGTGTGTGGTACTCACTACGTTTACATTCCATCCACGCGACTTTCGTACTTTCACATACATATAAACGTGTAGTCCTATTTGCTCAACAAGTACTTGAAACTATGTTTATTTTTAGTACGGCTCTGCAAAGTGGACATACAGTTCTATTTGTTCTGTGTTCGCTAGATAAATAGTAAATAGGAAATAGAATGGAATGGGATTAGCGGAATATGCATTCATCGATTCGCAGAAAAACTAGAACAATTATAAAATGCAAATCACAAATTCTAATTAGAATATGTGGAAATAATAACAGTTATATTATAACAAAGGAATTATATTTAAAAACGATTAAAATAGCGACTAATTTTACTACAAAACTTAAATATGTCAGGTCAGGTGTAAGACAAATCTATGAACGTATATAGTTGCCATATCCAAAAATATAACTTGTTTATTTTCTCTATATATTTGTTCTTATGTAATATATACATTTTAAAAGAAAGTTGTTTTAAAGAAAATATCAGCTGATGTAGGTATACTTCAAAACTAAAATAAATAATTTATAAGATCAGTCTAAATATGTAATATATATCATCTTTATACTATATATTCTTTGTATATAAAAATATATATCCTCTGTATAAGATACATTAACTAATAAATACTTCAAAACCAAAATATATCATGTATAAAGATGTGTCTATATAATCAGAGCTGCTACATCTAAAAATATATATTGTGTACATAATCTGTACAATGTATTTATTAAAACATACTATATATGTACGTATATATCACAGTATATAGGTGTTTTTAGTATTAAATATCGGTTGGTGTTACTTCAAAATTAAAATGTATTTTCTACAAAGATATGCAGTGCCGGATTAAACCATGTGGAGGCCCTTAGGCAATCGAAATCTCGGGGCCCCCCTCCCCTAATAAGTTTATGATTTTACTACCAACAATTTTAATAAAATAATATACAAAAAAATAACATATTGGTAAAAAATTAATAGAATGTACCTATACTCACTAGTGGAATATAAAAGTATGAAAGAAAATATGTACTTTACAGTTTTAAATAAGATATTCAAAAAATATTTAAAAATATTTGGAAAGTGTATCAGTAATATTAAGATAAGCAGGGCCGTGCCTAGGCAATTTGCGCTCGAGGCAAATACTGCTATTTGCGCACCAAGCGCCAACTTCTTCTCAACAACAATAATGACAATATAAAATATACTAATATACATACCTATATTTAGGTTTTTATATGCATACACTACAGTGTAAGCAATAGCTGTGGCAATAGTAAGGAACGACAGAACGACATAAATTCAAAACTAGATTACTCAAGTAAAACTCAAATTCGCTATCACACAAAATCATGGAAAATGAAATGTCTATTATTTAATTCTACTAAATACTAACCGATATCTTTGTTGGTGGCCGCCTATTTAATACTTTATTATCATGATCACATCTGCTATTCTCTACATAATATGTCGATTCTAGGAAATTTCGTTAATTAAGGGAACGGCACAATTTATACAAAGGCAAAAGCTACCGCAGTTCGGCGTACTGTATGAGTTAAAAAATCTATATTTATAGTTAATAATAAAATAACAAATTTAGTTCATTTTCAATTTTTTTTTGCATCTTACATCGATTTCAAAATCATTTCAATATTATTTAAATCCAATATAGAGGAGCTCGGGGCCCCTAAAAGACACGGGGCCCGTAGGCAATTGCCTACTCTGCCTAATGGGTAATCCGGCACTGAAGATATGTTTATGAAAACAGCTGCCATATCCAAAATTATATAGGGGATATATTATAAATATAGTATATAGTTTGTGTACCACAAAAAGAAGACTTTTTTGTTTGAAATAACAGCTGGTGTTACTTCAAAAATAATATATATTATGTACATAGCTATGTCTATGAACAGAACTATACCATATCGTAAAATATATATTGTGTACATAATCTATATAATGTATTATTAAAATATACTACGTATATAACAAAATTTAGGTGTTTTTTGTCTGAAATATTAGCGATATTGCTTTAAAACTAAATTATATCATATATAAAAATCAGTCATATGAACAGAATAGCAACATCTAAAAATATATATAGTATACATTAATTTATATACTTTTTAGATGTATATAAGAAAATATAGTTGATTTTTGTTTGAAATATCGCCTGGTACTACTACAAAATTAAAATGTGTTATGTGTAGAGATCTGGTAGCTACATCTAAAAATATAAATAATATACATTAATCTATATACTTTTTAGTTGTATATAACAAAATACAGTGGTTTTTAGTTTGAAATATCACTTGGTATTACTTCAAAACTAAAATGTGTTATGTAGAGAGATCTGTGTATGAATATAGTTGCCACATCCAAAAATATATATGGTGTACATAATCTACATAGTTTCTAGTATGTATATAACAAATATATAGTTGTTTTTGTTTGAAATATCAGCTGCTGTTACTTTATAATCAAAATATATTATGTACAGAGATCTATGTTTGAATACAGTAGCCATATATAAAAATATGTATGGTATTTATAATCAATACAATACATAATTTGTATATAAGAAAATATAGGTTTGAAATATAGCTTGTATTACTTTAAAACTATAATATATTATGTGTAAATATGTACCATATATCATGTATATAACAACTATGTATATATATATATATATATATATAGTGTAATATATAGGGCGGTATATAATATACAAGCTAATAGTTAATAAATGAACAGTAGAAGGCTACCTTACAGTTTTTAATATATGTTTACATCGCAAACATATATTCCCCACTATTAAAATCCCATTTACAGCAAAAACTCTTGGAAATTCTTTCAAAAATACCGCTGAAGTCGTAGAGATACCCTCACGTACACTGTGTACCTTGTCTGTCACTTTTACTGACGTGACCACGTGGCAACGTTCTCCTTCTGCGGGTAACAGTGTAGCGAAGGTATATACTCTGTACATAAAGAAGTCGGTATATAGGAGGGGTCGAGTACATAGTATATAGGAGCGGAGAGACAGACCGTAGAATGTACGCAGCGCACTCAGTCGGAGCCGAACCGTCAGAGAGAACGCACGCTTTACGGACAATGAGAGTTGGTGTTTCTATTTCATTGTTGTTGAGTGTATACTATAGTGCAGTGTATATACGTCATTAATTGGATACAGTTTGGATTATTTATTTAATTTGGTAAGATTTTTTAAAACTTATAAACAATTCTTCACCGTTAACTATTGCACTGTCCTTGTTTTCTTTATCTTGTCTTTGTTTAGCATACAGGGTGTCCCTATCCCTAAGCCCATAAGGATAAAAATCGCGAATTGTTCTACCGGTGTTCTGTCCTTGTTCAACGCAAGCAGGATGCCGTTAGGCTGTCTCTATTTAAACCGGATATAAAATAACCATAGGGGTTGTAGATGGTACTGTCTGGAGTGAAAACATCGGGTAGAGAAAGCACCGGTTGCTTATAAGGGATGTTTTTACAAAGGGCAGTACAGAGGGTTGTGTTTTCCTAGAAGTTTTGCTTTGCTTTTAACCGAAATTGCCGGCAAAGGTGTTGGTAATTTCTTACCTATACCTTTATATATAACCATCCTGTGTCTACACTTCATATCTATTATATACATCTTATATGCATTTCAGTGGCAGTTATATTCATAGACTTATAATATAAATTTATTTTAAGACACCTTTACATCGTATTACACATATATTTAATGCAATTTATTAAAAAACACTCCATATATACAAGTTATATAGTTCCATGTGACAGATTTCTCTATAAACATGTCTTGCACATAACCTATTTCACTTTTCAAAATGATGCCAGCCAAAAACTATTTTTTATTAGTAGTACCATACTTGTAAAACACCCTGTATGCATGTAATACACATAAATTTATCGTAATTCTGCCGAAAACAATTCATGTCCACCCTATATGTTTATAAATGTCAATTCTGTTCATACACATGCGATATATTTTAGTTTTAAAGAAAAAACTTTTTTATTACTAGTCTAGTACTTGTAAAACATCCTATATATGTACTACACTATATACAGGTTTGCAATTCGAACACCAGAACATAGGGGTTTGACATGTAAAATCATATTTTCGTAATTTGCTGCTTTCCTAATTATTTTATGTAAAAAAACTTAAAATAAAAGTTGCATATGAATCAATAAGCAAAATTAATTTTACGTGTCTTGTAAGCTCAGAAATTAGGTATGAAATTGACGTAAATCACCACAAAATAGCAGTAGACATGGAATCGAAACAAAAAATGAACAAATGTTTGACGGTTTATCTATCAAGTAATGTCAAATAATAATAAAAATTAAGAAACGTATATAGCCAACTTGACAGATAACCGTTAAACATTTGTTTATTTTTGTCTTAATTCCATGGCTGCTGCTATTTTTGGGGTGATTTGCGTCATCTTCATACCTTATTTCTGAGCTTATAAGGCACGTAAAATTATTTTTGTTCATCGACTCAGATACAAAATTTTATGCTCTACAACTGTTATTTGAAGCTTTTTTACCTACAATAATCACGGAAGCAGAAAATTACAATATACGAATATGATTTTACATGTTACATACCTATGTTCGTGTGTTTGAGTCACCACCCTGTATATTTATTGTAATTTGCTTAAAAACACTTTTATGTGGCTGATTTGTGAATAAGCAGGTTTTTAGAGTAATGCCAGACAAAAACTATTATTTTAATAGTAGTGCAATACTTTTAAATCACCCTGTATGTATGTACTATACATATATTTATCGTAATTTAGCGGAAAATACTTCATGTCCACCCTATATGTTTATAAATGTTAATTCTGTTCATATATATGCGGTATATTTTAGTTTTAAAGTCAATCCATGCAAAAAAAACTATTTTTATTAGTAGTGGAGTATCTGTAAAACACCCTGTATATATGTAGTACACGTATATATATTGGAATTTACTCAAAAACACTGCTTTTTCACCTATACACTCACACGTGTTAGTTCAATTCATAAACAGATCTTACGTATGACGTATTTTAGTTTTGGAATTATACCAACTAAATGCACTATATTTTGCCCTGTTGAAATTCACGTCAGCAATTGTAACCATGTGATTCAAATCGTTGAGGGGAAGGGGGTTGATGACATCATCTTGTCGGGTGAAATCGTGTGATTTCCGAAGTAAATAAATGGCAGTATTACATACAAATATAAAAATGGATGAAACATACAAAAAGAGTTGTAGATTAAACTAACGAATGTACCAACATACAATGAAGCATAAATTGTCAATGCCAAAATCACAGGAAAAACATGAATGACATATTCAAGTTTATTAAATATTTGAAAATATACCGCGGTTGCACTAGTGTTTCTGTTTCATCTTTGTCGTTGGTTAGATGCAGATAGCATATACACCCCTCTGTATACGATAATGAGATAAAGAATAAAAGTCTTATCTAAGCCATGCGTATACGACAAAGATGCAAGATAAAAGTTTAATAATTCTTACATCAGAAATTGATGACGTGAAAATCAACTGCGGAAATATAATGTATCTTGTCTTTGTTACGAGTACAGCATTTGTAAGACACCTGAATATATGCAGTACACATATATTTATTGTAATTTACATAAAACATTTCATATTTATCTATATGCATTCATACACACAGCATATTTTAGTTTCATAATAATAATAGCAAAAAAACTCATTTTATTAGTAGTAGAATACTTGTAGTAAACCCTGTGTGTATATATTACTCCTATATACTTTGTAAGTTACTCAAAAACGCATTATATCCACCTATATGTTTAAATATGGCAGTATTGTTAATTCCAATGGTTTATTTTAATTTTAGCGTAATACCAATGAAAAAACTTTTTTATATTAGATATAGAGAACTTACAAAACAGGCTGTATATATGTACCAAACATATATTTATTGTAATTCACTCAAAAACCACCTATATGTGTCCATATGTGAGTTCGGTTCATGGACAAATCTTGCACAGAATATATATTAGACTTGGAATAATACCAGACAAAAATATATTTTTTATAAGTAGTAAAACGAATTTAACAGAACCTGTATATATACTATATATATCCATATAGTATTTTATCCAAAAACTCTTCATTTTCATTCTATATTCGTCTATATGCCAACTGTGTGATAGACAAACCTTACACAAACAAAAATATTCATTTCTATTAATTATAAAGTGAATTTGAGACATACATTCTATATGTAACTTATCTTTATTACAAAAACATTGACCTATATTATGAACGCTCTTTTATAATAATAGTGCTTTTACGAACTGTGCTTTTACATTTATAATCTTATGAGGTCAGACGTAACTAATAAATAAAGCGCTTTATAAAAATGAACTCGTAATATGTACTGTAAATATGCAGTTGTGTTTTTAGACAAATCTTATTCACAACAAACATGTTCAAAAATTGAAGTTATATTTGTCGCAAACAAAATATTTTAACACTATAGTACAGCTAAGACCTGTATACATATATATCATTTATAAAATTAGTTAATTTATGTGAATATGAATACAAATTTTCTAGTTATGTTCGTAAAGAAAATCTTACATATAATATATTTTAGTCTTGGAGTAATACCAGCCGAAATCTTAAAAGTACACACTTAAAAATAAAGAACACATCATCCAAAAACTATTTTACAATTAGAAACATCAGTACTACCAACCTATTTCAATGACAATCTAAATTTTCCATCCCTTATCTCATGTTACATGTGTACCACCCTAAAATCTAACAGTAAAATCCCTATAACTCAATTCGACACTTCGGTAGCTCACCATATCCAGGACAATATGACAACGTAGCATATAATCACACACACATGACAACTGGTCAGGGTCGGATTCAGAAAATTTTACCTTTTCCAAAGTATCTATAAAAAAAATTTGGTGGAAGTTTTTGTTGTATAAATGTTAATACAAAGTTTTATTTTTAAATAAATATTTTATGCGGTATCCCGTCCAGAAACAAAACGCACACACGTGTGCTTGACTGTACACACCACACATATACAAGTTTTCTACCGTCCCAAGAAATATATTTTTTTCTATAGCAGATGTTAAAGTGAAATTTTATCAACTCAAAATAGTGGATAAAGTAACACTTTAACCGCAAGGGTAGATAAAGTAACACTTTAACAGCAAGGGTAGATAAAGTACTTTAACTTTTGTTTATTAGAAGTACATTTCCATAACAACGCATACTACTGACATTTTAAAATTGTTCTTGAATAATAATTTAATTTTTCTAATTCTATTCTCTTCAAAACCTGCTATAGAAAAAAATAGAATTTTATACACGACGATAAAATTAAATTATCGACTCGCGAAAAATATTATTTTATCGTCTTGTATAAAAAATAACTATTTAACAATTTATTTTGTATGTATTTTATTAATGTAATAATATTTTTTTTACATATATGATACTAGACAAACAAATAAAATTCGCGCATTCTTTAAATCGATTCATTATTTGTAGTTTACGAGAAATTAATTTTAAAAATTTGGGGAAGGGATGCTGTGACGTCAGCGTGGTAGAATCGTTAAAGAAGATAGATAGACTAGGAACGAAAGAGACAGTCTACCTGTCTTCTTCCACGATTCTACCATGCTGACGTCACTTATCCCTTCTCCAAAACATTAAATTGCTAATAACTATATTATTGCAAATAATGTTTAGTTTTATCTCGGTTTTTATTATTATAGTGAGAATCTATGTAGCTATTATTTCACTATATCATCGACTATTAACTCAGTTAAAATTAATATAACTATAGTGGGTATATAGTTTTATATTTTATGACTTATGAAATTAGTGTTAACCAGACAAGATTTGACTAAGTCTACGTTTAGATTCAAAAGTTTTGTCTAGCTAACTAGGACTCTAGATTATTTCATTTTTTAAAAATAAGATTTTTTTTTTATTTAAATCAGACTTTTTTGATTTTGTTAAAACGGTATATTATAATTTAAAAACTTTTTTTATATAATATCATTCATTATGAAAAAAAAACTGCTGTAAAAAATAAGTAAATATTTAAAGAAACGATAAAAAAAACTATAGTAAAATCCGTTTATAACGATACTACTTATAGCGACAAATTGGTTATAACGTTGAAATACGCTATCGTTATTTTACTTTTATCAGTTATACCGACTTCCGGTTCTAGCGAAATTTATGTATTTCCTTCGACGTCGTCATAACCGGATTTTACTGTAACACATTTCAAAGTTAATTTTACTAAAAATCACACGTTAGTGCAAAAATTTTCTGCGTTACCTATAAATACAAAATAATATACCAGTAAAGTGGTTTTATCGACGAAGTGAAACAGTTCTTGAAAGTATTGCCACATGGCAACATTGCCAACACTCTTTGCCCCCGTTTACGTAAATTTAGAATAATAAATAACAATTGCAGAACAAGTGCTTTAAATCAATGATTTTTTTTAAATCTATGTGATTGAAAATTACATAAATTTTCATATAAAACTATATTTTTAATATATAATTTTTTTTTGCGGTACCCCATCCAAAAACAAACCACACACACGTATGCTTGATAGTTAGGTGGTTAACCTTACAATTATACCTATGGACCAAAGAAATAATATTAAGAATTTATTTTGTAGGTATTTTATAAATGTAATGTATAATGTGCAAATTGCAATGAATAGGGTGTAAATTTGTCCCCCTTAGTGCTGGCCTGGCGCAGTGCCGTTACGGCCGATGACGCACGTGAGCGCCCCCACCCCCGCCATCCCCTAGTCCATCACTATGTAATACATAGTCTAGGGTAGAGATATTGGATTTACCCTGATATAGAATCGAGTGTTTTCAAAAGATAACTCATCACCTTTTGATGAAAACAGACCTAAAATAAAAATATCTATTTATTTTTAGTCATACATCAGCTGACATCACAGAGAAACTAAATAAATAATAATTGCAAGGTGGAATTAGTAATAGTAATATATATTTGATGCAACATCATAAAACATAGTTGTTGTTTTCTATTTATTTGTTACAATTGTTTCTTCCTGTTAGGTTAATTGTTTGATGATGTCTAAAAAGATAAAGGACTATATTATGAACCCATTTTTATAATAAAAGCAATTTTAGAAAGCGTGCTTTTACATTATAATCTTATTAGGCTAGACGTCACATTTAACAAAAGCGCTCTATAAAAGTGAGCTAGTAATACGAGCTAAAAGAATTGTAATAATAATAAATAATCAGTGCAATAACAGACTACCTAACTGTTATTTATAAAGTTTAATACTTATTCTGTATTTAATTTGTTTATAAATATAGTTCTCATATCTGTAACACTATTTTACAACTCTAATAACGTGTATTCAATTGTTGCCAACAATTACCAAGTATTTTGCACATAAAAAATAAACTGGACTTTTCATTTATCAGTGAACACAGTTGCCATAGCTTAATAGGACCAATTTTTTCATCTCTGATTAAAGTACTGGTTATCTTAACCATCGGTTAAAAAAAGCATCGTATTTGAAAAGTGAGTTGTTAAAAATATATCATATTTACTTTTTCGCGCCACCGTCCCATTATAACTAGTATTATAGAACTCAAAATCGTCCAGAAACTCTCTGTTATAAATAGGGATGCCAAGTTAAAAATTTAGCATTACATTCTGTCAAAAATTTTAATTTTATATTATTAGAAATGTAATATCTTAATTAAAACAACTATTTTTAATTTATTATTCATGTTATACTCGTTTGGTTTGACATCAATTCACATTCGTTTTATTTTTTAGGTTAGAACAAATGTCACTAATTTTTTTGAATAAAACAAGTGAACCGAAAATGTTTCTGACATAAAAACCTATAGTGTTTAGTAATACTGTTTCTTTAATAAATTAGAAGTGTTATCGTCGCAAAAAATCTTGTGTATCACACGCCTAGAAACTCTTTTGCGAGATCTCTCAAAAGTTTAGTTTCTGAACTAGTGATACAAATAACTATTTTATACTTATTCAAAGGGAAGTAGAAAAAATATTGTATGAAACACGTAAGGAAACTCTGGTTATTTAACTTCTACTCTTACAAAACTCGCCTTCGCCTCGTTTTGCAATTTTCGCATGCGTTAAATAACCACTTTTGTTTCTTCACTTATTACATAAATAGCTATTTTCTTGTGTTATACATCAGCTGATTGTGCATTGAAACTAAAATACATACTTGTAAGACTTATATACGAGTTGTAGTGTTAATGAATAATTATTGGAATATCTATCAATTACTGCGGTATATATTTCATCAATTATTTGCTGGGCTGCCCTCTAACAACTGGTATAATTACTACATTTTGGCGCGGTTTTATCCGAGCAAACAAAGCGAAACCAAGGCGAGCAAGGGCAACTTGATCAGAGGTGTCGGGTTTCTCGGAGCAATAGTGACGTGCACCCTTCTATAGGGAATGGGACGGACTGATTGTGTGTTGTGGTTTCATAATCGTTCATTTCATATTTGTTATATATCTGCATTTTGACTTTTGAGACGGGTACCTATCCAAACATTAACCATACATACCCTTGCTTCACTCAAATTATTGGTAATGGTATAAATATACAGGGTGTTAATACTAAGTTGTAACATACAAAATTGGAAGTTGAAACAAACAATTTGTCTTAGTTCAAATTTTTGATTTGGAGCTCATAGTTCATAGTTATTGACGTTTTTTGTTTTTCAATAAATCGTCATTACTTCCTTATTTAAAGGAATATTTAAAAAATACAAAAACTTTCAGCGGTTCTCTAAAACATTTGTATTTTCAATTATTTTTTATTTTATCAAGTAACATAATACCGATCGATCAAAAATTTCAAAACAAGATATTTTGAAAACCATTTTAAAATTGTAATTTCAATTATAATTCGTGCTTACAAATCTGAAGTTGTATGCTAATATAATATTTACACAAAACAAAAATGATTAGAACACTTTGTGTACTTTTTCTGTGACTTTCAGGTTAGTTTACTTTGATGTTTAACTTTACATTTGACCTTTGTATTATCTGTGTACGTGTTGTGTCAGATATGTCTTTGTGTGAGTTTTTAATTCATAACATCACGAAAGTTTGACACCCTTTGAACGGTGAGATCTGGGGTTCAAATTCAATTGTCGCTTTTAATCAAATAAATAGATCACTGTGTGTGAGTGGTTCGGAACCCACTATAAGCTGTAGGTTTCTTGCAGAGACTGTTGGTTGAAGCAATTACTTTTCTTGAAACCCTGTTCCATCTATAAATGTAGTGCCACAGATGATGATGACATATATAAATAATGTGATAGGTACATATCAAAATATGACATTCAAAATATAGGTAAAAATAAAGATGATACATCTATGCATTTTAAAATATATGTTTTAATTTTATTCACAAATGTTTTACGTATAATTGATGAATATTTAAAACAGAACATAAGTCTTTCTCGTCTTGAAAATTTCGACCATCTAGCAACTGTTTTTAAACAGATAACTTCCGCTTTTAACAAAGATCACATTAGAATTTCAAATTTTGTGGAACCTAATCTTATTTGTTCTGTTTCAAATTAAATTCCTGTTTCACACTTTTATGATGTATCGTTATTTAAGTACAAGTTTTCATGATATATTGGCTCACCCAAAAAGTTTTCTTTTTTCAAAAAAAATAAATAACAGTTTTATTCGTTCAATACTCTAATATCGAAATACTATCATAATTTGTACTATTTCTTATGGGTTTGTCAAAAAAAAGATCCAAACGAAATGTGATACTTAAATTTGTCTTGAAAATTTGGAATCAAGATCTAATGATTGATAGTTTTTCCAAAAATTTAAAATATTAAGCATCACACTATAATACACGATTGTGAGAAATACGCCACTTTGAAGCTTTAGATAGTGTTAGAAAAGTGTTACTTTCCATAGTGGTTGGTGAAAAACATATTTTTATTTCCCACTTCCCACGGTAACCATAGACAACGTTAAGGTATAAATTCTTATCTCACAGTTCTGTCAAACATCGTATTATTTAATTTTTATTTTATATCCAGACATATTTATTATTAAAATATAAATGAATTAGGAAATAATATCGTGGTCGTAGAAAAAGTATAGTGTACAACTCGCTTTCAATATCCGTATCATACTCGACTCATGCTTCTAACTGTCATACTCGTATGAAATGAGTACCATTCCATGCTTGTTGTACAATATAACTATATTAGACTAATGGCCGTTTGAACCACCATAACTTAAATTTTAAGTTTGCCTTAAATAGACAATATCGAATCGAAATAAAATGTCAAATGCATGATTTAATATTGCTGTCAAAAATTCGATTAGATTTTTTTTATTTAAGTTTGGCTTAAAATTTAAGCCTTGTTGGTGCAAACGGGCATAAGAAGAAAACAAAAAAAAATCGGCTACTAAAAGGATGAAGAAACATATTGGTTCTCATGTTTTATTAATATTTGTCCTTATAAAATAGTGCATAAAGTTTCTGATGTCCCAACAGCAACACCAATAAGGCAATAAGTTTATACGGTGTTCTATTTTATGTTACATCTATAAACTTCCGTATAGGAGTTTTATTGCAATGACGTCACGTGTGTACACAGCAGCGGGGGCGTGACGTCAGGTGACGTAATCAATGAGTATTGAAAAGCAACAGAGATGGACATAGTGGAAAATATGTTATTCGAACGCGGAAAATATCCAATATGCAAACTATCAAAAATAATTCCAGAGCCCAGTCCAGATTGGGGTCACTCTGTATTATTATCAAACTGGTTTTCAGGTTTAAATCCCTAACATTAGGTTAACTATACCCTGAACTATAAATGCAAAAATAAATAAGGGAAAATTGAAAGATGAAATCTAGTTATACATTCTTTTAATGATAATTTTTGCAATGCTTTCTAACTTGTAAATATATATCAGGTCTACTGCTTTCTGCTTGATAAGTGTAAGAAAATATATACCTATAATATACCTGGGCATTGCTAACCTAATGTTAGGAATGTAAAAATTATAATAAGAATAGTGATAGTGTGACCTATACAATATTTATTTTACGAATAGTATAATGCCAGGTCTTATAAAAATAATTATCTAAATTTTCGAACTAAATTAAATTAACTCTTCGATTTCTTTACTTTAAATAAATATTAAAATATCCTAGGAATTAAATCTATAGTTTAAATTAACTGGTGAAATCGGGGTATTAAATGATACTCGTGAGTTAAATAGGCAGTGACAGTGACAATTAAAAATTGAATTTCTTTTTAAAGAGTGTGATTCTGAATAGTAAATAAGTCAAATATAGGTACATTTGATATTTGATAATAAATTCTTCACACAAGTTCTTTATGTCCTTTAGTTGAAATAATCAGTATCAAGAAAAAAAAAATTGGCAGTACTAAAACATATAACCACATAACAGTATGTGTGTATAATAATAAAAAAATATTTGTACAAAAATAAAAACAAATATTGATTTCATTAGTTTCGTACAAAAAATATTGTACTTTTTTCCCAGATTCGTTCTATTGCAGTGCTTGCAAGCTCGCGCCGTAAAATACTCATCCAGAAAAATGACGTTCTCACACTTGATATGCAAATAACTATTTTGCTATTATTTATATCAGATATTTCGGAATAACCCTTTTTAAAAGAAATATTGGATTTTACAGACTCTTATGTCAAAATTTAACTTTACGGACTCATCTGTCAAATTGAAGTAACCTATATTTTTGCAGTTTATTTTAGCACTACCTAAAATAAGAAACATATCATTCTATAATATTATTGGTGAATTTATTTATTATTTACCTTTGATAATGCAGTGCTTATAATTTAGATTTTGAACTAATTTCTAAATGGGTAAAGGTATAGAGATAAACTTTAAAAATTTGGAAACTACATTAAATTCTACATAGAATATATAAGCGAAACATTTTTCTTATAAGTGGTTCAAATTTGGGATAATATCAAATATAGAAGTAGTGTTTAATAATATTGTAATTTATCAGATTTTGGTCTCTACTTTCGAAACAGTTACAGATATTGACATAAGTTTTTAAAATACGGATCTTACGTTAAATTCTCCATAAAATATTAATAAGAATAAAATTCCATATGCGTAATAAAAAATTATACTTTAATCCCTTGATACATATAACTATTTTCTATAATTCGTGTTACTTTATATTTGGGATGTAGTGAGTTTGAATCATGTTGACATATAGACACATACATACATATATATTTGTGTATATAATTAAACAAATACTATGCGATAAACAAACATTAAGATCAGATTAGAGCTCATATCTGCAGAATGCACAACCGCGAAAGTTCGGCTGATTGTGTAACAATGCGGGAGTAGGGCTCGGGTTTGCAGCGTCGAGGCGTCTGCCGCGCGACGCCGAGGCTACAGGCGTCGGGACGATCAGTCACCGGCACCACGCGCGCCGTCGCCATGGCAACGCTGCGCTGCAGGATCAGCTGATTCGGTGATCGGCGACGTCTACTCCAGGCTCTCAAGTAGCGTCCCACGCTTCTCAAACTTTATACTCGTAGTGTTGGTGTTGAAACGTCAAGTGCAGTCACACGTCTCTACTGTAACTACACGTGTATTGGGTTCAGTAATATACGTAAAATAATAATGCCAATTGACTTAGAATCTATATTTATGTTTAGAGTATAAATATACCCACAAAAGTTATTTCTAATGACAGTTAAACATAAAAAATTACATTTTTTAATTTTTCTTTTCAATTTTTTTTATATAAAGCCGAAATAAGCCAAAAATATCCATTTCTGAGCCAAAAAATAGTTTTTGGAAATAGTTGATAGACGTTGATAGATGTCAATACTCTGGTTTTAAATTTACAACCAGAATTCAATTATTTATTTCCGTACTTGAGAACTAAAAAACTGTATTTTTTGTGAATCTCAAAAATGAGTAGATATGCAGTTTTATCGGGTATTTCAGTTGATTCTACGGGCAAAGCTACATAAAGAAATGTTTTCTCGACATATACTTTCTTTGGAACGATTCGGAGAAAAATGAAACAAACGAAAAAACATCTTTCAGTTTTTCGCTCGGAAACTTTTTACTCCAAATTTTTCATTCTCTAAACGTAAGTAAATATCGATACGCTGATTCCAAATTTTCAAACAGAATTTAATTATCTCTTTTAATTCCTGAGATTTTCGTTCTCGAATTGCACCTCGAAAAAATTGTGTATTATCTCAAAATGAATAGAGATAAAATTTTACCGATTATACCAGTCGATTCTACGGGCAAAGTTGCATAAAAATATGTTTTTTTTTCATGTAGGTATGTTCTTTGGAACAATTCAGAGAAAAACAGAAAAGAAAAAAACATATTTTTTTTTCTCCAATATTCATTTTGTAAGCTTAAGTAAAAATATCGATACGCTGATTCCAAATTTCAAACAGAATTCAATGATCTCTTAACGCTCTCGAGTTATTTACGTTCAAAGTAGAATCGACTGACATAAATGCCAAGATTGTATCTCTATCCATTTTTTAGATAAACTCAAAAAATGTATTCTTTCGAGTTGCTATACGAGCAAATATTACAAGAATGGAAAGAGATAATTAAATTTTGTTTATAAATTTGAAATTAGCGCATCGACTTCTATCATTATGGACTATTTTCAAAAACCAAAATTTTGGACATAAATATGAGTATTAATTATAATTTTAGAGTAACAAACTAAAAATTGTAACTTTGCATATTCAACTGTGATTAGAAATAACTTGCAGATGTAAGAGGATATTAATTTTTAATTGGAAATGTGAATTATTATTTGTTTTATTGACCCAGCAGTACTAGCAGTCAGCCATCACTATATTTAATAACCAATAACATATATATTTTATGAAAATACAGCTACACTCATATTTGTATAGTTTGACCTAGTGGTACACCGGTAGTATGTTTTGTACAAATAATTGATCACTTCCTCCCACGCTTCCATCGATTACGTCACTGTGACGTCACACCCCCACCCTTAAACGGGAGAGAGAAACAAGCCAACTACCCTCAGAAAAGGCACACCAAATAATTTTCATATTTTGAATTTTTATATGTAGGTATTAAAAATAAAAATTACACATTATTTTTATTTTGAAAAGAAATAGTAAGCGAGTAATTAAATTTAAATTTTTGTTTCGAAAAATAGCAGTCCGAGAATGATATTTTCCGGTCTGTGACTAAGCATTAAGATTCTCGTCTTAATTTTTAATCCAATATTGCATAGTTTCAGTAAAGTCTTATTTTTTAATAAAAGGTAACATTGCTTTCCATGCGTATACAATTTCTACAAATTTTTGGTCTTTATGTTTCGTATTATTTATTTAGAAATATCTAACTGTTCCATTTTAAATCTTTTAATACAAATAAAACTTATAGCGAGATGTTTCATCACTTCAAGTTTCATTCGTTTTGCATATTCGAACTTCCTTTCCAAATCGATGATCTTTTGCAAAATTTTATTAAAGTATTTATCACTATTCCTTATTCCATTACACAAAATTAATTTAATCGTTCAAAAACTTGCAAAGAAATAGATAACTGTTTTCACTTATTTTCTACATATTTCTGACAGTCATTTTTGTCAATCGTACTAAAGTATTTATTACAAAAAATCAAATGTATTGTATAAAATTTAAGAGTCAACATAATTATTTTTTATTAAACTACTGGGGATCAATCAATAGATGGCAGGGCAAAACGAACCAAGTGTCATCAACTTAAGTTACTGTACCCTGTTTTTTCAATCGATTTGACAAGAGAAACTTCAAAACTATCGCATGTATATTAATTAACACTTTTGTCAAACATTTTTTTTCCTAATTTGTTACTACCGTCACTCTTATTTGTTATAGACATCGGTAAAATTTAAAGTGTAGCTATTGTCTTAGCGATACTTGTTATATATTGAGCAATTTAGCAATGCTTCCTTAAAACATAGTCGATAGTTAAAATTAAGCTACGTCGATTAATATAAGCGATGAGTTGCATGATATTCATGCAAAATTTATCGATAAAAACAGGAGAACTTGTGATATTAATCTATTTAACTATTTAAATTAAATTTCACTTGTCTGAAAATATGTAACTGTATAGGACTAATTATAGATAGAACATTTCTGAGAATAAATATGTTGTATGTTAGTGTTTTTATTTGAACAATGTTATCTCGAGTGACGTCACGAACGTCTCTCTCCTAAGTCCGTCTCTGTAGGAGATTTGAAACGTGTTTCAGAGTAACGCCAGCAGCTCTCTTCTCTCTCCTCTCCTCTCTCTCTCGCACTCTCTTTCGTTTCGATGCCGATGGATCGTTTGCAGACTCTGAACTGTTGATGTGAATCCACTGTTCTGTTATTTATTATTTGGGGTAGAATTGATCTACAAAATTATATAGACCTCAAAATGCGTGCTGGGATTTTTTTTGGCAATCACGCTATTAAAGAGGAAACAGAAAATTCCGCAGCGGAATACGTACTTACAGTTAGTTTATTAATTAAAATTTTTATGATATAAAAAGTAATTAACGATAGCTGCATTTTATTCTGCATTTTTTTATATTAATAGTTTCGCACAATTTATCACATCATTTCAATTAATCACTTATTGTGACCGTTCTTTTTGTCACAAATCAGTTGTCTGCCTACAAAATTGTTTCATTACTGAATTTAAAATTTCGTTATTTTATTTGTAATAATAACAAAATAACCAATAATATTGCAGATATTGTGTTAATTTTATTTATAATTTATTAAATGAAGATGTAAATGATTCAGATTTGGCCACAATTCTCGTTCATTTACTTCTAAAAACTTAAGTTCTGTTCACTTAAAATAAAAATATACCTACGGTAGTTTTTATTTTAAATAAAAATATAAAATCTGATGTGGACACCACATGACTTCCTTGTGCTCTAAATTGTACACATTTCTTGCTGCACTTCATTTAAACTTAATTCACTTGAATGTGAGATCATTCTATGACTTTTTCTTCAACTTCCATTCGTTTCATATTGTCGAACTTCCCTTCGTAATGGATCATCTATTGAAAATCTTATATTACGAATAAATTATTATAAGCATTTGTACTTACAGTATTAGTACAATTCCTTTTAGAGTATTCGTTAATTATTTTTACAATATTTTCACTGTCAATTATAATAATTGTTACTGTAAAATATAAAACATTTAACCGCAATTGTAACAAATTTACCGAATCATAATTACTTATAATAAGCTGGAGCTAGATAGAAACAAATTTGAAGTATAAAATTTTAGCTAATGGCATAATTTTAAGTTATTATTATATATATTTAAGAAAAACATTCAGATCTTTATGAAAACACCACTTCTGGTTGTACAGTTAACACCAAAAACAAATGAGATCTAACTTAGGATGTCAGAATTTTTTATCCAAAATTTCAACTTTTTTTATTCCCTAGTATTTGACTAATCGTTATGACAACATCCATCCATCCATACACGGACAGACATCATCGTAATAATATTAAAATCGTGTTCTAAGGACTTCAAAACGTGCTTCTCACGTTCCGATTTTTAGCATGATTCCAAAACCTCTCTGAGTGGTGAGAGGTAAAAAGAGATGTTCTCATTTATTTCGCGAAGTTTCTGCCAAAAGTATACAGTCTTTTTGAAAAGACCGATTAGAACAAAAAATGGAGATGTATAATTAGGTGTTATAGTAATTCCATAAACAAAATTTCAACATTCTATGGTAAAGCGCTTTTGTCATGCGAAAAATAAAAAAAAAACTATGAGCAAACTACATCTTAAAGCAATCCTTTATACAAAATTTCAACATTCTATGGCAAATCATATTTGAGTTATGCTGAAACTATTACAAATGGATTCAGGGATAGTCAATAAAGATAGTTTTACTGAAACCTGAAAACCGAAATTTTTCGCGATTACAATACTTTGTTCAAGGAAGTATTTTTTTGTGATTACAACATTTCCTTTACTTTGTACAAGTAAAAATTTTATGTTCAGTTTTAAGTGAGCCATGCCTGACAAAACAATTGAAACAAAAGATACCCAACTGTCAAACTGGTGTAGAATTGACGTATTTGACAGTCCATGTGACTATAGTTTGAGTGTTTATTTGTTCCAGGTCACTTCCTAAAGATGGACGGGGAAAGCGCGCCAAATTCAAAGGCGAAATTGACCGAAGTCAACTCATATCTGACGTGTCCTTTATGCAAGGGGTACTATATAGATGCCACCACCATTGTTGAGTGCTTACATTCGTGTAAGTTTATTTTCCACTTTTAAATATTGCATGTTAATAAAAAATTGTAGAACTGAAACTTATTTGTATTTATGTGTTGTTACAGTTTGCCGAAGTTGTATAATTCAACACCTACAACAAGACAACTACTGTCCCATATGTGAACTAATGGTCAACACTGCTAAACCGAACATAAAGTAAGTTATTTTTATTTATTACACATGTACAGTACACGTAAATAATCATTGTTGCAATAAATGTAATGAATTCTACAATCAATTTTTATTGTTAATGATAAAACAGTAAAGTTAAATTTATAACTCTTACAGAACATAGAATATAGTGTAGCATGTTTTATAAGTTTTTGTTAGTGATTCTGTGAGATGAGACGAGACGAGATTTTTCTTTTTCTCGTATCTCATTCTAAATGTAAAATATTTTATCTCGTCTCGTTTATTTCCCGTCTCAAATATTATTATCTCGTCTCAGTCTCGAATCTCGCCGATATTTCTCGAGTTTTCAAGGCCGAATATTTAGTAAATAAAATTTTGGTTTTTAATTTTAAATATTTTTACGAAATCTCAGAAAATATATTGTACTAATTCTATATATTGACAGTACCTATTATCAAGAACTCAAAAATTTGACAAAAGCTACAGAATATTTTACATTCTGTCATATTCGGACCAACTTCGTAAATTTATCCTACTGGTAAAATTTTATCGCAAACATAAACTAGCGGTTAGTTTATCCTCATGTTATCTAAGATTTATCCTCTTGGTAACGCTAAGATACTGAAAAACCGAAATTCGTGGTTACTATTTGGATTAATTGTAATAGAGACTTATCACACTTATCAGGACATTAAAAAACCGGCCGTAAATGTAGTACTTTTTATTAGTATTAAACGGTTTATTGCAAATATCAATTTTATTTATATATCTTTCATGAAAATAAAAAATGAATAAATATCTTATATTTATGATGAGGAAGATTCGTCCATATTTACACTTCTTGTTTTTTGTGTTATCTATCATTTTTTGACTTTTTTATTTCGTATTTTGTATAAACTGATCCATAAATACGCGAGTATGAAAAGTCAAAGTATCAAAGTCCTTCGATTTTCGAAAACCGAAATTTTCTATCGTATTAGAAAAACCGGAACAGCGTTAAGCTAAGTACTATTTTAATCGTTTCTGAATTATATATAGCAATAGTATCTCGTACTTGAAATGCAGTTATATCTGTGTTTAAATTTAAACAGAACCAGTTTAAAGAATATAACAGTTATTATCTTTATTACTAGAAAAGATAAGAGGCACAATATACCGGGTGTCCCAGCTCGACCGACACATGGGAGTTTTACATGGGAAATCAGTTAATTATAAATAGTATCTCCCCAGTGCAAGATATTAACTTGAAATTTTGTATACTTATAGGAGAATATTAATTCTATGGATCACACTTATTTGAAATACGCAATTTCGTCTGCAGGGCGAGATTTTTCAAATTTAAAATCTAATATTTTCGTTCAAAATCAGATAGCCATGGAAATAAAAGAAAATATCTATGTGACAGTTCTGACAGTTAATGACATGCCATTGTAGATATTTATATTTTTGTAATATTGGTATATTATTTAACAAAAAGAAACTAAATTCAACTTAAATAATATTAAAATACAAGGAATAAGAATTAAAATCAGTGGTAATTCACTAAACTGTCAGATAAATATTTTCTTTTATTTCCATGACTATCTGATTTTGAACGAAAATATTAGATTTTAAATTTAAAAAATCTCGCCCTGCAGACGAAATTGCATATTTCAGATATGTGTGATCCATAGAATTAATATTTTCCGATAAGTATACAAAATTTCAAGTTAATATCTTGCACTGGGGAGATACTATTCATAATTAACTGATTTCCCATGTAAAACTCCCATGTGTCGGTCGAGCTGGGACACCCGGTATATCATATGTTGGACTTACATTTATTTTGTTTTAATAACTATAATACGTCTGCAGTGTAGTCATTTTTCTGAGAACAACGAAAATTACTAATATTGCAAACTTATTCTTATAACAGTAGATAATTTTTGAACTGTTTAGCAAATTTTAGTATTGTGTTTCATTTAATATTTAAGGTGTTTTTTGGCTATATGAAGAAAGTGTTGTTAGTGGTATTTAACATGAGAAAACGGTTTTTGGTAAATATAAACTATCCGGTAAACAACTAAGTCTCTATATTGTACAGGACAATACTATATGTATTCCTACATGTTATTTAATACAGGTTACTTCGTTTTAATAACGTAGTACAGTGAAATTTAAAATAGAGAATTAAATATTTTCGCCTGATGTTTTTGTCTTAAAATGAAAGCTGTTAATTCGTGATTATTAAGTTAGAGTAACGTCCCATAGAATCAAATGTCTTCAGTTCGATTCCGACTTGGAACACATTTGATTATAAAAATTTCTTGATTAATTATGTTGATAGTATATTTGTTAATAAATTTATTTACTGCATTGTGTATTATTTTATGTAATTTATTTAATTTTAATTATTTCTCGCTAAATATGTTTTACAAAACAGTAATAATTTTGTGAGTAAGTCAGAATCGAAATGAGAAACTTTGACTCTGTAGACCCTTACTCTAACCTCATAACTTTGACATCTTTTTCAAAAATTATTTGATTTATTATTACAACTTACTCAAATGTAAAGGACGTATTTACATTCCTTGTTACTTAAATGTAAATTCTGCTATCGTGGAATAACTGTTTTGAACTTCGGCTGCTATTACAAAAAAAGGTATACATATCCTTTTTAATTATTTTTTTGATATATGTATATATTTTTAATTGTAAAAATGTATAGGGTACGTATATGAAATATTGATCAGAAGTATCAGTTTTTGCCGCATGTAATTACATTTATAATGACCGCCTCTGAAGCTGCAACCACGAAAACGTTTGCTTGGTAACCGTAACCATAGCGACGGAAACACGCTAATTATTTCTTCACTCGTTCACTTGTTTTACACACTAACCTATATAACTACTAATATACATATTTTATATACATATTTATTGTCCATTTGCGCACTATGTTATTCAGTCCGACCCCTTGAGTGGTGTGAAAGGGGTTGAAATTAGTCTATGACGTCACAAACGACGCTCAAGCGTCTAGCCTTCACGGTTTAGGAAACTTGTTGCTTTGAAGATTTAGACTCATCAACCAACGCAACGACAAAGCAATACATTTATACATTGCAAGAAATAAACACAAATGTTATGATTCTTAAAATTTTATTAGTTTTTATAATTAAGCATAATTTAAAAATGACTGTTTATTTATAGACATATTTTTGTGCTATTTGTTTTGTAAATTTCATAATTTTAGTTTCCCACAAATTTTATTTCTTATCTGTTGTGAAATAGTGTATTATTATACAAGTTTTATAAGACGATATATTGTTTCATGAGTCCAAAAACAAGAATGGAACAATATGTCGTAAAAAACGAATATAATATACTACTTTTAATATTTTGCTTTACTAATTTAATAAAAATCTTTAAATTTGCAATTAAAAAATATAGATTATTATCTACAAAGAGAAATGTGAAATATGGTAACTTTGTTGAATGAATTTGGGTACATTTATCGATCAGTAAGCATTTAAAATATGAAAATATTTATAAATCTATACATTATGAGTTATGAAATTTTAATATCCTTTTAAATTGGTTTTGTTTACTCGGTTTTCCTACTCAGAAATAATATAAATTGTATTAAAAAACATAAAAAATATTTGAGGTTATTAATTTGACATTTAAAGTGGGGTACAGTTGTTAGAAGTACCAATTTTACAACAACAAAAATACTAAAAATAGTTTAACAATCTTCTATATTATTAAACTATTTTCGGTATAATAATAGGGTAATTTTTAATACAAAGTATAAAAAAACTTATAACTTATATGGCATGTACATCAAATAAGTATTTATTTTTAAATACTGGCGTATACTTGAAATCATATAATATGAAAACTTTTATATGCATATATCTTGTGTACACATATTAAAATATATAATTCATGTATGAATTTATTTACGACGTTTATAATACGTGTTATTTAAGTAAACATCGATTTTATAGTTACTCTTTTTAGTATCAAAAACAATAAGTACAGTCGTATTATTTATTTTGTTCTCGAAGATGTTAACCAGGTATAGGTATATAATTTCTCAAATGTTAAACATGTCTTGTTTTTGTATGTTGTAGGCCAGATAAAACCCTCCAGGACATAGTGTACAAGCTGGTGCCTGGCCTGTATGCCTCGGAGATGGCTCGTCGGAGAAGGTTCTGGGCTGACAGACCTGCAGAAGCTGCCAAAGTAGGCTGTCCAGAAGCCAGGGGGTTGATGACAGAACGCATCATCTTCAGCCCGCAAGATGCAATCAGTCTTAGCATCGAATACACCAGGTAAAAACAACAATTTAATGTCTTGTTTTGTCAACTTATGTACCGGTAATAGCTAGTAACATGACTAGTATTGATATGAGTATCATAACCGCTGCAAATACAAGTAAAGCTTGTCATGAGACAAATACTTTATAGTTTTATGTAGGAATGTAATGCTACAGATTACGTCTTCAAAATATTATATATACTGTGTGTCTGTCGTAAATGTGCACATAGGAGATTAACATGAGAAATTAGTTTTTTGCAATTTCTTGGTCGCCTTATTTTAAGTAAAAACGCGTCAAATAAAAGTTTTAGGGCATAAAATTCTGCATCTAAATCAAGAAGTAGAATTATTTTTACATGCTTTGTAATGAGAGAAATAAAATACGAAAATGTCGAAAAGTACATTGAAAAAATCAACAGCCATGGAATTGAAGAAAAAAAATAAATGCCTAACGTTTTATCTGTCAAATAAGTTATTTGACGTTATTATTAAAATATGAATATTTATACAAATGCAAAACGTGTTTTCTTAATGTTTTTTTTTGAGGGAGGTAATAGTTAGGGTCCCTAGAATACGATTTTACTATTTTTACCATGTTGTCTGTATGTTCGTGTGTGTGTCTGTGACAATTTTTCGTCCACTATAACTCCAGTACGATACATGTAAAAAATATAATCTGTGGTATTTGAGATTTATATTGTAATATGATGGACTGATTAGATTTTGACTACAATTGGTTTATTGGAACTAGTACTTTAATCAAGATTTTTATAATTTAATGACCTTCGTTACTGTTATTAATTGAATAATTTTGACAGTTTGATGGAATAATATTATTCAATCCAAAAACCAGATTACTTTGAAGTAAGTTTATCTACATAAAGTTAAAGTTACACTAGTTTTGTCATATTTCATACTTTTCTTTTCATTTTATGCTTAAACTATAGCTAAATAATTGCCTTGCGTTAAGTATACTGTGAAACAGTGACGTGAGCTAATGTTATTTACCTGTCAAAGTGTCATGACGTATTTGTTTATAATAAACATATATTTTTCATGTTATTTTTGGGAATAACAGCTATTTATGTAACTAAAAAATGCCTCATTTTTTGTATCTATTAAATGTAGTGAAAAACTTATAAAGAATATATTACTACAGTGGCGGGAGGTAATGTGTTGGACACATTAGATATTTTTTTTTTGACATTGATATTTTATTTGGAAACTAATGCAACCCCTACTTGCAATTTCCCGAAACCTCGTGTCGAGAACGTCTTGTGTTGTGTAGTGCCGGTATGGTTAGAGAGAGAGAGAGAGGCTCTCCTCTCTTGTGTACATAGGCTGATAATGAGCACGGGAGAGCGGTACCGTGCTACGTTCATACGGGGAGCAAGTACGGAAAATTGTACATAAAGAATTACCGATAACTACCGCGTACAGTTAGTTAAGTTACAAGTGCGTATATATAAAACGCGGTGTGATGTGTCATATAAATTAGGTAAATAAATACAGCGTTATTAATTTCAAAACAGACACGTGGTTTTCAGTCAGCCAATCATAGTTTGGCTCTCAACTGTCATTAACAACGCGGTTAATTTCAAATGATATTGTTATGCATTTATTTTCTTGAGATAGTACATCAAAATTATACTATTATGTAGAAAAACATACAATACTCAAATATAAAAAACGGGCCTATTATTTCTACTAAAAATTTGGTATAATAGTGGTTACTTTATATTGTTTTTGACTTTACACTTGAGATCAGAGGTTCAAATCCAAGCTTTGTTAATCTTGAACCAAATAAAAATACCACTGTGTCTGAGTGGTTCGGAACCCACTATAAACTGTAGATTCCTTGCAGAGACTGTAGGCTGACAGCAGTGGAAACCTGCACCCCTGGTATATAAGTAAACTAATAGTGTTGCCGTCTAGACAAGACAAGACAAGAGTTTGCAAAATCCTGTCTTGTCTAGAAATTTCAAGACAGGACTTGACTAAGTCTAAATCTTGATTAAAAAGTCTTATCTAGATTATACGGGATTTGATGCTAAAAGTTTTGGCTTTTAAGAATTTGACATTGGAAGATTCTAACGTTTAAAATTTTTGATGTTTGATGAACAAAGTCACCCATCTTGCTTATAACTGCTTTGACTCATGCTTGACTATTGAAACTATTGAAAAACTGAAAAAATAAATGAGAAATACAAGATTTGATATATACGGGATTTGATGCTAAAAGTTTTGGCTTTTAAGGATTTGACATTGTAAGACTAGATTGTTTCAAGATTCTACATTAACCTGCCCGTACGTTATAGACAAGGACAGATAATTCTTCAGCAGCGTTCTTTTTCTATTTTACAATCAATGTATCAGGTCGGATGCAACAACGTTCGCAAATTCGGATTTTTTTATAATATGGAGTCTAGAAAATTGTCAAAAATTTTCTCGTTTTGATCCTAGATCAATAGAGAGATAGAATAAGAAAGTCTTGTCTTGATAATTGAGACAAAACAAGACAAGAGTCTAGATCTAAATGGCAACAATAGTCAGTAAACAAAACCTAACTATAACTGCAGAGGTTGTAAGATGCAAGTACAGCAGGTCGTAAAATAAATCTGGTACTTGAGGAATGTTGTACTATAGATCTTGGAAGTACTATACCTAGTACAACACCCCATATCTTTATTACATCTCCACCTCTGTGCACCGACTATACCACACCGCCTTCCCGTTTCTCTTTCCGTGTTTCCGCTCGCTCCTCGCACGAACGAAGCAACCTACAACCCGTGAAAGCGAACAGCTGCAATCGGCTAAAAAGGACTGGAGTCCCCCTGCCGCTCCCCTCGGCTGTTTCCGTCGCTGCTCGGCCGCGCTCGTAACCTCGGCGGAGACATAGGCCCTAGGCCCACTGCAGGGCACAACATATGGGAAATTACAAATAAATCATGTAATTATAGTGCTTACCGGATAATTGCTTCTTACCCGCCACAAAACTGCTCTGTTCGTGTGCTTTTCATTTTCCCTATGTCAAGCTTGGGCTGCCGCGGACTGTACTTGGATGGGTGACCGCCCTTCAACAATCAGGGGTAGGATTCTATAACTCATAACAACTATAAATAGCAACTACACTTTTAAAAATATCAATTAATTACCTCAAATGTCAAATGTTATCGTGACGAAAATTCAAATTTGCAATGAATTTAAGATCATTGTAGACTTGTAGAGTGTTCTTTATACCTGTGTGAGTATATGTAACTACGTATTAACCATAAATATCCATTACAATTTTAGAATAGCTGATATTTGCAATTGATATCATAACAAGTCCAAATGATAGCAACCGAAGTTATAGAATCCCACCCCTGTTAATATATTACATGACATACTTCTATTTTTACATCGGACCACTCGTTTACTTTGATTTGATTTCTAATTGTACTAGCTTTTCATTTTCTGTATTTAATGTCCAGCTTGGGGATCCGCGGACTGTACTTGGATGGGTGACCGCCCTTATATCCTCAATATATCTTTTAATATATTACATGACAAGCTTCTATTTTTACACCAGACCACTCATTTACTTTGACTTGATATCTAATTGTACTATTATACACTCACCGCATTAGTTAAGAGTGCCAGGGAGGTGATGTCTCCAATAAACACCCTTTACAAAATAATATATATCGCTACTTATGCCTATGTGCTATAAAGTTTTTTGAACTGTTTACTCACCAGAAAAATTGACCTTTACAATTTACATAGGCTACAAGTTATAAAAATTTATACAAGTTGTAGTTGCACTATTTACAATATTGAAAGCAGTTTTTTGTTACTATTTCATACAAATTTTTGACACCTTAAAAACTGTCATAATTTGGTTTTAATTATAATTTTATTTACAAGTGAATAACAATAGTATATTGTACAAGCATGGAATGGTACACATTTCATATGAATATGAAATGGACATTCAAAACGAGTTGTACACTATACTTTTTCTACAACTTCAGTTATATTTTAACAATAAAGATATCTTCATTTCATTACTTCGTAGCAACTTCCTACAATACAAAAATTTGATAATACGATTTTTGACAACTGTGAGATATTAATTTATATCTTAATGTTGTCTATAACATCTATAACAAACATGTAACAAGCAAATATCTTAATGATCGTAGAAAAAAACTATTGTACAATATATACAAGATAAAAGTTTTACAGTTTCAAGGAGTCATTTCATCCAATCAGTAGTAAAAACTACTGTACCTGGCTAATAATATAAAAATAAAATACTATATTTATTTATTTCTGTAGCCTCAAGTACTAAAGGTACTAATTTCCTAAGATTTACGTAACTTATACTACTAAACTATTTGTAATAATGAATAGTTAATGTAAAGTATAAATAATATTTTAAATCTAATGTTTGAATTGTTGGTGACCACGTAGGGACTTTTTTTGTTGCAGTGACGAGCCGGCAGGTTGGCAACGCAACACACCGGATCCGGAAGTGCCTCTTCGTCGGTACCTCCAATGTCCAGCGATGTTGCGAGTTGAACATCTCAAGAAGTTCATTTGTAACAAATACAATGTGGATATTTCTTTGTATCATGTAAGTATACCTTTTCACATATTACACATTTATTTCTCACCTAATACTTGTGGTACACTCTTCACATGAGTAAGACATCACTTATTTACTTTAACAATTAAATTACTAGTGATAAAACTACAAAAATGAGAAATACAAGATTTGATACATTTGGGATTTGATACTAAAAGTATTTGGCTTTTACGGATTTGACGTTGGAAGATTCTAATGTTTGAAAGTTTTAATGTTTAAAAGTTTTTAACGCTTACTAGTAAAAAAACTCAAAAATTGAGATAAATAAGATTTAATATATATGGGATTTGATGCTAAAAGTTTTGGCTTTTAAGAATTTGACGTTGCAAGATTCTAACGTTTAAAAGTTTTGATGTTTGAAAGTTTTTCACCCTTACTAGCGAAAACACTGAAAAAATTGAGAAATACAAGATTTGATATATACGGGATTTGATGCTAAAAATTTTAGCTTTTAAGGATTTGACATTAGAAGATTGTAACGTTTTAAAATTTTGATGTTTGTGAGTTATTCTCCCTAAAAATATTACAGTGTAGTCTCTAATTCACAAGTTATAAAAAGGTTATACTAGTACAGTTTTTACTAAAATATATTTTGTTTAAGAGATTTGTTTTGTCGTTTAAAGTTTTGGCTGTAAAACATTATTGAATTATTGAACATATACATATATATCTACAAATTAATTACTTTTAAATAGTAGAACTTACAAATATTAAACTACAGTTCGGTGTATAATAAACGAAACGTATTTTGAAGGATTTGCGAACAAAATGTTTAATTCTCGTGAGATTATATAAAGCTACGGCAGTGGAAATCGTAACGTTTTCTATCTTTACAGGTCGATATCCTCTACAAAAGAGTGCCTCTTCCAGACCATTACACATTAATGGACATCGCCTATATTTACTCCTGGAAACGGGTAAGTTGCATATTCATATCTTAATCCTCTCTAATCCTTTTTCGCTTACTCTTTTTCCAACCACATCATTCGTTCTCATGAAAATCACAATTTATTGTGTACGTCCGACAAAAAATAAAATACACTTTTCATAGTACATTTTCATCTTTCATATTACTCACAGAAAATTTGTTATTTCATTGTTAACAATTTTATAATTCTTTGAAGGTATTTACATATTTAATGCGGATTACATTTTTAAAGAAATTTACGTTTAAAATTTATTACTAATTAATATAAAATGTTTAATATTTAATCATAAATAATAAAATTTTAAAAAGCGTGACCTGTGATGTTACATCCCAGAGTAGAAAGCGGTTTTCAAAATAAAAAATACGTGTTGTATTTTTATTTATTCTATATAAATGTCATTTTCGCCCAATCAAAATGCTTCATTTGATTGTGGAAGGTAGTTTTTCAGTCATATTTTTTTTATAAAAATTATACAGTTTCATCATTCGTGCAAATAAAATGGGGTCTCCCACAATTAAAAAAAAAATATATGGAACTTTATCGAACTTAAAAGCATAGGTGTAGTTTCAAAAAGACAATTCTTATTTGTAAGGCCGTAATATTTTTTAAGTGTTCTGTGACGTAGATGTTAAGGTAATTCGGTTCTCAAATGGTGGGGTTCACTAAAAATTTCAATTACATAAATTGATCTATTTTAACTGTTATAAAAACATATACCTAAATATGTTTTAAATAACAATTATGTTCCATGGAAATATGCGGTAACTCGACTTAAGAATTATTCTTAAATCAAGACAATAATCAACTCTTCGTAAATTTTAACGATAAATTCATGGCTCTCATAACATTTATGAACATTTTTCTATATGAAAATAATAAAAAAAAAAAACGTGAAAAATATAATAAACATTATATTTTAGTTTTAAGTAAACACGATATTTCAAAAGTATTTATCGTAAAATACTTTATTAGAAGATTACCGAAACACCTCATTCAATCAACAAAACTAATTTTTGTGACACATATTTTAATTTTGAAGAAATACCAGCTGATATTTGAAGAAATTATAACTAAATTCGAAATATGTTACTTGAAGAAACAAAAACATTTACAAGACATACACCAATTTTAAATTTAGAATTCGTTATATGTTACAACCGATAATTCAAGAATATTCGCATAAAGATTTAGACATAACGACTCGTTTAAAGATTTGAAGAAAATATCATAAGCTGAACAAGATGTAGGCCAAATTTATTCGTCGCAACAGATTTAGAAAATTCACATACAGAAGAAAACTTGAACAAAATCTACACACATACGAACTTACAAATTGAAGAAATTTATCGGAAAAATCTTTGATCCTGTACCCATCCAATGTTCAAATATATTTTGAGAAAAAAAATATAGCATCTTCGAAATCTTTTGTTTCAGAACGAACCAATGAAGTTTTTCTTCCGAATTACGGACATCGCATTAGTGTCCGAAAGATTCGACTACTTCGAGCCTTCAAAACAACACCGTTGTGAACGTGTTGCTAAACACATTGTTAACAACAACAACAACAACATCGACAAAAAACCAGCGTCTCCCATTCGTCAGAACACGAGTGACGTCATTCAAACATGTGATAGTGATAGTGACAAAAAGTGCGACAAAGATAAAGTGATTAGTGACAATAAAGACTTAGTGAATAATAATCAAAAAGTTAGTGAAGAAAAGACAGTAACTGCTAGTGAAATTAGTGATAATAGTGACACTAAAGTAGTGAAAACGACTGAAGAAGATAGTAACAAAGTTAGTGACAAAGTTAGTGACGTTAAACCTGAAGTTCCTACTGAAAAACAAAGCGAACAAAAACCTGAAAGTCCGCCAAAACCTCCTGAAAAAACTGTAACTGAAATAGTTGATGATACAGAAAAAAATGAGTTTCTTATGTCAATTCAGTTAACAGCCAAAAATTCATCACCACCTTCAGTGAAAAATAATTCTCCTCCCGCTCTAAAACCAATATTTTCGGACTTCCGGCCAAAAGTACCAACCTTAAAACGAAAACATGTCAAAAAAGAAAAATCCCCTAACAGCAAAAAAATTAAACTAGACTCCGAAAACTCTAAAAAGAAAATTGAGGCTTGTAAAATGAAGAAAGTAAAATCTGAAATTGATCCTAAAATGATTAAAAACATCAAAAATCCAATAGTTAGATTAATGGTTTCAAATTTAAACAAACAAGCATCAAGTCTGACAAAAATAGTAGGAGAAACAAAAACAGAAAACGAACAATTGCAATCGCTTATTGACAGTTGCAAGATAAACATACCCTCGTCTCTTTCTATCACGTTGACAGAGAGTCCGAGAAACGAAGATGGAACGATAGTACAGTCCAAACCGCAAGCTATTAAACCAGTACAAAATTATATCGAAATTCTGAAATTACCTGACAAAACAGAACCAAAAATTGAATCAAGCGACGCTTCGAAAAAAGAACAAGTGAAAACCGAAAAGTTGAGCCCTAGTGTAAATAAATCTCAAAATTCACAGAACCAAAATCAAAAGCACACATTCCAGACCATGTTTGAAGAAACAGTCAAACGAGACGAAAGCATGAAAGCTCAACTTTACCAAATACAAACTCAAGCGAAGAGTTTAGAGCTTGCTAAAAAACGAACTCGAATCATTCTTCCAAAACAACCAAACGCGTTAGATTTAAGCAAAACTTCCCCTAAAAACGAACCAACTAGTCCGCCAGTAATACCAACACCACAGAAAAATATCCCTAAAAACGGTACCAACCTTCCCAAACGAAACATCCTAGAAATAGCGCATCAGTTGAGCAAACGTTCAAAATTAGAAGACCCTAAAAGTCCCACACCTTCACCGTCACCTGTTTCCAGTCCGTCATTTGTTTCACCTTCGTCTACCCCCACTTCTCCAAAAAAACCAGAACAACAAATCATAATTAACAGTAACTTCTCCAGTGGGGGTAGTATGCAAATAAAAAAATCCCCTAAAAAAGTAACAATCCCACGATTACCCATCCAAAAAATCCCTACACCAAAACTAACTCCCCCTAGTTTTAAAAATGGCGGGCTCTTAAAATTCAGTAACTACACAGCGAAGTTAGCAAACAGTTCTACCAATTTACCAAATCATAGTCCAAAATCCCCAATGAAAAACAACAACAAGGATAAAAATGATATAAACGGACTAACGACAAACCAAATTTTAGAGAAATACAACATAACGAATTTAGCACAATTTAATGCCAATTTAAACCCGGCTTTAGCGTTCCAACAGGCTCTAATGATGAGTCAACAATACGAATTTCATAGGATGCAACAGAAAAATTGGATGGCGAATCCAAATATATTAGCTCATTATGAAAACTACGTTCAAAGCTTGAAAAACCAACAAAATATAATCGGAAACAGTAGTAAAAACTGACGGTTACTGTGTTTACATTAGTATTATTTCGTTTACATGTAGCATAGAGTTTTAACAAAATATTCACAATTGAAAATAGAAATTTTCCTGAAAATTATTTGTATATATTAACATTATTTTCTTATTTATTAAGCACTCTTCTAGATAAAAGTACTTTTGACCCATTTTCCACATTAGTTACGAGTGCCTGTCACTTATACATTTGTACAAAATGGATACAAAAACAACAATTTTTATTTATAAAAATTTGGTTTCTTACAATTTTTTTCTAATTTATTAAACACTCAACTAAATAAAAAGTGCATTTGGTCCATTCTCCACTTTAGCTACAAGTGTCTGTCACTGTCACGTGTTCACTTGTACAAAATGAATAAACATCCAAATTTTTTATTTAAAAAAAATGGTTTCTTACCAATTTTATTCTTATTTATTAAGCACTCTTCTAGATAAAAGTGCTTTTGGTCCATTCCCCATATTAGCTACAAGTGTCTGTCACTGTCACATATACATTTGTACAAATTGGCAAAAGCAAAAGTCATCTAGAAAATGAGCGTGTGGTCCATTCTCTACATCAGCTACAAGTGTCTGTCATACATTTGTATAGAGATTGGCACATCCAAAAATGGGTACAAAAGTGTTTTAACTTTTTTTTTATCAAGTTTTCGTATTTTTATTAAATAAACAACTAATTTGCTTTGTGACGTATTAACGCTTTTCGACAAACAAAAACATGTCGTTTATTTGTCTCACTCGTAAATCGCTCTAAGGCATAAATACGTCACACATGATGTATTTGTTCATAGTAGCAAATTGTTACAAGTATTTTGAAGATACGATTTTATTTATGAATATTTGAAAATTTCTATATTCGATTTGAAACTTTGTGTGTACAGATATCCTATAGAAGTTCTTGAGAATTTCAGACGTACAAACGTAAACTTTACTTCATGTAAACTATAATGTAAGTTCAAATTTTTGATACAGGTATATATAGTTGTAATTTTTATACGAGAATTTATCAAGTGATCGGTTTTTCATTGTTTTAAGCACATTCGTTTTAGTTCGCGAGTTAGCATTTGTTTTACGCACTCAAATGTTTTTGTTATGTTTTTAATGTTACGTTACAATTGTGTTAATGTAAAATTTATGTAATATATTATGTAATATAAGTTGTAAGGCGCACTTAGTTGGCTCTGAGTTCAGGGCCGTTTTAAGGTGTATTTATATATTTTTATTTTCAATTAAAGTACCTTTTCACTTTGACGTCATTTTTTATTGACCAGTCCTTGTGAGGGCTTTATAAATATTTTAGTACCTTTCCTAAATCCAAACCTATTTGTATTTAATTGTATGTAGGTACACTGGGCGCAGATAAATGTGGAACACTACGGTAAGTTCATGTTGAAATATCGACTAATATATTATACATAGATACATATTTTTACTTATTCTATTTGTAAAGCAATATTCCAAATATTTCTTATAAATATAATATATTGAATACATCTTATTAAAGGTTTATTTTTTAAATATTTTTTAAATGCAGCTCTGTGGATTTTTTTGGCGTTGTTTTTATAAATACAGAGTCGAATACGAATCTTAAAAAAGACAACAACTGTTAAGTTTTTAGCATAAAATTGTATTTATACATCTAAAATATTTTTGGGTCCAAAATTTTTGTTTCTGAAAATGGTCAATATTGATAGATAGACGATAGACGATGCACTGACTCCAAATTTACAAACAGAATTTAATTATCTCCTCTCGTTCCTGAGAATTTTGCTCTTAAAGTTGCGACTTAAAAATATGTTTTTGGGTATATCTTTGAAATGGGTAGAGATACAATCTCAAAAATTATACCAGTCGATTCTACATACAAAGTTACATAAAGAAATGTTGTCTTCGCATATACGGTTCACGGGAACGATTCGGTGAAAAACTAAAAAACTTCTATTTCGGTTTTTCGCTTGGAAACTTTTCGTTTTATATTTTAGTCTTACGTAAACATCGATGCTCTGATTTCAAATTTTCGAACTGAATTCATTTATCTCTTACCGTTCTCGAGATATTTGCGTTCAAAGTTACACCTGAAAAAAGAGGTTTTTCAGTAATAGCTCTGTAATGAGTCGAGATACGGCCTTGTAGACCTCACCAATCGATTCTACGGGTAAAATTATATAAGTGTACCAACTTTCAGATTTTTATTCCAATGGATACAATTTTTAAAGGGAAAAAACGAAAATCGAAAAAAATCTAAGAGGTATACCTTAGATAGAATAGAAAATCTTTATTAATAAGTATCTAGGTATATATTAACTTGAATAGTATTTTTTTTCGAAATACATACATACTAAAGTACACGATATCATTAGCTAAAGTAAAACTTTACAGACTCTTATGTCAAAATTTAACTGTACGGACTCATTTATCAAACTGAATTAACCTATATTTTAATAGTATTATATTTGACACTTTGACAATACGTTTATTATCACAGCCATCCCCGCCTCAATAGCTAGCTGACATTTTACAAACACATAATGCTATTTATTTATGTTTTTAATTAATAATTTAACAATTTCGGAAAAAATATAATGTATGTCTAAGGACTAGAGTATTTTTTATTACTCACATGGTTTCTATATGCGTAATAAAAATTATACTTTAGTCCCCTGATATACAAATAACTATTTTATTGCAGACGTCATAAATAACTGCCATCAAAACATAGTCAGTTAAGTTATCGCAAAAAGAACAGTCAAATTAAGTGAATTAATTGACATGAGTAAAGTAAGATCTTGAAAAAAAATCCCCCTTGGAAACTTTTTGAGAACCGCAGGTCAGACACACATTTGATTCATCATCATCCATAAAGTAATTACGTAACCCGACCATATCCGATTCTCGCCGAGTTTCCCCGACACGAAGGTATAATGACCGAAAACAACCACAACATCGAATATATTTCCATCTCTTTCGTCCTCGTTACGCACGGATGTGGCTGTCCTTGTCGCACTGTTCGTATTACAATCTAGTTCGCACGCTGTTCGTGCTAGCGCCGTCCTTGTCTACGGCACACAGACGCATATGGTTGTGTGTGAATGTGGTTTGGGACGACGAACTGTAGTGGAATGGTTGTCGCCTGGCAACAGCGTTTGCTTGTTTATAAAGTAAAGACGGATTTATACTAACACACTATATGTGTACTCGCGTGGTATAGTTTTACAGTGTACTCACATGTCATCTTTTGTGACAGATGTATTCTTTACTTTACTTACGTTTAAAGAGGGTGGGATTCTATAACTCATAACAACTGCACTTGTTAAAATATGAATTACAAACGTCAAATGTCAAATGTCATCATGGCCGAAATTCAAATTTGCAATGAATAAGACCTTCCTACATAAGTGTAGATTTGTAGAGTGTTCTTTATACATGTATGAGTATATGTAAGTACGAATCAACTATAAATAACCATTATTGTTATAGAATAGCAAGTGTACTTATAGTTAATATTTGCAATTAATATCATAACAAGTCCAAATGATAGCAACCCTAGTTATAGAATCCTATTCCTGTACTGATAAAAAGAATGACAATTATTGTCAACTTCTGATCTTCGAACTAGATATAAATAAAAAAAAAATCTAATGTGACCAGCACATAACTTCTCGCCTGACCTCCTTACACTTTTTATTAATATTCAATTTCTATAAATTGTAACATATGAGTATCCGTGCGTTGACTGCTAACACACGGTTACGAATGAATTATTAAAATAAATAGTACTTTCAGTATTAGTACAATTCCTTTTAGAGTATTATTATTTCACTTTATTTCCCTAGGTAAACAGATTAACCGCAATTGTAACAAATTTACCGAATCATTAAATACTTCTAATAGTTAAATGGAGCTAGGTAGAAACAAATTTGGGCTGCATGACAAATAAAGCACACCGTTCAGATTTTTAAACATTTCATAAGCGCACCAAAAACCGTAGCAAAAGCGCACCAGTAAAACTTAGGAATTTAATTTGTACGCGTATGTGTGCATCTGATTAGATTAAAATACGAGTGAATTCGTTCTGATCGCGTATAGTACTTTTTAAATAGATACTTGCAAAAGTAGGCATCCAAGTCTTTCTCTTTCCTCTAACCTAACCTAACCTAACATGACCTAACCTGACCTAATCTAACTTAATCTAAGCTCACCAAACCTAAAGTAATCTAAACTAACCTAACGTAACCTAACCTAACCTCAACAAACTTAAAGTTATCTAAAGGAACTCAACCTAACCTGACCTAACTTTATTTTATTTCATCATTGATAAATAGTTACATCAAATTTATTAATATATGGACATTTCAATTATACAGACACTGGTGTGCTTAAGTAACATACTTTGGTGCGCTTTTGTCATATGCCGATAAATTTGAACTATATAAAATTGTATCTAATGACATAATATTAAATAGTTATTTACAAATTCTCATATATTCATAATTAATTAGGAAATTTCAGAAAAATATTTCAGATATTTGTGAAAACAGCACTTCAGGTTGCACGATTAACACCAAAATCTTATTAGATCTAAACTAGGGTGTCATAATGTTATATCCAACATTTCAACCTTTTTTATTCACTAGCATTTGAATTTGAGTAATCGTTACAACATCCATCCATCCACACACAGACACACATCGTCGTATAAATATTAAAATCTTGTTCTATAGGGACTTCAAAACGTTCTTATCCATTGAAAACTTGAATTGAATTGAATTAGTAGTTAATACTATTATTTATTTATTGTCACTGACTTAATGTATCGCAATTCAAATCTCACTAAGTCATTTACCAACTATTTTCTACAAAAAAATGTCCCTTAATGCTTTGCATATACAGTCAGTAGTATCTAAATATTTCTTTAAACAAACTTAACTTGTAATATCTTCTTGTCTTCTAGGTACATATTTTATATAGTCAGTATTTTTTTATGTATTAACAACTGTTTGAGAATCACAGTAAAAGTACCGTCTTCAACTCATTTACATATCTAAATTATTATTTGCGTAGTCAACTCAAGTGCGAACCATAATTTTCTAGTTTTTTCGTTTTTAAATACCTTCTATGAAAAAATGTTCAATACTTTTATCCTGCTTTCTATTTATCAAATATGTATATTAATTGTATATCTGTTTCCCACTTCTATAGTACTGTGGTGCACTCTCTACATCAGCTAAATGTCTGGTAAGTGCCCTAATTGGTACAACTATTACCAGTATCTGTGATAAAGTTTGTACACCCATTAATATGTAGAAAGGTGTCGTGATGGACTAGATATTTAGTTATATTTCATGTCAATAACTGTTCTGATTACCTAGTTGTCTAGGCTAGATCCTAGCTCAATTTTAAATAGCTATACAACTATACGAATAGTACCTATATGTTTAGTATTTTGGTAGCATAATACCTATACAACAGATAAATTTAGAAACGTAATACTGAAATATATTACGAATTAAGTATATTAATAGTGTACCTACTAAATTCTATATATAGTTACACCTTTTTATAGTAACTTATGTACCTATATTATATAATATAGTATATCAAACAAATTAAAAACGTTATTATGCTACTTATAAATAGAACAAACTGATATTTCAAAGGTAAAGGTCATATCTTTATAGGTTTAATAAATCTATATTTGTATTATAGTATTTTTGTTGTAAAAGTTTTCATGTGTAGCACTCTCCATGTCAGCTACAAGTGCCCATAAAACACTGTCTGGTAAATGTCTTGTATGGTACAACATAAAATAATTAACTACCATATATAGAACATGTTCACATATCTACTTATAAATGTGTATATCATACTAATAAACAAATTATATTGTGTTGCATTCTCCAAGTCAGCTATAAGTGCCCACACGATACTGTCTTGTGTATAACAAAACAAAAAAATTGTCTACAATGTATATTCATCATATGACCACACCTAAAAATATAGGTAAATGATACATATATTTATTTTGTATATGTCATAATAATTGCAATATTGTGTCTCAAACATTTTGGAAACCACTGCTTAAAAAACAATGAACTATCTGCCGCTACTACACTTTACATAGGTACAGTCAACGTCAAAAACCTTGCGTATATAAGTACAGTCATGTACAAGTCTATCAATTTATAGGACTCAGAAAATTTAGTTCGAAACGACAGAAATTATACGGGTATATATCACATATGGATACTATTGATTTTATATTTATATAGTACAGCTATCCATATTTCTGTGGCAAACATATTTAAAAAAATAATTGAGTATTATATACCACCTATATAATATATAGAGTTGAGTTATTTACCTATTTAAAAGGTATTAGTAATTGGTATAGGATTTAAATAAAAGTTATATGAAAAGAACAAAGAAAATATATTCAGCTATTGGTATATATAATATTTATACATCAAAAATATATAGTAAAATAATATATACATACATATATCTATATGTCAAAAATAATAAATAGTTTATAGTAGTTTGTAATTTTTATAATTCATGTGATATATTTTAATTAAATAAAATATAGCTAAATAACTAAATATAAAATTTGAATAGGTATTTATAAAAATACATACATATTTTTATATAAAACTTAAGTATAATACACATACATGTGATTATTATTAATTTCACTTTTTTACAAAATTCACGTTTTCGATTTTAATTTTCGATATTTTGTATCACATACTTCTAGGCCTAAAATCTGTACCTTATATTTTCAATTCTACAAACATCTAAAACAAAATATACATTTCTACATACATATTTTCATTTGTTATATCGTTATCTATTGGTATTTTCCCTTAAAAATATATAATTTGCAATATTTTCCAAAAAATCATATCCACAAAATCCATTTCAGATAATGTACAATAACACAAAAACTGTTGCGAATTAAATTTTGAAAAAAATATAATGTACCATCCTTTTTATCCTCTTTCCAAATCTGAAGTCAGATTTTTTTAATCTTTTTTAGTTTTTGAAATAAAAAATACACATTTTGGATAGGAAATGTGTTGGCAGATAGAAAGAGAAACATATGACGTTGTTTGAGAGCAAGTGAAATGAGTATAGAGGAGTCTCTATTGGTTGGACGTACTATAGGTGGAGTTTAAGAGAACCAATAGCAAGAGAGATGCGATTTCATTGGTTAGGGACTTTTTATAGTTAGGGTCGATTTTTTATAGTTTTTCTTATATAATATTTAATTATACTACATTCCTACCGTCAATATATACTAAAAATAATTAAATACTTATATTTTCATAATTAAAATACATATCAAATAAAATATTCCAAATAAATAAATTATATTTTGATTATAATAAATGAAAATATTTAGAAAAACAACTTACTTCAAATAATATTGTTTTTTAAATAAATATATAATAAATAAAAAAACATAAATAAATATTTATTTTACAATTGTTACAATACACATTATTTAACAATAAACAAATATACTTATATAGTACATACATATAATATATAAAAAATAATTTTTATATATTATATTCAAATAAAATATAATCAATGTAAAAACCGCTCAATAATCATTTTAATTTTGATGGCCATGCCATCTGTCATTTATAATTGAACTATAAATTTTATTTTATTTGTTTGTTTTATAAATAAACTTTGTTTTGTACATTAAACTTTATAATTTGTTACAGTGTACTATGTTTTATATATTATTTATAATTTTATTTGTTAATATCCAGTATAAAAAATTTTACATTGTTTTTTTACAAATTACAGTATTATTTTAACGCATATATTTATAATTCTTATTGTATATGGTACAGTTTTAATAACTATTAACATATTTGAGCATTGCATGCAAAAATAATTATGATTTTTTGTTATTTTTGCAGTGATTTAATAACAGTAGAGACATCTAGCGTGCAATGTTAACACTTCGGCCAAACCTTCACTTGTTCTGCGCAAGAGCGCAAGCGAAAATGTGTCTTGTGCAAAGTGTACATTGAAACTTCATTTATAAAAGCCGGTCACTTACAATCAAAACGTTGTAGAAGCGTGTTTTGTTTGAGTGTTAGGTTATATTTTGATAAAATACAACTTAAAAGTGTTAGTAAACCATGGATGCAGATTTATATGATGAGTTTGGAAACTATATTGGTCCAGAATTAGAAAGCGAAGATGAAGAGGACGAAGAACAGGAAAATTTCGCGCAATCGGACGCCCAACAAGATTACGATGTACGTTTACATAGAATTGTAATTGCAAGTTATGATTTAATAATTGTAGGAAGAACAAATGGAAGAAGTTATTGAGCCAGCACCAATGGCAGTAGTTTTACATGAGGATAAAAACTATTATCCGTCAGCTTTACAAGTTTTTGGTCCAGAAGTTGAGACCATAGTTCAGGAAGAAGACACTCAAGCTTTGGATAAACCTCTAATTGAGCCGGTAAAGAAAAAAAAGTTTCAGTTAAAAGAACAAGAACTTCCAGATACTTTGTACAACATGGAGTAAGTACTGTAAACACAAAAACAAAACATTTGTTACACTAAATTATTATAGATTTTTAGCTGATATTATGGACAATGCGGCTTTAATCCGTAATGTAGCTCTAGTAGGACACTTACACCACGGAAAGACAACTTTTGTAGACTGTCTTATCCGTCAGACACATCCAACTTTTAGAGACACTGACGAAAAAAATCTCAGATATACCGACACTTTATTTACCGAACAAGAACGAGGTTGTAGTATTAAAGCTACTCCAATAACTTTATTGTTACCGGACATCAAACAAAAATCGTTTTTAATGAATATTTTCGACACACCAGGTATTTAAAAAAAATACATCACTAAAAACAAAATTCAAATGAACTATTTTAGGGCATGTAAACTTTTCTGATGAAGTCACAGCAGCGATGAGACTTTGCGACGGTGTAGTATTATTTGTAGACGCAGCAGAAGGCGTTATGTTAAACACAGAACGATTATTAAAACATGCAGTACAAGAACGGATGCAAATTACCGTTTGTATTAACAAAATTGATAGATTAATTCTAGAATTAAAACTACCTCCACAAGATGCGTACTATAAACTCAGACATATTATCGAAGAAATTAACGGTTTACTAACGTAAGTTACTTAAAAACAAATAATATATCGCTATAAAAAACTTATTTTAGATTGTATTCTGATGATGAGAATCCGCCAATTGTGTCTCCTGTTCTTGGAAATGTTTGTTTTGCAAGTTCCCAATATGCGGTTTGCTTTACTTTAAAATCGTTTGCAAATATCTACCAAGAAGTTTATGGAGGGGTAAATGTAACAGAATTCGCGAGGCGGTTATGGGGCGACATTTATTTCAACAGCAAAACGTAAGTAAAATATAAATTTCTTAGCATGTAAATTGCTTGATATTTCAATGATTTCTACAAGATAAATGTAATAATAATATGTTCTACATTTTGCCGCATATTATTTAAATTTAAAATAATAGTTTATTTATTATTTTTATTGCACATATAAAATTTTATCGAGTGTTTACAAATTTTTGTAAATTATTTTTATCCAACATTTATTAATTTTTTCCTTTCGGTCTTTATTTCGGTTAAATTTAGAAAATAAAATATGGTTCTATTCCAATTCTTGTTCCTCAAAAAATAACGGTTTTTTATGGTTTTCGTCTCGAGTGATTATATGTTTAGAAAACGAAATAAAACCATCGTTTTTTCGGTTCAATTCTAGTTTTAGTTGTAGCAAAAATATTATTTTTTTTGTTCCGATTTTTGTTCGTGTGCAGTTTAGAAGAAAAAAGGTTTAATTTCGTTTTTTATTCCTTCAAAAATAAAGGTTTTTTTCATGCTTTTATTTCATTTGCATTATTTTGGAAAATGAAACAAAACCGATTTTTTGCGTCAGTTTCGGTATACATTTTCATATTCTTTTACGATTCAGTTCCTTAATTTTTTTGTGCATTTATTGACATTATTTTGATCATAAATTAATTATTTTTGTTGATTTATTATTTCTTGTACATTAAACATATTTTAGGCGAAAATTCACAAAAAAAGCGCCACACAATTCTGCGCAGCGAAGTTTCGTAGAATTTATCCTCGAACCTTTATACAAAGTTTTCGCGCAAGTTGTAGGCGATGTAGATTCAACTTTACCAGATATTTTAAACGAATTAGGCATTCGTTTGACTAAGGAAGAAATGAAATTAAATATTCGACCGTTGTTGCGGTTGGTTTGCTCAAAATTCTTGGGAGATTTTTGCGGTAATTATCTTTTAACATTTTACATTTCAAAGTGATGATATATTTGATGATTGTAGGTTTTGTTGACATGTGTGTTGAGCATATATCATCACCAATGACAAACGCGAAAATGAAAATAGAACACATTTACACAGGACCAAACAATACGAAGTTATTTGATGATATGATCAATTGTGATCCTGAGGGCCGTTTGATGGTAATTTATCATCATTTTAAATTAATTTGGTGATGATATATTTGGGATTTTATAGGTACACAGTTCTAAAATGTATCCAACAGACGATTGTACTTTTTTCCAAGTTTTGGGTAGAGTTATGAGCGGAACTTTACACGCAGGGCAAGAAGTAAGAATTTTAGGTGAAAACTACACTTTATCCGATGAAGAAGACAGTAGAATATTAACAGTGGGTCGATTATGGATTTACGAAGCGAGGTAAGTTTAATTTAATTTATTTTCACGCAAAATATTACTCTAAATTCTTGTAGATATAAAATAGAACTTAATAGAGTCCCAGCTGGTAACTGGGTTTTAATTGAGGGAATCGATCAACCGATAGTCAAAACAGCAACAATTACAGATTTGACAATACACGACGAATTGTACATTTTTCGTCCTTTGAAATTCAACACTCAATCAGTCATCAAAATCGCAGGTACAAATTTTATACATTTTAAATTTAAAAAACTAATATTTGTTTTGGTAGTTGAACCAGTAAATCCATCAGAATTGCCAAAAATGTTAGACGGGCTTCGTAAAGTTAATAAATCATATCCATTGTTAACAACACGCGTTGAAGAATCTGGTAAATATAATTTTTAATGCGGCATGATTTCGAAAAATGGGTAACCAATATTAATAAAATAAAATAAAAAAACAGTTTATTCATTCTTAAATTGATAGTTATTTTTAACAGGTTTTAAAAACAAGATTTTTTCATATTTTTCTGATGTAATTAAAAAAAAAATACGAATAAATAATCATTGTTTAAGAGTGTATTCCTTAGGTAATTTTAAATGCAAAATACTTTACAAACTCACGACCGAAACTCAATATTACAGTATTTATGGACGCTTTTAAATTTAATAAAGTAGGCCATGATTACACTTTTTGTTGATTATTGTAGCAATTGTTTCTTTACAGTAAATTTACGTGCTTTAAATTTGTAAACTTGAACGAAGTGTTAAAACCTATAAATTTATAAATTTTTATTTGTTAAATTAAAGCTATTTTTAAAAAAGTACTAAAGGAAGTTTATAGATAATTATAAAACAAAAATGTGTTTATTTTTGACATTTTGACGTTTAAACTGGAAAAATATTTCGATGTTTGTCACTTTTGTGTTTTAACCAATAAAACAATCCTGTTATTATTATAGAAGAATAAACTTCTAGAGACTATTCCCGGGAATAATGCCTGTAGTTTTTGTTTTAGTTGAAAAATGTCAAATAGTTATCAACATGTAAGTAAAATGAGAAAAAAAGACCAAATTTTAAATTTGTAAGTCATATTATAAATATAACTCAAGATGAATTTAAAAATAATTCACCAGTTTTTTTAAAACCACTTAAATGATGAATTTAAGAAATTTATGTTTTAGAATTTACATTTAAAACATCACCATATTTTATATTGAAAATCTAAGTTTGTAAATGTGTCCAATTATTTTACAGTATTTTAAACAATAATTTGTATTAATAAATGTAAATTCGTAAATCTAATTTTTAAATTAAATTGTAAATCTGTCTTTACAGTTTTAAGTTTCTAGTAAAGTACCATTTTTGGTTGACCAATTGCAATCAAAAGTTAATCAACATTCCAGTATAACAAACATTAAACTTCCAATTTTCATAATTTGCTGTGTATCTAATAGAAATTAAATTGTATGAGAAATCGTCGTAAAATGTTAAAATCATGTTGTACAGCTTTTAAAACCAGTTAAAAATAGACTTTAAAACGTGTTTATTCATCAAAATTAAAATTGTAACTGAAAAAAATCTGGTTACCGCTTTTTCGGTTTCATGCCTGATTTACAATTTGCAATTTTCTTCACATTTCCATTTTCATAGGCGAGCACGTGGTTTTGGGCACAGGAGAACTATACCTAGATTGTGTGATGCACGATTTGCGCAAACTTTATTCCGAAATCGACATCAAAGTCGCAGACCCTGTAGTTTCGTTCTGTGAAACCGTGGTTGAAACTAGCTCGCTTAAATGTTTCGCCGAAACACCCAACAAGAAAAATAAACTCACAATGATTGCTGAACCCTTGGAAAAAGGGTTAGCGGAAGATATTGAAAACGAAACTGTTAAGATAAATTGGAATAAAAAGAAGTTGGGAGAGTTCTTCCAGACGAAATATGATTGGGATTTGCTCGCTGCTCGGTCCATTTGGGCCTTCGGTCCCGACGTCACTGGTAAGAAAATTTAACTCTAAATTCGGTAAAGTTATTCTGCAGAGTTAAGAGATTAAAATCAGATTGATTTGAATCAGATTGATTTAAATCATGATTTATCAAGTGATTTTTTTAAAAACATTATTGATTTAAATCAAGATAAATTAAATTTAATAACTTAAATGAAAAATGAATAATTTTTGTTATTGTCCTGGTAAATGTGTTTATTAAATTAAATATATAAACAATTTACAAAAAAAAATATTATAAAAACAAATCATAATTCAATTAACAAAAAAAAGCAAACGTTTATCCATTTAATGGCACATTGTTATTGTAATATTTAAATAGGAACACCAGTTTTCCAGCCTTTACAGTTCCTAATCTGTTTCGCAATTTGGAATGTACAAGTCCAAATGATGAAAAAAAAATGTACGTCGACGTAAGCGGCGCACAAACAAAAATAAACATGAATATCAAGGATTAGGACTCATACATTTTTGAATATTTATAATACTTAAAAATTTAATTCAAACTACCCGTTTTACACACTTTAAAAAATAAAATAAAAAATTAAATAAAAAAAATCTGATTTAAATCAAAAAAATCTGATTTAAATAAAAAAAATCGATTTTTTTCTATAGCAGATGTTAAAGTGCAATTTTATCAACTCAAAATAGTGGATAAAGTAGCACTTTAACCGCAAGGTTAGATAAAGTAACACTTTAACAGCAAGGGTAGATAAAGTACTTTAACTTTTGTTTATTAGAAGTACATTTCCATAACAAGGAACACTACTGACATTTTAAAATTGTTCTTAAATAATAATGTAATTTTTCTAATTCTTTTCTCTTCAAAACCTGCTATAGAAAAAAATAGAATTTTATACACTACGATAAAATTAAATTATCGACTCGCGAAAAATAATTCACTCGCGATTATATCGCTCGTGAATTAACACTTTCCGCTTGTCGATAAAATATTATTTTATCGTCTTGTATAAAAAATAACTATTTTTGATTTTTTTTAAATCATGATTTTTATCCACCCTGTTATTCTGAAATTTTCTTAGGGCCAAATATCTTGGTGGACGACACATTACCTTCTGAGGTAGACAAAGGCTTATTGGGAAATGTGAAAGATTCCATCGTTCAAGGCTTCCAGTGGGGCACAAGAGAAGGTCCTTTATGCGAGGAACCAATTCGAAATACAAAGTTTAAGATTCTGGACGCAGTTATAGCCCAAGAACCGCTGCACAGAGGGGGCGGTAAATGAATAATGTTTTATTTCTGTTCTCTGTTGTTACAATGTGGTGTTTAGGTCAGATAATTCCGACGGCCAGGCGAGTGGTTTATTCGGCGTTCCTAATGGCGACTCCGAGACTCATGGAGCCATATTTGTTCGTGGAAGTTCAAGCCCCAGCCGATTGTGTGTCTGCTGTTTATACAGTTCTCGCCAAACGACGGTAAGTCATAAAAAAATGATGTAAATATCACAGACTTCCTTGTACGCTTATTAAATTATACACAAAACACTTTATTTAAACTTATTTCATTTGAAAATGAGATTATTCTACGGTTAATCGTTTTTGAGTTCTGCGAGAAATTTAAAAAACCCTTCGAGCAAAGTTCTTTTTTGACTCTGCCGATTGCAATAAAAGAGAGGTGCACAAAAGTTTTTAAAATGGATATTTCCGTTGAAACTTGAAAACCGAAATTTTTCGTTCAAGGGTACAAGGAAGTAAAAATGCTGTTTTCTATTTTGTTCTTAATTCTGTTTAATAAATTCGCTTATTTGTCTTACTCAATTTTGTGTAAAAATTTATATAAAGCCCAATCAGCAATTCGGGAGGTGATGATTTCATTTTGGCGCTTAAACTATGAACATCGACATGACTTCTTTGTCTTTTAATTTGATTTAAATCTTAACCGGTAACTTTAAATGTTAAGAAAAGGAAAATGTCTATGTCTCGTTTTTTAATTTTCGCATACGTTAAATAATTATCTTTCTTTCCTTACTTATTACATAAATAGCTATTTTCTAACTAAAACAAATATTTTATCATGTTATATTAATAAAACAAGAGGCACACAATTACTTACATTAATGGAGTAACTATTTTCCTGGCTCGAGTTAGTTAATGAATGGATGAAATTATTGGAGATCAGTCAGTGATTAAAAAAGTTGAATGACTTCTACTCCTTGAAGAAGATCTACGAGAGACTGAATCGAGTAAAAAATAAACACTTTTAAACATTGACTGATTCCCAACGATTTCTTCTATGCATCATTTAACTTATTATCTGGAAATAATGCCAGAATCTTTGAAGGAATATTACATTTTATGAGAATCTATATTTTGTCGCATTTACTAAAATTTTTTTTACTAATTTTGTTCTTTCCAAGACATCCATTTTTGAACAATATTTTTTTAGAGCTGTTAAATTTGCATTTTATGTTAAATTATGATTTTTTTAACGACTAACGTATAAATTAATTAGAGTATTCGAGCGCTTGTGCTTCAACTTTCGCACTCATTTGCAAAAACAGCCTTGCTTATTTACTATAATTTTTCCAACATTTAATTATATTTGCAGAGGTCACGTAACACAAGACGCACCAGTACCTGGTTCACCTTTATACACCATAAAAGCATTTATTCCCGCTATAGATTCATTCGGATTCGAAACAGACTTAAGGACACATACACAAGGCCAGGCCTTCTGTCTCTCTGTTTTCCACCATTGGCAGGTTAGACAAATTAATTTTATCCAACACCGTGTAATTATAACGATATAAGTATGCTGTTTTTAGATAAATAAAGTAGGTCATAAGTCACTAGTGAGCTAAATATATTAGCTCACTGTTTTTTGGTTCGTATCATAGTAACTACGTTTAAAACCTTCTCTACACTATTTTGTTCCTAAATGTCATTTCGAAATTCCATCTGTCAAAAATCTTATATGTATTTTATATCAATGATTAAAATGTGTTGGATGAAATGTTGTATGGCACACGTGTGTTAATTACCTAAGTCACTTGAAAAAATACCACACTCGGCCTGACAGCCTCGTGAGCTAAACTTTTCTCACGTGACTTATCTGTAATGTAACACACTTGTACCATAAATAACTATTAATCGTGACAAGGACTTCAAGAATTTGTGTTTAGATTGTGCCAGGAGATCCACTGGATAAAAGTATTATAATTCGTCCTCTCGAACCACAACCGGCTACGCATTTAGCGCGTGAATTCATGATTAAAACCCGAAGGAGAAAAGGACTGAGTCAAGATGTTTCCATCAACAAATTCTTCGACGATCCTATGTTGTTGGAACTTGCCAGACAAGATGTGACCCTCAATTATCCCTTGTTGTAATTTGGTGAGTGAAAATTGTGTTTATAAACCAAGATAATTATTGACCTAGTGCAGCAACCGGAGGAGACAAGGCGCTGGTCAAAAATAGTCTTCTCAACCGTGGTTTATATATTATTTTGTTCATAACTAGCATATAAATCTTAATTCTACTTAAAAATTATTTATAATAACAAATATTTCGACAGGAATAATTAGTATTTAATATTTTATAAATATTTACAAAAAAATAAGAAGTTTGAATTTATTTTTATATCTGATGTTTCATTGTATGAACTTCATTTTTGATTTTCATTTCTTTTATTTGATTTACTTATTTAAATGGGATTCTATACCATTATCAATGAAACTGAATAAATAATACCAGTTTAAGTGGACCTATTTTCCATTTTTTTCTGAACTAAAAAAAAATTTGAAAAAGTTAAAACTAAACTGGCCGTTTTGGAACATGCAAAAACTTTTATCACGAATGTATTTTTTTCGTAAATTAAACAATAAAAATGTTTTTCCTTTTTGCAACTCGACCTGTGGACATACTGTATATGTTTTTGTTACGAAAAATTAATTTCATTTATGTCTAGTAATGTTTTTTTCGCTTTTGTACATATAAATTTGTATATAAACATATTTTAACTATACGAATATGAAAATAACAAATACCCGGTTCAAATAAAAGTTTGTTTCTTTCTGACGAAAACATAACACGTCAAAGGCCAAAATTTTTACTTTAAAAATTGATATCTCGCGTATTACGAAAGATTTTTCAGTCGCGTTTTTACTAATATTCACTGTGTTCTTGAAATATAAAAAAATCCTATTTCTTGAGTTTAATTAAATTTAAAGGCTTGATTTTTTTAATAATTTCATTATCGATTTATCATTGAAGAGTGAAAAACAATTTCTCGTGTTAAATAAAGCTAAACAATAGTGGGTTTCTAGGTTAGTAAAAAACCATTTTGATTGCATATATTTATTCACAATAAATACAGATAAATACGTTCTAACATCAGATCTAATAAGTATTTACATTTGGCCACTATAATAAAAGCTTGTAACTTGTAACATATATTTGGCTTCGGAATGTACTTCCACAAAAAAATCACAGAATGAAAAATGGTAACTTAATACTGGCAACTAGAAATTCAATCCAAGTTTTAGCGCTTTTCGAAGCGTTATCTCGAACTGTCATAACTGATCGTCGTAGAGAATACTTTTAACTTTGCGGGTGAGAGGGAATGTAGCATCCGATAATTCTTTGGTGTTTTTAGCGCATTTGCCTCGATGATCGTCAGTATTCAGAGACAGAATCATAGCGCCTCCAAAGTTGTTCATTTTGATGTACTCCGTCTGTAAATCAAATAATTAAATTTATTCAAATATATTTTGTACTTTACCTTGTATGTTAAACTTTGCAAATCATCGAAACTAATCCATTCAGTTCCTTTAAATGCGTATGGACTTTTTGATTCCAAATCAAAAATAGCCTTTATGTCATATGTCGATAAGAACCAGCACACATCGGAATAATCTACAAATCCTATATTTCCTATCTTTCCATATCCTAGTGCTGGAGCCATTATACCGTTATTTTCTGGATTAGCTAATCTAAAATACAAATAATTATTTCTTATTTTAATATTTATTAACATAAACAACATTTTGGTCGTTACAATTCAATCTTAATTGTGATTGGTTAATGCATGGGTAGTTTCAAAATTTAAGCCAATGGGAAAGCGTGTTACAATTTTCAACCACCGCCAAATGTTTCAACAGTCTAAACAAGTTTGTTTATGTTCTAACGGTTTTATTGTGTATTGTGTGTTTATGTGAAGTATTTGTTAGTGTTTTAAGTGAAATTTGTGTGAAAATGTTATAATTCGAGGACTCACTCACCGAAAACTGTGGCCGTATGTCGGTAAGCCAACAATTATTTTTGATTTGTCCATTCCAACCTCGTTCCAATAAAATGCAGACGAATTAATATTTAAATCTCTAAAGAAATTTCCTTCTTTAGAATTTGCATATAATGGTGCGTTTAAGCCAGTAAATGGTGTGTATTTTGTGTAGAAATGAAAATCGTAGGACATAAGATTGATGTAATCCACGTACCTATAAATAAAATTATTTTGTTTTTATCCTGAACCATATTGCGATTTTTATAGCTATATACATTAGGAGCACAAGGTTAGTATTGTTTACTATTTCTCATGACATCAAAACATTTTGCAATTATGATTACACTCACGGTCATTTCCTCAATATGACATATGAGGCCTTTAAGGGTATAAATACTAGTAATGAGATGAATAGCAGTTTAACCGAATAATCACATAACGAATAATCGGCGAAATTTTAACCGAATATTCGGCATTACTAAGTTTAATTATATTTTTGTACAATCTGTAAGCATGATTTATTCTGAAAAGCTCGCTCTATTTTTTGTTAAGGTAATTTCTTGTTTGTTAAATTTAATTATTTCAGTTTCAAAAAATTTACTGCCAAATAATATAAGTAGATAAATTATTTACTCTTATGTATATCTTTTGTTTAAAACTTATTGTCTATATATTTATATATTTTAACATAACAAAAGAGCGTAATACTTCACTTATTTCTTGTAATTGAATTTTCGTTATTTAAATAGGTAGAATACCGAACAATTACTAAATACTTACTCATTAATTTCGGAAACATCGTATGAGTTATCCACAAGTAATCTTGGTGCAGCAACAGCAACTGATAATAAAAATTTATGTTTCTCTGAATGTCTCGCTATTTCTTTTCTAATCTCGTACAACAATTGAGTAAAATGCACTTTTTGTTTTTTGTCTCCTTTTTTATACTCGTTTGGAAACTCCCAGTCTAGATCTATTCCGTCTAATTTAAATTCTTTGATAAGAGAAACAGCTGATCTAATAAATCTAAATACAATATGCATTAATTATTGATAAGATTTAATTCCGTAAACATACGTTTTTCTATTTGCATGATTCAATACCATATCTGCAAAACCAGTATCATTTCCAGCCCCTCCAACAGAAATTAGAACTTTGAGATTCTTGTTTTGAGTTTTTAAAGATGTTATGTTGCGAATAGTCTGTAAGAATTATATTTTTATTGTGGAAATTTATTGTTAATAAATGCTTACCTCATTGGCAATTTTATTGACTTGAATATTGCTTTGACTAATGAGAAGAAATCCTACATTTATATGAGTACATAAATTTGCATCTATTTTATTAGCAGTTAAATATTCGCTTGTTTGTGCATTTAAACTTGGAATGGAATAATAGCATACTAATTTATAGTCTGCGAGATTCTTATATCTATATATCTTGCGAGATACTTCCGTATGGTTCTTGGAATAGTTTCCTCCGTACATACTATTGTATTTGATTGCTCGTTCCACCCAATTTGAGGGAAATTCTTATTATTTATTGTAGTATTTCATACTGAAATAACACTTACCTTGTGGCTGGTAATAATTAGGTAATTTGAATCCATTTATGAAGTATTCTAAGTTAATAATTAAGATTATAATACCAGCAAAAGCAACAGAGAGTAAGACAATAGTGGACAATATGCACAACTTTCTGTTGATAACAAATCTAGTTCTGAAACAATATAGATTAATATTTGATAACCTTCGTAATGACATACATACTTTGATTCATCTTTAAGTAGTTCGTATTTTGCTTGAGGTACTGGTATATTAGACATGTTGTTTTTGTTATTCAACTCTACATTTAAAAAGTGTAACACTTGCTTATATACTTATTTGAACGTCATAATAAAAGCAAGGATAGATTCGCGTAATTGATTAATGTTGCGAACTTAACATCATTTGACCGATATTTGAAACATTGATGTACGTCCTTATTATTTATATATTTGGTTCCATATGTTCATATATACATTTTCTTATGCATACGATATCTGTATATTAATTCTTTTTGAAGTTTTTATTGTTTTACAATCAATCGTTAAAGAATTTTATTGTTTGTTTGTTGGTAACACTGATCTTGAAATTGATTAAGAACAGACAAAAAATAATTAATTTTATTTCTGTTTCTTTCTATTCCATGTGTTTTCATATAAGATTATCTCTCTGCAGTAATATTTTATAAACATCTTTAAATTTATTATACTTAATTGACATCCTTCATTTTTTATCAATGCAGCTTAATGATAAGAAGCTCATATACTACTTTTTTTTTCATACATATACAGTATTTTAAAATAATAATGATTATACAAATAATGCCCCTATATTTATGTATTGGTGAAATGATATGATATGGGTGTTGCCTGTTTACACTAAATTCATTTTGTTCTTATTTTTGCGTCTTAAAAATATTTTGCGAGAGCCAAAAATAGGTATCAGATTCGACTCCAGAATCAATGAATCTAGATAGTGACATGTACAGCTTCATTAATTAGAGAGCAAATAAAAAACAAAGGGCAGTTTTTTGCTACTTTCTAGCTCAAATATATTATATATTAGTGTCAGAAATTTCGGCACAGAATAGTTATGTGTAATCCACTTATACCTGTCAAGAAATTTTTTTGTGTCTAATTTAATTTAAAATTTACATATGTAAACTAGACATATGAATTTAATATTTGCCCAAATTTGAGACCTTAAAGGGTTGATATTAAGGGAGAGAATGAATTTTAAAGTCAAATGTCTATTTCGAAAACTATTAACTAAACTAACAGGATTTAATAATGAATTCGGATATAGTGTTTGAGAATTTTATCTAGAAGGGTGTCACAGAAATTAATTGTTTTCTGAAATTTTTTCAATATATCTATCCATATTGGGTATCACAGAATGTTCTTAAATTTTTCATAAATGTAGGACTAATATCTAAGGCAAATATAGAGTTCGGGATTTTTATCTAGAACAGAGTTGGAGATATTAATTAAATAAGAATAATCTCCTTTTATTTTGTATCTTTTTATACTTGAGTGTAACGAATGTAGCCTATGTCAAGGGGTTTTTACAAATTTAATTTTTACGCATTTATTTCAAGTTCTTACTTAAAAATAGCAATCTTATTACTTTAATTTTAAATACAAATGTAAATTAAAAAATTTAGTCTTACTATTTATAAGGAAATAACAATTTTAAAGATATTTTTATTGAATTTTGTGTGCGGTATTACTGTACATGACTGGGTTATAAATTAATTTTTTTAGGGCAAAAAAACAAAATAAATCGTTCAAATAATATTGTTAATATTTTTACGACTTGTCCCACAAAATTATAAGACACGCTGTGTACTTTATTTTGCTCAATATATTTTTTTAAAAGGCAAAACTTGTATAAGTGCCTTTAAATTACTGAAATATCGAAACATGTTTGATCCAGTGTTACCAACTGTAAGATATAAATAGTTAAAAAAAATCAAATTCTTTCAGGTACTACTGTATTTGATTTCCGAACATTTGTACATATTTTTTAATAATGCGGGGTTTTTATTAGGGGTAGTTCATATATTTATTATATATTTCAAGTTGTATGTAAGTTAAAACACGTAATCTCAGATTAGTTAAAAAAAATAATTTTATTTATTAACTATGATTACAACAGTGTTTTATACAATTATATAATGTGTGTATACAAGTACAAACGGCTACTAGATCTGACTTAAAATAAGGAACTACACTATTTATACTACTTTAAAAGAGATGAGCTTGCTAGTAGGAAAACTACTGCAGTCTCTTCTCACGGGAAGAAATATGATACAATTTGGGGTGGTGTCCTCATATAATTCCTCCCCCGTCAGAGTTTTCTATACGATTGAGTGAAGAAAATGATATTGGGTTATCTTGTGTTAATTTAGAAATGTTTGCATCATTTTTCCTCTTTCTCTTAATTATTATTCTAATACAAAATATAATTATTAACAATATTATAAAACTAACTAATATTATATTCTAGTATATATGAGTGAGTTCAAAATTTTCTAGAGTTATTGGTTTTTGAGCATTTAAAATTTAAAATTAAAACAATTTTAAATGCTTTACAAAAATGTGGAAAGTTGATCTAAAACAATCATACGAATATTGGAATATATCTATTATTAAACAGATCTGGTACACCCAATAATGGGTAATAAACTGGGATATATATGAATAGTAATGTAACCAATAAGTACTGATACTTGGGGGCATGTTGTGTAATTAAGGATTACGTAAAATATATACCACGTGTAATGCATACCATATTATTGTTATGAATTTTATATTCCTAAAAGACAAATAGCTAATAAATAATTTAATTCCAATTTATTTCGGAGATGTGTGCCAACAATAGAGCGGTTAAAACTGTAGATTTCGTCCTTTCATAAATTCAAATCAATTTTAATAAAATAAACCAAAAATAATTGTTTTATTGTTTGATTATTGTAGCAATTTTTAAATTATATTATAACAATAACAACTTTTTTATAATAAACAAATTCTGTTTTATGACAATGCTTCGCAAATCCTTTTTTTTAATTTATGTAAACTTCCAATTATAGCTTATGAATTTAAAATTTGTTGTTTAAAATATAATCCCAGTTTGAATTAAGTCACGTGGTCCAGGCTTAACTCCCATAATGCTCAGCACAGTTCGCGTGCTCTCTTGTTTAGTTGACAAAATGGCGTGTTTGTAAACCTGTTTGGTGTTAGTGACCTTTGTGCTGTGCTAAATACACTTTATTTCAATGTGTGTGGACTCTGTTGATGTGCAAATGAAACCTGAGCTGTAGGGGTAGATTATCAAGATGTAGTTTTAAAGGTAATTCTTTTTATTTTCCCGTAAACTTATTGCAAATATTGGCTATGGCGTCACATGATGTTCACATACACAACTTTAAGTAAGTGTCCATCTCAAGTTTTAAATATGTCTTAGCAAATTAAATGAGTCATAAAACAGCCGAAATACTTTAATAAAACATTCACACAGTTATGTACGTAACATCAAATCTGTATATTTTTCTTAGCATATAAATGTATTCGTTTAAACATGCAACGTTTTAAAACGTTTTGCTACAATGGGGTAGGTGACCAATTTCTAAATTTGGTATATGTGATAGCTTGTACAAAAATAATATACCCGTATTTTTTTAAAATTGTTAATTATATGTTGTTTTGAAGTAAATAAATAATATAGTACTTGGGAGGGGACTATGACGTCAACGAAGTTCATGAGAGCGGCGAAGGTAGACAGACGGAAATAGGTGGTGTGAGTGAGATAGTGCTAACTTAGTGAACGTCATAGTAAAGGACGCTGTTTCTATTTAACGCAAATTACTAAACAATTGCTGATAAATATTTAACTTTTTTAATGTCAACGTTAGTAAATAAATATACTTTCTATAATTCAATAGTTTTTTCATTAAAATTCTACCTTGGTCACCTACCCCATTCCATCCAAAATAGATAGGCACACCCGGTAATGGGTATATTTTTAATTATGTGTATGTAATATTCCTAAAATCATAAAATATTTGTAATCTTTTGAAATCCATAGAACCGATTGATTACGTAAGAGTACAAGTTTTAAATATAATGATTGTTTAGCATTTTGAATATCATACAAAAAATACAGCACATAAAATTGCTTTAATATTTATTCTGTTGTTTTAACAATCGTGTTCAATATACCCATGTTGTACACTCCCTACATCAGCTGTAAGTGTATACTTCATTAAAACCTCTAACGTTGAATAATAATCTGATATTTTAATGCATACTTAAACATACCATATTGCATTATGTAGTTATAGATGTTTCGTATTAAATTGCTCCAGTTTTTGTCGATTTTTAAAATCATGTTTTTTTTTATATCATTTACCCGAGATATGTAATACATATTTGTGTATACAAATGATCATTACATCACAATGTAATGTATTATTCACAAGGCATAAATTAAATAACAATTTATTTTTATTATTTTTAGATTCAACACCGTGGCCAGAGAAGCAGATGAGTTGGACCTGGTTGCCTAAAATGCATCTCTTGTTGGGTGAGTTCAAACTACTCGTATACTTTCATGTTTAACTTGGAAATCGGATTTTCTTGAGCTAGAAAATATATAAAATTAAAGTTAATCATCACAAAAATGTTATACATTAGTTATATACTGTAATGGAATAATTATATCTGGAATATTTTCAAAAGAATTATTCGTAATGGGTGTCCCAAAACATACATAATTTTTTATTATTTATGCATTATAAAATGTTTAATTTAAATACCAAGTATAATAAAAATAAATAAATATTTCTGTGTGTTTCAAACTTGTATTGTACAGACCAGGTTGTTCATGTGTTGTTTTGTTGTAGTGTATCCGAACCAGAGTTCCGTGTTGTTGAGGAGACCATTCCATTATGCTGGGACACTTGGAGCTGCCGTGGAGACGTCGTGGGACACTTGGAGCTGATGTGGAGACGTCGCGGGATGAGTGAAGCCGCAGGACTTGGAAATCACTTCCAATGGTGAGTCCAAATCATATTGTTTGTTTTCTACTGCCGACACCCCACATATGGGTGTGGCAGCTCTAAAGCCTCAACCACTGCATGTTCTCCGACACTTTCATAATGTAATGACTTTCTAAAAATTAATATTTTACTTGAAGGTTTTTCTATCTTTGGATAAAGTTCTCCAACAAATAAACTTATTCTATTAATTATTAATAGTAGTAAATTGTGAGTGACTTCTAAAAAATTTGTAATGAATGAAGAAAAATTATTTTAAATATAATAGAACTTCAAAAATATTCATTAATGATAAAAAGGAATAGTGAATTATATTTTAATTCTGTGTAATAATAATTTTGAATGTGACACAAACATGAAAAATATATTTTGAATTATGTATTTATGCGGATAGTTAAAATTCGGTCAAGTCGCGTAGAGCTTGAACTTTATCCATAGGTGGAATCAGCAACCCTTAAGCTCTGCGAGTAAAGTAGAAACTTATTATATTAGTTTGTTTTTAATTTTTATAATACAATACTTATGTGTCTCTAGATGGAGAAATCAAATGATAAAATTGAGCAAAAAGTAAATGGAAAAATAGTTTGAGTAAATTTGGAAAGTATCCGAGGCATGGGAGTGGTCTACTGGTTCATAATCCTTTGATCCTGATATTAAGACACAAATAGTAAATGCTAATAATAAATTATAAACACTAGAAATAATTATGATAAGAGATATTAAAAATTTGCTAAAGATATATAAATTACAAATAAATAATATTATGAATTTATTCGTACATTATAAATTTTATTTTATTTTCTTTGTCTGATAATACCGTTCAATAATATTTTTTTTTCACTGCTAGCCTACGAAGATATCATTATTAACCTGTTACTGAGTTGTGAAATTGTTTTTCTCTACCGCTTCCTTAGCAACGCTTAACAACGGTCAATAATGGATTATTATTAACCATGGTCAATTATGAGAACTGTCACTTTTTAAAGAAATTCACGCTTCTGAATTTATTTAACTCACTGAACGCAAGGAAAATATTATATTTAAATTTGCCGCCTAATTTCAAGTTGGCAATAGTTAAATTTCAGATTAAAAATTAACTATCTTATTCTGTGATCTTATTTCTTGTCAAATTTTTCGTGCGTTTACATTATATTCACAATGCAAAATGTTAATTTATGTATTTATTTATTTATTGCAATATTTATTGTTAAATCTTTGAAAAGGTAAGTGTTAATTGTTATATCATTTTAATTATCTTACTTTGTACATTTTTTTTAGGGTTATAATTACATTTCTATGTAAAAACACAAAACGGGTAACATTTATTTGTTATTTATAGTTGAAATTGATAGTGCAATTGTGACAAGTCAAATTTATTGCTGCAGAACCCGTATTCAATGAAGTTTGAGTGTTTCCTATATTTATTGTCGCATTTTGAATTTCTGACATTATTGACTGAGGTATGGGGCTTGTTGAAGGGTTCGTAGCTAGTAGTGAAAAAAATAGTATATAAACCACGGTTGAGAAGATCATTATTGACCAGGCGCCTTGTATCACTCGGGCTTCGCCCTCGTGTTACAATCCTGGCGCTGGGTCAATAATGATTATCTTCTCAACCTTGGCGTATAATATACTATTATATTTAATTAATATGTTATGAACATTTCAAAATAACTTATTATTATTTATGAATAAAGAATAATTATTATTAGTATTTTATTTTCATTATTGGTCTCTATTATTTCAATGAGTATGTAAATTGTTCTATTTGAATATGATGCACTACTATCCGATTCAGAATTATAATTAGTTGAGTATTTACCAACGTACTTTTATAATTGACTCATACATACTATTTATAATATTATATTTTTATAAAGTATTGTAACAAAAGTAATATTAATATTTTTACAATTTTAAAAATATTGTAATAATAATTCAGTTTCAAAATTATGTTTTAAATCAAATATAAATATATCTTCTAACTCGACTCTGCAGTTAACTGGAGACAGACGTTCTTTTCAATAGTAAATAGAAATGTTGAATGTACTATTTTTATATAATTGAAAATAAAATGATATATAGTTCTGAATCTGATAGTAAATGGAGAAGGCGAATGAGAATATACATAGCTCGTTATTTTAGGTGATTGAGCGCGGCTGCGGCTACAGCTGTTAGAAAAGCTGCAGCTGCTGCATCTGACGGAAGACTTAGTTGATAGTTGATGTAATAGCTTAAGTTGTTTGTTAGTTTATAAGTTTCTTTTGTATTTCACAGGTCTTCAGTTTAATTTGGCTCACCGCGACCGCGAGCCGCTTTCGCGTTTTTGCTTTGCTTTCTGAACAATGATCTGATTATGTGATAACTGTTGAAGTGCTCCCTTGGCGAATCATCCTAGGATAATCGTGCGTCGCGTATGCCACGTGGCATGCGCCACCGCGCGGCTTGCCCAGACGGCAGCTAGGGCTCTAGGGGGTGTAGTGCGAACTTGGAGTGGGCGGGTTCCTTTTAGAGTCACGGTCATGTGGGGGGGTAGGTAGGACACGCGCGCGGAGGGTAGTAGAGATCATCAAACTTGTGCTTTGGCTGTTGACTTGCTGTACCACTGGGTCGCTTTTCAATGTTCAATCACTTGTTTTCTTCGTGTTCTTCGTTCCTGAGATGGTGTTAGTCAGGGGTAGGCCCGGTGTGGCCAGTTTTTGTGGACGATAAGCAGAACTATGAGAGTTCAACAATTATGCTTGACCGCTTTGCGAAACCTCACCGTTTCGTAAAACTCGAAAGTAGTGTTTGGGCTGCACCACAGGAAACTCTACTGCGCGACGGTGCTCCCCCAACCGTTGGGGCAACATATCTTTAGACGCGGTGCTTATCAACTTTTAGCTTTTCTTTTGCATTTCTTTCTTATAATTAAACAGTACAACACATTGGTGTTTTAAACAAAATAATTTATAATTGCATTTTTAATTACATTAGTAATATTTAATATATTTTAGTATTTTTTCTATAACTATTCACTTGATTAACGTAACGTAAAATAAATAATTAGACTGAAAATAATAGACCTTCTGTCTATTATTGAATTGAATTGAAATAGGGACATGATAGATGAATGTGTAGTTGACAGGCACTGCAGTAAGTAAATGATTTTGCTAATCGTTTTGTAATTTTGTGGAGTGAGCACATACCCGTGATGGATATAGGCCGGGTGCCCTCGTGGCCGGGTAAGCGGCTGGCTGTCCGAGCTTGACGAGGCAGGTCAACTGAGCTTTCAATGGTGATACCGCGCCAGAACCAGTGGTGTCGTCATTGGGGGACTTGGTCCAGGTGCAGATGCTGTCGGTGATGTAGGGTGTGATGCGAAAGCATGGCGTGGGGGTCGGCAATACCCCCTCGTAAACCTCTAGTAAGAACAACGGCGGAGTTTCTTACTATTTCCTAGTTTTAATTAGCTTAATTAAGGTCGTTCATAAGGTAGCTTAGTATGTAGTCTTTTAGCTTTGTTTTGCTTTGCTATCAATTGAGAAAGTAACGTAACGTAAGATAGGAATAAATAGATCATTTTCACATAGCACTTCAACCAACGTAACTCTTGCAGGTCGCACAGCATAAGTATTAAGTTAGTGTTTAAGTTAGAAAAACGTTGTTACTCTTAACAGGCTTAGTTGTAAGTTTCTTTCAGGAAAAATATGTTGGCTATTGCTCTCATAGTCTAGTTATAATTGCAATTTTATTTCAATATTCACTGTAGTAAAGAAAAGACTATGAGGGTAGTCAACAATGTCAGATGCAGCGGCGAGAAGACGTCCAGCAACAAACTCTTTCCCCCTTGTATTGTAATAAATAAAAAATAAAACCCCCAAACTTACCTGTGTTGTTAGTTGGCATGGTAGCGAGTAAGTAGATTAAGCAGGGCCTAGACGTAGATAAGAACTTAGATAAGGAACTAGAATTGTAAGCCAATATCCACATTGTAAAACCATTGTAAACTTACGATGTTGTAAGGGAATTCCTACCATACAACACCGTAAAGTATTGTAAACGTGAGGTAAACTTTGTAACTGTACGACTCGGTGTGTATAATACAACACTGCGTAGTGGAGTTCACAACACATCTAAATGCATTGTCCCAATACTTTGTAATGTTCTGTACAAGTTCCCCTTGGGTACACACGTATAACACATAAAGACGACATTGCATTTTGTTGTAAATAACTTATTGTTATTTACAATAAAATATAATGTCGTCTAATTTTTTGTGTTACAACTTAATAAAAAATATTATAAAATTGTAAACATTGTGGAACTTGGAACATTATAAATTATTTATAACATTGCATTCTGAATGCATTGTAAAAGATACTTTATAATGTTTTGTAGTTCTTCTTGGGTACAAAAATGTAACACACAAAGACGACGTTGTATTTTGTTGTAAATAACTTATTGTTATTTATGACAAAAACAATGTCATCTAATTTATGTGTTACAATTTTAATAAAAAATATTTTGTTGTACCGATGTGGAACTTGGAACATTATAAATGATTTAAAACAATGCATTTTAGATGTAGTTGTGAACGCACGGCACAGGAGTTTTGATGGTGCATTCGACACCGCAGAGTACAGTTATGAAGACTACCACACACTTACAGTACTTTACTACGTGTTGAACTGAATGTAAAACATCGGAAAGTATTTAATATTAAACTGGCAACACTTGTTAACTGTACGGAATTGCATCTGTTTTACGGAATGAAACATTTTGTCTTATTCTGTACAATAGATACTTTGAAATCACGTCTTAGTTGTTTACAATAACTTAGGTTTCCGCACTGTTGAAAACACGTTGTAGTTTGATAATAAATATTTTGCGATGCGTTGCATTCAACGTCGTAAAGTGTTATAACATCTTGTGTTTTGTAACTTGTACGCCACAGTGTCTTATGCAGCAGATGCTCTGGTTTGCACTTACGAAGTACGAGTCTTATAACATTTTATGATAATATTCTTGGTAGGATGATTACAACATTGTGGGTACTTACCACTGACATGGAGAAGGGACATTATGAATTCTCTTGTGGAGAATTATAGTTGAACTTCTTCATGTGCTGATGTTACACAGTTGGGACTTTGTCATAATAAACATAAAAAAGATGAAGTCTCAGCTGTGTATAATTTTGGGATGTTGTAATGTATTAATGAATATGTTACGACATCTTAACACTTTGGATGTTGGAATAAAACTGTAAGAAATAATCATGTACGTTTGATAATATACCTGTAAAATTCATGCTTTTTATTAACAATATATAATGTAAAATACAAAAATATATTGTTATTTATCCTTCGTCCACGTATAAAGTTTCAAATTCCGCCACTAGACGGCAGCACCTGTCGACTTACCTTTTTTTTCAAGTTAAAATTTGGTCCTTAAAAACAGGTTTTTAAGTTACATAGGCACGTACATACGGTAAAAAATTCACACGTTTATAGTTCCTAAATTGGCCACAGAAAATGGGGGCAGCACCTGTCAATAAAGCCAAGTGCTGCCATCTATTATCAGAAATTGAACTACAAAAAAGTGTTAGCACTTGGTCCTCAGATGTCGGTTTTTAAGTTACATACGCACGTATATACGGTTTCACATGTATATAGTTCGCAAAGTTACAAAAAATGATTTTAAATTGTATAAAATAATCTATTATAACGTCCCTAAAAGTACTACTAAAATACAATAAAAGTGCTCCTACGATTCATGTGACCCGGATACAAAATCGTCGTTCTCAGTTCAGGCAAAATATCAGGGTAAGAGTGCTCCTACAAATCATATAACCCGGATACAAAATCGTCGTTCTCAGTTCAGGCAAAATATCAGGGTAAGAGTGCTCCTACAAATCATGTGACCCGGATACAAAATCGTCGTTCTCAGTTCAGGCAAAATATCAGGGTAAGTGTGCTCCTAGAAATCATGTAACCCGGATACAAAATCGTCGTTCTCAGTTCAGGCAAAATATCAGGGTAAGAGTGCTCCTACAAATCATGTAACCCGGATACAAAATCGTCGTTCTCAGTTCAGGGAAAATATCAGGGTAAGAGTGCTCCTACGATTCATGTGACCCGGATACAAAATCGTCGTTCTCAGTTCAGGCAAAATATCAGGGTAAGAGTGCTCCTACAATTCATGTAACCCGGATACAAAATCGTCGTTTCCAGTTCAGGCAAAATATGGTAAAAGTGCTCCTACAATTCATGTGACCCGGATACAAAATCGTCGTTCCCAATTCAGACAAAGTATCAGGGTAAGAGTGCTCCTACGATTCATGTGACCCGGATACAAAATCAGTCACACTCAGGTTCTGGTTTCCAACCGTATGTAATGTAGGTGCGTATGTAACTTAAAAACCGGCATCTGAGGACCAAGTGCTGACAATTTTTATAGTTTAATTTTTGATAATAGATGGCAGCACTTGACCTTATTGACAGGTGCTGCCAACTGGTGGCGAAATTTGGAACTTTATACGTGTGAATATACTTAACTGTTTCTTGCAACCCTGAAATGTAAAATATGGATGTTTTCAATAAAAGAATATATATATTTAACCCGTATTTTATTGAATTATAAAAAATACCTACATGTTAAAAATAAAATTCTAATTTGCGACAATAAATATAAGGTAACGAATGTATAGGATTACAAGTCAACATCCTACAAATTCGTTAACTTGTATTTATTTTCTATACCAAAACCCACATTGTATCAAGACATTGTAATACATTCATCAATGTATTACAACATCCCGAAATTATACACAGACGAGTCTTTTGTCCTTAGAACAAAGTCCCACCTGCGTATCTACCACCGCGTGGAGAAGCTAAATTCTGTTGTAGAGATTTATAGTTGAACTGCTTCATGCGGCGATGACACGCGCTATGGCTTCGTTCACCAAACACAAAGTATTCGTCTGTGTATAACTTTGAGATGTAGAAATGTACCTGAGAGTATATTAATGTCTTGGAGCAGTGTAGGTATTGGTATAGAAGAAAAGTAAAACATAATGTTCTACTATACCAATACCCGCATTGCTCCAAGACACTACAATATACTTGCAAGTATATTACCACACCTTACAGTTATACACAGCCGAGACCTTGTGTTTAGTAGACAAAGTCCCAACTACACATCAACCACCGCAGGAAGAAGTTCCACTATAATTCTCTACAAGAGAATATAACATCCCTTCTCCACGTCAGCGGTAAGTACCCACAATGTTGTAATCATCCTACCGGGAATACGATCGTAAAGTGTTGTAAGACTTTCATTTTGTAAGTGCAGCCCAGAGTGTCTGATGCACCCGGCGCACTTACAAAATACAAGTTGTTACAACACTTTACGATGTTGAATGCAACGCATCGCAAAGTATTTATTATCAAACTACAACGTGTGTTCAACAGTACGGAAACCTAAGTTATTTTAAACAATTAAGAAATGAATTCAAAGTATCTCTGCTGTACAGAATAAGACATTATGTTTTATTCCGTAAAACAGATGCAATTCCGTACAGTTAACAAGTGTTGCAGTTTTATATTAAATACTTTCCGATGTTTTACATTCAGTTCAACACGTAGTAAAGTACTGTAAGTGTGTGGTAGTCTTCATAACTGTACTCTGCGGTGTCGAATGCACCATCAAAACTCCTGTGTCGTGAGTTCACAACTACATCTAAAATGCATTGTTTTAAATAATTTAAAATGTTCCAAGTTCCACATCGGTACAACAAAATTATTTTTTATTAAAATTGAAACACATAAATTAGACGACATTGTTTTTGTCATAAATAACAATAATTTATTTACAACAAAATACAACGTTGTCTTTGAGTGTTACAGTTTTGTACCCAAGAGGAACTACAAAACATTATAAAGTATCTTTTACAATGCATTCAGAATGCATTGTTATAAATAATTTATAATGTTCCAAGTTCCACGTGCCTACAATTTTATAATATTTTTTATTAAGTTGTAACACATAAAATTAGACGACATTATATTTTATTGTAAATAACAATAAGTTATTTACAGCAAAATGCAATGTCGTCTTTATGTGTTATATGTGTGTACCCAAGGGGAACTTGTACAGAACATTACAAAGTATTTGGACAATGCATTTAGATGTGTTGTGAACTCCACTACGCAGTGTTGTATTATACACACCGAGTCGTACAGTTACAAAGTTTACCTCACGTTTACAATACTTTACGGTGTTGTATGGTAGGAATTCCCTTACAACATCGTAAGTTTACAATGGTTTTACAATGTGGATATTGGCTTACAGTTCTAGTTCCTTATCTAAGTTCTTATCTACGTCTAGGCCCTGCTTAATCTACTTACTCGCTACCATGCCAACTAACAACACAGGTAAGTTTGGGGGTTTTATTTTTTATTTATTACAATACAAGGGGGAAAGAGTTTGTTGCTGGACGTCTTCTCGCCGCTGCATCTGACATTGTTGACTACCCTCATAGTCTTTCCTTTACTACAGTGAATATTGAAATAAAATTGCAATTATAACTAGAAACTATGAGAGCAATAGCCAACATATTTTTCCTGAAAGAAACTTATAACTAACCCTGTTAAAAATAACAATGTTTTTCTATCTTAAACACTAACTTAATACTTATGCTGCGCGACCTGCAAGAGTTACGTTGGTTGAAGTGCTATGTGAAAATGATCTATTTTTTCCTGTCTTACGTTACGTTACGTTATTAATTGATAGCAAGCAATGCAAAGCTAAAACACTACATACTAAGCTACCTTAATTAAGCTAATTAAAACTAGGAAATAGTAAGAAACTCCGCCGTTCTTACTAGAGGTTTACGAGGGGGTATTGCCGACCCCCACGCTATGCTTTCGCATCACACCCTACATCACCGACAGCATCTGCACCTGGACCAAGTCCCCCAATGACGACACCACTGGTTCTGGCGCGGTATCACCATTGAAAGCTCAGTTGACCTGCCTCGTCAAGCTCGGACAGCCAGCCGCTTACCCGGCCACGAGGGCACCCGGCCTATATCCATCACGGGTATGTGCTCACTCCACAAAATTACAAAACGATTAGCAAAATCATTTACTTACTGCAGTGCCTGTCAACTACACATTCATCTATCATGTCCCTATTTCAATTCAATTCAATAATAGACAGAAGGTCTATTATTTTCAGTCTAATTATTTATTTTACGTTACGTTAATCAAGTGAATAGTTATAGAAAAAATACTAAAATATATTAAATATTACTAATGTAATTAAAAATGCAATTATAAATTATTTTGTTTAAAACACCAATGTGTTGTACTGTTTAATTATAAGAAAGAAATGCAAAAGAAAAGCTAAAAGTTGATAAGCACCGCGTCTAAAGATATGTTGCCCCAACGGTTGGGGGAGCACCGTCGCGCAGTAGAGTTTCCTGTGGTGCAGCCCAAACACTACTTTCGAGTTTTACGAAACGGTGAGGTTTCGTAAAGCGGTCAAGCATAATTGTTGAACTCTCATAGTTCTGCTTATCGTCCACAAAAACTGGCCACACCGGGCCTACCCCTGACTAACACCATCTCAGGAACGAAGAACACGAAGAAAACAAGTGATTGAACATTGAAAAGCGACCCAGTGGTACAGCAAGTCAACAGCCAAAGCACAAGTTTGATGATCTCTACTACCCTCCGCGCGCGTGTCCTACCTACCCCCCCACATGACCGTGACTCTAAAAGGAACCCGCCCACTCCAAGTTCGCACTACACCCCCTAGAGCCCTAGCTGCCGTCTGGGCAAGCCGCGCGGTGGCGCATGCCACGTGGCATACGCGACGCACGATTATCCTAGGATGATTCGCCAAGGGAGCACTTCAACAGTTATCACATAATCAGATCATTGTTCAGAAAGCAAAGCAAAAACGCGAAAGCGGCTCGCGGTCGCGGTGAGCCAAATTAAACTGAAGACCTGTGAAATACAAGAGAAACTTATAAACTAACAAACAACTTAAGCTACTACATCAACTAGCAACTAAGTCTTCCGTCAGATGCAGCAGCTGCAGCTTTCCTAACAGCTGTAGCCGCAGCCGCGCTCAATCACCTAAAATAACAAGCCATGTATATTCTCATTCGCTTTCTCCACTACCATCAGATTCAGAATTATTTATCATATTATTTTCAATTATATAAAAATAGTTTGGTAGTGTACATTCTACATTTCCATCTACAATTGAAAAGAATCTCTTTCTCCAGTTAAGTATTGAGTCGAGTTAGAAGAAATATCTATGTTTGTATAAAAACATTATATAGAAACTGAATTATATATTAAAATGTTTTTTAAATTATAAAAATATTAAGATTACTATTGTTATAATATTTAATAAAAATATACTTTAAATTGTATGAGCTAGTTACAAAAATATGTTGGGAAATATAATTTAATAAAAATATGCAATGCATTAAAGTGTTACGTTTTCAAATCCTTAAAATATTTGAAATCAACTGATTATAATTCTGAATTCGATAGAAGTGCATTATATTCAAATAAAATAGTTTATTTACCATTAAATAATAGATGCTAACAATAAAAATAAAATACTTATAATATTGTTTCTCTGTTAGTAAATAATAGTTGTAATATTTAAAACCGTAAAATATTTAATAAATGTAAAAAAAATATATTTTGAAACCATAATAACAAAAATGTGAATAATTGGTTCATTAGAAACGAAGAAAATCGGTTACTAAATTATAAATGATACAGTAAAAAATAGAGAAAGGAAACAAAATAAAATTTACAATGTACGAGTAACTGCACAAATATAACTTTAAAACATTTATATCTTTAGCAAATTTCTTATTTGTCTTATCATAATTATTTTCAGCATATATAATTTATTATTAGCATTTATTATTTGTGTTTTCGTATCAGGATAAAATTATTATCAACAGTAGACCACTCTCATGTCTCGGACACTTTCCAAGTCTACCCACACAATTTTCTAATTACTTTACATTTTGTTATATTTTATCATTTTATTTCCCCCACTAGTTACACATAAAAAATTGTATAAAAAAAAATTAAAAACTAACTAATATAATAAGTCTGTACTTTAATCCTAGAGCTTAAAGTTCAAGCTCTACACAACTTGATCGAATTTTAACTATCCATCAATATCACAAATATGTTATGACTTTGGAGATTGCCGCATATTTAAAATTACTATACCACGAAATTACAAATTTAAACACTGGCACACTTTTTAATAAATACAATTTAAAACAACGTTCAATTATTATCTTTAGAAAAATCAATTATTTACTTTCAATTAATATTCTACTATATTTAAAATTATTTTCTGAATTTACTGTTTGTTTTTAAAAAAATTACTATAAATAATAATTAATAGGATAAGTTCATGTGGTATAGTTTTAAAAATTTATCAAAAGACAAAAAGACTAGCTCCAAGTAAAAAATAAAATCCTAGAAATTCATTATAATCTGAAAGTGTCCGAGAACATCAAGTGGTTGAGACTTGTAGCCTTGTTGGTTCTGTTCAGACCTGCCACACCCAAATATAGGGTATGGGCAGCAAATAATTTGATTTAGACTCACCATTGGAGATGATCTCCAGGTCTCGCGGCTCCATTCATCCCGCGACGTCGTCACACCAGCTCCGAGTGGCCCGCGACGTCGTCATATCAGCTCCAAGTGTCCCGCGACGTCGTCATATCAGCTCCAAGTGTCCCGCGACGTCGTCATATCAGCTCTTCGTGTCCCTAGATGTTGAAGTGGATTTCTCGGTAACACGAAACACTCGACATCTTCACGGCAAACACATTCACTGTAACCAAACAACAACAAATGAGAATCAGAAAAAACACATACATATTTTTTTTTTGTTAATTTTTATACTAGAACACGTGAAAATTTGATATTTTGTATTTGAACTGAATATTTAATGCATTATTAAATATTCTATCTATTAAACAAAATTAAATGTTTTGTTACAACTTCTCAAGTATTTCTGCTTCAGAATTTTCTGAAATAATTTTTATTTTCTGCTATAATGTAAAACTGTTGATTGAAATATATATAGATAGGCAAGCCTGTATGTTTTTGCGTACCGCTGTTTTGGAATCAGATTCGACAGAGCCATCTCGTTCATGATTCCATGAATTACTTTGTGGAATTAAACTGACAAAAATGATAAATAAATATGTTTTACATATTAAATGAATTTTTTGGTATCTATTAACATGGTTCTTTCAATAATTCATCGGTATAATTGAAAATAGAACTAATTTGTATTATTAATTATTTGATGTTTGCTCTTTTTTTATATTTGACAGAAACGCCTGATGCAAATGCAACTATAAAAACAGTAATGTAGGGGAAACGAATTTTCTCAAAAGGTTGCCTATCTATATATTTTTCAATATACGGCAGAACTAAACATTTAATAACGAATTTATACAAAAAATATTCTTCAAAGCGATTCTCACATATGAACTACCAAGTACGTAGATAAAATACACAAACAAATATGAAGCAAATGCAACTGTACAAATTGTAAAATCCATATCTAAAGGTGGAAGTGTAGTTTGAACTCACCTAACATGAGATGCTTTCCAGCTAATTAGGTCCAAAACCCATCTGTTTTCTCTGGCCACGGTGTTGGAATAGACACTCAAGCAACACGGAACACATGCACGACATTCTCACAAGTATCCACGGCACTCACGCTCTGTAACAAAACAACAAATATTAGCAAGCATGTACGCATAATAACAAGTTGGAGAAACACATACACTTATATTTACAGCTAATACAACTACTACAGATTGTGTGCTTGCCATAAATATTGTATTTTTATATATTTTTAACACTTTGCACTACATTAGAAACACTTTTTCACTATTTTTGCAAGAAATTGTTACGCAATGGAGTCGTTTTTATCGTCTTGCAGGACAGGTTCGGCACTGCTCGGGCATTCTCGTAGCTTTCCGCCGCCTGTCCTGCCTCTCGTGGTGAAACGCTGAACTTTTACCGCGGGAGACGAAAATATTTAAAGAATTTAAATTATTTATTGTAATTCTTTTTATGTCTTATGTTTTATATGTAAAAATATTCAAAACATAAATAAATATTTTCATGTACACGCCGAGTATTAATATCATATATGCATTTCCTTAAGTAATTATAAGTGATCAATTAAAAATTACCAATTTTCTAGCGTACTCTTAAAGGTTACTTGAATATTTTTTTGGTGTTTGAGGGTCTCTAAATCATAAACCACTTCTTGGAAAATACTGTTATTAAATTTTTCTGATTTAATGTAGATATAACAAGTTTAATGTATAATTTCAATTAGGCGGCTGCTCCAATTAAATGAACTAATAGTAAACTCGAAAATAAAACTGTGAAGTACTCTAATTTTTCCCCAATTAGATCAAGATCATCTTTGGTAACTAGTCACTCACTGTAATGTTTATTAACTGAGTGAGAGGTACTTACTTAATAAGAAGTACTCTAATTCGCATTTCATGTAATTAGATCAAACTACCTTTACTGTCTTTATTAAGCGAATAGTTTACCCAATTGAGCGTTCAATCAGATTTGGTCCAAAAAATGACTGCTCCAATTAATCGATTGTACAATTAAACGGAATTGATTGTATAAAATAGATTTGAAATTTGTAAGGCTTGTTACTTTAAAAGAAGCAAGCAAAGATAAAAAATTATGAAATCTTAAAAACTTACTTATTATAGTTGCCGCATCCAATGTAGATGTTCAGGTCCTTATTCGCCATTTTCGTCTTATGCATTTTTGTCAGGCTCCGTTTGGTTTCTTGTATTCCTCTGTGACTCTTGTTCCTATTAAATATACAATTAAATTACTTCGTGTACACCAAGTATTCATCATAACATAAATTGCTCTACATGTTTTATTAATTGTTCATTTTATTAGTTATTAATTAAAAAATTATTAGAGTTTAGCTGTTATTTTAATCGAAGAAGAAAGCAATAAATAAAAATTACAGGGAGTTCCATAAATTCAAATATTATTCATGCCAATTTATTCAAAGATAGTATATCCAAAAAGGGTAGAAAGCTTTATGATATTAATGTTAAAGAAATATATTTACTAACCTTTTCATTTTTGTAACAAAGATGTTTATGAATAGACCTATATTGATAGCGTGTCTTCTATTTACAAAGGTCGTTATGTAATTTCCTGGGGTCTCAGATAATCTGCACATCATCTCAATAGTTCTACAAAGCTCCAGTTGTAGTATACCCTGTAATAAACAAAAATAATATAAGCACAACTTGTAAACAATGTCACACAAAAGCAACAGTAAATACAATTATAATATTAGATTATTTCCTCTTTAATTTGATCTTCGTATTGTCGATAATAATAAGTAATGTATGTCAATAATAAAACTATAAAACTTCAATATTTATAACGGAGTTATTATTTGAAGAAGTTTACTAAACGCTTGTGTTTATTTTGTTTTATTAATTAACAATATTATGCTACAACTTTACTAATTATGGCTGCCATTACCGTTCGAAACATTTTTTGGTTGTGGAGTAAAAAAGAATTGAAATACTTCAAAAAATATATTTAATTAAAATGTTTATTATTTTTCCTATATATTCCAAAAAATCCTACATCACTTTGTAATGCCATATGGAAAATAGAATTGTGAACTTACCGATGTTGAAACGACAGCAACAGAAGGAACAAATTGAAATGAGCAGATACAGAATCGGAGTCGGCAGTTTCCAGACCATCCAGACATTTGATATTGAGACAACGGGAATGGATTTAGGAACAGGCGACCGCGTTAGGAATTAAGCAACAGCAGCTTCCAGATCATCCAGACATTTGAAAGTTGAGACATCGGGGATGGATTAAGGAAGTCGGGAGCCCGGTAGGAATGAAGCAACAACCCCTGGGGTAGGGGTTGCGCTGAGTTTTACGCATTGAGATCTGCAACCCTCGCCCTTTCTCAACCTCGGCTTGGGACGGGCTACGGCTGGGTTTATTGCAGTTACAAAATACTACCCTTAGTTCTTATCAGAGCATGTAATCCGTTAAAAAACTGGTTAATAATAACCGATATTTTGAACAAAAATTGTGAACTTCAATTGTAGGTTTTAACCGATATTTTTAAGGCCGAAAATACCGGTAACCGTTAAAAAGAAAATAAACCGGGTTTAGCGAACATTAATCTTTATTTTAATATCGTTTAGCGCAATTTTTATTTTATATTTTTGAATTTGAATATAAGTCGCGATACTTCCTAAAATTTACATTTTATTGGAGAGTCATAAAAGTAGGTAATCTTTGTAAGCTGTAGGCAACTTCATAATTGAAAAATGATCTGCAGTTCTCTGAAATTTTTCGAATTAATTTATTTAATTAAATGTTTTTTATTTTTTTTTATTAACCGATTTCCAATTTTTAAAATCCGGTTTTCGAAGTAAAACCCTTATTATTATTATAATTATTATAACGTTTGAAGCTTTTTATAGTTTGAGAAAAGTGCTAGTTTCCCAAGTGGTCGTAGAAAATAAATATTTACTAATACGTTTAACGAAAAATTTAATAGAAAACTCAAATTTTTAATATCCGAGTCATGAAATTTAACTGATCCGAAAATATGAATCAAAAACTAAAATATAAGCAACACTTTCTAATTTCGAGTGAAGTTAATGCTGAAAATAGGTGTAGAAAAGTGCCACTTTCCATAGTGGTCGTAGAAAACATATTGGTCCCCTAAAATTTTCTTATTTAGTATATTTTTGTATCTGTAAGTAATAACTGTGCCTCACTTTCAAGTCCACGCTGTATATATTTATCATTCGTTTCAGGATGTATTTAAAAAACAAAATTTAATTTTCTGTAATAAAAACATGAAAAAATATGAATTATTATCACATACATAAATGGCATTGTATATTGATACAAAATTAAAATCAAGTTTTTTAAAAGAAAATAAGGTACCTGAGAATATTATCAGAACTCCAATGCATCTACGAAGTCGGATCTAATTTAGGGATAAAACACACAACTTAGTATAAAATTGTTTAATAAACAGGAAAGGCAATGAAAATTGTAAAATATTTTATTACATGTCATATTAAATCTATGTTAATAAATAAATGCATAAAAGCTGGCAAAATACGTTATTTGTGTGTAAAGCACCAAAATTATTTCTTCTCTGAAGTAGTGATCATTCCACCTTTTCCTGTCCATTCTTCTTTGAGTTCAACATCGCATCCGAGGTCTCTAAGAGCTGCTTTGATGTCATACTCACATTCTTTAAACTTACTCAAGTCCTGCTTGAGAATTTCTTCAACACCAAGCTGCAGAAATTTGTCGTTTTGATAACGACTACGAGATACCATATTTCGAATCGCCCAGCTCGCAGATTTCTATAAATTTTTAGTTTAAGCGTTGATTGAAAAATATAAAGATAGGCAAGCTTATGTGAAAATTCGTTTCACCTACATAACTGTGTGTCTGTTTGCATTTGGTTTAATAGCAGGCTTTTCTGTCCAATATTATAAACAAAGAGCAAACGTCAAATAATTAATAATACAAATTAGTTCTATTTTAAAATATACCAATGAATTATTGAAAGTACCATTTTAATAGATACCAAAAAATTCAGTAAATATGTAAAACATCTTTATTTATCTGATATTTTAGTCTGTTTTATTCCGCAAAGTAGTTCATGGAACCATGAACGAGATGGTCTGTCGAATCTAATTCCAAAACAACGGTACACAAAAACATATAGGCTTGCCTATCTATATATTTTTCAATCAACGGTTTAAGTGAAATTTTTCGAGAATTATTCTTACTTGTAAATTCATATCATCGGGGTGAAATCTCATACATTCGACAATAGTTTCAGGTATGCCTGCATCAAATAATATTTTGCTGTTTTCTGGAGATCGTAATGTCAGGGCAGCAATAGTATTAAATCCGTAAGTTATTGTATGGACTGAATTCTGTAATATAACAGATTTATAAAAGAAACTACATAGATTGTAAGTATTGGAAATATATTTTTATGTACCTTATGGGCGTTTAAAGCTTCGGAAATACGTTGAGCACCGCCCTTTTGAACAATATGAGCTTTACAGTCATCATTTCCAGCCAAAACTTTCAAAAGCTTTAAACCTTGTCGGTTAATTTTCTACAAAAAAAATTACTGTAATAAAAGTACAAAAATAATATGTATTATTTACTTCATTTCTTCTGAAGTCTTTAAGAGCTTCTAGTAAGAAATCAACACCTCCTGCATCATCTACTTTCTTACAAAACTCATTCCTTACAATCAGAGAAGACAGAGTTAACATTATATCGTTTACCAAAGCTTCGTCATGTTTATATTCTAAAATATCAACACAATAATTGACGGGAAATACGTAAATAATTATTTTCTGTAATAATACGAGTTATATTTTGATTATTTTTGATTCAAACTTATTTTATTTTGCACTCAAACCAACTAGTCTCCATACACATATCTTTGCGTTTTGTTTTTGAAATATATAAACCACCAAATGTGTAAAACAAGACGCCCAAAGAATATAAAAGAACGCTACATTTATGGTAGAATAATGACGTACAATTGACTTCCAAACTTCAAGAAAATTATAGGAAAGTATGACAAACCGTTTAAGGGAGTAATTCTAATGAATGGTGCTTAAAAAGATCATTGGTTCTATAGAATTTACAGGTGTACGGGGACTAAATTGGCGTACTTAATTGTTATAAGAAACATTTTTTTTTCTCGATTTCATTACGAATTATTTAAATTATATTCAATAAAAAAACTTTAAAAGAATAGGTTTTTCCTTTACTTGTGTACGGAGACTAATTGGTTTGAGTGTATATGTTGATAATTATCTAACATTTGTCAACAAAAACAAAAGCTGTAGATATTATACTCGAGAATAATCTCTACAGCTTTTTCTCACTGTAATAATAACAAATAATGAAACATTGGTTTAAAAAAATGTCAAAAAATAATTTAAAGTTTATTTCTTTGATTTTTAAGTTTCTAACATTAGGTGAACAATGCCCTCTTAAGTAAAAAAGTTTACCTTATTTAAAAGTCAAAGAAATGAAATTTATAAAAAAAAATTAAAAATATATTTTTCTAATAAAACAGAAATATGTGGAAAAGACTAATTGTTCTACGAATATCTATCAGTTTTGTGTAATTTTAAATTTTTGTGACTTACTTTTCAACAATTCAACAATACCGCAAAGCGTATCCGTAGCTATAACTCTTGCATGTTCATGAGCTTTCCCGAATTCAACCCGAACATCATCATCTAAAACTAAGGCACGTAGAACTGAGCACACGTCTCGAATTAGTTGAATATTAGCATGATTCAACAAATTCTTTAGATGGTCTAAAATATTTGCTTCGAAAATACTCTGCCTGTTATGTTCATGTTTAACACAACATTCTTTCGCCCATCTCAGTATCAAATGTAAAGTATCTGGGTCTTCTTCTTTGTCCAGATATTTAATCATTAACTCAATTCCTTCAGGGGTTAATAAATCTGGTTGACTGCTCATCAGAGAAACCAAATCACGAAAGCTGTGTTTAACAACGTCTTTTGCAGAGTCATAAGTGTTTATCAAACTTAAAAGCACATCATAAGCTCCTTGTTTTCCAGCAAGCACTCTGTGTGGCAAATCTTTCTCACATTCTTTTTTCAGAGTTTGGAGTTCAGAGATAATTCCTTCATAGTTTGTTGTTACAGTTTTAGCGTAACTATCCAGTTTTTTAATGCTAGAAGAAATAATTTTAGTATCATCTTCATCTGTCATTGCGAGATTTTTTATTATGTTTGACAAATCTACGCCCTGGAAACAAATGAATAGAATATATATTTTCATGTTTTAAATAAATACTTGTGCTTCAAATTGTTTAATCGCATCTTCTATTGCTTCTTCAACAGGCATAGAAAATTCTTCAATGTTTTCTTTTACGACTTCGTCATAAGTTTCTTGAGTAATTACTCGCACCATTTTTATTGTAAATAAATATTTAATCAATAAACTTTATCTGAGGAATATTTCCGCTGTAAATAATTGCACAGTTTTGTTAAAACTTAAAAATTTAAAATCATTTGTACATTCTTTGCATTTCTAACCTTGAATTCAATTCAACCTCGTTTCGACTCAAGTTAAGTTAGCTACACATGTCAAATCGGTGCCAAAATATTACAGCCCTAACTGTAAAGTTGTAAAAACAAAATAAAAGACGCATTTCCAGCTGTTAACAATTATATATGTTTTATCTTTATAGAAATATCGTATTTAAACATTAAAAAAGAGTATATTTTTTACTTTTTAATGTGATTTATTGAAAGCTGAAAGATTTTAAAAGTAAGTCAACAAATTTGACATAATTCCAGTCATGTAATTTATGTTTGTAGGATTATTAAAATGAGTACCAATTGGGTCGGATACATGATTTCTGTAAGCTTAAAAGATGATTTAGGCACATATCAGGGTCAAATAAGTGCAGTTACTGGTACTTCAATGACATTAAGTAAAGCATTTCATAATGGTGTACCACAAAGAGAAGATGTTTTTATAAAGTAAGTTCTTTCTCTTTTATTTACTCTTCTGCAACTTTTCATTTTAGTGCAACAGACATAGAAGACTTACAATTAATAGACTCTCAACCTTCCACAAGTACAAATGGGCAAAGTACAGTAACTGTTGCAAAACCAGTACCAAAAAGAGCTGGCCGATCTATAAGTATGTCAGAGAGCACATCAAACCTTAATAAACAAGCCCCACAAAATCATTCCAAAAGTAAACCGATAGACATTGAAAAGCCAAATGACGTAAAACCGAATGATTTCTTCAAGAATGGAACTCCTAACAAGAAAGACAAGTTCAAGATGAAATGGAAGGACGAGGCCTGTTTTGGCAACTCCATGGATACTTCCATGCTGCAAGACTTTGATTTTGAGAAGAATTTAGCGTTATTTGATAAAGAAGCTATATGGGAACAGCTCAATGCGTCGCAGAAACCTGACGTGGTTCATCAGACCGATAGTTGTAGGCGACAAGTACAAAAATACAGGTATTTGTTGTATTAATCTGTTTTCTTTTTATCTAGCACGCAAGAGAAATCGCCGGGACGTGAAATTTGCACCGGACTAATTTCGCAATTTCTAAATTCAAGCCTATAATTTTACTAAGATTTTGTAAATATTCTATTAATATAATATTTAATTATACATTTTTTGTTATTGTTTACTGTTTTTCAATGTTTTTACTAAATTAATTCGGGTAAAACGAAAAAAAAAAAAAACAGTTAAAAACAGAAGTTATAAAACTTATTTTATTTAGGACTGGTTAAAGTTTCGGTTACTAGAAAAATATCGCATCGAAAAACAAAAGTAAGTTGTCAAAAGTATACGTTATTTACTATTTCGATGTGATATTTTTTATTAACCGATGGTTAAGGTAACCAGCACCTTAACAACACCGGTTAATAGAAAAATATCGCATCGAAAAACTAATTAAGTTGTCAAAAGTATACATTATTTAACAGGGTAACCGGCACTTTAACCAGAAGTAGAAAAATCGGTTCTTAAAACTGCAAAAATACCGATTTTTTTAATCGGAAACAAAATAAATTATTAATTAGTTTCGAAACAGGCAAAAAAACCGTTAAAAATACCCAAAATTTTAGTTAGAACTTGTTATGGTTCTATTAATATATAACAACAAATTTTATTTGTTATTGATTGTTGTTTTTCAAACTTTTCCCTATATATTTAACTTGGATAAAACATCATAAAAACCGTCAAAAATAACCGAAATATTAAGTCGGGATACTAATAATTTTATTATTTAAATTAATAAATAAAAAAGTCAAGAAACTTAAATTTTATTAATTAAAATATCGATAACTATGAACCGAAATTTAATTTATTAATGTTTTATCGATTTGTAAGAAAAGTAATTAATTGAAAACAAATTTCTTAATTATTAATTGATAAATTACTGAAAATTGGTTAAATGAACTGTTTTTTTAATGGTTAAAGCATTTTCTTAATTACATTTCGATTTCATCGGGTAATTATTAACCGTTAGTTTTGTCTGTTTCTTCTACTTTAAAATGATTTGGATAAAAGGAATGTCGTAAATTGAGGACACAAATGAGTAACAAAATAAAATTGTCAGCATTTTAAAAATGTGTGTACAATAAAAAATATATTTATAGTTTAAAGTTTCTACAATTTTTCTGTCATGATTATGATTATTCGAGTTGACAATTCCTCGAACTATATGTATTTTACCAATTAATTATTTGTCACTTATTTTTTTTTTTTGAGAAATATTGTTATCTAACAACGCTTATTTAGTGGTAAAATTAAAGCGACAATTAACTCTAGCGAAAATTGTCACTGTAAATCAAATCGTCCTGATAATATTTTACTAATTAATTATTTGTCACTTAAAATTAAACAAAGATTATTTGACGGTAAAATTACAGCGACAATTAACACTAGAGAAAATTGTCAGTGTAATTTCATTTACTAAAATACGCTTATTTAATGCAAAGCAATAAAAAAATTGTAATTCTAGGCACGATGAGAATATCATCACTCCATTGCCGACAACATTTCGCCAAATTGTCGTCCCGGCACCAGATACGCGCGAATACGTAACCGACGACGGTTTGGTAATCCCCAGCATAACTCAAGAGCTCAGACGTCAGCTCTTCGCAGCAGCTGAGCGTCGGGGACTGAACCTGGACCGCCAGATCGAACTCATGGGCCGCGCAGCGACAGAAATGGCTCTTCAGCTACTCGGGGGTGGTCACAGACTTAACCCACATAACACACATCAGTGGCCCAATGTTGTGTTGTTGTGCGGGCCTCACAAACAAGGAGCAGTTGGGTTGAATTGTGCCAGACAGTTGTCCAGTCATGGAGTGAACACGATAGTTTATTCAGCGATGCCAGAATCGGAAGGCGCGATGAAAATAGAGTTTAATTTGTATAAGTTAACGAAAAATAAAATGACGTCAACTGTAGGAGGGTTGCCACATACTGCAGACTTAATAATTCTTGCGTTGTGTGACGATTCGGATAATCCTACACCGTATACACAACTGGCTGAATGGACAAATCAAAATAGGGCTCCAGTTTTAGCGTTGGACCCGCCTGCGATAGCAACGCCGGGAATTGTTACTAAGTTTTCGTTAGTTCCAGTTCTGCCGTTGTCTCATTCTCCAGACAACGGGAAGTTGTATTTATGTAATTTGGGATTTCCCATGAAAGTTTTTAAAGATATTGGCGTCAAATATAGATCACCATTTGGGCCAAAGTTTGTAATTCCGTTACATCCAAACGATACGTAAAGGTTGCTTGACGCAATTGAAAAATGTATCAAAAAGTTGTGATTTTATGTTCATAGGGATGATAATCATTTAATGCTCTCGAGTATTCCCTTGTTCCTATTTTTTAAGCATTATGGGATACTGGAAGGAGATTGAGCTAATAATACTGCCTGAAATTTATTTTATTCATAAACTTATTCTTAAAAATGTATATCTGGATTTTTATTTATTGGGATTAGTTTATGAATTGTTTTTATAAATGATTATTATTCGTATGAAATTTATTTATATTTTAACTGTGCATAACTTGAAATACATTTTTCAATTGATGTCTGAACATTTCGAGACTGCTGTTCTGATGATTTTATTTCGAAATTGTATTTATGTTTTTAATGTACTTGTCTCGAATAAAGAAATAAACATGTTTTATCATTCCTTTTCTGACTGCCTTATCACGCCTTGTTATTTAATTGGAGTGCAAAGTGCTTCTAATTATAAGCGTACACATCAGTGAATCAAGGATAGTGCTAGGTGCTACTTCTTATCACAGTTCCTTAAGATCTATAAACTATTTATCTTAACTGATAAAGAATATACTCAGATAAGCATGTGACTTTGAGGTGTTATGGTGCTCTGGAAATATGGTGTTTTATTTTAAGTGTTTAATTTAGTGAATTTATGTATCCGTCTGTGAAAATGCCTTTGGCTGTGCAAAGAATGTGGGAATCCAGAGAAGGTATTATCGCTCCTTCGGAAAATCCCAGGAGAAGAGCACAATCTTGGGGCACACGACGAAGAGAAAGTGTTATTTCCGTAGCTCATACTCCTCGAAGAAGTTTATTCGTTCCTGTATGTATTTTAATTTAATACGCATTACAGAAAATTGATTGACGTAACAGATAAAAGATAAAAATGTCTATTACTAATGCAACTAATAAAATAATGACAAATAAAATGTTTTATACTTCTGACTCATTTTTATGTTTTCTGTAATTTTTCAAATTTAACATCCGGTATTAATTCCAAGTACGTGTTTCCGAAGAAGAGAGACACATTGGGTAGAAAAAGACGGGCAATTCCAGTATTTCGTAGTTAAATATTTAATTTGTCTATAACATAGGTTGCAACATAAAATTTAATGTCGTGGCTGTGAATTAATAACGAAAAAATCATTAAATGTTATAATATTTTTGGGATTAATGGCAACAGAAAATATATATGGCTTTATGGATTCGGACGGAGTAAGTTCAACCCAGATATACAATGCAGATATCTCGGTGTCAATTCAACAATACAATCAATTATTATTATTAATATTGCAAGGTCGCAGTTATATTTGTTTAAATAACACTGTTTTCAGACGGATGAATCTGTAAGCCATTTACGATTGAGGGTTATAGGCGGCCACCAGTTAGCCAAAAAAGACATTTTTGGAGCTAGGTAAGTCGAAATACTTAAGCCCTTGACAAACAGGTGGTAAAATCAAAATATAATAACCTTCGTTAGTTGATAAGGAAACAAAATGTTTTATAGAGTTGTACGTAATTATTTCACCACATTCTTTACAATTCAAACACCTATTTAATTATTTATCGACTGATAAGAGATAATTAAAAAACAATAATTTCAGTGACCCGTATGTCCGAATTGACTTAAGTACCATAAACAGCGATGAGACAGTGGATTCCGTTTTGACGAAAACTAAGAAAAAAGTAAATATATACCATATTATTAACCATTATATTTGACTAACAATTGTGTTTTTTAGACTTTAAATCCCGTTTGGAACGAAGAATATATATTTCGGGTAACTATTTTACTTTTTACTTAGTTTTATTTTGGGTTAAACCGAACCCCATTTCCAGGTGAAACCAGCAGAACACAAGCTAGTATTACAAGTTTTCGATGAAAATAGACTCACTAGAGATGATTTCCTTGGAATGGTGGAGCTAACATTAATCAATCTCCCAAAAGAACAAGAAGGTCGGACGATTCCTCCAAAAAAATATGCTTTGCGCCCGAGAAGGTTAGTGCCCTAAACACAAGCACTTGTACAAGCACACGCCTAGACTACTAACTTTTCTAACTCGCTGTTTCATTATTGATACATCCTATGCTTCCAGATTCAAGTTCAAGTTTTATAAATTAATTTTGAGATTGACAAAATGTGTAAATTTTAATTTTTACAATCGATTTCTCGAATGGGTTTTCCCTGTTTCTTTTTTTATAATTTTCAAATGAAAATATTCCACACATAATTTTTAATCCTAAGAAATAAATTAATGAAATTTTCATGAAATATTGAACATCTCAATATGTTCTTCCTACAATTTTTTTTTAAATTTACATCTCCATTTTGCGAAAAATAAATTCCATACAAATTTAAATGAGCTCGTGACGTATTTTAGCCTTTGACGTTTTGAAAAAATAATGGGCTCTTCCCACAATTTTTAAAATTATTTTTTATTCAATAATACAAGTTTGAGTATAAATATTTTTTTTATGTTCATTTCCGTTTTAAGACAAATAAGCAAAAAATAATTTGTTATAAATTCGCTACAAATTCAAATTAGCTCGTGATGTTCTACTGTCTGTGACGTTTCGTCAACGTCATAAACAAGAAAATTATTCTGTTCAAATATATAATAAAAACGAAGAATACAAACATAAGTATAATTACATGTAAAATAACAATAAAGTTCCTCTTGTTGATAACGAAAGCAAAAGTTTTTGTGATTACAAACTTCTGCGCTATGTTATATGTTCGTCTCTCTCATCTAATATGCCAGTTTCTATACAGGGTGAGTCTGGGAAGACGCCACCCCCTTTAACTTTTTTATTATAAGTAATAGAGAAAAATGGCTCTTATAAAAGTTTTATTATTTTACATATACTAGTTGATGGCAGATGTAGATATTTTTTATAAAGTCAGGTTTACAAGATACGACTATCAACTTTTATTTTTCAAATGGCAACCTATAATTATTTTAATAAAATTGAAACCGCCATTTTTTTCTCTTTTCAACTATGTATTAATTTTTATTAATGTATTTGAAAAATTTCGAGAAAAATGAGATATTTAAAAATATTTGAAATAATTATTAAATAAATATTATAGGTGGCTATGTGAAAATAAACAAAACGTAACAATGTAAAACAATTAAATTAATGTCAAAAATGTATACATTTGTTTGTTACTTACTGAGAAGGATGTTTACCCGATTTCGAGAAACATAGCCACCTATGATATTTGTTTAAAAATTATTTCTGACATTTCTAAATGATCTCATTTTTCTCGAAATTTTTCAAATGCATTAATAAAAGTTAATACATCGTTGAAAAGAGAAAAAAATGGCGGTTTCTATTTTATTAAAATAATTATAGGTTGTCATTTGAAAAATAAAAGTTGATAGTCGTATCTTGTAAACCTGACTTTATAAAAAATATCTACATCTGCCATCAAATAGTATATGTAAAATTATAAAACTTTTATATGAGCCATTTTTTTCTATTACTTATAATAAAAAAGTTAAGGGGGGGGGGGCGTCTTCCCAGACTCACCCTGTTAGGCACTTATACGTCACAGCTAAATATCGGAAAAAATTTGTAATTTGTTATAAGTAAACTATATACTTTTGAAGTAAAATTATATATTTGTGAACTTTGTTTTGTAAAAAAATATTGGAAACATATTAAAATTATGTTGAATTTCTCTTCAAATATATAATAAACTAAAATAATTATAATTATATGTAAAAACAAAATGTTTTTGTGTGTTTACAAACAAACGTCAAATTTTTTACGCATGTTATTTCTTTATCTTTCATCTTATCTGTCTTTTTCTATAGAGACATTATATGTCATACATAAATAGCGGTAAAATCTAGTACAGGTACAATAACAAGTAAATTATATATTTTTTAAAAGAATATTCGTTAGCATTGTTTTCAAGTAAATTTTTGAAATATTTGAATTAAGCGAAATGTGAAATCTGGGGTTCAAATTCTAGTTTTAACTTTTAACTAAATAAAAATACCGTTGTGTCAGAATGGTTCGGAAACCCAATATAAGCTGTAGGTCCCTTGCAAAGACTAGATTAACAATGTACTTCACTGAAAATTTAAGTAAAAACTATTATGGAACAGGTGAAGTTCGCTTCTTAATTTTATCTGCAGTCAAAATCAATTTAGGCAGCTAACTAGACGGATAAACCATTAAACATTTGTACATTTTGTCCCAATTATGCTACTGCTACTTTTGGGGTGATTTACGTCATTTTCATATCTAAGTTCTGAGCTTACAAGACATGTAAAATTAATTTTGTTTATTGATTTACATGCAGAATTTTATGTTCAACAACTGTTATTTAAAGCTTTTTTACTGAAAATAATTAAGGAAGCAGGAAATTACGATTTCCTAGGTGCGGGTAGTTGAGTCAACACCCTGTATATATTTATATATACTAATACGTATTGAATATTTATTATGTATTAAATGTACTTAATAACAAAATTAATTATTAATATACATTCTGTACTTGAATCGATTGTATTTTAAATGAAGTTAATCTCAAAGTTAATTTGATTACTATTTTGAATGTCCTATATTTGTATATTTATTTGGATGTTTTATGTATGGTAAGATTATTTCATATTTCCTAAACAAGTGTATGTAGATGTAGCTTAGTTATATTTCTTTTGTAGAGGACATGTTTTAAATAAATTATTTTCAAAAAAATAAATAAATGTGAGAAATGTTGTTATTTTAAGCCAGGGATGTAACCGGTTAAAAAAACTGGTTAATAAGAACCGGTAACCGATATTTTGAACGAAAATTGCGAACTTTATCCATAATTTTAACCGATATTTTTAAGCTGAAAATATCGGTAACCATTAACAAAAAAAACTGGTTTTAACGAATATTAACCTTTATTTTAATATCATTTAGCACGAAAAATGTTTTATATATTTTTTTATTTCTGTTACCCTTTGTATTTGAATTTGAGTAACGACAGTTTTTACAATTTCCATTTTATTGGAGAGTCATAAAAGTAGGTAGTCCTTTTCGAGGAAGTCTCTTTGTCAGCATTGGACAAGTTTACAAGTGCAAAGTTATCTGTCTTTTTCTGAAGGTATTACGGGAATTTTTGCGAATATTCGTTAATTAAATTGCATTTTTTGTTATATTTTTTCAGATGGTAAATTTTTATAATGAATGATTTTTTTTTAAATTAAATTTTGTAATTATTTTTCAACCGATATATTAACCGGTTTAACACGTTAACTGCCATGAGGTACATCTTATGTGTCTCACTAAAATATCCTCGTATGCTCTGAGATACATCGTTTGTGCCTCAGTGTTTGAATACACATTATGATCCGTGGTCTAACGTTTGTACCTCGCAACTCATATCTGTGAACGTAGTTTAATTCTCGGTGGTCTGACAGACCAAAACCTATTCTTAGCGCATGATTTTTTTGTTTTTTAGTCTCTGAAATGATAAAATACTGAGGTGAGGTGCATATATTGTGCCTCAATAAAATTCTTCAAATTTTAGAGCAACATTAAAAAAAATCAATTCTGTTATCATACTTGTATTTTCTAATATGAAAACACCCTAAATCTGTAAAAAAAGAAAAAATGGCCCAAGGGACCCACCTTTTTTTTTAATGGTGGCAGTTAACGTGTTAAACCGGTTTTCAATTTTCAAAAACCGGTTTTCGAACTAAAACCGTTATTATTATAACGTTCTCTATAAAGGTTACCCATTAACCAGTATTTTTTTCGGTTACATGCCCTATTTCAAACAAACAAACCATTACGCTAACTCTAAAACAGTCCTCTAAACATCTGAAACATTGTAGCCGTTAATATTTTCTTCCAAGCATCATTTATTCTGAGCCTGTACGGCTCGGAATGAATGTGCATGTTAGCTTGCATGCATGCCTTCGATACCCATGTAGTGCTGTATGGTAGGCGTTTCAGCGCGCGCTCTAGAGTCCGAGGCACGTTGGAGCTCTACCACGCGTATATCCGGGACTCCTCCCCTCCGGAAGACTCCGCTGGTGGTTCCGGTGGCGCTAGTGTCGAGCGAGATCCCGATGCTGACTGGGAGTTGATTGATAGCAGCAGAGAGGCAACTACGGATGCTCCCGCACCTGTAAGTTGTGGTTTTAGATTTTTAGAGTCCGCAAGCAGAAGGCAGATTATGATTATTTAGATAATAGTACTTGGTTAGTCCACAATTTTATTATTAATTTTGTAACGATCTACTTTATTATTAACAATATTTTACTTTGAAATAATTCCTTTTCAACAAAATGTAAAATTAAACAAATGATTATTTTCTTCTAACGTCATAAAAGCGATTCATAAGAGAAATTTTAATTTTTACGTCACCGGAGTACATTTTTTTTTACTTCTACGCCGTCGGAGTAAAAGCAGGGTTGCATAAAATACCGATTAAAAAAAAAGTAATAATAAAAAAAAAATCTGTTTTTTTTAAAGGTATAGTGTAATTTCAAAACCGAATGTGACAAAATAGCATTTATTGTGAAAAAAATATTGTAAAGAATAAGTAAAAATTTAAGGAAACAATAAAAAAACTACTGTAAAAACCTGTTATTGTTATTCAGATAAAAAGTGTCTTTGTATGCCGGGCAATCTCGAAATCTATTCGCAGTTTGTACAAATATCCACGCGCACTACACAAAGTATTACTTTTTACTCTTAGTAACACCACATACTATTGTTTAAGTTCGACAAAATCTACGATAAAAAAATATCTATCTAATAACATAATAAAATCTATGTTGCTATTTAATATTTAATAATGGATCTCCTTTTTTGAGAACTATTAGTCGAAATTATTTTTTGTTTTATTTTATTAAAATAGTCTCCTGATTGTTTGCTAATTTAACCAACTCGAGATAGCAATAATGTGTCATTTAAAATGAATACTCTGTATATCATTGCAATCATTAAATTGGATTTAATAAATCCCTGTTTGATCTAGTTTATCTTTTTTTGTTTTCTTCAAATTGTTTTAATTAATATTAATTGTCCTGATTGCTCGTTTTTATATTAATATAATTTCAATTTGATTTATTATTATTGAATTAAGTTTTATTAAAATTTTATTGAGTATAATTTTTCTGTTTTGACATTTTATCTATTAAATTTATATTATATTCATTATTTTTAGCAATGTTTTTGTTAGTTCTAAATAATAATCTATTGTGTTTTGCGATATAGTAATTGATAGAGTCGTGAATTTCATGGAATGATTTTATCTGAAAATGTCGGTTGTCTATAGATTTTTAATTGAAGATAATTACTTTTGGTCACAGTATTGTTTAAAAAGTTCAAGTAATTATTTTGTTCACAGTCCATTGTGAATTTAATTGTCATTAATATTGTTTAATAAGGTGAAAATTAATAAAAAATTGTGGAATAACTACAACTTCTTTTTATTAATATTTCTAAAGAAATAAAATAGTATTTATGAAGATACGTATTCTTAGAATACGTCAATAAAAAATTCCCAAACAAAAACAAAAGTTTTTTACTCCTTCAAAAAAACTGTATACATTTAAACATTCAAATAATTTCTTAACCAATGTAATGATAAGAAAACTAATTTGGATAATGACTTATAATCAATATTTTTATTTCTTGTAGCCGATATTTATAGAATATGGCAACTCGGAAAACACAGGTCCTTTACCACCAGGATGGGAAGAAAGACAGGACGCAAACGGAAGGACATATTACGTGAATCATGTCGCAAGAAGTACGCAATGGGAGCGCCCTACCCTTACGTAAGTTTATTTGTTGCAGATGTTAAAGTTACAAGCAGGGTTTGTAACTGGTTAATAAAAACCGGTAACATATATTTTGAACAAAGTTTCCGAATTTTAACCGTATTTTTAAACGATATTTCTAAGGCCGAAAAAATACCGGTAACCGTTAACAAAAAAAAACTGGTTTTAGCAAGCATTAACTTTTATTTTAATATCATTTAGCGTGATTTTTTTTATATCTGTTATATTTGTATTTCAATAAGACTACGAGTCATGACAGTTAGTCATAAAAATAGGTAGTCTCTTTGTAAGCTGTAGGCATCACGTTTACAATTAAAAAATGACTTACATTTTTTTGAATGTATTGTAGGTATTTTTGAGAATATTCGTGCTTTTTATAAACCGATATATTAACCGGATTTCAATTTTTAAAAACCGGTTTTCGAATTAAAACTTATTTTTATAGCGTTCTCAATATGGATTAACCGTTTACCAGTATGTTTTCCGGTTACTTGCCCTGATTACAAGTAAGTTCCAAATTAAATTATTTATGTTTTAGATCTACGGATAATCAGGATCAAAGAAGTATGGAAACAGCAGTCACAGAGTTCCAAAGACGGTTTCACATCAGTGTGGATGACGAGAACCAAAGACGCGAAGAGAATAATACCAATAATGCTACTCAGGTACAGATAATTGTAACTTAAGTTGTTTCTATTCTTCGTTGTTCTAAAACTTTGCATAGTAGTAACAAACTAATGTGGGAATGTACGTAGCTTAGGGTACTAACTTGACTTGGGGTTCTATGATGGATCATAAGAATATTAATATTTAAAAGCTGTGGCAAAAATACAGAACCGATCGCCTCTGCCAAAAATATACGCTGGTCGATCAAATTTTTGTTTCAAACAAACTTTATTATATATTAGTACTTATAATTTTTTTTTCGTCGCCATAAAAAATGCAACATCCATTATTAAACAAAATAAAAATAAAATTGGACGGCGTTTTCGGAGAAGTAGTACTGTCTTTCTCTTTAAATTAATACAATGAAAGCAAACAATTGAAACATAGTAGGTAATGAAATTGATAATATAAAAAAAAACTGAACTAAAAAAATGTAGAAATAAGGATATTTATTTTTTAAAGGACGGGAGGATAAAAAAAAGCAATGGAGATCTATCCTCTATTTCGGAGGACAGTTAGATGGGTGGCAACTCTACCTGTAACCGTCCCCATTCTCTTTTTCTTTCAGTTTGATGTTGATTTTATTATTACCTTCATATTCTTAAAATTTCTCCTTTGGTTATAATCACATATGACCATTTTTTCTTCTTCCATTTTATGATTCTTAAAATCTCTTAATTGTTGATAATTCCGGACAAAAACAGTAATAATTTTCTAGAAAGTGGATATGTGACGTCATGTAGAATTTGAATTCATTCGACAAAAATCATCTGTTATTAGAATAATCTACATTTGTTTGTAAACGGTGTAAACACTAAACAGCCTTTGAAAGTCATATGACATTGCCAATGTTAACATTTGAAATTTAAATGCCAACCAAATTTACACCAAAACAATCTGTTGTGTAATATCAAAATATTTTATTTTATTCTTTGAATTGCCTATATTGATATCTTATACATTGTTTCATTAATATAATGTGTCCCTGTATCTCCCAAACGGAGCATAGGGCAACCGAACTCACCGAGCCGCAATTCTAACTGCCGTACTGTCGGTTGTTTCATGCCAGCGCTATTTCTATTTAAGATGTATACATAGCAAGTTTTTATTTTACGACAAATCACACATTGTCGGTCGCTGGAACTTGAACCTATGATCTAAGTTCGAATGACGTCACTGCGAGTTAGAGATGTGCGCTAGCTCGTTCAGCCATCAGCCGACTTTCATTAATAGATATGATTATTCATTATTAACAACAAATATTAAAAATTGAAGAAAAGGAAACATTTATTACCAATTTCAATTCTTCCAAGATGTTGCATTTTTATGGCGAGCAGTATATTTATTTGTTACGGAAGATTCGCAAAAAATCTAAAAATTATTACAGTAAACTGACACATAGTTGATCGCCTCATTTAATTAAAATCCGTTGAGCTCTTACTCAAAACAGTCAAAAAAGACCTTAATTCGTGGACACCGTCGAAATTAGTAAATTTAAACTGATTACAATTCAGACTATCATAAGTGCTTTTATCTTACGATCCATCTCCACTGCTCTGCTATTCCTGCATGTGCCATTTTGCATGCTAGCCCGCGCCCAGCAGTGTGAGTTCAGGGGCAAGCAGCAGCTCCCACGACACGGACGACACTGGCGGCTCGACGGACTCTCAGGACTCCGAGGAGGGCACGCCGAGGCCTCAGCGACAGCGTCGGGACGTCATGGGCTCGCCGGTTCACTCCGACAACAGCCACTATGAGGACGATGATGATTATGTGGTGGTTAGTGAGGTAGCGAGGCTTGACTTGGTTACGTGTGCGCTTTAGATTTGCCGACCAACCAGACTGGAATTGCATGTGCCAAATCTTAAATTATACTATCAAAATTTCCTCGTTCGGTAAAACAATTCGTGACACTGATATAAATATAGAGGGTGTTCATTTTATTTTGTCCACTAATGCTATCTCGAGAACTATAAGAGCTACGAGGTCGGTTAAATTAGAAAACAAATTCTATTTTACAAGACTATTAACATGAAACAAACAAAATTATTTTAAAACCAGTGGTTCTCCCAACTTTTTTATTTTAAATGTGAACCAATTTTTTTTTTTGCTTATTCAATAGAGAATTTTATTCTGAATTCAATGATATAATATTATTATACCCTAACATAACGATTTTTTTGAGAAAAATGCATCTGAAATTTTATATTAATTTGATTAAAATATGACAATAATAAGAGTGCCATGACCGAAAAAACGGAGTACACGTCATTTTTTAACCGTGTCCTGACAGAAAGAAGTGAATAAAAGTAAATTCTTTCTGTCAAGGCACTCTAATTCTTGGTTAAAAAATGACGTTTACTCCGTTTTTTCCGTCATGGCACTCTTATTATTGTCATATCATTAATCAAATTAATACAAAATTTCAGATGCATTTTTCTCAAAAAAATCATTGTTAGGATATGATAATATTATATCATTGAATTTAGAATAAAATTCTCTATTGAATAAGCAAATAAAAAAATAAGGTTCACGTTTAAAATAAAAAAGATGGGACCCGTATTTTGAGAACCACTGGTTTTAAAATAATTTTGTGTTTCATGTTAATAGTCTTGTAAAATAGAAATTGTTTGCTAATTTAACCGACCTCGTAGCTCTTATAGTTCTCGAGATAGCAATAGTGGACAAAATAAAATGAACACCCTGTATAGCTTATGTATAAAGTTTAATTAAAATAAAATAGCTTAAAGGTATATCTTAAGTAAGGACAGAAACACAATATTACAGGATTTATGTGTGATAGTAAATTGTATGAAATTTAAGGCAGCTGCTTTTGATAATAAATCAGCTGGAAAAAGAAATGCAGGAAACAAAGGATGAACCTTAGAAAGTACAACTTTTGGGTTTTTAGCGTAAAATTGTGTTTATACACAAGAATTAATCTTTTGGTTCGAAATTTTGGTTTTTGAAAATAGATCATATAGTTAGACGACGTTATACTGATTTCAAATTTGCAACAAAATTTAATTATCTCTTTTCGTTCTTGAGATTTTTTCTCTTCAAGTTGCAACTCAAAAATTGTACATTTTGAATTCAAAATGGATTTTTTTAAATAATATTTTATGATACAAGAGTAAAAGAAACTAGAATTAGTCGAGAGCAACAATATTAGATTTTTTTTCTTTTAGCATATATTAACGAGTTGTTTAGGAATTTTCTTGATAATTTGAAACAATGAAATATATGTTTTTGACAAACTTGTCAAAAATGGATATTTTTTATTATTTTGGCTGTATATGAAAAATTTTAAGAGTGAAAAACTATAAATAGCAACTTTTAATGTTTAACTATGATTAGACAAAATTTGCGACATGTAAAAAGATTTTAATTTTTAATTGGTAATGTGAAATTTAAATTTTTTACTGACCCATCGGTCCTTCCAATATTACCCAGTGAAGCGAAAAACACGCGTTCTAATAATTTGAAAAATGAATTTAAAACTGCATTTATCAAATTTAGAACTGCACTAAATAATATTCCCTGGACAGAAGGAAGATATTTTCTACAATTACTTAGTAATTAAATTTGTGTAAATAATTAAAATGTGTATTTTGATCTTAAAATACCGAAGGATCACACTTTTAAACTATGGTTAATATAAATGTATTACGTACGTATTTTTATTATTTAGTAAAAAATAAAAATAAAACAATATTCAACAAGTAATACATAAATACAATATTCGTGACATGATGACGTTATATATTTTAAGTTTTTATTCATAAACAATATACATTTAATAATATTTTGCTATTTTACCGTAAAATGAATTTTCAATGTTTCATCAGTATTTATTTTATTATATTCAAGAATAGAACAGGCCTTACATTAAAAATAGTCAAAACTTATTGTAAATATTTGTTAAAAACTCGTTTAAAATGATTTTTTTTTCATATATTATAACGCTTGATATTTTTGTGAGTATTTTTCACTGAATTGTATTTTTGATGAGTGAATGTTTTACAATTTTTTGTACTTAACATAGATATGGCATGAGTTAACATTTTCTGTAGCATGTTACTAATATTTTACTACTTTTAAACACATTGTATACCACAACCACTTCTGTTTTCCATTCATCTAATACGTGAATTTATTTAGGCGGAAGACACAACAGATTCCAATTCCCGTCGCAATTCCTCCCTCTCAACCACGGCAGTGAACAACATCCAGAATCTGTCGGAAGGTTTACCTCCAGGCTGGACTATGCAGTTCGCTCCGAATGGAAGAGTTTTCTTCATAGACCACAACGAAAGAGCGACGACCTGGGTTGACCCTAGAACTGGCAGAGCTAGTCCGATGCCTAACACCGCGACGGCGGCCATGGCAAGCACCAGGAGGCCGGATGATGATCTAGGACCTCTGCCGGAAGGATGGGAGGAAAGGGTGCATTCAGATGGCAGGACGTTCTTTATTGATCATAGTAAGGATAGTTACTAGGGTGGCCAGATTTATCCAAAGTTGGAACATTTTTTTTATAGTTATTAACATAACTAGAATAATTAAGACATCTACAGCTTGGTATGATTCATAACAACCCTGATTTGGTCATTAGTTTACTATTTTATAAAATTCTCTTGTGAGGAACGTTTTCGTAATCAAGTCTATATGGGTTGATGTGATATGACAATGAGATCTTACACGATTTTTCATTTTTAACTCGAAGAGCGAGGATTTGAAGACATTTAAGGCCTGATATGATTTATAACATCCGTGGTTTGTTCAAAGATTACCGGTTTCACGTTATTAATAAATATTATTTTATAAAATTTTCTTTTGGGTAACGTTTTCGTGATCAAGTCTGTATGTATGGGTTGATGTGATGTGACTATTGTCCTATTGTATTTTGACAATTTTGTACGGTAATATTATTACCATTCTCACTTGTCAAAAGGAAAAATATTTCTTAATAATTTTTATTTAACATTTTAACCCTCTCATAAATTAATGAATTTTTCCATAAATTGAAATCATGAAATTTTGTTTTCGATAAAAGTGAATTGCCACTTTTTTTGGCCTCCTGAAGTATAATAGTTTATTGTGCAACAAGAACAGAAACTCGTCTATTTTCCACGAGGTGCGAAAGTTTCGACACGTGACAAAGTCGAATGCTAAAATCACATAAGGTGGGAAATAACTGATTCTACACGAGTGGCACAATATATATGCACGAAAGTTATTTGACAAAAAAAAAACAATATAGCGTGGACAACTTTAAAGTATTTTCACGCATGCGCAGTGTTGACAAATATTGTAGGAAATATAACTTTTAAGGTTTATATAGTGTAAGAAAAGTGCCTCTTTTCATAGTGGTTGTAAAAAAATGACTTAATTGTTTAATGCAAAATTTAAAACGTGACGTCTTAAAACTATTGGCGGGTAATAAATACAAAATTTTGAAGAATTTTAACTCAATTTCTATGTTTCTATTCAATGTTTACAATAAAATGTTACTATAGGTAAATATTGTTGCTCTCTACGGGATCTGTCATTGGTTAAATTTCTTACACCCTGTTAATTTTAAATACTCAAATGGGAATAGGAATAGCATTTACAGTTCATAAAACAAGATGATGTATTTTTGTCTGAATAATAAATTTTTATTTGAGAACTACACCTACATTCCATACGTATGTACTGTAGTAAAAAAAATCACACAAAATTTCTACTTTAAATAAAACTTTGTTGCTGAAACACAAATTCTTAAACATTAAATCAATAGATTATTTCATATATGTTTGTTACTTTTAAATAATAAAATAAATATAACAATAGTCAATAAATAAGTATTAAATTTGGAATCGAATATAAAAGCTAGGAAAGACTCAAACTAAGGACATCTGGTCATCCTAAATAGTTACACATCTTATAACCGTAGATGTTATGTTTATTTTGTTGTAGATACAAGAACCACTCAGTGGGAAGATCCGAGACTTTCCAATCCTCAAATTGCTGGCCCAGCTGTTCCTTACTCAAGAGATTACAAACGAAAATATGAATACCTTAAATCTCAACTTAGAAAACCTGTATGTTTACAACAAAACCACAAAATAGTTTCATACAGAAGCGACACTCCGTGTCGGTACCTTTCATGTTACCGTATTCAGTTCTATGACCTTGGATCATTGTATAGATCTTTAAATTTGTTGGCTTCCCCTATCTCTCCTTAAGATGTAACGAAAATTTCAGATTTTAAATAATGAGCCCTTTAAATTTGTTGCCTTTCCCCATCTCCCTCTAATTTTCGTTTCTCTGTCTTACTGTCGCTTCTGTATAAACCTATTCTGTGACAAAACATTAAAACTTTGTACTTATTGTTAATTTTCAGAACAACGTTCCTAACAAATTCGAAATTAAAGTCCGACGTTCATCAATTTTCGAAGATTCCTACCGAATTATCACCTCTGTCTCACGCGTAGAGTTGCTCAAAACTAAACTATGGGTCGAGTTTGAATCTGAAGTTGGATTAGACTACGGAGGTCTGGCGAGAGAATGGTTCTTTTTACTTTCCAAAGAAATGTTTAACCCTTACTATGGATTATTTGAATACTCTGCTATGTAAGATTTTAAAAACATTATTATTATTATTAATTAAAACTAATGTTTGATGTTTCAGGGATAACTATACTTTGCAAATTAATCCGTTCTCAGGACTATGCAACGAAGAACATTTAAATTATTTTAAGTTTATCGGACGTATTGCTGGCATGGCTGTTTATCACGGAAAACTATTAGATGGTAAGAAATAAACAAAACTTATTTTTATCGACTGCTATAAGCTTTTAATGGATGTTTAAGAATTAAGGTCCTTCGATTTTTAGAGCAATTTCGGCTCAAAAGAATTTTTGTGAAATTTTATATATAAGTTTCAGTCAAAAATTAGTTGATCTACTGTTGGTAAAAATAGTGACAGTTGAATCTTTTCTCAAAATATAGTAAAATCGCGTTAACATGAACACTCGAATGTGTAAATTACTCGATACTTTGAACAAGATATTTTTCTAATAGACATATCAAATTTACTTGGAAATTGAAGAAATCGAAAGCCGAAATCGAAACTTATGTAGTTAAGTTAAAACAGAAATTTAATGTTTTTCTTACCTTCAATTTATTAGACTGACTTTACTCTTGTAGGGTGGGATAATGGCTTGTATTTCGAGCTCACTTTTATAATAAAATTGCTTTTAGGAAACCTGATTTTACATGATCTTACGAAACAAAACGTCATTTTTAACAACAGCACTCAAAAGTGAGCTTGGAATACGGGCCAGTATCTTTACTAAAGAAATAATAACTTTAGTTATTTATCTATCACCATGTCACAAATAATCACAATCAAATAAGTAGTCTTTTCAAGAAGACAACATTTACTTGTTACTAATAGGTTCTTTTATAATGTATGCTATTCTCTTAAAATACATTACTTAATTTTTCTTAATAGTATAATAAGTTGTCTTAATTCTACAAATTGAATTAATGAGATCTTGCCTCACTTTGCACTTAGCCCTTTTATACTAACAACTTCAGAATAACGATAATAAAATGTTAATTATATTTTTGAAAGGAAGAAAAATTAATAATGTACAAAACAAAACTCTAACTAGTGATGAGCGAAACTACTACTTTTGAATCACAGTGTGATTTGTGATGGCTACTTTTCAGTAACTGTGATTTTAAAGTGTGATTGTGATCATAGTTCAATGTATGGTTAAAGTCGGAAATCTTCGGTACTAATCAAAATTGTTTAGTGAGGGGGCGGAACTGCTACACTAAATCATAGGTTCACAATATGGTTTGTGATTACTACTTTCGTATCTGTGAATTTAAACCGTGACTGTGATCACAGTTTACTGTATGGTTAAGTCCAGAATCCTTGTTACTAATCGAAATTGTTTATAGAAGGGTGAAACTGCTACTCTGAATCACAGTATGATTTGTGATTGTTACTATCATATCTATGATCACAGTTATTTTTGTTACTAATTGATGCCTTTTGGTTCAACCCTGATTTGATTTGTGTTTCTTTTGTAGCATTTTTCATTCGTCCCTTTTACAAGATGATGTTAAGCAAACCAATAGATTTAAAAGACATGGAATCAGTAGACTCTGAATACTACAATTCCTTACTATGGATAAAAGAAAACGATCCTTCAGAATTAGAACTTACATTCTGTGTTGATGAAGACAGCTTTGGACAGACATCACAAAGAGAGCTTAAACCAAATGGGGCAAATATTCCTTTAGATAATAACAACAAAGATGAATACATCAGGTAAATAATTGTTACATCAAAACATTCAAAGTATTTAACATAAAATTTTAGTTGTGTGATCCAATGGAGATTCGTATCTCGGGTTCAAGACCAAATGAACGCATTTTTGGATGGATTTAACGCGTTGGTTCCTCTGAACTTAGTGAAAATATTCGATGAACATGAACTGGAGTTACTCATGTGTGGAATACAAAACATCGATGTTAAAGACTGGAAACACAACACTGTTTATAAAGGAGATTATCATGGAAACCACATTGTTGTGCAATGGTTTTGGAGGGTACGTATTTGATTTAAAAATTTGACAATTCATAATTATGTTTTTTTTTTAAAGGTGGTGTTATCTTTTACAAATGAAATGAGGGCTCGATTACTACAATTTGTAACAGGAACATCCAGAGTACCAATGAATGGTTTTAAAGAATTATATGGAAGCAATGGACCACAGTTATTTACAATAGAAAAATGGGGAACACCAGATAACTATCCTAGAGCTCATACCTGGTAAGTAAAAAAAAAGCTTTGATTCATAAATATCAAATATTATTTAATCAATTATAAAAGCTCGCGTTCGCTTCACGTATATGTGTTAAACAGCTCCTAAATTTAGGGATGTAAAAGAGGAAATCTAAACACATACATTAAAAAATGGAGACCATTGAACATAAGTATAAGGATAACATTATTAAGGATCATATTTGGAAAACAATCATAGGTTTTATTGAAAATATAGAAAATTTATATTATTTTAGAGTTTTCCATATTTTATTTTCAACATATTTACATCGTTTTTTGTTATTAATAAATAAAATTTTTGTGTCAACTATCAAATTGGCGAAAGGAAAAAAAGAACTACTGATGTTTTTTAAGGTTTATTCTGTATCAAATCTTGAACCGTTCTAAATACCATTTCGGAATTATTTTTGAACTATTTAATGCGTAAATTTGAGTTGTGCATAGTTTCAAAACTGATTTTGAGTTTGGACGCATTTTAAACTGAAAAGATGTTTAGTGAGAGGTGTAACTGTTACTCTGAATCAAAGTTCTACAGTATGATTTGTGCTTGCTACTTTCTAGTAACTGTGATTATAAAGTGTGATTGTGATCACAGTTAATTATATTATTAAAGTCGGGAAAATTCGTTACTAATCGGAATTGTTTAATGAGGGGCGAAACTGCGACTCTGAATCACAGTTAAACAGTATAATTTCTGATTGCTACTTTTCAGTAACTGTGATTATAAAGTGTGATTGTGATCACAGTTCATTATATGGTTAAAGTCAGGTATATTCGTTACTAATTGGAATTATTACTTCGTAAAACGTTTAACGTATACAATAACGAATAGTGACTGTGATCACGAATCATAAATTTAAAAAAATTGTGTAGCAATCACGACCTGTGATTTAGCAATATCAGTGACTAAATCACAGTTCGTGAAATATCGCTGCCTTCTTTCACGATTCTACCACGATGGTGTCACAGCATCCATTCCCCAAAATTTTTTATAAATATTTTCTCTATATATGTAAAATTAAAATGAAGCTTTAAGGAGTGAGAAATATTTTCTCATAAACTACGAAGAATCGATTGGCTTTAAGAAAGGAGGAATGTAATGTATTTTTTGTTACAGTTTTAATAGAATAGACCTGCCGCCGTACGAAAGTTACCAGCAACTCCGCGAGAAGTTGATAAAAGCTATCGAAGGTTCCCAAGGGTTCGCAGGGGTGGACTAACGCCGTCTTTGTTGATACGTCCGCATTAGCAACCGATAATTCGTACAACTCCCAGTCTGAATTGTTACTCTGGTTAAACGTTACAACTTCTATTTTTGTAGAACTGTTACGTACGTAAACAAGTACTTAATAGACACGAATCTATCTGTTGCTATTTAATTTAAGTGCAATTTGAAATTTTCTGCCATCTTTTGAATTTGTGATACAGGTTTTTGCACTAGGTGCTGAGTACTTATGGAATAAGTACACGCGGACTTTGTTTAGATGCATTTACACTTTTTTATTTATTTATTATATGTGATTGTCTATGAGTTTATAGTACTTCTCTATTGTACATAAATATTTAGCAGTAGGATAGTATACGTAAAATAGACTTTAAGTTCGATTTAAATGTTGCGCAAAGGAGTTTTAAAATTTCTCGAAACTTTAAAGATTTTCTGCTTAACAGTTCAGGAGCTATGTTTGTAATTTTGAAAAGCAATTCGTCTTCAAGCTTGACATTCAAAATTTAAGAATGTTTTTAAAAATTATGAATTGTAACTCCATTGTAAATAATGTCACAGCTTATACAACATTATATTAACTTTGAAATTGACATTTCTTTGTTAATATTGTATATATTGCAAATTTATCCGTTATCTTTATATAAATATATAATATATTCTTTATACAGTGAATTAGGAATTACGGTTTGACTTATTTAAATTTGTTGTTGTAGATTCACTGATACATTTTATAGCTTAAATATTATAATCAAGCTCTATAATAAATAACAGTTTAACAATTATTTATTTAAGCATTTATTTTATTAACAAGTGATAGGTAAGTGGACTGATATTGATAAATTTTCTTTGTGGAAAGTTTATTGTAAGTCATTGTTATTTCGTCCATGTAATAATTTTATTTCAAAACTCATTGTTTTCAAATAAAATTACGTTTTTTAAATTGTGATGCAGGAATGGTATGTGAACTTGTATTGAAATTGATTTATAATATATGTGTGTTATATTATTTTAATAAATCCTTGTTTTATTTATACACAGGCACGTAAAATAAAATTTAGTTATAAATTTTATATACACTACCTAATATTTTCTAGAATCCATGGAGTGAATGCTGAGATGCGAGTGTACACTCCTGGAAAAGTTTTAGATCCGCAACCAATTCCTGCGGATACTATACCGATTAGAACGAAGTTTCCGTCTTCTTCGGAAACTAATGGGGACCCCGAATCGCCCTAAAATAAATCACATTTTAAATGTGCAAAAACTCCAGCACAAAAATTTATGTTCACTAAAATATTTCAGAATTTTTTATATAATTTGCAAAATTTCACATCTAGAATGCTCAAATTTTGAGTGAATTTGTAAAGAAATCTATTTTAAAATTTTGCGAAAAATATAGACAGGATACAAAATTTTCTCTAGAATAAATTTTAGATAAGATTCTTCTTATGTAACTTTACTTGTTGAGAACTCAAATAGGCGCCTTTCTGCACTTGTTGCACAATATATTATTTTCTACAAGTAGTTCAATAATAGGAAATCATCAAAGCTGGAAGTTGTCGATAAAAATATTTAAGATTATTTTGCAAAGTTCTTTTTTCAAATTTTGTACTTAATTCCATAAAGGATAAAAATAGGGATCAAACATTTAATAATGTGAAATTTGTATTAAATCTACATAAAATATATTAACCAAAAAAAAATTCTTATGAGTGGTTCAATAATAGGAAATCATGAAACATGGAAGTCCAATAAAAAAATAAGATTTTATTGCGAAGTTCATTTTTCACATTTTGGACTCTATTTTCACAAAGGATAAAAATAGCGACTAAAGATTTAATAATATGAAATTTGTATTAAATCTGTATAAAATATAATAACCAATTTTTTTTCCTGTAATTGGTTCAATAATAGGAAATCATCAAACTTGGAAGTTCTCCAATAAAAAAATTAAGATTTTATGCAAAGTTCATTTTTCAAATTTTGGGTTTTACTTTCAAAAAGAGTAACAATAGCAACTAGCGATTTAAAAAATTTAAAACTATATTAAATTCTGCTTAAAATATGATAAACAATTTTTTTTCCTATTAGTGGTTCAATAATGGGAAATCAACAAACTTAGAAGTTATCTACGAAATTTTTTTTTTGCATTGTCTCATTTTTCAAATTTTGATCTTCTATATTTATAAAAAGTTTAAAGACAGAATTTAAAATTAAATTTTACATATAACAAATATTGAATTATAATAAACAGTTTTAAAAAACGCTTACAGATTTTTTCTTCTAAAATTGAGTATTTTTGACTTTTAATAATTGAAAAATGACCAATAATATTTAAGAATAATAGTTGAACAATTATTAATATATACCTGGCAAGCATCTTTTCCACCTTCTTCATCTCCTGCGCACATTTGAGTATCTAAAATACCTCTAGGAAAATTCCTCTTAGAGGACTGTGTTATAGAATATTGTTGATCACAGTAAGTATTGTTAAATATTTTCATAGTAACTTCCTGTAATATTGCACTGCGTTCAGCAGCTGTAAATTTATTAATTTGATATTTGTTCAACAACTACAGAAATAAATTCTTACCGAAACCTAATTGTCCCCATCCAGTCAAAAGGACAACATTATCCTGAACAGATTTCTCTGGAAGGCATACTGGTCGACTTAACGCACTATCTTTGACTGGTTCCTCTAAATATAAAAGGGCTACATCGTTGTAGAGTAATGGAGACTTGTATAAAGGATGGATAAGACTTTCACAGACAGTTATTTCTTGAACGGTCGGTGATGAGCCTATCCTAACAGTTAAATCTGTGTCTCCGATTCTTATTACATCTGCACGCCTACAAATGTATCAGTGCTGTGAATTAATTAAACCAAGGATGGGAATTTTTATTAGTAGAAAGTAAATAAAAATAGATTGAACTGTATTTAGAACGGTTGGTAAAACCGCTGAATCAATTTATACAATTGTAAAATTTAATTAACATTTTTATGTCCGATTACTAATTATTTTAATTAAGTGTCATCTATAAAAATTTATGACTTCCTTCAATAAAATTTTATTTTTTCACCTATTACATCATTACGGTTTATCACAAATTTTCGATTTATTTTTTACAGACCGTCACACATAAAAAGGTAATTTAATCAGGTTTAATCATAGAGATTTATGAATTATAGCAATTTAGGTAATAAGTAAGGAAAATACGTGATTATTATATGCATGCGAATAGTACAAAATAAAACTATCCAGTTTCATACATAAATTCTATTCCTGTTTAAATCAGGAACTCTAACTGAAAAATTTTGGAGTTCGGTTACGGTTAAAGGATTTTTACAATTAATAATAATTCGGTTTCGGTTATCGATAACGGTTTTTTGAAAATGTTATGTTGGTTTTCATTTCGGTTAAAAACCAAATAAATTCCAGTTTCGGTTAAAATTGTAAGTTATTTAAATAAAAATATAATTACTTTAATTTTAAGTTGTGATCTAAAAATGAAAATTGCGCTTTAAAATATAACTAGTCATTTTACATTAATTACGCTAGAATTTTAAAGAAATAAGTAAAATATATGGTTAATATTATCAATTTAATACAACATTTCTACTTATACTTTTTGTTTTGTTATATTTTCGGTTACAGAATAAATATATTTTTCGTATCGGTTTTCGGTTTCCATATTTGAAGAAATAAAATAAAGGTTTTGGTTTTCAGTTACGATTTTATAAAAACTCAAAATCGATGCGGATTTCGGTTACGGTTCGACCAAGATTTGAATAAGTACAAAAATGTATTTGGAATAATAATTTTCTTACAAGACTTCTTAATTTTTTGCGTCACTATTTTTATCAATTTTATTTTAATTTACATGCCCTCAGAACAATCTATAGTTCTTAATGGATTCCGAACTATTCGGATATACAGATATTTTATTTTTGATTAATTTTTCGTCACTGGGGATTTGAACCTAGATCTTACAGAGCGTTAACCAAGTGAAATATCACTGCCCGTGGTATTAAAACAAAATTGTTGTATAAACAAAAAGATATATAGTTTTCATCCAAATAATTTGAATTGTGAAAAAGAGAATACGAAATAAATTTTCTATTTTATATGCCTAATGAACTAATGATCTGCAAATTCGGCTGGACGGATTTTAATTAAATTTCAAATTAAGACTTAATGTCAATGACACAAATGAAACTTTTGATAAAAATTGATTCATCAGATGTAATTTACTCTTGACATTTTAAAGTTTTTTCGAGATTATTTCGTAACATATTTTTATGCAAAGTACATGATTATTAATCAGAATCAAGAAAGTATGGAATTATATTTTTTGTTTCTAGTCCATTAATTAAGTTTCGTCAATTAATTTATATGAATGTATTCAATAAATATTAATGTTTTTATTTGTTTATTGCACATTTTGGTTTTACCAATCATAAATCATCTTACCGTTTAGAAACACAGTGAGCAGCAGTTATAACAGTCTCTGGTGATATTAAAGCACCACCACAATACCAATCCACTGTATTATTTTTATCCCTTTCTCCTATAGCGACCATCCATGGATATTTAGTACCATCTTCCAATGACACACCTCCTATAATAGATTGCGATTTTCCAGTATCTTTTTTTTCGCACTTTGAACTCTGCATTTTTTCTTTCTTTTCGCAACAAACATATGGTTCGTCTCGAACCCACCGACAAAATCCAAATTGGGCATTTCTACTTGGAGGGGATTTGCATTTAAAAGCAGGAATGCATTCCGATTTTTTTTCCACGCATTTTGTTAACTGTGGTTGGTAGAAAAAATATGGTTTGAAGTTTGGATCTGGTGTGTTCCACAATGGATAATGGTTTAAAGAGTTATGTCGACTTAGAACTTCAGTTGTAACTGCTGCTGTTTTAGTTGAGCGTCTAGTTCGCTCGCCAAAACGAACGTCTATTAAACTACTGTAGTCTGTGGTGGTTTTTAGTGGCTCATATGCAGGGCCTGTTGTGTGATCTGGTCTAAGAAAAATAATTAGTTAAAATATAAATTATTAGGAGTAAAAGTGATACTTTGTCGAGCGAACGTGGAAATTTTCACGACGAGTGAAGCGAATCGGACATTGGGTTTTCCAAGAGGACGTATTTTTAAAGAAATTTTATTGCAAATTAAAAGTTGAGTTATATAGAGTGACGATGTAAAAATTATTATAAAATATTATATATTTATGAGAGAAATTTGAAAACTAAAAAAGGGGGCGTGACCTATGGCTGCCTGTGACGTAGTAACACGAACAGACTACGGAGTCTATCTTTAAGTTATTGTTCGGGTAATGACGTCGCGATGAATTTTTATAAATTTATTTCGCGTGCATTATTAAGTATTTAAAAAAATAAAAAACATGGGTCTACTATTTTTATTTAAAGACCAATAATTAAAAACAAAACAAAAAATTACATTCGAGCCATACAAATTCACTTTTACGCCGAATGACACATTTAATTTTTTTCTTCAAAGGTAGATATTTAAACATTAATTTAAATTTGATGTTGCAATAATTAAGTTTTCTTTTCTAACATTTGAAGTAAGAAAAAAATAGCTATCTATGTAATAAAGTGAGGAAACAAAGGTGGTTATTTAACGCATGCGAAAACAAAAAACACAATACGAAGGACTGCTCAATTTTATGCATTAAGTTACTACAACAAAATTGTTCGGTATAGACAGATAAACGATATAAAATAAAATTATTATTTAAGTTTTTAGAATTGTAATATATGAGTCTCTGATCTAATAAATGTAATAATTATATTATTTATATTTGTGAAGTAAATAAGAACGAAATATTCTATTTTTGTAGCTGTTAATATTTCAATATATATATCGCTAATTTACAATTAGATTTCGCGTGAAATAATCTCATTATTTCACTACTAAAAGAGTGAAATCAATAACTTAACTGAAATTAGTGAAAATAAACTGTCTCTTATTAAACTTAATTTTATTAACTGAAATAATAACAAACATATGAAATAATTGAAACGTTTCTTAAAATATTGTTGTAACTAGTCAGTTTTCTGTTTTCTTTACATTTTGCCAAATAAAACTTAATAAATTAATTGTTTAAATATTTGTTTCTACCTTTAAAAAATGGGTGCAGAAACTGTGTTAGAAATAGTGTTAAATTTTAATTACTTTCACGATTTTCCCAAAATTGAGTACAATTTTAAAAATTCTATAAAAAGAACTTGACACTTTAGCTGACGTAGAAAGTTCACCACATGGGTCATATTTATGAAAGAAAATAAAAAGTTACATTTTAAAACTAAAAATTAATTTTAAAGTAAAAAATGTTGAAAGCAATGTTTACAAACAGAAATGAAAAAATAATAATTCAGTTGAATGGGTTCGTATAAACCCAGTTATGAATGTTAGGTATTTCCACTATTTGATCGCTCTGATTTGCGGTAATTTCCTTTCTACTAATTATCGTAAATTGTGATTCATTTTCGAGATCTGGTCTGATTCCTGTGGTTGTGATTTCCGTTTTATTTTTTTCTGCGAAGATTCTGACAGGTATTTGCACAACTTTTTGCATCTCAAAAAACCAACCGGTGATCTGATTAACAAAGGAACTGTTTTTATGTACTTGGGAAAATCTGTAGTTCCTTTATTAAACAAATTTATGTGTAACAAAAGATATACTTGACGATTATGACAATAAATACTGTAATTACGAACCGTTTTACTCGGCAATTTTTCTGTGCGCTGAAGTACGAAGAGCGGATTTATTTTGTTTACAAATATACACAATTAATTACCGCAAAAAGTGATAAAATTTTCAATTACGTAATAATATTAATATGGGAACTTAAAAAAATTCTTTTCATTTTTAGATACTAACTTTTTTGTCGTCGTTTCGTGGAAGTCGTATTCTTCTTCAGAGCTGCTTGAATCGTAATGTTTATGTCCGTGTCCATGACCATGTGCAAATGGTGGGGGTCCTTTTGGCCCATGTCCGTGATTTCTGGCAAAATCTGGAGGTCCATTCCCCCTACCATGCCCTCTATTTTGTGGTGGACCCCTTCCAAATCTTCTTAGGGGGTACAATGGTGGATAAAAGTCAAAGAATTGGTCGTAGAGAAGAATCCCTTAAATAATGTTTCGTGTAGCCAAAACGAACATACAGAAAAATAAGTACATTAAGCTTAACCAGTAATAAAACAATATTTACTAGTAACTTTTTCTTGTAAATCTTCTAAAAATTAAATTAAAAAATGTTATTTTCACTACCCGTCAATGGTTGAATAATAGTATCTTATACACCAAGGTTGAGAAGACATTCATTCTAACCCGAAGTGCGAAGCAACCCAATCCCACTTAAAAAATTATATTGACAACAACAAACATTTTAACACGAACATTCACTTGTTTTTTAATATTCACAAAAAAAAGCAGATTGTCTTTGTTTTCATATTTCAAGTTACAGTTTGTCAGGTTCACTTTTGATTTTTAGTTTGGTTTTACTTGACTTACTGATTTAATTTAAATTGTGATTCCATACTTCCATACACTTTTGTTGAGTTAAATGATTCAAACAATATTTAAATTTGGAAACTTGAGTTTCTTTAAAAAGTGACAGTTTTCATTTTCGACCATGGTTAATAATAATTTTTTATCGACCTAGGTGAACTTGGTTACCAAGTAAGCGGTTGTGAAAAAAAAAATTTCTCATGTCAAATAAAAGTTAACAATACCTAGTGGGTGTCTAGGCTAATAAGGAAAAAAACATTTGTTTTAATTTTGAAATATAAAGTGTTCAAATTTTTGACATCTTACGTAAGTTAAAAACAATTGTTTCATTATTTTTGCTACTGGATCTGATTATGAAAATATCTAAGACTCATTAATGTATGGGATGGTAAGAATACTAAATAAAATTGAGATTTCGGAAAATAGTTACTAATAAATATTTTTACACTCGACGAATTCTATCAGAGCATTTTTAATACAAATTATTAATATTCTTTAATTTCAGGGAAAATATATTTAGTAAATTAATTTGACAACAACAAAAACATTCCACAATAATAAACCACCCTTAATAAAGACAATATATTTTCCTTAAAATATCTACGAATATAAACTATGCGCTATGGTTTAAAAATTTCTTGACCCGTATTAAATTTTGCTTAAAATATAAATTTACAAGTTGCGTCAATTTCTTTTATAGATAATGTAGATATATTATATGCTAATAATCAAAAATTTAAAAGTGTTGAATATGCTAAATAAGAAAGCAGTTCACCTTGACTAAAATTGGACATACCTGGCAAGAAAATTATCACTAGTAACAACAAAGTACTGTTAAGCATTGTCACTGACTAAAAAACAGTCTTACTCGGTCGGAGGTTTAGTAGCAAATGATTCAACAATCCCAACGGCAAGCCGACTGGTTTTGTGGAAATTTCACGGGGGTTCTTGTTTTTTTAAACAATTAAGATATTCCTTGACCTTTTAGAAGGTGAAGAGAGTTTTTATTGTTTAACAAGGACGAAATTTTGTAGTAAAAAGGTGTAAATATAAATTAATTTATGCTTATTATAAGTCGGGATATTAATTGTTATAAGATTTTAATCTTTTCTACAATTGATTTATAATTGTATTTTTTAACGGAACTAGAATACTAGAAATTAAATTTAAAAACACATATTAACTGTTATGATTAATTAACATCAACTTATGAATTATTTTTAGATTTTCTTCTCACGAAAGAAAAACTAATTATTAGTGCTACAACCCTAGGAGAGTTTTGGCCGAAAATAAAATTAAGAAGTTAATCTAAGCGTCTACAAAGGACATATAGTTTTTGAAGATGCTGGGAATCGAACCCCAGATTTCACACTGCTGTCAGTTCGAACCGGAGCGCTTTTTAATCAAGTGAGTCATCGCTGCAAGACATTAAAAACTTAAATAAAGTTAATATATGTTTCTTCATTAAGGGGTAGTTTATAATGATAAATGATAAAAACTACCCCTAAAAAAGCAGAATTCCAACCAGTAACAAAATGTAAAATAATAAATAATTAAATATTGATTGTTATTTTGGCAACAAAATAATGTTGTAAAATTTTAATGCCCTTTAAATATTAGCCCACTTATTTCAGAAAGGGCTTCAGTATATTAGAATAAAGTTTAGGTTCTATGACAATACTGGTTCGAATTTACTTAGGTGTGGAGATGTTAGTCCCACCCCAGAGCGAAATATTGCAAGTAATATTTGGCCCGGGGGTAGTTAAGCCCTGTCACCTCGGCAAGGTCTCTCCACATTGACAGGGAACCCTGCGTCTGACTTCCAACGACCAAAGGAAGTCAGAGGCAAAGCCACCCCTAGCCACCGTGACTGGGGGTGTCTACCCGAATCCCGAGGTAACCTGTCCCTAATCAGACATTTCAACAAGACATTAGTACTTCCTGTCATCAATGTAAATCAGCTTCCTAAGCGTGGAAAAGGCAACCACAGTGGGTTGCAGAAACCGCTTTAAATACACACGACCCAGCCGAGTCATATTGACCTGCCTCAGTCCACAAAGACTAACTAGGCTAGGCGCGGATGAAGCAAAAAGCCAAATGTTGTAAGTAGATTGGTATAGTTTTCCTGTCTTCAATGTTGTAAAAATCCAAATGATGTAAGTAGATTAGTATGGTTTTCCTGTCTTCAATGTAGATCCGTTTTCTTACTGTGAACAAGACAACCAAAATATGTCGTATTTCCGAAATGTACTCACTATAGAATCACAAAACAACCCAAAAACTGTACCGCTAATTACACATTATGATCGCCATCTGCTAATACTACAAATAAAACAGAGCAAACAATGGCATCGGTGCAATACAATTCCTAGATGTCCCGCAATAATATAGATCATCCACTTAGGAAACACTAGTGGAAGAAACTGTTTACAAACATGGAGGAATACAGAAATAATTCTTAAGATTATTGCGAAAATGTGCTGTTTAGAAATTCAATTCTTCTTTCCTGTTTGTAAAAATCCAAATGTTGTATGTAGATTAATATAGTTTTCCTGTCTTCAATGTTGTAAAAATCCAAATGATGTAAGTAGATTAGTATGGTTTTTCTGTCTTCAATGTAGATCAGTTTTGTTAGTGTTGAAAAAGCAACCACAGTGGGTTGCAAAAGCCGCTTTAATTACACACGACCCAGCCGAGTCATATTGACCTGCCCCAGTCTGCAAAGACTAACTAGGCTAGGCGCGGACGAAGCTCAGGGATGTAAGACTTTGTTGGGCTAAAAATAGGAAATGCTGAACGATCCAACAACTGTATATTGTTCGGTATTGTTAGTTTTAGTTTCAGTCCATGTTGCAGTATGTTTGTTTTTTGTGTGTACCGCTGTAAATGGCTCGATGTGTTTGGATACAGGTCGTAATGCAAATGCCCAAACCCTCGAGTTTCCCCCCCATTGAAGGTTCAACAAAGAGCCCAACACAGAGAGTGACAACGCCCTGGGCCTCCCTAGTACCTCTACAGTCACTTGACAAGTCTGTGCTGAGCAGCACCCGATATGCGACTGTCTCACAAGTCAGGCCGTTCTGTGCCGCAGAAGCGCGAGTAAGCGTAGCCTAGGGGGGCGAGCCCAGCAACGAAGTGAGCAGACTGTAGAATGAGCCCTGGGATCCCCAAACAACAAGAGATCCGCTCAAGGGAAGAGCCACGGAGGATCAAATGTTAATAAAAAAAAGGAAGCTGTTCGGCAACTCCGTACTACGAAAAACCCACACAAGAAACCCCAACACAGACCCGACTAGAAAAAGACCAGGCCGCGCAAGCACAGACGCCCAGTAGAAGGAAGCATCGGACCGGCAGAGGCACGGACGCCCAACGAAAAAACAGATGAGGAGAAGGGAAGAGCGCGAACGCTCAACATAGTGGATAGTAGTCAAGCCGTGACCCACAGACGCTCAACCAAGAGAAAGACTAGAATAGGTTATGCCGGCGAGCACGGGCGCATAACTAAGGAAGGGTACCAGACCGCGCAAGCACAGACGCCCAGTGAAACAAGATGTCATGCCGGCTACGCACGGGCACACAACACAAGAGTAGGAGGGCCGGCGAGCACGGACGCCCTAGAGCGAGAGTCAAGCCGTGACACACAGACGCTCGACGAGAATAGGTCAAGCCTGCGCAGAATAACCCGCGTGAATAGTCCGCCTCCAGGAGTGCTTCCCAGCCATGCTACGCGACGCTGACTCTACAAAATCCTACGTTAACATATTGCAAATCAAAACTATGGGATTGACGGGTGTGATAGTGTTCTGGTGTAATCTCAGTTCATTTTGTTCTTTATAATGGTCTGTCTGTCTTTCCTTGCTTTGTAAAAACCAAACATGTTGTCGTATTTCCCAAATGTAATCACTATAGAATCACAAGACAATCCAAAAACTGTACCGCTAATTACACATTATGATCGCCATCTGCTAATACTACAAATAAAACAGAGCAAACAATGGCATCGGTGCAATACAATTCCCAGATGTCCCGCAATAATATAGATCATTCACTTAGGAAACACTAGTGGAAGAAACTGCTTACAAATATGGAGGGAATAAAGAAATAATGCATGTGAATATTGTGAAAATGTGCTGCTCAGAAATTCAAATGTTGTAGGTAGATTTGTATGGTTCTTCTGTCTTCAATGTAGATTCGTTTTCTTAGTGTGAAAAAGACAACCAAAGTATGTCGTATTTCCGAAATGTACTCACTATAGAATCACAAAACAATCCAAAAACTGTACCGCTAATTACACATTATGATCGCCATCTGCTAATACTACAAATAAAACAGAGCAAACAATGGCATCGGTGCAATACAATTCCTAGATGTCCCGCAATAATATAGATCATCCACTTAGGAAACACTAGTGGAAGAAACTGCTTACAAACATGGAGGAATACAGAAATAATTCTTAAGATTATTGCGAAAATGTGCTGTTTAGAAATTCAATTCTTCTTTCCTCTTTGTAAAAATCCAAATGTTGTATGTAGATTATTATAGTTTTCCTGTCTTCAATGTTGTAAAAATCCAAATGATGTAAGTAGATTAGTATGGTTTTCTTGTCTTCAATGTAGATCCGTTTTCTTACTGTGAACAAGACAACCAAAATATGTCGTATTTCCGAAATGTACTCACTATAGAATCACAAAACAATCCAAAAACTGTACCGCTAATTACACATTATGATCGCCATCTGCTAATACTACAAATAAAACAGAGCAAACAATGGCATCGGTGCAATACAATTCCTAGATGTCCCGCAATAATATAGATCATCCACTTAGGAAACACTAGTGGAAGAAACTGTTTACAAACATCCAAATGTTGTATGTAGATTAGTATAGTTTTCCTGTCTTCAACGTTGTAAAAATCCAAATGTTGTAAAGTAGATTAATATAGTTTTCCTGTCTTCAATGTTGTAAAAATCCAAATGTTGGAAGTAGATTTAAATAGTTTTCCTGTCTTGAATTGAGATCCGTTGTTTTAGTGTGAAAAAGACAACCAGAATGGGTTGCAGAAACCGCTTTAAATACTCAGGACCCAGCCAAAATTTAGAACGTTGTAGTGTATCAGTAGAATGAGGGACGAAAGTTATTATTTAAGACTTTGCTTAAAACTTATAAGAGGATTCTCGGGTATGTATACAATGCTGAAGCTACAAGTAGTATTTGTTGTTTTTGTCCCGTTATAACAACTGATCTAAACCCTCCCCTTTTGTCTTTAATCTTAATTCTCAAGGTTTATTTAGAGGTACTTTTTTTTATAAAAAGCTAACGTTACTTTTCCATTTAATGCAAATGTATAAATTAAAAGACTTCAACACTTCTGCAGTGTTTTAAATCAAGTAGAATATCATGTTGTATTTTGTCGTGTTTATTCATAGAACTGTGAATTGGGGTGACGACTTACTTAAAGCGAACTTATTCTAACTGAATTTAAACTAAACCAAACTTCTAGCCGCACCTAAACTAAAGCGCACTTATTCTAACCGGACTTATGCTAACCAAAATTAACTTATTCTAGCCGCACCTAAATTAAATCGAACTTAATCTAACTGATCTTAAACTAAAGCGAACTTATTCTAGCCGCACCTAAACTATAGCAAACTTATTCTAAGCGAACTTATTCTAGCCGCACCTAAATTAAAGCGAACTTGAATCTAACCGATCTTAAATAGAATCGAACTTATTCTAGCCGCACTTAAACTACAGCGAACTTATTCTAATCGAACTTAATCTAACCGAACTTAATCTAACCGAACTTATGCTAACCGGACTTATGCTAACCGAACTTATACTAACCGAACTTATGCTAATCGAACTTATACTAACCAAACTTATTCTAACGGGACCTAAATTAAAGCGAACTTATGCTAACCGTACTTTAGTAAGTGTCATCCTATTCACAGTTCATTCATTTAATTGTAAATTCTGGTGTACGTGTTGAGAAAGTACCTCTAACAACCCTCAACCTCCTACCCACCCATGGAGAAGTTGGCCCTATCACAGAGCGATATATTACAAGTCGGCAAAGCAATCCCTAACCAGTGCCGTGACTAGTGGTGTCTACCCAATTCCCGAGCTATGAACTACCTGTCCCTAATCAATCATTTCAATTAGATAATAATCCTTCCTGTCTTCAATGTAAATCAGCTTCCTAAGCGTGGAAAAGGCAACCACAGTGGGTTCGTTTTCTTAGTGTGAACAAGACAACCAAAATATGTCGTATTTCCGAAATGTACTCACTATAGAATCACAAAACAATTCAAAAACTGTACCGCTAATTACACATTATGATCGCCATCTGCTAATACTACAAATAAAACAGAGCAAACAATGGCATCGGTGCAATACAATTCCTAGCTGTCCCGCAATAATATAGATCATCCACTTAGGAAACACTAGTGGAAGAAACTGTTTACAAACATGGAGGAATACAGAAATAATTCTTAAGATTATTGCGAAAATATGCTGTTTAGAAATTCAATTCTTCTTTCCTGTTTGTAAAATCCAAATGTTGTATGTAGATTAATATAGTTTTCCTGTCTTCAATGTTGTAAAAATCCAAATGATGTAAGTAGATTAGTATGGTTTTTCTGTCTTCAATGTAGATCAGTTTTGTTAGTGTTGAAAAAGCAACCACAGTGGGTTGCAGAAACCGCTTTAAATACACACGACCCAGCCGAGTCATATTGACCTGCCTCAGTCCACAAAGACTAACTAGGCTAGGCGCGGATGAAGCAAAAAGCCAAATGTTGTATGTAGATTAATATAGTTTTCCTGTCTTCAATGTTGTAAAAATCCAAATGATGTAAGTAAATTAGTATGGTTTTCCTGTCTTCAATGTAGATCCGTTTTCTTACTGTGAACAAGACAACCAAAATATATCGTATTTCCGAAATGTACTCACTATAGAATCACAAAACAATCCAAAAACTGTACCGCTAATTACACATTATGATCGCCATCTGCTAATACTACAAATAAAACAGAGCAAACAATGGCATCGGTGCAATACAATTCCTAGCTGTCCCGCAATAATATAGATCATCCACTTAGGAAACACTAGTGGAAGAAACTGTTTACAAACATGGAGGAATACAGAAATAATTCTTAAGATTATTGCGAAAATGTGCTGTTTCGAAATTCAATTCTTCTTTCCTGTTTGTAAAAATCCAAATGTTGTATGTAGATTATTATAGTTTTCCTGTCTTCAATGTAGTAAAAATCCAAATGATGTAAGTAGATTAGTATGGTTTTTCTGTCTTCAATGTAGATCAGTTTTGTTAGTGTTGAAAAAGCAACCACAGTGGGTTGCAGAAACCGCTTTAAATACACACGACCCAGCCGAGTCATATTGACCTGCCTCAGTTTACAAAGACTAACTAGGCTAGGCGCGGATGAAGCAAAAAGCCAAATGTTGTAAGTAGATTGGTATAGTTTTCCTGTCTTCAATGTAGATCCGTTTTCTTACTGTGAACAAGACAACCAAAATATGTCGTATTTCCGAAATGTACTCACTATAGAATCACAAAACAATCCAAAAACTGTACCGCTAATTACACATTATGATCGCCATCTGCTAATACTACAAATAAAACAGAGCAAACAATGGCATCGGTGCAATACAATTCCTAGCTGTCCCGCAATAATATAGATTATCCACTTAGGAAACACTAGTGGAAGAAACTGCTTACAAACATGGAGGAATTCAGAAATAATTCTTAAGATTATTGCGAAAATGTGCTGCTCAGAAATTCAATTCTTCTTTCCTGTTTGTAAAAATCCAAATGTTGTATGTAGATTAGTATAGTTTTCCTGTCTTCAATGTTGTAAAAATCCAAATGATGTAAGTAGATTAGTATGGTTTTTCTGTCTTCTATGTAGATCAGTTTTGTTAGTGTTGAAAAAGCAACCACAGTGGGTTGCAAAAGCCGCTTTAAATACACACGACCCAGCCGAGTCATATTGACCTGCCCCAGTCTGCAAAGACTAACTAGGCTAGGCGCGGACGAAGCTCAGGGATGTAAGACTTTGTTGGGCTAAAATTAGGAATCGCTAAACGATCCAACAACTGTATATTGTTCGGTATTGTTAGTTTTAGTTTCAGTCCATGTTGCAGTATGTTTGTTTTTTGTGTGTACCGCTGTAAATGGCTCGATGTGTTTGGATACAGGTCGTAATGCAAATGCCCAAACCCTCGAGTTTCCCCCCCATTGAAGGTTCAACAAAGAGCCCAACACAGAGAGTGACAACGCCCTGGGCCTCCCTAGTACCTCTACAGTCACTTGACAAGTCTGTGCTGAGCAGCACCCGATATGCGACTGTCTCACAAGTCAGGCCGTTCTGTGCCGCAGAAGCGCGAGTAAGCGTAGCCTAGGGGGGCGAGCCCAGCAACGAAGTGAGCAGACTGTAGAATGAGCCCTGGGATCCCCAAACAACAAGAGATCCGCTCAAGGGAAGAGCCACGGAGGATCAAATGTTTATAGAAAAGGAAGCTATCGCGTGTGATAGTGTTCTGGTGTAATCTCAGTTCATTTTGTTTTTTGTAATGGTCTGTCTGTCTTTCCTCGCTTTGTAAAAACCAAATATTTTGTCGTATTTCCGAAATGTACTCACTATAGAATCACAAAACAATCCAAAAACTGTACCGCTAATTACACATTATGATCGCCATCTGCTAATACTACAAATAAAACAGAGCAAACAATGGCATCGGTGCAATACAATTCCTAGATGTCCCGCAATAATATAGATCATCCACTTAGGAAACACTAGTGGAAGACACTGTTTACAAACATGGAGGAATACAGAAAAAATTCTTAAGATTATTGCGAAAATGTGCTGTTTCGAAATTCAATTCTTCTTTCCTGTTTGTAAAAATCCAAATGTTGTATGTAGATTAATATAGTTTTCCTGTCTTCAATGTTATAAAAATCCAAATGATGTAAGTAGATTAGTATGGTTTTTCTGACTTCAATGTAGATCAGTTTTGTTAGTGTTGAAAAAGCAACCACAGTGGGTTGCAGAAACCGCTTTAAATACACACGACCCAGCCGAGTCATATTGACCTGCCCCAGTCTGCAAAGACTAACTAGGCTAGGCGCGGATGAAGCAAAAAGCCAAATGTTGTAAGTAGATTGGTATAGTTTTCTTCTCTTCAATGTTGTAAAAATCCAAATGATGTAAGTAGATTAGTATGGTTTTCCTGTCTTCCATGTAGATCCGTTTTCTTACTGTGAACAAGACAACCAAAATATGTAGTATTTCCGAAATGTACTCACTATAGAATCACAAAACAATCCAAAAACTGTACCGCTAATTACACATTATGATCGCCATCTGCTAATACTACAAATAAAACAGAGCAAACAATGGCATCGGTGCAATACAATTCATAGCTGTCCCGCAATAATATAGATCATCCACTTAGGAAACACTAGTGGAAGAAACTGCTTACAAACATGGAGGAATTCAGAAATAATTCTTAAGATTATTGCAAAAATGTGCTGCTCAGAAATTCAATTCTTCTTTCCTGTTTGTAAAAATCCAAATGTTGTATGTAGATTAGTATAATTTTCCTGTCTTCAATTTTGTAAAAATCCAAATGTTGTAAGTAGATTAATATAGTTTTCCTGTCTTCAATGTTGTAAAAATCCAAATGTTGGAAGTAGATTTAAATGGTTTTCCTGTCTTGAATTGAGATCCGTTTTCTTAGTGTGAAAAAGACAACCAGAATGGGTTGCAGAAACCGCTTTAAATACTCAGGACCCAGCCAAAATTTAGAACGTTGTAGTGTATTAGTAGAATGAGGGACGAAAGTTATTATTTAAGACTTTGCTTAAAACTTATAAGAGGATTCTCGGGTATGTATACAATGCTGAAGCTACTAGTAGTATTTGTTGTTTTTGTCCCGTTATAACAACTGATCTAAACCCTCCCCTTTTGTCTTTAATCTTTATTCCCAAGGTTTATTTAGAGGTACTTTTTTTATAAAAAGCTAACGTTACTTTTCCATTTAATGCAAATGTATAAATTAAAAGACTTCAACACTTCTGCAGTGTTTTAAATCAAGTAGAATATAATGTTGTATTTTGTCGTGTTCATTCATAGAACTGAGAATTGGGGTGACGACTTACTTAAAGCGAACTTATTCTAACTGAATTTAAACTAAACCAAACTTCTAGCCGCACCTAAACTAAAGCGCACTTATTCTAACCGGACTTATGCTAACCAAAATTAACTTATTCTAGCCGCACCTAAATTAAATCGAACTTAATCTAACTGATCTTAAACTAAAGCGAACTTATTCTAGCCGCACCTAAACTATAGCAAACTTATTCTAAGCGAACTTATTCTAGCCGCACCTAAATTAAAGCGAACTTGAATCTAACCGATCTTAAATAGAAGCGAACTTATTCTAGCCGCACTTAAACTACAGCGAACTTATTCTAATCGAACTTAATCTAACCGAACTTAATCTAACCGAACTTAATCTAACCGAACTTATGCTAACCGGACTTATGCTAACCGAACTTATACTAACCGAACTTATGCTAATCGAACTTATACTAACCAAACTTATTCTAACGGGACCTAAATTAAAGCGAACTTATGCTAACCGTACTTTAGTAAGTGTCATCCTATTCACAGTTCATTCATTTAATTGTACATTCTGGTGTACGTGTTGAGAAAGTACCTCTAACAACCCTCAACCTCCTACCCACCCATGGAGAAGTTGGCCCTATCACAGAGCGATATATTACAAGTCGGCAAAGCAATCCCTAACCAGTGCCGTGACTAGTGGTGTCTACCCAATTCCCGAGCTATGAACTACCTGTCCCTAATCAATCATTTCAATTAGTTAATAATCCTTCCTGTCTTCAATGTAAATCAGCTTCCTAAGCGTGGAAAAGGCAACCACAATGGCTTCGTTTTCTTAGTGTGAACAAGACAACCAAAATATGTCGTATTTCCGAAATGTACTCACTATAGAATCACAAAACAATCCAAAAACTGTACCGCTAATTACACATTATGATCGCCATCTGCTAATACTACAAATAAAACAGAGCAAACAATGGCATCGGTGCAATACAATTCCTAGCTGTCCCGCAATAATATAGATCATCCACTTAGGAAACACTAGTGGAAGAAACTGCTTACAAACAGGGAGGAATTCAGAAATAATTCTTAAGATTATTGCGAAAATGTGCTGTTTAGAAATTCAATTCTTCTTTCCTGTTTGTAAAAATCCAAATGTTGTATGTAGATTAATATAGTTTTCCTGTCTTCAATGTTGTAAAAATCCAAATGATGTAAGTAGATTAGTATGGTTTTTCTGTCTTCAATGTAGATCAGTTTTGTTAGTGTTGAAAAAGCAACCACAGTGGGTTGCAGAAACCGCTTTAAATACACACGACCCAGCCGAGTCATATTGACCTGCCTCAGTCCACAAAGACTAACTAGGCTAGGCGCGGATGAAGCAAAAAGCCAAATGTTGTATGTAGATTAATATAGATTTCCTGTCTTCAATGTAGATCCGTTTTCTTACTGTGAACAAGACAACCAAAATATGTCGTATTTCCGAAATGTACTCACTATAGAATCACAAAACAATCCAAAAACTGTACCGCTAATTACACATTATGATCGCCATCTGCTAATACTACAAATAAAACAGAGCAAACAATGGCATCGGTGCAATACAATTCCTAGATGTCCCGCAATAATATAGATCATCCACTTAGGAAACACTAGTGGAAGAAACTGTTTACAAACATGGAGGAATACAGAAATAATTCTTAAGATTATTGCGAAAATGTGCTGTTTAGAAATTCAATTCTTCCTTCCTGTTTGTAAAAATCCAAATGTTGTATGTAGATTAATATAGTTTTCCTGTCTTCAATGTTGTAAAAATCCAAATGATGTAAGTAAATTAGTATGGTTTTCCTGTCTTCAATGTAGATCCGTTTTCTTACTGTGAACAAGACAACCAAAATATGTCGTATTTCCGAAATGTACTCACTATAGAATCACAAAACAATCCAAAAACTGTACCGCTAATTACACATTATGATCGCCATCTGCTAATACTACAAATAAAACAGAGCAAACAATGGCATCGGTGCAATACAATTCCTAGATGTCCCGCAATAATATAGATCATCCACTTAGGAAACACTAGCGGAAGAAACTGTTTACAAACATGGAGGAATACAGAAATAATTCTTAAGATTATTGCGAAAATGTGCTGTTTAGAAATTCAATTCTTCTTTCCTGTTTGTAAAAATCCAAATGTTGTATGTAGATTAATATAGTTTTCCTGTCTTCAATGTTGTAAAAATCCAAATGATGTAAGTAGATTAGTTTGGTTTTTCTGTCTTCAATGTAGATCAGTTTTGTTAGTGTTGAAAAAGCAACCACAGTGGGTTGCAAAAGCCGCTTTGAAATACACACGACCCAGCCGAGTCATATTGACCTGCCCCAGTCTGCAAAGACTAACTAGGCTAGGCGCGGACGAAGCTCAGGGATGTAAGACTTTGTTCGGCTAAAATTAGGAATCGCTAAACGATCCAACAACTGTATATTGTTCGGTATTGTTAGTTTTAGTTTCAGTCCATGTTGCAGTATGTTTGTTTTTTGTGTGTACCGCTGTAAATGGCTCGATGTGTTTGGATACAGGTCGTAATGCAAATGCCCAAACCCTCGAGTTTCCCCCCATTGAAGGTTCAACAAAGAGCCCAACACAGAGAGTGACAACGCCCTGGGCCTCCCTAGTACCTCTACAGTCACTTGACAAGTCTGTGCTGAGCAGCACCCGATATGCGACTGTCTCACAAGTCAGGCCGTTCTGTGCCGCAGAAGCGCGAGTAAGCGTAGCCTAGGGGGGCGAGCCCAGCAACGAAGTGAGCAGACTGTAGAATGAGCCCTGGGATCCCCAAACAACAAGAGATCCGCTCAAGGGAAGAGCCACGGAGGATAAAATGTTTATTAAAAAGGAAGCTGTTCGGCAACTCCGTACTACGAAAAACCCACACAAGAAACCCCAACACAGACCCGACTAGAAAAAGACCAAGCCGCGCAAGCACAGACGCCCAGTAGAAGGAAGCATCGGACCGGCAGAGGCACGGACGCCCAACGAAAAAACAGATGGAGAGAAGAGAAGAGCGCGAACGCTCAACAGAGTGGATAGTAGTCAAGCCGTGACCCACAGACGCTCGACCAAGAAACAGAGTAGAATAGGTTATGCCGGCGAGCACGGGCGCATAACTAAGGAAGGGTACCAGACCGCGCAAGCACAGACGCCCAGTGAAACAAGATGTCATGCCGGCTACGCACGGGCACACAACACAAGAGTAGGAGGGCCGGCGAGCACGGACGCCCTAGAGCGAGAGTCAAGCCGTGACACACAGACGCTCGACGAGAATAGGTCAAGCCTGCGCAGAATAACCCGCGTGAATAGTCCGCCTCCAGGAGTGCTTCCCAGCCATGCTACGCGACGCTGAATCTACAAAATCCTACGTTAACATATTGCAAATCAAAACTATGGGATTGCCGTGTGTGATAGTGTTCTGGTGTAATCTCAGTTCATTTTGTTTTTAATAATGGTCTGTCTGTCTTTCCTTGCTTTGTAAAAACCAAACATGTTGTCGTATTTCCCAAATGTACTCACTATAGAATCACAAGACAATCCAAAAACTGTACCGCTAATTACACATTATGATCGCCATCTGCTAATACTACAAATAAAACAGAGCAAACAATGGCATCGGTGCAATACAATTCCTAGATGTCCCGCAATAATATAGATCATCCACTTAGGAAACACTAGCGGAAGAAACTGTTTACAAACATGGAAGAATACAGAAATAATTCGTAAGATTATTGCGAAAATGTGCTGCTCAGAAATCCAAATGTTATAGGTAGATTTGTATGGTTCTTCTGTCTTCAATGTAGATTCGTTTTCTTAGTGTGAACAAGACAACCAAAATATGTCGTATTTCCGAAATGTACTCACTATAGAATCACAAAACAATCCAAAAACTGTACCGCTAATTACACATTATGATCGCCATCTGCTAATACTACAAATAAAACAGAGCAAACAATGGCATCGGTGCAATACAATTCCTAGATGTCCCGCAATAATATAGATCATCCACTTAGGAAACACTAGTGGAAGAAACTGTTTACAAACATGGAGGAATACAGAAATAATTCTTAAGATTATTGCGAAAATGTGCTGTTTAGAAATTCAATTCTTCTTTCCTGTTTGTAAAAATCCAAATGTGTATGTAGATTAATATAGTTTTCCTGTCTTCAATGTTGTAAAAATCCAAATGATGTAAGTAGATTAGTATGGTTTTTCTGTCTTCAATGTAGATCAGTTTTGTTAGTGTTGAAAAAGCAACCACAGTGGGTTGCAGAAACCGCTTTAAATACACACGACCCAGCCGAGTCATATTGACCTGCCTCAGTCCACAAAGACTAACTAGGCTAGGCGCGGATGAAGCAAAAAGCCAAATGTTGTATGTAGATTAATATAGTTTTCCTGTCTTCAATGTTGTAAAAATCCAAATGATGTAAGTAGATTAGTATGGTTTTCCTGTCTTCAATGTAGATCCGTTTTCTTACTGTGAACAAGACAACCAAAATATGTCGTATTTCCGAAATGTACTCACTATAGAATCACAAAACAATCCAAAAACTGTACCGCTAATTACACATTATGATCGCCATCTGCTAATACTACAAATAAAACAGAGCAAACAATGGCATCGGTGCAATACAATTCCTAGATGTCCCGCAATAATATAGATCATCCACTTAGGAAACACTAGTGGAAGAAACTGTTTACAAACATGGAGGAATACAGAAATAATTCTTAACATTATTGCGAAAATGTGCTGTTTAGAAATTCAATTCTTCTTTCCTGTTTGTAAAAATCCAAATGTTGTATGTAGATTAATATAGTTTTCCTGTCTTCAATGTTGTAAAAATCCAAATGATGTAAGTAGATTAGTATGGTTTTTCTGTCTTCAATGTAGATCAGTTTTGTTAGTGTTGAAAAAGCAACCACAGTGGGTTGCAGAAACCGCTTTAAATACACACGACCCAGCCGAGTCATATTGACCTGCCTCAGTCCACAAAGACTAACTAGGCTAGGCGCGGATGAAGCAAAAAGCCAAATGTTGTATGTAGATTAATATAGTTTTCCTGTCTTCAATGTTGTAAAAATCCAAATGATGTAAGTAGATTAGTATGGTTTTCCTGTCTTCAATGTAGATCCGTTTTCTTACTGTGAACAAGACAACCAAAATATGTCGTATTTCCGAAATGTACTCACTATAGAATCACAAAACAATCCAAAAACTGTACCGCTAATTACACATTATGATCGCCATCTGCTAATACTACAAATAAAACAGAGCAAACAATGGCATCGGTGCAATACAATTCCTAGATGTCCCGCAATAATATAGATCATCCACTTAGGAAACACTAGTGGAAGAAACTGTTTACAAACATGGAGGAATACAGAAATAATTCTTAAGATTATTGCGAAAATGTGCTGTTTAGAAATTCAATTCTTCTTTCCTGTTTGTAAAAATCCAAATGTTGTATGTATATTAATATAGTTTTCCTGTCTTCAATGTTGTAAAAATCCAAATGATGTAAGTAGATTAGTTTGGTTTTTCTGTCTTCAATGTAGATCAGTTTTGTTAGTGTTGAAAAAGCAACCACAGTGGGTTGCAGAAACCGCTTTAAATACACACGACCCAGCCGAGTCATATTGACCTGCCTCAGTCCACAAAGACTAACTAGGCTAGGCGCGGATGAAGCAAAAAGCCAAATGTTGTATGTAGATTAATATAGTTTTCCTGTCTTCAATGTTGTAAAAATCCAAATGATGTAAGTAGATTAGTATGGTTTTCCTGTCTTCAATGTAGATCCGTTTTCTTACTGTGAACAAGACAACCAAAATATGTCGTATTTCCGAAATGTACTCACTATAGAATCACAAAACAATCCAAAAACTGTACCGCTAATTACACATTATGATCGCCATCTGCTAATACTACAAATAAAACAGAGCAAACAATGGCATCGGTGCAATACAATTCCTAGATGTCCCGCAATAATATAGATCATCCACTTAGGAAACACTAGTGGAAGAAACTGTTTACAAACATGGAGGAATACAGAAATAATTCTTAAGATTATTGCGAAAATGTGCTGTTTAGAAATTCAATTCTTCTTTCCTGTTTGTAAAAATCTAAATGTTGTATGTAGATTAATATAGTTTTCCTGTCTTCAATGTTGTAAAAATCCAAATGATGTAAGTAGATTAGTTTGGTTTTTCTGTCTTCAATGTAGATCAGTTTTGTTAGTGTTGAAAAAGCAACCACAGTGGGTTGCAAAAGCCGCTTTGAAATACACACGACCCAGCCGAGTCATATTGACCTGCCCCAGTCTGCAAAGACTAACTAGGCTAGGCGCGGACGAAGCTCAGGGATGTAAGACTTTGTTGGGCTAATTAAGGAATCGCTAAACGGTCCAACAACTGTATATAGTTCGGTATTGTTAGTTTTAGTTTCAGTCCATGTTGCAGTATGTTTGTTTTTTGTGTCTACCGCTGTAAATGGCTCGATGTGTTTGGATACAGGTCGTAATGCAAATGCCCAAACCCTCGAGTTTCCCCCCCATTGAAGGTTCAACAAAGAGCCCAACACAGAGAGTGACAACGCCCTGGGCCTCCCTAGTACCTCTACAGTCACTTGACAAGTCTGTGCTGAGCAGCACCCGATATGCGACTGTCTCACAAGTCAGGCCGTTCTGTGCCGCAGAAGCGCGAGTAAGCGTAGCCTAGGGGGGCGAGCCCAGCAACGAAGTGAGCAGACTGTAGAATGAGCCCTGGGATCCCCAAACAACAAGAGATCCGCTCAAGGGAAGAGCCACGGAGGATCAAATGTTTATAGAAAAGGAAGCTATCGCGTGTGATAAGTGTTCGGGTGTAATCTCAGTTCATTTTGTTTTTTAGAATGGTCTCTCTGTCTTTCCTCGTTTTGTAAAAACCAAAAATGTTGTCGTATTTCCCAAATGTACTCACTATAGAATCACAAAACAATCCAAAAACTGTACCGCTAATTACACATTATGATCGCCATCTGCTAATACTACAAATAAAACAGAGCAAACAATGGCATCGGTGCAATACAATTCCTAGATGTCCCGCAATAATATAGATCATCCACTTAGGAAACACTAGTGGAAGAAACTGCTTACAAACATGGAAGAATACAGAAATAATTCGTAAGATTATTGCGAAAATGTGCTGCTCAGAAATCCAAATGTTATAGGTAGATTTGTATGGTTCTTCTGTCTTCAATGTAGATCCGTTTTCTTAGTGTGAACAAGACAACCAAAATATGTCGTATTTCCGAAATGTACTCACTATAGAATCACAAAACAATCCAAAAACTGTACCGCTAATTACACATTATGATCGCCATCTGCTAATACTACAAATAAAACAGAGCAAACAATGGCATCGGTGCAATACAATTCCTAGCTGTCCCGCAATAATATAGATCATCCACTTAGGAAACACTAGTGGAAGAAACTGTTTACAAACATGGAGGAATACAGAAATAATTCTTAACATTATTGCGAAAATGTGCTGTTTAGAAATTCAATTCTTCTTTCCTGTTTGTAAAAATCCAAATGTTGTATGTAGATTAATATAGTTTTCCTGTCTTCAATGTTGTAAAAATCCAAATGATGTAAGTAGATTAGTATGGTTTTTCTGTCTTCAATGTAGATCAGTTTTGTTAGTGTTGAAAAAGCAACCACAGTGGGTTGCAGAAACCGCTTTAAATACACACGACCCAGCCGAGTCATATTGACCTGCCTCAGTCCACAAAGACTAACTAGGCTAGGCGCGGATGAAGCAAAAAGCCAAATGTTGTATGTAGATTAATATAGTTTTCCTGTCTTCAATGTATATCCGTTTTCTTACTGTGAATAAGACAACCAAAATATGTCGTATTTCCGAAATGTACTCACTATAGAATCACAAAACAATCCAAAAACTGTACCGCTAATTACACATTATGATCGCCATCTGCTAATACTACAAATAAAACAGAGCAAACAATGGCATCGGTGCAATACAATTCCTAGATGTCCCGCAATAATATAGATCATCCACTTAGGAAACACTAGTGAAAGAAACTGTTTACAAACATGGAGGAATACAGAAATAATTCTTAAGATTATTGCGAAAATGTGCTGTTTAGAAATTCAATTCTTCTTTCCTGTTTGTAAAAATCCAAATGTTGTATGTAGATTAATATAGTTTTCCTGTCTTCAATGTATATCCGTTTTCTTACTGTGAACAAGACAACCAAAATATGTCGTATTTCCGAAATGTACTCACTATAGAATCACAAAACAATCCAAAAACTGTACCGCTAATTACACATTATGATCGCCATCTGCTAATACTACAAATAAAACAGAGCAAACAATGGCATCGGTGCAATACAATTCCTAGATGTCCCGCAATAATATAGATCATCCACTTAGGAAACACTAGTGAAAGAAACTGTTTAGAAACATGGAGGAATACAGAAATAATTCTTAAGATTATTGCGAAAATGTGCTGTTTAGAAATTCAATTCTTCTTTCCTGTTTGTAAAAATCCAAATGTTGTATGTAGATTAATATAGTTTTCCTGTCTTCAATGTATATCCGTTTTCTTACTGTGAACAAGACAACCAAAATATGTCGTATTTCCGAAATGTACTCACTATAGAATCACAAAACAATCCAAAAACTGTACCGCTAATTACACATTATGATCGCCATCTGCTAATACTACAAATAAAACAGAGCAAACAATGGCATCGGTGCAATACAATTCCTAGATGTCCCGCAATAATATAGATCATCCACTTAGGAAACACTAGTGAAAGAAACTGTTTACAAACATGGAGGAATACAGAAATAATTCTTAAGATTATTGCGAAAATGTGCTGTTTAGAAATTCAATTCTTCTTTCCTGTTTGTAAAAATCCAAATGTTGTATGTAGATTAATATAGTTTTCCTGTCTTCAATGTATATCCGTTTTATTACTGTGAACAAGACAACCAAAATATGTCGTATTTCCGAAATGTACTCACTATAGAATCACAAAACAATCCAAAAACTGTACCGCTAATTACACATTATGATCGCCATCTGCTAATACTACAAATAAAACAGAGCAAACAATGGCATCGGTGCAATACAATTCCTAGATGTCCCGCAATAATATAGATCATCCACTTAGGAAACACTAGTGAAAGAAACTGTTGAGAAACATGGAGGAATACAGAAATAATTCTTAAGATTATTGCGAAAATGTGCTGTTTAGAAATTCAATTCTTCTTTCCTGTTTGTAAAAATCCAAATGTTGTATGTAGATTAATATAGTTTTCCTGTCTTCAATGTTGTAAAAATCCAAATGATGTAAGTAGATTAGTTTGGTTTTTCTGTCTTCAATGTAGATCAGTTTTGTTAGTGTTGAACAAGCAACCACAGTGGGTTGCAAAAGCCGCTTTAAATACACACGACCCAGCCGAGTCATATTGACCTGCCTCAGTCCACAAAGACTAACTAGGCTAGGCGCGGATGAAGCAAAAAGCCAAATGTTGTATGTAGATTAATATAGTTTTCCTGTCTTCAATGTTGTAAAAATCCAAATGATGTAAGTAGATTAGTATGGTTTTTCTGTCTTCAATGTAGATCAGTTTTGTTAGTGTTGAAAAAGCAACCACAGTGGGTTGCAGAAACCGCTTTAAATACACACGACCCAGCCGAGTCTTATTGACCTGCCTCAGTCCACAAAGACTAACTAGGCTAGGCGCGGATGAAGCAAAAAGCCAAATGTTGTATGTAGATTAATATAGTTTTCCTGTCTTCAATGTTGTAAAAATCCAAATGATGTAAGTAGATTAGTATGGTTTTCCTGTCTTCAATGTAGATCCGTTTTCTTACTGTGAACAAGACAACCAAAATATGTCGTATTTCCGAAATGTACTCACTATAGAATCACAAAACAATCCAAAAACTGTACCGCTAATTACACATTATGATCGCCATCTGCTAATACTACAAATAAAACAGAGCAAACAATGGCATCGGTGCAATACAATTCCTAGATGTCCCGCAATAATATAGATCATCCACTTAGGAAACACTAGCGGAAGAAACTGTTTACAAACATGGAGGAATACAGAAATAATTCTTAAGATTATTGCGAAAATGTGCTGTTTAGAAATTCAATTCTTCTTTCCTGTTTGTAAAAATCCAAATGTTGTATGTAGATTATTATAGTTTTCCTGTCTTCAATGTTGTAAAAATCCAAATGATGTAAGTAGATTAGTATGGTTTTTCTGTCTTCAATGTTGTAAAAATCCAAATGTTGGAAGTAGATTTAAATGGTTTTCCTGTCTTGAATTGAGATCCGTTTTCTTAGTGTGAAAAAGACAACCAGAATGGGTTGCAGAAACCGCTTTAAATACTCAGGACCCAGCCAAAATTTAGAACGTTGTAGTGTATCAGTAGAATGAGGGACGAAAGTTATTATTTAAGACTTTGCTTAAAACTTATAAGAGGATTCTCGGGTATGTATACAATGCTGAAGCTACAAGTAGTATTTGTTGTTTTTGTCCCGTTATAACAACTGATCTAAACCCTCCCCTTTTGTCTTTAATCTTTATTCCCAAGGTTTATTTAGAGGTACTTTTTTTATAAAAAGCTAACGTTACTTTTCCATTTAATGCAAATGTATAAATTAAAAGACTTCAACACTTCTGCAGTGTTTTAAATCAAGTAGAATATCATGTTGTATTTTGTCGTGTTTATTCATAGAACTGTGAATTGGGGTGACGACTTACTTAAAGCGAACTTATTCTAACTGAATTTAAACTAAACCAAACTTCTAGCCGCACCTAAACTAAAGCGCACTTATTCTAACCGGACTTATGCTAACCAAAATTAACTTATTCTAGCCGCACCTAAATTAAATCGAACTTAATCTAACTGATCTTAAACTAAAGCGAACTTATTCTAGCCGCACCTAAACTATAGCAAACTTATTCTAAGCGAACTTATTCTAGCCGCACCTAAATTAAAGCGAACTTGAATCTAACCGATCTTAAATAGAAGCGAACTTATTCTAATCGAACTTAATCTAACCGAATTTATACTAACCGAATTTATGCTAACCGAACTTATACTAACCGAACTTATGCTAACCGAACTTATACTAACCGAACTTATACTAACCAAACTTATTCTAACGGGACCTAAATTAGAGCGAACTTATGCTAACCGTACTTTAGTAAGTGTCATCCTATTCACAGTTCATTCATTTAATTGTACATTCTGGTGTACGTGTTGGGAAAGTACCTCTAACAACCCTCAACCTCCTACCCACCCATGGAGAAGTTGGCCCTATCACAGAGCGATATATTACAAGTCAGCAAAGCAATCCCTAACCAGTGCCGTGACTAGTGGTGTCTACCCAATTCCCGAGCTATGAACTACCTGTCCCTAATCAATCATTTCAACTAGTTAATAATCCTTCCTGTCTTCAATGTAAATCAGCTTCCTAAGCGTGGAAAAGGCAACCACAGTGGGTTCGTTTTCTTAGTGTGAACAAGACAACCAAAATATGTCGTATTTCCGAAATGTACTCACTATAGAATCACAAAACAATCCAAAAACTGTACCGCTAATTACATATTATGATCGCCATCTGCTAATACTACAAATAAAACAGAGCAAACAATGGCATCGGTGCAATACAATTCCTAGCTGTCCCGCAATAATATAGATCATCCACTTAGGAAACACTAGTGGAAGACAATGTTTACAAACATGGAGGAATTCAGAAATAATTCTTAAGATTATTGCGAAAATGTGCTGCTCAGAAATTCAATTCTTCTTTCCTGTTTGTAAAAATCCAAATGTTGTATGTAGATTAGTATAGTTTTCCTGTCTTCAATGTTGTAAAAATCCAAATGATGTAAGTAGATTAGTATGGTTTTTCTGTCTTCAATGTAGATCAGTTTTGTTAGTGTTGAAAAAGCAACCACAGTGGGTTGCAGAAACCGCTTTAAATACACACGACCCAGCCGAGTCATATTGACCTGCCTCAGTCCACAAAGACTAACTAGGCTAGGCGCGGATGAAGCAAAAAGCCAAATGTTGTAAGTAGATTAATATAGTTTTCCTGTCTTCAATGTTGTAAAAATCCAAATGATGTAAGTAGATTAGTATGGTTTTTCTGTCTTCAATGTAGATCAGTTTTGTTAGTGTTGAAAAAGCAACCACAGTGGGTTGCAGAAACCGCTTTAAATACACACGACCCAGCCGAGTCATATTGACCTGCCTCAGTCCACAATGACTAACTAGGCTAGGCGCGGATGAAGCAAAAAGCCAAATGTTGTATGTAGATTAATATAGTTTTCCTGTCTTCAATGTTGTAAAAATCCAAATGGTGTAAGTAGATTAGTATGGTTTTCCTGTCTTCAATGTAGATCCGTTTTCTTACTGTGAACAAGACAACCAAAATATGTCGTATTTCCGAAATGTACTCACTATAGAATCACAAAACAATCCAAAAACTGTACCGCTAATTACACATTATGATCGCCATCTGCTAATACTACAAATAAAACAGAGCAAACAATGGCATCGGTGCAATACAATTCCTAGATGTCCCGCAATAATATAGATCATCCACTTAGGAAACACTAGTGGAAGAAACTGTTTACAAACATGGAGGAATACAGAAATAATTCTTAAGATTATTGCGAAAATGTGCTGTTTAGAAATTCAATTCTTCTTTCCTGTTTGTAAAAATCCAAATGTTGTATGTAGATTAATATAGTTTTCCTGTCTTCAATGTTGTAAAAATCCAAATGATGTAAGTAGATTAGTATGGTTTTTCTGTCTTCAATGTAGATCAGTTTTGTTAGTGTTGAAAAAGCAACCACAGTGGGTTGCAGAAACCGCTTTAAATACACACGACCCAGCCGAGTCATATTGACCTGCCTCAGTCCACAAAGACTAACTAGGCTAGGCGCGGATGAAGCAAAAAGCCAAATGTTGTATGTAGATTAATATAGTTTTCCTGTCTTCAATGTTGTAAAAATCCAAATGATGTAAGTAGATTAGTATGGTTTTCCTGTCTTCAATGTAGATCCGTTTTCTTACTGTGAACAAGACAACCAAAATATGTCGTATTTCCGAAATGTACTCACTATGGAATCACAAAACAATCCAAAAACTGTACCGCTAATTACACATTATGATCGCCATCTGCTAATACTACAAATAAAACAGAGCAAACAATGGCATCGGTGCAATACAATTCCTAGATGTCCCGCAATAATATAGATCATCCACTTAGGAAACACTAGTGGAAGAAACTGTTTACAAACATGGAGGAATACAGAAATAATTCTTAAGATTATTGCGAAAATGTGCTGTTTAGAAATTCAATTCTTCTTTCCTGTTTGTAAAAATCCAAATGTTGTATGTAGATTAATATAGTTTTCCTGTCTTCAATGTTGTAAAAATCCAAATGATGTAAGTAGATTAGTTTGGTTTTTCTGTCTTCAATGTAGATCAGTTTTGTTAGTGTTGAAAAAGCAACCACAGTGGGTTGCAGAAACCGCTTTAAATACACACGACCCAGCCGAGTCATATTGACCTGCCCCAGTCTGCAAAGACTAACTAGGCTAGGCGCGGACGAAGCTCAGGGATGTAAGACTTTGTTGGGCTAATTAAGGAATCGCTAAACGGTCCAACAACTGTATATTGTTCGGTATTGTTAGTTTTAGTTTCAGTCCATGTTGCAGTATGTTTGTTTTTTGTGTGTACCGCTGTAAATGGCTCGATGTGTTTGGATACAGGTCGTAATGCAAATGCCCAAACCCTCGAGTTTCCCCCCATTGAAGGTTCAACAAAGAGCCCAACACAGAGAGTGACAACGCCCTGGGCCTCCCTAGTACCTCTACAGTCACTTGACAAGTCTGTGCTGAGCAGCACCCGATATGCGACTGTCTCACAAGTCAGGCCGTTCTGTGCCGCAGAAGCGCGAGTAAGCGTAGCCTAGGGGGGCGAGCCCAGCAACGAAGTGAGCAGACTGTAGAATGAGCCCTGGGATCCCCAAACAACAAGAGATCCGCTCAAGGGAAGAGCCACGGAGGATAAAATGTTTATAAAAAAGGAAGCTATCGCGTGTGATAAGTGTTCGGGTGTAATCTCAGTTCATTTTGTTTTTTAGAATGGTCTCTCTGTCTTTCCTCGTTTTGTAAAAACCAAAAATGTTGTCGTATTTCCCAAATGTACTCACTATAGAATCACAAAACAATCCAAAAACTGTACCGCTAATTACACATTATGATCGCCATCTGCTAATACTACAAATAAAACAGAGCAAACAATGGCATCGGTGCAATACAATTCCTAGCTGTCCCGCAATAATATAGATCATCCACTTAGGAAACACTAGTGGAAGAAACTGTTTACAAACATCGAGGAATACAGAAATAATTCTTAAGATTATTGCGAAAATGTGCTGTTTAGAAATTCAATTCTTCTTTCCTGTTTGTAAAAATCCAAATGTTGTATGTAGATTAATATAGTTTTCCTGTCTTCAATGTTGTAAAAATCCAAATGATGTAAGTAGATTAGTATGGTTTTTCTGTCTTCAATGTAGATCAGTTTTGTTAGTGTTGAAAAAGCAACCACAGTGGGTTGCAGAAACCGCTTTAAATACACACGACCCAGCCGAGTCATATTGACCTGCCTCAGTCCACAAAGACTAACTAGGCTAGGCGCGGATGAAGCAAAAAGCCAAATGTTGTATGTAGATTAATATAGTTTTCCTGTCTTCAATGTATATCCGTTTTCTTACTGTGAACAAGACAACCAAAATATGTCGTATTTCCGAAATGTACTCACTATAGAATCACAAAACAATCCAAAAACTGTACCGCTAATTACACATTATGATCGCCATCTGCTAATACTACAAATAAAACAGAGCAAACAATGGCATCGGTGCAATACAATTCCTAGATGTCCCGCAATAATATAGATCATCCACTTAGGAAACACTAGCGGAAGAAACTGTTTACAAACATGGAGGAATACAGAAATAATTCTTAAGATTATTGCGAAAATGTGCTGTTTAGAAATTCAATTCTTCTTTCCTGTTTGTAAAAATCCAAATGTTGTATGTAGATTATTATAGTTTTCCTGTCTTCAATGTTGTAAAAATCCAAATGATGTAAGTAGATTAGTATGGTTTTTCTGTCTTCAATGTTGTAAAAATCCAAATGTTGGAAGTAGATTTAAATGGTTTTCCTGTCTTGAATTGAGATCCGTTTTCTTAGTGTGAAAAAGACAACCAGAATGGGTTGCAGAAACCGCTTTAAATACTCAGGACCCAGCCAAAATTTAGAACGTTGTAGTGTATCAGTAGAATGAGGGACGAAAGTTATTATTTAAGACTTTGCTTAAAACATATAAGAGGATTCTCGGGTATGTATACAATGCTGAAGCTACAAGTAGTATTTGTTGTTTTTGTCCCGTTATAACAACTGATCTAAACCCTCCCCTTTTGTCTTTAATCTTTATTCCCAAGGTTTATTTAGAGGTACTTTTTTTATAAAAAGCTAACGTTACTTTTCCATTTAATGCAAATGTATAAATTAAAAGACTTGAACACTTCTGCAGTGTTTTAAATCAAGTAGAATATAATGTTGTATTTTGTCGTGTTTATTCATAGAACTGTGAATTGGGGTGACGACTTACTTAAAGCGAACTTATTCTAACTGAATTTAAACTAAACCAAACTTCTAGCCGCACCTAAACTAAAGCGCACTTATTCTAACCGGACTTATGCTAACCAAAATTAACTTATTCTAGCCGCACCTAAATTAAATCGAACTTAATCTAACTGATCTTAAACTAAAGCGAACTTATTCTAGCCGCACCTAAACTATAGCAAACTTATTCTAAGCGAACTTATTCTAGCCGCACCTAAATTAAAGCGAACTTGAATCTAACCGATCTTAAATAGAAGCGAACTTATTCTAATCGAACTTAATCTAACCGAATTTATACTAACCGAACTTAATCTAACCGAACTTATGCTAACCGAACTTATACTAACCGAACTTATGCTAACCGAACTTATACTAACCGAACTTATACTAACCAAACTTATTCTAACGGGACCTAAATTAGAGCGAACTTATGCTAACCGTACTTTAGTAAGTGTCATCCTATTCACAGTTCATTCATTTAATTGTACATTCTGGTGTACGTGTTGGGAAAGTACCTCTAACAACCCTCAACCTCCTACCCACCCATGGAGAAGTTGGCCCTATCACAGAGCGATATATTACAAGTCAGCAAAGCAATCCCTAACCAGTGCCGTGACTAGTGGTGTCTACCCAATTCCCGAGCTATGAACTACCTGTCCCTAATCAATCATTTCAACTAGTTAATAATCCTTCCTGTCTTCAATGTAAATCAGCTTCCTAAGCGTGGAAAAGGCAACCACAGTGGGTTCGTTTTCTTAGTGTGAACAAGACAACCAAAACATGTCGTATTTCCGAAATGTACTCACTATAGAATCACAAAACAATCCAAAAACTGTACCGCTAATTACACATTATGATCGCCATCTGCTAATACTACAAATAAAACAGAGCAAACAATGGCATCGGTGCAATACAATTCCTAGCTGTCCCGCAATAATATAGATCATCCACTTAGGAAACACTAGTGGAAGACACTGTTTACAAACATGGAGGAATTCAGAAATAATTCTTAAGATTATTGCGAAAATGTGCTGCTCAGAAATTCAATTCTTCTTTCCTGTTTGTAAAAATCCAAATGTTGTATGTAGATTAGTATAGTTTTCCTGTCTTCAATGTTGTAAAAATCCAAATGATGTAAGTAGATTAGTATGGTTTTTCTGTCTTCAATGTAGATCAGTTTTGTTAGTGTTGAAAAAGCAACCACAGTGGGTTGCAGAAACCGCTTTAAATACACACGACCCAGCCGAGTCATATTGACCTGCCTCAGTCCACAAAGACTAACTAGGCTAGGCGCGGATGAAGCAAAAAGCCAAATGTTGTATGTAGATTAATATAGTTTTCCTGTCTTCAATGTAGATCCGTTTTCTTACTGTGAACAAGACAACCAAAATATGTCGTATTTCCGAAATGTACTCACTATAGAATCACAAAACAATCCAAAAACTGTACCGCTAATTACACATTATGATCGCCATCTGCTAATACTACAAATAAAACAGAGCAAACAATGGCATCGGTGCAATACAATTCCTAGATGTCCCGCAATAATATAGATCATCCACTTAGGAAACACTAGTGGAAGAAACTGTTTACAAACATGGAGGAATACAGAAATATTTCTTAAGATTATTGCGAAAATGTGCTGTTTAGAAATTCAATTCTTCTTTCCTGTTTGTAAAAATCCAAATGTTGTATGTAGATTAATATAGTTTTCCTGTCTTCAATGTTGTAAAAATCCAAATGATGTAAGTAGATTAGTATGGTTTTTCTGTCTTCATTGTAGATCATTTTTGTTAGTGTTGAAAAAGCAACCACAGTGGGTTGCAGAAACCGCTTTAAATACACACGACCCAGCCGAGTCATATTGACCTGCCCCAGTCTGCAAAGACTAACTAGGCTAGGCGCGGACGAAGCTCAGGGATGTAAGACTTTGTTGAGCTAATAATAGGAATCGATGAACGATTCAACAACTGTATATTGTTCGGTATTGTTAGTTGTGTTGTGCTGGTCAGAAATTCAATTCTTCTTTCTTCTTTGTAAAAATCCAAATATTGTAAGTAGATTGGTAATTTTCCTGTCTTCAATGTTGTAAAAATCCAAATGTTGTGTAAGTAGATATAAATGGTTTTCCTGTCTGAATTGAGATCCGTTTTCTTAGAGTGAAAGAGACAACCACAATGGGTTGCAAAAGCCGCTTTAAATACTCAGGACCCAGACAAAATTTAGAAAGTTGTGGTGTATCAATAGAATGAGGGATGAAAGTTATTATTTAAGACTTTGCTTAAAAGTTATAAGAGGATTCTCGGGTATGTATACAATGCTGAAGCTACAAGTAGTATTTGTTGTTTTTGTCCAGTTATAAGAACTGATCTAAACCCTCCCCGTATGTAATTATTCCCAAGGTTTATTTAGAGGTACTTTTTTATAAAAAGCTAACGTTACTTTCCCATTTAATGCAAATGTATAAATTAAAAGACTTGAACACTTCTGCAGTGTTTTAAATCAAGTAGAATATCATGTATTTTGTCGTGTTCATTCATTGAACTGTGAATTGGGGTGACTACTTACTTAAAGCGAACTTATTCTAACTGAATTTAAACTAAACCGAACTTATTCTAGCCGCACCTACACTAAAGCGAACTTATTCTAACCGCACTTAAACTAAAGCGAACTTATACTAACAGTACGTAAGTGTCACCCTATACACAGTTCGTTTATTTAATTGCACTTTACTTGCTGGTGTAATTTTTTATCAGGTTAAATATTTACTATGATAAATTTATGACAATATGTTGAAGTCTTGGTTAAGTACCTCTAACAAACCTTACCCCTCACCCCCCCTGGAGATGTTGGTTCTACCCCAGAGCGAAATATTACAAGTAATATTTGGCCCGGGGGTAGTTAAGCCCTGTCACCTCGTCAAGGTCTCTCCACATTGACAGGGAACCCTGCGTCTGACTTCCAGCGACCAAAGGAAGTCAGAGGCAAAGCCACCCCTAGTTGTTACGTAACTAGTGGTGTCTACCCGAATCCCGAGCTAACCTGTCCCTAATCAAACTAGACATTAGTCTTACAACTAATGGGTCGCATCTGAAAAGCAAAAGTTAGACACAAATATCTAAAGCGCAAGGGGACGAAGATACCTAACGTGATAACCCCATCTAGTCGGGATGGGGGTGTCTGTTTGTGTGTGTTGTGTGGACGCTCACGACCAACCGCCACTCGGAGAGTAAACGGCGGCCTACCGCCACGACGCGGGAACGTCACTACTGGCTGGAGGCCCCAAAAGGAACCTCCCCACCAGTTATTCAGTCATACACATACATTCTCACAAATACAAATACAAAAATACAAATACAAGTACAAAAATACAAGTACAAAAATACAAATACAAGTAAAAAATACAAATACAAGTAAAAAATACAAATACAAATGCAATCCCAAACCAACCCAAACAGCGAACTAGAGCAAAGAGCAAATATCAGCAAAGTTTAACCCTGCAAACCCCAGTAACTATGTGTGACTCTATTAGTGTCGCGCGGAAGAAATCGTGCGCTGCAGTACCCAGCACGTACTGTCTAGGCCTGGATTCAAAGCCTCGGTCCCTCGATGTCCTGGCCTAACGACCACGCCGTGACGACCTAGCCCAGAGTTCACGCTTACATCACGACGACTCGGGACTAGGCCGACACCAACGTCGGTTACGCGGAACTAATTCAACGGATTCGCGAGTAAATCAAAAATTAAATACTTTAAAGCTCGTTTGACACGATACTATAATAGTATATTTTTAAATAAGCATTTAAAGAAAAATATGAAAATTCACCAAATTTATTTAAATATTGAATTGAATGCATAAAATTAGAACCCAAGAAAATGAACTGTGTACTAGTTCTATCACTTGTTTCAAATGTAAAATACCATAAGAAATTACTAGATTATTACTATAATAATATGTTTAGTACAAAACTGAATTCTAATATATAAGTAACTACTATAGCTTCTCATTATAATGATAAAAACTAAACATTAGTTGGCAATATTAACAATTAAATGTTTTGGGAAAGATATATGACGTCAGCATGGTAGGATCGAGGAAGAAGACAGGTAGACTGTCTCTTTTGCTCCCAGTCTATCTGTCTTCTTTCACAATTCTACCACGGTATCGTCACAACATACCTTCCCCAATTTTTATTCATTTTTTAAAATTTGTACAAAAACCATATTTGTTTTTACGTCATTCGTAGTACAATGCATAAAAATAAACTCGAACAAATCATTAGTTTGCAATATTTTTAGCAATTAAATATTTTGGAGAATGGACATGACGTCAACATAATAGGATCGTGAAAAAAGGCAGCTATAGATTGTTTCTTTCGCTCCCAGTCTATCTGTCTCCTTTCACGATTCTACCACGGTGTCGTCACAACACAATTTTTTCCCAAATTTTTAATATTTTTTCTCATGAATTACGAATAATGAATTGATTAAAAAAATACGGGTATTTTTATAAAAACCATATTTGTTTTTACGTTGTACGTAGTACAATCTATAAAAATTATATCGAACAAATAAATAAAGTTAATGTTTACTGTTTTATTTTCAGTAAAATGTCAAAAAGAAAACATTTTAATAAAAGATATTAGTTTCATTATTGGTAAATATAAAATAATTATCATACTAAATTCCATACTGAAATTACTACAATTATAATCGTGTCAAATGAGCTTAAAAGTATAACATGAAAATCAAATATTAATCTCTATATTCAAAACAAAATTGTGTGTGAAGTTACTTTATTCGCGCCCCAATATAAACTAGGCTGTTGTACAATGAATGCTTTCTTTATTATTTTTTTTATTTCGTATTATTTTTTTTATTTATTTCATTTATACTTTTGCTATTCATTGTAAACAACAGCTACTTCCCAGCATAATTTCAATAAAATGCAACTTTATTTATCAAATTGTAATTATATATAGATCACATCGTCAAACATTTCTCCTTTCACATATAGAATATACTGTTGTCTATAATCTTACATATTTAATTAATTATCAATAAATCAAATACTATAATTGTTCTTACATATGCAAAAGTTGTTTATATTTTTTTAAATACTGCAAAGTTTTTGCTCCATTCAATAATATAAATTATCCATTAAATCAAATAAGTTTACTCCAAATATTACTTAATATCAAATCAAAATTATTTGTAAAATTTATTTGTATTCATTAAAATATTGCAACATTTGTCAGTTCTGCACATTTTAATAATTATTTAAATAAAATACTATCAACATACTCAGTCAATATCAAGTCAACATTGTGCATTACAAAAGCTATTTATATTTATTAAAAAACTACAAAATGTATTACTTCTACATGTGACAATAATTAACAAAATATTTTACGTTTACTTCTAATATAAGACAGTATCAACTCAAGCTTGTTAATTGAAAAAAAATATTTATATTAATTGAAATACTGCAAAATGTGTTATTCCTGTTTATTTAAAATAACCATTAAGTAAAAAACTAAAACATTACTTCATATATTACTTAGAATCAATTCAAAAATATTTACATTAATTCAAATAAACAATTTGACTCATCCTATTCTTCAACAATTCAAATTATTTCAAGATTTCTAGTAATAATACATTTTAAATATCTGTTATTTGCTGTACTGAATATAAAGTGGTTCAACTTAAAACTACCCGACGCGACTTAAAATAAACCGGATCTAACTTAAAATAACCCGAAGCTAACTTAAAATAACCCGAAGCTAACTTAAACTAACCCGGAACTAACTTAAACTAAACAGCTGGGAATCAATGTAAAACTTTCCGGACAATTTTACAAAGATCTCCTCAGCTCCGAAAACCGCGACTTAAAACTAGGAACCACCCTATATTCAGTATGCAAATAATTATAATTATTATTAACTGAGACAACATTTGCTGTTGAATTTATTTAAAATTAAATTATTTTATAAAGTGCTACATTTTTATAGTACATTGTAAGTAAAATATATCAAAAATAAAATTAATTCATCAAATCAACAAAAAAGAAAATTGTTTTAAATTTTAGTTTGAAGAATTTTATGAACTGATTCAATTTAATACTGATATAAAAATTGTTATTCAATATTTAATCCCTACATATTTTAAGTTTACAGTTATTTCAAATATAATTTTAAAAAAATATCAGTGATAAATATAATTGGATCATTGCAGTACTTATTTTAATATTTTACTCAAATTGATACTATTTTATTATATTCATTCGCAAGAAATTATTCAGATTTTATGAATAAAAATTATTACAAATTGTATGTTTAAAATATGTGTTCAAAGATTAGGTACTCTTTAAATTAAAAAATAATTAAAGCTTAACTCTGTTATATTTAAATGAAATTAACAATCACTTTTCTTTGATTTCAAAATAAAATTATAATACAAGTAATTCAGTAAAAATTCAAGATTTCTGGCATGGACATTGTTGCAATATTTTAAAGGTTTATACAAATTGGTACCATTTTATTTATATTTAATCATCCAACCCTATTATTTCTTTTCATTTTAATCATATTTCTTATAGGACAATATTGAAAATTAAAAAATTCTACTGTTCATTTACATTTGGAATTGTAACAAATAACAAATAATTATTACTGTATTATTTTGAAATATTTATATTCCATCACAAATTATTCTCTGACTCACAATTTAAATGCTCAACTATTCTACATTATTCAAAATTGTCATTTTAAATAGAAAAACTAGGTGGAATTTATTATTGCATTGCTTTAATATTTTAAACGAATTGATAGCATTATTTATAGTCATCATGTATACGTTATTGTCTAATTTTACTATTTATTCAGAAATTCTACAAAATTAATTCTTTAAATTGTAAAAATCAATAGCAAATATATCATCAATATAATATTGCATTATCCTTAGCTTGTAAAAAAAATATTTTATTTTGTTTATATTGAATCATCAATAACTATTCTTTAATTTTAAATTATTTATCAAAAGTTTAGATTTGAAAGTACAGGAGAAAATGTCGAATTTGTGAATCTATTCTACAATTATTTTTTTATGACTTGGGAAGTTTTAGTTTAAAAAATCAAAACTCACCAAAGGGTTAAAGAAGAACATTGCTGGGAAGTACGGAAAAATACATATACCTTGAGTGAAACACGTTCGCTGAAACAAAATAACTAGAAATTAGTCACAGAATTTTAAAAAGTTTAATAAAAATTTTAGTGTTTTAAAAAATTGTAAGTTTAAAAAACAAAGAAATCAACCTACCAGTTTCACTGTCCTCCAACGCAAACTGCTACAAATCCCAGGAACTGAACATCGGATTGGAACTCATCAACCAAATCTCAAATATATCAACTCAATATTGGAACTCACAAAATATGGATTTTTCAAAATTTTAAAACACTATTTCTGAATACCTAAAAACATGAAAACAATAAGTAAACAAATACCTATTTAAAAATTTATCATATCATATCATCATTTTACAAAATTGTTTGATTTGGAGCAGAATTGTCAAGAACAAAAACTATTTGACGAAATAATGTTGTGGAAACACAAATGCACAAATTTATAATAATGAACCTAATATACCCCGTCATGAATATTACTTGGAAAAATAGTTTACATATGTAGTAACAACAGAGGAAGTAATTCCCAAAGCTACTGATGGTGTATTTTTGCGTAAACCCAAAAATATTTGAAATTATAGAATTATTAGATCGAAAATTTTCAAATTTTACAAATTTTTGTTTGTAATGTTTTTTAAAGAATTATCTGCGCTGATACCAAATTTACAAACAGAATTCAATTATCTCTTTTCGTTTCGGAGATATTTGCTCTCAAAGTTGTACCTCAAAAAAGTAGGTTTTTTGGGTATATTTAAAAAATGAGTAGAGATACAATGTCGACTACTGTACCATTCGATTCTACGGGAAAAGTTACATAAAGAAATGTTTTCTCCGCATATACGTTCTTTGGAAAGATTAGGTGAAAAATGAGAAAATCGAAAAAACCTAAATTTCAATTTTTCGCCTCGATACTTTTTGTCTCCAATATTTTTCATTTTCTGGGCTTAAGTAAATATCGGTGCTCTGATTTCAAATTTTCAAACGGAATTCAATTATCTCTTTCCGTTCTCGAGATATTTGAGTTCAAAGTTATACCTAACAAATCAGGTTTTTTAGGTATACCCCTTAAATGGTTAGGTTTTAGGTTTCGGCGACCTCACCATTCGATTCTACGGGCAAAATTACATAAGCGTACCAATTTTCAAATTTTTATTCCAACGGATAGAATTTTTAGAGCGAAAAAACGAAAATAGCCAAAAATCGAAAAAATCGTAAGGGGTTCATCAGGCATTTTTTTCGATTTTGGCCATTTTCGTTTTTTCACTCTAAAAATTGTATCCGTTGAAATAAAAATCTAAAAATTAGTATACTTACATAACTTTGCCCGTAGAATCGATTGGTGAGGTCACCGAAGTCCTAAACCTAACCTTTAAAGGGATATACCTAAAAAAACCTGATTTTTTAGGTATTGCCAAAACTCAACTTTGAACACGAATATCTCAAGAACGGTGAGAGATAATTCAATTCGGTTTGAAAATTTGGAATCAGCGTATCGATATCTACTTAAGTCTAGAAAATGAAATGATTTGGAGACAAAAAGTTCCATGGACAAATTTTGAAATTTAGGTTTTTTAGATTTTCTCATTTTTCACGTAATCGTTCCAAATAACGTATATACGGAGAAAACATTTCTTTATGTAACTTTTCCCGTAGAATCAACTGATATAATCGTTGAGATTGAATCTCTACACATTTTAGAGATATAGCCAAAAAACACACTTTTTTGAGGTGCAACTTTGATAGCAAATATCTCAGAAACGAAAAGAGATAATTAAATTCCGTTTAAAAATTTGAAATAAGCGTGTCGGGATCTATCAATGTACACTATTTCCCAAAATCAAAATTTTAGGCACAAAAATGAGTATTTTTGGGATATTTCGCGTTTTACATCATAATTTTCTGTTTAATAATGTTGTTTAGTTTGTTTTAACTCTACACAACGTTGATATGGGGTTATAGGTTTTGAAAATAAATAAAAGTTAGATAATAAAGCGACAAAATAAAATTGAAAAAGCATAATAAGATTGCAGGTTTTGAAATCAGTCTAGAAAATAAAGTTTTTGAGAAAAAAAGTTCCTCAGAGAAATTTTGAAAGTCTTTGAAACAATTTGATGCTGATATTTATTTATAAATAAATAAATTATTAATAATACCAATAACTCAAGTTGAAATTAAGCAATTGATAATCTAAACCAGACAGGGCAAGACTAAAAAGTGTAGATCTAGACATCAATAAATATTAATAAAGAAAATAACACGAATTTTGAAAATATTCAAAGCAAAAACTAACGGTTTAATAATTAAATTCAAAATGTAACAAATGAAATAATAATAAGGTTTGAAAATATTAATGCAAGAAATTTCTAACAAACAAAAATGAATGAATATCCGATTAAAACTTTATAATTGATCGAAAACTTTGCTTACCATTAATTATTGCACAAATAAACCACAATTTATTATAATTAATTATTAAATATTGTTAACAACCACAAATATTTATCAAACCGTCAAGATTTCAAAGAAAGTCTAACGGAAAAACACCAACGGTTTTGCCTGAACTTTGTTATCAACATGCAAGCAAAAATAGACCTTAAAAGTTCTAACGGACTTTTTCATTACTAAGCAAATATAGACCTTATGTTTCAACCGTCTTCCAGAATTCAAATGGCTACCCGTAAAAATGAAACTATCTGTTTCAAAACTTTAATTACACGTCCTTATTTCACAAATAAACTACGATTTATTACAATTAATTATTAAATAATGTTAAGAATCACAAATATTTATCAAACAGTCAAAATTTTAAAGAACGTCTAACGGAAAATTACCAACGGTTTTTCATGACCTTTGCAATATTTGCAAGCAAAAATAGACCTTAAATTTCAACCGCCTTTTCTCAAACTCAAATGGCTACCCGAAAATTTTTAAGTATTTGTTTCAAAATTTTGTTTATTCATAATTATTGCACAAATAAACTACGATTTATTACAATTATTAATTATTAAACATTGTTAACAATCACAAATATTTATCAAACCGACAAAATTTCAAAGAACGTCTAACGGAAAAATACCAATGGTTTTATTTGAATTTTATTATCAAACAACTATTTGTTTAAAAACTTTGCTTACCAGTAATTATTAAACAATTAAAACACTATCACAATATTACTATTTACTATAAACGAAGACACAAATGCAAAAGTGCGTCTTATTTCGAACAAATCTGTAACGGAAAAGAAGCGTCTGTTTTCTGCCAACTTCTTTATCAACATTACAAACTGAAACTTCCCCATGAAAAATCAAACGAAAATAGACCTTAAATTCTAACCGTTATATAAACCAAACAAGAATCCCGCCAAAATTGTTAATTTCTTCAATAACTTTATTTACCCATAGTTATTAAACAATTGAAACACTATTTATCATCACAGTACAACAATTATTGTAAGTTTTTTGTTAAAGAACAACAAAATTTTACAAAGCGTCATAAAATGAGTAACGAAGAAAAAAGGCGCGAATATTTTAGAAAGCGCGTAACCCAAAAAAAAAAAAACTACTTGTTACTGAACAAAAAATAGAGAAAATATCAAACTTTCATGTTAGTGTAACGATAAAAATTTGAATTAAAAAATAAATACTGATCTCAACAAAAATTTACATATTTTTCAGTAATTTTTCTTAAAATGTATGAATATTCTGCAGAAAAAATACGCTTATTTTTATTAATCACCATCAATACTATCAATATTTATTAATAAATTGAAATATTTTTTTGATTTACTACGGTGTTGTATCATTTTATTTGTTATAATCAATAAACATATGAAAAAAATAAAACAAAACTATTAGTTTAGAAACTTTGCTTACCCGTAATTATTAAACAATTAAAACACTATCACGAAAATTCTATTTACTATAAGCAAAGATACAATTTCAAATGTGAGTCTTATTTCAAACAAATCTGTAACGGAAAAGAAGCGTCTGTTTTCTGCCATCTTCTTAAATTCTAACCGTTTCATAAACAAACACGAAGTATCCCGCCAAAACTTTTAATTTCATCAAAAACTATGTTTATACATAGTTATTAAACAATTGAAACACTATTTATCACTATAGTACAACAATTATTATAAGATATTTGTTAAATAACAACAATTGTACAGAGCGTAGTGATTTGAATGAGTGTAAAAAAACAAATAAAAGCGCGAAAATTCTAGAAAATGCGCCTCCCGAAAAAAGAACTATATATATTACTGAACAATTGATAAAAAGAGAATAATATCAAATTTTCATTAAATAAACTCTGATCTGATTGAAATATTGCCACCAGATTTTTTTAAAATTCAAACATTATATTGTTATAATCAATAAATTCATGCAAAAAATGAAAACAAAACATATTAGAAAGCAATCAAATAAAATAATTTGAATATAAACAATGCAAAACTATGATGATAAGATGTTAATTTATTTAGACATGCACAATATAAACTGGGATAAAATATTTGAATTGAATATTAAAAAATATTGAAATAAAACTTACAGTTCATCAGACTGATTTGCGCTCCAAGAACTGCTCTCCAGGAATTGAGTCCTTATTAGCTGCTTTTGTTTAAATATATCTACAAAAAAAAATTTAATTAAAATCAAATATTTTTTTAATTAATTTAAATCATAATTAAAATTGTTGTGTTATAAGTAAATACTACTAAATATTTATAACAAAAAGATGAAATAGCCTTCTATCAACAAAGACCAAACAAGTTTTAACACAAGATGGTCGCTGCTGAGCAAAAATAGCTCTTACGTACCGTGCGTAAATATGGCTAGTCGAAAACCACTATTTTGCACTTATTTGGTCGCAAAATTTGCTTAATGACCATTATTTATTAATACAAGAATATTTCTCACATTCATATTTGAATTTTTATGATTTAAACAATTTTTTATTATTTAAACAATAATAAAAATTGTGCAGAGCGACGTGGACTCAACGAGAGCAAAACGACGAATGAGCAGCAAATGCGCGCGCTACCCTTATATAGGCTGAGCACTAAAAAGAGATAGCAAATCCCATTCCACCCTTGCGTTAGAAAAAGAAAGAAAATATGCAACTTCACCCATAACTTTTTAATTGAAAAATTAATTATTAATAAATTAAAAACAATCTTAGTCAAAAGATGCGCTATTTTTTTCTGATTCTATTGATATAAGTTTTATAATTAAAAGAAATTTATTATCCGAGAAAACTTGACTTGTACCTGTCTTAACCTCGTACAATATGTCATATTTTACTAATTAATAATTTTTTAAATAAATAACTTTTGTAATATATTTTTATGGAATAATGATGCTTGTTACTTGTATTTTCATAATCCATACTTGTTTTTACTGTATTTATTAACAAAAATGCAATAATTGTCATTGTTACTTAGCAATGTTTATGTTTGTATATTGCTTTATTTAAACAATTTAGCAATCAATTTTTACATCAAAATGATTCTTATTATGCATATTTTCATATTCTATAAACAAATATTGTCTTTTTTGCAAGTTTTGCAACTTTGACATTTGCCATATTTGACATATTTTATGAACTTATAGGCTTATTATACAATATTTCTATAATATTCTTATATAAAAACATTCCTCAAGCATTGCTTTATTCATTTTTATCAACATTTTGCCCTAAAATATTAACAATAAACAAGAAACATATACGAAAATATCATGCATAAGTTTCGGATGAAAGATTTTTTCATGTATTTGTAATATTACTCTAATTTGTAATAATATTCTTGTTGTAAATTGTAATAAGTATCTCAAATATCATTATTGTTAACTTATACATTCATTTTTGTAAGTAAATGTATCTAAAATTGGGTTTGGAATCTTTTGATAAAAGAAGTTCATGAAATGATCAACGAAAGAGCATTCACAAATTCACTTCATAGAGTGAAAGAGAGATAGCCTTTATTGCGTAGCATTAATGAGTCATGCGTACATATTTTCAAGCCAGAGTGGTTTGACTGTCTTGTCAAATTAAATCTAAGTGTCAAAACATTAAAGTTTTAAAAGAGATTGAGTTATTTCTAACATCGTAACATCTAACATCTACAATAATGGCTGTGCATAGTGTTTCCAATGATTGACAAATTCTTTTAATCTCATTCATAATATTAACACCTTCTTAAGAAGTACAAAGATTTGGAGGCCTTACAGGTAGTGAAACAGCAGGTGTCAAGAAATGAAGGTGTCATAAACCTGGCTTTGTAGTACTAGTACGTAAACAGATTATTAGGTAAATATACAATCATAATATGGAGTTAAGTCTACAGGTACAAATTAATCTCTCTAATCTAGGAAATCATACATTGGAATCTACAAATCCTGTTCAAAAACAGAAACAGAACCAAATCTGTGATTGGTTTGTTTTCTGTACTTCTTTTAACTTTGCTCAGTCATCTTAATTTTGATTAACTAGTAATCAGAGGCTTTAGAAACATTGATTATTAAACTCTCTAAACCTAAGAAATCATGGTTTTGAATCTACAATTCATGATCAAGAACAGCAATAGAACCAAATCTATGATTGGTTTGTCTTTTGTACCAATTCTTTTACTATGCTCAGTCATCTTAATTTTGATTAATAAAGTAAACAGATTCTTTAGAAAGACTGATTATTAATCTCTCTAAATCTAGGAAATCATAGGTTTGAAATTATAACTCTTGATCAAGAACAGCAACAGAACCAAATCTGTGATTGGTTTGTTTTTTGTACCAGTTCTTTTAACTGAGCTCAGTTATCTTAATTTTGATTAATTAAGTAAACATACGCTTTAGAAACATTATTTATTAATCTCTCTAACTCTAGGAAATAATAGGTTTGAATATACAACTCATGATCAACAACAGAAACTGAATCAAATCTATGATTGGTGTATCATTTCTACCAATTCTTTTAACTGAGCTCAGTCATCTTAATTGTGATTAATTGAATAAACAGAAACTACGGAAAAATCGATTATTCAATCTCTATAAAAAAAAGGATTGTTCGGATCTCCAACTATTTATTAGGAACAACAACTGAACCAATTCTGTCATTGCTAACTTTCGACACCGATTCTTTCAACTGTAGACAGTCATCTTAATATTTGATTAATTTGTAAGTATGCTATTTATATAGAAGGGTTAGTTATTAATCAGCTTTAAATTAGGAAAACATATATTGGATTTCCAACTGGTTATCAGTAACAGCAACTCCAAATCTATGATACCGATTCTTTTAACTGTATTCAGGTATCTTAACTTTGATTAATTTCTAAGTACACTACAGCTAGAGAAGGACTATTTATTAATGTCTAAATGTAAGAAATCTTATTTTGGATCTACAATTTCTCACAACAACAACTTAACTAAATCTGTAAGTACTTGGTTGCAAGAAACGATTTGTTCTATTTTATTTATTTCTTGTATTAATTTCAGAATATCATTGCGAGTAAATTGATTTGATATTATAATGACAACAGCATCTATGACCAAGAACGAACCATAAAAATACAACTTTTAGGTATTTCGAGAAAAATTGAGTTTATACAGCTCAAAAAATACCGAAAATACTCATTTTAGGGTCCAAAATTTTGGTTTTTAGAAATGGACCATATTAATAGAACTCGATGCGTTGATTTTAGATTTATAAACAGAATTTAATTATCTTTTTTTGTTCCTGAGATTTTTGCTCTCAAAGTTACTCCGCAAAAAAGTGTGTTTTTTGGGTATATCTTAAAAATGGATAGAGATACAATCTGAACGATTATACCAGTCGATTCTACGGGAAAAGTTACATAAAGAAATGTTTTTTCCGCATATACGTTCTTTGGAACCATTAGGTGAGAAATGAGAAAAACGAAAAAACCTAAATATCAATTTTTCGCTCCGAAACTTTTTGTCTCTAATATTTTTTATTTTCTGGACTTAAGTAGATATCGATGTGCTGATTCCAAATTTTCAAACCGAATTCAATTATCTCTTCCCGTTTTCGATATATTTTAGTTCAAAGTTATACCTAAAAAACTAGGTTTTTTAGGTATATCCCTTAAATGGTTAGGTTTAATGTTTCGGCGACATCACCATTCGATTCTACGGACAAAATTACATAAGTGTACCAATTTTCAGATTTTTATCTCAACAGATAGAATTTCTAGAAGGAAAAAACGAAAATGGCTAAAAATCGAGAAAAATCGCAAGGGGTTCATCAGGCATTTTTTTCGATTTTGGCCATTTTCGTTTTTTCGCTCTAAAAATTGTATTCGTTGGAATAAAAATCTAAAAATTGGTACACTTATGTAATTTTTGCCCGTAGAATCGATTGGTGAGGTCGCCGAATTCGTAAACCTAACCCTTAAAGAGATATACCTAAAAAACCTGATTTTTTAGGTATTGACAAAACTCAACTTTGAACACAAATATCTCGAGAACGGAAAGAGATAATTGAATTCTGTTTGAAAATTTGGAATCAGCACGTCAATATCTACTTAAGTCCAGAAAATGAAAAGTTTTTGAGACAAAAAGTTCCGCGGAGAAATTTAGAAATTTAGGTTTTTTAGATTTTCTCATTTTTCACCAAATCTTTCCAAAGAACGTATATGCGGAGAAAACATTTCTTTATGTAACTTTTCCCGTAGAATCGACTGGTATAATCGTTGAGATTGTATCTCATCGCATTTTTGAGATATAGCCAAAAAACACACTTTTTTGAGGTGCTACTTTGACAGCAAATATCTCAAGAACGAAATGAGATAATTAAATTCTGCTTGTGAATTTGCAATCAGCGCATCAAGTTCTATCAATATGGACCATTGAAAAAAACAAAAAAATTGGACCTAAAAATGAGTATTTTTGCATTATTTCGGCTGTAATGAAATATTTTACAATGAAAAACTAAAAATTTTATCTTTTTATGTTTGACTGTAATTGGAAATAACTTGGAAATCTAAAAAGATATTAACTTTTAATTAGAAATATGAATTTTAAATTTTTTACAACAGTTAAATATTATTGTATAAGGCAGTTTTAAAACTATTTATTCTAATTTTACGTCTCCAGTATTTCATTATTAATGTTTATCTGAAATAATCGAATTTGGAGTGAATTTAAAGCCGCTCGTAAAGCGCAACTCCATTTCTTTCTCCATTGGTCCGAAGGGACTCCGCCTATTCTTTGTGGGGGACCGCCCTAAAGCCTCTCAAATCTGTTTGGAATAATCTACAGGTTCTCTTTATGAATCATACCTGTACCTGTATTTGCAATTTAAATTACCTGTACCAATTATACCTGTGGACATTGGTTTAGCGAAATGGAGACAATAAAACAAGATATTTTTATTTATTGTAGAATAAGATTTGTTTATGATTGTAAATACTCAAACTTTTTGTTTTTGTTTAGAAATTATAATATTTAATATTTTTGCATAGCTATCAAACTCAGAAAAAGGTGTGTAAGGTGTGATAAGCTATTTATTGTATTTAGAGCAACTACGTAAAAGATATAACAAATATACCGACATACATATATTAATATTTTATAAATATTACAATATCACACCCAAAAATTGGTATATATTGTAATAAAATACCTACCTAGACGTGCTTAGTAAATGTACATAAATAATATGCCATTTAATTATTGTATTATAGTAGCAAAGTTTATTGCAAATTATATATTTAATAAGATTTTCAATTAAAAAGATATGTTCAAAACAAATTCATATATAAATTTAGTTCAGAAATGTTTTATAATAGTTTTTATTAGAGATAAATAAAATAGCACTTTTATGAAATTTGTAAGTGAATTTTATTATACCTCTCCAGAATTGAAGCAATATTATTTTTTTTACAACCAGACATGAAGTCATATTTTATGAACTCTTTTGAGTTTGTATAGTTACTTTTCAAGCACTAATGCGTGAAAAATAGTCGTTGCTATGCAATGGTTTAATTTACTTTTGAAATTAATTTTTATTAGTATTTTAGTTGTAGGAAAAATGTGCTATAATTTCCATTAAATAACACTCGACTAAAAAAACACTTACTTTACACACTAGTTGCATAAATAACTATTTCATATTATAAAAAATAATATTGTACTATTGTAATCGAAAAGTAAGAGAATCGCTTCATTTTTTGTAGTCTGGTAGTTTATCAAAGTTAAATTTGACTTTTTTTTTTAGATATTACAACGTTGAGAAGGAAATTATTTCAGTTTATAAGTAGCTTTCTCTTGTTTTTATTCTTAGATTTAAATAAGTTTTCAAGTTAACAATTGCCTTTTGATTACAAACTAATGCACGAATTTTGTTTTGATTGTATTAAAAATTCCAAACTATAGAACATTTGAGCTTAAATTTTGTATTTAATATGAAACATACTTTTGAGATTTCAAATAGGAAAAGCGACTACAAAGTTCTCAAGACTTAGAGAGGATAAGAAATACTGTAGAGGAGGAACATTTTGAGCATTGGTAGAGTGTGGAGAATTCTTTTGTATATGTGGGACACCCAAGAACCCAAGATTATGTAAACATAGAAAAATATAAACGAACAAGACATGAGGTAATGTTCAGATCACGGAGAAGATGGTTCAGGTCTAGCGAAAATCTGCAATCAAAATACAAGAAAAATATAATTAGACAAACGCATAGCTTATGTTATTTATTGTAATTATTTTTTTGTACTTTACTCTGAACATTAAATTAGTTGTTTATGCAACTAGTATGTAAAGTAAGTGTTTTTTTAATAGTTAATATATAATATATAATAATTAAATGTGTTTACGTTGTCTAACGGCTACTTTTTACGCACTAGTGCGTAAAAAATATCTCTTTATAAACTCAAAAGAAATATGGTACCTTTACTAAAGTAGTATAGTAAGTATGAGATTATGCCCGATTTTTTGGCATTACAAATTTTTTGAGTTGAATTTCATTTAAAACATTCTGTTTGGACCTATAAAATGCCAAAAAATTAAAAAAAAATGGTCCAAAATATGTATCTTAGGACATATATATTTTTTTTCGGGTCCTGACTTTAATTACAATTTTCTCGTTTCCTATTTACTTTTATACAACAATTTAAATATTTTTGGAATCTTCAAAATGTAGGCTTTCATTTGAGTATAAATTTTTTGAAAAGTAATAAATTTTTAATTAACAAGTAGCATAAATTATCATTATTGTATTCTGATGTTGTTATTGATTATTTTCCATACTTCAAATTTTAATATTACAAAGATTAATTAATACTGTACATTGTTTAAGTTCTAGGGTACATTATTAATTAATAATTTTGTAATTACAAAGATTATTTTAAAGACCGTGAAGAGAGAATTTTCGCATTCGTCGATACAAGGTCGGTACGGCAGTTTAAGTCTGGTTCTGGTTAAGTATCTTGTGCGCAAACTCGTGGGGGTTTTAAGTGTCAACGTCAAAATTCCAATAACTTGGTTCAATTCCAGTGAAAATGGCTTATATAGTGCAACCAGATGTAGTACATTACGCTTGTACTTGTGGCCTTTTGAAGCCTATTTCCAAATTATATTTCTGTAGGCATTGTTTGCAGATGAGATGTGGATTTTGTGTTTGTCATGAGGTTAGTTTTACTGTTAACGCCTTTGCTCTGTTGTTTAATGATAATATGTAGGTTGACTCTCATTTCTGTGGCAAATGTGCGGAGAATATTCCATCTTCGGAAGCCAGGCTAAAGAAGAATCGTTGTTTGAGTTGTTACGATTGTCCGTGTTGCCAGCATCAGCTGTCTATAAGGGTGTCAAGTGCTAGTTCTAAAGCTGCGGCTGTTCCAAGCCCAGCTGAAGGGAAACCTGATGTTAAATCTACTACAAGAAAGGTTTATTATCTTTCCTGCGCCTTTTGTAGGTGGAATACGCGAGATGTCGGCATTCCAGATCAATCTGTTGGTGAGTTACATCTGTAACAAGTTTTCTGCAACTTTATTTCTTGATCAAACGCTTCAAAACTTTTCTTTAATACATCACAATGTGATATGACCTATTCTATGAAAAAGTCTTGCACTATATTTAACTATTCCATGAATAACATCATGTTAACTAAAGTTAACACTAAAAGAGATTTGGGAGTATTGTTTGACTCCAATTTGATACCTTTATAAACTCCACAATAACTTGTACATATAGAAATCTTGGATTTATTATTTGTACCTCTTTGTAAAAGAAGGGGTCATCATACGACCTCTTTTTCGCTTGGGAACTTTTTTTCTCATTTTCTATATTTAAATAAATAAATGTGCTTATTCCAACTTTTCAAACAGAATTCATCTATCTCTTACCATTCTCGAGATATTCACGTTCAAATTTAGACCTGTAAAAAACAGATTTTTGAGGGTATACTCCTTAAGGGTTCATCCTAAGACCCCATCAATCAATTCTACGAGCAAAGTTACATAAGAGTATCAATTTTCAGATTTTTGTACCAATAGATATAATTTTTAGAACAAAAAATCGCAAGAAGGCATATCGGAAAATTTCATTTTTTTTTTCGTTCTAATAATTGTATTCGTTGGAATAAAAATCTGAAAATTGGTACACTTATGTAATTTTGTCTGTAGAATCGATTGACGAGGTCATCTTTTTTTTTGAATCTATTTTTGAACATAAATATCTCAAAAACTGTAAAAGATAATTTGAATTCAATTTGAAAATCTGGAATTAACGCATCCATATTTACTTTAGTCCAAAAAACTAATATAGATATAATTATTTCGTTAAGTTTCATATACTCTTATTATATTATATTATCTCTTTACTTGTATTTTGTCTGTACTCTATAGTAGGGAACTAAATTCCTGTTAAGTAATAAATAAATAAATTTATTTTAGCAACTGGTGGCTGGCCAGAAAGAGAAAACGTGCACGCAGCACGTCTTACAGCGATTCAAGAAAAATATAAAGCTGTAGTTTTGTGGGACAAGCAACAAAAACTGGACAAAGAAAAGAAGAAACACATGCAGAGAGGAAAATACATTACAATGACAGTAAATATTATTGTTACATGTTTTATTTATATGTAAAACTATTTTATTTTAGGATAAAACTGGACTAACAGCAGCCATGATTCGCAAACGTGTAGGCTTACCAGATTTGCCCCAATCTGCTCCGAAGAATGTTAAAGATGTCCCAGCAGCTGTGGCTAAAGAAGAAGTGGAGGGTCTGCCCGAAGATATTTTTACCAAACCTTTAATTCTAGATGAAGGTATGTCTTCAATTTGTTGTTTATTTTATAATATAACAATTTTGTTTAAAGTGAGCACTTTGGAGCAAAGACTTTTGCAACCAGAATGGCAGCCGGAAAGTGTGAGTCTCCTGTTTCCAATTCATAAACATTTAAGTGTAAAACGCTCTCTCCGATGTCGTACTTGTGAGCATAATGTTAGCAAGCCAGAATATAACCCGAATTCGATCAAATTCAAGATTCAACTCTTTGCTTAGTAAGTTTTCAAATATAACTTAATAAAATTTATTGCATATAGGGTGTTTAACGAAAGTGAAAAACCTTAAAACTCCTACATAAAAGTTTTATAATAAATTGTGTATCAAGTAAAGAACAATAAGGACATTTTTGTCAGAGACTGGAATTGTTACTATTTTTTACGCAATCAAAATTAAATTTCCATTAACACCAGTAAAAACAGTATCTAAAAATTGATTCGTAAAAGTAAAAATCAGATTCCATTTAGCAATTTTTCTTTTGATTGTGTGCATGTAATTGTACCCAGTGAATTATTTTCACAATTATTTATCAATAATTGTAGTATTTTCAACCAGAGACCCGAACCGTAACAAAACGTAACCGAAAACCGCACCAATATTTGACTTTTTATGAAACCGTAGCCGAAAACCGAAACCTATATTTTATTTCTTCAAATATGGAAACAGATACAAAAAATAAATTAATTTTGCAACCGAAAACATAAAAACAACTTACAATTTTAACCGAAACTGAAAAAAAAACCTAAACCGTAACGAAACAGATTTTTTTTTTTTAGTTTTAATCGGAACGAAAACGAATATAATATTTTCAAAAAATCCTTACTGATAACCGAAACCAATTTATACCTAAAATCAACATACTGCCTTGGAAACACAATTAATAAAGTTTTTACTTTGTTTATCAGTTATAGTTCGCTTTTTTTTAATTTCACAAAAATGTTTTAATGTTTTTCACCATTTTTTTACTCATTAGAAAATAAATAAGACTATAAACACCCCGCTTATAAATTTTTAGCTATCATATTCCCGAAATTCGTTTGGTGACTGTTGAGCCCTTACGCGCGGGCCAAATAAGCGAAATGATTATCAAAATGATAAATCCGACTCAACACCAAACTACTGTCTCTCTATTACCAATCACGGAGGAAGAGTTGGCCGCTTCAGATGAGAAGAAAAATCCCGAGGAAGACGTTTCCGAAGATAAAAACAGCGTTTCTGTAAGTTTTTCTTGTTTTTATGCGAACCCAGTGGGTTTATCCGAACCCTTTATAGGTTCAAGCTACATCTGGACCAGTATCCAGCATTTTACACACTCCGCTAACTCGACAACCTTCGATAACTGTCGAATCGAGGCCTATTTCGGCGAAATTATCCGGAGAGATATTTGTTCCAGGGCCGGACATACAAATTATTTTACCTCCTAGAGACGACGCTGCAGAGTATGACGATTCTGGAGACACCCATAACTTCCAAGATGATCCAAAGTAAGTTAAAATAACATTTTAGGAGAAGAGATTGGGATTATTTATTTTTTCAGGTTGGTTATTTGGAGAAAATCGAATAAAGTTGCCTTAAAACTACGAATTACACCTTCAGCCGAGTTGAAAATCGGGGAGAAAGTTGTGGTAGGATTTATTTTGAAACATATTTACGTGAATACTATAACTACAATTGAAAATAAAGAACCTCAGAAATGTGATCATAGCGTTAAAGTTTTTTTAACTCTTGGAAAAACTGTTGGTTCTGAATAATGTTTTAGCTTTTTACTTGTGCTTGGTAAAGGAATATTTAAGCCAAAAGTTTATACATTGTATGAATATTGTAATATTTAATTTGTATGCTAATCTATTTATCGCAATAAAATTTAATATTTAACAAAATATTTGTTTTTTATTTGTCGCATTTTTGATAAATAAATACTTTTAGAAATCTCTACAGTCCAATTTTAACATTTTATGATAATATCTGTGAGTGTGTGTGTGAATAAATTAGGTATACAGGATTATTTCATTTCTATTAAACAGAAAATTATAAAAATTTGGAATTTATATCGTCTTCGTATCGTACTGGAATCAGACAAGATGGGAAATACTTGTTATACAATATACTTGTTCTACGACCTTTTTCTAACATACACGAGTGTGTTATGTTTTTTTTCAAGTACACAACAGATACAGGTGACCCTTTTACGAGGTTATTCATTCAGATCTCGAGAACTATAATAAATTTTAATTTAATCGACTTCGTATCTCTGTATTTTTTGTGCTTAAAAAACATAATTTATGACTTGTGCGTGTTATAAAGTGGTCGTAGAAAAAAGGTATTGTACAACAAGTACAGAATCACATATTTCTCATCTTGTCTGATTCCAGCGCTCGACTTCGCCTCGTGTCGAAACTTTCACACCTCGTGGGACTATTTAATTATAGTTCAAGCAGTAATTAAATAAGAAACTATAGGAAATCTGACATTTAATGATTAAATTCAAAAATGTTTGTATTGTAAAATACAAAAATATAAAAAATAAGGCAACAAATTAAATAATTAAAAGCGGGAGGTAATATGTTGTATAAAGATTTTTAAAAATATTTTGAGACTATAAAACCTCTTGTACGATTTATAATTTATTTAAAAGTAAAAATACTTACAAACTGTTTTATTTTTTAGTAAATTTAAACTTCTGTTTAGCTTTTCCTTTGGGTTTATTATCTGTTTCTTTTGGTGCATGTTTTTCGTGTAAGATACTATAAAAAGCTTTTGCCTCTGAAATATTACCTAAAAGTTGTTTCAGCTCATCCTGTAAAATTACACAATACACTTTGTTCTTAAAAGTTATAATCCATTACTTACTTCATTCATTTTTATAACATTATCTAAATTTTGACCATTGCGCAAGAAAGCGTCAATGTTTTTAGACGAAACACCCGGTAGTTTTTGCACAAAGTCGTATATTGTGGTGTTGTATTTATTTATAATTGCATCTGCATCTGAATCGGATCCAACTGATGCTGCATATTCAGCTGAGGGTTGATCTTTACCTTCCTAAAAAAATTGGTTACAATACTGTAAAAGAAAATGAATAAAACTTACTTTAAGTTCCTCAAAAAGTTGTGCAGAAGCGTAGGGACTGGGCGACCAAACAATTTTCAGTTTAGGAAAGTGTAAAGTTAGTAGCTGCAACTTTTTTTGGATATCTATTCCGGTACTGTCATTAGAAACCATGTAGTTGTTCTACGAAAATATATTTTAAATGCAATTCCATATTTTTTGTGTAACATACTTGAAATTTAAATGGTCGATTTTGGTCGAATTCTATGAGTAACATTGGTTTGGCATAATATCTGGTCATTTGTGTACATTGTTGATAAAGTCGACCAGAATTTAAGGAACCAATCAAATCTGAAATGCTTTTTCGTTCCACACATATTTCTGGTGTTAAGATGTAATCTCCAACCTGTTAAAAATAATTATTACAATGCTATTTGTTGTTGTAAGACTAGCTTTTAAATGTTAGTAATTATTATAAAAATACCAAAACTCATTTCCGTTTATCTTAAAAAATATAAACTCAACTATCATTTATGAACATATTAAATAATAAACGGCCCTAATATAGAACCCTGAAGAATACTAGACCTCATGTGATTTGTACCCATAAGTACTAACATACAAGTAATTTTGACCTAATATCATTTATGAACATATTAAATAATAAAGGGACTTAATATGGATCCCCGGGGAACACCAGACTTCTGCGTTAATTATGTAGTTTGTACTCATAAGTACTAAAATACAAGTATTTATGACGTAATATCATATATGAATATATTAAATAATAAACGGCCCTAATATAGATTCCTGAGGGACACCAGATCTCTCTATTAAATAATGTGATTTCTAACCAGTACTAACATACATGTATTTATGACTTAAATGGAAAGACATCAGATTGATTAAAGGGAAGAATAAACCTACGAACTTTACTTTAACGGACTAAAATATTATGGTTAAACTTAAAAATATTGTTATTCTAATTGCCCATATTTGAATGCGAAATAAATGATTTTGGAGCAAACTATAACTTACTGTGATGGTAACTGGTTCGATATCTATCCCTCTTCTATGAATCAGAGCTGGTAAATCGCTTCTAAATTCTCGCATATCAACAATAACTACTCTTCTAACATTCACCTCTTCTGTTCGCCCGCCTTGTCTTGTATTTTTTACGGGATCTTTTAATTCTCTTTGCAGTGACAAACATTCTTCGCTCTTACCATCTTGGTATTCCGGAATGACCATTTTCTAAAAACAATTACGGATTAAGAGTTCACCGAAGTGAATATTACTTACAGATTTGGTTTCGATCATGTGTTCAAACGCTTGTTTCTCTCTTCGTAAGGAAGTTAAATAACTTTGTTCTTCAACTGATTCGGTGTGGACTAAGAAATATACTTTTAGTTTTTTGTTTCGTTGTCTTCTGGCTTCGTATATCTAAAATATTTGCTGTAAATAATAGTAGAAATAATATTCTATGAAATACTAACTTCAATTTGTCTAATTGCCGTCATATTACTGTGGTACATTATTATAAAATTTGGTTGCATTTCGTACAAAGTTTTTTGTAAAGACAAAATATTTCCGTCTTTAAATGTTTGAATCATTATTACTGGATCTTTTTTTTCTACTCGAGTTAAATCCATATTTTCCATCTAAAATATAATATAAAATACCTAAAATTTCCAATTATATATTTACCTCTGGAAATGGTTCAAAAATATATTTGGATTCGTTTTGGTCATCATTTTTATCGTTTTCTTCATCATCACTTACTACTGTTTTATTACAGCTAAATTGAGACATTGTTAAAATATAACAACTCTTTGTATTTTCAAAATCTTCTTCGAGGTTTTCAAATAATTTATTTCTCTCTTCCATAAAATTATCTACTTCCTTATTTTCTTCTTTATCAAGTTTTGCTTTTTTTGGTTTATCGTCCTTATGAAACGTTTTATCTAATTCTTTTATCAAGTTTTCTGCTTTGAATGTTTCGTTTGTAAAAAGTTTAGATATTTTTTTGAACTTTACATTATGTTTTAAAGCCATTAAGAATAAATATTTTTCTGGTCCATACGTTAAATACTACAAATATATTTTAAATAAATAATACAAAAATATTTTAAATATTCTTACTTGATTTAGTTGGAAACATGTTTTGGAATCCTGACACAAAATTAATACTTTAGGGTTTTCAGTTTCATCATCAGATTTCATGCTTTCAATTTCAGAAGGTATTTCTATTTTTAATATTTCAGACAAGGCGTTCCACTTTGGACAAAATTCAGGATTTAATTCTTGATCGCCTGAAAATATTAATTTATTCCCATATTGGAATAATTGTTCTGCACTTTCGTATAAAGCCCAGGTACAACTTTGAGCGTATTCTAGTTTTCTATGTTGGCTCAAAAATGAGTAAAATGTTACTGAATCATTGTATAACATCGTCCTGAAAGAAAGAAATTATTAGCCGAAAAAAATCACAACGTAAAATATTCCTTTACAGTGAAATCACACTTTTGGTGCTCTAGATTGCACTTTAGTTTTACAAGAATTAGATTACTATCTGCGAAATCACACACCTGAGCTCTCAAGTTAATTGCTTTAATTATACAAAATCATCCTTCTGTTCTAAAATGAGCTCTAGTTTCACTGGGTTAAGAATTAGATTACTCAAAGCAAAATTATTTTCCTAGTTATACAAAATCACTCATCTGGTGCTCTAGAATGCGCTTTAGATTCACTAGGTCAACAATTAGATTACTGTTTGTAAAATTATCCTTAGAACCATTGATTTTAATCTTAAGCACTCAAGCAAATGCTCTAATTCTTCACTCAGTTTTACAAAAACATGCTCTAGAATGCGCTTTAGTTTTACTAGGTCAACAATTAGATGACTACCTGCGAAATCACTTTCCGAAACATTTTTCTGTTTACTTGAGCGCTTAAGTAATTAATCTAATTATTCCCCTTTCGGACAAAATCATAATGCGGAACATTTTTGCTCTAGTTTCGCTGGGTTAACAATTAAACTACCTGCAAAATCACCCTCTAGAACTGTTTTCTGTATACCTGACCGCTTTTGTAATTAATCTTATTATTCCTTCTTTTATTTTTGGTCTATTTTAACTAGATCAAGATGTGTTCCGGAAACTAGAGTACAATACAGGATACGAAAAAAATTGTATATACTTACATTATAAGAAATCGTAATGTTTTTAAATCTGCAATAATCTGTTTACTTTTGGTACTAAGTTGATACCATATACAATCCAATTGAGCTTGTAATATTTTATGGAATTTTGCTGCCACACAATTTTCTACAGTTATCTCCTAAAAATTACAAATTAACTCATGATTTTTTTACATAACTACACACATACTTGCATTTCTAAAGTCTTGTTAATTCGTTTCAATTCCTTAACTAAAAGATTCATAAGATCTAAAATACATGTTTGTATGTTTTTCATTGTAGATGATATTGGTATATGTAACTCAACTACAGTTGGCTAAAAAAACAAAACTAGAATGATGCTTTTTTGGTAGCTATAAATCTTTACCTCATGTTTCTTTAAATTTTGTCGTATTAAGGCATGAAACCTTGGCCAAATATACAACTCTTTAACAAATAAAGCTCTCATAATTCTTTCTACGTGACCAAAACCAACTGTAAAGCTCTCTGCAGAGTTGGAAAAAGCTTTTATGAACCCTGTCTACAAAATATATTGTAAATAAAAACTCAACAATTTGTTTAATAAATACTTTATTGTGCTGTCTATATAATCGTAAACAAAAAGCTTCTTGGCAACTTTCAAGAACTGTGTGTGCTTTTAGAACAAATATTCCTGTGATTTTTTCGATGGGAATTCGTTTTTTTAACAAGTCAACAACAAATATTCTTGTTGTGACGAAATGTATGCCTCCTAATAAGTATCTTTCTTCTCTTTCGTTTACATTTAAAGATGATGTATATACACCTTCACTATCTAATTGTTCTACGTAGTATTTCTCATCATAATCAGAATAATTTAAAACAATAATTAAATTCCCAGGATCTCTATATACTTTTAATAAGTTTGTAAATATAACATCAATATTCACTCCTCTGAAATATCAATCATTAGCTTTGTATTTATCATGAATTTTTAATTGTACTTTGCTGTAACTACAAGACCATCTTTATGGAGAATATCCAGAAATATTTGTTGTTCAAATTCCAACATTTTTAACAAATTTTTATCCTGTAATTCTGGTATTGTATCCATAGCTTGACAGATGCTGAACTGTCAAAAATAGTTCGAGCAAATTACGACAGATGGCAGCAATTTGAGGTTCGGAGAAATCAAATAATTTATTACTTTTAATTCTATTAATTTTCAGTAAATCGATACTAATACCTTAATGAATTTCTTATTTAATTATTTCAGTTCCAAAAAGAAGAATGTATAATACGTTTTCTTATAGTATACGGCCGCTTATGTACATATTTAAATCATTTTTGTTTACTACAATTGTTATAAATCCAAAATTTAAAACACAGGAATTAATTTCTCAAGTACTATTCGGTGTTCCTGTTTTTATATTTATTTTAGTTAGTATTTTTGGTGAATTTCATTATATAAGTGAAGTAAATTATAAAAATTTTAGTATTATTTCTATTTATGCAGACCATTGGGTTACAACTTTAATAACAATATCTTATTTTGTAATTTTTTTAAACTTTAATTATAAAAAACAAGCTTTAAAAAAGTTGTTTTCCCAAAAAGAATATTTTGAAAGTTTGGGGTTGAATATAAGTGAAAAAAGACAAAAAATTGTATTTCAATTTATTAAAATTTTATTAATTTTGTCTGTTTCAATATTTTACGATATTTTCTCATTTAGAAATTATTTAAATAAAACTACAATGACATTTTTATATGGATACATCATCGCGTGGAATACAAATTTAATAGTTTTATATATTATGACTGTATTTTTAAAGGCGACAGAAAAATCGTTTTATATTTTAAATCAACATTTAAAGATTTTAATTACAAGTGGATATTGTGAAACAAAATTATTTCAAATACACAAACTATACTTTGAAATTTCAACAATGGCTTTAGATGAGCTAAAATTGTTTTCAATAATAATAATAGTATTTATTTTTGAATTATTTTTAATGTGTACAGTTTATTCTCATTACGTAGTCCTAAGTATTATTAATTATTTTTATTTTGAGGACATTGAAGTAGAGCTAACTACTAACAATTCTTTCTGGAACATATTTATGTTTCTAATATTGACCAAAGTCATCAATATATTTGTAGGAGTGCAGAATGAGGTAATGTAATTGATTGCTGTTCAATAAATATTATTATTAGTTGTGTAAAATGTTTGAGAAATACAATAAACCTGTGTATATTTTTGCCAGGTTAATTTTAATGTGGCCTTTTAATTTATATGATAATTATTTTCAAAACTTTATTTTGTTGCTCTTAAATATAATTTTGTTTTTTTATTATATTTATTCTGTATTTATCACCATAATCAAAGTTGATGGAATTAAATTTGAAAATAGAGATGCTACAGTAAAATATTCAGATTTTGTTACTAGTTGTACTTCTGCTATAGTTTTTTTTGTAGTATTTTTGTTTAATTTTTTTTATAAAAATAAAATTAAAGCAGTTATTCAAAATTTAAAGGATATAGAATTAAATAAAACATTTTTTGTATACGTTGAAATTGCAATTTTGTTGTTAGTATCTTCAATTTTTTATGGAGTAACAACAATGATTTTTTCTTCATCCATAGAAAATGATGAACCTGCAATATATTTTTGTACTATTTTGCCAGGTTTTATGTATACTGCAAATATATTTATAATGTATTTCATATGTCGATATATTAAAATATATTTGTGTAATATTAATAAACAGATACAAACTGAAGTAGAAAATTATTTAAAAATTATTAAAGTTCATGAAAAAACCTGCGAAATTTTGAGAGAATATATTTATTATACATCTTTTCCTACAGTTTGTTTCTTTTCAAATTTATTTATTACATTTACTGCGTATGCAAATTACAATGTATATACTGTACGAGCCATGATATTTCACGAAGATTATTCAATATCAATATTTTGTGGTAATACTTTACACATTATTTTCTGGTGCTTAGAAATTTTTGTTCACACAACTGTCATATCTTCTATAGAAAAAGAAGTAAGTAATATATATTTTTAAATTATTTTACAACTATTTATTTGTAGGCGAATAAAACAGGACAACTAGTTCACGAATTATGGAACAAGAATTGTAATGTTTTGCACTACGATCATCAAAATGTAAGTAAGGGCCGGTTTTTCAATGTTGTAAATGTCTGATAAGTCTCTGTTAAATTAATCCTCAAAGATTCTGTAGAATTTGTCAAGTTTGAGAGTGACGACAAAGAAGAATTAATATATTTGATTAATATGGTGTATAGGAGACTTTACATTGTAAGAAGTCAATCAGATCATTTTAATTTCTGGAATGACAATGAATTTTTGAAAATCTTTAAATCATACATTATATATATTTTTGTCTACTATAGATACGAAACTGTAATGATATCAATTGTGACTGTTTTCAGCGCCACTCAGTATTCGCTCCCCCAACTAATTTATATACAGGTATTCCAGAACTTAGGACAAACAATTAAAGGGTATATACTGTACGACGTGCTGATGAAAACAATATTTTTTTTAGAAATTCGCAAAGTTAAGAAGTAGACATTTTTTGGAACACTGGAGTAGATATTATGTAAACAATTACTTTCATTGTAGAAGATTTGAAAATAAATTATTAAAAATAACTACAGACCAGTGGCAAAAAAAAGTTTGCTTGAAATACAATACATTTTTTGCGAATTTTTGATTCTTTTTGTTTTATAATCAGCACGTCGTACATTATATACCCTTTAATTTTTGTCCTAAGTTGTGGAATACCCTGTATAGGCAACCGAGCAATACATATTAGAGGCAACCATTTATGCTTTCAAGTAATTTATTATAGTTACTTAGTTCAATTTACATTATGAAAAGTAATTTCAAAATCAAATATTTAATTTTTAATACATAATTTATTTAAACATTAATCTTACATTTCCATTTATATATTAAATGATTTAACTGCACCGATTTTGATTTCTGGTGATGTGAGTCTATAGACGTATTCCATTTGTCACTTTGAACTGATCCAACTTACAGTTTTGAATACGGATCACTTATTTTTCATTCCATTTGACTAGATCTTTTTACCCACTCTACTGAACGAACTGATCTTAAGTTGGTTCAGTTCAGATTGTCACGTCTTTTCTAAAATTTTATTCAAATGTTTATCACTATTCCTTATTGCTCTACACAATAGTTATTTATGATATAAGTGTTAAAAGTGACATTTTATGAGTGAGTGGGGAAGTATGAAACGAGGCGAAGCCGAGTTTAATAAACCCCACGAACGAAATAAAATCACTTTTAACACAAATATCATACACTATTTTTCCTACGACCACAGTTATGTACCTATTAGTAAATAAAAACTAAGCATTAGAATGACATTTATGACAGGTCATGATGTATTTGTTATGAACAACTGAACATAAGACGTGTTAAAAGTAAATTTGTTTTTTACTTTTAACACGTTGTCAATGGCAACGTTTTAAAAGTATTTACTGTGTTATAAACTGTTATTTTTAACTTGCTAAGCAACCGTTAAAAATAGTATTTTTAATGGTTGCTTAGTAAGTTAAAAATAACAGTTTATAACACAGTAAATACTTTTAAAACGTTGCCATTGACAACGTGTTAAAAGTAAAAAACAAATTTACTTTTAACACGTCTTATGTTCAGTTGTTCATAACAAATACATCATGACCTGTCATAAATGTCATTCTAATGCTTAGTTTTTATTTACTAATAGGTACATAACTGTGGTCGTAGGAAAAATAGTGTATGATATTTGTGTTAAAAGTGATTTTATTTCGTTCGTGGGGTTTGTTAAACTCGGCTTCGCCTCGTTTCAAACTTCCCCACTCACTCATAAAATGTCACTTTTAACACTTATATCATAAATAACTATTATCGCTCAAAAACTTGCATAGAAAGAGTTGTTGCTACATATTTCTCACCAAATATATTTTGACGTTGTCAATTTTGTCAATCGTACTAAATTTATTATCAAGAAATCAAATGTTTTGTATATAAAGCCAACTAAATTATTATTTCTATTGAGTTTCTGGGGAGCAACCAAGAGATGGCAGGACAAAACGAGCCCAATGTCACCAGTTAAGTTAAACGACCCTGATTTAGATTTAGTAAAAATGTTTGGTAGTTAACAGAAACTTTAACAGACAATTGAAAAACCGGATCTAAGTATGAATTTAAAAAATGGGTTATATCGAACCCGTTATGTTGCAGTTTAAATTGATATCTCTCCAACTAATGCACGGAAAATTGAAGTTTACTGCTTGTGGATTATTTCCCTTAAATTATTCGTTATTATACATGGTATATAAATTTAATTTTGGCTGTATACGTTTTATAATAAATTGGTTTCAGATAATTGGAGCAGTTACAACATACGTAGTAATTTTAGTACAATTTGATGCAGTCAAACGAAATATGTAAATATAAACGTACATTAAAGAAATTAAAATTGATTTTTGCGTTGTAGTTTATCTAATAATTAGTTGAAAAATGTCTTTTAAATCGTACATACAACCTGTGTCTTACACCTCGAAAATAATTTTTCTTTGGAGTTCACCTTTTAATTTTAAATTTAAAGACACAATATTTATTATTTGGCATCTATTCTTTTTAATATTTTTTAGTCATTGCTGTTATTCTAACATTTTAAATATTAATATTCTTGAATTTGATAATGGCACTACAGTTCCAAAATATGCAGATTGTTTAATAATTATTGTTTGTTTAATTAACTTTTATGGTTTTTACATTCATAGTTTATTAAAAAGAAAACAAATAATTGAATTATTTCAAAGAATAAATAATATAGAAACTGATTTTAATTTTCAAAAAGAAAAACGTAATAATATAAAACTTTTAATCTATCTTGAGGTGTTCAACATAATTTTTAATGTGTATACATCCTATTTATATTATCAGTCTATCAGAAATTTAACTTTTTGCATTCAATTTACTGGTCTGTGGTGGATGTTTATGTATAGTTTACAATTATTTATAATGTTTACAATTTTCCGATTGTTTAATTCATGTTTTGAGAATATAAACAACAAATTATTAACATTAAAAGTTTCCGAACTTCGTGAACTGTATTCATTTGCAGAATTTCATACAAATGTTACAGAAATAATTAAAAAATTGTTTAAATTTTTATCATTTCCTACTATTTTAAATATTTTAAACGTTTTTGTAACAGTAACAGTTTATGGAAACTATAATTTAAAATCTATTCGTAGTGTTTTAACAAATAAAATTTTTTCGGTAAATGTAACAAACAGTAATTTTTACATTCTTTTATATTTATTTATTTTATTGTGGTACAATATTTATATTGTATGTAAACTTCGAAACAATGTAAGTATATTAAAACAAATTAAAATATATAAATGATTCAACAGAAAAATTCATTACCTAAATGAAAATTGATTGAAATGTCCCAGTTTTTTACTAGTTCTAAAATGTCTTTTAAATCAAGTATACAACCAAATATTTTTGTAGCTAAATTATTTTTGCTTTATGGTTTTTCAAGTAAATTTAATCCTACAAACATATTTTTAATAATTTGGCAATTATTATTTATAATATTTTATAGTTATGGTTTCTATTACTCTATAATTAGTCTTGAAGGTTTAGAATTTGCAAATTCAAGTCCAGTACCAAAATACGCCGATATATTATTGGGATATTTTTCTATAATAACTTTTTATGGTATATACATTCATAATTTTATAAATAGAAAGAAAATTGATGATTTATTTGATCGGATAGATGATTTATCATATTTTAAAGGAAGACAAAATATAAAGCTTTTAATATACGTCGTAGTTTTTAATATATTATTTATGATTATTACAAATTATATTTTACAACAGGGAATTGAAAATTTATCTTTTATTGTTCAATTTGCTTGTACGTATTGGGCGTGTTTATTTATTATAGATTTATTAATAATATTTTCTATATTTCAATGTGTTCATTCTTGTTTTAATCATATTAATACACAAATAAGTAGAGTAAATGTTTCTAATTTAAATGATTTAAATAGTTTGGTACAATACCATTCAAATCTAATAGAAATTATAAGAAAACTATTTGAATTATTGTCAATTCCTTCAATTTTGTATATTAGTGCTTCATATATGACTATAACAGTATTTGGAAATTATATTTTTAAAACAATTAGAAGTATGCTATCTTATAGCTTATATTCTTTAAATATAGTTTTTGGTGAAATATGTTATTTTATATTGTTATCTTTTTTGTTGTGGTATTATGTTTATATTGTAAGTAACGTACAATCAAATGTAAGCAAAAATGTGAAATTTTCAATATGAATATCTAAAGTTTTTATATTTTTTTAGGCTAAAAAAATATCTTTACTAATTCACGAATTGTGGAATAAATACAATACATATTCGTGTGTTCAAGATAAAATATTGGAGGTATGTTATTTGTTATTTAAAAGACAATATTTGACTTTTGTATTTTAGTTTAAAATAATATCTCTGCAATATTTACAAGACTCAATCCAATTCTCTGTCTGTGGGCTGTTTTCTTTGGATTATACACTTTTAACTACAGTAAGTACAAATTTGTATAAGACGTAAAATTTTAAGTAATTTTATTTTAGATTATTGGAGCTATGACAACGTACATATTGATATTAACACAACTGGATGTAGCATAATCTGAAAATGTATAATGTCAATAAATATTCAAATATGTATAGTCCACCATGCGAGAACTGTCACTTTTTACAATGTATTTGTTAAATTCTTGCACAAAACTTCAAAATAAAAGTATGAGCGAAAGTTCTCGCTTAGCATGAGTTACCTAAACCAAAAGTCCTTAAAAACACGTCGCGTTTCGTTTTCCTTCTGCCCATCGCGTTTTCAAGTTGAATATGTCCTCATTAACTATTAAAATGTAAAGAATTATTGCAACAGTCGCTGCTCCTGCGATTGATAAAAGGATAACTAAAATTATTTGACACGTATTTAATTTCTTTGAAGCTGGACCTTCACTATCATCGGCCATTTTGCCTCATAAAAAAAAATTTTTGACAAATTATTTTTTCGCAACCTACTGTAATTGTTTATAAATTTTTTTATCAAAATTTATTACCTGTTAAAGTATATACTCATAAACTTACGCACAAATGATTATTTTTATTTAGAATTTACCATGCGTGGTATGATAAACTTTTATGGTAACAATATATAAATTTGTATTCATTTTAATTTTTTTTTCGATGTAGCTGTGAAAGTAGCTTAGTAAATAATCCTGTTTCTATTGTTTATGTCAACATTTGGAAATATCTTAAAATTATACAATATATAAGTTATGTAAGTTAACTTCGCAAAATTTATTAGTAGCTTCGTTTACTCAAGATGGGAAAATCGCAAAGTAAGATTTGATAAAACTTCAGTACAAGGTCTTGTCTTTAAAGCTAGCCTAACCTGAACCTAGTATACAGACAGAGGGTTTATAAAAATTAAAAAAAAAATATCCTAAACTAGCCTAACATGAACCTAGTATACAGATAGAGGGTTTATAATAACATGATTGTGAAAACTGGACAAGACCTTGTACTGAAGTTTTTAATTATATGATTTGACAGTTTGAAACATGACATTTATAAACTATCCCTAGGTCCGGGTCCTATTTATATGCTGCCAACCACCATCGGGTACAACAAGCATGATGCCTCGAGATACCGGAACCCGATGTACACCATGCGGCCTAAAGTGATCCCCCCGGGCAATAAGAGCCAAGTCCCAGGGCCCCAGTATCAAGTGCGGGGGGTGAACGAACATGGGAGATTTTCCCCGCCGGCATATTCTCAGAAATCGCGGCCCAAACCTCTGACTTTGTTCAATACTCCTGGCCCAGGCGCCCATAGTCCTGAAAAAGCACCCAGGATGAAGGAGCAACGCCCTCCTGCTTACACTATGCAAGGACGACCTAAATATGGCGCAGTTAGCTTAGGACCTGGGCCTGCTTATAGCTTGCCTCCAATCATCGGACCTAAAGTACCAAATAAACCAGCAGCTGCTGCTTATACTTTGTAAGAATTTACCACTACTTTTGTCCGCTTCAAAAACATAAACATATGTTTGAATTTTTTTTTATACTTTCATACAAAAGAGAAAAGATATGAAAGTGTGTACACATTAGAGGTTTGTTCCAAATAAGTATTTTTGACGGTTCCAGACTATGTTTTTGTTGGTACAAATTGTGGACTATTTTTGAACTATCAATGTCATTACTGTCAGTATTTATTTTAATCTTTTAAAGTAACCTGATAGCTTAGTTTGTTACTTTGAACTATTTAAGTAACCTGGAACAGTTCCTGAACTGATCCTTAGATGAGGTATAACAGAGAGATATGGTACACTCCTATATCTACGTACTACTGAGCAAGCAAAACATGTATGGTCGAGAATCGCCTAACAGTCAGTGCGTGAGAACAATCCGCCAGCTGAGTAGTGCACACTTACAGTTAGACGAACGAAATATTGGTCATAGTGTTTTGTCACCTATCCTCATTATTTGTTTGGTTGAGTTTTCCATATAACTACTCCACTGGTCCACTGTTCTCAAACAGGGGGCTGCAAGCGATTTTAAACCTTAGATCTTTCGACAATATATTTGGGCAATGCCATATCTCTATGTTATACCTCATCTAAGAACTGATCCAACTGCCCCAGCTATTTTAAAAAGTTGGTAGATTCAACCCAGGTTCAACCTGTTTGCTATCTTATTATTTTAGTTAATTTTGTAAGTTTTTAAAAGGTAGATAAAGCAAACTAAATTAAATAAACGACACAAGGTTTGATGTTTTTTTGACATAAAATAAATTCTTCATAATCCATCCCCCAGTCAGAAAACTCCTTTCTGTATATAATTTAAAGTTTATTTAAATTGTACTGTCATAAGTTCTGATTCTCTGACAGTTTTGAACGTCAGAGAACTGATTAGAAATGGAGAATTTTGTAGAAATATCCGACTAACGGTCAATGTTTGGGTTTAAAGTTATTTGGAATGCTCTTTTCATATTGCGCATGCGTCTTACTGTTCCAAATTGATTCAGTGTTGGAACAGACCATAAAGAAAACATTCTGCAAAATATGTCGTTAATTGAGTTCATTTAAAAAAAAACCGTTGGTGAGTATGCTGAAATCTGAATAATGCGATTGAATATTCCAAAAATCTTAAGAAAGATTTAAAGTTTGTTCCAACAAACCCAAGAATCAGTTTAGAACTATACGACGCATACGCAATATGAAAATAAAAGGTTCACTTATTTTTTTGCAAGACCTCAAACTTCAAACCTAAACTCTTACAATTAGTCGGCAGTTCCTATAAACTTAAAATTGATTTCAAACCACTTCTCTGACGGTAAAAAATTCAGAACTTCTCACAATTGTATTTATGTTTAGAAATTAGTCAGTGACTTTTTTAATTATATTCCATATTAATATTTATTTTCATGTACAAGTAAAATTAATCTAATGCAATTGACAGTAATGATAATGACGGTTCTGAATCCACAATGAGTTTTCAGAGTATGTATTTTAAAGAAATTTCTATTGCAAATTAAAATGAGTTAAATAGAGTGTAATGACGTAAAAAATATTATAAAATGTTAAATATTTATAAGAGAAACTCTAAAATTAAAAAAAGGAGGCGTGTCCCTGTGACGTAGTTACCCGAATGGACCACGAAGTCTTCATTGAAATGTTACCAACTCTACTTCTGGCTAGTTTCTGTTTCACACAAAACACTAGTTATTTTTCTCTCAACTATCGTTTAAAAAATAAAAAAAAAACTTGTCACAAACCGTTAGAAATATCTAGTTAGAACAAACCTTTAATATAATACGATCGATCAAACTTAAAAACATTTACCCGCAAAAACTTTCACACTTATTGTTAAGTTTCTGTTGTATAAAAACAGTTTTCCCACGAGAGCATTTGTGTAAAAGTTTTTATTCAGTTTTTATACAATTAGTTCTTTTTCGGGCAAAAGAATGTTCATGTGAACTAGCCCTTGAGTTTGCTACATAAAAACAAAATTGTATTTCAGAACAGGGAGACATGACATGAAATATAAAGAGCGTTCTCCAGGTCCAGCACAATACGGAGGCATCAGAACGAGTATTTACAAATATAAACTACCCGCGTACTCAATGTCTAGCAGACTAGAGAGGAAAGGAGGTATGCAAGGATCACCAGGTCCAGCAGCTTACCTCCCGAAGAAGCTGTGTGGAGAGAAGGGTCCCATGTTCACGCTGCGTTCGAGGAATCCGCCAGACATCAGCCCCTACATCACCGCTGAAGACAATATGCCCTGTTCAGGTCACTAAAATTCAAATAGGGATGTGATAGTAAGGTTTATAAATGTTAAATTGTATAAATATTATTTATTTATTGTATTGTGATATGATCAACAGAGATATAGTTTCTCTCATACAATTTTATTTGTACGAAAAATAAAAGATATACACATCGAAAATATCAACGTAATTTTAGTAGTTGATGTGTCTAGAAGATCTTAGTTTAGGTAGAAAATGTACAGTATTTAAAATTAATTCGATAAAACTGATATGTTGAAGAATAAAGACTACTACACATGAATCACTGGAATGGAGAAAAATCACACTAACTACAGACCAACAAGACAGAAATTAGTCGCGGTCTTTTCACATAAAATCTCAATATTTTGTCCGTTCTTTTTGTCACAACTGACATTGAATTGAAGCGAGTTGTATCCTTCTTGCTAATACTGAGTTTTTAATAGTATATTGTACAACAAGTGCAGAAAGTCGCCTATTTCCCATGAGGTGTGAAGGTTTCGGCACGAGACGAAGTCGAGTGCTGGAATCACGAGGTGATTCTGTACGAGTGTCACACTATACTTTTTCTACGATCATACTGCTAAACCTTACAGAACAAAAATACATGCACGAAATCTATTTGACATAAAGAACAATATGGCGCAGGTAAACTCACAAAGAGTACCTTCACGCATGCGCAGTGTTAGTAACTACCGTAAGAAATAATATTTCTCACACTGCACATGCGCAGTGTTGTAATATAATGTAATAAATAATTTCCCACACTTTAATCCACTTTGAAACTTTAAATAGTGTGAAAAAAAGTGTTACTTTCTATAGAGATCGTAGAAAAAATTGTTTGATTATATATTATATTGTTAATTTGTTTGAAATAAAAAGAAAATGGATAATATTATTGTATTATTCTATGTTCACGTTTTAGAAATAGTAGACAAAATATTAATGAGTTACACCTTTGTAATTTAAAATTTAAACAGGTAACTATATATTAAAAGGTATATATTATTTAGAAGTAAATACATTTTTGCCCATTTTATAGACCTTGAAAAATTGACAAATGTGGGTTTTTCCTGTGTAAACACAGTTTGTATTTTAACCAATCACAGATCCGGAATTGTAGTCCCTATTCTAGTCTTCACTATCATCTAAAGCCAGTCTCACACGGGACTTAATCTCGTCCTAAATTCAGGAAGGATAATATTAAGTATCGTGTAAAACATGAAACTAAATTCATTACTTATTTTAGGACAAGAAATTAGAAATGTTTCTATTTTCTTGCACATAAACAGCGCGAAAATGATGCGCATTACATTTAATATCATCTTGTCCTTAATTTAAGACGAGATTATGTCCTGTGTCAGATTGGCTTTAACAGAATGGAATAAGTTTGTTAATAAACAAACAGTTAAAAAATCGTCAATTTAAAATGTATGACATTGAAAGTTATTGTTAGATGTAATTATTAAATAAAGATGTAAATGAGAATATTAATTTCTTATCTACATCTAGTCGAAGGATAGTACATATCTTTATTATTTGACAAAAAGATCATAACTATAGATAAAACCATGGCGCACTAAATTCTCGCTTGTCAGTCTGTTTCTGTTTACCCGTACCAAACAGAATTTCTTATCATATTTAAAGTAGAACAATCCGTTGAATACACAAACGGTTAAATGGCACACCACTGTACTTTTTAGGTGATTCCAGTGGCGTACCAAGTCAAAAATAAAGTTTCTATTTGGCACGAGATTATACCAATATCAATCTAGTATTTATTGCACAACAACAAAAAAGTTGCGTGATTTCTTCTGATATGTGTTCCCGTGACTCACAAAAGAATTGAGCACTACTGAATTTGAGCCTCTATTCTAAAACAATGATGTGCTAATTTGTTATATATACAGATTCACTAACATTCTTTAAAAAATCCTATACTCTCTGACTAGTTTAAAAAATATTGTCTAGTTTGATCATTATAATTTTACATCTCAATAAATTAATAAAATAAAACTTATGAAAATATCATTTCTAACACATAGTTTCCGATTGCATGTGCAAGCTGGCCTTGCTATCAGCTTTGGGTAGTTCTCTTTGCAGGGTGGGTAACAGAGAAGAGTCCACGACAATTGAGGGTCGTGTAGGTAACTGCGAAGGGACTAAAAGTGCCGTTTCATCATGACTGGAGTCCGTGTGAACTGAATCTCCCGAATCCTGTCTTTCCGACTTCCCGTGGTTTTCCGGAACGTGAAGAGTTGTGTCTACCGCGACTGTAAACACAGGAACATCACCTTCTATTGCGCTAGCTCGCCGAAGACTTCGAGGAGAACTCCTAAACTCCCTCGTCTCGTGAACTACACTCAGCAGAGTCGGATTCGGGTAGGATTGTTGCTCGTATTCGTCAGGGTCTTCGTATTGACGCTTGATTAAGTTTTCCATGAGTTGGTAGTCGTTTTCTTCCGCGTGGCGAAGGTGTTCTTTTTCCATGTGTAAAGCTTTTTCCGGGTTAGACATTTCTGAGGTGCACCGACGACGGGGCGCGATCTGTGAAGGTTCCTTAATAGAAAAGGACGCTCTCTGATTATTATGGTGTTTCAAAACATTTATAACACCAAACATGCTCTGGAAAAACTACGAGGGTAGCACCGAAATATAACCAAGGGAAAAAGGTAAAGCATCTAATATTATGATTGTTTACAGCTAATACAACACGTTTAAATTGAATAAGAGTTTCTTTCAGTGATGATTTACATGAAGATCCATCAACTTTTGCAATGGGGAAGTTTAGCGTGGTTGAAATTACATGTGAAATATCTTTTAATCGTAAGTATATGAATAATTATAACTTAAAATGTACTTGAAAGTTATAATTATGTTGCCAATTATTTATAATTAATGATTTATCTTCGAGCCACTCTGACGTCACAAGTGAGTTATGTGCTTGCGCAGAAGAGATGGTGAGACCTGACTTTTTGAATGTAGGTTGCATCTTGAGGCATTTCACAACACGCTTCTCTGTTGCCATGGGAACCCAGCGCGCGCTAGTTAATATAGACGATACGTTCACCGCGAGCCACTCTGACGTCATTTTTGTATAAAATTTCATTTTTTGAGAAATCTAGGCATCTTTGGGTGAAATAAAATGTAGAATATCACTTTTGAGGGCAATCTTGATAAAATAAAAAAATAAAAAAAATACGCTAAACTTCCCCATTACGGAAGAAAACATAACTGCTATCCGTACAATAATTAAAGAAGACAACGGACTACTTTGGGTATTGGAATGATCGGTATAAATTAAATTTTTATAATTTAAAAGTCAGGAAAGTTTGTTGTAGTTGGATACCTCATAATTTAAACGATGGTCAAACCAGTGTATGATGTAATAGGTGATGGATTCATGGATTTATGTAATTGACACAAAACGATAACTAATTCAATACATCTTTCCAACAGTTCGAACTATTGAGTGCTTCCTTTTTCTCAATATTATATTAGATAATTGGAAAATAGTAACTGCTAATTGGTATACAGCAATTTGTTTGAGTTAATATCAATCTTGAAATAAACTGTAGCCTATTTTTTATAAGAATGTAGTAGATATCCCTTCAGAGGCAGTCGTTTTTACAAGCATTAAACACGAACTTTAAATTTTGGTGTGGATTCTATTACTTTGTTACTGGGGAAAGGAAATATTATTGGACGCAACATTTATCATATTAATAGTTACGAAAATAAATTAATCAATATTTTGTATTTCTGAAAAAAAAAAACACTTGCTATTGTATACTTGTCATGAGTTTTCTGTGCTGTGGTAGTTAAAATTTTGGTCCTATCTTGCCTCTCAAGAAGAAAAGATTCTTTTTACTTTAATAATTGCTTTTATCAAATGTATAAATAAAATTAGACGAATATTAATAACAGCAGTTTTCAAACAGTAAATGACCCTTCCGGTATCGGAGCAAAAATTCACGCATGCGCATGAAGGTATCTCCCTTCACTGTAGAAAGTGGCGCCACCCTATCATCATTATTTTACGCGCGAAAATTAAAAATCAGATTTTTAAGTAAATTTTCGGTGGTACCCTCGCAAAAACAACATTTATCTCTCACCTGTCCTGGTCTTGGCGGACTTAGCAGTCTTGGAGTCCTGGGAGGACTTAACAATCCACAAACCGATTCCAACTCATCTGTAATACTTGTATACTCCGTATGCATTGCCATTAGTGCCGCCCTTGCATTCTGCGGGATTGGTGGCGGTACAACCATGATTCTCGGTTCAGCGAAAGTGACTCTACTCATCTCCCTTGTTTCACTGCCTCCGTCTGGTTCCGAGTGAGTCTGCGACAACTGCCTAGGCATTCTCGTCGGGTTAGAATCGCCACCTTCACTGCTCCTCCGTCCAGCGGAGTCACGGCGAGTTGGTTGGCGCATGCGCATATGGTCGAGTGATAATTGAGTGATGTCTTCTCCAGACATGTCAGATTCTGATTGAGATATGGACGACAGGACTGACGTCCTCGATTCGCTGCTTCGTTGACGCTCCCCTAAAGAAATAAATCATGTGATATGGGCGAGAAATTTACAATAGATTGCGATTTATGAGGACTATTATTCTACGATGTCCAAAACTAAACTATGAAAAGCACACATTAGTAGTTTTAATACTTTTGTACAACAACTGATTAAAATCCTTTAATTTCAAATACTACATGCATGCATTTTATCGACCACTTATAACAAACGAGATATTGTAATTATATCGACTTTAATATTTATAATTATTTAAGTATCAAGAACAGTAAAAGCTCTTTACCGGTAGAGGATGATTTTAGTAATAATAATTCGAAATATTTTGCACAATCGGGTACTGTATATCAATTAGGTTTCCAAGACAGTAATAGATATTTATGTATGAAGAGGAATATACTAAAGTTTTATTCCCGAGACAGTAATTAATACCTGAGGTAGAATCGAGGGCATTAGTTGAGAAATTAACGAAGTTTATTCACGAAATACATACAAATTTAATTTATTTGTGCTTATTTCTTACTTGAACTATTTTAAACTTGATAAAAATTTAAGCTTAATAAACTTTAATTTTATTTTTTGTAAACGCTTACTTCTGATATAATTCTGAGTATTTTAAATCAAAACAAACAAACCTGTTTTACCGATTGCAATCTTCAAAATCATTCTCAACAAAAAGAGCGCATTTTCTGCCTTTGGTATTTAAATAACTATAACATACGTCCACGAATTAATGTCTTTAAAATTCGTTATTGTATTTATATTTTTGTGGATTTTAATGAGTGGTAAAACTTGATCAACTTTTTTAAAATTGATCAACTAAAAGAGATAGTTCACTCTTGTAATTTTTAAGGTTTATTCCAAATATTTCACAACAATTCTGAGTGGTATTTTCTTTTAAAAATTAGTCAAAAGTTTGGGCGATAAAATATAATAGTTACATCGTGTATATTCGTGATTTGTCGTTTTGACTGAAACGACTGAATTTGATCTACGCATGCGTAGTGACGCACATTATATACATTAAAAAAATAAGATAATCTGATTAAAAGTCTTTTTTGTACATGATTAAACAACTTTTGTGCATGTAGTCTATTAGTCTAAAAGCACAACTTGATACTGTACAAAATTTAGGATAAGTAAGCTACACACCAAATAGTTTGAAATATCTAAAAGCATTGTGTTAGGCAACTAATTAGAATTGCACTAGAGGCAAAATAGTCTTACAGTAATAAGGATAGAGAAAACCGTAAGTAAAATCACATTCTGAAATGAAATACAAGTTAAGATACAAGTAAAATTAAAAGGAGTTTGACTCACCGAGGACGTTAAGTCTGGTCTGAGCCGGCGGCGGTTTGGAAATGCTCTTTTCTTCTTCCTCATCGTCTTCTGGCACTGTTCGAACTTCGAAGTGAAGTCCATCGTCGAAGATATACGCGTCGGGTCGAACTTCAGTCAAAGATCGAGTCGGACGTCGTTTGACAGTCGCTAGAGGGAAGTTTCCTCCGTCACCATCGCCGTCACTTCCGCTTATTTTTCTGCATCTGTCTTCCGTTAATTTTACCTCGGGAAGATCGTCCATTTTAGTCGTCATAAAACGATGAATCATTGCAAGTTGGTTTAAGATTTGTTCCTCCACTTCTTCTACTTTCCGAAGACGAAACTCCAAGCTTTGCATTGTTACAAATTGATTGTTTTCTTTTTGATTTATGTCTTCTACTTTTTGAACTATGTTTTCAATTCGTTCTGTTGTGACTTTAATCCGTTCATCGCTTGACTGTTGAAGTTTAAACTCTTTTTCTGCGAAATAACCTTCAACGCATTCTTCTTCGTAATCGTACAAACGTTCCATGTCATCTTTCTCAAGGAAAAGTTTTAATCCGTTGTCATACGATTCGCTTTCCCCCCGAATCTAAACAAGACTAATTATAATATTTACAAATAAATGTCTCTGCTTTAAACTTACTTTTCGTTTGAGATACTTAAACAATAAGACAACATGACAGAAGATGATTAAAGGAGGAGGCAGTACAGGTTTTTGTTCGTATTCCATAACGACAGTAAACCGTTGAAACATCCAAACTTGGTGCGACACTGAGTTAACTTCATTGAAGATATTGTTGAAGACAGCGATCAGCAGATTGATGAGTAAGATATTAGCGACGAGAAGATATGTTGACATGACTGCTGGAGTGATCCAACGACCTGTGCGACAAGGGACAAGACCCGGGTCGTCTCCGCACGGCGGGTCGATTCCATCCGCGAATACTTCTCCGTACAACATGAAGTACGGTTCGAAAAATACCTAAACACATCGTATACCCTTACTACATTTATTCAATTTGCACAAAAAATGTAACAAAAACGTCCATTTTCAAAGAATTATTATAGAACTATTAAAAAAATAATTGTTTGTCATGTTTTATGCAGAATTTAAATCTAGATTTTAAAATTTTAAACAACAAGTCTCCATCTTTACTCATTTAGAAAATAAAACAAAAAATCTGAAAAATGAAATTTACAAATTTCTTTTTAATTTTTGAGAACAACTTCTAAGTTTGGTGATTTCTCAGTATTGAACCACTCATAGAATAAAATATTTGATTATAATATTTTATGCAAAATTTAATCTAGTTTTCAATTTGTTAAACCTTAAGTCGCTATCTTTACCCTTTTAGAACATAAAGACCAAAATCTGAAAAGTGAAACTTGCAAAAAAAAAATATATTTTTTATGAACAACTTCCAAATTTGTGGATTTCCCATTATTAAACCACTCGTAAGAAAAAATATTTATTTATTATATTTTATGCACAATTTAATCTAGATTTAAATTTTTTTAACCTTAAATCTTTATCTTTACCCGTTTAGAAAATATACGCAAAAATGGATATTGGATTTTTTCAGATTTTACTTATTTTCAGGATTTTCACACTTTTCTTTATAAAGTCTGAACCAGTGGAGATATAAATTTGAAATTTTATATATTTATTTAAAATATTTCGTAAAATCGAATGCCACAAACATTAATGCCGTTTCTCGACCCATTATTGGGTTACAGTATAAAAATAGGTGTTTCAAAGTTCAACTTTGGATTTAAATTTAACTCGAAAACGAAAAGAGATAATTAAATTTCGTTTAGAAATTTGGAATCAGCGCATCGCAATCTATATATTATTATTAATGAGTAATTGTTTTTTGGGTTTTGAGTTATTTTAAAATAAAATATTTAATTATGAAAATTAATTTAACGAAATTATATCGACCGTTTTTGGGTTTACCATTTATTTTTGCTTGAGAATAATATCTAAATATTTCGTAAATAATTAAAGATAAAGTGAAAATAAGCATCTAACAAGGGATGTTTTGAAATTGGAAATGAGGGCAAATACAGTAAATATTTAAAAAGGACTTACATCTCTAGCTAAGCTCCAATTAGGATCTTTATCTGGGAACAAAATCGCTTGTCTACAAACTCCGAAGCTCATTAAAACGACTAGTAATAAAACTACGAAATATATCATATTTTTCACCATTTTTCCCATCATTGTTACCAGGGGTCCTACAACACAATACCAAAATAAATTACAAATAAGTTCCAGAACTTACTTTACAATAATGCACACACTGACCTAAGTATTTATTAACGCCTAGAATATTAAGAATCCTTAAGTACCAATAGATACTATCTACGCAGTACATGACTCTGCCTACGTCCATAGTAGAAGGCTTAAGTCTCAGAGAAAGGCCTATAAGAAAGAAGATTATCGCAGCTGCATCACAGGGGTTCCACATGTTCCAAGCCCAGACAGAGAACTTGTGGCTTATCGCAACGGGCTCCGAAGAGGCGATCTCGCGAATCTTCTCACAACCTAAAGCTACGATGTACGAAATAGCGAAGTACTCGGCCCAAGAAGGGTTTGTTTCCATCTTTACTAATACTGTGTAACTGAAGATGAAGAGGAAGAATATGTACGCTATCTATAACAAAACACAACGTCACATTTTTGCAAATCTAGCTTGAATAAGGGTTTCAAATATAAGGTGCGCAGAACACAAATTTGAGACGAGTCAATTACTAATCGTCGTACAAACATCGGCTCTTGTCAAATTTGTAACTCTGTCTACTATTTTCCGCTATTTTTTTTCTATTTCTCTTCCTTAGTTGAACAGACAACAGCTTATGAGATATTGAAAAAAAATTGTTGAACATAGTTGTGCGTTTTAAAACATCCAAAAAACTACCTACAATACATGTTTCAAATATAAGATGCGCAGAACACAAATTTGACACGAGTCAAATACTAATCGCCATACAAACAAATCTATATCTCTGTCTACAATATCTTCCGCAATTTTTTTTTTGTATTTCTCTTCCTTATTTCAACAAAGAATTGCTTATGAGATATTGAAAAAAAAATGTTGGACATTGTTGTGTGTTTTAAAACATCTAATTTAGTGAAGAATGAACAACATCGTTTATTTTCGTTCTAGATCGGATGGCTGTCGATCTAATATACTCGATAAATACAAACACTAGTTTTTAATTATGATGCAAAATAAATGAAAATTTAACCAATGGGAATAGTATTATACTGATAAAATTCTTTTACCCCGATAAATTTCCGGTACCAAATAAAATATACTTGTTATTGGTTTATAACATGTACCAGTTAATTAACATTTCAAAATAATGATAACAATTAAATTGTTTCATTCTTTTATGTCTTTAGAATTTATCGCACAAAATACCAAACGACCAGATTTAGGGGAGGGCGTAATCAGAAATTTCAAAATAATAATTCAATAATTTTCAAATATATACAATTCTTACAGTTTTATCAATAATAATAATTACCATAACTTTAGTAATGTATAAGAAATTTAATCTTCTTTTTTTCTTACAATGTAAAAAATAGTATATAAATTATTCTCAATCCCATATCCCCCATGTCTACGCCACTGTTCAAACCAGTGTTGAAAAAACTTTGGAGTAGTTGTTCCGTTTTTGTTGTCTCACAAATTCGTATTAAATAAAGCGCAAAATTTATTAAAAAGATTTTTGTATTACTTAAAATAATCATGGAAATAGTATAGTTATGCAACTTATGGATTTTTTTAAAATTATTTTATTGATACAGTACAATTTTATTAGAAATTATAAATCAAAAATTATAATTTGTTTATATTTTTTATTGTTATCCGATAAGAATTTTGGGATCCTAAACTAGTTAAAAATATATTGACCAGCAAATAACTAACACTTTCCAACATATTTTGGTAAATATTTTATGAACAATTTCAATATTTTTTACATCAAAACAACCACAAACGTCCAATCTATATCTGTGTTTAAAAATAGACAAACTTTCCGTCAGAATATTACAAAAAGTACACCGGGATATTGAGAATGAGAAAAGTAAGTGTAATAATTCAAAAATGACTTACCGAATTGGCCCAAAATTTGGTAATGGGAGCAGTGTAGAACTCATATAACTTCTTCTTAAGTCGCAAGGGCCGATTATGATGCTTCACTTCATAGAACTCAACTGGAAAAGTCACCCTTTCGTCCATATCTGGCATGACTTTCCCATTTTCCTGCACGATTGTGTCGCGTGGTATGAAATTTTCCGTAACCAACGACTGAAAAGAAAAGCGGTGTTAAGTTTTGAAGAAACTAGAGAAGAAAAGAGAAGAAAGAAATGTAGAAAGACAGAAGTGCAGAGCGGAATTCTGTGAAAAGAACAATACCTTTTCACCGGGAACCGTAGTTTTGCTTCTAACACTCAAACTTCTAGTACGCTTAGTCTATAAAATTATTATTTGTTGTTAGTAAAAGCGTAAAATTAGTCAAAAATAAAACAAACAATGTCTCACCTCGCCGTCGATTGTTTTCTCTTCTAGTTTTTCATCTTCGATGCTTTCATTTTCCAAATGTTCTTCTTGAGTTTGTGGCATTAGTTGTAGCTCCTCTTTTGACTTAAATTCAAGTTTATTGATGTAAACAGGGAACAATAACCCGATGATAACTTTTATGTTAGTGTTTTTGCGAGTTCTTAGGCCTCCCATCCATAAATCTGCTAAGATTATTTGAGAACAAGGATGAGCTAAAAGAGCTCTATGGTTAGCAGCTACTGCTAGACTTAGGCAAGTTTGGCCGGACCAGTTTTGAAGCTCGCATGTTAGTAATTGTTGCGCTTGGTCATCGTCTTGACGGTAGCAGTAATCCAGAAGTTCTAGAGCTGTAAAATAATTAATATACAGATATATTACTATAGCTCGTCTAAAATATAAATGGACCTGTCAATCATTCTCGCGCATATAATGCAACAAACAAGTTGAAGGAGACGGCAACATAAATATAGTTTTTTTCTAATGGTGTTCAATGTGTCACACAGTACATAGTAGCTATACCGACTCCATATAACGAATTTTAAAATTGCACTGATCCAATAAACTAGGGGCGTAAACCATAAATGGGAAAGCAATCTACCAGTGGCGTGGGATTATTTCATAACAAATGGAAATTTTGTAAATATTTATATTTTAAAATGCGTAACGTTTATGAATAACAAAAGAAAATATCACATTTATGAACATCATAAAAAAAAATTAATTAAGTAGAAGAGAATGGATTACATCGGTTTGGTCATTGGCAATATTTTTCTTTGAAATAACAGCTTCTTTAATATCTAGATTAAAATGTAGAGGAGAATGGATTACATCGGTTTGGTCATTACCAAATTTTTCTTTGAAATAACAGCTTCTGTAATCTCTAGATTTTCAAGACAAATTATTGTTAATTCTTTTTCAGCTACGTATAAGATTACGAATCACCCTTTCCATAAATGATTATTATCTGCTAATATAATCGTCGGCAAATCCTGTGCTTTTTTCTGTTTATTGCAGTTACATGTTCTTTAAATCTTAATTTCAAATTTCCTTAATACATTATATAATAATTTCCTAATATAGTTTCCCTATATGAACTAGGAACTAAGTACGCCACTGGTAAAAAACGCAATGGGGGTTACCTTCTCCCATTGGTTGCTCAAAATAAGAACGAAAATGCGTCTTTCGCGCAGGTTCGTTTCTATATTAGACGAGCTAGAATGATGTGTTTCTTACCGATGTTTTCGAATTCCTTCGCGTAGTTTCGCAACTCCTCGTAGATTTCCGTTTCTAGATCATCTTCAGCTGCCTCGTGTGCCATAGCTTTGTAAAGCTTGCAAGCTACAAGGGATTTAGCTAAAGCTTCCTCACCATGTTGCCACATTAGTAGAGCCATTTCTTGTCTTTTTGTTAACACCGCCCAAATCTACAAGTTTTTTAGTGGTAGCGTTTGTATTTAATAATAAATAAAACCGCCGAGAGATTCGTGAAATTGAGAATTTTACTTTCATTTTGGTGGAGTAGGTTGTTAGCACAACCTCTCTGCAAAGAACCTACAGCCTACAGCTTATAATGGGTTTCGAACCTCAGAATCTCAGGCAGTTTTGCAATTTCTATCAAGCAGAAAGATGTTTTGTTACAATGTACAGAGTCAACCGAAAGTGATATTTTTTTGAAGACTTACAATGAATTTTCTAGAAATTATTATCTAATAAAAATTGTTTATTTTTCTATGATCCTCGTGAATTCTTTTTACATTTAATTTCTGGTTTATAGATAAAAATTTATTAATTATATTGGTTTTACAAATTGTTAAAAAAAGAGTTTCTCATCTCAGCGAATGGATTACTCGTATAAAAATGTTTTGCTACAGTTGGTGATTCTATTTTTATTGTAAAATGTAAAAAGATAAACGAAATAAATAAAGAACTATAATTATTTCTCTCTGCGGTCCTGGTAAATAAGAAAAACTTACAAGTAATTCGTTGAAAGGATAATCGAACAAACATATTTCATTTTGAGTGGGCAGTGTCTCAGCTAACAGACTTAGTGCGTTTCCATAATAACGAATATATGGAGTAGAGTTCCTATGAGATGATTTATTCATTACTTTAGCGTAAATAGGTCGAAATTTTCTTCTAGTATAATAAGCTCTATAAAAACACAACAATAAACAACAATTTCACCACTTAGGAAATTTGAGGCGTATACATTTTATACTCTTCACATGTTATATTGCTCGACATTGTCTTGCACACATTCAATCTTGCACATCTTTTATCGTGCACACTTTTAATGTGCAAAAAATGTTATCTTGCACACATTTTATCTTCCAAATCATTTTACCATCCACACATTTAAGCTTCCACTAATTTTATGTTCCACACATTTTATTTTTTACATATTTTATCTTCAGAAACATTTAACACTGAATATTTTTTCTAATTATAAGAATATTAATTGTATGGGTAATAAAATGAATGAAAGGTACAATTACAATGTTTTAAAGATGAAACGTTGGCGAAAATGCGTGGATGATAAAATGTGCGCAAGATAAAACGTGTGTAAGATAATTTTTTTCGCGGATTAAAAAGTGTGCACGATAATAGGTGAGCAAGATTGAATGTATGAAAGATACAAAGTCGAGCAATATAAAGGTGTTATAACACGGGACTTAAAATCGACAATTTATTGTTGATTTCCGACAACTTATCTCATTTCGAGCAACTTTATTCATGTGACAGTGTGACTGATTTCGAGCTAGTTTTCGGTATGTTCAAAAACTTTGGTGAGAGTTGTCGATTCTGTGATCTGAATAGTGAAAATGTCCCTAGATTCAAATAAAAACAACAAAATGTGTTTTTGATAAAAAAATCTTTGAAGTGACTATCATGTCTTTTATCAGTGAAAACGAATTTAAAGTATTTTTCCTACGACCACTGTTAAAAATAGTATTTTTAATGGTTGCTTAGCAAGTTAAAAATAACAGTTTATAACACAGTAAATACTTTTAAAACGTTGCCATTGACAACGTGTTAAAAGTAAAAAACACATTTACTTTTAACACGTCTTATGTTCAATTGTTCATAACAAATACATCATGACCTGTCATAAATGTCATTCTAATGCTTAGTTTTTATTTACTAATAGGTACATAACTGTGGTCGTAGGAAAAATAGTGTATGATATTTGTGTTAAAAGTGACATTTTATGAGTGAGTGGGGAAGTTTGAAACGAGGCGAAGCCGAGTTTAACAAACCCCACGAACGATCATAAATAACTATTAATTGAAAAAAAAAGAAAAAATCAGTAAATGTCAATTTGGCACGTAATATTGCCAACAGACAAGAACTAAATACTCAAGATGTAAAAGAAAAAATTGTGGATTTCGAAGTTGTCGATACCATTCAATCGTCGACATTGTTCTCGTGTGATAACACTTTAACATGTGTGGAGGATAAAATGTATACGCCTCGAAAATATATCTCACCTATAAGCACCACCCATAAGTTTATTAATAACTAAACCAATATCATGCAAGGTATAAATATATCCTCGGGGTATATGTGGCCTTAGGTCTCTCAAAATATATCCTAAAGTATTGCTTGGTCCTTGTTTCGTATTATACAGTTCTTCTAGCCGTGGTATAGTTAAGAACTTCTTCATGCTAACACCATTCTCCAACAGAAGCTTCACAAAATCAATCCTATCGTGCTCTAGAGCCTGCATCATGGCTTCGTCTAGTGCTCCGGGAGGCCATTCTTGCCCGTAGACGAAGATTTCAGATCTGGCAATATCTACTCGGTTCCACGTCAATGCAAGAGACAGCTGTTCAGTGGCTGACAAATGCTGAGATTTAAAAAGAGCTGTTAGGATGGTTTGATCTAATTCTTGTGTTTTGCCCTCCGAACGATCGGTTATTCTAAAGATTGTTATCAGATTTTTTCGGCGGACACAACATAACAACTCTTTGTATAAACACTCAGCTTGGGTGACTTCTACTTCGAATGTTCTTTGGATTGTGCTTACTAAATATTCTCGCATTGTTTCTAACACTGTTTGATCTTCTGTCTCATCATCTACCGCGTACCTAAATAAGGATTATGGAATTGATAATCACGACATTAAAAATGGTATTGACAGTTTTTTTTAGCAAAAATAAGAGCTTTGTACAAGGACCCCAACCGAATAGGAAATTCTTTAATGGCACGAGAAAATTTTGTAAAAGAATTATCCTTTATAATACCGTACAAAAATGGTACTCTGTACTTTTTTACTGGAGCACATTTGAAAAAGACGTACTTGTGTTCATATTTTGTTTAAATTTTGATAATACTTTATTCTCTAAGTACTCTAAATATTATCTTTTAGACTAAATACATCAAGTACTATATAATCAAGTACTTAGTACTTGTACTTTGAGTGCTTATAGTACAATAAATATAGTTTTATTTAAATATATCCAATATTTCAATCATTGGATAATTGGGATGGTTTTTACGGAGGGCAATTTTGAACTAATTGAAATAGGGTAAGAATTAGAGTACCTCACAGTAATTGAGCAACACTCTCTCAGGTAGTAAATACTTTTTACAAAGAGTGATTTCGATCTAAATAAAATAGGGCAAGAATTAGAGTACTTCACAGTGAGTGAGTACCCCTATCTCAAGTAGTAAGCATTATGGTGACTAGTGTTTACGGATGGTGATTTTGATCTAAATAAATTAGGGCAAGAATTAGAGTACTTCACAGCGAATGAGCATCCCTATCACAGGTAGTAAACAATAGGGTGACTGGTTTTTACGGAGGGGAATTTTTCAGTAATTACATAAGGGGAAGAATTAGAGTAGTTCACAGCTAGTGAGCACCCCTCTCTCAGGTAGTAAACAATACGGTCATTTGTTATTACGAAGGGTGATTCCGAACTAAATAAATTAGGGCAAGAATTAGAGTACTCCACAATTAGAGAGCACCCCTATCTTAGGTAGTAAACATTATGGCAACTGGTTTTTACGGAGGGTGATTTTTCTCTAATTACATTAGGTGACTACTTTTTATGGAGGGTGATTTTAATCTTTATAAATTAGGGCAAAAATTAGAGTACTTCATAGCGAATGAGAACCGTATCTCAGGTAGTAAACATTACGGTGACTGGTTTTTACGGACAGTAATTTTGACCTAATTACATTTTGGCAAGAATGATAGTTTTTCAGTTTTATTTTAGAATTAATTAGCTGGCTTAATTGTGACAGCCGTTTAATTAGGTCAAACCAAAATGGATTAGGCAACGTGTATTAAACGGAATCGATAGTATTTTATTTTTCAATTTATTATAACGCCATAAATACTCAATACTCTAATACCGTCATATTAAATACTTTTAAAGTACTAGTTTAACCAAATATTTGTACTCTGTACTCGTGTATTTCTGTTTCTTTTTCACTTTTTGTTCCATCAATTAAATCACAAAACTTTTATAAAACGACTCAATCATCACTTTCCACACATTCCATATTTGAACTTGCATCATTATTTTCCCACGATTGGACTCCCTGTACTACTTGCTTATTTCTCTAACTCTAATTTCCTCTTACTTGTGAGCGAAAGCGATGAGATCTGCAGCTCGGCCCGAGCCGTCGCAGACCACGACAGGAACGGGAGGATTGTCGGTGACGTACTCCAGCACGGCACGAATGGTGTTGGTCCCGCCTTCAATCACCAGACACACAACTGGTGTGCTGCTGTGTGTGTCTGACAAACAGGAGAATTACCGCACGAACAAAGAACTCGAGGGTGTAATGAAGTGAAAAGGAGGGCGTGTTGCACTGTGCAGTGTGCAGTGTTTCCCAAACTGTAGACTCATTTTTTTTAATAGTTCATACGTCTTAGGAGATGTTTTTGGATATATAGTACAATCGCGTTAGTGTGAACAAAACAATAAAATAAATCTAGGATTGTTCATATTTTTAAACTGTTCACTAAATTGAGGATTTATAAAATTTAATTTAATTTAAGTCGCACAATTATGATATAAATATAAATAATTATTACTTTGTTGAAGAAACTATTTATACAGGTGTAACACCAAAACCGACCACCATCATTATTTTCTTTATTATTATAATTTCAAAAATATACTATACAATAAAGTTTTAGGAGACCAAGGGGGACATTCTATCAGAGAACAAATTATTTTTTTAAACCAGTGGTTCTCAAGTTACAACACAAAGTTATTTTTTTTTTTTTCAAATGGAAGTCTTCATATTTTTAGAGCCTATTCAATAGAATATTTTTTTCTAAATTCAACTATACATTAGTTTTGTATCCTTAGATAATAAAAGTATTGAAAAAAATGCAATTGAAATTTAAATAAATGTATGAAAATAATAACAAAAGAACAAAATACAGCTGCTGTCAAATAGTAATTGATGTAATAACTGTTGTAAATTGTTATTATTTGTAATTTGAGATTATTATTAATTTTTAATTTAAAATCACCCATGTTTTTCATGGCCTACTGAACATTAATAATAAAAATAAATATATATTTAAATTTCAATTTAATTTTTAATATGTACAATTCCATTTGAATAAATATAACTTTGTATCGTAACTTGAGAACCACTGGTCTCCTATAAATTTATTCTATAGCATTTTTTCTAACTATAATACTAAAGAAAATTGTTATAATTTTAAGGAATTACTGTACATCCTTCCATTTTTAAGTCAGTGACTACTACCCTAAAATAGGTGTTAGTTACACCCTTATAAATATTACCATTGAATTCATCTCATCAAAGTACTTATGTAACAAATTTTCATTTAAAATTCCCACTAGTACAGTCACAATTACAGATTGAATATCAGCCAATAGGAATCCAGATGACAGGAAATAATGCGCGTCTCAGGATATACCGAGGATCCTGAGACGGTAGCACTCAGTCCCGCTTTGCGGGGCGCCGGGGCAGTAGTGGGCCTCCGGGCCTCCGCCCCGCCTGGTGGTCTGGCTAGACCGCCTTCCAGGGCATCTGGTGCCTTGAAGGTGGTCTAGTTCAGCTGGCCGGGAATTGAAGCACGCTTCAGCGTCTGCTCTAATTCTTGGCCTGCTGAAACTAGAACACATTCTGGAGCAGATTTGGCTGCTCTGGATTGTGCTCTAGTTTCAGTGGGTTAAGAATTAGAACACTCAGAAGTGTTTGCTCTAATTCTAGGTATGCTGAAACCAGAACACCATCTGGAGCAGATTTAGCTGCTATGGATAGTGCTTTGGTTTCAGTGGGTCAGGAATTAGAGCACTAAGAAGAGTTTACTTTATTTATTGTCCTGTTAATTGTTATCTGGTTTCAGTAGGTCAAGAATTAGAGCATTCAAAAGAGTTTAATGTTATGATTTTGGTCATTGTAAGAAATATTGGCCCAAGGAGTTCATATTTACGAGTAGTTATACATTCGAGAGTTCACGTAAATGCGATTGTACTGTACTATTAAAATTGGATGGGGTTCAAAAGATAATAATTTTTTTACTTCTGATTTCTTTAGTATTTAATTCTTCAATAACGTCAAACTAGAATTAAGTCATAAAGAAATTCAATAATCAAATACAGACACATTGTAATAATCATTATTTTGCAATGTATATTGATTAAAATATTTTCCAATAAGTAATATTTAATATTATTTTATATATTATTCTTTTTATATTTGCTTTGGCACATACAAGATTTATTTTTAAATCCTTGTTTTGGGAAACACTGCACTTCAGCTCAAATCGTAATTGCAAAGCAAATTATTTAAACAATAAAACTTTAATCTCCCAATGAATTATTTAGAGTGAATAAACTTCAATTTACAGAGTCGTAAAAATAAGATAATAAAGTTGAGATTTGAGCTGATAAAATAGTAAACTCGTACTCACAAGGGTGCAGTTTTTGATGTGATATGTGCTTTTCCAATTTTCTCCGGAGTATTATTTCAGCCCCATATCTTTCTGTCGTCCCGTTATCCACAAGCAGGAAATATGCATGTTTGTTGTTCAGAACTGCACATTTGGACCTATAAGGAATCGAAGTGAGCTCATTCAAGTTTTTTTTCATCTGTCAACCTGGCAGTTCAAAATTTCAGTAATGATCCTCTCTAAATTTTCAAATGCAAGAAAAATCCTTCCGATAATTCACCCCCAGAAACTCATCACATACAAGAACAAAACAAATTTTAATTGTCCACGCCTGTATCATTTAATCACAAGAAACTATGGAATAAATACCTCAGAATTAAAGACTCCCGATTTGGTATACTTCCCTCAAATTCTACGTTGGTTACGAACTAAAATAGGCTTTAAACTTTTACAAAAAACATGGGATCCGGAGTTCACTGAAGGTGCTTTTATATACGGATCAACTAAAGCCATATGTAGAATTACCGAAGAAATACACAAAGAAGATAAAGACGGCGACCTACAAAAATTAGTCACACCTCCTTTACGGAAAAAGTTACTAAGTGATATTCTAACTCAGATGACAGATCTACAAAAGAAAATTATCGTCCTAACTCCGAAAGACATCAAACTTTTAATTCCAATTGAAGTAAAACTACGAACCGTCCAAGATAAAAGATACTGTACAATTAGTTTAAGATCCTTAGCGATAAAATGGCAAGACATCAATGGAAGTTTACGACTAGCTATAGTGGCTTTACAGACAGAGTTTGTTCGAGACTACACTGACGCTATAACCAAACAAGCAGGGTGGACAGTTCGCTTGTTCGACATCTTAGAATGCGGTGTTGTTGGAGACGCAAAGGTCGCCAAGAAACAATAATGTGGACAAGGAATTATCTGTGACTTACCTTGGAGAAGAAATAGAGTGATATGGCACATCTCGATTTCGTCCTAACAGCTCTCCGTTGTTTTCTATAATCCCCCAAGGGGCAATGCCGATACTAACAACTCTTCCTCGAAGTTGGGTTCGTTCGAGGAGTAAAGCGTCTCCCACTTGTCGAGTTACACCTGCAGGACGTCACCAAAGCTTGTAAGTTTAAGTTGAATAATTCACAAAAACCATCATAAAAGCTAATATATACATCGATTTTAATGTTTAAAAATTAAGCATTCCAAAAAAATATGCGGAGAAAACCTTTCTTTTCAAATTTAGTTTTTATCATTATAATGGAAAATTATAGTGATTAGTTTTTATATTTTATAACTTAAAATCTGAAATTTGACTAAATTTGTGCTCAATTTTGTTTTTTAGAGAAAACACCTTTCAATTTTTGTTGACAAGAATAATTAAAGGTACTTTCGTAAACTGTACAACTTAAATTTAATTATTTGTATTATTAATTTTGTTACGGCCATTTAGTCTTTCATCGCGTTGAAAAAAATATGCTATGAGCGTTTAGGGACATCTAGATTCTAATATTTATACAAGTTTAAACGCGCTCGTTAAGAAATTTCCTTTACTATTCCGTGCATTATTTAGTACTAGTTAGTCAAGATGAGTGAACGTTCAAATTTTAAATTAAAGATGTCATTAAAATTTAAATAAGCCTTATATGCTATTAGGAACAAATGAAACTTTCCAGCGATCTAACTACTTCTGTGTTCTGTGTTATTTAAGGACTCCTTACGTTAATATAAAATAAAAGTCTTTTAGATACCAATATCTCTAAACTCACTTCCGAAAGTATCCCTAAAATATTCTTCGCAGTGAACGTGTTAATGAATATCTAGCTTCCGATATTAATGACAATAGACGATCAATTTTTTTAAAAAAAGCGGTTAATTAAAATTACCATTCATCAGTTTACAATAGTTAATTAGTTAAGTAAATTTTTAGTAAAAAATCAATGGAATTTGAGTATTTAAAAAATAAATATCTCTGCATGTATACAGAAGATGAGATTGAATGGAATTTTATTGAACTTTATAAACAAAACTTCAGATTTGATTAAAAAATGATCAACTTTAGGTATACTGTCAATCAAACTTCGATTATTTTTAGCGTAATGTCTGTGCGTCCAATCGATATATTGTCCATTTGCAGAGCCAATTCGGCTAAACGAAATTTAATAAATATTTAGATCCTTAGTAGTGAAGGGATTTCAGCAATTTTATTGAAGAGGCATTATATCAACATCATAATATATTTTTTCACTACTGCTTAAGATATAAGTACTTAAATTTGTCTTGTTTTTCGAGACAAGACAAGAAATAAGAAAACAAGACAAGAAATCTTGTATTGTGAAACACTACATGAGAACTACCGCTTACTTAGTAACCATGATCACATAGGTCAATAATATATTAATATTAACCGTGGTCGATTATGAACACTCTCACTTTTTAAAGAAACTCAAGTTTCCATATCCAAATATTGTTCGAATCATTTAATTCAAGAAAAGTATAAAGTATGGATTCACAATTTAAATATGCCGTCTAAATTAAATAAGTAAATCAAAGGAATCTAAACTAAAAATCAAAAGTTAGGTTGACAAACTGAAACGTGAAATATAAAAACAAAGACAACGTAATTTATTTGTCAAATTAGCTGCGTTAGTTTATATTTATTACTATTTAAAATTGCTGTTAAAGTGAACAATAATATAAAATTAATTTTAAATTTAAAACAAAAAAACAAAATAAATATGTTATATTTTTACCGTAACTAGATAAAAAAGGTATTACAAATAATAATAAAAATAAACTAACGTAGTGAACTTGACAAATAAACCGATACCGAGCAATTTCATGGCTACTGCTATTTTTGGAGTGATTTAAATCATTTTCATATCTAATTTCTGAGCTTACAATGCACTTAAAATTAATATTGTTCATTGATTCCCATGCAGAATTTTATGCTCTACAATTGTTATTTGAAGCTTTTTTATTGTCACGCCTTCAAATTTAACCAATCAGCGTCTGCACTTAATGTACGTCACAGTAATAGTCACTGTTTCTATTTAACGCGAATTAATATATAATTGCTGATAAATATTAAAGTTTTTTCATTATTTGCTATGGCGTATTGATTCTGTGTTACTCTAATTTATATTTTTCTTCCAGTTGGAATCTTACCAGTGTTGGTCCCCCCTGTGAAAATCCAAGCGCCGGTGGTTTTGGCTGCCTTCAACAATCCCTTCCTTAGCACTTTCTTCAGCTTGGCCTGCAGCTCAAAGTTTGCTTTACCTCCTTGAACGGTGATGAGGAGCTTTGGAAGCTCCACACTCCACTCTCGCTGGAAAAGCTGCACGATGGCTTCAGGCCGTGTGTCGTGAGCCAGCCGAATATACTGCAACAGAATCACTAATTGTACTCCTCATAAATAAAACACTGCTTACTTTTATCTTCTCATTTCAAATATAAATGTAAATAAGGACAATCTGCACTGTGTCCATAATTTATGATGCAAACTAGGAATTAGGAATTGATTGGTACGTTTAATTACTCTAACTGGATTCAATGCATTATTGTTGATTGCTTGTTGTGTAATTATTCAGAATTTAATGGTCTTTGATACCGATGCAATACTAATTAGATCGTTTGATACTTTACATGCAAAAAGGTTCGAACAAACCCACCCTGTACCGTTCTTTATAAAGGGTTCGGAAATGCACATTTGAAAAATTTATTTCGTAAAAACTTTGGTGACTAGGTTTTTGGATATCAAATGTTAGGGCTCATAAAAAATCTTGCATGTTATAATCAGGGCATCTAACCGAAAAAATACTGGTTAATTCTTACAGAGAACGTTATAATAATAACGGTTTTGGTTCGAAAACCGGTTTTAAAAATTGGAAACCGGTTTAAACCAATTAAAATATCGGTTAAAAATTAATAAAAAAAAAATATTATGGAAATTTATATAAAAAAGTAAATAAAATGAATTAAAAAAATAATACAAAAATATACCTTCTGAACAAAATATAACAAATAAAAGAATGCAACATGAATATCGAATATTCACAAAAATTTTGGTAACACCGTCAGAAAAACGCAGCTCACTTTTTAATTTTGTAAATTTGCCTAATTGTGACAAAAAAACTACCTAATTTTATAACTTTCCAATAAAATGTAAACTGTAAAACCTGTTATGAGTCATATTCAAATACAAATAGATTAGTAGATATGAGCAAAAAACTGATTTTGTATGTACATTCTACAAACACTTTTTTTTACGAAGAATTGACAGCGGCCCTCAAGATTTTTGTCACTCGTACACTTTTTGAGAAATTCAAACTAATTTTCAATTTTCATATGGGGCTCAAAGATGTCTTTAGTACTGTTAAATAGAGATCTTTTTCTCTTTGCAACGATTTGAAACACATGTACATTTAAATGAAAATAGTAATAAAACTAATAAATTAGAGAATTATTGATTTTATTCAATGTCGGTCAAGTTTGCTTTAGAAACAAAATCGAAAATCTTATGTTTTAGTAATATGAAAATTAAAATAAATAAGTTTTTTTCTATTTTATTATAATCTATTCGCAACAAAAATTAAGATTCAACATGTTTTTTACAAAAGCAGGATAGTTAAAAAAACCTATTGTGTGTGTCCTACACAAGCAGATTTATTTCTGCCTACCTTATGCATCGCTTTCATGCAAATAAGTTAAATAAATTTGATTCTGCAGAAAATCATTTTATATTGGCGTAAGAATAAATTTAATTCATTGTACTGGACCTCATGGGTAAGCAGAGTTTACCTTGCTTACCCTGACTGCCCCCACATTATAATCATTGTTAATAATGGGTTTGCTTTTTATTTTAATGCTACAGATTTATTATTGTGAAATTATGTATTGAGAAATATTTTCATATAATCCAATATTAATTTATCACTGGTGTTTTGTTTTCTAAGCCTGATGTATAAATCACTGGACTTCAATTGTTTTGTCTCCCTGGTGACCTGATTGACCCTAACGAATTCAGGATCTCGAATACGGAATCCTGCGTAAATCCTACTTATCCTTTGAAATCCCAATGCTTACAACACGAAGGGTAAATAAATAAATATCTGTTAGTAGTTCTAATTATAAAACTGCAAATTAATTTGCAAACCAAGCGGTGATAAATATCATTACAACTAGTTTAACTGTAAAGCATTAAATCACTTGACTTATCTGTATTTATAAATTACTACAGTCTTATTTGTAAGTGTAATTACATTTTAACTACGGTATGATAAAAGAACAAAAACCGTACTATTTTATGTTCAATATAGTTATTTGTCAAACTATTTGTTACATATAACATTTTTTTTACATGTTTCAAAAATCGATTTATTCGGACGAAAAAGCGCAGCAACATGATATGCTAGAAAATTAGGTTATGTAAACTTTGACGTTTAGTCGTACAATTGTTACAGTATTGCTAATATGTCAATTCAAATTCAAGTTGTCAATTTGTGAAATAACGTGAAAAAATAGAACACGACATAGTTACTATATTTTTTTAAAACAAATATGAGAAATAGATTTTCACATTTTAACACACAAGTGTGGCAAATACATATAGTGTGAGAAAAGTGCCACTTTCCATAGTGGCAGAAGAAAGTAATTTTCCTCATTAATTCGCGAGAAGTGTAGAGCTTTCTATGCTCGTGAAAAAATATTTTTTCTACTTCCGTTTGATAAGAGACTCTTTATTTTATTAATTTTAGTTAGTTTATTAATTCTAGTATTTCACTAGTGAAATAATGATAATCATTATTTCACTCGAAATCAAAATGGAAAGTAAGCATATATAGAAATATTAACAGTTACAAAAATAAAAAAAATGTAGTTCTGATTCTTTTTACAAATATTAATAACAAAATTATTACATTTATTAAATTCACAGTAACAGATATTTTACAATTAAAGAAACTCGAAATTTTGTTATAATGACTTGTAATACTTAATATTGATTATTTTATAAATGTCACCAAAATGTGAAAATAATTTCAAATACATTTTTGTATTCAAACGGAACTAGAAAAAATATTGTTCGAAACATGTAAAGAAACTGAGTACACATGGGCGCCCGCAGGAAGAGTCGAAAGGGTCGATGGACCCCCCTTTCATTTATGAATTGTATACCTTTTTTTAATAAACATATAATTAATTTATTTCAGTCTAATGTATCTCTTCTTGTATAATAATTATTGATAGCAATATTTTTTTCAAATTTATTTTTAATATGTAGGTATTAATATACATATGTAAATACGAACAAATGAAATAGCTGAAATTTTATAATGACTCAATGAAGAATGGTAAGTAATAGAAAGTGTTAGCGTTGAAATTGAAATTGGATTGTTCGTCTTATATTATTCAAAGATGGCACGACAAGATCATGGCATGTGAAGTCAGTGACTGTTAATACTAAATAATTAATCATTATACATATTCTTTATAATTTGTCTTTTTCAAAAATTTCGACCCACCTTGTAAAAAACTCTGCGGGCGCCCATGTGAGTACATATTTAACTTTTGCTTTTAAAAAACTTGTCTGCGTCTCGTTTTGTAAATTTCGCATGCGTTCCTTATTCAACTTTCTTTTTTTACTTATTACATAAGTAGCTCCTAAAGTATTATTTTTCAATCAAGCCATAACAACGTAAAATAACAAAAAAATTAAATGAGAGAGTTCATTTGACAGTCTAATTCGATTAAGCATATTCTATTAAGTTAAAGATTGGTTGGAATTAATTCATTTTCCGTCCATTTCAGTTCGAAATGTTACTTATTGCTGTATTTCCCTCGTAATTCAAGGGAAATCAAACACTAATCGTTAAGCGATAGCTTCATTTTCCAATCAGCAAGATTGAGAAGTTCAATAATTGATTTACTTGATTGGTACAGAAACGTTAACTCTGATAGGTTCGAACGAACGCATTCAAACCAAACGCTTTTACCCATTTCTGAGTGTGCCAATCGTAGATATGTTACCAGACTGATGTGGAGAGTGCACCGCAGGAGCCAATTTAGTGGAAAATAGATTTTTATTTTATTTTGGGTGAGCCAATCGCAGATATGTTACTAGACTGATGTGGAGAGTGCACCATAAGAGTCAATTTAGTGAGAAATAGGTTTTTATTTTATTTGGAGTGTGCCAATCGCAGATATATTACCAAACTGATTTGGAAAGTGCACCACAGGAATCAATTTAGTGGGAAATTAGGGATTCGGGTGAGACGAAATATTTCTCGAATCTCGCTTGTCTCGTCTCGAAATATCTCGTCTCTGGCGAGACGAGAACTATTTTACAAACAAAACTTCGAGACGAGAAAATAAAATCGAGATTCTTGAATATCTTGAGGTTTTAAAATTATTTTTCTCTGTTTCGGAATTAGAATATCATATTCCAGCACGCTTATTGATGTTGGAAGGAGCTTCATTCTTAAACGATTTTTGGTTATATTTTGTTATTTGAGATTGGCATAACTGCATTAAATACACAAAATATCTAGGCAACTGACAAAGTAATTCTAATTTATTTGGGAGGCCATGAAATAAATTGCTTGTGTTACTATACACGTCGGCTGGATGGCTGAGCGAGCTAGCGCACATCTCTTAGCTCGCTGTGACGTCATACGAACCTGAGATCCTCAGTTCGAGTCCCAGCGACCGACAACGTGTGATTTGTCGTAAAATAAAAAACACAGCTACTTGTGTATCACACTCGGATGCTATAGACTTGCCATCTATACATCTTAAATAGAAGTAGCACTGGCAAATGAAACAACCGACAGTACGGCAGTTAGAACTGCGGCTCGGTGTGTTCGGTTGCCCTATGTTCCGAAATGGAATGATGGGACGTTATATATATACTATGTATAAACGAAACAGAAATCACTGTCACCAACCTAACTATTCTATCAAAAAAATCCCTTAATGGAAATTGTCAAATATTATTACAAAAAATAATGTAAATAAAAGCCGAAACAGAGAAAATAGTATAAAACATTCGTTATAGAAGGCAATTCAAGCACTCGTTCGTTCGGGCACTCGCTGCTTCGCGCTCGTTCCCGAAATTCAAACTCGTGCTTGAAAAGGTTGCCTTCTACAACTTGTGTTTTAATATACTATTTTCAAACGTCATAAATGTGACATCTTCTGTTACTTGATTCACAAGGTAGAAATTAAATTTCTACGCCGCAAAAGTCGAAATATAGAAATAACTAGTACAATAAAAATCTGCAATATCGTCTTAAATGTGATTATAAATCTAGATAACCTAAGAATGAAGTTAATAAAAAACATCAGCAACTGATAGATTTAAATTGATAACCTAAAAATTCCAAACGCCATCGAACAGTATTAACAGTATACCAATAAAATAAAATCTGAAATCAGATTTTTATATGACTATCTGGTATGTAAAGACAAAATGTAAATATATATTTTCTTCCTAATTTACCACAAGATTGTTAAATTTTCCTAGATTTAGGGAAATTTCCCTAGATATGGAAACACGCGAGATTCGAGACCGAGATGAGATAATAATATTCAGAAGGAGTAGTGATTCTGTCAGACGAGACAAGACGAGATTTTTCTTTTTTTTTCGTATCGTCTCGTTTAAATGTAATATTCTATCTCGTCTTGTTTATTTCTCGTCTCGAATATTATTATCTCGTCTCGCTGAGATTTTTCGAGATTTCAAAGTCGCCATCCGTGCGTAGTGCTTCTATACATAGGGAAATTTCCCTAAATATAGGAAAATTGAACAATCTTTCAGTAAATTAGGAAGAAAATATATATTTAGGGAAATGTACAATATAATTATCTGCTCCACCTAAATTTTGTCTTTACGTACCATATTTTATTTTCTTGGTACACTATTAATACTGTTCAATGGCGTATAGAATTTTTAGGTTATCAATTTAAATCTATCAGTTGTTGATGGTTTTTAGTAACTTCATTCTTAGATTATATAGTTTTATAGTGACATTTAGGACAATATTGCAGGATTCTATTGTACTAGTTATTTCTTACTTTGTTTTTGTTTATTTTAGCTATATTTATACTTTTGCGGCGTAAAAATTTACTTTTTACTTTGTGAATCAAGTCACAAAAGGTATCACATTTATGATGTTTGGAAAAATAATTTTAAAACCTCGAGAAATCTCGGCGTAGTTACTGAAATATCGAGAATATTTTGTTTCACCCGAATCCCTAGAGACGAGAAATAACTGAGACGAGATAAAATATTTTACATTTAAAATGAGACGATACGAGAAAAAGAAAAATCTCATCTCATCTCGTCTCACAGAATCACTAAGGGAAATAGATTTTATTTTATTTTTTGCAAGAGGTAAAGTGTTTTTGAAGTACCGATGACATCAATTGTAGAAAAGATTGACTGATTTAGAAGTGCTTTCGCCACAAATTAATCCCCGCCCGTCGCGTTTCACGAGAGCAAATAGATTCTAGAGTTTGTGCAACACTTGAGTCGAGGCAACGTCTGATTATAACTTCGCGAGTTTAACTACCATCTGTGCTCCGTCTAACGATAAGAAACGATGTTTATAATTGTTTAAATGTCGCCTTGTGACAGACAGAAACTTTGCAGAAAAAGAAGACGATTTGTGTAGGAGTTTAAAGACGATGGATTTAAATGTAAAGCTTTATTTTTTGATAAATTTTTCAACTTCTTATCTTGTACTATTTTTACAATTTATAGTATTTCATTCTCATATTTTTCATATACAGCCGAAATAATAAAAAAATACACATTTTCAGGAACAAAATTTTTGTTTTGAAAATAGTCCATATTGATAGATGTCGATGTTCTGATATAAAATTTATAAACAGAATTTAATTATCACTTTTCGTTCCTGAGATAGTTGTTCTTAAAGTTGTACCTCAAAAAATGTGGTTTTTCAATGGATAAGCACGTTTTGAAGTCCATAGAACACGATTTTAATATTTTTACGATGATGATGAAAATTTCTATTATCATTTTGTTGTTAATCGATCAACAGGAATTGGTGTTTTCATGAAGATCTGAAATATTTTTCTGAAATATCTTAATTAATTATGAATATATGAGAATTTTTGTAAATAATAATATGTTATGTTATTTTCTAAAATTATATAGTTCATATTTGTTTCTACCTAGTCTCATTTAGCTATTCCAAGTAATAAATGATTCAGTAAATTTGTTACAATTGCGGATAATCTGTTTACCTACGGAAATAAATGTTTTTATTTGACATTGACAATTATTGTAATTGACAGTGAAAATATTATAAAAATAATTATTAAATACTCTAAAAGGAATTGTACTAATACTGTAAGTATTAGTTATATATATATATATATATATATATATATATATATATATATATATAATAATAATAATAGTAATAATAATAAAAAGTGTAAAGAGGGTAGACGAGAGGTTATGCCACATCAGATTTTTTATCTCATGCTATAATTTTTAAACAGCACTCAAACTAAAAACACTTATTTTACACACTAGTTACATAAATACCTATTTTATATTCCCTACTGTACACGTTTGACAGAATGGATACATAGCTTGTATCTATCCTAGATTGATAGAAAAGATTAAATACATCAGATTTGTCAGTTATTCAAAATATATTTTTTCATCTCGTATAAAAAATAATTATTATCTTTTTTGTTTAAGATTGATTTACTTGGGTACTCCTTGAGTTGAAACCCTGTTCACATATGCAAAGTCCCAAGTACTTAAACTTCCCTCCAAATTAGAAAAGGTGTGCTGTCATATCCCTACTTAGTCCCTTGATTTCACTCTGAATCTATTACTCATAGCGGGCGGTAATGCGCTAACTAAAAGCCTTGTAGGTGTAGGTGTGTGTGTGTGTGCAAGCCCTCTGTGTGTGTAGCTACCGCATGAATAAACCATTTAATCGAGAGAAAGTTCCTTTGCTAATGAAATAAACCCGGGAAAAGGAATCTGAGAAATCTTACAAGGCGAAAACACTTGTTTAATGGGATATCCTACACCCTTCAAATCATCTTTGTAAGGATATCTTCCAGTACTTCCACGGAAATACAATTTACAAGGTTCACACTCAAGCACTGGTTCAAATAATCTAATAGAATAAGAGAAACGTTGTCTGTTTAATACTGTCGAATTTTTGTATCATTATAAAAATATGCATTTTTTTTTTCGAAATTGATACTAAAGTACACGATATCACTCCGCGAAGTTAGCCAGAGTAGTAGCTAAAGTAAAACTTTACAGACTCTTATGTCAAAATGTAACTTTATGGTCTCATATGTCAATCTGAATTAACCTATATTTTAATAGTATATATTTTGGCAGTTTATTTTAGCACTACCTAAAACAACAAACATATCAACAATATTATAATATTATTGGTGAATTTATTTATTATTTACCTTTGATAACAATTTATCTGATTTCATGCAGACGACGACTAAATAGATGTAAACATAAATGAAAATTATAAAGAAATACTTGACACTTTGACAGTACGTTAGTTATCACAGCCATCCCTATCTCTATAGCTAGCTGACGTTTTATAAACACATAATGCTATTTATGTTTTTAATTAATAAATTAACAATTTCGGAAAAAATATAATGAATATCTAAGGACTAAAGTATTTTATATTATTCACATGGTTCCAAATGCGTAATAAAAATTATACTTTAGTATCTTGATATACAAATAACTATTTTTTCACTATTAGCCTAGACACCTGCTATTATTAATCTTTATTTGACATGAGAAATTGTTTTTCACTACCGCTTACGTGGTAACCATGGTTACCTAGTTTAATAATGAATTATTATTAACCATGATCGATAATAAAAACTGTCACTTTTTAAAGAAACTCAAGTCTCCAAATCCAAATATTGTTTAAATCATTTAACTCAAGAAAAGTGTAAAGTATGGATTCACAATTTAAATATGCCGTAAAAGTTAAATAATTAAAACAAATAAAACCAAATTAAAAATCAAGTGAGGTTGACAAACTGATACGTCAAAAAAAAAATGTCTTACTATCATTATTGACCAGCGCCTTACTTCCCTCGGTTGCTTCGCATCTCAGGACACAACTTGGCGCTTGGTCAATAAGTATAGTCTTCTCAACCTTTGTGTATAATATACTAGTAGGTATTTATTTATTTTTACCATTCAGCGAACTGAAAAAATATGGGTCTGATATTTTTCTGTTTGAGCTTCTAGAATAAAACAGCAAAAAAATCCGAATAAAATTAAATTAAGAAAACTAACAAACAATAATTAATATCTTGCTTTCTTTGCACGTTTTGTACGTGGCTGATTCTAGTTGTAAATGAAATTAAAAGGCTGCCCTCAATTTTTCTCTTATATTCAGCAATATAAAACCGTAAGGGAATTTTTAATATGACGGATAATTAAAAATAATAACACAGAAGTCAGAATTGAAGAGCTAGTTGCAATTTGAAATTCATTTATGCTGATGTATTCCGAAAGAATTGAAAGAAGTTTTGATTGTCTGAAGTTTCAGAATTTCAGAAGCTTGTTAGTCGAATTGAAGTTTGAACTGAAATTACAATAGACTGAAACCGTATTGATTTTTTTCTAATCAAAATTTATATTGTAAAGACAGTTTTAATAGAAATAATATTGCTTTTAAAAGTGAAAGATATTAATCTGCCTTATACATATTCAGCTAAATTCCCTTCGAATTTGAAATTCAATTCGTTATAAATGAAAAATCCCATCTGTACTGTAAAAGCCAGTCATTAAAATAAACAACAGAATGTATCAATTCCAACATTACTGTAAACACATTTCATTTATTTTCATTGTAACTATAACAACGTACAGTTTGTCAACATGGAACCAATATTCCCAAAGGGGAAACTACATAAATCTAGATAATAAAATTGCGGAGTTACGGTCGTAGGAAGAGATACTTTATCAAGTACAAGAGTCGGAAGTAGCTTGAAAAAAGACGGGTGAAAAACTGAAAACACAATGTACAGGAATAAACTTGTTCATATTTCAAGAAAAGTAGAGATCATCCAATTTTTAGGTGCATCTTTTTAAAATTGAAAATATCTGAATATCCCAGTTATCTGATGATGATCGAAAGATCGAAACGCGTCGTTACTCAACATTTACCGAGTTTTGTATTCCGTACAGTATCATATTTACAGGCCAATTCTGAACAAATCTGTAAGACTTACAGATCTGTAAATCTGTAAATAATGAACAAACTCGCAACGAAAGTAGCCACTCTTATGTATAAATTTATATTAATCAACAAAAATAGATGCGTTTTTGTGAGTTTTTTACAGATTTACAGATTTGTAAGACTTACAGACTTGTTCAGAATGGGCCTATTAGTTTATTGCATTGAATCTTATTATACAACGATCTTTGCTCTAAATTTTATATTATATACTGCTTCGGGAATAATTCTCATTGACGAGTTCTTTAAAGGAACAATTACATTGTTTAATTTAAGCATCTTTTTAACACAACATCACTTCACATCAGTTATTTCACTTTTTGTGACCGTTCTTTTTGTCTCACATTGAGATAAAGAGATAAAATTCCCTCCCATTTACGGATGCTGCTTGAATTAGTAAGATTCTACTTTCATTTTAAATGAGACAGACAAATATACTGCACTTGTCCAAATGTCAAGTCGTAATCATGGATATGACAAATCCCATGTTTTGCCTTAAAAACATTCACGGTATACAGGTGTCCATTTTAAGAGGTTAAGCATTGGGATTTCGAGAACTGTAAGAGATACGAAGTCGATTAAATTGGGGCAAAGTTGCCGCATTAGTTGGCCATTTTAATAATGTATCACTTGAAAAGTAAGAACAGGTCCGTATCATATTCTTCTCGTCCTAGGATAGATATTTGCAACTCCGATTTTTCGACATTGACGACTGATCTGCTACATGTTTAATTATTTCTTCCGAATATTGTTTTCAGCATGACTTACGTCCACAAAATTATATTCCCAGGATCTCCACATATACGTATTTACAATTTTATGCACACACTACTAAAAACTGCAAGCACACAAATAACTTCTTGATGACTTGTCCAAAACTGACCGTGTACCTCTAAAGAAAATTTTTAATAACTAATAACGAAGTTTTTAGAATAATCGGAAATCCAAATAAAAAGAAAAATCTTATGAATGAACAACTTGACATAATCAAATTTTAGTTGATTACTCCGCTTTAATCTCTTTTAAATTTTTCTAGCCTTTGTTCTTCTATGTACAAATACTCAAAATTTTCTAAAGTAAAGTATATCCATTAGTATTTCCTGATATGGCCTTATAAGACGAAATATAAATATTTTTTTTTAACAACCAAATATTTCTTATATTTAATATCAATAACTGTTTGTATTTAAAATTTACTCCAATCACTTCTCAATTTTCAAATTGAAATTAGAATACATGCGTTTATAATGCATTATTATTTGAATATTTAATCTAGATTTAAAGGTACTTGCCTAAATGAACCATTACTGCAAGTCCCATAAAACTTTATAAGGGCCAATCGGCTTATCCGAAAGGGAATGTCATATATATATATATATATATATATATATATATATATATATATATATATATATATACCGGGTGTCCCAGCTCGACCGACACATGGGAGTTTTACATGGGAAATCAGTTAATTATCAATAGTATCTCCCCAGTGCGAGATATTAACTTGAAATTTTGTATACTTGTCGGGGAATATTATTTCTATGGATTACAGTTATTTGAAATATGTAATTTGGTCTGCAAGACGAGATTTATTAAATTATAAAATCTAACATTTTCGTTCAAAATCAGTCAGCCATGGAAATAAAAAAATATCTATGTGACAGTTCTGACAGTTAATGAGATGTCATTGTAGATATTTATATTTTTGTAATATTGGTATATTATTTAACAAAAAGAAACTAAATTCAACTTAAATAATATTAAAATACAGGGAATAAGAATTAAAATCAGTGATATTTCACTAAACTGTCAGATAAATATTTTCTTTTATTTCCATGGCTGACTGATTTTGAACGAAAATATTAGATTTTAAATTTATTAAATCTCGCCCTGCAGAAGAAATTGCATATTTCAAATAAGTGTGATCCATAGAATTAATATTGTCCTACATGTGTACAAAATTTCATGTTAATATCTTGTACTGGGGAGATACTATTCATAATTAACTGATTTCCCATGTAAAACTCCCATGTGTCGGTCGAGCTGGGACACCCGGTATATCTATCCCTCTACTATAAAACTGACACCCTTTATAGCTTTGTATAAAAGATTAAAATATATTTGCATGTTTTCAAAGATTATACATTTGTGAGAAATGGTAGAGAGAATATAATGAACTTTTTATTTGTAAGGGAAGGAATGAAGAATATTTCCTTTCAACCCTAAATATCTGCACTCTCGAAGCAATTTGGTGAGAAACGTTTCTAAAAATCGAATTTGGCTAGGGGAGTATTAGGTTATCACGAGCTTTTATATTCCGACGCCGCCGGCGCTGTGACGTCGCGGGACTACCACTGTAGATTGGACGGCTTCGGCGTCGATGGCAAAAAGGCATAATCATTTTTTACTGTTACGATACGGTAGATGTCCAGAAGTATCTGAATCTGAATTACTAACGCATCTTTGCATAGTCGATAACAAGCAAATATATAGTTTTATCTTATTTGATTGAAAGATTAAACTAGTCGATGGAAAAAGGGCATAATCATTTTTTGCTGTTACGATACGGTAGATGTCCAGAAGTATCTGAATCTGAATTACTAACACATATTTGCATAGTCGATAATAAGCAAACATATAGATGTATTCTATTTAACTATAAATTGTATATCCATGCACCAGTTGGGACACATGTTGCTGTAGTACTTGAAACTCTGTTGCTGCTAGTTAGTAATGAGTATATCCTACTAAAGGAACTTATTAGATCCTCTTCATTATATGAAGCGTCGGTAGTATGGTGAAATGTGTGTTAGAAATGTTTCTATCATAAACTATTGCATATTACACTAAACAGCGACAAGTCAATTACTAATCCGCTGCATACATTGATTCTTGTCTTGTAATTTTGTTTGTTCTATGCTAGCCTCAAATTTATTTTCTATAACGTTGCTCTTTTATATTCCTATCTCTCTTTCTTTTTTGAGCACTAAATATTTTATGAGATATTGAAACATCTCTATTAGACTAGGCGTCTTATTATAGTGTAACAGTATGGAAAGATTTCCTTATGCTACTGTAGAGAACGATTCAGCATTTGATCTATATCCAGAATCAACAATTATTTAGTTTTAGTAATAAACATTAAAATTTATGGCCCATCTGTCATTTTGAATTCGTGTGAAAGTGTTTAAAACAGGCTAATTTTTACAAAATAAGGTTAGGACGGAAGAAGACGATTTCCGGATTCCGCTCATCTCTTTGAGATTTACCATTTTGTCTAGCGTTTAAATGCATATAATTTATTTATTTATGTACATTCGGTTTCTCAACAGGTAACAGGTAAGCCCCAATAACAGAGAACCACATATTATGTCTAATTTTATATCATATGAAGACAAAAGTACAGAAAAACAAAACAAAATTTTACATAAAGATTCCTATTTTGAGTTATACAAATACAACCGGTGAATTAAGAATCGAAAATGTTTGATAAAGGAAAATTGTCAGTAAAGATGTTCATCTCGAATTAAAATTAGGAACGCAGAAATAAATAGATGATAACATATAAGGAGATTGAATGGCATTGTTAGAGTTTATTGATAATCTTGCCATCAATATTATATTGAAAATTAAATGTGTTTCTGTTTCTAGTAAATTTAATGAAAAAACATTTGGAAATATTAATAGAGAATTTATGTTTATTTGTGTAATCCACTAATCTATCTAGATCCATTTGAAACTGTATGCAATCGCCAACAAATGTTATAATGCGATACAACTTCAAGTCATATGCATCAAGCATAAAAACATGAAGAAATAGTGTTAATGGATTATTTAAATAACAGAGGACCCAGATGAGATCCCTGTGGAACACCGGAAGGTACTAACTCATCAATAAATATAAATCCATTAAAAGCAATACTTTGTATTCTCCCATTCAAGGAACAAATGAACTAGTGAAGTAATTAAAATGTATTCCTATTTCAGCTACTCTAATATTAATGTTTTGCGACAATCTGTCAAAAGCATTTGAAAAGTCAGTATAGTCATACCAGAAAAATGAGCTCTAATTGTCGTGTGATCAACCAAACGGTCAAACGTACGTATATCAGAGTAATCTATCATTTTAATCTTGAATGTAATTATGGTAAATAAAATTATCTTTAAGCAAATTCGTATCTTCCTCCCGCATTTTATATATGCGATATTATGTCATCTAAACAATTATCAAACGTAAGTTATCATTGCTTCATGTTATTCCTCTCCGTGAAACAATAATCTGCCATTGTCTCATCATACTCTTAAAGAACAGCGGTGAGTATCTTAGTACTGAAGTAGTGTATAGAGTCAAGTGGTTCAATGTAAGAGAAACATCAGTGTCCAAAAAAAAAACCTACCAAATGATGTTTATATCAAGAGTGATGCCATTCGAACCTCAAAGTTAAGATAACTGATTGTATAATGTAAAATAATGAGAAGTCCCTATTCATATTTCAATTATTTTTACATTTCACCTAAATAAGTAAACGTTACAATACACTTAGAGAACAGAGGTGAGTATCAGACTGATAAAGTAGTGTACAGAAAGAAGTGACTCAGTATAACAGAAACAGCAGTGTCCGAAAAAAAAACTTCTTACCAAATGATGTTTATATCAAGAGTGATGCCAGTCGAGCATCAAATTTAAGATTACATTCGTATAATATGAAATAAGGAGAAATTGGTTTACCTGTGCTTTGGTAGGATGTGGCCCTCCCTGGAACTCGATGATGCCGTAAGCGTCGGTTGCCGACGCCACGGTGTTTCGAGACGGAGTCCAGGGATCCCAGAGGCCTTCGCTGTTCTTGGCCATCTGGGCGCCCGCATGGTGGGCCACAGTTCTTCCGCAGCAACATCTGCAACAAACACATCCTTGCAACAATACCCCAACAATAACAACAAAAGTCACAGCTGCTAATAAAACAGAAACAGTTCTGTACGTTATTTAATTAACAGTTAAATATTAATGAAGAAATATATCACAATATACAGTAGAGGGCATTTAGTAGACATTTTCTATGAAATTTTATATTCTATTTAGAGTAACTTTGCTAGCTATTTTGTACACTCAATGCATTCCAGTAAATGATTCGTATATCTTGTTTATTCTTAGCATATCTAAAAATATTTGACAAGAGCTATTTTTTTGTTAATCTCATTAAAATATTTTAAACATATACATGATGCAGGTGGATAAATTGGATATTTTTTTAACGCATTGTTTTCAATATTTTTGATATGTCAAATAAATAAAATTATTTTCAATTCAGTTTAATCAATCAGTTCAAATGCTATTTACTCGTGGAATTATCTTGACAAGTACCATTCGAGGTTTGATTTTTAGCGCCGAATATTTTTTTTATTTATAAATATTCACATTTGGTTTCTTGATGGCAATTTATTTCAAAAATTCATTCAACAAATTTCCAAACAACCAAGTGTTCATATAAATAAAAAAATATCCATTCAAATGAAACGGGGTCTAATATTTTGGAAAAATCGAAAATTTGTCAACAGAAAAACATGAGAGTTGACCTTTTTACATAGAATAAAGATCGACGTCAAAAAATTGATATCATGAAGCATAAATTACTACTACACCAGGTGAAGAAGAAATTAAGAAAAGTTCATGATGTAAAAAACTAGATAAAAATCAATGTGTGGGTCATTTGAAAAGCCTTCGTGGGTCAATGTCTGACCCGTGGGTCATAGATTTACCACCACTGCATTAGACAAAGAACCCTATTAAATAATATATTAATTAATTATTATAATAAATATTATTTCACGATAAGTAACAATCAACAACTACTCATTTTAAATAGAATTGTTAAAGCAACCAACAATACATATATGTATTTAACTTCATGTGGCAACATACTTCTCAGAATAAAACTGTACTTCGTTTATAATTGGCTCCACCAATTATTTTCAGCGTTAAATGCACTCTCCGTTTTAGTTATGAGTGCTCTAAAGGGCAGACAAATACTCTTCCACAACTACTCTTCTTAAATAGAATTGTTACAACGCAACCAACAATAAATAGTAAATGTACTCTCCGTTTTAGTTATGATTGCTCTAAAGGACAGACAAATACCCTTCCATAAATACTGGTGATTCTGTAATGGATACTTTACAGTTACAGTTAAAATTTGACATTTCACCCCACCTTTATGAGATTACTCTGGTCAACGGTACGCCACATTATTAAAAATCAATAATCAATTTCCAGTTTTACATACAGCAAATTGTAGACATCACATTCAGTGTTGCAGTTTACGGTACTAATCGGTGTAATACTGTTTAGATTTTAGATAAGGTAATGTTAGTATTTTTAGCATTTCACAATCGCGTGTGGCCTTGACTTAATAGGGTGCTACTTTTACGTACTACAAAACGAGTAGCAAAAACACAAATATGTTGGAAATTACCTCGCTTAAAATTCGGGTCATTGGTTCATTAAAATTACAAAATTATTGTCTGTTTAACTGATGGGTCTGTAAAAAATTAATATTTCACATTTCCAATTAAAAGTTAAAAACTTTGTACATCTCCAATTTACTTCCTATTACAGTTAAACATAAAAAGTTACAGTTTTTAATGTTTCACTATAAAAAAATTCATACACAGCCGAAATAATCCAAAAATACCCAATTTTGGGTCCAAAATTTTAATTTTTGCAAATAGTCCAAATTGATAGAATTCGATGCGTTGATTTCAAATTTACAAACAGAATTTAATTATCTCTTTTCGTTCTTGAGATTTTTGTTCTCAAAGATGCAGCCTAAAAAAGTGTATTTTTTTGGTATATCTTTAAAATGAGTAGAGATACAATCCCAATGATTATACCAGTCGATTCTACGGGCAAAATTACATTAAGAAATGTTTTCTCTGTATATACGTTCTTTGGAACGATTTAGTGAAAAATGAGAAAAACGAAAAAACCTAAATTTCAAAATTTTTCCGAGGAACTTTTTGTCTCTAAAACTTTTCATTTTCTAGACTTAAGTAGATATCTATGCGCTGATTCCAAATTTTCTAACCGAATTCAATTATCTCTTCCCGTTCTCGAGATATTCGTCTTCAAAGTTGAGTTTTGGCAATACCTAAAAAAACAGGTTTTTTAGGTATACCACTTTAAGGTTTAGGTTTACGACTTTAGCGACCTCACCAATCGCTTCTACGGGCAAAATTACATAAGTATACCAATTTTCAAATTTTTATTCCAACGGATACAATTTTTAGAGCGAAAAAACGAAAATCGGCAAAATCGAAAAAAATGCCTGATGAACCCCTTGCGATTTTTTTCGATTTTGGCCATTTTCAGTTTTTCCTTTCTAAAAATTGTATCCGTTGGAATAAAAATCTGAAAATTGGTACACTTAAGTAATTTTATCCGTAGAATCGAATGGTGAGGTCGACTAGGTCGTATCTAGACCCATTTCAGGGCTATTCCTGAAAAACCAGTTTTTTCAGGTTTGACTTTAAACGCAAATATCTCGAGAATGGTACGAGATAATTGAATTCGGTTTGAAATTTTGAAATCAGCGCATCGATGTTCACTTATGTCTAAAATATAAAAAAATTTGGAGACAAAAAGTTTCTAAGCAAAAATCTGAAATTCCGGTTTTTATCGTTTTTCTCATTTTTCACCAAATCGTTCCAAAGAACGTATATGCAGACAAAACATTTCTTTATGTAAATTTGCCCGTAGAATCGACTGGTATAATCGTTGAGATTGTAACTCTACCCATTTTTAAGATATGTCTAAAAAATACAATTTTTTAAGGTGAAACTTTGAGGGCAAATATCTCAGGAACGAAAAACGATAATTAAATTCTGTTTGTAAATTTGAAATCAGCGCATCGAACTCTATCAATTTGGATTATTTTCAAAAATTAAAATTTTAGACCCAAAAATGGATATTTTTGGATTATTTCGGGTGTACAAACACAATTTTACACTAAAAACCTGAAAATTGTATCTATTAATGTTCGTATCTAGTCTCTTGTATTTCTTTTAAGAAGATTGCTATATAAATACAATAAACAAAAAAATAATTTTATAAAAATATAAGAGCAGAGATTGCGCTGCCACCAAAATTTTAATTCACTAAAATTAAATTCCTCTCTTATTAAATTTAATAATATTATACTCTACATTTATCGTGCATTATATCTTCTAGATATTTTAATAATTTTATAAAGATTAATCTATTATAATAATTACAAAATAAACTACAAGTTGAGGTTTTTTCATCCAAGTACTTTAATGCAACATTTTTGACTTCGGAAATTTAATGAATGCAGTAACAGTTGTAGCAAATATTTTGCACATCAAAGTTAAGCCGAAATATAGCCAAAGGATTTTTACGTTGGCAGCATATGTCACTAGATCAGCAGCTCATTAAAATTCCCTAAATTAAAACCCTTTGATGTCGCTCAACGAAACGGAAGCGTTCGACTGTCTCCGGCACAGGAAATAGATTTCGGAGTAAATGCATGCATAAATGTACACAGCCTAACAATGCTCTTTTATGCAGACTTTTACGTAGAATAATTACTTTTTATTTGAATTTGTAAATGTCAGGAACAGGATAACACGTGGAAGGCTATGTCCTTGGATGAATACATACATTGCCTTGAAAAGGAATTTTATATTCTTTTATTCTTTTATAAGAATTTGTTTGTATAGCAGTTCGATTGTAATAGATTAAAAAAATAAAATAGCGATGTTCTGTTGTTCGGAAATATGAATTTAATTGTATTTATATGTCACTAAGAAATATTATTATTATTAACTAACAAAATGATGTACAGTCTATTTCGCGCAATTGATCCTCACGTCATCAATTTCTACTGCAGGAATTATTAAAATTTTATCTTACATCTTTGTCGTATATGCATAGCATAGATATGGTTTTACTCTGAAATTATTACTAGCCTAGATACCTACTTATATTATTAACCTGCATACTTGGTAATCTTGGTTACCTAGATCAATAATAAATTATTATTAACCATGGTCGGTAATGAAAACTGTCACTTTTTAAAGAAATTCTAGTCTGCAAATCCAAATATTGTTTGAATCATTTAACTCAAGAGAAGTGTAAAGTATGGATTGACAATTTAAATATGCCGTCTAAATTAAATAAGTAAATCAAATAAAACAAAATTAAGAATCAAAAGCGAGGTTGACAAACTGAAACATCATATATAAAAATAAAGACAACCTACTTTATTTTTGTGAATATTAAGAAACAATTAATTTGCATGTCAAAATGTTTTATTATTATTGTCAATATTATATTTTTTTTTTCAAAGGATTGGTATTGAAATGCTAGTAGTGAAAAATATAATATATAGCACGGTTGAAAAGACCATTATTGTCCAGCGCCTTATGTCCCTCGGTTGCTTCACACCTCGTGACATAATTTGACACTAGGTCAATAATGATAGTCTGCTCAACTTTGTCATTTAATATATTAAATTGTAAATAAATAAAAAGTGAAATATTAAAATAGTTAGTTTTTGGAACATTTAAATTAAAATATATTTTTCAATATTCCTTTCTTGTCCGTTTGATGTACCCAATTAAACAAACGAGTATTGTGAGTGACACCTGATTGTTTTATTGACAATGTATTTTTGTATAATTTTCTGTTGTTCGTGTATACATGTAATCCAAATGTGTGAATTCATTCTCACCAGTTGCTTGTCGTAAATATTTGATTGTTACAAACGCCGGTACCGAACGACAAGTATAATCACATTGTAAACAAAACATTGAATACACAAGCTTTATACAAAATTTGTTCGGTTTTTCAGGATTATTTTGTTCGCTCAAATAAAACATTTACCAAACTTATAGGTATTTATTACACAGTTTAGATTTCAGGTACATTCTCTATAATAGCTACAAGAAAAATAATCCCAGAATTATTTTTTTCAATAAATTGATCATAAATTTTGTAAATTCAAATATTAAAACAGTAAAATTGTAATCGGAACAAAAATTGGAATTTTAGTTTTCAATAACTGAAATCATTAATTGAAATAGTTATTGGATGTAAATTGTTTGAAGCAGGGCATGTAACCGAAAACAAATACTGGTTAATGGTTATCCCATATTGAGAACGTTATAAAAATAACGGTTTTAGTTCGAAAACCGGTTTAAACCGGTTCATATATTGGTTAATAAAAGGAATAATATTATGGACCAATGAAAAGCGATTTTTTTTGCGCTGTGTACAAAATCAAACACGAATATTCACAAAAATTCCTACAATACATTCAGAGAAATGTAAGACATTTTTCAATTGAAAACTTGATGCTTAAAGCTGACAAAGAGACTATACCTATTTTTATGAATCTCCAATAAAATGTGAATTGTAGAAACTGTCATGACGCATAGAGTCATATTCAAATTTAAATATAATAGATATAAAAAAATATTTAACTTATTTTTTCGCGTTAAATGACATTATTAAAATAAAAGTTAATGTTCGCTAAACGGTTACCGTTATTTTTGGCTTTAAAAATATCGATTAAAAATACGGTTAAAGTTCGCAAATTTTGTTCACAATATCGGTTACTGATTTTTATTTACCAGTTTTTTTAACCGGTTACTTGCCCTGATATGTCATTAGCTAAAATTTTGTTTCTATCTATCCAATTAAACTATTTCAAATAATTAATGATTCGGTAAATTTGTTATAATTGAGTTTAATCTGTTTATCTATGGAAATAAATGTGTTATATGTGATAGTGACAATTATTATAATTGACATTGAAAATATTATAAAAATAATAATCGAATACTCTAAAACGAATTGTACTAATACCGTATAAGTATTAATTATTTTAATAATTCATTTTACCAAGTCAGCAATCAACATAAGGATACTCATATATTTAAAATATAAATATTAATAAAAAGTGTAAAGAGGACAGGCGAGAGGATATCAGCTATAGCCACATCAGATTTTTTAATAAATGAAAACAATAATGGAAACAAAGATTATATCTGCAATAAATTTGAAGAGAATATATTCATGTAACTAAATACTTCAGGAAAGGACAACACGTCAAGGTCTTATCTTTAATAGAGTCGGCATTCCTGCTGCAGGATTGGGATATCCTGCAGGATCAGGAGAAGGGCAGGAATGTAGGGCACGAGATTTAGATTTTTTAATAAGTGAAAACATTAATAGAATTTGAAGTGAACATAATTATGTAACTGACTACTTCAGGAAAGGAGAACACGTCAAGGTCTTATCCTTAATAGAGTCGATATTCCTGCTGCAGGATTGAGATATCCTGCAGGATGAGGGTAAGGGCAGTAATGTAGGGCACGAGATCATGTACTACAGTCCTGCTGTTGTAATTTTATATTAGCAGGAATTATGAAACAGTTAATAAGTGACATATGTATAAAATATAAATATTAATAAAAAAAGTAAAGAGGACAGGCGAGAGGTTATGTGCTGGCCACATCAGATTTTTAATAAATGAAAACATTAATAGAAACAAGGATTAGATCTAGAATATATTTATGTAACTAAATACTTCAGGAAAGGAGAACACGTCAAGGTCTTATCCTTAATAGAGTGTGAATTCCTGCTGCAGGATTGAGATATCCTGCAGGATGAGGGTAAGGGCAGGAATGTAGGGCACGAGATCTTGTACTACCTAGTCCTGCTGTTGTAGTTTTATATTAGCAGGAATTATGAAGCAGTTAGTAAGTGGCAGATCCTGCACGGCCCGGCTGCATCGATCCTCCTGCTAGTCCTGCGAGTCCTGCTGCAGAAGGATCACGCAGGAGGGGGCAGGTCGATGGCCAGGAATTCGGCAAAACAAAACTTCCGATATTGCATTACTTACATCACATTAACACTAATCTATTTTTATTTCATACGTACTATAATGTCTCATTCGTAAAATATAAATGTATCATGTCTTTTATACTTTTAATTGGGTGTTACCTTGCATATTTCGTTTTACATTTTACGTATAGTAAGGAATGATCTGTGTGTCTTCATTTATTTCTCACTCAAAAACAATATTTCATTATTTACCTATATGACATAAACACAAATAAATTTTTATTTCATATGTATATCTGTCTCATTCGTAAAATATAAATGTATCACGTCTATTATACTTTTAATTGGGTGTTACTTTATATATTTCGTTTTACATTTCAGGTATAGTAAGGGATGATCTGTACAATGTCCAATACGAAATTGAGTTTTGTATAATTATTTTTATCATTTATTTCTCACACAAAAACAATATTTCATTACTTACATGACATAAACAGAAATAAATTTTCATTTCATACATACTATATCTGTCTCATTCATAAATACAGGGTGTCCCATAACTTCAGGTACATATTAAAAGGGCATATAGTTCTTATTGTCCTGATTACGGAACAAAAAGGATTTTTTCAAAATTCAAAAATTAGTTGTTTTAGGTTTTTGAAGGAAACAGTTTTGGGACATTGGTTGAATAGGTAGTTTTAATATTAAATATTACGTTGTATTGTATCTAATTAATAAGAAATGTTTGCATAATACAATCATTTCATTAGGTTTCTAGTAGCCGACCACATAAATATCCAAATATCCAAGGGTACAAAAAATGTTCTTCTTAAGTGAACTACCCTTAATTATAGGAATTTTGAAAAAATTCCTTTTGTTTCGTAATCAGGATATTAAGAACTATATGCCCTTCTAATATGTACCGGAAGTTATGGGACACCCTGTATAAATGTATCACGTCTTTTATATTTTTAATTGGGTGTTACCTTGCATATTTCGTTTTACATTTCACGTACCTATAGTAAGGGATGACCTGTACAACTTTCTACACGAAATTGAGTTTTGTAGAATCATTTTTCTATCATTTATTTCTCACATTATTCCTATGGTGAACTTTCCACTTTAGTTAGATATTTGTTAAATGCCTATAAAAGTATAATTACGTCATTACAGATATATGTGATAAAAAAGTTCTCACACACGCAAGTAATAAACGAGTGATATATTTATTTTCTAGCCCCGTCCCATATAAGTAAATAATGTTATCTATTTGCTTATAATCTTGAAATTTTTAAACTGTATTTATAATTGATACAGAAGATAGAATATAGTTTATGTTATAAAGTTCTCTTGTGAGTAACGTTTTCGTGATCAAGTCTGTTTGGTTTGGTATGATGTAACAATTGTCCCATGTTATTCTAACAATTCTATACGGTAATCTAACGCATATAACAAGAAAAAAATACTGGATAACGGTTAACCCATATTGAGAACGTTGTAAAAATAAAGGTTTTAGTTCAAAAACCGGTTATTAAATCGGTTAATAAAAAAAATAAATATTATAGACCAATGAAAAGCGATTATGTTTTGTACTGCATACAAAATCAAACACGAATATTCACACAAATTCCTACAATGCATTCAAAGAAATGTAAGCTATTTTTCAATTGTAAACTTGATACCCAAAGCTGACAAAGAGACTACTTATTTTTATAACTCTCCAATAAAATGTAAACTCTAGAAACTGTCATGATCCATATAGTCATATTCAAATACAAATATAACATCGGTTACCGGTTTTTATTAACCGGTTTTTTTAACCGGTTACATGCCCTAGTTATTACGTTGAAATTGTGACCACTTGTTTGAAAGCTCACATACGTTGACGTTAATTTACTTTTATCATTTATAGCGACTTCCCTGCGGTGTCGTTATAAGCGGATTTTACTGTAACACATTTCAAATTTAACAAAACACCACGCATTATTGCAAAAAAAATCTGCATTATAAATTCAAAATAATATATCAGTAATAGCTATTAAAATACCTAGGATAGTTACGAGTATCATAACCGCCGCAGATGTCAAATGAATTTCGAGATCGGAGAGCGAGGATTTTAAGACATCTAAGGCCTGGTATGATACATAACATCCGTGGTTTGTTCAATAGTTTACCGGTTTCACGTTATTAATAAATATAATTTTATAAAACTTTCTTGTGAGTAACGTTTTCGTGATTGAGTCTGTATAGTTTGATACGATATGACAATTGTCCCATGTTATTTTGACAATTCTGTACCGTAATATTTTTACCATACTAACTTATCAAAATTACAAGGTATATAATTATGACATAGTTACCCTGCTTACTTTTGTCTATGTAAACAAAAGTTTAATATCCTGAAATCGGGAAAGTCATTTTACCGAGGAAGTTAAACAGATTTAGTATTTTTAGACCACATGGTAACATTACCTGCACAAATTTTTCCCAATTTTCCTAAATCTGAAATGTTAAATAACAATTGTAGAACAAGTGATTTAAAACAATGATTCTTTTTAAATTAATGTGATTTTAATCTGATTTAAGTCAATGCAATACTCATTTATAATAAATTTAATTAAATAATAACAAAAATAATTAAGTATGTTTTATGAATTTATGTAGGACACGGCTCATACCTATATAATAAGTAATGTAAATGAAGTAAAGAGTAAGTAAATAATTCAGTGACTTTAATCAATGATATAAATTAACTAGTATGAAACGACTGTGTATAAAACGACCAGCAATACATTTGTGTATTGAACAAATGCATCTGAAGGAGTAAGAAAATTCAATACTTTGGAATTTAAATAAGAGCAACGAAACGAAAAATTATTCCATAACGTTGTTATCATATTCCGACAGCCTCATAGAAAAATTACATTTATATTAGGTTGTATTGATACTTTATATACTCTCAGCGCTGAAGCAACTGAACATAATTTGATTTATAAGCGTGAGATAAACTTCAGAATAATCTTTCAGCGCTTCACTTAGTTTATAATTTTCAGACAAAATTTCGCCTTTTGACATTTGGCCTATATTTTATGCTCGAAGTATTAAACTCTTTCAGTTGTCAAAAGAAACCTAATTCCAGTAATTAGGTATTAGACACCTACGTAATAAGTAATTATTAAATGATTATTTGTAGGCATTTATTTAATTCGTAACACATAGGTCGTCTAGAAATGGACCTGTCAATTATTATCGCGAATCTAATGCAACAAATAAGTTTAAGGAGGCGGCAACCTATATATACCGGGTGTCTCAGCTCGACCGACACATGAGAGATTTACATAGGAAATCAATTAATTATGAATAGTATCTCCCCAGTGCAAGATATTAACTTGAAATTTTGTATGCTTATTAAGGAATATTATTTCTACGGATTACAGTTATTTGAAATATGTAATTTCGTCTGCAAGACGAGATTTATTATTTTATAAAATCTAACATTTTCGTTCAAAATCAGTCAGCCATGGAAATAAAAGAAAATATCTATGTGACAGTTCTGACAGTTAATGACATGTCATTGTAGATATTTATATTTTTTTCTACTCCTGCTTTGAAAATACAATTTTCTGGTTTGTTTTTCATGTTGAAAGTGACTCTTTGCAGCACTGCGTGCTGCAAAACTTTGCAGCACTAATAAATGTTTGTTGCATTGTTGCTGCCATGGATACGCATCACTTGCGAATCACAAAAACAAAATTTGCAATAAATGTCAAATTATGTTTAAAAAATATTTTTTTATTTCCTTATTTTTTATCTTGCAGGAGTAGAAAAAATAGTGTGTATAACACGTGTTGAAAGTCCTTTGTCGAACACAAACGATTGCAACCTTCGCTTCGCTCAGGCTGCAACTTTCGTTTTGGTTCGACAAAGATAGACTTTCAGCACTTGATATACAAATAACTATTGTAATATTGGTATATTATTTTACAAAAAGAAACAAAATTCAACTTAAATAATATTAAAATACAGGAAATAAGAATTAAAATCAGTGATACTTCACTAAACTGTCAGATAAATATTTTCTTTTATTTCCATGGCTGTCTGATTTTGAAAGAAAATATTAGATTTTAAATTTAATAAATCTCGCCCTGCAGATTAAATTGCATATTTCAAATAAGTGTGATCCATAGAATTAATATTCTCAGATAAGTATACAAAATTTCAAGTTAATATATTGCATTGGGGAGATACTATTCATAATTAACTGATTTCCTATGTAAAACTCCCATGTGTCGGTCGAGCTGGGACACCCAGTATATATAACTCCAATGTACAATGTGTCCTAGAGTATACCGGGTGTCCCAGCTCGACCGACACATGGGAGTTTTACAAGGGAAATCAGTTAATTATGGATAGTATCTCCTCAGTGCAAGATATTAACTTGAAATTTTGTATGCTTATTGGGGAATATTATTTCTATGGATTACAGTTATTTGAAAAATGTAATTTTGGCTGCAAGACGAGATTTATTCAATTATAAAATCTAACATTTTCGTTGAAAATCAGTCAGCCATGAAAATAAAAGAAATTATCTATGTGACAGTTCTGACAGTTAATGACATGTCATTGTAGATATTTATATTTGTGTAATATAGGTATATTATTTAACAAACAAAAAACTAAATTCAACTTAAATAATATTAAAATACAGGGAATAAGAATTAAAATCAGTGATACTTCACTAAACTGTCAGATAAATATTTTCTTTTATTTCCATGGCTGTCTGATTTTCAACGAAAATATTAGATTTTAAATTTAATAAATCTCGCCCTGCAGACGAAATTGCATATTTCAAATGAGTGTGATCCATAGAATTAATTTTCTCCGATAAGTATACAAAATTTCAAGTTAATATCTTGCACTGGGGAGATACTATTCATAATTAACTGATTTCCCATGTAAAACTCCCATGTGTCGGTCGAGCTGGGACACCCGGTATACTGCAAAAATCGCAAACTCTTGTCACGCCTACCAGTTGATTTTTCAAAATTTTATTTTATTATTGCGTCGAACATGCTAAAATATGAGTCACCAATTTCATAAAGCATTGAAGATTAAATAACTATTTTTTAGTGATTCATTCATGTTTTATCAAGTACAGTAATTTTCTCCCCATTTCCAATTTTCAATTATAAAAAATTGCAGAGAACATAAAATAACAGTTGATAAACGTGGAAAATTAAGACAAAGAAATAGCGCCGAACAGCTGTGACAATTGAAAGCTGCATATTGATTTGCATTATTAAATTTTAATATTTTATTTTCTTTATACCTTGAATTTAACCCACTTTAAAAACTCATCAATAAATAATTAGGTACGCCGTCATTTGTCTATTTATAATTCAGTACAAAATGCAAACTGCAAGTGCTTAGAAATATATTGGCACTTATTTTTGGTGGCAGCGCCGTACATCTTCCACTTGACTATTTTAGTTTAATGGCTCCAGAAGCCACGTGCAGAACCAAATGCATCCATAAAGTTAGGAAGTGGATGATTTAGGCCAGATTCAAACCTGGCACTTACAGTTTGCAAACTAGTAACTAGATAAGGCAATTACGTCGAAATTAATTAACATTCTATGTTCATATGTCAACGTTCTATTGAGACTAGTAATGAAGTTGTTGTTGTAATGAAATTCTATGTAGTTATCTCCGATGCTACATACATGTAAAAGTTTCATATCTGAGAAAAGACAGTCCTGCGATTTTTAAAATTATTTTTCCAAAATGTACAAGGTCATATTAAGGCGAAATTTTTTTTTCATTTTTTTTTAGTTGTTATATGATTTTTTTAAGATCAGTTTATTTTAGAAATAGTTATTTGTATATCAAGGGACTACAGTATAATTTTTTATTACGCATATGGAGAATAAACCATGTGATTAATAAAAAATACTTTAATCCTTAGATATACTTTTATATATTTTTTCCAACTAACGAAAAACATACATAAATAGCTATAGAGACGGGGATGGCTGTGATAACAAACGTACTGTCAAAGTGTCAAATATTTCTTTATAATTTTCATTTATGTTTACACGTGATTAGACATCGTCTGCTTGAAATCAAATAAATTATTATAACATCACTATATTTTCTTATTTTTCTATTGATTAAAGAAATAAGGCACATAATTAAATATAACATTTCATTAAAAAATAAGAGGACCAATTTAATTAAATAAATTTAAGTATATTTTAAAATTATTTTTTTTTTGTAGAATATCACACTAGATTTTTTTTATTATTTTTCTAGTGATATATGTTTTGTTAAAAAATAAGGGGGTCAAATTTTTAAGTCAAATTTATTTGATAATATCAGTACATTTTTAAAAATTTCGGAAAATACCGACGTAGGATTTTATTCAATATTTTTCCTGCAATATACACGAGTAAAATATGGATATAAGATTATTTTCGTTAAAAAATAAAGAGATTAAAATTTTATGGCCAAGATCAGATTAGTTTTAAAAATTCGTATCTCAAAATATATACTCTCAGGAATTTTTTTCATTATTTTTTCTGTAATGTAAAAGGTTGCAATAAACAAGTAAAAGTATGGTGGACAAATATTTACGGTCTAATATTTTAGAATTTCCTTAGAATTTCGACACTTATATTCTCGGTAATGGTTGAAATTTCATTTTAAAATAGGATTGAAATTTTAAAATTTGTTTATGAAAAGAGCTGCCGCCAAAATTTCTATTAAAAATATAAATCTTTGATAAATATACAAGTTCAGAATTCGGTCGTATTATTTCTAAAAATACATGATGTGTAAAAAAGCTTATAGACATAGGTATCATAAAAATATGATTATATATTTTGTAAGGATAGAACAGATTTGGGAATGTATATCCTTTTTATTTTTGTGTGACAGATACAAGGCATAATCCTTCAAGGATCACGTTTAATGCCCTGAGGTCCAAGGTCCTGGCTTTACAACACGTAAAGAAATCCTTTCTTTCGATTAGTTGTCGCTCGAAAAGAACAGGATTTCTTGTTTTTTAACAGTTGTTATACTATTTTGTTTTAATTCTTTAACAACTGTTTTGTCTTTCACAAGGTCCTGGCTTTACAACACGTACAAAAATCCTTTTTTTTTAATTAGTTATCCCTCGAAAAGAACAGGATTTTTTATTTTTTAACAGTTGTTATACTATTTTGTTTTAATTCTTTAACAACTGTTTTGTCTTTCACAAGGTCCTGGCTTTACAACACATACAAAAATCCTTTTTTCGATTAGTTATCCCTCGAAAAGAACAGGATTTTTGTTCTTTGTTGTTATATTATTTTGTTTTAATTCGTTAAAAATTGTTTTTGTTTAATCAAATAAATGTTTTGAAGATTATGAAGGTAAATATTAACTCAATCCAGAATATGAAATTCATCTTGGAGTTATATTCAGAGTGATAACAGTGTTACGGAGCTAATTTCATTCTAATCTTCTGCAAAAACATCCCTATGTAAATTCCCGAATTAGATTCAGATAAAGTGTGGAGGAGACGACAAATTTGCCTTTAATTATAGCCAGAGAGAAACGAATTAATTTCTCTGCTTCATATTCAAACTCAAAGGTAACTGAACGGCTAAACGATGCTTAAACCTTTGAAAAACTTCCAGTTTTCTTTCTAATTAGCTCATTAAACTTACAGCTTCATTAACGAAATTTAAAATTTAATTATTGTGATATAAATAGAAGCAATCTAACTTCAAATACCGCTTCATTAGAATGGGACATTGTAAGGAGAGTAGACTCGTAAAATATTTTGAATATGAAATTTTACTGCAGCATTAAATTTATACATAAGTTACTCTGAAATATTCTGCATACTTCAATGTTATTATACTAGTGAAACTAAAACTTAAATTTTATTCCTTTACTCCAGGGCATGTAACCGAAAAAAATACTGGTTAACGGATAACCCTTATAGAGAACGTTATAATAATAAGGGTTTTAGTTCGAAAACAGGTTTTTAAAAATTGGAAACCGGTTTAAACCGGTTAATATATCGGTTAAAAAATAATTAAAATAAATTAAATAAAAAAATAATCATAAATATTTAATTTTAAAAAAATTAATAGTATAATTAATAAAAAAAAAGTACTATTTGAGAAAAATATAAAAATAAAAGAATGCAATTTAATTAACGAATATTCACAAAAATTCCCGTAATACCTTCAGGAAAACGCAGGACACTTTTCAATTTTAAACTTGCCTATGCTGACAAAGAGACTACCTACTTTTATGACTCTCCAATAAAATGTTACTTGTAAAAACTGTCAATAAAAAACATAGATATAAAAAAAATATTAAATTTTTTTCTCGCTAAATGAAAAATAAAGGTTAATGTTCGCTAAAACCGGTTTTTTTTTTTGGTTAACGGTTACTGGTATTTTCGGCCTGAAAAATATGGGTTAAAATTGCGGTTAAAGTTCGCAATTTTCGTTGAAACTATCGGTTACCGGTTTTTGTTAACCGGTTTTTTTAATCCTGCTTCACTCCTTTCACGTTAAAGATAATAGATGTCGCCCCGAACACACCAATTAAATGGCGCGAAATTTTACACTTTGTAATTTAAACAAGTAAGCACATATTGTAAGGTATTCACTACGTAGAAGTTACAAAGATACTTTTACTCTGAATAACTTGTATGTTCTAAATAAATAAGAATATATTTTAACGTGTTTTTAATTACTAAAGACTTAGAAAATAATCAAAGATGAACGCCAAAATTTCTAAGAAGCATATCTAGCTCAACTAGTTATATTTATATTAGAAAATAAATTCGTATATGCATATTCCCACTGCCGGTACTGTGCAAGGTAGCTTTTCGACTAAAATAATGAATCTTGTAAATTAAGCAGCACGCAGTTAAGCTCGTGGATGCTACACTAAAAAATATCGCATAGCGCTTTCAATGATTCTATTCATTAGCCATTCGTAACTTGTAAGGAGTTATTCGGATTGTTTTTGATTCAGCAAAGAATATTTTATATTTTTATGTTTAACAGGAAACAATTATTTAATTAATATTATATTGTGAATCACGTCATAAAATATGCCACTTTTATTACGTCTGAACAAGAAAAAACATTTTTATCAATTTTATAAAGTTTTAGATTTACCGATAAATTTCTGCTACTACGTAAATAAACAGTTGTTAAGTCGGTAAGACATTTAATTAATCTTTAAAAAGAATAATTAAATTGGTTTATAGTCGTTGTCTTTAGAATTTATCTCAACAAATACCACACGACCTCTGACATTTTCTCAGATAAACTTTTATTTTAAAATAAAAGTTTATCGATAAAATCAGGAGGTCTTGTGATATTTTTTCTGATAAATATTTCGAACAAAAAAAAATGAAATTTTTTTCTGTAAAACATGTACATAATTATGTAAAAAAAATTTCTACGATCACTATGGAAAATGACACTTTTCTCACAATTTATAAAGCTTAAAAGTTGCGTATTTCCCACAATCGTGGGTTTATGTGTGAGAAATCATTTCTGCATGTATTTTTATTCTGTAACGTTTAACAGTGTGGTCGTAGTAAAAGTATAGTGTGCCACTCATGCACCTTTTTTGATTCCTGCACTCGATTTCGTTTCGTGCCGATATTTTCACACCTCGTAGGAAATAGGCAACTTTCTGCACTCGTTGCACAATATACTATTATTGAAAACTTTTGTAGTGGAGCATGTGATTTTTATAAATTATTCACAGAGCTATATTTGGACGTCTTATAATTATGTAATGAAATTAGTGTTCAAAGAATTAGACCCATCCATTAAGGAATTAACCCTTTCATTATATTTCACAGCAGACTTGATGTCTAACAAATTTTCTTACTTCAAAGGAAAAGTTTCTTATTTTTGCAATTAAAGTATTATAGAACATCAGTTCTAACTGTCTAACTTCATTACAAGATATTGACAAGTCTTAATTAATAAAAGTCCATTAGGAAAATTGAGATGAAATTATTAAATCAATGAACGATTTTATTTCAAATACGTGATTTTCCTTTTTTTGTATCAGTGGATATGTCAGCTTTATATAATTAATTTATACAGTAGAGTAGAGGGATTTACCAGATGTTTAGCTGGTGTGGAAAGTGCACCACGAAGGTTGTTTTTTTATGGGAAATAAATGGTAAAGAAACTTGTAGAGAAATAAGCTTGATTATTCAAATTTTAAAATGTAAATATGTCTTCATCTTTCAAGTGTAAGACTGAATATTTCTTTAGAGATGCAGTGCAGTCCGTAGTTTTATATTGTTAAGAAATATGAAATGTAATTTATTTTATAAGCGGTAGTTTATTGAAATATCTGTTACATTTCAGAAATTTATTTCGATCTTTGTACAAACAGAAAGGAATAAATTTCCATAAAATTTTCGCGGTTTCTAGAAAAATTTACATAAGATTTTACGGTAAATTCGCGGATTTTATACTTGAGTAGTTTTAAGTATTCGATGAGTGTCTTTCATTAATTTAACTGGCACACCCAAAAATGGGATTTTTTGATGGAATATTTATTTTGTGCGGATGATCGTTAGTCATTTGTTTTGTTTGTGTAGCTAATGGCTAGAAGCACAAATAAACACTTAAGTTACAATTAGGACAGTGAACGTTTTGTGGCAAAACTTGTGATTTCTGAAAATAAACTCATTTTAAGTTTGCTATTGGACAATAAATTTTTTATTGAAAAAAGTTTAAGTTTGAGAACTACCACAAGATTTTATATTTCTTTCTGTTTTCGTGATCAACATATTTTTACGTAGAAAAAAGCTTAGTACATTTTGCTACAAAACCTAAAAAAATATATCACCATCATCTGTGGCACAATATTAAAAATAAAATTGAAATATTTTATATCGATAAAATTGTTAAAATTTACCTAAATTAAACAAAAGCAATTATTTTCTTCAAAAATTACAAAAAATAAAAATAAATAAAAAATATTAGTTGTCATAAAACAATCATTTTAATCAATATTAAATAATTTAAATTTATATTATTTTTAATGTGCATGTATTATATTTCGTTAAAAAGAGAAAAAAACCTTATAACGGTATCACAGCCAACTTTGAGGCTCATATGAAAATTGAAATTTGTTGTGAATTTCACGAATACGGTATAGAAATAAAAATTTTGAGTACTGCAATAAATTCGTCGTTAAAAAGTGCCTGAATAAGAAGTTAAAATATTTTTTGTATTGATATAAAAAATTATAAACAAAAATCGAAAATTGAACGATTTACTTTCTAGTCATCTATGTATTATTTGGGAAAAACAAAAACATGTAGGTATAAAATGATCCCCATAAGAAGCACCTTCATATCATAATTCTCGAGATTCCTATTCTAAAATAGTTTCATTGGTCACCCATTTTTATTTATTTCGGTGATCCCTTTCAGCACCGAAAACTGCCACCCAGATTAAAGGCTCTAAATGTCCAACAAAACAAAGATACGTCCATCCCTGACTAAAACTAAACCAACAGTAAAATGACCTTCCACTAACATCTTAACCGGGCATTTGAATATATAATCCTTCAGCATTACATGCCCATGACCGCTCGAAGCAACAGCTTGCAAAGCCCGGACTTCCACTGCGCAAATGCCGGTCGCTGATGCGTCGCTCGCCGGCATCGTTAAGGGTGTACGCTCGGTAAATGTTCAATACAGGAAATTGCTCACAGAACTTTCAAATTGACACGAATGGCATCGTTACAACGAGATGTTTCAAAATGGTGTAATATGCTTTTCTTCTATCACTCGAATAAGACTTTTTAGCTTTTATTTTTAATTATTTTGAAACAATTATTTACAATTAAAAAAATTACTTTACTTCCACTAATCTACATCAATATTTATGAAACCTGTGTCTTTAAATTTCGTAATAGAGACAACATCCCAAAAAACTTATCTATAAACAATTATAATAAACATAAATAATCTCATTGTAGAGTCCCTTTGACTAAAAGTACTCACGTTATGAGAGCACATAAAATGCAAGGTTTACATGTGTTCAACAAATTACCTCCTGATATAAAACAATGTGATAACTTAATTAATGATTTTGTGAGACGAGATGAGACGAGATTTTTTTTTCTCGTATCATCTCTTTTTAAATGTAAAATATTTTATCTCGTCTCGTTCATTTCTCGTCTCAATTATTATCTCGTCTCGGTTTTGAAACTCGCCAAGATTTCTCGAATTTTCAAGGTCGCCATCTATATGCACAGTATTTCCTTCCCTAGAGAAATTTCCCTAAAAATAGAGAAATTGAACAATCTTTTGGGAAATTAGGAAGAAAATATATATTTGTATAATATAATTATTTGCTACAACTACATTCTGTCTTTCAGATTTTGTTTTATTGGTACACTGTTAATATTGTTCGACGGCGTATAAAATTTTTATGTTATCAATTTAAATCTGTCAGCTATTGATGGTTTTTTATAACTTCATTCTAGGTTATCTAGCTTTATAATGACATTTACGATGATATTTCAGATTTCTATTGTACTAGTTATTTCTTATTCGCTGATTCTACATAATTCCTATGGATTCTAGTTTATTTTAGCTATATATCTACTTCGGCGGCGTAGAAATTTAATTTCTACCTAGTGAATCAGTCACAAAAATGATAACCCACCTGGCAAAAAGAATTGTCACAATAAGTGAATTAGTTGAACTGATGTGATAATTTGTGTAAAAAGAATACAATTTTATTTATACTAAAGAAGAAAGATGAAAGATGAACACATCGGTTATTTTTGTGGAAAATAATTGCAATTGTATGAATCTGAAATATAATTAATTCTTATTGTTCTGTCTGTCAAAGCAATTTCAATTTAATGAAAGTTCTGTAATAATTGCATCAGTGGTTCTCGTAAGCAATTCCCGCAAAAGCTGCGAGCTTTGTACCTTTGTGTCTGAGAATTATTGTCTCCTTTTTGCACTTGCAACATGTATGTCTTCAAACGCCCACTAGGGAAATATTTTAAAAGCTTCTAAACTGTAGATCTGTAGATAAGATGCACTTTTCAAAAAGTAATAATAGAATAGAAATTTGATGTTTTATAGTTATTTATATCACTCATAAAAGCGCTAAGTAGCTTTTAAGTTCAAGAGGGAGAGTGGTACTAAAAGCTCCAAATTTCCTTTGTCCTAAAAGGGTCAAGATCTCTTCACTCAACTTGAAATAAACTTTGAGGATTTCAATCTTAAGATAAACTTCATTTGTTAGCTTAACTACTACGTTGTACCTAAATGTTTTCCTGTTTCATAGCTTTCAAATTGTTTTGTGGCAAAAATAAATGTTTGAATATCTAAAAACCGAATGGATATAGAGTAATACGACTAAATGATAATCGATATGAATTTATAAAGTTTTGACATTTTTGATACAAGATAAAATACAAGTTGTATAGGATATCATTTCGAAAATAAAAACAATAGATCACTTTATAAATACGTTACAATTTAGCGTGGCAGACATATAAATTTTTAAGTTTTACATTCAAATTTTAAAAGAAATTTTATTTAGAATAATTCTTTTTAAGGCTACATCATATGAAAATAATTATAAATGTTTAATATTTATAAATAATTTATAAAAATAGGCGTGTCCTGTGATAAATCCCCAATTAGAGAGAGATGTGATATATGCTTCTGTTTTCTTTTACAGTGTCCATACCAGATTTTTTTAAATACTATTTTTACAAAACAAAAGTGTGTAATATCTTTATTTGTAAATGAATGTCATTATATATCATTACCGATATCTTGTGATAAATCTGGCATACCCAAAAATTGATATTAAGTTTGTGTTCTACCTTATAGAAAAAATATTTCGGAAGTAATATATTAAAAGTATAATCGCCAAACAATCAAGTGAATTGAATCTTTTGTTACAACTCAATAGGGAGTTTTCTCTAATAGAAATCTTTTGAATCTTTGGAAATAAATTTACTTGATTGGTCTGAAACAATCCAATAAACAAATCGAACAAAACGCCAAATCAGAGACCAGCGGCATTAGGTTTCCTTCAATTGTTTATGGAACAATCCAATTAAAGAAGAGATTTACATGAGCAAAAATGTTACCAAACTTTTTACATATTTCAGTTAGAATTTTAATTAAGAATACTTTATGTTGGTTTCTTTATCCACGATAAAGTTTTTTCAATATTTTGAAAAGCGAACAAAAAATAATAAAGGTACATTATTCAACATTGAATGTACGATCTTTCGCATCAGGTAATTCAATTGTTTTGAACGTTCTTTTTCTCAGGTCACAACTAAATGCATTAAAATGAAAACAGTAAGTTGTATGATGTGACATTGAATATTTAGTTAACGATGATTACTTAGATGATACATCGCAACACCTAACAGCACGAAGTAAATTATTATACACTAAACTAGTACATGACAAACGTTACTAACAAAATTAGTTACATTTTAGCTAATACGATGTGTGTAAATTAAGTAATAAGACTGGCAACGTAGCGTTCGATCTAGTAACATTTACGCGACACTTGGAGAGGAGGAAGGTGAAAATGTTATATACCTTCAGTATGAGCACAGAATAGGTTTATACAGAAGCGACCGTAAGACAGAGAAATGAAAATTAGAGAGAGATGGAGAATGTGCACAAATTTAAAGGGCTCATTGTTTAAAATCGGAAACTTTCCCCACATCTTAGAGAGAGATAGGGGAAGAGCACAAATTTAAAGGTCTACACAATGCTTCAAGGTCATTGAACTGAATAGGGGAACATGAAAGATGCTGACACGGAGTGTCGCTTCTGTGTGTAATTATTCTGTGGTATGAGTTTAAACTCGCTAGTGTCATTTGCTTGTTGTAGCAATTTTTTTCGTAAACCAGATTTTTCTAGTGCGTTTTAAAAATGAGTAACGTCAATTTCAAACAACAACACAACGGTGTGCTATCAGGTTTTGTTTCAGACTTGGGTACAGTACAATGGAAACTTTTACAAAACTTAAGCAAACCTATGGAGACAGTGTTTTTTCAAGGGGCCAGATTTTTCAGTTTTAGGTATTTTTAGAAGGAAAACAGTCGATTGAAGATGAAACACGCAACGGAAGGGCTTCATCTTCAAGAACTGATGAAAATGTCGACGTGGGATCTTGATGTTCAGATCGTCTGAATGATCGAGAAAGAGTTAAATTTGATTCAATCTACCGTTTATCATATTTGGCTAATTCATTGGGGAAGAGAAAAATCTGCGCAAAAATGGTTTAAAACATAATATTTTTTCTATAGCAGATGCTAAATTGCAATCTTATTAACCCAAAATAGTGGATAAAGTAGCACTTTAACCAGCAAGGGTAGATAAAGTACTTTAACATATTATTTTATCGTCTTGTATAAAAAATAACTATTTTTGGCGAGTAAAAACATTTCCTCCTTATTTGTCTGACTTGATTTCTTGTGACTTTTACGGTTCCGGTTTTAGTAATGTCCAAAATAGCTGTTTTTTTTTTGGTCATACAAATTTTATGAAGGAAATTTTAGGTATGAAATGAATTAAAAATATTCTGAATTGCAATAACAAACTCATAATAAAACTACAAATTGAATGTACTGAAAAACTCATATAGAATATATTACTACAGTGACGGGAGGTAATGTGTTGGACACATCAGATTTTTAAAAAAATTGAATACAAAATCGGGCGTCCAAATCCTTAGGAAAACATTCCATAGGGACTATTTTATGTAGGAAATAAAAATAAAGTTTTAGAATATCAACTCTCGCTACAAAAAAACTGCAGTTCGGTTAAAGAAGCAATTTTTTGTACAATTTAATTTCTAGTGGGAAGAAGAAACCATATAGAGTTGAACTTTTATTGTTTCAGTACAAATAAAGTTTAAAGGTGTTTAAAACTAATTGGATTACCGTTTGTTGGAAAGTTGATTCAGAGATAATGATACATCGATAAATGATATGAAATAGGTTTCTATGTCAATGATAAGTACTTGTTCTCCTATATTTAATTGATGTGCATTTAATCACAGAGACATCTTTTAATTATTTTAAGTGATTATCAAGGAAAAATAGACATTACTTATCTTGGACAAAGTATACATCTTTCGTGATAAATTGTGATATTTTCACAAATTTTCCTCATCTATCATAATATTCTCTTTGTGTTTTCTACATTAATCATATAAGGTGTAAATGCGAGGAAAACACTCAAAATGACAATGTATTTGAAGTGGTACTAAACAAATAGGTGTTTATTGCATACGATCAAAATACGTGTTGGTTTAGGATAGTTGTAAATAGAACTATGTCCTATGTTCGTTGTTTCGAATTTCTTGCGCATTGTTGCAAGCAATACATTATCACACAGATTTTTATCTTCATATTTACTCCCGTTTTTGACTATCGAATTCATAAAAAGGATCAGTCACTAATTCTGATTAAAGTTAGTCCTGAAGTTATACCCATTCTTAATTCCCTGAAATGTCAAACTAACTCCATTGCCACTTATTTAGTTTCAAAAATTACTCCACTAGTTTGGTAGTGTTAACAACGAGGTTAACAATATTTGCAGATGATTTTTAGGTTTTTATAAGGGATACCAGGATGGTTTTATTAAATTCGCATTGTGTGGAACAAAAACGAAATATGGGATTTAAAAAAATATCGGACAATCCCTCTCCTGATAGATTTAGAACAAAATTACAGAAGTACAAAGTTGTTCAAAATTAAATTCTACATCAGATAAGATCATAATTGATATAACAGCACGTCTGCAATACAAGATTTATTAAATATAAAGTGTAACATTTTCGTTCAAAAATAATGGAAGTAAAATGGATATTTCGTCGGTAAAAATAATTAAAATTTGTTTTATTTGATGTTATTTTACTTTATTTTTTTAGTTTATGTTTTTGTAATAGTGGTATATTATTTAAGAAAATAAATTTAAATTCAACTTAAATATTATTAAAATACAAACAATAATTATAATCAGTGATATTTATTTTATTTTCATGGTGGTATGGTTTCTAACGGAAATGTAACATTTTATATGTAATCGGTGATTTTATATTTATCTAAATACCAATATGCAATATACGTCCTGTAGAATGTAATATTTTTCTGAGATGTCTTTTTGTCTATAAGGTGCCCGTAAGAAAATGGAAATTTTTAGGACAGAAGTTAACATACAACCAAAGAACATATGTCCCACAGGGCTCCATACTAAGTCCAGGTCTTTGAATTTACAGACGACGTCGCTGTCAATACTAAATTTAGAAAGTTATTATAATGACGGAATTTTAAATTTAGCGCATTTTTTCAAGATTATGTTAAATGACGGTTTCAAGTAAGATAGCACTATAGATAGATGTATACCTTAGATAAAGAAAACGCATCAGAGACTGTCTATTTTGGCATACTTTTTCGAGGTTACTTCGAAAAGTGATAGCAAGTGAGATAATACCATTGGTATTTCTATACTTCAGACAAAGACAATGATTCAAAGTATGTCGTTGCTCCAATGACAACAAAAATTTTAATAGTGTTGGTCTAGAATTTAACTACTATCTTATTCTCGTTTGTGAATAGTTTTAATACCAGAAAATTTAATCCAAAATAAATGTGGTGTTAATTAAATCCGAATTTTTTTTTATGAATGTGGCTGTATGAGTTCATGAGTCAATATATACTTTTAAGAATTCTTTAACTATTTCCCTCATAAAAATAACAAATATTTGAATAACCAAGTGTTTATTTTTAGAAAAACTTTTAAGAATTGTCACGTCCAAGCATGAAAAATATTTTTTTTTGTGGTAAGGGTAAAAGTAATTACTAAACCATCTTCATCTGCAGAATAAACAAATCTGCTTTAATTAAAGAGTAGGTTGGCCAGTAATAATTATTCGCAAGCCGCATCAATGGGAATTTCTTACGCGGAAAGACCGCTTTAATAAAACTGGGAACTGATGAAATGAAATACTCGGGCTGCAGTGGCTCCGCTGCAACTCAAAGAGCCTCTCCAGCACAAAGAAATGCGGGGGTGTACACATTATTAATGGAATATAAATATTTTATTGCGTGTTGAAAGATGAGACATAAATTGAAATGTGTCTACTAGTGTGTCTTATTTATGTTGTCACATGTAACGTAATACATATGTATTTTAAAAATGGATTCTTACTTTTTTGGTGGCAGTTGCTTTAAGCGGGATTTAAAAAAATGTTGATACAATTTAGAGAAAAATTAGAGCAGTACAAAGTTGTTTAAAATTAAATTATACATCAGATAAGATCATAATAGGCTATATAACCACTATCGAATTGAAGGAAAAAAGTATAAAAACTAAAAATTAACCGTTGAGACTACCAATAATGACAGAAACTATATAGTACCTTATAATCTGGAATTAGTTTTTGAAATAAAACATTTTGTAATGGCGCCAATCTTTGATGTCACATGGGAGAATGAGAGCATTTTACAATGCTAAAAGTGGGAATTTAATCAACCTATTTTTTTTAATGGTATCGAATAAATGTTGTTAATGATAAATTAAGATATAACTATTTATGAAACAATGTATAAAATATCAATATAGGCAATTCCTAGAATAAAATAAAAATATTTTGACATTACACAAGAGATTGTTTTGGTGTAAATTTGGTTGGCATTGAAATGTGTACTGTCAACAATGTCAATGTCATATGTGTTTACTTGCGTCGTTTTAAAAATAGAACCTGGGTAATCTGCCAAATGTAGATTATTCTATGATAGATTATTTTTATCGAATTAAATCTCCTAAGTGATATATTTCCTCTTGAAAACTTTTTTTTTCTCCGGAATTATCAACAACTAAGCGATTTATATTAAATAGGTATTTTTATTTTTTGTACAGAATCATAAAATGAAAGAAACAAAATATGATTATACACCACATTGATGAAACAGCACGTCTGCAAAACGAGATTTATTAAAAATAAAATTAACATTTTCGTAAATGGAAATAAAAGAAAATATCTATGTATGGAAAGTGTACTAAAGGTCAGTTTGTGCGGAAAATATGAGCGTTGCAAATAAATCAAATTTTTTTTTATTTAAATCAGATTTAATTTTTTTTTTTAAGTATTATAATTTTAAAAACGTGTTCCACAAAATAGCAAAAAAAAACGATTGTAAAGAATAAGTAAAAATTTAAAGAAACAGTAAAAACTACAGTACAATCCGTTTATAACAATAGCGCTTATAGCGACAAACTAGTTATACCGTGGAAGTACGTTAATGTAATTTTAGTTTTATTATAACGACATCCGGTTCTAGCAACGAAATTTATGTGTTACCTTCGATGCCATCATAACCAGATTTTACTGTGAAACAGCACACTTTTCAAGTTGAATAATTCACTTTTCATCACTCAGTAATGAAGTTTTTATTTCCTACCTGGTTATGAAAAATCTGGCGTGTCATAACGTCAGTTTTCAAAAGTGACACTTTATATACGAGTATCAAAATTAGAAAAACGACAATTGTAAAACAAGTATTTTAAATCAATGATTTAAATCTGATTTATATCAATGCAACCCAGGAAAATATTTATAAAGAAGTGACTTCAATTTGACTTGAATTCAGGTACCGTAAACTTAGTCAAACAATTACATATTTTATAGAAGGTGTTTAGTGAACGTCTCATTTTGAGCACTATCTATTGTAGAGAGTACTTACAGGTTAAAATTTTATTAAATAGATTGCCAACTTTGAAATATTTGAATGCTCCATTTTTTCGCCACGCATAACAGCCTGTCCCACGTCCCATACGACCCAAAGGTAAACACCTTAATCAAACCGTACCCTTGTCATGAGTAAGTGATTAAACTCTAGCCCCGGCCTATTAGGTAATGACGACTTGTGCTCTGATACGAACAATTAATTTCACCCCTAACTCCTCCCACAACACGGGAGTTGTCAACGAAAAGCCTCAGCCCGCCATCAATTACCGTTGTTTATCAATCGAGGTACGCTGTTCCAAATTGGGAACGGTGGGATGTATTTTGAAAAATAATTCTAATAATTTACTTCTTCTTTGTTGTAATTGGAAAACATAAATAATATTGAATTTTACATTGTGAAAATTAGTGGCGAGAGAAACTGCTACTTTTGTATCACAGTGTGATTTGTGATTGTTACTTTCCAGTAACTGTAATTTTAAAGTGTGATTGTGATCACAGTTTTATGTGTGGTTAAAATCAAAAATCGTCGTTATTAATCGGAATTGTGTAGTGAGGGCCGAAACTGCTACTCTACTTTCATATCTGTGAATGTAAACTGTGACTGTGATCACAGTTTACTGTACGGTTAAAGTCGAGAATCTTCGTTACTAGTCGCAATTTTTTAGTAAGTCTGAGAAGCCGAACTACTATATTTGTATCATATTGTGTTTTGTGATTGCTATTTTCATATCCAAGATTTTAAAGCGTTACTGCGATCATAGTTATTGTACAATTAAATTCAGGAATTTTTGTTACTAATTGGAATTTTTACTTCGTAAAATGTTTAATGTATACAATAGCGAACAGTGACTTTATTTACGAATCACAGGTTTAAAAAATCACGACTTGTGATTTTTTAATATCAATGACTAAATGACAGTTTGTGAAATATCGTTTATTACTAGTAAAATGTATTTTTTGAAGGTGTAAAAATAGTATTTTCTCTTGGAATACATATACTATTTTTTATGATGTTTTATATTTATTTATTAATTAATATTTATAATCCATATCCATAATTTAAAATTTCAATAGGCTTTTTAAAATTTATTTTGCTAAAATTGTCAAAAAAACCTGTTATAGCTACTAACATACCTATGATTGTTATATGAGTATTATATTTCTAACCGCCATAGATGTCAATTGAATTTCGATCTTGTAGAGCGAAGATTTGAAGACATTTAAGGCCTGTTATGATTCATAACATTCATGATTTGTTCAATAGTTTACAGGTTTCAGAAAATAAAGACGTTACTTCCAAGAGTAAAAGCATACTTTACTTTTCTCTTCATTTTGAAGGACTGACGTAGCACTTTTAATCACTGAGGGATTAAGTATGAATTTAATCCCTGGGTAATTAAATTAATAAACAAGCATTATGTTATCACAGAAACAAGAAGGTGTATGTACGTAACCTAGCCTAGCTTACCAGAAAAAAGTACATAATAACGTTGTTTTTAAAGTTGTCATGTATTGGACAGTAATATAAATTTAATCAAATACTTATTATTTTCAAATTTATATGCGAAAATGCAAAAAATAATTTGTCACAGGACTAAAGTGCCTTTAATTCCACTTGTAATTATTTTCCTCGCTTACGGTTCGTGAAATAAACCTCACTCTCAGGATTAAATTATGCAGTTTAGTCTCTCACTGTATAATAAATATACTATTATAAAATGGTTTCAGTTACATTATACAATAACAATTGTCCCTAATTAATAGATTTTTAATGTCCTCAGGATCGCACAACGATAGCTTGTTATTCTCTCCATTAATAAACTAAATTCTATTTTTTCTTATAATTGTGATTTTAAGCCTGTTAATTATTTCACTATGTATTGTTTGCTTAAATGTAATACATTGAAAATTCATAATATTTCATGACTCGTACTGATTTAACAACGAGTATACTTTGTGTACTCAAGGTATCATTTCAAACTTTTGTAATTTGTAGAATAAAGAAAAGCAGGTGAATGAGATTGATACACATCTCTTTATTTTGTGTAACAAAAGGATTGGTAGCTTTATTATGTTCTTCTGTGATTTGAATGAACTTTTGTTCGGCATCAAAATTAGTTCCTGTGTACTTCATTCATTTAAAAATACAAATAATATTAAATATACTATCTTTAATGAAGTAACTCTGGCAAAAATAGGTGCCACATCCAAAAATATAACGAATCAAAAAAATTTTTGTTTAACTAATTAGGAATTTTGAATTATTTTATTGTACGAGTATTTCAAAACTAAAAAATCGTTTCATTTTACGAATTTATTGTCTTTGACGTATTCCTGTATTATCTTTCATGATATAAATATGTATTATTTTATTATTATTTTTGATTTTTTAATCTATTGACAACGTTGACAAATATTTTACGGTATTGTAAACGTCAAAAATAGAACTGAATTTGTATGAATTTTGATGTAGTCTTTTCAGAAATAAAAACCCGATTCCCAAGTCAAAATCTCATAAATATGTACAGCTGAATTCGCAAAACAAAATCTACTCAAGGGTCCTTCAATCCTGCGGAATCTCTACATCTTTTTTTATCTCATACATTTATACATATCCTTGCTTTGTCTAAAATTGATTGAAATATTGGATTATTAATTTAAAATTTATGAATTAATATTGTAGGGGAATTGGCAACCCAAATGAAATTAATTGTGATTAAAATTTAAATGTGTCATCAGGATTATTATCCTTTGGTGGACTTGCTGGTTAATTATATTTTCTATACCTATTTTTGGATGCGGTCTGTTCATGGACCATCATCATAATGTACTCTTATTACAAGTATGAATACGTATACATGGGCGCCGACTACATGGGGGCAGCGGGGCTCATGCCCCCCAGGTAGTGAAGCCCTGAATTGTTATTATTTCGAAGAATTATTGTACCTTATTCCATTTTTAAGTAACTTACTACTATCCTAAAATAAGTGTGAGTTACATCCTTAAAAATATTACCAGTGTAATCCTCGCATCAAAATACCTATGTACATAAATTTTCATTTTAAAATTCCCACTAGTACAGCCACAATTACAAATTGAATATCAGCCAATAGGAATCCAGATGACCGTTTTCAATGCGCGTCTCAGGATATACCGGTGATCCTGAGACGCTTGCACTCAGTCCCGCTCTGCGGGGCGCCGGTGCGGTAGTGGGCCTTCGGGCCTCCGCCCCGCCTGGTGGTCTGGCTAGACCGCCTTCCAGGGCATCTCATGCCCTGAAGGTGATCTAGTTTAGCTGGCTGGGAATTGGAGCACGCTTCAGCGTGTGCTCTACTTCTAGGCCTGCTGAAACCAGAGCACATTCTGGAGCAGTTTTAGCTGCTATGGATTGTGCTCTTGTTTCAGTGAGTTAAGAATTAGAGCAATCAGAAGTGGTTGCTCTAATTCTTGGACTGCTGAAAACAGAGCACATTCTGGAGCAGATTTGGTAGCTCTGGATTGTGGTCTGGTTTCAGTGGGTCAGGAATTAGAGCACTCATAAGTGTTTGCTCTAATTCTTGACCTACTGAAAACGAAGCACATTCTGGAGCAGATTTGGTAGCTCTGGATTGTGGTCTGGTTTCAGTGGGTCAGGAATTAGAGCACTCAGAAGTGGTTGCTCTAATTCTTGACCTACTGAAACCAGAGCACATTCTGGAGCAGATCTGGCTGCTCTGGATTTTGCTGTGGTTTCAGTGGGTCAATAATTGGAGCGCTCAGAAGTGTTTGCTCTAATTCTTGACGTGCTGAAACCAGAGCACATTATGGAGCAGATTTGGCTGCTTAGGATTGTGCTCTGGTTTCAGTGAGTCAATAATTAGAGCACTCAAAAATGCTTGCTCTATTTCTAGGTCTACTAAAATCAAAGCACATTCTGGTGCAGATTTTGCTGTTCTGGAATATGGTCTGATATCAGTAAGTCAGGAGTTAGAGCATTTTGAAATGATTACTCTATTTCTTGACCTACTAAAACAGTACTTTTTTGAGCAGTTTTGGGTGCTTTAGATTGAATGGGTCAAGAATTAGAATATTTTAAAGTGTTTGTCTAGTATTTCCTTTTCATTGTAATTTACGTTTTGATTTTAGTCATTATATAAAATTTAGCCCCAAGGAAATTTTGAAAACTCGACGCCTATGTACATATATTGTTAAATTCCCGTATTGTGAACATGTCTCTTGCAATGACAAAATAACAAATGTTGAAACCTCGAGTTGTACACTTGTAGGCCTTTATGTACGAAATCCCTCAACAATTGGTACATACGTGGTATTCTCTCGTGAATATGACCCTTTATTTCGGAATTTGATTACGTTTGTCGACAAACAATGCACAGACATCATGTCTAATTCGCCAATTTAGCTCAGGACGTAAACGGAGTAACATCATCGTATTTCAGACACAGATGAAATTTCGGTGAAACGAATGAAAATGAGATGAAATGAAACACGGAAAGTAAATTTGCAACCGCTGTTTATTTAGTAAGATTTCACCCATTGTAAATTCTCATAACACATCAGCATTCTTAAGGAAGCTATTTTAAAAACAATACTCTGATAATGGTTTATCGATATATTTATAAAAATATTTATAAAAATGAAATGACGTCTTTTCCTTGCATACATCATTGATAAATAATGAATTATTGCATTTAGTAACTTTATACGATAATAAAGTGTGTACATTGTATTTCATTTAATTTCTTATTACTGGACTTTCTCATACGAATTTTTGGTAATAAGATATAAAAATTTGCTTTCATTACAAAATACGCCAAATTTCACTAGACTTATTTGTGAGTGAAATTTAAAAAACTGAAAACACCTTTCTCTGTATTACTAATTTGTAAAATGCATCATTGTTGCAATTTATCAGTTTAAGTTAAACTATAGGTACGAGGTATATTTCTTACTGTCTGAGGAATAACTTTTTTGTTAGATATTATACTATATTACTGATTATTTTTTGACGTTTCTTTAAACAAATGAAATAATTCATTGTGTGTCATGCGTTTTAACCAGTCCTGTCAGTATTAAACTGAGAATAAAACTCTAGAGATTATTTCCGAAATAATTTTGTTTTTGTTGACGTCAGATAGTGCCATATATTTTAATAAAATGAGTAACAAAAACGATTTTTAAATTCCTGGATTAAAAAATCATCTAATTAAATATTAATCGAGAGTTCAATAAATTATAAATCTACAGTTTTTTTGTTAAATTACTCTCAATTTGTCATCACTATCTAATTTGTTGCTCTATATGATTTCATTCTTTTTTATACACATTTTACGTCATAAAATATTGTTTTAAAGTATCATACTAAAAAAAATCACAAAAATTGTGACGTCTGTAGGTTTTGGTGTGAAGTTATCCACGTGTAGATACCAGATTCCTAATATTGTGGTTTGGCGCGTTTGAAAGTTGGTAAAGTGGACAGTCTGTGATTTAAAGCATTGGAAGGCTTTTGTGTACCACTATATTGGCAGAAAATTATCAATTTGTCAGTTTTGAAGTTAAAACATTATATTTGACGTTTGAAACGAAGTGAAGTGCGTAAGAACCATGACACGTCACTGGACAAGGGGTGAAGTGGGGTAATTCAGCCGCGTTTTGAAGGATATCATTTTTAATAATAGTCTTTTTATTATAAAAAATCAATTTGGGGAAAAATAAAAAATACGGGTCCAATAATTTTATTTACTCTATTGATCAAAGCTAAAAACAATTTGGATTAAAACTTTCGGAAGGCTTGATATTTTTTAATTTTTGTCAGTTACGGTTTCATTTACAGATAAAATTTGAATATTACTGAATGAATGTACATGCATATGTAGACCGTACAAATACTTTTTTGACTATTAAATTTTCGGTTTTTGATAAATGTTTACTGAATCCAATAGTAAACTTAAATATATTGTGTTCACATGCATTGAATTACAAAGTTTGAACACAAAAACCTAATGTGCAACAAATATTTTTAACTCACAGTACATCGAAAATTTATGGAAACGTTTAATGAATTAGTTTTTCCCGTAAAATGAAAACCTTTTGGGTTCAGCAATATTTTAAGGATATTAAATATATTTTTGTAATTTTATTTGTAAAATATTAAAAACTATTTTTTAAAGAGGAAACAAGTAACAATTTGTCCCAACCTAAAATTTGGTTATGGTAGGCCTAAACCAATATTACCCCTGGTCAAATATTTGACAAAAATAAACAACAATTTCCCATATGTTCTGTCCGCACGTAATAATTTAATACACGTTCAGTCATGCTCACCGTAGGCTGTGGATAAAGTTTGCTTTTCCAACTCAAATATTCAGTTTATCCAGCCCTGGAAAAGCAGGCACGCACTCTCTGAATTTCAACCATTCGGGAGATTTACACTGACAGAGATGATAAAGTTTCTTTTAAAGAGATTTATCCGGAGAAAAACTTTGAAATATTCAGCTAATAGCCTAGTTAGCTTGCGTTTCAGGAACTCAGACTTGATTGGAAAAAATCCTTTCAGAACATTAAATAATGCTGTTATTTCACACATAAAAGTTGTCTTTGTGGTGCTCTTTCCGTCCCAGCTACAAGTCTGGTAAACGTCCTCCATGATATAATCAAAAGTAATATAATAAGAGCCATTAATTTATTGGAAAAATTTACGAATAGTTGTTGCGTAGTAACAGACAAACGAGTGTCAAAAATGACATTTAGATCACGACAGCGAAGATGGAGTGATTTAAAAGTCATTTTTGACCCGAGTTGTCGTTACTTCGCAGGAATTATGAGTAAATTATTCCAATTAAATTCATAGCTCGAATTATATTTACTTGGTAATTTCACAAATGACAATACTTCAAACGTAAAATTTTTGTTATCAACAAAATGTAACCATGACTATGATACTGTAGTTTTATCAAATTTCTTCACTGAAAAACTACCTAAGGCCATCAAATATGAAGCATTCTGATTAGATGAAAATGACGTGTATAGAATAATCAATAAAAACTTGATTGGAAAATTAACTAACAATTTTTTATTTTTATTTTTTATATGAAACTTTATCTAATTTGAAAGCGAAGTGTAGTTTCAGAAAGTCTTAATTCTTATTTGTTAAGCCGTAATATTTTTTTAAGTGTTCTGTGACGTAAATGTTAAGTTAATTTGGTTCTCTAACAGTGGGGTTCGCTAAAAATTACAATTATATAAATTGCTCTATTTCAACTGTTATAAGACATATAAATATGTTTTAAAGAACTATTGTATTCCTTACTTGGAAATATACATAAATGTAAGCATTTTAATAAAATAATTTATAAATGTTTACGAATATTATAGTCCGAGTTTTGACAGTCACTGACATGATTTTGCTGCCTACGTCATTCAACATATCTGTCATTTCCATATCGTGAATATTTTTTTTCACAAATTTTTATTAGCCCTGAAATATGCTTTGTATTTTGTATTTAATTACCAGCTATAGATTAATTGTCAAATAGGACAAATTATTGTATTTTTGTGTGATGTATGTTTTCAGTTTGTTATTGCGTTAATAAATTTTCAGTCCACTCCAACAATACAACGCAATAGATCAAGATTTCCGTCCTGAATTTTATCCTTTTTACAGCTTTTCCTTTCACTTGTTATTTTCTGTACGGTAGTCAGAATCACGCTTCGAAACGCCCTAACGAATATTTTTCACAGTAATGGTACGTAGGATACAACTTGAAAGGATAATCATTATCCTTCTAAAAATACGGAAAGGATTCTTGCTTATTATCCACACGAAACTAGATCTTAAGCCTCTTTCAATGTACATATAAATAAATATCTCACTCAGGGCCGTATTTAGGATATGTAGGCACTTAGGCTGAACCTGGGGGGTGACCCTAGGAGGGGTGGGGGTGTGTCAAAAGAATGTAATGCATTTCACTATTCCTAAGTTGCGGTCTGTCAAATATGTATTTTTACTTCGATGCCGCACGGCTCCAGAAGTAAAATAGTGATTTTACAACCTTTAAGCCTTAAGCCTTACACAAAGAAAATTTCTACCTAATCCTCCCAAGCACGGGGTGGCAGGTAAATTTCAACCCCAGAAGTTATATTTATACATAAGCGTAGGTGCATATTTTTTATAGTAGAGGCATATGAAATTCACTTTCGGATAAGCCAACTGGTCCTTATAGTTTTATGGGACTTGCGATAATGCTTCATTTAGGCAGGTACTTTCTTCTGTAAAGGGCCATACCAGAAATTTTGTTTCAAAATGTTTCCAAATTATGCACTTTTATATCTAGATTAAAATATTCAAAAAATAATGCATCTTAAAAACACGTCTTCTAATTTCTATCTGAAAATTGAGAAGAGATTAAAGTAAATTTTAAATACAAACAGTTATTGACATAAATATAAGAAATATTTTGTTGTTAAAAATATATATTTATATTTCGTCTTATAAGACCATTATCAGGAAACACTAATGAATATACTTTACAGAAAATTTTTAGAATTTATACATAAAAGAACAAAGTCAGAAACTAAGTATTAACTAGCTTTATATACAATGTTAGGAAAATCAAAAAGGGATTAAAGCGGAGTGATCAACAGAGATTTGACTAAGTGAAGTTATTCATGCTTAAGATTTTTTTTTTCATTTGGATTTCCAATTATTCTAAGAACTCCATTATTAGTTATTAAAAATTTTCTTTAGAGGTACATGGTCAATTTTGGACAAGTCATCAAAAAGTTATTTCTGTGCTTGCAGTTTTTAGTAGTGTATGCATAAAATTGTAAATACAAATATGTGGAGATCCTGGGAATATAATTTTATGGACGCAAGTCATGCTGAAAACAACATTCGGAAGAAATAGATCAATCCATCAGAAGATCAACCGTCGACGTCGAAAAAACGGAGTCGCAACTTGCAAATATGTATCCTATGACGAGAAGAATATGATACGGCCCTGTTCTTACTTTTCAAGTGATACCTTTGAGTTGGGATAATTTATAACTCCTGACCACAAAGCTTCCCACCGCTCCATAAAAGGTTGTAAAACCCGCATAAGTCAATTTCATATAAATCTACTTCTACTATACATATTTTGATAGTTACCACATTATGAAACTAAGGTTTCAAAAAAATAAGAGAGTCGTGACCATTTGTTGAAAGATTAAAACATATCTAGTGTGGTTTATGTATGAACAAAGGTACAATACAGAGCTCTGTACAAGTAAAATCCACAATGATTTATTGTAATTATTTTATCGCATACCTCTACAAATTACTGCTGTATTATTGACAAATACGTGTTAATTTCCTGGCAGTAATGTGGTTCACTAATCAATACTTTCATCTAAAGTTCCATGCAACAGTTATCCGCAAAATGATTTGTTCTCGGATTATATGGTTAGATATTCTCTTTGGAAATAAATCTGTGTTTACGTTGAAAGTTATAGACCCTCGAGATTACTGTAATGTAAAATAGAATCATGAAAGACCTCCTGAAACTTTACATCAGGAGTTTGTGGATATGGACGCTCTCTAGCTTTATTACTAATAAAATAATAAATTGTAAAAGTTACAAGGTCTTTTGTCTAGTGTATAGTTTTCAATCTTTTTGATGTAAAGGCATCCCAAATGGAAAATATACAATTTCCGGCACTCCCAACATTATGTGCATGTAATGACATTTTATTAATCTTAGGAAAATATGTGTTACATGATCTAGATGTAATTTACATAATTCCTTTATATTTGGGTGTATTTTGGACAAATATATTCGCCTTTCCTGTTCTACCGACTTCAATCGTTCTCTCTTAGGTCATATTCACACAAGAGGTAGAAAATTGAAGTAAAACTTGAAGTGCTCTGGTTCGTATATTGCGATATTTATTCTGAACAAATATCCAAAAGTTTGTAATGAAAATTCAGAATATTTCATTTGCGAAGTATTCAGTTAAAACTATCAATAGATATATCTGAAAAATAGTAGCAAATCTTTATTCAACAAATGTTTTAGGTGTTCTTGTAAATATTTCCAATTTACCTCAATTTCCAAAATTCTATCTTGTCTTTAAAGGTTCTAATTTTATCGGACGATTTTAAGAAATTTATACCTCTTATTTTTGTATGCTGGAATTTAATCAGTTCTTCAAATACATTTTTCAACAATTCACAAAATGTATTTTCTTGTTTAAAAAATGTTAGTAAGTAGTTCTACTTTTAATTCGTAAATACGATTCAATACTCATTCTTTGGACTCAGATCCAAAAATTGTTAAAATAGCTATGAAGGTAAATTGAAAACTTAAAAAACCCAAAAAAACCCATTCAAAAAACCCACTCAAAAAAAAAATCATGAAAAAGCTCATATTTTTTTTTAAGTTAACTTTATTCGGTATGTCCAAAAAGTTTCATAAACATAAACAAATTATGATTATAAGATACACATAATATGACATGCAAGGTAATAGAGGCAAAAAAAGGAAACAGGTGGGTTGGGTTTTTTTTGGTGAAAAAACCGGGTTTTTCTCAACCCTGATTTGAGACCGACAAGAATTGAAGTTCTTCACAGTTATATTTTAGAATCCTAGTTCATTTAATTGGAGCAACAGTCTGTATTTGAGTTTTTTGAGTTTACAATAAAAAATATGATAATTTTACAAAACAAACAGACTGTTTGTACAAGACTACAACGCGAAAACCGTATCAAAATGGAAAGAAATTTCTTTTCTAAACATTGTGCAATTCTCTGGAGATCTTTGAAATGTTATCTCAACGTCAAAGACTTGTATGATATACCAATATTTATTCTTATGATAAGTGAACATACAATTCTTTATTATAATATGAAATGTAAATAATACTAGACACATGGAGTTTTTATCAAAATAAAAACAAAGATATAATAGATGCGATGTTGTGACTAGGACTGTATTTTATCAAATGTTTTACTCACGTGTAGAAAAGACGCTTATAATACGAAATTTGATATTGCATTTCTCTCATAGACTATACATGTCAATGAACGATTATTTGGCACAACAATTCTACAAGGAACAGGATCTTAAAATATAGCATCCTTTACAAGACAGTAAAATAAAAAAAAGTTGCCTTAAAAATTATTTTTAGGATCTATAGAACGTTCTTACAATTTTTTTAAAATAAAAATGAATATAGGGAACGAGCGATCTTACGAGATGTCTTGTAGCACTATTCAAAATGGTGGTTAAAATAGTGATAGATTATAGATTTTATATTATGTTTTTACGTCATGCATGAGTTAATTTTATTTGATGTAGTTATTTCGATATGTTTTCACGGTTTTTGTTAAAGTTTAGTTCAATAAATTTTCTTTTTAGTTTTTCGAAATGACTGTGTATTTGGGATTTTTTTTAAGTACATTGTAAATAATAGGTTGAGACCCGTACGGGAAAGAGAGGCTACATTTTTGATTGAGTACGTCCTTTGGTGTGAGCTAGTACAAACTTAAAAAGTATTTTGGATTATATGATACAAACATTGAGTTTAAATAATAAGCTCCCTATATTCATACTACCAAAATTACTTATAAGCCATGGATACCCAGCAATTAGAATCATTGTTCTTATATATTTTTGTCATTTAAACAATATACACCATGTGAGAACAAATTTTCAAGCTGGACAACTGTAATTTGACCTCATATTGAATCTATATTTTTATATAGGGTATGCTAGTTCATATAAGGTTTATAGTATAAAGCTTTCTGCTAAGTAGAGATATACACATGTTGTCTGTATTATAAAATTATAATTTATGCATATATTGCGAGAATAGAAAAACAAAAATATTTTAGTAACTAGCTTATATCAAACATTTAGCAATATATATTGCTTCTATAGTCTATGCTAATAAGTATAGGTACATGAGAATATTTGATTGTGATTTTGCTGTTATATTCAATTTATAACTACATGGTATCACTTTCTTTAGAATATAAGCAGACAGACATATATTAATTTATTTTGTTCCCAGATTTTAAGAGCTATGTGTGTCATTGTTTCTGTAAGTGAGGTTTTACCACAGAATAGTTCACACATGCAGAAGCGACACTCCGTGTCGGTACCTTTCATGTTCCCCTATCCAGTTCTATGACCTTGAAGCATTGTGCAGACCTTTAAATTAGTGCTCTTCCCCTATCTCTCTCTCAGATGTGAGGAAACTTTCCGATTTTAAACAATGGGCCCTTTCCCCATCTCTCTCTAATTTTCGCTTCTCTGTCTTACTGTCGCTTCTGTATAAACCTACTCTGTGGTTTTACTGTAAAATAGTGTAAACTAATTTCTTGGATACGTAGCTCTTACAGTGTTGTACGGAAAAATATCTCCACGTTACCATTACCATTTTACATTAATAAAATTATATTTTCAACAATAATATTTGCTATTTATTTTCCGTGAAATAACATACAAGTTTATATTAAAAACAAACTTATTCTCATTGTATTAGTTTGTATATTTTCCGCCAGAGGCCAACTCTTTCGCTGCACATTTTCTATACCTATACCTAAGACAATTATAATTTAAGTCATTCATGTTCATTTATAGAAAATATCTACAACCAATTTTGGATATGATAACCGTAAAATATTGAAATCTTCTTCCTCAATATTGCAACCTTGGAACCGACAAACCTACATTTGACAATTTTAATATTTTAATGTAAGTCATTCATGTTATAGAAAATATCTACAACCAATTTTGAGTATGACAGCCGTAAAATATTGAATATTTCTTCCTGAATATTGCAACCTTGAAACCGACAAGCAATGACATGCATACAAGGAAATGTAAATTTGAATTTTACGAAGAATACGCGATGTCAACATTGACACAGCGTGTTATTAAGGGAGGAATCCGTTGCCAACAATTCCTTCCGACAATATCGCGACCTTTGAATGAACTCTGACATTCTATGCAACTAGTGATTTATTTATTGATCTGCTAATGTAATTGAAACGTTTAATAAGCTTAGCAAGTTATTCTGGTTCGTATCGCGAATTGCCAAATTGTAGGAATGTGAACTAATAGTCAATTAAAACAATGATTAAATAGCATCTGTAATTGTAGATTCATTTATTACTCACGTAAATTTACTCTCTAATTACTAGATGTAGACTTTCTAGACACTTGTGTTTTCCAGATTATCAAGACATGACTTGTCTTGAAATTTTAAGATGAGACAAGACTTTATTATTCCAGATGAAGACGAGAAAAATCTAGATAATTTTCAAGACTCTAGATTACTATAAAATTATAAATTTTCGAATTATAAATATAGGTGCGCAGCAACCGAGGGACATAAGGCACTGGTCAATAATGCTCTTCTCAATCGTGGTGTATATATTATTTTTTTCACTACCACCGTTGAACATTAACATGTTTCTTAATATTCACAAAAATAAATTAGGCTGTCTTTGATTTTATATTTGACGTTTCAGTTTGTCAACATCACTTTTAATTTTTAATTTGATTTACTTATTTAATTACAGTTTTTACTTAGTTTCTTTTATCTATGTAAACAAATGCTTAATATTTTGAGACCAGTAAAATAGAAAAAAGTTTTTAAAATCTATTTGTTGTATCAATACAAAAAAACAATTGAAATATGTTTTCATATTTAAGTTTAAAACTAAAACATATAAGACCCACCAAGGAACGTGACCGTATAAAAATATTATTACAACTTTTCAGTAAATAAAAACGAAATAAAATTGTGGACAATTTAAAATTCAGTTCTTTTATATTTATGTTTGAAACAGTAAAGAAAATATATGAGGTAAATAGATAAATTTACATGACAAAAAATTTTATCTTTCGTTTGTAATTCTTTTGTTTTAAATGTTTTTCCAAGCATAAAACAGATTTGAAATTTTAAACGAATTATTTGTGTTATTTATTTTTGCATAAAATAAATTTATTTTGAATTAACAAAACATTCATTCAATAATTTGTAATGAAATTTTTAAATTTGTCGTCCTCATACATGGTTTGTATTCAAAGGAAAAATTGTTTAGAGCCTTTTTCATCCTTAATCGTCCTGCCTGGAATTTTTAATTAACTTCTGGTTTAAGAGTTTAAAACTTTTTATTTTTGATTAAACAATATTCATGTTGTACGCATTTTTAATAAGCCATTAAATAAATTTTTTACTTTTCAATTTTAAAACGGTAGCTTATTAACAAAAAATATATGTTCAAGTATCCCAAGAATGTATTCTGAAATATTTATTCCTGTCAAAATCGTATACATAATGTAGAAAAGTTTTGCAATACATATGAAATACTTCCGAAACCTGGAGAAAAGATTATGAAAAAAGAATAAGAGTTCTTTCTTTGACTTTGAAAGATGTAAAGAAAAATCTTAAACTATGTTTCGAATATCAAAATAATTCTGAATACTTTGTAACATTTTTTGATGTATTTACTCGTCATGTTATATATTCATTCCTTTGAAATATCGACTGATATTACTCCAAAATAATAGCATATTATTCAATGAGCATGTAATGTGTGCTATTGTTCATGACAATGAAATTTGTCAACACAAGCGAAAGCGAGTGTTGTAAATCATTCGAATGAGTAATAGCCATTACATGCAAATAGTATACTATACTTTATCCACAACTATAACATGAAAAATATTTGTTTATTATTCTGTTTCACAGCATATTTAACGCAAGACAATTATTTCTAGTGTTATTTAGCTACAGTTTAATCTTAAAAATAAAAGAATTAAAAATGACAAACCTGGTGTAACTTTGGCTTTTTATGTAAAAAAACTTACTTAAACTTACTTAAAAGTAAGTAAAATACATGACAGTTTTGAAAACAAAACATTATTATGCATATTTTTCTGGTAAACTAGGATAGGTTACATACATATACGTATTTTTTCTATGGTAACGTACTGCTTGTTTATTAATTCAATTCATATTTAATATCTCAGGGATTAAAAATTCTACTTCAGTCTCCGAAAATGAAATGAAGGTTTACTCCTGGAAGTGCGAAAACATAAATTCGCTCTTATTACAGAATGACTGTATTATTTTTTATTGTAGCGACAGGTTCGCTCGCTTCCCATTGTTCTGTTTTCCAGAAGGTTTGTGAACATTACGGAATTTAATTGTTCTACTATAAAAACCCCGAGCAGGAGATCACGAGGACAGTCTAATATTGATACGTGTAGTGATCGTTGGAGATATAAATAAATAGTTGGTGATATAAATATTGTGGAAATAAATACTGCGTAGTTTTAAATATATAAATAAATAATCTTAGTGTTTAAGTTTTTTTTTAATAACTGATAGTCTTAAATAGTGTTTATGTTTATTTATTCATAGTGTTACTTATTTTAATTATCTTTTATAATTCATATTTCGTTTATTAAACTTAGTTATATAAATACTCGTATTTCACTTATGTTTACACTACACCTAAATAAATAAAGGTTACAATAAGAACCGCTGCCACCAAAAATAATATTCATATGGAAATTTATTATACTCTTCTTTATTTTTAAAGAGTATGTGATTCTTTTTAAGTGAATTCCATATTATTATGGAACCAGGACGACTATATTTATACAATGCGAATTCAGAAAACTTTGTAAGCGTTCATGTGTTCAATATTGTTTAAACAATATCCTAGCAACGAACTTTCCTGTGCAGTTTATTCAATTAGAAAATTAGATTTAACTGAACTTTGTTCTGATGACTTGAGTATAAAGTTTGTACTAAGTTCAACCCTAATATCGCGATCCTAATTTCGGTTATTTCATCACCAATGTAGGCGATGAATTACACTAATTTTCTTTTTAATTGAAAGGAGTAATTAGTAGAATAAATTAATTAAAATTTTGGCAGGACTTACGCTTGTAAGGATAATTAGTGGACTGCTTTACCTGAAACAATGAAAAGAATTAGTAAGCAAAATAATTCATTTCAAAAATGCTGTCATTAAAAATATATTCAACAATTATAATTTTGCTAGTATTGTCTGCTGTTAAACGAGACGAGATAATTACTTATCTCGTCTCGTCTCAATATACCGAGATAAAATCTTGTGAAGACGAGACAGAAAAAACACTCCTATTTCTACAGAATTTTTTTAAAAACTATATTTATAATAAAAAAGTATAATATCTCAAACATTTTTACTAATAATAAAAAAAAATAGTGTATTGAAACATTGAAACAACCAAACAACAGTATACTTTTGTGTATGGTGCACATAAAATAAAATTAATTGTACAAAAAGAAAACTAATTATTGATTTTATGATTTTCGTACAAAATAGTTATTTGTAACAGCCACTTAACTTTGGCGAGAGCGAGTATATATTGACAGACCAAGCTGAAAGCAAGGCCTTGAAATGCGAGATCTCACAAAAGAGTTTCTGGACGTTGATACACAAGATTTTTTGCGCCGATGACACTTTTAATTTATTAAAGAAATATTATTACTACTTAAAAATTTATACACTATAGATAATTATGTTGATAACATTTTCAATTCATATGGATATATACACAATACACTTGTTTTATTAAAAAAAAATAGTGACATTTGTTCTATTCTAACGTAAAAACTAAAACGAATGTGAATTGATATTTTTCAACAATTAACGTAATCATATTCATACAAGACGAGTATAATATGAATAATAAATCAAAAATAGTTATTTTGATTAACGTTTTACATTTCCAATAAAATAAAATTATAATTTTGACAGAATAAAATGCTAAAATATTTAAGTTGGCATCCTTACATTTTGCCGGCCTAGGCGTGCAAACAGAGAGTTTCTGGACCATTTTGAGTTCTGTAATACTAGTTATAATGAAACGGAGGCGTGAAAAATATTGTAGAAATTTCTAGCGTAAACTTGGTTCCCGGAATCGTTATATTGTGACGCGAGCTTGCACAAACCGATCTTTCCCACACTTGTTTTTTAAATAATTATTAAACCAGTGTATTATATTTAACTCAAATTTTAATTTGCAAGATAAATTTCTTTAAAATAAAAACCTCATTCTACTCGGAGTGCGTTAACCAAATGAGCCACCAGTGCTCGTTGCATTTGCCGTACTTTCAATTAATTACTCTACTTGTTTGTCCTAAACTTAGTGTCTCTTATTCCACATGTATTTATCTTCTAAATTGACATACTTTAGTTTAAACGTCAGCGGCAGCTGATGTCTCAAAGGTATTAGTATGGAAACTACATCATCTTAAACTTTATATTTTTGTTCATTTTACAAATTTAAGCATCCAGGTGTATTTGTACATAAAATTTTACGTTTCATAAAACATTTATGTTTGGAATTAAAATGACGAAATGTACAACCCTTAAAATTGTTTATAAAGGTAATAAAAACCTTTTTCATGGACAAGAAGATGAGAATTACATGGATAATTACTTGTACATACAAGTAAATAAATAAATCACTTACGGCTTATTACCCATTGTTGTTCTTTATCGCAAATATCAGTGATATACAGGATGCTCATTTTTAATAGATCACTATTAAACTGTGTTTAGAACTACGCAATTAGTAATTTCAATTTCAACTTTCGATTTGCAATTTTTATTTCCAATCATAATCGTTCACAATTACTACTTAATTTGAAACGAGGTATACACTCCCTATAACTGTTTTTCGTTATAAGTAGCACTACTATTGACAACAATTTATCAAACTGATCAGTATTCATAAATGTGGATACCTAAAAACATTTCTGGATCTCCCAGTATACGAAATACACGTTCCTATGGTTACGTAATTCAATGAAAAAATGACGTATTTCGCACACTAATATCAATGCATTAATATCAACATTTTTTGATAGTTGTAGAAAATAGTATATTGTGCAACAAGTGCAGAAATTCGCTTGTTTCCCGTGAGTTATGAAAGTTTCGGCACGAGTCGAACTCGAGTGCTGGAAACACACAAGGTGGGAAATAGGTGATTCTGCACGACTGGCTCACTATACTTTTCTACAACCACAGTGATAGTGGATGTCTAGGCTAGTAGTGAAATATTGTAAAATAAAAATTGTCTGCTAATTTAAAAGACTCTGTAGTACCTACAGTTCTCGATATAACAACAGTAAGCATTTAAAATAACCACCCTGTACTACAATCGAATTTAGTCAGATGTCTAGCTGAAGTGGAGAATACACCACAGAAATCATTCTTATGTGAGAAAAAATATGAGTCGAAAAAAATAAATAAAGTAATTTGAAAAGCTGTCTCTTAAGTTCCTGTACTTCGATCGAATTTAGTCAAACATATAGCTGAAGTGGAGAATACACCACAGGGATCACTTTTATGTGAGAAAAAAATTAAGTCAAAAAAAATTAAAGTAATTTGAAAAAGCCGGCTCTTAAGTTCCTGTACTAAAACCAAATTTACTCACATGCAGTTAAAGTGGAGAATACAGCACAGGGATCACTTTTATGTGAGAAAAAATTTGAGTCGAAAAAAATTTTGTTTTTGCTTTGTTGTATAAAATGAAAGTAATTTGAAAAAGCCGTCTCTTAAGTTGTTTTCGAGCAGGAATATTTCCTGTACGGCACTCCACATCGATGTGTTTGTAAAGGATGAAATATGTTAAGCGTATATGTGCCATACAGTACCAAGCATGTGTGTAAACAGATTATAATGATTTAAGGGTTAATGCCTATCATATATACTACACGTCGATATACATTGTTCCAACATGTTTCACATTAAATATGAATTATAATTTATATGAAATTTCTCTTGTCAAAGCAATATGTAAAATTAATTTATATATACTTCATATTTATTAATTTGTAATCCCGGGTCTTAATTGTTTTTTAATTGCTTATTAAAACGACGAGGTACTTTATATATCAAGGTTTCTCATATGTTAATTTGCCGCAGAATTTGCTCCCGTGTATATAATCCCCTTATGTATTTATTGCCTCACATTCTAATAATTGCATCAAAATGTGCTATAATTTTATCGATAATTACAGAGATGGAAAACGTAACGTAACTATACTCGATAACGTTATAATAATGTTTCATTGCATTAATAACGTAACAATAACTAAATAACGGTATGTAACCGTAACGTAATAAATAACTATACACTATAATGTTATTTCCCGGTCGGACTGATATCGTGTACTTTAGTATTAATTTAAAAAAATATATTTTTTTAGTTTAATTTTTATGAACTTTTATTACAAATTTGTCATAAAAGTGACATCTTCTGTGAAGTGATTGACAAGGTTGAAGTTTAATTTCTATGCCTCCGTAATATAATTTTTTATTCTAGCCGCCGTTTAATTTCTTCGCCGCCGTATGTAGAATCAGCCAATAAGAAGTAACTTGTACAATAGAAATCTGTAATATCGCCCTAAATGTCACTATAAAAACTAGATAACCTAAGAATAAAGTTACTAAAAATTATAAATAACTGACAGGTAACCTACATATTAAACGTCATATAGTAATTTATTTTTTAAAATTTCTACATTTGAAGAAAAAATAGCATGTGTTATTCAGAGTAAAAGTGTCTTTGTGTGCCTCGCATGCAATTGTCCGACTCGCTTCGCTCGTCGTGCAAACTTCCATACTCGCCACACAAAGTATCACTTTTACTCTTAATAACACAATATACTATTTTGTTTCATGATCTGTACCCTGAAGACCGTGTATGTATTATATATACATATATTTCACTAGCAGCGTTTGAAGATTGTTGCAAATGCACCAATTACAAACCTTGTAACATCCTACTGCCAATACGATTGCATACGTGTGTCATGTTATGTTTAAATTAGAAAGTTTTCATTATCGCTTAGCTTACCCCAAGTACTTAATATTTTCCTATCTTTAGTTTGGTTATTCTAAATTATTAAAATAACCTGGTGGCAGCGTTATAAACACCTACACTTTTCGGCATTTTAATTACAAAATTCTCATAACAATATTGTCTCACATATTTTTACCATTACATTATTGTTTTAGTATTTATCCTAATTCTCAAATAACTACTTTGGCTCAGAATAAGCTCTAATTTTCACTTCAAAATTCGCTCTCATTTATGAAACCTGTTATTTATATTTTCGTTCTAGATTTTATCTAGTGCAAAACAATTGCTCTATTTATTTGTTTCATAATATACTCGGATTTTTCCAATAAATACTCTAATTTATTATCTTAAAAATGTGCTCTAGTTTATTTAATTTCTGATGTAAATATTGCCTCATATTTTAGTTTTAAATGTGTTGCACTAATTTGATGTATTTATAATTTTTATAAATTTTTCCCTCCGCTAGAATTGAACCTTGGTCTTTTATTTCGTAATTAGAGACGCTGCCCTTAGCATATAACTAACCTTGTTAACTAATGAAGTTATTGACAAAATAAACTTTATCAAATATTTCAGTGGAAAATTTTTAAACTCGTAATTGAAATATCATATTCGTTTGATATTTAAAAATACATAAATGTCAATTATTAATTGCTGTATAAAAATATATTGACATTCTTTTTATCTGATATTTTCATACACATAAATAATATTTTGTTTTTATGAACAGCATTGCTACATCCGTCTACAATTAGATTAATATTAAACAAAAAGCAATTTCATCGTAATTAAGTCAATTGTCCCAAACATAAATAAAATAATAACCAGAAATAAATATTTTATTTAAACAGGAAATTCAAATTTCAACATTCAACTCTACGTCACTTCCTGCTATATTCTTATCCAGGACGTTCCCTCAGGACTCCCCGAACGCTTGCAATGCCGCCCTGGTGGAAAACAGGAGAACTAACCGCAGTTGACAAAGAGTGACATGTAGATTTTTCAGTATTTAATTGTTTTTATATTCTGATTTATATATTATGTAGAATTAAAACTTATACCTATGACCTAGATTAAAAAATAATATACTGGCCTTTTATATCTGTACATGTTCTATTTTTCTATCTAGTTAATGTTTTATGCATTAAGTATGTTAGATAAATATGAATTTATAGATAGCATGTTTGTAAATTCATTTATAAATAATATATCACATTATATTTTGTTTATTTTGTAAATATGAATATTATAAATAAATATATACATTACACTCAAAAATTTTATGATCAAAATATTTACTTTTTATAAAATGAAAAATATAAAAAATATGTAGCACAGCATTTCTAGATGGAACTTGGGTAAAGTACATTAGAGTGATATCTCTCATAGGGAATGTTAATTTTGTTGTTTAGAGACAGTGTAAGTAGCGGCTTGAAAATGAATGTAGTCAACACTGAATAATCCAAGATTTACTAAAAAAAATTGCCAAAAATTTGTACCCTTTATACACAATAAATAAACTAATACTTCGGTAGGTTTAAACTAATTATTTGTGTACATACTTTATAAACATGTGCATAAGATTTAACGTAACTTAAAAATGTGGTTCTATTTATACACAGTCATAAGTAATTTAGTGGTCCATTTAACCTCTGCTCTGAGGACAGATGGACCACTTATGCTAAGGAGAGATGAACTAGAGAATTTTTATTGAAAAGATAATTCGCACATAGAACGGTAGACGATCTAGTTGTTATTCCATGAGTTCTGAAGAATGTTTTTAAAATGTTAGTCAGATTATGATAATGAAGAAGCTGAAGATTATGTAAAGAAATATGTAGAATGCAAGGAAAATTATTTAAAAACAAAAACGATAAAAAGGATGACTTTGACAAATGACAACAATCTGTTAACCAGTTCATTTGAAAGTCATACAAATTTTATGAAGGAAATTTTAAATATGAAATGAATTAAAAATATTCTGAACTGCAATAACAAACTAATTATAAAACTACAAATTGAATGTATTGAAAAATTTATATAGAATATTTTACTACAGTGGCGGGAGATAATGTTTTGGACACATCAGACTTTTTTCTTTATTCTTATAAGTAAGCCTAGACCTAGATAATATGTTGTTATAAATAAGTTTTGTTTTTCAAATATTATTAAATATTATACAATAATAATTATTTTTCCAAAAAGTGGACCATCAAAACCTCCTCTTACCATATTTGAGGTACATATTTCATGAAAAGTTTTACGTGTTTCGAACTCTTCGAACATTTCAGTTCGACTCGAAGTGCGGTAAAGATATCCATATCTACAATCACCATAAAAAATTCTAAAGATTAAGACCATTAACAACTTGCAGTAAATCATTTTAAATTGTGTTTTTAATGATATCACGTTTTGCTGAAACTTCAATTTCGCTGAAAATACTCGTGTATATCGTTTTCAGTGATATTCACGTTCGAAAATATTTTTGATAAAACCGTCTCTCTTGGTCGTTTCAGTTTCAGATTCAGCGCGAGCTCGCGATTACTTCAGGTTTTATTAAAGAGTGTTTCAGGCGGCTGTAAACCTATATTGCGTACTTAAACCCCTGAAAACTGAAACTCGAGCTAATCTAAACTCTCAATCAATTTATGGAGCGATTTTGCGAGAGAAAACAAATTCCAACAAAGACGATTTAATATCAAACAAACCTTTTCTTAGTTGCCAATCTAATTCTGGTGAATAAATTAGTAATTAATATTAAAACAATAGAGTTCTCAACAATGATCTATTAATTACGAATATGTGCATAGAAATTAGTTTCTAGGATATTGTTGCATTGCAGCTATATTCATCTATGATACAATATTGCTATATAGAACACGGCTTCAATTATTAGGTTATATGAAGAGATATTGGAAACTAGTGTTTCACAAGACAAGACTTCTTGTCTTGTTTTGTTATTTCTTGTCTTGTCTCAAAAAACAAGACAAGAATTTTAAGTATGTCTTGTCTTTCATTATGCTTGTAAACAAAAATCTTGTCTTGATCGTCATTTTCTTGCATATTTCTTGCAAGTTACAACGTAGGGATTCCCATATTCGCAAATGAACATATAATTAATCTTTGTATCACTTGTACATTTTTATTTTGTTTAGATAATATCAATGTCAATTATCAAATATATATATATATATATATATATATATATATATATATATATATATAATACAATTCTTATTATTAAATGAATATTATAAAAACAAAAAATAGCATAGCTCCACTAATTCAAATATTTTCAAGGACTTTGGGCCTTAACTCTTGCTATATAATTTGAAAGAATAATTTTATTATTGAACCAATAATAATTATTATTATATATTTTTTATAATGAAATTTACATATATGTATAAAGTAAAAAATAAGTTTTATTTTTTTTAATACTTACATATTCTTGTACTTTTAGGTAAATAAAATCTATATGTTCAATTACTACATTTAAAAAATAAAAACTTCATTATTTTCCTAATCTGTATCATATTTTATAGATAGATTCTAATATATATTATATATATACTCGTATTTAAAATAAAAAAAAAACAAGAGTACAAGAATTGAAGAAAATCTTGCTATTCTTGCACTTTTCTTGCTAGACAATTTTTTGCCTTGTCTTGTTTTGAAATTTGTAGTTCTTGAGTTGTTATTGCATTTTTTGCAAGATTGATGCAAAACTTATGCAAGACAAAGAAATAGAAGAATCTTGTAAAACACTATTGGAAACTCATTATAGAAGTCGATTGCACATTTTAAAGTTTTATGGAACTTTAGGTAAGAGTTTGTTAAGCAGGTACTTTCTTTTGTAGTATAATACTAGGGATCATTATGTACTTTAAATTTAGGTTAAAATATTCTAATGATAATACAATTTAAATGAATTCAATTTGTAAGTTGAAAAGAGATTAAAATATTATAGAATTAGAGAAATACAAACAGTTATTGTAATTTTCTTTCGAGGTAATAATTTATATTTATAGTGCAGTGCGTGACTTTTAAAAGCCTGGGATTTTACCTACACTGCACGGGACGTCCCAGGGGTCTAGATAGGACCGTTCCATTAGATAGTATAGTAGAATTTTACCTGTTTGTATGTAATTAGAAATTCAAGCGACAGAAAAATCAACCAATGCGATTCTGCTTTTCTACCTGAGTTTATAGGAGATTCTCTTTTTTCTCCCAATAGTCAAAAGTGACAGTTGTACCACAGAATAGTTACATACAGAAGCGACACTCCGTGTCGGTACCTTTCATGTTACCCTATTCAGTTTTATGACCTTAGAGCATTGTGTAGACCTTCAAATTTGTTGACTTCTCCTATCTCTCTCTAATTTTCGTTTCTCTGTCTTACTGTCGCTTCTGTAAAAACCTATTCTGTAGTTGTACTATATTTTTGCGAGGCCTGTACCATTAAAATGCGAGTAAAATATCATAGAATGAATACAAAACGATCTAGATTTCATCTATTATAAATTTCAGTATCTGTTTGACCGTCGGTTTAGTTTTTTTTTCAGTTTTTACGATAACTGTTTCAGTTGTACGAGTAATTTCAAATAACAGCACATCTCGTAAATTATTAAAAATAGAGTGCCTGTTATACAATTGTATTAAAACGGAATGAACGGATTTCAGTTTTAGATTTATCTTTTATATATTTCGGTGAAGGCTTTTTTTTCGACATTTCTGTTGTTTTCCGATATCGCCCTATTAATTAATAATTAAATGTAGATAAGCTGTTTCAGTAACGAAATAAAATTGGAATGGATAAAATTCAGTTCTATATTCTCCTATATGTAAATTTCAGTAAGGATTCATTATTTTCGATACTATAACTACAATTTCATTTGTTTTTCGATTCGTGAATTAATTATTAATAAATTATTAAATCCTGAATGGATTATTAATAATAAAAAATTAAAATTGTTATATAATAAAACATAGGTACATTCCATATTTCGGTAAGGTTTTTTTATTATTTTCGATATAACAATAATTTCGTTTGATTTTCGATATTAATTATTAATATTAATATTTTATTTAAAGATTGAATATCTTAACAATAATTTAAAATTATTATATGATAGAAGGTTATTAATTCTAGATTTGTCTTTTCTATGTATATTCTGTAAGGCTTCCATATTTTCGACCGATAACAACGATGTCAGTTGTTTTGCGATATCAGACTTTTTTATTAACTACATTATTTTTCGACACCACTATAACGATTTTATCAACCCTCATTATAAATAAATTATTTAAAGTAGTATAAATATTTTATTAATCCGGAGTTTTATGAAATGGACAAAACATTTTTTTACCTGTTTTTATAAAGTTTTCAATAATAATTCTCAACATGACAATAACGATAAAGAATTCAATTAATAATTAATTAAAAATAACAGAATGGCTGTCTCAACAATGTCCTTATTACGACTACGTTTTGTTTGTTTGTTTCAACCTACCTTCTTTTTTTACAATTGCTACAATTGCCGTAAGTTTTGAGTTTCCACCAGAAAGAAATGGGATACACCTCCATTTCCCGGTATGAAAGTCTTAAATAATGAAATACACCCCCAAGGTTCACGCTTCACTGTTCAGTTGAAGTTGAATCGCGAATGCAAATGTCGGATATGAAACATGAATTTTTCATAATTATTTATTCAACCGTACCGGCGAATTCATTGGCCGAAAAAGTAAAACAAGTGACGATTTGTAATTAAATTATTGGATAATTTGTTCAGGGAAGTCTAGTTCAATTATTGTTCAATTATTATAATTAGCATTTTTGCACGTAGACACTTTATAAATTTAAGTATTGCGACTCTATTTAAAGATGAAAAAAAATATGAGGTACTTTACAAATTTCTGAAAGTCTTGTTAAATATGTTATTACTGTATTTTCAATTAATAATGCTTATGTACCAGCTTAGATAAACAAGAACTTGGTTGTATTTGTCTGTGGTACCAGTCATGATAAAAACGGCCTATGACAAAAGCGCATCAAATGGTATTTTTTGTTACAAAAGCGCACCAAATAAATATTGCAAAAGCGCAGCTAAGTGAAATGTTCATATATTAATAAATTTAATGTAACTATTTATTGAATGATGGAATAAAATAAGATTAGGTCACGTTAGGTTAGGTTAGGTTAGTTTAGATTACTTTTATGTTTGGTCAGGTTAGATTAAGTTAGGTTTGATTAGATTGGGTTATTTTTGATTATATTCAGTTTGGTTAGGTTAGTTTAGATTAGTTTAGATTTGGTAAGGTTAGGTCAGGTTACATAACTTTAAGTTTGGTGAGGCTAAGTTTCATTAGTTTAGATTACTTTATGTTTGATCAAGTTAGTTTAAGTTAGATTAGGTCAGGTTAGGTTAGGTTAAGTTAGTTTAGATTACTTTAGGTTTGGTGAGGTTAGGGTAGGTTCGGTGAGCTTAGGTTAGGTTCGGTCAGTTTAGGTTACGTTTGATTAGATTAGGTTGTTGGATTATATTAGGTTAGGTTATGTTAAATTAGATTATATTGTTAGGTTAAATTCGGGACGAAAGAGGAAGACTTGGAGGCATATCTCTACGAGTATCTATTTAAAAAAAATTATCCGCGAGTAGAACGATTTCACTCATATTTTGATCTAATCAGATACACATGTAGTCGGACTGACAGAAAATTTACGGTAGATTCAAGATTTTCAACCCTTGTTTTAGTATCATTAACTATGTAGGAGTTATGAGAAAATATGAGGCGAACAAGACACAAATTTTTAAAGTAGAACATGTGTTTTTGAGTAAAACATTTTTGTGAAATATTCACCAAAAAAAAAAAAATTGATGAAGACGTATTCTAATAGAAAATTAACTAAATAATACATATTTCCACTTTTCGTTGCTCTATATTTCACAGTGTAGGAGTGGTTGAGAAATATATGAAATATGAGATAATTACCAAAATTCAAAAATTACTTATGAACGTATTTGGAAATAGAAATTGAAAAATTTGTAAACCACTAATAAAAAAATATTTGAAGACATATTCTTATAGAAAATTAACAGTGTAATTATAATTTTCAACCCTTGTTATTTTATTCTTAACCATGTGGGTGCAGTATGAAAATACGTGTAATATGAGATAATTAACAAATATGCTAAATATATTGTTTTTGTAAATATAATTTGTGAACCACTCGTGAAAAAAATACTGTAGGATGTATCTTGATGGAGAATGAACCCTAGTTTTCAAATTTTCAACCCTTGTTATCCTATCCTTAACCGTGTGGGTGCAGTATGAAAATGTGTGTTTTTTGAGATAATAAATATGCTAAATATATTGTATTTGGAAATATAATTTGTGAACCACTTGTGAAAAAATATTTTGGAACGTATCTTGATGGAGAATGAACTCTAGTTTTCAAAATTTCAACCCTTGTTATTCAATCCTTAATCGTGTAAGAGTAGTATAAATATGTGAAATTTGAGATAGCAAATATGCTAAATATATTGTTTATGGAAATACATCAGTTGTGAACCACTCATGAAAAAATATTGTGGGACGTATCCTAATGGAGAATGAACCGTAGTTTTGAAATTTGCAACCCTGGCTTTTGTATCATTAACCGTGTGGGAGTGTCAGGCTTTTAAAGTTCGCCGCCTGCGCGCAATGTATAATAGATTATTTATCAGGCGTATTGTTCCTTTTTCTACCCCATCTAGCTGCGTATTTATGAGGGATCGAAATTCTTCCCGATATGAGGTTTCGGGAGCAGTCTGGATCGATCGGGAAGTCAGGCTTTCATCCAGGATTACACTCACGCATTCCAGCGGATATCCTGGATATTATACTTTATTATTTTACGAGTTCACTTCACCTCGCTAAGAAAACGCATCGGGAACAGGAATGCGCGATTTTTATTGGCGGGAGAATTGAAATTCTTCAAGGAAGAAACAAAATAAATATATCATTGTGACATGCTAGCAATTTGATGGCAGTGCTGTACTTTTTAATCCATCTACTTTAATACATTTATGACCACGGGTGTTCATACGCAACATTGGCTTAAGATTTTTTTTTTAATATTTAATAATTCACAGAGATTTTTTGCATCTCAATTGCCTAAGGTATGGACTGTTTTAACATTTTTTTTTACTTTTTTCCAGGGCATGCAACCGGTTAAGAAACCGGTAACTGATAATTTAAACAAAAATTGCGAACTTTAACCGTAATTTTAACCGATATTTTTAGGGCAGAAAATACCGGTCCCCTTAAAAAAAATAATAAACTGGTTTTAACGAACATTAACCTTCATTTTAATATTATTTACCGCGAAAAATTCCTAATATTTTTTTCGTGCTTCCGCCACATTATGACTAGTATTACAGAACTCAAAATCGTCCAGAAACTGTTTGCCGGCCTAGGCCTGCAAAATGTAGGGATACCAACTTAAATATTTTAGCATTACATTTTGTCAAAACTTTTTATTTATTATTCATATTATACTCGCCTTGTATGATTATGATTACGTTAATTGTTGAAAAATATCAATTCATATTGTCACTGTCATAAAAACTTACAGTGTATAAAATTTGAAGATGTAATATTTCTTTAATAAATTAAAATTGTTATCGGCGCAAAAAATCTTGTGTATCACACGCCCAGAAACACTTGCGAGATCTCGCAAAATAACCTCGCTCTCGTAAAAGTTTAGTTTCTGGACTAGTGATACAATCAACTATTTTATATCTGTGTTATCCATTTGTATTTGAATTGATTTATAAAAGTTTTTACAATTTACATTTTATTGGAGAGTCCATAAAAGAAGGTAGTCTTTTTGTCCGCATTAGACAAGTTTACAATTAAAAAGTGACCTGCGTGTTTCCTAATGTATTACGGGAATTTTTGTGACTATTCGTTAATTAAATTGCATTATTTTTTTTGTTATATTTGTTTTTTAAATAATTTGTTACGACTCGAACTCAACTTGTTAGAACCGTAGACTACGCAACCCGAAATCTACTTTAAATATATTTATTTTTTTTAAATGTAAATGTATGTAAAATCAAGGGCAAAACGTTAAAAATTTGTTCTCTGTAGTATTTTAAAAAAACATTACAGTATAAATTTACATTTTCAAGCAATTTGCTGCTAACTTAAACATATTATTCTGTAATTTGCACCATAATATTTCAATGTACAGATCCTGAATACTGAAATATCAAATTACACTGAAAATTGTTTTGTCTAAATGATTTTATCCTGAAAAAATATAGGCTGGTATTACGCCAAAATGAGCAGCAGTGATTCAATTCGTTAAACTGCATTGACTTGATCTAGGGTTCAAATCCCAATATTTTTAACAATTAACCAAACAAAATACCACTGTGTCCGAGTGGTTCAATTCGCTGACAACCCAAATCTATATACTATTAAAGTGCAACTTGTTAAAAAACATGTTCTTTAAAATTTCTCCGAGGAACTTTTTTCTCAAAATCCAGTAATCCTATTATGCCTTTTCGATTTTATTCTGTCGCTTTATTGTCTAACATTTATTTATTTCCAAAACCTATAATCCCATATAAAAGTTGTGTAGAGTTAAAACAAACCAAACAACAGTATTAAACCAAAAATTATGTTGACAAACGCGAAATATCCCAAAAATACTAATTTTTATGCCCAAAATTTTGATTTTAGGAAATAGTGTACATTGATAAATCTCGACGCGCTGATTTCAAATTTTCAAACGAAATTTAATTATCTCTTTTCGTTCCTGAGATATTTGCTGTCAAAGTTGCACTTCAAAAAAGTGTGTTTTTTGGCTATATCTCTAAAATGGGTACAAATACAATCTCAACGATTATACCAGTCGATTCTACGGGAAAAGTTACATAAAGAAATGTTTTCGCCGCATATACGTTCTTTGGAACGATTAGGTGAAAAATGAGAAAATCGAAAAAACCTAAATTTCAAAATTTATCCACCGAACTTTTTGTCTCCGAATCTTTTCATTTTCTGAAGTTAAGTAGGTATCGATGCGCTGATTCCAAATTTTCAAACCGAATTGAATTATCTCTTCCCGTTCTTGAGATATTCGTGTTCAAAGTTTAGTTTTGGCAATACCTAAAAAACTTAGTTTTTTAGGTATATCCCTTTAAGGGTTAGGTTTACGACTTCAGCGACTTAACCAATCGATTCTACGGGCAAAATTACAAAAGTATACCAATTTTTAGATTTTTATTCCAACAGATACAATTTTTAGAGCGAAAAAACGAAAATGGCCAAAATCGAAAAAAATGCCTGATGAACCCCTTGCGATTTTTTTCGATTTTCGCCATTTTCACATTTTCCTCTCTAAAAATTGTATCTGTTGTAATAAAAATCTGAAAATTGGTACACTTATGTAGTTTTGCCCGTAGAATCGAATGGTGAGGTCGCCGAAGTCGTAAACCTAACCATTTAATGGGTATACCTAAAAAACCTGATTTTTTAGGTATAACTTTAAACTCAAATATCTTGAGAACGAGAACAGATAATTTAATTCGGTTTGAAAATTTGGAATCAGCGCATTGATAATGGAGACAAAAAGTTTCGAGGCGAAAAATTGAAATTTAGGTTTTTTCGTTTTTCTAATTTTTCACCTAATCGTTCCAAAGAACGTATATGTGGACAAAACATTTCTTTATATAACTTTTCCCGTAGAATCGAATGGTAAAGAAGTTGAGATTGTATCTCTACTCATTTTTGAAATATACTAAAAAAACACACTTTTTTGAGGTACAACTTTGAGAGCAAATATCTCTGAAACGAAAAGAGATAATTAAATTCTGTTTGTAAATTTGGTATCAGCGTAGCTAATTCTTTAAAAAATATTACAAACAAAATTTTGTAAAATTTGAAAATTTTCTAACTAAAAATTAGATATTTTTTAATATTTTCGGGTTTACGCAAAAATACAGCATCAGTGGCTTTGAAAATTATTTCCCTTGTTATTACTACATGTTTTTCCAAGTAATATTCATCTCACTGACATGACTGACAAAATTAATTTAATTTACGTACTTGTATTTATATCATAAATAACGATTTAAAATTGAAAATATCAGACTTACCGAAGTTCATTGTTACAATTATATTAAAAAACGTAATTGTTCCTTTCAAGAACTCGTCAATGAGTGTTGTATCCGGTACAATGTACGATATGGAGTTTAGAGCAAAGATCGTTATAGTATAAGATACAATGCAATAAACTAAATATGACACTGCGCGGATAGCAAAACTCGGCACTTTATGAGATACGACGCGTTTCGATCTTTCGATCATCATCAGGTAACCTGATGATGATCGAAAGATCGAAACGCGTCGTATCTCATAAAGTGCCGAGTTTTGCTATCCGCGCAGTGTCATATTTAGTTTATTGCATTGTATCTTATACTATAACGATCTTTGCTCTAAACTCCATATCGTACATTGTACCGGATACAACACTCATTGACGAGTTCTTGAAAGGAACAATTACGTTTTTTAATATAACGATTTAAGTTTTACCAGCTTATTTAAAGTTGAATTTTACTCAATAAGTATTCACGAGTACATATTTTAAATGAAAATTTTTGCTCGCTCACAATTTCGAAAGGTGAAACTAAAGCCAATTAAATTTTTTTGTTCTTTGATAGGTTTTAAAGGTTTTCAAACTTCAAATAATACGAAATTAAGTGGAGCTCAAAAAACGTAAACTCACCGAAGAAAAATGAAACAAAGTGAAAAACTTGTGGAAAAGTTACCTAAATTTCCAACTATGTTCTGCATATGTGTATATATATATATATACCCTTCCTAACAAATGAGAAGATAATACAAAAAGACAACCAACTGAATTAAAAAATAAATAGGTGTTCCGCTTAAAAAAAGTTAAACAATTCTCATCGAGCCATAATGCAACACCCAGTATATATGAAAATAATCTTTCGTTATGCTTTTTAAGAAGACGAATAAATTCTGTTAATTTTTTGCTATATTTCTAACGAATTTTCTGAGTCACCCTATATATATATATATATATATATATATATATATATATATATATATATATATATATATATATATGTAAGGCAGGCCCTCAAATTTTCATTTGCTTAGGGCCCCGAAAGTAGTTAATTCGGCCCTGATAATGAACAACAAAATTAAATTCCATTTTAGAAAATCCTTTAATTATCCTTTTGATATTCCATTCTATACACCTATCAATATGTTTGCTTGTCATTGTACATAGACACACACACATACACACAGACAAGCCGATATGTGGTTTGGTTATTTGCTTAGCGTACTGTGAACCACATTTGCCAAATACAATGATTTTAATTTACATTTGGGCGAGCAATTAATTATATAAATTCCAAATATGTCTGCAGATGTACAATTTAATTCATTTTTTATTTGACTGGTTCTTTTGTTCAAATATAAACACAAGGCCGAAAGGACCATCAATCAAATAAACAATCAATGAAAAATTTGCCGCAGAATTCGAAAAATGTTTCCAAGCACGATATCTGTCAATCATCAAAAACCAACATTAATGTTTCCCTAATTTAAATTATTTATTTTTTGACTTGTCAGGCACAATAAACACAAAAAGGTAAACATATAATCAACTTGTCAAGTTTTTCCTACGTGAATAACATTTCCAAAAAATAATTAAACAATTTTCAATTATCAGATTTTGAAAACGTTAAACTCTAATGTACAGACTACAGGTATAGTGATAAGTCTTTATCGTATAATACGTTAGTAACTTTATCTGGTAATCATATTTAAATTATAAACTGATTTTATCTAAAAAATGAACTGAAGTCGTTATCTTTATGTGATGATATTAACATTTGATTACATACGAATTAATCTATCTACATATGTGTACATATGTCACATTTTATCTATAATAAAATTTATAAGTACTTCGATACAATAAAGATTACAATTTTATAATGAATTTTATTAAGCTTATAATTTATAGATTATTAATGTAACAGTTTAGAAGCAATAATATTTGAATATCAGATAATTTTGGAACTTGGAAGGTATGCTTATTTTCAAAAATTTATAAAATCATTCTCGACTTATTACCCATTGTTAGGTGTGCCAGTTTTGAAGCTGATGTGGAGAGACAACCACAGGGACAATAAAAAACATTAGACAACTATATATTCATCACGAAATTGTTATTGACAATTTTATAATAGTATATTATTCAAGCATGTAATGTGTGCTATTACTTATGAGAATGAAGTTTGCCATTACATGCGAATACTAAACTTTATTCACAACTATAACATGAAAAAAATACGTTTATTATAACCCAATATGTCATCACACTTTGGCAGATAAATAACAATTGCTCGTGTCACTGTTTCACACACTTAATGCATGGCAATTATTTCTAGTGTTATTTAGCTACAATTTGAATGATTGAATAGTGGGTGTTGTTGTGACAGTTGTGCATAAAAAATTTCATGATTCCAAAATGATATAAAGTAATATTTATTAATAACGTGTTCATTTTCTAAAACTGGTAAAGTATAGAATAAACCACGGATGTATGAATCAAATCCACGTTCTATGAGCTCGGAAATCAATTGACATCTGGGGAGGTTATGATACTTGTAACAATCCTAGGTATGTTAATAGCTATTATTTAAAAATTAAAAAAAAAATAGAAAATCATTAACAATTAATATTACTAACATGGTATGAATAATAATAACGGTATTGCATAATTTTATTGGAAAACAGATCAGATAAAATCAAGATGATTATTCCATCTGTTTCTGCACAATTTTACTTCTATTAAGAAATTTATTTCTAACCACTCGGACACAGATGTATTTTTATTTTGACAAAGATTGGCGACGAAAGTCACAGCGAATTAGTTAAATAGTTTTACTTGTTTTTACTGGTGCTACTTGGGAAAGCTTATAGTAAAATCTGTTATTTCTTTCCTCTATTTTTATATTGGATTAGTCAGATTTTCATTCGAGTGTCATACGATTTTTTCGCACAGAGATCAAAGATTATTTCATAGTAGGCACAAATACTTAACAGAACAGCAAAATGAAAAGTACAAATTAAAGTGAGATATATATGTTAATAGTTAATATGTATTTGTGAGCGTCTACCCATCCAAGTGTTAACCGCCCCCACACTGCTTAATACCCACGTCTCATAATGTAGAATCCAACGCAAACTTACCACAAACTCTATTTTCCCGCAAATGAAATATGTATTATCGCATCTGTGGTCTCTGGTATTGCCGTGGAATTCTGAATATTCATACTCCGGTCACATACTGATTTGCAATTATTATTTCAACAAGTACGGCCCTGGCTGGGACAAATGTAGGGTTTATTACCCTGGAATTAACTGACAGGGGTGTATTAAGTGCTATTACACGGGGATTAAATTTTGACGGGTATTAAAGAAAGATATTCCCGTATTAAATATGACCAAGTTTTTGGTGGCAGCGGTGTTCATAAACGTATTTAAAAATAAAATAGTATATTATACCACAATATTGAGAAGTCATTATTGATTTAACGCCAAGATTGTGTCTCGAGGTGCGACGCAACCGAGGGATACAAGGTGCTAGTCAACAATAATCTTTTTAATACTGGTATATATGTTTCACTACAAGAATTTAAATCTCAATCCTACTTAAAAATATATTGATAATAACAAAGATTTTGACATGGATATTTACTTATTGTTTCTTAATATTTACAAAAATACAATAGACTGGTTATTTAAATTAGTTTATTTAAAAAGTGGCATTGTGTATTATTGACCTAGGTTATCATGATTACCAAGTAAACGGTGAAACAGTGAAAAACAATTTCTAATTCTAATAAAATTAAATAATAGTGAGTGTCTAGGCTAGTAGTAAAAAATTATCTATGAACCCTTTATAATTTTAATTTGATGCTGAATGATAACACCATTCTTCTTTACTGTAACGAGCGTGACTCACTGCCGATGAGTCATCGCGGCTGACCTGTCTGGTCAAGTGAGATAAGAGTGACGCCGCTATTGTTCGAAATGTTATAGAGTCCGGAACACTGTAGAAGTTTCAAGATTAATTACCGGCAGGTATAAAAGTGTCTTGGTGGGCGAATTGAGTTAGTCAATATGTGTAGAAAGTCAGGAAGGCAGTCAGTAGAGAATACAGAGAGTGTGAAGGCAGAGTCAGTAGAGGGAGTGCAGTGAGTCGAGAGTCTGTCGAGACGAAGCAGTCGATCTGAACAGTGACATGTAATATTGTAATGTACTAATCCTTAAGTTTATTTTGTGTTATTTTCGTTTAAATAAGACTGTTTGTTATTTTTATCGTTGTTTAATAAACTTCTTATAAATATTCGTGTTTTATAATACTTTACACTTCACCCATATAAATAAACCTTTACATTACCAATATTTGTATCAATATCACCGCTATTGTTTCTAGAATCAGTGAGCAAAACTTTTAATAAGGTTGAACAAAGCATTATGCATTACTAATTATATTCCAATTTATTTGAATGTAAATTAAAGCAGTTCTGTTCCACCTCTGTTCAGTTTCTATATTGTGTTGTAATTAATTCTAAAAAACATTTCATTACCAGAACATCAACCCGTGTCACATTCAGATCTACATATGAACAACCCTATTCAAAATACGATCTGGGAATTTTATTTCTCAAACGTTTTTGCTTTAAATATGGAAAATACAAAACAATTTTTGTGCGAATGACGCCGTTTGAAATTCGTTCATCCTTTTGCACCATTGCGTGAAGTAATCTGATATTTGAAATTCAGGTATAATTATTGCTGAAACTATGGCTGACATGTATTCAAGTATTCAATACCTGAATACTGAGCGACTAATGCCTGAATTAATTCAGTTAAATTTAGACGATTTCGTGTTAGTAATTAATTTACACAATAGCGACATGTGATGAATTATTCGCGGATATCTTTAAATTTAGTTTTCGAAGCACCTCCACCATTTTTTAATTTGCTTAATACAGATTTATGAGTTGGAATTTTTAAATAATAATTTAAATACTTGTGTTTCAACACTCGTAGAATATAGTTGGGACTGCATTAAAATATTAAAAAAAAAACACTTCAGATCTTCATGAAAACACCACTTCTTGCTGTAGGATTAACACCAAATCTAATCAGATCTAATCTGAGGTATCAGAATATTATATACAGATCTTATAACCGGTTAAGAATATCGGTAATAAAAACCAGTAACCGATATTTTCAACGAAAATTGCAAACTTTAACCGTTATTTCAACCGATATTTTTAAAGCCGAAAATACCGATAACCGTTTAAAAAATGATTCGGTTTTAGTGAACATTAACTTTTATTTTATTATCATTTTTTATATCTGTGTTATTTAATTGTATTTGAATATGAGTCATGACAGTTTGTACAATTTACATTTTATTGGAGAGTCATAAAAGTAGTCAGCATTAGGTATAGGTATACGGTAATTTTTGTGAATACTACTTTATTAAATTGTGTTCTTTTATTTTTTTAATTACATTTATATAATTATCTTTTTAATTAATTTTTTTAACCGATATATTAACCGGTTTTCGAACTAAAACCGTTGTTATTATAACGTTCTTTATAAGGGTTAATAGTTAATCAGAATTTTTTTCGATTACATGCCCTAGTTATATCCAAAAAATTTTATGCACAAGAATTTGAATAATCGGTATGACAACATCCATCCAACCATCCACACAGACAGACAGATATCATCGTAAAAATATTCAGATTTTTAACATGATTCCAATACCTCTCTGAGTGGTGAGAGGTAAAAATTGATTTAATTGAAATTGTATCTAGGTATCTATGGAAATATTATTCTAAAATTTTGTAGGAGTACTAATAATTTAAATTTGATGTCATTAAAGGTATGCAACATTTTTGGATACGGAAACCACAGTCGAAATCTTTCCTACAACTTAATTCCCACGTAATCAATAATTCACCTTATACTCATGAACTTGCAAATTCTTTTGGCATTAGAGCGAAACTAACTACCCCAGGTCACGACATTACCAACCCTGACCCCCACGAACATGCCCGAAGTGGGACGGAAACGCCCGAGCTGTTGATCGGTTGACCAGGTCTAAATAAACAGCAGACAACCAAGAAACGAGCAAGGAAATTAACTGTCACACGCCATAATCAGAGCAACAGAGATGGAAATAGGAATAAAGGGGTGAAAGACAGAGAGGGTACATAAAGAAAGTTGTCGGCAATTGTTTTTTGAGGGTTGGTACCCATTGTTGGGTGTGCTTGCTTTAATGCATATTTAGTGCATTCTCTTTACACAAAATGTCACATCACATCAGTTTGTGATGATGAAGTGTGCAGCTTGTGCTTGCAAAATTGGTCCAAGCAACAAAATTCTTTCAATATTGAATTAAAAATATTGTTATTTTGTTTGTAACAATAATTATTAGCAATAATATTACAACTATAAATGTCTACAGACGTCAATTGAATTCCAACTCGTAAAGCGAATATTTCAAGATCTCTAATATCCATGGTTTGTTCAATAGTTTTCCGGTTTCAGAAAATGAACACATTTTTAATAAACATAATTTTTTAAAAATTCTTTTGTCTATAACACTTTGAGGATCAAGTCTGTATGGATTGATAGAACGCCATGGTACACTTATATTATCCAATTGTCCCATGTAATTTTGACAAGTCAGTTTGGTAATAGTATATTGTGCAACAAGTGCAGAAAGTCGCCTATTTCCCATGAGGTGTAAAAGTTTCGGCACGAGACGAAGTCGAGTGTTGGAATCACACAAGGTGAGAAATAGGTAGTGTTATGACTGATCTAGATCATTAATCTAAATCAATTTCGTGATCTTTTGAGCCACACACTGCACATGCGTAGTGATGGGTAAATTCCCGGGAAAGAATATTTCGGAAAATTTCCCAGGATATTTCCCGGGAAGTTTTTGGGGAATTTTCTGAGGAATTTCCGGTGATTTCATGGGGAAAAATTGACGATAAATTTCCTCATAAAAATCAAAAGCATTAATTATAAAGTTATTAGAATAGTAACACTGTTTATTTATTATCGGGAATTTTCCTCCTTATACCCGGGAACTTCCTTATTCCCGGGAATTTCCCTACTTGTTTCCGGGAAATTTTCCCATATATTCCCGGAAATTTCTAAAATGGAATTCCCGATTTTTTCCCGGGAAACGTGTTTAGGGAAATTCCCGGGAATTTTTCCAGGAAATAAAAATATTCCTGACGGGAAATTCCCAGTGACCCATCACTACACATGCGTAGTGTTGACAAATACTGTGAGAAATAATTTCTCACACTTTAACTTACGATTGTGGGAGATACGCAACTTTGAAGCTTTATACAGTGTGAGAAAAGTGTCACTTTCCGTATAGTTATGACTTAGTTACCCAGCTTATTTTTGCATATGTAAATAAAGACTTAATATCCTTAAACCGATAAAAGATATCATTTATTTATAAAAAAAATAAAGATACGTCAATGTTAAATTTTAGACAATGTCACACGGACTTTTTTATGTGAGATAAAAAAAAAACGAATTTAGCTCAAAAAGCATAACAAAAATATATTTTCTTTCTATTTTACTAATAAATATTTACACCTTAATTACTTCAACCCTATAAAGAGCGCGAAGACTGTGTAAATAATAATGACTTTAATGCCTGTTTAGATAATGAATATTAATGTACAGATGTTTACGAAACGAGGTGTTTTGCCAGAAATACAGAGCCATTAATAATTACAAACAATGTTTAAGATTTCCAAATTTAACGGAAAATTTATTTTTGCAACAACAAAATATTTTCTCATTAGTGAAAATAAATTTCTAATATTTAGATAAAACAATATATTATTGGCTGGTATAAGGAAAACAATAATAAATTTTAAACTTTAAGAACTTGAATAACTATTTTAATTGTAAACAAATATAAATAAATACATTATTATCATCAGATATTTGTTTCAAGGCAACTTTCACTTGTATTTTAATGATGTAGATTGTCAGCCTACAGTCTCTATTCCCTACAGCTTGTAGTGGATTCCGAACCAGAAATCACTCGGACTTAATAGTATCTTTATTTGGATAAAGTTTGGCGAATCTAGAATTTGAATACCAATTCTTACACTTCTCTCAATTTGAATCGAAGCTAACCAAGTGAACCACCGCTATCCGTATATGAATAGGATTAAAATTGTAATTTATAAAAAAATAGTATATGCATTTTGAATTTCTAATCAGAGTAATAATGTCTTTATTACTTTTTAAATGTGGCTTGTCAAAATTGTTTAATTGTATTCTAAGAAATTTTAAATATTTATATACAGATATGCTCAGTTTTTAAACTTTAGTTTACAGCTATAAAAAATGTTGAATAACAAAAAGTTTTGCTATAAAAAAATATAAACAGATTTTAAATAATAGTTGTTTGTTTATCAACGGATTAAAGTATATTTTTTTATTACGCATATGGAATATATTCTACGAAGAGATAGCTGAGAAGAACATATCATGTAAGTAATAAAAGTACTCTTATCCTTAGATATACATTATATTATTCCCGAAATCGTTAAATTATTAATCAAAAACATAAATAAATAGCATTATGTGTTTGTGTCAGCTAGCTATAGAGACGGGAATGGCTGTGATAACAAACGTACTATCAAAGTGTCAAATATTTCTTTATAATTTTCATTTATGTTTACACCTGCTTAGACGTCATCTGCATGAAATCAGATAAATTATTATCAAAGGTAAATATTAAATAAATTCACCAATAATATTATAGAATGATATGTTTGTTAATTTAGGTAGTGCTAAACTAAACTGCAAAAATATAAAACTATTAAAATATAGGTTAATTAAGTTTGACAGATGAGTCCGTAAAGTTAAATTTTGACATAAGAGTCTGTAAAGTTTTGCATTGGCTAACTTCACGGAGTGATATCGAGTACGTTAGTATCGATTACAAAAGAAAAAAAAATGTTGTTGAGTTCTTGTTGTAGAAGTCTCAAGTTGAAAAATATAAATCCAAATATATTTAAATACAACTTATGTTATCAGAACAACAGTCATTAATTCTACTCATTAGATATACTTTTGTTAAAAATAATTTTCTTTTAATAATTGTACCAGATATAGAAACTATTTTCGTCGAGCAAATGTGGTTATTAAATATAAAAATAATCTTTCATTTTACGTATATTTATTTTATTTTACATGCTATATAATCCAGTTAATTATATGTCTACTTCTGGTAATATTTATAGTAGATTTGCCGCATTTATTTTATCTTTCACCTTACTTTATTTCGTCTTGCATTGTCACGATATAATTGAGGTATTATGTTGAATGTAGGACAAAACTAATAACATAATCAATTCATAAAGAAAGTTCGTTTCGCTTTTTGTATGAAATAAACAATTGCAACATTGTTTATAAATTTATAACAACCGCACACTGAATTTTAATCTATTCAGAAAATATCCACTTGTTTGTTTACAGTTTAATCAATTTTTTATAGCGCTTGTTTTAATATTAATGGAAAATTTTAATTTGCGCGTGGAATTTTTTGGTGGCAGCGTATCTTACAGAGTGATATATTTTAGTTTTAAAGTAATATCTATAAAAATTTCAAAGGTGGTACCATGTAGAAATATTTAATAAACGTCCCAGAAAGTTTGTGAGATTAATATATGATGGTACAGCTCTATTCATAGACAGATTTTATAATTAATATAATTCATTTTTTAAGTATTTCTACTAGTAATAGTACCATATAGAAATATATTGCTCAAAGATTAACAAAAGTTATTATATGTATTTTATGCTGCACTGTTCATGGATAGATCTTACAAATTAGTTATTTGTGCAACTAGTGTGTAATGTAAGTGATTTTAGTAGAGTACTGTTTAACGGAAATTATAACACGAGATAAAAACACACTATTCTACAACCGAAATATTAATCAAAATTAATTTCAAAAGTAAATTAAAGCATTGATAAATGTGCTTACGTAGCTTAGCAACGGCTACTTTTCAAACACTAGTGAGTGAAAAGTAACTCTTTACAAACTCTAAAGAGAGCATAAAATGTGTACTTTGTAATAGGTTGTAGGAAATATATATTTTTTCTGAGACCACTATGAAAAGTTGATATTTATGCTCTCTTTTGTCATCGTAAAGTCAATGATTACTGAGGAACGAGCAAATAAATACTTTACGGCGCGTCTCCATAGCAACGAGCGGTAAAGTACTTAATTTGCTCGCTTAGATTATTTATTTACTCATATCGTCATGGTTACAGCAACACAAAACAGGAAATTGGTTAAGATTGAATTGAACTTACTAAATAGGTATTATTATTTATTATTTCGTTAGTAAAGTCGTAGAAAAAATTATGTGTGCATCTCTAGCGCAAAGTATCTTTATTGCTCTAGTTGGATTGTAGCGCTCGCTACGCTCGCGTTTAAATTTACGAGCACAAGCAATAAAGATTCACTTTACATTCTTGATACACAAATAACTATTAAATCTGGAATAACACAAGCCGATATCTCTAAATATTTACTTATAAAATATTAAATAAATAAATAATTCTTACCTTTTCTCATCTTTGGGACTAGGAATATGAAACACACATTCCCTCTTCTGAAATGTAGCATCAATCCAACATCTCGCCCTGGGCTGTAACAAAAAATAACAATTGCAATTATATGCCTTGATAAAAATTTGGTTGCAGCAATGGTAAATATTTCAGTTTTCAGTGGTATTTATAAAATATTTTATTCTACAAAATTTTAAGAGACAATTAATATTATATTATAAACCAAGGTTGAGAAGACTATCATTATTGATCAAGCACGAAAATTGTATTCCGAGGTACGAATTAAGCGAAGGTTACAAGGCGCTGGTTTATAATGATCTTCTCCACCTTGGGTTTATATATTATTTTTTGTAGTATTAGCATTTAAATCCCAATCCTACTTTTAAAAAATATACTGATAACTAGGCATTTAATAATGAATTTTTCTAATATTTGATTCTAAAATAATATCCATGTTGTACAGTTGGTAACACTACATTGTCCTCTCTAGTGAGGGAAAATTAATTTTCCTCTCTATTTCGCCAGGAGAATGTAGGATAAAATAATATTTACTACTTATAAAGGCAGTTCTGGTCATAGTCAGTTTTTAAAACCACCCTTAAAAATATTCTACGCTACATATTTGTGCAGTTAATACTATAATATACATATACTATATATCTTACCCTACTTATAATATATAAGTATTAGTATAGTGCGTAAGCAAATGTATTATGGAAAAAGTATACATACATTTATTTTATAAATGTTTTTAATAATCTTCAAAAAAAGATCATGAATGAATGCTAGGCCCTGAACCTTTAGTTCAAACTTCATTTCAACTGAAATATATTAAAAATCACTTTATATAGTTTATATTACATATTTTACATTTCATCACAACTTTGTACATACTCATACTTATAAGTAAAATATTAAAATGAACAAACACTAAGGTATGTAGATTTTTTTACAATTACTACATCTATTATACGAACTGTTTAAGTGTTAAATTAGTTATTACAACAATAAAAACTTTAAAACAAAATCATAAAAAAATGCAAAAAATCCAAATCACTATGTTTCACAGAACGCATTGCAAGACTGACATTGGTCATAAAATCAGTCATGCAATATAAAATAACTTATAATTAGGTATTTATACTAAGTATGTACAAAATGAGTAATTTAAAAAAATACCCTAGTTTACCATGTTTTCCTATGTAATCTTGTATGATTACCAGGTATAAACATTTTCAGTCGTACATAGAAAAATTTGTTGCAACATATTTTTAGAGTGACATAAAATTTTATGAATTATAAAACAATAACAAAAATTGTTTGACGGCAAACAAAATAGTTTTTGTTTCACAATTTTTTTATCTGATCCTAAATTGAATATTTGATTTCAGCGTTTTATTTAAATTTTTGCTGGTATAAAACTCACAATTTATTACCCATTACTGGGTGTGGCAGCGTATCACAGATATCGGCTATGCTTATACCATAGAGCTGGTGTGGAGAATGTACCTCAAAGGTCTTTTTAGGATACAATGGGATACAATTATGACTTAGTTACCCTACTTACTTTTGTAGACAAAGGCTTAATATTCTGTAACCGGTAAATTTTATTTACAAATTAATAACAAAAAAAAATTGTACAACAAATGCAAGGTAACAGTTTTACTGTTTACCTTCTAATAGCAATAAAAATTATTTTACCTTGCTAATAAGGTAAAATACTATTACTACACGGCTACCTCATATGGAAAAAGCACCACAAGAGCCATTAATAGAAAATTGGTACCGTATCGCTAATATTTTTCCTTATAACTCGAAATAAGAAACATAATTAAATTAATGTTTTCATTTTTCATACTTTTCTTTACTCTTATAATTTATCAAGTAATAGTATATTGTGCAACAAGTGCAGAAAGTCGTCTATTTTCCATGAAGTATGAAAGTTTCGGCACGAGACGAAGTCGAGTGCTGGAATGACACAGGGTGGGAAATAGGTGATTATATACGAGTGGCACAAAATACTTTTTCTACGACCACACTGCTGAACGTTACAGAATAAAAATACATGCACGAAAGCTATTTGACATAAAGAACAATATGGTGCACGTAACCTCACAAAGAATACCTTCACGCATGCGCAGTGTTTTTAATTACTGTGAGAAATAATATTTTCCACACTGCGCATATAACTTTGCAGATTTATATAGTGTGAGAAAAGTGCCACTTTCCATAATGGTCGTAGAAAAATATTTTCTTGTGCATTTCCAGTTCAGTTATTGATATAAAATAAATAAATAAATAAACAAAGAATTTGACTTGGCGTACCCAGAAAACTTTTGAAAATTATATTGATAAATCTTGAAATATAAATTTTTGAAAACCAATTAATTTTTGTTTTAGAAGATTTTTGTAACTACGACAAATTTAATTTGCGAAGTTTGGAATTAAACAATGTCCAAAACATAAGATAAGACAGTATCTTTTTACAATCTTTTAATATTTATCTATAATGATGTTAATTATTTTAGAAGCACCTCATCTCCCTGGTATCCATTAGAAATCGTGTAATAATTGATGATGACCCAATGAGTGTTCAATAACTTATTCATGAGTTTCTCAACCCAAATTAGAGAGTATACAACCGATATTAATTATACATGCGTATAACAATTACCAAAACTAATTTAATATAAACGGGAGCAAATATTTGTATGGTTAGAATAACAAGTTACCATGGATATTTAACAGTTTGTTTTTATTTTCTGTTTATTAACAACCGCTAAATATAATACGTTAATAAAGTATTGTAATAAACCAAATTTTCACATTTCGAGATTTTAAAAGTGGAACTACATTTCTAAATGGAACAGATATTTAAAACTATAGAATAAGCGGATTACCTCTTACAATATAAATGGGACTTGCAGAATAGGTTATTTTACAGCAGTGATTTTGTACTTATCTAAGTACCAACACTACTACTGTAATGTTTGTTGTCGTCATAGCAACGACATACCTTGAAACATTGTCTTTGTCTGAAGTACAGATATACCAATGATGTTATCTCACTTGCTATCATTTTTCAAAATAACCTAGAAACAGCTTTGAATATAAAATCTCAGGAAGGAGGATTGTAATTTTGTGGCTTTTGAGCATTTGAATAAGTTGCATGTGCTTGCACTAAATTTTAATTTAGCAACGCGTTTTTCAGTCTATAAAAATAAAATTTAACTGTATCACAATTATTTAACTTTCTTGTATATTCCTGTATATAAATAGTTATGGTCAGTTGTGTTGCATGTGGTTGTTCGCAAACTATGAAGAACAAAAGTTTAGGAATTTAATTTCATCAGTAAGTATTTTGCATCGTACAACTATTATAAGTTCTTCAGAACTCATGAAATAGCAACTAAATCGTCTACCTTTCTTTGTGCGAATGATCTTTTTATCAATAAAAATCTTCTGGTCTATCTCTCCTCAGTGTAGGTGGTCCATCTGTCCTCAGAGCAGAAGTTAAATGAACCATTAAATTACTTATGACTGTGTACAAATAGAAACACATTTTTAGATTTAAGTCTAAAGCACTTGTTTATACAGTATGTACATAAATAATTAGTTTAAACATACCGAAGTACTAATTAAGTAATTGTGTATATAAGGTTCAAAAATTTTTTGACAATTTTTTTAAGTAAATCTTGGGTTATTCAGTGTTAACTGTATTAATTTTGGCTACTTACACTGTCTCTAAACAACAAAATTAGCATTCCTTATGAGAGATATCATTCTAATGTACTTTTAAAAACAAAAGTCCATGTCTCCTACCGGTCCATCTCTCCCCCACTTACCCTAAAGAGAAAAAACAGATGATACGATTTTAATTAAAACTCATTGATCAACTGTTGGTACTAATCAGTCAACAGAATGTGACAGATTTCTCTTGTTTTTTTGTGAATATTTCGTAGCAGATAAATAATTAGAAATAGTCATTTGTATCACTAGTTCAGAAACTAAACTTTTGTGAGAGCGAAGTTAATTTGACAGCCTGCAAATAATGCGAGATCTCGCATAGAATTTCTGGGCGTGTTATACACAAAATTTTTTGCACCGATGACACTTTTAATTTATTAAATAAATATTATTACTACTTAAAATTTTATACACTATAAGTTTTTATATCAGAAACATTGTCGGTTCACATGGGTATATAAACAATTCACTTGTTTTATTCAAAAAAATTAGTGACAATTGTTCTAACCTAAGAAATAAAACGAATGTGAATTGATATTTTTCAACAATTAACGTAATCATAATCATACAAGACGATTATAATATGAATAATATATCAAAAATAGTAATTTAACGTTTTATATTACCAATAATATAAAATTTAAAATTTTAACAAAATGTAATGCTCAAATATTTAAGTTCGCATCCCTATATTTTGCCGCACTAGGCCGGCAAACAATGAGTTTCTGGTCGATTTTGAGTTCTGTAATATTAGTCATAATGGGACGGACAAAAATATAATCCAAGATTTATAAATAAAAAAGATGAATAATTAAATATTATATATTGAGATTTTATGCAGCCAAAGATGATTATTAAAATTTTGAAATACTACTAATTATTTTACACATTAACAAAAATCATTTGTCATGATTAGAATTAATATTGTAATCTTATGAAATCCATTGTTCGTTTTTTGATTTATTATTAATCTATAATTGTTTATTTATCATTTAATCTTCGGTGAATTTTTACAGGTAAAGATATAGTTTTATCTCATTTAAATACCAATATTTTGCAAAACAAGTTCAAAAAAATTGTCAATACTGAAAAACCAAGGTCGACAACAATGAAAATATTACTATCACATGACACAACAAAAAGTAGTTCCTTACGGAAATATAAATTTAGTAGAAAGTATGATGAATTTGCGTCCTAACCTTACATTTGCAAATTGATTATAGGTATTAAACACTCAATGCCATTTTCGATCCCATTTTAAAATTGTAATGTTTTTAAAATATCATCAACTTGGATGAAAAAATGTACTCTGGATGGGTGAATAACATCGAATAAAATGTTACTCATACATGATTTTCACTATCAAGTTTATAAATACAAGGTCAAAACATGCCAACTTACATAATTTATGCTTGTTTTTATGTACATTTAGATCAGCTCGTAATTTTTATTTTATTACCGGGTAGTTTACAAAATTGTGTAAAGCGTATTATATTTTCAATGATCTATAGCGTCAGAATAATTTTTTCAATTAAATTCTCGTTTGTTTATTGTTTAATACATAGCTATGTAATTTATCTTTATTTTTATTACTTATTATTATTTTATGGTTTTCTTAATATTAATCGATATTTTAAAGTGATTTCGTTTTATTTCGAAAGTTTAGACGACATTTAGTAAATTAAAAAATTTTGAGAAAAGCTGTACAAATAAAATTCATTCAATATTGTGTATTTCATACATCAGCATTAATTTAATGTTAGTTGAGATTTTGGTTTTCACTCAACCAAAAAGAAAATTAAGGCTATTTTATGAAATAGTTATTAACATACCTAGGATAGTTATTAGTATCATAACCGCTGCAGATGTCAATTGAATTCCGAGCTCGGAGAGCGAGGATTTTAAGACATCTAAGGCCTTGTATGATTCATAACATCCTTGGTTTATTCACTAATTTACCCGTTTCACGTTGTTAATAAATATTATTTTATAAAATTCTCTTGTGAGTAACGTTTTCGTGATCAAGTCTGTATGGATTGAGAATTGTCATACATACGGACTTGTCAAAATACATGGCATAGTTATGGCTTAGTTACCCTGCTTACTTTTGTCTATGTAAACAGAAGCTTAATATCCTGAAATCGGTAAACACTTTTAAATTCAAAAACCCTTTTACATCTACTTTATTTTGAATAATATCAGTCGATATTTACTTTTAATAACCATCGAGTTTTTTTTTTCATGTTTACTGGTTGGGTTTCCAAATTTTATATTAATCAAAATGCGCCGCAGATGAATTTTTTTTTGAAGACGCGCATATTCTATTAATGCTATATAATTGTAAGTATGACGGAATAAATTTTTACAAGTGTGAGTTTAATGATTTTTTTTTTTTTTTGAGAAAACAAAATATACAGTAAGCATCATCTTCAATCTTTGAACAATTCAACTATTTATTCTTATTTAATCACATATAACAACATTTTCTATTTTGCCTTTTGAAATTTTTGCTAGATATTCTTCCCTTCTAATTCATTTTTTAAACAATAAAGCAACAATAATGAGAGTGAGGTTTATAATTTTGTTAAGTTTAAGTATATTTAACGTAAAAATTTAAAAAAGTTCAGTGCCTGGAAGTGAGTGGTTTATGCCCCAAACACCTGAAAACTCTGTATAGCATGTTAGAAATTTTTGGCGATTGATTTCATTTGGTAATCACAAAGGCTGGCCCTTCTCAGCGGGGAGCAAGGTTGTTCAACGTACAGGTAGGGATTAAAGAAATCTTAGACTTACTTTGACCGATTATAAAAACCCAACTTTCTTACATTGTTCACACGGGTAATTTTCATTTTTTCTCAGAATAGTTCTTAAGTACGTATGTTTACATTTTAAAATGGGGTAAAAGATATCTTAAATTCAGAAGTTAAACACTACTTTGGTAGTGAACGTTAAATAATGTTGCAAAGTGAGAACGACAAATTTGAAGAGAGTATCACAAACGCAAACATCTATTCGACGATGCGAAACAGATAGTTCTGAATGTTTTCAACTATTTAAAAAGTGACAGTAATGAGACTGTGCCGAATCGAAAAATACTGAAGGGATACAAGTGCCGTATACTACAGCACGAAGAATTATTCAAGAAGGTATACCGGATAAAAAGCAAAGAACTGATGCTGGAAATTCGCGACCATTCAATGATTTCGAAAAAGATGTCATCCGAAGGAAAATATATTCAATTTACAATGAAAATATATTTTCTTCGCTTTGAAAATTGCTTCAAAAATTAAAAAATGATTGTGATTTTTCTTATGTAGGTAGTACTCTTCACAGTGTTCTTCAGAACAGGGGTTTTAAATAAAAAAAAATTTGATAAACGTCAAGTTTTTATGGAGAGTACATTCTTCACGCCAGCTAAAGTAGTAACAAGAATTTCACTTGAAATATTTGTCGTTATTGTCACGACTGATTGTTGTTGTTGTCATGTTGTCACAGACGTTGTTTCTAAGCAACACCTATTTAGTCATGTAAATTCCGCGGCGATTGCCAGTAACTGTCAATTGTCAGTAAGATTTGAATCTGATTGGTTCAATTCACCAAAATACTGTGCCAAGTTACGAGTGGAATTGTCAACTCAATCAATCTTTTTATTTATTTATTTTAATTTTTGCTGGCCAACAGACCGAAGTCATTCTCTAGCAAGACAAATACAATTTAGAGTGGGTTCCGAATCTCTAGGACATAGCGTTATTTTACGTTTGGTTATAGGTTTGTCCACTCTATTAAACGAGTCGGAAAGCCCTAACCAAATAAGCCACTAATGTTCGTGAATTGTTTTATAACAGGTACATTCTTTACTCCAGCAAACAACCTGTTATAAAACTATAAGTTACTTGTGAACTCAATCAACCTTTAATTTTTTTTTAATTTACACTGTCCAACAGACCGATGTCCAATAATAGTACAGGGAACCTACAGTGTATAGTGGTGTTTTCTTTTGGTTATAGGTTTGTCCACTCTACTAAACAAGTCGGAGCGTTAACCAAGTGCGCCACCACTATCCCTGAATTTATAACTGGTACATCCTTCACTCCAGCTACAACCTTTATCTGCCACAAACCTATTTGCCTAAATCACTTGCCACTACATTCTTCACAGCCATCTCCGCACTGTATCCACCTCACCTTCTTGTTGAGCAAGTTCCGGACATTAAGCTCCTCGAAGCTGCGGCTCCAGCGGGTGCCGAAGCTGGCGAGGCCGAAGCGACGTTTCTTGGCGCGCACTACGGGGCTCTGGCTGCTGCTGCTGGCATGGCTGCGGTCCAGGCTCGCACTGCTCGCACTACTAGACATAGCGGCAGAGAGCCGCACACTAACGCGGGCCACCGGCCAGCCGTGGAGATAAGGAAGTGATGGGTGATGGGTGATAGGCTGGGTGGAGTATATAGCGATATGGTGCTAGAGAGATGGTGGGTAGGTAGGTAGGAAAGATGATCTCTGTCTTATCTAAACGCTAACAGTAACTGTATGGATTCGTGGTACATCAGATAAACCTAGTTTGAACTCGGTTGTTTTAGTTCTAGTTTAAACCTGGTTTAATTTTGTCTATTCATTAATGCCGAGGACTGATATGGGACTAGATCATCGGAGCTGATGGGTAGGGGTCGGTAGGCAAAGATGATCTCTATCTTATCTAACTAACAGCCGGGCCTCCATTCTGTAACTTATAGCAACTCTACATGTTGTTATATTCACTATTGCTCTCTAGCGGCAATGTACTGAACGTCCGATATGACTACATATTTGCAGCAACAGTTAGGGAAGTGTTGCTGCATCGAAGCGACAGTTACTACAGGCGACTTTTGACAGTTTGAATCATTCTTTTATATAGGTTGTGTGATTCATATTTTTTTTCTGATTTTTTCAAATCATTGGCATAATGGCTTATTTGTATGCAATTCTGGAGGTAATTGCTGAATTAGAAAAAAAGATGAACGGAATAATTCCCGAATTATGAGACGAACAGCAAGGGATTTGAGTAATCCTTTCGGTATTTTGGATTCGGAATTTATAAAAAAAAATCGTTTAAACAAAGAGGCAGCAATGTACGTTATTGATTAATTAATTTCGGATCTATTAAAAAAATAGCGATTCTGTAAGTGTGACTATTAACTGTTGTTACTGACGTCACCACTGCAGCAACATGAACAGTTGTTAAGTTACAGAATCGAGGCCCCGTATTCGTAAATCAGATAAACCTAGTTGAAACTTGGTTTTCTTAGTTCTAGTTTAAACCTGGTTTTATTTTGTCTATTCATTAATGCCGAGGAGCAACATTTCGAAATAAATACACAAAATTTAATTTGAAAATAAATGCCGACCTCAAAATTTTTTTTTGTAATTTTCACATCGGAAATGCGATGCAATTTAATAAACCAACGCGCTCTTAGGTTCACTAAAGTAATAGTTTTGGACATGGATGCTTTAGCATAATTATTTTGTCTTCGCATCTCCGCTGCGTTTAAGGTTGCAATAGTAAACGAGCAAAGAGCATACTGTTTTCTGTGGCCTTCAGTTGCACAGATAAACACCAAATATGCCAAATTTATATTCACACGAAATAATGAAGTTTTGTGCGTAATTGTACAGTAATAAGCAGAAAAGTGAAGATAATATATACTTCTTCATGTCCTGGGTTTGATGTTATATTACTAAATTCTTTTATTTATTTCTTCCATTTCTTCTTTCAGCCCCGAGGTAAGGTTTTCACATCATTTAATATTTTCTTTTTCTCATTCCTGTTCTGTTATTATATCTATCCAAGCTTTTTTGGTTTACTTCTTTTACTTCTTTTTGTTTAATTCTTTATTACAAGCTTTCCAATCCCGTCTCTTGATTTAGGATCTTTTAATGTTTATCCTGTTTTCATTCTAATTTCTATTATTTTATCTTCCTATCACTTTCTTCATTAGTCTGGCCGGGACTGTTATCTTCTAATGTTTCTTAATTCGTCATTATTGGTTCTAGTTTTATATCTTAAGTCTACACTTCTAACTCTGTTTAATTTGGTATTCCCTGATATCTTTTTAATAAATTTAATCTTTACCATGTTTACCATTCTTAATGTTTTTAGCGATTTCTATGTTTCACAAGCATATGATATCATGACAGTACACTGTACAGGCTTAAATGATTATGAAAAAATAAAAATGATTTCCAGACATGGGCGCCGACTACATGGGGGCATCGAGGTTCCTACCCCCAAAGAGACATTTCTCTTAACGTGTCATATTTTACATCAGTAATAAAGCTCTGAATTTTTATTATACTACCCTAAAATAGGTGTAATTATACCCTTTATAATATTACCAATGAAATCCTCGCATCAAAGTACCTAACTATAAAATTTCATTTTAAAATTCTTATTAGTATAGCTACAATAACTAATTGAATGTCAGCCAATAGGAATTTACATGACCGATAATAATGCGCGTTTCAGGATATACCGGGGATCCTGAGACGTTAGCACTCAGTCCCGCTCTGCGGGGCGCCGGGGCGGCAGTGGGCCTTCGGGCCTCTTCCCCGCCTGGTGGTCTGGCTAGACCACCTTCCAGGGCATCTCATGCCTTGAAGGTGATCTAGTTCAGCCAGCCAGGAATTAGAGCACGCTTCGGCGTGTACTCTAATTCTTGGTCTACTGAAACCAGAGCACATTCTGGAGCAGATTTGACTGCTCTGGATTGTGATCTGGTTTCAGTGGGTCAGGAACTAGAGCACTTAGAAGTGTTTGCTCTAATTCTGGGACTACTGAAAGCAGAGCACATTCTGGAGCAGATTTGGCTGCTCCGGATTGTGATCTGGTTTCAGTGGGTCAGTAATTAGAGCACTTAGAAGTGTTTGCTCTAATTCTAGGTCTGCTGAAATCAGAGCACATTTAACAGCCCTGGATTGTGATTTGTTTCAAGTGGGTCAGGAATTAGAGCACTTAGAAGTGTTTGCTCTAGTTCTAGGTCTGCTGAAACCAGAGCCCATTCTGGAGCAGATTTAGCTTTTTATTGAAAATAAGTTTTTTAGTTTTCATTTATTCCTTTTTAGTATTTTTTGGTAGCAATTTTATATTTTGATTTTGGTCATTATTAAAAATTTTGTTCCCAAAGAAATTTTGAAAAATCGGCCTTGTGTTGTCAGAAATGTTTTTCGTATTGTCAAAAACTTTCTAGTGTAACAGAAGTCATCTTTCCTTTAACAATTTTCGTTTTAAAACTACTTCTTCACTTACACAACATTATGAGAAGAACCGGAACTTGTGGTACATGTTTCGTGACAATTATTTATATTAAAAGAATTTACATCTTATAGTAGGTTGCGAACCACTCAAACACAACATTATATATTTTTATTTTTAATATAAATATTACAGCATATTATATTATAGAAGAATTTTATCTAATTCTTATTTATGTAGAATCCAAAGATATGTTTATTTGTGTAGTATTAACTTATCGCTCAGACTAAATCTTTTCTGAAAATGATATTACGTTCCAGGTAATCTAATTTAAAGGGAACTGCTGAAGATACACATACAAATAACAATTAAACAAGTGTAATTAGATAACATTTCATAAACAAGTGCTAGCGCTCGGGAAACCTGATTATGTGTTCTAATTGCAATGGAATTAAATAAATTATTATATCTTTGAACAAGCGACGTCTAATGAACCTTTCAGTGGACTTCACAGTAAGAAATAAGTGAAATTCTGTTATAAAAAGTAGATATGCTTCTTGTAATATAAAGAGAAATTTATTTATTCATACCTTTTACTTACAAGTTTTTGTCGGAATTTAATATAGGTTAATATGTGTAATAATGGTGTTAGTAAATAATATTTTAATATTTTTACATATTACTTCATCATACAGAATTATTATACTTTTACTACAATAATACCATGACTACAAACTAAAATATTCTGACGATATATGTTACTGATATAGTAGACCTTAAAGATGATATATTACCAATTCTTGAACTACTCGTATTATCGATATCTCAAGGATACGTAAACGTAACACAAGGAAGTACTATTCATCCTTACTTTCAAAAATATTTAATAGTTATTTTTGTATAAGTGCGCGAAATTTGTATTTTAATGCGTGAAATATCACAAGAAGTCAATTGAAAAAATCAATCAATGCACTTAAAACATTCCACGCAAAAAATAAAAACAATATTTTTTCTACAATTAATTTGCATAACTAATTAAAATATTTTTAATTATCTGTATAAACTTAGTGAAAAAATATTTTACAAAACCATGAAATTGTAGATGGTGGGAAATAGATAATTCTGCACGAATGGCACACTATACTTTTTCTACGACTACACTGCTAAAAACGATACAAAACAAAAATACACGCACGAAATCTATTTGAAATAAAAAACAATATGGTCGTAAGTGTTGACAATTACTGCGAGAAATGGCATATCCCACAATGCGCATTCGCAATGTTGGCAAACACTGTGAGAAATTATTTCTCACACTTAAATCCACGATTGTGGGAAATATAACTTTGTAGCTTTATATTGTGTGAGAAAAGTGCCACTTTCCATAGTAGTAGAAATAGAATATTGTGCAACAAATACCGAAAGTCGCCTATTTCCCACGAGGTGTAAAGGTTAGGCACGAGACGAAGTCGAGTGATGGAATCACATAAGGTGGGAAATATGTGATTCTGCACGAGTGATACACTACACTTTTTCTACGTCCACGATATTATTTCCTAATTCATTTATATTTTAATGTGTTCATTTCACTATAATATACTATGTATCCGTAGCAATAACAAACATACAACAAGCATATATCTTAATGGTCGTAAAAAAGTATAGTACCTGGTATATAGTGCCCACATAGAATTAGTTTTAGTAAAAATCGCAACTTTTCATGTTTAACTGTGATTGAAAATAAATTGTAGATATAAATTTTTAGACAGTATCGAATATATAATCATAACTTTACAGTAAAAACATAAAAGTTGTTTTTTTAAGATTCTTTCTTGATTTTATTTTAATATTTAAATCAAATGGTTGTAGTCCGACCAATCTTAATTAATTAATGATTGATAGAACAAGAATAAGAGCCGACTTGATTTTTTGAAACAAAATAAAACCGTCACCCAACCTAATAATTTCCCGTAACAGCGTATGTGACGTCACAAGGCATTATGATTTTTATCTTTTGTTTAGACAGCACAGCCTTCTACGCTTGGAGTAAAGCCAAAAGGCCGTCCATTACAATGATAAAGTGAATGAGGGTTGACTACCCTTAACTGAAGTAAATTTCAGCAGTACCTACCCTGAAATCCTGAAATGAGACGCGAGAATATGATTGTTTAACCCATAACAATGAAGAATTTTTCACAAGCTTTTAGTTTATGAAGTGTTATATGTTTTACTGGCATTTTTACCTCTCGCCACTCAGTAAGAGAGGTATTGGAATCATCTGAAAATCGGATAGTTAGTTTTCAATGGATAAGGACGTTTTGAAGTCTCTAGAACACGGTTTTAATATTTTTACGATGATGTCTGCCCGTGTATGAATGGACGGATGTTGTCGTAACGATTACTCAATTATTAGTGAATAAAAAATATTGAAATTTTGGATGTGTCAGAATGACACCCTAGATTAGATCTGATTAGATTTTGGTGCTAATCATGCAACCGAAAATTGTGGTTTTGATTAAGTTCTGAAGTGTTTTTCTGAAATATCTTAATTTTGAATATATGAGAATTTTTGTAAATAATTAATTTTATGTCATTATCTAAAATTTTATAGTTCAAAATTGTTTCTATCTAGTCCCATTTATCCATTACAAGTAATTAATGATTCGGTAAATTTGTTACATTGCGGTTAATCTGTTTACCTATGGAAATAAATGTTTTATATTTGACAGACAATTATTATAATTGACAGTGAAAATAACATAAAAATAACTATCGAAAATTCTAAAAGGAATTATACTAATACTGTAAGTACTAATTATTTTAATAATTCATTTTAATATATAAGCAGGCAATGCACGGAAAATATAAATATTAATAAAAATAAAAAAGAACAGGCGAGAGGTTATGTGCAAGACATCAGGATGTTGCAAAAAAATTGTCTAATATTGTATAATTAATGGCTACTCCAGTGGTCCAAAAAATTATCTACTTCAAGTAAATTACCCTTAATTTTGAGAATTTTAAAAAAATTCTTTTTGTTTCATGATCTGCACGTCGTACAGTATATACCCGTTATTTTTTGTCCTAAGTTGTGGAACATCCAGTATATATAAATCATAAGAGGACAGACAAGAGGTTATGTACTGGCTACATTAGGTTTTTTTTTTTGTAGCACGAAATTCAAACAGTGTTTTGGACAAACTATAATATCGAGAACATTACAAATTGTTTCAAAGTTTGAAATAGTTTGGTCTTCAGAATTTGTAACTTTATTAATTATAATATGTCAGATTCAAACAAAAGGAAATTGCTAGTGTTATAAAATAACACACAAAATATTAATTACTAAATGACAAACTATATATGAGAATATCTGCAACCCGTATTACATATAAGATGTTCAAAAAACTTATATCTATTTAATAAATGTAGACTTGCATTCATGAATATACCGTGTGTTCCAAGAAAGTGTTGTCATAGGCATTTAATATTAGTAAAAAAAATTGTCCGGCTAACAACAAAGTCACCATATTGTACAGGATAATACTGTATGTATTTCTACATCTTATTTAATACAGATTACTTCATTTTAATAGCATAATATATACGTAATATATATTAATGTTTGCTGAGAAAATAAGACTGAAATACTTCAAATAATTATAACAAATAAATAAATTGTTACACAAAGTGTATTTATTTATTTCTTATAATCATGTATGTCATCAAATACCAATAGTATAACATTTGATTTTATTAATTATTTCCATTCATACAAAACCGAAATAGATGTAGAAGAAATATGACCATACAATAACGAACATCTCATACATTTCGATAGAAATTCTCTCGTCTACATCTTACATTTGCGTAGAATTGGCAAATACTTATATTTTCTTTTTACCAACTTCTAGAAGCTTATGGAGAAAAGTTTTTAAGCCCCAAGAGTCTCTAAGAATATTCTGAATAGAATATATTTCTACTAATATTATAAAAATCTAAAGTAACTAGCAAAAAATTTTAAAATACAATAAGAAATATTGCTATACAAAATTGCTTTTACAGTACAAATTTTTTAAATTCAACAACTATTCGTAAATTTTTCCAATAAATTGAGGGCTCTTGTTATATTACTTATGATTATTTCACGAATGACAACAGTTCAAACATAACATTTTTCATATCAACAATATACACTCACATCAACTAGTCTCCGAACACACATATTTATGCTTTGTTTTTGAAATATATAAACGACCGTGAAACCTTCTAGAACTCAGTATAATTATTTCTGATAAACCAAAATAAACCTTTTTGGATCAGATGGACGAATTATTGTTTTGAAAAGGAAGAATGAACAAATGAAAACAGAAAAATTATTCTCAACAGTGAAATTTGGTGGAGGAGCTGTGCTTGTATGGGGCTGTAAGAGTGCAGAAGGAGTGGGAAACTTAACTTTTATTAATGGAAAGTAGGTTATTCGAATATTTTAAATTTGGCAAAATGTGTTGAAAAATTGGGTTTAAAGGATTCTTAAATATTTCAACAAAATAATGACCCTAAACAAACTACACGTAAACTGCTAGAATAGTTATTGCACAATTGTAGTCAGCAATTAAAAACCACAGTCTCCAGATATGAATCCCATTGAACATCTCTGTGATGTATTTTAAAAAATGTGTAAAACAAAACACCCAAAGAATATAAAAGAACTACTACTTTTATAATACAAGAATGGGATAAAATTGACGCCCAAACTCCAAGAAAATTAGTGGGAAGTTTGACAAACCATTTAAGGAAAGTAATTCTAATCGCTGGCTGTTCAAAAGATCATTGATTCTATATAATTTACGGAGACTAAATTGGCATACTAAAAAAACTTTACTTTAATATTTAAATTTACTAGAAGACCTATTTTACATTTGCCACAACATTCCTAGAAGGATCAGGACTTCCAATACTTGAAATAGGTACTTATTTCTTGATAATTTTACTTGCATCTGGTGGTGCAGGATATCAGCCTGCATCAAGGGACCTTCAGCTTATTTACCGAACCACTCTTACACAGTGATATTTTTACTTTGTTAATAGCAACAATGATATTTGAACTTCTGATCTCACTTCACTCATTTCAAGTCGCTGTCAAATAAAAATTAAACTTAATTGTTACGTTGGTGTCATAACGTTTATAACATTCATAATAATATACTGTAATTATTTTTAATATTTTTAAAACAAACCTGTACGTAATATATTCATGTACAAAAAACGGTAAATTATTTCGTAATCCCCCTTCTTCATTCTTTCATTTAAATTATGCGCATCGTTTTGGAAGTGGTTAGTTTTAGTTAAGTCTTCAAGTAAGGTAGGTGTCTTTTATATATTTTATTTTTTATTTTAAATCTTATAATTGTTCTTAATACATTACAATTATTACAGTTTTATATTTTTTTATAATTATTTTATTTAAAGTTTTTATTTTTTATGATATTACTGATGTGATTTTTTTTTTGTTTCAGGGTATAAGGTGGGAAACGGATACTTTGCCAGCAAAGTCCAAATAGTCCAAGGTAACCATTTATAAACAACCATACCCAATTTTGGGTCATATGTAAGTTTAACTTCAATTAGATTTCATAATATTTTTCCTTATTTTAAAAGAATTACAATTTTAAATTATTAATCTCCACTTTAAATTTGCCTCCTCTTGTTCTATTCATATGATTCATGGATTGTTTTATTTTTAACTACGAATAACTAGTCCCTTGACTTTAAAATAACCTAATACAACTTTTTCACTCAACTGAATAAAACGTGACACAAGTATGTGATGAAAATATAGTATAGTGTGTAGATAAGGTGTGATTCCTAGATATAAGGTTTGGTGTATTGATGAGGTATGATGACTAGATATAAGGTGTGAAGTATAGTTGAGGAATGATGTTTAGATATAAGGTGTAGATGACGTATGATGACTAGATATAAGGTATGTTGTGTATATAAGGTATGGTGATTATAATAAGGTGTGATTTCTAGATATAAAGTGTGATGAGTAAGGTATGATATTTAGATATAAGATGTTGATGAGGTATGATGACTAGATATAAGGTATGATGCTTAAAATAAGGTGTGATTTCTGGATATAAGGTGTGATCAATAAGGTATGATATTTAGATGTGTTGATGAAGTATGATGACTAGATATAAGGTATGAAGTGTTGATGAGGAATGATGACTAGATATAATGTGTACATGAAGTATGATGACTAGATATAAGGTATGATGCTTACAATAAAGTGTGATTTCTAGATATAAGGTGTACTGTTTAAGGTATGATGACTAGATATAAGGTATGATGTATAAATGAGATATGATGCTTAGATATTAGGTGTGGTTTTTAGATATAAGGTGTGATGTATAAGGTATGATTTCTAGATATAAGGTATGATGTGTGAATGAAATATAATGTTTAGGTATAAGGTGTGGTTTTTAGATATAACGTGTGATGTGTAAGTGAGGTATGATGATTAGATATAAGGTATGATGTATAAATGAGGTATGATGCTTAGATATAAGGTATGGTGTTTATTTATAAGGTATGATGCTTTTTATGATGTTTAGATACAATGGTATGTGAAAAAGGTGTGATGGTTAGATATAAGTATGATGTGTAAATTTAAGGTATGGTATGAATGAATAAGCAAATCTCAACTGCAAAACTGCTGCAGAAGTTTTCAGGTGAGACAAGCATTTAGAATTAAGTTAGCTTAGGTTAAGATTGTGTCACGTTTTATTCAGATTTTTTGCTTTACTACTTTTACTTATTACACATTTTACACAAGTATATTTTACCATGAACATGAAATGATCATATGTAATAGCTATAAAATATTTCGATGGTTACCTGTTCCCCATTAATAAACAAATAATTTTTTTATGAACCCCCATTTAATTTTTGTGATTATTGATAATATCCCGACCATTCTTCTCTCATTATACCATTTCTGGTCGTTGGTACGGGTTGCACGGAAGGGTTGTGATACCGCCTTCGTTCTGGTTGTGTCTATAATTTGAGTTAGAGTGTGTCTAGACTACAAGTCTAATATTTCGAGCCTTCTTGCTTCATGTTTACTTCTCTGGCCGTTAGTACTGGAGGGCCGGAAGGGTGTCTGACCGCTAATGTGTTGGGGTTTTAAATGCGTTGTAAGTTGTGCTTAACCCTTTACCATTTTTCTATACTCTAAGCCCTTATTTCTGCCTTTTCGTTTTTGGCTTCTGCCAATTTGTCCACCCTATTGCTGGGAAGTATACTGTACTTCGATTTAGTTAAGTTGCGGTAGTTTAAGCTGCGGTAGTTTTAAGTCGCGTAGTTTAAGTCGCGTAGTTTTAAGTCGCGTAGTTTAAGTTTTCATCCTTTCCTTTAAAACCCAAACCCCCTCCCCCCCTGCCTTGTGGAGAGACCTTGTCGTGGTGGCAGGGCTTAACCGTTCTCTAAATTTAAATTTGGAGGATGGAACCAACATCTCCACTTTGCAGACTAAATATTTATTTCAGCCAGACCAACAGTATTTGTGAGTATTTTTTAAATTAACATTTTTAAATAAAACTTTCATATCATTAAAATTTAATATTTTATTTGTTCATATTTGTGTAGTTGTATAATTATAATTGCATAACTTATAATGCCATTACGTAATAACATTTTACCTCAAAGTAAATTCAAATCCTTTTTGAATTTATAAAAATGTAAAATACTTTATTTCTATTTTAAAAGGTTAAACAAATACCTGACCGTATGCAGACAACTAAAAAGAAGAAAAGAAATAAATTTTGGAGAAAATACATCCCTATCTACATGGGATTCGAATGGAGGACACTTTAATTTGGAAAACAACTGAACGCAATGGACAAGAGGTACAGGTAAGATTTATTTTTTTAATTTTATATTCACTCAAACCAATTAGTCTCCGCACACCAGTAAAAGAAAAAAAAAGTTTCCTCTTCTTTTAAAGTTCTTTATTGAATATATATATATTCGAAATAAATTTTATATTTTAACTTACTATATTAATAAATAAAATAATGAATTGACTTCCTAAATATTTCGTAGTGAAATAGAGAAAAAAATATTATTATAACTAAATAAATTTAGACGCCGTACAACGTAAGAATAGAATCAAAGATCTTTTGAATCACTATTCGTTAGAATTACTTCCCTTAAACGGTTTGTCATACTTCCCCCTAATTTTTTTTGGAGTTTGGGAGTCAATTTTATCTGTTGTCTACAATTGAACAACAACTATTCCAGTAGTTTACGTGTAGTAGTAATAATATTATTTTAAACATATATTTTATTATTGTACGAGGACGTTGTACAAAAAATCTTACCTAAAATACTGGGAAAATAATGAAAATTTACTTATAGTTTTTAATTATTTAAGTCTATTAAAAATTGATCTAATAAACCGTATTCTGAAACTAAAAACAAATAATTTTTGAGATAATAAATATAACAAATATTATTTGGAATTATTTTTCTATTGTATTAACCCCACAATAACAATATTTTTAAATTTCTCACTTACATTTTATAGGTAATATTTCATGGAATAAATAATATTTGGAACGATTATTCAATTATTTCGTTTCATTATAATTTAAATAATAATTCTGAATCTATAATTGACGTGATGAATAAAATTGTAAATACTTATTAAATTAATAATTATTCCATATTTACAATGCTGAAATTCAATTACATAATTTCAATTTTCAATTTTCTGAATAAAATTACAAATAATACATTTTTTTTGTTATTTAAAAACTGAAATAATTTAAATATTATTGTGTTATAAAAAATTTTCTCGAACTGGGCATGAATATTAATAATTCACATTTAATTTTCCAGACAAAATTACATACATCTGTTAAATATCAATGATTTATCATGCAAATTAATTTTTCACTGAAAATATTTTCATCTGTAACAACCCCTTTCCCGCGTTGTATTACAATCATCGATTACTGTTCAATAATTCAGCAATGATTCCAACTTTCCTCGTCATATGAACCGTGCATTATTCACACATGGGTGCGTGTGTGTGTGTTAATTAAAAGCAACGCCGTCCATAAAGAGCAATTAATTTTTCCCTCCAATATCTAGAGGGTTAATACCGATTTATTATTAACTGGGAGTGGTTTTTAACGCTAAAAGGCTGGAACTGATATTTTAATGATTAGGAAAATTTTCATTGATTGCTAATTTATAATTAGTCAATTTCTCTGACGTGGGGACATGAATTAATGTGTTATGCAATATGGAAGGGTTATTACATGAATATTAAGATTCAAACGAATATAAATTACAATGTAAAGTAAGTAATTTTTTTGGAAAAAAAATCAAATTTTATGAAGTAATATATTTTGTTCAAATTTTTTTATGAGCAACATCATGTTAACAAATAATAAGAAATGTTCATTAATAACTTTTTTCCAAAATCATATTTTTAGTAGATTTGTCCCTTTATAAATTAACGGGTCGTTTAAGTACTCGTATTTTCATAATAATTTGATCCAGTAGCAAAAAATAAGAAAACAATTGTTTTGGACAAAAGGGAGTTCAGTTTGTGAACGAAAGTAATGAAAAATATTGTTTAATTTATTATATGTAACAAATAATATTTTTAATATTAACAGAATAAATTCCAATAGAAAATATTACTATATTATTACGATTATCTCTAGATGTAGTAATATATATAAGCGATTAATTTTTTATACTACTAAGATTTTCTGAACGGTGAATCTTCCTCTGAATACTAATTTTATTGTAATAATAAATCAGTTATTAAAGTAATTAAGTATGATGAAACGTGAAACTTGAACTCAGATGGATTAAAACAATTTTGAAGTTTGCATTTAAAAATCACCCATTCGTTAAGTATATTTTAAAGTTTTCTCTATTTGATTTGTATTTTTGAGATAGTTTTCATTAGTTTTTAAAGCATAGTTTAAAAAAATCAACATAATATAAGCATAATTTTTCGTATTTTCCAAAATTCTTATTTTCTTAACCATCTATTTGTTAAAGAAATTAAGTAAAATAATAAGATACTAAATATGAAATATGTAATATAATCAATTAAAATTGTTCTGTGACATTTTTCAGGCAATACCAATTTGGGAAACAATACTACCAATGTCAATTTTTTAAATTAAAATTATAACGAATTAGTTATCGTTAGAAATGAAATATATCTGTAGGTTTGAACGAACGATGTTACAGAATACGGAAATAACGATTTTCATTAAAACATAAATAACGAAATCCATAGTAACGGATTTTGTTATGACGATTCGTTTTAGGATTTTTTACAGAATAGGCTTGTAAATATTGTTACGAGTTATATCACTGATAGAAAGTATACACTTTGAAATGTTTATCGTTATAATTACCTTACTATCGTAGTAAATCAATTGTTTTTATTTTTATAAAAAAAAAAAACATGTTTTTTCCAGTACCTACTAGTTTTAGTTCTACAATTATTACACTGTAAGTGATTTATTTAACAGGTAATAAAAGCAAACTATTTATCAACATCGCTTGTAAAGCTATATAAATTTTAATCAATAAATTTTACTCCATAACCTTTTTATATGTAAAAATATATTCCAATTTGACTTTGATTGCCAAACCGTGATTTGATGGAAACCATTTAGGTTAATTGTTTTAGATTATCCAATTTCATTGCGTGCTTTATAATTCTGAATTCCCAAATAATAAAATTTACAAAGTTCACGAACTTTCCAGATCTAGATAATTATTCGCGTGTGTATAATTATTACAAAAATATTTTTAAAATATGATTTCCACAACAGAAATATTCCAAGTACCGATAAAATGTTAATTTCCTCATTTAATACATTTTACTTTTTTAAGATTTATAGAATCAAGATTGAATTTGTGTGGTTAATATATGGATGGTATATTTATTATTGATATTTACAATTCACTATATTTATATAGTATATTATTATACAAGTTTTATAAGACAGTGTATTGTTCCATGAGTTGTTTGGGGCACGGAGTGTTCCAAAAACACGAAGGGAACAATACATCGTATAAAACGAATATAATATACTATTTTGTATTCTTTGCTTCACTTATTTAATAAAAATCTTAAAATTTTCAATTGAAAAAATAACAGATTTTAATCTAAAAATATAAATGTAAAATATGGTAACTCTGTTGAATGAAGTTAGGCACATTTATCTGTCAATATGTATTTAAAATATTATGAATATATTTATAAATCTCTACAATAGGAGTTATGAAATTTGAATATCCTTTTAAATTTGTTTTGTTTATTCGGTTTTCATACTCAGAAATAATATAAATTGTATTAAAAAACATTTAAAAATATTTGAGGTTATCAATTTAACATTTAAAGTAGGGTGCAGTTGTTGAAAGTATCAATTTTACAACAAGAAAATTACCAAAAACAGTTTAACAATATATTATATTATTAAACTGTTTTTGATATAATAATAGGACAATTGTTAATGCAAAGTATAACAATAAAGTTATTAGCCTGAATAATGTGTAGGTAATATTTTTTGAAAAATAATTGACTTCATTTTGTTTATTTACACCAATAGTACATTTATATTGCAAATGAAATAATTCATCCCTTATCTTAAGTGCTTTCTCGAACTGTATAGTTGCAATATACAAGAATTAGAGTAGGGTATTACCGGTGTACTTCATTTAATAGCTTCGTTTTCCATTACGACATCATTATGTTTAATATCTAGTATTGTTTAAAATTATCTACTTGCATAATAATAGCATTTTATTGTCCATTTATACAAATAATTTATAAATGAATGCGTAAGCATGAGTAGTTTTAAAAAAATTCGAGTACGATAATAAATATTTATTGCCAGTAATTAATATATTTTCAAATTATAGATAATACAAAGGTTTTTGAATCTGAAGCAATAAATTACTGATACATGTAAACAACAACATTAAGAAATTATAACGAAACCGAAATTTATTGTTGCAAAGCCAGTTTTAGTATTTTCAGGTTTATTTTCAAAATTTTATAATAGAAATTCAGTTGTTTAAAATATAGTCAGTTTATTTTAATTTAATTTTTTATTGTATGGTATTTTTTGTAATTTTATCTGTACAAACAGATCTAAAATTTTGAGTAAGAAATCTAAAAACTTTATAAATTGATATAAAAATATACGTTTTTTCTATAGCAGATGTTAAAGTGCAATTTTATCAACTCAAAATAGTGGATAAAGTAGCACTTTAACCGCAAGGGTAGATAAAGTAACACTTTAACAGCAAGGGTAGATAAAGTACTTTAACTTTTGTTTATTAGAAGTACATTTCCATAACAACGCACACTACTGACATTTTAAAATTGTTCTTAAATATTAATTTAATTTTTCTAATTCTTTTCTCTTCAAAACCTGCTATAGAAAAAAAATAGAATTTTATACACGACGATAAAATTAAATTATCGACTCGCGAAAATTAATTCACTCGCGATTATATCGCTCGTGAATTAACACTTTCCGCTTGTCGATAAAATATTATTTTATCGTCTTGTATAAAAAATAACTATTTCATTTCTAGTTTGACAAATAACTATTTTAAGATAAATGGATCAGTAATGAAAATTCATCAAATTTAGAATTTGTTCATAAAAAATAGACTTGTTTTTTTTATTTTTTAAACGGTTACAAATACAGATATAGCCTTTACAAAATTATAATTTGCATTAAATTTTACGGAAAATACATATAACAAATATTTTTCAATAGAAGGGAAAAACAAATATAGAAGTTTATCAAAAAAAAATGGTGCTTATTTTTCAGTTTTTGGTCTCTATTTTCAAAACAATTAAAAATACAAACATGAACTTTAAAAATTTAAAATCTAGTGTTTGCCTTAAACATAAAATGTACACAATTAAAATATTGAAAACGGAATTTTCCAATTATAAACCTTAAATTCAAATTTGTCGGTTAATTGTTTACCAAATTAAATTTTCACCCTTTCAGCTGACATTTCCCCTTGAAATTTACGTAGGAATTTCGCAAAACCGCAATAAAAAATATTATCAATATTGATCGAAAAGTGTACAGGGGTGGCTTTTTGAGGTTTATTTGGAAAAAGATGAAATGTACAAGCCAGGAATGAAAATAAAATGCAATAAGTTTCGAATTACGAACTGGTGTTCGCCAAAAAATAGATACTTCTCACAACACATGTGCTGGAAGAGTTGTATAACTCTATAAAGTACTTTTCTTTTATATTTTCAATAAAACACAAAAAGTATTAGTCTGTGGATAGCAAGTATAATAATAAAATGATAATATAAAGTAAAGGTGTACAATAAAACTTTATTACTGTACAAATAGCGTGAACTAAATATATTTATTTGTACAGCAAAACACAATACAATATTGTATTGTTGGTTGCACTAGACTAATATTTGTACCAGTTCACTCCAAAATTTTGCATGAAATATATATATTTTTAATTTAATACCAGCCTATATTTGAAAACAAAATATGATTGTTTATGTAACATACAAAATATTAAAGTACAACTTTTTTCGAATTGTAGATATGTTAATATTTATAGTAACTTCTAAACAATAAAGTTAAAGCTATTTTTTTGTTTATTAATATAATTTTCATTGTTTAATGCATATATTTGTCTTTTGTAGCAATATATAAATTCTTTGGTTTCTCTGCATCATTTGAGAACTTAGAACGAAAATATTTTTAAAGAAAATATAAGAATTTTTCCCAGTAGTTATTAATATTAATTGATATTCTTTTTGAATTATTTTTATGTCTTTACCGTAGAATGAATGGTTCAGTAAAGCTGAAATTCAAAGAATATTTGAAAATGTGTATGGCTGGGAAAAAATTTTTAGATGCTGGATATATTTTATTATGTGGCATTTTAAATAAGAAGAATATAAAAAGACATTTCAAATATTTCTATGTTAATAAACTATGGCATTAACTAAAAAAAAAAAACGAGTATGCAAGAATGAAATTAAAATTATTTTATTTTTTTTTTATTTGTTTGCGAATATTTATTTATTTAGTTTCGTTATTTTTTATGTAGTTTGTTTCTAGTATATTCCAGGAAATCTATAAAGCAATTGGAAAAATTTAAAGGGTAATAAATAAATAAATAAATTAAATACGTTTATATTAACTAACTTCTACAAAAGTAAGCATCGAAGAAGACAGGTCTATCTGTTTTTTTTTATGGTGCTATCCTACTGACGTCAAAAACCTTCCCCAAATATTTCATATTTATTTACTATCATATATGTATGTAAAAATCAAAACTAAATATGTAATTATTTATAAATTTAACGTAATGTAAATATCTGAAGACAGATCTTAAAGTAAATATGTCCATATATTTTCAATAGACATTAAAATAGACAAACTAGATATCTCAAGAAATCTTGAAATTGGAATGAAGTAATTTGTGTACAATTTAGCGCTACTAATGCCTTGGCACTTTTAGTAAAATTGAGTGAGTAATTTTCCCTAATCTTTTTAGATTTTCGTATTTATTTTCTCGTAAACTACGAGTAAGGACTTGATCTAATAAAATGTGGGTATTTTTTTTTGTCTAGTATCATATATGTATGTAAAAATCTAAATTTAATGTGTAATTATTTATAAATTTAACGTTATGTAAATATCTGAAGACTGATCTGAAAGTAAATATGTCCATATATTTTCAACAGACATTAAAATACACAAACTGAAGTTTTCTCAAGACATCTTGGAATTGGAATGAAGTAATTTGTGTACAATTTAGCGCTATTAATGCCTTGGCACTTTTAGTGAAATTGCGTGAGTAATTTCCCCTAACCTTTTTAGATTTTTTTTTATCTCGTCACTAGCGTAGAGTGAGAAATTATAATTATGTACCGTATAGCCTGCGGTGTCTTCCGAGCTTTCAGAGCTTGCTAGCTTTTTGTTCAGTTTCATTAAAATTCGAATATTCTTTGTTCAGACTTACATCGTAAAGGTTTTAGGGTTTGCCTCAAACTTTCATTTATTTTACAGTAAATACCTTCTATAACTTAATTAATGTATAATCTTTATTTTATTAATATCAAAATTAATTTTATATGGGTGGTTAATATCAGGTTTGGCCTAATTTACATGAACTGATTTTATTAATAAAATTTATTGATTTTTATCAAAGATAAAAAAAATATATAGAGAAGAAAAAATAAGTATTTAAATGTGTAATAAAAAGTAAAAATTTCTACCATTTTTTATAATTTCATTTTAAAGTATGAGGGACATTAAAACTATTGTTGAAAATCCGATGAAAATGTTTATATTAATAAGCGAGTTTGAAATAATTAATGTGACGTCACGAATATGAATTTTCTTATCAAACTGTTTTTTCGTTGACCAAAATGTTATAAAAAATAAATTAATATTACAAAATTACAATACAGTATAAGTTTACATTCTTAAAAATTGCACGAGTATTTAAATTATATGAGTTTAAAAATTATATTTATGTTTAAATAAAAACTATTTGAGAAAAGCAGTGGAGCTAGTGATGTAAACTTTTAATAAATTTCATATAAACAAATAATTTATGCACTAATCTCGTAAATAATACCGTTTCAGATGTGAGACACAAATTCCACTAATAATACTTTAAAAGTACACAACTGAAGTTTACTGTGGCTCAAGGTCACACCTGTTGTATTCTTGAAGCTCATTCGTCAGACTTGATGGCGAGAATTTTCACTTGCCAATCAAAATATTCGCGGTCTTTTAAGTCCCAATCAAAATATTGATACAATTAATATAAGTGACGTCACACTATAACAAAAAGCTGCCATATTTCGGAAGTATTTTAATTATATCATTTTATTTCTTTATTAATATTTATTATTATGCCTATACTTTCTATTTTTTAAACTAATACTTCTAAATTCGATTGAGATAGAATCCCCCATTAGATTCCAATGTCCGATCGGGTTACTACGTCACAAGCAGACATAGGAGCACATCCTCTTTTTTAATTTTCAAATTTCTCTTATAAATTTTAAACATTTAATAATAATTTTTACTTCATTACACATAATTTAACTCAAATTTTAATTTGAAATATAAATTTCTTTAAAATACGTCGTTTTGGAAAACCTCATTAAAACAGTAACAACTTTTCTAAACTTCTATATGTAACTCCGTTAATATATCGTCTGGTATATCTCCAATTATATTTATATTTATCTCATATAATTCTAATAAGTACGCTGTACATTATGTGTACGTGAATATATTCCCTGCGTTCATTTAAAATTCCCGAGAAAATCGAGTGTATATTTAATTTGCCTCCCCCGAATTAGACGAAGTTTGGAAAGGTCTCTGGTCGTTTTATAAATACATAATTACCAACGATTAAATTATTCTGCACCCTGAACAATTAAGGGTAAATTTATTAAAAAGTAATGACATTCATTCGCAATATTCTGGAAGATTAATATTCTAGTCATCAGTGGATTGATAAATGAACTCGTAGAACAATTAACTCACAATATAATTAAAAATTTTATTTGCGTTTTGTTTTTAAGACGGCAAATATTCAATTGTTTCATTTGAAGAATTAAAACTGGTTTCTTCTACTTATTTTCAGTTGTTACTCCAAAACTATAAAATGTAATTTTAAAATACGACAAACAGTTTTCATTTTAATTTCTAATTAATTTAAATAATGTATTGATACAGTTACAAATGTTTTTCGTTGAATAATTATATTGTTGAATTAAATTGCAAATTTTACAAATACATACAATTAATGTGTATAATCCCATATGTGTATATATTTAAATAAATAATTTGAATAATTTATATTCATAGACAGTGATATCATCGTTGAGATTAATATTATAATTTTAATTAGGATTTCAAAATTCTGGGAAAAATGGATTGTTAATATTTTAAAATTACTGACTCTGAAATGAGGTTTTAGTTTCAACGGTAGAATCCATTTTCACCATCCCTGAATCTATTTTGACTAGTTTCTCGCATAACTCAAAAATGTTTGGCCGTAAAATTTTGAAATTTTGTATATAGGACTGCTATAACATTTAGTTGTGCACCTCACTTTTTGATTGCAATCGGCACTGCCAAAAGGGCACTTTGCTTGTAGTGTTTTTTCAAATTTTTCGGATTACTCAAAAACGATTAGATGTAGAATGTTGAAATTTTATTTATGTAGTTACTATAACATCTAGTTATGCACCTCCATTTTTTGTTTCAATCAGCCTTTTCAAAGGACAGTTTACTTTTGTCAGAAACTAAATAAAAATAATAATTTAGTTGGCTTTTAATTTTTGTAGAAACATTTCATATATAATAATAAATTAACATTGCCAACTGTCAGAATATATTTCGTTAGAAATATGTTGGAAATAAATGAAAATAATATGTATAAGAGCCGTAGAATGTTGAAATTTTGTTGAATTGCTATAACATCTTGTTGTGCACCTCCATTTTTTTCCAATCGGCCTTTTCAAAGGACAGTTTACTTTTGACAAAAACTTAATAAAAATAATAATTTAGTTCGTTTTTGATTTTTGTAGGAAACCATAGAAAATATTTGATATTAATGTGATATTAATTGACATTGATAAATGAAAACCATATCTCTTTCTTTGGAAGTTTTTGATCGATTAAAATAATTTTATGTAATGCATTAAGGAATAGTGATAAATATCGAAGATATGAAACGAATGGAAGTTGAAAATTGATTATCCGTCGAATGATCTCACTTTTAATTGAAATTAGTTTAAATGAAGTGCAGCAAAAATGTTGATAATTTAGTGTACAAGGAAGTCATATTGTTATTCTAATTTTATTTTTAATATTACACACCTATCTATCTACAAAGGATATTACTTACAACCGCTTGATTTTGTCATTGTTTTTCATCCATAGCCTACTGTACATTAATTTAAAAAATAAAAATTTATTTAAATTTCTATCGCACTTTTTTCAATATTTTTATTATGTAAGGACATACAACTATTACATGATTGAATTCAGAAAAAAATACCATTTAAATAAAAATATCTTTGTGCTGTAACTTGAGAACCGCTAATTTAAAAAAATATTTTATTCTATAATCAAATGACCCCCTTGGTCTCCTACAACTTTATTATTTAGTATATTTTTGTATCTGTAATAACTTCCGAATAAAACAATGTACCCAACTTTCGATCCAGCCTGTATAGTAACATTTTGACATTCCCAAGCTAACGGGTGCCATATGCATCTTTCCTTTCCCCAAGTTCCAAAAAATGTGGCAACCAATGAAAGTGCTCAAGATATATGACGTCACAGCACATCGCAATAAAATTTCAACGCTTATAGTTTGTGAACGAAAAATATTTAAATAAAATATTTTCATTAATACTTACTAATTAATGTATATTTTCATATTATATTGAAAAATGGTAATATTTCGACATTGGGCCGTTAAAAATCCCTGAATTAGACCGCGAATTAATTATAAAATGTATTATATATTTAACATTATTGTTGTTTTTATAATGAATCCACATAATATGAATTTTTTATGCAACCAAATAAAATTGTCATAATACCAGATTTCAAATTATTTGTAAACTAATAAGTCAGTAAATCTCTATAAAAATAAATGTACGATTCTACGCAAAATGTACATCACCGATAAAATGTTTCTGTTTTTACTGCAGCATCCTATTTGTGTGGAAAACCTCCACAATTTTTCCGACGGCAAAAATTTGATAGATTGTTAAAAAACGTCAAAACGCTGGAAAATACTCCACCAAGTACATTGATTGATTCGGATGACATTTCTTTGCTCTCATATTTACTTAAAAGGTAGAAAATTAAATTTATTCCTCACATCAAAGAGAAAAGAACGCTTTATAAAAAAATTCTATTCAATTTATAAATATTAACATGTTATTTATATTTTTATGTACCCAGCATGTTTTTAGATCACATCTTGAAGAATCAGCAAAAAATTACAATAAGAATTCCCGTTTTTATCTTTTAATTAACCTTTTTACATTTCCAATAAAATACAATTAAAAATTTTGACAGTATGTAATGCTAAAATATTTAAATTGGCATCCCTATATTTTACCAGCCTAGGCCGGCAAACAGAGAGTTTCTGGACGATTTTGAATTTTATACTACTAGTCATATTGAAAATAGTGTATTAAGTATTATGCACCAAGGTGGTACATGTATTATTTGTTTTTTACTTCTAGTTTTTAAATATCAATCCTACTAAAAAAATATATTGACAATAACAAACATTTTGACATGAACATTAACTTGTTTCTTAATATTCACAAAAATAAAGTAGGCTGTTTTTGTTTTTATATTTGACGTTTTAATTTGTCAACCACACTTTTGATTTTTAATTTAATTAATCTGATTTATTTATTTAATTTAAACGGTATATTTAAATTGTAAATCCATACTTTACACTTTTCTTGAATTAAATGATTCAAACAATATTTGGATTTGAAGACTTGTTTCATTAAAAAGTGACAGTTTTAATTATCGACCCTGGTAATAACATTTTATTATTGACCTAGTGACCATGGTTACCAAGTAAGCGACAGTAAAAAACAATGTCTCATGTCAAGTAAAGGGTAATAATTGTGGGTGTCTACCTACCGTAAAATAGTGAATAAAATAAATTTTATGTTTATTAAAATAGAGTTGTAAAATAGTTTGTTTGCTAATTTAACCGACTTCGTAAAGCTCTTATATTTCTCGGTATCAGTGTCAGCTTTATTATTTACGTTTATCAAACATTTAGCTGTTGTAGAAAGTGCACCACATGCACCTATAAGGTGACAACCTACAGCACTAAAATTGTACAGAAACAAATATATTTATCATCTCTATTTCATCTACTAATGTATTTTTCTTATGGAATGATTTTTATATAAAATAATATAAAATAAGAGTAATAAGTTTACTCTTCAAAGAGAATAAAAATTACAACGGTTATATAAAAGTTTATGAAGTGTTAAAATAAATTTTAGATAAATGTCACGAAATAAAACGAACTACCCTCGGTAGAAACTTTAAAAATTTAATTCCAACTGTGGATTCGTAGGGCAAAGTTGGTGATTATTATGAAGCATTTCATTTGTGCATTGTTTTTATTAATGGAAATTTCCAGATTGCGGCCTCATGAGAAAACTTACATGCAAACCGAAGTGGTTGCAAGCTGAAGTCTATAAACATTAATTACTTATAATTATATATGGAAAATAAGAAAAACAGTTTCATTATTTGCTCATAAAAAGAAAAACTGTAGCAATAACTGTTTAATTATCTTTGACACAACAACACAACTTAAAAGATAACCGCACTTTTTATATATATTATATTTAAATTTTTAGATCTTGTTTCGTGTTTCGAATTATTTTATTAAAAGAAAAAAATGTATGCTTCGAATATTATACATGTATTAAACTAAATTGTAAAGACATTTAAAATTAGTTGTCAGTAAGATCGCTATTATATTACAATTATTAATTTTATAAACTAACTTTTAAAAACTGTCAAAAATAAAAAAGAAATATATTCCCTTTTAAAAAGAAGAAAATATATTTTTTAGGCGGCTGGTACATAAATTGTTGTTTTTCGTATCTGCTGGCAACCTTAAAGTATCAATTTTTATTTGACATCTGTCAAAGTCAAAATTTTTGGCCGCTAGTTTGTTCATTATTGATTTACATAGTTCATATTAACGTGATTAATTATTTTAGAATATAATAACAAATGTAAGTAAAATTTTAACTATTCCTTTACAAATATTAATGAAAAAGTAATGAATTTGCGAGTAAAAATAGCGGCCGTAAAGTAAATGCGGCCGTAAGGTAAATGCGGCCGTAAAGTAAATGCGGCCGTAAAGTAAATTTTGACAGATGTCAAAAATTTATTTTGAATGAAAATTCATAATTTCTTGTTGTAATCGCCTAAAAAATGTTGTGTGCACCTCGGCTAAAAGTTCTTTTTGGGCCTCATCTGATTTGTAGCCTCGGCTTTGCCTCGGCTGCAAACTTCGGTTTCGGCCCAAAAAGATTACTTTTAGAACCTTGATACACAAATAACTATTTTGTAAAGATATACGTTCTTTGGAACAATTTTTTTTTCCTTAGAAACTTTTCATTTTTTAGATGCGCTGATTTAAAAACCTGCAATCCTATTACGCCTTTTCGATTTTATTCTGTCGCTTTATTATCTAACTTCTATTTATTTTTAAAACCTCTAACCCCATATCAAAGTTGTATAGAGTTAAAACAAACCTATCAACAGTATTAAACCAAAAATTGTGTTGACAAACGCGAAATATCCCAAAAATACTCATTTTTGTGCCCAAAATTTTGATTTTGGGATATAGTTTACATTAATAGATCTTAACGCACAGATTTCAAATTTTCAAACTAAATTTAATTATCTCTTTTCGTTCCTGAAATATTTGCTGTCAAAGTTGTACCTCAAAAAAGTGTGTTTTTTGGCTATATCTTTAAAATGGGTAAAGATACAATCTCAACAATTTTACCAGTCGATTCTACGGGAAAAGTTATATAAAGAAATGTTTTCTCCGTATATACGTTCTTTGGAACGATTTGGTGAAAAATGAGAAAATCGAAAAAACCTAAATTTTAAAATTTCACCAAGGATCTGTTTTTCTCCAAAACTTTTCATTTTCTAGATCTAAATATAGATGCGCTGATTTCAAATTTTCAAACCGAATTGAAATATCTCTTACCGTTCTCGAGATATTTGAGTTCGAAGTTGAGTTTTGGCAATACCTAAAAAATCAGGTTTTTTAGGTATATTCCTGAAATAGTTAGGTTTATGGTTTCGGCGATTCTACGTGCAAAATTACATACGTATACCAATTTTTAAATTTTTATTCCGACGGATACAATTTTTAGAGCAAAAAAACGAAAATAGCCAAAATCGAAAAAAATGCCTGATGTACCCCTTGCGATTTTTTTCGATTTTTGGCTATATTCAGTTTTTTCCTTCTAGAAATTCTATCTAAAAAGATAAAAATCTGAAAATTGGTACACTTACGTAATTTTGCCAGTAGAATCGAATGGTCATATTGCCGAAGTCGTATACCTAACCATTTAAGGGGTATACCTAAAAAACCTGATTTTTTAGGTATAACTTTGAACTCAAATATCTCGAGAACGAAAATAGATAATTGAATTCTGTTTGAAAATTTGAAATCAGCGCATCGATATCTACTTAAGTCCAAAAAATGAAAAATTTTGAAGACAAAAAGTTTCCAGACAAAAAATTGAAATTTAGGTTTTTTCGTTTCCCTTATTTTTCACCTAATCGTTCCAAAGAACGTATATGTGATCAAAACATTTATTTATATAACTTTTCCCGTAGAATCAAATGGTAATGTAGTTAAAATTGTATCTCTACTCATTTTTGAAATATACTCAAAAAACACACTTTTTTGAGGTACAACTTTGAGAGATAATATCTTCGAAACGAAAAGAGATAATTAAAATCTGTTTGTAAATTTGGTATCAGCGTATCTAATTCTTTAAAAAAGAATATAAATAAAATTTTGGAAATTTGAAAAATTTCGTGCTAAAAATTCGATATTTTCAAATAATTTCGGGTTTACGCAAAAGTACAGCATCAGAAGATTTGGGAATTACTTCCCCTGTTACTACTACATACATAAACTATTATATTATTAATTATTAATTTTATAAACTAAATTTAAAAAAAAAGAAAATATTTCTTACGATACGCCAAGATCTGATTTTAACAAATATATCGAATCCATTCCCATTTATTTGAATTTGATAATTTTACATTTTAATATAAATACCCTATTACCGCGTTGTGGTATAAAAGAAAAACGCTTTTGGTGCGTTTTAAAATACAAAAGTTTGGACGTTTGCGATGTCGAAGTCTCGAAGTGACAAAACATAAATTAAAATTGTCCAGTTTCATTGGTAAATTTAATTTATTTTTTATAAAGCCTATATATTAGCGGGTGCCTAAATTATATATCAGGTATAACACGTGTAACTCTTGAAAAGGTTTTATAAATATTTCATCTTGCATAAGGATCTCAAACAAATGCCATACGCTAAATAAATAAATCAATAAATATAGAAGAAAATATAAAATTTACAGTATTTAATTTTTATAAATAACTTCCAAGTATTTCTTTTAATTTTTTTCATTTATTTATTTTGGGAACAAGACGCCTCTCATATCTGGGCTTTGTAAACAATTTTTTTTAGTAAAAATTTAAAGCATTTACGGACAATCTAGAGGAGAAAAACATTGTTATAAAAAGATTCTTACAAAATAATAATCGTATTTAAATTAATTAAATAAATCATTTATGGGTAATTACCCAATGTTGGGTGTGCCAGCTTGTCCTAAATATATTTATACCAAAAGAGTGTTTACCAGGCGTCAAACTGAAGTGGAAAGTGCACAAAAAAGTACAGAATTTAACCACAGTCAAGCCATTAAAATTAAAATTACTCTAAGAGATATTTAAGTAATTATTATAGTCCTGAAGGATTTGTCATCTGGAGGTGAGAGTCCTGATTTAATGTCCTTCTTACACGCATCCTAACCACGCCTACTTAGAATAATGTCATGAGTTGAAGAATTTAACACATTAAAAAAAAATTAATTATCACCTGTTTTGTATGTTGAATGTTGTTGCTATGGAAATGGTAATTGTCAATGTAAACAGAAAATTATTTTCTCTTACTATGTACGGCATTTCTGTTCATAAACTGAATGGTAGGTAATAATTATTATAATTATAAATACTTAAAAAGCTCTTTATTATGAGGATAGTCTATAGTAAAAGTATTGTTCGTAGTTTCTAATATTCATTTTTTATACAATTTAGGGAAAATATTATTAGAAAAATTAATTATATTTTATTGACAATTTCACTCATAATTTGTCATCCAATTAAATTAGAGTATTTTGGTGAATTGAACCAATCAGATTTAAATCTCACTAACAATTGTCAGTTACTGGCAATTGCCGCGGAATTTACACGACCAAATAGTCGTTGCTTACATACAACGTCTGTCAAAATTGTGACAAGTAATTAATTGCAAATAATATATATTTCGAGGAATTGTCATGCCGAATACCATTCGTAACTAGAACTTTACTTGTAATTTTTGCCTAACTCACTCCTGCTTGTTGCTTTAGAAAATCAAACGAGTCCGCAACAATCAGTAGTGACCATAACAATAAAAATTTCAAGTAAGATTCTAGTTACTAGTGGCATTACATATGAAAAGTCAAAACAGTTCATTGTTAAGAATTATATTTTAACAACATTTTAAAAATACGAAAGATACTTGCTATAGATAGAATATTAACCAACAATACGGTCCATATTTTGATGGATATTCTTCTTGGGTACATTTTTCAAATATAAATTTTTCTTTTTCACATTTTTAAATTGACAAGTCATATTGAAAAGCTCCGAATAAAAACTGATGTGAATCGACAGAATGTTTTATAACAAGATTACAGATGAAAAGAATGTTTTATCTGCTATATAAAAAAACCAATCTACTTTTGCACTTCCCTCTTCAGTTCAAATACCTGCCATTTTATTACATACAGGAAAAGTCATTTATAAACACCGTCGTTGATTTGTTTTATACATTAATCTTGAAATTAAAATATTAGACACATTTTTTACTTCCTTGTACAAAGTATAGAAAGTATTGTAATCGCGAAAAAATCGGTTTTCAGATTTAACGGAAATATCTATTTTGACTAGTTTCGGTGTGAAGTCTGTATGTACGTTTCTCATATAACAAAAAATATAAACCGTAAAATGTTGAAATTTTGTATATGGGATTACTATAACATCTAGTTGTGCACCCCCCTTTTTTATTGGAATCGGTAGTGCCAAAAGGGCACTTTGCTCATAGTATTTTTTTATAATTTTGCGCATAATAATTGGCTTTTAATTTTTGTACGAACATTTCATTTCTTGTTAATATATTGACATTGACAACTGTCAGAATATATTTCTGCGAAATATGTAGGAAGTAAATAAAAATAACATGTCTTTTTTTGCAAGTTTTTGAGAACGATTAAAATAATTTTGTGTAGTACATTAAGGAATAGTGATAAACAGTTTAATAAAATTGATACATTTCGAAAGAAAGTTCAAAGAAATGAAACAAATGGAAGTTGAAGAATGATTAGCTGTAGAATGATCTCACTTTCAACCTTTCAAGCGAAATAAATTTAAATAAAGTACAAAATGTGTATAATTTACCGCACAAGGAAGTCATGTGGTGTCCATATCAGACTTTTTATTTTTAAAAATTGACAAGAATTTATCGTAACGTCATTATTTGAACGATGACTGAGAGAAAGATAACTAGTATTTTGTGTGAAACAGAAAATGAAGTTAGACTTCGTGATCTGTTCGGGTTTCTACGTCACAGGCAGACATAGGAAAACGCCCCCTTTTTAATTTTCGTTGTTCTCTTATAAATATTAAACATTTTATAATAATTTTTACAACGTTACACTCTATTTAACTCAAATTTTAATTTACAATATACATTTCTTTAAAATACGCCCTCTTGGGAAACCACATAATGTACGTTAATTTATTTTTCTTCAAATAAATGTTTGTTTCACTTTTTATAAATTTTTGTCTATTTTCTTTTAAAACATGTATTTTCTGTATTCACTGTATTAAAATATAATTCGTTTTTAACACAAAAAATTCCTACACGAGAAGTATGTTACACACAATTTATTCATGTTTTACAAATTATTTCTTAATAAGTCACGTCTTTTTCAAATTAGGTAACAATACGTCATTAGTTTTGACGTGTATTCACGTTATCGTGGAACGACTGTATGTATATGTACGTTAATTAAGCTATCTAAAAAATATTAATAACAAATTTCAAGGGCAAGCATTATTATAGAATACATTGGGATTTTTTTAAATGACGTGGTCTGATAACATCATTTATTTATTTAACTATTAAATATTATATCTACTTGTAGTACCTAGTGTGTATTAATGACCATGGATTCTATTTTGAGTATTTATCCTGGTGTCCCAATAAACCAGGACACTTAACTTAAACTTAATAAAAATGTAATATGTACATATAGAGGTTTGTAATTAATTATATATATTTATTTATTTCATTTGAAAATGATTTGATTTTTACAATGTCCAATGGAAGATTAAGCTGAACGTTAAAAATCCGAATAAATAAATTTTAATAAAAAAAATATTTAAAAAAAATTATTATAACCATACTTCAATGAATGCTTTGCGCATGCGTAATCAAAGTATTTTACTTCTTGGTTGTCAAATATCACCACAAATCTTACTCTGTATCATATAGAAATGCTGATAATCATCTACAAATATTGTAAATTCTACCAAACTAGTGGTGTTATCTTTGGATCAAAACAATATCCTTTTTTCTTTTTATTATGAATTCGGATTTGTGTTAGTTTGACATTTCAGTATGTTTACAAAAGAATAACTAATCCGGGTTAGTGACTAATCCACTGATCTCTATCTCTATATAATACCTGGATGGGACATAGCATATGAAAAATTGAAGCCTGTGGCAGCCATTTTCCTAACGTCTTTTTAAATTTGATTTGTAATAGTTATTTTATTTTGAATTGTTTAAGATACCTATTTATTTAATTGAAAGAATGGTGGAAATGAGTAAAATATGAAAAAAAAATGCATTGCGCAAAAAAGTTATAGAAATATTAATATTTGATGTATCGGAAAATCTAATGAAATATTAAAAATCACAAGTAAAATGTACAATGCATAAAATTCACAGAAAATCATTTTTTAGTTTAATAAACTCTATTTATGCATGATATAAAATGCAGAGCTGGTTTTATGTCGGAATAAAACCTGAAAATCCATTTTTAGTAACTGATTATGATTATAACGCTCGTAAAATATCATTGTTGATGATTGAAGCTCATAAATATTAGATGATTTAGGCATTGTTCGATTATAGTCATTTTTCACCTATTTTTTAGTCATTAAATTTGAGAACGATCATTCTGCGGTACAATTTGTTATTATGAAAGCAAGGTAAATTCATAATTTTATCAATTACATAAGTACCTGAAACATTTCAAAATAAAATATCTAAAACAAATCAAATTTAAAACGATTTTTCATATTTCGTTGTAGATACTAATGACTATTCATATTTCGCGCCAATTGGATTAGATTCAGACCCCAGGAAAATGGCCGAGACAGGCTTCACTTTTTCAAATGCTATGCCCTATCCAGAAGTATATATAGAGATCAGTGAACTAATCACTTTTATGAATTTGGGTATTTTTTTTACTTACATCTAGTTCGATAGTATAGATTTTCTTGTCGTTCTTTTAATTACTTAAAAATTTTAGCTTAACTCATCTCATTTTAAACCGAAGTAAGATGAGGCAAATCACGAAAAGAATAATGTTGACTTATACTGATTAGAAAATACTAGAAAATTTATTAACTTAACTATGAATACTGTTTATATTTTTATTTATTTAATTTATATGTTTGTTATTTTGAAAATGAAATTTAATTTAAAAATTATGTGTATGTATTAATATTTATACTTTTAAAAATTGTTTTTATAAACATGGAAAAAGTAATTTTCTTTTGTTTTCGAAATCGTAAAATTTTTAATTGTTTACAAATAAAAAGCAATTACTATTTCGATTGCGAACATTTTGTAAGAAGCAAATCAAGTTAATTGAGTAAATAATTTTATCTATTTGCATTTCAAATCAAATAAACGTAATGTTTGCAAAAGTACAAAAATACGCGCAAACAAATTATGGTGTAATATTGCCCTATTTATCATTTAATCAAAAAAATGATTCATGACTGTATCTGAAGAATAAACGGATTAATTTGTCACATATGACGACAAATATTTACAATGGGATGAATACAGTTACATATGGTGATTTTTCATAAGAATGAGGTTTTCCTCTATTTTTCTTTTTTATATGAAACTTTATCTAATTGGAAAGCGAGGTGTGGTTTCAGAAAGTCTTAGTTCTTATTTGTTAAGTCGTATATTTTGTTAAGAGTTCTGTGACGTAGATGTTAAGATAATTCGGTTCTCAAACAGTGGGGTTCGCTAAAAATTTCAATTACATAAATTGATTTATTTCAATTGCTATAAAAACATATAAATATGTTTTAAATAACTATTGTCTTCCTTACTTGGAAATGTGCATAAATAGTTGACATTTTAATAAAAATTTTAAACATTGATAGTTCCTATCATACAGAATTAAGATCTTGTTGACTATAAGTTATCAATTAACTATTTTGCTACTATGGTGGAGGATCCCATTATAACAAGAGCCATGAATTTATAGGTAAATTTTACGAATAGTTGTTCCATAGTAAGTAGGGTTAAAAATGACATTTAAAATTTTTGACCCGATTTGTCGTTACTTCGCTTGATTAAATTCATAACTCGAATTATGAATATTTGATTATTTCGTGTATGGCAACAATTCAAACATAAATTTTACAGAACTAAAACTAAAAAGTTGTTTTATTCAATAAGTAAGAGTTATGAAAAATATTTTATTAATATAAATTTTTCATTTCAACAAAATGTAACCATGACAATGCTACTGTTGGTTTAGTATTTTTTTCATTGAAATACTGCCTCCTTCTATCCAATTAAGCATTCGGATTGAAAATTATAAATAAAATTTACGTGAGACAATTTTTAAATTTAAATTCTTTATTTATAAATATTGAACTTTTCGTAATATAATTATTATACATTATTTAACCCTGAAATTAAATTAAATCTAAATTTAAAACCGTACAATTGAATTTAAACGATTTGTTAAACCGGAAAGAGTTGACAAATTTAGGTATTGTTTAACCGGAAGTGCTATTTTAATTCAAACTCCGAACTATTTATAGAACAATGCCTTAAAATATATTTGCAAAATGATTGCCAAAAAAAAGTACTTCGTTTTTATTTCTCACGGCTTTTTATACATTACTGGTGAGCCAAATATTTTGTAGATATATTTTTACCGAAGAGGACGTTTGGTAGACGTTTAGCTGAAGTAGAGAGAGCACCACAACGACAGATACCAATATAACGTTTAAAGTTAGGAAGCACTGTGGTTCTATATATGTTTAGATGATGTTTTATGACATGTTAAGAGATATAATGTTTTTCGATTTGTCTATTGTCTTTTTTTGTATTTTCCAGTGGCGTACTAGGGGGACTTACCTCAGCTACAGCATTTCTGCGTCCCTGCAATAGTAACACAATTGATAATTTCTTATCATTCCTTTTGTGCTACTATCCATGCCTCTAGATATCTAGATCTAGAATCCAAGCCACAACATTTATCATTCATCTCTATATTGTTTTTCATTGTCTTATAAACAAAAATTCCCAGGGTAATAATAAAGACAATAGAAACAAAAAAACGGAACTCAAAGCAAAAAAGAGCGCAGAAATATGGATAGGTATCTGACATAAACAAAATAATGCAGGTATATATTTAACAATAAAATTGTTTTGGATGTTGTGACGTCACAATAAAACCAGTGACGTCATATATATTTTTTTCTAAACCATAAATAATAAACATTAAAGTATAAAGAGATTATAGAAATAGAAAAATAGTTTTATGTATAGTTCTTGTTTGTCTTTTAAATATCTAACATTAAGTCAACAATACGCAGGTATACTTTCGGTATATAACTGCTTTTCTTCATCAAGCACCTAATATTAGGCATTTAAAAGTCATCGAAGTAAATTTAACAAGAATTACAAAAGTTGAAAAATATTTTGAAAGAATATGTCGTCAGGAAAACAACTGACTTCTTTCAATTGTTTTTGTCAAACTGTAACAGTAAAATAAAAAAATATATTTTCTAGATTCCAATAAAATAAAAAGGTATAAAATGTTTGTAAGTAATAAAATGAAATAAAATAGTTATTTATGCAACGAGTGTGGTAAGTGTTTTTTAGTAGAATACTGTTTAAAATTATAGCACACGAAGTAAAAAACACGTGTTGCATACAAGATTTTTCCTACAACCGAAATACTAATAAAAATTAATTTCAAAAATAAATTAAAACATACATAAATGTGTTTACGTTACCCAGCAACTAGTGCGTGAAAAGTACTTTTCAAGCACTAGTGAATGAAAACAGTAACAGTTTTAAAAAATATCTATTAAAATAATTAATTATAAGTATTTTTAATTTTCTTCTGTCATAAAATGTAATGGTACAGTAAAAAATTATGTTATCTAGATTCATATAAAACAATACAGTATAAAACAGAAGTAGTAAAATGAAATTAAAAATATATTTCTAGAACCAGTTTTAAGAATACCTAATAAAATAATTAATTACAAGCATTTTTCAAAATAGGTATAGTAAAAAAATATGTTATCTAGGTTAAAAAATTAAATAGGTAATAGTATATTGTTCAACAAGTGCAGAAAATCACGGCACGAGACCAAGTCGAGTGCTGGAATCACACAAAGTGGGAAATAGGTAATTCTGCACGTGTAGCACAGTATACTTTTTCTACGACCACACTGCTGAACGTTACAGAACAAAAATACATGCACGTAATCTCACAAAGAGTACTTTCACGTATGCGCAGTGTTGGCAATTACTGTGAGAAATGATATTTCTCACACTGCACATGCGCAGTATTGGCAAATACTGTGAAAAATGATTTCTCACACTTTAACCCACGATTATGGGAAATACTCAACTTTGAAACTTTATACAGTGTGAGAAAAGAGCCACCTTTCATAGTGGTCGCAGAAAAAAAATTCTAATAAAATAATATAGTAAAAAAATATTTTGTTATCTAGATTCATATAAAACAACAAAGTATAAAACACAGGTAATAAAATGAAATAAAAATTTCTATAGTAACAATTTGAAACTATTAAAATAATTAATTTTTATGTCTCGTAAAATAAGGTATGTATATATACTTGAACCATTAAAAGCAATATATGAAATAAGCAAGCTATCGCTAATCGCTAATGCACTATATACACTAGATCTATGTCTAAGTCTATGTCTAGGTCTAGGTCTAGGTCTAGTTTAAATGTGAAACTCACGGTATTCTTGGCTGGCGCCTGTGCTTTGGACGACAGCTTCTTCATAGTGTCGAATCCCCCAGGTATGTGCCACGAGTTTTACCATTGTACCATGCGAGCACCAGCTAGTGCCGACCTGCACCAAACACACCGTGTCACAATTTAACAAAGAAACCCTAACCTGTTTGAAATATATTGTATTTGATTACTATTTTTCCTTGATAGATGATAATGAATCTATTTATAAAGCAAAAAACTTAAAAATACTTGCTCTATAATTGTCATGTCAAATTGTAAAGGCGCCAAATGTATTTGCACTTATGAATGCTATTTGATTATTTATTGATTTTTATTAACTGTATTGAATCAATTCTAAGAACATTGGAGGCAAAAAATTGCATATCTTAAGCAACTAGTTTTAATATTTTAATATTCAAGGTAAATAAATAATGAAAGTATACAAAAAACTGTAGAGAAATTATTTAATTATTAATTGTTAAATTTTAAGGTTAAAAACAAAAGATAAACTAAATATAATCTCAAGCAAATACACGTCAAGATAATGAATATTTCTTTTTGTTTTGATAAATAAACTGTTTGTAAAGCACAACATTCATATTTTCCAACAAACTAGCATTACAAATTTTAATTTTATGCAAAAATCTATTGCGTTATTCGTTTGTTTTGACGTACAGGTATAATCACACGTTGATATATTTTCCGATTACACATTAACCTTTTCATTTTTCAAACTTTTCCAACACTTTTCATACGTAAAAACATTCAACAAATTTAATACAAACTAATTTATTTATTCATTAATTCAATTGTTTTGTTAACACAACCAAACTTTGAGATGCAACAATGACAAACTTTTCGATAAGTCACTCAAAGTGAAACTTTAAATTTCGGATGTTAATTACTACATTTTATGATTCGGTAATTAATTTTACTTACAACACCATGTGAAATCGTAAAAATATCCTCGTGTTAACTCACATTCACTACATTTCACCTCCACGGCAAATCGCAAACTGAGGCGACAAATGAACAGAGCTCGTAGTTCAAGGATTTTCCATCTGATGGCGCCAGGATCAGTACTAACTGACAGCCATATGACTGGGAAATTATTTTAATTATGGAGAAAAACTTAATTGTATTTAATATAGAACAGTACTTGGCACTGCTTGGTACGTAAGCACACTTGAAAATTCTAATTTTCACTGTAAAGTTACATTAAAGTGGTTACATATTTTTTTTTGGGGTTCGGAAGGGGTTCGGATATGTGACTGCCAGTGAAGAAATAATTTTCGAATGAAAAATTATATTTTATAAATATGTTTTGTATCTAATTCAATTTTATTGTAAAAATCTGGCCCAACTAGTTTTGGGGTTCGGATAGGGTTCGGATTTATCAGTTTGTTATAATGTATACATTTTAATATAAAATATATATTGTATTGTTGTACGAAAAAACATTATTTTTAATTGTTAAATAAAGATAACCTATAATTATAAATTTGTCGATCTGTAAAAAAGTGTGAAATTTATATTTCTTGTAACAATAAACGTGTTTTTTAAATTTTATTTTATTATTTACTGTTAAAATAAACTATCTCAAAATACACTATTTTTGTTGCATGAAAAGAAATAAAATAACATTCGTTATCGCTTCTCATATTTCATAAACATTCGCGTTATCATTTTTATATAACCTTACGTATATTTAAGTGTTTTCTTTCAGTTCTTTAGAACTTTAAAAATGATTGAAGCAATTAAAGCATCGAAAAATTTACTTCGCAAAGAAATCAAACAAAAATTACAATATCTAAGTGTCGATAATAAGAACCAACAATCAGAAATCGTTGCTAAGAAGGTAATTAATTGTTTGTTGATTTGAATTGTTTTATCATATGTTTTTTAGCTATTTGCATCACCAATTTTTCAAAATAGCAAAAGAGTTTCTGTATATTTAAGTACAGAAAATGAAGTGAATACTGTTCCAATTTTACAAAAAATATTTGAAACAAACAAGAAGTGTTTTATTCCAAGGTATGACAGACATATAATGGATATGGTTAAACTAGAATCTATGGCTGATTATGAATCATTACCACTTACCAAATGGCATATTAAACAACCAGACTTATCTGAAAACCGCGAAAATGCAATTGATTCAGGTACAAAAACAAAACAAGTTCTAGATTTATTATAAATATTTGTTTTACAGGTGGTTTAGATTTGATAATAGTACCAGGAGTTGCATTTACTTTAAAAGGTAATCGAATGGGTCATGGCAAAGGTTATTACGATGTATTTTTAAATAAACTAATAGCACAACAAGACATACCTCCAAAAACAATCGGCTTGGCCTTCGCAGAACAAATTCGAGATGAAATTCCATGCCATGATCACGACATTTTGTTGGACGAAGTTTTAAGCCCTCTAGATAACAATATTTAATTATTGTTTTGTTTGTTTTATTTTATATTTTAAACTCTATATACTGTATTTTGTTATGTTTAACAATAAATATATTTAGTATACACATTTTTATTATTATTTCGCACAAAAATTTTAACTGAATTAGACGTTAGATAAATCAGCCAATCAGAAAAAAGAAGACAACTGGAATCCAAGTAGCCGTGCGTGTTTCATTTGTTTCAACAACGCTTAAAATTTAGTGATTGTGTTCTTGCTTTACAATTAAGTTTTTTGTGTAGAAAAAAGAAAAGAATCTAATTTGGGTCTCCTAGTACTTTTGGTATGATATTTTATTTGAAATTATATAAATTTAAACTGATATTTGATGATTTGTGTTTTTTGAAATAACAAAGGAAAGGTATACAATGTTAAATAATATTGTTTATTGATACATATTATAAAATATTTCGTTCACATACACATTAAGTTACATTCAGACAAAGTTTTCTGAACATTTGTCATAAACATTTATATCTGACTATCAAGTAATAAATAATTATCAAATATAAATGCGATATTTGCTATAATTGACTAGATGTCAGAAAACACACACTATATCACATTTCTTGTCCTTTTAAGGCACCCAATTAGGGTAACTTTTTGGCACCTAATTAATAATTGTACATTGTAAAATATAGTCGGGGCAAAACGTACAGTTTCTGTTAAATTAAAGGCAATATGCCGCGTCGTTAAATTATATTTCTGTAAATATAAACAACTTCGTCAAATAAATAATTGATATTGAACCAGCAATATGTCAATTTAAACCATCGAACCAAACATCCGTTTGCCTCTTGTTAACATTAAACTAACGGCCATCAATGAAAGTAGAAAGAAAACAAGGCCTAAAAAGGAAGTTACTATTCTACATCTGAATCTCCATTTCTTTGCTGCTTTCATTCTTTGGGACAGGAGTTCAGATCTTGGGACATCCAGGGTAAAATCTGCTTCTGGGCGACCCATTTGCTGAAAATAATAAAAACAAAATCAAAACATTGCTGAAACATTCTTTATTTTTTTTAAAACAATCGAATTTCGATTATTTCAATCAACTTTTACTCTCAATCGATACTACTTGTGACATCTTACAGCTCTTATTTGAACTAAAAACTTTATAACTATTCAATTTTGCTTGAAATATACATTATAATAAATATAATAATGATTATAAAGTCTTATAGAATGCTTGAAATAAGTTAAAATAAAATCCAACATTTGATTTTCTATTATTTAATTTTGTCAATCAATCAGCTGATTCCAACTTAAAGCTGTCATACAAATACATTGCGATTTAAAATAAAGAAGCAATTTAATACAAAACAGGGTTTATATCAAATAATAAGATTGTATTTTATGTATATGAAATATGTATTCATTTAAAATATATAAAATGTAAGTCTTTTGTGAAAATCAATATCGTCAACTATATTTATAAACATTTTTAGGGCAGATATATTTATATTCTTATAAAATAAATATCTGTAATCTAATTTCAACTGCTCAACAGTAATTGTAAGACATCTAAGTGATGTTAATTACATATTACATATACCAATAATTGGGATTTGAACCTTGAAGTACAGGTACAACTTTCTCGTACTGAGAAAGCTATAAAATTTTATGAGCTCAAATTTAAAGATGATTAGAATACAAGAAGATGAGCATTTTGAATTTGATCATGTCTTAAGGTGTATAAAGTATGTTATTACATTTTATACGCTTTATATCTTTGAAGTATTACGAGAACTATGTAATAATGATGTCTATCTAGAGGAATAATTGTAAAATTGTAATTTTTGTATATAACATTATTTTTAATAGAACTTATATTTATTTGCCCACCTCCATCCCATATATTATCCATTTCTTTTGTATAAAAACAATTTACTCTCAATATTATAAGTCCTTTCTCAAATTAGAAAGAGAAATTTGACTTAAGCAGATGATTACTTCTAAATAACTAGCAATCAAAGAAAATTATCTGAACATGTTAAAAATATAATCAGATATCTGTCAAGACACCATGACTTATTAGTTTTTAATTTGTGCCCTTAAGGTACAACATAATTAAATAAATATTCACTTAAGTATGTAATAAATACTGAGAAAAATTTAGAAACATTCACTTTGTTTTCAAAATTGATCAAAAACAACTGACAGTGCAGTTGATCGCTTATAAATCTTGTTTCATATTAAATTCAAAACTAGAAAGACACAGAATAAAATTTTATTACAAATTAATTAAAATCTGTCCTTCAAATTCTTTCGTTTAAATTTTACCGATGATGTGACACATTTTACAGATCGACAAAAAAAATTGAGGAAATCAAAAAAGTTTCAAACAAATGCACTGAAAATTAAAATTTTAACATTTTCTTTCACTGAGATCTTGCAAAAAAAAATTGTGAACCATTTTTTTGTTTAAATCGAACCTACAATACCTAATTTGTTGCTCTATATGATTTAATATAATATAGGTCTAATGTATCATACTAAAAAAAGGTCGCAAAAATTGTGCCTTCCATAAGTTCTCGTTTGAAGTTATCCACGTGTGAATATCAAATACAAAATATTGTAGTTCGGCATGTTTGAAAGTTGGTAAAGTGGACAGTCTGTGATTTAAAACATTGTAAAGCTTTTGTGTACCACTATATATGCACTAGATTATTCAATTTGTCAATTTGGAAGTTAAAACATTATATATGATGTTTGAAACGAAGTGAAGTTGGGTAAGAACCTTGATACGTCACTAGACAAGGGGTGAAGTGGGGTAATTCAACCGCCTTTTGAAGGATATTATTTTTAGTAGCAGTTTTTTCATTATTGAAACTCAATTTGAGGAAAAATAAAAATACGGGTCTAATATTTTCCATTATTCTATTCATGAAAGCTAAAAATAAAAAATCGTGCAAGACTTCATTGTTTTATTTATTATTTTGTCGATATTTGGACTTTTAATTTTATAATATATAATATTTATAATTAAAAATAGCAAAATTCCATTTTTTCTAAAATCCAAATTAATAAATTCACACCGCCTGTGTTTATTGTCATTTTTGCACGAAATTTTGGTTTTATACGTAATTCGACCGGTAGAATTCGAAAATCGATATGCGAAGTTTATATATTTACCCAGTTTTGGGTGTGGCTATTATTTATAGGTTGTTTCCTAAACTATCCATTTTTGAAAAAAAAGTTATAAAACAAAATATGTTTAGAATTAAATTTAAAGGGGAGTTTGTTTAAAAATATTTTTGATTAAAGCACTGGTTTACGAGATATAAGCATTTTTTAAATCGCTGATAGTTCAAGACAATACCGACAGATGGCAGACCCCATTCTACAGCTAGAAACAGTTGACAGTCTATTACGATTATTTGCTGAACGGTACATTTTACAATAAAATTTATTTGAAAAATGTTGATCAGTATTAAATTTTATGGGGGGTTAGTTTGAAACTTTTTTTCATATTTTGTCATTTTTTAAAATTTTTAAAATTTTATTATAGAAGTGACAGGGGTGGCTTTAGAAATTTGTAAGACTAATTAGGGGTAGAATATTTGAAATTTATTTTTAGGACAAAATAAAGAAATGTTTGGAGTAAGTTTAAATGATTAAATATAAAGTTAAATGGGGTGGGTAAACGAAAAACATAAAAAGTGAACAATAGAAAATAAAAAATAAATGTTTCATAACAATTATACTCAGAAATCACAAAGTAAACATTACTGTAGTCAATGGCCAAAAATAAGCCACACTTTAAGAGGAGAAAGTAAGAAAGTAAACAAATAATTTCATACATTTCTTGTATGACATCAGAGATGATTTAAATAAATACTTAACGTCAATATATTCATCTATTGATATAGAATTTGATTGTGATGTAACATGTAACCGCATTGTAATGTAGAGAAAGCAGGGTGTGATCTTGTAAAAGTCTTGTAATATTGTTGTAACAAATTTTGCATATTGCAAATGATATGGCAGAATTTATTGTCTATACATCTATTGAATTTTTCAAACATTATACTGCAATAATAAACTTCACACGAAATGTGTAGTGGATACAGTGCAGTCGCGTTATTATTTTATTTCTCTTACCATTTTTGAAAAATTGATTCCAACTTTCAATTTTCATATCGGCCTCAAAGTAAACTGTTGGACTATTAAAAGGAGTTTTTTTTTCGATTTTCAACAAAATAAGACTATAAATATCGATATATTTCTCAGAATTTACATAAGTTCAACAAAAGTAATTGTTTTTACCAAAAACTGCTACTACTACTTCGTATCTTTTATAGTTCTCAAGATTCCCAAGGTAAAACAGTTTCTTTGGAAACTCTATGTATAATCGTTATTTGTATATCAAGGGACTAAAGTATAATTTTTTATTACGCATAAAGAATAAACTAAGTGAGTAATAAAAAATACTTTAGTCCTTAGATATACATTATATTTTTTCCGAAATCGCTAAATTATTAATTAAAAACATAAATAAATAGCATTATATGTTTGTAAAACGTCAGCTAGCTATTGAGACGGGGATGGCTGTGATAACAAACATACTATCAAAATGTCAAATATTTCTTTATAATTTTCATTTATATTTACACCTGCTTAGTCGTAGTCTGTATGAAATCAATTAAATTATTTTCAACGGTAAATAATAAATAAATTCTCCAATAATATTATAGAACGATGTTTAATATTTTAGGTAGTGCTAAAATAAACTGTAAAAATATAATACTATTAAAATATTATTTAATTTAATTTACAGATGAGTTCGTAATTTAAATTTTGACATAAGAGTCTGTAAAGTTTTACTTTAGCTACTACTTTGGCTAAATTCGCGGAGTGATATCGAGTATTTTAATATCAATTTCGAGAAAAAAAATATTTAACAAAGTTTTCATTTTGAAATTAAACTATGATTGTTGCTGTGATTTATTTACCGATTCCCCGGTCGGTAAGTAATTTTCGAAATCACTTACCGATAGTTTGTGATCACAACTGCATTACAAATCCAATTGTTAAACATTGAAAAAACGATTTTACAAAAAACTCAATTTTTAATTATTTATATGGTTGTATGTGAATATAAAACAAAGTTTAAAATCTTTTTTGTATAATTAGAAACTTTAAATTTCGTAATAACCGAATAATTTTATTGTACCTTGTTACTTTCTTGTTTATTTATGTACATTTTAATTTACGAATTAATAGTAATTTCTCCTACGCAAATTTCAGTAGGTTTTACAAGAACTTTTAAGGAGAGATTATGGTGTAAATTTAAATTTATTCATGTACTTTAAAATTAACATGCCGCTCAGCGCTCAAGTACACATCATAAAAATTGTTGTAAGTGTTACATGTTACAAAATTGGTATTTGCAATTAGAAATATATCATTGTCGCTTTTACCAATTATGGGTGTGGCAATCAATATTTATATTTGTATATTTGTTTTTTATTGCTACATCTACAGATTTTGTTTTTGTCAAACTGACAAATCTTAGCACAAATAGATGAAAACTTTTATGTAACTCTGACAATAATGAAAATATGTATTATTTGTCTCTTTTTTATGTTTATAAAGCTTAGTGAGCAGTTATTTATTTTAAATAATAATGTAAATTAAGAACATTCTATGAGAAAACATAGGTGTTTGTTTATTATTTTTTGTAGATTTTTTTAGAGGGATTTTATGACATTAACGTTTTAGACTAGCCTATATATATATATATATATATATATATATATATATATATATATATATATATATATATATGGGACAATCTTATGCCGAAAATTGTTAGACGAAGTTTTGCATGATACTAATGCAATTTCTTGTACAATTTATTGTCTCTGATTCTGTGTATTTTCCTTGGATATGTCTATGTGACAAGCAAAATTAACCATAAATTCATTTTCATTTAGAATTTGCAATACTTACAACTTTACCAGTAGTAACACCAAGTTTTTTATAACCACACTACAGACAATTAAAACAAATAAACGTTAGAAACGCGTGAGATCACAAATTTCATATATGCTCATGATCACAGCCAAATTAAATGACAGATTGTATCAAAAATTGAACGTGTTCTGTTTTTTCATCAGATTTACGATCGTACACAATATTTCAACAAATTTGCTGTTTGATACTAGCCAATTTAAATTGTACCAAAAATGGTGCAAGATCTTATACAATTTATAGGCTAATTAAAAACGGACTTTATATACTGAAATTTGATCATGGTCACCTATCTCATGACACCAAAATTCTTTCAATTCGTAGTATACAATCTTAAATTTTGTTACAGCACAAACACAAATTTAAATACACCTGTATAGGTAGAACACCTAATAATGCCTAATAAACCGTGAGTTATATATTTCTTAAATACTTTTATATGTGGCCTCAAATACTACAAATCTCCTTTAGTGACAATATTACTTGTATTTTTATGATGTAGGCTGACAGCTGTAAACCTACAGACGTCATATAGAGTTATATATTAGTTCTAGAATGATATTTCAAAAAGCTATTATACATGTAGAATTTTATGAATTTATCATACAGTGTCCCATATTTCATAATGTCTGTCCTTTCGAAATATTCCAAGCTAAGCAATTCTGACTGTCCCACACCCAACGTTATGCAAATATGGTTCTTTTGCCTACTTCTTGCTTATGTAACAGCGGAAAGATCTCAGATGAAAGTTACGGAAATATGAAAATTATTTGTTTTACTCATTTTAATGCACCGACCACAGATCTTGTGCAATGTCTTTGTCATGGTCAGTTCGGAACAAATAAATACACAAAAGATACTAGAGCATATAACCGATTAAAAAAACCGGTTAATAAAAACCGGTAACCGATATTTTGAACGAAAATTGCGAACTTTAACCGATATTTTTCAGGCCGAAAATACCGGTAACTGTTAACCAAAAAAAATAAACCGGTTTTAGAGAACATTAACCTTTATTTTAATATCATTTAGAGAGAATTTTTTTTATATCTGTGTTTTTTATTTGTTTTTGAACATGAGTCATGACAGTTTTTACAATTAACATTTTATTGGAGAGTTATAAATGTAGGTAGTCTCTTTGGCCGTTAAGGTTACTTAAAAAGTCCCAAATAAATACGTCCTTTGTCAATACAGGCAAGTTTAAAATTGAAAAGTGACCTGCGTTTTTCTGAAGGTATTACGGGAATTTTTGTGAATATTCATTAAATAAATTGCTTTGTTTTATTTATTATATTTTTCTCAGTTGGTAATTTTTTAATTTTTTTTATTTAATTATTCTGTAATTTTTTTTAATCAATTTTTTTAAATTAATTTTTATTATTTTTTTAACCGATATAGGTATTAACCGGTTTAAACCGGTTTCCAATTTTCAAAAACCGGTTTTCGAACTAAAACCTTTATTATTATAACGTTCTCTATAAGGGTTAACCGTTAACCAGTATTTTTTTCGGTTACATGCCCTGCTTGATACCCATTAGTGTGCCATAGGGATTTGTAAAATAGATAGAACAGAATTTATCTCGACAGAGATAAAAACAGATAAAATATATTCTCTTAAAAATATGTTCACAAAATTTATTTGTGTTTTGTATGTGTGGTAACTATTTTCATAAAAATCTTACATGTCCTTAAAAGTTAATTATATCATTTGTGTGATCTGGCTATGAAAATAAAATCTATGGGGAGATTTGAACGATGGAATAAGAAAGATACCTTTATAAATATAAGTTAATATAAGAAATTATAAGTAATGTGTTATGAATATATATGTGGAAACTCTGATGATATATTTATATACCAAATAATAATATAAAACACGTATTAAACAGGTTAATTATGTATGATACGCTTCAGTAAGTAATTTCTCATTTTCATTGCGCAATCTAATATAAAAACTTTTACTTGTAAATGTAATAATCGAGTCAAATAAACTAAATAAAATTGTTTATATACAGTAATTTATATTACATATAAAATGTTATAAATAAGTAATAAATTAATCAATAATACTCAACAAGACTTTCAGAATATATTAATTGCAATATTATATATTGCATTGGTTCTTTTAAAAAATATACCCCAAAAATAACAGTAGTCATGAAATTGAGGCAAAAATGAACAAATTTTTAATGGCTTATCTGTCAAGTTAGCAGCGTTAGTTTACTTTTATTATTATTTAAAATTACTGTTGAAGTGAACAATATTACATAAATTAATTTTGAATTTAATAAATAACAACATAATAAAATTGCGATATTTTTTAGTAATTTAGTATAACTTGACAAAACATTTATGTTTGATTGAATTAATTATCTACATTGATATTAATAAAATATCGCCAAATTAGAAGGATACTAAAATATTGGTAATCACAAGAAATCCTTTTTTTTTCTTTGTCACCCATTATACTATAATAAATACGTCACGAAAATTTTATTAATTTATTACTCGTTCATTCTTGTCATAAAATATGCATTGTGTGTATATAATATTTTTATTTACTAATATATGTAAGTAAAAATAAAAGAAACATATAGCACCAAATATACGTAAATTGGTGGCAGCAGCAATAATTGACACAAATACACCTATCTTTGTTTAAAAATTAATACCTTGGTCAATTGAGTACCAAATACAACAATTGGTAGCAGAAACATTGAATTTAAAAATATATTTATCCTTCTCTAAAAATCAATACTTTTGTCGATGATTTAACAAACAAGTTGGTTCTTATATAAATCTCTACAAGCTCTATTTTTCATTGAAAATTATTTTAATACAAAATAATGTTGTTAAAACATGTCATTCAAATTGTATTTATGAATATTTGGAAGGTTAGTTTAAAAAAGATCAACAGATGGCAAGAGGAGTCTCGTTTTGAGTTAAATTAGAAGATTTTCTTTTTGTAAAATATTGTATGTTGTCCAGACAAGTCGAGAATATGAATATTTCAATTTATAATTCAATATTTGAATGGTTTTTATAATGTGAGTTTGAAAATAATCGTCAAGTGAAGATGGTAGATTTTTTTTGTTTCTAATCAGCTGATTTTGTTTTTGGGAATGTAAAAGTAAGTTAAAATTAGTGAATAGTGTTTCCTCATTAGATTTAAACAACAATTTGTAAGTATTAAAATATTTTTTAGAGGCTTAGATAAAAAAATGTTAGAATAAGATAAAAATCTGTTCTCATTGTATTTTCTCCGCTTAATATAATTACTTTCTTATGATAATCGCAACAGGAAATATCCGGCGGAAGTTTTCCTGAGAACTAATTATTTCGCAATTGTTTATTTACAAAATTTTACAACTTTAGTTGACACTGTTTAAATGCTACGGCTCATAAAGTTACTGATTAGTTGAGAATAAAAATAAACATATGGTAATTGCAAGAGAAATTTATGTTTAATTTTTCCTATTATTATTAACAATATTTCCTTAATAGAAATTACTATGTATTTGTAATTATCTAATATTTATTACTTCATAAACAATATTGGGTATGACAACTTTGTTCATAAGCAGATCTTACAGATAATATTACGGTGTAAAAGAAATAAATACATTAAATTTAGATAAGTATTTATACATCGCTTGATTTTTTATTCCCGAATTGCTTATAAAGTTTCGCTTCCGACCATTATTTAAATAATTTATTTTATCCACAACTGTCAAATAATAAACCTATAATTCAATCGTTTTTTATCAATTAATGATCTTCGTTACTATTTCTAATTGAATAATATTGACAGTTCGATGGACTAATCTTACCTCTTCAAGAGTAAAATAAAAATACTTTTAAGTAATTTTTTCTACATAGAAAGCCAAAGTTACACTAGTTTTGTCATTTTTCATACTTTTCTTTTATGCTTAAACTGTAGCTAAATAACACAATTTGCTTTGCGTTAAGTATGCTGTGAAACACTGACGCGAACTATTGTTATTTATCTGTTAAAGTGTGATGACATATTTGGTTATAATATATATATATATATATATATATATATATATATATATATATATATATATATGAGTAATAGCACACATAACATGTTCATTGAATAATATACTATTTTCTACATATGTTATGTTTTTTGTATGCTTCAAAGAATGGATACATCATACTAGAGTGGATATGAAAAACATCTGATTTTTTGTCCATGTCACAATATAGTTTATTCTATCGAAAATGGAAAAATATCTAAAATACTTAATCAAATCAATACCCTAATGTTTCAAATATTATCTAAACTCGTATCACACCTCACAATATTTATTTAAAATAATTATTTACAAAATGTTGAACTGCTTGACATTTGGAAGCGACTGAATTTCCCACAATTCTCTATGCGATATGCAAATGTTTCAAATGTTCGTTTACGTGATTATAACCTTAACTGTGTGGATACCTAAACCTTATTGTTTTCTCTTCTTGCTGGTCGTAGAAAAAATATACTGTACAACTCGAGTGGAATGCTCGTATCCCAAACTTCATCCTCAAGGGATACGAGCATCATATCCATTCTTGTAGTACAATATATTATTACTCTTTCGAAAATGGAAAAAAATCTAAAATACCTAACGAAATCTACACCCTAATGTATAAAAATTGAAACCCAGTGGGATTTGAAGTAAGGTTCTTAGACTCCCAACTGAACATTGTACCTAATAGAGCACTATAAATGACAGATGAATGAGTGTGTTGGTGAAGATCAAATGATGTCACACTTTCCTTTTCATTTGACACTGACCATAGGACAGGATTCCTCAGGGTTCGCGTTTGACTCTGAGTAGTGAAAGTGACATAAACATAAGAAGAAATTCGCTCCTGCTGTACAGCTGGGCTTCGCTAACTTACCATGTTTCGTAAAAAACAAACAGCGATACGCAACAATCGGTTTCCAAAGTGAAACCACCGTGGCTGATAGAGATACAAATTATACACATTTATCTATACGGAAGGAAGGTTTACAATGAGCTGGACGCCCCTACGGTTACAAGTTACAACTTACAAGTTACAAATGTTCTTCTAGATAACAAGTTGTTGTCTTTGATACCAACACCATAAAAAATATGTACAGTTTATTCAAAGAACGATTTAATACAAAATTTAAATGTTTATTGGGTTAGTATTGGCGATTTTATTTTACGGAGGGTGGTTTTGATGAAATTATATCTGGGCAAGAATTAGAATTCTTCTCCCCTTTCACAGGTAGTGAACTTTTCGGTGACTGGTTTTTACGGAGGGTGATCTTTATCTAATTATATTTGGGCAAGAATTAGAATACTTCATCCCTTTCTCAGATACTAAACTTTACGGTGACTGGTTTTTTATGGAGGGTTATTTTGATCTAATTATATTAGGTCAAGAATTAAAATTTTCACCGCTTTCTCAGGTAGTAAACTTTATGGTGACTGATTCTTACGGAGGGTGATTTTGATCTAATTATATTAGGGCAAGAATTAGAATTCTTCTCTCTTTTCTCAGGTAGTAAACTTTACAGTGACTGGTTTTTACGGAGGTTATTTGTATCTAATTATATTAGGGCAAGAATTAGAATACTTCCCCACTTTCTCAGGTAGTAAACTTTACAGTAACTGGTTTTTACGGAGAGTAATTACATTAGGGGAAGAATTAGAGTAGTTCACAGTAAGTGAGCACCCCTCTCACAGTTACAATGTCTGCTTTATAATGATTCTGATCTAATTACATTAGAAAAGAATTATAGTACTTCATAGACAATGAGCACCCCTATCTCAGGTAGTAAATATTGCGGTGACTGGTTTCTACGGAGAGTGATTTTGAACTAATTACATTAGGGCAAGAATTAGAGTACTTTACAGTGAGTGAACACCCTTGTCCGAGGAAGTAAACATTACGATGACTGATTTATACAGAGCATGATTTTGATGGAATTATATTATGGCAAGTATTAAACTATTTCACAGTGAGTAAGCAATTTTTTCGGCTATATTTCACTTAAAATATATCTTATAAATAATATATTTTCATCTAGATTTAACACCAGTCGAGATATCATATATATGAACAAACAGAAATAAAAGGTGCATTCTCTAAATATTAATAAAAGTTAATAAATTTTTGAGAGAGTACTATTCATAGGCAGACCTTACAAGAGATATATTTTAATTTAAAAGTAATACAAACCGATATATAATATTGATTTATATAAACAAAAAAATCTACATATTAATAAAATTTGGATGACAATTGCCAACTCTGTTCATAGACAAGTCTCTCATTCTATGATGTGTAACATATAATGTAATAGTGTAAAATGTGTGCAGCAGCATGCAAAGCATTTGATTTGTAAGAATGATACAATTTCGCAACGGAATCAAATAATAGGACGCCTCGCGATTTCAAAGACCGGATACCTTACATAAGAAATTAAATTAATTCACACATACAACACTTGCACCTTAATGGTCCATTTTCAAATAACTCCAATTTAATTGGTACATTTTCTCACATTGGGCAATGGTGAGTCAGTTTTGAAACGCGAAAGTTGCGCCTCAGGGTTAGATTGCAGTTTAATTATGGTAATTAGTAATTATTATATCAGATGATATCAAATATTTGCAACAGTGCACTTTTGCAAGCCTTTCTTATTAGATGAGCTACATTCATTATTAATGCATTATAATTACTTCTATGCAATCTTCATATTCTGTACCACTTTTGAAATATCGCCTGGTATATACAAAATAAGCATATAAATTAAAAGCTGCTACCATTTTTACTTCCTTGTACGAAGCAAAAAAGTATTGTAATCGTAAAAAAACCATCTCTGAATCTATTTTGACTAGTTTCGGCGTGAAGTTTGTAGATACACGCTAATCAACTAGTCTCCGTACAAACATCTTTACGATTTCTTTTTGAAATATATAAACAACCCTGAAACTTTCTGGAACTCAGTAATTGTTTCAGATGAACCAAAATAAACCTTATTGGATCAGATGGATGAATTATGGTTTGGAAAAGTAAGAATGACCAAATAAAAACTAAAAAATATGCTCAACAATGAAATATGGAGGAGGATCTGTGTTTTCATGGGGCTGTATGAGTGCAGAAGGGGTGGGAAACTTAATTTTTATAGATGGGAAAGTGATTTATTTGAATATTTCTGAGCTTACAAGGCACGTAAAATAATTTTTTTATTGATTTTTATATGTTAAATCCCTAAATTCGGATGTTCGAATCACCACCCTGTTTGTTATATGGAATGATATCATAATGAAATAAAAATAGTGATAAACGTTATTAAAAATTATTCAAGTATTTGTTAAATTAACAACTTATTAAAGAAAAAAATCATAAAATATAGATTTTCAATTTTTATTCCAAGTTGAAAAAGGGCCCCCACCAAACTTTTGCCCAGAGGCCCCCACCAATTTAAATTCGACCCTATTCAGGAGACCACAAAAATTGAATTTAATTTTTTAGACTGATCCAAGAAAATATTTTTTCAATTACCATCACCTTGAAATTAACATTAATAATATCATATACTTTTTATAACTTTTCACTGATATATTTTGTTGCTAAGTACTTAATTTATGATGTATATATATATATAAAAAGAAGTATGGTTATTAAAATTTGAAAATTAATTTTTCCATAGACATAATTTGCTGCAATTTTTTGTGGCAATAATAATTATATACCAATTCAGAAGATGCGAAATTGATAATAACTAGGTGTGGGATTATATAACAAAATGAAATTTTATATTCACCTTGCAGTAATGTAGTATGTCAAAAAGTAATTGGAAAATAATTTTGCAACAAACAATAAAATAAAGAATTTACAAATACCAAGGTTGGTTATTTTACGATAAAATAGAACACATATCCAAATCCTGATGGCCTTGGTATTTCTATTGTTTCTGTTGCTAGAGGGTTGCTAAGAGACGGTGAAAGGCTTGTTTCACAAATTGCAAAATCTGGTATTCGTCAGCTATAAAATAAATCAATTCTTCGATGAATAAATCTTTCATTTCCTCGTTCGCAGGAAAAAATATGACGAATACGACACGAAATTTCAAATTTAGCAAAAAATTGATTTCTCTCGTTTCCGCGTTTCGTCATTTTGCGGATGTTGCATTGGGCTGTGTGTCAAACTTAAATATTTCACGTATTAAGTAAACTTCTCAAATCAATCTCCTGTTAGGTAATACCCCTTTCTACTATTAACACATGATATATTTTATTTGGAAGTGACATCAAACGATACATCGAAAAAAATTGCACAATTTGATAGTTTTTAATGTTTACCTATTTGGTTTCCAAGTCCGGAAGTTATTAATATAAATGATCGGTAAGTAATTACTTAACGAAAGGGGAAATGATATACATACAAATGGTATCTTAGTCAAGTCAAAATTAGAATTAAAAATCACAAGTTTTGTCAAATAAAATATTTCAAATAGATAATTTTTAGTGTTATCGATTGAATTTTCAAAATTTATCTTTATAAATTATTGATCGGAAAGTGATTCCGAATATTAGTTACCAATCAGGGATTCCGTAAGTATATAACATAGAAACGATGAAAGTAATATAAAATCGGCAACAATTATTTAATAAAAATTATTAAATATATCAAAATTTTATTATTATTAGTAAGTGTTTTATCGGTTTCTGATCTTCGTGCACTTGTTGGAAACACTTACTGTTCTTAATACTTAAGTAATAAAAATGTAAGTTCGTTTCTTGACTAACCGTTCAAGTCTCCATCATTTGTACTTGAAATAGGAATATACATTAATAAATATAACCCGTAAAACAAAGTTCCTTCATTATCTAATGTGAATATTTGTAAAATATTGTCTAATATTGCTCCAACCCTAACAGGGGCGTCTCATATATAGACACTGCGACACTGCAGCACCCCCAAGTTTTCGAGATGAATAAATATATTTATTAATTTATTTATAATTACTTATAATAATTAATTTTATCGTTAACAATTGTGCATAGTTCTTTGTATAAAAGATTATAAAAATACATCTTGAAACAGTACGAAAAGCGAAGAATGCTAGAAGCACTGCTTATCACAGTGTCATATGATATATCGATGCGCGCGCAAGCATTTACACTCACAGTGAGAAGCGTAATTAGGCACTGTAAATCAAGCAGTTTCTTTGCTAAATCAGAAGTGCAGCAGCGTGCTAAAAATTAAAGACAAAATATTTCATTGTTTTTATTTTATAACCTTTTTTGTATTTTTAGGGTAATTTTGATATTTTATCGAAACACAATTACGCATTTACAATATGTTTGACTGACTCCTACTATGGTTATTATCTTCAAATTTGTTTATGGTTGTTGTTTTCAAAAAATGGGTTTAAGTTCAAATCTTATTACGATAAATTCTTTACCATTTATAAAAACCTAACCTCTATGGTGCACTCTCCACAACAGCTATACATTTGGTAATGGTAACGTCTGTTTCTGTGTAAATAATACCGATAATGATAATATATTTAAAAAAAAATGAACACTTTTCTTAAGATTATTTTAAAAACGATTATACTTTATAAATGTTGAAATATTGAAAGTTTTGATTATAGTAATAAGTACATCCCGATTAAGAAGGTGTGACAAACTACACTTTGCACGATCTAACTATATAAGGCCGATAATTAGATAAATCATTTCCTCAATATTAATAAATCTTATTTCCCGTTTGAATAGTATTGCATTTCAGTGTTAAAAAGCAATAAAATGAATCATTAAATTGTTTTATGGTAACTATAGTAACACGTCCTTGCAAGGATCATTTGTTTATTGAAATATTGACATTTCATTTATTTATCAACCGTTAAATTTATTTATTTTTTGTGCTTATTATTGTTTTATTACTCTGTCTAAATATTTGTCTATGAACAGAAGTGCCACACCCATTTTTTAAAAGATAAAATTATGTATATCTACATCTTTAGTAATTTTAAGCTTCAATAAATCTAATTTAATTTGTGGAAAAAGTTGGATGTTACACCCAAAAATAGGTTGAGTTACTAATATTTATTTTTATATTAGGTTATTTTCATAAATATTCAGGATTAAAATTTTAATTCTAACGTAATTCATGTAATATTAATCGTAGGGATCTCAAATTTTCGCTGTGAACTCAAAATAAGACCAATTTTTAAATTATACCCAAAAATGGGTCTTATACCCAAAAATGGGTCAAACCCAAAAAAGTGAGTTACATAAACTAATCGATAGATCTCAATGCGCTGATTCCAAATTTTCAAACCGAATTTAATTATCTCTTTTCGTTCTCGAGATATTTGAGTTCAAAGTTGAACCATGGCACACCCACTTTTGGGCTGTAAGTCAAAAATGGGTAGATGTACTGCTTCAATTGTAGCGGCATTCGATTCTACGAAAAAATTTACATAAGTATACCAAGTTTCAAAATTTTGTGGCACCTGGATTGATTTTTATAAAGAAAAGTATGAAAATTCTAAAAAATGGCAGAAATTAGAAAAAATGGCAAGGGGTACACCTTAGATTTTTTGCCATTTTTAACAATCTTCAATAAAAATTTTACTGGTGGCAATATATGAATGAAAATTGGTATACTTATGTAAATCGGCGAGTAGAATCGAATGGTAAAGTCGTTGAAATCGTATCTGTCCTCAGTTTTGAGATATAAGGGATGGTTAGAATAGAGGGAAAAAAATCGAGCGAAAAAAAAAATTTTCACAAGTGATTGATATTGATAGATCTCGATGAGTAGATTCCAAATTTTCAAACCGCATGTCGATATCTCTTTTCGTTCTCGAGATATTTGCATTTAAAGTTTGAGATTTAGCACATTTTTTTTAAGTTTGGAACTGCATTGATTTCTAGGGGATCTTATTAAGAAAAGAATATTTAGTGATGAAAATCTTATTGATATTGATAGATTTTGATGTATGGATTCCAAATTTTCAAACTATAAGTTGCTATCGTTATTCGTTATCGAGATATTTATATTCAAAGTTAGGGGTGTACTAGCTATTAACATACCTAGGTTTGTTTTAGTATCATAACTGCCGCAGATGTCGTTTTGAAATCCTAGCTCGTAGAACGAAGATTTTAAAACATCTAAGGCCTGGTATGATTAATAAAATCCGTGGTTAGTTCAATAGTTTATCGGTTTTAGAAAATGAAGACGTTATTTATCCGTCTTGGCTATATATTTGAAACTGCTGGTGACGTAATTTTAGAGAAATTTTTCTGTATTTTCTTCAATTTTCATATCGTATTATGCTTTTAAATTCAGGCTTAAATAGTAGAGCAATTAAATTCCGCAATGTTCTTGCACCCTCGAGACGACAAAACAATAGAAGCGTGGCGAACGGGTCTCGACAGGTTTTCTAGGAAATTTTACCTATTAAATTCATAGCTCAAATTATATTTGCTTGATTATTTCACGAATGACAACAGTTCAAACATAAATTTTTTGATATGAACGAAATGTAACCATGACAATGATATTGTGGTTTTATCGAATTTCTTCACTAAAAAACTATCTACGGCCATCAAATGAAGCATTCTAATTGGATGAAAATGACATGTGTGAAATAATCTTAAAAATATGTGCCCAATTTTTTTTTTTGGCTTAGAACTTATGTTAGTTGAAGATAATTCTATTTCTACTGAAGATGCAATGATGTCTAAACCACAAAGTTTCATGTTGGAAAAAAGTTCCCACATAAAGTAATCTATAACAGCTCTGTAATGTTTACGTGGTTATTACTGTTGGACGAAGAATGTAGGCCAGTGTGTCGACCCGTCACGGTTTAAACGAAAGTGAAATTATTGTTTGCTTGAAAAATGTCCCGGTACTGTGCTACACTATTTACAGGCCATGTGGCCATATTGCATGACTTGAACCATGGAATATCATGTTACCAAACACTTAACAAAAGTTTCAACTGTTAACAATTGCCCAAATATACTCAATCAAATAATACATATTGTCCATATTGACGTCTAAGAAGACGGAACTTAATATATGCGTGTTTTGTTTAAATGTTAAACATAATGTTTCACTTTCATCTTATAATAATACTTTATTTTCAACTGTCACTATTTTATACATACCGTGTGTTCCAAGAAAGTGTTGTCATGTGTCAGACTTTTAACATGGGAAAACAGTTTTTGGTAAATATTTTGGCAGGTGTCAACGTTGCGTGTAGAGAGTAATAAAAATTTGAGGTTGAGTTATGCTATTAAAATGAAGTAATCTGTATTAAATAAGATGTAGAAATACATGTAGTATTGTCCTGTACAATAGGGTGACTTAGTTATTAGCCAGATAATTTTTATTTACCAAAAACTGTTTTCCCATTAAAAAAAATTAGCGCTGTGTCTGAGTGGTTTAATAACCACTATAAATTGCAAATCTCTTACAGAATACGAGTAACACGAAATATGTTTTGAAGATATATTTAGATCATCTAAATTATCAACAATGGGGAAGTTTAGCGTATTTTTTATTTTTTTTATTTTATCAAGATTGCCCTCAAAAGTGACATTCTACATTTTATTTTACCCAAAGATGCCTAGATTTCTCAAAAAATGAAATTTTATACAAAAATGACGTTAGCGTGGTTCGCGGAGAACTTATCGTCTATCTTAAAATCTTAACCAGCGCGCGCTGGGTTCCCATGGCAACAGAGAAGTATGTGGTGTAATGCCTCAAAATACAACCTACGTTCAAAAAGTCAGGTCTCACCATCCCTTCTGCGCAAGCGCATAACTCACTTGTGACGTCAGTGTGGCTTGAAGATAAATCATTAATTATAAATAATTAGCAACATAATTTTAACTTTCAATTACATTTTAAGTTATAATTATTCATATATTTACGACTAAAATATATTTCACATGTAATTTCAACCACGCTAAACTTCCCCATTGTAAATATCGTACTTTTTATTTATGACCAGTTGACATTCCATAAAAACAAAAGCCTTGTGGTGCATTTTTCAAGTCAGTTAGACGTTTAACAATTGCCTTCTCTATGTAAAAAAGGATGATTGAATATGCAGCACAACACAACAACGTAAAGACCAGACGATGAGACGAATTCACGATTTACTAAAACTTATAGTTTTATTTACATTACAAACAAATTATAAACCAAATTATGATAAAATTATTACATTGTTACATTTTAACGCTGGGACTAAACATTGTGCATTCATCTCTGATATAACGTGTGTGCGTCTAATCTCTTCAGACGGGACGAGACTCTTTCAAAATATTAAAAAATTTCGAGGGTTGGTCATATTTTATAAAACTAAACTGCTTTTGGTCACTTTCTCGCGAATTCAGAATGACAGACGATACAATTTTAATTTTATTACTAAATTCTAATACATGATACATGTAAGTAACATTTGAACGCAAAATTAATTACACTTTAAATTTTAAATCGTTTATGGAAACATCAACATATGAACCATTTTTTATCTTGAAATTTAATGTTATTCAAATTAGATCGAGATCTACATATATCATATACCCATGTTCAAATAAATCTCTTCCATTACTTAACATCGGCAGTCCTTTGATAATTAATAGTAGGAGAAAGTTTGTGATTCAGAACAGCCTAATTTTATAACATACGAGATCATATCAGCTCGTATTTCAGTTGTATAATATCGTTTAAAATATGTAATTATGTGTTAGCTATTTAAACGCTATCATTCTTTATTAAGCTATGAAGATCGGTGCTACAAATTTATTCATTAACATATGTGAAACGACCCAGTTGTAGACATCGTGTTTAGATTAAAAATGTTACTTCATTATAATTAATTGCATGCTTAATATTTTGCACTCGATTCGGACTTTTTTCATGCCTTATTTTTACACATTACATAATTATTCATAGACAGATTTTAGATATAGATAATTATATACAGGGTGCTCATTTTAAGTGGTACACTATTGCTATCACAACATATAAAAGTTTCGAAGTCTGTTAAATAAGTTTTGACCAAATTTTGAATTTTCTTACATAATACTACACAAAAAAATAAAATACCCTTATTTTTAATGGAAACATTATTCGTAGTTTACGAGAAAGGATATTGTGACGTCAAAGTGGTAGAATCGTAAAAGAAAAGAGATATACTAGAAGAAAAAAAGACAAATTTGTTTAAGCCTACTTGATTGTAGTTTTGAACACCTGATAAAATTTGTTTTAAATGATATTTCTCGGGAACTAATGATCGGACATGAAAAATAAAAAAAAATTGTTGAAAAGAGAATTGATAGGCCATTCGAAATGTCATGTTTGACCCCCTTTTCCATTTAAAATTTTTGATGTATAGTATGTATAGGTAATAATCCATTCAGGTGTCCCCCTTTATACTAAAATTGACGTGTTCGAGCATTTTAGTCTTAGAGTGTCTGATATTTGTTTTTTAGCTACTTGACATTTTTATTTTTAAAATATAGGTAAATGAATTAGGAAATAATATCGTGGTTATAGAAAAAGTATAGTGTACAACTTCTATGTCATACTCGTATGAAATAAATATCATTCCAAACTTGCTGTACAATAAACTATATTTAGACCAATGGTTTTCAAACTACAGGGACCAACTTTGACAAATATTGCAGGATGTTGAGCAGTCATAACTAATGTGAAAAGAGCACCACAAAAATAATTTTTATAAATAATAATAAAATAATAAACAATATTTGAACTCAAATTGAAAAATAGTTATTCAATTCGTCAGATTGTGGTTAAAAATATAAATAGAAAACATGATATTAGCAATGTTTGCTAATTACAAGAGATCATGTATGTGTTTAATTAAACTCCATCTTCAGATCTTAAGAAGCTGTTCAATTAAATTTTGCAGCTAGCCTTTTACAGACAATGGAAGCTATTACCTGATTACTTTCAGAATACCATAATTCCCTGTGGTATTATGCGTTTCCCTTTCATCTAATGACATTATTTAACTAAATTTCAACATGTGATATTCCATCTTTTCTCAAATATTTCGTTGGATAACATACGGGTGCACCTTGTTATGTAACGTTGTAATTAATTGTAACTATCTGTTACATTTAAGTGTAACGTTTGCCTTTGGCCACTTCCTCAACGCCTTGTGCAGATAATGAGATTGTTAAAGGCTTCTGGAATGTTCAATTTACTTTACACTTGTAGCAATTAAACGTTTATTGGGTTATAATTGTTTTACAAATAAACATTATCTTTTACTTCTTTGGATATCTGCTTTGTCATTAATTTAAGTGCCACTCCTACACGGTTAATGATAAAGCAATGAAAGTTCAAAATTTGATTAGTACATTAAATTTTATATTGGAATGTCTTATTTTTTTTTGGTAATTAATTCAGAAATTGTGTCTATTGCAAATGAGTATTTTATGTTTTGCTTATTTTTTTTATATATTTGCATGCCACTCCTTCTCAGTTAAAGATACGGAAACAAAAATTCTACAAAAAATAATGTAAAGAAATATATTTCAGGATGAATGCTTCAACAATGATATTTGTTGAAAAATTGTGACAAATTAAGTATTTTTGTTAGTTTGCTCATTTTTCACAAATTTGCGTACCACTCCTGCAGGGTTAAAAATACAGAACTAAATTTAAACAATTTGAATTTTGTATAAAATTATCTATAAATCTATATCAACAAATATTGTTTTCAATAAATCGTTTCAAAATTGTAAATCTCGAAAAACATATTTCTTATAAAAAATTGCAATATGTTGCTTTTATGCACATTTTTTCCAATTTTCTATATAACTTTTACACGATTAAAAATTTGGATTCCACATAAAATCATGTTAAGAAATATATTTTTCCTATGTCCACTATGGAAGTGGCACGTTTCTTACTCTATATAAAGTTTGAAAGTGACGCATTTCTTACAATTGTAGGTTAAAGTGTGACAAATTACTTCTCTCGCGCATGGGTGAAGGTACTTTTTGTGAAGTTATATGTGCTATATTGTTTTTTTTTTATAGCAAATAGCTTCCATGTATGTATTTTTATTCTGTAACATTTAGCAGTGTGGTCATAGAAGAAATATAATGTGCCACTCGTGTAAAATCATCTATTTCTCACCTTGTGTGATTCGAGTACTCTACTTTGTCTCGTGGCGAAACTTTCACACTTCCTGGAAAATAGGCGACTTTCTGCACTTGTTGCACAATGTACTATTTACTATATTCCTCTCCTACACTGTTATAGATGTAGCTATGAGTATTAAAAATTTGAATTCTACATGAAATTCTTTATAAAATAATGGCAAGAAATATTTTTGTCAACGGGTGGTTCAAAAATTGTATGTGTTGAGAAACACAAATTCCATAAATAACAGACATAAAAAATTTGGATTCTACAAAAAATCCTTCATAAAAAAAATAAATAAAAAATTAGCATTCTAAATGAAATTTTATATAAAAATTCTGTCAAAAAATATTGTCCCGATGATCCCGATCTGGGATTGAAACTGTTGACATTGAATTACCTATTACTAAACTACCCAGCCAAGAAACATCCTAATTCCATATAATAAACACTCTAAAAAACATTTAAAGCCACTTACATAATACTCGCCCTCCTTTTCCCTCCGGTAAACCTCCCAAACGCTCTCCTTCTCCCCGGGTTTGGCCTGGAGGAGCTTCCCCGTCTGTTTCTGCACCTGGAGCACACCTGGTGCTCCGTGGACAACATCTCCGAGGAGTTTCTCCGACGAAGACGCTGTCGCGGCTGAAGATCTCAGCAGCGTTCCGTAGATGAGGGCGTTGCGCATACCCGTCGCTACACTGGAGAGGTCTTCGTGGATGAACACCGGTAGAGGGGTGATTGTTGATGGCACCTGGGGGAAGAGAAGATGTGGAGGAGATGTTTCTTCGTAATGTTACAAAATTATAATTTAATTAATTTAATTGTTGTGGTTTTGAAAGTCAGTATAAAATGATTTACAATTGATAATACTTGTTATTCCAATCATATGTGGTACAAGGTACAATGGTACAATATTTCTCAAGTACCTTCTTAAGTCTCTTGTTTTGTCATAAGTTTTACTTGTATTTTAGTAGAATTTATTATAGATTCAGAAAAATTGATCAAATACAGTTTGTATATTGGTGGCATTTAACAACAGAATAGTTATATACAGAAACAACACTCCGTGTCGGTACCTTTCATGTTATCCTATTCAGTTCTATGACCTTGGAGCATTGTGTAGATCTTTAAATTTGTTGCCTTCCCCTATCTCTCACTAAGATGTGACGAAACTTTCCGATTTTAAATAATGAGCCCTTTAAATTTGTTGGCTTTCCGCATCTCTCTCTAATTTTCGTTTCTCTGTCTTACTGTCGTTTCTGTATAAACCTATTCTGTGTTTTTCTATTGATAACATTTGGTGTTTTAATCATCATTTGTACCACATTATTCCTAGATACATACAACAAGACGTCAAATTCCTAAGACACTTGATTTCTGACAATTCTTGCAGTGTCCGACCAAAAATTCGGTTTCGATTTCAACCAGTTTCGGCCAAAAATGCTGGTTTATGTTGATAAGACTTTTTAATAATGATTACTAGAATTATTAATTTAGTTAAACAATTAAAGTGTTTATGATGTGGATAATTTCTTTTTTTGATTATTTGTGACATTTGTGAGGTGGTGATAGATAACTAAAATCTTTACTTCTTTTGTAAAAATAGTACCTCTAAAATATTAAACGATTTTCTTATATATTTTTTAATTAATAATCGAAGAATACCAAAAAATGTAACAAAAATTTAACAAATTTGATCGAAACTGGGAGAGGAGCCGATTATTCAGTAACGGTTTCGGTTTCGGCTGAAAATCGTGTTTTGGTTGGACACTTCTTACTTGCTTTTTTGGTAAAATAGAGAATGGCTGTAGTAGGTACATATATTCTGAATTAACTTCAAATAATGTTAAAAGTATTTTTAAATTATGGCCACTTGACAGTTCAAATTTATTTATTTGCAACTTTTTATAGTTTTGTCCGTTATTAGACAACCAAATGTATAAGTAATTCGTATGATTTTAATAATAAAAAGTACTACAATCTTTATCATACGATTATTGTCTAACTTCCGAGAAAAAAGGTATTTCCAATTTGTGTTTACATCCTGCTTGCATTTAAGCGAAAATAATCAATTTTACAACAAATATGATAATTACATATAATTTTATACAAATTGGTATTTTCCTCAATTTTTAAAAGTGAGTAACAAACAAATATTTTGTTCCGGTTTCGGGATATTAAACTTTTGATTACATGGAGAAATGTAAACTGGTAATTAAATCATAACTGTATCTGTACGGTAATATTATTATCATGCTGACTTGTCAAAATAACATGGAATAATTGGATAATATAACTGTAACCATGATGGACTTATACATAAGCAAACTAAGCACGTGTTAGTCCTGATAGTCCTTCCCATTTTTTTGACTTTAATGATTAGGAATTGCACCGAAGAACGATCGTTTTCGCAATTAAAACGGATAAAAAATCAACTAAACAGTAGCACGCACAAATACAGATTAGATTCACTTTCTTTGCTGTGCATAGAAGCTGATATCTTGCAAAAAAATAATTTCGAAGAAATAATTCAAAATTTCTTGCAAATCGGGTGAGATTCTATAACCTCGGTTGCTATCATTTGGACTTGTTATCTCAATTTCAAATAACAACTACAAAATATAATTGCTAACTATAACAGTAAAGATTATTTACAATTGATTCGTACTTACACATACTCATATATGTGCAAAGAACACTCTACAAGTCTACATTGGTAATGGAATGTCTTAAATTCATTGCAAATTTGAATTTCCGCCATGGTGACATTTGACGTTTGACGTTTGTAATTAATATAATAATAAGTACAATTGTTAGTTGTAAATATTACGAGTTATGGAATCCCAGTCATGATGTGTTTTATTATTTAAATTTTATTTTTATGAAATGTTCAAGTATTCATACTGAGTTATGAATTATATTTGTTATAATTGTTATCATTGTTAACACATTTTTTTTATTTTGTTTGACTATATATAGTATTAAAACAGTATGAAACATGTTTGTTCTCAATTATTTTTTTCAATATATTTTGTACAAAAACAAACACATACCGGTTTTTTTAAGACGATTTATTTAATAGAAAGGGGCATCAAACGAGTAGTACTTAGGGCCCTCAATAATATTAATCCGGCCCTGATATCAACCCATAAAAACTTGATCACGAAAACGTTATTTATAAGAGGATTTTATAAAATAATATTTATTAATACCGTCCTCATTTTTGAAACCGGTAAACTATTGAATAAACCATTGACGTTATTAATTATACCAGGCCTTAGATATCTTAAAATCTAAAAAACTGATATCTGCACCTGCGTACGTTATGATAATAATTACAAACCTAGTTATGTTAATAGCTATAAAAGAGGCTTATACATTTTATCCTCTACACATGTTATATTGCTCGACATTGTATCTTGCAAACATTCAATTTTACACACATTTTATCGTGCACACTTTTAATCCGCGAAAAAAGTTATCTTTCAAACATTCTATCTTCCAAATAATTTTATCATCCACACATTTTACCTTCCACTTATTTTATGTTCCACTCATTTTATCTTTTACACATTTTATCATCCGAAACATTTATCACTGAATATTTTATCTAATTATAAGTATGTTAATTGCATAGGCAATAAAATGAATGAAAGTTATAATTACAATGTTTTAAAGATGAAACGTTGGCGAAGATAAAATGTATGGAACATAAAATGATTGGAAGATAAAATGTGTGGATGATAAAATGTGCGCAAGATAAAATGTGTGTAAGATAATTTTTTTCGCGGATTAAAAGTGTGCACGCTAAATGGTGTACAAAATTGAATGTTTGAAAGATACAAAGTCGAGTAATATAACATGTGTGGAGGATAAAATGCATACGCCTCCTATAAAACGGGTGGAATAGATCTTACCTGATAAATATCTTCTGTGTCTACTCCTGACGACTTGGAACTCTGACTTGAATTTCCACTACTGGAACTGTTGCTAAACGCCCTAATCACTGTATTTAAATGTTCACTGTTAGACAAATTAACCGACAATTTCCTCATGTCATCTTCTGTGCTTCTTTGAAGAACCTCCATTCCTGTTGTCAATCTATCACTTATACACTTCAAAACCTGTTCTGGAGACAATCCTCCTTTTCCTTCGATGGCATTATTGATAGTTTCAGACAAATCCTTCAGGATATCATTCGCTGAAGTCTTATTGTTGTTCTTTTCAGGAACGTAGCTTAAACTTGTATACAACAGTAAAGACTCATCTACGAGAGAATCGTAAAGGTTTTCTTTAGGCCATACGGGTTTTGGAATCAAGTCTACTTTTCCTTCAGGTATGGTTGTAAGTGTCCCAGCTGAAGATCCAAGTGAGCCAACAGATCTTCTTGATTTGTTTTTGTTTTGCACAGCAACTAAGATCTGTTTGACGAATTGAGCGTTTTGTTCCAAAACAGCAACAGCGTCTAAGTAGGTTGGGTCGTGACTGCTGCCTCCATGGCTGCCGTACCCAGAACTGGCTGGTTTGGTTTCGTTCAGGGTTTGAATTGACACAGGAGGGTGCTTTACTGGTGGTTTTGTAGGGCTGAGGGATAAATCTTCAGAAAAAATTGGGTTAATCCTGAAAAAAATAAATATTTTTGGGCGTTCTTCTCATGAAGTTATACCAGTGACCCAAAAATGGGTATCAAGATTCACAACTACGCTTATTATATTTGTTTCATGATAGAATAAAATTTTTAAACACGTATCACTTTTTGTAAAAAATAGTATATAATTCTCTAGGCCTCCAGCGTTAATGAAACATTTACATTTGATGGTTAATTATTCTCATTTCTTCATATCAGCCCTTGTTGAGTTTTTCATTTAATACCAAACTCATGTTTTTGACAACTTTTACAAAAAAATAGCAAAAGCCAATCAAATTTTAGGTTCTTTGTCATAATCAGGGCATATAACCGGTTAATAAAAACCGGTAACCGATATTTTGAACAAAATTTGCAAACTTTAGCCTTATTTTTAACCAATATTATTAAAATCGAAAATACCGGTAACTGTTCCCAAAAACAATAAACCGGTTTTAGCGAACATTAACCTTTATTTTAATAATATTACTTAGCAAGAAAAAAATTCAATATGTTTTTATATTTGTTATTGTTGTATTTCAATATGACTGTGTGAGTCATGACAGTTTATACAATTTACTTTTTATTGAAAAGTCATAAAAATAGATAGTCTCCTTGTCAGCTTTATGCATTAAGTTTACAATTGAAAAATGACACATTTCTCTGAATTTATTAGGAATTTTTTTGAATATTCATCGTGTATTATATTTTATCTAGCCCGAAAAATAATTGCTTTTCATTGGTATTATTTTTAATATTAATTTTTTAAAAAATTTTTATTAACCAAATTTTCGTGACGTAGCTTACTTTTAAATATTATTTATTTATTAATATTGAACATTTTATAATAATTTTTAAATTATTATACCTTATTTAATCATGAAATTAATTTTCAACATAAATTTATTTAAAATGGTTCTCTTGATAAATCTTACGAAAATTTTTACAGAAATTTAGAACACATACAAAAAAGACTACGTATGAAACTGTTTTTACACAGTAAAATTATAACATTTAAAACCATACAACAATTCAAAATTTAATAAAAAATATTAGAAAAATTTATAATTAAATTTAATTTAATTCTTCACTAAAAAGGTATCAGAAACAAATCCCTTTTCAATTAAAGATTAATTTCTCTTTATTATTGTAAAGTACGAGTTAGTAACATTTTAGAAATTTAATTATTCTTTGTTCTTTACCAACTTTTGATTTGTGTCGTAATATTTTAATAACAAGTTTTACAAATTCGAAACTTTTCAATAAAATACATAAACCTATTTCCTTTTAAAATCGTAACGAGAACCACAATTTTACATTAATTTAAATGTTTATTTAAAAGATTACTAGACTTAATAAAAATTATTCCAATGAATTAATTTTGTCCACTTACAAAAAGTGTTCATTAATTGGTAAACTATAATTATATCGAGAACTATAAGAGCTGGCGAAGTCTATTAAATAAGCAAAAATTTCTTCTTATTTTCCTACCAGGTTACTTTAGAAGTCTCAAATAAATACGGCCAATATACCTACTATTAATTTACTTATACCCAGAGAGTTTTCTTTTGAATTAATTGACAATTTAACCGACTTTGTAACCCTTGTAGTTCACTATGTAAAGATTTATTTTTTGTATCCTGGATACTAGATAGTCTGAATACTATTATATTATCATCAATCTAATTTTAAATATTGACAAATATGTTAATAAACATTTCCAAATCTATTATGAAATATAGATAACATGTTCTACTGAACTTATTGAAATGGCTTGAAGCGAAGTGCTACTTGAAAATAAATAAGCTTCTTGAACTAACAACTCAACGACCGTATATTGTTGCATAGATTATAATTATATTTACTTATTTTGCATCATACTGTGTAATATAATACAGCACTGTATCTGACCAAGGACTTTACTTTCATTGTAGAACATGTGAAACTAGTCCACAGGTAACATGCATATGTACATTGGGATCTTCTATGTACAGATCGTAGACCATGCACGAAACATGCAAAATGCAAGTTGTAGAAAACAAACTTAGGGAGAAAAGAAATTATGATGTATTTGTTGTTTTATGATCAAAATATTATAGAGATCTCTTAACAAACAGAACTGACGAATAATTTCAGAATTTCATAAAATTTGTTCGAAATATTGTCTACAAATTGTTCTTGAAAATGAAAAGTTATATATAATCACCTATGAGTAAAACTGTTATACTTAATAGTAGGGTAAAAACAAAATAACATTTGTATTGTATAAAATTTGGTATATTGACTATTGTGTATGTAAATGAGCTGCCACATCCAAAAGTGTTTATAAAAGATATAATAATCAAGGTTGGTAACCGAATTAGAACTAAAACTGTTGTGTAACAAAAATTTAAATCGTACATAGAATCAAATTTTTGTTATTTACAGAATCATACAGCTTGAGAATAAGAGTTTTGTTTAGTTTTTGAAAGCGTAAATATATTATTCCTTTAATAATTTGACAAACATGAAAACTGACACAAATATGAAAACCATAAGTTGCTGCACAAGTGTTTTTAATTTAAATTTAAATAATCTAATTTGTGACACAAAGCATAACATTCATAGATGGAAAAGGGCCTTAAGGACAAGGACTTAGGGTAGATATTTGTTTCATGATAAGTTTTACTTGCAAGGGATGTACAATTGACTTGAACTAAACTAAGAAATTTGGTTCTAATTCGTAATAAATTAAAAAGTAGCTCTGAATATTTTCAATGTATCCAGCCACATAGACACTAGTAGGTAATGTTTGCTACGTTCGCGATATAAGCTACGTCACATCGTATTTGATTGTCAACTATATTTTTATAACGTAGCTAACGTCAGTACTGTCCTTGCAGAATTACAATATCATTTTCTATAGTGACTAAGTATTCGAAAAAACTCTTTAAATTTGTCTTTATCTTTTCACAACTGGTCTATGAGATGATAAAATTCCTCATTATGATGAAATCAAGAGCCCATTCCCTTTACGTTTATTTTTGCACAATGATAAATAAAATTTATTCATAATCGTCGCTATCACTATCATTATTCCAGGTAACCTCCATGGTATCGTGAAATAAAACTGAAAAAATACTCTACGTAGCTTTTGACGTGGCCACTGGTCATAGCGAACATCACATTTCTCAACAGGTATACGGATAAGAGGATTAAAGTAATTTATTAGTCAAAGTAATTCGTAAGTCTAAAATTTCTGTAATCCGCGCCTGTACGTTGAACAACCTTACTCCTCTCTGAGAAGGGCCAGATTTTATGGTTACCAATTCAAGTCAATTGCCAAATAATTTTGAACACGCTATTTCTAGCGAACATAGTAAATCTAGCATAGCGCTCTATATAGCCCCGGCATTAAAAAGGTTTACTCGCATTTTAGTGTTGTAGGTAATCAGCTTACAGAATCTACAAAGGACCTACAGTTTATAGTGAGTTTCGAATCACTTGGACATATCGGTATTTTATCTGGATAAAGATTTGCTGTGTTGGGATTTGAACACCAGATTTCATATTCTGTTCAATTTGAGTCGAAGGGCGCTAACCTAGTGAACAAGTAACAAGCTCATCGTCTTTAATACTTTTTGGATTTTTTTTTCATTTAATCAACTAATCGAATATGACAACTGGCACAAATATGAATATTATTATTTGATATATTAACAATGTTTGATACATAATTTTTCGATAACTTGTCAGTAAACTATCATCATCTATGGCACAACATTTCTAGATCTAGCGTGAAGTACCTAGAGTATTTGTTTCGTGGCAACCTACAGCTTATAGTGAATTTTGAATCCCGTAAGTTACTAGTGATAAGTTTAAATTGCAATATGGATTTGCAAGGATATTTGGTTAATACGACTAGTTGATGGTGCTGGGAATTGAATTCAAGATCTCACTTTTAATTTCAGTGTAGGGCTTTTTTTACTAAATATTCCAGACAAAATGAACAATTAAATTGACCGGTTACCAACCTCGATGATAATAGTAATCAGCAGAATGCTTCTTACAAGGCAAGACTTAAAAAGCTCTGAAATTGACTAATTTAGCTGATAGTGGATTCTGAATCATTCGGACGCATCAATATATTATTTAGTTAATAGCTAACCACGCTTGCAATTAAACTTCAGACGAATTTAAACAGTTACCAACCTCGATGATAACAGTAATCAGCAGAACGAGAACGCTTCTCATAAGGCCAAACATAAAGCTCTATACATATAACGGACAGATAAAGATAGAGAAACAAGTCACACATAAGCTGTATAAAGGGAAAGAGAAAGAGAGATTCCCTGCAAGACTCACCCACCACCCTGTGCGGAGCGGAGCGCCACGCGGGGCAGCAGCACTGACCGGCTCACGCTGTACACGTGGGGGCCCGGCACCGCCGCGGCCAGCGGGTCCGGGCTCGGCGCCGCCTCACCAGGCTTCAACCAGCGGCGTAGCATCTCCAAGCCGGGGACTGCAACAAAACACAACATTAACTACGGAACAAACTAATGTAGAGATGATAAAGATGATTGTCGATGAACTGCATATAGAATAGTCGAAACGTAACACATCATTACTATATACATCTACGGAAAACACAAATACAGAGTTTTATTGCAGCTCTATTTCTACAGAAGAGAGTAATATTGTCTGGATTTTAGTCACAAATATATAGTTTTATTGCAGCTCCAACTAGTTTCGACCTCTCCCTAAAGAAGACTTAGAAGACCTGTTCGATAGGACGAAAACTGACATCTTCTGGTGTGTTTTAGAACCGGAAAGTGCATATATTTCTACGGAAGGAATATAGAGTTTTATTACAGCTCCAACTAGTTTTGGCCTCTCCCTGAAGAAGATTTAGAAGAGCTGTTCGATTGGACGAAAACTGACATCTTCTGGTGTGTTTTCGAACCGGAAAGTGCATTATTCCGTTATTTTAGTGTAGTTGCTAAAATAACACTTGTAACACTCCACATTGTATATGTTGTTTTTTGCACGCTTAACAGAATGAATACATACCTAACTTATATGTGCTTATATCTATTCTAGAATGAATATGAAAAACATCTGACTTTCGAAAATGTAAAAAAAAATGAAATATAATATAATATAATATACCTAATCAAATCTATACCCTAATGTATAAAAATATTATCGTATCACACCCCACAATATATACTTAGGGCCTGTATTTCCATCTCTGGTTAAAGTACCGGTTACCTTAACCATCGGTTAAGAGGATAATATCGCATCGAAATGTCAAATGTCAAAAATATATGTTGTTTACTATTTCGATGCGATATTTCTCTATTAACCGATGGTTAAAATAACCGGCACTTTAACCAGCGGTGGAAAAACCGACCCTTAAAGTAATAATTTCCTAAAATGTTGATATGTAGATTCACGAGGATCATGACCTATCCCCGAATTATTTATTTCCTTTATCATTTCTTGTATTAAAATACTATTGTCAAAGAGGAATACTTCAATAGCACTTTATAATCAATGGCAAAACATTATTCATGAAAGTTTATCTCATATAATGTGATTAAATCCAATTGCATTTTATTCGAGATTTTAATGGACTTTTTTTAAAGTATAATACTTCAAATTATGTTTGTAAAAATGTACTTACAATATTTGTGCTTTAAATCATCGGTATAGCATTCGTTCTGAATCACCTATTTCTAACCTTGTGTGATTCCAGCACTTGACTTCATCTCAGGCCGAAACTTTCACACTTCGTAGAAAATATGCCACTTTCTGCATTTATTGCATAATATTGTATTCTACAATCACTACGAAAGCTCGTACTTTTCTCATACTATATAAAGCTTCAAAGTTCTATATTTACCAAAATTGAGTATTAAAATGTGAGGTTTCGTATAGTAGATAATACGTACGCAATTGTTAAAATGAAATTTTAATCGTAGAAAAAAATATTGTGTAACAAGTGCAGAATCACCTATTATTAATTACTAAAGTCAATTTCTGTATGAGATCGAATGAGGGTATCACGATGAAATATAAAACATAAACATACATAAATCCGTACATTTACGCAATTTAAACCTGCAATAAATATATTCCCCCATTTCTGTAATTAAATAAAAAATAAACAATTCGATAACAATAAAAAAATTGCAATAAATTTTTATTTATTTAAATATCATGTATCCGCTTTCAAATCGCTACATGGGGAATATTATTTTTTACCTCGGCATTGACTTTTACATAAAATATTTTTTAAAGACATTGTTTACTTTCGTTTCGATCTATTACAAATCATTTTTAAACCAGAAAGTAAATTTATTTGCTTTATTTCCCACAAAACATGAAAACATCATGTGGTGTACTCTCCAAGCCAATTAGAGTGCCTGTAAAGCGACGTTTAGTAAACGCCTTCTCCGATATATCATTAACGCAATATATGCGGTACACCCAGTAGTGTATAATAAGCTATGAGTGCTATTTGTATTTATTTAATATATATAATTTGGAAATAAAATTCATACGATATAAATCTATAAATATGTCATTGATACTTGTGAATTATATATTTGTTTACGTTTTAAATATTTTGTATTATTATTTTTAACAAAATTTACCTTCAAATTAAAACAAGTAACGCATTATTTTAAACAATGCTTACTCTTCTTCAATTATTAAAGTTTACATGAATGGTATATGAAGGCATACCTACTTACATATTAATTATTAATTAAAATATCTAGTAAAAGAGAAGTAAATATAAATATGATTGTTTTAACAATGGACGATTATTTATACAACTTACAAAGTCTTTAAAAATTCAATTTATAATATTTGTGAAAATTTTAACAATACATTAGGAAACATTAAAATTAACTTTACTAAACATTGACATGATTCTATAATTTTTTACACTACAATCAAAATAAAAATAAGATAACTTTTAAAGACAATAATTGATTTAAATCACTTGTTTTGCAATTGTTATTTAACATTCCAGATTTACAAAAATTTGGGGAAAAGCGTGTGGGTAACGTTACCATGTGACAATACTTTCAAGAACTTCCAAATCTGTTGTCGGTAAAACGACTTTACTGGTATATTATTTTCAATTTATAACGCAGAAATTTTTTGCACTAAAGTGGACATTTTTGTTAAATTTATTTTAAAATATGTTATAGTAAAATCCGATTATAACAATATCGAAGGGATCCAATAAATTCGTCGCTATAGCCAGAAGTCGTTATAACCAATAAAAGTAAAATAACGTTAGAATATGTGGACTTTTAAGCAAGTGGTTACAATTTTAACGTTATAACCAGTTTGTCGCTAAATGTGTCGTTATAAAAGGATTTCACTCTAATTTTTTATTGTTCCCTTGAATTTTTATTTATTCCTAACAATATTTTTTGTTATTTTGTGAACAATGATTTTGAAATTATACTAAACCTTTTAAAAAATCTGATGTGTCTTTAAATGTGAAGTATATACGTGGAGATTTTAACGATACATCAAGAAATATTATTAAATTTTATTCGATTTCTTAACAAACATATTCTTTAAATAAAGTTTTTTTAAATCGTAGGACAATCAAAACAAAAATATGTTTTTATTATATAATAATATTATATAAGCAACACAATATTTATATTGGAAATTTTGACTATTCATTTTCTTTACAATGGAATTAGCATATGTCAAAAATGTGATGAAATAATTATTTTACTGTGTCAATCCAACAAATTATATATTAATATTTAAAAGATAAAAGTGATTTATGCAAATATTAGGTCTTATAAGATGTGAAATTATTTTGTAGGTTAAATTTCACAACAATGTCTTTCAATATAATTTATAAATAAATAAATATTTATATGTAAATTTACAATGAGCAATATATAAGTATAATATATTGTAAAATAATAGGTGTAAACACTCCTTTAACTATTATAAAACCTGTCGTAATATATTTAAGCCTTTTGTTAATTTCCCTTAAGATAGAAAGTTAAGTTTAATTATGCAATTCCTCATAATTTTCTTTAAAATTTTTCAATTTTCCTTGTTTTCAAACAAGCTTTTATGTTCGCACTAAAGATGGCAATTAAAATTTTATAAACTATCTTATCAATTTGCAAACAGTAATGATTCATTCTATTCATGTGGGTAAATCCATAAATATTTACACGTATGTTACATGACCGAAAAGTACATGCGTTGTTTACCAATATTTGTAAATGTAAAAATAGAAATTATTATAAATATATATATCAAAACTTGACAGTGAACTTAATAGGATTTTACAAGGATAAAGAAATTGCAATTTATAATGAGTGTTATAAATAAACCTATTTGCATAAGTCAATGTATTGTTTATACATACCATATATTAATAATCCAAATGTTAAAGTACTGTCACTAGATATTTACTTGTCATTTTTATCACAAATAAATACTTGTCACATATTTATTTATAAAGAAAAATGTATATTTTTGGTATTTTAGTTCGGAAAAAAAGTACAGTATATCACTTCATTATAAGGTCTATCTAAACGTAAATGTCACTTCTAAATTATTTTTTATTGTATTCTAAAAGTCACTTATATTTTTTAGATATTGAAAATCTTCATTAACAGTGTAGAGGTCTTCACAGATCTTTTGCTGGAATATGTTCAAATCTTCATTATCTTCGGTGAACGATCTCTAATTTTGTGGTGAAGATTTTTTTTTCTTCAATAATAAAACACTTTTCACATTTTTTTATAAACATTACATTTCTTCTTGAAAAACATAGATCTTCAATGTCTTCAAAATCTTGTTTATTATTTGTCCTTTATTTCAAAACAGTATTTGTTTTATTAATATAATATTATATCTCCTGTCTTCGATCGCCAAATTTGAAGATCTTTTCTTCTTCAATTGAAGATGCTTTTTTCCTCAATTTTTATTTGTTCTGTTCTATGAATTTTATTCAAAATCCTCTTTATTATTTGTTTTTTTTATTTCAGAACAGTATATTGTTTTATTATTACAATATTAAAGCTTTATCTCCTCTTTGAGATCTTCAATCTTGAAGATCTTCCATTATTCAATTTTTATTTGTTCTGTTTTATGGACGTTTTTCGTATTATTATCCTGGACGAAGTAAAGAGATAAATATCATCAACTCGATTAGCTATACCTTCTTCTTTGCTTGTGTTAAATAGTCAATCTTGAAGACTTTTTATTTTTTAATTTTCTTAGATTTGTTCTGTTCTGAAGCTATATGTTTTTTAATATTATTCTGAACATGGTCAAGAGATAAATATCTTTTGACAATATCTTCAACTATTCAATCTTCAACACGTCGATCTTCACTTAAGATCAAGATCTTTTATTCTTCAATTTTCATAGATGTGTTCTGTTTTACTGAAGCTGTACGCTTTTGTGGTAAGAGATGAATATCTTCTGATAATATCTTCAAATCTTCAATCTGAAGATCAAGATCTTATATTCTTCAATTTTTATATATTTGTTTTGTTTTACTGACGTTATACGTATTTGTAGTACTATCCCGAACGTAGTAAAGAGATAAATATCTTCAACTCCTCACTCTTCAATCTTCACTGTCGGATCTTCGTTCTTCGGCGTTCCCGAGCGCTGCCACGACCGCGCACTCGCTCAGTTACCGCGAAACTGAAAGTGCTGGCTCGAAATCGAGAGTTGAAGCATTGGGGGGAAACTTGTGGGTCAGGGTTACCGGCGACATAGGGGAGTCTACTAGATATGTGTATCATACACTCATACACAGCGTGATAATGGGGATAAGAAACGGGGTTGTCACATGCTGACTCATTCTGCAAAATGTTTCGATCGTTGAAGTCACCTGTGTTCACTTTTTAACACTGATATATTTAATAATAAAAATGATAATGGGGATAAGAAACAGGGTTGTGACGTGCAGACTCATTCTGCAAACTGCTTGGATCGTTCAAATCTCCAGTGATAAACTACTAGATATGTGTATCATACACTTGTACAACTACATACCGTGATAATGGGGTTAAGAAACAGAGTTGTGACATGCTGACTCATTCTGCACATTGCTTGATTTGTTGAAATCTCCAGTGTTAACTTTTTAACACGTATATTCAATAACGAAAGTATTTGGGGGAAACTTGTGGGTCAGGGTTACAGGCGACATAGGGGAGCTTACTAGATATATGTATCATACATTCATGCGCCGTGATAATGGGGTTAAGAAACAGGGTTGTGACATGCTGAATCATTCTGCAAACTGTTTGATGGAACGTTCAAATCTCTTCTGTTAAGTAATAATAATAATAATAATATAGGTATTTATTTCCACTGACCAGTCGATACAGCTGATATTGGATCGTCAAAATACAAGTACACATACAACAGTAAAAAAGATATACCTTTACACATATACATATTACACATACATCATAAGACATATTATAAAGTGTCATTGAAATATTCATTTAAGCTATAATAACATTTCTGTATTAAAAATAGTTTTAAATCATTTTTAAATTTATATTCAGATTTGACATTTCTTATGTAATCTGCTAATTTATTATAGATTGAGATGCCTATGTTATTTGGATTATTATTTTGAACCATACTTAGTGTACTCTTAGGTATTACAAATTTTTCTTTTGCTCTAGTATTACAGTTATGGATGTTTTTATGAGCTGTTATTTTATATTGATTTTTCTTAATGAACAAGAGAATTTTATAAAGGTAAATAATAGTGTTAAATTACTAGATATGTGATCATACACTCGTACAACTACATACCGTGATAATGGGGTTGAGAAACAGAGTTGTGACATGCTGACTCATTCTGCAAACAGTTTTGATCGTTCAAATCTCTAGTGATAACTTTTTAACACTGATGTATTTAATAATAAAATTGATAATGGGATCTGAGAAACAGGGTTGTGACATGCTGTTTCATTCTGAAAACTGCTTTTTAATCCTGATATATTCAATAATAAAATTTATAATGGGGTTAAGAAACAAGGTTGTGACATGCTGATTCATTCCGCACATTGATTTTATAAAAATATAATTAAAATTTATATATAACCCTAACCTTAAAGTTAAGTTTTTAAATACTAATTAAAACTAAATACATATTTCGAGTACTAAGTTCTTATCTTCGGTAGTGAAAACACAAATAAAACTGAGAGATGTAGAGATTACACAACTTGTAAACTAAGCCAGTGGTCAAAACACCTCTGAAGTCAAGTTAGAAACTGGGAATTTAAATAGGGATGGGTGTTATGGTTTTTTTACTGCACATTGCTTGATGGATCGTTCAAATCTCCAGTGTTTACTTTTTAACACTGATGTATTCAATGACAAAATTGATAATGGGGTTAAAAAAAGGGGTTGTGGCATGCTGACTCATTCTGCAAATTGCTTGATCGTTGAAATCTCCAGTGATAACTTTTTAATACATATATTCAATAATGAAATTGTAATTGGTGCAACCTGTTCCACGAGAATAAATTGAAAACAAGCTCTCTTTTCTGAATTACCTTTTACTTTTAAGATAACATTAAATTTCGAGTTTACAAAGATTTGGTTAATATATTTGAATGTAACAAAATTGCTAGTGATTTTAACAATATTATTATACTTGTATGAAGAGATATTTAAAACTGAGTTATGTATGGTTTACAATCTTTTATGAAGGGTTGTGAAGCTTAGTGGATAGAAGTGAATTGACAATTTACTTTGTGAAAATTTTGTAAACTGAAAATATATAATAAGAAATATAACACATTAAATACAAAATTTTAGTTTATTAACAACAAAAATATATTTACATACAGTGTGTCCGTTTTAAGAGCCTAACCATTGGGTCCTAGAGAACCGTAAAAATCAGTTAAATTGGGATAAAGTTGCCGCATTAGTTGGCCATTTAAAAATATTTGTATAAGAATATTTAAATGGTTAGTAAAAGTGTTGGTATATATCGGCACGTCCAACAGATGTTTTTCGGTATTAATTTAGGAAATATTGATTTGCTTTTCCGCACATAGACACAGTAATAAACACGTAGTAGGTGTCTACACAATGTCTCTTGCTACCTGTGATATCATACTTTCTCTTTCAATTCGCTGAGAATAAGTTTCACGGCTTGAAATGATCCTAAACACTTTTTTCTTTCTCATCATTTTTTATCGAGCTACTGCGATGAACTGACTCTGTTACGTTTTTTACATGGGAGACTTGGTATTGATGACCCCGCACAACTATTTTCTCTTTCTACAAAAGCGACAAGATTCTGAACTTAATTATACCAACATCAGCTGTTCTAATACTTGGATAAACATTTACTCCAATCTGTGTAGTGTGTAGTTTAGTAAAGTCGGTTTCTCCTAGTTGATCCTCACGGCATGAATCGTTATTATGTAATTCAATTCGCCAAGAAGAAGGGGGAACGTTACAATAACGTAACGTAATAAAGTAATGTTATGAAACCGTAACGAAACAAATAACGACACACTACAACGTTGAGAGTATATAAATTCGTAATATATCGATATTTTAATATTTTTCGGAATAAATACTTGTTATGTATACATAGATGTCACCAGTAGCGTGTGAATTTTATATAAGGTAATTAGTAATGCTTGGAATTAATATTTTTAACAATTTTTTTACTATAATATTTTTTATGAAATTTTATTCTTTTTTTAAGAAAAAATAAAGTTATTTTAACGTTATAATAACTTTATAAAAATATGGTTATTTGTATCACTAGTCCAGAAACTAAACTTTTGCGAGAGCGAGCTTATTTTCAAAATAATGCGAGATCTCGGAAAAGAGTTTCTGGGCGTGTGATACACAAGTTTTTTGCGCCGATGACTCTTTTAATTTATTAAAGAAATATTATTACTACTTAAAATTTTATACACTATAGGTTTTTATGTCAGTAACATTTTCGATTCACATTTATATATAAACAATTCAATTGTTTTATTCAAATCATTTGTTCTAAACAAAAAAATAAAACAAATGTGAAATCATATTTTTCAATAATTAATGTAATCTTAATCATACAATATGAATAACAAATCAATAATAGTGTTAATTAACGTTTTACATTTCCAATAAAATAAAGTTAAACATGACAAAATATAATGCTAAAATATTTAAGTTGGCATCCCTACATTTTGCCGTCCTAGGCCAACAGAGAGTTCCTGAACGATAGTTATATAACATGAGTATCAAATCCAGGAAATAGACTGTATACAGGGTGTTAAAAATAAGTGTACAAGATTTACAGGAAATGGAGAAGTCAAAATAAATCGAAAAGTACTATACAACATGTGTCAAAAAATGAACTGTTTCAGATATATGGGAGTTTTAATTTACATATAATCATAAGTAAATACTGATAGTTATAATGATAATCAAAAATCAAAAATAAATGTGTTTATAATAACAATAATAAGCTACTTATTTCCAGAAAATAATTGTCAATGAAATACAAATATGTCTCAAACTAATGATATTATAATAGACAAGATCTAGTCTAGTTATTACATAAAGTCGTCAATACTGAAAACCATAAAATTTCATTATTATGCATAAAAGAAAGGCAGCATTTAATTATATAACACTTCACACCTTAATCTAAATTTCTTTTTTGTTCCAAATCTTTTGTGTGGGTTATCTCTTTTGTTTGTCACCTCACGCACTTTACATAACAAACGGAAATGTTTAAATAAACATTAGAACCGTCTAGTGATTTTCACCTTAGGTACCAATTATTTGCCAAAAATTAAAAGATGTAATAGAATAGACAAAGTACCACACGAATTTCAATTTAAATTTTTATATGCTCAGTTATAAAGTAGTCTAATTTTTATACGAAATTGTAATAGTATATTGTGCAACAAGTGCTTTTCTACGAGGTGTGAAAGTTTCGGCACGAGACGAAGTCGAATGCTGGAATCACACAAGGTGGGAAATAGGTTATTTTGTACGAGTGGCACACTGTACTTTTTCTACGACTACACTTTTAAACGTTACAGAACAAAAATACACGTATGAAAGCTATTTGTCTTAAAAAAACAATATGGCGTAGATAACCTCATAAAGAGTACCTTCACGAATGCGCAGTGTTGGCAATTACTGTGAGAAATTATATTTTTTCGCGAAATGTGAAGCGGAAAAAAATATTTTTCCCTCTCTAGAGAGGAAATACCTATAACATGGATATTATTATAAAATGAAATATTGGAAAAATTAATTATTATTACATTAGAAATTCTTATTTAATAATGATATCCTTTTTTTAAAATTATAGCAATTATATGTTGTTCTTTTTTTCACTTGATTTCATAATTTGACAACTTAACTTTTGAACTTAAATTGGCATATAGGCAATACTGTAACAATTACACTGCTAAACGTCAAAGTTTACATAACCTAATTTTCTAGTTTATCATGTTGCTGCGCCTTTTTGTTTGAATAAATTTTTTGAGATTTTGCATTATTTGCAGTCAAAATAAACTCGATCTCGCAAAAGTTTAGTTTCTGGACTAGTGATACAAATAACTATTACAATATTCTACGTAAAAAAAATATACATAAATTCCAGAAATCATTAATTCTTTTTTTATATACGAGAATATTAAATATATCTTTTTTAAGAGTCTATGAAAGCTACCGAATAATAACAACAGCCATTTAATATGAATTTATTAAATTCAGGAAATGTACCTTTGACATATGTATGAAAATAAGAATATAATATTAATTGCGTGTGTAAATATTTAATATTTATATTCGTGGGAATATATATCGTGCTTATAATTGCTTAGAACTTAAATGATAATGTTTAAACATTTACTCGTTTCAAATGACATTTCTCACAATTAATGTTATTTGACAGGTTTCATTTACAATTGTTTCTTCTTCTGTTATTAAGGAAGGAAAATTTAAACGTTGTGTGGTCTTGCAATTAAAAATTAAAATAAACAATCAATCCTTTTAAGTAAATATAAGAAAAAGTACTACACTTACAATATATACCTGTATGTAATTTTACCACGTGCAGTAGTCGTCTAAACGATACATTGAACTTGAAATAAACTCAAAAAAACTTGTCATGCACTTGAAAAGACGTCCAAGTTTTTTGAAAGAAAAAGTTACAATTTTGAAGGTGAAAGATAATGCTGTTAGTAATTATATTTCAAAGAAGTTACATTTAATAACAACACTAGTTTATTGATATTACTATGACATTAATGTACAGAATATATTGCAATAATTACTATAGAAAATGAAATGGATTAAATTATGTGGTATTTATTAGCAAATCTAATTAGCACACATAAAGTTATTTCTCACATAAAAATGACCCCTGTGGTACACTCGCCTCGCATGTTAGCAGTGGCGTACAGTGGGTTTTAAATTTGGGTAAGCACAAAAAAATAATCGCAAATTTACCTTTAGAAATAAGTTTCAAGTCTTGTTTTCTTTTCTTTTAATGAAAGAAAAGTGGATTATTATAAGAAAAAACTTTCGTTTCTTAAATTAAGTTTAAATGAAGATAAGTCTTCTGTTAAAAATAATTTATTATTATTATTATACATACTTTCTCGAAAACTATAAAAGATACAGAGGTGGTTAAATTAGCAATGAATTTCTTTATTGGGAGACTATTTTAATTTATTTTCTACGATTAGCTTTCGTCTTTTTTTTCTAAAAACCTGAAATTTTATTGTTTACATAAAATGCAAGTAACTTTATTTTATATCGATGAATTTTTATATTAAACAATAGTTCTTTTTTTGCAGGACGGAAGACAAGTGAATTCTACATTAGCATCTCGCAATGATGATAAATTTTTTTCTTATTTTTTCGATAGTTTTCAGGTAAATACTCTTTTTTAAGTAACATTTTCATGCTTTCTTCTTCATATGTAAGTATCAAATTAATTTTGCATATTTTTAACAAACTCAAAAAGGCTCACATCGGCGTTTTATAGTTTTTTTTATGTTAAATGAAACATCGAAAGTAAAATTTCGCATATTCTTTTCACGAATAAAATTACTACGTTTAATTTGACTCCAAAAACAATAACAATAAAAAAAATGAAAATAAATTATATTTTTCAAAACTCCTGGATAAAGCAGAGATTATCTTGCATTCCTTGATCGCACGCCACTGGTTGTAAGTGATGTTTACTTTAAATTTATTTTAAAATAATTTAAAAATAGAAAGTTCCTCTATTAAATTATTATCTACTTATCCAAATTTACTATTAATTTTAAAATTTAACAATAGAATTAAAACAATAAAATATACTTGACCCAAATGCCAAATCCTGTGACAAATTTTCAAAATTGTTATAAATCTCAGCCTTCGAATTTTGACCGTTAACCTTTGACTTTACTTAAAGCTACCTTGAAATATTGAGAAATATTTATCTTTAAATAATTCATTTATTGTCCTTTTATTGCTCAACTATATGATGAACAATGTAATTATTCGGTGGAGTTATTTATAGATCTAGGTGAGGTTTATAAAATATTTGATTTAGGATAACTGACCCAGTAAACTTTAGAAATAGATCTTGGAAATGATAGAAAGATATAAACTTTGATAAATATTTTTTGATTCATTGTTTTCTTATTTTTATTTTTTTGAACGAAATTATTAGATTTTAAATTTAATAAATCTCGCCCTGCAGACGAAATTGCATATTTCAAATAAGTGTGATCCATAGAATTAATATTCTCCTATAAGTATACAAAATTTCAAGTTAATATCTTGCACTGGGAAGATACTATTCATAATTAACTGATTTCCTATGTAAAACTCCCATGTGTCGGTCGAGCTGGGACACCCGGTATGCTGTTCTACATTATATTTATTAAAAATAAATTAATTTTAAAATACACTATGAGTCTACATTCTTAAATATTGCAAGTGTATTTAAATTATATAAGTATAAAAATTATATTTAGATTCAAGTAAAAACTGTTTGAGAATAGCAGTGGCACTAGTGATGCAAACTTTTATCAAAGTACACATAAACAGCTAATTTATGCACTAATCTCGTAAATAATACTGTCACAGATGTAAAAGAAATAATAAAACTTAATATATACGACACACACTAATAACATTTTAAAAGTACACAAATTAAGTTTAGTGTGACTCAAGGTCACGCCCGTTGTGTTCTTCAACCTCATTTTTCACTTGCCAATCAAAACATTCGCGGTCTCTTAAAGTCCCCAATCAAAATATGGATGCAATTCATATAGCTGACTTCACGCTATAATAAAAAGCCCCCATATTTTGGAAATGTATTAATTATGTCATTTTATTTCTTTATTAATATTTATTATTATGCATATTATTTCTATTTTTAAACTAATTTCCCTAAATTCGATTGAGCTAGAATCCCCCATTGTTAAAAATGCAATAAAATGGGAATTGGAAAATTTAAAATCTATTTGTAAGATTCTGATCAATTCAAAGTTCAAAAGGTTAACTGACCAATGTCAATAACCATTGCTCAATCACAGAAAGAATTCAATCATTTATCTTGTTCATTTATTGATTGTAACCTTGCTATATGTTGCAATATGTTTTTTTTTTTTTATTTTCATTATTAAGATTTTAATTAAGATTTGCTAATTTTTAACATTAGTATTTATATGTGAATTAGTCAAAATATACAAATTTCAAAACAGTCGAGAAGAATAAATTCCATTTGCGTAATAAAAAATACTTTAGTCCTTAGATATACATTACATTTGTTCCGAAATCGTTAAATTATTAATTAAAAACACAAATAAATAGCATTAAGTGTTTGAAACGCGGATGACTGTGATAACAAACGTACTGTCAAAGTGTCAAATATTTTTTTTATAATTTTCATTTATGTTTACACCTGTTTAGACGTCGTCTGCATGAAATCAGATAAATTATTATCAAATATAAATAATAAATAAATTCACCAATAATATTATAGAATGATATGTTTGTTATTTTAGGTAGTGCTAAAATAAAATGCAAAAATATAATACTATTAAAATATAGGTTAATTTAGTGTGACAAATGAGTCCGTAAAGTTTTACTTAAGCAACTACTTTGGCTAAATTCGCGAAGTGATATTATGTACCTACTTTAGTATCGATTTCGAAAAAAATAATTAACTGTTTAGTTCGGGCATTATCAATAGATGTAGACAGGAGACAAAAAAAATTATTGTAAAGATTATGAAATAATTTAATTAAACATATAAGTACGTATTGTTGCTAATAATTTTTTCAGTACTTTCATTCTATCGACGAAGTTAAACAAAAGAAAAACAAAGGCCCGTATTCCGAGGCCAAATGTCATTTTAACAAAAGCCCTCATAAAAGTGAGTTCAGAATATGGGACAGTGTGGTTTAAATCTGACGTTTTATCGGCGAAATTAAACAAAAAAAAAAAACAAAGGCCTGTATTCCGAGGCCAAACGTCATTTTAACAAAAGCCCTTATAAAAGTGAGTTTGGAATATGGGACAGTGGTTTAAATCTGGTTTTAAAGTTATTTAAATCAAAGCAACCTTGGTTGAACTTGTAAATATATTCTTGTCTCAATTTAAAAATTAAATAAATAAATATATTTTTTATTGTGGACAGAATATTAGATTTACTTTTGTTTAAAATTTATTTACGGTAAAAATTTCTTTAAATAAAAAGAAAAACTATTCAATTTGAAATAAACTAGGAACTATTGTTGTTAAAAATAATTATTACATAAGAAACAATTCTCAACTTTTCTTTTATCTGAAGTCTATTCAACTATAACCCAACTTCCTCCCAACATTGTTTATTATCTTTATTATAGCATTTGTTTCAATTTACATATGTTTACGATTGTTACTTCAACTGTTATTTAATAAGTAGTTAGCATTTGTTTAACAGGAAATCCTACAGCTACAACTGTAAGGATAATTGTAGATAATTCACACTAAATAGGATTATACCACAGGTGTAATAAACGACCTGTTGACCCGGACAAAGCTTGTTGTGACGTGCAATGACCTTGCAAAATCAGGTCATCTTGCGAAATATGCTGGTCTGCAGATATTAAGTAGAAATTCCACAGATATATGAAAATCACAAACAGTGAAGTCATATTTCATTTTATATTCACTCGTATTTTTACCATTTGATGGAATTTTCTAAAAGGACCTTTTTTAAAGAAATTTATATTCCAAAATAAAATTTATGTTAGAGTGTACTGATGTAAAAATTATTATAAAATGTTAAATATTTACAAGAGAAATTTGAAAAATGAAAGGGGGCGTTTCCCTGAGCCTGTCTGTGACGTAGTAAACCGAACGAAGTTTAATTACTTTATTTCTGCCTAGTTTCTGTCTCACACAAAAGAATAGTTTATCTTTGTCTCAGCTATAGTTCGGGTGACGTCACGATAAATATTTTTTAATTTTTTTCTCGTGTATTATTAAGTATTTTTAAAAATAAAAAATATTATTATATTATTATTATTATTATTATATAACTGTGTCCAAAAAATTGCGTATGTGCAGTGTGAGAAATATCATTTCTCACAGTAATTGCCAACACTGCGCATGCGTGAAGGTACTCTTTGCTTTCGCGCCTTTTGTTCTGTAACGTTTAGCAAGGTGGTCGAAAAAAAGTGTAGTATGCCACTCGTGCAGAATCATCTATTTCCCACCTTGTGTAATTTCAGCACTCCTGCCCTTGTTGCACAATATAATATTTTGAGGTGCAAATTTGAGACGAGAGCAAAAATCTCAGTTACGAAAAAAGATAATTAAATTCGGTTTGTAAATTTGAAAGGACTGCATTAACGTCTATCAATATGGACTATTTTCAAAAACAAAATATTTTGGATCCAAAAATAGTGATTTTTGAAGATCGCGAGGAAAATCACCATAATAATAATAAGAAAAATTCTCAACTACCAATATAATATTTTTTAAGATATTTCATATTTTCTATAGTAATATAGTAATTTAATTTAATTTAATAAACTGTATTTTAAAAAAGTTTTGTTATTATATAGTTTTTTTTAATATTTTTTTTAGTATTTCCCACTTAGTCCTCGAGAGAGTATCGCTGCAGTTTATTTATCTACATTGTAGTTTGTCTTTTTGTTCTAGAAGAATTAAAATTTGTGCCCCCTGAGAGTTAGCGCCTTGGGCAGGTGCCTCTATGGCCCTGCCCTAGATACGACACTGTGTCTAGACAATCTGCCCGGTGTTATAATGATGTCTATGATAATTTAAATTGGCACACCCAATAATAGGTAATAAGATGTGAGATATTTTTTTCTTTTTATTGCACATTACTTTTAATTATAAAAAATAGTTCCTTCCTTGAAATAATTAAAAGTATAACACATAATTATGTAAATTGTACGTTTATTTAAAGGTATAGGATTGAGTTAATGATTAAACTTCAAGAATTCTCGATACGGTCTATTTATCTCGGATTTTTTCCTCTTTTAAGCACCCACGTGTTTTATGTGTTACTAATTCAAGGATATTTTTTATTGGATTCTTTATATGTTACTATTAAGATGCTATAATTATATGGTGTATTTTTAGATTGGTAAAAGTGAATACTAAAAATAGATGATTTTTAAATTGAAATAAATATTCAAATACAAACATTCCTAAATATTGAGCGTGTGAATTTTGGGATTCTAATCCCAGATTCATAAATCCAAATAAATATACTGCGTTCGAGTGGTTAGGTACCCATACTAGCAGAGGCTGAACTTTGACATCCACTATTAAAATGCAAGTAAATCAAAACAAGTTCCTTAGGTACTTAGCATTTGAATATATGTACAGAGATATGGAGATTTCAACATGACATCAAGACACATACCCATTTTATTCTATCGCTTTATTATCTAACTTTTATATATTTCCAAAAACTATAACCGTGTATACACTTAAAACAAACCAAACAACATTATTAAACCAAAAATTGTGTTGACAAACGCGAAATATCCCAAAAATATTCATTTTGGTGCCTAAAATTTTGTTTTTGGGAAATAATGTACGTTGATAGATCTCGACGCGCTGATTTCAAATTTTTAAATGAAATTTAATTATTTCTTTTCGTTCCTGAGATATTTGCTGTCAAAGTTGCACTTCAAAAAAGTATGTTTTTTGGCTATATCTCTAAAATGGTTTGAGATACAATCTTAACGATTATACCAATCGATTCTACGGGCAAAGTTACATAAAGAAATGTTTTCTCCGCATATATGTTCTTTGGACCGATTAGGTAAAAAATTAGAAAAACGAAAAAACCTAAATTTCAAAATTTCTCCGAGAAACAATTTTTCTCCAAAACTTTTCATTTTCTAGACTTAAGTAAATATCAACGCGCTGATTTCAATTTTTCAAACCGAATTGAATTATCTCTTCCCGTTCTCGAGATATTCGTGTTCAAAGTTGAGTTTTGGCAATACCTAAAAAATCAGGTTTTTTAGGTATATTCCTGAAATAGTTAGGTTTATGGTTTCGGCGATATCACCAATCGATTCTACGTGCAAAATTACATAAGTATACCAATTTTTAGATTTTTATTCCGACGGATACAATTTTTAGAGCAAAAAAACGAAAATAGCCAAAATCGAAAAAAAATGCCTGATGAACCCCTTACGATTTTTTCGATTTTTGGCCAGTTTCAGTTTTTTGCTTCTAGAAATTCTATCTGTTGAGATAAAAATCTGAAAATTGGTACACTTATGTAATTTTGCCCGTAGAATCGAATGGTGATGTCGCCGAAGTCGTAAACCTAACCATTTAAGAGGTATACCTAAAAAAACTAATTTTTTAGGTATAACTTTGAACTCAAATATCTCGAGAACGGTAAGAGATAATTGAATTCGGTTTGAAAATTTGGAATCAGCATATCGATATCTACTTAAGTCCTAAATATAAAAAATTTTGGAGACAAAAAGTTTCGAGACGAAAAATTGAAATTTAGGTTTTTTCGTTTTTCTTATTTTTCACCAAATCGTTCCAAAGAACATATATGGGGACAAAACATTTCTTTATATAACTTTTCCCGTAGAATCGAATGGTAAAGTAGTTGAAATTGTATCTCTACTCATTTTTTAAATATAATTAAAAAATACACTTTTTTGAGGTGTAACTTTGATAGCAAATATCTCCGAAACGAAAAGAGATAATTAAATTCTGTTTGTAAATTTGGTATCAGCGTAACTAATTCTTTAAAAAATATTACAAACAATATTTTGTAAAAAGTGAAAATTTTCTAGTGAAAAATTCGATATTTTCAAATATTTTCGGGTTTATGCAAAAATACAGCATCAGAGGCTTTGAAAATTACTTCCCCTGTTGTTACTATAAACATAAATTATTTTTCTAAGTAATACTTACATTTAATACTTTTATTTTTTAACAATAATAAAAAAATATTTTGGCACCCCCAAAAGAAAATTTCTGCGCACGCCCCTGAGAACTGCCACCATTTATCTATCTATAGTTAAGCATAATTTATTTACATATGTTGGTATTGCCTAAAGAGTAAATTATACGCGAAGACCTGTTACAAAGTTGAAACATTTTCTTTGTTTGTTGATGAGCAACCAATGTAAACAATTCTTTGTGAGTGCGATGTCCAATGACCTATTAACAGCTACGAAACAAATTCACGAGTGTAAGTGGCACAAGGGCACTATATGTAGATAATAGCCGATAGTTAAGCTTATTTACTACTGTGCAAACAAATACCAACTCATTTAAATATTTACCATCATTACTTATAATAACAAAATATTACTCGGTGAATCAAATTTTAATTGGATAACGATGACATTTACAAATTATTTTGAAATTGTTTAAGAGAAAATTCTTATAGCGTGACATATTTGTATTTCTTTTTTTCGTTGTTTGATTCTTCTCAGAATATGAAATACAAATCATTAAAAAGTAAATAAAAATCATCTTTGGCTTGTTTATACATAATGTCCATGTCCGTGTTAAGATACTAATCATTAGGATCTCGAGAACCATTAAAAAATAAATAAAATCATCTGTGGCTTTTTTATACAGGGTGTCCGTTTTAAGATCCCAATAGTTAGTCTCTTAAAACGGACATCCTGTATAAAAAAACCACAGATGATTTTATTTATTTTTTAATGGTTCTCGAGATTCCAATAGTTAGCCTCTTAAAACGGACACCCTGTATAGAACTAAGAGAAAATAGAGAGATACTTGTTTTGTTACAACTTTAATTAAATAATGATTCATAAATTCCTACTTTTTTGTTTAAATGGTATCTAAAAATACTGTGTTATGAATCTATGTATAGCAGCTTATGCCACTATATATTATTATTTATAAATAAATAATTTTATATGCATTAAATATAATTTATAAATGGATTTTGGCAGAAGGGTCTAAACTTGTTTGAGCTAGTTGTTACTTGTTACTATTTTTTTATGGTATGGTTACGATATGTTCTTTTTTATTGGTATAACAACCTTCACAACAAATAAGTTTTTTCTTGTCGCAAGCCGACTTGAACCCTTAATCAAAACATACCAAGCCGACTTGCTACATATGTATTTGAACCGCACATTTTTTCTCTTTGTAGTTGTATATCATATCAAATTGTACAACCAAATTTAAAATCGTCCAATCAATTATTCTCTACTTAGAAGTAAAAAAAAAACTACAATTCATAATTCATAATCAGAAGAACAAACAAATCAGTTCTTTACGTAGAGATAATATATTAACAATAACATAAAATTTACATGCATTATATAATCAATACTTTTTTTTACGTTAATAAAATACATAATTAATTTTAGGGGGAGTATGAACTAACAACTCCCCCCTCCTTTAGATGCGCCACTGAACAAATCTAGTGTCAAATAGTCATCAAAATAAAATCATAAATAAACTAAAACTACGTATTTATTGTTTCTTGGTTCTTATTATATATCTCCAGTTTACAAAATTTGTATAAAGTAAATTCAATATAAATTTGTTTAATACAGCCCATTTCTTTCCCTTCAACTAAAGCTTTTAAGTTGGATTAATTTACGTCGCCTGACCACTAAAATACCCAACCCTCTATAAAGAATTGTAAACCCTACATAACTCAATTTTAAATATCGATTCATACAACTATACTTCTCTTGTATAATAGCTATACTGCATCTTAAAACTAGTTCCAATTCCTTCACGTTTTCGCGAAGTATGTGCAGTTTTGTAACTTGTATGTCTTGAGGCAACATGTACGCAATCTAGCGATAAAAATCAATTAATCATACATGTAAATTTAGTAATTAAACTTGACAATAACTCTGAACACGCGTCCATGTCACAGATGTGTTTCAGTGCGTGAAAAACAATGATTTGTTTATGTCTGATCGCTATGGATTCATTGCTGTATGCTAATACGTAAGGACGAGCGATTATTCATGATTTACCACGATTAATCTTTGCAAAAATGTAAAAGAAAACCATTGTTATTAGCAAAATTACATAGAAATATTCATGAACAACACAAAACATATTATCACTAAAATTTGACAACGGTCAGTAAAGATATATCTCTGTAAACACTGGCGTCGACTTTTCAAAATTTCCTTGGGGCATAATTTCTTATAATGACAAAAATTAAAACATAAAATTGAAAAAAGAAATACTAGAATGGAATGAAAGGCAACTAAATATTAATTTTATTGGGTTTTAGCAGACCTAGAATTAAAGCAAACACTTTAGAGTGCTCTAATTTCTGACCCACTGAGACCACAGCACAATCCAGAGCAGCTAAATCTGTTCCAGAATGTTTTATGTTTTCAGTACGCCAAGAATTAGAGCAAACGCTTTAAAATGTTCTAATGCCTGACCCACTGAAACCGGAGCACAATCCATAGTAGCCAAATCTGTCCCAGAATGTATTCTAGTTTCAACAAACCTAGAATTAGAGCAAATACTTTTGAGTGCTCTAATTCCTGACTCACTGAAACTAAATCACAATATAGAACAGCTAAATCTACTCCAGAATGTGCTCGTGGTTTCAGTAGGTCAAGAATTAGATGAAACACTTCTAAGTGCTCTAATTCCTGACCCACTGAAGCTAGAACACAATCCAGAGCAGTCAAATCTGCTCCAGAATTTACTCTGGTTTCAGCAGACCTAGAATTAGAGCAAACTCTTCAAAATGCTGTAATTCCTGACCCAGTGAAACCAGAGCACAATCCAAAGCAGCTAAATCTGCTCCAAAATGCGCTCTGGTTTCAGCAGACAAAGAATTAGAGCAAACACTCAAAATACCCTACTTCTTGACCAACTGAAACCAAATTTGCTGGTAATATTTTAAGGGTGTACCTCACACCCATTTTAGGGTAATAGTAATTTATTAAAAAATGGAAAGAAGTACAATAATTATTTAAAATAATAATAATTCACGGTTTTATTACACATGTAAAAAAATTCTGTGCTTACAAAATTTTTCCTTGGGGGCATGAGCCCCGATGTCCCCATGTAGTCGCCGCCCATGTACGTATGTAAAAGATACGAAGAAACACAATTAATTATCTTTTGCATGTAATTTTGTTGTGATGTTGGATAGTAGATAGTATTACTCCAAGACTAAAATATATTATCTCCAAAATTTGTCTCGCAAAGATAAATATTTTTAGAAAGAAGAATCATTAACAATTTATTTTTTTTAAAATTTTGCAAGAAATATCGGTTTGATTATTTCCATGACATAAATACATTATCTGTAAGTTTAAGGTTTAAAATCAACAAAAATGCAATAAATAAATTAATATTAAGTACCAATAGATGTAGACAATAATCTCGTTTTATATTTATTTGTGAAATCACCTTTTATCAAGTGTTCTACGAAACATTTGGTTTGACATTTTCTCGTGTTTTTCGTGTACTCATGTCTGTCAAAATTCTGGTCTGGGCTAACAAAGCCCTTCAAAACTGAAGTCTGTTTTACCTTTTTATGCCAAATATCAGAAAAACCAAAAAAAGAAAAAGATGTGTCTATTTTAAACGATATATAGAAGTCTGGGATGGGGACAAGTCTTACTGGAGAGAGCTTATGAAGGATGATGACAATGAATACGAAATGCAGACTGAAAATTCGGTTAAAAATAATATAGTTTATAAACTCAAAAACCTTCAAATGCAACAGCCAGTCAAATAGGTATGAAAAAATATTTTCTTAGGTTTCTATTTAATAGCTATATTCGTAATATAAGTTGTATTCAAATAATGAACAATAGAAAATCCAGATGATTCGATATTCCATTGGTTTCTTTCTACAATAAAAAACTCATCCTTTAATTCTATTGGGTCATCCCTTTTAATCCTAATCCCTTGTATTTAAGGGTAGAAATTTTATACCTAGACCCTTCTAACCGTGAATATTTCATCCCTAATTCTATTGGTCCATTATTTTCCCTCTTTCTATTGGCCAGGATAAATCCTCCCTCCATTAGTATGTAGGGGAGAAAGACTTACACCATGTTCAGATAATTTATACCATAGATCCAATTACACTATACAGGGTGTTCCATTTAAGCGTTCCACCATTGCTATCTCGAGAACTATAAGAGCTACGAGGTTGGTTAAATTAGCAAAGAACCACCATTTTACAAGACTAATACAATGAAATTTTTTTTTCAACCAGTGGTTCTCAAAATACGGGACACAACTTTCTTATTTTAAATGGGAACGTATGTTTATTTTTAGGTTATTCGATAGAGTATTTTTTTCTAATTTAACCAACCTCGTAGCTCTTACAGTTCTCGAGATAGCAATGGTGGCACGCTTAAATGGAACACCCTGTATATAGTATGTCGAATCTGTGCTTATACCTAAATGGATTTCTATAAAAATAGAATAATAATTAATATTATTCTTTTATTTTCAGATACTTCAGCAATAGTCTTCAATGTTAGGTAAATTTTAAGTGTGTTATATTGCAAATAATTCACGCGAGAAAAAAAATTATGCTTGTTTTTCTCATGTGAATTTAGTAATTAACACGGCACAAAAAAATGTCCAACACTTTTTAATATTATTTAAAACTAAATTTGATTCTTTAATTTTTTTAAATAATATAGAATATATGAAATACTGTAGTTATAGAATTATAAAATATAGTTGGTCTACAATAAAATTCTGAACTAGAATATATAATTTTCTTTTAATAATGTTCTTAAAAATTATATTTTATGTTTTTATACCGTGAGTATTTTTTGACGTTGAACATGGGATTTATCATATCCATGTTTACGACTTGATATTTGATTGACAGCAATGTATACTTCCTTGTCTCATTAAAAATTAAACATAGGCAATGAATTTGGCATTTGCTTTTTTGGTAAAATTTTCTGACAGGCCTACACCAAGTGCAACAATTTTAAGATTCATTAAAAACTTTAGAGAAAATAGTAGATTAGTAGAATGGTCTGCTATACAACAACTAAATATAATAAAGAACAATTATAATATAATTATTACAATAAATTTTCAAAAATCTATCCAACTGCAAAGCAATGACTCAATTCGCTATAAAAATTTTGAGTTACATACGATTATATTTGAGCAATTGTAATATTTTGAGAAATGAGAATTTAAACTTTTAATTCATCTAAATTTTAAAAGTCACAATAGAAAAATCTAGATGTGTACGATCGAGTGGTCTAACAAACCATTATACTATTCTACCATATTATCTTAAAGTTTTTAATAATTTTAAAAATTGTTATTGCACTTGGTGTAGGCCTGTCAGAAAATTTTATAACCCAAAAAGCAAATGTCAAATTCGTTCCCTATGTTTCGTTTTAAATGAGACAAGCAAATATATATTACTGTCATCAAATATCAAGTCGTAACTATAGATATGATAAATCCCATGTTTCACGTTAAAAAATTAAATAAAGGAAACATTAAGTACGTCATTATATTTTGATGACGTGAATTCCTTATTAACATGGAACGACTATACAAAAAGTGTTGAACAAAAGGTGTTCTGCTTATTTACTAATATTGTAATTGTTTTCCACAGCCTCCAGTGATCAATTCTTTGTAAATAAAACTCAATAAAAGCTTCAACAGTTACACAAAAGTAATTATGACTTTCCCTAAAAGAATACATATAGATCATATGCCAAATGTTTTTAACAATCAACCAGTTGTCGCACCCATTCTGAAGAAAAACTCGCTTTGCTCCATTCAGCTCCTTACACAATCTTTACATAAGTAACAATCACTTCGTTGCTTAGACCCTATTTTTGTCAGGTGTTGCCAGTGGCGTAGCACGAATAGTTTCACCGGGGGCAATGTAGTCTGTAGTTTAAAGTTTAAGCTATCTTGTCCAATTAAGCTTAAGCCTATTTTTGATTATTAGTTATTAAACTTCTCTTGAATTTTTTTTAAGATTCGATAGAGCTTCTTTAAAAAATTCCTTGTACTTAGTAAAGGAAGTATTGTAATCGCGAAAAATTTCGGGTTTCAGGTTTTAACGGAAATATCTATTTTGACTAGTTTAGGAGTGACCTCTGTATGTACGTACGTATCTCACATAAAATTTTTAAATTTTATATATGAGACTGCTATAACATCTAGTTGTGCACCTCCTCCGACAGTGCAAAAGGGCACTTTGCTTACAGTGTTTTTTTTTTTATTTTTCGCATATTATTCAAAAAGTTATTCACCTCCATTTTTGGTTCCAATCTGCCTTTTCAAAAGACAGTTTACTTTTGGTAGAAACTTAATAAAAATAATAATTTAGTTGGCTTTTAATTTTTGTAGTAATTATTTGATTTCATTGATAACTGTCAGAATATATTTCGAGAGAAATACGTACAAAATGAATGAAAATTATATATCTTTCTTTGCAAGTTTTTGAGCAATTAAAATAATTTTTTATAAGGCAATAAGAAACATCTAGTGATAAACATTTTAAAAACATTTTCAAAAGATAGGAAGTTCAAAGATATGAAACGAATGGAACTTGAAAAATAATTAGCCGTAGAATAATCTCACTTTCAAGTGAAATAAGTTTAAATGAAGTGCAGCAAAATTTGAATAATTAAGCGTACAAGGAAGTCATGTGGTGTCCACATCACATTTTTTCTTATCTATAATAGTTCTATGTATATTTATAAAATAAATAATTATATAATATAATTATAACATTAATACTTTTTTTGACCATCTAAATATTGGCTTATAAATTGTGATAATTATGCATTTTATTTATCTGGGAAACATAGTTTTTTTTTTAAGTTTAATAAAAACATGAATAGTTTCTGTACTAATAATTTTAGGACTTTAATGCATAAGAACTCTTTACTCTTTTAAACAGAAACAAAAAACCTTTAAAATTCTGTAAAAATATATGGGATATTTAATTAAAAAATATAGTTTCTTATTATTGCGCGAAAGTGGTACACCCGGTAGAAAAACTTACATATTTATTTATTTATTTATTTAATTTACAACTACACAATAGGATACAAAGTATACATATACTGCAGACATGTGAGCATGTTAACGTAAAATAAACTTTATTTGGAAAAAAAATCGGTAATATTAAAAATAATCGATTAAATAGAAAAATACAAGTCCATGAACCATTCTGTATTTATTTGATATAATTAATTTTGTGAGTGGTAATATTAAAAATAATCGATTAAATAAAAAAATACAAGCTCATAAACCATCCTCTATTTATTTGATATAATTAATTTTGTGTGTGCCCCCCTGGAAAAGTGGCCGCGCCGCCCCTGCCCGCGATTAAGCAATGTGTAAATTCTAGTGCAGATCATAACCTATACCAAGCTGTCCAGCCGGCCGAAAGGCATTCTGGGTAGTGTACACATTTCTTCACATTCTTGTTGTGAACGAGATCAGACACAAATACAAATGTCACTTGCAGTTGCTAAAATTTTAAACTATCGTTGTAATTGCTATGACACATATTACTCTTTCACAAGAAAGAGCAATAGAAACAGATATATATCTTCTGCAAGATCTGACCAAGACCAAGAATAGAGTTGTAATGTTCCTAAAAAGGATAAAAATATGGTACTACATTCTTTATTATTTTTATGGTATTACTTTGATATATCTATCTGTAAAATCTATTTAGCAACATAGCTGCTATGTCCCATATTAGGGTATAAGTATGACTAATTGTTATTAATGTTTTGTATATATTTTTTTATCATTTTTATAAACATATTGTTCAAATATTGGCCAAAAAAATATAATAAAATTCATAAATATTCTTTAAATAAAACTCTTAATTATAAATAATAAAATAAATATACAGCCTGGCGACTCGAACACCCGAAATTAGGTATTTAACAGGTAAAATCATATTTAAGTAAAAAAAGCTTCAAATAACGGTTGAAGAGTGTAAAATTCTGTATCTGAATCAATAAGCAAAATTAATTTTATGTACCTTGTAAGCTCAGAAATTAGATATGAAAATGACGTAAATCACCCCAAAAATAGCAGTAGCCATTTTATTGAAACAAAAATTAATAAATGTTTAATGGTTTATCTGTCAAGTTAGCTACGTTAGTTTATTTTTATTATTATTTGATATTACTCTTGAAGTGAACAATACTACATAAATTAATTTTGAAATTAAAAAATAAAATAAAAATAAAATTGCTATATTTTTTTATCATAACGTGATAAAATAGTAATTACAAATAATAATAAAAATAAACTAACGCAGCTAACTTGACAGATAAACCGTTAAACATTTATTAATTTTTGTCTCAATTCCATGACTACTGTTATTTTTGGTGTGATTTACGTCATTTACAAAACACGTAAAATTAATTTTGCTTATTGATTCTGCTCTACAACTTTTATTTGAAGCCTTCTTACTTAAAATAATTAGGGTAGCAGGACATTAGTAAAATGTGATTTTAGATGTTAAATCTCTATGTTCGGGTGTTTGAGTAAACACCCTGTATATTTGTGTTTACATACAACAACAATTTTATTAACAATTCTTAAAAAGACTTCAATGATACAGTACGACACAAACCTATACGTAAATCAGTTAGTATTACTCCAAATCTAAATAATATTCAAAATAAAATATATTTAATAAAAAATATATTAAACATACAGTACATTCGTGTTAATATAAACACTTGAACGCGGTTGTACTGTATTTTCTCACCGATTTCGCGTTCTAAAAATAGTGATTGAGTTATATTATGTCATAGAATGCTTTGATTATAGAAAAATAAAAATCTGTGACATATGTGACATAAATATGTCACACGAATGACAGCGTTGTAAAAGGTTCAAATAATTTACTTTTACCATCACGTAACCATGGATAAAACAAAAAACAGTGGAATACATCGTGGTCCGTGCGAAGATAATAACATGGTAATGATTATTTAATTGTAAATGAATTTCCAGTTTCATTTTCTAGATATTTGTATTCAAAGTTTGTTCCATATACAAATACCAAAGGTAATGTTTATAAATACGACTCATCGATAAATGTTATACAACGATAATAAACTTTCAATAATGTCATTGTGGTATAAAATATAAATATGCGGATGTTATTAATTCCAAATTAATTTTTTAAGTGCATCAAAAATTCGAACAAAAAACAAGGAAGAGACTTTATTTTAATATTCATTCATAGATTTATGTAGGTGGAATTATGCAACTTATATGTCATATGTAAAGTACCCATATATTTACATATACAAAATAATCTATTAATTAACATTTGGAAGTAGCTAAATACAATTTTTTAAAAATTATAAATACTATAACAAAAAAATTGAGAATAGTATATTATTTAACAAGCATAATATGTAGGCTATATTACACGAGGATGTAATTAAAAATACGAGCGGTAGCGAGTATTCTTAATCATCTGAGTGTAATGTAGCCATATTATGCGAGTCAAATACTATACTTTATCTACAACTATCAGGCATATAAAAAAATCTGGTATTATTTATTAAATATTCAGTTAGCTGTAAGTAGTTCATATATAGCTTAACAGATGGCGCCACAGTAGCACTTAAATGTCAAAATAACTCTTCAAGTTGTATTTATTATACTTTTATAATCATTATATTGATATTTATAATAAAAAATATATTATTAATAAACTAACAGTTTATTAAAATGTTATGTATTAAATTATATGCTCTATTTATTACAGAAAAGTGTAGCGTGTAATATAATGTTTCATATTACACTTGTGTAATATGAATAGTATATTATATGTAGTATCACACGTATAATGTACCCATATTTCAATAGTTGTAGATAAACATAATAAACTCCATTAGTCATTACTCGTTACTATGGATACCACTTATTATATGGCACCGTATCGTTTCAGATAAAATGCAACATAGGGAATATTGGTTGTCAATGTCATGAGATTAACTGTCAAATAAACTTATAATACAATGTTTACCAATAAAGAAAAAATACAAATGGTTATACGATACAATAATGGGTACAGTTTAAGAAATGTTTGTGACATGTTCGTTAATTTATTTCCTAACCGTCCTAGACCTATCGATTCAATTTCAAGAACAAAATTTTATTTACTGATGAAGCTACTTTTTTACATCAGGAGTCTAGAAAAGTGCTTCTAATTCTTTTTTTTTTTGCTGATTTTTTTAGCAGGTTCTGTTAAAATTTTAACAAATTTGCCAATACAGCATTGCAAAATAATTTCATTTTAATGGTTGTGTTTTATTGGCCATGTTTATTTTTTGTTATAATTGATAGAAATTTGGGTTTTATCGTGAGTATTTTTTAACATGAAACAAGGGATTTATCATGTACATGGTTACAACTTGATATTTAATTGACAGCAATATACAGGGGGTTTCTATCCATAGCACTCTTGTTTCAGCCAGATATAAATAAAATACATATAAATCTAACATGCATTTTTCTCAATTATTTTTTTATATTAGTATATGATATGTTTATATCGCTAAATTCAGAAAAAAAAAATTCTATCGAATAACCTAAAAATAAACATATGTTCCCATTTAAAATAAGAAAGTTGTGTCCAGTATTTTGAGAACCACTGGACGAAAAAAATTTTTTTTGCTCATTGTGTTAGTCTTGTAAAATGGTGGTTCTTTGCTAATTTAACTAACCTCGTAGCTCTTATAGTCTCATTTAAAATTAAACATAAAAGAACGAATGTGACATTTGTTTTTTGGGTTTTAGCATTTTCTGACAGGCCTACGCCAAGTGTAACAATTTTAAGTATCGTTAATAACTTTAGAGAAGATTGCAGAGTAGTAGAATGGTCAACACTCTGATTCACGTTTTTGTGTACACCTCTATTTATTTATTTATTTATAACAAACTTTGTCCGTAGATGCCTTTCTTTTATTTTTACCTTCCGAACTATAGGTAAGGGAGGTATTGCTTTAGATGAAATTAATTTCATGTATAAGCAGTTTTCATTGTCTCTTTTTGCTATTTTTACAGTGACGTCTGTATAGGTAATTAATCTATGATGTAAATATTCCGTTATCAACCATAAACATATGCTATTTGTATGAGGGGACCAATAAAGTGAAAGTTTATTTATTATTATGTAATAAATTTTTGTTGAATATCTGAATGAAACCAGATCATACACAAACTAAAAATCTAAGTAAACTATAACTATTGCTCAATCATAATTGTTCTTATTTTCAATCAAAATCATATTTCACAAGATTCTAATTAAAGTTTCAAAATTCTTTTCCATGATTTTCAACATTTCTCAACAGCTATAAAAACCGTATTCGCATTTAAACTCATACCTGAATTCCTAACTCCATTATTTCAAACGAAACACATATGGTTCAACGAATATAGACTATAGCTTGAGAAATAAATAGTTGAGAAAGAATAATTACAGTCATTTAAAATGGATTGATGCCGATGAACAAATCTATTGCTTTTTAGGTTTCAAGAATTTTAATTAGTATATCATCAGATATGGTGTGTACATTTTTGATGACAGTTCGTTGACCGATTTTACCATTTTACAGATGTAAATATGAACAAATAAAAATCTTATAATGATCTAAAAATTTACTGAATAAAACTTGGCTTGAAAAGTTGGCAGAAATATTATCTTTCGAAATTTGAAACGAATTAAAAACATGCTGAAAAAAGAAAATACAATGTTTAGGATTTTAGCGTAAAATTATGTTTATATACCCAAAATAATCTAGAAATACCCATTTTAGGATGCAATTTTTTTTACAAACAGAATTTAATTATCTCTTTTCGTTCCTGAGATTTTTGCTTTCAAAGTTATGCACCTCAAAAATGTGTGTACATCTCTAAAATGAATAGAGATAAAATGTCAATGATTATATCAGTCGATTTTACGGGCAAAGTTACATAAAGATATGTTTTCTTTGCATATAGGTACTTCCTTTGGAACGATTTGGTGAAAAATAAGAAAAACGAAAAAACCGGAATTTCAGGTTTTATATGAAAAATTTTAGAGTGGAAAACTAAAAATTGTACTGTCGTACAATATGATATAACTATATTAATTTTATAGTTTTACATTTTTGCTTAATACCCCTCTGTGTTTACGATATGATTAAATATATCCTAAATCCATCCCTGTCAATCCTATTTCTACGAATTAATATTCAACCCTTTTACAAGAACCGCCATGTACCAAATTTTACCCTCGGCTTATCTTAGCAGGGGTACATTTTAAAATTTGTGATTGGTTGATAAATAAAAATGGAGAAAGCATTAATAAAGGATTTGCCTTTAAAAATTTTGTTAATAATTAAATATTTAATTGTTTTAAAATAATTGGTATCAATTACATACACACAATATTGTAATTACTTCCAAATTTTATTTTTTATGACAGAACATAAACAACATTGTTTGAAAACCACTTTACCAAAAAACATCCCTTTTAATTAAAAAATAAATATATTTTTTAAATTTACAATTTAATTAATTATTATAATTTTTGATAATATAAATGAAAATTATTTAAAACGTCGAATTTAAGAGGCCATGTTTTAGGACCACTGTTGTTCTTGTTCTTGTTACCACTAGTTCGTCATTTGTTTCAGTTGTTTATACCCGGGTTTTTCTCTCTACTGTTTTCTTAAAATTATCGAGTAAAATCATCGAATTATATATTGTACGTATTATCAATCGATAGATACTGTCGCAGTGATCATTTTGACATAAAATACGTATCGGTAGTGAGAATATTTAATTAAATATCGTCTTTGTAAATTTTTGTCGTTTGGACATTCTAGAAAACAAGATGTCTGACCGTTACCCTTGTGTAAGTATAGAAAACTTGGGGTGGGGGTTTTGACTTAAACATACCATACCCAAGTTTGGGTATATGGTATTTTAAGAAGAAATATTGTTATTGTTCATAGAAATAACAATATTTTGTAAATAAATAGTATAGTTAAAAACCAGTAAAAATTTTACAAATTCAGCCAATCAGAGCTCAGCTTGACATCAAACACTTGAGCCAATCAGAGATCGCGTTACATATTTGAGACAAGTGTCAAACTGTGCGAAATCTAACCAAACTTTTTTAAATAAGTTCGTGATTTTAGTTGTTGTTTTACCAAAAAATAAAATGTAATTGTTAATATTTGTTTTTATTAATGCTAGTATATGTTTTTTTAATTGTATATCTTTTGTTTTTAGAAATTAAAGTGTTGTGTTGTGTCCTTGGATTCGAGATGTGACCTTGGAAGACTGGAGGGCTTTTTCAAGGACTTTGAGACTTAGAGGTACTTAAGAGTGAGGTTTTAATGATTTTTTTTGATTCAATTTTGTTTTATCTTATTATTAATATTTTTACTACGCGTGTACTAAAACACAAACTTTTACGTTTCTTTTATTTTTTATTTTGTGATCAACTGGGCATAAAGTAAGACTTTCTTTTTTAAAACAAAAACTAACCGCAAATAAGGAACTTATAAATAGTGAACTAGTTATCAAACAAAAATTATCGAATCAAACATTCATATCGTTTTTATTATTAGTCACAAAGAAATAGAGCAATATTGCAATAATAATAATAATAAACAGTTACAAGGTTAATAGATAAAAAAAAATAACGTATCTATGGTTTTTATATAAAATTTTCCAAATTTAATGCAGATTCTAAAAATTTCAAAAATAAAAAACAAATGCTGTAAACTTAAACTTCTAATTATCTTTGATGAATTCTCATTACTGAAACACTCATAGGAAAAAATATTTGTTTAACGTATTTTTTACAGAATTTAATATAGATTTTAAATATTTAATCTGAAGTCTATCTTTAGCCGTTTTTATTTTAACGGATTCAATTTTTTTAAACATGAATAAATTGAAATATAAATTTGAAATTTAAAACATTTATTTCAAATTATCGTAGAATCAAATTTCGCTGTGTTTTACAATGTACCTCAACCCACTTTTGGATAAAAACAGTCCAAAACTAGGTATTCTGTAGATAAACTTTGAACGTAAATATTTCAAGAACGAAAAGAGATAATTAAATTTGGTTTGAAAATTTGTAATCAGCGCATCAAAATCAATCGATTGGTATACATCTTAGCTCTGTTCGTTGACATGCACTAGGTGGTTCTCATGTGCACTTTATTACACTTGTGTGTTTTATGACAAAAGTGTAAGTTAGGACATCGTGTTCGTTGACAAATCATTTTTGAACTAACGTGCACTAATACGCACTTTTCTGAACTACCTCTTGAGGTAGTTCCCAATAGTGCAGGCAGTAATGGGATGAAATCTATTGTTGAAACTGTATTTGAAGTGGTATAATAAAAAAATATATAATTCAGATGTATCAAGCAACAACCCAATCATTTGTTTATACATTTCTGTAATTTTGCCTTTTCTGAAATGAGGTTATAATCAAAGTTGCACTTCTTTGTTTTTTGAATATCTTGCACTAGTTTCAGTAACATGCACTAAAGCGACCCCGCACTGTACTGCACTGAACTAGTCTGCACTTATTGTAATTGTCATCGAACAGAGCTCTTGATTTTGAGTTTGTACCCATTGTTGGTCATAAGTTAAAAATAGATTTTGTTAGGAGTATACACCGCAAATTTGATGTCTTTCTAATTAAAATTACATGAATTACGGTAACATAAATTTTATCTCAGAAATTGGACGAGATAATTTTATCCTATTAAGAAATGTTCGCGAATTGTGTCGAAAAAAATTAAATGTTTGATATTTTCAAAGATTTTATTACTACTAATAAAATGTGTGATTAGTTTTATTAATATTAATTTATAATAAAAATAATGGGAAAGAAAAACTTAAAATATGTTGATATATTTATATTTCGCACACTTTTACTTGAAGATCGCTTTACCCGAACAATGAACTTGTATTAAAAGGTCGTTAACAATGAGACATATGTAGTGAGATCATATAATGTAATGTGTTAATAATTGCCATGTAAGTAACTGAGAATTTTTCCACATTCCCCAAGTACTTTGTCAGCAAATGTTTACTGATGTTACTTAGACGATGAGTCGACAATGAAAGGCGACTTATATAACCAATATCCGATTTCTCCGGAAATTGTTGTTAAAAAGATGATAAAGTTGTTAAATATCACAGTATCATACAGATGAATAGTTTACTTCTAATGCCACAGGGTTGGCAAAAAGATATCTCAGTATTACTGCACTTTTTTGTTTTAAAAAGCAAAATGAATTTTATTTCATAAACGAAAACAAAATCTGTAATAAAACCAAATCGATTCATCTGAATAAAACTAGGAAGAATAACAAAGAATTTTTACTTTTAGTTACATATTTAAGTTCTTATATTTTCCTTCTGTTATATGAGAATTAAAATGACACAATATCATTTAATTTTAAGATATTATTTTATACAGAATACATTTCAGTTATTATTAATTGTTTCGTAGCAAATATTTAAATTTTTGTTATAATTATTATATTTTTTTATCTTTGATAAAAATCAATGTTTTTTATTAAAAAAATCAGTTGATTCAAATCATGATTTAAATCGTGATTTAAATCAAATGATTTACAGCAGGTCAACCCTGTAATGCAATAATGTCGATATTTTAAAAGATATTCGTTTATTACTTTGTCTTGTTTTAATTTTTTTCGATATGGCATGTCTGTTCATAGACAAATTTTTATAATCTGCTATATTATTAATAAATAGTCACATATAATTGACCGATTTTTTGCTTAATTAATGTCAAAATATTAAATATTTTTTAAAATACGTTTTTCTTGGCGACCTTTAGAGATATATAGTAATGACAATAAAAAAAGTATTTATTGAAATTATTTAAAAACACGTGCAAAGAATTTTATTTTTAACAACTTACATAGAAAAGAGAATAAATTAGTGTACCTAAATATCTCACTAAATATATATTCTTTATAATTATAAATGACGGATTGTTCTATGTGTACATATAATAACAAAGGGAAAGCACATTTTAAGATTTTATCAACAATTATACAATGCAAAGTTTATAAGGAAGTATATTGTTTAACTTCAAAATTAAATTTAAATTTTTATGTTTATTTAATAAACTCTGAAAAACTGCTATTTACTCCTTGTAAAACATGTTTAAAAATAAAAATAAATTATATACTTATATTTTCAATATTGCATAAATCATAAATATATATTTCAAGTAAAAAAAATTGGTAGTTGTTACAACAGTATAAAAATTAAAATAATGGACTCACCCTTTAAATAGTTTAACAATTGGAAATCAGTAACTTTTCTTAAAAATTGTAAACCACGTGTCTTAAATTTTTGAGGCGCACAGTTCAACGGTTTAAGAAAGAATAAAAATTTTGAACATGTTTAATTAATAAATATTTTTTCAACGCGATTAAAACTTGTATTTATCAATTTTATCTGAAAAATACGTGTTTGGATAGTAAGTACAGTGATTCATAAAATAATCTGTATACTCTTAAAAATTACTCATGAATATTAAAATATAGATATAATTTTTCATGATTAAATATTTCATATTGCATGGTTACTACAGTAAATGGCATTTGATCGTAATTTAATTACATAATTACGTAATGTAATTGTTGCACAACATGCACAAGAACTCATTGTTGCAGAACCTTTTAATGCTAAACCATTTTGTCTGTTAATTGTTACAAGTGATTCTAAACGAAAGTTATGTTTGTAAATATCATCTGTTTCATCATATCAATATTAATATCTAAACAATACTTTTTAACTTTAAAAGTTTAAGATTTTTTTGCAACAATAATTCTAAAATCTTATTTCTCTTAAGAGTGTCGGATCTTAATTGATTATACATTCCTTATACTCGCAAATCAACTTTCTGAATGAGGAAATGTTTACCGGATGTAATTCTGACTTCTTTCTTTCAAGATCTTAACACATTCTCATACAATTGTCTGGTGTAGTATATTTCTAAATGTCTAAGAGACACGGTAAAATAATGCAAGTAATGACTTATTAATTGATTGGCTCTAAAAATATAAATTACTTTCTCTCTGCTGTATAACTCAGCCAAAAAGAAGATGTAGTTATTTAATATTTCCCATATGAATGCAACCTCATTTTGTTAGATAACAAATAATTTTTATGTGGTTATTATTTTATTAATTTATAAAAAAAATCTCGTTGTTTTTCTCTTGTAATTTGGGCTGTGGTTAACCGTCTAAAACTTTTTTTATTGCCCGTCAAAGTTTGGTAAAGTAATCAACAAGAATTGATAAACATGGTGACCAAATTCGATTTTTTAAATAGTAAATATTCTATTTTTTAGGTGGCCATTATTTTATCAATTTATAAAAAAAATCGCAGTTTTTCTCTTGCAATAGGTTGTGGTTCACTCTCTAAAACTTTTTTTATTGGCTGTCAAAGTTTGATAAAGTAATCAACAAGAATTGATAAATGTAATCAAATTCAGTTGTTGAAAATAGTAAATATTTGGGTGCAAATAGTGGTATGTCTTACGTTTTTGTGCAATCTTCATGCCGAAATTCCAAATCCTGCCTCATATTAACGACACATTCAACAGAAACCCACAACACTTGCGTTTAAAACAAAACTGATAAAGGCGCGAAACCAGACTCAGTTCCGTACGTCTTTCTCCCACAATTTGTGTCCGCACTGCCGCTTTCTACTTGCAATATGTGAAATAAACAAACTGCACAAGAAATCAAATTCGTAGAGCGAAGTGTACTTCCACCTGATCGCGAGCGAGAGATTGAGCTCCTTCCTAATCAAATCAATTCACCTGAGAAAATATCCCTTTATCATACCGTTCAAATATTAATTCTTAAAACAAAAATATCTGCTGTGGGAACCACATAACTTCCTTGTACGTTTATTTAAATTATATACATTTTTCTGTACTTCATTTAAAGTTATTTCGTTTGAAAATGAGATCATTCTACGACTAATCGTTTTTAAGTTAAAAAAATTAAAAAACTCTTCGAGCATAATGTCCTTTTAGCACTTCCGATAACAATAAAAAAAAGAGAGGTGCACAACTAGATGTTATAACAGTCCTATATACAAAATTTAAACATTCTAGGGCTAATCATTTTTCAAATTCAAAAATCCCTTCGAGTAAAGAGCCCTTTTGGCACTATCAATGGCAATAAAAAATGTCCTTTGTACATGATTTCAACATTCTACGGCTAATCGTTTTTGAGATATTGGAAAAATAAAAAAAACCTTCGTGTAAAGTGCCCTTTAAGCACTTCCTATTGCAATAAAAAAATGGAGGTGTACAATTAGATGTTATAACAGTCCTATATAGAAAATTTCAACATTCTACGGCTAATCGTTTTTGTTAAAAAAAAAAAAATCTTCGTTATTGAGTTGCGCGAAAAATTAAAAAATAAAGCCTTTCGAGTAAAGAGCCCTTTTGGCACTGCCAATTCCAATAAAAAACGGAGGTGTACAACTAGATTTTATAGCAGTCCCACATACAAAATTTCAGTATTCTACAGCTAATCGTTTTTGAGATATGCGAAAAATAAATAAAAAAACCCTTCTAGTAAAGTGCCCTTTTGGCACTTTCAATTACAATATAAAAAATGGAGGTGCACAACTAGATATTTTAGCAGTTCTATATATAAAATTTCAACATTCTACGACTTATAATTTTTGAATTATGCGAGACACATATGTACGTACAGACGGCAAGCCAATCAAAATAGATATTTGCGTTGAAATCTGAAAACCGAAATATATCGCGATTATAATATTTCATTTAATTCGTACAAGGAAGTAATAATCAGCAAAATATATGAGGGTACATGTTCCAAAATATAACTAAAAAAATATAGATTTATGATCTTTATTTTTGCTTCAAAATATCCTTAAATTATCAGCTAGAAAATATATAGCTTTTTGTCTTACACATAAGTATAAAATTTTGGTGTAACATATTTATTTTTATTGTAAAATGTCCTTGGAATATCGGGTCTTTGTTCCTTGAAAATTAAAATATATTTACTATAAGATTTGTGTATAAACTTTGTATACATTGCAACTAAATGTATCCATACGCAAAAAAAAATCGAAGAGTAGTAAAATCTGCAGATGACGCCAGAACCAAAAATAGATTCACTTTCTTCTGTAGAGATTTCTTTACTCCATTTTTCCTTGGCACTCCTTTTCTAAATTATAGTCACATAGAGTTCCGTTATGTTATCTTGTATCTATTAAAAAGTTACACTCAAAATGTCAAGCAAAATTAATTGATCTCAAACCCATCACTTACTTTTTATGCTGTGGGTAGAAGGTAAAAAATAAAGTAACACATAAATAAGTTTATTAAAAATACAAAAATACATTTGGAAGCCACAGTAAAAATTAGTTACAGGAAGTGAAAAGAGTTACTATTTGCAAACGTTTTATTTGACATAAAAACATTAGAACATTTTTAAAATATTAACATTTAACAGTTTTCACATAGAAAAGTACATACAGTCAGTTATGTAGACTGGAGGGCGGTTATCACATTTTTTGATCGTAACAGATTAAAAAACCCACAAATCGAATTTGCAGTTCAGTCAATCCAAGAAAACCCGATTTTAGATTAAAATGCGAGAAATTCTTTTCTAATTATAAATAATTCGAGACTTAGGGCAGTATTTATACATATATACACATAAATATCTTATCTAACACAGGGGAGGAGACTAGCCTTGCTTCACGGCGCCTGGACCGTGCAACTCGATGAAGTTTTCTAAAGACCGGGGCACTTGGCCCTGGTATGTTAAGTTGTAAGTTTTTACAGCTTTAGCTGCCATGCACTTTAGACTTAACTTCGCCTGGGTTTTCAGGATTATTTCTGCCACTCCTGAAAAAATACACACCCAAATAATAATCAGTCATTCATTACCAATCATCTCCTCTACATTTAAAAATGTCTTAACATTTTAATTTCGATGAAATGCGTATTTTTAAAACGGATTTCGAATCAGTAAACACAGCGGTATTATTTAGTAAATAGCGGGAGATTCAGGGAATTGAAACAGTTTATAATTCAGTCAACGTTACCCGTAAATTTTCTGTAGTTATTTTTGCGTTTTTGGAATATTTCAAGTTTATACAAACTTAAAATTTATTCGTACACTTCGTCAAACATGTTTTGAAACACTCACTATATTCAGATATTTCTTTCTGATTTTATAATTATTTTAAATTTTTTTCCATCCATAATTCATTTTGACTATCATTTAAACAATTTTTAATTTATAGTTTTGTTAACAATTTGTAGAAGGGAAGCTTAGATCTCATCTCCTTTCAAATTAGAGTTGATGCACTTTACAATTTAGACACTGTTGTATCTATTTTTTCATTTTTTTAATTAATTTTGAATTGTTTTGCACAAACACCGAAACACTAAAAATTTTACTTATTTCTTTTCGATGTCGTGAACATTTCAAATGATTTTGAACTCATAATTCTTTCGCACAATCATTTACAAATTTTGTAGATAATAATTCGAGAAAACGAATCCTAAATCTGAATATACATTGAACTTGAAGTAAAATAACTCAAAATTCATTCATACAATTCGTCAAACATTTTTGGTATGTGTCTTCAATATTATGAACATTTCAAATAGTTTTGAATTCATAAATTTGTGCAATCATTGAAACCTTTTATAGTTAAAAATTTTGTTAATAATTGGATAAATCGAAGTCCCATATCCATTTAGTTCGAATTGGGACAATTTAACAAATTTAGTTATCGCAGTCCGCAAAATCAGTAGCAATTTTAACATTTTTAGATCATTTCGAATTGATACAAATCTATAATTCATACATACACTTCCTTAAACATTCAATTATTTACAGTCTCTTGAAATATTTTTACCTTCAACATTTTAGTATTTTGTCTTCGATTTTACAAACATCTAGAATGTTTACAACCCATATTTCATTCCTATATTCTCTCAAACATTCATTTCTTTTAACTCACATTTTTTTAGAGACATTCTCAACATTTTAGTATTTTTTTTTTCAATTTTACGAATATTTTAAAATGCTACGAACCCAAATTGCATTCTTATAAACTTTCAAACATTCAAATTTCAAATATTTGTCTTTGATTTCTTCTACATTCAAAATAGTTCATTCGTACATATCCCTCAAACACTCTTATTCATTTTGTCATTCATAATTTTCTTTTGCTCTTTTGCACCCTTAAAATTTCGGTATTTCATCTTACATTCCTGACCTTTCTTTCCTATTGTTACCTGTCGCGGAAGAATCAAACGGCGTCTCCCCTCTAACATTAACACTGTCCATATGCGCTCCAGCTTCGGTCAAGTCCATGATGATAGAATGCAGAGTGAGGAAATCTGAAATGGGTTTCTGATACGACACGATCACATGCAACGGAGTGTTTCTTTCCGCGTCCATCGCATTCACATCGGCCCCGCATTGGATCAAAAGCCGAGTCGTTTCAGCGCAGGGGAACCTACGATTTGGTATTTATAGTTACGGTGAACGACCGCGCAATAAATAGAAAATTACTTGCAAATGTCGTTCGTGTGGAAATCATCCACCGGAGTTTCTGCATTCACTGCTAAGTGAAGCAATCCTTGACCGTCCCTTAAACTTACTTGCAGGTGATTTAAAGAGTACACTAATCTATTTACGTCAAATCTTTCCACTTCTGTACAATTCTTTAACAGTTTTGTTAGAATTGTAAGCAAGTAAAGTGTTGTTGTTAAGTTGCCTTCAAGTTCTTCCTACAAAAAACAACAAACATACAACCAGAACCAAAAATAAGTGTATCCACCGTACCGTAATTGTAGCCACATCGTCTTTAGGTCCAGGGTTGGCAATCTTATCTTTATTTCGTTGTAATTCAACGACACATGCAGCTAAGACGGTGGACACGTGCTGAAATGAAACTTCAACCCCCACGTGCAACATCTGAGAAAAGACTTGAGCAAATCGTAATAAGTCTTTTGTAACTGATGTTCCGTGTCTTTGACGAAGCTCTAAAGCGTGCAGCCACAGCTCAATACATCTATCGAACCTGAGGACAAAATAATAATTAAATAGTTTTAGTTCATTCGATTGGAATTAAAATAAAACAATTTTATTCTAAATTACTTCCTAGTTCAGCTTATTCACGAAATCAAACAAGGCGATACACCTCTTTGTTGTTTTAAATTAAATTAATACCTCCGAAACACTTTTTTAAACCTCAGCTTTCAATCAGTTGCTCTAATTCTACCCCACTTATACGAAATCATCTTTATGATGCTCTAAAATGCACTCTAGTTTCACTGGGTTTGGAACTAGATGAATACATTTCAGAACATTAATTTTATAGTTCAGAAATTAAGCTCTAATTCTTCGCTCACTGATACAAAACTGCATATCTGGTGCACAAAAATGAGCTCTAATTGTATCAAGTCAAGAATTAAATTTCTTAATCACACTTTCAAATATATCTCCTAATTAAGGATCTCAGACGTGTCGGAAAACCGGGATTGTCCCGATTTTGAAGTGTTCGGTGTCCCGAAAAGAGGTCTCGGGACATTTCTTTATCCTGGATTTCTTTATTTTCCTGACTTACTATTTGATTGAATTTTATTTAAATATGTGAATTTATTTTTTCTATTCCAGCCCACAATACCAATGTGGTAGAAACTATTTTTCTTAGTGTTTTCAATTTTTTTTTTCCGAAATGCATAGTACCAATAGAAAAAGAGTTATTAAAAACAGTCAAATCTAAGTAGTGTGTATGACTGAAAGTAAAATATTTTTGATTTTTTATGAGTCTTAAATCAACTTAATATATAATCAATGTGCTCTAGTTTTACCAGTTAATAATAAGATTTGTATCTACTAAATTATTCTTTTGAAACCTCTCTATTTACCTAAGCTCTCAAGTAATTCATTTTATTTTTCCCCTATTTCTACCAAATTATAACTCCTCTGTTGTTCTAGAATACGCTCTAGTTTCACTATGTCAAGAATTAGATTTGTACCTACTAAATCATCTTTAGGATCTCAACGTTCAAATAATTGCTTTAATTATTATGGATTTTTGTAAGTGGTGGAGTCTTACAAAACCACCTTGGGGAACACCCCAATATTTCAACACTAGAAAATTAATTAAGTTGAAATTATTTTTTTACCTGGCATGATCAGCAAAAACTGCTCCTCGGAATATAACTGGGTGTGGCACTTCCGGGTTAGACGGTCCTAGAATCCGTTCCCTGATGGCTAACGCCTCCATGTGTAACGCATTTTGATTTAATTTTAACGCCTCCAATTCTTGCATTGTCCGGCATTCAATTCTGTTTTCATAAGCGGGAATTGGTTTTGCTAACTGTTTTTCTACTACATTTTCTGGATCGCTATACCTACAATTATAATATAAATAAAAATAATTCACCAGCCAAAATTCGAGAATATAAATCGACTTATTAATTCGTAAAATATCTGTGGAGTTTCCAATTTGTCATTTTGTATTTTCAGCGGTACATTTTTGTCAATATTCCAACAAAATATAATTTATTATATACATTAAAATCCGTGGAAATCTAAGTTTAAAGTGTAAATATTCTTTGAATATAAAGTGCTTGGAAATTATCTGAACATTAATCTTTCGGAACAAAAACTTAAAAGTACATTTTCCGTGAATTTAAAAATAAATTGGCAATTTGTCAATTCGAACTTTACTTTATAAAGTCGGGTCATTGAATAGGGAAGTTAAAGCCGGATATAAACTTACCGCATCTCCATAGTTTGATACAAATATTTGTAAGCTTGATCCAAACAATAATTATCTTTATCATTTGCAAAACTAGCGCCAAGTAATTCCAAAGCTTCTATTTTCTCCTCCTTGGAAACTTCTGGTCTGGAGATTAAAAATTCCACAACGTCTGCTTTAGTTCTTTCCGCAGCTGTTAATAAAGCAGTCATTCCAGTTTCATTCTTTGTCATTTTGGCGTTATACTTTAACAGTTCTTTAACTATAGCTAGATGACCACATTCAGCTGCGAAGTGTAAAGCAGTGGCTCCACAATGGGCTTTTTCATCGGGGTTTGCCCCATTTTCCAACAGGAAACTCACCTGAGAAAAAAAAATTCGTAGTTTGGTTCGCACAAACCCCGAACACATCGTTTACAAAACGAAAGAAAAATAAATAAGTCTGAACTTGAATCTTATTTTTAGCCGACACAATTTCTACAAACTGTCGCGCCTTGTTTATTTTTAAAATTTAAATCTAAATGATGAGATATTTATAGACAATAAAATCAATACATCTTTTATTCTACGTAGGAGTTGAAACTTGGCAAGTGAAGAACACGTGGTTTTTCTTGGCAAAACACTCACCACCTTTTGGGGAAAATAATAGAAACAACAAAGATTGTTTACTTTTACAAACAAAGGAAGTTATTTGCAAAGTACATTTCCCTTAAATATTTTTAGAAGCATTCATCAAACATTCAACTCTACTTACAACGTCTAGATGACCTTTAAAAGCTGCAATCATAAGACATGTGTTGTTGTATTTATTCGCTATGTGAATATCTGCATAATGATCTGTTAAATATTTTACTATATCCAGTCTTCCATCAAAGCAAGCAGCTCTTAATGGGGTTGAGTTTGTTCTTGTTGGGTGATTTACATTTGCTCCTGCTTTTACTAGAGTTTTCACTACATTTAAATGACCTAAAACAACAAAATGTTCCTTTTACCATTTATTTTTATGATTCATCATCAAAATTTATGGCACAATATTCCTAAATGGAACAGGGTCTCAAATAGTGGGTTCCAATTTGAGGCATATACATTTTATCCCCCACACATGTTATGTTGTTCGACATTGTATCTTTCAAACATTCAATCTTGTACATCTTTTCTCATAAACAGTTTTAATTCGCGAAAAAAGTGTTTCCATTCATTTTATGTTTCACACATTTTATCTTCGCAAACATTTCATCTTTAACACATTAAAATTGTATCTTTCATTCATTTTATTGTCAATGTAATTAACATATTTATAATTAGATAAAATATTCAGTGTTAAAAGTTTTTGAAGATAAAAAGATTAAAAGATAAAATGATTTGGAAGTTAACATTTTTTTCAGCAATTTACTTTACTGGAAAATAAGAGAAAGCCAACCTGGAAAACACCAAAATTTATATACTTGCAACTTTACTAATGTACAACGAAATTACTTAATTTTTGATAGAAAAACATAATAGTGTCTTTAGTTAATAACAATTTATGTGTAATTTAATAATAGAAAAAAGTGCAAGTGTGGAAGTGATTTTGAAAATTTATCTTGTTTTCATGATAACAAATTGCCTCTTGAAAAATCATTTTTAAAATTAACAATATTAAAAAAAATCTGAAAACTTATTATCGAACAACGCGTAAAACATCATCTAATACTTCTGAGCATCAACAATGATATTTTATATAGAATATTTTGCAAAGAAGAAAGCAAGAAAAGTGCCAAAAATAAATTTTATGTTTATCAATACAGAATTGTTTTTATTCGACTGGATAATTAGTAATTAGAACCACCAAACATATATACTGTTTGGAAGATAAAATGTGTAAGGTTAAAATGGATACGCCTCTAGAATTTGAATCTCAAGCCTCACTGTCCACTTAATTCAAATTGGAGTGTGTTATCCAAGTGAGCCACCTCTGTCCGTGTTTTGATGATTCATATAATAGTAAAAATATATTTTGGATTCGTAGTATATTCAAAAATAACAAACGTGTAAAAATATTTCTAGAAATTTAAAAACCAGGTACAGTGTGACCAGAAAACTGCAAGGTGTTCCAAATATTTATAATATAGAATGAAATAAATATTTAGAACTGAATCACACGCACAAAAATGTATAGTACGCAAAAATAGCAAGTGACGCGTGAAGGCATTGAAATATAAACACTTCAAATCGAGAATTCTTTGTTAGAAAAGTTTGATCTTGGGTTAATAATTTTTTTTATAGTTTGGCAGCCAAAAAACGTGTTTGACAAAATTGTGCGTAAATTTGATTGAAATTGGAAAGAATTGTACCTGCTCCAGCAGCACACCAAAGAGCACTAGCCCCTTCAATGACATATCCATCAAACTTCACCGTGCCTTCCTGTTCCAAATTTGGATTAAACTTCGATAAAATCATCTTGACGGCCTTGTCGTGGCCATACCTAGCAGCGACTATCAAAGGGGTGCATCTCTGACCGTCTTCCTCAACCAACTGCTGCATATAATCAAAAAAATATAACATACAGTCCATATTCACGTTAAATCTCGGATTTGTAAGATAAAAAATCATTGATGAGACAAATAAGTCACAAGAGTGCTTCTTGGACGGAAGAAGAGAAAAAAAGAATGAAAAAAAAAGTAAACGCATAGCAACCTAAGATTGCAGCATGCTGTTAGTTTTATTGTACACAGGACGCATTTTCGGAAACATATGTTATTGTTTGAGCTATTTTTAAACACATTAGTTTGCAAATGAACGATATACAATAAGCAATAACTGGGTTTGATTAGAATGTCAAAGCAAAACAATGCTAGAATCTAGAATGTTCTTTTGTTTTGAATTAAATTTAATTCACTTTGTCCTAAATTCCAGTGTTAATCCAAATTGCAAGCAAGATGAAATTGATAGTAAGATTGATTTTTTATATAAAAGATGAAATGACTTTGGACCATGCAATATGTGCCAAGTTCGCTTATTTATACCAAGTGGCAGTGACCAATAAATGCCAACGTCCTGATAGAAACAAAGGAACAAACGGCGTAGAATATCCCTTACTACCTGATTGAGGACCTCCTGGACCTCAGCGCTGGTTTTCTCGCTGAGGAGGGCATACAGAGAAATGGACATGCCATCCCTGGCCGCATAGTAAACACGGTACTTGAAGGATTCCGCTAGCTCCAGCATTGTTACTAGACTAACAGCCTCTCAACATTCTCACATCAAAAGCTATTTTCAACTGTCACGCGAACGATCTGCCACGCACTTGCTCCCGAAACGAAATTTTCTTGACGTAATGCCCCGCCGATGCCAGAAAATTATTTATGTCACGTGATTGTCAGGTACTAGACGAGTTCCAAATGATGTTTTCATGGAGAAAACTCCAATATCTATATCCATTGCATCATATTTCTCAACGACAACAAAATTAAATACTTAAACTACAATATCCGTACAGCACAGCCAATCAGACATAATAAATTACATAAATTCATATCGTTTATTTACAATTTTAAACATTTAATCTATCTTTCTTGGTTGCACTATACCAACAAAATTTTTATATATCAAAAACTACACAAAATATTACAAAGTATACATCAATATTTGTCTTAAAATATGAAAAAATATATCTTATAAATTGTTTATATTAACAATACATACAAAACATAAATTAAGTCGTAATTTACATAAATTTCATTTCCGTATGTCATCATATCTTAGTTGTACTATATATGCTGCGCAAAATTTTAAATATGCACTCCATTGTAAACAAAATTAAATTGCAGTCTAGTATTACAAGTATTTGTTTTTATTTATTATTAAACTAATAATAAATATCTAGTACTAATTATTCAAAAAACATTTATCAATTTGTGATATTTAAAAATGTATCATACTCCAAACCTCATCCGAACCCACAATTAGAAGCGAATAAACATCTGCCGTATATTTTAATATTAAAAAATATTATAAACATGTTTAAAAATTTATTACAAAGCAAATTACAATTCAATATATTAACTATAAATATATACATTTTATATTCAGTCTTCTTCAGCAATACATTTTTCTACTAATTCTTTTAAACTGGGGTTTTCCATTGCTGCTGCAATTCTTTCTTTATCATTTATTTGCTTATTTACTGAAACAAACAAGATTAAGATTAGTTAGGTACATATAAAATCCGTTACTAAGTATGCAATCAAAATTTAATCGTTATTTTTTTCATTTCATAGAACTTACTTTCATCTTCTGTAGTGTGGGCTCCCTTTTTAATATAAATATCTAGCTTAAAGTTATCAGGTATACTACGTTCAAGTTTAATGCGAATGCATAATCCAATTAAAGTTGCTAAACTACAGTGAGGAACTGTAGGGTTGAATTCTACTCTTACTATGTTTACATTACATGTTGTAGAGTTTTTCACCTAAAATAATGTTCATTAGTTCATTACATAATATTTATATTTTGTAAGATTTACTGTTACACCATCTTCGTAAACTACGTTAAGGTCTTCTAGGGTAGCAGGTTTTTCTGGGTCTTTAATCGTGCGAATAAAATCTGAAACATACAGTTATACAAAGAATTCTTTAAAATTGTATTTTTCGTACCATACACGGTGTCTTTTAATTCATTGGTGTCTCGAATATAATTCGATTTCACAGGACTTTGATCATTTCTTTCATTTGTGATGTCTGTAGATTTTTTGCGGAAAAAAGATAAAAATTTGTCAATAGGCATGATTGATACAACACGTCAGAATGTATAAAATAATATTTATAATAGTTAAGCGCAAATAAAAACCAAATCAAAGCACAACAAACGTATGAAATTCTAACCTGTAAACATGATGGCTGGTCTACTTTATCGGTATAGATGATACTTTACCTTTTTGCCAATCACGCTATTAATTTTATAATTTGACCTTCGTTAAGTAAACAAAGATTAAAATAATTAATTGGTTAATCCCTTAAATAAAAGGGAGGGGGTAATTTTGGGAAATAAAATACAAGAACTATAGTAAAAGATTAAATAGATTTATTCTTATTTTAAACAATATAATTAAATTCTCAATTGAATTATATAGTTGCATAGGAGCATACGAAAATTGAACAGCATTAGTCTAAGTTATGTATTTATGTACAATACACAAAGCCAAACTCGATTATTTCATATAGCCATATACTACACTGTTTATAGTCTTGGTGTAGCTTTGAAGTGCATTTGTTGGAGCTATAACAATCTAATTCTAAATTACGAGGCCCATTCTTCCAATTCCTTGAGGTCTGGGTCTTCTTCTTGCTTCTTTTCTGTAAACCGCAATCATTAACATAAAATGTAATTGTCCAAAGTGAATGACTTACTGGAAACGCTTGGTCGCACAAGTTCTCCTTTCGGCACAGTTGGTAAATTGTCCGGAATTGGGTCGACTTTGATCAGTTCCTTGTCCAGTTCTTCCTGTTCCAATTCTTCTAGTTCTTTCTCGAGTTCTTCTTCGTCGATGTCTTGACCGAAGGCCACTGGGTTGCTAATTGCATCGGAAATTTCTCTAGCGACGTCTTGTTGCTCTGCTATGTCGTCCATCATGTCGTGGACTTGATCGACGTCCCTGAAAAACAAGAATTTGTTAAAGATGTCAGCTTTTGTGAGATAATGGAAGTCGTACATGTGTTTGTGTGCTGCTTTAAGAGCATCTGCAGCATCCTTCATAGTTGTAAGCACCGCAGTGTTGGTGTTAGCACCTTCCAAAGCTTCCCTCTGCATTTCAATGGTGCTGAGAGTTCCATCAATTTGTTGGAGTTGTTTTTCATATCTCTTCTTTCGTTTCAAAGCCTGTATAGCCGCTATATCATACCACTCTTTAGAAACCTTCTTCCAAAGTTACAACAATCTTACCTCTCTTGTTTTTCGTGCCGTTGGACCTAGCCACCCCAATTTCATGTTCTATTTTCTTCTCCAGAAACTCCTGTTTCTTTATAAGCATGTCTTCAGTTTCTCGTAACTTTTGAATAGCTTCGCCTGTCGTTGGGGCCTTGTCGCCCTTTTTACCTCCGAACATTTTCCCGAAGAAACTCATTTTTGCGGTTGTAAATTATTAAAAAAAAGGTGTTAAAATTATTTATATAAAATAACAAGGTACAAATCAAAATCTCATGAGGATGACTAATTCAACCAAATCTCTGAAAATACACGAATGACAGCTGTCGAAAATCCTGTCGGTTAAAAACGGGAAAAATCGGTTAATTCCGGCAACTTCAAACCTAATTATTTGTAGGTTAGAAAAAAGAGCGCTCACTTCAAATTTATTTATTGAAATTATTTACAATACATATCATTTTAATTTATTATTTATATAATCATCATAAAACTGTAATAGTTGCCTCATATCATCAAAATTTCCCAAATCACTAGCCTCTTGCAAAGGAGCCCACTTCAAATCTTGATGTTCTTGTGATAATTTCACAGGAGTCTCTGGGTTAATCAACTCAGCTAACCAATAAAACACAGTTTTAGGTTTTCCATTTACATTATACTGTAAAGTTTTCTTTGACTCCGGATAGACTTTTAAATCTTCCTTTTTCAATCCTGCTTCTTCTTCTGTTTCCCTTAACGCTGTCACCATTGGATCAGTTTCGCCGGGATCTACATGACCTAAAACTGGGTGTGAAGCCATGATTTTGCCATAATTGGGTGTAAATACCTTTGGGTGGGGTCCAGTGATGGTTTAGGTACGACGCTTGCAAGAGAAGATATTGAATAGTTGCGTTATATCTTCGGAAAATGACAAAACCTGCAGCTGTTTTTCCGGCCATTTTACCTTTAATATTACTTAACTTTGATTAGATTACTATCGGAAAAATAATTATAGTCAGTTCACTTTGAACTTGAATATATTCTATAATAATCCATATAAAAAATTGCGATAAACTTTAAAATGATCATCGTTTATTTCTTGATGTATATGAAAGATACGGACTTTTTAAATACAACCATTTAAAAAATAATAGAATAAATATATGAAAAGACAGATTTTTTTTATACGAATTTGAATATGAGCAAGTTTAACTTTAAATTGTTAATGAACATGTTGTACTATTTTCAAATTTTAGAATGTTATGAATATATCTTAGAAAAGGAATGTACAAACAGAAAGTAAAAAAGTGTCTTAGTATTGCTTATATAATAATAAAAACAAAAAGACAGCATTTCATTTATTGTTCGTGATATCGCTTTTAAACATGAATATAAAAAAATATGTATGACTTACATGAACAATTTTTGTTTGACATTTTGTAAATATGTAAATTATTAATATTTTTAAGTTTCGTTTTCTTTTGTTAAAATTAGTAATATATTTTTAGATTTGATGTTTTCATATTTTAATTACAAGTAAAACAGTTGAGTAGTTTCCCTAATAGACATTATTTTTAATTATGTTAAATAAACAATTATTGATATAATATATAATTATAAATGTACTGTCGAAAAGTACATTGTATAAAGAATAATATGTATATGTAAAATTTAATTTTTTTGGTCATATAATTCAAGAGCAATGTTAAGTTTAATAAACATGTAAGTAAAAATCAATATAAAATGCTGATCATTTTTAATATTTGTTACTAAAAATTATACTCTGTAACATACCTTTGTTTATACAAATATTAAAGAAGAATGTTCAATCTTTAATGTGATGTCTGAATCTTGAAAATCAGACGGCTGCTGTAAATGTTATAGATGTTTATTTCCGACTGACTATAATTATTTCTCTGATAGTAGTGCGAATTTTAAAGTTCAAGGATAGTTGTGATTTCTTCGAATCCATTTATTGAGAAATAATACACAGAATATTTGTAATAATTTATTGTTTTAAGCTCATAAAAACACAACTTTATTTTTTAATTCGAGCTAACGTATAAATAAATGCATAATTTTAAAATAAATAACAAAAATTGACATTAAAAGTTTTCTTCACTGTTTAGGATTCGGTTTTGTTGGAAATTCTTGAATTTTTCGATCAGTTGATCAACTGAAATTTCACCATGAACTACATTATCTCTAGTACGGACATTTACGGTTTGATTTGTGCGTTCCTTTTCTCCTACAACTGTAAAGAAAAATTATTAGATTTAATTACATTTTGGGATAAAAACAACGTACCGAGGATAAAATTAAACTGCGAGAGTTGAGCATTTCGGACTTTTTTATTCATTGTATCCCCAGCATCGGTATCAACTTCGCACATAAACCCAGCTTGGTACAATTTCTGCTGGACTTGATTTGCATATTCGTCAAACATTGGTCCAACTGGAATGACCATAGCTTGTCGGGGAGAGATCCAAAACGGCCATTTTCCAGCGTAGTTTTCCGTTAAAATTGCAATCATTCTTTCAACTGATCCAAGAATCGCTCTGTGAATTATTACCGGTCGTTTTTTATCTCCGCTTTCACTCACATACGATAAGTTAAATCGTATGGGAAGTTGGAAATCTAATTGGATTGTTGCGCATTGATGCGAGCGACGCAATGCGTCCATAATTGTAATATCGATTTTAGGTCCGTAGAAAGCACCGTCTCCTGGGTTTAACTTCCATGGTTCTCCGAATTTGTCCAAACTTTCAGACAAAGCCTAACAAAAAACATTAAATTTGATAATAAATACATAGTTATTTGTATCACTAGTCCAGAAACTAAACTTTTGCGAGAGCGAGCTTATTTTGACAGAGCGAGTTGAAAGCGAGGCCTGCAAATTATGCGAGATTTCGCAAAAGAGTTTCTGGGAGTGTAATACACAAGATTTTTTGCGCCGATGACACTTTTAATTTATTAAAGAAATATTATTACTTAAAATTTTATACACTATAGATTTTTATGTCAGTAACATTTTCGGTTCACATGAATATCTAATCAATTCACTTATTTTATTCAAAATATTTAGTGACATTTGTTCTAACCGAAAAAATAAAACTAATGTGAATTTATATTTTTCTACAATTAACGTAATCATAATAATAAAAGATGAGTATAATGTGAATAATAAATCGAAAGTAGTTGTTTTAAATAACATTTTACATTTCCAATAAAATAAAATTAAAAATTTTGACAGAATGTAATGCTAAAATATTTAAGTTGGCATTTCTACATTTTGCCGGCCTAGGCCTGCAAACAGAAACTTTCTGGTCGATTTTGAGTTCTATAATACTAATCATAATGAAACGGAGGCGTGAAAAATAAATTTCTTACTTTTTCGGCGTCGTTCCAGACTTCGATGTCTCCCAAGAACTTTTCTGGTCTTGTACTCAAACACAATTGGAATGTAAACCCAAAAACGTTGTAAACACTTCTCAAGAAATCTAAAGCGCCAGACATTTCATCTTTAATTTGCTCAACAGCGCAAAAGATATGCGCATCGTCTTGTTGAAATCTTCGAACTCTTGTCAAACCAGTTAAAGCCCCAGAGAGTTCGTTTCGATGTAGAACTCCGAAATCGGCCAAACGGAGCGGCAACTCGCGCCAGGATCGAATTCGATGGTCGAACATTAAACTTTAAAAAAATAATTGTACTCTTAAAAATATAACATAATAATAACTTACCAATGACCAGGACAGTTCATAGGTTTAAGAGCAAAAGTGTCTTTTTCAATCTCAAAAGAGAACATGTTATCCTAAAAAAAAAATAGAAAAAATCTGATGTGTACAACACATTACCTCCCGCCACTGTAGTAATTTGTTTGTTATTGCAGTTCAGAATATTTATAATTAATTTCATACCTGAAATTTCCTTCATAAAATTTGTATGACCAAAAAAAAAGACAGCAATTTTTGCGAAAAATCGTCACAGACAAACACATACACGGACATACAGACACACGGTAAAAATAGTAAATCGTATTCTAGGGACTCGAATTCGTGCTCATATGTTGAAAACTCACACTCGAGAAATTTGACCAAAAACAATATTTCCCTTATCTATTGATAGGCGGGAGGTAAAAAAGAAAATATGAAATAAATAAAACTTACGGAATAATGCGCCCAATGTCCAGAAGTTTGCCAGAGTTTGGCATTGTAAATATTAGGAGAAACAACTTCTTGAAAACCTCTTCTCCGATATTCTTCCTTTATAAAACCCATTAGAGTATTATAAATATGCGCGCCTCTAGGCAAAAAGAAACACGACCCAGGTGATAACTCATGGAAGAAGAACAATTCTTGTTCCTTTCCAATTTTCCTGTGATCTCTTTTCGCGGCTTCTTCCTGAAATTTCTCCCACTCTTTCAGTTGTTTGGAGTCGGGAAAACTAATTCCGTAAACTCTCTGAAGGGTCTCGGCGTCTGCTTTGCCTTCCCAATAAGTAGAAGAGTTTTTCGTGACTTTTAAGGCCTTGATTCGTCCCGTGTGTCTTACGTGAGGACCTCGACAGAGATCAATTAAAGGACCACAACGGTAGACGGTGGTGGTCGGAGTGGTTACTTTTTCGTTGAGAATACGCACTTTAAATGGGTTGTATTCAAACATTTTTAGGAGGTCTTCTTTACTGACTTCCAAACGCTCGAATGGTTGCTTTTCTTTTACGATAGATTTCATTAAGGATTCGATATATGGGAAATCCAAATTTGAAATCTACAAAATATAATTAATGTTGTATAAAAAAAACAATAATAAATTTGACTTCGAGTTCATTTGTTCCATTTATTGGAAAATGTTGGTGAATTGGGATCATTGGGATCTCAAGAACCGTAAGAGATACGAAGTCGGTTAAATTGGGGCAAAGTTGCCACATTAGTTGCCCATTTTAATAATGTATTTTTTTTTCCTTTTATCTTTCATATTTTGATTCATACAAATTTCTAGTTTGCTCATATGGGATTCAAAGTTGTCTGTAGTACTGTTAAATAGATTTTTTTTCTCTTTCCAATGATATAAAACACATGTACATGAAAAAAAATATATACTAAGAAATTAAAGAATTATTGAATTTATTCATTTTCGGTCAAGTATGCTTTGGAAACAAAATAAAAAATATTTTTCTGCGTGGTACACATACAATTTTTATTTTTGATCGGTTTATATTCAATAATAATGAAATAAATATAATTATATTTTTATTTATGGAAAACAATGATGCTTAAAGTGAATCTTATTATTTTACGAATTACAAGATTTCAACAATCCAAATCCGTTGTATAAAAAAATTAAATTGGACTTACCCCAGCGCCTTCTAAGTACATATCATAATAATATCCATTTTCAATGGGAGGGCCATAACATAAACATCCTCCATAAACCCTCTCCATCGCTTCTCCCAAAATGTGGGCAGATGAGTGCCAAAAGACTGCTTGAGCTTCTGGGTCGTCGAATTTCAAAAGTTCTAACTTACAATCAGTTTCTAAAGGTCGGTCCATATCCCAAAGTACACCATTTACTTTTGCAATAACTGCATTGTCTGCTAAGCCTTGGCTTAAAAAAATAATAAAATGGTCATAGAACAGAATTAGATCTCAGAATAGGTCAAGATTTCATTACTTAAATATCTTTCATTGTTTCTAATAATAGTTATTTCAATACTTAGTATTAACTGCAACATAAAATTGCTGAATATGCATTGCTTATCAGTAATCATAAATAAGTTGCGTGATAATTTTTATTGATGTATATTTTTATGTACCTGATTCCTTTGGCAATGTCGTAGGCAGTGGTGTTCCAAGAAACGCCATCAACTTCTTTTCCATCGGGCAAAGTAACTTTAATAGGACTTTGCGTCTTCGCTGCAAGTTCTTCAGCATATTTGGTCTTGAGATTATCCCAAAGATGTATTCTTTCTTGGATATAAGCCGGCCAAGGTTTTAACTCACTGACTGAAGATTTTTCACCGGCAGAATTCGCCGCTTTTTTATCTTTACCGCCTTTCATTTTCGCCTGAAGAAACACCAGATTTAAATCTATTCACTGACTTGTTAAAAATTTTAAGCTTCAAATTTTGAGTGACGCCAACAAATCAATTAAATTGCATCACCTTTAGCAAATTGCAGGTAGAGCAAAATTGAGGAAGTGTCAAAAAAGCTACAAACCAAAGTTGCATAAGCCTTGTGATATACAGGAACTATATACTTATTAGAACTTAAAATTTTTAACATGACGAGATTTAAGTTTAAATATTAAAGTATCATGCCTTGTCCTGCTTATTTAAATCGATGTTTTGTACACCTTCAACCACGTTGTCACCCATATTGAACTTACTAAGGAGGAAAAAGGATCATTCGGGATAAGGACAGATATATAAAGTCATTTGTGACGACACTGTGACGTCATAAGAACCGCCAAATTCAAAACGCGAAAAAACCGCGACGTGGAAATCAGCCATGTTGATAAACATTTCTTTAAGCAGAATTTTCTTATCTCTGTCGAACGCATTACTAAACGCAGAAATACAACTCTTTTAAGATAAACTAAGACTTGTTTATTCCAATCAGAAGCTAAATAACCATCTAATTTCCTTATGAGTTTTATACAATATTTTTTCTGCTTTCTTCTGAATTGTCTGAATAAGTACTAAAATGTATTTGAAATTATGAATTTTTGACATTTGCAAAATAAACAAAAAAGGCAATACCAAGGTCTGCTTAATTTTGTGCGTTACTAAGATACTACAACAAAATTGTCGGATATAAACATATAACTTAAAGTTTGGTTTTTTCAATTGTAAAATACAAATCTTTGTGAATCTAATAAATGTAATAACTATAATTTATTATTATTTGTAAAGATAATAAGAACTAAATATTCTATTTTTGTAGCTGTCAATGTATCTATATACGCATAGTTTCCAATTTGATTTCGCGTGAAATAATGATTTTACTAGTATTTCACTAGTGAAATAATGGAATCAATAGACTAACTGAAATTAATGAAATAAAGAGTGTTATTAAACGAAAGTAGAAAAGTTGTTTCTGGTTGCCTAGCAAGGATTAATTTTATTATGAAATAAAAAATAAGAAATATTTCAATCGATAAAAATAGAATTTGTAATACTTAAGAAAAGTGAATTTCTTAGAACTCCTCTGTGGTTGATTTTCACTGTCGGCCAGGAATATATTAGTTTTTATACTAATTGCCCAATACACTATTTCCAATTGTCTAATGATGTCCGAAAGGGCGAAACGATTTTAAAGCACGTTAATTTTATTTTCATAATGATTCAATATGTTTATCAAGTTTCAACAATAAGTTCTGTTTTAATTATTGGTATTTTTATAACTTCACGGTATACTAAAAATAAAAGAAAGAGATTGGAAAAGAAGTGGAAGAGGAATAAAAGCAAAGAGTAATATAGAGTTTTGTATTATGGAATACACATTTGCATACATTACAGTAACTCGGCATACCCAAATAAACCTTATATAGGGACCACATTACGCTTAGGTGTTACGACAAACCCTCGTAAGGCAATAATCAAAAACTATTGCTGGCTTAAATTAGAGATGTTTCGTTATAAAACATTTCAAAACATAGCGAAGATCGTCGCCCTACAAACGCCATTTGTAAAGCAACTCTCTTGTGACCTTATCGTTACGGACGTCAATAACTTGCTCAAAGTTGCTAGAAGGTATCCATAATGAAATAAATAGTGAACACTGCAATCTAAGTATGTACATGATCTAACAAAATATCTAATCCTAATGTAGTAAATAAAATAATAAACATCCTTATAGCTAGGCTTCATCCATCAATACACGACAAATGCGACTCGAAGTAATGAACATCGCTGGGTGATCAGGCGAGATTCCCATCTTGATCGCCTCATCGATTCGTATCGGCAAAAATACGTACGAAAAATTATACGTCACGTCGTACTATCTAGATTAGTAGTCGAAATACATGAAAAATAGTTTTAATAATCGACATATTTGTATCTTAGTACAAAAATATATGCAATAAATGAAACGAAGTACGACTTCAGGTGATCTACTTGCGAAAATCAGTGGGGAACGAACTTGAAAGCTGGAATAAGTTTTCGTACGTATCTCAAGACGGGTGGGGGAGATCAGATATAAAAGTCTCTAGTCTCATCACGACTCCCCGTTTCCGCTGTCGTTGTCATCGCCGTCCTTGTACCCGTCGGAGAGATCGTCCTCGTCTTCGTCATCGTCGTCCAGTTCGTCGTAGTCATCGTCGTAAATGTCGCTCATCTCCACAGCTGGCTCGGTGCTGCTCGGTTTGACTTTAGTCTTGATGCAGTAGTCTTCCAGGGTTAGCGGGACTGTGATTCCGTCTTTTTCTGCTTCGGCTCTTGCTGCTTGGGCTTGTTTCCTACAAAAAACACTCAATTCAGAAATGTCTGGGTGGATTGACCTGTGTTTCTCAACCGGTGATTCGCGAAAGGATCATTGTTATCAAACTATAGTTTGTTAGGATCTTATTTAAGTAATAATCGTTTTATATTCACACAAAATATTAACGTGAAACAATGCATTTGTCATATCCATTGTTACGAATTTGACAGCAATGTATCAGAGCGTTCTTTTTAAAATGATTAAATGGTACAATATGTGTCTATCGTGTTAGACACAATTTTTTTTACATGTTTCAAAAATTGATTTATTCGGGGGAAAAGGTACAACAACGTCATAATCCAGAAAATTAGGTTATGTAAATTTTGACGTTTAGCATGCGAAAAAAGAAAAGAACAAGACATAATTGTCATAACTTTTTTAAAAGAATATCGTTATTAAATAAGGATTTTTAATATAATATTGAATTTTTCCAATATTTCATTCTATAATAATATCCATATTATATTGTTGGTAACACTACATTTTACAAAAGTAGAGATGCTAGCATTTCAGTGAAGTTAGACTTCGTGTTCCGTTCGGTTTATTACGTCACAGGCACACGCCCCCTTTTTAAATTTTCGAATTTCTCTTAAAAATATTTAACATTTTATAATGTTTACATCATTACACTCTATTTAACTTAATTTTAATTTGCCGTATACATTTCTTTAAACCATTCAACCTCAATATCTATGTTTCATTAAAAAAAAACGTTTTGATACATTGCTATCAAATTTGAAACAACCATGAATATGATAAATCTCATGTTTCACGTTAAAATAAACACTTGGAATATATCTTATACGGCAGATTCTTTTCAGCTCACATTACATTTTTATAAAATTATAACAAAGTACTGAATACGACAAAATTTAGTCATTTTGAAAAATTAAACGTGAGGTATGAAATTTTTAAAACTCCTACTAAAATTTAATATTACGCTCCAGGCAGATGTTAGGTTTACAGATTTTTTAATGTACTTCCGTAATAAAACTTTTAACGATTGTTACTTAAATGAAGTATGAACGAACTACTAATTATAACCCGAGTGTTACAGAAATAGGCAAAGAAAACATTTATCTGAATCTGCTTTTTGATAATTATCTTTAATTCATTCTTACTGTTATTAGTTCCGAATTTCATTCCTGTATATTTCGTATAAGTCTACAATTATTTTTGTCTTGCATATTATTATTTCTTTATTGTCTTTTATAATCGGTAATAATTTATACCGCAGGTGTTTACACGTCTAACTAACGTGGAGAGTGCACCACAGGGGCCATTTTATGCGGGAATAAAATTTTACGGTTTTTTCGATTGAGAAACACTGGTCTAGATAAGACGAGTTTTAGTTAGCAACGTTGCCGTCCAATTGGAGCAGCTCTGTATGTGCTGATCTTGCAGTGGCAGTGGTAAATGCAAGTAAAACTTGTCCAGGAATTGTTGTTCCATAGTAAAGAAATTCTGAGAAATTAAAATGACTAATCTTCGCAAAATACATTTTATGAACTACTAGGAAAAAGATAATTAATTTTGTGTATACATGACTTTGAATGTTGCAACTTCTGTTCATACATATATCACCTCTTATCAACAATTGATTAGATAACAATTTGTAGAATATTTCCTCTTTAATTTTCACGTTGAAAATATGTAAATAATGTTTCACGTTTACTCGAAATAACGGTCATTCTATTTTTAGAAGTCATAGACATTTACAGTTTAAAAATTAAAGATAACACTTACAAAATTTTCACGTTTTGTCTGCAACGCAGTTTAAAAACTTGTTGAAAGAAACAAAAGGCAATGTCCTTTAACCGTTCGTCCTTGTGATTGACGAAAATTCGTAGAAAATTTGCATAGATTAACAAGGTCGTGGTATATTTAGTTTCTACAAACAAAGATGCATAATTGCACATAAAATACAAAAGCAGAACACCTTGTGTAATTACTGTAAAAATTTTGAAATTGTGACATGGACATTGTTTTTGCGATTTCAAATTGCGTTGATGATCAAAGTACAGTTTAGCGCAATAAACATTCAACAATTGTACACAAACACATGGAATTTGTTTAAGGTTCCATTAATTATGGAAACCCGTTTCCATTAATGATGGAACCTGTTTTATATATTCGGGTACCTGGATATTTCAATGTACAAATACCCGGATTTTAGAATTAAAATTAACCGATTAAGATCTAAATTTTGAAACACTACAATAATATTCATAGAAGCAATTATTGAAAATAGGACAACACTGAACACATATGTCATCTGTTTATCTATCACATATTTTTCATTTCTTTTCACTTAACTGGATCAATTTATTCTTTACACACATGTACTGTTTAAGTGATAGTTGTTGAGGTAGATCAGAAAGTTCAAATCTAAGTGAACTGATTTTACTTATCTGTAGAACTGTAATGTAAATGTCTATATATATTTTGCTAAGTATATTTCCAAATTTGTATATTTGTGTACAATTCATGTACTTAAAGTCTTATATTTTGAATTTAAAAATGTATATTTTGAATTTTTGTGTATACTCTCATATCTTGTGATTTTCTGTAATTTTCCTATTTTTCTGACACAAGAAGAATGAAATTTTTTTAATTGGCTTGAGATTCATCTTTCGAAAATGTGAACGAGCAAAATTTTTCATTTAAAATATGTACACGTGACTACTTATTGAGCAAAATTAATTTTTTTGCGATACAGATACAAGTACGTAAAGCAAAAATTTTGTTAGTCACGAACGGGTTAGAATTTTTAGTCCCGTGAAATGAATATTACTTGGAAAAATATGTAGTCATAACAAGGGAAGTAATTTCCAAAGCCGATGATGCTGTATTTTTGCGTAAACCCGAAAATATTTGAAAATATCGAATTTTTACCTAGAAATTTTTCAAATTTTACAAAATTTTGTTTGTAATGTTTTTTAAAGAATTAGTTACTGTGATACCAAATTTACAAACAGAATTTAATTATCTCTTTTCGTTTCGGAGATATTTGCTCTCAAAGTTGTACCTCAAAAAAGTGTGTTTTTTGAGCATATTTCAAAAATGAGTAGAGATACAATCTCAACTACTTTACAATTCGATTCTACGGGAAAAGTTATATAAAGAAATGTTTTGCCCACATATACGTTCTTTGGAACGATTAGGTGAAAAATAAGAAAAACGAAAAAACCTAAATTTCAATTTTTCGCTTCGAAACTTTTTGTCTCCAAAATTTTTCATTATTTGCACTTAAGTAGATGTCGATGCGCTGATTCCAAATTTTCAAACCGAATTCAATTATCTCTTCCCGTTCTCGAGATATTTGAGTTCAAAGTTATACCTAAAAAATCAGGTTTTTTAGGTATACCCCTTAAATGGTTAGGTTTACGACTTCGGCGACCTCACCATTCGATTCTACGGGCAAAATTACATAAGTGTACCAATTTTCAGATTTTTATCTCAACAGATAGAATTTCTAGAAGCAAAAAACTGAAACTGGCTAAAAATCGAAAAAATCGTAAGGGGTTCATCAGGCATTTTTTTCGATTTTGGCCATTTTCGTTTTTTCGCTCTAAAAATTGTATCCGTTGGAATAAAAATCTAAAAATTGGTATACTTATGTAATTTTGCCCGTAGAATCGATTGGTGATATCGCCGAAGTCGTAAACCTAACCGTTAAAGGAGTATACCTAAAAAACTCGTTTTTTTAGGTATTGCTAAAACTCAACTTTGAACTCAAATATCTCGAGAACGGTGAGAGATAATTCAATTCGGTTTGAAAATTTGCAATCAGCACATCGATGTTTACTTAAGTCTAGAAAATGAAAAGTTTTGGAGAAAAAAAGTTCCTCGAAGAAATTTTGAAATTTAGGTTTTTTAGATTTTCTAATTTTTCACCTAATCGTTCCAAAGAACGTATATGCGAAGAAAACATTTCTTTATGTACCTTTTCCCGTAGAATCGACTGGTTTAATCATTGAGATTGTATCTCAACCCATTTAAAAGATATAACAAAAAAACACACTTTTTTGAGGTGCAACTTTGACAGCAAATATCTCAGGAACAAAAAGAGATAATTAAATTTCGTTTGAAAATTTGAAATCAGCGCGACAAAGTCTATAAATGTAGAATATTTCCCAAAATCAAAATTTTGGGCACAAAAATAATTATTTTTGGGATATTTCGCGTTTGTCAACACAATTTTTGGTTTAATCCTGTTGTTTGGTTTGTTTCAACTCTACACAACTTTGGTATGTGGTTATAGGTTTCGAAAATAAATAAAAGGTAGATAATAAAGCGACAAAATAAAATCGAAAAGGCGTAACGTATGGAATAAACCACGTGAGTAATAAAAAATACTTTAGTTCTTAGATATACATTGTATTTTTTTCCGAAATCGTTAAATTATTCACTAAAAACATAAACAAATAGCATTATGTGTTTGTAAAACGTCAGCTAACTATAGGAGACGGGGATGGCTGTAATATCTAGATTGCAAGTCTAGAAAATAAAGTTTTTGAGAAAAAAAAATTCCTCGGAGAAATTTTGTTCTAAACAACGTATATCTGTACAAAATACATATTTTCTTCTTTTTAAAAGCAAAATCTCTGTATTTATTTTAGACAGTGCTATAATTAGTGACCCAAGATAAACTTAACATATTTTGCTGTGGTTCGGATGAACCCACAATCCACAACACTCCAGCGTCTTCTAAGCTGTTAGTGTCCAGTTCTCACCTGATGATGTTCTCATACTCTTTATCCCGCCCCTTGGAGTCGCGCCACCGCCGGTACATGACGCTGGCGTCCACGTTGGCCGGACTGAAGGTGTTGGGTTCGTTCAGTAAAGAGATAACACTCAGCAGAATCGTTCTGACGTTCTGTGTGGGGTTCCAACGTTCGCAGGGTAGTTCTCCAGATTGGGGATCGTCTACTGGAGGGTGCAGAATTGATATACACAAGTCTCCGTTCTGGAAATATAAATAGAAATTGTTTATCATCAGGGCCGTCGCAAGGGGTGGGCCAGGGTGGACACTGGTAATAGGGTGGACACTGGCCCACTCTAAAAGCAGCTGTGCCCACCCAGGTGCCCAACCAACTGACAATTACAATTTTTTTAATTAAATGAAAAGAAGAAACTGACTATGATTTGATATATCAGAAGGCAATAACTATATGTAATGAGTCAAACATAGAAATTGCAATGGAAGTAATGTACATACATATTTACCATTTCTAGCGTTATAACTGAAAATATATTTCGGTTTAGTGACAATCAGGATTGGCCTGATTTTAAACATTTGATTTAATTAATCATTATTTAAATCAATTGATTTTTATCAAAAAATACAAATTAAAACAGAAATTTAATTATTTGCTACAAAACTATTAATAACAACCAAAATCAGTTCGGTATATAATAATATGTTAAAATTAAATTACACTTTATCATTTTATTTGTCATATAACAGAAGAAAAATGTGAGTATTTAAATGAGTAACTAAAAGTAAAAATTATTTATTACTCTTCCTAGATTTATTCAGATTCAGATGAATAGTTTTGATTTTATTACAGATATCGTTTTCGTTTATCAAATAAAAATCATGATTTTTGCCAATCCTGGTGACAATAACAATATTTTAATGAGTATAAGTTCATTTAATCCTCAATGTAAACTATAACAATATTAACCTTTGGCTAAATTTTACAAAACTGATTTATATAAAAAAAATACAAAACTAGCTACAAATTTTAACAAAAACATTTAAAAAAATACGAGGCTGCCTTTAAAATAAAAATAGAAATTATCATTTAATTTTAAAATTGATAAGAAACACAAAATCGCTTTTTCTGAAGTATATATCATGTATAATTATTATTATTTTAGTTTCAAGGACAGGACACGAAAGAACTTTTTCTTGTTTAAGAAGAATAAAGACTTATATAAGAAATACTATGTCCGATAAGAGATTTGCAAATTTAGTTACAAAAAATATTGAAATGGACAAAGCAATAGACACCTTTACTTCAAGACATGTTAGACGGATAATTCTAAATTGAATGTAATTTAAAATTTTGTTCCGGATATAACGAATAGTTTTGACAACTTACGACAGTTTTTCGATGCGATATTTTTCTCTCATTCGATGGTTAAGGTAACAGACCCTCTGTATTGTTTATAATGTAATTTTCTTTTATTTTTTGTTAAATAACATTTATTTATTAATAAAAATATTGGTTTTTAATACTTTGTGTGCCCACCCCAAAAATATATGACAAGCCTATGCCCACCCAAATAAAATTGTCTGGCGACGTCACTGTTTATAACACAAACATAACACTAGAATAATTGCAATCATCAAATTATTCAATAGATCCACATTAATTTGTTGCCAACCAGACCATCTCTATTTGCGATGCAAAACGAAACCAGGAATAATGAACAAAAATAATTTATTGATGCATGATTTCCGGTTTACAATGACTTCCTGGTAACGGAAAATTCGCTGGATAAAATTCGTTATCAAAATTTCTTTGTTTTGTTGTTTTTAAAGATGGTACTGTAAGGATATAGGGTAATGACCTCAACAAAAAGTTAAACTTGACTCATTGTCAAGCACAAAAAATACTACGTAGCATTTTTCCTACATGTGGACACATTATTCGCGTTTGAGTTCACTTTACACGAAATTTTATATAAATATAATCCAATACTAACATGGGAGTAACTATGACTACATATTTGTACAAATATAATTTTTACTTATTTGTACAAAGTAAAGGAAATATTCCAATTGCGAAAAATTTCTTTATAAAACAATAACAAAAATTTAGTTAGCAATTAAATTTAACCGTCCAGTAACAAACCGATAGTTTAACTATCGTTTATAAGACCGGGCATTAGTAAGTTTTAATTTTGTTTATAAAAAATTTAAATTTATAACAATAATTTAATTCTTTAGACGCTTTTACATGAAGATGTAAATAATACGAACAATTATTTCTTATTTACATCTTCGAAAGATATTAAAGGTTTTATTTTTATTCTTTAAACTCATCTCACTTTAAAGTAAATCGGATGACAAAAAAAAAACGCGTCTACTAAAGTTTCAAACAAATATTTTTTATTAGAACAAATCGTTTTGTTCGGCCTTAATCTAGGTTATCCTATTCGATCTCGATATATAGGTCAAGGATATCTAAGGATATCAAAGGATATCCGTAGGTATTTGATTAATTATTTTTCTATTAGGTTATACTTAGAATATTGCGTGCAACGCATTCGAATTTGTAAAAGTCAAAAATAGTTGAGTATGTATTATAATATTTATTAAGTTATAAATTTATGCAGTAGTATAATAAATTATTAAATAAATACTATGAACACTTTTATGTCCATATATAAAAAGTATGGATAATAACAATAAAATTTTATTTAGCAATAAATTTTGTGATAGTATGTATACGTTCATACTTTCGGTATGTTAGCAAGTACTACATAAATATCTTAAAATAGGAGCATTCTTTTCACATAAATTCGTACATGACACAAATCAAATATATGTATTTTTTATTTCAGTTCAAAATTATTTTAGTTCTTGATCGAAATGAAATTTAAAAATCAGAAAAAATAATTACTACATTACAAAATAAAAAAGATTGATTGTAATTGTCACATTTCTGTCCCATGTAAAATTAATAAAAAAAAAAATTGATTACAACCATACTTCAATGAATACTTTGCGTGTAATCGACGTATTATACTTCTAAGTTGACAAATATCACCACAAATCTTCCTCTGTATCATTTAAAAATGTTGATAATTGATAATCTTCTACAAATATTGCTAATTTCACCAAACACCAAACTAGTGGAGTTATCTTTAGAACTAAATAATATACTTAATTCTTGTTATGATTGGAACTGAAGTTAGTTTGACATTTGAAGAAGTTAATAAGCGGTATATGTAATTCGTGTTAGTGGCTAATTTTTTTATGAATCTGGGTTTGTTTTGGAGAAGGATATGTGACATCATCATGGTAGGATCGTGGAAAAAGTCAGATACAGTCTCTTTCAATTTGTCTTCTTTCAAGATTCCACTAGGCTGTCACTACATCTCTTTCTTAAATTTTTAATAATTATTTTTTTGTAAACTACGAATAATGAACTGATTTAAAAAATACGGGTACCTATCTTATTTTTTTATTTAGATATAGATGTAAAATTTAAAATTTGAAGCGAAAAAGATGACAAAAAGAAGGCACTTAATAACTGTAAAATCAGTCCGAATTACGAGTTAAGTTATTCTGGGAAGAGATAATGATAATATATCGGAATATTTGTACGATATACCGTAATGAAATAGGCGCATAGCAGTTGACAAATATCGACCAGGGTTGGTATTTTTAGTTGGAAAGTCAATGGTACTGTGACCTTGAGAGAGGTGATTTATGGGAAAACCTCGAATCATAACCACTGATTTCCAACGGGGCCTTAACTTTTCATTTCTGGCTACCGCGATTAATATGATAATCGTAAACGTGTTATAAATTACCTATTGTCTTTTTAATACTTCATTAGAATTTTTACTACGAATTATAATCACTGACAACAAAGCAATTCAAAAATCAGTTCAGAAAAAATGTTTATTCAATAAATAAGCAAATCCAGGAAATAGGACATGCCAAGTATTAACATACGTAAATAACTAAATCACTTCACAAAGGTCATAATGACATTGATTGTTTTTAAAAATACCGGTAAATGACCTTTTTGTTTTAAAATACTCAAAACATCTGAAAAGGTAAACAGTTTTTGTTGCGAAAGTCGTTCGCTTTCTCTGATTTAAATCAATTGTTATAGAACAATGTAAATTTTAACAATGTACATTATATTACACTTTTTTTGATTCCTAACAAAAACTAATATACCAATATTTTTTTTAATCTCATTATCTTTTATACATAATGAATCACATCGAGTTTTTTGGGTATATGTGACGTCAGTAGTATTGTCATGATGTCACAATCCCCTCTCCAATTTTTTATCTACCGGAGAGCAAACCCATCCAAAATATAAATGGCCGTACAACTGCTTAACAATCAAGATTCAGTTTTAACCTTTTCAAATTTTCATTTAATTTCAAAGAAAAATGGAAAATAAGTCGACTTAGACGATTTTTTTTTTTCAAAAAACAAGTTCTTAATTGAAAGTCAATGAAACTAAGTAAATAATGCCAGTTACTATGACAACGCGATATTGTTTTTTGGAACTGAAAATTTTTAATTAAGTCGACCTATTTTCTATTTTTCTGTCATGAATACATAAAAAATAAACGACAAATTCTGTGTTCTTTTAACAAGATTTTTTATTTTAAAAATAGAATAATTAGCGTGATAAGAACAGAAAATTTGGTGTTTGCTTTTTATTTATTCATGGCTGCTATTTTCAGGTAAAAGTATACAAAATTAATGCCAACATTGGGATTTTTTATTATTTAATTAAAATTATCTTAAAACATATCATTGGATTTGTAATTTTATATAGATTCGAAATATGTAAAAATATATAGAGTGATATATTTAAAAAAAGAAATTTGGCACCATATTTTGAGAACCACTGCTTTAAAAAATTATTTGGCTCATTTTAATAGTCTTGTAATATGGCACATATTTGCTAATTTAACCAACTTCGAATCTCTTACAGTTTTCGAGATAGCAATAGTGAACTAGCTTTAAAAACACCCTGTATATATGTTTTTAAAAATTTAATTATTCATTTATAAGTATTGAACAATTTATTACAATTTTATGTTATATTTAACCATAAAAAGAATTATAAATTTTTGAGTAGATATCTATTTTTATATAATATTTCTATGAATTTATTTTTCTATTTAAAACAATAGTTAACAATTAGTTTGTCCCACTTTTTACCATTTAGTGGTGCATGAAGTAGGACCACAATTTTCTCTTCCGTTTTAAAATCAGAGAAAGCTAAAACTTGTGAAAATAAAAGTTGATTACAATATGATTATGTTTTAATTGTTGCTTTGAATTTAAGATCTTGATATTTTAACATTAGGAAATACCTTGAACGTATATGTTTGTACGTCAGAATTGAAGGTTATTGTTGTTAACAAAGATATATACTATACAGCTACTATACTTCCAATAGAAATATGTTACAAGATTTACCGTTTTATGGAGGTCTCAATATTTACAGTTGTACGGATACATTCCCTTGTGTCTCTTAAAGTTATACTTTTAAAATTATACTCAGGTATATTTTAAGTATATAATAGTTGTTTGCCTTTATCAGAAAGCAATATATTCATAATGAAAAATATGTTACAATAGCAAGAAAAATCATTATGGAATGTTTTGTAAAATTACTGTTTGAAATATTAATATATTTTCTTTTTGTTACAGGTACAGGAGACGTACCTTCCAGGTATTTACCGTAGTATTACTGCAGTGTACAGGGTAGCATTAAACAATAATCCGTTACAAAAATTCCTGATTACTGGCCTGCTTGTTCACTGACATTTCGTTGTTTTTATGCCAGACAAAAAGCGACTAACCTTTTTGCCTCACGCTGTGAATTTAGGGGGGTCTTGAGATACATTTTTTTCATTTTATAGTGAAAGTACTCAACAGTCAACAAGGGCATTACATATGATTTATATTAGAAAGTATTTAAATACAAGTTTGTTTGAACGCAAATACAATTATAAATAGAGCATAACAAGAATAGAAATATTCTTTAATTAGGCTTTGAGTCATAGTTTAATGATTTAAACGTCTAATTTTATTCTTTCGGAATAATAATACCAAAAATGGTTATATCGAATATTTCGACTTCCACGAACTAATCGATTGGACTTGTCATAAATAATTTAAAGCAAAACGGTAACTTTTATACCAATCAATATATTATTTACAAAGTTTAATTTTAACAAGTAATTCAGTATAGGATAATTACATCCTTAATTAAAGCAGGACTGGCCGAATTAAGAACGAAAATAGGACCAAAGTGAAATGTTGAAATAGTGTGACCTATTTTCGCTGGTGGGGGTATTAAAACTGGAACAAACAGCACGTTTTACTAAATAAACCCATTAACGGGTATTACTTTTGCGTTTGCGTATGTAACTACTCTGTTCTTGTATAATTTATTGAAAGTAAAATCATTTTCTATCAACGAAACTACTTTCTAAAGTTACGTTCTGTTCCAAGCAAACACTGAACATATTTCAATATTTGTTTCATGTTTATAAACATCGATATTTCGAAATTGAAGAGGTGTATTCAAGGTTTATTAATTGCCATAGTAACATTGAAAATCATTGCATAAATTATACATCGTATTGTTTAAAATTGTACTTAGCGTATAATTATTACAATTATATAGTTTAAAAGATGACACGAAAAAAAAATACGTTATTATAAAAACCTAACCTAACCTGACTTGTTTCAAAATAATTGTTTTTGTATTTTATTTGAACTTTTAACAATTCATTTGTTTTATTGAAATTTAAAAGTCAAAAATTTATAAATTTTTATCTGTTAAAATAAAAGTGTTATCTTATAAGTATTAAAGCTCATAATAGAAAATATATATGTATGATAATAAAATAATTTGCGATTAAATGGTATTTAGAGATATTTTTCTAGGAAAAACAATTTATTGTTTTAAGTTTTAAGTAAAGTATATTTTCTGCTTGACTAATTCTAATCAAAATTTAATCAACTCTTCCTAGTAAAACAAAACATCTAAATTTAAGTGTTAATAATTCTTTGTTTCATACAAACTACTACAAAGAAAGTGGGAGTAGAAATTAATGAAACCAAGTTTCATCAGCTGATAACTGTCAATCCGCCATTTTTGTAGGAGCCAGGAGCCACGCTTTCATTTGTTACTTGTTATTTAAATCTTTTTTCTATATTATATAAATCGTTTTCTTTTAAAACTACAAGTATAATGCCATTTTTTACGGCTTTGGGTAAAAACCGAATCTTGCGTTATATCTGTCGCGAAATTGTTTGCCATTTCTGTAGGAGCCACTTGAAAAACTCTTCCGTGGTTGGTACTCCCTCTATAGTAGTTTATATACACTAAGTACAGGTTAATTGTCGTAAAAAGAACTAGAAACTATTTTATTCATAAAAACTCGTAAATCTTCCTTATCAACATGGCACGAGGTAAAAAACAGTATTTATGGACGGTTGCATCAATATTACTGAAATCGGTAATATATGGGAAAAAATGTCAAATGAACTATTCACATTGCTGTCAAAATTTCGATTAGATTTTTTTCAGTGGTGGCGTCACTGTAGGAATTTTAATACCATAAGGTTAAAGAAGAACATAAAATTTTATAAAATCTTCTTGAATAAAAAATGACTTTATACATAGTACACAATCATTGTGTATTTCACTTATTTAAAATATATAAACAAAATATAATTATCTTTTTTCGTTTTCGAGATTTTTTAATCAAATTTGCATCCCACAAAATTATGTATTTTGGATATATTTCTAAGGATTAGATATGTAAACTCAATGACTATACTATATGATTCTAAGGACAAAGTTGCATAAAGAAATATTATTCTACATACACGTTTTGGAACGATTCGGTGAAATATGAGAAAAATCTAAAAATATCTTCATATTTTTCTTCGATTTTTAGTATTTTCCGTTTTTCTTTTCTATAATTTGTATAGGTTGGAATAAAAATGTGAAAATTGGCACACTAATGAATGAAGTATTGTAATCGCGAAAATATGTACGAACATATGTATCTCACATAACTCAAATGTGATTAACTTTAGAATGATAAAATTTTGTAGGTATATGGAACTGCTATAACATCTAGTTGTTTACCTCTTTTGTATGTGTTTTTAATTTAATAGACATATAAAGTAGTCACGTGGTGTACACATAATATTTTTTTTGTTTGTGCTGCTTAAAAGTTAAGCTTAATAATAGTAAACAAAATCTATTCAACACGGTATAAGAAAACATCTGAATTCACAATTTTCTGCTTAATGTGTATATACACACATTCAAAGAAATCACCGTTAAAATCGGTTTTAAGAATAACAATAATTGTTTTGAGGATGCGATGTGAATATGAATTGTTTTTTGTGCATCTACGCAATGTGATTTTAAATACAGAGAATTACAGTTTGGTGGGTTTAAGAATAAGAATAAGTGTGGGAAAAGTTTAACGTCCGCATTTTGACAGCGGTTATGCTTACGTTATTTGACAAGCAACTCGTGAGAACCGTTTATTTTGAACTTGTGCTGCATGCCAAGAAGTCTTAACAAATGCCAAACAGAGTACTTACCTCATATACGTTCGGGTGCCAGACTTTAGTTAAGAATCGAATGGACGGTGGAGAGTATGGGTAGTCACCAGGGAACTTCATCCGAGCCTAACACAAAACAAATGTATAAATAAATATTCATCATATGCACCCAACTTTTAATCGCATTGTCTCAATTACTTCAAATAAACAAAATTTCACACATTTTTTGACTATTTCAAGTGTAAACATTTCATTTGAATTTCAAATACAGCTGGTGGATTAGTCATCATAAGAAACATTTGAAAATCATTAAAAAATAAGCCAATTACCCCTTAGAGTATCGGTCTTTCTGTCTTGCTCCGTACCTGTAATTTGTATTTAAGATGGTTTTAATTATTTATTAACTTCAAATAAAGAAAATTTCAAACATTTTTTGACTATTACCACACGTGTAAACATTTCATTTAAATTTCAAATACAGCTGTGTAGATTAGTCATAGTAAGAAACATTTAAAATCATTATAAAATAAGCCGATTACCCCTTAGGATACAGGACTTTCTGTATTGCACCGTACCTGAAATTTGTATTTAAGATGTTTTTAATTATATACTTTTAAATTTGAAATGTAATTCAATTTGTAATGTGAAAAGAGATTAAAATAAGGGATTAGAGTAAAACAAACAATTATGGAAAATTCTCTTTAGAGGTACATGCAAGAAATAAAATTTATACTAATAAAATTCAGAGTGAATTTTCTTTCAACCCTCCATAAAAGGAAACTTTGCAATGCAACTGAATGAGGTGTAGTTATCCTGTTGTAACACGTCTAATATTTAAGCAGAAAAACAAGATTTGAATGTTGCAATGATATGATATGAAATGACCCTGGCCTTATATATTTTTTATAATTTTTAAAAATCGATGTTAATAATTCGGTTTATGTGTATGACTCACAAAAGAAAACAGTGATGAAGTAAAATGAGATTTATTACACTAGTGACGTATGGTGTTTTTGTGTTATTGTGGATATATTTACCTTAAAATAACCACCCATATATAATGTATCTGGTGGTCCAAATATCGCGACTTCCCATTCGAAGAGATTATCTTCATTGACAAGTTTAACACAAAAGCCTTCGACTGGTTCTTCTTGTAGACTTTTATACTCGACAGCAAGAGCTCGAAGGGCACTACTCGTTCGAACAGAAGCCATCTGCACTTTGTTTAAACAAAGAATCCTATCTCAACACTAATTCGGATGGTAAACTTTCTATGACGCCATTTATTCACTGAATCACCTGCTGTTGAATGCAAGAACCAGCAGCTTTCGGGTTTCGGATTGAGACGTGGTTGATTCTAACGCGTAGTCTGTTCACACTACGTTGAAGGCAAGCAGACAATAACACAAGAACGTGCGACCTCCACTTTCGTTTCCTTTCTCTAACAACTTCTCGAACAGCTGTCTGGACGACTGCGCAGACCATCCAACCCTGGGATCGAATTCTCGGGAATGTGACATCTGTGAAGCTTTTGCAAAACAACTGAAAACGGATGCAGGACTCTTGTTTATCCTACGGACTCCTAATTTACAAACTCGCCGTTATTTTAAAGCGCTAAGTTTCCGGACATCCCAAAACTCAAAATATATTCGGGACCTCCGGAAACACCGAAAAATAATTCCTACTTTAAATTTTTTTTATAAACATGAAAAATTAATAAAAAATATATTTCAACACATTTTTGAAATCTTTGGAAACAAATAATTATTAACAACACAAAATTGATTACAGATTTTTATGTAAAATGATACCCGACCATCTCAAAACTCAAAAATGTTTTCGGAACATTATAAAACTGCTTCTATAAAATATATATTTTTAAAATATTTTATATGATTTACATATTTCAAAGAAACCACATTTTTTGTGTAAAAAATAAATTGTAAAAAACCTCTTCAATTTTTGAAATTAATAATAATTATTACTGACTATTAATGTGACTGCAAGAATAATTCAATATTTTTCAATAAAATTTATAACATCATTCTTTTTTATTTGTATTAATGTAGTTACGGTATTTAAATCTTACTGTATTATTTGATTACAAATATCTCTATTGTTAAAAATGTAATAAATGTAATGAAAATTGGAAATTTGTACTCCTAGTACTAAGCAACCAGCAAAGTACTTCTTAATAGCTGGCAACAAACTGTTTATTTGATCAAAAGTATTTTATTTATTGAAATAAATATTCTACATTTATAGTAAACATTACAAAAAATTATATAGCTTAATATACTACAATCAATATAATAACTACTAGGTAATAAAACTAAGTAATATCTAAATTTAATGTGAGAGAACATTTTTGAATCTTGATTACATATTTTTCATTTCATTTGACTGGATCATTTTATCCTCTTCACACAACAAGAACAAATTTAAGTGTTCTGAGAAACAATAAAACTAAGCAATGTCTAAATTTGATGCGAAGGAACATTTTTCAATCTTTATTACATATTTTTCTTTTCATTTGACTGGATCATTTTATTCTCTTCATACAACAGATACGGATCCAAGTGATCTACTCGATGAGGTAGATCAGAAAGCTTAGATCTAACTGACCTAAACTGAACTGATTTTAATGATCTGATATGATCCTACCAACATAATGAATATCACTTATGATAGACTCAGTAAACAGTAATGGATTTATTGATGTATACAACTCGCTTAGAATATTCATTTCATACTCGTATGAAATGAGTACAATTCAATTGTCATATCATATCAAGTTGATAATATCAACCCATATCGACTTGATCATGAAAACGTTACTCACAAGAGAATTTTATACAATGATATTTATTAATAACGTGAAACCGGTAAACTATTGAACAAACCACGGATGTTATAAATCATACCAAGCCTTAGATGTCTTAAAATCCTCGTTCTATGAGCTCGGAATTCAGTTGACATCTGCGGCGGTTATGAAACTCATAACTATCCTGATTATGTTAATAACTATTACAAGCAGGGTATGTAACCGAAAAAAATACTAGTTAATGGTTAATCCTTATGGAGAACGTTATAATAATAACGGTTTTAGTTCGAAAACCGGTTTTTGAAAATTGGAAACCGGTTTAAACCGGTTAATATATCGGTTAAAAAATAATTATAAAAATTTAATTTAAAAAAAATAATTCATTAAAAAAATAATAAAAATTTACCATCTGAAAAAATATAACAAAAAAATGCAATTTAATTAACGAATATTCGCAAAAGTTCCCGTTATACCTACTTTCAGAAAAAGACAGATAACTTTGCAATTTTTTTACCCAATTCTGACAAAGAGATTACCTCGAAAAGGACTACGTACTTTTATTACTCCAATAAAATGGAAATTGTAAAAACCATCGTTACTCAAATTCAAATACAAAGGGTAACACAGCAATAAAAAAAATATGAAACATTTTTCGTGCTAAATGATATTAAAATAAAGGTTAATGTTCGTTAAAACCGGTTTATTTTTTTTGGTTAACGGTTACCGGTATTTTCAGCCTTTAAAATATCGGTTAAAATTATGGTTAAAGTTCACAATTTTCGTTCAAAATATCGGTTACCGGTTTTTATTATCCGGTTTTTTCAACCGGTTATATGCCCTGATTACAAGTAATTAAAAAATAAACTATTATAGAATATATGCAAGGTAACAGTTTCATTGCTTCAAGAAAATGACAGGATTGTCAATCATTTCCTTCTATTTGTAGTAAAATTTGTTTTGCTTTGCTGATAATATAAAATACTATTAAAGTTTTAAATTTTTACGGTGAACAATTTTTGTAAAAGTTTAAGTCGAATTCGCGAAAAAGTCTGACAATTCCAGTAAAACGTTTAAATAATTACTCACGGGTGCCTAAATACCAACAAAATCAATTGTACCCACAAAAGATTGTAGCTATTCATTCCAAATTCAAAGACTTCCTATATAGGTCGTTGTTCGTCAAATGGAAAACGTCTCCTAGCGACGGAACTCATATGTCGGCAACCATCACATCAGTTGGTCGCGGTGGTGTGCGGAAACTAGGTGTATTATTCCCCCAACAATATGAGCGTCGCTGTTTTATATCAGGTACTATTATGGAAAATTTACACGCTTTAAATTGCAATCTAGCTGCTTTGTTTTTTTATTTATTGTAGAATACTTATATTACATTTAAACTGTAAATTATTTACAAATATTTACTTTTTGAAAATATGCGTTCCTATTAATATAGGTACTTATTGTTTATGTAGGTTATGAAAATGGATAATATTTTGTATTTGGTATTATGTGAAAGAATTTAATTCATACATATGTTATCAAATTATATATATTTTTTTTTCATTAGATAACCCTGATAACTGCAAAATAATATTTTTCAAGTAAAAGTCTGTTGTTTGACAGTAATAGAAAAAATCTGATGTGTCCAACACATTACCGGATTACCGCCTGCCACTGTAGTAATATATTCTATAAAAAATTCTTTAGTATATTTAGTTTTAAAATTATTAATTCAATTCATACCTGAAATTTCCTTGCATCAAATTTCTAATACTGTATCGGAAACCGAAGACAATAAATATTTCTGGCGTAACTAAAAGCCATTCCTTGTCTCCTTTCATCTTTTTGTATTTTCCAAAATAAAACTTCATATTTACTTATTTTATCTTTGAAAATTATTTACGTCAAATTTGGCAACAGCATATATGTCAAATTTTGTAAAAATGAATAACTCATCTATTTTATACAAATTCCTCAGCTTGAACGATGTGTTAATATAATTAATATTTTTTCTGTTGTAAAATCTGAAATAGTGGTGATAAAAATTTAAAATGTAGTACACAGATGTAAAACTTTCTGTTAAATTGCCTGCCGCTGTTTTTGAAGCCGTATCTCTACCCAGTTTTGAGTTACAGTAAAATTTTCAATGTGCAAATTTTATCTCAAATATCTCGAGAACGTAAAGAGATAATTAAATTTGGTTCAAAAAATTGGAATCAACACATCAAAATCTATTGATTATTATATATATATATATATATATATATATATATATATATATATATATATAAACTCAATTTTTGTAGTTGGACCCATTTTTGTCTATAATTTTTTTTTCTTTTTTTGAGTTTTTACCTAAATTTAAACTCTCAACGGAGAAAATTACATGAATTAAAAAAGGAAGAATTATATTTTGTTTTAAATATTAATAAATCTATTTTTGGGTATATAACTTATATTTGATAGTAAATGTAATATTGAAAGAATTTAATCTGTATTTTATCTGACTGAAAACTGGATTTGTATCTGAAAACAATAAAAAAAAAAATAGAAAAAAAGATAGGTTTTATTATTACTGTTTTTGAATGTTTATATCGTAAGATAAAAATACATTATGTATATTTTATTTTGGAAAAAATGACATCACCAACTCTGAGAAAAACCTTCAAATTATTTGATTATACCGCAAATTTGTAACAATGCAGATTGAGTAATATTTTAGGAATTTTGCAATCAAGTAGCACATTCATCATTTTTCATCCACAATAAACAAACAAAAATAAGTTCTAAAGTTCTATTGTTTCTAGAAGTGTCTGTTTTGATATATAAATACGTTTGACATTTCGACTGGTATTAAAACTGAAATTTATTATGATATAATTCTATACGATCTGTCATACGTAAAAATAAGATGACTTCAAAATAAAATAAATCAGTTCATAATAATGTGTTATTGTGTGAGTACCTACGTGATATTTTTGCATGAGTCAAGTAGCTGATGAGTTCAACATCAGAACATCACGATTCACGATCTCGTGTTTATCTTTAAGAAATTAATATTTGCGTGCCTTACTTTGAATAATTAAATATGCATGGTTTAAATTTTTAATTAGGATTAGAAAATATAGCCTACTTTATCATTAAGATTATAAGAAAAGTTTTATCTTTTGATTCATTCTTTATAATTAAAAAGAAAATTTAATTTCAAACACGGAACATCTACAAAAATTTTCATTCTAAATTTTTTTATCTACTCTCACCCTATAATGATTCCATTATTTTGCAAGTTATTGCATGTGAAGTGTGTCATTAATGAAATCGTTTAATAATGAAACTAAATCATGCCTAAAAGAACAATGTAAATTAAATGGGATTTTCATTATTATAACATTTCTTTTAACAAATGAAAAACATGTTTTTGAAAGAATGGTAATGTAAAACACCGGTTAGTACTGCTAACGCTATAGTATCGCAGAAAAATATAGTACAAATTATCGTATTTGGATTTTATGTAAGAGTTTTATCTCAAATTGGTGACATTGCATCGGTGTCATCTCAGAAGTATACTGAACGCAACCTACCATCACCTGTCTACCTGTCATATTATATAAATATAATAAATTATTACAATTCTATTTATTTTTCTAATTGGTTCGTAGATAAAATATTGTATGACACTCATGTGTGAAGTACTTTTATGCACTCATTACGGTTAAGACACTCGCTTTCGCTCGTGCCTTAAACTCCGTAATTCATGCCTAAAAGTATTCCTTCACACACTAGTATCATAAATAACTATTATGGTATTATTAATAAAACGAATATTTATTGTTTTCATATTTTTATTAGAAAAAATGACACACCCATATTTTAATTAGGTACTTCTATTCAGGGTTGGCAAAAATCATGATTATTTAAAAAAAACAAAAATCATTAATTTGAAAAGATTAAATAAATCATGATTTTAATTTTTAAACACGTCTAAGTGCTGTAGCATTTTTTTAAATTGTTTGGAAAGCAATATTAATATTTTATTTTTTTACAAAAACGAAATCGGTAATAAAATTAAAATTATTTATCTGAATAAAACTAGGAAAAATAACAAAGAATTTTATTTCATTTTGTAATCATAAACTTGTTTATATGCCCTCAAACGTGGGTGTAATTTGGTTTTTATCGCCCGAGGGCGTATAAAGTTGCTAAGCAATAGTTACTCAAACAAATTAAAATTGTGGTTGATGAATAAATGTCAAACAATATATTTTAATTTCGATTAACTAAGTATTTAGCACTCACAAAATTATTCAATATCCTTTTCATATAAATCTGTACAATTTTTAGAAACCAACTTGGTTTGTACAGCCTCAAATTCCATTATTATTTCGCCAGAATAATCAGTTCATGACGTTCCATATATATTTAACAGTGACAGTGACACTTATTATATTAAATTTGTTTAAAAACAAACAATATAACAATGCCAAACAATGAAACTACAGCATGGAATATATACCTACAGATTTTTTTTCATTTCAAGTAACAAAATGAAATAAAACGTTGTATGTAGGTATATTACACGAGCATAATCAAGATTATAGCCCTCAGGAAATTTAAACATTCCCTCTATAATCTTTTGATTATGCCCTTAATACATAAAAAACTGTGTACTATTTGTTACACATTTAAATAATTATTTTTGTTTCCTCTATTATGGCAATTAAAGTGAAAAAATATAATTTAATTTTAAGATATTAAATACAGAACTTATTTTGGTTGTTAATAATAGTTTTGTAACAAATAAATACATTTTCATTATAATTTCTATTTTTTTAGTCTTTGATAAAGATCAATGTTTTTTATTAAACTTATCAATTGATTTAAATCAAAACAAATGATTTAAATCAGATCAACACTGCTTCTATTTCTTTTACAATGACATGACAAACAATATTTTCATACGTAGAAAACAACAATATCCTTTTATGAACTTTAAGAAATCTATTATAGCGTATGAATCACCTATTATCGAACAAGTAGGCGTCTTCTTATAATTTCTTGTTGACCTGTTTCACATCCCAAGAACGAGAGAAAGTGACTTACGTTTATTGAATTGAAGTTATCAATGAAATCGAAGTATACTTTTTTGGTGCTACTTATTTTAAATTTTATTTAATATGTATTTAGAACTTATCATTTTGATGTATTATACTTAGTATGATTGACACTTCTTAAAACATATTTTACATAACAAAAACATAAAACATATTTCATACTGAAAAAAAAAGCAAAAAAATGGTGCAACCCTAATTTTCTGTCAATACATCCCTGTTTTTTGACAATGAAGTCAATTAAAGTTTAACAATTAAAACTACATAAACAAAATTCAATTTTTTTAAACAATACACTGTAAAAAAGAGAATGTCTCGCCATATGTGCAACCCACCTATGAAAGTAAAATCACGTCATTGGTGACGTCACCGGCCTACTAGATTTCGTTTATGGTTGTGGTTTTTCTTGAGAGTTGAGACGAATATGGGACGACTGTCGACTGTCTAGAAACAACATCGAATCAGATCATTTCAAATTAATATTAAATGACATACAAAATGACAAAATTTTAGATATGTTTTTGTTTATACTAAAATTTGCAGTCTCTTACTACACTGTTATTTATAAATATTTAAAAATAATTGAACTCTGTTCAGTTTTTTTAAAGTTAATTTGAAAATGTTTATTACTTCGATAAGACATTACTAATATTTATTTTTATATATGACCTTATTTATACATTTAGTAATAATTGTCCATTCTAATAGTGCTCTATTTGATAAAAGTTTGACAGAGGGTGAGTTCAATTGTCATTTCACACTCTGGTTTGACAGTTGAAAAAGTATTGGGTTATTCAACAATTAATAATTTATAGATTTAAAATAGACAGGGTTAATATACTTACAAACCTACGCTCAAATTAATACAAGACAATGTACTATTTATTATTTATAAAATGTCGTGGTTCTTAAACTTATCTTTTAGCAAAGTGTATATTTACTGACCTTCGTTATTCAAACATTTTTTTGCTTCAAATATATACTATTATCTATTCTTATCATTGTAAGAATTTAAAATGTAAATTTTAAATAATACATATTCAATAAGGAAACGAAATAGTATAAATTGGAAAAAACCAGAACGGTAAATTTTGTTGTTAAAATTATTTGTTACAATATTTTATGGAAACATATTTGGCTATTGTATAGTACCCAACATAATATTGGTAATATTGTATTGATTATATATAGATATAATCTCTTGTAAATATCATATATTTCGTATTTATAAAAAACGGTCTGTAATAATAATAAACATAAACATAATGTTCTAATAAAAGATTTATTTTATGTATAATACACGCATGTTGGTACAAAAAAATTTTTTAAGTACGTTTTTAAATATGCACTCTAATTTTAGATATAGCTACAGACAACACTTATGCACATATTATCATAGAAAATTATTTATAAACATGTTTTAAATGCACAAGTTTTTAAATATTTTTTTACGTTAATTTATTGACAAGTATTTGTAAATAAAAATAAATGATAAAAAAGTCGTTAAATCCAGTAAATCCGTGTATAACGTCGAAATTGTGACCACTTGTTTCCTTGTTGAAATCCTATATACCTATACTATGTTATTTTTACTTTTATCGGTGTTTTCCAAAATATTTTTTTTTATTTTTTGTAAAATATATATCAAACATTTATTATTATTACTATTTTTAAGTTGCGGATTTTTAGATATAAAAAATAGGTAGGGCAAAAATGCTAAAATATTTAGAAAATAGACTTTACTTCTATGAAAAAAATTCGCCATTTGGGCTTTTATTATTCTTTTTTATTACAAATAAAAAAATGACTTTAAATACTTTTTTGTAGACTTTTGTTACTATGTATAATTAAAATAACAATATTTTCTAATGTCAGACAATATATTTTATATAGAAAATGATTGCAGTAAGTACAAGATATTAGTGGTGCAAATTTGAATGCACTTATATATATTTTATTTTAAAATATGAAGATATTTTTTGACACGAAACAGATTACAAATTAATTCCACATTTTCAAATCCGGAATTATTTCTCAATACTGTAAAATCTCTAAAACTACTTTACTGACAGGTTCTGTTAGTTCAGATTCAAAAAGAATTTTTAACATTGTTGATAAGAAGTAAGTATTCCTAGAGATTCATTTTAATGGATGCATCTATGATTTTAAATTGAATTTTAATGTGAAATAAATTATTCTTAATTTCAGATTTTCTGATTTTTTATTGTTTCCAAATTTGTACTGAATTTTAAACTACCTACAAAAACATCCAATTTTATTTCAGTTTTTTTTTGCATAAAGAAGTACCAAAATTTATTTTATATAAACAAAATATGTATGTATTTAAGGCAAATAGGCATAATTTACAATTTTGAATAAAAAGGGGAAATTAAATGCGGTTTATATGAAACAAAGAAGACATGAAACTAAAATTCCACTTTATCAATTTAATCGGCCTGTATCGAGTTTCCTAAAAATCCGCACCTTAATTAGTATTATTGAAACGTTACATTTTTAGAGATAATATGTATTTATTAATTTTATTAAACATTTATTATTTTTACTGAGAGAGTATTTATAAAATTTTGTTGACAATTATTATATTGATCGCGAGTTTTCTTATTGCGTTGCAATTTTTGTTGTGCAATTATTATTTTTATTGGATAATTAATATTTGAAAAATTATATTCCAAAAGTCTTAAGGTTTTTTATAAGATAGTATACAGTGTTTAATTTATTCCAAAATTGGCAAGATTTCGAAGAAGTATAAGTTTGTTTATTAAAATAAAATTTACGTAGCGAGCGTTTAATTAGTTCTCATTAAATATTGGTAAAAGAAACAAGAGGTTGAAGTTTGTTTATTAAAAAATGTAAAAATTTGAATGTTCTGCCTTGCCCGGCCGCCCGAATCCACGTCCCTCCTACATACCTTACTCACACTCGAATCTTTCCATCACCATATACGTGCCTCCCGTCTGTTTGTGATTGGCCAGGCGACTTTTGCCACATCGGGTATAGCTCGCGATCTCGCGATCCGCGGCCACTGTTTCAGTGAGAATCAAGTGCGCGAGTGATCTAGTGTAGTGCTGTGCCCACCATGACGATCAAAGACAAGAAAAAGACGAGCAAAACCAAGAAGTCCACCGGAGACATCTCCAGATCTTCCTCCGGAGTCGAAATACAGGATATATCTGATAATGCGTCCGTGACAGGAGTTGTTACTTATAAACTAGACAGTAACACTGCCGGAGCAAGTACTAGTGGGGTTGAAACTATCACTACGTATCATAAAACTGATTGTGGTGATACTGTCGCTCAAACTATTACCTACCCTCCTACTCCGTCAAATGTACAACATTATACTCAAGTTGTCAAAGATGGAAAAAAGATAAAAACAGTTTCAAACATTGGAGACACATCTTATATTGTTACAGAACCAGAAACAATTGTTGAATCTTCAAGTTCTAGTTCATCTCATAAAAAATCATATTCCATGGCTAAATCTTCCTCTAGTTCTTATGTCATAGAAATAGTTGACGGCAAAGAAAGAATTGTGGATTCAAAACATCACGAGTCCGGTTTTGAAGATTCGAAGTCATCTGAAGAACATAAATCTAGTCGAAGTGGTACGAACATCCCTACAGAGGAACATATGATTCAACAAGGTAAAGCCTCTCAAACTGTTTATGATTCAAATGTTCCCGCGTTAAGCCAACCACAAACACAAAAGAGTGAATACAAACAGGAAATTCACACGGTGGATGGAAAAACAACGCACGCATTATCAGATGGAAAAAATACTTCAAGCATTAAGTCTGTGATAGATAATCAGAATCTCAGCAAAGAGCAATCATCGTCTCAAAGTTTTATTACCAGTGAACAAAATCAGGCACAAAATAAATTTCTTACTGAAACTACAACGACTTATGACTCGACCGGTAAAGTAATCAAAGAACCGACAGAGAGAAAAGTTTTGACAACTGATTCAAAAGACTACTACGGTTCAAGTTCAACAATACATGATGATACAATTGTTAAAAATGTGTATGATACAAAAGCTACACAAAATGTTATTGGAACAAAAACATCTGAAACTCGACAAACTATAATTTATGACCAAGATGGAAAAGTTGTTTCAGATACTACTGATGTTATTTATTCTAACGATAGAAACTACGGTAAGACTGGTTGGAACGGTAAATTTGTTTTGGAACAACCACAAACTAAAAAATCACCTTCAAAATTTTCCACGACTACTGACAAAAAAATTGATCAGTCACTTCTCTCAGAAATTTCAACTACAGATACAACAAGTTCAACTGTTCATTCTTCAACTTTTCTTGACACCTCTTCATCTACAATTGACGATAGTCGACTTATAAGTGATGTAAAAAATACATCAATTTCAACAACACAAGATTCAAAATCTTTTTCTGATATCAAATCTTCGTCATACCAAGACTCAAAAAGTTTTGTTGACGGCAAAACAGTTGTGGAATCCTACACCATTATTGATGATGGTACTGGTCAAAAAATAATCAAAGAATCTCAACCAATTACCGAAAGCTATTCGTCTTCCAGTCAATTTTCGTCCAGTGATTCAAAAGTTATAAAAGATGGTCAAACCATAGTGGACACTCATCATGTTGCCCAAAGTCACGAATCGTCCGGAAAGCCTAGAAAACCGGAAAGAATTCGACCCGAAGATATGCCCGCCGCCGGAAAAGTTACCAGACCAATTGACAGATCTCCTAAACCAGATGAAAAACCTGGACAAAAGGGACCAAAGAAACCGGAAAGAAGAGGACCGGAAGATTATCCTGCCGCTGGAAAACCAACAACTTCCAGGAAAGAAGTCATTACAAGTGATCGTTTGGTCGACCAAAGAACTGGAACAAGTGAGTCTTTAACAGAAAACATTGAAACTATTGTTTCTTCCAGTGATGTCAAAATTTCCAAAGATTCTAAAACATTTGTCGAAGGAAAAACCACAGTTGAAACTTATACCATCATCGATGATGGTACTGGTGAAAGAATCATCAAAGACTCAACTGTTACTTACGACGATAAAATTGTCCCGTCAGGCACAAATTTGACAGAAAGTTACGAAACTGTCAGTAAATTTTCTTCAAGTGACATGAAAGTCATTAAAGACGGTCAAACGATTATTGACACTCATTCTGTCAACCAAGATTTTTCTGAATCAGGAAAGAAACCTCAAGACTTTTCCAGAAAACCAGAAAGAATTCGTCCTGAAGATATGCCCGCTGCTGGAAGATCAACCCGACCAATTGACAGGACTCCAAAAGGACGACCAGGAGATCTTGTACCTCAAAATGGAAGTTCAGATGTCACAGAAAATTTTGAAACTATCTCCACATATTCTTCTAGTGATGTTAAAGTTATTAGAGACTCGAAAACTGTGGTCGATAATAAAGAAATTAGCGAAACTTTTACAACAACTGAATCTGGAGATTTCCCACAAAAACCTGGAAGAAGAGGTCCAGAAGATTATCCAACAGCAGGTAAACCATCCCGTAGACCAGACGATAGAATTGTTCCTCAAGATTCTACCAATTTGTCAGTTTCTGAAAACTATCAAACAACTAGTTCTTTCACTTCAAGTGACGTAAAAGTCATAAGAGATTCTCAAACAATTGTTGACAACAAAGAAATCAATCAATCTTTCATAACAACTGAATCACGTGACCAAATGCCTGAAAGACGTCATCCAGAAGATTATCCAGCGGCTGGAAAGCCATCCAGCTTTGACAGAAGACTTCCAGAAGTAACTCAGATTGACAGAACTCCACAAAAACCTGGAAGACGCCATCCTGAAGATTATCCAGCAGCAGGAAAATCTACCACAACTGATAGAAGAACTCCAGATAAGTCCACTAGGGATAAAAGTCCAGAGAAACCTGGAAGAAGGGGTCCAGAAGATTACCCAACAGCAGGTAAACCTTCCCGAAGACCTGACGACAAAATTGTTCCTCAAGATTCTACAAATTTATCTGTTTCCGAAAACTATCAAACAAGTAGTACTTTTACTTCAAGTGACGTAAAAGTTATAAGAGATTCTCAAACAATTGTTGACAACAAAGAAATCAATCAATCTTTCATAACAACTGAATCACGTGACCAAATGCCTGAAAGACGTCATCCAGAAGATTATCCAGCGGCTGGAAAGCCATCTAGCTTTGACAAAAGATTTCCAGAAGTAACCCAAACTGACAGAACTCCACAAAAACCTGGAAGACGCCATCCTGAAGATTACCCAGCAGCAGGAAAATCTACCACAACTGATAGAAGAAGTCAGGAAACAGCCCCTAGGGATAAAAGTCCTGAGAAACCAAGAAGAAGAGGTCCAGAAGATTATCCAACTGCAGGTAAACCTTCCCGAAGACCTGACGACAAAATTGTTCCTCAAGATTCTACCAATTTGTCAGTTTCTGAGAACTATCAAACAACTAGTTCTTTCACTTCAAGTGACGTAAAAGTCATAAGAGATTCTCAAACAATTGTTGACAACAAAGAAATCAACCAAACATTTATAACAACTGAGTCACATGACCAAACTCCTGGAAGACGTCATCCGGAAGATTATCCAGCGGCTGGAAAGCCATCCAGCTTTGACAAAAGACTTCCAGAAGTAACTCAAACTGACAGAACTCCACAAAAACCTGGAAGAAGGGGACCAGAAGATTACCCAGCAGCAGGTAAACCTACCACAACTGATAGAAGAAGTCAGGAAACAGCCCCTAGGGATAAAAGTCCTGAGAAACCAAGAAGAAGAGGTCCAGAAGATTACCCAACAGCTGGTAAACCTTCCAGAAGTGACAAAAAAAGTCCAGAGAGAATTCCCAGAGATAAGAGTCCAGAAAAACCCAGAAAGAAAGGTCCAGAAGATTACCCAACAGCTGGGAAACCTTCCAGAAGTGACAGAAAGAGTCCAGAGAGGACTCCCAGGGATAAGAGTCCAGAGAAACCTAGAAAGAAAGGTCCAGAAGATTATCCTGTCGCTGGTAAACCATCCCGAAGTGACAGAAAAAGTCCAGAAAGAACACCAAGAGACAAAAGTCCAGAAAAACCGAGAAAAAAGGGACCGGAAGAATATACAACTGCTGGGCGTCCTTCCAGAGGACCTGAAGATCAAATAATTCCTCGTGACAAATACTCTGACTCTTCAACTGATTTGACAGTAACAGAAAACTTTCAAACTACCAGCACATATTCTACTAGTAACGTCAACGTCATCAGAGATTCTAAAACAATTGTTGACAACAAAGTTGTAAGTGAAAGTTTTATCGTCAACGAATCCTTCGATGAAAGAGGTCCTAGACCAGACCAACGATCTCCTGGAAGAAAAGGACCAGAAGATTACCCTGCAGCTGGAAAACCATCCTGGTCTCCAGATGCTAAACGTCCTGAAAAAATTGAAGAACCACATACTCAAAGTCCTAAACCTGCGAGGAAAGGTCCTGAGGATTATCCTGCCGCAGGAAAACCTACAAGGACAGACAGAAAGAGTCCTGAAAGGACACCCAGCGATAAAACTCCAGAGAAACCCAGAAAGAAAGGTCCTGAAGATTATCCTGTTGCTGGGAAACCAAGTAGAACGGACAGAAAAAGTCCGGAAAGGATTCCCAGAGATAAAAGTCCAGAGAAACCGAGAAAGAAAGGTCCTGAAGATTATCCTGTGGCTGGAAAACCATCCAGAACAGACAAGAAAAGTCCTGAAAGAACTCCACGAGAAAAGAGTCCAGAAAAACCAAAAAGAAAAGGTCCTGAAGATTATCCTGTAGCTGGAAAACCATCCAGAACACCCACAGATAAAACTCCTCAAAAACCTGGAAAGAAATCTCCAGAAAAACAAGTAACTCCTTATGGACAAACAGACGATATTTCCACATCTACAACTGTCATAGAAAACTTCAACTCTTCAACAACAGACATTAAGAACTTTGTCTTTGAAGACCATAAAACATTTGTTGACAACAAAACCACAGTTGAGTTTTACACTGAAGGACCTGACGGACCTCGAGGACCTCGAGGACCTCAGGGTCCTAGAAAAGGACCAGATGGTCCTCAGCCTAAAGAAATTGTGCCCTACGGTCAAAAACCAACAACAGATAATTTCGAAATCATCAAAAATGTCTCAACAACGGATATAAAAAAATCAACATTTGAAGACGTTCGAAGTTCGACTACAGTAGACTACAAAACTTTCACAACTGATGTGACTGATGTGTCAAACATAACTGACATCAGACACCACACTGACGTAGTCGATCGATCAGTTACCAATACTTTTATTGACGAATCGGTAGTTGATATAAAAAATATTGTAAGTACAATTTTTAATACTTTACATTGGAGTGTTTTGGATAGGTATTGTTAGGTATGTTTGTTACAGAATGAAATCAAAAACTTTACGAATATTGAACGAGTCATAAACGAAAAAGTAGTTGACAAACGGGGCCCAAAAGAGCCCAAAAAACCCAGGGATGTCAAGCCGAAGGAACAATGCATTTGCGAAATGTGCACTTGTGGGTATGTCGATTTTTTTTTGTTTTTAAAAACTCGAATGGTGAAATATTTACGCAATCCATATTTATAATAAATTTTCACTTTTCCATAAAATAAATAATATTTATACGAATGACTGCTTAAAAAAATTTGTTATGGATACCACATGACTTCCTTGTTCTCTTATTAAATTATACACATTTTTGCTGCACTTCTTTTAAACTTATTTCATTTGAAAGTGAGATCATTCTACGGCTAATCGTTTTTGGCCCTTCGAGCATAGTGCCCTTTTGGCACTGCCAAATGTACTAAAAAAAGAGAGGTGCATAACTAGATGTAGAAGTCCCATATACAAAATTTCTACATTTTACGGCTAATTATTTTTGAGTTATGCAACATACATACATACGTACGTATAGACGTCACACTGAAACTAATCAAAATAGATTCAAATATAGTCAAAATAGATATTTCCTTTGAGATATGAAAATCGTAATTTTTCGTGATTACAATATTTCCTTTACTTCGTAAAAGGAAGTAAAAAGAAGATAACAAAATAAATATTTATTTCCAACATAACCAATTCTTAAAACTACAAAAATAAATGAAGTATGCGGCACTTAAATAATAGCGCATTTATAAAATTATTAAAGTATTAAAGAAATTCAAGGTTAAATAATAATCAGATCAAAAACTACGACTTTGCTGGAAATATATAATTATCTAAAAGGGAAAACAACAATTTATATAGTCACTCAATGCAACGATGCTCATGAATTAGAATCACCTGTTAATGAAATTATGTTTTGTAGTAAATCTACTACAAAAAAATTGGTATGACATCTTTGAAACTACTACGAATTAAGTAAATAATATATATTTGTTTTCAAAATAATATTTATTTATTTTTTTATACATAAAATTTTGATGTTTATTACTTAAAAACATGCCTGTAGTGCTCTTTCCACACCAGTTACTAAACTTCCTTTTCAGTATAAATCATTACTATTATTTGTGTTAAACCTGGCAAACCCATAAATGGGTAATACGTACATAAATTCAAATAAATAAATAAATAAATATTGAAAGTAGTAATAAATTTAAAATTTAAAATTAGCTGTAAATAAAATCAATCTTTGTGGTGCACTTTCCACATCAGCTTGTAAACATACTCTTCAATACAAATCATTATTGATATCTGTTAATATAACTGTCACATCGAGAAACAGAATTGGTCTGATTTAAATTAATTTAATTTAATTTAATCATTGATTTTTATAAAAGATACAAAAAAACAAATTATAACAATAATTTAATTATTTGCTACAAAACTATCAATAATAACTAAAATATGTTCTACCTACAATATCTTAAAATTAAATATTTTATCACTTTAATTGTCATATAAGAGAAGAAAAATATAAGTATATAAATGGGTAACTAAAAGTAAAAATTCTTTGTTACTCTTAGTAGTTTTATTCAGATAAATCATTTTGCTTTTATTGCAGATTTCGTTATCGTTTATGAAATAAATTTGTATTGCTTTTAAAACAATTGAAAAGTGCAGTAACACTTAGATATGTTTAAAAATTAAAAAAAAAATCAAAAAATCATGATTTTTGTCAATTCTGCCCAGTAATGCGTAATTAAATTAAATTAAATTAAATTAAATTGACAGTAGTAATAAATTTAGTATTTAAAACATTAAATTTTCCTATACATAAAAACAGTCGTTGTGGTGCACTTTCCACATCAGCTGGTATACATCCTCTTCAGTACAATTCATTTTTTATATTTGTTTATTCAGATTTAGCTGGCACACTCAGAAATGCGATATATGTGTATTAAAATTATTTAATATTTTAATTGTCATATTTTTTACATAAAAACTATTTGTGGTACATTTACAACACCACTTGTAGGCACCCACTTCAGTATAAACGAATAATAACATAATAAGTGATACCTTTGGTAAAGCACACCCAATAATGAGTTTATTAGCAATTGAAAGTAAGAAAGTAGCAATAAATTTATCATTTCAATTTATATAACCCAATAACTTGTATTTTAACATAACATCTTAATTGTTACACAACTTGATCCTTAAAATCTAAATACAGGTAAACTTTCACTCCTTAAATCGAATCGAATAAATACGTGTATTGAATAAATGTTTATACATCCACGTACGTTTGTAAGGTGTAACTTACTTTGGTTTTATTCTATAGACATCGTCAAGAAATGACATCATCGTTGAATAAAGAGTCGAGAAACCTGTTCTGTAGACGTTGAACGCCGATATATTCGCTATATTGTTCCCAGCTACAAAACATGATCACAATATTTCATTGTTAGCGAATTAGTAGGTCTTTTACCCATATTTTAGGTGTGACAGCCCCATTGTTAATGTTACAATATTAAATGTATTCTGATATTGTGTATAAAATTTGGAAAAATCAAAAATAGACATTTTGGGTATATATATTTCTTATTTTTAACCACTCAATATTTTTCTTATGTATTTTATATAGATTTCTACAGATTCGAAATTTTTATGCTTAAAAAACAAAGCCCAAAATCGGAAAAATTTGCTGTCCTATTATTGAACCACTAATAGAAAAAAAATCTGATAACTATTTTATATAATAATTAACTCACAAATTCGAAAATATTTAAATAAAACAATTGTTCACTTATCTTACATCTCCAGAATTTTCATTTTGAAATAATTATTTCAATTTTAAAATTTGTATTTCAAGTCTCCAAATTGAAATAATTATTTATTTCAAAATGAAAATTGCTGACTTGTACAAATGTAGGTAAATAGTTGTTTAATGTTGTTTAACTTAAATTTCCCCAAATATGTATTAAACCTAAAACAAATTTGAAAATATTGCAGAAAAACAACTGTTTACTCACCTTTGCAAAACTAAGAAATTTTTATTTTAAAATAGTTCAATCCTTCAATTTGGAACCTTGAAATACAAATTTGAAGAAATTTAAGTTAAACAACTATTTACTTACATTTGTACAAGTCAGCAATTTTTATTTTGAAATAAATAATTATTTATTATTTAATGTACATGTGTTTTATCATCATTAAAAACAGCAAAAAAATCTCTATTTAACAGTACAAAAGACAACTTTGAGCCCCATAGGAAAATTAAAAGTTGGTATGAATTTTTCGATAAGTATTTGAATTTCAAAAATTTTGAGGACCGCTGTTAACTCTTCGTAAAACTGTCTGTAGAATGTGCAAACTAGAAACTTGTATGAATTGAAACAAGAAAGTTATAAGTCAAAAAGTAAATTGGTCAAAATCAGTTTTTTGCTCATATCTAGTGATTTATGCATTTTTTCGGGAAAATAAATACATGATTAAAAGGGCCAACTAATGCGACAACTGTGCCCCAATTTAAACGACTTCGTATCTCTTACGGTTTTTGAAATTTCAATGGTTAGCCTCTTAAAACGGACACCCTGTAACCTACCCATTTTTTGGTTTATTTAACAATAGTTTACATTGTGAGTTTACAGCGAAAATTTGATTAATTTATTTAAAATAACATGAATTACAATTTTTTTTAGTTTTTATAATTTATAAAATTTTATTTCAAAATTTCTTCTGGTCCTATTTTTAGGAAACAATCTATACAATATAATTTGAAAGAAGTTATGTTTGTTAGATTTTTTCTATAATTAAAAAGATTCGAACATAAATCTAAAAATTTTGACTTTGACTTTGAGAAGTTACAATTCAATCAAAATAAAAATCACGAGTAAACATTGATAACATTACTATTAAATTCAATAAGTAATGTTATGTACACATAAAATGTTTATCTTATATACACATTGAAAAAATATATCTTAACTAAACAGACATATTAATTTTAATAGCGCCGATATTTCAAAAGTATTTACACATTTAAAAAATTAAGTACCATTTGAATTTAAGTGTAGCTTTTATCTGAATGTTGATTGCCGTATATAAATCTCAATAATATTATTGTGTTCTAGTTTAATACAATGAGCAGTGCGAAATTACTAAATAACTTCGGTGACATCATGTGAAACTGATTGTTAGAACTATTTGACCTATGTAGCCTGTCGTTTTAAAACTGACCTTAACCTACTGATATTGCAAAATGCCAGGGAAAAGAACTCAAAACAGTAACAATTTCAACTTTTATTTTTTCACTTATTTACTGGATATTTATTTTTAAATATGACATGGTGTAATAATTCTTTTAGAAGGTGTTAGTGTCATATTTTTCAAATTAATTATCACTATTTGTAAATAAATATAACTTCATTTTAAGAAAGCTTTAGCGTTTAAAATAGTAAAGAAAGTAGAATCTATAAATTTTAAATTAAATTTTCTAATCAATTAATTGTTAACATCTATAAATAACCATGAGTGTAAATTAAGATTCGCAAACAACTTTCTTGGAAAATCTCGATTATTTTTATAATTGCTGCGTCACTATTTTTCTCATTTATTTATGACTATATTTGGTATTCAATTCTAATGAAGCATCAGCTGATTCCACGAGGAATTGCATAAAATAATATTCAAAGAATAAATTTAAAAATGACAAGAATTAACCGTTATAAAAAGATCAATTCGTATCATCGGTTCAGAACTGAGAGTATCTTAAAACAAAAGATACTCAATAGTACCTAAGATACAAAAAGTATTTAAGATAAAGTATCTTAGATATTTTCTATTTTATGTAAAATGTATCTTTTATTTAAATACTTTTTAAAAGTATCTGCATCTTGTATCTTAAAAAAGTATTTTTTATCTTAAAAAGTATCTTTTATTATAATAAGTATATTTTATCTCAAACTTATATCTTTTGTCTTGTAGAAGTATTTTTGATCTTAAAAAAGTATCTTATTTACCTATATATGAAATACTACTAAAACAGCCAAAGAATATTGAAATGTGTTAAATAGAATATAATGATATTATTATAAAATGTTAAATATTTATAAGAGAAATTCGAAAATTAAAAAGGGGGCGTATTTCTTAACTTGCAATTATTACGGAGGTATCTACCTATTTATAAGTATCTTAAGGTAGATATCTGAAAGTATCTAATATATTGAAAAGTATCTAAGATACTTAGAATAACAAGTATCTAGATACTTAAGTATCTTTAACAAATTTATATAAATATCTATTAAAAGTATCTAGATATTTTTAAAAAGTATATGTCAAAAATAATCAAAACTTGTTGTATAGATCTTTTTCTATTGTATAAATATATCCCCATTATTTCCATATTTAAAGATTTAAAACATTATGTGTTAGGTATTTGTATTTGTACATCTCGCTGTAAAGTACAACTTACCGCACTTGGCACTTATAGTGTAATTATTACAACTATTTCCCATAAAACAGTACTTGTGGTGCTCTCTCAACTCCAGCTAGAAGTACACAGCCTCTGTTGCATAAATAATCATGATTGATATCTGTGATAAATATGGCGATACTCATTACAATAAACAGTGATTTATATATTTATTTATAGATATAATACGTGTTGATATACAAAGTGTAACTATATGTTTATTAAAATTCAAACTATGTTAAGTATAAACATATGTTTTCTAATATATGCCAACACATACGTAGCATACAAATTAGCATACATGTACCATATATGTCATTCAGTTTCGTGCTTATAATTTTTATGAAACAAATTTGTCACTTAAATAATTGGCATTCTTAATTTTTTATCAGCCAAATCAATATCTTAAACATGAACTCACAAAAATGTGTATTTAAGTATTGGAAACCATTTTTGAATAATTTATAAGATCATCAAAATTTAAGATAATGTAATGTAGATGAAGGAATAAATAGAGGTAATATAAGAATAACAATTGCAAGTCACCTTCATGGGCAATATTAGGTCAATGACAACAAGTACGATTATTTCTTTGAAGCCCAGACAGATCCTTATATAGCTAAGTTGCATCACAGATGCCTAAGCGTTCAAAGAATTTTAAGAGCAGTCATAAAACTTGATTTACTCATTAAGTTAATGATATATTTTTCACATGTCTCTTTGAAAATTGTCATTAGCTTTAATACATATAAATGACTTCATGTTTTTAAATCAATTATCGAATTATCGATACTAGTTTCAGATCGAAAGAAAAGTATCGATACTTTCAAGTATCGAACGAAAAATATAGGAAGTATGAGACATAGTTATTTTTATATCCAGGTACTAAAGTTTATATTTTTTTATTAGATACGAATATGGAATTTATTCTACGAGACGACAGCTGAGGAGAATAAACTATATGAGCAATAAAAAAATACTTTAGTTCTGAAGTATACACTATATTTTCTCCGAAATCGTTAAATTATTAATTAAAAACATAAATAAATAGCACTATGTGTTTGTAAAACGTCAGTCTAGCTATTGAGACGGGGATGGCTATTATTAAAAACGTACTGTCAAAGTGTCAAATATTTCTTTATATTTTCATTTATGTTTACACCTGCTTAGATGTCGTCTGCATGAAATCAGATAAATTATTATCAAAGGTAAATAATAAATAAATTCAGCAATAATATTATAAAATATTTTAAAATAAACTGCAAAAATATAACATTATTAAAATATAGGTTAATTCAGTTTGACAGATGAGTCCGTAAAATTAAATTTTGACATAAGAGTCTGTAAAGTTTTACTTTAGCTACTATTTTGATTAACTTCGAGCAGTGAAAATGTGTACTTTAACAATAAAATTAATTTATCCACTTTTCTTCACTGCAAGTACTAAGAAAAAATAAATTATTACGTAAGATTTTTTCCTAAAAGTAATAAAATTGTTAGTATATTTTAAAAAAATAAACATTTATATTTGATTAAATAAAATTTTCCGATACTGGGTTAAATTTACTGAAATTATAATATATCGGAAGATTTATAACGATACTAAAATGTCGAAATTGGAAGAAAAGTGACAAAATTAATATTTTTAATCAGAAAAATTACAGTATAAAAATAAAACATAAAAATCCAGACATTATATGAGACTTCACCGCTAAAATCGGTGATGTTAAACCCGAATTTAATTTTAAAAAATACAGTAATTTACATAAATAGAATAATGAGAAACAAAATATTGAATGATACAATTTCTTAAAATAATTGGAAGTATGATAAAAAATAGCGAACTTAACATTACAGATACAGATACATAATTATAAATAGGTGATGAAGTAATCATTTTAATTCTACTTCTATGAAGATACAGACGGATCGGGGAAAGGCATAATGATATGAGGTAATTATTATAATTAATTCAGGGTTCTCTGGTCTAGTAGGTACAATGATCGGTTTTGCGAACATTAATTCAAATTCTGCCGAGTTTAATTATCATTTATTTCTAAAAATAGTCCTATGGTGCACTCTTCACGACAGTTAGAGTGTCTGGGATAGAAAATTAGTACATGTGCTCTACGATGTAAGTATATTATTACAGATAAATGTCATAATATTTATTGAATATACTGGGTGCCTTCAAAAATCAGATTTCCCATGTTAATTTCTTATGTACACCTTAAAAAAACACCCGGTATATTAATTATTGGGTGTGCCAAACATTATTACACTTATCGGTATTAATTTTTTATTTTAATTACTATAATTCATTAAAAACCACAGCCTATGTATTTATACTTTGTCTAGTAATTTGAAAGTATGACACAAGTATATAATTAGTCATATCCGATATAAAGCATATTTAACACACCCAACAATAAGTATGAATTCATGAGTGATACATATATTTATTTTTTATTTTAATTCATAAAAATCTACAGCCCCAAATTATGTATTTCTATTTGATCTTTAGATATTTGAAAGTAACTTTTACGCAGTACATTTCCATTTTTTATTATGCAACATATAGTTTCCTATTGTATAAAAGATAAAAAGACACTAATTGCAAATTTCCTGAGGTAATAAATTACCGATAAACCGTACACTATTAAATTAAAGGTCACTTTTTGCCAGGAACTCTTTAATTTACATCATTCAAAACTTGTTCTATAATACAGTAATTATTGCAAAAAAAAGCTTCTCGGAAATAAATAAATTTTAATCTGCAACTAAATATTTTCTAATGCTAATTCCGTCATTCAAACTAGATTTATTTAACAGTATTTAATACAAAAAATGTTTTCCAAAACAGATGCGTTTGGCAATAAATAAATCTTGTTTTAATATCCATGACAACCTGTTTATCTGTGCAGCCAATTCTAAGCCTAAGTAGGTGTAAGGAAATGACAAATGACACCCCACCCACATGTTCGCGTTGGCGAATCTTAATTGTATTTAAGTGGGCCATGGAAACCTTGGCTTGCTACGATCTGATCTTAGAAGGTTGACCCTCAAGGATAACAGATTATTCCTAAATTTAGACAAAGTATGAATTAGTCGATCATTATATTCTCTCATCATTTTGATGCAGTATAGATTTTAATATTTTTATCGTCTTGGTCGCCAGAAAATATTTTTTATATTCCATAGAATTTTACAGTTATTTGCAATCACAGTTGAACATGAAAAATAACAATTATTAAAGTTTCACAGCCGAATTAATTAAAAAATACTCATTTTTGGGTCCAAAATTTTGGTTTTTAAAAATTATCCAAATTGATAGAAATCGCTGCGCTGATTTCAAATTTTCAAACAGAATTTAATTATCTTTTTTCGTCCCTGAGATATTTGCTGTCAAAGTTGCACCTCAAAAAAGTGTGTTTTTTGGTTATTTCTCTAAAATGGGTAGAGATACAATCTCAACGATTATGCCAGTCGATTCTACGCGCAAAATTACATAAAGAAATGTTTTCTCTGCATATACGTTCTTTGGAACGATTAGGCGAAAAATGAGAAAATCGAAAAAACCTAAATTTCTAAATTTCAATGTGGAACTTTTTTTCTCCAAAATTTTTTATTTTTAGGAGTTACGTAGATATTGATGCGCTGATTTTAAATTTTCAAACCGAATTGAATTATCTCTTACCGTTCTTGAGATATTCGCATTCAAAGTTGAGTTTTGGCAATACCTAAAAAAATAGGTTTTTTAGGTATACCCCTTTAAGGGTTAGGTATACGACTTCGATGACCTCACCAATCGATTCTACGTGCAAAATTACATAAGTGTACCAATTTTCAGATTTTTATTCCAATGGATACAATTTTTAGAGTGAAAAAACGAAAATGGCAAAAATCGAGAAAAATGCCTGATGAACCCCTTACGATTTTTTTCGATTTTTGGTCATTTTCAGTTTTTTCCTTCTAGAAATTCTATCTGTTGAGATAAAAATTTGAAAATTGGTACACTTATGTAATTTTGCCCGTAGAATCGAATGGAGAAGACGACGATACCGTAAACCTAACCATTTAAGAGGTATACCTAAAAAACCTGATTTTTTAGGTATAACTTTGAATACAAATATCTCGAGAACGGGAAGAGATAATTGAATTCTGTTTAAAAATTTCGAATCAGCACATTGATATCTACTTAAGTCCAAAATATAAAAAATTTTGAAGACAAAAAGTTTCGAGACGAAAAATTGAAATTTAGGTTTTTTCGTTTTTCTCATTTTTCACCGAATCGTTCCAAAAAACGTATATGCGGAGAAAACATTTCTTTATGTATCTTTGCCCGTAGAATCGAGTTGTAAAATCGTTGAGATTGTATCTCTACTCATTTTTTAAGTATACTCAAAAAACACATTTTTTTGAAGTGCAACTTTGACAGTAAATATCTCAGGAATGAAAATAGATAATTAAATTCTGTTTAAAAATTTAAAATCAGCGAATCGAGATCTATCAATTTGGACTATTTTGAAAAATTAAAATTTTGGATCCAAAAATGGGTATTTTTGGATTTTTTCGGCTGTATATGAAAAATTTTTGAGAGAAAAACTAAAAATTATAACTTTTCATGTTCAACTGTGATTGTAAATAAGTTAGATATGTAAAAATATATTAATTATTAATTGGAAATTTGAATTTTCAATTTTTTACTGACCCATCAGTCTAACAGACCCATTTTTAAATTAAAAAGTGAAAGAATTTGTAAAATTTTGTATTATTCTTTAACCGTATTGTACTGAATTGCATTTTTAAAAAATAGTACATAATTTTGAAGTTACAATTAGTAAAAAAAGTTTTCTTAAATTTGCTGTTGGTAGTCCAAACTTAGGGGGATGCCTACCTTAACCCCCCAAATCTCGCCACTGAATTACTGAATATACTTATCTATTAAATTGTCAAATTGAATTATTAATGACAGAAAACACGATTATGTGTCACAAACAAATGAGGCATCATCTATTAATTTTTTCCGTCATTACCATCTGAATTTGCAGCAATAAATCAAGATAATGAACGGAGTACAAAATAGGTCGTCCCATTGTAGATATCAGAGATAAAGTTCATTTCGAAGATTTATTCAATTGTACTGCTTTTTGTTGGGGTTAGTTCAGCTTAATTTATTACCATTTACATATGGAGTTTACTTCTAGTAAAACATTTAATAATCTTATAATCAATATATACGTATACTTACAATAAATATTTAAAACAATAATTGTAGGTACTCTTAAGTTCATCAACCCATCAGGTGACTAAAATCAAGTAGGTGTGTAAAAAAGAACCGATATTCAAAAACAAAAGTGAATCATAGGAACTTTTATGGCATTTTGTAGGTGGTCAGTAGGATTGGACATTGTTAAAAGAATTAATTCAATGAAAGACATAAATGTTATGTACCTTTTTACAGTAAACAGTATACGCGTACTATTATACTGTTTTAATTAACATGTCAAACCGGAAGTAAGATTTAATTAGATATGTGAACTAATTAATGAAGTTGAGAATAAATGGTTTGTGCAGTCATTAATTAAACTATTATAGTACATGGAGTCTAAATATATCTTGAGCAAAGTTGCCACATCCAAAAAAATAACAGAGAATTTTTTAATTTTGAAATATATTAATATGATTATTCCACACCTGTCATTTTTCCCCAATCAGAAATATTCATTTGATAGAAAAAGATATTTTTTTTATTATTACATCAGTAATAAAGCCAAATTGTTATTATTTTGAAGAATTATTGTACCTCCTTCCATTTTTCAGTAACTTACTATTGCCCTAAAATAAGTGTGAGTTACACCCTTAAAAATATTACCAGTGAATTATTCGCATCAAAATACGTATGTACACAAATTTTCATTTTAAAATTCCCACTAGTACAGCCGCAATTACAGATTTAATATCAACCAATAGGAATCCAGATGACCGTCTTCAATGCGCGTCTCAGGATATACCTGGGATCCTGAGACGCTAGTACTCAGTCCCGCTGTGCGGGGCGCCGGGGCGGTAGTGGGCCTTCAGGTCTCCGCCTCGCCTAGTGGTCTGGCTAGGTCACCTTCCAGGGCATCTCATGCCCTGAAAGTGATCTAGTTCAGCCGGCTGGGAATTGGAGTACGCTTCAGTGTGTGCTGAAATTCTAGGTCTGGTGAAACCAGAGCACATTCTGGAGCAGATATAACTGCTCTGGATTGTGCCCTTGTTTCAGTGGGTCAAGAATTAGAGCACTCAAAAGTGCTTGCTGTAATTTCAAGCCTGCTGAAACCAGAGCATGTTCTGGAGCAGATATAACTGCTCTGGATTGTGCTCTTGTTTCAGTGGGTCAAGAATTAGAACACTCAAAAGTGCTTGCTCTAATTCTAGGTCTGCTGAAACCAGAGCTTATTCTGGAGCAGATATAGCTGCTCTGGATTGTGCTCTTGTTTCAGTGGGTCAAGAATTAGAGCACTCAAAAGTGCTTGCTCTAATTCTAAGTCTGTTGAAACCAGAGCACATTCTGGAGTATATTTGGCTGCTCTGGATTGTGCTCTGGTTTCAGTAAGTCAAGAATTAGATTATTTTGAAATATTTACTCTAATTCTTGGCCTACTAAAACAAGAGCAAATTTTTAAGCAGTTTTGGGTGCTCTGCTTTCAATGGGTCAAGAATTAGAGGATTTTGAAATGTTTGCCTAGTACTTCTTTTTATTGTAGTTTATGTTTTGGTCATTAGTCATTATAAGATATTTTGACCCCAAGAAAATTTTGAAAAGTCGCCCCAATGATATAAATACATTTTTTTTTGTTTCTCGTTTGTGTTTCTATGCAACAATTTTTTCTTATAAATTCATATACGTAAACCGATTGAAGAGAAGACCTATTTTTAAATAGTTGGTTCAAAAAATAATCTAATTAAATAAAACCGATTTAATTTTAAACTATAATATTTCTATCTATTTATGAGCAAGCTTAGATTACAAAAGATGTTAAACATCTGTACCAATTTTTTGCTCGTACGATATTGATTAAAACTTTTTGATTAAATCCATAATTCATGAACACAGTTCCAAACAAAAAATTAGTTTTTAGGAGTTATTACAAAAGTTAAAATTTAAGTACTTTAAATGTTGAGGTCGTTTTACGTAAGTACATTTTCTTGTATTGTAATGACTGTAATTAGAAAGGTGTTTTTGATAAAATCAATAATATGTGCGGAAATAATCGGATTTTCCGGAAAATCTCTTAATTTAATTGTCACAGATTTTCAGGTTATTTTCAGCATTTTATTTTTCTGTCTTAGTCACGCATAGCATATTTACTATAAATTTCTTTATTATAATTTCTCCGAGAAACTATGAGAAACTCATTTCAAAATGCATAATTAGAATATTATTTTATCTAATTTAAATAAAATTCATATTAGACTTTTACTTTTAAAACATGTTTTCTCAAAAGGAAAATCGTTAATTTTGCAGTTTAAAGACATAATTGCTAGAAAATTATTAAATTGCTTGAATTATTATAGTGGTGCACTCTTTTTATCAGATATAAGTGCCTGAAAGGTATTGTTCAATGTGGAATAAGTAAAAATTTGAAAGCCCATCTACAGTAACGTTATTTTACTTTTGTCGGTTATAGCGATGAAATTTTTGGGATCCCTTCGATATTGTTATAATCGAATTTTACTGTAATACATTTCAAAGCAAATTTATCAAAAAATCACACATTAATGCAAAACTTGTCAGCGTTTTAAATTCAATATAATTATAATATGCCAGTAAAGTCGTTTTACCGACGAAGTTAAAAAAATTTAGTAGTTCTTGATAGTATTGCTACAAGGTAACATTACTCACATGCTTTTTTCCCCAATTTTCGTAAATTTGGAATGTTAAATAACAATGACAGAACAAGTGATTTAAATCAATGATTAAAAAAAAATCAGTGTGATTTAACTCCGATTAATATCACTGATTTAAATCAAGTGATTTAAATCAATTCAACCCTGAATATTTTACATTTTATAATAATTTGTACATCAGTACATTCTATTCAATTAAATATTAATTTGCAATATGTCTTTCAAATACATTCTCTTACAAAATCTAGTACTAAAAAAACCTAATATTGTATGCTTGTACTTATTATTTATTTACAGTTTATAGTATGAATTTTTTGAATTTCCCGGTATGTAATTCCTGGTAATAGGTCCCTAGTCCAGCCCTGTGCTGCAGAGCCCATGCAGTAGTGACCCAATTTCCCTTTTGGCCTGAATCCGTATAATCGATTAAACAAAATAGTGGAATTTAGAATTTGACACAGAGAACTATGTGGCTAAGATCACGCAATGATGACTGATGCTTAAACTTAGTCAAGACCCAGACAACTCAGAATGTATTGAAATTCAATGAAAAACAGACTGGGACGTAAACCAAACCGAGGTTCTCAAAATTTTACACTGAAGACTGAAGATGTGATCTTTAAAATATTAAAGGGGCAACTCTATCTGAAACACAATTTTGAAATTTATTTGTATCATAAAATATATTTGCTACATGCCATTAGGCACTCGAGCTATAGTGGAAAAAGGACAATTCTATCTGATAATATGTAATGTAAAAAATATTTATTACATGACATTTTACAGGCACTCGGAGCTTTAGTGGAAAAAGTACAAGTTTAATTTATATTTGGAATAATTTCGTATTAAATTTTATATATGAAAATATTTTAAATATCCGCTGGTTTTTTTCTAAAAAAAATACCTTATTATAAGTAATATAATGAGAAGAATAAAATTACCGGTAAAATTTACAAATATTTGTTGTGTAGTAACCAATGTCAAAAATATCACTTTAATCACGGTAGATGAGTTTATTTTACCGATAAACTCCAATGACTAATGGGAACAGTATTATACTGATAAAATTCCGTTACCCCGACAAAATTTAGGTATCAAGTAATTAAGCTGTTGTTATTGTTTATAACTGTGTTAGGTTGCAGGAAAAAAAATTGGTAAAATAATATTTTATCGATAAAATTAAGAGGTCTTGTGATATTACTTCTGATTAAATTCATAGCTTGAAATATATTTTCTTGGTTATTTCACGAATGACAACATTTTATACATAAAAATTGGTTTTATCAAATTTTATCGCTGTAAAACTACCTTCATCTTTCAAAGAAAGCATTCTAATTGGGTGAAAATTACATGTGTGGAATAACCCCAAAAAATCTATGAAAAAAGCTGTCACCAATAATAAATTTAATTTACACAAAAAAAAGTGAAATATATACATGTATTTTCACAATTTATTTAAAATATAGGTATAAATACAACTGCCACTTTAAAAAATATATAGCACTGTGTGACATCATATTTATTTATAGTATTGCTATCTATTTTTCACTTCTAGATAAAAATACCTTTCATATATTAGTTGGTATTACATGAAAATTAAAATGTATGTATGATCTGTCATCGCTTAATATATTATATATTTAATTTTTTTGAGATATCGACTGTAAATCTGCAATGTCAGATCATCTATCCAAATACAAGTAAAGTTCGTGACAGTATCATTTAATTAAACAATTATGTAACCAACATACATGTCGTGGAAATATTCTGTATATCAACAAGTGATTTTCAATCTTTCTGTTTCAATAATGACATTGCATGCAATGTACACATATGAGTCGTATGGGAAATTACAACGGAATCATACACCGGTTTCATTTACCCTTAATAGACAGCTGATAAATGGTTCACAGTTTTATTATTATGTATCTCTATATCTGTACTCCGAAAATCGACAAGGGAAATACATAATATTGATAAATAATTCACGTAGATGTGTATGCAGATATAGTTTTTGGAAATAATAAATAGGATATGTAAATAAATATTTATACAATATATAATAATATATAAAATACAGTTGTGACACCAAAAATATGTGAATTAATTTTGTTACTATTGTCGTCAAACATATTAGAATTTGACAAGCCGTAGCTTCGGAATTTTTTTAAAAATATTGCTAATTCCACCAAATTAGTGGAGTTATCTTTGGAACTAATAATATACATACTTAATTCTTTTTATAAATAGGGACTGAAGTTAGTTTGACATTTCAGAATGTTAATAAGGGGTATAACAATTTCGAATTAGTGGCTAATCATTTTTATGAATCTACGTGTCATAAATCAGGTATGAAAATGAGTTATACCACCCGACAAATAGAGGTAGCCAACAAATGTTTAACTGTTTTAAATTTTTAGTCGCGTAAATATTTTTTTCGAAATCGAAACTAATGTATACGATATCACTCTGCGAAGTTAGCGAAAGTAGTAGTTAAACTAAAACTTTAGACGTCAAAATTTAACTTTACGTACTCATCTCTCAAACTGACAACTTTATTTTAATAGTAGTACATATCATTCTATAATATTATTGTTGAATTTATTTATTATTTACCTTTGATAATAATTTAACTGATTTCATGCAAACGACTACTAAGCAGGTGTAAACATAAATTATAATTAAAAAATTATAAAGAAATATTTGACACTTTGACAGTACGTTTGTTATCACAGCCATCCCCGTCTCAATAGCTAGTTGACGTTTTACAAACACATAATGCTATTTATATATGTTTTAATTAAAAATTTAACGATTGCGGAAAAAATATACTGTATATATGTAAGGACTAAAGTATTTTTTATTACGAGGCTATCGCGTCGTACAATAAATTCCATATGCGTAATAAAAAATTATATTTTAGTCCCTTGATATACAAATAACTAATTTTATAGTCACGAAAAATGACGTTTATATAACTTGTGTTTTAAATAAACTATGTATATATTTATGATAGCTGTTGCATTTAAAATTTGTATAATTTATATAAAATCTTGAGATGTGACCCGGTGCGAACATTTTGGCAACGCCTGCCCGACGCTCATTTGTTGATAACATGGCGACGCCGCCGTCGTGCCTCAGTCTCGTCTCCGTCGCGACGCGAGAACAATCGCCATCGCCATGTGACCCGGGTCACAAGTGACCCGTCGTGTATACGACCCGAGGCCACTAACTTACATAATCATAAGAGTGTCGCGATCATATCCTCGTCATATCCACTCCGAATTATAGTGTTAATGTGTTAAAGTTCCTTTAAAATTTAAAGATGATATTTAATTGCTCATAAGATGACGTCGGTGTATACGCATATGCCTGTGTATTTCAACACTGAAAATCTAAATGGAACCTTGTCAGAATCATCCCAATCATCTGATGAAGAGGAAGATAAGTATGTTATTTGCCCACCCAAAAATGGGCCTGAATATGCAACAGATACATTCAAACATACATATGTTTTGTACCAAATTATTATCATATTTTGTCAAAAAAATTCTCAACCCCATCTGTCATAATTACTTCCATTGCAATATTTACAATTGGAGTGTCTTGTATAAATAAAATATTGAGGAATCAATAGATCAGTGTTGGATGTCTTTGTTAATTTTTTATGAATGTATTGGTACACATGAATACAATAAAACTGTAATATGATATTGATGTCGCTATAATGATAATTCGTTGAGATAAGGTACATTATGTATCTATAAAAATTTAGATTAAAAATTCTTTAATAATGTAAAAAAGCATCTTTAATATGTAGTAATATAAAATCAATATTTTATTGTAAATAAAAATATAAAGTTTGATTCAAAATGATATATGTACGTATGTATGTTTCTAGTTATTAAAACAGGGTGTTCATTTTATTTTGTCCACTATTGTTATCTCAAGAACTATAAAAGCTACAAGATCGGTTAAATTAGAAAACAATTTCTATTTTACAAAACTATTATAATGAGCCAAAATTAGTTATTTGTATCACTAGACCAGAAAATGAACTTTTACGAGAGCGAGTTCATATTGACTGCAAATAATGCGAGATCTCGCAAAAGAGATACTGTAATGCTAAAATATTTAAGTTGGTATCTCTACTTTTTGCCGGCCTAGGCCGGCAAACGGAAAGTTTGTGGACGATTTTTTTACGAGTTCTGTAATACTAATCATAATGGGACGGCGTGATTTTTTTTAATCTGTGATTCAACTTTCTTACTTTAAATAGTACAGTCTATATTTTTTTAATTTAAAGGTAGAATTAGCGTGATAAGAACGCAGAATTTGACGTTTGTTTTTTATTATTCATGGCAATTTCTATTTTCAGGTAAAAGTATACAAAATTAATGCCAACATAAAGATTTTATTATTTAACTAAAAATTAACTTCAAACATTGAATTTGTAATTTTATGTAGATTCCAAATAAAATTTTGTCAACAATATACATTGCAATAAAAAAGAGCAACACTAGAAAATATCAAAATTTAAATACTTATATTTTTTACCAAATTGAAACGTAACGATTCATTTTTAAGAAAAGAAAATAATAGTTTCTTTAGTCATGAACATTTTATGTATAATTTAAACATAAAAAAGTGCAGTATGTTTTTCCAAACGTCTTTCGAAAATCTTGTTTTTATGATAACAAATTGCACTCCTGAAAGATGGTTCTCAAAAAACATCTAGTACTTCTGAGCATCTATCATTTAAAAGTATTGTAGAAGATTTTGCACATTATAAAAAAAATCATACATTAAATTTTTATTCCATTTTGAAAAAGGGCACCAACCAACATAAATCCGGTCCTAGTTTAACTCACTTTAATATTCTCGTAAAATATAAATTATTTGTTAATTTTAACCGATCTCGTAGGTCTTATAGTTCTCGAGACAGAAATAGTATAGACAAAACAAAATGAACACCCTGTTATTGCACTTTTAGTCCAAATTCTCTTGTCCTATAATCATAAAACAAAACAATAAAATTCCAATTGTTAAACGTTGTCAAGAAGTAATTACTTTAAAACAATAAAAACTTCGGCTAAACGGCAACAATTTGCAAACACGATTCTGTTTGCGTGACCACTCAAAATCAAAACTACTACGGATTAAAGATATGAAACCTTGGAACTTTACCTCGGTCTACAAATTTCAGATGCTGGAAAAACTGGGTTGCATAAATATTTCATACTAGAGAAGTCCCACTTGTAGTCGATAATTGAGACTATTTATATACAGTTGTTGCTTCGTGGCAATGATCTCATAAATAGCTTTGTCTGCTGATGAGAATGTACATTTAAATCTGTCATACATTTCAAAAAAATCAGATGTGGCTACCACAGAACTGACTGTTAGTAACAAAAAGTTTTTACGTTTAAAAATTTTCAAATTCTTTCGAAATATTTCCAAAAAAAAAATACTTCTGATTGACCAATTTGTGCCAAAAAAAAAATTACTAAAAATAATTTTTCTATTTCCAAAGTCATTCATATGGTAATTCTGTCATTATATACGTAATTAAAAAATTAATATGTTTAATAAAAACTAGTAAAAAAAGCGCATGTGGTCTTTTTGTTCTCTCTAATACAAGTTTTTTTCTGATACTTTTCGAAAAAAACTGCGACTTTTTTCTTCGAGACGACAGCAAAAATTAATCCTCTCGTGCTATTGATTTCAGAAGCTTAAATATGAGGTTTTATAATATAAAGTTTCATTAAAATCCGTTCAACCGAATTTATTCAATAAAAACAGACAAAATTATTGTAAATATCTTAATTGCATATCTGTTAAAATCCCGAAATGTCAAAATCGTTAAAATCAGTGGCGTAGACAAGGGGAGAGATATGGAGATCAATCCCCCCCATTGGAAATAAATTATTTACTAGTTTTTATATTCTGAAAAAAAGATTAAATGTTGAATTATAAATGTTATCTATTTCATGACATAGAGAGAAAAAAATCAGAGTCGCTATTTTTTGCCAGTTATGCATTAGTTGTGCAATTGCTAGTACACTTTAAAGAAATTCATTCGATGTAAAATTTTTGTATTGATTGGTATTCCATATTAAATTCAAATTGGCAGACCTAATACTGAGTATTAAATTCCTATGATATATTTGTTTATTTTTTTGTAGACGGCACACATGCCCTCACAATCCAGAAGAATACAACGACCACCTACACCTAGAGGGCCCGTTCTTAGGCGAGAGAAAATACCAGTACCCTCCTCTGCAAGGAGAAAGAGCTCCGATTAAAAAACCCCAGGATAACCTCAAACCCGAAGGAGAGTTCGAGAAGAGAACTCCTGAGAAATGGCAACCAGGAGAACGCGCACCAGTCAAAAAACCAGAAGATAATCTCAAACCAGAAGGAGACTTCGAAAAACGTAAACCTGACGACTGGAAACCTGCCGAAAGACCGACTCAAAAGAAGCCCCAAGACAACCTTAAACCCGAAGGAGACTTCGAGAAGAGAACTCCAGAAAAATGGCAACCTGGAGACCGCGCACCCGTCAGGAAACCTGAAGACAATTTACGTCCTGAAGGAGATTTCGAAAAACGTAAACCTGACGACTGGAAACCTGCCGAAAGACCGACTCAAAAGAAGCCCCAAGACAACCTTAAACCCGAAGGAGACTTCGAAAAGAGAACTCCAGAAAAATGGCAACCTGGAGACCGTGCACCAGTCAGGAAACCTGAAGATAACTTACGTCCTGAAGGAGACTTTGAAAAACGCAAACCTGATGATTGGAAACCAGCCGAAAGACCAACTCCAAAGAAGCCTCAAGACAATCTTAAACCAGAAGGGGACTTCGAAGTTCCTGAGCCTCAAAAATGGTCACCTGGTGAACGCCCTGTTGCCAAGAGACCTCAAGATAATCTAAAACCTGAAGGAGAATTCACTGGGACAAGAAGTATTGTTGAAGATTACAGAGTAATCAAAGGAGAACGTGCTGATATTACTAGACGAACAGACAACTTAACCATCACTGGGGAATTTATTGATACAACTACTTCGAAAACTGATTTCACTTACGAACCTGTCGAACGAGCTAGTCCAGTCAGAAGAAACACTTTCACTAAAATTGAAGGCGACTTTATTACAGACACAACTAATAAATCAGAATTTATTGACTACACAAATGTAGAACGAACAACAATTGTCACTCGTAAAGACAACTTAACTGTTGAAGGAGATATGACTTTTGATACATCAACTACTACAGATTTCACTGAGAAAATAGTTCCTGTCGAACCTCGAAGACGTCGTACATGGACCAAAGATGACGTGGAAAAATTCTATTCTACCCAACAGACTCAACAAACCACTACATCTCAAGATGTTTACAAGACGTTTGATAGTACTGACGTCAGACAAACTGTTGTCGTCCATCGTGATAACTTAAAACCTGAAGGACCTTTCGAAGGAAGACCTAAATCCAAGGATGACTATGTGCCTAAACTTACAGAACGTCCAACTCCAAGAAAACCTAAAGACAATCTCAAACCAGAAGGAGACTTCGAAAGACGCAAACCTGACGATTGGAAACCAGCCGAAAGAGCAACACCAACCAAACCCAGAGATAATCTTAAACCTGAAGGAGACTTTGAGAAAAGAACTCCTGAAAAATGGCAACCTGGAGACCGTGCACCTGTCAGGAAACCTGAAGACAATCTAAGACCTGAAGGCGACTTTGAAAAACGTAAACCAGAAGATTGGCGACCTGCTGAAAGGCCAAAACAAAAACGACCTGAAGATAATCTTAGGCCAGAAGGAGATTTCGAAAGACCTGAAAAACCAGGCTTTAGACCAGCTGAAAGACCCAAACAAAAGAAACCTGAAGATAATCTCAGACCGGAAGGAGATTTTGAAAAACGTAAACCTGACGATTGGAAGCCAGCAGAAAGACCTAAACCAAAACGTCCTGAAGATAATCTCAGGCCTGAGGGAGACTTTGAAAGACCTGATAGGCCTGGCTTCACTCCAACCAAACGTCCAGATGCCATCAGACCTTACGATAATCTCAAACCTGAAGGTGATCACGAATATCCTGAACGACAGAAGTTCAGACCTGCTGAACGTCCTTCACCAACCAAACCACGAGACAATCTCAAGCCTGAAGGTGACTTCGAAAGACCTGAGAAACCTAAATTCAGTCCTGCGGAAAGACCCAAGCAAAAGAAGCCTGAAGACAATTTATATCCTGAGGGTGAATTTGAAAAACGTAAGCCTGACGATTGGCGTCCAGCTGAAAGGCCTAAACAAAAGAAACCTGAGGACAATCTCCGACCTGAGGGAGACTTTGAAAGACCCGACAGGCCAGGTTATACTCCAAGCAAACGTCCAGAAGCCTTCAGACCCTATGATAACCTCAAACCTGAAGGAGATCATGAGTATCCTGAAAGGCAGAAGTTCAGACCAGCTGAACGTCCAACACCCACCAAACCCAGAGACAATCTCAAACCTGAAGGAGAATTTGAAAAACGTAAACCTGAAGACTGGCAGCCTGCTGAGAGGCCAAGACAGAAGAAGCCTGAAGATAACTTATATCCTGAGGGTAAATTTGAAAGACCTGAGAAACCAGGCTTCCAGCCAGCCGAAAGACCCAAACAGAAGAAACCCGAGGACAATCTCAGACCCGAGGGTGACTTCGAAAGACCCGACAGGCCTGGGTACACTCCCACTAAACGTCCAGATGCCTTCAAACCTTATGATAACCTCAAACCAGAGGGAGATCATGAGTATCCCGAAAGGCAGAAGTTCAGGCCAGCTGAAATTCCAACACCTACTAAGCCTAGAGATAATCTCAAACCTGAAGGAGAGTTCGAACGTCCTGAGAAACCAAAATACAGTCCTGGTGAACGACCCAAGCAGAAGAAACCAGAGGATAACTTGTATCCTGAAGGTGACTTCGTCAGGCCAGACAAACCAGGTTTCCAACCAGCTGAAAGACCCAAACAGAAGAAACCTGAAGATAACCTCAGACCTGAAGGAGACTTCGAAAGGCCCGACAGACCTGGGTTCACTCCCTCCAAACGACCAGATGCCTTCAGACCTTATGACAATCTCAAACCAGAAGGCGAACATGAATATCCCGAAAGGCAGAAATTCAAGCCGGCTGAACGACCAACACCAACCAAACCCAGAGATAATCTTAAACCTGAAGGAGAATTCGAGAAACGTAAACCGGAAGATTGGCAACCAGCTGAAAGACCCAAGCAGAAGAAACCTGAAGACAACTTATATCCTGAAGGTAAATTTGAAAGACCAGACAGGCCAGAGTACACTCCATCTAAGAGGCCTGACGCCATCAAACCGTTTGATAATCTCAAACCTGAAGGTGATCATGAATATCCTGAAAGACAAAAATTCAGGCCGGCTGAAAGACCTACTCCAACTAAACCAAGAGATAATCTCAAACCTGAAGGAGAATTTGAGAAACGTAAACCTGATGAATGGCAGCCAGCTGAAAGACCCAAACAAAAGAAACCTGAAGACAATTTATATCCAGAAGGTAAATTTGAAAGGCCAGACAGGCCAGAGTATACTCCATCTAAGAGGCCAGACGCCATCAAACCGTTTGATAATCTCAAACCTGAAGGTGATCATGAATATCCTGAACGACAAAAGTTCAAACCGGCTGAAAGACCTACTCCAACTAAACCAAGAGATAATCTTAAACCCGAAGGAGAGTTTGAGAAACGTAAGCCTGATGATTGGCAACCAGCTGAAAGACCCAAGCAAAAGAGACCGGAAGATAATCTCAGACCAGAAGGAGACTTCGAAAGACCAGACAGGCCTGAATACACTCCTTCTAAACGTCCAGATGCTATTAAACCATTTGACAACCTGAAACCAGAAGGCGATCACGAATATCCTGAAAGACAGAAGTTCAGACCTGCTGAAAGGCCAACACCTACCAAACCAAGAGACAATCTCAAGCCTGAAGGAGAATTTGAAAAACGTAAACCAGATGATTGGCAGCCAGCTGAAAGACCCAAACAGAAGAAACCTGAAGACAACTTATATCCTGAAGGTAAATTTGAAAGACCAGACAGGCCAGAGTACACTCCATCTAAGAGGCCTGACGCTATCAAACCATTTGATAATCTTAAACCTGAAGGTGATCATGAATATCCTGAAAGACAAAAGTTCAGGCCGGCTGAAAGACCTACTCCAACTAAACCAAGAGATAATCTTAAACCCGAAGGAGAGTTTGAGAAACGCAAACCTGATGATTGGCAACCAGCTGAAAGACCCAAACAGAAGAAGCCTGAAGATAATCTCAGACCAGAAGGAGACTTCGAAAGACCTGATAGGCCAGAGTACACTCCGTCCAAACGTCCTGATGCCATTAAACCATTTGACAATCTCAAACCAGAAGGTGATCACGAATACCCTGAAAGACAGAAGTTCCGACCAGCTGAACGTCCTTCACCAACTAAACCTAAAGATAATCTCAAGCCTGAAGGAGAATTCGAAAAACGTAAACCAGATGACTGGCAGCCAGCTGAAAGACCCAAGCAGAAGAAACCTGAAGACAACTTATATCCTGAAGGTAAATTTGAAAGACCAGACAGGCCAGAATATACACCAAGCAAACGACCAGATGCCATCAGACCTTACGATAATCTTAAACCAGAAGGCGACCATGAATATCCTGAAAGAGAAAAGTTCAGGCCTGCTGAAAGACCTTCTCCAACTAAGCCTAAAGATAACTTGAAACCTGAAGGCGAGTTTGAGAGACGTAAGCCAGAAGATTGGAAACCAGCTGAAAGGCCAAAACAAAAGAAACCTGAAGATAATTTATACCCTGAAGGTGATTTCGTTAGGCCAGATAAACCTGGTTTCCAACCTGGTGAAAGACCCAAGGCAACCAAACCTGAAGATAATCTCAGACCTGAGGGAGACTTTGAAAGACCTGACAGGCCTGGCTACACTCCAAGCAAACGTCCTGATGCCATCCGACCTTACGATAACCTCAAACCTGAAGGAGATCATGAGTATCCTGAAAGGCAGAAGTTCAGACCAGCTGAACGTCCAACACCCACCAAACCCAGAGACAATCTCAAACCTGAAGGAGAATTTGAAAAACGTAAACCTGAAGACTGGCAACCCGCTGAGAGGCCAAGACAGAAGAAACCTGAAGACAACTTATATCCTGAGGGTAAATTTGAAAGACCTGAGAAACCAGGCTTCCAGCCAGCCGAAAGACCCAAGCAGAAGAAACCCGAGGACAATCTCAGACCCGAGGGTGACTTCGAAAGACCCGACAGGCCAGGGTACACTCCCACTAAACGTCCAGATGCTTTCAAACCTTATGATAACCTCAAACCAGAGGGAGATCATGAGTATCCCGAAAGGCAGAAGTTCAAGCCAGCTGAAATTCCAACACCTACTAAGCCTAGGGATAACCTCAAACCTGAAGGAGAGTTCGAACGTCCTGAGAAACCAAAATACAGTCCTGGTGAACGACCCAAACAGAAGAGACCAGAGGATAACTTGTATCCTGAAGGTGACTTCGTCAGACCAGACAAACCAGGTTTCCAACCGGCTGAGAGGCCCAAACAGAAGAAACCTGAAGATAACCTCAGACCTGAAGGGGACTTCGAAAGGCCCGACAGACCTGGGTTCACTCCCTCCAAACGACCAGATGCCTTCAGACCTTATGACAATCTCAAACCAGAAGGCGAACATGAATATCCCGAAAGGCAGAAATTCAAGCCGGCTGAACGACCAACACCAACCAAACCCAGAGATAATCTTAAACCTGAAGGCGAATTTGAGAAACGTAAACCAGATGATTGGAAACCTGCTGAAAGGCCTACTCAAAAGAAACCTGAAGATAATTTATATCCTGAAGGTGAATTTGAAAAACGCAAGCCTGACGATTGGCGTCCAGCTGAAAGGCCTAAACAGAAGAAACCTGAAGATAATCTCAGACCTGAAGGAGATTTTGAAAGGCCGGACAGACCAGGCTACACGCCTATCAAACGACCAGAACCAATCAGACATAGCGATAACTTGCGTCCTGAAGGAGACCATGAATATCCTGAAAAGGAGAAGTTCAGACCAGCTGAACGTGCCACTCCAACCAAACCAAAAGACAATCTTAAACCAGAAGGTGAATTTGAGAAACGTACTCCTACTAAAGTTGGTCCAGGTGAAAGAAGAACTCCCATCAAACATGACGATAACTTACGTCCTGAAGGCGACTTCGAAAGACCTGAAAAGCCTGGTTTCAGACCTGCTGAAAGACCTAAGCAAGTTAGACCTGAAGACAACCTCAGACCTGAAGGAGACTTTGAGGTTCCAGACCGCCCTGAATATCGTCCAGGTGAACGACCTAAGCAAGTCAGACCTGAGGACAATCTTCGTCCTGAAGGTGACTTTGAAAGACCTGAAAAGCCTGGCTTCAGACCTGCTGAAAGACCCAAGCAAGTCAAACCTGAAGACAACCTCAGACCTGAAGGACAATTCGAAGTACCAGACCGTCCTGAATATCGTCCAGCTGAACGACCCAAACAGGTCAAACCCGAAGACAATCTTCGTCCTGAAGGTACCTTCGAGAGACCTGAAAAGCCTGGATTCAAACCTGCTGAAAGACCCAAGCAAGTCAAACCTGAAGATAATCTACGTCCTGAAGGAGATTTCGCTAAGCCTGAGAAACAAGAGGTTGTACCTTCCGAACTTCGAAGACCAATCAGACACGAGGATAACTTGAAACCAGAAGGTGTTATAGATGTTCGCCGAAGAGACGACTACACAATCGTAAAAGGAGAAAGAGTAGACATTGTCAAACACGAAGACAACTTAAGAATGGAAGGAGAATGGAACATCCAAAGAAGAGACGACTACAAGAACGTCAAAGTCATCGACAGAGTCGAAGTTCGCAAACGAGAAGACAATCTTCGTGTTGAAGGTGAATTCACTGATATTCGCACTCGAGATGACTACAAAATTGTTAAAGGCGAACGACATGAAACAAAGAAACCTCAAGACAACCTCAAACCCGAAGGAGAATTCGAGAGACCAACGCCTACTAAAGTTGGACCAGCTGAAAAACGACAACTCATCAGACACGAAGACAATTTGAGAGTCGAAGGCGAATTTGTTGATATTCGTCGTAAAGATGACTACAGGGTAGTCAGAGGTGAACGTACAGAAATCATCAGACATGATGATAACTTAAAAATGGAAGGAACATTCGAAAACATGGTCAAACGTGATGACTACAGAGTCGTTAGAGGAGAAAGAGCTGATGTAGTCAGAAGAGAAGATAATTTGAAGGTTGAAGGCAAGTTTGATGACACTAGAACAAGTGACACTTACAGAGTTGTCAAAGGAGAAAGAGCAGAGGTTATTATTCGTGAAGATAACCTCAAAATGGTTGGAGAATTCAACGAATACAAAAAACGTGATGAATTCACAACAACCAGAGGTGAAAGAACAAAAGTCGTACGCCATACTGACAACCTTAAACTTGAGGGTGACTTCGAACGTCCATCACCTACAAAGGTAGGCCCAGGTGAACGTCGTACCCCCATCAAACACGAAGACAATCTTCATCCTGAAGGCGACTTTGACAGACCTGAAAAACCAAAATACAGCCCTGGCGAAAGACCCAAACAAAAGAAACCAGAAGACAATCTTCGTCCCGAAGGAGACTTCGAACGTCGCAGTCCAGAAAAATGGCAACCAGGAGATCGTGCTACTGTTAAGAAACCGCAGGATAATCTCAGACCTGAAGGAGACTTTGAAAAGCGAACACCTTCCAAAGTTGGACCTGGTGAACGAAGAACTCCAATCAGACAAAAGGACAACCTCTTCCCAGAAGGCGACTTCGAGAAGAGAACTCCTGGACAGGTTGGACCTGGAGAAAGAAGAACTCCTATCAAACATCCAGACAATCTCAAACCTGAAGGCGACTTCGAAAAGAGAACTCCAGGTAAAATTGGACCTGGTGAACGTGCTGAAATTGTCAAACATCCTGATAACTTAAAACCAGAAGGTGACTTTATTGGCAAGCCTAAAGACGATTACAAACCAACTTTAGGTGAACGCGCCCCAGTCAGAAAACCACAAGACAATCTCAAGGTCACTGGAGGTCAATTCCAAGATACAACAGTTGCAAAATCTGTACATACTGTTGTTAGGGGTGAACGTGCAGAAATCAAGAAACATGAAGACAGTTTAAGAGTTGGCTCTGGAACAATGGAATGCATAACAACAACAAAACAAACATTCGAGAAAACACCGAAGAAAGAAGCACCAGTTACACCAGCTGGCAGACAAATTGTCAACCGTCGTCGTCACATGGAATCTTCCATTACTTTAGGAGAAGATGTAACAACCATGAAAACAACAAATCAAAGCAACTACAACACCTACACCAGACGGTCAGGCCAACAACAAGTCATCAACGAAACCCACGTTGTTCAAAAACCACCCACTCAACACACCGACACCAAAACCGAAACCAGAACTCTTGCAGATGGTTCTGTTGTTACTACAACAAAACACACCACGAAGACAACTTCAGGCGCTCAAAAGACTCAACATACTGCCACCAATCAACAACAACAACAACAGCAAGTAACAAGAATAGAAGACAAACAAGTCAACGGCAAAATAGAATCAGGAATTAGAAAATCATCTTCACAGACCCACGTAGAAAATCACGTATCAAGACATAACGAGTCTCACATTTTCAACAACACAGAAGTGAAACAAAACGTATCACAGGAAACACACCACCGTAGAAACGTCATGTCATCTTCCGCCGACGTCAACAACCAAGTTCTTCACCGGAAGAACGTCATCACAACAGTCGAATCTCCTCATACTACATCCTCAACAGCAGCTGTTATGCGCAAAAGCATCAACAATATTCATGAACAGGGACATCACAGCTCTTCTCAAAGCAGCGAACGACGAAGCCTGAGTTCTATGCATCGATCTGAAACTCAACAAACCAATCGCAGAGGGCAGCAATGGGCTAGCAGCACTTATCATGAAAGGCCGCAAAAGATTGTACGACAGGACAATCTTTCAGTTGGAGGAACCTTCTATGGTCAATCAGAAGCTAAATCCTATGGTAGCTTCACAAAAGAAAACGTCCAACGAGTGGAGAGAGTTAGTCGAAAAGTCAACACTTCTCATATCAGTCTAGGGGAAAGCAATGTATCCATAGCAACATCTTACAAGAAGGAATACACTCCGAGAAATATTGGTCCCTGTCCTGCAGCTATGGTGAACTCACCTCAAGCGCCATTCAAACACACGAGAGACACAAAGAGCCATAAATTCTACACTCCGTTAACTCCCATCAAATAAAGTTGCCATAACATTCCTGCAATATTAGCTATAAGCAATAAATAGACTGGACTAACAAATCTAACAATGTGATATAATTATTGTTTATTTCATATAGGTACAGGTACCATTTAACATTCCTAAACTCATGCTTTCAAGGGTTGGTTATTTATAGCAATAGATCGTTCATTTATTTTTATATAATCACTGCCTGAAAATTTGAAAGGCATTCATGGTCTATTGTAAGTTTTCATTACAGAGTCTAGCTACTAGTTATACGCTTGTAAAAATTTAAATAAATCTATATTTTATTATTTTATTTAGTTTATTTACATTCCTGTTCTTGTTAATAAATAAAAATTCTAATTCGATTTGTTGTTAAATCGGAAAAAGAATTTTGTATTTATATTCGACTTGTTGTTATTAAACATCTGCATACACCAACTTCTAAGTTTGCTTATAAGATTTGGTGTTGTGCATAAACAAATTGTATAAAATAATAAAATAAATTTTGTAACATTTTGTCTTTAAATACCTCAAGTCCTAAAAGTTTTTTTTATTTTCCTTTAAGTGAGTCTTGGAAACAAATTTGAACGACTGTTACTTTACTGTCAAACTGCTATTTGTATTTTTCGTAAAATGTGGCCTATAATTTACTTTTTGTACGAGTTTATATAGATCTACCAACATTGAAGAATTCAAGAAAATCTCGGATATTTTTCGGCATATCAAACAAAATTTTCATTGGCACACATTAGAAACCAAAAACAAAATCATTTTTGTTTAGCTTATATTTGAAATGTGATTTTCTTATATATTATGAATGTATACACCTTTATTATATGTACATTATTCGCATCAGTGTTAGATTATAAAATGGTGACTGGTAGAACCACATACGACAGCCCTACGTACAACAGTGACAGGTCAGAGATTTGACTTTTTTCGAAAAATCCCATTTGACAGAATCTTCTTTCAGAGATGAGAATTTAGTAAATCATCAAAAGAAAAGGCTTGCTAATGAGGAGTAAGTTCTTTCAAAATGTTTGACACTTGACAGATAACGAATATTATATTAGGTCTATGCAAGAACCGTCAGAATTTGAAAGAGGATACGAAACGAATCGATACAGAAAGTTTGACCCAGATGCTGGCTATATACGTCGAGAAGAAACCAAAGTTCAGAAACGAGACTTCTACGATCCATCCAGCAGTTCAAAAGACGCGTCAATTGAAGTCATCCTTGATCCAAGAGCCAAAAAGGCAGTAGCTGTAGTCGAAAATAGTCCAGTACGAAAGTATTTTTATCCAACTTGTCTTAAATTCCTTCAAAATTATTTCTTTCTTAGAGTGGGCAAGCCATGTACGACTTGTCAGGTTGGAAAAATAAAGAAGAAGGATCTTCTTACGAATCAGATCAATTTGCACCAGGTACTCAACAAGAACAAGTTGTAAATTTAGTCTACCCTGCTGAAAGAACAGAACGAAAATACGCAACAGAATTCGGTACAAATACAGACTCAAAAATAGGCTTCAAAGAGAAAGAAGATACACATAAAAGAAAACGAAATGCAGATTTAAAAAAAGACTCTGATAAAAGAAGCATCCAAGATAAAAAGCGAAAATCAGAACAAAAAGTTGACTCCAAACAAAATGAATGTCCACCTCATAACACTCCATCCACTGGTGAATCTGAAAACAAAGAAAAGTTGAATTCAAACCCTGAAAAAGAAGTAAAACGAGACACCAGTCAATGGTCTTCAGAACAGCTCAGTGCCCTACGGAATTCTTTAAATAATGTTCAAGATACCAACGGTGAAGTTCAAAATCTTCGTAATATTCTTTCTAGCATGGGTCTTCTTGAAGATAGTGTAGAAAAAAAGCGAGAAACAGACACCAAAGTAAACGAAAAACGTGACGATACCTCGAACAGTGATCTAAAAGAGAAAGAGGATGAAGATCTTAACCAAGACAACCTAGTCCTCAAACGGAATAACCGAGAAGCAAAAACCGAAGAACTATCTCCTGAAGAACCAATAGAAAAACGTGAAACCGAGGATGAAAATTACGAAGAAGAAATGAACGAGGAATTCGAGGACAAAAGCAACGTCAAAAGATCTAACACCGAAGCAGAAATAGACGAAGCAAAAGAAGATGTGAATTCCAAAGACAGGGGTAAACGACAAGAAGAAAAACTAGTTTCAACAGATGTTTCACAAAGTGAAGCAAAAAACGAAAAAGCAAAGCGAGAAGCAGGTGATGCTACAAAAGAAGTCCGCAAGAATAGAGCAGACGAAACAGAAGAAGAATATGAAAAGCGAATGGAAAACCAAATCCAAGCAAAAATAGACGCGATAAAAGAAAAGGTAAAACGTGAAATCATGGAAGAACAATACAAAAGACGATACAAACGAAACCAAGAAAGCATTCCAATAAACAGAAAGCGTCGACAAACGAAAGACGATGCCAAAGCAATCAAAGAAGAATCCCACGACAAATCAGCTGCAATTGCATCAGAAGCAAAAGTCGTAAGACGTAAAAGAGCCAACTTGGCAGAAAAACAAATGGTCTACCAAGGATATCAAGGAGCAGATGTCGAAGAAGAAGCAGAAGACAATGAATTTGACGATAATGCGTTTGATGGAAGAATGTATGTCGAAAAACGACAAGCAGAGGATGAAAGCGATTATTACGACCCCGTTCGAAAACGAGAAGAACAAAATTATGTTCCATACTATCCCGACTCCAGATCGAGAAGATCGGAAGGTACAAGAAAATAAATATTGTTGTTTTTATTTCTTCTTTTATTTGTAGATAGTAACGCATTTCATGGAAGCAGAAGAGCATTAAAAAATAAAGGTTTTATGGAGAATCAGGATTTTAATTCAAAATCAAGTGAAAATGAGAAAGATAGTGAATATTTTGGCTCGCTTCCTCAAGGATATAATGGTGAACTCACTCGATATAAAAGAGTTAAAAGAGATGACCCGTATAAATAGATCTACAGTCGTTTATAATCTGGTACTGATGATATTTTAGTTTTAATTTTTTATTTATATATACTTTATACAATAATAAAATTTATAAAAGCTACTTAAATTCAATCCTACTTAATTTTAATTTAAGTTTAATTCTTATTTAGGTGCAGCACACATCGAATTTACAACTTACTAATCGTACAAGACAGGTCACGTTGCTTATTAATAAGACAACAATTAACAAATAGTTTGTAGTCTTTTGAAGAAATATTGGTTTAAAATATTTTATAAAAATTTGCAAGAATGATTTAAGTAAGTCAAGTTTGAATTCAAACTAACCGGCAAAAGTTTCATTCTTGAGAGTACATTCGGAATGTCGCTAGTCACGTTATTTTGAAAACCAAAGTCAGATAAGGAATGAATACTAAAATTTTTTCGAGATGTGTGTTTATAAATCACGGCAAAAGGCATCTATTCAGAAAATCCTTGTGCTTAGATCCTAATTCGGAAGTTTGTAGAAATATTTCAAATTGTACTTGTGCGTTGACATTATCTGATATAACCTCAAATAGTTCCAACAAAAATGCCTTTTCAAGTAAAAGAATTACGTTTTTTAATTCAATATCTAGAAGATATTGTAGTTCACAACAAGGGCCACCAGCGAAAAGACTTCCTCCGTTAATGGACTTCCCAGAAATTGTCTGGCCCTCGATAATAAAATCGCTTCGAAATTTCATACTAACTACCTTCATTATAAAGCCTTATTTTGATAGAGAATTTAATATTCCTGATTTCATTGCTGGTTCCAAAAAAGCCGTAGAAGTACGCGCAACATGAAACATGCAAGTAAAAATCTAAATATGGATTATTACAGGTTGTATCATCCAAATTATCAGAAGGAGAAATCACTTCTTTGGATGGACTTGTAGACAAAACTGTTATTCAAGATTTACAGAAATCTGTCTCTACGATGTCTTTGTCTCAAAGACAACAGATTGCGATAAATAAAGACGACATATACTTCTCTTTTCCGTACCAAGTAATACTTAAGTTATGTAACTAGTATTTTATTTAAAAGAGTGTTTCTAGATTGGTATTATGTTCGATGATGAAGACTCAAAAGTTCAGAAACGATTTGTGGAAATCACGATGGTGTACCACACCTTCCGAGGACTCGAAGGGATGAAAAGCAGAGGAGAAGAATTGCCGTTAAATGTTGGTATGCTACCCCAATATCGAGATAATATCTCTATATGTAACTATAGGTTTATTAGAGAGTTTACTAAAGGTGTTGACGGAGAATGGACGATTAACTTATTAAATCATTTCAAACCAAGTGATTATATTGATCAATAATATTTTATTACTGTTGTATACATGTAAAAATATACAAAATACAATATTTTGCAGTCAGTCTATAGTTGAATGGGTTCGGATGAACCCAACATTCCAAATCTATACCTTATTTCCTTTCAAATCATTAATGACTCATAAGATAAAATTTTATTTATAAACATAAAAATACATAACAATTATTTTATATTTCGTTTTGTTTGAGATGGCATTTGTAATTTATCCAAAATTTGTTTGGATTCCGGGTTCCCTATTTTGGCCACAGTTAAATAATAATCCTGTGCTAAATTACTTGTCAGCATTGGCATTTGCTGAGATAATTTTTTATTCCCACATCTGATAACCATTTCGTCAAATTCTACAAATATTTTGGTTATTCATAATTATAATCGACTAGAGTTGGGCAATATATGAGTACATTTACTCGAAGTACCAATAAAAGTACAAATTTAGTAATGTGTACTTTTACTAAAAAAAAACTTTTATTTAAACTTTGTATTTTTCTAATACTCTAATATAGTCCTCTAGTACTTTTCGATATTTGAAATATTTTCTTATACTTTACTTAAGAAATTGTTTACTTGAGAAATTGTTTTTCTCATATCTCTACCATATATTTAGTAACCATTGTATCCATCAATTGCTTTGCACTTTGGGATACAATCTTGGCACTAGATTAATAATTATAGTCTTCTCAACTTTTATTATGACATCATAAATTTTCAAAGTACTTGATATTCGAAGTACGTTCATATTCAAATTAAAAAAAAATAAAGTACTAGTTTACCTATTGGTACTCGAGTACGTCTTTACCCAGCTCTGAAAAGTCCTGCATTCTGGAAAATTCTTACCTGTATTTATTGCTGATAACATTTGGAAAATAGGAATTTTCTTCGTTATGTTACTCTGTATTAACGAATTATAGAAACTGCATCTCATTTTTTCTAATTCTTGCGCGCTAAAACCAGTGGTGGTTGCGTACCCTCTGAGTAAATTCTTATTGGCTTCAAATGGGTATACAATTTTTTGCTCTTCAAATATTCCTGGGTTCACATCAATGTTAGGAAAACACAAACACATATCGAGAAGAGACACAAATAATTTGGGTTTTTTTTCAAGAATCTCTTTCAAAATTAGATGCTCGCACATGCTATCACTCATTTTGTATTCTCTACCATTTGGTATATCTATTGGCATTAGATATTTCTCTCCAAATTGAAATCCATGACCTGCGTAGTAGAATAAAGCAATACTACCTTCACAAACCATTTGTTTGAATTTTTTAATCGCGTTGATCATTCCGTTTAACGTCAAATTGTTTACTTTTAAGACTAAAAACCCGATAGATTCCAGTTTTTCTTGTAACATTATTGTGTCATTTCTTGGAGTTGATAGTTTGGATAAGTTTTTGTATTGATCGTTCCCTATTAAAAGCGCTACTTTTTCGGTGACTGGTTCTAACGAAACTTTGTGTTTGTAATTCGGGTCGATTATTATAACGGAAATATATACACTTAATTCGTTCACTCCATTTGTAATTCGACAACGGAATACACCAGTATTGTCTGTTACAGTAATGAGCTAAAATTATAAATTGAGATAAGAAATTCTTATCAAATAGGAAGTTTTACCTTAATTTTATTTTTGTTGTGAATAATATCATTTTCATGGAACCATTCATATCGAGGTTTTGGGTAACCGTTTGCTTCTACACGTAGAACTATTGGCCGGTCTCCGACCCTTCTACTGATTTCTCTGGGTGGCATTAGAGTTATTTTACATTTTTCGTGTTTTGTCATTACTTTTACAAAATCTGATGTTACAGTTTCGGTTGTTGATGTATTATTTAAAATATTTTCTATAGTTTGAGTTGCAATACAATGGTAATTTCCTTCCATGTCAGGACTAAGATTGTTGTTAATAATTATTATTATTTATAATTATATTCTTACCTATATGATTCGTAAAATAGCTGTGCAGATGTTTGATCTGGTAATGGTTCGTTGTTTTTATACCATTGATAAGTGGGTTCGGGTATACCCCATACTTTAAATTCTAACTTAAAGTTAGCTCGTCTAGTTATAATTATTTCATTATTGTTTAAATTCTTTGTAGGTTGTTCAATAATTGCTATTTTTTCTAAAAATTAATGCTTTAAATTTAAGTTTATTTAAAATAAGATTATTTACCTGAATAAAAAACTGATAGAGCGTCATACATTTCGGATTCGTATAAAATAATTTGTAAATTTTCCATTGTACATATTTTTTCTATTAAAGTATTTATAATATATTTACTAGGAGATAAATTGTTGGTTTCTGGTGGTTTTATAACTCTGTTAATTTAAAATACGCGCGACTTTAATATCTAGCTTTCTTTAAAATATTTCATGTTTGTAATCAAATAAATATATCACAAGCACATGTTTAAAACATAAATATATTTTTTAAGATACTTACGAATATAATGGTTCCAATTTTTGTAATTTTTTCCATGATTCATTACGATCCATACGAGCGATTATTTTATTTTGTATATACAGAGGAATCCGTGCCAAGCAAAAATCTTTCGCGTACAGCATTATTAGAGAATAATAGAACAATAGAATACTAACCAGGAAAGTATTTCGATCATTACTAACAATGAGGAAAAAGTTATGAAAAATAATTTCACAATATTCTAGGAATGTGTTATAGATTAGGTATTGCCATCTATACAGAAGTACGAGGTATTATAAACGAGAAGTACTTTACAGGAAAATGTCTTGTATTTTGTAATATAAAACAAAAGAGTGAATGAGAAATATTATCATTAATAAAAGAGTGTTAAATGTAGTAGTTAAAATAAGTGCAGAAATGTCAAATAGGCGATTCTGATTATGTTCGCAGCGCCAAAGTGTGAATTTAGGAATTACTTATTTTATTAGTTAAGAAGTTTTGCAATTAATACGGTTTTGTTTTTGTAACGTTACCTACATATGTTACCTTTCATCTAATATTTAACTAAACTGTTTCAATAGAATAACCACTTTACTGTACCCTACTGTTACCAAAACCGGGTTCGGATTTAATATTTTATTTTTAAATGCGGGGGTAAACAGCAGTTTACTATTCGTCCGTATCAGTTATGTAGCACTAGTAGCTTTGTGCCATCTTGTGACGCTCTTACGTACTATTATGGATTCTAGAATTGCATATTCTGGGACGGAAAATCAGGGATACATACATTCTTGTTTTGAAGATTCTAGGAATACGGTGTTTGAAGATTCTAAGGATTCATACATTCCCGCACCACACAACTCGGGTAGTTTTGAAATTCGCCACCAGATAGAGTATCGCTTAGCAAGAGTAGCCTAAGTAAGGAAAACTGTAATTATTGTGTGCGTTCGCCATCTTTTGGCGAAAATTGCGAAAATGGCGATGTCGCGTGAGGTAGTTTATGTGTCGCAGTATCGCGAGCAAAGCAGTTGCCTGCCGTATCGATAGGACGAAATTTGGCCCTGAAATAAATGTTGAGTGTATGTAGTAGTGATGCCCGCGCACTAAGAGCTCAGTACATGATCAGCAATGGCGAATCCAAGGAAGTTTAGTGAGAAAATAGCGCTACATAATCAAAAACAGGCAGAAGAAACAGCGAAATTCGAGCAAATTATGCGCGAAGTGTCCGATGTGACAGCGAAGGTATGTTCCATCCGATATACGCAACCATAACGCGAGCAGAGTTCACAACGTACGACGTAAACAACATTCAGCTATTAGCAATTGTGTGTATAAGCACATAACCACAGATAAACACCAGTGCCAGACAGCCTTTGGCTGGGGTCTACGACGTAGGGGTGGCAGTGCGAGGCAGCCAGTGCTGATTCTGTTGTTATTGAGTGATGTCAAGGAAGTGACACCTGTGATACCTGTGTATTCATTCATGAATTGCATATTATGCTAATACGATTGTATCGCGACTTTATGTCGGAGATCTGGTATTGTGTTGCATGCCTTGCCATGGATAGCCGCGTTGATTCGCGCTGCTCTGGCTGTTCATTTGTTAGCTGACACTTGCGCTGGTGTGCAGACATAACCACACATTCTTATCATGCTTGGAGAGGTACTGTAAGCAGGCTGGTTTCAGGTGCTCCCAAGCGCCCCGGACAGGGGCTCTGGAAAGCATACTCTTCGAATCAACCAGTCACTGGGTTCATTCCGAGGGGGCTCCCTGCCTAACGTTTCTGCAGGGGGCCCTAAGACGTCACATAACAAAGACAGTGTTAAGGTGATGGCTGTGCGCTTGTTTGCTACATCTTTTATTTTTGTAGATAAGTGTGTTTATCAGCTGTTTCTGACGTACAACATCTTTTGCTATCAATCACTTAAATAACTGATCATTTTAATCGTCCATTAATTTTCATTTCTTTTTTTATTACACTTTTTCTTGGGTTTGTGATGTCATAACTTTTTTTTGGAATAAAGAACTACTCGTATATACAGATGTAAACAAAATTTACATATCTAAATTTATTTTTTTTATCAGTTTTAGCGATTAATTTCCAAGCGTAAACAATCTTTTATTGTTTAATTTTACCGCTAAAATTTAGATTATCCATTCTTCATTTTTCACCTTTGTTTGTTTTCCGTTGTTATTTGTTTGTTGTGTGGATTCTGCTTTGGTAATTCCTCTAGTTTCATTTCCGGATGTTCCCCATTTGCTTCTCACAGAGATTGTGTTTATATATCTGCCGTATTGTGATTATAATAAACAAACACATGTGTTTCTGGCGACATTTTTTTGCCATATATCACCGTTTTTCGTAGTTTGCGCAACTTTTTTTGCGGTTTATTTTAACCGTTTTGTGTGTTATTAATTTCGTTGATTTTATGCTTTTCTCAGAATATAATAGCGCCTTTATAGTTGCCCTTGTAGTGTTACCACCATCAACTCTTTTGTTTTAAATGTTTATATTTTGTGTAGCCAGAGCAACAAGACACCTCGCAGCTTCTGGGCATGGGAATGCTCCCCGACGTGCCGCAACAAGTGTACCGAGAGTCGAGGCGCAGTATGGGCGTGGGCCCCATGCGGCCCCGAGAGCGTCGGATCGACACCTCGCCGTACTCCTCGGGGCCCTACTTGTCTCCTCCGCCGGACACGAGCTGGCGGCGCACGAACAGCGACTCCGCCCTGCACCAGAGCGCCATGCAAGGCATGTCCCGCGAAGGCAGCGAGACTTCGGGCAGTAGGTGGAACTTAAACAAAGAACAGAATGACACCCGGCCCAGAAGTTCCTGCGACGTACCGCGCGTTCCCGGGATAAAGTAAGAACCGTAAATCTTTATTTTTACTCCCGACAGCTTGGTAAGGGAATTTTAACATTTTACGATGATGGCTGTGTGTATACGATATCTCATTTTCTATCAAAAAACTGTAGGTAAAAATTTGAATTTAAATATTTGGTATATGGGAAAGGCTTATTAGATTCTAATTAGAATCTTGTACAAGAAATGTTCTCCATAGTATTGTTTTATTGTGTTGTAAATAGGGATGGGGTAACGTTAATATAAGGTTACTTTATTTCATAACGTTATAAAAAAAATAATTCGTTATATAACTTTAAAAAAATTAACAACATAACGTTATATAACCTTTTTTTATTTCGTTATTATAACGTTAAAATAACTTTATTTTTTCTCATATCTGTAATAAAAATTCATAAAAAAGATTTAAACTACAAAAATATATTTAAAAATAAGACAAGCATTAGTAAAACGTAAAACATGCTTGGGATTGGTGCATTTGAAACTGTATTCAAACGCAATTAGTGACATCTATGTATACATTGCATATAACGAAAAATACTAAATTATCGGTAAATTACGAATTTATGTGCTTTCAACGTTGTTATTATTACGTTATAAACAAAAAATAGCAAATGAAACATTATAACGTTATCGGGTATCGTCACGTTACGTTTTCCATTCCTGGTTGTATATAGTTTCCATTTATTATTTTGAAGTTGACAGTTTGAGTTTTTTTTATGTTCTGTAGTTGGTACAATTTACTAGTGGTATGTCAATTCTTTCAATTCATTTTTTGGTCGTGGTGTGCTCGAAATACAATCAAATAATGGTCGTAGAAAAAATGTAGTACATAAGTCGAGCTGTAAAACAGTTACGCACTTGTGGAACTACAAACTCTCCGCTTCGCGGCTCTTCTATAACTTGGCAGTTTGATTTTTTTTTTTTATGTTCTGTAGTTTCTATTTACTAGTGATGTGTCAATTCCTTCAGTTCATTTTGTGATCGTAGTGTGATCAAAATACAGTTATATAATGGTCGTAGAAAAAGTATAATACATAATTTGAGTTGTAAAACAATTACGCACTTGTGTAATTACAAACTTGCCGCTTCGCGGCTCTTGTATAACTTTTACACTTCGTGCGTAATATGCTTATTACAACTCCTAATATGTAATATAATATTACATTATTTTTACATGTTAAATGCAGTTATCAAATTTGTAGTAATATTAAAAGATAAAATGAGGAGTTCAACTCCCAATTTCGTCAATTTTCATAAAAATACCGCTGCGTCTGAATTCGAAACCCACTATAAGTTGTAGACGTACAACTTACACCGCTAAATTGCAAATAATATTGTCTATAACCAAATGGAATTCCCATTTATATTTCTCTTACGTTTTTCAATACTTTTTTATGTGTTTATTAGATTAATAACGGGAGGTAATGTTTATTTGTGTCTGTTTAGCATCTACCCATCGGCACAAGAACCCGGCATAGTGCAGATTCCCATTGGAAACAACACAGGATCATTACCCGACTTAACGAGTGTACATTTCCCTTCTCCGTTACACACACCGCTCGACCAAGAAGCCGATCATAGTAGTTCACCTTATAGTTCAGTGAGTAAACATTTCAAACATTCTTCCTCTTCTTTGGAAATTTCTAAAGGAAATATTCTTTGTTCGTCATAAAAATTTGATGAATGAAAAAACCAAAACCACAGAAAAGAGCAAAATTAAATTAGGATATTGCGGTTGAATATTCAAAATACCTTTTCAATACATTTGTGTAGACGATTTACATATTTACATTTTAATTATTTCAAAGAATCTGGTAAATAGAATAATCATACGAGAATTTACACTATTTATAATCGATTCGTCCTACTGCGGTCATATAATTATAACAGTAATTTTTCTAGCTTTAAAATTAACTTTTTATTCAAATGACTCAAAAAATATATATTTCCCGACACTTTTAAATTAGTTGAAACTGTTTCCGACAGTCACAAATTAAGTAGGAAGTATTTAAAATGTAGACAATTGTAAATTAAACTAAGACAATTTTAAATAAATTCAAAACAGTCGACTCGTATTCAGTTTCAAGCAATTTAGAACGAAATTAAAATGACTGGAAATTTTACTAATCAGATTCAAACAATTATGAATACATTCCAGCTAGTTAAAAATTTTGGCGCTCAATTTTACAACTTTATTTCTGTGCGATTTTTAAATAAAGTGTAGCTAAATAATAAAAATATACCGCTATGTCCAAGTGGTTCGGGACCCACTATAAGTTATAGTTCGCAGATGTTATAGATTGACTGCCTATACCGTAAAAATTGACTAGAAACTAATATAGTTCTCATGTCGATTTTATTTGCTCTATATTTCTCAATTAATTGTTGGCATACTATTATAATAATTTGGAATAATGTATAAGTCATTGGGAAGATTTTACAATAGTTTTAAACAATTCTAAATTTATTCCAGTTAATTAAAAACGATTTTAATAATTTTAAATCAATTTTCGGTATTAGCATTCAAGAATTAAAGCAATATCATTTGAATGATTTTATAACAGTTACAAATACTTCGAAATTTATTTAGGCAGTTTTTTATCATTTTGGCGCCCTTTTTTCCAACTATACTTTTGGGTAACTTAAATTGTTTTTTCGGTATAGCTATTTAAAATAAAGACAAAATCATTGGGACGATTTTAAAACAATTTCATATAATTCTAAATATATTCCTACTTCCGAGAAACTGGACAATTTGGTGCCTATTGTTGTAACCGTAATCTGATTTTTATAACCAAGTTTCTAAGAAATTTTAAGTATATTTTCGGTATTTTATTTTTTGAATTAAGTCCATGTTCTTGGTAAGATTTTAAAATAAATTCATGCAATTATAAATATATTAGGAATGTTTTAAAATGTGGACGCCCATTTTTCCAATAATGTTATTTTTGATAATATATTTTTTAAATGAAATCAAGGATTTTGAAAGATTTTGAAGCATTTATAAAAAAAATAGTTAGAACTTTTTTTTTCACCTTTAGTTTTGAGTAATTTTAGTCAAATTTTGGATATTAGCTATTTAGAATGAAGTCAAAATCATTGGGATGAATGTGACCAAATTTTGATTTTTGCATATAAATTAAAATACTCGTATTTTTTTAAATGGATTAATTTTTCGTAGTTTACGAGAAAATAATTATTAAAAATTTGGGGAAGCGATGTTGTGACATCAGCATGATAGAATCGTGAAAGAAGATATACTGGGACCGTAGAGACTATGTACCTGTCTCAATTAATGATTATATACCAAATTTCGATTAGGTCATATACTCCATTCTATATAATTTCAAATATTTAAAAATGTTTTAAAATTTTGGTACATATTTTTCCAGTCGTATTATTTTCAGTATTAGTTTTTTTAGTTGCGCATTTTCATAGGTGTTTGTAAGGTAATTTTGGGTATTGTAGAGTCCAGTAAGCGCGAGTCCAGCAACCCTATCGCCCACGAGCGTCCCCACGGGGCTGCGGTCTCCGCAGGGTCAGGGCCAGTTCCAGTTCAACCGAGCACCGCAGCACCACAACTCGGTAAATACCCCCGCTCGCTGTGGCATGGTTTGGCGCTTTTGTTTAGTTATGTTTTGTTTGCATGTGTTTTATTTTGTTGCAGAACCATTTATCTGTTCCCATGAACTCTAGGTACCTCCACCACAACAAGGTAATTCGCTTTTCAGTTTTCCCGCCTTTTCTTTCGCTTGCAGCTAGAGCAGTCTATAGGGAAGTAATGGTAGTTTTGTCGGCAGGGTGTTACGTTAGAGAACAATATTGGGCTGGTGGACGCTATTAACTACACGCAGACGTCGATAGGGATGACTGGTATGCAGAATATTTATCATCAGCAGTGTCCAACGTCGTCTCCTTCACCTACAGTAAGTCAGATGTTTTATTTACTACTAACAGTGGCGGCTCGTGCTGCAAATTTGTAGTGATGGATCACTGGGAATTTTCCGTCAGGAATATTTTTATTTCCTGGAAAAATTTCCGGGAATTTCCCTAAACACGTTTCCCGAAAAAATCGGGAATTCCATTTTGGAAATTTTCGGGAATATATGGGAAAATTCCCGGGAATAAAGGAAGTTTCCGAGAATAAGAAGGGAATTTCCCGATAATAAATTTAATGGAATTCCCCGGAAAATATTCCCATAAATTCCTCAGAAAATTCCCATAAACTTCCCGGGAAATTTTCTGAAATATTTTTCGTTCCGGGGAATTTATTCATCACTACATATTTGTATGTGTGCTGCATCAAACAAAAAAGGGATTCAGTTTTATTTATAGTTTTTATTGAAATCTTAAATACGTCATTCCTTGATTTCGGCAAATTTATCTATAAATTGTTCATTGTAGTTTTGTGGCAATAAATTTTCGAGTTTCTTTATTTTCTGTCAAGTGCAACAAATTTTACACCCTAGTCACAGAATAGTTACATACAGAAGCGACACTCCGTGTCGGTACCTTTCATGTTCCCCTAGTCAGGTCTATGACCTTGAAGCATTGTGTAGATCTTTAAATTTGTGCTCTTCCCCTATCTCTCTCTCTCAGATGTGAGGAAACTTTCCGATTTTACACAATGAGCCCTTTAAATTTGTGCACATTCTCCATCTATCTCTAATTTTAGTTTCTCTCTCTTACTGTCGCTTCTGTATAAACCTATTCTGTGCCCTAGTTTTAGTTCATATTTTTTTACCATGAGCGTCCGCAAACAGCAAACACGGAAAACAATAACCATTCTTTTCGTTACAACCATATCCAGTTGTTTCTTAAATATGCCTTTTTAAAATTGTCGTTTATACAGGGTGTTTGTTTTAAGAAGCTAACCATTGGGATCTCGAGAACAGTAAGAGATACGAAGTCAGTTAAATTGGGGCAAAGTTGCCACATTTGTTGGTCATTTTAATCATGTTTTCCCGAAAAATGCATAGGTCACTAGATATGATCAAAAAATTGATTTTGGCAAATTTACTTTTTGACTTATAACTTTCTTGTTTCAAATCATACAAGTTTCTAGTTTACATATTTACAGACACTTTTTTTTCGGGGAATTGACTGCGGTCCTCAAAATTTTTATAGCTTTAACATTTTTCGAGAAATTCATACTAACTTTCAATTTTCATATGGGGCTCAAAGTTGTCTTAAGTACTATTAAATAGATATTTTTTTCTTTTTCCCATGATATAAAACACTTGTACATTAAAGTAAAAATTAACTAAGAAATTAGAAAATTATTTATAGTATTTATTTCGATTACTAGATTTTCAATTTTTTGTTTCCAAATAACACTTGACTTAATAATTAATAATGGGTATTTTTTTTTAAATTTTTATGATTCTGCACCACTTAAGGACGAGCCGCCACTGACTACTAATATACTATAATTGCTACAATTGTGATAAGAAATGTTATTAATTTCTTATCGGTACACGAATAAAATTATTATAATAATATTTATTATAAAATTACTTAACAAATTTGAAAACTCAGCCAAGTATAATAAACAAAATTATCAAAATAACATAAATAAACTTTTCACAAAATATAACGCATTTTTCAAAATTTAAAAATTAGAGATAAAATAATCAGTTTCAAATACAAACATAATAATATATAAAGTTCTATAGCCTTGACTAAAGAATGAATGGTATTCCGAAACATAAACATAATTCCTAACGACGGTTTTCACACGACGGAATATGTACTTAAGGGTTCTTTCTTTACGTATCCTTTATTCCATGTTAGTATATTACGATACAAGTGCTGTAAACACTCATACACACGTGTATCATACGTTATCGCATCATAACAGATCTGGAACGCAATATTTTGATTTTAATTCATTTTTTGTGTATCTGATATTATTTATCGTCATGGATATTGGTTAGTATCAAAACAATAACAAAAGCGAAATTCAATGATTTGATGTTGCTTAGCAATTTTAAAGCACGCGTGTTTTAATTTTGCGTTACGCGCTTTTTTTAGTTCGTTAAACCATGTTGATGATTCAGGTAAAATAAAAAAAGTTTTTTTATGCATAAAAAATTATAGACAGGCAAGGTAACGAAAAAAAGTACAATTTAATTGGTTCATTATTATTATTTATCTATAAATAAATATACAAAACCGTATATTTTTAACTAAAACTGGTTTTATATTTTTGGCTACAGGTTACCGCTTTTTTCGTATAATTTTTTTTTTTATAATAAAATATATTTTATTGTTCATTTATGATTTTAGACGTTTAATCAGTGATTTAAAAACTACCATTTTTTTAGAAAAATCATTAATTTAAATAACTTTTTCTGCAAATGTTATTTTATATTCCAGGTATACAAAAAACTTGGTCGCTATATCTTATAAAAGTAAAATAACGTTAGCGTATATAAGATTGTTTTTAAACGGATTTTATTGTATTTTTATTGTTTCTTTATTTTATTATTTATTTTATACAATATTTTTTTTCCTAAAAAATAAAGTACTTTTTGAGTTACACCCTTAAAAAGTGAATTCTTCACTTCAAAGTACCTATGTATACAAATTTTCATTTAAAAATTCCCACTAGTGCAGTTACAATTACAGATTGAATATCAACCAATAGGAATCCAGATGACCGATTTCAATGCGCGTCTCAGGATATACCGGGGATCCTGCGACGCTTATACTCAGTTCCGCTCTACGGGGCGCCGGGGCGGTAGTGGGCCTTTGGGCCTCCGCCTTGCCTGGTGGTCTGGCTAGACCGCCTTCCAGGGCACCTGGTGCCCTGAAGGTGGTTTAGGTCAGCCGGCCGGGAATTGGAGCACGCTTCAGCGTGTGCTCTAATTCTAGGCTTGCTGAAACCAGAGCACATTCTGGAGCAGATTTCATTTAGCTGCTCTGGATTGTGCTCTGGTTTCAGTGGGTCAGGAATTAGAGCACCCACAAGTGTTTGTTCTAATTCTTGGCCTACTGAAACCAGAACACATTCTGGAGCAGATTTGACTGCTCTGGATTGTACTCTGGTTTCAGTGGGCCAGGAATTAGAACACTTAGAAGTGTTTGCTCTCATTCTTGGCCTGTTGAAACTAGAGCACATTCTGGAGCAGATTTAGCTGTTCTGGATTGTGCTCTGGTTTCAGTGGGTCAGGAATTAGAGCACCCACAAGTGTTTGCTCTAATTTTTGGCCTATTGAAACCAGAGCACATTCTGGAGCAGATGTAGCTGTTCTGGATTGTGTTCTGGTTTCAGTGGATCAAGAATTAGAGCATTCTGAAGTGTTTTCTCCAATTCTTGGCCTGCTGAAACCAGAGCACATTTTGGAGCAGTTTTGGTTGCTCTGGAGTGTGCTCTGGTCTCAGTAGGTCAGAAATTAAAGCATTTACAAATGTTTGCTCTAATTCTTGGTCTGCTGCAACAAGAGTATATTCTGGAGCAGTTTTGGCTGCTCTGGATTGTGCCTTGGTTTCAGTGGGTTAGGAATTAGAGCACTCAAAAATGGTTTGCTCTGGTTTCAATCAGAGATCATTTTGGAGCGGTTATCTAGATTGTGGTTTGGTTTTAGTTGGTAAAAAATTAGAGCATTCTGAAGTGTTTGCTTTAATTCTTGGACTGCTGAAACCAGAGCACATTCTAAAGCAAATTTGGTTGATTTAAGTTGTATTCTGGATTTAGTGGGTTACCTTTTTAAAAAGTCTGATTTTAAAGCAACCCTGATTAAAACTGTGTTCAATTATACAAATATGTGACGAAAAATGCTATTTTTGAGTCACAGTACATCTGTGATTGTTACTTTCCAGTAAGTAATTTTAAAGCGTGATTGTGATTACAGTTTCTTGTACGATTAAAGTTGGGAATATTCGTTACTAATGGGAATTGTTTAGTGAGGCTGAGAAGCCGAACTTGTTCTTTCTATCACAGTGTGTAGTGGTTGCTATTTTTATATTCGTGATATTGTGAACGGTGACTGTGATCACGAATCACAGATGTAAAAAATATTGGGTAGCAATCATAACCTGTGATGTTTCAATATTCCAATTCCACTAATTCTCACTGTATAGCTTCAGCAACCACCGCAACCAGGCCCGGGCTACAGAAGCCCGATGCCACGACCCTCCCCCCAGTCGTCCCCAGGTCTGGGGGGGCGCCACTCGGCCCCCAGCTCCCCCGCGGCGCCGTCCCCCCTCCCGGACTACTACCTGAGCCAGGCGCACGTCACGCTGCAGCAGCACTTCGAGCAGTTCTCAATGGTGAGTGCCACCCATGGTCAAACACCCCCGCCATACACTCATGCTCATTTGATTTGTCTTTCATTACGCGTGGACTAGGGCGTGGTGAGTACGATGCTTGCTAAGGCCGCCCCACTAAAGTGTGTGTGCGTACTATATAAAGCTGGCTCCATTTCTTAATGTAAGCACAGAGATGTGAAGATATCATCGTTTCCAACTACTGTTTTAAACATAGATGTAGTCAGTAATTAAAACGTCAGTAATTAAATTACTAATTCAAATACTTGAAATACTTTTAAAACAAAGTAATTGTAATTATTAATTCCGAATGCTCATAAACACAAAGCAGAGCTGGGCAGTAATTACTTACTTGAAATACTTTTAGAAAAGAAGTAATTGTAATTATTAATTTTGCATTTATTTTAGAAGTAATTGAAATAAGTTATTGGTTCTAACAATTACTTCTATATCAAATATTCTCAGTATTTAATTCTTTTTAAAGTAATATAATTATTTTCAAAGTTAAATTATTTTTGTTTTTTGTAAGTAACTACATATTATTATCATTCTATTCTGTGAGCAGTTACACTATTCTGTTCTATTAGAATGAATGTTAGTTTTTTAATAAATGATATACGAATTCGTTATGTCTTACAAGGTAAATACAGGGTGGTCCAGCGAAAATTATCAGCGCAATTTTTGGCCACTTAACATTAATTTTGCAAAAAACGCTCGAACACGTCAATTTTAATATAAAGGGGGACACCTAAATGGATTAGTACCAATGGCATAACTTCAACCCTAAAATGGGGGTGGACTGCACCTCAAAAATTTTAAATGGAACAGGCTGTCAAACATAACACAGTTCGAAAGGCCTTTTAATTCTCTTTTCAACAGTTTTTTTATTTTTCAAATCCGATCATTAGTTCCAGAGAAATATCGTTTAAAACAAATTTTATCAGGTGTGCAAAACTGCAATCAAGTAGTCTTAAACAAATGACAGAAACTCAAGTATCAGTTTATTAGGTGTTCAAAATAACTACCACCAACTTCCATATAATAATAAATATTTTGCTCAAAATTTTGGAACTGCGGTATGTTGCTGAAAATCTTCTAAAGATCCGGGTAGCGTGGCATAAACTTTAGACTTCAAATAACCCCTCAAAAAGAAATCTAACTTACAGATTACTTGTCTATTACAAACAACTTGTCGAAAGAATTGTTTATTTAGTTTCTGTCATTTGTTTAAGCCTACTTGATTGCAATTTTGAACACCTGATAAAATTTGTTTTAAACGATATTTCTCTGGAACTAATGATCGGATTTGAAAAATAAAAAAACTGTTGAAAAGAAACTTGAAAGCCCTTTCGAACTGTGTCATGTTCGACACCCTTTTCTATTTAAAATTTTTTAGGTGCAGTCCACCCCCATTTTAGGGTTGAAGTTATGCCATTGGTACTAATCCATTCAGGTGTCCCCCTTTATACTAAAATTGACGTGTTCGAGCGTTTTTTGCAAAATTGATGCTAAGTGGCCAAAAACTGCGCTGATAATTTTCGCTGGGCCACCCTGTATAAATATGATTTTATTCAAACTGTTCATAAAGTATGAGTTTATTTTTTACTCAACAGTAAAATATAACAAGTAACGAAAAATAGCTATTTTCGGCGGTAATATGTATTTTTTTTTATATATATTTTTTGTCATTTTTTTGCAATAAATATGAAGTGAACCCTACATTATTTTTATTTGAAATGTTATAATTTATATATTGTATTAACACTATAAGAGTTATAAAGTAATTGAAAAATATAATTGATTTTACATTTTTAATTACTAATAGTTAGTTTTTCGGACAAGTAATTTAATTACTGAGTAATTTAAGTACTTTTTGAACAATAATTAATAATTAGTTACTATTTTTGAGTAATTTGCCCAACACAAAGTATGCAAACTTCAAACTTTTGCCTTCTTTTCGTTATATTATTGGAGAGTGTATTGTAAATTTTGTGTTCACGTGTAGAACTGTTGATTTTGTCATGGAAAATAGAAAAACAAAAATTATATCTTCGGTTCACGGTAAACACAGATAGCGAAACAGCAAATAAAATAAAAATGGAGACTTTCAGCTGTCAGAATGCGACAGGTGGCCAACTTTTACTTCCTTGTACGAAATAAAGGAAGCATTGTAATCGCGAAAAATTTCGTTTTTCAGATTTTAAAGGAAATATCCATTTTTACTATATATTACCTAAACATGATTATCAGAAAATTTTAAATTTTGTATATGGGACTGCTATAACATCTAGTTGTACACTTCCATTTTTTATTGTGAACGGCAGTGCCAAAATAGCACTTTGCTCGTAGTTGTTTTTTTGTTGAATTTTTCGCATAACTCAGACAATTAGTCGTAGAATATTGAAATTTTGTTTATGGAATTGTTATAACATCTAGTTATGCACCTCCAGATTTTGTTTCAATTGGCCTTTTCAAAAGGGCTGTATACTTCTGGCAAAAACTTAATAAAAAGAACAATTTAGTTGGCTTTTAATTTTTGTAGGAGACATTTGATTTATTATTAATAAATTGACATTGACAACTGTAAGAATATATTTCATGAGAAATTATGTACGAAATAAATGAAAACAATATCTCTTTCTTTATAATTTACAAGTTTTTGAGCGATTAAAATAATTTTGTGTAGTGCAATAAGGAACAAAGATAAACATTTTAATAAAAACATTAAAAGAGCAGTTATATTTCAACATACTATAATTATTACCTTCTACAATTATTAATTAATAAAATATTATTTAATGTACTTGCAATATATATTTATCGTCGTATTTTCATACTTACGAACGAATATTTACCAAAATAATTATGACTACGTTTATGTTGAGTTGGAAATGGTCAAAATAGATGACAAAGACAAAACTTTAAAACTGTGACTACGTTAAGAGGTGGAAACATAGCTAACTCCGGTTCATCTCATCTATAGGTCTCACTAGTTTAAGCAACCATCGCAATGAGGAAATTTGTCACGTTGTGCTGTTTAAATGAAACTCAGAGTCAATGTCTGCATGCGTTGTGCCCCGCCGAATTATCCTCATCCTTCTCAAAGTTATATTCAGCTATAACCATAACAGCTTCTACTGTACTTCATAACTCAAAGTTAAAAGTTAGGCTTGTGTGATCGTACTGTTTTCGGGATGGGTGAACATTGCTTTATTCTATGTTTAGTGTTCAATTCGTTTCTGTTATTTTTGAAAAGGGTACAGAAAAACCAGAAATGAGAAGTTGGAAAGGAAAATAATAACAGTCTAAAATTTTATCCGAGAATTAAATCGGGTAATAAATATTAAAAATATTATTAGTTGTAAATACAACTATTAATAATTAATTTAAAAAATTATATTTAAAAATAGTAAATAAAATAGTACAGTTTAATTGGAGTACTAATAAACATTTATCCATAAAAAAAATCCCAAAAAAGTATGTACAATTCCTCAAAACCGGTTTTATATTTCCGTTAAAATTTAGTGTTATTTTCAGATTTTATCTAACGGTTAAATTACTGTTAAATGTTTCCATGTTACATATTTTTATTTCTTATTTATATTATTATATGTAAAATATTAAATATTCTATTTTTTTATTTTGCCGGTGAAATATCATTTTATTTTAATTTTATGAAAAAAACACGACTACACAACAGTAAATAAAATATGTATAATTTTCTAAAACCGGTTTTATATTTTCAGTGAAAACTTACTATTATTTTCAGCCTGAAAAACTGTTAAAATTACTGTTAACGGTTTTCCGTTCATAGAACAAGTTACATTTTTATTTCTTATTTGTATTATTATAAGTAAAATATTAAATATATTCTCATTTTTCTGATTTTACCAATGAAATATCATTTTATTTTAATTTTATAAAAAAATACAACTGAACAGCAAGTAAAATATGTACAATTTCATAAAACCAGTTTTATATTTTCCGTTAAAACTTACCGTAATTTACAGCTATATGGTTCAAATTGTTGTTAAAAATTTACCGTTCACGGTAACGGTTAGATTTTTTTGTATTATTTTTATTGTTCTAATTTTTCTCGATGAAATATCATGTTAATTTAATTTTACAATAAAAAATCTTGACATAGTTTGTTGATAGTTATTACAGCAGATTTTTTTTTAAATTAAAAATATATCGCTTAAAAATTACATATCTATTAAAATGTATATTTTATATGCCTATTTTTAAGGAACATTTTTCCTTTCCATTATTTCTTCATTTGTGGTTTTACTGTGTTGATATTTTCGAAGTACTAGAAATGAGTTGTTAGGGAGGTATACTTGAAGTAGGGGCTGGGTGTTGGGATGTGGTAACACTGTATGTGTTGGTAGGACTGGGCACAGCTGGTCCAGAGCCTCGTGGAGTCAGGCTGCACGTGGAGTGCGCAAGTCCAGGTGACTAACTGCCGCTAGCTTTCTAATCGTGTCACACGGAATCTACACTCCGTTACCCGCAAGTTTATACTCACGTCGCTAAGTCAAAACTGACAGTGTATGCTAGGACAAATGAATGTTAAATGCGATACTCGCGCCGCCTAGTAGCAAAGGGGGTATGCTATGTTCTCGGCGCCATTTTGAAAACTGACATTGTATGCTAGGGAAATGAATGCAAAAGCGACGCTAGCGCCACGTAGTAGCAAAGGGGGTATGCCATGTTCTCGACGCCATTTTGTGCTGCCACCTACAGCCAGATTTTTTCACTGTACATACATATATAATCAAAGTAAATCATAATAAAGCTAAGAAAATAAGTGTATATAGAAATAGGGAACTAAATTATTGTAACCAATGATTTGACCCATTTATATATATTTTTTTTTCATTCGTGTAATCAACCTGTATTTAACCGGAACCAACAAGAAACGATTTTTAACGGAAACCATTATTATTATCAGGAATGGAAATCGTTACGTAACGATATCCGATAATGTTATAATAACGTTTACCCTGTATTTGTTATCCTAAAATTCTCCATAGGACATGACAAAATGGTGGATGTCTGATTTTGGTCCTTTTCTTATTCCACATTTGTGGACAGTTGAATATCCGGAAAAATGTTTCAAATAAAATAGTTAAAACACTTTTATCATATATTTTCTAACTAAATTAAAGTAGAAAGGAGGAAAAAACATTTTTTTTTAATTTAAAATTGAGCCCCTGAAAAAAAAATGCGTATGTTTCTGGATAGACAATGAAATTATTTAATTTTTTATTTGAAACATTTTCCCGAATATTCAACTATTTAGGAATTATTAGTGGAAGAAGAAATGATCCAGAATCAGTTTTCCAATGGTGGCCAATGAAATCTGGACACACTGTATATATTTGTTTTTATTTTTAACATTGACACGGATTCGATGATTTCGAATCTTGGTATTTTTATTTACTTCCTCTATGTTTAAAATATAATTTATGTAAAGATTTCACTTGATTTCAATAAACTTGTTACGGCGTGACATATCCGGAGTTTCTATTTCTAGCTACATGGTGGCGTACCGGGCGATACTTTCCTAGCGTATTATATACAAATATAATAATGGATGAAATTAAAAAAAAGAATTATAAATTAAACTAACGAAACTACCAACACATAATGAAACACGTTGACTTCGAAATTTTCTAAATATTTGAAAATATCTATTACCACTTCTTACACAACTGTTTCTATTTAATTTTTGTTGTTGGTTAAACGTAGATAGTAAATATACCCCTCTGTCAAACGTACAATAATGAGATAGCGAATAAAAGTCTCATCTATGCCATGCGTATACGACAAAGATGCAAGATAAAAATTTAATAATTTTTGCAGCAGAATTTGATGACGTGAGGATCAACTGCGGGAAATAGACTGTAGAACTACAGCCCTTGAGACATCACACAACCACTCAAATAACAGACACAATATTTTGATTATAAAAATTTTTAGAACTCGTCTTTGACCTATGATTACATAGAGAAAAACTACAACAAAAAACAGACAAAATGTTAAATTGTGACCTTCCTATAAGTATTTATATTCCGCGTGAATATTCAACGCTTTGCGTTAAATATTGATTTAATTTGTGTAAAAAGTTTATTAGTGTAAAATAATAGTACTACGCACTGACCATGAAACTGTCTCTCTCAAGGCTGAAGGAATCCAAATGATGGAAACTCTGTTTGTGTCATTTGATATTTCGTGTGACTTAAGCTTATTAGCTTTGCTTTGCTATATTTTGTTCCATTTTCCAGAAACTTTAAAGATGGAACTGTTTGTGTTTAAATGTTTCATTAAACAGCTCAACTTTTTTAGCACGATGCTTTTGGGTAACTTTTTTCTCATAGTAGATAGGTTCATTTCATTTCTGCATGACTTTAATGCATCGCTTAATTTCTATTAAGCGGTGCATGTTTATTAGGAATAGGAGCGATTATTTACGTTTCAAAATGGTGCGAACATTGTTTATTATCGAATTATTCTTTCAACTTTAAATGGGGTCCTAAACCATTTTTTTTTCTGCAAGAACAGAGTTAAATAAGAATATTAATAAAGACCTGACTGAAACATATTTCGTGATTAACGAGATATAAATTTTTAAAGTCAAAATTTTAGTCTGTGACTTGATACGTCTTCACCAGTGATGAACAAACGAATATTCATATAGCTAAAATATATTTATGTATAAATTTATATACATATGAATGAAAAAATATATTATTAGGCATAATGAAATTTATTTTTTTACAACCACTATGGAAAGTGGCACTTTTCTAACATTACATAAAGCTTGAAAGTTACATATTTCCCACAATCGTGGGTTAAACTGTGAGAAATCATTTCCCACGGTATTTGCAAACACTGCGCATGTGCAGTGTGGGAATATAATTTTTTTCACGACATGCATAGAAAGCTCTATTTTCTTCTCGCGAAGTTGTGAGGAAAATTACTTTTTTCTACGACCACTATGGAAAGTGACAGTTTTCTCACACTGTATAAACATCAAAGTTGCGTATTTCCCATAATTAAGATTAAAGTGTGAGAAATAATTTTTAACAGTATTTGCAAGCACTGCACATGCGCGAAGATATTCTTTATGAGACTGTTTTTTTTCTGTAACGTTTAACAGTGTGGTCGTAGAAAAAATATAGTGTGCCACACGTGCAGAAACCGATTTCACACCTTGTGTGATTCCAGCACTCGACTTCGTCTGCCGAAACTTTCACACCTCGTAGGAAATAAGTGACTTTCTGCACTTGTTGTACAATATACTATTATTATTCGTAACAAAAACAGGAACACATAGTAACATTTTGACACTATCTATTTAAAATCAGGCAACCAATAAAATTGCTTAAGATATATCACATCACAGACACTATAATAAAATTTAATCTCTTATAGCTGGAGAACGAAATAATATTTAAATAAAATATTTTATCCAACACCGTGTAATTATAACGATATAAGTATGCAGTTTTTAGATAAATAAAGTAGGTCATAAGTCACTAGTGAGCTAAATATATTAGCTCACTGTTTTTTTGTTCGTATCATAGTAACTACGTTATAAACCCTTCTCTACACTATTTTGTTCCTAAATGTCATTTCAAAATTCCATCTGTCAAAAATCTTATATGTATTTTATATCAATGATTAAAATGTGTTGGATAAAATGTTGTATGGCACACGTGTGTTAATTACTTAAGTCACTTGAAAAAATACTACACTCGGTCTAACGGCCTCGTGAGCTAAACTTTTCCCACATGACTTATCTGTAATGTAACACACTTGTACCATAAATAACTATTTTCTAATACTCATTTGCTAATGGTATAGGACCCTATTCTGTACATTTTACAAAATTCCGCATGATTTTATTTCTTTACATAAAGTTATGCTGTAGATATTTTAACTAATTTCTATTGACATTCACTGTCTCTTCTCTTCCTATTTTGACGCTGGGTTCTTTCCAAGGTGGACAGTCCCGTGAACTACAACATGGACTCGTCGACGTCGCCACTGCCGCCCGACGTGACGGCCATCGTGTCGGGCCCCCCTGATCTCACGGGGGGCCAGCAACTCGCGCAGGGGGGCGCCGACCCCAACAACGCTTACTACACTACGTCTCCGTCCTTGGTGTACCCGGCACCGAGTTTGCACACTACGCCAAATACTCCTACTAGTATACCAGATATTATTCTAACAGGTACGACATACATTACGCCCATTACTTTTTCATAAAAAAAATAATTAAAAATGCTAAAATTGTTATTTGCATATTTTATGAAAACTTCATTTTTTTTTTTTTGAAATATTTCGCTTCGTTATAACCGATTTTTATAACAAAAGTTGATCTTGGACTATTGATATCACGAATTTTTTCTATACATGTTTACATCTTTCTTTGTACCGTTTACCAGTCGGTAAAAAATACAGGGTGGAATGCGAAATTCGAAACATTTTTTTTTTTGAAAATTATTATAGATACCGAAAAAAAAATATTTCTTCTCAAAATAAAGTGTACGGTGAATTTTTTTTAGCGCAAATACAATACAAAATAATTCAACTGTCAACAAATTTGTTTTCAATGTGGCAATATCTATAAAATTAAACTTTTTTTTTTCAAATCTTTAACAATGAAGGTGTCCGGAAAAAAGTTTTTAATATTTTTTTACAATAATTTGTTGAGCTAGTTAGGACAGTTTTTTCTAGAACTTAATGGCTATAACTTAACGATATTGTGTAACAAGTACAGAAAGTTCTCTTTTTTTCACGAGGTGTGAAATTTCAACACAAAATGAAGTTGAGTATTGGAATCACACAAGCTGGAAAATAGGTGACTTTTTGTACCTTTTGCAAAATATTCTACGACAACACTTTTTGACATGACTAAATTAATAATTCATTTTAATGTAAATGAGGAAACTTACAATTATTTTCAAGAATTATAGTACTTGACATACTCGTCCAGAATCATATTCATTTACTATCAGGGTTGGGAAAAATTAATTAAAAATCAAATAATCATGATTTTTTTAGAAACCAAATAAATCATGATTTTTTTTTCACTTTTAAAGATATTCAAGTTTTACCGCACTTTTTAGTTGTTTTAAAAGCAATATAAATATTTTATTTCATAAAAGAAAATGAAATATGTAATAAAACCAAAACGATTCATCGGAATAAAATTAGGAAGAGTAACAAAGAATTTTTTTTCTTTTTGTTACAAATTTAAATACTATTGTCTTAATGTCATTTTATTTTAAGATATTAATATATACAGAATACATGTTGGTGATTATTAATAGTTTCGCAGCAAATAATTAAATTTTTATTATAGTATGTATTTAATTTTTTTTTAAATCAAATAATAACCATGTCTCCTTCAATAATTCCAAAATGTATGAAATGTTAGTTCTCTCATTATAAATTTGTAATTTCTCTATTTTCTTTTACATTATTCAAAATCAAAAGTTAAAATAAGTTATCTGGTTTCAAATGGAATACACTTGAATTTTATATGATTAAGAAAACTCTTGCTTGTGTGAAACGCGTATTGACCGCAATTATTTGTCAGATTTCTCGAATCCAGCCGACGACCTCTCCCGCCAAGAATTCACAAAAGAGCTCAGCAACGTGATATCCGCGGGCATCGACTGCGGCGACCTCTTCCCCTCGGACGAGAGTCTCCGCGAGGGTTTGGGCGCCATCGACTTCGACGGGCTGCAGATGCTGAGCGACCCGGACATGAACGTCATCTCCGACTCGGCCGAGGACCACTTCCGCCTCGACCGGTTGTAGTCCCGCCCGACAAACCACTGCCGAGTGTGAATATCTTATGAGGTGTTGGTTAAACTGTAAACTGTGGCCAACTGTGTGGACGTGGACGTGGACGGTAGAATCTCCCGTTTAAAGACTGATCATTCGGAATGTACACCAGGGGTCTTTTTACTTGATGGAGGGCACTGGAGGTAGAGATAGAGATGTAAGTACAAACATGGACTGATGTCTAACTCGCATTGTTTCGCGCCAATGTTTAATTTAAAATCAGAAATCTTTCATTTGTTCATCTAAAAAACATCAAATAATTATTTATTTTGTTGTTATAACCAGTTTGTCGCAAGAAACGGTTTTGTTATAAACGGATTTTACTGTATTTATCGTTTTTTGAATCAAGACTTATAACCGGAAAACGGTTAATAAATATTAAAATTATACTAATAACGGTTTTTATTTAAAAAATTAATTAATTTATCGTTGTTTTGTTCGCTTAAAAAAACTTCAAATATTTATTTATCTTGTTGTTTATTTACACCGATTAAAGTAAAATAAAGTAAGTGTATATAAAATTTGAAACGTTATAACCAGTTTGTCACTAGAAATGGTTTTATTATTAGCGGATTTTACTGTATTTATCGCTTTTTGAATCAAGACGTAAAACCGAAAAACGGTTAATAAATATTAAAATGATAGAAATAACGGTTTTTATCTCAAAATATAATTAATTTATCGTTATAGTAATTTGTAATTTGTTGGGCCAAAAATGTCACATGTTTATTTATTTTCTTGTTTATTTAAAGTTCTTATCCTTAAAATACTATACGAAGGTCGCTATAACCGGTAAAAGTAAACAGTTTGTCGTTATAAGCAGTGTCCTTATAAACGAATTTTACTGTATTTATTTTTAAAATTAATGTTGTCGTTATTTAAATCAAGACGTATTACCCAAAAAAAGTGGTAATGAATATTGTAGTAATAATGGCTTTTATTTAAAAAATAACGATTATTACTCAAAAACCGTTATTTATCGTTATAAACACAACTGTTCTCAAATTTAAACTTTAATTTATTGTGCAATGTTTATTTATTTGTTTATATCCTTAAAATATATTATTTATTTTTTAAATTAATATTTTGTTGTTATTTGGTTCAAGACGTATAACCGAAAAAACGGTTAATCAATATTAAAAATATTGTAGTAATAACGGTTTTTATTTAAAAAATAACGATTATTACTCAAAAACCGTTAATTTTATATTATAAAAATAACGGTTTCTTTAATTTGAAAATAACGGTTTTTAATGAAAATCGTTAATTTAATATTGTAGTAAATACAGTTTTATAAAAAAAAATGCGGATTTAATTTAAGCTATCGGTTTTTATTAAAAACTAACTGTTTTGTTTTATTAAAAGAATGTTAATTAACCGATTAAAAATGTTTAAAAAACTGAAATAAAATAATACAATTGAAATATTTTTTCTTAAAACCGGTTTTATATTTTCCGTTAAAGTTTTTATTTTGTGTTTTTAATAGTATAATATTAAATGTTTTTATTCTACTCATTTTACGAATGAATTTCCATTTGATTTTCAGTATTTTATTTTAAAAATTCGTGTGAAATAATGCGAGGAAAGAGTTGGTTTTCTGTATACGTACAAAATATACAAGAAATGACAATTTGATTGTTGTAATGAAATATGAAACTGCGCTCAATAGGAAGGGGTAGACATGGTACGATCTGCAAGGCTCTGTCAAGTGAAACGACGTCCAAAACACGAAATCTTGTCACGCATTTCTGTTTCTGTTTGGACTAAATTGTTTTCAGTGTCATCCTTGGGTGTTTCATGTTCATATTATTGTATGTTAAGATTTATTATGGGCATTTGTAGTTTTTAAATGTGATATTTATATAAGTTTCAAAAGTTAAAATCAAAATATTCTGCATTGGAATCAGATGACCGTTTTTTTAAATTATAGATCTCTAAAAATAGTTGGGAATGTTTTGCATTTATAAAATGTTTAATATTGTTAAATGTTTAAATTTTATCATTTGATTCTAATTCAGATTCTAATAAGTGTTGTTTGTGATATTAGATATTTATTTCCATCAATATTCTAAATAAATATCAACAAACATATTCGAAAGCTATAAATGCATTTCTCGATTATTTCGATGAGAATATTTGATTCACTCAGAATGTTACAACGAACGGACCATCACTAACGATAATAATAGTCAGATATTCTGAATCGATTCTGTGCGGAATTTGGCACAAAGCGACACAGAAGTAATTCCCACAAAATTCCCAGAGAACTACCTACAAAAAGTACATTTATAATCAGAAATACGCAAGCGATAACGTAACTAATTTATTACGCCGCCTAAACTTAAGGATGAGAATTGACAACCTCGTCGGATATGTGTTTTTTTGACTCTTATCCATAATTATATTTTTTTTTCAGTAATTTCAAATTGTCGGACCAAAAAAAGATTTTAGTTAAAATTTGATATTTACGAAATATAGTACAAAATTGTCACTTTGGATTGTCCGATTTTTACTAAAAGTTGATCAACTCCTTTAATTAATGACAAAAGCTTAAATATGAAGTTTTATTAAAATTCGTTCAACAGAATTCGGATAGACAGACAGACAGATAGACAGACATCCGTTTCAATACATTAAAATCTAATATACATAAATTTGATTAGACAGACAGACAGACAGGCAACCTTAGACAACACGGTTAATGTATTGAAATCACATTATTAAGATTTAATTTATATCCGTTCAAATTGGTACGAATTAATGATGAACGAAAATGTTATTTTTGAATGACAGATTGATTTGTGATTGTTATTTTCCAATATCTAATCTGAATTGTTACTTTGTGAAACGTTTACAATAGTGAATGGATTTTTCAGTAGCTCATTATTTTTAGAGTATGATACAATTGTTCCCTTAGAAGTGACGGTTGGTAAAATTCAGTTATTTGTACGTTTAATTTAAAGGTTTGTTCCAACTAAATATTCCTGGCGGTTTGTGATAAGTTCATGTATCTGTTCAAGTACTATGGTTTGCGCATGCGTGGACTATGGATAATTCCGGACCACATTTTTGTTGGAACGAATTGCGGACTGATTTTTAACCAACAATGTCATTACTGTCAATTGTGTTACGTTAGATAAAGGTAAATAAAAAAACTCACTGACTTCTTTACAAACACCTCATTTCCAATACAATTTTGAGGTTAATAAAATTAAATTATCAGAAGTTCAGACTAAACAGTACATGCTTTGATGTTTTGACCGTCAGAGAATTGGTTCGAGATCGATCAGAAATCAGTAAGAACCAGAGTATAGAAACTACAATAGAGGGAATATTAACCAACTTTTTGGGTGAGGGGAATGAAGCCATGGCACGAAAGGGGTTTTCAAACGGCTCTTACAAAAATGGCTGATAATTTCACGACAGATTTACGCGATTTTCGGTTTTCACAACTCAGTGCCGCACAAAATGGCATTATATTTGTAGTTTTACAAAAACCTATTCATATAATATAAAGAAAAAGATATCAATTATATATAAAATATGAAAATATGACTCCTGGCTCCTACAAAAATGGCAGATTGACTTAACAAATTTTGGTCGCAATTTCTCTATAGTGTAACATCAAAACCAACTATTGACATTATTTTCTTCATTATTATAGTTACAAAAAATTGTAAGAGAATAAAGTTGTAGGAGACCAAGAGGGACATTTTATTACAGAAGAAAATATTTTTTAAACCAGTCGTTCTCAAGTTGCAACACAAAGTTAAATTTTTTCAAATGAAATTATACATATTTTTAATTGAAAAAATGCAATTTTTTTATTATGTAAGGATATAAAACTAATACATGGTTGAACTCAGAAAAAATATGCTATCGAATAGATATATAAAATATGTATAATTCCATTTGACAAAAAAATAACTTTGTGTTGTAACTTGAGAACTACTGGTTTAAAAAAATATTTTCTTCTCTGATAAGATGTCCCCTTCGTCTCCTACAACTTTATTCTATAGTATTTTTTTGTATCTATAATAATAAAGAAAATAAATAATGGCGTTGGTCGATTTTGCTGTTATATATTATACAGGGGTTTAATAGTTTCTATACTCTAAGGCAGAAACAATCGATTAACGGTCAGAATTTGGGTTTGAAGTTAGTTGGAACGATTTTTTCAAACTGCGCATGCGTTGTACAGTTTCGATTTGGAAATCAGTTGGACCAAACTTTTAATTTGAAAGAAATAGAAATGTAGGTAGTCGTTTGCGATTTTGTGGCAGTTACTTGCAAGCAAGGACCTGTTTAAGCACAAGAGAATAATGTTCCATGTTGGAATTTGACTGCAATAGGCTAGCATAGAAGCGCACAAGTCGATGTATTCGAACCTTTTTTACAGCGAAGTCCATGCCAAATGCCATGTCATTTGCCATTTGCCCTGGACTCGATGCAGGGTGGGAGATGCCAAGCCAAAGCGGAATGTAATATTAATGTTTCTCTCCCTCATTCACTGTACTTACACTGGGGTAACTCGCCACAAGCGTCCGTCAATGTCAGTTGACGGACGCTTGTGACCGGTCGCCATTACAGCTCTCTGCATCACCGGTATTTGCAAGAAGTGATGGGCAAATACCGTCTATTAGATTTAACACCAATATAGATCCGTACCTATAAAATTACTAGTCTTTGTTTATGCCCATACAGTTTCATATGGTGCTACTGCATTGTCTACTTAGCTTAGCATCAGCTCATGTACTATAGTGTTTGACTCCTGCTTATACATACGTAGGGAAGACATTTCTCGACACAAACACACGCTACGAACAACTTTCAATCTGATTTTTCATAAGTAATATGACAAGAGACATGAATTTATTGGTAAAATTTAAGAATAGTTGTCGCGTAGAAAATGACTTTTGACTCGAGTTGTTACTTCGCAGGAATTAAGAGTAAATTTTACCGATTAAATTCATAGCTCGAATTATATTTGCTTGATTATTTCAAGAATGGCAACAGTTCAAACATTTTTCATATCAACCAAATAAATGTGGTTTTATCATAAATAATATAATAAAATTTATTGGACAAATGAGTGTCAAAAATGACATTTTGATCACGACAGCGAAGCTGGAGAAATTTAAGAGTCTTTTTTGACCTGAGTTATTCGCCGAAATTATGACTAAATATTCTGATTATATTTATAGCTCGAATTATATTTGCTTGATTATTTCTCGAATGACAACAGTTCAAACATAAAATATTTGATATCAATAAAATGTACCCATGGCTATGATACAATGGTTTTATCAAATTTTTTCACTGAAAAATTATTTACGGCCATCAAATGAAGCATTCTGATTGGGTGAAAATGACGTGTGTGAAATAATCTCTTTTTTTTGACACCACACGCTCTTAAAAAGTTTTTCATTCGATTTTATTTTAGGTACTTTGTGTACAAGTTTAAAATTAGTGCCAAATAAAAAAAAACGATTTTTTGATCTTAAACTCATTTTTAAATAAAAATATTACACACGTATTTTTTTTATTTTGTAAAAGAATGATTAGTAAACGAGTAATAAATTAATAAAAATTTCGTGACGTACTTACCTATCGGTAGGTAAAAGAGAGACAGAGATAGTAATGTCTTGAATATAAGGGTATGACAAATCTCTTTAGCAGGGGATTCGACGTCTCAGTATACTTTAAAATTTTAATTATTTATAAATATTAAACATTTTATAATAATTTTTATAAAATAGAAACAAAATCAATGCTTGACATTTTAATATTACTGATTATCAATTAATTTTTTTTAGTCTATATACATCATTCAAAAGTTTACCCTAATAATTACTGTTAAAAACAAGAAAATACAATAAAACATTAAAAAACAGCGTTATTAAATTCATTCCAGGCTTCTCTTTTGTAAACAATGAACGTGACGTCGCCAAATACTGTTTTTCGTGGAAGTATATTTTTCGAACTATGTGAATTTTTATGGGTATATGCAATATTTTTTTACGAAACAAAAAAATACGTATATCATATTTTTTAATATATATTAACATATAGACAAATCAGAAAAGCTTAAACAACCCTATTGTTAAATTGTAAGAAATACATCTTTAGTTTTGTTAGAAAATACATTTTGTGTTTAACACAAATATGAAATTGAAAGAAATGCATATTTAAAATGAAAAAATGGTGTCCTATTTTCACATTTTTTGTTTATCGTAAATGTCATTTTAAATGTTTGAACTTGTAATAGAGTGAAGAGTAGAAAAGTTCGTAGCGTGTGTGTGCAACGAGGTTGTGATTTTCCTACAGGACGAAGAATAATCTAATTTCGGCCTGGCCTTTGATTTCCTGTTAAATGTTCACTTAACTTCGAATGAGTTCGTGATTTTTGTGTATAGTAATGCGTGTACCCTAATATCAAGTGCAATATTCGATACCTAAGATGTTGCCATTGTAAATATTATGTTCATTTCGAGTCAGGCCTTTGTAGTTAATTCGTTCTTTGATCAAATTCCATAAGTCGTGGACCTAAGTCATATTTTTTAGATTAGTGTAGGCATCGTATAGTATTTAGTGTTGTGTGGAGAAAATTGAAAATCTAAAAAAAAGATTTAATATTTGGGATTCCACACATTCTTGGTTGTTCCCCTCCCTCGTGTACGAATTTTCCCTTTCATTCTTGTCAAAGTTGAAATAAAAGCACTCATCAAAATGGCAGCTGGTTCTTAGCAGATCTCACTGTGAAAATTTTAGCTGTAGAGCAGTTGCCACTCGAGATAAACTTATTCCGGTTTTGAGCTGAGAATGAGAGGAAATTCCGTACGGTCCTATGTCCAGTCATCCTTGGATTTTTCCCTACATTTTGTACATACTAGTGTTACATATTATACAAGTAGATATATTTCATTAATCTACAGAATTTTTACATTTACATATTATATATTTCAAGATATGTCTAAATATTTGATTTTAGATTTAAAATTTTTATTTTAAGACACAAAACGTCAATTGTTGCATGCTTTATTGTTATTTTTTTAAAATTTTAAAATCAATTATACTACATAACTTATGAACCTGTATTTTTATATCCCACTAGGATTTTTTTCAGCCAACACAAAAAAAGTCAAACAGTAAGTATACTTTATTATACATGTAGTTGTTTAAAATATACCGTAGATATTTCTCATGTTTTTTGATTATTATGTATATTAATTTTCAAATAAATATATTATACACATTTTTTATTTTATTAAAATCCCTTTCCCACACCGACAATATTTCGTTTATTGTGACTATTTTGAGAGAACAAAAAATATACTAAAGAGTAAAATTAAACTATACAACAGGGCTCCTAAAATGATCGCAATAAGAATCTTACTGTTTTAGCGAAAATGTGTATTACTTTAATTTTAGCATAAGGAATCGGTATTTTTATATATTTTTTTGAAATGTACATTTTCACTAAAATTGAAAGTAATACAAAATTCTTTCTACGATCATTTTATGAGCCCTTTTGTCTAGTTTAATTATGCTCCGTAACATTTTTTTATATCTCTCAAAATAAATGAAACTTTGTCGGTGGCAGCCTTTCGCCAAACATCTCTATATTTCTTTAAAATTATTAATTATTCACTCTGAAACAGTGTTTTCCGGGACACGGTACCAGAGACTCAAAAGGCTTGAACACACGTCAAAAAATTTTAATTTTAATGCAGCTACACTTTCCAAAATAATTTAATTTTTCCTTATAACAGTATGGTTTACTCGCTGGCTTTGGCAATTAATTTTTCTTCAAACGTAAGTTTCTATGTAATTAGACAAACTTGTGTAAATCTAAAGGATATTTCACTCTCAAACGGCGATTGACTCGATGCGCTGCCTTTTGAATTATTTGTATGGGCCAATTATAAAGTATGTGATGATGACACGAGTCAATGTCGGCTGTCTCGTATATGTATATTCCTGTCTTAAGTCTTAAAACCACAGCCCTCATTCCGAAGTTATTTGCAAAAAGATTTATGCAAAATTAATTCCATTAGGGAACTTAATGAAATATGTTAATCTTAACAAAAAATTCTTCTTGCAGTAGCTTCACCATCCCTGTTTCGGTTGGCTCAGAAGAGAGATGCTTTTCGAAATTAAAATTAAAAAAAAAATACTAAGGGGCCCTAACGATTATCAGACTTATCTTTTATTTGTATTTTAATAGAACAAAATTGCCAGAATAAACATTATGTATATATAAATATCACATAAAAAGTATCTTGTGTCCTGTTATTAAAAACACTTGGATTGGGGCCTGAATTCACTGCATTATTATTACGCAACTGCTTTGAAAACCTTAATACACTTTTCTTTAAATATTTACAGAAAATAAATAAGAGTAGTATATTGTACTTTGTAATTGTAATATGATAATAAAAAAATATGGTAATTTAGTAATGTGTTTTTGTAACTGCAATAAACCCGCCATAGCCCGTCCCAAGCCGAGGTTGAGAAAGGGTGAGGGTTGCAGATCTCAATGCGTAAAACGCAGCGCAACCCCTACCCCAGGGGTTGTTGCTTCATTCCTACCGGGCTCCCGACTTCCTTAATCCTTTCCCGTTGTCCCAACTTCAAATGTCTGGATGGTCTGGAAACTGTCGACTCCGATTCTGAAGCTGCTCATTTCAATTCGTTCCTTCTGATGCTGTCGTTCCAACATCAGTAAGTTCACAATTCTACTTTCCATTATACATATATTAAATACTTTAAACAATAAACTGTTACATATACACACAAGATTTATTTCAAACACCACAATAGTAAATATATTTATATATTTATAATTACTACGTTATTTAAAATATGTTGCTAATATTACTACAATTAAATACTATTTTTGCTGTAGCACAATTCTTAATTTTCCACTCTAAATTTTTTCATATACAGCCGAAATAATCCAAAAAAAAAAATACGAAATAAACCGTGACTATGATACTGTGGTTTTATCAAATTTCTACTGAAAAGTACATACAGTCATCAAATGAATAATTCTGATTGGGTGAAAATGACGTATATGGAATAATCTAAATAATAAAATATTTCTCAAGAAGTTTCAACTACCCCTAAAAAATACTTTAGAGCAATAATAATAAGATAAATATTTGAGTATTTTATCTAGAGAACGAGTACTATAACTTATTTTCTAAAAAGTCTTTCAGAGAACTACCCCTAAGGGACACCCAGATTATTTATATTTTGTTAATAGATGCAACACCCATAGTTGAGTGCTAATATAGAATTTGAGAGTTTTATCTATACTAGTTTAGAAGAAATATATAAATTATTACTTGCGCATTTTGTGGCTATTGAGAAATCCAGCAATTCTTATACCTGTGAAGAAATTTTTTTGTTACCGATTTGATTCAAACTTTGCTTGCGTATACTAGATAAATGGACTTAGAGTCTCACCATATTAGAAACCTTAAGGGTTGATATTAAGGGAGGAAATGAATTTAAAAGTTAAACATCTATTTCGAAAACTATTAACTTTAGAGAAAAACTTTATAAGGATTTTTTGTTCAGATTAGAATTCTAAACAACTTTTATTTGAAAAATTTTCTTCTATGTCTTTTCATTTCAGAGAAAATTTTGGACCCTATAAAAATAACCCTAAATATGTTATAATTTTTTTACAAAATAAAATACAAAAATAAAATTTGAGACTTTTACTTGCAGAGGTGTAGGAAATAGAAATTATTTTCTGAAAATTTTTCAAGTAAACTATCCTTAAAAAGTGCATCAGAAATTTATAAATTTTTGTGTAAATATAACACCCATATTTGAAATCAGATACTTTATTTGAGAATTTTATCTATAAGGGTGTAGGGGTAATAAATTATTTTCTCCAAGAGCTTCAGGAGAACTACCCCTAAGGAATACTTTAGATCCTAATGCCTGCATAATCATTACGTCACATCCTGGTACTTTCACAAAAATATTAATATTATTGTCTTTTTTTTTCAGGTATTTTCCGGTGAAAATCGATTGCGGACCAACAGGAGATGAAAATCCAGCCAGTTTCCAACCTCTTTCCCAGAGAAAATCTCCACAAACTCCAGAAAATATATCTAAAATTTTATCTGTGAAAATCGACGCCCCACGAAATCAGCCTGACCCAATAAAAACATTACGTAATCAGTTACGTAACCATTATGTTATTTATTACGTAATTAAAACAACTTCCCTATACAAGAAACATTTATATGTATTTCAAAATAAACTATTTTTTGTTAAAGTTCAAATATGTATTGTAATATTGCTTAAAATATCTTAAAAATAATTTATTTATTCTGTAATATATCTTAAAAGTTACAATAAATACTGTTAAAAAGAATGCAATCTTTTATTTTAACCCTCTCCTAAATATCTTTACAACACACGTATAAAGTTCTTAAATTATCCGCTAGAGGCAGCACCTGTCAACTTACCTTTTTTTTTAATGTTAGCACTGCGACCTCAGAAGCCGGTTTTTTAAGTACATACACACGTACATACATAAAATATACACACGTATATAGTTCCTTAAATTGCCGTCATGACCAGCGTGGCAGCACCTGTCAACTTACCTTTTTTTTTGAAGTCACCATCTGGTCCTAAAAAGCCACATTTTTCAATATATAATACACCTACATATGTGTTATATGTACACGGACTCAATAAACTTTACTATGTATCCAAGTCCCTTCATAAATCCCGATGTACATATCATGTAAAAATTATATCGCAAAAGTTTCAAAAAACGATGTTAAAATGTATAAAATGATGTAGTATTACTTCCCTTAAAATATTTGTAAAATACAAGAAAAGTGCTCCTATGATTCATGTTACCCGAATACAAAATCACTAGTCCAACTAAGAAAATTCATAGAAATCGGTCGCTCTCAATGAAGGTAAAAAATCAGGTAAGAGTGCTCCTACAATTCATGTAACCCGGATACAAAATCGACATTCAGTTGATGGTACAAAATCAGGGTAAAAGTGCTCCTACAGTTCATGTGACCCGGATACAAAATCGGATTTTCACCTTTTGACGATCAGTCGATGATCACAACTGATGGTCAACATCCAGAGTATTTATTGGTCGCTTTCAGTGGCGGTAATATATTAGTTTAAGAGTGCTCCTACGATTCATGTGACCCGGATACAAAATTTGATGTTCAAGTTTTCAACATCAAACAAATGGTCGTAACGAAAGGTACGAATAATACATGCACCAAGTCCAACATCGAGTGCAGTGTATTAGGATGGGTGACCATTGGAATATGTACGTAAGTATATATTACAAAAACCGGCATCTGAACACCAAGTGCTGACACTTAAAAAAAGGTAAGTTGACAGGTGCTGCCCCCGTCTCTCTGTGGTCAATTTGGAAACTATATACGTGTGTAATTTTTCCCGAATGTACGTACGTATGTACTTGTAAAACCGGTATGTAAGGATGAAGTGCTGACTTAAAAAAAAGGTAAGTTGACAAGTGCTGCCACCAGCGGACAAAATAAGAACTATATACGTGTACTTGTATACTTACTGACTTTTTTGTAATTTTTTCACCCTGAAAAGTAAAATACTGAAATAATACAAATATGTATACTGAAATATATTATTTATTTATTTTTTTCTATTACATATAAATATTGTGGTATACTAAATATGTACAATAAATTTACATGTTTGTCGTTTATGGGGGTGGAAGGGGCTGTCCAAGGACTCCAGGGGGTGGCGTCCATCGCTGCATCTGAAACAAATAATAAAATATGTAACTAATAACCGTGTAGGAGTGGTAAAATATTAATGAAAAAAAAAGTGGGTTTATGGGTCTTTAACTCGTGAACCACTCATCGGAAAATATTTCCGTTTGACTTCTCCCATAGAAAATTTAATGTAGATTCTAAATCTTTTAAGCTTGTTCGATTATCTTTAACCGTATACGAGTGGTAAGCATATTTGTAAAAAATAAGCCGATTTTATCAATATTTTTTATGTTTATGAGTCTCTAACTCGTGAACCACTCATCAGAAAAAATCTCCGTTTGACTTTTCCTATAGGAAATTTAATGTAGATTCTAAATCTTTAAAGCTTGTTCGATTATCTTTAACCGTGAACGAGTGGTAAGCATATTTGTAAAAAATGAGCCGATTTTAACAATATTTTTTATGTTTACGGGTCTTTAACTCGTGAACCACTCATCGGACAAAATCTCCATTTGACTTTTCCCATAGGAAATTTAATGTAGATTCTAAATCTTTACAGCTTGTTCCATTATCTTTCACCGTGTACGAGTGGTAAGTAAAATTGTAAAAAATGAACCGATTTTAACAATATTTTTTATGTTTATGGGTCTTTAACTCGTGAACCACTCATCGGAAAAAATCTCCGTTTTACTTTTCCCATAGGAAATTTAATGTAGATTCCAAATCTTTAAAGCTTGTTCAATTATCTTTAACTGTGTAAGAGTGGTAAGCAAACTTGTAAAAAATGAGCCGATTTTAACAATATTTTTTATGTTTATGGGTCTGTAACTCGTGAACCACTTATCGGAAAAAATTTCCGTTTGACTTTTCCCATGGCAAATTTAATGTAGATTCTAAATTTAATGTAGATTGTTCGATTATCTTTAACCGTGTAAAAGTGGTGATCCAAATTGTGAGAAAAGAGCAAAATAAAAAATTATTTTTTGTGTTTATGGGTCTCTAACTCGTGAACCACTCATCGGAATATATTTTCGTTTGACTTTTCCCATGGGAAATTTAATGTAGATTCTAAATCTTTAAAGCATGTTCAATTATCTTTAACCGAGCAGATATAAAAAAATATTTTTTGTGTTTAGGGATCACTCGCACCTCATCTAATACACGATTTTCAGGGCAAAATGAATTTGGTGGAAATAGGCAACATTCATGCCGAGAATGTTTTACCAATACATAAATATAGGCGAAATACAAGCAATAAAATAAGCACTTACATTTTTTTTATCGTTGTGATAATTTTAGGATGTATATTTATAATTTTCAAAATTAAAATAGACCTAAATTTTACATATAGTATGAGTATTATTTCCAAAGAGTGCGCCAATAAATATTTATATATCTGTTGCCATAGTATTTGTATAATATACATTATACTATGTAGTAAATGTATCTATGAATTTATTTATATTGATACATCGTCTTAGAAAATTTAAATTTAATAATATTACTTATATATTTTGTAAGAAGAAAATAAATTACCTTAAGATGTTCTCCGGTAAACTAAGGCACCATCCCTGAAGTCTGTTCTTACACAATTCATATCAGCTTTTCAGGAAAATTCTAGACGCGAAGTATTTTCAGTTTCTACATTAATAGAAATAATGAAATTAGAATGTGGATAAGGACGAAATGTGTTTTAAAGTTATTAGACATTGTATAAAAGAATATTAGTCAAATTACGTAGTAGAAAGTACTAGAAAAAGGTTTCTAGGAGTAAGAAAAGTATTAGAAGTAATATTATTTATTTTTGAAACATAACTGTAAAAATGAAAAACAAATATAATTACTGGTTGTAAAAATAAAAAGTACACGAGATATAAATACAGAGAAATGTTTAATTTATAAATTTTAAAAGGAGACAATGATATGATAAATATATACATTAATGATGTTCTCTCTTATATTTTACAAAACTGAACGGACAAGTATTTATACTTGCTTTGTAAAAAAATGATGGTAAGCTATCCAGTTAATTTTAATAAATAAAAATCACAGTATGTGCGAATGTAACAAATTTGGAAAAATTAACAAATTCATCATTTGTGAATCTACCATCACTTTTAAAAAGAAAATTTCAATCAGAAATTTTTCTAACACTATATTACATGCATTTATTTATAAATTAGAAATGTGCAAGTTTAATATAGTACATATTTTGCTAATTTCTTTTACCTGACCGCCAAAAATAGAGGCCGGTAAGAAAATTTACGTATTTCTCATTTTCTTTTTTACAATGTGTTTTACATTGAATACAATATAATAATGGAAGATATACATTGATTTTTAAATAGAATTTCCTTATAAAGTAACACTTGTCTGGAAGTGAACCAAATGTGAAGTTTGGAAGGGACGAATTCTGAGTTTTCACTTCAACTTGAATTCTACCCGTCCAAAGTACGTATTGTTGCACAAAAAATGAACTAATGTGAAAGACAAAACGTTAAAAACGATCTTTATCTGGCTGGAATCTGGTATTTTAAAATACTCGTTATTTTACATCTATAGATATGCTTTTGTGTTTAATATTATATCCTAAGATCCTAAAGGTAGACGATTTCTGAGCCAGCCTGCTTCAAATGCAGTGTCTGAAATCTTTGTTTGGTATATACTGCTGAGATCTATAGTTATAATACAAACTTTTTGGTTACTTGTTCAGTATAAACATTTCTAAAAACGAAATAAATTACTTTGTTCCGATTTTTGTTGGCCTTTGACGAAAATAAGCTGTAGGGCCTTCTTTTCACACAAAATCCAACAGTGTTTGTCTACCCATTGCATGAGTTGCTGTCCGAATTGTTATTGTGATTATTGCGAGTTTGTGTGAAAAGGGGCTCTTGAAATGAAAGTGAAGTGATCTAGACTAGAGAATCCAATGAATGATGCGAATTCCGATCCATCATCAGCTACAATTGAATATAGAAATTGAGAATTTTGACTTAATTTAATTTTGTTCTAACGATTTTTAGAACTAATTATATTCCTAAAGTACACACGGTAGTACATATGCTTATTTACAATAGAAATCAGATTCGAATGGGCGCGACAACCAAGGGAAACCGGGCGGATCTGATCACAGACCCTGTTGCGGATTTGGCCTTATTGTGAATGTTGGAAAGCACGATCAGATAAATTAATAATCTTTAAGCTCTGTATCACAATGTTTAAAACATTTGCTTCGCAAAATAGCCATTTTTTGATTATTTTTATTTTGTAAATATTATTTTAATAATATATGGTAACAGTCTTATATTTAACTACGGTCATAAATACATTAACATAAAACAGAACAGCTAGTTTGGCGCGCGAGCCAGAAGTCAACCCTTATAACAAAAATAAAAACTACTAAAATAGTACTCAGTTATAATCACAATAATCAACTTGGGGTAGATCCTTATTTTTCGATGATTGCACTTTAAATATGTTACAAAATAAAAGAGAAACATACCACTGCTTCGTTGGAAGTCTCTGTGGCGGTTAAAACTTTGCTGAACACTTTAATAGTCCCACCGTTCTTCTTCGTTCTCGGTTTTTATTGGTTTGTCCGGCGCGTCCTGATTGCCAGAGTCCTCTGGCGGCCGGTTGTCTTCCTGGTCTTCCCTCTCCTCCTTCACTTGTGTCGGGCTCGAGGGGTCTTGGCCGCCTTCCTCGTGGCTCTCACTACTGGCGTCACTCACGTCGTCTTCGAATCGGTCGAGCACGGCCTGAGGTTCCACCCTGACTGTTTCTTCCGAACCTCTTCTGCCGTAGTCTTCAGTCTGCATCACGCATACTCCGTTGATGATCACTTCGTCGCCGGCAGCGGGTTTCTCCTTCTCGTCTTGCCACTCGGGGTTCACCCATTGCGGCGCTGCGGGTTTTCTCCGAGATGATCTGGCGGCTGACGAGACGGGTTTCGGTTCGGTTTTCACTGCTCCGCCGTGCAAACTTCCCGACATGTTCGAGTCTTCAGACCCCATGTTGCTTTCAACGTCGTCCTCGTCGTCAAAATCCCCCGAAGGTTCGCGCTTTAACGATGTCATTGAGAGATCCAACCCGCTCATTTGTTCCTTAACGGCGTTACCCAACGCTGAGAGGTCCACATCGCCTGAAGGAAGCAACCCTCGAGATATTAAAGCTGCTAAGTTGGAATTAGCGGCGAAGTAAGGTGGATAGGGTAGCGGTACTCCTCCAAGTCCCATACGTTCTTTCGATAGATCTAATAATCTTTGGTTTAGTAACAGTCTGAATTGTACGGGGTCGAAGGGAGTCTGGCCGCTGTTTTGATCTCTGGGGGGAATATCAGAAGGCATTCCATGGGGTACTTGTTGTTTTAACCTCATTCGATGATTGTGGAACCAATTCGTGATGGTCCTACTAGCTAAAGCTAACTCGTTTGCCAAGAACTCGATCGTCCCTACGTTTGGGTACGGATCAAGGGCGAAAGCTAACCTGAGGGCTTCCTTCTGTTCTTCGGAGAACAACACTCGCTGTTTCTTGGCGCTTGGGGGCCCAGGACCAGGGGAATTTGAGTGGTAGAACTCCGAAGTGTCGTTGGATGACGTGTCCGAGCTGTTGTCGTGAGCACCGGGCCCAGAAGACCGTCTTCGCTTGTTGGCTTCGCGTCTTTCGTTCTTCAGGGCTTGAAGGCGGTCGATGTTGTGGGCGTCGTTCAGCCACAGTTGCATTCGGATGAAGGGTTCTCGGCCTTTGATGCTCAACATATGCCAAGGCTTTGGTTTGGAGAGCAATTCACTGACTGACCCTTGGGACAGGCCTAAGACTGCTTCGCCAAAAATCTGTTGAAGTAAATACAAATTAATTTCATTTCAAACAATTTGTTGAGGGTGTTATTACCTTTTGACCGATGTTGTTAGCTAATAATGCTTCTTTGATCTTAGTGGTGATAGTCTGTGTGTCTAGATCTTGCGTGAGTGCTGCCATCTCGTACACACTAGGCGAGATGTGCTGATGGAGACTTCGTAGAGCGGAAGACTGTTGTTGTGGCATGGGGGAATGCGGCATGCCGTGCGGACTCTGGTTGCTTTTCTTCATATGTTCGGCGTTCTGGAGGTTCATGGGATGATGGGGCGGGATTCCTGGAGGCGTGAGCAGCATAGGAGGTGGGGGTGGTTGAGGTTGGTTCTGATTGGGCGGTCCGAGCTGCAGAGACGGCGGGAGGAGGTTGCCGCCGTCTTGCTGCATCTTGTTGAGGAGCCCGGCTGCGTCTGAGATCATCTTAGGAGTTGGGGGCATGGGTTTTCCTATCGCACTACAAGACGGACTGTTGCCATAACCGCCAGTTCGCATCAGTTTCTCCGGGGCGATTTTGTACTGACTTGCAACTAGTTTATGAACCGCGTTTTCGTCTTCTAAGAACATCTTCATTCTTATAAACGGTTCTCGTCCTTTTTGGGTCAACATATGCCAGGGTTTTGGTCTGGCTAGTAAATCACTGACACTTCCTTGGGATAAGCCAAGAACAGATTCGCCGAACAGTCTTTGACTGATTGAGTATTGACTTAGTTGTTCTTTGACTTTTTTGACGATCTCTTCAGTGTTGAGGTTGTTGTACAAATCGAACTGTTGTTGGGTGATAGGTGGAAGAACTGCTTTTAACGGTCTTTGGGAAGGAGAATGATGTGTTTGGGTAGGAGGTTGAGAGATCAGAGAGTTTGTAATGGATGCCATTCGTTGTAAAGGACTAGCAGCAGCTGACGAAGTAAAATCTTCAGTCGGTGTCATCGCAGGTGGAAGAATAGAATTCCCAAGCGGACTGGAAGCCGTGCTACCAGTTTGCGGTTGGTTTGTCCCTGGTTCTAGTTTCGGCCTCACCAAACTGAAAGCACTACCAGCATGTCTCATCTCTTCGCTGTCCTTATCTTTGTCGTCCATGCCGTTAACAGACTTGGCTTTCTCTTTCGGAAGGGATAAGTCTTGAACGCCTCCGTTGACGTGTTGTTGGCTTTGGGCAAGGGCTTGTTGTTGCAGGGCAAGAAGACTGGGTAGACCCGGGAGGTTGGGTAGACTTCCTGGGTTTTGGCATTGGTTTAGCTTGGCAAGTTCGCGGTGATATGCGTCTAAGGCCATGCGGATTTCTTCCTGAGTACGGTCCATCGGCATCCCGCTGTTGAGGAATTGGGGGAAGAAAAGACTGGGTTAGTTCAAGTATATGCTGTTCTCTAACTAATTTTTCGGAAAACAAGAAAACAATCATGCAATAATAGCACATTATCCTTATATAAAAAATAGGAAAAACTTGTAAGATATTTACCTCGAAAAGTGGTCTCTAGGATTTCTAATATCCTCAACCCTCCTTCCCATGAGTTTAGCAAGTTCTTCTTGGTATATCCTTACAACTTTTTCCTGTGGGATATCGTCATTCTCGTACTTTTTCAACCTGCGGTTTTGGGAGGAGTCCTTGGAAAATGGACTGGGGCATTGTCCTTGTGAAGGACTCTTGCTGTCATCGTTGCTGTGTGAGTCTTCTGTCTTCATCATGTGAGACGCTTCGGAAAGGATATGAGCTATCCTTTCCTCAGCGATGTCTTGTTCTGTGCGTCCGAATGTTGGGATGCCTGTGTCTTTACCTGTAAGTCAAAGGAGCTGTTCTAAAATTATGCAATCGTGAGAAAACTAAAATAATAACAATTGTTACTACCACTAATTCAATAGTACTTTACTTAAGATATTCCGTGTTCCACTTTTTAGAGTATCGCCCCCAAAATGATTTAAAATCAAGCTCAGAAGATATTATTTGCAACTGCAGTCTTTTTAAACGAGAAGGAAGAAATAGAGAAAAAAAAAATCTAGGTGCACCAAATTTATAAAACTTCAGTAATTCTCGAATTTATTCACGAATTATTATTAGGAATTAATTGTTTTGGAGAAGGGATATGTGACGTCAGCTAGGATCATGGAAAAAGACAGACAGGCTGTCTCTTTCACTTCCAGTCTATCTATTTTATTTCACGATTCTACAACGCTGACGTTACAATATTCCTTCTTCAAATTTTTTATATTTATTTTCTCGTAAACTACCAATAATGAATCGATTTATTTGCACTAAGTTCTCCAACTTTTCATAAAAGGTTGTAATTTTGTATAAGTCAGTTTCAAATATCTGTTACAACAACTATAAATACATCTACAGGGTGTTAATACTAAGTTGTAACAGTTTATAGATATAGTTATTAGCAGTAAAGACGATTTTTTGAAAAACAAAAAAACTTCCCAAATCAAAAATTTCAACTAAGAAAAGTTGTTTATTTCAATAAGTACTAACTGCTGTTTTTGGGTTTTACAACTTAGTAGATTACTGTGCCAAGTGAATTGTGAACTACATTTTGATTCCAAAGGGCAGTGACGTATCCACACGGGGTATTGTTTGAATAAAAATCCGACTTCCACGCACGAAGCGTTGAATAATTCGATAAATTTATTTTATTGTTCGTGCGTTTCGCTTCGCCTGTTCTGCGTCTCCATTTTTTATGTGTTATGTTAATTAATTTCATTCATTTGTGCGCGATCATTATCTTGTGATTGATCGTCGTTGTTACAGCGGGATTTTAACCTGTTTTCTGAATTATTTTAATAAAGAACGAAGTGAAAATGCACCGCAATACTACGTTAATTGTCATCGATAAATAAAATCATTTTTACACCACGAGGCGGAACTTTTGAAACATACAAACACAGGTGGATAACAAAGTGAGTCTTCGTTAACAACCATTACTATACTCGAAATTAAAGATGAGTTACCGAAATTTTAATAATTTTGTTAAACCCTAGCTACGGACTAGGAATGACGATGTGTACCCGGGTATCCGGAACCTTCCCGATAATAATGTACCCGGGAATCTAAAATAGTACCCGTTACCCGTTTATTACCCGTTACCCGAAATTTACTCATTACCTAAAATCTGCGGATAGAAATATGATATATTCCTAAGTAATTAAATCAAATGTACTTCCTTAATAAGTTTTAATTTTGTAATTTTATACTGCTCATATTCTCGTATATTATATAAAATAACAAAAATTTGTATTAAAAAGATGAATATGAAAGAATAACGGATATTTTAAGAGTATCAGGTTATTATTGGGTATCAGATTATTATCGGGTAATTATCGGGTAACGGGTAATTATCGAGTATCCGGTACTCCCCGGATATTCATATCGGGTATCCGGATACCGAAATTTTCAGGTTTCGTCATTCCTACTATGGACTATTTTGTAGTTACCCAAATATTTCATTTATTTTCCCAAAAGTAAATGACTAATAAATTAATAAAATTTAATTTAAAAACTAGTCAATTCCACTAAATAAAGTGTTTTGAAATATTAATATTTACAAAAATTCCATTTGTTATTGAAATAATCCCACGACACTGGCAAAATGATTTCCCCTTTATGGTTTACGCCCCTAGCTTATTAGATAAGTGCAGTTTTGAACTTCATTGATTTGGGTAGGTATAGCTACTATAATCTTGTACTATACAAAAATACACACCAATACTACGTTAATTGCCATCGATAAATAATAGTATATTACATGTGAAGTGGGAAATGTTTCATTACAGCCGAGGGCTTATTGTATGACCGAGAGGCGAAGCAAGGCTGTAATGAAACTCTCACCGAACTATGTATACTATTTTATTCACAATTATCCAAATTAACTTCTACTCGTATATCGCCTTTTTCCAATAAACTAAATTAATGTACGGTAGTAGTCTATGAAAACAAATGTTTAAATTTATTTTAATATGTTTGACAGCACTGATCACCTTACTTTTAGAGATTTATGACAGTATTACTAGGCAACCATAGTAAACATTTCCCCCCCAAGGGATTTTAAAGTATTTCCCACCCGTGAGATTGTCATTGCAGTTAAAAATGACATACGTTTCCAACCTTTGACAGGTTAGGAATTGACATATTACAATAGTGGTTGTGAATAAAAATAATTTTTAAAGCACGAAGCGGAACTTTTGAAACAGGTGGATGTTGGTTTGTAGAATTACAGAAGTTTGTAAAGAAACAATAGCCCCAGCCGTGAGAATAAGTTTTTTCAATTTTGAAAAAGTTCTTCCACTTCCTACTTGTTCATAGAACTGAAGCATATAATAATATAAACATACATCTAATATAAAATTAAAAAACAGTTGCTGAGGAAGATTCTCATGAACTGTGCGCAGTGTATCATAAAGATCTGCTTCCTCTACAGTTACTGTTTATAGATATAAAGGCATACATTAGTGCCGTGGCTTTTGTAGTAATCTTCAACAAGCCTATGGTAATTCGTTTATAATTGTTTCAACAAGAGGAAGTTAAAATAGTCGTGTGACAAAACAAAGATGTCATTTTAGTAATTACCTTTGTTTTTATTGAGGATTTTTTACTTTAAAATCGTTTCTTTGTTGCCTTTGATTACTTGTATTGTTCGGGACGAAACTCATCTTTCTACGCACTAATTACCGGGTTTAAATCTACACAATTTCGATATATACTCGAACTCTGTTATAACGAAATTGGATAGTTATTATCCCCATATATAATTTTGTTCGGTTACAACGTTTTAGTTTCAACAATTTTTAATGGCAGTTTTTTTAGTATTTGATAATTTTTACAACTTATAGTGGGTTCCGAACTATTCAGACACAATGATATTTTTGGGATTTGAACAGCAGATCTCTGGATACGTATTGTGCGCGCTAAAGAAGTGAGCCACCACTGTTCATTACTAATCATCACTGTACATGAAATAAAAGATGAGCTATCGTGTGCCATACAGTACATACTGCAACCGTCGAAAATTCTTGTCTCGCCTACCAGTATCGTACAAAGTTATTGTAGTTCAATACTGCACTGATTCAATAAACTGGGGGCGTAAACCATAAATGAGAAAGTATTCCACCAGTAGCGTTGGATTATTTCAATAACAAATGGAATTTTTGTAAATATTTACATTATAAAATACTTTAGTTAGTGGAATTGATATGTTATTAATTATCTTCCATAAATTTAAGCAAATTCAAATGTAATTGTGTATTTTTACTCTGTGCATTAATGTACAAATTAACAGTATATATACCTACTATTTTTCAAATTAACAAGAAGGGAATGGCTAACATGAGTATGATCATTGATAATTTTTTTTTTTAAATAACAGCTTCCTTAATCCGTTTTTCAGTGAATTCGTTTCTTTTCTCCTTTTTCTGTTACATGTAAAATTCGAATCGCCAATGCCTTGAATGATTATTACCTGCTAATTCTATGGTCGGCAAATTCTATATTGATTTTGTTTCTTGCATTTTCAAGTTTCTTAAATTTTAACTTCGAACTAATAGTATGAACTAGGAACTAAGTACACCATTGGTAAAAAAACTCTCTTATTGGGTGTAAGAAAATGTGTCTTTCGCGCCGGTTAATTTCTATATGAAACGAACTATAATTCTGTCTATTTTGTCACGAAAGTTTTATTAATTTATTACTCAATTACCATTGGGAAAATAAATGAAATATTTGGGTAATAGGGAAATAGTCCGTAGTTAGATTTAGCAAAATTATTAAAATTTCGGTAACTCATCTTTTACTTCGTGTATAGTAAGGGTTGTAAACTGTGGCTCACTTAGTTATTATCTGATTGGAGTTGAGGTTGTCCAAATAAAAATAGATCTAGGAACAGATGATATTATTTACGAACGTATATCGTAGAATGGTTATTGGTTATTGATGGAGATTTGTAAGGGATTTGTAGAAAGAAAGGGTGGTAAATTAGGGCCGTGATAATTGTATACCGCATTGCGAAAGCATAAAAAGCAAATAATTTCAATCAATCAATCGAAGTGAAGTTAGAAATCGCGTGTGAAGGAACACGCATCCGCCTCCAACAGTCTAAGATTGACACATATTTCCAGGGAAAAGAATAATTCTTACAACAGTAACACCATGTACCTTTATACCGACAATCGATCGGCCAGATCAATATTGCGAGATAATGATAGGCAATATTAATAGGGAACTTGGCACTAAGGCTCAATTTGTATCGGCTGACTATAGCTCGACCACCCGTTCGTATTTTCGTGGAAATTTTGATCTCTATCACGAGTAGAAATTATAAAAAAGTTTACGGTGTTTTTATACATGCAATCTTGACACGCAACCAGGGATATTACTTGTGTTAGGTTTGACGCACTGACACCATCATTTCACTGATTTCCAACCCCATTGATTCCCCCGTAACGATCCATCGCTCCCATTTTATTACCCATAATAAACACGAATAATTACCCATGAATTATAAACACACTCGCATTCTTACAAATTTTCCTTTGTTGTGCACAAATACTCTGATTTGACCTCACTTAGTAATTCTTGCGCTTTGTCTTTCGCATGCATTTTCGAACTTATTTTGAGCAACCAATAATAGATGGTATCCCTCGTTGAATTTTTTATCAGTAGTATACTTACTTCCTAGTTTATATGGGGAAACGTAATTATTCGAAATTAATATTGTTTATTGCATTAGATGCGCGAAAATGATTTGACAGGTCCATTTCTATTTGAGACAACCTATATTAATATTCTTTAGTGAACTTAAGCATATGACACATTATCTTTAGCTCGAGATTTTAATGGACACTTTTTTTAATAAATATTTTATAATATGTGATCCTTATATAATTATACTCATTAACAACGAACAGCGGTGACTCACTTGATTGAATTCAAATCAGAGCGTCGCCAATATTTAACCAATTAAATGATTTTTCAATATAAATTTTTTCTCTCAGAAGACCTAATATTCTTAACCCTTTACTAATTTCATAACTTCTACTCATCTCTAATTTCCCGCACAATACTAATAAACTTCCTACTCCATATTTAATCATTGTGTTGTTATTTATTCAGTACATCCCTTTTGCGAAACTGCAATATTTATCCTCAGCATCTTAGAAGTTGTAAGTAAACACCCTTTGTGATAGACTCCTCTATTTCAACTCCGAACTGGGGATAATTCACACCCTGGGGTAAGGGTCGCCAGGTCGGGTCAAGTATGAGTGGTCAAGTTCTCAGACGCCCCGGTCCCCCATTAGACAGACAAGGACAGCGCGAGGGTTACCCTACAAGCGCAAGAAGGATAGGGGATAAAGTTACGAGATTTGGATCGAGTATTGTGAACTCGGATTTAGAATTATAACCTGATAATTAGCCAGGAGTAATCAGGGCGATTGTTCTTCGATTAATATGGGTCAAAGGATTGGTGACAGTAGGTGATAATTTTACTAGGGTAATTTACCGGCCATGTATCGGTAATGAAGAATTTATATCAAATATTGGAACTTGAGCTTGAACTGGTATATTGGCTATACTGTAGAGAGACCATTTATTTTTTTAATGAAATCAAAACTTGTGTTCTATATTTAGATTACTTATTGACTATATTACATTGAAATGTTTATAGTAAGTCATTTAATATAATATTTAAAAAAAGTGATAAAAGTAAAATGAAATTTTATGCCAAATGCGATGATTAATGTTCTTCTATTGTGTTTAAGCCGTGTTTTAGCAAATACTGTTTTAGTTTCTTTAAATTTGATTTCTTCGAGGCTTTTATTGTTCTCAGGCAAAACATTTATAAATCCAAATATAACTTTTAATATATTGTTTTTGCTTTTTCTACATTAGCTTTAAAAACATATGGAAAAATTATAGCGATATTACTGCTATAATTTTATTGCTTTACTAAAAGTTTACAGTTTCTCTAAAAATCAAACCTTTTAACCAAGTCAATTACTAATAAAATAAAACCATGTCGAGAGATAGAAATCAGTACAAAATATGTTACAATTTGTTTATCAGTACAAGGGTCTGAAAATCAGTACTGTACTGACAAAATCAGTACGAATGGTCACTCTACTATACTGTAATAATTGTATTGCTAAACGTCAAAGTTCACATAACCTAATTTTATAGCTTATCATTTTGCTGTTTTTGACACATACCGTAGAAAAAATGTTGTGTCTAACACGAAAGGAAAGTACTACTTGCAATCTCACTCGAATGCCCCACTATACCTACAGCACTAAAATGCAAGTATTACTTGACATGAAAGAAGTACTGTAGGTGCTTAAGGACTTGTTTTATTTAGAAATGTAGTGCCACAATAATATATGTGACGTCACGGAGACACGTTTACTTTTAAATTTTAATTTATTTATAAATATTTTATTATAATATTTTCGATGTAATGTTAAACCGCTTTTGTTTTATAATAAACCTGTTTAAGAAAAGAGCTGTATCATTTTATAAAATGATTGGATAATATATTTATAATTAATATAAATATGAGGAGTGATTTTTGTACAGCGTTGTGTACAACGTCGGAAAGCAGGCAGCCATACATGAATTAGAGTTGTAACTGTTTTTTGTTCACATTGCGTGAGAAAGCATAGTCCTGTTTCTTTTAATAATTATTTTATTAGAGTTCTACCTGTGTGTAATACATGCAGTAATAACATATCTATCAAATCAGACTGTAAGAGTTCAGTTCATTAATGTTCCAAGAAACGTTTTTGTCTCACGGTCAATGATTCTTTTCAGACTTTTTATCCGTTTTGATAATTGTTTGTTTACCTAGAATCCGATCATTCAGCCGCTCATTTCTAAATTGCTCTTCAACAATTTCATTTTTCTCAATTATAATTTACTATAGAAAAATACACATTTAATACTACACAAAAAATAACAACTTTACCATCAAAATTTTAAGAAAGAAATATTTTTTGATAAAAATAATATTGTACAAATTTAGGTTACTGTACAACACGTGCAGAAAGTCGAGTATTTCGCACGAGATGTAAATGTTTTGGCATGAGACGAAGTCGAGTGCTTTAATCAAACAAGATGGGAAATAAGTGATTCTGCACGAGTGGCACACTAGATTTTTTCTCAACCACATTATTACAAGTCATAGAACAGAAATAAACGTACACTGCACATGCGCATTGTTGGCAAATACTGTGAGAATAGTTATTTGTCAAACTAGAAGAAAAAGCGTATATTTTTCCTTTCGTGTTAAACACATCATTTTTTTCACATGTTTCAAAAATTGATTTGGAAAATACGCAACTTTGAAGCTTTATACAAAACGAGAAATATGTCTTGAGGTGCACTCTCTACAACAGCTAGAAACGCTTTTATCAGTATCAGTATCTGGGATTTGGTATACCCAGCAATGGGTACTAAGTTATGAGTGTTATATTTATATAATGAAGGGAAGAATTTTGGAAGGTAGATATTCGTATTTAAATCTAGTGCCCAATTATCAAATGAAGCTCCATTCCCTTTGTATTGTTGGATTTATCATGGTGTGGCTTGTTTCTTTTCCACCAATAAATATAAATTATTTGTCTACGTATCCGCCGTTCTTTTGTCGCGTCGGCCGGACTACAATGGCGCGAGCAATTGTGTTATTTTTATTATGAAAATCTTTCGTTTTGTCTTTAAAACAACGACCGCACTGCTGTGTAGAAGCGAATTAACAGGAGACAAAACACACACACACGCACAACCGAAGAGGAATAGAAAAATAATTCATCCCTTTTTTCCACTTATTGTAATGCACTCAGTTGTTGCACAGTCACAATATACTCGCTTCGCTGTTCAGCGCAGCCAAATCGAAAGATACAAATTATTTTAAAAACTTAGCAATTATAAACTCGTCAAAAAATTACGAAATTATTCTGATGAATATCTGTCTTACCCATAGCGTAAAGATTGCATTATTAAAATACAAAAGCGAATAATCTTTACAGCCATCGATGAACTAACAACTAAATAAAAACTATATAAAACAACCGTAACTAGCTCACTCTGATCATGATTCAGATTACTGGATTTAATTGTCCATTGTTTTAAGCAAACTTGCTTTTTAATTCGAAGAGATGACATAGTTCTTTTTGTTGCAAAATAGTGTGAGAAACTGAAGTATTGTTGAAGATTTTGAAACGTATCATTCACAGAGATAATATACTTTTTTATTGAACATTACTGCCAGTACATATTTTTCTCCATTTTTTCATTTTATATGTATTCATTTTGAATAAAAATATTACACACATTTTTCCACCATATTAGCAAATTAGGAAATTGATCACTTATAGTCAATCCAGACCTTAATTCTGTATGTTAGAAAGTATCAAAGTTTTAAAAAAGTTATTCGTTTTTAAGTTACTTCCAAATTCTTGCTACTTCTAACCCTACTGACAATATCAAAAATCATATTTGACAATTAATCTATAGCTGATAATTAAATATACAAAATACGACAATTGTGAACAATGTCAGATAGGTCATGATTAGTTTTAAATTTGACGTCTGTATCTAGTGATATATGATCTAAGGTCTTAGGGCTGTTTTCAGTATAAGTGTGTTTTGATTGGCTAGTTTCGCTTCGATATTTTTTACGGCTCATCTCTTATTTCTCGCACTGCAAAATTTGAATGATATCTTTATACATATTTTAGATAATTATACTGTAATTAACCCTAAAATTTCAATATGAAATATTCTGTAGGAAAACCGCAATGTTGTGGAATCAAACTGAAAATTTCTATAACCCATGCACAATATAAAGTTAGGGTTAAATGGGCATTATTATACGTATTGGCAAGCACCAGATAGAGACCAGAGACAATTCAATTAGAAGAAATACAATAAAAGTGTTTTTTTTATCGAGCCGCAGTTTCTATTAGAATCAGACACGAAACTCGTGCGTTTATTAATTGGAAAACGAAAATGAAATATTAATATTATTCTTTAAATGTAAAGCATAATTAGTTTGGTATCATAGCGTGTTGCAATTCGATTAATGAATAAAATTATCGTTCGGCGTTTGAGTCGATCGACCAAACACAAACAGTACAATCCACAACTTGGACTCTGTGAGTGACCTCAGTGTCCAACTTGTGTAGATATAATGTAAGAAGTGACTACAGCTTACCTTTTTTAGGTATGAGTGACTTTAGTAACATGACTGCATTTTCGTCACAAGCCCAAGCGTGCATCTTCCTGTATGAGTCCCGTCCTTTCTCCGTCAGCTTGTCCCAAGGTTTGGGTTTGGAGAGCAATTCCGAGACGGTTCCTTGACTGAGCCCCAGTATGTACTTAGCAAACAACCTCTGTCCGATATTGTGTATGGAGAGCAGTTCTCTGACTCTTCTTGCGATGTGCAATGTGTCTAGATTCTGTGTGGCATATTTGTCCATGTTGTATCGTAACATTTCTTGCAGTCTGGCCTCCATGGGATCGCCTTTAGGAATGAGACTTTCGCCTAACCGGCCTACCATAGCTCCCGGCATAAGTTCGTCAGCGAATCGGAAGGGACTTCTGTGTTCGTCGAACCTGTAGGGGGACTTGAGTTCGAAGGAGTTGAGCATAGCGGAGCTGAGTTGTGGCGTGGCTGGTTGGCTCGGTGTGGGGGTGTTGTTGTTGGTGCTAGAGTGGTGGTTGTTGTTGTCCTCGGGAGACTTGGGGTTCCCGTTGAGACTGGGCGTGGTGGGCGGCGCCGGCGCTGAAGGCTCGGTGCTAGGGGTGGCCGGGTCGGCAGGTACGGGTGTCGAGGCAGAGCTCTTGTCCGTGGAGTCAGCAGCTACCGGCGTGGCCGCCTTGACCGGCAGATCTGCAGGCGGGGAAGAGATTACCGACTGGCCCAGGATGGTGCGCTCGAGGCTGCGCCGCCAGTTGGCGACGATCTCCTCGCCCAGGAACGAGCCGAACGTTTCCACGTTTTGCAAGGGCGGGTGGAACAGCATGTTAGGCTCCGGCTCGGGAGCCGGGAGGGATTGCAAGGCACAACCGCCTAGGAACACCAAGCGTTAACCAACACACACGACGGAAGGTGAAACAACTAGACATCACGCACAACACACCTGGTACCATCATCACAACATTCTAACAGTGGCGGATTTGTAAATTTCCAAAATTATAAATAAATTTGGAACGCAAGACGTCTCATACACAGACATTATAAAAATTTGTTTAGAACAAAAACTATTTGTCCAAATATTATTATTGAAACACTAATACAACTTTTAATGAATTTGATACCTAATCTAATTTATATTATATTAGATAATTAATCATTAAAAATATCAAAAACGCTACCTGGAAGTATGAGTATGATAGAACATAGTTTTTCTAGGTATATTAGAGAAATTAAAACTCCTAAAAGGAGTTGGATCTGAAGAAAGTTTTGAACCGGTTTGCATGGACAAAAAAATATATATTGATTATAAGTTTAGGTTTTTTGTACGTATAATTTTAATTTTGTGTTAATTAATAAATTTTGTGATTAACATTATTATATATTTTATTGTTTGTAATAACCTAAAAAAAAACGATAATTTTCCCCTGCTCAGGAAAGTTTCTGGATCCGCCACTGTATTCTAATGGCCTGTTACACCAATATTACTTAAATTTTTGTCTTACTTGAACAATAATAACATCGAAATAAAATGCCAAATAAACTATTTCATGTTACTGTCAGAATTTTTATTAGAATTTTATAAAACATATTCCATTTGCCGTTTGGATCAGATCTATCTTATATTTTTACATCCGAATCACTTAATTTTTATTTCTTTAACTTAGATTAGTTTACCACCTCCACACATATACTAATTCAATTAATTTGCCGAGGTAGGTCAAAAAGATCAGACCCAACTTATCTGAACTAAACTGATTTTAGTGATCTGATCTGATCCGACTTGCAGAAGGAATACCATTATATTAGATTAATTGAATTTCTCTAAACATTTAAAAATCCGAATTGATATGAGACAGTATATGATGTATGATACTACCAGTGTGTATGTTTTCAGAACAACTTGTGCATATTATTTTTTACACAATCCCTCCCAAATCTTCCCTGTATAATACTTGAAAATATGTCATCTTCAAGTACAAACAATAGAAATAAAAAAGGTACCGAAAAAATTCTCATCGAAAATATCATTAAAAATATGCTTGAAAAATATTGCTAAAGAAAGTAGCAAAATGAAAAAAATGCATATTTAAATGAATATTAAAAACATCGACATAAAAAACTTCAAGTCAATTTATCATCACTTGATGTTCGAAAGAACAAAATAATCGTTATTATTTTTTAGATAAACAAAAATTTATATTGTGCCTACAATCTTAAAATCTATAGATAAAAAATTACCATATCTATTAACTAAATAATTTGTATCATTTTTAAATGTATATACTTGTAAAATACATTAAGAAAATAAAACAAATTTGTTTATGAACGTAAGTGCCACGTAGAATATTTTGTACATATGTAGAGATATGACGATTATAATAAAACAAAACCTGCAAAACAACGGTAAAAATAATTGTTTTGTTCTGAAGATGACACATTTTCACAGTTCACTTTCCGGTTAAACTTCGACATACGTTTTGCTGTTCATGTACACTATGTATATAGCGCTATCTTTGTCTTTGCACGAACGTAGGTCGAATACCCAACTGTTCCTAACCTCCCGTACGATCATGTGTTGTGTTCTGGTTAAGTACATTCAACTGATAAAAAAGAACATCGCGGAAATTTCGTCATTTTAAACAATTACCAAATAGTGTATAAGTCAACAATGGTTTGATTTATTAACGGAATTTGGAAACAATGAAATAAAGTGTAATAAATTTTTTGAACGTATTCATATCAGAATGTACGCTTAACTGAACAAACATCTCGCATATTATAATAAAATAGTTTAAATAAAATTTTTAAAATAATATGAAACGCTTAGATGAATAGATAAAAGGATAAAACAAAACAAGGTCACAAATAAAATGGTGGATTAATAAAGTGTCTAGAAAAGGATAGACACATTCAAAAATTTACAGCAGAAAGAGACCACATATGTTCATATGTGTGTGTTTTTTTCATGCTCCAATGAAATTATTAATTGTTGATTTAATTACTTGTAATTATTGTTTTAAAACACGCAGTTAAATTCGAAATTCGGAAATTAGAAATTCAAATTTTTGTTCCAAATTTTAAACAATGAATTAATTAAGTACGATCAGAATTCTAATCTTTATTTTACAGTAAAAATTGACGTTTTGAAATATTTCCCACAACATTTTGAAACGTGCAACAATGGCTTGCACATTTCGTCATTTCATCAGTCGTCGAAAGAAGATCTGTAATAAATTACGCAATGTGTCTATCCTTAGGAAGGATGGGGACTATAACAACTTAACAAACACGAGTTTCGTGAAAGCCATGCAGCAGCGAGAAAGAAATTAGCTCACCAGTTGGTTCCTGTTTAATGGGGGTGGACTCTGTCTGTTGAATCGCCTTCGTCCTTTCCAGGAGGAGAAGTTCTAGGGATTTATTGTCGCTGATATTTGCAGATGAGAAGTCTATTGAACGCAATATACTGAAAAGAAACACCTTATTACTAACACTGAAAAAATTTAAATTCAAAATAAAAAAAAAAAAGATATTTTCCCAAATATATTGAAACACCAAATAATCTATTATATGAAGCTATTTCTAAGTTAATACATGGTATATGTTTAAAAAAAAATAGTTGGTATGGTATTGTGCAACAAGTGCATAAAATTACCTATTCCCCACTTGGTACGAAATGGTATAACATGAAGGATAGAAGCTTATGTACAAAACAATTTTTTTAACCTTTGCTTTAAAAATTTGTATACTACAGTGGTAACTTTGTTAAGTACAATGATATATATAAATTGTTTTACGTCAAATAACAAAATTGAAACAATAGTTTGAATTTAAAACCACAAATCTATTTCTACGTCTAATTTCTAAGTAGAGTTATACGCAAACTTCAAAGACTTTCCTCATCGCAAGAAATATCACACTACGTCATAATTTCAATATATCTAGAAATAGGAAATATCAAAGTATTATAATTACTAATAGATATTGACATATACTTTTATCTAGACTAGAGGTTTTGTTTCCGGTGATAAGGTTACCCACAACAACGTAATTGTTTTTTAAATACACCTGTTTTCGGAATTAATTTTCTGGTATTTTATTACTTTATTTTACAAATATAATTGATTTCTAAAGGGGGATGATTTTTACAAAGTTTTTTTTTGATTGTTATATTTTTAAATAAACTATAGTATAATGCGTCATAAGGGAAGATATAGGCATATTACATCCCGATTTCTGATATACGAGCGAACGTAGTGAGCGAAGGCAGCAAAAGCTGAGGGATGTAATTATGCCGTTAGATTCCCGTAGGGCACAAGCTATTTTTCCGTATCCTCGAGAAGAATCTTTTAAATAAAATAGATAATTTTTAATGTAAAACACAAAAAACATGTGTCGCTTTTCTAATTACTACTGAAACCATGGCAACAGGTAACAAAATATCTAATGTAAACGTCATTCCATAAGATTTTTGGACGTACAATCTCAAATTATAAATGTCTAATTTTGGTTTAAATGATAATTTCTATAATAAATGTACACGAAAATTGAAAAATAATTAAAATTGTCATGTAATTTAGAGTTAACTAGAACAATATTTTGTTGTAATCGAATTATTATAATTTTAAATTTTATCAGTATCAACTGTTCATATCATCCCGCTTTTAATATTTACCTGCTATTTTTAACCTCAAATGAAGTAAACAATTTGTCGATTATATACCTACCATAGACACAGAATAGGTTTATACAGAAGCGACAGTAAGACAGAGAAACGAAAAAAATTTAAAGGGCTCATTGTTTAAAATCGGAAAGTTCCCTCACACAGAGAGATAGGGAAAGAGCACAAATTTAAAGGTGTACACAATGCTTGAAGGTCATAGAACTGGATAGGGTAACATGAAAGGTACCGACACGGAGTGTCGCTTCTGTGTATAACTATTCTGTGTAATGGATACGGAAAAGATATTTTAAAGATATTTTTATTGTTTTGGTGGTGATTCTTACCTGACTTCTCGCTTGAGGTCATCGTAGTCCTTCTGCAATTCCAGGCGAGCTTCTAGGCGGGCGATGTGCTGTCTTTTGTGTTCCAGCTGCTCTTCCAGTCTGGAAATCTGCGTCATGGAAGATTCCTGCAGCTTGGAGATGCTGCTTTGGAGTCTTTGCACTTCTTCCACCAACTGTGAGATCTGGAAAGAAGAGTCACTATTAGTCTCATTGCAATATCTCACCTATTGCAGATTACTTGTTATTTACTCATAGGACAGATGATTACATTGATGTTTATACAGGGTGAGTCTGGGAAGACGCCCCCCCCTTTAACATTTTTATTATAAGTAATAGAAAAAAATGGCTTATATAAAAGTTTTATTATTTTACATATACTATTTGATGGCAGATGTAGATATTTTTTATAAAGTCAGGTTTAAAAGATACGACTATCAACTTTTATTTTTCAAATAGTAACCTATAATTATTTTAATAAAATAGAAACCGCCATTTTTTTCTCTTTTCAATGATGTATTTATTTTTATTAATGTATTTGAAAATTTTCGAGAAAAATGAGATAATTTAAAAATATTAGAAATCATTTTTACACAAAATAAACAAAACGTAACAATGAAAAACAATTAAATTAATGTCAAAAATGTATACATTTGTTTGTTACTTAATTTAACTTATTTTGTAAACAAAAAAAAAAAAACATTTTGAAAAGTTCACGATGAACGAATTAATTGATACGATTCTAATAATTGGTTAATCGACTTGCATCATACGTTGCAGACGTTGGAAACCGAGTTTAAGAACACTGAGAAGGATTTTTACCCGGTTTGGAGAAACATGGCCACCTATAATATTTGTTTAAAAATGATTTCTAATATTTCTAAATTCTCATTTTTCTCGAAATTTTTCAAATACATTAATAAAAATGAATACATCGTTGAAAAGAGAAAAAAATGGCGGTTTCTATTTTATTAAAATAATTATAGGTTACCATTTGAAAAATAAAAGTTGATAGTCGTATCTTGTAAACCTGACTTTATAAAAAATATCTACATCTGCCATCAAATAGTATATGTAAAATAATAAAACTTTTATATGAGCCATTTTTTTCTATTACTTATAATAAAAAAGTTAAAGGGGGGGGGGCGTCTTCCCAGACTCACCCTGTATATTGTCCAAAAGTCAATAGGGACAGTAAAAACTGAGTAAAAAAGAGATGTAAAGATTTGAGGGAAGTTATAATACTAGCACCAAAACCGTGGTTGAAACGGTAAGAACAAAAAGATGCCACATCTCACCTTTGAAGATTATTTATTATTTACTCATAGTAAAAACTGAGTAAAAAAAGAAGTACAGATTTAAGGGAAATTACAAAACTAAAATCAAGATCGTGATTAAAACGGTATGAACAAAAAAAGGTAAAACATGAATGAAAAACAAAAATGGGATCGGCAAGAAAAAAGATAAACCCATTAAAGATGAAATTTAAAGGATAGAGAAAATATAAAAGTTTAGAAAAATGATAAAACTGAAATCAATTTATGGCGAAACTAGAAGAAAAACAATTTTAGTAGATTGAACACATCAAAAGAATGACCAGAGAAGACAATTATTAGAACAAAAGATAATCAATAAATAGAAATGGGAACATTAAAATCAAATCAAGAAATGAAATTTGTTTGAATAACAGACTTAAAAATACCCAGTGACATCAAAAAGTCTTAAAATTAAGCAATACTTAAACAAATAAATGCTTATCGAAATAAGTTATGAAAAATTCAAATCCTACTAAAGTACTAGAATTAAAAAAAAATTCTTCGTTACTTAAATATTGACTTGTCGTATGGTTCTTCAAGTTATAACTTTACTGTGTAAAAATAGTTAGTTTAACATTTATTTCAATATGAATGTCTATTTGAGAGAAACTTATTATTGGTGCAAGCGTTCATAAGATAGTAATAGTAATTAAACTAAACTAAACTAAACTAGAATACCTGAAGACATCTACATCTACAGGTGGTTTGGAGATAGCAAGGAATGAACCAAGCACGTGAAGAAGATTGAAAAAGGTAAATTAAGATAATAACAAAAAAGAAGCTTGGAAGAAATGAATTATATAAGGATCCAAATGAAGAAGAGAATGAAATATATTGTAATACATCAGTGCTTGGCAGATTCATTTAGCTTGAATACTAACCGTGTCTCTCTCGAATTAGACTATTGATTGGATTGGTTAATTGAAACAGTTGGTATTTATAAAATTAAGACGTTGGCATTGGCAGGAAACTCTGACAGTTTTGACAAATCCACCCTCAGTTTACCCGAAGTAAATCAATCGATTGATTCTCGCATCCCCTATCGTCCACGGTCTATTATACCGTATAGATACACCTTCAGCGATTACTTATATTAAGACATTAATTTATCGGTACCAGGACTGCATCGACCCAGGGGGGTATTACACATTTTTCATTACGTATCAACAGTTTGTTTGCCGTAAGGGAAATTGTCTTAATATGGACCTTATTGTTTATACATATGCCATAGAAACCGGATATAAAAACTTTGGATATAACGGAAAACATGTCCGGTCAAATTTAAATTCAAATGCATTCAGAAAACTTATTTTTAAAGAGAACATTTACCGGGTTTTTAACTGCGGTGGAGAGTGTACTACAAAAGAGAAAAATATCGGGATTATACTCTGTTCGCAAAATCACTAAAGAGGAATACTGATACTATTTATTGGTTGCTTGAAAGACGATACAATTTATTCGCACAGAATTAAGGTATAATCTTTTACAAAGATACATTTACTGTTATAGGTATGCTAAATAAAAAATTGAATCATGGTAAACAATTCTATAACTTTGTATTTAAATATTTGTAATACTAATTAATTCGCTTTCTATGTTACTTTATGCTATGTCGAATCGTTAATAATTCCTTTTAGATTTTTTTTTTTAAATGTTTAGTACAAAAAATGACAATAGCTCAGGAAAATAATAAGACGCCAAGTATATATAATAGATGATCAGTAAAAAAAAATAGACGTTAGGTTTATAATAATAGATGCGCAATTGAATAAATAAATGTTAAATAGAAAAATTTTAGCTATATTTATGATATTTTCTATAAATAATATGAATTTATTAATATGGCTAAATAAAAAATTTTGTTTGTTTTTATTTCTTTTACTTATTGGTTAGTTTAGGTAAAGTTATGTTAGGTTAGGTTTGGTTAGGTCAGTTTAGGTTATGTCAGATTATGTTAGTGTTCTAAATTATGGCTTACTTTCTTTTAAAATGCGATTAATATATTTGTCAAACGTTAAATAAATTGTATAGAGCAAAATGATTAAATTACTGTTTTTAAAGCAGAGTAAAATTTGTGGTATTCTGAAAATTATTGTCACTTTGACTTTTGACTTTTAATGTTGACGAAAAGGAGTACATTTTAAATGTCTACAAAACTATATTTGAATTTTCTGCCTACTATGTGTGAAACCGGTGACCACACCCCTTTCAAACGACTAAATTTCGTCTCGGCAATACTATAAAAAGCAAATAGTTCTAAAAAGATATTTGTACGAAAATTTGTAGTATGCTTTTTATTAATAAAGAAATTATTTCTATTATTAGTTTTTATAACACACCTTCGTGACAAGGCATGAGAGTATCGACCCGTATTTCCAATAATTTCAATTATTTTATCGTGTTACAAATACATTATTTCGTAAATATATTACTGGATTTCGTACCAATTTTAAAGAGAATTACGGGTAGCGTTTAATAAAAATTTTAAAAATATCTCAGTACACTCCTGTGCAGGAAAGATCGATGTTGCTCGCAAATTCATCCCTAATCTGTCAATCAGTGTAAATGAATCAATTCAGAAAGTAATTAATTACTGCAGATTAAAATGTATAACCCTTTAGCTACTGTCGATAACTTATTTTTCTTTAATTCTCTTCTAACGATCAGCGTATTTTAACTGTATCAATTATGCATCTGATTAACTGATGCTTCTATTGATTATCATTTACCAAACAATAATTAAAGATTTATGAATACGCTTAATATCTTTCTGATATTCTCAAGACAATGGGGCTTAATTTATTCGACAATATGAAAATTGATTTCTAGCGTTTTATAAATTTTAATTATGTGATAATGGTTATGGGTTTTTGTCAGTAAATACTTGAATAAATAAAACATTAGTAACACATTTCTAAAAATGTTCTTACCATAATTATTATTTTATTCTAAATTTTATATGTATCTCAATTTATTCATGTATGTTAATGTTCTTACTACATATGAATCACTGAAAGAAGTTGAACCCAGAACCTTGATGGTGCACTTTCTTCGTCAGATCGATGTCTGGTAAACAATAAATAAAGCTGTCACACCTAGTAATGGGTAGTAAACTGTGAGATTATTATTGTAGTAAATTTTATACAGGTACTTTTTTCTGTCTTGTAATAGAATGTTCAAGAATTTTCCTAATTACGCATTTAAAATTAGGTTAAAGTATTCTAATATTTGTAATAATCTTTTTTAAATGTACTTCAGTTTTAAAACTGGAATAGAGGTAGATCAAAACTGTTATTGAAAATTTTCTTTAAAGGCACCTACAATAGTTATTTACATATAAAATGCGGGAACGGCATTTTTCCGGATGAGTATTTTGTGGCGCGAGTTTGCGAGCGCTGCTATAGAACGAATCCGGGAAAAAAGTTGACGCAAAATCATAAAATCAATAATTAATTTTTATTTTTGTATAAATATTTTTAATTATTATAAACAAACACTTTTTTTGATTGTGTTTCAGTACCAACAAGTGCTCAACATAACTATTTTTTTATTGTTATTAAACAAAAGAATGTTTGAGACATTATACTTTTTTATTGTATATATAGTTTTTTTAATAAATGCCTTAGAAATAGGAGTGTTTAATCTAAAATTTTCCGCACGCTAATCTGGGGGAGATATGAGAAATTGAGATTCCCGACGTTGCTTAGATGACGTGAGTAAACAGATTTAAGTTTCAGTTTTGGACATGTTATTAAAATTGACAAACTGAAATTTTGTATTTAGTGTCTTATTTAAATATATATTTTCAATTTACAAAATTGATTCGTTTAAAATGGCTAATTTCTTTCCCTTCAAAATGAATAATTTAAGACGCCTGACTAAGCTTCCTAACCCTCCATAACAGGTTGTAAACTCTGAATAAGTCATTTTCATATATCGAGTCAAACAAGTAAAACAGTTTTTAATTTTGATTTTGCGGCAAATCTGTTGAATGTGTGAAGCAGCTGTTCACCTGACCCTAAGGACCGAGTGAATGTCCCAACCCTTGAAAAGCCCCTAATGAATTGTCGCTTAGGTGGTAATGATCCCTTGAAAAGGCTAATCGATCCCATTTTTCTCTTTCGTTCCAATTTCTAAAATTGATTTGCTTTCGTGCTACAGATTAATATTCGTTCCAGATACAAATTAATTTAATATCAGCCATGAAATTATTGCAATAAATTCTCAATTTGAAATTCAATTCCATTTTAAAGACGTCTATGTTTGTTTAAACAATTGCGTTCTAGAAAGTTATCTCAAAAACATCTGAGCATATGACAAATTTAATCCAACGTAATAAATTTTCTGTAGAAAAAAACAAAAACTTCCAAACAACCCTCCCGTCTCCGAAACTCTAAAATACCGCAAATACAATAAGTCAACAGAAGGTTCGGTAATATTTCACCTTTCATATCCATAAAAAAATGCGAACAAACAATTTGGTCTACTGCAAATATACGATTTTTTGTTTTTGTGCCGATAAATTGTCGTTTGTTATCGGTTTCCCTCGCCGGGTCGAGCTACGACGTACGTCCCGAGCGCGGAGAATGGGGTGGACGGCAAGGGTGTGAGGAAGTAAGTCGAGGGTTGTCCGTGGATATTCCTAACGGTTGTATGCAAAAACCAACCCCTTTGGAGGTATCTATTTGAAATATTGGCTTATATTTATCATCTGCAAAGGGTTTCCATGACCAGTTATTCTTCTTTCTCCCCTATCCCTTTTACTTCATCCCTTATTCTCCCTACCGTATGATTGGGCGTTTTTTATTTTCTGTATTTCCGAAAGGAAAATTAGTTGTTTTTGCTCTGATAATGAAATATGTCCCACGTTATTACTTCCACTACCCAATTTATTACACTTCTACTTTTAATAAGAAACTTAACAATTTCAAATTATCATTGCCGCTGCAATCCTAAGAGAATTAAGAAGTAAAATGCACCTGTTCCATTAAAAATTTTACTTGCATTACACCTTATAGTAGATTCTGAACCACTCGGATTAGAGATTATAATTTATAATTTTTAGCAGAAACTGAATCTTAAGTACAGAACCTAAGACATAAGTTTGTAACAATAAGAATTTTAATTTAATATCTCGAGAACAAAAAGAGATATGAAATTGCCGTTAGAAAATTTGGAATCTATGTCTTAAAATCTATCTATATAACTCATTTCCGAAACAATTTTTTTCAGTCGATTTTTACCTCCGAAAAAAAAACCACCCCTTAACTTCTCAAAATTGGGAAAAGATATGACTTCGGCGACTTCACCATTCGATTTCTTGTATTGAAAAACGTAAATACATCAAATTTCAGCGAAATATTTCCACAGGTTGCATTTTTATTGAAGAGAATAAAAAATCGCAAAATCTTAAGGTATACACCTTACATTTTTTTCAAATTTCGAGCATTTGTTAAGATTTTTATACATTGCTTTATAAGAACCAAAAAATTAAGAAAAAAATTTGAAATTTGGTATACTTTTGTAAAATTTACCGTAGAATTGAATGAGGCCATAACTCTGCTCAGTTTTGGATTAAAGCCCAGAAATGGGTGTGATGATATAAAACTTTAATGTGAAATATCTCGAGAACGAAAAGAGATAATTAATTTTGGTTTAAAAATTTGGAATCAGCACATCGAAATGTATCGATTGGTATATAAAACTCAATTTTTGAGGGTGGACCATTTTTTTTAGACAAAAATTGTAAAAAAAGATAAAAGTTAAAATTTCAGTTATCAACAGTAAAATTTCCAAAAGTTATTTAAAGATTAATATTTTTATCGTCTAGTAACAAGTAAGAAATAGGTAAATTTCATACCTTCCCATCATTAGAATTTCGTTCCATAGTACATAATTATTCACACAGCAATACTTAAATATCAACTACATCAAAAACAATACCTGTAAATGATTATATTCCTTACATCCCAATAAAATGTTATCATTATCGTTTATTTGCTATAGATAAGACTCGACACCTATCATAAACAATCTCAACAGATCTTTCACAAAAAATGTTTTTCATTGGTCCGTAATCCGATAGATAAGAGTCACATCACCAATCAGAATACACGATACTTGAAAAAAAACTGATAAGTGGGATTATGAGAATCAAAGCTACTTGTAAAATCTTTCGAATTTATAGATAGCACACTTTGATAAGATAATAAGGCGCCATTTTATAATGGGTAAACAAATAGTTTTATTATGAGTCCACATTAGAAATAGCTTGTGCCATAAAATATTTGTCGTAAATTTCCTAAACTCAAAATACTCTTCGTAAATATTTAAGAATAAAATTAAACTGTGATCTTTTATTAGGTATTGTTGTTTGGTTTGCACATTAATGTTTTACTGTTAAAAAATATTTATCTCCAGTGGCGTATCATCCACTTTTTTGGGGGCACAAATAAACTACAACTAAACACCCTTTGCAGACGATATAGTCTTGTTAACAAAATCAAGACAAGAGTTGCAGAAAGTTACCAAAATATTGGCAGAATCAAAAACTAAATATATGGCAATCGAGAAAAACTAACAATTAAAGAAAGAGAGTATAAAGTTTGAAATGGAAGACACAGAATATAACTTTCAGAAGGTGAACTCTTTTGAATATTCGGGAGTCATAATTACCAACCCAAAAGATGAAGATTTAAACAAGAGAATAACTAAAGGACAATGTTTTCCAAAAACGTAGGAAGAGCAACCAAAATAAGAATATATAGGTCAATTATTCGATCGACAGTCTTGTATGGATGTAAATTATGAGTGCTAAATAAAAACAATAAAAGGAGAGATTAAAGAAAAACCAACCGAGGAATACAAGACTTGTGCTACATTTGTTTAAGTTATGATAACTGGGGTGAAAATAGTTCCACCGTACGCCTATGTTATTTATGACACAAATAAAGTTTGAAATTTACTTAAATAAAGATCTGATAAAAACAAGGTGTTATAAAAATTTTTCTCCACTTTTTCTTAAGTTTATAATAAAATTTATTACACATAAAACTTGTGAGGAAAGATATCTGTAAAGCTTATCTTTCGTCCGTACGTAAATGAGAAATAAAGGTGAATATTCCGTCTAATATAAGCAAACAATTAAAGTATTTTACTGGTGTTTAATTACTTTAGAAAAAATACAGCCTTAGGATTCATATTTACCATTAACACGAAATGTACACATACATTCAGTTATTGTTAATGTGGAGTCATATATTTGTATGAATCACCGTTATATGATTATATATAACGTATTATACATGACAGGGCGAAAACCATTTAAAATTAATTTCAAATAAATTCGTCTTAAACTATTAAACTATACAGGGTGTAACACCAAAACCGACCACTGACATTATTTTATTATAAAAACAAATTAATAGCATTATGTATTTGTAAAACGTCAGCTAGCTATTGAGACGGGGATGGCTGTGATAACAAACGTACTGTCAAAATGTCAAATATTCTTTTTATAATTTTCATTTATGTTTACACCTGCTTAGACGTCGTCTGCATGAAATCAAATAAATTAATATCAAAGGTAAATAATAAATAAATTCACCAATGATATTATAAAATGTTTTGCAAAAATAAACTGCAAAAATATAATACTATTAAAATATAGGTTAATTCAGTTTGACAGATGAGTCCGTAAAGCTAAATTTTGACTAAGAATCTGTAAAGTTTTCGCGGAGTGATATCGTGTGTTAAAGTATCGATTTCGAAAAAATAACTATTTTATATTGAAAATGTAGTTATAACAAAAAAAATTCAGTGTACAAATATTTTTTACACACAGTTTACCCTAGTTCTGGGTGTGGCTTGTAGCAGTCCATTTAAAGTAATAGGAAGTATATATTCAATTGATCTCATTCTAAATAATTTATTAGACGTATTGTGAAAGCAGTATAATTAATTTCATTTATAAGTTACATATTTTCATGTTCAGTCTAACAATGGAAATATACATTATCTAACCAATTCTCATAGAAATTTAAAATTTCAAAACCGCAAATAATAAGTAATTATTTTCGCATGCAAGTGATTTAATTGTTGTTTTTGCAATAATCAATATTCGGATACGAACAGCAACAGCCGTATTCCTCTGAGAGAAAGTTCTGTTTAAATTATTCTTACTTAACATAGATATCATCTTACAATTATCATCAGACTTGTTCCACTTAATATTATTCCCGCAAATAATCTATTTTGGTAAAAAATCCCATATATTAGCAAGATGTCAATCTCAATAATATTGTAAATAATGGATGTCGATATTCGTTAGTGTCACAATATTTACTTGCAGCACAGTTGGGAAGGGTTTTAATTGATATAAAAATTCGCATTTAAAACGGACGGAAATTATGAAAAAAAGAAGGCAGCAGTTTGTTAAAAGTTCGGCATATTTGAATTTATGGATTTCAAATTTGAGGGAAAAAAGTAAAAAGCACCCCTCGAAGAATAAATTAGTGCAAATGAAGTGTCAATACACAAACATTTTAAAAATAAACATTGCGGTTTTGTATCTAGTACACAAAATATACAATTTCATAACTTTAAGACAAATTGTCATTAAAAAAGGTTGAAATATGTTAATTGATAGTGAAATTAAAACACTTACGCGAAACAATACTTTATGGAAAAATATTTTTAAAATTTTATTTGTTATTATAAATCGTGTTAACAAATATAGTTATTTGTTTTTACTATCTTATTAAAAAACAAATAGAAATGAAAGAAAACATATTTGCACCAACAAAATTAAAATAAAATTCATACTGTAAACATAATATCGAAATCATTATCCAAAAAAATTAACATTTGTGATTCAAAGTAATATAAAACACTTAAAGGTACCTCTAATTTATGAAAAGTTCATATAACATGTTTCTTAAAAACTAAGAATATCCAAGACGTCATGTCTTTGCAGAATTTCTTAGGATTTTTTTAATGAACTTTGTAAAAATGTGTAAGTATGTGTGTGAATGTGTTTGGACTCATTTCTGGGTGTACTAGTGTTGGTTTAGCAAAATCAAGAGATAGCAGGACAAAATGAGCCTAATTTCACCCATTTATTATATTACTTATGAGTATAAAAGTAAAATGGGTTGTTTCAAAGATGTATTTGCAAAAGTAGTGATTAAGAAATGGTGCATTATTTTCCTGTTTATATATGGGTATGTTGAAGTAAATGAAAACATATATGTGTGCAGAACGGTAAACTGATGTAGACTAAATAATTATCTAGTAGTAGAAACGGCGATCAGATTTCTGGTAATGTCTGAATGAAACAAGTACAAAAATAAAAAGGAATATCTTCATGAAGAAGTAAAGTAAGAAAGGTGTTGACGTAAGACATGTGAGCACCTTGGCATCCGGGCAAAGACTAAATAATTCCCTTCCAGTGGAATCGTCGATCAGTGATCGGCCCCACTTCATCCCTTATTTCTCGCATACTGCTTAATCACCGAGCCCCTCGCGTCTCCCCCCGCTGTCTATAACACCACACTGCCACTGTCTAAGCCTCCGATAATCAATAATTATACTCAAATATAAAGCGAGAAAGACAACGAGCACGAAAATGCAGATTTCCCGCCCCCGTCCCGCGCGTAATGAGCGACGGAGACCGCGATAGACTGATTGGGAGCGGCGGGGGACGGGGGCAGCCAAGCCAAGGGGTGATGAGAATACACACAAACACACATACGGAATTATTCATCCTACACTTCTCAACACACCAAATATATATCCATATAGATATATACATTAATTAAATAAAATATTACAAACGTTTTTATTTTGTAAAATTAAATAAAAGTATTACAAACCATTTTTATTTTGTAAAAAAATATAGGAGGATGTAGAAATCAGTACCTTAAGAAAAACAGAAGTAGTGTTGTTTTTAATAAACACAAGTCTTATGACAAACCGCTTTTTTACTGGAGATGATACGTCACTAAACAAAGCACATTTTTAAAAATTTTAATTATTTACATATAAATATTAAAACTTCATAATAATTTTTATATCCATATACACTGTTTTACCCTAATAGTTATTTGTGTATCAATGTCGTAAAAGATATATTTTATGACAACTAAATAAAATATTAGCAATTGTTTTACTGATTTATAGTCATGTTTAAATAAAAATAATACATACATAATTTTGCATTTTTCTCAAAAATTTTGATATGTAAAGGATATATGGATATCGTTGAAATCAGAAAAAAAATACTGAATCGAATAAGCAAATAAAAAAAGTAAGTTCCCATTTAAAATAAGAAAGTTGTACTATCAATTAGTTGGGGGAGCAAACACCGAATGGCGCTGAAAGTCCCAATTCATATCATTGCCTCGTCGCATCAGTACTAGACCAAAATATTATATATAATCTATAGGTATATATTTCGAAGGATAATACAGATTTTAAGAGATAATTTTGAAAGTGACAATTTATTGTTGATCTTTTATCTACTCTTTAAAATAAGTAAAATAAGAAACGAATGACAAGAGAAATGCTACTATTATCAGACATGTAATACGTATAAAATAAAATTGAAGCATGAAAAAATATATTTAGTAATTTTTTACTTCATCAACTAGATTATTCCACTAATTACTATTTGTTTCAATCGTTTTGTCCTTTCTGATATTATTAGTCGTACGCATAAGATAAAGAATTAGTACAATACTAATTTCAATTGTAAATACTCATACTTAATTATTCTTTTGTCAACAGAAGTTAAAGTAACTGAACACTTATAATATATTTAGATGAATGTATCGCCAACTGTACAAGAAGCTAATCTATTGTGTCTAGTAAAGTCTATATACACCTGCTCACTAATTATTATTCTTTACTTATGTTAGACGTTAGACAAAACGAATACATTTAACGATTCAATAGATTAGTGTATTTAAATAATCTTTAATTTGATGGAACACCACAGAATTTTAATTAAATATAACTTACAATTTTGGAATTATTAAAAGGGTACGTCAAACTGGAACATTATGTTATTTACCGATTTCTGTCACAAAGCAGAATAAGATTTTTCCTTGGAATTTTGAAAATTATAGTGGGAAGACAATATTCGCGATATTTATTACCAAATTTGGTATTTGTTTAGTCCATATTTTATTAAATAATTAATAATATTACTATTCTTTTTAATATTCCACACTGTTGAAATTTGTATTAAAATAAAAATTGGATTACTTATAATGCGAACCATACCAGAAACATAATAGTATATTGAACACCAAGATTAGGACTATGATTATTGACCTAGCGTCAAGTTGTGTCCTGTGGTGCAAAGAAACCGAGGAACATAAGGCGCTGGTCAATAATGTTCTTCTCAACCTTGGTATAATATATTATTTATTCTCTACAAAAATTATTCCACTCATAATTTGTCAACCAATTAAATCATAGAGTGACAATTGTCAGTTACTGGCAATTGCCGAATTTACACGACTAAATATACGTTGCTTAGAAATACAACGTCCGTCAAAATTGAGACAAGTAATTAATTGAAAATATATATATTTCTAGGAATTGTTATGCCGAATACCGTTCGTAACTAGAATTTCAGAATTACGTACGTCATGAATTATTAGAAATTGGAGTATTATGTGAATAGCTTTTTGACGAAACAGGAATGAAATTTTTTGTAAATATAACCACGATATGTGGGGGTGTAATTGTTTGACAGAACGTGGGCAAACAAAGTATGGATAAAGGAAATACTTGTGATGAGTTCCCCCTTGTCGAATCTCAGCAGATATAGGTAATATATTTATCCTCTTTCCGCCGTCGTGTCCGGTTTGGAAGGGTTGTTTTTTTGCGCGGTGAATATGAAAAATTCGTATTTGGAAAGAATGCATTTTCCCCTTGGTGGAAAAAAGCGTCGACCACAAAAATGTATTAGTCGTGGTTGTATCTCGCGGAGATATCAAAATCTAGACGGCTTTGCGCGGGGGTGGGGGGAAGGGTTCCAGCCCCTACTCGAGGTAAATGAGTAATCGTCCCATATGAAAGAACAGAGACAGAGCGTACTGTCTTCCTCTACCATTCGTTTGCAATTTCAAATCAATCGATATTACTCAGACTTAGTTCTCTTGCTAGTATCAGTCTAATTGTCAGTACAGACTGTGGAGGGGGGGGGGGAGGTATCCCCGCTGTATAACCGGAACTGATGCAAAGACGTCATCCCATTGCTCTAAATCTATAGCTCTAAATCACTGCACCGACTAATACCAATCTTCTCATTTCCGAGAAATTTATACGTCGTATTATAAATTAATATTTTATTAGTTATTTATTTTCCAAATACTTTAATTTATAATGTATTATTACTGTGTTTATTATCATCTGTGGCACAAGATTTCTAAATGCAACATACCTTAAAGTACCTGTTTCGATACTAAATTTATTTGCATTTTAGTGGTATTGGTTATCAGACTATTTCACTAGAATAAACTGATAATTTTTCATAAAAATACACTTTAAATCACAAATTTAATACTTTATTCAATTCAAATTGAAGTGCGGTAACCAATTAACAAATAAACTTTTTTGTGACGAATATAAATTAAATTATAATAAAACCCACAGTCTCGACAATTTATGTCTGTTTTTAAAATTTTTATATATCTCTGAACGATTAAAATTGAAGACATGCGAAACAGATAATAACCATAAAAACAGGTTGAGAAATCAAATAATTTATATAATAAAAAACCCCATTGTATTGTTAAAAGATTCATTTATAAAGTAATAAAATGACAAAAACTAATGCTTTGAACCTATTAAATTCGAATTTGCCGGACGAAAAACACCGGATCTGTGACGTCACCAGATGACGATCTGCGTCCTTGAGGATGAAAACACGCGAGTACATCTAGTGCTCCATGATTTATCATCTATAATTGTTAATATCCTCTAGTCTGACTTTAAAACCCGGACAATGGCTAAGGAGATCTGTATCTGTCTATCGACTAACCTTGGTCGACACATTATTCCTAAACTTCAAGTTTCTAATTAAAAATAGTCCGTGGGGTAAAATAGTTATCGGCTGTTCTTTCTCTGAGCGATCACCCTTCCATCTATTGGCAGTGGAGTAAAACTTACGGCACCTTAGGGATTGTTCAATTAATCCTTATGCCCTTTTGTTTTATATTTCTTTTCTGCTTGAACTATGCTTGTAAATGAGACTAAATTCACCCCTGATTCTATTTTCAATTTAATTGGAACTGCCGGGGTAATATCATTGATTAGTTTTGGAAATATATATTCGATTCCCCTTCTAATAATCACCACGGTTTCCGGCAGGGGTTAACTGTTTCCGGGGACGACTTTATAAACTTATTTATAGTCAAGCCAAAGAGAGAACAGTTTATATCTGGGTGGGACACCGACAAGTATGTTGCCACATGAGTTGTGTTAATTCGTTAATTTATTTTTCACAGAAAAATTAGCAATGTATTTTTATACTACTAGTCATATTAATTCTAAAAACAAGTTAATGGTAAATTCATGTTAATTAACAAATTCTTTTTTTGTTTAAATGGAGCAATAGAGAGGAAGTGAATTTTCCACAATCAAACAATAACGAACGAATATCCAAAAATTAATAAACCGAATCATTCCATATCCTGTTGACGTCACGGCAGCGTCTGACAGAAGCATGACAAGTGTTGCATTATTCTCTAATATTTATAAATTCGTGTATTGGGTTGATTTAAGGTCAAACCAAATTGGCCTATGACCTCGACTGGAATAGTTATACTAGTAATTTGGGAAACGTATTATTAGCACCTTGTTAAAACAACAAGTATTTCGGCAACTTAAATATTCTTTACAGAAATATCACTAGTTATTTGTTACAAGTTTAGCAGTGAAAGTTTATTACATTTAAGGTATAATAACTGATGTGGAGATCACACCACAATATTTTTTTTTAAATATTATACTTCCAAAAATTTATTATATTATAATATGTAATATATATATTTGGATGTGGTTACTCTATTTATAGACAGATCTTATAATTTTATTATGATACATGGTATTGTGTAAGCAATGTTGTAGTCCAATTCGATAATTTTTTTCATAGACTTATAGATATAATACTAGTCAATATTTTAAGATATAGTTGCGTAGACAAGATTAATGAGATAAATATTGGTAAGCAATGTTGCCAATTAATTTAATGAGATAACTACACGAAACAACGGAATATATGTAAACTTGTAGAAACAGAAAGCAAAAGTACATTAGGAAGTAAAAGTACTTGAAGACTTGTTTCTTCTAAGAATATTGTGTCTTAGACAGAAAATATTGAAGGAATAATAAATAATAATTTCAGACAAGGTAAAAGTTGTATAAATTTGATGCAGTGTTGGTCTTAAAACGATGCCTTGCGGTACACCAATATTATTCACTCGAATTTTTTGGTAAATATAGCAATGTATTTTTATTGAAGTCTCTATATAGCTTTGTTTATTTTATACTGTGAGTTTATTTCAACGTGAAACATGGGGTTTGCAATATTCATGATTACGAATTTGTCACAATGTATTAGAAGGTTCTTTTTAATTTAAAATATAGATTTCTAAATTGACGTCATTATTAATAAGTATTACAATGTTTAAGAATTATAATAAAAAATGGATACGATTGATGAAATAAGTCGAATGATTAAATTGTAAAATTCTATTTTAAGACACGTTTATAAACTCACAGTATAAGATATAATTGAACCCCTGTTCCTTTTAGAATTGATGTGTGTTAAAATTGATCTGTTGATCCTCACGTCACCAATTGTCATATGATTTAAATCATTGGAAGAAGGGGGATTGATGACATCATCTTGTCTGGTGAAATAAATGTCAAAACTGGCAGTATTATATACAAAAATAGTTGTAAAATAAACTAACGAAACTATCAAACACAATAAAGCACAAATTGTCCACGCCAAAATCACCTTCATAAATGACAGGAATGACATTAATGACATATTTTAATCGTGGTTACATTACTATTTTTGATAAAAATTGAATAATTCCTGCATCAGAAATAGACGACGTGAGGATGAACTGCGGCAAATGTAGTACATTGTACCGATGCATTGAACAAATGAAGTGCAATATGGTGGGGGTAGGATATCGAAAACAATCGAGTGTGGCGGCATCTGCATCGAACGAGTGATCCTTGCAGGAATCCTCGTAGGTAAAATCTCGCCCGAGATCGGTTGAGACCAATCAGTTAAACTAATTTAGGGGAATATCTAACGTCACACGACGTCTGCCTGCGAGGGGTAGGGGGAGGGAAGGATTGGGAACCGTGACTGTAGCAATTATGCGTGCAATGGCCGCCATTTTGATTCAATCTATAGACATGACACTCCAGGGATGATTCCATTGCTACGCGCGGATCTTAATTTGTTTTACTAAGACACTTTGTCTGGATTGGGATGTCGTTATAGGAACACAATTACAAGTCGAACTCGACCTATTATCAATCCTGCACTGCAAACTTCACCATATTACACGATAGACAAATTGGGCCATTAACTCCAAAATCAGACTCCTAAATATATCACAATAATCAAATCCGTTCCTTGCGTTCTAACCCCGACTAAATATATATCACAAAAATTTACACCTTTATTTATTTAATTATTTTTTCATATTACCTACAGCTTATAATGAGTTCCAAAATCACACGTGCTAAATATATCACAATAATCAAATCCGTTCCTTGCGTTCTAACCCCGACAAAATATATATCACAAAAATTTACACTCTTATTTATTTATTTATTTTTTCATATTACCTATAGCGTACATTTTACATTCAGCTCACCGAATCGGAGCGCTCTAAAAAAGTATGTCACCAACCTCTTTTGACAAATAAGCTATCATCATTAGTATTTCATTTTATTAATCAAATATCTGTCATTGAAAAGTAAATCTAGTGATGCATTCTCCACATAAGCTAAATATCAGATAAACGCCCTCTTTGATATAAACGCATATTAATACCGGTATCGGTCACAAATCAGAAAAAAGTTTTTCTTGGAATTTTGGAAATTATAATCGAAAGACAATATTCGCGATATTTATTAGCAAATTTGGAATATTTTTAGTCCATATTTCATAAAATAATAAATAATATTACTATTCTTTTTAATATTCCACACTGTTGAAAATTGGATTAAAATAAATATTGGATTTCTAATAATGCGAACCATACCAGAAGTCTATTAGTATATTATACACCAAGGTTGAGACTATCATTATTGACCTAGCGCCAAATTGTGTCCCGAGGTGCAAAGTAACCGGGGGACATAAGGCGCTGGTCAATAATGCTCTTCTCAACCGTGGTATATATTATTTTTTCACTGCTAGCATTGCAATACTAATCCTACTAAAAAAAATATATTGACTATAACAAATATATTGACATGAACTTTAACTTGTTAAGCTGTCTTTGTTTTTGTATTTGACGTTTTAGTTTGTCAACCTTACTTTTGATTTTTTTTAATTTGGTTTTATTTAGTCGGTATATTTAACTTGTGAATTAGGGATATCTGGCACACACAGAAATGGGTAAGTATTTTTTTTTAATAACGATTATGTATTATTTTTACTTTAATTAGATAAGGTATATATTATGGGATGATATAATAGTCCCATATGATTTTTAACATTTTTAGACAATAAATTGGAAATGAATGTACAATTTATAGTGGTGTAATTTTGAGTGTACAAAGAGTAGCAAGTAATGCTGTAATTCATTAAATATCAATTAGAGTGAGAAGTTGTAATTCTTTGTCTTCCTCGAACCGAATCATGTGTCCAAATTCCACAATTCTGAGAATCTTGGTGTTTATTAATTATGTTATTAAAGTTCTTATTTAAGTTGGAACCGAAGTCACTGAAAAGCTAGAATTGCTCATCGCATTCGAACATGGTTAGTAAACCGTGAATCTAGCGTTTCGCATTGTTGCACTTGAACATGTATGAGTATTCGTATGTGAACAGACATAACACTTTCTTATGGGTTTGAATGCTATGGTTGCTGGTTGTCAGCGGTTCTCAAAATGCTAGACTTCGTTTCCGACCTTGGGCCTTTGTTTCAAATTATACTGATCAACAAACTTTTTTCATCAGGCATCATTTTAGGTGGGCTACATAGCTATTGGAATACCAATTTCAAAATTGTTTTTAGTTTTTTCGTAGCATTTTGTTTCAGCACTAAAAATGCCTAAAAATTTCAAAAATTATCCCAACACGTTTTGCTACTTCAGCACCGCGACAATAATATTACCAAAAATCTTGTGAAAATCTACAAATTGTAATTCAGGTACCCATTAGGAGATTATAATACAGCATAGGTCCTCTATATTAGTTGTAAATCTTGTTCCAGTGAATTTCACAAACCAAAAAGTTTATTTTCATTTGCAATACCTATGATATGAGAGACCCAAAGAATCACCACAGTTATTATTACTTTTACACCGTTAATACAATTTGGTTTCTCGGCCTGATAAACTGTACAAAAAATATTCTCAAAGATTTTGATGTTTAATTTGTAAATATGATATAAAACATTTTTTTTATTATTTATTTTTAATGTTCAGTATCATTTTGGATGTCGATATTAATTACGTTATTTATTTTAGTTTACATGTTTTATCAGTTTTTCTATACTCCCATGTTTTCATTGGTCTTTTCGTCTTGTTTTAATATTCTTGTTTTCCATACTTGTTTTGCATGTTTTGCATTCTTATTAGATGTGTATACCATTTTAGTTATTCTATGGTGATTTGTATACTTTACATCTAAGTTGATTATGAAATGAAGTGTAACAATAAAATAAATAACTTTGGAATGATTCAGTTTTCTGCCCATCTCTGAAATATATGTCAAATTTAAAGAACGCAACGTACGGCCCATTTTAAAAAATAGACGTGATGCAACAAAACTGAATACATATTTGGAATCAGCATGAAAAGTTGATCTAGAAAAATAGGTTTTCGTTTTTGATGATATAAATTTTTTTTTGAATGGTCATTTCTCTAAAGGGAACCTCAATTATTCTGACATCTTGTGGTACCAAACAAAAAATCCCAAAACTTTCCATGCAACTACAAGTCGCATGTTTATAAAAATTGGTAACCGCATAGATAAAATAGTTTTGCAATAGAAGCAAATGCAGAATCAATAAAATATTTCTTCATCGTGGCAAAAAGCAAAACAATGTGTTATGCGCAACATATGTGTTATATTTCTTCGGAAACACACTTATTCTTTCTGAAACAAGTACAACATCCGGCGATGTCCAATCGGACACGCTCAACTTAACACTCACACACGTACACATATCGTTCCCATCGTAACGAACAGGTACACATAATGATTATTGTCTTCACTGCACGGGAAAAATTATCCCAGGCTACTAGACGAAAACGGAGATTATGGACAATGCAGGGCCGTACCGCCATATTTCTACCCTCACTAAATACGACCCTGATTCTTAAATTTTATTTATGTGATCGCTTACAAAAAATATTTTAAAAAAATATTAATTATGTATAATTTTAAAGTAATTAAATAATAAAATTCTTCGTCGATTGAGTGCATGAGATGACAGAGATGGAATAGCTAGGTTTGAAATACGCCAAAATGCTGTTTAGTAATCATTTAAAAATTAATATTTTCAGAATAAATAAAACACTGTCAAATTGTTGAAACTTCGTACGATGTCTCTCTATGATGCATTTTTAAATTTTTGTCCAGTTGTATTATTTAATTATTTTAAAGTTTGCTAATATTTGACAAATTGTACCACATATTTAAAACAAATTTTGAAAAATATATTATTAGACTTATGAACTATTTTTATATTTCGTTTTTAGCTATAAAAGTATAATAAAAATTTGATAGTACAGTAATGATTTATTGCTTTCGATTGCCAATTTTCTTTTATTTAAATTTTGAATTCAATTTATCTACAAGTTTGTAGTGTATTGAAAAATTTGTCAGTACGTCCCTGTTGTGATCATAATGCATTGTTAGGTATATAGGGGTAATAATTAAATCATTTTACAAGACGAAGTTATGAAACCAACAATACATTGGTGTATTTTAAACCATGTGGCAACATAACATGAAGTCAATTTCTATTTAAATATAAATACCAATCTGTCTGTATTCAAATGGTTCTGACTTGAAATGAAATGTGGAATAATAGGATGATAAATTCTTTTATTTAATGAGCGACTTAGAATAAAATTTGATTGGCTTTGGTAATTTCGATCGTTGGGAAGATTCTATTAAAATTAAAGTCGGGTAATCCTGAGGGTTAGAATCGAAAACAGTAAAAGAAGCAATTGGGAAAATCTGGCGGTGCAAAACTACCACGGATGAAATCCTTCGCAGGAGCGGATCGAACGAACAAAATAAGAAAGAAAGGACTAAATCAACTCAGTTTAATTGTGCCAATTAGAAGGATCTTAATCCTTGGAATCTCCTTATTTCGGCCGTCTTGCTTCGCTGCGATTTTAAACAGATGACGAACAGGAGGGGAGACTTCGCGATTGACAGATGGACAAAATTCCCAACACAACAAAAATTATAGAACGCAATTATTCAAATCCTGCATTCATTCTCATTCCATATAACACTAAAATTAAATTAATCTTTAGCTAATTTATATTTGATAGAAAAATGTATGGGTTTCTTCTACGACCACTAATGTTAATAGGTACCTAGCCATTATTGGAATTTTTATAAAATAAAATGTTTGTGTAATATATTTTTTTTGGAAGTTAATATAAATAAAAATAAAAAAGGAAAAACCCAATATATAAAATTGAAATCATATAATGAACAGCTAGAATTAAAATTATTAAATAATTAGTCCAGCTAAGTGAGCGCAGTTAATTCTTGGATTGGTAACTTCTCAAAATAATTATTTAAACTATATGAAATTATATGTAATGTTCATAATATTATAATACATCATTTTCCTAGTTAAATGCAACAAATAATGTAATAACTTACAAAATGGTAGGCATTTTTTTCATGGAAAATAATAATTCCAACAATTCTAATTCTTAATTTAATAACATAATGCGTACACAAACTAAGCTCTTAATTCGTCAATTCGAATAATTGATTAAATTATGTTCACGAATTTTGAAACATTCTTAGAAGAGACCACACATCAAAAAATTAAACATAAATAAACCGGAAGTTGGTAATTTACCAATTTAGTCACTTACTTGTTCAGAAACTTCTATTCCTAAAGATAACACACCACACACTGACTACATCAAAGTAGGCATTGATTTTGGATTATTTTATCGAATGTGTTATGTTTTTAATTATTGATAACCCTGAAAATGTTCAAAATAACAAATTTAATAACCCTACTTTTTAAAATGTCTACCTATATGTCAGGTATATTATTTTATTTGTTAATTTAAATAAATATATATGTATGTATATATTTTATATTTTATTACCTGATTTATTATAATAATAAAAGTTGAATATAGTTTTTTGTCGTCAAAAAAACAGAGGTCACTTGATAATTTTTTCAATATCAATAAATGTCAATAAGATTCTAAAATTTATTGGTTCACATAAAAATATCAGCATTACTTCACTTAGCAACAGATGACTTCATTTATCTAATTAATTATTTAATACATCTGATACATTTTGTTCTATACGCGGATACAACGGTTATTACTAGTTCATTCCTTGCTTATAACGATTAAATTGTTTTTTTTTTGTTACGCTAAAAAATATAACAATTTTATTTTGTTTTTATTTTTTAAATTCAAAATTAATTTATGTAAGAAATAATAGTATATATAAACTAACGCAGCTAACTTGACAGATAAACCATTAAACATTTGTTCATTTTTGTCTTAATTCCATGGCTACCGCTGTTTTTGGACTGGTTTACTTCAATTTCATACCTAATTTCTGAGCTTAGGATGCATGTTAAATTATTTTTGCTTATTGATTCAAATGCAATGTTTTTTACCTAAATTAATTAGGGAAGCAGGAAAATACTAAACTATGATTTTACATGTAAAACCCCTATATTCGGGTAATCGAATTACCACCCTGTATATATATAAATTATTATATTTTTTAAGGGTTTTATATATTGGAATCCTTTAAAAATGTTTTGTTTTGTACTGGTGCAAAATGTTAGCTTTACGAATATGTTAGTCAAATAAAGATGACGAAAAAATGATGAAACTTTGAAGATCATTTATATATAAATTATTTAATTTTTTAAGGGTTCTATGTATTGGAATCCTTTAAAATGTTTTGTTTTGTACTGGTATAAAATGTTAACTTTATTTATGTTCGTCAAATTAAGATGACGAAAAAGTGATGAAACTTTGAAGATCATGTCCTATGTTTAGTTTTAAAGAAATCCAGATACCCGTGAGAGAGTATAAAGCAACAAAGAAGTATGCTTGGTTTGCACTATTCACTATTTCCCGACTATGCATTCCTAGAAGTGTAGCTATCATATTCAATAACAAAATTCCGCTAAATACAAAGTTATCATCCTAATCGATCCCGGGTAAGACCAGCGTAATAAAAACTAAACTGTGACGAGAGAAGAGGGATGGAGCTATACGGAGGGTGGATGAGCAACAGAGATGCAGATAACTAATGGCTGAATGCCATTATATTAATAATGACTAGTACCCTGCAGAATCTGTGGTAAAGTACGTTTTGAAATACGAAATAGCTTCTGTGGACGTTCTTTTGCGTGGATGTCGAAGGTAGAATCGACGGGCGTACTACAAGACAACAGACGGATTGTTTCAATATATTCATTACTAAAAAATACCACATCTTCTAAAGGAATAATTAAACAATAGTCGACCAAAAATGAAGTTGAGCATGTTAACTATCCTTCGTACACTTGTAGGTAAATGTGACTCCTTATCGAGTTAATTTATATTTTTCACATTTTTCGAAATAAATAAAGTAAATGCATCTTCTATAATACTGTTATTATAATAAAAGTGCTACATATTTTACTCATTTACTAAATTAATAATTAAACAATAGGCGATTTTTTGCGACCAAAATTGAAGTTAAGCATGTTAACCATGCTATGTACACTTGTCCGTAAATGTGACTGCATATACAGTTAATTTATATTTTTCATATATTCCGAAATAAATAAAGTAAATGCATCATCGAAAATACTGATATTATAATAAAAGTGCTACATTTTTACTCATTTACTAAATTAATAATAAACAATAGTCGATTTTCGCGACCAAAATTGAAGTTAAGCATGTTAACTATGTTTTGTACCATTGTACGTAAATGTGACTTCATATACTGTTAATTTATATTTTTCTCATTTTCCAAAATAAATTACAAAGTAAATGCATCATCTAAAATATTGATATTATTTTAAAAGTGCTACACATTTAATAGAATTTGTTTACTTTTAATAATTTTGTTCTTTCCTTATTTTGGTGAAAAGTGACCAAATAATTATTAACATGAAATGAAGCCATTTTACATTTGGCGTTTTTTTTTTTTTTAATTTTTAGTTACGAAAAAGACAATGATAGATACATTAACTACCTTTTTGATATAGTAGATAGTTCGACTTACTACACTCAACGACGTTAGGCAAAATATTCGTTGATTTCGTCCCGAAAATATCACCGTAGTTAACTGCATATAACTATTGTTAACTTCTTATCGCCTAATACATTAATTATAAAAACATCAATAGGTAATGACAGTTTGATTATGTCAAAAGGATAAACCATAAATTTATTAAACATTGTACCAAGTACTGATCCCAAAATCACAAATGTGTAATAAATCATTACAATATTCACGCTGTTCGTCCTTTCGGACATCATGAAGCTAAAGATAATCATTTTCAAGTTCTATTTGTTTATAAATAATAATAATAATATATACAAGATAAACAACAAAAGCTAGTGGTTGATAATTTTAAAGGAATAATAATTATATTTGCGAAATCTTGGTCGAAGTAGCACTGGTCAACCAGTATTGATATACAATAAAAGCAATAATTTGAATAAAGTGTGATATATTCTATGACACACCCAATAATGGGCAATAATTTGCGATTGATAATTTTATAGGAATAATAATTTTATTTGCGAAAACTTGGTCCTATTAGCGTTGGTCAACAAGCACTGATACAGAATAAAAGCAATAATTTGAATAAAGTGTGATATATTCTATGGCACACCCAATAATGGGCAATAATTTGCGATTGATAATTTTATAGGAATAATTATTTTATTAGCGAAATTTTGTTCAAAATAATAATGGTCAACAAACATTGATACAGAATAAAAGCAATAATTTGAATAAGGTTTGATATATTTTATGGCACACCCAATAATGGGCAATAATTTACCATTGATAATTTTATAGGAATAATAATTTTATTTGCGAAAAATAAAAGCAATAATTTGAATATTAGAAGTAATTTGAATAAGGTGTGATATATTCTATGGCACACCCAATAATGGGTAATAATTTACGATTGATAATTTTATAGGAATAATAATTTTATTAGCGAAATTTTGCTCAAAATAATAATGGTCAACAAGCATAGATAGAAAATAAAAGCAATAATTTGAATATTAAAAAGTAGCGAATATTTCTTGCCCTGTCCTTGTGCACGCACGTCAATTCTACCACAACGGTCCACGGCTGAAGGGGAGCACATGAAAGGGTTGTCGGATAAGGGGTAGGAGAATTTGATATGAAGTAATAAATTAGAGAAATTATACAATGGCCGAAATGGATGTACGGAGTGAAAGACAATACATCTATCTTATATAGGTGTATCGCTACGCTATATGAGGGTTGAAAAAGGGGGATAAATAAAAAAATCTATATTCTATATACCATCGCTTGCAGCCACCCTCAAACTCAATCGGACATTTCATTCACTCTTTTCATTTCACCAATCATCAATTACATTCAATTCGGACAATACCGAAACTAGGGTTTTTGTTATTGTATAAACGGCATTATTAAGATGTTTATGTTTAATTTATTTAAACTATGAAAAAGCTTTAATAAAATTTGCGAAATAGTCTTCCGTTTTACACTTTTCATTATATTATCATAACAACTCATAATCAACCAAAATATATAGATCAGTTATTCGACCGACAGTCTTGTATGAATATGAATTATTGATTCTAAGTAAAAACTAGACGTTTGGAAAAGAAACTACTAAGGAAGGGTTAAAGAAGACGGGACATGGAAAAAAGGAACCAACCGAGAAATACAAGATATGTACGGATTTCTTTTATAAGCCACACGATTAGAGCACAAGTAGTTAGATAGCTAGGACATGTTGCACGGATGTCGGAGAATAGAGCTACCAAGCAAGCATTATTAGGGGATGAAGGAGGAAGGAAAAGGCGAGGAAGAACGAAGAACAAATGGTTAAATGCAGTAAAAGCAGATTACAGTAACAAAGTGTGATAAACTGAACTGAGCCAAAGAGAGAAAGAAATGGAAAGATATTGTGAAGAAAATAGAAGTCTAGAAATTTCAAGACAAGACATGTCTAAGTCTATATTAAAAAGTCTTGTCTTGATATTAAGACTCTAGATTGTTTCAAGACATTAACCTGCGCATACGCTTTAGACAAAGACAGATAATTATTCAGCAGTGTTCTTTTTCTATTTTACAATCTTGATTTAGAATAGGAAAATATTGTCTTGATAATCTAGACAAGACAAGACAAGAGTCTAGAAAGTCTAGATTTAGACAAATGCAATTTTAAGATTCCATTGTAACATATTTGCACGATAAGGGTAAGCAATTGTATACCTAATATTACTTGGGTATTGTTGACCTGATGTTAGATACTTAATAGTTAAAGAAATGGGTTTTGAGAATTATATCTCGTATTTATGTCATTAATAAACAATGATACCTATATCAAGGCAATTTTGATAAAAGGGGTGAAACAAGGGAAAAAGTTTGAGAACCCCTGGTGAATGAGTAACCCTTATCCACCTATGCAACGTTGAATTAAAACAGCCTTAGGCTTTATTTTCAATATTCTTTTGTTGAAAGAAGTATAAGATAACATTGCTGTATTATTTTTTTTCATCCAGTATATTTGAATACTTAACAAAGCTTTATTCAAAATAAAATCTATTTTATTTTCAATGTTTGCTAAAAGATAGGATTACGTACATTAAAAGTGTTGAGACTACATTTTTGGTGCATTGTGACGTCACAAACAATTGATGGACGTGTAGTGTTGTTGGGAACAAAGAAACAATGATGTTGATCGTCACATGTCAATATCGGTGATGATTTAAAGGAAAACAAAAGCCGTCGCGGTTCCTGTCGCTGTCGTTTGGGTGATAAGATAACTGGAGTTTCCGGTTTCCGTTCGGCAGTCTTCGCCGAAATCGACGAACTGGATTGATAAAGACGCGATATATCTTATCGGCGGGTTCATTGGACTTAGGCTAATTGATTAGAAGGGCATTTAAATAAGTGTTAGACTAAATATGTCGATTTTCACGCCCACTCTTATGCACTGATATGCGCCTCGTTCCGGACCCTTATCTCTCTCTCTCACTCTCTCTATTCTCCGCTCTCTCCTTGCAGCGCTCTACAAGACATCCTTACACCCAAAAAATGTATTTTCCACAAAAAAATTGTTTCCAGTCGAATTATGAAACTATTAATAATATAATTTTGAAGTAATAATATTTTATTAAATCGCAACAATTAACTAGATTCACAAAAGAAATAAGATTAAAAACCACAGGTCTACAATATTTGATAACGTTTTCAAAGATAAATATTTTTAAAGAAATCCACATAAAATTAATTTTATAGTCACATACAGTATAAACCAAGGTGGAGAAGACTATTATTATCGATTTAGCGACTAGCAACCGAGGGACATAAGGCGCTGGTCAATAATGACACAAATCTCCACTAGAGAACAGTATGTTACTTCTAATTCTTTCGTTCCTATTGCGATTATTCGCGTTCCAATAAAATGAAACCAACCTTGGTTTTAATATTATTCAAAGTATAATAAAAGAATTCATTCGAATCAAACCCCATAAATTGGTAGTACATTCATTAAAAGTAAATGAAACCTATACGCTATAAGTTTGTCCCAAATTTGAGCAATCGTCGTGATAAAATATATATATGTATATATATATATATATATATATATATATATATATATATATATATATTATATTATAAATAAATTAAATATTGTACTAAATACAATCCTTGTTTCTGATAAAAAATTAAAGTTAAATTTTGATCCGCGAGACAAATGAAGGTTGAAAATAAAATAAACTTTTGTTTGATAATGATTTATAAAGGCGAGAAAAGCCTGGTATGTTATTATCCAGTTATGTTAATAGATAATGACCCCAGCTGTTTTTCTAGGGACGCCACTGGCAAAAACACATGCAAACTACATATGTGTGAGTGAAAGGAAGCGGGCACTTTATGTCTATCTCTATCTCATTCATCTGATGATGCAACACTAATAAAATGTCAATGTATATGCCATTCATATTCGCGACATCCATATAGATCTTACAACAAAAATGGCCCCCTTAGATCAAGTTACACATTTATATTAATTTTGTGTGGATTTCTACGCCTACTATATAACTGTTTTACAACAGGGACGGCTTCGGAAAATAGCCCATTACCCATGTTAAATACAAGCAGCAATTTTTTAAATAACAAAACAGGCAATGCTGACGATAGAAACAAGATGTATTCTTCGCTTCCGTATGTTGAAAATGTCACAGAAAAGATAGGTAGAATCCTGAAAATACCGTTTTCTGCGTACGTAAAAATAAGACATGTTTTAAGACAAGTTAAAGACGTCATCCCTCTTCAGTCTTCAGGGATTTATCAGATTCCTTGCGTCTGTAGAAAATATTAACTGAACATCAACGATCGATTAGATTGAACCAGTCTGAGAAATCGTCAGTCGCAATAAAATTTCAAGATATAAAAATTATTTCAAGATCTACTTCTCTCAATACAGAGATTTTTAAACCTAAGAGTATTAATCTCAATCACAACGATGGTTTGGAAATTAGTAAGCATGGTTTCCTATATCAAATATGTTATAATTCGTTTCTTAGTTATTTGTTTTCTTGTTTTATTTTAATTTGGTAGTTTGTGCTGATTTGAGTTTAATAAATAAATAATTAAAGAACTTAAACTAAAAAAGTTGTTTTATTCAATAACAAATATTCTCATGTATGTAAATGCAATGATGGTAATAATTCTAAATCTATTTTTGTAACGTTGGCACAAGTTCAAGTACTACCGGTATTTGAACCCAAGACCTCAGAAATGTGGAACAAACGAATTTTTCGCATAAAGGTCATGTCAAGTCAATCATTAAGAATTTTGTACTGCAGTGTTTCACATTCTCAAAATAGAAGACAGAAATTCTTAACCACAAGAATAGGTCATTCAAATATTCAAAATACAACAGAAAATTTTATCGTACGCTTAAAGTACTTTAATTAATTATTATGAAGTAAATAATAATATTGGACATTACCTATTTACATAAAGGCAATGATGGATAAAAAGTACAATCTACTATTAAGCGTTTTGTAAAATAAAGCATATTTATTTATTCGATATTCAAAAACAAGAAAATCACACAATAGTGAAAATTAAATTGTTGGTGTAATGTAATATTTTAACATGTTACTCACAAAAAGGAAAAATTCTTTGTTACTTTTATTAGTTCTTAAGACGAATCGTTTTGAGTTCTGATTATAATATTTGAACAAAAAGACCAAAAATATTTTACCGTGCTAATAATGTAATACTATTAATAATGTCGACCAATTTGTTTTATGGCAGATATAAGGATTTGTATATTTATACTGCAAAGGAATGTACGAGATGTAAAAATTACAGATGATTTTGAGAAAACTAAAAAATTTTGGTCCTTTAATGATTTACGATACATAAGAGCAGTTATGATCGTGTAAAGATAATAGAGTGTCACCTATTTTCGTCTATGAATTATGTTGCAGCAGATCCAAGAATTCCTTTGTTCCGTAGCATTGAAATCGTTGTAAATCAATTGGACAGAAATCGAAATAACTGTAATAACTCTTTGGAATTAGTGGAAAATAAAGAATTAATTGAAAGGCGAGATTTACGATTGGTGGAAACTCACGCAAATCCAGAAAAAATCGATGGGTAATCGCGATCTAGTGGGCAGGGGTTGAAGAAAGCGGTGTCGTATGGTACGGCTGGGAAGGGGTAATGTTGACGTATATTCGATATTCAGGCGTTATCTGGCATGATAAAACACAAGTAAACCTGGTCGCGTGATCGGAGAACTACCCCTGTATTATACATTCATCGCCTGCGATGCAGTCGCCGCCAAACTGTTTCCTAAAAGGGCCTTAATGCAAACTCTACGAGTACTTCTACTTAATTACAAATATCGGTAATATTTATGCGTCGATTCTGTAAGATCTGTAAGCAAATCTGTAAGACCTGCTTACGATCCAAATGGCAATTCTGATCATGTGTTTAGCTTACAGAAAATCTGTTAATCCTTACAGGTGGTCTATTCTCGAATCGTTCATAAATTTTAAATATCTAAAAGTATTCTAGTACTTACGCATACTTTACAAATTTCTGTATTCTCAAACGTGCCTTTTATTAAGTTTACGTACATTTTTCACGAGTGATATTTCCTGCGAATAATTGATTTATGCATATGTAAGTTTATGGTCTACCATAGTATTATGTTTATTTTATGTCGGTCTTTCGATAATTTTGAGCAATTTGACAAATGGCAAATTTAGGGGCAATTGTAGCCCTAGAAGAAGCAGAAATAATATATATGCATCTCAGGCAATTTTATATTAAAGATGATAGCCCGTATTACGAGCTCACTTTTATAGAGCGCTTTTGTTAAAAGTAACGTCTGGCTTCATAAGATTATAATGTAAAAGCACGCTTCCTAATAAATACAAATTTAATGTGCAAAATTTAAGTATACTTATTTAAACTGTTCTTAACTAACGTATATGTAAATTTACGAAATTTGAAAGGGGAGGACAATCTGAACATTTGAATATTCTGATATATTTTTTTTTAAATATTTAGAAATACAACAACGAATCATTGAAAATTTGGAACTATTTATTTATTTCCTTTCTAAGAGATCAATGTATATTTCGATTGTATATCTATACCATTTCATGCTTGTTGTACAATATACTATTTTTTATCACCATTAATGTTACTGAAGAAAGATTTTCATGGCACTCTAGTTCAGGAAAAATTGCAACAATCCTGCTTTAGTAGGGTGCTTTATCAAGTTCTGCAATCGAAGTAAATTTTAAAGATATTCTAGTCAAATGGAATGAAAAATAAGTGATTCAAATTTAAAATCTGCCAACGGAATATTATTTTTTTGTTTGTCACCGTTAATCTGAAATATTGTTTGGGTGTTACACAAATTGGGTGAATGTTTCAGGAGGGAAAGTTTTGTGACTACTGGAGGTATTATTTATACAAACATAAAGCCGGTGTCGCTTAACCGAAGTACGTCTAATAAATAGCAGCAAAGAACACGCGTTTGTGCCCCTTATCTGCTGCGTACTGCGACATCTGATAGCAGCTCAATGCACCAAATACCTGTGCCGCACGGCTAAATACCGCACGAAGTTGCAAGATGCTTTATCGCCCAACAAATGTTGTGCTTCCTGCCCGGACAATTCATTTCAGGAATTTTATTAACGAGTAGGATGATCTTTATACGACTATCTGTTTATAATATACTGTTGTATATTGATAACTATATATATCATCACGCTTTCTCTAACATTTTACCACCGCTGTAGTCTTAGCAGGAAATCTTAGGCGCATTTCTTGCAAACAAATTATCACAACTTATCAACTAGCTCACTTGTTGTGAACCAACTATAATAAAGGACGAATTTAGAGAGAGTGAAAAAGTGCTTTCCTTTCATGTTCGACATAACATTTTTTCACGTTTCAAAAATGGATTTCTTTGGATGAAAAGGCGCAACAACATAAGCTAGAAAATTAGGTTATGTAAATTTTGACGTTTAGCAATGCAATTCTTACATGCAGTATTGCCAATAAGCCAATTCAAGTTCAAGTTGTCAAATTGTAAAACAATGAAAAAAAAGCAAGAAATAGTTGCTATATATTTTTTAAAGATTAATAATATTAAATAAAAAAAAATCATTTTGTAATAATATCAATATTATACTATTGGTAATACTGTACATTTTCCTCTCTAGGGAAGGAAAGCAATTTTCTTCAGCTTGTCGTGAAAAAAGAGTATTTGACAGATATAGCAGCTAATGTGGAGAGTGCACCAGAGCAGTATTTTTTTTTTGTCCAATTTTTATTTTTAATCATAAAACTTACAGATCTTTTTTAATAATTCGGAGACAGCGGTATTTTATTTCGAATTTGGAACGTCAAACTTCATTTCATTAAAAGATAAAAATATAAATATTTTGACTAAAATATCTATAATAGATTAGTATTTATAGTATTTGAGTATAAATTTGAAGTTTCATTTATTGTAAAATTTATACGAATGTAATACTGATATTAAAATTTAAATTTCCATTTTCGTTTGAACTCAAACGGTGGAATTATTAACAAAACGCCTGAAATTTTGTCTTTGTGTCACGCTGTAAAGGATTATCTCATATTTATTGGGTGTTTGACATTAATTAATTACAAATTTCCAATAAGTTGAAACAAAGCAAATTATATCGCTCAAAAATAATCCTTATTGAAAGTTACCCTTTCAAGAAGGTGAAAAGTATCCAAACTTTGAAACTTAGAGAAAAACACACGAAAATAACCAATATACCATGGGAAAATTGACATCTGACACCGGAAGAAAATATAGCTTTCATTCCCTGGTGGAAACTAAACAAAAATGAAGTATTTCTTATCAAAATTGCTTTCTCGTGCACCGATTTATCGCCTATAGATTCTCATTGGGAGGGAGTGAGACAGACATAGTTTTTCTTCAAAACATCTTAAGTAGGATTAAGTAGCATAAAGCCAGTGACGTACATGACGAAATTTTCTTGGGGACAAAAATAAAATGAAATATAGATCATTAAATTTTACGAGGTATCGAAAAGTTTATAATAGCTGCAAAGAATTTTAGATATTTTCAAAAATAGATTTTATTTATTTTTAAGTGTATAATTGTGACTCATATTGTTTTGAAACTATCGACCCTCGACGAGTCGTCCGTGGAAAATATACACTTGTTTCGTTATCCGATTACAGCAAGTCTAGGGGAAAATAAATCACTTTTCTGGGGATTTTTAACAGCATTACCGCTTAATCTGTAACCTGGTTTTGGTCCTATTCACCGACACCGACAAGATATTGGAAAAATGTCCGAATAAAAAAACAACCGCTTCCTTTTAAAACAAAAATAGATCGGTAAAAAACGAGAAACATCTGAAGAATTCCTTTGAGAGGTTGAAGGATTACACCTCTATTCAAAAAGGACCAATTACTTTTTTACACGAAGCTCAATTGTTTGACAATTCACAGCGACAGGATATTATTTTAACACTGTTTTTTTTTATTATTTTAAGGATTTTTTTGATTGTTGACAAATGACTAACGATTGTCTTACGAATTATTTAGTACAAGACATTATTTTGCGACTACATACATATATTTATTTTGAGAAAAGATTGTTACGACAGGATATAATTTTTAAACTATTTAATAGACAGTGTTTTAACACTGATCTTTTTATTATTTTAAGGATTTTTCGATTGTTACAAAAGACAAACGATTTAGGATATTTTGCGACTTCTTTTTTTTGTTTTTCTTTTGCACAAATTCAGATGATTAGTAAATTCCATGACAGAACAATTCATAGATAATTTATTTAAACGATTTTACGACTACTAAAGTAAATAACGATTATTGTACAACTTTTAGGTTTTCTATGTTGTTAAGGTACGCAATTGTACAGTTAGGAAATTTTTGATTTATCGAAATTATACTATTGAAGAAATAAACAAAATTAATATTATTTTATTAGGTTGTAATTAGTTTTAATTTATTATTTTAAGGTTGACAGTTTGAATTGTTATTATGTTCTGTAGTTAGTACTATTTACTAGTGAGATGTCAATTCTTTCAGAGTAATGTGTGATCGAAATATTATCAACTAATGGGCGTAGAAGAAGTATAGCAAATAATTCGAATTGTAAATCAATTATGCATTTCGCGGATTTGTGTAACAACTCTTAAAATATTTTATACTATTATATACGATGCAATATTGTTTTTAAATTTGTATTTGTTTTCTCAAGGATTCTAGTTGTTTCGATTGAATATTGTTTACAAATACATATTTTTTTGTTTGCTCTAATAAAAACGGTTTGTTCTTAAAGTTTTTTTGATTTTTTTTATGACATTTGAAATAAGGTTGTTTAATCTTAAAGTGGGGAATACTAAAGTAGTAAAATTGAAGTGACTTACTTCTTTGTCCTTAGCCTGTAACTCAGCCTCAAGGTTGGTCCTGTCCATTCCTCCAGAGTTGTCCTTATGGTCATTGATAGACTGCGGGTTTGTACTCGAAGTGGACAGTTGTTCCTTCAGTGACGTCACTTCTTTTTCCGCCAGGGTGGCGCGCTGAAACAAAACAATTCAAACTTTAGCACACTACATCCTTTTGTGCTTTTGTGATTCAATACTCATTAGTTGGTGTTGTGCCAACGCTATATAATATTTATGTATTATAGACTAGACATATAGTAGTAACCAGTCTATTTATTGGTCAATGTATTATGTATTAAAACATCCTAATTATTAATGAGGAAAAATCAACTTCAATAAATTAAGTACTCATGTATAAATTAAATATTTAGATCTTTATTAATAATTAGTTCAATGAGTGATAATATATTGACATCACCTACTATTTTGTGATCTGTGAAACTCAATCCAGAACATATCTACATATCTACTAAAGATTGAGACAAATTGTTTCCACAATTGTCATAAGTAAATATCAATGCGCTGATTTCAAAACCTGTAATCGTATTATGCCTTTTCGATTTTATTCTGTGGCTTTATTATCTAACTTTTATTTATTTCCAAAACCTATAGCCCTATATAAAAGTTGTGTAGAGTTAAAACAAACCAAACAACAACAATCAAAAATTATGATGATAAACTCAAAATATCCCAAAAATTCATATTTTTCTGCCCAAATTATTGATTTTGGGAAATAGTGTACATTGATACATTTCGACGCGCTGATTTCAAATTTTCAAACGAAATTTAATTATCTACTTTCGTTCCTGAGATATTTGCTGTCAAAGTTGCACCTCAAAAAAGTGTGTTTTTGGCTATATCTATAAAATAGGTAGAGATACAGTCTCAACGATTATACCAGTCGATTCTACGGGCAAAGTTATATAAAGAAATGTTTTCTCCGCATATACGTTCTTTGGACCGATTAGGTGAAAATTGAGAAAATCGAAAAAACCTAAATTTCAAAATTTTTTCGAGGAACTTTTTTTCTCCAAACCTTTTCAGTTTCTAGACTTAAATAAAGATCGATGCGCTGATTTTAAATTTTCAAACCGAATTCAATTATCTCTTACCGTTCTCGAGATATTCGTGTTCAAAGTTGAGTTTTGGCAATACCTAAAAAAACAGGTTTTTTAGGTATATCCCTTAAATGGTTAGGTTTACGGCATCATCGACCTCACCAATCGATTCTACGGGCAAAATTACATAAGCATACCAATTTTTAGATTTTTATTTCTACGGATACAATTTTTAGAGCAAAAAAACGAAAATGGCCAAAATCGAAAAAAATGCCTGATGAACCCCTTACGATTTTTTTCGATTTTTGGCTATTTTCAGTTTTTTCCTTGTAGAAATTCTATCTGTTGAGATAAAAATCTGAAAATTGGTACACTTATGTAATTTTGCCCATAGAATCGAATGGTGCGGTCGCCGAAGTCGTAAACCTAACCATTTAAGAGGTTTACCTAAAAAACCTGATTTTTTAGGTATAACTTTGAACTCAAATATCTCGAGAATGGGAAGAGATAATTGAATTCTGTTTGAAAATTTGAAATCAGCACATCGATATCTATTTAAGTCCAAAAAATAAAAAAATTTGGAGACAAAAAGTTTCGAGGCGATAAATTGAAATTTAGGTTTTTACGTTTTTCTTATTTTTCACCAAATCGTTCCAAAGTACGTATATGTGGTCAAAACATTTCTTTATATAATTTTTCCCGTAGAATCGAATGGTAACGTAGTTGAGATTGTATCTCTACTCATTTTAGAAATATACTCAAAAGACACACTTTTTTGAGGTACAACTTTGAGCGCAAATATCTCCAAAACGAAAAGAGATAATTAAATTCTGCTTGTAAATTTGGTATCAGCGTAGTTAACTCTTTAATAAATATTGCAAACAAAATTTTATAAAATTTTAAAATTTTTCAACTCAAAATTTGATTGTAACTTTGACAAGTTAAAATGGTAATGATATTACCGTACATACATGTAAAAATAACATGAGACAATTGTCATATCATATCAAACCATATAGACTTGATCACGAAAACGTTACTCACAAGAGAATTTTATTAAATAATATTTATTAATAATGTGAAATCGATAAACTATTAAACAAATCACGGATGTTATGAATCATACCAGGCTTTAGATGTCTTAAAATCTTCGTTCTACGAGCTCGAAATTCAATTGACATTTACGGCAGTTATGATACTCATAACTATCTCAGGTATGTTAATAGCTATTATCGAGACTTGAAAAAAAAAAAATGGTAGCAGTTCACCTTATAGAATTCGAAGTAAAATATATAAAATACTTGTTGTTCTATGGACAAGAAAGGTAGTTTTATAAATAGACACCAGTAATTATGAACGCTTGTAGCTGAGAGTTAAAAGTTAGTCCATAAAAGTGTTGAGGTTGTGTATAGAAAGCAAAAGCTGTGTTTTTTGTTCTCATATTCGCGCCATTCTGTGACCTTGAAATCGGACAAACACTTGCGCACTCTACCGAAACACGCCATACAAAACCCCCTACCCCCCCCCCCCCAGCAGATAGCATCGGAAAGATAGGAATATACACACAACAGCAATACGAATAACGTATCGAATGATTTACGCCGCGCATCCGGTAGTTGCGACAACCCGGCCCAGATGGCGCACCAATCGAAGAAAAAATAAGCAAGTTCCGATGACGAGTGCTGCTGATGGCAACTATTTCAACCAAATGGCTTTTCGATGGAAGTTATTAATTGGGATTTAAAATTAGTTACCAAACTTTTCTCCGACCATTGGAAAAAGTTAGAAACTCGCACACATAGGGATACGTATTGGAAATGGATAGTATATTTTTTACGGTTTTATCACGATCTGAGGTTCAAATTGTTGGTAATATGAACCAAATAAAAATATATGTTTGTATGAAAACATATTTGAACTCAGAATATGCAATTTTGAAGCTTTATACAGTTTGAGAAAAGTATCACTTTCTACAGTGGTCGTAGAAAAAATGTTTTTTTGGATATATTTCAATAATGGGTTTAGATACAATCTCAATGATTATATCAGTCGATTCTACATGCAATGTCAAATAAAGAAATGTTTTCTCCACATATACGATTTGGTGAAAAATGAGGAAAGGAAAAAACCGACAATTAATATATTTTGAACATTTCGGTTCGAAATAGTGAAAAACTAAAAATTGTAACTTTTCATGTTTAGCTGTGATTGGAAATATAGATTTAGTTTTAATTTTTTACTGACCTATTAGTCAAACAAACAATGATTGTGTACCATAAAGTCATTTTTAACTCAAATTGTGAAAGATTTATAAAACTTTTCTCTTCATTAACGTTATGCTAATGACTTGTTAACAATGTTAAACGTCAATTCATAATATGTATTTGTATTAGAACAAAATATGAATGCGGTTTCAAACCTTGGATCCAAAAATGGAATTTCTTGTTTTCTGACTTGCGACAGGGTCTAAGATATTGATGCTTTCAATAGAACAAATATTCATTATAACTTACTACGAAAAAATAAAAATTGTATAATCATCAAGAGAGGGGAAGCCTTCAATTGTTTTGGAAAATGGAGAAAAAATTCCAATAACAAAAGTGGTGTTTTTTATCAAGAACAAAAGAATACATTTTGAAGGAAATAAATTCCGGTAGATTCTTTTTTGACTGGCATTTGTCATAAATTAGTGGAAAGAACCAGGCTGTCATTCTAGAATTAATGGCAATGCAGATTACCGCTGGACAGGGCATATATTTAGCTACTTCCGGCTTTAAAGCCTATTCTTATCTGAATTTTTTACCACGCATCAATGAGTCTACACAAAAAGAATCACCATCGCTATAACTTCTGCTTTGGGAAATTGTAATTGTTAATATTCGCTTGTTTTCGACTGACAGTACAATGGCTCGGTTTCTTCAAATGTTTCACAACGCAAATGTCAAAGGGGTGATCAGAGCATTACCATTTACAAATCATCTCTGGCAAAACATTATATTTCGTTTTACTTGCAAATAGTTAATAGTAATGTAAATTCATTATAATTTAATAAAGCCCATTTTTTTCCATCTAGAGATGTCTTCATGTTTCAAATATCGCTTCATATTATTTAAACAAATTCATATTGAACTTACTTTATACAAATTTCAGGGATGCATTGATTTAAATCACATGTTCTGCAATTGTTATTTATCATTCCAGATTTTACGTAAATCGGATTTTATTATAGTTATTTTATTGTTTCTTTAAATTTTTACTTATTCTTTACAATAGTTTTTTTTTTAATAAATGCTATTTTGTGAAACACATTGAAGAAATTATAATATACCTTCTTAAAAATTAAAAAAAATGTGATTTAAATAAAAAAAAAATCCATTTAAATAAAAAAAATCTGACAATTTTTATTTAAATCTTATTTTCTTATGATGACGTGTCAGGATCGAAAAGAGATAATTAAATTCTGTTTGTAAGTTTAAAATCAGCGAAATGACCTCTTAATTTGGATCAATTTTAAAAACAAAAATTTTGGACCTAAAAATTGGTATTTTTGGATATTTTCGGATGTCAGTAGACAAATAAGGACAATAGTTCGAAAAGAATTTAAAAATAAATATTGGAAAAATAAAGTCTGTTTATTTTTATAGTGATACATTATATTCCACAATTTTTATCCACTAATTTAGTATTTGAAGTTGTGGTTAGATTTAAGAAATGAAAAATGCAAAAAGTAAAGTGGAAATGATTGTCTATGATTCGGAATGATAGGGGCAGACAAGGAGAATGAAAATTGATGAGTGAAGGCCTGGACACGAAATAATTGTTGGAACATGGCGTGATGGTAAACTGATAAATTTGCAATTTTCTGGAGTGTAGTATTTTATTAATGTTAGAACGGCAGTGTAATGTGTATGTCAAAGTAGTATAAGTGATATTAATGAATTTTCTCGTTATCCGACATCATCAATATTCTAGTCGCCGCATCTAACAAAATGGCGGATAATCTGTTTAAAATTTGCACATATAGGATAACCCTTTCCCTTTTCCAAATACGAAAAGACGGAGGCGACAGTTCATGGACGGCGCACCCGGGAATTTCCTCCCCTACAAGCTACAACTATTCTCAAAAATTAGCACAAGCACATTTTTGTAGTCCATTGACATGTAGTATTAATGTAACAGAAAACAAATACATAAGATAAATGACGTAATTAATAGCGAACAAGAAACAAGGTTAAAAAAATGAAAGACAAATTATTTGTTGATAAATGTGAACATGTAACGTAGGCAGCGGTCGTAAATCAGAAAGTGCACCCCGAATATTTATACGTACATGGATAAATAAATAACATATAGATATCTCTCTTATTATTACTCATAGTTGAGTTTGTCATTTTTATCGCATTTTTACGTAAGACGTTAACAAAGATTTAGCAATTTTAAGTGTAACATCCGAGTATATAAAGACAGAGTTTCGGACTCAATATTTTTATTTGATTAGTAGTTGACGTCTCTAGAATTTGAACCTCTTTTTTGTCACAGAAATAAATACATTAAATTTAATTATTGATATAACTTGAACCAGGTTTCCTTATTGTTTCATACAATATCTTTTCAACTTCCATTTGAATAAGTACAAGAATGTACTTGAAATTATAAATTTTTGACATTTTGATGACATTTATAAAATAAACAAAAAAGACATTACCAAGGACTCCTAAATTTTGTACGTCAATATTTTACTACTTTTAAATTGTTGATTATAACAGATAAATAATATAAAATAATGTTATAATTTAAGTTTTTTGAATTGTAAAATACTAACCTCTGTGAATATAATAAATTGAATAACTATTTTATTAATATATTAGATATATATTATATTTTTTCCAAAATCGTTAAGTTATTAATTAAAAACATAAATAAATAGCATTATGTGTTTTTAAAACGTCAACTAGCTATAGAGACAGGTATGGCAGTGATAACAAACGTACTGTCAAAGTGTCAAATATTTCAATATAATTTTCATTTTTGTTTACACCTGCTTAGACGTCGTCTGCATGAAATCAGATAAATTATTATCAAAGGTAAATAATAAATTAATTCATCAATAATATTTTGGAATGATATGTTTGTTATTTTAGGTAGTGCTAAAATAAACTGCAGAAATATAATTCTATTAAAATATGGGTTAATTCAATATGACAGATGAGTCCGTAAAGTTAAATTTTGATATAAGAGTATGTAAAGTTTTATTTTGGCCAACTATACGGTTTGTAAATAATTTAGTAGTAAATATTTTTGCTCTCGACGAGTTTTTATATAGGTTAAATTTAATATACTTATTTTTGTTACACCCTGTATAGTTTTTTAATAAATACTTTAAAAATAGTATAGAGGTTTAGAAGTTGTTCAGGCGACGCATTTTTTTTTAGTACAATAAAAATGTTTAGAAATTATAAAACAAATTTAATTAATGAGTAAAAGGCAGGGTGTGTGAATAAGAAAGTGCACCACGTGCCGTCCATGGGCGCAGCGAAGCGAGAGGGTTAAAAACACCATGAACAGCCCTAAATATATGTACACTCCTCGAGTTCCGAAAAGGGAATGACTGGATTAATAAAATTAACAGATAGAATTACTTCAGTCAGATGCCAGCCTCTCTGCCTTCTACTTTCGCGATCCTGTCTCTGTCCTCGTCTCTCCCGCGCACGCCAACGGGGTGTTAGAAAGAGAGGTGGAGATAATTTGCTTTAATGTTAAAGGAAAGTCGTTGTAATGGAATAAGCGAGGATCTGTGTAGTAGTGCGCACTATTCAAGCGGAGCGGACACGGCTAGAATCTCATTATACAGCACTCGGCCCTTCATGTTTTAGTTTTAACTACTGTAATTGCGTTATCATATGTGCGATGATGTTTTTAGAATGTCTAGTGTAAGGTTAAATGGATTTTGCGGCCGTTCTGCGCAGGTATTGTTGCTTCTTGCATCCTAATGTTATTAAGACATTTCATTAAGTGTACTGAATACATTTTTATGGAGCTAATTGGCAGCTAACCAGCAATACGAGTATATGTTTTCTCTCTATAAAAACTGCTTCCTTATACGAATACCATCGCATATCTCCCACTGTTATTCAACATCTGTTTATGTTTCCTATTTTTAACACCAATACACTTTCCTACACACTTTCAACCAGCCAATGTATCGTATCATATTTTTTGGCTATTATAATTTATAATTACTGCTAAAGTTATATATATTTAAATATAATGGCTTCTTGCATCAATATTACTTAATTAATAACTCAATATTAATCAAATGAACACTTCGAATTTCATGTCAAAATTTTAGTATTTCACGAGAGTCTTGTATTTTTCTTGGTCTTTCCTGAGCCTTCCAAAAAAGTAAGAAAAGAATAAGATATAAGCTACAAATTTCAAAGAAAAACGAGGCACGAAATATGCAAGAATAACAATATTTTCTTATATTTTTGTACCCTCGCATTTTATTTTGGTAATTTTATATCTAGATTTATTATAAAAAATAATATAGATAAATAAATGTACAAAAATATATAAATATTTAAAAAATGAATACAATTTTTTATGTACGTAAATTTCATTTCCAAAAAATATATAATAGTCATAATTATTGACTAAATTTCTTGTCTAGCATTTCGAGACAAGACAAGAAATTGCTAAACAAGATAATAAATCTTGTCTTGTGAAACACTACATTTTTTTAAATAACACAATTATTTAATGGCAATATGTACAATAATTAAGGAATTCAAATATAAAATTCAAAATCAATCTATAGACTCATCAATCTTACCCAATTAACAAATATTATAAATGTATTTTAGTATAGTTTAACCTCAATTTTATATCTGATATGTTTTATTTTAAATTGAACGCTCTGATACATTGCTGTCAATCAAATATCAAGTCGTAACCATAGCTATAAGAAATCCCATGTTTTACGTTAAAGTATTCAAAGAAAGTGGGCAGAATCAGAGCTAATATATAGAACAAGAAATTGCATTAGAATCATACAAAACTTCGTCGAAATCTAACAATTTTTGATTCAATATATTGTACCATTTCTTGTACTATTTATTGTCCCATATATAGATCTATCTAAAACGGCCTATAGGTACAATTTGGATTTGAAGTACGATGAGATAATATCCAAAAGAAGAATTGTTCTAAATCGCGAGATATGTTTACGAATGTTGGAAAGAGGTCCTCCTACATTGTCGCAAATTGCGGAAAATTGTATAAATAAATTTGTATTTGCACGATCATTAGTACACCTTCCTCGTTGTGTAGGCATCTTAGACGTAGTTCCGGGTACAAAACAATGAAAACACAAAGCGGAGAAAAAGTGTCGCATATACTCCTCTACATGTACAGGAAACAAAGTGATGGAAAGGATTGGGTGAAAATTAATCACTTCAAACGCAGTGTGATGTGGATGTCTCCGTAGAACTCCTTCGGGGTACGCCGTCAATATCGCTGAAAAGACATCACAATATTCAAAGCTCTCTTTGATTTTAACTTGTCTGCTGATTATTCGTATAAATGTAAAGGATCCCACGGGAACAGCATCGGCCGGGAAGTGTATGTTGCGTTGCGATCCAATTCGTAATTCGACGTCATATTAAAAGAGAATATCTCAAAAGACTCACTTGTCTGGAAAACGTACCAAATTATTTCAATAACGGCTTTAATTAATTTTCACGTTCTATTGATATTCACCCGCTCATAATTCTAAGAACTATTTCACTACATGCGATACAAAATACACTTTTCAAGCTTCCAGTTCTCTATATCTACACATCTTCGCTCTGCTCTGCCTTTCGCAAGCAGTTCAACCTCAAACAACTTCTTCTCTTTTATTTGCATTATTATATTTTTAAACTTATATTCATTAGATCTTGATTTAAATTGTTTATTTATTTCTAAAGACCGTTTTAAAATAATCTATATATGGGGCAATAAATAGTACAAGAAATGTTACTATATCTTGAATCAAATGTTTTTATATTTTGACGATTTTTCTTGTACAATTTATTGGCTCTAATTCTGCACACTTGCCTTGAATATGTCAATGTGACAAGCAAAATTAACCATAAATTAATTTACATTTAAAGTTTGTAATACTTACTTTACCAGCAGTAAATGCTGTTTTAGACTAGCCTTTATATGGGTCATGAAATAGTACAAATGATACAACATTTAGTACCAAAAATTGTTAGATTAGATTTCTTGTACAATATATTGGTTCTGATTTTGCACACTTTCCATAAATTCATTTACAATTAAAATTTGTAATATCTACAATTTTACCAATAGTAAAGACCGTTTTAGACTAGCCTATAATTGTACAACATCTTGCACCATTTCTAGTACAATTTAAATTGGCTAGTATCAAACAGCAAATTGGTTGAAATATTGTGTACAATCGTAAATGAAAAAAGAACAGAACACGTTCTATTTTTCATACAATATCTCACTCAATTTGGTTGTGAGCATGCGCATATATGAATTTTGTAATCTAACGTTTATTTTTTTAATTGTATTTAGTGTGGTTATAGAAAACTTAGTGTTACCAGTAATAGTTAAGAAGTGGATTAATGTTTTGTAGATGGGTGAAGAATAAGGTATTAATGTAGTGATTTTTGTTTTGCAAGTTGTATGTAGTAAAGCTTGAAAGAGGTTCGGGTTAATTTTGGCAATAAAGGTTGCGAAATGAGGGTAGTAATGTGTACGGTGTCTTAAGGACAAAAACGAGTCCATTTATAAATAAGGGATGCGTTGATAAACAGGCTTTGACCACGGGGGTAAATTCCGAAACACTAATTAAGTTGAAAGACACAACTTCTTCCGCGGCAATTGGAAAAAACACCCCGTCTGTTTACACCGACCCTTATGTACAGAGCTTGAGAGGGAGGCCACCCGTTCGTCCCTCATCTCCGCCGTTATTTCAACCCCTTTGATTGCTAATTAGCACGGCCCGCTTGTCCTACCCTTATTTTACTATTGCTAACCCTTTTATACTTAGGCTATGACGTTTGCCACCCTCGGCTGCGGCCCCCGCCTCCAAGATGCGATTAGGGAGGCCGCTCACCCCTACGCCCCCACCCCTTAACATGCACGAGTTATGGCATGGTTTTTACGCAAGCGCAATTATAATCATCATACATTATAAGATGAACAACTACTACTTTTAAATCCCTGACCTAAAGTTATTAAACTTTTATCTAGCATATATAAGACTGACAATTTCACTCATAATTTATCATCCAATTCAAATCTCACTGACAATTGTCAGTTACTGGCAATTGCCTTGGAATTCACAGGACTAAATAGGCGTTGCTTAGATACAACGCCTGTCAAAATTGTGACAAGTAATAAATGAAAAAAAAAATATATATTTCGAGGAATTGTCATGCTGAATACCATTCGTAACTAAAATTTTTACTTGTAATTTCTGCCTAACTCACTCCTGCTTGTTGCTTTAGGAAATCTTCACTCGTCCTGCGGACTCATTTGATTTTCCTCGCAACAATCAGTCATGACCATAACGACAAAAATTTCAAGTAAAATTTTAGTTACTAATGGTATTACATATGACTATCTCATGATCGTACGTGTTACAGAAGGATATATACGAGGTGTGTAAATGAAGTAATAAGATTGGATCATCGGTTGGCAGTACTAAATGATTGGAGAAGAGTTAAATTTGACTCATTCATTGGGGATGAGAAAAATCTGGGCAAAAATGAGATTTTGGCCAGTAAAACATTCCTATTGCTCCTCAGCCTCCTTATTCGCCTGACTTGAATTCTTATGAATTTTTACTCTTCCCTAGATTGAAAAATCACCTCAAAGAAACTTATTTTGGACATTTTGACAAGATGTTATTTTTATTTGGTTAATAATAGCGACATTAGGATTTGATCCTAGATCTCACACTCTGCTTAATTTGAGTCGAAGTGTGTTAAACAAGCGAACCATCATTGACCATATGAGAACATAAGGCAAATTGAAATGAGAATTCTATTTCTATATATATCTAAACAATTTTACAGAATCTACAGTCCTATAGATACCAGTGGCCATAGTAAAATACAAATATAAAATATAACAATGAAGAAATAAAATGAACCAATATATTTTTTGAAACTTTCCCAGTTAATTTCGTAATAAGATCAAAGATGTCACTTAAAAAGAGACAGCAATAGATTACTTAAGTTAATTAGCAATCAGATTGCTAATAAACTTATCGGTTTCCTTAAAAGGGATTACCTTTCAAAAAGTTTTTACTAATTAAACACGGCTTGATGGGGTTGGCTGTCTATCGGTGATTTTGTATAGACGTCGCAACAAACTTGATGTGGTCGCCTGGAGATTCTATTGACAGCTCACAGCGTTAATTAATGAAATTTTTAACGAATTGCAGACTTTGCAATACGTTCCACTTTATGACAAAATAACTTTTTGTTTTTAATTCCAGAGATTTCAATGCCTTCGCACACAAAGACAGACACCCGAGTTTTATCACAGCAGAAAGCACCTCATCAATAAAAAATTTACCGCATTTATATTAAGAAAGAAAGCTGCTATATTGAAATGACGTGAAATTTTTTAAATTTTATGCAAATTTCGAGGTTTGTTCCAAATAGATATTCCTGACTTTATAAACATGGAAGACAAATTAAAAACTCATTGACTCCTTTACAAATACGTTATTTTTAAAACTGCAAATACAATATTGAGGTTAAATACGGTTTTGACCGTCAGAGAACTGATTCGGGATCGGTAAAAAAGCAGAAACAATCGACAAACGGTTGTTTGGGTTTGGAACGTTTTGGAACGTTTTTTAAACTGTGCATGCGTCGTGCAGTTTCGAACTAATTTAGAGGTTAGTTGGAACAAACCTATAATCATTTTAATAAAATTTTCAAAAGATGATCCATTTCGAATGGAAGTTCGCAGATATGAAACGAATGATTATTCGTAGAATGATCTCACTTTCAAGTGAAATATGTTCAAAAGAAGTGCAGCTAAAATGTGTCTAATTTAACGTACAAGGAAGTCATGTGGTGTCCACATCAGATTTTTTTAAATATGGCTCGAAAATTCTTGTGATCCGAATCAAATTGAGAATTTGTAGCTTGTATGGGTACATTTCTTAATAAAATTGCTCAAACCAGTAAAAATCCTTTTTGTAAATTTTGAAAGTGACCAAAACAAATATTTATTTCACCAAACGTCCGATTGCTGATATTTTAAGTTTGATTAAGGGTGTATCTCTAATGGGTTTGGAGATATTAAAAATAAATTGGGAACCGCAGGGGTATGGGAGATATGAGTTCTGACAGCGAGACAATAAATTTGGATGTGTATGCAAGACAAACGCTGCATAAAGGGCTTGAGCTCGTTCTTGATTTAAGGGACACTAAGGGTTATTTTTACCCTCTTGTGCATGTGTGGGGTGGAACAAAGTACGCGTATATCAGCCCCGATCACAGGGGCTGCTTTGCATAACCGTGCCATATTTTTTCATATGGATTTAAATATTCAGATACTAATGTTACGCCAACTTCACTCAATATTGCAAATGTCTTTTTCCCCCAAAACAGAAACCCATTGTTTTTTGCTAAATTAAATAAATAGTTTATAGTACATTACATTATTAGTGTGCGAAACAAGTCAATACCTATGAGTTAGAAGCTTAAAGCACGAGCGCACAAAAATAAAGTTAAATATTATTAAGTAAGACCTGGTCTTTCCAAGTATGAATAAAGAACATTTCTAACATAACAAAAATAATTATTTTGATGTTGTCTTCAATGAAATAGTGAAAACTGATTTTATGGAAGTTTAAACAATATGAATATCATGCATAATTTGTATACGTTAGAGAAGGATAAAAAATGTTGAAAATGTCACATGCATTTCAAAATATCAAAATTTTATATGTAAGTTTATGGTGAAAGATGTCTCAATTTTGCACTAGATTTTGGATGTTCCAAATAAAGTGGTATTGGTGATTACTTGCCCTTCTGTATATTTCCTCTGTAAAAGATTATAGAGTAATAATGGGGTAGGTGACCAAGGTAGAATTTTAATGAAAAAACTATTGAATTATAGAAAGTATATTTATTTATTAACGTTGACATTAAAAAAGTTAAATATTTATCAGCAATTGTTTAGTAATTTGCGTTAAATAGAAACAGCGTCCTTTACTATGACGTTCACTAAGTTAGAACTATCTCACTCACACCACCTATTTCCGTCTGTCTACCTTCGCCGCTCTCATGAACTTCGTTGACGTCATAATCCCCTCCCAAGTACTATATTATTTATTTACTTCAAAACAACATATAATTAACAATTTTAAAAAAATACGGGTATATTATTTTTGTACAAGCTATCACATATACCAAATTTAGAAATTGGTCACCTACCCCATTATTGCTCTAGCAATGTGTTAAGGAGAACTGATATGTTTAAAGCACTTCATTTTATTAGAGATATTTTATCTATTGAAGTCAGATGATTAATATTTTAGAAATAATGTTTAAATAATTCTAAACATTGCAAGTTATCGGTTATATTCACAAGAATTATTAATTCTTGTTCATTGCATTTTTCAAAGTCATCTATTTCTTTGAACTCTTGGATCTCGAGTTTTTTTAAATGTTATTATATATAGGTTAGAATTGACAATTATAAATAAAAAGAAAAAACTCGTGGCTTTTCGGCATAATTTGGTCACTATTCTCAACCCGAACTAATTTATTTCGAAGTTCCCAATAACTTATCTATCAAATAAAGCAAGATATTCTACGAATATATATTATACTGTGGTGGATAGACGGATTTTTTATTTGACAGATATATTTTATTTCAAACTTTATTAGTACTTTTTACTAATAAGTATTATTTTGTTGATTGTTTTTTGAATGAATGAGCATAAGTATTGTGTTTTATTTTAATAATAATTGGAAATAATTGTGAATGCTGCGCGAGAAATAATTACAGCCCAGAAATCCACAATCTGGAAAACATTTTCAATAAATCAAAAATTAATTATAATTCTCAATCACATTAATGAATTTACATCTCTCGAAGATAAATTACAAATCCTTTATTTGGAAACGTGAATGTTCTGAACTGCGTACCTCAATAACATTCCTAACAATTAATCGTATCTGAGAATTTATTGGAGATTTTGATTAACTGAAAAACCTTTATAAACCCTTGCAATGCACGAATTTGTAATCCTTTCCATTGATTTTCTACCCCGAAGGAAAATATCTGAAAAGGGTTGTTTCCCAATTTCATTTCTCTCTTCATACGTACATGCACTCGAATATTAAGCAAGGGGTGAGTTCTCTTTACTGCTTTATATTAAGCGGCACACATACACTCCGCTCCCTATAAATCACCATCATTTGCTTATTACTTTAATTGCTATTTTTAATTGTTACTATTTTTCAAATCATAGTAACCTCCAAAAAATTAAAGATGTATTGCTTATTAATTTTTTGTACTTCATACACTAAAAATATTAAAAAAATTTTTTTTTAGCTTATCAAATAGGACGTTTATCATACCTTTCGCTGGAGAAAAGAGTGCACCACTTAAGGATACAAATAATATTCTATTTTTATTCTATAAATAATAAATTATATACCCCTACCACATCTTATAAATAAGCAACCAACATTACACCAGAGTATTTCAAAACATATGGCAACATAACAAAAAGTTTATTTCTAAAACTGTTACGTTTATTTACGTATATACCTATTATTATTTTCTTTCATTGTAAGTTACCTGTGCTTATTGATATGTTACTAATAAAATAATAATTAATAATTATTTATTTTATTCCATACTAAAAAAAATCCGAATGTGTTAAAAAATTGTCTGTAATTTTTTATTTAACAAGAATTGTCAATTTTAAATTAAACTTTGGTTGTTGATGTTATTTATTTACCGATTCCCCAATCACTTATCGATAATCTGTAAACATACAGATACAGAAGGGTATATATGCTAACTGTGTCTAACCAACGACAAAAATTAAATAAAGATAATATAGTGTAACCGCGGTAAATGATATTTTTAAATATTTATTAAGGTGATTTTCGCGTCGGCACTTTATAAAAAATGTATTTGATTTATTGACAATTATTTTAAAAATGTAATATAGTATAGTATTTTTGGTAATTATTAGATAATCGTACATGATATATATATAGGTATATATAAAAGCCAATATATGAAGTTCACAGTTAGAATAGGAATATAGGGAAAAACATCGGTGATGAATACTTGTTATAAGAGTGATCTAAGAATGCGTTGCCCTTCCCAGGGGGTTCCAATAAGCCATCTTTCTGCTTGCTCATTTTGTGCGGAGGCGCTACCATCGTGCCATCGTGTGGCAAACCATAAAACGAACGTCTCACGAGTTTGAATTAAAAATCAAAATATATTGCACGGCATATATATCCCTTGCAGTTTTAATAAGGTGCTGCCGCGACACAGGGGCGTAGGCAGACGAAATTAACGGGGGCACCGACACAAATAACTACCCTACAATAAGTACACTCTGTTTACAATATAAGTAAAAGTACATTTTTTTTAAATAATTCATCTTTAACATTAACGATATTCTATATCGATTATTACAAACTATAATTCCGATTTCAATTTCGAATTCGGTATAATATTTATAAAAGAAAAGTTTTGAATTTACAAAAATCTGTCATCAAAATTCTTATACACTGTCATATTTTGTAAATAAATAATTAAATATAATATATAATAAATTAAACTTGTACAACAATTCTTTAACAATAGTTTTTTTTTTACTATTATTACCATTTAATAATAATAATTTTTCTTTTGGTTCTGTGTACCCTTTAATTTTAATTCATATTTATTATTATTATTATTATTATTATTATTATTATATTTTGAAAGTACTACTTTTGATAGGCTGGCCAATATTAATTGTATGTTTACATTTTATATACATTGCCTTATCTCATATAAATTAGGTGAAAATAAGTCATTAATTTTTTATTTGTTTGTACAAATTTGCGAACACCATTGCAATTATTACCAATAAATACCTATAAAACATTACACCCCATAAAAAGTAACTGCAAATTGGCCCCCCCTCTCCCGCCGCCTATGGCTCATCGAATCCGCTATTGTTTTTTATAATAACAGTGAAATACGCTGGTGGTATAGAAAGGTATCCGCAAGAATATTTCACATAATAAGAAGACAGGGGTGCGAAAAATTGAACCTGCCTAACACTTCTCTGTAATAACTTACACCCACCCTGGGGGTGGGAGGGACAAGGATGGAGATATCTTCCCTCTCTGTTGCTCACATTCATAACTTATAAGCAGGGGTAGTAAAAAACATAATGGGAATTTTTTCATTTTAAAGGATCGAGTATTTGAATATATATTGTTTCTTGGGATTATCTTGGTACATTTTAAATAATTTTTACACGGAAAGTTATCGAATGATTATTTACTTTAAATAAAGGAAATGTTACTCGAATTATTATTGTGCGACATTTATTTGAGATAATATAACGGATGTTTCATCATAGAATATCTAAAGATATTTAGAATCTATAATCGACATGATTCAGAAAGGAAGTTTATGATTGCCACACTACTATTAAATAGTATTAATGGTATTTATATTTTATCTGTATAACCACACCCAAAAATAAGTCTAAAACCTATAACAATATTAAAACCAAACTAATATTGCATTTAAACTACCAAATACAATCGTAAAAGTATAAAAACAAAAACATCTCTCAACATATCTTACTTGCAAATAAACCAGCCAAAGCGTCCATCTGTTCTTTGATAGTTTTCGCACGAAATTTTTGACTTCATGGCACAAATTTGGTCTTAAATTAAAGAAGAAACAATAAACTATGTTTTGATATCATACAGAACACTAGAGTCTCTAATTTTACTTCAATTTTTAGCAAAATATTGCGGAAAACACGTACTGAACAAGTTCTAATGAACCTAAACAAACTCGTTTGTTTTTGCATGGCTAACTTCGATACCTATATTGCGGGAAATATGATTTTAATATAAATCTGTTTTTCGCAACAAATATTATTGTTTTATGATTATTAATGTATTTTAAGAATGTTTTACCCTAAAAATGTATACAAGGGTGTATTATTTATATTTTAAAATTGTTTATAATTAAAAATACATATTTTATTTAAGGTTATATGTAGTAAATATTAATTTCGAATGCAGTGAAATATAGTGAGGGTTATTTTATGTGAAAAAACCAACAAAACAAATGAAAGCAGGGTGTAGAATTTAACACAAGGGGTGTCATTAAAAGAAATCAGTTGTTTTTTCTTAAAACAAAACACAAATTTCTGGTCTGTAAATAGAAGCAAACCGATCTTGGTCTCTAATCGTTCACACATCCTGTTTCCGTTTCGATGCGAGATTGTTTTATTTGAAAATGGCTGCTCATGGTATGCATTGATTTGTACATCATTGTTTATGGGGTCTTTCATGCAAATTAGGGGATTGTTTTTTTGTGCTAGGGATTTTGTTTTAAAGAGTAGCTGTCAAATGTATACAATAGATGTCTCTTGACGCCTACGCAGTGTTTTGGATTTCTTTTTATGGACTAGGCATTGAGGGCATTTAATACAACTAGGGTTATTTGCATAGAACAGATTTTAGCATAATTGATTTGGATGTTTAACGATTTTTAACGACAATTAAACCGACAAATTTTATTGAAGTAAAAATTACCCATAAATTTTTATGAATTTATATTTTTTGTAATATTTATTTGTATTATTATGTCTGTGGAAACACCTATTAAAATTATGATAACTTATCTGTATATGCGGTTAAAATATCTATAATAGTAAATGGTTAGACAAAATATTACTTTTCTAGGAACTGATACTGAATGTAGAGGAATCAATTCAGTGAATTGAAATAATTCTAGGATAGATAAGATCTGGATACATAGGTATCTATATTATAAATTATGCTTAGTTGACTGACGTCTATATATAATGTCATTGTGATACGTGTTTGCAAATTACATGGACAGTGGTGGCGACAGAAAAATTTTAATAATTAAAAATTAATTTATTAGTTGCACTTTATTATCATTAGTGTTTCACGAGAGTCTTGTATTTTTCTCTTTCATCTTGCAAAATAATGCAAAACAAGAACAAGACAAGAGCTACTAATTTTAATGCAAGACAAATCAAGAAATTGTCTTGCAAGATTTATTTTCAATTCTCGTATTCTTGTTTTTTTTTGTTAATTTGAAATATATATTTATTATAAGAATATATCTATATGTAAATATATATTACTGATTAGGAAAATAATAAAATTTATATTTTTTAAATGTAGTAACATTAACGTATAGATTTTATTTACCTAAAAGTACAAAAGTATGTATTTATAAAATGAAAAAATAAAAATTTTCAATATGCGTATGTAAATATAATTTAAAAAAATATGTAATAATATAATTATTCTTCGAAATAATATAAACAAGAGTTAAGACACAAAATGCTTTCTTATAACCAGGAAACTTTGGGAAAAGGTTTTCTGTTTATACAAAGGTCGCAATAGAGCTAAAAAATACTTAAAATACATTTTATAATAATAATTGTGTTAAAAGATATATATTTGATAATTGACATTGATATCTAAACAAAAAAAGTGAATCCGTGACTTTACGTTATAACCTGCAAGAGAAGAAATAAGCAAGAAAATGACGATCAAGACAAGATTTTTGTATACAAGAGTAATAAAAGACAAGAAATAACAAAACAAGACAAGAAATTTTTTCTTGTGAAACATTATTTATCATAGATATCGGAAGTCTGTCACTCATAACTGACGTATAGAGTGCACCACTGAATTTTTATTTTATTTTAATTTAAATAAATTTAAAACTATACTTCAAGCCCCTTTTTCCGTGCGAGTTCGACGTGTATGTCCAACGAAATGATGAGTATGACAGTGTAAGTGAACCAAAGATAAACACAGTATCGTTATTGCATTTGTATCATGAAACTCGTGAGAACGATTTTTATTTACGATTGCACTTCTAGTGCATTCCTTATTATGCTGAGGTTTTAATAACAATTTCTCTTGTTATAGATGTTCACACTTTTCTCGGATGATATAATTGTAAACAACTTGTTTTTACTTGTTTGAAAAACAAGCTACAATAATAAATTTAAACTTAAAAGATTTACTATTTATTAAACTAACTGTATACGGTATTTGTTTATGTTGTGTGTGTGGTACACCTGTTTATTTATTTCTTTATTTCTGTTCCCAGGGCGTAAGTGTTTATAAATGTCTTGAACATAAATGTATCGATAATGTGGCCTAAACATACTTCAAACTCTTGAAAACACTGAAGGAATTTGAAGGGTCGTGGGAATCCTACACCCTCATATAGTAACGAAAACCATATGTCCTTTCTTAGTCTTAACGATTGAGGGTGAAAAAACAGAGACAACTAATTATGTTAAAAAACGGTAGACACATAAATAAATATGTTGTGAATTTTGTAGAAAATAACAATAAAAATAAAAACTAAATTATTGTTTTCAGATATGACAAATGACACTCTGTTCATACAAAATTATTTGAAAACTTTCAAAACAATGTTCTTTCCAAATTATTGTTTGAAATATTTATTGTAAATATATTTATTTATATTAATTTTATTGGTAACCAGTATTTGTATAGTTGTGTTATTAGGGTATTGATATGACAGTTTAGAGACAATGAGAGTGTACCACATATGATTTATCCTCGCAGTGTATGGGCGATCTACATATTTAATAAAGTTATGGCTGCATTCAGCTCGGCTCATTAGACCACCCTGTAGACAATGTCACCAGCCCTCGTATTTCGTCTGGATTTAAAATAAAACACTCCTCGTCCGTACCTTTTGTGAAACACACATTACACATTATAATTTTTTAAATACAACAGACACTTGACTGCCTACGTGGAGAAAAAACTGGTACGTGTAACAAATAAAATAAATAAGAGCCCCATTGTCGTCTGTTTAATCACGTGTAGGTGTGAAGGGGCACAGACGGTTGGGTGTGGCAGCTCCAAACACCACCCACACGGCCCCCGAAACCATAACCCAACTGCTTACTCATGGGCATTATCTGCAAATTAACCCTTTTCCTAAATTCACTTACCTACACTTTTATACAAGCAATTATAGCTCATCCTATACTTATTTATATTATACTGGGTGTTCGGTAAACAATCATTGTTTATTTCACTTATAGTTCACTAAAATTCTTATTAGTAATTAAAATTTTAATATTTATTTTGACTGCATATGCGAGATCTTGCAAAAGAGTTTCTGGTTATGTGATGCGCCGATGACACTTTTAATTTATTAAAGAGATATTATTACTACTTCAATCTTTATACAGTATAGGTTCTTATGTTAGTAACATGGCTATATCAACAGTTTATTTGTTTTATTTTAAAAATTTAGTGCATTTGTTCTAACCTAAAAAATAAAACGAATTTCTCGTATATGTGTAATAAAAATTATACTTTAGTCCCTTGATACACAAATAACTACTATTGTTACTTACAAAAACTAAGGGATAACTAAATTATAAAAACCATGTATTATTTTTATTATAAAATAATTGTATCAATACTTCAACACAACCATTAATTTTTAAATAATATATAATTTAATATAATAATGTGTATTAAAGAAAGTTAAATCTTAAAAACTTATTACTAGAATATTGAAACTACTATTATTATTACAAATTAATTGTCATAATTATTACTGTTACAAGACTAGAAGAGGTCGCAAGTGATTTGACATTTTCCTTAACAATTTTGCTTGAATTTAGCTACCTGTAGCTTACGGTGAGTTCCGAACCACTCAAACACAGCTGTATATTTACTTGATTAATAGCAATGATGGGATTTGAACCCAGATCTCACACTTCCAAAAATTAATATTTGTATAATCTACAAACAGATTAGTCAACAAAAATTGTTTGAAAACTATGAATTCATAATTTATGTTATTATAAGTATATCTGTATGTCATTAAAGTATTTATACACTGTTTAACTATTTTAAGGATGTAATATTGAGACTTGATATTTATTTAAAAGAGTTTCCCGGTTAAAAAAAGAAAATAAACAGAGTTTATAGCCAGTGTAAACAGGCAAATCCATCGTTTAAGCTTAGATCAATCAGTCTGTCACCCATTCATCCGAAACAATCAAACAATGAAAACATTAAAAAGAGCATCGGATGGGTGACAGCTGAGCATCGCCGATATGTCGGATCGGACAGTTGACAGTCTGCCGCAAAAATTCAATACCCTCGGGCTTTCGATTATTATTCGGCTAGGGGACGGAACGATGTTTTGTTTTTGACATAACAGGTGTTTCTCTCACGTGTATAATCTATGCAATCAAAAAAATTATAAACTCAAAATTTATATCTATTGTTATAGTTTTCAAACAATAAATAATTCAATAAATTATTGTTTTTGCTATCAATATAATATTTTCCAAACGTCAGTTGAACATATTAATAGAATACTTATCGTCACAATTAATTATTAAATTTATTCCATGTCAAAATGTCTTAAACAACCATTTAAAAACTATTGTTTCGACCTACAGTCTTCCAGTAAAGTGTTACCAACACAATGAAGCAACTACCCTGAGTATTTGAGCTGGGTAACTGTACCACCCTTGCGGTTGTGTTTACCAGTGGCGTAGGCAGATAAAATTCAAGGGGGCACATAATTATATGTTTCAAAATACTTAATGAATATTTAATTGTAATTATGCAAATTGTGCTATTAAATTTTAGAACCATTAAATTTAGAATCTGTTTTATTATAATTATATGTATTATTCATATTATTGTATTTAAATATTTTTCAGACATAAATCGTCATGAAATACAATAAATAAAAACGTGCAATTTTAAAGTAATTATTATTGTATTCAAAAATATTTATAATTCATTTTTTTAGATATCATTGTTTCAATTGTGTACCCTATAGAAATTATAATAGCACGCCACTGTGTACGACAACATAAGGGTTGTTACACCCACACACTCCCCTCAAATCAGGTGTTAAGTTAATATATACAGTAAAACACGAGTCATCCACAACAATCGCAACAATGATGTCTAATAATAACATCATTGTATATTCAATAACCAATTATCATAAAAAAATGGTTATTGACAGGATGATTGAGGTTAATTCTTGTCATTTGTGGTAGATAATCATAACAATTGAACACGAAATAGAAATCGCTGAATTCTAAAGTTTCCTTAAAAAATTAAATGATTGTTTTTGACAGTTGAGGTTGAGATAAGTTTACTCACATTTAACATCTGCAATGAGCAGTTCACATCTTAAAAACAATAGCAAGTCAATAAGAAACATCAGATTGAAAAACCGAAGTGATAAACAGTATAGGTTATGTTATTACTTGTCATTTGTGATAAATAATCGTAAATAAACCTATTTTATGTCTAATAGTAATAATGTTCAATAAATGTTGGTTTAAAAAATATGATTGTTTTTTGACAGTCGGAGTTGTGGTAAATTTTACTCACTTTTGTCATCTACAGTGACCAATCCACATGTTGAAAACAATTGCAAGTGAATAAGAAACACCAGATTAAAATATTGAAGCGATAAATAGTGTTTAGGTTATGTTCATTTGTAGTAGATAATTTGTATCGTAAAATTGTAGCACGAAACAAAAAAGTTTAATAATTATAATATAAATAATTTTAAAAATGTAAGGTTAAAAAAATAGATGATTGTTTTTTGACAATCGAATTTGAGGTTAAGCGTACTCACGTTTGTCATCTGCAATGCACAATCCACATGTTGAAAACAATAGCAAGTGAACAAGCAACACTAAGTCGAAACACTGAAGCGATAAACAGCGTATAGGTTATGTTCCATTAGGGGAAGCACTGAACCGGCCGGTAACGCACTGGCCACACTTGCCGACGTCACTTCGGAGGGGTTCGCGCGCGGTCGTAACAAAAACGAAACTGGGAAAAGACTGCGCTCTTCTTTGTGAAGATCTACAGCTTTCCCCTTCTGAAGATCGTGTGCTATAAGTGGGCGGGCCCATGGGCGGGAGGTGGCTACGCCCCACCTCTTTCCAATAACCCTTTCCCCCCTCCACCGGCTTTTTATACCGGGCACATACGCGCGACGTAGCGCGTTTTTTCGCCACAGAGCGGCGCTGACTGTATGATTGGATGCTGTGCCCCCACTACACCGATTCGCTTTTTTCCGACACTTTTTGTTCCGTTGATTTTGTTTTCATAGTTTTGTTCTGTCTGTGGATTCTGAATTTTACGCTTATGAGTTGTGACCTATGTTTTATGTATACTTATACTGTCCACCTCTTTCAGCATACAAAAACCTTCAAATACAAATATAAATATAACTATTATAATCTTTACCAAAAGGGCACTTTGGCTCACGTAGAGAGTGCACCACAAAGACCAATTTTATTTACACAATTTATCGCAGATTCTAGTAAAAAAATAAGTATATCACTCACAGCTTATTACCCATTATTGGGTGTGATCCAATACAAAAACAAATTTCTGGGTGTGTTACTTTAACCCAGACAAATTTTGTTTTGAATACATATTTAACAAATATTACTTTACAATTAATAAAAGATTATTATTAATGAAATATTTACAATGAAATGGATGTTCACCAGACATCAATCTCTAGGCACTATAACTAACGTGGAGAGTGTACCACATTTTTTATGTGGGCCTTAAGTGTCATTTCCAGCTACTGTTTTAATTTAAAGTTTTAATTTTATGTGTTAATTTTAAATATTTTTTTTGTTTTATTAATTTGTTTGAATTTATTAAAACATTTGAACATGTTTTTTTTTATTTTGTTCGTTTTCTATTTTCTATGAACAGATCAACAAGATCCATTTTAATTTTGGTTTTAGATATTATTAATATTTATTTTTAGAAAATATAAGTTTCTTATGACTAAAACATATTTAAAATTAAAACCAAAACTAAAATTAGCTGGGAATAATACTTCAGTTTTAAAAGAATTTTAAAACTGTGTATTTAAATAAAAAATAACTGTATTGCAATAAAATTATATTAACACTATTGTTATTAATTAACCTATTCTTATTTTGTGATTAGTGTATTATTATTAGCTAAACTTTTAAAACTAGCTGAAACTTTCAAAGTTTATAAATTTACTTTGAAACTTTGAAAAATTTGCAACTACTTAACAGATATATTTTACTACAGAGTTCAAGGCAGGTCATGAATTCATTGTTCGAGCTATGAATTTTTTCTGTACATCATTTTAAATATGGCAACTGTTATGTTAATTATATTATACTTTCCTGTTACATATGTCTGTGAATAATTCTAAAATCTTTCGTTCGATGATATTCTATGTCCCTCTACTCATCTGGTTACAAAAATAAACCCCGAGTCTTATAAAAAATCAATTGATGTGCAGCACAACTTTTTTGAAATGACATTTATAATTTGGGTTCGGTAACACATGTTTCTTCAGCTATGAGATATTGAAAACATATGTCTTAGGGAAAGGGAAGAAAATATTGTGCTCTTTTCAAGAGGTATTATCTTTTAGAACATTGGGGCTCCTACAAAATTTTATTCTATGTTGTAAAAAACTAGAAAAATAAATGTAAGAAATTGTAATGTATAATTTCTGTGTATGCTCCATTTAAATTAAGAAACTATTTACTATTATCATTTAAATTAGACACAATTAGAAATTGAATAAAATATTAATATTAATATTTGAAAGTTATCTTTTATAAATTATAAACCATAAATTTCGAGCTGTCAAAAATGCTTGGCTTATTTTAAAATAAACATTTGTAAAAAACTGGAATCAATATTAAAATTGATCCTAAATGTTCACAGCATGGGTCTTCCAAAAAAACCGGTAAGTCATTTCCTCAGTGGTGACTTTAGAAGCAGAATTTAAAGAGTATTTAATTGGTCTACTGTTCTTCCGACATATGGTGTATAGTGAGTCAATGAAGTTATGTTTTTCGTATTAGTATATTAGTTCCTAAACGTATATTTAATCTTGTATTTTTAAAATATTAACAGGACACTTGCAGCTAGTGTGGAGACTGCCAATATGGAAGACGTTATTAATTTTAGGTTTATGTATACAAAATATAAAACAATAAAATATTGTCTCGTAAATTAGATAAAGGATATTATTAAATAAGACAAATATTCGTATTTTTTGTAGTTATATTTTAATGGTATTTTTGTTTCGGTTTTTTGAACTATCATATCAAGGATCTAATATGAATTATTTGTTTATTTTACTTGTATTTATAGAGTACTAATAAAACGTATTAATGTGTTATTTTGGTATGCAATTATGTTTTGAGTTTTGAGAGAATTTTCTTGGTATGTTTGGTACAAATTTTAGAACGACAATATCTGAGTTGTAATATGAATTATTAGAGTTGCAAATATATTTTATAATTTGTTCATTTTACAAAAATTAATAAATAAAAATGATATTTTATGATCTTGTGACGCTTAAAAACTAGTGTTGCGTCTAGATCTAGACTTTCTAGTCACTTGCCTTGTCTTGTCTAGATTATCAAGACAAGAGTTTCTTATTCTAGATTGAGACGATAAAATTCTAGACAATTTTCAAGACTCGTCTCGTAGAATAAATTCCATATGCGTAATAAAAAAATATTCTTTATATATAATGTTATGTTGTAGATTTTCTAAAGTTATATAACGTTATATAACGAATTAATTTTTTTTATAACATAGCCCTGATTTAATATAGATATTTAATCCTAATACAATAACTATTTTAATTTTAATTTAATTAAACTATTTTGTGTTTGTAACAAGGAATGACCAAATGTAATATGAATTACTTTTGTTTACTATTGTTTTTACTTCCATTATATGGAGCAGGGTTCTAATAAAGTGTCCCAATTTTAGCAAAAGAATTTATTAAATTAATATATTATAATATAATTAATTACTGTTTGGTGATTTTGGTAAAATTCCGTGGAATATTTGGTAGAGATTTGGGAGTGATTTTTGCAATTGGTGTAAGTGGAGTAATTAGTTATGAGTAATTAAACAAACGCCCGGTCGTTTAACTTTTAATTGTGTAAGACTCGTGCAGTTTAACTAAACGTTCGCTAGTTAACCGCTCTTCATGAATATGAAGTGCTATAAGCATTTTGTTGCAGTTTCCAGAACAAATATTCATATTACTACTTCATCATTTATGCGCCGTTCACATCACTTTACGTAGGTGGTAATTATCACTGCCATTAAATGCCACACCAGAAAAACATTCCATAAAAACTACAGCTTAACAATCAAATCATATGGATATGTAATCACATTCACAATCATTGTCAGATCTGGGGTTCTATTTATAATACAACCAGAATCATATCAGAATTTACAGATAATTTTTATTGGACTTGCCTCAGTCTTGCAAAAAATGCAAGACAATAACACCACAAGAGCTAGAAATTTCAAAGCAAGACAAGAATCATATCAGAATTTACAGATAAAAGTAGAGTTTCACGAGTCTTGTATTTTTCATGGTCTTGCCTCACTCTTCCAAAAAATGCAAGACAATAATACGACAAGAGCTACAAATTTCAAAGCAAGACAAGACAAGAAATTGTCTTGCAAGAAATGTGCAATTCTTGTAAAAATTATAAATTAATAAATGTACAAAAATATGTAAGTATTAAAAAAATTAATACATTTTTTTATCTTATGTATGTAAATTTCATTTTAAAAATATATGATAGTAATTATTACTGACTAAATAATATAATTATTTTTCGAAATCATGTCACAAAGAGTGAAGACACAAAATGCTTTTTATAACCAGGGATGCTTTGAAAAAAGCTTTTCTACTTGTACAAATGTCGCTATTGTACTAAAATATACGTATAGTATGTGCAGCTATATCATTTTGTTTTTATATTATTTATTTAACAACAATACTACATTGTATTAAAAGAAATATATTTGATAATTGACATTGATATTATCTCCACAAAAAAAAATTCAAGGTCATTTGCGAATTTTAGCATGCAAGACAAAAAGTTTGCAAGAAAATGACGATTAAAACAATATTTTTATATACAAGAGTAATGAAAGACAAGATATACTTAAATTTGTCTTGATTTTCGAGACACGGCAAGAAATTACTAAACAAGGCAAGAAATCTTCACTTGTAAAGCACTATTCAAGGTGCTTTTTTTCTCTCAATTTATCATATCATTTCATCTAATTCACTTGTCATGACCGTTCTTTTCGGTACAAATAAACTGAAATGAAGTGATAAAATCTGTTCCCTCCGTAGAAGGGTTTGTTTTAATGTCATTCAAAAAATTGTTTCATTATTTAATTTAAAATAATGTTATTTTATTTGTTCTATTCACCTTACTTTAAATTTACGGGAATTGAAAAAGATGAAATGATTGCCTTTTTATAAAATGATGAAGAGACAAATTCTTACATCTTATAGTTTTTTTATTGTGATTGTCGAATACGCATTGTAGATTGTAGAGCATTTAATATTCGTCATACGTATCTCAAGTGTGGTCGATAATTCTATGAAGTGATTCATTGCTTGCTTGATTTAATAAATTGATTAAATCATCTCATCTATTGATGGTTCTGTTAAGTCAATTTCCATCTGGACATGGGCATAACAGGAAATCACTATTGATTGTCGGATTAGTGCGTTGTTAGTGTCCCACGATCCGCGGACCAGGTCCCACGTAGGTGCTTTACTTTCATTTTAACACGACCTGCTAATATTGCAATCTGTAACAACTGTATTGATAGTAAAATTGGCTTATGAAGAAAGGTTGTTATATCTATTATAAAATATAAAATACCAATTATTATCAACTTGTCTACGAAAACATCAGATATTTTCTTTTTTTGATAAAATTACTAAATATGTGCGTATTTTGAGAACTAAATTTTAATCTTTTATTATAAAAGCAATACTAGTTTAGCAAATGTCCAAAACCAATATAAAAATAAATGAGATTCCATATTCAAGCATTCCAGAGGTCTGACAATGTTTATTTTATTCTAAAAAGAATTAGATTGCAACATATTTGAGAAAGAATTAGTTGTTGAAATATAATGAGTCACTGAAGAAATAAAGGTTATTCCACCATTTCTTATTTATTATATCAATAGTTTCGTCTAGTTAGACATCAGACGAAGAAATAATGGAATAATCAAACTATTCGATCTGTGGCCGAAATTGGACGAAACCGAAACTTCAGTCCAATATTAGAAGCTATGCAGTCAAAATATTCATATTAAATAAAATACTTTGTGAAAAAAGGTTTTCTGTACTTGTGGCTATATACTCTGCTATAGTGTCACGTAATGGAATAGTTATTTACATAACAAGCGTGGAAAGTGGTAAATAGCAAGCGTGTGTAGAGATTGAAGAACGAGCGCCGAGTGATTTAATACACGAGCGTTGCTATGCACTTTCAAGCGAGTTATGTACACTATTTTTCAGACGACCAAAAATATTATAATAAAAACAGGGTTTATACAAAAGTGTCAATGTCAAACACAACTCACGAAAGCATTGACGTTTGGGTTTGAGGTTAAGTATCACTAGTTAACCGGAAACTGATTTGGAAGTCTAGTACGTATTATTTGAACAATTAATAAAACTATCAGTACATTTTGACTTTATTTTTGTTTTAATTCACTACCAATTTTAAAATCGTAGTTTTAAGCAAATTTTCATTATTTTTGTTACATTTCATTATCAAAGTTCCATTTATTGACCATTAATCATCATATCCGGTTATATAATACACTAGTGTGTACAGTGTAAATATGGCTACTTTCATATGTGGTCGTCTGAAAAATTTATTTGTAAGTATGTTACTTCATTTTTAGTAATGCTTAAGATTTTATTGTGTGCTCCATTTAAATTTATTAGATTATGCAAACTGAGATGATAGATAAGTACAAAGAAAGTATTACTCCATTTGCGACAAAAATGAACTAATATTGGAACATAAATTTGTGGCCAGTAACACGCATGTCATATTGTTCACGAAACAAGCAACTGTTACGAAAAGAGCAAATTTATTACAAGGAGAATCAAGTCGCCTATTGTAGTAACTTTCCATTTTTTTGCAATCGACATAAATGAGGCAGATTTGTCATAAATTCAGTTTCGAAACCAGTCATTCCTTGTCAACAGGTTTAATTTGTAGGACAAGCGCGACTCGATCAAATAGAATTTTTATGGGCTTTGATGAAGCCGTAACTGTTCACGCCTTAGTTTATTGCTTCTTTAACATAGGAAGCTTCAGTACATACACACGTACATATTTTCTTCATTTAATCCTCTAATGCAATCTTCTATCAACCACTTATTTGCATTTTCTTACACTTCCACTCATAAAATCACAGAATTTAATTCCTCTCATATTATTGAATTAAAACTTGTACTTTATTTATCGATATTTATTTTCAACTATTTAAAGGATAATGATATTGGAAATAGTGGCTTTAGAATTTTCTTTATTTTCAAAATTTACCAGTATAAGAAATATAACTTTAAATTACAATTCATTACAAGTAACAAATTCTTTATTTAATTTTCTCGAAAACTGTCATGAGAAATTAATATTGACATGACAACTATAAACCCGCGAAATGATTGTTTTTGTTGTCTACAAGATGCTTTTCCATTCTAGAATTAAAAATTATTATTATTATTAATTTAATAAAACATAAATTTCATATTATTTTAAATTATAATGACGATGAGCGTCATGACCAATATTTTTTATATTGTTTTGTTTTATTAAAGGATAATGAACTGAAAACATCATTATAAAAGTTCAAATATTTATTTAATTTGAAAGATTTCTCAGAAAAATTCTAGACTTCAAGAATTTTTTAATTGTTATGGTTTTCAACTCTCAAATATTTCGCATTTCAACGAAAGAACGAAACATAGATGTCCTTAGTTGTTAGATTCTTCACAAAATTGTTTTGTTTTGTTGCTTTGTTATTAAAAATGAAATACATTATGAGGTATATAATATTCTAGGAAGCATCCGTACACTATTTCGAAAATTTTGAATGTACAAAAAAATTAATAGCGAGAGGAATGTTCAATTGACGATTCCTGAAAATTCATTGGCGTATTTCAATGTATGCAGAAAATTAATGAAGGAAATATGTAAAAATATTGAAAATACGTTGATAATGAGAACTAATTATAAATTGCGGAAAGCGATATTGGTATTCCTAGAAATGATCCATATCTACAATTGAACAGTCAGTGTTATAAATGTATTCGCAGAAGCTAATTTTTCACCCTGACTCATAATTCTCTCTCTCGATCAATCCTCCGACGCATTAATGGGGAATTTCCAATCAATTGAGTCGCGAGTCGCACATTTGCGTGTTTGTGTGATGTTGTTTATGTTTGGATTGTTCCCACATCAGTAATAAGAAATCATCTGTCGACTTTCTCAACCGTAAAATCTATAGGAAAACGGTTATTAAAAACCAATAAAAGCTTATTACCACAGTCAACGGTTCCGGGAATCTCTAGGTCTTTGTTGTGATGCATTAAGCTATATTATATTTCAAATCATAAACTTCAAAAGCAGTTACAATTACAGATATCACCAGCAGGTTATACAAATAGTGAATTGACCTATACATTTCCAATCCTGTTAAAGGTTGACACAATTAGAATGTTTTACACGTTTGGACAATTTTAGCAACCGAAATTAAGAGTTAAGAGTCTAGATTCGTGAGAAAGTGCACAACACAGATCACAAAATATGGTAAAGAAGGAAGCAGAGATTTCTGCTCATCCCTCTAAGGTTTACCATATATTTTAGCATCCGGAATTAAGAGTAGTTTTAAATTTATGACCCAATTGTCTGAATTCGTGAGAAAGTACACAAAACAAGTTTTTACAAAATATGATACAAGAAGGAAACAGTGATTTCTGTTCATCCCTGTAAGATTGACTATATTGACATTTGGACAAATTAGCATTCGGAATTAAGAGTAGTTTTAAATTTATAACCTAATTGTCTGAATTCGTGAGAAAGTGCACAAAAAAGTTTTTACAAAATATGGTAAGAAGGGAGGCAGTGATTTCTACTGATTTCTCTAAGATTTACCATATTTTGTAACAGTCTTGTCTCATTGTCTGAACTGAATTATTTGGATTCGCGAGAAAGTGCACTTAACAAGTTTTTACAAAATATGGGAAAGATATGTAGCAGTGAATTAGTGTTTTCTGGTCATCCCTCTTAGATTTACCATATTTTGTAATCCTAGATGGCACAGGACCCAAAGTATTTAACGTAATTATTTCGTGACAAGTTTTACTTGCATTTTGGTGGTGCAGGTTGTGAGCCGTTACTTTTGAAAGCTTATGGTACGTGCGAACAACTCGGATATAGCGATATTTTTATTTGGATAAAGATTGGCGAAACTGAGATTTGAACCCCAGATTTCTTAGAAAATTCCAATTACAGAAAAAGATATTTTGGAATATTCTCACCAACATATTTCAACTCTCATGCAAAAATATTTAAATCCAAAATGCGTAATGTATTTTATTTGTTTGTTTGGTAGTGGCTGAACTGGGAGAGGTTAAAATAATCTTCCCCATGGCCGCGAGTCTGATTGGGGCCGGATATGACGTCACAACAATTTTCTAATCATCAATCATTTATTTATAGGGCTCGCAAGCGAATTATCATTGATACTTAAATCGTTCAATTTTGCTATTGGTCCGCCTATGTCCCATTCATAACTCTAACGACTTTTTTCCTGATACGCCACTGGCACTGCGCACCTAGAAAACTGTTAATTTGGGTTGCGAATAGGGTGAAATATTTGGGTGTAATTATTGAGATATCGCACCAGCTTTGGAGGAAACATCTGAACACACAATTTAACAATCGAAGGTGTAGAATTTACACGGGTGAAATGTCTCCAGGGTTGGACTCCCAAAAATTATTTACCGTAAATAAATATATGGTAAATAATCTTCGCTCTTTATAGATATTTTATATCTTATATGCATGTGCTATAAAATATTAATACATAAATGTATTTATTATTTATTTTATTACACATCAATAATTATTAGAAAGGTTTATGCGTTAAATCGATGAAGGAATGACAAGCCATTAAAACGATATAAACTTACTAATTGATAATTTTGAGCGGATGTACTAACAACAATTAACACGGATCTTATTTCCGCATATTATATTTTATATAAGTAATAAAATTAAGATTATCAATTTTTGTTAGTTATAACTTACTTATTAGTAGACAGTGAATAAATAATGACAATTAAAATAATAAAAATATAGTTATTTAAGTTACAAGGAATGTAAGTATAAGTTTGGAGAAGGTATGAACTGAGGAGGAATCGTCCCTAGTACGGCCCTGTAAGGGTTGCATCTGTGACGGTAGTGTGTCGCGTGCACGATCTAATTGAGCTCGTGTTCTAAGACAATGCTGCTCTGTTTTCCTTGACTCCCAACAACACTTACCAGGCCTAATAGCGCAGGTATACGTCACTGAGTCTTACATATGCTAGCCTTTGGTTGACTTGCTCAACATTATCAAATCTTCCAATACGTTTTTACTAGATGTCGAATAATTATTTACGTGTTTCTGTCAATAAAAATTGTTTTAATATTAAATGTAAAATATTGTAATATTCAATTTTATATATAAATAGTAAAAAAGGCATTTTAAAGTTTACAAATGAAGATGTAAATGACACGGATTTTAATTTTATATTTACATCTAATTTGAAAGACAGTTCTTAAGCTGATCACAAATATCGTTCTTTTTATTAATTAACCTCAGCTCAACTCATCTCACTTTAAACTCAGTTAAGATGAGGCGGATAACAAAAAGAATGCTACTATTAATAATAATAATAATAATATTTATTACTTTTTTTTATATATCCCTGTATTAAGCGAAAGTTTTTTTACAAAAAATTGCCTTAAAGAATAAAAATGTTAACATTTTTAGACAGTTGTAGAATAGTATATTATTACACAAGTTTTATAAGACAGTATATTGTTTCATGAGTTGTTTTGGGCACGGAGTGTTTCAAAAACACGAATGGAACAATACGTCGTATAAAACGAGTACAATATATTATTTTTTATGCTTTGCTTCACTTATTAAATAAAAAACTTAAAATTTCCAATTAAAAAAATAACATATTGTAATCTAGGGATACATAAATGTGCAATATGATAACTCTGTTGAATGAAATTGGGCACATTTATCTGTCAATATGTATTTAGAATAATATGGAAATATTTATAAATCTATGCACTATGAGTTATGAAATTTTAACATCCTTTTAAATTATTTTTCTTTATTCGGTTTTCAGAAATAATATAAATTGTATTTTAAAAACAATTAAAAATATTTGAGGTAATCAATTTGACATTTAATGTGGGGTACAGTAGTTAGAAGTACCAATTTTATAAAAACCAAAAATTGTTTAACAATATTTTATATTATTAAATTGTTCTAGATATAATAATAGAGCAATTGTTAACGAAAAGTATAAAAAAGAAATTTGGTCATACCCCGTTTACATAGGCCGGCAATGATATAAATAAATAAATAAATAAACATCTCTGCCTTTGTTGCTAAGGGTGGATAATGGGGTGGGGGTATTCTCCGGAAGGGTTGTTTTTGTGTACTGTGGACCGGCTTAATTCGATTTAGCTCGAATTTTGCCAGTCGGTGTATTAAGAATGATGCGCATGAATTACTACGTTTGTCTTCAGTGTTCCTCATCTCTTTTCTGCCATTAGCGTTCCCCCCACGGGGCGGCTTCCCCCCTACCCCCCCCCCCCCCCGAACAGCGCCGAGACCACCCGAGCGAACTCCAAGATTCCGCTTCCAAATGTTTTGTTAGCTTAAACTGTTACACCCCTTCCAACGAACAAGCAAAATCAAACATCTTTAATTTCTAATTTTCTCTCTAATCTTTCATTGTTTAGCAAATCTACCGGATGTCCTCTTGCCTTACCGGATACTCGCTAATTAATTATTTATTGATATTTAATTACTAACAAATTTATCTACACATCTTTGTCACCTCTTTCACAGCGTCAGGATATGATTCTTATCTGTATTTTTCGTCACCATCTAAGGCACGACGTTTCTAGAAGAAACTCTACAAAGGTACTGCTAGTACACAGCGGTATTTTTATTTGGGTAAATTGATCATCACGTCATCAATTTTTGTGAAAGCAGAACTTTTATTTTTGTCATATACACATAGACGATACTTTCTAGGGTTTCACGGCTTGATTTGATGTTCAAGCTACTTGACATGACTGGTCTTGACTTGGAATCAAGTAAAACACAAGTCAAGTAGTAATATTTAATATACTTGACAAATCAAGTAGTTCATCAACACTTACTTGAATTTTCATCAATTTTTTTATGTAGTTTAAAGAAATCCAAATTGTTAATTATTAATAAAGAATAAAATAAAGGTAAGAAAATTAAATAAACATGAAGTGTGTAATCAGGTACCCGACCCGTAAGAAAACCGTAACTGAAAACCACACTAATATTTGACTTTTTATGCAACCGTAACTGAAAACCGTAACTTATATTTCTTTAAATATAGAAACCGAAAACCGATACGAAAAATAAATGTATTCTGTAACCGAAAACATAACCGAACTGAAAAAATATCGGTACTAAAACCAGTATAAATATAAATATTGTACTACACTAAAAGTATTAATGACAAATGTTTCTTATTTTTATAAAATTCTAGTGTAATTAATGAAATAATGATTAACTAGTTATATTAAAAAAAAAAAATTCATTTTTAGATCACAATATAAAATTAAAGTAGTTACACTTTATCTTAAAACAAACCAACGACAAAAAGAGAAGCAGTACTGTAACCGCGATAAGGGATATTAAGAAATATTAAACAAATATTAACAAATTTGAATATGTCATTCATGTTATTTATTAAGGTGATTTTGTCGTCTATAATTTGTGTCGCATTGTGTATTAGTATTTTCTTTAGTTTATCATACAACACATTTGTGTATTTCATCATAATTATATTTGTATATAATATTGTAATTTTTGACATTTATTTACTTGGGAAATCACACGAATTTTCCCGACGATGTCATCAATATCTCCTTTTCCCCTGGCGATTTGAATTAAATTACAAAAGTTAAAAAATTAATAGTACTTGTATTATAAGTGAATTAATAATTACAAATGTAGTAATAGACAGACAAAAATAAAACAACTGATAATTAAACCTAATTAATATATTTTTCTTGTCCCGGTCAATCATATGAAGACTATATATTTAATTCAATTAAACTACTTTAATTTTTAGTCTAGAGTTTTTATTAATTTATTTTCTCAATACTTATAGTTTTAAGACATTTCTAGATGCAATAATCAAGTATGTAAATTAATTAATTATTGAGAATATTTTAATAAATAATTTATCCCTGAAAAAACTCCAAGAAATATTTTTTTGTGGAATTTCCGTCATATGTACTTTATTATTATTATGATTTTTAATATAATATGGATTGAACGCGAGTCTAGGAGGTCTAATAAATGGCTGATAAATATCAACGGTAGCAACAAATACAAAACAAGGTTCGTGTATGCCATTATTTACTTCGATAAGCAGTACAAGTTTAATTAATATCTATTAATAATTGTATCTCCGTAATGTTTTCAGGCTGGTTAATATCAACTCCGTCGTTCTCATCGATTGCCATTCGTTTACGATTGTCACTTATTAATTAAGGCACAGTCTACTAGATAAATTTGATTGTTTTCATAAATCATTGGAACTGTGACTCATCTGATGAATTATTTTATATGCGACGGAATATAAATACTCTTCACCTTGTTTATATTTTAAAATAATTTACTGGAAATATATTAAGTCGATTCGGAGACTTCTGCCAAAAAATTAGTCATTCTACAAGAATCATTCGCTAAAGATAGACGCGTGGTTTACGAAATACCCAAAGGTTGTGGACAAATCAATTGTGAGATATGCCAAACAAAACATCTGAATTAATAACTTCGGAGGTGGAATTTTGTTAATTGCCAAAAAATAATTAAGAGTCTTCGACAGTGCTAACAACCTTACGGACTTCAAACTAAATATAACTAGGAAAACACTGAAATGCTAGGAATTTAACTATGCGGACGTATCATCATAATATTTAACAGGCATTACATTACAAGGAATGTAAGTGCGATCTAACATTCTAGTTTGATAAGTATAGTTTTTGTAAGAAATATTTGAAAATCATTATACAATAAACCGACTCTTACAAAGTTTTATGAGACTTACAGTCTGTCCTGGATCGTTCCCGAAATTTAGGTGCAGATTTTTTTTTAATTATGTACTTTAAATATAGATTAAAGTATTTTAATAATTTACTTATAACCAGATAAGAAATTAAAGTATTCTGGGATTAGAAAAATATAAACAGTTATTGAAAGTATTCTTTAGAGGTACATGCAAAAATAATATATTGTGTATCTAGTAGGAAAATGATATATTCCCGGACGAAGATGAAAATTGCGAGACGAGTCGAAGGCGACGCTAGTAAAACCAAGAGTCCGAAAAATCACTCTTCAACAAGTGCAGAATATTGCCTATTTCCCACGATGTGTGGAATCACACTGGTGGGAAATAGGTGATTCTGCACGAGTGGCACACTACACTTTTTCTACGACCACAATGCTAAACGTGCTACTTTCCATAGTGGTCGTCGAAATATATGATTGTCCTTTTATTTACGGAAAACAATGGACTGCGTACTGTACGGAATACTTTTATTACTGTTATAGCCTAGTAACTTCATTAAAATACTGGAATAATGCACTTTCCGATTCGAAAACACATCGAAAAGGAGTCACTTTTCGTCCGATCGAAAAAAAAAAAAATTTATACAACGTAAATTCAGTATGAATTTGTTTAATATGTTTTTATTTTATTTTCAAACATCTCTTAAAAGAACTATAACTACATAGACAAACCATAATATCAAAATCATAATACTCAACATTACGTTACACGCAATGTAAGTGTGCCTTAACACCCCTATTCTAATTTGGTACGTATTGTAAGTAATTAGTTAAATATGAAATATTTTATGTGTAGAAGTAAACATCTAATAAAAAATATGAGCCGTAAAGAAGTTACTCGCTATAAATCGAAGGTGCGAGGGATGAAATCAAACCCACTTCCGGTTGTCTGGCACGTCGTTTCCGTCTCAATCGACATCCCCTAAGAAAAATCTCCGAGGGTGAAACATCTGAAGGCGATAAAACCGCGAAAAAGAGGGCTGAGAACCCTGTTGCTTCGTCGATCGCTAACTTATTGAAAAGAAGGGATCGGAAATCTTCCCTCCGCGTCGCAGGAGAAGGGAATCCCTGCAGGGATGCCTTCCTTCCAGACATGCTCCGTCCTGCTCTAGCAGGAATTCTTTATTTTCTTTGACCCAGTTAACGTAGACTCTACACAAGAGAACTTCCCTGGTTCGAACGACGAGGTATAAATACCAAATAAGAAAAAATTGAAAGTAATTTGTAATTTAAAAATTCGATTGTAAATTAAATAAATATGTGTGTTGTAGGTCCTTTGAAAAACTTTAACGAAACAAGTACATTAAGAACTTGTGCCATAGATAAGAAACAGAACATAAGATTTATCAAAGACATATAGGTTGGAGGAAATATGCAATTTAAAAAATTGAATAAGTGATACCCAGTGTTCAATTGTTAATCAAATAAATATGTGTGTTGTAGTACTTTGAAAAACTAACGAAACAAGTACATTAAGAACTTGTGCCAAAGATAAGAAACAGAACCAAATATTTATCAAAGACATATAGGTTGGAGGAAATATGCAATTTAAAAAATTGAATGCAGTAATACCTAGGGATCAACAGAATAAAAGATTTTTCAAATACATATAGGGTGGAAATACAAATGTTTTAGTAGAAGTATATTACCTGGCAATATTAGGTGATTTGTTGAATCAAGGGTTAGTCAAAAAATAATTAAGCTGGGTACTGAACAATTATAACTACCATTAAACCAGGGTTGGTCTGATTAAAATTTATTGATTTTTTTAATAAAAATCACAGATTTTTATCAAAAATAGAAATTTAATTATTTGCTACAAAGCTATTAATAATAACCAAAATCTGTTCTGTAAATAATAATATGGTAAAATGAAATGATATTTTAACACTTTATTTGTCACGTAACAGAAGAAAAATGTAAGTACTTAAAGGTGTAACTAAAATATTTTTTTTTTTGTTTTCTTCCTAGTTTTATTCAAATGAGTCGTTATGATTTTATTACAGATATCGTTGTCGTTTATGAAATAAAAAATTATTATTAATTATTATTATTTTCCATGGCACACATTCCCATGTGGAACAGAGCTTCAAGTACCTAAGCACCTAAGGTACTTGTGTCATAACCTTTTAGTAGTGTAGATTATTATCCTACAGCTTGTGCAAGAGACCTACAGCTTACAGTGGATTTCGATCAACTAGGATACAGCGGTATTTTTATTTAGTTAATATTTTATGATGCCTGGATTTAAACCTCAAATCTCACACTCAATTCTAGTTTGAGTCAAAGATGATACAATAATTAGTATTAGTTAAGCTAAAAGGAATGTAAGCACGACTTAACATTGGTAGAAGTTATAATAATATACCTAATAAGAAAAACGTTTATTTAATTTACAATGTCGAACAGACTGAAAAGTCCGAAACAGGAAACGGGACTACAGCTTATAGTGATATTGCAGTCACTAGAATTTGAACCCCAGATCTCAAGACATATTTTGTATTGCTTGTTTATTATTGGCGAAGCTTTGACAGTAGAGAAAAATAAAAAATATTTAGGTATTGTTTGGTCGCGTATAACGAATAAATAAATGTGTGGGGAAATTGAGAACGAAGCCAGTCATCATTAAAAGGGAACCGGTCATCAGAAACCACTAACTAACCAATACGGTGTAGAAGAAACAAAAAACAAGCAACGCTTTTAGCAAAAAAACCGGCAAATTTTCTAAAGCCCTAATCCGCGTCCTGTGCTCATTAACGGAACGTCCCTTCAAGGGCCTCCAAGCTATCGAAACTTCCTTCCTCGTGGATTAAAAGTCACACATGGGCAAGACAAGGACGGCGCATCTGCTACTTTATCTGTATGCCAGTATATACATGTATAATATTATTGATTAACTTCTCTTCTCTCGACGTGCATCTTTTCTCTTCCCTTATTCCCCACCCTTGGAGCTGTAGCCGTAGCCGCTCCCCCCCCCCTTGCTGGAATCCCTCCTAATCATCTTACACCGGTTCTTTAACGTTGTCAACAATTCATTTACAAATACAAAAAAATGTCATCTAGATTAAATACGCACAACATTTGTCTACATTTAAACATTGTCAACTATAATTTGACCATTGTCCCAAAGAAAGAATATCTTAAAAAAAATCACAGCAGGGTATTTATGTTCTTATATATAAGGGGAGGATTACTAAAATTTATAAAAACGATGTACGGTACTTTCGAAAAATTGCTGTTATTTTTTATTTGTAAAAATTTGATGTAAGAGTAGTATATTATTACACAAGTTTTATAAGACAGTGTTTCTTGAGTTGTTTGGGGCACGGAGTGCTCCAAAAACACAAATGGAACAATACGTCATACAAAACGAGTATAATATAATCTTTTTTATACTTTGCTTCACTTATTTAATAAAAATCTTAAAATTTTCAATTAAAAATTACAGATTGTAATCCAAAGATATATAAATGTGAAATATGGTAACTCTGTTGAATGAAGTTGGGAACATTTATCTGCCAATATGCATTTAAAATATTAAGAAAATATTTTTAAATTTATACATTATGATTTATGAAATTTTAATATCCTTTTAAATTAGTTTTGTTTATTCGGTTTTCCTATTCCGAAATAATATAAATTGTATTAAAAAAACATTTACAAATAGTTGAGATTATAAATTTGACATTTAAAGTGGGGTGCAATTGTTAGAAGTACCAATTTTACAACAACAAAAATACCAAAAACTGTTTAACAATATTTTATATTATTACACTGTTTTCGATATAATATGGCAATTGTTGACGCAAAGTATAAAAAAACATTTGAAAACCTTGACCCTTTTGAAACAATACCGGTAATTGTGGTAACAATAGACGTCAAAATCTAAATGAATCAGATTTTCGATAAAACAAGCCAAATCTAATCTACCATAACCACACTTATCTTGTTTAAAAATTCACAGACGTAGAACATCTAGTAACGCAAACAATAACAATTGAAAAATAGTGGTGGGGGAAAGGCGCGAAATTCAAACCAACTTTCCCGATAATTCCAAACGTCTGAACAAATCGGTGTAATATAGTTTGAATTATTGGTCGTGTAACCACACTTAGGGGCGGCAGCAAAAAATAAAAACTCACAGAGGGCGAAATTACTCATAGGTTACTCTCGCTTATATCTGCCGCATAAAAAGCATTCGGGTGCTGTAATCCGTTACGCTATTTCAGCAGCACGTATTTTCTTGTTTTTCTCAACCCCCACCCCGGGAAAAACAAACGGATATCGCCATACGTTACTCGATCCAAAAAATAATTTAGCGCTTACAAGGATAATATTTAAAAAACTAGATAAGATAAAATGGATAATATTTAAGAAACTAGATAAGTGGAAGCTTTTATAGACTGTTGTTGAGACATGTTCCTTGTAGAAATGTAGTGCACTAATGATAACAATTATCGTCTTACGTTACTAGATTAAAAAAAAATTTAGCGCTTAAAGGATAAAATTAAAAAATACACACACATAAGTGGAAGCTTTTTTATAAAAACTGTTCCTTGTGAAAATGTAGTGCCGCGTTTATAACAATTATTGCCTTACGTTATTCTATTTAAAAAAATAATTTAGATCTTAACGAATAAGATTTAAGAAAAAAATAAATAAGTGGAAGCTGTTTTGTAGATTTATGGTGAGACACGTTTCCTTGCAAAAATGTAGTGCCCTGATGATAACAATTATAAGTAAAGGTTAATAACAAAATTTGGAAGTGTACTAAACATCACCTTTAGATATTTAGCTGGTGTGTAAACTGCACCAAAGGCGTTAATTTTATGTGCTAGACTTCGATTATATTTCGATCGCGTTAAAATTATAGCGAAGACTAAATAGGGACTATAATTCTGACTGTGATTGATTAAAATGCAAAGCAAGTTTACCCAATTTTTCAAGGTTATCATATAATATTAGCTTTTTAAATACCGAAAACCTAAAACGTCTACATAATGGATAAAATTGTATTTATTTTAATATAATAAATACATTACAATATGTATTTATCTGTTAAAACCACAAAGGAATAACTCATTAATCAATTAAATATATTTTGTGTATGTGACAACGGCTTGGTTCGAAGCGACATCTACTATATTCTTAACGCAAATGAAGTATAAGGAGATAAAATTTACCAACAATTTTTATTTCTTATATTGTATGACATTTACAATTTCACGACACATTTGTGTCCATGTTCCTTGTAGGATTGTAGTGCAATAATAATAATTAAATAACAATTATAGATTCTATGAATGTGTATGATATAGGCTTTCAGAAGACTATATTTAAGATTCTGTTCCTTCTGAGATTATGTGTATGTGATGTCTGTTCCGTATTATAAGATATATAAGCCCATGTTCCTTGTCAAATTGTCGTGCGATAATAATAATTATTATTATTATAAGTAAAGGTAGTTGATTTTTGTGTGATGTACGCGTTGTCCGCTCGAGCGTAGGAGTGTTTCCGACTACATTATCTGAACTCCGAAATCGTTGGAGAAGCGATTTCGAGATTCATAACCTTATGGTCATTTTTTCAGGCTGAAAGCAGCAATTATAAGCCTTATGCCTTGGCCACGTATGATTTCCAGTTCAATACCGAATGAATTCTGGGCAAATAAAACAAAAAAATGTTTTTCGGAGTCAGCCTCTTCAGCAGGGGAGAAAACACGGATTATTTTTATTTTCGATGCCCTTTCAATATGACTTTTAATTTCGTTAGCGGTTGTGAGCATTCTAATGTGCTCTGATTCGGAAAACAATATTTCTGTCTGATTCGCAATTATTTCTTCCTATTAATGTTTAATTTGTTCCCCCAGGATTCGACTTTTTTAAGGGAAACAAACGAATATACCCGCACCAATGCGTATGAAAATATAAGTACTTTGCACAACGTATATTAACTCTTATTTCAAATATAAAATCATTCAAATATAGGTAATAACTACTAAAAATTAAATTAAATTTCTGTAATCTTTAAAGATTGAGATATTACAACATAATTACTATTAAATGTAAAATCTAGTTTTTTATTAAAATATATTCCATAATATAAACACTCTAATCGCTGGTTGTACAAATATTATATAAATTTTAAGTTTATTTTAAATTGACAATATTTTATCAGAATAAAATGTCAAATAAACTATGTAACATTACTGTAAAGATTACGATTAGAATTTTAGCATGATTGCAATACCTTTTTTACTTAGTGGCGAGAGGTAAAAATTCTGTAATGTTTGTATTAACATTTGTATAATCCATAAGATTTAAGTAAAGATATGTATAATATAAACATTATGATTAACAAAACAAAGCGAAGAAGTGTTTGTATTTGGATGGGTGACCAACGAAAATTAAATTTATTAGTGAAATAATATATAAAAGAAATAATTAAAATTTTAAATATTTTGGCTTGATATGACTTAAGACAGCAAATTATCTTTAAATTTTAAAAGATTTCTAACTAAACACAGCTGTCGTATTTAATATGTGGGTATAGATTCAAAATCCGTGATGAATTGTTAATAAAAAGTGTGTAAAAATTGAGAATCCTAGAACGAAGCCTAAAACTTTAATCCTTTTAATTGCGGAATAAAATTAGCAGTCCCGAAATCGCTGGATGCGTCGCAAAATTCAGCAGTTAGAAAGAGAGAGTGATATTATGTAAATGAGAGCGTCGGAGAGAGAGGACAACACCTTCTGCACTCTGTTGTTAATGGAATGCTTCTGTACTCTATTTAAGACTTATGCTAATACTTCAGAAGTAAGTATTGATATTTTCCCACTCTAATACAACACGCGTTTCCCTTTCTACCGCTCCAAACTTCCTTTCCTTAAGCGAATCCTTCGCAAATTTCTACTGAATAAACAATTAATGTTATTGATTAATTTCAACTGTCTTATTAGCATTTGTTTTAGTTTCACTTTGAAAGTTGTCACTGCACTTGTAATTGCATTGTTGCGAAATTTCGGTGACCAAATTTAATTAAAACAACTAATTAAAGTAATAACAGTAACCTGCTAACGATATTGCAATTGTTTTTTTGTTTATTTGTGAGGTGTATAACTGAATGCTTCAGGGGTTTGGTTTGCTTGTAAGGGATGCTTCGTCTATAGCCGCGACAAGTGCTGCCACCGCGCCACGCGGCGAAACCCTGAACTTCACGCGTACACAACCCTAACTGCGCAATATCGGACCTTACGTTCAAAACAATGCGCTCCACACAATTCCCACGCATTTCCGGGTGCTTTCTCCACCGCAGACAAAGTACACACACACTTAAAACTACAAAAAACTGTTAACAAGTGTCACTTCACAAAAAAAAACACAATATATTTGACATCTTCACTGTAAGACTAAAAATTATTTTATTTCTATTTTTACAATTGTCTGTCAGTCCGGTAAATGAGACTTTACGGTATTATTATTTCATAAATAATTTTACAATGTTTGATATTTTTCTTTTAAATTTATCAATGACATCTAAACTCTTATAACAATTTTCAAAGTAACAAAACCAACCTTTAATCTAACCTGAAAAATGTAGTATAGTATGAAATAAAACGTTATACGTCATTCGCACGTTAAATGATTTTACAGTACTTATTTCGAAATTCTTAACTCAGTTCTTTGGTCGCCTCATCCGAAAACATCATAATTGTACCATAAGAACTCTTTACCGGACTTAACGTAAATTACGATTATTTTGATTTTACAATCAGAACATTGTAAGGTACTTTCTCCACCTGAGATACAGAGCCGTACAGTACTGTCGAAATGCAAGAAAATCTTGAATAATATACTATGATAATTTTTATGTAGTTTGTCAAAAAAATATATAAACATTTGTCTCCAATAAAGTAAAGATTGTATATCACTAAATACTTCATGCTGTTGTGGAAGTACTATACATTAAAAAAAATGAAGTGACGTTTGTTTGTTTACATTAGCAACTGTATAAAAAAGTATAAACCTTTAAGTTTAAAATTAAGTACAGCGTTTGTTAGTAATTTTGTAATTTACCTTCGAAATGTATTTAAGTTTGTTTAAACAAAAAAAAATGAAAATTTTATTTTCAAAACAAAACAAGCTAATCCAAAGTCAGTACCCATCATATTACAGCATTAAACCTCAACTACTTTTAGTAGCATACTAAATATTTAATCGGCTCTTAGCAGTATGTTAGTGGGCATTTATTGGCCTATTGGCTGTAAAATTTTTCATAAAATATCTTTTTGAATGTTGGTTTTAATAGTCAGGTGTTGAAGTCATTATATTAAGGCGTTATTTATTTTCGAAATTTCCATAAAAACAAATAATTTTGTTATTACCCATTAGTTGTTTAAAACAATAAAATAGTTTAATATGTCTGACAATATTTTATAAATTAAATTATTCGGTCAAACGAAAATATTGAAAATTAAATTTTAATTCGTGTGCGAATGACATTAGTAATTTTTCGTGACATATTCAAACCCGGAAAAATGATTGACATATAACCAATTATACATTCGTTTATCGAATGGAAAATAGCAAAAAATTAATGTAGGTACACTTGTATACACAAGTTTTTTTAAATTAAAAGGCAGATCAGTTTCAGATTTTAATATTTGAAATGGGCAAAAAATATTTTGCCTGGGGTTTGGAATTTTATAGACAAATATATTTTTGAAACCATACCATATGAAGTATTTTAAAGTACAAGTATGCAACTAAGAAGTTTTGAAGTATTTATCTTATTATACTCTTAGTGAAAATATGTAAACTACAAATATTTGAAAATTAATAAAGTACAAAACTTTTCTAAACCACAACATACTTGGCAAATATAATGTATCAGTGAGAATTAATTTTTAATAGTGATTATTGAAAATCTTATCTGCATGTTTTGGTTTAGATATATTGTGGTGTACTTAAATGTCATATTTAAAATTATCGCAATGATATAAAACCAAATTGTTGTATGTTTTGATAACAGTAAATTAATTTCAGAAAATTACTTGTCAAATTAGTCTATAGTATACTGTTGTAAAAGAAAAGAAAAATATGGCTGCAATATTATTATTATTACTATATTTACATGTCAAAAAATGACAATTTGATACGTAAATAGGATGTTTTTATAGAAAAACAAATAAATCATTATTTATTATTATTCAATTGTAATAAATAATACCTATCAAACTACAACAACATATTTGAATTTATACTTTAAAATAGTAAAATAAGCTATAGGCTTTATTTTTATGAATATCATAACGCAGATATTATTTAGTTAGTTTTTTGCTTAATATTTACAAGTGTTTTATACTTAGAAGTATCAAAACAAAATACTACATAAAAATATTTGTATCCTTACAAATTAAAAAAAATATATATTTATCTGTTTGTTATTATTTACACAGATACAAATTTAATTTTGGGCGCAAATTATAATTGGTTGTGTACACAATATATAATAATAATAATAATAATAATAATAATAATAATAATAATAATAATAATATAAGGCTCAATATATTTCTCAAATAATTATAGTAATTTTAAGACACATTTTTGTTGTGCATTTTTTATACAATATAACTTTTTTTGACTCAAACTTATATATTTGTATTTTAAAATGTTTTTTGAAAGTTTAGTCAGTTTTGAACATATTTTCAAAACAAATATATGTGAATAACTTTTTTCCGTAGGTAAAATTTATATAAAGACAATTATATTGGTAGAGTATATTATAATATTTTTCATGTTTAGTAATATATTTGAAATTTAAATATATATAAGAAGTGTTTTAACACATATTTTTATTTTATATATACTTAAGCAGAAGTTTTTTTTGTCTGACACCTGAAATGTAATTTATATTTTTATAAGTTTGATAACTTTGACATATAAATAACAATAATATATTGGTTATCGCAAAATATTGGTAATTTAAGACAAGTAATAATACAATAACAATGAATATATTTTTGTACATATTATTATGATATAAGTATAGTAATAAGTTTGACATCACTATTATTTTTTTACAAGTAAGCGGAAGTTCTATAAGTTTACTAACTTAATTTGTAAACATCTACAGACAAGTATTTTGCATGACACTTATAAATTATATATTTTTACAATTATATTTGCCGCATATCAATTGTTTTTGTAATAATTACAAATAATTACAATATCCGCTTGTCCAAGAACTTGAATATTTTTGAAGTATTTCTAATGACACTTAGAATTCGTATTTTTATAATTATAATATTTGCCACATATATTTATAAGTAATTTTTGTGATTATTGTTTGTTTGTATATTTGTGTTTTTTTTTTACAAGTAAGCGCAAGTTTTTTAAGTTAGGTACTTGTTTACATCTACGGACAAGTATTTTGTATAACACTTAAAATTTATATATTTAAACAATAACAACATGTCACTTACAAATTTATTGTAACAAATAATAATAACATTACAAACATTTAGTCTTTAGGCGCATCTCAAGAAAAATTGAATATTTGTAAGCAGTTTGTCAAGTACATTATTTATACTTGAATATTTATATTTTTTTACAAGTAAGCGGAAGTTTTATTAAGTTCACTAACTTTTTGGTAAATATCTACACTTATAATTTATATAAGTATATACAGATTGACCGTTTGACACTTAAAAGTTTTTGTAACATGTAATATTGGTTGAAGTTTATTAACTTTTTGGTGACATATACGGACAAGTATTTTGTGTTGTTACACCTGATAATAAAATAGCAAATAATTATTTTTTGCATGTCATAACAACTTAATATTTGTAAGTGGTTTTTGAGACAGATATTGTTTGGTCATTTCTAGTTTTTATAAAAAATTTTTTAAATATATTTAATTAAAGATTGACGCCAGTCACTTAAAAGGATTTTAAGTATTGGGGGAATTAATAATAAGACAAACAATTATTTTGGTGGCAAGTTACAAGTGTTGAAAATATTTGTAAGTAGTCTTTTGAGACTGTTTTTGTTTGAGGGGTTTTATTTTAAATAGGTATATTTATTTCAAGATTGACCGCATGTCACTTAAATAGTTTTTTAAGTCTTGTGACAAGTAATAAGGACACAAACAATTATTATGTGAGTGCATATCACTGTTATAAGTAATAATAATATAAACAATTTTTTGGTCGCAAGTTTGAATATTTGTAAATAGTTCTATTTTAAATATATTTATTTGAAGATTGACCGCATGTCACTTGAACAGATTTAAGTTTTGGGATGAGTAATACTAATGTAAGAAATTTTGTAAGTAGGTAATAACATAAACAATTATTTTTTGGTAGCAAGTTTATAACTTGCGTGTTGAAAATATTTGTAAGTTGTTTTTTGAGACATTGTTGACAAGTTTTATTTTAAATATATTTCAAGATTGACCGCATATCATCTGAATACTCTTTAAGTTTTGTGACAAGTTATACGGATACAAACAATTATTTTCTGAGTGCGTGACATAGTATTAAATATTTGTAAGCAGTTTTTTGAGACAGTTATTGTTTGACAAGTGTTATTTTATATATGTTTATCTCAAAATTGACCGCATATCACTTAAATAGTTTTTTAAGTGTTGTCACTTGTAATAATAATACCAACAATATTTTTGGTCGCTACTAGTAAGTTTTATTTTAAATATATTTATTTGAAGATTGACCGCTTGTCACTTACATAGATTTTAAGTTTTGCGAGGAATAATAATAAAGTTGGAAAATTTGTAAGTAGATAATAATACAAACAATTATTTTTGTTGGCAATTTGTACGGATACAAACAATTATTTTTTACTTGAATGTCATAAGTATTGAATATTTTTAAGCAGTTTTTTGAGACAGTTATTGTTTGACAATTTTTATTTTAAATATATTTACTGATTTGAAAGTTGACCGCGTATCACTTAAACAGTTTTTTAAGTGTTGTCACAAATAATAATAATACAAACAATATTTTTGGTCGCTTCTTATAAGTTTTATTTTAAATACATTTATTTCAAGATTGACCGCGTATCACATAAATAGTTTTTTAAGTGTTGTCACTTGTAATCATAATACAAACAATATTTTTGGTCGTTACTTATAAGTTTTAAGACAGTCCGCGTAAGGATTGCCGCATGTGTTGGGGCACATGTTGTCTACATCGCGCGTGTTTGACTAAATGTTTGTTTTTACCTGCTGCCAAAACTGAGCAAGTAGATAAATCCGTTCCTTCTTGAAGAGCCAGTCCATGGATTGCATGGCCTGTAAGTCCATATCGCCCGCAGGCTGAGGCAACACCGCGGCAGCCGAGGGCTGCATGAGACTAGCTAGCAGGCTGGGCACATCACACACTCACTCACACGTGTGCTCGCGAAGGCTCCCACCCCGATACTGACGCTGTGCCGGCGCGGAGGCCGCGCGGCCCGCTAAGCCCCGCCCCCTCGCGCTACTGGTCCCGGCCAGGGAGGGGGAAGCTCCTCTCTCTTTTCACTCAATGCTAAACCGCATCGGTACGGCCAATACCAGACTAAAGGCCAAGATATATATTCTTTTTGTTAGCCAAAAATCGAAGCGGCGCACAAGCGCACCCCTTCTTCTTGCTGCTGATTTTTTTTCTTACATGAGACGTAAGGGTTGAAGCACGCGCATGCGTGAGGGATGGAGTGACGGTGGTTAGAGACGGACGCACTGCAACGCCGGACGGCGACGGAGACGCGTCGCTGTGCGGGCCAACACAACAACACTACATTTCCCACATCACACTCTTAATACTACATTTCTTCCATTCAGCAGCAACAAAATTTCTTGTCTTGTTTTGTTAGTTCTTGTATTGTCTCGAAGGATATCTTGTCTTGATCGTCATTTTCTTGCATATTTTTTGTCTTACAGGTTATAACATTGTCCCCGTTTTGCAAATGAACTTATAATTACTTTAGATATTAATTGATATTGTCCAGTAGAAAAGCTTTTTTCCAAAGTTCCCTGGTTATTCATAATATCTACAATTAATCTATTACATTTCTATTTTTATTAAATATTTTACCGAAAAAGCATTGCACTAATAATAAATGCCTCTTAAATGTACAATAAAAGTTAAAATTTAAAAACTAAAAATTGCATTATATTTTTACTTTGCATGATTAAATACTTTTCTACGGATTCAATACTAAAAACACTAAGTTATGTTTACAAATTTTGACGCTACCTTCGCGCTTTTCTCTTTAACACACTCTTAATACTATCCGGGAACTACATTTCTTCCATTCAGCAGCAACAAGATTTCTTGTCTTGTTTTGTTAGGTCCTGTCTTGTCTCGAAAAACAAGACAAGAAATTTAAGGATATCCTGTCTTCATTACTCTTGTATATAAAAATCCTGTCTTGATTGCCATTTTCTTGCATATTTTTGTCTTGCAGGTTTATAACCTAGTCCCCGTTTTGCAAACGACCTTATAATTAATTTGTACTTTGTATCAAATGTACATTTTTTGTTTAAAAATATCAATGTCAATTATCAAATATAAATCTTATAATACAATTATTGTTGTTAAATTAATACCTATAATAAAATAATCTTATAGCTGCACTACTTTAATTATTTTTTTAGCACACCTGCGACATCTATTCAAGCAAAAAAGCTTTTCTCCAAAGTCCCGTGGTTATATATATACCTACAATTAATCTATTACATTTCTATTTTTATTAAATATTTTACGGAAAAAATATTGCACCAATAATAAATGCCCCTTAAAAGGATAATAAGTTTCTTAAAATTTAAGTTTTGATCAAGTATTTTTCTACCGATTGAATAATAAAGACAGTAAGTTATGTTTACAAATTTTTGACGCTACTTCCTTCGTATCTTTATTTCCTACATCACACTCTTAATACTTTCCGTGTAACTACATTTCTTCTATACAGCACTTTAGACAAAACAATAATACCTACAATTAATCTATTACATTTCTATTTTTTATTAAACATTTTACCGAAAAAGCATTGCACCAATAATAACTACCTTTTAAATGGACAATAAGAGTTTCTTAAAATTTAAATGTTCATCAAGTATTTTTCTACCGATTGAATACTAAAGACAGTAAGTTTTGTTTACAAATTTTTGACGCTACCTTCTCGCTTTCCTATGTAACACAACACAACTTCCTTCGCATCTTTATTTCCTACATCACCCAAGCCCGGATTTAAAGATAGGCAAACTGGGCTGCAGCCTAGGAGCCCCCACCAAAAAGGGGCCTCCACCAAGTTAATAATTTTGTCAACAATTTACATTATTGGAATATAAGGAAAAACCAACCAAAACACCAAAATGTATGTACTTGTAACTTTACTAATGTACAACGGAATGACTTCATTTTTTTTAAAACAAAAAATAATAGTCTTGGTCGAAAAAATTAATAACCTCTAATTTAAATTAAAATAAAAATTACCCCTAACCTTAAAAATTAAGTTTTTTATAAAACAAATTAAAACTAAATACGTATTTCGAGAACTAAGTTCTCATCATCAGTAGTAAGCAACAGAGAGATGTTGAGATTACACAACTTGTCAACCAAGCCAGTGGTCAAAACACCTCTTTTATAATAACCTCTAAGTTGCATTATTTTTTTATGTTGCATGATCAAGTACTTTTCTGTAGATTGAATACTGAAGATAGTAAGATATGTTTACAAATTTCTGACTTTACTTTCGCGCTTTTCTCTGTAACACGACAACACAACTGCCTTTGTATCTTTATTTCCTACATACGCTCTTAATACTATCAGCCAGGCCTTGATTTAAGAATGGGCAAACTGGGCTGTAGCCCAATTAACTTAGTAATATATTTATAAAAAATATTTTTAATATTTTAACTAATTTATTTCGAGCAAATTAAATCGAGACTTTTCGAGAACATATATAAGTAAATCGGGACAGTGCATTGAAATATTTAATATATTTTTACACATTTACTAATATAATTATTGTAAATTAAAAAAAAATAACATAACGTTTGACTTCAAGTCATATGTTTTATGGCTGGAATATGTTTTCTGTTCTGTTTTTGAGTGGAATTGAGAAAAATGTGTTATGTAGATAGTAAGATTCTAAACGACTCAAACATGTCAGTTTTGAATTTATTTTGACAATATATTCTTAACAAATCTAAAAATTCTATATGGTCACCCATCCCAGTTCCACCTGTACCTATTACATCTTGATATAAACAATTGTACTAATTATTATATGCATCCCTCTTATAGTTATTTTTTATGCTGTATTAATATCTATCTCAAGCTTTTGTCTTTGATAAAAAATATATGTGGTTGTATTTTTGATGTTGGAATATTTTTACCCCTGTAAAATTAGCAGAAAGACAAGAGTACACGCCACTATATCTACAAAACATCCCTTATCCGACCGTGGTTTCAGCCCCTCACACATGAGGGTGAACTAGGGTGCATAGACCGGACATCATCAAATCATCTTCAAGAATTTCACACTCAACAAGTCGGGATAAGATGATAAGTGTTTACGGTTCTTGACATACATATTCGACTCGAGTTGGTCAATAAATATTTTTATTAATAATTCCATACAAGTCATTTATACTCAATTAAAAGCTTCATGTGTTATACCTGTATATAATTTCGACGCCACCGAATATATAGACTTTAACAAATATAAATTAAATTTACCAATGAAGTTGGACTGTTTTAATTTATGTTTTGTCACTTTGATACTTCGACATAGTAAACGTCCAATCTTAATTTTGTTTTCTAAAAGTACCAAAAGTGTTTTTTTATACCACATCGCGGTAATGGTAACTATGTTAAAATTAGAAAATCGGTATTAAAAATATGAACTTGAATATTACTTGGAAAAATAGTTTATGTATGTAGTAATAACAGGGGAAGTAATTTGCAAAGTCGCTATTGTTGTATTTTTGCATAAACTCGAAAATATTTGAAATTATCAAAATTTTATCTAGAAAATTTTAAAATTTTACAAAATTTTGTTAGTAATATTTTTTAAATAATTACTTACACTGTTACCAAATTTACAAACAGAATTTGATTACCTCTTTTCGTTTCGGAGATATTTGCACTCACAGTTGTACCTCAAAAAAGTGTGTTTTTTGAAAATATTTCAAAAATTAATAGAGATACAATCTCAACTACTTTACCATTCGATTCTACGGAAAAAGTTATATAAAGGAACGTTTTGCCCACATATACGTTCTTTGGAATGATTAAGTGAAAAATAAGAAAAACGAAAAAACCTAAATTTCAATTTTTCGCCTTGAAACTTTTTGTCTTTAAAATTTTTCATTACTTGAACTTAAGTAGACATCGATACGCTGATTCCAAATTTTCAAACAGAATTTAATTATCTCTTCCCGTTCTCGAAATATTTGAGTTCAAAGTTATACCTAAAAAATTAGGTTTTTTAGGTATACCACTTAAATGGTTAGGTTTATGAATTCGGCGACCTCACCATTCGATTCTACGGGCAAAATTACATAAGTGTACCAATTTTCAGATTTTTATCTCAACAGATAGAAGTTCTAGAAGGAAAAAACTGAAATTGACCAAAAATCGAAAAAAATCGCAAGGGGTTCATCAGGCATTTTTTTCGATTTTGGCCATTTTCGTTTTTTCGCTCTAAAAATTGTATCCGTTGGAATAAAAATCTAAAAATTGGTACACTTATGTAATTTTGCTCGTAGAATCGATTGGTGTGATCGCCGAAACCATACACCTAACCATTTAAGGGATATACCTAAAAAACCTGTTTTTTTAGGTATTGCCAAAACTCAACTTTGAATACGAATATCTCGAGAACGGTAAGAGATAATTCAAATCGGTTTGAAAATTTGAAATCAGCGCATAAATATCTACTTAAGTCTAGAAAATGAAAAGTTTTGGAGAGAAAAAAATCTTCGGAGAAATTTTGAAATTTAGGTTTTTTCGATTTTCTCATTTTTCATCTAATCGTTCCAAAGAACGTATATGCGGAGAAAACATTTCTTTATGTAATTTTTCCCGTAGAATCGACTGGTATAAACGTTGAGATTGTATCTCGACTCACTTTAGAGTTATAGCCAAAAAACACACTTTTTTGAGACGCAACTTTGACAGCAAATATGTCAGGAAAGAAAAGAGGTAATTAAATTTCGTTTGACAATTTGAAATCAGCGCGTCGAGATCTATCAACGTACACTATTTTCCAAAATCAAAATTTTGGACACAAAAATAAGTATTTTTGGGAAGTTTCACGTTTTTCAACCCAATGTTTGGTTTAATACTGTTGTTTGGTTTGTTTTAACTCTATACACCTTTGACATGGGGATATAGGTTTTGAAAATAAATAAAAGTTAGATAATAAAGCGACAAAATAAAATCGAAAAGGCGTAATAGGATTACAGGTTTGAAATCAGCGCATCGATATTTTGAAATTTAGGTTTTTTCGATTTTGTATTATTAATTGTTCCAAAGAAAAATTCCAAAAAGTTCTGGAAGGTGGTCTCGTTACAAGTTTTACTTGCATTTTAGTGATGTAGGTTGTCTGCCTACAGTTTCAGAAATAGACTGCTTATATAGTGAATTTATAACCACTCGGACATTGTGATATTATTATTATTATAAAGATGATAATATATGTTTGTGACTTTTCCTATATAGGTACACATTTGAATTCAGTTAAAAAATTACTTCTATTGATTATTAATCAATAATAATTATAGATAATAATTATAATTATTGACTCATACCTATTTACTGCTTGAAAGGTCAAACAGAGTTAAAAGTGTGACCCATTGATTAAAAAATAATAAGTCATCAATCTAATTCTAATTCAATTGATGATTCAACTTAAATTTATATCTTGCACTAGAAGTGAGCGATCGAATAATTAAGCTTGTATATGTGTAGTTATAAGTTTGATGGGATAACATATATTTATTTATTTACTACAATTATTATTATGGTTTAATAAATTAACTATCTAGTACCTACGGTTTTGAGTTCGAATCCCGTTGAGATAAATTCTTTTGTATATCACTAAAGTAAATCTGGTACACCAAATAGTGGGTATCAAATGAGTTTTATATTTATATTTAAGTAGGCTTTTCCAAAATTTTGTAAACAACTGCTAGACAGGTGAAGAAAAATTGGATAAATTTTATTGTACCGTAGAGTGTAGAAATTTTATCGGGGAATCGATCTATCGACTTATCGATCTAGTGATATATCGCACTATCTATCCAACCATCTATCGACGTCTATTAATATTCTACGTAACGAAATTATTGCGAGTATTATGTCATAAAATAGTTATTTGTGCATCAAGGGACTAAAGTATAATATTTTATTACGTATATGGAGAATAAACCATATGATTAATAAAAAATACTTTAGTCCTTAGATATACATTATATTTTTTACGAAATCATTAAATTATTAATTAAGAACATATATTAATAGCATTGTTTTTGTAAAACGTCAACTGTCAAAGTGACAAATATTTCTTTATAATTTGCATATATGTCTACATTTGCTTAGACGTTGTCTGCATGAAATCAGATAAATTGTTTTCAAAGGTAAATAATAAATAAATTCACCAATAATATTATAGAATGAAATGTTTGTTATTTTAGGTAATGCTAAAATAAACTGCAAAAATTTAATACTATTAAAATATAAGTTAATTCAGTTTCACAGATGAGTCCGTAAAGTCAAAATTTGACATAAGAGTCTGTAAAGTTTTACATTAGCTTCTATTTTGTCTAAATTCGCGGAGTGATATCGTATACTTAGATGTTATGTTTTGTATCAAGCTTCATACACGTGGTTAAAACTTGAATGGAAGAACATTTACTTACAATAGAGCAATTTTAATAATAATAATTAAAGATTGTCAACAAAATTTTGTCGTGGGAAAATATTGAATGTGGTATGAAAATAATCAAAATATAAATATAAACAAATGTAAATTAAAACCAGAAAATAATATCTACTGTTATGGGATATCATATTTATATTATTACAATGAACAATATTATCTATAACTCTATATATAAATAAATATAGATATGAATTCCAGTTAATATTAATGTTTTATTTTTAATATCTTCTTGAAAACACTTTATAAATGAATTAGCATTTCTTATTCCGCGATCATTAAGATCGCAAAAAATCTATTGATCAAATCTTTTCAAGTCATTGAATTAAAATAATAAATAGCTGATAATAACAGCTTGAAGTAATAACTGCAAAGATTGATAAACATGCAAGCAAAATGAAAACCTTGAAAAGGCAATAATTAAATCTATGAACATTCAAAATCGATATTTATTGCAAAATAATGATTAGTGGAATTGACAATAGGAATGATAAGTCATATAGTAATTTATATTTAATTGAGGAATATTTTCAAGGAAAAGAAAACTATTCTGCTATTGTTATTCATTTTTTATGTCGTCTTTGAATGACTGAAATTTAACGTCAATCAAGAAAATTTGTTTTAAATTTTTATTTTAATGCGAGTACTAATTGAAGTAATGTTAAAAGTGAAAACTGTTCCAAACTTCGCAATGTCTTGCTAAATTAACAAAAAATAATAGAAATCTCTAATTTTATCACTGTTTCAATAGCTGATAATTTCTCTAAGATAACAATTCTGCAATATTTAAACTTTAATTCTTTTTTAATTGTTGCTTTTGTTGAGAAACATTATAATGGAAAATTATTCTTTATCAGCCGCATCTTATATGTAAAAAGTGAAATAATTGTTATTCAAATTAACACCTGTCTTTAGAATACGTTGAATTTTTCGGAATATACGTTAAGTGATCGGGACAAATTGAACTTTTATCGATCTATACATCGGTAGGTAGGTCATTAACGGATAATTAATCACAAATTTTTATTGATCGATTTTTTTAACAGCCATATATTTACATTTTGTTAGTAGTTGATCTTTGATTGACAAAATATAAAACGATTCATTCATATAAATTTGGTAAATATTAATTTTAATTAATTCATGTATTCCTAGATTACCTATACAGGGTGTTACAGAAATAAGTACATTTCTCATTCTCCTAGTAATTGCCAACACTGCGTATGCGTAGAGGTACTCTTTTTGAGGTTATCTGTGCCATATTATTTTTTATGTCAAATAACTTTCGTGCATGTATTTTTATTTTGTAACATTTAGCATTGTGGTCGTAGAAAAAGTATAGTGTGCAACTCGTGCAGAATCATCTGTTTCTCAACTTGAGTGATTCCAGCACTCGATTTCGTCTCGTGCTGAAACTTTCACACCTCATGGGAAATAGGCGACTTTCTGCACTTGTTGCAAAATATACTATTCTCTCTCTAGAGAGGAAAATATAGTGATATCAATAGTATAACATGAATATTATTATAGAATGATATATCATTATTATATTAAAAATTCTTCTTTAATAATGATATTCTTTTAAAAAAATTAAAGCAAGTACTTCACAGATTGAAAACTTGATTTTGCTAAACGTCAAAGTTTTAATAACCTAATTTTCTAGATAATCATGTTCCTGCGTCTTTTTGTCAAATAAATCGATTTTTGAAACATACCGTGAAAAAAATATTGTGTCTAACATGAAAGGAAAGCAATTCTTCCCCTCTCATTCGAATGCCACCTCGCTACGCTCGTGAGTCAATCTGGAACTCGAGTGACAAAAAAATACGCTTTCCTCTCTAGTTGGACAAATAACTATTATTCAACGAAGAGCAGATAATTAAATTTGTGATAAAACTATAAAGAATTTTAAATCAATTTCTAGAAAAAGTTACTAAAAAAATATTGTTGCTCTGAACGAATTCTATCATCGGTTAAATTTAATGTAATTCTCTTACATCCTGTATATCAGAATTGCCTCATAAAAAATTATGTTGATATCCCGGGCTACCACATTTTATTATAAAAAAACAAAACAAACGATAGTATCTGATCTATGAATGGCCACAGGTCACTCGATGCGTATTTGTTTATCCAAGGAGTTGTTTCCTAACAATAGACAGATAGGTGCAAAGCCGAACCTTTTAGAAGTAAGGGATGTTTTAAGCCTTTTGTTCCGTGCTTACTTCGCATTTTATCGTAGGGTTCATTCTTTAAAGGCGTTATGTTCACAACAAAAGACCTCTAGATTGTGGTTGAGAAAACCGAACAAATTTACCTCATACAAGAATTATGTTGGGGTGCCGGCTAATTTAAGTTGGCAAAAAACAAATCTTATTTATTCTATTTCATTTCTGGAAATATATTTAAATAAATGCAACTCATATAATTATATTTTAAAATATGTTTTAAGTGTATATTTATATAATTCCTAATAATTTTCAGTTTATAAAGGAAAGTTTTGTTTACACGTATGAACTATTTAAAAAATAATGGTCAAAAATATATTGATAGATCTCGATTCCCTGGTAGGTATTAAATTTTCAAATAGAATTTAAATTTTCAAACAGAATGCTCATTCTCAAAAATGTAATTATTTGTATCACTAGTCCACAAAATAAACTTTTGCGAAAGCGAACTTATTAACAAATAATGCGAGATCTCGCAAAAGAGATTCTGGGCGTGTGATACACAAGATTTTTTGCGCCAATGATATTTTTAATTTATTAAAGAAATATTATTACTACTTAAAATTTTATACAATGTAGGTTCATATACCAGAAACATTTTCGGTTCACGTAGATATATAAACAATTCAATTGTATTATTTTTAAAAAAATAGTGATATTTGTTCTAACCTAAATAATAAAACGAATGCGATATTTTTCAAGAATTAACGTAATCATAATCATACAAGACGAGTACCTATAATATAAATAATAAATAAATATTTATTTTTAAATAAACTCGCAACGATTTGGAATAAAATTTTAAAAATAAGTATTCTTAAGTAATTTTTTCTTACGATTTATTAGTAAGGTTGTCGAAGCCATAAACCTAAACATTTTAAGGGTAAATTTATTTTTTTTAGGTATTCGAAGTTTTGAACTCTAGAAAGAAAAGAGATAATTGAATTCTGTCTAAAAATTTGGAATAAACGCTTTGATATTTATTCAAATCCAAAAAATTAAAGGGAGAAAAATGCACAAAAAAATTGTTTACCATTTTTTTATTTTAGGTATACCTACCTACTTATGTGTAACAATGTATAGAAAAGATAAAGCATTAATAATATATTTAAGCAAATATTTATTTTAAGTTTTGTAAGTAAAGACTATAAAGGAAAAAATACAAATTTATCAACCTAGAAATACGTATTTTTGGAATATTTGAAATATGGAAAGGCATTATTTTTCTTTAACAGAAAAAAAATACAGTTTTTGGAGGCGTAACTTTTTGGGCAACTAGTATTAGAAATAAAGAACCTATAGGTACATATGTGTATTCTTGTCGTTATTATTAAAATTTCTATTTCAAATGTTGAAATAATTATTATCGATCACTTCTAATGCCCCAGTTTGATAAATATTCAAGTAGGCCGTTTATTCATGATTGATACCTTCAAAATCTTATTCAAAAAACTTTTCCCATGGTCCTAATAGCTTGTATCTGTCGAAGGGTGGCTGCCCTACTTCTCAAGGGCTCTAACTTTCCCTTTCTTAAGGGCGAGAATGCAGCGAGGCCTTGAAAGGGTTGCTTATTACGCCTTGTATTTGGGTATCAATATTTTAATGTGTGTTTAGGATATGCACATTTTTAAAAGGTTGAATGTGGTGGATCTCGAACATTAGTGGTGGATGTGTTTTTTTATAGGGTAATTTGGGCATTAAAAGATTTGTCAATACGTGAATTATTATTCTGAGGATGCTTTTGTAGATTTAGGACGCATTAGTAATGTGTGAACCTATTTTCAATAAATCACTTCAATATTTTAAATATAATTCTTACTCATTTGACTACGCCAAAAACATGGTAATAGTTTTAACAATCAGAGAAAACAATTTTTAAAGAAATGTACATTTAAAAATAATTTTAGGGATCAATAGAATATAATAATAATAAAAAACAATACAAAATGTTTACTATATAATTTTTAAAAAACAAAAGCGCGTTCATGTGACGTCACATTACTTTTTAGACGTCTAGAGTCTAGACCTAGACTCTAGACTAGAAAGAGGTTTGTTATACGTTTATATTCTCTAAAAATATTACTAAGTACTTTTATTTCTCTTTCACCCATTGCACAGATACTTGCATTATGAAATTTTTAATAATTTATTTCTCGTTTACTATTATATTTTCACAAAATAAAATATTACTAATATTTTATTCGACGTAACATCAAAAAAATTAATAAAATCCTGAGAATAGTGTTGCTCTCTAGACAAGACAAGACTTGACTAAGTTTAAGTCTAGATTAAAAAGTCTTGTCTAGAGATCAAGATTCTAGACTGTTTCAAGACTCTACATTAACCTGCGCATACGCTTAGACAAGGACAGATAATTCTTTAGTAGAGTTCTTTTTCTATTTTACTATCACTGTTTCAGAGCAGATGAAACAAGCTTTGCATGATATATTTATATTTCGAAAATTTATTTCTTTAAAATAATTTAGCGTCTTGAAAATTATCTAGAATTTTCTTGTTTTGATCTAGAATAAAAAAGTCTTGTCTTGTTTTGACATTTCAAGACACGACTTTTACCAGTCTTGTCTTGATAACACAAGACATAACAAGTGTAAATATCTAGATCTATTAAATAATAATAATAACACATCATTCCACTGGAAACTTCTATTTCTTTTTTGCCTATTATATCGATAGGTACATCACGAAAATTTTATTAATTTTTTGCTCATTTACTATTTGGATTTTTACAAAATAAAAAATATGTGTATATTTTTTTTTTAATTAATAATTACTAATATATAAAAATAAAAAAAAACATGGAAAGTCAGATTCGTACACATTTTTCTATGTAAAAAAATCCGGCAAAAATCGTAGATCAATATTGTAATTTCAAAAATATTGAATACTATATAAAAATTTATATTTGTATATATGTACTGTATATTATCATATATTTAGATAAATACTATTTATAATTAAACCAAAAAATACAATCATACCTTTTTATCCATTCACCCATTTTTTGGTCTCTTATCCGGATGCATTTTTTCCACCCATTTTTATATTTCATGTTGCAGAAATCTGTAACAATAAGAAAAAACAATAAATATCACAAATAAAAACAATATCAATAAAAATACAATAATCAAAAACAAATTTCCATATCTCTTTAGAGACCTATACATAACCAAACTGCAACTTATAAATTTTGAAATAAATTTTTGTTTTTCCACAAAGTATTATATATTAAATCAATCAGTATCAAAAACTGAATAAATTGATCACACTTACAAGTATAGACTTGTTAAATAAACAGTGGAAATTAATAAAAATATGGAGCGATACGTGAACTGTCACTTTTAGTAAAAACAAAACAATAACGCTTGAGAGCGTTGAGTCAGAACAGGCAACTGCGATTCCAAATATGCGAAAATTAAGAAAATAGGTAGTACTTGAATTTAAATGAATAAAATTTGGTGTATGTATGAATATATGATGGAAATTTGTTTTATACAATAATAAACAAGATTATTCAAGTATGATGTCAATATTTTAGAGAAAACTGTTGTGAAATAAGAATTATAATTGTTGGATTTATTCAATAAGGGCAACACACTGTGACGAAAGAAGGGAAGTTTCTTTAGGGTTCTATAAGTGACTTTTAATGACAGTTTGTGATGAGCCAGCTGTTATTTCTATTGTTTAATGTCTCAATTCCAAACTATTGGATATGCAAATAACTTTAATTACCAAAAACCGGTCACCAAATGTTGGAAATAAGTTCGAATCTTATCTGGTCGGTTATCATACGAACAATGAGAGGCATAAATTAATAAATTAGTAATTAATTATCATTTACCAACTGGCATGTACTTAAAATCAATTGCATTGTTTGTCTCCTAGCGGTTCTAACTAAGACAAACTGCACTAGCTCTGTCTCTGTCTGCTGCAGTTGGTTCCTAATGGGTTAGAAGGAGAGGGAAGTCTTCCTCTGCACTTTTAGCACCGGATACGAGACGTATAGCCATAAAGACACGGTAGGGTGATTTTTCAAGCCGGACAAGTGTTTATTGGGGAGTTGAGTCAGGAAGTGGATTAAGTAATGAACTGACCGACTGGAATTTCGCGAAATAACGCGATTTTTACTTGTGATATGACCGGTCGAATGAACTTTTAGTCGCCAGTAAAAAAACTGTTTTTAATTCTAATGTTCTTTGTTTAAAACTCGATTGCAAACACAGCGATTGGTTAACAAATTAGGATGAACACAATTTTGCAATTATTCATTTCCACATATCATAGCTTTTTGTTCATTGTTGAGTATTCTAGTCTGCTTTACAGTCAAGCAGCTATGGGAGCAACTAGTACTTAGATGGGAGATCATCATTTCGAATAAATCATAAATAAAATGTTTAAAAAAGTAACTTTAATAAATAAATAATTTTAATATAAATATATACTATTAATTTTTAATTTAAATAAAATATGAGTTGATTAGAATTTTATTCCAAAAAAAGAGTAAGGAATTTATGTCATCTGTATAAACTCTATATTCTGCACAATATTTGATATTAAATCGCGATATAAATCAAATATTTTTTTATTGTAATTAAATACAAACTGTTTTTCAATCACATTCACATATAAATAATTCATATCAAATTAGTGTTGCACAAGACAAGAAATTTAAGTATATCTTGTCTTTCATTACTCTTGTAAATAAAAATTTTGTCTTGATCGTCATTTTCTTACATATTTCTTGTCTTGTATGTTAATATTCGCAAATGGCCTCAAACATATAAATAATCTTGTATCACACGTATATTTTTTTGTTTAGATAATATCAATGTTAACTATCATATATATTACTAATATGCAATTATGTATTATTAGTAAATAAATATTATAATATGAAAAATCGTATAGCTGCACATACTAAACGTACCTATTATTTAGCTATATCTGTACAAGCAGAAAAGCTGTTTTCAAAGCATCCCTGGTTATAAGAAAACATTTTGTGATAATTCTTGGTTACATGATTTTAAAGAATAATTACATTATTTATTCATTTACACACATATGTTAAAAAATGTATTAATCCATATTTTTTGTACTTTTATTAATTTGTGGGTAGGTTTTTATAATAAATATAAATTTAAAATTAGCAAAAAAATGCCAAAGTACAAAAATTGAAGAAAATCTGCTATTCTTGCACATTTCTTGCAAGACAATTTTTTGCCTTCTCTTGCTTTAAAATTTGTATCCCTTATCTTGTTCTTGTCTTGCATTTTTTGCAAGACTGCGGCAAGACCAAGAAATCAAGACTCTCGTCAAACACTAATATACAGGGTGCAAGAGAAATAAGAAAAATCGAGATTAAAATTAACCAGTGATAGAACTCGTTGAGAGCAACAATATTTATTAGTATTTTATTCTGAAATCTAATTTATTTAGCATATTTATTCCTCTATAAATTAACGTGTCGCTATGTACAAAATTCCTAGAATAAAAATTATAACAATCTATAGCAATTTTTTTTAGCATATTTATTTCTTAATAAATTAACGTGTCGTTATGTATAGATTAGAATAAAAATTTTAAAAATCTTCATTTACAGATTTTCGTAGTTTTGATAATTTTCCTTTTCGTGCTGAATAAAATAAATTTTTGGACACCGTCTGGGAAAGTAAAAGAAATCGATCCACATAATCCAACGATCGTTATTGGTTTGGAAATCCTCGAATTTCAGTGTTGAATATTCCGTGTACCTGCGACCTATCATCGCCTCTCAACCCTTTCATATTCAAAGCAAACCCCAAATCTTCTCCACGGCTTTGTCACTTCGAGGACGCAGTCTTTCAATCCGCCGTAATATATCACTGCATTGAACGCCGAACCATATGTGGAGCGTAAGCTTCTTATTCAAATACAATGCTAAAAACTCGGCCCTCGGCTATTTGCATACTGCCAGCTGGGCCCAATTTGTTTATTTGCGATGCATAGTTTCTCTGATTTATTGCCTAAGACCTGTGAGAATCCATCCAAGGGTTAACTATTTCCAATTTATTTACTTTCCATATTTAAATATTACCCTTGCAATATCGACGATAAATTTTACAAGTTTCCCACAAGAATATTAAATCTCGACAAGGATTACCAGTTACGACCTTAGTTGGATTGGACTATTCACTATTTAGAAGTCAAACTCTTTGATGTGAAGAGACCCAAAATCGACAATATAAAATTTCCGGCACCCTCAACATTATATGCATGAAATTTTAAAGACATTTTATGTCTTACAATTACATGTGATATACAAGTGCTACCGACTTCAGTCGTTATCTCTTTTTAGTTTTGATTTTAACAAACGTCAAAAATCTTAGGTCTTCACACAAGAAGTAGAAAATTGAACTATAACTCGCAGTACTCTGGTTCCTCTATTGCGATATTTATTCTAATGAAAATTCAGAATATTTCGTTCGTATATATCTGGAAAATAGCGAATCTGTGTTCTTAGTGTTAACAAGTGTTTTAGATGTTCTTGTTAACAATTGCAATTTGCTTCAATTTTTTAAATTATGTCTTGTCTTTAAAGTTTTAATGTTATCAGACAAGTTTAACAAATTTTCATCTCTTGTTTTTTGCATGCTAAAATTTACGTTATTCAGTTCTTCAAATACTGTTTTCAACAATTTATAAAATTCAAGTTTGTTTTCTTGTTCCAAAAAAGTGAGTAAGTAGTTCTACTTTCGTAACCACGATTCAATACTCATTCTTTGAAAAACCATGTAAAGAAAGGCACCCACTTTGAGAAGCACTGATTTAGAAGCTGGAATTACTGGGTTTCAGTTATTACCATCGACGTTTCGATCCTACCCGAAATAATCTTCGGGATGTGTAAATTAGTTGAAAATTAAATATCCTGACGATGATCTTTCAGTCAAAGAAATACAAATTTAATTTCAATATTCACTATCCCAAATACGCCATAAAAATGTTAATTTCTTTTAATATATCTACAAAATAAAATCTTAAAATTCAATGATTTCGAACAATAATACCCATCGTATTGAATATCAATTTCTTAAATGGTATCCATCCAGGTAATAACCTCACACATCCATGCTTTACTCTATACAATACTTAAAAAACAGTTTTAAAAATAACAAATATTGTTGGATTATAGAATATTACTATTTTTTTTAAATAATTAGTAGCTACTAGCTCTCAGCAAAAGATCATCCTTGCTGGGTATTGGTTACTGGTCTTTTATTTGGATTCATTAAAAATCTGGAATTGTTTCCGGAAAATGGACAATTCTTAAAACAACGATCTATGGATTATAGATTTTTCTTGCTTCACTTGATAAAAACAAAATGTTTTTGAATATTTCTACTAAAATTAAACTCTTGTATTAAGAAATATCTAAAAGTAATAACGATCGCCGGATTATGGAATAATGAATTCCATTTTGTCAAGTGATTGCCCATTTTACTATTAACCAAACTCTTTCTCTGTACATCAGTTTCGATACAGTTCAGCGGAAAATTTGAAGAAGTAAATGGCATAAGCCTATGTAAGAATCAGACTACAACGAACTTGAAAGAATCTATGGAACAAAAGCGAATTTAAATTTATAATGTGTGAGTCATTTTTAATTAACATTTTGGCACCTTTTGTCCGCTAACAGGTATCCAGTGCAAATTACCATTTTAGTTTTTTGAGTCACGTTTCAGCAACGTTTCCAAATTTAATTTGTATTACATATTGAAACCCTCATCTATAGCATATGTCAATCATAGCTTCCGTTGAGTCTATATTGCTATAATTAAAACCCAATAGACTATGGGTTGTCATTGCAGCCCTAATGCATATAATTACCATCGGCCCTTCAGCCACAAGACAGTTGTACGGAAGAATGCAACGGATCGAACTTAAAAACATATTAAACGGTCTTCGGCTCACAGGAAATGTTACAATCCATCAATATAGGAACAGGTGGCCGCTGTCTGTACACTCATGGGCAAAACGCGGAAGGGAACTAGAAGTTAAGACATTGGGATATTAGAAATAAAATTCTTATTCAATTCGAGCAGTGGTGGCTCATTTGGTTAGCGCGCTTGGACTCGAATTGAGCGGAATGTGAAATCAGGGGTTAAATTCCAGTTTCCATTTTTCGATAAAAAGAGAAGAAACTACAATGATTTTAAATAATAACTTTCGAGGTGGAAAGATGAATTCCCAATAACTAGATAAGAGTTAAATCGAATAAATAAAATATTGACCATAAAAAGTTCCTTAGAATTTTTTTTTTATTTTCTCAATTTTACCAAATCGTTCTAAAGGAAGTACATATGGATAAAATGTTTCTTTATGTAACTTTGGCTGTAGAATCAAATGGCAAATTTGTTGAAATTGTACTCGAATAAAACACCTCATCTTTTTATTACAAAAATCATGTTTTGGATATTTTTTTTTTGTACAGACTTGTTACTATTGACTTTAGCTTATATATACCAGTTTATTGTTATGAAATGTAATAATTAACAACTGCCAACTGAACTATACGAGTCAGTCGATAAAGGTTGTAAAAAAACAGAAGAAAAAATATATAATCGTAATTAATACTCGTTTTTTGTTATAATATAACTAAATAATTAATTTTCTGAAATTTATGTGAACTAGTAAAAATAAATATTATATAATTAATATATTTTGACTTTCTAATAAAACCCAATAAATCGGGATTGGGTTTTTATGAAAAACCCGGGTTTTTCTCAACCCTGTCTACAAGTCTAAATGGATAGATCTTCCTAAATGGAACACGGTCTGCACTTATATATTTTTGAAATATTTTTATTAATCTCTATAAATTGAATGAAGAAATGTTTTCCATCATCGTGAAAAACGTTTTCCAAGATTGTGAAAAAACGTTTTCCCAGATACTTCGCGCACAGTGTCAAGGTAATCTAACAATTAAATTAAGAATTGTAATAGTTCCTTTCAAGAACTCGTCAGTAAGTATTGTATCCGATACGACATATAACATAAGGTTTAGAGCAAAGGTCGTTGTAAAAAAAGATTCAATGCAATAATCCAAATATAATACTGCACGGAATACAAAACTCGGTATAAATTGAGGTACGACGCTTTTCGATCTTTCGATCATCATCAGGTAACCCAACAACTGAGAAAAAATTGCGTACTTTATGCATTATTATTAGTTTAAGATTTGTTCTTAATCTTTGGTATTTTTTTGTACTGCACTGATGATGTAAATATCTATGATTGTATGATTGAGATGGAAAGCAATTATTTATAGCCCAAAACTATGTTTATAAAATACTAGTTTTCAATATGTAGATATGTGTTTAAAACGAGAACGATAGACTTGTAGATGTTGTGAATAGTGATGTATGTGTAAAGGAATTTTTGTAGAATAATATCGTGTGATTGTGTGATACGCAGTCCACATTCAATTTCAATTTAGCATGTATAGTGAGCGTTTGTGTATAAATATAAAAGAGCCTAGTCTGGCCGGACAGGTAGAATAACTATATTTATTTTTGTTTCTACACAAAGGGGCCGGCCCACACTGAACACACGGGCACACGTGCATGTGCACACACACGCACACACGCACAGACGCGATTGAGACAATGGGGAGACATGTAATATGATTATATTCTCCGTAAAAAGGACTGTCTTTCACATTTAAATTTATAATAAGCAGGCCAAGAAAACAGATGACTAACACTCACTATTTGACAATCTGGAACGTTTACATAAATTTATTGTGCTCTAAACTAAAATTAAACACTTGACAATCAAACACTCACTTCTCAAATATAACATAAAAACATTTATCCTTGGAATAATGCACGTATAAAATATAAATGAAATATCTATGAATGTATCCTTTGAGAGGTTTACAAAATAATCTAATGTTTTTTTTTTGCTTCTTCCAATATTTCTAGGAGGTAGTAGTGTATTTCAATCTACTTAAACCAGGGTTGGCCTGATTTAAATCAATTGATTTAAATCTTTATTTAAATCATGATTTAAAACAACTGATTCTTCAAAATAAAAATCATTCCTTTTTGTCAAAAATAAAAAAATATAATAATTATAATAAAAATTTTATTATTTGCTACGAAACAATTAATAATAACTAAAATATATTCTGCATATAATAATATCTTAAACATTCAATTGAATTAAATAAGAATTTAAATATGTAACTAAAAATAAAAGTTTGTTACTTTTCCTATTTTATTCAGATGAATCGTTTTGGTTTTATTACAGATTTCATTTTTTTTATGAAATAAAAAATTTATATTGCTTTTTAAAACAATTAAAAAGTACAGTAATACTCAGGTATCTTTAAAAATTTTAAAAATCAAAAAATCATAATTTATTTAATTTTCAGGTTAGATAAGGTTAGGTTAGGTCAAGTTAGATTAAATTAGGTTAGGGTGGGTTGGTCAGATTAGATAAGATTAGGTTAGGTTATGTCAGGTCAAGTTAGATTAGGTTAGGTTAGGTTGGGTTAGATTAGATTAGGTCAGGTTAAGTTAGATTAGCTTATCTTAGATTATGTTAGGTTAGGTTAGGGTAAATTTTAAACAAATGAGGAAGACTTGTAAGCATACCTCTGAGAGTATCTATTTAAAAGATGCTATCCACGAGTGGAACGAATTTACGCGTTATTTTAATGTAACCTTTATTTTGGTTCACAGCTGGCTGATCTAAACCAATAAAACGCAAGTAAAACTTGTCCCAAAACAAGTACCTTTGAGTAACATTATTAATACATTTATTATTTGAAATGTACAAAATATTAAAATAATATAAGTGCCACATCAAAATTTATATTATGCATTCTAAAAAAAAAAATGAAACACATTTAATTGGGATCACACATATATAACATTTCTTCCCCATTAAAACTAGTTTATGTGTACCCTTTAGACCTAGTCTAATGACAGTGAACCCCGGTATAAAAATCCCGAAGCTCGACCGCTCAAAGCTTGGTTCCGCCGAGGACAATAGACAGAATGCAGGACGACTTTTGAAATTTACGATGTTAGTGCTATTCTCAATTAGTAGTGTAATAGCGCTCGGGTGCTCTGCCCCAAATGAACTATTGCCCCGCGACTGTGGGGCTGTATGAGTGTGTCCAAGTGAGGTCGCTTCGGTATGTGGCGGGCATTAACATACCGAGGCGATGCAGAGAATAAGGACAATAACGACAATATTGTCTAATACTTGCAATCAAGGGAGAATTGCTTATAAGTTGAGAATTTATATATTAATAAATAATATTTGTGATGTTACCTATAATATAAGTGTGTGTAGTATAAAAAAGAGTTAATGAAGTCTATTAATAATTCATATAAAGAGGATGAACAAATTAATATACTTAAACAGAAAAAAAATTGTAGGTTTTAACCTATGAAATAAAATAGATATCTATAAATGTTAAAAAAAAAACTTAAAATCTTATTACATCTCCGGGTAACTTCCAATCACAGTTAAACATAAAAGTTACAGTTCCTGAAATTTCCCATATTAACAGAGATCGGTGTGTTGATTTCAAATCTTCAAACAGAATTGAATTATCTCTACCTTATCTCTACCGACTTTAACCCAGTTAAAAAAACTCCAAAAAATCCATCCATAAAAACGAGTTTTTTTCTGAACCCTGGTTTAATTACTATTGAACCCTAATATTATATTTGCTATGTTTAATTTTAAATTGTACGCTCTGATATATTGATGTGAATATGTAACTATAGCTATACGAAAACCTATGGTTCACGTTAAAATAAACTTACGGTAGAATGACTAAATTATTCGAACCGCGGAGGCAGACTTAGTTATGTTTTTCGTTAATACTAATAGAGTAAAATGCATATAATTCCTGTGTCATCAATACGAATCAAGGATCAGTCTATTATTTATAAAAAGCAGCGTTTGTGGTTTTGGATGTTTGGATTTTGTTGGAAAGAGGTGGACCAAATTATTCGAACTACGGAGAACGACTTAGGGTCGGTTTTTCCACCTTTGGTTAAAATGCTGGTTACCTTAACCAACGGTTAGTAGAAAAATATCGCATCGAAAAATTGATGTAAGTGATCAAAAATATATGTTATTTACAATTTCGATGCGATATTTTTCTGTTAACGGATGGTTAAGGTTATCGGTACTTTAACCAGAGGTAGAAAAACCTGCCCTTAGTGATGTTTCTTCGTTAATCGAATAGTATATAAAGTGCATATAATTCCAGTGTCACAATACGAATCACAGTAGAGTCTATCATTTATAGAAGGCAGCGTTAGTGGATTTAGTTGGCGTTGATATTTAGTAGTGTAGTATATTTCCTATATGTCATCGATGGGGTGCGTAGCCACTTTCGGAATGCGGTGTGTAACAGACGCAAGTTTAATTGCGTTTTTGGTCTGATTAAACCGTAGCCGGTAATGAAGGGCAGACGAAGCCACCAATTACATGCACACCATTTGCTGCTGGATGGCTTTACGCCACATACGAATAAACAACGCCATACATTCGCTATTTTTTCTCCGCTAATAGCTCTGCCCCCGAATTCTTAAAGGATAGCCCACAGCTCCAATGGAATTAATTTCTGCCTATTTTATCTACCGTGTTATTGCGAAATTCACTTCAGCTGCGGAATGACCAAATCAACATTCTGAGGATTTTATTGCTGTGTTAAGATTATGTACATGCATCCGTTTTACAAATTGGGATCATCAAACCGCACTAATGCCACACCCTTTAAAAATGCATTACATATTGCTGTTCCGTTATAGCTCATACAGATCTTTACTTCATTCACTTTAAAAAAATCTTATGCCTTCTATGTACTAATTGTTTTCATCCTCTGGTATTATTTCAAAAATAATAATATACATATTAAATGTTTAGAACGGTAAGATATTGTCTGAGATCGGTATTCCTTACTGTTCGTACCGCTTATATATTTTTTGCATGATCAAAATTAAATTTTCCACAACATCAGTAAAAAAAGTAGTAAAAATGAAGTGTACTAAAATTCCTTCATGGAAAATTAAAGTCCGTTACCATAGTATTTTTCAAAAATTTCATTTTGTCAAAGGCTTGTCATTTGTGGTTTTGTTTGTGTAAGAAATAACAGAAAAAAAATTATCAATTATTGTAGTATTACAAATGCACTTTTAACTTAATAAATTATTTATGTGCATTTGTAAGCAATTGTCCCGAAAACACAATCAATAAACCTTTTTTAATGCCCGATCCCAGGGCCGGATTTATAATGGTGGGGACCTCTGGGCCAAATTTTGGTGGGGCCCTTTTTTCAACACGGAATAAGAAGTAAAAATCAATATTTAGTATACGATTTTTTAAAATAAATATGTTAGATTTCATATAAATTCTCATGGAACCCATTAGTCGAGATTGTTAAACAATTGAAAAACTATAAACAATTCTAAATTGATACATTGACGCATTTAGGTACGAAAAGAGATACTTAATAACCAAAAACTCCAAAAAAATAACTACCTCGAAAAATACCAAAATTAAGTAGCTTCCAATTTTAGTATATTACAATCTTATGACATTTTTCAGTCATTCAAAATAAAAAAATGTCATTTCATTGTAATTTAGTTAGTTTTTATTTTCCAGTAGTGTATAATTTGTGAGAAAAAAAATTGATTTGGTGGGGGACCCTGGGTTGCAGCCCAGTCTGCCCACCTAATCGTGCAAAAATAGTATATTGTGTATCTAATAGGAAAAGTGATATATTCAGAATCCAGAAAGTCACTTTTCCGTGGTAAACATACAATTTTTTTTTATAGATTTATATTCAATAATAATGAAATAAATGTGATTGTATTTTTATTTATTAAACGTTAAATATCTGGGACATGCAGGATATTCTTGCTAATAATTTATTTATAGTTTATTGTTAAATTTAACAACTCACAAAAATAAAAGTGAAGCAATATGTAGAAGGGTTCGCTGATAAATAATTTGAAGTTTGGAAGCAACCACCCTGAAATTCCCATAGCTCCCATCTGTCCCTATCGGATAAAGGGAATAATTAATGATTTATCCCTGATAAGACAGGGGCATTTTTGCATATCTCAATATGCTAAGTCCTGGTCAGGTACCGCACAGACGATACCCTTCAAGGCGAAGGGTTGATAATGCGGAATGATTTGCGTTTTCTTTCGATTCTAATTATATTTTGCATACTTGCTCGGTGGGAACATACAAATGTGAATTAAATACTCCGATGACTTCACACCCGGCGATTAATCATTATCATCGGTATTCAAATTTCAAACCCAACCGACGAAATTAGAGCACCCCAAATATTAAACATATTGAAATTAAAATTTATACATATTTATAAGAATTGTATTTAAAAACGCTGCCACCAAAAGTTATTATTTAGGTCCTTAAAACAAATTAATAAAAAAATTTAAGAACAAATGTCTGAAACAATATTTAAAAAAGAATTACAAATATCACTTTTTATTACTTTGAACATTTTGTATTATTAATAATAAATAACTAGATCTAAGAAATTTGTGAAGGTTATTACCTATATTTGCTGACTTAAAATTTATTGTTCTTGCAAATATTTATGTGGTATACTACATTTTATACAAAATTCTATTTCCTATAAACAATATTAAATTAATAAATTAATTATTATAACAAGTACAACAGATACTCTCAAAAATTTAATTCTCTAGGATAGGGTAATATTTTTTTGAAATTCAGTCAATATTTCGAAGGCTTATTTTTTCCGAGTTTTTCAATTTTCAGATTATATTGTTATTAAATACATATACGATATATACACTTTCGTTTAAATATTTTGATGCTAATATTTATATAATACTGTCATAAACAAAATTTTTGCAGATCAACTTTAATTAGTATTTTTATCAAGGTTGGGAATCATTATTGACCTAGCACCAACCGAGGGACATAAGGCGCTGGTCAATAATTGTCTTCTCAGCCGTGGTATATAGATTATTTTAACAATATTTTATATTATTAAACCGTTTTCGATATAATAGTAGAGCAATTGATAAGGAAAAGTATAAAAAAATAATTTATGTTAATAATTATCTAATTGTTGCAAAAAATTAATAATTTTTAATTTCTATAAAAGATCAATAATATTTTCTACTAAAAACTAAGATGTCTCATAATTTTCTTTGTTTAATTCACTTCTAATTGAGCTACTAAACTTGTTTGGTAATATTTTTTATAAAAAAAATCATTAGTATAACTAAATTTTGTATATATTTAATATAATATAATATTAAAGTCATTCGTATTTTTTTATAAATGTTGTATATATTCCGAAGATTTAAGTTAGCTCTAAAAACTGACCATTTAATTTGAAATATTCTATGTTAAAACATATAGAAGATGGCATGCAGATGTATGAATAATAACTAGAAGGCCTGTGAGAACATTCTATAAAACTAATAAGGCATAATAAGAATGATTTAAATTACATATAATTATATATTCCGTTGATCAATCTATAAATATGTATCTTGGGCGAAATGAGCAGTGGGTTCTCACAATTAGATCCGCAACCGTTGGCGACATGAGCCATGCATCGGATCCGAACAAACGCTGATTTGCACAACCGGATATTCAAATGCGCCATTCTTTCTACAATTAATTCCCTACGCAAGATATCGGGCAAGGCCCAGGCAGATGTACAGCCCCTTCCAACCCGATATTTATTACTAGCTTCCTATGTCCTATGCATTCATTATTACAATCATTCATATACTTCTTCTTCTATTACGATATTCAATCATTAAAATTTACTAAAATTATTATTTTATCAATATTTAATTAATATATTAATGCCCACTTACACTAAAAAGGCTTAAATTTGAAGCAACACTTAAACCAAAAAATGCTAATCGAAATTTTGACAGCAATGTTGAATAGTTCATTTGACATTTCATTTCGATATGATGTTTCATGAAATCCAATCATCTTTAAAATTTACTAAAACTGTATTATTTAATTAATATTATACATAGTGTTTTTTGTATATTTTACAATTAATTATATTAATGTCCAGTTGACCAACAAGGCTTAAATTTCAAGCAACACTTAAACAAAAAAATGCTAATCGAAATTTTGACAGCAATGTTGAATAGTTCATTTGACATTTCATTTCGATGTGATATTTCATGAAATTCAATCACCTTTAAAATTTACTAAGACTGTACTATTTTATCAATATTACAGATAGCGTTTTTCGTAGATTTTACCATTAATATATTAATGCCCAGTTGCACCAACAAGGCTTACATTTCAAGAAACACTTAAACAATAATATGGTAATCGAAATTTTGACAGCAATGTTGAATAGTTCATTTGACATTTCATTTCGATGTGATATTGTCCATTTAAGGAAAACTTAAAGTTTCAGTAATATTGGTTAACCATTAAAGAGCAAAATACATGCAGTCAAAATATACATGCAATATGTATTTAAGAATTAGTAAAATAAAAATTTGAGTAAAAAATAATGCTAGATATTTTTTTACTAATATCAATTTTTATTTTCATTTTTTTTATTCAGAACATTTCATAAACATGTATAAATATCAGAGATATATAAAAAATCGTTCTTTTTTAAAATTTTTTAAAGGTATAATATAATGTCAAACGTGTTTCAAAACATATCCCTCTTCTGTAACTCAGTGGTTAATTCTTTACCAGTTGCAAATTTTTTCTTCAGTGAAAATAGGTAGCACTTGGCGGCGTATGACAAAAGCGCACCGAATGATATTTTTTATTAAAAGCGCACCAATGTCTGTATAATTGAAATGTTCATATATTAATAAATTTAGTGTAACTATTTATTCAGTAATGGAATATTAAATAACAATTTCAGAACAAGTGATTTAAATTAATGATTAAAAAAAATATGATATTTAAATCTGATTTAAATTAAGCGATACAAATCAATCCAGATAAATATAAAATTATTAGTAATTTTAACATGATAAAATATTAATAACAAAAATAAAAAATAGTGTTTGTAAATAAAAAAAACATAAGGCATTGTTTCAAAAAAAAATAATTTCGAATTAAATATCTATTAACAAATTATTTTAGGGACACACGGTATATGTTAAACAATTCAAATAATTATAAATTTATAACCAATATCCAATTTATCTTTTGTGGTATTTTTTATGAAGTAATTCACTAATATTGTGAAACAACTATTTATTTATATTTTCACCCAAAAATATAATAATACAGCATGATTTATTGTATAGTAAGAAATCCTTGTCCAAATTTTTATTCCCATATTATTCATAAATTTCATATGTATTAACTTTGGTAAAAAAATATGTTTGTAATAAATTATGAAAATGTAAATTCGTAATATAATATATGACAACTGACCTTTGAAGAATTACACATTTTTATAAAAATCCGCGAAAATAAATACAATAAATATACATATAAATTCGTTACATAAATTATGCTGTGAAATTCATATCAAAAGCTGAATTTTTTCACAGTGACATATATTAAGTACAGAATTAATTCGGATTACTATAAATTAACGAGAATCAGCGTTTCAAAACAATGATCTATATTTACTCCCCACCTGTTTAAAGTGTAAGAAACAAATGAATGTATCATCACTTGTTTATTCAGTGCCAGCTGAGATTTGGATGTGGCAGCTCTATTATTATTAAAACCATTATTTCAAGGGTATTCATATAGAGATGAAAAGATACTAATAAATATAACTAGAAATTCATTTCCGCAATTTGTAATATAAAAATACTAATAGCAAATAAATGTCTAGCAATATGACTATTAATAGATTCATGATGGCACTAACATATGTGGCTTAATTACTAAATGAATAAATGTCGATTACTTCCTAAATCTATAAAAAAGATATTAATTATTACTTTGCATTAATTTTATTTTTGCATGTTTATTTTACAATGAAACAAATGGCAGATATCAGTAATATTTTTTTTTATAAAAAAATATAGATATATTTGATAATAAACCAAAAATATTGGTGAATATAAAATTTCTGGTTGCGTTCATAGACAGAAATTACAAATTATTTATTTTATTTTTTGAGCAATATTAGCCGATATATGTACAGGTGCCATCGAAATGCTCTTCTTCGATATCTTCCTCCCTGTCGTTAGAAATACAGCATAAATTTATTAACAGAATTTATTCGTGCACTCAAGGAGCATAAAGTAAAATTATTTTTACACGTACAGGGTATTACAATATGCATTTTTTAAAAGGAACACCCTATATATTTTTATATTTTTTCAATTTTATTTTATGGTATTATACGGACATATGAATTTTGTTTTAGTTTTCCGCGGTATTGCCAAGTTATCCCATTTGTTCTCTAAAAAAGACCAAATACACGCATTACTTTATAAAGACTTCAGTAAGTTATTTTAATAGAAAAAAATAAGAATTTTCTTTACAACTGTAATTGTACTCCATGTTCTCACATACTTTACAATACAGATACAATTTCTAGAAGGAAAATACTAAAAATAGGTTAACAAAAAATACATTTCTGTTATTTAAATATTATGAAAATTAGTACATTCTTGTAATTTTACTTGTGGAATCGTTAGGTTTACCTAAAAACCTATTTTTTACATTTTTTTATGAAGAACATAAAATTAAAAATATATATAAGGAAAATACATAGCAACATATATTATCAAATATAGATCAAATTTTAATAAAAAATTTAATAAAGTATTTATAATAATGTTAAGGAATGATTTATATTTTATACTAATAATTAAATATTATATATGTTCATAAATATATGCATACATACTTAAGTATATACCTTTTTGCGTATTAAGTATTTGAAATAATCAATATCATATTTTAAATCTACTAACTTATTCCTTTTTATAGGGGTTGTAAAAACATTAATTATTCATGTGATTTAAGGATAAGTAAAATATACCAGGATTGTTAATTAAAATATTGTTCATATCTATCGCTTTATCTACAAAAAGGCATTTTCAAACACCCTCTTTACTATTGTTTCAATATTGCTTTTATATCTGATAATATACTCGATCAATAATTGTATTACTGACAAAATTATTCTTTATTTCTAACTGACAGAAAATTAATTTCATTTCAATATCTTACATAATATGGGTCTCCACGTAAAAATATGTGGTGTTCTTTCCACGTCAGCTAGATGTCTGATACATAGCAATGGGTATTGATAGTTATGATGGAAAAGGCACCACAAGAATGCGTCTAGATAATTTGGCACCGGTAAAGAAAAAATATGTGTCAAAATATCAAAGCTAGCAATAATTTAGAAATTTAATATGGTCCCGATTTAGAGATCAATAATCGAACAACAAATTAATCAATCTATAAATACGTAACCTATATCGCGTCCAGTGGCGTAGACAGAGTGAGCAAAGGGGGCAAACGTCCGTTAGATTATCAGCCGATCTCCATTGGTCGAACAACTGTTATACATTAAGCCAGATATGTGTAGCAGATAGCGATATTGACTTGTCGTAATTACTAATGGGGTGAAGATGTGAAATAGTGATTAGTATTGTTTCACTCGGTGAGAATTGAATCGAATAGGGCCTTAACTACCATACTTCGTTATTAAACTCATACAATATTAATAAATTAAATATTGTCAACACAAAATATTTGTCACATTTAATTTACTGTTATTATATGAGAATATTCTACAAGTATTACTAAAAAAACATTATTTATAACATCTGTTTATGAAGAGAGCTGCCATAAAAAATATTTTATCTACAACTATTGAAATATGGGTACATTATACGTGTGATACTACATATAATATACTACTCATATTACACAAGTGTAATATGAAATGTTATATTACACGCTACACTTTTCTGTAATAAATAGAGCACATAATTTAACACCTAACATTTTAATAAACTGTTAATTTATTAATAATATATTTTTTATTATAAATATCAATATAAATGATTATAAAAGAATAATAAATAAAATTTGAATAGTTATTTTGACATTTAAGTGCTACTGTGGCGCCATCTGTTAAGCTATATATGAACTACTCACACCTAACTGAATATTTATCAAATAATATCAGATTTTTTATATGCCTGATAGTTGTAGATAAAGTATAGTATTTGACTCGCATAATATGGCTACATATTATGCTTGTTAAATAATATACTAGTATTGGTCAAATTTTTATGTGACATTTCCTTTATTTCTATAGGTGAAAAATAATAGTTATTTGTTTATCAAGGGACTAAAGTATAATTTTTCATTATGTTTATAGAATTTATTCTAGGAGGCGATAGCCGAAAATACTTTAGTTTTTAGGTACACATTATGTTTTTTCCGAAATAGTTAAATTATTAATTAAAAATATAAATAAATAGCATAGTGTGTTTGTAAGACGTCAGCTAGCTATTGAGACGGGGATGGCTGTGATAATAAAAGTACTGTCAAAGTGTCAAATATTTCTTTATAATTTTTATTTATGTTTACACCTGCTTAGACGTCGTCTGCATGAAATCAGATAAATTATTATCAATGGTAAATATGAATTAAATTCACCAATAATATTATAAAATGATATGTTTGTTATTTTAGATAGTGCTAAAATAAACTGCAAAGATATAATTCAATTAAAATATAGATTAATTCAGTTTGAGAGATGAGTCCGTAAAGTCAAATTTTGACATAAGAATCTGTAAAGTATTACTTTAGATACTACTCTGGCTAACTTCGTGAAGTGATATCGTGTACTTTAGTATTTATTTCGAAACAAAGTATTTTTTTCTACAACTATCAAAAAATGTTAACATTTTTATTCCAATAACAATGCATAAAGTAGGCAATTTTTTCATACTTGACACCGTACGCGTAGCTAAGAAAACATTTTCTCACGCTTTTGGAAAATGTTTTTTTTACGGTGATGTAAAATATTTCTTCACTGAATTTATATAAATAAATAAAAATATTATAATTAGTGATGCAAAATAATTGTATAGAAAATATTGTTTGTATTTTGTGAGAGAAGTATTTTTAGTGCGTTCGGTTGACATGGAAGGTGTCACACACTAAAAACACAAACTTCGCGCATTTAGTACAAAAATAACTATTTTATTACTAATATGGTTTATTCACCTCGGCTATCGCCTCATAGAATAAATTCCATATTTGTACCTAATAAAAAAAACATTTAGTACTTTGATATAAAAATAACTATTTTAAAAAATTCTGATTTTTCCAGTTCAAAATTAGGTCCAATTATAGACGCAGGACAATACTGGTTCATTAAAAGAAAATATAAAAATATTTTAATTTGAGACGTATGTGCTAGTTGAAATATTGAAAACCGATTAAACTGAAATATCAGTCAAATGAAATGACGAGCACCATCTATATGCGAGTAGCATAATTTGACAGATTGGCTATAAAGTGAGGTTAGAGGCTTGCAACGTTGGTAAGAAGGGTTTGTTTTTGATAGTATGAAGTAGTTAGCAAGTTGAAAGGTTGGCTTTGTGAAAACACAGCAAAAACAAAAGCGGTGATAAACAAGCGTTGCTAGGGTCCGGCCCGCAATGGCAGCGGCCATTAGAGTATCTCACCGAATGTGGCGCATCCTATACGCAATTATTGCAATTACCGACTGAGCGCCATCGCTGCCTACACACAAACATTGACTCACTCTATGTGTGTGTTTAGCAAAATGGCCAATTTTACTATAAAAACAACTCGAGTAGAAAATTAAATTCTAACAGAACTGAAAATGTTACACCACACGCCCGAATTGCTTCACCCCCACCCTCAATTACGACAGAATTATTCATAATTCATCCCCCAACCCTTTCCTTACACATTCCTAAAAAAAAAACTATCATCATCATCATTAAGATTAACAATTTCGAAAGTATACAGTATTTGTCACAAATTGTGTCACACTTGTAATTTATAAAATTCATCCCTTACCCTATTCCTTATACATTCCTCAAAAAAAAAACTATCATCATCATCATTATTATAAACTGACGATTTCGAAACTATACAATGTTTTGTCATAGATTATGTTCCAGCTAGCAATACACCAGTAGTTAATAATTTAAGTCAAGCTTAGTTGGTCGTATAACTTTTTTGGATGGGTAACCAATAAAATCAATATGCGAAATAAGTACGGTTTGTTTTCATGAGTTGACTCTCATATTTCAAATCGTCAATGTAAAAAAGGGGATTGATGACATGATCTTGTTGGGTGAAATCGTGTGATTTCCGAAGTAAACTAATTTCAAAACTGATAATATTAAATACAAATGGCTAAAATATACAAAAAGAGTTAAACTAACGAAACTACCAATGTACAATGAAGCACAAATTATCCATGCCAAAATAACTTTAATAAATGAGACATAATGACATTTTCAATTTTTTTTTTAATATTTGGAAAATATCAGTAACTACGTTTACACTACTGTTTCTATTTTATTTTGGTAGTTGATTGGACGAAGATAACATACATATATACCGTGAGTTTATTTTAACGTGAAGTATAGGATTTTCCGTATTTGTTTGGTTACGACTTCACATTTGATTGACAGCAATGTATCCAAGCGTTCACTTTAAAATGAAACGTAGATAGTCAAATTCAAATTCACGTTATTATTAACTTTTAAATTATGATATTTTTCTGTAAATAATATATTTGCATGTCGCTGGAATAGACATGGTGGACAAACTAATGGTAATATGTATATTAATTAAAGAAAAAAAATCACTCTAAACACATCAAATTTACCCAAATTACAAATATTATAAACAAGTTTTCTTAAAGTTTGATCTCAATATTATATCTGCTATGTTTCGTATTATATTGAATTAAATAGGTACATATACGATATACCATGTTTGACGTTAAAATAAATTCACGGTAGAAAAAAAATTATGGAATGAAGAGACATCTAAATAAAATAAAATTTGTAAAAATAATGGAGTGAATTTAATTTCTAGAAAACCGAGAAGAAAAAAATGCTACTATAAAAAGGTACAAGTTAATGATATTTTCATTTATTTTAAAATAAAAAATAATATTTTTAATGAAATGTCAATTAATTGAAAATAATTACAGTACATTTTTTTCAATACACATTGGCCTATATGTTGAACTGTCAAATTATTTATATAATCTTTATTGTTACTGTTGCTATTGTTAGTTTTCATGGTTTTTATGTTAAAAGCTGTTTAAGAGGTATGTTATAATTTTTATTTTTAGTTATTAAAATTTTAAATCAATTTTGCATTTGTAGAAAACAGCAGATTTGGAATAAATTAATGCCCATATAAACGTTGTACTTCGTGACGTCGTAGTCCAGTTACTAATATAAATAAGATGACATCTCTTCACTTCTTCAAAATTTTGACTATACCCCTATGTAACACGTACAATAATAAGACAGCGTTTAAATGTCTCATTATGTCATTCGTATACGACAAAGATTTTAGATAAAAGTTTTAATAATTCTTCCAGCTGAAATTGATGAGCTAAGGGTTCAATTCGAGGAAATCTACTATACATACTATCAGTATAATAGGTGAAATAGAAATATGAGTTGGACGCAGGTGAAATAGAGAAGTCAAGTTCACCTGTTCTATTACAGTTTATTCCTAGCATTTTAGTAGTGGGTTTCGAACCCCTCGAAAACAGCAGTATTTTTATTTGTTAATTATTTATAAATATTTAGCAATAATTTATAATTGTAAAACAAAATATTGTTTAAGCAATAAACTTCTAAGGACTAATCCTTATAAAAAATGAATATCTATATAGTCGATAGGAAGTATCGTACGTCGTACGCAGTTTAAAAGCAAGTACAGAGCCTCCATAAATTTCCACACAACAGAATTTAATTTTTCAGCCGATACGCAATATTTCAGGGCTTAAAAATAGCACCTTCGCCCTGAAAGATTTATGAAAAATATCTCACGTGGTTGTATCTCCTGCCGGGTGTCTGTCTTTGTTTATCCGTATGTGCGGCCGTAAGCCATAGCGTGAGGGAGAGAGACGGAGAGAATGCCTGCTACAATGAAGACGTGCCCTGCAATATTTATTGTCACTCTGTGGAATTAGACTAAGAGATGGCGATACTATCGTTATGCACCCCGAAATAAAATTCAATTTCGAGCATCCATCCGAAAAATACCCACTTTTAAGTAGGCTTCACTTAACTTCTCTAATTAGCAAATAAATACAATCTTCAATGCTTTATCAACATTTAAAGAAGATACACTCAAGTCTCCAAATACAAATAATGTTTGAATCATTTAACTCAAGAAAAGTGTAAAGAATAGTCTGACAATTTAAATTTGCCATGTAATTAAAAAATTACTTGTATTCCGTTTTTTTTTCGTCATGGCACTCTTATTATTGTCATATTTTAATCATATTAATATAAAACTTCAGATGCATTGTTCTCAAAAAAATCGTTATGTTAGGGTATGATAATATTATATCATTCAGAATAAAATTCTCTATTGAATAAGCAACTAAAAAAAAAGGTTCACATTTAAAATAAAAATGCTGGGTACCGTATTTTGAGAACCACTGGTTTAAAAAAATTGTTTGTCTCCTGTTAATAGCGTTGTAAAATAGAAATTGTTTTCTAATTTAACCGACCTCCTAGCTCTTATAGTCCTCGACATAGCAATGGTGGACAAAATAAAATGAACACACAGTATATACCACGGTTGAGAAGATCATTATTGACTTGATCTAGGTTTTTTTTTTTTAATTTTCTCAACCTAGGTACATAATATACCTTTATTCAAAAAATTTCGTTCTAACCAAAAAAATGAAACAAATGTGAATTGATATTTTTCAACAATTAACATAATCATAATCATACAAGACGAGTATAATATGAATAATAAATCAAAATTGTTGTTTTAATTAACCTTTTACATTTCCAATAAAATAAAATTAAATTTTTTGACAGAATGTAATGCTACAACATTTAAGTTGGCATTACTACATTTTGCCGGCCTAGGCCTACAAAACTGAGTTTCAGAACGATTTTGAGTTCTGTAATACTAGTCATAATGAAACGGAGGCGCAAAAATGTTATTTAGCGTCATGGATACTAAGGAGTTAAGTTATATTTTGACAGAGAGAAGGAGGAAATTTTTGTAATATAATTTGGAGAAAGGTAGTTCCGTGAAAAAAGCGTAGGGTATGTTTTAAATGTTTGAAGAATGCCATATGCGTATAATTCCTAGAGACAACCACGCGACCGCGAGGGTTGTAAGTTTATTTTCATATTATAATATTTCGTCAAAAGGAGAAGATTTTTCATGTCGCGGATTCCTGGAGCATTTTTCCGCATGTCCTTCTAGGCATGTGGCCGCATGTAAAGCTTTTGTATTTAAATTCTTCAGTGTAATTTCTTTTATTGTGGTAACACTCTACTGCTCCGGGATTACAATTATTAAATTTAACACAACCACGAGCTTTTAAAAAATGTTTCGTTATATTTTGTTGTTGTTTTTTGCTTTTAATTCTCGCATTTTTTACTTTATTCTTATTTACAGTAAAAGGAATAGAGATTACACTGCAAACACTGTATAACTTTCTTACTGGCAACATTCTTTCTTTTGGATGGGACACTCGTTTCATTCACAGATCTTACATATAGTTCTTCCACGATAACACATTTCATCAATCAGTTAATAATTAACTGTTTACTTATCATTGTTATTAATAACCTAACAATCATCAAGAGAAAATGGCAGTATGAAAAGACATAAACAAACACGCAAAAATACTTGTAGGAATAGTAAAGAAAATCTAAAATGTTATTCTTCATTTTTACCTCCCATCTGTATTGTTTTTGATCAAATTTCTCGATTACGATATTATTAAATATAAAATTTTTAAAATTTTCTATCGATCTGCATAATTACGTTTATATATAACTTCTAGCTAAACAAAAAAAAATATATAAATTAAAATAATTTTACATATCGTTTAAGCAGAGGAATTTCTATAAAACAGATGAGTTATTCATATGTTCACAAAATTTGACATATGATACAAAATAAAATAAGTAAATATGAAGTAGTTTTATTGTAATATTAAAAAAAGGTGGAAGAAATATATAACAAATATAGTTGCATGCGTGAATCAAGGTAAATTCGGTTCCGGATTTAGTAACGCCAAAAATAGCTGTTTTTTTTTTGGTTATACAAATCTTATAAAGGAAATTTTATGTGTGAAATAAATTAAAAATATTCTCAACTGCAATAACAAACTAATTATAAAACTACAAATTGAATGTACTGAAAAACTTATATAGAATATATTACATCATTGGCGGGAGGTAATGTGTTGGACACATCAGATTTTTTTTATTGCAATTGGCACTGCCAAAAGGGAATTATGCTTGAAAGATTTTTTGAATATTTCTCATACTTAAAAACGATTAACCGTAGAATGATATCATTTTTAAATGAAATAAGTTTAAATGAAATGTCATGTGGCATACACATCAGATGATAACCCTGTATTCACTTTTCGACACGACATTCCTAGGAGGAACAAGACGAAGGCAAATAGGAATAGTTTCATACGATTTTATTAATGATAGTAACACTGGTGACATATGATGTTAGTTTCTCGAAGGTATAAAATTATTGTATTTCCTATTTGCTAACCGATTTCTGCGATATAAACAGTTATAAGTACATAGTAGACTAAAGTGTTGCATCTTTACTGAAGTCCATGAACCCTTCCTGAAGGAGTGAGCAACAGAGTCGGGAGACGGCGTAATGATATCGAATGTTTGGGGAGAACGAAATGAAATTAGAATTCAGCAGAATGGCCAAAAGACTTTGGTGAATTTTAACCGTTAATGTTTGGTCTCCCTGCTGGGGGGAGAGGGGCAAAAAACAACCGCCAAGCGGACGTTTGCGAGTAACCGTATTCAGAATTAGAGATAATAGAATTGTATCTTTGTATAATTTGATTATTCAAAGTGTGCATGACTGGGATGTGTGTTGGTACTAAGCTTCGTCCTTCTTTCCAGTCCTAATTGATAATTGCTTTACCGAATTAAAAATAATTATGAGACGGGAAGCGAAAGAAGTACCGCACGTTGTATTTTGCTAAGAGCCATCCGTGGAATAAATTCCACTATGGACTCCACTTCGCTCTAAACTCTAAATACGTTTCAACCAATTATCTGTCTACACTAAAATTTGTCGTCTTTCCACACTACTAGAAATGAATTAATATTCATTGAAAACAATAGTTATTTACCGTATGTTCCAAAAAAGTGTTGTTATAGGATAACAACTAAGTCACCATATTGTACAGGAGAATATACATGTAGTTCTACACGTTATTTAATGCAGATTACTTCATTTTAGTAGAAAAATAAATTAATAATTTTCGCCTCATATTTTTATAGCTCTACACACTACATGACATCAGACAAATCGTAGTTATGTGGTTAGAGTAACGACCTACAGAGACAAACCTTCTCAGTTCGATTCCGACTTAGGACATTTTTTTATATGCAAAATTTTTAAGGAGTAAAGAGACGTCATCAATATTTATAACTAGATTATGATGGATGTAAATTTCATCTTCAAAAAATATATACGAGTAATAATTATTGATGGGCGGTTTTTCCACCTGTGGTAGTGAGTAATAGTAAACAACATATATTTTTGATATCTTACATAAACATTTCGATGCGATATTATCCTATTAACCGACGGTTAAGGTAACCGGCACTTTAATCAGAGATGGAAATACCAGCCCTTAATATAATTCTTCGAAATCATATAACTAAAAGTTAAGACACAAAATGCTTTCTTATAACAAGGGATGCTATGAAAAAAGCTTTTCAGCTTGTACAGATGTCGCTGTTGTGCTAATATATATATAATATATATATATATATATATATATATATATATATATATATATATATATATATATATATAGTATGTTTATGTTTTTTAAATTATTTAATAATAATACATAATTGTATTATAAGAAATGTATTTGACAATTGACATTGATATTACCTAAACAAATAAAAATGTACGTGTCATACAAGATTATTTATTTGTTCAAAGTTATTTGCGAATATTACCATGCAAGACAAGAAATATGCAAGAAAATGACGATCAAGGCAAGATTTTTATATACAAGAGTAATTAAGAAACAAGTTAATGTTTATGACAAAATGTTTGTTATTATCAATATTATATTTTTAGTACGATTAGGATTTAAATACCAGAAGTGAGAAAATAACATATACATATACCACGGTTGACAAGATCATTATTATCTAGAGCCTTATGTCCGTCGGTTGCTTCGTACTTCGCACAATAATGACAGTCTTCTCAAACTTGGTTTAAATTTTAATTTTTTTTTAATTTTTAAAATTTTCATATCTAATCGTAGATAATGTGTGTTGAAAAAATATATTGCAATTATTTAAATAATTGAAATATCATTAAAAACATATATGTTTCACTTTAAAATAATTGTAAAATCATAGCATTTATTTATTCTTGTTTTTCTAAATATAAACATCACTCGATTATTGTCACAAGTTTGATCTTGTTTTGTAACATTTTTCTAGGTCTATGACGTCTCTTTACTCCTTAAATTTTTTTACTATAATTAAGGATGAAGGTCTATTCCTTGTAGTTATTTTGTTCCAGAAATTAGTAATAATGAAATTAATATAAAATGACCTACTTAGGTCTCATAAATATGATTATTGCCATTATTTTAAATTATTATTGTCAACTCAATAAAATAAAACTCTCCTAAAATTCCTGTTTTACATGAGGTCCATTTCCTTGCTTATATCGACTGGCAATCTTGTCCCTATTTCTTCCTAACCGCATTCCAATCAAATCAAACTCCAATAACCTCCCGTGGAGCCGTCACTTGTCAAATCTGCTTTCTCGTGCGATGAATCAACCTTGGTCCAGCCAATTTGCATGGGAGAAATGACGCGGAAGATATGAACTCGGACAGCCCTGCATTGCCCACGTGGGATCCACATCGCGTGAGGCGATTGATTCCTCAGAAGTCTGGACTAATTTACGAGTAATTTTAGTAGGTAGCTGCAACCATGGTTTTTATTTTGATGATAGAGAAATAGTTCCGTGTCGATAATAATACCGATAGATAATATACCAATTGTAATGATTATAATTGGTTTAAGATTCAGGGAAGAACATTCTTTCACTATAAAATTTAGAGGTTATTATATTGTGTATTGTTTATTTGTATGATCGTTTAATCCTTTTAGATATGGGTATCGTTTGATGTTTGATGATGTAATATAAACACTACAGGATATTTACCTCTCGCTACTCAGTAAGAGAGGTATTGGAATCATGATAAAAATAGGATAGTGAGTTTTTAATGGATAATCATGTTTTGAAGTTCTTAGAACATGATTTTATTATTTTTATGTTGATGTTTGTCCGTGTGTGTATGTGGTTGGATGGATGAATGTTGTCTTGACGATTACTGAAATACTAGTGAATAAAAGAAGTTGAAATTTTACATATCGAAAGTGTTTTTTTCATAAAGATCTGAAGTGTTTTTCTAAAATATCTTAGTTAAATATGAATAATTGATATAGGAATCATGCCAAAAATCGGATAGTGAGTTTTCAATGGATAAGCACGTTTTGTAGTCCCTAGAACATAATTTTAATATTTTTACGATGATGTCTGTCCTTGTGTATGGATGGATGGATGTTGTCGTAACGATTACTTAAATATTAGTGAATAAAAGAAGTCGAAATTTTATATATAGCATTCTGTCAACTTAAATTATACCTGATTAGATTATGGTGTTAATTGTGCAATCGGAAGTGGTGTTTTCATGAAGATCTGAAGTGTTTTTCTCAAATATTTTAATTAATTATGCATATATGAGATTTTTTGTAAATAATAATTTAATATCGTCATTAGCTAAAATTTTATAGTTCAAATTTGTTTCTACATTTTTGATAAGGTGGTTTTAATATAAAAATAACGTGAATATAATGCAATGTGAGAATAACTTTATTTTAACGTGACAAATATATTTACATTGACAATCATAATAATATAACTGTTTTCCTTGCCTACTCCGACATATCAATTTTCATATTTGATATTGACAATTATTATAATTGAAATGATTGATATTGAAAATGTGGTAAAATTTACTCCCAAAATTAGTGGAAGTATGACAAACCGTTTACATTATTTTATTTATTTACCGATTTCATGATATTACACTTTTCTTTACATAGACAAAAGTAAGCAGAGTAACTACGTCATAATTGTTTATCATGTAATTTTGACAAATATGGTAATTAATAGCTACTATACAGAATTATCAAAAAAACATGGGACAATTGTCGTATCATATCAACCCATTCAAACTTGATCACAAAAACATTACTCACAAGAGAAATAAAATAATATTTGTTAATAACGTGAAATCGGTAAACTATTGAACAAACCACGTATGTTATGAATCATACCAGGTCTTCGATGTCTTAAAATCCTCACTCTCCGAGCTCGGAATTTAATTGACATCTGCAGCGATTATGATACTCATAACTATCCTAGATATGTTAATAGCTATGATATAGTAAGTTATAATATAACATTTATTTCGTGTGTTGTATATATTCAACAAATAACTTAAAAAAATCCTTTTCTAGTGTACGGAGACTAATTGGTTTGCTGTACATGATATTAGGATTTTTCCGATCAGCCAAAAAATTCGTACTATCCGAGATGTGGAACCTGCATGTAGGCATATTGTTCCTAATAATGGTTTGAATTTAATTAAAATGATTCAATTGCAGATGCAGAAGGAGGTGGTGGCGTAATTTTAATTATTTCATTTAAATAAAGAAGGTGGACGCATACCTGGGCGTCGCGGCACCGTAATGACCGGCGGACCAGAAAACGCCGGACCACAATTAGTAAACGGCGTCGGTCGAGGTAATGAGTGACTCGGAACGGAATTATTTTGCATATGTGCGCGCGGGTATAAGGAATCTTTACTATTTATTCTTCTACACTAATGTGTTCTTTCGTCTGGAAATCTCCCGCAATTACTACCTCCCTGACTTTCAACCACCAATGCAAATTTTTTTTAACAAAAATTTTTTTTTTATGTTTATATAAATATATACCATGTGCTAATCATTTAATTACTAGTTCTCCTTTTTTTATTACTTATTACTTCTAGACAATACAAGGCAAAACAAGACTTTGAAAAATCTTGCCTTGACTTGAAATTTCTGGACAAGATTTGACCATGTCTAATGCCAATATGCACCAACACTTAAGTTGTGGAATGATTTTTAATTCAATAGCAATATTTATGTGTTATGGATTCAATAAATTAGTGTATTGTGGAATGAAATTCAATTCTATAGCAGATTTACAGATTCAATAGCAATTTGTCAAAAAATAATGCTTGTATGTCAAAACTATTATATATTTTGTAAAATTATTTCATTAGCTAATATTAATAGGCAAGTATTATCTATTGTGTGTTTTAAATTTTTGATTGTAGTATGAACCAAGGACAAGAAGTAATTAGAATGTTTTTGTTTTTCATTAACATATATTTTGAAAGGATTTTTTTAGCTTGTTTTCAATATTTAGGGCAGGTTTTTTCACCTCTAGTTAAAATGTATGTTACCTTAACCATCGGTTTATAGAAAAATATCGCATCGAAAAACTGATGTAAGTTGTAATATACGTTATTTACTATTTCGATGCGATATTTTTCCATTAATTAATGGTTAAGGTAATCGGTACTTTAACCAGAAGTGGAAAAATTGGTTTACCAAAGTTAAAGTATATTTTTTTAATATAATAATTTTCTCCAATTGATTTGAAAACGAGAAAATAACGGGAAATATAATTTGTTGTATTTATCCTAATTACAATTATTGATTAACTGAGTAGCTAAGTGTATAAGTAAACCGTCTTAAACTTAATTAATAGAAATACTCAATTTTTATTGAAGCTTTGAACCTACCAAGTAATTCATGCAAATAAAAGAAAGTCTTGCCGTGCCTTGAAATTTCTAGACAGGATTTCTGCCACTCTGACTTTGGAAATCAAGACAATACTTACGCCAGTCTGGTGTTGATAATCTAGACAAGACAAGAGAAGAGTCTACAATGTCCAGACCAAGATGTAAACACTTGGAGATATTTTCCCTTTCTCGTGATTGTTTCACGCGGAGTACTTTGCGGAATCCGGACTCAGGATTCAGGAGCCCCAGCAAAGAACAAGATGTAAATCATGTAATTCTTTTTGGGATCGCCCCCTGTTCGAGTTTTAATTGTTTTAGTGTTCTTGCTCGATTTTAGAAAGCTTATGTTCGCCTCCGCAGAAACAATAAGTTTCGAACTGCGTTGGAAGGGTTTAGAGGGATAAGTGTCCGCAACTCATTAAAAACAACACAAAAACTCCCCGTTACTTTTAAGTATCATTCCTTGTTTCTTATTCATTTATTGGATTATGCTTCAAAATTTATCATCAGAGATAGAAATTATAAAACTACAATATCTGTAAATTCTGACACAAAACTATGCAGCTATTATCAAACCAAAAACCAAGCTTGGATAGATGTGGACAATACTTGAATGGGTAACCACGTGTGCGAAATTAAACATACAGGCCGTTTTAGACTAGCTTATAAAGTGTACAAGATTTTGCAGCATTTTTGGTACCATTTAAATTGGCTAGTATCAAACAGCAAATTGGTTTGGTTGAAATATTGCATACCATCGTAATTGTGTTGAAATGTAGTGCAGGTTACAGAAAACGTATGTAGTGCAGGTTATAGAAAATTGTTAACTACTAATAAAGTTGTAAGTATTGCAAAATTTATATGTAAATGAATTTACGATTAATTTTGCTTGTCACATTGACATATTCAAGAAAAGGGCAGAAAATCAGGACCAATATATTGTACAAGAAATTGCATTAGTATCATATAAAACTTCTACAAGATATTGTACCATTTCTCGTACTATTTATTGACGCATATATAGGCTAGTCTAAAATGGCCTTTAATGAGAAAGATCAGTCAATGAAAAAATGCTGTCCCATCTATAGGAACAAAAAAAATCACTATAAAAATGAAGTAACTCAGTAGATTGTTCCATTGTTTATTATTTTTTGTTACGATTGTTTATGCTTTTGGATAATTATACTAATTTTTATATTTTGATTTTTAATTTGGTTTTATTTTTATTTACTTATATAATTTAGACGGTATAATTTAAATTGTGAATCCATACTTCACACCTTTCTTGAGTTTTTATTATTGACCATGTTTAATAATAATTTATTATTGACTTAGGTGACCATGGTTACCAAGTAAGCGGTAGTTAAAAACAATTTCTCATGTCAAATTAAGGCTAATAATACTGGATGTCTAGGCTAGTACTATCTACCTATGTAACTCATAGATATTGAAATATATTATAATATATTTGACTTTAAAACTAATTTTTAATGTAAATTTCTCCATAAACTGTTCTCTGAAAAAATTTCAACACCAGATCTCTTTATACTTTCAATAAACAACTGCTGATCCTTTAAAAATTCTTTTTAATATGTTAATTATATGTTTTCAATTTTATATACCGTCATTGGCAACCATATAGGTAATGAAATATAATAGAAATGTCTGATATAAATAAGGTGAAGAGTACGATATAAACTAATGATGAGAGTAGACGCAGACGATGAAGACAGAAAGAAGTAGAACGCTAATTCCAATCGTAGTAGAAATAAGAATAATTGAGAGAAAAACGAATGAGGGAGTTGAAAGCAAGTCATAAATAAATTGCGGTGTTTGTGTGGGAGAAATAAAAATGAGTGGAATGACCAGGACTTGTGTAGTGTGTAATACGAAGAAATTGGTTTTCGTAATGAAACAGACATTTTAAGCTCCATTCAATCCGTAGCAAACCCGAGATGTAACGCTTCGGGAATTAGCTTTGACGCTGTTCAAAGGAAACAATCACTACTAAAATATAAATATCTCAAACATACAAACGCAGAGTTATTGAGCGTCTACACTCAATGTCATTCTTAGAATCTACTACAATCAACAATTCTTCTCATTTATTCCACAGGTATTACATTCCTACCAAAATCAGCTATTAATTTTTTTATTACAATTATTTTCTTAAATCCACAAATATAATATATCATTTTATCATCTATACTGTAAGTTTATTTTATCAGTAAACATAAAACAGTTTCTTTACCATATTTACAGAATGACAGCAATGTATTGAAGCGTTTATTTTATGAGTAAACATAGGGAATACTTGTCAGATTCGTCACATGTTAAAATCAATTGGATACACCGACTAGTAGGTTTATCTTTTGTATTTTATAATATAATAATTATTTTTTTATTCAACACCGTGTAATTATAACGCTATAACTATTGCATTTTTAGATAAATAATGTAGGTTATAAAACACAGGTGGGTTAGAAATTATAGCTCATTAAAACCTTCTTTACTCCATTTTTTTATTAAATATCATTTTGAAATGTGAACTGTCAAGAATACTTTTTTCTATGACACCTTTCTCACACTATGCAAAACACAATTAGAAATCATTTCTCACAGTATTTGCCAGCACTGCGCATGTGCATTGGGAAATATAATAAGTGTCAACTCTGCACATACTGTATTTTTTTTATGTCAAATAGTTTTCGAGCATGTATTTTTGTTCTATATCGTTTAGCAGTGTGGTCGTAGAAAAAGTATAGTGTGCCACTCATGCAAAATCACATATTTCCCACCTTGTGTGACTCCAGCACTCGTCTTCGTCTCGTGCCAAAACTTTCACACCTCATAGGAAATAGGCGACTTTCTGGACAATATACTATTATATATTTTACATCAATTTATAAACTGTTAGAACGAGCATTTCAAGACATCTAAGGCCTGGTATGATTCTTAACATCCATGGTTTGTTCAATAGTTTACCAGTTTCATGTTATTAATAAATATAATTTTATAAAATTCTCTTGTCAATAACGTTTTCGTGATCAAATCTGTATGGGTTGATAGGACACCATGGTTATAGTTATATTAACCAATTGTCCCACTTTACTTTGAGTGTCAGTATAGTAATAATATTTATTCACAACCACTATTGTAATATGTCAATTCCTAACCTGTCAAAGGTTGGTAACGTATGCCATTTTTAACTGCAATGACAATCTCACGGGTGGGAAGTACTTTAAAATCCCTTGGGGGGGAAGTGTTTACTATGGTTGCCTAGTAATACTGTCATAAATCTCTAAAAGTAAGGTGATCAGTGCTGTCAAACATATTAAAATAAATTTAAACATTTGTTTTCATAGACTACTACCGTCACATTAATTTAGTTTGTTGGAAAAAGGCGATATACGAGTAGAAGTTAATTTGGATAATTGTGAATAAAATAGTATACATAGTTCGGTGGGAGTTTCATTACAGCCTTGCGCTATATCTGAGCCTCGAGGCTTCGCCTCTCGGTCATATAATAAGCCCTCGGCTGTAATGAAACATTTCCCACCTCACATGTAATATACTATACCGTTCAGATATAGTTATGACTTAGTTACCCAGCTTACTTTTGTATATGTTAACAAAGGCTTGATATCCGGAAACTGGTAAAAGTTATTAAAAGTACCCCGATTGGTTCAGAACCCACTGTAGGTCTCTTGCAGAAGCTGTAGGCTGTCACTCTACACTACTAAATAATACTTATCATGGAGTAACTACTTGAGTCTGTGTTCCATCTAAGAATATTGTGCGACAGACGAACTACAAGCGCAGTACAAAATTGGAAATATAAGTCATTAACGTTGAAGATCGTCCGTTTCTTTTATTAGTAAAATTATGTTTGAAAAACTGGCGCGACAATAGCGGTACTCGAGAACAAGTGACAGGCGAAGAAAGAAAGAAAAACAAGCAATAACAAAACAACGTCGCGACGCCTAGCAGAAACAAACGAAGGAAAATAATGACTGGAGAATAGAGTATTCCGTTTGACACATATCCGCCAATTAAAAACTACGTCTCATTATTTGAGTGTCGGCACTTCTACTGACACCCTTGCACTCCCACGCAATCTGGGGTGAGGCGCGACAATACAGGCTGGAACAAGTCTTCCACTGTCCAGTGAGAAACAAGCTCAATGCAATGGATTCTGGAGATTGTACAAATTCTTTTAGAGTATATTGTTCAATCAGCATGTAATGTGTGCTATTACTCACGAAAATTAAATTTGCCAACACGAGAGAAAGCGAGTGTTGTAAATCATTAGAGTGAGTAATAGCCATTACATGCGAATAGAATACTATACTTCATCCACAACTATAACATGAAAAATGTTTATTATAATCAAATATGTCATCACACTTTGACAGATAAATAACAATAGCTTACGTCACTGTCAGGGCCGAATTATACACTAGGCAAACTAGGCAAATATCTAAGGGCGCTTCAGAATTTTGGAAACATTACAAAATTTCTTTAAATATAAAGAGAATATTGATAAGTTTATTGTATGAAAGTATAATATTTATTTGTTTATTTTTATTACATTAGGAAGAACCGAAAAAAATATAGAGTGCCTATAGTAAAATTAAAAATAATTTTGTGTTTTTGAATAACTTAAAGAAATTCATGATGATTTTATACGGACAATAAATATTGTTCTCAGAAGCTTAGAAGCATAGTTTCCTGACAAATATATTCAATGTGAACATTTCTTTAAAAATATAAAAGCCCGGAATATAAGGGAACTTTCAAGTTTTATTAGAGAGAAAAAATAATTACAATGTTTTCTAACGTAGGAATAGAAAAGAGTAGTTATTTGTATATCAAGGGACTAAAGTATAATTTTTCATTACGCATATTGAATTTATTCTACGAGACGATAGCATATAAGAAATACTTTAGTCCTTAGATATACATTATATTTTTTTCCGAAATCGTTAAAATATTAATTAAAAACATATATAAATAGCATTATGTGTTTGTAAAACGTCACCTAGCTATTGAGACGGGGATGGCTGTGATAATAAACGTACTGTCAAATTGTCAAATATTTTTTTATAATTTTCATTTATGTTTACACCTGCTTAGACGTCGTCTGCATGAAATCAGATAAATTATTATCAAAGGTAAATAATAAATAAATTCACCAATAATATTGTAGAATATGTTTGTTATTTTAGGTAGTGCTAAAATAAACTGCAAAAGTATAATACAATTAAAATGGAGGTTAATTCAAAATGACAGATGAGTCCGTAAAGTTAAATTTTGATAAAAGAATCTGTAAAGTTTTACTTTAGATACTAATTTGGCGAATTTCGCGGAATGATAACGTGTACTTTAGTATCGATTTCGAAAAAAAAGTAATTTTGTGTTTGCTCTTCTGACAGTTAAGATTTAAATTTGACATAACGATTGAATACTATTCCATCAAACTGTCAATATTATTCAATTACGAACAGTACCGACCTTCATTCATTGATACAAAACAAATGAATTTTAGGTATACTATTAGAGAGTTGTGGATAAAATAATTAACTCGTTTTTCATTTTTTATCAAAGTAATATACATACATGTACATTGTAATTCCGATATAAACATTGGTATGGTATTTTTTGTGAAAGTGTTAGTGGTAGGTGGCCTGGGGTTAAACTCTGCAGCGTGTGTTGTGTGACGGGGAGGTAAGAGCAGGCTCTCGACTGGAGACAATTGTAGGGCCCTACACGAGGATCGGAGTGTGGAGTGCGTTCTAATGAGCAGCGCTCCGGGCGGCCTGCAAGTGCAGGACATACCGGAAAAATAACTATCGCTCATTCAGGAAATGTGTTGTTCCGATAATGTGACTGATTGACGAAAACTTATACTATTGAAAAATTTGTATCATTACGAAAATCAAATTAATTTGTAATTTTGTGAGGTCCAGTTTAGTGTGTAAAGAATAGTCGAAAAACCGAAATAGGTATCAAAATCGGAATTTTAGATTTATGAGGTGCATAGACTAATGAATAGTTCAAAATCTACAATAATCATTGGCGCTATAAAAAAAAACTTGAATACGCGTGGACAATACTTGGATACCACATATGCGAAATTAAAGATAAAGGCCGTTTTATACTAGCCTATAAATTATACAAGATCTTGCACCATTTTTGGTATAATTTAAATTGGCTAGTATCGAACAGAAAATTAATTGAAATATTATACAAGATCGTAAATGTGATGAAAAAATAGAACATATTCTATTTTTCATACAATCTGACAGTCAATTTGACTGCGGGCATTCGCATATATGAAATTTGTGATCTCACGTGTTTCTAACGTCCATTTGTTTTTATTGTATGTTATGTGGTTATAGAAAACGTATTGTTTACTACTGATAAAATTGTAAGTATTACAAACTTTAAATGTAAATGAATTTATAGTTAATTTTGTTTGTTACATTGACATTTTCAAGGAAAGTGCGCAGAATCAGAGCTAATATATTGTATAAGAAATTGCATTAGTATCATACAAAGCTTCGTCAAAATCTAACAATTTTTGATACAAGATATTGTACATTTCTTAATTAACGTAAATTGTCGTTACTAGTGTTTCACAAGAGCCTTGTATGCAAAAAGTGCAAGACAAGAACAAGAAAAGAGCTACAAATTTCAAAGCAAGATAAAACAAGAAATTGTCTGTCAACAACAATCGAACTGCGAACCTATGACTCTGTAACCTGTTACTCTAACCTCAAAACTATTATCTTACCGATGTCAACATCGCATGAAGATGAGAGCAATAAAAATATGAGACGAAAATTTTTAAACTATTTTTAGAAATTTCATTGAATTATGATATTAAATGAAAGTAATCTATATTAAATTAGATCTATAAATGTATGTAGTATTGTCGTGTACACACAGTATACAACGGTATTGTGGTGTAAAAGTATCAAAATATTTATACAATTACTTGATTTTGGCGCTTATTCTTTGTGGTAACAATAAATATAATTTTTTTCCTAAGGCACGTTACACGTTTTGGATCCTCTTCATGTAATTTTTATACTATTGCAAAATAGTAATACATAATAAGGCGAAACTTACAACACCATTGGTAAAAGCATCATGAGATACGGTGTTGTAAAAGCAGCTTTACAATGCAGGAAATTATTTACACACAAACATATCCTATAATTGTCATTTGGGTCGCGCACTGAAAACAAAATATCGGTAGCATCCAATCAAAACAGTGAGTAGCAAGACAAAAACTCCACGAAAACAATCCTTAGTGTTTGTCGATAGTTGAAAATAGCCCGAGTGGATATTCATAGGCCGGGCCGGTCTAAATAGCATTACAAAGCGAAATTGAAGCGATGTATCATACGATAGGGACAATTACCAAAGCATTAAATCGAGCAGTGAGGGCGAGTTACCTGGCCGATCCACGCATTCTAGATTCTATTTTTGTTGGCACGTACCACCGGAAGGCTGACAAAAATACTCCACATTGTAGAGAAATAAATTAGAAAAAACTAGCGCGATCATTTGTATTGGATTCCTAGCTGTAATAAGCCGCATTTATTTCATACTTTCTAACTGACTTTGCTCTAAATTCTTAACACCTTTCAACCAAAATACTCATTACTCTACAGTATATGTCTACGAGTACAACAATGAAAATAAATTTACAACAATAAAAATTCAATATAGTAATGATTATTATGATCAATAAAGTGTTTATTATTATTATTGTTATTAATGACCTAATCGACGAGTAATAATAGTGTATTGTGCAACAAGTGCAGAAATTAGCGCAAGTATTTAATTCTTCTTAATATTATTAACTAGCAAAGTGATATAATTACTGGAATTCAATGTTTTGAACGCTTTTTTTCTACTCCGACCGGTTTCGATCCCGTATCAAGAAGTAACAGTCAATATTAATTCATTTTCATTTTTAATTTTGACTATCATTCACTGAGATAAAGACATGTGGAGTAGAAACCGGTTGAAGTACAAATAATGCCTTCGAAAATTAGAAATGACGTCCTTTAACAAAATCATTTGAGACAAAAGAGGGATTAACAATTAACATCCTATCTTTAATAAAACAATTTCTACGAGGGCAGGATTAACTACTCTGGAGGGACTAAGCAAATGAAAATTAGAGAATCAAATAAAAATTTATAGAAAATCTTTTTGGAGCTGAGGATCCCCTATCGATTGGAGCCTGAAGCAATTGCTTTGATAGTTTATGCTTTAATTAACAAATATACCTTTCAATCAAAAATCTCTTTCTCCATGAGATATAAAAGAGCTAGTAATCATAGATACAGCTGATAAGTAATTCTGAATGTGTGGCACTTTATTCTTTTTCTCATAGACACAGAAAATATTGTTAGAATGATCTCTCATACAGCACAGGTGCAATGTTGGCAAAAATGAGAAATGATTTCTCACACTTATTTATGCAAAATGTATTAAATCGTAGTTACTAGGGACAATTTTCCTTTATTATTGAATAATAAAAGACAAACTTAGTAAGGGTACTCAAAGAATTTGGAAGTTAAAATATATTAATAGACTACAGGAAGTAGATATAAGTTAGCTCATATTGAGAAAAAATGACTCTTAACACATAATTTAAAGCGAGTAAAGATATCTCAATGACTCAAATCTTACAAGTATTAATCAAAGTGTTTAGCTTTTAACAACTTATAAATAAACTTCGCATTGCAATCAAACCAAAATAAATCATCACACTTCAAAAATAAATTTATTAATGTACCACACACATATTACAAATTTCAATATATTAATAATTTGTTTTTTTTTTAAAGATTGGGAGCATGACAAACGCAGACTTAAGTAAATATCGATGTGCTGATTTCCAAACCTACAATCCTGTTCCGCCTTTTCGATTTTATTCTATCGCTTTATTAACTATCTTTTATTTATTTTCAAAATCTATAACCTCATATCAAAACTGTGTAGAGTTAAAACAAACCAAACAACAATACTAAAACTAAAATGGTGTTGTCAAACGCAAAATATCCCAAAAATCTGCATTTTTGTGCCCAAAATTTTGATTTTAGGATATAGTATGCTTTCATAGATCACGACGTGCTGATTTCAAATTTTCAAACGAAATTTAATTATCTCTTTTCGTTCTTGAGATACTTGCTGTCAGAGTTGCACCTCAAAAAAGTGTGTTTTTTGGTTATATTTCTAAAATGGGTAGAGATACAATTTCAACGTTTATACCAGTCGATTCTACGGGAAAAGTTATATAAAGAAATGTTTTCTCCACATACACGTTCTTTGGAACGATTAAGTGAAAAATAAGAAAATCGAAAAAACCTAAATTTCAAAATTTTTTCGAACAACTTTTTCTCTCCAAAACTTTTCATTTTCTAGACTTAAGTAAATATCAACATGCTGATTTCAAATTTTCAAACCGATTTGAATTATCTCTTACCGTTCTCGAGATATTCGTGTTCAAAGTTGAATTTTGGCAAAACCTAAAAAAACAGGTTTTTTAGGTATACTCCTTTAATGGTTAGGTTTACGACTTCGCCGACATCATCAATCGATTCTACGAGCAAAATTACATAAGTATACCAATTTTTAGATTTTTATTCCAATGGATACAATTTTTAGATCGAAAATACGAAATCATAAAAAATCGAAAAAAATGCCTGATGAACCCCTTACGATTTTTTCGATTTTTGGCCATTTTCAGTTTATTCCTTCCAGAAATTCTATCTGTTGAGATAAAAATCTGAAAATTGGTACACTTACGTAGTTTTGCCCGTAGAATCGAATGGTGTGGTCGCCGAAACCATAAACCTAACCATTTTAGAGATATACCTAAAAAACCTATTTTTTTAGGTACAACTTTGAAGTCAAATATCTCGAGAACGGGAAGAGATAATGGAATTCTGTTTTTTTTAATTTGGAATCAGCGCATCGATATCTACTTAAGTCCAAAAACTGAAAAATTTTGGAGACAAAAAGTTTCGAAGCGAAAAATTGAAATTTAGGTTTTTTCGTTTTTCTTATTTTTCACCTAATCGTTCCAAAGAACGTATATGTGGGCAAAACATTTCTTTATATAACTTTTCTCGTAGAATCGAATGGTAAAGTAGTTGAGATTGTATCTCTACTCATTTTTGAGATATGCTCAAAAAACACACTTTTTTGAGATACAACTTTGGGAGCAAATATCTCCGAAACGAAAAGAGATAATTAAATTCTGCTTGTAAATTTGGTATCAGCGTAGGTTATTCTTTAAAAAATATTACACACAAAATTTTGTAAAATTTGAAAATATTCGAGGTAAAAATTCGATATTTTAAAATATTTTCGGGTTTACGCAAAAATACAGCATCAGCGGCTTTGAGACTTACTTCCCCTGTTGTTACTACATACATAAACTATTTTTCCAAGTAAATATGACCGCCCCTTTTTAGACATTTTTTCTTAAAACTGTCCAGTTTTATTGGTAAATTAAATTTATTCTTTTTAACGCTTATATATTCGGGGCGCCGAAATTATATTAACAGAATTACTAACCGATTGTGAATTAAAATATTTAACGGTAACCATAGATAATGTGAGGTATAAATTCTATAATATCTGGGGGTGTTAAATTATGAATTTCTTTGTTATAATTTTTTTTTATCATAAAGCCTTGGAAATTGACATGTATCAAAAATAATATTGTTTCATTTTTTTTAACTCACTGTCAAACTGAAGTAGTGAAATGAAGACATTTTTATTATTAAAATATAAATGTAGGAAATAATATTGTGGTCATAGAAAAAGCATAGTGTACAAATCGTTTGAAATCTCCATTTCATGCTTGTAGTACAAAATATATTATTTTGTTATAATGTTTAGTTTTTATATTTATAATTATAGTTTCATTTGTAAGTACAAAGCACTGTCGTTCGATGTTGATGTTGTTTTATGTACCAAGAATGTCTTCCAAATCTTTATTTGTGTTCCTGGTAACTGAATGTTTTGATTTCATGAAAAATATGGATGCGTCGTTCGAACAAAGTGTATTCGAAGATCTGTGTGCGGTGTCACCAATGTCTTCTCAAAATAGCCTCAGGATCTCTCTCTTACCTCTCGCTTCAGGCTAAATTAGCGAGAGAGTGAATAATCGGAAATCTTCTCCCTCTCACAAAAAATATATACGCCTCGGAAAATATATAAATCACTATATAGTTTACTGTAGGCGTGGTCTTACCTTACATTTTAATTTATATAACAAAATAGATTAAGCATTACCAGAAAAATAAGTTATATATATAGCAAGGGTTTTATTAAGAAGGTAAACATCAAATAATGATTCATGGATCATTCTCTTTATACAAAACTTCAGTTGACATCAGTTAATTCACTTATTTTGACTGTTCTTTTTACCACAACTAACCTGACCTCGTAAGGTTATGCTTCAGTCAACAAATATTGTTTTAGTATTAAATTTGAAATATTGTTATTTTATTTGTAACAATAACAAAATTGACAATAATATTGAAGATGCGTTAGTAAGTGGTGAAGATTGATTTACAGTCGAAACGTTGGTGTATTAGAAAATTTTGCTAAATTGTTGCTACTCTAAATTTTTTTTTACTAATTATCCAGTCGAATAAAACCAATTCTGTATTATAAACATAAAATTTAGTATTGGCACTTTTCTTGCTTTCTTCTTTGTAAAATATTCTATAATATCTTCCTATGATAATACTCCTAAAATATCATTGTTGATGCTCAGAAATATAAGATGACGTTTTAGGCGTTTTTCGATTATAACAGTTCTCAGTTTTTTAATATTATTAATTTTGAGAATGATTTTTCTTCGGTGCAATTTGTTATCATGAAAACACGATATATTTTTGAGATGACTTCCACGTTTGGAAGAGGATTCTGCATTTTTCTTTTTTTCTTTTATTGAATTATACATAAATAGTGCTCGACTAAAGGCACTATTATTTTCTTCTATGAAAAATTTAGTCATTCCGTTGTACATTAGTAAAGTTACAAGTATATAATTTTTGGTGTTTTCCAGGTTGGTTTTTCTTATTTTCCAGTAATGTAAATTGTTGTCGTCACTTTTAACAAAAGCACTATTAAAAGTGAGCTCGGAATACGGACCAACATTTCGTGATAATTTTCTATGTGAATCATTTCGACAGAATGCTAGGTTCACATTTTTTTATTTATAACAATTGAAACGCAGTTCATTTGTCATCCCAAAATAAACTATGATCAAAATATTATTCTAAACAACTTCAATTGACTATTTATATCCTACAAAAATATATTCAAATATATTACAAAATATTTAAAACGTTAAATACAAAACACTTTCGCCAGTTTTTAAAATACAGCCAGCAAAGTTATTTTTAAATTACTTGACCTAGGGTAACCTACAGCGAAATAACTACTCAGTCCTAAGTGTAATTATTTTATTTTTCTATGCTAGAATGTATTTTTGTATCAATTATTGTTATTTCCTTGTTTAGTGTTGAAAATAAGACGGAGAAAATATTGAAAATAGAAAGAAAATTTGGTGGCTGATCTATTCATAAACAAATTTAGCCATATAATATTATTCCAATGGGATATGTAACCAAATTTTATTTTTTTCATGTAGATACTTGACAAAATAAATACTCGTGTTTTTAAAATTTATTTATTATTTGTAGTTCACGGGAAAATAGTTATTAAAAATTTGGGGAAGGAGTATCGTAACGTCATTATGGTAGAATCATGAAAGAAGACAGATAGACTGCAGGCATAAGAAACAGTCTGTCTTCTTCCACGATTCTACCATGCTGACGTCACATAACCCTTCTCCAAAACAATTAATTGTTAATAATAATACGCAGCTAACCTTTCTTCACAATTCTACTATGCTGACTGACTGATAACTATATTATTGCAAACTAATGTTTAGTTTTTATTATTATAACGACACTATAGTGGTTCATTTTTATATTTAAGACTTATATAATGAAAGTCGATTGTGGACACATACCTCATTGATTTATTTAGTTTCAGTGATATATAAAATTATTTTGTAAACCCTATAGATATTATATGAAGTAATGGATGACTAATGAAGAAAGAAATAACAAATAATGGCTATTAAGAGAGAAAATATTCGTTATGTTGGAAGGAAGAAACATCTTTGAGGCATTTAAGAATATAGAGCAGAGAAATTTACAAGGAAAAATATAAGAAAATATCTGTTAGATGAAGTGATGTCAGGACAAGAGCGAATGAAACAAGTTAAGTAGAAGAGGGACATTCATTATGATATGTAATAATAATATAATAATAATTGTAACATATTGTAGATTCTATGTTGACTGACAAGAATAAATATAAATTATTATCTCTGGCACAACATACCTAGAGAACTCGTTTCCCCTTAAAAGTTTTACTTGAATTTTAGTGGTATATAGTGGGTTCCGAACCACTCAGACACAGTGGTATTAATAATTTGGATGAATATTTTTGAAGCAGTGATAAATATAATAATAATAATAATAATAATAGAAGATGAGTTTTCCTGCTATCGTTAGAATGTGCGTTTGAATGTCCACCTGGTACAAGGTCTTTGGCTTGCAACAATGTCTTCAGTAGCCATGGTGACGCCAAGACAACGTCAACAACATGTGAGCTACTTTCAACTGTTTGTGTGAGCATGAGTAATACTTGGGCACACTTAGGAGGGGGTAGCTAAATATACGCCACACCGGTAGGAAGATCTATACATCGTGATTCAAAATCGAATTAGGAAATTAGATCATAGGTGACCTATTTTTAGATGGGTATCCATCGAAATCTTAACTTTTCTCACCATTGCTTCCCCAAAAAATTGTTATTGATATTTTCAATGCTTCATTTTTAATATTCAACCATATAATGTTTGTAGGTATATATTATAAGTTTACATTTATTTATTGCCAATTTTATATAGGTATACAAAATTTAAAAGATCTTGTTCTTTCTGACTATTTAGTTAACTTATAAATTATAATGATATATTGTTTATAGGTTTTGGGTCACACAAAACTGATTATTGGTAATTTCGGTATAACAAGACATTTTCTCGTTATGGTTTCGATATAGTACAGGTCAAAAATTGAGGAAATCTCTCTACATACGACACTCCGGCCAACAGAATTGAAGGACATTATCTAACCTGAAAAACTATGAACAATCGAAATATATTTTTTAGAAAAGGTAGAACCTGGTACTCAAGGTACTGTTGAAGAAAGAAAAAAACATTTTGTCAAAAAAGAAAACGCTCTTATTGAAAGATGCTTAGTAGTAAGGATGAAAAAATAGATAAATTTTTATTTTAATTAAAATACATGTATACGTTTGTAAAAAAATAAAATATATAGTTTTTTTTAGAATCTAAATCATTTTTTGTACTTGTTCTTAATTTCGTATAACACGAATCGTTTAACATGGCATTTTTGTTGTAATTATACAATTACTTTACAAATTACAAGCTGACAACAAAATGTCAATTTTACACATTGTCGTAGTTAAAAGTACTTTTTTCACAACATGTATAGAAAGCTCTTTTTTCTTCTCGCGATATAGTTACAAAAATTACTTTTTTCTATGACCACTATAGAAAGTAGCACTTTTCTCACAGTACTTGCCAACATTGCGCATGCACAGTGTGGGAAAGGTCATTTGTCACAATAATTGACAACACTGCGTATGCGTGACGGTACTCTTTGTGAGGTTACCTAGGCCGTATTATTATTTATGCCAAATAGCTTTCGTGCATGTATTTTTGTTCTGTAACGTTTAGCAGTGTGGTCGTAGAAAAAGTATAGTGTTCCACTCGTGCAGAATCACCTATTTCCGAACTTGTGTGATTCCAGCACTCGAGTTCGTCTCGTGCCGAAACTTTCACACATCTTGGGAAATAGGCGACTTTCTGCACTTGTTGCACAATATAGCATTATGCCATGTAAGTAAAAGTAAGTTAGTAACATTAGTTATATTTTTATATTAATAACAAAACTATTAAGTTTTTGCTTATTTCTCACCTTGTGTGATTTCAACACTCGACTTTCACATCTCGTGGGAAATAGGTGACTTTCTGCACTTGCTGCACAATATACTAATATGCCATGTAAGTAAAAATAAGTTAGTAACATTAGATATATTTTTATTAATAACAAAATTATTAAATTTTAAAACAAAAATCAACAATGATTAGGAAGGTTTAAGAAAAATACTTAGTGTTGTTATTGTTGGTTTGGATGCGTTTTGGGTAACAGTGTAGTACACTGCGATTTGTGTTGAGGGCGGAGGCGTAAGAGGAATGAATGTAAATATAGAACAGTTGGCTTTGATGATTCCTATAGACGATTACTGTTGAGTGAACCGGTCAGATTGAGAGCGCGCGAAGAGTGAAACACTGCTAGACAGGTGCGCAAATAACTAAGGATTCATCACTAAATTACATCGCCATTTCAAGGATACTGACGCACCGAAATAAGGACTCTATTACCAGCTATCATTACATGCACAAGTATAAATACATATAGAGATATCATGCATTGCATTTAGGCACAATTTAAACAACTTTTAAGCTACAAAGAATGTAAATATATTATAACTTTCGAGAAGGTATGAAATGAGGCGGAGCCTGCGGACGAGAATTGTTGTTCTGGTACTTACAATCTGAGTCGCTTATTATATTTTTGCGCCATCAGCAGGACTTAACTTCAAATAATGTTAAAGTATTTGTAAAATGTAGACCACTTGACTGTTCAAATTTATTTATTTGCAACTTTTTATAGTTAATTTTGCTCATTGCTAGACGAACAAATTTATACGAAATTCGTATGATTTTCATAATTACCCTGATAATAGGAGTGTTGACAATGGTAACCAAATAAGAAATATTATAAGAAAGTTGCTATTCTCGTATGGTAACATACCTCCTTCAAAGTTATAATGTACTTACGTTCCTTGTATCTTAAATAACAGTAATATAAGACAAAATAAAAAAATAGAAATTAGTTATTAAAAATTAAAATGTACAGGTCCTATTAGTAATAAAAATTAAGTTACTTATATAAGAACGAAAATGTACTAGCACGAAATTTTTACATTACATTTTTTAGAAAATATCTTCGATTTGAACTATTTGGAAAGTTTCGAGATTAAGAAAGCCACTTTTATAGGTAAACCATTAATTAAGGACCAACTTGACTTATTTATTTCCCCTTACTTGTACGTTGTCAAATATCACCAGAAATATTCCTCTGTATCATTTAGAATGCTGATAATCATCTACAAATGTTGTTAATTCTACCAAACTAGTGGAGTTATCTTTGGAATTAAATACTACACTTAATTCTTTTTTTTATGAATTGGGACTGGAATTAGTTTGACATATCAGGATGTAACAAGGGGTATAACTAATCCAGGTTAGTGGCTAATCTTTTTTATGAATCTGGATGAAAAGGTATTACCGAAAGTCTTCAAATAGATTCTTAGTTTTTCTCGCCTTGTATTATGGTTCTTTAAGAAAAAAAAGGTATGAATTTCCTTATTTATGGTTTGAAGCCGAAACTAGTAGGAATAAATTATTATTTTCGTGGACAATACCAAGTGTTTTATTTTCTCAATTTTTTACAATATCTCTATAAATTTCAACATTTTTGGGGTGTAAAGTATCTTAAGAATAAACCAATTAATATCCGCGTAATGAAAATTCGACAACATGCCTCCCTTATGAAAACCCCCGAATGTTTTTATAAATATAGCTCAATTAATCAATCGGTGTTTGTTACTTCAGTAATTAACTCGTATCTTAATCAAACTGCCAAGTCATAGGCGTCGCATCAGGGTAAGGATTTCGGTATCGAGTTATTTATAAAATCGCAGTTGCCTATGCGTTAATCATTGCCCGTAGGCAATTAAGTTCAGAGATGTTTCAAGTATGCATAGACGTATTGCAAACAATGTTGCTCTGTATGGACAGCTGTTTATAAATAAAAGAAAGCGGATCACTATGCTTCTGATGTTTGTACTTTCTCGTCTCTTCAAATGAATATCTGTTTGGAAATTTTAAATGGATTATAGATCACTTTATCTCTTCATCTCTAAATCGATATTCAATTGCGTATGATCGATAAATAATAATCAATGTACAGTAAGATTATCAATAATATCATTTTTCTCTGATCACAATGATAACTTGTTTTCATTCTGAAAAATCGTTATTCCAGTATGTTATGTCTGCTAGGCAACTAAAAATAATTATATAGGAATATTATTGCCGTAGGGTTTTATGTAAAAGTCCATAGTTACATGAGTCGTAATTGTATTAAATATTAAGATTTTTAAGATGCATTACGCACGAAGTGCGCACGTTACACAAGAGCTTCGAAGAGCGCAATTGTTTTACAACTCGAATTATGAACTATACTTTTTCTACAACCACTATTTGATTGTTTTTCGATCACACCACAATCACACAATACATTAAAAGAATTGACACATCACTAGTAAATAGTACCAACTAAATAACTCAAACTGTCAACCTCAAAATAATAAATTGAACCTATTTACTATATCTTGTTTCTTTCTTAATTAGTCGTAATGTTTTATATTATTGTAATTAATTTTATCTTATTAATACTGCTAACATTATTTCGATAAATCAAAAATTTTCAACTGTGTGATGACATACTTTTCACACAGTCTTCGTAATGTGACACTTAGATAATCTATAAGTTTTACAATAATACCTATTTACATTAATAGTCATAGAGAAATGTTTTTGTGTCAAATAATTATGTTAATTTACACGTTTATAATATTAAATATAAAATAATCCGGTAAATTAATTTTCAAATAAAAATTTTAGACACGCAGTTTTTTTAAATAAAGATTTATCGCGACATCATTATACGAACAAAAGCTTAGAGAAAAATAAACAGTATTTTGTGTGAGATTGAAACTAGGCAGAAGTAGAGGTGGTCGCATTTCAGTGAAGTTTTAATTTTCGAATTTCTCTTATAAATATTTAATACTTTATAACAATTCTTACATCATTGCAGTCTATTTTAATCAAATTTGCAATATTTATTTCTTTAAAATACGTATTCTTGGAACACTCTATTTATCTTTTGGTCCTAGGAAAAGTAAATTTCTTCGACTTTTTCTACAAATAGCACATTTGTCTATTTCATTTCATTCTATTTTAAGAGATGTTTAATTTTACTGACAGTTCTACATTCGACAATTTATATTCTTATTTCTTATATTTTTCCCTAGATTTGTCTACGAGTAAGACCAGCCATTTAATCAAATTTTTGAGACAGTTTTGGAAAACAGGGCAATATATCTAGTAGTCTTATTGTGAAATTTACAAGGGGTTATAAAAGGGAGCTATTTTAGCGTAAAATTAAAGTAGGGAAGATCAGGAAAAAATAATAATTCTCGATATAGAAGCCGTGGAGTAGGCAATAAAATAAAATATAAATTATAGTTTGGATGAAGTTGGTTCGAATCCAGCTCGGAATTATAACGATGTATGTCCGAGGTTTAACAAGCAATAAAGCGCGATGTGCGTAGGGCCGATATATGGGAGTTTATGTTCTGTTTGCCACTTTTTTATGATTTGTTGTTATGATAGTTTCCCGCTCGGCTCGGGGATCTCAATGATTTAATGATCTGAATTTGCTTCCAAGGAACACGGGGGTATTAAATCACCCGCCTATACCGTTTTATTCGACAACTATAAGCTTTTTATAAAGATGGATATTTCTTCCGCACACCTTTATCAATACCTACAAAAAAACGGGGCTGAAATTATTTTATTGTATTGCAGGATTGAGCGTTAGAAAAGGTTTATTGATTGAGTTTCCAAAACAGTAAGTTCTTTTATTGGGTACTATGACTAATAAAACAGTTAATACATATTTAGTTAAATACACAAAAATTATTTAGTACAATCATTTAGGCTATTAAAATTAACTGTGCTGTTACAAATAATACAATTCAATTATTGATGAATAATGGGAGTTTACGAATTATTTTTGCAGTTATTTTTTAAATAAAAAAATAACAAGTGTTTGACGCATTGTATTTTTTAAAAGTACCATGAAATGGATTTTCATTTGCCATATACGAGTACATCTCATTTTAAAAACATTTTTTACTTACTTTGATTACTACATTAAGAACGGTAAGGAATGCCGATTTCACATAATATTGGTGTCGTCGCTTCGCTCCTCTTTCAAACAATTGTCTTCGTTCGATATAATGTCTTTACCGTTTTTAATAAATAATGAAATTCTGTACTTTAGAACACATCAATAATGTAAATAATGCAACTAATTACTTGTAAAATTTTTACGGGTTAGTAGCTTGTAAAAGTTAGTATTCTAGGCGAATAATCAATTCAAATAAATAACGGTTTACAAGTTAGTAACAAATAGAAATATTTATCTACGACCACTAATGTAAATAGCCATTATTGTACAACATATTGGTTATCTAAGTGTCACATTATGGAAGGCCGTATGTATAGTAAGGGATCGGACAGTTAGGGAATTTTTGATTTATCGAAATTATGTTAGCAGTATAAATAAGATCAAATTAATTATAATAAATTTAAAACATTATGTCTAATGAAGAAAGTAATAAGAAATGTTCTACATGGTATGGTTTTATTGGGTTGTAAATAGTTTCGATTTATAATTTAGAGGTTTCCTGTAGATGTAGTTTGTAGTTAGCGCTGTTTACTAGTGATGTGTCAATTGTTTCAATGTATTGTGTGATTGTGATTTGATCGAAAAACCGTCAAATAGTTGTCAAAAAAAGTATAGTGTATAATTCCAGTTGTAAAGCAATTATGCACTCGTGTGATATATGCATCTTACAATTAATAATATGTAATATACTATTACCTATATAATAAACCAATATTTGTAATAATGGTATACACCCAACATTGGTTAGATAATAAACTATTAGTGATATTTTTATTTATATTTTTACTTGTTTCACATTTCAAACTATCTAAAATATACGAAAGTTAACGTTTAATAAACACCTTATACTGTATAAATATACGAAATATCGATATGTACGATAATGATTGGCACAGCCAGCAATGGGTAATAAGCCGTGAGTGATACATGGAAGAATGGTGGAACGTTTTGGATGTGCTACGAGCGAGGTGATCGGAAAGCGTGGGTTTATTTATAGGTTTAATGACGATGTTTTTTGCGGGCGTCGCTTAGAGCTAATTGAAAAATGACCGAAAAAGAAGAAGAAGTAAAAATAGCGTCTCATTTAAGGTAGACAGGGAAACAAATGTCGCTTCTATAGAAGAGTATCAGGCCAGTTTTTCAGGTCTCTTTCTTTGATAATCCATACTTATTACTTCGTCTTATTCTTTTTATTCTTCGCGGGCCGGAACGGCGTTCATGATGGACGATAATAGGTAATGTAAGACGATAGAAACAGCAGCGTTCGGTCGCTTAACTGCAGCTCCGGCAACGACTCCGGGATATCTGGATTGCTTAAATACTTTTTCTCCACCGCTCAGTTCATCGACGTACGTCACGTTCAAACGCGAAATATGCAAAACTTTAATATTTTGTACAATTCTACTATTACCCCTTATTGTAAATAAAGGGACCGTGATCATAGGTAAAATAATCGAGTGTGATTTTTCTTTACTTCCAATATATATGCAGTTCTGTCCGTGATCTAATATCCCTGAATTGATAATCAACTGTTTATAATGAACACCCCAGAATAACCCTAGATTTTTTTTTATATAATCGAACAATAATATTTTCTTACTCAATGATATTGTGTTAAATGATAAATTTTGTACTTATTATTATTATTGTTTATGATTACCTACAAAAAAGGTAATTCGTCCCGCCTTAAGAAAGTTTCTGAATCCGCCACTGTCTGAGGTATAAATATATAATTATCGATATCTTTGATCAGAAAACGATTTTCAAATACAAATTGTTCATTTTAAGTAGTACACTATTGCTATGTCGTAGTATCTTATTACAAAAAAAATATAAATAAAAACAAAATATCGCAGGACGAAGGGCCTCTGTATTCTACCTTACCGTTTCGGTTCTTATCATGACAGTTTTTCTTATTTTTTCGACTGATTACGAGCTAATACTCTTTTTGAGTAATATTTGCATGCATTCTTTTTTTAGATAAGTATTAAGTTTATTTCGCACAATTTTAACAAATTTGGGTACTCATCATAAAGATCAATAATTTCAACAAGGCTCACAATGATTTTCCGTAGTTTTTTTCTACTAAATGGACCCCGAAAGTAAAAATTCCTATATTATTTTCATGAAAAAGTCTCTATACGTTCCATTTAACTCGAAATTAATTTTTAGATGGGTCACTTTCAATAATAATTTCTAAATTTTTGCTTCTTAATTTAAATTGTATCTTAAAATCCTAGTTTATGTTCTAAATTTTTGCTTCTTAGTTTAAATTGTATCTTAAAATTCTATATTATGAATCTATGTATTTGAACCGCATATTTTTTCTCTTTGTAGTTGTATATAATATCAATTTGTACAACCAAATTTAAGATCGTCCAACTAATAGTCCTCTACTTATTTATTTTATTTAAAAAAATAAAAACATACTTTAGAATTATGAGAACAAAAAATGAGTTCATTTTATAGAGATAATATATTAACAATAACATAAAATTGGCATGCATTATATAATCAACATATAAGTTTTAACTTTAGAAAAGTACCTAACTAATTTCAGGGGGTGTTTGAACCCCCAAATTCCGCACCCTCTTAGATGCGCAACTGATTAATAGCCAATAAGTGAAATAAAATAAAGAAATATAGTTTGTCGATTGATTTGTTACACTGTACAAGTTACAAGTTACAAGTAAAATTCTGTAATTCGGATAGTGCTTTAAAAATGTACTATTTATTAAATGGGTAGAAATTATTAATAATGTAGCGAAAACCGTAATGAATCCAACAAGAAAATATAAGATCTGGCAGTAATGAGACAAAACGGTAAAAATGGTGGTGCACAATCTGTATTTGTTAGAGGTAGGAAGAAACAGCAGAATAATGATTGAATAAATTGTACAAGAGAGCATTTCCACTGTGGGTTTGGAAAAGTGTAGCACATTAGCTTCAATTAGTAAGCCGTCTAGACTCGCTATCGATTATCCGAGAAGGCTGCAATTAAAAATAGTTGGGCAAAGAAACATCTGATTAGCATATCAGCCACCGTTAAAAATTTCCATAACCCAATAAATAGGTGCGCAGAATGAGCCAATAAATAACCATCATAAAAACGCAGGGCATTCATATTTTACTCATATATTTTGCATATAACTGCAATTCTACTGCCCGATTTGCGTTATCTAAGAAATTAAAACTCTCCCTCCCCGGCTACCCTAGTGACGTCTTACGCGACTTCTCTCTTCTACACAAGGACAGCTATTTTTTTCTCTTCGATAAATTGAGACATTTGTAAGTATAATGTGTCGCTACAATTACACTATACATTCATGCACTAGATTCCAAATTATGCCGCAGTTAATATCAGCTCGTTTAATCCTGAATATTAATTCTATTGTTTATTTTTAAATTATGAAATTATAATCGATCTGATGACACAAACAAGTGCTTTGTATTAATAAGTATGTTCTAAGTACCGAACACGAATACATACCAAAAATGAGTCGGGAAATTGAACAAGAATAGAAGTAGAAGAGGACTAAAATGTAGTACAAGTAATAAAAATCTGATTTGGACACCACATGATTTCCTAGTACGCTAAATTATCAACATTTTTTGCTGCACTTCACTTCGAAATGGATCAACTTTATTTTATTAAAATGTCACTATTCCTTACACAAGACAAGACAAGACAACACTTTACAAAATTTGATTGTCTAGAAACTTGAAGGCAAGGCTTGACTATGTCTAATTCTAAAAAGTCTTTTCTAGATATCAAGACTCTAGATTTTTTCAAGACCTACATCAACAAGCGCATACAATTTGGAGGACAGATAATTCTTCGGCATTGTTTTTTTTTATTTTACAATCACTATTTTACCTCGGATGGAAAAAGTTTCCCATAATATATTTAAATTTGGAAATTAAATTTTTTAATTAATTTAGAGTCTTGAAAATTGTTTAGAATTTTATCGTCTTGATCGAGAATAAGAAAGTATTGTTTTGTTTTGTAATTTGAAGGCAAGACATGATAATCAAGAGTCTACATAGTCTAGATCTAGACGGCAACACTAAAAGAAAGAGATATTGCTTTCATGCCACCATCTCACGAAATATATATTGACAGTTGTCAATGTCAATTTATTAATAAATGTTTCCTACAAAAATTAAAAGCCAACTAAATTATTATTTTTATTAAGTTTCTGCCAAAAGCAAACTTCCCTTTTGAAAAGGCCGAATGGAACAAAAAATGAAGGTGCATAACTATAGTAATTACAGAAATAAAATTTCAACATTCTAGGGCTCATCTTTTGGCTTTTGGCATTGCTGATTGCAATGAAAAAGGGAGGTGCACAGCTAGTTGTTATGTCACCCCCCCATATACAAAATTTCAATATTACACTTAGTTATATGTACTATTTTAAATATATAATATACCTAGAATTCTAGAAACATGCAAAAAATTTCTTCACTTCAATATATTTGTTAAAAGTATGCTGTTTTATTATTTGTGTCCAGTTTTACTTGTGGTGTAATTTGTCAGTCCATAGCCTCTATTACTTACAGTTCGGAATAAAAGAACTTTCGGTTGTAAAGAATTAGATTGGATGATGATTTACTTTATTTCATTTTTTGACATACATTGGTTTCTGATTACAAGTTACAACTCTATTGTTTTTTTTTACGCCTACTCATTACCGATTGTGAAAAACTAAATACATTTCTTTTCCTGGCGGGAATTGAAAATAATTACATAGATAATAAATGCTAACACTTACTTTGAATAAAGATTAAAGAAGTTGGTATTTGAACTCCAATGAAGTATTGTCCCGTGTCCACCTTTTCCGGAAGACATATTAGCAATCATTATAAAAAGAAAGTAACACATTTGATTCCACTATTTATGACAACGACCCGGTTCCCTGTCCCCCACCCTTTCCTAGTGTATCCCCAGCAACCTTGTAAACAATACTTGTCTCCGGTATGAAAAAGTGCTGGAAGGATCTCCGGCAGGACGAATCTTTCGCAAATGAATTACCCGGAAAGCTCCTCACAAATTCTTGCATTTGTCACACGGTCCTACCGCCGTTTACTTGATTATTTATGTGTTTAGATTGGGCTGTAAGTAATGCATGGTAATGGAATAACGTTTCTTTCTATCCGTGTCAACACGAATAATTCATTTCTCTCATGATTTATTCCAAAATGGGTGCCAAATTAAAATTAGAAAACCCCGAGGACGATTTCAACATATTAGACGGATAAGCACTAAATATTCCTTATTCAAATCTGACATAAAGCAGATTGTCAACACTACCAGTACACAAAGACTTCTAATTTAGAGTCAACAATTATTTCCTTACTAATCGAAAAAATATGTATACTCAATTTTACTTGACTCTACTAATCATATTTATAATAAATTTAAAGCCAAATCAAAATTAGAAGTCCCATAAAATATTTTATTACATAGTTGACATGTTGTCGCGTACCTACCTATTAATTTATCTCTATATTTTTAGCCATCATCCTTCAATATGTCTCATCAATACTTAATCTTACTTATAATTGACGTCTTCATTAGTTCTGTTATATCCTGGGATGGAAAACGTAACGTAACGATACCCGATAACGTTATAATAATGTTTCATTTGCTAAATTTTTATTAATAATGTAACAATAACAAAATAACGTTATGTACCATAACAAATAACGAAACAGTATAACGTTATTTGCCGTTGAGAGAATATAAATTCCTAATTTGCCAATATTTTAATATTCTTCATTATATGTTTTATGTACACATATGTCACTAGTATAGCGTTTGAAGACTGATTCAAATGCACCAATCACAAACGGAAATATCCATTTTGACTATTCTTGAATCTATTTTGACTAGTTTCTGTACGTACATATCTACGTATGTACGTATTTCGCATAACTCAAAAATTATAATTTTTGTATATGGGACTGCTATAACATCTAATTGTGCATCTTCATTTTTTTGTTCTAATCGACCTTTTCAAAAGGGCATTTTATTTTTGGCAGATTTTTTTTAATTTTTGACAACTGTCAGAATATATTTCATGAGAATGAATGAAAACAATACGAGTATCAATTTCTTTTTAAAATTTTTGATAAAAATAACATTGTGTAATACAATAAGGAATAGTGATAAACATTTTAAAAAAAAATTCAAAAGATGATCCATTTCGAAGAGAAGTTCGAAGATATAAAACCAATGAAAGCTAAAGAAATCCTGTTGTACCTATGTCATGAAATTATAGGGGTATTTATTTTTTGATATTTAGTTGTATTGTACCTTATATGTAGTATGCGAAATTAATTATTGTAATTCAGTCGATGTTTAAAGACTTTATTTCGGCTCCGACCGGTTTCGACCGCAGGGGTCCTCACAGTGAAAATGGCTATGAACCACTCGGACACCGTGGTATTTTTATTAGTTCAATAATACTAAATTGAATCGAAGCGCGCCACCAATTGAATCAGCGCTGTCCGTTATAGTTTAACAATACTGTCAATCTGTTTAGGACATTAGAAGCTTGAGGGTTGAGGTGCGAAAGTAAATAAAAATAAAGAACGGTTTTGAGTTCGACAGGCGATGTCGGAGTTTTTGACCCGGTATGTACTACGCGTTCAGAGAACGTTCCACCTTGCGCATATTTATAGTGTATATGTCCAATTTGAAATTTATACTCCTCGCAGAATAAGTGGAAGATTTACTAACGGTATGCAGGATTTTTACAGACAGATCCTAGGTGTATTTTTGGCATCATTCGCTTATTACTGCTGCTGTCTTTCTCTCGAGGACCGTGTCTCTGTTCTGTACTTGTGTGCGGTCTTAGACTCTCAATTTTAGCGGCTTAAATAACCTGCAATATGACGCTTCGACATCGACGCGACAATGGAATGCAAAATCGGACGAATCTTCTCGCTCACCAGCTTACAACAACCACCAACTTGTACTCCATCCATCATTATTATTTCACTGTTAATTTGTTATGATCAAACCTACTGTACGAGGTTTTACAACACAACAATTTTTAAAAATATAATATTGAATAGTTAAAATTGAAAATATCAGAATTTCCAAAGTTCTTGTCACAATTAAATTAGAAAATGTAATTGTTTCTTTAAAGAACTCGTCAGTAAGTATTGTATCCGATACGGTATATAATATAAAGTTTAGAGAAAAGGTTGTTGTAAAAAAAACATTCAACTGATCAGGAGTTACTGATGATGATCGAAAGATCGAAACGCATCGTACCTCAACTATTACCGAGTTTTGTATTCCGTGCAGTATTTAGTATTATATTTGGTTTATTGAATTGAATCTTTTTTTACAACGACCTTTGCTCTAAACCTTATATATCGTATCGAATACAACACTTACTGACGAGTTCTTTAAAGGAACAATTACATTTTTTAATTTATTTAATAATTATTTGTATCACTAGTCCAGAAGTTAAACTTTTGCGAGAGCAAGCTTATTTTGTAAACAATGCGAGATCTCGCAAAAGAGATGCTGGGCGTGTGATACACAAGATTTTTTGAGCCGATGACACTTTTAATTTATTGAAGAAATATTATTACTATTTAAAATTTTATTAACTATAGGTTTTTATGTTAGTAATATTTTCGATTCACGTGGAAACATAAACAATTCACTTGTTTTATTCAAAAAATTTAGTGATGTGTGTACCTAAAAAATAAAACGAATGTGAATTGATATTTTTCAATAATTAACCAGTCACCCGTATTTTTTTTCCTGCGCGAACCACAGCTTAACTTTAGTTTTAGCTAATGAAACAAGGTAAATCCATTTTATTAATGACTGTTTAAAGAAATTAAATAATTTGTAAGAATAACATAGCAGAAAATGTTATTTATTATTTCATTATACTTGTATACCACATGTAAATTTTATTCTCATATGTTAATGAAATAAAATTAAAATTTTTCAGTTTATTTTGCATGAAGTAATGTGAATTTATTTATATGCTTAACTATACCATTCACTATACCGTATTTAATTTGTTTTTTATTGAATTTAAAAATTCATTAAAAAATGTAGAGAAATATTTATTTTATGTGTAGATACGATAAAACTCCTTATAAGTAAAAAGTTTCGAATCCAAGAACTGACAGAAGTAGGTTATTCCCAAACCCATTTTAAGAAGAGTTATAAAAATTGTTTTATGAAATACATGTCAAAACAACATTTATGTATAATAATCTTATGGTAATTATTGAGAGAGATATGTTTGAACTGTGGGTTCGGGGAACCCACTCTGAAAACTATTTACAAAGTATATATTGTTTATTTATGCACGGAAATATTAACATGAATGAAGAAATCTTTATCAAAATATAGTAATTGTTATAAAAACAATATTTTGCACTATGACAAATATGGTAAATAACCTAACAAAAATACTAGTACTAGAAATATAACCGTCTTGAAATTGTATATAATATTTATAAATAATATGATATATTTTAATTATTTCTTAATATTAATATCATTATTAAAATCAAATTATTAAAAAAAAAACAAAAAACTTACTTATAATGCAGCAAGGGGTGATCGAATTGTCCATTTCCAGAAAAAAAATCGTACTAGATACCTGCAACAAATAAAAAACAAAAGTAAAACACTATTTATCAACAATATATAACAATACAATCATAACAATTACATTTTTCAATCAAAAACAATAAATTTATATTTCTCCATAGAAACCGTTACATAACCAAATTGCAAGTTATAAATTTCCAAAGAAATTTTTGCTTTTCCCCAGAAGTGCTATATATTAAAACAATCAGCAACAAATATCGAATCGATTGATCATACTTACAAGTATAGAATCAATAATTAATCACTAGAAATTAATAAAAACATGGAGCGATACACCAACTGTCACTAACAACAAAAACAAAACAATAACGCTTGCCGAGCGTTACGTTAGGACAGGCCAACTGCGATTCCAAAAACGCTAAAAATTAAGAAAAACCGTTGGTTGATTTTAGATGATTAAAAATAAGATTAATATAGGAATACATGATGAAGACTTGTTATATTTATTATTATTACAAATATATTAATGAATAGTTGATTGAAATGTGTGTTATAGTAAAATATAATACAAATTATAAAGATTTAATTGTTTTAAGCGTGTTTGAAGCAACGATAAAAGACTGGTTAACAAAGTACGCAGTAATAAAAGAGTTTATAAGGGTATAACATCAATTAAACGTCGTTTTAGACTGTAAAACTTTGAGGTTTGAAATTTTTACTATTTTGGTTGTAATTTTATAACGATTAGTACTTAGACACCAAAAATATATACAAAATTATATTTATAATAATATATACGTTGATTATCATTAACAAAAATTAATGTATAGTGGAATCTACAGAATTTTATAATGATTTATCTGGGGTAGCATTAATTTTTTACTAAAATCACATTTATTTATTTTTTAATCTTGTTTTGCAATTGTATTTTAACATTTTATATTTACGAAAATTAGGGGTAAAAGCGTGTGGGTTATTTTACCATGTGGCAATACTTTCATAAATTACTAAATCTGTTTAATTTCGTTAGTGAAACGTTTCTACTGATATATTATTTTGAATTTATTACGCAGAACTTTTTTTTGGCACTATTGCGTAATTTTTTGTTAAATTTACATTAAAATGTGTTACAGTAAAATCCGGAATCCGGTTATAACGACATCGAAGTCGCTGTAACCGATAAAATTAAATTACGTTAGCGTACGTGGGCTTTCAAACAAGTGGTCACAATGTCGACATTGTATAGGTATATAATCAGTTGTTGCTATAAGCGGTATCGTTATAAATGGATTTTACAGTAGTTTTTTATTGTTTCTTTAAATTTATAATTATTCTTTATAACATGGTTTTATATATATATATATATATATATATATATATATATATATATATATATATATATATATATACAATAATTGCTATTTTATGAAACCCGTTTTTGAAATTTAAAAATATAAAAAGAAATTGAAAAGTGACCTGCCGTTTTCTGAGGGTATTACGGGAATTTTTGTGATTACTCGCTAATTAAATTGCATTTTGTTAATTTTTTTCTAACCAATATATTAACCGGTTTAAACCGGCTTTCGAACTAAAACCGTTATTATTATAACGTTCTATGTCAGGGTTAACCGTTAACCAGTATTTTTTTCGGTTACATACCCTTCAATAGTAAACATATCATTGTAAGCCAATATTTAGTTTTTATTATTATAATGACTAGCTAGAATAATTAGCTTTTATGTTTTATGACTTATAAACAGAAATTCGAGTATGATTGATTATAATTAAAATTTGTGGATGTCCAGAATCAACAGAATCCTAGAACGATTGATCGCTACTATACAGCTTACAATAATTCCAAATACATTTCCAGAACGTTGGAAGAAAAGGCCTCTGAAAGTTGAACTGGATGTTATATTTTGTTATTCTGCGCTGTGCTTTGCTGATGTATTCAGAAAGTCCCACACCTCGCAATCTCTCAAAAAAGAATTACAACAGTTTTCGAGTGGCAAAAATTATAGTGAAACCTATAAATTCCGAGGCGGGCCATGTATCAAAGGCAAAGCGCGACGACAACGCAGGAAATAAAAATACATATAATTTATTTAAGTTGTTGTCGCAAGTGCGAACAAGACGCGATTTTAAGGAAAGCCATCATCTTAAGTACGAGAATATTTCATATCGCGAGCATTAGGGTGCGCGACGTCTGCCCAGCGGCGTCACCCCCGTAAACCTGCCGCAAACCCACTCTCTACGCCACTGTCTTACAAGCGAAACATGCCCAAACTTCTACATCAGCGATATCGACAATTTGTATTCAATATAGTACATGAATTGTACCCTTTGCTTTTGAAAAAATCTTACTCTACACCACTGCTTTCAAATTAAAACTCATCCGTACTTTTACATCGAAATATATAATAATTATGATATTATAAATGCAAATATATAATATTATATTGTATATTACAATCCTTAGAAAAATTTTCTAGTATTGTAATTTAAATAACTGGTCGCCCTAATTATAATTTTTTTTCTCAGATCTTTGTAGAGTAGTCACATCAAAAAATATGTCTCAAGAAAAGTCACATTTGTTCTTCTTGAAAAAAAAAACTACAAATCTAAATTTCATCATCTGCAAGATTAAATTATGTGAACAGCGCTGCCACCAATTTTTTATAATTCCTGTATCTTTAATTTAATAATTGAGACATACGTAAAACTAAAACTAAAATTTATAAATATATCACGAGTAAGAATTAGATATATAAATATAGGTGATTTACATTTTTGTGCATTAAGTTTAAAAACATGTAGTTTCCAATCACTTGTTTTCTTTGAAATAGATCATCTTTAGAAAATTTTATTGAAATATTTAATACTATTCCTTATTACACTACAAAAAATTATTTTAATTGCTTAAAATCTTGTTTCCATTTATATAGTACATATTTCTCAGAAATATATTCTGACAGTTGTCAATGTCAATTTATTTACAAGAAATCAAATATTTCCTAAAAAAAAATATTATTATTTTTTAAATTTCTACCAAAAGTAAATTGCCCTTTTGAAAAGGCCGAAGGAAACCAAAAATTGATATGCATAATTAGATGTTATAATAATTCCTTAAATAAGATAGTTTTTGAGTAATGCGAGAAATTCAAAAAATACTACGAGTAAAATGAACTTTTGGCACTGCCGATTACAATGGAAAAGGGGGGTGCACAACTAGATGCTATAGCAGTCCTATAAACAAAACTTTAAAATTTTACGGCTAAACATATTTGAGTTAGGCGAGATACGTACATACCGACGTAGAAACATCCCGCTGAAACTAGTCAAAATGGATTCAAAGTCAAATTTCCGTTGAAATTTGAAAATCGGAATTTTTCGCAATTACAATATTTCAATTATTTCGTACAAGTAAAAATATTTTGATATAAACAGTTGTTTTTACAATTGTTTTTAAATGAGTATATCGATACAGAGCAGCCACATCTAAAATGATGTAGGTACACTTGTACCCCAAGGGGACGGTCGATTATTCATACCGTGTCGGCAACAACCTCCCCCGTTTCTTTCTAGTTGCCTGCTCAACAAGATGAAAAATTCTAATTGCATAAATCTTAATCCAATATGAAATCACATTTGAACAATGGGCATTTTAAACATCATAGGGTGCATCTATCGCGAAAGCACCCTAAATGAAAATGAGAATTACACATAAAAGTCAATTGGCAATAAACATTACAATTAAACATTAAACGAGATTGTTTTTTCGCCGGGAATGGGAGGGCTGTTGCCTCTGGAGTTTAGCTTTGTCAATTTAGTTTATCGCGAATTAAAATAAAAACCCTCCATAGCTCCATACTTACACATGGGTAATCTACGTCTTTGACGCACAAATTGCTTTGTGTTCCGCAGTAGGACAATCATTACTAATTCAACCAATTCATTTTTAAATACAACTACATTTAAATATAATGTTTCAATAAGTGATTAGTGGTTTTAAGATCCTAAAGTACAATGCCACGAACTTCTTTATCATTAACGATATCTGTGATAAAGCAGATTTGGTATACCCAACAATGGGTAATAAGTAAAAATCGTTACTAATATTTATTTATTATATTTTCAAGGATGTACTGTTCCTTATAGCAATTATGATGATGATGATATGTGTGAGTTGAAGAGTATTCTTTTGATATCGAAACCTCCTTTCAAATTAATTAGGTAGATATTTTAAGACCTTTTCAAACATGAGGTGAGATAGATGTGTGTGAATTCTCGATTCCTTAAAATTAATGTGTGAGATATAGAGAGGGTATCCTTTCAATATAGGAGTGGATATTGTAAATATCGGAATCTATAAAATAAACTAGGTACCTTACATATTAAAAAACTTTTTTTTGATGAGGTGAAATGTGTGTTACAGTGTAACCTCCATTAAAATAAATTAGGTAGATATTTAAAGACTTTATTTTGATGAGGTAAATTCTCCATTATGGTGAAACAGAAACAATGTGTTGCAGAAGGATGTGTTTCAGTTATAGGTACTGTGTCCTTTCGATATAGAAAGGTAAGTATTGCAAAATTCACAACCTCCTTTCAAATAAACTAGGTAGATATTCAGAGATTTTTTCTAGATGAGGTGAATTATATGTTAGGGTGTAAGATGTGTGTTCTGTTTTAAAAGGATTATGTTAATTCTCTCGATTTTAGAAGGTGAAAGAAAATATCGGAACCTCCTCTCAAACAAGCTAGGTAAATATATAGAGACTTTTCCTTGAGGAAGTGTTATGGTGAAACAAAAATAATGTCTCTTAGAAGGATGTATGTGAATTCTAGGTACCGTGTCCTTGTCTCGATATCGGAGGAAAGATAATATCAGAACCTTCTTTCAAATAAACTAGGTACACCTATTTAAATACATTTTTCTTGATTAGGTCAATTATGTATTATAGAGTAAGGTGTGTGTTCTGTTCTAAAATAGGAAAATATAGAAAATATATGTTTTTTCTTCGTGAGATGTTATGGTGGACCAAAATTAATATATCTTAGAAGGATGTGTGTGAATTCTAGGTACAATGTCCTCTCGATATCGAAAGGATATTGAAAAATATTGGTACCACCTTTGAGATAGACTATGTACATATTTAGAGAACTTTTTGTTGATGAGGTGAAGAGGTCTGTATATGTGTTAGAAGAACGTTTGTGCATATTTATAGACCTTTTTCGTGATGAGGTGAATTATGCGTTATAGTGTAAGGTGTGTGTGTGTGTGTAAGAAATTATGAGTTCTCTCGATTTTAGAAGGTGGATATTGCAAAATTTTGGAACCTTCCTTCAAAAGGTTTTTTCTTGGTGAGATGTTATGGTGGAAAAAAATAGTGTATCGTAGAAGGATGTGTGTGAATTCTAGGTACAATGTCCTCTCGATGTCGGAAGGATATTGAAAAATATCAATAACTTCTTTGACAGAAGCTATTTGAATATTTAGAGACCATAAGATTAATTCTCTATTAGGAGAACAAGAATAAAAATAATGTGTACTAGAAGGATATGTGTGAGTTATAGAGAGAGTATTCTTTTGATATTGAAACCTCCTTTCAATTAAATTAGGTAGATATTTAAAGACATTTTTCAACATGAGGTGAACTACTTTTCGTAGAAGGATGTGTGTGATTTCTAGATGAAGGATACCTTTTCTTGATGAAGTGAATTCTTTGTTATGGAGGAAGGTCTGAAAATACTTAATGTCCTCTCGATATCGGAAGGATATTGAAAAATATTAATACCTCCTGTGACATAAGCTATGTGAATATTAAGACACCTTTTTCTTTATGAGGTGAATTCTGTGTTATGAAGGAAGGTTTGAAAATACATAATGTCCTCTCGATATCGGAAGGATATTATCTTATTTTACCCCCTTTCACATAGACTATGTACATATTTAGAATTTTTTTATGACGAGGTGAATTCTTTGTTATGGAGGAATATATGAAAACACCTAATGTCCTCTCGATATCGGAAGGATATTATCTTGTTTCATCCCCTTCCACATAGACTATCTATATATTTAGATATCTTTTTTGAAAAATATCACTATTTCCTTTCACGTAAGCTATTTGAATATTTAGTGACCTTTTCCTTAATGAGGTGAATTCTGCATTATGAAGGAAGGTCCATACGTGAACTAGAAGGCCGTGTGTGAGTTTGAGGGAGGGTGTTGGGAAGGTGTGTATTGCAAAACGCCGATACCCCCCACCCGAGCGCTTCCAATACTCGTAGGAGTTTCCAATCGGTGTTCCCTGATTGGCCGATCGGTAAAAAACCGATCCGGCGATTCGCTGCCGGCGACCCCTGACCCGAGCGACGTCGTCCCGAGGACGTATCTTCGCTCCCTGCGCAACTTATAGATGTTCGATTTTTGCGGACGCAGTCGCGTAGCAGGGTGACGCCCTATATATACGTCGATTTCAACTTTGCGATGCCAGAAAAAAGCTACCGAATGGGTACATACGCAGAGAGGAGAGCCAATGGTTCGATTGGCGAGAGGAGATCCAGCGCTCTTCTGCTCTCGCCTCTTCTTGTTTTTATTTATTCTCTCTCTCCCAGAAAGGCTAACTCTCGCCTCTCTTCGATCTGTTTTTTATATTCGTTATGTTATTCCCTACGTATTTTTCCACAGACAGCTACGCTCGTCAAAGGAAAAGGATTAATTTTGCTGTCCTTTTATATTTTCTATTATTACCTCTTTTACTCAATGTTACTCATAAACTCATATCAATCTTCCAAATAAATAAAAAACACTAACACCACAATAATATATTACCTATTTCTGAGTGTACCAATATACTCCTTTTTCATTTTCAATAATACCTATTTTACTTACTATTACTCGTAAACTTATATCAATCATTCAAATAAATAAAAAATTCTAAAACGATAATAATATATTACCTATTTCTGAGTGTGCCAACATACTCTTGCTACATTTCCAATAATACCTATTTTACTCAATGTAATTCGTAAAATCATCATTCCTTAAAAAATATATAAAATTCTAAAACGACAATAACATATTACCTATTTCTGGTAAAAATACTAATAAATTAGTCCAAAAGATTATATAGTACGGAAGTGTAAGTACTTCGAAAAAATAATACTTTCTATTTCCATTATTATCCTGTTTTGCTCGACGTTCTTATTCTAATAAAATAGTCTTATAAGCTTTATTTTCTGTACCCTTTACTGGGTTTAAAAAGGGACAAAACATGTTAATTTCAGTGCCTTTTAAAATTATCTTCATTTTCCCTTTTTAAATCGGATAGTGAGTTTTCAATGGATAAGCACGTTTTGAAGTCCCTAGAACACGATTTTAATATTTTTACGATGATGTTTGTCTATGTGTATGGATGGATGGATGTTGTCGTAACTACATATTACTCAAATACTATTGAATAAAAAAAATATTAATACTTATCGAATACTATAATCCAATTGTAATAATAATTCATTTTCTATGTCAACGCATGGAAAATATAAATATTAATAAAAAGTGTAAAGAGGACAGGCGAGAAGTTATGTGCTGGCCATATCAGATTTTTTACATTTTAGTAGTAGAAACTTATTCTTAGAAATATAATAGACACCAATATTACTATATTTTTAATACCACTATTAAATTTGTATTTGGTATAAACAGTTGTGTTTATACTGATAAAAAAAAATATATGTTGACCCTGTCATTGACTATGATGGTCAACAAGGATAAAGAAAAGGATTAAGATCTTATTTATATATTGTCATTACGACAATTACCACGGAAGGTAAAAAAACAATGTAGAATATATATCCAGGTATAATAAAAACCCATTATATTAGCAGAGTACAATGAAATATATTATTTGCAATTTTATTGCACAGAAGTGTACGTCTGTGATTTTCAATATAAATGCATGTTTCAGGGTTTTTGTAAATAATATTTTTTCTATTTGTTTGATACTGGATCCCCTATTACATTTATTAATTCACTGTTAGAGGATTTTTTAAAATTTTTTATTTACATGCAGTCAATATACTGCAAAAAAATTCGCGTTTTATCCTTTCAACCAACATTAAATTCGTCTAAATTTAAGCTTAACAAATATAAAAATATCATTAATATAACACGGATAATCTACGCATTCGTTCATAATTTGAAATATTTCTCTCTATAAAATTGCACATAATGAAAATTATCACGACAAACCAAAAAGAAATAAAGTTACCTATTGTATTGGTTTCCATACTTTTCCAAATTTTTATAAATACAGTATATTTACCGCAATTTATGCTGTAAGAATTATTAAACTTTTATCTTGCATCCTTGTCGTATACGCATAGCATAGATGAGACTTTTATTCGCTATCTCATTATCTTTTATATTATTCCTTCTTTGCCTCGTCCGAACACATTTTATTAGTACCGTAAAAACACCTTTACCGGACTTATAATGTATATTACAATATCGCACATATAGGAACTGTTATATTTTTACCGAAGAGAAAGTTTACCAAATATTATCTTTTAGACACTTTAGCTGGTGTTAAGAGTACACCATAATACATTACTCATGAAGTTACTGAGTTTAATGTACCAATTATTTTTTTGGCAAAAATTAATAATGAGATATTTAAACCAAGGTTGTTTACCAAATATTACTAATGGTTACTCTAGTTTATTTGGGGAGTACACTACAGACAGCATTTTATGGGGAAAATAGGATAAATATAAATAAATATACCCATTGTTGGGTATGCCAATTTGATTTATCGCAGTAGTTATACCGAAAAGATTACACTTCACCTTACGAACAATCTAGCTGATGTGGAGAGTACACCACAAAAACAATATCATACAGAAAAATTTAATTCGAGTTTTTAAAATCATAGCTATAGTCATTCTTCTAATTTGAAGTTAAATAAAAATTTAAAATTATAATTTTCCTCGCTAAATTTATTTATAAATTATTGACGGAAGCCCCAAAATAAATTTTTAATCATCGTTTGACGAGAAATTTCAGTTCATTTGTTATTTTTAAAGCCGTAAACAAGGTGCGTTCGTTTGTTGATTAAAATAGGATGAAGTTAAAGATGAAAAAGAACACATCAGCTTTAATCTTATCGGGATGTTTGCAAAGAAATTAGGTGAGGTTTTTATTTTCAATTTAATGTCTTATCGCGTATTGAAGCTTGGGGAATTAGGTCAATCACTATTTATACTTTTTTAGCGACATTTAGCTGGAATAAGGTCATTATTGAAATATCAATGAGTCTATCGGACGGGTAATATACAATTATAATTATACCTTGTCATAGATTGTATCACCATTGATTGATATTTCTACGTAATTATTTTACGGAAAATGTACAAGAAAATTTCACATATTATTTTTTTTACTTCCTTATTCCTTCATTCTCATATATTTATATACATATTTGTCTCATAATATGTTCCATTTTAATTTATTTAATGCTTTGTTATACTTATTTTTATTGTTTCAATTAATTGCTCTATTTAGCTCCAGTAATAACTATAGATATTTTTCCACTTTATCTAAATCGTGGTCAATTTTTGTTCTAGTATCCTAGTTCTCAATAATAGTTTTTTCATTGGTCCCAGAATATGGTCTAATTTTTATGTTAACTGCTGTAAATATTTGGCCAAAAATTTGCAGAGTTTATTCAATGTCTGATTTTTTTTTTATTATGTGGGGAATTTTTAAAATATTATGTTTCCATATTACATAAATAAAACAATGTAAACAAAATCAGAAACTTTCAAGGAACGATATATTTATGAAAACGATAAATAGGAATCAATAACTTATAAATATAATCAATAATTCCAAATGGTTTCTGTAGTTTGGATAACCATTTGAGAAGGAAAAAGTTTCAGGGAATGATATATTTCACACATGAAAACGATAAATAGGAATCAATAACCCATAAATATAATTGATAATTCCAAATGTTTTTTTTTATTTGGATAACCATTTGAGAAAGAAAACTTTCAGGCAATGATATATTTCAGACATGAAATCAATAAATAGGAATCAATAACTCACAAATATAATCGATAATTCCAAATAGTTTCTGTGATTCGAATAACCACTTGAGAAAGAAAAAACGTTGAGGGAATGATATATTTCAGACATGAAACCGATAAGTTTGTATCAATAAATAATAAATATAATCGATAATTGCAAATGGTTTCTGTGATTCGGATAACCGATTGAGAAAGAAAAAAACTTTCAGGTAATGATATAAGTATTTCAGACACGAAACCGATAATTAGGAATCAATAACTCATAAATATAATCGAAAATTTCAAATGGTTTCTGTCATTCTGATAACCATTTGACAAAGAGAAATGATATATTCCACATATGAAAACGATAAATAGAAATCAATAACTCACAAATATAATCGATAATTTTAAATGGTTTTTGTGATTCGGATAACCATTTGAGGAGGAAAACTTTCAGGCAATGATATATTTCAGACATGAAACCGATAAATAGGAATCAATAACTCATAAACATAATCGATAATTTCAAATATGGTTTCTGTGATTCGGATAACCATTTGAGAAAGAAAAAACTTTCAGGAAATAATATATTCCACATATGAAAACGATAAATAGGAATCAATAACTCATAAATATAATCGATAATTACAATTGGTTTTTGTGGTTTGGATAACTACTTAAGAAAGACAAAACTTTCAGGAAATGATATGTTTCAGATATGAAAACGATAAATAGGAATCAATAACTCATAAATATAATCGATAATTACAATTGGTTTTTGTGGTTCGGATAACTACTTAAGAAAGACAAAACTTTCAGGAAATGATATGTTTCAGATATGAAAACTATAAATAGGAATCAATAATAAAATCGATAATTGCAACTGGTTTCTGTCATTCGGATTTTTTTAAGAAGAAAAGGCTGTCAGGTGATACATTTCAGACTTGAAAACGATAAATTAGAATCAATAACCCATAAATATAATCGATAATTTCAAATGGTTCCTGTGATTCGAATAACGATTTGAGAAGGACAAAACTTTCAAGCAATGATATATTTCAGACATGAAGCCGATCAATAACTCACAAATATAATCGATAATTTCAAATGGTTTCTGTAGATAACCATTTGAGAAAGAAAAAGGAAGTTTAAGAGATATATTAAGTTTGAGGGAATGATATATTTCACACATGAAACCGATAAATAGGAATCAATAACCCATAAATATAATCGATAATTTCAAATGGTTTCTATACTTCGGATAAGCATTTGAAAATGAAAAAGGAGATTTAAAAGGATGATATATTTGAAGAATGACAAGAGCATGTAGTGAATCGATAAGTTAAAAGCACTCACATATTCTCGAAAAGGTCAAATAAAACTGATAGCAATTACCATACATAACATTTTGTACACTTGCTCTCCTCTCGAAGAACATCAAAATATGGAAGAGACTCGTGAACTCTATCTCCCAGTGTGCAACTGTAAAATTTTATTTCAGGAGAGCAGAGTACATTGGTGCCGCATCTTTGAAACTGAACTTGGTATTGATTTCTGAACTTCGCGTCGGATACGTCCAAAGATGAACAACATTTTTGCCAAGTTACACATCAACTATCTTGAATTATCTCCATTCATGAACAGCGAATAATTACAGACACATAATGAACCTAATTACTCTGCATTACCGTCCAAATAACAACTTACAAATTGTTTCCACGGATACATACTTTTAGGACACTTCAGCTTTTGTTTCAAACATAACCAAATCTAATTTTTATTATAGATTGAATAACAGTTTTTAATTTTTAATACCCATTACCGGGAACGGTACGGTATACATGCATTACCGTCCAAATAACAACTTCCAAATTGTTTTCACGGATACATATGCTTTTTGGACACTAGCTTTTGTTTCCTACATAACGAAATCTATTTTTTTTTATGGACTGAATAAGGGTAATACGATAATAGGAGCAGTATTTTCACTAATAAATACACATTGTTGAGTATGCCCATTTATTTTAAATGCATACATAGTAATATGTATAAACTTCGCAAATACTAAGTTATTTTCAATTCCCATTACTGGGTATGACAATTTACTTTTGGTACATATATAGCAAAACATATTTACTTGCTTATTTTCTAATATTTATCGATTCATTGACCGGTCCATTACTAAAGTTAAATGTAATGGAATAATAAAATAGAATGAAGGATCATACATTCCTATGAAAAATTTGAACAAACTATAAAAACAAAGAAGTATAACAATTATTATTATAAGGTTTTTCCCATAATTGAATTGAATGTACATTTTTTTTATGTATGTATTTCAAAATCACGGTACAAAAATTAAACTAAATTAAAACTAAATGTACAAGTGTGTAAGGTAGTAACATTATTTTGAATAGAATTAGTATTTATTTATCATATGGCAGATTACTGTTCTTAGTAATAGGTATTAGTCGAAGTACTTGTGTTGTAAATGTATAGGAAAATATATATACACTATGTACTCGAAGATGACAGATATATATTTATTTAATTGTAGTTAATAGTGAAATAAAAAGATATACCTATGTAAGGACCAATACACATTAAAGAAAATTAATCCCAATGTACATATTTGATTTATATATCTTGTTTTAACAGTTATTATGATTGTTTTGAATAGTAAATTGACCCAGTAATGGGTACGATAAATTGATAGCTATATAGGTATATAGCCTGATAGACATCATAGGAAAAACATTAAAATTGTGTTCTAGGGAGTTATCCCTTGAAAACTCACTATCCAATTTTTAACATGATTCCAATACTTCTGTTACTGAGTGGCGAGAGGTAAAAATATAGTGACATAAAAAGGATAAGATCACAATGTCCTATTTTGGTGGATGATTATTATCGTATATCATGGCACACCCAACAGTGGGTACCGCAATTGTAAGAAAGGCATTTATATTGTCTATATGAGTAAAGAGTTGTAGGTTAGAAGAAAAGTAGTGTAAATAAAAAGAGATATGTAAGGACATCTCTTCTGTCTGCGAATCGATATTTATATACTGGAACGTGGGATTCTGGACGTACGCTGCGCGCAAGTATATAGAGCACCGATCGGCTGCTACAGATTGGTTATAGGTGCGCTATCTATAGCCTCCTATTGCATCGGTTCGATTCTGCGCGCTGGGCGAGCCAATCCGCTACGCCGGTGGGTGGTTACTGATCGAAGCGCGATTGGAACCTATACCTATAGGTGATAACACGATAAGGGACTCTCGCCCGAACGGAAAGGGTTGCAAGGGCCACGGGAACAAAAAACCACATTGAGATTGTGCAGAAAATCGTTACAAGGATTACAAGGCTGGCTTAATTAAAAATGTATCATACCCCGAATATTGCGGATCCAATCGTTTTATATACCCGTTCTCAACCGGGATTATCTGGCGTATATTTTATATGTGGAAATTCAAGGATCAAAATTTATTAACCATTATTTTATACATTTGTTTCATCTGACATAGATCATTTTTAATTGAATTCCACAATATTTTTTTAATAAATATAAATTGAAAAAATGTTTCTATTGTTAAAAATCTTTTTCACAAAGTTTTATAGGTATTCCTCTAAAATCGATTAGAACTTGCATGATACTAATTCAAAACTTTTTATTACTAAATGTATCCGATATATTCACATCATCCATCCACTAGAGTGTTAAATTTTTAAATCTTAGAAATCTTATTAAATATTGAATAAAATATTATCAAAGTTTATTAGGAGAATTAAGAAAGGTAAATTAATAGGACTGTTAATTTGGTATATCTTAACCACAATACTACATTGTACTAAGCATATGATGGTACTTATTTCATACGAGTATGACAATTTACAAATCATACGACTACATGGACATCCCAAGCGAGTAGTACACTATTCTTTTTCTACGACCACGATATTATTTCCTAATTCATTTTTATGTTAATAATAAAGATATCCTCATGTTACTATTTCTTAGCTACAAAACAAAAATTAAAACATACGATTTTAACACTGAGATATGAATTTATACCTTAAAGTTGTCTATGGTAATAGAGGGAAATGAAAATGAAACAATACTATGTATCCGTAGCAATAACAAACATACAACACGCAAATATCTTATTGGTCGAAGAAAAAAGCAATTTTAATACTTATGGTGTTCGAAATAGTTAAGATTGAAATATTATTTTTGATTAATCTTGCAATTCTAATATGGAAATATGTCATTACACTCTACTCGATAAGGGTATGCAATTTTATTCTTAAAGTACGAGATTTCGGTGTTATTATAGACACGGACAGTGGTGGCTCATTTTCTTAGAGCACTTCGACTTGAACTAAGCGGAGTGTGAGATCTGGGGTTCGATTCCCGGAATCGTCAACTATTAACCAAATAAAAGTAGCGCTGTAGGCTGATAACGAACACCACTAAAATTCAAATAAAACTTATTCTAAAATAACTTCCTTGTCCCATTTAGGAATGTTGTGCCACAGATGATATTCTTGAACAGAGATTATTTTAACAATAAAAAATAAATAGTAGATGTGAGTACACTTAGTAAGAAAATGGAACGGGAAGTGGTGGCTCACTTGGTTAGCGCGCTCCGATTTGATTTGTATTGTATATTATGAAATTTGGGGTTCAAATCCCAACTTAGCCAATCAAAGTGTCCAAATGACAAAAGCTGTAGCTCGCGTGCAGAGTCTTTAGTCAGTCAATACTCTCCATTAAAATGCAAGTAAAATTGTCATGAAACAGGGTAAAACTTTTCTAGTATTGTCTTAAGTATCTAAGTAAGAAAGAAATAACTTATAATGATTTTAACTTGTTTGATCAAGGGCAGATAATGTAAATTGGTACAGCCAGTAATGTATAGTAGGATTTACAACAGGGTTATATTTGGTACATAGGTGTTTATTGGTAAATAACTATGTATAGAACCCCATCTCCTGCCGTATTTCACCTCGGCGTACCGTGCTCCATAATTCGTATCCGATACACCATTAAGATCCAGTAGCCATCTTAAGACGCGAGAGAGACGGCGCGATCCTGGGCTGATCCTGCGGAAGGAGACAGCGCTGCTCCTTGCTGCTATAATTTAAACACACCGTATTCTAGTCGTAACCAGTATATATGTGTTGCGGTCGCGTGGAACGTCTTGGCCGAAGGAAAAACGCTAAGATGGACGAGCGTGGTCGGATCTCACAAGCCGAAGTCACTAACGGGTGATTTATTCCAGATGCCCGGGATTGCTGATCGTGTAATTTTAATCACACGCCCCCAACTTCTGCATTGATCAAATATCATCTCTACCACCAAAATCTAGTTCTTTTTATACCATGTCTTTAATTATACTTACATCTATTATTTATTTTTCATTCCTAAATAATCACCGCTATCCAAAAAATATAGAATCTTAATTTCTGCATTGATCAAATATCATCCTTACCACGAGTACCTATTTCTTTTTGTACAATGTCTTTAATTATACTTACATCTATTATTTATTTTTCCCTACTCAATAGTGATTATTTAGTTTTCTTCTATTTATTTTCTCATTTCTTCATTTTATATTTATTTTTCATTGCTTGATAATCACTTCTAAACAAAAATATCAAATCTTAATTTCTTTCTTTCTTTACTATGTCTCTACAGTTTTCCCTATTCATCTTAATTTCTTTCTTTTCTTTCAAGCTCACTGATTATCCTTACATTTACTATTTATTTTTCATTGATCAATCTTCCGTCCTCAAAAAAATCATCATCTGTAGCACAATCATCTTACTTGAAGGATGGAAAAAGCGCCAAGTACCTTAATGCACTAGTTTTACAACAACTTTACTTGCAAGAGTTTATAGTGGGTTCCGAACCAATCGGATACAGCAGCATATTTATTTGGATATAGAGCGCACTACTTAAGTAAGCCACTGCTGCCCGTTTCTTTTTCTTGCAAAGTGACTTATAATCTATTCTGAAAGTTATTTAATTTTTCCTTTTCTTACAAGGTGTGTAATTTTTCCTAAACATCATTCTTCATTGATTAAAAAAGTATTTTAACAAATAAAAGTTTCAAATATATATATATATATATATATATATATATATATATATATATATATAATATTTACCACCAACCGATGTGGAGTGGTGGTAACATAAATTTTTAATTAATTCTTTCTTATATCCACTTTTTTTTTCTAATATTCAATAATAAGTCTTTTATTTTGCCCTACTTAATACATTTTGAAAGGTTCTGCTGCTTGTAATGTTTAATTGTTACGAAATTTTTTTAATGCTTTCTCTTTTTTATCTTTTTTCTTAGTTGTTTAGTATGAAATAAAAATTCCTTTTATATATTTTCCTTCTCGTTTTGATATGAACTTATGAATATTTTTATAACTGTCATACCTATATTTATAGTGCACCTTTTTATCTATTTTTCCTATTCTTTTTACATTCATTTCTAGTTTAAATCAAATCCCTTTCTTTTTATGCGATTTCATAGTAGACGTTTTGAGTATTGATGAACATTAATTGTTTCGATAAGCTTTTTGTTTGACGACTGTCCACTTTTGGATTCGTAATTGCCATAACCATTTCCACGACGTCTTCCTTTGGCAGTTTTCGTAATAGACCTTTTGAATATTGTCCATTTAATTGATACCCTTTTTGTTTTGATACTTTCCGCTTTAGGATTTGCGCTTTCCATACCCATTTCACGATGTCATCCTTCGACAACTTTCAAAGAAACCTTTTGAGTATATCTAGCACATTTAATTGTTTCGATAACTTTTTTCTTTAAGACTGTCCACTTTTGGATTTGCATTTTTCATTTCCATTTCCATGATATTCTCCTTCGACAATTTTCAGAGAAACCTTTTGAGTTTAGCTAGTACATTTAATTGTTTCGATAACCTTTCTATTCGAACACTGTCCACTTTTGGCTTTCCAATTGCCATACCTATTTCACGACATCCTCCTTCCTCGATTATCATACCTTACCTTTAGAGTATTGTCCATTTAATTGCTACCCTTTTCCTTTTGCTACTTCCCGATGTCCTCCTTGGTCCGCCGTTGACCCTTCCCTATAGCGCGATGCCAATACCGGGATGCTGTGGACGTTGTTTAGCTTTATGGAGGTTTTCTCATACTTGTATTGATCGGGCGCGAGACAAGGACGGCACGGGCGTCCCAAGGCGTCGCGCTGATGCCCTGCAGCTCGCTGATCGCGGGCGCACGCATACACATCACTCACCCGGCGAACAACACGTGTGTCAATGCACTATATGACGCCAAGGGGGTCAACCGTGGTGATGGTGAGGATACTGTGGCAGGTACTAGGTGAGGTGACGTTTGGTTAGGGATGTAGTTAATATGGGAAGCGAATAAAAATATAGCTTATATAAGATTAATACAGTTAACATTAGGACTACGAGTATTACATTAGGTGTTCCTCATCACTCACCCGGCGAACAACACGTGTGTCAATGCACTATATGCCAAGGGGGTCAACCGTGGTGGTGATTCTGTGGGAGGTACTAGTCAGGTGATGTTTGGTTAGGGATGTTGTTAATATGTGAAGCGAATAAAATATAGCATATATAAGATTAGGACTAAAACATTGGGACTATTACATTAGGTATTCTTAGGTACTATGATCTCTGACAAACTTTAACATATTTTCTATACATATCTTGTAATACCATACTCAGGATAGGAGTGGGATTCCATAACTCAAAATAACTACAAATAAAAATTGTACTTGTTATTATATCAATTACAAAAATCAAACTTCAAATGTTACCTTAGTCGAAATTCAAATTTGCAATAATATTTAAATATTCTCACATGAATGTAGACCTGTAGAGGAGTTACTCGTTGAGCTGACCTCTGATAAGGGACATAGTTTAACATATGTGAAGCATAAAAATACAGCACATACAAGATTAATACGGTTAACATTAGGACTATTACATTAGGTTTTCTTAAGTACTGTGACCTCCGACAAACTTTAACATATTTCCTATACGTATCTGGTAATAACATACCCAGGACAGGAATGGGACTCCATAACTTATAACAACTACAAATAACAATTGTACTTGTTATTATGTCAATTACAAACGTCAAATGTTACCTTTTATTCTCACATGAGTGTAGACAAATAGAGTGTTTTTTATATGTGTAGGTATGTATTAGCCATTAATATAATGATGATCGTTATAGTTTACTTTGTAGTAGATATTTGCAATTGATATCATAACAAGTCCAAATGATAGCAACCGAAATTATGGAATCCCACTCCAGTTATACGTATAGGCCTGGTATGATTCATAAATAGGGTTAGTAAAAATCATGACTTATTTAAATAAATCAAAATCATTTGCTATTATGGGAGTTACTAGGTAAGATGACCTTTGCTAGGATCTAGTTTAACATATGTGAAGCGAATAAAAATATAGCACTTACAAGACTAATACGGTGAACATTAGGACTACTACATTAGATGTTTCCAGGTAATATGACCTCTGACAAAGTTCAATTTAACATGTGTAATTTTCTATAAGTATCTGGTAATAACATACCCAGGACAGTTATGAGTATCATAACCGCTGTAGATGTCAATTGAATTCCGAGCTCGTAGATCGAGGATTTTAAGACATCTAAGGTCTAGAATGATTTTAATAGTTTACTGGTTTCAGGCTATTAATAAATAAAATATGTAACCAGTATGTACCTGGTAATAATATACGTAGAATAGTTATGAGTATCATAACGGCCACATATGTCAATTGAATTCTGAGCTCGGAGAGCAAGTATTTGAAGACGTGTCAATGTACTATATCCCGCGAGGGTCAACCGTGATCATGCTGCTATGGTAATTACTAGTTCAGGTGACCTTTGGTAAGGGATGTAGTTTGTATGTGAAGCGAACAAAAATGTAGCATGTACAAGATTAGGACTTTTACATTAGGTGTTCCTAGGTGCTATGACCTCTGACAAAGTTTAGATTTCACATATGTAATTTCCTATACGAATCTGATAATAACATACCTAGGATAGTTATGAGGATCATAACCGCCACAGATGTCAATTGAATTCCGAGCTCGGAGAGAGAAGATTTTAAGATATCTAACGTCTGGTATGATTCATAATCAGGATTGGTAAAAATCAAATAAATCATGATTGATTTTTTTAATTTTTTAAGATATGTAAGTATTGCAGCACATTTTTGTTGTTGTTATTAATATTTTTGTAGCAAATAATAGTTATTTATGTATTAAGGGCATAATCAAGATTATATCCCTCAGGAAATTTAAAGTTTTAAACATTCCCTCGTGCTATAATCTTTTGATTAAACCCTTAATACATAAATAACTATTTTTGCTATACTTGCACATATTGTTGTTGAAAAGAATTTTTTTTAATTTGAAAATTACTTTAAAAATTACGTACCTATATGTATATATTGTATCTTTTATATACCTAGATATAAGATTCTGCAATCAAAAACAATTATAGAAGTAAAATACATCTTGATCCTTACAAAAGTTCATTATAAAATATAATACTTAAAGCACTGTTTAAAAAAGTTTTGAGGTAGTATTTCCGTCTGAAGATGCAAATCTACATCCGCTAAGAAACCGTAAGCGTATGACAATTATTCTTTGAAAAACACTTACGCTCAACGGAGCCTACCGCGATTATTTATAATATTTATTATTGTTTCATGTGCATTAGGTGTTCGCGCATGCGTTAACGCCCCCGCGACACTCGGACGCGGTAATTATCCGCTTTAACGATACGTTACTTAAAGATCGCGAGCGTGGCAACGAGATCAGGACCGAATTACACGGATTTTGGACATGGATTACCATAAATTATACCACACGTATATAATTACATTTCAAGTCATTGTCATTTCCAAAAAACTCATCATTTACCTTATGTCATCATTATGTCCTCAAGTTCTTCTTCTTCCTCTGGTTTCTTTTCGTCATTGAATTTTTTGTTGTGATTTTCAGATCAATTACAGTATATCTATCAATGAAAAATATATTGATTTAATACTTTTTAAGTTGCAAGGAACGTAAGTACATTATAACGTTTGAGGAGGTATGAATTGAGGCGGAGTTTGCGAAACTGAAGTTCTTGTTACAGTACGAAAATAGTTAATTTACTTTAAATTCTTTTCATCAAATTTTTTGTTATGATTTTCAGATTTCACCAGTATGACCTGTAATAGGCAATAATCATTCTTTTTCTTCCTCTGGATTATTTTTGGCATCGAATTTTTTGTTATGACTTTCAGATCAATTACAGTACACCCAGCAATGAGAAACATATTTATTTACTATTTTTTTAAGCTGCAAGTTATGTAAGTACATTATAACGTTTGAGGAGGTATGAATTGAGGCGGAGCTTGCAAAGCTGAAGTTATTGTTATCGTACGACAATAGTTGTGTTAGGTACCAGCAGCAATTAACTTCAAATATTGTTAAAGTATAATGTGGTCCATTTGACAGTTCAGATTTATTTATTTGCAAAAATCTCTAACCTTGGTTTGCAAAGACCTTGTTTCAAAGTTCAAACCTTGATATACAAATAAGTGTAGTACTTTTTAAATTTTTATCTCGAGACTTGTTCTTAAGGTTTCGTATTTGTCGATATATGACTGATTTTTCATTCCATTTCTTTCTGGTTTTTGGTCTTCTAATTTCACATAATTTAGTGTTTTTAGTTCATTCCTAATTCTGTTATTCTAAATATATTCATGTCTTTATTGGTTTAGTTTTCTTTCTAATTTTTGCTTTATTACACAAAATAAAAAAATCATATTATTAATGATTGAATAGAAATAATAAGATTATTCATACTCGTATCGGAACCTATAAAGTTTTTTCATATATTAGAAAATCAGTAACTAATTGAGTTATGCAGAAAATATTTGATATTGGTTCTTGGTTCTTTGTACTTTTTTGTTTTATTACATATATTTATTTACAAAAAATAAGTTCGTATTATTAATAGTCGGAATGAACACTTAGTAACGTTATTCATGCTGGTATCAGACCATAAAAGAAATATTTTTTTTAGAAAATCAGTATCTTATCGAATTATACAGAAGACAATTAATAAAAAATTAAATATTCTTTGCAAGTGTCATTTAATAAAATTAAACTATTGGAAGTAAAAAGCAGACTCTACAGTTAAGTAATTTTAGATCGTTCTAGAGTTCGGTTCTGGTCTGAAGAATATTCGCGTTATACAAACGTGTCACAAACGTACATGAAAGAGAAAATATTGTTTTTATAACAAATACTTTTTTAATGTAAGGAAGTGAATAATTTGAGTGTTCCGTTCTGTAATACGTGTCAGTGTTTTTATTAGAAAAAACAACAAGAACATCGTTTTGCTTGTGTTTTGTCGCGACTCGATAACAATTGAACGATGGGAACAAAGGACGAGCTATCCTGGGAACATGCACTCCTTAAAATATAAACTATATTTACACTAAAAATAAAAATAGTGTATTAAATATTAAAAAAGTACGGACATTTTGTTGTTAAAAGACAATTGTTTCGAAACAACGACTCTAATTAAAAGCAGAAATTTATTAATCATTATTGAAGATTGAAAATGATGCACGATAAACCTAAAAAAAATATTGTTCGAAACGAATCTAAGGGATTTCGGAGTCAATATGGAATAAGGGCAATTTTACTTCCGAGGTTAAATTTAATAGGATAAAAATATAAAACAAAGAAAGTTGCAAAGAAATATACGAAATAAATTTAATATTTATAAAGATTAAAGCAAGCAAATGTTTCTAAAAAGAGTATTAGCCTGTAAATTGTTGAAAAATTAAGAGAAAACTTCATCATAATGAGACCCGAGACGGTGAGATAGACTTCAATAGCCTTTCGTTCTACGATTCAGTTTTATTTATTATTTTGTAATAAACTATTGTTTAATAAAAATATTTCATCAGCATAAATTAAACTAAGCTACTACAGTTCTCAGAAAATAAATTAAAATCGTCTTTTGATATAGAAATTGATTTCTAATTTAACCAACTCTAAAATCTCTTATAATTCTCAAAATAACAATAATGTACCACTTAAAATGGACATCCTGTATTTGTAAACCTCTTCGGGAAAAAATTCTATGTGTGCCTCTGAAGTGAAAAATGATTGATTTAATATAGATTCTTCGTATGGATAGTCATGTAAAAAATGGTATTCTAAAATTAGAGTTTAATTTCTTTGTGTGGAGCATATTTTAATTTGGTTATGTTTGAAATATTTCCAGGCATATTTCAATATTCAAATCACTCCTTCGTCCTGCTATTCGGTTTTATTTATTATTTTGTAATAAAGAACTATTGTTTAATAAAAATATTTCATCAGTTAAATGAAACTAAGTTAGTAGAGGTCTCAGAAAATAAATTAAAGTAGTCTTTGCTATCTATTATAATTCTCAAAATAACAATAATGTATTACTTAAAATGGACACTCTGTATTTGAAAACGAAGTCCAAAAAAAAAATCTGAGTATGCCTCTGAAGGGAAAATTGATTGATATTATATAGATTCTTCGTATGGATAGTCATGTAAAAAAATGGTATTCTAATATTAGAGTTTAATTCTTTGTGAGGAGCATATTTTAATTTGGTTATATTTGAAATATTTCCAGGCATATTTCAATATTCAAATGACTGGACGGCAGATGTTTGCGGAAGAGAGAGGGTGCCATGTCCAAGGCACAGTTCATATAATTCGTATATTTCGGTCAGAGTTAGAGAATTTTCCATTTACTTTCGGTATGTCACATATGCGCTCCTATTTACTGTTGAATTCCAGCTCTGCCCCCTCTTCACGGGCGCCCATGAACGCTTCAAGTAACCGGGAAATTGCCCTTAAGAATCTGGGACTCATATACCATACTATAAATATACGCAGCATTATTTATTTTATTATTTTTCAAATCAACATACCGTTTTATTATTTGTCACAAAACAAATGAATTTTTTATGTAATTGTCTTAGATTTTTGTGGCATAATATTCAGGAAACGGTGTCTCCATGGTGTCTCACTTGACTAGTATGTTCTGAATCATTTATAAGGTGGTATTTTTATTTAGAATAATTTAAATTCAAATTCTACATTTTTATGGAAATCTTATAGTTTTGTAGTTGCGAAAAATATTTAATTTAAATAGTGAAGATACCATATTGCACATATTAATATATACAAGGGTAGAAAACATATATATTTCAAATAATTACAAATAGATGACAGAAAAAATATCTGACATCCTTTTATTGAATCCAGTCGAAGTTTATTACAAATTTATTACATTTTTTGTTTAAATCTAATCTACAAATTTTTGCTCTAAAAAAAGTCGCAAAATTGTGAGGTCCTTAGGTTCTGGTATGAAGTTATCCACGTGTGGATGCCAGATCCTAAATATTGTGGTTTGACGCGTTTGAAAGTTAGTAAAGTGGGCAGTCAATGATTTAAAACATTGTAAGGCTTTTGTGTGCCACTATATTTACACCAGATTATTCAATTTATCAGTTTGTAGGTTAAAACATTATATTTGACGTTTGAAACGAAGTGAAGTTGGGTAAGAACCTTGATACATCACTAGACTAGGGGGAAGTGGGATAATTCAGTTGCGTTTTGAAGGATATCATTTTTAATAGTAGCTTTTTTTATTATTAAAAGTCAATTTGGGGAAAAATAAAAATAAGGGTCTAATATTTTTTATTATTCTATTGATTAAACCTAAAAATGAAAATTCGTGCAAGATCACATTGCAATTTTATTCAGTTTTTCTTTAAACTATTTTGTATGTTTTATGTCGTACAGGTATCAATGTGGAATATAATATTATTTTGATTAGATTTGTGGAACAAGGGGTGTGATTCTCCACGCATAGTGAACGAAGCATCGAAGGGAAAGACACAACTATTAAAAGTCACTCAAGTTTTTCAGGTGACAAGACAGTGAACAGAATCCCACGATTGCTGTACAATTCTAGCGATTAACTTTTTTCTCCTATCGTCGTTATTATTTTATATCACGACAAAGAAATTAGAATTTCTTCCTACTTATGTCACACACCAACTGAATCAATTTAAATGTCGACTTTTTACAAAAAAACGCATCGTCTCGCCATTATAATATCATTAGATTTAAACAATATTTGAAGTTTGACGTTTTTCTCAAGCAACTCATTTTTTCAATTTTTTACGCGTTTCTAATTCTGGGAAGGATATGGACCATAATTTATGGGAATATTTAGTCTTTACTTTTGATAAATTCATTATTTATGGACTAACTACCAAATTACCATTTTTCTCTCATAAAATACTCGAAAAAATTTTCGCTATTTTAATGCCTCATTGTTTTAAATGGGAAGTAAAAAATTCCAAAAATACTCAAAGGTTTAATAACTCCGAATAGCAGTGGCTCAATCAGCAAGCAACTTAGACTTTACAGAGGTCGTACAGCTATAGACATAACGCTGTGTGACTACATATAGATTTTTTTTTCAATTTAACATCAAAAACAGTGTCACGAAATCTTAGAACTTCATTTATTCAACTAACGATAGAATTAATATTATTGGTAGAAATATTTTTTCAACTAAATAAATGATATATTTACGATCTAATAATAGTTATTTTTGTATTAAGTACGCAAAGTTTGTGTTTTTAGTGCATGAGATGTCACTTTTTGATGAGGCTTGTCGAGTCAATAAAGTCAATGGAACACACTAAATAGTTATTTGTATATCAAGATACTAAAGCATATTTTTTTTTATTATGTACGAATAGGGAATTTATTCTACGAGGCGATAGCCTCTTATTCTTCCATCTTAGTATTGGAATTACCTAAAGAGTTAACACTTAAGCTTTGGCTATTGAATTGTGGGCCATTCTATATTTAGAGAAAATTTCTCAGATATTACCTCTCCGACTCTTTGCTGTTGTGCCAAGTGCACCATTTTGATCGTAATGAAAAATAAATATAAGGGACAAATAGAACTGATCTATTTAATATTATTCCTGTGTGAATTGAAATCAAAAGTACCTTATATTTTTAATCTAAAGAATTAATTATAGTTTTGGCTATTGAGTTGTAGAATACTTATATTTATACAGTAGAGATGTTACCTCTAAGGCATTATGCTGTTGTGACGAGTGCACCACTTCGAACGTAAAGGAAGAGAAATTAAATGAGTATGATGATGTATTTCATATTGTTTGTTTGTGGATTTATAGGAAAAATATATTTTTAACCTAAGGAATTAATTAAATCTATGGCTATTGACTTATAGTATAGGTACCTATATTTATACAGTAGAGATGTTACCTCTAAGGCATTGTGCTGTAGTGAGGAGTGCACCATTTCGACCGTAATGGAAGAGAAATTAAATGAATAGATACAATGAATTTATGTACTTCATATTGTTTGTTTGTGGATTTACATCAAAAGTATATCTTTAACCTAAGGAATTAAATAAAGCTATGGCTATTGAATTCTAGGACACCTATATTTAAAGAGCAGAGATTTTACGTCTTGGGGCATTATGCTGCAGTAAGGAATGCACCACTTTGAACGTAATGGAGAATAAATTTAATGAGTAGATACAAAGAATTGATATTGCTTGTTTGTGGATTTATATGAAAAGTATATTTTTAACCTAAGGAATTAATTAAAGCATTGGCTATTGAGTTATAGGACATCTATATTTATACAGTAGAGATGTTACCTCTCGGGCATTATGCTATAATGAGGAGTGCACCATTTCGAACGTAATGAAAGAGAAATTAAATGAGTAGCTACAAAGAATTGACGTATTTCGTATTGTTTGTTTGTGGATTTACATGAAAAGTATATTTTTGGGAATGTTGCTGATATCGGCATATATTTGGAAGAGAGGATAATCCCGAATGAAAACCATAAACAAATAATCCAGCGCTTAATTTGATCCTACAGGATCCGTAATGAAATTTGATGAAACGGGTTATGATTAAATCGAATGTGTAAATGTCTTTTTTATCCGAAAAGCTCCGTCATCAATTAGTAAAACAGAGGCCGATATCCATGTAGCTGGAGGGGGCGCGCGAGTAATTAAAAGCTGTTTCCGGTCAAATTCACGTTAAATAATTCGTTGCAATGATTCTTCCATGTTCATTTACAATTTCCAACGGATGTCGGCCACCAATTAGAGTATTGTGTGTGAACATCGTTATATTCTACTTATTGTTCGAGGCAGCCCTGTGTTTCTTCGGGTACACTACGTGAACAGCAAATTGGAACACTGAGGAATACCTGACTTGGTATTGACATCACCCATAAGGTATAGACCAAGCAATCTTGATCATTGATTTGGAGACTATTCACTTACGGGGATTCACTGTCCATCTTAAACTATCTAAGATTTTGGAAGTGTAAAGGACGAGGTAGTAAATGGGCAGACTTTAAATACTTCCTCCACTTCTTAAAATAAACATTTAATCTATTATATACAGTCTGTGGTCAAATAAATTATAAGTGCAACATGAAATTACGAATGATTTGTAAATTATCATGTTATCCCACTTTTTCCTATTTCCAGGATTAATAGTAGCTTGTACAGATGACTAATCTTAGAGAGCTTAACATCAAATATCTCAAATTTACGTTCGAACGAAATAATGAACTTTTGTGCCATATTGTACAGGGGTGGAGTTTAGTAGTTTGGTGTAGATGCCAATAGTTCTAAGAGCAAGTAGCCGCAACGAAACATGATTGATACAAAATTGACATTATCTTAAAGGAAACTAATGAAACTTTGCCTCTTTAAAAATATACTTTTGAAATTTTGTTTTAAACATGTGGTACAATTTGTCTAATAAAAGCAAACTTTAAAGGAATGAAATAATAAAACTGGGTAAAAAATTTAAAAATCCATCATTAAGGAGACATAGTACGAAGTTTCAACAATTTGAAAGTGTTTTAATTATTTTGAAAAAGGTAAGTTTTAAGACAATTTTAATGGTATTACTAAACAGTATTTTGGCGTATTTCAAAGGATAGTACTAAACCTCCTTAAATTTAACTTACTTCCATAGCAACATAAGTCAAGTTCCTGATATCTTCTGTTATTTGCTTACCATTATAAGTGAGAAGGTATAGAAAATATTTGTCTTACGTTGTTGCAAATAAATAAATCTGAACTCTCAAGTAAACTGTCACATTTTACAAATATCTTAACCAATGACCCACTGATTTAGTTAGTTATTTATTTTGCAGTCTATTTTCCAGAATTGATACTTACGTCATTAATCGTAATTATGTGATTCAAATCATTGGGAGGAAAGGGGGATTGATGTCATCATCTTGTCGGATGATTTCCGAAGTAAATAAATGTCAAAACTGACAATAATATACAAATATGATAATGGATGAAACATACAAAAAAGAGTAGTAGATTAAACTATCGAAACTACCAACATAGTGATAACAAAAGTGACTAACGATTAAAAGTTTAATGTAAAGTTCTCATTATAGAATAAGATCTCAAATAGTCTACAATTGACACATGTAGTAATGAGTAAAAAGAAGTGATGTTATATTTATTTATAGAGTTCCTGTTATGTTTTCCCGCAGTGTACACGCACCTTAGGTTGTGTGGGAACGAACGCGATCTTTCTATTTTTATTTCGATAGTTTTTTGTTTATTTAATAAGCGGTGATGTTGCGCTGTTAATTGTATTGAATTCTAAGGTTGTGAACTTCCGTTCCCTAGGAAACAACTAGGATCTATTTCAAATGAGCGGTACACACGCTATCCGCTTGCTAGATACCGAATACAAACAGCATAAATTAATTTTTATTTTACAATGTTTTCAAATTGATATACCACTTACTGCTTATTATGCATTGCTGGGTGTACTCATTGGCGAGGTTTAGAAAAGGGATGAAGGATCCTAAAAATAGCTATTTTTTTTTTATTTCAGATATATAAACATAATTTCGCACTAAAAACCTAAAAGTTATAAATTTTAAGGATCATTTTTAGTCTGGATGGAAATCCTAGCGTCACCAATCCTTTATTAAATAAGCAACTACTCAAACTTGTATCAGAGCAGTTACATGCAAGATGGGTGACCGTGTTTCTTTTGAATTTAATTTAAATTTCAGCAGAGTAAGCCAATAATCAAACTTGTATCAGTGCAGTCACAAGCAAGATGGGTGATCATATTTTAAAAAATGGTTATTATTTTTGTCTCAATTCCATAACTACTGCTATTTTAGGGGTGATTTACTTTATTTTCATATCTAATTTCTGAACTTAGAAAGCACTTAAAATTAATTTTGATTATTGATTCTGGTGCACAATTTTATGCTCTAAAACTATTTTATCTAAACTATTTAGACGAAATTACGAAAATACGATTTTCGAGTCACCAACCTTTATATACATTTCATGTAGTACCTAAGTCATAAATAAACTAGTTAAGATTATATCGATTCAGTTAGAAGCAAGATGGGTGACTTCACTTATTATTTCATTTACCTTTTAGCTAACTGTACTACTTTTTCTTATAAATACAAATCAGGTAGTAAATAAGTCACTAGTCAAGCTTGTATTAAGGCAATTGTAAGCAGGATGGGTGTCCAGGTATATAGATAAATACGCTATAGCTCCCTTGCAAAAGTTGGTTGATTATCAATAAAACTCCAATAAAATTAATATTAAATGCTCAGAGTATTTGCAAATCTCGACGCTTAAGACCATTAAGAACGAAAGAAAGACATTGTGAATTTACTATTGTTTAAAGCAGCTACATTTGTAGGAGACTATTTCGTACTATATATCCGTATGGGAAATGAAGTACAGATATGTGCGGAGTGTAGTCAACGCATGTTATCGTTTAAACACAATTAGACTTGATGTGTGCGTGTGCTTATAATCTGCCATACGTGTAGCTATGTATTATGGCAGAGTTTGTAAGTGTATTTATTGCAATTAATGATAGTAAAACATGTGTGTTAAGTGTAAAATAGCATAATACTGGCATCGAGTCATACAGGAAACATTCAATTAGATGCTACAAAAACCACGCGTTGGGCGCTACACTGACACACGCACACATACATCTAACTCTCATATGACATCTTCAACGCATTGGTCAGTAAAGAATTCAAAATTCACACTTATGCGTTCTCAAGTTATTTACAATTATAATCACAATTGATTCCTGAAAATTTAAGTTTTAAGCATGAAATCGTGTTTTTACCTCTAAAATATTCAAAAGTTTTATCGCAAGTGCATTTTGATGTGCTTGTTACGCACGAGAGATATATTAGAATATTTCTCAACAAATTATACTCCTCAAATAAGTATAAAGTATTGTTATAAATATTTAATATATATTTTAAACTGTCATATAAACGTTATTTTTGACATCAAAACACTTGATTAACATTCAATATACTCGGGTATATGCAGATGTGCAAAATATTCCCTGATATTCGATTGCCATGGGTCGAAATTAAAGAATTACTGTAACGTGATTGGATAAAATTTTTCGAGGGATATATTCAAATATATTTATATCTAGACAATTCTCAATATGCTGATTCCAAATTTTTAAACATAATTTAGTATATTTCTTCTCGTTCCTTAAATATTTACTCTAAAAGTTGAACCTCAAAAAGTGTTTTTTAATATATTCTAAAAATGCTACAATCACAACATATTTTCTTTGATTCTACGACTAAGGTTACATAAAGGCATGTTTTCTCCGAATGCATGTTCTTTGGAAAAATAATTTACGTAAATATCGATGTGGTGATTTCAAATTTACAAACAGAATTCAATTATCTCTTTACATTCTTGATATACCTACGTATTTATCTTTAAAATACAAGTATTTAAATAGGTGCCTTAAAATAGGTTTTCTTGATTTACTCTTTAAATCTTTACAATTTTGGCATCACTGTTCAATTCTTTGGGTAAAAATTATATGAGTATACAAATTTTCGGATTTTTATTCCAAAGGATAAAATATTTACAGAAGAAAACAAAAATTACCGAAACTGAAGAAATCGTAAGACTTTTTTTTCTTTTTTCGATTGTTATCTGATAATTAGGATTATTCTGAAATTAATTAGTATCATCATTAGTAACTTTAAAAATAAATTTTTAAGTACTTAGTATTAAATATTATATATGCAAAACAAAAATTATTCAAAATTTTTTTACACCTCAAAAAAATTCTTCGGTTATTTGTTTTTAATTTACTGTTTCTTTTATATTTTGTTTAACTTTTAATATATTACAATGTTACCAAGATACAGTGTAGTGTAGAGTTAGAAGATCCGAAGAGAGAATTCATATTGCAGTGTGAATGTAGCATTACATCTGCATGTTCATTACGACAATTTATATATTTTCGTTTATTTCCTGTGTACATCTGCTTATGACTCCGACTCCCATGGCATATCATAGAATATGCATTAATTAATTGATTAAAATAGACGCCTCTCGCGACAGATGTGTGAACTACCGTAATTATTATTTCTTTCATCCAATTTTATATATGACATCATCGACCGCCAGACACGATAATCAGGAGGAATTTAATTAAGCATTCATCATCATGTTTTAATTAGTTCAAAACATTATTGTCCAGAGACTCCAATACGGATGATACCCGAACGATTTCGTGATGCACAATTCATTCATTTGTCACACGTACATGCATTTATAATCTCTCAAATTATAAACATACTCAATATACTATAAATATTTAGTTTTAAGCTGACAATCATTTCACCAAAATACAAGTAAAGTTCTCATGAAACAAGTAAAGATCACTTCTCAATTTGGATTGTAGCGCTAATGATAATGATGATGAATAATCTTTTATATTCTTGCGAACTAGAAGAAACTAATATTTTATTTAAATGAAACTTTACCTAATTTGAAAGCGATGTGTAGTTTCAGAAAGTCTTTGTTGTTATTTGTTACGCCGTAATAATTTTTTAAGTGTTTTGTGACGTAGATGTTACGGTAATTCGGTTCTCAAACAGTGGGATTCGAAAAAAAATCTAACTGTTATAAAAATAAATCAATATGAAATAATAAGCATTTTAATAAAACAATTTACAAATGATAACTGGCATGATTTTTCTGCCTATGACATTCACCAAATCTTTCATTTCCATATTGTGAATATTTTTTTTCACAAATTTTCCTGATCGCACAATATTTAACAACTATTTTTTTTCACAGTGTTTGCCAATACTGCGCATGTGCAGTGTGGGAAATGGCATTTCTCACAGTAATTGCTAACACTGCGCATGCGTGAAGGTACTCTTTGTGAGGTTCTTTATGTTATATAGCTTTTGTGCATGTATTTTTTTTCTGTAACGTTTAGCAGTATGGTCGTAGAAAAATTACAGTGTGTCACTCGTGCAGAATCACCTATTTCCCACCTTGTGTAATTCCACCTCTTCGACTCGTCCAGAAGCTTTCAAACGTCGTGGGAAATAGGCGACTTTCTGCACTTGTTGCACAATATACTATTTATAATATAGATTAGTGAAATATGTTTTTTTATTTAATTACCAGCTGACATCTGACACTGACAGTAGATGTGTGAAAAAGAGAGGTGTAATATTGTGACGTAGATGTTAAGGCACTAAAAACTCAAATAACTTTTTTTTAAATTTGTAGTTCCTATCAGTCTGGATTGGTAATGAATAATCAATTTCCTAATATGCTACTATGGTGGAGGAACCCATTATTGTATAAAAAAAAAAATAGTTAAAATGTTTCAAAATGGCTTAATATTTCGATCACAGTAATATATAATAGAATTATGTTTGAAAACGTCTACGAATTTTATCGATTTTCAATTTTATATTGAAAATTAATCAAAATTTGTTATCGTATAGAAACATTTATTGGTTTTTATTATAATAGCGTAGAATGGAGTAGATTATTTATGGAATTCTTGATAGAATGATATGTAGAAATAATTTATAGTGATCTAAATATCATGCCATATCCGGAAAGCCATTTAATAGTTAATTATTTGTGATATTCGCAGTATAGATCATGTTTTTCTAGCCATCAATCACAATAACTATGCGCAGACTACTGAAAGGTGTTATGATTATAATTTCCACTCTTAATTATCTTTATTAATTAACCTATACAGCCGCGATTCCATATTATAATTACTAACAGTTTATAAATCATTCTAGTGACAATTTTTCTCTTTATGCTCATATTCACAAAGATAATTATAATGTAGCTACTGAGGTTATCGCTCTTTCACACAAATTCTCGCTACAAAAAATGTTAAAATGCCCATATACATATGTCACTTCAATTTTCTCAGCTAAATCAAGCAAGTTGCCATTGTTAGACAAGAGTGAAATACTCTCCTATGTGCTTTTTAATTAATTATAATTGTTTTATACACTCAAAAACTTGTACAATGCCTCAAGAATTTTAACAGTTATGATTTATTATTTAAAAGAACTTTCAACTATATTTATTTTCACATAAATATGGAAAATTATATAACTGTACTTTAAAAAAGTCTACACTGTTTTTCACATTCAGAAACCCATCTACTAGTTTAAAATGTGATCATCGTTTACCATTACAGTTTACTTTACTGTTTACCCATCCAAATATAAACCGCATATAATACAGCTTGGTTTAATTATTAAGTTTCATATTACTCTAGGCGTATTTAATAGGTATGTAGCTGGTGTGGAAAATGTACCACAAAGACTATATTTATTTGAAAAATAATTGATGAAGTATTTTGAGAAATTTTATAAATTTATTGCAAATAAATATATTATAGACATTTATTTTTTATGTATTATAACTAAGTTTTATAAAAACAGCTGCCACATATATTTTCATTATTGAAAAATATTTCCATATGTTTAACTCCCACATCTACACATCCGTTCATTTCTCCAATTAACGCACCAATTAATAAGCTTAAATAAATATTAGAATTTCTCTACACGCTTCTAATATGTTAACAGTTTTTTATAGCAATGACTCCATGCATTTCTGAATATAAATAAAATTGCTCTCAATTGAGATAAAGCTATTTAAATAATTAAAATAATTGGGAATAACAGTCGTACCAATATCCACAAATTACTGTGGGATTAAAATTTCCCTAGTAATTTTGCCACAGAATTGTCAGTTATAAATTTGTTTGTGAATTTAGATTTATAAACATGTGAATAATACTTAAATATATCACCTACAAAAACATTTCATAAGAAGTTACTAAGCCGTAAGGTGAAATCATGAAATCATAATTTGGTGAAAGATGTGTTTATTTTTGAATTCAAAATTTTCAGGTAACTATATCACAAAAATAATTACTGCGAGTATTACTATTGTCTGTCTTTAACGTGGTCATATGGTTAATATTATTTTTGAAAAATAGTACTCAATACATATTTAGATACATAAAAACGAATTAAAAAAAATGACTTATCCTTTTACCCGTATTTGTTATAGAATCCAACAATATTTTTGCATTATCTGAAACAAAAGACAATAATAATATTAATAATAATTTATAGGTACGTATGTTGTAATAATAATATATTATACACCAACGTGGTATATATATATTACTTTTTCACTACTAGTATTTCAACTCAAATTCTACTAAAAAACATGATATTGACAATAACAAAAATTTTTCTTATGAACATTAACTTGTTTCTTAATATGCACAAAAATAAAGTAGGCTGTCTTTGTTGTTATATTTCACATTTCAGTTTGTCAATCACACTTTTGATTTTTTATTTGGTTTTATTTGATTTACTTATTTAATTTAGACGGCATATTTAAATTGTGAATCCATACTTCATAAATTCATAAACCTGGTCAAAATGTTTACAAAAACCATAAAATATAAATATAATCATCTGTGACACAACATTCCTAGAAGGAACAGGGTCTCAAGTATTGTACCGTGAAAAGTTTTACTTTCATTTTACTGGTTTGTTTGTTATCCTAGAGCCTCTACAAGATTCTAGTTGGAAACAGCGATATTTTTATTTGGAAAAAAGATTCTTGAAGTTGCCGTTTGAATCCCAAATTTCCTACTCCATTTAATAAAATGAGCCACCGTTGTCCGTAAAATATAAATATATTAGTACAGTTTCAGCGATAAAGTAGTATATCCAACAATAAATAATAAGGCTTAATAATTAAATAATTTATAAAAATTTAAATAGTAATAAAATATTTTAACGTTTTTCGTAAGATCGTTATTTTAGTTCACACGAAGTACAGGTACTAAGGTATATCGAAGTAAAATTTCTTATAGTAATTTATATATCCGGTCAAAATTACAAAAACATTATATCCGCAAAAACTTCTCACTGACCTAACCTTCCCTAACCCAACAAAGCATGGGCGTGCGTTCCCAGCGAATTCGGATTTCCTGATTTTTTCGGTTACCGGTGTTTTTCTCAGTGTCTATAATAGTAGATCATTATATTTAAATACGCGTTAGGATGATTCACAAGACTTCCTAACTTATGTGACTCATCTTTTTTAAAATAAAGATCAAGGTGGCCCTGATTCTCACGAGCGCATTTTATTTTCGACGATCGGGACATTCAGTTGTTTCGGTTTCCTGAATTGAGAAGTTCGTTTACCTCAAAGAGGTATCATCATGGGTTGATTCAATGGGAGTGCTCAACAGTTTTATCGCAGATATTGGCAAAGATATACTTAAAGCAAAATAGTTATTAAAAATAGTATATTAAGTATTAAGAACGGTAAGGATACTTTACCGATCGAAAACAATTATTGTCTGAGATAAAGATTCCTTACTGTTTGTTATGTATTCATATATATTTGTTTTTGCACGATATAAATTAAATTTCCTTCAAATCAGTAAAAAAGTAACCAAATGAGGTACATTAAAATTAATTCATGGAAAACTACCACGGGATTTTTCACACATTAGTTTCATTTTGTAATATATCAAAGTCCTGTCATTTGTGGTTGCGTTTTTGTTTAATAAATAACTGCGAAATTAATTTACAAAGTACCATTACCTATTTATTAATAATTGTAATATTGTTCATTTGTGTTAACCATGAACTTACTTATCGTTCTAGAACGCAGGGCCGGCTGTAGGGCATGTGGCGCCCTTCCGCAACTTATAAAATAACACCACTTTTTGTAATTTTTTTTAGATTTTTTTTCGTATTTTGACCTGTTTTATTAAAAGGAAAAATGAATGCTTCGAATAATAAACATTTATTTTACTAAATTGTAAAGACAATTAAAATTGGTTGTCAGTAAAGTCGCTATTATATAACAACTATTAATTTTATAACTTTACTATTATTTTTTATTTTCTAGACTTAAGGAAATATCGATGCACTGAAATCCTATGACGTCTTTTCGATTTTATCCTTCGCTTTATTATCTAACTTTTATTTATTTTCTAAACCTTTAAACCCATATCAAAGTTGTTTAGAGTTATAACAAACCAAACAACAGTATTAAACCAAAAATTGTGTTGACAAACGCGAAGTACTCCAAAAATACTTGTTTTTGTGCTCAAAATTTTTATTTTGGGAAATAGTGTACATTGATAGATATCGATGCGCTGATTTCAAATTTTCAAACGGAATTTAATTATCATTTTTCCTTCCGGAGATATTTACTATCAAAGTTGCACTTCAAAAAAGCAGGTTTTTTGGCTATATCTTTAAAATGGGTACAGATACAGTTTCAACGATTATACCAGTCAATTCTACGGAAAAAGTTACATAAAGAAATGTTTTCTCCGCATATACGTTCTTTGGAACGATTTGGTGAAAAATGAGAAAATTGAAAAAACCTAAATTTCAAAATTTGTACGAAGAACTTTTTTTCTTCAAAACTTTTCATTTTCTATACTTAAGTAGATATCGATGTGCTGATTCCAAATTTTCAAACCAAATTCAAGTATCTCTTTTCGTTCTCGAGATATTCGCGTTCAAAGTTGAGTTTTGGCAATACCTAAAAAAACAGGTTTTTTGGGTATATTCCTTAAATGGTTAGGTTTACTACTTCGGCGACCTCACCAATCGATTCTACGGGCAAAATTACATAAGTATACCAATTTTCAGATTTTTATTCCAACGGATACAATTTTTAGAGCGAAAAAACGAAAATGGCCAAAATCGAAAAAAAATGCCTGATGAACCCCTTACGATTTTTTTCGATTTTGGCCATTTTCAGTTTTTCCTTTCTAAAGATTGTATCCGTTGGAATAAAAATCTGAAAATTGGTACACTTATGTAATTTTGCCCGTAGAATCGATTGGTAAGGTCGACGAAATCGTAAACCTAACCATTTTAGGTATATACCTAAAAAAACCTGATTTTTAGGTATAACTTTGAACTCAAATATCTCGAGAACGGTAATAGATAATTGAATTCGGTTTGAAAATTTAGAATCAGCGCATCGATATCTACTTAAGACCAAAAAATAAAAAAATTTGAAGACAAAAAGTTCCGAGGCGAAAAATTGAAATTTAGGTTTTTTCGTTTTTCTTATTTTTCACCTAATCGTACCAAAGAACGTATATGTGGGCAAAACATTTCTTTATATAACTTTTCCCGTAGAATCGAATGGTAAAGTAGTTGAGATTGTATCTCTACTAGTTTTTGAAATATACTAAAAAAACACACTTTTTTGAGGTACAACTTTGAGAGCAAATATCTCCGAAACTAAAGTAGATAATTAAATTCTGCTTGTAAATTTGGTATCAGCATATCTAATTCTTTAAAAAAGGCTATAAACGAAATTTTGTAAAATTTGAAAATTTTCGAGCTAAAAATTCGATATTTTCAAATATTTTAGGGGTTACGCAAAAATACAGCATTAGCGGCTTTGGAAATTTTCTGACGTCCTAATCTAGTTCCAAATATTGATAACATCTCTTGACTTCTTAAAAATTTTACAAGGTATATCTTAGAAATACAATCAATAAACTTTTTCTAAATCCCAATCATGCAAAAATAATAATTTTACTTTAATTTAGAAGGAACCCTACAAAACCGTCACACTCGGAAAGTAGGTACTATATTTTTGAAATAAATATAGATTAATCAAATGCCAATGTAGGTATATTGTTTTAGTAAAAATACCTGCTATGAATTCTGAGGTCTTTTATTTTTTCCTACAATGTTTATTTCTATTATGATGTGCTTGATCATGTAAAAATAATAATTTTACTTTAATTTAAAGGACAAATTCGCCACTGTCGAAAATTACTATATTTTTAAAATAAATATAGATGAATCAAGTGCAAATATATAGTGTTTACTGCTGTGAATTCTGTGGTCTTTTATTTTTTCCTACAATGTTTATTTCTATTACGATGTGCTTGAGTTCATACGAAGTAAATTTTTCAATAATTGTGTTAATTTACTAGTCTGTGAGATGTTAATTCATGGCCTTCTGCGCATCCTGTCTGATTCTAGTGTAAAGTATATTAATTCCTCACATTTTATTTTGTGAATATGGCCGGATATGATTCAATACTCCCACTCAATAAAGGATGTAGATAATCAATTCTTCAAACAGCGGCTAAACGCCAAGAAAAAACTCCGCAGCATTAATTGATAGACGGAAAAAAATGGTAACAATATGCGATAAATTGTTAGTCACTTTAGAGGAAACATTATGGGTCATATCCTATTAACAGGTACCAGAGTTTTTTTTACACATTTTTTCGTCATATCCTCAAATATTATTGACTAATTTTAAATTAATTTTTACAAAGATAGGTATGTTCGCAGCGACGGATCTAGAATTTTGAGCGCCACGGTCGAAATAAATTTTGGAGCCCTTTTTATCCGATAACATACCTAATGTATAATATGCTTATACTGTTTTTAAAATAAAAACATTGCAATAACATTAAGAAATTAACAAAAATAGAATTATATTTATAAAAATAATAAATAATTTAATTTAAACGAGCATAATATATTTCATCCGCAACTGTCAAATAATATACCTATAATTCAATCATTTTTTATTAATTAATGACCTTCGATACTGTTTCTAATTGAATAATACTGACAGTTCGATGGAATAATATTATTCATTCGTTATGTCAAATTTAAATCTTATTGTAGGTCACAAATAAATATTATTAATAACATCCAAAATAGAATTTAAAATGGATTGTGTTGTTTTGAATTTAGAAATAGTTAAAAGAAAAATTTGAGGTATTGCTGCAGCTGTAATTTAAATAAAATACGAACAATATAAAAAGAAAAATAGTTTAGTTCACCGGTTCATCCTATAAACTAATATCGTGTTTAAATAGGATATTTTAATAACCTCTTTCAAGAAATTAAATAAAATTACTTTTAAGTGTGATTCTACATAAAAATCCAAAGTTACACTAGTTTAGTCATTTTGCAAATATTTTTTTTCTATTTAAGCTTAAGCTGTAGCTAAATAACTCTAGAAATAATTGTCTTGCGTAAAGCACGCTATTGTTATTTATCTGTCAAACTGTGATGACATGTTTGGTTATAATATTTTTCATGTTGTAGTTGTGATGTTGTTGTAAATGGCTACAAATGAATACCCTATACGCGTAGCGTACAATTTTAAGCTAGCTTGATATTTTGCTAACTTTGAATTTGATTGTAAATGCATATTAAATTATATTATGTAACATTTCATATTTGGACAAATGTGTACCAATTTTTATTTCTTTTTTTTATAAATAATCAATATGAATATATAAATCAATAAATATTAATGATATTAAAAATATTTATTTTTATAATTTGGCGCCTCTAAAATATTGATAACTCAGGCCCTTTAATCCGGACCTACATGTACGAAAAAATAAACTCATATAATGTCTGTTAACTATTTAGAAATAAGGAAATGTAAAGTTGCTAATTTATTGTAATGTACAATGTGACATTTTAATTTTATGATTTAAATACTTTAAAAACAAATATGTTGACACGTCTACCATTAAAACAATTATTTATAAACAGTCGAATGAATATGAATAAATTTATGGTTAGAAACAATATCAATAAATTAATTTTAATCAATAAAAATTCTGAGAAAAGCTGAAGAACATTTCAACATGCGTAATTACTTGAAATTTATGTTGAGAACTGTGGACTGACAAATGTAGAAAAATCTCAATTTTCGTGTTCGGATTTCGAAGAATTGGACGCGAACCTGCTACCATAACATCGGCAGGGACGGAGCAAGGGGGGACGGTAATTTATCAAGACCAGAGGACGGTATCAAATTGTTTTATTTCTTTAGAAAACCGGATTTGAAGATATTTATATTTTACTGCTGCATCTAATGTGTACTTGTTTTGAAGGATTTTTCACACTACAACTTCAACTTGTTCAGTGACTACAAAACTTTTAACAAACACAAACAAAAAGGTGGAGAGTAAAATTAATAAACTATGTCGTCCATGATCCAATGCACTCGTTCGAATAAAATTAGAATAAGTAATTATTTTGACAGAACCAATACAATATGTAAGCTAATTGACATTTTGATTGCAGTACTGAATAGTTGTCCATTTAAGGGAACGTCATAAAAATCATAACAATTGTAAACTATAATTAAGTTTTAGATTTCATTTCGAGCTAGTTATTTTAATACTGATAATATTAAATTTTTATTATTTTCATATTTTTAATATGTACTAAGTACTAGGGAATGCAATACCGAGATCCTGAAAATCGGTATTCCGTACAAGATTTATTCGGTATTTAGTACCGGTATTAAACTTGAAAATACCGGTTTTTCAATATATTTTTGCATTGTTTTTTTAAATTTATATATTGAGGTGTTTTTTGTGGTTTTTGCTTTAAATATTTAAGAGAAGTTTTGAGGAATATTATAAGCTGAAGATTCTGAATCTGAAGGTAGTGTACCATTAACACTGTTATTAGCATCTTCCTCTGTAGAAGTCAACCATATAAAATGCTATTAATAAAATGATAATAGATATTCACAAACCTTTTAAGAGAAGAAAGACCAACAAATTAGGTAGGAAATCTTGTTTTTTGAATAACAAGGCATTATGCTGGTGCATTTGCAATTAGTCTATGATTTTGATAAATTCATATATGCGACTGCTCAAATCCAAATTATGTGATCGATTGTATGAAAAATAGAACGTGTTCTGTTTTTCTAACACATTTACGATCTTATACAACCAATTTACTGATGATACTAGCCAAATTAAGTTGTACCAAAAATGGTGCAAGATCTTGTATAATTTGTAGGGTAGTCTAAAACGGCCTTTACAGTAGTGTCAACAAATGTAGAATCAACAATCATTTTCAGTTGCTTCTCAGCTTATTACAAAAAATAAATCTAAATTAAGTAACGAAACACAAGATTATATTTGTTTATTGAACACCCAAAAATAAAACTAAAATGTAATTTTATTATTCCAGTTGTTTATTTTGTATTTTTCTGTTATTGAAAAAACAATAATTTTATATCTTGGCACTTGAAAATGTCGTGAAAATTAAATAAAAAGGAATCTATAAATAAATGGTAAAGTAGCACCGACTAAAATTTCATAAAATGTGAAAAATTTTTTTTTGAATACCCTAAAAAATTTTTCGAAACAAAATCATATTAAATTAGCAAAAAACTATTGAAGTTGATAAGAATTATTTTTTAATTTAAACTGTTTATATTAAACTGTCATTTGTTACTTTATATTATGTCAAGTATTTTAAATTATTTTTGGAGTAATTTGGCGTGGGTTCTTGCCGTCCCTTGTTAGTGAATTAAGTAATGAAACAAGTGCAGAAAGAAGAGTAATTGTGTCAATCATACAAGGCCGGTCTACTGTACATTTGTTTTAAATAAACACAGCCAACTGGGGTGTTTGTGTGCGTTGGGACGTCCAGTCGTTCGTTAAGGACGCAACGATGCCTAAGTATATTATAAAAGCGACGTAACAATATTCGCATTCTGTATAGGAGCGAAACTTAATTTAACTAAAGCGCCAGCTACCTTGGTCCACCATACAAATTATTTACCTTTGCCCAGTGACGGCGTAATGTTCTTTTTCCTGGGGGCACTGAAGGGACACTCGGTTTTACACATTTAACAAATAGGTATATCCATTAAAAATAAGAATTAATTAAATATATTACTGATATAATTTATTTTAATATTTTTTATTTTTGTACAGATGTTTATTCTGTTCATAGACAGATATAACTATATAATAACGCTATAATTTTTATAATTGAACCAATATTTTCAAGGCTTTATTTTGGTGCCCACTGGTTTCCCCATCCACATGAGTCTTCTTCACGGAATTACAGTCAAAAATAACTTATTTTGGGTCGAAACCAGTCGAAGCCAAAATGAAGCCTTCCAAATACTGAGAGAATTCCAGATATATTGCCTTATTCTATTCATCAACCTGTCAAGAAATTCTAGTAATCACATATAAATATCTATAACAAATATAACACTAACGACTTATTACCCATTATTGGGTGTGCCAGATTTATTTTATCACTGTATCAATAATTATATATTTATACTGAAGAGAACATTTATTAGTTGTCAGCACTCAACAACATTTGATCATAGATTCTATATGGACAGATATTACAAATTACATATTTTAGTGAGAATTATTTCTGTACTTTGGAGAAAAAAGACAGCTACAAATATTACTTATTGATATATTTAATGGTGCAAGCTGCGCTTCAATAAGGACTATAAATTTATAATGGTTTCCAATATAAAGGTAAATATTTTAATTAATCAAAGGCGGAATATTTATGCAAGTATCTATTATATTTTGTGCACGATTGACGCAATAATAAAATTAAAATTTAAGAAGAAGAAAACACTTACCGGTCAGTTCTTTGTAAACATAACTTACTTACTGCTTTCTAAACCCAACCAATAAACATTAAAAAAAAATATCAAAGATAATTTTTAAAATTTATTATTTGGAAGTGTTTCTAATTTGAACACAGGGATATATTATTTTTCCTTTTAGATTTAAAACCAGCGGAGTATCTGATTGATTTAAATCACTTGCTTTGCAATTGTTATTTAACATTTCAGATTTACGAAAATTGGGGGAAAATGCGTAATGTTACTATGTGTCTATACTTTCAAGAACTACTAAATTTGTTTAACCTAGTTTGTAAAGCTACTTTACTGATATATCATTTTGAATTTATAAGACCCAGAAATTTTTTATTCTAATGAATGATTTTTTGTTAAATTTATTTTGAAAAGTGATACAATAAAATCCGGTTATAACAACATCGCAGGAATCTCAAAAATTTTGTCGCTATAGTGGTTACGTTAGCGTATATGGGCTTTCAAACAAGTGGTCACAATTTTAACGTTATAACCAGTTTATCGCTTTAAGCGGTATCGTTATAAACGGATTTTACCGTAGTTTTTATTGTTTCTTTAAACTTATACTTACTCTCTACAACATGTTTTTTTTTTTCATATGAAATGTTTTTATGAAACAAGTTTTTGGAATTATATTACACCTTCCGATATAAAAAATTAAAATCTGATTATTTTTTTTTAATCGGATTTTTAGCAACCCTGAAAATCAGAGACAATGCAGTAGGTCAAGTATATTGTTATATTTTTGTATAACGTTCCTTTTTTATAACTTTCTTATTTCCAGGGAAAGAACCTTGTGGCATCGCGTCGCCTATGCATTTATGGAAGGGGCATTGCAGGGGTGTTCCACAGGGGGAGAAGTCCGGTCTCCCGGACGGGGCTCCGGGCAGCCTCGCAACTATTGTTGAATTTGACTTGCTCTCTTATGCTCCAATTAAATTATTAATACATTGCTTGGCCACCCCAGAGTCCAGTAATAGAAAATAAACGTAATTATTACATTATACAGTCGCCTACCGTAAGAATCAAGCGGGGAATTTACCTACGCTGAATTATGAACAATGGGCCATTCGATCCCGGGATCCTGACGACTCTTTGTGGCCACGCAAACACACTACACACACTTGTACTCATTTATTTAGTGCCCACCTTTCAAATAATAACTGCTTTAACTATATTAATAACTGGACTAGACCTCAGCGTTAATCTAATTTATAATTCAAAGTAACAGTTTAAAGAATTAGATGTGGGTACCACCGAATCGACTGTCAATACCAAATACATACGATAAAATATCACTTTAAAAAAATAATAGTTATTTGTATATCAAGGGATTAAAGTATATTTTTTTATTATGCATGGGAGTAAAAAAATACTTTAGTCCTTAGATGTACATTATATTTTTTCCGAAATCGTTAAATTATTAATTAAAAACATAAAGAAATATCATTATGTGTTTGTAAACATCAGCTAGCTATTGAGACGGGGATGTCTGTGATAATAAACGTACTGTCAAAGTGTCAAATATTTTTTTACAATTTTCATTTATGTTTACACATGCTTAGACGTCTTTTGGTTTTAAAAGTACATTAGAGTAATGTCCATCACAGAAAATGTTAATTTTGTTGTTTAGAGACAGTGTAAGTAGCCGCATGAAAATTAATATAATCATCTCTGAATGATCCAAGATTTGCTTAAAAAATTGTCGATAAAATTTGTACCTTACACACACTATAATTTAATTACTACTTCGGTAGGTTTAAATTAGTTATTTATGTATAAACATATGAATAAGACTTAAAATAACTTAAAAATTTAGTTCTGTTTGTACACTGTTATAAGTAATTTAGTGATCCATTTAATCTATGCTGTGAGGGTAGATGGACCACCTAATGTAACCGGTAAACAGGAAAAAAATTATTCGAATATAGTAAGGTAGACGCTCTAATTGCTATTCCATGAGACTCGCTAGTCAGTTCTTCCTATCAAAATGTATTACCTTGCTAATAATGTAAATCTACTTCTTTCAGCTCATCGATTTATATCATAAACATAAAATGATCAACTCAAGCTATTAATGTCAGAAGTTGAAACGTGTTGTTTCATTAAAATCGATCGATAAAAAACAATAATCTTGATCGACAGATAAACTGATATACCCTGGAATTTCGTTTTGGATGTAATTATTTGTAAAATATTGTTTATGAAGATGTACATATTTATGTAAAGTACTTTTGCGGCGAGGTAAAGAAAAGTGTCTAGAAGAAATGAAGTAATAACTACCGTAAGATGACCGTAAGGATAAGGTGTAGAATAAGATGAAATATATTACGAAATGAAATAATAAATTTACAAGTTTCTGGGAAGCCACTACCTGTTTGAGGAATAAAGTCAAGTCGATTATTCCTGGCGTATAAATTCTACCAACCGTCTTGTTCAGCGTCAATTTTTTATGCGTTGTTTTAAATTGCTCAACGTGGTTGACATATATTTTATCGTTGTCGTTTGTCGCCTGAAAAAATGTTCAGCTTAACTGAATATGTGGAAAGATCTTGAATATGATTTTGCGTTTTTATGCTCATTGGTTTATTCAAATTTCATCTAGATAATGCGGCATTTTTGAACAACTTTTAATGGATGACTCAATTTTTCACTCCGGTTTTCAGAACGTGAAAACGAACCTAATTCTTCACCACATTCACAATTGGTTCAATAGGTTATATTCTACGAAATACTGCAGTGTCATTTTATGGAATTCATATCGAATTATTTTAAACATAATGTTTGTATTTAATACAATTTATATTCCCGGTGAAGTCTTGTGGTGCTTAAGAAATATCTCGTTTTCTTGTTCAGCTTATGGCAATAAAAAATCTCAGGTAGCTGTGTGTGTAAGGTCAGGTGAGAACTTAACATGTAAACATACATGGGAATATTTTATTTCTTCTGTACATTGGTAATTATAAAAAGTGTTATGGTAGTAGCATGTCTATTGCTGGATGAGTTATACTACCAACTTTAGGTTTTATTAGCACTAGTTCTGACAATGTAGTTAGCTGCCTTGAATTATATTATCAAGCGACACTAGGAAATTCAAATATAATAAGAAATTAACCATGTTTCTACAAATTCTTGAGAGTACTTCTTTTTATATTTATTAGTAAACTTGGTAAAAAAGTCAAGGACTATATTACTAGTATATGATCGATGATTTCTTTCACAGACTTCAACTTAATTTTCTTAGAAGTTTTATAATTATTTCTACAATTTATCTATGGCACAACATTCTCATGTGAATCAGAATCTCATCTAAGGAACAAACTACCATAATATCTATATTCTGAAAAGTATTTTAATAAACAATATCAACCACCAATAATAGATAGGTAAGGACTTTACGTACTTAAGGTAATTATTTCATAAATGTTTTACTTTATTTAGTGTTGTACGTTGTCTGTCGGTATTTATTTTCGGGTAAAGACTGAACGACTCTAGAAATTGAACCCCAGATTTCACATTGCTTTTTTAACAAACACTGCACGTTTCAGGCAACGGTGTCTCATTTGGTTAGCGCGCTCCGGTTCGATTTGAACGAAGTGTGAGATTTCAAGTTCAAATTATAGTTTCCCGAATTTTTATCATAAGTAATATCATAATGGCCATGAATTTATCAACAAAATTGTTGCATAGTAACAGAGTGTCAAAAATGACATTTAAATTAAGACTGATTTAATTCAGGCCTCAGTCAAGCAAGAAAACTAATTTCCCCATCTATGTTAAACGCCAAGGAACTACCAGGTCTTAGCAGGACTTTAGAATAATAACAAGAGTCCTCACTAGCCATTGTCTTTTAAAAAACCATTTGTACAAAATTGATATAGCTGAAAATAATCTATCATGGAATAATCGTCGGAACACATACTGAGTGAATGCCCAGCCGTAACCACACAGAGACTCAATAAACTAGGTATGAGGTATTTTACTCCTGGAGCAATAATTGGCTTCATCAGAAAACTGGAACTGTTTCCGTAAAACTAAGTAAGGGTTGTGTCACAATAGATCTTCTAGGTCGCGGTGACAAGCGATAAAACGCCTAAATCCTCGTTTATATACAAATAAATTTTTGATCCCGTGATGTCGTTACTTCTCAGGAATTAAGCATAAATTTTACCAATGCAATTGGACAACAATTTATACAAAATATTTTCTACTATGTTTTTATCAAATTTTATCCCTAAAAACTGCCTTCCTCCATTACGAGTACATGAAACATTATTATTAGATGAAAATGACGTGTGTGTCCAAATAAAAATACAGCTGTTTCTGAATGTATCTAACAGAGGTTGTATGCTGATAATCTTCACCTCTAAAATGCAAGTAAAACTTGTCACGAAACAAGTATCTCAGCTATTCCTAGGAATGTTGTGTTACTATTGATGACTAACAGATATTCTTCATTGATTTCTCTAAAGATTTTTTGTTTTTCCTTATAATCTTTAACAGTCTGCTCAACTACTAAGATTGTATGTAATCGACTGAGGATGATACGATTGAATGAAAGACTATTTAATGCCTTTTCGGGTTTCAAACCCGGAACATCCGAGTTGAAGAATTATCATCATCTATCATCATCTGATATACGGAGTTTTAAATTGAGTAGCCGTTGACTTAGAGTATTAAGTAGAGGTACGTCTTGGCATTGCGGAGTCTAGCCGGTATCCGTAGCATAATCTAGAACCGAGATCTGAGCAGAGTTGCGCTAATACGCGGTTAGCGTAAAGCCCCTGAGGCCCAAGTCCGATATTAAACATATATGAATAAACACGTTATTAGACAAGAGCTACGTTGATGTTTTAAAATGTAATTACTGTCTTTGAATAGCAGACACGCGTCGACTGCATTTACCAGTTTTTGCTGCGTGAATTGTTAATAACCAGGTAACCACTACCATTTTTCGGAGGGTGTTTTAATTTCATTACCAGCTCCTACTATTCTAATTAAGACAGACAAAAATTCTCTAGCCCATTGTATCATCACAGATTCCACATACATTTCTACTTTACACAATAACACACAAGGTCTCTAATGGAAATAACAATAATAGATCCATATTATACAATAGTTATTTGTGCTGCTAGGTAGGAAAGTTGTTCTTTTCTGGTCCGAAGTATATTTATACGGCCGAGACGTAGTGAAAAACATATTTGAAATTATGATTTTTTCTCATTTTGATGACATTTACAAAATAAATAAAAAAGACAATATACAAGGACTGCTTAATTTTGTGCGTTACTGAGTTACTACAACAAAATTGTTAATTATAAACAAATAAATGATATAAAATAAAGTTATCATTAAAGTTTTTTGAATTGCAAAATACGAATCTCTGTGAATCTGATAAATGTAATAACTATATTATTAATATTAGTAAAGGTAAAAAAGACTAAATATTCTACTTTTGTAGCTGTCAAAGTTTCTATATATGCCTACATTCCAATTTGATTTCACTTGTAAAATAATGGAATCAATATCCAATCTGAAATTAGTGAGATAAAGAGTCTCTTATTAAACGGAAATAGACAATAGTTATTTATGGTACAAGTGTGTTACATTACAGATAAGTCATGTGGGAAAAGTTTAGCTCACGAGGCCGTTAGGCCGAGTGTGGTATTTTTTCAAGTGTCTTAGGTGCCACACAACATTTTATCCAACACATTTTAATCATTGATATAAAATACATACCTATAAGATTTTTGACAGACGGAATTTCGAAATGACATTTAGAAACAAAATAGTGTAGAGAAAGTTTTATAACGTAGTTACTATGATATGAACCAAAAAACAGTGAGCTAATATATTTAGCTCACTAGTGACTTATGACCTACTTTATTTATCTAAAAACAGCATACTTATATCGTTATAATTACACGGTGTTGGATAAAATACTTTATATATTTAATTCCAGATATTTATTACCTAAAACAATAATTTTTTAAACATATTTAGGCATCTATTTTTGCATATTTTTCAACCTAAAAATCCATTTTTACACATAACCTTGACAAACCGTGTTATTATTTTAGTTTTAGTATAAATTTAAAATTAATTAAACTTATCTGTGGTTAAATTCGGAGATCGAATATATTATATTACGAATTTATAGCCTTTTTCGCAACTTTGCAACTGTTACGATATAGTTTGATAGGGTTTAATTAAAACACGTATATGCAATATGGTAGGTAAATTTTCTATCGCGATAAAATCTGCAACACTTTCCCAGCTAAACGTCTGTCGCAACTGACATCTGGCGTAAATATTTCACATTCTATTCGCGATATTTGCTCGCCGCACAACCCACAAACCGGCCCAAAAATTTTACACAAATTCGCTATCTACTCAAATCGGAATAATTATTTCAAATATATAAATAGGAGGTTTGATCATATGGTCTCTCACATATACTTTTTCAGGTATAATATGGTATTACAATTAATTCTAAAATGAGACTTTTATCTAGATCTATTGATCACCTGAATTTATAAATAAATTCTGCGATATATAATGAGTGGTAAAATAAATGTTAATAAATATTAAGAAGCTATTAAATTAATTTCCCTCTAAGATTTAATGATCGCTCAACTACTATAAATTATTTTTTATTAAAGTAATATAGCGTTGAGTAAGATAGATCGAAATTTTAACAAATTTTTGCATAAAGGACCTAAGCCAAGTTTAAAACAGCAAAACATTTTAAGTGTTTTCATCAGGAATATAAAATGATAATTTATTTTCATACCAAATAATACGATATACATCACATCCAATAAATATTTCATTTATATCATGATGATCAATTTACTCACCTTTAAAACTTAGCTGGTATACACAAAAGAAACTCTCTTGACTTACTTTTAGAAGATTTGTCTGTACGGAAAATCAAAAATCGTGATTTCGTTTTAAACCAGAGTTGCATAAAAAAACGATTTAAAGAAAAATTTAAATTGGATGTTTTTGATTTAAATCATATTTTTTTAAATGTATAGTATACTTTCAAAAACGTGTTTCACAAAATAGCATTTATTGTGAAAAGAAAAACATATTGTAAAGAATAAGTAAAAATTTAAAGAAATAATAAAAATCTATAATAAAATCAGTTTATAATAATAAAGCTTATAACTTCGAAAGCCCACATACGGTAACATTTTTTTTTACCTTTTAATCGGTTATATCGACTTTCGACTGTAGTGACGAAATTTCTGGGATCCCTTCGATTTCGTTGTAACCGGATTTATTGTAAGACATTTTAAGGTAAATTTAATCAAAAAACACAAATTAGTGCAAAAAAATTCTGCATTACGAATTCCAAATAATATACCAGTGAAGTCGTTTTACCGTCGACATTAAACAGATTAAGTAATTCTTGAAAGTATTACTACATGGTAACATTACTCCCAGATATTCCCCCAATTTTCATATATCTGGAGTATTAAATAACAATTGCAGGACAAGTGATTTAAATCAATGCAATCCTGTTTTAAACGAATAATGGAGTTCAGATCCCTGTTTAAAATATGTTTCTCTTTTGTTGACATATAATTTCGACTTCTTTCTAAGTATATATTATTATAATTGTGAGGAATGAAATGCGAACCATTATAGCAGAGATAAGACAAATAAAATATATCTACAAGCCATAATATTTATGCATTTATATATTTTGTTTGCTTATGTTTAAGGGGACGAAGTAAGTAAGTATCGGGAGTAATAAATAGCTTGATATAAGATGCGTGCAGCAGTTAATTGGAGGCGGCGAGGTGCTGACGGGAGCACAGTTGCTCGGCAGATATCGCAGCGCCCCTGTAAAATATTGCAATTTGAAAACTCGCGCTGTAACTAACGAACAATTCCCAAATGGGAGTTCGCACGTCTATATATCTTAACGAACCGGTAAAGCGCCCCATATTGTACCGGTTCACATCGCTAACAGATATACCGTCTGCAAGAAATTGCCAAGGAGGAATTAAGTATCGTCCTTTTCCTAACCTATACGTTCACTACCATCGCATTCTTACTAATAATACAGCCTCAATTCTTAACAAATATGATATTGTAGGTTATTCTTATTGGTTTTTTTCTTCTCATACTTTTATTGTAATTTTTTTGTAAAAATTATAAGGAATGACACTTGTTCACATTTTTTTTTCTCCTATTTATCCTTCTATTCTTTTTAATATTTTTATTATTCACCTGGATCCTCTTGTCTCTTTTTAGATTCTTTAATACATTTTTTCAAACATTACAGTTCTGTGCTATATTTTTTAAATCGTTTAATGTTTTCTTTGTTACTTTGGCGGTCCAATCGGACTTCCCCATTTTTTTTTTCAAAAATAAAAGTTTGTGTATGAATATATTTCATATTTTCGTTTTCTTTTTAAAACAAATAAGTGAGAAATATTTTTTTTATAAATTCACTAAACATTCAAATGAACTTGCGACGTTCTACTGCCTTTGACGTTTCAACAGCTTTTATAGACATCTGTGGTAACAAAAAACCAAAAAAATGAGAACTATTCTGTTGAAATATATAATAAATACAAAAAATAAAAATCTAAATATAATTATATGCAAAAATAACCCTGTTGAACGCAAACAAAATGTTTTTGTGTATTTACAAATGAAAAATTATGTGTCCATTTATATAGAGGTACTGATACGTCATATCGAAATAGCGGTAAAATTTTGTAATTTATTGTAAATGAACTATACATTTTTAAAGAAATTTTATATTTGTTAACATTGTTTTGTAGCAAATCATTGAAAAACTATTCCAAATATATTTAATTTGAATATACGGGAAGAACCCATTCTTGTTTCAATGCACTTTCTGTTTTTTTTTAAATGTTATTAAAATTAGAAAACCTATTGACATTTGTAATCCGTTTAAATAAAAGTAATTATCACCGAATACTTTATATTTTCTTTAGCATTTTTCCATTTATATTATAACAAAATTTACATATCTAACATAAACAATTTTCACCAGATGTAATCGTTATTGTACTTAAGTATTTTATTTCATATTAAAATGAAATTATTTACTTTTATTTTAATGGAAATTAGCAATTCAACCGGATTTAAAATTGTATAATTTATACAGTAGCCACATTATAAATCTTATTTATGACTTATACTATAATTACTTCGCAAAAGAAATTTTCCTTTGGAAAAAATGTACATTGCTTGGTACATGTTTAATAATTATTTATTGCTTTGATGTAGGTACATATCTGGGAATAATTATACGTATAAATGCACACATAAATGTAAATTGATTTTAACAGTTTTATGTATATATTCTACATGCTTTTGAGATTAAAAGATAATAGTTAAATTATTTTGTTACCGAAACCGCAATAAAAATATTATGTAATAAAAAGAAGATAATACTTTCAATCAATTTATTTATTGTTGCTTCTTTTTGCACAAATATCAGTATATCTTAGCACATCTCAGTTGTTTCACTTATTTGATCGTTCTTTTTGTCTGAGATAAAGTGATGAAAGTTGTTCTCCCCTTGTTGATCTTAGTCACCTCGAAAGGTTGTGAGTTTTTAATCTTAGCTGAAAAATTGGATTGCTTTGCTGTCATTCAACAAAATTGTTTTATTATTGAATTTAAAATGTTGTTATTTTGTTAGTAAGTTTTTATTTAAAAACAAATTGTTTATAAATCTGTTGTGGCCAACACATAACCTCTCGCTTGCCTCTTTTCCCTTTTTATTAAAATTTGTATTTTTTATATGTGAAGGCATTGTAAAATGAATTATTAAAATAATTAGTACTTACAGTATTAGTAAAATTCCTTTTAGAATATTCGATTAATTTTTTTGTAATATTTTTATTATCAATTTTAATAATTGTCACTGTTAAATGTAAAACATTTATTTCCATAAGTAAACAGTTATAGTAACAATAAAATTTTAACATAGTATATTAAACTATTTTTTACAAAAACAATGAATTAAGATATTTTAGAAAAACATTCAAATCTTCACACTTCCAATTGCACAATTAACACTAAAATTTAACCAGATCTAATCTAGTGTGTCAGAATGTTACAGGCAAAATTTAAACTTTTTTATTCTCTAGCATCTAAGTAATCTTTACGGTAACATCCATCCATCCACATAAACGGACAGACATCATCGTAAAAATATTAAAATCGTGTTCTAGGGACTTCAAAACGTGCTTATCCATTGAAAACTCACTATTCGATTATTAGCATGATTCCAATACCTATCTTACTGAGTGGTAAGAGGTAAAAACGACATTTTAAACACTGTTTTCAATTTATCGTTAGGAGCAGTTAAGAAATGAAGATACAAACGATACGGACAATATTTTTTTATTTACATTTAGTTTAAACGGTAGTACAAATTTTTACCAAATTATTGTACTGTGACTAAGTTTTATTTGGCAATGAAAATAAAAGTAAAAGAAGTGTTGTTTGACAAGAACCCTAAGTGTCTGACATATTGAAGAGTTTTGATGGTACTTAACTAAAATCTATATCAGGGCCCTTAAGTACATTTAAAGAAGATAATGATTACAACAACCACCGAAAAAACTGAGTAATAAAAGCCCTTAGGCTTTGCCGGGGACAATGGGTCGGATGAAGGGTTGTTCTATGAAAATATACGATCAGGGCGCAGTGTTAATGTCGGTATTTAAAGTGTACATTTAAAACAAAGCGCGAGCACATGTGTCGGGAAAAAGGGCCTTGCTATCGATAATTCACCGGAATTATTCCAGGGGCTGATCTCAAGAACAATGGGGAAGATACACGCCGCCGCTTAAAAAGGGTTGAAATGTGAGTCGGACCCTTGATTAGGCTAGGCTAGGGGATGCAAGCATCACAGATCAATAGTTTACTTCAGAACGAGATAAACGAATTTCGTCCTGAATGTTAACCAAGGGATAATTAGCTGTCACGTCGCTTCTTCAGGAAGGAAGTCGTTGGGATGCAACCCCTATGAACGGGACACACACGACCAAACAATACGCCCGCAAAAGAAAACCAATTTTCAAACACAACACACAACATACGATTTTTCAATCGTTATTGGTTGAACCTAAAAATGTTTTGACGACAAAAATTGGGAAGTAAATTTCATCAGCCTAATAATTTTACTTGCATTTTGGTAGGTGTCTACAAGTGACCGATTATTATTTGAATCATCATCTTTGATTACTACCCTAGAAGAGATTTACTCGTAGGTGAAGTAAAGAAATAAATACCCACAAAAGAAAACCAATTTTCAAAACAACACACGCACACCTACTTTTTTATTACTAGTACTTGTATCACCACATTCTACCAATCATGTATTAACTCCTTTTTTTACATCTCGAACTTTATATTCCTTAATTATATTTATATATTTTATATTTATTATTATATTAATAAATTCACCAATTGATTATTTTCCAAGCTTGTCTTGTGCTATGATTTTCATAACATTTAAGATTTAAGGTTTTACCTTTTTTCTTTACCAATTCTGTCATAAAAAAGATCACGTATTGTATTTTCTTTATCCTTAAGACGTTGGATTTGGCTATAGTAATAAATTCCTTAATCTGTTTCTTCAAAGCTGTCAGTTCCTGAGTTATGGTATTCTATTTAGCGTATTTTCTTTTCACACTCCTACATATATTGATCAGTTTTCCTTATAATCATATTGTTGTCTCATTATTCTTCATCTCGAACTATATTCATTTTTGTCCAAGCTGATCTTGTGATATCATTTTCATAACATTTGAGGATTTTCCTTTTCTCATTCCCAATTCCATTATTCTATTTGTCAAAGTTACACCCTGTTTTTTTAAAATAGTAAAACTTTTATAAAAATGGAGATGAAGTATTGTATTTTCTTGTTTTTCATTTGGGTCCTTATTTTTGAGGATTCGTATTGCCATGGTTTTCTATTTAATGTCTCTTCTACTCTCGTTTCTTAATCTGTTGCACCTTTTAACCAGGTCTTAGTTCATCTCATTTTTTTTTGAGTTCCCTATTTGAATCTCCCGGGGTAATTTTTTTATGTCCATATTTCACAAGTAGGTACGTAGTATTGATACTAGTAAAATAATATTACAGATATTTTCTGGACGAATAGTTCCTTTTAGTATTAAGTCCCATATAAAAAAATATTGCCTCAAATAAAACTGAACTACAGCTTTTAGTGCTTTCCGAACTATTTGGATACAACCTTATTTTATTTAATTGATAATTAGTAACAACTAACAACTCTGGAAATAGAATGGATATTTCATTCATTTCTACAAAAATTTCTATTAGAATTTATTTGAAATCTGATCTTCATGAGTTTTATTTCACTTGCAATAGACTTATTTAGACTTTTGTTGATTCGTCCACGTCTGAGAAAGTTGAGCGTAGTATGGGCGTAGTGCGTCTTTATCAAGAAGTGGCGATGTTCAATTAACATTTGGTATGCGACGTTTGCAACTGTGTGGGGTGGGGGAAGGCACTATTGGCGGTAAAACGGCCTGATAAAAGGCATTACACCCCAAGTATATATGCAAACCCTTTTCTTGTAATTTACAGAAATAAACATTAACGCTACTAACGGCAATAAAATAAATCAAGCCGCCCGGGCAAACGGCACTACACTGTAACGGAGAACGGGAAAAGAACCGCGAATCGAACACTGCTAATTCTACCAAATTTATCCCACAAATACATTTTCTTAATTTTCAAGTAGTGCTTCACGAGAGTTGCATTTTTCTTGGTCTTGCATCAGTCTTCCAAAAAATAAGACAAGAACAAAACATGAGCTACAAATTTCAAAATTCTTGCTTTGAAGAAGAAATTGTCTTACAAGAAATGTGCAAGAATAGATTTTCTTTAATTCATGTCTCTCATATTTTTTTTGCTTATTTTAAATCTATATTTATTATAAGAAACTACCTAAAAATTAATAAAAGTACTAAAATATGTAAGTATTAATAATTAATAATAACATACACAATACATGTATGTAAATTTCATATTGAAAAATATATAATAGTAATAATTATTGGCTTTGTTGTCAAAGCTGCACCTCAAAAAACTGTATTATTTGGCTTTATCTCTAAATTGGATAGAGATACAATCTCAACGATTATACCAGTCGCTTCTACGGGAAAAGTTACATAAAGAAATGTTTTATCCGCATATACGTTCTTTGGAACGATTAGGTGAAAAATTAAAAAATCGAAAAAACCTAAATTTCATATTTTCTCCGAGGAACTTTTTTTCTTCAAATCTTTTCATTTTCTAGGCTTAAGTAAATATCGATGCGCTGATTTCAAATTTTCCAACCGAATTGAATTATCTCTTACCGTTCTCGAGATACTTTAGTTCAAAGTTGAGTTTTGGCAAAAACCTAAAAAAACAGGTTTTTTAGGAATATCTATTTAAGGGTTAGGTTTACTTCGGCGACTTCACCAATTAATTCTACGAGCAAAATTACATAAGTGTGCCAATTTTTAGATTTTTATTCTAATGGATACAATTTTTAGAGCGAAAAAACGAAAATGGCAAAAATGTAAATTTCTTATTCAAAATATATATATAATAGTAATAATTATTGGCTAAAAAATATAATAATTCTTCGAAATCAAGTAACCAAGAGTTAAGACACAAAATGCTTTCTTATAACCAGGGATACTTTGAATAATGAAAGTTATATTTAGGTGGACGGTGGTGCAAAAAAATAATAATAAAATTATATCCCTATGATGTGTTTCTATTGTGTTTTCATTTTTTGCTGTTATACTATATTAGTTGCATATTAATGAAGTGAGGCACAGTATTTAATTTGGATAATCGATAACGACGCTGGTATTTGAACCCCAGATCTAACACTCCGCTCAATTGAAGTCAGTCACATCATAATTTCATTAAAACAAATTTAAGTATAAGAAAATAATAATTACTATATACCCCATAAAATTTTAATAATAAAGGTCAACGAAGGTGATAAACTTTTATGAACTGTTAACTATATCAGAATTATTCAAATATCTATAATAAAACCTTGTTTTATATTATTGAACATAATGCGTCTACATAAAATACTATGTACATACAAATGTCTACAATGTTGTCAAAATTTCACAAGTCTAATTGTAACCGATTAAAAAAAATGTTAATAAAAACCGGTAACAGATATTTGGAACGAAAATTGCGAACTTTAATCGTAATTTTAACCGATATTTTTAAGGCTGAAAATACCGGTAACCGTTTACCAAAAAAAAAACCGGTTTTAGCGAACATTAATTAATTAAATAAATTTAATAATAAATTAATTAAATAATAATTTTAATATCATTTAGCGCGAAAATTTTTTAATGTTTAATTTTTACATCTGTGTCATCTATTTGTATTTGTATTTGACTTTTACAATTTATATTTTATTGGAGAGTTATAAAAATAGGTAGTCTCTTTGTCAGCATTAGGTAAATTTACAAAATTGAAAAGTGACTTGCGTTTTTCTGAAGGTACCTATTACGAAAATTTTTGAATAGTTTGTTATATTTTTTCAGAAGGTTAGTTTTAATTATTTTTTTACATTATTTTTATTTACTTTTTTAAATAAATTTTCATATTTTTTTTATTAATTTGTACATTTTTCAAACCAAAACCGTTATTATTATAAGGTTCTCTATAAAAGTTATTTGTTAACCAGTATTTTTTTCGGTTACATGCCGTGATTGTAACTATATTTTTGATTTAGTTTTAAAATTGATAAATGATTGCATTTATTGTAAACATTTTTATGATCTTTGGTGTATTTTGGTAACGAGGCAATGTATCTACGTAGGGGTAGAAATAGTGTATTGAATAAACATTTCTCCGTGTAAACGTTAGCCACTTCGTCGCAGCTGTCAAAAGGCCTAAAACGGGTTAAATATTCCCGAAATCCACGCACTAATTGTGCTGCAACACGCAATCACCTAATTATAAATACGTACAATTACCAAAAACACACCCACAAATCAAAATATATTTTTAGGCGCCCGAAATTTATTATAAAGAAGAAATAAATAGTTCTTTACAATAAATTATTTAGCGCTATTCATTATGCATTTGGAACATGTAAATACGACGGGGGTTCTAAGTACATTTCGCGTGCGTATGCTTGATTTATTAAAAGGATTTATTGCCTTTCGTTTGACAAATATTCAAGATAGTATTTCAACCCTTTGGAAAGAGTTAATCCATAAGAAATTAGTACGCAAAATGGGCTTTACGCAATCCCTGCATTAGGCCGGGTGACATTTTTCCTAACATAATCACAAAATATTGCCATATTCATTTTTCACACACTTATCGTGACATACGAGTTATTTATTTTGCTAAATATTCTGTATTCTTCTATGGCGTAACAAGCTTCAAGTAAGCTATAGAGAGTTAATTTTTTTAATTAATAATTTTTTCTGTCAGTTTATTATCTTTAACCCCATATCAAAGTTATGTGAAGTTAAAACAAACCAAACAACAGTATTAAACCAAAAAATGTGTTGACAAATGCGAAATATCCCAAAAATACTTATTTTTGTGCCCAAAATTTTAATTTTGGGAAATAGTACACATTGATAGATCTCGTTACACTGATTACAAATTTTCTAGCGGATTGTAATTATCTGTTTTCCTTTCTGAGATATTTGCTATCAAAAGTACACCTTAAAAAAGTGTGTTTTTTTGATATATCTCTAAAATGGGTAGAGATACAATCTCAACGATTATACCCGTCGATTCTACGGGAAAAGTTACATAAAGAAATGTTTTCTCCGTATATACGTTCTTTGAAACGATTATGTGAAAAATGAGAAAATCGAAAAAACCTAAATTTCAAATTTTCTCTGAGGAACTTTTTTTCTCCAAAACTTTTCATTTTCTAGACTTAAGTAAATATCGATGCGCTGATTTCAAATTTTCAAACCGAATTGAATTATCTCTTACCGTTCTCGAGATATTTGAGTTCAAAGTTGAGTTTTGGTAAAACCTAAAAAAACAGGTTTTTTAGGTATACCCCGTAAATGGTTAGGTTTCAGGTTTCGGCGACCTCACCAATCGATTCTACGAGCAAAATTACGTAAGTGTACCAATTTTTAGATTTTTATTCCCACAGATACAATTCTTAGAGCGAAAAAACGAAAATGGCCAAAATCGAAAAAAATGCCTGATGAACCCCTTACGATTTTTTTCGATTTTTGTCCATTTTCAGTTTTTTCCTTCTAGAAATTCTATCTGTTGAGATAAAAATTTGAAAATTGGTACACTTATGTAATTTTGCCCGTAGAATCGAATGGTGAGGTAAACGAAACCGTAAACCTAACCATTTAAGAAATATACCTAAAAAACCTGATTTTTTAGGTATAACTTTGAACTTAAATATCTCGAGAACGGGAAGAGATAATTGAATTCGGTTTGAAAATTGAAATCAGCGCATCGATATCTACTTATGTCCAAAAAATAAAAATATTTGGAAACAAAAAGTTTCGAGACGAAAAATTGAAATTTAGGTTTTTTCATTTTTTTTATTTTTCATCGAATCGTTCCAAAAAACGTATATGTGGACAAAACATTTCTTTATATAATTTTTCCCGTAGAATCGAATGGTAAAGTAGTTGAGATTGTATCTCTGCACATTTTTGAAATATACTCAAAAAATACACTTATTTTGAGGTATAACTTTGAGAGCTAATATCTCCGAAATAAAAAGAGATAATTAAATTCTATTTATAAATTTATTATCACCATAGTTAATTCTTTCAAAAATATTACAAACAAAACTTTATAAAATTTGAAAATTTTCGAGTTAAAAATTCGATATTTTCAAATATTTTCGGGTTTATGAAAAAAGACAGCATCAGCAGCTTTGGAAATTACTTCCCCAGTTATTTCTACATACATAAACTATTAAATTATTAATTTTATAAAGTGACTTTCAAAAAGAAGATAATATACCTTTTGTATAATTTATTGTAAAGTCAAACGATACGCCCACATCTGATTTTAAAATATAAGTATCTAATCCATTCCCATTTAAGTCTCGAAATGACAATACATAAATTAAAACTGTCCAGTTTCATTGATAAATTTAATCTATTTTTGGTAAAGCCAATATATTCGGGGCAGCCGATATTATATATACAGGTATGAGGTATAACACGGGTAACTTTTGAAAAGATTTTATAAATAATCCACTCTGCATAAGGATCTCAGACAAATGCCATACGTTAATAAATAAATCGATAAATATAGGAGAAAAAATATAAAATTTACAGTTTTTAATTTTTACTTCCAATTATTTTTTTTTTCGATTTTTTTCATTTATTTATTTTGGAGACATGGCGCCCCTCACATCTTGGCGCCCTTCTGCCACCCTTACCTTGCTTACCGTACGTATCTCTTATGTGAATAACATATAATAAAGAATTTAAATTGACAGAGATCCAGAAGATTGCGGATTCAAAATGTTAAATTTAATTAATATTAAAATCATGATACTGATTAAAATGTCCGTGCTGCATTATTAAAAATGAAAATATAACGATTTGGCGCGTTATTATCCTTCCCCAATCCTTTACGGTTTTATCCTTTTTACCCCAATATGCGTGAAACCGTGATCCTTCGGCTAACCCTGTATCCTGCATCGGCATCAATGAAACCAATGGGCCATAGCGTTTGACCTGCGAAAAAACCTCCCCTAACCGCCGGCCACATAAAACACCCCATAAAATCGGAATAAAACCAGCGATGATGGAAAAATCGACGACTAAACTCCCTCAACAGAACCGTACACTTCTACTAACATATACAACATATTTCTTGCGGGAAATCAAAAATATCTTTGAGGTTGTCCTAATTAAAATTTAATTGTAAATATTTTGTTTCTATTAAATTTTACTCTATAATGTATAGTTCAATCAGATATTAGACAATTGATTCTAAAACTACTAAATTATTTAATTTTCTAGAATTTTGGTTTTTGAAAAAATAACTAAAAATAAAGAAACACTCAAGAGTTTTCCACTATTAACTTACTGTTATGAACGTTTCATTATTTCGGACATCGCAGTAGTCTTAAGAATTATGTTAATAATTAAAAGATTGTTAGAACGAAATTACTTATTATTAAAAAAATTTAATGTGGCCAGCAAATAACTTCCCGCCTGTCCTATTTACACTTTTTTATAATTTCTTTTTTCAGGTTTTTGGTATCGAGTGCTTTGATAGCCTTTCCCATGGTAAGTATATGTATATTGGACAGCACATTTTATAAACCATTCGTTGGCTGCGAATGCAGTAAAATGAATTATTACAATTATTAGTACTGACAGTATTAGTACAATCCCTATTACAGTATTCGATAATTATTAATCCTGCCAATTATGAAAATTGTGAATATCAAAAAAAAAACAATTATTTCTTATACAATTTTAGCTAATGACAATATTAAATTATTATTTACAAAAGTTCTCATATATCTAGGGTGTTACAATGTTATATGCAATATTTCAACATTTTTTTTTTCATTAGTATTTAAGTATTCATTACGACAACATCCATCCATCCATCAATCCATCCACACACACGGACAGACATCATCGTAAAAGTATTAAAATCTTGTTCTAGAGACTTGCAAACGAGCTTTTCCGATTTTTATCTTGATTCCAATATCTCACTTACTAAGTGGTGAGAGCAATAAAGGAATAAATTTTAATTATTTCATTATTTCATTATAATAAGAACAGTTTTTTCTTGTGTTACTTTGTTTTTATAATAAAAAAATACATATTTACTTGTGGCTGCGCATCTTGTTCAAGTATCTTCTTCCTTGACGGTAATGAAACACTTTCCACCTGGATTAGTAATACACTATTCATAGAAAAAATCAATTGAGGAAATTATGTCAGTTGTGCGTTGCTGAAAAAAATCCGATACCTCCCTGCAATGTAGGGGCGTCCCCTATATTCAACAGGTCCTATTGATATTCGTTTATTGGAAAATGGGGTTTTTTACCACAGTGTCATCTCTGACCGGTGTTTATTTACAATTTGTCATGTCGGGATCACGTCAGCCGTGCTTCTCTCACTCATTTGTCACTGGTTGTTTTTCAGTTCTTTGCCTCACGGCTTATCGACACCCGGGAATGATGGATCGAAGCCTACGTGATTTTATTTTCACTTTGATTGACTTAATGACAGGAATATTAATATCGGATTCATTTATCATTGCGTATTTATTCTCTTGTCGCTTGTCATGTATATTAGGGTATTTGTCATAAATATTGGTTTTGGATTTGATTGCTTTCAAATAAAAACTCGTTATTAATGATGTTCTTTCATGACGAATCTAATACCAAATCAAAACAACAATTCAATGTTTATTAATTGCTATTTTGACAAGTCTGGCATATTGTTGTAGTTATTAATATATCTAAGATTGCTATGAGTATTATAACCGCCGAAGATTTGAATTCCAAGTTCCTTTAGCGAAGATTTTAAGACGTCTAAGATCTGGTAAAATTCACCTCACTTCCAAATTAGGCAAACTTTCATAAAAAAATATTCAAAATATTACAGTACAGATATAGTTATCTCTTAGATTTTTTATTTGTCTATGTTAACAAAGGCGTAATATCCGGAAATTGGTAAATATATTTTTCCTACGACCCCTGTTAAAAATAGTCTTTTTAACGGTTGCTTAGCAAGTTAAAAATAACAGTTTATAACACAGTGAATACTTTTAAATCGTTGTCATTGACAACGTGTTAAAAGTAAGAAACAAATTTACTTTTAACACTTGTGTTAAAAAGGAACTAAATCTAGTTACCTGTCATAAATGTTATTCTATAATGCTTAGTTTTTATTTACTAATATATAACTAGGGTCGTAGGAAAAATAGTGTATGATATTTGTGTTAAAAGTGATTTTATTTCGTTCGTGGGGTTTGTTACACTCGGCTTCGCCTCGTATCAAACTTCCCCACTCACTCATAAAATGTCACTTTTAACACTTATATCATCAATAACTATTTTCATATTTTAATAAATGTAAATGGCATTCACATATTTTTATATATTGAATATGAAGTTTATTACAGAAATAATAGTGAGGGGATGTGTAATATTTGCCTGGTTATTGAACGTACTCGGCGTTATCTATCTGTAATGAATAGTTTATTTGTAGTGTCCCACTTCAGGGGAGAATTATAGCCATCCACATAGGCAATTATTACTGTGAATAATTTTATTTTTATTTATTAAATGCCGCGAGCCCCTTCATTTTAAAGAGATTTTATCAAACGTAAAAGCGCGCAGAAAAATTATTGCAGCTCCGTTTTTATAAATAATTGAATTTATGGCTACGGTAAAATTGAAGATAACGTGAACACTTGAAAAATTGCTGAAGATAAAGTTGAAACATTTATAATGTTGGAAATAATAAATAATATTTTGATTAGAATTTCTGCGCAGTGGTTGAAGTATATTAATCGGTTGAAAAATTACCGGGAAAGAATTTTCCCTAGGAAAAAAGTTTCACATCGCGTACCAAAAGCCATAAATATTTCTCTTAACAACCTAACGCCACTAATGGTCACCCATCAGACAATTACCTGATCTTACTCTTACTTCACTTTATATATATTAAATTAATAGCGCTCGACTAAGAATCAATTACTTATCAATCAGTAATTTTATTACATTTAAAAAGGGGATAATTATACATTTCTATCCCTTAATATATAATTATGCTAATAATTGAAGAACATTGAAAACCTTATTTATTGATATAATAGGAATCATAAACACTTTTTAACACCCTATAATGTCTGTCATAATAATAAATATAAACCACAAAAATTTAATTCTTACGTTCTTACTGTGATTACATGTGATTAGAAGTTGTACTTTTCTTAAATTTTTATCTACATTAGTAGCAGGTAGTCATTTTGTCAGTCGAATCATACCAGATCACTAAAATTAGTTGTGTTGAGATCCTTGGCGAGTGGATTACTTAGAATCAGTATATTCAGTAGAGAGTGTAAATCGAAAAAACTGTCAAGATGAAAAATAAGTGATCCGGAGTAAGTTTGATAAATCTAAATGGCAAATGGAATACGCTTTTTAATTGTATTTAGTAATAACAATTTTCTAGAATTGAACATTTATTGATTTATTTAATAGGTAAGTAAGAGGAAGTAAACCTTCTAAATATTAATTGATGAAAATACTTTCTTTTATTAAAACTTTAAATTTACCTAGCAATGAAAAAATCATATTACCCACAACTTAAAAGTTAATCTAGAGTCTTGAAAATTATCTGAAAATTTGTCAAGAGTCTTGATCTGGATTAATAAAATCTTGTTTCATGTTGAAATTTCAAAAAAAGACATTTTCCAGTCTAGATTTCATAATCTAGACAAGACAAGACAAGAGTTTAGAAAGTCTAAACCTAGACGGCATCATTAATTAGAATTAGAATGCATTTAGATCACTTTCGTTTGTGTAGGAGTTTAATTTTAATTTGTTTATTATTTTCTCTATCACCTCCGATGGTAATTCTAAAACATTAATTATATATATATATATATATATATATATATATATATATATATATATTATCTATTTAAATCTCTTTAGTACCCTTTCGGGTGTCGAGATTAGCGTTCTATTCTTTGTTATTCAATTTTGTTTACTAATTCCTTCCATTCTTTCCTGTTCCTTGCTATTTTTCTTGCTTCTTGTAAACTGGTATTTTTCTTGTTTAAAATTTCTTCAACTTTGTTTTCCCATGATATAAATTATGCTGGTTATAATTTCTATATTTTCTATTAGACTATTCAAGAGCACAACATCTACTTCGGCGAGTGGATTACTTAGAATCAAGTACAGTCAATAGAAGGGATAAACTGATCTAGTCAAATAGAATGAAATATAAGTTACAAATGGAATAATTGTAATAATTATACTACATATTTATCATTGGAGAATATTTGAGAAATAATAACTTTTAGTAGCCACACCCTAGCGACTGGTTAGTGATATTTATTTCTGAGAAGGGAGTAATTATTAATCTCTTTCCCGTATGACACTATTTAAAAAGACAACAAGATCACGAGACAAATTGAACAGATCGTTATGATTACTTCGGGAAGTGGATTACTTACGATCACTACATCTTTTAGAAGAGGTAAACTGATCTAGTCAAATAGAATGAAATATAAGTTACAAACGGAATAATAGTAATAATTACACTACATATTTATCATAGAAATAATAACTTTTAGTAGCCACACCCTAGTGATATTTATTCCTTAGAAGGGAGTAATTATTAATCTCTTTCCCGTATGACAGAAATCAAAGCGGGCATTGTTCTGCGAATTCCTACGTTGGTCAATTCAGGAGTAAGTGATTCGGATTCAAAGATGTAAGTTTCAAACTAAAAGTTTGGTATGATTCAAGTGGCAAACTGAAATCGTTTTTTAATTGTAATTAGTAGTATACCTATTCCTACTCTTTATCATCTTCGATGGTAATTCCAAAACATAATTAATGCTGATTTTACCATTATAAAGTTCTAATTTCTCTATTTTCTTTTACACTATTCAAAAACACAACAAGATCACGAGACAAAATGGACTAATCTTTCTGATTTACTTCGGCGAGTGGATTACCTAGAATCAATATAGTCTGTAGAAGAGTTAAACTGATCTACTGAAATGGAATGAAATATAAGTTACAAATGAAGTAATTGTAATAATTATATTGAATTATGGGAAATATTTGAGAAACAATAACGGCGAGTGGATTACTTAGAATCACTACAGCTTTTAGAAGAGGTAAACTGATCTAGTCAAATAGAACGAAATATAAGTTACAACTGAAATAATTTTAATAATTATACTATTTATCATTGGGAAATATTTGAGAAATAATAACTTTTAGTAGCCACACCCTAGTGATATTTATTCCTGAGAAGGGAGTAATTATTAATCTCTTTCCCGTATGACAGAAATCAAAAAGCGGGCATTGTTCTGCGAATTCCTACGTTGGTCAATTCAGGAGGCGTACAGTGACAAATCTGCCGCTGTGCCAACCCTTCCGCGGGGGTGGGAGCGAGATGTAGACGTCACGTCATCTGACAGTCGTCGCTGCGTGAATACAAATACCCCTGCGGCGTGTGTGACGTCACGGAGAGGAAATATTCAGATTTGTTCGATGAGGAGTTCTCCCTCCACTGTCTCATCCCCACACGAGGAGAAATAACGCGAGTGGTCAATACTCGGATGGGTGATCGTTGTACTTGTGTATCGTTAGAAAAAGATTGAAGACTAAATTAATTAATCAATATGTATATAAGTTATAAAATATAACGTCTTGTGATATATCAATCAAAATCAAAATTTTATAACATACCCTATTATTGAAATATTGTCTTCCATTCCTAGATTGTTTCCTAAATTTCTATTTTTTCAAAATAAAATTACGAAAGCACAAATTCCTCGATTTGTTTGGTTTTTAAATAAATAAATAAATAACAATACTTTCTCTCTGGTATTTCTATATTTTAGGGACAGGTAATATTGACAAGTGAAGTTCACTTGCATTTTGGTGGAATGGTTGCCAGTTGAATTCCTTTGGAAGAGTAGATTCCGATCAACCCGAACACAGCGGTATTTTTTTATTTGGTGATTAGTTGACGACTCTTAGAATCGTACCCTAGATCTTACACTTATTAAACTAGTTGCAGCCGTAGAAAAGTTTTAGGGACAGGTAATATTGAGAAGTGAACTTCGCTTGCATTTTGGGCGAAAGATTAACAGTCGAATTCATTTGGAAGGGTGGATTCCGATCAACCCGAACACAGCGATATTTTTTTACTTGATTATTTCACACTTGTCTATTTTAACCAATCAGAATGCTTCATTTTATGGCCATCGAGTTTTTCAGTGAAGAAATTTAATAAAACCACAATATCGTAGTCATGGTTATATTTTGTTGATACCAAAAATTTTATATTTGAACTGTTGTCATTCGTGAAATAATCAAGCAAATATAATTCGAGCTATGAATTTAATAGGTAAAATTTTCTCACAATACCTGCCAAGTAACGACAACTCGGGTCAAAAATGACTCTTAAATCACTCCAGCTTCCCTGTCATGATCTAAATGTCATTTTTGACACTCGTTTGTCTGTTACTACGCAACAACTATACGTGAATTTTTCCAATAAATCCATGGCTCTTACTATATTACTTATGATTATTAGTTGGCGAAGCTGAAAATCGTATCTTAGATCTTACAGTGAATATTTTGGGATTAGTGATGATTTGACTGGAGCTACAATGTTGACATTTGGCTGGAAAGTGAAAAACAAGGTTGACAGTTGAATTTCTTTGAAAGGGTAGGTTCGGAACAACCCGAACACAGCGGTATTTTTTTATTTGGTTATTAGTTGGCGACTCTGGAAATCGTACCTTAGATCTTACACTTATTAAACTGATTGCAGCAGTAGAAAAGTTTTAGGGACAGGTACAATTGTGAAGTGAACTTCACTTGCATTTTGGTGGTAAGGTTGCTAGTTGAATTCATTTGGAAGGATAGATTTTGATCAACCCGAACACATCGGTATTTTTTTATTTGGTACGGCGAATCGTACCTTAGATCTTACAGTGAATATTTTGTGATTAGTGATGATTTGACGGTTGACATTTGGCTGGAAGGTGACAAACATTTCACCGTTTGTAAAACTCCGGCAGCGTTTCCCCCCGGAAGTGTAGGAAGATCGATTGGTGTGTATCCGGCGGAAGGGTTCCCGTCCCGCTGGCCGTACCTCTGGTTCCCGTATTATTAAAGATAGTCTGGTTATTAGTCACTGACTTATTGTGATTCGGATCTGTCAGACGACGCCGAGGCCCAGCGACGCTATGATATATGGACGCCCGCGTCATCTATTAGCTGGGACCGGCGGGCGTATGGAATGCGGATTAAACGCTCAATGCAAACCCACTAATTTTTGTTCACGAATTAATTGTGCTGATTGCTAACAAAGACTCAAATCTACACACAGAAAGATTAATTTTGAATATAATATCTTGAGGTATTACGCTTCGGTATTCTGGTGCATAATCTGTAATCGCAAAGTTGTTTTTTGTTAGGAATTAGATACTCATCCTAACTTTGAATCTTATGTCAACTATGCATCCATGATTTACAAAATCATTATTCATTACATTATATCGGTTGACTATTTGGTGAGATTTTAGGTTTGAATCCAAACGTCATCTTTAAACAATGTATTTATTACTTTAGAAGACGCTATAAGTCTTGTATGATATAGAAACATGACCTATCTCGAATTGAAGATCTTAGTATTTGTTTAGCTTTTAAATTCGGGCAGTTAACAATGCTGAAAACTAGAAATGATTAACTTATAGCAAAAGAAAGTAGTCTGTAAGTGTAAGTACCCAATACAACTATTTTCGTATGGTAACATGTACCGTTATATTGATTTAAATAATTAAATATATAGTTACAAATATTTATACTTTTGTAAACACTTTGGTATATGAAGATACATAATAATGCTTATTTTTTGTGGATTGCACGATAACGAGAGGTTTCTTGAATTGATTTGCAAGGTATACAAATACTTTAACATAATTTGAAGATATTAGCTGCTGGTGGCGCAAAAATATAATAAGCGACTCAGAATGTATATACCCAATACAAGTATATATTCTCGTACGGTAACATGAACTTCGGTTTCGCAGGCTTAGCCTGAGTTCATACCTTCTCGCAAGTTATATTGTACTTACATTCCTTGTAGTTTATCCTGTTGGATTGATTGATTAAGGGCCGGTTTTTCCACCTCTGGTTAATGTGCCGGTTACCTTAACCATCAGTTCATAGAAAAATATCGTATCGAAATAGTAAATAACGTAAATTTTTGACAATTTACATCAGTTTTTCGATGCGATATTTTTCTATTAACCAATGGTTAAAGTAACTGGCACTTTAACCAGAGATGGAAAAACCAGCCCGTAAATGAATAAATTTTAGGTATTTATAAACTCTTTTGTAAACACCTTGATGCTGATCCATACTGCTTATTTTTGTGAACTGTAAGACAGCGAGAGATACCTCGGATTGATTCGCAAGGCAGGTACTCCCAATCCAATCAGGTTTATCTAGGCGGCTGATGAGTAAGAATCTGCGTCCGTGGGGCAATATGTTGCGGTGCTCGGCGTGACTGCTCATCCTGGAACAAATGCGTGTGTTCGCAAATTCCGAACACATCTCTCGCATCTCCAGCCGGCACCGGATATGAAGGACAGACGGAAGGGTTCGGCAGTGATTGATAACGGACGGGAAGCAAACTTACACTAATCAAATTGTCTCGCCGGGGAATTCAAGAAACACTCCCCAATTCTAATCTCTCGTAGAAAAACTCAAATCGGTCTATTCATATCCTGGAGATTATCTCACGTAAAAAGTGTCACCAAATTACTTGTTTGTTTTTAAAAGCAAGTTCTTAAATAATTATATCTTAATCATTAGTCTTCAATACAATAGGGGTTGCTTACATGGTTAGCGCACTTCGATTCGTTGAGCGGAAGGTTAGATTTGATTCTCCCAATTCTAATCTTTCCCCAAAAAACTACAATCGTTCTATTAATATTCTGGAGATTATCTGACGTGTGTCATCAAATTACTTGTCTGTTTTTAAAAGAAAGTTCTTAAATAATTAAATGTTAAACGTTTATCTTGAATTCTATAGTGGTGGCTTATATGGTTAGTGTACTTCGACTCGCTGAACGTAATGTCACATTTGAGGTTAAAATCCCAATGACGACAAACCTGTATTCAAAAATATATACCGCTGTGTTCGAGTGGTTCGGAACCCACTATAAGCTGCAGATCTCTTGTCTGTTAAACACCCATCAAACACTTCTTTTTTTTTATTCGCCTGAAATTACGAGAAGTAGTAATCGAGATATCGAATTCTTCAATAATCCGCAATCGGTAAAACACTTACCTACTGCTAGCAATGTTTAATTTTTTTTGTTGCACGATTGACGTAATAACAAAATTAAAATTTAGAAATATTTCAAAACTTTAATAAGAGTTATCATTTATAAAAGAAATTTAGATGAAAAATATGTTACCGTTTGTATATTCAGATTTCTCAATGGCAAATAATATCGAAATTTCTTCTCCATCAGCAATTTGTAATAGCTATTAACATGCGTAGGATTGTTATGACTATCATAAATGCCGTAGATGTCGATTTTAAATCCAATCTTGTACAGAAAAATTTTAAGATATCTAAGGCTTGGTATGATTTATAACATCTGTGGATTGTTCAATAGTTTATCCGTTCCAGAAAATGATTATGTTATTAACATTTTTTTTTCAATAACGTTCCATGATTAAATCTGTACGGGTTGATATGACGCTATGGTTACAGTTATTTTCTCTCATGAGTGTGATACCTAAGATTCAAACCCCAGTTTTGCTAATCTTTATCCAAATAAAAATATCGCTGTGACTGAGTGGTTGGGAACCCACTAAAGCTATATGTTCCTTGCTTAGGTTGTAGACTACTCTAGTAAAAGTCACTAGTGAAATAATGAAATCATTATTTCACGCGAAATCAAATTGGAAAGTAGACATATGTAGAAACATTGACAGCTACAAAAATAGAATTGCTGTCGTGATCTAAATGTCATTTATGACACTCTGTTTGTTACTATGCAACAACTATTCCTAAATTTTTCCAATAAATTCATGGCTCGTATTGTATTACTTATGAAAATTAAATTTCTATTATCATAGTAGGATAGCGATTAGTTGAATTAAATACTAGAGTTCCTATTGTCATAATGTGATAGCAAATAATCCGTAACTTAAAGAAATGAATATTGCTTATCGGCAGATACAGGAGTTGTATTTGAGGCAGTGGTTTCGTCCCTAATCTGGTGTGTAACGTCGATGACACCGCTCAGTGAAGCCATGAGCCGTCACTCATTCGCTGCCCGACTTAATTCTCCTTTTTCCGTGAATTTTTTTGTCAACTGTGCAAGACGAATGGTAGCAAAGAACATTATATAGTTCGGTTAGCATAGTAATGTCTTTTAATATGGCGCGCCATTAAAAAATAATTATTATGCTCACGGGATGGGAGGCTATGGCTACCAGTGCTTACCAAAATGCTCATTCACTCCCACAGGGTAATTAAATCATTTAGTCGAACGGTATCTGCTAGTTCCTGGATGCGAACAGTTTTATGAACTATGAACGACGACTTGATATTGTTAATACACTCGTAAATGTCGGGGAAAGCTGAAGAATGGCCTTAAATCTTGCTTTCGTAAACACTGAATACATATGAATATTATTACAATTTTATGGCTTCGTGATATCTTCATATTAACTTCAACTATTATTTATTTTTTATTGATTTCAATTAAAATGTAAAAATAATATAATATATGTCGACATTCTAAAATTATTTTTCTGAAATATTTTAATTCCGACCTCACTTTTATAATAAAATCGCTCTTAGGAAGCTTGATTTTACAGTATAATCTTATTAGGCCAAATGTCACTTTTAGCAAAAGTACTCCTAAAAGTGAATTCGGAATATGGTACTTTTTGTTTTTGGATTATTTAATGCAAAAAACATATATTTGATTCCAGTTTAAAATTACGTGAAAAGAATATAGAATGCAATTCAATATCAAAATTAATAATTTTGATAAATGAAAATTATATTTTCATCTTTTAACATTATACATTTTTCATAAAGTTAATTAATTATTTAAATTAAATTTATTTCGAGAATAAACAGACTTAAAAATATGAATCAAATGTAAATTTGTAGTAAACTGAAAATAGTTATTTATTATATATAAATTTATTCTACGAGGCGATAGCTGAAGAGAATAAACCATGGGAGTAATAAAAAATATTTTAGTCCAATAATATTATAGAATGATATGTTTGTTATTTTAGGTAGTGTTAAAATAAACTGGTTAATTCAGTTTGACAGATGAGTCCGTAAAGTCAAATTTTGACATAAGAGTCTGTACTTTAGCTACTACTTGGCTAACTTCGCGGAGTGATATCGTGTATTTCATTATTGATTTCGACAAAATGTATCTTTATTTTAAAATTAATAAAACATATTTAATTTTCAACGACACCAACTATTAACCACATAAAAATAACGCTGTGTCCGAGTGGTTCGGAAACCACTATAAACTGTAAATTTTAGCAGAAGCTGTAGTTTGATAATCTACACCACAAAATTGGTTATAAAACTTATCACGAAACAAGTACTTGAGGTACTAGGCTTGTTTTGCGACAGATGATGAGAAAGCCTTGTTGTCGGTGGTACGTTTCGCGGGTTAATTTGAATTTCCTTTGCATTTATCACTTGCACTTGTTTGATGGTATCGGAGGAAGACGAACGACAAGAGACGATCGTGTGCAGAAGGCGTGAAGTCAGTCCTCAGCCTACTAGGACACTCAGAGCGTGAACAAATTATAGTTTTCATTTTTACACGAGTCATCCAACTCGAATGCACCGAGAGCACTCAAAAGATTTTATCTCGTTCTAACTATGGAAGTTGTTGGTAATTTTTTGGTTCAGAACAGAAATTGTTCAGATGCGAAAGATAAATAAATTACATTTTCGCATTCGTTAAAAAACTTTCGATTCCTCATTCGATCAATTGAGTAACCACATACCATTTTTTACAGTGTTTCTCAAACTGAAATAATCAGTGGCGTAGGTAGACTGTTTTTGTGCCCTTCTGTTTGAATTTCCATTCCATCTGTTTTATAGTTGTATTATTATTATATACAGTTATTGTTTTTAAATTATGCTGTTTGGAAACAGAAAATGTGCGCAATTATGTAAACATCTCCGGATAAATTACCCCTGGTTGTCAAGTTTCTAGTTTAGTGTAGGATTGGTTTTATCGACAGGAAGTTAATAAAAGAAGGTCTTTTTTGGAGTTGCAATAATTTAATAAAATCCACTAACACATAATACGGTGTATTAGTGGATTTTATTAAATTACTGCAACTCCAAAAAGACCTTCTTTTTAGTTTAGGTTGGCAAGAAAAATATACGAATTCTCTTTTCATATTACTAAATCTGTAAGCTTATAAGTGCTTGTTTAGTTACATTTTAAGGATAGTGTGACACAAAATTCAAATAATGACAGAAAAACGTAGCAGAAGTGCAAATTATTCAGATGAAGAATGCATTATTATGGACAGTTTGATAAGAACATAATAAAATTATATAGTGAAAAAAAAGATATAGCAATAATTAAAGAAACGTAACATTGCTGGAATAAAGGACGGAATACGAAAATAAATTATAAGATGTTTCATAGCTAGAACAATATTATTTATAAAAGAAATATTAATATACAATATAATATTTTACAATGAGACAACTACATATACAAATTTATAATTATTTACACATCTTCCTATTGGATGAGTTATCAATCAGTTAAATTAAATTTAGAACTGAATGTTTCGATAAATGGTACTGTATAGTGTTTATCGTTAATCATATGATTAATTCAAAATCTTTGTCAAAACTTATTTCATACATTGCACTAATCCGCCAATTTTAACTGGGAAGGAATTTAAAATAACCACGATTAACAATTGAAACTACATTTGCACATTTTAATTTTGATTATCTCTAACTAATGATTGCAAAACCGGCCCCAACTTACTGTACATTACTAAAAACTATATTAGGAAAGTTTTTATTAATAGGATATCCTAGGGGTACGACGTTTTAAAAATATTTGAAAGTGACGTATGGGTGGAAAGTACGAGAAACAGTGATTTACTGCTTTGGAGCAATTCATCTCTGCATTGATAGAATCCGTTGGCGAATGAAAAAACAAGGCAACAAAACGCGAACCCCTTTCAATCATCAAGTCGCCTATGCGAGTGGACAACAAAAGACGGGAACTGCGTCCCTTGGCGTCCCACCGCAGTCGAAGTGACCATCGGTCACGCCAGTGATCTGAAAGAATAGGGCGAATAAATCAAACGCAGGCAAGGAGATCGCGCTAATGGACCCGGGGTATTGATTGCGAGCCCTTTTTCCAAATCAACTGCTTACTTCATTACATTACCTAAAATAAAACCAACAATCCGCAACATCAAATGTATCAAACGATCAGTTTTGAGCCTTTTTGAAGATTGCAATAGTGAAATTAGGCATTCCAAAGAAATTATAAAGTCATTCCTACTTTTAAAATCTGACTGACTCTTCTCTAAACATTAGAAAATTTCCAGATGCGGACTAAAGTAGTTATCAGTATTACCACTTATACCGATTTTTTGTTATATCTACCGATTTCCTCTTCAATCTACTGATTTACCGAAAGACATTGATTTCTACCACATTATTAGCTCAAAATAAATTTCAGAATTAAAGCTTAAACATAAAATTACCTCAAAATAAAATACAAATTTGCTTTAGTTTAGTATTAATCGTTTAATAGGGTCCTCTACTATATTGGCAAATTGAATAAACATTACTTGAGGAATTCCTGAACTCTAGATAATTTGTCAACGACTCTTCTGAAAAAGTCCCTTGGTAAAGCCCTTATTAAAAACAAAATCTAAAAAAAATCTATAACAAATAATAAAAGTCTTTTCGAGTTACAGTCATTTAATAAAATCCACTAATACACCAACGTTTCGACTGTAAATCAATCTTCATTAGGGTGATAAATGGTATTAAAATATTATCAAGTAAGTCATGTAAATTATTTTATAGAAATCTTTCGTCAAACATAGATAAAATAAACACATGTATATGTACTTAACAGTTACCAACAAGGAGTTGGTATATTTTAAATGACTGCAACTCCAAAAGACCTTCTTTTATTAATATCCAGTCGATAAAACCAATCCTATATAATAAATAATGTTAAAGTTTTTAAAAATTCTTCTATCAAACATAACTTAAATAAATTATATTGTAAAAAAGTGATAAGTATATTGACAACATAATGTAAAAAAAATATAATCTACCGAAAATTGTCAACATCTACCGATATTTTGATAAATCGTTATCTGGTTCAAAATGGTATATAGAAAAAATTAATTGAAAAAATGCTTTGTATGGTATTTACAAAGCGACGATTATTTAGCACCAAATCTACCTGATCTTTAATGAGTAGACAATATTCTTTTTGTATCGTACCAGACAGTGCTAAATAATTCTTCAAACGGTATTTTCTTTAGCTAAAAAGAGATTTTTAAAATTAAACACATCGTTCAGTTTGAATATTGGCAACTAATCATCCAACGTCTGTTCAATAGACGTTTAAGTGCAGATCTTACCGTCAATTGTTTCATTATGGACAACTGAATTGTCTCCAGGTGATCGAACGAGCCGCAGATAATAAGATGATAATTAGTCTGTTAATGAACGGAAACAGTAGGAAGTGCAGGCAGGCAATTATTTGTCGCAGTTAAACAAAAAATAACTGAAAATCGCTGAGCCGTAGCCCACTATCTGTCACTTGAGATCTCCATAGCCTACTCGAACGCCCCTTGCTTCTCTACTCGTCTCACACGCATCAAGTCCCAGAAGTCATTTGTCTCGCTTGGCCGATATTTCGAAGCACAGATCAAGAGATAACTTGTGACTTTTTAATATACAATAATAATTACTTTCTTAGGTAATAATGGTAACGGCTGTGTCTCTGTTCTTCTTTGTCAGGCTTCGCTTGTTTCTTACACTTGTTGCCATAACAATAAACAAAACACATACACAGACTTCAAACTGAAACGGCTGCAAATATAAATCACAAAAACTTTAAAAAACCTCTAATCGAGCTCCGTCATAAATATACTTGCTGATACGAGAGGACACCGAACTAACACCTAAAAGTCAATCACAGTTAATTTATTAATTTTGTAAATTACTCTTCTATATTATTCTTTGCAGGGATATTGAAACATCTAATCGAGCTCAGTCATAAATAGACTTGCTGATACGAGAATACACCGTACTACTCGTAAAATCTAAAAGGCAATGACAATTAATTTATTAATGTAGTAAATTATTTTTCTGTATTATTCTTTCTAGGGATATTGGTTAACGAATCGACTCAAGTCGAAGGAAGTGTTTAGTCTAGGATTCGAATTCTAGCATCATACGGGCAGCGTTGGCTCACTTGAGAAGTGTAAAATCTGGGGTCAAATTCCAGTAACGACAAACTTATAATAAAAAATAAAATACCCCTATTCTGTTACTGTACTTTGGTCTGTTGGACGGTGAACATAAAAATAAAAATAAATTATTAACCAAATAAAATTCCGCTATTTTCATTTTATCCTGAATTCACTATAATAAATAAATAATCTAGCTGTATATTGATCTATAAAAGTAAAATAGACCAGTTACAATTTGCATTTTAATTCATCTGAGGTCAAAAACACATGCTAAATTGTAGTCCTAAAAGATTAATGTATTACAAATTATAATATTAAAGTACTTAGTTTTTTTATTAAAAATTCGAATGTATAATAAAATATGATATCTGGAGTTTATTCTTGTAATTGTATATACAGGATGTCTCAGTTTTAAGCGCATAACTTCAACAATAGATTAATCTCCTAAAAATAAAGTTACAAGTTCATTTGAGAAAATGTCCAAAAATGGATAATTTCAGAGATTTTCACGTTTTTCTTATTTTAATATGTTTAATCCATTATTGAAGTTATGTTATTTAAAACTAGGACACCTCTATAATTAAATCCACTAAAAATTATACAAGTTTTTTATTACAGCCGTGTTCCTGTAAGGAATTGTTAAATTCTGTCATGATTCATAAATTTAGATAATAATCAAACACTAGTCCTTATGTAGGTAATATATTAATAATCGATATATTTTATTCAGATTTGTGACCTATTTAACCTCCCGCAATTTGGTATGCACTGTGCGAAAATCCGTTAACCCGAGCAAGTTATACATAGACAGGTATCAGATAGGATCGAAGCATGATCTCTTTTGGAAATATGATCTACGTATCGTACAATGATCTACATCCGCCGGAAATGATACACACGAACACACACACAGGTACTCTGTCATTACTAACGGATACAAGGGACTAGGGAATTTTATGTCATTTTTATGCTCTGGATTATTGTCGTTTGTGTAACTTTGTTGCGAGGTGTCTTATTTTCCTATTAACGAACATAACACAAAGATTATCCCAGAAAAATAGTTGAAAAATGGAGGTAATTTTAATTCCAAGAAAGTTCATTGCTACTGCAGATGTTCTCAAGTATTTGTAAATAAATTCCGCGAATAACAAAGCCTGAAAAATTGTTTCAAAAAAGTAAGAAGAGAGAAAAAATTAGTCGGCAAGCCGCAATCGGTTTCCAAAATCGATCGCAATCAATTATTGAGAAGCATTCGTTTAAAAATTCCTCGGCGGTACAACAGGTGCACGCGGGAGGGACGGTCTGCAATTTATTCCTCATTAAAGACGCTGTGAGGGGCCCAAGGTCAGACTCGAATTTCTCACAAATAGTTCAGCTCTATCAATCGCCATAAAAACCTACCAAATACCACTCATGCATTATTGTTATATCTTTATTATTATTACCACAAAAACTCTTCATTAATAACTATACGAATTCTTCATCAAGTTTTTATTATTTATAATAATTCTTCTATGGCACAACACAGACAATGGGGTTTTCTTATTTGACAGAAAATTATATTGAAAATTGAAATTTGAGTTAAAAAGTAAAAAGTCATATTCAAAAATTAAAAAGGGGGGCATGTCGTTGTAGTAATCTTTTTTAATTTATTTCTCATGTATTATTAAATATTTTTGAAAATAAAAAATATGTTTCTAAAGTTTTTATTTGAAATCTAGTATATAAAAAAAAAACAAAAAACCACGGAAAACCTCACTGCAGTGATTTTATACCTATGTAGATACCAATATGCAATATACATCCTACCTAATATAGTGTTTCTAATATGTATAACATACTTTTCTGAGACATCTCTTCCTATAGTATGTATATTATTATTTTGTCTCTTTTGCTATCACTAGTGACTAACAAATCAGCATGAAGTAAATCGTATGACAATTATCACTTAAATTCATGACAGTTCCCCCTTATTTCAACTTAACTTAGCTGGTATGGGATTCTATAACTTCGGTTGCTATCATTTGAAGTTATTATGATAACAATTGCATATATCAACTACAAAGTATACTTGATATTCTATAATAGTAATGGTTATTTATGGTTGATAGGTACTAACATATACTCGTACATATATAAAGAACATTCTACAAGTCTTAACTGATGTGGGAATGTCTTAAATTCATTGCAAATTTAAATTTCCGCCATTGTAACATTTGGCGTTTGACGTTTGTAATTGATATACTTCATACTAAATCCAGGCCTTTGGAACAAATATTATGATGGACTATTGTGTACCCTCAACCACATAATGAAAGGATTTTAAATTTAGCGCACTTTTTCGAGATCTGTCACAAGGTGATTACAAGAGAGATAACACTATTGATAGATGTATACTTCAGACAAAGACTGCCTATTTTGATTCAGACATACACTTTAGTAGTGTTGATATCAACATAAGCACAAAATCGCTTCCCCATTGTCTTCGATCGGCAAATGTCCGTACCGTTCTTAATACTATTTCTTTGTCTTGACCGTTTAATAATATAATTTAACATTGTTCTGAAATGGTTGCTTGCAAACAAGTCCATACACGTGAGTAATGGTTGAGAACCACAGCACCAGAAGTCTTGTCGTCTGTATCCGGGATGCAACGTTTACCTCCAGTTAGAAAAGTGCATGTTATCCCGTGAATAATGTAATTTACTTGAGTTAATAGTATTTTAATGTCTTTCCAGTAGCATAATGCCCGTGTTTGAATACCGCATTGTCTCTGCATCTGCGACAGAACAGAACTTCACATACGGAATCGAATTAAATGTTATTAGCGACACGGAAATTATATCCTCAAAAACTTAATGATAAATATTTATCTAACAGTACCGTCGAGATCACCGTATCTCGCTGACTATCTTTCATTTCTATACATCACTGTTGTTTGTACGGATTGCTAACTACTATTGTTCCTGCTTTCGAATAAATTATACCTTCTTGTTAACAAAATCATATCATTGCTGTAAAAATTGGAACAATGCATTCTACATTGCATCCTGAACGCTGTAGGTATTATTAATTATATTACAATACATTTTTATTCCCAAATAGAATCAGTATTCAATTACAATTTCTTTGTTGGATGTATTTTATTGTTGATATAAGTAATGAAATATATTTACCGTACCAGGCGTTTATCAGACTTTTTCTGGCGTTTCTATGTGAGAAATAAATATTTGTTTTAATGTTAATATTATTCACATGTATTATTTGACATTTTTCATGGTTCTAATACTAATTACAAATGATAACTCATATATAAAAATTAACTTACGACTTGACGAGTATGATTTCTTCCTTCGCTTCATTAATGCCCAGATATCTGTAACAAAAATAATATAGTTTGAATATATAATTTTATAGCTATTAATATACCTAGGATAGTTATGAGTATCATAACCGCCGTAGATGTCAATTGAATTCCGAACTCAGAGAGCAAGGATTTTAAGACATCTATGGCCTGGTATAATTCATAACATCAGTGGTTTGTTCAATAGTTTACCAGATGCACTTTATTAATTAATATTTTTTTATAAAATGCTCTTATGAGTAACGTTTTCGGGATCAAGTCTGTTTGGGTTGATATGACAGTTGTATTATCATCCAATTGTCCCGCGTTATTTTGACAAATCTATACTATTTATACTTCAGGTACTTGAGGCCTTGTTCCACATAGGAATGTTGTGCCATTGATGATGATGATACTATTTATAATATTTTTACACTACTGATTTTTCAAAATTTTATGGGGTAGCCTATAAGTTGTACAAGATCTTGCACAATTTTTGGTACAATTTAAATTGGCTAGTATCAAATAGCAAATTGGTTTAAATGTCACCTAATGTGGCTGTGAGCATTTGCATATAAGAATTTTGTGATCCCACGCATTTCTAACGTTTATTTTTTTATTGAATGTAGTGTGGTTATAGAAAACTTTGTGTTGTTACTAGTAAAGTCGTAAGTGTTGCAAAATTTAAATGTTAGTGAATTTATGGTTTATTTTTCTCATCACATTGTCACAATCAAGGAAAATGCACATAATCGGAGAAAATATATTGTATAAGAAATTGTATTAGTATCATACAAAACTTCGTCAAAATCTAAAAATTTTTGGTTTGGGCTTAGTTACTAACTTTTATCATGTAAACAAAAGCTCAATATTCTGAAATAGAAGGAAATGACTAGCGATCCTGCAACTTCCTTGTAACAATAAAACTGTTAACTTGCATATATTGTACAACAGTTTATTTGTTATTCAATTGTAAATTAAATTAAAATTAAAATCAAATACAGATACTTACTATGTTGTGTAAAAAATTTGAAAGACAACAACAAAACAAAACTTTCAATAAAGTAAATAATGCATCTACTAACTACTAACAGGATAGTAGCTTGTAAAGTTTAGTTTCCATGGTAAATAAACAGTTTACAAGTCAGTAACAAACAAAAATTATTTGTTATAAGTTCTGAATTTTTAACATTTTAAGTCAAAGTTCATTCCCTTTTTAATTGTTTTAAGGAAGAAACAGATTTAAGAACAACGTCAAAGTTGAAAATTCGTTATGTCCAGAATCCAGTTATCGTAGAAGCCTTCACTAACTGGTAGTTCTTTTCTCACGACCTAAGGTCTTCAACAGGTGACCCGTAATGACCATAATTAATACGAGAAATGAGTGACATGTCAAACAATCGTTCCGGAAGTGGTCGTCAGTGTTGCCAACAAAACAATCACGGCAGAACCACTCACCTGTACGATTCAGCGATTTAACAGGGATTTTATGCGGGGTTGGCAATTGTTATGAAAAATTCGAATTTAATCGTTGCGGGATATGCCTCAGTAAGTGTTCAATGAATGAAAAATTCCACACATTATATTTCCCACTAATTGATACTTTATAGTAGTCGGTGATTTTAAATTAAAACATCTAGATTTAGTTAGTAAACTCTAAACATTATAACAATAATATTTTTGAAAATAAAAAACGTCAAGCTTGCAATATGGAAATAACCAGGTGTAAGAACATATATTTATTGAATTTTACAAAATGAATGATACAGTATTCTCGCAAAATAAATGTTATCCATATTTAAATAAGTTATACACTTACGAAAATATAAATGTTATGTAAATCTTGTTGAATACTAATCTGAATTGTTCCATATTATTTAAGAATTTTGCAGTATTTTTATTTATGATTTTGCATGGGAAATAGTGTACGGTGTATTATCTTTGTAATGTAAAAATATTATTTGAAGCAATTGTTAACGAATTATAAGAAGCGATTATTATTTACAAATTTTTATAGATATCATGAATAACGCATTCGTATTAACAGGGTTTCAAGAAAATTATGAATATGGAACTGCTTTAACATATTGTTGTGCACTTCCCTTTTTCATTGCAATCGGCAGTGCCAAAGGGGCACTTTTCTCTTGAATTGAAAGTATATATCCTTTCAAATGTAGTTAGTATAACATCTAGTTATGCACCTCCATTTTTTGTTCTAATCGGTCTTTTCAAAGGACAGTTTACGTGTGAGAGAAACTTAATACAAATAATAATTTAGTTGGCTTTTAATTTTTGTATTAAACATTTAATAATAAATTAATCTTGACAACTGTCAGAATATATTTCGTGAGAAATATGTATAAAATAAATGAAAACAATACCTCTTTCTTTGTAAGTTTTTAAGCGACTAAAATAATTTTGGGTAGTGCAATGAGGAAGATTGATAAACAATTTTAAAAAAATTCAATAGATGATCCATTTCAATGGGAAGTTCGAATACCTATATAAAACGATTATTTTTACTCAGTGTGCAATCGAATTCATGTATTTTAAGTATAATTAATCATTTTATTAGGAATTTTAAGATCTGGGGCTTGTTTCACAAAACTACAAGTCTTGTAATACAAGTGACTCACTTGTATTACAAGACTTGTAGTTTCATGAAACAGGCCCTTGGTCAATGAATTGATTCCATAAAGGCACGTTTATATTAATTAAAAAATAAAATATCGAGCATCTTCATTTTTTTATCAAGATATTTCTTAGTTAATTTTTAATACCAAAGTTTCTTTTTGTGAACCCAAGACCTAGAAATCTGATCACCGAATTTTTGAAGGATAATCACTAATTATTAGTACAATTTTTATTTTATTTGGAAGTAACAAAAATAATTCAATAACATACGCAAGGTAACATTTTTTCCAGAAAGAAGCATGTCGCATCCCGTTTTACCTTACTAATAATTTAAAATGACATGAGTTGACGATTTGGCTTTGGTATTTATCAGGGAGAGCGTTTTGTTCGCAAGTGACTTCGTCTAAGACCCCTTTCTGTGGGAAGTATGTAAGGTAAATTCCGGCATGTCGAAGCCGTGTTTGTTTTTGTGTTTTTCTGGGCGTGCGAAAAATGCTTTGCTGCTGGCTCGCGTGGCACGCTTTGCCGCATTCCGGCTCGGCTCGGGGGCCCGATTGCGTTAATCACAAGGTTAAGGGTTTAATTTTTCATAATCCGCGCGCCTTTGAAGTGCAGATATGCCCGCCCCGTGCTATATTAAATCGTTTGGCTTTAAGTATCCGTCTGAAGCTATCTAGGGTGGATTTCTATGTAGGTGTGCAAGGCCCTACATGCTTCATATTCACTAGGGGAAATGCCTAAACTCTTCTTTTAATTCATTACAATTTTTAATCATTTTTATACCCTTCATTTTTTACGTCCATTATTAACAAAATTTGCTAAACTTTTATGGTACCTATTAAGTCAATTATAAAATATTCTATAAAATATATTAATTTAGAAGTCTTTTGGAAACTTTAGAATTGGATATAAAATGAATGAATTGGAATATAATTATATTGACTTCTATTCATATCAGTAGTATATTATAAAATGTTACACTACCAGATTTAATACATGTATCACAATTGATGTATGATTCTTCCCACGGATATGTAACTTGCTTCCTTAGCATTACTATTATTGCTGATGATGGACACATTTACTGTCCGAAACGTCCACATGTAAGCCTGAATAAATGTTTCAACAAAATATTTGGAACTCAAAAGCCCAATTAATTCATTTTATAGCTATAAAATATAGTTATATCCTAGTCTGTTCACAGTGATTTTGTACTTATCTAGATACCAGCACTACTAAAATGTTTGTTGTCATCATAGCAACGACATATTTTCTCTCGAAAAAATATACCAAAATATACAGTTTCTGATGCGCTGTCTTTGTCTGAGGTGTACATCCTATCTATAATATTATCTCACTTGCAATCACCTTTTGACATAACCTCGAAAAAATACGCCAAATTTAAAAGTCTGTCATTATAATACACAACAGTCCATTATAATATTTATTCCATAGACCTGGACTTATTATGGAGCCCTGTGGAACATTTGTTTCTTGGTTGTACGTTACACTTCTGCCTTCAAAATTCCAATATCTTACGGGCACCGTACGGACATATAGACATCTTACAAAAACACTTACGGAAACCTTTGCTGGGAATAATCACATCCTATAACATGTTTTATAATTTCTCTGTGAAATGAAAGATGTGAATCTTTCACTTATGATGTTTTACATATCAAACATTATCCAATCAATGTCTGTATTATAATGCAACAATTCAATCAAAACAGGGTATAAAACTCCACTCAAAACAGCATTATCAAAACAACTAGATATTAAGGTTATGATAACCTATTGTACCTCTGTGAAAATTCGAATCAGTCTTCTGGCAATGAGACTTTTTCTTAAAAAGTGTCTCACCTTTTAAAATAACATTTATTTATTAATTATTACTACAAAAATAATTATAAAACATGTAACAAAACTTGTACAGTAATTTTATACTTCAGACTAATGCTATGTTGCAAAAAAAAATCGTCAATTTATTACTAAAGTTAAAACTATTGTACCTCTGATGAAGTTGCAAAATATGCTACGAAATATTGGATTTTAAAATATATAATTAAAAACAAAATTTAACAAAATGAATTATTAATATAATACCTACCGAGATATGTATATATTTATTTATTGTTTCACCTATTTACTAAAGTGGAGGCAATTTGAACATTTACAAAGAAATGACTTATACCAGTGAGGATATTTTATGAAGTATGAAGGTTGGAAGTACCCGTGCGATTTGTGGAATTCTTTCCCAGGTCTCCCAGCATTAATTCGGTTTGTCGATAAACTAGGTATCTGCGTTCGGATTCTTGAAATATCTAGGTGCGGGACATATGCAGGCTCATTAACCGAGCGCCGACAAAGGAGAAATTTGGCAATCAGCTTCTTGCTGCTCGCTTTGCCCTGCGTTCTGCAAAATAATATCTCCCTGACCTAATTGACATGTCGGGGTTTTTAATAAATCGTCTGCAATTTCGCACATACTCCAGACTGTGTTCAATAACACCGCATTGTGCATTTGTGACTCATGCTACTGCTCTTCAAATCATGGATTCCACGAACGCAAAAGTAACTATCAAATTGATTCTCAACAATACTCTATAGTAGAAGTTTTCCAAAAATTGAGATCTATGTGTACCTCTTTCAAATATTTTTTAACACATTTCGTATTTGTAGTCCTTAGTAGAATATTTCTAGGATATACCATTAAATAGTGATATATTGTACTTTAGAGGATATCACCCAATGAACACCCATAGCTGGATGCAAAGAGTACCATAAGTATAATTTTTTGGATGCAAAGGGAACCATAAGTATAATTTTCATATAAAAAATTATTGCTACATAATTGACAATAACAACTGACTATCTGTCCTCTATATGAGTCAATGAATTCATTATAACCGTAATTATTATTTGATTTTTAAATACCAATTTATTATTGAATGCAGACAATTGTAGTATAGTTGATTACTTAGTCCTGTCTTTAAGTTAGGTAAGTGGAGATAAAATGGACTACTTTTTGGAAAAATAATTATTACTCTATAATATTGAATAACATTTAAAAAACAAAATGTATTTATATCAACATATAATCTACGCTTACTTATAAAGAATAAATAAAAAAAAATTCAACTATATTCTGAAAACTACTATTTGGGTTCAAAAAATATCTAACTCTCCTCTACTATATAGCTAGGAGGAGATGAACTGGTTAACAGATTGTTGTTATTTGTCCTGGTACACTCTTCGTGTAAACAGCAACCACAAATTACAAATTTTATCCAATCATCCCTCTGATTAACCATTTAACAACAGTTCTTCAAAACTCTTGGAATATCAACTGGATCGTTTACCTTTTTATGTGCGAATGATTTTTTTTCCAGTTCTAATACTAATACCTTTTCTAAGGTTATAGAATGTAAAAATAAATATACCTGATGACGTCTGGAAGATTGAAACGATTATAACAATAAAGAATAACTATTGGATTAACCAAATTTGTCATTTTATTTTGTATTGATTCATTGCCAATGAAATACTAACTACTCACTCTCTCAATTAGAGATTCTGTGTTGATAATTGTAGCGAAATATGAAATGAAATCGTGTAAATAAAGTCCCCGTGGGATTGGTTGACAATACACCGATTTAAGATTTGCGTAAAGAAAAACTAACTTGCTAATCAGAGCTTCATTTCCCCCGGCTTCGACAAAACTGGAAAATAACCAGAAATTGGACAAAAGATTTTTAAATGCGGGTTCGTCTTTTGAGTGGAGCGAGCGAGACGGAGCGAAGGGCGGTAGGACGCGTGGGAGAGAGACACCGCATCGGTGGTTTTTAGAAATTAATGAAAATAAACAATTCCACATAGCCTGGAAGCCGTTTGATCGTTACTCTCAGGAAAATACCCTTTCATCTGATAATTCGTAATATTTCATCATCAGACGTTGTTAAAAGCAATGGATATTTCAGTCGAGAGATCCATCCCTTTAACGTTTCGTTCATTTCTGGATTCAGCGGCGTGCGAAAAATATTTCTTTCTTTCCAACTCATTCCCTTGTACGTTATTCAACTTTTTAAGGTATTATGAATTGTTGCATTCGTTTTGTTCATTTGGATATCATACTAGCGTACATTGAGGATTATTTTCAAACATTTATTTATTTATTTAATTAATTTACAATTGTTCAACAGGTGCTTGTAGTGGGTTCGGAACCACTCAGACATAGCAATAATTATTTCTGGATACAGGTTTGTCATCACTGGGGTTTGAACCTCAGATTTCACACTCCACTAACTAGGTGAACTACCACTGCCCGTATATTTAAATATTGGTCACCCATCCTTTTATTATGCACAGTATTTAAACCTTGTTATATTTAAGTATTTATATATTGTATATATAGATAGATGACTTATCTGGTCATGTAGCCTCGCCACATAGTTGAGCAATAAGGACGGCACTGCTATTTTTCCTGAAATTTTATAGAATCTGGAAGAATCTAGAAGGTTCGAGATTAATTACCAGCAGGTATAAAAGTGCCACGGCCTGGAGAATTAAGGCAAAGTCTAGTTGAGAACAACGACATGTAAAGTAAAAATAAATATTTAGTATAAATAAAATTTGATATCCTGTGAAAATAAATACCGTAGAAACAAATACTGTCTTGTGAAAATAAATGAATATTAGTTAATAATCAGTGTGTTAAATGTGAATTACTAATCATTACGTTTAATGTGTATTATTTTATTATTATTATTTAATAAACTTGTAAAATAAATATTCGTGTTTTGTGACTTTTTACACTTCACCCATATAAATAAACAATGTTACATTATGAATGAATTGATCTAATGTGTTTTTAAGAACCAGAGTTCAAGACTTGTCAATCTACAATGAGGTATATTGATATACCCAGAAATGAATAATAATTCAGGAGTGATATATGTATTTATTTTATACAAAATGTCCGCTGTGGTGCACTCTTCACGCCAGCTAAACCTCGTAAATATAAAAAAATATTTGCTATATATTAAGCATATTGGTACACTTAATATAAATAACATGTTGTGATAGATAAGTGTGTAATTATATATTTGCACTCTTTGGTAAACGATATGACTTATAGGATTAGGGCAAAATTTTTACGCATGTCTTTCTCAGGGAGTGAAAATCCGTTGTAAATAAAATTGTATTAAAGTATAAAAATTGTGAAATATGGACAAAATCAAGTTGTCTATTTGTCTATTAATATTGTCCAAAAAACTTATGCGATAGGTTAACAATTAAAAAAAAAACGTTGCAAAATAAAATTGTAATTTACAATATATAATGACATTAACGGTCGACATGTACTCGATAAAGGTAATAAATATTCTTAAAAAATATCACATAGAAATAATGCCTGGGTGCACTCTCCACACCAGCGTGAGTGCCCGACAGGTAAGATAATTTATTTCTGAATACATTAATAAAATGGATACATTATCCCTTAGTGGAAGTTTTCCTGGCACGCCTCTGCCTGTATAGATGTATCTCCGTGTACTTTTGAATATTTTCCCGAATGTCTGTGTCTATATCCTGTGTCCTTTGTGGCAGATCCTGCAGGCTTTGCGAACTTGCCGCCCTCCCGACGCTTCCCGAACTGTGAAAGGGTAGTTGTTCTTCTATTGTGGATGTACGGCCACTTTTTATCGATGTGTGTTTTACTTTATTTTGCTCTACACTTTATTTTTTTATGTCTGGCTATAAGGGTAAATGATTCCGTTTCCATATCCTATCATTAGAGGGTAACGGATTTTGTCTTCGAATTATGGAATTATTAAAAATTTAAAATTTAATTAAGCACATATTTTTAAATTTTTTGTACCTTTATATTTCAGTGTAGTAGGCGCCCAGATGCGACGTATGTTATGTTTATATACCCGAAATAATTGAAAAATACCCATTTCTTAATCAATATTAACATGAGACAAACAATTTTTTTTTAAAACCAGTGGTTCTCAAAATACGGATCCCAACTTTTTTATATTAAATGTGAATCTATTTTTTTTATTTGCTTATTCAATTTCGATTTTACGAGCAAACTTTTTAGGTTTTTATTCCTACAGATAGAATCTTTAAAACTAAAAACAAAAATTGGCAAAAATCGAGAAAAATTATTCATGGTGTATCACATATTTTTTTCGATTTTGGTCATTTTCAGTTTATTCTTTCTATAAATTGTTTTTGCCAGAATAAAAATCTTAAAATTTGTACACTTATGTCACCCCTACAAGGGTCACCCTCAAAAAAGTTTTAAGGTCTAATTTTGAACGTAAATATCTAAAGAACGGTAATGGTTTGAAAATTTGGAATCAGCGTATTGATATTTACAAATATCTTGAAAATTAAATGTTTTAAAGACAAAAGTTCTCGTGCGAAAAACTGAAATTCTAGTTTTTTCGTTTTTGTCATTTTTCACCAATCATTTCGAAAAAGATATATGTGGACAAAATATTTCTTTATGTAGCTTTGCCCGTAGAATCGACTGATATGATAGTGGAGATTGTATGCCTACCCCTTTTTGAAATATTCCCAAAAAAACATACTTTTTTGAGGTGCATTTTTGAGTAAAAATATTTCAAGAACTAAAAAAAATATAATTAAATTTTGTTTGTAAATTATTTTTGACTGTATATGAAAAATTTTGGAATAAAAAACTAAAAATTGTATCTTTTTACAACTGTGATTGGAAATAACTAAGAGATGTAAAAGATAATAATTTTTAATTGGAAATATGGGTTTTTAATTTTTAAAAACATTTAGTGATTGTGTAGGCGGAGTAAAAAAATGGATTTGAGTACTGAATTATAAATTAAGTAAGGGTGAATGAAATAATTAGTTAGTATTTGTGTTGTCACTGATATAGCAATTATTTAATTTTCAATGCATTTTCTGTAATTTATGTTGGAAAATGTATTAAAGTAAAGAAAAGCAATTTGGTGCTTAGCGCTTGTTTTGTGCATAACTCATCGCGTGTCAACTGTTCCTCATGGCTAACTAGACGATGCGTTGGTAATTTATATCTATAATAGTATTTTTCGGGTTCGGGCTGCAATTATTGTCTTTTCAGACGTTTCAATTATCTTCCGGCCATAGCGTGTTAACGGGAAAACGAGCTGCCAACTGTCAGTAATCAATTTCCACCAGAAATACTTACACGGAAATTAACAAAGAAAAATTAATGTTATTTATTGGCTCAATAAGGAATTGTATAGGGAATTTATTAGCCGGGTAGGGACGTAAATTTCTTCGCAGGTGCTACAAAAATATTTTATTGCACTATTATCTTTTATTGTTTTGTTTCTACCATCATTATTAGAACGGGGAAATAAGTATACACCACTGAAAACTCATTCGTGTTTATTTCGAGGAACACCACATTATTTTTGTTCCAAATATATCAATTTGATTACTTGGTAGATCATATTAACAAAAAAACCACACATATATTTATTTGAATTATACACATTAATTTAAAAATGTAATATGGTAATCTTTTCATAGATGATCAAATTTATAATATAATGATATTTAGGGTTTCTTCAACTCTTGTTCAAAGACAATATTCAAAGGTTACTCTAAGAACAAAACCCGCATTAGAAGCCTCATGTTTATTTGTATTTTCTTACCTTTATATTATTTTTTGTTAACAAATTACCTACTAGAATTATTGATGTTAATAAAAGTCTTTATTGAAAATATCATTGTGATAAAAAAAACTACATAATAAAATAGATGGAAAATCAAGTAATCTTGAAAAACTACTTGATTTTTCAATTATTTTAAATATTACTGCTCTACTTGATTTGAAATTCGGCTACTAAATACTACTTATAATAGTATAGGCAAGTGTGATTTATTTTATTAATTCATTTCATTCTATCATTATTTATTGTTTATTATTAATAATAAAAATACCCAATTTATAATAATAATATAAGTATCAATTTAATCCCAGTTTCGACAATATTTATCCAAGTAATAAGTACAGATGGGATTATTACCCACTATAAGGCTTAGGTTACAACGGCTAACGACGTAAAATTTTAAAAGTAAATTGCCGAAAAGTTGCCGAAAATGTGCGTTATTTACTATTTCGATGCGGTACAGCGTGGCTATTAACCGATGGTTAAGGCAACCTGTAGGTAAGGTAACCGGCACTTTAACCTTGCAGAGGTGAAAAAATCGGTCTTACGTATTGAGTTATATGTAAAATATATTACTTAATGTGTACTATATTTTATATCTTAATAATTAATAGGTCAGAAATATTTCATGAAGGTAATGGAAAATATTAATATGATTATATTCTTAACCTTTTTCCCAACATCAGTAAATTGTGTTACAATAACAACTCATAATACCCGTATAGCTATATATATTCGGTAATATATGTCGTTATCATGTATTCATATCATTAATAAACCATAACATACTAGTAGGACATGATATGTGATAAACTAATAAATATGTACATAAAACAAATTTTTAATTTTCATTGAAAATAAGAAATATATAGTTTCATAGTTTCCACAAAATAATTTTTCTATTTTTAATATAAAATGTATTACTTTTCAAAACTACCTGACGTTTCGAAATACCTTACTTTTCATAAATAGTTAGGAAATAAAAAAATTTCATCACTGTGTGTTATCCACAGTTACATAAAATAAGGTATTTTCTCACTAGTCACATAAATAGCTATTATGTGTGTTTAATTATTATAGCATAAAAAATTTCGGTAAAGACTATATGATAAATTTAGTAATTTTTCATATGTGTAATGAAATTCTTATATCGTTGTTCGAATAGAGAGCAGATGTACATTTTTAAATGTGAAATAATCAGATTACAAACAAATTCCGTTAATAAAATAATTTAAAACACCTGCTACATATTGCAAATCTTATTTTAATCCTATATGAGAAATACGATATGCATTTAGAAATCCAGTACTACATATATTGGAATTTATGAATCCAAATAGCTTTGTGCCCGACACTCACAATACTAAAGCGATTCGATTTCTTAAATGTTAATTCCAAGCCTACAAATAATGCATGTAATTATCCTCCAATGCATTCCCGAACGACGTAAAGTCGCCTTTCCCTAAAGGCGAGAATCGTACGGGGACAATAACCATAGTAACCAATCATATGTAACATATAAATAACTATAAAAACAGACGTTATATTCATAAAATACAATAATTCTAGAATTAATATGCTATCATTATCATATTATTAAACCAGTACACTGTTATTCTGAACGCTCAGATTGCTCGTGGATTAAGAAATTCACTTTTAATTTAAACACATATTAATGTTGCTTCTTTATAGTGTACTTTCACAAATTACTAATTTCAAATTAAGGTTAACATTTTAACATTTATTTTGTATTTTGTTGAAAGCCTGTTATACACATATTTAAATTTATTAAATTGTTTTGTATTTTAGCCTTTTACAAATGGGCACTTATAGCTGTTGTATAGAGTGAACTATGAAGAAAATTATAATTAAAATAAATAACCAAATATCACATATTATTTAATATATTTTTATCAAAGAGACAATCTCTCTTACAAGCATCAAGAGATGGAATAAAATGTACCACAAAATATATTTTCTTTGCAAAATCTATTACAATTTTGTACTTGTCAGTAAATGACTTGTAATATAAATATATTTAGATATTATTTTTACCTCTCATCACTCAGTAAGAGAGGTATTGGAATCATCTAGAAATCGAATAGTGAGTTTTTAATGGATAAGCATGTTTTCAAATCCCTAGAACACAATTTTTACGATGATGTCTGTACGTGTGTGTGTGGATAGTCAAATACTCAAATACTAGTGAATAAAAAAGTTGAAATTTTGGATACAACATTCTAATACCCTAAATTAGATATGATTAGATTTTGGTGTTAATCGTGCAATCTGAAGTGTTTTTCTGAAATATCTTAAGTCATTATGAATATATGAGATTTTTGTAAATAATGATTTAATATTATGTCATTAGTTAAAATTTTATAGTTCAAATTTGTTTGTACCTAGCCCCTTTTAACTAGTATATGTAATTAATAATTCGGTAAATTTGTTACAATTGCGGTTAATCTGTTTACCTATGGATATAAATGTTTTATATTTGATACTGACAATTATTATAATTGACAAGATTAACAGTGACATTATGAATAATTATCGAATATTCTAAAAAGAATTATACTAATTTTGTAAGTACAAATTATTTTAATAATTTATTTTACCATATTTGCAGTCAACACACGGAAAATATAAATATTTAAAAAAAAGTATAAAGAGGAATATGTGCTGGCCACATCAGATTTTTTTATATTTATTTTCTTGTCCTGCACTATGATAGTCTACGAATCTAGCTCTATTTTAACAGTGTAGAAACAAAATCCTATCACATTTACTTACGGCCCATCAGAAACAAAATGATGTGAAAGAAAAAACCCATCCAAGAAACAAAAAACGTTCGGGTAGGTTGAATTTGGAAAAAATCATAAATATATAATATAGGTGATCGTAGTAGCCGGGCATTGTGCAGTAAGGGGCAGGGCAACCACTCGACAGTTATTGCTGTTTATTACCGCCAGAGCTACGGGTAGCCTCTATAGGCCGAAATGCCAACAATGCGTCAATAGATTCTTAGATTGTTTCCAACGCCTTCTGCTTTGTGGGAATCTCTTTCTTTTGTATTGAGATGTTCACCCAAGCAAAAAATGTCATTTACCATCGGAGATATTTGATCCGATAAAAACTCAATATCCAATCATAAATAATACCACTATGTTCTAACTTTTTAATAATATTTTTAAAATTAAAGTATATTATTAACAAAATTAATTAATCAATCTTTGCATTGAGATGTTCAGGGAAGCAAAAAATGTCAATTACTATCGGAGATGTTTGCTCCGATAAAAATTTAATATCCAATCGTCAATAATACCAATATATATGACCTTTTTAATAAAATTTATAATTTATGTCTAATATTATTACTAACAAAATTAATTAAACAATCTTATTATACATAAGTATAAGTGTCTTGATGAATTTCTATTCTTGCCCTAGTGAAATTGGAGTAAATTAAGAGCACGCCTTAGATTTCCCGGACTGCTCTAGTTTACCGAATTAGACCAAATCGAAGCTCTCATTCTTGTTCCAATGAGTTCTTAAAAAAAGTAAGTGAACCTTTATTTTTGTTTAAATCAAACCTACAATGTCTAATTTGTTGCTCTATATAATGTAATTCTTTTGTATTTACATTTTGTTATATACTATTGTTTTCATACTAAAAAAAGTCGCAAAAATTGTGACGTCCGTAGGTTCTGGTGTGAAGTTATCCACGTGTGGATGTCAGATTTCAAATATTGCGGTTTTGCGCGTTTGAAAGTTGTTAAAGTGGACAGTCTGTGATTTAAAATATTGTAAGGCTTCTAAGTGCCACTATATATGCAGAGGATTATTCAATTTTTTAGTTTGAAAGTTAAAACATATTTGACGTTTCAAACGAAGTGAAGTTGGGTCACACTGGACAAAAGGGGTAGTGGGGCAATTCAGCCGAGTTTTGAAGGATATCATTTTTAATAGCAATTTTTTTATTATTAAAAGTCAATTTGGGGAAGAATAAAAAATACGGGTCTAATATTCTATTGTTTAAAGCTAAATATAAAAAATCTTGCAACACCTTATTAAACTCGAGCACAATCCAAAGCATCCCTCAGTTATTCCTAAATTCCTCAGTGTACTGGTCTAATTTTTAGCCTATTAATCTAGATTACATTTTATTGTATTTCTTAGATTTCAGATTACCGCAAAACAAATTACCAAGTACTACTATTTGTTTTTAATTTTTAATGATCTCTTATAATTACCAAGGTCATATGCAATCGAAATCAGTAATAATATTAGCGAAGACTTAAAACTTTAAAGTAATAAAACTTCAAGCGATTTTAAACAGCTTGAATTAATAGAATTGAAGTAATAAAATTAGTTGAAATTGATGTTGCATATTGAATTGAAGTTGTAATGCATTGTCCCAATATTAGCACAGCTTAAAATATTGAGAACGATAATAATTAGTAATTTCAATAGATCAAGTTAATTTCCGTAAAATCCGCGTATTGGCTTGTGTATTCGCCGTCGCCGTCGCCAGCCGAAGCCGCTGAATCAAATCTGTAATAATTCAGTGTTTGCCTTCGTGCAGATATCGCGACAACGCCATCTTGGATCCGTCCTTGTCGCTCTCGCAGCAGACTTTATTCACCCAATTGCTTTCAATGAGATTGCCTGTGTTCAATGCTTTGCACAAACAATCGACATTTACTCTTGGCAAATCTGCAATTAATGTTATTACAATCGCAAGGGGGACGTGACGTCACAATCAAGCCTTCATAATGTATTAATTGTTATCTGATTGTTACAACCAAAGCCAATACGCTACGCAACTATTGTTTCTAAATATCTCTTCCAACCTCTCAAATCCTAATCCCAAGATATTTTTAAAATCTTAAGCCAATTTTTTTTAGTGCAGATATTAATCATTTTTTTCTTTGATTTGTGTGGGGAGTTTTATGTAACAAATAATTGTTAAAGAGTTAAATATATTTTACCATTCTTTTATATTGAAAATCGTAGAGGCAGTGTTACCTCCTTAGTACTCTGGATGGTATTTTTTTTACAGAACTCACGTTATCAAAAACACAGTCGATCTTTTTAGCTACTAGATTATGGACCTCAAAACTATTAAATTTATTCACTATTTAAAAAGATTGAGATTCAGAACTCTTTTTAATTTATAGATATGTATACAGAAACTTAGAATAAGAATTTCTATAAAAGTAATCGTCTTCATCCATGCAAACTGTGTACCAATTGTTTGTCGAATTTAAAATAAAATTTCCACTTCCTGTAAAAATTTTTTCATTATCTTTTTAAACTACTAATCAAGTATTATATATACTAATTACCTCCTGAAGATGATGAATTTAAAACAGGATAATAGAACAAGTCATAAAATTTAAATATTTAGGAATAGAGATAACAAGCAATGGACAATTTTTACAAGAAGTTAAAGAACAGATGATAAAGGCAAATAGAGTGTCAGGATGTCTAGATCAGATGATATGGAAAAATGAATATTTAAGAAAAGAAACAAAAGTAAAAATATATGAGACGGTTGTAAGACTATTCCTGACGTATATGGCGGAAACTAGAGCCGATTCTACAAAAATAAGACAGTTATTAAAGACAGCAGAACTGAAAATATTACGAAAAATCAACAATAAATCATTAGGAGATAGAATACATAATGAAGAAATAAGAAGACAATATAACATTAAGCCAATAGGAGAATGGATAGATGAAAGAAGAGAAGAATGGAACAAGCATATAACAAGAATGAACGACAATAGATTAGTTAAAATAGCAAGAGATAATTCACTAAAAGGAAAAAAAAAGGAGTAGGGAGACCACATAAACGATGGAAAGATAACCTTATATAATTGCTGAAGAAAAAACAGGCCAACGGTCTAGTGAGAGAAGAAGAAGAAGAAGAATTACTTAGTGGATTAAAATCTCAATAGATAACTATATTTATTTCAACTCACTAGGCTATCGACAGGAAGATATAAGAATGAGTTGAATTTGTTTAAATATACAAACTAATGTGTAACGGTAAAATTTCCAGACTGGAATAGATTTTTTTCAAGTTGATTTAAAGAAGAAGAACTGTATTAAGTGTTGAGAAGAGCATGTTTTCATTATTCCTGTACAGGTCCAACATAAACGGTATACCTTAGCTTGTGGATTTTTCGCAAACAACCCAACTAACTCGAAGTTGGTTCAAAGAGCAAAGACAACATCTCAATACCGGCCATCCTTTCCAGCGGGTAGTAGCAACAATTACTTAGCGGCCGCCGGGGGCTGCGCGCCTTTGAGGAGCGCAGGGCCCCGTCAAATTTCCTGGGCTTTGTCCGGCGCTCCGCCCCGGGCTCTACTGCTGCTGATTGCGGGAATCAATGACATCGGCAAGGATACCAAACTACGCCAAGCGTATACATGTTTTTATTCATAATCAACTCAGGCAATCGTGAGGAAACTTAGTGAAATTTTAATTCGCTTATATATGTAAAGGATGAAAGACTTTTAAATTTGTGTTTTTTTCATCATTCCTAGATAAAGCATGGTCTGAAGTTGCTGATTGCGGGAATCAATAACATTGGCAAGGGTACCAAACGGTGTAAACTCCTTTAAGCATATACATGTTTTTATTCATAATCAACTCAAGAAATCGTGAGGAAACTTAGTGCTCCTTGCAATAAAATTTTAATTCACTTACATATGTAAAGGGTGAAAGACTTTTAAATTTGTTTTTTATCATTCCTAGATGAAGCAACCTTTTTCTATACTTTTACAGATGATACTATTAAGCTAAAAAATACTAATAATAATAATAATATTATAAGACTGTATATTTGATCATTAACATTATCTAAATAAAAATAAATGTACATGTGAAGCAAAGATCACTTATATTTTTAAAGTAATTTGCTAATAGGGGAATCCCTAACTAAGTTTTAACTTGCAAGACAAGAAATATGCAAGAAAATAATAAACAAGATACTATTTTTATATACAAGAACAAAGAAAGACAAGATATACTTAAAATAAAAAAACAGAACAAGAAATCTTGCTTTTGAAACACTAGTCTGAAGTTCCTGGGGTGCTTATTTCATGATAAGTTTTACTTGTATTTTGTGGTGTAGTTTGTCAGCCTACTGTATACAAAGAACCTATAACTTGTAAAGGATTCTGAACCATAGTGGTATTTTTATTTGAAAAAAATTGGCGAAGCTGGATTTGAACTCCGGATCTAACATTATCTAAGAGAGACGTCGCTTGTTTGACAATATGCATATTTTTAAATTAAATACTTTATTATACTCCAGGGTTGCATTGCTTTATATCAGTGATATAAATCAAATTTAAATCGCATGAATATTCCATATATAAATAAAACCTGATATTAAGCCCACAGGTAGAATGAGTGAATAAAACATTTAAAGTTAGTATAGTCTTCCCCAACATTTCTTTATTGGTTGGCCTCATCACTGACAACATGCATCGATACATTATCGTGAAAATTATATTTTCGATTTATAAGACATTGCAAGTTTTTTTCACGACCATGGCGCCTCCACCAATTCAGTTAGAAATTTTATTTAAAGTGAGAAGAAAGTTTCAATACAATGTATATAGTTGTATTGTTTCTCCGTATGTAAAATAGTTGAACACGTATGAAACAATTAATAATGTTAATGAATATGTAACAAAAGGTTCAATTATGAATAAATGAAACGAAAGTTGTTGAAATATGTAGTTACAGAGCAGAGAAGCGGCGTTTAGTTCTGCGGTAGGTAGGCGGTCGGGTCCACACATCCACATAACAATAATATTTAAACATTTCATTTTATCCAGGCGCTGAATTGTTTAGTGTTAGGAAATAATAAATTTCCTTGTTCCACGCCGAGTGCTCTTCAAATATTTGAGCAGCGGCCGCCGTCCAGGCACACTACGACCAACAAAACAAATTATAATTATTGTATTTCATTTCGTAATTAGTAATTTCGCATGTAGCTTTGTTCATGTTTATTCTGCCGGTCGAAACTGCACGGCCAGAAAATTTACTTTTCCCCTGAAATTCGTTCCAGGAACGGACAACAGTTCTTTGATATCACATATTCATTTCTACCTGCCTCCTCGCTTCGTATGTGTGCATACAACCAGCAATAATATTTATTTATCACTATGGATTCATTAAAAGTACTTCTTTACCAACACCCACAAGTGGGTTTGAGGTATACCCAAATTAACGCCACCATTAAAGAAATAATATCACAAGACCTCCTGATTTTATAGATAAAATTTTAATAAATATGTTTTTTATCTTTCCTAGATGAAGTTCCTGTGATATTTATTTCATAAGTTTTACTTGTATTTAATGGTGTACGTTGTCTGCCTACTGCAGTGTTCACAAGAAAAGATTTCTTTCTGCATCTAAAGTACAGAATAGTTACATACAGAAGCGACACTCCGTGTCGGTACCTTTCATGTTCCCCTTTTCAGTTGTATGACCTTGAAGCATTGTGTAGACCTTTAAATTTGTGCTCTTCCCCTATCTCTCTCTAAGATGTAAGGAAACTTTCCGATTTTAACAATGAGCCCTTTAAATTTGTGCACATTCTCCATCTCTCTCTAATTTTCGTTTCTCTGTCTTACTGTCACTTCTGTATAAACCTATTCTGTGTCTAAAGTTCAAATAGATATATTCTGATACTGTATTAGAAATTTAATGCAAGGATATTTCAGGTTAGAATTCAATTAAACATATTCTGAGTAAACTAATTTTAAAACTATATATTTAATATACAAAAAAAAATTCATAGCTTATATTACTACAGTGGCGGGAGGTAATGTATTGGACACATCAGATTTTTTAAGTATTTTGTTTAATATTTTCCATGGTTCTAATATTAAAATCCTTCTGCTATGAACAATTATTAAAGATAATACATATATAAAAAATAACTTACGACTTGAAGAGTATGATTTCTTGCTTCGTTTCAATAACGTCCAAACATCTGTAACAAAAAGAATATAGTTTAGTCATCAGATTTTTAAATATAAATAACTGTAAATGTAAAAGTTTATTATAGTATTTTATATTTATTCATATACCTAGGATAGTTATGAATATTATAACCGCCGCAGATGTCAATTAAATTCCGATGATTTTAAGACATCTAAGGCCTGGTATGATTCATAACATTCGTGATTTGTTTAATCGTTTAACGATTTCACGTTATTGATAAATATTATTTTATAAAATTTTCTTGTGAGTAACTCTGTATAGGTTGATATGACAGCTATATTATCCAATTGTCCCACGATATTTTGACAAATTAATACGGTAATTTTTTTCACCAATAAGTAAATGTGATTAAAAATTTACTTTGCGGTTGATATTTATTAGCGATTGTCTCTTTTTGAGTCTGGTCGCAATAGCAAATAAATAGATAATGAATGCATGGTAAAACTGTAAGCAAACAAAGTTGTCTGTGCGCGAGAGAGAGCTTGTAGTCAACAGGTATGATAGGTAACTAGATCTATTTGAAAATAACCAGTATGTTTGCGAAGTATTCGTTTAATATGTAGCGACTGCATCCCGGTAATTTCAATTAGCAGCGCACTAGATATTAATTAGCGCAATGCGTACTTCGATGTACAGTTCAGTTGTGTAATTGGCAGGAGACGTAGATGGTGCTGCGAGCGCTAATTATGCACCTACCAACTTATTTTTTGTAGGGATTCGACGGGCAACCTTACACCTAGCCAGTCACAATGAAAACTCCAGTTGGACATGGATTCATAGCTAATTAATTATTACTTGTAAATGGAACTTCTCCACTGTTACAACTGACATATATACATGCATACAATCTCTATTTATTGTCACTACGTACCTACAAATGTCGGCTTCGATTAATAAAGTTCACAATTCATAATCGCATAAAATATGCTTTCACATTAAAGGACATCAGTAATAAAAAATCTGATGTGTCCAACACATTACCTCCCGCCTCTATTGTAATATATTCTATAAAAAAATATAGTATATTAAATATATTGTTTTAAAATTAGTTTCTTCAGAATATTTTTAATTCAATTCATACCTGAAATTTCCTTTCTTCAAATTTCTAATACTGTATCGTAAATCGAAGAAACAGTTGTTATTTTTGGCATAATTAAAATTTAATCCTTGTATATTTTTTCCATCTGTTTGTAATTTACAATAAAAGACTTCATATTTACTTATTTTTGAAAATTATTTACATACGTCTAAATTGACAACAGTATATGTCAAATTTTGTGAACGTATGAACAACTCATCTGTTTTACGGAAATTAGTTTGACCGATGTGTAAAGTTAATATAATTAATATTTTTTTTTGTTTAACCAAAAGTTCTATATGAAATGTAATTATGCAGGCCAGTAGAAAACTAAATAATCTTTACGTTTAATAATAATGTAATTTGCAAAAAAAAAAAAATAGGAAAAACGGTCCAATACTTCATGTAAAGTACTACTTTCGGTTAATTAATTGTAGTCAAAATCTAATCAGTTCATCATATTTGAATATAACTCTAAAATACAAAATATTGTATATTTTACATGTATCGTATTGGAGTGGTATGGTTTGTTTATATGATGTTTTTCCATAAACAAGTGATCTCCTGTTATGTCAGACTTTCCGGTTGTCACTCCGGTTCCGGAATCTTGTCCCGGAATTGATCCGGGCTTGTACTACAAGGTTTGCGGCGTGTACACTTATAGCCCCTTGTGTTTATACTCAATAACATGTACATACTTGATTGCTATTAGCACGGTACATGATTTCTTAGTAACAGAAAAACGATATTAATATAATTATATGTAGATATATAAATGAAAATATATTTGTTTATTTGTAATTATGATACCTGTTCAATTTGTTAACGCGTATAAACTAAGCGAAATGTAAAACTGTAAAATCTAGGGATCAAAACTCAATGTTGTCTACTGTTAACCAAATAAAAATTCTTTTTTCTACTCCCATGCGTGAAGTGAATACTTCAGGTATCAATTTTCATGTGTGAAGCTTGATTTTTTCTACACTGTAAATGAAGTATCACTTCACGAACAGTGAAATATTTGCTTTCCTTCTAGTCAGATATACCTTCGGATGTATGGATTCATATTTAAAATATCCTATTCCTTCAGGTAAATAACATAAAGACCAATTTTATGATATGCTTTTTAGAGTTATATTATTTTTATTATCAATTATTTTTCTATCAACTGGAAATCAGTTCGAGTCGGAGCGCACTAACCAAGTGCGTCACCGCTACCCGTACGTATTGTCTGAAGTGGTAAAAATAGCGTCTTGATCAATAAGAAGCGCTCTGAAGAAATATAGATAAAAATCTGAAGAAAAAGTGACATATGATGTTCCCCAGTTACCATTAGCTCGCCAATACCATTAACACATACAATACAGCTCGTGAATGCACGTCGCTGGGTTCGACCCGGAGCAGTCCCCCCGCGGTTTTTTTCCTTGTTTACCCCTTACAAGACGAGAGTGGCTAATAAATCATCGATAACAAATAGAGAGGCGTCGCTCTCACGACTAATGATGCCACGCTTCAATGTTTCCGAAGAAAATGGAAATTTTACGGTTCATTTTCGACAACGCGACGGATAATCACGATGAAAAATCGTTCCGCAGAAAGGTTTGTTTTGATTGGTTTCGACGTTGACACGATCAATGGGATTGGTTTATTATGGAGTAATGGGCCACACGCTTTCAATCAATTTACTTCACCAAAACATCTTAATCAATTCCAAAACTATCACCACAACACAAGGAAAAAATGTATTCTCTACAAATTAAATTACATTACTAAATAATGTCGGTGATCTAGTGAAGAGAGAAGAAAGAGAAAAAAAAATCCGTAGGCTAGAAAAATAAATATAAAGAAAATGAAAAGATAAATTATTATTCAATGTTGTTCAAATTTAATACAAGCGAACAAAAATGACATGAAATAATATCTATATTTTGGTAGGAACGTACATTCAAAATATTAAATAAATATATGTTTAAGATATTGAAAATAGTCAAAAAAATTATACTTTAGGAAAATTAGATGGAATATTGCATCTATTTGTGCTTTTTTTGTAATCCTTGGAATCTTAATACATATTTAAAATTTCACAGAAACAGAAACGAAACGAAATTCTAAATCTTATTTCTAGCGAAAACGATATAACCGGAATTAATATTCTGGTTCTAGTATTTTGTTTCTGATACATACTTTATTTTTCAATAATCTAAATATTATATGTCTACGGGCGTAATATGTTAAGTTAGTTTAATATTTTTTCCAATATGACAAGTGTATTAACAATTATTTGAGCACTTATACAATGTATTAAAGTAACGTTACAATAGTACGCAATTCTATGCTAATTTACTTACGTGAAATAATTATTGAAAATAGTCAAAAATCTGTAATTTTTATAGCTGTTCGAATTATTTAAGTCACACTTGATATACCATTTTAGGCCCTTAAATTTATTTCTTGTAACACGGAAATTAAAATGTAGATATTTTGAAACTATCACTACAACTGTTAAGTTATTGTTTTTAAAACGTCATTCAAAAATATTTTATTTTTGCACAGCGTGCAAATGAAATATTTTTTTACACAGTGTAGTGTGATAATCTCTTAGTAATAAATGACCAATGTTTAATATATTGATATTTTGTATATGTCTGTCTCAATACATTGAAAATGCGGTTGCTAATGCAACCAAAAAGAAAACTAATAATGACAAATGTGTTGTGTATATGTAAAACATTCTCATCCAGACAAATATCCCTCGTTTATAAGCTTACCAGGTCATTGTTAATAAATGACATTGGTTATTAATTTCGTACGGATAGCAGCCTGGATCTTAGTAGGTGGTGCTTGCACAGGGTAGTATCTGAATATATTAACAGTGGAATGTTATTTAAAACAGTAGCTTGGCGACCCAATGGGATATTGTAAAGGTTATCATATCTATCACAGATGGTCCATCGCAATAAATATTTATGGAAATCTAAAACGAATTTACTTGATAGTTCAATATTTTGTTAATAGCTCAATAAATATATAATGAATAATATCCTGTAATTAACAGACTTAGTTAATTGTGGCCACCCAGGCTGCTAGGAATCCAAATGGTTCAATAAAAATTCTCCACCGAAATTCAATCATGCATGACCTAAAATACGGAATTGGACGGGCATCTAATTAAGATGTTTGGTTATCTTTAATAATTACAAATTTTTCGGCATGTTCATAAAGATAACTAAGAAGTAAGACATTGAAATAAAAGAATGCTTCGTATATTTACAAATTACTTTCTAATTCTGATAATAGAAAATAATACAGAGTGACCGTATAAAAGGTTAACTATTGCGATCTCGATAACCTTACGAGATACGAAATCTGTTAAATTGGAGTAAAGTTGGCTTTTATTAATTTTCAAAACCTATAACCCCATATCAAAGTTGTGTACAATTAAAACAAACCAAACAACAGTATTAAACCAAAAATTATGTTGACATTCATGAAATATCCCAAAATTATTCATTTTTGTGCCCAAAACAGTAATTTTGGACAATAGTATACATTGATAGATCTCGTCGCGCTAATTTCAAATTTTCAAACGGAATTTAATTATCTCTTTTTGTTTCTGAGATATTTGATGTCAAAGTTGCACCTCAAAAAAGTGTGTTTTTTGGCTATATCTCTAAAATGGGTAGAGATACAATCTCAACGATTATACCAGTCGATTCTACGAGAAAAGTTACATAAAGAAATGTTTTCTCCACATATACGTTCTTTAGAACGATTAGGTGAAAAATAAGAAAATCGAAAAAACCTAAATTTCACAATTTCTCCGATGAACTTTTTTTCTCCAAAACTTCCCATTTTCTAACCATAAGTAAATATCGACAGGCTGATTTCAAATTTTCAAACCGAATTCATTTATCTCTTACCGTTCTCGAGATATACGCGTTCAAAGTTGAGTTTTGGCAATACCTAAAAAAACAGGTTTTTTAGGTTTAACCTTTTAATGGTTAGGTTTATGACTTCATCGACTTCACCAATCGATTCTACGGGCAAAATTACATAAGTATACCAATTTTTAGATTTTTATTACAACGGATACAGTTTTTAGAGCGAAAAAACGAAAATAACCAAAATCGAAAAAAATGCCTGATGAACCCCTGACGATTTTTCTCGATTTTTGGCATTTTTAGTTTTTTCCTTCTAGAAATTCTATCTGCTGAGATAAAAATCTGAAAATTGGTACACTTATGTAATTTTGCCCATAGAATCGATTGGTGTAATCGCCGAAACCGTAAACCTAACCATTTAAGGAGTATACCTAAAAAACCTAATTTTTTAGGTATAACTTTGAACACAAATATTTCAAGAACGAGAAGAGATAATTGAATTCTGTTTGAAAATTTGGAATCAGCGCATCAATATCTACTTAGGTTTAAAATATGAAAAATTTTGGAGACAAAAAGTTCCGAGACGAAAAATTGAAATTTAGGTTTTTTCGTTTTTCTAATTTTTCATCTAATCGTTTCAAAGAACGTATATGTGGGCAAAACATTTCTTTATATAACTTTTTCCGAAGAATCGAATGGTGAAGTAGTTGAGATTGTATTTCTACTCATTTTTAAAATATACTAAAAAAACACACTTTTTTGAGGTACAACTTTGAGAGCAAATATCTCCTAAACGAAAAGAGACAATTCAATGCTGTTTGTAAATTTGATATCAACGTAGTTAATTCTTTAAAAAATATTACAAACAAAATTTTGTAAAATATAAAAATTTTCGAGCTTAAAATTCGATATTTTCAAATATTTTCGGGTTTACACAAAAATACAGCATCAGCGGCGTTGGGAATTGATTCCCCTGTTATTACTACATACATAAAATAAAAAATCTGATTAATTGATAACAAACAGTCCTCTAATTGATAAGCTAAGTTGCCAAGACTAAAAAAACAACCATTTTTAAATATAGGGGGCTGTAAACTGACTACTTACACTAGTAAAATGCAAGTAAAATTTGTCATGAAACAAATGTAGTTTAGATACTTGAGGCCTTATTCCACGTAGTTCAAATGTAGTGCTACAGATGATGATTAAATGACTTCTTATTATAAATTCCTCAAATTCCAGGGTGTTGTTGAATGATTATTTTTTACATCTTAACTATTTGGACTAAGGACGCAAGAATTAATTTACATCCCTTAAAATCTTTAATAATAAGAGCCCCAATTTTATTTTGTCTTGACTTGAATATCAAGTCAAACAGTAAAACCTTAGTTTGATTAATATAGAATTCACTATAAGCTGTATATAGGTCGTTTTCTGAGGCTATAGACTGACAACTATATCCAGTAAAATGCAAGTAAAACTTATTCCGCAGTACTTCCATTGTAGTGCTACAGATGATGATTAAATAACTTCTTATTATAAATTCCTCAAATTCCAGGGTGTTGTTGAATGACTATTTTTTACATCTTAACTATTTGGTCTAAGGACGCAAGAATTAATTTGCATCCCCCAAAAATCTTTAATAAACAGGCCATAAATCTAAGCGGAATTAAAAATATATCATTTCCAGTCAATTACGTGAACGGGGAAGGGTTGGAAGCCGAGTCAATATAAAAACCAGGCCGCCCTTTCAAGAACAACAAATCAAATTATCAAACGAGTTAAAAAGGGGCAAAGAAACCGCGTCGGTTAGGGGCGTCGGCGTCCCTCGAAGAAAGGCGTCGGAACGGTGTAATTAAAAAATATACTATCGAATACAAATTGAATTATGGGTGTAATTTCGAACTTTAAACAAGACACGGCCACACGGAATTTTTCCCTATTTGAAAGGGAAATTTAACGTGCAAAATTTGTATAAATCATGAGATAAGGAAAAGGGTTGTGATTAAAAAAGGGGACGCCGAATCATAAATAAAAGAATGCACAATAAAAAAGTTGCTGGATTATTGACAGATGGTAAGTGTTGCTCAACGACTAATGACTCAAGGGTTGTAAAAAATACTATTAAAATTTCAGTTTAATTACGGAGCTACCCTCAAGATTCCTCCACTACCCTGTCTTAACACGTTACTAAATAAAAAATACACTGTGTCTTAAATATTTAAGAATAGATATTTATACAAGAGAGAATTCAGTAAGTAAAATAAATAATAAGTAAATCACTAACGACTTATAACCGAGTTGAGTGTGCCAATTATATTTTACCGTTTACAGTGTTTATCACACTAATATTGCTTGAAATAAGATATAATTTTTTTAAAAAAATGTTTTATAATCAACACGTCGTACAGTATATACCCTTCCATTTTTTGTCTTAAGTTGTGGAACACCCTGTTTAGTATTATTTATTATTTGAAATCACTGTTGTAGTAGCAAATTAAATGAAAATATTTTGATGAATCACGTTTCAATTACACTGATAATATTAGTTAGTGTAAATTTCTACAGTAATTTCAAGAGTAAATTTTAAATATATATATATATATATATATATATATATATATATATATATATATATATATATATAAAACAAGGAAAAGGTATTTTTAATAAACGCATAAAAAATATCAACATATATAACCTACAGAACAACATTCCTTGAAGGAACAGAGTCTCAAGTACCTAATATCTAAGATATTTTTTCATGGTATTTTTACTTTTTTTTGGTAATATGGTAATTACCCTACAGCCTCTGCCTCTACAAAGATCCTACAGCTTATAACGACTTTGGATTTATTTGGACACAGCGATATTTCTATTTGGTTAAAAATTGACGAAGATTTGAACTTCAGGTAACTTCAACAATGTGGGGAGATAATTTGTTGAAACATTTTTCTAATACATACGAGTATCATGATGAGTTATATTTAGAAGTACGTTACACAGGAAGTGTGGTGCAGGAATATTCCACGATCAAATTTGCGAATTAGCTCAGGTGAGCTTTCCATCAGCAGCTAATATCACATTAATAATAAATCTATCAAGAGCAGAGCCAGTGCCAAAAACATTGCAAACTAAAATATCCCTAATGCACAATCGTAAATTACCCCGGGGATATATGGGCAACGTAAGAACGTAACTCGTTACTATATCGCGCGATCAATTTATTCCCCAGATTTTAGTGCCAAATATTTGTTTTCAGTTGAGGTGATGTACGCCGACGCGGGATAAATGCACTAGTTTGTCACTTGATGCATTACTTCCAAACTTCTTACACCTCGCCAAATGTTTTTCCTTTCTGCTTGATTTATTCTATACTTACTTCAATTTGTACTCCGCGTTTCCCTCAGTATCATGCGAGATATAAACAGAACCACTACTAAATAATCCATAACTTATACTCAAGGTTCACGGAATTCATTTCATTTAACGCATCTTTACAAATTCCTAATAAATGTATCACTTTTTTCTATGGACATTTATAGATTCATATCAATAAGTAATTGTAGATAGAACCACGGTTATCATCTATCAATGCCTGTCGCCCGGGAGACTGTTAATAAAAAATCTGATGTAGACATCACATGACTTCCTTGTACGCTAAATTATACACATTTTTTGCTGCACTTCATTTAAACTTATTTGTTCTTCAACTTTTATCCGTTTCATATCTTTGAACATCTCTTCAAAATGGGTCATCTTTAAAAAAATTTATTAAACTGTTTATCACTATTCCTTATTTGTATTACAAGGGTGTCGCCAAAAGGGGGCAGGGAGGGGCAGCTGCCCCTCTCTAGAGACTCGAAAAATTGATAATCTAGAAGATGTTAATAATAAAGTAGTAAAAAAAAACGCAAGAAGATTATGTTTTAATATTTTTTTTTTCTTTTAGTAAACCAAGAAAATATTACAAATTGAATATATTTTACCTACAATTCATTTCCTCAATCTATCATCTTGCCCCTCCCTGGTCCATTGGCTGGCGACGACAAGTGCAGAAAGTCGTCTATTTCCCACAAGGTGTGAAAGTTTCGGCACGAGACGAAGTCCTTTACTTTGTACAAGGAAAAAAAAATTCATATGGGAGATTTATCTCGTAAAACAGGACAGATGACAACCGTGAAGAGAACTAATTTTCAATAAAGACAAATTAAAAACGAAATTACTTCGCACAAATCATCATCGATAGGTATTTGTAATAAAGATTGGCACACCCAGTGATAGGTACAAAGCCGTGAATATAACCGCGATATATCGGACTTCGGATATAACGGACAAAATGTCCAGTGAATAAAAGTTAACATTTTATAAACATCAAAGATGTTTTTATGCGGAAATCCCTCGAGTAACTTTTCAGATGTGCATTGCTAGTCTACGTACGCGTTCGGTAAACTTATTTTTATATAACGGACTTTCGGTTTTAACGAACACCCCTGTACCCGTGTTTGTCATATATATTTTCCTACGACCACTGTTAAAAATAGTCTTTTAACGGTTGCTTAGCAAGTTAAAAATAACAGTTTATAACACAGTAAATACTTTTAAATCGTTGTCATTGACAACGAATTAAAAGTAAAAAACAAATTTACTTTTAACACTGCTTATGTTCAGTTGTTCATAACAAATACATCATGACCTGTCATAAATGTCATTCTATAATGCTTAGTTTTTATTTACTAATACATTACTAGGATCGTAGGAAAAATAGTGTATGATATTAATATCATAAATAACTATTATTTAATAACTAATAATTAATCACATTATACTTAGTAGGTGTTTTTTTTTGTTTTCCGTTCGATTTATATCATAAAATTTAAAGTGTTTCAATAATTGGTTTATTATTTTTTGCTAATTAATAAGCAAGTAGAAGTGCACGCATATATAAAATGTAAGAATGTACGTGCAAGTAATAAAGTATCGAAGTATTAATTACGTGTTCAAGAGACACAAACATGTGTGTACCCACTCAGTGTGAGTCCCAGCTTGTTTATAAAAAGCTGCGCCTCGCACCCATAAGTCTTGCATCAGGCACCCTACCTCGTGCTCAGATCGATAGCGTTGCATTGCTGATTTACTATGTGTTTTGCCACGTTAAATAGTTTTTATACTTAGATTTATCGACTGCAGCCTGGTACCATGCAACAGACAAAGACCCCAACAGGTCCCGACAAGGATGGACGCTGTCTTGGCGACGTATTGTTGATATGCATATATGCAATTTGTGTGATGTTGTTTTGTCGAGCGGATAATGTTACCGATCGACCGTGGCCATGAATCAAAGGATTATTTTTAGCAGGATGATAAGAGAATCGAGAAGATATCGAAGAAACTGAATCCATGAAAGTGAAGATTAGGGTTTCGACCAAGAATTATTTCTCACCTTGGGAGGCGTGACAACCACTGGATTTATTGCTAAACACTACATGGAATATGGATGTTATACCTGTTTCGGTATCCATTGCTCAAAATAAAAGTGTAATTACACAAATATTTAAATACAATAGCTATAGTTAGTTCCATAACGGATCGTCAATATAAAGTTAAATGGTATAACAGATATATATTTAAAAAAATCTGATGGGGACACCACATGACATCCTTGTTCGCTAAATTATACACATTTATTGCTGCGCTTTATTTAAATTTATTTCATTTGAAAGAAAGAATGAAATAAAGTTAACATAAAGTTATGTTATAAAAAAAATAATTCTTTATATAACTTTGTTACTTTTCCTAGTTTTTTTCAATTGAATCGTTTTTAGTTTTAATAATAATATTTGAATAAGAAAATTAATTTCGCCCCTTTTCCGGTTTTATTATAGATTTTGTTGTCGTTTATAAAATAAAATATTTATATTGCTTTTAAAACAATTAAAATATTCATATCTTTAAAAATTAAAATAGAAATAAAAAACAATAATAAATATCGTTAAAAATTAAAAAATATCATAATTTATTTGATTTTTCTAAAAAATCAGTGATTTTTGCCAACCCTGTTTCATAATAAGTCCCTTCATTTAACGGTGTATGTCATCAGCCTACAGATTATAGTGGGTTCCGAACATATCGTATAGAATGAAATTCAAATCTCACTCGTCTCTGGATAGTTATTTAGTATTTCAATAATTATGTATTTCATGACATCTGGATCAAAGTTGCTTCCATTTTAGTGGTACATGTTATCAGTATACAATCTACACGGAATCTACAACTTATTGTGAGTTCCAAACCACTCCAACACAACAGTATTTTTATTTCATCTCCAAATCCCACACTTAGCTATGTTCGATTTATTCTCTGGTTGACTTAATGTAAAATATTTCTTAATTCTGTATTTTCAATTTTTCTTTTAGGAACGTTATGCAAAAAAAAAAAACGGTAAGATAAGTGAAAGTACCTATTCTTATATTTCTTACAATGATTCTTCCTCTTATTTAATTTAAGTCTTCTTTCATCTTTGATCTACAGATTTTTATATAAAATCAATAACCTGTCCAGATATTGACTTTTATGAAAATAATATTTTTGGACCGTCCTCTCAATTTGATGTGATTGTTCCTTTTATTTAATTTAAGATTTGTTTAATTTTTTATTAAATTTTTAGATACATTCAATAACCTTTCCCGATATTGACATTTATGTATAATATTTTTGGAACCACCTCTCACTTTCCTCTGACTTTGAGGGGCTTGGGGTTGGGCCCCCTCCGAGCACGTGTGTCCCGGGAGCTACTCCCCGCGGGGGACCACCGGGCAGCCACAAATCCAGCCGCGGGGGGGCCTGTTCACTTCGGACATTGTAAACCATCCGCGATCGACGAGAGACTCGCACAAACATATGGCGCCGCACAGACGTTCTTACATGGGAGGAAGAAGTCCTGAGATTGGAAACTGAATGTTTATAGGGTTACTTCTTTCGCACTGTTACTGATTTTGACAGGAGAGTAGGACTATAACTTGAAAAATTGTTCCAAATTATTAATGTTATTTTTTAAAATGTTACATTTTTCTATAAGCAAAATCCTTCTAGTGAAAGACTTCTTAAATAGTTAATAACTTTTTATGAATTAACTAATTATGTAAGATTTTTTTTTGGAAAATTACTTTCCCAAACTTCTTTTTTACTAGCTTCAGGAAACATTGAAGATGGACATAAGAGTTTTATTGTTACAACTTCCACGGCAAATTTTAAGTATTTCTTCTGACCAATACCCTCTATTTGAGCATTCAGTTCATATATAAGTGGTGGAAGATGGCTTAATTCCTACACGTAAACGTCCCACAAAATTATAAAACAGTTTGATGAAATCATTATATTGCACCTCTCTAAATTCGTACATATTAAACCTACTTAAGAGGTATTATAACAAATTCTAATCATTACTTACTTGTTCGTATATAAAACAACATAGCACAATTTTTTTTTTGTACTCCATACTATATATGTTTTTTGTACGCTTGGCAAAATGGATATATAGTTTATATCCATGCTAGAGTGATAATGAAAAACATCTGACTTGTTGTCAATGTCACAATGTATTTTATTCCTTCGAAAATTGAAAAATCTAAAATACTTCATCAAATCCACATCCCAATGTATAAAAACATTATCTAAACTCGTATCACACCTCACAATATTTAATATAATTATGTCATAAAATGTTAAAAATTTTGACACTTGACAACCAGTGAATTTTCCAAAATTTTATAGGCGCTACGCAAATGTTTCAAATCTTCGTTTAAGTGATTATAACCTTAACTGTGTGAATATCCAAATCTTATTGTTATCTCTTCGTGATGATCGTAGAAAAAGTATACTATACAACTCGAGTGGAATGCTCATATTCCTTATTGATAATTGAGGCACTCCGCTGCGACGTCGAACCCCTAATTTCATCCTTAAGGAACATGAGCATTGTGTCCACTATAGCACCATAGTAAATACTCTGTCTATATAGAAACAGTCGATATCATAGTTATATAATTATTTACATTTTGACGAAAAGATCATCTCAGTTGGTGCACCATCTTCTCGGATTTACTCTGGACATTTTTTTATTGTGATGGACACATCTGAACTGAGGAACTTGTAGGAAGATGAAATTCAGTACTGAGGTTAAGTCAATTTATTTAAAATTTTATCAACCTCCACCCGTTTCGGTCCGACTTACACCTATCGAGTTTTATAAAGCTTTTTTATTGGTGCTCGGTAGTGTGCTTGGAGATAGTAATGTTTAATATTGGTAAGGATGCCGTCAGATCCAGACGCTGCGTGTTCGTACACCTCGGGTAGGTAGGTTGATATCTCTTGGCTCGCAGATCATCAAAGGGCTGACCGACGCTTTGTGACGCCGCGACCGCGACCAAAGGGCAGGAGAAGTTGAGACGCTGCGGGCGTCTTCGCAACTAATTAGCTGTATTGTTGCTGCTACCAACGTCCTCCGTCCTCACCATCGATCCGCCTCCACATCGTTTTTCGATAAGGACAACGCTTCAAGAAAACCTACACTCCTTCCACAATTGCAGTCATTACAGTAATAACGTCGTATGACGTGGATTTCTGGTTCAAATCCCTTCAAGGAATGGATATATATATCCTTAATTTCATATCACTGTCATTACACTGTAGATTCGGTTTCCCTGAGTTGGACAACGTTTCGAGAAAATTTACACTTCTTCCAAGATCAAAGTCATTGCACTACTAACGTCATATTATATGGACTTATCAAATCCCTCTTATAGACACAGCACGGATGTGTTTTTAATTTCATATTACTCTCATTAAAATGTAAAGTCAGTTTCCCTGAGTTGATATCCACGTCATAAATCCAAACCACGGTTGTATTTATTTTAATACCACCCTAAACTGATCTTAAACCTAACCTTGTTGGTACCAAATGAACAATCAAGTTTCAATGTACGTGAATTTTAACCTATAACAGATAGACTTCTGACAGATATAGAAAGAGAAAGCAATATGTATATACCGATAGAAAACAGGTTTAAGCCAGCAAAATAGCTGGATGACTTAGCTCAGTTCGAAATCAGTTCTATGGTATTTCAAACCAGTGTATTTTAAATGGGTGACATTGGGCTCGTTTTATCCTGCCATCTCTTGGTTGTTCCCCAGAAATAAATTTAATAGAAATAATAATTTTGTTGGATTTAATTTTTATATAAAACATTTGATTTCTTATTAATTAATTTAGTAATATATAGCAATGAAATATACAAAAAGAGTTGCAGATTACACGAACTACCAACAAACAATGAAGCACAAATTTCTTACGCCAAAATCAGCTTTATCAATGACGAAAATTACATATTTATATAGCATATATATCCCTCTGTAACACATAAGGTAATGAGATAGCGAATAAAATATAATCTATTCCAAACGTATTCGAAAAAGATGCAAGATAAAAGTTTAATAATACGAGGAGCAGAAATTGATGATGTGAGAATCAATTCAGGAAATATAGTTAGATAGATCTTATATCGTTTTCCTATAGGGATACTTGTTCCAGTATAACTCATATCTATTCACCTTTCAAAATCACAGTAGTCATTACTTTAATAACATCCTGCAACATCATTGACTCCATACTGATAATTGTTCTACAATAGCAAATTTATCAATAGTCATAAAATTGATAACTGATTGTCAAATGGTTGGAAATTCATAATGTGCTGTAGCTGTGTATAATTGTTTATTTTTGATGTCATTTGCTGTAGTGTTAAAGGATGAATTGTCATTATTAATATGGTATAATACGAAGGAATATTTGAAGAATTGTTTGGAATCCGGAATCCTCGATTCGCGATTCGCGATTTTATTTCTTTCCCGGAACTTTTCCGGAGAATAAAATGTGAGATAAGCGTTGGAATTGCGTCGATACATTGTCCCGAACAAGATGGCAATAAAGAAAAAAGATACGAACCCTTTCCACGCTGCAGATTCTCCTGAATACCGGCTTAATTTATATATTTTATCCTGTACAAATATTAAAACTTTTTTCATCATTTATCCTGCGAGTATCTGGAAGCCTTTTCACTCGCCAAGTCTTAATTAGAATCCTGGCGCTACAAAAGGAATTGATAGATTTTATCCTGCCAACCAAGAACGACTTCTTTTATTCTAAAGTCTTTGCTCCTAAATTTCCAAACACGAAGGACACCGGAATTCTTGATGTTTCTCCTATAGGATACATTTCATTTACATTTCAAGTGCCTAATATTAATAGTAGGTTGATATTATATTTGAGGTCATCTTTTTCATCATCCTCATCTCTTGCACTATATCCCAGATGGAACAGACCCTCAAGTATCTGAGGTACTTGTTTCATGAAACGTTGATGTGAAGTAATCGTTTTATTGACCAGCAATTCAACCTTTTAAATCAGAGATTTAACGTAGTCCCAAAGAAAAAAATCTGAGGGCTTTAAATTGATATCATCATTTCTTGAAATAACTGCCCTGGAAATATTTCTCGCAATAATTCTACTAAATTACCCGCTGTGTGGTATGTATCTATCTTGCTGAAACCATATTTCATCTATGTTTATATTATCCAATTCTAGCCAAAGAACCTCTCGCTGTTGATAGACAGAAAAAACTGAGTGATTTCTGTTCTCACATACATTTTTTTTAATAGCAACAATATTTTCAACTGCCGGACGTTTCGATGAAGTATAGGCACTGCCCAAACAAAAACTGAACCAGTTTCCTCAAATTTTGAAATCAGTCGTTGAATTGTGCTCTCGGTAGAATACTTATGTCGACCATAAATTTCACGTACCTCACCAAATGGCAATGCCAAATTCAGGACGAAATTTGATAATAAATTTTTACAATTTCGACGAGATATTTAATAGTATACTTTTTCAAGATTAAATAGCATCTATGATAGATAAAAAATGTCGCAGAACAATAAAGGTGTCAATTCAAACAAAATCACAATCAACTGTTAAAGTTAAAGAGTTCTTTTTCGCTGGCATTTGAACTCCACATCTTATACAGTACTCAGTTATAATCGGAACGTTATATCCAAGTAAACAACACTGCTCCTTTATAAAATGATATAGAATCAATAAAATATTATCGGTATATGTCTATGAAGAAATTGATATTTTCAAATGGAGGTAGAATATGTGACATTAAAATATTGGATCGCTTAATGAAATGTGTAATTAAAGGAAAATGCTTTCCATGTTCGAATGTTGGTTCGGGATTCTTTAGACTTTGGAGTTTAGACCAACCCTTTAGGACTGCAGAATTCGTCCTGCCGATAAGAGATATTGTAACCCTTTGAGCAGGAATTCTTCCGAATCCAGAGCGATATTTCACAAAGTCCAATAATTAAATTAGTTGATTAATTAGAAAGTAAGTTGCTCTCTCGATCTGATCTGAGTCCTCACCACCCTTTCTCCACTGTAATTGAATATTTTTTCCCTTTCGCCTGCGTAAAAATTAATTAAGTTGCAGTTGCGAATGAATCTGTTACGGAAAGCCATGTTTAAATTGAATCGAAGAGCCAAGAAACCTCGGCTGATTGTTTGATTTCTCCTCTTATTAAAAATTTACACCACTTCATTAATTCGCCTTTGAATTCATTGCCTTTGAGGTTAAAAAACAGGACTTATTTATTCCAACAAAAAACACTTGGAATTGACAGAAACAAAAATGTTTTCATTACTTTCAAATTGATTTCTATACATAAGACCCCATCATTTCATTCGATATGAGAATTTCATCTGTTTCATTAGTAGTATAAGTTTTACTCTATTTAACTATTGAATTAATTTTTGGTAAAAAGTTCTCTAAAAATATTTTCTCTGACAATTCCACTCATAATCTCTCACCCAATTAAATCGCAGTATTTTAGTGAATTGGAACAATCATATTCAAATTACTATGACAATTTTTAGTAGAGAAAATTGCCTCGGTAATTTCAAGAATAAATAGGCATTGCTTGGATATAATGTCTGTTAATATTTTTAGGTGACAAGTCATTAATTGAAAAAATATATATTTCGAGTAATTGTCATGCTGAATATAATTAGTGACTAGAATATTATCTGTAAGTCCTGATCATGACGAAAAAAATTGGCAGTAAAATTTTAGTTACTTCTGAAGTATGATAATAGCTATTTATGACATAAGTAAGAAAACAGTGGTGGTTATTTAAAACATGTGAAAATTACAAAACGAGACGAATGCGAGTTTTGTAAGAGCAGAATTAAAATAACTATCTAGTTTCCTTACATATTTCATACAATATTTTTTCTATTTCGGTTTGAATAAGTACAAAAATGTATTTAAAAGGATGAATTTTTGACATTTCTAAAGTAAACAAAAAGGACTGCTTAATTTTGTGTGCTACTAAGCTACGACAACAAAATTGTTGATTATATACATAAACGATATAAAATGGTTTTTAAGTAAGTTGATATTTAATTTTTTTGAATTGTGAAATAAGTACGAGTCTCTGTGAATCGAATAAATGTAATAACTATTTTTGTGTATATCTAACTTTTCAATTTGATCTCATTATTTCAATAGTGAATTAATAGAATCAATTACCTAACCAAAATTAAGAGTCTTTTATTAAACGTAATTAAAAAAATATGTCTGTATCCAAATATTTTGGAATCTACTATAAGTTGTACGTTATATCAGGTGTAAAGCCTATACCAGTAAAATACAACTTATCAGGAAATAATTACTAGATACATATGGCCCTGTTTGATCTAGGAATGTTTTGCTACAGATGACCGTGAAAGTCTTGGAATGTTCGTTGGACATCAAGGCTTAAATATTGGTGATGATAAAGCTTAGAGAGTCGGTATATCGTGTAAGGCTGTCGATGTGGGTATGAGAATTATTCCCGGTGAAAAATGTGAAGTAAGTGATTATTAATTAAGCATTCTGGTCGCTATTAATCCAACATGTGCGGTGTGGGAGGTCAAGGCATTCAATACAACACATCTCCAAATAAATCAATAAAAATAATACGCGCCGAGCTGTGAACACATAAAACGGAAGAATAAAAAATGCGTCTCTTTCTTCTGTGCCCGTTAATGACACTGAATGAATTATCGGGCGGGAACACCTGTGTTGGACCGGCTCCGATGCTCTTTTGTCGCGGCCGATGCGCTATTGTTGCAGCAAACACGGCAAACGTGTGCTGGCACGTACAGCTACACCCTAAACTGGGTGAGGAAGTCTCACATCAGCAACGATCTACAACTTTGGTAATTCAAAAAATTTAAATGGATAGCAGCTATAACTGTCATTAGATAAATATATAGAGGATAGATGGCAAAATCGTACCACCTAAGGTTATAAGTATTAGAATCCTATTCTCTGAGGAACTTGTAAGAAAATAAAATTCAGTACATCCTTAAACTGGGTGAGGATGTCTCACATCAAAAACGATCTACAACTTTGGTAATTCAAAAAATTTAAATGGATAGCAGCTATAACTGTTATTAGATAAAAATATAGAGGACAGATGGTAAAATCGTACCACATAAGGTTATAAGGTTGGAAGATACTTCACTGAGGAACTTGTAAGAAAATAAAATTCCCATTTTCAAAGATCTTTACTTTAATATTACTAAACCCGAAAAATTTGCAGTGATAGAAGCTATCATTATCATCAGATAAAAATATAGAGGACAGATGACAAAATCGTATCACCTAAGGTTATAAGTCTTGGAAGATTCTTCTATAAGGAACTTGTAAGAAAATAAAATTTAGGACAACTGTAGAATGTTCATATTTGTTTAGGGAATTGCTATAGCATCTAATTATGCACCTCCATTTTTTTTCCAAGTGGCCTTTTGGAACGGGCAGTTTACTTTTGGCTAAAACTTAACTTTTAATTTTTGTGGGAAACACTATTTGATTTATTATTAATAAATGGACATTCACAATTGTCAGAATATACTCCTGACATATATGTACGAAATATATCTTTCTTTACAAATTTTAGAACGATTAAAATAAGTTTATGTAGTGCAATAAAGAATAGTTTAAAAAAATTTTCACAAGATGACACAATTCGAAGAGAAGTTTGAAGATATGAAACGAATGGAAGTTAAAGAACGATTAACTGTAGAATGATCTCACTTTCAAGCAAAATAAGTTTAAATGAAGTGCATCAAGAAATGCGAATAATTAACACATCAGATATTTTTGTAAGAAAAACATCGTTAATAATTTGTCTATATACCTTTAGACCTGAAATTCTCAAAACCACAAGTTAAAAAAGTTTCGGTAGACATATCAATGGTTCTTTGAAGTCTATCTATGAACAAATCTACCACCAAAAACTACACAATGATCCATCCACCAAAGTTAATACAACATTTGGTAGTACTCCCCTCCCCCCATGGAGTGTTCCTCCCTTAGCTTAGGTTTGAGGGATGTCTGCATGACATGATGTATGTATCCCGTCAGCGGGTGCTTGTAAGTGTTAATAAAGCATTAATATGATGCATCGTAGTGTGCCGCGCTTCTGTCTATTCCTGCTCTGGACCTGGACTCCGCAGGACCTAACCGGGAATTAGGATCGGCTGTGGAATCAGGGATGGACTTGGAAATTTACAAATGACTAAGTCAGAAAATAGGTTTTCAGTTTCAACTTTAAAGAATGCAGATACAGTTTCTTGATTGGAGTTTGGTTGAAGAAGGAATGAATATTTTTTTCAATCTTTCTTCATTATTAATCAGGGATGGACTTGGAAATTTCCAATTTCCCTAATCACAAAAAAGGCTTTCAATTTCAACCTTAAAGACTGCAGATAAAGTTTTTTGATTGGAGTTTGATTGAAGAAGGATTGAATATTTTTGCTATGTTTTATAAAATATAACAGAAACCAAGTCTTTTTACCTCTTGCCACTCATGAAGACAGGTATTGGAATCATGTTAAAAATCGAATAGTGATTTTTCAATGGATAAGCTTGTTTCGAAGTTCCTAGAACACGATTTTAATATTTTTATAACGATGTCTTTCTGTGTGTGTGTGGATGAATGGATGTTGTAACGATTTCTCACATAGTAGTGAATAAAAAGTCATGAAATTTTGGATATAACATATTGACTGAATCTGAAAAGATATTGGTGTAATCGTGCAACCGGAAGTGCTGTTTTTAAAAAGTATGAAGTGTTTTTCTAGACTATCTTAATTAATCATGAATATATAACTATTTTTAAATAATACTTTCATTACCTAAAATGTTATAATTCAAATTTGTTTCAACCATTACAAAAAATGAATGATTTGGTAAATTTGTTACAATTGCGGGTAATCTGTTTTTCTTTGGAAATAAATGTTTTATATTTGACAGAGACAATTATTATAATTGTACTAATACTGTAAGTACTAATCAACGCACGGATACTCAAATATTACAATTTGAAGATATTGCAAAAATCTGCGAAACAAAAAATATAGCAGATAAGAAATATAAAAAGAATCAAAGAAGTGATCCTGATTATAATGGAACCAGAATTTTTTGTTAATGATCACAGGTATTGTTTTCAAATTGAAATAATTATATTTATTCAATTATCAAGAAGGTTCGTGTCTACTGAGTAAAACGACCAACTATGATTCTAAGAACACAACTTTGTAAACCGCTAACTCAATTTTTTTACCATTTTTTTTTCATGTTAAATAATCTTAGTGGTGATTTCTCTATGTCAGGCTGTGTACTTGGTAAGCACAATATTTTATTGCTCTATCGAATAATTTGTTCTACTAAGTAACTAAGTACCGATTACATTTTGTAGTTCTCTTAGATAAAAACTAGGTACAACGCGAACTTGTTTTTTGGGAATTTTCAATTAAGTCGACCTATTTTCCATTTTTCTATGAAACTAAAAGAAAATTTGAAAAAAAAATTAAATGTTTTCCCTCTTTGCAACTCGATTCGTGGACATACTATATAATCTAAAAAATAATTTTATGAAAAGAGTTGTCCCAATTAAAATAAGATATAAAAATGTCTGTATTAAAATGTAGATAAGTGTTTTTATTTGATTCATTGTAGAGTCCTTCCCTTATTTACATGCAAGCCGTGATGTTGTGGATATATGTTATATGTATATTACCAATTTAGAAGATTATAGTAGTTGGCAGTATATAGGTTATAATATGTTAGCGAGCAATGTCGAAAGTGGTGGTGAGTTGGAGTTGACAGGTTCATTTGTGTCCCGTTACAGGAACACTGCTTGCGTTTTGTTTATTAATGGTTGCTCCCGTCCCACAACACAGGAACAGGACTCTTCCTGTAAGGAGCTGGACACCGACGGTGAAATGTTAACGGGCAAGCTGATAAATAAATACATCGTCGCAACTAACTCTCATTACTGCTTTCAAAAGTCTATAATGTTTTAATATATAAACTTTCACTTACAAAATAATAATCAAAATTGGAATTAAAATTAAATTGAAACAGATACAAAAATAAAAACAGTTATTATGTATGTATATATAAGTCATAAGTGAGAAATAACCATTTTTTTTTTCGAGGCACCAACTTGAAAATCCTTGTTTAATCCTGATCGTACAGAAGTAGTACAGATACAGCTTGTTGATCCTCACATAATCAATTTCTGCTGCAAGAATTGTTAAAATTTTATCTTGCATCTTTGTCGTGTACGTATGGCATAGATGAGACTTTTATTCGCTATCTCATTATCGTACGTGTTACAGAGAGGTACATATACTATCTACTTTCAATTAACGACAACAATGAAATAGGAAAAAATAATGTAACCGCAGTAATGGTAACAGATATTTTCAAATATTGAATCTGAATCTGTGACTACAAAGAAAAAAAATATTTGTACTTGGCATGATAGACTTGGGCATTTGAATTTTGACATTTTAAAACAATTAAAAGAAAAACGTATAGTAAATAGAATATCATCAATAGTTATGAGTATCATAACCACTGCAGGTGTCAATTGAATTTCCGAATTCATCATGAGATGATTTTAAGACATCTAAAGCTTGGTATGATATATAATATCCGTGGTTTGTTCAATAGTTTACCAGTTTCACTTTATTAATAAATATTATTTTGTAAAATTCTCTTGTCAAATACGTTTTTTAATCAAATCTGTATGAGTTGATATGGCAGCTATATTATCCAATTGTCTCACGTTATTTTGACAAAAGTGGGATTCTAAAACTTCGGTTGCTATCATTTGGACTTGTTATTATATCAATTGCAAATATCAACTACAAAGAATATTTGTTATTCTATAACAGTAATGGTTATTTATGGTTGATACGTACTTACATATACTCATACATATATAAAGAACACTCTACATGTCTACACTGATTTGAATTTCCGTCATTGTAACATTTAACATTTTACCTTTATAATTTATATTTTAACAAATGCAGTTGTTATTTGTAGTTATGAGTTATATAATCCCACATCATTATGGTAATATTTTTACGATACTGAAAATTATATGGTATACAATTATGACTCAGTTACCTTGCTTAATTTTGTCTATGTAAAGAAAGGCTTAATATTCTGAAACCGGTAAACATTTTGAATTTGAATTAATCGAAATAATTGTAATAATGCATATAAAAAAATAAAAGTTTTTGTTAAAGGTTAAAGACAGAATAAATATGTTATAAAAATGCTGATAAACAATATTAATGGGTTTAATATATAGCTGATTAGTTTTTGTGAAAATACTTTATTTCTTTATTGGGTTTTTTATTAGCAGATGTTCGTTTGTCGGCGAATCTAACAGATGTAGAAAAATAAAATTAATTTAATTGAGGTAATATAGAAGACCTTCAGATCAATAGAGTGAATTTTTGATCGAAAATAAACGATTAGTTTCACAGTCAGAGAATTGGAGTTATTCTACAACTCTTGTATACAGGATGACAAGAATTTGATTTATGCCGTTTGGATTTCAAAAGAATTTTAATCTTTTGTCCTGTATTTTCGTTATTTTACATCCGCTGAATAAATTAAATAATGGTTACGTTGTAAGAAGTTCACTTGTTTGATATATTGTAGAATAAAATAATTGATAGTTTGGTGATGAATAATAGGACATCCTGTTTGACCCAACATGATCAAACTATATCAAACAGTAGACGATCAGTGGCTATAGGTAATCAAAGTCACCTCAGGGGTTCGAGACAACTGCTGTGTGAGCCAAGTGGTTTTCCCTATATCAACTCTTGATTGACAATGGCATGATCGTATGACAATGGAAGGAAGTCGATTGTTTGGGGGTATAATGACTAGATAGGGTTCCAAATTGAACTCATAATGTGGATATCTTTCCAATATCTAATTTAATTTTAAAAATTCATCAATGATATAACGTTCCTATAATAGTATCTTCATGTCGTAAAATGGAGATTGAAATAATAGAAATAATCCAAATATACCCAATGTTACATCCAAATTTTGATTTTTGAAAATACGCTGATTTCAAATTAACAAACAGAATTAAATAAATCTCGTTTCGTTCCTGAGTTTTTTGCTTTCAAAGATTGGGTAAAAAATGAGAAAAATTTCAAAATTTTTCTGAGGAACTTTTTCAGTAGACTTAAATAAATATCGATGCGCTGATTTTAAAACCTGCAATCCTATTACACCTTTTTGATTTTATTCTGTCGCTTTATTATCTAACTTTTATATATTTTCAAAACCTATAACCCCATATCAAAGTTGTTTAGAATTAAAACAAACCAAACAAAAGTATTAAACCAAAAATTGTGTTGACAATCACGAAATGTCCCAAAAAATATTTTGTGCCCAAAATTATGATTTTGGGATATGGTAGATCTCGACGCACTGATTTCATATTTTTAAATGGAATTTAATTATCTGTTTTTGTTCCTAAGTTATATGCTGTCAAATTTGCACCTTAAAAAAGTGTTTTTTTGTTCTATATCTCCAAAATGGATAGAGATACAATATCAACGATTACAGCAGTAGATTCTATAAGCAATGTTACATAAAGAATATCAAGAGTAATATTTATATTTATTTATAAATAAACAAAAAAATTAGCAAGTAGTCAAAAAAATTTAACATATGTTTCAACATTCACACATTTATCACATCTATCAAAATATCTCCGCCATTCTCTACATAAGTATAAAAAATGTGTAAGAAATATTATTATATAATATAAAAAAGGCACATAATTATTTTATTATCATCACTTCAAAAATTACAAAAAAAAAATTTTAATATATTATCTATTTTTTCTAACCTGTTTATTGGCATATATCGGTAATAATATATTTATAATTTAGAAAACATTTACTAGAAGTCACCCCGGGCACTCCAGCTGATGTGGAAAATTACCCACAAAGGTTGACCCACGTAGTGGTTAAAATGGTTCAAAAAATAATATGTGTTCACAATGAAAGGCGTGGACACAACCACAACATATAATTTTTAATATAAATAAAGCTGCATTTACACACAAAATCAATTTTCTCTCCTACATAATTAAAAAAAGATCATGCCATTCCTGTCATAAGTTCAAATCAGGTTCAATCAAACCAATACTTAATCGATATTACTCGATCATTAACCATGAGCATGAAGAATGGTTAATTTATAGTCCCGAGCAAGCGGATCGCATGCAACACTCGCCTTTAAGGACACCTACCATAAGAGACAATTTCGCTTGGAAGGAATTATCGACGTAGGTGGTATAAGACGCAAGCTGTAAAATCAATTTTCGCATGTAATTGATATTTACCGATACATTTATATCGATCGCGAGATCATGATGTGATGTTAGATGATAGAAGGGACTTTTAAATACCAGTCTTTTACAGCCTACGGAGCAAATAATACATTTATAAAATTTTCAACATGTATCGCAGCATCTAAGATCTTAAGTTCGAGTCCCGCAGAGTAATTAACCAACTATTTTCCACATAAAATTACCTTTATGGTACTCTTTCCACGCCAGCTAGATATTTGTTAGAAACCGATAATCATATCTGAGATTAAGTTGTACTATTTCATATTAATAACTCCATTCAATGAAATTTACAAAAATAAATTAAGAATTTTCGCCTCATATATGTATTGCTCTACATGTAACATTGGCCCATGTCAAATCGCAGTTATGAGCAGGGCCGCTTCAATTTTTTTATTGTTTATAATAATATAAGGTTAAATATAAAAGATAAACTAGTTATTTTTAATAAGAATTTTATATAATCATGAATTTACTGGCATCTCAAAAAATAATATTTTAAATAATAAAATAATGTAATTGTAATTAAATATAAATTGTTATTTTTTGGTATTATTCAGGAAATACATTGTTAGTAGTAAAATTTACAAGATAAGTTACTATCTACTATTTGTAAATATATTTTCATATCAGTCAGGTTTAAATTAAATGCAAACGATCTTATTTAATTGTTTGTTAATCCAAAATATTGTAAAATTATTTTTTTTCAATACTTGGTTTTAATGGAAAAATTGCAAAATATAGTACGTACCAACTTGCTATAATATAATATGTGGGCAAAAATAAATAATAAAACTAGGGAACAGAAAATAATATTACAGAAAACTAAATTGTGATCTGTGAGGGACTAACAAAGAAGCGTTTAAATAATTGGAGACCGATGATAAAAGGGGCTGACGCCAAATTGCCGCACAATATAATCTTTTTCTTAATAAACATAAAAGAAAACGAAAAGAGGGTACGAATTTGAAATGTAAAAAGAACTGCATTCAACAATACATTTTGACTAAATTAAAATAAGAGAGATAAATTATTTATTTATTACGGGAATTGTTTTGCAGATTGTACCATCATCAAATAAAATTTAAATATGCTACCTTAAATGTTATCATAGAAATAAAATAAAATTAGTAAAATTATTTTATATTATTTTCGACTGAGGACGTTTTCTTATATGCTTTCTGTTTTTTATGTTATGTCATGATCAAGTCTGTATCTGAGAAGTGGGAACCATAAGTCAATCATATCGATGTTCTACTGGTCAACTGTAATAAAAAATATGATTAAAATGTTTGTATGTGAATACATCTGTCCCATGGTTATTTGTTGCTAAGATAAACAATAAAAATTTATTATGAAATTTGATAGGGAAACTAAAATAAACAAAGGTGAAATAAAGCAATTGTATATAAATCAAAAGCTTTGAGTGAGTCCGTAGATTGAATCTCGGCTGTATGCTGGTAATATATTCAGGTGGCATACTCTTATACCTGTCATTCCTGGGACGCAGCATTCATCACATATAATTGCGAAAGAGATCCCATCTCCCCACAATAAATTTGTAAAATAAATACAGTTGTTTCTTGACCGTGTGTTCTGCTGACGACGACGTGAAGGCACGAAGATGGGAACGAAGATTTGGATGCGGGGTGCAGATTGAATAATAATCACTAAACACCGAATTGCTTTATTGGCTGTCGCAGTTCTGTTTACATTCTTTATAAATATGTCATTCTTAGCATGGCTTGTTACTAGCTATGCCAGGTTTATCTCAGATACCGATAATGACGTAGTAGTTATTATTGAGTAAGTACTTCTTACCAGTTGAAAATGATCTGGCGATCGAAACGAAGACGAGATATCCAATAATCCGAAACAGTCTGCAATGGTTATTTTTTGCATATGTAGTATATTAAGTATTAAGAACGGTAAGGACATTTTACCGATAAATAATTATTAGTATATCAAGGGACTCAAGTATTATTTTTTATTAAGCATATGGAATTTATTCTACGAGGCGATAGCCGATGAAACATAGGGAACAACTTTGACATTTGCTTTTTGGGTTATAAAATTTTGTTACAGGCGTACACCAAGTGCAACAACAATTTTAAGAATCATTAATAACTTTAGAGGAAGTGGTACAATAGTAAAATAGTCTGCTTTAGATCAAAAAGCCCAAATACCCTTGTATGTAATTCAAAAGTTTTATAGCAGATTAGTTAATGGATGGATTATTCAAATTTTATTGTAATTATTGTTTAATTGTTCGTTATTATACTTACTTGTTTGTTAGTTGGTTTATTAGAAATTTATTTTGAAATTTTTGACAATAGTAAAATTTAATACTTCTGACAAATTCATTCCCTATGTTTCATTTTAAATGATACGCAAGTAAATACACATTGTTGTCAATCAAATATCAAGTTGTAATTATGATATAATAAATTATTATGTTTTCATCATCATCAATGGCACAACATTCATATGTGGAACAGGGCCTCAAGTTCAAGTTCTCGGTACATCCGTACACTAAGTCGGTAAATAATATTCAAAATAACTAAATGATTATTCATTTGTACATTGAAGTTACTACCATAGTACTAAATACAAATAGCATAAATATAGTACATTAAATACTGTTTTAATTGTAGTTTTATTATGAATGGGAAAGATACATTATGTGAAAAGTTGACAAATAACTTGAAATAATAAAACTTCGATAAATTAAAGAGTAGTTGATATATTTAAGCAAGAGTTTATTAAGTACTTGACATTCATATCTGATGTGGAAAGTGTGGTAATAAAGTAGTTCGTGAATAATAGACATTGGCCAGACTCGAACTTGAGTTATCGGAGTTACTAGACAGAAATGAATTCAATAAAAGTGAAGAATGTAATGTATTAATGATTGACACTGATTGAATTAAAATTTGAGTAGTCGGAAGTAGTAAACAGATAAGATATATAAATAAGAATTGAAACAAAGAAAATGAAGATTCTTCGAAAAATGTGCAGAAAAACTCCAATAATCACGGGGAATTCCTTGCTAATTAACCCAATTAAATCTCAATCAACAGCCGATGATCCCCGGGAAAGACTGGTCGAAATATCGAGTATGCCCTGGAAGAATGGCATTCTTGTGTATGGACAAACATAACACAAGTCGGCTATGGATATCACAGCAGCCTTTGATCTGCCGCCGCTGGCTCCGCCTCTCGCCGTGATATTGGCGTTTGATTTGAACGCGAAGTGTTTGGATACACGACAAGCCGGCACCTGTTCTGCGCCGAAAGGGCATGTTTGATGTAGATACTATGTGTGAATTGTTTTATAGACGGATGTTGGAGTTCTGTTTGTTTGCTTCTCACACACACATACACATAACACATACACATTAGTGTTTTTAACTCTGCAATGTACTACTAATCCAAATATCAACACATTTCGAATTGCACTATTAGCTGTTACACTTATATCAAAAATTTGAATATAAATATATTTTATAAGATCCTATAAATATCCAAATAAATGAACTAATTGATACCACGTTAAAAAGTCAAATAGTTACTTATGGTACTAGTGTGTTTTATTCCAAATAAGTCATATAAAAATATAGCTTAGGAGTACTATACAAAATTTTATTCAATCCCAAAATGAAAAGGTTTAAAAAATATTTTTTGGTAATAAATAATAAAGAAAGCGATAAGCATTTATTATATTATCTTCCAAAGAAATTGAGATTTATTTTCAAGAATATATGAACATCATATTACATAGATGTATTGGTACAAATGTTTTTGTTTATAGTAGGAAACCTCAAATAAAATAATAGTTATTTGTATAAGGGACTAAAGTATAATTTTTTATTACGCATATGGAATTTTTTCTACGAGGCGATAGCCGAGAAGAATAAACCATGTGAGTAATAAAAAATACTTTAGTCTTCAGATATAGGTACATTAGATTTTTTCCGAAATCGTTAAATTATTAATTAAAAACATTAAACGACAGCGAGCTAATGAGACGGGGATGGCTGTAATAACCAATATAATTTTCATTTATGTTTACACCTGCTTAGACGTCATCTGCATGGTAAATAATAAATAAATTCATCAATAATTTTATAAAATACTACGCTTGTTATTTTAGGTAGCTAAAATAAACTGTAAACATATAATAGGTACTTACTATTAAAATATAGGTTAATTCAATTTAACTGATGAATCCGTAAAGTTCAATTATGACATAAGTCTATAAAGTTTAACTTTAGCTAATATTTTGGCTAAATTCGCGGAGTGATAAATAACATACCTATAATTCAATCGTTTTTATTTAAAATTTTAATTTTCTGTAAATGTAATGAAGAAAAGTGATTTTTTTAATTTGTACAAATACTTCGAATTTTGAAACAAGCAATACGGAAATGAAATTTTAGAAGTACTGCATTTAGAAATTTCTAATTCCAAATTTTCTAGGAATTGTAGGTATATTTAGGAAGAATGTTGTAGAGTTGAACAATCTTTTTTTAGAGTGTTGTGAAGATGTCTATAAAATTATGGGCGTCTTGTGAAGATATTAAGAACATTTATGTTTTTTAAAATACAATAAATTAAATTTTAAAGACGCGTCAATTTGGGTAAATGTAAATTATCAAAAGTTTATAATCAGTGTATTCAGTTTTAGTGCCATTTTTATAACAGTTTAAATTTTATTCTCTTCTAATGCCGCTTAAAGACTGACGCAATAAAACAAGATATACGACTACAATCCCCCAAAAATTCCAAAAATTCGTTGGCAGCCTTAAATTTTCCCCAGATAGAAATCGACAAATAATATGTTGTATTCGGGATTGACGTTTGGTTCAAGGGTTGGTAGGACTGTCAAACAGCCGCTAGTGACATGTTTAGGGATTTATGGGAGAGGTTGCCGCACTGGGAGCTTATCTGCCATCTGAACACCTGTATCGGAATGCGAGGGAATCCGATTTTACACAGGTTTTTTATTTCCGAGAAAAGACATTAACTCTAAATATTTTAGCCTGGACCTATTTTTATTACTCTTCATTTTTTACTCAATACATGGAATAAATCATACCCAAGCGTCCACTGCAATTAATTTCTTCAAAAGGTTTACTATAATAGCTTGTTACGGGCAGTGGTGGCTCACTAATTTAGCGCGCTCCGATGATTAACTAAATAAAAATATCTCTCCAAAAGGACCAACACAACACAACAAACCAAAAACACGGATTACCTCAAATTATTCCAAAAGCATGTTATCCTTACGGGCAGTGGTGGCCACTTGTTTAGCGCGCTCTGATGATTAACTAAATAAAAATATCGCTCATCAAAAGAACCACCATAATATATGAAATCACAAACACGATATACCTTAAATTATTCCAAAAACATGTTATCCTTACGGGCAACGGTGGCTCACTTATTTAGCGCGCTCCGACGATTAACTAAATAAAAATATCGCTCTTCAAAAGGACCATCATAATACATAAAATCACAAATACGGATTTCCTTAAAATATTCCAAAAGTATGTTAAAATTACGGGCAGCGGTGGCTCACTTGTTTAGCGCGCTCCGACGATTAACTAAATAAAAAAATCACTTTTGAAAAAGACCACTTTAATACATCAAACCACAAACACGGTATACCTCTAATTATTCCAAAAGCATGTTATCTTCACGGGCAGCGGTGGCTTACTTATTTAGCGCGCTCCGACGATAAACTAAATAAAAATATCGCTCTTCAAAAGCAGGACCATAATACCTACATCAAATCACAAACACGGTATACCTCAAATTATTCCAAAAGCATGTTATCCTTACGGACAGCGGTGGGTCACTTATTTAGCACGCTTCTTCGATTAACTAAATAAAAATATCGCTCTTCAAAAGGACCACCATAATATATGAAACCACAAACACGGAATACGCTCTGACTTAAACTGAGCGGAATGTGAGATCTGGGATTCGATTCCCAACGTTGCCAATGGTTAACTAAATAAAAATATCGCTATATCCGAGTGATTCAGTATACAAGCTGTAGGTTCCTTGTAGAGGTTTTAGACTAATAACCTATTATACCTACCAAAAATGCAAGTAAAATAAAAATTCTCATGGCACGGAGGAGGAAGTTTACAGCTCAATAAAATTAAACTAATCATTTTTTAAAAGATTCTAATTTCTGCTTCGATTTTAAAAAACAACAAAATTAGATTTTATTATTCATACATATGCCAACTGTCATGTAAATTATTTTGCTGAAGAAGGGATAAAAATAAGTTACGGTAAATAGTGGCTCATTTGGTTAGAGCGCTCCGACTCGAATTGAGCTAAGTGTGAGATATGGATCAAATAAATATATCGACGTTTTCGAGTGGTTCTGAACCCATTGTAAGCTGTAGATTCCTTAGAGAAGTTCTAGGTTGACGATGCTGAAAATGCAAGTAAAATTGTCGTCAATTTCACCTGCGACCAAAACCCTTCTACGGTTGTAACATCAATGATCTTATCACTATGTCCTTCACAAATGGTGAGAAGAGTAATTTTACTTGTGTTTGAATGTAATACAGTGGGTATTATTGAACGGGTGGTAAAGCATTGTTTGAAATTCTTTCAAGTGAAGAAGTTTGTGAAACGGATTAATGCTGCAGAATCGAGTTTTAATAAAAATTTAAACATGCCGCTCGCTTTTATTTCAACTCTTTTCACATTTTCCGACATCAATTTCTTGATTTAATTTTCCTCTATTTTCTCGAAGGAAAATATAAATTGTTAAACTTTCCATCAAGGCGATTTTTTGCGGCATTTTCTTAAGAAATTCGAAAAAAGAAATTAAATTTTAAACTCAATTACTTTTCAGACCGCGACCGGTTCTCTTCTTCTTTTTCACCAAATTGAGAGTTGTCGATGAGGGTGGGGAAGTCACCAGAGGGCGCGGAATTCTTCAACCCTTTTTGCATATTTGAATTAGCTCTCGCCTCACGGCCAGCCTTCATTATCAGATTTTAAATTTCTCATCCGAATAAAAATTAAATGGGTTTCCACCTCCTACGCTGCCACCCCCTCAGCCCCTCCCTGCAACCCTTAAGACTCCTACTTAATACGCAAAATCAATTACGACTTGGGATACTACCCCAATTTACAAAAATATATACATTCTCATGCTCTACTCTTACTAATCTTTCAAGACATATTCTCATAAAACTATTTCATTGAAATTCATTTACAGATATAAACATAAGTTTTCAAATAAAAATAATATATAGGTACTTTTTTACCTCTCGCCAAGTAAGAGAAGTATTGGAACCAAATTAAAATTCGGATAGTGAATTTTCAATGGATAAGCACGTTTTGAAGTCCCTAGAATACGATTTTAATATTTTCACAATGATGCCTGTCCGTGTGTGTGTGGATGGATGGATGTTGTCATAACGATTACTCAAATACTATAGTAAAAAAAAAGTTAAAATTTTAGATATAACATTCTGACACCCTAGATTAAATCTGATTAGATTTTGGTGTTAATCTGAGTGTGTTGCTAAATATGTTATTTAATTTAGAATATATGAAAATTTTTGTAAATAATAATTAAATATTGTGTTTTTAGCTAAAATTTTATAGTTCAAATTTGTTTCTACCTAGTCCCATTTAACTATTACAAGTAATTCATGATTCGGTAAATTTATTACAATTGCAGTTTATCTGTTTACCTATGGAAATAAATATTTTATATTTGACAATGACATTTATTATAATTGACAGAATTGACAGTATTTATAATAATAATTATCGAATACTCTAAAAAGAATTGTACTAATACTAATAACATAGATAACTTATTTCGAAATAATATGTAGAAAAAAATTAATAATGTTGACGATAGTGTTAATGTTAAACAGGCTATATTTTTAAATACTTAAGCCTAATTTTTCAGTAGCGCGAAAATTATAATAAGCAAAACGGTGTACAAATCGGCCTATAACAACTTCCTCGAAATAAAAACGTACTTATATTCCTTGTACTTCCTTGTATAAGTATTATATCATTGTATTCTATTTAACCTTACAATCATTTTCAATAAAATATCTATAACGATAGGCCTAAAATTCTTTAACAATACTTACAAATAACCTTGATATATATCATAATAAAGTCTCTCTTGAGCTATCAAAGTTAGGAATATTTCCACTTACTTTTCATTTGCTATCTGTCAATTTATCGCTAATAATTCTGCCATTTAAAAGTCAATTCACGCTAAATAATTACTTTATGGAATCAGCTATTGATAAGAAAATAATGGATGAACTTAGCATTGGAATAAACACAGGAAACAGATGCCCATTTGGCGTTCATTGTCCTGGTACACCTGCCCATTGAAGGGTTGACACAACATGAGTAAATTATGTCGGAATTCGCGTAATTATATTTCGCGAAGTAAATATTTTAATTTAAACGTTGAAATTATTAGATACTAATTAATTTTCTTTTATTTGTGGAAAAATATAAAGTGGATTTTCGTTATAATTAAAATATTCCCTGTAATACTTTTTACTAAAATAACCCCTTTTCTTCCTGGAATATTATTCGTTTTTTTCTTTCTCTTCTCGTTTTGTAAATAAAAAGATTTTATGAAATTTTGAACCTTGGAAATTTTACTGTAAAGGAATTATAATAATATACGTACGTACATTTTATACAAAATGAAAATAACTTTTTAATAATATGCCCATATATTTTTGTTGCTATATCTTTTAATTTTAACTCATAAACATAATATTATCATGAAAAGTACAATTTTTAATAATAGTAACTTGGTTAAAATATTTTAACAACAGGTGCAGAAATAATATACTAAGTATTCAGAAAGATACGGATATTTTACCAATCAAATCAACGAGATAAGTGATTTTGTTTTGATTTGATCCTGGTAGAATCGTGAAAGAAGACAGATAGAATGGGAGCGTAAGAAACAGTCTACGTGCCTTTTTCCATGATCCTACCATGCTGACGTCACATGTCCCTTCTCCAGAACTGTATACTAATAATTAGTTTTTATTATTTTAATGAGAAACTATAGAGGTTAGTTTTTATATTTTATGACGTATATATTGATATTCGATTATGGGCACATATCCCAATGGGATTTGGAAGAAGAACGAAGTAATACCCCGGACACACGACAAAAGTTAATGAACAGTTAATATTGAATTAAGTTGCCATGTGTCAAATGATCATTCAGGTAATGATAATTTTAAATTTTATAACGTTTTAGAAACCGATGATCGGGAGCTTTCAGTTGTCATCGCAAGTTGAGTGATAGTTAAAGTTGTTGATGTTGAGGTTAATGTTGATATCTGGTTAAATTATTCTTATTTGTATTGACAATTGACAATGAAGTATAGGGGCACATGCATTTTATCATCCACACGTGATAAATTGCTCGACATTGTATCTTTCAAACATTTAATCTTGCACACCTTTTATCGTGCACACTTTTAATCCACGAAAAAAAGTTACCTTCACACATTTTATTTTGCGCACATTTTATCATCCACACATTTTATCTTTCATTCATTTTATTTTCCACACATTTTATCTTCGCCAACGTTTCTTTAAAATATTGTAATTGTACCTGCCATTCATTGTATTACCCATACAATCAATATACTTATAATTAGATGAAATATCCTGTATTAAATTTTTCTGAAGATAAAATGTGTAAAAGATAATATGTGTGGAACATAAAATGAGTGGAAGATTTATGTGTGGATGATAAAATGATTTGGAAGATAAAATGTGTGTAAGATAACTTTTTTCGTGGATTAAAAGTTTGGAGGATAAAAGGTATGCAAGATTGAAAGTGTGCAAGGTACAATGTCAAGCAATCATGTGTGGAGGATAAAATGTATACGCCCCGAAGTGTAGTGGCATAGATAATACTCTCAATCTAGAAACTACTACGGTGTCTTTAATGACCGTATCTTTTTTTTTGTCAAAGGTAGATTTTATTCACGCATGTGCAAGAAATTTTAAGTAATGTCCGTATGTCTGCATATTTTTCTAACGAACATTAACTTCAATTGAGAATTTACGTAATTATCATTATTTATACCGTGTGTCCCCGGTATAAGTAAGTAAATTTATCTTAATACTGTATATACTATTTCGCGCCTCCGTCCCATTATGATTAGTATTACAAAATCCAAATCGTCCAGAAACTCTCTGTTTGCAAGCAAAATGTAGGGATATAAACACGCATACTTTAGCATTACATTCTGTCAAAAATTTAAATTTTATTTTATTAGAAATGTAAAACGTTAATTGAAACAAATATTTTTGATTTATTATTTTAATTATATTCGTGTTGTACGATTATGATTACGTTTATTGTTGGAAAATATCAATTTAAATTCATTTTATTTTTTAGGTTAAAACAAATGTCACTATATTTTTTTGAATAAAACAAAAACAAGTGAATTGTTTACACATCCATATGAATCAAAATTATTCCTAACAGAAAAACCTATACAGTGGTATTCTACTGTCACTGTTAAATTTAGAGATCGTCTTTAACTGAATTTAGAGGTGATCTCTAAGAAAAACGTATTCTACTTTCAAATTTTGCTGCTGTTAGCGCTAACATTGTTTGTAATACTAGAATAACATTACCTATAAAAACTAACAGTCACCTTTAGCTAGAGATCGTCTCTAATCAACTTTAACAGTGACTGTAGAATACCACTGATAGTGTATGAAATTTTAAATAGTAATAATATTTCTTAAATAATAAAAGTGTCATCGACGCAAAAAGTCTTGTGTATCACACGCCCAGAAACTATTTGCAAGATCTCGCATTATTTGCATGTCAAAATAAACTCGCTCTCGCAAAAATATAGTTTCTAGACTAGTGATTCAAATAACTATTTCCATCCCTATATTGAAAATATTATTTATTTTCTTCAAATTTAATGACGCTAACGTCCAAGTTTATGGAAGTATAAGATACATTGATTGAATGTAAGAAATCCCAATGTGTTGTCTTCAGTTACTAACAGAAAAACCTATAGTGTATAAAATTTTAAATAGTAATCATATTTCTTTAATAATAAAAGTGGACGCAAAAAATATTGTGTATCACACGTCCAGAAACTATTTTGCGAGATCTTGCATTTTATGCAGGCTTGTGTAAATAAACTCGCTCTCACAAAAGTTTAGTTTCTAGACTAGTAATTCAAATAACTATTTCCATCCCTATATTTAAAATATTATTAATTTTCTTTAAATTTACTAACGCTAACGTCCAACTTTATGTAAGTATAAGATAAATTGATTGAAAGTAAGAAGAATCCGAATGCCTTGTCTTCAGTCATGTCCCACCACTCCCACAGGTAGAGAGAGAGCTGCAGCATCGAAGTGGCGGTGATCAGACGATCAGTCAGGCTGCAGATAACAGATCCTTGATTTGGGCCTCGACGGGTGGTCGATCAGGAGCCACTGGCTGACGTGGACCATGGCGGAAATTATAGAGGACAAGAGCGACCCAATCTGACACATCACATCGAGGAAATGTACTGAGGTGATACTGATTTGGTTTATTCGCGTTTATTTGTAAATATGATTATCGTTTCGTCTGGTTGACATTATGAAGTTATCTATCATTTTGTTCTGTAATTGGAATAATCTATATCATCAATGTACTTCCTAAAAATTAATACTGAAAAACGACTTTAGATATCTTTTATAAATTTTCGAAGACTATGCCCGGTTGCAGAAAGGCTAATCAAAAAAATCACTGATCAATTCGACGTTGTTACCATAGCCACGTATTAAAAATACATTGCTGTCAAAGAATTAATCATTAACCAAAATTTACCGGTTTCACGTTTTTAATAAATATTACCGGTTTCAGGATATTAAACTTATGTTTATATAGACAAAAGTCTAACAGGGTAAGTTAAACAGGGTAACTATGTCATAATTGTATACAATGTAAGTCAACGGATGTTATGAATCATACCTGGCCTTAGATGTCTTAAAATCCTCGCTCTACGAGCTCCAAATTCAATTGACATCTGCTACGGTTATGATACTCATAACTGTCTTAGGTTTGTTAACAGCTATTCTTTTATAAACTTCTCTTATGAGTAACGTTTTCGTGATAAAGTCATTAAAGTCTGTATGGGTTGATATGATATGACAATTGTCCCATGTTATTTTGACAATTCTGTGCAGTAAATATTAACTTCCATACTGACTTACCAATATATTTGGTATACAATTATGACTAAGTTACCCTGCTTACTTTTCTTTAAATAAACAAAAGTTTAATATCCTGAAACCGGTAATAATTTCTTGTTCAATCGTTTTAAAACGCATTGCTTAATTAAATTTCTGTCTGTTATAATTTTTATTACCTATCAAAAATAAATCTGTTGTTAAGTTACCTTTTAATTTATATTTCTTATAAGTACATTTAATACTGTGATATAGAAAGTTGTGACAATTGTGAAGGAATTAAAATTTAATTTCTTTCGCAGGTTTTTATGACATTTGGTGGTATGTTTATTATATCTTCAGTATCTTCAATGTCAGACATAGTTGTCAAGATAGATAGTTATTTTTTATACAAGACGATAAAATAATATTTTATCGACAAGCGGAAAGTGTTAATTCACGAGCGATATAATCGCGAGTGAATTATTTTTCGCGAGTCGATAATTTAATTTTATCGTCGTGTATAAAATTCTATTTTTTTCTATAGCAGGTTTTGAAGAGAATAGAATTAGAAAAATTAAATTATTATTTAAGAACAATTTTAAAATGTCAGTAGTGTGCGTTGTTATGGAAATGTACTTCTAATAAACAAAAGTTAAAGTACTTTATCTACCCTTGCTGTTAAAGTGTTACTTTATCTACCCTTGCGGTTAAAGTGCTACTTTATCCACTATTTTGAGTTGATAAAATTGAACTTTAACATCTGCTATAGAAAAAAATAAATATTTAAACTGTTTATAATAAACGAATTTTTTACATAAAATCTCTGAATATATTAGCTCAAATGAGTCATTCACTTTAACCGTTCTTTTTGTTACATCTAAGCTGATATAAAGTAAAGACAGTTGTTCCCCTCTTGCCGATACTGAGACATCTTCAAAACACAAGTATGTTGAGTTTTCTTATTTAGATGTTCTTATTTAGAAGAAAACAATTTTTCTTTTCATATCATTTTATAATCAATCAAAATTGACATGAAAATAAAATAAATCATTAATTTATTAACTTCATTGACGGTGTGGATTGGCTGTTATGTTGGACGGAATGATGAACATCACACATATATTTCCCTCTGTTTTCTCCGTCCACTTTTGCTTTCTTTTGCAAATTCCAGTGTCCGAATTCCCGTTGGAATGACGTAAGAAACTCGTCGTGTACGTATCGTAGTGTATTTAATTTTGTTTCGATAAATTTTGGTGAAAACAAATAGCTACATGGTATAAAACGTGTATTTTTTTGTATTTGAGCGCCATTAAAGAGCATTCGAGGTTGTTGTTAAGTTTCTTTTATCTCGAAGGCAGAGGTAATAATCATTAGTGAACGCATCAGCCTGTAGGCTATCGGCTCCGAACACTTTGATAGCCGATTCTTCGGCCCACTGTAACCTGACAACGGACAACTTCCACACACATGCTCAACAATATTTTATATCTATCTGTATTAAGCTTCAGTTATTGGGAATTCATGGAACACTGTTAAGATGGATTGAATCCTATATATCTAACATATCTCAATTAATATTTTGCAATGGAATTAAATCAAAGTTAATAAGAGTGATATTAGGTGTTCCTCAGGGATCATATCTTGGACCTCTGTTGTTCATATTATTTATCAATATAATTTCCTGCTTCAAATACTCTCATTTCTCTCTGTACGTAGATGATTTAAAATTTTATAAAATAATTAACTCAAAACTTGACTGTATAGAATTACGAGTACAATATGATTTAAACGAATTGCTGAAGTACTGTAGCAAAAACTACCTAGATCTTAATGTTTGTAAATGCCATTTTATTAGATTTACAAGAAGTACAACCAGTATTTTTCTTATATTCAATTTGCATAACAGCTATAGAAAATAAAAATGTTACAAAAGTCTTGGGAATTGAATTTTAATTATATCAAATATCGATTTTATAGTCAAAGAATCTTTCAGATCTTTAGATTTCATTTACAGACACTAATATGTATATTTAACTCATTTGTCCGTTCCAAACTGAAATACATTTCTATTGTTTGGAATCCTCTTTATACCAAAAACATAATATTAATTGAAAGCATACAAAAAAGGTTTGTATATTTTTTATGTAGAAAACTTAATGTTACATATTCAAATTATGTCAATAGACTGAAATTTTTCAATAAGACTGGTTTAGAAAATAGAAGAACTCTTATGGATATGGTTACACTTTTTAAATTACTCAATAAGCAATTATTTGCAGTAAAGAATATTCCATACTTTAACTTTTATATATCCGGAAAAAACACAAGATCTAATCATTCATTCCAGGTGCCACTTTACAGCACAAATAATCACAGCAGTTCTCCTGTTAATAGAATGATGAGTTCTTATAATATCATATTTAGTCACATTGTCGTATTGCAAACGCGCTGTCTTAAATGTACTAGACTAATTATTATTATCGGTTTCTCTTATACTCTGTCACTAATGTATTTATATTAAATTGAACGAAGCTATTATTGGTTGTGAATAAATAAATAAATAAATCACTACGGCTTATTATCCATTATTGGGTTGCCAATTAACATCGTCGCAGATTTCGGTAATAAATAATTTCTGTAAATTTACTTCAGTACGTGTTTCTATTCAAGGAAATTAAAATGCAATATTTTCTAATCTGTCATTGGTCATTTCTATGGATTCTAGTTGTATATCACTGTATCGTTCCAGATAAATTGCAACATAGGTGGTCAACAGCTTGTCAATGTCTAATAAACTTGTCATTATGACTTATTGATTTATAAATAACGTAAAGTAAATTAAGTATCAATAAAAAATCAATATATTTACAATAATAAATTACAACATATTTTCATGTTTTAATAATTAAAATACAGAAGTTTTGCTAATATTTAATTGATATGCCAATGATTTTATAGATAATTAATTATTCTTATCTATTTCGCCTTGTGAACTACTTCTATTTGAATTTTTCTTTATTTAGACGTTTACCACTTTTGAATTTTCTAAATATTCTCGAAATTGTGAAAGGATTTGATCTAAGACGCTCAGGATATAAATTAGTAAACATATTACAAACATTTCTCAAACTATATCCAAAATTGTAACAAATATATCTAAATGTCCATCAACTTTATATTTTATAAATATTATTAAACCTGTGGAAGGATTTGGTCTAAGACTCCAAATATGCTTTCTAAAGATTCATATAATAAATTGCTACAAACATGAAACCTAATATGCATTACTTAATAGTATTAAGTATCGATGTCCATTTATCGAAACATTAAGTCAAGTTTTAAATTAAAAGTTGTGGGATTGAAATATATACCGTGAGTTTATTTTAACGTGAAACATGGGATTTGTCATATTCATGGTTACTTTACATTTTATTGACATGAATGTATTAGAGCGTTCACTTTAAAAAGAAACAAATATTGTTAAATTCATATCATTATTAATTGTCAAATTCTTATTTTTTTAAATAATATATATCCACATCGTTGAAAAGGATACGGTGGACAAATATAGTGACCCACTAGGTCTCCTAATCTCACAGCACTTGATTTTTTAAACTAGGAAACATTCAAAATAAAATTATTTAATGGTAATATTTATAATAATTAAAAACTTAAAAAATAAAACTCCAAATCAATCTTGGAATGAGTTTTATTATTGTTTAACCTCATTTTATATCTACTATGTTTCATTGTAAACTAAACGCTTTGATACATTGCTGTCAATCATAAATATCAAGTCGTAACAATAGCTATCACAAATCCCATGTTTCACGTTAAAATAAACTCACGGTATAAACTACAGATGTTCTATACGATACGATAATAAATAAATAAATATATGACTTTGGGTGTATTACCTATTACTGGTTTTGCCAGATATAACTTATAGGTTTATAAGATACAAATATTATACCAAAAGAAAAAATTATAAAATTCTGCCCATACCAATAAAGGACGCCATCTTTAAATTTTAAGATCACTGATAGAAACAAATAATAAAACACTAATCTTCACATTGACTACTGTTCCGTTGTCATATTACAATGCGACGATTCCGCTGGTGAAAAAATAGGCAAAGAAGTTGGGTTCTTTGTTTGTTTAAGTAACATTGACACTTCTTGCAACAAGAGGCCTGCGTGGAATCCAGAAAGCGATTGATAATAAATAACGCCTGAATGCGAGGCGATGCACCTCGGCCGGGATTAATCACGGCGAGCCGCCTGGAGTCATCAGGCTGATGATGACCGATCAATCAAGCCGCCGTAATGGCGATGGAGATGTTGGCCTCGTCAATACTCCGATAGGGGAGCGAGGAAGATATGGTTTTTATAGCTCATCAGGGAAGATGCTGTAGGTTAGGATGGGTGTCTTAGGAAAGTCTTTACTTCCACCAAAATTCAAAAGCCCTACAATATTAGTCCTAATACTTACTAGGCTTTTTTGGTACACTCATGTATACTATGTGTTCTAAGAACGTGTTTTCTTAGGCATTTACATGGGAAAACTGTTAATGGTAAATAAAAACTGTCCGACTAACAATTAAGTCACCGTATTGCACAGGACAATACTAAATCTATTTATACATCTTACTTAATACAGATTATTTCATTTTAATAACATAATTCAATGAAATCATCATCATTCGGGAAGATTCACTAAGTTTAGGATAGTTGTCTTATAAAAGTCCGTACTTCTATCAAAAGTTCTACAATGTTAGATAATAGTCCTAATACTTACTACGCTTTTTTGGTACATTCATCTATGTAAAGCGACAGTACATATATTTTAAATTTAAATTTTTATAGCGCTCATTATCCGGGAACATTCACCAAGTTTAGGACAGTTGTCTTACAAAAGTGCCTGCTTCCATCAAAAGTCCTACGATCTTAGATAATAGTCCTAATACTTACTACGCTTTTTCTGATACATTCATGTACTATATAAAGCAATGAGAGATATTTTTTAAATTTTAATTTACATTATCCAACAGACCAAAGTTCAGCAACAAGACATTGGATCTACAGCTTATAGTGCGTTTTTGATTTCAGGTTTGTCGTTACTGAGATTTCAACCCCAAATGTGAAACCAAATAAGCCAACACGGTCCAATATTGATATGGGATGACTGTTTTTATATATCCATACCTAGGATTTGAATCCAGAACTTAATTATTTTTATACTTTGGCAAATTAATGAATATGACAGTTGACATAAGTATAAATAAAACGATAAAACCTAATTCCGTTATTTTTTACTTCCTTATACAAAGTAAAGGAAGTATTGCATTCGCGAAATTTGACGTTGAAATTTTGAATATGGGACTACTATAACATTTAATTGTGCATCTTCCTTTTCTATTATAACTGGTAGTGCTAAAACGGCATAACTCAAAAAAGATTAACCGTACCTAAAATGTCGAAATATTATTTATATAATTACTAAAATATCTAGTTATACACCTCCATTTTTTGCTCCATTCAGCCATCTCATAGGGCAGTTTACTTTTAGCAGATACTTAATATAAATATTAATTTTGTTGGCTTTTAATTTTTGTAGGAAACATTTGATAATAAAATGATATGAAAACAATATTTCTTTCTCTTGCAAGTTTTTGAGCGATTATAATAATTTTGTGTAAACATTTTAATATAATCTTCAAAAGATGGTCCAAGATACGAAATGAATGGAAGTTAAAGAATGATTAACCGTAGAATGATCTCACATTCAAGTGAAATAAGTTTAAATGAAGTGCAGCAAAAATGTATATAATTTAGCGTACAAGGAAGTCATGTGGTGTCTACATCACAATTTTTTTAAATCGGAACTGTAACTAAAATCATTTAACAAATGGTCAGTTATATTTCATATGCTTTATATATTTTTCTTTTATCATTACTGTTTATTTAAAATACACCAAATTATTATTCTGGTAGGTAGAATAACTTGTTATATATCTGCAAATTTGTGTTTAAGTCCAAATTGGCACATCCAGCAATTTGGCAATTTTTATATAACGACGCGTATAAAATCTATTTGCAACAATTCTACCGTAGAGTATTTACCTCCTTGAAAACTTGTTGAGTCCTAGACGCAGTAGGCGGGAGTGAATACCAGTTATAAATTAATTTTTGACTGGCCTGTGGGCCGAATTTTCGTTTTGAGTTACGGGCGAACGAAAGTCCAACAATGGGACGTCAAAAATTATGTCCCATTTGTTATAATCAATGTGAACAAATGTGTGAGGAGTGGCCGTACAGATACACGGGGTGCGACAGCCGCTAGGGTAGTGGGTGCTCAATGAGCCCGAGTGCGTGGGAGTGCAAGGAGTGCAAATTCGTTCATCATTATCACACCACAGAATCAGACCATCAAAATTCACCAACAAATAAATGCTTCATACTAAATAACTCATTCAAACATTTCTTCACTGTAACAAAATGCTGAAGTATCAGTTATGAATTAATCGCTAAACTCATTCAGTTTCTATTAAGTTTAACAAATTTATGTATATTTCAGGTATTTTAAAGTAAAATATCAAAAATATCTAAAATCTGTTGTATTCTGAATGTATTCCAACAGTGATAGATATATCAAATGGAATTTCATTTTAGACTAAATTAAAAATATGGAAACAGTGATTAACAGTTCTGATCTGTGTACCTTTATTTACACATTTATTTTATTACAAATAAAATAATGTTTTGACAATTGATTTTTTGTAGTGAAATCGAGAAAAAAAATTATGTTTATTATAACAATAAGTACTTCAATTTAGTCTCCGTACACTTATAAATTATATAGACTCAATGATCTTTTGAACAGCTATTTATTAAAATTTCTTCCCCTAAACGGTTTGTCATACTTCCCACTAATTTTTATGGAGTTTGGGAGTCAATTTTACCCATTCTTCTACCATAAATGTACTACCTACTTTTATATTCTTTGGGCGTCTTGTTTTACACATTTTTAAAAATAAATCATAGTGATGTTCAATAGGATTCATATCTAGAGACTGTGGAACCTTTTTTAATTGTTGTCTACAATTTTACAACAAATAACTATTCTTTTTCTAATAGTTTACTTGTAGTATGTTTGATGTCATTATCTTGTTGAAAGATTTAAGCACATTTTTCCAAATTCTCTTAAAATATTCAAATAACTCATTTTCACATCAATAAAAATTTCCCACCCCTTCTGTACTCATACTGCCCCATACAAGTATAGATCCTCCTCCATATTTCACCATTGGGCATAATTTTTTTGTTTTCATTTGTTTATTCTTCCTTTTCCAAACAATAATTCGTCCATCTGATCCAAAAAGATTTATTTTGGTTCATTTGAAAAAAATATTGAGATCTAGAAGGTTTCAGGGTGGTTTATATATTTCAAAAACAAAGCGTAAATATGTATGTTGGTTTGAGAGTATGTTAATTATTCTAAGGTTGTAGAGTTGATGATAATTATAATTAGTACCAATCAACTACTAAAAATTCTTTTCGAATATAATGTACATTATAGTTTGATCTCCTAAACTGTAAGACTTTAAAAGAAAGTTCATCATGAGTCACTTTTGGTACGTAGGCTTGTCGTGGGTCTTATTGAACTAAAAGCAACAGCGGATGAATTATCAGTGTGACAAAGCGTCATACGACACTTCTTATTAACTATCCACATTGGAAATATCTTGGAGTTTATGGCCGCAATAATTCTGAATATTAAGTGTTATGACTGTTGTACAAAGTCGTGATATCATCAGCAAAAACAAACATTGATTTATAAGTTATCGGCCAGCGTAGGTTGGGAATTTGATTGTCAAGAATCAATTAATTCTTCTAGGATTTGGTATTGTGTTGGGACATTACTACGTGATTTATTAGCTATTATGCTGAAGTATTAACATATATTTGTTAGTCTAACGGAGAATTGTTTTATAGGCGATTTTTTGGAAGTTTGGTAATTGGTTCTTAGAATCCACAGAAATATTAATTGATTAATTTTGTGGTGGAGAGAAAATTAAATCTCTTTTCTGAAATGTGGAACATATTTGAAGTCGAAAATAAAACACTTAGGATGGTTGAAGTAGTGATCTTATGAATTAATTACCATTATTATACATTTCTAATTTCTTGTATTAAATTGCTATACCTTTTTTTTCAATAAAATATTAATATTCCGCATTATTTCATTGACTAGCATAAGTAATAATTAATGACGCTATAACCCTAGAAGAATTAAGAATTTTACTTGCATTTTTAGTAGTATATTCTCAGCCTAAATCCATTACAAAACACATCTTATTTATATTTAGTTAATAGTTAGCATGACAATTCCACTTATAATTAATCATCCAATTAAATGACAGTATTTTGATGAATTGAACGAAACAGATTCAAATTGTCAGTTATTGGCAATTACCGCGAAATTCAGACGACTAAATATGCATTGCTTAGACACAACGTCTATCAAAATTGTGAGAAGTAATTAATTGAAGAAAATATATATTTGGAGGAATTGTCATGCCGAATACCATTCGTAACTAGAATTTTACTTGTAATTTTTGCCTAACTCACTCCTGCTTGTTGCTTTAGAAAATCGTCACTCGTCCTGCGGACTCGTTTGATTTTCGTCGCAACAATCCATAACGATCAAAATTTCAAGTAAAATTTTAGTTACTTGTGGTATTTCATATGACAACTAAGGGAGTCACCGTCACCCGAATAACAATTAGTTACAAACAAACTATCTTCTGTTTTAAGAAAGAATTCTCTCGTCAATGTCTTTCTAAATACCTTAAACTGACAATATCTGCAAACGATGTTAGTATTTGAAATACAAATCGAGATTAATATTTGGTTTATACAAACAGCGATGAGGAAGAAGTAGCATAGAGGTATAGAATAGAAGCTCTAAGGCTGGTCCAATGTGTCAAAGCGATTACCAGCACGGCAGTGTTGTCGGGGCTATAAATAAACAACCGAATACCGAAGCTGGCCACGCAGCATAGGCTCCGGACCTCGCACAACATAAACCAGCCATAGGATCGTAAGTCACTACCAAGGAGCACGAGCTACGTTCACACGGGAGCGCCCAACGGACACTTCATTTAGTTCTCTAGTCCAGGTGTTAATATTCCATTACGCTAAATATTATTCACTTAACAAGTTGTGACTTTGGAATGTTTTACTCACAATCTGGAACATTGTTGATCTCAAAACAAATATACGAGTACAATATAATTCTTAGAAAACACCCAAAATTTTAATATAAATTTTTTCTTAAAATTTAACGATCTACAAAATTCGTTGCCCATAAAATTTCTGCCCTATATTCTATGTTTTATTCTTTAGTTTAGGCATAATTTCAAATAAGTTCTTGATACAAAAAAAATGAAACATTGTTATAATATCTTTCATAGGTATATTGGCATTCTATTCCTGTTTTTTTTATCAGCTAGTATTTTTTTATTGGCTACTTCACCAAAGTTCAAGGAAAAATTGGCAATTTCACTTGCGGCAAAAATACTTCTACGACTGTAGGGTAAATTGCTTGTAGATGAATAGTATATTGTATATCTAGTAGGAATCGAGTTATACTGAATAATAATGAAATAAATACGATAGTACTTTTATTTACGGAAAGCAACGACCTGCGTACTTATACAGGCTTTGACACCGGCCGGAAAATATTTTGGGATTGTTATTTTTCGTAGCCTACCACCTACACTAAAATACCGCATTAATACACTTTCCGGTTCGAAAACACACCGGAAAGGTAACAGTTTTCGTCCGATCCATTCGAAGACAAAATAAGTTGTCGTTACATTTGCTTATAACTAAAAATGAAATCCAATATAAAACGAATTAATATCAGTGTTTGATTTGTTCAATATTTTGAATATCATATTATATTTTATTTTGAAGAAAGGCTATAGCTATGAACATACCTAGGACAGTTATGAGTATCATAATCGCTGTAGATGTCAATTTAATTTCGATTTCGTAGAGCGTGGATTTTAGGATATCTGTGGTTTGTTCACTAGTTCATCTGTTTTGGGAAATCAAGACTTTATAAATAAATATTACTTTATAAAATTCTTTCGTCTATAAAGATTTCATGATCAAGTTTGTATAGGGTAATATGACGCAATGGTTACAATTATACAATTGTCCTATGTTATTTTGACAAGTTAATACAGTTATGACTTGTTTGTCCACTTTAACTTTGTCTATGTAATCAAAGACTTATAGGCCAATTCTGAACAAATGTGAAAGACTTGCAGATCTGTAAATCTGTAAATAATGAACAAAATCGCAACGAAAGTAGCCACTCTTATGTATAATTTTATATTAATCAACAAAAATAGATGCGTTTTTGTCACTGTTTTATAGATTTACAGATATATAAGTCATACAGATTTATTCAGAATTGGCCTATAAAAGTCTTAAAACTGGTAAATCATGTTTGTGTATAAAATGTAATGTAATGTAATGTAGAGGAAGGAATATATTTTCCGTAAGGCGTGCTCGTGTGAACGCAGCCCACGATCAGGGGACAAGTTGATCGATAGGCGTCCCCGAGATGTATCGGGAGATAATCGAAGACAACCGGACACTACTCACGGACACTCCGGGTGTCCACATCCCAGTGTCACCTGTTATACCCGGGATATTTATGCCCGTGTCCAAAGGGTGGATTTATTGGGTTAGGGAATGCGACCAAAAAATACACCACGCTACAAATTGCCCACCACCATCTTAAATATCAGCATTTTAATCGTTTTTTATCAAATGGAAATACATAAATTATACACGCTTATTACCTATTGCTGGGTGTACTAAGCTACTTAATTGCAATAATGGTATTGATATATTTATACTCCTCTTAGATTTTAGGAGAGATCTTAAATTTAAAAAAAAAACATATATCTCGATAAATAAAACACTAGGATTTTTCAATAATGTAGATTGTCGAAATAAAGAGTAAAGGTACTACTCATTAAAAAATAAGGTGGTCAATTTTTTACAGTCAAAGAATTTTTTTACATGGTCCATTTATTTAAATAAAAATATATCTACGAAAATATTGCCTTGGAATTTTTACTCAGAGTCGAAATAGGAGAATAAAATATTATTCGTTATAAAATACAGGAGTCAAATTTTTACGGTTCAATTTTTTTGTGTCCCAATTTTTAAAATACGTAATTTGGAAAACAAGACACTGTACTTTTTTTCACTATATTTCCTATAATATACAGGGTTGATTTAAGAAAAAAAGGTCATTTTAGTTAATAAATAAAATGGTCAATATGGTTGAAGAGACTTTTTGCAAGTTCCACCTATTTTTAAAAATGCATAGCTGGAATAATACGGCCTGTGAATTATTTCAATATATTTCCCGTACTGTACAGGGTCAATTTAAAAAAACTAGGGAATTTTAGTTAAAGAATAAAAGGCTCAACTTTGTATAATCAGAGATGTTTTTTTGCAAATATGGCCTAAAAAACTATTTCACTATTCGTAATGTAGAGGATCACAATAGAGAAGGATGGTATTTTTTATTAAAAAATATAAGAATATAATTCTAACGGCCAAATATTTTATTACTAATTCTGTCCATTAAAAAAGCTAGTAACCTGTAAAATACGTCTATGGATTTTTTTTTCACTATATTTCTAATAATGTAGAGAGCCACTACAGGTGGATAAGGTACTTTTCCTTAAAAAAGAGGAGGGTTAAAATTGTACAGTCAGATAATTTTTTACAAATTTCGCCTTGTTTTTAAATAGTACTTATCTTAAAAAAATTACTTAACTTACTTTTAATAACAATTATTTTTTCACTCACCATTAAAGATGTAGACAATGTAGAATCTGTAACAAACAAGAATATATTATTAAGTTTTGTTTTTACTTAATTTCAAATAAAATCGATAAAACCATTTTTTAAGTTCAAGGATGGTCAACAGATGTAAACAAAATTTATGTTCTAAAATTTATTGTAATATTTTATTTTTAAAATGTTATACTTTGTTCAGTAAGTCGAAAGAATGAATTTTGATATTTATGTATAAATATTTGGAAGATCCATAATAAATAAATAAATAAACCTTTGAATTTAAAAGTTTTTATAGTCTTTCTTTTTACCTTAAAAAAAATAAATGAGGCCTATTCCGTAATTCACCGGTGAATTTTTAATCAGTTGCTAAAATTTTTGACAAATTAAATCAAACATTGCAAATGATGTTTTTATATTTTCTTCAGTACATGGAAAAAAAAATAGCAACTGCTTAAAAATTAACCACTGAGTTACAGAATAGGAAGGAATATAGTAAAAACCCTTTATAACGACGTTATTGTGGCTACTTATTTGAAACCCCATATATGCTAATGGTATTTTTCTTTTATCAGTTATAGTACATCCTTCGATGTCGTTATTAACAGACTTTACTGTAGTTGAAATTCCTAATTTTAAAACCTTTTCTAATACTATTAGTTCAGACCAATTTTTTATAATTTGATGTATGATACGATAAAAACGTTAATACCGATCAATTAAAGCATCCCTCTATATTGAGACGTTATTATATCTAGATCGGATGGAAGATAAATTTTTCTTTTATTACATATCGACACGTAGTAAATTAAGCGTCATACCCCCAGGCCGTCGTCCAGACAACCGGTCATCAATACCAATTAGTTTAATTATAGATTAACAGATACCGTAATTGATTCTTTATTGGTCTATGCCGCCACTATGTGCTGTCCTGCTCTCTATCTCCAGGGCCATAAGGGTCATATTCTGCGGCCAGGGCCTGATTGTAAATTATGGAGTTTTTATAGCGCAAACGGAAGCATTTCGGCAATTTTCGTTTATTAAAAGACGCTTGATTTCTCGTATATTGCTCTCGTCATATCAACAATAATTGGACATTGAGATTAACTTTTATAGAGTCATCTACAAAGAGGACGGAAAGTGCTTCACAAAAAATAGGAATATTAGCAAATGGTCCATCTAAAAATGATATGCACTTATTTTTGCTTGGTTCAATATATCACTTTTTGTAATTACTATATGCTATATTTTTTTTCCATGGGGGGCAAAAATTATTACAATCTTTGTTTTTAAAATTTTTTAATACCTGACCATAAATATTTATAATCATAATCTTTTTCGGGCATCTATGTATTTCCTAATAGGTACTTTATATTTTACTTAATTTCTCAATTGCAATTTTCTTAAAGGGATAGTGAACTCAAAGCAAAAGTATTGTTTGTACTTTTACAAAATCTCATGTTTGGTACATTTTAGAGAAAAATGTTATTAGAAAGAAAATTTTGATTTTAATAAACAAAAATCGTACTTTTTTAATAATAATTTTATGTAACGCTTAACTATGGTACCACAAGAGAACTTTTGCTGGTGTTGAGAGTGCACTACATAGACAATTTTTACTTAACTTATTTGAAACAGATCAAAACAGAATTACACAATAAGATTTTCTGAGATCATTTTTTTGATTATCTTTTTTTTGTTTCTTGCTTAAAATTGAATCCTTGTTGATGCAATAGAGCATAGTATTTATAAATAAATAATTAAACTAAAAAAAGTTAATATGTCTTTGTAACGTCGAAGCCATAGATAAGAATCTATTTTCCATATGCTTTTGTTCATTAATGGGCATCACTACATGTGTTTCTCTTTCATCTGTCGTGCTAATAAAATTTTTATTAATTTATTACTCTTTTACTATTAGGTTTTGCAAAGAGAATTTGAAATAATAAAAAATTAATAGAAATAAAATTTTTAAAAATTATGAATGATTTGTAAATTACTTTGAAATCCTATTTTTTATATTATTGATACAAAATTGACATTATCTTGAAGGAAAACGATGAAACTTTGCCCCTCTAATAATATATTTTTGAAATTTTGTTTTAAATATATGGTACAATTTACTTAATATAAGAAAACTTTAAATGAATGTAATTGTAAAATTCGACAAAAATTTAAAAATCCATCATAACAGAGACATAGTACGAAGTTTCAACAATTTGACAGTGTTTTATTTATTTTGAAAATGATAAGTTTTAAGACGATTTTAATGGTATTACTAAACAGCATTTTGACGTATTTCAAAGGCTAGCAGTGAACCCCCTTAAACGGTTACCCATCAAGATACAAACAAGCTATATCCTGCTTGATTCTACAGCAGCTAGAAATGAGTTTTATTCTGTAAAAAAAAGTGCAGTAGGTAAATTACTTTCAAACTTTAATTTTTCTTGATTAATTGTAGCTAGTACAGATGCCAAATCTTACACAGATTAACATCAAATATCCCAATATTATATTCGAACGAAATTTGATAGTGTTTTAAGACAATTTTAATTACTAAACGGTTACCCATCAAGATACAAACAAGCTATATCCTGCTTGATTCTACACCACCTTGAAATTCTGTAAGTGCAGTAGGTAAAATTTTGTTTTATACATATAATATATAAGCAATCTTTAAATGAATAAAATTGTAAAACTGGACAAAAATTTAAAAATCTATCATTAGAGAGACAGTATGAAGTTTCAACAATATGACAGTGTTTTATTTATTTTGAAAATTGTAAGTTTTAAGACGATTTTAGGCTAGTACAGAACCCCTTAAACGGTTACCCATCAAGAAACAAACAAGCTATATCTTGCTTGATTTTATATCAGAGTTTTATTCTGTAACAAAAGTGCAGTAGGTAAATTACTTTGAAATTATATTTTTTCTCGATTAATTGTAGATAGTACAGAGGCCAAATCTTAGACAGATTAGCATCAAATATCCCAAGTTTATATTCGAATGAAATTTGATAGTGTTTTATTTATTTTGAAAATGTTTAATTTAAGACGATTTTAACTAAACAGCATTTTGGCGTATTTCAAAAACTATAGTAGTAAACCCCTTAAACGGTTACCCATCAAGAAACAAACAAGTTATATCCTGCTTGATTCTACCCCACCTAGAAATGAGTTTTATTCTGTAAGAAAAGTGCAGTAGGTAATGATAAAATTTGGAGTCCCATGAAAATATGAAGTGGTTGGTTGACGTCAGGATAAAAATCATTAGTTCGTCGGGTCTCCGCCGGCGCTGGCGTCGTGTCAGCGCCACCCTGGATGTGATGTGCAGAAATAATCTAGTAAATTGCAACGGTAAATCAGTTTGTATTTATTTGTGTATGGAGCGCTCGGTAATTTGTCCGTATTATGGAACAGCGTCCTGGAGAATCCTGGAGAATGTCGCACACGCTCCTGGAATTTAACTTTCCAGTTTACGATATCGTGTGAAAAATTGTGAGGAATGTGATCTAGTTATCCTTGATTTGTTGCTTTGTTTTTGCCACGTTTTTTCTTCCCTCGATCTTTATGAAGAAGGATAGTTACTTACAAATAACAAACAACAAAAAACTCTTCTTCTTTTTCATCTTCTATCCACATTACTTTTTAATAAAACATTTACACTACTTGGTTACAATTGTTAATTATTATTTACGACGACCGTTTTGTCTTTTCGAACATTATAGTTCTAACAATTATTTCTAAAATGTATACTTTCAAAATATAATTAGAAGATTTTCTTGAATTCAATCAATATTTCAGAAATACTGCCCATCTTTTTACAATGACTAATACATAATATTCTTTCGGAGAAAATAAAATTATAAACTTAAATTTAAACATTTTTTAATTAATAATTTGCTACAAAACAATTAATAATAACCAAAATATGTCTTGTATATAACAATATCTTAAAGTTAAATGATATATTATCACTTTATTTCTCGTATAATAGAATAAAAATATAAGTATTTAAATGTGTAAACAAAAGTAAAATTACTTTATTATTCTTCCTAATTTTTTATACAGAAGAATCATTTCGTTTTTATTACATATTTCGTTTTCTTTTACAAAATAAAATATTTATATTGTTTTTAAAACAATTAAAAAGTGCAGTAAAACTTAAATATCTTTAAAAATTAAAAAAAAAATTATAGAAGGAATAAATCTCTAGAGATTATTCCTGGAATTAATCTAGCTCTTGTTCCTGTTGACAAATTGTTATAATATTACTGAAAACAAAATTGTAAATTTAACATTTAAAATTTTATTATCCAGCCAAAAAAAAAATTTTTAAACATTAAATATAAAGGCCCGTATGCTCATAAATAAATTGTATGTTTGTTTAAATGAAATATGTATTAGTTCAAATAAATAATACTTAAAATGTATTTCACGATATAATTCAGAATTTCTTAATTGAAAGTTGACATTTGACAGTTGAAATAGTGATTTTTTTGTTATGTTTTTATAAAGAAGAATAATTTATTACAAATATCAAACAAACAAAATTCTTGTTTTTTTTATTATCTATATTTCTAGATTTGTTTATAGGTAATAGAGAAATAAGAAATTTACGACATACCGAACCAGATAAGACGGCATGTTTGTTGTGGTAGAATTTATATAAAAAACTAAGATCTATATAATAATAGATGGTTTCCGTCTTCATATGATTTTAATTGCTTTAATTAATATAGCTAGATTTAAGACCAGTTTACCCGCAGGCATCAAGTGGTCTATGAACTCTAGACGTCATTTTTTATGATTTCATTTAGAAAAACTTTTTTGTTGTCTCACACATAAGACACATCCACTTGTAATAACATTGTAGATAAATTACAAAAAAATGCCATCAAAAATATGTTTAAGCATGGCTATATATAACACATCATGTACAAATTTAACATTACCATGTATTTATGTTTTCTGTTTTATTGTTTATAAGAAATAACTTACTAAATTAAATAACTCATGGTAATTTATATAACCATAACACTAGGAATTAACATGATCTATTTATACCTAAATATAAATTATCACTAAGCCTAAAAAATCCAAAAATAATTGGTACTAAACTGTACAACGTAAAATCCAATAAAGTTTTCAAATCATATCTAAAATGTTACATTATAAATAATTGTTGTTACAGTGTTGAAGAATACATGAATGACAATTGATAATATGTGCTTGTAAAACTTTTTGTGTATTTTATTTTATATGTATATATATATATATATATATATATATATATATATATATATATATATATTTCTTGTAAAAATCGACTGGCACAATAAACTACTATATTAAAATACAACTGTTGATAAATATTATATACTTAAACAAATAAATCTTCGTAACAACATGAATTGCAAATAGTTTGGAAACATTTTTGGAAATGCAGTTTTCATTCCCATAAGACATTTTTTCAAACAAAAATAGAATTTATGTTGAAGAACAGTAAGACTATTTTCCTACAAATAGCAGGTAGCCGAGAGATCCAATGCATGGATAGAGCGGCTCAAATATGGGTCGTTGCTAAACAGTATTATACCGCCGAAAGTAAGGGATATGCCGCTTTATCATAATTGTGATATGTATCGGTTTTATTGCCAGACCTGATAGAGTCAAGTTTTTCGACTATACTATGCTATAGTATACTATCACCAATACGTCTATAAATAAATAAATCTTTCATAATTCCAATAATGTGCCAATATTCTTCATAGCAGGTATAAGTAATGATTTATTTAAATAAGATTGAAATCACAGATGTTATATCAAGTAGACTATGCATTTGATATTTAAATTGTTAATGTTTTGTGGTTACGCATTGTAACACGTTTTTTTATTAATAAAACTTGAATCTCCAAGATAGTAAGAAAGCAGAAAGATGATTATCTATTTCTAATATATCTTCCTATTTCGTCAGGTACTGTTTATTGTTGTTATATATTTGTGGAGTACGTGGAAGAATGGAAGATTAAGATGACAGGAAAAGTGAAGAACTGTGCCCTTTCATGACTGCTTGGATTCCATTGTTGAAAGCCTAGAACCGTAATGAGTACTTTGTATTCAGATCTGTTGGGAGATTCTATCAACGGTCTATCCATCCACCAATCTAAGGATGGACAAATTGTGACGTCTCTTTTACTTCTTGGAATTGAAAAATGGTTTAGTTTTCGGAAGATCTCGTTTGAAATATTGGGTACAAGTTATTTTTTAATGTTTTTATTATAGTTCGTGCCATGTACACTTATGTGGGTGAAGATAGGGAAGATAAAAGATATTACAAAAGGACAGATGTCTTTACTACAGCGATAAATTTACGTTAATGTGAATTCTGTTTTCATTTTAGTTAAATGAATTCAATAGTACTGTCTAAATCTTCATATTTTGTGCTTAGTAACTGCCTATTTTTGTGATTCTAATTTCCCAGATTTGTATTTTGTACCCTATTTATAGTTCTTTGAGTCAGCGGTTTCAGTGTCTGTATCTTCGCGATCTGTTCATACCGAGAATTGTCGCTTTTTCTTAGTAGTTCACTTTAAAAAGTGAACCTCTATAATCTATTAATTCACGGCCTGAATTCTTAGTACTTGATTTTTTATCTTCCTGTCACCATTTTTCCATGTTAGTTTCATTGTCTATATTTGTAATTTTTAAACCCAGGTTTGTGAAAGTATATGAAACACTGAATAATGAATCTTATCATCATTTGTGGCACTGCAATTCTAGATGAAACAAGGCCTTAAGTACCTTCTAGGGGTTGTTACTGAGTAAGCGAATCAATCTTACATAGCGATATTTTTATTTCAATATATATTGAGGAAGCTGGAATTTCAATTCGAGTCGGAGCGCGCTAATTAAGTGAGTCACCATTGCCCGAATAGTGAATCTGCTTTTAATATCAACGTGACGACAAATCTGTAACCAAAAATAAATACCGCTGTGTCCGAATGGTTCGGAACCCACTATAAGCTGTAGGTCCTCTATTCTGTAATTGTACTTCGGTCTGTTGGACAATGTAAAATAAATAAATAAATATAATTTGTCCTGAATCTGAGATTAGTAATATTTCAAAACCTTCTAATTAGAATACTATGATGATTGAATCACTAGATTTTGGGAGGTAGATACTAGAACATTGTGTCCTGAAGTCTCAGGTTGGTGATATTAATTTGAGTCAAACCTTCAAATTCGGCTTTAACAATGACTGAATCATCAGATTTTGGTAGGGGGATGTTCTGAAATCAATGGATCCTGAAGCCTCACTTTGGTGACGTTTGAGTGATCAAATTTTGGAAGGGAGACGTTATGACATCGTTGTGTCCTTTGATATTTTCGATGATCAATGCATTTGATCGAATCACCATATTTTGGATTTCGACGATGATAGAATCATTATATTTTGGGAGGGGGATGTTATGATATCGATGTGTCCTCTTGATATTTGCAAAGAGTAACTGTGTTAAATGATGGAATCCCCATCTTGTCAACACCCAATGTTCAGCATCCTCGGCAGCCACAAATTCTAATTCGAATTCAACGGTGATCGAATTATCAGATTTTGGAAGGGGGATGTTATGATATCGATGTGAATTCTTCATATTTCCAAAGATCAACTGTGTTAGATGATGGAAACCCCATCCTGTCAACACCCAGCACCCAGCATCCTTAGTAGCCAAACCTTCCAATTCGAATTCAATGACGATAGAATCATCAAATTTTGGAAGGGGACTGTTATGATATCGTTGTGTCCTCTTTATATTTGCAAAGATTAACCTGTGTTGGATTATAGAATCCACATCCTCTCAACACCCAGGACCCAGCGTCTTCGACAGCCACACATTCTAATTCAAATTCGTCGATGATTAAATCATCAGATTTTGGAAGGGGTATGTTATGACACCGTTGGGTCCTCTTGATATTATTGATAATCAACGCACTTTTTTCGAAATGTTGGATGATGGAATCTCCATCCTGTTAGCATTCACGGCAGCTAGAATCATTATATTTTCGAAGGGGGATGTTATAATATCGATGTGTCCTCTTGATATTTGGAAACATCAACCAGTGTTGGATGATGAAATCTCCATCCTGTCAGCATCTTCCGCAGCCACACATTCTAATTCGCATTGAACGGTGATCGAATCATCAGTTTTTTGGAAGGGGGATGTTATGATATTGTTATGGTAACGCATTTTATTCAGTGTTGCATGATGATCCCCATCCTGTCAACATGTAGCAACCAAACCTTCTAATACGAATTCACCGATGATCGAATCACCAGATTTAGGAATATTAGCAAAGCCCAACCATCCTGTCACCACCTAGCATCCTCAGGTTGCTCAGCACGCGCAGGTCGCACGTGCTGCGCTGGGCCGGGCGGCGGTGCGAGCCTTGTGATCTTGCCCACTAATAGCGTCATTACTGCGCGCCGGCCACCGGCAGCCTGACCACACGCAGGCGAGCTGCACTCCGCTACTGTTCCGGTTCCGATACACGCTGTAGCGGCACTGGATGCTGGATGCTGGGTGGAGTGGCAGGAAGTCCGTCAGAGGTGAAGAGGGAATGGGTGGTTCTGATGTGTTATATGGATTTAAAAGGAGGTTATTTGTAGTAATATATACAGAGAAACAAATGGATAATAATCACTGATTTAAATATATAGTCTAGTATCAATTTATGCATTGTTACAAAAAACAAACATTTGAAGGTAAAGGAGATCAGATGTCACTTGATTAGATAACCAAAGCTTACAATCTGTTGAAAATCAATATTATAAGGTTTATGATTACACTTTTTTGTTAATTAATTATGGCGAATTATTTATTTTTTTTTAAGTTTTATATTTGTGTTGACTTTATTTCAACAGGATGGCGTACCGTTCCATTTTGATAAAATTGTTAGAACATATCTGAATGACATTGCAAACCCGTGAATTGGAAGAGGAGATCCAGTTCTCTGCACAATGACGTTATTAGATCTACCGCCTCTTTACTATTATTTTTGAGGTCACATTAAGAGTTTAGTTTATGGAAAAAACCAGTGATGAATTATCTATACGAGCCAAACCTGATACCCTGAATTTGAAAGTGTAGTTTCAAAAAGTCTTTATTATTATTTGCTAATTGTAATATTTTTTTAGTGATCTTTGAAGTAAATGATAAATTAATTCAGTACTCAAACAGTAGGATTTGCTCAAATTTCATTTACATAAATTGATATATTTCAACTGTTATAGAAACATAGAAATATGTTTTAAATAACTATTATGTTCCCTACTTGTAAATATACATAAATTTTAAACATTTTAATAAAATAATTTATAAATGATTACGAATATTATAGTCCGAATTTTGACAGCCACTAGCATGATTTTGATGTCATTCAACATATCTTTCATCTCCATGTGGGGTGGTGAATATTTTTTTCACAAATTTTCCAGATTTAAAACTATTTTTTCTAAATTTGGGATAGCTCTAAAATATGGTTTGTATTTTGTACTTAATTAGCAGGTATAGATTTATTTTCAAATATAACATCTGACACTGTCAGTAGGGTTAGGAGTAGCAAAAATTTGGAATATTGTGACGTAGATGTTAAGGGTACTAAAAATTCCAATAACTGAAAAACGACGAACTTTCAATAACGTTTCCTAATTTGCTATTATGGTGGAGGACCCCATCATAAGAAAAGCTAGAAAGTGTATTCATAATAATTTTGAACAATCAAATACTAATCTATAAATTGCAACATTTTGATATTAGACTGGTCTGGACAACAAATAACATTTCAGATCTAACTCGTTTTTAAAATTCAAGCCAAAACAAAATTCCTGTCCACATCTGTTGATCGAAACCAGATAAATAATATATAAATTATAATGATTTAACAATTAAATAAGTGAATTAGTATTATTAAGGAGTAAAATATGAAGACAGTTTTTGTTTGAGGAAACGCTAAAAAACTAATACCAAATTAGGTTTAGAAATATCTTCCTATACGGTTCTCATCCACAATGATTTAATTAACAGTGTAAAAACCTCGAGCCGTTATTGATTTATATACCTGGTGTCATTCGAAACTCATTTATAATTCTTAGCAAACCTAATTAAGATTTATTTCTTATCTCCTTAATCCCTATAATAGATCCAATTGGTCACACATTGTGTGAGATTATCTGTGACACTTATAAACAGATGATCGGGATTTTTATACCTTCAGTCGATTCTACACTTTTTTATTGAGGTTATATAAGCGGGAAAGCTTTTAAATAAAAAAAGATATGGAGAACAAAAGCTTTTACATGGCCTACTAATTAACAAATGTTTATTTCGTTTCGTTTTATTATTTTCAAATGGAGCTATTACTTTGTAATGAACAGTGGCTTTAAAAACATCATAAGAAATTGAGAGATACATTTCAGATAAGACTAAAAGGAATTATATATCTTCAATTGGTCACTTTATTATTGCCTAATATTCCTAGCAGTGGTTTGGTGGACTATTGATTATAGTAGATCTAGATAAATCATCAATAATTTGACAATAAAGTTATGAGTACATTATTTACAACTGAGATGTACTAGTAATAAAAAAATGAATTATGTAATGAAATAGTATATTGTGCAACAAGTGCAGAAAGTCGCTTATTTCCGACGAGGTGTGCAAGTTTTGGCATGAGACGAAATCAAGTTAAAGTTAATACTTATGTTTTATGAATCCGTATTAGAGTCGTTATTAACATTTATTAAAAAATATTTATAAAAACATCGTCCTCATTCTCAGTTCTAAGAGTCCGAATCGGTAGTAGAATCGTCGTCAACATTTATTACGAAACAATCTATCACTTCCTCTATTTGCCCATCAATTTTCCAATAGTGATCTTCTAATGATGTATGTTTTACAAAGTTGTAAATTTACTGAGTTTAAATTTTCAGAAGGATTTTTTTTCCGGATGTACCTTTTCATCTGTTCTCATGTTAACTCAATAGGATTTAATTCACACATATGGCGCCAGACGAAATGGTATACGACCGTTTTCCTTAATAATTAAATCTATAGTATTTTTTTTATCTTTTGGACGACATTTATCTAAAATTTCGATGAGCTCCGACTTTTGAAAAGATGGATTATAACCTAAATTTTGACGATGAGAGATGAGTACATATGTTTATATAAAATAAATTTCATATTATTAAAAATAAAATTTGTATTGCTATAAAAAAATATGCACCTACGATTTTATATAAATATAACTTCTGGGGTTGAAATGTACCTGCCACCCCGAGTTTGGGAAGATTACGTAATTTTTTTTGTAAAAAGCAATAAAAGGTTGAGCATCACTATTTTACTTCTGGAACCTTGCGGCATCGAAATAAAAATAAATATTTGGCAAAACGCAACTTAGAAATAGTGTCACACCATGCTATCTGGAACGCACATTAGATGAGCCATAGTCCAACCAGTCCTTGTCCTTTTATATGTCAAGTGGGCAAAATTCAAGAGACACTATATTTAATTATAAAAAATAAGAAATTAGAGAAATACCCTATTAAATTTAAATGGTCCGATTTAGGATGACCGTTAAAATATTTCCCATTGTGCATCTCAGCTCCAATTTAAGTAATGATCGAAAAGTCATTGACAATTATTGAATTTAAAGTGAAACTACAACTGGTGTTGTTTATCGGAGCTATCTGCTGGTTGACAACAATGCGTGAGATATGCAGACGTCATGATTGTCAGGTCTGGGATAATAAAGAAGTGGCCAGTCATGGCTGCACAATGCTGTGATGACATACGAACGAGTTATCTGTCTACATCAGATCATTGTCTGTCGAACGGTAGCCGAACTGGTAGCCGGGATGGGCCACCATGCTCACCGCAGGGTCGTACTCAGGGAATTCTTATTCTTAAATAAATATAACCCTTAAGGAGTGTTCATATTGGCCTGGAACGTCGGTACAATATTGGAAGTTTAACGACCTTCGATACTTTCTGGAAGACAAATGGTAGAAATCAGGGAATTGATACTTGGTATAGTTTTTCTAAGAGATATTTGAAAATCATTATAAAATAAGGTAATTACCCATTATTTTTCTGTTCTGTACAGTACCCGAATTTTATATATTTTCTAATAAGAAGATTGATAGAAGTAGGGCCGAATTTATGTTGGTGTAAAAGTTTGGTGGGACCTCTTTAAGAACAGTAATAATAAAAATTGGAAAATTTATATTTTATAATTTTTTGTTTAATAATTTTTAATATCATTTATCACTCTGATGAAAACTGATTTGCAGTCGAAACGTTGGTGTATTAATGGACTTTATTAAATGACCGCTACTACAATTTTTTTTCATAATTACTAATTATACCGTCGAATAAAACCAATTCTGTATTGATAAACATAAAATTTAGTTTTACACTTTTCTTGCTATCTTCTTTGTAAAATATTCTATATATTCATATAATAATACTCTTATATATAATATTGTAGATGCTCAGAGATATTAAATAATGTTTTAGGCGTTGTTGGATCATAACAATTCTCAGCCTATTTTTTAATTCAGCCGCATTTTGAAGGATATCATTTTTAATAGAAGTTTTTTCATTATTAACAGTTAACTTGGAGAAAAATAAAAAATGCGGGTCTAATATTTTTATTATTCTATTGATTAAGCTAAATATGAAAAATCGTGCAAGACCTTATTGTAATATGATTCAAATCGTTGGGGGAGACGGAGGATTGTTGACATCATCTTGTCGGATGAAATCGTGTGATTTCGGAAGATAATAATCGAATAATCGAAAAAAAGTCTTACCTATGCCATGCGTACGCGACAAAGGTGCAAGATAAAAGTTTATTAATTCTTGCGACAGAAATTGATGATTTGAGGATCAACTGCGGGAATTAGACTGTACGTATTTATTTGCTATACCTACACATAACACAAACGTAGATATTATATTTCCTCAAATAAACATTCACTTAATGTGTATTTCTACAACATGTTTATGTTTTTGCGAATAAAAATAATGTATACTTACAAATTATATATTTATATTAGAATCCATATATTACGGTTTTATCATTTATAAATTTCTTCACTGTATATTTGATAGAACATAATGAATCTCAATAAAAACACTCTTGGTTAATCCACAATTTATTGATAACTGTTTAATGATGTCCGAAAAGACAGAATAAATTATAAATTGTGTTCATATGTGGCATAACATTGCCAGATAGAACAGGTCTCAAATACCTTATCAGATACTTGTTTAGACAGGATTTAGTTGCATTTTAATGGTGCTGGTTGTCAGGCTACAAACTCTGTAAAAATCCAAAAGCTTACAGTGGATTCAGAACCACTTGGATACAGTAATATTTTTATTTAGATAAAACTAAAAACAAAATTCTATTGCCGTGAAAACATTCCTCTGAAAATGGCCACAATTAAAAATGACGATTTCAAAGTGTGGCAGGTTTAATTTTATTTATTAGTACGGTCCTGTACGCTGGACCACTGACTGTGCATCTCATCATTTGTCGAAAAATGACTGACAGACAGTGGCTACCATAACGTCTCTCCTTTTTTTCTTAAATCGATTACTCTTCGATCACTATCGATTGAAATATACGACTGTGTTGGACTGTAAGTTTCGCTGTTTATAGCACGAGTTAAAAGCCAGATACAAGGATATTAAATCGGAGTCCAGATCGACAAGAATTCGAGAGATGAAACTTTATATGTTTGTTTACTTCGATGTTAATGTTGGAGAATATTCTCAGGTCATTATTGGTTGTTAAGAAATGTAGATACTACTGGTTTTCTTAGAAAAAATAAATGGGCTTTATGTTACAATATCTAGGATATATATTTGAATGTGGCAGTCTAATCGTAGAAATATCTAATATCACATATAATTTAGTTATGATAGTAATATTGGTGTGACTTTCCTAGATCAAACAAGTGGATTTTAAGAATTTTGGAACGATTTTATGCCTTTGTATTAGGAATGAAAAAATAATAGTACATGTATTGTTCTTGTACTCGTTTAAAGATATCCAAAGAGTATTTTTATTAAGTCTATCATGGAATGAAGTTTCTTAATAAGGTATAAAAGGTGATAAACCTTGATTTCTGATTCTATTAATGAAACATACAGATCTTGAATAAGGACATTATGAAATATTTTTATTGTAAAATAAAAGAAGATGAAAGGAAAATATAAGGAACAACTAATAACTAACGAATGGTACACATTAGATATTTTAATCATCGCATTATCCTGACAACCTATGATAAATAATATATTTTGTTTTTTAAATAGATTTATTGATGATATTAAAATCCCGTTTAGTTTTTTGATAATATATTGTAATTAGAACTGCGGCTCGGTGAGTTCGGTTGCTCTATAGCGCTTGGGAGATACAGGGACACATTATTATATCTTATAATGGAATATTTTTATTTAGTTAATAATTGACGTCGCTTGGATTTGAGTCACAGATTTTGCTCAATTGGATACACGACGTAAGTAAATCGCTGTTGCTGTTCAAATAGAACATGGGTCCACCTTTTATAAAGGGAGGTAGAGGTATGTAACACATTTAGATATGGATGCAATATTTATAATTAGATAAGTAAACATCTTTCACACGACATTCCTAGATGGAAGAAAGCTTAAGTATCTAAGGTACGTTAGTGATATAAGAGACCTATATTTTATAATGAGGTATTTTTATTTAGTTAATAACTTAAGTATCTAAGGTTAATTGTTCTTCCAGTTTAGTGGTGTAAGAGATCTGCAGGTTGTAGTGGATTCTAAACCATTCGGAGACATATATATTATTATTTGGTTAATAATTGGCGAAGTTTGTACTTAAATCAAAGATATCACGTTTTCTTCAATTCTTGTTGGAGGGCACTAAGTAAGTAATTTGCTATTGCCAGTTCTCTGAATATAATTGGAGGTATATGTATGTAGAACAAGCTGGATATCGATGCATAGGTGGCGTTGGAAGAAGCCTCGGTACGTACATGATACTAGGTGGTAGTTTTCCGGACGTTGGGTGATTAGCAGAGAGTGAAAACTTTTATAAATAGAGGTATAAGTATGTAGCACATCTAGATATGGATGCAATTTTTATAACTAGATATGTAAACATCTTTGGCACAACATTCTTAGATGGTACAAGTGCTCAAGTATCTAAGGTACTTCAGTGTTGTAAGAGACCTATATCTTATAATGATATATTTTTATTTAGTTAATGATTGACGTCGCTTAGATTTGAATCACAGATTTCACATTTTTCTCAATTGGATACACTAAGTAATTCACTGTTGCTCTTCATATAGAACAGGGGTCTAACTTTTATAAATGGAGGTATAGGTATGTATCACATCTGGATCTTATATTCTTATAATTAGATATGGAAACATCTTTTACACAACATTCTTAGATGGAACTAGTACTCAAGTATACAAGGTACTTTAGTGTTTTAAGAGATCTATACCTATAATGGGATATTTTTATTTAGATAATAATTCGCTTAGATTTGAATCACACGATGTAAGCTGTTGCTCTTCATGTACAGCAGGGATCCAACTTTTCTAATTGGAGGTATATGTGTTTAGCTTTGTAGGGTATCGATGCATAGGTGGCGCTGGAAGAAGCGTCGGTAGGTGGTGGTTTGCGGAAGTGGGGTGATTAGCAGAGGGTGAATTAGCGGCGCACGTAACGCGCCGGCATTGTCGGCGGAGGGGGTGGGGCGCGTTAGCGAAACACAAGATGCCAAAAGCAATTTTCTTACAGATTTCTGTTTTACCGGTACCGGCGCCACGTCACGCTCGTTAACAGCACGTGATGGATGGCTAATTAATAAACAATCAAAATTCAACACACATTCACGCGCTACTACCGACACAGCGGTTCCCAACCCATCCCTTTACACGACGGGCGCAACACAGCTGGACTCTACAAGTCACAACACACTAAACATATGCAATTCAGTAATAAATGTACTTAGAGTTACCCATTTCGTTTCTAGTTATACTAACTATTACCAACCAGAGCCACCCATCCCTTTACACTCCGGACTCAACACAGCTGGACTCTACAAGTCACAACACACTAAACATATGCATTTCATCAATAAACGTAGTTAGAGATACCCATTCCGTTTCTAGCTACACTAATGTTTGTTGATGATTTTTTGTTCTTATATATTATCTAGTGTTGTAGTGACCTTTTGGCCGATATTGCAGGTTTATATTGTACCAGTCTTATTCTCTAATTCTACATAGTTTCTATGGACATTTGTTTACTTTTCTTCTAAGCGGCGTAGAAGTAGCTATATTTCTACTTCGGCGGCGTACAAATTTGATTTTTATCTTGTGAATCAAAGCACAAAAGATGTCACATTTATGACATATGAAGAAAAATAATTTTAAAACCTCGAGAATCTCGATTTGATTTTCTCGTATCGGAGTTTTATTTTTAAAATCATTCTCGTCTTGCCCGTAATGACATATTTCTACACGATACGAGCGTGATTCGAGAAATATTATAATTCACAAAGTGGTCATTTCGAGTATAGATACCACCATCTTTGCTTGACATTCTTTTTGTGCATTCATTGTTAATAACTAACAATGAATACGTTAAATGAGTTACAAATCCTACAATCCTTGTATCATTTTTGGCATAAAAATTCTTAAATTTTTATGAGGAGTGATAGACCTAGTACTACACTTCTGGTCAAGTTCATTTCTTTGGCTTTTAAATCATTAGTCCCTCAAAATTGAAAAGATTGAAACATACCTATAATAATTATTTTTACAATGCACTCCAACATAATTATATCTCATGTTGTTTTATACCTAAAGTACGCCTGGAATTCTAGATCTTATGTTCAAGAAACGAATGTGATGAGAACTTCAATACGCGAACTGCCTGTTAGGATAAAATGCTAATTTAATTTTTTTACCTAATTTATTTTTGGGTTGATTTATTGATAGGCATAAAAGCTAAAGAAATTAATTTCATAACAACTATATGTATTATTGCATGTTAAGTATTTAGATAAAAGTCATTTATGATATGCAAGTATATTTGTGTAGTTTGTTGTACTTGTGTTGTTTGAGGACCGCACAGCGCGGAAAGCAGCGCCTCCGTGCGATATTTTAATATCAGTAGGTTGGAAAACACACAGTGTGGAACAGTGCGGCTCCGCTATCTGCTGATGTTGATTGATTGCAATTATCCGGGCACCCACGCGGGCCGTGCGGGGCGCCGCAATTAACCGAGGAACCGCCTGACAGCACCTGATCGCGCACTTTCTTCCCTTCTCGATCATCGCCGATCAACACAAAACCTCAACAAACTCAAAACTTCATTAACCATGCTTACACTTACACATCCCAACCAGATTGCCACACTCACTAACTTACTACTACAAATTATATCAAAAAGTTTTACAGATTTCAAAGATAATTCTACAAATGGTTTTATCCAGATCATATTTGTGTTACGTTCTTCAGAAAAACTAATTTCAATTTAAATAAATAATATGTACAATCATGGTGAACCATGAAACACGTCTAATTAACTTTTTCGCTCATCGTTGACTTTAGTTAACTTACTTCCTTAGCAACATAGGTGATAAGTTTCAGATAACATTTATTATATGACTACCACTGTCAACGGAATGTTATAGAAAATAACTGTCTTACCAATAAGGTAATCATAAATACCATATTAACTTTATGTACAAAAAAATAAGTATATATATACATCCATTTATAAAAGTTGGTCCCCTGTTCTATTGGGTAGAACGAGCATCAAGGAATTACTTAGCACACTTGAACAAAATGTAAGATCTGTGTTTGTTTGGTTTAGAGTCCACTACAAGCTCTAGGTCCTTTTATAAGACTAAAAACAGACAATCTTTATCACCAAAAAGAGCAACAAAAATTGCCATGGAATGGATAAAGTCCACTTGTCAATTTTATCTGTGGAAAACATTCCTAAGGCTGTAGCGTTAAATATTATTAGATCTATTCGATAACTTGCGCTAGTTCATTGCTGTATATAATGATATCTAATTATAAAATTTACGAGTCATAATTTTACTATCTATTTTCTGCACAAATCTGATCATTGTGGTGTACTTTCACGCCAGCTAAAAAAACATCTCATAAACACCCTCTAAGGTTGTGGTAGAACCAAACTCTCTTTTACCCTTAACTTAGCAATCTTTTTATTTCATGATCAGCACGTCGTACAGTGTATATCCTTTAATTTTTTGTCCTAAGTTGTGGAACATCCTGTATATGCATAAAATAGAATAATTAAATACATAATTATATGTAGTCGAAGTATATTTCATTAATGCGAGGTCGAACCAAAATATTCTTCGAATTCAACTCCTTTTATGCTGTATAATTTCCTTATTATAGAAAAGGTACGTATAACCGTAGCCACACTTAAGTTACCGTTACAAATATTGTAAATAATTTGTTTACTACAAATTGAATATTTATTTATTTTTTATGTCGAAATTGTAAAATAATGCCTATCTAATAATGTATAAGTATCGATATCTAAGATGAAATAGATTGGCGTCAGCATTGGATACTATCCGTGAGTGATATATTTATACTCCGAAGAAGTTTATAAGACGTTCGTGTCGTCTCCAGGTAAAATTCCTGTGAATAATATAATTCAGTGCCTGTGGGTCGTTCAGGCCGTCATATAGATAAATGTCGAATCCATATAACGAAATTATTGCTTTTGTATTGTACCAATGTAGTGGGAAACCTGAGCAATCCAATCGAGGTCTAAAATTCCTCCGTCATTAAAAATACATCAATACATCCAAGTTAACGGCGCGTTATAAAATTATAAGCACCTTTTTTGTTTTTACGAGACTTCGATATTAAATTTAACGATGTGGTCTGTTATAAAAACACCTGATTTTATTTTTACTTTCCAATAAAACACTTTCATGGCGTCGCCTATCCATCTTAGGTTCTTTAATTAATATCCTTGATCTTATACACTCATCTACATCTTTACCAATTGTGATTCACAAAGAAGGGTATGTAATTCCGACAATTATAAATCAAAAAACTGCTTACAAAATCTTATAAAGTACACGAATCTTTTGTAAGTCTTAACAATATACAAACAATGAAATTTAGTTTATTTTACTTTAAATCTGAATTATATTTGATACTTTCTGAATTATGGTTACAAATCTGTATTAAGTAAACAGAAACAAATTCTTAAAACATAAACATAAAAGTCAGGGCCGGCGGTAGGACAGGTAACGACTTATAAAATGACGCCCCTTTTTAGATTTTTTTTAAATCTTGTTTTGTTTACCGAATTGTTTTATTAAATGGAAAAAATGTATGCTTTGAATATTGAACATTTATTTATCTAACTAAATTGTAAAGACATTGAAATTTGGTTGTCAGTTTTCATTTTCTAGAGTTATCGATGTGCTGATTCAAAACCTGCAATCCTATTACGCCATTTCGATTTTATTCTGTCGTTTTATTATCTAACTGTTATTTATTTTTAAAACCTATAACCCCACATCAAAGTTGTGTAGAATTAAAACAAACCAAACTATAGTATTAAACCAAAAATTATGTTGACAAACGCGAAATATCCCAAAAATACTCATTTTTCTAACCAAAATTTTGGTTTTGGGAAATAGTGTACATAGATAGATCTCGACGCGCTGATTTCAAATTTTTAAACAGAATTTAATTATCTCTTTTTGTTCCTGAGATATTTTCTCTCAAAATTGCACCTCAAAAAAATGGGTTTTTTGGGTATATCTCAAAAATGGGTAGAGATACAATCTCAACGATAATTCCAGTCGATTCTACGGGAAAAGTTACATAAAGAAATGTTTTCTCTGCATATACGTTCTTTAGAACGATTAGGTGAAAATAACAAAATCGAAAAAACCTAAATTTCAAAATTTCTCCGAAGAACTTTTTATCTCCAAAACTTTTCATTTTCTGGACTTAAGTAGATATCGATATGCTGATTCCAAATTTTCAAACAGAATTCAATTATCTCTTTCCGTTTTCTAAATATTTGTGTTCAAAGTTGAGTTTTGGCAATATCTAAAAAAACAGGTTTTTTAGGCGTACCTCTTTAAGGGTTAGGTTAACGACTTCAGTGATGTCACCAATCGATTCTACGGGCAAAATTACATAAGCATACCAATTTTTAGATTTTTATTCCAACGGATACAGTTTCTAGAGTGAAAAAACGAAAATGGCTAAAATCGAAAAAAATGCCTGATGAACCCCTTGCGATTTTTTCGATTTTTGGCCATTTTCAGTTTTTTCCTTCTAGAAATTCTATCTGTTGAGATAAAAATCTGAAAATTGGTACACTTATGTAATTTTGCCCGTAGAATTAAATGGTGAGATCGCCGAAACCGTAAACCTAACCGTTCAAGATATATTCCTAAAAAACCTAATTTTTTAGGTATAACTTTGAACTCAAATATCTCGAGAACGGAAAGAGATAATTGAATTCTGTTTGAAAATTTGGAATCAGCGCTTCAATATCTACTTAAGTCCAAAATATGAATAATTTTGGAGAATAAAAGTTTCTAGGCGAAAAATTGAAATTTAGGTTTTTCAGTTTTTCTTATTTTTCACCTAATCGTTCCAAAGAACGTATATGTGGACAAAACATTTCTTTATATAACTTTTCCTGTAGAATCGAATGGTAAAGTAGTTAGGGTTGTATCTCTAATCATTTTTTAAATAAACTAAAAAAAAAACACTTTTTTGAGGTACAACTTTGAAAGCAAATATCTCCGAAACGAAAAGAGATAATTAAATTCTGCTAGTAAATTTGGTATAAGCGTAGGTAATTCTTTAAAAAATATAATAAACAAAATTTTGTAAAGTTTGAAAATTTTCGAGCTTAAAATTCGATATTTTCAAATATTTTCGAGCTTACGAAAAAATACAACATAAGTGGCTTTGGGAATTACTTCCCCTGTTGTTACTACATACATAAACTACTTTTCAAAAAACACCTTATAAAAATTACAACAATTTCAATTGTTTTGAACATATTCTTCTCATTATTTTTTTATTTGTCAATCGATACACAAAATTTAAATAAAATCCGTAGCTGTCCTATTATTTTCATTTAACGTTTTTCCTTATATCGTTCCGTGTTAATCTCAACCAGTGGATAAATTGTAAGTAATCAATTGACCATGGGTTGTATCACTAGCAACATTACTACATGTGGTTTTATGTATACGACATGTGATCGAATATTTTATTGCACACTTACAACTTGTATAGTACAGTGTACACATAAGACTACTGCATTATAAACGTAGTATTGAATATAAAATTAAATAACGACATTTGTCAATGGTTAGTAAATTTCATGGTGAAATTTATTACTTATTGAAATGTCCCTTACTGAAAACATTATTTTGTGCATAAAACCCGTATGTATATTTCGTAAACCAATTACTGTCTACTGTGTTTCTTTTCGCTAATGGGTTGGCTTTGTAAGAATTCTTGGTTAATGTCTTAATTCTCACCAGTTAGTGGTTTCTAAGAATGGTAGCCAGGTGACCGGTTCAAGTTCAAAGGTCGCGAGCTAACAGGTGCATGGGAACTGATGACGTGTGGAAAAGTCAGGTGAGATTGGGTAACCGGACACTTTCCTCTAATTACAACAAGGAGGAAATAAATAGTGCATCCAATTGAGAAAAATGTGAAATCTGTGATTCAAATCCAAGCGACATCAATCATTAACTAAATAAAAATATATCAATATAAGATATAGGTCTCTTACAACACTGAAGTATAGTCAAATTCACGTATAAATGGCATTCCAATGTGATGACGTCACTTACTACGTTTATAAGAGATAGTAGTAAAAATTGAAATTTATTAACATCTGTCAAAATTTGATATTTTTAAATTAAATAAATGTAATAAATTGACTTTTACTAATCATATCATAAATAGTTCATCAAATTGTAGAATAAGTAAATTCATCAATTCCTGTAACTTGCTTTTTACGATTTCTTTTTTTTTGGCGATGATAAGGTTCTACATTTCATTTCATTCAGGATCTTTGATATTGTGGAATGTGACACACCGAAAGCAGCACAAACTCTCTAACACAATAACCAACAATAACAATATCGAAAATGTATAAATATAAAAAACACTTACTGTCATTAAACATATAACCTCAAAATATAATACTTACATCTTCTGAAGAAGAAAATGGAATTAGAGGACCAACTAAACGTTTTTTCTTTATGAAAGAATGCAGAAGCAATGTCTAGATAATTTTTTATCACTCATATTCAACTACAAAACGATGAAGTGCGGATATAAACATAGAAAATATTTATGCAGTTCAAGTTCAGACGTACGTCAACACACGCTTTATGATACTAGCAACACTCCAAACAATCGCATAGCTAATAATGCATTTGCGTCACTTAATACATACACTCTAGTGACGTCATCACATTGGAATTTCAAAAATGCCATTTTTACGTGAATGCGACTATACCTTAGATACTTGAGCACTTGTACCATCTAAGAATGTTGTGCCAAAGATGTTTACATATCTAGTTATAAAAATTGCATCCATATCTATAAGTGCTACATACTTATACCTCTATTTATAAAAGTTTTCACCCTCTTCTAATCACCTCACGTCCGGAAAACTTACTTACTTAGTGCACTCTAACTCGAATTGAAGAAAACGTGAAATATTTGATTCAAGTACAAACTACGCCAATTATTAACCAAATAATACCACCACCTAATATCATATACCGAGGCTTCTTCCAACGCCACCTTAGTGCTTCTATACAGTGCAAGAATTTTTAAAAACTCCAATTATTTTGTGACTAACTTGGTCTAATTTATTTATTTATGTATACTGCTAATATATTTTGTGACTTGCCATAAATGTATTTCATAAAATGGTCAATAAATAAATAAATATTATTATGCATCGATATCCAGCTTGTTCTACATATACCTCCAATTATAAAAGTTGGACCCCTCTTCTATATGAAGAGCAACAGTGAATTACTTAGTGCACTTGAACTCGAATTGAAAAAAACGTGAAATCTTTGATTCAGAATTAATAATAATATTCTTGGTTAATGTCTTAATTCCCACTGGTTAGTGGCTTCTAAGAATGGTAGCCAGGTGACCGGTTCAAGTTCAGAGGTCGCGAGCTAACAGGTGCATGGGAACTGATGACGTGTGGAAAAGTCAGGTGAGATTGGGTAACCGGACACTTTTCTCTAATTACGACAAGGAGGAAATGAATAGTGCAAGATTTTTTGCTGTTATTTGATACTTTTCACCCTTGTTTGTATTTGGGTTTGTACACATTGTGTATTTTTTGTTTTCTTAATTTTACTTGTAGTTTTATATGAACAGGTAACATATCAAAATTTAATCTTATACATTGCAACCCTTGTTTATATTTGGGTTTCCACACATTGTAATTTTTTTTTCTTAATTTTACATCCTATAAACAGCTAACGCTAGTTGCTGTTTTTGCAGTAGCTCGAGCCATTGCACAAATTTTACTACCATAAGGTTGAACAAAAATACAAAGCTTACTAAATCTTTTACTTATTGAATTTAACGACGATTCCACTCATAATTTGTCATCCAATTAAATCACAGTATTTCGGTAAAATTAACCAATCAGATTAAAATCTGCGGACTCGTTTGATTTTCGTTGCAACAATCAGTCGTGACCATAACGACAAAAATTCTAGTAGGGATTTCCCTAAACATATAATTAATGTTTGTGTCACATGTACATATTTATTTTGTTTAGAAAATATCAATGTCAATTAACAATAAACAAAGAATAATACAGATGCACTCCTTTAAGGATTTTTTAGCACAACAGCGACATTTTTATAACAAAGAAGCTTTTTCCCAAAGCTTCTTGGTTATTTAAGAAAGCATGTTTGTCTTAACTCTTGGTTTTATAATTTCAAAGATTAATTACATTATTGAGCCCGTAGTTATTATCATTATATGTTTTTTTAAATGACATTTACATACGTATATTGACAAATTTTATGTTTTCATTTTCTTTATATTTTATATATTTTTGTACTTTTAGGTAAATAAAATCTTCATGTTCATATTACTATATTTAAAAAGTGCAACCTTCATTATTTTCCTAATCAGTGACATATATTTATAGATATATTCTTATAATAAATATATACTCGTATTTCAAATTAACAAAAACGACCAAGAGTACAAGAGTTGATAAAAATCTTACTATTCTTCCACTTTTCTTACAAGCTAATTTTTTGCCTTGTCTTGCTCTGAAATTTGTAGCTCTTGTCTTGTTCTTCTCGTGCATTTTTTGCAAAACTGATGCAAGACCAAGGAAAATACAAGACTCTCGTAAAACTCCAACGAACTTCATTCTCATGAGTAATTGCAAACATTACATGCTCATTGAATAATATACTATTATGTATTACCAACCTACAGTTTTTATTAATATCTTTGCGTCCTATTTCAAACCTCCCACAGGTAAAAAGAGGAAAATCCTGTCAACCCATATTTTTTATTTCATAAAAGAAGTATATAACTATTAGTAAATGAAATGTATAATAGTAGGAGCTAGGTACGTTTAAGGGCCAATTTTCCCATATCTTGTTAAAGTGCCGGTTACCTTAACCATCGGTTAATAGAAAAATATCGCATCGAAAAACTAATGTAAGTTGCCCAAAAAAAAATGTTATTTACTAATTCGATGCGATATTTTTCTAGTAACCAAAGGTAAAGATAATCGGCACTTTAACCAGAGGTGGAAAAATCAGCCATTAGAGTTATATTATACTATCAACTTATATTTTTTATTTATATCCTTGCTTCCAATTCCAAATATCTAAAACGTATAAAGAAGACAATCATGTTAATCTATAATCTTAATTTCTTAAAGAAGTCTATAAGGATAAGTAAATGAAATGTATAATAACAAGAGCTAGGTACGTTATAGTTTTATTATACTACCAACTTATATATTTTATTTATGTCCTTGCTTCCCATTTCAAACATCTTACACGTAAAAAGAGGACAATCCTGTCAACCCGTATTATTAATTTCCTAAAAGAAGTACAAAAGGATAAGTAACTGAAATGTATAAAGTAGGTAGGTATTTTAGTTAGCATGATTGAAGAGTTGGTAGAATTTATTCATTCTTGCTTCCAATTCCAAATGTCCCAAACAGGAAAAGACGACAATCATGTCAATCTATATATTTAACTTCATATAAGAAATACCTATGTAAAGATAAGTAAATGAAATGTATAAAGTAGGTAGGTATTTTAGTTTGCATGATTGAAGAGTTGGTAGAATTTATTCATTGTTGCTTCCAATTCCAAATATCCCAAATGTGAAAAGAAGACAATAATGTCAATCTATGTTTTTAATTTCATAAAAGAAATACCTTTGCAAAGAGAAGTAACTGAAATGTATAAAGTAGGTAGGTATTTTAGTTAGCATGATTGAAGAGTTGGAGAATTTATTCATTGTTGCACCTAGTTAGAATGCATGCACAATTAGTTGTGAAGTCTTGAAAACGCGCAACTATAGCTGGCCGGGAGCGAAGGGGTTGATTAAAACAAACCATTATCGCGAGGCCCGCCCGGGGCGACAGCGTCTCCGGAGCGAGAGCGCCCCAGGTTCGAATCCCGACGTCTTACATATTCATTGGCTGTGTTTATGAAACTTCTATTATCTTTAACTCGAGTTTGTAATATATCAGAAGTCTGATGCTGGCGTACTTCCAGCTCGCAATAATCATTCAAATATGTTGATACTCCGCGATGGAAAATCATTGTTTTTGCACAACTTGATGCCAACTTGGAATATGTAATTTTGTTGTTAAAGTAAATTTTGCATTTAAATATTAATTAATTTCCATAACATAACATGAAAAACTTATTTCTACAAGAAACTCTATTTCTGTTCAATCTTCACTATAAATTACTACCAACAAAAATGTATTACACTTTTGTAACATTGTAATAATCATTACAGGATATTACAAAAAAACACATTACTTTTTAATATTATACTTTTATCAATTTTGAATTTTATAGTATAAAAACTTCATTTAAAATTAAGACAAGCTTTAAAATGTGGCACTTGCTTGTGTGTGTGTGTGTGTGTATTCATCTATTTTTGATGAAAGAATTTTGTAATAGTATATTACATATTACGAATTGTAAGATGCATATTACGCACGAAGTGGAAAAATTATACATGAGTCGCGGCGTGTTTTAATTACACAAGTGCGTAACTGCTTTACAACTCGAATTATGTACTATACTTTTATTACGACAATTATTTGACTGTATTTCGATCACACAATACACTGACAGAATTGACATATCACTAGTAAATAGTATTAACTACAGAACATAGAAACAACTCAAACTGTCAACTTCAAAATATTAAATTGAAACTATTTATAGTTCAATAAAATAATATGGAATAGAACATTTCCTGTTTATTTCTTTAATAGTCCGAATGTTTTAAATTAATTATAATTAATTTCGTCTTATTTATTCTGCTAACAAAATTTGGATTAATATAATAAAAAAAATTCTTAAATGTACAATCGCATACTTTACACACTGCCGTCGGTAATGTGACACTTAGATAACCTACAAGTTGTACAATAATGAATATTTACTTTAATGGTCGTAGAAAAAATACTTTACATGTTACATATACACCTGTCTGTTTATTTGATTGTATGTTTTTATATGTTATCAGTATCTTGACGAAAATTGATTTACAGTCGAAACGCTGGTATATTAGTGCATTTTATTAATTGTCTGCAAATCCATAAAGTACCTTTCATTTGGTAAATATTCTACCATTTTCTCTAAAGTTATTAATGATTCTTAAAATTGGTGTAGGCCTGTAACAAAATTTTATAACCCAAAAAGCAAATATCAAATTTAATTGATATGTTTAATTTTAAATGAGACAAGCTGTCAATCAAATATGAAGTCGTAACCATGAATTTGATAAATCCCCATGTTTCACGTTAAAAAATACTCACGGTGTATTAAATTATAATATTTTCTAAAATAAGCAAAGATGTATCAGGGTAAAATTTGGATAGGTACCCTTCTGAGTGTAGTGGAAAAATAATTGCAATTTCAGTGAGGAAAAAGAGCAAGAAAGAGTGTTAATAAACATCCGTAGAATATGGCAAACATATCAGATTTTTGACATCCAATTAGTATGTTTCATTAAGACCACAGCATGTCTGCAATAAATTTCAAGAGTCTTCCAATCATGAAATATTGAAGAAAAAAATAGTTCAATTTCTCACCCATTACAACATGAAAAATGGTCGTTATTTCAAAACGTTTATCAAACAGTATCGCCCTATTAATTATTAGTTTATAATTTGAAATCCGTGGATAATTGGTATAAATACCAATCTTTATATAAATTGGTTATCTTTAGTTCATATGGAAAATGCATTTACAATATAGACTATCGTAGATAAATTGTATCCACTAATACATCTGTCGCAGTTTGTCTTTAACTGTTGGTGTATTTCTGTCTCTGTTGTCCACAGGTGAGAGGATAGAAGTTAAGGAGTACTCATAGGATCTTTACGTCAATTTCCTGGACAGTTGCCCCCCACAGTGGCGCGCGTCGCAGGGGGCAAGCCATATAAATCAAAAGCTACTGATAATACGAACACACTGGTTGCAATTATGAATGCGTCAAAGATGAATTTATGTGGCTGGTTGTAGACCGCCCGTCGATATGAATCAGTCTTGGTGTTACGCTGTTTAGAGTAAAGACATGCCTGCCTACCCCATAGCAATTTATGGCAGTACGTGCCTGATTAATTGAAATTACGCTATTACTACAATTATACCAGCTTCCTTCACTCGATGCTATGGAGTTATTTATTTAATACTCGGAAAATTGGGATCAATTTCGCTGGCCACCTTGGTAATTTTCATAATCGCTGGCGCTTTGTGAATACCATCGATGGATCCATCAATTGTTTTACTTCTACATATAGTCTTCTCATGAGAACATGTTTGAATGTCGTTTGATTTAAAAAATTATTACATTATAACATTATTATTCGTCAAACGTCATAAATTAAAGATTTATTTTAAGTATTTTACTTCAAGAATCACATATAATAAGGTCAGTTTTATCAAATTTGAAATGAATAAACTGCCTCTATTCATTACCATTAACATTTGAAAAGTTCTCTGCAACAATATTTGAAGAATAACTAGCTAATATATTGTAACGAATGTGAATCAGCGCAGATGACTCATCGCGGCTGACCTGTCTGGTCAGGAAATCTCGCTAAATATCTGGAAGGCTCTGGAATGTTCGAGATTAGCTGCTCGAAGGTATAAAAAGGTTGCGGCTGGCGTGCCTGACAAAGCCTGCAATATTCAATCTTAAAAAGTCGAGAAATCTCGGCGAGATTCAAAACCGAGACGTGGTAATAATATTCGAGACAAGAAATAAACAAGATGAGAAAAAATATTTTACATTTAAAATAAGACAATAGGAGACAAAGAAAAATCTCGTCTCGTCTCGTCTCACAGAATCACTAACATTATCAAGAATTAGGAAGTTCTACAAACACATACAATTAAAATAATAACAAAGTTATTCAATTTTGTTGACTGTTATAGCAATCCTAGTTATCTCTTTTCTAGAATATCAGCAAATTCACATTAACATTAAAATGTTAAGAAACAAAAATTAACAGGGATATTTCGAGATTGATTTTATTTAATATTCCAATTAAATACAAGAGTTAAGATCGGTGATTCATTTTATTTATTTCGTACTTTATTCCTGTTTCGTGATGATAGATAACATTTGAAGTTTTTCTTCCCTTTATTTGAAGGGTGTCCGGTTTATAGTTAACCCTTACTCAGGCAAGGCAACGGTTATTCCGGTATCTAAAGACGTTAATCGTTCAACGTTAATCGTTGAACGTTAAATGTTTTACTGACCGTAGTAAATTGATGCATTGAATATCGTTTGTATCGTTCTTCAAATTACTATAAGACTTAAGTACAATTATAGACAAGTAAAATGTATAGAGAATATTAAAAATGTAGAAATAAAGAATTCACTTTTAACAGACAATCCTCAACAAGAATAGCCATTAATGCGGATTAACATTCTGAAATGTTAAACTAAATCCAGTCTCAATTCTTAAAATAAATAAATTTATTATTTAGTTCCAAAGATAAATTATAAAATATTAAAAAAAAAAGATTATAAACATACGCAATGAATTCTATGCGCATGCGTGTAATTAAAATATTTTACTTGTAGGTTATCAAATATCAGCACAAATTTTCCTCTGTATTATTTAGAAATGCTGATTAATCATGTACAAATATAGCTAATTCCAACAAACTAGTAGAGTTATCATATATAATGCCACTAGTAAATAGAATTTTACTTGAAATTTTTTTCGTTATGGACACTACTAATTGCTGCGATAAAATCAATTGAGTACGTAGGACGAATGACGATTTTCCAAAGCAACAAGCAAAAGTGAGTAAAGGGTAGTATATATTTAATTTAAAAATTTTAATTTAAAATTTTGATTTTTTCTTCTGTATTTTAGTTTACTACATTTATCCAATCAGAAGGTATCACATGATATTATATTTAGTTTTCATGTTTTGCTTTTGGTTTGACATTTCTTTGAGGTGAAGTGAATTTGTTTTGGTAGAAAATGAAATCGATGTCTGATTATTTTTATTTTAGCATAAATTTAAAATAACACTAACAAACTGTCATTTGCTATTTGATATTAATTTAACCTATAAACGTATATTTTAAAATCTAAATCATAAATTGAAAATTCGCAAATTAAATCGATCATAAACCAGCTTTTAGGAAAAAATTATTAAATTAAGTAAAATTCGAAAAAACGAATTGTATTCGGCATGACAATTCCTTGAAATATACATATATTCAAGTAATTGTACTAAGCAACGCCTATTTCGTCGTATAATTTTCGCGGCAATTTCCAGTCACTGACAATTGTCAATGAGATTTGAATCTAATTGATTCAATTCACCAAAATATTGTGATTTAATTGGATGACAAATTATGAGTGCAATTGACGTTATCAGTTTTGCGAATTGGACCTGGAATTAGTTTCAGGACATTAACAAGAGGTATAACTAATCCAGGTAAATAGCTAATCTTTTTTATGAATTTAGGTGCTAAAGAATACTGAAGATGTAAAAGAAATAAGTTTGGTATCCTTTGACAATGCTCTAAACTTGTTTCCAACAGGTGTTGGTGAGACATGTTCGTTACAATGTTACCATTGGTAGAGATCCAGTTCTGGATCGAAGAATGCCCGGTTTGTATGGACGATGCGTTAAAATTATTTATTACAGGCTGTAATCGCCTCACCTTGTCTACACATTGCGCTCAGCCCGAATTAAAAACTGCACGAGATTACTTCAACATACATCATGTTACATGAAGATTTAAAAATGCCACACGCAGATCCAACGCTCAGCCATGGGAATCCGAATATTTACCTTACGTTCAAATCAAGGTGGTCCCAAACTTAATCAAATAAATATAAATTAACTACTGGTAATAGCACCGCTTGTAGGCAAAGATTTATAAAAATGGTGAAATTTTTAAATTATTATAGAAGGAATCAATATTCATTTAAATATCAACATAGCAGATATTTTTTTTACCTTTTGTTAATACTTTTCATATTCTTCTTATGAAGAGATCTATGCAAAGTAATATTGATAGTCCCAAATCATTTCTTTGCTCCTTTTGTTTCTACATATTTTAATAAACTTTTTACCTTCCGCCTATCACTATATAAATAAGGGAGGTATTGTTTTTGGTCAAATTTCTCGAGTGTGAGTTTTCAAAATAGGAGCACGAATTAGAATACGATTTTACTATGTAATTTTACATGTAAAAAATATAATTCTTGGTATTTAAAAGTTGTAAACTAAACAGAAAAATATACAATTTATAATAATTTTACATATAGTTTAGGCTGAGAAATTTCTATAAACATATGTTATTCATATAGTCACAAAATTTGAAATATGATGTCAAATTTGATTTAAATAAGTTTAAACGATAAAATAAGTAAATATGAAGTAGTTTTATTGTAAAATTAAAAAAGGTGGAAGAAATATATAAGGAATATATTCGCATGCGTGAATCAAAGTAAGTTCGGTTCCGGTTTTAGTAACGTCAAAAATAGTTGTTTTTTTTTTGGTCATACAAATTTTAGTAAGGAATTTTTAGGTATGAAATGAATTAAAAGTATTCTGAACTGCAATAACAAAATAATTTTAAAACTACAAATTGAATGCACTAAAAAACTTATATATAATGTATTACTAGAGTAATGTGTTGGACACATCAGATTTTTTAACTAAATATTGTTTTGTTTAGCTATGTATATCTGCATTTTTAATATTATTATTTATTTATCCAAGTACAATACTTTACTATCATCGTGAATAAAATTTATATGTAGTTTTTACTTTTTACCTATCACAAGTATCACAACATAAATTGGTCTCAGAAGTGGCATCAAAAGGATTAGATTTCTGATAGAGGGAAAACAGAATATGAAATACATTTGTGTATGTTGAAAGTATATTTAGATTAATTATGAATCGATAAACAATTTATGTATATATGTGCTGAAATTTATGTATACCTAAACTCTAAACAAATTACCAATTCCACCATTAAATCTGGCCGGTGACGATAATAGTATGATGCAATTATCAAAACAAAACGTTGATATATATTTCATAAAATTTATATATACTTTGTAATTTTTACCTATTACAAGTATCACAACATAAATTGGTCTCAGAAGTGGCATCAAAAGGATTAGATTTCTGATAGAGGGAAAACAGAATATTAAACACATTTGTGTATGTTGAAAGTATATTTCGCTTAATTATGAATCGATAAACAATTTATGTATATATGTGCTGAAATTTATGTATACCTAAACTCTAAACAAATTACCAATTCCGCCATTAAATCCTGCCGGTGGCGTTGATAGTATGAAGCAATCAGCGATGCGCCATCGAAGCGAATACTGATGAACAGATGAACAGATCTGTCCGCAGGCTAGGCCTCCCAAGATTTTCAATAAAGCAATAACAATTAGGCGTATCGGCCGGTAATAAAGAGCGCTAACCCGTAGTTACCGTGCTGCATCCGTCCGGCTACTGCAGTACGCGGCGGATGGGAAATTACAGGGCAGCGCCGTGGTTTACTGATTTAATAAGAGATTGGATATTGGATTTCAATCGCTATAGATACGCCAGATAATTACCAATCATGATCGACGAGTAAAACAACTGGAATGGGAACGGAAAACATCTACCTCATCACACAGACATGTCTTAACGTAGTAATGTTTAGATATAATTGCAACTGAACTTGTGCGTATTGATGCGTACACATTTTATCATCTACACATGTTATATTGCTGAACATTGTATCTTGCACACATTCCATCTTGCACACCTTTTATCGTGCACACTTTTACCTTACTCACATTTTATCTTCCGAATAATTTTATCATCCATACATTTTATCTTTTACCCATTTTATCTTCCGAAACATTTAACACTGAATATTTTATCTAATTATAAGTGTATTAATTGCATAGGCAATAAAATGAATGATAGGTGTAATTTCAATGTCTAAAGATGAAAATGAAACGTTGGCGAAGATAAAATGTGTGAATAATAAAATGTGCGCAAGATAAAAGAAGGGGTGGTTTACTAATTTAGAAAGAGATTGGATATTGGATTTCAATCGCTATAGATACGCCAGATAATTACCAATCATGATCGACGAGTAAAACAACCGCTGGAATGGGAACGGAAAACATCTACCTCATCATACAGATATGTCTTAACGTAGTAATGTTTGTATATAATTGCAAGTGAACTTAAAGTTGGTGGAACATGTTAAAATTGTATAATCATAAAGAAAAACTTTTGGGTATACTACATTTCTTACTTCTTTGTATGAAGTAAAGAAAATATTGTAATTGCATTGTAAACCAGCTAGTCTCCGAAATGTATAAAGCACCCGGAAACATTCTGGAACTCAATATTTGTTTCATATGAACCATAATAAGATTTGTCAAGGAAGTAAAAATTGGACGGCAGTCTTAATATTGAGAATTTATTTCAAAACTAACGTTCCGACTATTCTTATAGTCTTCTTCAGGGTTCTACAAAATACAACAATGTCTTGTCCTGAAGAAGGCTATAGAATAGTCGAAACGTTGGTTTTAAAATAAATTCTCAATATTAAGACTGCCGTCCAATTTTTACTTCCTTGACATCCACTATCCAATAGACGATCATCTTCATCATTAACAAAATAAGATGGACGAATTATTATTTGGGAAAAGAAGAATGAACAAATGAAAACAATAAAAATTATGCCCAACAGTAAAATATAGAGGAGGATCTGTGCTTGTATGGGGCTGTATGAGTGCAGAAGGTGTGGGAAACTTAATTTTTATTGATGGGAAAGTGGACCAAATGGATTATTTGATTATTTTAAAAGAGAATTTGGAAAAATGTATTGAAAAATTGGGTTTAAGTGATTCATAAATCTTTCAACAAGATGATATCTCCAAATATACTACACGTAAACTGCTAGAATAATTATTGTACAATTGTAAACAAGAATTGAAAACGCTTTCACAGTCTCTAGATATAAATTCCATTGAACATTTCTGTGATTTATTTAAAAAAATATGTAAAATAAGCCGCTCAAAGAATATAAAAGAACTACTACGTTTATGGTAGAAGAATTGGGTAAAATCAGGAAACATTCCCTTGTACTATAATCTTTTGATTATGCCCTTAATACATAAATAATTATTATGAAACCTTACTGAGTTTGTGCTCCTTCTAGAAATGTTGTGCTCCATAAGATGTTTGGGAGATACCGTTAGGCGTCCAAAGAATCTATATTTACTAAAGAAATATGTAGTGCTAAGCAAGTGTGTGTCAGAGTGCAATATTTTCGGTTAATAGATATAATATTTCACCCCGTTAAAATTACAATTTTTAATATTTAAAGGTCCGTTATCAGTGGATCTAATACTGCAGCTAAGTGACATATTATGTTATCTGGAATCGTATATAGAGTCCGGTATAAAATACCCATTTAATATATTATATCAGCCGGTACAGACCTTGTTCAAAATAAATTTAATGACTATGAGAGTTTTACACGACATTATTATTAATAATAATGTTGGAAAGGGCATAATTATGCTACTTTTCAAAACGTTATTATCAATTTCAAATATTGTCGATAACGATAATTGACGTAGAATACAATATAATTTATGAGCTGCACAAGTATTTATGCATTGCAATTTATTATTAATGCAACGATCTTTCGTCTTTTCGGACATATTTAGACTGTGAATTGATATACAAATTGTTACTAAAAGATGCCACAGCATCATCAAAATACCATACCACTTAATTTACATCTTGTTACTTTATTATTTATATTTTGTAGTAATAGTAGTTTTTTTAAGAGTTAAATATATTTCATATTCTTACTTTTTTGAACAAAACAATAAATGCAATTAATTCTGTTTCGTATTTCAAAATTTTTTTAAAGGTTGGCTATATTGTTCTATGCATTTAGGGGGTTCCAAAATATTCGGACATTTTTAATTTACAATTTATGTTATACAATTAGTTTTAAAGTATCATACTAAAAAAAATCGCAAAAATTGTGACATCTGTAGGTTCTGGTGTGAAGTTATAGTTTTTTTCATTATTAAAAATCAATTTAAGGAAAAATAAAAAATACGAGTCCAATATTTTTCATTATTTTACTGATTAAAGCTAGAAAAGAAAAATCGTGCAAGACCTCATTAGCTGTGCCAAATGGTTTTTGAATTTTTCACATAAATCAAAAATGATTTCTCTTTCAAACGAAATATGTTTAAATAAAGTACAGTAAAAAATTTATATAATATAATAGGCATATGAGGAAGTCCACATCAGATTTTTTTATTTGTTTATAGTTGTCGTCGTGGAAGTTGCACCCTAGTCTATAAGTAAGGGGTAGAAAATCATTTTGAGAAACATCCGTATGTAATCCGTGCCTAGATGAGGCCTAGAAAATTTCAATTTCCGTGATCCTTGTCAGTTAGGGTGTATGATTTAATTCGGGCGGACAAAACAACAAAACTATGATTTTCCTTAGCGGCTGTTCTTAATCTCCCGACTGTGGCGCCGGTGTCCGAATTGCAAAGTGCCCCGTTCGGACCGACGTGGCGTATTACAAATAGCGCCAGTGACGTGTTGTAATCCACGGACTTACGGCCCGTCAATGTCATTTCTTAGATTAGCGGCCGCCAGTGGCGGCGCGCTGGCGTTTTCCCTAGGGGGGCTCCCATCGAATGTAGGAATAATACCAGCGAGAAACATGTCTGCCAATATGAAATTTCGATTGTAATTATATTTGGTTCAACATAAGAATCTAAGGTGATGTGTGTGGTCTGTTGTTTTGAAATTCCTCATTCGAATCCCGTAAATGTCCTCTTCGGTGTTACCGATATAATAAAGTAGATATGGTACACCTAATAATCGATAATAAGGCGTAAGTGATAATTATTGATTCCATAGAAATATCCTTATGGTGCTATTATGTATTTTCTCACTGTAACTCTGTAACTCTGTAAGCTCTGCAAGCTACATAGCTCTGTAACTGCTTACATTACAGTTATAGGTTTATTGCTATTATGTAGTGCATTCTGTAACTTAACCAGTTACAATGGGTATCAGTGGGTATGTTACAGTGTAACTAAGGTAACTAAACTTCAAACGTATTGTGACAATACAATATTTAGGTTAAAATGAATTTTCAATTTTTTTACACTGTAAGAGCTACGGCGAAAAATTTCTCGCCTTAAAGATGAATGTTCTTACATACAGAAATGTAGCGCTGTAAAAATTACAGTACCATACATAATAGCAATTCAGATACAGTCTGTAAGTTTCAATAGTTACAGAGCTTACATTGCTTACAGAAGTATACATAATAGCACCATTAAATGTTATTTATATTTATCTTTTCATACTTTGACAGTAGTATAAGTAAGGAAATATACATATGTTTCATAAGCATTAGGGTATTTTTATAATTATTAAGATGAGGGTATTTTTCACTGTGAACTACGAGCATTATAAATCGGCCCTTGCTTAGTTGTCTGGAAGTAATACATTAGTTCCAGAGTTTTTATAAAGCTAAATATTACTCCAGGTGAATCAAATCTTCTGGACATTGACATATAATGAGAAACGTTGAAAATAGTGTGAGGTCTAAACACACTATAACTAACATTGTTAAAATTCAAGTAAAATTTCTTAGAAAATAATCTTAAGGTACTTGAGACCCTGTTTTATCTAGAAAAGTTGTGGCACCACACAGATTTTTTTTATTTAATTCTTTATTTACAACTGGTTAGCAAAATAAACCAACAAGTAAATAGGATAAATTAAATAATAACGTGCGATAAATAACTCCCATTGGAGTTCTTTAATTTTTTTTATTTTGAGGAAATTATTATGTAATATGGTTATTTAAGCGATTTTCTTATCGAGTACATTATATTTCTATTAGTCACTTAATATCTTTAATTTTTAAATCCGAATGTATCGATTTAATTGTGTCATATCACGAAGCATTTATAATTAGTCGCAGACATTTATTTTGAAATCTTTGCAAAATATTAAAATTTGAAAAGATGTTAGAATTCCATAGTAATTTTTTTTTTGGTATCTTGAAAAGACGATATATTACCACATGAAGTAAAATACAAATGTACATCGGTAAAATGCAAGTAAAACTTGTTACGAACAAATCTTAAAATATTTGAGGCCCAGTCCCTACTAGAAAGCCAGACATAATATAATAATAATACCTTTTTTATTTAATATTTTTTATAAAAATATAGCAAATTTCTAAAAATCGTGATCATTGTAGTTAATATCTAAAGAATTAGGAAGAAATTGTTAAAAAAAATATTTTCAACGTCCCTTACGACGTTCAAATACGATGGAATAAAAAACACAAACATCCAGGTCTTTGTGGGATTCGAATTAATAAGACAACCTAAATGTGGTGTCGGTATTCGAACCTAGATCTCTGTTTTCCTGTCGAATCTTTTATTTTCAAACGAAGGAATGCAAGTCACAAACATGCAGATCTCATAATGTATAAAAACTTTTTGATGAAAAGTTGTTAAGGTTTCTTATTGACCAGTACGTCAACTATAATATTTATTAGTTATAAACAATTTGCATGGTAAGAGATAAATATGTCTCTATTTTCTTTCGAATCCCTTACGTTCAAACCATGCACAACGTATAAAGTCTTTTAGATGTTGTTTTGTTTGTTGCCTAGTCCGTCAACTATGATATTTATAATTCGCCCGGACGGAGATAAAGGGACGCCAGTGTGTAGGTATATGCCGGTGGCACGTGTATCTATATAAACCTATATATGATATATTAAGGAAATGATTAATTATTAGAAACGGCTTGCGCTGCTCTGAATGGCCGCGGGTAACTAATGGTTCGGCGCGCAGCGGACAGCGTCACCCACCCTTTCTTTAAATTCAAGCGACAACTGTCATCAGAATTTGCAAGCTTTGTGGCCAACCAAGAATCGATAAATTATACACACACATACACCCCATTATTACACAGTCCTTACGTATACTCTTTACTAATGTTTTTTCGAAATTGTTACTGAGATCAAGTCGAAATGACTTATCAAAACATTAAAACTTTAGGCAAATTAGTTGAAGTTCTATAACTAAAAAAACATCTGATGTGGTGTAAACAACCTCTCGCCTGTCCACTTTATTCAATTTCCATTAAAATCAGGATCATTTTTTTCTTATTTTTATATTACTTGAGTGGAATTCTAACAACTACAAGTAACAACTGCACTTGTTAAAATATCAATTACAAACATTAGAAATTCAAATTTACAAAGAATTTAAGACATTGCCACATCAGTGTAGACTTGTAGTGTTCTTTATATTTGTATGAATATATGTAAGTACGTACCAACCATAAATATACTCATTACTGTTATAGAATAGCAAGTATACTCTGTAGTTGATATTATCAATTAATATCATAACAAGTCCCAATGATAGCAACCAAAGTTATAAAATCCCATTCCAGAAGTGAGATTCTATATGCACAAGCGTATATTACAATATAGAATAACCAACTGATCTTAATTGTTTTTTTTTAAATGTTAATAAAACAATTACTATTTTATTATATAATTAATTGAATAACTGTTTGACTTTAAAACATCGTGTAATATTAGTGTAGATCTAGACATTCTAGATTCTTGTCTCGTCTTGTTTGGATTATCAAGAAAAGACTGGCAAAAGTCTTATCTTGAAATTTCAAGACAAAACAAGACTTTCTTATTCCAGATCAAGACGAAAAATTCTAGATCATTTTTGAGACTCTATCAAGATTAATTAAAAAAAACTGAAATAGTAATTGTAAAATAAAAAAAGAACACTGCCGAAGAATTATCTGTCCTTGTCTAAATCATATGCACATGTTAATATAGAATCTTGAATCAATCTAGAGTCTTGATATCTAGACAAGACTATTTAATTTAGACTTAGACTTAGTCAAGTCTTGTCTTGTCTAGATGGTAACACACTATGTAATATATATGTTAACATAGATTATAGCAAGGTAGCTGGAATATAAGACAACCTTTTTTGTGGTGCACTCCCCACGTCAGCTACATGTCTCGGAAAGACTTTCTACTACATAAATATATAATTACTGATATCTCCGATAAAGAAGATCTGGCATCCATTTTGCAATGTATTATGAATAATTAGTAGGATATTTAGTATTTATATCTGCGTGTAGTATTTTAAAGGGGAGAATAAAGTAGGCTGTATCTAGGATCCAAATCACATAAGAGTATGATAAAAGTGCAGCCTGGCTTTTAGAGCTTGTAGCAGCCGTTATATTTTATAGGAAAAACAATTAACCTATTAATAAATTTACTAGCAGAGTATTTATGATGGCGAATAAAGGAATAATGTGTGTAGAGGTTGTCGTAAAGAATTGTTATCGTATCGGCCGCTGAATATACCTTGATCACGAAACTGCATTTTCCCTAGAATAAATATCCCAGGCGGTCGCGACCAATACTTTCATTTCTTCCTATTCAACTCGGTCATAGTTTCAAAGGTCAGTGTTAAAAATTAAACATATTTACCAAGAAAAACTTATATAGGTGATATTTATTTACCTTTGATAATTCTGTTCTAAACATTTATTTACCTATTTCTTAATTATTTCTCACAAAATGTACCTTAAGTCTTAAACATACTGTTCTAAAAACTTTATTAAGTAACCGGTTTCGACTATTTAATAGACATCATCAGACCGGGAGAACTAAAACTTACAAGAACCACCAGCAGAGAGCAGAGTATTTTGAGTGAAATAATACAGCGGAAAATAAAATCAAATGAAATAGTAACAAATAAATCGAAAACTTTTTGCAATAATGTAAGGGAGAAGCTAACGTGTCAAGTGAAAATTTAACTTAAATTTATACCAACACACTTGGGTTTCCTCCCTTTCCACTAGCTAGAATATTAAAAAAAATCTAATGTGGACACCACAAGACTTCCTTGTCCATTAAATTATGCATATTTTTGCTGAACATCATTTAAACTTATTTTACTTGAAAGTGAAATCATTCTACGTCTAACTTCCGTTCAAAATGTAAAATTTTATTAAAATGTTTAGCAATGTTGAATAGTTCAATTGACATTTCATTTCGTTATAAGTCCATTTAAGGGACACTATAAATTTAAGTATATTTCTTGTAAGAAAAGAGATATTTTAAAATCATTATAAAATTATCCCTTATAAAATTTCAAGGGAATTACAGTAAAGGTACCTTTAGGCAAGTACTTTCTTCTGTCCAGGACCATATCCGAAATTTGTGTTTAAGATGTTTTCTAATTATGTATATTTAAATCTAGATTAAAATATTGTAATAATAATGTATTTTAAAACTAATTGAATTTGTAACTTGAAAAGAGATTAAAATATTACGGTATTAGAGAAATACAAACAGTTATTGAAAATTTTATTTAGAGATACATGCTCGAAACAAAATTTATACAAAGTAAATTCAGTACGAATTTATTTAATACGGCCCATTTCTTTCTCTTGAAATGATACTTTTGCTTTAAAATAATTTATGACACCTTACCACTAAGCTACCAAACCCTCCATAAAAGGTTGTAAACTTTACATAAGTAATTTTCACATATCTCTTACAAGAACTTTAATATTGGTGCAAGCCAGAAGAGTTGTAATTATTATCAATAATTTTTTGTGTTCTATGGGATGAATTTTAAATAGTTCAGGTGTTCCAATTCAATAACGGTTCGAAAAGAAATCCAGTTTAATATATGCAAGTATATCGTTACATATACAATAGCAGCTACCCTTCATGTTACAGAGAGAACTAGTTTTTAATCAGAACAATATGCTAATACAGACGAAGCTTTATCTATGTTATTAAATCGATACAGGACGAAACGGTTAATTTTTCCCGAATTAATTCTTAGGGTCGAGTCAAGGGTCGCAGAATAAATTAAAGAAAAGGATTATAATGTTAAATCCAAACCAAATTGAAATGAAGTCTGCGAAACGATAGCTTTCTTAAGCTCGCCCATAAATTTATTCTTGAGATTTAAATGCATGAATATACAATTACAGAGATTGATTTTACCCGCCCTATAGGACACGGGGACTCGTAAAATTCTGCCGGTTTTATTGCTAATGAATTTTCCTATTACAAGATCAATCCATAAATTTATTCTTTCAAAAATTGTACCCTAACATAAAATATGTATCTAAAAATTTTTTTCATAAATACATCTTCAGTATTAACGATTTAATACATATCTTCAACGATGGTTACCCATCTTGCTTCTAACTATTTCCACATTTACTTTACTCTGTGAATATAATTAAATTGTGCTGGAAAATTGCAATCAGCTTATTCATATTTTACTTACATAAAGATCAGAAAATGAACATTTTTGAAAACAAAAATTTATCGCTTAAAACTGAAAATTATTTTTGGTCAAGAAACGCACATTTATGAGGTTCTACTTTGAGGATAAATATCTCAAGAACGAAAGAAATATTAACATTCTGTTTGAAAATTTGAGAGGAAATATTTCTCGAATCTCGTTCGCCTCTTCTCGAAATATTTCGTCTCGGGCAAGACGAGAACGATTTAAAAAAAAAAGCTTCGAGACGAGAAAATAAAATCTACATTCTCGAATTTAAATCATTTCGCCGAGATTTCTCAAGATTTTAAAATAATTTTTCTTCAAACACCATAAATGTGACATCTTTTGTGATTTGATTCACACGGTAGAAATGAAATTTTTACGACGACGAATAAGAAATATAGCTATTTCTTCGCCGAAATATTAACAAGTATGCACAGAAACTATGTACAATCAACGAACAAGAAATAATTTGTACTATAGAAATTTCTAATATCGTCCTGAATGTCTTTATAAAATTAAATACCCTAATAACTGACAAAATGTAGGTGGAGCAGATAATTATATTGTACTTACTTATTTATGTATACTAATAATTATAGACTTTATTATTTAATTATTTTCCTAAAAAGATGTTCAATTTTCCTAGATCTAGGGAAATTTCCCTGTAATATTCGACCTTCAAAGTTCGAGAAATCTCGGCGAGAATCGGGACGAGATAAAATATACATTTAAAATGAGATGGTACGAAAAAAAGAATAATCTCGTTTTGTCTCGTCTCACAGAAATACTAACCACCACCTAGAGATCTTTAAAAACGGATTTTTTTTTAATTAACATGAGTATTTTTGAAATAATTTAGGTGTAAAAAAGCGATTTTATGTTTGAAACTTATTTGGTGTATTTGTATTTATTAAATTCACTAAATTCTCCAAAAACTAGATTTCCTTATTTCTATTATTCTAAATAAACTGAAGAGTGGAATATTATATGTTGGAAACATCAGATTTATTTTTTAATTAAAGTAATAATACAATCATTGGCACGACGTTCCAAAAAGGAAAAGTTGTGTATGTCTTGTATCTTAGCAGGACCGTAAAAAATCTTTCTTATAAGCAATAAAGCGTAAAAAGTAAAGGGATGCGAGTTGATGTATGATGACAGACATCAATACGAAGCGTCGCTGTGCCCCAGAAAAGCGGAGCCCCTAAAAATCATCCGTTCAATGGCTCCCAATAAGCGTCCGAGATCCGCCGTAATTGGACAACCGGAAGCGGTAAAAAATCTCCCAATCTCCGGAAATCACAGCTCGGGCGACTCCGCACGCGTTCGACGGGCTTCGTGTCACAGTCGCGAAAACAATTATTCGAACTGTCACTTGCATTGATGCCGAAATAATTGAAAACAACTTTATTTCATTTCGCCTTTTCTTCCAGCCGTTTTTCTTGCCGTTTAATTTAACTTACGACAACTGATATATTTAAAAATTGAGAATTTGTTGTCCTGAATTAGGGATTTAAATTGCTCAACTTGCTCTCCAAATTAAAAACAGGACAGCTCGCAGACTCATCTTCGAAGATGCTGCGCTCTCTCTCTGATACGACAGCGAATTTTGACGAATAAAATAAATTCATTGCCTCTCCAGTTCTCCAAATAACCTATATTTACATTGAAGAAGCAAGCAACAATATGAAAAATGTTAGTACTTGTATGCTAGATGAGAGATGGAATAGGGTCTCACGTACTTAAAGTACGTTTAGTTACTAGTTTAACTAACTACCAGAAGCAAGCAAGTATGAAAACAGTCAGTACTTGGATGGGTAATCGTCGAAGTCATCAACATTTCTAGATGGAATACGACCTTACGTACCTAAGGTACATGTTTAGTGATAAGTTTAACTAACTACCAAAATCAAGCAAGGATGAGAATAGTCAGTACTTGGATAGATAATCGCATAGGTCATCATTATTCCTAAATGGAATAGGTTTTCAAGTATCTAAGCCATATATATGTTTAGTAACACGTATAACTTACTATTAGAATCAAGCAAGGATGAGAACAGTCAGTACTTGGATGGGTAATCGCCTTTGTCATCAACATTCCTCGATGGAATAGGGCCTCAAGTACCTAAAGTACATGTTTAGTGACATGTTTAACTTATTACCAGAATCAAGCAAGAATAAGAACAGTCAGTACTTGGATGAATCATCAACATTCCTAGATGGAATAGGGTTTCAGGTACCTAAAGTACTTGTTTAGTGAGACGTTTAACACGTTAACTGCCACCATTAAAAAAAAGGTGGGTCCCTTGGACCATTTTTTCTTTTTTACAGATTTAGGGAGTTTTCATTTTAGAAAATACAAGTATGATAACAGAATTGATTTTTTTTAATGTTGCTCTAAAATTTGAAGAATTTTATTGAGGCACATGTATCGTGCTGTATTTGCAGTATTTTATCATTTCAGAGACTAAAAAACAAAAAAATCATGCGTTAATAATAGGTTTTGGTCTGTCAGGCCACCGAGAATTAAACTACGTTCACAGATATGCGTTGCGAGATACAAACATTAGACCACGGAGCATAATGTGTATTCAAACACTGAGGCACAAACGATGTATCTCAGAGCATACGAGGATATTTTAGTGAGACACATAAGATGTACCTCATGGCAGTTAACGTGTTAACTTACTACTAGAAGTAAGCAAGGATGAGAACAGTCAGTACTTGGATGGGTACACGCCGATGACATCAACATTTCTAGGTAGTAGGTGTCACGTACGACGTACCTAAGGAACTTATTTAGTGACAAGTTTATGTAACAACTTTAGTAAGGAACCTACAGCTTATAGTATCTAGGTTTTAAACCACAGGGAAACAGCAATATTTATTATAATTCTAATCGGACTCGGAACGCGATAACTCAGAGAGCATAGGTATATTCGAAATATTCTCATTGTTCTAATTTTATTTAATCATCTATGACACAATATTCTTAGATGACACTAGACCTCAGCTTATATTATAGTTTAAGTACTGCACCCACAGCTTATAATTGGTTCCAAAACATTTTAAATTAATGTTATTTTAATATGATTAATAATTGCTGTCTAATATTGTGTTAATATTATATGCGAATATTTATTTTGATAAAAAATATCTTTCATTTTTAAAATCCACATCATGATGACAGAAAGTAACATAATTTTCTCTATAAAATTTTATCAAACACAAATGTCAAAAATTAATGTACAAAATCTATAATCGACTGAAATTAAATTATATAATAAAATCTCATATACGGTCCATTGATCTACAGATCAAGTAAAGAAAAAAGATATTAGTAATTGGATCGATAACCATTGCAAAACAATTTTCAATTATTATTTGATTTCTTGTCCAATAAAAAAGGTATTAAATAGTTTGAAGTTAGATATATAAAAATTTGCAATGCACAGAGCTGCCACATCCAAAATATTTTTTATATATAATTCTGGTCAAGCAACGATGACTGTAATTTAAATTTGGATGGGAAACCAGTAAAAAATATCAGTTAGTAGTACTCCAAAGCAATATATCATTAAAATTGTTGTCCTCTGCTCTGCCACATTCAAATAAAGAAGCATGTCGAAACATAAAATAATAAAACTGCCTAAGAATAATTATTTATAACCCTTAAAAATTTCTTCGCAAAAAACCTACCATCAAATTTATCGCCTAATCACACAGTCTTGACAAAGACAAACATACGCATTCCCAATGAGTGAAAGAAGGATGGGAATAGCCCTGCCCAGGTGGTTTGTGATTTTTTGTCTCTGGATTGAATGATTGAATGTGAGAACGACCGGCATCTGTTAAATGCATCGGTTACTTGATTTGCATATGCAGGTGAGAGTCTTGGAAGGGTGAAGGGTGAATGATAGGTGAATATGCATACACCCTCCGAATTATTAATAGGGATGATTCTAGTTGTAGTTGTACAGTTGTAGTCTGGTATAAACTAAACCAAAAATGGTAGACAGTAAAGCCAAAAAAGAAAGCTACTAATAAATTTCTTATTAATTAATTATGATAAAGGACAAAGGATGAATGATAGTTGAATATGCATACACCCTCCAGATTATTAATAGGGATGATTCTAGTTGTAGTCTAATATAAATGAAACCAAAAATGGGTAGACAGTAAAGTCAAAAAAGAAAAGTAGTAATAAATTCCTTATTAATTAATTATGATAAATTATAAGTTAATTATATTTTTTTCCTGCTGTGAAAAAAGAAATATAGGACTATAGGAGACCAAGAAGAAACCTTCAATAATATCACTTTTAGGTTTTTAGGGTAAAATTGGATTTATACTCTCGAAATAATTCAAAAATATATATATTTTTGGGATCAAAATTTTAGATTCTGAAAATAGTCTACATTTTCAATTAAATTTTAATATCTTTGTACATTTCTAAGTAATTTACAATTACAGTTGACCATAAAAAGTTACAATTTTTAATTTTTACTTGAGAATTTTCCATATACAGCCAAAATATTCTAAAAATTCCTATTTTTAGGTCCAAAATTATGATTTTTGAAGTTAGTCTATATTGACAGGCGTTAATGAGCTGATTTCAAACTTACAAACAGAATTTAATTATCTCGTTTTGTTCCTCAGATTTTTGCTTTCAAAATTGCACCTCAAAAAAGTGTGTTTTTTGGGTATATCTCTAAAATGGGTAGACATACAATCTCAACGATTATACCAGATGATTCTACGGGAAAAATTACATAAAGAAATGTTTTTTCCCTACATACGTTCTTTGGAACGATTAAGTGAAAAATAAGAAAAACGAAAAAACCTAAATCTCAGTTTTTCACCTCGAAACTTTTTGTCTTCAAAATTTTTCATTTCTTGGGCTTAAGTAGATATCCATGCGCTGATTCCAAATTTTCAAACCGAATTCAATTATCTCTTCCCGTTCTCGAGATATTTGAGTTCAAAGTTATACCTAAAAAATTAGGTTTTTTAGGTATACCCCTTAAACGGTTAGGTTTAAGACTTCGGCGAATTCACCATTCGATTCTACGGGGAAAATTACATAAGTGTACCAATTTTCAGATTTTTATCTCAATAGATAGAATTTCTAGACGGAAAAAACTGAAAATGGCTAAAAATCGAAAAAATCGTAAGGGGTTCATCAGGCATTTTTCTCGATTTTGACCATTTTCGTTTTTTCGCTCTAAAAATATATATGTATTTTCTCATTTTTTCACTAAATCGTTCCAAAGAATGTATATGTGGAGAAAACATTTCTTTATGTAACTTTTGCCGTAGAATTGACTAGTATAATCGTTGAGATTGTATCTCTACCCATTTTAGAGATATAGCCAAAAAACACACTTTTTTGAGATATAACTTGGACAGCAAATATCTCAAGAACGAAAACAGATAATTAAATTCCGTTTGAAACGTTAAAATCTGCGCATCGACTTTTATCATATGGAAGTATTTAAAAAAAACGAATTTTTTAACACAGAAATAAGTATTTTTGTTATTTCAGCGGTATATGAAATATTTTAGCATGAAAAGTTCAAAACTATAGTATTTTAAGTTCAACTGTAAGTAGAAATTACTTTAAAATGTTCAAAGGTATTTAATTTTAATTGAAAATGTTTTTACTGGCACTTCAATTTATTTTTATTTTCTTGCATGGAAATTAAATGTAAACCTAAAAATGGGTAGAAAATATGACCTCAATGACCTCTAGAATTTCTCAAATCGATAATCATAAGTATTTATAACAAAAAGTTTCGACAAATAGATTTTTTATTAAGGAATTTATAAATATTAAAATTTTCATATTACATGATTATAAATACTATTTATACCATAGCTAGTACCTAGTTAGTACATATACAATTCGTAATAATGGCAATACACACATATGTCATATCCTTTAATCTCTCATACTCATAACAATTTTAATAGAACGGATATATCATATCATTTAAAACAACATCCTATACATGTGGTTCACACATGCCTTACAATTGTCCATTTTCATCTTTATTAACCGCCTTCAAACAAACATATATGTATTATTAATGTATGATATCTATAGAATATTTACGAAGAACATTCCTCTCTAAATTTAATCATAGACATAGTCAATTTTGTCTAGTTCATAGCAAAGTATTTTCTATTTATATTTCTTTATATAAACGTGAGATTAATTATATAACCAAATTTACGTTTACAATGTATCATCAATTGTTAATGAAACAAATGTTACTACAAACCTTTTTTAGGTTAAAAAATATTTACACAGATATTGCAACAAAATACAAATAATATATCAATAATTATTAACAATTACAACTACTTTTTGTTAGAAATTAACAAATAAAACAAAATAACTTACTGATTCATATAACTGGTTACTACGGATCACCTTCAGAAGTTCAAACACTTATTACAAAGTAAATTCAATGTTTCCGCACATAGTTTTATATTAAAATAAACTTGAACACACACCGAATGGAATAGTATTTGTAAAAACACTCACTATTTAGTATTTTTCACTAATTTCACAAAATTGTTCATAAATTTAACGGACCGGCTAAACGTCACAACAAAAACTAGAAAACAATTGAACACGCAGGCGCAAACCTGGCCTACTGCCAGGCCAATTCTGCTAAAATAATATTAATTTATAAATTAATGTTTTGTAGTTATATTGTTTATAATTTTTATAAACACAATATTAATATTTTAATGTTTTGCTCATATTTTGTTATTTTTTACAATAAATATATTATGTATTGTTTGTCTAATATTTTTTTTATAAAATAAATGCTTAGATCAATTAAAAATAAATATTTTTTTACCTAAAACAATTGTAATAATAATATCATAAACAAATACACAATATCACAAAATATTGTTGTTCTATAATATTTTATATGAACAAAATAAAAAAATCGATGATTTATTTAAAAATCAATTCAATTTAACAACCTTATAGACATCTATAATCAACATTATTTACTAATTGTTTATGCCAAAGTATTGATTTTGTCCCATTTACACCCACAAGATTTACAAAAAATGTATTTGTTTATAAGTGAATATTATTAAAAAACAATATTTTATTGTTTATTTTATAACATGCTAATGTATGGAAAATAAAAATAAAAATTCTATGTTATTATTAAAAAAATCTTTATCGATTAAAGTATTGATTTTCTCCGTTTTACACTCACGAAATTACTGATGGTTGAAAATATATTTAAACAATTATATTATTGTTATAAATAAATACAATATGTACCAACGTATAATACCTGAAAATATTATTGATCAATGATTTTTTATTTTTGAGAAAATCAAGAAATAGATTTTTTATTTAAATAATCAGTTCATTTTAATAACCGTACAGTCATCTATGAACAATATTAATAACTAATAATAAATCACGTGATCGATGTCAAGTATTGATTTTGTCCGATTTACACCCTTGAAATCAAATAAAAATTTGTTTATTTATAACCAAAAAATATTAACAATAAATATTATATTGTTATGTATAACCTTACAGGATGTCATAATATAATTTTTAAAGATTTATATCGATCGATTTATTGATTGATCAAGTATTGATTTTGTCCGATTTACACTAGCAAAAATTATATAAAAATATGCAATTTATAGTTATAAACTTTATTCACAGATGACATGACGATATCGATTTTACATCAAAATCGAACAAGTGATATATCAAGTATTGATTTTTGCCGATTTAAATACAAGAAATTGATATTAATAATTATTTATTTATAAGCGAAAAATATTAATAACAAGCGTTATATTACGGATTATATAAATATGGGAAATAATAATAAAAAAGCTAAATATTAATACTCATTGATTGACTGATTGATTAGGTATTGATTTTTGCCGATTTACACTATCAAAAACATTAAGTAATTTACAAGAAAATACCAATTACAGTTGCAAATTTATTGATATATAACGCAATTGTTATATTTTTTCAAAAGAACTTTACTGGAATGTTTATTTAAATAAAAATAAATTTACAATGACTTATAAATAATTTTATTTTCAATTGCAGGAATAAACTTTGAAACATTTGACGAATTATTCCGTATTAAATTATTATCAAATTCAAATTTTTACAAAAGTTATAAGAAAAAATATTTTAAATAAATTGACATTAATATATTAATAATTTTATTAGAACATAACATTTTTTCAATTGTACGAATAATTAAATCGATATTCTTGACATGTTGTATAAAATAAAAGAATTTTAAATAAATTTACAAATAGTTAGTATTATTTTTAATCATATTATTATTCTAGATATAAATTTATAATAATTACAATATTATTTTACGTTTCATATAAGCAAATTTAAATGAAAATATAATGTACTTGAAATATCTTAAGAAATAAATATCTTGATTTATTTTCAACATAATTGATACAATTTGTATGTGGGAACAAATTCAGTGACAATGACAAGAAGACAAATATTTTTTCGAAGGCGCCAGTAGTCATCCAATTATTGTTTATCTAATCGAAATGACTATAATTTATAAATCGATGAACATTATAATGACTGCGACAATTTACTACTTGAGAAAACAATAATTATGTAGAGTGTGGTTTCGGAGACTTGGTGGACCACCTACATCACAAGCTGTCATTTGACAATTATAAGTAGGAAATTAAGTTAATCATTGTTATCACTGGTCTATGATCTTGTGGGGCAATCAAATACCATGACAAGCAGGGAGAATCAGGGGTGCCCAAAGTAACAAATTGTTATTCAAATTTCATAACCATTATATTTAAAAGTATTAATATTAATAATTATAATAATCTATTATTTAAATAATATAATATAAATATGTAATGTGGTGTGCTTTATATATAAACATAACAAGTAGACATCTGGTAAAAAAAAATATGATGTATATTGTGTATATTATTTGTGATTCTGTAAAACGAGACAAAACGAGATTTTCATTTTTCTCGTATAGTCTCATTTTAAATGAAAAATATTTTATCCCGTCTCATTTATTTCTTGTCTCGATTATTATTATTTATTCTCGATCTTGAATATCATCGAGATTTCTCTTAGATTTCAAGGTCGCCATCCGTGCATATTATTTCCATATCTAGGGAAATTTCCCCTAGTCTAGGATAATTGAACAATCTTTTGGGATATTTGGTAGAAAATATATTTTAGGGAAATGTATAATATAATTATTACCTAACTATATTTTGTCTTTACGTACCAGATAGTCATAAAAATCAGGTGTCTGATTTTGTTTTATTGGTACACTGTTAATACTATTCGATGGCGTATGGAATTTTTAAGTTATCAATTTAAATCTGTCAATTGTTAAAAGTTTTTAGTAACTTCATTCTTTGGTTATCTAGTTTTGTAGTGACATTTACGACGATATTGTAGGTTTCTATTGTACTAGTTATTTCTTACTCGCTGATTCTACAAAGTTCATACGGATACTTGTTTAGTTTTTCTTCTACATCTGCGGCGTAGAAATTTAATTTCTACCTTGTAAAATAAGTCATAAAACATGTCACATTTATGGCATTTGAGAAATCTCGGCGAAATTATTGAAATTTGAGAATCTCGATTTTATTTTCTCGTTTCGAAGCTTTGTAAAATTATTCTCGTCTCACCCTATATGAGATATTTCGAGACCAGAAGGGCGAGATTCGAGAATCTATACATTATTGTAGTATTTTGTTTTGTTTTTCTTGTCGTATCCGATTCTATAATCAAATGGCACCCTTGATCTTCTACAATTTTGTTATTTAATATTTTTGTATCTGTAATAACTTTCGAGTGAAATCATGTGCCCAACTTTCGATGCACTCAGTATTTGGATATTGTAGCTAAGCAGTGAATCTATGTCTTTGTTTAATAAAACAATTAAAATAATCATAAGGAAATGATCTTATTATCTGATGAACGAAAAGAGTAATCTTTGTAAATTACATACCGTAACAAACAATAGCGTAATTAAAAATACGCGAGATCATTGCTATATGTGACTGTTCAGTAAACATTAAACATATGGAACATGTTATTATAGGTCATTATCGTTATCTCTGATTTAACAATTTTACAAAAAATGAATTAACGCGCTTGATAAAAGTGTAACAAAGTTAAAAAACTAAAAATTGCAAAATCATTTTCCATGGAAATTAATTTTAAGATCGCTTTCTAGATTTGAATAATTGCAAAACTTAATGTGCTAAGAGAAAATAATTATAATAATATATTATTTACTCATGTTACGTCAAAATGAATACATTGTACGATAAGTAAGTCATATTATGTAATTATGACTTATTTCCAAAATTTTATTCAAATTTAAAACTTTTATCTTTCATAGTGTTTCATATACTGAATCACTCGAATACAGCAATATTTTTATTTTTAGTCTTGTTTAGTAATTTTTTGTCTTGTCTCGAAAATCAAGAAAAGAAATTTAAGTATATGTTGTCTATCATTACTATTGCATATAAAAATCTTGTCTTGATCGTCATTTGTTTGCATATTTCTTGTCTAGCATGCTAATATTCGCCAATGACCTCGAACATATAAATACCTAATATTGTATCACACATACATTTTTTTTTGTATATATAATATCAATGTCAATTATCAAATATATTTCTTTTAATACAATTATGTATTATTATTATTAAATAAATATTATAAAAACAAAAATCCTATAGTTGTACATACTATACGTATATTTTAGCACAACAGCGACATCTCTACAAGCAGAAAAGTATTGTTTTCAAAGAATCCCTGTGGTAATAAGAAAGCATTTTATCTTAACTCTTGGTTACAGAATTATATTATTTGGTCAATAATTATTACTATTATATATTTTTTGAAAAATGAAATATTAATTTTATTTATAGGTAAATTCTTAGAAAAAAATCTAGATTTAAAATTAGAAAAAAAAGAATTGAAGAAAATCTTGATATTCTTGCACATATCTTGCAAGACACTTTCTTGCATTGTCTTGCTATGAAATTTGTAGACCTTGTCTTGTTCTTGTCTTGCGTCTTTTGCAAGACAGAGGCAAGAACAAGAATAATACAAGACTCTTGTGAAACAATAATCTTTTTTTATTGGACGTTACAGTTTGAAATTTCAATTAAATATTTATATATATATTTGTAAAGTGTGTTTTCTCACATGTTTAATTTATTAGTTATTTCTTTATTTACGTTTTTAACAAATAATTCTATCCATGTTTGTTCTCAAATATTTTTTGACAAGATTGTAACTATTGTAAGTACTTATGGTATTTTCTAAAATTATTTAAAACTGTTGTTTTGCCTTTTTTATATAGTAACACTGAAGATGATCATAGTGGCTGTCGAAACGTTGGTATAATCAAATAAATTAAACCTTGAAAACTGAATCCCGACAAATTTTTCTTCCCATAAATATTTTATTTTTTTGCGATTATTATTATTATTTAAACTATTTTTTTTTTTGTAATCTATTCAACTTTTTCCTATGATTGATCCGTTACAATTCCATTGTTTTCTTTCTATTACTACATCACTATAACTTGATTATAAGACCTAGGGGCGCATATACTTATTAATTTTTTTATGGTATAACTAATAAAGATATATGTCGCATACTAATATGAATAGTAATACGTCTAGGACAGCGACACAATAGATTCTTTTCGGTATAATGCAATTATTAATTGTCCCCTTCTGAACTAATTCAAAAATTAAATTATTGGTTGGGGACATTTAAAAAAATCTATTGTTTTTTTTAGAGATTTTTTTTTGTCTTGGTTAAAGGGTGAGATCGTGTACCAATTCTTCAATAAAAAATGCCGTGTAATGCGACAAAAAAATAATTATATATTTATGATTCCACTTGCAATTTGAAAATTTGGTCAATTCTTTGTGATTTTAAATAAAAAATTAAGAATCCATATTTGAATTCTTTATATTTATATTTTGATGATGAGATTATTAGTGTTTTTTGTATAATACTGCCTAAAATAAAACTACTGACGTTAAATTTTTTTCCTCATGAAAAATTATAGTACCTATATTTTATACTGAGGGATTAAATTACATTTTATAATTTTGAGTATGATATTTCTATGGGAATGATGAGAGCTACAAGATTTGATAACAGTAAGTTATTGTTTTTAATTATGTAAAATATCATAAAAATAATAATTGTTATAAATAGTTTGTTAGTATTTTACAATATTTTCATATTTTAATATATTTTTTATTCAAAAGAAGCATTATATTTATATCAAAACAATATCTATAGAACCAAATATTTGTATATGTATGTCTACCTATTTATATGAATAGATACCAAGTTTTTGTTTAAAATGGAAATGGACTTTACAATAAATTATACAATTTTTCTTTTTAAAGTAAGTTTATAAAATTAATACTTAATAATATAATAATGTATGTATGTAGTAATAACAGGGGTAGTAATTTCCAAAGTCGTTGGTGCTGTATTTTTGCGTAAACCTAAAAATATTTGGAAATATCGAATTTTTAGCTCGAAAATTTTTAAATTTTACAAAATTTTGTTTATAATATTTTTTAAAGTATTTTCTACGCTGATATCAAATTTACAAACATAATTTATTTATCTGTTTTCGTTTCGGAGATATTTGCTTTCAAAGTTGTGCCTCAAAAAAGTAAGTTTTTTGAGTATATTTAAAAAATTAGTAGAGATACAATCTCAACTACTTTACTATTCGATTCTACGGGAAAAGTTATACAAAGAAATGTTTTGCCCATATAAACGTTCTTTGGAACGATTCGGTGAAAAATAAGAAAAACGAAAAAACCTAAATTTCAGAATTTCACCTCGAAACTTTTTGTCTTCAAAATTTTTTATTTCTTCTGCTTAAGTAGATATCCATGCGCTGATTTCAAATTTTCAAACAGAATTCAATTATCTCTTCCCGTTCTCGAGATATTTGAGTTCAAAATTATACCTAAAAAACCTAATTTTTTAGGTATATACGTTAAACGGTTAGGTTTACGGTTTCGGCGACCTCACCATTCGATTCTACGAGCAAAATTACATAAGTGTACCAATTTTCAGATTTTTATCTCAACAGATAGAATTTCTAGAAGGAAAAAACTGAAAATGGCAAAAAATCGAAAAAATCGTAAGGGGTTCATCAGGCATTTTTTTCGATTTTGGCAATTTTCGTTTTTTCGCTCTAAAAATTGTATCCGTTGGAATAAAAATCTAAAAATCAGTATACTTATGTAATTTTGCCCGTAGAATCGATTGGTGAGGTCGCCGAAGTCGTAAACCTAACCCTTAAAGAGGTATACCTAAAAAACCTGTTTTTTTAGGTATTGCCAAAACTCAACTTTGAACACAGATATCTCGAGAACGGGAAGAGATAATTGAATTCTGTTTGAAAATTTGCGTATCGATATCTACTTAAGTCCAGAAAATGAAATGTTTTGCAGAAAAAAAGTGTCTCGGTGAAATTTTGAAATTTAGGTTTTTTCGATTTTCTCATTTTTCACCTAATCGCTCCAAAGAACGTATATGCGAAGACAACATTTCTTTATGTAACTTTTCCCATAGAATCGACTGGTATACTCGTTGAGATTGTATCTCTTTCCACTTTAGAAATATAACAAAAAAACACACTTTTTTGAGATGCAACTTTGACAGCAAATATCTCAGGAACGAAAAGAGATAATTAAATTCCGTTTAAAAATTTGAAATCAGCTCGTCGAGATCTGTCAATATATACTATTTCTCAAAATCAAAATTTTGGGCACAAAAATGAGTATTTTTGGAATATTTCGCATTTATCAAGACAATTTCTGAGTTAATACTGTTGTTTGATTTGTTATAATTCTACACAACTTTGATATGAAGTTAAAGGTTTTGAAAATTAATAAAAGTTAGATACTAACGCTACAGTTTAAATCAAAAAGACATAATAGGTTTGCAGGTTTTGAAATCAGCGCATCGATATTTATTTAAGTCTAGAAAATAAAAAGTTTTTGAGAAATAAAATAAATGTATATGGAGTACATGTTGAAAATAACAAAGAAATGTTTTAAATATAATTTGAATAAAATTAATTTTTACAGTGATTGTATTAGGAAAAATATATTTTTAAGCATAAATTATGTTTGTATACCCCTGTTTGTCTGGTTCTGAAGATTTTAAACTTAAGTGTTTAATAGTATTTGACTTGTTGACAATTCTAGAAATGCTACATCATGTTTATAAATTCTCCCAGATTTTTTATACAATTTTATTTCCAATTAATGTGAATTTATTTTTAATAATTTATGCACAGTATTTTTTGTAGAAAAAATATAAGTTATGTAAATTTTTGTTGCAATTAATTATTATTTAATATAATTCTGCTTATTGTTACGCTCTAATTATTTCGATAATTATTGATTTTGTAATTATTTATTTATTGATAAACGTGTAATGAATTTATGAATAGCAGATGTTCGTTTAACATTTGTTTGTAGGTTATGTATGTTTAAGTATTTATCTTAAAGAGATAAAATATCTTATACGATCTCTAATCATGAGGAAACTATGAAATTAAGGAACTGTCGTTAAGATGATGAACGTTTATTACTATTTCTTAATGTTGTGAAATTCACAATCGTTTGTACATAATGTACATTTTTTCAACTAAAAATCTTTTTACAAACATTTATGATTTTCTTATATTACAAAAATTACTTTCAACAATAAATAATTATAAAAGTTTATTTCACAAATATAAATAAATATCATCATTTAGCATTTATTATCTATTGTGGGTTGTGTCAATTTGTTTTATTTTTATTGTTATTAATATTAATTTTCATTTGTGTTTCGTAAATGCGTATTAATTTAAAAAAGTAACTTGTTATATCTTCAAAATTACTATTACGTTATCCTCGAATGTTAAGATGCACTTCTTGCAAATTAAATAACTAGTATGTTTCATAATAAATTAGGATTAAAAACGGGTAAAGAAAAAAACTAATAAGTAAGCAGGAATGTACTTCTTAGCAATCTTCGGCAGTTACTATTACGTCTTCGAAAGACGTACTTACATTCTTTGCAAATTAAATAACTATTCTGTAAGGTATAGTAGCAGTATTAATGAGAAATCATGTATAAAAAGGGGAATAGACAAATATAAAAAATAACACAGAATATACATACATCTTCCGAAATTTGTATTACAACACCCTTGAATGTTAAGACGCACTTACATTCTTTGCATTTTAAATAACTATTCTCTAAGACTTAGTAAAAATAATAATGAAAAATCATGTTAAAAAAGAGGAATAGTTTAATACAAAAAAACAACATAGAATACCTATACATACATCTTCTGAAATTTGTATTACAATACCCAGGAATGTTACGACGCACTTACATTCCTTGCATATTAAATAATTATTTTGTAAGGTGTTTGAAATAATAATAAAAAAAAATGTAATAAGCAAGAAGCAACATGGAATATACATAGGTAGGTCTTTATTTATTCGGCAGTTATTATTACAACGTCTTCGAATGTTACGTCGCACTTACATTCCTTGCAGATTAAATAACTATTTTGTAGGGTTACTAATAATATAAATGATAAATCCGGAATAAAAATGGAAATAGAAAAATATAATAAGCAACACAAAATATGCATAAATCTTTGGATGTTAGTATTACAAGAGCTTCGAATGTTAAGACGCACTTACATTCCTTGCATCTTACATAACAATTCTGTAACGTTACTAATAATACTATTGTTAAATCCGAATTGAAAACGATAATATAAAAATACAATAACCAACATAAAATGTGCATACATTTAGGATTTATATATTACAACGTGTTTGAATGTTAAGACGGTTAAGACAGTTCACAGTCTTTGCAAATAAAATAACTATTTTTATTTACTACTTTACTAGTAATATTAAAAAGAAAAATATAATAAGCAACATGTAATATACATAGGTATATCTTTACATATTTGGGAGTTACTATAACAACATCTTCGGACGTTAAGACGCACTTACATTCCTAATAGCATAAATTACTATAGTGATAGTTACAATACTAATGACGAATCGGTTCAGTAATACCAAAATCCATCTATCGACACTAGGTCATTAGCATCCCAAAGCCTCAAAACTGCCTTCCACGTTCAATTAAGTATTACAAATCTTTACTCCTCCCTAATATCAATCAGACTCTTATGTCATTAACAAAAACAAACCTGAAGGCACTATATCACAAATTGATGATCGTACCAAGAAGGGATGTAAGCTTTGATAACCCAGCCGCGCTCTAATGAACCTAAGACGTCGCTCACGGACATCAATACTGCCTTCCCCATGGTAATGTGATTATAATTACAAAGTCTGATAATCTCAAATTCGAGCCGAGACGCCCACAAAAATCAAAAATCCGAAGAGTTGCCTGATGATGTCTTAAGGGCATAAAGTTTATTATAAATTGACAAAGAGATTCTCAGAGGAAAAACATAATATCATTTTTCAATTCTGATGTAAATAACGCACGAATTTTACCGGTAACCCATCCTCAAACAGAATGCACTTGCATTTGCTTTACTAATTTTATACAAATAAAAATTATTCTTAAAATAATTACATGTCAAGTATTTCATGATTTTTAATTTTTTATCATTTGTGGTACTGCATTAATAGATTGTTCCAGACTTTAAGATTTAAATTTACTTGCATTTTAATGTAAGCCACATCTCCAAGCTTATAGTAGATGCTGAACCACACGGACACAATGGTTTTTTTATTTATTTAATCGTTGGCGACCTTGAGATTTGAACCCATTGTGCTAAACAAGTGAACCATCGCTACCTCAATTTTTATTTATAATAATCTATATTTTTAGTTTCAATGTAAAAAGTTAGACGGTTACCCATCCAAAAACAAATTGGACTCCCGTTTGCTTTATTCTATTTATTTCAATTACAAATTGACAAAAATATTTAAAAATAATTACAGACTATCTAATTTTTTATATAAATCTAAATCAAAAAAATAAAATATTTGTGTTGTTCATGAAAAAATATATAGATATTTAAATTTATAAAGTTTATAATTGACAGAGATTTTCTCACCTGAGTACAATACAATAAGAGAAGTATTGTTTTTAAAATGTGTTCCTCGAATGTATATGTAAATATAACTTATAACACATTATTCAGGCGCTTTTTAATGTCAAATTCACTGCTGTTCTCAAAATTTTTATTTTTCATACCGTTTTCGAGAAATTAAATAAAGTGTTTTATTCTTTTTTCAACGATATAAAATACAATACAACCGAAATATTAGGAAAAATTAATTTTAAAATTAAATTAAACCATTGATTAATATGTTTCCAAGTACTGGAATATTATTATATTATGTGGTTTCCTATGTAATATTAAAATTTTTATATAATAATGCATCTACAAACATTTATATGATTTATAAAGAAATAAAAATCTAATTCAATATATAATGGGACCGGCAGATATAACAGGAAAAGAAAATCTTTCTTCAATTGTAATATATAATAATACAGTGTGGGTATAATACAATTTTTAAATGTGTTTTTGTAAAGGTAAAGAACCTATGATTATTCAGGCCATCGTATTAGAATATTCTGGATAATGCAGAAATAATACCCAATCATTTAGATTATCAAAATTACTTGCTAGTAGACAGATGTTTTTGAAACAGAGAGCACGCTGTCATTATTAGTGTATTAACGGGTTGATCACATCTTCGATACACAGCTAAGTATTGAAACATCCGGTACATGTGCTCATAGAATTATTTTCAATGTGACCGAATTATCCTATTGAATGCAATCATAAAAAGAATATTTCTTTCTTCATAATTAACAACCGTTTATTATTTTATTGTTGCTTTATATATTGCTGGGTGTGCCAATCTGTTGTCTACCTTTCGGAATTACACTGGTGTGGAGAGTGCACTATAGAGGCCATTTTTATACTAAATTATTAAGAGATAGTTATTTATAAAAAAATATTAATTTCTACGTATTATATCTCGGAATTGTACTGTTGTGGAGAATGCACCACAAAATCATTTTCTAGAAAATAGTTAAGATATAAAAGTACAATTTCTTTTTCTATAATTACCAGTCGTTTCTGATTTCATTTCTGCTGTATTATCAATTTCTTAGTGTATCAATAAGCAGTTTACCTTTGGGCATAATACTGGTGTGGAAAGTGTACCTGAAAGGCCTCTTTTGTAGGAAATAGTTAAGATCATGTTTATGTGATTTTCCTAAGTAAAAATGCTCTGATTATTCAAACAATTCACTTAAAGAGAAATTGTAGAATAAATCGTAAGGCAATTTGAACATCTGTGGGAATCTTGGAACAAAGACAATTGTTCTAATTCTTTCTTAAATTTCGCAATTTGTATGTTTGCAGTTATTTTGCAATAAATATTGTCATCAGAGACATAGGCGTACAGAAAAAATAATTAGGACACTATTTCTTCATTAAAATAAAATGTTAATTAATGTCGAAAATATAAAGCAAATCATTGCTGAATTTAAACAAATATTATATTATCTATTTCGGCTATTGCAATATTAAAATTTGATTTTTATTTGGGATAAGTTGTTTAAAATTAAATTTAACATCAGATAAGATCAAAATTGATGCAACAACATGTTTCCAATACGAGGTATATTAAATATAAAATGTAATACTGTTGATAATATTCATATGACAGTTTGTTGAAGTTTCATTGATTATAATTCTTATTGTCTGTATTTTAATATTGTTTAAGTTGAATTTTGATTATTTTTCTTAAATCATATACAAATATTAGAAAAATATAGAATTATCTATAATGACATGGCATTAACTGTCACAACTGACACATAGATATTTTCTTTTATTTCCATGGCTGTCTGATTTTGAATGAAGATGTTACATTTTACATTTAATAAATCTCATACTGCAGACATACTGTTGCATCAATTATGATTGTCTGATATAGAATTTAATTTTGAACAACTTTGCACTATTGTAGTTTTGCTGTAGCTGACAATTGTCAATGCGATTTGAATATGGTTGGTTCAATTTACCAAAATACTGTCATTTAATTCGATGACAATTTATAAGTGGAATTGTCACTATATTACATTTTTAAAATTAATATATATATATATATATATATATATATATATATATATATATATACCACCGTTGAGAAGGCCATACCAGCGCCTTATGTCCGTCACCTTGAGACACAACTAGTCGGTAGGTCTATAATGATAGTCTTTTTAACCTTGGTGTATAATATACTATTTTATAGTATAAAAATTAATTATATTTGCTTACAAATAGTGCATATTATTTTGGAATACACTCATTTTCAAATACCTTCTTTATTCAAATAAAACATTCTGATTGGGAGAAAATGATATGTGTGGAATTATCACTATTATATTTTAACCATCAAATAAATATGTCTAAATGTAAATCTTATTTTTAAAATATGTTACACGTATAAATATTTAGGTTAATCTTCTATTAATGCGGTTAAATCCTATTTTTAAGAGAAATGTACATATATAGTAGTTGTTAGTATATTTGAATATTTAGCTAAGTAGTGTTTAATACCGTGTTGTTGCGTTGTACCTTGAAGTAAAGAACTAATAATCTGTTCATTGTATGGGATGATCTGGATATCCTGGCGCTGCTAATATGATTATAATGATAAGTTACGCCACATATTATTGATAGCTATCGTGATCAGTTGATCGTTAACAATAATCAATCAAGCATACACAGAAACGCCTTAGCTCTCCGCCGGTAGGACTGAACTAGATGACTACAGTTCTCACAATTTGTTACTCTACTTTAGGGCGGGCACCTAACTTTTAATTACTGCTCTACTATCGGGGATTTTAACTTTTTCTCTTCAAATATTTCGGTCATTTCCTTCCCATTTACTAAAAACCTTTTCCAAACTTTCATTTATAATAATTGTTACACCTATTAAACACCAAATGCTACAAGAATTAAAATAAAAATTTGTTTTTTTCTTGTCTAAAAAATATGAAAATTATCTATACAAATTTTTGTGAATCGAAAGGTAAAGTATTCAAAAAATATAACTTCTAGGTTTCAACAGTTGAGGTTTATATCTTAGGAACAATACAATTAATACTTTTAGAGTATAGTACGTACAGTAACAATATACTTTAACTTTTGATTTTTAAAAAGTCGCTTGTTATTATTATGATTAGAATTATTATTATTATTATTATATAAACCAAAACAATTACATATCGTTGACGTCTCCGATAGAAGTGATTTTATGCATAGCAGTGCGATAAAGTAATATATAATATTAATAAAGAGTGCTTACAAAAAAGCTACCTATTGTAATTTATCGTTCAATTAAAGTCTTGGAGAAATACATTCTTTTGATAATTTTTCCTTACTTGACGTTTTATTGTTTTTCAAATATCTTGTCGCAGAGCCTACAATAGTTTTTTTGAAAGCAGTTTACTTATTGGAATCTATTATTTCATAATACAAGCATTTTTTTACTAATAGTATATCATACACCTACGTTGAGAAGATTATCATAAATGACAGCGTGTTACCAAAGTAAGGCATTAATAACAAAATAAATTGTATTTGTGTATACTCTTTTGATAGTCACTTCATGTGTCAAGCTAGATATATTTTAGACTTGATTTCTCGTTGAAAATTGAGTTAAAAAAGTCAAAGTCAAGGCACAGTAAATTTTTATCGTGCTTCTAATTCTAATGCCAAAATTAAATTTTCATATCATGATTAATTTAAGGTTATTTGATTTAATTTCGACTAGAAATAATAATTATTTATGATATAAGTGTTAAAAGTGACATTTTATGAGTGAGTGGGGAAGTTTGAACCGAGGCGAAGCCGTGTGTAACAAACCCCACGAACGAAATATAATCACTTTTAACACAAATATCATACACTATTTTTCCTACGAACTTAGTTATGTATTAGTAAATAAAAACTAAGCGTTATAGAATGACATTTATGACAGGTTTAGTTCCTTTTTAACACAAGTGTTAAAAGTAAATTTGTTTTTTACTTTTAATTCGTTGTCAATGACAACGATTTAAAAGTATTCACTGTGTTATAAACTGTTATTTTTAACTTGCTAAGCAACCGTTAAAAACACTATTTTTAACAGTGGTCGTAGGAAAAAGGTATTATTGAAGATTACAGAGAAAAGAAATAATTTTGTAGAGCATAATTTTCTGTAGATTACCAAAGAATTTCCAGGCGAGTGCAAGCTTTTGTTGAATGCATTTGCGGTAATTTTGCAATAAAAATTGAAACTACGGTAGTTAGACAAATGATCTGCATTAAAAATTAATTTAGTTATGTTTAGCAATGGTTGCGTAGTTGAATGGCCATTGAATGTGCGTTCACACGAGGAGTTACATATCATGCCCAGCGCCTAACTCGTCCATCAGCCGGTAACGTAATCAACTGTTTTACCGACACGGCATTACCATACAATACCCCGAGTAAGCACGGTCGAGTAATTATAGTTTTAGCAGCGGATCTCGGATTACGTTTATAATATATTATAATAATTATCTGATCACACGCCACGGATTCTACTACAAGATCACTGCTCGCTACTTCCTCCAAAAAACCAGAATGTCTATCGCTTCTTACGCTAATTAACTCGTTTTCAGTCTAGTCTCAAATTTCAATATCATCGACAGACAATAATTAAAGGAAATCGGTCTTCTTCACTGGAGAAATAAATATGAATTATATTGTTTAACGCCGTGTTTATTAGAGAAACAATTTTTATTGTGCCCCAATTTGGCGTCGGTCCGTTTTATCATCGATCACAAATTATAGTAAATGCTTTCTTGGTGATCCGTCGCAACTCATAATTTAGTTTTCTATATCATTCAGTCCACACTTGATTTACATTAGAACAATTTGGTATGTACACTATTTTGCAATGTTTTCCAAGCAACGATTGAACGTTGATTTTCAAATTATGAATAATTTTATGATATTTTGGACTAACAAAAACATTTATATAAAATCGTTTATTTATTTGCATTTAAACCTGACTGATATGAAAATAAAGATACAAATAATAGTTTGTAACTTTGTCTAGTATCATATATGTAGAAATCAAAATTTGATCACATATCCCGTTCGATATGAATTCTATTAAGTATCTTTATGCTTCTGATAGCAATGGCGTGAGTTGATCATCTTGTCATAAAAATCGGTCATAATTTACTTCATTTCTATTATTTTTTAAAACCTTCCACTCATGTAAATAATCTCATTATTAGGTGTGTCTTTTATATCAAAGATACAACAAGAGTGACATATTTTAAAGGACAAATTAGTAATAAATGCTGTTTATGTATCGTTGCTTCCTCTTAATTTTCCATAATCGTTTATATTTCGGATACAAATAACCAAGATAAAAAATGTAAATGCTTGTTGTTTTATAACTGGAACAAAATCCGATTCCCAATCGAAGGCGTCGCATAAAAATCTCGGTGTTTATCGGTGGTAGGTTCGCAAATTAACTTCCAATCATGTGGTAACATGAGTAATAAATGCTGTTTATGAACCGTTACTTCCTCTTAATTCTATAGATTAAAAATGTAAATACTTGTTGTTCTATAATTCCCACAAAATCCGTTTCCCAATCGAAGGCGTCGCATGTAAATCTCGGTGTTTATCGGTGGTAGGTTCGCATCCCGCTAAGGGTTGTTGTGGTGGAGTATCAGCTCGGAATCGACAACCTGTTGCTCGTGAATGGAACCGAAATTGGTCAGATCGATTCGGGAACTTGTCGGCTTCTGATAACCGAGGTGTGGGACGCCCAAACGGATTGGTAAAGGCCTACCAGTACACATAAGGCGTGTTCGGAGTGTACTAGCTTTTAAACTACCTGTGGAGCTTTTAAAGGGAAAATACTAAGTGATTTGATATTGGTATACTTCAAGCTTGTAAAGACATAGTTTTTCTTTGTTGCATTACATTACAACTTTATTCGTCTAGGGTAAAACACTTCTATTAGGAGAGGAAAATACCATACAAGATACTTAGTTCGTAATAATTTTGGTACAACAAATTATTAGCCTACTTCTTATAGAGGTTGTCAAATCACACGTACGTAGCTATACTTTAATGATCTCAATTATCACACAAGGTACTTAGTTGGTAACAGTTCTTATATCGTGAGTATTTTTTAACGTAAAACATGGGATTTATCATATCCATGGTGACGACTTGATTTTTCGTTGACAGCAATTTTGCTTGTCTCATTTAATGTAAAACATAGGGATCGAAATTGACATTTGCTTTTTGGTTATAAAATTTTTTGACAAGAATAGCAGGAGTAGTCTACTAGATCACTCGACCCTACACATCTAAATTCTTTTTATTGGTGTCTTTTAAAATCAAATTTATACTGAGGGAAATCTCCAAAATTGAGAATAATTGAATGTTCAAAGTAAACACTTTTCTCAAAATATTACATAATTGTCCAAATATCATCGTATGTAATTCAAATTTTTTATAGAAAATTGAGTCTTTCCTTAGCAAGTAAATGGATTTTTGAAAATTTGTTGTAGTTATTGTTTAATTGTTCATTATTATATTTACTTGTTGTGTAGCAGACCATTCTAATATTTTACCATTTCTTGTGTTCAAATAGTATTGAAGAAATTTTGCTTTCTATAGATTTCATTCATTTTCTTAAAAGAAAAGGATTGGCATATTTTTGTAAAAAGTCTACATCTTGAATTGTTTCAAATCACTTGAATACGTTGGTATGTTATATGATTAAGAGTAAACCGTAAACGAATCTCAGAATTAATCCTAAGAATTAAAACAAAAGCAAAAACACCTATTAACTATAATAGTGTTCATCATAATTTGTGGTACAACATTCTTAAGTGGAACAGTGCTTTATATGCCTAAGGCATATATGACAAGTTTTACTTGAATCTTAGTAGTGTAGTTGGTCAACATGCATGTCCTGCAAGGGAAATACAGCATATAGTGGGTTTTGAACCACTTGGACACAGTGGTATTTTTATATGGATAAAGGCGAAGCTGGAATTTGGATGGTTTGCTTGTTGCTTATTCGAGACGATTATATCTCTTTTTAGTTTAATTGAGTTAATGTAATATTTTTACCCTTTTCTACATTTTGAATAGTTGAAGCTATAAATAAAAAAAATACGTTATGTAGTATTCTATTTTAATTTATTTATCATTTATTTAAGGTATATACTTTGTAAGGTTTTGGATCGGGCACGAGTTGTTGTGACTGGTAGATCCTCCTCGTCGTTTGATCGGAAACACTGTTCGCTCGGAGGGTAAACATCCCTCTCCCCTCTGTCTGCGCTTGTCGAAGCGATCGGCCGAAAGAATCCCTTAAAAATAACTTCTTTATACCTCAAACACCGCAACCTGTTGAACGTTATTGAATTTATATCGAAGGGTGAAACGGAGACTATGTTTGAGGAACTTTACTTCTTTCTCTACAAGGGTTGGCTTTCCCTTTCCCGAAAGGGAACACTTTTAGAATATTTTATTCCCATTTGATCACCGACGAAAATTTGGATTGTATTTTTCTAAAAAATGAGGCCAGTCACGATTTATGGATTTTTAAATTATTTCTTATTTAAAATGGTCTTTGTGGCATTTTTCACACAAGATTGGTAAACTTTTGCGATATATAAATACATCAATAACAATATCTGCAGAAAAACAGATTGGTACATCTAGTAATGTGTAATAAGTCACGGTTGATTATAGATTCTTTGGAATTTAATTAATCTACACTACTCGACAAAAAATGGACACTTATATTTTTTTTTAAATAATGTTCCCATTGTTTCTATCTACTAAATTATGATATATATTTAAATTGCAATATAAATTGAAATAAAAATTTATAAAACATTATTAAGACCCATTTTAATGTACTCCGACTATAATAAAAAGGACGAAGAAGATTTAAGAACAGAAGAAAAGAAGATACTGTGAACTGTACTAGAACCAGTAAAAATTGCAGAAAATGAATATAAAGCAAGAAAGAATCATGAAATTGAACAAGAATTAGAAGAAGACATAGTGAGGAAAATAAAGCAACAGCGAGTAAAATGGCTGGGACACGTATGGAGATCAAAAGAAACAAATATAATAAAATCAAAAGTACTTTGGGAACCAGGAGGAAAAATAAGACTTAAATAAATAGGAGCAACACATTGGAACAAAATAATTGAAAACAGGAAGACATGGAGAAGAATCAGCAACCTAACTTAATAAAAGGATCTAGAGAGCTTCAAAGAATTTATAAGAATCTTTTTCCTTGTAAACATTTGAATAAATACTGAAACATTAATTAAAAAAAATATATAAGTGTAGTAGTAGATCAAGTAGATCAATATTTAGGTCTCAAAATTAAAAAATGCGAAGTAAATATAGTATAAATAGTAGTATTAATGTAGTGATTGTGAGAGGTAGCATTAAGAGTGGAAGCATTGTAGAATTCCGTAGAAATCCAAACAATTGATATAAATAAATTCACGCTTGACCCCCTCCACAATCTGTTGATGCTTGATGTGCCATTGTTTCGTGAGCAGCCGTGGCTAACTTTGATGAGTGTGGGAGAATTAGCTTTATTTTATTTATAATTGCAATCATGATGAGATTTTAATTGTATACTTGGATGTATCGTCTTGTTTATATGAAAATTATTATTTCGTATGATATATCTCAGCTTCCGGTTGATATTAACTACAGATTTATATTTTTTCTGTTGTTTTAATTGTTTCTTTTTGACATAATTACCAGGAATGATTATTTGCGGTAGCCGGAAATTACTGTCATATTAAAATGTTTAAAGTAAACGCCAAGACTACAGCTCAATAACGCAAATACTTACATTACGTCTAAGTCATAAATATAGACATTAGGACGATTTACATAATGTATTTAGAACAATCAAGCTATAATTAAATTATAATCATTTGCCTCAACCTTAGATCAACTATATGTTCTTATTTCAATCGCTTATGCACTTAGCAAACGGAACATTAATTATATTCTCAATTGTTGTTCTTATTTTGCAATCACCTTTTCACCTTCGTCTTATTTTCATTACATTTCTGAATAATGAGTTTTCTCTAAATAGCAATACTTGGGTTTATTGATTTAAATCACATTGATTTTTATTTTAAAATTATTGATTAAATCTATTTTTCTGTCATTGTAATTTAAAGACCCAAATTTACAAAAATTGGAGCGATAAGTATGTGGCAATACTTTCAAGACCTACAACTTCTGTTTGACTTATTCAATAAAACGATTTTACTCATGTATTTTTATATTGAATTTACCCAGTAGAATTTTTTTGTAATAATTATACGAGATTTTTTAGTTTAATTTATTGTGAAATGTGTAACAGTAAAATCAGATTATAACGATATAGAAGGAACTTGCTATTACTGGATTTTTTTTATTATTCTTTAAATTTTTACTTATTCTTTACAATATCTCTCTATATCAAATAATTTTTTGTGATTTTTTTAAATGTTCTATCCTTTAAAAAAAAAAAAAATAATCTGATTAATAGTTTTTTATATAAAAGTCAGGAAAATGATACATTACTGTCGATGAACCATATTGAAATATCAGGCATTTTGTGTCGAGTATTTTATGACTCCAAATCAAGTACAAACATTTTTCTGACGAATCATGTATTATTCTTTTTCTGAAACCTTTGATAATAATGGAAAATTATTTTAAATTAAATAAGTAAATCAGATTGACTATAAGTATTTAGTACCGTGCTTCTTTCGTTTCTAAGGTGGGGGAAACTAAACTGTCAGTTTTGCATTTTTGATGAGTGTACCTATAGTAATTTGCAACGTCTTGTGAAACTAATCACAACGACGAGGTTCCTATAGATATAAAAAAGCGGCAGCAGAGGTTGTAGCAGATCTACTGCCCAAAAAATCAAAAATGAGGTACAACAAAAATGTTTAAATATTTTCATGAATAGTCAAGGAACTTTTGCGCCGCATTTTAGGTGGGAAAATAGTATTTTCGCCTTATATACGCTCTTTGAATACTTTTGCAATAGTGTTGAAACAATTCTTTAAACGTTTTGTTTGTGATATACAGCAAAGTCACGTGACAATCTGAACTGATATTACTGATCTACCTCGGCGAGTGGATTACTTAAGTAATATAGGTAAGTGATCCGAATTTAAACGAATACGTTAAATCAGTTCAAAGTGGCAAATGGAAAATGCCTATAGACTCACATCAGAAATCAAAATTGGAGAAGCAGTTAGAATATTTAACATATAAATGGATACGTAATATTAATGTTTAAATAAATTATGTATTATAAATTAAATATTTGTTTGAAATTATTTTTCATAATATAAATTGAACTATGTACCTATAATAAATTACTTGAAAGCATAAATGGTTGCCTACAACATGTATTGCTCGGTTACCTACATATCAATTAGTTGGGGGAGCAAACACCGCGTGGCGCTGAAAGCAGTCCCAATTGATATTGCAGTTGCGCATCTATAATAGACAAAAATATTATATAGGTATATTGTATCTTAGTGACTATCAAAATGGTGTTATAAGTTAGTTTATGTGAGGAAGAATTGTGCGTTGTTGTGCAAAGCCATTTTTCTTTGTTGATTGTTGTTCCAGCTTTATAGGCTTTAGTACTTTGATTATTTTGTTTGCGTCGAAGATGTCACTGACTATCAAGAAGATGTTCTAATGGCTATTGCAGGATTGTAGATTTGCGTTTGTGTGAGGACGAATTGTGCGTTGTTGTGCAGAGCGATTTCTTTGTTGATTGTTGTTTATATAGAACAATTGGTTGCGGAAGCGCCCCGCCGACTTGATGTGTGGAATCAGGGAAACGCATCGCCTACTCGCGCTTATTTATTTTAATCAGTAACATTAATTTCGCCGCGTTAACTGTTCACCGGCGTCTTCGATTCTAGATAAGTCTGGGAACGCAGTGCTCGCGCTGTATACAACAATGTGGACGATACCACTTCGGACACCTTTGTGCTTCTATCTTCATGCTTCGATTGTCGGAATTAGGTTTTAATTATAGTGCTTACTAAACATTTAAATAATAAACAGTGCGAAGAAAATATTAAATATTCATTACTTCTTTACGCTCCACGCATACTTAACTAGGCTTTTTTGTTTACGAACTCTTTGGCGGAAGACGATTAATGCTCCAATACTATGAGTATTTTTAACGTGAAACAAGGGATTTATCATATCCACGGTTACGACTTCATATTTGATTCTCTTATTTAAAATGAAATTGATAATACTATTTAATTTTATATTTATATCAAATATGAAAACAATGAAGCAATAAATAAAATAAATTTTCAAAAATCTATCCATTAACTACTAAGCCGGGCTGTAACCAGAAAAAAATACTGGTTAAGGGTTAACCCTTATAGAGAACGTTATAATAAAAACGGTTTTAGTTCGAAAACCGGTTTTTAAAAATTGGAAACTGATTTAAACCGCTTAAAAAATTAATTAAAAAAAATATTATGAAAATTTAACAAAAAAAAATAAAATCAATTTAAAAAATAATAAAAAATTACATTCTGATAAAAATATAACAATATAAATTGCAAATTTATTAACGAATAAGCAGAAAAATTTTCGTAATCAGAAAAACGTAGGTCACTTATAAATTATGTATACTTGCCTAATGCTGACAAATCTGATATACTTTTACGACTTTCCAATAAAATGTAAATTGTAAAAACTATCATGAGTCATATTAAAATACTAATAATACAGATATATAAAAATATGTAAAATTTCTTACGCTAAAGGATATTAAAATAGAGGTTAATTTAAAGGGAGGAATTGCTGGGTTCCAGTCAATAAAACAATTACTTCACATCGAAGTTTCATTCCTATACGGGATCATTCTCAGGATCTACATTTTATTTTTATTTATAATTAAATCATATTTGCGAAATTCTACTGGACAAAAAAGACTTGTTTCATTGGCGAATCTTAAAATAAATTATGAAGAAGCTAATTTTTCGGTCACTGATTGGGCACTTAATAAATTTGCTAAAGAATCGAATTGGCGAGATTAATTAAAACATCCATCGTTAATTCATATTCATTAATCATTTCATTTATAAGAGCTATTTTTTAGATAGTATTTTTAGTTTTTTGTTGAATATTTAGTTCTTATTTTGACATTCCATCATAAATGTGTTTTTGTTTTTATAGAACTTATTTTTTTTACCATTGAAGTTTGCTTGCTTTTTTGAGCCCAGTATACATTGAAAATAAATAATATAGATAATTATTGCCTAAAATGCTGAGCGCTTACAAATATTCAACATTGGCTGTGCATTTTGATTCTAGACATCATTACTAATAATGTTGAGCCAAGTAAATTTGGAAAAGTCGGCGCCCGTGTGCGAATGAAGGAAGCGAGATGTGCAATTGGATGCAATTAAGTAAAAAAGCTTGTAAATATGTCGGTGACAGGGGTGTCCCGATGTCTAGTCTTGGGTGTAACGAACTAAACACCAATTCCAGTCGCAGTTCGACCAAGGGTTGAAAATCACGAAATAGAATAATAATTCAGAGGCTAGGACATGTGTCGCCACGCGTGGCTAACTCGCGAATTAACATTACTTGCTCGGCTGCGCCGCCATTTGCAGCCGCAGCGTCTCTGGCGGCCGGAGCGCGAACTACTCCCACACATCGGGAGAAATTCGTAATTATTACCCGCGCGGGGAGGGAAAAATGTCACTCATTTTCATGTGCAGCATCCCGGTAAATCTAACCGCACAGTTTTAATTGTCCACCGAGCTCTTTGCGTTGTGACGTGCGCCCCGCTCCGATTGGCTGTGTGTGGTGACGTCACGGCTGCTGCTGGCGCCAAGAACAAAATCACTCACTGACAATTGCAGTCTTCCCGTCACTCGGCTCAATGATTCCGGTAAGGGGGACACATGCATCACTTCACATAAATATTCATTGGGCCCTATTCTGTAACTCAATGGTTAATTTTTAACCAGCTACTAAATTAAAAACAAAAATTAAAAGTGATGTTTTGATATTTTCTCCAATGCTATCTATTTTCATTGGAGAAAAAAATTAGCAACTGGTTAAAAATTAACTACTGAGTTACAGAATAGGGGGGTAAGTACACTGGTCACTCAGTCCATTCGTTAATTTTTCATTACAACAACTTACTTCACAGATATCTACAGTTCTAATCCCAGAATCGGAAATTATAATAAAAACACCATTAAATTTTCCACCGCCTTATGTTTTGTAGGACTTTGTATTCGACCCATACAGTGGTTGCTTATTAAGTAAACGCGCTTCGAGTAGAGTGTGAAATGTGGTGTTTAAATCCCATAATTGATAATCAATCAAATAAAACCATATCCGAGTAGTTCGGAACCTATTATAAGCTGTAGATCCATTGCAGAGGCTGTTGGCTGAGAACCGATACCAATAAAATGCAAGTAAAACCTGTCATGAAACAAGTACCAGGTACTTGGGACTCTGTTCCACACAGGAATGTTGTGCCATAGATGATGATGATGATGATGGTGGTGATATCTGGGGTTAAATAAAAATACTTATGTGTCCGAATTGTTCGTAACCTACTATAAGAGGTAGGTTCTTTGCAGATGTTGTAGATTGACAATCTATTACCAATATTTAGCTAATAATACTGTGTACGACTGGGGTAATAAAGAAAAAATGAATGCTTACTACAAATTTGTTTTGGAAAGCAATATTATTGTCCATTAGTATAGTTTACCATACGACTGCTCCATGTGGATTAACCTTGCAAATGTTATACACAAAACTTATCACAAAACAAATACATTATGCTTACTTCAGGCCCTGTTGTATCTAGAAAATTTTGCCACAGTTGCGATGCGATGCTGGGAATCATGCCCCAGATCTCGTACTTTTCTTAGATCGAGTTGGATGTCTTCTTCTCTAATATTGAACTTTAAAGCATTAAAAAATTGATATCTGAAAATTGTCGAAATTATTGGAAAACTTTTTCTCTTATTGTGTCCTAATTGCAGTATCAAAAGTCAATTCCTTGCTTTTTCCGCTGTTCCGGTTTCCTTCCCGGCGTTCCCGATTGAAAAATGAAGCTCTGGTTTTCAATTGGGCATGAAACCTCGCTGGCATAACAATCAGTTGAAGGTGTTATATTTAATGATCGCTTTCCAGGGGTTCGAACCCTTCGCACCTATTAACTGTGTAAACGCCGCCTGATAAGCGACCCCTCGAGAAAAAATCACAAATTCCTCTACGGAACCGGCAAATTATCACTTCCTCCCCCGCATTTCTTCCGATCGACGACTTTGGAATTTTTAACAAGCCAAACAGACGCTAACGGGAATAAATCGACAAGAAACGACGCCTTCGTGCTCAATCCACGAGGATATCTCAATTCAAACACTTTCCGGAATTATAATTCTTAAGAAATCAGAATCTTTTACTAGTATTTACATTGTTCTCTTAATTCATTTGTACGATAACATTTCTCATTACTTGTTGACTACTAGAATGTTTTTCTAATGTTTGTAAAATACCGATTTCAGGTTACTAAGCCTTTGTTTACATAAACAAAAGTAAGTTGGTAACTAAGTAATAACTGTATCTGTACGGTAATATTATTACTATACTTACTTTTGAAAACTACATGAGACAAATGACTGTAACTACGGTATCACATCCACCCATGCAAACTTGGCCACGAAAATGTTGTTGACAAGAGAATTTTATAAAATATTTTTTTTTTTTCGATCGGATAAATACTTACGCCTTTCTGTTAGGCAAGTGAATTGATGACATCATCTTGACGTGTGATGTACGAAGTAAATAAATATCAAAACTGACAGTATTATATACAAATATGAAAATGGATGAAATATATGAAAAGAGTTGTACATTAAATTAATGAAACTACCAACACACAATGAAGCACAAATTTTCAACGCCAAAATCACCTTCTAAGTAACGTGAATGACATAATCATTTTTTTTTTAATATTAATATTAATTATGTACCCATCTCATTATATACCGTAATGATATAGCGAATAAGTCTGATCTGTGCCATGCGTATACGACAAAAATGCAAGAATAAATTGATGACATAGGATCAACTGTGGGTAATAGAGTGTATGTTGCCACATCAGTCAAAATACATACATGCAAAATTGGTTGCTAAATGAATACTACTGTAAGTCGTTCAGTAAGGGGAGCTTTGTAGTAAGTTGTCGTTGTTATAAAGCATGAAAATTGAATTAAAATTTTAGATGAATAGATAAAAATCGTTCCCTCCATGCACTGAAAGAATATTGTAATATTTCGTAGAGTAGCTGGAACTATAGCAAGCTGTAGCTTTTTTTTACAAATGTCAAACGTAGACTGCACGTTGTTGTTGGAATAATACTAAGATTTGTACAAAGCTGTAATTTTTGTAAGAACATGAAAATTGAATTAAAATTGGAGTTGAATAAAGCGAAATCGTACCCTCTAAGTTGTTGCTAAAAAAATACTATAGTAAGTCGTAAAGTAAGTGAAGCTTTAGAGAAAGCTGTAGTTTTTGTAAGAGCGTGAAAATTAAATTAAAATTGGAGATGAATAAACAGAAATCGTACCTTGTGTTGTTGTTGGGATAATACTGTAGTAAGTCGTATAGCAAGTGAATTTTTAGAGAAAGCTGTAGTTTTTGTAAGAGCGAGGAAATTGGATTAAAATTGGAGATGAATAGATAGAAATCTAGAGTGTAGGTGGATAGGATAAAAATGAAGTGCGGCAATTAAAGGTAATGAATAAGCGATCAAATTGGCGTGTGGAGCACTTGAAGAAACAAATTAGTTGCCGGCAAATATTTTTCCGGCGTGAATTTCCCTAATCTGCAAGAAAATTGAACGTAAATGCTCCTGAAACAGAAAATTAAAATGATTAAAAAAAGGCGGGCGGAACCTAGCACGGGAACCAAACTCAATTTGACTCTTAACGAACGTACATTGCTCCTCGAATCAATTTGGTCGGTCCGTCCGTTCTTTATCTCTCGGTTCGTCCTGTTGATTAACTATTCTCTTTAATATCCTGTTTCGATGCATCCTAATCCGGGTGTTCGCGAAATATCGCTTTCAGAAATTAATTTATTCCATTACCTTTCGATCCATTAATATTTCATGGAATCATAGCTGGGGACTCAAAGCTTGCGACCTGCTAATCCTTGATCAAAGTCGACATCGCCGCCCCATCTGACGGTGTGATGTGAAACACTCGGCGCCGGCTTAATTCTTTCATTGCTTCTCTCACCTGATGAAGGAGCTTTGAACGCCTAACGCCCAAAGTGTTTTTCTACATGGATTTGCCAAAGCTAACGAACTACTCGTAAACATCATCACGGCACATGTTTCTTATGAATTTCTCACCCAATTATCATCGCCGAGATCTAAAATACAACCCCTGCATTTTTCAGAAGACATCCTTCCCTTATCGAAGCGTACACTACCTATAATTTTTATGTTTCTTATTAATTTCTCACGCAATTATAATTATCACTACCTTGCTCAAAAATACAACACCAATTTTTTAACAAGACATCCTTGTCTTATCAAATCGTAGGTTACGTATTACTTTTATGTTTTTCTTATGAATTTTTCACCATCTTATAATCATCTTCTGTGGCAAAATATTTCTAGATCGAACAGGATCTCAAGTTCCTTAAGGTATTTGTTTCGAGACATGTTTTCCTTACAAGGAACCTACCAGTTTGACGAACTGAGATATGTACCACAGATTATTAATTATTAATTATTATAATTATTACATAATACCCTTTAAAAAAAAATCTCAAATATTTAAGGAAATATTCTTGACTTTTATGAACTCGTATAAAGCGTAGCTTTTGAGTTGTCCTTTTAATCATTTATCAGCATATATTCCTTATGAAATTTTCACTGAATTAGATACTATTGCCTCTTACAAATATAAAATATAAAAAACATTTCTTTACATATATTAATATACTTTTTACCTCTCGCCACTTAGAAAGGTATTGGAATCATGCTAAAAATCGAATAGTGAGTTTTCAATGGATAAGCACGTTAGAACACGATTTTAATATTTCTACGATGATTTCTGTCCGTGTGTGTGGATAGATGGATGTTGTCGTAAAATTGTCATAAATATTAGTGAATAAAAAAAGTTGAAATTTTGGATGTAACATTCTGACACTCTAGATTAGATCTGATTAGATTTTGGTGTTAATCGTGCAACCAGAAGTGATGTATTCATGAAGATGATTCGGTAATTTGTTACATTTGTGGTTAATCTGTTTACTTATGGTAACAATTATTTTACATGTGACATTTACAATTATTATATTTAACAGGATTGACAGTGAAAATATTAATAATTATCGAATATTGTAAAAGAAATAATTCATTTTACCGTGTCAACCGTCAACGCAAGGAAAATATAAATATTAATAAAAAGTGTGAAGGGGTCAGGCCAGAAGTTATGTGTTGGCCACATCAGATTTTTATTAAATTACCAAAGCAAGGATAAATATAGTTAATACTAAGATGGGATGACGTGTAGTAATAAATTCAATTGCCTTATCATGTTGCTTAGCAACATTGACAGTATTGGTTGTTAGGTAAAGCAAGGATATGTGTGGTTAATACCAGGATGGAGAAATAATTAAATGATAATTATGTAGTCGTTTTTGATTCCTTGTGAAGCAATGATACATGTAATACTAGGATGGGATGACGTGTAGTAATAAATTCAATTGCCTTATCAAGTTGCTTAGCAACATTGACAGTATTGGTTGTTAGGTAAAGCAAAGATATGTGCGGTTAATATCAGGATGAAAAATAATGACAGGATAATTGTGAAGTCGTTTTTGATTCCTTGTGAAGTAATGATACGTGCAGATAATACTGAGATGGGATGACGTGTAATAATAAATTCAATTGCCTTATTATATTGCTTAACAACATTGACAGTATTGAATATTAGGTAAAGCAACTATATGTGCAGTTAGTACCAGGATGAGAAATAATGACATGATAATTGTAAAATCGTTTTTGATCCTTTGTGAAGCTAGTTTAAGTGTAGTTAATACTTAGATGGGATGACGTGTAGTAATCAATTCGATTGCCTTATCATGTTGCTTAGCAACATTGACAGTATTGGTTGTTAGGTAAAGCAAGTATATGTGCGGTTAATACCAGGATGGAGAAATAATGACATGATAATTGTGAAATCGTTTTTGATCCCTTGTGAAGCAAAGGTAAGTGTAGTTAATACTAAGATGGGATGACGTGTAATAATCAATTCAATTGCCTTATCATGTTGCTTAGCAACATTGACTGAATTGGTTGTTAGGTAAAGCAAGGATAGGTATATGTGGTTAATATCAAGATGGAGATATAATGACATGATAATTGTAAGTCGTTTTTTAACCCTTGTAAAGCTAGGATGAGCGTAGTTAATAATAAAATGGGATGACGTGTAGTAATAAATTGAATTGCCTTATCACGTTGCTTAGCAACATTGACAGTATTAGTTGTTAAGTAAAGCTTAGATATGTGCGTTTAATACCAGAATGAAGAAATAATGACATGATAATTGTGAAGTTGTTTTTGATTTTTTGTTACCCTAGGATAAGTGTAGTTAACACTAAGATTCGTTTTTGAATCCTTGTGACGCTAATCAATTCAGTTGCCTTATCATTTACAGTATTGGTTGTTAGGTAAAGCTTGGATATGTGCGGTTAATACCAGGATGTAGAAATAATGAAATGATAATTGTGAAGTCGTTGTTGGGTAATTTGGAGATGTTTTCCTGAGGCATGTCTTTCCGGGCATGATTTAACAAACATTCAATGTAACAATGTCTAATTACAAGTTAAATAATTTAATGTGGAGGAGGGGTTATTATTCGACAAGTAATCCCAGATAAGATGGCATGGATCATCCTGTTCAGAGTCGTCTCGTGCCCGCTCGCCCTGGGCTTTTCAACTGAATCAACGTTAAAGATAATGACAAAAAACACAAATTGCGATTTTTAAATTACGTTTCCCCGCGCTTCGCAACACTGAAATGAAAATGATACGTGCCCTCGGCGTTTTTAATTTTCAAGAAATGATCGTAGAAATATGTTAACAGTCTACCTTTCCTTACTAATAATAAGAGAGAGACCAACAGCTTGTGGGATTTTACTCGTTCTGTCTCGTTCTCTCCCGCGGTGGTTGTATACACTCGTCCTTTTCTGCTTGATCAGTGCTTGTTTTAATATCGCCAGGGGGCTTGCATTACCCACATGGAACGATAGTGGAGACACCTCTTACACTAATTGGAATGATGCTTCCTTCTTATATATCTATACGTGTAGCAGGCTACTGTTTTTCCGCTGATTTGCCGAAGGCCTCCTATGATTGTTATGCCACTCTTTTTGTTCCCCTTGTAGGAATCTTAATTGCGTATGGATTATAAAATATTTCTACCAGAATATCAATTACTTAACGTATCACGCATACAAATATTCTTCACTACTAGAAAATATTTATTTTATTAATTGTCTTATGTATGTTGCCACATCACATGATATTCATCTAAGTAATGATGGTTGCTAAGATTGAATTACTTAAGAGATTAATTCAGTTTTGGCTTATTTGTATATTACTTAAGATATTTGATTTTTACAAATGACTTCTATCAACTATTAGCCATATTCATTCCAGCCTCGCTGTTATAAGTGGTGAGTTAATATAATATATAATTTATTAAAATTCAACTAAAAAAAGTATAATGAATTATATTTAAAACATGGCATGTAACCGAAAAAATACTGATCAACGATTAACCTTTTTTGAGAACGTTATAAAAAGAGTTCGATAACTGGTTTAAACCGGTTAATATATCGATTAATAAAAAATAATAAAAAAATAATATAATGAACCAATGAAAAGCAATTATTTTTCATTCTGCATACAAAATAAACAATAATTAATCATAAAATTCCTATAATACCTTCAGAGAAATGTAAGTCATTTTTCAATTCAATTTTCAACTTGATGCCTAAAGCTGACAAAGAATGTACCTATTTTTATTATTTTCCAATGAAATGTAAATTGTAGAAACTATCGTGAATTGTATAGTCATATTCAAACACTAAACAGATATTACAAATATTTTATATTTCTTTCGCGCTAAATTATATTATTAAAATAAAGGATAATGTTCGCTAAAAGCGGTTTATTTTTTTGGTTAACGGTTACCGGTATTTTCAGTATTGAAAATATCGTTAAAATTACGGCTAAAGTATTTTTCAATATACCGGTTACCGGTTTTTTAAGATACCTAAGGCCTGCTATGATTCATAACATGTTTACCGGTTTCACATTATTAATAAATATTATTTTATAAAGTTCTCTTGTTAGTAATGTTTTCGTCAATAAGTCTGTACAGTTTGATATGATATGACAATTATCCCATGTTATTTTGACAATTCTATATGGTAATATTTTTACCATACTAACTTGTCAAAATTACATGGTAAGCAATTATGACATAGTTATCCTGTTTACTTGTATCTATGTAAACAAAAGTTTAATATCCTGAAACCGGTAAAAAAAATTATACCTATTTTTGTACTTTTGTAAAATAACTACAGTAAAATTTAGTTCTAATGACATCGAGGGAACTCTAAAAAATTCGTCGTTATAGCCGGAGGTGTCGCTATAACCGATAAAAATAAAATAACATTATATAACGTTCTAGTCAGTTATGAACTGATTTCACTATATTCCTTTATTCCCTCTGTTTACTGCTGCCACCAAAAATGTGAAACATGTATCATTTTTTTAATCCGTCCCAAGTAAAACCTATATTTTTGTAATATATTAAAATAAGCATTTTTCTTATTGCTTCCAAGACCTAAGAATAGCACTGCCACCAAAAAGTGAATATATGCACTAGATTAGTAGAGCAATTACTGTAGAGTTTATGAGTATGATCGCCGGTTGACAGGCGTGATTGAGTGTATATATTCGCGAATCCTCCGCCGAAGTGTTTGTTTTGGACAGCACATGGCCCGTCGTAAGTAGCTTAATGATGTGTAAGTTTTTCTGGGCCTAACGCGATGGGTGGTCCCGTGGTATTGCAGGGTTCTCGATATGCATCTTCCGATGGTATAAATAGAACGAACACACAGATATTATGATGGGTAGGTGACAGAACTGTACCGCCAGTTTTCTCATCTTATCTTCCAATCAAATATTCAATATTGCACGGTAATAGTATAGTATAGGGAATTCTGGCAATGTTTTGAATTCTTTATTGCTGTTTTGTCCAGTTTCGACCCCACATGTGCCAAAAATAAAAATGTATTAGCAGATAAAATATAGTGAATTATGGAAAAATAATAATATATTATACACCAAGATTGGTTGGTTTTATTTGATTTTCTAATTTAATTTAGACGGCATATTTAAATTGTAAATCCATACTTTACACTTTTCTTGAGTTAAATATTTTAAACAATATTGGATTTGGAGGCTAGTAGCAAAAAAAAAATTAAACAGACGTATAAAAATTGTGACAAAAAATAAAAAGGAGTAATAAAAAAATACAATGTTGCAAATCTATGTACTGCACCAGCTGTTATGAAATAAGATGTTCAAATTATTACAGTCAATATTTGGATGGAATCATTGTCTACAATTTTATTGACCAGTATGTAAAAATCGATTGCAATTCTTTTGATTTGACGATGAATTTCCCTTTTGAAAAATGACCCCTGTGGTACAGTCTCCACATCAGCTGAAAAAATTATGACACAATATCCTCTCAATAATTGATAATTTAGAATGAATCTCCTTAGTTCGGTCCTGTTACCTTTCATATCTGTTATTGCACGATATTAATAATCTGAATTTAAACAGTGAAACACGTGTTGTAAAGTCGCTGCCCCTTTCGCCCCGCTTTCTTCCACGCCTATGCTTTCTTCCTGTGCAATATACATACGTTTCCTGCATTAACATAAAATGTATAAAAAATATTTTCAATTATATTTCCAAGCATCTTTTTTTGCAAAATCGTTCTTTGTAAATAAAATTCATTGTAATACAAACATATAAAAGATATTACGATAATAATAATTTTACGGCGAAAAATGTTTTCTCAGATACATAAACATTTTCAGAATAATAGCCGTTAATACAACACAAAAACTTGAATATATAAACATGAATCCAATAAGAAAATATTTACGCATCGAGTTTATAAATCCAAACAAATTTTAATACGGGATGTTACAATAAACACATAAAACACCTCTGGTGGCCAAACCAGAACTATAACCCGGAATGTTTACTTAAGAACTGTGAAAAAGACCCTAAAAGGGACGAGAAGATTTTTATTGTTTCAGTGTATTCAGCACATATGCTTTCAATGTGTCATATAACCTCACGGGAAAACACTTTTGATAACCTAACCTCACTTCCTCTTACTTGCAAGCTGTCGAAGGCCATCAAAACTGCTTTCTAGGTTAGGCATCAATCATTCCACCAATCAGAACTCTCATACTTGGCTTTTATTGTCCTTAGATTATTTCTATACGTGGTAGTCTTCTTCCGTAGTCCTGAGTAAATTGTCCCCGTTCCTGAAATGTTGCGAGCGGCGCAACGGTTGGTTTCTCGAAGTCGGGGATGCGATGAAAGATCGCAGTAGCCTGGTTTTTATTTGTTTTAGATGGCCGACTTGTATTAGGGACAAAATGTACATATTGCTAGTTTCGGGGAAGGATTTTTTCGTGTATTGGTGACGTTTTGTTGCCTATAAAAACACAGTAAAGTTTTTACAGTCAGGTGAGATGTAGAAAGTGATATTGAACTGCCGGGATCTCGCAAATATAATGGAATTTTTTCTACGGAGTAACCACATCTCATGAGTATAAATAAGAGGTTTCTTCTATTATACAAATTAAATTTTTTCTGTATTCCCAAACGAGTACCCTTCCCGATTTTAATGTCATCTGTGGACAGGGCAGGATTAACCACTAAGCAAATAAAAATTTGCCACCTACTACCCTCACCCCCCATTGTACAGTATGTCCATGGATCAGATTGCAAGTTAATAATTGGACGAGTATGTTTTCTTTTATGTTTTATATTTTTGACAAAATCAATAAATGTCACAAGTTTAATAAAATCATGGATATTTTAAGAAAGAAATTATGTGGAAATACTACAGAAGAACAAAAATATTTGTTTATCGACTTTATTGGAAAATATAAAGAGGAAATGTAGAAACTCTGTGATTAGAATTATCCCAAATTTTGAATAGTTGTAACAGGGCAAATAAAGGAGGGCGACATAGACTGATTATTTTTGAAATGCATTTACTAATGATTCAAACGCCGATATTTGGAACGCACTTTTATAATAAAAGCAATTTTAGAGAGCGTGCTTTTACATATTATAAGGTTAATATACTTAATATTTTTTTTTTAGCCAGAATGTATACATAAAATGTAATTATGTAGACCGGTAGAAAATTAAATAATCTTTATGTATAATAATAAAGTAATTTGCGAAAAAAAGGAATTTGTGGCATCCTTTTGGGAAAAACGGTTTAATTATAGTCTATACCTAATCACTTCATTACATTTGAATATATTTCTTAAATACAAATATATTTTTTACATGTATCGTATTGGACACAGACACACACACACACACACACACACACACACACACACACACACACACGGACATACAGACATCACGGTAAAAATAGTAACACAGTATTTTAAGGACCTTAATTCGTGCTCATATGCTGAAAACTCACACAGGAGAAATTTGATCAAAAACAATACCTCCCTTATCTATATATTGATAGGTGGGAGGTAAAAAGCCACGTTCGAGAATAGAGAAATTTGAAAGGTATTATGCACAACTAGTAGTTGCTATAATATAGTAGATCAGTACATAAATATATTATAATAACCGTCATCTCTAATAAAACAGGTTGGAACACTCAGTATTGGGTATGAAATCGTGAATAATTTTGTTAGAATTTGGGGCTATGTTCAGTATATAAATATATTATAACCGACATCTATAATAAAACAGGTTAGAACACCCAGCATTGGTTATGAAATCGAGAATATTTCTTGTTAGAATTTGTGGCTAAGTTTAGTATATAAATATATTATAACCTACATCTGTAATAAAATATATTAGTACACCCAGCATTGGGTATAAAACCATAAATTTCTTATTAGAATTTATGTCTGTGATTCTGTATTAGAATATAAAAAAGATTACGAACTAGAACTATTAGTATTAGACCGTCATTGAAAAACCGCTTTTGTTCTATAAAAAATTCTGTCAATAGGGTATTGAATGGTCGGTAATGCCGTGTGTTATTGAATTGAGGCATTCACGGCGGGTTCGAGGAGCTGAAAGCGGCTTTGCCCGCGGACAAAGCGCAGGATGTGACGAAAACCAATGGCTACCTGATTTCATATTGAGTCGGGCGGATCTACCATCATTTATTAAGATTAAGGAATATTTGTCTGCGCTCAGAATAAAGCCAGCGATAAAAGCCTGGTCAAAAGAACAGAACCAAGGTTTGAGCGACTCCAGACACGTAATTATCACTGTAAACGAGACACCAACTGGTCAAACTTTACACCAAATTTGTATATAAACAATATTATAAGACGTAATATATAGCTCCAATATGGTTAGTATGGAGCGTAATTCGAAATAATCTTTAAATCATATAAACTGTAGATCTGATATTTTCAATGTATACACAATGAGTTATTAAAACAGTAAAACAAATTTTAAAATAACAATGATCAAAGGCAAAAGCAGTAGCCAAAATTAAAAAATCTGTTGTGTCTCACACATTACCTCCGCCTCTGTACTTATATTTTCTACAAAAGTTTTTCAGTACATTCAGTAGTTTTAAAATTAGTTTGTTACGGCAGTTCAGAATTTTTAATTCATTTCATACCTAAAATGTTCGTCATCAAATTAGTATAACCGAAAAAACAGCAATTTTGGCATTACTTAAACCGGAACCGAACTTACCTTGATTCACACATGTAAATGTATTCCTTATATATTTCTTCCACCTTTTTTAATTTTACAATAAAATTACTTCAGAGTTACCTATTATATCTTTTAAACTTGTTTATATCAAATTTGACATCATATGTCAAATTTTATGAACTTATGAATAACTTTTCTCTTTTATAAAAATTCCTCAGCCAAACGATATGTAAATTATTATAATTATTATAAACGTAATTATGCAGATCGGTAGAAAATTAAAAAATCTATATATTTAATAATAACGTAATTTGTAAGAAAATGCTATTCAGTGGTATTTATTAGGAAAAACGATTAAAAGCTTCAAGTAAAATACTACATGCGATTAGTCATTAATTGTAGTCAAAATCAAATCAGTTCATCATATTATATTTCTCACATGTATCCTGTTGGAGTTATCGTGGACGAAAAAACGTCTGAAAAAAATGGAACAAATAAAAGAATGCAATTTAATTAACGAATACTCACAAAAATTTCCGTATTACCTTCAGAAAAACACAGGTCACCTTTCAATTGTAAACTTGCCTAATGCTGAGAAAGAGACAATAAAATGTAAATTGCAAAAATTGTCATGACTCATATTTAAATATAACTAGATAACACAGATATAAAGAATTTAAAAAAAAATCGCGCTAATGATATTAATATAAAGGTTAATTTTTATTAAAACCAGTTTATTTTTTGGTTAATGGATACTGGTATTTTCGGCCTTAAAAATATCGGTTAAAATTATGGTTACCGGTTTTTTAACCGGTAACATGCTTTGATTATAAATGACTTTCGTTTTATTTTTAAATTTTAATTTAATTTTTGCATGAATCTATTCATCTTGTCTTGATCTCTAAAATCATCCCAAACTGATAACAAATATTTGTTTTTCTTTATACTTAAATAACTATGATATATATTAGTATTGTACCATATTTGTTACTCTGTCTTCTTGTAATTTGTATTATTTCATTTTTTTTGCCCATTGAACTACACTAAAAATAATAAATATAGCTGTTTTCAAATGATTCGGAAGCCTTTACTAACTATATATTTTTTGTCTTCTAGAAATATCTAATATCTAGTTGATGTCAAGCATTTAATCTTTTGTTTTTGTTTGTATTGTCCAAAATAATTTGTCGATAAATACTAATATCTTTTACGAATAAAATACATGTATATTGTATAAAAACAGAAGTAATGCTTGTAAAAATACAAAAGAAATATAATAATAACAAAGAATGCAAGTTTTTTGTGTGTTTATTGTGGCTATCTTTGATCTATTTATTGAGTGGCTGTTCCCATGGCAAGAATGTTTATTTGTTTTGCATTTCATGTGCAGTTTTGCGTTTATTGATTGCGTGCGATAGTCGTTTGTTGTTATTTGTAAACACGAAAGCGGAAGCTGGAAAATGACGTGGAAAGCCGCATTTTCCCCGGAAAGCCAAGAATTTCCCTGTGGCATTCCATCGTTCAATTTCTCGAATACCTGCGTACCAAATCACAAGATTGACATATCGACCGGACGAACACAACCCTTATGTGGGACGCCGAGGAATGCCCCTCAGGAAGAGCTCCCTATTTATCAGCTGCCAATGACTCACTTACACACCAAATATTTTTGGCATCTTTATTAGCGTTGCTACCGCAATGGTTGACGAAATCTTAGGGTAAACAGAAATCCAGAAACCTGTCAGTTCAGACGACACGAGTAGGAAAATTAATCTGTATAAGACACATTTTCAAGAGTATATAATAGTGATCCTAGAAAGGGATTCATATTTTTTGCACCTTTATTACAAAGATACCAAAGATCTTTATTACCTTTACTACAATGAACTTGCAAAGAAAGGAGCTAAACATCCCTATTACAGACTAGAATTTTAGAAAATAATTCCAGGCCTCAGTCAAGCTAGAAAATTCATTTCTCCAGCAACGACAAACACCAAGGAGGTACAAGCTTTCTGCAAAAAAGTACTTTGAAATAATGATAGGAATTCTTAATGGCCATAGTTTTATAAAATACCATTTATACAAAATTTGTGAAGCTGAGAATGACATCTGCCGACTCTGTGAAGACGAGGAAGAATCGTTGTATCTTAGGGCAGATAAGATGAAGAACTTGACTCCCAGAGCTATAATTGGCTTCATCAAAAATCTGGAATTGTTTCCAGAAAAGTAAGTAAGTGTTGAGTCACAATTAATCTTCTGGGTCGCAGTGACAAAGGCGATAAAACGGTTAAATCCACTTTTATTTGCAATACAATACAATAAAATTATTACATTAACAACTACTAAAAACCTGGGGTAGATAGTAAATCAGAAACCTATCAATGAAGACGACAGAAGGAAGCAAATGGATCCGAATAAGTCACACTTTGAAGAGTAGATAAAAAATGACCACAGAAAGGAATTCCTAAGGTTCCAGAAACGACATTTAACATAAAGATCTGTATTGAAAGAAGTTGAAAGGACAGGAAAAATCTGATCCCCAATTATGGTCTTAGTAGCCAACGAAGAATGCAATTTTTTGGACAATAAATTGGTTCTGATTATGCCTACATTTCTTGAATATGTCAATGTGACAAGCAAAACTAACCATAAATACATTTATATTTATAAAGTTTTTAATACTTACAACTTTACCAATCGTAATACTAAGTTTTCCATAACCACATTACATACAATAAAAACAAATAAACGTTAGAACCGCGTAAAATCACAAAATTTATATATCCGCATGCTCACAGCCAAATTGTATGAAAAATAGAACGTGTTCTGTTTTTCCAACAAATGTACGATTGTATACAATATTTCAACCAATTTTCTGTTTGATACTAGCCAATTTAAATTGTACCAAAAATGATGCAAGATCTTGTACAATTTATAGGTAGTCTAAAACGGCCTTTAGTTGGAAAAAAGGAGAAGAGAACAAAAAGAAATAACACACGTACAGAATCAAAAATGGATTGAAACAAATATGTATATGGAAAACACCCTTACACGAAAATAGAAGAAATCAAAAAATCTACAAAAACACGATGTTTATCACCTGTGGCTTTCATGTACCTGAAGTACTTCTTTCATGACAAGTTACCTTGCAAGTAACCTACTATTTTATTTGATAATGCTTGACGATCCTAATTTGAAGTTCCACTGATTTCCATAACGTAAGAGTTATACTTTTATTAATAAGTTTAACAAATGCTAGTAGTTAGTCTCATATACCAAGCACTCTAGATCCACATAAGTCTTGTTTGTAGCAACGATACTCGGGAATATTTCCGAAACATTGGCCACATTTCTTTGCGCGGTCATCTTTCATCGATGAGTGTGACAATGGCAAGCATCGTGTATTTGTGCAATAATTATATATCTTAACAACTCCCTGTGTCCATTAGTACATTAGTTAGACGCCGGCGTGGTATTTATGGCTCCGAACATATTTTATTTGGCCATGTGCGATGTTTTCGCTCGTCGATTTAACGATTGCAATTAGGAGACTCTCGGAATTGGGGCTGATTTATTAGGGCTTTTACTGCATCAGTTATTGTTGCGAATTTATTATTCTTTTATAACTAAATATCTACCGGATTACTTGACATTACTACTAGACTTATGTATCATCTTAGATGTGTCTACGAACTCTGTGCCGTCAAACTGCTGAAAAATTATATGTAAAAGCAAATCAACAAAAAGAAATTTTTGTTACGACATTTGAACTAAAATATTATGTACTATTATTTCTTTAGTTTATAGTCAAATTAGTATAAAACCCAGAAAAGTATAGTCGTTCATTTAACGTTGAAGGTACCACGAGATTATAATGGGTTATGTGACCATAATCGAAAGTCAGTACATATGTTATAAAATATAAAAATGAACTAAGGTACGAAAGTTTCTTCACGACAGGAAGTCGAGTGCTTGAATCATACAAGATGGGAAATAGGTGATTCTGCACGAGTGGCACACTATACTTTTTCGACGACCACACTGCTAAATGTTATGGAACAAAAATACATGCACGTAAGCTATTTGACATAAAAAAAATATATGGCGCAGGTATCCTCACAAAGAGTACCTTCACTCATGCGCAGTGTTAGCAATTACTGTGAGAAATGATTTCTCACTCTTTAACACGATTGTGGGAAATACGCAACATTCAAGCTTTATATAGTGCGAGAAAAATGCTACTTTCCATAGTGGTCGTAGAAAAAATATATTAACAGGTTAAGATAACATGTAATAATATGAGTTATTTTTTTTGGAATGAAAATACTTTACATAAAAGAGCTATTAGAAAAGTTCGATTTTTGCTTATTAAAATCAAAATTTGAAAATAGTTCGATGTCAAGAATATATTTTAAAAACTTTTTTTTCTAATAACATGTTTCTCTTAAATGTATCAAAAATGGTACTTTAGAGAAGTACAAATGATTTTTGCTGTGGGTAGACTATCCCCTTAAAATAATTAAAGATAAAATCAAACTACTAACTATACCTTTTTACGGTTGACTTGGCTTCAAATTTTAAACTATATAAATCTACAGCTTGACTTGAAAAATTTAAGACTAGACTTGACTTTCAAGTCAAGCATTCAAGCTTTGAACCATGCCCGCGAAACCCTAATCGATGTTATAGAGGAAGAAAGTGTTTTTCCAAATAAGAAAATATTCGCATGAAATGATTAAAAATCGCCTGTCGGATTTGTCGTTGGAAACAATATTTTTCCCATATCTAGATGCGTCGTAAAAAAGCCTGCAGCACGATACAAAGTAGGCGTAGTAAAAATGACATCAAAATAAAACAAAAGCAAAAATGCAAGCAAGTAATGGATGCACACCGGCTCATATTTTAATTATAATTTCCATAGGCTACTTGACCGATCCCTGTAGGTGCGCCGGTTCATTTGCAGATATGAATATTTTTTTAGTATTATTCACACCCCGTGCGACAAAGGGGCGGGTTTGTGCGCGGGGTGGGAGGCCTATTAGTCATCGTTAATTAATTATTGCAATGCGGAAACAAACGCAATATTAATTAAGTTATTCCACAGCTCTCGATGGATTTATTCTGCGTATATTTTTATTAGTGGAGGATTATTGACAACTCATTTGTTTGAAAGCGTGAAAATTCAGGTGGGAAAACAAGAGTTGGTCATTTACGCCATTAGTTACAGTTTCAAAGAAAATTAAATGTCACACGAACTATAACTATTTACACACATGACAAATTCAATTATCGCTCTTTTCATAACAATGCTATGACAGTATATTATCATATTGGTATTTGATTCATAACGAATTTTGTAAAGGGACTAAGGGTAGGCAGATATTAGCCCAAAGTTTGGAAAACGAGGAAAACAATTATTGGTATTAACATTAAGTCACTTCTTTTTCCTATGTTATCTGTACGACTCATGGACGGTTTTTCAATCGCCTGTCAAAATTCCTATTAACTACCAAACAGATTAAATTTATTTGGTAATGAAAACGCGTTTTTCAATAGGCATTTATCTGGCTGATAAGTTAATAACAAAAAACATATTAATAGTTGACAGTTTGGGTCGGTGGTTTTTCAAGGGGATAATTGCTAAATTTGTAAATAAAATTTTGTTATTGAATTTTAAATATATTTACGAAATAGTATACGCTATTCATAATTTTGTTTACCTATTAGTAGAAAACCGAATAATATTTTCTTCATTTGGTAATAAATACATTTTATTATCAACAACCAAAAATTTGACGAATGCCACAGAATATTTTACATTTTGTTAGATTATCCTCCTATCGAATGGAACAAACTTCGAATAACATATTTATGTTTCCATAATTTAAAATTTTAATTAATCTAGAGTCCTGAAAATTGTCTAGAATGTTCTCGTGTCGATCTAGAATAAGAGTGTCTTGCTTGAAATTTCAATACTATGGTATTGATAATCTAAACAAGAAAAGACAAGAGTCTAGAAAGTCTAGATCTAGTCGGAAACACTAGATGTAAAAATAAAATATTTCAAATTTAGTTTAGAGAAAGAGACGAAAATTGGTGGAAGCGCAATATATACAGAAATTCACACATGAAATAAAAGAATGGTCCACTGTCAAATTATATTTTTATTTGCCAATTTTTGTCGTCCGGATTTTCGATTTGATTTACTCGTTATAAAATTTTATTCCACTATAAAAACCCCAGTGTAAAAATCACGTACCAATTAAAAAACGACAACAAATATCCGAAAACAATAACCAAACGTACATCCCTCGGAATATCAAACCTTCCTTCCATTGTTGACACTCACTGCACCAATTAGAAGCCAAATTTATTTCACACCATGAATGAGTGAAAATTGATAGCACATACATTTACACGAGAGAGAGTTTTAAACACAGGTTACAGGTCGAATGCAATTGACATCCTTCGCAGATTTACAGGCGGGTTGTTTTCAGAGGGAAGTGCTCTCTATGTCCTAGTACATACAGGATATAATCCTGCAGCAACGCGGGAGAAGTATAGCAGGAATAATACGGTATCGACTTGTTACAGGATTCACTGTATGTGAAATGATGTGCACTCGAAAATTGAAACATCGCAGGAATAAAGTTTTAGGGGAGAAGCAAAGTTTTACAAGTGTTTTAATATTTTCAACTTTTATTTTTGCTTTGTGAACGTTGGTCACAATTTTATATTTCATTCTGCTACTTATTTTCAACTAAAAAACTTGTTTCTCATTGCTGGTTGTGTCAATTAGATTTTTTGCAAAAATAATTTATACCTGGACACTCTGTCTATTATGGTGAGTGCACTATGGAAATATTTTTTAAGGGGATATAAATAATAAAAAAAATCAGGGTTACATTTATTTAAATCACTTTATTTAAACCATTGATTTAAAAGACTTGTTCTGCAATTGTTATTTAACATTCCATGTGGCAATACTTTCAATATACTAAATCTGCTTAACTTCGTCAATAAAACGAATTTACTGGTATATTATTTTGATTTTTTTGTTAATTTTACATTTAAATGTGTTACAGTAAAATCTGGTTAAAACGACATCAAAGAGATTCCAATAATTTTTCCAATATAACCGATAAAAGTAAAATTACGTTAACTTATGTGAGCTTTCAAATAAGTGGTCAGAATTTCGACGTTATAACCAGTTTGTCGCTATAAGCGGTATTGTTATAAACAGATTTTACTGTAGGTTTTTATTGTTTCTTCAAATTTTTAGTTACTCTTTAAAATATGTTTTAAAATGGTCTTTAAAATAAAAACTGCTTTATCACGGTATTTTCATGTAGGAAATAGATAATTAGGAATTTTGATTTCGAGGAGTTTGAAATCAGGTTGTCATAAAATGATTACCTTAAATATTTTAAATAAACAAATGCCTATATGCCTTGGCATATATTCCTTGATAGAACAGGACCTCAAGTACTTAAGGTACTCGGTTCATTTTACTTGCATTTTGGTGGTGCAGATTGTTAGCATACAAATATATCAACATGGAACCTACAGCTTATAGTGGATTTCGAAGCACTCGGACAAAGCAATATTTTTATTTAGATAAAGGTTGGCGAAGTTGGGATTTGAACCCTAGATCTTACATTCCGTTCATTTCAAATCAAACCAAGTGACCCATCGCTTATATATTTCCATTTAGAGGGCTTTTATTAGTCAAAGCTGTAATGTGTAATATTTCAGTTGTTGTATATTGTTTCAATGTTTAGTAGATTGATTTTTACTTACTATAGAGTAGACAATTTCTTAAGATTATAAAGGTTGAAGAAAGAACTATGTATTAATTCTAAATTAAATTAGGTCAAATGAAATTTAAAATAAATACAATCCAAAAAATCAAAACTATCTATATATTATTGTAGATCAAATTTTTTTGTTTTTTGAAAATTTATTTATTTTCACACATTTTCTATAATGAAAACATGAAAAATTAACAAAAAATTAATATGATAGTTTATTTTACAAATATATTAATGGTAATTATTTTTTTAAACCGAACTACAAACCTAAATTAGAATTATACTTTTGCATTATCATATCATAAACAGAAACCAAAAATTAAGTTCTGTGGTGAACTCTCCATGTCAGGTGAGAGGAACAAACAATAAAAATTTAATATATTTTTATACTTTATAATATAGATAACAAGAAATGAATTTGTAAAAGTATCAAAGAAATTAAAATAATAATCAAATTTTTATTGTATTCTAAATTCAATTTTAATAAAAAATATTTATATTAAAAATAGAGTTCGCAGAAAAATAACGAAGTAACTTTTGTTTTATTTTTTGTTCTACATTTCCGCGTATATATTTCTCATCCTATACCGCTCAATACTCGATTCCCCGCGAAACACACGTTATTTAGTGGCTGGATGTGGTAATAGCTATCAAATACAGATACAAAATGGCTCGGTTCGTTTTTGGAAAATATTGTACAGCGTTTATAGGTGCTTCTAACTGTTTTATTGGTTGATAATTGGTCGCGTGATTTATGTCAACGAATCAAAAATCCACTGGCGGAATCACTGCAAATGCCAATTGATTCTGAATTTGCATTCGTATTGAGTTTGCATGCAGATGGTTGGAATTCTTTCCAAAGCTCACTGCAGAAATAAAATGTTATTTAGTTTTAATTAGTCACGATACAGTGCAGTAATTGATAGAAAAACCACTGTAATATTTCATGAACTAGTATTGGTATTTCTGCGCTTTTTCACCGAGTAATTATTATTCACGATATAAGAAAAACTATACCCAAATCATGCAACCTAAATAATTAGTTCTTTTAAATGTAGTGGGAACATGACATGAAATGCCACCTGTTTATAAAATTATTTCTAGACCAATTTTTTCTACAAGTTTAATATATTTAACACACTTTCCAGTACAAACTTATAGATTACTATACCTAGGCTCAATTTGAGGTTAACGTATAACTGGCGCAATATAAGGGCGCCTTCTGAAAAGGCGGAAAAATGATCTGAAAATATTTTCAATAATAAATTTAAGCATAAATATACATTCAAACCAATTTGTCTCCGTACAACAATAAAGGAAAAAAGTATTCTATTTTTTTTAAAAAAAATTCATCGAATATACGAAATATATTTATATTATACCTACTATATTAATAAATTTTACTGTCTAAATTTTTCGTAATGAAATTGAGAAAAAATATTATATTTATTAAAACAACTAAGTACGCCAATTTAGTCTCCGTAAACCTGTAAATTATATAGAATCAATGAACTTTTGAACCGCCATTTATTTTTTGTTTGGGAGTCAATTTTACTCCTTTCTTTTACCATAAATATAGTAAGTCTTCTATAATCTTTGGGCGTCTTGTTTTACAATTTTTTAAAAATAAATCAATGATGTTCAATGGAATTCATATCTGGAGACTGGGGAGACTTTTTTGTTTATAATTGTACAATAACTATTCTAGCAGTTTACTTGTAGTATGTTTGAGGTCATTGTCTTATTGATAGATATAAGAATCCCTTAAACCAAATTTTTTAGCACATTTTCAAATTCTCTTAAAATGTTATAATAATAAACTTTCCCATCAATAAAAATTAAGTTTCCCACTCCTTCTGCAGCCATACAAGCAATGAACTTCTTCCATATTTCATTTTGAAAAGCGATAGCAAGTGAGGTAACATCATTGCTATTTCTATACTTCAGACAAAGACAATGCTTCAAAATATATCGTTACTCTGATAACAACAAACATTTTATTAGTGTTGGTATCTAGATAAGTACAAAATCACTGTACAAACCTATAAGAGAATCTTATTCAGTGATGAAATTAAGAAGTGAAGTTTACCTGGTCTATGACAATATTTACTTGAATTTTTGGTAATTGGTTTTTCGTCTAAAACCTCTGCAAGAAACCTACAGGTTATACTGGGTTCCAACCACTCAGATACAGCGTTATTTTTATTTGGTTAATAGTTGGTGACGTTGAAAATGAAACCCTGAATTTCACACTTTGTTCAGTTCGAGTCGGAGCTGTCTAACCAAGTGAACAAACGTTGCCCGTTTAATGAACCAAGTAAAGCGAATGAAATCATTATTTTTTATGTCTGCATACCTCTACTTATTACATTCATATATCAAAAGGGCGCAAAAAGACATAATGACATAAAAACGCAATTTGTAAATTGTATATAATTAGAAGCAACTAACATTACATAAAGGTATTTAAAATCATGTGGCAACATAAGTGAAATCTATTTTTGTTTTATTAACTGCAACTTGTATTTATTACCATTCTTATCTTGAAGGTATTCCGTTGTGTTATCAACGGTCATTCCTTATCACCAATACATCGAACGCAGACCTTATTATTATTTACATTCGACATTTATCAAAAGGACGCAAGAAAAAAATAATGACATAAGGACGCTATTTGTAAATTGTGAATAGTTAAAAGCAACCAACATTACATAAAGGTATTGAAAGTCATGTGGCAACATAAGTGAAATCTATTTTTGTTTTATTGTTGAACAGCTTGTATTTATTACCATTCTTATCTTGAATGTATTCCGTTGTGTTATCAGAGGCCATTCCTTATCACCAATACATCGAACGCAACCCTTTGGCGAAGTGCGCCATCCATTCTTCGGTATCGTTTCCGTTTGACATTGTCCCCCAGATCAATCTTGCCGAGCGGGGGCGTCGCGTCATTTGCCGGCGGTGGTCCAAGCTGTGATACATGCATCGAGTAATTATTGTCAGATGGTGCCGCTCAATGTTCTGTTGTTCTCGATATTACCGATATATCGCCCGGGTACCGATATCACCGGATGTTTCGCTTGTCTTTGTCAGGGACGGAGTTTCAAATGGACGAGAAATTTACCCTTTGGTATTTAGCATTGCTGGCTGACCTAACAATATTTTTATTTGCTTGATGTATGTTGCCACATGGCTTTCAATACAACGGTGTAAAATTGGTTGCGATAAATAATAAAACACCATTCATTGATTATTATCTATTTTCTAAATATTATTTGTTGTTTTTATACCGTAAAGATGTACAGGTCTCTCTCTGACATGGAAAGTGCACCACAATATATCACCGGATGTTTCGCTTGTCTTTGTCAGGGACGGACTCAGTTTCAAATGGACTAGAAATTTACCCTTCTGCATTGTCATTGCTGGCTGACCTAACATTTTTATTTGCTTCATGTATGTTGCCACATAGCTTTCAATACACCTGTGTAAAATTGGTTGCGGTAAATAATAAATTACTATTCACTGATTATTATCTATTTTCTAAATATTATTCATGTTGTTTTTATACCATAAAGACTTATCAGACCTCTTTCTGACATGGAATTTTTGTTCGAAGGACTACTAGACTATGTACCCGAATAATAATAAAAATATTGGATATATTTTATGATTTGTAAAATATTTCCAATTAATCATAATAGGCCCATTATTATTATTATTATTATCATAAAGGCTACAAGTTTCATGCATTTTTTTTTGTTAGGGATGGACCTTCGGTATTATCTTTGCTAGCTGACCTAACAATATTTTTATTTGCTTGAAGTATGTTACCACATGGCTTTCAATACAGCTATGTATAATTGGTTGCGGTAAATAATAAAACACCATTCATTGATTATTATCTTTTTTCTAATTATTATTTGTTGTTTTTATATCTTAAAGATTTATCAGATCTCGAACTCTGGTTCGAAGAACAACTAGACTATGAATCCAAATGATAATTAAAAATAAATTGACATATTTTATGATTTGTAAAATATATCCCATTAATCATAATAGACCCATTATTATTATTGTAACGTTTATTTATTTAGATGAAGTATGGAAGAATAATTGAAATATCAATATTTATAGAACTAAGTTTAGTAAAAGAATAATTCTCAGGGAATGAAAATCGAAGTGGTAAATGTCATGAAAGTTAAAAAATATGGGTATAAATAACATATACCTAATAGAAATGAGTGATATATTATTCAAAAAATTAAAATTATGAATATTTTAACATTAAACACTGATGATGATTAAAAACATATTTGTCAAGAATACGTTTATTGAGCACTTAGGATAATCAGCAAGATGTCATTTATCAAAAAGAGACGACTTGTTAGTGATATTTTTAACAATCTTCCCTGAGGAAGACCTAAGTGAGACCGAAACCGGTAGGAGGTAAAATTAAATCTTTTAAAAATTGACTGTTGTCCAATAATTTTAACCCTTTTTCAACCAAACCTTTGTCAAGAATTTGTAGCTCTGCTATTTTCAGTCTTATTAATTTTGTATAATTAATATATTAAAGAGCAGTAATCAGTTGTCTGTTTTTAGATGTCCATTACTAAGAAGTAGTTGGTTGCCATTTTTTGACAAGAGAAAAAACCTTTTTATCTGTTTGTTTCTTATAGTATTTACCTAGTAGTAGATTTAGGTTTCTCCTTCCCATAAATTAATCACCTTATTTAGGTGGATTTTTATTTATATTTTAATTTCACCAAGTACTTCATATATTAGGTATTACTATCTCTATGTGATTCGAAACACCAAGTATTGTCCTAGCATACTCTCCACACCAGTTGCGAGTACCCAGCAACGGGGGACTGCGTTCCCTATGAGTGCATCTCCCGTGATATATCAATCCGCGTATTTCCATATGTGGGCGGTCACGTGATGAATGGTTGGTGTGGCATGGTGTGACTAATCGGTGCGACATATCGACATGTGTGTTGAAGTGTATAGGCGCGAGTGTAACCAAACCGACACCACATGCCACGCACATCGATAGCTGACAATTCGCTTCGATCCTGACGCGACTGTTGCGGTTGCTGTTCGGCATATGCCACCAAGATACACAGCGCGTTGTTGCACTAAGCGGGGTGGAAACTCCAAACTCTTTATTATATGTTGCCACATGAACGAACACCTTCAAAAATTAAATCATAATAGCGTAAAACTAATACAAATAACGACAAAACCCCATCTACTGGACTGAAACAAAAACTTCAACCTGATTTCTAAAATTCAGATGTGGTAATGAAGAGAACAAGTACAGGCTGTCAAGTGACGAGAAAAGTTCTATCCTTTGCGGAGGGCAAGAAGAATTCTCTAAGGCATATAATGACATCGTGCGGGTTAATATCTTATATATTACTGTTTATTACTAGGTGTTATAATTACTAAAACTTGCTGGTTCTATTTTGGGTGCCAATGCTCCCACCTTACACGTTGCTGGCCTTTGTTAGTTTATTTTATCGCAGAATACTATTGCCCTATATGTATAAATAGTGCTTATATCAACAAAATAAATTCGCAATGAAACACGTTGCGATTAATTACTGGTACTTTAAAGTCCGCACCACTTCCTTGGCTTCATTTCCTTTCAAATATCGTTCCTTATGATATTAGGAGAAAACATTTAACTAAAAGATTATGGGATAGATATAAGTTCTTGCCAGATATGTTTCTAATAACACGTGAACTGGAAAACAGGCCACCAATTAAATTAAAATCTTGTAAACCTACTTGGATTCAAGATTTCATTCTCTAACCTTTTTCGGATAATGATTTTTGGAAAAATGTACGGACAGAAATTTAAATTACACAATAGATATAAACTAGTACAATCATCGTTAATACCACTATATTTACTGGACGAAAAAAAAAACAAGAAGATGATTGCTAGATTAAGAAGTGGAAATGCAGAGTGACATAACAAATACCGGATATCGCTTTGCGACAGGAAGAGGAATTTCTGAGTAATCTAAGGACATCGTGCAGGGAAATTCGTGGAAAAAGAAGAAAAGATAGGTTCTGTTAGATGATTTGGGGCCAGAATCGAGTGAAAGAAATTATAAAGAAGAGAAAGGGTAATGTATTATGTATTCAGTGTATTGCTAGGTGTTACAATGAAACCACAGAATAGTTACATACAGAAGCGACACTCCGTGTTGGTACCTTTTATGTTACCCTATTCAGTTCTATGACCTTAAAGCATTGTGTAGACCTTTAAATTTGTTGACTTCCTCTATCTCTCCTTAAGATGTGATGATACTTTCCGATTTTAAACAATGAGACTTTTAAATTTATTGCCTTTTCCCATCTCTCTCTAATTTTCGTTTCTCTGTCTTACTGTCGCTTCTGTATAAACCTAGTATGTGATGAAACTGTAAATATAAATGTATATTTTAAGCTTTTTTTTATTCTATTGTTTCATCCTCTAAATATAACCTTAGTAGTTAAACATTTGAACAAAAAAAATATAAAGAGACACATCTAAGAATACCGTTGCCTAATCCAAAAACAATCACCAATGCACAAGCCATTAGAGAAACGATCCGCTGTGCAATTCCCTTTATGCAAAAGAACATCAATAATCAAATAAGCAGCGTTTACACTACATAGACAACAGATTGCCGTATAGCAGTTCACACCAATAAATCCATCAGGCGAGCGGTGTGATCCCGATCAGAATCACGTGCAATGATGCGCGTGACGCGCTTACTCGCTCACGCACAGGACTCACGCGAGCTTTGCAAATCGTGCGTGGCGCGTTATAGCTATAGCCTGCATAGACGGCATTCAACAAGATACACTCATCGCTGGTATTGGACAGTGTTCTCTATTAGCTAAACGGTGGTGGGGTTAATAATGTGAGTGCAAGATCAGTTTTCTTCAAACGAAGTTATTAATAAATAAATATTTTATCGGACTGCTATATACTCCGGCCAGCGGTGGCTCACTACCTGTTAAGAGAGTTTTGTTTTATTGAATTTATTCCTAATACCCGGGACACACGACGAAAGTTAATGATCATTAACAGTTAATACTTAATTCAGTTGCCATGTGTCATATGATCATTTAGGTAATGATCATTTCAAACTTCATAACGGGGAAAGTACCGATGAAGTTTAAAAACCGATGAGCGGAAGTGTTTGGTTGTCCTCGCAAGTCGAATGACAGTTGAGTTTGTTGATGTTGAGGTTAATGTTAATATCTGGTTAAATTATTCTTTTTTGGGTTGACGATTAACTTCAATTGAGATTTTACTTAATGATCAATATTTATACCGTGTGTCCCCGGCATAACCATTGTCTTCTCAAAAGTAGGATAGGTTTTCTTAGTTAAGGGTTTTGTTAGTTTAAATTTATCAATAACCTCTGTCTACTTAGAGGTTAACGCGCTCCGATTCAAACTAAGCAGAATATGAGGTCTGGGCTTCAAATCCCGGTGTCTTCCATCTTTAACCAAGTAAAAACACCGCTGTAACTGAGTGGTAAAGAACCCACTACAAGCTGTAGGTGTGTATTATAGAGGCGTTCCGCTGTAACAAGTGAAATTCACATCTCCATTTCATTTGTGATCAAAACTCTCCTCGGGTAGTATCACCAATAATGATGATGATGACTGCCATTTATTGGGTCCATGGAATTAGTTAGTCTACAAAACTTAAACAGATCTACAGAAACAGCGTTATTTCAAGAGGCCAGATTTTTGGATGGTTTTAGGCCTTTTCTGAAGGAAAAGAGTCATTTGAAGATAAAACACGCAGCGAAAGGCCTTTGTCTTTAAGAACTAATGAAAATGTCGACAGAATTTCGGATTTTGTGCATTTAAGTCGTCGGTTGACAGTACTGAATGATTGGGGAAAAGTTACGAGTAAATTTGATTCACACCACCATTTTGACTAATTTATTGTTTGAAAAATCACCTTAAGGTAAATTATTTCGGGACACTTTAAAACATTTAAACGGCTGTAACCCACCAGCTAAGGTGATTCCAGTATCCGAATTTCAGTACTGCCATGAGGATAGAAAGATCCGTCTCCAATACTGCGTAGCTTCTTAAGGAAGTTATTTTAAGCTAGACAATATTGAATAGTAGTTCTATTCGAACAATTTAAAAAAAAAATCAGTCTTATTACCTAATTTACACACTCCCCCGATGGCATTATGATAATTGATATAGATAATGTCAAAAAAAGTAATTGCATTCATGGACTACGAAAATAGATTTAAAAATTCTTGATTTATTAGTTTATTTATTTATTTATTTGTGGTACAAAATTTCTATGTAGAACATCGTCTCAATTACATAAGGCATTGTTTAGCGACAAGTTTTACTTGCATTTTAGTGATACAGTCTCTACAAGCTCAGCACATACCAAACCGAGGTTAGGTAACCCATCCAATTGGACAGAGCAGGCTATATTGCTTGTCCTCATCATAGACAAGAGTCGTTGCAACCATACCCAACCTTATTGACTAATAAGATTATTACGAAATAATAGTAATATCTAAATTATTGTATTTTATATCTTCGGCAATAAACATCAATCAAAAAAGACGAAACAATTTTTGTGAATATGTATTGTGTTATTAAAGTTTTAAATCAATCTAGTAAGTTGGAAAGAGTCCGTGAAAAAGTAGGGAAAACATAATGTTGAGTGTTGCATATTTGCAACATAATTCGAATGAGAATGGGACCGCGGCAAAGACTATAAAATCTGGCAAATTAGTCTCCGGCTCGTGCCCCTTAGTTCATACATTACTTTAACTTAAAAATACATTATTTATTGCGCTCGTATGTTTCTAGGGAAGCCGAGGCGGCCGCGCACAGCGCCCTTAACGCCTCCGCCATACGGACTACAATCCACTACAGGTGGAAACCTTTTTAAAAATCTCTTAATCGTTTGTTAGAAATACACATTAGTGCGTCCGGCAAGCGTACGGTTGCATTTATATTAACTAAAGTAAAAAGATTAAAAAGGGCTCCTGCGAAAAATTACGAAGAGGAGAATATTTTATATTTAAAATTGCCGTGGATTTGTGAATGCTAAGCCCCTGTAAGCTCTTTCCTGTAATATTTTTTTATTTTGCAACGTTGCTATAGCGCTGTTTACACTAACTGAAACATATTAATTAAATATGGACTTTGTCTGCTACGGTTACTACAAATAACAAACTATAGGTTGCTCTTCTTTCAACTAAATCACAAAAAATATTGTATTCAAGTATTGTATGATACACTTTGTCTCAATGTTTAGTAGAATAATTTTAACTGCACTGAAGACAGTCACCAGCTGTTATAATTTGTGACTAAAATATTTATACGGACTTTTTATTTATTTGGGCGGGTAATGAATTAAAATATACTATTTTAGTTGGTTGTTTTCTGGGACAAAGGAATCTTGCTCCATAGAATGTGGGCTACATTTTAAAACTGCCGAAGGTACTCCGGAATGATTCAATGAACTGGGTCAAACACTCTTCAGATGCTTTGGATTGCTCTAGTTTACTGGATCAAGATTTAGACCATACACGTGCTCTAATTCTTGCCTCAGTAAAACCAGAACACTTTTCAGATGCTCCGGTATGTTTCAGTTTACTGGGTCAAGAATTAAACCATATATACTAGCCCTAATTCCTGCCCCAGTAAAACTAGGGTACAAATGTGAGTACCCTGTAGTTATTCCTAAAGAGCCCAATTTATTGGGTCAAGAATTAGACCATGTAAAAGCCCCTAATTCTTCTAGCAGTAAACAAGAGCACACCAGAGTACAATGAGGAGCACTTTAAAGGTGCTCCTGAATGACCCAGTTTGCTGGGTCAAGAATTAGACTTTGCACGTGCTCTAATTCTTGCGCCAGTGAAACCAGAGCACAATCCAGAACACCTTTCAGGTGCTCCGGAATGCCTCAGTTTACTTGACAGACCATATATGTGCTCTGTTTCTTGCCCCAGTGAAACCAGTGCACAATCCAGTGTTCCGGAATGCCCCAGTTTACTGGGTCAAAAATTAGACCATGTACGTGCTCTAATTCTTGCCCCAGGGAAACCAGAGTACAATCCATAACACACTTCAGATGCTCCGGAATTCCCCAGTTTACTGGGCCAAAAACTAGACCATACACGTGCTCTAATTCTTGCCCCAGTGAAACCAGAGCACAATCCAGAGCACCTCCCAGGTGCTTCGCAATACCCTAGTTTATTGGGCTTAAAAATAGACCATGTACGAGCTCTAATTCTTGCCTCAGTGAAACCAGAGCACAATCCACAGCCCCCCTCAGATGCTCTGGAATTTCCCAGTTTACTGGGCCAAGAACTAGACCATATAAGTGCTCTATTTCTTGCCCCAGTGAAACCAGAGCACAATCCAGAGCAACTCTCAAGTGCTGCGAAATGCCTCAGTTTTCTGGGCCAAGAACTAGAGCAAGCACGTACTGTAATTCCTGCCCTTGTGAAACTAGATCCCATACCAGCGAACTAGCCCACTAGACCAGGAACTAGATCGCGAGATCTAGTTCGGGGAGCGAGCTGCCTCTAGTCAGGCAGATGCTCTGGCCTCCCCGGAGTCCCGCCGAAACCGGACTCAACATGTCTGAGTACTGGCAACCCTTATATACCAATTTGGAGAGTGGGGACACTAAAACATTAAAATGTGATTGGCCAATTTTTGATTTGAAATAAAAACAAATAGAGAGGGAATTTAAAAATGAAAATTTGTAAACTTATGTATTTTAATGCGAGAAATTCAGTGGTGAAGTCAATTTGGGTGTATCTCATACCCATTTTCAGGTATAGGTCTTTAATTCAAAAGTGGACAAAAGTATATATTTTCCAAGTTTTCTGTTTGATACAGCATTTATTATAAGAAAGAAATTTAAAGATGAAAATTTATTTATTGACGAAATTAATACATTTTTTTTATTGATTGTGGAAAAATGAATTCATTTGAGAATGTGAATAATTTTTATTAATTTTTCTTTGTCACTGTACTGACATATTTTTTTATTTCTGTAACGTAATTAATACATATTTATTTGGTTCTATTATTGGGTGTGGAAAACAAATTTATATGAGAATGTGAATAATATGAGTAATTTTATAAATTTTCTTCGTCACTATACTGAGATATTTTTTATTTGTGTAATCTTTGTTTATGATTGTTTGTCCAGGCTGCAATAACAGCCCCGGCCTCGTGTCTGGTGGTCCTAATGTCATCCTAAGTCGCAGTTATCGGCCCCAACCATTACCGAAATATCATCAAAGACTTTCTGCAGGCATCAATGGCTGTAACGCGCGTCCAAATTATAACTTACTGCCCTGTATACCGCGCTCATATTGCCTTATTACTAGGGGTGGCCAATGGCCGAACTCCCACGGGATATCGCAGAGCATTCCTTGACGGATATCGGGATAGCTCCGACCCATTACTGGGTATGACAGACTACCGACAATATTCATTACATTAGTTTCGTAATTTTATTGACCTATATTTAAATCCAACATAAGTCTACAATCAACTGGGTATGACAGATTGTACATATGTTTCCTGCTGACAATATTCATTACATGAGTTTTCTAATTTTGATGACCCATATTTAAATCCAACTTAAGTCAATAATCTAAATGCAGGTAAAAATTATAGATCTTTACTTTTTTATTACGAGTATGAGAATATTATATATGACAGCTTGTACATATGTTTACTACTGACAATATTCTTTACATTAGTTTTATAATTTTGACGACCCATATTTATATCCACCTTAGGTCAATAATCTTGAAGTAATGCTGCTAAAAATTGTAGAACTATACTTATTTATTACGAGTATGAGAATACTAGATATGACATATTGTAAATATGTTTACTACTGACAATATTAATTACATTAGTTTTATAATTTTGATTACCCATATTTAAATCCACCTTAGGTCAATAATCTTGAAGTAATGCAGCCAAAAATTATAGAACTTTACTTATTTATTCCGAGTATGAGAATACTAGTTATGATAGCTTGTACATATATTTACTACAGACAATATTCTTTACAATGAATCGATTTAAAAAATAAAACAGGTATTTAATTTTTTTGTCTAGTATCGTATATGTAAAATAAAAAAAGTAATACAGCTAAAAATGATAGACCATTACTTATTTATTATGAGAATAATATTGAGTTAATTTATGAAACGTAAATATATGCGTACAATAATTGTGAATAAAAGAAGGAAGACATTAGAACTACAGTTTTATATTTATGTATTTAAAGTAATCATTTCCACTACTCTTAATTTGTATCTTATAATTTGGGTATCAAATTATAATACTATTAAAGGGGTAATTACTTAAATGTCCTTTTACGTATAACTGTGACTTTTTATATATTTCTTTATCATTAACTTTAAATGAGTTTCTCAACGATCATTTAAATACATCCTAAGATAAATTATATGTAGATTTCTTCCTAAGGTTGTAGTGTTAGTTATAATTAAAATGCAAGTAAAATTGAAATTAAGTTAAGGAATGGGGTATATGAACAAATTTTTATTTTCATAAGTATGCTACTGGGCAAAAAAATTAAATGCCTGTATTTTGTTAAGTAGATTAATTTTTCATAGTTTACATTAAATAATAAAAATTGGATATTGTAACGTCAGCGTTGTAAAATCGTGAATAGAAACAAATAGATTGAAAAGTAATGCAACGTTTAGTTTTTATTATTATAATGAGAAGCTGTATTGGTATTTTTTTATATTTTATGATTTATATATCTTTATTATGATCACATACCCAATAAAACTAATGCCTATAATGACGTACCTGTACTTAAAGAGTGGTACTTTTATGATTTTTTTTTGTTTTCTGTAGCACTATAAGTTAAGTTCATAAGTACTAGGACTATTATTATTTTATTAGACACCCACTATTATTAACCTATATTTGATGTGAGAAATTGTTTATTACTACTGCTTACTTGCTAACCATGGTCACCTAGGTCAATAATAAATTATTATTAACCATGGTCGATAATGAAAACTGTCATTTTTTAAAAATTTGCAAAGTTAAGGGTAGTTTACTTGAAGTAGACATTTTTGGACCACTGGAGTAGCTATTAATTACACAATATTTGAAATTTATTAGTATTAGACATTATGTACACAACTACTTTCATTCTAGAAGATTTGAAAAAAAATATTAAAAATAACTAAAGACCAGTGGTTTGCTTTTGTTTTACAATCAGCATGTCGTACAGTATATACCCTTTAATTTTTGTCTTAAGTTGTGGAAGTGATGAAATGAATGGGGCTTCCAATTTTTAAATATTTTTATAAATGTTTCGTTACATAGAAATGAAAATTACAAATACCCATCCATACTACATACAATATCCAAGATTTGAATCTAGAACTTTCAGCGTATAAACTGGATATATTATCCACAACACTCAACACTATACCGATCGGCATACTAAGAACATTATACCAACATTGCTAAATAGATAATGTGTATCGCTTTTATGATTTTCCTCACTGCGTCCCTGACTTGGCCATCCCTGAACCACATGTCCAGGCGGCGATCCGTTCGAACATAACTTTCAATAACCGATGACAACTAATAGCCTTGGCGGTGGGTATTGACCAGGGAAGATATTGTGGACAGGGAAAGCTGCGCGTCACATAAAACCCGTGTTTTATTACCAACCGCTACTTCCTGACCCCGGAATTCCGTCTGGACTAACTGCCAATATCGGCCACATTCCTATCAGGATTGTCTTGCTGGATTTGTTTAGGCTACACAATTAACAAGAAATATAACAACAAATATAAAATTGTGTACTGTTATCATATCACCAATCGGTTAGGCTGTTTTAGACTAGGCTATATATGGGTCAATATATAGTACAAGAAATGCTACAATATCTTGTACCAAAAATTGTTAGATTTTGACGAAGTTTTATTTGATATTAATGCAATTTCTTGTACAATATATTGGCTCTGATTTTGCGCAAAATTAACCATAAATTCATATATATTTAAAGTTTGCAATACGTACAACTGTACCAGTAGTAAAAGTTTTCTATAACCACACTACATACAAAAATAAATAAATATTAGAAACATGCGAGATCACAAAATTCATTTGTTGTTTTTTAACACATTCTCGATGGTATACAATGTTTCAACCAATGTTCTGTTTCATACCAGCTAATTTAAATTGTACCAATAATGGTGCAATTTATTGGCTAGTCTAAAACGGCCGTTAAAGTAACAACACATATGTACAGTCTACTTCTCGGAGTTGTTATTCTTATCATCAATTGTAACTGTATGATTCAAATCATAGGAGGGAAGGAGGAAATCGTATGATTCCTGAAGTAAATAAATGTTAAAATGGACAGTATTATAGACATATATAATAATGAATAAAACATACAAAAAGAGTTGTAGATTAAACTAACGAAACTAAGAAATTACCAACACACAATGTATCTCAAATTGTCTATGGCAAAATTTACTTAATAAATGACATGAGTATTATTATTCTTGTACAAACAGTCGGTTAAATTAATAACATATATTTATGTTGTTTTCAGAGGGTTATAGAAATATTAACGAGCACCGATGAGTCACTTATTTAGCGCGCTCCGATTCAATATGAACGTGAGATCTTGAGTTCATTTTTTTTAAACCAGTGCTTCTCAAGATATTTACCCCAACTTTCTTATTTTAAATGGAACACCTATATACTTTTATATAAAATTACAAATCCAGTGATACGAGCATGTTTAAATTTAATTTTTAGTTAAAAAATAAAGTCCATATTTTGACATTAATTTTATATACTTTTATCTGAAAATAGCAGCTGCCATTACTAAATAGAAAACAAACGTTTTTTGGGAAACTGAAAGAAATTTTGAAAAAGTTAAAACAGAATTGGCCATTTTGGAACATGCAAAACTTTTATTAAGAAAACATTTTTCTCGTGAAATAACAAATAAAAATATTTTCCCTTTTTGCAAATCGATTTGTTGACATACTATATAATCATTATTCTAATATAAAAATACATCATTTGTAAGATCTGTCTATGAAAATAAGTAATAAAAATTATGATACATTTATTTATTTATTGCCATTGTAATGACAATAATATGGCATATGAAACATTGATGCCAGTAATTATGATAAAACAAAGTATGTTTATTACAAATTATCTGCTTGGCTCCCCCTGTTGTATGATTAATACCAGCAGAGGCCGATAGGAGAGCAGAGGAAAGTAACCAATTTTTGCGGCATTAGGTCCAGGGGCATTAAGTTTATAGATTGTTTTACGAGCGGTTCGAACGTCCTGGCCGGCCACTTTGGCAAGGCATAGGCCGGATCGGTCACTATTCGGCTTATAAAATCTTCCACCCTTACTTCTTCGGCTATTACTGGACTCGCCAATGTCTGACGTCACTGATGCTGCCAACTGCTTTCTGCGCTTACATGGGGATTCTCAGTCGGACTAGAAACACTACATTTTTGTAATTTTTGTTGCAGGCATTTGTATTTGATTTTGACACTCTTAAAATTTACATTTTCAGTTAGATATTGAATGTTACGTATTCTGTAATGTTCTTCACGTCAAATAGCTATCGTACATGTAATTTTTGTTCTGTAAAATTTAGCAGTGTGATCGTGTGCCACTCGTGCAAAATCACCTATTTCCCACCTTGTGTGATTTCAACACTCGACTTCGTCCCGTGCCGACACTTTCACACCTCGTGGGAAAGAGGCGACTTTCTGTACTTGTTGCATAATATACTATTATACATTCTTTTTAATTTTTCGCCTAGAAACTTTTTGTCTCTAAAATTTTTCTCTTCTTGAACTTCAGTAAATATTGATGCACTGATGATAGAGTTTAATTATTTCTTCTACTGTTGTAGATATTTATTAAAGTTACACTTCAAAAAAGTTTGTTTGTTGAGTTTATTTTACAGATTTTCCAAAATATACAGAGTGGCTCTATAAGCTTGCTTACTATTGCTATCTCGAGTACTATAAGAGATACGAAGCTGGTTAAATTAAAATATATTTTCCTATTACAAGACTATTATAATATGCCAAACATTTATGTTAACCAGTGGTTATTAAGATATTAGGCCCAACTTTCTTATTTTAAATGGAACACCCGATATATTTTTACATATTTGGAATCTACATAAAATTACAAATCCAATGATGTTTGAAGTTAATTTTAAGTTACGTTGGCATTAATTTTGTCTTTTTCCTGAAAATAGAAAATGCCATAAATAAATAGAAATCAAAGGTAAAAATATGTAGGGTGTTCCAATAACTTAAGACCCACAGATTTAAAAAAAATGTTTGTCACATAACGAGCGAGACTCACCGCAGATTAATTATTAATAATAATAATTATTAAAATAATGTTTTTATTTTTTTTTTATTCATAGTTTTAGTTATTTTTATTATCTTTTATTATTCATATATCGTTTATTAAACTTATTTATATAAATATTTATATTTCAATCGTTTTTACACTTCATCTAAATAAATACACGTTACAAGATTATAAACAACAACCCTAATCAGAGTATTGTTAAACAAAATAAAGTAAGAATATTTTTTGTGAGAATTAATTTTTCGGTCAATTTAATGTAATGTAGAAGTATGCTTGTACATTGTAGATAATAATAAATAATTTAATGTGATTATAATGGGAAATCCAAGTTTTTCTCGACAATATTAAAAATGTCGTTTACAATAAGCATAAACGTGTTTCATTGTCACTGGACAATTAATATGGTTATTGTGTATAGTCAGCAATAATTGACGAATTGTTTATATTTTCGCAAAAACAAACATATTAAATAGTCGTTATTGTCATGAGTAATAAATAATGAACTCGATTACTAAAAATAATTTTAACCTTCAACAACAAAATTCGCTTCTGCGAAATAATTAATAGCCCTGGTTCAATTACAAATCCATACTCGGCTATCCGAATTTCCATTGTAAAGCAGTGGTATTTACATTCAAACAGCTTGCAAATCAAGTGTCGAAGAGTGTTTTTGCAATCGTATAAATCAAACACCTAGTCGCTCTTAATTCACACACAGATGCACTAATGTATTCATCATTCATGTGATACAATTTTGAATTAATGGCTAATACCTGTACCCAATGCTTTCAATCAACGCTTTCAAAAATGTACAGTCATCGACAGGGATTCGAATCGAAAAAGTTTTTGGTTTGGTTACAGTTAAAGGATTTTACATTAATAGAAATTTGGTTTTGGTTATTGGTAATGGTTTTTTGATAATATTATATTGGTTTTCGTTTCGGTTAAAATATACAAATAAATTTCGGTTTGTGTTTGGTAACTATTTTTATTTGACTTTATTAAACTAATTGTTGATTTATTTATTGGCGCAAAATTTTCCAGTAAAAGCTACACTTATTTAAATTAAAAATTAATTTTAATTTCTCAAAAAATTGCTGCACATAATTGAATCCAATTGTTCTACTTGTTGTTCTACGTCTAGCCCTATATTAGCTTCAAAATTTCTATGTTAACAACTCTATATATTTCCTCCTAATTATTACTTGTTATATTTATTTTCCAAATATTTCCAGAAATAGTTATACTTATTTACCCCAAAAATTTATTCTAATTTCTCCAGAAATAGTTGCAAATAATTTGTACTAATTGATCTAATTGCTGTTCTATTTCTTGCCTCACATTCTTGTTCTAGTTTTTGTCTTATTTTTCAATCATTGCTTTATTTATGTGCTCCACAATTTGCTCTAGTTATATCTTGCTTATGTATCTAATTCGTGATCTATTTTACTAAATACATTTGCTCCAGTATTTCCTCTGAATTATGCTCTAATTTCTCATATCACTGTTTAAGTTGTTTGTTCATAATTTATATTCTTGCTCTAAATATTTGTTCTAGTATGCTTCGTAGTTTCCAAGAATTGCTTTATTTGTTTATACTTAATAACTTGTATTTATTTGCTTTTTGCTCTAGGTATTTGACATAATTTCCAATATTTTTAAAATTTATTTTGTTTATAATTCGGTCTAATACTTCTTGTCAATTTATCTAATATCTGATCTATTTATTGGTCTAGAATTTGTTCTACTCTTTAACCTATTTGCTTCAAAATATGCTCTATTTTATCTAGTATATGTTTGGATTGTATAACTTATTGATTGCTCTAATTTAACTAATTCCTGATCTATTTATTATCCCATATTTTCGTTAATTGATTCTTGATGTACTCTATTTTATATAGTTTAATGATAAAATAGATATAATTTGAGTTAAAACTGATTGTATATAGTTGGCAACAGAAAGTAGTATGTGGAAAAAGTTAGTCCGTTTGAGTAGTAGCATGTAAACGCGCCAGTTGTCAATAAGCCACCGATCTAGGGATTAGGGACATTCTTACAGTAGCCAGAGAGATTTCCTCTGATTCCTGCAATACTCGCCCTTCTGGCTCTGTTCTCCAAGGGTTGTTTTGGCGTCCCGACTGGCCGAAGCCACGAAATGACACCCCGCGGATGTCGGGGCCGTAAAGAGGTTTATTGCTGTCTATTGGTTATCTTCTGGACATCAGGGAAAAACAACAATATATGAAATATCATCTCGCCACAATGGGGAAGTTTTGGCCGAGTTATTTGGTTTATTAACAATTGATTTATTGAATATTATCTTGGGTAATGGACCAGCATTGATTTAATAACGGAAAAACAGGAAACAGAAGGGAAATCGTAAGTGTAATTATATTTTCATCACATCTTATTATCACGATTACATCTATGTATTTTGATATATGTAAACATACAAATATGATCATCATTGGCCTTACAACCTTAGAAGAGTTTTGGCTACAGTTACATGACAATTTTACTTGCATTTTGGTGGAGTATTTTAACAGTCTACAAGGGCTAAGGAGTGAGTTTTTTTTATTTACGTTAATGAATGAACCATTCCTTAATTAAGCCTTGATCCACTGATCAACTCAGATCCATGAATCAATTCAACTAACCATTAAAAAAAATCAATGATCAACTGATCGTCGTTTTGACGTTTTGATATCTGTATATAATTAAAATTAATCTTAATTAAATAATATTATAATTTTCTTTGCCATTTTTATTTATTCTACGAGGTGTTGAGGGGAATAAACCATGTGAGAAATAAAAAATACTTTAGTCCTTAGATAAACATTATTTTTTTTCGAAATCGTACAATTATTAATTCAAAACATAAATAAAGAGCATTATGTGTTTGTTAACGACAGCTAGCTATTGATGTCAAAGTGTCAAATATTTCTTATAATTTTCATTTATATTTACACCTGCTTAGACGTCGTCTGCATGAAATCAGATATATTGTTATTAAAGGTAAATAATAAATAAATTCACCAATAATATTATAGAATGATATGTTTGATATTTTAGGTATTGCTAAAATAAACTATAAAAATATAATACTATTAAAATATAGGTTAATTCAGTTTGACATATGAGTACGTAGAATTAAATATTGACATAAGAGTCTGTAAAAGTTTTATTTAGCTACTACTTCCACTAACTTTGCGGAGTAATATCGTGTAATTTAGTACAGATTCTGATAAAATATAATTATACGTCATATGTCAACAAAAAAAGACAGAAAATTTAATTCACACTCGTAAAATTATATGAGCTGCCAAAAAAATCAACAAAACTGTGAATCAAATTGGTGAATTAGAACAAATGTTGATCTGTGGATAAGCTTGATACCTCGAATCAGTTGATCATTAATCAATGGGCTAATAGTTAATTCGGCTGTTAATTATTACAATTTTCTTCAGTCTTAGGACCGATTTTTTCACCTTGGTTAAGTTACTTTAAGGATGGATTAATAGAAAAGTATCGCATCGAAATTTTTCAATGCGGTGTTGTTTAAGGTAAGCATCTCTTTAATCATAGGTGAAAAAATTGAACCGTTGTTAAACTATGAAACAACAATTGACAGTTAATAATGATGTAAACTTGACTACTTATGTCTTACATTACTTCGTAATCATGGATATGACAAATCTTATGCTTCGGGTTAAAATAAACCCATGTTATGGATTTTATATGTTAACTATTTTAAGAAGATATCCTTCCAAATTTGTATTAATCCTTGCAAAAACTTATCTGTTAGACAATACAGCCACTAGGGTGCTATAACTCGTTGTAAGACTCCACTGAATCGCGTAATCTCGCGGTATCGCTACAGAGGAATCCAATAGCTGTAAAGAAACACATTGAGATAGTCCAGAGGTACCTATTATACACCTCAGGCCATCCCGGACACATATGGAGACTGGAAATGTACAATGGGTTCGATAAAGATTGCCCCGAGGAGCAAAGAAATGGGGGAATACATAATATTTATCTCGGAATATATTCAGCAACACAAGAATCAGTCACTATATTTAAATAAAAGGAACATTTGCACTGATTTTGGTTATATTAATTAAAATTTCTTCCATCTATCTATCGACTCTATAAATGTGCCCAACTTCATTCAACAGAGTTACCATATTTCACATTTATATATCCCTAGATTACAATCTGTTATTTTTTTTAATTGAAAATTTTAAGACATATATTAAATAATGTAGCAAAGTATAAAAAATAGTTTATTATACTCGTTTCATGCGAAGTATTGTTCCTTTCTAGTTTTGGAGCACTTGAAATGAATATCCTTTTAAATTAGTTTTGTTTATTCGGTTGTCCTACTCAAAAATATTATAAACTGTATTAAAAACAGTTAAGGTTATCAATATGACATTTAACGTAGGGTGCAGTTGTTGGAAGTACCAATTTTATAACAACAAAAAAACAAAAACCGTTAAACAATATTTTATATTATTAAACTATTTTCGGTATAATAATAGGACAATTGTTAACGCAAAGTATAAATATTATATTACTATTTTTAATGAATAATTTTTTACTCATTGTTTTGACAATCAGTTCGTCAACTCAGTCAGCACTTTTGTCTGTGGTAATATTATGAAAATATTTATACCCTTATACATTATGAGTTATGAAATTTGAATATCCTTTTAAATTAGTATCTTTTATTCGGTTTTCCTACTCAGAAATAATATAAATTGTATTAAAAATATTTGTGGTTATTATAATATGATATATAATGTGGGGTGCAGTTGTTTGTAATAATTTTATAATAATAAAAAAATTAAAAACTGTTGAAAAATTTGTTGTATTATTAAACTGTTTTTGATATAATAGTAGGGCAATTGTTAACGCAAAGTATAAAAAATATATTATTATTCTTAATGAAAATTTTATTGCTTATTATTTTGAAGATCAGTTGTTTAACGTCAACTCAATCTATATTGAGAAGACCATTATTGACCAGCGCCTTATATTCTTCGCTTGCTTCACACCTCGGGACTTAACATAATATATTAATATTCTTAAGAAATATTTTATTGATTATTTGTCGATCAGTTCGCCTTCACTCAATCAGCACTTTTGTTGGTAACATCCTACCCCTATCCACCATCTCACATCTCACATCTCACATCTCACATCTCGCATCTCGCATCTCGCATCTCGCATCTCGCATCTCCTATTTCCTGTGCATCCGGCCGGCGATGTTGAGATAAGCCCAATCAATGCAGATGCCGCATGTGGTGCAAAGCAACTACCGCCGAGTGCAGTGATTAGCCGAAGCCGCCACACATGTCGATGGTATAAAAACACCATTCACTCACAAGCCATCTTCCATCGCTACTACAGCCAATGTACCGAGACACGCTTTGAACTCCCCGAGATATAGGCTAATTAAATCGGAAGCATATGCCTACTATTCTAATAAATATATACCACTACATTCATCACTGGTGGACTTATTTTTATTTGCTTGAAGTATGTTGCCATATGGGTTTAAATACACTTTTGTTAAACGGGTTGCGGTTGAGGAATATTTATTTCAAATTTAATCTTACGAGCATAATACTCAATAATTGAACAGAATTGAATCATACACATTATTATTTGGGACTACAAGAGAAAATATGAACATTAACAAACTTAACACTATAAAAGAAGGTCTTTTTTGGAGTTGCAGTCATTTAATAAAATCCATTAATACACCAACGTTTCGACTGTAAATCAGTCTTCATCAGGGTGCTGATAACATACAAAACATACAATCAAATATACAGACTTACATAAATGGTATTAAAATATTATCAAGTAAATCATGTAAATTATTTTACAGAAATCTTTCGTTAAACATAGATAAAACAAATACACGTACATGTTATTTAACAGTTATCAACCAACTGACTTACACAAGAAGTTTCTAGTAGAGTAACAATCGAAAATTGTAAAAACTAACCACTAGCCAATCAAGGGCCAGAGAACAGCGAAACAAGATTGTACAACTAATGTAAAACTAATTCATTCTAATAAATATATACCATTACATTTATCACGCTTTACTGGCTGACTTACAATATTTTTATTTGCATGAAGTATGTTGCCACATGACTTTAAACACACTTGTGTCAAACGGTTTGCGATAAATTCATAAATTAGTAATGTTACAGTTTTCTTATCAACCAATACTAAATAATTAAGGTGCAAGGCATTTAAGTATATTATAATCTGCAAGGAGGTATGAATTGAGGCGAAGTTTGCAGAGCCGAAGTTCATGTTACAGTTCTAGAATAATTGTATTATAAGTCGTCTCAAATAGAAATGGACCTGTCAATCATTCTCGTGCATCTAATGCAATAAACAAATTAAAGGAGACGGTAACGTATATTTCGTTTTTTGCAATGGTGCTTATGTTAATGGGGGCCTCTGGGCAAAAGTTTGGTGGGTGCCCTTTTTCAACATGGAATAAAAATTGAAAATCTATATTTTGTGGTTGGTGTATTAGTGGATTTTATAAAATGAGTGCAACTCCAAAAGTTTTTCCTAATTACTAATTATCCAGTCGAATAAAATCAATTTTGTGTTGATAAACATAAAATTTTGTTTTAGTACCTTTCTTGCTTTCTTCTTTGTAAAATATTCTATAAGATCTTTATATGATAATATTGTTAAAATATCATTGTTGATGTTCAGAAGTATTTGATAATGTTTTAGGCGTTGTTCGATCATAACAGTTCTCAGCCTATTTTTTTATATTGTTAATTTTGAGAATGCAGTTAAATTCTCAAGAAGACTTCCATGTTTGGAAAAGGATCCTGCACTTTTTTTCTATTATTAAATTATACAAAAATGATTTCGACAAAAGAAACTGTTATTTTTTTCTATTAAAAATTAAGTCATTCCGTTGTAAATGAGTAAAGTTAAAAGTGTATATTTTGGTGTTTTTTTTTTGCGCTAAATATATTAAAATAAAGGTTAATGTTCGCTAAAACCGGTTTTTTTTTTGATTAACTGTTACCGGTATTTTTAGCATTAAAAATATCGGTTAAAATTACAGTTAATGTTCGCAATTTTCGTTCAATATATCGGTTACCGGTTTTTATTAACCGGTTACATGCCCTGATTGTACTAGAAGATTATTTCTGTATTGAAATTTGTGGATGATGCCGAATACGAAAGACAGAATTAAATTTCAATTTAAATGATAGTAACTAAATTTATTTCTTACATTATAAATAAATATAGAAGATATTTACTAGACGTCTAGCTGATGTGGAAAGCACACCATGGGCATATTTTTATATAGGAAAGAATGACAAAGAATGAGTCGGTGAACTGGACCACAAACCCCATTAGGTCGAGTTTTTGCGGGAGAAAACAGCGGTTGAAAATGATAGATTTTGGAAGTGCAATAAAGGTATCAAAGGGGAATGAAAATAAATCGTGGATGCAAAGTGAAAAATATCGGATATTGTGGGAGAATGTCTGGAATCTGTCAGAAACCGAGAAGTCGTAACAATGATGAATTATTAACGATAAATCAAAGGGCATAAAGAGGTAAAAAGCGGTGGTTAGCCAAAGATCCGCCAGCTTTCAATCATCCCCTCCCGCCCTGGCTTTCCTCTTTGAACCCGATCGTTTTTCCGTAAAATTATTCATTATTGTTCATCAGCATTGTTGCCAAACGATATTATTAAATTCCCTACGGAGCCGAGAAAAAAGAAAAGCACAACCAGATGATGTCAAAGCACAGCCAGACTACCGACTACGCTCGGTAATTGGAACTCCAAAACATATTAAAAAATCGCTCCAAGATCGGCACGGCCTCCCCTGTTATTGCGCGTAACGCCTGAATTAATTATTTATCGGTATTTTAACAATTTCACAATCACCCCGTATCAAAGATGAAATTAAAAAATCTGATGTGGACACCACATGACTTCCTTGTACGCTAAATTATAAACATTTTTTTTTGCAATACCTGCTCAGTAAGTTAACCATTAATAACAAAATTTAAACACAGTAAGTGGAACTTTTATTGCAGATTTGGTTTCCATGGTTATAGTAAACACTTCCCGTACACGGTGGACAATAAGTGTGTTACTTACAATTCATGGTGGATGGTAAGTATTTAGTTTCCACATCATCATAAACATTCATGGCACTTTTACTCTCAATTGCAATTCAACTTCTATTTTTGACATCAATCTGACAGACGTTAATTTTGAAACCTATTTTTCTTTTTTATTATTTTTGTAGGTATTGAAAAAAAAAAGCTTACTAATCTTGAACTGTAAGTGATGTTTGAAGTCTCGAATATTTAGGAAATCTCGACCCTTCGGGTCTCGACTTCCCAAACAACATTCTCGACCTAAAAACTGTCACTTACAGTTCACGGTACGTAATATACTATTACTGCATTTCAATTAAACTCATTCGTTTGAAAGTGCACTTCAACTTCCATTCGTTACATATCTTCGAACTTCACTTCGAAATGGATCATTTTTCAAAAAGAATATTTTAAAATGTTTATCACTATTCCTTATTGCACTTCACAAAATTACTGTAATCGTTAGAAATCTCGTAAAGAAAGAGATGATATTTTAGTTTACTTCGTACATAATTCTCAGGAATATATTTTTCCAGCTTGTCAATGTTAATTTAACAAATCAAATGTTTCCTAAAACAATTAAAAGCCAACTAAATAATTAATTTTATTAAGATTTTGCCAAAATTATACTGCCTTTTTGGAATGGCCGATTGGAACCAAAAATGGATGTTTGTTACTAGATGTTATAGCTATTCCATAAACAAAATTTCCACATTCTACAACTAATAGTTTTTGAGATATGAGAAAATATCAAAAAAACACTACGAGCAAAGTGCCCTTTTGGCACTGCCGATTGCAACACAAATGCGAGGTGCACATCTAGATGTTATAGCAGCCCCATATACAAAATTTCAAAATTTTCCGGCCAATCATTTTTGAGTTATGCGAGATACATACGTACGTACGTACATGCATATGTACATACAGACGTCACGCCGAAATAGTCAAAACGTGTATTTCCGTTGAAATTTGAAATTAGAAAATTTTCGCGATTACAATACTTCCTTTACTTCGTACAAGGAAGTAAAAATCGCTTCAAGATCGACACGATCTCCCCTCTGTTATTGCGCATAATGCCTGAATTAATTATTTATCGGTATTTTAACAATTTCACAATCACCCTGTATCAAAGATGAAATTAAAAAAGTTATCGGAGCATCTCTCGGAATTATTTTTATCTTTTAATTATGTCTGCTGGAATACTTTTATTGAAAATAAAATATTATAATTCCGTAATCTGCAGCGTGTTTTGAGAGATAATGTATATCAGATTATTTTATTCTCCGCATACTTTCATATGTTTAATTAATTTGCAGCATCTTTGCTTTATCTACTTACACAAAAAATACTTTTATGCTTTACATTTCATCTCATTAGATACAATATTATAATAACATTTTACGTACATTAACATATCAAACCAAATTATTACCTTTTATTTTTTATTATCTTTTCAACTGGTTACCCTTCCTAGTCTAAATTACTCCCATCTTTACATTTTACTAGAATCAGATTTTCAGAGAGAACGTTTTTTATAGAAATTTATGCTGAATTAATTTTATCGACTGGTTATTGGTTGAGGAAAGTTTAGAATAATTTTCCTTTTATAGAAATTTATATTTAAAATTTTTTGTTTTCACATGTGTAGAAGAGACGAGACAAGATCGAGTGCTGGAATCATACAAGCTAAGAAATAGGTAACTTTCTGCACTTGTTGCAAAATATACTTTTTTTCACGACATATATAGAAACCTCTACTTTCTTCTCGTGAAATAGAGAGGAAAATTAATTGTCTCTCTCTAGAGAGGAAAATATACAGTGTTACCAACAGTATAACATCGATATTATTATAAAATGAGATATTGGAAAAATTTATTATTGTATTAAAAATAAAAAAAATCCTATTTAATAATGATATTCTTAAAAAAATGGTAACTTGACCTTGAATTTGCATATTGGAAATACTGTAACATTGCTAAACGTCTAAGTATACTAACCTAATTTTCTAACTTATTACGTTGTTGTACCTTTTCGTTCAAATAAATCGATTTTTGAAACATGTGAAAAAATGTTTTGTCCAAAAGATACGCTTTCCTCTCCTAGTGGAGGTAAAAAATCAAGGTAAGAGTGCTCTTACAATTCATGTGACCCGGATACAAAATAAAATTTTCGTCAACATCCATCCAGTCGATCCCAACGAAAGGTACGAATGGCAAACCCAACAGAGTGCAGAATTTTAGAATGGATGATCATTGGAGTATGTACGTATGTATGTATTACAAAAACCGGCATCTGAGGACCAAGTGCTGACACTTAAAAAAAAGGTAAGTTGACAGGTGCTGCCCTCGTCTTTCAGTGGTCAATTTGGAAACTATACACGTATAAAATTTTCCAAATGTACGTGAGTATTTAATTTAAAAGGCGACATTTGAGAACCAAGTGCTGACTCTTAAAAAAAGGTAAGTTGACAGGTGCTGCTCTCGTCTTTCAGTGGTTAATTTGGAAACTATATACGTGTAAAATTTTCTAAATATACGTGCGTATGTAATTCAGAAAACGACATCTGAAGATGAAGTGATGACACTTAAAAAAAGGTAAGTTGACAGATGCTGCCCCCAACGGAGAAAATTAGAACTATATACGTGTACTTGTATACTTACTGGTTTTTTCACCCTGAAAAATAAAGTACTGATATAATACAAATGTAAATAATGAAATATATTTTTTCTACGACCACCATGAAAAGTTAATATTTATGCTCTCTTTTGTCATCGTAATGTCAATGATTACTGAAGAACGAGCAAATAAATACTTTACCGCGCGTCTCCATAAGCAACGAGCGATAAAGTACTTAATTTGCTCGCTTAGATTATTTATTTACTCATATCGTCATGGTTACAGCAACACAAAACAGGAAATTGGTTAAGATTTAATTGAATTTTTATTTCGTTAGTAAAGTCGTAGAAAAAATTATGTGTGCATCTCTAGCGTAAAGTATCTTTATTGCTCTAGCTCGAATGTAGCGCTCGCTACGCTCGCGCTTCAATTTACAAACACGAACAATAAAGATTCACTTTACGCTCTTGATACACAAATATAGTATTATTTAACAAGCATAATAGGTAGGCTATATTACACGAGAATGTAATTAAAAATACGAGCGGTATCGAGTATTTTTAATCATCCGCGTGTAATGTAGCCATATTATGCGAGTCAAATTCTATACTTTATCTACAACTATCAGGCATATAAAAAATCTGATATTATTTGTTAAATATTCAGTTAACTGTGAGTAGTTCATATATAGCTTAACAGATGGCGCCACAGTAGCACTTAAATGTCAAAATAACTATTCAAATTGTATTTATTATACTTTTATAATCATTTATATTGATATTTATGATAAAAAATATATTATTAATAAATTAACAGTTTATTAAAATGTTATATGTTAAATTATATGCTCTATTTATTACAGAAAAGTGTAGCGTGTAATATTACTTTTCATATTACACTTGTGTAATATGAGTAGTATATTATATGTAGTATCACACGTATAATGTACCCATATTTCAATAGTTGTAGATAAACTAATTTATTTAATATTTTCTATTACATATAAATATTTATGGTGTATTAAGTATGTACAAACAATTTACATGTGTTTGTGGTTTATGTGGTGCAAGGGGCTGCCTAAGAGATCCAGGGGGGTGCTGCCATCACTCCATCTGTAACAAAAAAAAAGTATTAGTACCTAATACGAAATCAAGGGTGCATCTACTATAATTTTTTTTTTCTGTTTTAGGGTCTTTTACTCGTGAACTAAAAAATCGAAAAAAATATTTGTGTTATGGATCTGGCAGAATTTTTTTTGTAGATTTTAAATTTTCACAGTTCATTACATTATCTTTAACCGTGTAGAAGTGGCACACGAAATAATAGAAAATGAGCAAATTATAAAATTTATTTTCTGTGTTTAAGGGTCTTTATCTTGCAAACTACTCATTTAAAAGAATGTTTTATAAATGTGTCTGATCGGAAATTTTATTTAGATTCTAATAATTTAAAGCTCGTTACGATATCTTTAACCGTGTAGAAGTAATAAATCAAAATGTAAAAAATTAACCGATTTAGAAAAACTATTGTGTGTTTAAGGGCCTCTAGCGCCTAAACCACTTAACAGAAAAAATATTTGCTAAATTTATTTGATAGGAAATTTTATCTAGATTCTAAAAATTTACAGCTCGTTACAATATCTTTAACCGTGTAGGAGTAATAAAATAAAATGTAGAAAATGAACCGATTTAGAAAAACTACTGTGTGTTTAAGGGCCTCTAGTTCCTAAACCAGTCTTCAGAAAAAATATTTGTTAAATTAATCTGATAGAAAATTTTATCTACATTCTAAAAATTTAAAGCTTGTTACGATATCTTCAACCGTGTAGGAGAAATAAATCAAAATGTAAAAAATGAACCAAGTTTAGAAAAACTATTGTGTGTTTAAGGGCCTCTAGTTCCTCAACCACTCATTAGAAAAAATATTTGTTAAATTGATCTGATAGGAAATTTTATCTAGATTCTAAAAATTTAAAGCTCGTTACGATATCTTTAACCATGTAGGAGTAATAAATCAAAATGTAAAAAATGAATCAAGTGAACTGTTGTGTGTTTAAGGGCCTCTAGTTCTTAAACCACTTATCGGAAAAAATATTTGTTAAATGTACCTGACAGGAAATTTTATCTAGATTCTAAAAATTCAAAGTTTGTTGCGCTATCTTTAACGGTGTTGGATTGGTATAATAAAATAACAAAAACGAGCTCGTTTAAAAACAGGAAGAAATTTTTGTAAGTTCCTAATTAATGATCATCGATATTCAGGAATTAATTTGTAGAGATAATGAAATACATCATCACATATCACCAATAGGATGTAAAGTTTACTACATTTTTTAATTGCAAACCCTATCTGAATAATGAAACAAACCAGACCGTTATTCTTTTCTCCTTATCTTTCATTTAGTAATCCAGCCACGTTTTTTCTAAAAATTGTAGAAATACAATATCTAGTGCTCGAGTCACAGACAGTATGCGGCGTATTAAACGATATATGCATGCATGTACAAATGTACAAAGACTAAAAATATAATTAAAACGGAGCGACGCGAGAGAGAGGCGTTCGGACTGTAAGGAGGGCCGGAAGAGGGAGAGAGATGGGGCGACCGGACGCTTGTTATTTCATTTGGAAACCGCAGTGGCGCTGTAGACGGCTGTTTCATAAATATATGATAAGTCTATGTAGATGGGGACGGCTTTTCGATGCTGGCTACTTATTGTCCAACATATGTTTACTATTAATAAAAAGTTATACCGAATCTAACAATCGTGATATAACATACCTAGATGAAATTGGACCTCAAGTACCTAAGGTATAGTTCTTGAAAGAGATGTTTGAAATTCATTATAAGACGATTGTCGATAAAATTTTATGGTATTACCGGTAAAGGTTCCTTTATGCAGGTACTTACTTCTGTCAGTATCAAAAAATTATGTTTAAGATGTTTTCTAATTAGGTTCTCTAAAGTCTAGATTAATTTCTTTTACTAATTTTAAATGTATTCAATTAGTAACTTGAAAAGAAATTAAAATATAACAGTGTTAGAGAAGTACAAACAGTTATTGAAAAATGAAAATTTAGTATGAATTTATTTAATACGGCCAGTTCCTTTTTACCTCTCGCCATTCGGTAAGAGAGGTATTGGAATCATGCTATAGATAGGATAATGAGTTTTAAATGGATAATAACGTTCAGAAGTCCCTAGAACACCAACAATATTGAACCACAGCTCACACAGCTCAAAATTTAATGGTTATTTTGAGGGAGATGAACTAGAATTAGATACCTTTGAGTGTTCTAATTCTTGACCTACTAAAAACAGACCACAATCCAGAGCAGTCAGGACTGCTCTAGAATGTGTTCTGGTTTCAGCAGATCTAGAATTAGAGAAAACACTTTTGAGTGCTCTAATTCATGACCCACTGAAACCAGATCACAATCCAGAGCAGTCAAGACTGTTTTAGAATGTGCTTTGGTTTCATAAAACCTAGAATTAGAGCAAACACTTTTGAGTGCTCTAATTCTTGACTCATTGAAACCAGATCACAATCCAGAGCACCTAAGACTGCTCCAGAATGTGATATGGTTTCAGCAGGCCAAGAATTAGAGCACATGCTGAAGCGTGCTCTAATTCCCGGCCGACTAAACTAGATCACCTTCAAGGTACCGGATGCCCTGGAAGGCGGTCTGGCCAGACCACCAGGCGCGGAAGAGGCCCGAAGACCCACTACCGCCCCGGCGCCTCGCATAGCAGAACTGAGTACTAGCGTCTCAGGAACCGCGGTATATACTGAGACGCGCATTTAAACCGGTCATCTGGACTCCTATTGGTTGGTATTTAATTTGTAATTGTGGCCGTACTAATGGGAATTTTAAAATGAAAAAAAGTATAAAAACTAAAAATTAACCATTGTCAACTGACAATATTGTCAATGTTATATGATTTTCGAAAGCTGTTTAGTGTTTACATACATCATTTTAAAAATAAAACAGGTAATTTGCCAAATATAGATTTTTCTATGATAGATGATTTTTATTTAATGAATTCAAATTCTCTATCTAATTTTCTTACGTGATGTCATATATCCCCTTTCCAAAACTTTATTACTGTTTTTCTCTGGAATTATCAACAAGTAAGCTATTTAAAAAAATAAGGATATTTTTTATTTTGTATAGAATCATAAAATTACATATGTGTATTTAAAGTCATGTGGCTATCTGACAACGTACTTAAAGCTTAAAAGTGGTGATGTAATGAAATTTAAAATTAGTAACTGGAAGGACTATCCCGATATGATTTGATTATTTATGTGATATTCCACCCTCGGTGACTTTGGAAGGTGAGGACAGCCCAAGCCCAACAATGCGCCAAATGAATCCAAGTCGAGCCCGCTGAAACGTAAATTAATTTGGCTGAAATGAATAACTGAAAAATCCATGCAGAGTGATAATCCAATTAAACGAGGCTTCGAATCTTTCACCTCATCGGTCAGATCAAACACACATAACCCGGGGCTTCCCCGACCAGGCTGCCAACCTCACAAATCAATATCCCCGCGGGTGACAGCAGGGGCTGAAAAACCCTGCTAACCCACTGGACGCGTGAAAATGTCATTTAGTTTGTTTACCGCAATGTTGTCCGCACTGATTTACATCGGTTTTAGGTTGGCGGCCCTGCTAATAATGTAATTATTGTTTCGCCCTGGGGGAACTCCGCTCAACACGTGGTGATTTTTTGCAAGTGCGGCGCTGAGGTGTTCAGTCCATTGAGAAAATTAAAAAATATTTGCGACAGGGAAATGGCTTTGTTTTTTCATTAGCATATTGAAAATGGATCCTTCGCACTTTGAGATACTGGAATTTTTTCATTATTCCATTATGCGTTTGGAAATTTCATTATTAGCTTTATTAAAAACACCGCCTACGTTCGATGCCATATACCATTACCTTTATTACTATTAATAAATTAATTACCCAACACCTCTAACCACTCTATAAATACTATTTGACATTAGCAAGGTAAAAAAAAATTACAGCTGATATTGATGATGTTGGTCATATATTATAATTAAAATCATTGGCTCTACTCTACTCTAGTAGAGTTCCATGTATTTTACTTGCATTATGATAGAATTAGTTGTCAGCCTAAAGCCTCTACAAAAGATCAACACCTTATAGCTGGTTCCGAACTATTCGGACACAACGATTTTTTTTTATTTCAATAGATTATGTATGTATCTGTGAGCGTTATAAGTTTTTCCGGAATCCTGCCAGACACAATATACAGAGTTTCATAGGGAAAACATTAAATGTATCCTTTCATAATATCATAGGGCACATCTACGAAGAAATTATAGTTTCAGTAACAATTTAGCGAGGTACAACTATGTAAGAATCCTCGGACGGTATGAATTCTACAATAATATAAAAATTTATAAACCCGCGATTAAGGTATGAATGAAAAAAAATCACCAATAAATTAAATCAAATGTTACTTTTTCCCTAAAGAATTATTACAATCAAAATAGTTGAGGTAATCAACGAAAAATATGACTAAATTTGTTGTAATCAAAGAAATAATTTGATTACTGTTAGCCGTTTTTTTTTTCGGAGTAATAATAAATTTCAATTATTTATTTATCAGTGATTTTGACACAAGGGATAAAATTTGGAATCAACATAAAATATGATCTGTTTGTTGTAACCAAATACAGAGACAATACAATGATTTCTATTATATTTAGCGGGACAGATGATAATACCAAAAAAATAAATAAAATATAAACAGTTTATTTTGTAAAAAATAATTTGAAAAAGGTTTTTTCAAAGTATAAATTTAATGATAATGATGATAATAGACATATAAGTTGCACGTGCCCAGCAATTATATTTGTAATTTCTTTATGCTAAAGGGCTAAACTATATAGCTGTCACGGCGCTATTCCCGGAAAAAATGCAACGAAACGACGCAAGATGTCACTAGTATCAATGCTTTCATATGCTATAGTGGCAGTGAGCCACCGCTGCCCGTGGAGTAATAGCTAGAAGTAATATGTTGCACACATCATTTTGGTTAATAGTTTACTAAGATTCGAACCCCAGGTCTCATATTAAGCTTAGTTCGAATCGAAGTAAACCATAAAGGTATTTCCCCTATAAATATTTTTCGTAGTAGTGTCTTACTTCTTAGCAATAAACTGCTATCGAAGATCTCGAAACGGCCTCGTGTTGCAAGCGATCCGACTCCAGCATGGAAGAATGGGAGATTGCAATTAATAATTCAAAATGCAATTCTAATTAGGAATTTATGCGTCATGGCTGGGACTTTTTTTGATTAGATTGGGGCCAATTTTTCTTCCGAATTAAAAAAAAGCAAACGTATATATTTGATGAGTCCCCTACAATTAGCAAGCTTAATTAGTTCTCGTCTGTTATTTGCCCGACTCAGAAATGTGCAATTTTTAAGAACCGTCTTTGGCCCTCTACACTGCTACAGATAACGCCCTCGTTTAATGCTCAATAAATTTTAATAAACAAACACAAAGTTTTAATCTTGTACTCTTGCCCATCTATAAATTAACTACACTTGCACTTGCTTTACTTTAAGATATCTATGGTACAACATTCCTAGATAAGACAATTGTTTCATGACAAGTATTATTTGCATTTTAGTGAAATTTAATGGCAGCCTATAATAGTAAGTTCAGAATTAGGTGAGAAACTAAATATATTGAGTTTATTTATTGTTTACGGGTAACGGTGGCTCACTCTCAGAAATGATTTCTCACACTTTAACCCACGATTGTGGGAAATAAGGAACTTTGAAGCTTTATTTAGTATGAGAAAAGTGATACTTTTCACAGTGGTCGTAGAAACACCTACACGTACATAACCCAACCTTATCTAATCAAACCTAACTTAACCCAACATAATCTAATTTAATCAAACCTAACCTAACCCAACCTAACCTAACTTAACCTAACCTAACATAACCCAATCTAACCTAACCTAACCAAATCTAACCTAACATAATCAGATTGGGTTAGCTTGGGCTTGATAAGGATGATAAAGTTAGATTCAGTTAGGTTAGGTTAAATTAGGTTAGGTTAGGTGCGTGTGTGTATACCTTAGATGAGGTATAACATAGAGATATGGCACACTCCTATAGCTACGTACTACTGAGCAAGCAAAACATGTATGGTCGAGAGCCAGCTGAGTAGTGCACACTTACAGTTAGACGAACGAAATATTGGTCATAGTGTTAGTCACCTATCCTCATTATTTGTTTGGTTGAGTTTTCCATATAACTACTCCACTGGTCCACTGTTCTCACACTGCTGGCTGCAAGCGATTTTAAACCTTAGATGTTTCGACAATATATTTGGGCATTGCCATATCTCTATGTTATACCTCATCTAAGGTGTATACACACCTTTTGTATTAAATATTTTTTTTATTATTTTTCCTATATTGTAGAACTTAGTAGGAACTTATTGTAAAATTTCATCAAAATCAGAGGTGAAGTAGTACATCAACAATTTGACCATTTATTTATTACAATACTTTGAAGCATGCAAAAATAATCCACCCTCCGGCCCTTGGGTATTAATTCATGTTTTGTAGGAAAAGCAAATGGTTCGATAGGATTTTTAACAGTGTAGGGAAAGAAATAAAAATTATGAATGTCCAGGCTGAGTCCTGTGGGAAATACGTTCCATAATAAACTCGTTCTGTAAGTTACCGTTGTACGCCAATTAATTTTTTATAAGTGTCAACCGTTTTTCGCGATTCTAATAAAAACGAGTTGGTTCTACTGGGATTGGTGATTCAATATTCATTTTCTATCGATGAGGGGGACCTGCTAAAATGGGAAGGGTTTTGATGATACACTTGTATCACAATTTATCTCTTAGGGCCGATTTTTTAACCATCGATAAATAGAAAAGTTTTGCATCGAAATAGTAAATAATATATTTATATAACAATCAGTTTTTCGATACGGTATTTTCTATTAACTGATCTTTAAGGTAATCGGGCCTTTAACTAGAGGTGAAAAAATTAGCCCTTAATATTTTTTTCTACTTCTCTACCGCAGCCTGTATATGTGAAAATAATTTTACGTTATGCTCCTTAAGTGGACGAATAAATTCTGTTAATAAATTTATGTTGTATTTCTAACGACAATGGAGATATCGAAGACGGGCATTTCGATGATTCATCCTGTATAATAAAAAATTGACTGTACCTATAGGGCCTAAATTGTATAACCATTTCAGTATATATGTATGTATCTCATATAACAAAAACATGATTAGCCGTAGAATATTGAAATTTTATATTTGGGACTACTATAACATCCAGTTGAGCTCCTCTCTTTTTTATTGCAATCGGTAGTGTTAAATGGCACTTTGCTCGAATGTTTTTTTTTTTAATTTTTCGCTTAAAAACGATTAGTTACAGAATTTATCTCACTTTTAAATGAAGTGCAGCAAAAATGTGTCCAATTTAATATACGTACAAGGAAGTCATATCCACACCAGATTTTTTTTAACTTAAAATTTAAGCTTTGTTTGTGCATTTGGACATAGATGTAATGAAATAAAAGGAAAACAAGCATAGGTGTGTTTGTGTTTAGAATTGAGCGGTAAAACAAATGAAATAAGTGGGTCCCACGTAGGAAGGGCTAAGGGACAGTTGATAATTGTAATAATTTGAAGAATGGGCATAAAGAAGAGCGGAGGGCCGTAAATTAGGTTGTGGTGTGTTCGCAGATTGTGCGGATCTTCCGTATCTTTTTGCGGCTTGATTCAGTTAGGCCGCGGCTAATTATTTTATGAAAGCACACAGTCTTCCATTTTAAAATTCCGCGCGTCACCCGTGCAGGGACGAATATCACTGTTTTAATTTGTTTTTGCGCCGTGGCCTTCTTTGATTTATATTTTTAGCTGTCTGTGGACGGTGGTCATCTTGTGAGCGCCCAGGTCACGTACGCCCATGATAGAAGAGCAGGGCTGGCTAGATTTATTGTCACTTTGTTGCGGTAATTATGTATTCTGGTTTTGTTAAGGAAGGAATGTGGATTTTTTGAAGCGCATGAAATTTGTTTATTTTTGCAATTTAGATACCGCCATCTTTGCATATTACCAACCGCAGAAATTTATACTATACATTCCCGTCACACCCCACACACAAATTTTTAATATTAAAATTTCATTTATTAACAAAACTAAGTATCACCCTCTCTACCAACTAAATCAACAACTAACTTGCTGCTGTTTCAGTTTTTTTTTGCAATAAACTAAATTTAATTGAACCTTCCCTAATTATCATAAATAAATATCAATACCAAACATGTCTTTAGAGTTGTAAACTATCTTTTCAGAGTTGTTTGGACCTGTAGCATGATTCACATGTTGAGTAATCTGAAAATTACGTACGTTATTTTAATGAGGAGAACTTAGTTCTTGAAAGAACGATTTTTGAAGAAATTTACATTGAAAATTAAATTTAGGATTAAATAGTGTATTATGATATTATTGTTAATATAAAAAGTACAATATAAAAAAAAGTAAATCAGAATGGTGGATTCACCATATAAACCAACATTGAGTTCAAAAGGATATTTTAGAACCTCAATCAAGATATGAAATAAATAAAAAACGAAAACACTAAGAATTGTACTTGCATTTGGTAGTAAAAGTTGTTAGCAAGGATGTCACAAAATATAAAATAAAAAAATTAGAAAAGTTCTGACGTTTACCCATCAATATTTCAACCATTTTAATGCATGCTTGACAGAAATTGAAAAAAAAAATCTTGAACTTGCTACATGACGTTTTATTTCTCTATAGCTTATTATTAACTATTTATTACGATTTAACGAAAATGCTTAAAAATAAAAGAGGTAATACATTATTAATTAAAACAAAAAATTTAAGAAAGCTGATTGATAAATGATTATTGATCATTACCAATTAAGTAAGAAAAGGAAGAGAACTATGTTAATTAATACAAAGTATTGTTGCGATTTCAATAAAAATCAGATTTAGAATTGATGATTTATCAGTGATTATTGATTATTACCAATTAAGGAAAATAAAGAAAGACATAATATGTTAATTAAAACAAAGTTCTATTGCGATTTCAAAAAAAATTAGAATAATTAATTGATTTGTGATTATTGATTATAGCCGATTATTGAAAGTGGTTCCAATGCGATGCTCGAGATAAAGTGTTAATAAAGTCGGACAAGTTTTTTGCGTGTCCATTAAAATATCAAATATCCTTGAGTGATATTGGCTGTGTTCATATCCTTGTAACTTAGTCCCGTCCGAAAACACATATGAATAAACAAATATGACAAAATGTAATTCTGAAAAACCTTGCCGTAGTTGCGCCGCTTTCAGTATTATATAATTAGTGGTAGCTTTAAAAATGCCAGTGAGCAGACCTGCGGAAGCAAGTCTGGAGCGTTGGCGACGCCCTGCGACGCGGCCACGACGCCGTCGCGACGCTCAGAACTTCGGTTCGCTTCCCTACGTGTTACTCAGTCTCCCTCATATTACCTTATATGGTAATTATTTTAATTGTATATAAAACACATACGGACGGTACATGTCTCCCAAAATGTTTGTCTACATGCTTTGTACAACGTTTTAAATTTTATCAGAGCTGACCGCTTCTTTAACTGCTTTACCCGACTTCTACACAATTTTGCACAAGATTGTGGGTCCAACATCTTCATTTAAATACGCCATCTCTCTTAATAAATGTATCTCGAAGTTTTGACAATTTTTTTCACTATTCAGAAAACTATTGTAACGTTTATTTATTTAGATGAAGTGTAAAAATATAATTGAAATACGAATATTTATATAACTAAGTTTAATAAAAGAAATACGAATCATAAAAGATAATAAAAATAAGTAACCCTATAAATAAACAAACATGAACACTATTTTAAGTCTAAGAATTATTAATAAAAACTTAAATACTAAGATTATTTATTTAAACAATTAAAACTGTGCAATATTTATTTCCACAATATATTTATATCACCAACGATAAATACACGTATCATTATTAGAATGTCTTCGCGATCTCCTGCTCGGAGTTTTTATAGTAGAACAATTAAGTTCTGGAATGTTCGCCAACCCTCTGGAAACCCTGTCGTGACATGTCCGCTAGCGGCTGTTCATGATTTTTGAAGAATGAATCAAGTGTGCTTTTCTGATGTTTGAATACGAATTTGTTTGGTCCGGTGTCAATGACAAAATTTTGTTTGAAGCAAGATGCAACACTGTCGGTCTCAGAGTTCTAATAATGAAAAATTAATAAAGATTCGCTATTTCCTCAAGCAAGCATATATACGAAGAGACATACAATGCGAATCGGAAATGGTGTTCTAGTAAGAATGTTGAAAGAAGTTCTGAAAATTACTGTATTTTACTAGTACTATAAAGAGGTACTTTACGGCCGCAAAACAATGATACAAACCAAACTTTAACGTGCAGTCACAGAACAGGTTTATACTGAAGCGACAGTAAGACAGAGAAACCAAAATTAGAGAGCGATGGGGAATGTGAACAAATTTAAAAGGCTCATTGTTTAAAACCGGAAAGTTTCCTCACATCTTAGAGAAAGATAGGGGAAGAACAAATTTAAAGGTCTACACAATGCTTCAAGGTCATAGAACTGAATAGGGTAACATGAAAGGTACCGACACGGAGTGTCGCTTCTGTATGTAACTATTCTGTGGTTCTAGTATGAATGTTGAAAGAACTTCTGAAAATTACTTTATTTTACTAGTACTATAAAGAAGTACTTTATGGCCACAATGATACAAATCAAACTTTAACGTGCAGTCGTACATAAAATAATATTTGAGCGAAGTAATATTTCGGGGAGTTAGTTTTTATTTGGACGGTAGGAATGTACATTCGTGAATGTATGTTGGAGTAACAAGGAAGAAAAGCCTGTATGTATTTGCACGTGCTGTATTTTTTGCGGTCTCACAGACACCGTAGCTGTCTCTCACCTTAAACCCCAAACACATTATAAAAATTAGCCCCTTGTTTTATGAAAAATATCACTGTTTCATGCCAGCTAATCTCCCTTATAGATTAATCTTACTTTCAGAACACATTTTACATTTTTATGATTTTATTTTGGCGGGGTAATCCGAGCTCTTATAGCTCATCCTCCTCATCCTTGTTTATAGATTCGTGCGGCTTTGGCCACCTCCATCACCGAATCTAATAATTGAATTTTTCTCTCCTCTGTCGGGGCGGGCGTGTGTGTTTACACGCGGAAATCTGAACAAAGTAAAGCACGGCACAGGCTTCTCTTTGTGCAGATAAAAACATTACGCCGTGCACTAATTACAGCGGTACTGCAAATGTTGTCGCGAGGACGTATCTCCGCACATCTTAGTACAAACATTGATCACAAATATAAACATAAATATATAATTTATTACCTTTACCCATTAGGTTTCCACGAAAATTAGAGTAATGATGATAATGTAACTTTCGTCAATTTTTTTTTCAAGCATTACTAAACTTTAGATTTGTTACTGCAACGATAGTGCAGAAACATAAGATGTATTGTAGTATTGTATGCAATAAGTTTTCTACTGTTTCTGATTCTTGATTGTTTTATGAACCGGTAAAAAACACTAATAATAATATAACTACTATGTTAATTATATGATTATATAGTATATTAAAAATTAAATAAAAATTCTGTTGCAACTGCCACCAATGTTATTTCCAGATTTAGACAGATTAGGGACTTACTGATTCTGATTTTAAATATAATAAACTAAATTATTCTTTCATATAACAAAAACATGTTGGATTTTGTACTATGAATATTGTAATTTGGACAACATAAAGTAATGATGAAAAGAAACTAATCAAATTTGTTTGGGAGAATAAATATTAGATGGGTAAACGTTAAAATGTACAGTTGATTATAAGGTAAGGTTGATGATTTGAAGTTTTCCATCTCTATTGGGAGGTTTTGACTGTCGTTGGGTAATTATTGCAAAAAGTGAAGAGAAACTATTCTAGTTTGTTTAAAAAAAATATTGAATGGGTAAATACATTATGTACAGTGGACTATAAGATTATTTAGTTGATGATTTGAAGATTTCAATCTAGGATACTTTTCTTTAGAACAAAAATTAGTCAATATAAAGTAAAAGTGAAGAGAAGGTATTCAAGTTTGTTTCAGAGAAGATAAATATTGAATAGGTAATCTTGATTTAGAGAATTTGAATGTTTTTGGATAAAGATTACAATCTTCAGTGTAATAAGGTATTGGTTGCTTTGAATATTTCGGCAATATTTTTAATTATATTAAACGTAGAAAGATTAAAAAATTTGATACTGTTCTTTAGAACAAAATCATGTTGGATTTTATACAATGGATATTGTAATTCAGATAAAGTAATAGTGAAATGACACTGATTGAGAAAAGATAAATATTGGACGAGTAAACATTATAATATACAGTGGATTATAAGGTATTTTGGTTGATGATTTGAAGGTTTCCATCTTAACAGGACGATTTTAATGTTTTAGGGTGATCATTACAACCTTCAGTATAATAAAGTATTGGTTGATTTGAATGTGTCGGCAAAACATCTAATTATATTAAACGTAGAAATATTCAAAAATGTGATACTTTCCTTTAGAACAAAATCATGTTGGATTTTTTTACAACGGATATAATAATCCAGATAAAGTAATAGTGAAAAGACACTGATTGAGAGAAGATAAATATTGAATGGGCAAACATAATAATAAACAGTGGCCTTTAAGGTATTTTGGTTGCCGATTTGAAAGTTTGCATCTGGATTGGGATGTTGTTATCGACCCCTATCAACGGGCCGATTTCCCGCAGAGCCCAACGGCCCGGAGTGATTTAACAAGCGCTACAAATTGACTCGGAGTCCGGGAGTCCTTGCCGATATCTCCGATACTGCCGGACCCTCGGGCTTTATGAACCGGCACGGAAGTGCTCCGCCCCATGCGGTCGGCTGTTTGGATGTGGCTGCGGCGACGGCTGTTTGTACGCCGGCCGCTGGAATTAAGACATTTTAAAGAACAATCACGTAGGGATCATGACAATATGTACCATCAACACGCACATGGAAATGGAAATAGTTATTTATGGTACAAGTGTGTTAAGTACAAATAAGTCACGTGGGAAAAGTTTAGCTCACAAGGCCGTTAGGCCGAGTGTGGTATTTTTTCAAGTGACTTAGGTAATTAACACACGTGTGCCATACAACATTTTATCCAACACATTTTAATCATTGATATAAAATACATATAAGATTTTTGGCAGATGGAATTTCGAAATGACATTTAGGAACAAAATAGTGTAGAGAAGGTTTTATAACGTAGTTACTATGATACGAACCAAAAAACAGTGAGCTAATATATTTAGCTCACTAGTGACTTATGACCTTCTTTATTTATCTAAAAACAGCATACTTATATCGTTATAATTACACGGTGTTGGATAAAATAATAAATTTGGAAATGCAACTCTCATTTTTATAGTTAATCATCTGTTTTATATTTTTCGCGTCACAGATTACGTAAATTTAACTTACTTCCATAGAAACTTAAGTCATAAGTTCCTGATAACTTCTGTTATTTGGTTGCCATTGTCAACGGAAAATTATAGACAATAACTATTCTACTAGCAAGATAATTAAAAAAAAACATACATGGCTGTTTGTATTGCCGGCCGCTTGCGAATTAAGACATTTTAAACAACAACGTAGGGAGCATGACAATATGTACCATGGACACGCAAGTATAATTGTTAGGGAAGTGAGGAGATCTTATGTTATACAGAAAAGTTGAGAAATATTTGGATTGATCATCCCTTAAAAACTAAAAATGGTTTTCGCAATTTTATTCTAAAATCTGTATATTATACAAGTAAGTGTAAAGTAAGGCCATCGACACTGTTCGGAAACGACTAACACAGATTGGCAGAACGACGATCGGAAGAATCTGTTGCTAACAGACGATTGATATACCTACAGCGAAGAAATCACAAAAATATTAATTTTTCAGATGAAGAAACAGTAATTAAGATAGTAGCTTGTGCATAACCTGAATAAAATAAAGGGAAAAAAGAATAATTAGAAACAATAAAATCAATGGGTTTTATTCCTCTCAATGGTTTCAAAATCCAACAAATTTAAAACTCAATATAAATGAAAATAGACTGATTATCTATGTAAACAAATGATTTTCGTATATTTTCGGCTAGCTCGAATAAGACATACAAGAAAAATATTCTTGCAGAGAATTCCGAGCTGACTACTGTGCACACCTTCATAAGAAATTATGGAAACTTATTTCTGCCGATCTGATATTTGCTGATCGGTGCCGAACAATTGTAGTAGCCTTTACTTATACTAATACTAGGTGTATGGTTTTGAGAGTGGCGGAAATACTATTCTATTTAGTTTTTGTAAAAAAAATACAATTTGACAGCTGATATAACAAAATCGAAAACAATATTTCGTATTGTGAGTTCGCTTTTATAGAGCGCTTTTGTGAAAAATGACGTCTGCTCTCATAAGATTCATTAAAGTGTGCTTTCGTAATGCCAATGTTTTGAGAACAATCGTTCCCCCAATTATTTAATTCAAATGGGTGAATTGAATGACTAGTGGACTTTGTCAACCTGTTACAAAATATTATTCTGAATGTATTCACTCTTTTCATTATTAAATTGTGAAATTATCTTATTTATAAATGCTGTATATTGTCCAGATAAAAAAATGTATGAATGTTCCAAATTATATAAGAATATTTAAATGGTCAGTACATTATTTCCAGCATGTTTAACAGATGTAGACATAGGCTCGGATTTGAGTGATTTTTAAATAATCTTATTTCTATAATAAAGAACCTTTTACAAAAGCTATGACCATGTAAAAACCTATTATCATAAAATTAGGAAGAAATTTTTTATGTATTAATTTATTCGGTAAAAAATTGTTGCATCTTCGGTGTTAATAGAAGTTCATCCTTCGCTTCTCCTATAAGTCAACACGTTCAATAATTCAGCACTACATTAACACCTAATCGGAATGTAAAGAAGCAGGCAGGGGTGGCGCAAGGGGGTAGGTATCCGGCAAGGCGCCCGTGCACAAAAGGGACCAATATATATTAATAACGCGACGCGAGACGCCAGTGGCGTGCAAGGAGGAGGGTAGGTACCCTTTCGTTGCTTTGCTTTCATATAGATTGGGGTATCTGCCTATACTTCCCAGGGCTGGACTCGGCAGGATTCAAGGGCTCACTTTTAATTACCATTTGCATACATACAACTTAAATGCAAGTAAAATATTATAAACCAAATACCTTACGTAGTTGTACCATCTCAGAATGTAGTACCATAGATTGTTTTCTTCCATTGCATTTTTTGAATAGTAATATTTAAATAAAAATTATACATACATAATATTGCATTTTTCTCAAAAATTTTGTTATATAAGGGTTATTACATATGAATATCGTTGAATTAAAAAAATACTGAATTGAATAAGCAAATAAAAAAAGTAGGTTCCCATTTAAAATAAGAAAGTTGTACCCCGTATTTTGAAAACCACAAGTCGAAAAAAAATTGTTTCCCTCATTAAAGTAGTCTTATAAAATAGAAATTGTTTGCTAATTTAATCGATCTTGTAGCTCTTATAGTTCCCGAGATAGCAACAGTGTACCACTTAAAATGAACACCCTGTATACGAAAAAAAAAAAAATTGACAATAACAAACATTTTAACATGAACATTAATTTGATTCTTAACATTCCCAAAAACAAAGTAGGGTGTCTTTGTTTTTATATTTGACATATCAGTTTGTCAACCTCATTTTTAATTTTTAATTTAGTTTTATTTGATTTACTTATTCAATTTAGTCCGCATATTTAAATTGTGAATTCATACTTTACACTTTTCTTGAATTAAATTGGTGGTATTCATTATCGACCATGGTTAATAATTATTTATTATTGACCTAGGTGATTATGGTTACCAAGTAAGCGGTAGTGAAACACAATTTCTCATATCAAATAAAGGTTAATAATAGTATTATCTTTTCTTTATCTACAATTACTCATAATTTATAATTGGATGAGGTAATCTGTTTTATTAAAAATAATTATACTAATACATTTATAATGAACACAGAGTATATCATATGGCACTCAAGCTGGTGTGAAGAATGCACCACAGGTCCAATCTTTATATGAAAAATTTGTGAAGCGAAAAAATATATTTTGTAAACATGTAACTGATGAAATGTTAAGTTTATTTTTTGAGATTATGAATTTAATATTTTAGGGTTAATATTTCCCCAGTACAGTCCTGGAGCACCCTTTGCTTTCGCGGCATCGTCGCCTCACAGAGCACCAGTTCTTCCCCCTAATTTATACTAATTGTTGTCTGTTACCAGGGTGACGCGAGAATAATTATCAATAGATCTGATTATTATTGATGAAGCCATCGCAAAGATGGCGGCCACGTCGTGACGTCACCCAGCCACAGGCATCGGCAAAGGACTCTTTCATAAGGATATCTTTACCAATACACACACATACACCCACACTAATACACGGTAATATTGAATCGATTAAATTTGTAAGACAAGCGATAAATGCATACGGGTATATGAGCAAGAGCGTTACTAGACGTCTAGCTGCTGTGGAGAGTGTACCACAGGGGTCATGATTGTATGAGATATTGGGTAAGGACTGTTTCGTAAGGATATCTTTATCAATACACACACATACACCCACACAAATTCACTCTCATATTGAACCGACTAAATTTGTAAGACAAGCGATAAATGCATACAGTGGTATATGACAAGAGTGTTACCGGATGTCTAGCTGTTTTGTAGAGTGTACCACAGGGGTCATTATTGTATGAGGAGTGTATTAGATAGCTCCTCAGGTAATTTTACGTCGAAAATACTTCATACTCTCACAGTGACAGAATTTAAGAAATAAAGTTAATAGACTTAGAAGCGAAGTACGGCAGTGGAACGAACCTTAAAAAATATAACTTTTAAGGTTTCAGTGTAAAATTATGTTTATATATCCGAATTAATCATCATCCAAAAATACCCCATTTTTGTTTCTGAAAATAGTCCATATCAATAGACGTCGATACAGTGATTTCAAATTTATAAGAAGAATTTAATTATGCTTTTCTCTTTTTTATGTATCCCCTAAGAATTTTATAATCTATCTAAATATACGATAATAAATAAAAATATATCAATAAATGAGTTACATGAGGAAGATTTGCCCACTATTTGTTAAATCTATCTACTAAATCTAATGGTTGAAAATGTTTTAATCGTCGTATGTTCTCACTGCTGTCAAACAATTCGTTCATGATATTTTTGCTATAAAATTTGCACCTTTATTTTATTTTTTCGCTCGGTAAATTTTTTCTCTAAAATTGTACTTATTTTCTGGACTTAAATAAATATCGATGCGTTGATTTCAAATTTTAAAACATAATTTATTTATATCTTACCGTTCTGGAGATATTTACATTCAAAATAAGACTTAAACAAGACTTTCTTCGAGCGTATAGCTCTCTAATGGGTCGAGAGAAAACTGAAATTTCAGTATTTCGCTCTGAACATAAATAAATACAGATTCCAAATTTTCAAACAGAATTCAATTATCTCTTACTGTTCTGAAGATATTTACGTTCAAAGATAGACCATAAAAAACTATTTTTTAAGGGTATATCCTTCATCCTACGTCATCGACGACCTCACCAATCGATTTTATAGGCAAAATTAGATATGATTACCAATTTTTAGATTTTTATTCCAACAGATACAATTTTTAAAGCCAAAAATTAAAAATCTGCGTTTTTCTCGATTATCGTATTTTTGCTATAAGAAATTACCTTTAAGCCATAATTATTAAATCGCGGGCACCTGTATAGTACAGAATACCAACTATTGTACCACTACCAAAGCTGCACTTCCTACAGAGGACACAAGTTGAGGAATCGAATTTCAATTCAGTTTAAACTTGGCACTTTTGTGTGGGAACACTCCGTGCATTCTGATCAGGTGCAGTGTGGCCGTGCGGAAGGTGTTATTAGATGAATTGATTGATTTAGCCGCGGGCGTCGCCTGACAGGTGCTCGCTGCGAGTGTCTTACAACTTCCCGGAATTCCTAACTCAATCATCGGAAGATTGAGCCACGAGCTGAATTATTCTCTTTCGCGTTTGGAGATCAGCAATAGGGATTTTAAGGCATTAAAGTTGGTGGTGACAACAAATTTCATTTATTGGGAATGTAAGATAAAAAAATATAAATTTTGCACTCAGAAAAAAATGTGTTGGTATAGCTAATAGATATAAAATAAAATGCAGGTAGTAATATGGTTCGAAAAATAAAATGTTTATGTTGACGCTGCCACCAAATTTCATTTTAACAGTTGTAAGATTTTTAAGAATTCTTGCAACTAAATAAAGTAAAGATGAAAAAAGTATTGTAATAATCATTAGTTAAGATTAAAGACAATAATTAGAATGACCTGAAATCGGTAGAACTCTTACTTCCTAAAATACTTATTAGGTTTTTATTTCCTTGTACTAAGTAAACGAAGTACTGTAATCACGAAAATTGCGGTTTTCAGATTTTAACGGAAATATACGTTTTGACTATCCCTGAATCTATTTTGAATCGATTTTGACTAGTTTAGTATATGTGTCGCATAACGAAAAAATGATTAGCCGTAAAATTTTGAAATTATGAAATGGGACTGCTACATCTTATTGTGCACCTTCCTTTTTTATTTCAATCGGCAGTGCCAAAATGACACTTTGCTTGTAGTGTTTTTTGAATTTTTTGCATAACTCAAAACCATTTTGCCGTAGAATGTTGAAATTTTGTTTATGGAATTGTTATAACATCTAGTCATGCACCTCCATTTTTGGGTCCAAATGACCTTTTCAAAAGGGCAGTTTATTTTTGGCAAAAACTTAATTAAAATAACAATTTAATTGACTTTTAATTTTTGCAGGAAATATTTGATTCACTTTCAAGTGAAATAACTTAAAATGAAGTGCAGAAAAGTGCATAGTGTACAAGGAAGTCATGTGGTGTGCAGATTTCTTATTTTATAAAACTCCCAATAATGGAATAATAATTAATAAGATTTTCGAGGTATAGCTATTAGTGAAACAGAAGAAGAAATGTCGTCCTTTAATGAATTTAAGCATATGATAACCCAATCTGTAGTCCAGGATCTATAAATTTTAAACATTTTATCATAATGCTGTATTTAATCTTAAAAACAAAAAAATATCTAAATTTCTTTGTCAAAAGAACTAATTATGTATGATACATTTTTTTTCATGTATAATATTAGTATTGTCGTACATTTCTACATTCAAAAACATGTAAAGTATATTATGAGCTATGTCAATATTCTTAATTTTATATTTATTTTAATTTAAATTGTCCAACAAACTAATCCAGTAGTAGGACAGAGGACCTTCATCTTATAGTGGGACACGCGGTATTTATTTTTGATTTGTCATCACTGGGATTTGAACCTCAGATTTCTCACCCCTTTCATCGAATCGAAGCATGCTAATTAAGTGAGCAATCACTGCATATAAAAAATAATAATAAAAATGTGAAAGAAAGAGCTGCAGTTACCATAAATGAGTGCGAGAATATATGCGCGAGTGCGAAATATTTTTTCGTCACAGACACACACAAATGGACATACAGACATCACGCTGCAAATAGCAAAACCGTATTCTAGGGATAATTCGTGCTTTTATGTTGAAAACTCACACTCGAAAAATTTGACCAAAACAATACCTACCTTAGCTATAGAAAGGCGAAAGTTAAAAATAGAAACATGAACATTTATTTGTAGAAAAAATTTTTAAGTAATGAAGAGACGTCATCAATATTTGGAACTAGATTATGACGTAACAATAATAAAAATGTAAAAGAAAAGAGCTGCAATTCCCAGAACTGAGAGAATATATGCTCTCCTGCGAAAGTTAATACCGTTGTGATCCGCCGGTGATCTTGCAGTAGTGTCCGCCTACCGCTACTGCGGCTGCGGAAGACATTTTTAATATATTCCACGTCTGACGCCGATATTCCGCATCGCCAATGATTCATTGATGACTTAATTTACGCGTCGCTATGGCAACAATCTAGCCGTCTCTGTCCCGCGCGCACGTCTTCCTATACACCACTCTCTCTCGCACGGACGGGCTTGTCGCTGAGATGAATATTCACAAGTTATTAAATCTGAACACGATGAAGTTGAGTTGAGCGGGATCGAACGATTCTTCCCCCAAGTTTTCCGGAAGGATTGGGGAAATCTGGGGGGAAATTAGATGTGATTGATAAGGGGGGTGATTGACAACTATCCTAATTTCATTATGGACACAATTCCCTAAGTATTTTCAAAAATAATAGTATATTATTTAACAAGCATAATATGTAAGCTATATTACACGAAAATGTAATTAAAAATACGAGCGGTAGCGAGTATATTTAATCATCCGAGTGTAATGTAGCCATATTATGCGAGTCAAATACTATACTTTATCTACAACTAACAGCCATATAAAAAATCTGATATTATTTGTTAAATATTCAGTTAAGTTTGAGTAGTTCATATATAGCTTGACAGATGGCGCCACAGTAGCACTTAAATGTCAAAATAACTATTCAAATTGTATTTATTATACTTTTATAATCATTTATATTGATATTTATAATAAAAAATATATTATTAATAAATTAACAGTTTATTAAAAGGTTATGTGTTAAATTGTATGCTCTATTTATTACAGAAAAGTGTAGCGTGTAATATAACATTTCATATTACACTTGTGTAATATGAGTAGTATATTATATGTAGTATCACACGTATAATGTACCCATATGTCAATAGTTGTAGATAAAAACATATTATTTATTAAAATTGAAAATAACTGAATATCCGAAGTTCATTGTCACAATTAAATTAAACAATGTAATTGATCCTTTAAAGAACTCGTCAATGAGAATTGTTCCCGAAGAAGTATATATTGCAAAGTTTTGAGCAAAGATCGTTATATAATAAGATTCAATGCAATAAACTAAATTTGATATTGTACGCAATACAAAACTCGGTATATGTTAAGTAATTCAAATTACGCGACTCATTTAATAGATAATAAATATTCAGCAGGTAAAATCGAGGACACTATGTCAATAGTTAAACAACAAAATAAAAGTAACAGTAACATTGCGGAAAATTTAGAGATCTTTAAAGAAAAATTAAATAAAGGAATAATAAACATCCAAGTAAACAGCGAATCAGATATAAAAATATTACGTCCAATAAAATTACTCCAAGATCTACCTGACACTATAAAACCCAAATCCTAAATCCTTCTCTCCAGATACCTGATGATGATCGAAAGATCAACATATACCAAGTTTTGTATTCCATACAGTATCATATTTAGTTTTTTCACGACATGCATAGAAAGCTCTACTTTCTTCTCGCGATATAGAGAGGAAAGTTACTTTTCCCTCTCTAGAGAGGAAAATGTACAGTGTTACCAACAGTATAGTACGTAATATTGGAAACATTCATAGTTATATTAAATTTTTTTATTTAATAATGATATTATGGCAATTATGTCTTGTTCTTTTCTTTTTTCACATTATTTCGCAATTTAAGAACTTAAATTGACATATTGGAAATAAACAACTGCATCGGTAAACGTCAAAGTTTACAGTACAGTTATAACTTAACTTATCATATTGCTGCGCCTATTCATTTAAATAAATGGATTTTTGAAATATGTCGTGAAAAAAATGTTGTGTCTAACACGAAAGGAAAGCACTTTTTCCACTCTCACTCGAATGCCACAGGAGCTCGAGTGGTAAAAAGATAGGCTTTCCTCTCTAGTTTGACAAATAACTATTATTGCATTGAATCTTATTATATAACGATTTTTGCTCTAAAATTTATAATATATACTTCTTCGGGAACAATTGTCACTGATGAGTTCTTTAAAGGAACAATTACATTGTTTAATATTATTTATTAAATAAAACCACGTATTGGTTACATACATTCAAATCAGAACATCTTATCTTAAGTATATAAATATTTTATTGTCGTAAAAGAATCCTTTACCTTTTAATAAAACAGTTCGAAATACGTAATAAGATAAAAAAATATGAAGAGGGGCGTCATTTTATAAGTTGGGCTCAGTATATATTTAGGTATTATAGGTAAGTTTTGTCTAAAATGCTGCACTGACAGATACGTTCTTAGGGATAACAGGACAAACGATTTAACACAGGGAAGTATTTTAGAACTCCAAGATTTTTGATTTCTGTAAATAAAACAACATATATTTTTTAATAAATAACTTTAGAAGTTGTACTTGTGAAAATAACCACCTTGGAACAAGGAGGGTTGATTCGCCGTTCAATACATCACAAAGTGACAATATCCGACGAGCGTACTATCAGATATCTTCAGTATAACGAACTGTCAAATACCATTCTTTGACGGATTGGTATATTGCATGCAGACCGCCCAAACTGCGCCAACAAGGCCTCGAATCCTATCCACTTACACGGTATTTCCACCCTTATAGCCCTCTATGCACGATACTAATTAAGAAAAATCATTAATTTTGCCATAAATACGGGATGGAATAATTATATTTTACAGATTTCCACCGGAACTAAGGTTTAATGTGTTCATTTTATAAGTTTTAGATGCTTTTCGTGCCACGTGGATATTAATTTATCGAAAGATTAAAATTTGTATCTCTTGCGGAAAAATGGGAATTACACAGTAGTATGGGAAATTCACTGATGTTTTCTTAATAAGGTCATTAGGGAAGGTTTCTCTTCTATAATTGCAAAGTATAACTAGCTCTTTATGGATTAAAAATTATTGCGCTAAACTTATTAAACTTCGTTTCAATGTACGCAATTCGTGACAAATAATTTTCGCCATATTTTCTTAATTGCCTTAAAAATAGAACATGAAATAATAGTACAATATTTTTACGTTTGGTAAGATACATGTAGATTATAGCTTGAAAATCTGTCAATTAGTTTTTTTTTTTATAAATAATAGGCAGGTTCATACCGGGTGTCCCAGCTTGACCGACACATGAGAGATTTACATAGCAAAGATATTAACTTGAAATTTTGTATGCTTATTGGGGAATATTATTTCTATGGATTACAGTTATTTGACATATGTAATTTCATCTGCAAGACGAGATTTATTAAATTATAAAATCTAACATTTTCGTTTAAAATCAGTCAGCCATGGAAATAAAAGAAAATGTCTATGTGATTGTTCTGACAGTTAACGACATGCCATTGTAGATATTTAAATTTTTGTAATATTGGTATATTATTTAATAAAAAGAAACTAAATTCAACTTAAATTATATTAAAATACAGGGAATACGAATTAAAATCAATGATACTTCACTAAATATTTTCTTTCATTTCCATGGCTGTCTGATTTTGAACGAAAATATTAGATTTTAAGTTTAATAAATCTCGCCCTGCAGACGATATTGCATATTTCAAATAAGTTTGATCAATAGAATTAATATTCTCCGATAAGTATACAAAATTTCAAGTTAATATCTTGCACTGGAGAGATACTATTCATAATTAACTGATTTCTCATGTAAAACTCCCATGTGTTGGTTGAGCTGGGACACCCGGTATATCCATATTGGTACGAGTGTTTGTTATAGTGTCTTCTTTGCAATTCACAGTACATTTATTTTTTTGCACAATTCTTTCCTTTGTTTAGTTTTGATAATAATCTGAGAGCTGTTAATTTTTATTTTCCAGACTTAATAAATATCGATACGCTGATTTCAAAACCTGCAATCCTACTCCTTTTCGATATTATTCTGTCGCTTTATTACTTCCTTTGTTATTACAAAAAGAAGAAAATATATATTTTGTATAATTTATTACAAAGTCAAATAATACGCCAAGATCTGATTTAATACACAAATATCTAATCCATTCCCATTTATTTGAATTTGAAGAATATAAATCTGGTCACCTTTCTGAGTCTTAATGAGTTGGAGTTATAATCTGTAATACTCTTGCAAAGATGTATTAATTAAAGGTGTCCTTTTTTCCCGATACACAACGTGACATCCTTGAAGCTATCACATGTTCCGACAGTTTGATCATGCGATCTCCTGACAAATCCATTTTACATAAAACTGATAAGAACCCCAGTAGGGGTTCAATAACACGCGGTGTCTCTTCTGATTGATTGTTCCTTCCCGTTTGTCGGGTTTTTATGCGAGAGAGATTGCTTCCCGGCGATATTGAGATGTCGCGTTTAATATGTGTACAAGGGCGGTAAACGTGATCCGCGACAAGACGCTGTCAATTTCTATTTTATTAATGGAATAGAATGTGATTTCTATCAGATGTACTTACATGAAAATGGAACTGAGGGAATTTTACAAATAATTCTTACATTTTACTTCCTTGTACGAAGTAGAGGAATAGTGAAAAAGTTCTTAAAAGTGTAGAGAATGAGGAATGTAGAAAATAGAAAACACTATTTAATGAAATAGTATAATTTTTATTATTATACCCGCTATCGATTTCGGGCTTAGACCATCTTCAGGCACGATGTGTCAATAGGTTAAATAGTTATAGTATTGTGTAGAAATATGAAATGTTGAAAAAAGTTTGAAATAATCTTGAATGTGAAGTGGTGTTACTACTAAGGAAGACGGAATCATACCACAGAATAGGTTTATACAGAAGCGACAGTAAGACAAGAAACGAAAATTAGAGAGAGATGGAGAATGTGCACAAATTTAAAGGGCTCTTTGTTGAACAACAGTCATAGAACTGAAAAGGGGGACAAGAAAGGTACCGACACGGAGTATCGCTTCTGTATGTAACAATAACTATTCTCTGATCATACTTCAGTTTGCAGGTCAAGAATTGGAGCAATGAAAAGTGTTTGCTCTAATTCTTGATCTGATGAAACCAGATTTGACTGCTCTGAATTGTTCTCTGGTAAGAGTACTCGGAAATGTATGCTATAATTCTTGGCCTGCTGAAACCAGAGCACATTCTGAAACGATTTTTGCTGATTTGTATTGTGCTCTGGTTTCGGTGGATCAAGATTTAGAGTACTCAGAAGTGTTTGCTCTAATTCTTTACCTGTTAGAACCAGAGCACATTCTGCAGCAGATTTGGCTACTCTGGATTGTGCTATGACTGCTATGGTTTGAGTGAGTTAAGAATAGAGTATTTTAAAGTATTTATCTAGTAATTCTATTTTATGGTAATTTATGTTTCTATTTTGGTCATTATAAAAAAATTTTCTCCCAAGGAAATTTTGGAAAGTCAGCGCTCATGTTTAGTTGTGTACCTATCTTTTATATAGCAATCGGCAGTACCAAAAGGGCATATTTCTGGAAGGGTATTTTTAATTTTTTGCGAAACTCATACATGATTAACCGTAGAATAATGAAATTTTGTATATGGGACTCTATAACGTCTAGTTGTACACATCTCTTTTTTACAGAAATCAGCAGTGCATTTTTAATTTTGTGTATAACTCAAAAACGATTAACTGTAGAATGTTGAAATTTTGTATGTAGAACTGATTGGAGGATCGTATCTCACTTTCAATGAAACAAGTTTAAATGAAGTGCAGCAAAAATGTGTATATTTAAATAGGCGTATAAGAAAGTCCAAGTCGTATTTTTATCTTATAGGAAATGGATGGAAAATGGTTTCTGATTTTCCTCGCTGAATTTATGGTAATGTTTATATCTCGCGGAAAATGCAAAGTGATGGTTCTTAAATCATGATGAAGTCTCAAATAAAAATTAAGATCTTTCCATAAAAATTAACGATAATTTTCAATAAACCCCGGTCCATTTTCCGCTCGATGTGTCTTGGGGAGACCCCTGCATCGAATTTTAATTTCTGCATAAAAATCTTCGTATCAATTTGCAGCATCGCTCGATTACAAGAATTCCGTCGCGGCTAATCGGAACCTTCTATCGAGGGTGCATTTTTATAACCCCAAGCTAATTCCATTTAAAATACGGCCGTTACCAAATAATTACAAATAGAAAAGTTTCCGATGCCTTCAAGATCTTGTCTCTCAACGAAAAAATTACTCAATTATAAAACTGCAATTTTAAGATGAGTCATTGCCTAAATAAGTTATTGATTTTTAAACTGAAAATAGCTATTAACATATCTAGGATTGTTATGTCGTAGAGTGAGGATTTTATGACATCTAAGGCGTGGTATGATTCTTAACATACGTGGTTTGTTCAATAGTTTACAAGTTTTAGAAAATGAAAGACGTTATTAATAAATATTATTTTTTTAGATTCTGTTGTCAATAATGTTTTTGTGATCAAGTCTGCATGGGTTGATATGACACCGTGGTTACTGTTGTATTATTCAATTGTCCCATGTTATTTAGACAAGTCAGTACGATAATAATTATTACCGTACAGATAGTTATGATTTAGTTACCAGCTTACTTTTATCTATACACAAAGGCTTAATATCCCAAAACAGGTAAATAGTTATTTGTTAAATTAGAGAGGAAAACATATCCTTTTACCATACGAGCTCGAGTTTGACTCACGAGCGTAGCGAATGGAGCATTTGAGTTATGAGTGGAAAAAGTTCTATTCTTTCGTGTTAAGACACAATATTTTTTTCACGGCATGTTTAAAAGTGATTTATTTGGACGAAAAGGTATAGCAACATGATAAGCTAGAAAATTAGGTTATGTGAACTTTGACGTTTAACAGTGCAATTGTTACAGTATTACCAATAAGTCAATTCAAGTTCAAGTTGTCAAATTGTAAATAATTTGAAAAAAGAAAAGAATAAGATTTAATCGTCATATATTTTTTTAAAGAATATCATTAAATATGAATTTTTAATAAATATTTCAATCTATAATAATATCCATGTTATATTTTTGGTAATATTGTACCTTATTTTCCTTACTATTTCGCGAGAAGAAAGTAAAGTTTTCTATGCATGTCGTGAAAAAAAAATACCGCATTGGACAAAAATTTATCAAGATTTAGAAGTTATAGGAAGATGCAAAAAGGTCAATAGAGATATAAGTAGAATCTTCAATCTATAATAATATCCATGTTATATTGTTGGTAAAATTGTACATTATTTCCCTCACTATTTCGGCAGAAGAAAGCAGAGCTTTCTATGCATGTCGTGAAAAAAAAATACCGCATTGGACTAAAATTTATCAAGATTTAGAAGTTATAGGAAGATGCGAAAAGATCAATAGAGATATAAGTAGAATCCTTGTGGCTTATTAAGGCAAAGAAATCTCCCTTTGCGTAGGAATGCAAAGGAAAATCCGAGACAGATTTTCCGGTTGGTTAAAAGAAAATTCCAATTCATTTTCCCTTTCCGCTATTGGTTTCCCCTTAAAACTCGACCCGGAACCGGATCTGCAGCCGTGCTGTGGATATTAATGACGTCATATCCGACAATCACAGAAAAACCTCATCATTTATATTCTCGGTATTTCTTGTCCTCTCAAGATTGCAAATATCTTTGACTTATTATATTACATTAACGATGAAATCACCCATCAAACATTTACTATATATTCCTAAGACCATTGTTAAAAATAGTCTTTTTAACGGTTGCTTAGCAATATATTATAGCAAATATAGTTTATAACACAGTGAATATTTTTAAATCGTTGTCACTGACAACAAATTAAAAGTAAAAAACAAATTTACTTTTAACACTTGTGTTAAAGAGGAACTAAATCTAGTTACCTGTCATAAATGTCATTCTATAATGCTTAGTTTTTATTTACTAATACATAACTAGGGTCGTAGGAAAAATAGTGTATGATATAATGTGTTAAAAGTGATTTTATTTCGTTCGCGGGGTTTGTACACTTGGCTTCGCCTCCTTTCAAATTTCCCCACTCACTCATAAAATGTCACTTTTAACACTTATATCATAAATAACTATTATTTAGTGTTTCACAAGACAATATTTTTTATGTTGTTTAGTAATTTCTTGTCTTGTCTCGAAAAGCAAGATTAGAAATTTAAGTATATCTTATCTTTCATTACTCTTGTGTATATAAATCTTGTCTTGATCGTCATTTTCTTGCATATTTCTTGTCTTGCATAGTTGCATGTTAACATTAGCAAATTACCTTGAACATATAAATAATGTTGTATCACACGTACAACTTTTTTGTTTAGATATTTATCAAATATATTTCTTATAATACAATTATGCATTATTATTAAATAAATATTATAAAAACAAAAATCGTATAGCTGCACATACTATAGGTATATTTTGGCACAACAGCGACATATATATGTACAAGCGGAAAAGCTTCTTTCTAAACATCCTTATAGGAAAGCATTTTGTATCTTAACTCTTGGTTACATGATTTCGAAGAATAATTATATTATTTAGTCAATAATTTTTACTGTTATATATATTTTGAAAATGAAATTTATATATGTACATATGTTAAAAAAATTGTATTAATTTTTCTAATACCTACATATTATTGTATTTTACTTATTTATAGATAGATTTTTATAATGAATCTAGATTTATATTTAGCCAAAAAATACGAGAGTACAAGAACTGAAGAAAATCTTGCTATTCCTGCAAGACAATTTCTTGCCTTGTCTTGCTTTGAAATTTGTAGCTCCTGTCTTGTTCTTGTCTTGCATTTTTTGTAAGACTGAGACAAAACCAAGAAAAATACAAGACTCTCGTGAAACATTATATTTATTGTCATGGAAGTAAAAATTGGACGGCAGTCTTAATATTGAGAATTTATTTCAAAACCAACGTATCAACTATTCTATAGTCTTCTTCAGGGTTACAAATAGCCAGATGCAAAATTTGTAACATTGGTTTTAAAATAATTCTCAATATTAAGACTGTCGTCTAATTTTTACTTCCTTGACATCCACTATCCAGTCGACGATTATCTTTATCATTACTATATTTATTGCATTTTATCTATTATCCCAGTGGTTTAAAAATAGCGATTGGGGTTAAAATTTTAATCCATCATTTGTTTTCAATGTTAATGTGAAGTAATGAATATAATGGTACGGTGTGTATTGCAGTATTTTTTTCTTGGAACGTTAGGTGTATGTATAATAAGAAATATAACAACAAGATTATGATTGGTTAGTTATTTAATTACACCAATCTATCACTAACTGTCGGCAAAGGCTGACTTTGACCGATTGGCACCCACACCCCTCGGCCTACGTATTACACCAGTCAATTCTGAACGGTCAACGAATTTATTAATAATATAGACATATACGTCAAGCTTTTATCAATACTCTCACATCTACCATAACATTTTGTTTCTCTTATATTGTATATTAAATTATAGGAACTATCAGTTATTATTTTTATAAAAAAGAAAAATAAAGAGTTTGTTCTTACCATAATATTTTGATGTCTTGGATATAGTTCAGTCTAAAGTTTGCGAATTCTGAAACAAAAAAAAATTAATTTAAAGAACGCCTCCACCATTTTTCCAAATTAAATTTAACGTATAAAATTGTAACAATAAAACCTGTACTTCAACAATAATGATGTGTCTATGAACCTTAGATCATATATCAATAGGTAGAAGAATAAAACATATTCCCCTCTTTATTATATGGGGCGGACGTATTCAATGCACTTGTCTAACTTGCTTACATTACCAACTCAAACATAAACATCTATTATTGCAAGTGTTTGTGACACTGCACGTCAAATATTTTTTTGTCATCGTCATAGGTACATGTATATGTCAGAAATTATCTTAAGAAAATTATTTAACAGTTGTATTGTTTGTTCGAGAAGATGTACAAAATAATAAAAATTATCATTTCATGCGTAAAAATTGTAAATACCTTTTATTATTTACTGTTTAAAGTAACAAGTTTTTCAAGTTACAAATTTTTCCTGAATCTGGGATTTATGGTTTCATTTTTAAGATTGGTACGTATTATAAAATAAAATATTGTTATGTCCGAGTGGTTCAGAACCCACTATAAGCTATCAACTTGTACTGTTAAAATTGTAAGGAAATTAATATATAATATGTGTGGTATTTCAAAAATATTTTGGCACAGCAGGCAAGATCAACAGATTAGTTATAGAAATTTTGTAAATATTTTTGTTTCATTTAAGACTAGAAATACGAAATTATGAACCCACTATAAGCTTTGTAAGATGAATACGAACATGTACTGTGAAAATTGTGGTGAAATATGTGAGACATTTATTAAAATAAGAAGATTAATTAATTACAAAATTTTTGTGGATTATTTGTGTATCATTGAAGAATATATGAGGAAATTATCAGCAGCGGTGGCTCATTTGGTTAGCGCGGTTCTATCCCCAGCCTACTATTAATAAAATAAATATATACCACTGTGTCCGAGTGGTTGGGAATTCACTATAAGCTGTAGGTCCCTTGCAGAAGCTATAGTTATATAGGACAACCTTGAACCTTGTCCACCAAAATTCAAGTAAAAGTAGTCGAAGCAGGTGAAGTTTTAGAGTTGTAGCTACAATGATAATGATGAATTAACTATAAGCTGTTTACTACAGTTTAACACTTGTAAGAGGTTACAGTATTTGGAAATGAGTGAAAAGAAATATGTGTACTAGAGTGAAAGAAAAAAATTGAGAAAATGAAAGACAGATAAATTAGTAAAGGTATACAAGTGTGATACAAATCATGAATTTCAAAAAATTGAAAGGTATTGTATTATTAAGAGACGAGGAAATATATATGTATGGTACTTTAGGAATATTTTGCTATGAGAGAAGATGATTTACAGATATTTATGGGTCACTATTCCGTGTGTGATTGAAGAGAAACGAGAGAATTGTTTATTGGCGTAAATACCTTGGATTGGTTTAAAAGTCCCGTGTGAAAATCGGAGCAATTCAGGAGCTATGCAGGCTGTTATCGAGAACTTAATTATAAATATCTGCACCGGGCTGGGCATTTGTATCGAATGATTTGTTCGGGTACAAATGTCGTAATTCCTGTTGCTCGAAGTTGAGAAATTCGAAGCAGTCGGCAAAAGGAAGACGAAGGCGGCCGCGGCCTGCTAACAAAAACAAAAGCTCGCGGCTCGAACATCGCATTTGTACAAAAACGCATATAGAACAGCTGAGCTGAGTGCTCGGTAGCGAGACTCAACGCCGGGTATTGATGCAGGGCTTACGCACGGATTTCAACCTTTCCAAATATCACACACATTCAACTAAAAACTAACACAATTTTGGATTTTCGAACTGTAATTTTATTTGTAATATTTTATTATTCATTTAAATAATTTTGCGCATTACTTAGTAAATGCAATTGTAATATCTAAATATCATAGTCCACTTAAAACTAATTAAATCGACTTTAATTAATTAACTGATCAAGTGCGAGCCATAAATAAAATATAGTCTATCTAGAAAGAATTTAATTGGGAGCTCGAAAATATCTTAATATACAGGGTGTTTGGCGGAAGGCCGGCACCCAAAATATTTCGTTCATTTTAAAAGATACAAGAAAATGTTAAGAAGCAAAGTTAAACTAGACAAAGGGACTCATAAAATGGCCCTAGTAACAATTTTGTGTCACTTCCGGTTTTAGCGGAAATGTGTCCAACTTTAATTCTAGCATAGGGAATCGGTATTTTTATATATTTTTTTGAAATGTACATAAAATTAGCTTTACAATGATACCAAAATATCATAGTTTTACGTCAACCATTTCAAAATGGCGACTCTTTATTTTTAAAATATTTACTAATAAAAATTCATAAAAAATACACCATAGCCCAGCTATTTGAGATTTTGTTACCTGAAACCAAACAAATAATGTCAAAAAATATTACATCTACCTTTCCTGAAGATGTAATGACAAAATTTATATTGTGACAAATTGTGCAAAAAATGACGGCGGCCATTTTGAGTATTTTTAATTTTAATTTTGTTTGTTATGTTTAAAAAAGTTTTTGTATTGTGTTGATTATTGTAAGGTATTTTAATTTTCTTTTTTTGCGTTAAGTACCTATAGTTGTAAGTACATAAATATGAAAATAAATTGTCGCCATTTTGAAATGGTTGAAGTAAAACTATGATACTTTGGTATCATTGTAAAGCTAATTTATGTACATTTTGTAAAAAAATATAAAAATACCGATTCCCTATGCTAGAATTAAAGTTGGAACCATTTCCGCTAAAACCGGAAGTGACACAAAATTTGTACTAAGATCATTTTATAAGTCCCTTTGTCTAGTTTAGCTTTGCTCCTTAACATTTTCTTGTATCTCTCAAAATAAACGAAATATTTTGGGTGCCGGTCTTTCGCCAAACACCCTGTATAACAATTGGGGCTTTAGGTTCCAATTAAAAAAAAACATACAGTTGTTAGTAAAAGTTAGCTGCTCTTTGTAAAATTAAAAGGAACGTAAATGCCCAATTGTTACAAATATGTTAAAATATATTCTACTCAAAATATGCGAGCATATAAAATAGATATTTTTTTTTATAGGGAACCTTATAATTTTATGGGCACAGCGATATTTTTTTAGTTAACAATTAGTGACTTTGGGATTTGAACTCCTTATGTTAAATTATACATAAGTAAAAGCTAGCGCTATTCACTTAATAATCAATTAATATAATAATCTAACAAGGTATAGTATTTTACAGGTTTCTGGATAGTCTTTGTTTACATAGACAAAAGTAAGCTGGGTAACTAAGTCATAATTGCATCTCATGTAATGTTGGCAAGTCAGTACAATAATAATATTACCGTATAGATTTGTCGAAATAACATGGGACAATTGGATAGTACAGGTGTCATATCAACCCATACAGACTTGATCACGAAAACATAACTATCAAGAAAATTTTATAAAATAATATTTATTAATAATTAAAAACCTAAGATAATTATAAGTACCATAACCGCCAAAGATATCAATTGAATTCTGAGCTCAGAGAACAAGGATTTTAAGACATCTAATGCCTGGTATGATACATAAAAACCGTGGTTTGTTTAATAGTTTACCTGTTTCACGTTATTAATAAATATTATTTTATAAAATTTTCTTGTGAGTAACGTTTCCGTGATTAAGTCTCTATGGTTTCATATGATATGACAATTGTCCCAAGTTATTTTGACAAGTCTGTTTTGTCTATGTAAACAAAAGTTTAACATTCTGAGACTATTTCAAATAACAACAGTAGGTAATAAAAATACTACTGAATTGGAATCCACTATAAGCTGTAGAAGTTTTAGGCTGACAACCTATGCACCAAAAATGCAATTAAAAATTGTCATGAAATCAGTGAAGTTTACTTTTCAAGTTCACTTACGATACAAAATCTTATAGTATTCTAGTAATTATTATTTAGAGTACGTTATATAATCCTGAGGGATCTTACTATTTCTATGTGACACATAAAGAGTGCTCTTGGAAATAAAAACAATATAATCATGTGAGTGATTTAGCAGAAGTATGTTAGGTGACAAAAGGCATCAATGCCTCACTTGGTGGTTCGAAATCCACTGAAGCTCTAGGTCTATTGCAGAGACTTTAGGTTGACAACCTGCACTAAAAAAATAAAACTTGCCATGAAGTAAGCATGTTAGATACTTGATGCTCTTTTCTATTTTGGAATATTGTACCAAAGATGATGTTGATGTTGTAATGTGAGAGAGGTATTGTGAGGGGTGATTCTGGGCGGGGGCGAATTGGCAAGGGCGAGATTGTTTCGCGGGCTGATCCGAGATCGCTGAGCCTTTGATGTGGCCGCTACTGCCGTCAGCCGTTTATTAAAATTAAAAAATATCGGCGCACTAAACGAGCGAGAGAGGGAAAAAATAAGAACATTTAAAATTCCTAATTGGTGCGTTCTGGGAACGTAAGTAGTGCGCAATTTCGAGAATTCTGATTGGCTAATTGATTATTTCAAGCGTCTGTCTGAGTTTGTGTCAGTGCTCTTCAGCCTACCAACACATGGAGATGCACACTGCAGCGTTTGTATGGAAAGAACTGGTTCCGATATAAAAGATCCTTTGATTAATTGAAGTTCTCGGGTTATAAATGGGGCTTGCTTCAAAGGACCGACCGAACTAACCACCATTATTCCCATTTCTCAAATCGCACACACACTACGTCAATATCCCAATCGCTATCAATACTCTAATTACCAAAAAGATCTATTCAACCAGTACCACATAATTTCGTCCTTTTAAAAACATCAACTCAAGGTGCCAAAGTATCGTCTATTACAAAAAAAAATGGAAAATTCCAGTAAGAAATGTAGAAAATTTGTCAGTTTCTTTTTAAATAAAATCTGTGTTACATATATCAGTAAAGTCAACAGCTATTTTACGTCATTTAAACATCACTATTTTTTTCAGTCATCAACCGAATTTTATACCTCAATTTAATAAATGTATAACAGTGTCAGATATAAGCTTAACAAGCTATAGTCACAGAATAGTTACATATAGAAGTGACACTCCGTGTCGGTACCTTTCATGTTATCCTATTCAGTTCTATGACCTTGGAGCATTGTGTAGACCTTTAAATTTGTTGACTTCCCCTATCTCTTTCTAAGATGTGAGGAAACTTTCCGATTTTAAACAATGAGCCCTTTAAATTTGTTGCCTTTCCCCATCTCTCTCTCATTTTCGTTTCTCTGTCTTACTGTCGCTTCTGCATAAACCTATTCTGTGCTATAGTCGCAAACTCTATTCTCTTGGGGTCCCTCAAAAATAATATCCAAAAAAAACATCATTATCTTGAATACCTGATCTGGTACACCGTATCAATGATTTTTTTTAATTTTTAAGTTTTGGACGTTGTCAATTTAGTATTTGTTTCAGCTCTCTACTAAATTTTGTTTCAATTTAATACATCACTCAATGCCTTTATTGTGTCAAATTAGTTAACCACAAATATCTGTAATGATATAAATTTTTTGATTTTTTTTTATATTTAGGTGTTTTCAGATTTTGTTCGTTATTAATAATCCCAATAAGATATTGCTTATTTTTTCAATTAATGCGTGACGAAATCCCTATGGGGTAATTTTAATATTTTCAATCAACGCCTCTCATGAAACCCCTGTGAAGAGGAAGAACAAATCCATATAATCCGGAGGAATTCCAAAGTTCCGATGAATGAGACAACGTGGGGAACCGGTGCCGGTCTACCTGTAATGCACTGGTCTCAATACCGCAGTAAATTTTAATACCTCTTAATTGGTATTTAATCAGTAATTATTAGATTTATAATTAACTCGGGATACAGTATCCTAGTGGATGGACTGGAGGACTGGACTACATACACTCTAATCCGGCTAACTTGTAGGAAAAGGATTATGGATCTGGTCAAAATATAATTAATACTTATTTAGCTCTCATGCTAAACGGATTATTTGCTACGCAGAACTATACGTTGCCATACATATCACGAATAAGACCATTATATTCTTAAGTACTTTTCAATATATACAATTGAGCAATAACTTACAATAAACTTCGTAAAATAGCAACCGTTTAGGACTATTTCTTTTATCTAACCTTAGTAAATATTTTGTTTAGAGCACATTAAAATACAATATACTAAACTATGAAATAAGTGTATTTTTATTTATATTACCATTAAGTTTCCGTAAGTGTAATTCAGCATCTTTGGAATACAGCTTTATTTTGTGACAAGTTTTACTTGTATTCCAGTAGTTTAGATTGTCAGAATACAGTCTCTACAAATTTAAAATGGATCCGGATAACTCGAAAACTGCGTTTATTTTTATTTGAATGTATTGGTGAGGTTAGGATTCAGATCTCAAATCTTACTTCGGAGGATGTTAAAAAAGTAAGTCACTGCTTCTCGTGAATCTAATTCTTTACCACATATTTCCATATCGTATTATAAAAATTACTCATATGGTACCCATTCCTCGCCATTTAGAGTGTCCGAAAAATGACTGCAAATAATGCCAGATCTCGCAAAAAAGTTTCTGGGCGTGTGATACAAAGAATTTTTGCGCCCATGACACTTTAAATTTATTAAAGAAATATTATTACTACTTAAAATTTTATACCCTATAGGTTTTTATAACAGATACCTTTTCAGTTCACATAAATAATTGACTTGTTTTATTCAAAAAAATTAGTGATATCCGTTCTACCCTAAAAAATTAAACCAATGTGAATTGAAATTTTTCAACAATTAACGTAATCATAATCATACAAGACGAGTGTAATATGAATATACATAGAATTTCTGGACGATATTGAGTACTGTAATACAAGGCATAATAGGACGGAGGCGCAAAACGTATTTTTCGGTATATCTCGAAAACTATAAGATCTTTGAAAGCAGGTAATTTAGTAAAAAATTTCTATTTTATAATTATTGTTTTTCAACCAGTGGTTCTGAAACAATAGAGATGTTATTTTAAATGGGACCATATATTTTTATTGGCTTATTCGATAGAGAATTGAGTGATATATTTCCTTGTAAGAAAAGGAATGAGCTTGAATAATATTGAGAGTGTATTACAGGCAATTAGTAGAGCTTATACGTATTGTATCCTTAGTGCCGGTCAGAAAGGGTGAGATATATATCCTTTATCAAGTACAAGGATTAAATGCCAGCCCGGGATTCGAACGAGTGACCCAAAAGGAAATCCAATAAGACACTAATCCCGCATGTACCTCTCATAGGATATCAGGACATTAAGCCCTTATTACACCGGCCACACACAGCAGGACACGGATACAGGACCAACATCCTGGATGGATATACTGACCGGTGCTCACGCTTCACCGATTTGTTTAAACCTTTTACCAACACCACACGCCCATTTTAAATTCCGGAAATGATAATTATTCATCGTGAGCAGCCCCAAGCCCCGGATTATTCTACCACTATTATTATCCTGCCAGGACCTCAATATCTTATTTACTCTGCATTACTAATTATGAAACATACATACGCAACCATAACCATAACTACCATTTTTACTACCATTCTCTAACAATAAGCTTTAACCACACAAAATATAAATTCCTCTCTTTTAGACATTCTGGACTTTTACAATTTCTTTAATATTATTCTATTTGCTGATGCTGGCCTAATAATTTAAAGGATTATCTTTCAATCGAACGAAAACTGATACCTTTTCGATATATTTTAAACCGGAAAATGCATTATTCCAATATTTTATTGTAGTTGCTAGGCTAGGAAAAATATCAGTCCGGGCGGTGACAAAGCATTTTCGTACAGTATGCAGTCCTTTTTTCCGTAAATAAAAACACATCATATTTATTTCATTATTACTGAATATAAATCGATCGAGAAACAAATGGTACCACGTAGGAAAAGTGTCTTCCCGAACTCCTGATGTTGCTGGCCTCGTCTACGGCTTGTCCCAAAATGTCCATTATCGTCCAGGAATGTATCACTTTTCCTACTACATACACAATCTACTATTCCTTGAAGCTTTTATTTCACCACCCAATAAACTTTAAAATATTTAGTTTTGTTTCCAAGAAATAATTAAATGTACCATAAGTTCTGTTTTAAAAATCAGATGATTTTACAATAACTAAAGTATTCTGACAATCCAGAGCAAGATCTTAAGACGTCTAAAGGCGAAAGATTTGAAAATGATATCATTATTGTTGATATTAGCGTTGTAGCAGATTTAGAATATCAAGAAATGATTAATAAGATTTGACCGATATATTTTATACTCGTAACAATAGGAGATTATTTTCATAACGTTTTTTCAAGTTGTTTAGTTTAAGTAATATTAACTGCATATAACATTAAAATTTATGGCAGAACTAGCATTCTGGATTCGTGAGAAATTACCAAAAGAGGTTACTTATTACAAAATATGGTAAAGAGGAAAAAAAGTTATTTTCGTGCATTCCTCCAAAATTTGCCACTTTTTGTAAGAGTTGCAATCTATAGTCTGTACCAAATAGAAGCAAATCGGTATATCAGATCAAAGAGCTCTGATCGTGGTATGATCAACTAAAATGAGTTGATCATACAATGTTTAGTCTGATGGCTAAAATGAAACCGTTTTATGTATTATATTTGTCATATTTTTGTAATATGAAATGTAGGATTTGTAAATATAACTCATAACTTTAAGACTGTGCGTTAAGATAACTTACTTAAGGTATCTTCAAAGCTTTCTACTCATTCATGTGTTACAAATAATTTAACAGAAGCATAAAATCGGTTGATGACCGAAAGAAATAGTATATATTTCTGATAATCCTTGTTGAAATCTGAAGATGTCTGCATCCGAAAGATTGGAAGTCGTCATTGAATCCGTTAAAAACCCGGTCTTTGATGTCGGAGAGCTGGCGGTGGGAAGGGTTTAAGGGCCTCTCCGCCGCAGCCACCTGCGACGTGCAAACATCAAATGGCAAAGAAGAAAACAAAATCGCGGTGTTCGTTTCGTTTCGTTTGCTCGTTTGAGGCCCGAACGCCGAATGGCTTCAATTAATTTCTCACACATCGGATACTCTCAATAAACGCACGCGCTTTTCATGTCGCATGCGGTTTTAATTGCTCGACTGCAAGCCGGAACTACCGTCGGAAATTACTACAACACTGCCATCTCATTATCCCGCCAGCCTTTTTAAATACACACTAAATGGATCGTTCTTATATTGATCTCTTTCCACATACCTCAAGTGCTTGGAAATGGATACCATATTTACATCCCTCACAGAAAAATATTAACCAAAAATTATCGCTTGTATAAGTAGTTCGTCATCTGTGGAACAACACTCCTAGATAGAAAAGGATCTCAAGTAAGGAAAAAAGATAATTACTTATTATCCCTGCAACCTTTTAAAATAGACACTAAATGGATCGTTCTTATATTGATCTCTTTCGACGTGTATATACCTCAAGTGGTTGGAAATGGTTACCGTACTTGCATCCTTATGTCTCACAGATGAGGTATTAACCAAAAATTCATAGGGATTCTGAAATCGAACGTTAAGTCACGCCGAAAGTTAAAGTGAAGTTAACGCTGGTTTCACTCATTATCGCTTGTAGTAAGTAGTTCGCAATACAATTTCATGATCTGTTGTACAACGTTTTTAGATGGAATAGGATCTCAAGAACGGTAAGAAGATAATAACATATTAACTGTAATAATTGTCACACTATTAGGAGTTACGTTACAAATATATGGGCCGGTTTTCCAATAGTCTGTCAAAGTTCTTGTAAACTACCAAATTGATTAAATTTATCTGGCTGGTAAACTCCGTTGTTATGAAAACGCATTTACAATATGAATTTATTTGACTGAAATTTTGAATGTTGTATTAATTTTAACTAAAAAATATCAATGGGTGACAGTTTGGATCAGTGACGTTTCAAAGGGATATTTGCACGTCTTATGTAAATAAAATTTTGGTATTTAATTTTAAATATATTTACGAAATATAATATGCTACTCATAATTTTATTTACATGCTAATAGAAAACTGAATAATATTTTCTAACAAATACAGTTCTCTATTTTTACTACATCAAAATCATGAAAAAATCATAGTCACTCCAGAAATTAAAATGATCTGGTTGACATATAACAATGTAAAGTAATACACCACAGTAATAAAAACTATTATTTTTTCTTCGTCATCACTCTCACAAAACATATTGTACTAATTCCATATTTTGACATATGCTACAGAATATTTTACATTCCGCCATATTCGGGCCAATTTGGTAAATTTATCCTACTGGCAAAATTTTATCAGCAGCATAAACTAGCTGTTAGTTTATTCTTCTATCATCTAAGATTTATCTTCTGGGTAACGCTAACATGATATTGAAAAACCAAAATTCGTGGTTACTATAAGGATTAATAAAAAAAAGAATATTTGAAAAATGTTTTTAATTGTTTACAGTTAAATAAAGCCGGAGTATTTTCCGAGACCTTTACCGAATTAGGACAATTCAATCCTGAAAATCTGATCACCCTACTCACAATCAAAATTGCGGTAGATTGGCACAACAGCAATGCTTGTTTAAAAGTGAGTATGACTTTATTCTTTGTTTTGTCTCTGCTGATGAATCCCCCAACAGCAGCAATTCGTTAGTTCCGCTTGGTTTGAAATTTAAACGGAAACTATCGAAGCAAATCTAATCTTTTTAAAAATCGATGTTCCTTAACCGAACTGTCTCCCGGACGAAAAAACTTTGGATTTACGATTGTTTCTTATTTGCTGGGGTAAAAATTAAGCTTTTTTAAACCCCTAGTTGCTGTGCCAATACCAAGCCTGATACACAAAGGGGAACAGTCGATTCCGATTCTTTCTACCGCTAGATAAACAACACATTTCTTCCAAGACACTTAATCCATCGCAAACTATAGTTTTCACATAATAATTTGTCTCAGATTTGAAATTCTCAGACAATATCAGGTTAATAAATTAATATCATATCTTTATTAATAACTAACATAATCATCTCATGCCCTATACAGGGTGTTCCAAATAATTGTTAAGCATAGGGATAACGAGAACGGTAAAAGATACGAGGTCGGTTAAATCAGACCAAAGTTGCCGCATTAAGGGACCATTTTAACTATGTCGTTATTTTCCTAAAAAAAATAATAGGTTGCTAGATATGAACGAAAATATAAATTTTACGGTTTTTAATTTTTGCTCATAACTTCCAAATTAAAAGATTAAGAGATTTTAGAAAGCACCTTTTTCAGACATTTTTTATAATAAATTTTACGGGGATTTTCAAAATATTATTATCGCGTATCGTTTTCAAGTTATCAGTGTCAATGAAGAATTAAATTTTTTGAAAAATTCATGGAATTCACTGGGATTTGAACCCAGGACCTTTCCATTTCTAGTAGAATGCTCTACCAACTGAGCTACAAAATCCCGTGTAGCTAATAATTCTTTCCACTGTTTTTTGCAGCCTTTTCCTTCTAGACATAGGAAGGCCCTGGGTTCAAATCCCAGTGAAGTAAATCAATTTTACAAAAAAAAAATTCTTTGTTATTAAATGCTGAGTCGTCATGCGGTTCAAAATGTTATAACTTTACTGTATAAAAAGAGTGTCTCAGTTATTGATATCAACTTTAATTTTTCATATGGAGCTTATAGTAGATTATGATAATTTTAAATAGAGTTTTTTTTTTGTTCTTCAAATTTTTATAAATAATATGAAAAATAACAAAGCAGCTTATTGTCTATCAAAATAATCACTATCAGAATTTTTTATTGCTGTAGTGTATTTTATTGTATTCGTAAATTGTTTTCAACTAAATTTTTTTTCGGAACACATTGTTTTATTCTAGTATCGTTTCCAATGAAATACTATTGTACAATAAGCTATAATTTTAATTGTTCCTTTAACTATAATACTTTAGTATGTCACCTTAGATGAGGTATAACATAGAGATATGGTACACTCCTATAGCTACGTACTACTGAGCAAGCAAAAGATGTATGTTCGAGAATCGCCTAACAGTTAGCTGCGTGAGAACAATCCGCCAGCTGAGTAGTGCCCACTTACAGTTAGACGAACGAAATATTGGTCATAGTGTAAGTCACCTATCCTCATTATTTGTTTGGTTGATTTTTCCATATAACTACTCCACTGGTCCACTGTTCTCAAACAGCGGGCTGCAAGCGATTTTAAACCTTAGATTTTTTGACAATATATTTGGGCAATGCCATATCTCTATGTTATACCTCACCTAAGTATGTCAGATTAACTGCTAGTTATTATAGCATAGCTTTAAGAGTATTGTGTTATTTTACAATCGATATATAAGGCGCCTTTTAGTGTGTATTAGAAGGCTGATTTTTTTATGATTTGTAAAACTAGTAGATATTAAATCTGTCACCTTTAGACCTCCTAAGGCGAGGTCCCCGCGTTTATGTTTATTTTATCTGCAATGTATAGGATTTGAAATCGTTGAGATGATATCAGGCATATTGCTACGGCATAACCGTTTTATTTTGTCCCAGTGTGAGTGGGTCTGCGAAGGAAAAAACTCGTGTAAGATAAAGGAAATTGGTGTTTGTCGCGTTTGAAACGAATTGCCCCGGAGCTTGGAGTCGCTAGCCTGCACTTCGATCCACAATCACATTCAAATTGAAGCGAGATGCTATCTGCCACCGAGGGTGTTTCTCCAAATGTGCAGGCTGATTGACAACGAAACACACACGCAAAAAATACGCCATTTAGTGGGAGCGCCCAACAGAAAACGTTACTGTTAATTCTGTTGTTTAACAACCATTTTACAATTATGATTATCATCAGTTCGATTAGGGTGTATCAACCATAAATAACCATTACTGTTATAGAATAGCAAGTATACTTTGTAGTTGATATTTAAAATTGACATTATAACTAGTCCAAATGATAGTAACCGAAGTTATAGAATCTCACACCATTACTGTTAATTCTGTTGTTTAACAATCATTCTACTATTATGATCATCATCAGTTCGATTAGGCGATGATAATGAAATGGTAGAGATTTAAAAATATTTGATGTGGACACCACATGACTTTCTTGTACGTCTATTAAATTATACACATTTTGTTGCACTTCATTTAAACATATTTCATTTGAAAGCCAGATCATTTCCACATATAAAATTTCAACAATCTACGGATAATCAAGTATAAGTTCAGCGAAATACATACGTACACATTAATACGTACGTATGTACAGACATCACGTCGAAAATCATAAAAGGAAGTAAAAATATTCCGTTCTCTATCTGTCCGCAAAGTTAAATTATTAGATTATTAAATTTAAAATTTCATTCATATCTACAGTGAGGTCTTATCAAGGGAATAAATAGGTGATAGGATGAAAACAAAATCTGATCAGTTGCGTAAGTGAACAACATAGTGATATATGCAAAATTAATATTAGTGTTAGTGTTATTCTAGTTAGAAGTACTTCGAGCTACATAGAAGAAATGAAAGAAATGATGATACACCCTGGAAAGGTAGCGATTAAATAAGAAAACGATAAGATAGTCTAAACATTTATTTTGCAAGAGTGTTGGAAAGTTGTTATATTCTAAAAAATAGTATATTGTGTATCTAGTAGGAAAAATGATATATTCCAGGACCATAGAGGAAACACCAGGAGTTCGGGAAGTTAATTTTTCTACGTGGTACACATACTATTTTTTCGATTGGTTTATATTCAATAATTATGAAATAAATATGATTGTAGTTTTATTTATGAAAAACAATAGCCTAACAAAAAACACATTTTTTGAAGTGTTACTTTGAGGGAAAATATCGCAGGAACGAAAATAGATATTTAAATTCTGCTATAAATTTAAAATCACATCAATGTCCATCAATATACAGGGTGAAATACGAAATTGGAAACACCTTTTTCCCGCAATTTCGCATTGCACTCTGTGGAATATTTTTACGTCTTTAACTTAAGAATTGTAATATTCAAGGTTCAAAAGTTATTGGAATTAAGGACATTAAAAAATATTTAAAGATTAATTGAAAATGTGATTTTTTTAAACAGATGTTTCTTTTTTTTGTTCGATGACGAATGTATGACAAGTTCAAAATAATATAAATAATTACAAGATTTAATTAGTACAGTTACACTAAAGAGTAAAGGTTTTTGTCAAAAAGTACATTAGAATGTTATAATTTAAACATTGTCATCTTTTACGAGATCGCGTACACCATGTCCATTTAGTCCATCGATAAACCGAGCTTTCGATAATAATTAACCGTAGTAAATGAGGGTGTTAATTCGCTGCTCGTATGGCCAATACTTCAGGCTGGTAAGTGACCGCCGTTTGCCGCTTGCCGCATAAACCCCGATCCCTTTCAATCGATGTCATGAATTAGGTATGAGCCATTCGGGCGATCGCCGGGCTCGCACCTTGTTAGAGGACATCTTTCGGATCATTTAGCAATTGTTTACAGCCGGACATCTGTTACAGTCAGCCGGTAATTTAGCGATTGAGTGGCGAGGCGTCACTTCGCGGCTAATTCGCCGATCGGTCACGACCCACGAAGGATCCAATCAGGATATTCGGTGGTCACACTTCATTCATTAGCAGTTGTTTGCTTTGGTAATAGCTTCTACAAATTGCGGAATAAAGTTTCTATCTAATCGAAATATTCTATATTATTATCCTTATTAGTATTATTATTAGGTGGAAATTATAATTGACTGCAAGTTCGATTATTATTTCCACCTAATTCCACCTACAGTCAATCATCGTTTAAATTCCTTCATTATTATTATTATTATTTTAAAAAATAGCTTCTACAGTTTCTACATTCTTTATTCTATGAAGAAAAAGTTTTTCACTAGTCCTTATTATTATTATTCGACGAAATCTTAGAAGAAATGGACATGACAAAAATTGTGATGTATAGTTTTTTCTGCGAATAATTCTTTTCTAGTTCTTTTCTAGTCCATATTATTCGATGGTGGTCACACTTTACTCATTAACACTAACATTGTTTGTTTTGGTAATAGCTTCTACAAATTGCTGCATAAAGGCGTCTATTCAATCAAAATATTCTTTATTTTGTGCATAAAAAGTTCTTCTCTAGTCATGATTATTATTATTATTATACGAAATCTTGGAAGAAATAGTCTTCACACAAATTGAAATATATTCTTTTTTCTGTGCATAAACCTTTTCTAGTTCTTTTCTAGTTCATATTATACTTTTTATTTGGCACAATAATTTTGGAAGAAATGGGCATCGCACAAATTAATATATATAATTTCTAATAAAGATTTCAATTTTTGAAAAAATTCATGGACAGGATTTCATGAATCTTTCTACAGGAAAAAGACCAATCAAAATATTCTTTATTTAGTTCTTCTCTAGTCGTTTTACAAACACATAATGCTATTTATTTATATGTTTTTTATTAATAATTTAACGATTCCGGAAAAAATATACTGTATATCTAAGTACTAAAGTATTTTTTATTAGTCACATGGTTTATTCTCTTAAAAATTATACTTTAGTCCCTTGATAAACAAATAACTATTTTATAGCTACTAGTAGTTTAACGTTAGATATAAATTATCTTGTTACAATTTAAGAGTTTTCGATGACATATATATTCATAGAATATTTTAAATACTAGATTAAAAAATTTACATAAAACTGAAACACTGAAATTATCTTTTTTAAAAAGATTTCGATCAAATTCCAAATATAAAATTATGTGTGTGTAGGTTAATAATGATGATGTGAAAAGATTATCGGTAAAATGGCAGAGAAAAAATATTGGCGTGAGCACATTGAGTTACAATTGAGCAACATAATAATCAATCATTCGCTTTGAGTGAGTTTAGTCGCGTTCTATTGTTAGGCAGAAAACTCCCTACGTTATTGTGTAATGGAAGAAAATTATAGCGTAATGAAATCGAATGGTATTGTTGTGCAAGAAAGAGATGAAAGCGTTCGCTAACAAGTATCGACTATTAATTCGAGATTCGGTACAAAGTTTCCTCGCCGGCGACAGTAAAAGCAAAATGGAATGAAATATATGTAATAGCGAGCAGAGGACGCATAGATACAAATTTCAATAAGCGCGATCCTCTCTACACTTTGCGATATTACTTTATGCATGATATAGCTTTACTCGTTCTCTTCCTACCTCATTTACTACTTCGCGTTCCGCGCAGCTAACTGTTCACTGTTTAACCGTTTTGTCTTTGAGCACGGGTCCTGTTCCAATCACGCTTTGCGTCTCTAACGCATCATATTAATAAACATCTTTGTGAGACATAAACTTTTCCAAAGATATCTCACGCATGTTTCACAAAATCTTTCAGTATTTGAGTTAAATTAAATTAAAATAAAAACATTATCTTTAACGGTTTCAGCATAATAAGCTATTGTTTACATAGACATAAGAAAACAGAGTAACGAAGTAATAATTGTAAACCATGTAATTATGTATAGTATTTAGTATATACCGTACAGATTTGTCAAAATAATAAGAGACAATTATTATCATATTATTAACCCATACAGACTTGATAATAAAAACATTACTCACAAGAGAATATTATAATAGTTATTTATGTATTAAAGGAACAGTCAAAAGATTATAGCACGAGGGAATGTTTAAAGCTCGACACAGAGCGGAGAGCTTTAAATTTCCTGAGGGCTATAATCTGGAATATGCCCGTGGTACATACAACGTTTTATTTCATTTTGGTACTTGAAATGAAAAAAAATATGTATGTATATATGTAGTTTAAATTCATTATAATCGAAGTGTCCTGTCACTGTCAAATAAATATAGATCGTCATGTACTGATTATTCTGGCGAAATATTAATAGAATTTGCTAAAAATTCAAAAGATTTATATGAAAATTAATTTGAAAATTTCTGTGAATACTAAATACCTACTTAATTAAAATTAATATTTATTATATTGTTTGACATTTATTTATTAACCACAATTTTAATTTGTTTGAGTAATTATTGCTTAGCAACTTTATACGCCCTCGGGCGATAAAAAGTAAATTACGCCCGCATTTGTTGGTGTATAAACAAGTTTATGATTCCAAAATAAAATAAAAAGATATACATAATTAGTTCTAAATATTTGTATATTCCTGATTAATTTTTTTGTAAAAGTATTACATATAACTAATTTATTTATTGTATTATAGTGTCACTTACAATGAACATTTATCCATTGAAATAAAATGCAAGACGACTAAAATTATATTATACGGTAACAGTGTTTCATAAATAAAAATACCGCTGTGTTTGAGTAGTTTGGATCTATAAGCTGTAGATGTTTTTCAAACACTGTACACATTAAAATGAATGTGAAATTTCTCACGAAACAAGTACCTTAGGTAATTGAGATCTAGCTCCATGAATAAAATCTATAGGTATGTGACGATATTTTCAATATCTAAGTTTTTCTAGTATACACACTTTAAGTACATGTACGATAAGAACCGTTAAGTGGAAATATGAATGTCTGAAAGCCTGAAACATTTCCATTTCCAAATTTTCACTCCACAAACCATAATCAATCCACTTGAAATTGAAAGCCGGGCGAGGCATTCTTGTAGTACAATATCGGTATTGAATGATATCTCGAGGAGACATTTTGAAGTGAAATGGATCAGAAATTACACAGTTCGAACTTTTCAGCGCTCGGTCGCACTTAATGGAGTCTGAGCGAGGCGGGACGGCAGAGCGGGAGATTACCACAGGAATCCATTCAATATTTTACAAGGATTCGCTGATACGGTTATATATTTACATCGTTAATTCTTATTAGACGACACAGCGAGGCTGTTCCACGCTGGAGTACCATTTTATGGCTTCCAAGCATTCTAATACTTCCTACTTCTCAACTTTGGTTTCGCACTTTTTAAATCGTCGTAACATACTTTAGTAATCGTCAAATTGATACATATTTATTCTTATTTAGTTATAACTAATTGGAAAAAAATATGGAAGGATATATGGGAAAGGAATATTGTAGACTATCGAAGACAATAAGCGAGAGAGGTCTTACAACGAAAGGTACAAAGACAAAAGAATAAAATTAGTAGTTATAATTCAATTAGGAGATTTTATTTCGTATATATAAATATTTGATAAACCTCTACCGATGATGACCGAAGTGGAGCCGAAACCGATGGAGATTGATTAAAATTTTAAATAACTTGATTGCATCCCAGTACTGCAATTTATATTCCTATAGATAGTTTTAAGGGAGAAAGTTTATTGGTAGCAAATTAGGTATTTTTTTTGTAGTCATTAACTTTTACCCTTCGATTGTTTATTTATTATTATTATTTACAGTATTACAACTATCATCATTGTCTCTTTTCTGTTTATTCATATTTATTAATAAGGAGACACTTATTATAATACTATTGTAATTGTATCTTTATAACTGATTAAGAATCTGCCACAAGAGTACAGAAGCGTCAGACCATTATGTTAATTTTAAATTTACAATATTCAATATTGATGTCGTGTTTGCAAATCACACATTCCTTCCATAACTTCTTTTTGATCACATTATACAAATATTTATAAATTTAGGAATTTGGATATATAATTACTACACATTTTGTTTCCAGCTCACATTAGAAAAGGCATTTCGAGTATATGATTATAAAATCCTTAAATCTGGGTATGCTGCATTGAAATATTTGTAATATTAATAGACTATAGCTTTTGTAAGAGACATCAGGTTAAACATTAAAATGAAAATTTATGTACAATGCGATAAAGAATCATATTTTTTTATCTACACAAATTTAAGAAATTGTATTCTAGATTAGTGACATTTTAAGTTTCTCGTCTTAGATTTAAATTTAAGAAAGGTTTATACTTTAATCTAAATTAAGTAGGATAATGAATCATAAATATTTCAATATTACATTTGGAATAATAATACATGAATAGATTCTTATTAACAACGTAACAATATAACATGTTATTATTAAAGAAACGTAAAGGGGTGGCTCCCAAAATGCTGTGTTTGAATAATTTGGAATAAGTTGTTGATCCAATAAAATCAGAAAAAAAACTACATGTTAAATATACTTGAGGCCCTGTTTCTCATATGAACTTTATGCTATTAAAGAAAATGTTTTTAATAGTTAACAAGGCTTTAGACTTTAATTATTCGACTGATTGAGGTATTCAGAACGTAGAATAGATGTATTGATAAATTGTATTTCCTACGAAAGTATTTTGTGTCCCTATTGTGTAGGTAAACGAGAGGGAATCGCAAGTAGTGGAAACACGGTTACCTCGCATTAGATATGCGCTTTGATCGTTCACAAACCGCGTTCGACATCTGTTCGAACCGGGGAGGAAATCGCTTAAAGAACACGCATCCCCTAACACAATATGTTCGTCCCGCTATCAGAAATGTTTTAGACATCAACTCGGGATAAATCGCTCTTTTATCGATTGTCAATTTTGTGGGAGGGCGGAATATGTACATTTGAATACCGACACCCCTTCGGAATACACAAATAGCTTGATTTGTGATCTAATCGCGGATTTCTGTATTGCTGACGACGTATAAAATACAACTACTTCATAAAGACATACGTGGCTTTTTTGGGTAACACGACTCGCAGTGGAGTGTGAGATCTGGGAATCAAATTCCAGAGTCATACTGCTGTGTCCGAGTGGTTCGAAACACAACAACTACTTTATACAGACAATACATGACTTATTTGGTTAACACGATTCGACATAAATAGAGTGTGAGATCTGGGGTTCAAATCCTAGAGTTACCAACTATTAACCAAATAAAAATACTGCTGTGTCCGAGTGGTTTGAAACTCACTATAAACTGCAGGTCTCTTGCTTAATCTTTAGGCTGTTATACCGTGAGTATTTTTCAATGTGAAATATGTGATTTATCATATCCATGGATATGACTTGCGGATTTCTGTACTGCTGACAACATACAAAATATAACTACTTCATACAGATATACATATATGGCTTATTTGGTTAACACGACTCGAAGTGGAGTGTGAGATCTGGGGATCAAATCCCAGAATCACCAACTGTTTACCAAATAAAAATACTCCTGTGTCCGAGTGGTTCGAAACACTATAAGCTGCAGGTCCCTTGCTGAATCTTTAGATTGTTATACCATGAGTATTTTTCAATGTGAAACATGGGATTTATCATTTCCCCGGTTACGACTTGATATAGTGATCGCGAATATCTGTATTATTAACAACATTCAGAAATACAACTACTTCATACAGACAGCGGTGGCTTATTTGGTTAACACGACTCGAGATAAATGGAGTGTGAGATCTGGGGATCAAATCCCAGAGTCACCAACTATTAACAAAAAAAAAAAAAATACTGATGTGTCCGAGTGGTTTAAAACACACTATAAGCTGCAGGTTTCTTGCTGAATCTTTAGGCTGTTATACCGTGAGTATTTTCTAACGTGAAACATGGGATTTATCATATCCATGGTTATGACTTGATATTTGATTGAGAGCAATGTATATTTGCTTGTCTCATTTAAAATGAAAGTGAAACATAGGGTTATAAAATTTTCTAACAGACCTGCATCAAGTACAACAACAATTTTCTCCTTTTAATTATTGTTCAACTTTATGATTCATTTTAGGTCTATATTCGTTTTCTAGCTAGATATACTTAAAAATATCCACTAGAAATTGTAAGCTATTTGCAGAGATTGTTAGCGACATATACTCCTTTAAAAAATGTTTAAAGAATTTTCACATTTCGTCGATAAACAGGAAAAGAAATGATTGAGAAAGAATGAACTATTTCTGTCGAATTTAAATTTAGCCCAGGGTCTATAAATAGTGAATTTCCTGTCGAGATACGAATGACTAAACACTTGGCGCTATTCGATTAACGCAAGGTCAATCTGCGGTCACTGATTGACCCAGGTCAATTAAAGACCTGCACACATCGTATATGTGTTACAGAACTACTAATTCAATACAGTAAACAGAACATAGTTTTGATGCCGATCATACTACGATGAATGAATGAACTCTATCAATTCTATCAATATTGTTTTCTAGATGTTTGCAGTGTAGATCATTTCTTGAAATAGCTGATGATAGAACCGATATGAAATGTATTGTTAATTAAAAAAATGTTTAGAGTTAATTAATTGATGATATATAAACGAGAAATAGAACGAGTTGTTTATTTTCTGTTTGGTTGTAAATTAAATGATTACCGTTGTCATGGTATCGGCTCATCAATTTAATTCATGACATGCATATGTCTTTGCGAAACATATGACTTCTTCAATAGATAACACACTTTCTACAGTAGCTTACAATTCGTCGCTTATTTTCTCGCTGTATATATCAAATGATTTTTAATACTTGATTTAATTAGCTTAAATATTTGCACGAAATTAAAGTCAATTATATCAAAAATTATTAATTTTTTAGTTTACCGTAATTCTGAAGTTGTTTAAATTTTTTTATCATTTGTCAAATTGCAAATTGTATATTTATTTATTTATAGGTCTGTTAGTAAGGTAGTCAATGGAAATATACATATTAATTTTATTAACCTCACCTATTTGCTTATTTCCTTGCGTAGGTTTGCAAATTCAGGTTCGTTTAATAAGGAAGTTTTCATCCTTAATACTGATTTAACTTTTATATCGCGAAAGTTATAAATATCTATATTATAAAAACCTCTTTATTTTTATGATTGAGCATATAAAAAAAGGGTATGAAGTTGTTGCAGATGGAAAGGAACAGGCACAGAAATAAATATTTTTTTCTACATACGTTTAATAAGAAGAGACTTGTTATACCTTACGTTAACAATTGAGCTATTGTTGTATCAAACGGTGTAATATAATATCGGATATTGTTAAACTAGTTTTGATTTTTTTTTGTAAAATTGGCCCTATGATTAATGTCAAATTAATAACATCAAATATTATAAAATGTTTTCTAATACAATTTGAAATTAATACCAAATAAACAAAGCTAATTTAAATAAATACTAAAATTCCATAAGTCTTAATGTATAGATATGATTTCTTTTTCAAAGTATTGTGTATGAATTGAATTTTATAAATTATTAGTACTTGACTCTACTAAAAAATAGTATATTTTAGACCAAGGTTGAGAAGACTATCATTATTGACCTAGCGCGAAGTTGTACCCCGAGGTACGAAGCAACCGAGGGACATAAGGCGCTGGTCAATAAGGGTCGTCTCAACCTTGGTATATATATTATTTTTTCACTACTAGCATTTTAATCCCAATCCTACTAAAAAAATTATGTTGACAATAAAAATAATTTGGACATAAACATTAATTTTGGCTACTAGAAGCACAACATACAAAACGAGTTAAATAAATATACTATTTTTTATACTTTGCGTTACTTATTTTATAAAAATCACAAAAATTTAAATTACAAAAATTAATTAAGTGTAATTTTAATATCCTTTTCCTACGACCACTGTTAAAAATAGTCTTTGTAACGGTTTCTGAACAAGTTAAAAATAACAGTTTATAACACAGTGAATACTTTTAAATCGTTGTGATTGACAACGAATTAAAAGTAAAAAACAAATTTATTTTTAACACTTGTGTTCAAAAGGAACTAAATCTAGTAACCTGTCATAAATGTCATTCTATAATGCTTAGTTTTTATTTACTAATGCATAACTAGGGTCATAGAAAAAATAGTGTATGATATTTGTGTTAAAAGTGATTTTATTTCGTTCGTGGGGTTTGTTACACTCGGCTTCGCCTCTTTTCAAACTTCCCCACTTACTCATAAAATGTCAGTTTTAACACTTATATCATAAATAACTATTAGCTCCGTTTATTTGGTTTTTGTATTTATAATAATTCCAAATTATATTAAAAAAACATTTTAAACTATTTGAGGTTATCAATTTGACATTTCCATTGGGCGAACGACTTAGAAATACCAATTATACCAAAAAAAAATAATAACAGTTTAACAATATCCGATATTATTACACCGTTTTCGATATAATAATAGGACAATTGTTAACGCAAAGTATAAAAATAATATTTGGGCTGTGGTATTTAGTGTGCGGATGGGATGGTAAGGTTTTTGTGGTGTGGTATTGATGATGATTGGAGAGAAGAAGCCGTGTTAAATGTAGAGAATGAAATGGATGTCGCCCCGTGTGTCTTAGGTGGCATTTAGCGAAATTGGGCCCTGTGAATATTCCATTGGATCAGGTCGATATAGGGTGAACTGTAGTAATTCTTACGCTTTGGGGCTCTAAGAAATTTACGCTAAAATTCACCGTTAAATTAATCCTCGTAAAGGACGAGAAGGATAACAAATTAGAAGGAAAATTACAATCAATGATTTGGAAATACTCGAATGACTACAGTTGGAAAATAAATTTTCTTCACCCCTTTCTCGGGCGTCTTTAGTGGCGGTTTCGCCCCATCCCCTCACGTACTCTGCCGCGCTGAATTGTAAATATGCTAAAATTAATGTAGCTCCAATATGGAACAAGTAATGTATACAAATATCTGTATTTCGCTTTATGGCGGCTTCTCCACTTCAATTTACTATCTACCCGATTCTATTCACTCCGTATTACTCACAATCCATATTTGCAAAGGGAACTTCGTCTTACGGATTGAGAAAACTCATACTTTACACATCCCTTCCCCTTCATTACTCGCAACATTTCTACAAACTCATCATCATAAATTTACACAATACTACATTAATTTTATCCATTTTTATGTGCACAAATCATCAAATCTTCAAATTAAAAGTTTTTACAATATGTTTTTAATCGGTTTTACAAAGATTTGTTAATTTTAATCACTAATTTTTTGACAGCAATATATTTCAAATAAGCAATCAAGATAACAACACCAAATTAATCAATTGATTTGTAATTAATCTATTTGTAATTTCTAATGAAACAACTATTAAACATTAAAATTCAAATGGTTGGAAACAGTCTGAGTCTAAATTAACTTTTTTGTATTAGTAATATTTTTACTATATGTACGTTTAATGAACAATCAAGTAGTAAATGTTGAAACCTAAATTCTCAAAAACTTTTCATTTTCCAGACTTAAGTAAATATGGATGCGCTAATTTCAAAACATGCAACCCTATTACGCTTTTTCGAATTTATTCTGTCTCTTTATTATCTAACTTTTATTTATTTTCAAAAACTATAACCCAATATTAAAGTTGTATAGAGTTAAAACAAACCAAACAACAGTATTAAACCAAAAATTGTGTTGACAAACGCGAAATATTCCAAAAATACTTATTTTTGGGCCCAAAATTTTGATTTTGGAAAATAATGTACATTGATAGATCTCGACGCGCTGATTTCAAAATTTCAAACGGAATTTAGTTATCTTTTTTCGTTACTGAGATATTTGTTGTCAAAATTATACCTCAAAAAAGTATGTTTTTTCTCTATATCTCAAAAATTGTTAGAGGTACAGTCTCAACGATTACACCAGTCGATTCTACGGAAAAAGTTACATAAAGAAACGTTTTCTCCGCATATACGTTCTTTGGAACGATTAGGTGAAAAATTAGAAAATCGAAAAAACCTAAATTTCAAAATTTCTCCAAGAAACTTTTTTTCTCAAAAACTTTTCATTTTCTGGACTTAAGTAGCTATCAATATGCTTATTTAAAATTTTCAAACCGAATTGAATTATCTCTTACCGTTCTCGAGATATTCGTGTTCAAAGTTGATTTTTTGGAATACCTAAAAAAACATGTTTTTTAGGTATAGTTCTTTAAGGGTTAGGTTTACGACTTCGGCGACCTCACCAATCGATTCTACGGGCAAAATTACATAAGTATACTAATTTTTAGATTTTTATTCCAACGGATACAATTTTTAGAGCGAAAAAACGAAAATGACCAAAATCGAAAAAAATGTCTGATGAACCCCTTACGATTTTTTCGATTTTTTGCCATTTTCAGTTTTTTCCTTCTAGAAATTCTATCTGTTGAGATAAAAATCTGAAAATTGGTACACTTATGTAATTTTGCTCGTAGAATCGAATGGTGAGGTCGCCGAAACCGTAAACCTAACCGTTTAGCGTATATACCTAAAAAATTAGGTTTTTTAGGTATAATTTTGAACTCAAATATCTCGAGAACGGGAAAATATAATTGAATTCTGTTTGAAAATTTGGAATAAGCGAATCGATATCTACTTAAGTCCAGAAAATAAAAAATTTTGGAGACAAAAAGTTTCGAGACGAAAAATTGAAATTTAGGTTTTTTAGTTTTTCTTATTTTTCACCAAATCGTTCCAAAGTACGTATATGTGGGCAAAACAATTCTTTATATAACTTTTCCCGTAGAATCGAATGGTAAAGTAGATGAGATTGTATCTCTACTCATTTTTTAAATATTCTCAAAAAACACACTTTTTTGAGGTACAACTTTGAGAGCAAATATCTCCGAAACGAAAAGAGATAATTAAATTCTGTTTATAAATTTAGCATCAGCGTAGATAAATCTTTAAAAAATATTACAAACAAAATTTTGTAAAATTTAAAAATTTTATATCTAAAAATTCGATATTTTCAAATATTTTCAGGTTTACGAAAAAATACAACATAAGCGTCTTTAGGAATTTCTTCCCCTGTTGTTACTGTATACATAAACTATTTTTCCAAGTAATATTCATCATAGTGTGAAGTAGTAGTAGTAAAATAAATCATTACACTGACATTTAAAACTTTTTTCTATAATAATAATTATAAAAATTTATTTTGGTACCCCCAAAATGTTCTCTAGTAACTTATTCGAAATACTTTCCCGTTTTTCTACGACCTGTCTTTATCAAGTTATTTACCTCTTACTCTATTTCTTATTATTCCACATTCTTCCACTAGTACATCTATTCCTGTTCTGTAGTTCTCCACAGAAAATTTACGTTTTTCAATCATTATTTATTTTTTCAAATTTTTTAGTCTTTCTTCTTCCACTACTGTATCTATTCCTGTTATTCAGTTCTCTACAGAAAATTTTACGTTTTTAAATCTATATTTATTTATCCAACACCGTGTAATTATAACGATATAAGTATGCTGTTTTTAGATAAATAAAGTAGGTCATAAGTCACTAGTGAGCTAAATATATTAGCTCACTGTTTTTTGGTTCGTATCATAGTAACTTCGTTATAAAACCTTCTCTACACTATTTTGTTCCTAAATGTCATTTCGAAATTCCATCTGTCAAAAATCTTATATGTATTTTATATCAATGATTAAGATGTGTTGGATAAAATGTTGTATGGCACACGTGTGTTAATTACCTAAGTCACTTGAAAAAATACCACACTCGGCCTAACGGCCTCGTGAGCTAAACTTTTCCCACGTGCCTTATCTGTAATGTAACACACTAGTACTATAAATAACTATTTTCCAAATTTTTCAGTGTTCTCTAGTAACTTATTCAAAATATTCTCCCGTTTTTCTACGACCGGTTTTCATTAAGTTATTTACCTCTTCCACTTTATTCCTTATTATTCCACATTCTTCCACTTCTACATCTATTCCTGTTGTGTAGTTCTCCACAGAAAATTTTACGTCGCGTCGCGCTTTTAAATTTGTCACGCGTTCTTTAATTACTGACTTATATAGTTATAATATACTATTTCCAAATTTTTTACTCTATGTTCTCTAATAACTTATTCGAAATACTTTCCCGTTTTCCTACGACCGATCTTTATCAAGTTATTTACTTCTTCCACTTTATTCCTTATTCTTCCACATTCTTCCCCTGGTACATCTATTCCTGCTCTTTAGTTCTCCATCATAGAAAATTTAATGTTTTTTAATCATTATTTATTTTTCCAAATTTTTTATTCTATGTTCTCTAGTAACTCATTCAAAATACTTTCCTCTTTTCCTACGACCGGTCTTTATCAAGTTATTTACCTCTTCCACTTTATTCCTCATGATTCCACATTCTTCCACTACTGCATCTATTCCTGCTGTGCTGTAGTTCTCCACAGAATCCAATACTCGGAGATGCAATTTCACGTGCAGGCTCTACTCCTACGCCATACAACTCTGAGTGTAACACTTCCTTTCCGTGTAAAATTCTCAATATCCGAAATGAATTTCACAGCAGAACCGACTTGTCAAACTTTATATTGTGTACATATTAAAAGCAATAAAGTATAGAAGATGATATTGATATTCAACGGATGTGCGCTCCCGGCCTCACTAAGATCGGATTTTCGCGGGGAAAGCACGACAGAAAACTTTTCTTTCAAGTTACTGTCACACTTTTGTACTCATTATTAACACTGAAGTGCAAGAAAAATTGTAAATTATAAATTTTTCCTTTCTATTATGATTACTCGTGTTTACAACGTAACGTACAAGAACATTTTTTTACGAATCATATATTAAATATTTTGGCCCATATTCTAAGCTTAGTTTTTTAGAAGTGCATTTGTTAAAAGGGACAGATCCTATATAAAAGCGATTTTATTATAAAAGTGAGTTTGGAATACGGGCCTTTATTTTGTTTTTATCTTTATTTCATTACTCATTATTATTTACTAAATATTCCTTACATACCTGTAAGTTCAATTTAGCATGACCCTTACTTAGTTTTCTAGAAGCAGTTCCACACTTTTTTCTAAAACTTACATCTCCTGGAGTCAGATTTCTTATCTTATCTTCATTAATTGTAAGTTATTATAAATATCAGTACATATAATTTCACTGTAAAAGCATGACCCTTACTTAATTTTCTAGAAGCACTTCCAGACTTTTGCTAAAACTTACATCTCCTGGAATCAGATTTCTTATTTTATCTTCATTAATTGTAAGTTATTGTAAGTATTAGTACATAAATATTTCACTGTAAATGCATGACCCTTACTTAATTTTCTAGAAGCAGTTCCCGAATTTTCTAAAACATACATCTTCTGGAGTTAGATTTCTTATCTTATCTTCATTAATTGTAAGTTATTATAAGTATTAATACAAACATATTTCATTATACACATTGTAATAAATCATGTTTTGTCATAAAATATGTAGTATAGTACTCACAATATACCTATTAAGTAATTTTTCAAAAAATTAAGACATATTTTATACATGGTAAATGAATGAAATTTTTGACATATTAATTCATATACACTTATAATAATTGATACATTTAATTAACGATACATGTATGATAATTTGGGTACTAATGACAAACATTACCTTTACTATAATATACTACAGTAATTATTGTAAGTATTCTATCTTATATTACCAAAAAAATACTTTTAATTATTTATTGTATATGTATGTACTCACAGATATAACTAATTAAAAATAAATGTAATTACTACTCAACACTTTCAGCAAGAAAAAAGTAACACTACAATCTAATGAACAGTTAATTTCTGAAATTAATGAATATTTCCCCCGATCTTTGGCGAAGTTTCCCGAAGCGGTCGCATCATCCAATGTAGCCAGATCGTATATGTACAGATATTTGTCAGAGCATTTCTGTCTTTTGAAGTTTGACTACAGCTCTTCGTAATATAAAGTTTATATCTCGGCAAACTTATAAATGTGTATACGGCATGGAAGGAAACTAGACGTGTCCCAGATGAAATCCATATCAGACAACCCCCACTCTCAAATCTCCTTAACAAGCTACGAGGATACAATTTTCACAAGGGTAATCGTTTCAGGGGATGGCCAATCAAATTGCTGCTTTCAATTGCTTTCAAAAATAAAAATCATTTTATTGGGTATTCACTTTTTTGTGACATAATTATTGTTTTGATATTTGAGTTAAGCAATGGTCAGCGTTGTTAATATCAGGATGGAAAATTTCTTAATATTATGTTATAACTTTTTCTTTTAGTTTTAATGTAACGGTGAATGTTAATGAAGACAATTATTAAATACTGTTATAATTATAAATGCAACAAATTGAAAGACATTTAAAGTTAATAATTAAATGAGTTATCACTTATTTCTACCTTTCAATAAGAGGATAATGATTATCCAAATAAAATGTTTTTTGAAAAAAATAAACTATAATAGTTATTTTTCTATTAAGAGCGTGAAGAAGTTGTTTTTAGTACGAGAGAATTTTACTTTTTTACGAGGCTTGCAGAATCAAAAATTATATTTATAGTGCAAGTTATACGAATAAAAGAACAAAAGTTTTAGTTGTAAATAATGAAGTTGAACTCACTATTTTAGAAGACCGGAGTCCATGGGTTGAATTTTGATCAATGCTGCTTCTGTAATAAAAAAAAGTATTAATATTAAATATAAAATGGCCTCACTCACTTTTATAATAAAATCGCTTTTCGAAAGTCTGAGTTTACATTATAATCTTATGACGCCAAAGCACTCATAAAAATGAGCTCGAAATACGGGCCATAATTTTTATGTAAACTGTTTTGTCTGTAGATAAAAATCAGGCGCCTCCACCATTTTTTATTTTCTGTAGAAAAAAATATACAATTGTACACAAAGTCTTGCAAAAAAGTAAATGAACCTTTTTTGTCTAATTTGTTGATCAATATGATGTAATTATTTTTATTTCCATTTTATGTTATATAATATCGTTTTAAAGTATCATACTAAAAAATGTCACAAAAATTGTGATGTCAGTAGGTTCTGGTGTGATTTGTTACGTTTAAAAGTTGGTAAATTGGACAGTCTATGATTTAAAACATTGTAAGGCTCTTGTGTGCCACTATATTTGCAGAAGATTATTCAATTTGTCAAGTTTGGAAGTTAAAATATTATATTTGACGTTTGAAACGAAGTGAAGTATGTAATTTAGCTGCGTGATGAAGAATATCATTTTTAATAGCAGTTTTTTTATGATTAAAAGTAAATTAGGGGAGAAATAAAAAATACGGGTTTAATATTTTTTATCATTCTATTGATGAAAAATCGTGCAAGTTCTCATTTGGTATATTTGAAAAAGTTCTAGTGAATACCTTAACGTAAAAGTTACTACAATATCTTTATTCCAATTTCTTTTGTTTCTAAATGAAAAGTCACTACACCAGAAACCTTCGATTTGAGAAAAAAAAAAGACTGAAGGTTTTTGCTTAAGGATTTTTAAATTGGTGCCAAAAAAGTCGAAAAATATTTATACCATATCATAAATTGTGATGCCAAAAACATTGAAACCAAATTCGACATTGAATTGAAAGTGTAGTTATTAGTTTTTATAACGACGTAACTATCGAGTGCAGCACATGGCAATATGGCCGTGATATCATTATCAACAATATATGTAATCTAGTTGCATGCATAAACACTATAACATACATAGCATGTATCCATCAGGCATATCGCGATCACTGCATTATATTTATTAGCGATCTACAAACGTGATAATTGCTTTATCTGTACACTAATAATATCCGCGTCTATAAATGTGATGGAGTGATGTTTGCTGGGCGGATAGCAGCAAGTGTAATTGGGATGACGTATGGAAGGCGAGCGAAGAATGCGGTGATGAATGGCGAGTGAAAGGGCAGAGAGAGCATACACTATATGTTATACTTATACCTATACATCTATGCCGGTGACGCGCAGCATTTCTATAAACTCATAGATTTGTAAGGATATGGTACCAATTATAGCGTTAGTTATTGCCTATATTGTCGTTTCATATACATGTAACAAAATCGTTTAATCACAGAGTTTTTGTAACAACTATAAGAACGTAAATTAGTGACACTTATGATTTCTACATAAACTGGTGGATATGTAAGACGATTTTCCATTTATAGCGTTAGTTATTACCTGTACTCCTATTTCATACACATATAACTAATAACTGAACCGATTTAATAAAAGCATTTTCAAAGAAGTACAAGAAAGTAAGCTACTGTTATATGATTTGTAAATAAACTGATGGATTTGTAAGGACACTATCCATTTATAGCGTTTGTTATTACCTATACTCCTGTTTCATACAATAGTAACTAAATCGTTTTAATAACAGCATTTTTAAAGAAATACAAGGACATAAGCTAATGACACTTACCTATGATTCCTAAATAATGTGATGGATCTGTAAACACACTATTCATTTATTGGGTTAGTTATTACCTATACTCCTATTTCATACACATATAACTAATAACTAAACCGATTTAATAAAAGCATTTTCAAAGAAGTACAAGAAAGTAAGTTACTGTCACTTACATATGATTTTTAAATAAACTGATGGATTTGTAAGGACACTATCCATTTATAGCATTAGTTATTACCTGTACTCCTATTTCATACACATATAACTAATAACTAAACCGATTTAATAAAAGCATTTTCAAAGAAGTACAAGAAAGTTAGCTACTGTCACTTACATATGATTTGTAACTAAACTCATGGACTTGTAAGGATATTATTCATTTATAGCGTTAATTTTTACCTATGCTCCTACTTCATACACACTAAATTTTTAAAGAACTACAAGAACGTAAGCTAGTGACACTTATGATTTCTACATAACCTCATGGATTTGTAAGGACATTATTCACTTATAGCGTTAGTTATTACCTATACTCCTACTTCATACACATATAACTAAATCGTTTTATTCAAAGCGTTTTTAAAGAACTACAAGAAAGTAAGCAAGTGACATTTATGATTTCTACATAAATTGATATGTAAGGACATTATCCATTTACAGCGTTAGTTATTAACTATATTCCTATTTCATACACACATAACTAAATCGTTTTAAACACAGCATTTTTAAAGAAATACAAGGACATATGCTAATGACCTTTATGATTTATGAATATACTCATGGATTTGTAAGGACGCTATTTATTTTTTTGGCCACCGATCACGTAAGTATAACTTTGGTTACCATTGTCAACGGAATGTTATAAAAAATAACTGTCCTACTAGAAAAGTTATTATAAAAATCATACGAATTTCATACATATTTTTGCACGATCCAGCATAGAAAAGGTTTTGTCATTGGTACAACATGTTCAAGCAATATTCATGATTGGCTGATTTTCAAAAGAATTGTTTCTTGCAGTTATTTCTTACACAAAATAACAGGACTTTGTCATACTGATTGACTTTAGTTTTCCATGAATGAATTTTAAAAAATATAAACAACGGTAAGGAATACCGATCTCAGACAATCCCAATGAGGTCCTCCACTATTAAAAAAAAAATTTTTTATGAAACTTTATCTAATGTGAAAGCGACGGGTGGTTACAGAAAGTCTTAATTTGTAATTTGTAAAAGTAGTAATATTGTCATTACTGATCTCAACATACAAAATTTTTGAAAAGACATTATCGTTTTATACTTGTCAATGCAATGTCAATGTCAATATAGCTTGGTTCCAACACTGGATTGACTATAAGTAATAAATTTCCTAATTTGTTTTTATGGTGGAGGAGCCATTTGTCTTCGATAGATAAAATGTCATTACCGTTCTTAATTCTTAATATACTATTATTCATCTAGCAACGGACTAAGTTAACTATAAAAAGTTACAAATAAATTAATCTAAACTGTCAAGTGAAATATCACTTTTAATAAATTTTATAAATTTACAAATTAATTAAAAATTAAATTCAATAATTAGAATCTTGGATTACTACTTTATTTTCACCTCAAATCATCTTTGATTTAGACATAATCAGAAACTAACTACCATTTCTTTATTGTTACATGCATATTTGAATCATACAAGCGTATACATTTTTGTAAATTGTAAATGTTGAAAAGCAATAACTGAACAATCACACCCCATATTTCCATATCCACTCTTGGCTGTTGAGAGTCTGAGCGAAACATCCTACATCAATTCCTTTATTTATTTTCTCTCCCAATTTGTATATCAATTCCCATTCGCTCGGTTCGTGCCACAACGTCGTTACGTCGTTCAAGTGGGTCTTTATTGAAAAGAAAAATAAATCAGATATGTTTCAATAAAAGAACATCCCCTGTCAAGTGCTTGGATCGCTCTCTGACAATATTTGCGTGAAAAGTAGGTACTACACCACTCTCGGAAGCACAGCTTTTATTACCTTACAAATCAGTTTCCAAATGCACATATACACCAATTCTTTTTCACTTCGTACAACACTATAAGTATACCACATTTAAGAAGTATATAGAATGTGATTTACTAATTATCGTGCAATTGGAATTCGATCAATGAGAACATTTGTTACAATTTGTTTATAAGAATATTAACGATGATAGTATCATTATTGGATTAGTAACAATGATTTATTCGTGGTTGTTTCGAGAATTTAATGGCAAATAAAAACAAATCAAGAGACAAAAGTATTAAGTATTAAGAAAGAAGTAAATATTCGTGTTAAAATCAATGGCTCGTATTATGAGCTCACTTTTATAATAAAATTGCGATTTTAACGCCCACTTTTACATCATAATCATATGTAAAATTGAAAGTTAAAATCACGATATTATTATAAAAGTGAGCTAGTTCGCTTTTATAATAAAATCGCGATTTTAACGTTCGTTCTTACAAAAGATTTTGATGTAAAAATGAAAGTTAAAATCGCGATTTTATAATAAAAGTGAGCTCGTAATACGGGCCTTTGTTCTTATTAATATACTTTTATTAAGTAGTATAGGGATTTAAAAAAGAAGACTATTATTATTGACCAGTGCCTTATCACAACTTTGCTCTAGATTAATAATGATAGTCTTCTCACCCTTGGTGTACCTATAATACACTGTTTCATCGTTTGTTATTTATTATTTACCATCCCAGTAGTACATACTAATTCTTTATAAAATTACAGTAGGTATAACGTACGAAAAGCGTTTTCAGATGAAAAGATCTACAAAAAAGGAAAAATTGGTTTATAAAAATTTTTAGATTAACGGAAAAAATATTTTGCGGATTCTATTATTAAAATAGTTTTTTATATTATACCACTGAGGCTTTGTGTATAATATTTTATTATTTTATTTGCTAAGAAACTACGGTTTTTCATTTTCCATGTTTCATATTCGGAGAATTCCAGAAATAGGAGCAGAATTTTTGTAGCGGTATGTAAAAATAATATCCAGGCCGGACAAATGTTTGAAACATTACTGTCAATGTGGTATTTCAATATGTCCAACTGTTAGGCATGGAATGTCCCCGCTGGTCAGTGCGGCAATCCAATAAAATGTCCACTGAAAAGTAATATATTTCTCTTATATTCCTACTGGACAAGAATTCTTGCATATTTTATCTGCATTTCTCGTGTCAATAAGCGCGATCCTCGCAATCCTTCGAACCGCCCCGTCCTTAATTGGAAATACAAACTTTAACCTCCCTTTTCTACAAACGCTACACCGAACTTATTCACGTTTATACAGTCAAAAACATTTCTACAATCCTTAGAAATAGATACATCTGAACAGTCATGTGAACTGTCACATTTTACAAATACTTTAACATTATTTGAAGTTAATTGCTGATGGTGCCGCGAAAAAAATATAATAACCGACTCGGAATTTGAGTACCAGGGTCGTGTAACTTAAATGAGTGACATTGAGCTCGTTTTGTCCTGTCATCTCTTGGTTGCTCCTCAGAAGCTTAATAGAAATAAAAATTTACTTGGCTTTAATTTCTATACAAAAAAATTTGACTTTTTGTTAAAAAATTGAGTATGATTGACAAAATTGACAACGTCAAAATATATTTCGCGAGAAAAATGTAGCAAATAGATGAAAACCAACAAGTATTTGAAGAAAATTTTGGGAAAAATTACCCATTTAAAAGGGAAGTTTGAAGATATGAAACGAATGGAAGTTGAAGTGATGAAACATCACGCTAAATATTTTGTTTGTAATATACAGTCAATTGACAATCTGAACTAAATCAACTGACCTACCTTGGCGAGTAGATTACTTAGGATCAGTTCGTTCAATAAAAGGGTAAAGTGATCCAGTCAAAGTGGCAAATGGAATAGGCCTACAGACTCACACCATCAGAAATCAAAATCGGAGCAGCAGTTACAACATTTAACATATAAAATATATAAATAATAATAATTTTATAGATCGGTTAGTCTGAGGAATTTCTATTAAACAGATGAGTTATTCATATGCTCACAAAATTTGACATATAATGTCAAAATTTAAAAAGGTGGAAGAAAAATATAAGGAACATATTTGCATGCGTGAATCAACGTAAGTTCGGTACCGGTTTTAGTAACGTCAAAAAGAGCTGTTTTGTTTTTTTTGGTCATACATATGAAGGAAATTTGAGTTATGAAATGAATTAAAAATATTCTGAACTGTAATAACAAACTAATTATAAAACTACAAATTGAATATACTGAAAAACTTATATAGAATATATAACCACAGTGGCACGAGGTTATGTGTTGGACACATTAGAATTTTTATTATGTGAAAATTTATTTGATGAATTCCTACAAAATATCGCTGTGCCAGATTTAGGTAATACTAATAATGACACCAGAACCGACATTCTCCAATTAAAATGAACTATGTGTAAGTGGAGGTCTTTCTGTAAAACCGAATATCCAGCCGTGTGTCACTTTGCATGTAATGAGTCTAATGCACTTTACAGATGGTTCAATTACCTTTTCACAGTTTTTTAATTGAAGGTGGATGTTTTTTCGTCGCCACTATGATGTCCCGGAGTAATTGGTGACGTAGAGTGGTTGAAGAGGGCAGCACTGACACGCTGTAGCATGGATTCATTAAATCTCAAATTCCAAATGGAACTTCCAGTATTGATATAGCTACATGGATTCATTAATGCATACTTCACCAGGATATGTCTTATACTAATGAATATAAGTCATTACGATGTCCTGTTATATGCCAGGATAAAAGAACATACCATGTAGAATTTCACATTTCGTTTTTACATGACGTTGTTGAGCTAATAGTACTCAGGTTCGAATCCTGACTTTTTATTCCATCTTATTGTCCTTATTTAATTGCATATTATATTAATTAATATATAGATGTTTTTCACTAGTATCCTAGACACCCATTATTATATATCTTTATTTAACATTAGAAATTGTTTTCCACTACCGTTTTTTTGCTAATCATGGTAACCTAGGTCAATAATGAAACCTGTATTTAAAAAAACTCAAGCCTACAAATTTAAATATTATTTGACTCATTCCAATATCATCGCAGAAATATTATTAGATAAAAGTAATTATAGGATCTGTAAATCCAAGCCTAATAATGTGCACAACTATTCGTTAGAATATCTTCCTTCAGAATATTTGCCTATAAAGTTTGCACCCCCAAAAAATTTAAACTGTGAGTCATAAACTAAGAAACTTAATAAATAATAATAGAAGAATAAAATAACACAATTCTTGATTTTCCACAAATTTAATTCAATTAGTAACACGAAGTTTCGACTTTTCAGTCATCATCAAACTTAATTAATAGTCAATTATAGTCAACCCTGATCTTAATTCTGTATGATAGGAACTATAAAAGTTTAAAAAAGTTAGGTGGAAATAATAATCAGTCAATTATAATTTTTATTTCTGTCCGACGTTTAAACTATATCATAGTCTTTATAACTTTTTCTTTCCCTGATGAAGACTATGATATAGTCGAAACGTAGGACAGAAATAAAAATTATAATTGACTGCAACACTGCAAGTTCGATTATTATTTCCACCTAATTCCACTTACAATCAATCATCATTTAAATTTCTTTAAAAAAGTTATTCATTTTTAAGTTATTAGAATTTTTAGTACCCATAACATCTACGTCACAATATTACATCTTTCTCTACTCAATTGCAAATTCTTGCTACTTTTGAACGATCAGGATAATTTGTGAAATAATATTTACGATAAGGAAATGAAATATTTGTTGAATGACATAGGCAGCAAAATCATGCTTACTATTTATGCATATTTCTACGTAAGGAAAACAATTGGTATTTAAAACATATTTATATAGTTTAATAACAGTTGAAATAGATGAATTTATGTACTTATTTTTTTTAGCGAATTATCTTAACACCTATGGCACAGAAAACTTAAAAAAATATTACGGATTAACAAATAAGACTTATGACTTTCTGAAAGGACACTTTGCTTTCAAATTAAATAGTTTAATGTATAAAAAAATTAAGAACCACATATTGTTCCTTTTATTCTTCTATTATTATTTGTAAGGTATGTTCCACCAAGAACCAATTACAAATACAATATCAATAATAATATACTTAAGTTAAGTTTTAGTGAATGTTTCCTATTTGAGACGAGAGGTGTTGATTTAAATTTTTGTTCGCCTCCACCAAATTGCTAATCTAATCCAGGCTGATCAGTGTTTTTCTGTGACTGTACTCAGATCAATATGCATGCAAACAAGAAACAGAATAGGTTGGGGGTAAGACACCCCAAACACGACGGATCAGCGAGTGAGACAGAGCATCAATGCCACATGCCGTCTCGCTTCAACTCACTTAGGTGGCGCGATACCTATACTCGTTTTTATTACTTATTAAAATCTATTCCTCTGTGCCCCTCTCCGCCACTGGTTTACAGCCCCTCTGACGTCCCTCGGGCGAAATCTTTCATACGCCGGACAGTGGCGTACGTGAAGGAGATGATGGGGGCATTAGATAGGGGAATAATTAATGCTATTAATTTTCGATTCAAGGGTAGCACAAAAGATTTTACAATATTTTCACTTGAATTATTTACAGGTTTTAAATTAATTATTAGCAAACATTCACTTCTTCCGCTTGCACCAATATTTACTTGCATTTTATCTGAGTAGAAATATCTACGAAATTTCTACATCTCACATATTTTTTTCTTAATTGTAATGTTTTTTTAGATATATGTATACTCTTCAATTTGATAAAGATGCAAATATAACGTCACCATTGAATTCTACTGGAAAAATTTCATTGGTATATCAATTTTCTTAGTTTTTGGAGAACTCCTACAATTAAAAGAAGATGTCTTAAAATGACAAAAGACTGAAAAATCCTAAGGCAATTTACATTATTTCTCCTTTACACGTATTTTCTTCTAGAAATTGTATCCGTTGTAATCTGATAATTAGTAGACTTATATTTCGGAAACGTGAAGAGATAATTCAAATAAAATTGAAAATGTATTGGAATTGTGTATAAAAAAATAATTTATTTAGAAGTTTAATCTGTTTTATGATTTTAATGAAAATTATAAAAAATCGGTGTTTATAATGTTACCAAATTTAACTATTATTTATGAAAATAATGAAGAAGAAAAAACATTAAAATTATACGTTTATCTTTTTCATGATTTTACCGAAAATTTTTTCAAATGGTTATCCATCCTGACTTCAACTGCACCCATACCAGCTTGACTTCATACATAATATAAGAGTTCATCGTTATTGATGAGAATTATACAATTATACATTATGAGTTATGACATTTTAAGATTCTTTTAAATTAGTTTTGTTTATTCGGTTTTCCTCCTTAGAAATAATATAAATTGTATTAAAAAACATTTAAAAATATTTGAGGTTATTAATTTGACATTTAAAGTGGGATGCAGTTGTTAGAAATATCAATTTTACAACAACAAAAATACCAAAAATAGTTTAACAATATCTTATATTATTAAACTGTTTTCGATATAATAACATGGCAATTGTTAACGCAAAGTATTAAATTACTGTTATACTTAAGTTTACAAATTGTACAAGTTTATCTCTTATTGATGAGAATAATAATAGGTTAATATATAATTTATAAGTTAAATTTAAATGAATTTCAATGCAGCTTCCTGAAGAAATCTATGAGAATTGGAACCCCCGATGCCATGATGTGCTGTTGTTTCAACCCTTAGATAAATATTTCAAGGCCGCCACACCCCCCGACCGCGAGTTGTGTGAACTTCGTCGATGTTAAATTTTAATATTAAATGGCAATGGCTCGCCCTCTTCAGGGTTTGATTATATGCAAAGAGATCAGACTGGGATGCTATGCATATGCCGAAGAGTCCAGTGGACCAGATCAACAATCGGAAACAAGAGGGAAAAAACATCGCAAGAAACAACTGAGCAACTGCAAACCCTCAAAAATATCATATAGTCAATTACTGATTCCCTTTTACATTATGGTTGCTATTGGTTGAATAGGGGTTCTACTTCGTTTCTCAATGTCTGAAATTTTAACAGGTAAACGGAATGGATGAATCGTTATTTATGTATCAAGGCATTATGACGATGTTACTACGTGGTGCATACAACACTTTATGTTTTAGTTTATCATTTCATATAACCTAACATATCAATTTTTTTTTTTGCAATACCTGCACAGTAAGTTACCCATTAATAACAAAATTTAAACACTGTAAGTGGAACTTTTATTGCAGATTTGGTTTCCATGGTTATAGTAAACACTTCCCGTGCACGGTGGACAGTAGGTGTGTTACTTACAATTCATGGTGGATGGTAAGTAGTTAGTTTCCACATCATCATAAACATTCATGGCACTTTTACTCTCAATTGCAATTCAACTTTTATTTTTGACATCAATCTGACAGACGTTAATTTTAAAACCTATTTTTCTTTTTCTATTATTTTTGAAGGTATTGCAAAAAATAGCTTACTAACCTTGAACTGTAAGTGATATTTGAAGTCTTGAATGTTTAGGAAATCTCGACCCTTCGCGTCTCGACTTCCCAAACAACATTCTCGATCTAAAAACTGTCACTTACAGTTCACGGTACGTAATATACTATTATAATTTTTCGAAATAATCCATGAATTCGAATAATTCTTTCTACTCTTCCCAATGTTAATTATATTACCACAACTTATACCTAATACTAGTAAGAAAAAAAAATACTGGACTTATTTAAATTTATTTCGTACAATAGATAATAATGTACCTACGAAAATAGTGACGTACAAGATACGTAAGTACGTTTTAACATTCGAGGAATGTAAAAGACCTTAGTTATTTCCAAGCATATTAAGAAGTATGGTTTGTGTTGCTCATAATATTTTTTACTCTATCGGTGAATTAAGCTTAAGTATAAAACTATTTTTAAATTAAACTTTAACCGTTGATGTTACCATTTTCTTGCCAGCAATTAGTAAACATAATTTACTACCTTGGAAACCCAATTGGTAAACCTTACAAACTATCCAATCAAGGAAAAAATATCTATAGGTTTTGTCTGTTAATATTAATCTAATAGTTATTCGTATATCAAGGGACTAAAGTATAATATAAAATATTTAGTCCTTAAATATATATTATATTTTTACCGTTATCGTTCAATTATTAATAAAAAACATAAGTAAATAATTAGCACTATGTGTTTGTATAACGTCAGCTAGCTATTGAGACGGGGATGGCTGTGATAATGAACGTACTGTCAAAGTGTCAAATATTTTTTTATAATTTTCATTTATGTTTACATCTGCTTAGACATCGTCTGCATGAAATTAGATAAATTATTATAAAAGGTAAATAATAAATACATTCACCAATAATATTATAGATCTACATGTTTGTTATTTTAGGTATAGTGCTAAAATAAACTGCAAAAATATAATACTATTAAAATATAGGTTAATTCAGTTTGACAGATGAGTCAGTAAAGTTAAATTTTGCATTAAAATTGTAAAATTTTACTTTATCTACTACTTTGGCTAACTTCGCGGAGTGATCGTGTACTTTAGTATCGATTTCGAAGAAAATTTATTTAAAGGTAGTATGGAAATAAATAGTATAAGAGTAAGAGTGAATATAATTTGAATTTGAAAAATGGAGCAATTACTTAGTATTAAACGGTTTGTGAATTGTGATCCATCCATTAAGGGATATTAAAAATAAACCACTTATTCGAAACCCATCTTCGCGTCTTTTGAAGAACAATCGACTAACAACAGCAGAAGAGAAGCAAAGCCAACCTGCTCTGTATCGAGAGAAGTGAATAACCAAGCAATCTTTGAAATTAAAAAACTTTCAATTGTTCAATACGAGATGCATATCGCGAATGACGGTGAGCGAGATAGACGCACGGCTTTGTCCTGGTGTGAACAAAGATGAATGCATAAGAAGCAAAACAAAAGATGCTGTGAGGAAAATTAAAAGCTCTTTCGTATGAAGTTTCATTTCAATATTGGACACTTACCGTATCAAATACGGGATCATTCTAATACGGGATAAAAAAGCTTCCCCATTAGCAAAACAACAAATGTATAAATTAGTAAATATATCAATCAAGGCTTAATACCCATTGCTGGGTATGCCAATTTCCCTCATTGCAGTTTAGCTGGCGTATATGTGTGTGACGATTTTTCGTCCATGATAACTCCAATACGATACATGTAAACATTATAGTATTTGGTAATTATATTTTATATTCAAATATGATGAAAATATGCCTCTAAAATAATTTTAACTTTACATATCGTGCAAGCTGAGGAATTTCTATTAAAACAAATGAGTTATTCATATATTTACAAAATTTGACATATATGCTGTTGTCAAATTTGACAAATAATTTTCAAAGATAAAATAAGTAAACAAGAAGTTTTTTACTGTACAATACTAAAAGATGGAAGAAATATACAAGTAATAGATTTTAGTAACTGTGTTCTTCGGTTTCCGATGCAGTATTAGAGATGCAAGAAAATTTTAGGTATGAATTGAATTAAAAATATTCTGAACGAACTAATTTCAAAATAAAGATTTAAAGTACTAAAGAATTTTTATAGTATATAATACTACAGTGGCGGGAAGTAATGTATTGGACACATCAGATTTTTAAAATAAATTTTATATGAAACTTCATCAAATTTGAAAGCGAGGTGTAGTTTCAAAGAATTTTGATTTTTATTTGTTATAAAAACTTAAATACATTTTTAATAACAAATGTAGTCCGAGTTTTGAAAACCACTGGCATGATTTTGCTGCCTATGTCATCCAACATATCGTAAATGTTTTTTCACAAATTTTCTGACACTGACAGTAGAGTTATAAGTAGCAAGAATTTAAAATAGGGTAGATGTGTGAGAGAGAAAGGTTGTGACCTAGATGTTAAGGCTACTAACAACTCCAATAATTTAAAAACGAATAACTTTTGTTAAATTTTGGTTGTTCTTACCATACAGAATGAAGGTCTGAACTGATTATAAGTGATCAATTTTCTAATGTGCTACTATGTGGAGGAGCCAATTGTGGTATATGAATCTGTTAATCTAATAATTGTAATAAATATTTATGAAGAGAACCAGAACTAAATTTTCTATTTTTGTAGCTGTATTGTGTCTATATGCATGACTACCTAATAAATGAAAGTAGAAAAAAATGAAATTATATAATAATTAAGACTCAAAGTAATAATACGTACAAATGAAGCAGTTGCAACAAAATTTAAGCACAAAGTTTATTGAATTAATGTTAGTTTTTCTAGATATGTAGGTAACTAAAATAATTCTAATCCCATTGCTAGTTAAAATAGTTACTTTGTAAAGCTGAAAATAAATATACCTAACATATAACTATGCATTAAAATTTTGTAAGATTTAAAACCCTGTAAGAAAATAAATGAAAAAATATTTATTATTATTGAAGGACAATAAAATGAATATAATTAATGTTGACGATGATCAGATAGGGTGGTGTGTTTGAATAACAAATATTCGAACATCCCTTATTATTTGAAAAAGTCTTGTCTCAGAGGGCAGGAAGGGTAAATTCAGTTAATGAACAGCAGGAATAAGAATCCTTGTCACCAGCTCTGTCGCCAACACACAAGAAAAAGTAATTAACTCCACTGTATAATTAAGAATAGAAGAATAAGAACAAGGTTCGGTTGTAGGGGCAGATACGGAAAGATGACTTCTTTTTATTAGAAATCTAAGGATTGCTCACTTCAAAACCCGTTCAACGGGTGTTATCCTTCGACTTGTATTACCAATTTTATCTCAAAACTTACTATATTACTTCTGAATTATAATCCTTTTTCAAATATATATCATGATTTGACAAAAAATAGATTTTAATACTAACATTTAAAGTACATTTAATTAATAATTTCTGAATTAAAATTATTTTTCCCAAATGATACCTAAATGATTAAAAATATATGTGATACATCAATCCACCCACTCGTGATATATAGTGAGGAAAATTACTTTTCCCTCTCTAGAGAGGAAAATGTACAGTGTTACAAACTGTATAACATGGATATTATTATAGAATGATATATTAGAAAAATTCATTATTATATTAAAAATTCTTATTTAATAACGATATTTTTTTTTAAAAAAATTACGGCAATTGCGTCTTGTTCTTTTCTTTTGTAACAATATTTCACAATTTGACAATTTTAACTTCAGTTGGAATATTAGCAATACTGAACAATTGCATTGCTAAACATCTAAATTTACGTAACCTAATTTTCTAATTTATCAAGCTGCTGCGTCTTTTTTTCTGATAAATATTTTTTTTTAATTCGAAGTTAGAATTTTAATTTCAAATTAATGAACGAATTTTGAATTTCTATTTCGTTTTCGATTTTACTTTGTTTTATTTGCTTTTACTTCTTTGTATACAAATTAATACTAGTATAATAAAATAAATTAAGCACATATTCTATAATATTTTTTATGCTATTTTTATAATTTAATAATTAAAAAAAAAAATTTCTGTTTCATTTATTGTTTCTATTTTTTATTACCTACTTCCTTATGAATTTTGAATTTGAAATTACCGTATTATTTTTTTTCGAAAATTGACAGCATTAATTTCGACTAGTTTTGGCGTCATGTATGTATATATGTATGTATGAATGTATGTATGTAGGTATTTATGTATGTATACGTACGAATGTAAGAATTTCTCATAATTCAAAAATGATTAACCATAGAATGATGAAATTTTGTTTTTGGAACTTTTATGATATCTAGTTTTGGACCTCTCTTTTTAATTGGCATCGGCAGTACCAAAAGGGCACTTTTCTCGACGGATTTTTTGAATTTTTCGTATAACTCAAAAACGATAAGCCGTAAAATTTTGAAATTTTATATGTGGGACCAATAAATTTGTAATTAAGATTTATAAGTTTACGAAACAAATACATAGTTATTATAAAAAAAATTGAGATCTATAGTCCAAAGATATTTTTCTTGTATTTTACTGGCAACTACAGCTGTTAAATTAATGCATTTTTAAAATTGCTAATTGGCAATCAATCCGCAATTAATATGTAAATTTTTGCAGGGACAGCATCCCCTGAACGCTAATTGGCCTGCGACATAGTGAACTGTAAACAATCAGACCACAGGAGAGTTCTTTAATTAATATCATAGCCCACTTGATCCGTCAAAGGACTCGGTGTAAACAAGGCTTTTTTCCGCAGGAACACCGACCAGATTCCTCAATTAATTACTTGGCCGATTGTCAGACTTATTGGCTCCTTTGATTGTCTTCTGTCCCCCATTGACTTGAGGAGGCTTTATTACAAGGACTTCGCGCCATCGAGTGATTTGTATTGCTTTTTTCTCGGCCTCAAAGATGCGCTTTGATCATTTTAATTCTTTTATCGAGCTATTGAATTTTTAATAAAGTCTCCTGTTTACAGGAATTTTCTCATCAATACCAATACTAGGGGTTTGAAGGGACAATATTCAATAGAAGTCATCGAAAAAATTAAAGGTGACATAGGAATTAGTAGAAAACATTATAAAAAGTTACCAACCATTCAAATACAACAGTATTTTATTTGTTTATCTAAGATTTAAATCCCTGTGAACACGAAATACTATGGAAGAAGAATTCAGCACGTTTTATTGTAATAAATAAATAATTGTTATATATTTGGAATAGATTAATAGAATATAAAATTTGAAAAGATTTGACACGTATTTAAATTAAAATACCGGCAGTGGTAGCTCAATTGATTAATTGATTAATTAATGATTAATTGAATGGAGTGTGAGATCTGAGTTCAAATCCCAGCGTTGTAAATCTTTATCGGAATAAAAAATCAACCGTATCCGAGTGGTTCCATACCTCCTATAAGATATACTGTTAGAACATGTCATAAATAGGTACCGTAATTACTTGAGATTCTATTCCAAGTAGGTTATTTTATTTTTAATAGTATATTATACAACAAGATTGAGAAGACTATCATTATTGACATCAAATTGTACGAGGTGTGAAGCAGCCGAGGGACATAAGGCGCTGGTTAATAATATTATTCTCAAAATTGATATGCATATATTTTTTTCACTACTAGTATTACAATCCTAATCGTACTAAAATTTTATACTCACAATATCGTAACAAACATTTTGACATGAACATTAACTTGTTTCTTAATATTCACAAAATTTAAGTAGGCTGTCTTAGCCTTTATCTTTGACATTTCAGTTTGTCAACATCATTTTGATTTTTAATTTGGTTTTATTTGATTTATTTATTTAAATCGAGAATCCATACTTTACACTTTTCTTGAGTCAAATGATTGAGTTACTTTAAAACAGTTTTTATTATCGATAATTGTTAATAATAATTTATTATTGACTTAGATGACCATGGTTACCAAGTAAGCGGTAGTGAAAAACAAATTGTCATGTCAAATAAAGGTAAATAATAGTAGTTGTCTAGGCTATTAGTGAAAACGTTTTAGAACTGTGAGATAAAAAAATAGTATATTGTGTTATTAAGAGTAAAAGTGATACTTTGTGTGGCGAGCATGGAAGTTTGCACGACGAGCGAAGCGAGTCGGACAATTGCATGCGAGGCACACAAAGGCACTTTTACTCTGAATAACACATGTTATTTTTTCTTCAAATGTAGAAATTTTAAAAATGAATTGCTATTTGACGTTTAATATGTAGGTTACCTGTCAGTTATTCATAATTTTTAGTAACTTTATTCTTAGGTTATCTAGTTTTTATAGTGACATTTAAGTCGATATTACAGATTTCTATTGTATAAATTACTTTTTATTGGCTGATTCTACATACGGCGGCGAATAAATTATACGGCGGCTAGAATAAAAAATTATTTTACGGAGGCATAGAAATTAAACTTCAACATTGTCAATCACGTCACAGAAGATGTCACTTTTATGACGTTTGAAGAAAATAATAATTTATTATTGACTCAGATGACCATGGTTACCAAGTAAGCGGTAGTGAAAAACAATTTGTCATGTCAAATAAAGGTAAATAATAGTGGTTGTCTAGGCTATTAGTGAAAAAGTTTTAGAACTGTGAGATAAAAAAATAGTAATTTTTTAAAAGTCGACCAATATAACATGTGTGGAGGATATACTGTATACGCCTCGAAAGAACTAAATTTTGTAGTGATATTATGTAATGTGGAAAACTTATTGACCGTCAGATGGGGGATTCATTCGTACACAATTTGTAAACAATAATCAAACGTAGAGAAGTAATTTTTGGGATGAAGTGTGGGGAGGTAGAGCTCAGGGTGTATTGTTTAGAAGTAGAGCACAAGTTGTAGGCGCTCGGCAAACTCCAAAATATAAAGGGCCTAATTATAATCTTAGTGGGAAACAATGTTACACATTAATTTTCATCCGAGGCTCTGGGTGCATGCTTATACGATTGTAGATTGTGAAATGAAATTGTGTAATAAGCATCTTGATTGAAATACTGAACATCTTAATATCCCCTGTTTCTTACACAATAACACGTTCACTTGGGCTTGAAATTAGCAAAATATTCCGAGCGAGCACAGGAAACTAATCGCTCTCTAACTTACTATTTACACTACATCTACGACTTACAGTCGTTCTTAAATGTACGCAACAATAACATCAACATCGATCATCTATACACAAATAAATATCACTGTTCTTCTATATTAAACTAACTTACTATTTACACTACATCTACGACTTTCAGTCTTTCCTAAATGTACGCAACAATAACATCAACATCGATCACCTACAGATAAACAGATATCAGATATCACTGTTCTTATGTGTCGAACTGAATTAATTTGACAGAATATTTTTCACAGATTTTACCAAAAGATAAGTACAACAAAAATACTTAAGGTGCATTCAGATAAGCACTTGGTTTTAAAGTTTACAATTATGTTTTAAATTTAGAAATAGCCTCACAACACATCGTTCACATATAGGATTTCCATTAGGTGCGCTATTTCGCAAAAATTAAATAAATTAATAATATAGATTACTTTCATAATATTATATAGTCAAAATACGTTGTTTACATTTAAGGCAGTTGCCAAAATTAATTGTTCTTTGCAATTCATTTCAAATCAATATTAAAATTTATGGTTATATTTGAAGTGACAGCTTACAAAGAGAAAAAACTAGATGACGCTATTGCATGCTACCTGCTTTGCTATTGGTCCATTCCTAAACATAAACTTAAACCTAAACATAAAGTTTGGAGTTTGCATACTTTACGTTTAACGCATGCACTACGATGCGCAGTGTGAATGTTTTCATTTTGATACAAGCGTCAAACTTTCCTAATCTTAAACGCAATTGTAAACCTTAAAACTAAACACTTATGTGAATGCACCTTTATTTGTTCCAAACATTCAATGGATAATTCTTAAGTGAGATGCTCGTTTCGTAACAAGTTTTACGTGTAACGTCAATAAAAACCCACAGCTTATAGTAAATATCAAAATACTCGAACATAACGTTATTTCATTTGGTCAATAGTTGATGTTATAGTGAATACAACCACAGATCTCATCCTCCGCTTAATTTGAATCCAAGTGTGCCAATTGAGCCACCGCTGTCCGTGTATTGTTTACTATTTTCGGATATATTAAAGGTGTGTAATTTATTATTATTTCGTTGTTCAAAGTAAAAGAATTATTGTACTCGCGAAAAATTTCGATTTTCAGGTTTCAACGGAAATATCCTTTTTTACCATCCCTGAAACTATTTTCACTAGTTTCGGCATTGTTGAAATTTTGTATATGGGACTGCTGTAGCATCTAGTTGAAATAATAATCTACGAAATAAATGAAAACAATATCTCTTTCGTTGCAAGTTTTCGATCGATTAAAATAATTTTGTGTAGTGGATTAGGAACAGAAACAAACATTTTAATAAAATTTTCAAAAGATAATGCATTTCGAAGGAAATTTTGAAGATATGAAACGAATGGAAGTTGAAGAATGATTGGTAGTATACAAATATTTTACTTTCAAATTAAATAAGTTTAAAAGAAGTGTAGCAAAAAATGTTGATCATTTAACGTACAAGGAAGTCATGTGGTGTCCACATCAGATTTTTTTTCTTTACGTTGGGAATTGAACCCAAGATTTCACAGTTCGTTAAACGTAGGTGTTATGATTGAATAAAGTATTTCATCAGTTTCTTGGTAAATTCATTCCTGTTTTTCATATTTATTTATTTTTTTCTAGAACTAAATGAAAGTTCCATTACAATTATAAATATATTCAGTCATTTACTGTTCAACTACTAAACACTACGTGCAATCGAATAAAGATGTTATGATTGAATAAAATATTCGTTCAGTTACTTAGTAAACTCTTTGCTGTTTTCATATTTATTTATTTATTTCTATAACTAAATTAAAGTTTTATTACAATTATAAAAATATTCACTCCTTTACTGTTCAACTACTAAACACTACAAGCAAACGAATAAAGATGTTACGATTGCATAAAATATTGGATAAGTTGCTTGGTAAATTCCCATTTCCTATATTTATATATTTGTAGGAGTAAATTGAAAGCATGTTCATTACAATTATAAAAATGTCCATTCATTAACAATGCCTCCGGGGAACAAAACAGCAATTCGGAAGACAACAGATCAGAAATTGGGTGGAAGGAAGATCGAATCAGACAAAGACAAGCGAGAATCTTCCAACAATCAACTGTCATCTTCAAAGCCACTTGATTCGCGTTAGAGTTTGGATTTAGCACACACGCGGGGAGGGGGAAGACGCTAGGCCATTGAATCGTCATGTGATAATAGTTGTCTATTCCATATGGATATGGCATATATGCGGGCGCATTGTATTCAAACACTATTGACTTAGAGCTTCCGATCTTAGTTTGTCGTCGTTTCCTTACCAGCTAGCTGATTAACCACACAGGGCCGTACTCAGGGAATTTGTCGTCCACAACACTAACTTTCCAGCCAATCACAGTTCCTCTAAGGTACAAATACGACATTATACTAATCAGATCGCAACTTATTATCATCTGTGGCACAGCAATCCTACATGGGATGCTAGGGTGCGTTTTGTAACAAGTTTTACTTATATTTTAATGGTACAGTCTACGGGCTCTGCAAAGAACAACTTACACTGGGTTTCCAATTAGTCGAACATAGATGTTTTTTTGATAAATTCAACAGTATATACACTGTGAGTACCATGCTAATAATCTCAAGGATTTAGAATAGTTAACTTTGTCTTAATCACAGTCCCTCTAAGGTACAAATAATTCATTCTAGTAATCAGTCTAAATGGAACAGGACCTCAAGTATCTAGAGGATACTTGTTCCTTCACAGATTTTACTTATATTTTAGCAATTACAAATTACATTGTAAGTTTACAATTTGAATACATTTCTTATTATTTGTAATAAATTTTGCCAAAACTTTTCCACAATTCAATACATTTTGAATCATTATTTCATACAACACTAAATATAAATATTTACAACGTACTTTTTATTACTTAAAATATATATTTTATTACAAATCATACATACTAAAAGTGAAACAAAATAATCAAAGACGAACGCCAAAATTTCTAAGGAGTAGCTCATCGGAATATATTGTATATTATATTCGCATATGCCTATTCCCAATGGAAGGTAGCTTCTCGACGAAAATAATGAATCGTGTAAAATGGGTAGATTATACAGTTGAACTCGTAGATGCTACATTACAATATATCGCATAGCGCTTCCAATGATTCTATTCATTAGCCATTGTAACTCGTAGGGTGTTATTTGGATTTTTACAAACAATATTTTATATTTTTACGTTTAATATGAAATAATTATTGTACAATATAGAAATGTATGTTTGTAAATCATGAACTATTTTGTACAAGAATTGATATCGATCACAAATTTAGTTTGACCAAATTTTCACAGTAAAATTTTTAACTTTAATGTAACTGTGAAATTATAGTGCATTCTTTTTTATTTGAATAAACCCTTTGCAATAGGTAAGTAGTACAATGTTATCATCAAAATTTTTAGACTAATTAACCTGTTTTTAAAACATTGAAATTATTGATCTGTTGAACGTTTTATATGTCGACCAATTTTTATTTTTTATTTTGAATTATACTACAATATCTGTAGGATTATATTACTTTTCTAGTATATTGTTAAAATTTATGAAAGCACTAATAGAAGAAATGTTTTACATACGTAAAAATAACTAAGATATATTATTATGTATTTTTCCTAAGACAGCAGTGGCAGAAAAAGTTTACTATGGGTATACTCTCGTGTCTAAAGTGATATTTAAAATTCACAAAATTAATCAATTATATTTTTCCTAATTTACATAAAATATGAAAGAATCATCTTATAAGTAACATAATAATCATATATCTATCAATAAAAACGTTTAAAAAATGAAATCATCACTGTCGTAAATGGCACAACATTTCTAGATAAAACATTAAACTTTTTCATGACAACTTTTATTTGCATTTTAGTAGTATACTTTGTCACCTACAGCCTCTGCTACCTACAGCTTATTGTGAGTTCCGAACCACTCGGACACAGCGGTATTTTTTTAATATAGGATATAGGTACACCAGACCTCGTTCAGATCTCACAGTCCCTTCAATTCAAATCAGAACCCTCTACTCAAGTGAGCCACCGTTGTCCGTTAAAAAATCATTTGAAATATATGAATGTATAAAGTCCACGATATATTTATTCTACAATTACGTTTGGTATGAAGTGTAATATTATGCTCTAGATAACTGTAATATGGAATGATATAATCAATATGTATGCGCTAAATAAAAATATGAATATTTTTATCATCAGCTCAAGTAATACATTATACGGTCTATTAAATTTGATGTATTGTAGCTTTCAAAATATTAAAGAAATAAATGCATCATATTTTATACATTATCTAGATATGCTACGTACTTAACTGTGACACAAATATAACAATATTTATAGCAACTTTAAAAAACAATTATTATAGACAAATTTCTATTGTAATAAACAAATATTTCGTGTGGTACTTTTCGGACATATGACAATAAGAGTCATATATACCTATCCGATCTCTGATTAACAATAAATTAGTTAACATTTTTTTTTTAACTTCCTTCTATGAAATAACGGAAGTATTGTAATCGCGAAAAATCCCTTTCGATGTACCTAAGATGTATCTCGCATAACTCAGAAATGATTAGCCGTAGAATGTTGAAATTTTGTACAAAGGACTCCTGTAACATCTAGTTGTGTCCCTTTCTTTTTTATTGCAATCAGCAGTGCCAAAAGAGCACCTTGTTCTGAGGGTTTATTTTTAATTAACTGTAGAATGTATCTCACTTTCAAATGAAATAAGTTTAAATGAAGTGGAGCAAAAAATGTGTATAATTTAATAAGCCTAGAAGAATCATACTAAAAATCGGATATTGACTTTTCAATGGATAAGCACGTTTTGAAGTCCCTAGAGCACGATTTTAATATTTTTACGATGTGTCTGTCCGTGTGTGTGGATGGATGGATGGATGGATGGATGTTGTTGTAAAGATAACTCAAAAACTAGTGAATAAAAAATTGAAATATTGGATACAACATTCTGTCTGAAGATTTTGGTGTTAATTATGCAACCGGAAGTAGTGTTTTCATGAAGATCTAAAGAGGTTTTTCTGAAATATATTAATTAATTATGAGTAAATGAGAATTTTTGTAAAAATAATAATAATATCATTAGCTAAAATTTTATTGTTTCATCCTGGCCCTATACCCAATATAACTATTATAAGTAATTAATGATTCAGTAAATTTATTACAATTGTGGTTAATCTGTTTACCTATGGAAATAAATGTTTTATATTTGACAGTTACAATTATTATAATTGACAGAGAATCACACAACAAAACAAACGACTTAAATGTCGGTGTCAAATATGACAAAAATATATAAAATATAAATATTTATAGAAAGTATAAAGATAGGCAAGAGGTTATGTGCTGGACACGTCAATTTTTTTTTATTAGTTGTAAAATTAATACCAAAAACTACATCTCCAAAAGTTTATTGATTTATTACGTGTTGAGATTTTTACAAAATGCAATAATACGTTTGTAATATTTTGATTTTAAAATCATGTTTCCAATTGAAAGATGTCGCAAACTTCTGAGACAAAAATATGAAAACGTGAAACAATTGGTATTGAATGAATTGTAAACACTGCGAATTACGCTTTTACCCCCTTCCTTGTACGCCACTGCACCCCGTGGGTGTGGGGGGCATGTCCCCCCCTGCACAGATGTCGACGCTCATACGCCCGAGTTCTCCGGATTGTTTATGCTGTGTAAATCGCTCAAGTGTTAAACGTCTTGCGATTGTTGTAAAGCACGCGAATCGCTCGCTCGTCTTCGGCCCCCATCGGCTTCCCTCGACTCCCCTCGGCTCCATCCGGCACAGGTGACTTGATTAACGTGATTGGAAATCAACACACGTACCGGGGTGTTTTCTGAATTTACCGTAGGCTCATTAGCAAAATGGATTGTTTGGAGATTTAGCAAGGGAAAGTTTTCGGTGACAACAATCAAGAATAAATCCACCTACATCTTCTATAACCTTTATATAACGCCTACTCAAACAATATTTGCATGTATCTTTCAAATACATTGACAGATCTTACAGAGAATTAAGAGTAGAATAATAATAATCCATCCAAATTTTAATATCAAATACCATTTCCTACTTGATCTAAATACCAGTCTTCGTACACATCTTTACGCTTTGTTTTTGAAATATATAAACCACCCTGAAACCTTCTGAAACTCAGTAATTGTTTTAGATAAAGCAAATAAATATATGAAAAAATAAAAATTATGCCCAACATTGAAATATGTGTTTGCATGGGGCTGCATGAGTGCAGAAGAAAGTGGGTTATTTGAATATTTTAAAAGAGAATTTGGAAAATATATTGAAAAATTAGGTTTAAAAGATTCTTATATCTTTCAACAAGATAATGACCCCAAATATACTACACATAAACTGGTATAACATAGTTGTTGTAAAATAGTAGACAACAATTAAAAACGCCAAACTACAAGAAAATTAGTGAAAAGTAAGACAAACTGTTTAAGAGAAGTAATTCAAATGAATGGCGCTTCAAAAGATCATTGGCTTACTTAGTTGTTATTATAAATATAATATAAATGTGCTAAAAATTGAGTTTAAGGGATTCTTATATCTTTCATCAATATAATGACCCGAAACATACTACACGTAAACTGCTAGAATAGTTATTGTACAACTGTAGACAACAATTAAAAGTCTCCAGATATGAATCCCATTGAACATCTCTGTCATTTATTTTCAAAAAATGTGTAATACAAGACGCCCAAAGAATAGTAAAAAACTACTACATTTATGGTAGAAGAATAGGATAAAATTAATTAGAAAATTAGGGGGAAGTACGACAAACCGTGTAATCGAAGTGTAATTCTAATGAATGGCGCTTCAAAAGATCATTGATTCTATATAATTTACAGGTGTACGGAGACTAAATTAGCCTACCTAGTTGTTATAATAATTTTTTTTTCTCGATTTCATTACGATAAATTTAGGAAGTTAATACATTATTTTATTTATTATTATTGGTTTTAGTGTATGTTTATGCTAGTGGTAAACAATGCCTTAATTTTCTACTTGATTTTATATTCTAAATGAAGATTAAAATTTCTTGACTGGACGGTGGATTTGAAAAGGAAATTACTGTGTTTAAGAAAATAACAAATTCACTATTACTCGTCCTGTACCTAATTACATATTTGGAACATTTAAATATTTTAAATTCTTATTGTGGAAGATGTGTTTAGGTTCTTATTTCATCATTTGTCACGACATTCCTAATATGAACAAGGCTTTAAATACCATGGTATTTACTTTACAACATCCTGTAACTAATTGTTTGTTTGGAACATTTAATTTCTTACTGTGAAAATTTGATTAGGTTCATATTTTCAGCAATGAAATAAAAATCTATATTCGAATACGGCAAATTTAATTACTAAATATTTACTTTTAGTAAATAGAATGATTGACAGTACAAACTCGTTCTCACACCGTTTTATAATATTGACAAAAAGTACTTAGTATCCACTACTTCAAATGTGTTTTATAATTTTTGTAATGTTTAGGAATTGTAAATAAAGTAAGGAATTAAATATTATAAAATATATCCGAGTATTTGCAACAAAATAAGTATCCGCGTTGGCAACGATGGGAGGAGTGTATGTGTAGGAGAGAGACAGGATATGTGCCAAGTGTGTTTGTAAGAGAAAGAGAGAGATAACCGAAGCCTCTTTATCTCTATTTAACGAATCATTATTTTATATTCATTTTTTTAAATTTTATTCCAGTCTCATTGTATCATCCATTTTGCGACTGTTCTACCGGGTGTTTCCATAGAAACGCAAAAAGACAGTTGCGAGTTTTTGCGGTCGACATGACGAAAAAACAAAAAACGAAATACGCAGTGCGATGTCGCGGGCATTTCACAGACATTACATATATTATAATAAAATATTTTGATGCACAAAGGGCCGTATGAAAGTTGGCTGACACGAGTGCTTATGATACGACTAATTAGAAGAGCCATATGTGACTTGCTGCTCTTTTTCTCGACGTTACTGTTACTATTAAAGGCGTTCTCTACATACTTTTGTTTTTGTCACGTAAACAGATTATTTCTCTGCTAAAATAATAATACATATTAAAGAGTTCGCTTGCCAAACAAACGAATTATGTTTTAAAACAAATCTTGGCGAACTAACACCTACATCTCTCCAAATTAACCTTCAAGCTAACCTCAAACAAAAGACTTTATAACCTACGACATAAACATATTTTGTTTTTTTCTACAATATACATCCTTTGTTCCGAAGGATTTTTCGTTGTTTTTATTTAAATAAAAATTGACAATTATAATCAACTCAAGTCATTAATAAACTAGAAATTCATAAAATTATAGTTATTTATGGTACAAGTGTGTTACATTATAGATAAGTCACGTGGGAAAAGATTAGCTCACGAGTTCGTTAGGCCGAGTGTGGTATTTTTTCAAGTGACTTAGGTAATTAACACACTTGTGCCATACAACATTTTATCCAACACATTTTAATCATTGATATAAAATACATATAAGATTTTTGACAGATGGAATTTCGAAATGACATTTAGGAACAAAATAGTGTAGAGAAGGTTTTATAACGTAGTTACTATGATACAAACCAAAAAACAGTGAGCTAATATATTTAGCTCACTAGTGACTTATGACCTACTTTATTTGTCTAAAAATAGCATACTTATATCGTTATAATTACACGGTGTTGGATAAATAAATTTATATTAAGAAAAAGCCTGATTGTCTTAACGATATGAACATTATAAGTGTAAAATGTAATTTCATAGTAGCTGTTGTTGACATAAACAATTTCATCTGTTTCATCATTTCGAATGTTAATGCGAAATACTCCACATTAACATCTATATCTGCGATTCATGTAAAATGCTCTGAACTCTAATTTATTATTCGAGCAGTATATGCATGTGACAATATTGTGGTTAGTGATACATATTACCAAAATCTACAAATCGTAAATCAAAAATAAAATATGAAATCGTTATGGAGTTGTTGATGGTTTTGTCATACTTTATAATGATAGTCAAGCAGGATTGGTATTGTTGTTGTTCGATTTTGGATGGAAAATCGGCTTGCTCTGAAATATATCCATACAAGTAATATTTTTCTATGAACAACACTGATGAAAAAAAAATGTAAATATCTATTAGTAAGGTTACGTGTGCCAAATAGTTCTTTATGTCAAATAGCTTTCGTGCATGTATTTTTGCTCTATAACGTTTAGCAATGTGGTCGTAGAAAAAGTATAGTATGCTACTCGTGCAGAATCACATATTTCTCACCTTGTGTGATTCTAACAATTTGTCTCGTGCCGAAACTTTCACACACCAATATAATATTATAATGCTAAATTATGAATTGTATTACAGATTTATTGCTAATTAATATCACTGTAGAAAATTTTTATGATACAAATTCATAGATCAATAACGCTTTTGAAGTAAATATAGATATTTTAAAAGCTGCAATGACTTTTCTAAAGAGTATGATAAGCAGTTAAAAATGAAATACTTCTTATTTAATGTACATTTAGTAATATTTTAAACGTTCCTTTGACACAAAATCGTGTTATTAATTTGGCCGTATTAAATATTGGAAATTTTCAAAAAAATAAGGCATACTATATAGGTATTAGAAAAATTTATTTTTTTGAATAAAAAATCTATTACCTGTTACAGTAATATATGTTGTTATGTGACATTAAAATGGGATTTTATTTTAACTTTGAATAATCAATTTATATTTATGCCAATCAAGTGTCACGAAACAAGTACCTCAGTTACTTGATACCCTGTTCCAACTAGGAATGTCGTGTAATAGATAATTCTGCTGTTTTATAAAATAAAAGGTTAATTCTGCACTAGGTCGAAATTTTAAAAATATGTAGAATATAAAAAGGAAATTACTGAGTTTCAGTCAATAAAAATTAGGAATGACGAAATCTGAAAATTTTGGTACCCGGGTACTTGACATGAATACCCGGGTAGAATCGGATACTCGATAATTACCCGTTACCCGATAATTACCCGATACCCGATAATAACCTGATACCCTTAAAATATCCTTTATTCTTCCACATTCATCTTTTTATTATAAATTTTTGTTATTTGCATATAAATTTATTAAATGAAGAAAAAAATATTATTTTCTGGTATGGATATAAAAAAAACATTGTTATTTTACATAACATATGAGTATCAGCAGTATAAAATTATAAAATTAAAACTTATTAAGGAAGTATATTTGATTTAATTATTTAGGAATATCTCATATTTCTCGCAAATATCAGCATGGATGATGTATCTGAACTCAGTCTTGATCTTCGTGTGGTTACAATGTTTCCGGCAACTGAAAACTGTCTTTAACTGGCAACAACAGATTTTAGGTAGATTTTGGTTAACGGGTAATAAACGGGTAACGGGTAATAAACGGGTAACGGGTACATTTCGGGTAATCGGGTACTATTTCTGATACCCGGGTACATTATTATCGCGTAGGTTCCGGGTACCCGGGTACCCATCGTCATTCCTAATAAAAATGATTAAAATTAAAATTTGCCACACCCAGTTTGGGGTAGACAAACGATGGTTAATAGGTGGGCGGGTGAATTAATTCCATCGTTGTGCGCCTGCAAAGGGGTGAGCCTGGCAAAGAGAAATGAAAAATGAAGAAACAATACTCGTGCCCAGGTAATGAAGTATTTCAAAGAACTGTCGGGGTTTTTTATTTTTTCTCTTATTTCCCATTCACGATTCAATTCCTTCTAATTTAGCGCCGTGTTTGTTTAAAGAAACCCTTTCCCGCCCGCGCCGCCCGCTTTATTTAATTTGCCTTTTCTCCGCACTCGCTTGGATAGCGTGCCGTATGTTATCAGGACATTTTTTAATTGCCTCGGCTAAGATAACAAAATCAAAATGTTAATTAACCATCGCACGCTTCGTTGAAACCGAGAAAAATTAAAGAAAAATATCTGTGCTGCAACTGCACAAAGACTACAATAACATCCAACACCCCTTCAGTTCACAACCCACTCCTTTGATTTTATATTTTACTCAGTTATTGTCACACTTCCTACCTTATTTTTTTAATTGCACATTACTTTAAACTTATTAAATAACTTTCATTTATTTTTTAAACCTATAACACAACCCACTCCTTAAATTTTATTATTATCACACTTCGTACCTTATTTATCTATTGCACATTACTTTAAATTTATATATTGTGATTTTGTGAAAAGAAATGTTTCCTCCGCATATACGTCCTTTAGAATGATTAGATGAAAAATGAGAAAATTTAGTTTTCTAGACTTAGTAAATATCGATGAGCTGATATCAAAACCTGCAATCCTATTACACCTTTTCGATTTTATTCTGTCGCCTTATTGTCTAACTTTTATTTATTTTCAAAACCTATAACCCCATATCAAAGATGTGTAGAGTTAAAACAAACCAAACAACAGTATTGAACTAAAAATTATGTTGAAAAACGAGAAATATCGCAAAAATAATTTGTGTCCTAATATTTGATTTTGGGAAATAGTGTACATTGAAATGGTCGGAAACAGTCAGAGTTTAAATTATCTTTTTTGTATTAGTAACAGTTTTAATATTTGTAAGTTTAATGAAGAACCAATTAGTATTTGTTAAAAGCTAAATTCTCCAAAAGGTTTCATTTTCCAGGCTTAAGTAAATATAGATGCGCTGATTTTAATACCTGCAATACTCTTAGGCATTTCCATTTTATTCTATCGCTTTATTATCTAACTTTTATTTATTTTTAAAATATATAACCCCATATCAAAGTTTTGTAGAATTTGTGTTGACAAACGCGAAATATCCCAAAAATATTTATTTTGTGCCCAAAATTTTGATTTTGAGAAATATTGTACGCGATCTCGGCGCGCTGATTTCAAATTTTCAAACGGAATTTAATTATCTCTTTTCGTTCTTGAGATATTTGTTGTCAAAGTTGCCTCTTAAAAAAGTATGTTTTTTGGCTATATCTCTATAATGAGTAGAGATACAATTTCAACGATTATACTAGTCGATTCTACGGGAAAAGTTACATAAAGAAACGTTTTCTCCGCATATACGTTCTTTGGAACGATTAAGTGTAAAATGAGAAAATCGAAAAAACCTAAATTTCAAAATTTTTCCGAGGAACTTTTTTTCTCTAAAACTTTTCATTTTCTAGACTTAAGTAAACATCGATGTGCTGATTTCAATTTTTCAAACAGAATTGAATTATCTCTTACCGTTCTCGAGATATTCGCATTCAAAGTTGAGTTTTGGCAATACCTAAAAAACAGGTTTTTTAGGTATACCCCTTTAAGGGTTAGGTTTACGACTTCAGCGACCTCACCATTCGATTCTACGGGCAAAATTACATAAGTATATCAATTTTTAGATTTTTATTCCAATGGATACAATTTGTAGAAAGGAAAAACGAAAATGGCCAAAACCGAAAAAAATGCCTGATGAACCCCTTGCGATTTTTTTCGATTTTCGCCATTTTCACATTTTCCTCTCTAAAAATTGTATCCGTTGTAATAAAATTCTGAAAATTGGTACACTTATGTAGTTTTGCCCGTAGAATCGAATGATGAGGTCACCGAAATCGTAAACCTAACCATTTAAGGGGTATACCTAAAAAACCTGATTTTTTAGGTATAACTTTGAACTCAAATATCTCGAGAACGGGAAGAGGTAATTGAATTCTGTTTGAAAATTTGGAATCAGCGCATCGATATCTACCTAAGTCCAAAAAATACAAAAAATTGAAGACTAAAAGTTTCGAAACGAAATTTTGAAATTTAGGTTTTTTCGTTTTTCTTATTTTTCACTTAATCGTTCCAAAGAACGTATATATGGGCAAACCATTTCTTTATATAACTTTTCCCGTAGAATCCAATGGTAAAGTAGTTGAGATTGTATCTCTACCTATTTTAGAGATATTTCTAAAAAACACAGTTTTTTGAGGTGCAACTTTGAGAACAAATATCTGCGAAACGAAAAGAGATAATTAAATTCCGTTTATAAATTTGGTATCAGCGTAGTTAATTCTTTAAAAAATATTATAAACAAAATTTTGTAAAATTTGAAAATTTTCCAGCTAAAATATTTGATATTTTCAAATATTTTCGGGTTTAGGCTAAAATACAGAATCAGCGGCTTTGGAAATTACTTCCCTTGTTATTACTATATATATTTCATCTCACGGGTCTAAATATTCTAATTAATAATTCAGTTTTTTCTATTTAAGTTTTAATTTTACTCAATAACTATTCATGTGTACCTACATATTTTAAATGAAACAATTTGCTCGTTCACATCTTCGAAAGGGGAATTTCAAGCCAATTAAAAAATATACGTTCTTACGGAGTCTCAAAAATCACCAAATATGCATTTTTAAATTTAAAATATAATCTTCAAAATACATGCATTGTACACAAATATACAAAGCAAGAAAAAAAGATATACTCATAAGTGTATGTAAAAATCAAAATTTGGTCACATACCCCATTACAGAAACATTATTATTATATATATATATATATATATATATATATATATATATATATATATATATTATAGTATTATTATATATTCTGATATTTGTTTTAGTTGCATTTGTATATTATGTATCACGATTATGTAGTTATTTTTCTGAATTAAGTAAATTAGTTTTCAACTATAATAAATATATATTATTATTTACTAAGTATGAGTGATTCGTAATATTGATGTAAATATGAAGAGGCTATTTATTTATTGAAGAGTTTGCGGAGCTAAAAGAAAGCTTCCGCATTTCCATATCCATAAAATACGTTGGTGAGCATTACTTTATAAAAATAGTAGTGACATTCGAAGCCGCGATCGTCATGAATAAAACAAGTGACGGTGCTTGCCGCCTCCTGGCGTGAGAATTATTCAATATCAGAAGAACGGCACAAGAACCCCCCACCACTCTATATACCAGGCATCAACATAATATATGTACACACAGAGTCGGACGGGCCAAATCCAAAACCGAAACCAGGACATGTTTCCACGTGTGAATCTTACAACGTCCAGAAATTAGAAAACAGCAATCAAAACTTGTTTATACTGAACCCTTTATTAGAAAATCTGATGTAGGTACCACATGACTTCTTTGTACGCATATGAATTTATAACAGAACCAAAGAAAACTTATTTATATCAAATACTTTATTAAAAAATCTGTTGTGGACACAACATGACTTCCCTGTACGCCAATTTATTTCACTTGAAAGTGAGATTATTCTACGGCTAATCCATTTGTTTCTTATCTTCAAACTTTTGATAATTTTATTAAAATGTTTATCACTATTCCTTATTGTATTACACAATAATATATTGTGCAACAAGTGTAAAAAGTCGCCTATTTACACGAGATGTAAAAGTTTCAATCACACAAGGTGGGAAATAGGTAATTCTGCAACATGGTACACTATACTTTTTTCTACTACCACACTTCTAAACGTTACAGAACAAAAATACATGCACGAAAGCTATTTGATATAACAAACAAAATGGCGCAGATAACCTTACAAAGAGTATGTTGACGCATGCGCAGTGTTGACAAATATTGTGAGTAATGACATTTCCCACACTGCACATGTATTGGAAAAAGTGTGCTTTCGTGCATGTATTTTTACCACTCGTGCAGAAGAGCCTGTCTTCCACCTTGTGTGAAACAGGCGTTTTTCTGCACTTGTTGCACAATATACTATCAATCCCTCAAAAACTTGCCAAGAAGGAGATATGGATTCCATTTATTTCATAAATATTTCTCACGAAATACATTCTGACAGTTCTCAATATCAATTTATTATCAATTGATTCCTTCAAAAATTAAAAGCCAACTAAATTATTATTTTATTAAGTTTTCTGGTAAAAGTAAACTGCCCTTTTGAAAAGACCGATTTGAAACAAAAATAGCGAACAATTTTTTAGCATTCTACGGCTAGTCGTTTTTGAGTTATGCGAGAAATTAAAAAAAAACTCAGCGAACAAACCACGCGAGATACGTACAGACGTCATGTTGAAAGTAGTTAAAATTAATTCAGAGGTAGTCAAAAAGTATATAACCGTTGAAATCTGAAAACTTAAATTTTTCACGATAAATAAAATGGTATGCACCATCTTATATTTTACATTCTATCCAACAGGATACCAAGGTCCCAATTACAGGACGATTATATCATAGAATACAAAAAATGCTTACTTATAAAATACATTTAACGAAACGGCGACAGTTTCTGATATTGTTAAATTTAACCATTGGTTAGTTAATTTCTGTTACTAATTTTACTTCGTAACTAGATTTATACAATACAATTAAAATACAGTTGGCAACTAAATGTAACCAACCAGTAACTGATTATTTAATCCTTTACAGGACTGGACATATTTGAAGTGGACTTAGTGAACTGATTTGTAAAAAGAGAAGAGTCCCATACTGGTTGGGCGTTTGGGCTGTATCAAAGAATCCCGCATATAGATGTAGGTATTCTATCTCAAATATTCAAACAGCGCGTCGTGACGTTTATGGGCGCCGAAGTGAGGCATCGCGACGCTCCAGCAATCATTTCAGGCGTCGGGCGGCGTAGGTGGCCCTGGCGAATGCTAAATATGCGCACGTATGTCGCGGTACACCGTCGTAAAAACGTAAGTCGTAAATGACTGCGCAAATATAAAAAACAATGCCGAGTGATACCGTATAGTGGGCTCTGCCAGGCCCATCAACTATTTACACTTTTCAGTTTGCTTGCGATTCCATTTTTCATGAAGTCAATAAATGCAAGAATATGCTCTCTTATATCTTACATATTATTTCTCACTCGAAGAAAATATATAAATATCTTATATCTCTTTTCGTCCCACTTAGTGAAAATCAGAAACTCGAACCAAAAAATTTTTTGTAATACCTGCACAGTATGTTACCCATTAATAAAAAAATTTAAACACAGTAAGTGGAACTTTTATTGCAGATTTGGTTTCTATGGTTATAGTAAACACTTTCCGTGCACGGTGGACAGTAAATGTGTTACTTACAATTCATGGTGGATGGTAAGTATTTAGTTTCCACATCATCATAAACATTCATGGCATTCTTACTCTCAATTGCAATTCAACTTTTATTTTTGACATCAATCTGACAGACGTTAATTTTGAAACCTATTTTTCTTTTTCTATTATTTTTGTAGGTATTGCAAAAAATAGCTTACTAACCTTGAACTGTAAGTGATATTTGAAGTCTTCGGGTCTCGACTTCCCAAACAACATTCTCGACCTAAAAACTATCACTTACAGTTCACGGTACGTAATATACTATTAGAGTTCACTTACGACCAGGGTCGTGTAATTTAAATGGGTGACATTGGATTCGTTTTGTCCTGCTATCTCTTGGTTGCTTCCTAAAATCTTAATTGAAATAATAATCTAGCTGGCTTTAATTTGACAACGTAAAAATATATTTGGTGAGAAATATATAGCAATAAATCTTTCTTTGCAAGTTTTTGAGCGATTAAAATAAGTTTGTGTAGTGCAATAAAGAACAGTCATAGTGATCCACACGACAAGATTTCTTGTCTTGTTTAGTAATTTCTTGTGTTGTCTCGAAAAGCAAGACAAGTATATATTGTCTTTCATTACTCTTGTATATAAAAATCTTGTCATGATCGTCAGTTTCTTGCATATTTCTTGTCTTGCTTGTTAAAACATAGGCAGGTATACCTTGCACATACTTGTATAATAAATTAATCTTCGTATATCATGAACATTTTTTGTTAAGATTATGTCAACAATTATTATTATTATTATTAAATGAATATTATAAAAGAAAGGTATAGCTGCACACACTGTACGTACTTTTTAGCACAACAGCGACGTTTGCACAAGCAGAATTTTTTTTCCAAAGCTTATTTGCTTATAAGAAAGCATTTTGTGTGTTAACTTGACTATATATGTAGGTATATTTATATAATTATTATATTATTTATCCAATAATTATTACTATTATATAATTTTTAATAAAATGTACATATGTTGAAAAAAAATCTGTATTAATTTTTTAATACTTACATATTTTTGTACTTGTATGTGAATAATAACATTCATATATTTATGTTACTATGTTTAAAAAATATACACTTCATTATTTTCGTAATCATTGACATTTATTTATAGGTAGCTACATAAAATAAATCTAGATTTAATATTAGTAAAAAAAAAACACAAGAATCAAGAATTATGGAAAATCTTGCAATTCTTGCATTTTTCTTGCAATAAAAAAAGTAGAGCCGATTTTTTCTCATTACTTCCTACATTTTTTTCCATCGATATATAAAAGTATCAATAATTTTCTTTTAATTAAATTTTGGTATCAATAATTTTTATTCAATATTATTGATACCCAAATATTTATACATTCTCAGTATCGTACATTCCTATTCGTGTCCGTTAATATAACAAGAAGAGAATGATTTGTGAAATAACTATTTTGGATGTGTATTACGTAGTAGTCGGGAAATGGTGTAAAGTATAATGGAATGTAAAGTGAAAATATTGACATCATCAGACAGATATTTTTGATACTCAAATATTGATATATTCTCAATATTGTGTATCCCTATTTCTGTCTGTTATTAAAACAAAAGGAAAATGATTTATGAAATAAGATTTTTGTTCGTGTATTACGTCGTTGTGGAGAAATGGTGTAAAGTGTAATGGAATGTAAAGTGAAAATATTGACATCATGAGACACGTATGTGACATCCGTGTTGTGTGTAGAGCTGCATCTCGACTAATTACCACTGATTATCAGAGGCGACTAGACGGCCACGACAGATGTGTCAATCCGTGACGTCACATCCTGTCAATGATCCGCTGTTAAGCTATTGACGCCCGCCCTCATTACCAACGTTTCTAATTATGAATAATAGTTAACGGCTCATATAGCATATTCGAGTACCATAAGCAAACTATATGCCGTTCCATTATATACTCGCATCAACCTAATATCAATCAATAGTTATCTAGCTAATCTGGTATAAGACTCATCTATTTTTCAAACAGTATTACAATTTCAGGTATTCAGGTGTTGTCCAAAATATTATTAGCAATGGATTCATTCTATAGTTTAAACACAGTATTGTCCAAGGAAAACATTAATGAAAAATAAGTGAGGTTATCAACAAAATTCATAAATTTTCTGTATATGATCTTAATAATAATAATTATTTCATCATCCTTGGTACAGCGTTTAAAATAATCCTCGTATATTGTCTTAAGTGTTGTAGGAACTATATACCAAAATAATTTATAAACTGTTCGAATACAGCAGTTTTTTTATTTAAAACTTACTTTTCAATTTATTTTCACTTCTTTTCCATGTTCTATAAATCTTGACAGTTATTTTTATCACCTTACATAAGTTTATTTTAATAATACAGTACATCTACAATTTTTTCCTATAAGTTGATCTTAACATCACCAATCTGAAGCATCTGATTCAAACAGCCAATGGAAAAAGGGGAAAAAAGAAGAAATTATTTTATCGGGTAAAATCGATTAATTTCCGAAGTCAACAAATGTCAAAATAAACACTTTCAATAATAATTGCTTGCCTTATTGTTGATTTGAACTAATATCAGTCAGGATATTTTCATAATTTATTGTACATACAACATTTCTAGATTAAGCAGTACTGGTTTAGTTTAACTTCTAATGCTGTATGTTGTCAACTGTTGTCAACTGTTGATAGCTTTTAGAAGATTTCAAATTAGTGGGACATAGCGATAATGCTATTTTCATTCATTATTATTTTCATTATTTCAAGTGGACAGTGTAAAACAATCGAGATAGGTACAGGGGGGCGTTCAAAATGATTTTGTCTCTTTCAAATTTGTTGAAAACGGTTAGGTTAAAAGCGACAGCTGCTTATGTGATAAACGGCAAATTTGAGAGCTGTTGTTTTGAATACCGGTAAGATAGGAAAAAGAAATTATTGTCAATAGCTAAGAAATTAGCAGCTTATTTTTGTTACTGATATTCATAATTTCTTTTCTAATTTCAGATCGTATAAAAACGCGGTTAAGAATCCCAAAGAATCATTCGATTGTTCATCAGTCAGCAATCAAACAGTCGCTTTATTGAAATCAGTAGCCATGTAGTAATGTAGTGTGTAATGTTTATCTTGTAAGTATTATTTTATATTTTTATTAATCAATACGTAACTAGTTCTGTTCTTTTTTTTGTTTATAAAAATTCCTTATTTTATTATTTTTTTTACTTTGTCAACCTTCGTTTTACACATATTAAGCAATATTTGGCTTTGATTATTTCCCCAAATAAATAATTTGGTGGCAGCAGTAAAATTCACCTCTTCTCAGCGTACGTATATTATAATTGTATTATCCCTATTTTAATTCATCTTTTTGTCACTAATTTCCTATGACACTTACTTCTCTTGATTGTCTTTCTGCGTTTAAGGCTTGGATCCGAGTATAGAGCAATGTCTAACAGCGTGATTAGCCAGTGCTGATGGCGTTTAGTGCGTAGCCGGTTCGATGCACTGAACTTGGTGTTTTATTCCTCGCTTTACGATGCTCAGCTCCAGAATTATGATTATTGCTACTGTTATTTCATTTGCTGTAATGTACGTCCGCTTGTCCAAGCCGCCTTCGCTCAGCACTAATTCATCACACCCGTGATCTCTATCTCCAATCAGCCACATTGCTGCAAGCACAACATCAATAAGACACGATACTTCGCACTTTCGGTAATACCCACTATAGTGGGTCTTATATAGAAATGTACCGGCGTGAAACAAGCGTTTTCGTTCATAGTTTCAGCAACAAATAAAAAGAAGGAAACCCCATTGGGTTTGGACTAGTGACAAAGTAACTGTAGAAAATTTAAATAAATTTATATACCTATGCCGGTATTAGGATTTTTTAAAAATTTATTTAAATCTTTATTTACAACTGGTTAAGAAAAACAAACCAACAAGTAAATCTGATAAATTAAATAATAACGTGCGAGACTTTTTTTTACTTCATAATTTTGATGCCAAATCTAGAGGTTTAGTTCTTTTCAATCTTCTTATTTCTAAGGAATTGTCTAAATTTATGGGATTTTCATATCGAGTAGAGTATGTTTATTAGTCCCTTTCTATCTTTAATTTTTAAGTCCCAATGGATTGATTCATGTCTACCATACCACGGGGCATTTACAATTAGACGTTTAAGATATTTATTTTGAAATTAGGAAATTTAATGTATAGTTCTTGTAACAGATATTTGAAAATCATTATACAATAAGCTGATTGCCTTTTACAAAGTTTTATGAGACTTACGGTAAAGATTTGAAATTTGTGTTTAAGATGTTTTCTAATTATGTACTTTTAAATCTAGATTGAAGTATACCAATAATAATGCATTTTAAATGTAATTAAAATTGTAAATTGAAAAAAGATTAAAATATTACAGAATTAGAGAAATATAAACAGTTATTGAAAATTTTCTTTAGAGGTACATTCAAGAAACACAATTTATACAAAGTAAATTCACTATGAATTTGTTCAATATGCCTTAATTTTAGTAATTCGAGTGAGATGATGAGACGAAATATTTGTCGAATGTCGCTCCTCTCTTCTCAAAATATCTCGCCTCGGACAAGACGAGGACGATTTTAAAAACAAAGTTTCGAGACAGGAAAATAAAATCGAGATCCTCGTCAATAATTTCGCAGAGATTTCTCAAGGTTTCAAAATTATTTTTCTTCAAACGTCATACAAGTAGCATTTTTTATAACTTGATTTACAAGGTAGAAATTAAATGTCTATGTTGCTGAAGTAGAAATATAGGTACTACTAATAATAAATATCTATAGGAACTAGTAGAATCAATGAATAAGAAATAGCTTCCACAATAGAACTCTGCAATATCGTCCTAAATATCACTATGAAACTAAATAACGTAAGAATGAAGTTACTAAAATCTATCAACAACGGACAGATTTCAATTGATAACCTAAAAATTCTATAACAGTAGTATCACTGTATCATGAAATAACAATATCGAAAAAAATTTAAAATGAGACGATACGAGAAAGAGAGAAATCTCGTCTCGTCTCGTCTTAAAGAATCACTACTCATTTCTTTCAGGTGAAGCCATCGATATAATCCAATCCTCCATAAAAAATGTATACTTTGCATAAATCTCGTTGAAGTATCTCTTGCAAGAACAATACCTATAAGTAGTTGCATATCCACAATATCAGAAAAATCTCGTGTCAACCACAATTATACTATACTCCGTTTTTAAACTATAGACAGCACTAGACGAAGTCACATTTACACCACAGCGTTAGTGAAATACTAGAAGTTCTAAAAAGAACTGGTTTTAATCGTGAAATATCACAAAAATAGAAATGAAATACAAAACACGTGCAAATTCAACAAATGATTTGACAACTACTGAGAGTTTGACGTTTCAATTACGTTTGAGAAGGTAACTTGAAATTTTTTCTGGTTAAAGGCGGCTTCAAGAAATGGCGCAACAGTCAATCACAGGCTTTGATTTTCTCACTAGAATTTCTAGTTACTGTCTATAGTTTAAAAACAGACTATAGCTGACATCATGACATGACTATACTGTTTCTAATACAGCAAAGGGCTGGTTAATTTTTAATTACTAGCCATGTTGTTTTTTAATTAATTGAAGTAGTTAATGACTGTGGCTGATCGTGATATCGGCGATGAATTTTTATAAATCCTGTAATCGTATGCGGAGACACAGCGTTTCAAGGATCAGCATTTTGTCTTCGTCTTTATTTTACAAGTCATTAATTACGAACAAGATCATTATACCCGCTCATTTGAATACATCACTACGCCGCTACATTTTATAAAATTATTTTCAAAGTGGGAATTACATGGTATTAATAGTTTAAATAAATGTTTTTGTAGTTCATTACGAGTTATTATATGTTAATGCAGAATTACCACAACGAATTTTGTACATTTTTATGTATTAATTTTATCTCTATATTTTAATATAAATATCTATTATTTTAATTTTAACATAACAACTATAATCATATTATACTTTTACTGGGGGAATGTATTTTAATTTTCACATACTACTAGACTAAAAACTAAAATACCAGTATTTTTTTTAAATCCATCTATTATTTGTAGTTTACAAGAAAATAAATATTACAAACCTAACGTGACAAGTACATAACCTCTCGTATATATACTTATTAAAATATTACGGAATTAGAAAAGTACAAATATATATGAGTATCCCTATGATGACTGCTGACACGGTAAAATAAATTATTAAAATAATTAGTACTTACAATATTAATACAATACCTTTTTATGTATTCGATAGTTATTTTTATAATGTTTTGACTGTCAATTATACTAATTGTCGATTGTCAAATATAAAACATTTATTTCTATAGTTAAACAGATTAATCGCAATTGTAACATATTTACCAAATCATTAATTACTTAGTTAATAATAGTTAAATGGGGCTAGGCAGAAACAAATTTGAACTATAAAATTTTAGCTGATGACATAATATAATATAACACCATAATTAAGATATTTAAAAAAAAAACACTTCAGATCTTTATGAAAACACCACTTCCGGATGCACTATTAACAACAAAATCTAATCAGATCTAACCAAGGGACTCGCAATGTTATATTTAAAATTTCATCTTTTTTTATTCACTAGCATTTGAGTAATCGTTACGACAACATCCATCCATTCACACACACGGACAGACATCATCGTAAAAATATTAAAATCATGTTTTAGAGAGACATGATTCCAATACCTCTCTTACAAAGTGGCGAGAGGAAAAATTTAGGGAAGAAATCGCTAAAAAATACCAATAGACTCAGAGCGTACTGCCTTCTTCCACGATCATGCCATACGTCATTTTTTTTAAATTACTAATAACTATATTATTTCAAACTAATATTTAGTTATTATTATTACAATAAGAAGCTATAGTGGTTAATTTATATATTTTATGATTTCCATACATGATTGATAAAATAATTGGTGGTAAAAATGGTGGTTGTTGATGTACTGTGGGAAGAAAGGGTTGAACCAAAGACAAATGACTCTCGGCCGATAATTGATGGTCACATGATGTCAACCGGAGACACAAGGAAGTGTGGAGGAAGTACCATACATGCCAAATCGATAAGTTGCTGGTCCAAGATGATAAATGAAAGGGTATTGATATTAACTATAGCCACGGGGATGAATGAGAGATGAGGGTGTGTTTTACTTTGTTGTTATTGATATACGTGCAGTCAGCCAAGCGAGTCTTCGGCCTTATTTTATTAAAAACATATCAATACTTTTCATATCTTAAATGGGTCTTTATTTCCCTTTAAAGTGTGATTTGGAGAAAATTTTATACAGGTAAACAGAAATATGTAACATTAAAAAACAGTTGAGAGCAACAGTATTTACTAGCAACTTTTTCTTGTAAATCTTCTACAAATTGAGTGAAAATTCTTTAATGTTTTGACAAAAATTCACTACTCACAATTCAGGGCCACATTACGCCTCCAGCGGCCCTTAGATAAAATATAATTCGGGCACCAAATTATTATATGTTTTTTTAGCAATTTAGTTCATCAACTGGAGGACTGTTTGTTATCAACTAATGAGATTTTCGTATGATTTTATAGATAAAAACTCAATATAAACTGATTTAAATTTGTTTGCTATTCAGATTCACTGTCACTGTAAAAAAAGTACATATTATAACATGTTATAATTAAAATAGTGCTTAAGACAAGTTTTAGATGTATTTGCTGCTACATTTAATTAAAAAATAAGTTGTATTTCACCGAATCGTTCTAAAAAAATTGTATGCAGAGAAAACATTTCTTTATGAGACATAAAATAAAGAAGATTAACATTAACGTTTCTGTTGCATGTAATACGAATTTAATAAAGAAAATATTATAACCAAACGTCAATGAATGCGTTCTCTATGCGTGTAATCAAAATATTTTACTTGTAGGTTATCAAACATCACCACAAATCTTCCTCCGTATCATTTAAAAATGCTGATAATCATCTACAAATATTGCTAATTCCAGCAAACCAATGGAGTTATCATTGGAACTAAATAATAAACGTACTTAATTCTTCTTATATATTGAGACTGGAGTTAGTTTGAAATTTCAGGATGTTAACAAGGAGTGTAACTAATCCGGGGTAGTGACTAATATTTTTCATGAATCTGGGTGTATATTATTGCATGCTAACGTTTAGTTTTTATTATTATAATGAGCAGCTATAGTGGTTAGTTTTTATAATTTATGACTTATATACTAAAATTCTATTATGGCCACATACCAATGCTTAAATCCCAGTGGTTGTGTGAATATATGAAGGAATAGTGAAGTATGTTGGTGTTGTTGATTATTATAATGAGAATCTATAGTGAATAATTTTTATATATTAACTTACATACTAAAATTCAGATACCCAATTGCTTAAATCCCAGTGGTTGTGTGAATGTATGAAGGAATATTAAAATGTGTTGGTATTATTATAATGAGAAGCTAGAGTGGTTATTTTTTTTATATTTAATGAGTTATATACTAAAATTCGATTATGATCACATACCCAATGTTTAAATCCCGGTGATTGTGTGAATGTATGAAGGAATATTGAGATATGTTGTTCCTGTTTTTATTATTATAATGAGAAGCAATAGTGGATATTTTTTATAATTTATGACTTATATACAGAAACTCGATTATGGTCACATACCCCAATGTTTAAATCCCGGTGGTTGTATGAGTGTATAGAGGAATATTGAAGTGTGTTGGTGTTGTCAACAAGATAGTGTGTTGTTAGTAGCTCCGACGTAGCCAGGGGCCGGGTAACCCATTACCTCGGCACAAAGACGAAATTTTAAATTAAATTTTAAACTGAAATCACTAATTACGAATTAGCGAGCAGTGCTCAGCAATTACGATTACACGACTGAGCAGCGGCTGAGAAACGATTCCGACGACGCTGTTACGCCGATTTAGTTTATAATATTAAACACAAATTAATATTTGTACAGTCAATTAAACGCTGTACTTTGTGCTATTCCGCATTCCGTTACGGGCTGATTACGCTGCGAGAATTGCGCTACCTACAGTTCGTCCCTCCAAAAATTACTTCATTACCAACTAAATAAATATGCCCATCTTATTATTCTCTTAACTCACTTCACATCACAAGCAATACTGCAATACAAATACTTACTTCTTAAACTTGAGTCACATCATCTAAGAAAAGAATCACCCTTTCAAAAAGTTCATTACAAATTAAATTAGTGGGGTATGTGACGAAATTTAGTTACCATAGTTATAGCACAGAATAGGTTTATGCAGAAGTGACAGTAAGACAGAGAAACGAAAATTAGAGAGATGGCGAAAGGCAACAAATTTAAAGGTCTCATTGTTTAAAATCGGAAAGTTTCGTCATCTTAGGGAGAGATAGTGGAAGTTAACAAATTTAAAGATCTACACAATGCTCCAAGGTCATAAAACTGAATAGGGTAATATGAAAGATACCGACACGGAGTGTCGCTTCTGTAGTTAACTATTCTGTGGTTATAATGTAAATGACTGACAGCAATATACCTACTAAATCGTTTATTTGATAAGTAAGCATAGAGATAAAAATCAAAGACTAAAATAAATATTAAATATGAATTAAACTATTATTATATTATATGTATTAAAAACATTAATAGAATTACTCTCTTTCAAAATTCTTATTTACGTTTTATGTAAAAATGTAATCACATATCGTCATATCGACGAAGCTAATATGAGTTTTATAGAGGAGAGAACTAATTATGTTTATTATTTATTTTTGTCTAATTCATATGATTTATACTACAAATACCTCATCCTTCCTACACTGTATCCTTTTTTGCAATAGCAAATTTGACAACAAAAATCTCAGGAACGAAACGAGATCGTTAAAATCTGTTCATAAATTTCAAATCAACACATCGATGTCAATCAATGTAGGCTGTTTTCGAAAAACTAAAATTTTGGATCTAAAAATAAGTATTATTGAATTATTTCATCTGTATATGAAAAATCTTGGAGTAAAAGACTAAAAATCGTAAATTTTCATGTTAAACTATGAAATTTTTTTACAGACCCATCAATTAAGCAGACAGTTACAGTGTACCGTAAACTCATTATTAACTCAAACAGTGAAATATTTTTGAAAAACTGTCTACCTTGCATTATATATTATTTTATTCCAAAAAATATATACAAAACGAACCAATTTCTTTATCAATTAAAAATGAAAACGATCACCAAATTTACAGTGCTAGTTTTTGGGTTGTGGTAAGGAAATGTGAAGTAGTGTAAGATGGTGTTTGGGATATCGCCTGTTCGGAAGAAGTGAGAGACTGTACATATATCTGTCAGCTTGTCTCACATTACGCGTAGGTGAGGCAGTCAAGCCAAGCCACACAATGCTAACAAAAGAACGCATTGTTAACCTCCAGACGGGAAGCCTGCTTGATCATTATTTATTTTAAAATACAGCCAATTCTGACTTGCTTCTTTTCATTCAAAATGGTAACAAGATTTGAATTATTGTTGCACCTTCACACTCAGACAGAGATGGAGCTATGCTACATCCTCAGTAGCAGACCACAAACACAAAATAATATTCAATCGTTTTAAAATAACTATGCAAAATAGAAGATGAGTTATGGTAGCATTTACTTTCATTAGAAAACAGAGCTGGGTAATATAGAAATATATTTACTCGGATCACCAATAACAGTACAAATTTTTACACTATATACTATAGCTCGAATACCTTTAATGTTATTTTAATATTTTTTAAAACTCATACTTTATACAGGGTGGAAATGAACTTAATGTCATAAATTGAAGGGCGAGTAGCATGGCATGTGTAGATTAATAAAGTGAACATTTTTTTTAAAAAAAAAACTTTATTTTACTGCTGTTTTAATTCATATTTCATTAAAAATATGTTTATCAAAAATACATTTAAAATCAGTAGTATAAGACATTATTCTTAAATTTTACTTAAAATAATTTCAAGAAATAAAGTTATATTTTTATTTACAGAAGAATGCAAATGCGTTGTGGTACCAAAAATATTAGTTTAATGAAAACTATCCTTAAATATGCGAATTTAAAAAAAAATCTTTTACTTTCGTAATCTACTCATGTCATACTATTCATCCTTAAATTTATGACAATAAGTTTATTTCCAACCTGTATAGAATGTACAATGAAACATAGCACTTTAACAAGTAATTTCAAAAAATTGCGGATACTCTTTCTCCTTATAGGTACAGAACAAAACGGTAACAATACAAAGTTGTTCGAAATTAAGTTCATAATTGATGCAATAACACGTCTGCAGTAAGAGATTTATTAAATATAAAAATGTTACATTTTCGTACAAAATCAGACAGCAATGAAAATAAAGGAAAATATCTAGCATTAAAAACTGAATATTTTTATACTCTAAATACTCTACTAAAGTAATTTAAGTACTCTCTTTTACTTCAAATACTTAGAATATCTTAAATAACAATACATTTAATACATAATTCATTCGTGATTGTATACCTAAATGTCGTATGGAATAAGTACATTTATTATTTTATTTTTCAATCATTTCTCTAATGATTTAAGAAGATAAATATAAGTACCAATTTACCAACTATTTGTATTTTGTACTCGAGTACTTTTATATGAATCAAATGAAATACAATACCTAAATTTTGAATTAAAACTTTTAGCTATATTGCGGTATTTTCTCCTGTGCTGTATCTACAGCTACAGTGCACTTTCCCATTCGGGCAAGATCAATAAATCGAAGTTATCGAACCCCCATTAATTGAGGGGAAACACCCTCTTATGTCCTTAACACTTACTTCTACTCACAGTAACTCCCTATCTGTATTTCATCCCACGAAACCATCCCCTAAGTGAGTTATGGTGGAGAGAACTATAATAAGTGATGAAAAGAAATAGCACTCATAACATTGATGGGATATAGGGATAATGTGAAATATATCAAATCAAAGATAGTGGGATCAGAAAGAAAGGAAAATAGTAGATAAGACGAATCTAATAGAGAAAACATCAAAGAAAAGTTACTTAATAATACTTACATATAAATCTTAACGCGTAGATGTTTCGAAAAACATAACCCTAACTATAGTTATATTTTATTACTATACATTACGATGCTCATAAAAATTATTTTATTATTATATATTTATTTCATCTTCTGTGGCACAAAATTTCTAAGGAGCATATTTTATAACTATTCGAGTTTCGAATAGAATTTCGTATATGCCTACTCCAAATGGAAGTAGTAAGGAAGATAGCTTCTCAACAAAAATAATCGTGTAATATGATTCTATTCATTAATCACTCGTAACGTTTTTCGAATTGTTTTTTGATTTAATAAAGTATATTTTATGTTTTTATGTTTACCAGGAAATCATTATTGTATAATATTTAAAAGTATATTTGTAAATCATAAAATATTTTGTACCAGGTACTGATATCAAATTTAATTTATTCAAGTGTTCATAACTTAATTTTTAATTTTAGCCCTTATATGATGGCAAATAATATAGAATGTAATTGTGAAATTGAAGATTTATTTAAAAGAAGTTTTAGCTCAAAACCATGAAATGAAAAATAAAATATTATAAAAAATTAAGGACCTATACCGACATCAAAAGAAAAAAATGTTCGACATTTACACAATAAAATTTTTGTTTCAGGCAAAGTTGACATAACGATTGAATAATATTATTCCATCGAACTGTCAATATTATTCAATTAGCAACAGTAACGAAGGTCATTAATTTATAAAAACGATTGAATCCTAGGTATATTACTTGAGAGTTGTGGATAAAATAAATAAACTGATTATTTTTCTAATTTCCAGTAGTTGTTTATAATTTTTATGAAACAGTTTCTCTAACATCAAATGTCACCGCAGGCCACTGGGATTAATTGGTAAATATAAATATATTAGTTATATCTAATCCAAATAGCAAAAAAAATAGATACAAATTTACATTTAAATATAGAGTTATTATGTCGCATAATGGTTTAAATTAGTAATTGACAGGAACTGGACGAAGTCATTGACATAGGTATGACGAATATTTGAAACAATTTGCTCAATTGAAAGTTAGAAAATATTTTATAAACGTAATTTTTTGTTAAATTATTTCATGCCTGATAAGTTATTTTGTTTTTAATAAAAAAAAATTATTTAAAATATATATTCCCAAATTTATAATTTAATTTTAATATATTATAAAATACTAAACTAAGGGGAATGGAGAAGGTCCCAATATTATTATTATCCAGGGCCTTAAAAACTATTAACCCGGATATGGCTTTAAGAAATAAGAATATGTGAATTCTGAATATAGTTTATAAAAAATATAAATTAAATAAAAATTGATATATTATTGAGCAATTGGCTGTATTGAAATGCAATTAAACATTGGTTAAGTCGGGGGTGGATAGTGTAAAATATGCGGGGTGTATTTCCTAAAAACCATTAATCCGGATCTGGCTTTAAAAATATATAAATTCTGAAAAGAGTATATAAAAAAACATAAATTAGGTAAAACGTGATTTTTTTTATTGTGTGATTGGTTGTATTGGAACGCAATTAAACCTTGGTTATATCGGGGGAGGATAGTGTAAAATATGCGGGGAGTATTTCCTAAAAACCATTAATCCGGATTTGGCATGCAAATTCTGAAAAGAGTATAATATCATAATATAAATTATGTAAAAGTGATATATGATTGGTTGTATTGGAACGCAATTAACCATTGGTTTTAAGTCGGGGGAGGATAGTGTAAAATATGCGGGGTTGTTGTGATGAGGGTGTGTTAGTTACTTTTGTTCTTTCCGGATGGCAAACATGTCGTGCAGAGCAGAGCGGGTAACCAGAGCTGCGAGCAGTCAATACTGTGTTCCGATGCTCGTTTGCGACTCTTGTGTTGGCACTATTGAATATTCATTGACTTGAAGTCGCTCCGCATCGCAAGCCTTCATTACCCGACCCGTCTGTCTCTTTTCGTCCTCTAACCGCCTTCTAACGCCTCCCCGAGCATATACAGCAGTGTCGGAATCAAACGGAACACTCACAAACAAATGTTTTAAAATTTCTTGCTAAATGGACTATAGACTATTTATAAAAAAACGTTTTAATATGAGTAAGTATGAAATAAATGTGCTGTGATATAAAATATACTGTAGACATTTTTTTTTTCAATAGACGATAGTTCTTGGAAATCAGCCTACTTTATATATTCTTTCACCCTCGACATTTTCGACCCCACATAGGTCTTTATAAAAGGGTGCTGTTCATATTATTTGTAAATAAATTTAAACTTACTCATGTTGTGCCTTTTCCAGGATCAGGATCACATTTTTATAAATTTCAACTCTGGAAGAAGATTCCATGAGGAGTCGAAACTGTCGAGATTGAAAGAATAAAGTTTGACTGATTTCCAGAAACTACATCTATTGAATAAAAATCTGATGTGACCAGCACATAACCTCTCGCCTGTCTTCTTTATACTTTTCATCAGGATCACATCTTTGTTTATTTTTATATTTCTTATCTGCTATATTTTTTTGCTATATAAATTGTAAATATAAATATCTGTGTGTTGACTGCTAATGCGGTAAAATGAATTATTAAAATAATTAGTACTTCTACTTACAGTATTAGTACAATTTCATTTAGATTTTTTTATAATATTTTCACTGTCAATTATAATAATTGTCACTGTCAAATAAAAAACATTTATTTCCATAGGTGAACAAATGAACCGAAATTGTAACAAATTTACCTGTCATCGTTAATGGGGCTAGATAAAATTATAGCTAAGGACATAATATTAAATTATTATTTACAAAACTTCCTATATCTAGGTATCAATTAAGATATTTCAGAAAAACACTTCAGATCTTCATGAAAACATTACTTCTGGTTGCACGATTAACACCAAAATCTAATGAGATCTGTTGTAGAATTATATCCAAAATTTCAACTTTTTTTATTCATATTTAATAATCGTTACAACATCCATACAGACACACGGACAGACATCGTCGTAAAAATATTAAAATCGTGTTCTAGGGACTTCAAAACGTGCTTATCCACTGAAAACTCGCTATTCTATTTTAGCATGATTCCAATACCTCTCTTACTGTGTGGCGACAAAAAAAAAACTTCCCATCCAAGAAACATCATATTTCTAATTATTATATTTATTTGTACAAAAGTGGCTTCACTTGCTCTCTCCATAAAGGTTATGGAGAGAGCAAGTGAAGCAACCATCTAACTACTAAATTTTCGTGTTCTAGAACAAACCTATACTGCCAAATTAAATGGTCTGTATTCTTTTTTTAAATTCAATGTTTCATACCTCTTTGAAGTATATAAAGAAAATGTACCCATATACAGTATGAATATTTATGTATGACTTATTCGTGGTAGTGTGTTTCTATAAAGGGACGAATATCGAGACACGCTGTACTTGGCGCAATGTTTGTCTAAAAAGTAACGTCGGTAGTCGTGGCTTGGCGGTCGAGGCGCTATTTGCCGACATTAACGAACGTATTCTACCGCCTGGGATTTTTTACTGGTTTTCGTCTCCTGATTTGCGGATTTGATTAGCTGCTTCCGCTTAACCCTTCCGGAAAACTACCACGCCTACGCCTTATTTGTTTCATTCACATGCCACAATAATTTATTTCTTCTTGCAGTTTCAACATTCCACATTTATACATTAAATCTGTGAGCTAACAACTATGTTGTAAAGAACTCAGTTCGAGTCCAGTTCAGGTCAATTATTCTCCACTATTTTCAACATTATTATTCCTCATTGCTGACCACGATGCAGTAGTACCAATTTGAAAAATAAAACTTTCGTACTAATCTACTATTTTTAAAGAAATTAATTAACGGAATGTAAGATCAGGAGTTCAAATCCCAACTTCACCTAATTTTATCGAAATAAAAGTACCACTGTATTAGAGTAGTTTAGAATCCACTATAAGCAGAGACTGAAGACTAACAACCTACACCATTAAAATGCATAAAATTTGTCACAAAACAAGTATTGTAGGTACTAAAGTCCTTGTTCTATCTAGAAATTTTGTGGCAGAGATGATACATAAAAACAGTGATTTTATACTTATCTACATACCAATATGCAATATATGTCCTGTATAATGTAGTTTTCAACATGTGTAACATATTTTTTTGTGCCATCTCTTTCTATATTATGTATAATACTATCTTGTTGTCTCTCTTGCTATCACTAGAGACTAACCAATCAACATTCAACATTAAACAAATCGCTCGTCTATTATCACTCAAGTTCATAACAGTTCCCTCTTATTTTAATTTAACATAGCTGTTTTCTTAATACTGTTCTGAGTTTTATAGCATGTTTTGACTGAATTGATGCATTATAATAATTAGAGACAATGGTTAGAAAATGTTTGATATGTAAAACATCACATTTGTTAATTTTTTTGTCAATTCCATGGCTACCGCTATTTTTGGGGTGATTTAAGTCAATTTGATACCTAATGTCTGAGCTTACAAAGCACGTAAAATTAATTTTGTTTACTGATATAGTATATAAGTTCTATAACTGTTATGTACTTTTTTACTTAAAATAATTAGGGAACCTGGAAATTAAGAAAATATTAGTTTACATGTTACATCCACATATTTGGGAGTTTTACTCACCACCCTGTATATAGAAATAAATTTCCTTTTTTATCTTATCTTAAAATGTATTTTTTAGAAAATTTTAACTGTTTCAAGTAATAAACAATTTCCTAATTTTTAGGTCAGAGAACATAACAAGTTTGGAGTAGAGTAATGAGGTTCATTTATATATTTTAGAATGTGAACATTTGTAATGACGCGAGCGGTAATGTTAATAATGTATATCTAAGCTCGATGTTACAATGAAAATATGTATATACATATTCCTAATATACCGTGCGCTGAATAGGCGCTGGGCGATGTAATTATTGCACATAGAATCTAATTTACTAAACACAACATTCCTCACACAATAATTTCCCAATTAGGAAGAAATAAAAACCGATTGTCACAACAATGGCGGTTGCAATAAGCAAACATAATAAGCTATTCATAATAACAAACATAATAAGCGCGGTTCGTTCACAATAATAACATATCGGCGGGGTTGCGAAGTCGCGATCAGCCAATATGATGATTAACAATAATATCCCCGGGCCAACAATTTGCCAAACACCTGTTGGCGCAACGAAACTCGCGGTGGAGATAATTAGTGGAGCGTAATTAACAAGGTAACCCTTGTGCGCAACCCCCTACATATTGGTTGTAATAATATCACTGCCTACCTATATCATTAACCTGCTTATACTATAGTTTTCCTCTTCACGTATATCTATTTATTATTATTATTACAAGATATAACAATCCTACAAGATACTGATCGCAACTTTTATTCTTGGCTTGTACATTTTGAAATTATTTTCGGTAATACAAACTAGTTTAATTATGAAAGGAAAGAAAACTACTGGAATTCAGTCAATGGGATAAAATTTTATTTCCTCTCCTACCGGTTTCGACCCCACATGGGTCTTCCTCAGAGAGTGATCCATGTGGGGTCGAAACCGGTAGGAGAGGAAATAAAATTTTATCCCATTGACTGAATTCCAGTAGTTTTCTTTCCTTTCATCAATTGACCAGTCAAGAAAAATCCGTCTACTAGTTTAATTATGGACAGTTTAAAGAAACTATATCCTGTTTTTTAACAAGGAGGAGCGAATGCAAAAGTCAGGTCTCCACTATAGAAAGTTACCAAAAAATGTTATAAAAATAACAATGCATAAAATTACTTTGTCTTTCAATCCATATATTTTGTTATTGACCGGGTGCACCAATATTATTTAAATTTTAGATTTTCCTTACATGGATCAATATTAACACCTGTTAATTGCATCTATTTTTGTTCCGATTTGTAAATTTGTATATTTGAGATTTTAAATTTTTTGAAGATTTTCTCAAAAACCGTGATAAGAGTTTTTAGTTTTAAAATTATATTTTCCAGAAGAAAAAAGATAACTTGAGCAAAAATTGTACACTTCATAGGGTGGTATTCAGTGGGTTGTATAAGCGTATTTTAAGTTCTCTATTAAGATTTGTTTTAAATATTCAATTCAGTGGGTTGTTTCGAGCTCTTTCAGCAGTTATTTTAATACACTTGAATTTGTTGCTACGGTAATTAATTCACTATTTTAAAACTGGGCTGGGGTTGTTATAAACCTTGTTTTAAGGTTTTCACAGACAGATCTGGCAGATAATGTCATTTCAAATTAATTTGATACATTGTTCAGAATTGAACGAATATATTGTAACTATATAGGAATATTAAAGAACAAATATTAGGTCACTTTTAAATTAGTTTTTTTTTTTTTGGTTGTATGGAAGGATACTTTATATTCCTTTTTATGATTTATTTAAAAAAGTAAATGTGTTAAACATTATAGGTATCAACCAACTTGTTTTCTTGTATTTCTTTGTAAAAAGCAAATTCTTCACGAAGCATAAGTATATTATCATTCGCTCGGAGAACAAACATGAAAGTATCTATTTTTGGTTATATTTGGTTTTAAAAAAGGTTTCGTATTTTTTAAATGTACTCCTTTTTCCTGAAATTTAGTATAATTAAAATTAAATGTATTAAAGTATGTTTTAAGGTAAAACAGTATATTATCTAATACAAGTCTTAATACAGACTGAATATCACCTATAAAATTAAAACCTCAATATCATACAAATTGAAAAATAATATTAAAACACAAATAGTGGATACTGTTGGGCAGTTGGGCACAATAAGCTCATAGCTCTGTGATAATTCGGCAGGCAAACACACAACAAGCAATAAAAACAGTAGTGTATGGTAGTTTGCAATCCTCTCCCCATCAGCAGGAACAAAGCGTTAGGTTGTTGCTCAGGTAATCAAATCCAAACAGTGAGAGTGTTGTGCTGTGCCACGACAGATGTAAGGCGGGGGTGTTTGCCAGGCGTGGCGGGGGTGCATTTGCATGTGGTTGATACGGACAGGGCCTGATGCCGCAAATACAGACCCCAGGTTCACAGAGTTACAAGTAACAAGTTATCATAGAAAATCATTAAAAATTAAACTACATGTGTCAATACCTGGTTGATTTTGTTCGATTACGTGGTTAATAAATGGAAGACACTTTTTGGAGTTGCAGTTATTTAATAAAATGTACTAATACAATCTGATGAAGATTGTTTTACTGTCGAAACGTTGGTGTGTTATTGGATTTTATAAAAACATTCCAAAAAGTGTTTAAATATATCAATTCAGCTCATTACCAGATGACACAATTGAGTAAAAAATAGAGTTCATATTTATATAAGTAACAATTTAAAAACAATATAATAAGTAAATTATTAAACTTAGGGTCGGTTTTTCCACCTCTGGTTAAAGTGCCGGTTACTTTAATATCATATCGAAATAGTAAACAACATATATTTCCCTATTACCCGACGGTTAAAGTAACCGGCACTTTAACCAGATATGGAAAAACCGGCCCTTAATGGATCAATCCAACTTATTAGCATATGTCAAGTTAAAAAAATAAGAAGAGTTCATATTTGAATGGGCAACAATTTGAAAACAATATAATAAGTAAATCAATCAAAACAACTATCAATAGTACCGTTGTATGGTCAATTAAAAAGCCGGCCTATATTAAAAAAATATCATTAATATATGTCAGGTTTACTGTCTTCTATTCGATAAGGGTAAGCAATTATATACCTTTACCGATTTCAGGATATTAAGATTTTGTTTACATAGACAAAAGTAAGCAGGGTAAATAAGTCATACCGTAAAGAATTGTCATACGTAACCACAAGTAACTAGAATTTTACTAGAAATTTTTGTAGCTATGGTCACGACTGATTGTTGCGAGGAAAATCGAAACGAGTAAGCAGCACGAGTGACGATTTTCTAAAGCAACAAGCAGGAGTGAGTAAAATTCTAGTTACGAATGGTATTCGGCATGACAATTCCTCCAAATATACCTACATATATTTTTTAATTAATTACTTATCACAATTTCGACGGACGTTGTATCTAAGCAACGATTATTTAGTCGTGTAAATTTCGCGGCAATTGCCAGTAACTGACAATTATCAATGAGATTTGAGTCTGATTGGTTAAATTCACCAAAACACTGTGACAAATTATGAGTGGAATTGTCAAAATAACATGGGGAAATTCTCATATCATATCAACCCATAAACTTGATCACGAGAACATTACTCTCAAGAGAATTTTATAAAATAATGATTAGATGTATTAAAATCTTCCGAGTAATTCAATTGACATCTGCGGCGGCTATGATACTCATAACTATCCTAGGTATGTTAATAACTATTATCTAATAATATCGAAAATATTGATATGATAATTGATCTACAAATGGGTAGCGATGGATCACTTGATTAGCGTGTGCCGACTTTAATTGAGCGGAGTGAGATCTGGAGTTCAAATCCCAGCTTCCACAATTTATCCAAAAAAAACAACGTTGTGTTTGAGAGTTTTGGAACTCACTATGAGCTAGATACTTTAATAGAAGCTGTAGGCTAACAAACCTACACCATTAAAATACAAATAAAACTTGTAACGAAACAAATACCTTAATTACTTGGTCTTTTCCTTTAGGAATTTTATGCCACAAATAATGATGAGTATTTTAAAAAAAGTTTTTATAACTCCAATTTTTTTACAGGAACCCTTTGACTTATGCCCTTATTCATAAAACGTTCGTTATGGTTATAACGCTTCGTTAAATATATTCTCCAATAGCACAATCCGTCTTTAAAAAAAAATTTAAAAAATAGTTTGTCTACTGTTTTATAATTTGTCAAAAAAATTAATGAAGCGTTATAACTATAACGAACATTTTATGAATATGGGCATTAAACTATTAATTGTTGGCTGATAAACAGGACAATATTTAGAATCCACTCTCTTTGAATTTCCGTTGATGAGGCCCAATAACACAGTCGTCTTTGAAGAAAAATAAAAAAATAGTTTGTCTACTGTTTTATAATTTGTCAAAAAATTTAAAGAAGCGTTACAACTATAACGAACGTTTTATGAATACGGGCATTAAACTATTAATTGTTGGATGATATACGGGACAATATTTAGAATTCACTCTCTTTGATTTTCCGTTGATGCGGCCCAATAACACATTCGTCTTTGAAGAAAAATAAAAATTATTAGTTTGTCTACTGTTTTCTAATTTGTTAAAAAATTTAACAAAGCGTTATAACTATAACAAACGATTTATGAATATGGACATGAAACTATTAATTGTTGGCTGATAAACAGGACAATATTTAGAACCCACTCACTTTGAATTTCCGTTGATGCGGCCCAATAACACAGTCGTCTTTGTAGAAAAATAAAAAAAATAGTTTGTCTACTGTTTTATAATTTGTCAACTTAACGAAGCGTTATAACTTTAACGAACGTTTTATTAATACGGGCATTAAACTATTAATTGTTTGATGAGAAACTGCACAATATTTAGAATCCACTCTCTTTGAATTTCCGTTGATGCGGCCCTGGTTTCCGGCACCCCTAGGTTAGTAGTGGGAGTAACACCTCTCCGAAACAATGTAACATATTCGTGTTTGCGTACCCTGTACCTCGTGCGTCTCCAACCGTCTTGCTTTCTCCACAAACATCTGCCCACCTTATCTCATCATGCAGATGAACATATCGCCACTACAATCCACTAAATGAGAAAAAAATTAACGGACCTCGAGTCCCAACAACACAATGCATTGTGGACATCAACAATACAAGAAAAAACAGCTATTTATACGAAAATGACGACAGACAAGAATAGACAAAAATTATAATAGGTTTTTAGATTAAGAAGGAAAGCAATGGGTCACTGGATTAGTACTGAGCTTTGTGAGATCTAATGTTCGATTCTCAGCATTGCCGACTAACCAAATGAAAATACCGCTGTATACCAACTAATTATTGTCCATTGCAAAGATTTTATGACAAATTACTGCACGAAAATGCAAGAAAAATAAGTCATAGAACTACTCAATTTTTCCTGCGACCAAAACTTTTCTACGGTTGTAGCGTCAATAATGACATATATACCTTCGATATTACTAACAAACATTTAATTTTATATGTGCATTTTACGAACAAAAGCCTGTAGAAATAAAATATTATAAAGAATTTCCAAAATTATTGTCAACATTTCAATATGCTTTTTTTATTAAATACGCATTTAAAATTAAATGTCTGTTGATAATACCAGAGAATAGTAAAAAAAAAAGGAATGAAGGAACGTTGTCAAAATTTGTAACTAGATTATGATGTCACGAAATACAACGTTTCTTTGTGCATTAACTTTTTCTACATGTGTTGCTCTCTACCAATACATAATTGATTTAAATTTTAATAACTGAAAACAATAATTATAACATACCTCTCAAACAGCTTTCAACATGAAAATGTTACAAAAATTATTTTAGATAATTTCCCAATTCGATCAGTCTATGTGACATATAAATCACTTATGTAAACATATTCAAAGTAAATTGTAGCCAACGAATGATGAAAAAAATACAATGCAATTCTTTTAAAAAAATTAAATGTCATTTTGCTTTCGCCTCTAACTTAAAGGAAGTTTCATTAGGTAACTTAAGACGCTTCACTAATCTTTCGTATTCACTTGTCATGATTAACGATAATGTAACATCTTTATTTAGGTTTGCTTGTTTTGTTATAAAAAAGACACAATTTTTGCCTGATGTTGATATCATAGTTAATATGCTTTTAGAAAAAGACCATCTTTTGTTAAAGTAAGCTTAAAGAAGGTTGCTGAGTATGGTTATAATTTATAATTTACACCTTCATTAAATATAGAGACTGTCTCTAGCTAAGGAATACTTAAAGAAAGAGAATACGTAACTTTTACTTTAAAATAATTGCAAATGTCAATAGTATTATGTTTTCATGTTTTTTTCTAAATATAAATATCAATAGTTTATTTCTACAAGTTTTATTTCATTTTGTAACGTTTTTTTTTTTTCAGGTTTATGATGTCTCTTCATTCCTTCATATTTTTTTACTATAAGAATAATTCTTTTATATACTTAGTTACATAAATCAAATTGAAACTACACCGAATCAAATAAATCAAAACCAATCAAAATTTTCACAGGAATAATTAATTGCGCTCTGATTAAAAGTGAACGACATGTGAAATTTGGGATTCAATTCTTATCGTCGTTATATTATCTATAAAGCGTATAAAGAAACAATATCTTAAAAACTTTAAGTCCAGTTACAACAATGAATGTTGGGTCACAGAAATTGAGTGTATTTTTACGGAATAAAACAAAAATTATTGTTTCTGTGTTTGTGTTTAAGGCAACAACACAACCAGTTATTAATGAATTTATGAAAATTATGAGGGTAGTAATCAGGAAAGCATATTTACTCACATACCCACATAATTACAACAACACCAAATGTCGTATTTCAACGCATTAATGATGCTTTAAGTATTTCTAAATTATGAACTCTATCATAAATTAAACCAATATTACAATGAAACATATTTTCAAAAATTATTTGTCAGATGAACAGAGATGTTGCATCTAAGTATATTATTATACAAGTTTTATAAAACGGTATATTATTCCATGAGTTGTTTGAGGCTCCAAAAACACGAATGGAACAATACGTCTTATAAAACGAGTATAATATACTATTTTTTATACTTTGCTTCACTTATTTAATAAATATCTTAAAATTTTCAATTAAAAAAATAACAGATTGTAATCTAGGGATATATAAATGTGAAATATGGTAACTTTTCAATGAAATTGGGCACATTTATCTATCAATATGCATTTAAAATATTATGAAATATCATACACTATTTTTCCTACGACCCTAGTTATGTATTAGTAAATAAAAACTAAGCATTATAGAATGACATTTATGACAGGTAACTAGATTTAGTTCCTTTTTAACACAAGTGTTAAAAGTAAATTTGTTTTTTTACTTTTAATACGTTGTCAATGACAACTCCTACTCTTAAAAGTATTCACTGTGTTATAAACTGTTATTTTTAACTTGCTAAGCAACCGTTAAAAAGACTATTTTTAACAGTGGTCGTAGGAAATAGTTATTTATGATATAAGTGTTAAAAGTGACATTTTATGAGTGAGTTGGGAAGTTTATGAAACGAGGCGAAGCCGAATGTAACAAACCCCACGAACGAAATAAAATCACGACCCCAGTTATGTACCTATTAGTAAATAAAAACTAAGCATTATAGAATGACATTTATGACAGGTCATGATGTATTTGTTATGAACAACTGAACATAAGAAGTGTTAAAAGTAAATTTGTTTTTTACTTTTAATTCGTTGTCAATGACAACGTTTTAAAAGTATTTACTGTGTTATAAACTGTTATTTTTAACTTGCTAAGCAACCGTTAAAAATACTATTTTTAACAGTGGTCGTAGGAAAATATTTTTAAATCTATACCTTGAGTTATGAAATTTTTATATCCTTCTAAATTAGTTTAGCTTATTAGATTTCATACTCAGAAATAATGTAAATTGTATTACAAAACAAATTGAGATTATCAATTTGACATTTAAAGTAAAGTGCAGTTGTTAGAAGTACCAATTTTACAACAACAAAAATACCAAAAACAGTTTAACAATATTTTATATTATTAATGCCCGTTTGCACCAACAAGGCTTAAATTTAAAGCCAGACTTAAACAAAAAAAATCTAATCAATTTTTGAAAGCAATGTTAAATCATGCATTTGATATTTTATTTTGATTCGATATTTTCTATTTAAGGCAAGCTTAAAATCTTTAATGTTGGTGCAAAGGGCCATAAGGAGTTTAACAATATTTTATATTAAAAAAAAAAATGAGGTTATCAATTTGACATTTAAAGTGGGGTGCAGTTGTTAAACGTAAATATTTTACAACAAAAATAGAAAAGTACCAAAAACACTTTAACAATATTTTATATTATTAAACTGTTTTCGATATAATTCGAGCAATTGTTAATGCAAAGTATAAAAAGTATATTTTGCTATTATATTAACCAATAATGTTTTATTTGTAGAAAGAAAACGATAACGAGATGTTTTGTGCGTCTTATTTCCGACCTTTCCTTCGGTTGTGTATCAGTAAGGCATCGAATGAAGTTGACAGATAATTAAAAACCGTTTACGTTGGATCCCGTGGTTCAGTGGTAATTACCTCGTCTCTCTTCAAGGGTTTAATTACCGTGTTTGTGGGCGAGACCTGCCCGGCCACTCTTCAGGGTTGTGCGGACGCTGGAGTTTGATTGGCGGACCACCTGCCCATCCAGATTCACAAATTCTTAAATTTAAACTCTTCATAATCAGACTTCGGAAAATATCGCATTTGTATTTTGGATTTGTCAATCTACTATAAATACCAGACTATTTATTGAAGGAATTGGCTCGTAGCTCACTTTTATGAGAGCTTTTGTTAAAAGTGACGTTTGGCCTCATAAGATTACAAATGTAAAATCAGGATTCCTAAAAGTGATTTTATTATAAAAGTGCGTTCATAATATGGGTCGGTCTATTTATTTCAAAAAGAAAATTTATTTCAAAATAAGTACTTGATCTCAGTATATGTAATAATAATCGAATCATCGGTACTACGTACTCGTACACCCAGCAAAATACTATTTTCCCATGTTAATTCCCTATATCAAGGTTTCTAGTATTCAACCCATATGTATGTTGGTTGATCCTCAAGTCATTAATTTCTGCTGCACGATTTATTAAAATTTTATCTTGCATCTTTGTCGTATACTCATTACATAGATGAGACTTTTATTCGCTATCTCATTATCGTATAAGTCACAGACAAATATATACAGGGTGATGAGTCGAACACCCGAACATAGAGATTTAATATATAAAGTCATATTTTCGTAGTTTTCTGCTTCCCTAATTAATTTTAAGTAAAAAGCCTCAATTAACAGCAAAATTAATTTTACGTGTCTTATAAGCTCAGAAATTAGGTATAAAAATGACATATACTTATAACTCCAAAAATACCAGTATTGAGACAAAAATTAATAAATATTTAACTATTTATCTGTAAAGTTAGCTGCGTTAGTTTATTAAATATGTAAAATCCCATTAAAAAAATAATTTTGTACTGTAACTTGAGATTTAAGAACCACTGACTTAAGAAATATTTGATTCTATAATCAAATGTCCCCCTTTTGTCTCCTACAACTTTGTTTTGTACTATATTTTTGTATCTGTAATAACTTCCGAGTAAAACTTTGAGCTCAGTTTCGATTTCACCTGTATATGCTATCTGCATATAACCAACGACAAAAATAAAATAGAAACAGTAGTGTAACCGCGCTAATGGATATTTTCAAATGTTAAAAAAAAAATATCATTCATATCATTTATTAAGTAGATTTTGCCAATATATGCTCCTTTGTGTGTTGGTAGTTTAGTAGTTTAATAATAACTTTTTTTTTTAATTTTGAAGTAATACAAAAAAATAAAAAAAAATTAAATGTCTTCTTTGCGAAATTTAAATATTTTTGTATCCTTTTTCAACTTGAATAATCGCATTTATCCTTCGCAAAGTCAAATCTCACGGTTAGTAATTGGCAACTGTGTATTCAAGTCTCGCTTTTGTGAAGATGCAACGAATTATGTTGACTTTATGTCCTACAGAATTTCTCCCGTATATGGTCTGTAGGTGACTTGCAGACTCACAGATTTAAAACAGATTTGTCATTTTTTCTACTGACGACAGTTGGACAATAAGGTGTTTGAATGTTCGATTTGTCAGGATAAAATCTTAAAGAATAGCGACAAAAATTTGTTGTGAGTTCAACCAATTATTCGGCAATGGTTTCACAGATTTTGAAAGATTTCCCACAAAAGAAAAACAATTAAATATCAATTTGTTTATATGAGTCACAAAAATACTAGGATGGTCAACATCTGGATGGGTGATCGCTATAGAATTCGTTAATACTTTGTTTTTTTGTTAAAATTCAATTCCTTTAGTTCACCATTTTCTGTCAGTAACTTAGTAACCGAAAGATATCGATATTAATAATTAACACCCAGTTTCATAAAAGAGATTAGCTACTATCTCCATATATAGTTTCGTTTCTAACTCCAATTCGAATTCATAAAATGTATCAGTCACTAACTCCAATAAGTGTTAGTTCCAAAATTATACCCATTTTCTTTTCCATGAAATGTCAAACTAACTATAGAGCTAATTCATGATAAGGATTTAGTATATTATTTATTGCCAAAGTTAATTTTATACTTGTTGTACAGTTAACAATATTTATAGCTGAATATCAGTATTTCTAAGTGATATAGAGGAAAGATTGTGGTAATATTGGTCAATCTAGAAGTAAAATTATATCTAGCAGAAATCGAAATTCAATACTTTGTCAGTATCATATATTTTTTTCTTTCTACGACTATCAAGATATTTGCTATTTATGTAATCAGTAAGGAAACAAAAGTGATTATCAATGTATGCGAAAATTACAAAACGAGCCGAAGGCGAGTTTTGTATAACCAGAAATTAAATAACCACCTAGTTTCCTTGTGTTTCATACAATATTTTTTCTACTTCCATTTGAATAAGTACAAAAATGTATTCGAAATTATGATTTTTTTACATTTTGATGTCATTTGAAAAATAAACAAAAAAGACATTACTAAGGTCTAGTTAATTTTGTGCGTTACTAAGTTAGTACAACAAAATTGTTGGTTATAAATAGATAACGATATAAAATAAAGTTGACATTAAAATTTTTTGAATTGTAAAATACGAGTCTCTATATTATTAATATTTGTAAAGATAGTAAGAACAAAATTTAAAATTTTTGCAGCTTTTAATGTTTCTATATACGTCTACTTTGAAATTTGATTTCGCGTGAAATAATGATCTCATTACTTCACTAGTGAAATAATGGAATCAATAACCTATCTGAAATTAGGCATATAAAGAGGCTCTTATTAAACGGAAGTAAAAAAATATAAATATATAAAATAAATGAGGAAATAATATCGTGGTCATAGAAAAAGTATAGTGTACAACTCACATGGAATGTCCATTTCATGCTTTTTGTACAATATACTATTTTTGATAAAATAATAGTCGATCGACATGAACCACAGATTAATTCACCAAATACGAACACCCTTAAAAGTTTATAAATTAACGATGAACATGTATTGTGCCTAGAATAATACGCTTTAGAATCCAACAAAAACTATGATATTCCAAACAAATGAGATATAATCTGCCTACTCGATTGTGATGCCCAAATCCGAACTCCTTCTTCCCCATTTTATCTTATCATCTGCAGAGCCGGCATTCAATACCAGGTTCACCGGATCCGGACCAACTTACTTCGGTTTAAACTTCAGCATTTGAATATGAATGAGATCTGAAATCCTCCGTATTGATGATTGAAACGCAGGTGTACTCTGTCGTCGAGGAATGGAACCTTGAGCGGTATCGTCCACCGCCTTCTAGTGCGCTATCACTAAACTTTCTTCTGTTTTCTTTGAGTTGAAATCCGGAATTATTCGAAGATTTAGAAGTTTTTGATTTATATTTCATTGTCTTTCAGAAATGCATATTTTATTCTCGGATAAAGGATATTATTTACTTAGAATAAATACACCCCTAGATTCAACTTAAAAATATTTCTACACCAAGCGGACTGAAGGAACTAATTATTACTTAGACCTATATTTCAAAATTATCTCTAGGCACTTTACATTATGAGTAAAAATTATTGACTGCAAAATTAAGTGTTATTGTATTATAATTTAGGAAGTAAATTGCTTTAAATTCAAAGTAGAAAATTACAAGCATACAAAACGGAAACTGATACTTGACAAAAAAAACTTTGTCAAGTCTTTAAAGACACGTTTTTCTTTTTTATTTTATTTGAGCAATGAAATAGTTATTTGTGCAAAAAGGTAGTAAAACTGATCTTTTAAGCCAAGGAGCACAAAATATTTTTAGGGTACTGTAACAAAATGTTAATAATTTTCACTTGAAAACAAATTTCTTATTTGGTTTTTCATATCACATGTTGAGTGCTTTGTTATTTCTACGATAACTCAAAAATTAATGTATTTCAGGGTTGGATTGATTTAAATCACATTTCCCGGTTACAGGATATTAAAATTTTGTTCACATTCAATTGACATCTGCTGCGATTATGATTATGATTATGATACTCATAATTATCTTATTATATCACTCTGATTTTTTATAAAAAATTATTGATTTGAAACACTTTTCTAGAAATTGTTATTTACCATTTCAGATTTATGAAAATTAGGGGAAAAGGAGTATAGGTAATGTTATCATGTGGTAATACTATCAATAGCTATTAAATCTGTTTAACTTTGTCGGTAAAATAACTTTACTGGTATATTATTTTGAATTTCACTCAGACAATTTTTACATTAATATGTGACATTTTGTTAAATTTTCTTCGAAATGTGTTACAGTAATATTCGTTTACAACGTCACCGCTATAATCGCTTTATAATATATTTTTTTCACAATAAATGCTATGTTGTCGTATGCGTTTTTGAAATTATACTAAACCTTTTTTTTATGCAACCCTGATCTATTTACTGTCAAATTATTTTGTTTATATTATCAAAAAATGAAAATAAATACATTTGGTTTGGGATACTTTTAAATAGGTACATTTATTAATTGAAATAATAAAGAAAACAAATCATAGCGAAGCGACAGTTTAACGATATTTACAATACTCAAAATAAAGTCATAAATTTGTGATTCAAATAAACTTGTGACTATAACGATCTTAAAGTGAAAACATCTATAAAAATAGCTTTAGACATTTATAAAAAAGTGCCAAACGATACGTAAAAACAATTGTTAATTAAATAGCCGCCTAAAAATATAATTATTTATCTCAAAAAAATCTTGCATTTCTCTGCTTCTTTGTATGATACACTATTATAATTTGCAAATATTTGCCATTTCTAATAATTGTAATAGAATAAGATTCATACCTCTGTTCCCACGCTGAGTCGAACCTTGAACCTCGAAGTGTTTATCGTTGAAACCTTATCACTCGCTTCGAATTCTACTGAACTGCCTAGTGTCATTTCTAATCGACTATCACACCATTCTGTAACAAGAGACAAGAATTTAGTAAAAATGTAGCCATAGACAACTTTGCTGTGGGAAACAAAACAAATATTAAATATAATCCTAATCATTGATAAGCCAAATCAGGTCAATAAAATGCATGAAACAAATATTTTTAAAAAATTTTGAAAAAACACAATGGGTACTTTTCACTTAAAATAACATAACATCATCAGAAGAGTTGAAAGTATAACAGTTCGTCAGCTTATAAATACGTTTATTTCCACCTTCTATATAATTGTCACTTTACAGGCTTCTTGGCAGCTAAATAAATAAACAATTACAGTAACTTGTAAAACTTTACAAGACGCCTTGTAAAATTTTACAATGCTCATAAAAATTATAGGAAATAATGAAAGTTTTTTTATGCATTTTATTATAAATATTACAAATTTACTTTGATTAGGTTTATGTGAGTAATTACACACATTTATAGTACCTACATTTTGATTTACTTTCGAAAAACATTTGACAACGTCTAGTTATGAGTTGTTCTACCACCGCCAACTACCTTTGATTCCAAAATAGAGTAAATCTTTTTTTGAAGAATAAAGTAAATTAAAAAAAACGCTATATAGGTGGAAATAAAATTTTGTACGCGGCACGCGTGCAATTAATCTTTACTGGGCTCACTGGATTATGAGAGCTCGATCTTTCGTCGCTCGCCTCACAAATTTCCAGCTCGCCCTGTAAAGATTTACTTACACCGCTGGCCACGTAAATAACTATTACAGACGAATGATTGGTGGGGTTCAGTTTAACAAGAAAATTTGTCAATGACCAAATCTGTGAATGGGGAATTTGCGATTGTCCAACTCTTCATTCATAAAAGGAAATACCTACCTTCAAAGCTTTCTTAATCTCATAACATTATAAGAAAGTAAGTCGCCATTGTTTATTCCAAATAATATTTTTATTCTTAAAACTATTGAGATGTTCCTTAAATCTAACATATAAACTTCGTCCTGTTTGACCAATATACAGTGTGTGCAACTAAATGCAGAACATAGGACTTTAACATGGGATTTCAAAAAATTGCGAATACTCTCTCTTCTGATTGATTTAGGGCTAGACTGCAAGAGTACAAAGTTGTTCAAAATTAAATTCTACGTCAGATAATTGTTGCAACAGCACGTCTGCAGTACGAGATATATTAAATATAAAAAGTAACATATTCGTTCAAAATCAGACACCCTTGGAAATAAAAGAAAATATTTATGTCATTTGTGACAGTTAGTAACCTTACTTTGTGTTCAATATTTTTTTAAATTATATTTGTACTATTTTTTTAATATTAGCGTATTGTTAAAGAAATGAATATAAATTCAACTTAAATAATATTAAAATATAGGTAATAAATATTATAATTAGTGAAAACTAAACTGACAGATAAATATTTTCTTTTATTTCCATGGCTATCTGATTTTTAACGAAAGTATTACATTTTATATTTAATATATTTCGTATTACAGTCCTACTGTTGCAACAATTATGATCTTATCTGACGTAGAATTTAATTTTGAACAACTTTGTACTCTTGTAATTTTGTTCTAAATTTATCAGGAGAGAGAGTACCCGCAATTTTTTTAAATCCCATGTTAAAGTCCTATGTTCCGCATTTCGTTGCACACCTTGTATACAATGTTGCAGGATTACTCATTATATCCTTATTAACTAATTTGTTGTTCACTAAAATGTTGTTAAACGTATATTTATTGTAGATATCTGTCTTAATGTTTAAATTTCCTATTTCATAAAACAATTTATAGCTTAACCCTTAAACATAGTTCATTTTCTTTTATACTTTATTGCTCATGGGTTTCACATTTAACTTAGCAAATAATTCAAATATTTTTAAGCAGCAAATGGTAGCTTTTGAGGAGCACTGGTTCGATTCTGTCAACCCTACTCTATTGATCCGATCGACTAGCAGTGGAGTGGACAATCCCACGCCTGTTGATCTATAGATCTTGATCCAGCTACCTGTGTTTGACATATGGATCAGATTCTTACGGATAACTTCTGGTTCAAAGAACGCGGACATAGGACATCGAGACTCTTAATAAATCAGACCGGTGACAATGACGAGTCTGCAAGCTACTCTTTTCACACAACAAAAAATAAGGACATAAGAATTGACGCTGTATTGAAACTTCAGAAATGATAAGTTAAAATTATTAACAGTATTGACTATTGAAAGATAATAATGAATTCATGTCTTTACACAAAACATAATAAATTAAAAATTACTTACTATTTTATTTTAGAAAACCTAATGAAATTTGAGAACAGTCAATATAAAAAATATATAGTAAATTGAGTTCTGTTTCTTACAAATTATTTTATTTTTTAAACGTTTTTGTTAGTAGATTGATAAGTTAATTGTTTACTATATTATTATCAAATTTTTATAATCAATACTACATACCTACAGACAATAATGTATTGTCATAGGCATTTAAAATGGGAAAACAGTTTTTGGTAAATAAAAAAAAGTCCCCATATTGAAATCGAGAAAAAAAATATTATATTTATTGTAACAACTAATATGCCAATTTAGTCTCCATACACCTGTAAATTATATTGGACCAATGAACTTTTGAACCTCTATTTATTAGAATTACCTCCCTTAAACGGTTTGTCATAATGCCCACTAATTTCCTTGGAGTTTAAGAATCAATTTTACCCCATTCTTCTACCATAAATGTAGTAGTTCTTTTATATTCTCTGGGCGTCATGTTTTACATATTTTTCAAAAATAAATCACAGAGATGTTTAATGGTATTCATATCTGGAAACTGTGAAAGTGTTTTTAATTGTTGTGTATAATTGTACAATAACTATTCTAGCAGTTTACGTGTAGTATATTTGGCGTCATTATGTTGTTGAATGATTTAAGAATCCCTTAAACCCAATTTTTCTGCTCATTTTGCTATATTCTCTCTTAAAATATTCAAATAACCCACTTTCCCATCAATAAAAATTAAGTTTTCCACCCCTTCTGCTCTCATACAGCCCCATACAAACACAGATCTTCCTTCATATATCACAGTTGAGGATAATTTTTTTGTTTTCATTTGTTCATTTTTCCTTTTTTAAACAATAAATTGTCCATCTGATCTAAAAAGGTTTATTTTGATTCATCTGAAACAATTAGTGATTTTCAGAAGATTTCAGGGTGGTATATATTCAAAAACAAAGTGCAAAGATGTGTACGGAGACTAGATGGTTTTCGATATAAATAAGATAAAAAATAGAAAAATTAAAAATTAATGGGTTACCTCTAGACAAGTACACAAACAATTCTATAGTTTCTAGTATATTATAGATTGTTTGATATTTTCGATGGCTGGCATATTTAAACAATATTCAGGCATGAATTAGCACAGTTAATAAATGGATGGGTTACCATTTGAGTGGTTATAATTTAATTTGCAAGGTTTTGTAGTTATGTAGTGATTGGAATATTATAAAAAGAAGATTTAAGCAAAGATGAGTACATTACTGATAAATAAATAAAGTTTTTCATTTGAATGTCTTAAAGATCGTAATGTATTTTTGGTTATACTAGCACAGTTACTAAATGGATGGCTTACTATATGGAAGTAGATGGCCAATATATTTAAACAATATTCAGACATGAATTTACACAATTAATAAATAGATGGGTTACCATTTGAGAGGATATATTTTAGTTTGTAATATTTTATAGTAGTTGGAATATTATAAAAAGACGATTAAAGCAAAGATGACCACGGTTATATATAAATTAGTACATTACTGATAAATAAATAATATGTTTCATTTGAATGTTTTAAAGATTGTAACTTATTTTTGGGTATGCTAGCACAGTTACTAAATGGAAGACTTACTATATGTTTACAGTTTGTAGTGTGATATGATACTTGCAATTGTGATTAGAACGTAGTTGAAACATATTGGAATGTCCATCTTCCTGATTGGCTGCGGAGGTTAGAATTCCCCCGCAAAAGCCAATAAATAATCTGTTAATGAAATTCAAGGCTCACGTCAAGTCTGCCATGGCTGGCCACGCCCCCAGCCGACTTCGATGCCGAGATGCATCTAATTATTAACCTGCCATTCAAATATTTCATAGCGTTTGACATGCAGCATCACAGACGGCTAAAAGAACAACCACGGAACAGCGTATACGAGATATCAAAGTGGGCATTTGATTATCTGCTTGTAAACAGATTGTTAACTTCAGTGTCTCGACGCACTGCTTTTTTATTGTCTGATTCTTTTGTTTTTGGCTTATTTTATTCTTCGTCTGTTTTCTTTTTCATACAATAACCCCTAGACTAGCAAAATCAAATACAATTCCTTTATATTTTTAAATATTTTCTTCTCTCATTATTTACTACAATATTATAGACCAATTCTGAACAAATCTGTAAGTCTTACAGATCTGTAAATATATAAAAAGACTGACAAAAACGCATCTATTTTTGTTGATTAATATAAAATTATACATAAGAGTGGCTACTTTCGTGGCGATTTTGTTCATTATTTACAGATTTACAGATCTGTTAGTCTTACAGATTTGTTCAGAATTGGCCTATAAATTCCCAAACATAAATATCTTTAAATTTTGTTACAATTTTAATCTACAATTTATACTAGTTTTCTGAATCCTAAATGTAAATGCTTAGTTACTTTCATTATAATAACAAGCCATGAGGTCTCAAAAAAAAATAGCTATTAAAATACTTACGATAGTTATGAGTATCATAATCACTGTCTCTTTATTGTCTGATTCTTTTGCATTTGGCTTATTTTATTCTTCGTCTGTTTTCTTTTTCATACAATAACCCCTGGACTAGCAAAATCAAATGCAATCCCTTCATATCTTTAAACATTTTTTTCTCTCTTTATTTACTACTATATTAATTCCCAAACACAAATATCTTTTCATTTTATTACATTCTCAATTTACAATTCATACGATCATTATAATAATACGCCATGAGTTGTGAAAAAAAATCTATTAACATACCTACGATAGTTATGAATATCATAATCACTGCTTTTTATTGTGTGATTATTGTGTTTTTGGCTTATTTTATTCTTCGTCTATTTTCTTTTTCATGCAATAACCCCTGGTTTAGCAAAATCAAATATAATTCCTTCATATTTTATCTTTAAACATTTTTTCTCTCTCTTTATTTACTACTATGTTAATTCCCAAACACAAATATCTTTTCATTTTATTATATTCTCAATCTACAATTTATACAACTCTTCATAATCCTAAATGCTTAGTTACTTTCATTATAATAACACACTAAGAATTGTCAAAAAAATAGCTATTAACATAACTAGGATAGTTATGAGTATCATAATCACTTTTTATTATCTAATTCTTTTGTTTTTGGCTTATTTTATTCTTAGTCTGTTTTCTTTTTCATACAATAACCACTGTACTAGCAAAATCAAATATAATTTCTTAATATTCTATCTTTAAACATTTTTTTTCTCTTTATTTACTACTATATTAATTCCCAAACACAAATATCTTTTCATTTTATTACAATCTCAATCTACAATTTATACTACTCTTCTGAATCCTAAATGCATATGCTTGGTTACTTTTCATTATAATAACGTGCCATGAGTTGTTAAAAAAAATAGCTGTTAACATACCTACGATAGTTATGAGTATCATAATCACTGCTTTTTTATTGTCTGATTCTTTTATTTTTGGCTTATTTTATTCTTCGTCTGTTTTCCTTTTCATACAATAAACCCTAGACAAACAAAATCAAACACAATTCCTTCATATTCTATCTTTAAAAATTTTTTTATCTCTTTATTTAGTACAATATTAATTCCCAAACACAAACATCTTTTCATTTTATTATATTCTCAATATACAATTTATACTACTCTTTTGAATCCTAAATGTAAATGCTTAGTTACTTTCATTATAATAACAGTTGTCAAAAAAAAATAGCTATTAACATATCTAGGATAGTTACGAGTATAATAATCACTGCTTATTATTGTCTGATTCTTTTGTTTTTGGCTTATTTTATTCTTCGTCTGTTTTCTTTTTCATACAATAACCCCTGGACTAGCAAAATCAAATACAATTCCTTCATATTCTATCTTTAAATATTTTTTTTGTCTGTTTATTTACTACTATATTAATTCCCAAACACAAATATCTTTTCATTTTATTACATTCTCAATTTACAATTTATACGATCATTATAATAATACGCCATGAGTTGTCAAAAAAAAAAATTATTAACATACCTACGATAGTTATAAGCATCATAACCACTGCTTTTTTATTGTCTCATTCTTACGTTTTTGGCTTATTTTATTCTTCGTCTGTTTTCTTTTCCATACAATAACCCCCGGACTAGCAAAATCAAATACAATTCCTTCATATTTTTAAACATTTTTTCTCTCTTTATTTACTACTATATTAATTCCCAAACAGAAATATCTTTTCATTTTATTACAATCTCAATCTACAATTTATATGACTCTTCTGAAATCTAAATGTAAATTCTTAGTTATTAACATACCTACGATAGTTATGAGTATCATAATCACTGCTTTTTTATTGTTTGATTCTTTTGTTTGTGGCTTATTTTATTCTTCGTCTGTTTCCTTTTTCATACAATAACCCCTGGACTAGAAAAATCAAATACAATTCCTTCATATTCTATCTTGAAACATTTTTTTGCGTCTTTATTTACTACAATATTAATTCCCAAACACAAATATCTTTTCATTTTATTACAATCTCAATCTACAATTTATACTACTCTTCTGAATCCTAAATGTAAATGTTTAATTACTTTCATTATAATAATTATAATAATTATAATAATAATAACACGTCATGAGAAAAAAATAGCTATTAGCATACCTAGGATAATTATGAGTATCACAACCGCCGCAGATGTCAATTGAATTCCAAGCTAAGGCCTCATCAGTGGTTTGTTCAATAGTTTACCGGCTTCACGTTATTAATAAATATTGGTTTCTAAAATTCTCTTGTGAGTAACCTTTTCATGATCAGTTTTGTATGTTTTAATAAGATGTGAAAATTGTCCCATTTAATTTTGACAATTCTGTATGGTGTATGCTAACTTGCCAAAATTACATGGTATACAATTGACTTAGATACCTTGCTTACTTTTTTCTATGTTAACAAAATTTTTATATCCAGTAATGGGTAAAATATATAACCCCACATAATAGTTGTAATTACACGATTAATATTTTTTACCCATTTTCTGTATCTGTTACCACGACAGAAGTTTCTTCCTCTAGCTAAATGGTACATATAATTTAGTACATATGCACCGAAAAGATTTAGTATATTCATGTATTGCTATCAAAATTAAAAGTGTAGCTACTAATACTGCAATTCATTATAAATATTGGTACCTAATAAATTACTTTCACAGTTATTTTTTACACAAAACACAACCACAAATGGGAAGATTGTGAAAAATTGTAAAATGGGGCGAATGTTTAAAATATCCGATGATGCAAAAAGAAATAACTTGTTCAATTACATGAAGAAGACTTTACCAATAAAAAAATTGTTTTAAATTTGCAAAAGAAATTTATAAACAACAAAATTTACAATAATTTTGTCCTATCTCATAAAAATTAAATAAAGAATATTTAATAAACCATTCAAACGCAAGTCAAAGTTTACTGATAAAAAGTATTCCTTTTAAAAATGACGTATCAATGATGAAATTTTTATTCCAAATTTATTATATCATTTATAAATTTTGATTTCAGAGCACCAGCTATTATGAAGTAATGAAGATATATTTTATTCTTGTATAGATTTCCGGATTAAAAACTGTTGGGAACCGCTTGTGTAATGAAAGAAAAAGGGGACAAATAATAAAAGGTGAGACCAATCGTACCAAAATTATGATTCTTTACCGATAAGCTATAGATTATAATACTTAAAGATATTTTACAAAAAATCCTTTCAAATCTTTCTTTGTAAAAAAATCTTATGACAGGTTATTGAGATCCAGGTGTGCTTTGATCTGGACCAATGAATGTGGGTGACATCTTAGATATCAGAAAAGCTAGATCGACCCATATGGACACTAAGGTACAAGTGTGTGAATTGGTGGTTGATCCAGAGTTTTGAAGGTCAAAGGTGATGTAAAAAATCTTTTCAGCATTTGATTTAGAGCACTGCTTTCCAATAAAATTGAGGGGTCGGGTTTTTTAACTTTAAGACCATAGTGACACTTTTAAGTCCATTCAATAAATCTTTCGGTTCTCAGAGATTTATTATTGTGTGATACACTATTCGATTTCGATTTTATAAAATCTTGAGAGACTTTTTTCTTAATTGTTGTATGTTGTTAATCTAGCTTATACTAGGTTTCGAACCATATGGACACAGCGGTATTTTACTAGTGTCCGTAACAAAATATAAATTAAATTTCTGTATTACATTTTTCAATATATTTATTTTTTTATTCACCAGTTTTTGAGTAATCGTTACGACAACATCCATCCATCCATCCATCCACACACAAGGACAGACATCATCGTAAAAATATTAAAATGGTGTTTTAGGGACTTCCAAACAATATTATCTATTGAAAATTCACTATCCGATTTTAGCATGATTCCACTACCTCTCTTACTGAGTGACCAGAGAAATAATACATGTATATATTTTTTTCGAAATCGGTACTAAATACACGATATCACTTCGCGAAGTTAGCCAAAGTAGTAGCTAAAGTAAAACTTTGCATAGTTTTATATCAAAATTTAACTTTAATGACTCATCAGTCAAACTGAATTAACCTATATTTTCATAGTATTATATTTTTGCAGTTTATTTTAGCACTACTAAAATAACAAACATATCATTCTATAATACTATTGGTTAATTTATATATTATATACTTTTGATAATAATTTATCTGATTTCATGTAGACGACCTCTAAGCAGGAGTAACCATAAATGAAAATTATAAAGAAATATTGGACACTTTGACAGTACGTTTGTTATCACAGCCATCCCCGTCTCAATAGCTAGCTGACCTTTTACAAACACATAATGCTATTTATTTATGTTTTAATTAATAATTTAACGATTTCGGAAAAAATGTAATGTATATCTAAGGACTAAAATATTTTTTATTAACACATGATTTATTCTCCTCGGCTATCATCTCATTGAATAAATTCCATATGCGTACTAAGAAATTATATTTTAGTCCCTTGATATACAAATAACTATAATTTAGACAATATATTTTGCTCATTATTCAGGGTTAATAACATTTGTATCGATGAAACGAAACAAAATGTTGTGTTGCGAAGGCGAGTTTTTATTTGATGCTCACATGACGGTTAATACGTCCATTATTTACCGCTGTTGTGGCATTTTATGTTGGTAGATATTCGCTGGCAGCATTAATAATGATAAAGATTGGTGTATGCAGAGGAAGTATTAGGGAAGATTTAGCGGAGCGTTTGTGATATTTGCGGCTCTCGATGATTCCCGCGTGTCGTGGCTTTGCCGTAATCTCCCAATAAAATTTTACTACTTTCTTCCGGCAATATTAAAAACCAAAAAACCCCAAACGAAACTCGTTGCAAAGACGCCAGCCATATTTTCGTATTTTACAACGAATTTAAATATTTATCGCTCGTAACCAGGACAGCGGGGGGTGGAGGAATACACAGAACTTCTCACTAAACTACACACGAAATCGAATTCCCATTGCTCAACATGCCACGGGACTGAATTACCACTAATACTTCACAGACCATAATTCCCAAATTAATAAATTTAAGAATTAAAACAAACCAAACAACATTATTAAACCAAAAATTGTGTTGACCAACGCGAAATATCCCAAAAATACTTCATTTTGTACACAAAATTTTTATTTGGGGAAATAATGTACATTGTACTTATTGTACTTTCTATCTAATTTGTCTATTGCAAATTACTTTAAATTTATATCTAGTGAAAAGTAATGTTTCCTCCGCATATACGATCCTTGGAACGATTAGATAAAAAATGAGAAAACTTAATTATCTAGATTTAATAAATATCGATGCGCTGATTTCAAAACCTGTAATCCTTATTACGTCTTTTCGATTTTATTCTGTCGCTTTATTATCTAACTTTTATTTATTTTTAAAACCTATTACACCATATCAAAGATGTGTAGAGTTAAAACAAACCAAACAACTGTATTAAACCAAAAATTGCGTTGACAAACGCGTCATATCCCAAAAATACTCAATTTTGTGCCTAAAATTTGGATTTGGGAAATAGTGTACGTTGATAAACCTCGATGCGCTGATTTCAAATTTTCAAACGGAATTTAATTATCTCTTTTCGTTCCTGAGATATTTGCTGTCAAAGTTGCACCTCAAAAAAGTGTGTTTTTTGGCAATATCTCTAAAATGAGTAGAGATAAAATCTCAACGATTATACCAGTCGATTCTACGGGAAAAGTTACATAAAGAAACGTTTTCTCCGCATATACGTTCTTTGGAACGATTAAGTGTAAAATGAGAAAATCGAAAAAACCTAAATTTCAATATTTCTCCGAGGAATTTTTTTTCTCCAAAACTTTTCATTTTATAGACTTAAGTAAACATCGATGCGCTGATTTCAAATTTTCAAACCGAATTAAATTATCTCTTACCGTTCTCGAGATATTCGCATTCAAAGTTAAGTTTTGGGAATACCTAAAAAAGCAGGTTTTTTAGGTATACCTCTTTAAGGATTAGGTTTACGACTTCAGCGACCTCACCAATCGATTCTACGGGCAAAATTACATAAGTGTACCAATTTTCAGATTTTTATTGCAAAGGATACAATTTGTAGAAAGGAAAAACGAAAATGGCCAAAATCGAAAAAAATGCCTGATGAACCCCTTACGATTTTTCTCGATTTTGGCCATTTTCTGTTTTTTCCTTGTAGAAATTCTATCTGTTGTGATAAAAACCTGAAAATTGGTACACTTATGTAATTTTGCTCGTAGAATCGAATGGCGACGTCACCGAAGTCGTAAACCTAACCATTTAAGGGGAATACCTAAAAAACCTAATTTTTTAGGTATAACTTTGAACTCAAATATCTCGAGAACGGGAAAAGATAATTGAATTCTGTTTGAAAATTTGGAATCAGCGCATCGATATCTACTTACGTGCAGAAAATGAAAAATTTTGGAGACAAAAAGCTTCGAGGCGAAAAATTGAAATTTAGGTTTTTTTCGTTTTTCGTATTTTTCACCTAATCTTTCCAAAGAACGTATATGTGGGCAAAACATTTCTTTGTATAACTTTTCCCGTAGAATCGAATGGTAAAGTAGTTGAAATTGTGTCTCTAATCATTTTTGAAGTATACTAAAAAAACACACTTTTTTGAGGTGCAACTTTGACAGCAAATATCTCCGAAACGAGAAAAGATAATTAAATTCTGTTTGTAAATTTGGTATCAGCGTAGCTAATTCTTCAAAAAATATTACAAACAAAATTTTGTAAAATTTGAAAATTTTCGAGCTAAAAATTCGATATTTTCAAATATTTTCGTCAATGGCTTTGAGAATTACTTTCCCTTTTGTTACTATACACATAAACTACTGTTCCAAGTAATATTAAACAGGACTACCGTGCGAATGCCATATGCTTAATAAATAAATCGATTAATATAGATGAAAATGTAAAATATTTACAAATAACGTCCAAATATTTTCTTTTCGATTTTTTTAATTTATTTATTTTGAAATCAAGGCGCACCTCACATCTTGGCGCCCTTCTGCCACGCTTCCTTTGGTTACCGTATAACGAAAAAGGCTTACAGTCCTGGCCTTGTGATGTTGTCGTATTTCTTAAATAAAATAATGAAATGTTTGTTTTCGTACTCATGCATTAAAATGTGTTGTTTCGCGTTGCCTAAGCAACGCCTGGAACGTCAATTTCCCAGATCTCCACCAGATAGGTGACCGGGAAATTTAGGAAAAAACACTCCTACTTCTACAGCATTTATTAAAAAACTATATTTATAATAAAATAGTATAATGTTTTAAACATTCTTTTACCTAATAATATTAAAAGAAAATAGGGGATTATTGAACGAAATTTAATGTAGAAAAAGTAAATTTAGTGCATTTGATATACAATGTTGGCAACAACTGCTGTCATGTTGACAGATTGACAGCACTTGTTAGTACTGAAACACATAACCACAAATCATGTATAATTTGTAATAAATAATTTTATTTGTTCAAAAATAACTAATTATTAGTTGTATAAATTCGTACGAAAAATATTGTACAAACCTCTTGCGTGAACTGGGTTTCCGGAATCGTTCTATGGCAGCGCTCGCGAGCTCGCGCCGCCAAACACTCCTCCGGAAACCAGTCGTTCCCGCATTTGGTATGTAAATAACTATTTCCGATAAAAAATTGCAAAAGACGATATTTCAAGAAAAGTGTATTTCTTGCCTAAGTCAAAAGGACCTCACCTTGCATCTTATAAATTCTTCCTATTTTCTAAATTAAAGGAAAATGCAGGCTTTCCGATATATAAAAGCAAAAGAATCAGTTGAAAGGATTGAAAAATTGGTCTTTCAGGTGTATCAAGAACAATTAATTTGTTGTTTGAAGCATTTGTTTCATCGAATGCATATTTTCAATTAGTAGTTGAATCTGATGCTGCGATCCACCTAAATGGTTCTTTAAGACATGTATCTCATAAGATGTAACAACAAAGCTGACTTCATCTGTGACCTATGGAAAATATAAACTTGGTCTTTTAAGTGCCTCGAGAAGAATGGATTTTTTGCTATTAAGCAATAACAAAATTAACTGAGACACTGTTTTTATACAGTAAAGACATTCAGAACCGTACGACAATTCAACATTTAATAATGAAGAATTAAATTTTTGACTTGGATTTGAACCCAGGGCCTTCCCATAACAAAATTATTTCTATAAAACTTTGCTTTCTATTAGTAGTTTTCATTTTGGTACAAACTCTTAGAGGTCCTTAAAGACACGTACAACATACGATGAACCACTACCCTGTGACGTATGGGGAATTTGGCGTTGTGTGTTGCCAATAGCACTCGTTGGCGCTTCTCGGCGTGTATATATTCTAATATGAGGTGATATTCGGCACTCGTAAAGCAGTAACGGCGGACGGCGCGCGGCGACCGGTAAGGAATGCGACGATATTACCGACTGATAGTGTACACCCCGGCTGTTTATTAAATTCTAAATTCACCCGCCACTCATTGTCTTACCCCACCCCAGCCGACTCGATACGTACGGATTTATCAACGCCCTGGAATTTCATCCTACACCCAAATAAACACATACATCACACTCACTATACTTGACTATAACATTAGGACAAGATTTGCAAAAAGTATACATATTTATTATCTCGGAAGCTTATTATTAACGGCATTAAGAAGATACTAATACGCGAGGGTATTAAACATTAAACAGGGTTGCATTGATTTAAATCACAGTATTTTTTTAATCATTGATTTAAATCACAGTTTTTTTCTTTAAATCATTGCTTTAAATAACTTATACTCCAATTATTATTTAACATTTCAGATTTACGAAATTTTATGTTACGATGTGGCAATACTTTCAAAAACTACCAAATCTGTACTTTGTCGGTAAAATGACTTTACTATTATCACAGAATAGGTTTATACAGAAGCGACAGTAAGACAGAGAAACGGAAATTAGATAGAGATGAGGAAAGGGAACAAATTTAAAGGTCTCATTGTTTAAAATCGGAAAATTTCGTCACATCTTAGGGAGAGATATGGGAAGTAAACAAATTTAAAGGTCTACACAATGCTCCAAGGTCATAGAACTGAATAGGGTAATAAGAAAGGTACCGACACGGAGTGTCGCTTCTGTATGTAACTATTCTGTGCTATTATATTATTTTGAATTCATAACGTTGAAAATTTTTGTACTAATGTGTGATTTTATGTTAAATTTACTGTGAAATATATTACAATAAAATCCGGTTATAGCGACATCAAAGGGAAACCATAAATCGCTAGAACCGGAAGTCGCCATAACTGATAAAAATAATAATAATAATAAAATTTTACAGTAATTTTTTATTGTTTCTTTTAAAGTTTTACTTTACAATATGTTTTTTTTTTTATAATAAATGCTATTTTGTGAAACACGTTTTTGAAATTATAATGAAACTTTAAAAAAATCTGGTTTAAATACAGAAACAAAACTAAAACTAAAGAAAATTATTTTATTCAATTATTATGAGTTCTGAAATAGTTATTTATGCAACTAGTGTGTAAAGTAAGTGTTTGTTAATCGAGTTCACGAGATAAAACACACTATGTTACACACATGTTGCATACATTTTTCCTACAACCGAAAAATTAATAAAAATTTATTTTAAAAGTAAATAAAACAATTGATACATGTGCCACCAGTGCGTGAAAAGTGAATCTTTAGAAACTTTAAACAGGGCATAAGGTATATACTTTATACCTGGTTGTAGGAAATATATTTTATTAATTTAAAAAAAATCCGATTTATACAACCTATTGGATATCTATTTATCACTTTACTAGTTATGTGTCAATTATGTCAGTGTAATGTATGATCCAAAAACAACAAAATAATGGTCGTAGAAAAAGTACGCAATTTAAAAATAATACTACACAATTAGGACAACAAAATATGATTTAGAATTATTATCTTCTATCTAAACGAGATTAAAATTTATTATTTTGAAAAGACACATATACTGTCATTCCAAGATATTTTACTTACATTTTAATAGCAGTTACAGTTTATAAACGACTGACATATATCTAGTACAACAAAATATAAAACGATCTAGTCATATAAATTAGGTGAAAAGGATTTAATTAAATTGGCGAATAAAAAATTATATGTTGAGATTTGCAAATAATATAGTGTGATTTGTACTTTGTACTTATTTTGTAATTCCGTCTTGAATGTGAAATTTTTGTTCTGAATTTTTCAAATTTAAATTGAGAATACATTAATATCAAATTATTTTTCAATTTTGTAAATTTTCAAATATGCAGTCACTTATATTCTCATTATAGCCAATACCTTCATCTCGGCGTAGTCGTTCATCAGATGCTTGCCCTTTTACATAAATTACCTCTTAATTTATAATTTTATGTTTGAAAAACATAAAAAATATTTAATGACATGTAGCTAGAAATATTTGTAATTATAAATAAATGTTTGATGTTTCCGGGAGATATTTTTTCAGTAATGAGGAAAATATCTGCAGAACGAATGCCATCTGAAAATAAAGCAGCAAAAAACAGAAAATAATAATTTGAATCTGCCAGGGGCTCCCTCGAATCCGATATCTCATTAAACATCAATCTTAAGGTAAAATTGAGACCCGGTTAAAAAATATTCGGAAAGTTTCGCGAAGAATTAATTTCAAAGTTGGCTCTGGAAATGAAAATAAATTATTATCGGAGCAACGTTCTCCTTAGGGGGAGGAGACGAACTTCAATCTTAGAAATTGAATTGTTCGAATAATTGTGTTAAAATTGTTTTCAACGAAATGAATTCTGATTGAACGCGGAAATATTTATTGAAAATGTTTTTCTCTTTGGCAATTATCTCAGACAATGAGATATTGAAAGACGCTTTTAGAAATACATATTAAATAATTGGTAATTTATTGTGTAGTAACAGAAATATAGCAAATTGAAGTTTGGATTGGTTGAATCACATACTATATATTTTTTTACATTTTGCATTCATAATGAAGTCATTGCATATAGAAAAAGTTTTTATTTTAGAAGGTTGATACTAAATGACATTTATTTTCAAATTGTATTATGTTTATGAATTAGAATATTTCAGATAATTAAAAACATAGCAATCCATTCTTACCACTAAAACATGAAACATACAAATTTCCCTAAACCAACTGGGTTTTATAAAGTAGATTTTTAAATATCTAACATAACCATAGCAACTAAATATTTAATTAATATAACAAACCGCTACTGTACGATAATAGTACATTGTGCAACAAGTGCAGAAAGTCGCCTAATTGCTACGTAATGTGGAAGTTTCGGCACGAGACGAAGTATATAGAGCTGGAATCTTACAAGATATAATAGTATGTTGTAGAACGAGTACAGAAAATCGCCTATTTCCCACGAGGTATGGAAGTTTCAGCACCAGACGAATGCCACACAATAATTTTTCTACGACCACACTGCTAAACGTTACACAACAAATATACATGCTCGAAAGCTACTTGACATTAAAAACAATATGGCACTGGTAAACTTACCAATTATATTTTCACGCATGCGCAGTGTTGGCAATTACTGAAACAAATGGTATTTCCCACACAGTAACCCACGGTATTTCTCACACTGCACATGCGCATTGTTGGTAAATAACGGGAGAAATGATTTCTCACATTTTAACCAACGATTGTGTGAAATAGGCAACTTTGAAGCATTATATAGTGTGAGAAAAGTGCCACTTTCCATAGTTGTCGTAGAAAAAACATTTTATATTTTTCATTTTCACGAGAGTGAAAATATCAGGATACATTCATGAAAATTTATCACACTCACATGTATGACATTTAAATACCGTAACCATAACAATTAAGCATTACGTTCTCTAAGTAATTTTTCATAAAACATAATTTTTATAAATTTCAGCTAAATACTTACAAAAGCCGTTACTGTAAGATAAAACTCACTTATAATATAAGGTATTAATAAAAATTAGAGTTGGATTTATATAACTATGGAACTGTTTTTACGCAGAAAAGTTATAACAGTAAGAATCGTATGATGATTCCAAACTTTTTAGAAAAGAATAATTCTTCATTATTGGATGTACCTTAAATATTAATTTCATGGTTGTGCATTCCAAAATATGCTCATGAATTACTTAGTAAATCTGACAGAACTATACAACTATATTTTATTAAAAGTTACCTAATAATGTAAAAAACAATTATAAAAAATTAATTTGGTGGAATTTGAATTTGGGTCCCGTCAATTCACTCACTAAGACCACAGACCCCATAATACCTATTGATATTATAAACACAGAAATATTTGTTTGGTTTTGAGTGAAAATGTCAATCAATTGCTTAGGTTTGATAGTGGGCGGAGCCAGGTAGATATCGGTTGATCAAAGGCGGCCAGGACGCCCCGTGCCGTGAATGTTAAATCGCAGCAGGCTGGGAGATCAAGTTGACGTGAGTGTTTTGTTTCGCAGAAGATAGCCGATGATAATAATAATTACACACACTCTACAAATATCTGCATTCTTGAATACAAATAAGGGATTAATATTCATATACAAATGATGTGAGATTAATATGTACATGGAATCTTAATTCCTTTCTATGTAATCACAATTTATATTTAAATAAACGAAACCGTTAACAAAAAAAAATTAAAATTTTTACTAAAACGATTATTACCCATTGCTGATTGTATTAGATTTATCACAGATATCGCTAATGACATATTTTTATTATATAGCGTGTTAGCGTATTTATCACACGTTTAGCTGGAGTGTAAAGAGCACCACAGGGACTGTTTTATACCTCATATTAAAATTAATACTATACAATTTATAGATTCATAGATCTAAAATATACAACGATCGTGTTCTATATAAATTAGGTAAAAAAATGTCATTTATTAATCAATGTTTTTATTGAAGGCATGAACTTATCATGGTACCACAATACTTTCTTGAATTTATAAATCATATAAAAGAATGTTAATCTAGATTTAATGATAGTAAAATAAGAATTTTCAGATATTTGTAACAGTATTTATATTAAATTATACTAAAATATATCAGATTTAAAGATTTTAAATTTTGGAGTACAAAATGTAATATTGTTTTTTTTTCTCTTCGAGTGATGCTCTCAAATTGGAAACATTTTTGACGCCTGGCCACTAAACTTCCCAACCCTTCATAAAAGATAGTAAACTTTGCATAAGTCATTTTCAAATATCTATATATATTTATTCGATCGTAGAATTTAATATATTTTCTATGAGCGTATGCATGGTTTTATAGTCAATGAAACAGGTGACATCCAGTTTATTATAAGGTTATTAGACAGTCAAATAAAGGGATATTTCTGTGCTATAAATGTTAACTTCTATGCCGAGGATTTCTTTATGAGACAATGGATCGCGCGTTCGCCAATTGAACCCGTGAGTCGTGGGTGTTTGGTCACGTGCGACCCATCACAGAATCGCAATAAAATTCGTCAATAAAACTAATGATCTCGTAAAAACCTAATATCCGATTTAAATAAGCAGGTCACGACTGGTACTCGTGCAGGGATGAAAATAAGACGATAAATTCACACTGGCGCGAATAAATTGGAATATTTGAAGCCCATAAACATTGTAATATGCCGCTGGAATGCCACAAGACGGATAGAAGATGTGACGTCATCGAAAATATGACCACAGAAAATATCTACCCTCTACTCGATATATTTCACTGCTTTATACCCATTAGTGGGTGGACACCACTAGTATTTTTTAAATTTATTTAAATGTTTATTTAATGGTTAAATTCATGAAGATATCTATTCTATGTATTACTAAATAAAATCTGGTGTACCACAAGGTAGCATACTGAGACCAATCTTGTAAAAAAAATACAAGAATTTTTTTTTTATGACCACTATAGCACTTTTCTTATACTGTAAATAGCTTGAAAGTTGCGTATTTTCCACAGTTAAGTGTTAAAATGTGAGAAATCATGGTACTTGCCAGTACTGCGCACGTGCAATGTGGGGAATATCATTTCTCACGGCGCATGCGTAAAGATATTCTTTGTGAGGTTACATACACTATATTGTTTTTATATCAAAAAGCTTCTGTACATGTATTTTTGTTCTATAACGTTTAGCAGTGTGGACGTAGAAAAAGTATAGTGTGCCACTCGTGCAAAAACACCTATTTCCCACCTTGTTTGATTCCAGCACTCGTCTTTGTCTAATATCGAAACTTTCAAATATAGGAAATAGGCGACTTTCTACATTTGTTGCATCAATAGAAAAAAATATTTTCAATAATGATCGTAGGTAGTATAGTTAAGAACTCCAAATTAGAAAGTCAAGAAAATATTATAACGTTTATTATTTCGATGGGTAACAGCATGGATATACTATATTTTTGGTAATATTAATATATCGAAGTACTAATAGAAGTAAATATGTATATTTATAATGCCATCTGCCGGTCATTCTGTAGTATTAAGAATTCATCAAAAATATTATTTTTGTGATAAATACAAAAAATAATAATACAAATTCTAGCTGGCTTACAAAGTGCACCATAGAAACAATTTAATTTTTATGAATAAATAAAATAAAGAACTTGACTCTCTCTGAACTAAATACTTAAATAAATGTCGTTACTCCTTTCGTGAGCAATAAAAGATTAGTTCGATTCTACCCCTGTAAATTCCCAATAGATCTCCATGGAGGCATTCCTACAAAGTCGTGCTGCTACAGAGTAGCAAGTACTTGAGATGCTTGCGCCAGAAGCCGTTAAGATATTAGCTACCTGATTGACCAGGAATTCGTGTTGTCTCGTTCACTGTCATGTAATGGCCGAGATCCCCTGATACTGCATGGCAGGAGAAACAGTTTAAATACTGCTGTGATGCGATTCTTTTCTACTAACCACTTGTTGGACAAGTAAATGATGAAGAATACAGATTTGTTTAATATTGTGAATTGTTTAAGTAAGTAACACAGCACTAGAAAATATTTATTTTTATTATCTTTTTACCTGTCGCAACTCAGTAAGGGAGGTATTGGAATCTTGCTAAAAATCGGATAGTGAGTTTTCAATGGATAAGCACGTTTTCAAGTTCCTAGAACACAGTTTTAATAGTTTTACGATGATGTCTGTTCATGTGTGTGGATGAATGGATGTTGTCGTAATGATTATTCAAATATTAGTAAATAAAAAAAGTCGCAATTTTGGATATAACATTGTGATGCCCTAGATTAGATCTGATTAGATTTTGGTGTTTATCGTGCAACCGGAAGTGGTGTTTTCATCAAGATTTGAATGTTTTTTTGAAATATCTTAATTAAATTTGAAAATATGAGAATTTTTGTAAATAATAATTTAATAGTATATCATTAGCTAAAATTTTAAAGTTCAAATTTATTTCTTCTTAACCCCATTTAACTATTACAACTAATTATGATTCGGTAAATTTGTTACAATAGCGTTTACCTATGGAAATAATTTTTTTTATATTAGATAGTGACAATGACAATTATTATGAGTAACAGTGATAATATTGTAAAAATAATTATCGAATACCATAAAAGGAATTGTACTAATACTGTAAGTACTAATTATTTTCATAATATATTTTACCGCGTCAGCAGTCAACTTCTGATACTCATACATATAAAATATAAATATTAATAAAAAGTGTAAAGAGGACAGGCGAGATATTAGTGCTGGCCACATTAGATTTTTTATTACAAATACTGTCCCAATATACCTCGTATAATAATAAAGTCAATAAATATTAAAGTAAATCTCATATTTCGAGTTCTAGAGAAGCTTATTATGACACTGCAAGATAGTACATATATTGATCTTAATAATTTTATTTAACCTAACTATTTTTGTCATAAAATAATATTAATAAATATTGCATGAATACATTTGACAACAAAATTTTACCTGTGGTACATCTAAATTATTATACTCTTTACAGAGATGGTACGAGTATAACTAGAAGTATTTTTTCCTACATTTCACTCAATAAACCAACGCCTTGTATCTCTAGATTATTTCGAACCTCGGAGACAATCTTGGAGCTAGGTCAATAACAATAGTTATCTCAACCTTGGTATATAATATTCTACTTTATTTTAATAGTTAACCAAAAAAAATCCTTGTATCGAAATGGTTTGAAATTACAGAAAGATAGAAAATATACTTAAGACTTTTTAATTATTATATCAGGGTTTTTAGATGAAAGGATAAATGTTGTAAATGCAAGAAAATATTTATTATATTTATTTTAACTTTAAATTAAAAACAATGCATAATTTGGTTGTAACCGAATGGTTCATAATGAGTATAGAAGACAAAAAGTGTAGTGTAAAGTTTGAATTAGGATTTGATTGTAAGAAGTTGAAACAATAAGTGTTGTAGTTCGTGAGAATGTTCAGTTTTAATCAGCATTCTATCATCCGAATTTGACACGTAATTACCCGTAGATATAGTATTCTATCTATATTCCGTTTGAATTAATGTATGTTGTACCTACATTCACACATCAGGGCGTCAAATGTCTAATCGATTCTCACAAGCAATTTCCGTGAGTGATCACGGAATTCACACCTAATTAAAAGCAGGGGAGTGACGTCATCACGTGTACGGGGCGGGAGGTGTGATTGACGGGATGCTGACCTGCCTAATTCTCGGACAGGTGGACTGATTTGTGGACGGTGTTAGCCACTAAAGACTACATAATAATATCGTTCAGCCTATGCAAAATATTCAAGTTATTAATAAAAGTCAATAATTAATATTCCTGAATCCTGATGATTATTTCACACACGGCATTTTTACCCTATCAGATTGCTTCATTTGATGGTAGAATATAAGTTTTCAGCGATAAAATTTGATAAAACCACAGTAAAATCGTCATGGCTATATTTTGTAAATAAGAAAAATTTTATGTTTAAACGTTGTTAGTCGTGGAATAATGAAGCAAATATAATACGAGCTATGAATTTAATCAGTAAAATTTATTCATAATTCCTAAGAAGTAACGACAACTCAGATTAAAAATGATTCTTAAATTTTCTTTAAATTAATTTAACGACATGCTGTGACTTTATTTTAAAAATCTGATGTGTCCAGCACATAACCTCTCGCCTATCCTCTTTAGACTTTCCATTATAATCATGATCACTTCTTTGTGTATTTTTATATTTCTTACCTGCTATCTTCGTTCTAATTTTTGCAATATCTACAAATTAATGTAAATGTAATATGTGAGTATCCGTGTGAACTGCTGACTCGGTAATATAAATTATTAAAATAATTAGTACTTACAGTATTAGCACAATTCCTGTTAGATTATTCGATATTTTTTTTTATAATATAGTTAAAGAATGTTGTATCCAAAATTTGATTTTTTTTTATTCACAAGAATTTGATTAATCGTTAAGACAACATCCATCCATTCATTCATCCATCCATCCGCACACACGGACAGACATCATCGTTAAAATATTAAAATCGTGTTCTAGGGACTTATCCATTGAAAACACATTATCCGATTTTTAGCACGATTATCATCTTATTTTAATGTCTTAAGTATTTGATTTCTTTAATACTGTATAGTTTTTATAAAATATAAACATATTTTTGATTTGTTACTACAATAAAATTTTGTTTTCCCTAAACATTATTAATATGGAAATATTTCTTGAAAATAAATTCCACAATTTTTACATCACTAACTTGTCCTCAAATTTGCACCTCAATTTTTTTTATAAGTACCAAAAATATGTAGAATATGAGATACAATATCTAAGATTTTGCCATTTCAATTTACAGCTAAAATTACATAATGAAATGTTTTCTCCACACATACGTTCCTCAGAACGATACGGTGAAAAATCAGAAAACGAAAAAATCTAAATTTTAGTTTTTCGTCCAGGAACTTTTTATCTCCAACAATTTTCATTTTCTAAACTCGAAATTTGAGAATAACGCAATGTGATCTCTACTAATAAGAATAGGGAAAATTTTAAAAAAATTTCGGACTAAATTGAGTTGTTTTTCGAATATTTTTATACTTTATCCAAAAATTAGTTTGAAGTATATTAACGATTAATGAATTGAATTTCTCTGAAGTTCATGCATATAAGATATTCTTCATTACAATATTCATTCAAATAAAATTTACATAACAGATTTTCCAGAATAATCATGGGTCGTACAATTTACTATTGTTAATTGTAGCATGCTCACTAGTTAGCCACTGGCAAAAAGTATTCCTATAAATTAAATTAGTACATATGATGCCATTTCAAAATGTATTCCTTTTTGTATAACACCATCCCCAATCACTTACTATGCAGATAGGTAGATACTTGTTGCTAACCTCAGGTTCGAACCCGAACCAGCAGGAGGTAACCTGTATCAACCTGTCAACTAAATCGACACAGATTCCAGATTCCACAGATGTTACGAATTACCACAGGGGTAGAAATAATTGATACCTACTGGAAAATAACAACACAAAAAATCCTCATGAGTACGGTTCTGAACCGTGTTGTCAAATATGTATGCGATCATTTAAAACATCTGATTTTATTAACAACCCTGATAGCTGATATTCAAATCTTCCATTGTTCCAAGGCCTGCTCGGACCGTACTCGATTATTTATTAATTTATTTATTGTTGAATGTAAACAATAGATTGATATTATTAGATCGGTATCGAGTATTGAACCGGTGTATTAGCATACAGTAAGCGGACAGATACATAACATTGCTCATAAATACCTAAATATACACTGCAGACAACGTTTACAAATTGATATTGGCAATATTCAATTCAAATATGGAAGAGCATTAACATAATCAAATATATCTTCAAGATATTCTTGGGACGACATTCCTGGGAGTAACTGGAGTAACCTATCACAAATAGTTATTTATTTTTATCTCCAGTCTATCAATATATTGATAACGGAGGTATTTTGGTCAAATTTCTCGAATGTGAGTTTTCAACATATGAACACGAATTAGAGTCTCTAGAATACGATTTGCTATTTTTAGATTGATGTCTGTATGTCCATGTGTGTGTAACGATAACTCCAATTCGATATATGTACAAAAAATAATATTTGGTATTTGAGAGTTATATTCTACAATTGGTTAACCGGAAGTAGTACTTTAGTTGAAGCTACGTCTATTGTAGAAAATACCTTTAAATACCATTTTTTCGCAAATTACGTAATAACGTAAAAATATAAAGATTTTTTAATTTTCTACCGATCTGCATTAATTACGTTTATATAAAACTTCTAATAAAAAAAAATGTAAATTATAATAATTTTACATATCGTTTAGGCTATGAGGGATTTTTATGAAAGATTAGTTATTTATATGTTAACAAAATTTGACATATAATGTCAAATTTGATGTAAGTAAGTTTAAAAGATAACATACGTTAATATGAAGTAGTTTTATTTTATAAAAAAGATGGAAAAAATATATAAGGAATATATTTGCATGCGTGAGTAAAAGTAAGTTCGGTTCTGGTTTTAGTAACGCCTAAAATACCTTTTTTTTTTTTTTTGGGCATAAATTTTATGAAGGAAATTTTAAGTATGGAATGAATAAAACATATTCTGAACTACGTTAACAACCTAATTATAAAACTACAAATTGAATGTACTGGAAAACTTATACATATCACTACAGTGGAGGGAGGTAATGTGTTGCAGACATCAAATTTTTTATTATTATTGTGGCGAAAATAAATATCATATATCTCATCCTTATCCGTTATAATTTATTCCGAAATAATTTGACATTATTATAAAAAAAAATACTAGCACCACTAATATGATGAAAGGTAATTTAGTAATTTGTACAAGTATAGTAGTAGTAAAGTGCTCATTGCATAGTTAATAAAAAAGGTTGTCGTACAAGACCAAAAATAATACTATATTTTGTTTAAGAATAGAGTACAGGATATTTTATGGCTTATGATTGGTGCAAACGCCAGCCTGTTTTAAAATGTTACAATATTTTTTTTATATGTGTATAACAAATAAGGATTGCTAAATTTAATGAAACTGTAATAATTTTGTTACAAAGAAAACCTTAAAAAATCTAATGTGGACACCACATGCAGTTTACCAGCTAGATAAATAATCTGTTTGGTAGTTAACAGGAACTTTGACAGACGATTCAAAACCGGCCCTGTACCTTTAGAAGTAATGAGCTAGTAAAGCAATCAATTAAAGATCGTTTTCTTATGTAGCAATTAATCGCGTACGTATCGAAACATCTCGTATAAATATCTGGCCACGCATCTTAATAATAACGAATTACAGCATTTATCAATGGCCGTTTTGATATTGACAAATCTGGCATGGGCAGAGGTAAGTAATCTTGCCAAATATAAGTCAAAATTACCAACTTGAGAGGTGACAATTAAGTCTGGCTGTTACTATTAGTCAGACAAATTCATATTGAAAAACGCGTTTCCATTACTAGATAAATTTAATTTGTTTGGTAGTTAACAGGAACTTTGTCAGACAGAAAATCCGGCCCTGTACCTTTAGAAGTAATGAGCTAGTAAAGCAATCAATTAAAGATTGTTTTCTTATGTAGCAATTAATCGCGTACATATCGAAACATCTCGTATAAATATCTGGCAAGGCATCTTAATAATAACGAATTACAGCATTTATCAATGGTCGCTTTGATATTGACAAATCTGGCATGGGCAGTGGTGAGTAATCTCGCCAAATATAAGTCAAAATTACTAAATTGAGAGTTGACAATTAAATCTGGCTGTTACGTATCAGCCAGACAAATTCGTATTGAAAAACGCGTTTCCATTACTAGATAAATTTAATCTGTTTGGTAGTTAACAGGAACTTTGACAGACAGAACCTTTAGAAGTAATGAGCTAGTAAAGCAATCAATTAAAGATTGTTTTCTTATGTAGCAATTAATTGCCTACGTATCGAAACATCTCGTATAAATATCTGGCAAGGCATCTTAATAATAACGAATTACAGCATTTATCAATGGTCGTTTTGATATTGACAAATCTGGCATGGGCAGTGGTGAGTAATCTCTGCTGGCGGAGGCATTGACAAAATTAAAAATCTCCATTCATGGCGAGTATAGTCCTCGATCTGTCTTCTCCCTAGGTGTCCGGCCGCCCAAGTCGCTGCGGTAGCTCCTCGCTCATTTGTCACGGCATGGCCAGCGCGATTACCGCCGTATTGTTACATATCGTAATATGTATGCCTTCCTATTGTATTATGGAAATTACGGGGTGCTGCACCAGACTTACTCGTGTGGTGTGATTTAAGGAGCAAGCACGCTGTGATCTTTAATTTGTCATTTGTTAATATTCAATATGGGCAAGGCGTATGGTAATGCGTATCAGATGGACATGACTGTAAACAACTAATAGGAATACTAAATAATAATAAGTATATTTGTTGCATTTATGAATTTGTTAGGTTTATCTCAATAATGAGGTCTCGATTTTTCATTTTTAACTCTGCTCTAAATTGAAGAGAAACTTGCTCTAGGCATGTGTTCCTGTACATTTAAATATGGTCTATTTATTTGCTTAATAATGTGCTCTAATTTATACAATAATTGCTCCAGATATCTGCTAGCGAACATACTCTAGTTACTTAATTCGTGACCTATTTACTGCTCCACTTTATTGCTCCAATATTTTGAGCTAATACCAAGAAATTTACTCTCATTCTTTAGACAATACTCTTTTAGATACATATCTGTTCCGGAATTAGTTCCAGGTTATCGTTGCAAATCTCTATTACTCCATATTCCTGTTCTAGTTTTTGTTTTAGTTCTCATCAATTGCTCTATTTATGTCATAAATTATACTCCAATTTCTCATAAAAATGCTCCAAATATCTGCTTCTTAATTTGCTCTAGTTCTTCTAACTCGTAATCTACTTATTACTACCTACTTGTACTAAAAGCTTGTTCTAGTATTTATTCTAATTCACAGTAACTGACCTATTTACTTATCTCAGAAAATAATTTTTCTAAAAACTGCTCTAGTTATCTGCTCTAGATATCTGCTCTAGGTTATGCTCCAGTTTATCAAAATGCAAATCTATTTATTACTCTACATTTTTGTTCTACTGTTTTCCTACTTATTGTTTAAAAATAATTTCTAATTTGTATAAATATACTCTAAATATTTGTTTGAATTTATCTAATTTCTGAATTACTATTATTGCCATAATACTATATCAATATAGTACAGAAATAAATATAAAAATAATTGCCACACGGCCACACCCAAAAATAAGTAATAAAACACAATTAACAATTTGGAAACACTAGTATTTACAAATTTAATACCAGTTTCAGGACACTGTAAAACACACATTTATTGTAATAATTAACCATAAATTCATTTCCCACACCTAACAATTATTAAACATTAAATATTACCAAGAAAATATAGTTCTGAACCCATTTTAAGTAGTACTTGTTGTACCGAGTTTTTAAACGGTCATATTTTATTACAAGTAAAATAGTAATTGTTGTTCTCATGGCGTATAATTATTAGGAAATGGAACAGTCCATTTATAAATAAAAATATATACATATATGCAGGTGCAGATAACCTAAATATGTATTTATACACTAAAAATCATTTTTAATCTTAAATATTCTGATTGCTACTAATAAACAATAATATAATCAATAATTATAAACAATAAAGATTAATGAAACTGAAAAAAACAATAAATAATTACTCACATTGAATATTGACGTTCGTAACCTTGGCAGCCGGCAGCATCAATTGTTCACATCAAGTTCTTTTCACAAATTCACCGATTTCAAACACAAATTTTATATCAAAATGACCACAAAGGAATAAGTAATCACTTAAGAATAGTCACTTCACCCGAAATAAACTTTTTACACGACAATTTTGTAAAGAAACACGGAGCAATACGACTCTAGCATCACCACAACAAACAAACAAAACACTACCGCATGGCTTGGTTTGAATTGGAATGATCGTGTAGGAAATTTAAAATGTATTTTTTACAAATTTGTAGCGGCTATGTTTATCAATATTTTTACACCAAATTTTGGGTTTATATAGTTAAAAGTATATACTTTTTATAAACTTTGGTTTGGAGGTAATAAAATGACCTATTTCTTAAATATGGGTGTGAAAACATAACATCTAAAACACAAACGATAACGTATTAAAAAATTATAGCATTTGTATTTTTAAAGAAATTGCAACCAAATTTAGAGTACATATAGCTAAAAGTATATACTTTTAAAAAACTTAAGTGTGAAGTTTATAAAATGAACAATTTATAAATTATATTATGGAAATTATAGCAAACAAAATACAGCAAAGAAAATATTTAAAAAATTGTAACTGTTTTACTTTTATAGTTATTTTACCCAAATTTTGGGAATATATAGATAAAGGTATGTACCTTTAAAATATTATGGTATAGAATTGTTATAATTACCCATTTTTTATATAATATCTTATTAAAATATACGCATATTAAAAGAAATATAGCATCTTTAATTATAACAGGGATAGGATAACGTTATTAAAAAAAAAATATTTCGTTATTTAACGTTATATAACATTAAAAAACAAGAACATAACGATATAGAATGTTATGTTTATTTCGTTATACAGTGTGTGCAAGGAAATGCGGAACATAGGACTTTAACATGGGATTTCAAAAATTGCGGATACTCTCTCTCCTGATAGATTTAGAACAAAACTGCAAGAGTACAAAGTTGTTCAGAATTAAATTCTACGAGATATGTTAAATATAAACTGTAACATTTTCGTTCAAAATCAGACACCCATGGAAATAAAAGAAAAAAATCTATGTGTCAATTGTGACAGTTAGTAACCTTACTTTGTGTTCAATATTTTTTTTAAATATATTTGTATTGTTTATTTAATATTAGCACATTGTTAAAGAAATGAATATAATTTCAACTTAAATAATATTAAATTATAGCGAAAATTCTAAACTGACAGATAGATGTTTTTAAGATATATTAACCCAAATTTGAGTATGGATAGACTAATGTATATTAATTAAAAAACTTTGGCTGTCAAATAGGTATATTAACTGTTTATAAATATATAATTATAAAAGTGTACCTAAGTTTCATGACAATTTTTACTTACATTTTAGTGTCAGTATTATATCTGCAATTTATTTATTAACAGTTGTGTGTTCGACTCTTTCTTGTTGTAAATTAACTAAGTAGTAAATAATTGACAAGCAATTAAAAATGTAAGAGTTTGAAGTATTTTTAATGCAGCATCTTTCCCTGTTGTGTTACCACATCCTAATCTGTCTGTGACTGGTGGCATTGAGAGTGTCCGTAGCTAAGTGGTCATGTAAATCATTGAAGGGTTCGAATCCGCAAAGCTTCCTCCGGAAATAGGAGTAAATGCACTCCAGGCAGCGGCTCCGGAATAAATAAACGCATTCTTAACTCTGCCGGAAAACGCCGACCGAATACCTTTTAGCTTCTACCGACTGCGCACATATTTCATTTGACCTGCTGAGTGGAGATGGAGATGGGCCGACACGCAAAAACACCAGATCAGGAAGGAACCCTCGCTTCATATACACATCAACATCAATTCTATCAACGACCACTACATGCAACAACATCCAAAACAAATCTATAATCTATTTAATAACTAGGAGGAGTGATCTGAAGTTGGCGCATTAAAATAAATATTTCTGATTGGCTGACGTAACGCCAGTTTTACAGTCAACAATATTTGTCACTTTAGCTATCGTGTAAAAAAGTGTTTCAAATTTCGTTTCACGGTTATCAATTTTTTTAGTTCATTATTCTTATCACGTTATTATTGTATTTTATATTTCTTTGTGATATTTCACAAGTTTTGTGTGCTTCAAACTTTATTGTGATCTATCACGGTGTAAATGTGGCTACAACATTCACTCCTCGTAGTTTTTAAATGGAGTATAGTAAAGAAAAATATCTAGAAAATTAATAAGTATCGAATGCTTTATTGTCGGTATCAGAGGCATATGTTTCATGTATTTTTTTTTATTTCCATTTTAGTGGTGCAAGTTGCCAGTCTACAGACTCTAATTAGGGCATGTAAACGATTAAAAAAAACCGGTTATAAAAACCAATATTTTGATCAAATATTGCGAGCTTTAACCGTAATTTTAATCGATATTTCTTAGGCTTTTTTATAAACCGATATATTAACCGGTTAAACCGGTTTCAAATTTTAAAAACCGGTTTTTGAACTAAAACTGTTATTATTATAAGGTTCTCAATATAAATATACATTTATTATTTGAAGTAATTCCAAATCCGCTGAGATTTTTCTTTGCGTAAACCCAAAAATATTCAATAACATCAAATTTTTAGCTCGAATATTTTCAAATTTTACAAAATTTTGTTTGTAATATTTTTTAAAGAATTGGCTACACTGATACCAAATTTACAAACAGAATTTAATTACCTCCTTTCGTTTCGGAGATGTTTACTCTCAAAGTTGTACCTTAAAAAACTGTGTTTTTTGGGTATATTTCAAAAATGAGTACAGATACAATCTCAACTACGATACCATACGATTCTACGGGAAAAGTTATATAAAGAAATGTTTTGTACACATATACGTTCTTTGGAACGATTAGGTGAAAAATGAGAATGACGATAAAAACCTAAATTTCAATTTTTCGCCTCGAAACTTTTTGTCTTCAAATTATTTTATTTTCTGAACTAAAGTAGATATCTACACGCTGATTCCAAATTTGCAAACAGAATTCATTTATCTTGTTTCGTTCTCGAGATATTTGAGCTCAAAGTTATACATAAAAAATTAGGTTTTTTAGGTATACCCCTTAAATGGTTAGGTTTACGACTTCGGCGATCTCAACATTCGATTCTACGAGCAAAATTACATAAGTGTACCAATTTTCAGATTTTTATCACTACAGATAAAATTTCTACAAGGAAAAAACTGAAAATGGCCAAAAATCGAGAAAAATCGTAAGGGGTTCATCAGGCATTTTTTTCGATTTTGGCCATTTTCGTTTTTCCTTTCTACAAATTGTATCCTTTGCAATAAAAATTTAAAAATTGGTATACTTATGTAATTTTGCCCGTAGAATCGATTGGTGAGGTCGCTGAAGTCGTAAACCTAATCCTTAAAGAGGTATACCTAAAAAACCTGCTTTTTTAGGTATTCCCAAAACTCAATTTTGAATGCGAATACCTCGAGAACGGTAATAGATAATTCAATTCGGTTTGAAAATTTGAAATTTAAGTCTAGAAAATAAAATGTTTTGGACAAAAAAAATCCTCGGAGAAGTATTGAAATTTAGGTTTTTTAGATTTTCTCATTTTACACTTAATCGTTCCAAAGAACGTATATGCGGAGAAAACGTTTCTTTATGTAACTTTTCCCGTAGAATTGACTGATATAATCGTTAAAATTGTATTTCTACTCATTATAGAGATATAGCCAAAAAACACACTTTTTTCAGATGCAACTTTGACAACAAATTTCTCAGGAACGAAAAGAAATAATTAAATTCTGTTTGAAAATTTGAAATCAGCGCGTCGAGATCTATCAAGGTACACTATTTTCCAAAATCAAAATTTTAGGCACAAAATTGAGTATTTTTGGGATATTTCGCGTTTGTTAACACAATTTTTGGCTTAATACGGTTGATTGGTTTGTTTTAACTCTATACAACTTTGATATGGGGTTATAGATTTTGGAAATAAATAAAAGTTAGATAATAAAGCGATAGAATAAAATCAAAAAGGCGTAATAGGATTGTAGGTTTTGAAATCAATGCATCAATATTTACTCTAATTTAGAAAATGAAAAGTTTGTCGTAGAAAATTTGAAATTTAGATTCGGTTTTCTCTTTTTTCACCTAATCGTTCCAAAAAATGTATATGTAGAGAAAACATTTCTTTACAAAATATATATTTTTTCTTTTTAAAACTAAGTTTATAAAATTAATAATTGCTATATAGTAGCGACCTTACTGACAACCAATTTTAAATGTCTTTACAATTTATTTAAATAAAAAAATAAATAGATATATATACATATCTAGAATTTGATCACGAGTGTTCCAATTAAAATATGTCTACATATTGAAAAGACTTAGAATTTACTTTTACTACAAGCTTTAAGTCTTTTTAGAGATTACAAGCTGATCTTGTACCAATTAAAATATAGTACTAGTCTTTTAATTACACATTGTTTTAAAATAAATTTAATTGAAATAATTATCAAAATTCACATACAGTGCATTGTTGTGTATATTGAGACAATCGTTTCACAATAAAGTGGTCAGTTCATTTACAGTATTTTTATATAGTTCCACTGGAGTTGATGATGTGAAAACACCACGGATAAGTTTAGTGGTTATTTCTCGTTTATGTGATTGGTAGTATCCCGTCTTCCAATTCTCATTTAGTGTATCATAAATCCGGTATAAAGTCTGCAGTTAAGTGGGCAGGTTCGTTAGAAACCAATCACCATCCTATCCCGTTCCCGTATCCCGTGTCCGTGTTGGCATCCCTCGTTCCCAGTTCTCGTTCCTGGTTAATGTCCCAACATCCACAAAAATGCGTTGCGTGTTACACTAATTGTCCTGCAGGAGAGTGTACACGACATTAAATGTAACCAATCTGCCTTCGCACCCAACGTTTACTGGCCTATTGACCCAATCGGTAATCAACAACTGCCCATATACAAGGAAGGAAGGTTTGATAAGGTTGTTCTCACAGTGAGGACTTTCTTCAAGGAACAACAACTCTACACATGTAGATAGAATAAAATTTATCCATGTCAGTATTTGATCGAAAGAAAAGTTTCAATACTGTAACAAGCGAGACTAACCGCTGATGAGTCATCACGGCTGACCTGTCTAGGCAGGTAGTCGCGTTAAAGGTCAAGTGGCATAGGAGTGACGCTGCTATTGTTCGAGAATTTGTCCGAAAAACTCTGGGATGTTCTAGAGATTGATTCGTAACATGTGTATAAGAGTAATGTAGAAAGCTCAAGAAAATCAGTATCGGTCTGAGTGTGTAGAGAGTCAATGAAGAAAGTCAGTGTCGGTCATTGCACGTCAGCGACATGTAAAGTAGAAATAAATAAATAGTTTGTGATATAAATAAATAGTTGGTGATATAAATAAATAGCTGGTGATATAAATATCGTATAAATAAATATTGAGTTGTATTATTACTTTAAATAAATGTTCTTAGTGTTTATTATTCGTTTATTAAACCTAGTTACATAAATATTACTTTTTCAATTATTTTATTTATATTTTATCAGTTATATCGGAATATCCTTAAGAGTATATTTAAAACTTAGAATAATATCAGTTGATATTATAAATCAGGATTTAATTTAAATCTTCATAGACAGATCTTAGGAACGGTGTATTTTAGTATGTACAATATTCTATGCAGACGATATTTTATTTTATATCAAATATAGGAATAAAAATACTTATCAATATGTTTCCCTTAATGGATGATATTTTAAATTTGCTGTAATACCCGAAAATATTTTTTTCAGGATATAATTCCAGTTTTCTGCAAGAACAACCGAAATCTGAGGATATTTTTAATAAAGATTACTGATTGTAGAGGCAGCACTGTTCAAAGACAACCTTCGACTGATATATTTTTTTGAGGAGTATACAGTATATCAAAAACATTATGGATAGATTACATATTGTAAAAATAATTTCCTTCTTTAACGGATCTACAGATGATACATTCAACTTAAAGAGTATACGTAGTCGATATATTTTTATTGATAACGTATTTCGTACAAATTTTAAAAACGATATATTTTCAAAATGGAACAAAAGTCAAATGATCGTCACAATTTCTGTATAAGGAATCCTCTAAGGATAGATGTTAGACGTCTGAGTGTAAAGACAAGATTCCAGTTGGTATCAAACCCTGTTTCCGTAAAAACCCGTGTGCGAACATTAAGTAACCATCAGCAAACGAAATGTTGGGCAATATCAATCCGGCGTAGTTTTAAGGGCTGCAACGGCCTCGGCCGAGGGTGTTTCGCCTTAATGTCCCGCTCCGATCAGGAATTGACCAGCCGCTATCCACGATTGTCCGCAACTGCCCCAATTCACAACCAACGCCCTTTTATTTGTTCATGAAACCTTCTACCAACTAATGTTAACAATCATGTTAAATGTTAAAATTCGAAAAATTAAGGACCTCTTGATTGGTGTTCTTAATATTTTATTTAGATATTAAAAATATAAAGAAATACCTAATCCGATATTTTCACTTTTTTTTTTAATGAAACATCCTAAATAGTGTTAAAAATGTATATTTTTCTTCCGTGATCAGTATGTTGAACTTGAGTTATGTATGATATAGTGTGTTAGAAGATAATTATTTTTACATTAGGGTATTTATGATCTTATATGGCAGAGGAAGATTACCATAATTTGGAGAAATGATTTTTCAAAATATATCTTGTTTTGCTATTCGAATATTTTATTACAACCTTTTCTGATACCCTTATAATCCTTTTAAGAAGCTATTCGCTACGTAACTCAAAGCAAGTAAGTTTGCAATTACCTTGAAACACACTGTATTATAATATGAAGTACATATTATTAATAGTGGAAAATAATGTCGATTATCGATACCAAACTTCCGATATTTTATTAATATCAGTACATTTAACCCAGTATCGGAAACTTTATATTATTTAATGAAATATAAACTTTATAAATTTTCCTTTTTTTTAAATTTATTGAACTTGAACTGAAATTATCTCACATTTTTATTAGTTTTAGGAAAAATGCTTACTAATTTGCTGTTCCTAGTTGCTTGCAAGAAAGAAGAGTGGAGCATTTAATTTTATTATTGAACGTTTTATAAAAACATATTTACTTCTTCCTATTACTTTCTTTATTTTTCTTTCCATACTTGAAAGCTTGACATGTAACCGAAAAAAATACTGGTGTAACGGTTAACCCCTTAGATGAGGTATAACTAGAGATATGGCACACTCCTATAGCTACGTACTACTAAGCAAGCAAAACATGTATGGTCGAGAGCCAGCTGAGTAGTGCACACTTACAGTTAGACGAACGAAATATTGGTCATAGTGTTAGTCACCTATCCTCATTATTTGTTTGGTTGAGTTTTCATATAACTACTCCACTGGTCCACTGTTCTCACACTGCTGGCTGCAAGCGATTTTAAACCTTAGATCTTTCGACAATATATTTGGGTTATGCCACATCTCTAGTTATACCTTATCTAAGGTTAACCTTTATATGGAACTTTATAATAACAACGGTGTTAGTTTGAAAAAATTAGAAATCGGTTTAAACCGGTTAATATATCGATTAAAAGAATTAATAAAAAAATAATTATAAAAAATAATAAAAAATTACCATCTGAAAAAAAAAAGAATGCAATTTAATTACCGAATTTTCGATATTTTTAATACCCTATCGAAACATTCTCAGTATCCCATATCCCTAAATAAAAAGTTTGTCTGTAATGTGATGTGACAGTTAACGTGAGAAAGCAGAAATGTGACGTGGAGTGTATTTATTTATTGACGCTGTGAATTAATGGATTGAGGGTGTAATAAATAACCCTTTTAAGTCTTAGGCCATGTCAAAGGGCTGGTAGTGCATAATGCGGTGAGGTAAGGCCTTATCCCAAGTCAAACAGCGTTCGTAAGTTCGGCTAAAAATCCCCCTGCGCTGATCAGGTGAACAAACAGATTAGCTCGTCTGTTTGCCGAGCAGGCGGCGCGCCTGTTCTTCTGCTAATTATCAACTATCCAAACTGTATTAAGATTACCCCTTCCAGGATATTGTCAATGCAGCATTCCGCTCCGTTTTGTTGTTGTTGGTGATGGTGGCAGCAGCGATTTGCTGCTGATTATGACGGATCTACACGTGGTGAACAAACAACGTAAGGAGGTGGTTGTGAACAAACACATATGGAGGAAACAATAAATACATTCCCGGCCTCATTATCGGAAGCGTAGTATTTTATTTTTCCAGTATAATTTGCTGTCATTTATTAATTCATAATAACAACCTTCAGGAGTTTTTAGCTATTTCTGTTGTAACTATGTATTTCTTCAATAGCTACGAGATATGTAAGTGAGCTGTAATATTTCTTAATATTATTTCCTTATGATGGAACTTAATTTTACTACATTTCTAGGATACAATAGTAACATAACAACAAACATAGGTAACTTAGATTAAAGTCGATGATAGATGTAAAGCGGGATGTATTTTTAAATAGTTCAGCCTAATTTTTCAAAAGCGTGAAAAATATAATACGTAATACCAAATGTAGATACATTTTAACATCCTCGAAAGTTAATAAGATTTTAGCGTATTACAACTTCTTCGACAATAAAGACTATTTAGATTCTTTGTAACTTGAACTAATATTTGCTTCTCTATTGCCTTGAAAATAACTATATTTACAAAAATTTTTAATCTACTTATTGTCCCAGAATTTGTCCTGGTTAATTCTTATGTACTCCAGTTTATTTGTAATCTATAAATTATCTACTATTCTCATTCTGGTTTTTGATCCAATGCCCAAATTTATTTTTACTCTTAAATATGTTATAATTTTTTGTCCTATTTTATCTAATGGAGTAGATGACCTTAATTGAATTTCAGTATATAAGTCGTAAAATGTAAAAACTAATCACTATAGCTTCTTATAATAATAATAAAAACTTACATTAGTTCGTAATAATATGTTATTAATAATTTAAGGTTTCATAGGAAGAATATGTGATATGTGACGTCAGCATGGTAGAATCGGGGAAAAAAACAGGAAGACTGTGTCTTATACTCCCAGTCAATCTCTCTTCTTCCGCAATTCTGACAAGACGGCATTTTCTCGTAAACTACGAATAATGAAATTTAAAAAAATACGGGCATTTTATTTTTTTGTCCCTGGTGTATTTATTGTCTCTCATTATTGGTCTAGGTTTTATTTTAATTTCTAGTAATTGTCTTTATTTTTTGCTCCTGAATATATTCTATTTCTTTGCTAATTTCTTCAATTCTGACTTGCTCCTAATTATAAATAAAATTCTACTTCCTTATCTCAAGAATACTCAATAAATTGTATCAGTTTTTTCAGTTTTTTTTGTATATGTTGTACATATTATCATTATGCCTGTTTTTTTTAAATGATTTTGATACCTATCAAAATTGTGTCAAGAGACAAAAAAAAGATAAAGTTGTAAATTTGGTAGACTTTTTAGTAATTGTAGAGTCGGTATATAATGCCTAATATTGTAAACAATGCAGGGCTAATCTTCGGTAGTAGTGGGCTTGTATCTAGTTTCATTTATAATTGAATGTATCACGCGCTTAATTCTGGACCCGGGGAGATTATAGAAAACGTGGAAGGCTTGTCCCTCAGTGATTGCAAATAATCCACACGCATAGACGGAGCTAAATTATAAGATTAAAAGGCGCCTTCGTTGCTGCCCTTTGACTGCCGGAGATTAGGGTTATTTATAGGCCACCCCCACTCCCAATCAAGCCGCATTCACCGCCTACTTAGCTCGCCACTTGTTCATCGCCGATTTCTTATTTTTATCTAATCACCAGTATTGACTTCCAAATTACCTCAGATTGTAAACAGCGTTTCAATAACGATGGTGATCGTTCCAAGAAATGTAATTTTCTTTCATAAAAGATACTCATCTTGCTTTCCCAGAACTACATATGAACACCTAATTAGCTTACAATATAATTAACATACACATATACAGGGTGTCCGTTTTAAGAGGTTTCCCGGTGTCTATTTGTATATGGTAAAATACATGCTAAGCATTTTTCTTTTTATTCGAAAACCAGGAAAGAAACTATATGAAATAAATTCAGTTAAACTCTTCAAATTCAGATGCATCCGCCTATATCAAATATATTTTAAAATTTACAATAGAATCGCGATAAAAAATTATTAAAATCAGACATAAATGTACCTACTACTTTAGTGTAATGTCTAGCGGTTATCTAATTTTTTCGACAAATAAGAGGCGCATTTGTTGGCCATTTTAATCATGAATTTGTTTTCCTGAAAAAATGCATAACTCTCTAGATAAGAGCAAAAAATTGATTTTGACCAATTTGCTTTTTGACGTTTTCTAATTTGCACATTCTAGAGACAGTTTTTTTCGAAAAATTGATAGCGGTCCTCAAAATTTTTGTAGCCTGAACACTTTTCGAGAAATACATATTAGCTTTCAATTTTCTTCTGGGGCTTAAAGTTGTCTTTAATACTGCTAAATAGATATTTTTCACTATAATGGGATATAAAACACATGCATATTAAAATGAAAATAAATTAAGAAATTATAAAATTATTGATTTTATTTATATCGATCAAGTGTACCTTGGAAACAAAATCGAAAATCTTTTATTTGACAAAATTTGACTAATCAATTGAATTAAGTTAGGAATTTAACATGGTGCACATCGAAATAAGCAGACTACTTTAAAAACATATCTTCAGCGTTATCTAGAAAGGTTAACACCGCACCTGACGTATTTGCTTCTATTTTGTAGAAATATAGGCGAATATTGAATTGAAATGTTGACAATTTGTTTTGAAACAATAGAATTTCCAGTCAAGTATGCTTTGGAATAAATAAAATCAATAATTTTCTAAATCTTAATTTATTTTTTCTTTAATATACACGTGTTTTATGTCATTGAAAAGAGAAAATATCTCTAATAAACGGTACTAAAGATATCATTGAGCTCCATATGAAAATTGGAAGTGTGAATATGAATTTCTCAAAAAATGTTCAAGCTACAAAAATTTTGAGGACCACTGTCAATTCTTCGTAAAAAAAGTGTCTGTAGAATGTAAAAACTAGAAAAAAAGAAAATTTACCGAAATCAGTTTTTTGTTTCTATCTAGTGAACTAAGCATTTTTTTCAGGAAAACAAACACATGATTAAAATGGCCAACTAATGCGACAACTTTGCTCCTATTTAACCGAGTTCGTATATTTTACAATTCTAGATACCCCAATGGTTAGCATCTTAAAACGGACACCCTGTATATACATTATTAATTTCTGAAAACTTTTAAATTAAAGAAATCGAATTTAAGATCTCGAAATAAAAATTCTTGCCCATTAAAATAATTAAAGATATTCGTAGCACAGTAGCTTGTTAATAAACATAGAATTTAATATGAAGAATGACAGATATCGACTACCGTCATCTAACAATAAAACCCAAGTAATATTTCCTAAAAGTTAATCTTTATTGATCACCAAATTCTCGGGATCCAGTAGCCAGTTATTAGATGCGTATCTTCCATTTTATAAAAGTGATTTTTTGTCACAAAACCTGTCTTCACTTCGTGATTTTATAGAGGAATTAAATTTAAGAATAGGAATAAAAACAGGCGTAATAAATACAAGTATTTAATACCGATGTTAAAACTTTATTGTTAATAACATTCTGTGTGGGATTGTAGCTATCTTCAGATAGCATCAGATGTCGAAGCTCGGAAAGGAGGAATACCTAGGGTTATGTTTCATGTTGTTTATGCAATATTCTGTTTCGCACACAATTATAGATATACTGTAAATAATCTGCGGCTAATTGAACAAACTTCGCCAACAAGAAATGAATATCTTCTTTTCTACATGGCCTCTAGTACAGTACGTTTCATTTCAACACAACGTTTTGTCGCAATTTTATTTAAATAGTACCCCAAATACCAGGTTTGTCTCCAATGACAGAATTAGATTTTATTTTTAAAATTCTGTTTTTATTGTTTTTTATATCTCGGTATTCAGTACCTAAGAGAGGTATTAGAATCAAGTACAGTACATTCCATTTTAAAACAACACTTTGTTGTAATTTTATTTAAATAATATCTCAAATACCTAGTTTGTCTTTGATGATGATTTAAATTTATTAAATATTAAAAATTCTGTTTTTATTGTTTTTTATCTTTCGTCACTCAGTAAGAGAGGTACTGGAATCATGCTAAAAATTGGATAAAGTTTTCAATGGATAAGCACGTTTTGAAGTCACTAGAGCATGATTTTAGTAGTTTTACGATGATGTCTGTCCGTGTATGTAGATGGATTCAAAATTTTAATCATTTATATGGTTTTAGATTGAATAATTCCAAAATATATTTTTTAAATTTTGGAAAATAATTAATTATCTGCAAATAGCTGCAAACGTTTTTCGAGTTACTAAAGACTTATGAAAACTATTAGCAAATTGAAATACTGACAAATATGGCTATAATATCAAAAAACATTGCCAACAAATTAAATTACGATGATGTAATTTTATTCATGTTGCAGTAAGAATATCGCATATTCCCTTAAGGCGTCAACTTTTAAGAAACCATATTGACCAAGGGTTGTTGCATGATTTCGGCTTCGTCCACATTTTTTGGAATAATCACTGGCATAAAATTCTGCATCTTAATCAGTAAGCAAAATTAATTTTACTTGCCTTTTAACCTCAGAAATTAGATATGAAAATGACATAAAGACAAGTTAGCTGAGTTTATTTGTATTGAAATTATTGTTGAAGTGAACAATAATAAGGGCCAGTTTTCCATCTCTGGTTAAAGTGCCGGTTACATTAACCATCGGTTAACAAAAAAATATCGCATCGAAAGACTGACGTAAGTTGTTCAAAATATACGTTGCTTACTTTTTCGATGCGATATTTTTCTATTAACCGATGGTTAAAGAAGCTAACACTATAAATGGAGATGGCAAACCGGCCCTAAATAAAGTAATTTTGAAATTAATATAAAAAACAAAATAAAATTGCTATATTTTTTAGCGTAACTTGATAAAACAGTAATTACAAATAATAATAATAATAATAATAATAAAAAATTAAACATATTCTTATTGTCAGTATGTTCAATTGAAATCCGTCATACATGTACAATAAAAAAATAGTTTAAAGAAAAAAAATACACGCCCATACGTAAAAGTAAAGCATGTTGATATATTTCTTTATTACTTGAAACTTTTTGTAAGCATATTTTATTAATATTGTTATTATTACCATACACAACCATGCGTAGGTAATATCCCTGACTATAATATTATTTCATATTCATGGCTACGAACGAAAGATCTAATCTTGAAGAAATACTCAAAGACAACTGCTATATTAATTAAAATTTATAGCCTGAAAACTTCAGCATATCAATAATAAAATCGTGGACAATATTCGTGTAATATATGGCCTTCACCAATGGACATATGTAGCGGTTTTTATTTATACGAACGTGGTTTACCTCTTAGGTCAAAATGTGGAATAATTTGTTTTTATTGCTATAACATCTTGAGGCAACTGTTTGGAGATTCTGTCACTATGACAACAAGTCGTATACTAAATTTACTAGCGTACCTTTCACCATATTTCGTTATTACATGCAAGAGTTTGTAACAAAATAGTTTTCATGAAATAAATCATTATTTAAATTAAAATAAGGAAAATAGAAACACTGATGTCACATTCTCACAATAAATCAGTTAAAATAGTGTCCTGTGTAAACAAGGGGAAAAATTTAAAATAGTAACATACCTCATTTAAAGAATCATGGATTAATGTGATGTGTACAGCCAAGCAATTGTGGTAGTTGGTATATATAGATGGGTGACCGTCTGAAAAAAAATTACATGATTGTTTTGATAATGATCTATACCGAAGAAAAGGTTTATCAGACATCTAGCTGATGTAAAGAGTGCACCACAGGAACCACTATTATGTACAAAATGAAATAACTGAATTCAGTGGGATTCAAATTCAGTTTAAAAATTATTAATTTTATAAATTTTTCCTGAAAATAGCAGTAGCTGTGAATAAACAGAAAACAAACGTCAAATTCTGCAATCTTGTAGCAAGATTTTCTTTGAAAGATGGAATTAGCGTGATAAGAACACCAAATTTGATGTGTGTCTTTTATTTAGTTATGGCATCTGCTATTTATAGAATTAATGCCAACATAGGTATTTTATTATTTAACTAAAAATTAATTTGAAACATATCATTAAATTTGTAGCTTTACCTAGATTCCAAATATGTAAGAATATTATGATGTTCCATTTAAATAAGACCGTTTGGCCTCATATCTTGAGAACCAATGGTCTTAAAAAATTTTAATAGTCTTTTTAATCGACCTCGTAGCTCTTATAGTGGTGGCCCATTTAAAATAAACACCTGTATATATATTATATTATACTAATCCTTTTCTAATGAGATTTTACAAAATAAAAAAATATGTGTGTAATATATTTATTCGAAAATTGTTTAAATTTCAAAAAATATAAAATCTAATTAAGATTTATTACTGTTACTATACCCTATTTTTATAATGCGAGGAGCAAATGCGAAAGTCTGGTTTACATAGCGATATTTTTAATAGTTTTGAACATATTTACTATGCAGAAATCAAATATGTTTTATTTGTTTTTAAAAGTATTGATTTATTTAAAGAAACAAACAAGCGAAAAACTAAAAATATATAAACTCAAAAAGAAATTTATATTACAAACTAAAATTTGAGTTAAATATAGTACAATGATGTGAAAATTATTAAAAATGTTAAAAATTTATTAAAGAAATTCGAAATTCTCACACAAAAAACTAGTTACCTTTCTCTCATCTATCGTTCGGGGAAATGACGTCACGTTAAATCTTATTCATTTATTTCTCGTAATTATTAAATATTTTTAAAAATAAAAAAATACGTGTCTAGAATTTTTATTTAAAGATTAATATATAAAAAATGACGATGTAAACATGACAAAGCACTAATTAGTTTTGGAGGTTAAAATTCTTTTAGTAATAAAAAAGGGTTTAATACGAATATGTCATTCCCTTATAGAGTGAATAAGTTTTGAAATATACATCATAATATGTTGGCTTTGAAATGTGCCGCTCCGGTGTGCTGATGCATAGCATTAGAAGCGGACAATATAAAAATATTTTTTCAAAACTGTGAGAACGAGACCAGTTTATAGCAACAATAATTTTATTACAAAGTAAAGAAACATTTTATTCTCGGCATAACATACGTGCGTCATTATACATGATTCATTGTTATTATCTACTTCTAGATTCTAGATTAATAGATTCATTCGACTCATTATCTACGAGATATAGTGCTTACTTGCGTATTATTATAATCTGATATCCTATTGTTCTAAGTCAGTAACCTTTCAAAAAAATTATACTACCGTACGACTTACTTATAATATTCAAACAATATACCGGCTCATTTTAATATTATTTCTGAACTCGTAAAATTAATGGGGATTTCACGCTGTATAAAATACTAACAGTATTTTTTATATCGTGATATTATTGTATAAAAAGTAACAAAATAATTATTTCATCTATGTACGAGTATTACTCTCTCAAAACTGTCCATCATATGATATATTAATACTTTATAATATGTATACGCAATCAATTTTAATATTTTGACGATGATGTCTGTCTCAATACTAGGGAATAAAAGAAGTTGAATTTTGGTGTTAATCGTTCACCCGGTAGTGGTGTTTTCATGACGATGTCAAGTATTTTTCTAAAATATCTTAATTAATTATAATATATGAGAATTTATGTAAATAATAATTTAATATTTTGTAATTAGCTAAAACTTTATAGTTCACATTTGTTTCTACCTAGCCACATTGTATTATTAAAAGTAAAGTAATTGATGATTTGGTAAATTTGTTACAATTGCGGTTAACCTGTTTACCTATGGAAATAAATGTTTTATATTTGACAGTGACAATTATTATAATTGACAGTGTAAATATAATAAAAATAATTATATATAAAAAGAATTGTACTAATACTGTAAGAAGTTAATATTTTAATATAATTCATTGTCATAAGACTATAGAAGAACACAAAGTTTTACAAAATCTTTCTCTTTTTGAGTTTAAAATTGATGTACGGTACACAATCATTGTCTATTTAACTGATAGGTCAGAAAAAATATTCATATTTTAACATCTTTTTGTTTCCAATAACTGTTGAACATGAAAAATTACAATTTTTAGTTTTTAGCTGTAAAATTTTACATGTACAGCCAAAAGTAATAAAAGAACTACTTATTTTTGGGTTCAAAATTTTTATTTTTGAAAATAGCCCAAATTCATAGACAATCATGCGCTGATTTCAAATTTCAAAATATGTGGTTTTTGGGTATATCTGTAAAATGAATATAGATATAATCGTTCAGATATATGATATATTAAGAAATTAAGATATATGCAAAAAAATAAAATACACAATTCTTTCCGAAGGGCATCTTTGAAAGAAAAAATCTCAGGTACGAAAAGAAATAATTACATTCTGTTTTTAAATTTGAAATCAGCGCAATGATTTTTATTAACTTGAACTATTTTCAAGAACCAAAATTTTGGACCCAAAAATGGGTATTTTTTTCTGATTACAGCTGTATATGAAATATTTTACAGTGAAAAAGTAAAAATTAGAACCTTTTTACATTTAATTATGATTGAAAATAACTTCGACATATAAAAATATTTTAATTTTTAATTGGAAATGAAAATTTTTAGTAAACCCATTTTTACCTCAACAGGTGAATATATTGTACTTACAAGTTCACATTAAAATGAAGATTACATTTAAGAGCAGATTTTTTTTTACTTGCCGATTAGTATAAGTAGGCGTGTTCCATGAGACTCCGTAACCTAGTTAGACGTTCCTTTGTCCCGGTGTTATTTCCATCACGTCGTCGTGACAGATGGCAGCAGTTGGCGGGTTAGTCACATATTTGCTATTTTTCCGGAGATCCGGCCTTTCCGGGCATCGTTCTGGAAGCCGCGCCGTCGATTTGCCTACAACTCCCGCGAGCAATAAAGACATTACCGCCCTTCGTGCCACGTAAGAATTCTCCATATGTGAACCATTCGCACCTACCCTCGTTATATGCTATAAAATACTTATAGTTATTCCAGTCTACTGCGATGAATATACGCATATATTTATGTATTTATGTGTTACTGTTGAAGTGTAATCCATGTACAGAATAACTAATACAAAAATATGTATCAGTTTGTAAAAATTTAAGTTAGGTTATAGTATTTTACATTGTTAGCAAGATAATTGTTATTTGTATATCAAGGGACTAAAGTATTATAGGCGATAGCCGAGGAGAATAAACCATATGAGTCATAAAAATACTTTAGTCTTTAGACATGCTTTATATTTTTCCGAAATCATTAAATTATTAATTAAAAACATAAATAAATAGCATTGTGTGTTTGCAAAACGTTAGCTAGCTATTGAGACGGGGATGGCTGTGATAACAAACGTACTGTCAAAGTGACAAAAATTTCTTTATAATATTCATTTATGTTTACACCTGCTTAGACGTCAACTGCATGAAATCAGATAACTTATTATCAAAGGTAAATAATAAATAAATTCACCAATAATATTATAGAATGATATGTTTGTTATTTTAGACAGGGCTAATATAAACTGCAAAAATATAATGCCTACTATTAAAATATAGGTTAATTCAGTTTGACAGATGAGTCCTTAAAGTTAAATTTTGACATAAGAGTCTGTAAACATTTACTTTAGCTACTACTTTGGCTAACTAACACGGAGTGATATCGTGTACTTCAGTATAGATTTCGAAAAAAAAACAGTTTTTTTTCTGCTGGAAGGAGGAAATGAATGGCGAGCCTCCTTGAAGCTTACCTTGCATCTATTGTGCAACAAGTGCAGAAAGTCGCTTATTTTCCACAAGGTTTAAAATTTTCTGCACGAGACGAAATTATATTTCCCACATTCCATTTTGCATATAAGCAGTACTGGCAAATATTGTTCACGATTGTGGGAAATATACAACTTTGAAAAGTGCTACTTTCCATAGTAGTCGTAGAAAAAATATATTACATTTTGATTCGTTAGGTATTTGCACATCACGAGATTTATAGAACCACGCGTTGTAACATAAGTTCTACCGTACTTATAGAGTAAATAACAAAATCCTAATGATCCTAATTTTTTTTTTGGTATTACAATTAAAATATTAAATTTTGAAAATGAGTATTCCCCTTGTACCATACTTATTTTACTTGTATTTTAGTGGCCTATTTTATTTTATTTTTAGTAGACATAAAAAATATACATTTATTTTTCATATTTATTTATTAAAAAATTATATCCATGATTCATTATTTTTGAACACCATTATACTCCGAAAAAACGAAGCGATCATCTTTATAAATTTTATAAAGAAATGTAGATTAAACAAGCACATATTTTTTGTTATGGATTTTAGAGTTTTGTTTTGAATATAGACGTTTTTAAATATTTGGGCTCATAAATATTTAATACATCCTATGTGACGTGCAAAGCGCAGGGGTGTATTCAAGAGTTATTATCGCGATAATTTTCCTCTGGGGACATCTAAACCAGCCTTAATACCTCCACATTCTTCTAATGCGCCAACTTTTCCAGTTTGATGCTATCTTTATAGTTAATCTTTTTTGTTTTTTCGACACTGTGACAGGTATTGTCAATAAAGCAACTACCCTTAAATTTCAACCATTAAATCATTTATGTCACAACAAACCTACAAGGAACAAGAACTAAATATCGGCAAACCAAAATCTTGCTGCTCGGAAAATATTAAATTATTGAAAATAGAGTTAGTGAACACAATATCTGGAATTACGATTTTAGCTAAAAATAACAACATATCAGTTCGAAGCTCAATTCAGACGATATAAATTAACAAGCAACAATTTCAATAAAGTTTTTGATTAAGTTATTTTAGTGTTATGTTGAATAATATTATTATTGTTAACATTATTAATACTTTAGGAAAATTTATATTGTGGATATTCGAATGAAAAACAGAAAGAAATTTAGAACACTTATAAGTAAAACCATTCATCATTATTTAAAATAATTTAAATTTAACGTTATTAATAATTTAGGAAAATTTATGTTGAGCATACTCGAATGAAAACAGAAAGAAATTTAGAACACTTATAAGTAAAACCATAGATCATTAATTAATATAATTATTTATATTTTCATCATCAGATGATTTGCAAAAAATAATATATTATTCAATGAGCATGCAATGTGTGCTATTACTCATGAGAATGATGTAATAACCATTACGTGTGAATATAATACTACATTTTATCCACAACTGTAACATGAAACAGGATATTGTGCAACAAGTGCAGAAACTCGCCTATTACTCACGAGGTGTGAAATAACAAAAGATGGAAAATAGGTGATTCTGCACGATCCCAAGATCTTGCCGTGTGCGACGGCCAACAGTTTCAGACAGGTCAATACACATTTTAGTCACCCTTCTATTAGCAACGCTTCTTTTGTTCTGTCGCATCGAAGGTTCGAGTATATTTCAGAACTTAATTACTCTACTATATAAGCCCGAGCAGAAAAGACTGCGAGAACATTTTGATATTAATATGCGTAGTGAACATAAATAGTTGGTAACATAAATATTGTGTAGTTTCAGGTGTTTAAATAAATATTCTTAGTGTTTAAATATTTATTAGTACTTATATTATTCTTAAATTAGTGCTTATATTTGTTTATTCATAGAGTTACTTATTTTTATTATCTATTTATAATTCATATTTTGTTTATTAAACTTAGTTATATAAATATTCACTTTTCAATTATTTTTACTTTTCAACTAAATAAATAAACGTTACAATAAATTTGGGTTACGATTTTGTTTGTAATTTATGAAAGTATTTTGTGATATTAAATATAAAAGTAATTACGAAGAATGTGTGGGAAATTTTTGTGTGTGTATTGAAAGAAAGAAATACCAATAATTTTCACATTTCCGCAATATATCTCATGAAGGGGATTTATGTCTGTAGCCGATTATTTATTACCTACAATCGAATCTTCCTTGTGTTTTTCTTCACGTATAAGAGATACTTTATTATGTTCTCCCTTTTCACGTCCTACGCAATCCGGATTTTTATTAACCCTTATTATTAATAAAATCGCAATTTCGGAACCGTATAAAAATTCCATAAAACTGACAAATTACTATTCTGTGCTCGCTGCACATTAACGTAGATTTCACCTCGCGATTTCGATTCTCAGATCCAAATGTTTTCACGTAAGATGTTTCAATCTAGATCACAGAATGGAACACGTGTTTCCATGGCAACGCAATAAACAAACAGCTTGGGTAAGGAGTAAAAGATATACGAAAAGTTATAAGGACTCTGCCTATCAAAAGAATGCACCATGAGACAAAATATTAATTTCTTTTTATGTTTTACTTGGTATTGTCGTTTTGGAACGATCAACAGATATAGAGAAAAGTCTCATTGTAGAATTAATTGGAAAATAATTTTATTTCTTCAACATTTAATGTTGTCCATTTATCTGGACAAGTGAAATATTATGAATATTGCTATTTATTTCATATTATATGAATATTTGCATGGTCAGTACAAGTATTAGTACCTACAGGTACGAAGACCGATCAACAGATGTAGACAAGAGTCTCAGTTTTTATTTAATTGATGATTATAGCTACATAGGTCTTTAATAATGCTTACTAAAATTTTAATTTCTTTGTTTCACTTTCGTGTCAAAAGTTTATATTTACAAGCAAAGCTTCGATTTTAAAATAATTTGATAACTTAGGCAATTTTCTTAAGACGCGCAATAAATTGATCGAGTATTCTTGGTATATTATTTTTACCATACTGACTTATCAAAATAACATGAGACAAAATAATTGTCATATTAACCCATACAAACATGATCACGAAAAACTTATTGATAAGAGAATTTTATAATAATATATTATACACCAAGAATGAGAAGACTATCATTATTGACCTAGTGGCAAGATATATTCCGAGCGAAGCAACCTAGGGACATAAGACGTTGGTCTATATTGGTATTCTCAACCGTGGTATATATTTTTGATTCCAATCCTACTAAAAAATAATATATTGATAATAACAAACATTCTGACAAGAACATTAACTTGTTTCTAAATATTTAGGTTTATTTGATTTACTTATTTAATTTAGACGGCATGTTTAAATTCTGATGTCCATACTTTAAACTTTTCTTGAGTTAAATTATTTAAACAATATTTGGATTTGGCCACTGGAGTTTCTTTAAAAGTGACAGTTTTAATTAAAGACCTTGATTAATAATAATTTATTATTAGTGACCATAGTTACTAAGCGGTCTCATGTCAAATAAAGGTTAATAATAGTAGGTGCATTTCTTAAAAACGTTTTCATTTTCTTAAACCAACAACTAATTGAAGATACCACGCATTTACGCGTTGTAAGGCCTCAGATGTCTTAAAATTTTGCTTCTTCTGTATCCCATCAAATAGGTAATACCTGTTATGTTATTAAACTCCAATCTAAAAACTTTTTAGCAAGTTGCTTCATTTTAGTCAAAACCATAGACGATATGTCTTCTATTGTAAATTTCTTTACATCATCTTTAAATTCGATTTTTTCCAGTTTCCACCATCTTCTACAACATTAAACAATCAGTGTTTTGTTTCAAAGCCAATATTTGTTGAATTCACCAATCAATCAATCTGTTTTCGAAAATGTGGAATAATTAAAATATGCAAACTGTACACTGGGTGTAAAAAACGTTGATGATCTTCAGAGACGGTGCTTCTGCGGGCAGTTCTTTTGAGCGCCTGTGTCCTCGTGGCATCTAACGAAATGAGTGATATACAATAAAATACGACGGAGGCCGAGGCGAGTACGTGACGAGGCACAGAATTATTCAATTATGAGCGGTTTTATTCGTCCGCCATTTCAAATGCTGTCCTCGTTTTGATTTTCACTTTGTGATAAGCCATCGTCCAGACCCCGCTCTTCTGTCCACAAACAGATGGAGTTGCTTCGGAGAATCAACCGATTTCTGTAAATAATATTGTCTTGCAGGGACGGACTCGGAAATAACACAGAATTAGACAGTCATTTATATTCGCCTCCTAAATTCGGGATAAAAGACAAAAGATAATGAACATTAACGGTTAATGTAGGATTGGTTTTATCGACTGGATGTTAATAAAAGAAAGTCTTTTTTGGAGTTAAGAGGCCTTACGAGTAGGTAGGTATATTTTGTGAAAAAGTACCTTTGATATTTGAGATCGTGTTTCAGGTAGCAATGTTGTGCCACAGATGATGATTTTGATATTGGGATTCATCCTCAACTTTCATTCGACACAACTAAATTAAATATTAACTATTAATAAAAGAAGGTATTTTTTAACATTTACTAAAATCCATTAATACACCACCAATGTTTCAACTGTAAATGTATGTTTGACGAAAGATTTCTGTAAAATAATTTACATGATTTACTTGATAATGTTTTAATATCATTATTGTATGTCTGTTACCTGATTGGAATGAATGTCTGTATATTTGATTGTATGTTTTGTATGTAGCACCCTGATGAAGACTGATTTACAGTCGAAACATTGGTATATTAATGGATTTTATTAAATGTTAAAAAATACCTTCTTTTATTAATAGTTAATATTTAATTTAGTTGCGATGTGTCGAATGAAAGTTGAGGATGAATCCCAATATCAAAATCATCATCTGTGGCACAACATTTCTACGTGAAACACGATCTCAAATATCAAAGGTACTTTTTTCACAAAATATACCTACCTACTCGTAAGACCGCTTAACTATAAGGACAAAAACTAATAAAAACAGAGAAAAATATTATATTTTATATTTCATTTTCATCCAAGGCAGGGTGATTCAAATAAGGCACTAACCTTCATGTGCCTAAGATACTAGTTTGCATTTTAGTGATGTAGGTTACAATCTTACAACCAATGCAAAAAATCTACAGCTTATAGAGGGTTCCAAAGTGGTATTTTTTTAGTATATTGAATTAATTACTCTAATGAGGTCTTCCAAAACAAAATTAAAAAATAAAATTTTATATTATATAACATTGTATTAAAGTACCATACCAAAAAAAGTCGCAAAAATTGTGACGTCCGTAGGTTCTGGTGTGAAGTTATCCACATATGGATGCCAAATCCCAAATATTGTGGTTTGGCGCGTTTGAAAGTTGGTAAAGTGGACAGCTGAGATTTAAACCATTGTAAGGCTTTTGAATGCCACTAAATTTGTAGATGATTATTCAATTTGTCGGTTTGGAAGTTAATACATTATATTTGACGTTTGAAACGAAGTGAAGTTAGATAAGAATTTTTAATAGCAGTTTTTTCATTATTGAAAGTCAATTTGGGATCTAATATTTTGTATTATTCTAGTAATTAAAGCTAAAAATGAAAATTCATTCAAGACCTCATTCAGTCGATGTTCGAAGGCTTGTCGTTTTATTTCGTTAAAGCGAAGCTGAAATTTAACTACCAGATCACACACTATATTCAATTCAAGTTAAAGAGCCACTATTGATTGACAACTATTCATTACAATGTAAGTAAAAATATGCATAGTCTCCAAATTTTATTCATTAAAACCATAGTTTTGTTTTCTGGTAGTTGTGATGAAATAAACCCTAGTTCAAAATGAAGATAAGACAGTTTAATTTAAAATTCCCTAAATCCCCTCCTGTAGAAATTGGTAGTAATAGAACGCATCCCGCCGCATCAATCGCACGACCTGTGAACAGTCTCCGAATATCAAGTTTCAGTTGTTTTCCCGCATTAACAACCTTGTTTAACACGCCGTCGGATTGAGATCCTTATAATAAATTAATAATTTATTGATATTCGCTCGCTGGAGTCTGGACAATCTTATCTGCAGAATAATGCATACGAATACCAGATACAATATTCAGCATTCATTTATGCATACACTTCTGATCACGAAATCAGATACTGCGAAGAATATGATGGCAAAAATTTAAAATACTTTCATATACAAGTGTATGTATGCTTACAGTTATTGTATTTCAAATTAACAACACAGATATAACCAAAAATATTTCATCTCAATGTTGATTATTATTATTATTATATTATTACCAAGTAAGCAACAGTTATCTGTACTGATATGATGTTTTGTGGTTTAAATACTAACAACTTATCGGAAGATTATTAATTGGGATAACCAACTTCACATCACCATCGTCTTATATTGAAAAAAAATGCAATGATTTACAGAAATATAATGATTTTTCAAACGTCCGTTTATTATAATAATAATAATCATTATCCATATTCTTCTTGAAGTGTGTCTACACATATAAAATTCCACTCAGCAAAATATATATTTCTTAAACAAAAGACAAAAGAGTGAATATATATAAAAAATAATGTATATTAAATTAATAGTAAAATAAATTCATATCCTGAGGATGATCCCGGGTAGGATCGAAACGTCGATGTGAATTATTCGTTTTTACTGACTGAAACCTAGAAATTTTCCTTTAAATCAACGTCCAATCAAGAAATCTTCCATTCCAAGATTTGTTTTATTAGCAGCAATTAACTCCTAATAATATTAAAGTATTTGTATAATGTGACAGTTCAGATTTATTTATTTGCAATTTTTTATAGTTCATTTTATCTATTGCTAGACGACCAAATGTACATGAAATTCGTATGTTTTTCATAATTACTCTGCTAGGAGGACAGTTATGTCTATAACTTCCTGTTGACAATGGTACCGAATAACGAAAATTATTAGAAATTTACGTCTTATGTTACTATGGAAGTAACTAAAACTTAAGTGAACGGTGGTGCGAAAAAGGTTTAATAATTTGTAAAGCATTGATAAACCGAGCATTAGTGTTATTCTAGAATGAAGAAGATAGTTACGTTGGGATAGAATGCAGTAGCAAATTGCATTTGTAAAGTAAGTTAAACTTACCTTAACGGTGGCACGAAAAAGGTTTAATAATTTGTAAAGCATTGATGAACCGAGCATTAGTGTTTTACTAGAATGAAGAAGGTTTTTATGTAGTGATGGATTCAGTAGCAAATTGCATTTTGAAGTTTTTCGGGTGTCAGATTCGGAAATCTGAACTGTCAAGTAAACTGTCACATTTTAGTGCTGCTTGTGGCGTCAAAAATATAATAAGTGATTCGGAATGTAAGTTCCAAAACAACTATTCTCATACGGTAACATGACTTCGGTTCCGCAGACTCCACCTCAGATCATACCTTCTCAAAAGTTATAATGTACTTACATTACTTGTACCTTAAATAACCATAATCTTCTGATAAGTTTTTAAAACCACAAAACATGTTGATAATGATAACCAAATAACGGAAGTTATCAGGAACTTTTGTTGCAATAGAAGTAAGTTACAGGCCAATTCTGAACAAATCAGTAAGACTTACAGATCTGTATATCTGTAAATAATGAACAAAATCGCAATGAAAATAGCCACTCTTATGTTTAATTTTATATTAATTAACAAAAATAGATGCCTTTTTGTCAGTTTTTTACAGATTTACAGATCTGTAAGATTTACATATTTGTTCAGAATTGGCCTATTAAACTTAAGTGAACGGTGGCACAAGAAAGGCTTAATAATTTGTAAAGCATTGATGAACCGAGCATTAGTGTTATTCTACAACGAAGATTGTTGTAGTGATGGAATGCAGTAGCAAATTGCAGTTGGAAGTTTTTCGGGTGTGAGATTCGGTGGACAGGTACAGCACGTTAACATCGTCACTTGTTATCGGCCAGCCGATCTGGGAGCACGTGTTTGTCGCAGCCTACTACCATCACGGAATCATCTCATCAAAAGTGCTCGTCGGAAACATAAACATAAATTATAGCAACTTCTCCGAAAACACGTAAAATATTATTCAGAAACGTGAATTATGGAAGCTCTCGATCGAGATGTGGGGATGAGTTATAACAGACGTTTGGGGAAATATTTCCCAAGGAGTACAACTATTAAAAAAATATGTTTGAACGGTTTGCAGACAATCCCAACAATTGAACTTAGTCTTGATTATGTTTATAATGCATGTTGATAATGTTTAGCGCATTTTCCAAGTATGAAACAGAATCCTAGGTAGCTAAATTCTTTCTACTGGTTGAGGTTGTTCGCCAGTAATGCAAAACTAATAGAACACTTAATTATATTTTTTTACGATTGACGCAATAACGAAATTATAAATTAGAAATATTTAAAAATTATTATGCTGGGAGTATTTTTAATGCGAAACATGGGATTTATGATATCCATGGTTGCGACTTGATATTTGATTGACAGCAATGTATATTTGATTGTCTCATTCAAAATTAAACATAGAGAACGAATTTGACATTTGCTTTTTGGTTTATAAAATTTTGTGACAGGCCTACACCAAGTGCAGCAACAATTTTAAGAATCATTAATAATTTTAAAGGAAATGGTAGAATAGAAGAATGATCTGCCAGATATCTCGATCTTATACATCTAAATACTTTTATATGGTGATCTTTAAAATCAAAACAAATGTGATTAATTAATGCATGTGAAAATACAAAACGATACGAAAGGGTGTTTTGTAAGAGCAGAAGTTAAATAACCACCCAGTTTCCTTACGTGTTTCACAATATTTTCTACTTCTATTTTAATAAGTACAAAAATGTATTTGAAATTATGAATTTTCGATATTTTAGGATATTTACAAAATAAACAAAAAAAATAATACCAAGAACTGCTTAATTTTATGCGCTACTAAGTTACTGCAAAAAATTGTTGGTTATAAACAGATAAACGATATAAAATAAAGTTATCATTTAAGTTTTTTGATTTGAGTCTCTGTGAATATAATAAATTTAATAACTATATTATTAATATTTGTAAAGATAATAAGAACTAAATATTCGATTTTTGTAGCTGTTAATGTTTCTATATATGCCTACTTTCCAATTTGATTTCGCATCTTAATATTTCACTAGTGAAATAATGGAATTAATAACGTAATTCATATTAGGGAAATAAAGTTTCTTATAAAGGAAAGCAGAAAAATATATATTTGTTGTCATAAATCGATTTTAATGGATTTTTCAATTAAATTTTAATAATTCCTTGACTTGAATTGAACCGGATTGTGAGATCTGTGGTTCAAGTCCTAGCTTCAACATTCTGTAGAGTGGTTCGGGATTCACTATAAGGTATAAGTATTTAGCAGAGACTGTAGACTTAAACTTACACCACTAAGAAGTCAGCAAAAAACAAATACCTTTGATAATAATAATGTATAATTGTTTAATAAACTTTTAAGTTATGGCAGAAATAAATACCAATAACATTTTTTCTCCTATATGGCGCGAACAACTTTAAGCTAATCTCTTTTTCTGGCAAAACCAGACAGCATGACAAACGACAAAGTGTCAGATCATATCGATTGTAGCAAATAAATACCACACGATCCATTTGAGAATAAAAGAGCAATAAATTCCCGGCTTACCGATTGACAGTCAAAACGGAACCGTATTATCCGCTAAAATATCCGGTGACAACACTAGAATGCTAATATATCACATATAAGATACTATGCCATGTCTTCTGCGGTAGAAGCGTCGTGCGTCGTACCGGACTGCGGGCTAGCGAGCCACGCACGTACAACCTACGGCCAAATGGACACGTAAGTATAGAATATAGGGCCTTAATCTCGCCCGTATAATTTATCAGTATTTTGACTTGAGACGAACTTTAAGAAACAGAATATAAAATGTATATAAGGTTTAAATAATGCTGTATGAGGTATGTGCATATCCAGTATGTAAGATGCGGGATCAAAGTTTTAAGTTCACACCGCGGTATACTGGCAACGGACAATCACACACACCTGAAATCATTACTAATATTTCAGATATTGCTTATAAATTACTATTGCTTTTATAAATTTCCCATCCTTATATCAGAGAATAAACCCATTTATATATTATACGATATATTGACTGTAACTTATATTGCTTGACTGAGGAAAACATTTTGTAATGGTTTCAAAATTGTATAACTTAATGCACAAGCAATGGTGGCTCACTTGATTAAGACGCGAAAGATCTGTGGTTCGCATACTAGTTTAACTAATCTTTAAAAAAATTACTGCACGCTTAGTGAAGTACAAAAGTTATAAATTTCAAGACAAGACAAGAAATTGTCTTGCAAGAAATGTGCTCTTGTTCACTAGATTTTTTTTTGTTGCTAATTTTAAATCTAGATTTATTATAAGAACATACCTTTCAATTAATAAAAGTACAAAAATATGTAAGTATTAAAAAAATTAATACTATTTTCTTAACATATGTACCCATATAAATTTCATTTTTAAAAAAATATAAAATAGTAATAAATATTGACTAAATAATATGATTATTCTTCGAAATTATGTAACTAAGAGTTAAGACTCAAAATGCTTTATTATAACCAGAGATGCTTTGAAAAAAGCTTTTCTGCTTGTACAGATTTCGCTGTTGTGCTAAAATATACGATTTTTGTTTTATAATATTTATTTAATAATATTTCATAATTGTACTATAAGAAGTAGATTTGATATTCATTATTATTTTCACAATTTATGTATGTTGCTTACTATATCCTTTTATTCCTTTTTTTCTTCTTGATTGTCTAGAAAGACTTTCTAGACTCTTGTCTTGTCTTGTCTATATTATCAAGACTGGCAAAAATCTTGTCTTAAAATTTCAAGACAAGACAAGACTTTCTTATTCTAGATCAAGACTAGAAAATTATCAAGAATTTCGAAATATAAATATATCATACGAAGTTTGTTTCATTCGAGTTGAAACAGTGATTGTAACATAGAAAAAGAATGCTGTCGAAGAATTATCTGTCCTTAAAGCATATGTGCAGGTTAGTGCAGAGTCTTGAAAAAATCTAGAATCTTGATATCTAGACAAGACTTTTTACTCCACTCGTAGACTTAGACTCAGTCAAGTCTTGTCTTGAAATTTCTAGACAAGACAAGATTTTGCAAAGTTTTGTCTTGTCTTGTCTTCTCTTGTAGAAACACTAGTTTCTATGAGTACGTCTTCAATGATCTCTTCCATGTTTTCACAGGTCTTCTTCTTTTTCTTTAGTTTGTTATTCTTGCATTTCATACTACTATTGTGTTCTTTTTATCCAGACATTCTTATAAGGTATTCATATCAGGACAATTTTGAAGTGTTTTTTGTATATTTTTACTCATATATTTTATTTTAAATCATTATAGTTTATGTAAATGTAAATTTATTTAAAAATTATTCTCCCGAAAAAAATATGAGGTGATATTAAATGTAAGTGAATACCCATGAAGTTATTAATTATACCCATTAGTGCTTGATTTTTAGATCGTTTATCACCGAATATTACCGAAAAGTTTGTAAATTAATTAATAAACAAATAACATATTGCTGAATCTTAACATTTCAGAACCTACCCTAATTTGTAGGTCCGTTGCAAAATATGCTAGGAATGTTGTGAAATATATAAATACAAAATAAACATTTATAAAATAACGAACATTCACAGTTATTCCTTCCGTATTCTTATTGAACACATAGTTCTGTCTGTTAACCGTTCCCCGGATAGGTGGGTACGGGGTCTATAAATCACACATTCCTGCAGCTGAGATGGTCTCGAACCTGCACGACGAGATGCACTCTCACACAAGCGTGAAATGTATAAATCAGTCTCACCCGGACTTATAGACACCGATACCAAATCCACACATACATTATCTTATTGTCACTCGAGGTACACAAGGGGGAACGTGATCAAGTGGGCCGACATGAAGAATGAAAACCTGAAATATGGCAGGAAAAGATGCAGGAAAGTGAGGTGTGAAGAAATAAGTAGCAGGAATTGGAAAAGTATTAGTTTGTTGCAAGTTGATGAATTGTAGGGTGTAAAGAACGAATAGAAATGATTTTTTTAGGAATAATTGTAGTAATGAACAACAATAAAATTTGAATTCATGGTAAAAATATTACTTGTTAAAATAATAATAATAATAATACAAAATATTGGAATGAACAGAGGTAACTACAGAGGTAAAATAGTGTTTCACAAGACAAGAATTCTTGTCTTGTTTTGTTATTTCCCTTGTAGAGACTTTGTCTAGAAACACAAGACAAGCCATTTGAGTATAGGTATCTTGTCTTTCATTACTTTTATATATAAAAATCTGGTCTTGATAGTCAATTTCGTGTATACTTCTTGTCTTGCATTTAAAACTTATCAGGGATTCCTTTATTATATATAGTTAATCCTTGAATCACATGTACATTTCCTTGTTTAGATAATATCAATGTCAATTATCAAATATATATCTTATATTACAGTTATTATTATTAAATGAATATTATAAAAAAAATGCTACAGGTCCATATACTATACTTAATTTTTATTAGCCCAATATCTACATTTGTAGAAACAAAAAGCATATTACAAAGCATTCCTGTTTATAAGAAAGCATTTCTTGCCTTAACGTTTGGTTAAATCTTATTATAGAATAATTATGTTATTTAGCTAATAATTATACTTCTTTAAATGAAATTTACATACACAAGTTAAAAAATATTTTCTATTATTTTTCTTGAAAATAAAACTTTTTGTACTTGTAGGTAAATAACATAACCTACATATATTAATGTTAACTACATAATTTTTTTAAAAAAATATAAAATAAATCTAAATTTGAAATTAACTAACCAGACGCAAGAATGCAAGAATTGAAAAAAATCTTGCAATTCTTGCACATTTCTTGCAAGATAATTTGTTGACTTGTCTTGCTTTAGAATTTGTAACTCTTGTCTTGTTCTTGTCTTGTATTTTTTGTAAGACAGACAAGACCAAGAAAAATGCAAGACTCTCGTGAAACACTAGTCGCCACGATCTTGTAAAAATAATGTTGTAGCCAACTGATTTGGAACACAACTAAAACCTGTCAGGTCTCTTGCAGAGACTGACAACCTTATCCAAAATATAAATAAAAATATCATTTCTTAATTTCACCTGCGGCTAAATTTATTATAGTACGTATTGTAATATTATCATTTCATTGTTTTTAGTATTAAGAGGCAAATAAGGCAAAGAATATTAAATTTTCACATAATTTTCTTTCAAGTTATTTTTTCATAAACACCCAAAAATAGGTGTATTAAAACCTAAGGTTGTTCGCTTTGAATACCTAATGAGTTGTGCAAAAAATAATTATTAAAAATACATTAATTGTTCATTATTATAAAATAAAATTTGAAGTAAAGAATAATGCAAAAAAAGCTTACTTATAATTTAATAGAACTTATAAATCGGAAAGGTGATATCTGAAGAATGTGAAAAATACAAAAAAGAAAGTTTGTTAATAATGCACCGTCAATAATGTTTTATAGCTATTGACTGCGGATTATTTAGTAATAAATACTATAAAATATTTTTTTTCGTTATAAATTTATGAGAAGCAATTTGAGTTAACCTATAAATTAGGCCAACATGCCCGCTTACATCCTGCAAGATATAAGCAGTAAACGTGTAACATAATCCCCTTAAATTATTCATACGGCTATTAATACAAAATCGAACAACATAATTAATAATTAATGTCATATTGTAATTAAAAATATGTAGACCACCAATGAACCAAACTAGCCTTATCAAAATATTTACGACTCCATAAAATCGGCCACGGTTTGCATTAAATTAATAAAAAAGACTTTAATATCGTGTAATAATTCTTGTGGAATTCCAGCTTTATGTCCCCGGCGTTAAGGTCGGTTTACACGGCCAGCACCGTGGGGTTAAAGGATCTTTAGTATTTTAATTATTGTTTTAATTGCACTGTAAATTATCGAAATTCTTTGTGTGCTTAGTTATTTTTAAAACTAGCTATAAGATGAAAGTGTAAGTGTATATGGGTGCGTAGCTCATCATTAACATTATTGTTTTATAATAAGGATAATGCACTGTCTTAATATCCAGATAAATTTTCATACTTGTAGTGTATTACCATTTTATTTTTAGCTATGACTATATTGTTACATTAAAGTATTTTTTTTTTATTTATACCATGTTTATTATGGGGTTTTTGTTTATTTATCTATTTATATATACAGGGTGTAACACCAAAACCGATTACCGCCATTATTTTCTTCCTTATCATAGCTACAAAAATATAGTATAAAATAAAGTTATAGGAGATTAAGGGGGACATCCTACAAGAGATGAAAAAGTTTTTTTAAACCAGTTGTTCTCAAGTTACAACACAAACATATATATTATTTAATGGGAATAATAAAAATGCAATTGAAATTAAAATAAATATTTATTTTTATTATTAATGTACAGCTGGCTATAGATGAAAAATAAGAGTGATAAATTTAAATAGTTAATTATTCCTTCTAAAGACATGTTCTATTTGATATCCATTATTTTTTATATTTTATATTTTCTTTATAGATATTTTTTACCTATCTTTTCTGTTTTAATGCCATCACAGCATTTATTACTAAATTAGTCTTTGCAGCAGCTAAAATCAAAGATCTTGGTTGTCCATATTTTATATTGTTTTAAAGTAAAATACAGTTTGAAAATTAAACAACCAAAGCACTGATAACGTAAATGTCATATGACGTATACAGAAATTTTTGGTTTAATGATTAAGTTCATAAAAAATATACACAAATACTGAAAACAGAAAGTTGACATATATACAAAAAATTGAGAATGTCATATGGGCATTATGCTTAAGATACGGGATACTGAAAAAGTATCAATACTTGGATATCGAAAATATCGAATAAAAATTATCGATACCTGTATTGGATCGAAATAAAATTATCGATACTTTGAAATATCGAAAGAAAAATGTGATATGAAAAAAATATTTTTTTTTAAAATAAACATATTCATCCCAATTCTGTAAACAAGTTGCACTCTCTTAGAAACGTTACAAAAAAATTTAACCAATGGAAATATTTGTAAAAGCTGTCATTTTCATATTTTATTTAGTGTCTACTATTGTTATTGGCTAATGATGTTAGTAACGTTGCTAAGAGCTAGTAACTTCCTTATAGAATTGCGGTAATTATCTATTATTCTTATGTTTGTCAATAACAATATATTATTCAATCTTCTACTCAAGTTTTCCGATACTATACTATACGATAAAATATACTGATAATAATAAAATATCGGAAGATTGGCATTGAAAGAAAAGTATCGGTATTATCGGAACATCCCCAATTATGCTATGACTATCGAGTTGGGTATATAAGAAAAATCAATTTAAATTTTCTAGCCAATAAATTTCAAAACATATCGTCGTGAAACCGGTGGAAAAATTCAATCAGGTCTTCACATTACCATAAGATGCGTATAAAGTCATGTTCATCCCCTTGACCGCGTATAGGGGCTGGAAAATCGGACAAATTCAATAAAAAAATACAAGATCCACCCTCGGATTTCCGTATAAATTTAAATCCCTTTGGGGTAGTTTGGTGGTGGCAGCGGTCAAGCAAACAACCCCGGCCTTGTTTAAACTGCCCGAGCTACGGGGGAGGACATGGACACATTTTTACAAGGGGGCATCGCTTTACATCCAATCTATAACCTAAATCGTTACCAACCTGTTTTATCGCCCTTAAGAAATAGCCACGAGGGACGATTGAATTTATCCGATGACAAATTTTATTTGCCTATAGTTTACTGTTCTACTTTATGAATAACAGAGCCAGTAATTATGCTGGTATATTTTCTTCTCTCAAATTTCTGTATATATGTAAGTCATATATACAGAAACCGTTTCTTTCCACCAATTTAAAAAAACTCTGTAAATGTTACGAACTATTATGAATACTTGTATTTTATGTATTATTTCTTATGTAATTCTGTGGAAGCTTATAATTAGATATACTATTAGCTTCCCAAATATTTATAAATAAATAAATAAATAAAATATAAAAACTTACTCTAGCTTTTCATTATAATATGCAATAAAAATTAAATATAAAGAGCCATGCTCATAATCTTTTACTAAAAATTAGTAGCAGTACTACCGATTGCAACTACTCACTATTAAATTATTTGCGCTCAAAAAGAAAAATTGGTTCAAATATAACTGAGTAGTACCTAATAAAAGATAAATTTACTAGTATTAAATAGTAGCACCAAAGACAATTTTAAGTACCTACTATTATCAGTGAATTGAAAGATTGTCGCAATGAAAAACGTGAATTAAGAAAAAATAACCTGTCGACAAAATTATAAAGAAAGAAGAAAAATTCATTAGTAAGATTTACAGAAATTGATTTTTGTAAGTTTCTGAAAAATAATTGATTAATCAAAAATGATATCAGATTAATTTATAGTTTGCAGTACTACAAGTTTTGCAGAAGTTTTCATTTGTAGCCACTGCTGCTTAATTCGATCCACTTTTGAGGTATATTCTCCACTTGCCATTTTGGTGGCTATTGATATTCAAATCAATTACTTTTCTTTTAAAATATTACCATGTTGTCTTATGTTCGCTATAATTTTTAAATTTTCTTCTTTTAAATTTAATATAAATATTTTTTCTTCTTGTGTCCATTTTTTCCTACGTTCTCGTTTATTTGCCATTTCTATAATACCTATTACCTAATATTTTATTCAATAGCACACAACACTTCAGTAATTCACTGCTGTCAGAACTGTCAAATATGTTGTTATTTTATAGATTATAGTACTAAGCACTTTTAACCTGTATTAACAAATCTTTCATTCCCTGCTAACATATTTAATTCCCTATATATGTATCTGTCTCATTCAACTTTTTTATTAGTAGTAGGTACAGGGTTGCCACATATACTTTACTACTAGTTAAAATAAGCTAGCAGTGATATTATGAGAACCAGTATCACTAGTATTAAACTAACCCATTTTAGTAAGTAACTTTTAGTTGTAATAATTAGTAAAAGGTTATGAGCTTGGCTCTATATATTTAGTTCTTTGAAATTAAATGTTTTGGAAATGGGATATGTAACGTCAGCATGGTAGAATCATGAAAGAAGTCAGATAGATTGTCTCTTTCGCTCCCAGTCTATATACAACGATGTAAACTTTATTTGCCTACTATTTTATTATCATGCATCATACTTTGCTAGTAGAGCCAGTAATGTTTACGGTATATTTTCTTTATCTTCTCTCAAATTTCTGTTAATTATGAATGCATTTAAATCAATATGATCTCTGTGGGTGGAAGAGAGAACAAATGACAAGTGAAACTCGAGGAGCAATAACGTATGAAGAGACTGAAAGAGCAAGACAGAAAAGCGGGGGAGTATCTTGGATATCTCCATTTCGGTAATGAATCAAGAATTATTGATTACAAAACATGAACGAAGTATCGAGTACAAAGAGACTCGAGAATAAGAAAGAGGAAAGACTGGATTACATAGGGCTGTAACAAATTATCACCTCAGATATTTCTTGCTAAAATATAGGTCTATTAAAAATACATGTATCTTGTTCTAATATGCTTTGGTATAAACTTTGCTAATAAAATCAGTAATTAACTTTTCAAATCATTCATCATATATCTTCTTTTAGACATTTTTACCTGGTGTGCAAAATAGATAATATACATGTATAAATACAGTTTGATTAGAAGGCATATTAACTATTTAACTTATTATTTATATATTTGTCTATAGTATGTCCATGAATACGATCTGGATAAAATTATTTAACCGGTTTCTTAAAAAAATATATATAATTAATTTTTATTATAAGTGCTTCATAAGTCTTAGTGAAATTAATCCTCATGGTAATAACGAATTTCGGTTTTTCAATATTTTGTTAGCTTTACCAATACGACAAATTTTAGATAACATGAAGATAAACTAAATGTTAGTTTATGCTGCCGATAAAATTTGCCAGTAGGACAAATTTACGTAAATAAAATGAAAATAATCGGTAGTATTTGTAAATTTTTTAACAATTATTGATAATATTGTCAAAATTTGGAATTAGTACAATATATTTTGTGAGAATGACGACGAAGAAGAATTAATAGATTTTTTTTTAATATGGTGTATAGAAAAACCTAACGTTGTAAGATGTCAACCGGATCATTTTAATTCGTTTTAGTTTTCAGTGACCATGATTTTTACAAAAAAAATACAGTAATATATTTACTACACAATGTAATTACGGGTAATATATAAAGTTTGGAATTAAATACCAACATTTTACTTACAGAAATTTTGCAATTATCTCGTTGAAACGTCACCGATCTGTCAACCATTGATATTTTTTTTATAAGTCTAAATTATTACTAACTTAAGAATTGACAATTAAAACTGGCTGTTATTTATCAGTCAGATAATAGTAAATTATACACTGAGGAAATAAAATGCATAATTTAATCCTGAGAGTAAGGTTTATGGATTAAAGGCACTTTAGTCCTGTGGAGTATACACTATTTTTTGCACGTTCGCGTATACATTTTAAAATAATAATTATTTGGATGTATTTATATAATTGTCAAATACATGACAGCTTTGGAAACAAAACATCATTATGCATATTTTTGTTTCTACAAAATGCTTGTTTATTAATTTAATTCCTCAGGGATTTAAAGTGCTACTTTAGTATTTGAAAATGGAGAGTAAAGTTAGTCTTTACTCCCGAAAGTGCAAAAAATACAAGTTTTCATTAACATGGAGTTTATCAGCCAGATAAATTAAATCTGTTTAGTAATTAACAGGATCTTTGACAGACGATTGAAAAACAAGGCCTTAGAAGAGAAAATTTTCGAATGTCTCATTTTTTTTGTTAATTGTTTTAGGGAAAAAAATATCTTATATGATATAAATTAGGTGAAATTTATATTTTTATTTATACTGCGAATAAGAAGTATAATAAAGTAAGGTATGGATAAGTTTGTGCGCTGGTGTAAAGCAGTCTTCGTTGCGTTTCCATTAGACATTATTGAAAAGTGAGCAGCATCCATGGCACACTGAGACTGAACAATATCTCGTGTCACCCCTTCTGTCACCCCTCCCCCTCATTTGTGTATCTGTCAGTGTCACTTACCCGACACTCTCTCCGTCTCTCTCTATCGCCATATCGGAAATAACTTTCATATTTTATCACAAATATCTACCCCAGATTGCACATGACGTATGTCGAGCACATTAGGGTGGAACTTTAACCTAAATATAACACAAGACGATCACAAATCTCACAATATTATTCCTGCATTCGAATTTGATTTAGTCAAATAGTTAACAGTGACGAGAGCAGATAGAACTAGGATGATTACTACCTTAGTAATAGAAAGAAAGGTGTATGATGGACTATAGGTTTCTAAGTCACTTAAAAATATAAACTTCTTGTAATGTTTACAATGCAATATAGGTATATAATTTTTAAAAATCTTAATTGATATTTTAGAAACTTTAAATAAAATTTGTAAAGTTGTGTATGAAAGCTTTTTTTATAATGTCAATATCATTATTATATTCTCTATAACACAGGTATCTCATATTAACGTCATATATTATAAAGGAAGAGGTAATAAAGTACTGAAATTCAGTCGTTTTTCGAAGACTTTATTTCAGCTCCGACCGGTTTCGATCCCACAGAAGTCTTCTTCAGGGAGTGAAATTCAAAATTGGAAGTGAGTCAGCAAAAAATAAAAAAAAAGGTGTACCATGATTATCAACTGAATCATTTCCAATTTTGACTTTCATTCCCTGAGGAAGACCTATAAAAACGACTGAATTTCAGTAGTTTACCAACTTTCCCATTGATCTACCAGTCGAGAAAATCCTCATCATATACAGAATGTCCGTTTTAAGAGGCTAACATTGGGATCCCGAGATTTTCATTTGAATGTACACATGTTTTATATCATTGGAAAGATAAAACAAAACTTTATTAATAGTGCCAAAAAAAAAGTTTGAGCCCCATATGATAATTGAAAGTTAATATGAATGTCTTGAAAAAAGTTCGAACTAAATTTTGAAGACCGTTGGCAATTCCTTATAAAAAATAATGTGCAAACTAGAAACTTTTATGAATTGAAACAAGGAAGTGAAAGTGAAAGTGAAAAAGTAAATTGGACAAAATCAGTTTTTTCCTCATATCTGCGTGACCTATGCATTTTTTTTTTTGGGAAAACAACACGTCATTGAAATAGCTACTTTGCTCAATTTAAATGTTTCACATTTGATAACTTTCTTCATTGTTCCACTCTTTTTCGCTTTTCTATAGATTCTTCTCCTTTTTCTTCTGTCGATTTGTTATCTTTTCGCTGGATGGTGTCCATCTTGTATTGCTTATTCTTTTGTCGTTGCTATAACACCATCCAATAGTATAGAACATATATATGCTTTATACTGTGACCATATTTGTTATCCCCTATTCTATATATGTGTGGATATGGTTAATTATATTTCACATAAAATCTTCATGGATTTCTGGTCACCATATTTGTATATATTACGTTATTTTCTGTAATCAATCTTTGACTAGATAGGTATTTATTCACTTATCAGATCAATAAATATTTGACTAAGTCAAGTTGTTTATTCTTAAGACTTTTCTTTTAATTGAGTGGTCTTTGGATTTCCAATTACATATTCTAAGAACTCCATTATTAGTTATTTATTTGTACAAAGCAAATAAAGTATGAATTTATGTAATACGGACCTGTTCTTACTCTTCAAGTGATATCTTTGATATGGGATAATTTATAACTACTGACTACCAAGCTTCCTAAAAGGTTGTAAAACTCGCATAAGTCAGTTTCATATACCTAAACTTCTACTATACTTATTATTTTGTCCTATCCACATCAACATATTTATTCCTCATCTATTCAGTCCACTATTTTCTTTTACAAATTCATATTATAACCATACTATACCATAGTATCCTGTATTCCTGGTGTATAAGTAAGGCTATTGGCACCTATCAGCCCCAGTGTGCATTATCGACGTGATTGAGTGTCGGCGCGATGAAGCAGCAACAGATCATCTGTATCGGAGCGGCTATAATCTGCATATGTGTCGGCTGACACACGCGCGCCGACATGGGCTGCATGCAACCGTGATGCTGCCCGATGTTAATGGATATGTGACCGTTTCGCTAATTGTACTAGGCATACACAGCGCTCGCAGGGGTGGCGCGCTACGTGGACCAGGAGGTGCCCGAATCACATCGCTATATATACTATATGTGACTATATGATTAATATAAAATAGTTTAGGTGGAATAACTGGTCTAATATTCAAGTCATAAAACTTAATTCAAAAGAGAATACATTTACAAACACTTGTAGTGATAAACAATTTGAAACATATTTTGTAATAATTTGATATCCTTACATAATAAAAATATTGAAAAAAATGCGATAGAAATTCAAATAAATTTTTATTTTTAAAAATAATGTACAGTAGGCTATGGAGGAAAAACAAAAACGAAAACTTATCATATAAAACATATAAAACTATTACATAGTTGAATTCAGAATGGGGAAGTTTAGCGTGGTTGAAATTACATTTGAACTACCTTTTAGTCGTAAGTATATGAATAATTATAACCTAAAATGTAATTGAAAGTTTAAATGATGTTGCCAATTATTTATAATTAATGATTTATCTTTGAGCCACACTGACGTCACAAGTGAGTTATGCGCTTGCGCAGAAGGGATGGCGAGACCTGACTTTTTGAACCTAGGTTGCAAGCCACACTGACGTCATTTTTGTATAAAATTTCATTTTTTGAGAAATCTAGGCATCTTTGGGTGAAATAAAATGTAGAATTTTACTTTTGAGGGCAATCTTGATAAAATAAAAAAATACGATAAACTTCCCCATTATCTGTAATCACTTCCAAGTAAAACCATGTACCTAATTTTCGATTCCAACCTGTAAGTAGTTAGCATAGATTTAAGGCTGGTTTATGATGGATTTAAATTACGTATTTTCAATTTATGATTAATATTTTAAAATATAAACATACTCAAAATAATTGTGGTGGTTTATAAACGATTTACAAATTTGGAAATTTATAATTTAAACTTGGAATATAACCAATTTTTATATTCTACATTCTAAATTCCAAATCCAGCCAATAACAAAAAAGCATTGATCTGACGTTTATATGATAAGTTAATAGCAAATGATACTTTATGAGTATTATTTTGAATTACTGTAAAAATAAAAGTAATCAGACATCAAATTCATTTTGTACCAAAATAAATTCACGTCACTTCAAGAAATGTCAAACCTACAGTCAAATATCAATGGTTAAAATAATATGCTAAATTGCCCTTTTTAATAATTACAATTTAATAGTGTAGACCTTGACTTGTAAGAAAATAATCAATTGCTTGTCAACAATAATAATATTAACCTATGTATATGCACATATTATATGCAATTTGAATTATACTGTACATAAAATATACATAAATAAAATTATCGATGACATAACTAAGTATTCTCAAGACATTAGTTCCAATTTTGGTAGCGGGAGAAATAGATGAAATTTTAGATTTTGATTGTTTTTCCGAGCCCCTTTTGTAGCCAACCTGCCCTATGCCGCCACCACTGCGCTATACATCACTTGTCCTTTGAATTGATATTGACATGTATATTGCGGGCAGTCTCGAAGCTGTCGGGATTACGACGTCCTGACTGAGTGATTTACGGGCGATATTCTGTAATTATTGATTCTGATTAAGTCTGTTGTTTATCGGCTTCCGGCTGCCTTGTGTCCGGGCATTATACGCGTAATCCGGGACAATGTGATCATTCCGGATCAGCTGTGTAATCAGCAAGGTGCTACCGGAAACACTCCAATAATCCCACATGTTTTTCAATCAGCAAATTAATCACTTCGAAATTCTTCAACTTTTTATTATAGAAAAAAATAATAAATACTTATTTATTATTACCAGGATCATGAAACTTAAATGAATGACATTGGATTCGTTTTGTCCTGCCATCTCTTGGTTGCTTCTGAGAAGCTTAATACAAATAATCTTTTAGTTGACTTTAATTTTTATATAAAACATTTGATTTCGTGTTAATAAATTTAGTACGATTGACAAAAAATGACAACGTCAAAATATGTTTATCTATTTGCAAATTTTTAAGTGATAAATAAATTTTGGGTAGAGTAATAAGGAATAGTGATAAACAATTTAATAAAATTTTACAAAAGATGATCTATTTGGAAGGGAAGGTTGAAGATATGCAACGAATGAAAGTAGAAGTGTTGAAACATCGCGCTAAAAGTTTTCTTTTTGATATACAGCAAAGTCACGTTATAATGTGAACTGAACCAACTGATCTACCTCGGCGAGCAGATTACTTAGGATCAGTTTCTTAATGTTAAATTATTCAGGGGATTTTTAGAATTTAATTTCATTTAACGCTCAATATATCGTTCATTCTGATGACTTAAAAAATATTTACGGGCTTCATGGGAAATATTTTTCTAATGGTCCTCATTTTTATATTTATTTATAAGATTATCAACAGTTGAGTGCAATCTTCGTTCAATTTTGACAACCTCCCTTAAAGATTTAAACTGGCAAATTAATTTCAAGTAAATTCGCATTTTAACTACCGTATTTTCTTATTTTTTGTGACATATTTTTGAAAAGATCTTATACAAAATAATCAGAGAAATGATAATTAATCAATCATAGAGGTTTTATATTTATAAATATAAATATTGACTCGTTATATGTAAGATTTCATAAGTGTACGAATAATTCCGTGTACCAATTTCTTGTATACATTTTGTTTTTATTTAATTTACATAAAATAATATTTTTTTCATATTTGGCTATTGCATTTTATTTCTGGCATATGAGAGAATATGTTCCGTCATTAATATGTCAATATTTTATTTGAAAGTACTCCATTTTTCAGTTTTTAAATAGCAAACATAGGTGTACAAATAATTTTATGAGCCACTCTAGTCAGATTTATTCACTTAGGAGACACTACACATTAACATCTTAATTACATAACTACCAGATAATATAAAAATATTCAAACAAAAAAATGTCTAAAAAATTTTACTAATAAATACTGAATATTAATATTTCTTATTATATATTATCTGATACAAAATTAAAGCTATATCCAACACACAATACAAGTAATAAAATGTATAATAATGTATGTATTGAAAGGCGAGTTATAGTATATGGAACTCGGGGCAAAAGGAGCCGACGTTTACGACTTAATAAAAATCATAGTGCTGTTGCACCTTTCGGCACGCTATTTGTTTATCGTGGTTCGAATCCCAGGCGGCTATGGGTGGTTTATTGTGCCGGCCCTTTTGATGATAACGCTGCATAGGAAGTGGACTCCGTTCATCAGATCTTTACGACGAGGTGGAATTACACAAATGGATACATAGTACCATCCTCATGTCTGGTCATACGCAGATCAAATTAGATGATGTATTTAATTAGTTAAACATTCTTCATTTTTTTTTCTCAATTATCTTGTTAAATAATTCTACAGAAATGGACTAATGACTAAACCTCTAAATTTGTATAGAGATCAAAAAATTAGAAATGCAATTAAATGTTATTAGAGCAGTTAAAAAAATAAAAAAATAATTATATTTATTAATACTTAGTTATGAAATAAAATCAGTGCATTAGCAATAAGTTTGTATAATATTACTTGAAAATAGCCTTTGCTATGAAAAATAAATATCTAACGTCAAATCTGCATTCTTCTGACTACATTTTTTAATTTAAAGATACAATTAGAGTAAAAAGAACGCAAATTTTTTACGTTTGATTTTTATTTTGTTATTGAAACTGCTATTTTCAGGTAAAAGTTTTCGAACAATGTCAATATAAAAATATTTTTTAATTAATAATTAACTTCAAATATATCATTAGATTTATATTTTTATGTAGATTCGAAATATCTAAAAATTTAAAATAAGAAAATTGGATCACATATCTTGAGAACCATTAAAATAAAATTTTGTTTAGCTCATTTTAATAGTCTTCTAATATTTGTTGTTTGCTAATTTAACTAACTTTGTATCTCTTGTTGTTCTTAAGATAGCAATGGTGGCCCATTTAAAATAAAGAGACCGTATATGTAACATATAAGATTCAGGCTTTAAATGATTCTTGAACTGGAAGTAAATAGACAATTCTTGTAGAGAAAAAAAATACAACATTACATGGGCTTTTAAAGGATGAAAGAAAACTTATAGTTTCTTGAGATAAATTTAAATTATTTGAAAAAAGAAAATTAACAATTCTTCTGTCGAGTACTCGAGCCCCTGATCATCCACAGAAACGGCGGTAATGATCTAAATTATGAAGCACCAAACACCATAAAACTAAGGAAACTCCAATAGCAGTTTTTCACGTGCCATTTTATTTTATAACATTTGCTTGTTGGTTTTTAATCATTAATCAGTTAAGTGTCATCAATTTGAAGATTCTTTAGATATTTTACTTGCATTTTAGTAAAAGTTTTACCAGCCAATAACAGGTTTTACAAAGTTTATTACTTAAACTTTTAAATTAATATAAGGTGAACAACACCCAGCTATATTTTAGGAATAAATTGCTTACCCTTATCGAGCAGAAACTATTTACCCGGAGATATATATTCAAGTTGAAAAAATTTACATATTAAAATCCATGGCGAAATAATTATTATAGCAATCTTCCCTTACTATTTTTGGCGTTATGGTCAATAAGCTGAACATCAGTGCCAATATCTGATGAACAGTATCCAAAAAAGTTCACTACAACAAGGTGTATACAAGGTGTATTTACCCCGAATAAAATTGTAGAAATCAGGTGAATTATAATCGGCCGGAAGTGCCCTGAGTGTTTGGTTGTTGTATTTGTCTAAGAACAAGTGAACTACACAGGATTCCAACCCAGGAAACAGTCGTAAAGTCGTAAATTCCCAAAGATATTTACAGGGTTTATGGCATTGAGTATAAAATATAGCAGGAAAAAATCTGGAATGTTTATTTTGTTGGTAAAACATCGTAAAATACCAGGTTTATTAATATCCAAATTAGATAAAGGTAGTTTTTTCTTTTCTATAGGACTACATTCCTAGAAAAGCTTTCAAATTATTTTTCAAAATTACAATAATAATCTGACGATACATTCTTAAAAAAATAAATCACGCATTAAAATTTGATAATTTGAATAGTACCTTTTTACCTTCCGCCTATCGATTTAGGTATAGATAAGGGAGGTATTGTTTTTGGTCAAATTTCTCGAGTGTGAGTTTTTAACATATGAGTACGAATTAGAGTCCCAACAATACGATTTTGCTATTTTTATCGTGATGTCTGTATGCCCGTGTGTGTGTGTTTGACGATTTTTCGTCCACTATCAACACTATCAGCAAAAAAATATATAGATAAGGGAAGTATTGTTTTTGGTCAGATTTCTCGAGTATGAGTTTTCAACATATGAGCACGAATTAGGGTCCCTAGAACACGATTTTGCTATTTTTACCGTGGTGTCTGTATGTCTGTGACGATTTTTCGTCCACGATAACTCCAATACGATACATGTAAAAAAATATAATATTTGGTATTTGAGAGTTATATTCAAATATGATAAACTGAGTAGACTTTTCTCTACAATTGGTTGACCGGAAGTAGTACTTTACTTAAAGCTTTAAACAGTTTTTCCTAAAAAATACCTCTAAATACCATTTTCTTACAAATTACGTTATTATTACATATAAAGATATTTTAATTTTCCACCGATCTGCATAATTTCGTTTATATATAATTTCGAACTAGATAGACAAAAATTTATAAATTATAATTATTTTATATGTATATCGTTTACGCTGAGGAAATTTGATAAAACAGATGAGTTATTCATATGTTCACAAAATTTGATATTTGATGTAAGTGTAAAAGATAAAATAAGTAAATACGAAGTAGTTTTATTGTAAAACTAAAAAAAGCTGGAAGAGATATATAAGGAATATAATTGCACGCGTAAATCAAGGTAAGTTCGGTTCCGGCTTTAGTAACGTCAAAGATACAAATTTTATGAAGGAAATTTTAGTTATGAAATAAATTATAAATATTCTGAACTGCAATACTAAACTAATTTTAAAACTACAAATTGAATGTACTGAAAAACCTATATAGAATATATTACTACAGTGGCAGGAGGTAATGTGTTGGTCACATCAGATAATTTTAGATGGCATGGTATTGCAATGACACAGACAAGTGTATTACTATAATAACACATTATACGGCAATAAATTTCGTTGAACAATTAAGTATCTATGTGAAGAGTCCATAAATTCCGGGTAGCAGAAACATTGATATCCAATTAGCTACCTCAAGACAGATAGCCCCTCGACGGCTCAACACCCATACCCTCTTCAGGCCCTTGGCGATAAATATACGCCAATAGCCCGGCAGATGGACCGGATAAAGTACAGCGAGTTTAAGGGATGAAAAAGGGCATTTCTCTTATTTTTTACCCGGCTACTTCGGGATGTTGTGAGCTTGCGACATTGGCACACCCTTTGATTTATCGGCTCCAGGAGTGATTCTCAGATTCCAAAGGACTGCCGGACCCCAAAAGGGGAAGGATACAAATAGAGGATACATATACAATAAAGAAAAGTGAGCGTTTAGAGAAGTGTGCGATCTGGGGTTCAAATCCCAGCTTCGCCAGTCTTTATTCAAATAAAAATATCGCTATGTCCCACAATACACCATGAAAATGCAAGTAAAACTTGTCATAAATACCTTTAGGTATTTGAAGTCCTGTTCCATTTAGAAATGATGTGCCACAGATGTGGATGAATCTGGTTTATCTGTTACTTTATAAAAAAATTCTGATGTGTCCAACACATTACCTCTCACCAATGTAGTAATACATATATTCCATATAAGTACAGTACATTCAATTTGTTGTTTTAAAATTAGCTTGTTATTACAGTTCAGTATATTTTTAACTCATTTCATACCTACAATTTTCATCATAAAATTTGTATGACCCAAAAAAAAACAGCTATTTTTGACGTTACTAAAACCGGAACAGAAATTACCTTGATTCACGCATGCAAATATATCCCTTATGTATTTCTTCCACCTTTTCTTAATTTCACAGAAAAAAGATTTCATATTTATTTATTTTATCTTTTAAACTTACTTCAATTAAATTTGATATCAAAATTTTGTGAACATATGAATATGAATAACTCATCTGTATTATAAAAATTCCTCAGCCTAAACTATATGTAAAATTATTACAGTTTATATATTTTTTCTGTTTAGCTAGAAGTTATATATAAACGTAATTATACAGATTAGTAGAAATTAAAAAAAAAAATATATTTATTAAAGCTTTAACTAAAGTACTTCTTCCGGTTAACCAATTGTAGTCACAATCTAATCAGTTCATCATATTAGAATATAACTCTCAAATACCAAATATTATATTTTTTACATGTATCGTATTGGAGTTACCGTACACAGACACACACACACACACGGACATACACAAATCACGATAAAAATAGTAAAATCGTATTCTAGGGACCGTAACTCGTGTTCATATGTTGAAAACTCACACTCGAGAAATTTGACCAAAGACAATACCAATATTGATAGGCGGGAGGTAAAAACGATTGAATTTTAGGAATATTATTTGACAGTTGCGGATAAAAATGTTTTCTTGTGTTTCTACGATTTTAAATAAAAATAGTAAACCTAAAAATATAAATGGAATTCTTTATATTGTTATGTTTAAAATTTTCAATTGTAATATCTGTCGATATAATATTCATAGAATATTAATTTGAGTTGATATGGTGTGTAATATAGAAACAAATAATTACGCGTATTAAAATAACTAGAAGTCAAATCCAATTTCCCATATTTCCCCATTTGATTTTATCACCAATTTATACCTCCAATTACACCCCCAATCAATGCTGCCTCATATAATACATAACAATTATCCATGCTCCATCTCTGTCAGGCGTGCACGCCGGGCCTATCCTTGTCACGCTGTCCTTGTCGCACCAACCAATCACCGTATGCGGTAATCAATTTCTACACAATAACACAACAATTTGCAACAATGGCGTACGGGGGGGTAGGGGGCAAGAGTTATGAATTATGACGTCAGTACGCGGAGCGCACGTGCTGCCATCTGTGACTGATGCCCGTGGACAGGTGTAATTAGAGATAATATCCTGATTGTAGGACTGCCCCATACTCGGCGCCCATGGGGTGGGGGCCACCAGGACCGTACTCAGGGCTAAATCACAATAGGAGATTGAAATTATGTTTCTCTACCATAATTTATTACAGAAGTAATATAAATTGCCGTATTAAAAAGAAAACTGAAACTGGATATTTTAAATATCTTTAAACTAAAAAATAATTATTTATTTATGCTGTTTTTCTGCTGTTAGAAAAAAAAATTCACGCCACTGTTTACGTAAGTTTAACTTACTTTCATAACAACATAAGTCGTAAGTTCCTGATAACTTCTGTTATTTGGTTACCATTGTCAACGCGATGTTATAGAAAATAACAGTCTTATTAGCAGGATAATTATGAAAAACATACGAATTTTACATACATTTGGTCGTGTAACAACGATTAAAATTAACTATAAAAAGTTGCAAATAAATAAATATGAACTGTCAAGTAAACTATCACATTTTACAATTACTTTAAAGTTAATTGCTGCTGGTGGTGCGAAAAAAATAATAAGCGACTCGGACTGTAAGCACCTAATACAAGTATTGTCGTACGGTAACATGAACTTACATTCCATGTAGTTTAAATAAATATAACATAAGTACTGAATATTTCATTAGAATATACATACATGACAAAACTTCTTTTTCCTACGACCTCTGTTAAAAATAGTATTTTTAACGGTTGCTTAGCAAGTTAAAAATAACAGTTTATAACACAGTAAATACTTTTAAAACGTTGCCATTGACAACGTGTTAAAAGTAAAAAACAAATTTACTTTTAACACGTCTTATGTTCAGTTGTTCATAACAAATACATCATGACCTGTCATAAATGTCATTCTAATGCTTAGTTTTTATTTACTAATAGGTACATAACTTTGGTCGTAGGAAAAATAGTGTATGATATTTGTGTTAAAAGTGATTTTATTTCGTTCGTGGGGTTTGTTAAACTCGGCCTCGCCTCGTTTCAAACTTCCCCACTCACTCATAAAATGTCACTTTTAACACTTATATCATAAATATCTATTTCGTCGAATCATTGTCAAGTAATAAAAAATTGAAAGAGATAATAAAAATAAACAGAAAATTAATTTTAACATTTGTTAAATCCTCTCCCACAGATTTTAATTTTGTTTAAATTTTAACAGAAGTATAAAGAAGTTTTTTTTTATCTATGTTCAGATTTTAATATTTGTTGAAACCTCTCCAATAGGTTTTAGTTATTCTTTTTGTTAGGCATGCACTGTAAGGTCATAGTATGGAAACTCTAGCTAAAGTACAGAATCTGGTATAAGAGAAACATAGAATTTTGAAAATCCTGTAGTATTAAGAACAGACGACAATAATTTTCTGCGAGAAATAGTCACAGTAATGATGACATGGTCTTTTCAGTCTTATAATCTGAATGAGAAAGAAAAGAAGCAAGCAGCGAAATAGAGACTAAAAGGATGTGAAGATCTATCTAATAGATTATTCTTCTTCTTCCTAGTTAATACGATAGACTCCATTGACCTTTGACCTGATCAAGTTGTCACCTCCGATCCGTTCTATCCTCGATGAATGTTATTTTTGAATCTTTCATGTCTTTTATCCTGTCCTCCACCTGCATTGTATTAATACGTGTATCATCATACGGTTCATACAGTTCTTGATTAGGTCCAATACGTTTACATTTACTTATAGATGATTATACCAAAAAGAAGAACACTAAGAATAGATGAAGGGTTTCTTATTGGGATCTTCGAAACAACATGTAGAACAATACGAAGAGCAATACGCAAATCTGAAATTTTATTCGTTGAATTTTTATTAATATATGGAATACATCAATTTAGTGTATACTGTTAATTGTATTGAAATTTTTTTTAATAAACTAAACCATGTCAATTGACATATGAATTATACTTGAGCCACAGAATAGTTATATACAGAAGCGACACTCCGTGTTGGTACCTTTCATGTTCTCCTATTAAGTTCTATGATCTTGAAACATTGTGTAGACCTTTATATTTGTACCCTTCCCGTATCTCTCTCTAAGATGTGAGAGAACGTTCCGATTTTAAACAATGAGCCCTTTAAATTTGTGCACATTCCCTATCTCTCTCTAATTTTCGTTTCTTTATCTTACTGTCGCTTCTGTATAAACCTATTCTGATCTTATTTTCTATTTTCTAAGGACAATTTTTGTAGGTCTTTAAAAACATGTACCTAGACCTTCTCTTCTTACATTTCTACTAATTGAGTCGTTTCCTTCTTTCTCTCAGCATATCTATTTCCTACGACGACACTATTTACATTTAAGACGTTTTGATATTTTTCGGTGCAAACCACCCCATATCCTCCTCTGTGCACCATCCCCGGTCAGTCGCAGGTCGGAACAGGCCCTGGGTGGGAATGCCGAAGTCGCCAGCGGGCAGCATTGTCGCAGCTATGCACTCGATTGTTGCACAGCAGACGTGCGACGCGTATATCACACATGTACATGCAGGAAGTATGTGGGGTAATTAGCCAAATTAGTAGGGCAAAGGTGACGCGCATTGAATAGGAGCCCGCTGTGGATGCAAGACGGCAGTGGGAATGTGATGGTAGTTAGGAAATTTATGTCTAGTGTGTTTTTTCTGTAATTGGGTAAAGATGGTGTAGGGAAAGTGGTGGAAAATGAGATTTTGGTGAGGACTTAATGTTTCTATAATTTAAACACCTTTCGATGATGTCTGTAGATGTTCTGCCGGTTTTGGTTTTTCCATAAATGGTCAATGTTACATCAGCATAAAATGTCAAATGATTAATTTGAGACAGCCATCAGCGACATAAGTATAAATCCGTCACTGTTTACATTATAATTTTGTCCTCTATATTCTTACTAGATATGCTAGTCAGATTTCCATCAGAGTTTCTTCTGATTATGACGTACAATACACAATGTCGGAGATCTTTGAGTTATTTCGTTATAGACGTAAATACCAACTTAACAAAATAGCAAAATCAGAACAGCAAAATGAAAACAAAAAACCCATGTGAGAACGACGAATGCTACTAGTCGACAATACATTTTTTTTTGTAACTGAGCATGCGTAGAAAAAAATATGTGAAACTCGTATAAAAATGTACAGCTGGATTAACATTTCTATATCAGAATCTGACGAAAATCGGAGGGTGATTTCTGATTTTCATTGTATTAGATTTGTCTATAAATTTTGCCGATGATTCTGGTACTATAATAAAGCCAAAAAAAGTATAAAGTAAAACTGGCTTTATTCTAGACTCTAATCACAGTTTGGCATACAAGATATAAAAGTAACAATACATTGCAAACGGAATTTATTAATGAAGAACAGGAAAACGAATACCACCGCAAATTGTAGAACAAACTACAACGCAAGTCAGGATTTACTCCTAAAAAATCAAGAATATTATACGAAAAACGATACGATGACTTCAATAAATCGTGTTAATTATGGTCGTTGATAAAATTTTGTATGTAACTTGTGAGTAAATCTGGTTTTATGACATTCATTCGATTTTTTTCGTAGATGACTATAAACTTTACATTTATCTCTAGTAATATATTAAATGCACTAAAATTGATAGAAAATTCGGCATGAAAATATGTGTTGCCTAGAAACTGGATGAGTTTGTTTTGTCAAATTAATATCAAAATAAACGAACGAAGTTTGTTATAGGCAACACGGTTTAAATGCTGAATTTTCAGATAATTTTTAATAAACAAAATATATTTGTTAGACTATTTCCAGAACTATTATGTCAAACCAATTTTGTTTATAAATTTGTTTAAAGGTATATTACAAACCCTTGACATAAATTAACCTCAGTTTTTAATAAAAAATTAATGTAAATTTCCTTGTCTCACTTTTTATTTTTATATCAAAATTTATAATTTTATACAAGTTATCATAATTTTGACAGTCATTTTGTATTTTAAATGTCATTGTCAAACCAGTGCAATTGTCGCTCTAAATTTTTCAATAGTCACATAAATAACTATTTTCAATTTTTTACAGGTCTAAAAATCAATGAGGTCATAGAATATTAATTATCAATATTTAATCGGAATATTTTTCTGCTAGAATATTGAAATGTAACGATTGTAACATTAACACAAGTCCAATCTAAAACATACGCCAACAGATAGGGCCTCACCCACCGTTGCCGGTGGACGATGCGTCGAACTCAGGGGTAGGTGTTAAACATATTAACCGCGGTTACGGTTAGCGGTTACCGATTCGCGCCCGCGTTTGTTTCCAGGCGTCCAGGACAACCGTGGACGCAGGACTCTCCCGACAGGACTGCAGGCTTCAGCAGGACCACAGCAGGATCAAAATTGCAGCGTACCTGCATCGTGTGATTTCCGAACCGTGCGCTGTTTTTCATGAATAAATGCAACGGCGAATTGAAAGCAATAAAGGGGGCTTGATGAATTGATGCAATGAAATAAATGAATGACGGGGTTGTTTTTTACACCCGCTCTGTTTATCCGGCCATATTTTGAATAGTAATTTGCTTTTAACAAGAATTGGAGGGTATAATCACCTATTAATTACTTGTTTGCAAAGCGCATTTTATACTGCATTAAAATACAAAAAGGGTACACTCAAATATGTATCACAAAATCTACATCAAACATTGTTTAAAATTTGTCACTTTGGATTTATAGTAAAGATACCCTAAAGTCTACATAAAATTTATTAGCAGAAACCAACGACACGAATTGAAGTATAAACAACTGCAATTTCTAAATATTTCGAAAAGAGGCAGACGTCTATTTTATTTAATTATTTTTTTATCATTCTATTGTATGAGTTTTGGTAATTTGCTTTTAACAAGAATTGGAGGGTATAATCACCTATTAATTACTTGTTTGGAAGTGTATTTTATACTGCATTAAAATACAAAAAGGGTACACTCAAATATGTATCGCAAAATCTACATCAAACATTGTTTAAAATTTGTCACTTTTGGATTTGTTGTAAAGATGCCCTAAAGTCTCCATAAAATTTATTAGCAAAAACCAACAACTTGAATTGAACTATAAACACAATTTTTAAATATTTCGAAAAGAAGTAGACGTCTATTTTATTTCATTATTTTTTTAACATTCTATCGAAATCATTCTAAAGTTTTTCTTGGTATTATATCTTCGCCCATTCGTTTCATGTGACCATACTTTACTAGTTGTTTCCTTTGCCTCTAATATATCCTCTTTTCTTCTACATTTATTATTTGCTATATTATCTTCTTTATTATGTGCTGAATTCGAAATATACTAGCACTTTTCAAAAAATCAGTCCATTCTAATGGGTGTTATATAGTACCCATACTTTAAATCAGGATGTACCTCTCTTAATATTATTCTTGTTTGGCCAGTGATTTTGTATTTATCTAGATACCAACATTATTAAAATGTTTGTTGTCTTCAATGCAACGACATTCTTTGAAGCATTGTCTTTGTCTAAAGTATAGAAATACTAATTATGTCATTTCACTTGCTATTACTTTTCAAAATAACCTTGAAAAAGTACGCCAAAATAAACAGTCTCCGATGCGCTTTCTTCATTTGTAGTGTTATTTTACTTGCAATCACCTTTTAACATAACTTCGAAAAAAATGCGCTAAATTTAAAAGTTTGTCATTATAATAACTTCATAAATTTAGTTGTCGGGAGTACACAACATTCCATCATAATATTTGTTCTAAAGGTCTGGACTTAATATGAAGCCCTGTGGGACACATGTTCTTTTGTTGTACATTAAATTTCTACCCTTAAAATTTCCATTACCTGCCGGGCATTTTACGTAGATATAGACATCTCAGAAAAAAAAATTACGGAAACTTTCTCTGGGAATCTGTTGTATTTGACTATTAATTTAAAATGTATAATAATGTATATTAAATTAATAGTCAAATACAACAGATTTACATCCTGAGGATAATCCCGGGTATAATCGAAACATTGATGAGAATTAATCGTTTTTACTGACTGAAATCCAGCAATTCCGCCTTTTAAATTACATTTTTTAATTTTAAACATATTATGTTGATGATAAACGTTTTCTTGACCAGGATCGTGATGAAGGAGAATAAATTTTCTGGAGTTTAGTCAGAATTTTTTAGAAAGTTTTATTACAACTCCAACTAGTTTCGGCCTCACTTAGGCCTTCTTCAGGGAGTATAAGTCAAATTTTCATTATATCAAACAATATCCATCACAAATTTTTCATCATTTGACTTACACTCCCTGAAGAAGGCCTAAGTGAGGCCGAAACTAGTTGGAGTTGTAATAAAACTTTCTAAAAAATCCTGACTAAACTCCAGAAAATTTATTCTCCTTCATATTATGTTGAGTTTTGTAGAGGTAGTATTTGATGGACATGAACTATCCGGAAAGAAGAACTGAAATATTTGGGGTGTTTTGAGAGTTTAATTAGCCTCGTGTTGGATATGACGTTAGATGCTGTCAGCGATACGTCAGCGAATAATTTGGGGGTGTCTTGAGGTATCAGGGCGCAAACTTAGGCACTTTGGGGCGCACCCCCAACTCAAAAGGTAGTGGAACAATTCAAGTTTTCAATTGTGCTGTATATCTAGACCGTGGTCGCGCACAATGGCTTTAGAAACTGACCATTGAATGACCGTTGCTTTTCACTCCACAGCCAACTTTGCCGAGTTAAGAGTGTGGAGAAGTCGCGTATCAGCACTCCCTCGCTTCCTCGCCCGCTAGATCTCACATTGTGCGCAATTGAAAGCGAATAGATTTATTTAGGACGGTGTGGACACGAGCTGACGGTTCGAAGTTATTTCGGATTGTTTGAGCGCTTGAATAATTGATTGTTGTAGTTGATTAAGCGACTGGACTTGGCTTTGTTACCGCGCGACAATAGCGGCTACGGCTACCTAGATCACCGGGGTACTTAACGCCACTTTGCTATTTGTTTGACACTTGCTTCACAAGCCACTAGCGTTAGCAATGCTAACATGCACAACATTAGCTACAACAGTCAAAAACTAAACATCGCTTTTTAAATATATAGTAGTTCTCAAATACGAAATGTGGTGGAGGTGCCAAAATTATGAGTTCAAGAAATGAATTGCTATTATCATTATCTGTTGCATAAAATTCTTGAATGGAAATGATCTCAAATACCTATGGTACATGTTTCATAATAGTAACACCCTCAACATTAATAACTATAATTCGCACAATCTAAGAATTTTTTTTCTTTTTATAAATAAAACAATTCTTAAAAGTTCAAGAATGCTATTGTTATTAGTGCTGTCGATTTTCAAAAAAAATTAATTCGAAATTTCATTGAAAAGATTATTTGAAATTCTGAAATTTCGAATGTATGTTTAAATTCGAAATAAAATAGGTAATAAAAATAGAGAAAAAAAAATAAATGAAATAAAAAAGATTTTTTCTAAATATAAAATTATATGAATCAAATATTAAATGTAAAACTATGTACATCACTTAGCACTCTACAAGAGGCCTACAGCTTATAATGGATTCAGAAAGAAAGGTTGGAGAAACTGGGATTTGAACCACAGATCTCACATTCCGCTCAGTTCGAGTCGGAGCGCGCAAATTAAATGGGCAATCGCTGCCCTTATTACTATTAGTATTATAAGGGTAACCAATAATAACAATTAAAAATAATACCTAACATAGTAATCAATTAGATAGTAGTAGTAGTAGTAGTTCGACTCGAACTACACCAAATGTGAGACATAAACCAAATATAAAATAAAATACAACGTCCCCAATTTAAAAGGTACTCTTGCAAATGACTATCACAAACAAAAATATTTAATAATAATACAGTGACCACAGTAGTTAAAATACTAGTACTCCTAAATTTTTTAGATAAAATAATTAAACTCTGTGACATCTATCATCATCAGCGTTATTAACTAGGAGTATCTTATATTATATAAAGAATACAGGGTTACATTCTACACCTCTATAATAAAATCGTAGCACAACAAATGTACTTCATCTCTCGATTTTAGCAGAAATTATATCAAAATCCATAAAGTTTAAGTGCAATATTGTTCAACCTTTTATTTTTAAATACGAATTTAGGTGCAGGTGTCATTATATGCGGTCCAGAAAAGCTGTTCGAATCAAAAGCGAAAGAATAATCTTGTGTTTCATATCAAACATTAATAGTTATTCAAGTAACAAGAAAAGTATGTACTTGCTATTTAGAGTAGGATTGATGATGAGAGATGTAACTTTTAAATTGAACTTTCATCATTACTGTCCCGGACGGTAAATTATTTTCGAAATCATTCAAAAATTTATATATGTAATTTATTAAAATAAATCCTTTCATTTTATTAATCTGCTTACATTAAATTAAAGTGTAGAAATCCAAGAAATTGAATCTGTATTACACATCCGCTATTTCTACTTGACTGACGATAAAAATCAGTAACAAAGAGTCACCAGATATTCGTATAGTAAGTCAAAGATGTGCATCCAAACGGGGTATCTTTTGTTCGCCGGATATCACGTTGTCTTTTTGTTTAATTGTTGCGCTTTTGTCTTCGATACGGCCGTGGGCTGAGTGTCATATGTCGATATATCATGATAGCTTTCCTTTGTTTCAATATGGTTTATAATAGTTTTTATTCCTTAATTCCCGGTTTTATGAGAAGAAGTTAAATCGAGAGTTATCAAACTCTGGATTAATTTTAACCTAGGTTTGAAAGTTAAATGTGTTTCATGAAATAGTCTTCAAAATTGTTTTTGTCTTATGTCTTAGTAAACCCTGCAATAATTTGACAACATGCTTAGGTTGGCAATTATTCTAAATTTGATATATACTTCACAACATTGATTTTTGTATAAAATTCAATTTTTTATATTTGTCTTTTGACAGTGACAGGACATTTACAGGGTAGTATATAAGGCCGTATTTATTTGGTAGTTTTTAAGTGACCTAGTAGGTTAATTCTGTTTACTTGGTACGTTTAAAGTAACCCAGAACTGATCCCGAAGTGACCCAACTCACCCAGCTATTTTGCTGGGTTGATGAGTTGAACACATTTCTATCTTTGTTTAGACATTGCTTTCTCTTTCTATTTTTGTCAGAAGTTATATCTTCAGTAGGTTATAACGGAGAACATAAATAAATACCTTTAATAAATAACTGAAATTTACTGCTTAAAATTTTCACAAACTTTAAAATTTGATTGTTTACTTGGTACCAACCCGAGTACGTTTAGGATCAGTTTAGGGTTGTTTTAAAATTTCCCAAATAAATACGGCCTATGTATCACATTGTTTCCAAATAATACAAGAATTATAAATAATATTTCTTGCTTCATTATTTGATTATATTTAATATAGCAAATAGAATGTCGACCAGAAAACACAAGAAAAAATGGAGTTGTGAAATGCAATTGAAAATTAAAAAAATGTAACTGAAAATAAATTTAAAAGAAACCCTATTGCATTATTCAAAGACAGGCTAAGAAATTGGAACATGGGATTAATCTTTTTGTGTTCTTATTCGAAATAGTGTATATTATCTTCAAAATAAAAAGAAGTACATTTTTGGAAAGCCTAAATCTATGTCTAGGAATAATGTATACAATATTATCTAGAAATTCATCATCTGAGGATGCTCTTTCGTCAATCATAGATTCGAACTACAAATATATGTAATAGAAGTATTCACAATAGTCACTATTAATTACAAAAAAGACTACGTTTGAAGCAAAAAATAATAATTATCAATATATCAATTCTAATTTGAGAATATTTAACGAAATAAAAGCAGATATATCATTTTAACCCAAGGTTAAACCCCATTGCCATAGACGGGTTATCTTAACTCCGTATTTAAGCCGAGGTTAAGTCTCTGTCTTGTGGAACCCATTTTCAAATTTAATCTAGAGTTAATAAATTTCACTCGGGTTAAAATTTAACTCGCGTTCACAAAACCGAGCATTGAGAATTATTTCAATTTCTTTAAAATGTTATTAGTGAGATCGATGCAACAATAAAAGTATTTGCATAATAAAAATTCAATATAAAATGATGACTGTGTTTAAGCTAATAGATATGCTATGCCAATAACTTACTGAATAATGAACAAGCTTTCAATATGGCGGTTAAGAGCCCCATTATCCACAGCACACTTCGAATAAATGGCCAATTCGATCAACCGATATATGCATTTGATAATTTTTGAATAAATTATGAAGCATTTCATTTGTTATTGAGGCAATATAAGATAATTGCCTATCAGCTGGCTGTCAGATACTATCCCTTGTCGATTGCGTGATCACAAATGAAATGGACGATATGCTTTTATTTCGTAGGATTGATTGTCTAGTGTTGTAGAAATTAGGTGATGACAAATGAACGCGCGTAAATAATAGATTTATTGATTGTGATATCAGAATAGATGGACTATAATAATCATCAGTATTAATAGCTATGAAATGACAGCTATTTTCGACGTACATATAACCAAAAAATTATAGGTATTGGATATTTTATTGCTTGTAATAACATATTTTTTCGGAAAATATAATTCTGTGTAATGCAAACAATAATTTTTAAAACAAAGGTTTGATTCCCACCGCTATTAACCATAAAAATATGGTTGGGTCCCAGTGGTTCGGATTACACTATAAGCTGTAGTTTCCTTGAAGAAGCTTTAAGTTGACAACCTACTCCACCAAAATACAAGTGTCACGGAAAGGGTGATTTCACCACCGACCAAAACTCTCCTAGGGTTTAAATTTAACCGGTGTTACATTTTTTTCTAATTTTGACATATAGACAGACCACTAGAATTTTCGTGTACAGGGTTTTTACAGATTATAACTTTTATACTTATATGTAAATTATCGCTTATATTACTCGACGTAGCCTTTTTTTGACATTTCTGTAGGTCAAGTGCTTGTCATTTAGCTTAATAAAAATAATAACTTAGTTGGCTTTTAATTTTTATGCAATGTATTTCATTTCATTGAGTACTATTGACAAAATTGACAATCATCAAAATATATTGATGAGAAATAGGTAGCAAACAAGTGAAAATCATTATCGATTTCTTTTTTTTGAATAATTTAGTATAATGGAATAAGAAACAGTGACAAACATTTTAATAAAAATTTTCTAAAGATTATCCATTTGGAAAGAAAGTTTAAATATGTGAAACGAATGGAAATTGAAGTGTTGAAACATAGTTTTGTTTAAATATTGAAAGAAGCTTTCAGAACTCATAATTAATCAGTAGACAATATTTGGGTTTAAGTTCTGTAAAATTTTATTAATTAATTAATAAAATTTTACAGAACTTAAACCCAAATATTGTCTACTGATAGTTTTGTTTGTATTATAAAGATGTAAAACAGAATATTTGTAGAGTTCCACATCTTGGGTTGCTATAATTTGAACTTGTTATGACATCAATTGCAAATATCAATACGTACCTACACATATAAAAAACACTCTACAAGTCTATACTCATGTGAGAATGTTTTGAATTAATTGTAAATTTACATTTTTGCAATAGTGACATTTGACGTTTAAAATTGATATAGTAACAAATACAATTGTTATTTGTAGTTGTTATGAGTTATGGAATCTCACTGCAATTAGATATTTCTTAATTAATAATACCAAAAATAAAGACCCTGAATTTGTAGAAATTGTATACACATGAAACGCAATATTACCTATTATTGAAAAAAAGACATTACTGCAACTATTCAATATTATATTCAAAATTAAGGAGAGAAGAAAATTTGTTAAACTTGTTAAATATATATTTGCCATTTTGACATTAAAATAATGTCTTTAATATTTTAAAGACAGTTCGTATTTTGTCTTTAAATGTAAATAAATTAGCGAGTATTATTACCTATGTTCGCTTAAATATTTGATACAATGATAATATTTTAATACCAATGTCTTTATCTTTAAAAACGTTTAACTATGTCGATCAATATAAGCGATGTGATACATGATAGAGACGATAATAATTATTATGAAAATACCTAAACATCTCGTTAAACTATGGAAGGAAATATAATAAAAATATGAGAACTAGTAAATATAGTAATTCTCGACCAATTAAATTACTAGCTAAATTTGGTGTACATTATTTTGTTACATCTGTATATAAATATCACTCTCGTCTTTACCTATATCTAAGAAATGGTTTAACATAAGTTACCTATTGAGCACTCCAAAAAGAATGGAGATTATATTATGGAGATTATTTTTATGTAAGAAAATAATTTGCCACGTTCAGACTCCATTTTATAAATTAATTTGTAAATAATATATTAACTTAACTAGAGATATTACCATTGAAAATTTTTTTCATTGGTATTATTGACACCCAAACAATTCTACGAGTAACAATATTCATCATTATCTATAATTCAAATTGACTTATTCTGACTCAAGTAAGAAAATTAATTTGTAAATAACATTAATGTATCTCGGAATATTATCACTGAATATTTATCTTACTGACATTGATCATTGTTTGAGCACCACCTAAAGAATTAAGTTTGAATTCTTTGCCATTCCGTCGTTCATTATATTAATAAGGTATATCTAGGGATATTGTTATTGACCATACTCAACCAATTCTAAATTCTAACAATATTGATCAATGTTTGAGCAGCACCTAAAAGAATTAAGTTTGAATTCTTTGCCATTCCGTCGTTCGTTATATTAATATATCTAGGGATATTGATATTGACCATACCCAACCAATTCTAACAATAATGCTCATTGTTTGCGCACCACCTAAAGAATTAAGTTTGGATTCTTTGCCATTTCGTCTTTCGATTCACGGAGCGGTATGCGCCAAAGCATCAGCAGCCAACCTGACAGAAGTGAAGTCCCCAGACCTTCCCAGCCGTGTATCATCGGCTTCATCTCCAAAACTAAAGACTTCGGTGCTTTGGGACAAACACGTCAGAGGTGAATTGTGAGCCTGACACTTCTCGTTCAGGGAGAGATACAGCGGAATTACAATACGAATTAAAATTGGGGATACCACGATCAATAACTGATCCACATGAAGAAATACTTATTCGGGTCTATCTTGTAATTTATCGCTTGTATTAATCAACGTAGCTTAATTTTATCTATCTATGTTTTAAGCGAGCATTGCTATATTGCTTAATATATAATAAGTATCTCTAAGACAATAGCTACACTTTAAATTTTACCGATGTCGATAACAAATAAGGCCGTAATTATTTGGGACATTTTAAGTAACCTGGTAGGTTAATTCTATTTCCTTTGCACATTTGAAGTAACCCAGAACTGATCTTGAACTGACCCAACTTATCCAGCTTTGTTGCTGGGTTGGTGAGTTGAACCTGTTTTCTATCTTTGTTTATACGTTGCTTCTTTTTTAATATCTGTCAGAAATTATATCTTTTATAGGTTAAAACGGCAAACTTAAGTAAATAGCTTTAATAAATCACTTTAATTTGCCATTTAAAATTTTCATCAACTATAAAATTTGATTGTTTATTTGGTACTAATACGAGTTTAGTTTAGAATCAGTTTAGGGTATATGTATTTCATGAAAAATAGGCAGCAAATAAGTTTAACCCGTTATCTATTTCTTTACAAGTTATAGAGCGTTAAAATTAATTTTATGTAATGGAATAAGGAATAGTGATAAACATTTTAATAAAACTTTGCAAAAGATCATCGATTTGAGAGAGAAATAGCAATAGTAAAACCGAATGGAAATTGAAGTGATAAAACATCTTGCTATAAGTTTTATTTGTATTATAAAGATTTAAAATCGAATAGTTAGATATTTCTAAATAAATAATACGAAACATAAAGACCGAAAATTAGTAGAAATTGTTTACGCATGGCAAACAATGTTACCTTTTATTACAAAAATAAGACTTTACTCAAACTTTGTAATACTAGATTCAAAATTAAGAAGGGAGAAGAAAATTTGTTAAATTTCTATTTGTCCTTTTGACATTAAAAGAATGTCTTTAATATTTTAGAGATAGTTCATACCTTATCTTTAAATGTTAATAAATTAGCGAGTATTATTACCTATGATCGCTTAAATATTTGATATAATGATAAGATTTTAATACCACTGTCTTTAAAAACGTTTAACTACGTCGATTAATATAAGCGATGTGTTACATAATATAAATCTATAATATATACATAAGGAAAAGTGTTAGTAATCAGCAATAAAAATTTCCTTAGCGTTCTACTATTAGTTATCTTATCTCAATTCATCCAATTCAATTGTGTAACGATAAAACCAAACGATTTCTTTCGGAGGTCTCTATCAAGCAGTAATCTCGAAAGAATTATTTAGCCTGGGGACCAATTAGGATTTAAGGATAAGATTTGTATCAATGAGACTAACTTTATTGGTTTGTATTAAACCCAATAGCTAATTGAATCACAAAACGAAATAGCGATCGTAACTTTGAACGATAGAAAAGAAAATTACTTTTAGTTTCATCCTAAAACTAGTCATTTTGTAATTGAAAGAGAGCGTCCAGTTGGTTCTTGGTGAAACATGTTCGAATTATGAATATATTTATAAATTTGGTTTTTGGTTATTCCACAAAAATATATATTAATGTGTCGATTGTTTCGTCGATCAATTAACAGTATACAGGTGTATTAGCGAAAACTGACCCGCCTTAACTTTTTTATTATAAGGAATAGAAAAAATTTCATTATATAGTATAAGTTTTATAAATGAAAATATTCGAGAAAAATAAGAAAAATGTTAACCGATGCTTTGAACAAAATTTGCGAATTTTAACCGATATTTTTGAGGCCGAAAATTTTTAATATCATTTAGTGAGAATTTTTTTTTTAATATTTTTCCTTATGTCAGTTATATTTGTATTTGAATATGACTATATGAATAATGAAAATTTACATTTTATTAAAGTGTCATAATAATAATTAGTCCCTTCGTCAACTTTAGGCATCAAGTTTACAATTGAAAAATGACATTTCTCTGAATGTATTACAGGAATTTTTGTGAATATTCGTGTTTGATTTTGTATACATAGCACGAAACATAATCGCTTTTCATTGGTCTACAATATTTTTTTTTAATTTTTTAAATTATTTTTTTTATTATAATTTTTATTAACCGATATATTAACCAGTTTAAACCAGTTTCCAATTTTTACCCTGTATGTATTTTTTTTGCTACATGTAAAATTTTTAATACTCATTAAATGAATGATTAATGATAATGATGTATTAATTATTTTTTGTTTATTTCATTTTCATGTTCTTTAATTCTTAATTTCAAACTTTTACCAATTGATCTACAAGGCGTCACAATTATTTTTTCGAATTTGATATATTTCTAATACCTAATAATTTCCTCAAATTATGAACGTTAAGTGTCCCAATATCTATTTTTTTATTTTTTTATCATTTCTTCCGAAATTCCTTGAATGCAATTAATATTAGTCATTTTGTGTGACAAGCAAAAAGAAAAACTTAAGATGAATAACCACTAGACCATTTGATTATAAAATTAGTAGGTATTCAAAGATTCATAAATTTCATTATATGTATACGAATATCTACAGAAACAAAAATCATTTTCTAAATCTAATTGTGAAACTACCTTACTTGAAGGATAACATGTCAAAAACAACAAAATAATAAGTAGTAATGATTGACCTGTGTTTTGCGTAGGGTTTGTTTAGCAGACTATTTTGAGTTGTTGTATCAACTGACATGATGCTCCCTGAGGACTTCAAACCCACTGGTCTGTTGAAAAACAACGGCCCAAAGCTTCACCGCTATTACCGAACCTATAGATGTGGAAAATAAGATTTCACCGCCGCTGCATTGCAAATACCAATACATGGACCCCTACGGAAGCAATATGCAAAAAGGATGAATACTTCATCGAAAATAATTCCTTTTTAAATAAACATTGTGTTCCATAGCTTTCTTATTACTAACATGAAACTATTTACATGTGTAAAATTACCTATAACCTTCAATTCAAGAAAAATCAGTAGAAAAAACTTTATGGAATTGTAGTTGTTTACAAATATAAAAAATGAACCACCACTATCCGTTGAAGTAACGCAGATGAAAGAAGTTCTTTAGTGTTGTATAAGTTGCATATCTGTAGAAGCGATGTCTAGAAAACCAGTTTTACTTATGTGTTACTTAAGTCTAGTATCTTAGGAGTATTTCTTGTCCATTTACTGATAAGAATTCATTAAATTCAAATTAGATTTTGTTAATTTTTATAAATTTTTTAATTATATGTATCAAAAAGTCAAGTTCTTATGTGTTTAAATAATTGTGACGAAATAGTTATTTATGATATAAGTGTTAAAAGTGACTTTTTATGAGTGAGTGGGGAAGTTTGAAACGAGGCGAAGCCGAGTGTAACAAACCTCACGAACGAAATAAAATCACTTTTAACACAAATATCATACACTATTTTTCCTACGACCCTAGTTATATATTAGTAAATAAAAAATATAGAATGACATTTATGACAGGTCATGATGTATTTGTTACGAACAACTGAGCATAAGTGCTGTTAAAAGTATTTACTGTGTTATAAACTGTTATTTTTAACTTGCTACGCAACCGTTAGAAAGACTATTTTTAACAGTGGTCGTAGGAAAAAACCTTTATTATTGTAATTTAAAATCCTCTAATAAAGTTAATTTCATAAATATTACGCTAGTGTTTAATTTAAGGAACCGTTCAAGTACTGTGTATCCTATATGTCTTCTGAATGTCTTTTTGGGTTAGTAATAACCGTGAATATAGGCTTGCGCACACATTTCTTTTGAGGGTGCCATATTTTTATAATTATTTTAAAATAAAAGTATTAAATGTAAGTAGAACCATGTATTTTGCTACTATTACTTCACACTATGATAAATAGTACTTGGAAAAATAGTTTATATATGTAGTAACAACAGGGGAAGCAATTCCCAAAGCCGATAATGCTGAATTATTCTGTAAACCCGAAAATATTTGAAAATATCGAATTTTTAGCTCGAAAATTTTAAAATTTTACAAAATTTTGTTTGTAACATTTTTTACAGAACTAGTTATGCTAATACCAAAAATACAAACAGAATTTAATTATCTCTTTTAGTTTCGGAGATATTTGCTGTCAAATTTGCACCTCAAAAAAGTGTGTTTTTTGAGTATATTTCAAAAATGAATAGAGATAAAATCTCAACTACTTTACCATTCGATTCTACGGGAAAAGTTATATAAAGAAATGTTTTATTCACATTTACGTTCTTTGGAACGATTTGGTGAAAAATAAGAAAAACGAAAAAACCTAAATTTCAAGTTTTCGCCTCGAAACTTTTTGTCTCCAAAATTGTTTATTTTCTGGACTTAAGTAGATATCGATGTGATGATTCCAAATTTTCAAACAGAATTCAATTATCTCTTCCCGTTCTCGAGATATTTGAATTCAAAGTTATACCTAAAAAATTAGGTTTTTTAGGTATACCCCTTAAATGGTTAGGTTTACGACTTCAGCGATATCACCATTCGATTCTATGGGCAAAATTACATAAGTGTACCAATTTTCAGATTTTTATCTCAACAGATAGAATTTCTAGAAGGAAAAAACTGAAAATGGCCAAAATCGAAAAAAATCGCAAGGGGTTCATCAGGCATTTTTTCGATTTTCGTTTTTTCGCTCTAAAAATTGTATATGTTGGAATAAAAATGTAAAAATTGGTATACTTATGTAATTTTGCCCGTATAATCGATTGGTGAGGTCGCCGAAGTCGTAAACCTAACCCTTAAAGAGGTATACCTAAAAAACCTGTTTTTTTAGGTTTTGCCAAAACTAAACTTTGAACACAAATATCTCGAGAACGGTAAGAGATAATTCAATTTGGTTTGAAAATTTGAAATCAGCGCATCGATATTTACTAAAGACACGAAATTGAAAAGTTTTGGAGAAAAGAAATTACTCGGAGAAATTTTGAATTTTAGGTTTTTTCAATTTTATCATTTTTCATCTAATCGTTCCAAAGAACGTATATTTGGAGGAAACATTTCTTTATGTAACTTTTCCCGTAGAATCGACTGGTAAAATCCTTAAGACTGTATCTCTACCCATTTTAGAAATATAGCAAAAAAACACACTTTTTTGAGATGCATATTTGACAGCAAATATCTCAGGAACGAAAAGAGATAATTAAATTCCGTTTGAAATTTTGAAATCAGCGCGTTGAGATCTATCAAGGCACATTATTTCCCAAAATTAAAATTTTGAGCACAAAAATGAGTATTTTTGAGATATTTCGCGTTTGTCAACGAAATTTTTGGTGTAATACTGTAGTTTGGTTAGTTTTAACTCTACACAACTTTGATATGGGGTTGTAGGTTTTGGAAATAAATAAAAGTTAGATAATAAAGCGACAGAATAAAATCAAAAAGGTGTAATAGGATTGCAAGTTTTGAAATCAGCGCATCTGAAAAATGAAAAGATTTTGGGAAAGAAAGTTTATGGAAAAATATTGAAATTTAGGTGTTTTTGATTTGAATTGTAAACTTAATTAAAGCTGAAAATGAGGCAACCTACATTTATGGCTCTCCAATAAAATGTAAATTGTAGAAACTATCATGACTCATATACAAATAAAAATATACCAGATATAAAAAAATATTTTTTTCGCGCTAAACAATATTAAAATAAAGGGTAATGTTCACTAAATCTGGTTTATTTATTATTATTTTTTTGATTAATTGTTACCGGTATTTTCAGCTTTCAAATATCGGTTAAAATTATGATTAAAGATCGCAATTTTCATTCAAAATATTGGTTACCGGTTTAAAACCGGTTTTTTTCTACATTTTTAGATTTAGTTAATTTTCATAAATCTTATATTAATTATCTACAGGGGGTTAAAGAGTAAGGTATAGGTACATGTCCTTGGATTATTATTAAGTGATAGTCAAGAAAATCCGTCAATGTTAATAAATTGAATTGAAACAATCCCGCATTGAAGATTTGATTAATTTTCATAAATCTTCTGTTAGTTATCCGTGGGGGGTAAGGGGTAAGAAATAGGGGTAGGAAAGGGGGTGAGTCTGGTTTTTAACCCTTCCGCAACGGGTGCGTATAAATGACATTTACCCTATGAATATGCATAGGCAAAATGATGAGTGAAGAAGTTTCCGAGTTTAATATCTTTGGGAAGATTCGTGTAACTTTTCCAGTTCGTTATTTAGTTTTAATACATCAATACTATATGAGCGCGCGTTGATCAAAAGCAAAGTTTCACCGTGGAGGGGAGTCTGTGATTAGATTTTATGAGGAATTTTCTTGTTTCGCTCTTTTTTACAGCGATATTGCAAAGAGAAATTGGAGAATTTTAGCTCTGCTATAATATTTATGTACTGCTAAGTTTAAGTGGAATTTATAAGCGCAAACTTTTATATTTCAGCCAGGAATTAATAAATTTTTGCCCGGCATCAAAATTGTAGCTAACACAATGTGACAACCTGCACACGATACTACTAGGTACTACTAAACCTCTAGAATATTAATTATTAAAAACCTCATTCTCGAAATAATTACATAGTACAACATCAGTTTTATATCTATCAAAACCTAAATGTATTCTTAAAAATCTGATATTTACATTTTATAAGTTGTTTTATGCATATATTTCCTATAATTAGGAAAAAAGTTTTAGAATAGCAGTCATTTAATAAAATCCAAAGATACACTAACGTTTCGAATGTAAATCAGTCTTCATCATCAGGATAATAGTTGGTACTATAATTTTTTTCTTTTACATTTTTATATTTTACAGTGAAAACACTTTATATTTCTTTATTTTAGGTTTTAAAATTATTTACGTTAAATATATGAATGACCACTATTACATTTTATTTATATAGCCTGAACAACATGTAATAATTATTTATGTATTAAGGGCATAATCAAAAGATTATAGCACGAAACAATGTTTAAAGCTCGACACGTTATGAATCAAACCAGGCCTTAAATGTCTTAAATTCAATTGACATCTGCGATAGTTATGATACTCATAACTATCCTTGGTATAGTAGCGATTCCAAGGTCATGTCCCGGGCAGTTTTGGCAAGACTCGCTCGCCGCGTTTCTATTGTACTATCGCCTCGAAGGTACGAGGATATTCCGAACTTAATTACTCCACTATATAAACCCCAAGCAGAAAAGACCAGAGGACAGACAGTCTGATATGAATACGCGTTGTAAACATTAATAGTTGATTGAAATAAATATCGCGTAAATAAATGTTTAAATATATAATCTTAGTGCTTAAGTTTTTATTAATAATTGTTATTTTTACATTAGGGTTTATATATATATATATATATATATATATATATATATATATATAATCATAGTGTTACTTATTTTTATTATCTTTTATTATTCATATTTCATTTTTAAACTTAGTTATATAAATATTCTTGTTTCAATTATTTTTACACTTCACCTGAATAAATAAATATTACAGTATGTTAATAGCTATAATCGGATGTTAGTTAATTGTCTTTTAAAAGACCGCCCAAGTATGTGAAATTATTAAAAGAAAATCATGAGGAATAAAAATGTGCATCGTATTGCCTCAACAGACAAAGAACGAACCGATTGTATTCCTTTTCCCGTTTGGAACTATTAGGGTTAGAAGGGTTTTGTAAAGGTAGTGGATCGTAAAAGAGTCGGGACACTTTGGGCCCAATAAGTATCCGTTCAGATAGAGAAGGCGGGCGCGGTGAGCTACGCCGGTCCTCCGTAACGCCTCTAACTTTGTAATGTATTCGTACGGCGCTGTCCGAGAAGAGGCCGGCCGAAACAATTTGTGTAGTGTTAAATTGCAAGAAATTAATGGACCGAACCGGCAAGTCGCCGGCAAACGGAACAATTATTTCCCGTTTAAAACCACCGCCCATCTTTTCAGAATTAGCCCCGCTGTTTTTAACCCGATGTGGCCTAATCTCCTATTGCTGCTAATTTATTGAACTGAGGTTCCGATAATGCGAATATTATTCGTCTGACCACCGATTCCATTGTTAGCAACGACCCCCCGCGCATACAAATTGCTCGCTAATTAATACTTGATCTTACGCCCCCCTCTAATTGCTTTTCCATTTCGCAAAATTAAAAACATTACTCTATTTGCTAACACACATAGAATATATACTTGCAAAACTAATAATTATTAGAAAAATGTAAAATAAAACTTACATTCAACAGCTTTAGGTATTTGGGAAATCCTGTAACAAAAGAAAATATTATTATTAACAATTTTTCTACTTCCCTTAAATAATAGACTCTTTATTTCCTTAGTTTCAATTAGGTTATTGATTCCATTATTTCATTAGTGAAATAATGAAATCATAATATCACGCGAAATACAAATATTAATAATATAGTTCTTACATTTAGACTTATATTTTACAATTCAAAAATTTAATTTTTCTTTTATATTTATTTAAATCTTTTTTTAAAACTGGTTAAGAAAAAAACCAACAAGAAAATCTGATAAATTAAATTATAACGTGCGAAAAATAACTCCCATTAAAGTTCTTCCAGTTTTATGTTGTTTTTACTTCATAATTTTGATGCTAAATTTAGAGATTTATTTCTTTTCAATCTTCTTATTTCTTAGGAATTGTCTAATAAATTTAGTGCTAAATTATTAATATGGTTACGTAAACGATTTTCATATTCAGTAGTAAATGTTTCTATTAGTCCTTTAAAATCTTTAATTTTTAAATTTAAAAAATTTAAACAGTTCGGATGTGATAATCAGAGAACAAAATCCTAGAAATCTCAAGGCTTCAAGATTCTGAAGTACTTTTTTGGTAACAGTTTTACTTTTATATTACTTGTACAAAATGGTAACGAATATAATCTTTCAAATTCAAAAGTAGTATATTCTGAATCAATTGGATTGAAACATAGATTTTGTATTTCACTCAATTCAACAAATTGAAATAACAACTTTTTTATTTCTTATAAGTAATCCTTGGCTTTATAATCTAGGAGAGTTCTGACCACAGATAAAACTGAAAAATAAATTCATTCATTGTATTACAATTATTAACTAAATTAAAATATCGAAATGTGTAAATAGGTCGAAATTAATTATAAGCTCTAAAATGTACACCACTAAAACTTTAGTAAAACCATAACAAGGAGTAGCATTAATACCTAAGAACTATTGTTCCATAGATTAAGAATAAAATATTTAATTAGCGGGCAGCGATAGCTCACTTAGTTAGTGCACCATGCCTCGACTTGAGCGAAGTGTTATTTCTGAAGTTCAAATCCCAACTTCGTCAATTTTTATCCAAATTCAGAACCCACTATATAAGCTACAAAAATGGAAAATATACTTCACCACAGCACAGACGATAACATATTTCAAGTACTCTTTCATTGACAAACTACATCTGAAGACGTTGCACAGTAGGCCCAAATGAAACAATTATGAGCGCATATATCATATATAATAGAGCTAGGAAACAGGGTTAATCATCTGATTTATCCCTTAGCAATTTATTTATTAGGTAAGCATAGCAATTAATATCCCCATAATCCTTACATCCCTCCAAGTTATCAACAGCCTATTACCCTTTCTCTATATATCTTGACCAGCTCCCTCTCTTGACCTCTTGGCCAGTAATCTCTCTCCTGGCATCATATCCGGCCACAGGGCGCCTAATTACTCCAAGGGGCTGACCTTCGATAGAAAAGGGATACGGAGGATTCGACACCTGTAGACGATGGGGGTAACTAATGTAAATTCATCGTTGAATTTAAAGCAGATAAGATTACAGTTTGAAAAAAATAATTTATATAATTTTTATATTTTCTCTTTAATTTTTCCGTGCGTTGTTATTAAAATAATTAGTACCTACTCGCATATTAGTACAATTCCTTTCAGGGTATTCGATAATTATTAATATTTTAAGTATCAATTCTGTCAATTATAATAATTGTCAATGTCAAATATAAAACATTTATTTCCATAGTTAACAGATTAACCACAATTGTAACAAATTTACCATATTATTAATTACTAGATAGAAACAAATTTGAACTATAAAATTTTAGCTAATGATAAAAAATTAAATTATTATTTACAAAAATTCTCATATATTCACAATTAATTAAGAATCTAATCTGGGTGTCAGCATATTATATCCAAAATTTCAACATGTTTTATGCACTAGTATTTACTAGTAAGTAATCGTTACAACATCCATCCATCCATTCACACACACGGACAGACATCATTGCAAAAGTATTAAAATCGTGTTCTAGGAACTTCAAAACGTATTTATCCATTGAAAACGCACTATCCGATTTTTATCATGATTCCAATACCTCTCATACTGGAGTGGCGACAGGTAAAAATAAATAATTAAGGTCCTGTTCCACCTAGAAATGTTCTGCTACAGTTGTAATAAGAAAAAACATGGTAACTATCTAATCATTTCACAGAAATAGTTTATATGCACTCTCTTTCCCACAGTTGATCCTCACGTCATCAATAGTAACAACCATGTGATTTAAATCGTTGGAAGGAAAGGGGGATTGATGACATCATCATTTCGGGTGAAATCGTGTGATTTTCGAAGTAAGTAATTGTCAAAACTAGCAGTATTATAAACAAATATAAAAATGGATGAAATATACAAAAATAATTGTAGAGTAGGTATACGACATTACTAACACACAATGAAGCATAAATTGTCAACGCCAAAATCACCTTAATAAATGACAGGAATGACATGAACGGCATATTCGGTTACTGCGCTTACACTAATGTGAACAATACAACTACCAATTTGTAGAATGCAAATGATGCTTTATAAATTACTAATAAATGAAATTATTTGCCTGAAAATTAACAATTGATAGACACCCTCTTCGATGTAACTATAAAGAATTATCGACATCTATAGACACACAGAAAGGATTTTATATTTGGCAGTGTATTGATAAAGAAACAATGTTCTGTTGGCAATAATTAAAGGAAAGAGCAGCATCCGAACCATTCGGAGTGTCTGAAATCTTTATGTTTATCTCTAAACATCAGCACATTAAAAAATATATAACCGTGAAGGGGTAATAAAGGCAGCGAACAACACAATCCCATCTATAGCATCATCGCGGCGGTTATGTCTTTCTTCTTTATCCGTTTCCGATAGCACGGGGGTTTTTATGGCCCTCCGGCGGGGAAAGAAACCCTTGAAATACATTTGAATGCATTTGTCAAAAATTAAATGATCTATGAAATTCATTGGAAACATTTTCGGCGTCTTCTTTCACTGCGGTGCTAATAAAAAATATCGCATAATGTGTTACTTTATATTTTATTGAACAGACGGTCTCTTTTAATATTTTAGGGGATGTATAAGCGTGTATATAATGGGGGATGCATATCAAATTTGTACATATTAAAAACTCTATTCAGACATGTACTATATCAAACTTTTATGCCAATAAATTTCTACAGTTCATGGCAGTTTTATTTGAGCTGGATATTGTTCTAAACAACAATTAAGTTTTGCTTCAATATGGTGATAAGAATAAATACTTTTTCTTACAACCAGGCATAATATACGTTATGCCCTCTTTATAGTTTGTAAAGACACTTTCACGTACTAGTGCTTGAAAAGTAGCCATTGCTAGGCAACCTTAACACTTATCATGCACTGGTGGCACATTTATTAATGGTTTTAATTACTTTTGAAATAAATATTTCTTAATATTTCCGTTAAACAGTACTCGACTAAAATACACTTTACACTAGTTGCATAAATAACTATTTTAAATAATTCTACAGTTGTTAAAAGGTTCTGTTTTTGTTTTTAGATGTATGGAAGTACGATTTCTGTTTGTTTGTCATAGTTTCTAGATCAATGAATGTTTTTCGTTTTCTCTTTACTATTTTTGTTAATCTATCCAATATTTTTTTGGTTACTTCTCTTTCTTCTTCTTCTGTTTCAAGGATCAGTTTCACTTGTCTATCCAACTTAATTCATTTTATATGTGTAAACTTCGTCAAAATTATTTTCATCTCAAAGGCTGATTTAATTAATTTATTTATTTTAATTTAAAAATTTTACTTTTAAATTTTGATTTTTTCTTCTGATTTTAATAGATTTTAGTTTCTTAAATTTATCCATTCAGAAAGTATTATGTGATATAATATTTGGTTTTGATGTTTGACTGTTGGTTCGACATTTATTTAAAGTGAGATGAATTTGTTACAAAATGAATTTGATATCAGATTATTTTTATTTCAAAATAACACTCACAAACTGTTATTTGCTCTTTGACATTATTAACTTAAGTTATTATTATATTAACCTATAAACGTCAGTTCAATGCTTTCTTGTGATTGGCTGAATTTGGAATTTAGAATTTAAAATATAAAAATTGGTTATATACCAAATCCAAATTTTAAATTTCTAAATTTGTAAATCGTTTATAAACCGCCACATTTATTTTGTTGTGTTTATATTTTAAAATATAAATCATAAATTGAAAATTCGTAAATTAAATCCATCATAAACCAGCCTTACTTGTATGATTATGGAAGTTAAAAAAATGAATAAATCGATTTAAAAAACAAATGTGAATATATTTAGATAGATAATGAGGTATAGGTAATTATATCCCCTGAAGTTTAACGTGTTCCCCGGCGTATTAAGATATCCTAAAGAGGGTGCTGCCCCGATCCCGCTAGAGAAAAATCTATTTCCCTCCGGTAAAGTCCGGGCATTACAGAACTCCGGTCGCTCCGGAGGGGTATCTCTGTACACGGGATAAATTACTACTCATTTATATCAGAATTTTAATATTACCACACGCCATTTAATATTGTGCTTGTGGTCCGCTTTTAAAAATATTTGCATCGGCATAGCCATGTCTCGGTATGGAGTGCGTTCATCGGATCTTGCCACTTTGTTGGGAACAAATATTTAACATAAAATAATACACGAAACCTTCATATTGAAATAAGTAATTTTTGTAACCTAAGAGTCTTCCAATAAATTATATCAATAAGAAGAAATACTTCTAGGAATTAAGGTGTCACGAAGCAAGAAAAAAAGACACATAAAATAATAGGAAGGCTTTATAAGTAACATAGAATAATAAAATGTAACAAGAATCTTGATACTGAAAAGGTTATAATGCCCAGTTGCACCGACAATGTTTAAATTTTAAGCGACAATTAGGAAATAATAGTAAAAAAAGAGTCACAAACTAAACAAAAAAAAATCTAATCGAAATTTTGACAGCAATGTTAAATAGATCGTTTAAAATTTTATTCCGATGTGATTTGTTTATTTAAGAGAAAGTTGAAATTTAAGTAATATTAATGCAACTGACCATAATAGATTTAAAAGAGAATAATAAAAGTATAAGTATAATACTAAAAATTTGACAGTTTGTGATTTTACTGCCCGAGATTAAGTTGTTGCACTATTTTACACATAATTTATTTAAAAAATCAAAAATCATTGATTAAAACAAATCAAATAAATCATTACTTTTATGAATTTTCAAAGATATCCAAGTGTTACAGTATTTTTGAATTGTTTTAAAAGAAATAGTTTCTTACACATTTAAATACTTATTTTCCTTTCTTCTGTTATGACAAATAAAGTGATAAAATATCATTTAATTTTTAGATATTATTAAATACAGAACTTATATTGGTTGTTATTAATAGTTTTGTAGCAAATAAATACATTTTCATTATAATTCGTATTTTTTTATCTTTGATAAAAATCAATGATTTAAATCAGGCCAACCCTGCTTAGCAACGCAGAAAATAATAATATGTTATGTTTGTGTGTGTGTGTGTTGTGCGAGATTTTTCTCCGTGTTTCCAAGTTCCGCGCAGAGAAAACACCCGATGAAGCATTAGAATGAAAATAAACGAGTGTAATTTTTATTGTCATTTATTTTGGTTACAATTTTATTATATCTGTTTGGATATTGTAATCATCATTAATATTAAGCTGATACGCAAACACCACCCGAAAGAACTATTTAATATCCGGGACACAATGAATCAGAATTACCGTATTTATTATCTTTCGCGACATTTGGAACCCTCGCGTCTTAAAAACTCTACAACAGATTCTGCACATTCCACTGCATTTCACGTGCGGTATTCCTAACACCAATCAATCAATTTATTTCCAGATATCAGCAAATGGATTTCAGATTGTCATTTTTACGGACAACGATGATTAATTTGGTAAGCGCTATTTTACTTGATTGAGTTAAGTGTGAGAACTCATTGGTGGATTTAGAAACTATGCTAAGGACGAATTACCGTGTTTTTAGGTTATCATAAACAATAAAATATGTAATAATTGTTAACTACATTTTTTTATTTACTAACACAAAATCATTGAATTAGCAAAAATATTAAATCCTGTCTTTCTTCAAGTCAAACTCCTTTCCTAATTTTAATTTCCTTAATATAGAATAACTACGTCCAGCCGTAGCCATTCTTGCAGGTAGCGTTATTATTATTGTTAATAATTTATTAACTAATAATAACTTAATATCGGCACCAAATTTTTTCAGAACCTCACTTTCATTGACGGGAATATCAGATTCATTATAAGTTAGGCATTTGTGTTCCCAATAATAAAAATATTTCAGCAAATATATTTTGTCCTTGACAATTCTGCTCTAAATCAAACAAATCTTTATATTGTCTGTATATGAGATGTCTATGTTCTGCCGATTTATTTATTATTGTTTTCGAGATTCGAAAACTGATCTGTCTTAGAGAGGGCGATTTTCATACCTTATTTCGAAGCTTACAAAATTATTTTTGCTCATTGATTCAGATGAAAAATTTTATGCTCTACAATTTTTTTACCTAAAATAATTACGGAAGCAAGAAATGATCTTACATGTTAAATCCCTATGTTCGGGTGTTCGAGTCACCACCCTGTATATTAAATAATATTAATTGTAGAAATATTACGTCTGATTGGCTACTTATGTGAACGTTTATTATTGGTTATGTTATTTTTCATTAAAGACTTCTAAATTTTCTGCTATGTTTAGTCTGTTACTTTTATTTGGTGTTTACATATTGTCGTTGTGTCTTCAATTTTTTCTGTTGAATTATTATTGTTTAAAAGGTTTTAGATATCTTAAATTTAAAAAACCCAATGTAAGTTGTAGGAAGTAGGCTGAATTCCCATCTCAATTTTATCTACCTTGTTAGTTCTATTCGAGATACATTATTTCTGGTTTTTCGTTAATAAATTGGTGTATCAATTTTAACCACCTTATTATGGATTTATTATTTCTCATTTTTCGTTAATAAATTGGTGTGTATATGATGCCCATTATGCTCATATTTGCCGGGACATTAGGCCCATCTATTGCTGGTTGAAGGAGACGGTGACGTTCATCCTAGCACTTACCCTAGTGGGGAAGAGACGGAGCTTGTCAGAAAAACCCTGAAATATCACCCGAACCGAATCCATGCTACATTTAGCTCCAGCTTTGATTTATGGCTTATTTATTTAAAGCAGAATCAAATTTCAAATCGCGACGGTGACGAGATATGCCAAACGGAGAAATAAATAAATATATATCAATCATCTTCAAGGATAAATGTAAAAACATAAAAAGAAAATGAATGTGTTATGTTAATAATACTTTGGGTACTGATTTGTAAGTAAAATAATTATTTTAGTACACTTTCCACATAATATATCAATATCGAAATGTATACAAATTTATTTTTTGCAATACCTGCAAAGTAAGTTAACCATTAATAACAAAATTTAAACACAGTAAGTGGAACTTTTATTGCAGATTTGATTTCCATGGTTATAGTAAACACTTCCCGTGCACGGTGGACAGTAAGTGTGTTACTTACAATGCATGGTGGATGGTAAGTATTTAGTTTCCACATCATCATAAACATTCATGGCACTCTTACTCTCAATTGCAATTCAACTTTTGTTTTTGACATCAATCTGACAAACGTTAATTTTGAAACCTATTTTTCTTTTTCTATTATTTTTGTAGGTATTGCAAAAAATAGCTAACTAACCTTGAACTGTAAGTGAAATTTGAAGTCTTGAATGTTTAGGAAATCTCGACCCTTCATTCTCGACCTAAAAACTGTCACTTACAGTTCATGGTACGTAATATACTATTAACATTCCAAGTGTCTTCCTAGGATATTACGAAGTAAATTACTTGTTGCTTACTAAATTTTTCACAATTACTCCTTTTTACCTATTTACTGTTCATAACAGTAAGCTGCTTTTATACCGGAGACACACGGTATAAATAATGTTCATTTAGTAAATTCTCAATTGAAGATAATGTTCATTAGAAAAATATGGAGACACACGGACATTACTTGAAATATCTTGCACATGCGCAAATGTAATGTACCTTTGACAAAAAAAAGATAGGGAGTCATTAAAGACACCGTAGTAGTTTCTAGATTTAGAGTATTATCCATGCCACTATACTTCATTGTCAATTGTCAACCGAAATAAGAATAATTTAACTAGATTGCAACATTAACCTCAACATCAACAAACTCAACTGTCATTCGACTTGCGATGATGATGATGCCGATCATCGGTTTTTAAACTTCATCGGCACTTTACACGTTATGAAGTTTGAAATGACCATTACCTAAATGATCATATGACACATGGCAACTAAATTAAGTATTAACTGTTAATGATCATTAACTTGCGTCGTGTGTCCCGGGTTATATATTTGCTACGTTAACTCATCGGTAAGTAAATTCATATTTAGTACAAATGCACATAAATGATTTAGTGATACCGTATACTTTAGTATCGATTTCGATAAAACAAATATTGTATATGTCTAGTAACTATGGATGACGAAAGTAAATGATTTTAATACTTAGTTTCTTGGGGATGTTAGAAGTTTTGATATTTCCATAGTGGTTTTTCGTGCGTTATTAAAGTTGCAGAGGAGCGGTTAAGAGGTGGTTAAGCAATAATGAAAGAAGATTTAATTATGGAGGGTGATCGATAAATATCGTCTTCCTGCGCGCTTCCGCCATTAAAATTAAAATCGTTAAAAGGCAATAATTCGGCGCCTTAATTTCCGATGGTGTCCCCTCGCGCTAACTACCCTTATTAACGATCGAAGACGTCGCTGGAATCAAATCCCTCATCCCATCTGCCTTGGAAAAAACAAAATTTACGATATTAAAGAATTTTTCCAACTGATAACAACTATGGCCACGGCTAACTCGACCGAAGTGTAATTGCGTTTTGAATTCGCGCGGGAAAAAAGTTTTCCCGATCCGGTATTTTTAATTAGCCTTATCGGTGACTCGGCGCGCTTAAATTTAAAATTATGGTTTCCGCTTTGAATGTTGGCAAGACTTTATCAAAGAAATGGCGAAATGGGATTTTGCCGGCCAGTCCTACACCCTACTAGAAAGAGACAGATAGAACCTCTAATACATTTTATCCGAATTAATACCAACTCATTTACTCTCACCATAAAATTCCCTAGATATACATTCTTGATTAATTTCATAACTCTTTCGCTCTCAAACACCGAACTAAATTTTTCCACATCTTGAACACGTTCATCCATCCATTTCTTCACTTCGTCTACCTAGGCTTAACATTTACTATCACTTTAGACTTCTTATACACTGGAGATAATGTTTAATACAAGGTAAGTGACTGATAACATTTATTACCTGGTTACCATCAGGGATGAAAAACGTAACGTAACGATACCCAATAATGTTATAATAACGTTTCATTTGCTAATTTTTTGTTAATAACATAACAATAACAAAATAACCGTAACGTAAAAAATAACGATAACCTATAAAGTTATTTGCCGCTGAGAGAATATAAATTTCTAATTTACTGATATTTTAATATTTTTCATTATATGTACGTTATGTATACATAGATATCACTAGTAGTGTTTGAAAATTGTTACAATGTACCAATAAGAAACCTTATAAAATCCTACAGCCAATACAATTGCACGTCTGTTATGTTATGTTTATAATTACTAATGCTTGTCTTATAGCCGATAATTACCAATTACCAATTACGGAATAAAGTATTAATATTTGTTTTTTCATTACTAATCTTTCTTTGGCATGAGAAATTATTTTCAGTATCGCTTACTTGGTAACCATGGTCACCTAGGTCAATAATAAATTATTATTAACCATGGTCCATAATGCAAACTGTCACTTATGAAAGAAACTCAAGTCTCCAAATCCAAATATTGTTTTAATAATTTAACTCAAGAAAAGTATAAGGTATGGATTCACAATTTAAGTATGTCGTCTAAACTAAATAAGTAAATCTTTACCGCCCTACGGGCGTTTATCTCTAACTTACTGTCCAAGAACGTAAAGTACAAGTTTCCGCCATGGTAACCAAATTGTAAATAAACAATTACGGTACAGTCTTGCGTAAAATAATGAAATTAATATTAATCAATTGAAAAGTTAAAAGGATTTTGTATTTGTAAAGGATTTGTAATTTGTGAAGAGTATGATTAAAATAATATGAAAATAATTTTCCGGTGAAATTTTTCATATGTAAACATGGCTCTATAAAATGTAAATATGTAGCGTGTAAAATAATTACCAGATTTATAAAACAGTGTAAATTGAAGTAAAATTATTTTGATGAGAACATAAATACTTAACAGAAAAAATATATTAAATATTTTGAAAAAGGTTTATAATATGATATTACCCTTTGAAATTGTATAAAAATTCTGTTTGAAAAAAAGAAACGCGAAAACAAAACACAACCGCTGCGAATATATTAATTAAATTTCACTTTTAATTATAATTTAACATAAACAAATACAAATTAATCCAAAAGAAAATGCGTTTTCCAAAAAAAATGTTCTCAGCACTGAATATTAATTTTCGTCAGATATTGCCAAGCTTTTTTAAGAAACTCAATTCCCTGGAACATAACGGAATGCTTAAAAGTTTAGATTGAGCTTGTAGAGGGCGTGCAAGGGGTGGGAAAAGGGGCACCCTGCCCCAATGTACGGAAGCAATCGTGTTAGTTTGTCGAGTATAAAAATGAATGGGTTGTCTTTTATTTACCACATTAGGAGCAAAAACATTCACAAGAAATTCCATTTCACAAAATTATCATAAACAAGTTTTTTTTCAAAATATATAAAACACAACGCATTAATTAATACCTATTTCTGGGAATGGCAAATTTGTAGCAAATATCGGTAATGATATATTTATACCATAGGGGTCATTTAGTCTGGTGTAGAAAGAGCACCACAAGAGCTATTTTTGGTGTGGAAAATAAATAACATAACTTTTGATTCACCAATTTTTACCATTAACTCGATCAACTTTATTATTCACTTATAAATATTAAGTCTAACATTTTATAACAGTTACAAAAAACAATTTTAAAGATTTGTAGTTTGTAAAGGTTAGTTTCCTAGGTGAATAAACAATTCAAGTAAATGATGTTTTGCAAGTGAGTAACAAAAAAAAATAATGTTCTATTAAAAATTAATAAACAATGATTTTAAAAATAGTGAAACTGTATTACACATTCATTAAAATCTAGGAATGTCAAACTTCAAATGATAATAATACTTCACTAGTCATTGTTGCATTGATAAAAATATTGTAACGAGCATGACTCATTGCAGATGACTCATCGCGACCGATCTGTTTGATCAGGTAGTCTCACCAAATAGGTCAAAAATAAGAGCGACGTTGCTATTGTTTTAATTTTAATTTTATAGATTCTGGAATATTCCTACGATATTCCAGAATAATTATATACAACAGTTAAGAAGACCAGTATTGACCAGCACCTTATGTCCCGAGGTGCGAAGCAAATAACTTGTCGCTAGGTCAATAACAATAGCTTTCTCAACCATGGTGTATACTATACTATTATTGTACGCTTTCGTAAAAAAAAAATGTATTTTAAAAATGAATAAACAATCATGTTAAAACAGTTGAAATGGATTTTAATTCCTAAACATTCGTTAAAATATAAAATGCCTATAGTGTTTTCTTAAAAAAATGAGTAAACAATTCAAAATATTAAATTTCATCTCTCATAATTAAAAATTTATAATCTGGCAGAAATTAAAACTGTGCCTCGAATGTTAATGAAAAATAACCCGAACACCAAACGATAAGAAGTACAAGAAAATTTTAATTACTCCCCCCCTGTACGCCACTGCTCCTTATCGGAAACTAATCTCTCGCTCTTCTTACACACTTTCAATTATTTATAGTTATTTTAGCCGTGGCCAACCGAGATGAAAAATAAACTAAGATGGAAGGCTGCGCAAGATCGTCGCTAATTTTTAATTTCTGGCCTTGCTTAATTACATCTTGAAATTTATTACCCCTCTGTGATAAGGGTGGTGAAAAATGTCCCCGCTTCCCTGCCCAGCCGCCGCCACTGATGAGATGTGCATACACTGATACCGGGAATTTTTAATGTGATTAAAGTGATATTTTGTAATCAATTTTTTCTTCGGGGTTTTTAATTTTTCTGTAGTGGTACCCCAATTTATAGCAATGTAATTACACCAGGGTGATTTATTTATTTTATTAAAAAAATTAATCTCTGGAATTAAATTAAAATCAGTTTTTGCAGCCAGAAAATTCGATAAGAAATATTTAAATATTTTTTCCACGACCACTAAAATAAATAATCATTATTGAACAACTTATAGGTTATCTAAATGTCACATTATGAGAGATTGTGTATAAAGTACGCGAACGCACTGTTAGGGAATTTTTGATTTATCGAAATTATGATAGCAGTATAAATAACAAATAACAAAAAAATAATTTTAAATATTCCGACTACTAAACAAATGCACAAGAAATTTTCTACATAGTATAGTTTTATTGGGTTGTAAATAGTTCCAATTTATTATTTTGAGGTTGACAGTTTGAATTGTTTTTATGTTTTGTTGTTGGTACTATTTACTAGTGATAAGGCAATTCTTTTAGTGTATTGTGTGATCAAGGTGTGATCGAAATATAGTCAAATAATTGTCGTAGAAATAGTATAGTTCATAATTCGAGTAAAGCTCTTGTGTAACTTTTTCACCTCAGGCGAAATATGCATCTTACAACTCTTAATATGTAGTATACTATTACAGTTATAATTTTTATAAAAGAAAATATAGGAAATTATAGTTCTATAGTTCCGTAGTTAAGGAAAAATAATAAGCAACCAGCATTACTGTAGCGTATTTTAAGCCTTGTGGCAACATAACATAAAGTTAATAAAAATATCAATTAATTACTAACGGTTTATTATCCATTCTTGGGTGTGTTACTCTTATTACAGATATTGTAACAATATACTTATACCGAAGAAAACATTTACCAAACGTCACCTCATAGGCACTCTAGCTGGTGTTGAGAGTTAATTACTTCAAAAATTAAAAAAAACAGCGAGAAGAAAAACTATTCTTAATCTATGACACTACATTCCTAGATAGATCAAAGCCTTAAATACCTTAATTTCACAATAAGTTTTACTTGCATTTTTGTTTTTAGACTATAAGTTTTGGAAGGAAGCTACAGTTTATAGATGGTTTTGAACGACTAGACACAGTGGTATTTTTATTTTACTAAAGATTGGCGAAGCTCTGATTTTAATCCAAGATCTCATACTCCGTTCAATTCTAATCGGAACTCGATAACTAATTGATCTACCGTTGTCCGTATTAATAAATATTTTATAGTGAAAACTTGATCAAAATTCAAATTTACTTTACATTAAAAAATCAAATTAAATTGATGTTATTAATAAATCAAATTAAAAAATTATTAATTATTTATTAGGTATGTCATTTACTTATGTTACGAACAGTGATGACTCACTTGATTAACGCTCTCCGACTTGAGTAGATTCGTTATAAATTTACTATAAGCTGTAATGCCTTGTAGAAGCTGTTGGCTGATTTACTAAAATGTAAGTAAAACTTGTCACGAATAAATATCTTAAAGTACTTGAGTCCTGTTCCATTTAGGAATGTTGTGTCATAAATGATGAATTATTTGTTACTTGAGGATTATGAATTTTTATTGAAATTTTTTTGTATTGAAAAATTGAAGGAAATTTTTGCTGTCGATAAATCAAACTGAAAATTGAGTAGGTGTTGATTAGGTGTCCATTTCCATCCATTTACAGCGTTATCAGATATTGGCAGTTGGCAAAATTGGCGTGAAATAATAGCACGACAAAAACAAGTGTAAATCATTTATTTATGACAATTCTGTCAAAGTGAACACACAATCAATTTCCCAGTTTAATTATGAGTAATCCACCACGAAAAAACTTGTTAAAAAAACGATCAATACTGATTTCCCCACTCGGCAGTTGTCATCGCCGTGAAAACATCAACACTTTATTCCACGTGGTTATATTACAGTTGTCTGATAACAATTTGTATTAATGTATATTTATATACGCATATCAATGGCTCCCTGGATCACAATTTTAGCAAACCGAAATTTACCCAACTCCGCAGCTATCTCTTTCTGGCTTGCGAGCAGGCAGAGGGCGTCTCTCTCGCTCGACATAAAGCTGCTTATTACAAGGCTGGAGTCTCTTTTACACGATTTTCGCGCAGTGGCTAACTTGACTCGCTTAATTTCTAATAATAACTGGCAGACACCTCTGCATTTTAAAGGCGGTCTAATTCGACTAGGTGCGCTGAGGACTACTCGTACACTCAAATAACCCGAAAGCTAATCTACTCGGGCGATAAAATACTACCCCAATGCACCTTCGCGCGAAACAGAACACATACACCCGCTTGAGTCAAGCTTGAACACGAATGGTTCGAGTTTGGAAAGGTGTCCTACAGTATTAAGCAATAAGTTTGTCCACGGGATCAATCAGATATCTGATTGAACAGACAAGTTTTAACTAGAGAACTTTGCAAGAATATATGCAATAATAAAAGGATCTACAATTTGATTCCTAAGGTTGTTAAATAAAAATACCTACAACTGTGTCCGAGTGGTTCCGAATCCACTAGACACTGTAGATGTAGAGGTTATAGACTTACAAACTACACCCCTAAATTGCAAGTATAACTTGTCATAAAACAAGTACCTTCAGTCAGCCGTACCTAAGGTTTTGAGCGCTTGTGACAAAATTTTTTTTGCGCCCCTACATATCAAAAAAAAAAAATGTGTAGACAATCAACTTCTGATAAGTAAATATTTTATTCTGAATATATACCGATTAAAGAAAATAACGCACCAAATATTAAATTTAAAATTTTCGACTATTTTCATTTTAATTTTATTTTAAAAGGACCTTGCCTATGGTGATCGTACACGATATATGGAATCTCATTTGTCTTTGTTTTACTTTACTACAGACTATGATAAATAATGTGTAAAAAGTAAACATTTGGAAAAGTAATTGATCTTCAGAGGTTTCACTGTTTTACAAGCACTTACTTTACCGATTTAAAATATTGTCTCCTAAAAATCGAAATCAAAACTTTTTGTCATTTTCTTCTTATTGAATTTCATAGTTCATTTCAGATCAATATTCATTTTCCTCAATGTTTACTAATTCTATTGTAGTCCTCGATATTTTTCTATTTGTTCTTAGGATTAAATCTATTTTTCGAATTTACGCTAGGTGTGTCAACATTATTCACTCCTTGGTGAAAGTCTAAGAGGGGCAGAAACCAGTAGGAGTCGACATAAATTTTTAAATACAGACTTCTTTCAAAAATGATATTCTTCTATCAACCAATTTTCTAGTTAAGAAAATAGTCTTCCATTAATTTTGAAAAATGTGATGAATATCATTAGTCTTTTCATCATCTTTTTCTAAATCTTTCTAAAAAAAATTCTCGTTTACTTATTCTTCTTCATATCATCTTTTCTGTCATCTCCTTATTTACTACTTCTACTTTGTGTTTGATTTGAGTCTGTCACGTTTTCTTTCTCATTCTCTTTCCACCGTATTTATTTGTAACCATTTAATTCGATCTTCGTATATGGTCTAGTTTTTGATAATGTTTATTTACTTTCTTTACTATATATTCTTTTTCTATTATAACAAGGTATGTGACCAAATTTTAATTTTTACATAATTGGTAGTTTACGAATACAGCGTGGTAGAATCGTGAAGAAGTTCCTACTATATGCTGACGTTACACGTCTTTTCTTCGAAACATTTAATTGCTAATAACTATATTATTTCAAAGTTATTTTTCATGTTTATTATTATAATGAGAAGGTACAGTAGTTAGGTTTTTGTATCGTGTGACTTAAATACCAAAATTTGATTTATTCTATTCTTTTATGGTTCATTTTAGGTCTATATAAATTTTCAGCAATTTTTACTAGCCTAGGTATTGTTCTTGGTCACATAATTATCATCATCATCTGTTATTTGGTCCATAAAGTATTGAAATTGACCATTCTTAAGTTATTTTACTAGCCTAAGTATTGTACTTGGTCACCTAATTATAATCATCATCTAATATTTCATCACCGAGCTACTGAATTTCCCATTTTTAAGCCCACACCAGCACATTCCCACCGCCACGCGCAAGGTATTCTCTTGCTCATCTCGTCATCTCCATCGCTAAGCAAGTGTGTGCCTCGCATCAGGTTCGGAAGCAGACGTCGCGTACACTGCAGTTCTCGCTCCCCTGGTTCCACCAACGCGAACGTGTCAGCCGAGCCTTGTTGTGCACAACACTAGGCTAAACGTTAAATGCGTTGAAAATATTTAACTCAATGACAGTGCCAGAGATACGTGAGGGCAGGGAAGTAGAGAAAGGAGTTTTACCTTTGGGGGCAAGGGTTATGATGAAGATGGTAGGGGCTAGGGGTTAGGGGTGCAGGTTTTTATATATTGGTGAGGTGCAGATCTCAACATGAATTTCATTATTGATGTTATTTTTCGTATAGTGAAATACCGATATTTAAATACAAACTAACGTCTTAGGGATATTGGTATGACGCCATAAATAAAAGTTGATAAAGTAATATTATTGATATTATTTTTAAGTCCACATTGATAATCTGTTAGTCCTGTAGATTTTCTGACATAATTCTAAAATGAAGAGCTAATGGATTTGACCGTTCATTTATTAATTTATTTACGTTACTTGATCTTGCCATAGTACAGTATTAAATCGAAACCCCTTAAACCTGTAGATATTCTTTTATAAAAATAAGTAGGTACATTTAGTGAATGAATTAATGTACATTTATTTATTATTGGTGTTAATTCTTCAACATATAAAATTTATAAATTGTTAAATATTCTTGATTATTTGTTACTATATATATTAAAAAAAAGATTATTACAAGATATTTTTATTCCATTTTTGATATACTGAAGAGGTACTCGTATGAAGATACAAAATCAGTATAATTTGAAAGATATTTAAATATATGTGCAGCAAAAATTATGAAAATAAATATATGAGGCAACGTACTCAAGGGATTATTATTTTTGTATATCAGTATTAAATTTATAATTATCGAGAATATACTTATACTTATTCCATAGTTATTTTAATGGTACACTTACACAAGTTCCAAAAAGCCTATAGCTTATATTCATCGGGTACAGTAGTACATAGAAAAATGACTTTTTTTTCATAACATTTTTTTTTACTTTTAGAACCATGCAATAATTGATAATAAATTGGAACAAAGTTGACATAAGATTTTAGTTTATGGTCAGAGAATTTGTACTTGTATTTTATTGGTTAGGTGTCAGCCTACAGTCCCTGTAAGACATCTTATATTTTGAATTTCAATTTGTAACGACAACAGTTTTTATTTGTAATAAGCTATACTGACAATGAGAATCATATCCCAAATCTTATATTGAACTGGAAATAAACGTCCAGAATTCAAAACGAAGTAATGAATGATTATCTTAATATTTCAAAACAATCAACAATGTATGAGTATTAAAGATACATTTAGCAACATAAGAGGAAGCAAATTAAAATTATTTTGAAAGTATTATACACAGGTCGGGATTTAAGAGTGGGCAGTTCAGAATATTTTTAATTCATTTCATACCAAAAACTTCCTTTATAAAATTTGTATGACAAAAAAAACGTCAATTTTTGACGTTACTAAAATCGGAATCAAATACCTTGTTTTACGCATGCAGATATATATGCTTTATATTTGTTCCATCTTTTTTTAATTTTACAACAAAACTACTTCATATTTACTTTTTTTTTTAAACATACATATATCACATACAAAGTTATATATACGATGGATGAATAAAAATTATTAAATTTCAAACATATTATAAAAGTTTTATTTCCTCTCCTACCGGTCTTCCTAGGCAACTGACTGAAATCCACTAATTTTATCCATTCATTTTCCAAACTCCAGTGAAGAAGTTTCATATCTTCATCATACATACGGTACTGAAGATGCAGACTTGAAATGAAGTAATAATTATGTATTTATTTGGAAGCAACCAGCAATACTTGCTTGTGTTTATACCCATGTGGCAACATAAGGGGCAAGGAATTAAAATATTTGCTGGGAGCTGTGAGAATAATGCGTGCCACTTTTCAATATCTTCATCATACATATGACACTGAAGATGCAGCCTTGGAATGAATTAATAATAGGGTGGTTGCACATTTTTTATTAGAAAGAGTTTGTAATTTAAACACAGGAAATAAAAAAAAAATTTCGTTGAAATATTAGAGAAAAAATAATCGCGCCAAAATTTCTTGCTTATATCTACCCCCCCCCCCTCCTATGTCGTCATTGGTTATGGTTCTAAACTGCGCGTGTTCGCCAACCAGTGAAGCAGTTTACTTCTTGGTGCACTGCGACACCATGACCAATGACATCAGCAAATAGTGGGAGACACTTTAAGTCACGTGATTTATTTGAAAATTGACACATTTTTCAATCATTAATAACTCTTAATTGATAGGGATTATTACCATTTTGTTTTAACAAATAATGTTTAAATAGATAAATGTATCCATATATAATATAGATTTCCGAATTCAAATTTCTTGCAACCACCCTATTATGTATTTATTTGGAAGCAACCAGCAATACTGGCTTGTGTTTATACTCATGTGGCAACATAAGGGGCAAGGAATTAAAATCTGTTGGCAGCAGTGAACATAGTGCGCGCCACTGCCGTCGGTGATGGTAGAATCCTTCTGCTCTTTCTGTCACCGCCATGCAGAGAGATTTTTCCATGCTGTGAATCCAACTTGTACGACGTGTTTGTGAAACAAAATTACGAAAATTCATTTGGAAATGAGCGCGCAGAGTCTTGACAGCCGACAGGGGGACAGAAGCGAGCACCCAAGCATTTAAACATTTTAAACTGTTGATAATGTACTCAACTTTTTATATACTGGACTACTCATTATCAAATTAACTTTTATTACTATAATTAAAAGTTCGGGTTAATAAATATATTTGTGCCAACAAAACTTTACTTTTAAGCTTGACTCCAGTGAAATATTATCATGCTTGTAAGCGAATTACCAGCTCAGAAATTTGCGCGCAAATTATTATGTATTTTTCCTTGCGCTGAATTACGTCACATGTCCTGCAACACATATTTTCTCTCAAGCACTCTCTTCAACATACCTCAATAGTAATTCATGGTTTTCTACTAACATTATTCACTGTGCAAGATTTTTATATTTTTATTATTCATTTCATGTATCGTTCATTTGTTAAAACTTCACCATTAATTGATCTATTTATTTTTTGTTTAAGACTGGATACGAGTAAGTTCAATAATAAAGTCTGAAGTTTTTTTTATGTTTCTAAAATTAAAATAGATAATCATTTTTTGTAAATTAGATTTTTTAATTTGGAAAACTTGTTTTCAATTATATTTTTACCTAAATATTGTTTTGAAAATTTGATTATTGCTGTAATAACATAAAAAGAATAAATTACTAAAATCCCTAGTGACCTATTTTATTGAATTTAGGGACAAAATCGAAAATTGTTCAATTTTGTCCAAGAATCCTTTTTATTGGTGAGATATTTACTCTTAAAATTACACCTCAGAAAATTGTGTCTTATAGCGTATTCCAAAACTTAGTAAAGATACTATCTCAAATCTCAACTACTTTACTATTCGATTCTTCGGCGCAAATTACTTATAAAAGAGAAAATACCTAAATTTTTATTTATAATAGATTTGAAATTTTTTTCATAATATTGTAAACGAATTATGATAATAGTAAGTGCCCAGCTTCATACAACAGGGATACCATAGTTTACATAAATCCCTAGATTAGACTTAATTAGGTATAATTTATAATTTAATTTTCTGAGATTTTTTCAAGATAAGTGACGCAGTATTAAAAAACACTCTGTGCCTCAAAACAACTCATGGAACAATATACCGTCTTTTAAACTTGTATAATAATAATATGACAGTTTAAAAAAGAAATATATCAATAATTTTTCTCCATAAATATTCTTCTAATATATAATTTGTGATATAATTATTGAATATTTTTAAAAGAAATATTAGTAACTCTGTAGGTAAACATACATTAAATATATATGGGACACCTATTTTTTATAATTACCGACGCTGTGATTTGAAGCCCAGACCTTAGACTCAATTCAATTCTCGCCGAAGCCCTTTACAAAGTTGATAAAGATAAAATGTTGACGATCCAAATTCGCTGGGTTATTGGAGAAGTTCTCAACCCTCTCCCCAGCAAGTGCTGCCATCTCTGCGCGACATTGACAAGTAATGCATGCAATAAGATATCTTAAAGTATGTGCTCCGCGTCTATCTGTCTATCCCTCCGCCGTATGTAGGATAATTAAATTTCATTAACGCCCTCCCGAGATATGTCGGATCAAGTGATCGGTGATGTCGGAGGATTGGAATATTTGAAAGTTAAGGCGTAGAATGACGCGTCAGACTTGTGTTACACCTTCTCTAATAAGTTCAGGAATCCGTTATTCTATACCAGAACAAGACACGCCTGTTTTAAAACGAACGCTTTATTTGTCTCTGGATTTACTTTGTAACTATTATTAGTCCTTTTCCTTAACTCCTTTACTTCATCTTACACTCCCTTCTTCAATAAACTCACGAACATACATCTCCTACTCTATGTCTTATTTATTTCAAACATCTCTGTATCATTTTCTTTTTTAATTCTTTTTTAAAATTTTATTTGGGAACTTTGGACATTATTTGAAATAAGTAAATTATAGGCTTTTAAATTCCCTTGATATTATTTGTCCTTAACGAGTTTATTTTACATATTAAATGAACAAAAATCGGTCCATTATCAGTAAATTTAATTGAATTAAAAATCCATTGTAGATGTATATTGCTTTACAGAGTTCCTTCGTTTGGATTGATATACAGGGTGTAATAGAAATAAGTAATAATGGTAAATATAACAAGAGCTAGAGCTCGTCGAAAGTAACAATATTTCTTATAAACTTTTTCCCAAAATCTCATTTTTTTACGATTTTTACCATCCCATAAATTTAGTTTAAGAATATTCCTAATAATTTGATCCAGTAGAAAATTAATGAAACAATTGTTTTTCACGGGATGTATGTTGTGAAATAAATTTTGACATAAATAAATAATTACGAGTATTATAAAAATTATAATATCAAGATTATAGCCCTCCGGAAATTTAAACATTCCCTTGTGCAATAATCTTTTGATTATGCCCTTAATACATAAATAACTATTATTCTACCATAGGCGAGAAGTAAAATTTGTGTCAAAATTTAAAAGAACTCAATTTCCGGTTGGTTTACGAAAAAAATTACTAGGTAGTAAATATTGTTACTGTCAACGAATTCTATCACGTGTTAAATTTAAAGTAAGAATTAAACTATCTACTTATTTATTGGGAGAAAGACGTAATAATTCGTATCAATGACAATATGTAAAGATATAAATCAACAAACTAACATTAAGAAACTAAATAACTTATAAGTTATTTAATTTTATAGTGTATATACTATGTATACGCTATTTTTATGTTAATGTGAAATATTAATTATCACAGTAATCTGGTGAGTAGAACGATCGACTATGATTCGATCAGAGTCAATCCTTTTATTATTTATTTTTCATATTAAAAGCCAACTAGAATGCCCTCTACGGTATAAATACATCATTACGAATATCTGCAATAAAATAAATTGGCATACCAAACAATGGTCTATATGCTGTGATATATATTTATAATATTTATTAAATATCTGTATCGTAATTATTTTTTGTAAAAGTCAAATATTCGCTACTAATTAGTAATCTCGTCGAAATGAACTAATTATAAAAATGATACAGTTTTTGTAGGAAATAAAACATGGTTCATAATTCTTTCTAATTATGGAGAATATAATTTTTAGAAAGCTTTTCGTTTTTATTTATTTACGCGAAGAAGAATTTTTAAATGATATTGTTGCGTGCGTATTGCGAGATTATAAATTAGATTAATTATTAACGTATTCATTAAGGATCTAATTGAAATAATTTGAGTGAAAAGAAATGTAGGGATGTGTTCGCTGTTATGATTTTTCAAGGCGTGGTTGTGCAGCCATAAAGAAATTCTCTTAATTTGCTCGTGTGTCATATTTTTACTTGTCACTCCTACGTGGTTATAGATACAATATTTTGCATTGAAATTTTAGATTCTACATAAAATTCTCTTTCAGATATTGCACAGTAATAATCTTCCTGACGATTGGATAAAATATTATTAAAAATTGAAAATCTGCTAATTATGACAGTATTTGTAAATACATATATTCTCATATTATATTTCTACATAACACTCTTTCTCGGTTAAAGATGCAGTAATGAGTTTCAAATATCTGTATTCTCCATAAAATTTTCCAGTTCAAAATGTTTCAAAGTTTTTTTTTACGTACTACAAGAAATATAGACAGAGAAATATTGTAATATTTGTAGATAAGTTCTTCGTCTATATAGAATGTAACATAAGTAAATTCATTAAATTTAACCAATGATATAATTCATCGAGAGTAATAATATCTATTAGTATCTATCTATTATACTTTCGATGTTCTGTTTAGTTCAAATTTTTAAAATATTGATATTTCATTGGTTATTAAATTGTTAAGGAAATAATGTGGTTAGTAGAACAATTATTTTCTATTACTTTCCATGGATCAAATAATAAGTGTTATCAGGAATTTACGAGTTATGTTGCTATGGAAGTTATAATTACTTGAATGGTGGTTAAAAGGAACCACTGGTTAAATTTAATATACGTACTTATTTTGCACCCTGTATATTTACATAGTATTAGCAGGTAGTTAAAGATATATTAATGATTTGAATTCTACATAAAAAAAATCCTGTTTAAAAATGTATAAAAATATATTTTTTTTTATAAGAATTAGAAGAAGTATTGAAGCAGAAGTAGGTAATATAAAAATATGTTCATTTAGTTCTATTGAATGTTTGAATAGATAGGTAATTTCTTAGTTGTTCGTGAAATGCGAATGCATAAAAGTATAAAAGAGTAGTGGAGAATGATTTGAGAGACAAAATGGAAATAATGAACGGTTGGAATAAAGCAGACAGAGTAAATAAATAAAGGATGAAGAAGAGCAAACATGTATGAATAATAACGGATAAATAAGAGTATTGTATAAATTTGGCGTCAGCTAGTGTGTATTAAAATTAACAAAAATATCCTTTTCATGCCGTACAAATTGTAATAATTCATAATTATGAACAGAATGGCCAAAGCAGGCGACTACAGACTTCGGGTTCGCGGAAAATAAAAAGTGAAAAAAGCAAAAATCCGTGCGACAAATAAATTAATTCTCTCAGTGCTACCACCATTGTGCACGCAAAACTCCCTACGTCCTGAGTAATTAAAAATGCCGGAAAAAATACACAACTCACAAATTACATTCAGAGGTTGCGAACTGGCGCATTTAAACTTAGTTTTTCAAATAAATAAATTTGATAATTTGTGATCCTTTCGCTAAGATCCTGCCGCACTGGGGCCGGAAGGGGTGATAATTAATTGTGAATTATGCGCCGCACACTAGGCGAAGGCGCAGTTAAAGGATGAGCGGATTTATGAAGCGTATTACGAAATTTTTAAACAACAATGTCGCAAATGTGAGTAATGTTATTATGTTTATTATACCTTGTGCGGCCGGCTCCTGATTTTTCATCCTTTCCTTTTTACTCGCTGATTCGCTGCTGGAATTAAAACGCATCCCCCCACTTTGTCAAGTACTAACCAGCGAGTATCCTTCCTTTGTTGCACACTAACGCCTAATATACTACATACGTTCCAAAATAAAAACTTATTATTTATATCAAAAATCTCATGTATATAACACAAAACATACGTTTAATTTATTGTTCCTTTAATTTATTATTCCTTACATATTTCTTTACCTTATTATACTCCGTTTTTAAACTATAGACAGCACTAAACAAAGTCACATTTACACCACAGCGTTAGTGAAATACTAGTAGTTCTGAAAAGAACTGGTTTTAATCGTGAAATATCACAAAAAGGGAAATAAAACAAAAAATACGTTCAAATTCTACAACTGATTTCACAACTGCTGAGAGTTTGACGTCAGTTACGTTTGAGAAGGTTAACTTGAAATTTTGTCTGGTTAAATGCGGCTTCATGAAATGGCGCAGCAGCCAATCACAGGCTTTGATTTTCTCACTAGAATTCCTAGTTACTGTCTATAGTTTAAAAACAGAGTATAGAAAAATAATGATGAATAACACATTTGTTTTATTGATACCACAAAACCTGAACAATTAGTAAAATCAATGTACAACCCAAATATTAGTTAATCTTTTTTCTCTGTTGTTGATCCTCACGTTCTCAATTGTAAACATATGATTCAAATCTTTGGGGAGGATGGAGGATTGATGACATCATATTGTCGAGTGAAATCGCATAATTTCCGAAATAAATAAATGCCAAAACGGACAGTACTATATATAAAAATATAAAAGGGGATGAAACATACGCAAAGAGTTGTAAAACAATCTAACGAAACTACCAACACACAATGAAGCACAAACTATCTACGCCAAAATCACCATTATCAATGACATGAATGACATTCAATTTTTTTAAATATTGAAAATTGCTATTACCGCCGTTACACTACTGTTCCTCTTTAATTTTTGTCGTTGATTAGACGCAGATAGCATATATACCTCTCTGTAATACGTATGATAATGAGTCTTGATTTTCGAGAGAAGACAAGAAATAACAAAACAAGACAAGAAATTTTGTCTTGTGAAACACTAATGCGTATATAACAAAGATACAAAATAAAAGTTTAATAATTCTTACAGCAGAAATTGATGACGTAAGGATTAATTCCGAAAAATAGAGTGTAGCTACTAACACACCTAGGATTGTTATGAGCATCATAACCGCCGTAGATTTCATTTGAATAACCGCCGCAAATTCAATTGAATTTTAAGAATCCCTGATGGTATGATTCATAACATCCACGGTTTGTTCAAAATTTACCAGTTTCAGAAAGTAAGACATTATTTAATAAGCATTATTTAAAAAAAATGTCTTGTTAATAACGTTTTCGTGATGAAGTCTGTATGGATTGATATGACACCATGGTTACAGTTATTTTACCCAATTATCCCATGTTATTTTGATAAGTCAGTACGGTAGATCAATCAAGAAATTTTTACTTAAAAGTACAGTGTAAGTATCTTGAAATATGTTTATCCCTTAAAACTTCCGATGCGATTTTGAACATGACCTTTATACCTTTCTTACGAAGATGACGAAAAGTAAAATCAATTACATATTTACAAACAGGCAGACATCATCGTAAAATTGATATGAAAGGTAAATATATTGAGCAAATAAAAAAGACAATGTGAACGGAGAATGACATTGGACTATAACAGATACATTATTAGTTACTTCCTTTGAACAATTTACACTTGACTAGATATTGGCACTGGATTTTAATCATTTAATCCATAAACTCTTAACAATACAGTGTACTTCATTTCATGTATTGCTGTAAATTCCAATTCAAAAAACTGTTGTGTTTGTAAATAATTGGAGAAGAAAGAATATCCTCCCTGATTTGTGATTCCTTATTGCTGATTGAACCGGCTTGATTACACAAAGGCGCCGGGGCGCGGGGTGAGACGTGAGACGAAGGAAAGGGTTGAGATTCGCACCCTCTAAGTTTGTAACGCCTTGTAGCACCCTTCAGCTTCGAGAGGGAAAGCGATGCTCCTTTCAACACAAGGTGCCAAGATGAGGTTTTTAAGAAAGTCCCAAATAAAAGCACCAGTTGTGAATGGAAAGGGGCAAAATAAATAAAAGTAACAGCTTGCTTTATTACTTTTTACTACGTTCTGATCAATTCATCATCTGTAGACTACATTCCTAGAAGAAATAAGAACTGAAGTACCTATGGTTCTTGTTCTGGTTCGCGAATGAAAATAAATAAAGGTGTCAGCATTACTTATTTCTTATTACTTGGCTCAGATCATCTATAGGACAATATTCCCAAATAGAGAACGTCCTCTATTACCTTGGATACTAGTTTGGTCTCAAGTTTTACTTTTATTATGAGTAGTAAAATTTGGAACCACACATCCTTAGAAAGAAATCACACTATATAATGTATATTCTGAGTGGCTCGGAAACAGTGGTATTTTATGTAGTTAATAGTTAACAACTATGGAATTTAAACCCCAAATTTCAAACTGTTTCCACTCTAACCGTGCTAATCCATTAAACATCTAACAAATTAAATGGAAATTAAAAATTAGGTTATTATTTTAAATCTTGTTATGTAAATTAATTAGCAATTTAAATCAGATATTCAGCAATTTAAGAAGTGAATAACATTCTCAAAAATATTAAGTTCAATGTAGAAGTTGAATAAAATGGTATTATTCCTTTCCTGGATGTATTATTGGAGAGAGAAAAAGACGAATCATTACTTTATTCAGTCTACAGGAAGCTCATGCACACTAATCAATATGTTAATGCTAAATAACATCACATCATAAAAATAAGACATATGTTGAGATAAGTTAAAAACGTCATACCTCTTCAGTCTTCAGGAATTTACCAGATTCCTTGGGTCTGTAGAAAAGTGTACATCGGTCAGATTATTTATACAAGATACTGAATATCAACGATCGATTAGATTGAACCAGCCTGAGAAATCGTCAATCGCAGAGCATGCCTTGGAGAATTTTCATATATTAAATAAATACAAGATTAATTAGAGAAGCCATTGATATTTTTAAAACTAAGAATATTAAGCTCAATCACAGCGATGCTTTGGAAATTAGTAAAGCATGACTTCCTGTATTAAATATGCTATAATTCGTTTCTTAGTTGTTTGATTACTTGCTTTGTTGTAATTGTCATTACCCTGAAGAAGGCAACAGTTTATGATGCCAAAACGTTGGGTTTAATAAATAAAAGTACAGAATTAAAACTAAAAAAGTTATTTTACTCAATAATTATGAATTCTGAAAAATATTTTATTAACTTTTTTTTATCTCAAAATAAATTCAGCATAACTAGTATCATATGTATTGTGCATTTTTTTCTAAGTCCATGTTCAATTTTTAATAAACCACGAACCAAATGTACTTTGCCGAAAGAAAGGAACAAATAAAGTATATAATCCAGTATAATAATCGTCTATTGTACAGGGTGTGTGATATGTATAGTACGTATCTGTTATGGTCCAAGCTCCACAAGTAAATGATATCAATTAATATAGTGTCATTCCTCGTTGGCAGTGCCTATGTGTAAACAGGGCCAGGATAATCCGGTGACTAAGTACCTGCGACCATAGACAGATCGTCCTTGCAACAAGGATGTGGTGTCTGGCTAATTGTGATTAATACACACACTTAACTGCCAGGATAAATAAACTCGATCGAAAGAAGACACCACCCACTATATATTTTATCCTTTATAGCTTGGTAACATACTAATGATATCAATATGAGATTCTGAAGAAGGTACATTTAAAATAAAACTTTATCAGTTACCAGACTTGACAAAATCACATGAGACAATTGGATAATACACACCATACAGACTTGATCATAAGAGAATTTTATAAAATAATATTTATTAATAACGTTTTCATAATCTGAAACCGGTAAACTATTGACCGTACCAGGCTTTAGATGCCTTAAAATCCTCGCTCGTAATAATCCTATGTATATTAATATTTATTTCTTAAGTCGAATCACAGATACTTTGAGATAGGTACTAATTAGGTTCAACACAATAAAATTGTTTAAGCAAGAGACTTTTAAAGTGAAACAATTCACAGGACCTCACAGGAGTCGAATCCAGGAGGAGGCAAGAAATTTTCACAATTTCTTTTTGTCCTTAGATAAATACAATTGCTGCCAAACCATGAAAAAAGTTCCTAAGTGTCTAATTATTGATGATAGTCTAATGGATTGTTTTAAAGATGTGTCGATAACAAAATTTGAACTTTTATATTTTTCATAAATACGGAGACAGTGTAATTTCAACAGGCCAGGATTTTCGGCGGTTTTACGTATTTTCAGAAGAAAAAGAGTTCCAGCACTGCCATGAGCATAGGAAAACCATCTGCAATACTGTGTGGTTTCTTAAGGAATTTTTTTTGAGGGAGACAATATTAAATTAAAAATATATTCGAACATTTTTTTTAATTAGTCTTATTATTACACATCTCATATACCAGAATAAGCTTTCAAATAGGTTTTGTCAAAAATCTTGAGCAAAACAGTTACCAGAGTATACAAACGAAAAAAGTGGATAGAAATAGAAATAGCGGAACGAACAAGGCTGGTAAAACAACAATTTTGTTGCGTGAAATTGTCTAGTAGTTTGAGCTTTAAGAAAATATTTTCTACTGTATATAAATCTGAGGGAACAGGAACAGCCGTAGGTAGAGATTGGTAGTTTATGAACAAACTATTCAGTTAAGTGAAATTGTCTAAAACTAAAAGTTTGAACCCCAAGAAAAATTGTGTAAAACTTGTGAGTTGCACAATAGTATTGTTCGCTTAGTAGCAAGTAGTAAATAATTCCTGTGCAGGTGTGCAGTATCACTATCAAAATAACCGAATGTTTTGTGTTGGGACAACAATGCTCACTTGGCGCAAGCAACAGCGCTATCACAACTTGCGGCGGGAAAGAATCCTCGCGATAGCCGCTTTGTCCTTCCAGACGCTTTTTGCTTGCGTTAACTTGTCCACAATGCACTGCAGTTGTGTGCTGCAAGTGCACGCAAAGTTGCAAAAACGATAACTCCAACTTAGGACAGCATCGATTCTTCAAACTTCAATAACGGACTACAGGAATATTTAACATATTTCTATGTAGGTAAATTCTTACAGAAAAAGTCTCTAAATAAATGGTTAGGATAAAAATTTAAAACTTTTAAGTTTTTAGCTAAAAATTCTGTTTTTTTCGATTCTCCAAACTTCAATAACGGACAATGCTCATGTTTAACATATTTTTATCTGTGTAAATTCTTACAGAAAAATGAGTCGAGATAAATGTTTAGGATAAAAAGTTACAACTTTTAGGTTTTAGTGTTCATACTTTGGTAGATGTCGATGCGTTGATTTCAAATTTACAAATATAATTTAGCTATCTATTTTCGTTCTTGAGATTTTTGCTCTCACAGTTGCACCTGGAAAAAGTGTGTTTTTTGAGAATGTTTTAAAAATGGATATGTAACAATCTCACCGATTACACCATTCAATTTTAAAGGCAAAGTTACTCCACATATACCTTCTTTGGAATGATTTGCTGAAAAATGAGAAAATCGGAAAAATCTCTTTTTCACTTTCTCATTTGGAATTTTTTTTCTTCAAAAATATTTATTTTTTGGACATAATATTTTGCCCATGCAGCGAATCAATATTTACCTAAATCCAGAAAATAAAAAAAAATTGGAGAAAAAAATTCCCCAGCGAAAAACTGAAATAGAGGTTTTGTCATTTTTCTCATTTTTCACTGAATCGTTATTTCCTGTGTTTAAGAACACAGTGAAAAACTAAAAATTGTAACTTACTTTTTTGTTGAAAATGTGACTTTATTTTTTTATTGATGGTCACAATATAATATTTTCTAATTATTTGTTTAAATTAAATTAAAAAAGTGCAGCGGTGAGTCAGTTGGTTCAACTCGAATTAAACGTAGTATAAGATTTAAGGTTCAAATCCCAGCTTGGGGTTCAAATCTCAGCTTTTAATTTTAATTATAAGTGAATAAATAACAAATAAACAATTGTACGGTACACGCAAGATAAAAGCTTTAACTGTTTTTAGGATATTTTTCTTTTACCTTGCTAATGATGTAAATAATGATAACTTTAATTTTTAAAAGCAAATCTTTAGAGTATTATTTAAAGTAGTTATATCCTACTAAAGTAGGAAGAGTATAGAAGTCATAAAAACTGATGATTTATACTCTGTGTTGATGTTAGTGTTAAGATGCAAAATAATTCCGTAAAATGAATAATTAGCGCGAAGTACTAAAGGGATTACTTTGGAAAGAAGAATATGAAGTTTGGCAGTAACATAGAGAATACATAAGAATAACATGTGCTCCCCAAACAGAATAATTCATCCTTTCTTTTCGCGTGTCAGGTGTCCTTGATGCCATCCTTGTTCCTCTTGTGTGCTCGCCATTAGCACCGTCTCTGTCTTAATGCCCGGTAATGGGGAAATATGTTAGTTAGGTGCTCGGCACATCAAAGCATGCCGGCTTGCTACTAATGTGCCTTTATTATCACACATAACAAGGAAGTAAGAAAGTTCCTGAGGTGCGATTGTCAAGTTGGAAGGCCTTATTCCGAAACGGAATAGCTAAACTTAAGTTTTCTGCTAATGGTAATGCTAAGCTCTCAGCTATTCATTCTTACTTACGAGATGAACACGGCGGAGCTTCCATCAAGGGATTTTTATTGCACTACCCCTTTATGTTATTCAACACCTTCAGGAATTATTTTCTGCCTTATTTGACACCTCTTCCAACGAAAACATACAATATATTTATAACTGAATGTATAAGATGTTTCAGGACTAGTGTAACAATATTTAACAGCTTATTCCTCAGTTATTTTAAGAGAAAAATGCCAGATGACCGGTTCTATATGTTGGTTTTTCATAGACTGAAATCGGGGCGCTAAAATTTAAGGGACGTTAATATTTAAAAACAGGTTTACTAAAATTATCCTTGGAAATTTCGTCCACTTTCGATTTGTTAGAAACTTGCACTACCCATTCATGTTATTCAACACCTTCAAGAATTATTTTCTACCTTATTTGACACCTCTTCCAACGAAAACATACAATATATTTATAACTGAATGTATAAGATGTTTTAAGACTAGTGTAACAATATTTAATACCTTATTCTTCAGATTATTTTAAGTGAGAAATGTCGAAAGGAAAACATTGGTGTCATAGAGTAGAACGATAAGGGTACATTTTTAGGAAGTGAAATCAGGGAGTTTAAATATCAGATATTTTAGGAAATTCCGGCTATTTTCGGTTTCTTATGACCAGTTGCAATAAAAAGGCGTAAAATAATATTAAGTAATATTGGTGCAGATATTATATCCAATCATGTAGGTATCTTGACATTTGTTTATTCCTTAAAACTATTCTCTACCGTAAGTTTATTTCAACGTGAAACGTGGGATGTCTTATAGCTATGGTTATAAACTGTAGATTACAATACATTTGCTGTACCTATCTACACTATCTATCTGCGGGCAGCTAATCTCGAACATTCCAGAGCCTTCCGGACTTTATAAAATTCCCGAACAATAGCGACCTCTAGCGAGACTACCTGACCAGACAGGTCAGCGGCGATGATGAGTCATCACCGATGAGTCATGTTCGTTATATTATACATCTCGTATTTTCTCTAATTTGTCTAAATGGGCAACTATTCATAGCGTTCAAATATAGATCTCTCATTTTGTTAAGAAACCAATATAAACTGTAGATAACAATAGATTTGCTCTACATACCTACCCTATCTACTATGTTATCAATTTAAAAGAAACTTTCTTCATACGACTCAAAAATGTATTCATTTATTAATAAATAATCAATAGGCCGACAGCCGAAATGCAAATATCTGTTAGCACAGCAGTCCCCCGAAAGAAAACAGGCGCTAACAAAGCTAATCCGTCTCCATATGCAAATTCTAATTCGTCCCTCGATCGTCGCTGATAATATTCTATAATTAAATCACCGAACCAGAGCCTCCAATGATTTGCATCGAAAATATATATCAATGCATAAATAAATCTATATGACGAACATCCTCGCGTCACTACAAACTTAGTTAAAAGTCCTCGCTGGGACTGTGACGCGCCTGATTAGCACAGGGTGTGAAAAGGAGCAGTCTAACAACGCGCGAGGGATTTCTGGCTAAGGAATTATCGATGTAAATGAAATGATTATTTGCCAGCAGCTCTCAACATTTTGCATTGAAATAAATTAAAAATTAAACTAAACTTCTTTCTCAACAGCACAAAATATATCACTTGGGGTTTATTACCCATTGCTGGATATTGGGTATGTCATATATTTTAACTGACGTGGAAAGTACACCACAAGTGGCACATTATATTTTTTCTACGACCACACTGTTAAACGTTACAGAACAAAAATATATGCACGAAAGCTATTTGACATTAAGAACAATATGGCGCAGGTAACCTCACAAGGAGTACCTTCACGCATGCGTAATGTTGGCAAATACCGTGAGAAATGATTTCTCACACTTTAACCTACGATTATGGCAAATACGCAACTTTGGAGCTATATAAAAAAATACCACTTTCTATAGTAGTCGTAAAAAAATTGAGTTATGTAAAAAAATTAAAAAAAAAACACTACGGACAAAGTGCCCTTTATAAAACTTTACGGACTCATATCAAAATTTATTTTTACGAACTCATCTGTCAAACTGAATTAACCTATACTTTAATAGTATTATATTTTTGCAGTTTAGCACTACATAATAAAATAACAAACATATGATTCTATAATACTATTGGTGAATTTATTTATTATTTACATTTTATAATAATTTATCTGATTTCATGCAGACGACGTCTAAGCAGGTGTAAACATAAATGAAAATTATAAAGAAATATTTGACACTTTGATAGTACGTTTGTTATTACAGCCAGCCATGTCTCAATAGCTAGTTGACGTTTTACAAAAAAAAAAATATGTTTTTAATTAATAATTTAACGATGTCGAAAAAATATAATGTATATGTAAGGATTAAAATATTTTTTATTTTTCACATGGTTTATTCTCCTCGGCTATCGTCTCTTACAATAAATTCGATAGGTATAATAAAAAATTATGCTTTAAGATGTTATCACACGAGATCAATATCGACGACTGAATGATACCGACGACTTCGAAATCGACAATTTTTTCTTTTACATCTGGAGTATTTACTTTTTTTTCGGTTGGCAAGATAAATCCCAAAAACTGATATTTATTGATTTTTTTTTCGATTGTTGATTTTACTAAATCAATTAAAATACTTTTAAATTATTTTTCACTGGTAAAAGACACGATTGTCAAGTAATTGGCACTTGAAAGATTATTTTATCAAAATGGCATTTTGTTGTTTTTATTTGAATCTAGGGATATTTTCACTATTCAGCTGTCAGTATCGACAACTGCCACCAAAGTTTTCGAACATGACCGAAAACTGGTTGTTCGAAATGAGTCACACTATCACACAAGAAAAGTAGCTCGAAATGACATAAGTTGTCAGAAATCGACAATAAGTTGTCTTTGTTAAGTCCCGTGTGATAACACCTTTAGTCCCTTGATAGATAAATAATTATTTAGAAACATCTTAAGATATCATCAACTTCATAACTGATAACAACTTTACATCTTGTTGTGAATTAGAATAGACCCCCAGGATAGTAAAAAAAAAAGAATAAGATTGTATTAAAAGTATTATATTTATAGAAAATTTATGAATGATGATGTTCCGAGAATGCAAGATAAGAATATGTTAAAGTTTAAACAAAGTTTCGAGACAAGAAAATAAAATTGAGATTCTCGAATTTCAATAATTTCGCCGAGATTTCTCGAGATTATAAAATTATTTTTTTCAAACGTCATAAATTGTGACATCTTGTCTCGTCTCGTCTCACAGAATCACTAATTGAGAAGGAAGAAATACAAGTATATTACCTATTTAGTTTTGTCTAAAAGGTAACATATTGGTAAACAGTTTTTGGATGGAAATAACAATTAAGCATCATTAAGAAAGAAGAAAAGAAGAAGAAAAGCAAGTGTGTTAACCATTTAACTATATTTTTCTGAAAGGTAGTTAAACAGTATTTTGGATGACAATAATTATTAAGCTATAATTTTATGAATAAGGATGAACTGAGAATGCGAGATAAGAATATGTTAAAGTTTAAACAATAGAAGAAGAAAAACAAGTGTGTTAACCATTTAACGACATTTTTCTGAAATATTGTTAATCAATGTTTTGGACGAAAATAACAATTAAGCTGTAATTTTATGATGATATGCTGAGAAAGCGAGATAAGAACATGTTAAAGTTTAAACAATGTGTAGCTAGTAATGGATAAAAACCAATCGAGGTCTCCCGTGGTGATTTAGCTTGAGTCATCGCAGCTCGTTATCTCTGCCCTTGTCTTCCCCTTGAGCACCTAAAATATTGATGGCTTCTATTAGCCATTACGGAACGCGGTTCGCTACCCCTTTTATTAAGGGATGTTTTGCATACACACCCGAACAGCGAAGACTTTTGATATATCGACATTCATCAGCGCTCCATTGTGCGGCTCTCGGATACATGTATCTGCATTACCAATTCTATATGGATAATGGCGACAGCAGGGGAGGGGACACTAATAATTCACTATTTCTCCGCACCGCTCATATTATTCGGACGAAAGATTACGGCCGTTAAGGGGCCCTTTCTACGTTTGTTTTGCATATACACTTCTACCCTGAACAGTTTCTACTTCTTTCCAATTCCTTCAATAATTAAACATACTACATGGTAGATAGATTTCCTTGACTGGTGTAGTAGAATGAGAGAAAAAATAGGGTTGTTTATGCTTTTCTGATTTTTTTATATGTTAATCTATATTTAAAAATATGACATACGTATTTTTTTATTTCACAAAAAAATACTGCATATAGCCACAAAAAATTCATAAAGTTCCAAAAATATACTCTCGCGAGAAACAGTAGTATAAAGTGACGTCACGCTCACTGCTTAGAAAGAGAAGTCTGGAATGAGTGAAACAGGCGTAGGGATAATACCTGACGTATTTCGTTTCTTTCTGAATACACAATAACTTCTTCAAAATTAGCGGCGTCAAACACAAACATTCGAATGATGTATGAAAAGACAAACAACTACTTGTTTACGACTGTTGTGCGCATGCGTTAGTCGTACGGCTTTCGTCAGCAAAATAGCGTTCGTTTTGAACACAGTGAATTTTTAATTGATAATTAGTAATATTAAAATTATTTAAAAATATTGAATTTTTAGCTCGAAAATTTTAAAATTTTACAAAATTTTGTTTGTAATAATTTTTAAAGAATTAGTTATGCAGATACCAAATTTACAAACAGAATTTAATTATCTCTTTTTGTTTCGGAGATATTTGCTCTCAAAATTGTACCCCAGAAAAGTGTGTTTTTTCAGTATATTTTAAAAATGAGTACAGATACAATCCCAACTACTCTACCATTCGATTCTACGGAAAAAGTTATATAAAGAAATGTTTTACCCACATATACGTTCTTTGGAACGATTAGGTGAAAAATAAGAAAAACGAAAAAACCTAAATTTCAATTTTTTGCCTCGAAACATTTTATATTCAAAATTTTTAATTTTTTGAACTTAAGTAGATATCGATGCGCTGATTCCAAATTTTCAAACAGAATTCAATTATCTCTTTTCGTTCTCGAGATATTTCAATTCAAAGTTATACCTAAAAGATCAGGTTTTTTAGGTACACTCCTTAAATGGTTAGGTTTACAACTTCGGCAACCTCACCAATCGATTCTATGGGCAAAATTACATAAGTGTACCAATTTTCAGATTTTTATCTCAACAGATAGAATTTCTACAAGAAAAAAACTGAAAATGGCCAAAAATCGAGAAAAATCGCAAGGGGTTCATCAGGCATTTTTTTCGATTTTGGCCATTTTCGTTTTTCCTTTCTAAAAATTGTATCCTTTGCAATAAAAATCTAAAAATTGGAACACTTATGTAATTTTGCACGTAGAATCGAATGGTGAGGTCGCCGAAGTCGTAAACCTAACCGTTAAAGGGGTATACCTAAAAAACCTGTTTTTTTAGGTATTTCAAAAACTCAACTTTGAACACAGATATCGCGAGAATGGTAAGAGATAATTCAATTCGGCTTGAAAATTTGAAATCAGCACATCGATGTTTACTTAAGTCTGTAAAATGAATAGTTTTGGAGAAAAAAAGTTCCTCGAAGAAATTTTGAAATTTAGGTTTTTTCGTTTTTCTCATTTTTCACTTAATCGTTCCAAAGAACGTATATGTAGAGAAAACATTTCTTTATGTAACTTTTCCCGTAGAATCGACTGGCATAATCGTTGAGATTGTATATTTACCCATTTTAAAGATATTACCAAAAAACACACTTTTTTGAAGTGCAACTTTGACAGCAAATATCTCAGGAACGAAAAGAGATAATTAAATTTCGTTTGAAAATTTTAAATCATCACGTTAAGATCTATCAATGTAAACTATTTCCTAAAATCATAATTTTGGGCAGAAAAATTAATATTTTTGACATATTTCGCGATTGCCAACACAATTTATGGTTTAATATTGTTGTTTTGTTTGTTTTAACTCTACACAACTTTGATTTTGAAAATAAATAAAAGTGAGATAATAAAGCGACATAATAAAATCGAAAAGGCATAATAGGATTGCAGTTTTTGAGACAAAAAGTTCCTCGGAGAAATTTTGAAATTTAGGTTCTTTAAATTTCTCATTTTCACCTAATCGTACCAAAAAACGCAGAGAAAATATTTATTTACAACATATATACGTACTTTCTTCTTTTTGAAAGTGAGTTCATAAAATTATTAATTGTTACGTAAAGCGGCCTTACTGACATCCAATTTTAGATGTCTTTACAATTTAGTTAAATAAATGCATTCGAAGAATACATTTTTCTTTTTTAATAAAACAGTTCGAAATACAAAACAACATCTAAAAAAAATTCTAAAAAGGGGCGTACATATTTTCTTTTTTTTAAAGTGAGTTTATAAAATTATTAATTGTTATATAATAGCGAGGTTACTGACAACCAATTTTAAATGTCTTTACAATTTAGTTAAATAAAAGTTTAATATTCGGAGTATTCGAAACATACCTTTTTGTTTCTTTAAAAAAAAAACAGTTCAAAATGCAAAACAAGAAAGAAAATTCTAAAAAGGGGCCCTATTTTATAAGTTGCATAAGGATGCCACATGCCTTACCACCGGCCCTGACCATAATAATATATTAATTTATCGTTTCCCAAGTACATTGATTGTTGCTGCACCGTTATTCACACTGCAGCTATATCCCTGCCAGAGTCCTGTTCTGTAAACGCATCCTTGGGTGAAATTTATCGCAAATCTGATTAAAGTTATTCGGGATCTGCACGTGTAGTAGCGTGTAACAATCTCCAAGTTGCGAACTTGTTTCGGTTATTCCAAATCTATTAAGTGAACGTATCGCCGAACAGTGAACACACATGCCGAGCCCGGACTCCCGGACTCCCGGAGCCCGGACTCCGATTACAATTCACTGGGCGGAATTGCCGGCCGGAAGTGAATTATCGAATAGCCGGCAATACCAACTTCGCGGGGCTATAGTCCCCATACTTCACTAAAACACGAGTCTGATATTATATCGATACACTGGGTCTATATGAGCAAATTGTTAGAGTAGACGCAAATACAAACTAAGTTGGAGGATTAGAGGGGATTACATTTTTAGGTGGCAAAATTCATCAAAACATCTATATTCGATTATTAGTTGATAGAATGTACAAATCATTAATTTATAGAAGGTTTCGATCAACTCAGAAACAGAGGTATTTTTATTTGCTAATACCTGATTCAGTCAGCCACTACGATTGTGTGGTCGTGGCGTGTCTTGTCTGATCGTGTAGATAAGCAACATAGCCCGCCCTGTCCAATTGGATGGGTTGCCGCACAACGGCGCGGTGTGTGCTGGCCTTGCAGAGACTGTAGGCTGACAACCTGCATCTCTAAAATGCAAGTAAAACATGTCACGAAACAAGTACTTCAAGTACTTGAGGCCTTGTTCCACAGAGGAATGTTGTGCCATTGATGATAATACCCGATTTCGTTGAGATTTGATATCTGCGTCAGTTCTTATTCTAAAGCAAAGGTTCCCGAACTTTTAAATATTGCGACACACTTTTTAGAAATCAAAACTAAAGCGACCCATTTCATCAATATCACCATACATTATAATTTTTAATTTTCAAATTCAATATCTTATTGAAACCCAGTAAACAATGGTGTTCTAAAATATAGCAGGACACAAAATATGTTATGGAAACGAAGTCTCAAGTATCTAAAATATCTTTTTGTAGTTTTATTTGTATTTTAGTGGCATAGGTTGTCAGCCTACAACCTCTGCAAGAGACCTATGATTTATATTGGGTTCCGAACCACTCCAATACAGTGCTATTTTTATTTGGATACAGATTGACGAAAATAGATTTGAACTCCAATTATACTCCTTTAAAGGCGGAGCGCATTAACCAAGTGAGCCATCTGTATGATAAAATTTATAATAAATTGATATCAGCAATTTACACATCAATATTAAAAGGATAAAGGTTGAACATTAATGGCCAGACGATTTTTTACTTTGTAGTTTGTACTTGGTCTGTTATATACAATTAGTTACAATTCCATCATTATAAGTCTCTCAGTAAACAGTATGCGTAAATAAAAAAAGGAACACTGATGATAATAACAGTAGTACAGAAAAAAGATCAAAAGGTAATTATTAACATACCCAGGATTATTATGAAAATCATAACCGCTGCAAATGTCAATTGAAATCCCATCTCGATTTTAATGTATATATGGCCTGGAATGATTCATAACATCCGTGGTTTGTTCAAGAGTTCACCGGTTTCACATTATTCACAAATATTATTTTATAAAATTCTGTTGTCAATAACGTTTACGTGGTCCTTCCCGTGTGAATCAGTACGATAATAATATTATCGTACAGATATAGTTAGGACCTTAGGACTTAATTACTTAGCTTACTTTTGTGTATGTAATATTCTGAAATAAGTAAAGATTTCTTCTGCTCCTATCATTAAAAGATACTGAAAATCGATGTATTCGTTTAGAACAACATATTTACGCAAATTTTTTTGAGAAATACAAAATTGGGAATTATGAAAAAGCTTTAGAATAAGGCCTACACTGACATTTTGGTATAATAAAAGAGAAATTAGTTGAATAATGATACCGTAAAACAGTAATTTGTGTAATTTTTCGGGATGTAAAGAAGGTGACCAGCAAAACAATGATGGAAGTGAACATATGTGGCAACATATATAAAGTATATGATTGCAGCGGTGTTTATGAATTTTACAACAGCTATTAACCAACGTATGACATATCAGGCCATAAAATCCGATGCAGCGAATGAGTTAGGGTAAAAATCAGGTCAATGCCCAAACAACAAAACAAAAACTCCGTCATTTTTCTCCCTTCACATCATCTAGTAGGCGGACGCACTGTGCGGACACCTGGTATAAAAATTATTGATTCATAGGGAATCAGAGAGAGCGTTGATTACCGTGACGTCACGGTTATCATGCCTTATTTCCCATGCAGTGTTATGGCGGCGTTGATCATGAATAGATATTGGCGTATCAATTTCAAAATCGCCATCTTCGATCCGTCACAATGCGTGAATTATTACTCGCGCCGTGGATGTCGTCGTAAATTAGCCATTGCTGCCAACACATGGCCTTCAAACAACAAATTCCCCAACACTACTACTAACATATCATTACTTTTTGTCAATTTGTATATATTATCAAAATCTTTCAACAAACACGTATCAACTTTCACTTTCGGTTAATCTAAACGAAGTTCTTCAAATACTACTAATAAAAATCTGATGTGTTCAACACATTACCTCCCACCACTGTACTGTAGTAATATATTCTATGTAAGCTTTTCAGTACATTCAATTTGTAGTTTTAAAATTTGTTTGTTATAGCAGCTCAGAATATTTTAAATTAATTTCATACCTAAAATTTCCTTCATATAATTTGTATGACCAATAAACAGCTATCTTTGGCGTTACTAATACTGGAACCGAATTTACCTTGATTCGTACATGCAAATATATTCCATATATATTTACTATATATTATTTCATATTTACTTATTTTATCTTTTAAACTGCCTTACATCAAATGTGACATCATATGTCAAATTTTGTGAACATATGAATAACTCATCTGTTCATCTATTTTATAGAAATTCCTCAGCCTAAACGATCAATAAAATTGTTATAATTTATATATTTTTCTATCTAGCTAGAAGTTATATAGGTACATCAGATCAGTAGATAATTTAAAAAAATGTATATTTAATAATATTGTAATTTGAGAAAAAATGATATTTAGAGGTATTTTTTAGGAAAAACGCTTTAATGCTTCAAATAAAATACTACTTCTGGTTAACCAATTGTATCAAAATTCATAGCTAACACTATAATAAAGTAACATGATTTAAATTTTCAAATTTGATTTGCTCGTGTAAAATAAAATATAATTATTGAATTAGATGGAGAATGTAATTATCTATAACATTTATTTGAAGCATTTTTGCCTAAAATAAAAACGATTTTCCTATGTCAATCGCCTATGGCCCACTTTTGATATTGAAATCATTACAAAAGTTAAAATATATTGTTGCCAGATATTAGAATTGGAGGATAAAATTATAACTCTGTAAGTGTGTTTAGCAAAGTACAATCTTTAGAGAGGAATCGGAGTGTAGGTAATCTATTGGCAAATCAATTGAGGCGCGATAATATCAGAGATGTATTTAAACTTTGATTATTCAGAAATTTCCAAGTTCTCGCAACAGTGCGGGAATTTCAGACATTTTAACAGTTCGAGGACTGAACATGAAATTGATTATTCACACGCCATTGACTCGATATCTCGTCCTGGATTACGAATATATAAACGTACGCGAACGTACGATAATGTGTGCACAATCAGAACGAACGTGGTTACTATGAAGTTACGGTTATTGTTATTACATCCCACTCTGTCTTACCCAACAAATCTATAATATTTCGGATTATAATAAATTCATTGCATTCCACTATTAGATTATCATATGTAATACCACAAGTAATTAGAATTTTACTTGAAATTTTGTTGTTATGGTCACGACTGCTTGCGACGAAAATCATACTCGACATGCGAATTCCTCGAAATATATATTTTCAATTAATTACTTAAAATTGTGACAGACGTTGTATCTAAGCAACGCCTATTTAGTCGTGTAAATTCCACTGCAATTGCCAGTAACTGACAATTGTCAGTGAGATTTGAATCCGATTGGTTTAATTTACCAAAATACTGTGATTTAATTAGACGACAAGTTATGAGTGAAATTGTCATATATAATAGCACTAGTAACTAGAATCTTACTTGAAATTTTTGTCGTTACAGGTTACAGTCCAGACTAATTGTTGCGACGAAAATCAAACGAGTTCGCAGGACGAGTGACTATTTTCTAAAGCAACAAGCAGGAGTGAGTTAGGCAAAAATTACAAGTAAAATTATAGTTACGAATGGTATTCGGCATGACAATTCCTCGAAATATATATTTTCAATTAATTACTTACGCGGCAATTGCCAGTAACTGACCATTGTCAATGATATTTGAATCTGATTGGTTCAATTCACCATAAAACTGTAATTTAATTGGATGACAAATTTTGAGTGGAATTGTCAATATAATTTTTTTAAATTTGTTCTCCTGGAAAACCCATTGGGATACTAAGGTGATAAGTGTGGTTGTTTTAATTCCTATCGTGGCGAAATACTCGAATTGGATCTGCTAATCGATGAAAACATCTGAGCATCTTGTGCGTTTCCCTCTTGTCCCGATCGTCGACGATTGATTCTCCCTATCTGCTAAGTGACAGGTGGTCATTCTTTTCATTGTTAGAACTTGTTTTCCTTTGTTGGAGAAAATTGAGCATCGTCTCGCGTTCCTCCCGTTCGTTTTTTCACCCCCTCCCCTCTCTTAGGGATGTCATCAATGCGAGAGCTTTCTCTTGGCTCGACAATCGTTAGTGGCAGACGACAATTTATTATAAGGCTTCTAATCAGTTATGACATTCGAATGTATCTTTCTTTTATTGGTGAAAAATTATCTTGATGCCTCGACGACAGACGCCGTATTGAGGATGTCTTGTAGACGATGGATAACTATCCATCCTGCAGAAGAAGGTTTTTCTAACAATGACGCCATTTTTACTTCTTACCAAATTATCACGTCCATTTCTTACGATCTATCTATTAGACATATCAATCTACTAGATTCAATGATTACTTTTAGTAATTTAACAACTTCATTGTGAATCGCATTTTAAAAAAGGAATAGGTATTAAAATAAAATAAACAATAAAATATAGAAATCTGTGTAAAAACTAATGGCGGCACGTTTTACATTAGGGACAGAACTACCTTACTTGGTTAGCGCGGTCCGACTCGAAGTGAACGGAATTTGAGATCTGGGATTCAAATACCAGCATTGCCAATTAATATCCACTATAAGCTGTAGGTTCTTTACAGAGGCTGTAGGCTGATAACCTACTACTGGGAGTATATTTTTATATATTATTAATAACTATTATCCGTTTTCGTGATCTAGTCTGTATGAGTTGATATGACAGCTGTATTATCCAATTGTCCCATGTTATTTTGAAAAATCTGTAGAGTAATATTTTTACTATACTGACTTTTCAAAATTACATGCTATATAATTATGACTTAGTTACCCTGCTTATTTTTGTGTATTTAAAAAGAAGCTTAATATTCTAAAACCGGTAAAATAATATAACGTACTGTTAAACATATAGGTAATAAAAAGTTCAGTCATTTTTTCTTAAGCTTCACGCATTTCTGGTGATGTACACTCTAACTCATTATCAAACATAATGTTGAAAATAATACTAATAATTACAGAAAAAACAATAAACCTTGTGATAATTGAACTGGCAGAATAAGTAAACATTTTGTTTTCTGTCATAGATATCTATGTTAATATATACATCATAATAAATCTGTCAAAAAATATGTGCAAAATTATTGTTAGAATTAAATAATTACTAATTGATTGTGAATAAAATAGCATACACACCCCGCGAAAATGCTTTACAGCCTCGTGTTTATGCCGTAAATTAAGCATTTCTAGGCTCTTTATATAATATACTATTTCTAGTGTATATCACGTTATCTTTTTTTTTTCTATTAACAATAAATTATTCACTAGTGTTGAACCATTCCGCCGGTATATTGAATCTATTTCCCTCTTGACGGATGCCCGATCCGTGGCAGTTCAAAGGTCATATAGCCCGCCATACCGGAGTCATTTGTATAGAAATAACCTCAGTTTGTCACTCCGGAACTCCGGATCCGGTCGTTCCCGGAATCGAGTTCGAAGCAGTTCAGAAGAATTGGGGATATTTTTCTAGCCAGTTGACCTCAACAACCCCAACTTATTTTTCAAATAAGGGAGGATGGAGATCTTTGACAGCGGTATATACATTCGAAAGGACGCCTTTATATGTATGGGATAGTTCAAATAAGTCAATCCACAACAAAAATGATGTTTCATATCTATGTTTGTATTTATCATTATTACGTATGAAAAGAAGTATATACAGAATCTTTACCAATATATATATATATGTATATAAATATATATACAGGGTGAATACTGAAAACCTTGACATAGGGAAATAACATGGGAAAACAGTTTTTTGCTGTTTCCATCTGTCCCGCTAAATAAAATCGGGTGTATATGGTATCGTTAGTTAGATTACTTAATTTTGCATCAAATAAAACCAAATGTTGTGTAATATGGCCTATTCTAACTGAAATATTTGATAAAATAAATTGTATTTTGAAGGTTATCCTTCATATTTTTGAATAAGAAACGTCAAAAACAAAATGCTCCATAGCCGAGTGGATACGAGGTCGGACTCATAATAAAAATAATCTACAAGACCTGGTTCGAGACCACCTCGGCCCTATTTTTTTTTAATTAAATTACACTTAAAATATTTTTATTATATCAGAATGTTCAAATTTTGATACTAGGTTACGAATACCAGCAAAAATATTTTGAATATCTCTTAAACTTTTGCCCTAATAATAAAGTTTTATAATATTTATTATATCTTCTTATACCTACTAAATCCATTTTAAAACATGAAATACAAAATTATACATCAAAAACTAAATTCGAATTAATTTTAAAGTTTGACAGACAGCAAATAATAATTCTATTACATATTTGGATTTTTTTTATTTATAAAAATATGAATATTGCTATTTTATTAAAATAGTCTGATATAATAAAAATATTTTAAGTATAATTTAATTAAAAAAAAAGTAGGGCCGAGGTGGTCTCGAACCGGGTCTTGTAGATTATTTTTATTATAAGTCCGACCTCGTATCCACTCGGCTATGGAGCATTTTGTTTTTGACGTTTCTTATTCAAAAATATGAAGGATAACCTTCAAAATACAATTTATTTTATCAAATATTTCAGTTAGAATAGGCCATATTACACAACATTTGGTTTTATTAGATGCAAAATTAAGTAATCTAACTAACGATACCATATACACCCGATTTTATTTAGCGGGACAGATGGAAACAGCAAAAAACTGTTTTCCCATGTTAATTCCCTATGTCAAGGTTTTCAGTATTCACCCTGTATATATATATATATATATATATATATATATATATATATATATATACGTTTAATTGTGTTATCAAGTGAGCTCGGAATACGAACTACTTTCTTTACTAAAGAAATAAAGACTTTCGTTATCTATCACCATTTCACAAATGTCACAAATAATCACATTCAAATAAATAGTCTTTTCAACAAGTATTTATTACTAACTAACAGCTTCTTTTATAATGTATTTTGTAATTAGTATTGGATACGCGTGGGAGAGATGGACCGGTAGGAGAGATAGACGTTTGGTCCTAAAAGTATATTAAACTGATATTTTTCATAGTGAATGTTAATTTTGTTGTTTAGAGACAGTGTAAGTAACCGCTTGAAAATTAATGCACACAATACTGAATAATACCAGATTTACTTTAAAAATTGCCAAAAAAAAATCGTACCTTATATTCACAACTAGTTAATTACTACTTCGGTAAGTTTAAGCTAATTATTTATGTACACACTTTATAAACATGTGCACAAGACTTAACATAACCTAAAAATGTGGTTCGTTTTATACATAGATGGACCAGAGGATTTTTATTGTTAAAAATATCAATTCAACCAGTAAACAGGAAAAAAATCATTCGCACATAGAAAGGTACACGATCTAGTTGCTATTACATAAGTTTTGAAGAATTGTTGTTATATGATTAATCAGAGAATGATGATAATGAAGAAGCTAAAGATTATGAAATCGAAAATGTGGGATGCAAGGAAAATTATTTTAAAAATTGATAAAGAAGGATGATTAGATAAAATGTGTAATTTTTGGTCGTTGTTTACACGAAGAGTGTATCATATACGACAAATTACAAAAATTTGTTAACCAGTTCATCTTATACCCTTGGTCCATCTCACCTATATAGTGGAGAAGAGTTAAACTTTTTCTAACCCGAATATTTTTTTTGTAGTTTTATCATAGAATAATATCTAAAGTATTCGTAATTGAATTTTGTCAGTTGTAATTCAAAAAGGAACAAATGTTTTGAAGTACCTTTGTGCAAGCGATGTATAATTTAAAAAAAAATATGTCTTCAATATAAAATAATTAATAATAGAATCCCATTACTTTTTGGATAAACACCAGATCTCACATCTAATTAAGTGAGCAACCACTATCCGTATAAAAAATAACATATTATTACTTTTGAGTTATAAATTGAAATCGAAAAGATTTGAAGCTCCATTTTTAAAATAAACGACCCCATGTCAAAAGGTCGTCATATTCGTATCATTTATTAATTCCCCGGTTGAAAAATATCTTTGGCGCGTCATTTCAATCGTGTTTCGTTTCATCATTTAGCGAAGATCACCTCCAGTTGACAGTTATTACATATGTCATGTCACTGCCCCCCTTGGGTGCTCCCCTGGTAACGTGCGCCTCTGGCGATACCCCGATCTGTCATCCCTACCGATCACTCATTGTTTCATTCTGAATAAAAAATATCCATCTGTCGCGATATGCCGCAGATTAATTGTTTTCTAACAACTGCTAATAAAAATGAAACAAAAGATGACACAGTTTGTGTCATTTATAAATATCACCATACATTTGCAGCAATACCAGAATTTATTAATACTTTATTATTAACCTAAAATAAAAATAACAGATGTTGTGTTCCTTCTCTGTAACATAACTATTATTCCAATATTCTCGATCACGTGTTCAAATATTTTTTATGTTGTGAAGCAAGGATAATAAATGCAGATATAATAAAAACAATAATAATATTAGAATTAAAATAAAAAATTATATATTTGAAATAAAACAAGAGATGTTGTGTCTCTTTACTGTAACATAACATTTACAATATTCCGCGAACACGTGATCATATTCCTTTTATTTCGTTAAACAAGGATAATGATACAGGTAAAATTAAATAAAATATTATACACCAAGGTTGAGAAGACTACCATTATTGAGTTCGTGGTTATGAAGTTAGAGTAACGGACTACAGAATCAATGGTCTTCAGTTCGAATCATACTTAGGAACAAATTTGATTATAAAAATTTCTTGATTAATTTTGTTGATAGCCTATTTGTTAATAAATTTATTTAATGCATTGTCTATAATTTTTTGTAATTTCTATAATTTTAATTATTTCCCATTAAATATTTTTTACAAAACAGTAATAATTTTGTAAGTATTAATATGAAAAAACAGAAAGGTTATTAAAAAAGTCCTAAGTCAGAATCGAATTGAAAACCTTTGATTCTATAGGCTATTTTATGCGTGTAAAACAATAAAGACATCAGGCAAAAAAAATATTCCTTTTTGTAAATTTTACTGAATTATGCTATTAAAATTAAGTAATCTGAATTAAATAAGATGTAGTATTTTATGTAGTATTATCCTGTATAATATAGTGACTTAGTTGTTAGCTGGACAGTTTTTATTTACCAAAAGTTGGTTTCCCATGTTCACTGCTAACATTTCATTCCCAATCCTGGTAACAAAAATGATGTTGACAGTAACAAGCATTTTGACATGAACATTATCTTCTTTCATAATAGTAGTTTCAGTGTGTGAACCTCATTTTTTATTTTTTATTTGATTTACTTATTTAATTCAGAGGGCATATTTAAATTTTAATCTCATACTTAAAACTTTTCTTGAGTATAATGATTCAAACAATATTTGGATTTCGAGACATGAGTTTCTTTTTAAACTGTGACAGTTTTCATTAACGATCTTGGTTAATAATAATTTATTAATGACCTAAGTGACCATGGTTACCAAGTACGCAGTAGTGAAAAACAATTTCTCATGTCAAATAAAGGTTAATAACAGTGTGTGTCTAGGTTAGTAGTGAAAAACAGTATTAATATAATGGATGTTGAAACCATGAAAAGGATGTATTATTTGAAATAAAAAGAAGAAATGTGATGTCCCTTCTGTGTAAGACAATAGCTCCAATATTTCGCGATCACGTGACCATCCTTCGCTCGATGTTGTCACAAGAGAGGGGGAAGGACGAAGCTCTGAATATTTCCACACGCATTAATATCCTTCAACTGTATCTCTATATGCCGTACGTGCCTTGCAGGAAACGGTATACGTGGTGTTTCGAGAGTCACGAAATAAGGATGCCAGAAATAAATACTACATAGAATAGATACTACGATGAGAAGAAAGTAAAAAGGATAAGCAAGGAGAAGATAATGGTGTTTCTTATGGAAATTACTAGGATTAAAAAATTTAAAGGTATTGGAACTACATTTTCATTGGTGCTAAAACTCTAAAAGAGATTTGACCACATGTAAAATTGAGAAGTGAACTTTAGCTGTTCCATGACTATTGAACTTTTGGTACAGTAGGTCGCTTCAAGTCTCTGCAAGGGATCTACAGTTTATAGTGGGTTTCGAATCGACAACGGACCTTATTTAGTTCAACCACATACCTAATTCCAAATATATGAATGGTTTATAATTCATCAGCCTTAATTTTGATGAAAGAAAAATTTAAAGACTTGTAGAATAATATTTGAAACAATTCGTTTTTGTTAAGGTAGAAGAAGGATAAATGATTAAAATTAGTGTTTCACGAGAGTCTTGTATTTTTCTTGGTCTTGCCTCGATCTTTAAAAAAATGCGTGACAAGAACAAGACCGGAGCTACAAATATCAAGGCAAGAAATTGACTCCCAAGAAATGTGTAAGAATAGCAAGATTTTCTTTATTTCGTGAACTCTCGCATTTTTTTGCTAATTTTAAATCTAGATTTATTATAAGAACCTACCTCTAAGTTAATAAAAGTACAAAAATATATAAGTATTAAAAACATTAATACAATTTGCAAGAAAATGACGATTAAGACAAAATTTTTATATACAAAAGTAATGAAAGACAAGATAATCTTGTTTTTTTAGCCAAGACAAGAAATTACTAAACAAAACAGGAAAACTTGTAAAACTCTAATTAAAATAAGAACTATACTTAAAATATATGAGATATGAGAACGACAATCGACCAGTAAGTAATAATGCAGTTGCAAAAAAATACAAGTGACATATCGTTGAAAAAATAATTTAACGAATACATTTTTTATCAAAAAAATAAACAAATGAAAGGAAGGATGAAATTAGTAGGAAGTTTACGGAACAAAACATTATAAGTAGGTATATAAATTTTATGATAAATATAAAAATATTTGAAGAATAGATATTCAATAATAATTATAATAATTTGGGTTTAACCGTATTTTGTAATATTTTACGGTGTTATGTGGGAGTACTCTAGAGACAGCCGGTATGCGTTGTCCGTGTTTGTGTCTGTATCGGGATCTGAAGAGTGCGCCGGATCGCACATTGCCGAACGCAGCCACACATATGAAAAGTGGGACTTATATTTTGCATACTCCACCCCCGCTGTCACATCACCACCAGTGCCGGCGGCAAATACCACCCCCAAAACCCACCATAGTGTATCATCAAAATTAATAACAGTTGTACTTCTAATAATATATTTGCATTTGTTTCATTATTTGTTGGTCATACTACAACATATAGAGATTTTTTTTCAAGTAAAAGGAAAAAAAAAACATTGTTTCAATAGAATGAAATTTTAAATATAAAGACGACCATTTCGACCTCGCGGTCATTATTAATTACAAACTGAATCTTGAAAGCTAAACAAAAATATGTATCTTTTGACTAGACTAGAGAATGTTTGTATTTATTCTTACAGTCGTCTTTAATTTTATATTTTATGGTTTAACTAAAAGTGCTTAATTTAAAAGAAAATATAATATTTTATTTAATTATAACTAATATTTTTGTTATAACTGGGGGTTTTACTAAATTTTTTGATGGAATAAAATTACCATAACCCTGACCTTTGTGGTCTTAGAGAATGGAAATTTTCTGTAACAGCAATTGAGTTGAGATCAAACCCTTGAGCAATATATTTTTACAAGCACAACAAAATAGCAATAACAATTAAGAAGTTTATCTATAATTTTGTCGTTAGGTTCTGTTAGATATGTCATGTAACAAATTAATTTATTTTTATAATATTTTAATATTAAAATAAGCAGATGAGGTTAATGCCATGTAGCAATAGCAATATATTTTTTCTGCGACCACTATGGAAAGTAGCAGTTTTCTCATACTATATAATGTTTAAAAGTTACATATTTTCCACAATTGTGGCTTAAAGTGTAAGAAATCATTTCTCATAGTATTTTGCCAACACTTCGCATGCGTGAAGGTACTCTTTGTCAGGTTACCTGAGCCATATTGTCTTTTATGTCCAATAGATTTCGTGCATGAATTTTTGTTCTGAAACGTTTAGTAGTGTGGTCGTAGAAAAAGTATAGTGTGCCACTTGACTTCGTCTCGTGTCGAAACTTTCAGGAAATGGGAAGCTTTCTGCACTTGTTGCACAGTATACTATATTCTACTATAAATAATATGAAAGAAGTAATAAACTGCCTGTAGTATTAATAATAAATTATATATGGAGTCTAAGGCTAAATTATAATTAAAATAATTAAAATTACCCCTTAACCTTAAAATTAATTTTAAAAATTACTAAATACGTATTTCGAGAACTAAGTTCTCATCATCAATAATATAACTGAAAAGAATTAAACAGAGTAGATAAGATTACTCAACATGTCAACATGTCAAAAACCATGCCAAAGGTCCTAACAACTCTGATGAAAAAGGAAGGGAACTGGGAATATATAGGAACGCAAGTTTTAGGCGAATGGATACCTAATTAAAAAAAATTAAAAGATTATTTGTCCAATAGTATATCATTAAAATTTAAATCGTCCAATAAGAATTAAGTTTAAGCTTGTATTAAATCAGTTTAGAGTTTGGTATAGGCCCGAGTATATTTAACAACGTTCGATATATGTTGGTGTATTTTTGAAGAGCCCCTTTCTGGCAGGACGCCCCTGGTTGTCAAGTCTGGGCTGACATATGATTTGTGGTCTGAAATGTCGTATTTGAATACGGCCAAGCATTTTTCCAAGCGGCTTATGCCGTTGTGACATTAAGCATTTTTTTTGGTGGCGACTCGAGGGTGATATTTCGGTAGGAATGTAATGTGTATAGACGGGGGTGAGGAAATCGTTAGAGGGTGGTATTGACACCCCCAACCCCCAACATACAAGGAATATACACTTCGCCTACGCAAAAGTCACCACAGATATACTTTATAATTTTTAGTGGATTATTTCACACTTTATTATTCATTTGATGGTCACAGGTAGTTTTTTAGTGATTATTTTACACACGTCATTTTCACCCAATCAGAATGCTTCATTTGATGGGGATAGGTCGTATTTTAGTGAAGAAATTTGATAAAATCACACTAGCATCGTCATGGTTACATTTTGTTGGTATGAAAATTTTTACGTTTGAAACTTTAAAAAATACAGTGATACGTGCAGAAATTGATTGAGAATGGGATTCGGAGACATTTCTATTGATGAAATTAATACCAATATTGATCAAAGTGTTCCAGAGAAAACAAAAATAACAAGAATGTCTATTTGTAATTTGTGACGTAAGAATATGCATTCCCTTGTAAAATTATAAGTAGGAAATAAATGTGTTTATTTACTTTTTATCATTCGTGAAATAATCAAGCAAATATAATTCGAGCTAAGAATTTAATAGGTAAAATTAATTCCTGCGAAGTAACGACAACTTGGGTCAAAAATGACTATTAAATCACGACAGCGAAGCGAAGTCATTTTTGACACTCGTTTATCTGTTACTACAGTTATTCGTAAATTTTTCCAATAAATTCTTGGCTCTTGTTATATTATATTACTTATGATTATTTCACACTTATTATTTTCACCCAATCAAAATTATTCACTTCATGACCATAGGTAGTTTTTCAGTGAAGAAATTTGATAAAACTACAGTATCATTGTCATAGTTACATTTTGTTGATATCAAAAATTTTGTGTTTGAACTGTGGTCATTCGTGAAATAATCAAGCAAATGTAATTTGAGGTATGAATTGAATTGGTAAAATTTTCTCATAATTCCTGAAAAGTAACGACAACTCGGGTCAAAAATGACTCTTTAATCATTCCAGCTTCGTTGTCGTATCTAAATATCATTTTTGACCCTAGTTTGTCTGTTACTACGCAACAACTATTCGTAAATTTTTCCAATAAATTTATGGCTCTTATTATATTACTTATGCTAAATTTATAATTATTTCATTAAACGTGCTAAAAAGTTTATCCTCATTTTGTTAGTCCACAATTTAATGAAGCTCAAATAATTAAATTTCGTGCTAATTACCTTCCAATGAGGTGTCTCAACTAAATTCATAATGAACTTCAATAAAGCGCTAAAGTGATCCACAAACAGCTAATCAATTATTCTGGAATCAAGTCTTGCAAACTCAAGTATCGAATCTTTGTGAATTCTCAATGATTAAGTTACGGCTTCAAAGCGGTAGTTCGGACCGAAATCTCGATGCATCTTGATGCAATAGCCACGGAGGAAGGGAAATTACAAGGGAAAGGTTTGCAGATATTGTGGACAGGACTAAAGAATTTGTTTTTGATTTTAAAGATGTTGAATTACAAAGGTCTTTGGTTTATAACACATTGAATATATTTAGGTATATTAGGATAAGAATAATAAAGTTAACTAACCTTAAATTTGAAAAAAAAACTTGAACGTCACATACCTGTAACAAAAAATACATGTTATTAAAATTAAATTAAAAACTTACTTAAAAAAATATTTAACACGTAGACTTAAGTTCCCTTATTGATTATATTTATTATGGTTATATTTATTCTACGAGGCGATAGCCATGTGAGTAATAAAAAATACTTTAGTCCTTAAGATATACATTATATTTTTTCCGAAATCGTTAAATTATTAATTAAAAACATAAATAAATAGCATTATGTATTTGTTAAACGTCAGATAGCTATAGAGACGGAGATGGCTGTGATAACAAACGTACTGTCAAAGTGTCAAATACTTCTTTATAATTTTCATTTATATTTACACCTGCTTAGACGTTGTCTGCATGAAATCAGATAAAAAAGTAGCTAAAGTAATACTTTACAGACTCTTATTTAATTTAAATTTAACTTTACGTACTCGTCTGTCAAACTGAATTAACCTGTATTTTAATAGTATTATATTCTTTTAGTTTATCTCAGCAATACCTAAAATAACAATTCTATATTATTATTGGTGAATTTATTTATAATTTACCTTTTATAATAATTTATGTGATTTCATGCAGACGACGTCTAAGCAGGTGTAAACATAAATGAAAATTATGAAGAAATATTTAACACTTTGACAGTACGTTTGTTATCACAGCCATCCTTGTCTCAATAGCTAGATGGACGTTTTATAAACACATAATGCTATTTATTTATTTTTTTAAATAACGACTTCGGAAAAAATATAATGTATATCTATAAGGACTAAAGTATTTTTTATTACTCGCATGGTTTCCTCATGCGTAATAAAAAATTAAACTTTATTCCGTTGATATACAAATAACTATTTTAGCCTTACTTATACTGTCAATATTTTTGCCATTCTTTTTATAAATTACACTGTCTATTATTAACAATAACACCAAATTACAAAAACTGAACCTTAAAATTGACTGCAGAATGACATGACAATGACTAATTACTTAGGAATACCAACTAAATTTACAATTTGTACAACGGTACAGAATCGTGTAATTCGTGTAATGTCAATAAAAATAATTTGAAATATTATGAGGAAGATATATTTAATCATCTAAAGCGATCCGTTCGTTTCGATAATGTAATGAAATATGATAAAATTTCACTAATGCTTCATCCTTCCATCGGAATTTTAAATTTTAATTCTGTATTTCCTCAGAGACCGTCGAAGCCGATCGACGTTTAGATTACGCAAATATTTCTCATCTTGAATTATAGATACATTTCGCATATTCCCCAGGTATTATAGACAGCAGATAATACCGTTAATGGACTGATCTTAACGCGTTGCTATGGTGATTTGTTGATTGAGTTTTTACTGTCATTTCAAAGCCATCATGGATGCAGATATTGACGGGTTTGTATCTTTTCCATTACGGATGATAAAACATAAAATATTAAGTAGAAATGGAGGTTTTTCATATTTTTTTCATTTTTAATACATTAATTTGAGAATAAAAATATTGAACACCAATTTTTCATTTTATAAATACACATTTTCCTGATGTTAAAATAATCATAAAAGTCGAAAGACTTTTTTTGTGTCAGACAGAAGTAATGTGGTCAGTATTGGATGAACATATCCAAGCAAACAAACCTCGTTAAATCATTTTAACAAATATACTATGATTTTGAACATAAGTACGTATTTAGGTTCCTTTTAATATATGTATATTTTTTTTATTTTTATTTTGATATAATTTATAATTTATATATACCTACTTAGATAAACGGGCGCCGATTTCTCCAAATTTCCTTAGAGCAATTTTTTTTTACAATACCAATGTCAAAACATACAAGAAAAAAGTAATATTAGAGCAAACACTTTAGAATGCTTTAGTTCTTCACCCATTGAAACCAGAACACAATCCAGAGCAGACAAATATACTCCGGACTGTTCTGATTTCAGCAGACCTAGAATTGGAGCAAACACTTCTGAAAGCTCTAATTCCTGATATACTGAAACCAGAACACAATCCAGAGCAGCCAAAATTGCTCCTTAATGTGATCTGATTTCAGTAGGCCAAGAATCAGAACATTCTTAATACTTGCTCTACTTTTTGGCCCTCTGAAACCAGAACACAATCCAGAGCAGCCAAATCTGCTTCAGAATGTGTTCTGCTTTCAGCAAACCAAAAATTAGAGCAACTCTTCAGAATGCTCTAATTCTTGACCCACTGAAAGCAAACCACAATCCAGGGCAGCCAAATCTACTCCAGAATGTGCTCTGGTTTCAGCAAGCCAGGAATTAGAGCACACGCTGAAGCGTGCTCCAATTCCCTGCCGGCTGAACTAGATCACCTTCAGGGCATTAAATTCCCTGGAAGGCGGTCTCGCCAGACCACCAGTCGGGGCGGAGGCCCGAAGGCCCACTATCGCCCCGGCGCCCCGCAGAACCGGACTGAATGCTAGCGTCTCAGGATCCGCGGTATATCCTGAGACGCGCATTATTACCGGTCATATGGATTCCTATTGGCTGATATTCAATCTGTAATTGTAGCTGTACAAGTGGGAATTTTAAAATGAAAATTTATATACATGGGTACATTGATGCGAGGAATTTATTGGTGATATTTTTATGGGTGTAACTTACACCCATTTAAGGGTAGTAGTCAGTTATTTAAAAATAAAATAATAACAATTCAGGGTTTTATTATTGACGTAAAAAAATGTTTTGCTAAGGAAAATATTTCCTGAGAAGCATTGCATTCTTTTAAAACTGCCTTCATAGAAAATTCCTTTCAAAAAGCAGTAACCAGCAAAACATTAAAGTATTTATACGAATTTTTAACTTTAGTTATTTTTTCTGAGCTGTAAATAGCATGTGCTACATTTATACGATCGTAGTGTACATATGGTAAAATAAAAAGTAATGGAAATAGAGCGATAGAATTAAATGTAAAAAGCAATTAAAGATTAAAGAGCATTATAGCGTTTTCATAAACAATAACGCGAATTCTGCGTGTAGAATAATCTAGAAAATCTCAATAACCGTTAAGTTGATAATACCATCGAAGTTGGCCGTGTTAATATTCAATAAAAGAGCCGCAGAATCACAGCCTACTGCCCCGCACCCTCGCGCGAGTTCATTGAAAAAAAAAAGCAAACACTGAAGGGTCGGGCGATTGCTCGTAAAATTTTACAATAACTGACCACGTGAGTCCTTTGTTTTTCATTTTGGAAGATACGATACTGTTGATCAAGGATCGCTGTGCAGAGGAAAAAACAGCGAAGAATAAATGGATTGTGAAACAAAAGACTAAAATAAAATTTACTGTTTCTGGTTCAATTGAGTTGAAAAAACCAGTCATGTAGAATTATTCCCTAGTATGATTTAACACTGATGCGTGGAACTTCAGATATTTCATAGGCGTACAAATAGGGATTCACTCACCCCCTTTTATTACAACTATAAATTTATGTATACTTGTTCTACGACATCAATAAAAAAATCACTACAGGATTGAAGTATACTCCTTTTATAATTTGCTTACAATAATAAGTAAAATATTCTAGATCAGAAATTACGACTAAGAAATACAATAATTTCCATAAAAATTTGAACACTGAAACCACGACATATACTGGAGTAACAGGAATAAGAGAAACTAGCGCCAACTCTAGAAAAAAATATTATTAAATAAATTTGAGCAAATAATCGAGCAAGAATACGTGACAATAAATTCATTAAAAATTAGTAAAAAGAAAGTTTCCACTGTCTGTAAAAAAAAAAAATAAATAGTATTATATACAAATATAATAATAAAGAAAATCAGGAAATATTGAAAAAAGTGGTAAGCATCCCTAGTTATAAGAAAGGATTTTGTGTCTTATTTTCAGGTTATATGATTTCGAAGAATAATTAAATGATTTAGTCAATAATTATTACTATTATATATTTTGTGAAACCAAAATTTACTTAGGTACATATGTTAAAAAAATTGTATTCATTTTTTTAACACTGTTTTTGTACTTTATTTATTTACAGGTAGATTCTTTTAATAAATCTAGATTTAAAATTACCACAAAAATTGCAAGACTACAAAAATTGAAGAAAATCTTGCTATTCTTGCATATTTCTTGCAAGACAATTTCTTACCTTGTCTTGCTTTGAAATTTGTAACTCTCGTTTTGACTAATAGGTCAATTCCGAACAAATCTGTAAGTCTTACAGATCTGTAAATCTGTAAAAAACTGACAAAAACGCATCTATTTTTGTTAATTAATATAAAATTATATATAAGAGAGGCTACTTTCGTTGCGATTTTGTTCATTATTTACAAATTTACAGATCTGTAAATCTTACAGATTTGTTCAGAATTGGCCTATAAGGCAAAAACAAAAAAAATAAAAGACTCTCATGAAACACTATTCTTGCAACAGAAATTGATTGATGATATACAAGTACAAGAATTTGGAATATTTAATAAGTAGTGTATTGTTAAAAATAAATGACAGTTGAATAACGGAAACAATAAGCATTGGAGACATTTAGCGTTGGGAAGGATCCCCGATTTCACATCGAATCCTCCGGTATCACAATACCCTCAAATCCACTGCCGCCTGCGATATATAAGTTTGGTTTTTGGCAGAGCCCTAATACAGGATCTGCATATTCATGTAGACGACTACTCGGCAGAGCGAGACGGCGAGATAGGCCCGCACGGCAGGCAGACGGAGACAGCAACACAGCTTGGATCAAAATGTCGCCAGTGAATTTCTAATCCACTGTCCGAATCTCTAAACCCTCGCTCTCTCTCTCTCCCACACTGAACTGCTCTCTCCCGGGAATTCAAGGGTTGAGGAAAAATTATTGAGGGATGGATGGGTGATTCAATTTCTTATGCAAATCGCTGATAACTCTTTAGTGGCTATGCTGGTCATATACATCTATAGGATTATTAAGAATATATCTTTTTATACTTTGCGTTAACAATTGCCCTATTATTATATCGAAAACAGTTTAATAATATAAAATATTGTTAAACTGTTTTTGGTATTTTTGTTGTTGTTGATATACATTGGTATATAATTTATATTATTTCTGAGTATGAAAACCGAATAAACAATACCAATTTAAAAGGATATTAAAATTCATAATGTATAAATTGATAAATTTTTTCATAATATTTTAAATGCATATTGATAGATAAATATACCCAACTTCATTCAACAGAGTTACCATATTTCACATTTATATATACCTAGATTACAATATGTTATCTGCAATTTTTAATGGAAAATTTTAAGACTTTTATTAAATAAGTTAAGAAAAGTATAAAAAATAATATATTATACTCGTTTCATACGACGTATTTGTTTCATTCCTGTGGAGCACGTCCCATTATGATTAGTATTATAGAATTCAAAAACGTCCAGAAACTGTCTGTAGGAATGCCAACTAAAATATTTTAGCAATATATTCTGTCAAAATTTTTAATTTAATTTTACTGAAAATATAAAACATTAATTAAAACAACTATTTATGATTAAGATTAGGTACCTTCATTGTTGAAAAATATCAATTTATATTTTAAAAATTTGATGGATTCTACTGTCGGTTCTCGTTGAAACATTATTATAACAAGGTAAAAAAGAGAAAAAAATATTTGGTCAGTTTCAAAAATATCAATTTTTGAAACTAACCAAGTATTTTTTTCTCTTTTTTATCTTGTTCAATTCACATTTGTTTTATTTTTTAGATTAGAGTAAATGTCACTAATTTTTTTAAATAAAACAATTAAATTATTTATATATCCATATAAGCGAAAATGTTACTGACATAAAACCTATAGTTTATAAAATTTTAAATAGTTATAATATTTTTTTAAACTGGTGAATCACACGCCTAGAAACTCTTTTGCGAGAATAACTATTTAAGTAATTAGAAGGTGCAATAAGTTGTAACTTTATTACAACAATATATAGAACTAAAAACATGTATCTATTACTTATCGTTTTGTTTAAAATTGTTTTTCGAGTAATAGGAACTTACAATACAGGCTGTATACTATAAACTTTGCCATAGGGAATGAGGTAAGTGACAATAATCAAATTTTAGAATTCTTTATTTGATGGACGAAGGTAGTTTTTCAGTGAAGAAATTTGATAACACCACAGTATCATAGTCATGGTGATATTTTGTTAATATCAAAAATGTTATGTTTGAACTGTTGTCATTCGTGAAAAATCAAGTAAATATAATTCGAGCTATGAATTTAATTGGTAAAATTTACTCAAAATTCCTACGAAGTAACGACAACTCGGGTCAAAAATGACTCTTAAATCACTCCAGCTTCGCAGTCGTGATCTAAATGTCATTTTTGACACTCGTTTGTCTGCTACTTCACAACAACTATTCGTAATTTTTTACAATAAAGCCTCTTATTATATTATTTATCAAAGTATTACATAAGGTACATGTATTTATGGATATTGACAATAGAAAAATTAAATATTAATCACCAATTATTTATTAATTAAATATAATATAATAAATAAATATACAATACAATTTTATTCTGAAGTAAATTTGCAAAATATTGAAAAAACCAATAATTCTGTATATTGGCTACACTATTGGGTATAATTTGAGGGGTATGTTTGCGAACACATGATTTATGCAAAGTGCTCCCTTTGATAGAACCTCCCCTACGCCACTGCCAATATTCAAATATCTGTTTAGCTTTTCAGGCAATTGAGAAAATTCCCTTTTCTTGACTGAACATAATACGCCGAGATCTGAATATGTAATATCACCGCACGCATATCTATATATTGAAAACATTCCTTTTTATATCTGCAGCAAGCCAATCTCTCCATGCAAACTAGAATGGATTGGGTAATAAACCAAATTGCCCTAATACCGATATTCGCAATACTGGCACGGTTCCTTATTATTTATTCACAAATACGGGGTTATTCACAAATAAAGTAATATTTCAGTGTTATACTACAGTGAATTCTTATTAATTTAACGTCCTACTATTTGTAATCACAAACAATCTGATTCACAAAACAAGATAAGCTCTTAAACAGGTTTAAATATGTCGATTTTAGCTCGAATTTGATATATTTAAACCGGTTTAAGAGCTAGTCATGTTTTGTGAATCTGGCTTATTAATAGACATTTTTTTTTATAAATATTAACATATTTGTAATATCTGATTTATTAATTTCTGCTATATCTGTTCCAGATTTCAGTATAATGAGGTGTGATCATAATCAAATTTTTATAAGTCATAAAATATGAAAAGTAACCACTATTGCTTCTCATTATAATTATAATATTAAAAACTAAACATTAATTTGTAATAATAGTTTTGTAAAAGTTATAAACAACTTAATAATACCTCTCTTCTTTCACAATTCTACCACGAAGACTAACAATAAATCGATTTAAAAAAATACAGGTTTTTTTATTTTTTATCTAGTATTATATATACATAAAAATGAAAATTTGGTTACATACCCCATTTGACACTTAATTTCTAGTTATCTTTATCTTAAAATTTGCTGTAGTTTATCTAATTCCATATACATGTATTATCCTATATTCTTGCTCTACTTTTTGTTCTAGTTTGTATAATAATTTATTTTTATTAAGGTAGAGGGCTAATCGGTTAGATCTATTGTAATATGGCATTAACTTAATTGTCAAGAAGTTGTTCCAGTGTTTTTACGAATCTTAACATTACTCCAGGAATTAGTTTACTGATCACAAATGCCGTTATCTATATTAAATAATTATATAATATAACTTGTTTAATTTTAATTTCATATATTTTTTAATAAGTGCCTGAAATTTATTGTCACCATAGTTTTCGCTGTAATATTTGAGCAAATTTATTTAATAATTATTTGTCTGCAATTTTTCTCTAGATTATCTAATTCCTGATCTATTTATGGTCATTTGCAACATTATTACTTAAATTTTAAGTTACCCTTAAATGGATAATATCACATTGGAATAAACAGTGAAATAAACTATGCAACATTGTTGTCAAAATTTCGATAACTATTTTTTTGCTTAAGTGTCGCTTAAATTTTAAGCTTTCGTGGTGTAATTGGGCATTAATGTCATAATGTCCTACAATATTATTCTACTATTTGGCTTTATTTTAATTTTTTAATTATAACTTGATATAGAACTTACTATTTTTTTTTTTTGATAATTTTCTAGTTATTCACTTAAAGAAATATTTCCTTTTTAACATTATTAATTGTATCAATTCAAAGTTCAAATTTTACTGCTTTATAAAAAATATAATCGGTTTAAACAATAGTTATTGACGAGACCTAGATATAATAATAATTAATTTTTAATGTATATATGTATAGTTAAATAAATAGAAATATACTACTCTCTATTTATTGAACAAAAAATACTAAAAACATTTTATTTCCGCAATCGAAAACTGTATGTCTGAAGTTATTCCTGCTCGCTACAGAAACTCCGGAACGTAGAACCTCTCCCGCCATCTGTGAGCCAACGCCTGAACTACTAGCTCTGAAAATGAATTTATATGCCGCGCAGTGGAAAATGAATTATACATCAAAATCGTGTTTTTCCTCCCTCCTCACAAGTATTTTGGAAATTTAGTCCTTGAGGTAACAACCAGTCACAAGAAAAATAAAACTTATAATGAAATCGCTGAATTAGAAGTTGGGATTTCGAAGAAAACAGAAATAGCACGAGGGAATTTGGGAGCGGATTGTATAATTAATATCGAAAATAGAACTGTAAAAACCTTAACGAGAATTCGGTATTAAAATACTTTTGTGTATGTATGCTGTCTAACTTTTCGAAAAATCTTTTATTTACAGTTGATAAATAATAAGTATAATAATATATATAATAACAAACCTTTACAGTTGAAATGTTGCGTCTCTGTCCATGATATAGAAAGTCCGGAGTTTGACACGAGTATCTGAAAAAAATAAAAATCAGTTAAATTATGTATTATAATATATAATTAAATAAAATTATTCGGTCAAAATATATATTAAATATTAAAGTACATTCTAGAGTAAATTAATAAATATGACAAAAAAACTACAGTAAAAATATGGAGCAATATATACCAAATATTCCAAAAAAAATAAATATTTCAAAAAAACATATAAGAATAAGTACCGAAGATGTGAGAAAAAAATCTAGGGAAAATTTATGGAAGAATTTCTAGAATCTAGGGCAAATACTATAACAAATTAGATATAAGATAAACTGAATAAAACTTTGAGGCATACCTTAAAGTAAATTCTATAGAACAAATATTGGAAACTAGAACAAATACAGCAAAAATGTAAAGCAACAAATAAATTAGGGATTAGATAAAGTGAAGAAAATTTTAATACAAATAACCATGGAACATTTATAAAAAAATACTGGAATCTAGATTAAATTCCAGAACAAAAATTTGGAACAACACATAAATCACAAATGAGGACAAATAAGCAAAATTATAAGACAGATAACTACAGTAATTTCCGAGAAAAGTATACAAAATACATTAGATTAATAATTATATTAAGTAGCTAAAATTTTGAGACAAATAACTAGATTAGTTAAAGTGGAAATTAGAAAAAGTATAAAAAATATTATGGAAGAAATACTAGAATATAGAGCAAATGCTGAAACAAAACTGTCAGGCAATAAATAGATCACGCATAAGATAATTTTAACTGAACAAAATTCTAGGACAGATATTTAGAGTAAGTGCCAACAAAATAGAATACTATCTATAATAAATAAGTATAAGATAGAAACAAATTTCGGAAAAAAAATGTGGGTTGATAAAGAGATCATGATTAAGGTAAACTGAAAAAAATCTAGAACAATAAACTGGAGTAATTACCGTAGAAATTAGAGCACATTCTTGGGCAAGTAAGGGAAAAGAATACTGGAATCTAGAGATAATATTATAGCAAAAATATGGAGCAATAAATTAATAAATACATTGCGATTTAGGTAAATAATAGGCCAGTAAAAAAACATTATTGATGAGAGACCTCTCTCTAAATAAATTTGTAGTTAAGATTAGACAAAATTTCAATTAATGTGTACTTTAACTTTAAAATATTCAATTCTTATCTAGATTTATTATACAAAATATTGAAATTTGAAGTGGGATAAACATATATACTCTTAAGAGTTTAATACAATACTCCTCCTTATTTGCTGCTTGAAACCTGTATGTTTGCCCCATAAGAAGTAAACAACTCACAATAGCATATCACCTCTCCATATTTTCCATGTTGTTTAAACATTGACACAAGAAGTCACCGGTCTTGTACCATTCTCACCCTTGTGTACACGTCCATAAAGGCCTTATTCCTCTGCGGGAGTCACCCCTGATCACGATCCGATTTGCGACCGACGATTTTGTGTTTGTTTTAAGAAATCTCCGCGCGAAAGGGGGAATTGATATTCTTACAGCACAAAAGATGGTTTATACTTCAATGACTTTGGATATTACCCTTTTAGAAAATGTACACCCTGTGTATTGTACATGATGATTGTTGTAGTTGGAAAGATATTGAGAAAGCAACCAACTTTACATGAGTGTGTTTATGTACATGTGGCAACATATATTACAGGAAAACTTTTGCTAAATAAAATAGATAAAATTTATTGTCGAAATTAGCAGTTAGCATTATAATTTGACTATATATGACCTTAGTAATTATTTAAATATCAGTGCAAAAAAATTTGTGCATTATACATGTTGTAATGATTATTGTAGTTGAAAAGATATTGAGAAAGCAACCAACGTTACATGAGTGTGTTTATGTACATGTAGCAACATACATTACAGGAATTTTTTTGCTAAAAGAAATAGGTAAAATTTATTGTCGAGATTAGCTGTTAGCATTATAATTTGACTATATATGACCTTTGTAATTATTTAAATATCAATGCAAAAAAAATTGTGCATTGTACATGTTGTAATGATTATTGTAGTTGAAAAGATATTGAGAATGCAACCAACATTACATGGGTGTGTTTATGTACATGTGGCAACATATATTACAGGAAAACTTTTGCTAAATAAAATAGATAAAATTTATTGGCAAAATTAGCAGTTAGCATTATAATTTGACTATATATGACCTTAGTAATTGAATAGATATTCGTAAAAAAAATCTATATGTGTAGACATCTATTTTGTGGATAACTATGTAGACTCTATTTTTCGCAGTTGATCCTCACGTCATCAATTTCTGCCGTAAAAATTATTAAACATTTATCTGGCATCTTTTTCTTGTACGCATGGCATAGATTACACTTTCATTCGTTATCTTATTATCGTACGTCTTACAGAGGGGTACATATGCTATAGTTGTCTAACCAATGATAAAAATGAAATAGAAACAGTAGTGTAACCGCGATAACAGATATTTTCAAATATTTAAAATACTTGGTATTGACAATTTGTGCTTCATTGTGTGTTTGCAGTTTCGTTTGTTTACTCTACAACTCTTGCCTCAGTTTTTATTTCCTTCAGAAATCACATGATTTCACCCGAAAAGAAGATGTCATTAATTCCCCCTTACAATACTTCTGTCAAATTAATTTCTTATAATTTATTTTAAATAAGATACATTGCTGTTAATCAAATATGAAGTCATAACAGTGGATATTCCATGTTTAATGTTAAAAAATATTGACGGTATTAAATATTATATTATTTTTTAAATAATAATCGGATATAAATTTTCATGCTTATAATTATAAAATAGATTCTTTTTGTTTTTAAATGAATTGCACAAAATTGAACTGCCCCTTTTGAAACTGCACATAGAAAAAGTCAAAAATAATTAAAAAAGTAAATATACAAAATTCTACAATTAAGTACATTAATTACATTAAGGGCCAGTATATTTATTAAATTAATCTAGAGTTAATAATGAGTTTTAAATCACACAAAGTTATATTTTTATTTAGATAAAAATTGTTGAAGTTGGGATTTGAACCGTAAATCTCACATTTTATATAAAAGTCCAAAGGTAAACAAATAATCATTTAATAAAATAAAAAATTTAAGATATCAGCAAAATAAGTGAAAAAAAATCAGAAGTTGTGTCCTTTAGTAAACACAAGTGTATGACAAACAGCTCTTTAGTGACGTCAAGGGAACACGCTCATTTTTTATTTTAATAATTTGTTTATAAATATTAAACTGTTTATAATAATTTTTATATGGTTATACTCTAAAATTAATTTTAGTGTTTTTTTCTTTAAAACTATTCTCTTATACCATTGAATTGTTGCTTACAGTGTGTGTATTAATTGTATTAAAATTTTAGTATGAATAAATGTAAATGTTCGATGTTTTCATATCGTGTAGTACACCCGAAAATTCCGTAAGATTGTTCGAACTCATTCTTCCGAGCAAAATAAATTCAGAACGCAAACAGAATTTCTTCCCTTTATCCAATTACTATTCTCTATATCTGGATACCTCTACCAATATTTGTGCTAATTACAAGCTTGATTTCACTACAATACCACCGCCTGTCTCTCTTTCTCTCATTGTCCTTGCATCCTTTCTCTTCGTCCTGAATCGTTGTTCGATACTTTCCTCTCTTTCCTCCAGTAGCGCCATCTCTCTCCCTCGCGTTCGGTTCGCGGGAAGTAAAGCCCATGGAGATTATAACTGATAATTTTGGCAAATATTCAATATTGTAATACCAGCAGCCGTTTAGGGACTTTGGTGTTATCAATTTTTCGGATTTTAATTGAAAATGTCCCGAAGTGATAATTCCCCCTCCACGATGCTTAATTGATTTGATATTCAACTGTTTGGTTCGTTGTTGTTCGAGTTGTAACTAGCTGTTTATTTGTTTAGGGGAGGTATCAGGATTTGTCTTTCGCATTACACGAGTAATTCTATTCAAAAATGTATTTAAAATAATAGTTATTTTCCTACAACTGTCAAATAAACATGACATTCCTTCATTGTTTTCGATACGCAAAATATGTCTTTTCTAAATAACACTAATGTTTCCCCGGCAACGTGTGGTAAAGTACTTTGCACCCTAGGGTTAAAAACACTTTAAATTTCTGTCATAAGAATGGTTAAATTTATTATAGAAATGTGATCAAAAGTGATCTATTCGAAATTAGATGTACATAAACACACAACTCCAACTGATATTTTGTTAATGACTGTCATTTACTTTATATAGGAATTATTTTCTACTCACATAAATTTAAAATTAAAATGTATGTTTTGCTAAATATTATAATAAAAAAAACTATTTATTTATTTATTAATTACAAAATTAAAGCTATATATAACCTAAAAGGTGACGATTGTTTATGTCACTTAGTAACATATCATAATAACAATAAAGCATGTTAGACTCTTTTACTTCTGGCATTAAATTATTTTATTTTAACATTTAAAGCAGTTGTAGGAAAAATAATGTGTGTACCACGATTGCAAAACAGCATTGCCGCTCTAACATAATTAAATCTCTCAGCTACGCTCCGAGCTTCAATCTTTATGCACGTGCGGCAATGTTGCATTTTGCACCCTTGGTACACAAATAACTATTATGTATCAAGGACTAAAAAATGCATACCATAATGGGGTAAGTAAGATTAAAAGAAAAGTAACCACTATAGCTTCTCATTATGATTATAATAAAATCTAAACATTAGTTTGCAATAATATAATTGTTAATAATTTAATGTTCCGAAAAAGGTAGGTATTTGTGACGTCAGCGTAGTGAAGGGAAAAAGGCAGGTAGACTATTTATTTCACTCCCAGTATATCTGTCTTCTTTCACGATTCTATTACGTTGATGTCACAAAAAATTTCGCATCCTTTAAGCCAATAAGATGTTATATTTTACAAGTGAATTTTGTTTGCTAAAAATTTTTGACGTTCTAGAAACATATTGTTTATATATTTCAAAGTTGATTTTTGTTTACTTATTTTTATTTTGGAAATAGTTATCCGAATACCATTCGTAAATTTTATCCAGACAAATTTTCAGATTGCTTTTCTCGAACCTGTTGCTAATAAATCTCATTACATTGATCAAAAATCACTCGTTTGACAACTCGTGTTTTTTTATTGATATCTACTCGATAAATTACTAGGCAACCAGTTCTCGTAACTATTTAAAAAAAAATTCCAACGAAAATTAACCACTTATGATATTATATATGACAATTTTTTTTGTAGTTACATTGCGAAAATGGTTAAGGATAATTAAATGCAACATTAATAGTTATTTGTATCACTAGTCCAGAAACTCAACTTTTACGATTAAAAATGTTGACAGAATGAAATCCTAAAATATTTAAATTGCCATCCCTACACTTTCTGGACGATTTTGGGTTCTGTAATACTAGTCATAATGAGACGAAGGCGCGAAAAAATATTTCTTTTATTCAATTATTTGTTATTTATTATTTCTTAGCGGTTAAAAAGCAATAATCTTTTAAAAATGTTACAGATATAAATATGTGAACATTATTTTTTTTCAGAGGTCTACAGAATTTTTTTTAACTGTCACTATTATCTTCGAATATTATCAACAGTAGCACAACATTCTTAGATGGAACAGGACCGCAAGTACTGAGATATTTGTTTTGTGATACATTTTCATGGAGTAATTTGACAGCCTACAACCTCTAGTTTCCAAACCACTCGAACACAGTTTTACTTTTATTTGGTTAATTGTTAATAGTTAGCGACGATGAGATTTGAACCCGAGATCTTACACTTTATTCAATTCGAGTCGCAGCTAATGTAAGGAATATAAAGAACATAATTAAGATATCGATGACGTGTTATAAGGAGGTATTTTTCTTGAAATATTCTCGTGAAATAAGGATGTGTGATAGAGAGAAATAAAGTGTTATCTGGTTAGTATGCAGGACATTAAGTGAAACATTAGTAATTCCCTTGTAAAGTGCTGTGTAAAAACAAAATTAATATTGCCAAGTTAATTAATATTTCAGATCGATAGCAGTATTTGCGTATTTATATATTCTGACTTAAAATTAGAATCTCTTATGCTAATTTGTAACCTACTTGTATTTTACGGCATTTTTAAATTGCCGCTTCACACTATTGGGCAATACCATAAATCACATACAATTTATAGCCTTTTCGTTTATAATTTATTTTTTCCGTTTTCCATAAAAATCCCCCGACCAATTCTACGGCGCCCCACCCCTTGAAGAAGCTGTTAGGGTTCGGGAAATATCAGCAGATCAATATTATTTGCATATCTTGCGTTAAAAAAACGAGTAAAAATAATCAATATTGTTTTATAATTGCTAAGCAACCGCCACCAATACAATACTTGAGGCTCCGGTCTTTACGTCAGCGCGTACAAAACTTTACACTTCGCAATTCGTACCTCTCAAAAATTAAAATATAATTTCAAAATCACCATTCCAGTCTCATCCATAAATATATTATTATTACTTATATTACCAATTTGACACTAACAAAACAATTAAAAGTAATCCTTATAAGATTGTACTTATTCAAAATACATACCTGAAAAAACGCAATTTTTAATTTAGAGCCCTCATGTGAGATTGAAGCATATAAAGTTGGAAGTAAATACACAAATTTTGACTTAAAAGAAAAAATTTCAACGAAAGAGTTTTTATCGAAAAATGATACAATTATTTTTTGTAACGAGTCAATTAAAATGTTGACATCTTGAAACTGTCACTACAACTGTAAAGTTATTGTTTTTTCACTCAAAATATTTTCTTTTTTGAACAGTGTGCATATAAGATAAAATAATTTAAGAAAAACGATCAAATCAAAATAATTTATTTATTATTTATTATGGAATGCAAATTATTGTTATTTATATTAATACCAGATGCGAATTTTTGAATTTCATATACTAATTCATAAAGTGTTATTATTGCTTGTTAGAAACTGTTCGAGATTTTTCTAGAAGCAAATTTCCAATAGCATCAATGGCTTTTCTTCTTATTTCGCGCAGAAGAGATTCTGGGCGTGTGATACACAAGATTTTTTTGCGTTGATGACACTTTTAATTTATTGAAGAAATGTTACTACTTAAAATATTATACACTATAGGTTTTAATGTCAGTAACATTTTGACATGGATATATAAACATTTGTACTAACCTAAATAATAAAACGAATATGAATTGATATTTTTAAAAATATAAATATAATAAATAAAAATTGGTTGTTCTAATTAATAATTAACATTTCCAGAAAAATAAAATTAAAAATTTTGACAGAATGTAACGCTAAAATATTTAAATTGGCATTCCTACATTTTGCCGGCCTAGGCTGACAAACAGAGTTTCTGGACGATTTTGAGTTATCTCCTATACTAAAAGGCTTAAATCACTTGTAATACTAATTATAATAGGACGGAGGCGCGAAAAAAAAAGTCGTATTATGTACATTTAAGTTTCAAAACAGTAAGTTGAACTTGGGTCACCATTGAATATATTTATTGAAGAAGCACATAAAATAAGCAATGAAAATTCTGAGTAAGAGTGAAACTTTCAAGTTGACATTTTCGACTTTGATATATGACCGAATTTGGAAACCGTTTGAGGGTTACTGATGTGAAACATACGTTCGTGAGTAACACCAATGACATCTGATAGTGTTACGGCACATGTTTGCATTAAATTTTGTATAAATTTGATTGTACGATAACCGAAGTACGTAGACGCCTTCGTATTGATATGACAGCTCTATGATAGATTGGTCCATATTTTTCCCGACAAAATTGAAACCGGGGTTCTCTTTTCACACTTTTCTTCTCTTATTAAAGACCTCGAACTGGGTTGATTGCCGTAGCCCAAATTATTTGCACATAATTTATTTTTTCTCTAGTGTTTAACGACCGCTAAACTATAAGGTCATGTGCAATCAAGTGAGGGTGATACGATGGATAAAAGACAACACTTTCAAATTCATGCCTCTCGGGATACGAACCCGCAATACCTGAGTTGTGAAATAAAATATATACATCATAAAATTATACCGTGTTTTTGGTTAAAACAAACTGTTAAATGGGGCTGGGTAGACGTAAATTTGAACTGTAAAATTTTAGCTAGTGACAGAATATTAAATTATTATTTACAAAAATTCTCATTTATCCATAATAAATTAAAATATTTCAGAAAAACACTGCAGATCTTCATGAAAACACCACTTCCAGTTGCACGATTAACATCAAAATCTCAAGATCTAATCTAGAGTGTCAGAATGGTTTATGAAAATGTCAACTTTTTTTATTGACTAGTATTTGAGTAACCGGTACAAAATCCATCCATTCACACACACGGCCATACATCATCGTAAAAATAATAAAATTGTGTTCTAGGAACTTGAAAACGTGCTTATCCATTGAAAAGTCACTATCCGATTTTTAGTACGATTCCAATGCCTCTCTTACTGAGTAGCGAGAGGTAAAATATAGATACCATAAAAAGAAACACGCACAATCGGAATCGAATTGAAGACCTTCAAATCATTGAACAAAGTTTTCATTCATTTTTTTTTATTTTGATTGTACTTGAGGTACTTGTTTCGTAACAAGTTTTACTGAACCACTCGGAAGTTCGCTACGTTTGAAAATTTCCTATCGTAACGAGCGAGACTCACTGCAGATGAATTATCACGGCTGACCTGTCTGGATATATAGTCGCGTTAAAGGTCAAATGAGAAAAGAGCGACTCCGCTATTTTATAGAGTCCGTAGGCTCTGGAATGTTCTAGAGATTAATTGGCGTTAGGTACATAAGGGTCGCATCGGGCGACTCAGGAAGCTACTACGGGTCAGAGTGTGCAGAGAATTACTGAAGAAAGTCAATGTCAATGCATGTCAGCGACATAAATAAATAGCTTGTGATATAAATATTTTATAAATAAATATTGCCTAATATTAAGTGTTTAAATAAATGTTTTTCGTGCTTAAGTCTTTACTAATAATAATTTCTCTTAAATTAGTGCTTATATTTGTTTAATTATAGTGTTACTTATACTTTTATTATCTTTTTATAATTTACTATTCGTTTATTCGTATTTCACTTATGTTTACACGTCACCTAAATAAATAAACGTTACACTATTAATGTGTATTAAACAGAACAGCTAGGTCTGAAATATGGTTGTAATAAAGCCATCAATATCTTAAAGAAGTGAAAGAGATAACGTCATTTCTGGGCTAAAAGTTGCTTAGGGTGCGTAAAAGAGGAGAATAATCAATTTTTCAAATATTTTCCTCGTAAGATACAAGGGAAAATAGCTTAATATAAGTATGAACATGATACAAGCAGCCAAGGGAATGTTGGAGGTGGTTTTGTATGACTTCAAAGAAAACCGCAAGAAGTGCCTCGCTGGCGGATTGCAGCATCTATAGACAAATGATATCAAAGTGTACTATCGGTCGTTTCCTTTATGTGCGAATATAGACTTGGTTAATCTTTGAACGATTGAGCTTTCTTCGGGCTTAAGCCGCGAAGCTTTGACAATTTCGCGTTCTTTTGATGCGAAAGATTGTTCATTGTTGACGGTTAAAAAGTTGGCTGATTGAAACGTTAATATTTGATGCGAACGTTATTATCTCGTATTTCAGCGATATGTGGTATAGACTATGTGCTCGGAAATAGAACAACTGAACAATTCAAAACCTTCACCCCTTACTTTGTGTTGCTATTTTTATACACAATAAATATATTAGGTACTACTTCTAATGCGGGCAACGGTTGCTCACTTGGTTAACGCGCTCCTGATTTGAACTGGGCAAAGTGTGAGATCTGAGGCTCAAATCCCATGATCACATGTCCGAAATAATTTAATTACTTATTTATTATAAAAAATATTGAATTTACTCTCACCAAAAATTATTACTAAAGTATAATTTTTATTACGCATATGGAATTTATTCTACAAGGTGATAGCCGAGGAAAATAAAACATGTAAGTAATAAAAATTACTTTAGATACCCATTATATTTTTTCCGAAATCGTTAAATTATTAATTGAAACCATATATAAGTAACATTATATATTTGTAAAACGTCAGCTAGCTATTGAGACGGGAATGTCTGTAATAACAAATGTTCTGACAGAGTCAAATATTTCTTTTTTTGTTTTTACCTTTCGCCTATCAATATATAAATAAGGGAGGTATTGTTTTTGGTCAAATTTTTGGAGTGTGATTCTTCGTCTACGATAATTCCAATACGATACAGGTAAAAAATATAATATTTGATATTTAAGAGTTTTATTCAAATATGATGAACTGATTACATTTTGGCTACAATTTGATAACCGGAAGTAGTACTTTACATGAAGCATTTTCCTAAAAAGACGCCTGTAAATTCCTTTTTTTCACAAGTTTCTTTATTATTAAACATAAAGATTATTTAATTTTCTACCGGCCTGAATAATTACACTTTATAACTTCTGTCTAAACAGAAAAAAATTATTAATTATACTTTACACATTGTTCAAGTTGAGGAATTTCTATAAAACAGATGAGTTATTCATATGTTTACTAAATTTGAAATAAGCTGTTATCAAATTTCACGTAAAAAATTTTCAAAGACAAAATAAGTAAATATGAAGTTTTTTATTGTAAAATACAAAAAGATGGAAAAAATATACTAGGAATAAAATAACTATTTTCTTCGGTTTCCGATACATTATTAGAAATTTGATGCAAGGAAATTTGAGATATGAATTGAATTAAAAATATTCCGAACAAACTAATCTTGAAACTAAATATTTAATGTTTTCAAGAATTTTTTTATATAGAACATATTACTTCAGAACGGGAGGTAATATGTTGGACACATCAGATTTTTTGTTTTATGATAGATTTTGTAAGAAAAAATAAGAAATGTACTTAAGGATAGAAATTACTGTAAACGTTTTTGTGTTAGTTAATACGCCGGTATATTTTTGGAGAATATTAGGGCATTACGTCTTAATCTTAAAGAGACTAAAACAAAACAATATCGTGAGATTAAAAGATTAAAAATCGTCGATCGTTCTTCTTTTGTTCGGCGTCTGTGCGTGTTGTTGATAGGTGGTCGGGGGCGTCTCGGAACAATTGATAAGCGGCGGATAAAGGACGATCAAAGCGAGAAATCAACCAAAGGATCCGCCGAGAAAAGAATTTAAAATTCGCGGTTTAATGAGCAATGCCTGTCATCCAAAGACGCTCTTATGAATTTTTAACCGGTCTTCCCTCCCCTACTTGTAAAGAAATAAGTAAGTGGCTTCACTTTACCTCCAAAAACGTCTACTAATATTATTAATAATTACAAGAAAGTTGTTTTTGGAATTGCAGTCATTTAATAAAATCTACTGATACACCAAAGTTTCGACAATAATTCAGTCTTCATCAGGGTGCTGATAAAATACAAAACATACTATCAGATCTTGGGTGGTATTCCATAACTCATAACAACTACAAATAACAATTGTAATTGTTATCATATCAATTACAAACGTCAAACGTCAAATGTCACTATGGCGGAAATTCGATTTTGCAATGAATTTAAGACATTCCCTTATCAGCGTACACTTGTAGAGTGTTCTTTATATATGTATGAGTATATGTAAGTATATATCAATAATACATAACCATTACTATTATAGAATAATAACTATACTTTATTGTTGACATTTGCACTTGATATCATAACAAGTCCAAATGATAGCAACCGAAAAAAACAACTTTCCGTTTATTAATATCCAGTAGATAAAACCAATCCTACCTTAATAATTACGCCCTCAGAAAAATTAAATAAATGTATTTGTCTAGAATAGTAGAGTCTGTGAAGATTTACTATAGTTATTACTTTGGCTAACTTCGCGGGGTAATATCGTGTACTTTAAGTATAGAATTAAAAAAAAAAATTATACCAATGATTCTCAAGATATATGCCCGACTTTCTTATTTTAATTGGAGCAGCCTATATATTTTTACATATATGGATTCAACTTAAATTACAAATGCAATGATATGTTTGAAGTTAATTTTTATTTAAAAACTGAAATCCCTATGTTGGCACTAATTTTGTATACTTTTACCTGAAAATAGAAGTTGCCATTAAAAATAAATACAACAAACGTCAAATTCTACTTTCTTTTAACTAGATTTTTAAATTTAAAGATAGAATTAGCGTGATAAGAACGCAGAGTTTGTCGTTTGTTTTTTATTTATTATATGATTTCTAAAATCTCTGATAAGACATATATGAAAAATAATACTTACTCGGTATGTTGTTGATATTAAGTAATATGTTATAATATGAGATATTACTGCAACAATAACAGTTCATATGTGTAATTAAATATAATTAAATAAAATTTATTATAACGGAATAATAGAGCATAATAAAAACAATAACAACATACTTTGCATAACAAGCTAGGTATCAATTTGAAGAAAAACAATTTCCAGTCTACATATGACGTAATATATTAATTCCCACGCCTGCTAAGATCGCGTGTGCCGGTAAACTCCCATCATGCAACGCGATAAACAAAGACAAACCTACCCTAAGCTCAAAAGCTAGAAAAAGACAACAAACCTTGTCATAAATCATCGGACATTAATTCAATGACAGTGGATTTTTTGCTGTTTTTTCTAGTGTAATTTCGTGCCGGTGTGTTGGCTATACCTATCAACACACGTTCATTTATATCGAAGTAATATCATAGATGAAAATTAATTGTATTTTGGAAAATGACTGAAAATTGATCACACGAATGGTGATAATGTGATATATGGAAGTAGGTATTGATTGTTTTCAGCACTATATTTGGATAAATGAGGGTGTATCTACTATCATTTGTTCTATTACTACATGCATTACACGTCATCAGTCTAACGCAAAAACAACCAATCATATCCATTTGTTTGTAAAGCAAAAGAAAACAGTATTTTTTCACTACTAGCCTAGACACCCACTATTATTAACCTTTTTTCGAAATCGTTACTAAAGTACACAATATCATTCCGCGAAGTTAGCCAAAATAGTAGGTAAAGTAAAACTTTATAGACTTACATCAATATTTAACTTTACAGACTTATCTGTCATTTTAATAGCAGTATATTTTTGTAGTTTATTTTAGCTTTACCGAAAATAACAAACATATAATTCTACTTATTTATTATTTACCTTTGATAATAATTTATCTGATTTCATGTAGACGACGTCTAAGTAGGTGTAAACATAAATGAAAATTATAAAGAAATATTTGACACTTTGACGTTTGACAGTCGTTTGTTATCACAGCCATCCCCGTCTCAATAGCTAACTGACGTTTTACAAGCATATCATGCTATTTATTTATGTTTTTATTTAATAATTTAACGATTTAGGGAAAAATATAATGTATATCTAAGGACTAAAGTATTCTTTATTACTCACATGGTTTATTCTCCTCGGCTATCGCCTCGTAGAATAAATTCCACATGTGTAATAAAAATTTATACTTTTATCCCTTTATATACCTACAAATAACTATTTTGCACTTCCGGGAGTAAAAGCCTACTTTACTCTTTTCTTTTTCAAAGACTGAAGTAACACTTTTTGATTAAATTAATAAACAAACATTATGTCATCACAGAAACAAATAGGTATTTGTAATTATGTGTTTGACACTTTGACAGTAATATAAATATAACCAAATAATTAATATTTTAAAATGTATATGTGGAAGTACAAAAAATAGTGTATATACCACAAGACTAAAGTGCATTTAATTCCTCAACGGATTAAATCATGCACTTTACTCTCAGTATATAATATGCTATTTAAGAATAGTTAATAAAACGTATTTCAAATTTAGAATTTTTTTGATATCCGCAAGAATATTTCTATACATTATAATATCAATATTAATATAGTGATAAAAGCAATTTCTTGCTAAGTATTATCGCAACTAATAAAGAATAAAATATTTATCAATTTTCATTACATCTGTGGAAAATAAAGCAAATGTGTAATAAAGTGCGCATCGACTTTGCTGCTCGCATTTTAATATAATGTGAAAAGATTCAATATTAAAAATATCATATATTTGCATATTCATACGTCGCTTGTCTCGCGATTCAGCCTCCTATGATCTATGTGTTTTAATATCATGTGTCTTCTCTCTCCCGCTTATTGATATGGGATATTAGCCTCTCATATACACACATAATATAGCCAGATTTCGGATCGAAAAACAACTTCAAATGTACTCGCTTTATTTATGGGACTAACTCCAATACGGATTATAAACAGATTGAAACGAATTGCACTTTATATTCACATTTCTTCCCAAACTGTAGTTTTTATGAAACAATACAATATAAACTTATTTATAGAAGACGAAACGATCATCTTATTATTTAAAATAATTGAGGATATATAAAGTGAACAGTGTATTGTTTTATTAACAGTATAATTGCATTCTTTTTCTCATTTTTTTCACTTCGCTTAAATTTAAAGTAAAGAAGTAAAAGAAACGACAATTATGGTCAACTATCTCTAAAAATATTTATTAATCCTTCGAACTAGGCATAAATAAGAAAAAAATGTCCAAATATAAACGATAAATTAAAATAATTCTTAAAATGCTGTTTTTAACTATTTGTTTATAAATAAAATTATAACTTACTAAAACAATATGTTCAATATCATTCGCAATTTTATTATTATATAGATTTACAATCCTTAGATCGTATTATGATGTACCAATTTTGACCTGCACCAAAAATAAACAAACTGCAGGTCTTATTACAACCCTGATTCGCAAGCCAACGCACAAAAAGTGAGTCAAAATTACCGGGACTATATGTTGAATAAAATTTGATATGCATTTCAGATTGTAGTGTTTGTTCATTCAATTTTTATTGGCTCAAATACTCGAGAAAACTTGAATCAATGTGGGTTGTTGGTTTGAAAATATATAACAAGGTTGTGGATGTCTAAGTTTTTATAGTGATTCACAATTTGTATTATTTGTTAAACTATTATTTCAAATTGTTTTTCAATACAAAAACTTGATAATGAAATAGTGTACCATTCAGCAAATTCGTATTTATATTACATACTAGTTTGTTATTACCGTAGTAACTAAACATGTTAAAATTAACAATTAATAAACAAATATACTTCTCACCATTTGTTGAATTTTCTTCCCTCAAACATACTCGGATTTAAATTTTCAAATTTCTACCACAATTTTTTGTACACAATAAAAATTTTTAAGTCAAAACACATACAATTTAATAATGAATATAATGCAAGTATTCTCAATACTCATATATTACTTTTCACCACAAAATTTTGTAAGAAACTCGAACGAAACACGATCTATCAGGAACAAAACAATAGTGCGGAGTGTAACGGTCAAATTGCCCGGCCTACTCAATCCGAAAAGCTCCTAGTAAATATGAATAAAACTTTAAAAATTCATATCTCTAAAACTGTTTATCAGAATTTATTCAAATTTGGTATATTGTATTTATAAATATAGAATATAAATAGCATTTTTTTGAGTTAGAAAAAAATTTGAAATACAAGTATACATGAATTTTTTTTATATAATTTTCATATTTCATTTAAAATTAATAAATTTTTATAAATACATAAAAAATTAAATACACAAAAATATTTCTTACCACTGGTTGTTTTCTGTAACGGTTTTTTTGTAGCTTTGAATGTATACAAATTTCATATTTCAATTTTCGCCATAATTTTTTCATTCACAATAAAAAAAAATAGCTCTATAGATGCAGAATTTGATAAGGAATCGATTAGTAATAGTCTTATTGTATATAAATTAATATTTACCACAAAATTTTGTAATAAACTGGGAGCGAAACATGCAGCGTCAGGCGACGAAACAAGAATGTGTAACGGTCAAAATGCACGGCCTACTACCATCTGAAAAACGCTTGAAATTAATACGTGAATTTCTTTAAAAATTCATAAGTTTTGAAGGAGTCATCAGAATTTGTTCATATTTGATATTTAGTATTTATAAATATATATAAACATAATTTATTTTTTTGAGCGTAAAATAATTATTATAATATTATAAATAATAGTTTACTTGAAGAAAATATTAAAACTATATTAAATTAATAAGATTCTATGTGTCTGTGTGAAAGTGTACATCGGTCAGACTAGTAGAACTATTTCTACAAGATTAAATGCACATCAACAATCAATCAGATTGAACTAGTCAGAAATCGTCAGTCGCAAAGCATGCTTTGGAGGATTTTCATGAAATAAAATTTCACGACACGAAAATTATTTCAAGATCTACATCTCTTTACACAAGAGACAAGATTAATTAGAGAAGCCATTGGGATTTTTTAAACTAAGAATATTAATCTCAATCACAACAATAGTTTGGAAATTAGTAAAGCATGGCTTCCTATATTAAATGTGTTATAATTCCTTTCTTAGTTATTTGTTTTCTTGCTGTGTTGTATTTGTCATTAACTTGAAGAAGGCAGCAGTTTATGTTGCCGAAACGTTGGGTTTAATAAATAAAAATTACAGAACTAAAACTAAAGTAATTGTTTATAATAATGTACCAGTGTAGTTTTGTTATATGAAATGTTTTAGTCAAGTAAAATTAAGTTAGATTTGTGACAAATTAAAACCTCAGCTTCTAAACAGTTTTGCATTTGGTCCTGTCACAGTCTATAAGAATTGATCCTTATCCTTATCTATTCTTGGCTAGCAACCCTTCTGCTAATTATCCTGGGGGAGGGGTTGTGAGAAAGCTCCATCTTGGAACATCTGCAACTGGAAACAAATAAACTGAAGCCTTTGATCGACTAATGAGCAACAAACACTCCAACTGTTGGCAACTGCTGTCGATTCTTCGCTGTTTGCTTGCATTATTAACCGCTGCTGGAGTAATGAGGCGCCATCAGCCTGATCCGGCAGGACACGACGCAGGTTCCGCAGGATCACGCATCAGACTGTATCAAGACGGATGATTATGGGACTATATAAAAACCGTATCTATCATTTCGGGTTCCTCGCGCGAGGAAAGGACGACCGAGCGTTGCGAAGCACAAATAAATCAACTCTTCTTGCTCGTTTTTTTTTATTTTTTAGATAACTGAACGGGCAGCGGTGACTCACTTGATATGCGTGCTTTGCCGGTTCAACTACCAGCTTTGTTAATCTTTATCCAAATGGAAATACAGTTGTAGCCGAGTGGGTCGAATCCACTATAAACTGTAGATAGTGATGGGTAAATTCCCGGAAACGAATATTTCGGAAAATTTCCCGGGAAGTTTTTGGAGAATTTTTTGAGAAATTTCTAGGGATATTTTCCGTGAAATTCCTGGGGAAAAAATGGCGATAAATTTCCTCATAAAAATTCTTGTTTAAGCCTACTTGATTGCAATGTTAAACACCTGATATTTTTTTTTAAACGATATATCTCTGGGACTAATGATCGGATTTGAAAAATAAAAAAACTGTTGGATAGAGAATTGAAAGGCCTTTCGAATTCTGTCATGTTTGACACCCTTTTCTATTTAAAATTTTTGAGGTGCAGTCCACCCCCATTTTAGGGTTGAAGTTATACCATTGGTACTAATCCATTCAGGTGTCCCCCTTTATGCTAAAATTGACGTGTTCGAGCGTTTTTTGCAAAATTAATGTTAAGTGCGCTGATAATTTTTACTGGGCCACCCTGTATAACAATAATTTGACAATATATCTGTTCTTTTAAAAATATAAATTTTCAATTAATAAAATGATAAAATATTTTATATTTATACCTAATTAATGTATTGATGCTTTTTAAATAAATAAATATCTCCAACAAATTTTTGTGTAGATACTCTCCACTTCAGTTACAATACCCGAAAGGTGATGTCTAGTAATTATACTGTTCAGTATAAATATATCATATATATTAAGCAATGTGTAATAAATGATATATTTATTATTTATATTTAAAAAAAATTCCTTCATAAAATATGTTGCCATAACTCAAGAAATACAATTGTTTTGCTGCATGGTCAAATAAAATTTTAGTAATAAAAATTATTTTTATTTTCATTATTAAAGTAAAATACGATAAAGACAGTAATGTAATCATTAATTTGAAATCAATTTCCGATGTGGACAAAAATAATTATCGGTTATTCTTCGTATTTTTTTGTAGGATATGGGGATGAAATTTATCTGTTCTCGTAGGGGATGACTTCGCTCGCTTGTTTCGCTGAACCACCTCGCCACATAATCTGTGGTTACATTATTTATGATCTGTATGACACAAACCGATTAAGCAATATCAACTTTTTGTTTTTCGACCAAAAGTTTCGACAAGGAAAATAAAGTTGTTTCATATTTATTTATCATCCATTCGGTAATCTCCGTTTCCAAAGTCTTCCAAAACTTTGCGCGCCCCAAAATATTTTATTTGTTGATTTCATTGTCGTTCAGGCATCTACACACTACACTTCCAAAACTTTCAGATAAAAATTCCTCGCACTTTATTATGTGGCCATGTTTATCACCACTCTAGAGATATATCCTGCTTTCGAAATGTATAAATACATCTTGATAATCGTTATATTTAATAAATAATCTTTCCAAAGTGAAGATCACATGTTCTTTAAAATATTTTTATGTGGACATACAAAATAAATAAATGCTAAATATTCATTAAAAAAATTTTGACGTGGACACTAAATTACATCCTTGTAAGCCTATTAAATTATTTATATTTTTGCTGCACATTTCATATTATAACAGTCCTACATTCAAAATTTCAACATTTTACGGTTAATCGTTATTAAGTTATGGGAAAAATTCAAAATACTTTTCGAGAAAAGTGACCTTTTTGCACTTTAAAAAATAAATAACAATAGCTCGCATTACTGTTTCATAGATTTAAAATTAGCAAAAAAAGAATTGAAGAAAATCTTGCAATTCTTGCACATTTTTTGCAAGACAATTTCTTGCCTTGCCTTGCTTTGAGATTTGTAGCTCTTGTCTTGTTCTTATCTTGCATTTTTTGTGACTGATGCAAAAGTAAGAAAAATACAAGGCTCTCGTAAAACACTAATTGAATTTTAGTTATATTACTTGACATTTTGTTATATTACTTAAAATGTCTGTTCGCTACTAATTAAAAAAAAATAAAGGTATAGTTAGAATGAATTGAGTTAGTTTTCTCAGAAGTTTTGATAGCAATAAGAAGTGTTTAATATCAGGTCGATTATCGTTTTGGTAAATTTATGTTAACTACTAATTAAAAAAAAATAAAGGTATGTAATGAATTGAGTTAGTTTAGGAAGGAGAAGTTCTGGCAGCAATAAGAAGTGTTTAAAATCAGGTCGATGTATGTAGTGTGGGTCTGGTTAGCATGAACACAACAATCTGTAGAAGTTAATCAGCGCTGTTGTAGAGTAAACCATAGCGAAACCTCAAGCCGACCAGGAGAGTGGGGCACTCCCGCTGGTGAAAATATAAGTTCTCATTTGTAATTTGCAAAGTGCGTTAGTTTAGAGCCTCCTCAAGCCAAAGATACCGTCTGGAGAGTCGTTACAAACGCAAGCGAAAGTTTGCTGAAAGTCACAATTCGGATTATTGGCCAGACGAATCGCGGCCTTATCCGCTTGGGCCTACGGATCACCGCGCCGGCAAACGGCATGCGTAGATATGATTAAAATTATTACTGCCGCGCTAAGTATGATTGTATTATTTAAGGAGAGGTGTGTGCCTAACTTGGTAACAAGCTGAAAATGTTATGCGACAGGGAGCGACCCTTGAGATAATTCAGCCAACGAGGTGTTTTCAAATCTGAACGTTACGAGCGCACCTGGATTACTGCAGGCGGATTTCACAGCACACTTTTATCAATCGTCGTAAACACCTCCTTAAACTTACAAATCCATACACATAACCTAACCTAACGCAGCGATATTTTAATAAACCGAATTTTAACATTAATAAAGTATCAACATCAAAATTTATAATTTTAGCAGCATTGAGCTGTCGAAACGTTGTAAATTAATAAAATTCTTACAGAATCTTTAAACCCAAATATTGTCTTTTGATTTATAATTTTTAGTTTTCACTGCAAAATTTTTCTTATACAACCAGGGCCGAATTTAGCACTCCCCTAAATTTTACGGTCCCACATTCTTATTTTCTATTAAAAATATTTTTAATTAATAACAAAATAAAAAGCACAAAACAGAGCAACTGATAACAAAATGTAATTGGATGGTCACCCCTCAAATAAACAGCTATATTACAATTGTTTACAAGAATGTGTCGCGTATTACATGAATGTTCAGATCATGTAAAAGTTCACGTGCTTATTGGAAACAAGATTAAGAGCTGATTTTGTCACATCTGTTTAAAATACAGGTTACCTTAACCTCCGGTTAATAGGAAATTATTGCATCGAAATAGTAAATAACATATTTTTGATAATTTAAGTTAGTTTTGCGATGCGATAATTTTTCTATTAAACGGTATTTAAGATAACCAGCACTTTAACCAGAGATAAAAATAGGCCCTAAATTGCGAATATAAAATTGGTACAACAATTAGAAAGACAAATAACGCAAGAAACATAATATTGGAGAATAATAGTGAAGAAACATAATTTAATTATACCTTTTCGTTCTTGATATTTTTGTTCTCAAAATTGTACCTCCAAAAAGTGAGTTATTGGGATATCTCTAATAAGTATAGAAATACAACTTCAACAATTATACCAGTCGATTATATGGGCAAAGTTGAATAAAGATGTATTTTCTCAGCATATACCTTTCTTTGAGAAACGAAAAACCTGAATCTCAGTTTTTCGCCCGAGAACTTTTCTTCTTCTAAATGTTTTATTTTCCGGGCTTATTCTTGAAATCCCTGTTTTTTGAGTTCAGTATTAAATACAAATATATCGGGAACTGTAAGAAATAGTTGAATTCTGTTTAAAAATTTTGAGTGAGTGCATTGTTATTTACTTAAGTCCAGAAAATAAAAAAATTGGAGGTAATAGTAACCGAGTGAAAAATTTAAGTAGAGATTTTTTTGGCTTTCTTTTTTCTCCGAATCATTATTATATATATTTTCAAAACCAAAAATTTTATACTGAAAAATTGGATATTTTTGGATTATTTCGACTGTATATGTAATATTCTATTGAGAAAAACTAGAAATTGTAACTTTTCATTATACCGGGTGTCCCAGCTCGACCGACACATGGGAGTTTTACATGGGAAATCAGTTAATTATGTACCTATAGTATCTCCCCAGTGCAAGATATTCACTTGAAATTTTGTATACTTATCGGAGAATATTAATTCTATGGATCACACTTATTTGAAATATACAATTTCGTCTGCAGGGCGAGATTTATTAAATTTAAAATCTAATATTTTCGTTCAAAATCAGACAGCCATGGAAATAAAAGAAAATATTTATCTGACAGTGACAGTATTCACTGTATTTTAATATTATTTAAGTTGAATTTAGTTTCTTTTTGTTAAATAATATAACAATATTACAAAAATATAAATATCTACAATGGCATGTCATTAACTGTCAGAACTGTCACATAGATATTTTCTTTTATTTCCATGGCTGACTGATTTTGAACGAAAATGTTAGATTTTATAATTAAATAAATCTCGTCTTGTAGACGAAATTACATATTTCAAATAACTGTAATCCATGCAAATAATATTCCCCAATAAGCATACAAAATTTCAAGTTAATATCTTGCACTGGGGAGATACTATTCATAATTAACTGATTTCCTATGTAAATCTCTCATATGTCGGTCGAGCTGGGACACCCGGTAGATACAAACCAAACCTTGACTGGCTGTAAAGCAAAAAAAATCACATTAGATTCTGCGACCCACATACTGGTTGGTAAGTTCTGCAGAGAAATCTGTCGTAGTGCGAATTTCGAGTAGTTGATAAGTTAATTACGATCCACTATTTGGCCCCATATGTAGCCCTATCTGCTCGGCGAAGACATGCACCAGCATTAAAAGATCAAACCGCAAGTTCATCTTTCATCTCCAAGTTGTAAGACGCGTGTGAGTGAGAGTTGATGTCAGCCGCACGGATCGCATAATTAGCGCAACAATGAAGGCAGCACGTACATATCAAACTTCACTCGGACCTGTAAACAGCCCTTACTGGGATAGTGGTTACGTGGTCGACATGGCTAACATGTGGTACAGAGGCGGCCCGAACTGACATTCTTACCAGAGGTCATTATAAGTTTTAATTTTTTATTCCTGGATAGTATGTTGCCACATGTGTTTGGAACACAGCTATGTAATGTTGGTTGCATTTTTATCAAAAACAAAATTGTATTGAAATATCGGTGACGACTGGTAAAATGGTATAAATATATCATTATAAAAATAGTGACAAACAGAGATATATCCAGTAATTGATAAGGAATAAATTAATTTTATTATAAATAGGAGGATATTTTTTATTTGTTAAATATCGATATACCGAAGAGGGCATTTACCAGATCAGATGTGATTTCCTAACCATGAAGAGTACACCACAATAAATGGTATAGAATTAGGCTCGCCATATTGGAATTTAAATTTTTAGAACTGCAACAATATTCGACCATTTACAATAAACCTAATTTTTATTTTATTTTGTCTTAGATACATTAACAATAAAATATCAAAAGCATATGGTCTAAAGTAACCTGTAGAGGTACATTTTATATTATTTCTAAATGTATGTTGCCACATATTCATAAATTCACAAATGCAATGCTGGTCTAAGGTAACAGTACATGCTCCGATCCTCTGACTGTTTTGACCGTCAGATAACTGGTTCGGGATCAGTTAAAAATCAGTAGGAACGGCCGACTAACTATCAGATTTTTGGTTTGAAGTTAGTTGGAACAAACCCACTTATAAGTGAGTAAAATAAGTTATTCTCTTGTATAATAATATTTCACTCCCGTGTGATATACGACGTTTTTTTTATAGTACTTATATGAAAAATTTTTTTTTGGAAATATAACCTAAATTACTAATGTTCTGTTTTTCCACCGCTGGTTAAAGTATCAGTTACCTTAACCACTGCATAATAGAAAAATATCGCATCGAAAAAATGATGTAAATTGTCAAAAATACACATTATTTACTATTTCGATAACAGTAATAAGTAAAAAAATAATTATACTGACAAACATTTTATAATATTAGTTAAATCTTTGTACTAGGGCAAATTTTTACCTTTGGTTAAACTGCTGGTTAACTTAAACATCGCATCAAAAAACTGAAGTAAATTATGAAAAATATACGTTATTTACTATTTCGAGGCGATACTTTTCTATTAACCGATTGTTAAGGTAATTGATACTTTAACCAAAGGTAAAAAAATCGACCCTAAATATGATGGTTTAAAACGTATAAATGTATAAAATGGTATAAAATTTGGAATCAAGCCATTTTGAAAATAGTTAATATTTGGATGGGTAACCAATTTAAAAATAAAAAATTTATACAGTTTTGTATTCGAATCCAGAAAGAAAATGGGCTGGACAACAGAATTTTGAATAGTTACGTTCTGAAGTCCATTTGTAGAATTAGTAAGCCTTGAAGCCCCATTCGTATTCAAATGCAGAAATCCCCGAATCCGGTCCTGCGGCATCTTAGCAGGGGCGCGAGGTGGCGAAGTTAGAAATACTCCTTTGAGATTCAAACACAGGGCGAATTAAATTTTATCTCGTAAGATTAACACAAGTTCATGTTGTCAAAATCTAAGACGTGTGTGTGTATGCGCAAACTGAGCCCGGTTATAGCGGCGTTTGTTTCGTGTTTAGTGGACGTCTTTGAATGCCTCGTAACGGAGATTATTCTACCAGCACCAGTTGTTATCTGCTGTCATTTGAATTTCACTTTATTATCTTTAATCATTATTGTTGTGATAATTGCATTGTTGGAGACAAGCAGGCTTTTTAGGGACTTTTATACCCTAAGGCTCTCTATACACAACACTAATTATTACACTTTACGTATTACGCACTTAAATAAATATGTTATTACTGCCTATTGTTCGGTACAAGGTTTACCAATTTTTGTCTAATTTTTAACGGTCGCTGTACTAGTTAAGATGTAAGTTAATAAGGGTAGTACGATGGAATAGAAGACATATATTGAATGTCTATATTGATCAGAGATAATTTGACTTGTATTATATTGTTTCTGATCTACAAGCAGCTCATATTTGATTACAATTTCATCAAGGTATGGGGACCCTTTTTATTTTTTAATAAACCTAGTAATTGAATTTTCTCGAATCGATAAATTAAATTATTATTTGAGTACAATTGGGGACTCCAAGTTTTTTTCATTTTATAATATTTTAAACTGTACATAAAAATCTTAAACCCGTATTTTTTATTTTTACCGAAAAGCTTCTAACAAGCCAGAAAAAATCTTAAAGTTTTAATAAATTGCACCCTACAAAATTCGAACAGCCAATAGCATTTGCCAATGCCCGTCCCGTCACAAACATGGCTGATACTGAAATTTACGCGCTCGATTTAAATGCGTTAAAGTGTCACTTTGATATTAAGGTAATAAAAATTAAAAAATTAAAGATTATATTCATCTTAATATTTGTTATACATGATGAATATTGATATCAAATAAGTATTGTTTTAAAAAAGGCTTGGAATACCCTACTTCAAAATGTCTATAGTGTGAGTTGTAATGGTTACGGAAACTTACTTATATTAAATAAAAATGAAAGTACTTTATCTACCCTTGCGGTTAAAGTGTTACTTAATCCACTATTTTGAGTTGATTGAAATACACTTTAACATCTATTACAAAAAAATACAGTTTTACTGCTTATAGTGCTGCAAGAAAATAAGAGAAATTCTTTCTTCTGTCTTCTCTCAGTATGAAATACTGCAATTTTTCATAAAAATTGTGGGGATAATGATAATAAACTAATTTGCACACCAGAAGAAAAGACCAAATCTAAAGATAAATATGACCATGAGTTATATTTTAATGTAAGATAAATATATATTTTGTGCACTTGTGCAGTATACTACATGTCAGTAAAGTACTTTTCTGGTCCTCAAGATTTATTTAACTTCTTCTGCTTTCGGACCTGAAAATAGCTATTTTATTACACTGCAGCACAAATAGCTATTTCTATTTATGAAACCGCTTGTACCGCACGAATTAAAATCATAAAACTGTAGTTTATTATTTATAAAATTATTCTTTAATTTGAAATGACGACTAGATAAAAAATCTATTTTATAAAATTTCTGTATTTTTTTATAAGTTTTAATTAACATGAAATATCCCCTCTTAAAAATTGATTACACGATTTGAAAAACGTTGTTGATAAAGCAATGTCGTTTGTGAGATCTAAATAAGTAAAAATTTACTTCCTTAGTGAAACAGACCCCGCCTTGAAAACCACCCCGTGTATAAATAACCCCAATAAGAGTGTTATCACGCCTTATCACCACATTATCACCACTGCATTAAAATATAAAATTCCTGCCAGCTTGATTTAGTTGTGGTCACGTGACAGTGACGTCACAACGGCTAATTAATACACACCACGCCTCTGCCGGTTGCACCACGTACTACGTACATATTTTTTCGCTTTTCATTTTGATGGTCACGTAATCACAGCCAGCTAGATCTTGGGGTAATTACTGTCAAGTGATTCGGGGATGGACGGCAGTTTATCAACCGCTGATAACGAATGGAATTTTTGTTAATTTGGAGAAAATACGCGCTCGAATATTATTAAAATACTGCTCATTTTTCATACTCAAGTAGAGAGGGATACACTTCTAGGGTGCGCTGTATTACTTCATTAATGTCAAGCCACAGGCAATAATGGAATTAATTTTTTTATTATTAATACACTAGTTGTTCACTCCCGTATAACTAGTTACATCAGGAAATATAGAGGAAGAATTTATTAAGATGGGTGACTGAAAAAACCAATCAAAATCGAATTTCAATAGATGTCATAAAATATAAAAACTAATGACCGAGCAAAGTTTTGGTTTTTGCCAAAAATGCTGGTATTGTCTCTCACACTTTTTTGTTTGTTTGGTTTCACTCGCCTATTTTTTTATTTTTGTTTGTTAGTTAATAGTTTTGTTTTGTACATTATTTCATTTTTCTTCCATTCGAAGACATAATTATTATTTTATTATCGTCATTCTGAGGCTACTAGTACAAATGTGCCAAGTGCAATTTAATTTGTTACATTGACATTGACTTATTGTACACTTAAGAAAAAATAAGAAACATTATAAAAACATTTTAGTTAGTAACAAATACTTCTTAAAGACTAGTGATTTGATTGTGATTATTTGTGACATTTGTGCCTTTGTGGTATGGTGATAGATAACTACTTCTTTAGTAAAGATAGTGGCTCGTATTATGTGGTCATTTTTGAGTGCGTTTGGTAAAAGTGACGTTTGGTCTCATAAAATTATAATGCAAAATCAGGCTTCCTAAAAGTGATTTTAATATAACAGTGAGCTCGGAATATGGGCCATTATCTCCTCAAAAATAAAAAATTTAAGTTAAGGAAAACACTATATTTCCGTGTTGAATAAGAATTTAACTAAATTTAACTTAACTACATAAGTTTCGATTTCGGTTACGGTTTCGGTCGAAACTCGAAGAAGATCTAAAAATTTTTTAAGTTCTCGTGATAGCAATAGTGTACCAAGTAAAATGAACACCTGTATGTATCTATTTTATGAACCATAAACATAAAATTTAAAAAAATATTTTCTTTTGGTATTTCCCTCTAAATTTTAATAATAAAATTAAGTAAATGCATTTTTATTACTATAAATAAAATATATTAAAAAAGATTTTCTCTTTTATTTGGCCACCAATCCAAAAACAAGTTATGATCTCGCGTGCTTGACTGTTGTATTTTCATGTGCTGTAATTTTTTCCGCGAAGAAGAAACATAATTATGAATGGCAACCATTTTTCAGTATCTCATAAATGAGGTGGAAAATATTAAAACATCATGATGTATGTCCACCCGACCAATTCCATAATTGAACATTTAATCCATTAACGAAATACGGTTCTGTGGATCAAATCCCGAGGGCTAGTACGTGTCCAGAGCCTCTAACCACTAAGCTATTTGTCATAAGGACAATACGAGGAGATAAATCAAAATAACGTGTCCGTAATTAATAAATCTGAGGAAAGATAAAAAATTCATGAAAAGGCTCGGCCTCCTATGACCGAAGCGATACAAAAATTTGTCTCGAATATTCCCTGATGGGTGATCACGCCCAAACACCTACTGCGGCAGATCTGCACGTCATGCTTTTGTTTTTACGATGCCTGCTTGTTTTCATTACCCCCCTGCCATAGAATTAATTTTTCGTAATGGATGCACGCTTTGTTTTACACTAATCATATGATTTTTTGTCATGGAATGAGCATAAATAATTACTTTTTGTTTTAAATCTCACCTAAAATAGTGTTATTACCGTATATGTGGGCAAAACATTTCTTTATATAACTTTTCCCATAGGTAAAGAAGTTGAGATTGTGTCTCTACTTATTTTTGAAATATACTCAAAAAACACTCTTTTTGAGTTGCAACTTTGTCAACAAATATCTCCGAAACGAAAAGAGATAATTAAATTCTGTTTATAAATTTGGAATCAGTGTAGATAATTCTAATATTTTTTAAATTTAATTTATAATATTTTTTAAATAAATTAAATTTGGTCAAATTTGAAAATTATCAAGCTATTTCGATATTTTCAAATATTTTCGGGTTTTCGGAGAAATACAGCATCAGCGGCTTTGGGAATTACTTCTCCTGTTGTTACTATATATATAAAATATTATCCAAGTAATATTTATCATAGTATGAAGTAATAGTAATAAAATAATCATATAATTTTTGTCATGGAATGAGAGTAAATAATTACTTTTTGTTTTAAATATGACCTAAAATAGTCTTCAATTTTTACCTTATATTTTTTCATATAATTATAAAAACAAATATTGTTTATTACTAAATTAAAATATTTAAATTCATAAATCATAATTTTTTTTCTTTTCAAATTCAAATAATTCTTCATAATCTTCAAGTAAACTACAATTTATAATAATTATTTTACGCCCAAAATAATATATAATGTTCATATATATTTACTAATAATAAATATCATATATAAACAAATTCTGACAACCCCTTTAAGAGTTATGAATTTTTAAAGAAATGAACGTATTTATTTCAAGCGTTTTTCAGATGGTAGTAGGCCATGCATTTTGACCGTTACACATTAGTGTTTTGTCGCCTGACGCTACGTGTTTCGCTCTCAGTTTTTTACAAAATTTTGTGGTAAATATTAATTTATATAAAATAAGACTATTACCAATCGATTCCTTATTAAATTCTGCGTCTATAGAGCTAAAATTTTTATTGTGAATGAAAGAATTATGGCAAAAATTGAAACATGAAATTTGTATACTTTCAAAACTAGAGAAAAAAACCGTTACAGAACACAACCAGTGGTAAGAAGTATTTTTATGTATTTAATTGTTTATATATTTATAAGAATTTATTAATTTTAATTGAAATATGAAAATTATATAAAAAAAAACCATACAATTGTATGTATTCTAACACAAAAAAAATGACTTATTCTACTACTAAAAAAAATTATAGAGCTAATATATTCATTGGGAAATGAAAAATTTTTGGCGAAATTTAAAATATAAAATTGTATAATTTAAAAACCGTTTTTAAATAATAGAGAAAAAACCGTTACCCATTTATTTTAAATTTATTATGACTCAAAAATTTATTATTTATTCCTCTGTATTTATAAATAATAAATACCAAATTAGAACAAATTCTAATAAACAGTTTCAACGATATGAATTTTATTTTAATTCATATTTAGTTGGAGCTTTACAGATTGAGTAGGCCGAGCAATTCGACCTTTACGTGCCGTTGTTTTGTTCCTGACACTTCATGTTTTACTGGAGTTTTTTTACTAAATTTTATGATAAAAGTAATATGTGAACATTGAGACTACTAGCTTTTGATTCTTTATTAATTTATGCGATTTTATTCTGTCGCTTTATTATCAAACTATTATTTATTTTCAAAACCTATAACCCCATACCAAAATTGTGTAGAGTTAAAACAAACCAAACAACATTATTAAACCAAAAATTGTGTTGACAAACGCGAAATATTTCAAAAATACTCATTTTTGTGCCCAAATTTTTGATTTTGGGAAATAAAGTATTTTGATAAATCTCGACGCGTTGATTTCAAATTTTCAAACGGAATTTAATTATCTCTTTCCCTTCCTGAGATATTTGCTGTCAAAGTTGCACCTCAAAAAAGTGTGTTTTTTGACTATATCTCTAAAACGAGTAGAGATACAATTTCAACGATTATACCAATCGTTTCTACGGGAAAAGTTACATAAAGAAATGTTTTCTCCGCATATACGTTCTTTGGAACGATTAGGTGAAAAATGAGAAAATCGAAAAAACCTACATTTCAAAAATTCTTCGAGGAACTTTTTTTCTCCAAAACTTTTCATTTTCTAGACTTAAGTAAACATCGATGCGCTGATTTCAAATTTTCAAACCGAATTGAATTATCTCTTACCATTCTCAAGATATCTGTGTTCAAAGTTGAGTTTTTGAAATACCTAACAAACAGGTTTTTTAGGTATACTCCTTTAACGGTTAGGTTTACGTCTTTAACGACCTCACCAATCGATTCTACGGACAAAATTACATAAGTATATTAATTTTTAGATTTTTATTGCAAAAGGTACAATTTGTAGAAAGGAAAAACGAAAATGGCCAAAATCGGAAAAAATGCCTGATGACCCCCTTACGATTTTTTCGATTTTTGGCCATTTTCAGTTTTTTCCTTCTAGAAATTCTATTTGTTGAGATAAAAATCTGAAAATTGGTACATTTATGTAATTTTCCCCGTAGAATCGAATGGTGAAGTCGTCGAAGTCATAAACCTAACCATTTAAGGTGAATACCTAAAAAACCTAAATTTTTAAGTATAAATTTGAATTCAAATATCTCGAAAACGGAAAGAGATAATTGAATTCTGTTTGAAAATTTAAAATCAGCGTATCGATATCTATTTAAGTCCAAAAAATAAAAAATTTTGGAGACAAAAAGATTAGAGGCGAAAAATTGAAATTTAGGTTTTTTCCTTTTTCTTATTTTTCGCCTAATCCTTCCAAAGAACATATATGTGGGCAAAACATTTCTTTATATAATTTTTCCCGTAGAATCGAATGGTAAAGTAGTTGAGATTGTATCTTTACTCATTTTTGAAATATACTCAAAAAATATACATTTTTGAACTGTAACTTTGACAGCAAATATCTCCGAGACGAAACGAGGTAATTAAATTCTGTTTGTAAATTTGACGTCAGCGTCGCTAACTCTTTAAAAAATATTACATACTAAATTTTGAAAAATTTGAAAAATTTCGAGCTAAAAATTCGATATCAAATTTTTTCGGGTTTATATACAGAAACTATTTTTCGAAGTAATATTTATCATAGTGTGAAGTAATATTACTGAAATAAATGGTTCCTCTTACAATCTTCCCTTGGTCTCCTACAACCTTGTTACTTTTACATCTATAATAACTTCTGAGTAAAACCTTATGTCCAACTTTTGACTCCACCCTGTATAATACTGTCAATTTTGACATTTATTTACTTCGGAAATCACATGATGACGTATTCAATCCCCCCTTTTCCCAACGATTTGAATCACACGGTTACAATAGGCTGCATTAGTGTAACCGTCATTTTGAGGCGCCAAATTCAAACTGAAACCCTAACTCGCCTCTGCCGATTTATAAGCCTATGTTATTCTTATGGGAATAAAAATATGCTATCTTTAAACTACTAGAAAGTATTATAAAATGCAAATCTTAACTATTAAACCTTATAAATACTAAGCTCAAATGTTTTATCTATCTTCTATTTTAATATACACACTTAAAAAACCTAATATTATTTAATAAAATTCAATTTAAACAGTAGGTGCAAATTTCTGAAAACGTATATCGTAGCTGTCTTTGTATTCAGTTGAACCTGTCGCTTTAATGTGGCGTTTTTAACCTGCTGCACCAAGTAACGACATCTGTTGCTATTTGCGTTACTACTTTCTTTAAAATCAATTTTTTCTTAATTTATTCTTTTATTTGTACTTTTTCTGTACGGAAAGCAAAGTGTAATGTTTTGGAATATAAAGAAACCCTATGTTATAATTAAGAATCGCCAAAATGCTTTAATATCGTGAATTGAAAATGTACTCCCATAAGAAATACATACACTCAGATTAGAATTAGGGTTTCGCGCCAAATTTAAATCTTAATCTCACTAACATGGTCTATTGCTGACGTATCAACTCTGGGAAATAGACTGTACAATCCGCGATCTTTTGACTTATGCTTATGACTGGACTGTACAAGTTAATTTACTCCAGCAAATGTTTACCCGCTTAAAAAATCTTTTGAGCCGGTATCGATTCCGCCGCGATTAGGCCTGAAAGACTGTGTGCATTATTAAGCAGCTTGTGTATCGCCGGTTGTATTGAAAGGTGATTCCAATTTAAAGTTGCTGCATCACAGGGAATCTCTAATGTCCCCAAGCGGCAGTTTTCTGATATTTCACGCTACTTGTTTCCCTGTTAATAATGTATGGTTTGGAATTAAAGTTTGCGCTGAATATGAGTATGTTCAGTCATCGTCATCGTACTTGCGCATTGGTAGACGTACACATGTTTCTACTCATGTATCATCTTGAAATTGAAAACGGAATACAGATTTATGTTTTCCTCGTTGTCGTACTTGTAGTTATTTCTTTAATATTTTGTGATATTGAATATCGAACCCCAGATCTCACACTATAATTAGTTCGAATCGAAACGTACTTACAAAGTTTCATTGATGATTTTACGTTATTTAAATTCTCTATTCATTCATCATCATTCTTTTTGACATGACATTAGTGCTGCCGTCTAGATCTAGACTATCTAGACTCTTGTCTTGACTTGTTTAGATTTTCAAGACAAGACTTTCTTATTCTAGAGCAAGACAAGAAAATCCTAAACAATTTTCAAGACTCTAGGTTAAATAAAAAATTTATATTTTCGAAATATAAATATATTATTCGATCTGAAACAGTGATTGTAGAACAGAAAAAGAAAGCTGCCGAAGAAATATCTGTTCTTATCTAAAGCGTATGCACAGTTTAATGTAGAATCTTGAAACAATCTAAAGTCTTGATATCTAGACTTAAGCCGGCCCCACATTACTCGCCCTCGTGTACTCGTGCAAATATATACAAATATTCAAGGGCATGCACGAATGCCGAGTCCGACCTCCCATATTACTCGTGCATATTTGTGATCGTGCGTCCTCGGTAAGACTTGGGAATATTTTGCAAGCATTCATTTAATCGCGCGAACTTTAAATTTGTCAGTCAATATCAGTATCACTATGGACACTCTGTCGAGGAAATACGGAGTGATATAGGAGGTTTCACGAGTAGTGTGGGAGCATTGGCAAGTACGATAGGCAAGCATTGGCGAGTGTAGTTTTTCCTTTGACTCGTGTCAAAATTACCGACAACGGATGGGAAACGCCGAGTACGAGTACAAGTAATCGCGAGCATGGCCAAGTACGACGAATATCGCTCCCACACCAATCGTCATTGTCGATATTTGTCAATACTCGCGAGTAGTGTGGGGCCGGCTTCGTTATGTCTTGTCTTGAAATTTCTAGACCATTCAAGATTTTGCAAAGTATTATCTTCTCTTGCCTAGCCGGCAACACTACAGGTTTCTGTTTTTACTTGCTCTTATATTTATTAACATACCAAGGATTGTTATGAGTATAATAACATCCGCAGATGCAACTGAATTTCGACTTCGTAAATCTAAAGCGTGTGTATGATTCATAACATCCGTGGTTTATTCAACAGTTTTCCGGTTTCAGAAAATAAAGACGTTATTAATAAATATTATTTTATAAATGCTGTAATAATCAGTACGGTAATAATATTACCGTACAGATACTGTTGTGACTTTGTTATCTAGCTTACATTTGCATATTAAAATGATCCCATTACCAAAAACGAAACTACCAAACACACAGTAAAGCACAAATTATCGAAGCTAAAATCACCTTAATAAATGACATGAATGACATATTCAAATTATTTAATATTTGAAATATTCTGTAACACATACGGTAATGAGATAGTGAATAAAAGTGACGTTATGTCTTTATTTGGTACAGATTGTTGTTTTACAGTCTGCAACAGACTTATAGTTTAAAGTGAGTTCTGAACTTCAGTTTGAATATATCTAATGGATTTTTTTACTTTGAGTTTCTCTATAAAATAAAAGACCGTTTTAAATGAACTATGGAGTATTGCAGTATCTTCGAATATGCCTTTAAAACAAGACAATTTAAAGTATCCCCCATAATTCTTTTCGCCCCAGTTTAACCGTGTACAAGTTAGAGTAAAATAAATGTAGTTGGCGAGCATTCTTCTTCCGTTCTTGGTTTTATTAGCAGAGTATTGATCATTGATTGAGTTAGCGATAACGAAGGCATAGCGTGTTGAGCTGAGATCAGTGCGGCCCCTCGCCACGGACTGCACTGGATGACCGTTCGGCCAGATCGACTTGAGGTTGATAATTGCCTGTAATGCGGCCATTAATAACGGGGGCTAACTGGCCTCCCTCCCACCCCAAAACCCAGCCGTGGTCACGCTATACATCTCTCAAACTTTTACACATTTTTACCCTCCAATACCCAAATCTGGGTTTGCGAATTACGAAACAACAATTGGAAAATATTATTTGATTTAAAATTTTTATGGAACTGATATCAAAAGTTTTAACGTTACATTCATATGATGATGTTCGAAAGGACAAAACGATCGTAACTTTTTTTTATTTGAGTCCGGGAAATGGCACATTACAGTACCGAGTCCAGGAAGTGATGCTTGGATACACTTCCCTGACTTCATTGACAATTAGCATGGATTTAACCATTGAATATTTAGCCCTTAATGTATACTTTTTTGAGTAAAAGTTATTTATGTTAGTTAAAGATAATTTTAGCTGTAAAAACAAATAAATATTCTTACCACATCCAAAAAATAAGCCAGCATAATATTTTCATTAACATTATTTGCCACATTATAGGTTTTTGCCAGTTACAAAATAAATTATATTCTTTTTCACATCGTCAAATTTTAATCAAATAAAAATACAGTTTTGTTAGTGTAGTTTGGAACCCACTACAAGCTATATCTTCCTTGCAATGGCTGTAAGCTAACACCCTGCACCATTAAGCTAGTGAAAATTTCCACGAAACAAGTATCTTAGGTAATTAAAATCCTGTCCCATCTAGGAATGTCACAGAAAGATGATGAATAGCAAATTATTTTGATATCTAATATATAATAAACAAAAAACGTTTTATTTCGTGGGCACCTCCACCATATAAATATTTATAAAGCAAGAGTAACTGTAGTTGGTGTATGGATGTGACACTTTTACGTAGGGATAATATTATATTATAAAATTTACCGAATCATTAATGACTTGTAATAGTTAAATGGGGCTAGGTAGAAATAAATTTTAGCTAATGACTTACTATTAAATTATTATTTACAAAAGATCTCATATATTCATTTTTAATTACGATATTTCAAAAAAACACTTCAGATCTTTATGAAAACACCATTTCTGGTTGCATGATTAACACCAAAATCTAATCAGATCTAGTCTATGGTGTCAGAGTGTTATATTAAAAATTTCAACTTTTTTATTCATTAGTAGGTATTTGAGTAATCGTTAAGACAACATCCATATATTCATCCACACACACGGCCAAAAATCATCGTAAAAATATTAAAATCGGATTCTTGGGACTTCAAAATGTGCTTCTCCATTGTGTACTCACTATCCGATTTTTAGCATGATTTCAATACCTCTCTTATTAGGTGGCGACAGGTAAAAATTATAAAACCAAAGTCCCATTTATGTTTGTTTGAGAAGCACTGTATATGGAAAGCACGGTAGTTTAGCATAGCTTGGCCCTAATGAAGTAATACAGACGATAGGTTTTTTCGGCTATTTACCTAGTGACTAATAGCAGGCTAGATTTATTGAAATAATAAATGGCCGGGCGGGCGATATTCCAGCGTTTCATGTCGCTAATTCTAACCTAGCGGTCGCACGTGTTTACCTGCAATCGTGATTCATTTACACCAGAATCAACTCATTACTACCTCCCACTCTACTCTGTTATTACCCCTCTACGGTTACGGACACCACCAAAAACAAAACCATTTCTTACCGTCCCCCATTTATACTAACAAGTATGGAATTCCTGCAGAAGGGGATTTGTAAAATAATAATTAAATATTTTTAATAAAGATTGTTATGGCCATATTTAAAGCAACTCCCTTAAAATAATTCTTTTTGAAATATTTTTCCCTTAAAGTAAGTACCAATTAGCTAATTTTTACCAATTTTTTTTTTGTTTCATAATCAGCACGTCGTACAGTATATACCCTTTAATTTTTTGTCCTAAGTTGTGGAACACTCTGTATGTGGGGATTGAGAGAAACTACAGTTTTTTTAACGTGAACATATCATTTGCCATATTCATGGTTACGACTTTATATTTGATTTTATTATTGTTTAATCTCAATAATTTATCTGCTATGTTTCATTTTAAATTGTACGCTCTGATACATTGCTGTCAATCAAATGTCAAGTCGTAACAGTAGCTATAAGAAATCCTATGTTTCACGTTAAAATATTGAGAACCATATAATAATAACGGTCTTAGTGCGAAAACCGGTTTTTAAAAATTGGAAACTGATTAAAACCAGTTAATATATCGGGTAATAAAAAAATTAATTAAAAAAAATAATAAAAAATTACTATATGAAAAATTATAACAAATAAAATTAATAAAAAGTCATATAGCGTATTATGGACCAATGAAAATATATTTCATGCTGCATTACTAGGTCAAACATGAATTATACCAAAAATTCTCATAATACTTTCAGAAAAATTTTAGAAATGCAGGTTATTTTTCAACTGTAAACTTGTCTAAAGCTGACCAAACTACCTACTTTTTTGACACTCCAATAAAATGTAAATTGTAGAAACAGTCATGACTAATATTCAAATACAATTAGATAACACAGATATAAAAAAAATATTTAAAAAAAATTCACGTTAATTGATATTAAAATAAAAAATATCGGTTAAAATTACGGTCAAGGTTTCTAATTTTCGTTCAAAATATCGCTCACCGGTTTTTATTAACCAGTAAGTATTAACTGACACTGAAACTAACTCTGGAATATTATTTAGTAGTAAGCGAAACTGAAATGAAAACCGTTAATTTAAGCGATTATCAGGTTATAACGTGATATCAGCTTCTAAAATCAGTAATATTATGAACCATCAATCGTATTTGAATCAAGCATTGTAGACTATTCGAAGAATGTAATCGGCATATTTTAATACAAAATCAAATCATTGTGTATCCATAAATCAAGCAAATGCTTACATTTACTGCTTACGGCGTAACTCCGTAACAATTCCGAGTATTCAATATTCAATATCACGGTTTCATATTTTACAATTCTGCGCGATCCGACGTTTCAATAAAAGGAATAAATAATGCAGGTGATCCACCCTTGTGCCCCTGTATAGGACTCGGCTGTATTTATGTACTCGCGCGCCCAATAATGGCAGGGGAGAATTGAAAAACACACGAGATGCCACTGAAAATATGTTATAAATATTCCAAGAATTCGCCAGCTTCTTAATATAGCCTGACAGGAAGAAATACAGTATTTCTTATTCGATACGAAACTCAAAATAGTAACGTTCGATACGGTATGTTATCTGTCTACACAAATTATTATTATATAAGGAAAAACATACGGACAGCGGTGGTTCACTTAACGAAGATATACATTGTTATACAAAACATGGTATCACGAAAGATTTCAAGAAAAAATAAATTTACCAAATTTAAAATAAGTAATGCCCGGTCTTATAAAAGCCAATTAAGTAATCTTTCCGGTTAAATTAATTTAACTGATAGATTTCTGTACTATAAACGTTAGTTAAAATAACCTACTGATTAAATTAACTGGAGAAAACCGAGGTATTAAATTTTAGTTGAGAGTCTAACTGACAGTGACAGTCACACTTCAAAATTCAATCTCTATTTAAATAGTGTTTCATTGTTGTTCTGGATAACAAATAATTTTGTCGTCTTGTATAAAAAATAACTATTATTATAATAAAGGTTTTTTATTTTATTTTTAAATAATTTTAATATAATATTAAATTATTCAATTGATGTATTACCCGCTCAATCATAGAGTGAGAGTGTCGTTAATGCTTATTTATCAACAACTGTGGTTTTAGTCTTTTTGTAATAGAGGAAAGTCTGAAAATCGCTTAAATATTTCACCTGGATTGACGAACGGAGATCACTTTAAAAAAAGTCCAATTGTATTATTAAGATCTGAATTCGCGGACATCCGTTAAAATCTGTATGATTACAATACCTTCCTATATGCTGTGGGAGGTAAAAACGATGACAAAATGTGGAGGTTGAAGAGACACACACGAGTAATATGTAATTAAATATTACATTACGTTCTAAGACCGGTAGTGTGTGTTCTGTAAAAGATATGTGGATGTATGTGAATGCAGCGATTCCGCTTGGCTAACTTTGATCCGGGGCAGTAGTTTTTGAACATTTGACGTGGGCTCACTTGCATTGTGGAGTATTCTTACGCCAGGCTTGTCATTCTACGCCACTTACACGTCATACGTTCCATTCTTCTCGTATTTATTTTGAATTTTCAGGCTGGTTGCTTCGTAACGTACCGTTGCCCGCATACTACGTACCGGCTTTTGTTATTAAAACTGTTATGTTTTGCATTTGTTATGGCCAAAGGGTTGGAACAAAGTCGTAGATCACCCAACCCAGATCACACAAATAAGAACGGAATTTATTCCTTTCACGAATTTGTCTACCACCTCTGTATAATCCTTCATATTGTTTATACCTATTAATTGAAACATCATCAGCCGTATTTATAAAAAACAAGATAGTCCTAGATCAAAAACGATCTAAGTAATTCTACGTTAGTATGGACTAAACATTCAGTATTCATAATCAGAGTAGGGTCTAATTTAGTCCGATATTAACAAATACTCCGTTAATACTTTGACTCCATTTGATCATGTTATATTTTTTTAACTGAGTAACAAATTAACTGTCAAAGTCAACCACGTTGTTTTGGATTACAGTGCGATCATATATATTGGGAAATTTAAATCCAACCCTCAACTGATCCTAAATGTACCCGGGTTGGTACCAAATAAACAATGAAATTTTGCAGTTGGTGAAAATTTAACCAATTAATTTAAGTTATTTGTTAAAGTTACTTATTTAAGTTTTTCATTTTAATTTATAAAAGATATAAATAGAAAGAGAAAGCATTGTAAACAAAGATAGAAAACATGTTCAACTCACCAACTCAGCATAATAGTTGGGTGAATTGGATCAGTTCAGGAACAGTTCTGGGTTACTTCAAATGTACCACGTTATAGAATTATAGAAAACATTTCTCATCAAAATTATTGGCCACAACCCTAGAAGAGTTTTAAACACAAGTGAAATTGAGAATTGAACTTTATCTATTCTATAACAATTTTACTAGCATTTTGATGGGGCATGTTGTAAGCTTAAAGTCTTTTCAGGGAACCTACAACTTATAGTGAATTTCGAACTATTCAGACACAACAATATTTTTTATTTGGTTAAAAGTTAGCGACTCTGGGAATCGAATCTCTGATCTCACAGTTCGAGTCAGAGCGCTTAAACTAATTTCTGATGATTTTTCTCTTTACTACATGCATTAGGGAAAATAAAGGGAAGTTAATGTTAGGTTTGGGTATTTACTTAAGAACCTGTGTTGTGACATATTTGTCGTGAGCTAATTCATCGATTGGTCAGTTGGACAGACAGACAGACATTGAAGGGGACATATTCTCCCTTGCGATGCCTCAGTGAACGCAGATCACACGGCCCGACGGCTTCTTTGCTGCCGGACAAAACAGCACTACTCAAAATGTCTCCCTCACGGACGAAATCGCAAAAAAAATCATTCATTATTTGGTTCTCATTGTCAACATAGTGGAATTGACAATAACTATTCTACTAGTGGGGTAATCATGAAAATCATACATTTGGTCGTCTAGCAATACGGGCAAAATTAAATTTAAAACCCATCATAACATCTGACAATTGTCAAAATGCTTTGACCATACTTTGGAAGGATTATGAGTTAGGTGTAGAGCTTCAACTTAATGTGCTTTTCTGAAGGAATCTTTCGAAAAGCTAAAAGGGAAAATTTGTAACTTCAAACTTACGCATGAAATGATAATTTTGATTGTTTTGTACAACTAATCAAGCAATCAGTGCAACTATTAATCATTTTCTTGGAATAATTTCTGACATATACATAAATGACAATGTCATAAAAAATATTTAACCAACATTTGCAATAATAAATGTCTATGTTTGATTTGGAATGCAAGCAAGTTAGCTATGTGCATTGAATATTTCCGCTTCATGTAATAAAAAGGGGAATACATTTTGTCCTTCTATGTTGACCAAAATCTGGTTTTTGTTACGTATCTATTGATATATGATCTAAGATAACTAGTGAAGTTATGGAATCCGAACCATGATCTAATTCTAATCGGTATGTTTACTGTTTGCAACAATGTGTATGGAAGAATGTTTGAGGGCCGCAGGATTTGGCTGATTGGAACCCGTGGCGTGTTCGTGTCTTTAATTAGCAAAGACAAAGGGCAGGAGCAGCCAAACACTACACTACACCTATCTCTTGCGACACTCACACATGCATCACCGCAATGAGCTATTCGCTGATTATTCTCCGTCCCTCAATACAGAGCACAAAGAATCCAGTACGTTCAGACTTTAAAGGACAGGGGGACCAGATAGCCACCTTGTAGTATAGTAAACATATCCTCACAAAACTATCATTGTACGAGGACGATAGTTGAAGAAAGAGCATTTATGCAGGGTATGAACTTTTATTTAGAAAAGTAAAAATCACACTACTTTCGCGAATAGTTCGTAATCTAAAGTCATAATAACTTGATTAGCATGATCCACCTTGAAGCGTAGACACAGAATAGGTTTATACAGAAGCGACAGAAAGACAGAGAAGCGAAAATTAGAGAGAGATGGAGAAGGTGCACAAATTTAAAGGGCCCATTGTTTAAAATTGGAAAGTTTCCTCACATCTAAGAGAGAGATAGGGGAAGAGCAAAAATTTAAAGGTCTACACAATGCTTCAAGGTCATAGAACTGACTAGGGGAACATGAAAGGTGCCGACACGGAGTGTCGCTTCTGTGTGTAACTATTCTGTGGCATAGAGTGAGATCCAGAGTTTAAATACCAACATTGCCAACTACTAATCAAATAAAAATATCTCTTTTTCCAAATGATTCGGAATCCAGTATAATCTGTAGGTCTCTTATACCGGGAACACATGGATTAAAGTATAATAATCATTAAGTAAATTCACAATTGAAGTACATTAGAAAAATAAGCAAAACAAACGGAAATTATTTGAAATTTCTTACACATGCCATATTAAATGTACTTCAGACTTTAAATAAGACAGACAAAAATGAGACCGTATAGTTATTTCTAGATTATTATTGTCTATACTACTAAACTTCTATATCAATAGTTAACCCGAGTCCAGTCCAGACCAACAAGGCTTAAACTTTGACAGCAATGTTAAATAATTTGACATTTTATTCCGATGTGATATTGTCCACATAAGAGAAACTTCAAATTTAAGTCATGGTAATCATACAGCAACATTAACCTTACGTTTAACAACCTCAACTCTAATTCGACCTAAAAAAAATTTAAGCGATGACAACAGACAGAACACTTCCGATCCTTGGTTTTTAAACTTCATCCGCTCTTTCCACTTTATGAAAGTTTGAAATGACCATTACCTAAATTACGATATGGCATCTGTCAACTAAATTAAGTATTTACAGGTAATAATAATTAATGTCAGGAGTTGATTATAATTTTTTCGCGCCACCGTTCACGTAAGTTTAATTACTTCCATAGCAACAAAAGTCGTAAGTTCCTGATATCATATTTTATTCGGTTACTATTGTCAATGGAAAGTTATAGAAATAACTGTCCTACTAGCAGGGTAATTATGAGAAACAGGAATTTCATATACATGAGGTAGTCTAACAACGGTTAAAATAAACTATAAAAAATTGTAAATAAATAAATCTGAACTGTCAAGTGAACTGTCACAATTTACAAATACTTTAGCATTATTTGAAATTAATTGTTGCTGATGGCGCGAAAAATATAATAAGCGACTCAGAATGTTAAGTAGCCAATATAAGTATTCTCGTACGTGACATAAACTTCGATTCCGCAGACTCCACCTCAGTTCATATCATCTCGAACGTTATAACGTACTTACATTCTTTGTATCTTAAGTAACTATAATTTTATTTATCCAACACCGTGTAATTATAACGATATAAGTATGATGTTTTTAGATAAATAAAGTAGGTCATAAGTCACTAGTGAGCTAAATATATTAGCTCACTGTTTTTTGGTTCGTATCATAGTAACTACGTTATAAAACTTTCTCTACACTATTTTGTTCCTAAATGTCATTTCGAAATTCGATTTGTAAAAAACCTTATATGTATTTTATATTAATGATTAAAATGTGTTGGATAAAATTTTGTATGGCACACGTGTGTTAATTACCTAAGTCACTTGAAAAAATACCACACTCGGCCTAACGGCCTCGTGAGCTAAACTTTTCCCACATGACTTATCTGTAATGTAACACACTTGTACCATAAATAACTATTACAAGTGAATAACAAATAAACTATTATACGATATATCTAAGGTAACAGTTTTATCTTGTTAATAATGTGAAATACTATTAGCTATTTGTATCATGTCAAACATATTCGTTTTCCATATGTATTATACGTGATCCACCGTGTCATATATGTAATTTCCGCCATATTGATCTGCATAGTGACACGCATGTTATTGCCAACGAAACATCAAGTAATTCCCCTGCACGAAAACAGCAGTCGGTCACTTACAACGTGACTCACGCCCAAGTAAAGCTCAGCTATTAAATTGGTATATCGTGCAAATTTTTCGCGTTGCACTCGTCTTATTGTTCGTTTTTCAATATTTTTAGTGTGCAAATTGGTGGAATATAGTTTGATCAATATTTTTCATATTTAGAGGCACGAATTTCACTTGTTTTATTTTATAAGGATTAATTGTTTTCTGATTTTATCTAGATTTTTTGTAGACACAAAAAGGTGATTTATAAAACTGCAATTAGACAGGCATTTTTCTGTGTATTTCCTAGATTTGAAAATATCAACTTTTGTTGGGAAATATAATTAAATTTGCTATTTTCGTTTATAATTAGGGGTGGAATAAATTGGAATTTGCCATAACGAGTGTGGTTAGATTGCCTTCTTTTGTTTATCACCGTTTCTCTTTTGTCTCGATCGTATGTTTTATCTATATTCATTTGTTTCACTCCCCTGGGATGCTGGTACAGTATAATGTTTGAGCTGATCCAAGATATCTATGAAATTAATCCGGAATATTATTCCAAGACGTACCCTTTTACAAAACAGCCAACGTTGATTTGACTGAGAGTCCATAGTCGTCGAAAAGGGGGCATAACGAAATTCCAAAAACCCCTTTATCAAGCTTTGTATATATAGCATGTTCATTTTATTTTGTCCACTATTGCTATCTCGAGAACTATAAGAGGTACGAGGTTAGTTAAATTAGCAAATAATTTATACTTTTCAAGGCTATTAAAATTAACCAAACATTTTTTTTAAAACCAGTGATTCTCAAAAAATGGGGCTAACTTTCTTATTTTAAATGGAACAGCCTATATATTTTTACATATTTAGAATGTACATAAAATTACAAATCCAGTGTTAGTTTGAAGTTAATTTTTAGTTAAATAATAAAATTCCTATGTTGCCAGTAATTTTGTATACTTGTACCTGAAAATAGAAATTGCCATGAAAAAAAAATACTGCATTCATGTCATGTAAATTTTAGCTTCTAGTGAAAAGAACGCAAAATTTGACCTTTGTATTATTTATTTATTCATGGAAACTACTATTATCTGGTAAAAGTATACAAAATTAATGCCAACATAGGAATTTTATATTTTAACTAAAAATTAACTTCAAACATATCATTAGCTTTGATATCTGTTCCATTCAAAATAAAAAAGTTTAAGAAAAAATGTTTGGCTCATTTTAATAGTCTTGTAAAATAGAAATTGTTTGCTAATTTAACCGACTTCGAAGCTTTTATAGTACTCGAGATAGCAATAGTGAGCAAATAAAATGAACACCTTGTATATTAATTAAAAAAAAAAACAAACAATTAAAATTTTGATGGCATTTTTTTTAATAGATATATATTAAATAACTTAAATTATTGGAGAGGCTGTTTGAAACTTTTTTGGGGACGCCACTGAGAAATGGTGTAGGCAAGACCAGAAAGAAGACGAATATAATATCGAGGAAGGGTTGTAGAAATTTGCATTGTTATGATTGTAAAATGTAATTATTAAAAATTAGGGGAAAAACGTAGATATGTTGGTAGCCCTGAGATTTACTTACTGTAATGAGATTTGTATCCTGATATGTAAACAGCTCAGAGCTCCTGTGGCTAAATTAATGCGATTCCTCTTTTAATTGAAAATGGAATAATTACACGCATTTTTATCTATCACATTACACAATTGAGGGGCTGTGCTTATTTATTAAGAGGGGAGGGCGCTTTCTCATAAGGGATGAACCTGTCCTTTAATTCTACCTTTAATACAACACACGTACATTGGGGTGACGGGAAAACCGGTTTTCAAAAATTGACAAAAACTAAATTAATGTCTTTCATCTGATTGAGGTTGTCCATATATGTTTTACTTTTGAAATAATGTACTAGTCATATACTTTTTTTCTAGAGTAGATGTTAAAGTGCAATTTTATCAACTCAAAATAGTGGATAAAGTAGCACTTTAACCGCAAGGGTATATGAAGTTACACTTTAACAGCAAGGGTAGATAAAGTACTTTAACTTTTGTTTATTAGAAGTACATTTCCATAACAGCGCACACTTCTGACATTTTAAAATTGTTCTTAAATAATAATTTAATTTTTCTAATTCTTTTCTCTTCAAAACCTGCTATAGAAAAAAATAGAATTTTATACACGACGATAAAATTAAATTATCGAGTTGCGAAAAATAATTCACTCACGATTATATCGCTCGTGAATTAACACTTTCCGCTTGTCGATAAAATATTATTTTATCGTCTTGTATAAAAAATAACTATTTAATCTGTAAAAATCCTAATAATAAATGTGGAATAAATTAATAAAATTTTCATGACATAGCTATATAGCACAGTAGTAAAATAATATACATACTACGGTTAAGAAGATTATTATTGACAAGCGCTTTGTATCCGTCGGTAGTTTCGTACATCGGGTCCTAATCTTGGCGCTAGGTTAATAATGATTGTTTTCTCAACTGGTTTGTAACATACTAAATAAATAACGAATGTATAAAAAGAGAAAGAGTACCAAAATCATATTTTAATGAGTCACATGCATATAATAGTTTCCTTGTACTATTTTTAGGTATTATAATTACATAAGATAATATTAATAAAAATAAATATACTATAACTTATGTTTTATATTTGACGTTTCAGTTTGTCAATCCCACTTTTGATTTTTAATTTGGTTTTCTTTTATTTGATTTACTTATTTAATTTAGACGATATATATAAATTGTGAATCCATAAATTACACCTTCCTGAAGTTAAATGATTCAAACAATATTTGAATTTCGAGACTTGAGCTTCTTTAAAAAGTGAGTTTTCATTATCGACCAGGGTTAATAATAATTTATGGTGACCATGGTTACCAAGTAAGAGGTAGTGAATAGTATATTATTTAACAAGCATAATATGTAGGCTATATTACACGAGGATGTAATTAAAAATACGAGCGGTAGCGAGTATATTTAATCATCCGAGTGTAATGTAGCCATATTATGCGAGTCAAATACTATACTTTATCTACAACTAACAGGCATATAAAAAATCTGATATTATTTGTTAAATATTCAGTTAGGTGTGAGTAGTCCACATATAGCTTAACAGATGGCACCACAGTAGCACTTAAATGTCAAAATAACTATTCAAATTGTATTTATTATACTTATATAATCATTTATATTGATATTTATAATAAAAAATATATTATTAATAAATTAACAGTTTATTAAAATGTTATGTGTTAAATTATATGTTCTATTTATTACAAAAAAGTGTAGCGTGTAATATAACATTTCATATTACACTTGTGTAATATGAGTAGTATATTATATGTAGTATCACACGTATAATGTACCCATATTTCAATAGTTGTAGATAAAAACAATTTCTCAAATTAAAGAAAGGTTAATAATAGTAGGAGTCTAGGCTAGTAGTGAAGAAACAATTTTAGTTACAAGTATATAAAAAGCAGTACTTATATAAAACTTTTTTTATTGACTCAAAATTAAGCATATAAAATATTATAGGTTAGTTATTTTTAAACAATAATCATCTATTAGTTGTAGATATTTTGTGAGGATTCAAAGTAAAACTTTCAAAGAAAATTGAATTAAATACTATTTTAACAACAGAAATTGAAAAATATTGTTGTATATTTAGTTGTTCATAATGGACAACAAAACCTTGACTACCCCCTATGTAAAGTGTTTAACAAATTGACCTTGCCCAGATTCGAACTTGGATTATTCGAGTCAAAAATTATGCACCCCATGTAATGAACAAATTAATTTACAAGAGTGCTAAAAATGTAATCTCGTTAAAATCAATGCTTTTAATTCCAAAACAATCAATAAAGCCCCTAATGCACTTTTCATCTCCCTAATTAATAACCAAAAAATTCAATTTTTTCATAAAGCAATAATCTGTGTAAAAAATACTCCCAAAGCTGATAAAACAAACACGTGAACATCACGTAATCCCGCGGATCAATCAGTTCGAAACAAAACAAACAAAGATTAATACTCCTTCCGTTGTTTTAACATTAATTCGAATCCAAACCCATTAGCCAGATCAAGGTGTGCCGTGAGATTAATTGTATACGACACATATTTGTTCAACGCATTTGTCAACCGATACGCCGTGGAGGAATATGAGCTCTAGGGACGGGGATATTAGGGGCAGAATACCGCGGAGGGATGAAGTGCGGTATCGGTATTAACGACTTTTAATTTGTTTGAGTTTCTCACGTTATACGCCGGTCGATTAAAAAGGTGTGGACGTATTTGTAATTGCTGAAAGGGTTTTTATTGTCTAGCTATTACAGCCGCTGTTATTAAGTGTGGAGGTGTTAATTGGTTTTTAATACTGACACTCTTTCTTTCCGACTTCATTCGTTTTTTATTCCGCGATTTTTCAATCAATTGGCCATCAATTTCTATTTGCTTTTTTATTATACTCATTCCGCGGTTGAATTAAAAGCACATCATCAATAAAGACATTAAATCACCACGATTTTTTTAAGAGGCAATTGTATTTTGTTACTTATTAAAATACAGCAACCAACAATACATATATGTATTCAAAATACATGTGGCAACATATTTTTAGCAGTATAAAGTTAAAAATATGTTTATTTTCACCATGCGAGGTACAAACTTTTGAGAAAAAAAGTATCTTAAGTACTTATATACTTGTGGTGTTTTTCAAAGGCTCATTCCCAGCTACTGTTTTAAATTTAAAATTTAGTTTTAATGTTATGTTTTAATAGCTGTACAGATGTACGGTTTCTTGCTATGTTTTAATTTTTCATTATGATTTAATTAATTTATATATATTAAAAACAATATCACTAATTCTTCTTCTTTTCACAATTTCTATGTACAAAAGAGCACAATACCTTTTAAATTCTATTTTGAATATTATTAATATTTATTTATCATATACAATATCATATTTTTTATATTTTTAGAGATATAAATATGATATTTTGTGACAGATGATGTCGTAACGATTACTCAAATATTAGCGAATAAAGAAACTTGAAAAATTGGATCTAACATTCTGATACCCTAGATTAGATTTGATTAAATTTTGGTGTTAAGGAGCTCGTCTGTACAGTGCAATCGGAAGTGGTGTTCCCATGAAAAATTCAAGTGTTTTTCTAAAATATCTTAATTATTTATGAATGTATGAGAATTTTTGTAAATAATAATTTAATATCAATAGCTAAAATTTTATAGTTGAAATTTGTTTTTACCTAGCCCCTATTTAACTATTACAAGTCACTAATGATTCGGTAAATTTGTACAATTGCAGTTAATCTGTTTACCTATGGAAATAAATATTTCATATTTGACAGTGACAATTATTATAATTGACAATGAAAATATTATAAAAATAATTATCGAATACCTACCCTGAAAAGAATTGTACTAATACTGTAAGTATTAATTATTTTAATAATTCATTTCACCGTGTCAGAAGTCAACGCACGGTTTGTTCATATATATGTATATAAAATATAAATATTAATAAAAAGTGTAAAGAGAATAGGCAAGAGTTTATGTGTTGGCCACATCAGATTTTTCATTTTGAAGTAAATATCGATGCGCTGATTTAAATTTTCAAATAGAACTTAATTATCTCTATACGTTCTCAAGATATTTTAGTTCAAAGATATATCTAAAAGAATTTTTGTTTCCATTTGTTCTATGTTCCTCAATATAATGATGGAATACTATGTATTATTATTACACTACTTGTGATGTTGGGATTTGAAACCTACATCTCCATTCAGTTTTACACCTTTTCAATTGTATTCCAGAAAGTATCAATTGTAATTCAGAATAATAATAATAATCTATATAGTATTTACATCTGATGATTTCTGAATATTCTTAATAGTTATGGATATGGATTGGTCATGTTTTATAAAATTTGTATTCTTGTGTCCTCCTTTGGCAATATCCTTAATCAATGATGGTATTTTCGTCAGGCATCACATCGTTGGTAATGTAATCATCTTTACACGATATTCCGTGGTGGTAACAAACAAAATTAGATTTTTGCTGAGAGGAAACATAGGGGATCGGGATGTGGAGACACCGGTCATCAATTAGATCCATTTATGATGTGTCTAACTTGGACAAAGGGACAGGACTAATGGTCCTACTCCTCAGGGACTTCAGTGATGCGACTACCAATATCAATGCAGGATAGACGCAAACTTATGGAATATATTTTCCATCTTTTCTTTGGATATAATACATAGTAATCAGATCACGATAAGTTCAAAGTTGAATAATAGTGTACTAAATACTTTAACATATCTGATGTGGCCAATATATGATTTTCACCCTAAATTTCTGATTTTTGCTCAAATATGAGTTTTTGTCTGTTTATCTTATGGTTAGAACTACTAACTAGATGTTACAGTAACTACGTAAATAAAATTTCAACATTCTAAAGCTAATCGTTTTTGAGTTATGCAAAAAATTTTAAAAAAACACTACATGTAAAGGGCCTTCTTGGCACTGCCGATTAGAATGAAAAAGAGAGGTGCACAACATAGCAGTCCCATATTCAAAAATTCAAAATTTTACGACTACTAATTTCTGAGTTATTTGAGATACGAACCGAAACAAGTCAAAATAGATTCAGAGATGGTCAAAATAGATTTTTCAATTGAAACCTAAAACCTAAATTTTTCGCGATTACAATACTTTCTTTACTTTGTACAAAGAAGTAAAAAGGACTGGATTTAAATTTAAACGCAAATATCTAAAAAACAAAAAGCGATATTATTTTTCTGTTCGAAAATTTAAATTTTATATTTACTTAAGTCCAAAATAAAAAATGAAATTTAGGTATATGCGGAAAAAACATTTCATGTGTTAAATCGTTGAGATTTTATGTCTACCCATTTTTGGAATATAATATTAAATAGATATTTTTTATTCTTGTGAAATCACACTTACAAATGTTTCAAATTATATAAATTTCCAAGTGAAATATTTCAATACGTCCTTGTTTAATACCATTAACATGATACCAAAAAGCGAAGAAGACAATAAAGTTGCACATATTAAATTGTGAGCTTTTATTTTTACCAAAAAATTGCTGGATGCAAAATGGTTTTCGAAAAAAACAAACATCTCAGGAACGATTAGAGATTATTAAATTCCGTTTGAAAATTGTAAACAGAAATTTATGCTTAAAACTCAAAAAAAATATTATATTAAGTTGTACTAAATTTGGAAATAACAAACCTATCACTATTATATTTTATATCCATAAAACAAAAGCTGTCACCTATCAGGTGTCCTCTCCCAATAAATTCAATATCCCAGCTGTCAAATTGACAAATACACATCCACATCGACAAATTCCCAGCCGTAGGAACAATACTCGCGGCATCTTGCGTGGTGACACAGAGAAATGATGTATCAATTGCTAGGCCCGTCATGCACCAAGTCTATAGGGAATTCCATCGATATATCTCCTCCGAGGGTGCCATATATCGGGTGTCAGCTGCTGCTTGCTAGTTCGCCGGCGTGCCGCAAGGTGTCACCACCAATCAACAAGGATAGATAGGATTTGGCGGGGTGGAGGTTGCTGTCAATTGTTTATAGGGAACAATAAAAAATAATAGCAAAAATGAGGCTTGGAAAAAAATGCTTGAAAAGATCAAATAATAAATAAACAACAAAATATTAAGGAGAGGAATATAATTGAATGTATGATTGTAACTAGCAACATAAAAAAATTTAAATAAGACAAAAGTGACAAAAGAATGGTGACTGAAGTGATTGAGTAACAAATCTACAAGAAAAATAAATTAAGACGTTTAAAATGAAATTAATATTATTAAAAATAAAGCTTGTACGGACCAGGGTTCAATTAATATGGGTGACCGAAGTAATGAAAGAATAAACAATAAAAAGCATTTATATAGCTTAGGAATTAAATATAACCTATGATTTTAATTAGCAAAATATATAATAAATAAAACAAAAATAAAAAATTTCTGTCATGTAGACATAAATGTCAATTCTGAGTAAAAACTATTGTTGTTTTGTGGTTAAAAATGAGTTCAAGTAAAAGTGACAGTGAAATATGAAAAGGTACTCGAAGAAAGTAGAAAAGCCATTGATGATACTCATTGGAAATTTGCTTCCAGAAAAATTTCTAGCATTTTTTAATAAGTAATAACTCTACTTCACGAATTGGAGATAGAAGTTCAAAAATTTACATCTGATATTAATATAAATAACAGTACTATGCATATCACAATAAATAATAAATTAATTATTTTAATTTGATTGTTTTTCTTAAATAACACTTTTACAATTTTGTGTAAACTGTGTAAAAAAATTTGCGTGTTGTCCAAAAATAAAAATTATGAATGGCGTTCAAAAAACAATAACTATAGATTAAGGAAATACATTTACAGTTGTATTCACAGTTTCAAAATGACATAATTTTAATTGACGTGTTACAAAAAAAAATCAACATTCTACATCTATTCGTTTTTGAGTTATGCAAAAAATTCAAAGAAACACTACGAGTAAAGTGCCGTTTAGTACTGCCAATTGCAATACAAAATATTTTAACATTCCAGTGCTAATCATTTTTGAGTTACGCGAGGTACGTACATATGTACGTACAGACGTCACGCCGAAACTATTTAAAATGGATCCTGATAGTCAAAATGAATATTCCAGTTGAAACCTGAAAACCGAAATTTTTCGCGATTACAATACTTCCTATACTTTTTACAAGGAAATAAAAATATCTAAAATAGATAATATTAGGCGCCTCCACCATTAAATTAAAATTATAAGTTGTGTAAATTTATTTAGTAGTGTGGCATATTTAGTAGTGTGGGTGTTTATTTATTTATGTGAGTAATCATTTTTGAGTTACGAGAGGTACGTACATACGTATGTACGTACAGACGTCACTCCGAAATTATTAAAGGTAGATTCAGGGATGGCCAAGTCAAAATGGATATTTCCGTTGAAAATCGAAATTTTTCGCGATTACAATACTTCCTATACTTTGTAAAAGGAAGTAAAAATATCTAAATAAATAATATTACGCGCCTCCACCATTAAATTAAAATAAAAGTTATGCATATTTATTTAGTAGTGTGGTAGTGTGGGTGTTTATTTATTTATGTGAGCAACAATGGAGGTTTTTCGTAAGTAATAATTCATAGCTCGCCATCCATAACGGGTCCATCCATTGTCCCAAGTTCCTTGCGAGCAACTTTGCGACTAAAGATTAAGCGTGCTTAATCTTTAGCCAACAACTTTACATAAATATCCCTATATACATCAGGCCGAGCCCGGCCGTATCTTTGTTTGTGTAATCGTGAGATGTTCCCCCACATACATCGTCCGGACTATTCATTGCGCGGTCCAGGGTACCTTGGCCCCCGCCGCCCCGCGCCTCCCTAAGATGCTAACCGACACCTTACTTGTGCACGGCTTGCCTTACCGGATGGTGTCTGCCACTAGGGAAGCTCATTCCTTCATAATTCTCACAACAAATATTTAATATTTACAAAAAGGTATTTGTGTAAACATGATTTGTGATTTGGTCACTTAAAATATTCTTTCACAACTTTTTATGAACTGTTGCACAACATTTCTGAATGGAACTAGGGCTCATCCACAAAATAGTTACATACAGAAGCGACACTCCGTGTCGGTACCTTTCATGTTCCCCTAGTCAGTTCCATGACCTTGAAGCATTGTGTAAACCTTTAAATTTGTGCTCTTCCCCTACCTCTCTCTCAGATGTGAGGAAACTTTCCAATTTTAAACAATGGGCCCTTTAAATTTGTGCACGTTTCCCATCTCTATCTAATTTTCGCTTCTCTGTCTTACTGTCGCTTCTGTATAAACCTATTCTGTGACTTGGCCTCATCTACATATATAAGATACTTGTTTTGTTGGTCACTTAAAATATTCTTCCTACAACTTTTCATCAACTTTTACGCAACATTTCTAGATGGAACTTGGCCTCATCTATATAAGATACTTGTTTTGTTGGTCACTTGAAATATCCTTCCCACAACTTTTCATCAACTTTTGCACAACATTCCTAGATGGAACTTCACCTCATCCATATAAGATACTCGTTTCGTAACTAGTTTTACTTGCATTTTATTTATTAATAGCTTATAGTGGGTTCCGGTTCTGAACTAATAATAAATAAATCTAGAACGTAAAGGCGTCTTATATACACAGTCATTATACAGAATTGTTTAATTTGGAGCAGAATTATCAAGAACAAAAACTATTTGCTGAATAATATGGAAACACAAACGTACAAACTTATAATGAATCTGATATCCTGTCAATGCAAATAAAGTTATGATGTTTATTTGGAAGTTTGTGATATAATTATAAATAAATATAAGGGCTAGGTTAAACCATCCTAACTTAATCTAACCTAATCTAATCTAACCTAAACCAATCTCACCTAATCTAACATAACCCAACCTAACCTAAACTATCCTAACCTAATTGAGGTTGGATTAGGTTAGGTTAGATTAGGTTGGGTTAAGTTAGGTTGGGTAAGATTAGGTTAGGTGCTTGTGTGTGTACACACATTTTGCATTAAAAAGCTTTAAAAACAAAAAAAATATCAATTTGAAGGTCAACCGAGTCTGGACGAAATTTTTTATTATTTTTCCCATATTTATCTTATTTAGTAAGCACTTCTTGCCAAATGTTATCAAAATCGAAGATGAAGTAGAATAAATTTACCTTAGTTCAAATTAGCGAAAGTAGGATTTGAACCCCATATCTCCACATTTTCTTCAATTTAACTCGGAACGCGCTATTCAAGTGAACCACCAGTGCTCGTCAATAATAATAAAATCAAATTTTAAATTTTTATAAATACATAAAAAGTATTTTAAACTGTCTATTTCTTTTTATATTGTATTAATTCCTATTCTGTATGTTGCCACATGTAGTGAAAACACTTATGTATTGTTGGTCACATATTCTATCTCAACATCTTATCTCTCGTCTTTAAAGCGAACACCATCCAGTTTATACATAACTAGACGGCATCTAAGATGTTGACCAATAAATTTCACAGCGTTGTCGGTGGCTGTAATTAAACACACACATAGAGGGGGTAGCGAGGAACCTGAGTCCTGGCAAAGGACCTGCCCCACCCCGATACACCCCTCCAGCGCGTGTGAAGGACAACACATTGTGTTGGAGATTAACATCCTACATCACGGGTTTTTGCTGCCCGTGTTTATTACGTTATTGATGGACCGAAAATATGGTTTACGTATCGCTTTATTTATAGGTCCCCTATCAGTCATTTTCAATATGTAAATCATAAATTTAAAATATATTTTCATTTTTTACTTAAATTTATGTTGCCACATTCTTCTGATCACCGGTTACCATCCTATTGTCATCTATGCTCACTCAAGCTTTTTTCATAATATCTTTTTTAATTATTGTTATAAATTACGTACGGATATTTCTTTTTTTCTGCGACCATTAAGGAATTTGCTAATATGTTTTTACATATTACTTTATTTATAGGTCACATATCAATAATTTACAAACTATAAATAATAAATTTAAAATATATTTTATTTTTTTATCTAAATTTATGTTGCCACATACTTCTAAATACATACATGTCTTGTTGTTGTCAGTATTTTTAGCGGTTACCATTTCATTTTCATTTATGCTCACGGTTTTTTTTATATCTTTTTTAATTATTGTTATACATTACGTACGAATATTTCTTTTTTCTACGACCATTAAGATATTTGCTTGCTATTTGTTTGTTATTGCTACGGATACATAATATATTGTAAACACATTTTCATTTCTTACGGTAACCATTGACAACGTTAAGGTATAAATTCATATCTCACAGTTTTTGTAGTTAGTTACTAAAAAGTAGTAAAATGAAGACATATTTCTTAGTAAAATATAAATGAATTAGGAAATAATACTGGGATCGTGATCTATAAAAAGTATAGTTCAACTCGCTATGATTTACTACAAACTGTCATAACGAGTATGAAATGGGTACACCATTCCATGCCTGTTGTACAATATGCTATTAAAATACTGACTAATTTCATTACAATATTGACGCAATGTACTACAATTTGTATCTTGTAAAGAGATTAAAATATTATAGGCATAGAAAAATACAAACAGTTATTGCAAATTTAGTTTATAATACATGGAAAAATATTTTTTTTTGCGACCACTATGGAAAGTGGCACTTTTCTCACACTATATAAAGCTGCAACGTTACGTATTTCCCACAATAGTAGGTTAAAGTGTGAGAAATCATTTCTCATAGTATTTGCCAACCCTGCGCATACAGTGTGGGAAATATCATTTCTCACACTAATTGCCAAAACTGCGTATGCCTGAAGGTACTTTTTAAATTTATTTTCAGTTAAATTTTTTTAATTTTCAATTGCATTTAATAACTCCATTTTCCTCTCCGTATAATTTTACCCGTGTTTTCTAGTTGATATTCTATTTGCTATAATAAATATAACCAAATTATTAGACAACAAATATTATTTATAATTCTTATATTAATTGGAAAGTGTGAAAATTATATATTACCTTATATATGTGCTGTCAATGTTAAAAGAAAAATTTATACGATTGAATTTAACGCAAACATCAGTGTTGTGAACTATGCATCAAATTTAGAGTAATTGCCAACCTAAACATGTTGTCAAATTATTGAAGGGTTTACTAAGCCGGGGTTAAAAATTTGAAGACTATTTCATGAAACGCATTTAACTTTCAAAGTTAGGTTAATAATAATCCAGATTTTGATAAATCTCGATTCAACTCCTTCTCATGAAACCAGACTTCGGTAATGTTGGTTTAACCCCAGATCTCATAGTTCGAATCGAAACGGCATAACCATATTATGAGCCATTGAATTAAGATGTTTTTCCAGACATGTAGTTTCTCCCTGACCTATACCCCTTGCAAATCAATCAGTGTGCGTGCATGTGTGTGCGGGGTAGATTGTCAGCCGTTTCTTTTCATGCGGCAACTGCGATGCGGCATGATAGCGAAATAGACAGCGCAACAAAACGACGAAGATCCACTTTGCATAATAAAAAGCGCCGGGCGAAAACATTTTGACGTTTGATTGCGGATCGGAAGTTGCAAACTTTTCAGTATATTTCGAACGCGTTCTGACGTCACATCCGGTTGTCAGGCTTGGTATTGTGTATGTGCATAATATTAAGTTCACATACAATGTTGGCATTTACACAACTTGTTTCTTTGCCGATGCTGTTTTATTCAGGAAAGCGATGACAAATAAATATGATCGTTCTGCCTATGTGGAGCAAAGTGGCAATTCTGCATGTGAAAGATGGGAAGATTTTAAAATGACGCGGAATTTGTATTCATACGACGCATTTATTACGCCGTTGCGACAGTACAATACTTCTGATTAATACCTCCAAATACAACGAACGAATTCTACCTCTATACGCTTTTACGATGTCGTACATCATAAAAAATTAAACCTCCATCCGACATGCTACATCTATTCAAATTATACCCCTATTTCTACATTTCTTTTTTATACCAATCCTTATATTTACTATTCCCAATACAGCTTCAATACAGATATTTAAAATCTTTATGTTAATTATTCTTTTGGTTTTTATTTTAATCACGGGCTATAATACTGAAGCAAAATACAGCAAATATCTCAAAGACCACTGGTATTTGATTTTAAAGTTTGCCTTGCCATATCTAACAAATTATTTATGCATTATATGATCTATATACATAAAAAATGTACTTTTAACCAAAATATATATAAAATTTATTGTAGTTAATATTTTATACAGTTTTATAAAATGAAAACCTTGTTACCCATATTCATGAAACAGTGACAATATGACTTGATACATAAAACTTCAAAATCCACCAATGGTACCTGAGATTTTTACCATATGGTAGATGGATTTTCTTGACTGGTGTAGTAGATAAGGTAATATGGTATTCTACTACTTCCTCTAAAGTTATTAATGATTCTTAAAATTGTTGTTGGATATTTTATAACCCAAAAAGCAAATGTCCAATTTGTTCCCTACGTTTCTTTTTAAATGGGACAACCAAATATATATTGCTGTCAATCAAATATCAAGTTGTAACCATGGATATGAAAATCTCCATGTTTCATTGTGTGTATTTGGCATCATAGTACAAAACCGCAAAGTATGGTAAAAATAAGGAAAGAAATTATTGGAATTCAGTCAGTTGAAAAAGGTCCTGTCCTACCGGTTTCAACCCCACATGGATTTTCTTTACTTTCACTCATGTGGGGTTTTAATACTTTTCATTTGAGATGCAACATGTTTGAACTTGCCTGGTTTTATTTTATCCAACTTTTAAGTTCGTAATAATTTTCGTAATGTCATCAAAATGTCAAATAATTTCAAATCTATTTTTGTTCAAACGTAAGAAAAAAAAAGTATGAAACACGTAAGGAAACAAAGGTGGTTATTTAACTTCTGCTCTTACAAAACTCACATACTCGTTTTGTAATTGTCGCATACGTTAAATCACTACCAATGTTTTCTTACTTAGTACATACATGGGTATTAGTTTAATGTTAAATTTTAATACTTTTATATTGAGACGCAAGATGATTGAACTTAAGCCTGGTTTTGCCATATCCAATTTTTAAGTCGTAATAATTTCTGTAATTTTTCTGTTTTTGCAAAACTCGCCTTCGTTTCGTTTCGTAATTTTCGTAAGCCTTAAATAATCACCTTCGTTTCCTTATTTATTACATAAATAGGTATTAGTTTAATGTTACATTTTAATACTTTTATATTGTGACGTAACGACGTAAGATAATTGAACTTTTGCTATATCCAATTTTTAAGTTCGTAATAATTTCTGTAATTTTTCTGTTCTTTGTTTTCTTAAATATTACGTAAATAGCTATTAGATTAGTTTAATGTTATATTTGAATACTTTTTATATTGAGACACAACATATTTGAACTTAAGCCTGGCTTTACAATATCCAATTTTTAATTTCGTAATAATTTCTGTAATTTTTTTGCTCTTACAAAACTCGCTTCTCGTTCTGCAATTTTCGCATGCATTACAGAACCACCAATGTTTCCTTTTAATACTTTTTATATTGAGACACAACAAGTTTGAACTTAAACCTATTGACCCCCAACATATTTGAACTTGCCCGTTCTTGCCTTGCCCAATTTTTAACTTCATACTAATTCCCGTAAGAAATAATAGTTCCTGTTGGAATTTGCACCCTTTGGGCCCTTATGCAACACGTGCGGGTGGAGTGGCGACCCTAAGGGCTGTTATTTACACCCTCATCAGTTTACAATGGCCGCGGGTGGCCGTGGATTTACAGCCGGGAAACTCAACACCAGTCAAGAAATAACATCGACAACGACAAGATAGCACAAGACGCTCGCTAAGGGTTATCGTTCAGAGGGAGGAATGCTGGAGTTACAGGCGATGTACTATGTTGCAAATGGCTAATGGAGTAAGGTGTTTGTGTGTATTGGTTGGTCTTGGATGGGTTACCGATTGGATTATGTTTTAAACAGGGCATGTAACCGAAAAAAATACTGGTTAACGGTTAACCCTTATAGAGAACGTTATAATAATAACGGTTTTAGTTCGAAAATCGGTTTTTAAAAATTGGAAATTGGTTTAAACCGGTTAATATATCGGTTAAATAATTAAAAGAAATTAATTTAAAATACTAATTATATATAATTAATGAGAAACAAATTATAGTGTAATTAATTAAAAAAATAAAAACATACAATTTAAGAAAAATATAACAAATAAAAGAATGCAATATAATTAACGAATATTCACAAAAAAATCCCGTAATACCTTCAGGAAAACGCAAGTCACTTTTCAATTTTAAACTTGCCTATGCTGACAAAGAGACTACCTAGTTTTATTACTCTCCAATAAAATGTTAATTGTAAAAACTATCTTGACTCATGTTTAATTAGAAATAAAAACCGGTTTTTTTTGGATAACGGATACCGGTATTTTCGGCCTAAAAATATCGGTTAAAATTACCGTTAAAGTTCGCAATTTTCGTTGAAAATATCGGTTACCGGTTTTTATTAACCGGTTTTTTTAACCGATTACATGCCCTGGTTTTAAAGTTACACAGATCTCACTGATGGAAAGTAAAAAATTGAAAATTCATGTTTTTATTAATTAGTTTAATTAAAAGTTCAAGTTCAAAATATTTCTTAAAATATTACAATTGTTCAAATATCATTATAAGTAATTCGAAAGTTTTATATTTATAGCAAATTGAGACATCGCTTAGTAGTTAAAGGAAGGATTTTTGAAAATATATTGTAATTATTGTTTAATTGTTCGTTATTATATTTATTTATAAATATAAACGTGAATAATTGATTTCTGGTTCTGTGATTAGCCGAGAAGATTGAATTATGAGTCATATTTCACTGTCCTGAAAAAAGGCTACAATAATTAATCCAAAAATTGAAATAATGGGGATATATTTATATACAAATAGAAAAAAAATGTTTTTACATCTGCAAGATATTTATAACAAAGGTTAAGCATGAAAATTAGAGTTTTTCATATACCTCGACAGACGAAATATTCCAAAAATACTAATTTTTGTGTCCAAAATTTAGTTTTTTTTAATATAATCCAAATTGGTAGACGTCGATGCGCTGATTTTAAATTTACAAACAGAATTTAATTATCTCTTTTCATTCATGAGATTTTTGGTCTCAAAGTTGCATCTCAAAAAAGTGTGTTTTTTGGGTATATCTCAAAAATGGGTAGAGATACCATCTAAACGATTAATCCAGTCGATTCTGCGGGCAAAGTTACATAAAGAAATGTTTTCTTCGCTTATACGTTCTTGGGAACGATTCGGTGAAAATTGAGAAAAACGAAAAAACCTAAATTTCAGTTTTTCGCTCGGAAACTTTTTCTCTCCAAAATTTTTCATTTTCTATACTTAAGTCGATACCAATGTGCTGATTCCAAATTTTCAAACCGAATTGAATTATCTCTTCCCGTTCTCGAGATATTTGAGTTCAAAGTTATACCTAAAAAATCAGGTTTTTAAGGTATACCCCTTAAATGGTTAGGTTTACGACTTCGGCGACCTCACCATTCGATTCTACGGGCAAAATTACATAAGTGTACCAATTTTCAGATTTTTATCTCAACAGATAGAATTTCTACAAGGAAAAAACTGAAAATGGCCAAAAATCGAAAAAAATCGTCAGGCATTTTTTTTCGATTTTGGCCATTTTCGTTTTTCCTTTCTATAAATTGTATCCTTTGCAATAAAAATCTGAAAATTGGTATACTTATGTAATTTTGCCTGTAGAATCGATTGATGAGGTCGCCGAAGTCGTAAACCTAACCATTTAAGGGGTATACCTAAAAAACCTGTTTTTTTAGGTATTGCCAAATCTCAACTTTGAATACAAATATCTCGAGAACGGTAAGAGATAATTAAATTCGGTTTGAAAATTTGAAATCAGCGCATCTGTATTTACTTAAGTCCAGAAAATTAAAACTTTTGAAGAAAAAAAGTACCTCGGAGAGATTTTAAAATTTAGGTCTTTTCGATTTTGCCATTTTTCATCTAATCGTTCCAAAGAACGTATACGCGGAGAAAACATTTCTTTATGTAACTTTGCCCATAGAATCGACTCGTGTAATCGTTAAGATTGTATCTATACCCATTTTAGAGATATTGCCAAAAAACTCACTTTTTTGAGGTGCAACTTTGAGAGCAAATATCTCAGGAACAAAAAAAGATAGTTAAATTCTGTTTGAAAATTTATAATCAGCGCATCAACGTCTATCAATAAGGATTATATTAAAAAATCAAAATTTTGGACACAAAAATGAATATTTTTTAAATATTATGGTTGTATATGAAAAAATTAAAGTGAAAAATTAAAAATCATAACTTTTCATGTTTAACTATGATTGTAAAATATTGGGAGATTAAAATTAAATCTCTACAAATACCATGCCTAATATAGTTTTACTTCAATAATAATTATAATAATTGTTTTATTACCACAACCAGAATTACACATATGAGTAACACGTAGCAATATAGTTAAGGCGTACTATAATTTCATGTTCAAATTAATATGATATGAGCTATTTAGTAACACAATTATTGTAATATTATATTATTAACAACTACAGTAATTAGTAGATTATATTATGGCTATAACCAGACCATAAGTGTCCAGTCATTTGATATGACAGAAATTCTAATCCATATAATAACATAGTTGCAATCATGTGAACATTATAATAATTTAATTAATGTATGCATATATGAAATGTCTAATATAATATGTTTTTATTTATTTTTTGTTGCAGAAAACCGTTACGACCGTTATTACGACCGCGAAAGTTTCACATCTCACAGTTGGCAACACTGAACCTGACAGCTGTTTCCAAACCTAACCATGTCGTCGTGCACAGATTATTTACGTTTAAACGACCAGAAAATATTTAAAGAAATACGTGAATCGTTGCCGAAAGGTATAGTGAAAACTCAAAATATATTAACAGTGAAAGACGATGTGTTGTTTGTGTGGAACTTCCAAGATTCTTGTGTTCTTGCTCTTAACTTAAAAGCCGCCAAGAGTCGAGAAGGTGATAACGTGAGATATCAGGTATGAAATAATTTATTTCTATTATATTTATACTAGTTTTACATGCACAAACAAAAGACAAACGTATAAAAAACAAAACATAACCAATTGTTTGAGTTTGACTCACCTAACCTCGTTTTTGGAGCATTTGAAGTTGGTTAAGTTGTTAAACTTATGAAATATGAAGTGGAGTATGTTAGTAAATAAGTTTTTAGTTATAAAACGTTAAAGAAGTTAGTTGAATTGGTGTATTTTTATATATTTTTTCCGGTACAAACTTGTGTTTGTTTTGATGCGAAAACTCAATACCGACTCAGTGTTACCAACTGTCTGGTTCGAAATTTACGCGCGCGCAATTTTATTGAATTTTATGGTAGATGTATGAAATTATTTCTGATAATATTAAACGTGTTTAATATTGTTACAGTAGTAATTTTACTAAAGTGTTTTTAAAAATAGAAGGGATGTAGTTAAGGGATATATAGGGGTATATTATTACTAGAAGTTATAGGTTATGAAAAGAAATAATAACCCATCAATTACAACAATTAAACACTCGTGTTGAAGCAAACAAATGAAAGACCGTCATTGTTCCACAAAGGTTGAAAACAATACACGACAATCGTTTGTAATTTGCTCTCGACTTCAAACAAACGCACCTCAAATAAAAGAGCAACGGGCGCAGAAATCTTCAATAAATAAAAAACAAAAGGGCATCTTGCAGCCCGCATAATTCAACCAGGACGGTTATTCGTGTCGTGGAGAATTCAAGTGTCCACCATTACGTGCTTGGTTGATATGTCGCCCGAAGTGTCTTTCGGCCCTGTTCGCCATTGTCCGTGAGAGCGTAATGGTCACGTGACACGCGACCTAGCAATTCATTCGTTGTGACCAGCTGCCTTTGATACCTGCTACGCGGGCTTGGAGGGACACTTGACAGCCGACTTCTCAAACTTTTTTCGAGGACTTTCACAATTATTCATTATGAATTGTCTACGATTTCGGATAGTCGTTCTTCCCTTGCAGCCAATCAGAGATTAGTTTCCAATAGGGTGGTTGCAAGAAATTTGAATTCGGAAATCTATATTATATATGGATACATTTATCTATTTAAACATTATTTGTGAAAACAAAATGGTAATAATCCCTATAAATTAAGAGTTATTAATGATTGAAAAATGTGTAAATTTTCAAATAAATCACGTGACTTAAAGTGTCCTCCACTATTTGCTGATGTCATTGGTCATGGTGTCGCAGTGCACCAATAAGTAAACAGCTTCACTGGTTGGCGAACACGCGCAGTTTAGAACCATGACCATTGACGTCATAAGAGTGGGGGGTAGATATAAGCAAGAAATTTTGGCGCGATTATTTTTTCTCAAATATTTCAAAAAGTATAACGAAAAAAATTTTTTTTCTATTTTCTGTGTTTAAATTACAAACTTTTTCTAATAAAATAATTTTTAACAAATGTGCAACCATTCTATTGGCACATTAAACGCGGGAGTTCTAAATTGTCACTTTCGATGACTACCGCAATTGTTTTTGTTTATAGAGAATTATCCACGATTTTGAATAATATTTCTTATATTATTATTGTACTAAATTTTACCCTAAAATGTAAATTTCTCGTTCTTTAGAAAACCCCATTGCATTTGTTGATAATTAAATATTTTTCAGGCATTCTATAGAGACGAAGAAGTGACTTTTTGTGCAATCAATCAGAATTTCTGATTTCAACTAACTTTTTTGTTCAACCAATCATAAATTGGTTTCCAACTGTTATATTGAACGCGCGAATTTTAAATTATTATATTACCTACTATCTCGCCTACTATGAGAATAGGTCAGTAATAATAGTCATTCATCAATTATTTAACGGTTTCCCATTCCTGTTTTAATACAAAATCTTTTATATCCAATTAGTATGTATGGTTCGTATAGGGCAAGCAATAGATAATTTAGTTAGCACACTTTGAATTAAATTGGGAGGAGTGTGAGATCTGAGGTTCAAATCCCAGCATCGTCAACTATTAACCAAGTAAAAAACCGCTGTGTCCGAGGGGTTCGAAATCCACTGTAAACTGTAGATCCTTTGTAAAGCTTGTCATAAGATATGTGATATGTGTACCGTAGGCACTTGAGATCCAGTTCTATCTAGGAATGTTGATTCACAGTTTATTTGGAATATGAGATCTGGGATTCAAATCCCAGCGTTATAAACTATTAACCAAATAAAAAACCGCTGTGTCCGAGAGATTCGGAATCCACTATAAGCTGTAGATCCTTTGTAAAGCTTGTTGTAAGACATGTACCGTAGGTACTTGAGATTTTGTTCTATGTAGCAATGTTGGTCCACAGTTTATTTGGAATATGTGATCTAGGATTCAAATCTCTGCATTGTCAACTATTAACCAAATAAAAAATCCTCTGTATCCGAGTGGTTCCAAATCCACTGTAAGCTGTAGGTCCTTTGTAAAGTTTGTCGTAAGACATGTACCGTAGGTACTTGAGATCCTGTTCTATCTAGGAATGTTGGTTGACAGTTTATTTGTAATATGTGATCTAGGATTCGAATACCAACGTCGTCAACTAATAATCAAATAAAAAATCTGTGTCCGTGCGGTTCGGAACCCACTTTAAGTCCCTTGTAAAACATGACACGAAACAAGTTCTTTAAGTACTGGTGATCCTGTTCCATCTAGAAATGGTGTTCCAGACGTCGCAAATTGTTAACCAAATAAAAAAACTGGTCTGTCCGAGTGGTTCGGAATCCACTAATATGTAAGTTGTAAATCCCTTGTAAAACATGTCACAAGACAAATACCTCAAGTACTTGAGATCCTGTTTCATCTATAGGTGCAGTGTCCCAGATTATTTGGAATATGTGTCCGAAGGGCTCGGAACACTCATAAGTTGTAGATCCCTTGTAAAACTTGTCAGGAAATAAGTTCTTCAATTAGTTGATCTCCAGTTCCATCTAGGAATATAGTGCCAGAGATGATTGATATGAAATGAACATTTTTCGAAGCACTGATAGTAGTAGTAGTACGTACATAAAAAACCGTGTCCAAGTGGTTCAGAAACCACCATAAGCTGTAGATCTCTTGTAAAACCTGTCACAAAACAAATACCTTAAGTACTTGAGATCTTGTTTCATCTAGGAATGAAGTGCCACATATTATTTGGAATATGAGATTTGGGGTTTAAATCCCAACGCTGTGTCCAAGTGATTCGGAATCCACTATAAATTGTAAGTCGAGCTGTAAGTGCTTTGTACAACTTGTTACGTAACAAGTTCTTCAATTAGATGATCTTCAGTTCTACCGTTGATTGAAAAATATATAGATAGGCAAGCTTATGATAAAATTTGTTTCACCTACTTAACTGTGTATCTGGTTGCATTTGGGTTAATATCAGGCGTTTCTGTCAAATATTATAAAAAAACAGCAAACGTCAAATAATTAATAATACAATTTAGTTCTATTTTAAAATATACCAATGAATTATTGAAAGAACCATTTTAATAGATACCAAAAAATTCAGTAAATATGTAAAACTTCTTTATTTATCTGATATTTTTGTCTGTTTAATTCCGCAAAGTAGTTCATGGAATCATGATTGAGATTGCTCTGTCGAATCTGATTCCAAAACAGCGGTACGCAAAAACATACAGGCTTGCCTATCTATATAATTTTCAATCAACGGTTCTACCTAGGAAAGTAGTGCCAGGGATGATTGACATGAAATGAACATTTTTCGAAGCACTGATAAATATTTGTAGTACATGTTTGCGCGATTAATTCTGTGATTATTATCATTACCCTCTCACGTAAGGAAAAATCAACTTGTTACGTAACAAATTCTTCCGATACTTAATATCCAGTTCCACCTAGGAAAGTAGTGCCAATGATTGACGTGAAATGAACATTTTTCGAAGCACTGATAAATATCTGTAGTACGTGTTGCTGGCGATTAATTCTATGATTATTGTCATTACCCTCTCGCGTAAGGAAAAATCACATAATGACGCCATTGTGTGACGTCACACGTGTGAACAGCGTACGAGTGGCCGTCCAGGGCAGGCTAAACGCTAAAGCAGAACGGCCACTTGAAATTAATTGTATTCCGGCCCTGGTGCATACAGGATACGGGAACATTGTTGAGACAATAATTGGACGATCGTTGCAACAAGTTACAACGGGTCTTTGTGGGGAATAAAAGGCTGAACGACTTCGCTCTTCATTGTCAACATGAGGAATTAAATTCTGAACAGTTTAAAATTTTCCGGTATCGTAAATTATGTTTACAAGTGTCTCAGATTCGATTAACACTGACAACAACTATTAGACATAGAAATAACTTTGTAAACGATTTCGAAACAACTTCAGAATAAAGTTTTGTGTGGTGTACTCTCTACTTCAGCCAAAGAGTAGAAGAGGAAACGAGTGGTCAACATATTTAAAAAATGTTTCCCCCTATAAAAATAAATTATGAAAAATAAACATGGTATAATATTTAAAATGGTCTGCTAGGGCACTCAATCTTAGACCACTATATTTTTTTATTGGATATTTTTAAAATCACAAGTTTACATGGGGAAAATCTTCAAAATGGACAATGATGAAACAAGAGTTCAAATACAAAACATTTCTAAAAATATTACAGTTGTAAATATAGTGTGATATTGCTTATGTATCTAATACTATAAGTTTTGACATTTACTTCAGAGATCAAACGATTTAACCCGACTAGATAACGTCATGACGTCATAAATTCCCTTACAGGGAAATAGATTCTATGTACATTTGTGTCAGTGTACTCATAATGTACTATAATTTCATTTATTTCATACTGTATCGTAATTCTGACCTCTTAATATAATTCTATTGAAAGTTTGAGATTGACATGTCATAAGAACAATTTAAATTTTTCAATGACAGCAGTTATTTTATTTTTTTCTTCATAATTTTCAAAGTAACATAATTAAACCTTTGATTTAAATTAAAAAATTTGGTACAGTAAAAAAAGTTGTGGATGTCAATCAGTTGTTTAATAATTTTATTTCTCGGCCTTTACTAGTTGTGAAAATTATCAAATATATAACAACGTTGAAACTGAATTATAATTTGTAATCCAGTTTCCACTTTATTATATATTAGTTAATATTAATTTAATATTTCAGCCTGAAAAATAAAATTATTGAACAACTGATTGACATCCAGAATATTTTTCTACCGCGTCTACTGTAGGAAGAAGCATAAATAAAATTGTTGTGAAACTATTTCTCATGGGATAACATACTCTTGAGTACATTATTAAAATGCAAGTAAATTCGATTAGTTATGGTACTTGAATAGGAGTGTGGGACTACAAAAGAATGTAAATGCGACAAAAAATAGTTAATGGCTTATTCTGGTTTTATTTGAGAATGGAATCAATTAGAAATATTTCATACAAATTAGCATTATTCATTGGCCGGTCTAAATCAAGTAGCCTGTGACTCCCTCGCAGCTCCATTGTTTTCGATTGTCTAATTTTAATTTCAAAAAGACACAGTAGGAAAAAATATTAACGAACATTTGAACAATGGCTGATTTGCATTAATTCTTTTAGAATTTTTCGGTCTTGCCTCGGCCTGCATGAATTACTGCACTTGATGAACCCTCCCTGCCCGAAGAGTGGGGGGAGGAAATGGTCTCTCCGAGCAACTCAGGAAATGGCAATTTTTTTACTTGCCTGAATTTTATGGTTTTCTTTTAAAATGCTTTAATATTGCTCGAGAATTCATAAAGGTTATTTATTATTAATTAATGCTAAGTTGGTCTGCAGTGAAAATTTTTCTCTTTAAAAGCCTCGACGAGATTTTACGCCTTGTGAGTAGCTTGTTCTCGCGACCATCACCAGAACGAGCAATTTACACCGGCTCCTTTCCTTCCCACATTGTTTATACGACTCTGCTACCGCTAATATTCATAAATATATCCTCCCACCACCGACGGTGTACCAGTTTTCTTTACATCTACAATAATTCGCCAAATAATATCAATACGTTGTTATTTCCTTGCTTATTGGCACCTTTACCATTTTTATTGAACGTAGATAAGGGAGGTATTGTATTCGTAAAAAAAATCATATACATATGTACGTATTATTTAATAAATATGAACGAGTTGAACTGTCTGCAATTTGATTTTATTCTTTTCACGATAATAATCGATTTGGAAAATGATCGAAATTGATATTTTTAGATCGTATTCTTATTTTAAGAGCTTAGTAGTTTTTTTTTTAATAATTGTAATAATACGGATCTAAAAGTTCCTGATAACTTCTTATTTGATTGTCATTGTGAACGGGAAGTTATAGAAATAACTGTCCTACTAGCAGGGTAATTATGAAAAACATATGAAGTTCATCAACATTTGGTCGTCTAGTTAACTATAAAAAGTTGCAAATAAATAAATCTGAACTGTCAAGTGAACTGTCACATTTTACCAATACTTCAACACCAACTCAGTTCATTCCTTCTTGAAGGTAATATTGTACTTACATTCCTTGTTATTTAAATAACTATTGAATCCACATTAGGGCAACTGTAGATATGCTTTAGGTATACAGGGTGTTCCATTTAAAAGTGCCACCATTGCTATCTCGAGAACTATAAGAGCTACGAGGTTGATTAAATTAGCAAAGAACCACCATTTTACAAGACTAATACAATGAGCAAAAAAAATTTTTTTTTGCTCATTGTATTAGTCTTGTAAAATGGTGGTTCTTTGCTAATTTAACCAACCTCGTAGCTCTTATAGTTCTCGAGATAGCAATGGTGGCACTTTTAAATGGAACACCCTGTATAAATATTTACCCTTATTGAGAAATTGACCTGAGATATATTCTTGCTGTGAATGGTTTTTACGTTCGTATCAAATTTTTTGAGTTTAGAAAAAATAATTTTTAAATAACTTTTATTATATTATTCATTGTTAAGGAATTCTCAAAAATCTTATCGTCAAATCTTGGTACATTTTATTTGAGAAATTGTCATAAGTAATATAATGAATGCTATGATTTTATGATACCAAGACAGCAAAGCTGGGTTGATATAAGAATTATTTTTGAACCGAGATGTCCTAACTTCGTAGGAATTGTGAGTAAATTTTACCGATTATATTCATAGTTCGAAATTGATTTGTTTGATTATTTCACGAATAAAAATAGTGAAATACAAAATTTTACTTATCGATAAAATTAAATCATGACGATCCTACTGTGGTTTTATCAAATCGCTGAAAATCTGCCTTCCTCTATCCTTAGATTTTTTTCTTTGGGGCGACGTTAAATCTCTGATCTGTACCAATAAGCCAGCAACAATTAACGACATGGAGAAGAATATCATTTGAACCAATGCTGAAATCCAGCCTGAATTATACCGAAAAATAATCGCAAATTGGGTCTCTCGGATCGTCACTTGCCAACAATCCACAATCATTTGAACGTTTGAACGATATTATTTTCAAAACATAATGATATTAAATGTGTTTTTAAATTCTTGAAAATTATGTACTATTATTTTTTATTAAATTTTGAAGATTAGACGTACAAATTGAAAGACCCTATATTAGAAAGAATTTTGGAGTATATTTAAAAAATGTGCACTTAGAATTCAATATGAAATAAACAGGAAGAAAGAGGTGCTGACCAGATCAGATTTTTATGATTTTGTATTGATGTATAAACTACAGTACAGTAAGAGTAGCTATGTTGGAGTATTGTCCTGAACGGTAGTGCAAGCAATAAGAAGTGTATATATTTGAGTGGTAGATAGGGCTCGGTGCAGGATCCACAATAGCGATGCGAGATACGCCTGCAACTTTCGCAACAACTAATATATAATTATACTTCCGTAATCTTGGCGCGAGCGAGTATCTTAAGTAATAAATACAATAACAATGGTGCTAACGTCCGTGGTATAAATTAGAATTATGTCGCGTGGCCCGGCGGTATATTAGCGGCGGGCTCGTCTCCGTCTCGCGAGAGACAGGATGCGCCTTCCTGCGGAAACCGCGAGAAGCGACAGCCAGGGCACTACTGAGGATATGAATTAAAAGTTGGAATGGATGTGATCGCCCCGGAACGGAGCGGGGGTTCAATGGGAGCGGAGGCTTCAAAACACAATAAAACACTAACTGGTTCCGGAGAGAAGTCATTCTTACCGACCAATATTCTATCAAAGTTAACGAAAAAGCAAAATGGGTACTATATGTTTGGTAAAGCCATTATAAATCATTTTCTTCAAAGGGATGTACTGACTAGTTCAGGACTGATAACTAAGGGACGTTGCGACTATGAAATCTCAAGTTAATATGTAAGATTTGTTAATTTTTATCCAAATAAAAATATCGATGTCGCTTCATGTCTTTTTCATCTAAACATATTGTGCCCCATATGATGAGGATAGTGGGGAAATTCCCAGGGTAAAATCTAATGAATAATACTGATAGTAAATTTGGAAAACCAAACACCATAGAGAAAAACAACTGGAATGGTCCAGACATACCAGGGTACGTTGAAAAACCTTACTCTGGGATACTGAGTATACACTTATAACGTTTAAATACCAAAAAGTATACTATGAGAGTTTCCTCTATGTGCGTTCAACTGTTTTCTTCTTCTACTCATTCACGATTTGTTGCCTTGTTGCCGGTCCAATATTCTAGCAAAGTTCAGAAAAAAAGAACATACTCATTGTTTGGTTCTCCTTCTACTAATTCACGATCTGCTAGCTTGTTATTATTTCAGTACTCTATGAAAGTTAACGAAAATGAGAACGGGTACTATATGTTTGGTTATCTTGAATATTTCATCGATCACAATAAAGTCCTAACTGTTTCCTCCGAGTAGGTACTCATTCATAAATGATCTACTAACTTCTTACTGTTCAATACTCTAACAAAGTTAACGAAAAATGAGAATGGGTACTATATGTTTGGTAACCGCTTTAGTATTGTAACTGTTTTCTTCTACTCATTCACGATCTGGTGGCTTGGTACCGACCAGTGATTTTATACTTATCTAAATACCAATATGCAATATGCATTCTTATCTGGTGAAATACTGTGATTTCCGAAATAAACAAATGTTAAAACTGAGAGTATTATATTATACAAACATAATAATGTATAATATATACAGAAAGAGTAGTATATTAAACTATTGAAACTATTAACAAACAATGAAGCACAAATTGTCGACGCTAAAATTACCTTCATAAAGTTTAATATTTCTTGCAGCAGAAATTGATAACGTGAGAAACAGAAAAGTATTATTTTCTGATTGATAACAGTTTGACATATAAATACGTCTCTAAGCAATTCCTCACTATACGTTTTCCGTATGAGAATTTTGGGAGCTATCTGGTTGTTCCAATCCTTGTAAAAGTAACCTTCCGTCATTCAATAAATTCGTGGTCGTTACAATAAACCGTTGGCTGCAATCCCGGTTAATTGTCGGTCTCATCGCCGGAGGTTTTTACAGCGGCTCCGGGGCTCCCCGGAGACTCCGGGCGGACGGCCCCGCCAAGAGCTGTACGCCGGATTTAACACGCGCTGGAGATGGTCAGCGGATGTTGTAAACGGGGAGATACAATTTGCAGTAAATCGGTCAGTGCGGTTCAAACAATAATTAACAAACATGGGATTCTTTATTTTCTTGCTGAACACTACAGCTTATATTACTTAAAACTCGTCAATATACAATTTGCAGTAAATCGGTCAGTGCGGTTCATCCTATAATTAACAAACATGGGATTCTTTATTTTCTTGCTGAACACTACAGCTTATAGAATGGAAGATTTCTTGACTGGACGTTGATTTAAAGGAGGAATTGCTGGATTTCAGTCAGTAAAAACGATTAATTCATATCGATGATCCCGGGTAGGATCGAAACGTCGATGTGAATTAATCGTTTTTACTGACTGGAACCCAGCAATTCCTCCTTTAAATTACAGCTTATAGTTTGTTCGTTAAAAAATATTTCTTAAAATTCGTCATTTTAAATCGGTTTGTATCCTTTTGGTACGTAATTGTAATTGTAATTGTATGTAAACAAGAGTTTAGCGTTTTCCAGCTTTGGTCGCGCCTAACTAAAAGTGTATTGCGACATAGCCCTTATTTAGTTTTTTGGTAACAGTTTCAGTTTTCTGATGAAGCCAATTTTAGTTCCAGGAGTCAAGTTCTTGATCTCAGCTGTCGTAAGATAACTCTTACCTATTTGATTGAGTCTTAGTATGGTCACGGCTGGACATTCACACTATGTGTTCTGACGATTCTTCGTCCTCTTCACAGAGTCGACAGTTGTCATTTTACTAATTTTGTACAAATGTTATTTTAAAGTGAGGACTTCTGTCATTATTCTAAGGTTCTTTTTGCTGAGAGCTAGTAACTCCTTGGCGTTTGTCGTAGCTGAAGAAATGAATTTTCTTGCTTGATTGAGACCTGGGGTGTTTTTTCAAAATGAGAATATGGCGGATTCCTCCCAGTTTTTGACCACCTTCTTACAGTGACTTTGTGGAAGACCACATGAAGGTTCTGGTCCGTAGAATGAAAGTTTAGCCCATTTTTTTCAAGTGAAGGCATGTAATTAGTGCCTGTAAAGCTGCTTGGCTGTTTGTCTTTATATTGATTGATGATCCCTTTAGTCCCTAACTTATTTATTAGAATAATTAATTTTTTCTGTCTTCGCTATATTTTTTGCTTCTTGGCAGCCTATCTATAAAGTTATCCACACCGTATTGCTCTGAACTAGACTACTGTCAACGAACAAAGCTATTATATTTTATCAATTATAGTAACACTTTCTACTTTTCTTAACATTCTATTAAAATTTATTATCTCAATTGGCATATAATTATCATTCGACCGGTGGATTTTATTCCGAACATTAAGTTACTAGTCTCCTAACATGTTTTGAGAAGGTTGTTAGCTTATAGCCTCTGAAATGGACCTACAGCTTATATAGTATTACGACTCACTCGGATACAGCGATATTTTTATGTGGATAAAAATTGGCAAAGCTGGGATTTCAACCCAAGATCTTACACTGAAAGGTAGATGAAGTAAGTAAGTAAGATGTCATACTTCGTTCAATTTGAATCTGAGCGAACTAACCATGTGATTCACCAACGGATCTGTCTTGTCAAAACCAGTTATAAATCCAGCACTCGTCACAAACTTCGGATTTACATCTAATAGAAAATTTGTGGAATGTTGTAAAAGTTAAAAGAACAGACAAGAATCTATGGCATTGACTATACGTATACTGCTGGTCACTTAAACTGTTCTTGTTGAAAAATCAGTGGCATTATAAATTCCCCCACCGATTTATAATCCATTCCCCCAAATATGCCATAAAACCCGCATCAAAAATTAAGAGCAACAATAAAAATCCCACGTTACGACTTTGCACAACAATCAGATAAAAAGTGGCATAAAATGCAATGTAAAACAGATCTTCGATACTGCGACATCTGTTGGCTGCAATAACACTTACATTGCCCCCACCTCGCGGTTTACTACCCGAGAAATTTGCAACAATCGTTCGCGTTCGGCCCCGTAAAATGCATGTTATGATCGTTGATATCGCCGTAAAGAGATGTTGGATATTGCTGCTTCTTGCGCCTGATTTTTTGCCGCGTAAAATCGAAAAATAAAATTTCATGATCCCATGAATTATAATGGAGTTTTCATATTGATTTTTATGTATTATAATAATTGTCATAAGTAATATAATAAGAGCCATGAATTTATTAGAAAAATTTACCAATAGTTGTTGTGGAGTAACAGCCAAACGAGTGTCAAAAATGTAAATATTAAAAACAATTTTTGATCCGAGTTTTCGTTACTTCGCAGGAATTGTAAGTAAATTTTACCGATTAAATTTATAGCTCGAATTATATTTGTTTGATTATTTCACGAATGACAAAAATTCAAACATAAAATTTACATATTACCAAATATAACCCTGGCAATTGCTATTGTGGGTTTATTAATTTTTTTCACTAAATGCCGGTTACTGTAACCATCAGATACCAGAAAAATATTGCATCGAAAAACTGATATAAGTTGTCAAAAATTTACGTTATTTACTATTTCGATGCGATATTTATCTATTAACCGTTGGTTAAGGTAACCGACACTTTAACTAGAGGTAGAAATACCGGCCCTAAAATAAACTGCAAATTTCCTTTAAATGAAGCATTTTTATTGGATGAAAATGACGTGTGTGAAATAATCATATATAATCATAAGTGGTTAATTTTTGCTGGAATATGTTTAGATTTTTTATCAATATCATGAGATAATTTAGCAAAAGGTTCGAGTAAAGCAATCGGAAAATTTGTAAGAATAAAATAAATAAATAAAATCTTAATAACACTAATTCTACCGGCGAAATATTGAAATAACATTACAAGAAGTAGTGTTATTAGTATCATATCATTTTACTGCATGTAAAATATAGTGTTATATATTATCGCAACACTATAAGGTGTTTATTTAGTGTTGTATGGATCACGTGATTTAAATACAACATTATCGTAGTATAAAGTCTGTAAACGTTTTATTATTATTATTTCATTAAGTTCAATGAATTGAATTAAATTTCTATCCATTTCAATATTATAATATATAATTATAAATAACTGTAGGTAACGCAACACGGAAAGACTTTACTTCAATGTAAATTATCTGTACCTCAAACATATGTTCAACTTTATATGTTACCTATTGTGTTCGCATTAGTTCTTACGTTGCATCATTATAAATCTAGCTTAAGACAAAAATTAATTTTAGGGTTAAAGTATTATCGGTTAGACAGTGGTTTGTCATACACTCATGCTTATATTCTCAAAAGAACATCATTACATCTTTGATTGGTTTTAAAGACAAAAACTGTTTTCACGCTTATTCCTAATTTGTGAATTATATGTGAAACACTTTATGAACTCTGCAAAACAACAATTGCCGATTCTTCTCACCCTAGAGTTCTTGTTTGGTGCATCCTGGCGAAATGATTTGGCATTTCCATGTGCAAACAGCGCGATATTTGTCACTTTTCACATGCAAACAAGGCGGCTCTGGTGAGAAATACTCGCGACGTACGACCGTACGGGGACACATTCCCCGGTAATATATTGGAAAATAATGTCAATTTCCAGTCACTTCGACGGCGGCAGCGAGGGATGCTCAATGGAAAGGAACACTGCATTTCAACTCAGTTTCTTATTCTATTTGCTTCTGACAACCTGCTTACACCATCCACAAAACAGGGGAGAAGTGTGAATTTCTTAATAATTGTTTGTTTCGATTCTAAAGGCCAGATGCATCGATATCACTTAAGTTTTAGTTTATGGTTTATTAATTTTTCTAATACTACATTACATTTCATAATATGGAACTTTTAAATGATGAAAATTATGAAATCTTACATGTTGATATTTTTATAAAACCTCGTGTTTCGAATTGAGACGAGTATGAGATCTGGGGTTCAAGTCCCAACTTTGCCAATTTTTATCTAAATAAAAACACTGCTATGTTAGTGGTTTGGAGCTCTCTCTAAGCTGCAGGGTCTTGCAGAGACTATAGCTGACAACTTGCACTATTAAAATGTAAGTTAAACTATGTAACTTGGTAGATACCTCGGGTTCTGTTCCATCTAGAAATTTTGTGTCATAGATGATAATAATGATGATATCAATGAACAGAGTTTGAATATTCAATTGTACCATCTTATATTTTAGGCGCCTCCGCCAATTTTTTAAAATTTAAATTATAATAGATACTTGTTGTTTGAGTGCTTTACTCTTTATGTTCCATAAATAATTATGAAGTTATTAAAAAACTGTGACTAGATAAGTAAAATGCTAGTTATTATGTTTTGAAAAATTTGTTTATATTTTTTTTTACTGTGACCAGATATTCATGGCTGTATTTCGTGCTGTTCTGGCAACATACTTTAGGGTATAAAAATGTGTAAGTTTTATTATTTCAATTACCGACAACTCTTTCAAATTTCATTCGTTTTAATTTCTACAAATTATTCTTACATCCCTTGTATAGTGGCCTAAAAATTTTAACATTGTATATATTTCACGGACAGTAATGGCTCAATTGGTTACTTTCAAACAAATTTTTAACATTTTAATTCAATATTCGCCTAAATTTTTACAAAACAGAAGCAAATACGTCGGGTGCGGTTGTAGCCTTTCTGGATAACGCTGAAGATATGTTTCTAAAGTAATCTGCTTATTTCGATGTGCAGCATATTAAACCCTTAACTAATTGAATAGATTAGGCAAAATTTTGTTTGATACAAAATATTTTCAATTTTCTTTCCAAAGTACACTTGACCGAAATGTCTTAGTTTATTTTCACTTTAATGTACATGTGTTTCATATAATTGGAATGAGAAAAAAAATGTCGATTTAACAGTACTAAAGAGAAATTTGAGGCCCATATGAAAATTGAATATAAGTGTGAATTTCATGAAAAGTGTTGCTGCTACAAAAATTTTGAAGATCACAATCATTTTCTCGTAAAAAAATGTGCAAACTAGAAACTTCTATGAATTGAAATAAGAAAGTTATAAGTCAAATAGTTAATTGGCCAAAATCAGTTTTTTGCTTATAGGTATGTAGTGACCTAAACATTTTTTCGGGAAAATAGAAACATCATTAAAATGGTTAACTGATGTGGCAATTTTGGCCCAATTTAACCGACACCCTGTAGTCCAAGAAACATTTTCACTAAAATATAAAAGTAAAATCTAATTCTTGATTTCATCTGCGCATACAGTTCTTTTAGAGTTTATTTTACGGAAGATGATATGATGATAATATATTTTATGTGACCAGCAATACATTATGTGGCAACATATTAAAGAAAATATTTAAACGTTGTCCATAAGTATACAAATGAACAATTAAGTCTGTGACATTCACCTGTGGCAAAATCTTTTAGAATTTTATATAAGAAAAGACAATAATATATTTTACATGACCAGCAATCCATACATATTGGACATCACATTCACCACATTTAACCAATTCCCACCTTGTCCAGTATCCAGATGAACAATTAAGCCCATGACAACTCCATCCACCGTGATTTCCAATCACTCCCACCTCCCCCCTCCGCGTTAGGCCTATCCGGGTGGGCGGACGCCCGCTGGTGCCGCCCACCGCCGCTGGCGTGCGCCGCGACGCTCACGTCGCCACTGTGGCCCCGGCCGTCGCCCAGCGTCGATGTACCAGCGACAGGAATCAAAGCAGCCAGACAGTTGTTCTGTTTTTATTCGCGGTAAAATAAAGATGTCGCGGATTTCGGATCAAAGGATGCTGGGGGTTCATATGCTTTTATTTTAACAGATAAACAACAATAAACAATGGAAAAATATTTTTTGTTATGATTTTGCAGGCATGAATTTATTTATTTGGTATAATTCTCGCAGTGAACTTTGTTTCGGGCGTATTATATTTTTTGGTTACATATTACAAATAATGCATTACGATTCACAAATGTACCTACAATTTATATCACAGAGCAACGAAATTTTCATATTATTTCTTACATTAAAACTGTATATAAAAAATTGATGTGGCCAGCACATAATCTCTCGTCTGTCCTCTTTATTTTTATTAATATTTAGTCTACGTACACCAGAAAAGGAAAATATTATTGTATTCTTTAAAAGTTTTTTATTGAATATACACATATATACAGGAAATAAATTTTATATTACACTTACTATATTAATAAATAAAATAATGTTATGTCTTCCTAAATTTTTCGTAATGAAATAGAGAAATAAAAATATTATATTTATTATAAAAACAAAGTACGGCAATTTAGTCTCCGTACACATGTAAATTATTTAGAATCAATGATCTTTTGAACCGCTATTAATTAGAATTACTTTCCTTAAATCGTTTGTCATACTTTCCACTAATTTTCTTTGAGTTTGGGAGTCAATTTTACCCCATTTTTCTACCTTAAATGTAGTAGTTTTTTATATTCTTTGGGCATCTTGTTTTACACATTTTTTAAAATAAATCACCGAGATGTTCAATGGGATTCATATCTGGAGACTGTGGTTTTTAATTGTTGTCTACAATTGTACAATAACTATTTCAGTAGTTTACGTGTAGTATGTTGGGGTCATTATTTTGTAGAAAGATATAAAAATCCCTTAAACCCAATTTTTTTAGCAAATCCAAATTCTCGTTTAAAATATTCAAATAACCCACTTTCCCATCAATAAAAATTAAGTTTTCCACCCCTTGTGCACTCATACAGCCCCATACAAGAATAGATCCTTCTCCATATTTTATAGTTTTTTTGTTCGATAATTATTTTGACAACTGTCAGTTATAATAATTATCACTGTCAAATATAAAACATTTATTTTCATTGATTTACCGAATCAAAATTACTTATAATAGTTAAATGGAGCTAAGTAGAAACAAATTTGAACTACAAAATTTTACTCGATTTTTTAAAAAGGTGTTTCATAAAACACCATTTATTATAAAAAAAATCATATAATAAGGAATAAGTAAACATTTAAAGAAACAATAACAATTTACAATAAATTCCATGGTGTATAATTATGACTTAGTTACCCTGCTTGCTTTTGTCTTTGTAAACAAAATATTAATATTCTGAAACCGATAAAGTCGTTTTACCGACAAAGTTAAACATATTTAATAATTCTTTAAAACTGCCACATGGTAACATACCCAGATACTTTTTCCTCCAATTTTCGTAAATCTGGAATGTTGAATAATAATTGCGAAATAAGTGATTTAAATCAATGAATTAAAAATCATTTTTTAGTGTACTCTGAGAAAATATGAAATTAGTATGGTTTTCATAATTACCCTATTAGTATGAAATGTATGAATCCATATTAAATTATTTGGTTGGGGTAAATTGATGGTGTAAGGATGTAGAAATGAGATGTTTAGACGCAGCTTATATTTGTAGGAATTAAGTAAGAGGCACCTCATTGAGAGAATCGCAGATAATGAGTAAATGAATAATTAGAACGGTCGCTGGAATATTTATTCGCAATTGTCGAAAGCGCGAAGATGTCCGTAGACTTATCACCTGTAATAAGTTTTAAATTGTCAAATCGTCCTTAATTTAAAGTCGCCGTTAAGAATAAATGGAAATAGTGCCTGGCGCCTAAGGCTTGAGCACTTAAAGTGATAAAGATGCAATTTTGCCCTGTCAACACTCGTTAAACGTCTTTAAATTAATCATTTGATTTTAATTTAGCCCGAACGAACTGTGACGATTACGCCCGAGTAATTTACGCGAGTGAAAACTGCAAAGGACTCGAGCGAAGACATTTTTTCTGTGCTCGCAATTAAATATTCTAATTAAATATCATCCGTTCTACCTTGCTCTCTGACGCACATTCAAACACTACGACACGTCCGAGCTGGAATTTTTATGCTATAGTTCCTTTTAATTGCTGGACTTACTCTTCAACATATTGTCCTCTTCCGATGCACTTCTGATTTATTGCTACACATTCCTACACTCTTACACACTACTTTTCAAATTTCATTTTATCAGCTTCAACCAATTCCAGTCTTACTTCTTGGTATTTTAGTGTTCGGCATTCTTGTTTCGTACGTCCTAATATGATCTTACCATTTTATTAAGTAGTAATAGTAAATTTAGACTAAAACAGCGATAAATCCTAACTCATTGTTTTCGTGTTCGTTTCTAAAATAATTATCTTCATTTCATCATCAGCTTCATGGATTAGATTCCAACCAATTCCTGTTTTACTTCTTGTTATTTATTGTTCGGTATTCCTGTTTCGTTCATCCTAAGGTCTTACTATTTTATTACTAATAATACATTTGTACTAAAAAAGAACGGTAAATCCTAACTCATATCTTACATGTTCGTTTCTAAAATAATTGTTTTCAGTAAAAGTAAAAGAGTTTGTAGTTGATAAAACGATGAAATATATTATTAATAAAACAATACAAATTTGTACCAAAACATTGATACATATACAGGGTGGTGGACATAGGGATTTAACATGTAAAATCATATTTTCGTAATTTCCTGCTCCCCTTATTATTTTATTAAAAAAGCGTCAGATAATAGTTATAGAGCATAAAATTGTATATCTGAGTCAGTGAGCAAAAATAATTTTACTTGCCTTATAAGCCAAATTAAAATTTTGAGATAATGATATGTCCCAATAGTTTATTGTGTATCTAGTAGGAAAAGTGATATATATATATATATATATATATATATATATATATATATATATATATATCAGGACGTTGGTAGAAATTGCAGGACAACACTAGGAGTCCGAGAGTACATACAGGGTGTTTGGCGGAAGGCCGGCACCCAGAATATTTCGTTCATTTTAAAAGATACAAGAAAATGTTAAGTAGCAAAGTTAAACTAGACAAAGGGACTCATAAATTGGCTGTAGTAACAATTTTGTGTCACTTCCGGTTTTAGCGGAAATGTGTCCAACTTTAATTCTAGCATAGGGAATCGGTATTTTTATATATTTTTTCGAAATGTACATAAAATTAGCTTTACAACGATACCAAAATATCATTGTTTTACTTCAACCATTTCAAAATGGCGACTCTTTATTTTTAAAATATTTACTAATAAAAATTTATAAAAAATACACCATAGCCAGCTATTTGAGATTTTGTTACCTGAAACCAAACAAATAATGTCAAAAAATAATAGATCTACCTTTCCTGACGATGTAATGGCAAAATTTGTTATATGTGACAAATTGTACAAAAAATGACGGCGGCCATTTTGAGTATTTTTAATTTTAATTTTGTTTGTTATATTTAGAACGTTTTTGTATTGTGTTGATTATTGTAAGGTATTTTAAAATTATTTTTTTTGCGTTAATTACCTATAGTTGTAAGTACATAAATTTGAAAATAAATTGTCGCCATTTTGAAATGGTTGAAGTAAAACAATGATATTTTGGTATCATTGTAAAGCTAATTTTATGTACATTTCGTAAAAAAATATAAAATTACCGATTCCCTATGCTAGAATTAAAGTTGGAGCCATTTCCGCTAAAACCGGAAGTGACACAAAATTTGTACTAGGATCATTTTATGAGTCCCTTTGTCTAGTTTAGCTTTGCTCCTTAACATTTTCTTGTATCTCTCAAAATAAACGAAATATTTTGGGTGCCGGCCTTTCGCCAAACACCCTGTATACTATTATTTTTTTTCGATCGGTTTATATTCAATAATAATGAAAGAAATATGATTGCATTTTTCCCGGACTGTTATTTTTCGTACTTAAGAAACTATATTAAAATACCGGAATGATGTACTTATCGCTTCGAAAACATATCAGTTTTCGTCCGACCGAAAAAAATACTAAATTTTGTAGTTTATAGGCAAAGTAATATATTCTATGATTAACAACCACATGAGTTCCGGAAATCTCGGATCGAAAAATTAATTATTTTATATTGCGGTCTAATTTTTTTTCTCTGATTAAAGTGCCGGTTAATAGAAAAGTATCGCATGGAAATTGCAAATGATGTACCTATATATTTTTGACAACTTACGTAAATTTTTCGATGCGTTATTTTTCTATTAACTGATCTTTAAGGTAACTGACACTTTAACCAGTGGAGAAAAAATCGGCCTTTAATTTAACTAAACCTCTAAAGTAACTAAGTTATTTGAGTAGTCAGTTGCAATTAGAAATAATTATATCTCTCATGATAATAATAATAATAAAAACTTTCACATTTGTAAAACTCTAGATGTTAATATTGGATTGTAATAATAATAACTAGATTTTATTGACTAGATGTCAATAAAAGAAGATCTTTTTAGGAGTTGCAGTCATTTTTTAAAATCCACTAATACACCGACGTTTCGACTATAAATCAATCTTCATGGGGATTATAAATAGTATTAAAAAATTATCAAGTAAAACATGTACATGTTACTTATCACTTATCAACCAACTGGTCGCTGTATAAGTAGATTATATTAAATGACTTCATCTCCAAAAAAGACCTTCTTTTATAAAAATTTGAGTAACAAATGAAGAAATATAGCATGTTGATTAGTACCTCCACATGAATATTTGGTCTCTCCGGGTTTGTTTCCGGGTGTCCCTGACTAATGATTCGTCGGATTTGACCTTTTGTGACCTTTGAGTGACATTTGCAGTTTTGTCGATCACCCGATCGTGGCCGATAGGGGGTGGGATGATGTGTGAGTTCTGCATCAATATTTGATACTCTTCTCTCCCGACACGCGTTTACACAACTTTTATTATGAACCTGGGAATTCGCTGTTGTTTTTGTGACGCGCTATCTATTGAATCTTTTTTGTTTCACTCACGAAAGGGCCAAATTGTTTCATAAACAAAATAAATAATATATAAGATTGTAAAACATTATCTATAGTTTATAACCGTATATAATCTACCCCATAATTATAGCTTAAACAAATAAATTTGACAAATATTGCTTGATACGGCAACACACATAATTTTCTGTAAAAGAGTATTAATTTTAATAGTTTCGAAAATACAACTCAAAATCTGAAAATATATCGTAGAAGTTTTTCAGATTTTTAGCTTTTTGCAGATTTTTTTTTATTATCCTCCGTAAAATCTCTTGAGATAAAATTTAAAATTCAATAAATATATTTAAATTTTTCATAGAATTGATAACTGCTGTGTTTAAACCTAGTTATTGGTTTTAGACCTAAAAATGGGTGTTGTAAAAACAAATATCAGGTATCTCGAAAACAGATTTTTTTTTTAATAATCACAACGAGTGAATCTCTTTTTTCAATAGTCAAAAATATGGCTTGTTGTGAAATCATACTGGAAATTTATTCTTATACGAGTAAAATTACATAAGTTAATTGATTTTTTTTTTATACAATTATTTCATGTATTCTCATTATTTTATCTGGTGTTCACATATATTACTTGGTTCTTCAAAATTAAAAAAAAATATTTTTAAACCATAAATTAAAATTTTGATAATTTTACAAATATAAAACATTTTAAATAGTAATGTATACATTTTAATTAGCTTTATAAATAAAAAAGTAATATATTATTTAACATTTATTATCCATTGCATGATTACCAATCTGTTTTTTTTTATAAAAATATTATATTTGTATAGGGTGTTTCAAAATGAGCGCAAGATTTAATTTTTCAATAAAACACATAATTTACTCGAATATTGCAAATATTTTTATTTTATTATTAAGTACACATATGGCGATTATGTGTGGAAGAGAACATCCAACAAATAACCGCCACGACTCTGCTGGCACACTCTTGCTCTTTTAGAGAAGTTGTAAATTACATTTTCGCACATTTCCCCTCTAATTTCGCCAATGACACGTCGAATTTCTTCCTTCAGCTCAGGAATTGTGGTTGGTTGGTTAACATAGACGGAAGACTTCACAAAACCCCACATGAAAAAGTCGCACGGCGTTAGATCGCACCCATTCAAGTGAAAGTGAGCCTCATCGCTAAAGATAATTTTTTTAACAAAATCAGCGTCCATTCTTTGGTTGTCCAACACCCAGTTGACAAAGGTACGGTGTTGCATATGATCACCTAGCTTAAGTTCTTGTGTCAATTGAACTTTATACGGATGCAGATGAAGATCTTTCTTTAAAATTCTCTGCAAACTGCTTATGGAAATGGCCAGTTGCTGAGAACGGCGGCGAATCGATAGGCCTGGATTTTCACCAACACTTGCACTGACTAAGGCAATATTTTTAATGGACCGGCCTGACCGAGGGCGACCTAATGATTTCTGGTTAACAACCGAGCCAGTTCGATCGAATTTCTCGATCAGTCTCTTAACTGTCGAACAATTTGGTACATTTTGTCGACCAAAAATTGCACGCACTTTACGAACTGTTTCCGCAATATTTTCACCACATTTGAAATAAGTTTTCAATATTAAAATTCGCTGTTCGTTTGTGTAGCGTTCCATGACTAATAATCGCGATGCGTCTACTTGACAGTTATCAACATATTATTCCTGCACCCTTGATTAAAAAAAAATGCCGGCCATTTCAAATCTTGCGCTCATTTTGAAACACCTTATAGATACCTGATAGATCAATTTTTATGTGGGAAATGCATAGTAAATAGTATTTTTACGACCAGTATGATATTTGCTTGTTGTATGTTTGTTATTGCTACGGATACATAGTACATTGTAAACACATTTTCATATCCTGCGGGAACCATAGACAATATTTAGGTATAAATTCATGTCTCAGAGTTCTGTGAAAAATTGTATTGTTTAATTTTTATTTTATAGCTAGTTGCTAGGAAGTAATGAATTGAAGATATCTTTATTATTAAAATAGAAATGAATTAAGAAATAATATTGTGGTCGTAGAAAAAGTATAGTATACAACTCGCTTGGAAGGCCATGTAAACTGTCATACTCGTATGAAATCAGTACCATTTCAAGCTTGTGTATAATATTCTATTAACTTATAAAGATTTAAAGTTGAGTTCTTCGAGTGACAGCAATTTAACATCTAAACCATGAACCCTTGATTTCATTAAACCAAAAAATTTAAAGTACGTAACATAAGTTATGGGTAACGAACCGATAGTGTCTTAATTTTCTCCCCTTTCTATTACCATAATCACTTTTCTCTATCGAGTCTGTGTGAAAAATGCGTGATAGTTTTTCAAGGGGTAGTTAAGCTTCGTCTATTTAAATGTGTTGTTGATGTATTGAGTGAAATCACTCCTACAATCACGTCGGGCCGTCCCTACGCGTGGGAGAGAGACAGACTACCCGAGTCGTCAATTTCTCTATGTCTGGGAGCTACTTTTCCGAAATTGCATTTCTGTACACTTTTTTATATTTTTCTCAAAGTGCGAAGAAGAATTCTCGAGCCGATACTAGTTTTTCTTACTTAAAATCCGACTCGGCAGATTCTTCGAATGTGTTCCAGATAAGTTTGCCCTTGTAGAAATCTCTACATTTTTGTTGTCTTTTATTTTATTGCCACATGTCTTTGTCATACATGTTTACAAAATTGGACACTTTGAAATATGAATTCCTAAATTACTAATAAAATTATTAAAACTTATAAAAGCCCTTATAATGATGTAGATTGACAATTATTCAATTAAAATGTAAGTAAAGTTGTCATAAGTCAAATATCTATGGTACTTGATATTCTGGTCTTATTAGAAATGTTCCATATTTGCTAATTAATTAATTATTTGTAATAATTAAGTAATTATTTATTGTTGTTGCTTATTATTTAATTACTTATGTTATTCTCCAAACGGTTTCCCATCCGAGAATAAACTGAACCTACACTTGCTTTACAATTATGTTCAACTAGGGTAAGTAGGAGAGAGAGCTGGACCGGTATGAGAGATAGACTTTTGGTCTTAAAAGTACATTAGAGTGATATCTCTCATAGGGAATGTTAATTTTGTAGTTTAGGGACAGTGTAAGTAGCCGCTTGAAAATTAATGCAGTCAACACTGAATATTCCAAGATTTACTTAAAAATTGCTAAAACAATTTTGTACCTTATATACCCAATTAGTTAATTACTACTTCGGTAGGTTTAAAGTAATATTTTATGTACATGCTTTATAAACATATGCATAGCACTTAACGTAACCTAAAACTGTGGTTCGATTTGTACACAGTTATAATTAATTTAGTGTCCATTTAACCTCTGCTCTGAGGACACATTTATTGTTAAAAAGATCAAACTATACATATATTTTAGTTTTAGCACAACAGTGACATCTATACAAGCAAAAAGTTTTTTTCAAAGCATTCCTGTTCATAAGAAAACATTTTGTATCTTAACTCTTGGTTACATGATTTCGAAGAATAATTACCTTATTATTTTATAATTATTACTAGTACATATTTTTTGAAAATAAAATTTATATACATGTTAATAAAAAATGTATTAAACTTCCATATTTTTGTATTTTTATTAATTTGTAGGTAATAACAATAATAAATCTAGATTTAAAATTAGCTGAAAAAATGTGAGAGTATAAGAATTGACTAAAAATTCCGGTTCTTGCACATATCTTGCAAGACAATTTCTTGCCTTGTCTTGTTTTGAAATTTGTAGCCCTTTTCTTGTTCTTGTCTTGCATTTTTGCAAGACTGAGACAAGACCAAGAAAAATACAAAACTCTTGTGAAACACTAATCTCCCCTATAATTACCCTACATCAAACCTAAAAATTGTAAAAATAAAAGAACTCTTTTTCAAACCCATCCCTATAAATAACCTGTCTTCTCTTTACTTGACTTCAATTAATTCCAAGGAATCTTCCATTGCACTACACCAAATTTCAAATATCTTTCTGTCTCTAACCAATGAGCATAAGAAATTGTAATACTTTCAGTTTGAATCCATCCATATACAAACTTATTTCTTTTTTACTTGAAAAAGCTCTTATTCAAATTGAACCCCATCCCTATAATAACCTGTCTTTTCTTTATTTGACTTCAATTAATTCCAAGGAATCTTGCATTGCCCTACTCCAAATTTGAAATTTTTTATTCCTTACCAATGACATAAAAATTTTAAAACTAAATATATATATATATATATATATATATATATATATATATATATATATATATATCCCTATAATAACCTGTCTTCTCTTTGCTTGACTTCTATTAATTCCAAGGAATCTTCCATTGCACTACACCAAATTTCAAACATCTTTCAATGAACAGAAGAAATTGTAATACTTTCAGTTTGAATCCATCCATATACAAACTTATTTCTTCTTTACTTGAAAAAGCTCTTTTTCAAATTGAACCCATCCCTATAATAACCTGTCTTTTCTTTATTTGATTTCAAATTTGAATTTTTTTATTCCTAACCAATGAACATAAAAAAATTTAAAAGTAAAAAAAAACCTTTTGTTAAATTGAACAACCTATCCATATATTATTTCTTCTTTACTTGACTTGCATTACTTGTGTTTCCTCTGAATGAGATGTGAAACAACACATGAAATTGAAAAAAATGAAGCACCTTCCGTACATCAAAGTTTGTAATATGCAGGCATGGTATTCCTTACAGTGTTATTTCCATGCAGCATTTGATTAAGCATCCCTCAGTAGTTTATCGCGTGGAATTGCCCCAGATTTGCAGAGGGCGCAACGCAGCAGAAACCTGTGCAGAACGCACATCAGCGCACAAATTGGTGATTTTTTATCAGCCATACAACACCGGCATGAGAATTCCACCAAGAAAATTGTATTATAAAAATGGTACACTTCGTTCTTTGATCAAGACAAATACCGATACATTGTTTATAGTGCGACAAGGATGGATGGAACAGCACGTCTCTGTCTAGGGAGGCGAAGATGGAAGCTTAAATATTTATCTAGAAAAATCGGACCGGGGAAAAAGCATTGATAGAGGCAATGTTTCATAGATAGCTGGATAATGCAATGTTTCTTTATTGCACTATTTTTCATTATTGACATAAAAAATTAAGGAGGAATCATATTTTTTCTTGAACAGACTTAGCTCTTAATCTGGTTTAAATATATCGGATTTAAACAAAATTGGATATATTTATACATGCATACAATGTTGGTAACAACTACTGTCATGTTGACAGTTTGACATTATTTGGCAGTATTGAAACCGTAAATACAAAACAGTTTATGTATATACTAATTTAAAATATTTTTACAAAAATAAAAACACAAAAAAGTATTGTACAAACCTCTTGCGTGAACTTTTTTCTCAGATTCGTTCTATTGCAGCGCTTGCAACTTGGCGTCACAAAATACTCATCTGGGAAAATGACGTTCCCACACTTGATATGTAAATAACTAGAACGTTTATTTATTTAGGTAAAGTGTAAAAATAATTAAAATACGAATATTTATATAACAAAGTTATATAAATGAAAAATAAATTTTAAAAGATAATAAAAGTAAATAACACTTTGAATAAACAAATATAAACACTTATATCATCAACTAATTATGTATGTCACCAACTCTTCATGTTTACTACGCGTATTAATACAGATTGTCCTCCGGTCTTCTCTGCTCAGGGTTTTTATAATATAGGTTCGGGAATGTTCTCATATCTTCGAGCGTTAGTCTTGACAACTTTGCGAGCGACCTTGGCATCGCTACATAACTATTTAATATTTAATTGGAAATGCAAATTTTTATTTTTTTACTGATTCAATAGGTAAATAAACAATGATTGTATACCGTACTCATATTTTATAAGTAAATGTAGATGAATCAAGTGCAAATTGTTATTGTTTTATTAAATAGTATGTTGTAACAAGTGTGGACTACGAATGTAGCTCAATATTGTTCCAAATTGAAATATTCTTCAAACCTATTCCATTGCCTGAATGCAAGAAGAATGCTGGTCAACGATACACCGAATGAATCATAATAAGCCCAATTCACTTTTACTTATATATGTATTTATTCCCCTATCCATTATCGATGTTTCCACGTATGAAAATAAATGATGCAGGAATAAAACAAGGCACAGAAACCAATAAAGGCGGTGGTCATCTCCGGAAATGTGAGTGGGACACGGGGACCCGTGAAAAATAGCATCGGTGAGCTGCGTGACGCGCTGATCCCCTGACATCTCCATCACCATCATCCAGGAATTACAGCTCTGCCGGCGTGGAATTAACACTGGTCGTCATTGGCACAATAAATAAATGGATCTGTATAAGAAATCGGTCCGTCGCCCAATTATCATGCCAACTCGATCCAGTAGCGATTATATTTAGTGAAGGCAGATGTATTAATCAGTGACAGATTTTATACCTATCTAGATACCAATTTGCAATATAAGTGCCACTGCCGTCGTGGAATTAACACTGCTCATCATTCTGCCAATAAATAAATGGATCGACCGGAATTTATACACTATCTCTATAAGAAATCGGTTGGTTGGTCAATTATCTTGCCAACTCGATCTGTTAGCGATTATTTTTAGTGAAGACAGACATATTAATCAGTGACCGTGATTTTATACTTATCTAGATACCAATATGCAATTTACGTAACGAGTGTTTCCAACATGTGTAACATACTTTTTTGCGCTATGTCTTTCTACAGTAGGTATATTAATATCTTGTTATCGTTCTTGCTATCACTAGTGACTAATTTATCAGAATGAAGTAAATGGTATGTTTATTATCATTCAAGTTTATGACAGTTCCCGCTTATTTCAACCCAATTTAGCTGTTGTTAATAGTTTTTTGAGTTTTGTCTTAATTGCATTAATCGCATATTATTATACGAGTTTTATAAGATGGTACATTATCCCATCAATGAACACGTATAGAACAATATGTCGTATAAAACGAGTATAATATACAATTTTTTATACTTTGCTTCACTTATTTAATAAAAAATTTTAAAATTTCAATTAAAAAAATAATAGAGTAATCTAGGGATATATATGTGATATATGAAAACTCTGTTGAATGAAGTTAGGCACATTTATCTATCAAAATGCAATTAAAATAATGTAAAAATATTTACAAATCCATAAGTTATGATTTACGAAATTTTAATATTACTTTAAATTAGTTTTGTTTATTCGATTTTCATATTCAGAAATAATTTAAATTGTATTAAAAACATTTAAAAATATTTATAAACTGATGCCAGTAAACTATTGAACAAACCACGGATGTTATGTATCGTACCAGGTCTTAGATGTCTTAAAATCCTCTCTCTCCAAGTTCGAAATTCAATTGATATCTGCGGCGGTTATGATACTCATAACTATCCTAGGTATGTTATTAGCTATTAATTTTCTGTTTTTGTTGATTTGAGGTGGAGAAATATAGGAATAAAGGTCGTTAGTTCTGTGCTGTGGTAGATAGGTGACATTATTAAAAGCAGACAGTTTTATGATATAAGTTATAGCAGAATGGTAAAATTGGCTGCTACCCCTGAATCGAAACTTTCCGCAAACTTTATCCCAGTCCATCAATCATTTTTTCCAAATGGGCCATTATGATATTTTCTAGAAATTAAACTGAGATGCGCGCCATCTACAATAGATACGGCATACGGCAGGGGGATAATGTTTTTTTCTTACAAATTGCCATTTAGCCATTTAGCTTCGACATAACGATTAATAACGGAAATGTTCGCATAAAAAGTTGATTTATGTGCGACGAATCTGCAACCGAAACCGGGAAACTGTTGCCGATAACCGCTAACATTTAAATTAAATCCCCCAAGACGTGGTTTCAATCTCCCTCGCTTTCGAATAGGATACATTAATATCGTAAAAGGTTACTTATCTACATATAAAACCCTAATGTCTCTAGCTATACCACTCATGTCAATAATTTTTGAAAGGTAATTCACTGAGACGCGATTTCCTGATTTGGTATTCTTTTGGTACCTTACATACTTGAGGCTCTGTACAATCTAGAAATGTCGTTTCGGTACTTCTAAAAAAGGAATGACGTACCGAAGAATTTTTTTTTGTAAATCCATCTTAAAAGATATTGCTTTTAACACTGGTTTTTGTCTTAAAAGTTAATGATTTCGTTATTAATATAAAATGTAATTGCTGCTAAATTACTGTTTTAAAAGTATTTTTAATCAGGAATGGAAAACGAAACAACTATATCCGATAAAGTTATAATAACATTTAATTTGCTAATTCCTTTTTATTACACATACGGAAAATATAACAACTAAAACAACCAAATCATAAAAAAGTAACATGGTTATTCCACCATTTTTCGTCTTTTCGGACATCACACATTATCAGATGAAATGATAGTAGTAAGTAAATAGTGGATTAACCAAATTCTGTTAAATATTTTTGAAACATTTGGTTTAAAGGCCATTTTAGACTAGCCTATATATGAGACAATAAATAGTACAAGAATTGGTACAATATCTTGTACCAAAAATTGTTAGATTTTGACGAAGTTTTATATGATACTAACCCAATTTCTTGTACAATATATTGGCTCTGATTCTGCGCACTTTTCTTGAATTTGTCAATGTGACAAGCAAAGATAACCATAAATTAATTTACATTTAAATTTTGCAATACATACAACTTTACCAGTAGTAACACTAAATTTTCGTTTTCTATAACCACACTAAATACAATAAACACAAATAAACGTTAGAAACGATTGAGATTACAGAATTTATATATGCTCATGCTCACAGCCAAATTGGCTTACAGATTGTATAAAAAATACAACCTGGTCTGTTTTTTCAACACATTTATGATAGTAAATAATATTTCAACCAATTTGCTGTATGATACTCGCCAATTTTAATTGTACCAAAAATGGTGCAATATCTTGTATAATTTATAGGCTAGTCTAAAACAACCTTTAGAATATTTCAAACTATTAGACTTATAAACGATGTAAATTCTAATGCAAGTGAAATTCCGATTGAAATAGTGTTAGAAATGAGTAAATAATGGAGAAGCGAATGTTAGAATATATGAAGTTCCGTAATGATAAATGACAAACGAAGCAATCAAGTTGATCCTAATGATTTTTGGGCAATATCGAGTTATCTTGGCGGAAATAAAGTCCAGGTCTAGGTTATGTTAAAAAATTAATAATACAATTTTATTTTTTTCTGTTAAGATCATTCCGTCCATTTAGACATCTTCAGATGACTTTATAAACAACCAAGTGTGTTATTTTCGTAGCGATTTCTGTCTTTAAGATTAATACAGTTATATATTTCTTTGTACATATATTTAACTAAACTAATATACAAGTAAAATTACGATTGAAACAGAGAAATAGCAATCTACTGTCTTGGAAACGACATCAAGAAACGTTTTCTAATACGATCATGTAAAAAAATTAATAACACAGTTTTATTGTTTGCTGTTAGGATCATTCCATCCTTTCATACATCTTTAGATGATTGTAAAATAACCTAGAGTGTTACATTATTTTCATAGCGATTTTAGTCTAAGATTAATACAGTTGTATATTTCTTTATACATATGTTTAATTAAACTAACATACAAATGAAATTGCGATTGAAACTAAGGAATCAAAAGAGAAATAGTGTTAGAAATGAGTAAATAATGGAGAAGCGAATGTTAGAATATATGAAGTTCCGTAATGATAAATTACAAGCGAAGCAATAAAGTTGATCCTAATGATTTCTGGGCAATATCGAGTTGTCTTGGCGGAAATAAAGTCCAGGTCTGGCCGGAAGCCTTAATTCCTGACCTTATCAATCTTACGAGGCTTCCGATCCTACGTCTCCGTCAAATGTCTTAATTAAGCCAACGACTACAGACAATTCATCTAATCGTGTGTGTCTTTTGTGATATTGAATCCGTCTCGGGCTCCGGCCTTTGTGCTACTACAGGGTGTTCAAATATTTACCAACGACTTGTGGAATTTGTCAACGTGATCGAAGCATCCTAGATCTAATTACCCGTCAGGTCCAATTAATTCACCGCTAACGGAATTAAACCTATTGGGTAATAGATTACATACGCATTACATTTCATTCATAAAACAGACAATTGCTATATCTATTCTTAAAGTCAAGTATCTATTAAGTAAGAAAAAGAACAGGTAATTATTGGATGGATATTCGACTGATTTTTAAATTCCCATTTGTGATCGAAGTATCTGCTCTTTCTTAAATCAGTATAGTTGTAGTCCTCAAATATTAACCAGTTAAATATTCTAGATTGGATAACCGATTATTAGTTTCCGTTTCTCAAATTTTCTTGAAAGAAAATAAAGAAAGGTACATATTCTTATACCCAGTTTTACCAAAAAGTCATCAATTTAACGCAATGCTTAAACAAAAAAATGCTAATCAAAAGACAAAATGATAATATGACATATGGAAATTATATTAAGTATTAACTGTTAATGTTCATTAACTTTTATCGTGTGTCTTCGATATTATACTTTCCACTTTTATCATATGTAATGCCACTAGAAACTAAAATCGTACTTGAAATTTTTGTCGTTATGGTCACGACTGATTGTTGCGATAAGTAAAATTCTAGTTTCGAATGGTATTCGGCATGACAATTCCTCGAAATATAAATATTTTTTCAATTAATTATATCTTAAAATTTTGACAGACCTTGTATCTAACATCCGGTTTTATCGACAGACATTTAATTTTAAATGTGCATTTAACGAAAAAAAGCACATCGAAATTTTGACTGCAATATTAAAAATTTCGTATGACATTTCGGTTCGATGAGTTTTGTACGTAAAATGCTCGTTTAAAATTAAACGTCTGTTGATAATACCGGACGTAAGAAACGCTTATTTAGTCGTGTAAATTCAGCGGCAATTGCCAGTAACTGACAATTATCAGAGAAATTTGAATCTGATTGGTTCAATCTACCAAAATACTTTTGATTATATTGGATGACAACTTATGATGGAATTGTCATATTAACCAATTAATTACTATCATAAATTCTGAAATGGACATGATTCTTAATTTACCTTTTTCAAATTATTGAATTTTGTTGGTAAAACAGTATCATTTGATTCTTCTTCAAAACTAGTTAGAAAGAGAACAGGTGATTCTTGGATGGATAACCGCTTGATTTTTAATTTCCATGTTTGAAATTATTGAGTTTCCTTGGTAGACCAAACAGGAATTCTTTTCGCAATGAATGATACTGTAGGGCGAGGGTTGGTACCCCTGACTAGAGGGCTATTACGCGATCAGTCTGCCATTGACGCCCTATTTGTATAATGACAATTGCACTCTCCGATCAATGCGCATAAATAAATTGTTTCTTCAATTCTTTCAAACAAATTAATAAGGATAAATCACTCAGCTGCACTTGACGGTTGAAAGGATCTCTCAATTTAAAGAAAAGAAATGTAGTAGTGTATGGATTTTCAATTAACGAAAAATATTTAAAGTTGTCGAACCAAATCTGTAACACGGGTAGCGGTGACTCTCTTGGTTAGCGCATTCCGTCTCAACTTGAAAGGAGTCTCAGATCAAATATCTTAAGGTATTTGACCGTTCTATCTAGGAATGTTGTACCACAGAGAATGATAATAATGATAATATAATTTCTTTTACTCTATACTTGAAAATTTGATGAAACCTAGTTGTTAATGGGTTATATACCATTGTCGAATTGAAGGAAAAAAAAGTATAAAAATTAAAAATTATCCATTGTGACTACTAATAATAATGACAAAAACTATATATTATCTGATAATTAGCATTTCAAATTCAAATTTATGTAACGGCGCCATAAATCTGACGTCACGTAGGAGAATGAAAGAGCAGTTTACAATGCTAAAACTGATAATATAATGAACCTACTTTTTTATTTAATGGTATCGAATAAATATACAGGCAATAGAATAAAATAAAAATATTATGATATTACATAACAGATTGTTTTGGTGTAAATTTGGTTGACATTGAAATGTCTGTACTCATGTGTCAAAATTGTCAATGTCCTATGATTTTTGAAGTCTGTTTAGTGTTTACATGCATAGTCTTAAAAAAATCTGGATAATCTGTCAAATGTACATTATTCTATGATAAATGATTTTATCGAATGAATCCTACGTGTCGTCACAGATATACACTCCAAAACTTTATTATTGTTTTTCTCCGGCATTATAAACAATTAAGCGATTTAAAAAATAAAGGTATTTTTATTTTTTGTACACAATCAAAAAATGGAAGTAAAAAATTGTCATATTCCCCATTATATCATTACAAATAAATCAACGATAAGTTCCTGTATCGAAGAAACAAATTCGTTACTGTGTGCTTACCGTAAATTTAAATCGGAGAGAATAGAAATAGCAAGAGTTTGTGGAGAAATTCCAGTTTGCTGCCGAAACATGTCCAAAACAATCCGCCCGAGAACAAGTTCATATTATAGATTAAAATTACGCGCATTCATTGTCTCAGGTCTTGTATTCATCTGGTAGGAATCGCGAACAATCTATCCGTAATTTGACATGGAATAAACAAGCAAACAACCCCTCCCACAAGCGTCTGAATGCTGTCGCCATGGGAACCATCGCAACAAAACCAAAACAAAATAACACAATCGTTTCGGGTTAAATTTTAATTAAATGCTGCGACAAGAAAATGAAAACCTTTTGAAATATGCCAACACGATTACCATAGACGTAGAAAGTGTTGTACTTAACCTCACCTCTAACTTACTCGTCAATACACCGAGAATTTGTGGATATCAAATCAACTTACACAGTCCAACAATGCAGCAATTAACACTGTAAGTTTCACAGATGTAAACTTAAATGTGCATATTTTAAAACCCACAACCAACATTTGCATTATTTTTAGATTATACTTTTAGACTTAGAATGAAAAAAACTATTTTCTCTTCCTTCATCAATTCTAGAAACAAGACCAATTTATATGTAGTTATTTAAGTATGAAGGATGATTATGGAAATTGAGAGGAAATCGATAATCCGAAAAAAAGCGGAGTAAGAGATCAAAAGTTAAATCCAGGCTTCATCTATCTTTATCCAAATAAAAACACAGTTGTATCAGAGTGCTTTGGCACCGACTATAAGTTGTAAGTCCCTTACAAAGGTTGTAGGCTGACAACCTGTACTACTTAAACATAAGTAAAACATGTAGGAGAATGAAATACATAAATTGAATGCAGCCAATAAATTTTATAAATTGTAACAATGTGAAACAAAACTACTGATTACTAATATAGGTGATTACGTGATTAGTCAATTGAATAAAAATGTATCACATTGTTACAATTTTTTATAAAATTTGTTAGCTCTTGAAGATGAACCAAGTTAAGCCGAAATCATTAGAAATTTATTATTTTTTTTAATAAATTGACAGCGTTGCAGTATTGTTTTTTATTCTTAAAAAAGTTCTTTAGTTAAGAAGCTTCCATCATAAGTACAACTTGTGACGGAAAAAGTACATTAGAATACTTGTTGCCTTGTTATATTTAGTGTTATCAAAGATGATGATTTATTAAATTAAAATTAAAATTTTTATCGATCGGTAAGCAATTAAAAATTAGTTAACATAACCTACTGCCTAGATTTCCAATCGGTGCAAAAGTAATATTGTAGGATAATTATTTATTAAAACAGTATTATTTTGGAATTGGAATGAACTGTGGGACTGATTGTAATCCTGCATTAGCACCTTCCTCTCCATTTCCGCTCACCCTTTCGCTTTCGGGTTTAAAGCTGCGGTGTTACCGGATTTGGCGCGGCCAATATCCGGCCCATTATCGCCCCGGGCCGGCGGGAATCAATTTGTCGCGGGAAAAATCCACGCGCGCGGAAAGCGATCGGAACCTGTTGCTCCACCCCTTTCGATACGCGGTCAGCCCAGCCGCCGATCGGGAAACACTAAGCAACTTGTTGATACAGGCCAGTTAGGGTCGCAAACACAATTATACCCGCAAACGCTAATATGCTTTCCCAATACTCAAATCTTACACGTTGGTTGCTTCTGTGTTTACCATTGTATGTACTTACTGTCTTCGTAAAACAGTTTAGAATAGATTGAATATTTTTAACCATCCGCATATTTCTGTACTTATTGTCTTACTGTAAAAAAGTTTAGTTTGCATCTTAGAGTGAATCTTACTAACCAATTAAAAAGTGTTGCCGTCTAGACAAGATTTCACCAAATCTAAGTCTAAATTAATAAGTACTGTTATTGTTTTGTCTACATATCAACACTTAATATTCTTTTAAGACTTCAGATTAAGGACTGATATAACTCTTTGGCAATGTTCTCTTTTTTTATTATATGATCATAATCACTGTAATACATTTATGCATATCAATGATCATATTATAATACGAAATAAACTTTTCTCGGACGGACGTAAACTTTCACCTTTCTGGTGTATTTTCAAACCGGAAAATACATTATTCCAGTATTTTCGTTTAGTTCAGTCCGGGATTTTTTTTCTACTGCCTACTGTATGTTAGCAACATTTCTTCCTTTACGGAAATGTATGTTATATCCACACCAGGTGCGGATATAAAATTCACTGCCAACAACAAATTCTGATCAAATCTGTCGAGTAATTATTGATGCATATAATTTTTATTTTATTCTCATTGCATGAAATCCCTACTTTGTTTGTGATGAACATGTCTACCCTTCTGGTTGTGGCTACAAATTCATTTTCGTACCATATAGGCATCAAATCCAGTCCATTGTTTCCCGTAAATAAAAATACAATCATATTTATTTCATTATTATTAAACATAACACATTCGAAAAAAAATAGCATTTTCAGGGCCGCAGCTAGTCAATTTTCTATAAGAGAGGTTAAGTTATTTTAAGAGGGGCTGTAAAATAAAAATTAAAATAATGCTAGGTATATTTAATTAAGAACAGAAAAAGTAATCTTAAACCGTTAAACAAAAATAAATATAATTTATTCTGTTGGTTGGTTGTTGTTAGGAATTTCTTACATTCATCAATCAGTAGGTACGCGTTAAAAATAAATAAATAGGGGTGCTCTAAAAATTAAAAAAAAAACTATAATCTCTTGTATTTGTCATTATTACATTTATTGATTTTTTCAGTAGGTAAGTAAAACTATTTTATGTTAATTGGTAGGATTACTTCCTCTATAGGAAGTACAACTAGTTACTACTTGTTTTGACCTAGCCAAAATGTCTTGTCTTTTTTACACAAGTCTTTTGCCAGTCTAGTCTTGATAATAAGATAAGAGTCTAGAAAGTCTAGCTGTGGACAGCATAAGAAAAAGAACATGGAGTTTATGTATCGAATTTTTTGGCTAAAGCCTTATTTTAATTAATTTGTACATCAAAGATATGAATGTGCCAATTAAAAAAAATGGTGGCAGTCACCATCGATACGTTTTCGCTAATGAAATAGTTGAGCTAGTGTGTGTAGGAATAAGAAGCACTTAATCCAGCTGTACCGCGATGATTATTTATATTATTAATTCAACCTCAAGATTAGACCCCCCTCCCCGCGGCGTTGGCGTCTTGCCCCTCCCCCCGTAATGTGGAGGCAGAAATGAAATCACAGCATGGGCCTTAATGCGTCCGCATTTGTCACCGGGCGCTTCGAGCACACTGTAATTAAATTGTTTCTTATTTTCGGAGAAATTGATGCACTAAGCTTCGCGGTAATCATATCCAGGGGGGGGGGGGGTGTAGGAGCGACACTTTACACCAGGAAGTGGGAGGTTGACATCTATATTCGGATCAAGCTAAACACTTGCAGAAAGAATGAAAAGGTAAAGGTATATAAACGAATTGCTACGTAAGCCATAAAACTAACCACTATAGCTTTTTATTATAATAATAAAAACTAAACATTAGTTTGGAAGAAGACAAGTAAACGGTCTCTTTTACTATCAGTCTATCTACTTTTTTCTTAATTCTACCTCGCTGACGTTACAATATTCCTTTCCCCAATTTTTTAATATTCATTTTTTCGAAAACTACGATTAAAGTATCATTTCAAACATAGCAAGATACAACATACCTATGTGTACCGAAAGTAAAACGTACAATAAACTTTAAAACAAAAATATAAAATTAAATCGGTAGCTGCGAATGAGCCATGATGAATTGATTTTAAAATAAATAAGAGTATTTTTTTTTTCTAGTATCATATATGTGAAAATAAAAATTAGACAATGGAATATTTTTTGGGAAGGAGAAAAAAAAAATAGTCAGAAAGAAATTTTTGGGTTCGATTTACAAGACATTTTTTTAGTCTTATACCTACTTAATAACCTTGATTCCGAATATATGTAATGTAACATTTATTCATATAAGTGAAATATAAAATGAATATTTATATAACAAGTTTATTAAATAACGATAAAAAACACAAACTGTCTTATTTACCCGTAAACTAAAATAACACAAAATAAACTTAACGATTAGTAATTGTCACTTAACACATTAATTATTATCTAAAATTAATTTATTTTCACACGACAATAGTTATTTCTACGCGATTTATATCATACGACATCAATAGTTATTTTCACAAAATATTTATTTCTACTGCCTCGTCTCAACTCTCTTCACTCTCTCTACTCAATTCTGACTCTTCACTAACTTCACACTATCTTCATTAAATGACCTCTATTTAATTCTTCCTCTACCTGCATGCCTTCCTGACTCGAATCTTCTAGACTCTTCCGGACTCTGATCAGATAGGCCGGCCGCTATAAATCATCGATAGCGAGCCTCGCTTGTTACAGAATATTATATTATTATTTATAAATACATATAAAGTTGTTTTGGACATTGAAATAAACAAATAAAAATGTTGGGTGGTAACTAGATTATTGAACAGCCAGGGGTGGTCCAATTAAGCATTAATCAAACGAAGGATAATTTCAAAAGTAAAAATTCCGTCAAACAAATGTAATCAAATTAGAGCAGAAAGCGGACAAACAAAGCAGAGAAAAAATACAAATTAAAAAACAAATTTAATCACTAATTATTGGTGTAAGACGAAACGACTGAAGTTTTTTTATCTGTCGGCCACATGGGGTGGTTTGGAGACAAATTAAAACAAGGGTAGCGCACTAATTATATCAGAAGGGTTGTTCGGCATCCGCCGTTATATTTTTATCGATGGCAGCAGATATAACCGCGGGTCGCGTCGGGACGCCGGGGCACGGGACGTCAAGCGAGAAGACGCCGGGGGGGAGGGGGAGACAGCGGTATCATTAAACCAAATTAAAAAATATGAACGCCCTTTTACAAATGTCTACGGATATAAATTTTTATTTGTGGTGAAAAATTTGTTTCTTTTGTTATTTACGACGGGGAAATATTACGCTCGGTAAAATAGGAAGTGATTTACCAGATCTACACTTGACAGTTTCAGCGAAAAATGGGACCAATTCTACCGCAGAAACCCGCAACTACACATATGGAAATACAGATTTATCAACAGATATTTGGTGGCAGCGCACAACTACGTCTTGTCCCACTTCGGCAGCTTTTAATTTTTTGTTGACAGCACAAAATTTCAATTTCATAACATAACAGTCTTAGCTGCTTAGAATGATGTAAATGATATTTTTAAAGTCACTGTATAATTGTCTTTTTGCTGTTAAGAAACCTACAGCTTATAGAGGTACAGAACCACTCAGACACAGCGATATTTTATTTGTGTAATAATTGCCGACGCTGGAATTTGAACCCTAAACTAAATTGTAAAACATTTAGAATTGGTTGTCAATAAGGTCGCTATTATATAACAATTATTAATTTTATAAAGTCACTTATAAAAAGAAATGGTTTCTCTTTATATACATTCTTTGGAAAGATTAGGTGAAAAATGAGAAAATCAAAATAACACATTTTTTCCCAAAAACTCATTTTCTAGACTTATATAAATATCGATGCGCTAATTTCAAATCCTGCAATCCTATTACTCCTTTTCGATTTTATTCTGTTTTCAAAACCTATAATCCTATGTCAAAGTTGTGTAGACTTACAACAAACCAGTAGTACTAAACCAAAAATTGTGACAATCCCGAAATATCCCAAAAATACTCATTTTTGTGACCAAAATTTTGATTGTGGGAAATACTGTACATTGATAGATCTCGACGCGCTGATTTCAAATTTTCGAACAGAATTTAATTATCTATTTTCGTTCCTGAGATATTTGCTCTCAAAGTTACACCTCAAAAAAGTAAGATTTTTGACAATATCTCTGAAATGGGAAGAGATACAGTCTTAACGATACTACCAGTCGATTCTACGGGAAAAGTTACATGAAGAAATGTTTTCTTCACACATACGTTCTTTGGAACGATTAAGTGAAAAATGAGAAAAACGAAAAAACCTAAATTTCAAAATTTCTTCGAAGAACTTTTTTTCTCCAAAAGTATTCATTTTATAGACTTAAGTAAACATCGATGCGCTGATTTCAAATTTTCAAACCGATTTCAATTACCTCTTTTCGTTCTCGAGATATCTGTGTTTAAAGTGGAGTTTTGGCAATACCTAAGAAAACAGGTTTTTTAGGTATACCATTTTAAGGTTTAGGTTTACGACTTCGGCGACCTCACCATTCGATTTTACGGACAAAATTACATAAGTGTACCAATTTTTAGATTTTTATTCTGACGGATACAATTTTTAGAGCGAAAAAACGAAAATCATCAAAAATCGAAAAAATGGCAAGGGGTATACCTTAGATTTTTTTCGATTTTTGGCCATTTTTAGTTTTTTCTTTGTAGAAATTCTATCAGTTGAGATAAAAATCTGAAAATTAGTACACTTAGGTAATTTTGCCCGTAGAATCGATTGGTGAGGTCGCCGAAACCGTAAACCTAACCATTTAAGAGGTGTACCTAAAAAACCTAATTTTTAAGGTATAACTTTGAACTTAAATATCTCGAGAACGGGAAGAGATAATTGAATTCTGTTTGAAAATTTGAAATCAGCGCATCGATATCTCCTTAAGTCCAAAGAATTAAAAATTTTGGAGGTAAAAAGTTTCGAGGCGAAAAATTGAAATTTAGGTTTTTTCAATTTTCATATTTTTCACCTAATCGTTCCAAAGAACGTATATGCAGAGAAAACATTTCTTTATGTAACTTTATCCGTAGAATCGACTGGTATAATCATTGAAATTGTATCTCTTCTAATTTTAGAGATATAGCCAAAAAACACACTTTTTTGAGGTGCAACTTTGACAGCAAATATCTTAGAAACGAGAACAGATAATAAATTCGGTTTGCATATTTAATATTAGCGTAAAAAATTCTTTAAAAAATATTACAAACAAAATTTTATAAAATTTGAACATTTTTGAGCTAAAAATTCAATATTTTTAAATATTTTCGGATTCACGCAAAAATACAGTATCAATGTGGAGTGTAATGTATATCGAGTTGTAGACAACAATGTGTGTTGTGACATTAGATATAAAATAGCATACTGGATGTGATATCATTGTCACATGTCGTATTCTAACCACTTATACACATATTACATGCGTATTGTAATAATGTCTAATTTTGTTGATTGATTTAAAACTTGTATTTTACCAATAAAGTTTGTGCCTGATTATTTGTGCTTCTGATATTAATAACACGATTTGATCAACTTCTAGAACAATAATGTATCCTGTAAAAATCCCAAGTACACTCGATACTTTTGAGGATATATCGTGCAAATGTTAGATATAGTTACCGTGCAGATATGTTACAATAGACAGCAGTTAAGATGATGAGTAGTAATTTAATGTGGAGTGTAATGTATATCGAATTGTAGCGAACAATGTGTGTTGTGACATTAGATAAAAAATAGCATATTGTGTGTGATATCATTGTCACATGTCGTAGCATGTCTGGCCACAATACCATCCTACGTCGCCCGATACGTCGGGCACAAAAGATGATGTATGCCATCATTAGACACCATGCAATACCATGTTTTATCCGCGCGGATTCTGCACACGTACACGTGCTTGGCTAATGCGCGCATTTACTTCGGACGACATCGATTGTGGGATTTGCTTCCCGGAGGAATGTTAATTGAATGGATGCTGGATGGGAGTCGTTGGCTGGTTATGGCGGATGGCGTATGTAGCACTTCATTCCCGCATTCCTAAGGTCATGTTTTAATTGCAAGCCAGGGTCGCAGGTCGGACTATAAATATTATTTTCTTTACAACACCAGGAATTCTACATCATTATTATTATTTGTGTTTTGATGATACTGGTTATGTTGCATTAATTATTTGTATTATCAGGCGTTATATGGTAAGCAAGGTACGCGTGGCAGAGGGGCGCCAAAAAAAATATGATGTGTCCAACACATTACCTCCCGTATCTTGATGATACTGGTTGTTATGTTATGTTGGATTAATTATTTGTATTATTAGGGCCGACGATATACGGTAAGCAAGGTAAGCGTGGCAGAAGGGCGCCAAAAAAAAAACTGATGAGTCCAACACATTATCTCTCGCCACTGTAGTGATATATTCTATGAGAATATCTTTTTATACTTTACGTTAACAATTACCCTATTATTATATCGAGAACAGTTTAAAAATATAAAATATTGTTTATCAGTTTTTGGTATTTTTGTTTTAGAATTGATAATTCTAACAACTGGACCCCACTTTAATTGTCAAATTAATAACCTCAAATATTTTTAAATGTTTTTTAATACAATTTATATTATTTCTGAGTATGAAAATCAAATATACAAAACTAATTTAAAAGGATATTAAAATTTTATAACTCTTAGGACCGGTTTTTCAATCTCTGGTTAAAGTGCCGGTTACCTTAACCATCGGTTAACAGAAAAATATCGAATCGAAAATCTGATGTAAGTTGTCAAAAATACACATTATTTACTATTTCGATGCGATATTTTTCTGTTAACCGATGGTTAAGGTAACCGGCCCTTAGTTTATAGATTTATAAGTATTTTAATTTTAAATGCATATTGACAGATAAATGTGCACAACTTCATTTAACAGAGTTACCATATTTCACTTTTATATATCCTTAGATTACAATTTGTTATTTTTTAATTGCAAATTTTAAGATTTTAGTTATGCCAAAAATAACTGTTTTGTTCGGTTTCCTATACAGTATTAGAAATTTGATGTAAGGAAATTTCCTGTATGAATTGAATTAAAAATATTCTGAACTAATTTTAAAAATAATAGTATATTATTATACAAGTTTTATATGATGGTATATTGTTCCAAAAACACGAATGGAACAATACGTCGTATAAAACGATATACACTGTAATTTGAATCTTAGGGCTTATACTCCTTTCAATTCAAGTCTGAGAGTGCTAATCAATTGATGACCTTTAGAATATTTAACTAATTAATAAAAATGTATCGAAATTGGTATGATTCCAATCCCTTATCCATATGGAGTTGAAAAAGACAGTAGTGTCCTGGAACGATCCTTTGAGATATCTGCAGATATCCCGGTCGTTACACGTGTCAATATCCCGCGATATCCCTGTAAGGACTCCATCCTTCCAGTGAGAAAATTTCCATCACTTGTCCATTAGCCTGGAGTGGAGAACACAACAAATATCTCGTTCAGTCCCGGCGAATGAAGCGAACGGTTGGGTAGAATATTATCAGGAGCTACATTAACATACTGCCGCAATTACAGCGATCTTTTCTTTTGAATAATGCAAATAATTTCCGAAATTAAAGGCAGTAAGTAAAATTAACAAGAATTCACTCATTTCAAAAAAGCAATAATCGTTAACGTACTCCAGGCAAGCACTGAATGCTAGATGTACAATGAGTGGATGAACGACAGAACCGTAACGGGAAATATTCACCAACAATTCATTCCATTCTGCTCATCTTGCTTATTAACCAAATAACATTGAAATTGTTGTAACCTTAACAGTAATTAATAACAAATGAATAATAATAAAAATTGACATGAATTGGACAATATTAGAAAAATCATCAATAAGTTGTAGGAATGAAATGCTTACTGTACTTCAATTATTATGTGAAAAAATAATATGTCAGAAAACAATACGCAATTTCAAACTGTAAGATATACAGGGTGTTCATTTTATTTTGTCTACTATTGCTATCGTGAGAACTATTAGAGCTACGAGGTCGGTTAAATTAGCAAACAATTTCTATTTTTCAAGACTATTAAAATAAACCAAACATTTTTTTTAACAAGTAATTTTCAAAGTACGGGGCCCAACTTTCTTATTTTAAATGGAACGTCCTATATATTTCTAAATATTTGATTTTAATTAAAAAATAAAATCCCTATTATGGCAATAAGTATACTTTACCTGAAAATAGCAGTTGCCATAAATAAATAGAAAACAAACGTCTTTTAACTAGATTTTTAAATTTAAGGGTAGAATTAGCGTGATATGAGCGTAAAATTTGACGTTTGTTTTTTATTTATTCATTGTAACTGCTATTTTCAAGTAAAAGTATACAAAATTAAAGCCAACATACGAATTTTATATCATTGGATTTGTAATTTTATATCGATTTTTCAAATATATAAAAATATGTACGGCGTTCTATTTAAAATAGATATAGAGATAGCAATAGTGGACAAAATAAAATGAACACCTAGTATAAACCCAAAAGTAAGTCAAACTAAAAAAAAAGCATAAGATCATTTAACTAAATTAGTTTTTGATTTAGATTTAAACTTTGCTGGAAAAAGGATAAAAAGGACTATGATATCTAATATAGTAAAATACAGAAATAGAACAATATAGTAAAAATTATAATGATACATAGGTTTAGCAATCTTTTAAATTTTAAACGGAACATAGGAGAAATCAAAAGAAGAATACATACTTAAAATGTTGTTCTCCACCTAAAATGGCCCTGTGGTACATTTTTCACAGGAGCTAGAAGTCTACTAAATGCTCTCTTATATAAAATATATCATTTACAAAAATCTACAATAGAGCAGATTGACACATCTAGCAATGAATAAGAAACTGGGAACTTACATAGTTTACGAAATTTAAATATTTTGGCAAACCCAGCAATGGATAATAATACGTAAATTATACATTTATAAATTTAGCAAAGTTTTTAGATTTAAATTGGGCGTTTTGGTTTGTTCATTTTCGGTAAGTCCTGAACTGCACTGCCCCCCTCATCCAATTCTTCTTGGCATTTAGTTCCGACGAGGCTTGTATCCATATTCGGCGATTAAAACTCTCTCGGAATCAACATTCAGCTCGTCTGATAACGGCAACCCTTTCAGCCTAGCCTGCCGGTTATCTTGTCCTCTCGAAGATCCGTTAGTGGCGATGCGATTTCTATGCTAATCCGCTTGAAAGAGAGGTACGCTATTTTTCCATTACAATAAGAACGATGGCGCCTCCACCATGCTCATTACAGGGGACGGGTGTTTCTCTCAACGGAGGTTCTTCTATTGGCAATGTTAGTAAATGTGTAATCGTTGTTTGTTATTACATATATTGTTGTTGTAAGATCCATGGTTAGTGTAGAATGATTGAAGTTCTAATTCGAATTCGACTCCAAATAATATAATATTCTCGGTAACGTAGTTTTTTATATGATAAATAATAGTTATTTATGGTACAAGTGTGTTATATTACAGATAAGTCACGTGGGAAAAGATTAGCTCACAAAGCCGTTAGGCCGAGTGTGGTATTTTTTCAAGTCACTTAGGTAATTAACACACTTGTGCCATACAACATTTTATCCAACACATTTTAATCATTGATATAAAATACATATAAGATTTTTGACAGATGGAATTTCGAAATGACATTCAGGAACAAAATATTGTAGAGAAGGTTTTATAACGTAGTTACTATGATACGAACCAAAAAACAGTGAGCTAATATATTTAGCTCACTAGTGACTTATGACCTATTTTATTTATCTAAAAACAGCATACTTATATCGTTATAATTACACGGTGTTGGATAAATAAATAAACGACTAGTTTTATCAATCATAATTGAAAATTCAACCAATGTTTCACACACGTAGTGATTATTCAGACGAAATATTAATGGAATTTGAGGATGCACAAACCAAGTTGGTGTCTGAAAATTCAAGAGATTTATATGACAAGAATTTGAAAAGTTCTGTGAATATTGAATTAAAATTAAAATGTATTGTATTTATTGTGTTTTTTGATATCCATCCATAACCACAATTTTAATTTGTTTCAATAATTATTGCTTTGCAACTTACAAGCCCTCAGGCGATAAAAGCCAAATTACGCCCGCATTTAAGAGCATATAAACAAGTTCCAATGAAATAATAGATTATTTATGTAATAAGTTACGAAATGATAAGGTTTAGGTTCGCGGCGTGAGATTCGTTCCCACGAGCGCAGCGAGTTGTACAACACGCCAAGTGCTAAAAAAAATTTTTTTCGTAATGTATCACATACAAGATTTTTTATAATTTCATTTCGTAATTGCAAACTACCAGTATTTTATGTGACATTATATTAAAAAAAGTTTTCAAAATAATTTATACTGTTTAAAATGAAAAGAAACAATATAGATAAATTATAGTTATTTATGGTACAAGTGTGTTACATTACAGATAAGTCACGTGGGAAAAGTTTAGCTCACGAGGCCGTTAGGTCGAGTTTGGTATTTTTTCAAGTTACTTAATCAACACACGTGTGCCATACAACATTTTATCCAACACATTTTAATCATTGATATAAAATACATATAAGATTTTTGACAGATGGAATTTCGAAATGAAATTTAGGAACAAAACAGTGAGCTAATATATTTAGCTCACTGGTGACTTATGACCTACTTTATTTTTCTAAAAACAGCATACTTATATCGTTATAATTACACGGTGTTGAATAAAGTTTTAAAATGCACTTCTCAAACAACTGTTAAAATATAACACTTCAGTGGATGAGAGTTAGCTGCGTGAAAAATATCATTTCCACTCAAAAATATAGTTAAATATAGTACGAATAAATAAAATAAAAAATAATTTAATATCATGTACCATAAATATTTATAATAAATAAATTATTATTAATTTATTAAATTGTTCTTGTTTCAAGCACCAAATAATTTCAATTTCAGTATTAAAATAATAATTGAAAACATGTCATTATAAAACGAAATTATAAAAAGATTTTTATGATTCCAAAAATGAAATAAAAACTAATAATATATTTGTAGAATTTCGGTAATTCTTCAAGTAAAGACAAATGAAATAAAGTTGATCATTCTAGGTTTACCATGTAAGCGGTTTTTTAATCTCGAGACTATTCAAATAGTTCAAATAAAAATAATAAATAAATGACTAGATATATTGCTTTTTATTTGAATATAAGTATAAAATAATAAACCTTTTATTTTATTTGCTGTATTATAAAAAATGTCACTTGTAAAATTCATAAGAATTTCAAGTAATGTTTCCATAATTACGTTATTAATTTCTAAATTAGTTGATAAAGATGTAATTGGTTTTTTGTTGCAGGTAAATGTCAACTTATAATAAATTGGTGCCATGTATTAGGGTGAGTCACAAATTTCCATTTGACATATCCATTGGGTTATATTTAAAACTCATTACTTTACATTCAAATATCTCGATTATCTGGTACCTCGCCTAAAAATTTGTCACAACTGTCAGGCAAATTGATTTAAAAAGCCGGAGTATTAATCTCCCAGTTGAGTTTAAATTCGATAAGATCTGATGTCGTATTTGTCCGAATATTCGTGTCTATACCGTATCACATATGGGACGGCGAGTATTCCATTAACGGGATCATTATGTAGCAATAGCATATTGGCCACGCAACAGACAAGAATTTGTCGTCGGGTTGTTTATGTGACACTTTGGGACATTACAGTGGCGTACCATACTTTTATTTCCCACATATAAGGGGTAAAAAATATAATAGTATCCCATTATTCTATTGAAAAACATGGAGTAAATGAATAGGATATGCGATCATAATTGAATTTTCGCGCCTCAATTTCAATATGAATAGTGTTACAGAACTCAAAATCGTCCAGAAACTCTCTGTTTGCAGGACTAGGCCGGCAAAATGTAGGGATGGCAACTTAAATATTTTGGCATTACATTGTGTCAAAAATTTTAATTTTATTTTATTGGAAATATGAAACGTTAATTAAAACAACTACTTTTGATTTCTTATTCGTATTATATTGCGTTAATTGTTGAAAAATATCAATTCACATTCGTTTTATTTTTTAGGTTAGAACAAAGGTCACTAAATTTTTTGAATAAAACAAGAGAATTGTTTATATGTATATATGTATATAAAATTTTAGTAGTAATAATATTTCTTTAATAAATTAAAAGTGTCATCGACGCAAAAAATCTTGTGTATCACATGCCCAGAAACTATTTTGTGAGATCTCGCATTATTTGCAGGCCTCGAAAATAATCTTTCTCTCGCAAAATTTCAGTTTCTGGACTTGTGATACAAATAACTTATTCAGTAAATTCGAGGATGTGTAAATTAAGTAATAAGATTGAATAACACAGTGCTGGAGACGGTTCTTCCTATCCTCATGGCAGTACTGGAACTCGGATACTGGAATCAACATCAGCTGGTCGGTTATAGCCGTTTAAATGTTTTGAAGTGTCCCAAAATGAGTTACCTTCAGGTGATTTTTCAATCTCGGGAAGAGGAAAAAGTCACAGGAACTCAAGTAGCCACAGAAATGTCTTTACTCTTTTTAAAAAAAATCATTTTTGCCCAGATTTTTTTCATCCCCCAACGATGGTGTGAGTCATATTTATCTTTTCCCAAATCATTTAGTAATGTTAACCGACGATTTAAACGTACAAAATTGCAGATTTTGTCGACATTTTCATATCTTCTTGAAGAAGAAAGTCTTCCACTGCGTGTTTCATTTTCTATCAACTCTTTTCCTTTTGAAAAGTCCTAAAACCATTTGAAAGAACACTGCAGTCTTCCGCTGCGTGTTTCATCTTGAATCGACTCTTTTCTTTTTTAAAATACCTAAAACTATCGAAAATCCTGGCCTTTTGAAAATACAGTCTCTATAGATCTGCTTAAGTTTTGTAAAAGTTTCTATTGCATTGTGCTCAAGTCTGAAGCAAAACCTGACAGCACTCCGTTGTTTGATATTGACGTTACTCATTTTAAGAATGAAAAAATCGCTACGGACAACCTAATGATTCTAGCAAATTCAAATTCACACTGAAGCCATATAACATATAACTTGCCTTCCCATCAAGTTCCACGATCCAAGTGTTACCACATTACCAGATTGAACGAAATCAAAAATTTTAGAGAAGGAATATGTGACGTCTGCATGGTACAATCATGGAAGAAGAAGAATAATTATTTTCTCGTAAACTACAAATAATTTTATAATTTATATGAAATATCCTATTAAATCTGATTTTTTTATGTCCTTCTTTGACCATTTCCGAACTAATACTTGTACTGATCATTTTATTACTTCATTCTAAATTGCAATATTCTTATATTCTACTTGTCTATTTAGAAATAATATTGTACAAATAAAAAAAATTCAAAAGGTAATTTCTGTCGACATTTATCCAAATACTAACCAACACTAATTAGGAATAATGTTTCAAGTGTTACTAGTGTAGTTGTTAAATATAAGGGGAGATAAAAATGTCCCCAAAAAATATATTTCCTCCGTCTATGATCTCCTACCCCACGAAAAAAACCAAGGAGTGGTCCTGGTCATTAGAGAAAGATATTAATTTGTTAATTCGTGTTGAAGTCGGTTGACTAATAGCAGGCTGTGAAAAAACGTCCCATATTGATTTACACGACGACCGCTAATTGTTTTAATTTAATTATAAGAACCTGGACACGTATATTCCTGTCATCGGGAACCCTTGGGGAGCGTGACATTCTACGGGAAATTAGGTCCGAACAGGCGACATTCCTTACCAGTTCATCATCGATGATATATGCTAATAGGAAAATCGTAATGGATTCCGCATATTACTTCTACTAATTTTTATTTCAATCCGCATATCAGCATACGCATTTCAGATAATGTAACGGTTGATGCAATAAATCCTGAAAAAACTTATTTCAAGATATAGATCATGCTCTTTTTGTTTCCATTTACAGTTTTAACGTTGTTTCATTAAAATTTATATTGTTCTTTACTAGCAAAATAAAGTAAGATCAAGAGTTGAATGTATTTTGTGTTAGTAATTGATAAAGTGAAAGTGTATTATTATAATAAATAACTTCAAATTCAAGAATAAGATAATAGAATAATTGAAACAAAATATAACCAATTATAGAAACCTATAAGATCGACTGAAATAGTCATATACCTAACAAAAGAAATAATTCAAGATTTAGATGTGGAAACATTGCAATAGATAATAAGTATTGGATAGAAGAGAGCCAACAACGTAATGATAAGATATCCTTGTATACAATTGTTGAGAACTAAAAAAAGAATAACAATATTTTTTAAATACTAAATGAATCATGAAGTAGAGAATATTGGATAGGAAGACCAGGAAATAGAATAGAAAAAAATAACAAAACAGTCAAATATCGATTTGGCTTTAATTTATATCTATAAAAATAATATAGATTTCGAAACTGAATAATATGAATTTAATAATACCTTTGATTTTTTCTATTTCATTTTTGCAATTGAATGGATTTTCAATTTATAGTTTTTATTTGATTCGTTTCATATAATATTACATTATTACAGGCTTATTATCTTCAAGCCTATAATAATATGTTCTGTATCGGATTTTTTTTATATGAGCTTTTTTTGACGAGTTGCTCATTATTTTTTAGGCGACCGTTTAAAAAAACGAATGTATTTGTTACTTTTTTCAATAATTTTCACATAAACAATCGGTTTGCTATCAATCAGTCAATAGTAAATAGAAGAGAGAACATCGCTTCATGGCTTGTTAATTGCCTTTAAACGGAATAAAAATATTTTTTTCTACTGCCATGGGTGTAGTGATTTCATGTGTGAAGTTTGATTTTTTGTACACTGTGCGTGAAGTGTCACGTACATCGTTCGAATGATCCTTCTTAGAAATGCAATATTTTCTCTAAAAAGCAAAAATGTGACTATTGCTACACATCTGTCCATTACCTCACTTCTAAACTAGTTTTTATTCAAGTATTTAATTTTTTACTACGGCGGTTTTGTTATGGATGTTTGCTCGGTGTGATAGGTTTAAGTTAAGGCTGTTAAGACCTCGGCATCGTCACGGCTTGCTTATATGTGAGTTTGTCTTCTTTGTCTAATACAATATATCATCTTAATCTGCAATATTTACTAATTACTGTCTCTAAAATACCGGCGCTGGGCGCTTGGCAACTTCCCACCCCCTCCCCTTCCCAACCCTCGTATAATGGACGTGCGTCGCCCGACATGTGTCACCAGCCACGACGCCCTGGGGGAACCACAGCCTCCCAAGATTTCACACTTCTCAAATTTTAATCCGCAAATTATGTTCGTGGACAAAGAGTTGAAGTATGAATGCTGGTCACACAAAAATTTAACAGCACCTTTTAGTTTACTTGGTGCTAAGTATTTATGTGACAAAATGAATACTTTTTTATAAATAAATGTGAAATTAGTTTCGTCGTATAATCTAAAGATAAAGTAAAATAAGGAAATTTATAAAACTAGGGGAAGTGCAGTTTTATTTTTTTTTAATAAATTGAGTAAAGTGACTATGTTGATCTTCATTATAATTCGAGTATTTACATTATTTTGGACGTTTCGGTAGTAAATAACAAAGAGAGAATCAAACAGAATGGAAATATTCTTGTACACTATAATAACACATGGATATTAAGAAATTTCGTAATAGGATTTTGAACTTATTTGTATTGGTTATTTTTCTTAGATTTTCAAGTACTATGTCATCATTAAATATTTATAAGTTAACGGTCTTCTCCAGTTGAGTGTTCAATGTTTTTAATAATATACTGTCAAATTAAACGTGTAAATATATTTTACCGGTTTCAAGATATTAAGCTTTTGTTTTAAGCAGACAAAAGTAAGCAGAGTAACTAAGTCATAATTGTATACCGTGTAATGTAATTTACAAATCAGTATTGTAATAATATTTGCCGTACAGAATTGTCAAAATAACATGGGACAATTGTCATATCATATCAACCCATACAGACTTAATCACGAAATGACGAAAACCACGGAATCACAGAATTCAATTGACATCTGCGGCGGTTTTAATACTCAAAACTATTCTAGGTATGTTAATAGCTATTCAACATATAATTGTAAAAACTATTAAATATTTAAGAACTGATGATAGTCATAAATAATACTCATATTGTAAACTTAAAACTATGAAAACTAGGATTCAAATTCCAGTATCGTCTACTATTAACCATATAAAATATAGTAGTTTATGGTTGATTCGGGACCTACTATAAATTCTAGATCGTATGTGAAACAGTAGGCTGACAACCTAAACCTTTAAAATTTCATTTTCATCTAGAAGTGTTGTACCATAGATAATTAAAATTTAAATGGTTTTTTACATTAACACTGAAGCAGTACTGCTAGCATGTATCATTTTGTTAATAATATTTAACATAATCTTTATTTAGATAAAATAATTTTTTGAACAATTTACATCTGTTTGCAGTTTACATTAGTCACAGTCGACCGAAATTTCGGAGTTGTTTTAGCAGGTACTAGAAAGGCATGTGTACAAGTGCAAGGGATACAGGTCAGGTCAGAAAACACTTGTCACATGCGGAAATATATATTCCACTATTTGTATCTGGGAGCATAGGCGTAGATTTCACAAATTTCTATACGGTTTACATAAGTCCATGAAATATTATATAAATTATATCGTTGTTTCAATATTTTCATATGTGCTCATCAAGTATTTTAGATCACAGTAAATTTATTCCAAAAACCGTATGTTGTTCAGTTTTAATAACGTTCACAACATATAGTTGATAATTGTTTTGTATTAAAAATCATTTGTAAAAATCTCTAAAATATAGTGTCATTACCACACAGATCACTCATAACTATTCTATCGTAAAATACGCCGATATAAATAATATACCAGACTATCAATGTACCTACGTCACGCTAGGACAGGTGACACCATATAATATATGCAGATGTTATTGTTAATTGAAATTAATATGTAACATAGCAGCGAAGATAATGTTTTTGTTAGATATTTCGAAATGCACCAAAGTACTCGAGGGATCATCCGCACGCCCATGTACTCCATGTCCTGGCACCCAAGCCAGACGGCAAAAAACATTGAAAAGGATCAGATTTCGAGACGCTGTGCCCACATGTGCATTTTTAATATGCATTTTGCCACAAGCTTCGACGATCACGAGGTAGGAGAGTGGACCACCCCCGAAACGCCCTCGATCTGGAGGAGAGGAGAGGGATATTTTTGTATATAACCCGAGTCCAAATCTGTACTCGGGGAGTCTGCTCCAGGACTCCGCTTATGTTTGGCTTGTCCGAAGTAAGTCTTCCTGGTCTCCTGACTCCAACTCTTTTCCTAACTTTGATCTATGGTTGTACCAGGATCGGGTTAACTCTTTCTCTTGACTTTGATCTATGGTTGTACCAGGATCGGGTTAACTCTTCTCTTGACTTTGATCTATGGTTGTACCAGGATCGGGTTAACTCTTTCTCTTGACTTTGATCTATGGTTGTACCAGGATCGGGTTAACTCTTCTCTTGACTTTGATCTATGGTTGTACCAGGATCGGGTTAACTCTTTCTCTTGACTTTGATCTATGGTTGTACCAGGATCGGGTTAACTCTTTCTCTTGACTTTGATCTATGGTTGTACCAGGATCGGGTTAACTCTTTCTCTTGACTTTGATCTATGGTTGTACCAGGATCGGGTTAACTCTTTCTCTTGACTTTGATCTATGGTTGTACCAGGATCGGGTTAACTCTTTCTCTTGACTTTGATCTATGGTTGTACCAGGATCGGGTTAACTCTTCTCTTGACCTTGATCTATGGTTGTACCAGGATCGGGTTAACTCTTTTCTTGACTTTGATCTATGGTTGTACCAGGATCGGGTAAACTCTTTGCTTGACTGGTTTCATCCTTTCCACTGGGAAGTCTCTTGACGTTCGTAGGCCTGATGTCTGGCGTCGAGACGACCTAGTGCACTCTGCGAACCCGCTGCTTGACGTTATTAGGCCGTTGTCTGGCGTCGTGGTGGTTTCTCCTTTCCATTGGGAAGTCTCTTGACGTTCGTAGGCCTGATGTCTGGCGTCGAGACGACTTAGTGCACTCTACGAACCCGCTGCTTGACGTTATTAGGCTGTTGTCTGGCGTCGTGGTAGGTTCTCCTTCTCTTGGGAAGTCTCTTGACGTTCGTAGGCCTGATGTCTGGCGTCGAGACGACCTTCGAGATCCTCTAAATTCTTCCATTCCATTATAACACTCGACCACCAACAATCCACCGAGGAATTCCATTTCCATCGACTTCGAGGCTACTCGGACAAGCTAGGTATGTGTCTGTTACTTTCTTTCTATCTCTAAATGTTTTATAGTTGTCACAATGATATCATATTTTTATTAAATATAACCGCTCTAATATTGGTGGTCTAACATTTGTAATTTGCGAGACTTTGTGCTCTGCACAAACTCTCAAGCTCAAGAATGTGCCGTATCAGCACGAACGAACGTTCACTTGGGTATAAATAAACAATACACAACCGTAGTGCGGCACCGGCACTACGAGGAGCGTGCGACCACTCAGTGGTAATCGCTTTAGACTCGCCAGCTCAGCTGGGTGTCTACCCCAAAAACACTGGCCCTCAGGCAATGCCGAGCGCCCCGAGAAACAAAAGATATCAGAGCAACGGCATGCCGACTCTGAACCAATTAATAAAAACCCACGCAAACCAACACGCACACACTTACAATTGTCAATGACTTCCAATATCAGTTTGGTCGCCATAACTGAATTTTACCATTAATGTTTATAATAAGTTATTGGGACAACTCTTTATGTATTGAATGCAATATTTATATATGATTGTTAAATGTTCAAAATTATCTCTCTACCTGAGGTTTTGGCTGTGGTTTCCCTCAGGTTCATAAGGTGAATACCAGAGAGCGTAATATTCCACAGCACATTCCGATTTTATTTAATTATAATAAATGCACAAGTCAGATATTTGGTCTGTCTTTTGGAGTGAATATCATTCTTTTATTTTATCAAATACCTGTCCAAAATCCTACACTTTTAACAGCTACTCTGTATTACGACGATGAAGGGTTACTTATTTAAATAAACACAACGTAGGGTAAGTTAAACCTTCCACTAGATGATCTTTGGCTAAAATATAACTGTATGTACGGAGGAGGTGGGTACGTACTGTTACAACACAATAAAGACTTTATCAAGCATAGAACTTTAGAACTCTTCTCTTGAATATGAAATAAGTTAAGAATTATAATAATAAAAAATGGTGGAGGTGTTTTATTCGACTTTACCTAGTTAGTTAATTAATGTAGCATGAGGTCTTAGGTTCGATTCCCCAAGTCATCTATTAATCAAATAAAAATAACACTATGTCCGATTGGTTCGGAATCCACCTTAATGTATAAGTCCCTTGCAGAGATTTTAGGTTGAGAATCTATCTCTAAAATCCAAGTAAAATTGTCGTAGAACAGGTGAAATTCATTTCTTAATTTTGTCTACATTTATAATTCTTCTAAGATTGTAGCGCCAATGAAGAAGATGAAATATTATACTAATTATAAAAGTGGTGGAGGACATTATCCGATTTTTGCTAAACATATAACTACTGTAATACTTTTCTGTGTACATTTCTATGTAGTAACTGAAAGTCCTTTTCAATGTGTCTTTCAAAATCATATCTGATTAGATATACAACTGCAATATTTTCCTGTAAAGTTTTATATGTAGTGAAAGCCCGTTTGATTGTGTCTTTGGAAATCATATCTGATAATAGGTAGTGGGTGCGTAGGACGCACGTCACTTCTACCGGCTCCTTAAAGCAACACGTCGGGTGGCACATGTCATAAGCATCAAAGCCATTATAGCAGGTGTCCCCTATCTATCGCTGCGCCTCTCTGGTCGAACACTAACTATCTACGCAGAGCAGGCTCGCCGAATTACAAAATTACCCCGGGAAAATAATAAAAAGTCAGAAAATTCATTACAGGCTTGCTCTTTTATAATATTTGATTCATATATTGTTCCCTGAAAAAGTTATCAAAAACTAGATCTATGTTTCAGGAAACTATGTTTTTACCTCCCGCCTATCAATATATAGATAAGGGAGGTATTGTTTTTGGTCAGATTTCTCGAGTGTGTGTTTTCAACATATGAGCACGAATTAGGGTCCCTAGAATACGATTTTACTATTTTTACCGTGATGTCTGTATGTCTGTGTGTGTGTGTGTGTGTGTGTGTGTGTGTGTGTGTGTGTCTGTGTGTGTGTGTGTGTGTGTCTGTGACGATTTTTCGTCCACGATAACTCCAATAGGATACATGTAAAAAATATAATATTTGGTATTTAAGAGTTCTATTCTAATATGATGAACTGATTAGATTTTGACTACAATTGGTTAACCGGAAGTAGTACTTTACTTGAAGCTTTATACCGTTTTTCCTAAAAAATACCTCTAAATACTATATTTTCGCAAATTTCATTATTATAAATACAAAGATTTTTTAATTTTCCACCGATCTGCATAATTACGTTTATATATATAACTTCTACCTAGATAGAAAAAAATATATAATTTTGAATAATTTTACATATCGTTTAGGCTGAGAACTTTCGATAAAACAGATGAGTTATTCATATGTTCATAAAATTTGACATATGTCAAATTTGATGTAAGTAAGTGTAAAAGATAAAATAAGTAAAAATGAAGTAATTTTATTGTAAAATTTGAAAAGATGGAAGAAATATATTAGGAATGTATTTGCATGCGTGAATCAAGGTAAGTTCGGTTCCGGTTTTAGTAACGTCAAAATAGCTGTCATATTGGTCATATAAAATTTATGAAGGAAATTTTAGGTATGAAATGAATTAAAAATATTCTGAACTGCAATAACAAACTAATTTTAAAACTACAAATTAAATGTATTGAAAAACTTATATAGAATATATTACTACAGTGGCGGGAGGTATTGTGTTGGACACACCAGATTTTTTAGATTTGATTAATAAATTTATATTTTAAATTTTTCAGTGATTTTTATTAAATGCCGGACATAAACATAAACAAAACGACAAATAAATAACAATATTCAATTGAAAGCGAAGTATGGTGATTCTTACAACATTTATTATTTCCAAGATGAATCATGTCTGATCTGTGTTGTTATATTGAAAAGTTTTCTTCAGATGACTAAATTTCACGTTTTCAATTTGTCTGGTTATGTTTTCCTGAGAGTGAAGATATCCCATAACCTTTAACATAGTGTTCTTTCCAAAACCTAAGGTTCCAAGAAGAAGAAAAAATTACAGCGTTTACCAAGAATTAAAAAACAAAGTTTTTAACTATTTATAATCGAAACGAATTTTGAAACAGCAAAGATAAATAACAACGATGTATTTCGATTAAGCTTTTTGTAATAATTCAAAGTACTTGAGTTAAATTCTGTACCACGTAAAAAGGACCCCTGTTGTTCACTTTCTACGCCAGTTAGAATGTCCGACAGGTAACATCTCTTAAACATTCTCATTGATATAAATATTATATTGTCATTATTATAATCGTAAATAAGCCAGGATGGTTATATTTAGTAATTATTTTGGTACCCTGAATTTATGACAATACAAAGTTGTACTGGTGGAGAACTATTGATAGTGCTATAGATAGTAATCGATTGTTTTGACTATCGAAAATTATCGATGATAAAATTTCATGAATGATAAGATTCGATAATTACACAATATAATTTTTTTTATAAAAATAAACTAATATCAAACTTCCACCAGCTTGTATGTATTTTTATTATTTTATCGAGTTGGCAACACTATAGTAGGAACTTCAGTAGGTTACATGTGCTATAGTATTTTACTGATAATATTTGAAATATTTTTAGGATACTAATAAATTCAAATTTTAAAACATTAACATTTTAAAATAAAGTTGTAGGATTTTTTTATTTATAGTATTAATAATAAAAATTAATTAATTGTCGATATTGTAATACAAAATTATCGATATATTTATATCGATGATTTCTACTATCGATAGTTCTCCACCACACCAAAGTTGTTAAACCTAGCAAGGAGAAATAATATTTTAAATGTAAAATATTGGCGCCTCCACCAAATTTCCTTTTCTCCGTCCCCCCAAGTGCGACCCTGCGGGCCAGTCTCTACCTGACACCATCTTCATATATCGGCGATATTAACTCCTTAGTCCGGGTCTGGCACGCGGCTCTTCAAAACTCGAGAATTTAATCAAAATGAAATTTAGTACGTACACGCCCATCTTCCGGGCCGACTCAACCAAGTCGCTCCTGTTCTAATAACAACCCGGGCCTCATTGTCATTATTATTGTTATCGCCCGAGTCACAGGGACCTTCGATCCAAACATCTCATCAAGCAAAAATATATCCTCACCTACATTACAAAACTTTATGTCAAAGAACTATTAAATATATCAATCACGAATTATAAATCCTGATTCAACATTTTCTTAACTCTTATTTTAATGTTAGGTACAAAAATTATTTCTCATTAATATTTTATGGAGAATTTAAGGTAGGATCCGTGTTTTAAAAAATCATGTCAATATTTTTTACAGTTTCGAATATAGAGACCAAAATCTGAGAAATTACATTTTTATTAAATACTACTTCTGGGTTTGATATTATCCCACATTTGAACCACTCATAAGAAAAATATTTCGATTATGTATTTTATGTAGAATTTAATGTACTTTCCAAATTTTTAAAGCTCATTTCTGTATCTTTACCAGTTTAGAAATTAGAGTCGAAAATCTAAATAATAAACACTGCAAATTTCCTATTATCTATTATTTAATGGACAATTTTTAAATTTGATTATTTTCCAAAATAATTGTTTAAGGAAATAGAGTCCAAAATCTAAACAATAAGCATTTCAATAAAATAATAAAAAAATGTACAATTTTTAAGTATGATTTCCCATATCTAAACCTCTTGTAAGAAAAAATATTTGTTTAATAGATTGGATGCTGAATGTAAAGTCAATTTTTTAAAGCTTAAAAGGTTATCATTACCCTTTTACAAAATATGGACAACCCTAAAATGGGTGTTGCAAGTTTAGAATTTAAATCCAAAATAAAAACGAAATGAAGTAATAAAATTTACATAAAAATTTGGAATTAACGCAACGAGATCTATCAGTTACTCATAGTATTTATAACTCAATTTTTTCGGGTGACCTTTTGTGGGTGTAGATACCTTTTTTCCTCAAAAATAAATAATATTGTTGTGATTTTATAATTTAAGATAATTTTGAGTTTTCATTTTAGTTTATAAGATTGGAATATTGTAGAGTATATATATGTATACTATTATGGAATGTCTGCTGATTTCAAATTTATAAACAGATTTAAGATATTTTTATTGGATTTTGAGATAAAATAGTTTAAAAATAATATAAGAAAAATTATATGTGAAATAATTAATCTATCGACATTTATTTATAACTATTTATTAACTGATTCACCCAACCTTCCTGCTATTCTCTGTCTCTGTTCCTCCTACACGTTCCTCTCTCTGTCTCTCTCTACGCTGGGACAAAATTTAGTGGACATTTTGATATACAAACAATCTCTAATGAAATTCTTGTTGTTCATTAATATCGCATTTAGTTCGGGCTGTTTGAGTGCGAAGTGGTCGCCGTTATTACAAGTTTACAGCCCTTGTGTACACGGTCGTAAGGGTGGCTTTGCCCTACCGGGTGACCAGGAGGGGGGGGGGGATGTAAGATGCACTTACGGACAAGGGATGGCAGGTTCTTTGGAGTTTGGAATATATCTTTGCTAGTTTTACTCGATTTGCAGTATTGTTTATTTAGAGGCAGAACTTTTTTAAGACACCCATTCAAATAGTAACCGGATTGAACATTGCTTGACTAAAATCATAGACATAAGTAACTTATTACTTCCGCATAATTCACAATGAAACGTTAACGAGCTATATGAAATTATTTTTAGTGGCATTTTTTTTAAGGCACCCATCTCAATAGTAACCGGATTGACAATTGCTTGACTTAAGATCATAGACAGAAATAAGAACGTATTACTTATGTAGGTATAATTAACAATACAATGTGATCGATCAGTATATAATTTAGTTATAAACATTTTTGCTTTACTGACATCATATTTTTTATTATTTTCTGTATTTTCTCCGCATAAACATTCAGTACTTAGTAGGTAAAATTTATAGCAAAATACTGTAATGTTTATTTATTTAGGTGAAGAAAAAAAAATTAAAACATCAATATTTTTATAAATAAGTTTATAAAAATATAATAAATATTAGTAATACTATAAAGAAACAAATATATACTTACATTAGGTTAAGAATAATAACTATTAATAAAGACTTAAACACTAGGATTATTTATTTAAACATTTAACAGTACGCACTATGTATATATACGCTATTTATATCATCAACTTTTATTTATATCACCAATTATTTATTTATTTCTACTTTGACAGATAAATAACAATAGCTCGCGTCACTGTTTCACAGAATTCTTAATGCAAAGCAATTATTTTTAGTGTTATTTAACTACAGTTTAAAAAAAGAAAAGTATGAAAAATGACACAACTAGTGTAACTTTGACTTTTTACGTAGAAAAACTTATTTAAAAGTAATTTGGTTTTTACTCTTTTGACAGGTACGATTTAAATTTGACATAACGATTGAATAATATTATTTCATCGAACAGTCAATATTTTCAATTAGCAACAGTAACAAAGATTATTAATTGATAAAAAACGATTGAATTCTATATATATTTCTTGACAATTGTCAACTTAATAATTTATACAATACCTTACAACAGCAAACAGAAAGATGAAAAAGTAAATTATTTGAATGTTATAGATTCTTATTTATAGTTACAAAAGCAAATAACATAAGCGAATTTAACATTACAGATGTGCAACATGCGATAAATTGTAGTTCTAGGGGTAGGTAAAGAAAAACTTATAGAAATATAAGGAGCCAAAAACGAAGAAGTGTTGTAATAGAAATAAAATTATTGATTCATTTGTTTCTGTAAAGAATTGTATTCAAAATCTGGAGTTATTTGTGAAAGAAGAAAGTTTACAATGCGGATATTCAGCGAGGTAAAAGCAATCGACAATGCAGATAGCATAATGAAGTGAATGGCGTTAATAACGTATGTAGCGAGCGGTAAATTACCGTTACCGGTACGGGTGAACAGGGCGCGAAATGAACACAACACCGCCTGTTAATACACTGCTCCCCCGTTAAACTATTACCGTACACGGCACAAAACAATATCTATAAATATATCCGCCACCGCTAAATTCTCGGCAGCGCGCGATTTTTGCCACCGCAAGAAAATTTCAAAACATAATATAGTATTTAATAAGGGGGAGGCAGTTAGCTAGGCCTTGAAATTAACTAAAACCATAGCGTCGTTTATTAAACACCCTGTATAATATATTCGCGATCCAGGCGTAATAGTACACGTATGTTTATATATACGGCATCCAAAAGCCACGCAGAATGGGGAAATTTACTGCTGTAGTATTAACGAAAGGGTGTCAGAGGAAGAAAGACTATACGGGGGATTCACTGCGCGAGACAAGGACGCCACTATTCGGAGAATGTAGCATCGTAAATTAATGATACATAAATTTTGCCAAGGCATATATTTATTGGTACGGAAATATTCGACTGTAGTTTTTTCACTCACCCGGTATTTTAATGTATCGGAGAGGACAGGGATGCCATGCACCCCAAGAACTTTTTTTCGTCATTTATACCGGAAGTAAAATATGCTCCATTCTAATTAATTTCCTGCGTCCTACCACACTAAATTCAACTACAAAAAAATTGTCATCACCAACATCTCTGAATGATGGAAATAAATTTACATGGAAAGAAATTGACAAATCATTGACATTTAAAAATATATCGGCAATCAAAACTACACTTCTAAAATAAAACTGATAACGGTCATACCAGTGATTTTATACTTATCTAGATACCAATATGCAATATAACTTAAATGGTCACAAATTGCAATGAATCACATACAGATATATTTAACAACAATGCTAAAAAATTACAATCTTCATTTAAATGTTAATTCATATACTCTACTTTTTTCTTTTTCATTTAGCCTTAAAAATATATTTTCATATTCAATTACTAGATAAAATTTATTCAATTGTTACTATTTAAAAATTGGCTTGTATTGTAAATCTTGTAATACATATAAATAAATAAGTCCTATATAATGTAGTGTTTTCAACATGTGTAAAAATACATTTTCTGTTCTATATCTTTCTACAGTATGTATATTAGTATTTTATTTTCTCTCTTGCTATCACTAGTGTCTAACCAATATGCAAATTTCATGCAGACGACGTCTAAGTAGGTGTAAACATAAATGAAAATTTTAAAGAAATATTCGACACTTTGACAATACGTTTGTTATCACAACCATTCCTGTTTCTATAGGTAGCTGACGTTTTACAACACATAATGCTATTTATTTTTCTTTTTAATTAATAATTTAACGATTTCGGAAAAAATATAATGTGTATCTAAAGATTAAATATTACTCTTTTTTTTGGAATTTTTTTATTTTTAAAAATGAACCAACTATTTTTTATTACTCACATTGCATTTGTTCAGATCCCACTATAAGCTGTAGGCTGACAACCTTCACCAATAAAATGCAACTATTGTACCACAGGTAAGGTAGGAAATATTACAAACTTGGATATATAAGTACTAAATCCGAGATCTTTGAGATTTGGAACGTTTGGTTATTATATTTAAGATAAAATTACCAGACAAATTTTATGAAAGTTAATAGTTCATAGAAGGGAAAATAAAGAATAAGGACTTAGCGACAGACTGTTAATGCCATATTTTTCAAAGAAAATTCTTTAGCGGCTGAATATTGTTCTTTTCAATTTGAGCAATTATTCCTACTGAAATATTAATGCGGGGTAAGAGCGTCCGAGATTTATGTCAACAAAATTCAGCGAGGGAATTATGCAGAATACCAATTTCTAAAAAATAATTCCGCAGTTGGCCGCGGAAAGAATGAAGGGTGAAACACGATTAACATCTGTAAAGTCGGAACAGCAAAGAAACAATAGAGAGAGGAAACTCTGTCAGTACATCCAATATCAGTGCTTCTCAATAAGAATCATGAAGCATTTCATTTTTATTGGCGTCTTACTACAAAATGGATACAAATTATAGCATCAACGACATTTCTTTATTTATTTGTTTAAGATAAAGCCCAGTAAAGATCAGCAATGAAACATTACAGACCATCACTATTTCTGTCACTATCGCCAATTGTGTAAATTATTACGTCATGAAATTTTTTTAATTATAACTCGTTTACTATTGGAATTTGTATTAGTGTTTCACAAGAAAAAAAAATTGTCTTGTTTTATTATTTCTTGGTTTGTCTTGAAAAACAATACCGTGAAAAAATGTTTTCTAAAAGTGTGAAAAAACATTTCCCCAGGTTATTCGCGCACAGTGTCATGATAATCTAACAATTGTGAAAAAAACTGCCTACTTTATACCTTGTTATTATAATATAAATATTAATATTTTTTGACATTTACAAAAAAGCATTTTTCGAAAGCATTCCTGATTATAAAAAAGGATTTTGTGCTTTAACTTCTGTTTATATGTTTTTATAGAATAATTACATTTTTTATATTATTTTTAATTTGGTACCTACATAAATAAATATATATTTCAAATTAGTAAAAAGTAGAAACGCAAGTATACAATAATTAAAGAAAATATTGCTAGTCTTTCATTTTTCTTGCAAGACAATTTCTTATCTTGTCGTGCTTTGAAATTTATAGACTTTGTCTTGTTCTTGTCTTGCATATTTTGCAAGACTGATCAAGAAAAATTCAAGATACTTATTAAACACTAATTTTTGCAAACTAAAAAAATTCGACGTGTATAGAAATAAGAGACATTTAAAAAAAAGCAAAGCCAATCAGCTTTTCCAATACAAAGGTTGTTCGGCTTGTTTCAAATTAAATTTGTTGATGATATTTTAAAATTATTATTGTATAAACTGTGGTTTACCTTCATCATAATCATCTGTGGCCCAATATTTCTAGATAGGATAGAACCTATTTCTGCAAGACACCTACATCTTACTGGGTTGCGAATCAATCGGACACATATTTATATTTGATTAATAGCGACTTTGGAATTTGAACCCCATATCTCACACTCGTTTTAATTCAAGACGCTAGCACGCTACCCAAGTGCTCCATCGCTACCAGTTCGGTTTAGATTGTATATGTATAGGAATATTTAATTAGAGAAAATATATGAAGTGAATGTTTAATGTTCGAGGGTTGGTGAAACTGTTGAGGATTCCTGTTGCAGCAGTCGACCATGCAGTGAGATGAAATGGGGTTTTACCCACCCCCAAGTCGGCGTTCAGACCCAGGGGAACACTGCAAATAATTACGGGGCTCAACTTAAAACTCCGAGAAAAATTGTATCCCATTTTTATTATCATTCACCTTGTGCTGAACAGAATTTACTTTTTTAAAATTTACGTTGTACACTCCGTGAAAAATGGTAATTATTTCTGCTTCATGCACTCAGGGCAGTTTATCGGAAATTCGTCCTTGTCAAGACTACAGATTATTTTTCTTCTATTTAAAAGGTTTGTAATCTCTAATCTTCAGGGAAAGGTATTTTAAACGCAATGATTATGAAGTAATCATTTTTGCTTTTAAAGTATTCTGTGATCATTTTTATTTAGAATTTTGGTGGAAGAACTTGATCTTTATAGGGGTATAACAGAAAATTCATGACTCCAATAATGTCTTAATTAATTGTCATATCATATTCTTTACCTAATTTATAAATGCAGGATAAGGTAGTTTAATATTTTATTCGAGCGGACGAAAACTGACACTTTTCCGATGTATTTTGAAACCGGAAAGTGCATTATTCTGGTATTTTAGTGTAGTTGGTAGGTTACGAAAAATAACAGTACGGGAATATTATTTCCGGCCTGTGATAAAGTATTCCTGTACAGTACTCGATTCATTTTTTTCTGTATGTAAAAGTACAATCAAATTTATTTCATAATTACTAAATATAAACTGATAGTACCAGTAACACGTAGCAAATGTGACTTTCTGAACTTCTGGTGTTGCTGGTCTCGTCTACGACTCGTCTTGCATTTTCCACATCGTTCGGAAATATATGACTTTTTCTACTAGATAAACAATATATTATTTTTTCTATAGGACGAAACGTGATACCTTTTCTGAAAAATGCATTATTCCGGTATTTTAATGTAGTTGCTAGGCTACGAAAAATAACAGTGTGGGAATAGTTTTTCCGGCCGGGAACAAAGCATTCCTGTATAGCACGCAGTCCATTGTTTTCCATAAATAAAAATACATTATTATTGAATATAAATCGATCGAAAAAAATAGTACATGTACCACGTAGGAAAAATGAGTTCCTGAACTCCTGGTATTGCTACGACGTCTCGCATTTTTCACCATCGTCCGGAAATATATCACTTTTTCTACTAGATACATAATATACTATTATGTATCATCATTATTGGTACGACATTTCCATTTGGTTGTTATTTTTTGATACATTTTTGAATCAGGTTTCAGACTGCGCAATTCGTGTTGATCATTTTGAGTTCGGAAGTCACTATAAGCTGTAGGTTCCTTGCAGAGGCTTCAGGCTGACAACTAATCCTCTAAAATACAAGTAAAAGTGTCACAAAACGGGTGAACTTTGTTTTTATATTTCATCTGTGACCAAAACTCTGTTAGAGTTATAGCGCCAATGATTATTGTTTTAAAAAGAAATTATATATATTTTTCCGATTGTTGTTTTTTGTATGAGGAGTACATTTCAAGGCGTTGTCTTTTTTTCGGTGAGAGCTTTAGGTGCATAAATATTTCTGGGGAAAAAGAAGCTGTTAAAATAATAAGAAGGCAATCTTGGCGTTTGAAATTAGTTCGGGCTATTAGCAAGCGACGGGCCTCTTAAAAAACGCTGTTAATTTGCCAAGCGCTGTTTTGTCGAACAGAACAAATATCTACTTTGAAATACGAATAAATTATTAAAAAGTCATTTGGTTAATTTTTCGCTTCAGCGAACTCGCTTTTTAATAATCTGTAACGAAGATGTACACTGTTATGCAAAACGCGGTAACACCAACGACCTCAACAAAACACATTTATCAAATTTAAAATAAGTAAGTGTTTCTATTTTAATACACAATGTAAGAAAATACGGTCAGCGGTGGCTCACTTGGTTAGTGAGCTCTGATTCAAATTGATTGGAATGTGAGATTTGGGGTTCAAATATCAGCTTCGTCAATCTTTATGCAAATAAAAATAATATTCTTAAGTTCTTGAGACTCTTTTTTGTATTTATTCGAAAATTTGACAAACAAGTTTAAAATGTACTCGTTACCACGAATAAATTTTTGGTCCTTAATACAATTGTATAGAACATTGTACTATTATTTTTAATACTCATACATGTTTTACAAAATATTTAAATTAAATTATTTTCATGTATCTCAATTTTATAAATTTGATAATGTAATTTTGTAGCTGAAGATGAACCACTATGGTCCGAAACGTCCTATTAGAAAAATAAAATAAAAGTAATTAATATTGGATCAATAAGATTTTTTTTGAAAAAATTATAATGAACATTCTTTGTCATAAACTATAACATACAATGTTTAAACCGAGGTCTGAACATTAAAAAACAACATAATTTGCTCAGTGAATAATATTTGGTCCTCACACAGTAAATCGATGTAGTAAATATAATCATTGTTATTGACTGAAACCCAATAATTCCTTTTCAAATAAAGTTTTAGGTTCAATAATTGCATATATATTTTTATGAATATTAATAGGAAAGAGGCCTACATTCTAAGTGCTAAAAGGATAAATGTAGCCAGTGTACTGAAGAGGAATTATCTCATTTAGTATGTCCAGTAAAATATTTTCAATTTATTTGATAGAATAAAGGAAAATGTTATGCATAAATTAAGTAGAAAACAAGAAGGTTTTTGAAAAGAAAATCTTGCACAGAACACTTTAATACAACCATGATAATTATTGAGCAAATGATGAGTTTCTAGTAAAATCTTTCGGGATACCAAACCCTAAAATCCTTAAAAATATTAACTGTAAATTTTTTTCTTAAATGTATATGTAAAACTTCTAAAACGTGATATTTATTAATTATAAAATATAATATTAAATTATTAATATGAATATAGAATGAGTTTTTTATGGTACTGACAACCAAATTTTAAATAGATCATATTTCAGACTATATTTGTTGTGCACATTCCACATCAACTAAAAATTCCCTAAAGATAATGTCTGGAAAACGTCTGTTCATATAAAATTATGTCCAAGTCACAGTCAATAATATTTTTCAGTGACCAGCAATACACTTATGAGTTCTCATGCATGTGGCAACATACTTTACGGATTTTTTATGTTGCGGCATTTACAGTGTAGGCCTGTATTTTTATTCGCAGGTATTTTAAAACATCACTAATGGAATGTCAAGTTATAATCATTGAGAAAGTCCTTAAGGATAATTGTTTTGACCTTGCCGTCTCTCCCTTCTTCCATTACCACTTCCACAGAAATAAAAGATTCAAAAAATAATTGAAATATTTTTAATTAAATTCCATTGAAAAACATATTTCCATTAACATCTTGTTTCATTTTCAAGCCTGCTTAATAAACAATATATCAACAAATTAATTCAGCAGAGAACAACGCGAAATTATTACAAACAATCATTTATTATTCATCACTTGTTATTTCAAATATTAATTACATGGGAAATACAAATAAGTATTGTTTAACAATTGCTCAACTACTGAAATCAAATACATAGTTGAAGTATGATAGGTTTTCAAAAAACATTAATTAATTACTTCATTCAAAGTTTAAGATAATTATATACTATACCGAAGAGATCATTTATCGGTTATTTACTAGCGTGAGATTTCACTGTATTTCGGAATAAGTAAAATTAGAAAATAAAAATATGTTAGAATAGCAAATTTTAATGGGATATATCTTCTTTGGATAAAGTTTTTCTGTTTTTCAGCGATTATTTTACTCTTACATGATAAAGAGAAATACTAAATTAAATCCTGTTAATGGAACAAATCTTAATAAATGAACGCTTTTTTATTATATCGTATATATAATCTTTTTCCTTCAAACATCGTAAAAGTGACATCTATTATGATCTGATTGACAAGATTGAAGTGTAATTTCTACTCCGCCGAAGAATATATTGCTGTCAATCAAGTATCAAGTCGTAGCCATGGATATAATAAATCCATATTTCACGTTAAAAAATATTCATGGTATATTAATGTGAAGAAATGTACATCGTCCTTAAGTTTAAAATTAATTAAATAAAAGAAATATACAATAATAACATTTAGATCCTACCAAGGATTATCTTCAGGATATGTAAATTAACTGAATTAAATAATGATACATTAGTTATAATGAACACTCTTTGTCATAAATTATAACATATAATATGTCTCATTGTTAAAAAACAAAATAATTTACTAAGTGAATAATATTTTGTCCGCATACAGTATGTCGATATAGTAAATGTAATCATTGTTATTGACTGAAACCCAGTAATTCCTTTTTAAATAAAGTTATATGTTCAATAATTGCATGTATGTTTTTATGAATATAAATAAGTAATTTATTTATGAAGGACCCCGTGGAAAAGAGAATAATGACTCGGTTTAACAAATACGGATATTTCATTTTTTGTCTAGTTCATATATGTAAAAATCAAAATTTGGTCACATAAATTTGAAAAAAATGGGTTAATGATAAGTGATTAATTTCATAACTTTCTATTGATGATGAGATGTTTTCGTGGAAGGACTATAAATTAATGTGAAGAAATGTTTCGTCCTTAGGTTTAAAATTAATTAAACAAAAGAAATATACAATAATAACAAGTTGAAAAGAAAAGAGAAAAAAATTATCACCGTTTGTACAAACATTGATAAAATATTCATGGCGACTTTTTTCGCTAGCTCATCAAAACAATTCATAATTTATCGACGTGGAGGTGGGGCGAGCTTATTAGCGCCGAGCTGCCCATTTAAAAATAAAAACGCAAATGTCTCCAGCATTCAAGTTCATTAATATACACAATATTATGCAAATAATCCTCCAGCAAGCGGCAGTTTATCCGTGATGAAAGTCTCTTACTAATTCATACCAACCTTAAAAACCGTTGTCGCTGTCGCCCGACGCCACCCGCGATGTAAGAAGAGAAAAATGTACCAGTCGTTCAATTAATGTATTCACACTGGCGGCATGGGAATCAGGACCGGGTCGGCCCTTTCACCCCAAGTAAATTAATAACAATACGTGCACTACTTTAACGTTGCATGCTGATCAATTAAGCTAGGGGGGTAGCGAAATAAAAATAATAACACCGATAAGATATTAAATTTTTGTACAGGGTGCAACACCAAAACCGAACTAGTGTTTTACGAAAGTCTTGTTTTTTTATTGGTCTTGCATTAAGGTGGATTTATGCAGCCAAACTAAAACTTACATTAAAATTAACATTAGCATTTTCACTAACATAAAAATTAAAACTAAGAAGTGGTATTTATGCAGACTTGCAAATACATGAATTACGCCTGCGCAATTGAAACATTTTAAAATGACACATCTGTAGGTTAACCTATATTTTTGTGTTCGTGATTGTTGTTTGTATTTATTGTTTCTTATATTTGTCTATTACTTATTTGTCAAATGAATGACAAGAAGAAGACCGGATACACAATTAAATTTAAAGTATCCTCAAACCTCTTCAAGTGACATACGTTGCGTTTGCGCAGTAGTGTAATCAACTAACATTAACATTAAAAAGTTGGAAGTTGGTCATCTTTCTAGTTAAGTTTTAATGTTAATTTAATGTTAGATGCTTGCGTAAATCACTACATACATTATTGTGTATTCAACTTCTTAGTGATAATGTAAATGTTAATCTTAATTTTAATTTTGGCTGCAGTTTTAGTTTGGCTGCATAAATCCACCTACCTTTAACATTTGCATGCTGATCAATTAAGCTAGGGAGGTAGCGAAATAAAAATAATAACAGGGATGAGGTATTAAATTTTTATACAGGGTGCAACACCAATACCGAACTAGTGTTTCACGAGAGTCTTGTAGTTTTCTTGATCTTGCATCAGTTTTGCAAAAAATGCAAGACAAGAACAAGACAAGTGCTACAAATTTTAAAACAAGACGGGGCAAGATATTGTATAGCAAGAAAAGTGCAAGAATAGCAAGATTTTCTTCAGTTCTTCTACTCTTGTTTTTTTTATTAATTTGAAATACAAGTACCTATATATTTAAGTTAGTATTTTTAAATGTAATAACAACATATAAATTTTATTTACCTACGAGTACAAAAATATGTAAGTATTAAAAAAAAACATAAAATTTTTCAATATTCATACATGTCTCAATTTCATTTAAAAAAAATATTATAATAATAATTATTGGCACAATAATTAACACAGAGTTATGTTACAAAATGTTTTAATATAACCATGGAGCTTTGGAAAAAAGCTTCTCTGTTGTAAAGATGTTACTGATATGCTAAAAAATACTTGAAATAGTGCAGCTGTGCTACTTTTTTATTTTTATAATATTCATTTAATAATAATAATTGTATTATAAGATTATTTATTTGATAATTGAAATTTATAATATCTAAACAAAATAAAAATGTACATGTGATATATGTTCATTTGCGAATAGAGGAATCCCTACGTTATAACCTGCAAGACAAGAAATATGCAAGAAAACGATGATCAGGACAAGATTTTTATATACATGAGTTATGAAAAACAAGACATACTTCAATTTCTTGTCTTGTTTTTCGAGACAAGAAAAGAAATGAAACCTTGACTTGTGAAACACTATATATCTTTACTGCTCGATACAAAAAACAAACGTTCAAGTATCGTAATCTTTATTTAGATTTAGGTTCATGAGGAACCCTCGAAAACGGTGTAGGTGACCATAATAGAATTTTAATGAAAAACTGCTGTATTACAAATAATACATGTATTTATGAAGGTTGAAAAAAATAATTAAATAGGTTACAGTCATACATTCATATTCCTCATCCTAATACCTTGTTGTTTCACTCAGTCTTGTCCTGATCCCAAATCGTTTAACATAATCTCTTCTTCTCTTCTTTCTCTCTCTTCCTTGTAAGATGTTCTTAGTTGTCTCATAGATTTCTCTTCTCTTCCGCAAAGCCTATATCTTCTCTCGTCACTTGATAACCAGTATTTGTTGTTAGTCTTCATTACCACATCTTCTGAATCTAGCAATCATATTTTTTTTACGTCTACTATTACCAAAATAGAATGACAGATTAAGGTTTATTTATCTTCTTCATTACTTGAGTTATTTGTATTCGTTTCTTCAATACAACGAAATAGAAAATTCATATGAACAATAATAAAAATTCAGTTAAATGATGTAATATCCCTTCGAGATTTAGTTTTGTAATAGTTCTCGACGAATTTATGTCAAAATAAAAAATCAGATGTGGCCAGCACATAACATCCTGCTGTTTTATTTTCTAACGAAACAACAAGTAAAAATGTGAATTAAAATTATTCTCTTCATTTTAAGGACAAATTGAATAATAAATTAATATTTCTGGACAATATTTTGATAGACCCCATTGAGAAATTGGGCAGAACGGCACTGTGCAAAAGCGTCCAATACTCGTTGAAGTCCCCATCCTTATCCTTACTGGAAACATTATGCTTTTGGTTTTAATTTTTTATTCTTGAAGAATATTCCTGAGAGATTAATAAGGCTTGAAATGCGATGTCTGCCTAGTGCACCGAGCGTGCCACAGAGGGCAGGGGTGGGCGAGAATTAAAAACAAAAAATGAACATCCCTCTGTCTTCACTCCCCCGCCCCTAGCCGTGGGAGGAATTTTGATACAGCGAGAAATAATCTTTATTGTCCGGGTTTGGTTGTTTGCGAGAGTGAAAGACGAAAATTTAAATTTGTTTTCTTTTTATTTCTTTTTTAAGTGAAATGAGGTAATTAACGTTTGGCGTTTACACAATACTCGTTCGTTTCATTTAGAGCTGCAATTTATAAAATCAAACAGTATTTCATAAAAAGGGTAACATCAAAAGGAATATTACTCTAAATTAAAATTTATATCATTACCAGCGTTCATTTTAAATACAACATCTTCATACTACACCCTTCCTTCAAATAAAAATGTCACTTATTTTACTTATTGCTAGATGGGTCAATCTGTTTTATCGTAGATTTGAAAATGAAAAAGGTATCACAAAATAACATGATACAACTTCAATGAAACTAATTCCTGGACTTTACCACACATACAGGTGTCCGTTTTAATAGGCTAACTATTGGGATTTCGTAAACCATAAGAGATACGAAGTCGTTTAAATTGGAGCAAAGTTGCCGCATTAGTTGGTCATTTCAATATGTTTTTGTTTTCCAGAAAATATTCATGTCACTAGGTACAAGCAAAAAACTGATTTTCGTGATTTTTATTTTAGTCATATAACTTTCTTGTTTCAATTCATACAAGTATTTAGTTTGTACATTTCTCCTCAAAATTTTTGTAGCTCGAACACTTTTCGAAAAGTTCATACTAACTTTCAATTTTTATATGGGGCTCAAAATTATCTTTAGTATTGTTAATCATAATATTTTTTTCAATGATATAAAATGAGTAAAATAAAAATAAACAAAGAAATTATAATATTATTAATTTTATTCATATCGGTCACGTGTACTTTGGCAACAAAATTGAAAATTTATTGTTTCAAACAAATATTCGCCTAGAATTGTGCAAAACAGAAGCAAATACATCAGGTTCGGTTGTAGCCTTTCTGGATAAAACTGAAGATATGTTTCTAAAGTAATAAGCTTATTTCGGGACGTAATAGAATTAATTTCAAAATTTTGTTTGAAACAAAAAACTTTCGATTTTATTTCCAAGGCGAAATGAATGAAATCATTTTTTTAAAATTTCTTAGTTTATTTTAATTTAAAAATGCATGTGTTTTATATCATTGGAAAGAGAAAAATAATCTCTATTTCAAAGTACTAGACACCTTTGAGCTCCATAAGAAAATTGAAAGTTGGCATGAATTTTTATAAAATACATAATTAATATGGCCAACTAATGCGACATCTTTGTCCCAATTTAACCAACTTCGTATTTATTATTGTTCTCAAGATCCTAATGGTTAGCCTCTTAAAACTAAACTAATAAAACATATAACGAAAAATATTAAAATATCGGTAAATTAGGAATTTATTCTCTTAACGGCAAATGACCTTATAGTGTATCGTTATTTGTTACGTTATGGTTACATAACGTTATTTTGTACTTGTTACGTTATAACAAAAAAATAGTAAATGAAACCTAATTCTAACGTTATCGGGTATCGTTGCGTTACCTTTTCCATCCCTGCCTAAAACGGACACTGTATATTTCTTCGTGAAAATAGGTTTATTTTCAAAACTTAAATTAATTCCTTTAATAAAATGGTAACCGAAATAACAAATTAAAAATCGGATGAAGATTTTTTTATTCACATCACCGTATATTCTCTTAAATGTGTTGCATCCTCTTTATTAAGTTTTTTGACATTTGTAGTCGTTGCAGAGGCTGTTCCTATGATGTGCATTCATTTAAAAATAAGTTATAAATATTCAAATGGAAGGCAGGCGGTGAGTGCAGGCTGGAATTTAAATATAGTAAGTGTGCGTGGCAGGAAGAAAACAAATGCAGGAAATAATAGAACAGCGATAGCGCGTTTCATATTTTTTGCCGACAATGTAGAAACGTCAGTAGTTGCTGGCACCTGTACACTGTTTGCAAATAAATTGAGTTCATTTGGCGAGAATTTACGGGAGATTTGGCCGCCATCAAACGTATTCTATTATTTGTCACGTTCCTTCAAAACTCTGTCACGACTGCCCGCGCATTCGCGATTTTTTTGGGGATTTCATAATGTGCAGCACATGTATTTTTATTAAAAACTGTGCTGGTAATTATACGGAAATTAATTATAATGTTTAATGAAATTTTTTGTTCTGGTCATGGGGAAACTTTAATGGAAATTACATTTTTATTTGGGCTACGCTGTTTTCTTTAATTTCACTAACTTACAGTCGGGAACACCAGACGCGATCCTGTTTTGTTTTACTTTTCTTTCGTATTTTATATACGAGGAACCCTTTCTTGTTTACATATAAAGAGCATGAAATACGAATTATAATTTCATAATTATAACTTTATTTTTCATATCGGTAAACATTACTTATCCTTAGCACAATATTCCTGGATGAAACAGGGCGTACATGGGCGTAGCCAGCGTTAATATTAGGAGGGGCACCAAGAAAATATAATAATTTGTATAAGTTTTGATGTGACGTCAACTGAATGCTTAAATTATTTTAATTCGATAGCTTAAAATGGGAAAATAGTTTACTGTATATACCATAAAATTTCACATTTTTAAAATGGAGAAAAAACATTTGTCTCTTCGTCAGATAATATTTAATTACTACAATTAAAGTATTATAATTAAAGATACTGTAAAAACAACTAATTTTGTGACTCTAGACTTAAAAAAATCCCTTTAGAAGATTCTAGGGTAGGGGAGCAGCAAATTTTGTTGATAAACGCGAAATGTCCCAAAAATACTAATTTTTATGCCCAAAATTTTCGATTTTGGGAAATAGTGTACATTGATAGTTCTCGACGCGCTGATTTCAATTTTTCAAACGGTATTTAATTATCTCTTTTCGTTCATGAGATATTTGCTGTCAAAGTTGCACTTCAAAAAAGTGTGTTTTTTGGCTATATCTCTAAAATGGGTATAGATACAATCTCAACGATTATACCAGTCGATTCTACGGGAAAAGTTACATAAAGAAAGGTTTTCTCCGTATATACGTTCTTTGGAACGATTCAATGAAAAATGACAAAATGTAAAAAACCTAAATATCAAAATTTCTTCGCGGAACTTTTTGTCTGCAAACCTTTTCATTTTCTGGACTTAAGTAGGTATCAATACGCTGATTCCAAATTTTCAATCAGAATTCAATTATCTCTTCCCGTTCTCGAGATATTTAAGTCCAAAGTTGAGTTTTGGCAATACCTAAAAAATTAGGTTTTTTAGGTATACCACTTTAAGGGTTAGGTTTACGACTTCAGCGACCTCACCAATCGATTCTACGGGCAAAATTTCATAAGTGTACCAATTTTTAGGTATTTATTCCAACGGATACAATTTTTGGAGCGAAAAAACAAAAATGGCTAAAATCGAAAAAAATGCCTGATGAACCCCTTGCGATTTTTTTCGATTTTCGCCATTTTCACATTTTCCTCTCTAAAAATTGTATCCGTTGTAATAAAAATCTGAAAATTGGTACACTTATGTAGTTTTGCCCGTAGAATCGAATGGTGAGGTCGCCGAAGTCGTAAACCTAACCATTTAAGGGGTATACCTAAAAAACCTGATTTTTTAGGTATAACTTTGAAGTCAAATATCTCGAGAACGGGAAGAGATAATTGAATTCTGTTTGAAAATTTGAAATCAGCGCATCGACATCTACCAACTTCCAAAGAATGAATAATTTTGGAGACAAAAAGTTTCGAAGCGAAAAATTGTAATTTAGATTTTTTCGTTTTTCTTATTTTTCACCTAATCGTTCCAAAGAACGTATATGTGGACTAAACATTTCTTTATATAACTTTTTCCGTAGAATCGAATGGTAAAGTATTTCAGAATGTATCTCTACTCATTTTTGAACTATACTAAAAAAACACACTTTTTTGGGGTTCAACTTTAAGAGCAAATATCTCCGAAACGAAACGAGATAATTGAATTCTGTTTGTAAATTTGTTATCAGCGTAGTTAATTCTTTAAAAAATATTACAAACAAAATTTTGTAAAATTTGAAAATTTTCGAGCTAATAATTCAATATTTTCAAATATTGTCGAGTTTATAGAAAAATACAGCATCAGCGGCTTTGGGAATTACTTCTCCTGTTATTCATATATTCATAACGGGAATATCAGATTGATTATAAGTTATTACATCATTTCGGCAAATAGTTTTTGTTCTTGATAAGTCTGTTCCAGATGAAACAATTTTGTATAATGTCAGTATATATGAGACGGCTTTGCGCTCTAGATTTATTTATTCTTATTTTCGTCAATAATGATAGTCTTCTCAACCTTGGTGTATAATATACTATTTTATACTTTGCGTTAACAATTGCCGTATTATTAAATCGAAAACAGTATAATAATATAAAATATTGTTAAACGATTTTTGGTATTTTTGATGTTGTAAAATTGGTACTTCTAACAACTGCACCTCAATTTAAAATGTCAAATTGATAACCTCAAATAATTTAAATGTTTTTTTAATACAATTTATAGTATTTATGAGTAGGGAAACCGAATAAACAAAACTAATTTAAAAAGATATTAGAGTTTCATAACTCGTAATGTATAGATTTATAAATATTTTCATAATATTTTAAATACATATGGACAAATAAATGTGCCCAACTTCATTCAACAGAGTTACCATATTTCACATTTATATATCCGTAAAATACAATCTGTTATTTTTTTAATTGAAAATTTTAAGATTTTTATTAAATAAGTGATGCAAAATATTGTTCCATTCGTGTTTTTGGAGCACTCCTCGCTGCGCTAGTCGAGCCCCAAACTATTCATGGAACAATATACCGTCTTATAAAACTTGTATAATAATGTACTATTATGTCATTATACTCTATTTAACCCTATAATTAGTTTTCTATTATTATTTCTTTAAAGCTGTTTTCTCGCAAATCAAAGCCTGTGATTGGCTTTTGCGCCATTTCATGAAGCCGCATTTAACCAGACAAAATTTCAAGTTAATCTTCTCAAACGTTATTGAAACGTCAAACTCTCAGTAGTTTTCAAATAATTTGTTGAATTTGCACGTGTTTTTCGTTTCATTTCTCTTTTTGTGATATTTCACGATTAAAACCAGTTTATTTCAGAACTACTAGTATTTCACTAACGCTGTGGTGTAAATGTGACTTCGTCTAGTGTTGTCTATAGTTTAAAAACGGAGTATAGTTACTGTCTATAATTTAAAAACAGAGAATAGTAATTAAAAAAGTTGAAATTTTGGATAGTCCCATTTTTTACTCTCGCCACTGAGTAAAAGAGGTATTGGAATCATGCTAAAAATCAAATAGTCAGATTTCAATGGATAAGTACGTTTTGCAGTCCCTAGAACACGATTTTAATATTTTTACGATGATGTCTGTCCGTGTGTGTGGATGGATGGATGTACTAGTGAATAAAAAAAGTTGAAATTGGATATGATATAACATTCTGATACCCTAGATTATATCTGATTAGATTTTGGTGTTAATCGTGCAACCGAAAGATGTGTTCTCATGAAGATCTGAAGAGTTTTTTCTGAAATACTTTAATTAATTATGGATATATAAGAATGTTTGTAAATAATAATTCAATAATATAAAACCAGTTTACATCAGAACTACTAGTATTTCACTAACGCTGTGGTGTAAATGTGACTTTGTCTAGTGCTGTCTATAGTTTAAAATCGGAGTATAGTTCCCTCAATGTGGTTTTTGGGCAAAGGTAGAGTTCTATAGATAATGTATTCGCCTCTTGGCGTTTGCCAAATCAAGCCCAAACTTTATTCAATCTTTGAGAAACTTTTCCTGATTGTATCCTCTCAAAATATTCATCTTCCGTCATGTGTGGTTAGGAGACGTCGGAAATCTACGGCAGATTCAATTTGCCTCCCTCGTTGTCTTGTATCGAATTTCCTTGGCCGATCGCGGTAAGCCATGACGGTGCGGTTCGCTTGTTTTTATTGAAAAATTATTCAATTATAAAGTTTTAAAACAGATTGGGAATCACATGCTTCGTTGCGGAATGAATCTTCATCCTAACGATGTCGGCATTTTTTGATGTCCTTTTTCTCCATCGTAACATTTTTACAGGAGTATTTCAAGAATCAAACCGAAAATTGGAAATCCTTCAGCTGAAATATGGACCAATAAATTTATCAGTAATTTGATAAATTGGAACACATTTTAGAGCAAATGATAAAGGGAATTAAAAGACACTGTAGATCAAAAATTAGATTACGAATTAATTAAATTATTGCAAAATCTGAGCTAAATAATTAGAGCAATTATTCGTAAAATTAGAGTACATTTTGACCAAATAAGATGGACAAAAATGTGTAGCAATAAATAGAACATGGATCAGATTAATTAGATCAAATTGTTTTTAAGTACTTAAAATAGTTATTTGTATGTTAATTGACCAAAGTTTAATTTTTTATTACGCATATAAAATAAACTATGTGAGTAATAAAAAATATTTTAGTACTTAGATATACATTGTATTTTTTCAAAAATCGTTAAATTATTAATTAAAACATAACTAAATAGCATTGTGTTTGTAAAATGTTAGCTAGCTATTGAGACGGGGATGGCTGTGATAACAAACGTACTGTTACAGGGTCATTTCTTTATAATTTTCATTTATGTTTACACCTGCTTAAACATCGTCTGCATTAAATCAGATAAATTATTATCAATGGTACATAATTAATAAATTCATCAATTATATTATAAAATGATATGTTTGTTATTTTAAGGTAGTGCTAAAATAAACTGCGAAAATATAATACTATTAAAATATAGGTTAATTGTGCTTCACGGATGAATCTGTAAAGTTAAATTTTATCATAAGAATCTAGCTAGGTAGAAACAAATTTAAACTATAAAATTGTAGCTAATAACATTATATTGAATTATTATTTACAAAAATTCTTATATATCCTTAATTAATTAAAATATTTCAGAAAAAACTCTTCAGATCTTCAAGAGAACACATCTTTCGGTTGCACGATTAACACCAAAATCTAATCAGATATAATCTAGGGTATCAGAATGTTATATCATATCCAATTTCAACTTTTTTTATTCACTAGTATTTGAGTAATCGTTACCACAACATCCATCCAACCACACACATGGGCAGACATCATCGTAAAAATATTAAAATCGTGTTCTAGGGACTTCAAATCGTCATTATCCGATTTTTAGCATTATTCATATACCTCTCTATATTGAGTACCGATAGGTAAAAAGTGTGAAACTAGAGCATATTTTGTGATAAATACACTTGTAGGAGGATTATAAAATAAAAAAAAATCCACTTAAAATTATTCAGATAGAAATGCAATTTCCGTTGAAAAAATGGAAAAATATAAAAGTCCAATTTCTTTTCTTAAAGGGTTGAAGATTTTTCCACATGACTTTAACCCCTAAAACGAATTTTAATGTCATTATAAGACTTTAAATAGTGGGTGGCAGTACACCTGAGATAAATTATCTCGCACGATACAGCGCCGCTATTTTAAAAATATTAAAATGTAAAGAAACCCCCTAATCCGCCATTGCGTAATTTAAATTGGTAGGCGGCGGTGCTTCGCTTCGCGATAAATTATTGAAATTATTATATTAAAAAATCCATCCGAGAAGTCAAAGGGGCTATTATCTGAAGCCATTTTCCGGTTAACTAATAGCCATTTTTACCGGTAGCTTCAGGGGCTTTGTGCCTTGCCGGCCGCCCCGCACCGCCGCTCATATCCGCTCACCTCGCACTTCCTGCATGCGGGGACCAAGTTTTTTTTGGGCGGGGGCCCAAAAATTTTTCACATAAACTAAAGATAATTATAAAACAATAGTTATAAAGATAATCAATGTGTTTATTCGCTAAATTTTATTCTGATATTTACATATTTAAGAAGTTGATTTCTTTTGTTTATAATTATTTTCTATATAAAAATGAGTCAAACTGACAAATAATATAATTATTCACTAAATCTTATTCCGGAAATTTTTAATAGTAGATCATGTTATAAGTGAGGGAAATAATCTATTATCCATGAATTATTTGTGATAAATTCTCATAAATATAAAAGACATTTCACTCACGTGTGATATACGACGTTTTATCTTAAAGTCGTGGTTTCCTATATGAAATTAATTCAAATACTTGTATATGAAAAGAGCGTTTTAGTAAAAAGAGACCATCAACATTCGATTGCTGTAGTAATTAATTAGTATTGTGTATAATGAAGCATTTCACTCACTTGTGAATAATAATTGTTTGTACTCACTTAGAATTACGATGCCGTCAAATGTTTATAATTTTATACTTTTTAGTCCAAAATGTCTATTAAGATTTCTAGTATTTTATTTCATGTTATATGTTATTTATAATTTACAATTCAAAAATTCTTTCTTAAATATATAATGTGAGAAATAGTATATATTGTTATATAAGGGATTATAATAGTTATTATTTGCGAATGAATAATGACCATAATCCCTTATATTACTATACTTTTTCTACTCCTGTGAATTGGGAAAAACGCATATTTTCGAAATTGACACTTAAAAATATACATTGAATAATTGTGTGAATAATTTATTTCTGGTTCTGTGATTGGCCCAAAAAAGTGAATTATGAGTCATATTTCACTGTCGTGAAATAATAATGGCTTAATAATAAAAAAAAATGGATATATATTTCTACAGAAGTAGAAAAAATGTTTAATTATTGTTTTCATGAAATTTTAATTTTAAGTGGAAATGAAGGGTGTATAAGAATTTATAAGTATTGTAGATAAGAAAAGGGATGTAGGGAGAGATTTTTTCCGTGCGCCGTCCCTGGCACATAAAAATGGAGTTATGTCCTGTAATGCGGTACCGATAATCGCGCCGGTAATTTGAGTTGTGCCCTAAGATAAATTTTTGTCATTATATTTTCCTTTTTAACTTGTTTTCGTACAAATGGAGTTTTTACGTAGGAGAAACGATAATTTAGAAAAAATTAATGTTCTATTTTTAGCCCTGGTTTAAGAATCAATAGGCTTCTTCATCATCTTCCAAGATAACATCCTTAAATTTCTAGAGATCCATATACACCATCAATTTTTGTATTATATTATTTGTTTATTATTTTTCTTTAATAATAAATCAATTCATCATCTTTCCAAGACAACTTCCTTAAAATGTAGAGCTTTATATTATATATTGTTTCTTTATAATTTTTCTTTGTGGTTTTGTTTCTGTTGAAGTCACCTCTTTCTAATTGGTGCGTTCTTTTGCAGAGATTATTACCAACAAGTCCTCCAGTGTTCTCTCCAGAACTCCTAGTGGCAAATGAACACTGTGAACTCCTGGCCGTTGCAGGACCTCTAGGCATCCTTGTGTTGGAGCTACCACAAAGAGGACCTCCTCATGGCGCTTTTGCTGGTGGCAAGGAAGTTGTCTACTGCAAGTGAGTCTTATACAAAATTTATATTATTATTGTACATGTCCATGTATACATCATTTTAAGTTGATCTTTATAAATATTATTTCTAAGATCATACAAGTAAAGTATCTTAGTGAACATAGAAAAACAACAAGCTAGAATAAATCATTAATAGTCAATTTTAACATTAAAACACTAAGATAATATGGTAGCCGTATAAGAGAATAATAATAAGTATTAGTATTTGCCAAATAAAAATCTATGTTTATTTTTAATTGGGATATTATGGGATGTTACAATATTCATCTTAATGCCCACATAAAGAAAAAATTTGATTGCCTATTTTAGTTTACGAAATCAAACACAAACTATTCAATTTTTTGAAAACTTTCCTTGATTGAGGAAGACCTTAAACTAAGCATCTGAATTTATTTGGAGTGGAAATAAGAACAGGGCAAAACAATGATTGAATGTAGGTTTTATTTTATGATGACCTTTGTTTGAATTTGATGGAGATGAGTTGTTATGATTAAGGTATGAACAAATATGCATCTCCGATGAAAAAAAAAATTCTGTATGGAATCAAAATCAAAAGGGGACAAACTTATGATTGATTGTCGATTTTATTTTGTGAACGATGTTATATAAATATGGTGGATGCACTTTTTCCTGATTGAAATAAGAGAAAATAAGCCACTCGAGAAATAAAAAAAAATGTATATGGAGAAGAGGAAGAAATTTTGAATAAATAACGGTTTTTTTCTAGTCCTCAGTGGTCGATAAAAAATCTGAATGGAATAAAAATTGTAAGAACACCTGATTGTGGTTTTCCTTTTTGATGGTCGTTGTCCAAATTTGGTAGAAGCATTATTCCCTGATTGAAATATAAAACATGTGCATCCTGAGAGATCAAAAAATATGTTTGGAGTAGAAATTATTATAGGATAATATTGTTATTGCATGTTGGTTGTTTTTGGTGATCGCCATTATCCAAAGTTGGTGAATGCGCTACTTATGTGCATCCAGAACGATAAAAAAAGAGTAGAAATTAAAAGAGGAGATTGAATGTCGCCTTTATTTTCTGATCTTTATCAAATTGTGCATTATATGCTATGAAAATTCTGTTTGAATTAGAAATTAGAATAGGATTTTGTGATAAAATGTTGGTTGTTTTTTGTGATGGTCGTTGTCCGAAGTGAAGGCGATTGTGATACAACAAATGTGCATTGCAAGTTATTAAAAATTCCGTATGTAGTAAAAACTTAGAAGAGGGAATTGAGATTGAATGTCATTTTTATTTTCTGATCTTTATGTTCGAATTTAGTGAAGCGGATTGATTAAAATATGAACAAATTGTGCGGTGCGGACGATGAAAATTCTGTTTGGAATAGAAATTAGAACAGGGTTTTGTGATTGAATGTCGGTTCTTTTTCCGACAAATAGTGAAGGTGGTTTATGATATGAAAATTGTGCATTGCAAATTAGTAGTAGTAAAAAATTAGAAGAGAAATTGTGATTGAATGCGGTTTGTTTTTTGTAATGGTCGTTGTCCGTAGATTTTGTACGTGCTGATTGAGGTATGGACGAACGTGCATCCTGGGCGATAAAAAATCCCTGAGTCTGTGAGCAAACAGCGCGTTTGAAGTAGTGAAATACGGGGTTTTTACGAGTTAGTCGTAGGTACGGGCAGCGGTAAATCGAGACAAACATTGGTGCGCGATAACGGGAGGGCATACTCCTCGGTTATAATATATAATAATTCCGCGCTAGGATCTGCGCGCGGCTTGCCAAAATGTAATCCCGCGATAATTTTATAGCTTTTTTATGCAAATACGCGAAATCTTACGTTACCGCCAGCCGAACTTGCAAACTTGTATAATTCTGCGATAGCGGTTACAGATATACCCGAGATGTAGATGTGTGGGAGACAATAAAAAGGATACAGGGTTATTAAAGGCGTACAGCCTCTGCACCGAGCTGTATTAATGAGCCAGGATTGATGATAACGCCCTATTTACATTTTATACAAACCAGCTAAAAATATATATCATCTATTAATTACACACCCTACATATAAACTTAATACCTTACACTAATAATATTCCTGGATCACTTATTTATCTAAATCTAAAACATATTACCTACATGTATATACAAAAGGAATCATAATCCAAGTATTGTGCATATATTTACATTTTATACAAATTCGCTAAAAATATATATGATTTATTAATTACACAAGCTACATACAAACTTAATACCTTACACTAATACTATTCCTGATTCCTGTATCACATATTTATCTCTAAAGTTTTACTTGTAGTACAAATTAATTATAAATAAAAAATCATATAACTCACTTATATTACCTGTGGCACAACATTTTACTTGTAGTTTAGTGGTTTGGATTATCAGCTACAGCTTATAGTATCTAAATGCCAAAATAATATACATGGTGAGTCATCGAAATGCCCGTCTTCGATATCTCCGTTGTCGTTAGAAATACAGCTTACATTTATTAACAGAATTTATTATTCGTCCACTCAAGTAGCATAATGTAAAATTATTTTCACATATACAGGCTGTTATGGCTCGGCGAGAATTGTTTGCCTTTTTTAAACGGAACATCCTATATATTTTTAGATTTTTTAAATTGTATTTTATTCTCCTATACGGACATATGAATTTTGTTTTAGTTTTCCTTTACCTACAAGGCCCAAATTTTATAACCGCTTCAAACCACAAAATATATAAATCCTGTTCTGCATTCCGACAAAGTTGTTTTATTATATTCTCAAATAAGGTCACTAAAATCATCTATTAATTTGACATTGTAACCCTAGAAATATTTTCTCTCTAGTTGAAATCAAGGAATTACTTTTTATTGTATTTGGTAATGCCAAAACCTTACAGATTATAGTGTTAATAAGGATTCGTCAACCTTGATTAATGATTAACTAATTTGATAAACAACGGGTAGCGGCGACTCATTTGAGTTTTGAACTGAGTGGATTGTAAGTTCTAGGATTTGATTCTCTGCTTCGTCAACTATTAACTGAAAAAAATATATGCACTATAAGTTATTACGCTTACAAACTACTCCACCAAAATTCAAGTAAAAATAAAATTCACTTTGTAGTGCCAATGATGATGATGAATTTGATAAGCAAGAAAGACTTAAAAATTAAAATAACCCCAACAGCATTTCATTCCTTTGTATTTTTATTTTGCATTTAAGCTGTAGTTTTTCGCAACTTGCTAACGATAACGACGTGTTTCCCGTTGTCTGAAGGTGTCCACCTACTGACGTGGCGTTAAGACAGGGCTTTGGCTGAAATATATTCTTACGCGACTTGTGAATTCAGATATTCGAATTTGGAGTTGGCGGTGTTAAGGAAATCCCGGCTCATTTGAACGAGGGCGCAGCTACATCGGTAAAGTTGAGAGCGAAAGAGATTACGGCGTTGAGACACAACTGCAATTATTAGGATTATAATATTGTTTTAATGTGTTACCTACAACATTAAAAGAACCAAACGGACTTACCAAGGATTAACAAGAAAAATTTCTCTTTCTCGCAAAAAAATAAACACCTTTACTGCATTACTCTTAGCTCCGCACTAATTATCAATTCTTTCACGGCGCCTCCACCATTTTTAACAAAAAGTAAAGGTACAGTTGTTCCGCGTTTACAGTACATGAATCATAGACTTTTTTAATACATTTTATTCATATATATCATCATTGGTGTTACAACCTTAGAAGAATTTTGACCTTAGATGAAATATTTTAAAGAATAGGGTCTTACATACATGTACTACAGGAACATTTATGAGTAATATTTATATAGGCTCACTAGATCAACATAATTCAGGGCGATTAACCGAAAAAAATACTGGTTAACTGTTAACCATTGTAAAGAACGTTATGATAATAACGGTTATAGTTTGAAAACCGGTTTTTTAAATTGTAAACCGGTTAATACATCGGTTAAAAAATAAAGAAATTAGTTAAAAAACTGATAAAAATATAACAAATAAAATGCAACTTAATTAACGTATATTCACAAAAATTCCCGTAATACCATCAGAAAAACGCAGGTCACTTTTCAATTGTAAACTTGCCTAATGCTGACAAAGAGACTACCTACTTTTATGATTCTCCAATAAAATATTAATTACAAATAGATACACAGATATAAAAGAAATTAAAAATTTTGCTCGCTAACTGATATTGAAATAAAGGTTAATGTTCGCTAAAACTGTTTTTTTTTTACGCCTTAAAATATTGGTTAAAATTAGGATGAAAGTTCGGAATTTTCGTTGAAAATATCGGTTACCGGTTTTTATTAACCGGTTATTTTTAATGAGTTGCTTAACCTGACATTAACGTTTCTGTTCCAAGTAACACGAACTGAAAAAAAATGAATAGAAACATACTAATGAATGCATGCGTGTAATCAAAAGATTTTACTTCTAGGTTGTTAAATATCACTACAAATCTTCGTCTGTATCATTTAGAAATGCTGATAATCATCTACAAATATTGCTAATTTCATTAAACTAGTGGAGTTATCTTTAGAACTAAATAATATAATTAATTCTTTTTTATGAATTGGGACTGGAGTTAGTTCGACATTTCAGGATGTTAACAAGAAATATATCTAATCCGGGTTAGTGGCTAATCATTTTTATGAATCACGGTGATAGATAATAAACTAAAATCTAATGAAGTAATGTGTATAGCAGAATTTCTGCGAGAAAGCCATATTTAATGTTTGCGGTGTCCAGGTTAAAAAGCCGTGCCGGAACGTCGCTAAAGAGCAATTAGAGCGGGAAAAGACAAACGTGTAAATAATTTAATGTCCGCCTGCATTAGGCCTGAAGTTCCGGGCAGGTGAGGTAATTTTAAAATCAGAAAACGCGCAACTTGGGTAATTGCTTTAGAATTATCGTGGCAGATGCAAGGCAAGTTCAAAGAGACATTAAGCTACATGACATAGAATACGTGTGTACCGTATATATTATAATCAGGGTGCGAGCATCAGGTATTAAGATATATTTTGCATATAATTTAAACTTCTTGGGGGTAATTCTGCTTAATTTATGCCCGGTACACGTGTAGGAATACACCTAGAGGAATTATTAAACTCGCGACAAGGCAAAAATTACTTATTACTTACACTTACTTCAGCGCTAATCCTACGGTTCAGACAAACGACACAAATTGCCCGAACTTTCACCAGTGTCTTCATACAACACTATCTACATCTTCTAATTCCTACAAATAAACTATATTATCCCAAAACCTTTTAATACATTTTGATACATTTTTAGTAAACTCAAATCTATATACTAGTATAGGTTTTTATTTTTATTGTAATAATATTTTTAATTTCCATATTTGATCTTCTGATTTGCCACAGAATTTGTGCGTACGAGTATATGATCACCTTCAATCTGTCGTCTATACTGTATTTTATTTTTATTTTTGCTGTAATATTAATTCTAGTTCCCATTATTTGCTTCAGAATATGCTGTGATTTCATCAGTTATTACACTTTTCCTGTACATCATAATTTGTCTACAATTCTATTCTTTAATTGTTGTCTAATTATGTTTTTATTTATCCTAAAATGTATTTTTTTTCTAAATTACTCTAGCTATTTACCATTAAAATTTGCTTAGAACCTATCTAAAATTTTTGATCTACTATCTTAAACAATAATCATTATTGGCACTGCAACCAAATAATAGTTATATACAGAAGCGACAGCAAGACAGAGAAACAAAAATTCTAGAGAGATGGTGAATGCCAACAAATTTAAAGAGATCTTCGTTTTAAATCAGAATGTTTCGTCACATTTTCGTAGCTCGTGTTTCTCTGTTTAGCAGTTATTAACGCGCTACGAAAATTTTCAATAATGGGACAATAATAAAAATATAAAAATACAGAAATCGATTTCCAACCTTCAACAAATATGTTATGACTTTGATAAAAGTGAGGAATAATAATTATCAAAAAGAAATTATTATATTTCACATACTCCGAAAGGGAAGAAGCTGTATTAGCTTTCACGTCTTGTCGACTTCCATGTATATAATAATTCTCACAAATATGAAGCTTGTTAGACGATTTGTCAACAAAATTTCGAATTAGGCAACAATATATTTATAGACATTGTAAAAATTGTAATTTGGAAAATTTTGAGTTTGTAAATTTAAATACAACACACGAATATTTTTATAATTACTTATTTTGTTGTTGTAGAAAATAATTTTTATAAAAACATTTAAAAAATGTATTAATTAAGGGTGTAGGATATTGCTTATACGAGTTATTAAAAAATTGGATTTCAACTCGTCAAATTTTCCACTGGATTATTATGAAAATTATATGTAAGATTCAGAAAATTTTGTTTTGAAATGTAGTAATATGAATTTTAAATCCACGTAATCAAAAAGAGAGAAACAGAAAATTGTGTTTATTGTTAAACTTGCAAAATGCAGGCATTTTGTTTAATAAAAATGTGTACAAAATAAATGAACTTATTTATTTCATTTAATTTGGTTTTATTATATTGATAAATTTATCATTTTATTTTTTTGTACATTCCAAAAATTATTTTATTATTGAAACAAAAATATAATGTGGAGCGTAAATCAGCCAACAATTTTAAAGGAAAAATGGGAAGTTCTCATTGACAAACAGTTCTTTTATTCTTTTACAAATTTTCTTGACTGGCCTATTAGAAACATTACCATATTTTTTTATTTTTAAATATATATAAAAATTTCTTGAGTTGTGACGTAAGAAAAGTTGGTTGGGCGTTTGTCCCGGTACCCCGGTACCTTGTAAAAACGAGTAGGTTGGTTCCCGGGGGCGCCGTTTCTCTTCCGCCGATACGTCAGCGCAGGGCAACCCTTTCAAGACGCGACATTAGCACGTCGCGCGTATTAACGACACTCGTATAAATAATAATTCCGTGTGTGGGTAATGCGGTGACGATGAGACTTTTCCATTAAGGCTCAACCCTTCTCCATTCCTCAAGCGGGAACTCAAATGGCCAATGTTTTCGGCAACTTCCACCCGCGAAAAATACTACTAATGGACCCAAGGACCTCAAGGATTTCATAAAAGAACTAAATTAAACACAATTAAAATGATATACACCAAGCAAAAATTTATACTCTATTTTCCGCAGTTGATACTCATGTCATCAATTGTAACCATGTGATTCAAATCGTTGGGGAAGGGGGATATCAAATTCACAAACATAATTTAATTATTTCTTTTCGTTTCGGAGATATTTATTCTCAAAGTTGTACCTCAAAAAAGTGTGTTTTTAAGTATATTTTAGAAATTAGTAGAGATACAATCTCAACTACATTACCATTCGATTCTACGGGAAAAGTTATATAAAAAAATGTTTTGCCCACATATAAGTTCTTTGGAACGATTAGGTAAAAATCAGAAAAAAGAAAAAACCTAAATTTCAATTTTTCGCTTCGAAATTTTTTGTCTCCAAAATTATTCGGACTTAAGTCGATGCGCTGATTCCAAATTTTCAAACAGAATTCCATTATCTCTTCCCGTTCTCAAGAAATTTGAGTTCAAATTTATACCTAGAAAATTAAGTTTTTTAGGTATACCCCTTAAATGGTTAGGTTTACGACTTCACACACATTGCCATTTAAAAGATATAGCCAAAAAGCACACTTTTTTGAAGTGCAATTTTGGCAGCAAATATCTCATACACGAAAAAAGATAATTAAATTCCGTTTTAAAAATCGAGGCATAACAACGCACACCATTTCCCAAAATTTGAATTTTGGGAACAAAAATTAGGGTTATCGATTAAAAAATGCAATTTTGTGTAACTTGTGTGATTTTGACACATTTTCTAACTGGGTACATAAATAGCTGTTTTCATAAAATCCTACTGTGATTTAATCTTATTTTTTACTGAAAAATTGTCTTCTTCTATTAAATAAAAAATTCTTATTGGGTGAATATATATTTTAGTTTGTACTTGCTAAAAGAAAAATCAGATTCTGATTATTATTAAGAGAATTAAGTAGAGACAATTTACGCTTTAAATAGTCTGTATAGCAATGTGTGCATTAATAAATGTGAATATTCTGGTGGTATATTTGGTTATTAATTTAGTATTTAAGTTCGCGTGCGTAATGACTGGGGCCGTAAAGTAGAAGTCAAGAATGAGCCCCACATGCGTAGGGCGCTAATCCGACGCTAAGCGTCGCGTATTAAGACGCCGCGTGGAGACAGCCTGCGCCTATAGATACTCGTTAATGAAGCACCCGGGATCACAAGGATTCTTAACGTTTATTCACCAGTTTCGTGTTTATGGATATTATTGTTGCTGATTTTCTCATCTCCTTTAACGGCGAAAGCCTTATTAAGACTAATTCGTGATGAAAACTTTAAATTAACAAAAACTAAACACGGTAACTGATAATAATTTCACGCATTCGTAAGCAATTTTGAAAGACACTGGAATCCAAATATATTTACAAAATTGATAACAAAAAAATGCTAGGAAGAAACTGAAAAATCAGTCATTTTTTTTTCTTTGATTAATAAGATATTTGCTTGTTGTACGTTTGTTATTGCTACGAACACATAGTACATTGTAATAGTTATTTACGTATCAAGTGTGGGAACGTCATTTTTCCGGATGAGTATTTTGTGGCGCGAGCTTGTGAACGTTGCATTAGACCGAATCTGAGAAAAAATTCACGCAAGAGGTTTTTACAATATTTTTTGTAGGAAAATTATAAAATCAATAATATGTTTTTATTTTTTGCAAATATTTTTAATTATTCTATACATATATTGCCAAGGGCTGTCAACCTGTCAAAATGACAGCAGTTGTTGTCAACATTGTTTGTTAAATGCACTAAATTTATTTTTTCTAAATTAAATTTCATTGAATATATATTTTTATTATTATTATTTATTATTAAGCAAAAGAATGTTTGAGATATTATAATTATTTATTGTGAATATAGTTTTTTAATAAATACTGTAGAAATAGGAGACCTTTTTCCAAAATTTCCCGCACGCTAATCTGAGGGAAGTTGAGATTCCCGACGTTGCTTAGGTGACGCAAATCAACAGATTTTATTGGAAGAATACATAAACACATTTTCTTGTCTCAGGGTAACCATAGACATGAGATATAAATTCATATCAAATAGTTCTGTAAAAAAAAAATATTATTGTTTAATTTTTGTTTTGTAGTTAATTGCTAGGAAGTAATGAAATGAAAACATCTTTATTATTATAAAATGTAAATGAATTAGGAAATAATATCGTGGTCGTAGAAAAAGTATAGTGTACAACTCGCTTAGAATGTCTATTTCATACTCATACGAAATTAGTACCATCCCATGCTTGTTGTGCAATATACTATTATAACTATAACTATAGAAAAATATATCTTACGACTTATAACCAATATGGAGTTAGTTCATGTATGAAATAATTATTAGAGTTCTGACAATTTATAAAATTTTTATTTCAACTCCTACTGGTTTCGACCTCACATAGGTCTTTTTCAGTTTATTTGCAATATTTACAAGTAATTCCAAATTTTGTTGATGATATTTAGCAAAAAAATTGTGTTTGCTGAGAATAAATTCATTCTTTTTAAAGATAATCCTGATCCTTTCAAATCTTAAAAATGATTAAAGTATTATTGCGGTTATTTACAATGTTATGTTCAATGATATTCAATATCAAAAGATTTTTTTAGGTTGTGTGATTGTTATGAATAGGTAGTCCTTGTCAAGACTTTAAAATAAGCTAGAATAACTAAAATCAATTACGATTTTATTTTCTTACGATCTTTAATGTAAAAACTAGTTTACATCTAAGTTGTGTGATTGCCATGAATAAATTGAACCGTGAAACATCCCGATCGTAGCCGAGCGGGGCCGAAGTGTTACGATCGCAGCCATATCAAGTTGGCAGAGAGCAAGGTAGTATTACCGCAAGGTAATAAACAAGAAGACTCTGTAAAACACCTGAGGAGCTGGTTCATTCGACACCTTCCCCCGCCACCCTCGATGTTTTGACTCGCACATAAAAACAACACAGTGTATCTAATGAAAAATTTGGCAGGCAATAGTACCAAAGGAGCCACGGTAAAAATGCGTCCAACTTTTATTACAGTATTTTTACGAGTTCGAGTTTAAAATTGGTTAGGTTAATAAAGTGTCGAAGTTTTCCTGGACTTTTTTATTATATTTGCTTTTTTTGTTTGTGCTTGATTGCCCTGTCTTGCCTTACGAAAATATGGCGCGATTTTTCATCTGCAATTTGTATCCTTAATTAATTCTTCATGGAGCGGCAAATGAATTCCTTTGGAATCAAATCAGCTACTCGGGCAAGAATTCACCTTGCTAAACTTTTTCGATAATTACGACAATCATTTCACATTCACAAAACATTTCTTTCAGACTTGTAATGAAAAGATTTCATTAAGGAAATTCAGAATTATGTATATTTAATATTACTTAGTTACGTATTACATAGTATTTTCTATCAAATTTTTATGATGAAATGGATCAAAATCATTTTATATTTTGTTACAAATGTAAACTTAAAATCACGAATAGAAACTTGAGAGCTGTTATTTTCAATATCCATAGGATAAGAAAAAGAAATTTTTGGTAATGATGTAATTTAAACCCTATTTTTTTAATTACTGATCTTATATAAACGCGGCCAAGTATCTCAAAAATATCATTCGATAGTTGAAGATCATTTAGATGCTGATCAGTCGATCATTCGATTGTCTTTTAGACCGTGTAGTAAGTTGTAAGTAAATGTTAGCTGTAAGTATGTAATAAACTGTTGGGTTCTTTGAATTTAATATTGATTTATTTAATAATAAAATTTTTTATTTGTTTAAGTCTGGTTAGCTTTCCCAACTTTCCTTTAATTTATCAAAATTTGGTTTTGGTTATTTCTATCTATAAATAAATGACCTGGTGGCAGCAATAAAATCTACCTCCTCTCAGCATTAACTAATATCAAAAATTTTGATATCTTTCTAAATAAATATTTTGTAACTAATTTTCCTGTTACAAAACAATTGATAGACAAAAAACGTTTGCTTATTTTTTTAATATTATTTATCAAAATAAAATAAGACTTTTTTATATGGTTGAATAGCACAAAAAACTCTATTCAAAATTATCACAACTTACTATAAGCTCCTTATGAAAAATTAAATTTGACACCGATAACTTGATAAAATAAAAAAAATTGAGAATTCCCTTACATTTATTATAAACAAGTGTCTGAAGAAGGAGCACAACAAAATCACTTAATCTTTTAATTTTAGAAGTTATGTGCAAACATTAAAAACCATAAAATTTACATTTTTGTTCATATCTAGAAACCTATGCATTTTTTATTAGCACAAAGACATCGTTAAAATGATCCGTTAAACGGCAACTTCTCGAGATCCCCATGCTTAACAAATTATTTGGGACAGTCTGTAGGTATATTATAATAATCAGTCTTATTGATAGTAATATTTATTTGTTTTAGAATTTACTCTAATTACTCGGAAAATTGCTCTAGATATATGCTATAGTATTTTCTTTAGGAATACACCTATTTTTTTCTAACCTCATTCTAATTATAGGGCAGTGATTGTAAATACTAGATTATTACTAATTTTTGTTCTTATTTCTCTAGAATTGTATCTAATGCTTAATATATTTACTCTTGTGGTTTAATCTTAGTCTCTTTTCTATATTTACTTCAAAACCCTAATATAATTACTCGTGAATATACTCATTCTATAATATTATAACTATATATTTATTGTTCTTTAAATTAATGCATCAGTAAGTACTAAATAAGAAGATAATATATTAATAACTTAAGACCTATTTCTATTTTATCTGTTTTCTTTTTAACGTAGAATCCCAAATAACGATATACTACCAATAGGAAATCTCCTATATAGCCAATTTCACTTGAAGCGTAAGTTAATCTTGTACCCGTATCCTTCCCATGTGTTAGATAAGGATAAGTAGTCCTTCCGGAGTAAGGGCCGGCTAGAGTTGATCAGGTCGCCCAACTGGGCACAGATTAATTAATGAATAAGTAATAGGCCTCCTGTTCGTTTGATTGTAAGATATAGAAGGGAAAGAGCTAGTTAGGGTTGTTTATTGTGCATCGAAGTAGGGGTAGCTTGGCTTTGATTAGCTAAATAAAATGCGAGAAATATACATAAAAAATTAAAATTTAAGGAGGAGCAGAGTTTAAACCAGGGCATGTAACCGAAAAAAATACTGGTTAACGGTTAACCCTTATAGAGAACGTTATAATAATAACGGTTTTAGTTCGAAAACCGGTTTTTGAAAATTGGAAACCGGTTTAAACCGGTTAATATATCGGTTAAAAAATAATTAAAATTAATTAAAACAAATTAATTATAAAAATTTGATTAAAAAAATAGAGAATAATTAATAACAATTTTTTTTTTAAATATCATCTGAGAAAAATATCACAATTAAAAAAAGCAATTTAATTAATGAATATTTACAAAAATTCCCGTAATATATTCAGAAAAACGCAGGTCACTTATCAATTTTAAACTTGCCTGTGTTGACAAAGCCCGTATTTATTTGGGACTTTTTAAATAACCTTAACGGCCAAAGAAACTACCTACATTTATGACTCTCCAATAAAATGTTAATTGTAAAAACTGTGATGACTCATGTTCAAATACAAATAGAAAACACAGATATAAAAAAAATATATTAAAATTTTTCTTCGCTAAATGATATTAAAATAAAGGTTAATGTTCGCTAAAACCGGTTTATTTATTTTTTTTGGTTAACGGTTACCGGTATTTTCGACCTGAAAAATATCGGTTAAAATTACGGTTAAAGTTCGCAATTTTTGTTCAAAATATCGGTTACCGGTTTTTATTAACCGGTTTTTTTAACCGGTTACATGCCCTGCATACTTCTGACAACTTTTTGCCAAAAACAAAAGCTGATTGACATGATTTTTGACATTTTTGCACGCCAAACATAGTCGAGTATTTACATTTGATACCAAGCACGACTTACTTTTGAAATATTTTAGCTGAAAACAAAAGACATTCGACAAGGAATTTTTTTGTCATTTCTAGACGCCAGCCCTCATCAAATAATCCTTTCATTTGATACCAAACACGAGTTACTTCTAAAATATTTTAGCAGAAAACAAAAGATAATCGACATGGAACATTTTGAAGAATACAACGGGCGTGATCTTGAGTAATAGTACACTTAAGTTGTATACTTTTAAAGTGCTATTAGTTTGTGTCTTATATATTAACTTTTATTATTCCTTTTACATCTGTGACTGTATTAATTACGAGATTATAAAAGTATATTATCCTATTATTTTGGCCATCTACGTTACGGGAAAAATACTGATATTCGATTTTGTCATTTGTTTAAGCCTACGTGATTGCAATTTTAACCTTTCGAACTGTGTCATGTTTGACACTCTTTTCCATTTAAAATATTTGAGGTGCAGTCCACCCCTATTATAGGGTTGAAGTTATGCCATTGGAACTAATCCATTCAGGTGTTCCCCCTTTATACTAAAAATGACGTGTTCGAGCGTTTTTTGCAAAATTGATGTTAAGTGGCCAAAAATTGCGCTGATAATTTTCATTGAGCCAGCCTGTATATAGAAGGTGGAAATAATAATATAAGAAACAGTTAATAAATAAATAATTAGGACAAATGAACTTTATCTAAACAAAAGGATGTCTGTAAAACAATTGATAGTTGTTAATTGGACCACGAACCTGGGCCTACAACGGAAATGATGACCGGAAGTACTTATATTTGGAAATTTTGTTTTGATAATTGTTATCTATATTCGCAAATATATTCCAAACCATATCCAAATAAAAATTAATATCTTTTCTCATCTCCAAGTAATTTACAATCATAGTTAATCATGAAAACTAACAATATTTAGATTTGCACCTTAAAATTTTGATTTTACGGCCGAAAAAATCAAAAATGACCCATTTTTCGGTCAAAAATTTTGGTTTTTTAAAATAGACCAAATTGATAGTCGCCGATGAGCTGATTCTAAATTTTCAAACCGAATTTAATTATCTCTTCCCATTCCTGAGATATTAGGCTTCAAAGTTGTACCTCAAAAAAGTGTGTTTTTTGACTATATCTCTAAAATGGGTAGAGATACAGTCTCAACGATTATACCAGTCGATTCTACGCACAAAGTTACATAAAGAAATGTTTTCTTCGCATATATGTTCTTTGGAACGATTTGGTGTAAAATGAGAAAAAAGAAAAAAACCGGAATTTCAGTTTTTCGCTGGAGAACTTTTTGGGTCCAAATCTTTTCATTTTTCAGACTTAAGTAAATACAGATGCGCTGATTTCAGATTTTCAAACCGATTTCAATTATCTCTTACCGTTCTCGAGATATTTGGGTTCAAAGTTGGAACTGAAAAAAATCGTTTTTCAGGAATATCCCTGAAATGGGTCAAGATACGATCTCGACGACTTCACCAATCGATTCTACGGGCAAAATTACATAAGTGTACCAATTTTCAGATTAATATTCCAATGGATACAATTTTTAGAGCAAAAAAACGAAAATCGCGAAAATCGAAAAATCGCCTGATGAACCCCTTGCGATTTTTTTCGATTTTTGATGATTTTCGTTTTTCCTCTATAAAATTCGTATCCATTGGAATAAAAATCTGAAAATTGGTACAAAAATGTAATTTTGCCCGTAGAATCGATTGGTGAGCTCGCCAAAGTCGTATCTGAACCCATTTCAGAATTATTCCTGAAAAACTGATTTTTTCAGGTCTAACTTTGAACACAAATATCTCGAGAACGGTAAAAGATAATTGAAATCGGTTTGAAAATTTGGAATCAGCGCATCTGTATTTACTTAAGTCCAGAATATAAAAAATTTTGGTGACAAAAAGTTTCCAAGCGAAAAATTGAAATTCAGGTTTTTTTCGTTTTTCTCATTTTTCACCAAATCGTTCCAAAGATCGTATATGCGGAGAAAACATTTCTTTATGTAACTTTGCGCGTAGAATCGACTGGTGTAATCGTTGATACTGTATCTCTACCCATTTTAGAGATATGTTCAAAAAACACACTTTTTTGAGGTGCAACTTTGAGGCCAAATATCTCAGGAATGGGAAGAGATAATTAAATTCGATTTGAAAATTTGAAATCAGCGCATCGGCGACTATCAATTTGGATTTTTCAAAAAAATCAATAAATTTTACCTAAAAATGGGTTTATTTGGGTTATTTCATACCCTGGAATGGGTTTAAAGTGCTTAACAATGATTTAGGTGTTTATAATTAAAAAATAAGTTTAAGATGATTATGTGTTGCATTTTATACCCAAAAATGAGTTGAAAAGTGTCTAAACATATTGTATAGTACATTTGGAAATTTGTCACACCTTAAAATGGGTAAAAAGGAACCCAAACCTGACCTAAAATTGGGTTTAAAGGGTGTCAACAATCAAAAACCAAAATTTTGGACTCATACATGGGTATTTTTGGAATATTTCAGCTGTATATGAAAAATTTTACAGTAAAAACCTAAAAATTGTAACTTTTTATATTCAACTGTAATTAAAAATTACTAAAAGTTAGTTACAAACAGGGAATGTAACCGAAATAAATACTGGTTAACGGTTAACCCTTATAGAGAACGTTATAATAATAAAAGTTTTAGTTCGAAAACCGGTTTTTAAAAATTGGAAACCGGTTTAAACCGGTTAATATATCGGTTTAAAAAATTATTAACATTAATTAAAAAAAAAGTAATTATAAATATTTGATTAAAAAAAATTATAGAATAAATAATTTTAAAAAATAATAAAAAATTACCATCTGAGAAAATATAACAATTAAAAAATACAATTTAATTAATAAATATTCAAAACTCTCGTAATTTATTCAGAAAAACGCAGGTCACTTTTCAATTTTAAACTTGCCTGTGTTGACAAAGGCCGTATTTATTTGGACTTTTTAAGTAACCTTAACGGCCAAAGAGACCTACATTTATGACTCTCCAATAAAATGTTAATTGTAAAAACTGTCATGACTCATGTTCAAATACAAATAGAAAACACAGATATAAAAAAAATATTAATTTTTCTAAAGGTTAATGTTCGCTAAAACCGGTTTATTTTTTTTTTGGTTAACGGTTACCGGTATTTTCGGCCTGAAAAATATCGGTTAAAATTACGGTTAAAGTTCGCAATTTTCATTAAAAATATCGGTTACCGGTTTTTATTAACCGATTTTTTTAACCGGTTACATGCCCTGGTTTAAACTATAAAAAGTGTTTGTTCCCTGTCAATTTTAAGGGTACATTTTATCAGTATTGGAATAAAAAAAACTTGTAATGAGTTCCGAATTTTATTGGTTTTTGGCTTTTAATTTTTGTAGAAAGAATTTGATTTCTTATTAATAATTTGATATTGGCAACTGTCAGAATATATTTCTTTCTTTGCAAGTTTTTCAGTGATTAAAATAATATTGTGTATGTAATGCAACAAGGATTAGTGATAAACATTTTAATAAAATTTTCGAAAGGTGATCCATTTCTAAGGGTAGTTTGACGATATGAAATGAATGGATATTGAAGAATGATCTCACTTTCAAGTGAAATAAGTTTAAATGAAATGCAGTAAAAATGTATACCGTGCTTAGATCATGTGTCACTAGATACGTAAGACAGGCTAGATTTTGATCAAACATAGAAGGTCAAACCATATTCCCCTCTTTATTACATGGGGCGGAAGTATTCAATGCACATGCCTAACTTGCATTACCAACTCAAACATAAACATCTATTATTTCAAGTGATAGTGACACTGCATGTCAAACATTTTTTTATGTCATCGTCATTTATACATATGTCAGAATTGATTAACAGTTGTATTGTTTGTTCGAGTAGATGTGTAAAAGAAACAAAATTATCATTTTATGCGTAAGTATTATAAATATCTGTATGTTTAGCTTTCCAAAAGGTTCCTTCAGAAAAGCACGTTAGGTTAAAGTTCAGATATGTCATGATTGATCAAAAAAGAGATGAAAATAGTTTATCCATCCTTCTATGTTTGTCCAAAAATTTAACACATAATATAGGCAAGTATGTATCTAGTGATATGTGATCTAAGATACCTTGAGTGCTTGAGTTTATTTTAGCGTGAAACATGTGATTTCTTATAGCTATGGTTACGACTTGATATTTGATTGACAACAATGTATCAGTACGTTCAATTTATATTAAAAAAGCAGATATGCTATTGAGGTTAAACAATAATGAAACTCATTTATAATATTTGTATTTTGGGCAAGTTTGATGTGTCTAGACTGATTTTAAATTTTATATTTTAATTCTTCAATTATTATACATAGTGCCATCAAATAATTTCATTTTTAATTTTCCCAGTTTAAAAATAGTGAAGTACTATGAGGTCAGGAAAATTAGCGGGCCACTCTATTTGTCCACCACGTTCATTCCAACGATTCCAACGACGTGGAAATGTAGTATTTAAAAAAATAGCTCAATTTGACAGTTAATAATGACGAGAATTTGATAACCTATGTTTCATTTTAAAGTGAACACTTTGATACATTGCTGTCAATCAAATGTGAAGTCGTAACCATGAATATGGCAAATCCTATGTTTCACGTTAAAATAAAGTCAATGTATAATTCAATGTACAAGGAAGTCATGTGGTGTCCACATCAGATTTTTAGTTGCATTTTAATATGAACTTCGTTTCTGAGTTATAGTTTAATATTTATGTTGTAGAATCTTCGGTAGTAGATCTTGTAAGAACTCTTCAACCTTGATACAGAATTGATCGTGGTTTTTTCATAATAGTAAACAGCAGAAAAGACCATATCTACAATTTTGAATTATATCTATACGGTAGAATTGTCAACACTAGCATAGAATATACAACAGATGTAGGATTAGTAGGTTTGGTTTTTATCCATGAATATGGCAAATCCTATGTTTCACGTTAAAATAAACTCACTGTATAATTTAGAATACAAGGAAGTCATGTGGTGTCTACATCAGATTTTTTAGTTGCATTTTAATACAGAGTTATAGTTTAATATTTATGTGGTAGATTCTTCGGTAGTAGATCTTGTAAGAACCTTTCAACCTTGTTACAGAATTGATGATTGGCTTTTCACAATAGTAAATTATATCCGTACGATAAATATTTCAAAACTAGCATAGAATGTAAAACAGACGTACGACTAGAAGTTTTGGTTTTTATGTACGTGATGTGTAAGTAATACGATAATAAGCAAAGAGAAACAATATTTAGGGTGCAAGTCATGTAGGGAGCGATGCAATCTTGGCCGTATCTGTACCGCACTAATTTGGTTCATTTTACTTCATTTACGGAGATAAAAGAACTGTTCGTTTTCTCATTTACGTTTGCTCCTTTTTTGAACAATACCTCAGCCCACCGTACGAATACGATATCAGACCAAGGGGTCCTCGGTATATGTGGGCGCGCATGAAAGTTATGGGGCATTAAATTTACATCCCTTACAGACCGTGGACGTGATTTTTAACAAAGGGGTGAGTCAACTCGCGAACCTAACCCCTTCGCGGACTTACACTGTTAAAACTCCGGCGTACTCTCAACCGGATTAAGGAGGGTACATTATTTACTAATAACACATCTCGAAACTATGTTTCTTCATCTTATAAGTGATGGAGACTTCTTCAATGAGGAACTTGTAGGAGAATGACAATAAAATTATACTGGGATGCAGTCAATCAAATTAAATTTTATCAACCTCAATCAATTTCGGTCGCACCTGAGTTATTATCTGGAGATGTGTAGCATATTCAAGGTACAAAAGATGTGCTGTACATTTTATTTAAGACACATTTCAAACTATGTTTTTTCTTCTTCATCTTTTTTCTGTTATCAGGAGATTCCGTTCCTTATGTTAAGTCAACCAGTATGGTTGTAAGATTGTGGCAAGTCTTATCATGTAGATAAGTAATGTAGCTCACCCTGTCCTATTGGATGAAGTACCGTACAACGGTTCGGTATGTGCAGACTTTGCTGAAACTGTAGTTTGACAACTAGTATCAACAAAATGCAAGTAAAACATGTCGTGAAGCTAATACGTTGGTATTTGAGGTTTTGTTTCTACTAGGAATGTTTCATATGTTTATTTTCATTCTTTTTTTCTCACTCAGGTCTTCTAAAATAATAATAATGTAATTATGGTATTTCTTTCATTCAATATTGTTTTCATCTCTTCTCAACACACGTCCAATATTTTTACCATTTCAGCCATTTCTTCTTTCGAATTCTATTTCTTCGTCTCATATTGTATTCCTCTCCGTTATATTTATCTTTTTCTGATGCTGTTATGATTTATCCATGATTATAATTTGACCGGTACCACTATTTAGAAACGGAACACTTCTCAAGAGACATCTCGAAAACTGTCAAAAGTACTGATAACTGAAAGTAGCTTGGAGGAAGATAATGAAGAATTTATTAGATAAGATTATTAATAATAGCGTATACTTCAATAATACTTTTAAGTCACGTATCTTATAGAATTATTGTCAATCTTAATATCTAGGACGTAATCGCAAATCTTTTTAATATAAACTTAGGCTTAGTCAAATCTTGTCTAAACGGCAACACTAATAACATGCATCCTGGCTCCTACAAAAATGGCGGATTTACAGTTATCAGCTTGGCTTCACTAATTTTTGCTTGCATTGCTTCTGTACTCTAAGGTTTGGTACCTAAAAAGGAACCGTTGTTAATGTACCTCGTAATTGAAAAAGTGAGTGTGGTTACTCTGGATTAATTTCGGAATATACCATAAGTAAGGTGAGTTTCAAAGTTTTATAAGATTTGTCGATTTCTCGTGTTTTGCAATTACTGGAGAATTCAAGTATCAATCACTATTCAATCATAAATGTTATTACACTTTTTATATTATATTGCAATGTATAAGATTTCAATACTGATAATTCATAGAATACAATAAAATCATTTTGATATTACACAACAGAAAGTTTTGGTGTAAATTTGGTTGACATTGAAATGTCTATAATCATCTGTGAAAATTGTCAATGTTCTATGATTTTTGAAAGCTGTTTAGTGTTTATGTACATAATTTTAAAAATGGAACCTGGGTAACCTCTCAAATGTAAATTATTCTATTATAGATTATTTTTATCGAATGAATTCATATCTATCTAAGTCTCCTAAGTGACGTCAGATATGCCCTCTCCAAAATTTCATTATTGCTTTTCTCTAGAATTATCAACAATTAAGCGATTTAAAAAATACGGGCATTTTAATTTTTTTACAGGGTTGAGAAAACCCGAGTTTTTCACAAAAAAAACAACCCACCTGGGTTTTTTTTAAAAGAACCCGGGTTATATTGGATTTTATTAGAAAGATCAAAAATAAGAATTATATATATTCCATTTGAATTATTTTAGATATCATTAGTTCACATTAATTTCTGAAAATTAATTATTTAATTATTTTAACACAAAATACGAGTACATAAAAATGCGGTCACATACATTTGATAAAGCTGATAGAATGAAAGAAAAAAAATATGGTCATATTCTCAATTGTGTAAGTTTTAAGAAAGAAAAGTTACACATTTTGGTTAGCAGCGTAGCGGGCAGCCCACGTGGCGTAACGCTGATAATGTCTGGCCACTAGGAATTATTAAAATTCGTTTTACCCTTTTACTCTTTTCCTATATCTCTTTCGTTACAAAGTACGCCTGGCCCGCATTATGCATTCGGTTGGAATCGTCGCTCGCCCCTCCCCTTCCGCCGCACTGGACTTCCGGACGGACAATCATCGAATCCGAATCGCTGGGACTTCTTCCTCCGCAGCCGCCCCTGATTTGTGGCCGCCGCTGTCGTGTTACAAAAACCTACACCACTACACAATGTCGTGAATAATGAAGCGAAAGTATTTATTGAGTGTCCCCAATAAAGATACTTGCCAAAAATGGAGCTGATTTCAGCAAAAAGTTTCAGGCTGAAACAAAATTCTTGGTGTTAGCTCCTGATATTTGTACCGTTTAACATATAGAGGCCAAAATCTGAAAAATTAGACTTCAAAAAATTATATTTTTTCACATGCACAATTTTTCTCAATAAAAACTTTCAGTTTTTCTTCAGCAAAAATCTTGGTCTCATCTTCCCATATTTGTACCGTTTGACAATTAGAAGCCAAAATCTAAAAAATTAGACTTCAAAAAATTACATTTTTCACATTCACAATTTTTAAATTTGATGTATTTCCATTAGAGAAGCACTCATTAAAAATAATTGTTTAATGTTTTTTATACAGAATTTAATATACTTTCTAATTTTTTAAAATTCACATATGTATCTTTACTCGTTTAGCAAATAGAGGCCAAATTCTGAAAATGAGTTCTGCAACAAAATTATAATATTCCCTTCATGAATAACTTGTATGTTTGATGATTTGCCATTACTCATTAAAAAATATATTTATTTAATATATTTTATGCAAAATTTAATGCAGATTTTAATTTTTTAAAGCTCAATATTGTAACATTACTCGTTTAGAAAAAAATGGGATAATACTGAAAATTGAGCATTTGGGGTCTAACTTTAAACTGAAATACGTCAAGAACGAAAAAAAAAAAATAATCAAATTCGGATTGAAAATTTGAAACCAGCGCATTGGCATCTATACCAAATTTTTATGGTGGATCATTTTGTTGCGAAATGATAGTATTTTAGGCACGCAACGAGTGCCTAAAACACTTATTTCGCAATTTATTACACAAAATTTTTATAATTTCACTTCATAATTGCAAACTAATAGTATTTCATGGGACATGACATTAAATACATTTCCAAAATAAAGTGTTCAAAATGAAAAGAAAATATATAGATACATGAAGTTTTAATGTTATAAACATAATGAAACTAATATTTCCTTGTAATAGACTATATTTTTCAAAATTTATAGTTTTAAAATTTCCCTGTAATGGCAGAATGTAGTTCTCAAACACTTGTCAAAATTTGTCACTTCAGTATATAGAAGACATGAGAATTATCTGCGTGAAAAATATCGTTTCCACTCAAAAATATAGTGAAATATTGCACGAAAATTTTAAACAATTTAACATCATGTACCATAAATATTTGTAATAAATAATTATTAATTTTTTTTTTCAACACAAAATAATTTCTCTTGCGCACTGGTGCTCCAATGTATTCTTAGAAGAGACGTTTCAATATTAAAATAAAAATAGAAAAGATGTTATTAGGAAAAAAAAATTATAAAAATATCATTTTGAAACTCGTTTATTATTACCGAACAACTATTCGTAAAGTTTACCAATCAATTCATGGCTCTCATTATAGTACTTACAAAAAATATTTCAAATACTCTTATATGTAAAAACATGAAATATGAAAGTAAATTCATAATAATTGTAACTGAATAGGTGTGGATAAGTTTCGGTCTGTAACAATAATCGTTGACTACATTTACATGTGGAACAAATGTGCATATGAATATATAATTCAGCTAGTCGAATGCCGCGCAGATAATAGGAATATGTTTATCATAATCCTGGCGATAATCCTTGGAGTTTAGCGCTAACACCACCTAGCGGCGCCGGCTGTAACTCACCTCACGTGATCCTTCACAAAGGACAAACTTTCAAACAGTAATTATAAACAAATGGCTAGTTATAATAAATTATAAAATATTTGTATGGGGGCGTTCGCAGCAGCGGAAGGAAGTTTAAATAATAATGTCCCTGCAAGGATGCTCCGGTCGGGAGGGGCTAAGCAGGAGCAGGAGCACAGTTCCTGCAGGATAATGTGTATGACATGAAACTAACTTTTGTGATATAAAGCAAAGTTCTTTCCACGGACAGCGGTAGAGAAAATGTTGCATGACGGTTTGATTTACAATGGCTATTCACGGGATGAAAGGATGCTTAAATATATTACTTTAACTAAATATACAATGTTCTATACCTAATATTGGCTGTAGGTGTACTACCATCCTCTACCCATTATTGGATGTAGCTGTACAATCATTAATGTTCTTCCACCATTCAAATGATGTATTTTCGTTTTATTTTGAACCATTATGAATTAAATTTTTAAATAGACCGTAATAATAAACATTTGTAAATGGAACAGAACCTCAAGATCCTAAGATACTTGTTTCGTTTCAAGTTTTACAAAAACTTTTGCAAGAGACCTACTCCTTATAGTAGGTGTTAACCATCTACAGCTTTTTAAATTATTTTTTTCGAAAACTGTCATGAGAAGTTAATATTTACATGAACCCTATCAACATGCGAAGTGATTGTTGTTTTTTTGCCTACAGGATGCAAAAATCTTTTGCTTCCTGGACGTAAAAATCTTATATAACATCTAGCATTTTTTTTTTTAATGAAGTAAAGGGATACAATTTAATCAAATCTGTCATTTTAATGTTTTCGTTGTTTTCTGATTTCATTTTAATAGTATTGAACAACGAAGTATTAAAATAATTCACTTCAAAATTGATATAATTTAAAACATTTGTTTGATTCCCGCTGCAGTAGCGAAGGAGCGGCAAATTTGAAATTAACCCCCCTAAAATTTTTGAATGTATTTATATTTTTTCATCAAAAATTTTAAAATTAACAAAAATTTAAAATAAATAACATTAATAATGATATGGCAAAATATTAAAAACTAAGAAACAATAGATGAGTTTTTGAAGTCAGGAAATCGAAAAATAAAATTTTAGTGATATTTAGCAATAAATATTCGTTTGTTTAGGAATATTTCCATTAACATGTTAAAGAAAAAATATTATTTTTTTATCCTAAAACTGTAATTGCACCTAATATTATATTCCCAAAGTCCAGGTGATTGAATATAATTACCTATACAAGTACTCTCGGTCAAAATGAAGTATAGCTCCGCAAACTTCGCCTCAGTTCATAGCTCCTCAAAGATTATAATGTACTTACGTTCCTTGTAGCTACTAAGATAACTACAATATTAACTATATATCATCTTTCAATATCTCTTGCTGTCTAAAAATGATACATTTATTTCTTTGAAAAACAAAAATATATATGTGTTTTATTTTACTTATTATTCAGTGTACAACACAACTTCACACTTCGAAATTTAATGTAAGCTGTAAGTCTCTCATAAAGGATTTTATTGTAAATAAAATGCTTCCCGAATATTAAGCCTGTTGCATTTTTTAGACATCTGCATATTTTCGATAAATAAATAATAATCAATAGGTATTAATCCTTGAGAAAATCCTTGTAGAGTCTTTAGGTTGCATAATTAAAAATGAAAATAAAATTGTTAAGAACAAATATTAAAGATTCGTAATATCACATTTATGTATAAACAATCAGTGATCATTTTTGGTAGTCGGTATTATGTGTGTAAGAATAAGACATGTTTACATTTATCTCCCGTTTGAGAATCACTGCTCGCCATAATAAGAGACACCTAATCATAGTAAAAAGGTAATAAAGTACACTCGGTACAGTTGGGCCGAAGTTGCGCCATCTATCACCTGAAGAAGTTGTCCGTACAATCAGTCCCCGATAGGATCGGTCGCGTGCGGATCGGCATATCCCCCGTTCGCGGTCGAACATTATCTCACCATCGCGTAGCCTATAAAACGTTAAAAATTTAATGGGTCCACGCGGTATTTATTGGCCAAACGGTGGGTTTAAATGCCAAACAAACACGAAAGTTGATATCAGCAGCCTGTTTTCGGCCGATCCATAATTTCACCGAGCTGTGGAGCTGAAAAAATAAGGAGAAATACACGTTCACAACGAGCTTGGTCAGTACGATAAAAAAATCGACCTCCTATGATATTTATAGTGTTTAAACAAGCTGGAAACAAGTTTTGAGCTCTTTTTTCCATTCACACTTCGTCGACATCCTGCAACAGCTTCTGTTGTCACGAGGCAGACAACAACTAAACAACAATTAAATAAATTCTTGACTTCTAGCTGGTTGCGTCAATATTATTAAAATTATAAGTTTCCTTAAATGGACAATATCACAACGAAATAAAATGTCTAATGAACTGTTCAACATTGCTGTCAAATTTTAGAAAAGGTATTCTCGTAGAACCAAAACTCCTTATAATAGGATCATCGCTCTAAAGTACGATTTTATTTTTTTATATAAGTGCTACACTTTACCATATTATTGCTATAATATGAAAATTTTCGATAAAACCGTATATTAAAACAGTCTTCATCTTAAAATTTTTAATATGTTAATTGGTATTAATACCGTGCCAGGAATAATAATAGTTCTACAGCAAGTAAACAATAATTAGAGCTATTTTTTTTTTCTTACGAGAAACTGTTTAAATCGTTATCGTTATTTAAATATAATAGTATATTGTGCAACAAGTCCAGAAAATTGTCTATTTCCGTCGAGATGTGAAAGTTTCGACAAGATACAAAGTCGAGTGCTGGAATCACACAAGGTGGGAAATACGGTGATTCTGCACGAGTGGCACACATACTTTTTCTACCACATTACTCAACGTTACAAAACAAAAATACATATATGAAAGCTATTTGACATAAAAAAACAATATGACGCACATAACCTCGTAAAGAGTATCTTCACACATACGCAGTGTTAGTAATTACTGTGAGAAATTATATTTATAAACTGCACATGCGCAGTGTTGGCAAATACCGTGAGAAATGATTTCTCAGTTTAATTCACGATTGTGGGAAATATACAACTTTGAAGTTTTATATACCTAGTGTGAGAAAAATGCCACTTTCTATAGTGGTCGTAGAAAAAATAAATGGACAAACAAAAATGACAGCAGATACTAAATAAATTAAACCAAACTTTAATTGGTTTTTTAAAAGAATAAGTTCCACAAAAAATGTTAAAAGACCTGATCTTAATATCCTAAATTTGAGATAAAATTAGATTGGCGTATCTAGTAACAGAAAGACCCTTATTTTGAAGATTCTTTAGAAAGAAATATTAAAGAAGAAATCCTAAGTAGTACAAATATTTTCAAAATCAATGAGCGATGAAGAAAAGTGACATACTCAAGAATAAAAAAACTTCAATTTGTTATTTATTTTGAAAGAAATATTTCTTTCTTTCAAAATATGAAAGATCATTTAGATAAATATGTTCTTATTACCAAAATGTGTGCTTAAGGGAGTAAACTTTAATTTGTTACTAATTTTGAAAGAAATACCAAAGAAGAAATGATAGTATAAAATATTTTGAAAATTTGAGATTGGCTTGGCACGTGAGAAAGCTGGCCGGAAGCGATCTATACTTCCTTCCTCGACGATGAATAACTAAAAACGCAACGTTTGGGATTTTTGAATTATAAATTTGAGGGAGTGGAGCACGTGTTGATTATAGTTTTGTAAACAGCGGTTTGTTTGGAAAAATTTAATGATAGATTCGGTGCGCATTTACATTGTGATTAATTTTCCGCAAAGAGATAAATATCCGTTCGGACCACGCTCTTTTAATTGCCAATCGTTTAATCGTATCCATATTTTATTGCTTCGACCCTCACAAATTCAATATCATCAAATTAATTCACTCGGGGACATGTACCGATAATGGATTTTCAACATGCAATAAATTCCCAAAATAAAAAATGGTACACATGTCCTGCACGGTGTAAATAAACTAGCAAGATTTTTACTTTTTATAGCTACTTTTCTCTACAAATGATAATAGTCTAGGTTGATTTAACATCTTCTATAGCACAATATTCCTAGATGCAACAGGGCCTTAAGTATCTAAGGAACTTATTCCAGTTTTACTTACATTTTAGTGGAAAAATGTCAGTCTTAATTGCCCAGGTTTATTCATATCTATGGTTTAAGTACTACGGTTATTATTTTCTTTTTACTTGCATCCTAGTGGATAGTGGACTTAAGTGACAGTCCATAACGTCTGGAAAAGACTGCAGTTTATAGTGGATTCCTTAGTATGGAACTTATGGAAAGCTATTATAAAAAGGTAGTTAAAAAATTAAAAATCAGTCTATCTTCATATTATAAAGACATTTCTGGCCTCAATCAGACGAAGTTTATTTCTCCGTCCTCTTATCTTATAGTATTTTGTACAACAAGCATGAAATCGACATTCCAAGCGATATGTTATAAATATAAAACAATGCTATTTTGTCTTTCATATGTTAGATGGAGTTATTTATCTTTTTATTATAAATATATCACTAAGGGTTTATTATATAATGCTGATCTGTGTATAGTAATGATACCTATATACCTAAGTAGGTGTTCACTAGTCCTATCTAGCGTGAAAAGTGCGCCACAGGGGTAATTTTTATACGAAAAAAAAATATTAGGCGGGATTCAAACTCAACTTCTTCGAGCTATAGTTAGTCATACTAGCCGCTAGGGCGCTAGACTATAGACCCCATTTGCAAACCACTCGGACACAGCGAGTTTTTGAACCCCACATCTCACACTCCGCTCGGCGAATCAAAGCGCGCAAACCAACTAAGATCTTAAGATGATCTACGTCTAGAACCACATCTAATGACTAGGTCAATGTCCCCCATCTTTTTATTGATAAATTAATCGTTCTACAATAAAACCTGGAATGTCTTAAGATGACCTAAGGTGAGAAAACGTCGAAAGTGATGTGTGAAGGATGGGACGCAAAAGAATTCCTGGTTGAAAGAATCCCGTGACGTCGCCCGTTAACGACGTCTGAAATGTAGGAATTAATTTAATTCGACATCTCTACAACTTTATCAATCATTCTACCTACTAAACTACAGAACCTCATCTTTATAATGATAGGTCATAGATCCTCATATTTTTATTGATGAAATCATCGCTGTACAATAACACTTTAAATGTCGTAAGGTGATCTAAGGTGAGAAAACGTCAAAAGTGATGTGTGAAGGACGGGATGGGAAAGGATTATTGGTTGGAAGAATCCCGCGACGTCGTCCGTTAACGACGCCTGAGATTTTTATCCGCTCACTAGATCACGGATCCTCATATTTTTGTTGATGAATTCATCGCTGTACAAGAACACATTGAATGTCATGAGATAACCTAAGGTGAGAAAACGTCAAAAGTGATGTGTGAAGGACGGGAGGATTGGTGGTTGGAAGAATCCCGTGACGTCGGCCTTTAACGACGCCAAGATCCCGAGGATAGTGAATGTATCAGAAAAACTGTTTTATCAATTATACCTGACATGAAGTAAAGTAATACACCACTAGAACCATTTTTATGTAGGAATTAAGTTAATTCGACATATCTACAACTTTATCAATCATTCTACCTATTAAACTACAGATCCTCATCTATATAATGATATCGTGGACTTATCTGTTCTAAGGCTATACAACCACAGTGAGCATTTTTACCCACTCACTAGATCACAGATCCTCATATTTTATTGATGAATTTACCGTTGCACAATAACAGTTTGAATGTTCTAAAATGATGTAAGGTGAAGAAACGTCAAAAGTGATGTGTGAAGGATGGGATGCGAAATTATCAAATCACTAGATTATAACAGATCCTCATATTTTTATCGATGAATTCATCGCTTTACAATAAAACTTTGAATGTTCTAAGATGACCTAAGGTGAGAAAACGTGAAAAGTGATGTGTGAAGGATGGGAGGATTTTTGCTAGGAAGAATCCCGTGACGTCGGGCGTTAACGACGCCTGAGATCCGGGGATAGTGGACGCATCGGGTCGTGCGGGATTTTTGAATTACAGCCCTCACGGTAGATTTGAGGCCCCGAGTCTTTAATTCAGGTTAAATTATTATTGTGCAGATTTCTACGAGTTTCAGTCCCCGTTTAAATACTTTTTAATCTCTGTTCAACGCTACCGAAGTTATTTATGGCGGCCATTTTTTTATTTTTTCACTCTTTCATACTGGTTTTTATCCTGACCGTTCATTTGCTAACTCTCTGATATTGATATTTCGTGCTTACTTCGCTGCTTGCATCATTTATTCATTTCATTAAAAATTTTACCCCAACTGGCCTTAGTTTCATCGAAAACGACCACCAAATATAAAACACGTTATTCTTTTTTTTTAAATAGTTTTCTTATTGGCACCTCCACCACATTTTATTACAATTCTGTTTTTATACAGACGCTATCAGTATCCACTTTCTGCTTAGAATAAATAATAATATTAATTATTATTAAAAGGAAAAGACATAATTTGTTTGATAATTTTTAACCTAAAAAATATCCAATCGAATTTCTATATCTGATCACGTATGCGAATTAGCCAATCAAAATACACTTAGACTGCCCTAAGACTCTTATAAATTTTGTCATGAGGTTGCTAGGTAAAATAAATTTTCATTCATCATTTGTAATAACTTAAATTTTATCACCATCTTCATCAAGCATGTTGCTTGCAAGATTGTTCCAACGAGATATTCCTGACGGTTTGTGATTAGGTCGTGAATCAGTTTATATACCGTGGTATGCGCAATATGGAAGATAAATAAAAAACTGACTGACTCCTTTGCAAACACCTCATTCTTAAATGTAAGTACAATTTTGAGTTTAATTAAATTAAATTGTCAGAAGTTCCAACCAGTAGTACATATTCCGATCCTCTGACTATTTTAACCGTTAAAGAACTGTTTCGAAATTCACCAGAAATCAGTAGAGTTTGGGTTTGAAGTTAGTTGGAACACTTTTTTCAAACAGTGCATGCGTCTTACAGTTCTGAAGTGATTTAGAAGTTGAAACAAACCTAATGATTGGAGCAAGTAAAATAAAAAAATATATTTGTTTCCACATTTTGATAGTGTAAATAAAAATACCGCTATGTCCGAGTGCGGAATATAGTAGAAGCTGTAGGTCTCTTACAGAAGCTGTAGGTTGACAAGCTTACCAGTAAACTACAAGTAAAACTTGTCATGGAACAATATCTTAGGTACTTGATGTCCTGATCCTTCTAGCAATGTTGTGCCACAGATGATAATTGCGATATTAAATGAATGAGATATCTACTTTTACTATAGATTATATATAATATTTTTGTCTTACTTACCTAAATCACAGAATAGTTACCGCGAACTTTGTAGCTAATAGCACAGAATTGTTACATATAGAAGCGACACTCCGTGTCGGCACCTTTCATGTTCCCCTATTCAGTTCTATGACCTTGATGCATTGTGTAGACCTTTAAATTTGTGCTCTTCCCTATCTCTCTCTAAGATGTGAGGAAACTTTCCGATTTTAAACAATGAGCCCTTTAAATGTATGCACATTCTCCATCTCTCACTAATTTTCGTTTCTCTGTCTTACTGTCGCATCTGTATAAACCTATTCTGTGCCTAAATACTATATAAAATTAAGAATTCCATGACAATTTATGATAAAAACCCGACCAATCCTTTATCCTGTCCGCAATTACCATTTACCCTTCCGGTTTGAAACAATAACCGCTAATCGAAGCGCGGTCCCCACGGCAGTGATTAAAGTTCAATAAGAGTCGATTAGGGCTGCCTTGCAGGGCGGCGGGTGTGCGTTGGCCGGTGAAAAATTAAAAAATCTCGTCGCGTCGTCGGAAAGTAATTAGAAATATAGCCGGAGCCGGGGTAAATGGCGTGTGCAGCGCCTACCGCGACACAGATTCCACACAGATTACGCCCAGTGAATTGATTAAAAAACTCCGCCACTACCTACAGGGAACTGGTTGGTATTCTTTCTATTCTTCTCTCTATTGTAGATCTAAATTATGGACACAATTGTAGTGATTGTATCAATGTATTGGGGTGGGATTCCATAACTCGTAACAACTAGAAATAACAATTATTGCTTAGGTTAAGAATACAAGGCTGAGATTCTATAACTCATAACAACTATAAATAACTAGTGCACTTGTTAAAATATCAATTACAAACGTCAAATGTCATATGTCACCTTGATCGAAATTCAAATTTGCAATGAATTTAAGACATTCCCGCATCAGTGTAATATTGTAGAGTGTTCTTTATAATGTATGAGTGTATGTAAGTAAGTATCAAACATAAATAACCATTACTGTTATAAAATAGCAAGTACCTATATTTTGTAGTCGATATTTGCAATTGATATCATAAGTCCAAATGATAGCAACCGGAGGTGTAGAATCCCACCTCAGATTTATAACGAATTCTTCAGTCGTCTTGTTACGTATTAATCACAAATAATAGATTTGTTCCAACTAGATATTCCTTACGGTTTGTGATTAGTTCATATATCAGTTTATGTACCGTGGTTTGCGCGTGCGCGAAATATGAATAGTTCTGGATCATGTTTTGTTGGAACGAATTGCGGTCTAATTCTAAACCGTCAATGTCATTAATGTCAATTGTCTTAAGTTTGTTTTACTTTTCCTTGAAGATTAATAATAAACTCACTGACTCCTTTACACACCTCTTATTTACACTTAAATACAATTAGGAGGTTATAGCTATTAACATACCTAGGATAGTTATGAGTATCATAACCGGCACAGATGTCGATTGAATTCCGATTTTCACGTTATTAATAAATATTATTTTATAAAATTCTCTTATAAGTAACGTTTTCGTGATCAATTCTGTTATGGTTTGATATGTTATGACAATAATTGTCCAATGTTATTTTGACATTTCTGTATGGTAATATTATTACCATAGTAACTTGTCAAATTTTCATGGGATACAATTATGAAACTTTGTTGCCCTGCTCATTTTTGCCTATATAAACAAAAGCTTAAACTCTGATATCGGTAAATTAAATTAATTTAGCAAACTAATGGTACATGCTTCAATCCTCTGAGTGTTTTGACCGTCAGAGAACTGTTTCGGGATCGGTCAGAAATCATGATGTTATGGAATCCCACTTCTGTTGAAGTATAATGTATAATGATTATTAGACTTGCCGTTTTATGATAATCTGCCAATATCTCATCGTACTTGCACTTAGAGAAAAAAGTATGTCTAAGTGGTATTACAAAGATTAGTATATTTGTAGCTCAAGTATCTACCAGGAGAATCTGAAAGTCCGGAGAAAAGATACGTCCTGTTAAATAACACATATTAGAAGTTCTAACATTTTACTGTTCCTAAAGACAACTACGATCTACCAGGGGAAAACGGAATGACTGGAAATATACCAGCCTACCAAACGATACAAATTGGAATTTACCTACAGACAATTATTGCTTTTTTATTCTGGTAATCTCTGTTAGTTAAAGGGATACAAAGTTGAGATCTCCCTCGGAATTCTAATCCAGGTATCTGTCGATCAACTTTCTTTCCGAATATACCTAAGATTCTTCTCACAGACAAAATAGAATATTTATAGTATATTTTTAAGGATTGTAAATATAAATTGGATCTGTTATGTTACTTTAGCGAAAATCAATTTAAGAATCGAGTCACAATCCAGGGATCTTGAGTTCCATTCCTGTGTTTAGCACAGACTTTGATTATCTTATTCTTATTCGGATAGAATTAACCCGAATAAGTGCATGTTCTTAATTTAAAAATCCTTAATGCGATAACCTTAGGAGGATGTACCAATATTGCAATTTATTTTGTGCAGCATATTATAGTTTTTATTTGTGCTGTTTTCATTTATGGCCTCTCAAATCATTTGAGTTAAAGCAAGCATATATGTAAAATATTGTAGTAGATAGTCCGGAGTGGATGGAATATAATTTATATAATAAAAGATAATCCTTTTAACCTTTGACTACAAAACAAAGTGTGCATTTCGTTTTGATGTATTTCTTTTTTCCCGGGGGTTGGTCTTCCCCTGAAAAATGAATATTTTCTTAATTATCCAAACAGACAAGGGTTGAGGGGAGAACCCTCGGACGCATCCCCCCCCCCCCTCTCTAATCACATGTGCTGACCACATCCCGCGGCAAGAAGACCGTGTTTTTTCTTTCTGCCATTGTTTGCAGCTCCTCAAATGTTTTATTTAGATTTTGGAGGTTATTGTAACTCTGAGATATTATTATGCAAACAAAAAGAAGTGGATTTTGTTTCAGTTTTTTCGTGTGGGTAAATAGGGTATAATTTTATACGGCGTACCCCTAGGGAGACATATTTTGGCTTGTTTCATATAAACTCGTACATTTTTTGCTGGTACTAAAGTAATTTTAATTCGTCATTATGTTGGGTGTAATAATTACTGGCGTTCCGAGTGTTTTGTGCAAATTTTAACAACGAATCTTCTGAATTAAAATTCATAACATTAAAATTTCATCCTCTAAGATATCACAACAAAAGAATTTTATTTTTCTGCTCAGAACAAACATAAATTAACAAACAAGCTTTTTATATTAATCTACAGCTCTAAATACAGTAATTCCGTAAGAGAAAGGATATAATTACAACGTTTTTACTCCCATAACCCCGCGGAAAACATTCCTCAAAACAACGACTGACCAGGAAACATCACAGCTCATCAAATTATAATTTGGCATGTATGAATTTAAAAACAAATACTTACACATCTACTTATACAAAAAAGAAACACAGGATATTAAAATATAAGATATAATCTTAAATTTTTAGATCCCGTGCTGGTTTTGTCAATTAACTTTATCAAAGATATCGATAATATATTTACAACAAGTAATTGTAGAGACTACGTATGAGAGTAAATAGTTGACAAAATCCATTTCGATGGTGTTTGAACTTTCGTATTTAAAAGTACTAAAACATAGGACTTCATAATATTTAAGTATTGCTCCAAGATATCTAAGAATAATGGTAATATCATGATTTGATTTTTTTTATGAAATTACTGGTTTATTTTTATTTTGAGAGATTTTTTTGTATGGGAAATTATTGACTAATGCTTCTAAAGATAAAAATTCATTCATTGATAAAAGTTGTGGAAGATAACTGAGTTCTTGAGTTTTTAGATAAATTATTCAAAACGATGAATGTAAGGGTAAATAAAAACAGGAATGTATTAAAAATTTAAAATTTTCAAAATACAGAAATCCGCTTAAACTGAGTGTAATACCACAATAATCTTGTACCATAAAATTACTAACTGTTAGTATCCGACCGAAACATGATTTTCAGCCAAAACCGAAATCGTAACAGAATATTATTTCTATCATTTTCCAGTGTCGGTCGAAACCGAAATTTATTGCATTTTTCGAATAAATATAGTTAATCAATTGCAAATTTGTAATATTTTTATTAAATAATATATTCCACCAAATATTGACTACGAATTCTTCTAATGTTATACTGATATAAATTGTGAATAGAATATGTCAACCGCCGGGATTTGAACCCGAGACCTACATCTTGCCGGGGTGCTCTACCAACTGAGCTACGACTCACTTGGCTGTTCTTATCACGTCGGTTGACATATTCTCTCGTGGGTAACTGCTAAGTAGCCTTTTTAGGACTTTACTAGTCTCATGTTAGATGTGGGGTTGGAATACGACTGCATTTAAACATCTGGTGACACGTTATATTTTAATCAGACCGATATCTCGGCCATGTTTACAAATTTGTGAATAAGAATTGATTTAACAGTTTTAAATAAATTGAAATAATTGTGAAAAGAATATGAATGTTAGAAAGTTGTTTTGTAAAAAAATTGCAGGACATATATGTTGAATTTTAAAAGATATAAAAAGTAATGAAATTAAAGATGAAAGGATAACGGTACAAGGTAAATAAATCGGAACGTGTTAAAAGATTTGCAAAATAATTTCTCAAAGAGTGCTCTCACATTCTCATTAAAATACGTGCGCTTGCCGTATGTGAAATGCAGATTAATTTCAGTGTTTCTTTACATAAACAAATAAATAAAACCTTGAGCTGACGTAAAAGCGTATGCAGCCTCCCGTATCCGTTTCCTAAAAAATCCAGCAAAGATAAAGCGCTGAAAAACCAGGGGCGGAAGCGAGAGGAAAGACCGGCCACATCAAAAGTCCGTCGGTCCGAATTCCTGTGCGTTGGGAATAATTATTCAAGGAACGCCTCAGGAATAAGCGAATAAATGAAACAACCCCCCGAAACGCCACGTATCACCCTATTAAAATTATAATTCGTTTTATTTTGAAACAAACAGCGGCCGGCATGAAATATTAACATTCGCAATGTAATACTTTAGCCGAGTTCGCGTTAAGAGAGCCGAGGCCTTAGGGCAGCCGTCAGACATCATGAATACTAAGCGGTCATTTCCCACCCCACGTGCGTGCACCCCACGCGAAATGAAAGAATTTTAACGATGTCCAGCGCGGTCCCTGAAGAAAACGAATTAGTGATACCGGGACTGCAGAATTTTTTACTGAATTAGCGGAATGGATGGACGTGACGAGACCCTACGTGGGACGATACACATTTTGATTTTCTACACGCGAAAAACATTTCAGATTTCACACTAAAAATATACAAATATATCTTCTTCCTACAGCACAAAAATGCTATACTCTGAAGAAAACGAATTAGTGATACCGGGACTGTAGAATTTTGATTTTCTACACGCTTAAAAGATTTCAGATTTGACACTAGAGTAGAGAAATATATTCTTCTTCCTAACGCACAATAGTAGCATTCTTTTGACATCCGCCTCAACTCACCTCAGTTTAAAGTGAGTTGAACTGAACTTACTTTATACTTTCATCCTTTGAACTAGATATAAGTAAGAAAATAATGTCCGTATCATTTACATCTTCAATTAATAGCTGCTCCTAATGGTAAATTTAAAATTGATGTTTCTTTAACTATAGTCAATTTTATATAAAAACAATACATGCTTCATCTTATTTTCTAATTGGATTAATACCCCAATATTATCCAATCAAAAAACAAAATCAAAGTGCTTCTTTCATCACAGCATATGGTTCTTATAAAAAATGGATTATAGTTGTTTATAAAAAAATAAAACTTATTAATTTGTTATTATTTTCAAAGAAAAAAAGAAAATAATGCTATTATAAATTAAATAATAAAACAATTTTGTTCATTGACCATAAATCAGTTCTTCAGCTCAGATTATTTGCTGTTTTGCTATACAGCAAAAAAATTATTGCTGTAAATGTTATGTACTAAATTAAAATGGATTTTTAGTATAGTTTTTACCAAATTTTGTTATGCGTTTTTAGCAATATCGTTATGTCCCTTACTGGAGGTAAAAGATTAAAATCTAATAAGAAATCTTAAAACAGAGCTGTTTATCCAAATCTTGATATACGGTTTTTACAAGATTCTTGAGGCTCATTCTCAGCTACTGTTTTAATTTTAAATTTTAGTTTTAATATTATGTTTTAATTGCAATGCAGATGTGCTATTTCTTACTAGACGTTAATTTTACGTTTTTATTTAAAATTTAAAATTAGATTAGAATGATACTTTATAGTTGTCTACTTTTTTTAACTAGATAGTAGGACGAAATAGTTACTTAAGCGTTAAGAGCAGATAGTGCTCCGTATAGATTGAGGTTAATTTTGTATCGATCTCCAATACTCTGAACCGATAAACATTTATTGCTCACAATACATAAAATTGAGACATTTTTAAAAAAAAAATTTAATAAGAATTTAACCTTTGTTGTGATAAATCTTGTTTGAAATCACTACCGATCAGTTATTTGTGAATATAACTTAGAACCTTGAAAACTTGATCGTGTACAATATAAATTAATTCATTTTGTGATTCCTTTATTTTTTTGACAAAACGATCCTAGTAATATATAATGAAATAACCATACGTATTACTTAATTTATAGTGATTTATTGTTTCACCAAGTACCAACAACTTATAGGCCAATTCTGAACAAATCTGTAAGACTTACAGATCTGTACATCTGTAAATAATGAACAAAATCGCAATGAAAGTAGCCATTCTTATGTATAATTTTATATTAATCAACAAAAATAGATGCGTTTTTGTCAGTTTTTACAGATTTGTAAGACTTACAGATTTGTTCAGAATTGACCTATTAGTATCTTTGAAATCTGTAGTAATATTTAATTGGTATAATACATTTGTTATAAAATAATGCAGAGTACATAAGTGGAGGAAAGAGAAAACGCTGTGGGAGATGTATGCGTGGCGCGCAATGAAATATAAAGTCGTTGTTAGTTTATCCAGCATTCGGTAACCTACCCTTGGCCGTCATGTCCGTAGTCTGCAGCAGAGAGCAGACATATGAATGAGTGCAATCCTTGTTAAGCAGAGGAATTTAACCCAAACAGCCAAGTTAATAAAAAATTCACGTGCTGCCCATTTAGCCACATCCAACAAAACAACGCCACTCCAAATTTGATCCCAGCCTCCTACATTTTTGATCCTGGCAAAAAGAAGAAGGCGCGCATCCGAGCCAAGTGAATAATAGACGCGTCGCTCTCCCGGGATTCGAACCCGGAGCCGGCGAGCAGTGCTGCCATCTGTCTCCTCCGGCGCCGATTTGCAGCGTCGATATTGAGGTAACGGTTTGGCTCAATGGTCCTTTCGACGTTTGCACGAATTGTATGATGAACGTGCACAGGACCTCATCCAGGATGTTTCTTCGTCCTTCTGTCTTACACAAAACAGGACCTCAAGTTGCACAGACACTTATTTTATATCTATCTTTGGTTTTTCAATCTCCAGGTAATGTCGAAACTTAATAGAATTCAATCAATTGTGGACCATGTTTGATTAACTCCAACTAATTACAGATAACTGTTTTCAATAATTTGTCTTTACCTAATATTTTATTTTTCGATCTTTAGTCGTTAATAGTCACTGTTTAGTCAATTCGTCAATTGTTATCATCATCATCATCAAATACACAAAATTCCGAAATGGAATGAGGCTTCAAGTATCTTAGGTAGGTTCATAACAAGTATTACTTGCATCTTTAATGGTGCGAGTTGTCAATCTACAGTCTCTGCTACCTACAACTTATAGTGTGTTCCAAACTTACTCAGATACAGCGGTATTTTTATTTGACTAAATATTGGCAAAGTTAGGATTTAAATCATAGATCTCGTACTCTCATCCATTGGGGACGGAGTTCGCTAATCAAGTGAGCCACCGCTGGCTTTAGTTAATTGTAGTAGTTTTACTTTAATTCCTACTGATTCCTATGAAGTCTTGCAAGATTTTCCATTTTTAGCTTCAATAGAATAAAGAAAAATATTAGACCCGTATTTTTATTATTCCTCAAAATGAATAAACTGCTATTAAAAATAATATCCTTCAAAACGCGAATGAATTACCCCACTTCCCACCTTGTCCAGTGACGTATCAATGTTCTTACTCAACGTCAAATATAATGTTTTGACTTCCAAACTGACTAATTGAATAATCTTCTGCAAATATAGTGGAACACAAAAGTCTTACAATGCTTTAAATCACAGACTGTCCACTTTACCAACTTTCAAACGCACCAAACCACAATATTTACGATCTGGCATCCACACGTGGATAACTTTACACCAGAACCTATGGACGTCACAATTTTTGCGGCTTTTTTGTAGTATAATCCTTTAAAAGAGTATTATATTACATAAAATATAAATAAAAAAATACATCATATAGAGCAATAAATTAGATATTATAAGATCGTTTTTTTTAAAAAAAAAGGTTCACTTAATTTTTTTGCAAGACCTCATTCTAATATATATTTTTAATAAAATAATAATGTATAAAATTCTTGGAATAGATTCAATTGTAGATGTTTCACTTCTTTTAGGCCTTCTTCTGGAATTGTAATTAAAACCACCAGTCGATCATTTTGCTATTTTCACTTGTTTTAATGACAATTACACTATTTCTTAAAAATGAAACTTAATATCTTGAAACGTATCTTAAAATGACTTAAAAGATCATACCCACAAAGATTTTTAAAAGTTCTTATTTTATGTAGTATAGGACATAACTTTTCTAAGAATTAGACGATCTCAAGTACAGAGTACTTAATTTACATAGTTGTCAATATTCTAAGATAAGATCTTGGCGAGAACTCTACATCAAATATCAAACATAGTAAAAGCATATCTAATTGATTGATAATTATCATCTCTGAGAATATAAGCTTAAAATTGATATTCAATAAGAATTTCTGTGACAGCTATCACCTTAGAAATTATTTTGTAAATCATAAGATATTTCCTGTTGGGCCAGTACGCCCCTGACGGGTTGTCGTTGAGAAATGACGGGATACGAACCTAAGACGGAAGGCAGTGCAAGTTTACGATAGTCACGAGATAGTATAAGCAAGTGTAAATATTTCAGCACCAGTCATGGAGTATCGTGTCAACGTAACATCCACGAACCTTCAGCCAAACTGCATGCAATAGAAATACTACATGGCTCACAGTCTTAACTCGACGCGTTCTAAGATTATTATTTTATCGGGGTAAAGGTTAAAGATAGGACGTCTTCCTGGATTACATGAAAACAACCATGTTGCACTACTGTACTAACAAACATTTATATAAATTATTAACTTTCATATATGTCTTTATTTACACTACAACTTGTTCATCCACTTGTAAATAACTTATGTATTCGTGCCTATAAATGGGTGTGAGATATAATCTTAACAACTTCACACATTTTTCATTTAAAGATTCCACTAATAATAAGTATTACTTCAAATTAAAAATCAACCAATAAAATGTATCCGCTCATCAATCGGTATACAGGTGTCCAGTTTAAGAAGCTAACCATTGCGATCTCGAAAACCGTAAGAGATACGAAGTTAAATTTAGCATTAGTTGCCATTTTAATGATGTTTTTTTTAATTTTGGCCAATTTACTTTTTGACTTATAACTTTCTTGTTTCAATTCATACAAATTTTTTAGTTTACACATTCTACAGACACTTTTTACGAAGAATTGACAGCGATCTTCAAAATTTTTGTAACTCGTAAACTTTTTGAGAAATTCATACTAACTTTCAATTTTTATAAGGGGCTCAAAGTTGTCTTTAGTACTCTGAAATGAAGATATAGGTACATTAAAATGAAAATAAACTAAAATGTTAGAGAATTGTTTTTATTCAATATTGGTCAAGTGTGTTTTGGAAACAAAATCGAAAATCCTTTATTTCCCCTCTCCAAAACTTTATTATTGTTTTTCTCCGGAATTATCAACAAATAAAGGATTTAAAAAAATACGGGTATTTTTATTTTTTGTACAGAATCACAGAATAGGTTTATACAGAAGCGACAGTAAGACAGAGAAACGAAAATTAGAGAGAGATGGGGAAAGTGCACAAATTTAAGGGGCCCATTGTTTAAAATCGGAAAGTTTCCTCACATTTGAGAGAGAGATAGGGAAAGAGCACAAATTTAAAGGTCTACACAATGCTTCAAGGTCATAGAACTGACTAAGGGAACATGAAAGGTGCCGACACGGAGTGTAACTATTCTGTGACAGAATTATAAAAATGGAAGAAAAAAAGTATGGTCATAATCCACTTTAGATGATTAGGATTTTCGAGAAAAAAAATATTAATATGACAACAATTATTATCATGTCAGGTAAACTACAACTTACTCGTATTCAGAAAAATAATAACATCTTTATTAATTTATTTATTATTATAAAAACTGAATTGCTACATTTTACATTATGATGATACCTATGTAGGAACAAAAGAGTAATGCTTTATTTATTAGCATGGAAACAAGTTTAGCTTTTTGGCAACAGTTTGTCAATTACCTATTCCGTGGCACGTTGGTTTTTGCGTCAAAGTTAAGGGGTTGTAAAGAAGTGAAGGGTTAAATTTGACGCGTTTAAAAGCTCAGTTTGTGCTCTTTTAATAAACTGCTAATGAACTCTGACACTGCGACTCACGGTGGATATTCCACGACAGAACGCCAAGAATTTATCGGGATGCAAAACTGAACATCTCTTATCCATTTAGACCTGAGTACCGCGTAAGAAACGAAGAAATGTCTCAAGAAACAGTGACACAAGCGGCGACTCGAGGGATTAAAATAGAAATCATTAATAACAGTTTTTGGTTCTATCAACCGCTTTAGTTATAAAATAAAAATGAATGAATTTAAATATCTATTTAAAGAAACAAATTTGTAAGAAAAAAATCTGATGTGTCCAACACATTACATCCCGCCACTCTAGTAATATATTCTATGTTTTGCAGTGTATTCAATTTATAATTTTAGATTTAGTTTGTTTTACAATTTAGTATATGTTTAATTCATTTCATACCTAAAATTTCCTTCAGAAAACTCGTATAACCAAAAAAAATCGGATGTGTCCAACACATTACCTCCCGCTACTGTAGTAATATATTCTATATAAGTTTTTCAGTATATTCAATTTGTAGTTTTAAAATTAGTTTATTATTGCATTTTAGAGTATTTCATACCTAAAATTACCTTCATAAAATTTGTATGACCAAAAAAAAAACAAGTATTCTTGGCATTATTAAAACCTGATCAGAATTTACCTTGATTCACGCATGAAATATTATACTCCTTATATATTTCTTCCACCTTTATTAATTTTACAATAAAACTACTTCATATTTACATATTTTATCTTTTAAACTCACATCAAATTTGACATTATATGTCAAATTTTGTAAACATATGAATAACTCATCTGTTTTAAAGAAATTCCTCAGCGTAAACTATATGTAATAGTTATTTGTATATCAAGTGCTGAAAGTCTATCTTTGTCGAACCAAAACGAAAGTTGCAGCCTGAGCGAAGCGAAGGTTGCAATCGTTTGTGTTCGACAAAGGACTTTCAACACGTGTTATACACACTATTTTTTCTACTCCTGCAAGATAAAAAATAAGGAAATAAAAAATTATTTTTTGAACATAATTTGACATTTATTGCAAATTTTGTATTTGTGATGCGCAAGTGATGCGTATCCATGGCAGCAACAATGTAATAAACATTTATTAGTGCTGCAAAGTTTTGCAGCACTGCGTGCTACAAAGAGACACTTTCAGCATGAAAAACCAACCAGAAAATTGTATTTTCAAAGCAGGAGTAGAAAAAATTATTATAATTTATATATTTTTTTTTTATCTAACTAAAAGTTATAAATAAACGTAATTATGCAGATCGGTAGAAAATTTAAAAATCATTATATTTAATAATAACGAAATTTGCGAAAAAATTGTAGGTATGTAGAGATATTTTTTATTAGGAAAAAACGGTTAAAGGTTCAAGTAAAGTACTACTTTCGGTTAACCAATTGTAGTTAAAATCAGTTCATCATACTTAAATATACCTCTTAATTACAAAATATTACATTTTTTACATATATCGTATTGGAGTTATCGTGGACAAAAAATCGTCACAGACACACACAGACGGACATACAGACAACACTGTATAAATAGTAAAATCATATTCTAGGGATCCTAATTCGTACTCATATGTTGAAAATACTCACTCGAGAAATTTGTCCAAAAACAATACTTCCCTTATCTATAGGTATATTGATAGGCGGAAGGCGGCGAACGAATTTAAATATCTATTAAAAGAAACAAATTTGTATTAAAAATAAAACTACAAATATAAATTATTTTATCAGCACACTTGTACTTAATACTCCACAAGCACGTCATGTAATAATTCCTGTTTCATTTACCCCTTGAAATTTTTATTTACCTTACAATAAATTAAAAGTCGGACCCTTTATATTGAAAGTGGTCATTTGAAATATGGAATCAGATATATTTTTGACAGTCAAAATAGTTTACATTTAGGGTATTTTCCGTAAAACTCATAAAAAGAATGAATCATAAATGCCAGAGATATTTAACACGATACGAATAATTTATCTCGATTTCAAACGTGAAAATTTTTAGTCAAAATATGAAACTTACGTGTCAACGAAATAACGAAATAATATTGGAGACATTGTTACTTTCATATTAGAATATAGTTCGAGGTGAATATTGAAAATAAAGATGCATTGACGTTATAATTATTTTCGTACATAATTCATGTAACAAACATTTTAAAACCTTAACATAAAATTGGTGGTATTCCTTAAAAGAAATTAATTTTGATGAAATATAAAATCTGGGATTTGATCTCCAGCCTCGATAATTACATATTAACCAAATAAATACTGAGGTGTCCGAATGGTTTCATCAACAAAATGCAAGTAAAATTATCATAAATAATATAAAGTGTATTTTTTTTTACCCTAAAGATGGTATCAGTGTATGCTGTCCAAATGTTAATTGATATAAACATTACAGAACCCAAACTAAACATGGTTTTCTTTTGAACATAAACAGTTTTTTTTTCTACGACCGCTAGGGAAAGTGGCACTTTTCTTACCTATATAAATGTTGAAAGTGGTGTATTTCCCACGATCGTGGTTTAAGTGTGAGAAATAATATCTTACAGTATTTACCAACACTTCGCATGCGTGAAGGTACTTTTTGTGAGGTTACCTACACCATATTGTTTTTTATATCAAATAGCTTTAGTGCATATGTCTTTGTTCTGTAACGTTTAGCAATGTGGTCGTAGAAAAAGTATAATGTGGCATTTGTGTAGAATCATCTATTTCCCACCTCGTGGGAAATAGGCGACTTTCTGCACAATATACTATCAACGGATAAATTTCTGTTGATCACAAAAACTTGTTACTTAACAATTTGATAAGAAAACTGTTTTAATAACAACTCCGTAGGTGGAGTGATTTTATTTTTTAAATCGATTTGATAAAATATTCAGTTAAATGTTTCGGAATATAAAATGTGTGGAACATAAAATGAGTGGAAGATAAAATGTGAGGATGATAACATGATTTGGAAGATAAAATGTATGCTAGGTAACTTTTTTCGTGGATTAAAAGTATGTACGATAAAAGTTGTGCAAGATACAATGTCGAGCAATATAACATGTATGGAAGATAAAATGTATACGCCCCTGAAAAACTGCCTTTCACCATGAAATGAAGTATTCTGATTGGATTTGTGATCATAAAAGAAAACGAAGACCATCATTGGGTTATAGAGTTTAAGAATATGAAATAAGAATATGCTTGTAGATAATATATTTTGGTTAATTTTGGGGTGCCCCAGCGAGCGTTGTTTATCGCCTGCACTGGTAGCTAAGCGCTGTAGCTGAATAACAAAAATCATAAATCCGTCTTGCTTTTCGCTACTTCTTTATATGCCTAATTAGAATTTCTTTTCATTACATTCTGAGACATTTATTAAAAGTGGACTCGGCGGTTTTCTACTTGAGCATAATTAATATGCGCAGGGCAGACTGGGGTAACGCCTCACGGCTGCATTTCATATAAAATTATGTTTAAAATTAACCCGCCCCCTACCCCCAAGGAGAGGGGATGACACCCGACACAACATTTGGAAAACTTTACCTTATCCTAAATCTAACACAATATACAACAATCATTGCTAAACACAGTTTTTATTTTGAATTTTGGTGGAGGCGCCTACTTTTTTTTGATAGTCACTGTATTTATCATATTAGTAATAAAGTTGATTTGGAAAATTTTATCTTATCCTAAATCTAACACAACACAATCAGTTATAATTACTATCTTTATTTAGAATTTTGGTGGAGGCGCCTACTATTTTTTGGCACTGTCGCTGTATTTATCTATTAGTATTAAAGTTGATTTGGAAATTTTTATCTTATCCTGAATCTAACACAACACACAATCAGTTCTAATCACAATCTTTATTTACAATTTTGGTGGAGGCGCCTACTATTTTTTGGTACTGTCATTGCATTTACCATATTAGTATTAAAGTTGATTTAGAAAACTTTAACTTATCCTAAATCTAACACAACACAACCATTTCCAATCACGGTCTTTATTTAGAATTTTGGTGGAGGCGCCTACTATTTTTTGTGCTTATTTATTACACATAGAAAGAAACTGTACTTATATTAGTTTTAGAATTGATTTGACATGGCATGGTTTACATGTTGAGTAATTTAAACACTCTGCTTTAGATTTACTGATGATGCGAATTTTGTTCTCCAAACTGTAATATATTTATTTTTTTAAAGATATATTTAGCAATAGGGATAAGTTCAATTTTATTTTTCTAACATCATAAAAACCTTAGACTCCATTATATTATTTACCTTATTGGTCCATATTCTTAAATCCGAAGTAGTGCTAATTCAGAAATATCAAATTTCGGTAGTTTCGTTTTAAACTTTAAAAATAATTCTCTCTAAAAAATATAATATCTGATCTTGTCCATGATATATGTATTAATCTAATAGTTATTTATGGTACAAGTGTGTTAAATTACAGATAAGTCACGTGGAAAATATATAAATATGAGAATTTTTTATTTGTGTAATTTTTTAATGATTTTTGACTGGTTCCAAGGTTGCATAAAAATTCGATTTTTTTATTTAAATCGGATTTTTCTAATTTAAAGCAGGTTTTTTTTAATTTTCCAAAAAGATATAATATATTTCAAAAACGTTCATTACAAAAATCTTTTATTATGAGGAAAAAATCATATTATAAAGAATAAGTATAAATTTAAAGAAATAATAAAAAAACTACAGTAAAATTCGTTTATAACGATACTTATAGAGACAAACTGATTATAACGTCGAAATTATGACCACATCTTTGAAAGCCCATATACTATGTTATTTTACTTTTATCGGTTAAAACAAAAAATTACACATTAGTGAAAAAATTATCTGCTTTCTGAATTCAAAATAATATATCAATATAGACGTTTTATCGAGGAAGTTAAACAGATTTAGCAGTTCTTGAAAGTTTTGTCACATGGTAACATTACCCACAATTTTCGTAAATCTGGTAAGTTAAATAATAATTGCAGAACAAGTTATTTATATCAATGTTTTTTTTTTAAATCAACGTGATTCAAATCTGATTAAATCAACCTTAATTGATCCCAAACTTTGCAAAGATTAAAACAAGTATTGCTGATAAAAGTAATACTTATAAATTCCATACAGATAAATAAATACTCAGTACTAATATATTTACAGCACCATTATCATCAGTAGTACGATATTCATACATGGAACAGAACCTCAAGTAATTAAGCCATTTGTTTCGTGACAAGTTACTTGCATTTTTAGTAGTGTAGGTTGCCAGCCTACAGCCTCTTTAAGGAATCTGCAGCTTATGTTTGACGACTCTGATATTTGAACCCCAGATCTCACCCTCAATTCAAGTCGAAACGCACTAATCAAGTGAAGCACCACTGCCCGTATATTTATACTGTATATTATTTATATTTATTATTTATACGATAATAAATTTTGACTGAAAGTTAGAGAACCACAATTCAAAAATTAGGTTTATTAAAGCAATGTTCATAATTGATATAGGTAGCGCCTCCACCAAAATTCCCCGCAATAATTCTATCAGGGAATTTGGACAATTTGAATGTATCTCTCATTGTAGTGTAAATCAAGCCAAGTATAATTCTGTGTTCGTTCCTCTCGCATTATAAAAACCTGGGCCCGTATTCACGTGATGATATATGACAGAAAAGGGTCGCGAAATATCAAGTAATTAAGAATGGTAGCGGTGTGTGCATAGAGCATCACTTTATTCAAAAGAGATGTTATATTACACGAGCTGCTGTAGCACAGTGTGTGAGTGTGTGTGTGCGTGTGTGTGTGTTCAGGGTGTAACACAACACATTAGGGGGGAGGGACCGGCCATTACTACGTCACTGCATGCTCATTTTTATCATTACGATTTTTAGGCATAGAGCTTTGCTTTGTGGATGGAACAACATGTACTAAAATCTGACGCCGTTATTATTTAACTCTAATATTCTACATATTATGTTTTATACTTACATATAATAATTTTTATTTTTTATTTACGTATAACAATATTGTTACATATTTTAAATATATAATAACATAAAGTTGGCTACAGCCAACTTTTGAATAAAATATTTAACAACTTCATGTACGTACAATAATTTTTCTAAAATATTTTTCGATGTATACTGTTCTATAAGTATTGTTTGTTGTATTTCATACATTCCTGTTTATTACAAATAATGATTGAATTTGCAAAAATACTGTAAAGAACGTGACTCACCGCAGATGAGTCATCGCGACTGACCTGTCTGGTCAGGTAGTCTCGCTAAAATAAAAGAGTGTAAGGAACGATGCTCTTATTATGCGGGAATTTTATAGAGTCCAGAAGGTTCTAGAATGTTCGAGATTAGCTGCCCGCAAGTATAAAAGGGTCGCGTCTGGTTTGACCGAAAGATCGATCAATCTGATCTGATCATTTGATCGATCTGATCGAAGAATTAATTTATTCGCTTGAACCTGATTGATTAGATCGATCTTCATTGATCAAATTGGTCTTAAATAATCAGGTCGATCTTGATTGAGCAGGATATACGGTCAACGTGTTTGTATGCCTAGTCTTTCATTTTATATTTCTCATGTATTTTTTAACGATGGATATTTAACTTATATTGCAGCTGTCCTAATGAAGATCGATCTGTAGTTGAGATCGATTAGAACAATCTAGATCGATCTAAGTAAACAGGGTATTTTTTCTGATCGATTAAGATCAAACCATAATAATAATAATAATAAGATCAGTCTAGATCGATTAGATTGATCTAATCAAATTGGATCGTTTTTTTCTGATGATAAAGATCAACGATTCTGTCTACATCTGTTGGTCATACCAGAACTAACACTTGTACTGATCATCCAAATATTCTTATATTAATTGCAATAGTCATATTCAACTTGTCTGGTTAACAAACAGCATTTAGCATAGATAATTTGCACTAATCAATATTATTAATTCATTTTATCTAAAATCATTATAGATTTGTTATATTTTTATGACATTTATTTTTTGAATAATACCTATAATATGAAAAATGAATAAATGAAAAATTATTATACTATTCATCAATTTTATATGCTCTATTGTCTGTTAAAATTTTTAAGTTATTATTGTTATAGATATATTTTGATATATATATGAAAAACTAGTGTCCTATTTGTCAATTTTATGCGCTCTATTGTCTATTAATGTTTGATTTGTATGCGACGAAGTCTCCGTTTGAAATAATATAAAAATATGTGTGTTAAAGTTAGATAAATGAGGTGAGGGTCTGTACTATCCAGCGTGCGAAGTCAATGGTCGAGCAACGAACATCGTCCATTGAGACCGATTTTTTCACAAAACTTATCCATCTTTGTTACATTTAATAGTGATTGTTGTGTTGTGTTATGCCGGTGATTTTATAAATGTCGAGTAATTTACTGTCTAAGTAAAATGTATGTGGGCTCGTATGTGGCCATCCCCTTAATTATCGAAGACTGATCTGTGACAACTGATATTAAAAGGTATAAATCAAAAAATAAAAATCCCAGCGCGAGCTTTTGCTCCTTTTAACCCTTGTCCGGTTTTAAAATTCAACTGTAAATTATCATTAAAGCAACCACCGACACCTACGGTTTTTTTAAATCTGAAAATTTAATATTTATTCTTTATTAGACTCATAAAAATATGGCCTCGTGTCTCAGGGTCCCCGAACAATGAATACACAACAATCAGCTACTTTAACGAGATGAAGAATTAACTCTGACTTGTATATTACCCTCCACACATTATTTTTTACTCCCAATTATATTATACCAGGTACCACACTTTCAAATTTAGATGTATGATGATTTATTTTTTATATTTAAATAATATAAATATATTACTTTTCATCTACGGCTTTTTACCCATTTCTGGGAGTGTCAAATATCGACAATGATTTATTTACACCGTAGAGAACGTTTAGTAGATGGAACCTCTCAGGCACATTTGCTGGCATGGTGAGTGCACCACTGGGGGGCATATTGTATGGGAAATGGATTTTAAAATGGGTTCAAGATACACAATCATTTTTTAACTGATGGGTCAGTAAAAATAATTCTCATTAAATTATTATAATTATAATTAAAATATTTTTTCTACGACCTTTATAGAAAATAGTATATTGTGCAACAAGTGCAAGAATGCCTAATTCCCACGAGGTGTGAAAGTTTCGACAGGAGATGAAGTCGAGTGATGAAATCACACAAGGTGAGAAATAGATTGATTATGCACGAGTGGCACACTATACTTTTTCTACAACCACTATAGAAAAAGACACTTTTCTCACAGAGTATAAAGATTCAAAGTTGCTTATTTCCCACAATCGTGGGTTAAAGGGAAATCATTTCTCACTGTATTTGCCAACATTGCGCATGTGCAGTGTGGGAAATATTGCCAACACTGTGCATTCGTGAAGGTACTCTTTGCACATGCATGTATTTTTGTTCTGTAAAAGATAATGTACAGTGTGCCACTCGTGCAGAATCTCCTATTTCCCACCTTGTGTGATTCCAACACTCGACTTTGTCTCGTGCATAAATTTTCACACTTCATGGGAAATAGGAGACTTTCTGCACTTGTTGAACAATACAATATTTACATCTCCAATTTATTTCGAACCACAATTCAATCATAAAAAAATATAATTTTTAGGTTTTTACTCTAAAATTTTTCATGTAAAGCCAAAATAATCCAAAAAAAAAATTGTTGTGTCCAATATTCTGGTTTTCGAAAATAGTTCATATTGATAGACGTCTATGCGCTGATTTGAAATTTACAAACAGAATTTAATTATCTCTTTTCGTGTGTTTTTGGGAATATCTCAAAAATGGCTAGAGATACAATTTCAACGATTATACCAGTCGATTCAACGAGTAAAGTTACATAAAGAAATGTTTTCTCTGCGTATACGTTCTTTGGACCGATTCGGTGAAAAATGAGAAAAACAAAAAAACCGAAATTTCAGTTTTTCGCTCGGGAACTTTTTGTCTCCTTGTTCTTGGTTTCCTGCATTTTATTTCCAGCAGGATTATAATTTATAATTTGTGTACGTGCCACTTTTTTTTGACTCAGAAAAAAACCTAAATATATTCTATATTTACTCTAATAAAATTTATTATTTGAGAAATTTGTATTAAATAACGAACATTATTTTCAGAAATCATTCTTTGGATGAACGTCTTTTTGCCTTTAACAAAATGGTGGAGGTTCGTCAAATTCGTTGGCATCCGGGATCCAAATCCGAAAACCATCTTCTTGTCTTGACATCCGACAACATGTTCAGGTATATACCCATTACTGGATGTGCCAATCAGCTTCAAATAATACTTATTAATTTTTAGATTGTATGCAATTCAACAATCCGTCGCATCTCTAGTGAAAGTCTACCAAATCGGGACTCAACCTACAGGAATGCTTCCTGGAACACGTCTTCCGTTTCTTGCAGGGTTGGGAGAAACAGGAGTGGATTTTGACTTTGGTCCTCCGATTACTTCTGGAAAGGAAAAACAAGGGAAAGGGACTTGGGATGACCTGGAGTGGCCGATTTATATTCTTAGAGGAGATGGGGAAATTTTTATGATGTTTATTGACATCAGTGAAAAGTAAGAAATAAAATTATTTTACAATATTTTTTAACGTTGATTTACTGGTCTTATTTACAAATTTATGATTGGTAAGTGATTTTGAACATTACTTACCGATCGGTATTAAGAATGGTAAGAACACTATACCGATTGAAGACAATTATTTGGAGGAAGAGCGAAACGATAACTTCTTTCATTATCTTAAATCGGCATTCCTTACTGTTCGCAATGCTTATCTTATTTTTTGAATGATCAAAATTAAATTTTCTCCTCAACATCAATGATGGGTGCCGATATTTCAAAATTTGCTTGGGGGTAAAATTTCTTACAATGACCAAGATCAAAACATAAAATTACTAGAAAAAAGAATCACTTTAGAATGCTCTAATTCTTGGCCTATTAAAACCAGGGCACATTCTGGAGCAGTTTTAGCTGCAAAACATTTCAAAATACTCTAAATCCTGACACACTGAAACCGTAGCACAATCCCGAGTAGCCAAATCTGCTCCATAGAATGTGCTCTGGTTTTAGCAGGTCAGGAATTAGAGCAAACATTTCTGAATGTCCAAATTTTTTACTCACTGAAACCAAAACACATATCAGAGCAGCCGAAACTGCTCTAGAATTTTCTTTGGTTTCAGTGGGCCAAGAATTAGAGCAAACACTTTAAAATGCCCTAATCCCTAACCTACTGAAACCAGAGCAGCCGAAACTGCTCCAGAATGTGCTCTGGTTTCAGCAGGTCAAGAATTAGAGCAAACACTTTTGAGTGCTCTAATTCTTGACCCACTGAAACCCGAGCACAATCCAGAGCAACCAGAACTGCTCCAGAATGTGCTCTGGTTTCAGCAGGTCAAGAATTAGAGCAAACAGTTATGAGTGCTCTAATTTCTGACCCACTGAAACCAGAACACAATTCAGAGCAGCCAAAACTGCTCCAGAATGTGCTCTGGTTTCAGCAGGTCAAGAATTAGAGCACACGTTGAAGAGTGCTCCAATTCCCGGCCGGCTGAACTAGATCACCTTCAGGGCATAAGATGCCCTGGAAGGTAGCCTAGCCAAACCACCAGGCGGGGCAGAGGCCCGAAGGCCCACTACCGCCCCGGCGCCCCGCACAGCGGGACTGAGTGCTACCGTCTCAGGTGTCCAGGTATATCCTCAGACGCGCATTATCACCCGTCATATGGATTCCTATTGGCTGAAATTCAATCTGTAATTGTGGTTGAACTAATAGGAATTTTAAAATGAAAAATTGTATACGTAGGTACTTTGATGCGACTAATTCACTGGTAATATTATTAAAGGTGTAACTCACACCTATTTTAGGGTAGAAGTCAGTCACTTAAAAATGGAAAGAGGTACAATAATTCTTTAAAATAATAACAGTTTAGGGTTTTATTACTGATGTTAAAAAATTCTGCGGTAAGGGAAATGTTTCCTTTCCACATGTAGTCGGCGCCTATGGCATCATTAAAAAAAGTATCCAGAATGTGGGGTATTAAAATTCATTAATCGAAAATTCATTTTCATAGGTTTTAATTTTAAAAGCAATAAATAAATGTACTCATTTTATTCATGTTAAATACATATTTACTTACCGTTCAGTGTTCTAAAATCAAAATAAGTATTATGGGCAGTAAGTGTTTTATCGGTTTTGGATCTTCCTTAATCAATAAGAAGCACTTACTGTTTAGTATTTCAATAAACGATAACCATATTTTTCCAGAAAATCTCCAATTTTAAAAGGACCTTTACCAATGTATCCATCAGCAGATGATAACTACGGATCTGAAGCTTGTGCGATAATGTGTTTTCAAACAACACCTCCAGTTCTTGCAATTTCTTCTTGTACTGGGACTATTTATCATTGCGTAGTACTTACTCCTAACGATGAAGACGAATTTGGTGGAAAAAAGGTAAAACATCACTCATCATCCCTTAAAATTAGGTAACCATATATCTCAAATTCTGGAAATCGTTCCTGTTTGTCCCGTTGAACCTAAGAACCATTTCGGAATACTGGCATTTTAAATTTAGTACTTAACGTATATATTGACATTATTGATTAAGAACAAGATATCTGAATTTAGGAAAACTTGTGACTGAAGAATAGAATTTTGTGAGGCTTCCGAATTTCAGAAGTAAAATTCAATTTTTGTTTGCTATACCCCACAAAATTCAGATATAAAGACAGTATTTATTTAAAGAAATATTCATTAGTCACAAAAAAATCTATACTTACGACCTTAGATGAGGTATACGGGTTACCAATAGCAATATTCTATTAATTTAGCGCTCGTTATTGAGAGGAGTTTCTTGTGAATCTGTTTGGCGTCCCGAGTATAAATTTATCAATTGTAAATGCTATTCCTATTTTTATATAAAGTGTGTTTGAATGAAATGTATATGATTTTCGATTTATTTTGACTTGTTCTGCATGTCATATAAATCTTGAACACTTATTTTTTAACACCCTGTATATTTAAAGTGTGTTTGTATAATAAATGAAAATTAATTTAGAAATGATAAAAATTATAAATCTGTTCTCTTCTAAAATATATTTTTTAGAACATTGTCAAACATTCAAACTATACAATCCACCCTGCTGATAAAGTATTGTACGTGTTTGAAAGTATAGAATTGGAGCTAGGCATTTCAGTTACTGATTCTGATACAGCATATTCTTGCCCAATTTTCTTGCATCCAGATGATTCTAGTAAAGAAAGATACTTCTGCTCTCATGAAACTGGAGTTCATATTGTCAATGTACCAATTATAAACGAGTTGGAAAATTATTTAGAGAGCAAAGAAGGTAAGAAATAATAAATAAATATTGAAGGAATCTTAAAGTTTTTTTTGTAGATGATATAGATATGTGTTTTCCAAATATGAACAACAAAAGTGTAGCAGAATATTTGTTGTGTACTCATACAACAGGAACTGATAAAGTTAATCCTGTATTGGGATTTACTTTATTTCATTGTCCTACCACAACCATTATCCTTTTGGGATCAGGACAAGTTGTTACTTTACCTTTAATTTCTTCTATGTTGCTACCATCAAATGATCAGTTAGATTTGATGAATACTGAAAATATGACCTCACCATTAAAAAAGGTATGAAATAATTGCATATTTTAAAACAAATTTAAAAGAAAAAAATATTTTCAGATGTTAAAAGAACCGTTTGATGCTCATATTAAAAGATGTTTAAAAACAGACCTTAATCAACCGATTTTAAAACTAGCTAAAGACAGTAATCCATCTATTAAGGATTGTTATGAAGTAAGAATAAAAATAGTTTAAAAAAACAAAGATTAATATATTTTTTTAGTTGTTAACGCGTGCCACACAAGTATTTCGAGAAGAACACTTCAAAAAATATGAAAACATTAGAAAAGAAATTGAAAAACGTGTGGCGGCTTTACAAATGTTAAAGAAACACCAAACTAATGAGTTACAAAGAATTAATATTTTAAAACAGAGCTTACAAGAAAATGCTGAAAAATTAGCAGAAAATTACGAGGACATTAAGGATAAACAAGAAGAACTAACAAAACGGTAAATTTTAAATCATTTATTTATTAATTGCTATTTTACAATTTCTATGTTTAGATGTGAAAAATTATTAATACTTGTAACACAAAAACAACCTCAACCGTCTGAATCTGAAAAGAATTTATTTAAAGAACTGAAAAATGCTGAAGAAAAGATTAAACAATATTCTAAATCAATTGACCATGTTAGAAGTAAGCAAAAATATCAGGAACTGCAAGTAAGTAAAATTATATTCTATTTGGGTTAAGAACGCAGTGTAACGTGGTATAGGGAACCAATCGGTTTACACACGGCACAGTTTTACACTATACAAATATTGCAAGTGAGAATAGCTAAATTTAATTTAACTGAAATAAATAAGTTTAATATAAAATGAAATATAAGTAACAAATAATGTAATATAATAGTTAATTTTAGTACAAGTAATATTAATTTTTACATTATTATTGTAATATAAACAGATTATCAAAAAAAAAAGCTGGATTTATAAATGACAGAACAGGTTTTTCCTATCCCTCTAGTAGTATTTATTTGAACTACTACGAAGTGTACCGAAACGAGCCGAATATTCACGAATATATAAAACACACACGTACAAAATAAACTTTAGTCAATTACTAAAATGTGTAAATCAGGGACTCGAACTGAAAAATTTTAAAGTTCGGTTACGGTTAACGGTTTTTACCTTAATAAAAAAACGGTTTCGGTTATCGGTAACAGTTTTTTGAAAATATTATATTGATTTTTATTTCAATAAAAATTGAAAAAATTTATTTCGATTTCGTTTCGGTTAAAATTGTAAATTTTATTAAGTACAAGCATAGTTAATTTAATTTTAAGTACTTTGATATATAACTATTTAATCAGTATTACATTAATTACAAAAGAATTTTATAAAAATAAGTAAAATTTATAGTTTATTTTTAGTTTAATACCATATTTATATTTATACTGGTTTTAGTTCCGATATTTATTCAGTTCGGTTACAGAATAAATTTATTTTTCGTATCAATTTTCGCTTTCCATACTTGAAAAATAAAATATAGGTTTCTGTTTTCGGATACAGGTTTTGGTTTATTTGGCATAAATCAGCCTTTACATTCATATTTGACCTAAATGTTGTGTAAACTAGTCTCAATTAGCACCCCCTCCAGTGAAATCTTAAACCAAATGGAATACAGGTCATTTTTAAACTACTTTAAATTTTATGTCTTAACACAGGATGCATTAATTTATTTTGAAATTGCAGATGAAAAATTGGATGAATCAAGAAAAAAAGAAAGAAGTTACTCTCGGAAGTGCTCAATCTACTGTTATAAAAAATAATTTGAGGGATATGTATGTTTAATTTAAAAATATATATATTTGATAATTAATTTAAAATGTTATAGGACCAAACAAATTACGGAAATGACCGAAGAAATAAAAATATTCAAAGAGGAGCTGGGATTGAAATAAAGTAAGTATTTTCATGTAACTATTGTTTATTGATAAAATTGTATAAGAAATAAAATAAATGTAACAACAAAATGCAGGTAATATACCTAATAAAATAAATAAGCACGCCCTATCCTACAATCGAACACATTCGGCGAAATATTAGATCATTAATCCTTTTTGATATGTCCTTTCTTATTCGGTTTAACATTTTCCTTACAAGTTTTGTGCAAATTATTTAAATCAAACGCGCTTTTAATATTATCTTCAGAAAATAAGAATTTCTGAAGCTTTCCTTTGGAGTCGGCATTTGGTCTTCTTGAGACTTCTTTCCCATCTTGGAAAAGAATTACTGTTGGAAGTTGTTTACTCAACGAACTGTCGTTGACGTGGTACTTTTGTCCAGCGTCCGGATAACGACCGACGTCTACTTTACCGAACTTTAAATTATCTAAAGTGTAATCGTAGCTTAATTTAGAGAAAATTGGAGCAAAAGTTACACAAGCAGGATTCCAAACGGTGTAGAATTCAACCACCCATGTTACTTTTTTGTCGCGTTGCATTTCTTCTATCAGACCTTGTGCCCCACGGAAATACGTGACCATTTCTGGACCGGAATAAGTTGGTTCTGGGACCAGAAGAGCCATTACTGTAAAACAAAATGGGTTTATACGAACCCGGTATTAACACAAATCACAGATCGACATATTTAAAATAGGGTTTGTATGAATCAATTATATAAAAAAAAACGTTACTTACAAACAAAAATGACTCCAAAGACCAACCCCATCCTAAAATCGGCGTAAAACCATAATATAAGGTTCGCCACTTTGGTATACATAAAACTAGACGATAAATAATTAATCATTGTAACACTCCCAGCTTTTCTTGTGCGTATCATTATAACAATTAACAGGAAAAACAGAATTTCTGTTTCTCGCTAAAAATAGGACAAAATTAGGCTTTGAAAATTAGAACTTGTAAATAACCTACCCCATCCAATTCACATATATCTTGTAAGAATAATACATTACAAACAACAGGTGTTCTTTTGCAGAAGATGTAAGAAAGACTTAAGATTATATTGAATAAGTAATAAGGACGAAACAGTAATATTAAATCTTGTTTAAAAGACATTTTAACTCGTGCACTCCTTTCCGTCAAATTTCAATACTGCCAACTGGTATGTGCTCCAAAACCTTACTATGGAGGGTAGAGTAAAGTATTGTAACCTATAGTTCTTAATAAAGACGGGCGTTAGTATTTATTTGTTAATATTCACGTGATTAAATTCACCCTAAAAATGTGTTTCGAATACTTTTATGTTATGAAATTTTCAGTGGCGGCTCTAGACATTGTACATTACAGGGGCTCAGTCTTTAATAAAATAGCATAAAAAAGAAGCCCATCAATCGATTCTACAGGCAAAATTACATAAGTGTGTCAATTTTCAAATTTCTATTCCAACGAATTCAATTTTTAGAAAGGAAAAACAAGATTCCTTAAATCTTTCTCGACTTTTGACGAATTTAATTTTTTTGCTAAGGCCGTATTTTGACCCATAAGGGAATTAGGGCGCTAAAAAACATGAAAAACCTGTTTTTTTTTTGGGTCTAACTTTGAACGAAAGTATCTCGAGAACAGTAAGAGAAAATTGAATTTAGTTTTGAAATTTGGAATTAGTCCATCAATAGTTACTTGAGTCCAGAAACTAAAAAAATTGCAAAAAAAATTTTTATCGTTTTTCTCAGTTTTCACCGAATTATTTCTGTTACGTACATACCCATTTTTAACTCAAGACGTGAAAAAGCTTTTGTAAAATTTTATGTTTTTCTTTACTTTTATGGTAATAAAACTTCTACAATGCCTCAAGCCACTATGAAAACAGCCTCACGCCACCACTGGATATTTCCTTACCTTAGTTTCTGTATACTTTAATAGATAAAACAAATGTTAACGCATTATAAGGATTAAATTATAAAAAAAACTTTTACTTTTGGAACCCTGAGTTTTCAACTGTTATCTAATATTTTGGGTCGGTTTTAAGCTCTATACTCTCGAGTATGGTTTTGGAACGCAGCCCAAGTGATGTGTAAAGTGTCGTGTTATTGTGCTGTCACATCACAAAAAGGAAATGTTTATTAATATTTGAAAGTATATCAATGTGCATTAAATAGTTTTAGGTCAATTTCTCTGTTTAATTAAGGTAAATAAATCAGTCATTCGTTAGTTACAGTGCGTGTTAGTAAGTTGCGATTACGGATAACCTCAAGTTTCAGTTATGTCTCAAAGTGATACGAAACCATGGGAAAGACCATGGACTACCGAAGAAATGATAGAAAATGCTTCCAGTTGGAGTCTAGCTGGAGACTCCGGCTTGCTAAAATATTTAGAAGACTTCTCTGAGGTAACTTTCCTTAGAATATCAATTTTTTTGTACTCATTTTTTGTTTAGAAAATGTTGTCGCAAGTGAAAGACACAAACGACCGCTTGAACGATTTAGTCGACACAGCAGATGCTACTAGTTTAGCTTTACAAAACGCTACGAACAAATTCATGGGACTCCGCAATACTCAATTCATCGAAAGTCGAGTTTATGAAGACGATGAAACTCTCCCGACAAAACAAACTCCAGAAAAGGACGAAAAACCAAAACCTACTAAAGATGAAAGGTTGGAAGAGATGAAAAAAGCCATCTGCAGTGGTTTAGAAATCATAGATAAATATTATGAGAAAGTAAAAATTCCCGAGAGCGATTCTGAGGATGATACAGATGGACCGAATATTTTGTACCAACCAATTGATCCGTATATCGACAGACCTTTACCATACGCTATTGGAACTTCTGAGTGGTATCAATTTAATCATGCAGGGTTGGGTTCTTCATCTGATTCAGAAGTTGAAAATGAACAAGAACAGTTCAGCGAGACCGAATCTGAACCCGAAATTAAGGATCTGCCAGAGCGAGATCGCACACAGGTAAAAAAATGTAATGTAATTATTTACAGCATATTAATTTTAAAATTTTACCGTTAAACACATACACAGGAACCAACAGCTAAAAAAATTAATCTTTTGAGTTTTGATCCGGTTTGATTAACTTTGCATTAAAAACCGGTTTAAGAGAAAAAAAAATTGGTTTAAAATAAAAATTTCGGTTCAGTTCCGGTTTTTTTAATATTCGATTCGGATAGATTTAAATATGTCGTTCATGTACAAAAGGTTGAAAAAAATCTTTCATTTTTCAATACAGCTAAAATTATTTATCGTTTGGTTCAGGTTTCACTTTAGGTTCAACAAATTTGCATTAAAACCAATTTAACAATTTATTTTTAAAAGTTCAGATTCGTAAAAAATAATTAATTCAGTTTATGGCTCAAAATTAGGAATTCAGTTCCGGTTCGAATTCGGAAAAAACCTAGTTTTTTGTTTATTCGGTTTGGATACGGATTCAGTCCTAAGACACCGATTGAATTAAATATGGTGTTTAATTTCAAAAAAATATGGAAATCTTTAATTTTTCAAAATGAAAATATTCTGTTTAGATTCAACAAACTTTCATAAAAAACTGGTTTAAGAGCGATTTTTTTAAACTTGGTATTGTAAAAAGTGAAATTTTAAATAAACCCGTAGAAATTATTTGGGTTTATAAGATCAGTGACCTTGAAATATTTCAATTCGATTGCGTTTCGGATTCGGTTTTCCTGATTGTACAGTTATTTAAATTTATCGTTCAATTATAAAAACTTGTGAAAATCATTTTCTGGTCGAAAATGCCTCAAAATCTTACTGTTAAATTTACTGCTAAATAAATTTTCCGCGCTACTTCTTTCGAATTCATTACTAAATGCAAATGACACATAAATTTTAATTTTACCGGCCTGATAATTACTTTCTTCAGATACCCGGGATATCAGACAGTGAATCGGAGGATCTGCCGAAGACCAAAATGTCGAAACCGGTTGCTAACTCTACATTTAATGACAATACAACCGATAGAAATATGTTCGATTCGAATAGTGATAGTGAAACTGGCTCTCTACCTCCTCAGGTACACGAGAATTATATTTATAGTGATTTAAAGCTAATAATAATAATTTGAAGGTAAACACAGTAAACAGTAACTTTGCGGAAGAACTCGCAGCTAAATTAGGCCAAGTTAAATCTGATATTCAACCAGAGGTGAACACAAAACCCATTAAAAAACAACAATCAAACATTCCAGGTTTGTGGTTGCGGTTTTATTTTATTTCATAGTTTAATTTTCCTGTAATAATAGGTGGACTATTTTCCGATGAACCTCCACCATTGGACGATGATGACATCTTTAGTAAAAAAAATAATTACGGACTCTTTGCGGGAGGAGACAATCTTTTTGATGATAATGATGACACTGATTTCTGGAAAGGAACTTCTACAAAACCTACAAGTAATATTTTTTATATATTTTATTATTTTTCTTAATTTGTTTTTGTAGCAGCGACAAAACCAAAAGACTTGTTTGCTGAGGAAGACAATCAAGAAATATTTTCGGAAAAACCCGAAAATAAACAAAAGGTAAATTTTATTTTTTTTGGACATTTAAAAATATATATTTTTTTGTTTTTGTGACCTAGAAATCGTCTGGACTGTTTGACGAAGATGACGACGATTTATTTAGTGCCCCAACAGTACAAGAAGCAAAGAAGACTATTTTTGCGCCTTTCAAAACAACAACACCGTTGGTAAGTGAAGAGCCGCCCGAAATCGAACCTAGTGCTCCTAAAACACAAACCCAGGGAGAGGAAGTCAAGAAAAAGGTAGGAATTATATTTTATTTTATTAAACATTATTTATTCAAAAAAAAAATACCCTAAAAATATTTCGCTTACTAAAAAAATATCTGAACATATTTTTAAATAGAAAAACATTGATTAATAACGTGAAGATTATTTTATTAAAAAAAAAAATTAAAAATTAATTACGATTAGTAAAAAAAAAATTCTAAGATTAAATTAAAATTAAAAACAAGTGCTTTTATCTAATAAAAATTATAATACTTTTATAATTTATGTCATTGAAAATTAATAGGGACCTGAACCATTGTCGAAATATTACCATTTTGCTGAAGAATATGAAAATATACAATAATTAATAAGTATTAGTGAAAATATTTCATTTAAATAATACTTCGTTCGCGAGTTATAAGATATTAAATTTGGTTGCGATATCCTGTAATGTCATCTGTCTTTATCAATTTCAATGGTTGCCTGATTAAAAAAAAAAATCGATTTTATTTAAATTAAAACAATTCCAAGTCTAATTTTGTATAAAAAAAGATACATTTCGATTATTTATTTATCAGAAATTGGTCGGTGGTGTGAACGTACTTGGGGCTGCCCTTCAAGACCATATTCGTAAAACACGTCCTCCGTCTAGTTCAGAATCAGATTCTGAACCTTCTAAGCCACAATCCGTAAAATCAGAATCGGTTAAATCAGAAGAAATACTCAAAAAAGAAGAGCCCGTCAAAAAAGATGACCCGGTCAAAGAACTGTTTGAGTCTAAGAAAGAAATAACTAGTCTTTTCGATGACACATCTCCGTTATTTTCCGACGATTTGTTCAATACTTCCTCCGCTAAAAAATTCACTTCGAATCTATTCGACCCCGAACCGTTAAACGATGATGACTTGTTTAAAGTCGAAGACAATTCAAAAGAAAAAGAAAAGTCTAGCTTAATCGAAGAAAAAGAAAAACCTAGTTTAATTGTAGAAGAACCACCACCTGTATCCAAAAATACATCCTTGTTTGATAACGACGATGAAGAGGATTTGTTTTTATCAAAACCAAAACCAGAATCAAAAGCAGACAATTCGAAATTGTTCACCAAAACTGGAAGTATTTTCGATGATTTGGGCGATGACTTATTCAGTTCGAAACTCACAGTTCCGTCTAAATCAAAAATAGATCTTTTTGATCCAAATCCACCAGAGTTGGACGAATCAGATAACAAATCAGAGAGTCAAGTATCGATTGAAAATGAGCCTTCAAGTTACGGCTCCGCAAATAACGGCAGAGCGAGCTTATTTGATACAGAACCTCCGATGTTAAGCAACGAAAGTAGTGGAATAGTTCGCGATCAAAGCAATAGTCGATTTGAAGAAGATTCCAGTTTTTATCCTTATTTAACTTCATCTCGACGTCATTCAGATTTGTTTCAAGATCAGTCTGATAGTTTATTAACAACTAAAAATAAAATTTCGAGCACTACAAGTGAATCTATACAAAACATGGACAAAGATAATCAAACTATAACAAAAATCGACATCACGCCTTCTGGAAATGAATCTTCTTTGATAAACGACTCTGAAAATTCAATCATTCAACTTGAAAAACGGAACACAAAACCAATTTCATTATTCGACGATGAATCCGAAGATCTTTTCAAAAAACCAGAACCAGTAAAAAAACCGGATAATTCGTTAAACAAACCAAAAAATTCATCCCTCTTCGCTGATTCCGAATCGGACGATGATTTATTTTCCAGCTCCAAAAACTCATCCAAACCAAAAACCTTAACAAATAAAAACATATTTGAAGATGAATTATTCGTTTCAAACACAGACAGTGTTCCCGATGTAGATATATTTAAAAATAAAATCTTAGAAAACAGTTCTAGTGACGAATTTAACACGAAAAGTGATAAAAATGAAGATTTGAAAAACGATACGAAGAAATTTAATTATGAAGAAAACTTGAAATCTGATGAAGTTAAAACTGATCCGAAGAAGTCGTTAAGTTTTGAGAAAAATGTGGAACCCGACAAAAGCGAAGAAAAGAGCGAAAAGGAGGAAACGGATGGACAAAGTTTAAGTACAGGTGAGAGTAATTAATTACCTTTTTAGGCAAAGTAAATATTTTTATCTTTATTGCAATTATTGATAATAGAAGATTATCTTATCATTCTTATCATTTTTTATTGAATTAACTGGATTCGGTAATAGTTATTGTTGTATTGAATAAAACTTTCTATTTGTAGTTTCCTCATTTTTAATTTAGAAATTATTATCTACCGTGTATTTTATTACGAATTAATGTTACGTTGAGTGAACATGTTGGGTAAAATATTTTAAAATTTATTTAAACATTGTATATATTTTAATTTTCAGGGTCTTCGCCAGGAAAATTAAGGCATAGTTTAAATATAAACGTTGCAGCTTTATTACCTGGTGCAAGTCCTCCAAGAAAACAGAATTTAGAAAAATCTACAAGTTTAGATTCCTCTGAAAATAACCAAAACGAACCCATTGAAGAGAAAACGAAATCGGTTGAGAAAATACCACAACCAAAAATTGAAAAATCAATCAGTTTTGACCATCCGATCAATTCGGGCGAAATTCTAGCAAGCGCAAATAAAGAAAGAGTTAAAATTCCTGTAAAGCGACGTCCATCTACCCGAAGAGCTAGACAAGAAGCGATTAGGAAATCAGCGATTGATTTAAATTACGAAGATGTAATAACAGAAAATGTTCAAAACGAAAATCCGCCAGACCGAATTGAAACTCAAAACATACTTAATAACAATATCAGCGAAACACAAAAGGAAGAAACAGTAAAAAATCCACTGTTAAATCCTCTTTCCCCTTCGACAGATGACGAAGATTTCTTGTCTCTTCCGCGGGATAAAGACCTTTCTTCAGAAAACTTCAACGATTCCTTATTCGGAAAAGCCCCAGTAATATCTCCGGTCGATTTAACTGAAGATAAACGAAATATCAAATCAGAAGATGTTTCTTCCAAAGATCTTTTCTTTGAAGATAATATCAAAACAGATGATACAAAATCGCAAGATTTGTTCGCAGATGAAGATATATTTAGTAAACCTTCGCAACCAAAGAAAGCGGACTCTTCAATCTTCAGTTCGCCCGACTCAGAAAATGATCTCTTTAGCACCCCAAAAACTGAACTGAAGAAACCTGATAATAATAATTTCACAGCTTATAATTTGTTGGAAGATGATGATATATTCAGTTCGAAAAAACTTCCGCCGAAGTCTGAAATTATTAATAAGAAGAGCCTTTTCGATGAAGATGATGATGATGATGACGATATTTTTGGAAGCGGCGCGTCTTCATCTGCAAAACCAAGTAAGTAATATTTTATTTTTTCATTTAATATTAAAAAAATTTATAATTCTTCATAAAAGTTACAAATAAAATTACTATAAATGTAATTTAAAATTAAATTTGACAATTTCTTTAACGGAACGTAGCGCGTAGCGCACAACGGCGAATACAAGAAAACAATTGAGTTGTTTATTAACGGTTTTATTGTTGTGCGTGCATTTTCTCAGTTTTTGAAAGAATTATTGCAGTTATTGTTCAAAATAGTGAAAAATATAAGGTAATAACAATTATTTATACATATTTCATAACTAGATTAAGTTAAAATGCGATTTTTTGATAATTTAAACGGGAAATTTCGTACGTGGTCTTCTAACGGTTTTTCGTATAAATTTCATGTTTATATTTCATTTATTTTTTTATAAATGAATGTAATATGAAATAAGATATAATAGGTATATCATGAAATATTACTTTATTATACGTAAAAGTTGAAAATTTTCTGGATTTTTTGCAACCCAAAATGGAAAACTTGTATTGTTTAGTATGTGAAAGTTTAACAAGAAATGAATTCTACGTAACTTTTCCTATATTTATAAAGAGAGGGTTGTATAATAATCATTAACAATAATTAATATACTTACGAGGAGCGGTGGCTCACTTGGTTAGTGCGCGCCGACTCGAACTGAGCGGAGTGTGAGATATGGGGATCAAATCCCAGCTTCGCCAATCTATCCAAATTAAAATATCGCTGCATCCGAAAGGTTCGAAACTTATTATAACATACAGCACTGAAATGCAAGTAAAATTGTCTAGAAACAGACAGAATTCTCATTTCCATGTCATTTATCTTATATGTTCCTAATTGGAATGATAAGATGTTTTATATTAATATAATACTTGATAATGGCATAGATTATTTGAGATTTGAAAAAGGAATTACTGGGGTTTAGTCAATAACAATGATTATATTTACTACATCGACGTTTCGATCCTATTCGGGATCATCTCCAGGATGTGTAAACGTCGATGAAGCAAATAAGATTATTGTTACTGACTGAAACCCAGTAATTCCTTTTTCAAATCCACCGTCCAGTCAAGAAATTCAATCTTCATTACTTAAATTCAGAAGATTTTTGAAGATAGTATTGAAGATTTAATCTCAATTGAAATATACTTTGATGGCCATTTGAAGATATTAAAGAATTTAAAGAGATTTTAACATATTTTGACTGATTTCCAGTCCAAACACAAACAACAACCGTGAAGAAAACCCCAGCACCATCAAGAGTGAAGAAACTATCTTCCGACGCCGTCCAAGACTTGGACGATCCGTTGGAAGCTCTGAAGAAATGATTGTTATAAAATGTGATTTGAAATAGAAATATATGCATGTTATTTGTTTTATATGTGATATGTGAAGCCTATTAGATTAAAAATGTACATTCCACACATACAAACAGACTTTCCAATCCATAAATCCCATAAACTTCATAAATATATATTTAAACGATATAAAATTAAATACAAGCCAAGATTACAGCAAATGAAACTTAAGATTAAATATCACATCTCTTAACTCAAACTTAAACTAGTGAAGCGAGCTACAATTACGTCAAACAAACTTCCAAGGAGCACAGAGGATCGGGCACATTTCCGAAGTCAATCTGCCGTCTTCTTCTACGAATTCGATCTCTTTGTCGCTCTTGCTGTCGGAAGGATGCATTCATGCGTCGGTTTTGATGCGCCAATTTATTTTTCTCATTCTCAACACTTCTATAATCTTGACTTTCGCGTCTTCGTCGCGAGTAAAGTCTAGACTTTTCCAAGCGTCTCATTCTCTGATTAGGAGTTTCATTTGCGCGTCGAATTTTCATCCGTTCAGCTTCTGCTTGGCGTCGAACTTGATCCACTTCAGGATTGAGCTTTCGTGCTTGTCGCAAAGCTCGAATGCGTTCTCGTTGTTTTTTCAGTCTGTCGTATCTTTCTACTTCGGATTCGTTCTCACGACGTTTTCGTATATATTGTCTTGCCAGAGATAAACGTCTGTCTCTTTGCGCTTGCGATTCGTTTAGTCTGTAAATTCTTTGCCGTTCGGCTCCTTTAGTAAGTTTGTCGTTTTTGTCTTTGCAAGACACTAAGAAAGAATCCAGGGAAGATTCAATGAAATCTATAACAGATTCTTCGCTCAGAAGTTTTTGATATACATCGTTTTTAAAAGGAATGTAATTGTCTATTGGTTCATCGGAAAATAAACGCATTGTACTTAACTCTGAAGCTGTTGTTGATGTTTCCATAGGGCCATATTCAGGATGCTCTACCTTTACGGTAATAGAATCAAAATCTGGTGCTAGTGAATTGGACATCACACTGAAATACGGAAATAATCATATCATATTTACAACTTTCTGCACGTACATACTTACCTGAAAACTTTTTATGTCTGAATCAAAGATAAAATTGAAATATCCCTTTAAAAATACATAGTAAATATTATTCCAGATGATATTTATTGGAGGTTATTACACATACAATGTCACCGTCGAGTTTACAACTGCGCATGTGTATGAATTAATTTGTAATAAAATAAGAAAACTAAGAAAAAACAACTGAAAATTTATTGCAAAAAGATGAGCGTGCAATATTTATTTCTTATTACACAAAAAATGTTAAGTAAGCCGACAAAATAAGAATTAAATTTTAAGTGATGCGGAACGTAGGTCGTAACTCACAGCAACAAAACAAGTGAATTGTTGATCAACAAATTTCATTGTTGTGCGTGATTATCTTATAGTTTTTTTGATGAATTATTGCAGTTTTTGTTCAAAATAGTGAAAAATATTAGGTAATAACATTTATTAATATATATTTTATAAGTAGAACTACTTAAAATATGGTTTTTTGTAAATTTAAATATAAATTTCGAAATATAGTTTTGTAACGGTTTTTTAATGAATTTCATTTAACAATTTATTGGGTATGGTAAATAAAACAAATATAGAGCAAGTATTAAAAATACATTTATTAACAATTTACAAATAGAATTTACATAAATAGCACATAAAAATGTTTACAACAAATATAAGTATCAAAAAACATTCTAAATAATGCGAGCTAAACATTATTAATATATTAATAGGATTATGAGATTTTTTCTAAGTAAAATGTTATAAAAAGATTGTAAAAATACGTGAATATATTTAAAGCTGGAACATCGATTATTAATTCACAATAATTTTATTAGAATATGTGCTTTATCGTCAAAATGGAACGAAAAACTTGTCATTTAATAAAACGAAACTTCAATTCCTGAAAGCTAGTCTACTGGAATCATGACAAGTATCTGAACTTATACTATTTGCCGAGGTGTGCTATCATATCATACAAGTGGTCTGTGCGAATGTATATTTATATCAATTTTAAAAATGGTAGAAAACACCAAAGCTATCCCTATATACCCGTGTTGAAGGAGACACTACCTGATATTTTTACTCCTCTAGCCAAAATTGTAAAAATATCAGTCCAAAAGGGAGACATGCCATTCTCAAACTCTATTTCCAACTTTTAACATTGTTGTTACAACTGTTTTTCAATAAAAAACAATTGAAATTAAATTCCCGCTCAGTTAAAATTCACCTTGAAAAAATTCTGTGAAAAAAAATTTAAGCAGTGGCGTGCATCTCGAGTCCGAGAAAACTACCATTTCTGTAACGGGCCCCCACGTATCGCTGGCCGGTATAGCAAATTTCAGTAGTCGGGGTAACGGTTTTTTAACTCCGTTCCTACAATCTCGCAACGCTTTCACGGTATGTGCTGCCTCTATCAACAAAGCGGCAAAATAGGAAAGTAATTAGTTTGTTAATTGTTTTTGACGTTTATGTTGTGATATAACTGAAAAATTGTGCATGTTTCATCATAAACTGTTGTTAAAAGTGATAAATTGTGCAGCAAAATCAGACAATATTTTACAAAGACTCTTATGAAAATATAAATTATAATTAAATTTTAAAATATTGTTGACTGCTACATATTTCATTCGTGATATTACCGGTGAGTAACATACCTATAGCAATAATTGTTTTCTTCAGTTTAAAAAATATGTTATATACAAAAATAAAAATTGTTGTATCTTCACGATATAAAGAAGTTGCTAAAAATTATTTAATAATTACGTTTAAAACCAAAGATTCGAAACGATACGAACTAATTATTTAATTCTAAATCCTAAATTATAATATTTTTTTAATATCGAATACAAGTTCTATAAAAAATAAAAGAAAAAATTAAGTTATCCAATTTTATGATAAAGTTTTTTATAATTTTTTTAAATAATCGGATAATTTTTAATATTTACCTATTGGGTTTTCAAAAGTTATATTTAAAATTATCAACCGGGAATTGATAAATTAATAATACCAACGAACGTTATACATAAAATTATTCTAAAATAGATTATTACTATTTTTAAATTTCATTTCGTTTTGCGTTACAAGAAACATAATAAACATTGCAGACAAAAGTTTGTCTACCAATTTCTACAAAATCATGCTCTAATATTTAAATAACTATTAATAGTTGGAAATAGATTTTGTGGACAGCAGTATAAATCTTAAGCTATACATCACAAATAAAATTTAAAGAGAGTTTAAGTACCATTGAAAAATTTTATACACAGATAAATATTTAAAGATTAAGAAGTAGAATTTAAAAATTTATATTTTTACTTGAAAGGCAACTGTACAGAATATTCATATCACGTCTCAGATTTTGATATGAGATCCTTTTTAATTTTTCGTTAGTTTGTTGAATGGCAAGACGTATGGTCCCGTATTGTAAACTTCTCTAATTTTTTAAATTTTAGTCAGTATATTTTAACAATTATATCGCTTGTATTTGCCCATGTAAACGTAGTATCAGCTAAACAAATTGGCGGAAGAACAAACAATTTGTTGTGCGATTTCATTGTTTGAAAACCATGGAAACATTGTTTACATTAAATAGCGATATAAACATGAATTTCGACTCATGTTTTTTTTGTATATTTTCTCTCGTAATATACGTACCTAGTATATCTAACCCAAAAATACAATTTCAAAACACAATCTTAACGTAAACTATTGTGCTACGAAATCAAATGTACCTATGCCGTCAAACTATAAAAATGTACAAATATCACGAGAACAAATCTTAAGTATTCACAACTCGTCATCACAAATAATTTGAACAATCGACAATCAGTCATGCACTATGTCGCTGCTGTTCCCCGGAAGGGTTGACAAGCTGACTGAAGTACCCACCGCCTCTAAGATTTGGTTTGTGCATAAGTATCTCACTACAGTAGAAATTTAAGGGCTCGAGGCATCACCGATTTTCTGACTTGGAGTCGCTATCCATCACAACTTCGGTTACTGACTCTAATGTTGAGTCCAGGGACAATTGCCTAAAACAAAACAAATCATCTCGAATCTTAAATCATTCTATAATAGGAGACGTAAATGTCCCGGTTTTCATGTCCAATGGGGAAGTTTAGCGTGGTTGAAATTACATGTGAAATATCTTTTAGTCGTAAGTATATGATTAATTATAACTTAAAATGTAATTGAAAGTTAAAATTATGTTGCACATTATTTATAATTAATGATTTATCTTCGAGCCACTCTGACGTCACAAGTGAGTTATACGCTTGAGCAGAAGGGAAGGTGAGACCTGACTTTTTAAACGTAGGTTGTATCTTGAGGCATTACACCACCCGCTTCTCTGTTGCCATGGGAACCCAGCGCGCGCTGGTTAAGATTGACGATACGTTCTCCGCGAGCCACTCTGACGTCATTTTTGTATAAAATTTCATTTTTTGAGAAATCTAGACATCTTTGGGTGAAATAAACTGTAGATTATCACTTTTGAGGGCAATCTTGATAAAATAAAAAAATAAAAAAAATACGCTAAAATTCCCCATTCGAATTTTGGTACTTATATTGATCAGAGGTGAGATTGCGTACCTTGTAACAACTATAAATAACCATTGTTCTTGTTAAGTATTTTACAAAAATCGAAATCGGTATTCTGTAAGGGTGTAAGGAAATAGCAATTGACGTTTCCACATCAGTTTAGAGTGTTCTTTATGTTATTTATCAACCACAAATATCTATTACTGTTATAAAATCGCTAGTTCACATTAAAGTTATTCTTACAATTGATAAATAAGTTCAGAAGAAATTAACTGACGTTATCGAATCTCACCTCATACCAGATCAATAAAATAAGTTTAATTCGGATCAAATGGATCTGATCTTTCTGATCTACCTCGATGAATGGTTAACTTGAATCGGTCCATGATCCAGATAAATGTAATTAAAAAATGTAATTTAGATATGATCCAAGTAGCAATTGAAATACGAATCTATCGATGTTTGTAATATTTATGAGTTAAATTAAAAGTAATAAAAATTCATAAATTGATATAAAAAACATTGTGATCGAAAGATGAAATTTTTTGTCTTCTAAATTTCTTTTCTCAAATAAATATTTTGGTTAAACAAAATGGAATCGTCTGTCTAGACAATAGATTTAACAACTCTCAAACTGTAAATAATATTTATATTTCAATTTATTTATAGTCTATCTGTATAGGTTTGTGATTTTGAAAATAAAAATTAATTTAAAAATTAAGTATGCTTAGAATCCGTCAAACCTCCCAAATTTGTTTAAAGAAAACGATGGCCCGTATTCCAAGCTCCCTTAAATAATAAAAACGCTTTTAGAATGCCTGATTTTACATTATAATCTTAAGCCAAACGTCCTTTTTAAAAAAAGCACTCATAAAAGTGAGCTCGGAAAAAGGGCCAATGTTTTGAACTCTATTTTCTTTATTATTTTATTTTCATTTATTATTTTCAATACGCCGTGAGTTATACGAGGGTGGTCCGATAAGTACTTAGCCTACAAAAGAATAACAATTTTTTTTTAAAAATGGCGACTTATTTTTCAACATAATCTCCTTTGAGTTCTATACACTCGATCCAGCGATGCTCCAACTTCTGTAACCCGTCTGAAAAAAACATTTTCTGAAGGTGTGCAAAGTAGGCTTTCGTGGCGGTGATAACTGCCCCATTCGACTGAAATTTCTGCCCAGCGAGTGACTTTTTCAAATTTGGAAACAAAAAAAAGTCGCACAGGGCCAAATCCGGAGAATACGGTGGGTGGGGTAGCAGTTCGTAGCCTAATTCTACCAATTTGGCTGTGGCGAAGGCGGAGGTGTGAGCCGGTGCATTGTCACGGTGGAAAAGCATTCGTTTCTTCGACTAATGGGGCCGTTTTTTCTGCAATTCGGCGTCGAATCGGCCCAATAATTCGGCATAGTAGAGCCCTGTAATCGTTTTACCCTTCTCTAGGTAGTCGATGTAGATCACACTTTTTGAATTCCAGAAAACCGTCGCCATAACCTTTCCGGCTGATAGGACAGTCTTCGCCTTCGCTTGGAGCACGTTCGCCGGGTGAAGTCCACTGTTTCGACTGTTCCTTGGTCTCTGGTGTGTACCAGTGTACCCATGTTTCGTCGACGGTCACGAAACGACTCAGAAACTCCTTCGGATTGCGCCTAAACATCGTCAAATTCTGCTCTGAAGTGGTCTCACGAATGCGCATGTTGTCAGGAGTGAGCAAACGCGGCACCCATCGCGTCGACAGCTTTCTCATACCCAATAATTCATGCAAGGTATGACCCACGCGGTCTTTTGAGATGCCTACTGTGTCAGCTATCTCACGCACCTTCAATCGACGGTCTGCCAATACGAAATCGTGGATTTTTGTTACGTTATCCTCCGTGGTAGCCGTTTTCGGGGCACCTGGGCGTGACTCATCAAAAACCGACGTGCGACCACGTTGAAACTCGTTAAACCAATTTTGACGGTCGCCATCGAAGGAAAAGAGTCACCCTATACAGCATCCAAGCGTTCTTTAATTTCGCTGCGCGATTTCCCTTCCAAAAACAAGAATCAAATCACCGACCGATAGTGTTCTTTTTCCATTTCTCTCAAATCTGCGGACACGCTCGCTTCCACACGCGGTCAAAACAAAACTTCGCGTCCGATTCGACTGAAAATTTGACAGTAGCTGTCTACGATGATGTTCTAAGCAATAAAAAATTACTCTTGCGATTGTTGTGCTATAGGGCGGTGAGGCTAAGTACTTATCGGACCGCCCTCGTATATTTATTTATTTTTTAATTTCTGGAATAATTATTACCTGTCTGGAATCCAGTCGTATGAACCTGGAGCAGAATTAGATCTTCCAGATCTTCCAAATTGTTGTCTACTAACTACTTTTGTTGAAGTTTCTCCAGCATTACTTGGACGACCTTCTCTACGATGCAGAAATGGGTTCTAAAAACATTATTATTTTTCGTATCTTTTTTATAACAAAAAATATATTTTCCATTATAATTCATCGTAATAAATGTTCTCTTGATTATAATATATGAATATTTATAATGTAGCACTAACTATAAAAGATTATTTACTTTTTTTGTCATAAAATGTCTGGCTTGAAATACAGAATTAATTAATTTGTATAGTTTATATACTTTTTTATTTGTACATACTTTGAAAAATATAAAACTTTCCCGTGTTGTTTAATATAAAGTAAATAAACAGCAATATTTGTTGATGAATTTTTTATTGTAGAAGACAAAGTAATAAGGTGATTGATATGTATGTATACGTACTTGGAAGGAATGTTTTCTTAGCATATGCTTAATAAGTATCAACGTATCCAGTTTCGGAATTGACGTAATAACTTTAGCTACATCTTCCTCGGTAACTTCTACTAGGTGACAATTGTCTTCTTCTGTTGGTAGAGGACATGTACCATTTTTTGTTACCCATGGATCTTCCTGTAACATATTTCATCGCTGTAATCAATTTCTTCTAAATATATTCACTCAAGATTGTCTCAATGTTTAGTAGACTTTGTTTTACTGAGTAAATATTGACGTTTAGGGATGACTCTGTATACGAATATTTCATTTCACTTTAATTTAATTTTAATTTAACTACAGCAAAAATTGATGACTTTGTGCTAAATATTTGTCTCAACATTTGGTAGATTGTATATTAAAATTGTAGAATTTTTTCTATAAAAGGATAGGAATATCTAATTTTATTCGTTCTGACAACAGACAATTCGATTCCGGTTATTATGTCAAATGTTGAGACAAACAAAACAAATAAAATTTAACATAAATATAATAGTCTTTATTGTAATTATTAATCTACAATGGCCGGTTGCACCAATATTACTTAAATTTTAAATGTCCCTTAAATAGACAATATCACATCGAAATAAAGTGTCAAATGGACTATTCAACATTGCTGTCAAAATTTCGATTAGCCTTTTTTATTTAAGGGTTGCTTAAAATTTAAGCCTTGTTGGTGCAACTGGGCATAATAAACTTAAAATTTTGTTTTTCTGCGACCACTACGAAAACTGATATTCTTTTCATAATATATATGCTTCAAAATGGATTAAAGTGTGAAAAATAATTTCTCACAATATTTGCCAATAATACGTATGTGCAAAGTGAGAAATATAATTTCTTATACAAGTTACTATGCCATATTGTTGTTGACGAGTATGTCAACTATTTATACTTTTGGAAATAATTTTGTTTTATTAATTATGAAATAAAAATGTGTGGTACGTTAAAATGAATTATTGATTTAGTCATGTCAAAAAATGTGATTTTAGAAAAATATAACGCACAGAATCGCCCATTTCATACCTTGCACTCGACTTCGTCTCGTGCCGAAACTTTCTACACTTGTTGCACAATATAATATTTTATCTTTTACATATTTTTTTGATTATCTACCATATGGTATTAATTTAGTCCTGTTTGTTTTTTCGATAATCTGTCGTTTGGTTTGAATTTAGTTCCTTTTTATTGTTTGTTTCTGATTTGTAAGGGTGGTATCCCTACCTTAATGTCGGGTAAAGTGATCCGGTTACTCGGATCCTTGACAAGCATTCTTCGGATCAAATCCTTAAGGGCATCAGACACTTGGGGTGTTGGAGGGAATTCTACGACCTGGTGTCGTATTTTGGAGTAGAGAGCTACTACGTTCTCGTCATGGAAAGGAACATGGCCATATACGAACGCATACAGAGTGATGCCCATTGACCATATGTCCGCTGCCTAGAAAAATTAGTAACATAACATAAAAATACTCTATCCTCATTATATATATTTTAAAATTAATTATTTGCTCATTTTGGTTGCACTTTACAGTTTTTTGTTTCTTATTACAATCATCACCAGCTTTATTTTTCTTTGAGGTGCACTCTTCACGCTAGTAAAGATCTGGTAAATTCTCGCGATGGTATATCTTCATTACTGATAACTGCGATAAAGGAAATTGATACACCCAGCAATTGAAATAAACCCTCATTTATTTATTTAATATGAAAGTTAATGGCTATCAATAATATTTAATCTGTGGGCTTAAATATGATTTATATTTGTAATTATTGAAAATGACAAATACTGTTATTTATCATATCAGTTAATTAATAACATAATTGAATTTAAAATTTTCAATTTATTTTCTCTTTAGTGATAATGGGATCAGAAATTTTATTAACTTTACTTTTATTTTATTGTAAAATAACATATAGATTTTTTACCGATTTTAAAATATTAAGCTTTTGTTTACATAGCTAAAAGTAAGCTGGATAACTAAATCTTAACTGTGTATCAGTACGGTAATATTATTACCGTACTGACTTGTCAAAATAATATGAGTTAATATAACTGTAACCATGGTGTCACATCAACCCATACAAACATAATTACAAAAACGTTATTGACAAGAACGTATTATAAAATAATATTTATTAATAACGTCTTCATTTTCTAAAACGGTAAATTATTGAACAAAGTACGGATGTTTTGAATCATACCAGGACCAGGTCTTAGATGTCTTAAAATTTGATTGACATCTACGGTTGTTATGATACTCATAACAATCCTAGGTATGGTAATATAGCTATTATAAAATTATATTCAATTTGTAACAATGGTGTTTTCAATATTTTTGTTATTTTATATGTTTTATTATATAAAATTATTACACACATATTTTTTTATTTTATGAAAATATTAATATAAACGAATAATAAATGACAACCGATTTCTAGCTGAAGTGACAGGGACACGCCCCCCTTTTAAATTTAATTATTTGTTTATAAATATTGAATAATTTTCATATTGTTATGTTATATTTAAACCTAAAAATAATTTTCAACGTATCTGTAAAATTCGGAGACCCCATTAATACTTTTCCTTTCGGAATTCGAACCCAGTTTCCCCGCCCACTTTCTTACCTTGCCGCTGAATCCTGCGCGTTGTTCCCTAAGGGCCTCAGGAGCCGTGAAAGCAGGAGTTCCTGCTGTGCTGGACAAAAACGCATCGGATCCATCGAACTCGTTACAAACACCTAAATCTGCTATCTGTATTCGGCCACTCTCACTTAATAGCAAGTTTGCTGGCTTGATATCCCTGTGGATTATTCGCTGATAATGCACTAAACAAAAAAAAAACAAGTTGAAAAGACAAGATTTGTACACCTTTTTCTAGATGGAAAGAAAAATTGTAAATAAAGTGTGTATCTTATTTATATAAGTTGTATACTATTGCTATTTCAAGAACTACGAGCTACGAGATAAGATGAGAGAGACAGACATAAAACAGCGCTGAAAATTTGACGTTTTGTTTGTAAACATACAAAAATACTTTGTTTTCGTTGTCAACAGGCAGAACTCATTTGTTATTTATACATACAGTGCGTACAATGAAACGTGGAATATAGGACTTTTACATGGGAATACTTGATAGATATGGAGTAAAAATGCAGAACTACAAAGTTGTTCAAAATTAAATTCTCCATCAGATAAGATCATAATTGATGCAACAGCATTATAAAATGTAACATTTTTATTAAAAATTAGATAGCCATGGAAATAAATGAAAATGTCTATATGACATTTGTGACAGTTAATGATATGTCATTATAGATAATTATATATTTTTAAATTCAACTTAAATAATATTAAAGTACAGACAATAAGAATTATAATCAGTGATACTTTACTAAACTGTCACATAAATATTTTCTTTTATTTCCATAGAATCTCTTACTACAATAAAATCTGTAATGATTTTATATGATGTAGAATTTAATTTTGAACAACTTTGCACTCTTGTAGTTTTGCTATAAATTTATCAGGAGAGAGAGTACCCGCAATTTTTTGAAATCCCATGTTAAAGTCCTATGTTCCGAATTTCACTGCACACACTGTACAATTATACCTGGTTATAGTAATATATTCAGAAGCTAAAGTACGTCACGAACTAATTTGAATTTGTATGGAATTTGTAACAATTTATTTCTCGCTTATTTATCTTAAAACAGAGACAAACTGTGAAAAATTAAAATGGCTAACTAATTCAGCAATTTTGCTCCAATTTAATCGACTTCGTATCTCTTACGGTTCGTGAAATTTCAATGATTAGCCTCTTAAAACGGACACCCTGTATAACTGCCCGGTTGGAATGGAATGAAATGGTCCGAAATTCGAGTATATTGTATTTTTTTTTTAGTAAATATTTTTGCTACTTTGACCATTAATGTTTGTTTTTCGTGTATTTGATAAGAAATAATTTTGAGTTTCTTTACGTCGTTGTAAGGGCGCCAAAAACAAAATGGTGGTGGTCTCCAGAGTTATTTTTATAAATACAGTTTTACGAACTTACGGTATTCAATGCCGAGTACAACATCCCGGAAATAAGTCCAGGCTTCCTCTTCTGAAAGTGGGCGGTCGGTAGGAACCTCCAAAACTTGTCCCCGTTCCAAAAGTTCAAAGACTAGATATAAGTGGTCTTCAACAGGATCATCCAAAACTTCTACCAACTTAAAATAAAAAACAAATAGAATTAATATTTCATTATAATCATTTAATAATAACAGTCAATTAACAATAATAATACATTAACATTTGCTGTTAATATTGAATGCTGAAATAATATTTCTCGAGTTTTAAATGCGTATAAATATAGTGCATTAATTTCAGTTTGAAGGATCGATAAAGTTACAATGTATACTTTCGTAGTATAAATAATTATGAATCTAAATTTAGAACAGCGATCCATGGATTTATTTGAATGTTGATCGGATTTAATCAATAATTAATTAACTGAATTCATATACAATTTCCTCCCAAAGTCTTCCATGATCCAATAAGCCATAGCTTACTGATTTCACATTACGTTGAATTAGATTTATCCCAATTTTTCCCGACGTGATTCAAATAAAAATTGAGCTCAAAAATATTTTTTATGGATACTGAACTGAAAGGAATTTTCTTCTATTTTAACAACACTCAAACATACACTTCCACTTGTAGTACAATGTACAATGTCATTAAAAATAAATGAAAATAAAAATTATTTCAAACGTAGTGTAAATGTTGATAAAAATTTTTAAAACTGTATTAACAAACCTTTTTTTTAATACTGTACTCAACAGATTCGATCAAAAACTTTGCAACCTCTAAATTAGAGACTTGGAACCGTAACGAAACCGTTACCAAAAACCTAACCGATATTTAACTTTTTATAAAACCGTAACCTAAAACCGAAACTTGTATTTAATGTTAAATATGGAAACCGAAAACCAATACGAAAATTAAATTTATTCTGTAACCGAAAACATAACCGAACTGAAAAAATATCGGTATTAAAAGCATTATAAATATAAATAATGTACTACACTGATAATATTAACCAAAAATTTTACGTATTTTTATAAAATTCTAATATAATTAATGTAATGTAGATTAACTAGTTATATTTTAAAACTCAATTTTCATTTTTAAATCACAACTTAAAATTAAGTACTGTTACAATTTTAACCAAAACCGAAAAAAAAAACGACGAAAATTATTTGTTTAAGAAACAGAAACCAATATAATATTTTAATTTTTTATGTAAAAACCGTTAACCGTAACCGAACCCCAAAATTTTTGAGTCATAAATATGTATTCTGTAGGTAGTAAAATATAATCATTTGTAAGTTTTAAATAAGTAAAAATACCTTGACAACATTTGGGTGATCTAGTTTTTTCAGAACTGCTATTTCTCGATACACCCTTTGTAAAGGGTTGGCAATTGTAGATGGACTTTTTCTTGGTGGTAGTCTTCCAAACATCCCTGCTTTTTTCAGTAGTTTCTTTTTCGACAAAATTTTCATAGCCTGAAAAAAAATATTTATAAACATTGAAAAAGATGTAATATAATTTTTCTTCACTTTATCAGTTTTTTGTCTTTCTTAGCAACTCATAATACCATAATTCCCCAGCAAATATTATATTTAAATAAGTTTGTATTTTTTGAGATCATTTTAAAGGAGTGGTAATTTGAATAAAAATATAATTACAACTTTTCATCTATTCATATCGGAATTGTGGGTGTAAATTAATAACTTGAAATCTTTAATGATGTGAAAACCAAGAAAGGAATCCTCTTCGACGGTTATAAATAAATTTACATATTTTCATTCGTATAAATGAAAAATTATTCGCTGTTTACCTCCTGAATGTTGAAGCGTGGGAGTAAAGTTTAATTGAAGTAAGCTGACTTTAACAAACTGTAACAACGTTTCGAACCGACCGCATTTTATGTAAATTACTGCTGGGTAGTTTTTCACCACTGGAAATAACATTTTTCTTCACTTCTGCACTAAATATTTGTTCTATTTTATTTTTACCGACTGTCATATACATTGTGTAAGGAATGTTTTATAATTTTACCGATTTTAACATTTCGAGATATTCCGAAATTGTTTATGCAAAATTCTGTCGCTTTATTAACTAACTTTTATTTATTTTCAAAACCTATAACCCCATATCAAAGTTTTGAAAATTTAAAACAAACCAAACAACAGTATTAAACCAAAAATTGTGTTGACAAACGCAAAATATTTCAAAAATACTCATTTTTGTGCCTAAAATTTTGATTTTTGGAAATAGTGTACATTGATAGATCTCGATGCGCTGATTTCTAATTTTCAAACGGAATTTAATTATCTCATTTCGTTCCTGATATATTTGCTGTCAAAGTTGCACCTCAAAAAAGTGTGTTTTTTGGCTATATCTCTAAAATGGCTTGAGATACAATTCTAACGATTATACCAGTCGATTCTACGGGAAAAGTTATATAAAGAAATGTTTTCTCCACATATACGTTCTTTGGAACGATTACGTGAAAAATGAGAAAATCAATTTTAAAATTTCTCCGAGAAATTTTTTGTCTCCAAAACTTTTCATTTTCTAGACTTAAGTAGATATCTATGTGCTGATCTCAAATTTTCAAGCCGAATTGGATTATCTCTTACCGTTCTCGAGATATTCGTATTCAAAGTTGAGTTTTGGCAATACCTAAAAAAACAGGTTTTTTAGGTATACCCCTTTAATGGTTAGGTTTATGACTTCATCGACTTCACCAATCGATTCTACGTGCAAAATTACATAAGTATACCAATTTTCAGATTTTTATTACAACGGATACAGTTTTTAGAACGAAAAAACGAAAATGGCCAAAATCGAAAAAAATGCCTGATGAACCCCTGACGATTTTTCTCGATTTTTGGTATTTTTAGTTTTTTCATTCTAGAAATTCTATCTGTTGAGATAAAAATCTGAAAATTGGTACACTTATGTAATTTTGCCCCTAGAATCGAATGGTGATGTCGGCGAAGTCGTAAACCTAACCATTTAAGAGGTATACCTAAAAAACCTAATTTTTTAGGTATAACTTTGAACTGAAATATCTGAAGAACGGGAAGAGATAATTAAATTCGGTTTGGAAATTTGGAATCACCACATCGATATCTACTTAAGTATAGAAGATGAAAAATTTTGGAGACAAAAAGTTTCGAGACGAAAAATTGAAATTTAGGTTTTTTCGTTTTCCTTATTTTTCACCTAATCGTTCCAAAGAACGTATATGTGGGCAAAACATTTCTTTATATAACTTTTCCCGTAGAATCGAATGGTAAAGTAGTTGGGATTGTATCTCTACTCATTTTTGAAATATAGTAAAAAAGCACACTTTTTTGAGGTTCAACTTTGAGAGCTAATATCTCCAAAACGAAAAGAGATAATTAAATTCCGTTTGTAAATTTGAAATCAGCGTAACTAATTCTTTAAAAAATATTGCAAACATAATTTTGTAAAATTTGAAAATTTTCGAGCTAAAAATTCAATATCTCTCAATATTTCTGGCCGTACGAAAAAATACAGCATCAGCGGCTTTGGAAATTACTTCCTAGACTACACCTAAACTAAACTAATTGCATTTATAAGTATAACTCGTAATGAGGAACTTTTTTTTCTTAACGAGTATCGATATTATTAATATTTCATTGGTCATGCAAGTTCCACAACTACGTATAAACAAAAAGAAAATAATTTAGCCCACAGTCTGAAAAAATTAACTCTAATTTATGTGGAAAATAAAAATGAACTGAATTTCAGGAAATTAATAAAAATTAAAAAGGTTTAAATTAGTATGCAAATATTTAAATTGCATAAAATTTACTGAAGTATTGCTAATTAGTAATTAATCTTATTAGCATAAATATCTCATTAGTTCATCCGATACTAAAAAATACTACTGTAGTAATTTAATCTCGGAAGAAAAAAATAAATGAATTAATCATTGATGATAGTATGTTTTATTCCTAGGAATTTTAAACGGAAAATTGTGTTTACACACCTTATGTTTATACACAAAAAATATAAATTTTTGACTCAAATATTTCGATGCATTGATTTCATATTTTTTATTCTTTAGTTATTTGTCCTCAAAGTTGCACCTCAAAAAAGTTTTGTTTATTATATAGATATCAAAAATGTGTAGAGATAAAATTTCATCGATTTTACCATTCGATTGTACGGGAAAAGTTACGTAAAGAAATGTTTTCTCTTCATATATCTTTGAAATGATTCGGCAAAAAATAAGAAAAACAAAAAACAGAAATTTCAGATTTTCACTGAGGAAATTTTCTTCTAAAAATTTTTTTTTTTCGAAATCGATACTGAAGTACGCGATATCACTCCGCGAAATTATCCAAAGTAGTAGCTAAAGTAAAACTTTACAGACTCTTATGTAAAAATTTAACTTCACGGACTCATCTGTCAAACTGAATTAACCTATATTTTAATAGTATTATATTTTTGCAGTTTATTTTAGCACTACCTAAAATAAGAAACATATCATTCTATAACATTATTGGTGAATTTATATATTATTTACCTTTGATAACAATTTATCTGATTTCATGCAAACGTCGTCTAAGCAGGTGTAAACATAAATGAAAATTATAAAGAAATATTTGACATTTTGACAGAACGTTTATTATCACAGTCATCCCCGTCTCAATAGCTAGCTGACGTTTTACAAAGACATAATGCTATTTATTTGTTTTTGATTAATAATTTAACGATTTCTGAAAAAATATAATGTATGACTAAGGACTAAAGTATTTTTTATTATTCATATTGTTTATAATATATAATAAATTTCAAATGCATAATAAAAAATTGTACTTTAGTCCCTTAATACACAAATAATTATTTCTGGCCTATTATATTAAAATATAAATATACAAATTTTTAAACCAATATTTAAGTAAATACAGTTTCTGTGATTCTAGGACAAATTTTCCAAAATATATTCTATATTTGTAGATATTTTTGTTTTTTTTTTTTACTGAAAGTAAAGTGCTTAATGTTTTCCTATCTCCAACCCATATTTATTGAGTATTGATTCACCTACTTATTGTGTACCGTATTTTGAATAAACACTATTAAGTATTGTACATTAAGAACGACAAATATTCATAAAACGAAATCAAAAAATATAGGTTACATAAATATTTGTTATTACTTATTGGGAAGTACTTGTTGCTCTGAATGCATCGTAATATCAATAGCCAATACGCAGTTCTGGAAAATACGCGACGTAGGGAGAAATACGTGGGACTTACATAATGCGTGTCGTCTTCTTCGTTGTAGGCCAGCTTCACGATTCCGTAGGAACCCTAGAAAATAACATAATAAATATATAAATACTCATATTTGTGTATATTGTTAAAAAATAATTAATAATAGGAAAGTTACATTTACTTTAATTAAGTTTTCTAAAAATATAGTAAAATCCGGTTATAACGACATTGTAGACCAAAAATATTTCGTCGCTATAACCGATGAAAGTAAAATAACGTTAGCCTGTATACGATTTCAAATAAGTGATCACAATTTCAAATAATTTCATATTTAAAATCAGCTAAAAAAATACAATAGTAATAGAGAAATTAGAATTTTTTAATTTATTTTTTAATATACAACAAAATCCGGTTATAGCGACATCAAAGTGACTTCAAAAAATTTATCGCTATAGACGGACTTATAACCAGGGACCCGAACCGTAACGAAATCGTAACCGAAAACCGCACCGATATTTGACTTTTTATGAAACCGTAACCGAAAACCGGAACCTTTTGCTATTTTTTAAATATGAATACCAAAAATCGATACGAAAAATAAATTATTCTGTAATCGAGAACTAAACCGAACTGAAAAAATATCGGTACTTGAACCAGTATAAATATAAATATTGTACTAATCTGCAAATATTAACCATAATTTTCACTTAATTTTATAAAATTTTATTTTAAAGGGCAATTTTCATTTTTAGATCACAATTTAAAATTAAAGTAACTGTACTTTTATTTAAAACAACTTGCAATGTTAACCGGAACCGAAAAAACCTGAAATCGTAACGAAACCGAAATTTATTTGTTTATTTTAAGCGAAACAAAAACCTATATAATATTTCAAAAAACCGTTACCGATAACTTAAACCGAATTTCTATTAAAGTAAAAACCGTTAACTGTAACCCAACCCCAAAATTTTACGGTTCGAATCCCTGGTTATAACCGATAAAAGTATAATAACGTTAGCTAATATTGGATTTCAAAGCGTATGTAGTGCTCTCTCCACATCAGCTAAACATTTGATAAACATAATATCAATTTCTTTATCATCTATTTTTCACGTAAAAATGATCCCAGTGGTTCATTTTCCACAACAACTTCATGTTTAGTAAAAAGTGAGTGATGTATTTATTTAAGATACATATGAAATTAACTAGAAAATCAATTTTCCATTTTTCTAAATCGCTATTTAAAAAACGCAAAATTAATTATTAATCATTTACTTTACACCCGTTAGTGACGTCAGAGAACTATCTACGTCACAAGTATTTCAAACACTAAAAACTATTACTTGTAAATTCGATATACGGAAGTAGTTCATGTGTTAATTTTTTTTCTACTCGTGTGCAAATATATGCCCATTGTATCTTCGCAAATAGTTAGTATCATAATCCCTTATATAATAATTCATTATGAAAAATTGTTATATTTTTTGCGAAAAATAAATGACGCAGGCTGTGAATTTTAGCCTTTATGCAGTTAAATTGTGAGCAAATATGCTAAGTTATTTGACACAGAACTGCTGAGACTACCCACGCAAAATACAATGCGTATTAGACGGAGTAAACAAGCAAACTTCAATGCATATTAAATTTGTAACTAAGATCCGAGTCTTGAAGAGATATGTAAATAAAGTTGTGATATTAAACTTGAGAATCACAGCGGATACGGATGTTATATTTATCATGACTTCTACAGAACTGTACTTTCAACATCTCCCATTCAATATTCCAAAAAAATTACGGAATAAAAAGTATTGGAAATTCCATTCATGGTTTTATTTTCTGTCAAATTAAATTAGAACATAAAAGTTAATTATACTTGCTGTCATCAAATGCAATTAAAAATTTAGTGTACATAAACAGTAATTGCCAATTCTTGTCGACTGATTGGATGGGATCATAAAATTAATAAAGACATTAAAATTTTAACTAACAGTAGTTTTATAACCAATAAGATGACATTCATAAAATTTAATCTGGTAAATAAATTTTTGGTGTCAGTGCTCATCGTAAAGTCTAGATTATAATTACGAACTAATAATATTTTCTAAAACTAAAAAGATCTAATTCTTGCCCTAAGGTAATTAATTCAAAAGCACCAAAATACTTACAACCTGTTGCTGTTTGAAGGATGCACAATTACTGTGAAGTGCTCTAATTCTTTCCCAAATGCAATTAGATCTAAATCACCCTCCGTTAAAGTTATGCACCATAAAGTTTACTTCTTGCCCTAATTAGAGCAGAATCGCCCTCCTTAGTCCGGAGACATCTTATTCGTACGTTAAAAACTCATTTTCCGGACTTATAAGTTATAAGTCCGGAAAATGAGTTTTTTTTATAAGTTATAACGTAAATTACTATTACCAATTAAACGAAAAATGAATGAATTTATATAAAATTTAAAATGTATGGTCCATTAAAGAATAGAGAGTGTTTACAAGATGTTTTCTTTTAGGCACTCTACCTAATGCGGAGAGTGCTGTACGAGCCTCGAACTCAGAACGGACAACTAGTCATATTTACAATATTATTCTGCTTGTTATTATTAATTATTATTAATATACCAAAAAAAAAATATTAACATTTTGATGTTTCTAATCAAACATTTAATTTTTATGATATTTAAAAAATAAGGTGTATAGATTTAAGTTTGAGAGAATATAGTTAAAATATGGATGGGTGACCGTACAAAAAATACATTTGGGTAACAACATTATGAATAAAATTTTATTTTGATTATTTCCAACTTGTCCTATTCATCCAATCAGAATGCTTCATTTGATGGCCATAGACAGTTTTTCAGTGAATAAATATGATAAAACCGCAGTATCGCGTATTATGCAGTCATGGTTACATTTTGTTATTATAAAAAAAATTATGTGTGAACTGTTGTCATTCGTAAAATAATCAAGCAAATATAATTCGAGCTATGAATTTATTCGGCAAAATTTTCTCATAATTCCTGCGAAGTAACGACAACTCGGATCAAAAATGACTCTTAAATCACTCCAGCTTCACTGTCGTGATCTAAATGTCATTTTTGACACTCAATTATTCGTATTTTTTTCCAATAAATTCATGGCTCTTATTATATTACTTATGAATATTTTTTGGAGGGTGAAAGGGCAAGTCCCGTTCTGTACCGTTTCCGTATGCTCCCCAAGTTGAACAAGTATTTCTTCGGAATGACTGAACATAATCATAAAGTCAAATTTGGAATCTGCGTACAAAGGATACGTTATTTACTTTCAGAACGACATTTGCATACCACTTCAAATTTAAATTTAAATACATGGGCTTTTCATTAAAGCATTTATTTTTACTCTTAAGTCACGTATGTTCGTATGTCATTCGGCCTAAAAATAAAAACAAAGTATTGTCCAAATACAAAACTGAAGTATGATTTTTTTGACATACAATACAACTAAAAATAAAAATATATCATGCACTTTAAAATCTGTTTGTGAAAAGTTATAAAGTTAAAATAAATAATTAAAATGTAAGCCTGGTAAAAAAATATAAAGGTACACATAACAACAGTGCCAACTACATATGTAACAAAAAAACAAAAGAAATATGTTTTCGCGTAACAACCCCTCAACTATTTTGCTGTTTTGCAAATTAATTTTGTAGAGCAAATAATAATCGAGAATAAAGGGGGTATCTAAACAGGACTAATTTCGTTTTTAATTAAGAAGTCAATTAAATTTAATAATCGTTTGGTAGAAGATGCGCCAATGGTTGTAGCAATTAACTAACTTAATTTCAAAATCGTTTACACTTTACAGCTTGCAAATTTGCACTTTAAATTGAATAGAGGAGTCAAATTGGTGTGAATTTGATTTGAAATTCAGTTATTTAAAATATCGGCTTGTAGTGGAATATCGAATTATTTAATATTAATATTTTGTTTAAATGTTTATAAATAAATACAGTACAAATATTTTTAAAATTGTTAATTACTGTATACTTACGAAGATAGTAGATATCGCGTCAACCCTATTGTATGGTCTTTTAGAATACCTATATATTTAACAATTTCCAGTAAAATAATTATTTTAAAATAAAAAAATTATAATACACTTTAAGTAATTTTATTTTGTACATTTTTATTCATTAAATTTTTTGATTACAAACAATGAAACAATGTGACAGTATTTTGGAATGAAATCAGATGTTTTGTTAATTGAAAACCTTTACCAAAACAAAGCATTTCATCCATTTATTAATTTCCAATTGAGATATAAAATAAAATAAAAATCCTTTTTTAAAATTAAATATTAAGCAATATTTGTATATTGTGACATTTGATAAAAGACACATGTTCTCCGTTTATAGTCAAAATTTTACCGGGGTATACTGGGTTTGAATTTTAAGCAATCACAGAGCAGGTTTTAAAGTCCATATAAAAGTATTTGCTAATGTAATGTTTATTTATTTAGGTGAATTGTAAAAATAATTGAAATACAAATACGTATATAAATAAGTTTAATCAACGAAATATGAATAATAAAAGATAATAAAAATAAGTAACACTATGAGTAAACAAATATAAACACAAAACGCTAAATTTAAGTGTAATAATTATAGAAAAAGAAAAGATTATTTATTTAAACACTTCATACTTCGCACCATATATCTAAACGATATTTATATCACCAACTATTTATTTCATCTACTCGTACTAATATCAGGTGTCCTCGCGGTCTTTTCTGTTCGGGCTTATATACTAAAGCAATTAACTTCTGGATTTATTCTCGCACTTTCGATGCGTCATCACAAAAGAAGGGTGAAACGCGTCTGAACCTGTCTACCATGTCGCCCGCGACGTGGCCTTGGGATTCCTACACTATTTTCTTAATGTGAACCGAGTATAGGTTAGTAGAAAAATAGTTACATTAGAGACATATATTTTGTTTTTGCTGAAAGTTATATTCAATTTAACTGAAAAATTAATTTCCAATGTATTTTTCTCACGTTTCGTAGGAATTAATTTTCTGCACTTGTATTACAACGTACAAGTCTTTTTTTTTGGAATAAGAGAGAGTTATAAATGTCTAACACTGTTGAGTGACATACCAATAATTGTTTGCTCAAGGATAGTCAAAAAGACTAAATTCGATTCGATCTACTGTACTTGTAAATATATTGACTTCATAAATATACAGTGTGTTCCAAAAAAGTGTTTAGTTGAATTATAGAATTAAAATGAAGCAATATGTATTAAATGACATGATACAGAAATACATGTAGTATTGTACTGTACAATAAGGTAAATAACTTGTTGTTAGCAGGACAGTTTTTATTTACGAAAAACTGTTTTCCCATGTTAAATATCTATGATAACACTTTTTTTGGAACACACGGTATAATACGAGTATGTTAAAATAAATATAAATTTTGATAAAAAAACTTTTATTTTAATTAATATTTACGTCTATGTTACAATCCAAACGGGATAATAGAAACGTTTGCTCTGTGAGCATCCTTGTAAACATAAATTTTCTAGTAGATATATCAACAAAAATCTAATATTACTCTTACAAATTTTGATTTTCTCTCTCTTTACACTCTCTCTTATCCCTAAACAAAGTCAATAAACATCTTATTTCTCTATTTCTTACTTGTCCAATGCTATCCATGAGCCGGTACTGGTTCAGCTGTAAATAAGAGCCGGACTTGTCTATGGACACTCTTCGCGACTCCTTCAAGGGCTTCTTCCTCCCCGTGCGAGGGCTGCACGCTGGGGAAGGCGTCGCGGCGACCGTCGCCGCGGCGGTGAGGGGCGACCGGGCCCCCATGCCCCCCAGCCCTCGCAGGGGCACGGGGACGCAGTTTGGTTGGGAGGTGTCAACTTCCAATGCTGTGTGCCTGAAACAAAACAGTGCCTTAGTATTAATGATGTAGTTAAAATAAAAATATTACACACGTTTGTGAAGAATAAAATTTTTGGAATTCAGTCAAAATTTATTGTTGGGAAACTACGTCTCCTACCGGTTTCGACCCCACTGAGAGACCATCCCCCCAAGTGGGGTCGAAACCGATAGGAGACGTAGTTTTCCAACAATAAATTTTGACTGAATTCCAAAAATTTTATTCTTCACATTCCATCCACCAATCAAGAAGGTTAATCAACATTAAACATGTTATTTTGTAAAAAAAAGTATAGTAAACGAGTAATAAATTATTAGAATTTTTGTGATGGAGCTATCAGTTCAATAATGGGTTAAAGTATGAGAAATCATTTCTCACAGTATTTGCACAGAATAGGTTTACACAGAAGCGACAGTAAGATAGAGAAACGAGAATTAGAGAGAGATGGGGAATGGCATCAAATTTAAAGGGCTCATTGTTTAAAATCGGAAAGTTTCGCCACATCTTAGGGAGAGATAGGGGAAGTGAACAAATTTAAAGGTCTACATAATGCTCCAAGGTCATAGAACTAAGTAGGGTAACATGAAAGGTACCGACTCGGAGTGTCGCTTCTGTATGTAACTATTCTGTGGTATTTGCGCATGTGCAGTGACAAATATAATTTCTCACAGTAATTGCCAACACTGCACATACGTGAAGTTAACCTACGCCAAATGGTTTTTATGACAAATAGTTTTAGTACATGTACTTTTGTTCTGTAACGTTTAGCAGTGGTCGTAGAAAAAGAATAGTGAGTCATTCGTGCAGAATACCTATTTCCTATCTCGTGTAATTTTGAGTGGGAAATAGGCAATTTTCTGCACTTGTTGCACAATATACTATTGTTTATGTTACTCACTTCTCGTAAAATTTCATAACTCATAATGTATAGATTTATAAATATTTTAAATGCATATTGACAAATAAATGTGCCCAACTTCATTCAACAGAGTTACCATATTTCTCATTTGTATATCCTTAGATTACAATTTGTATTTTTTTATTTGAAAATTTTAAGGTTTTTATTAAATAAGTGAAGCAAAGTATAAAAAATTGTATATTATACTCGTATTATACGATGTATTGTTCCACTCGTGTTTTTGGAACAATATACCGTCTTATAAAACTTGTAGAATAATCTATTTATTCCCTTTACCCGTTGTGTAACGAAGTTTTATTTAAACTTGAAGCCTATTAAAAGCACGAATCATTTATTAATCTATAAAGCTTTGTGTTCGTTGTACGATGTACGTAGTGTAATCTCATTTTAAATAAACGCAGTTGTAGTTGTAAACGAAGCTTCACACAGACTCCCAAGTTTTCAGTATATTTCCTGAAATATATATGGAATTTCATGCTCGTTTCTCCCTTTATTAAAAATTTAATCCTAGTGAAATTGCCTCTTATGTCGTTGACCCTTGGCGATAAAGAAGACACCAACACGCAATTCCGGAAATGGAAGATCAATTTCTTAAGAAGTTTTGACGGAACATATTGGGCTAAAAATAGCACAAACTTACGGTTTCTATTCTTAACTTTAAAAGGTTGATTGGATTCTGTTTTACAATTCGAAATATCTTACAAAACTGTCTATCAACAGAATACATCAAACTGTAAATAAATATATAATATACAGGTAATATAGCTCAGTTGGATAACGTAAAATTTATGAATTGTTGTTGCGTACTAACAGACAAACGATTGTCAGAAGTTTCTAAATTCATAGCTCGCAGTATAAGTTATTTCACGAATAACAACAGTTCAAATATAAAATTTTTCATATGAACAAAATATAACCATGACAATGCTATCCTGGTATCGTGGACTAAGTCTAAGTCTAGATTATAAAGTATTGTCTAGATATCAATATAGTTGATTATTTAAGACTCTACATTAACATGCGGATATGCTTTAAACTATAGGACAGATAATTCTTCAGTAGCCTTCTTTTTCTATTTTACAATTTAAAATTTTTAATTAATCTTAATCTAGAGTCTTGAAAATTGTGTAAAATTTTCTCGTCTTCATTTAGAATAAGAATGTCTTGTCTTATCTTGAAATTTTAAGACAAGACTTTTGTTGGTCTTGTCTTGATAATCTAGACAAGACAAGACAGTCTCTAAAGTCTAGATCTATACAGCAAAGCCAAATTTTTAAGAAATTAAAATTTGTATTATTTCATATTTGTCCTGCATTAGTTCTTTTTTGTTTCAACAGTGTGGTGTTTTGATTGTACTGCATACAGGACAGCGTTAAGGATAACGTTTGTCCTTCGAAGCTCCTGAATTTAATTAATTGCACATATCTCGTATCCTTGTACTTAGTGAGAAACCAGATGAGTAGATAGGATGAGTTCCTGGTATGTATGTACTTGCACATGATATACTAAGTGCCTAATGGATCTAATGTCTCGGAAAATGTATACATTATGAGATACAAACCTCATTAAAATAAAAGTTATTTTAGAATATTTACGATTCGAAATTGAAAATCATACACAGTGATAGTCATTTATAACGAAAAGTCGCTTTAGTGACCATCCACTCTTGACACCCATTCCTTTATAACCCCGTCTATTTTCTAAATATTTAAAGTTGTTTTGACCTCTGGCACAGAATAGTTACAAACAAAAGCTACACTCCGTGTCGGCACCTTTCATGTTCCCCTTTTCAGTTCTATAACCTAAAGCATTGTGTAGACCTTTAAATTTGTGCTCTTCCCCTACCTCTCTCTAAGATGTGAGAAAACTATCCGATTTTAAACAATGGGCCCTTTAAATTTGTGCACATTCTCCATCTCTCTCTAATTTTCGTTTCTCTGTTTTACTGTCGCTTCTGTATAAACCAATTCGGAGCCTCTGGCATGGTTTACATGTTGAGTAATTTTAACTACTCTCTTTAAATTTTACAGTTGTCTACTGATGATGAGAACTTAGTTCTCGAAATACGTATCTAGTTCTTAAAATTATTAAGGTTAGAGGGGTACATTTAATTTTATTTTATTCTGTTTAACCTTAGACTCCATTTAATTGTTTATTATTGAATTAACAATTGTTTTAAAAAATATCACCTCCATGATATTATATGTAACGTCGAAACTAATGGAGGCCGAAATTTGATATAAAGAATTGTGACGTGACCTTCATGAATTTTGGTTTGCAAATTAATGTAACGTCTATATATTCAAGCCCCTTTACTTTGATTGTATTTAAATAATATTTATTTTTTTATTTTTGTTACAGATTCCAATAAAGTTGAGCTCATCAATGATACATGGTCGATACTACATCAGCTTTAAAGGTAAGAATATTCTTTTATTTGCTATAATTATATAATTTAATATACCTAATAACAATACACAAAAGTGTATTATTAATAAAAATTGTAAATGATAACTATGAAAGAAGACAATAGTATGGCGGATTTTAAAGAACAGTTGAAACAATGCATATACAGTTGCACAGTTCCAATAATAAAAAACCCTAGAAAAGTAAGCACTGCTGCCAATTTGCGTGTAATACCCCAATCAATCCCTCATTTCTTTCCTACCACTTGTTATATTTCTCGAGAGACCCGCTATACGATACGAACCACAGTCTCGGTTTTGCCACGACGCAAAACAAGTCGTCCGTGTTTTGTTCGCGCTGTTCTTTCATTTGTTTTTCTGCATCGTTTTGATGGGAGTGACTTTTTGTCTGTTGTCATCGAGATCGGGATGCAGTAAATATAAAATATCTTACAGCTCAACAAATCAGAAAACGCACTTGTTGTTTTGTACCGGAAGTTCAAGATGTTTTACAGACAATAGCAAAACAAAGAAACGCGCTTCATGTAATGGAGGATGTAGAGTTTTTGCTGGGTTGATAGAAAACGACGTTGTTTTTCCACATGCACGTGACATACAGTGAATTCAACTGTAAAAGTCTAAAAATAATTATCTCCTTTAATTTATAAATTGAAGACTAAAAAAACTATATCAATCATACACTATTTCCCGCTGTTGATCCTTACGTCATCAATGGGAGATTCTAGCTCCCAAATAGGGAGGCTTCTTTATAGCGTGACGTCACTTATATGAATTGCATCAATATTTTGATTGGAGACTTTAAAAGACCGCGAATGTTTTGATTGGCATCTGAAAAAATCCCGCCATCAAGTTTGACGAATGAGCTTGGAAAACACAACGGGCATGACCTTGAGTCACAGTAAATTTTAGCTGTGTACTTTTAAATTGTTATTAGTTATTAGAATGTGTGTCGTATATATTAACTTTTATTATTTCTTTTACATCTGTGACAGTATTATTTACGAGATTAGTGCATAAATTACCTGTTTATGTGTAATTTGTTAAAAGTTTGCATCACTAGCGCCACTGCTATTTGAATTTGAATATAAATATCATTTTTAAAATTATATAATTTAAATAAACGTGCAATTTTCAAGAATGTAGACTTAGAAACAGCATATACTTCAACAACATTTTGGTCAACGAAGCAAACATTTTGACACGAAAATTCATATTCGTGACGTCACATTGATTATTTAAAATTATTTCGTATTTTCGCCAATAGTATTAGTGTTCCTCATACACTTCGGTGCTCAAAAATTGCTCTAATTCTTTACCTTCACCTTCATTAAAAATAGCGAAATATCCGTCTTATTTTTTAGAACTATGCTCTAGTTTTACTAAGTTAGGATTCAGATTATTTTCGTAAGTATGTACCAAATTTTGACCCACTAAACTCAGCAAATTTCGAAGCATTCCTAGCACCTGATTCATGATATTAAACACAATTCATATCCATTCATTGCAAAGAAAAGAATATCCCAGCCATCAATTTATGACCTTTAATAAAATCTTAAAAATTGAATCGCTCTTGCATTATATTCGCAATAATCCGTAATTTACGATTCTCTATTTTTTGCTCTTTTAAAATCTCCTTTGTGAATATAATTCCATTGAGTGCATATACAATTGAATGTTAAAACAATGGAAAGGCAGTGGAAAGCAAAAATTGAACAAAGTCATGGTTAGACAGATTTTTAATCATGAACGTTTTTATGCAATCTGAATTTCTTTATATTTAAAACGCAGGTTTCTATTCAATTTTAATTAAATATCTAATTGTAAGTACGATTGTAGAGAATGGAAAATCGCATTAGTAGGAGAAAAAAGTAGAACTATTATTCTTATCAAATTAATTCTACTTCATTTCAAATCTTAAAAAGTATTTCATCACGATTTATTACTGTACTGATAAAGTAAATTACATATTACAGTATCTATTTTACTATTATATTTTTCCTAGAAAACTAATTAACTACTTGTTTAATATCTATTGATGAAATGCGACTATTGCGACTAATATCTACATTCCTGATATGTTCATTTGTCTATTTAATTAAAAAGGGAGAATACGTGAACTCCGAAGGGTTTATCGTATAGTATACTCCTATTGTAGAATGTGGCTGAATTCATTCATGTTTATCTATTCATCTTCGGCCTGAATATAGCTGGAATCAATAACGCATTATGGCTATGTTGCCACCCCTGTCGGAAGTTTATTTTCAAACGGTTTATACAGGTGGTATCACTGATGTTTTAAAATTTTCACAAATATAAAAAATGTGCATTCATATATCAATTTAAAATTAATATTTTAAATAAATTCATAATAACATAAGTAATACAAAATCCATGCGGATAATATTTTTAGGGTATTTTCTTTTGTAAGTTTAGGGATAGTTTGGTAGTAATTAAATAGTTATTTTTCGAAAACTGTCTTGAGAAGTTAATATTTACATGACAACTAACAACACGTGAAATGATTGTTTTTTATCTACAGGATGCAAATTTTGTTTTGGTAAAAAAAGGGTCACAATTTAATCAAATCTGTCACGTTATTGTCTTCGTCACTTTCTGATTTTATATTAAAAGTATTGAACAACAATATATTGTAATATTTCACTTAAAAATTGTGGTTAACTATTACAATCTCGATTAGAATATTTTATTTGCAAATGTCAAATTTTCCTGTCTGCGTTTTCACTAATTTTAGAACATAGTTTTCAAAAATGTTGTTTGATACTTGATTCTGAAATGCTTTTCCGAAAACTTTCACACCTCGTGGGAAATAGATGACTTTTTGCACTGGTTGCGCAATATACTATTTTGATTCTAGATAGATACCTTGACAAAGTCAATTTATTAGGAGACACATCATTTATAATCAGGGCATGTAATCGGTTAAAAAAACCGGTAACCTATTTTTTGAATAAAATTTGAGAACTTTAACCGTAATTTTAACCAATATTTTTAAGGCCGAAAATACCAGTAACCGTTAACATAAAAATGAACCGGTTTTAGCGAACATGAAACTTTATTTTAATAATATCACTTAGCGAAATTTTTAAATAATTTTTTTATATATTATATTTATATTTGAATATTCGACAATTTACATTTTATTGGAGAGTTATAAAAATGGGTAATAATTTTGTCAGCTTTAAGTATCAAGTTTAAAATTGAAAAATGACGTACATTTCTCTGTATTGTAGGAATTTTTGAGAATATTCCTGTTTGATTTTGTATGCAGCACGAAACATAATCGCTTTTCATTGGTCCATAATATTATTTAATTTGAATTTTTTTTTTACAAACCAGTTTTCCAACTAAAACCCTTATTTTTATAATGTTCTCAATATGAGTTAACCGTTAACCAGTATTTTTTTCGGTTACATGCCCTATTTATAATTAACTTTATTGATGACATGAGTTATTATTATCATGGAACGAACATACATTTCATCAGTTTCATTCTATAAAATTATCCTTGGGAAAATCATCCCCGTACTCCACTGTCCTTCCCGGCAATAGATCCCTGGGGAAACCCGTCTTCAGGAAATATTTTCCCAAGTAATTTTCACAAATAGCGAAGGTGCTACAAACTAGAAAATTAATTCTCCTATTCAGTTCCTTATGAGATCCTTCGGGACATTATAGTTTTTATCGCCCCCTATATAAAGAAGAATAGTCGTTAACATACATTTTTACTACTTCCTAGTTTCTAAATAAAGTAATTGTTAAGCTACATGATCCTTGAAAGGATTGAATGTTAGTTTAATTTTATGTTTGAACATAAATGTTGTTAATGGTCGTAGGTTATTGTTTTCGAGATATTTGCTTTTGTTCTTAGCAATAATGTGATAATAAATGAATCTATACATGTTCTTTAATTACTTGGAAGTTATTAGGGTAATATATTTTTATATACACTTCAAAGATCTATAAATTTGTCTATAAAAACGGTTAGCAAAAAATATATATTTTATGTGGTACTGTTTTTTCGTGTTTTTATTATTCTGGAAAATTTTCAAGATTTTGTATGAAGTGTATCTATATATTTCTATTTTTCCGGTTTTTCGTACGTATAAATATTTTTGAAATATTATTTGGCAACAACTAAGAAACGAAATATGAGATCATTTATTATTTTTTATTTTATATTTTAGCTTTTAGAATAGAAAATTTATATTTGAAAAGGTCACTAAATTAATGACGTAGCCTTTGTCTACTTTATGTAAAATAGAACAGGGCTGTTTTTATTTTATAATGTAATACTATCAAAGCATACAACATATTAAAAAAAAATTATTTACGGACGAAATATCTATTTTTAGACTATAAGATAATTTAATAATTAATATCAAATTACATTACCTGTAATGACATGTCATTAACTGTCACAAATGTCACATAGATGTTTTCTTTTATTTCCATGGCTGTCTGATTTTGAATGAAAATTACAAACAACTTTGTACTTTTGTCGTTTTTCTCTAAATCTATCAAGAGAGAGAGAGTATTCGCAATTTTTTGAAATCCTATGTTAAAGTTTTATGTTCCGCAATTTGTTGCACATACTGTATCTAACGTATGTATTATATTTTCATTATTCGCACATAAAACGCTATCTTACTTAAAAAATATATATTAATAATAAATTAATAACAAATATTTTGACATGAATAAATATTTGTTTTTTTAATATTACAAAAAATAATGTATGGTGTATTTATTTTTATATACGATGTTTCTTCACTTTTCATTTTTAATTGTTTTTATTTGATATACTTATTTTAATTAGATGGCAAATTTAAATTGTGAATCCATAGATTTTACACTTACTTGATTTAATGAAACAAAAAAAGAAAATAAATTAAATGTTATGTATATTATTAATATGCTATTGCTAAGTAATATATAATAATAAAACATTGTAAGTATTTTAATACTTTTTGATAAGTAAAAACATTCGACTATCAGTAAAAGTATCATTGTATAACAACGAATGTTAATTATAATTTTGCTCTATATAATTGAAGAAAGTAAAACATGATTTAGGAATCTAACCTAACCTAATCTAATCTAACTATACCAAACCTAACCAAACCTAACTAAACTTAAGCTAAAATAACCAATAGTAAATGAATAAAAAGATGCAAAAGCTTTTATTTCGCCAAATTAATAAACAAATATAAATTCCTACTATTTATGAAATTATCACAAATATACTAGCTAAAATTTTTCAACTTTGCATTTACTTATTCAACTGGTATATACCGGGTGTCCCAGCTCGACTGACACATAGGAGTTTTACATGGGAAATCAGTTAATTATGAATAGTATCTCCCCAGTGCAAGATATAAACTTCAAATTTTGTATGCTTGTTGGGGAATATTATTTCTACGCATTACTGTTATTTGAAATATGTAATTTCGTCTGCAAGACAAGATTTATTAAATTATAAAATCTAACATTTTCATTCAAAATCAGTCAGCCATGGAAATAAAAGAAAATATCTATGTGACAGTTCTGACAGTTAATGACATGCCATAGTAGATATTTATATTTTTGTAATATTGGTATATTATTTAACAAAAAGAAAATAAATTCAACTTAAATAATATTAAAATACAGGGAATAAGAATTAAAATCAGTGATACTTCACTAAACTGTCAGATAAATATTTTCTTTTTTTCCATGGCTGTCTGATTTTGAACGAAAATATTAGATTTTAAATTTAATAAATCTCGCCTTGCAGACGAAATTAAATATTTCAAATAACTGTAATCCATAGAAATAATATTCCCCAATAAGCATAGAAAATTTCAAGTTAATATCTTGCAGTGGGGAGATAGTATTCATAATTAACTAATTTCCCATGTAAAACTCCCATGTGTCGGTCGAGCTGGGACACCCGGTATACACATTATATATTATTTTAGCATGCTGTATATAAACCTATTGCCTGTTAATTGTACTGAATATTTAAAATTTTTTTACTGTGGGAAATTTTTATTGACTCGGCAAAACATAAAGTAACATAGAAAAGCGAATTAGTTACTATGATAAATATTTTAATACATTGTAATAGAATTATTTACCAAGACAGCGTATCTAATTTTAACATAGCAATATTTTTTTATATATATTTACTATTTAGCAACATAACTTTACAAAAAATTATAATAAACTGTGCGAACAAATTGTTGCGTTCGCATTATTGACCTAGGTCAATTATAATTATTATATTATTAATTTACTATTGACCTAAGTTACCATGATTACAAAGTAAATGATAGTGAAATAAAGGTAGAAATGTTGCAATAAATATTTGAATATTTGATGTAGACAGATGTCTCGTTACTAAAATAATTTCTATAAATTATTAAAAAGTATATATTTTTTTTTGCATTCGTCGACAATGCGTTAATTCAATTACATATATTTACGTGCATAGCACTTCCGTCCCTAAACCACAAGGTGTGAGTTCACGCTTAGCGTAGTGCGAGTTAGGATCAAAGGCTGCGGTAATTATAAAGCTAATCAATGATAAAATCAATGCTTTGTGAAGCCTCTGTGCCCGATACTCTCATCTCGATAATCTATACACATCAGCGCTGGGTTCGGATATCTCGAGCGAGAAGACCGCTGACATTTAAAGGGTATAAATAAATGCCTACGAGGGGGAAGTAATGCGTTACTGCTTTTCATTTCGGCAGGGCTGATTGTGATCTTTACAACACAAATGGTTAGAGGTGTATTTTTGTTTGATTTCAAGCTATACTCGAAATTAAACCACTGCCGGCTATCCGGTTTCTATAAAGATTCCAGGGTCAATGCAAAGCAATAGTTATTTGTCAAACAAGAGAGGAAATCGTATCTTTTTGCCACTCGAATTTGAGTTTGAATGAGAGTGAGAGTGGAAAAAAGGCTTTTCTTTCGTGTTAGACAAAACATGTTTTTAGGCGACCACTACAGAAAATTAGTCATTTCCATTTAATACACCATCAATTGCCCACGCCTTATGATTACGCGATTTCCGTTTTGACCAAAACCAATAATATTTAAGCAATAGTTATTTATAAAAGAGTCAGGAAAATGATACATTGTCACGTCGCGAGCGACGGCCGTTAGCAGACAGGTCGAGACACGATTGTTGCCCTTTTATTGTACCAATGCATCGAAGATGCGAGAATATTCTAGAACTTAATTGCTCTACTATAAGCCAGAGCAGAAAGACCGTGGGGATAGTCGGATATTAATTAGTGAACATAAATAGTTGGTGGAAATAAATATCGTGAAAATAAACAGTGCATATTGTTAAGTGTTTTAAATAAATAATCTTAGTGTTTAAGTTGTTATTAATAATTATTATTGTTATATATTAATTTTTTTCTGAAACCTTTGACTACAATAAAAAATAATTTTAAATTTAACAAGAAAATCAAACTGTTTATAAGTATTTAGTAGTGTGCATCTTTCGTTTCTGTGGTGACAGAAAAAATTGTAAGTAAACAAAAACCAAACTGTCAGTTTTGCATTTTCTATGGGTGCGAGTGTAGTAATTTGCAAAATTTAATAAATGAATATTAAATAAAAGTGATAAATTATAGGTGAAACACATTAAATTATTAATAATGTACTATATTAATAACAAATCAAATGGTTAATTAATAATTTCCAATTATTTTGCTATAAAGCTTATTTGTATTTTACAATCGTTATACATATGTGCCAAGTAATAAATATTTATAATATAAATATATGGAACTAAAATCATTTATTTATTCCAATGCAATTTTATTGTATAAGTATTTGACATATATGATACTTGAAATATTCAGTAAATAAGCGATGTTAAACAAATTTTAAAATGTTATCTCCGAATTTTTTTGACACATTACACATCAAATACAACACGAGATTTATTTGCGCAAATGACAAAAGAGCATAAAAATGTCACAACATTTCATACCTGTATTGCAAAACGAAAAAACAATCAACAGAGTTTATTTTCACAAAATAAATCAGAGTGCATTTATTTTGTTCAAGTTGGTACGATATTTTTTGTTTTAAAATTGCTTCCGTAATGAACAAACAGTGAAGGGTTGAAAAATCAAAGTGTAGAGTTTAATATTTTTGTAACTGGTATATAAATTTTCATTTTAAAATTCCCACTAGTGCAGTCACTACTACAAAGTCAGCCAATAGGAGTCCATATGACCGGTAATAATACGAATATCAGGATAATTCTTGGCCTACTGAAACCAGAGCAAAATCTGGAGTAGTTTTAGCTGCTCTGAAATGTGCTCTGGTTTCAGTGGATCAAAAATTAGGGCACTCAGAAGTGTTTGCTCCAATTCTTGGCCTTTGGAGGAGTTTTGGCTACTCTGGAATGTGTTCTGGTTCCAGTGCCCTGAAAGAAATTTTGAAAAATCGGCGCCCATGTGCTATACCATTGTAAAGTCTAATTAAAACAAAATGAAACATATTCTAATAATTTTTTATTATTCGTGGTGGACTTTTATTGTAATTCAATACATGCAGTCCCCAGTTCCTGCTATAGAAAAAACAATTCTCAGCTTTCTTTCTTGTTAATTAAAAACTAATTAATTATTAACAACCTGGCCTGAGGTTTTTCACTAATTAATGTGTAATAAATTACCCGCCGTAATGGAAAATGAAGTAATAATTGTTGGAGTGATGAATTGTGATTTTCACAGTTGAAAAACACATTACTGATTTTGAATTAATTAAAGTAATTGCATTATACCTCTGTGACTAATCACGCACGAATATGGAAAATGCAATAAATTATTCAATGCACACACATAAAACACCATAAAAACATTCATTAATTAATTTCTCTTTGTCGTTACTATAACTGATTTTAAATCAAAATTCTTTTTATCATCAAAAATGTAAATTGAAATAGTAGATAGAATTATTATAAAATAAATAAATATTAAATTATATTTTGTTTGAAATTGACCAGCAAAAACGACCCACTACAATAATAGTATCCATTCATTCTGTTGAGACATAAGACAGATGAAATTACGATGAAAATTTCATCTGTTTGTAGATAATTTTAGTAGTGTAAATTTTAATCTACAACCTCTGCAATGTACAGCTTGTTGTGGATTCCGAACCACTCGGACACAGCGATATTATTATTTACCCCAGATCTCACACAGCGTTCCGTTCGAATTGCATTAACCAAGTTATCAGTAATTGTAAAAATCGGTATGATCTCAATATTTATATTTTAACGAGCTTGACTTACTGCCGATGACTCATCACGACATATCTGGTCAGGTAGTCTCACTACATAGGACAAGAAAGATACCGCCGCTATTTGTCGGGAATTTTATAGATTCTGGAAGACTCTAGAAGGTTCAAGATTAATTACCCGCAGGTAATAAGAGTGAAGGAGAGTGTAGAGATTGTGAAGTCAGAGTCAGTAGAGTTAGTCGAGTAGAGGAGAGTGAAGTGAGTCAAGTCGAGGCAGACCTACTGAACGAAATTTTCATATAGCCAGGTTTTTATAATGGTTTTATTGGTTTTCTTTGAGTCTGATAAAATTACAACAACCCTGATTCTGGAGTAGAGAGCTTTAAATTTCTTGATGACTATAATCTTGATTATACCCGTGGTACATACAACATTTTATTTCATTTTGGTACTTGAAATGAAAAAAAATCTGTAGGTATATATTCCATGCTGTGGTTTCTTTATTAATGGCATTGTTAGATTGGTTGTTCTTAAATAAATTTAATATAATCGAAGTGTCACTGTCACTATTAAATATATATGGAACGTCACGTACTGATTATTCTGGCGAAATATTAATGGAAATTGAAGATGCACAGACCTAGTTGGGTTCTCAGAATTCAAATGATTTATATGAAAAGGAATTCGAAAAGTTTTGTGAATGTTAAATACTTATTTAATCAAAACTAAAATTTATTGTATTGTTTGACGTTTATCATTCATCTTAATTTTAATTGAGAAATTATTGCTTAGCAACTTTATACGCCCTCGGGCGAAAAAATGCATCCGTATTTAAGGGCGTATAAACAAGTTCCTGATTCCAAAATGAAATAAATATATACAAGACAGTTGGCAAAAATAAAACATTGTAGTTAGATAATAAAAATCAAATAAATGAATATTCGAAAGGTCACTATGATCAACTTACTAAAATGCAAGTAAAGTTACGAAACTTTCACTGATTTAGACAGGAGATCATTTTGAATTGAATTGTAAAATCATTTTATTTATAAAGTGATGTTTATTCTCCATAGACAAATCAAATATATGAATGTTGTAATTTATTATTAAATATTTGTATATTCAGTACATTAGTTCTTGATCAATAGATGTAGCCAGCGGTCACGATTATTTATTTTTAATTGCAAAATAATTTCGTGTAGACTAAAAGTGATAATGAATATTAATATTTTAGTCAAGAGCTGTTTAAATATAACATAATGAGTCAATGGTATGTGCCTTAAGCTATATGTCTAATGTGTAGTAATAATATTTCTCTTTAGGGAATTTTATGTAATTAACAGTCACTTTAAATTATACTAACAAATATTTGGTTTCTCCTCTCTTTAACTTAGAATACTTTCTACAAAGAAACTGTCTTCTAATTCTTTTACAAATTGCAAGTAAACATTTTAAGTTTTATTTGACTTTAGAGCAAATAAAACAAAAAACAATTTATAGATTTAATATTTTCGTATTAAAAGGCAGGTATATTTTTTATACATCTTGACGTCTTCTAATTCTGCAAAATAACATCAGTAAACTATTGTATACATTTTCATCTACAGTATTATATTTCCCTTTTGTAATTTTAACAGGATGTTAACAATGTTGTCAGTAACTTTTCTACAGAATATGTTTTGTAAATTACGAGGAGCGGTGTTTATTTTTAGCACACGTGTAGATGTGTAGAAATCTACAGAATTTGTTGATTTTACTGAATATATAGACATTCCAAATCTATTTTGAGATGTGCATAATTTTTGAAATGAATATTAAAAAGTTGAGAAAGTAATTTCATTGCGTGACAAAAATCAGAATAATTTTAATTGTCACACCGTAATTACAAGGCATTAATAAATAATAATATAATTACTACATTTTTTAAGCAGAAAACAAAAACTTTGGTACAGCAAAATTTCATTTTACCATACGAGTATTGTTGTATTACTTACATTAATGATTATACTTTTCGTGCCAAGTTGTGTCCCGAGGTGAGAAGCAACCGAAAGACATAAGGCGCTGGTTACTAATTGCCTTCTAAATCGTGGTATATACATTATTTTTTCTATTTCCGTTTAAAAAGAGACTCTTTATTTCACTATTTCAGTTAGGTTATTGATTCCATTATTTCACTAGTCATATTTAGTAACGCACAAAATTAAGCAGTCCTTGGTACTGTCTTTTTTGTTTATTTTCTAAATATTATCAAAATGTCAAAAAATCATAATTTCAAATACAGTTTTGTTCTTATCCAAGAAAATTATTCTATGAAATACGTAAGGAAATTGGGTGGGTTATTTCACTTCAACTCTTACAAAATTCGCCTTCGTCTCGTTTTGTGATTTTCGCATGCGTTAAATAACCACCTTTGTTTCCTAACTTATTATATAAATAACTATTTTTCACTACTACTAGCATTTCAATACTAATCCTAGTAAAATGAATTATATTAATAAATATATTAATATGAACATTAATTTGTTTCTAAATATTTACAAAAATAAAGTAGGCTGTTTTTGTTTTTATATTTGACGTTTCAGTTTATCAACCGCACTTTTAATTTTAATTTGGTTTTATGTGATTTACTTATTTAATTTAGACGGTATATATGAAATTGTGAATCTATATTTTACTCTTTTCTTGAGTTAAATGATTCAAACAGTATTTGAATTTGGAATTTGAATTTCTTTAAAAAGTGACAGTTTTCAATATCGACCATGGTTAATTATAATTTATTTCTAAGCTAGGTGACCATAGTTATTAAGTAAGCGTTAGTGAAGAACAATTTCTCGTGTCAAATAAAGGTTAATAATAATGGGTGTCTAGGCTAGTAGTGAAAAAAGTTATAAAAATTTTATATACTATCTGTAGCTAAGCAATAAAAAAGAATTGTTTCATCTCGTCGTAAATAGGGCGAAAATGAAGTTATGAATAACAAGAACATCCTGCTTTACGAGTTTGAATAAATTGGGAATTTTTACAAAGTACAGCCGTTCGTTATTAGAATTTGTGAGGTATAAAATGTCCGATTTCATGTTCATTTGAAAATCCAGGATAATAATGCAATTACGCGAATAAATAAACGTATTTGGGTCAGATACAACCTTTAAACTTCTCATTAAATATTTAAATTCCAGAAAAAAGTTCTGGTTCGTGGTTAAATGTTTTAATGTACTTGTGAACTCTTTGAGCAGCAAATACGGGAGGTAAATTTCATTTAAAGTTGTTCACTCACACACAAAAACACATCATCAACACAGAAGGCTAATTTCGGGCCTCTCAAAGATAAAACAATAATTGGTGAAAATAAAATAGAAAAAATTTGAAAAGAAATACAATTCAAAAAATGATATTTTAATTAAAGATCAATAGTATACGATGGGTAGATAAAAATAGTATATTATTATATAACGGGTTATAATAGTCATTGTAATCCTATACTTTTTGTACTAAATAAATTCTGAAAAACTCTTAAATATTTTATGAAATGAGAACATAAAAATGATTCACAGCATGTTAGATTTAAAATAAACGTAAATAATTGATTTCTGATTCTGTGATTGGCCGAGAAGAGCGAATTATCATATGTAATACCACTAGTAACTAGAATTATACTTAAAAATTTTGTCATTATGGTCACAACTGATTGTTGAGATTGTCAAACGAGTCCGTAGGACGAGTGACGATTTTCTAAAGCAACAAGCAGGAGTGAGTTAGACAAAAATTACAAGTAAAATTTTAGTTACGAATAGTATTTGGCTTGACAATTCCTCGAAATATATACACGTTTATTTTTAACTAATAACTTGTGACAATTTTGACGGCAGTTTTATCTAAGCAACGTCGATTTAGTCATGTAAATTTCGCGGCAAGTACCAGTAACTGACTATTGTCATAGAGATTTGAATGTGATTGGTCCAATTCTCCAAAATACTGTGATTTAATTGGATGATAAATTATGAGTGGAATTGTCAGTCATATTTAACTATCCTGTAATATGGCTACTACAATTAATAGAAAAAATGGACATATATTTAAACAGGAGTAGAGTATTTTTGGCCAATTTTTTTAATAAATGAATATATTTCAATATTTCTAAAATTTGTTGCCGCGTCAACTTTAATATAACAATGTCAAAAATAAATTTATTTCTAAATATGAAGATTAGATCAGTTTTTGTAATATTTAGGTATAATCTAAGAATTTTACAATTTATTTAAGTAAGTAAGTACTTAAGATAATAAGTAAAATAAAACTATAAGAAATAAATAACATGGGGACGATTTATCCATTGATAAAAACTCATGGAATTAATATATAATATTAGTGAAATCTACTACATCTAGTACGTTTTAATTGTGTTCTCTCTGCTATCTACACCAATTTTACTGCACTTGTGTTTAGATGAGCTTCAAGTCTTTCTAGCTAATTGGGACTAAATTATTTTACATGTTGAGGTCTGTGTAATTGTTTAGAGGATTGGAGGCACTTAGACTGAAAGCGTTGAAAAGTTGTATTTCACAGATTTGGACTATTTCAAGGATGCTTCATATATTAGTAATTGATTTTCCACTGAAAAATTGAAGGTTCTATTTCATAGCTAGTAATGTAATTTAATTCAGTAAATTAATTTTAGTTAGAATTGTTTCCGACGTGATCGGTTTTTGTAATAATTGGCCAACACCATTGGGTCGCAGTACGTGAAAGTTCCAATTTACAAAAAGATTATCAAAAATAGTTTAACAATAAACCCGTTTCAAAATAACAATAAAGCATTTTTTTACGCAAACTATAAAATTGTATGTATGTATAGTATGACGCGGCGTCATGTTCAGGAATTTTATTGACTCCGGAAGACTCTAGAAAGTTCGAGTTTAATTACCCACAGGTATAAAGTGTCGTAGCCTGGAGAAGGAGAATGTAGAGAGTACGAAACCAGAGTCAGTACAGTTAGTAGAGTAGAGTAAAGTGAAGTGAGTCGAGTCGAGGTAGACGGTGCGAACAGCGATGTGTGAAATAAAAATAAATATTTTGTGGAAATAGGTAAATATTGATATCTTGTGAAAATAAATAGCGTAGAAATATGTGTTAAGTTTGAATTACTAATCGTTAAGTTTAATTTTGTTATTTTTATTTAAATAAGAGTGCTTGTTATTTTTGTCAGTATTTAATATACTTATAATATAAATATTCGTGTTTTGTGATTGTTTACACTTCACCCATATAAATAAACGTTACAATATTAAGAACGGTAAGAGAATTTTGCAGTTGTTCTCACTATGAACGAACTTAACGGTTAGTGAACGGTTAGTAAGTACTGTCTTAAGGCCGTTTTAGATTAGCTTATAAATTGCACAAGACCTTGCACTATTTTAGTTATCAGCACCCTGATGAAGACTGATTTATAGTCGAAACGTCGATGTATTAGCGGATTCTATTAAATGACTGCAACTCTAAAAAAGACTTCTTTTAAAAGTAATAATGTTTGGTACGAGATATTGTACCATTTCTTGTACTATTTATTGTCCCCATAGACCGGCTTTAGAAACCCAATCAATAAACTATTTCTAATGCCCGATCGAACAAAAGAAGTATTTATTGTTAAAATATATAAAATAAAACCAAGTCTTTTTATTTATTTGCTTGTTATAATCATATTGCACTTAGAATCAACAGCATCATTAATTGACTTTATAAATAGTTATTTACAATTTTGAATGAGAGAACATATGTATTTTCCTTGAAATATATACAGAATATAATGTTTAACAAATTCCACGTACTGATTCTAATCCAGTATCAAGTGAAGTATGAAATACAAGCTCGTATCTCGTTTAATATATATTTGAATGATCCCCCGTTGTGATTACCGTGTGTATCATTGTTGTTTACTCCACTTTTTCCCGTAATGAAGTCTCCGTCTTGCAGATCTAGTTGCCGGTTGCCGGTTGCCGGTTGCCGCTCCGGTAACTAGTTTACGTTGGGCGACCTTTGAGCTTCTTATTCTTACAATCCTGCATTACCGGATTAAACTCGCACACTCTAACAATTCACTTCCGATGCTCAACAATCGTAATTGAAAAACGCCAACTGTCACAGATGGAAACATAAATTCTTAATGCTAACTGGAAGTTGGAACTACGACCGAAATTTGTAAATTCTAAAGTTTTTTTTATAATAATGCTAATAATAATAATAATTAATATACTATATAACTTCATTTGTATAAGCCAATAGATATAAAAGCAAACAAGGTAAGCAGATATAATCCTGCTTCAGTCAGTAGTGAAGTGGTATATTCCGTTAATATGTAAGTTTACTTTATTTCACAACGTTAGTAAAAAAAAAATTCATTATATAACATAAGGCCGTTTTAGACTAGACTATATATGGGACAAAGATTGTCTGAAATAGAACGTGTTCTGTTTCCTAAAGACAAAATGTAGGTGGAGCTGATAATTTTATTGTACATTTTCCTAAATATATATTTTCTTTCTAATTTTACAAAAGATTGTTTAATTTTCCTAGATTTAGGGATATTTCCCTAAGTATGGAAACATTACGCGCAGATGGCGACTTTGAAAACTCGAGAAATCTCGGCAAGATTCGATACTGATACGAGATAACAATATTCGAAACAAGAAATAAACGATACAAGACAAAATATTTTACATTTAAAATGAGAAGATACGAGAAAAAGAAAAATCTCGTCTCGTCTCATCTCAGAGAATCACTAAACTCAACCTAACCTAACCTAATCTAACTTGACCTACCCTAACCTAACCTAACCCACTGAAACCTTACCTGACCTAACCTAACTTTACCTGAATTAACCTAACCTGACCTAATCTGTCTTAACCTAACCTAACTAAACTTACTTAACCTAACCTAATCTAATCTGATTTTGTGGTAAACCGTAGCACACATTATGTAGATATAATTGCTCGTTTGCTTCTATTTGTGATTGTTCTTATAATCTCCGATATTTTGTATCAAGCAGAAAAAACGAACTGCAGCTAACATAATACATTTCGTACGAATTTAAGTCATGGATTTAGAAATCTAGATCTGTTTATTCTGACTTCTAGTCGATATGAAAGAGTTACATTAAATTAATTAATATATGAACATTTCAATTAAAAACCCTGGTGCACTCTTGTAATGGTCATTTGATACGCTTCTGTAATAAAAAATACCATTTGATGCGCTTTTGTCACACGCCTTGTAGAACTAAATTTATTTTCAAATAATTAAATAAAGTTGTTTCTTTAGTTTACTTAAGGTGGCTTTACACGATCAAAGAATTTGAACTATTTTATGTCATATTTTTACATCATATTCTTTCATCAAATGGCTCCGCTTTACACGTTCAAAATTTTTGAACTATTTTCCCTTATAAAGTAGGGGTATCAATAAAGAAAAAAAAATATAGGTTGATCACAATGATATATGATTTCACATTTGTTTATTTTTCACTTTTGACATTTGATAACAACATAATCCCTAGAATTAACTAAAATTTGAAGTAAACGACCTTGAAATTTAGGACATGCTCTAAGTGAGAATTTCTATGTCATATCATATGAACTATGAACAGTCAAATTTCTTTGAACGTGTAAAGTGTCAGAATCACATTGAACAATACGAAGTTGTAGAAATTGATGTAAACTTATGATCGTCTAAAACTCCCTTTAAAAAATAATTCTCAGTTAGAGCACGCTGTCCAAGTGAGCTACCGTCGCCCGTATTTCAAAATAAAAACAACTTAATAACTACAAAATTTATTTTTTGTAAATAATCTTTTCATATTCAAACCACGTCATTTATTTTTGTGGTAAAACGAAGTGTAGTATAAGGAGTGGTATAGAATGTTTTCAAAGCGAAAGCTGTAGGTATGTTTGTACCTATTTTCGTGTACTAATTAAGCTATAAAAAGCTCGGCTGGTAAGCAGCGGCATCTTTCATCCCACGAAAGCTCTCACCGTCACAAAACAAAACACAGTGCACTTCGCGCCTGCTTTAATTATGCGAATATTTCTTGCTATATTGTACAAATACATACACTGGATTACTGGATAAGATGTTTTTTATTGTTACCTACAATGTACACGAAATAACAATTGCAAGGAGGAATTTTACTTGATACAATTAAAAAATAACATTAATTTTATTTTAAATGCATTTAAAATTAATTAAAAATAAAAATGTATGTTAATTATAAGAATATAAACCACAAAATGCAAAATTATGGGGGCCCATAATCTACACCTTTTCCCATAGTGTATTTTTATTTATTTTTATTTATAATCAATCAATCCAACAGGATATAAGTCCCAATTACAGGATGATGTGTATAGGACTATAATCGAATTTCAGTTTACAGGGTGACCAATGAAATTGTTTACACATGAAGATCTCGCTAATTATAAAAGATACGAAGTCTAGTTCATTTTTGTCGTTGGTTATACCCCTTTGTAACACGTACGATAATGAGATAAAGGACAAAATTCTCAAATGTTCTACGCATATACGACAAAGATGCAAGATAAAAGTTTAATAATTCTTGTTACAGGAATTATTGACGTGAGGATTAACTGCAAAAAATGGTTTTCAGATTAAATTCAGAAATCAACAAATGTAAATCCAAATTATCTGATCTAAATTACAGTGGAAGCTTTTTGAAATAAATCGACTGATATAATATTTGTTATTTTCTGAAATACAATTTTCTAATCTGATTTACACTTATTTCTCTGCTGTTGCTTCCGATGCATTTAGCCAAAGCCTATGAGGGTTTCCAAAAGAACGTATTTAAAAGAAATTTATACTGTTAATGAAAATTTGAGTTAAATAGAATGTGATGATATAAAAATTATTATAAAAAGTTAAATATTTATAAGAGAAATTAAAAAATTTAAAAGGGGTGTACCTCTTACCATGCAGTTATTAAGGAGGTAGGCCTATTTATAAGTATTTTAAGGTGAATATCTGAAAGTATCTAAGATATTTAAAAGTATGTAAGATATTGAAAACTATCTAAAATACTTTCATGTGTCTTAAGTAGTTATAGTAGATACTGTTAAAAAATATTTGTGTCTTAAGATACTTAGAACAAAAAGTATCTAGATACTTAAGTATCTTAAATAAATTTATGTAAGTATATTTTAAAAGTATCTATATATTTTTTAAAAGTATCTCTCACAGCTCTGGTTACAAGTAAAAAATAAGTAATAGTGAATGGAATAATCATTTATTTCTCATAAAAAATGGTCCCTGTGGTGTATTCTCCACATCAGCTAAAACTGCTGCACATTTTCTGCGCTTTAAATTATGATGACATACTCAGCATGAGTATTCATACATGAATTATATATTTTAATTTTAAATACATTTTAGATAAAATAATTTTAATAATAAAATTATAAAAATGCATTTATTATAACATAAATAATAAATTATGTTCAAATTATAAAAATTAATAAATCTATTAAAATACAATATTGGGAAATGGTTTTTCCATTAATATATTATTAACTTCATTCTTTTAAATGTCAATTAAATTTTAATATTCATATGGAATAAATTAAAATATAATCATGAAATTTTACATTTTCACCTTTCAAATTTATTTTAATAGTATGACATCTCCTTTCCTCAAGTTATATATTTTATTTTTGAAGTAAACTTGTCGTTATTTCAATATTCATATACAAAACGAAGAACCTCTAAATGTCAGAACTACATCAAATTTTTTTGTTATAATAAAAATTATATTAATGTTAACATCATTATACTATGACGTCAAAAAAACTTCGATTTTCAATCAGTATTGTACTAAATGATTTTACAATTGATAACAAAAATAGCTCGTGTAGGTTTCTTTATATGTCTAATAAAAAATTTATAACGCTATTGTTCATTTTTGGATAAAATTACATGTAGTTACTTTTATTTTACATGCATTTGTTCGATGTGTATACGAAAACATATGATACGAAAAAAAGTTTTATTGACAATACAATGCTTAATAATTATTGATTTCAGAAAGTACATTAATATTATTAAATATTTGTGGTCAGTTCATGCATGTATTAATTATTTACCTTCGATTTTCATCATAAAAATTTTTCTTCAAAACTTTGAAATAAAAAATGGAAAATGCCATAAATCATTTTCAATAATTATTTTATTTTTGTATTATAAATATTATTTAAATAATAAATTGTGGTATTTTAAACTTAATTTCAATGTACTGGGTACACTTTTATTGTTGTAATGATATATTTTGTTGATAATTCCACACACGTCATTTTGAACCGATGAAAATGCTTCATTTGATGGACGTAGGTGTAGTTTTTCAGTGAAGAAATTTGTCAAAACCACAATATATAGTCATGGTTACATTTTGTTAGTATTAAAAATTTTATGTTTGAACTGTTGTCATTCGTGAAATAATCAAGGAAAGATAATTCGAGCTATGAATTTAATTTTACTCATAATTCTAACTATTCGTAAATTTTTCCAATAAATTCATGACACTTATTATATTACTTACGAAAAAAGTATCACTAGTTTATAACTTTTAAAGTAATGCCTTTTATTATAAATATTTGCATGTCAAAAAATATACCGGGTGTCCCAGCTCGACCGACACATGAGAGATTTACATAGGAAATCAGTTAATTATGAATAGTATCTCCCCAGTGCAAGATATTAACTTGAAACTTTGAATACTTATAGGAGAATATTAATTCTATGGATCACACTTATTTGAAATATGCAATTTCGTCTGCAGGGCGAGATTTATTAAATTTAAAATCTAATATTTTCGTTCAAAATCAGACAGCCATGGAAATAAAAGAAAATTTTTATCTGACAGTTTAGTGAAATATCACTGATTTTAATTCTTATTCTTTGTATTTTAATATTATTTAAGTTGAATTTAGTTTCTTTTTGTTAAATAATATACCAATATTACAAAAATATAAATATCTACAATGGCATGTCATTAACTGACAGAACTGTCACATAGATTTTTTTTTTATTTCCATGGCTGACTGATTCTGAACGAAAATATTAGATTTTAAATTTAATAAATCTCGCCCTGCAGACGAAATTGCATATTTCAAATAAGTGTGACCCATAGAATTAATATTCTCCTATAAGTATGCAAAATTTCAAGTTAATATCTTGCACTGGGGAGATACTATTCATAATTAACTGATTTCCCATGTAAAACTCTCATGTGTCGGTCGAGCTGGGACACCCGGTATATCGATATTCCTCGTCTAAATTTCAAAAAATTATATTCTTTTTGTAAATATTTAATAAATTATAAACCAAGTAATAATGCCCTTTATATGAATTTTACGGGACTTACATTTAAAACATTTTATTGAAAATACAGTTTTACAGAAGATTACAATAAAAATTCTGTTACTTTATTTAAAAATTTTAAAATTTGTAATTTGTAATATGTCGGTATTTCATCATTATTAGTTATATTACCGTTAATGTGAAAATCCGTTATTTTATAGAACAAATATAGGCAATTTATAGAATCAATAAAACGCAAGTTTTATAAAGAATTTTACAATAAATTAACAATTGAAAAAAAAACTTAGTTTAAATTTTTGTACGAGTAATATACAATATTATAACATTATAAGTAAAATATTTTTCTTTTAAAATATTTATTTTATAAAATACTTGCACAGGAAGATATAAATAATAAAATTAAAAAGATTTTTGCCTGGCGTGTTAGGTAAACTTTTTTTTAAGCTATAGGTATAGAACACAGCTACCCACGAAATGTAACATCTTAGCTACCCGTGGTCAAGTATATAGCATATTAAGTTGCAAATATATTTATGTTACCATTGTTATTTATTTGAAGAAGTTTTCCTTATAACAAGAGAAAAACAAATATATGTAAATATCAACCGAATACCATCAAAACTTATAACTAAATTTAAATTGTCGATTGCATTTTCTACATTTTACGAAGTTATATTTATAACATGTACCGACTGGTCCCGCCACAAATTTATGTATTTTTTTTATTGAGAAACTATTATATTCCCCCTTATTCTGTAACGCAGTGGTTAATTTTTAACCAGTCGCTAAATTTTTTCTCCAATGAAAATATATAGCACTGGAGAATGTAATGTGTTTTTATTTGTCAAAAATTTTAGCAACTGGTTAAAAATTAACCACTAAATTACAGAATAGGTCCCATTATCTCTTTATTTTGCAAAACGAAAACTTTAAAACTCTGGGATTCCCCTACATCCTAACCTCACAAGTATCAACAACAAGCTTACAAGTCCTTACATGTCAACGTATTCCTTCCCGATGTCGCACTCTCACACACATCGTAACTTCCGTATCAACTTAACGTCATCAGCAAGCATCGGCCACTGACATACCACACCGCCGTGTTGACAGTGTTTTGTTTATACCCCCACTACCGCGAACAGCTGAAAGCTCTGCCCATGCGCTCTGCCGAGAGGTTATGTAACAAGCTGGGAAATTGGGTTAGGAAGTTTAGTGGGGAATACAGGCAGAGGCAATGGAGAATAATTATTCGCTTGGAAGTTTCTTTTAATGTAGATAGAATTTATAGTGGACACTTTGTCATACGTGATATTACTTAAGTTTATTTAAAATTTCTAGTGGACACTTTGACATAATATTACTTAAGTATATTTTAATTGATGGGTTGTTTATGGTATATAGATATAGGTAAAGATATATTTATAATGAGCACTTTTGCTGGTATGGAAAGTGTATCACAGGGGATTCTAGTTATGTGGGAAATTTGGGGCAAAGAAGTGATTTAAATCACATTGATTTTTTTTTAGAAATCATTCATTAAATCACTTGTTCTGCAATTGTAATTTTTAACATTCCAGATTTACGAAAATCGAGGGAAAAGCGTGTGAATAATGTTACTAAATGTGATAATACTTTCAAGAACTATTAAATATATTTAACTTCTTCGGTAAAACGACTTTACTGATATATTATTTTCAATTTATAATGCAAAATTTATTTGCATTAATGTGTGATTTTTTATTATATTTATGTTGTAATATGTTACCCATCATAACAACATCGAAGGGATCCTAAAAATAACTGATGAAAGTAAAACTATACGTTAGCGAATTTTGACGTTATAACCAGTTTGTTGCTATAAGTGGTATCGTTATAAACGGATTTTACTCTAGTTTTTTATTGTTTCTTTTAAATTTTTACTTAATAGTGCTATTTATGTGAAACAGGTTTTAAAAATTATAATATACCTTTAAAAAAAATTAAAAACCTAATTAAAATAAAAAATCACATTTGTATGCATATTATAACTATGGATACGGACATTATATTTTTAAGTGCATTTTACAAATAAAAAATCTCAGCTCAGCTCATCTCACTTTAAACTAAGGTTAGGTGAGGCAGATGAGAAAAATAATGATATTTATATTCGTAGATGAACCTCAAGTATCTTGAAGTACTTGTTTTGTTACTACTTAATTTTAATAGTAAAATTCGACGAAATTTACAAAAAAAAAATAATTTTTTTCATGTTTTTATTACTCTACACGCAAAATTATCGTTAGATCAACTACCAATTAACTAAAGATCTTCGATACGAATTGTGTTTTTTTTTTAATATTCTGCAGAATTTTTAAAATTTATTTTAATTTTCGAATTTGAGATTCAAATAATAGTTTTGCCAATTTTTATTCAAATAAAAATACCGCTATATCTGAGTTGTTCGGAACCCACTATAAGCTGTAGGTTCTAGAGTATAAGCTGACAATCTACACCACTAAAATGCAAATAAATCTTTACAAGAAACGATGATAGACTTTTTAATTGGGTGGTTATTTATTCAAATTTCGGCCTTTACTAACTTATTATTTAATTTCTAACTTAATAACTTGACATATTTATTCTGTTTGGCATCAAATTCAGATGAGCAAAACTTTAATATAATTTAGACTTTGATGGAATTCGCATTTGTGTTTGCAGTTTACAATTTCGTATTCCACAGACAAACTGAATCAAATTTCAAACAATGTCATATCTGGTTTATAATATCAAAGGTGACTATTAAATGAAAGTATCGTTTAATTTTATGAAACGAGATAAACACAGAATATACATTTATTTAGATAAAACAAACGTAACATTTACTCAAATTGAACTTTCATGTGTTGAAAAACACGGAGGCGTAAAAAGTTTAAAACATTTTTCTTATATTTTACGTCACATGAAAAATACATAACATGTTTCAAGTTCTAATATTATTTTGATGTCTTCAAAGTTTTAGAGAAATAAATATCACAACTTGTAATACATTGTATTTATTGCATTTTAAAATTCATTTCTCAGAATTGTTTGTTTTTAAAAATAAATATATTTATTAGTATGTACTTGTAATCTAGTGACACAAATTTTTTTTCCATCTATTTTGTACTTAAAAATTTTCCAAGAATACTAATAACTAATAATATTTTATTACTGATATCTGCTACAGCAAAATTGATACAACTATCAATTGATAATAAGCATTGAACAGTATACATGTATCCCATGACTTTTATGTTGAAAATACCTTATAAGCAAGATAAACGTGGCAAAAGGGCGCTAAGATGTAAGGGAGTGCAGTGCCTCCAAAATAAATAAATGAAAATAGAAAATCGAAAAGGAAAAAACTTAGAAGTTATTTTTTAAAATTAAAAACTATAAAAACAATATAATTAATTAATAATTATCTATGTCTATTTTTGCCTAAATTGTTTGAGATCCTCATACAATGTGGATTATATACAAATCCTTTTCAAGAGTTACACGTGTTATACTTGTTTATATAATTTCAGCGCCCCCGAATATTTAGGATTTACCAAATTACTAAATACTAAATATTAAGTACTAAATTACTTGGAAAAATAGTTTGTGTATGTAGTAACAAGAGGGGAAGTAATTTCCAAAGCTGCTGCTGATGTATTTTTGCGTAAACCCGAAAATATTTCAAAATATCGAATTTTTAGCTCGAAAATTTTAGAATTTTACAAAATTTTGTTTGTAATATTTTTTATAGAATTAGCTTCGCTGATACCAAATTCACAAACAGAATTTAATTATCTCTTTTCGTTTCGGAGATATTTGCACTCAAAGTTGTACATCAAAAAAGTGTGTCTTTTGAGTATATTTTAAAAATGAGGAGGGATACAATTCCAACTACTTTACCATTCGATTCTACGAGAAAAGTTATATAAAGAAAAGTTTTACCAACAGATACGTTCTTTGGAACGATTAGGAGAAAAATAAAAAAAAACGAAAAAACCTAAATTTCAATTTTTCATCTCGAAACTTTTTGTCTCTGAAATATTTCATTTTTTCTACTTAAGTAGATATTAATGCACTGATTTCAAATTTTCAAACCGAATTCTATTATCTCTTCCCGTTCTCGAGATATTTGATTTCAAATTTATACCTAAAAAATTAGGTTTTTTAGGTATACCCCTTAAATGGTTGGGTTTATGGTTTCGGCGACTTCATCATTCGATTCAACGGGCAAAATTACATAAGTGTACCAACTTTTATATTTTTATCTCAACAGATAAAATTTCTAGAAAGAAAAAACTGAAAATGGCCAAAAATCGAAAAAATCGTAAGGGGTTCATCAGGCATTTTTTTCGATTTTGACCATTTTCGTTTTTTCGCTCTAAAAATTGTATCCGTCGGAATAAAAATCTAAAATTTGGTATACTTATGTAATTTTGCCGTTAGAATCGATTGGTGATGTCGCCGAAGTCGTAAACCTAACCCTTGAAGAGGTATACCTAAAAAACCTGTTTTTCTAGGTGTTGCCAAAACTCAACTTTGAGCACGCATATCTCGAGGACGGGAAGAGATAATTGAATTCTGTTTGAAAATTTGGAATCAGCGTATAGATATTTACTTAAGACTAGAAAATGAAATGTTTCGAATAAAAAAAGTTCCTCGAAAAAATTTAGTAATTTAGGATTTTTCGAATTTCTCATTTTTCACTTAATCGTTCCAAAGAACGTATATGCGGAGAAAACATTTCTTTATGTTACTTTTGCCGTAGAATCGACTGGTATAATCGTTTAGATTGTATCTCAAGTCATTTTAGAGATATAACAAAAAAACATACTTTTTTGAGGTGCAACTTTGACAGCTAATATCTCAGGAACGAAAAAAGATAATTAAATTCCGTTTGAAAATTTGAAATCAGCTCTCCGAGATGTATCTACGTATACTATTTCCCAAAATCAGATTTTTGGGCACAAAAATGAGTATTTTTGGATTATTTTGCGTTTGTAAACACATTTTTTTGTTTAATATTGTTGTTTGGTGTTTTTTATTTATACAAAACTTTAATATGGGGTTATAGGTTTTGAAAATAAATAAAAGTTGGTTAAAAAAGCGACAGAATAAAATGGAAAAGGTATAATAGAATTGCATGTGTTGAAATCAGCTCATCGATATACCAAATTATCGTTAAGATAACACATATGAAGTCAGAGAAGAAACAATTACTATAATTAAACAACAAAGATAGTGTAACCGTGGTCTGCTCTATTAAATTTTATGTGACCCATAAATACTGTATTATAAAGTTTTTGACATGAGAGTATATATTATTATAAGAGTTTTATTTATACGTTAAGACTTATGCGATTTTAATATTCTTTTAAATTAGCTTTGTTTATTTGGTTTTCATATTTATATTAATTCCAAATTGTATTAAAAATCATTTTAAAATATTGAAGATTATCAATTTAACATTTACCGTGGGGCGCAGTACTTAGATGTACCAATTTTATAGTTTAACAATATCCGATATTATTAAATGATTTTCGATATAACAATAGAGTAATTGTAACGCAAAGTATAAAATAGTATTTTTGATTGTATTCCATGCGTATCCCTTTCAAACATTTTTTAACACTTTGTATCTCTTAGTAAAAAAAATTTTGAATATCCTACTAAAAAACAAAAATTGTAGGTATATATTTTTAGTAACCTATACTATTTTAAGGAAAATGTTCAAACTTATTTTGTCACGGGTTGTATGACAAAAGCGCAACGTTCAGATTTTTCATAAGCGCACCAGAAAAAAAAAGAATTCGTTCCACTTACGGACAGCACCTTTTAAAAAGATACTAGTAGAGGTATGCCTTTAAGTCCATCTCTTTTGTCCCGAATCTAATTTAACATATATTAAGCTAACCTAATATAACCTGACCTAACTGAACCAAATCTAATCAAACCCTACTTAATCTAATCTTACCTAACTTAACCTAACCTTACCTAACTTAATCTTACCAAACTTAAACTTGTCTAAACTGAACTAAACTAGCTAAACTTAGCCTGACCTAATCTAATTTTATTCCAACATTGAATCTAACATAACCTAACTTAATCTAATCTAACCTAACCTAACATAACATAACTAAACTGCACAAAACCAAAACCTAAACTAAACTAACCTAACCTAAATAAATAGCTACATCAGTAGTTAATTAATATATAAACATTTCAGTTACAAAATCTGGTGCGCTTACGTTACGTACTTTGGTGCGCTTTTGCAATGTTCATTTGGTGCACTTTTTGTAACAAAAAATACCATTTGATGCGCTTTTGTCATGAACGGTTAAAAAAAAATACTGACTATTAAAAAACAACAACAATTGATTATGGAAAAAACATCAGGACATCATTTTACCTGAAGAAGATAATTAAGAACTACCCTTGTTACAACTAAATTCATTGATCAATTTTAAAATTAAAATATAAAAATATTGTGAGTGTTGAATAGGTATAATTCAATAAATAATACTATATTATCTGTTTTTAAGTATACATATCGTTTTCCTTTTATATTAAATTTTAATATACATTTTTTTTGTTTAATTATTTGCGTACCTTTTCCAAACCTTTCGCGTGCCCCTAGGGGATTTGGAAAACACTGTTGTAGGAGAACACTGTGTATATTTATTTATTAAGTACATAAAAATAATAATAATTTCATGAAATTCAGTTGTGAAAGTATGTCGTAATGCACCCCTGTCTGTTGGTGTATTCCGCGATACAATCTTAAGAAGCTGCGAGAAGCTTCGGTAGTTATTGCATGTAGAACATGGCGTGTTTAACGAATGCAAATTTCTTTTAAACATTTTTACATTTCGTGTAAGTTTGCGTGGTTAAACAAATTTGATAACCGGGCTGATAAAACAAGGTTTTTTAAATATAGTTTCAAGGAGATCTTCTGTTACTTGCGATTTGCAGATCTTTTCAAACGTGATTTCATCGTTAAAAATTCTTATCACAACAAAACGAAACACACATGTATAAAGTATGAACCTATAAACTTTTATTTTTATTGCTAATTCTCTGTAGTTATTGCTATTGCTAGTTTTTTATAGCACCCTTCTGTAACTAATATCTATAAATATTTTAAAAAATTTTTGTTTCTCTCCTTGTATATCCCGATTTATACTTTTTCGGGCCTCCGTCCCATTATGACTAGTATTATAGCACGCAAAATCGTCCAGTACTCAAAATGTAGGGATGCCAACTTAAATATTTTGGTATTACATATTGTCAACATTTTTAAATTTTATTTTATTGCAAATGTAAAACGTTAATTGAAACAAATATTTTTGCTTCATTATTCATATTATACCCGTGTTGTATGATTATGATTACGTTAATTATTGAAAAATATCAATTCACATTCGTTTTATTTTTTAGGTTAGATCAAATTTTTTGAATAAAACAAGTGAATTGCTTATATATAAACGTGATCCGAAAATATATCTGACAAAAACCTATAGCGTATAAAATTTTAAGTAGTAATAATATTTGTTTAACAAATTAAAAGTGTCATCAGCGCAAAAAATCTTGTGTATCACACGCCCAGAAACTCTTTTGCGAGATATCGCATTATTTGCAAAATTAGCTCACCATCACAAAAGTTTAGTTTCTGGACTAGTGATACAAATAACTATTTCATCACTCAGTGATGATAATTTTTAATTTCCTAACTGGTTATGAAAAATTTGACGTTTCAAAACGTTAGTCAGTTTTATTTGTGGTTTGTTTCAAAATATGGAAGATATGATGACATATTTTATATCACGTATTAGGAAATAGTTCTGAAGTGAAAGAACAATGCTAAACAATAGTTCCTTTCGTTTCTAATTAACAGGTGAACGGTCGTGCAATGATTTCGATTAGTTAATTAAAAATAAATCAAGTTCTGGATTAAATCAAATTGCCTGTACACAACAGACTTATCTGATTCAGAATATCAGAATATGTGGGTGTTAATTATAGTAACAAGAATATACGAGTATATCCAAGTTAAAAACAAGTACGAATAATAGAATTAAAAATAAAGTTGTTTAGTAAGGCACCAACAATACATACAGTGGCATACACAAGGGGAAGGGGTAGGGGTTAACCTCCCCCCTTCCCTGAAATTAATTTACTTTATTAAAGTAGCAAAATATATAATTAAGACATTGCCAAATTTTTGAAACTTTGTACTATTTCACTCTAATGAGGTATTTTTAAATTTGTATCCAGTTTTATTATTTTATTCATTTAAAGTTTGCTTGTATTAAACATGTTTAAAACAAAATTTTAAAAATATATTTCTAGAGAGGCAAAGTTTCATCATTTTCCTCTGAGACAATGTCAATTTTGTACCAATTATTATAAAAATTATTACATTTTTATCGATATTCCGAAATATCATTTCTCATAAAATCTTGCGGATACTTGCTTATAGAACTACTGTCATTTACACCAAACTACTAAGCCCCACCCCTGTACAATAACGCTCAAAAGTTCATTAGCTCATTCGAAAACAAATTTGGGATATTTGATGTTAATCTGTCATCTGTCTAAGATTAAGCCTCTGTACTAGCTGCTATTAATACTGGAAATAGGAAAATATAAGACAACGTAATAATTTACAAATCATTTATAAATTCTTGTTGAACTTATAATTTATTTGACCGCAGAGTGTATATAATATTAACATAACAATTTACAAATCATTACAATTTCATGTTGCACTTATAATTTATTTGACCGCGGACTGTATATAATAGATTAAGTGTTTATTTTAAATGAGGGTACGATTTAGGGTCAGCCCACTTGCTACCTCGCCCTTTACATTTGTAGATGATTTTGATTTGGAATCAGGACAAAAACTGGAAGAAAGAATAGGAAGATTAAAATGTGATGCATCACTACAGAATAGGTTTATACAGAAGCGACAGTAAGGCAGAGAAACAAAAATTTTATTAATGTATTACTCGTTTACTATAGGGTTTTTTTGACAAAATATTTTTGTTTTAACTATACAGAAGCGACTGTAAGACAGAGAAACGTAAATTAAAGAGAGATATGAAAAGGCAACAAATTTAAAGAGCTCATTGTTTAAAATCGGAAAGTTTCGTCACATCTTAGGAAAAGATAGGGGAAGGCAACAAATTTAAAGGTGTACACAATGCTCCAAGGTCTTAGAACTGCATAGGGTAACATTGAAGGTACCGACACGGAGTGTCGCTTCTGTGTGTAATTATTCTGTGATATAAGTACAGAATAGGTTTATACAGAAGCGACAGTAAGACAGAGAAACGAACATTAGGGAGAGATGGGGAAAGCCAACAAATTTAAAGGGCTCATTGAAAAAATCGGAAAGTTACGACATCTTTGGGAGAGCTAGGGGAAGCCAACAAATTTAAATGTCTACACAATGCTCCAAGGTCATAGAACTGAATAGGGTAACACGGAAGGTACTGACACGGAGTGTCGCTTCTGTATGTAACTATTCTGTGATCAGGACAAAAACAGGATGAAAGAATAGGAAATTAAAATATAATGTATCACTATGTAATTAATACCCAACTGTAAACACAAATATAGATTCTAAGCCGATTATGAATAATAAATATTATAAATAGTAAAATAATAATCGACCATAAATTACAGTGCTGTTCACTGGTTCATACTGTGTTTACGTATTTGGATTAGTTGTTACATGCGATGACATATTCGATATACGTCAAAATATTCCGGTGTCCGGTTTTGGCGTGAATGAAATTAATTTCTAAGCATTCTGTAGCGAACCCAGGGTCGCGGCGCGGGCGGCGGCGCGGGCGGCGACCGCTAGCGTGCAGGTCAGAACACGTCCGTTCGGTCCCCATTGTTCTGATTTCAAGGAATCAAAGAATCTTCTAGAATGATGTATTTTAATATAAATACCCCGACCAAAAGATCGCGAGGGACAGTCTTGTGTTAATACGTGTAGTGTACAGATGGTGATATAAATAAATAGACAGTGATATAAATAAAGAGTGATATAAATAGTGTAAAAATAAATATTGCGTAGTTTTAATTGTTTAAATAAATTATCTTAGTGTTTAAGTCTTTAGTAATAATAATTAGTTCTTAAATTAGTGTTTATATTTGTTAATTCTTAGTATTAGTTATTTTTATTTATTCGTTATAATTCATATTTCTTTAATTAAACATAGTTATATAAATATTAGTGTTTTAATCAATTTTACACTTCACCTAAATAAATAAAACGTTACAATTGGTGTCAGGTGTGAGGGTTATTAAAAACTGTGAAGTGTAAAATAAAAATAAATAAAATGGCGACTAAACAAGTAAAATTAAGTGAATTAAAAGTGGCCGATCTCAAGAGGGAACTGGAAGAACGAGATTTGGAGACATCGGGAACCAAGTCTGTTCTACAACTTCGTCTACGCCAATCCTTAATAGAAGTTGGTGAAAATCCAGATGAGTTTTTATTCGAAATTGATGATTTTGTTAAAAAAATGATGGAAAATTCTAGAACTGTAGAACAAAAATTAGAAGAAATGAAAGAAAGTTCTAAAACATTGGAACACAAATTAGAGGAAAGTTCTAGAAAATCTGAAGAAAATTCTCGAACATTAAAAGAAGAGTTGCTAGAAAATTCTAAAGCTTTAGAACAAAAGTTGGCGGAAAGTTCTCGAACTTTGGAAGAAAAGTTAACAGAAAATTCTAGAACTTTAAAAGAAGAATTAATAGAAAATTCTAGAACTTTAGAAGCGAAATTAACAGAAAGTTCTAGAATATGGGAGGAGAAATTAATGGAAAATTCTAAAGGTTTGGAGGACAAGCTAAACGAACAATTGAAAGAAAGTTCTAGAATATTAGAAGAGAGAATAGAAACCTACGAGAAAAAAGTTGAAGAGTTGCAGCAAAATTTCTCTAATATTACGCCAGCTGTATTAAATTCTAATGTGGCAGATATTATTCAAGTAAACAAAACAGTAAAAGCGGAACATAATTCAAAACTGCACATTAAAGCACCCGAATTCGATGGCAAGTCATCATGGCCGAATTATGCAAAACAATTTGAAGCCGCTGCCAAAGCAAATGGCTGGACTTCCAAAGAAAAGGCTACTGCGCTGACAGTTTCGCTACGTGGAGAAGCCATCGATATCCTACAAACGTTAAAAGAAGATGAACAAGAAGATTACGAACAACTTGTTAAGAGATTGGATATGCGATATGGCAATGCGCATCTGGAGCAAGTGTACCAGACGCAACTGAGGAACCGATATCAGAGTTCAAAAGAAAACCTTCAAGAATTTGAAGCGGATATAGCTCGTTTGGTTCCTCTCGCACATCCTACAGCCCCTGACAGCGTCTTGGAATGCCTAGCTACACAAGCATTTATCTATGGGGTCCGAGACAATGAAACTCAGCAGGCACTGCTATTAGCTCGACCGAAAACTGTAGTTGATGCACTGTCATACGCCTTAGAGTATGAAGCAGCTAAACAAGCTTCACGTAACCTATCACAAGTGCAAAATATCGATGCTGAGGGAATTGAAGACAAGATAAAGCGAGTTGTATCTGAAATTCATGCTGAAAGAAAGATACTTCATTGCTGGAAATGTGGAGAGCTAGGCCACCCGCAAAGGCTGTGTGGGAATACTGCAGCGAATACTGAAAAGAAGTTTAAAAAGAAAACGGGTGAAAAAGTAGCAATAGCTCCTCTTGCTGTTAAAGAAGTAGGAGTGAAGAACGTAGTTCACGGTGTAAGTCTAGCGAGAGAGAAGACCCGTGAAGAAGAGTGCAAGCACTCTAGTCTTTTGGAAGCGAAAATTGCCACCGTCAAAAGAACAACGGTAGTGGACGGGAGATGGCAATCTGAAGACTTACGGAGGGACCAAGAGAATGATCCGGACTTAAAGATCATACTTGATTGGAAGCATGGCGATGGCAGGCCAGTTTGGGAAGAAGTTGCACGACACTCACAAACTGTAAAATCGTACTGGGCGCAGTGGGACTCTATTGTGGTTGAAGAGGGCCTCCTGAAACGTGTCGTAGAAAATACTAATGGTACTGAGAGTAGAACCCAGTTGATAATTCCTAGAAACAGAGTACCGGAAGTATTGGAAGAGATCCATGACGGATCTGGTGGAGGACATTTTGGAGTGAATAAAACCCTCGAGAGGCTACGCCTACGATTTTACTGGGTAAATTGCAAGGAGGATGTTAAAGAGTGGTGCAAGAAATGTGTGATCTGCGCGGGAAGTAACGGGCCACATAGGAAAAGAAGAGCTCCAATGCGCCAATATAATGTTGGAAGTCCCTTTGAACGTATTGCGATTGACGTGGCCGGACCATTCCCCGAAACTGATGATGGAAATAAATACATAGTAGTAGTAATGGACTACTTTACTAAGTGGGTCGAAGCCTATCCATTACCCAACCAGGAAGCCGTAACGGTCGCTGAAGTCTTGGTAAAAGAATGCATCTGCCGATTTGGAGTACCGCGGGAGATACATTCCGACCAAGGAAGGAATTTCGAGTCTGCTCTGTTCCAAAATATCTGTAAGATATTAGGAATAAAGAAAACCAGAACTACTGCATTACACCCGCAGTCTGATGGCATGGTTGAACGGATGAACAGAACAATAAATCGGTATTTGTCAAAGGTAGTCTCTAACCATCAACGAGACTGGGACCGACATCTTCATCTGTTCTTGTTGGCTTACCGTTCATCCGTGCATGAGACAACAGGGCAGACACCAGCAAACATCTTATTCGGGCGGGAGTTGCGCTTACCATGCGACCTGACATTTGGCAGTAAACCCGGTGAAGATCTAGCCGGGGAGGACTATGTAACGGACTTACGGAGAAGAATGAATGACATTCATGAACAAGTCCGTACAAATATTCAAGGTGCCAGCGATCGGATGAAAGACCAGTACGATGTCAAGGCTGAAAAAGGTGGTTATCAACCTGGGAATTTGGTGTGGCTGTACAATCCACAAAGACGTCGTGGCTTATCACCGAAGCTGCAAAAGAATTGGGAAGGTCCTTACGAGATCGTAAAAAGAATAAATGATGTGGTCTACAGAATTAGGAAAACACCTAATGGAAAGCCGAGAGTAGTCCACTTCAATCGGTTAGCCCCTTTCGCTGGTGATAATTTTGACGATCATCGTGGAGCGATGGTACGCCGGGTTGTAGCTGAGGAACCTACATTTGAAGACTTCATGGAAAGTCATTCTACTGGTCATAAGGCTCGGTATGGCGTGACACGAGAAGAACAACGAGATCTGTTCACCGTGTCCCCAGAATATTCCCTCGCTCACTGTGTAGCGAAAGACATTAAAATGTCCCGCGGCATCGCTTCAATTTTTAAAAGAAAATTTGGACGAGTACAAGAACTGGCCAACCAACGTCCAACTGTCGGAAAAACGCTACAACTGAAGGATGATAACGTAGAAAACAAGCGGTACCTTTACTACCTGGTTACCAAACAATACTCATATCAGAAGCCGTCATACCGCAGTTTATGGGACTCGTTGTGCGATATGAAGGACCATATTTTGAAGAACGACATCATGAAGCTGGCAGTACCGAAGATAGGCTGTGGACTAGATGGTTTGGATTGGAGGATTGTTAGAAGCATGTTAGAAACAATCTTCCGCTTTACCGGAGTGGAAATTCTAGTCTGCAGCTTCAATTCTACCGGCCAAGAAGAACTCAAACGGACCGTCGACTGTTATTTCTTCAAGACTTCCAGATGCACCAAGGGTGATGCATGCAGATTTCGTCATAACGAACTGTTCCGGGACGAAACAGTCTTAAGGAGGGGGCAATGTAGCGAACCCAGGGTCGCGGCGCGGGCGGCGGCGCGGGCGGCGACCGCTAGCGTGCAGGTCAGAACACGTCCGTTCGGTCCCCATTGTTCTGATTTCAAGGAATCAAAGAATCTTCTAGAATGATGTATTTTAATATAAATACCCCGACCAAAAGATCGCGAGGGACAGTCTTGTGTTAATACGTGTAGTGTACAGATGGTGATATAAATAAATAGACAGTGATATAAATAAAGAGTGATATAAATAGTGTAAAAATAAATATTGCGTAGTTTTAATTGTTTAAATAAATTATCTTAGTGTTTAAGTCTTTAGTAATAATAATTAGTTCTTAAATTAGTGTTTATATTTGTTAATTCTTAGTATTAGTTATTTTTATTTATTCGTTATAATTCATATTTCTTTAATTAAACATAGTTATATAAATATTAGTGTTTTAATCAATTTTACACTTCACCTAAATAAATAAAACGTTACAATTCCAATCTGTTCATGAGGCTAGAAGGGTGTGATTTCGCTCCACCACCGCGGTATACACTCTAAATGATTCGAGGGTGGGTTGTTTCACGGTTTCACGCGAAACAAACATTAATGACCGGACTCTTCAAAAGCAAAAGCGATAGCACCCGGGGTCGGATTTTCAGTTAATCTTCCACTGAGTTGTTGCAGTACGTTTCATTTCAACTGATAAATAATTAGCTATTGTGTATTTGTGTATGACCTATTTCACATTTGTAAAAAAATGGATGTAACGAAAAAGTTCCAAAATGTTCACAAGAAAGATTGGTGTTAAACAGGGATGCATTCTAAGCCCCTTACTGTTCAAGCAATACTTCATGAAACCATTAAAACGTTAGGTTAGGAAAAAACCAACAAGCAAATGTGACTCATTTAAATAACGTGCGAAAAATAACACCCATTGAAGTTCTTTCAGTTTTATGTTGTTTTTACTTCATAATTTAGATGCCAAATCTAGAGGTTTAGTTCTTTCAATCTTCTTATTTCTTGTAAGGTTACAACATTTTACATATTGCAGACATAAGTCGATATCAACAGTATAGTATGCAATGTTATTGTTATTCCATAATTGAATATGATTTTTACACTACAATTAAAAAAAAGGATCCAACAAATGGATTTGTAACCTATGTTAAAAATAAGAGTAATTATATTGCTGAGTTTTGTTAAATTTATGTACTCAAAAATTTTATATTGTTTTTATACACGTAAAAAAATTTAATAGCTAATGATGGACCAATTTTGTATCCGAAACGTCCTGTAATTGACTAAAATTGTTTTCAACTAAATATACGGAACTACAAAACCAAATCCATCCATTTATTTAACAATTCTGAAGTTCCTAAACATTTCGAAGTTTTATTTTCAGTTATATTTTGGTAATTTCAAATGCATTTAATAACTCCATTTTTGCTCTCTATATAACTTTGCCTACCTTTTCTGGTCGACATTCTATTTGCTATATTAAATATAATCATATAATTAGGCAAGAAATATTAATTATATATATATATATATATATATATATATATATATATATATTGTATAATTCTTGCATTAATTGGAAACAATGTGATACTTATATATTACCGTGCAAATGTCCTGTCACTGTCAAAAGAAAAATTTAAATAAGTGAATTTGACGTAAAAATCAATCAGTTGAAGACTATTTCATGAAATGCATTTAACTTTTAAATCTAGGTTAAAATTAATCTAGAGTTTAACTCCTCATGAAACCGGGCATAAAACTTCGTATGTATTTTTTTTTCATTGTATAAAATATATACATACTCAAAATACCAGTACCGCAATATATTTATTTGTAGAATTACCTTGAAATACGACTCTGTACTCCAGTACATAATATGAACTTACTATGGCACCTCCACCACATTTTGCATGAAAAGCTAAAAGGTTTTGAGTAATACCAATATTTATAACTTTCATAACGTTGCAGGATAATAAGCCTGGAGTGTTAAATATTCGTATATTTGTATATTGATATTTACTTTTTAATAAAATTAAATATTTGCTCTATTTAATTTTAAATAACAATTACTTGTTTCATAAAATATACAAATATATTTTGCTATATAAAATATTAGCTCTTGTAAATAGAAATTTAAAGTAATTCACCGGAAATAAATTGTGAGATGAAATAAATTGCATCCGTTCTGATCTGGTACCTGTTCAGGCGCTGGGATTCGATAAGGGCTTATTTACTATTTCCGGTATTGACGCTGACTTTTATTTTCGTTATAAATCTTCTTTTTTATTTTCTGTTTATCACAACACTACTCAGTGTTTTTCAGCTTGCTGAAATTTGAAAATTCATTGTTATTATTCTTTTAATATCATAACTCAGAGTAAGAATAGTCGCAACAAATTGTGGTTAAATTAAATAATTAATGGAGTGCATGTATGAAAAATAATTTCTTATGTGTTCAAAATTATATTTTTAATGCTCACAGAAAAAAACCTGCAGGAAGCAATAAAACTGTTACCTTGCTTATATTGTATAATAATCTATTTATAAATAAAACTCAAATTGCAACAAAACACAATTTTCAATAATGTAAATAATACAATTACTAACTATATTATAACAGACTTAGAAATACAGACAATTACTTTTTTTAAACGGATTTCGGTACGTACCTATTACCGTCATGTAATCTGATATTTCCGTTAGAAATTCCGATAAATAAATTTCTTTTCGATCTGACGAAAACTAGAATCTTTCCCGTGTGTTTTCGAACTGGTCAGTGGCGTAGACAAGGAGGGGGATATGTTGATACGAATATTTTGTTTAAGTTACAATTGTGGTTTTCCGTACTGGTATCCAGTGGCGTACCTAGAATTTACAAAGGAAAGTGAGCCCCCCTTACCCGCGTTGAAGACGTGTGCTCCCCTTAGTTACGCCACTGTTATCACAAATGACTTAACAAATGTTCTTGGATCATATTATACACATATTTCAAAAACTACTGACGTTTTAGATTATTTAACCTTAAAATTAATTTAGGTCGATAAGTCACATTCTTATCAGTTTGAAAATTTATGCCATTTATAATATTTTGTTCTCATCTGTATTTAGATAAGTTGACCTCATGCCCTTTGTATTCCGGGTTCATAATCTTCCTTTAATAAAAATCGTAATTTATTTCAAAACATACATGACTCACTCAAAAGAAAACTTCAAACACTTGGATATCTTAAGAAAAAATTCAATCTAGCTTCAGCGAGATCAAAGAGCTAAGTTATTTTCTTTACGATAAGCCTCTTAATAGACGTAGTCAGACAAGTGGCGGAGCATAATGAAACATTTCACCCTGGGGCGCTATGCAGGTGGTAACACTGCATAAACATGCCGGGATAGGGAGTTTTGCCTTTTTAATTTCGCCCTAGGGGAAACTTTGTTTTCGCGTTGCTACACCTTTTCCTAAATTGATTTGAAAACTGTTAGTTGTTTTTTAGCTTCAAGCTCTTTCTTAGTGGTTTAAAATATATTATTTTCTCAAAAACTATGGGAAACAGTGACGTCATACTTAAACTGAAAACTGTCTTTTAGTCCAAAATAGTTATTTTTGATTATAGATTTAATGTTACTTTTGTATACATGAATGAAAATTCGAGAATGCAAAAGTTTTTCACAATCAAGTATCAAACAACATTCTTTGGTAATTTTTTTACTAATAATAATAATAAATGTTGTTAATGATAAATTAGTCATAACTATTAATCAAACAATGTATAAGATATCGATATATACAGTTCATAGAACAAAATAAAAATATTTTGATATTACACAAAATATTGTTTTGGAGTAAATTTGGTTGGCATTGAAATGTCAACTGTCAACATTGTCAATGTTAAATAATTTTCGAAGGCTGTTTAGTCTTTACAAACATTGTTTTAAAAATGGAGTTTTATTTACATTTTAGTGGTATAAATTGTCAGCATACAACATCAGCAAGGAACCTACAGCTTATAGTTCCGAACCACTCGGATTTAGCAATATTTAATTTGGATAAAGGTTGTCGAAGTTGGGATTTAAACCCCAGATCTCACACTTCACTCAATTCGATATAATTTGTATTTGAGTTTGAATTTTGATTGGGAATTTGTTTTTATTTCGGTATACCTTAAGATTTTAATTATTCAAATAAATTTCATAAACATATAATGACAAAAAAATAAATAGTAAGTATAAATGTTTGGATATGTCAGTTCTCTGTAGTTTTGATATCTTTAGATATTCAGGTATTGAAAGGATATACATGTATGTATTGTTATTTATTGACAGCTATCCTCAAAGACTCAAAGACAGATCTCTGCAGTTGATTTTACGTTACAATTTGCTGAAAGGAGCTAATCCTAATTACCAATACCGCTCAGGGCGTAGTTTATAAGTTTGACAATCTATATTCATGTTCGAAGCTGGTGTGAAGTGTATGAATATTTGAAATATCAAGTCCCTCATCAAAGTAGAAGGTGAAGAGTCAATCGTGACGTCACTACGGCCGTAAAAAGCCGTATCTGCAGCTATGTTAATTAGGGTCATTCCACGAAAGGCGGGAGGAAAGCACGCGAATTATTAATAACTGGAGACACGGAAGATTAATATAAACTGTAAAGAGATTTTCAGGACGAAATTACGACATTTGTTAAACATTTACAATTATTTTCGTACAATACTAGACATGTTAATTTTTCTGTACACAAGTTGAGAATACCTTGTATTTGTAATTATTATATATTTAATGTAAAACTGTGTTTCATACCTGAAATATTACAAATATACTTATTTTTCGGTCTATATTGATAGACTCTACGCGCTGAATCCAAATTTCAAATATAATTTAATTATCTCTATTGTTTTCCCAGATATTTGCTCTTAAATTTACATCTTAAATAACTGGTTTTGTTTTTACAATAATTAAAATTACTTGTATTTACTGTATATAAATAATCCAAAATGTAATTACAATTATACTTGTTTAACCTTTCTTTACACCGGGACCATAGAATAGGTTTATACTGAAGCGACAATAAGACAGAGAAACGAAAATTAGTGAGAGATGGGGAAAGGCAATAAATTTAAAAGGCTCACTGTTAGATCACATCTTACAAAAAGATAGAGGAAGGCAACAAATTTAAAGGTCTAAACAATGCTCCAAGGTCATAGAACTGAATAAGGGAACATAGCAGGTACCGACACGGAGTGTCGCTTCTGTATATAACTATTCTGTGCTAGCATGGAGAATGAATTTTATATGAGAAAAGATGGTAAATATGTCTGCACCTAGTACTTTAATGTGGATCTTCAAAAATAGATCACAAACTTTATAAGAACCACATAGTTAACTAAAGACATAATGTATCATCTGCATTAACTTCTTACCCGGCCCGAAACTGTGCCAATAAACCCGCCCATCTTTGTAGATTTGCGATATTCAATTACCCGGCAACTTTTTGCTGTCACGCTCTGGAACGTCGCGTGCATTCGCGTGCCAATTACGTCATTAATTTAATTGCAAATGAGCGCATGTAATCTGCAAGTGATTAGAGAATTAGAGGTTATGTACTCACCGGGGAATGTCGCCGATCTTGGGCGCGCGCTGCTTGCGACACGCAGAGCCATCTGTCCACGGGGTGGCTGAAACAAAACACAGGTTAGCTACTGGAATGGCGCTGGAATTAGGTTAAGTTGGGATTACACTGGGTGTAATAGCTAATCATAGCAAGGTATTAAACCTACAGGGAGTACAGATAGGTTAAGAAATTTGCTACTAGATGGTAGCTTGCGGTGAGATGATTAGCTACCAAAATGGCGGTTTAAAATAGGTTATGTTAGTGAACAGTTAATTATAGCAAGGTGTTGAACCTAAGTAGCTCAGATAGGTTAGGAAATTTGCTACTAGATAGTGGCCTACGGTAACGAGATTAGCTACCAAAATGGCGCCGGTTTAAAATAGGTTATGTTAGTTAACAACTAATCATAGCAAGATGTTGAACCTCTAAGTAACATACATACGGTTAGGAGATTGGCTACCAAATTATTTATAATTAATGATTTATCTTCGATCCACACTGACGTCACAAGTGAATTATGCGCTTGCGCAGAAGGGATGGTAAAACCTGACTATTTGAACGTAGGTTGTATTTTGAGGCATTACACTACACGCTTCTCTGTTGCCATAGGAACCCAGCGCGCGCTGTTTAAGATAGACGATACGTTCTCCGCGATCCACCCTGACGTCATTTTTTTTTATAAAATTTCATTTTTTGACAAATCTAGGCATCTTTGGGTGAAATAAAATGTAGAATATCACTTTTGAGGGCAATATTGATAAAATAAAAAAAATCCCCATTGTCAGTTGTTAAACATTATTTATCCCATAACAACCTAGTATGACGAAAACGTCGTTTTTTGAAAAACTTTCATGAGAATGTAGTATTTACATGAAAATTATCAACAAGCGAAATTATTGTTTTTGTTACAAACGTAATAGTATATTGTGAAAAAGTGCAAAAAGTCGCCAATTTCCCACGAAGTGAGAAAGTTTCGACAAGAGATAACATCGAGTGCTGGAATCACACCAGTTGGGAAATAGGTGATTCTGCACGAGTGACACACTATACTTTTTCTACGATTACACTGCTAAACGTTACAGAAACAAACATATATCTGACATCTATTTGACATAAAAAAATAAAATGGCGCAGATAACCTCACAAAGAGTACTTTCACGCATGCGCAGTGTTGGTAAATACTGTGAGAAATGATTTCTCACACTGCACATGTGCAGTGTTGGCAAATACTGTGAAAAATGATTTCTCACACTTTAACTCACGATTGTGGTAAAATTGCAAAACTCAAGTTTTATATAGTGTGCGAAAAGTGCCACGTTTCATAGTGGTCGTAGAAAAAATTTTCAGTTACAATCAGCGACAGATATATTTCTTTTTACACAATTTAATAAATTTAATATAAATTGTAAAGATAGATAATGCTACTAAAATAAGGTCATATAAATATTGTTTGATTATAATTTACATCAATTCAGCAATAAATTATAGACATCAAAATGTGTATAAGTTTTTGAGTGACATCTGTCTTTCAGTAGCGTTAAGTTGCCAAAAGGGACAAAATAATTGTTTTGAATAATTATAATTTCTACGCAATAATTGCTTTAATATCTTTGTTAATATCAAACAACCCTTCTAGGGACATACGTCAAATTTTACGTTGCAAAAATTTAAATAAAACTGTGTTTCCAGTCTATATCATTGTTATAAAATTTCTGGTTACATTTAAAAAATCAACATTTAAATTTGAAAGAAATCATTTTTTTATTAGATACGTCTTTAATATTAAAAGAATAAGAAATCTTCTTATAAATTTATTAATAGAAATTCTTAATATAAGTTTTGTTGAAATCGTTATTTCGTTAATAATTAATAATCTTTTGTTGTTTTAGATACTTAATGAGAAATACCTATAGAACTTCAAATCTACAAAAAAGTAAGTAATTTTTTATATTATTATAATTCCTTAAAAAAAAATATCCATCCAAAAATTACGGCTTATTCCATGTGTGTTTAAACGTAAATAGGTCATTTAAAATTTCATATTTACTCAAAGTTAAAAAAAGAATTTAAATTTCTTTGAAAATATGATTGATTAGTTAATAACTTAAAATGTCAAAGCGTACGACAAAAAAATTTTAATCAATACAGAGTTCAAGTTGTTTAAAAAATGAAATATAAAACATGTCTTTTGTGTAAGTACCAAGTACTAACCAATCGGCTATTACAACCATAAATAATAACTGTTTACTTATGAACATTTTCCGCGTATTAAGTAACAATTACTCATTGAAGTAAATAGTAAATAAGTAGTGCATAAAGACAACTTATCATAAATTCCTTGCGATTTGGTTCAATGTTGTGTTATTGTAAATTTCGTCACTCGATGATAATAAAATTGTTTACATACTGTTTTATTCTTAAAATAGACTTGTGTAATTTTTTCGCAAAATTGAAATAAAATGTAAATACGTATATACCGTGGTGCACTTTATACTTTAACTAGAATGTAGGTGTATCATAATAAATTATATCTGCGACTACTTTTATATGCATATTTTTCAATTTAAAAATCGTAAAATTTGGAAAAAAGTGTTTTATTATATATATATTTTTAACCCTATATATATTCTACAAAGATCTATACATAATATATGTACACGATTTGGTAAATTAATTGAAATAATTTGATAATTGTATTGAATAATTTATTTGATATATTTTTGATGGCACAAAAATATTAATTTATATATCGCTCTAATTCTATTCAAATTTTTATGAGAGGGATCTCATAATTGTAATTTATTATATATTTCTTATATGTAAATAAATAATACTTTCTAAATAATTTATAAGATAAATATAATTTTTTCCTATAAATTTCTTTAAAGTTAATTTTTTTTATTATAAAAATAAAGATGTCTACTTAAATATTTGTTTTATATAATAAAAATTAAAGAACACTTACAGAACATACTGGAATTTGTAAATAATTTGTCAATCAAATGTTTTACAAAACAAAACCAAAATAGTACTGTGTTACTTTTTAAAGTACTAGTATTCTTGTTTTAAAATTACTTTCATAAAATTTTAGCCAGATAAAATTAAAAATATATTTAAGCATTACAGCAAAAATGTTGTTAGTACTTTTCTAATATCTCATTTTTGGCACATATTACAGAAAAATATTATTAGAAAAACGTTTTTCAAATAATATTCTTAAAATCGAACTGTTTTCCAAATTCAGTTTTTTCAATAAAATGTATATTAAATTTTAATTTTAATTCTTTTATTTAAATTCAAAATACTTCGAAAATAAATTAACAGTTTTATAAGCCAACATGTAAAAATATGTGTGTTTTTTTTAATGAAAATCCTTTACATAAACGAGCTATTAGAAAAGTATGATTTTTATTTTTTAAAACCAAAATATACTGAAAAATCAAATTTGAAAAACAGTGCGATATTAAGAATATTATTTACAAACTCTTTTTTCTAATAACATTTTCTTTTAAAAGGTACAAAAACGAGATATTAGAAAAGTACGAACCTACACTGTAGGTAGACTATCCCTTTAATTCTTTTCAATATATGCACATATCTTTAGAAACTTATATTAATCTAAGAAGTTATTAGTCTTTAGTCATTTTTATAATTCTGAATAATATTTATTGTCTGAGAAATGAGAATGTGTCACCTACACGCTACACATATATTTCATTAATTTCTTTATACATTGCGCACTAAAAGGTATCACTCAATGTAAATGTCATTTTTTAACTCAAATTTTTTTATAATTTTACCTAATATTTATTTTAGAACAATGCTTCAATTACATATTTTAATTCTCTTTAATGCATGCCAATATCGTATTTTTTTTATTAATTCATTCAACACTGCTCGCTAATATAACTAAATGTCACCATTTAGCTCAAACAATTTTGTAATTCTGTCTCAGATTTTTTTTATTGAATTCTCTTTAAAGCATACCAATATATTAAGAAATTTTTATTAAATCATACAACACTGCTTACTAATATCACTAAATGTCATCATTTAGCTCAAACATTTTTGTAATTCTTAGTAATATTTATTTAATTTGTAATACATACACATATCTTTAGAAACCTCCATTAATCCATCAACTGGTCTACTGGTCACTAAAATTTGTATTTCTGACTAATATTTATTTAATTCTTTGTAATACATACACATATCTTTAGAAACTTTCATTAATCCATGATTTTTTTTTTGTGGTTTTAGCTAATATTTATTTTATAACAATGCTTCAATTTAATTTTCCATTTAGTGCATACCAATATGTTAAGAAATTTTTATTAATTCATTCAACACTGCTGACTAAAATCACTAAATGTCATCATTTAGCTCAAACATTTTTGTAATTCTTAGTAATATTTATTTAATTTGTAATACATACACATATCTTTAGAAACCTCCATTAATCCATCAACTGTTCACTAAATCACAATTCACTTAACTTTTGGACCTCTGACCACCGCAGAGTCGCGTTCATGAGCAACTGTGCGTTTGTCGACTCCCGTGTCCAGATCTCGTGAGGCTTGAACGCGGACTTATCAAAACACAACTCACTCGTAAATATAAAGCCAGATCCAGCGATTATTTGCTCAAATATGCCATAAACTAAACAAATGTACGGGAAAGGTTACGTGGCATATGCTAATTAGGGAAATTCGAAGTGAACAGTTGGAAAATGTCAAAAATTCAAATTGTATAATGAGGGAAGGTGGAGATTTTTTGCGGAAAAATATATATTATTTTTTATTATACCTGTTTTTTTTTTTAGTTTAACAAACTAAAAAGCGTCAACATTAAAACATTCCCATATTTAAAGTTGCTAAAAATATCAACAATCCATTGAATTTTGCTTCTGTTTTGATGACAAAATGTCGCAACAAATACGTAAATTAATTTTTTATACTTTGCCTTAACAATTGTCCTATTATTATGTCGAAAACAGTTTAATAATATAATATTGTTAAACGGTTTTTAGTATTTTTGTTGTTGTAAAATTGGTACGTCTAACAACTGCTCCCCACTTTAAATGTCAAATTAATAATCTGAAATATTTTAAACTTTTTTTAATACAATTTATATTATTTCTGAGAATAAAAGTCGAATAAACAAAAATAATTTAAAATGATATTAAAATTTCATAACTCATAATGTATTGATTTATAAATATTTTCATATTTTAAATGCATATTGACAGATAAATGTGCCCAACTTCATTCAATAGATTTACCGAATTTCACATTTATATATCCGTAGATTACAATCTGTTATTTTTTGATGGAAATTTTTAATATTTTTATTAAATAAGTGAAGCAAAGTATAAGAAATAATATATTATACTCGTTTTATACGACGCATTGTTCCATTCGTGTTTTTGGAGCACTCCTCGCTGCGCTCGTCGAACCCCAAATAACTCATGGAACAGTATTCTGTCTTATACAACTTGTATAATAATAATATACAAAAATCAAATACTCTTCTATAAAAATACATTACTTTCTATTTTGCATCTATTATAAAGGTGTAACTTATAATATACCGTGTTTTCCAAGAAAGTGTTGTCAACCTGGCAAATTGTTATTAGATTAGAGAAACGGACTACAGAATCAAAGGTTCTCAGTTCGATTTTCGAATTTTTTTTTGCTTTCTGTTATTTTTACGTACGTATTTTTGTAATTTATATAATTTTCAATCGTAATCGTTTAATAAATTAATAAAATTTTCGTGATACATTTCTATCAGCACAGCATGTAGAAAGAGAAACAGAAATATGAAATAAGAAATATCCTTTAGTAAATAACTGACTATCAGCTCTCTATTTTTTTTTAAATACCTTGAATTTTCATGCATTAAATTATTAAAACTACAACTCCAAATTTATAATTTTGAATCAACATTTTTATAATTAATATTATTTATATAAAATTATTTCATGACAGTAAACTATTTAGTTTGAAGTTTGAACATAAATTAAATTTTTACAGAATAAAATAATTATGAAAATAACCTATATTATTTTCGTACTCGGCGTATTGTACAGTAATTATAGCTACAAGTAACAACTATTTACGTAGTTGTTTATATATAACAATTAATATTTGATGTCGATCTTAAATGCGGATACATTTATGGTTTTTTTTTAGATAAAATTGTGGTTTTTTTGACATTGATGTGATAATTATTTATAAATGTACTATGTCATATTAAAAATATAAAAATAATATCAAGAAAAAGTATTTATAATTAATCCACTAGAAGATAAATTTTGTTTTCGGTCATTACCCTTACAAAAAAATTTTGCGCTTCTTGTGTTCTAATAAGTATTTTATCCATAGCTACAAGATATGTAAGTGACTTTTAACATTTGTTTATAATTTTTCTTTGGCGATGGAACTTACTGGTTTTACTCAGGCCCAACAAAGGTGTTAAATTTTAAGCAAAACTTGTACAAAAAAATCTAAAATTTTGACTGCAATGTTGAATAGTTCATTTGACATTTTATTCTGATAACGTAATTTCGATTTAATGGAAATTTAAAATTTATATATTGGTACAACCAGCCATTACATTCCTAGAAAAATAATACTATACTAGTAAACTGTGCAATAGTAACATAGAAACATGAAATTAACTTAGTTGGAAAAAATGTAAAACAAAAAAATAATAATGTTGAGGACAGATATGAAACGAGCTGTACTTTTAAATATTTAAGCCTAATTTTTCAGTAGTGCATAAAGGTAACTTAGTTTGAAGAAATGTAGTAAAGAAAATTAAAAAAATATGTTGAGAGCAAATATGAAACAAGCTGTATTTTTAAATATTTAAGCCTAATTTTTCAGTAGTGCGAAAAATTAAGCAACACGAAATGTACTTACATATAATCATCTTAACGTTGTTAAAAGGTACTAGGACATCGATGTACAACTTCTTCAGAAATAAAGACGTTATTACATTTGTTGTAACTTAAATTATTATTATTGTGTCATATAACTGGTTTGATTTATTTTTCTGTTTTTTTCTAGACGTATGTCACTTAAAACAGTCCTTTCTCAGCTCATATTAATTAGGTAAAGAATAAGTAATTAATTTACTTTGACTTTATAAATCCATATTTTCATCCCTTAAGAAGTATAAACTAAAAACTAGTAGTTTTCCTTTTAAGAAAGACGTAAGAATCTTTCACGTAGTTCTCCTAGCATTGTTCCAAATAAGTGTGTAAAGTCTATAAAAGATTTCCCGGTCTGCGTTAAAATATTTCCACGTCTCCACTCACTAATTAATGTCCCACTGTATTTTCAAATCAATATAAGGTTGAAGAAATGTTAACGACAATTTTGATATAATTAATGGATCGTGAAATAAAAGAAATAAACTATGCTGAAAATATATGGGTTTATAATTTAGCTCTGAAAATGCTGAAAGTTTTACAGGAAAAGTTTTGAAGTGAGCACTCCTGAACTATTTTACTGTAGAGGTAAATTAAATTTGAACGACACTATTAAATTTTTGTCGTGACTTAGTTTATTAAAACTAAAATACAACACGAAATATAAAAGTCTCTCATTATTTTTGATAAGCAAAATAATTCTTATAGAACAAATATTGCTTCTGTTTCGTACAAGACGCCGAAATTTTTAATGTTTAGGTACGCCTTAATTTTGTTTGTAGACTGCATTTTTTTCTGTGAACTATGATTTTTTTATTGACATATATTGATGATATTTTTGTAATAAAAATTAGAAATTATGGGGCTAGATGTCGATGAGATCATATTTCACAGACAAAAAAATGATATGCAGATATGAAATTGAGAGGGTAGATTTGCCTCTCAACAAAGTTTTGAATAGTAAGTTTTAGATTTACATTTAGTAAGTCAGCTATCATTGCTTCATCTTTACCGCACAAATATAATTTTATTAAATTTTCTTGTGAGTAACGTTTTCGTGATCAAATCTGTATGGATTGATGTGATCGCTATATTATCCAGTCCAGTTGCACGACGTTATTTTGGCAAATCTGTACCGTACTGACTTGTCAAAATTATATAGTATACAATTATGATCGCAGTTATCCTATTTACTTTCATCTATTTAAACAAAAGCTTAATATCTTGAAATCGGTAAAATATATTTATGAAATATTATATGATAATCGTAATTTTTTTAATTTTAATATTTTCTATATTTTGTAATACATACATTGCAGTATTTTTACTAAATATAAATATTTTGAAAAAATCATGGTCACTCCAGAAATTAAAATGATCTGATTGACATCAACCCAATGTCTATTAATCTTTTAATTGTTGTTCTTCGTTGTCACTTTTAGAAAATACATTTACTTATATCTATTAATTCCATATTTTGACAATATTGTCGAAAATTTGACAAATGCTACAGAATATTTTACATTCGGCTATATTCTGACTAACTTCGTAAATTTATCCTACTGGCATAATTTTATCGGCAGCATAAACTAGCTGTTAGTTTATCGTCCTGTCACCTAAGATTTATCTTCTTGGTAACACTAATAAGATATTGAAAACCGTGAAAATTTGTGGTTACCATGAAGATAAATTTAACAGAGACTTATCACATCAGACACTTATCAGAACATTGAAAAACCTGTCCTAATAGTACATTCTAAAATAAAACTGAAGTTTTCTACTTCTTGCCTTATTCGTAATCTACTAGTCATTGTAATGTTTACTATCAGAGAGAGGGGTGCTCATTCAATGTGAAGTACTCTAATTTTTGCCATAATGTAATTAGATCAAAATCACTCTTCGTGAAAACCAGTCACCGTAATGTTTACTACCCGAGAGAAGGGTGCTCACTCACAGTAAATACATCAAAATGAGCCTCCGTAAAATTTTGTCACCATAATATTTACTACATGTGAGAGGAGTGCTGATTCACTATGAAGTACTCTAATTCTTGCCCTAAAGTGAAAACTAATCACCATAATGTTTACTATCTATAACAAGGGGTGCTAATTTATTGTGAAGTTCTCAAATTCTTGCCCTTATGTCTTTAGATCAAATTCACCCTCCGTAAGAATCATTTTATATTTCTAAATAAAAGAGTCCAAATATTTTGGTCCTTATTTCCTAATTACACGAAAACTCTTTTTGAAAAAAATGGACTATATTGATATTTTTCAACTATCGTTATGTCAATATTTTTCGTAATCTCAAAAATAATATTTTTTTCCAAAATCGTTAGCAAAATACATCATTATTCAACTTAAAACAGTGAGCAAAGTAGCATATTGAATCACAAGTGAGCAAAGTAAATAAATTTCTTCACAAGTGAGCAAAGTAAATAACATTAGTGAGCAAAATACACTAACTCTGAGCACAATGTTTTCATGGGATTACAGACATTATAATACATTTTACATTAAATTACATTAAATTTAATTATAATTTATAAACATAATTGTACTGTTGAGATTTTCATTATTAAATAAAAAAGTACAATGTCTTGTTTTTTTTTTAAATTATATTTTAAGATTGTGGAAAAAATTATGTTTAGCACACGTGAGCATGTCTTTTTCTCACTTGTCCAGTTGGCACACTCGTTTCGCTCGTGTGGCCAATTTCTGGACCCGTGAGAAAAAGACATATTTTGCTCACTTGTACTAAAAATAGCTATTTCGATAGTAAAGTACACGATATCATATCGTGAAGTTAGCCAGTATAGCTGCTAAAGTAAAACTTTACAGACTCTTATATCAAAATTTGACTTTACAGATTCATCTATCAAACTTGAATTAACCTATATTTTAATAGTATTACATTTTTGCAGTTTATTTTAGCATTATCTAAAATAACAAACATATTATTCTGTAATACAATTGGTGATTTTATTTATTATTTACCTTCGATAATAATTTATAGGATTTAATATAGACCACATCTAAGCATGAGTAAACAATAATAAAAATTATAAAGAAATACTTGACACTTTGACAGTACTTTTGTTATCACAGCCATCCCCATAGCTAGCTAATGTATTACAAATACAAAATGCTATTTATTTATGTTTTTAGTTAATAATTTACCAATTTCGGAAAAAATGTAATGTATACATCAGAATAGAGTGACCATTCGTACTGATTTTGTCAGTACAGTACTGATTTTCAGACCCTTGTACTGATAAACAATTTGAAATACATTTTGTACCGATTTTTTTACATACCGTACTGAATGTATTGATTTTCCATATTTTGTAAATATTGAACTGTTAATTGTAGCAATAGCAATAAATTAGATCAATAGTATTAACAGAATTTTACCATTATTTGTCCAATAATACTATACAGAACAAAGGTCTTGTATTGATTTCATATAAAAAATAAATGGTCACTCTACATCAGAACTAAAGTATTTATTTATTACTCATGTGATTTACTAACTTCGTCTATCGCCTCGTAGAATAAATTCCATATTCATTATACTTTAGTACCTAGTATTTGTATAATAATTATTCTTTAAACGTGTAACATAAATTTCCGTTCGGCTCATTATATTTTTCGCAAGTAGATCTATGATCGTGCAAATCCTCTTTAATAGTTTTGTGCAAATACTTGGAATATCGCAAACGTTTGAATTTAACTACTGAATATAAATTTCTATTAGCCAATCTTTGCTGAGCATTTGCTAGGCTAAACCATCACCATCTGTCACTTCCAAGAAAGGAGCCGAAACCGATCTCATCTTCTCATTTCAAATCAAATTACTGATGCAACGGTCGAACTACTGCCAATACTGCCAAATATAGATAAGTGATCAATACAAGTCTTTTTACTCTTTGAGACCTCAGGTGCATTTCGTTAATGACATCCCGAGAGGAAATTTACTACCGTTGTATTTAAAGGTTTCGCAGTCTAAGTTTCAAATATTAAACTTTGTATCATGTTAATCATTACATCATATGTAATATGTTGTAGTAGGTACATTAATATTGCATATTTAAAATAAAATGTGAGATGTTTACGACGTCGACTGTTTTATGATGGTACATGTTACATGTTAAGGGAATAGTCTACATAAAGCAAAAGTGTCATTCCTATTTTGCTAATATCTTATTTTTGGTACATTTTAGAATAAAATGTAATTAGAAAAATGTTTTAAAATAAAAAACAGTTTTTTTTTTCAAATTTTGGTCTATAAGTACGTTTGTAAGTACGAACGATACTTTTACTGTAGGTACTCTACCCCTTAAAGCAACAAGAAAAGGCAGAATAAATAACATCAGATGGAGCCACCATTTTTCGCTAAAGTTTGAAATAGTAACTTAACTTATTTATTATTTTATGTCTTATAAATATTTTTATTTTTAAGAAATATATAGGGTATTACATGGTATGTAATATTCTTATAAGGTTTTGGGTTTCTAGTATTGACAACAAATTGCTTGATATTAACATGAGATAAAGCGTGGAAACAATACTTATTTACATAACAAGTATGGGAACGCCATTTTCCCGAATGAGTATTTAGACAAAGTAGAAAGAATCTATGGGAAAAAAGTTCTCACAAGTGGTTTATACAACATTTTTTGTACGAAAATGCATAAAATCAATAACTAGTTTATGTTTTTCTACAAATATTTTTAATTTTTTATATACATACTCTATTTTCTGCTTGTATGTTTCAATTCTGCCAATTACAGTGAACCTGTTAACATGACAGCAGTTGTTGCCAACATTGTATACCAAATGGAGTAATTTTATTTTTTTCATAAGTAATATAATAAGAGGAATTTATTGGAAAAATTTACGAATAGTTTTGTATGACTAAATTTTACCTATTAAATTTATAGCTCTAATTATATTTGCTTGATTATTTCATGAATCACAACAGTTAAAACATAAAATATATGATATCAACAAAACATATCCATGACTATGATACCATGTTATTATCAAATAATTGAAAAACTATCTATGGCCATCAAATGAAACATTGTGATTAGGTGAAATTCACTCCATAAACCACTAGTTTTTTTTAATTATTATTAAGCAAACGAATATTTGGGACATATACTTTTTTCTTATAAATATAATTTTTTAAATAAACGGTGTAGAAATAGAAGTTTTTTCCGAAATTTCCCACACGCTAATCTGGAAGAGACGTGGAAAATTGAGATTCCCGAAGTAATTTAGGTGACGAAAGTCAACAAATTTTATTGTAAGAGTACAAAAAAGTATTTGCATTCATAAATGTACTTTGAACTTTGCAAATTTTATTATTTTATTGTGATGTATTCATTAGGTTGTTAAGAAATTAGAGTAATGCTTGATATACTATATGCAGTACAGAACATTACATTACTAGATGTTTATTCCTTCAGGGAATTTGCAAACCCTTGTTCTTATTAGCTTGTCGCCTTAGGACTAACATACACATCTTTATAATGCTCTTGATACCTTTATAACATCATAAACTATTGCAAGTAACATACGTTTAAATGTAGTACATTTTTGTTTACAATTTGGATATACTTACAAGCTACAAGTGTGCACCAAAGCGCGGAACGTAAAGAATTTACATTTGATAAATTTAGAGCAAAAATACTGTTTAGTGAATTACGGTTTTTGCATGATGCAAAAATGAAATTTAGAAATATTTGGAAACTTTAATTTGCTAGTTATCGTATGTAAATTAAAATCTGGTCGATACTACATTACCATTTATTTATTGATTTCCCGTTTGATATGAGTAAGACATAAATTACCAATCAGTAATTTGTAAAAATAACTTACTGCCATGTAAACCCAATCTTGTAAAAACAATTTTAAATGTTGGATATTATAAATAAATAAAACAACTCTGTTAGTTTAAGTTCTGTTCAGTTTCTTAAAATCAACGTTTCGGAAGAATAAACTGCAGCCTTCTTCAGGGTAATAAAATAACAAATTACAAAACAAAAGCAAGAAAACAATTAACTAAGAAACAAATTGTAACAAATTAAATACAGAAAACCATGCTTTATTTATCTAGCGTTGCTATTGTGATTAACATTTTTTTAATTTTGAGATATAAAGTGTCACTTTTCAAAACCGTTTGATGTTTTGAAACCCCAAATTTTTCATAACCCGTTAGGAAATAAAAGGTGTTCATCACTGACTGATGAAATGAGAATTTTTAACTTGAAAAGTGTGCTTCCAAACTTTAGTCAATTTTAAAAAAGTAACAGTTTATAATAATAATATCAATTTTCTTTATTTTTTCGGAGACGTAAATTTGACATTTTATGACAGCTGAGAGTTTTAATTTTTAGTTTTAGAAAGTATGGAGTGTGCATACTCTTGCAACTGAAAATAAAACTAGTATTAAAATTAAAACTAAAACATGTGCAGTGAATGATTACGCACATAGGCATATGATATATTTTTCTTGCGACTAAAACATAAAATTAAAACTAAAATTAAAATTAAAACAGTACCTGGGAATGATACTTAACAATATAAAACTGCTGACGCTACATCCCCTAATAATATTTTCTAGTGAACTTTAAATAATCAAGAACCAAGGTTCATATTTTGAGTTAATTTTTCTTGGCGTGGTATAGAACGAATTTATGTATTTAATTTTGTGATATAGACGCTATGATGTGATTAGTGGAATTCTGTAGGGGGATATTGGAATGCTGATCTTATCTGGGGATGGAAATAATAAGCAAATGCGGAAAACAACGAGCTTTATATTAAATTTCCCTGTTATTATCTACTTCTCGTTTTATGATCCTTCCAACTACTTCTATCGGGAAATTAGTTTCCACGCTGAAATTAAAATTAAATCCAAACCGGGATGTTTATTTTCCTTTTCAATTTCCATTGGAGATGGCTTAGTAAACGAATTGCAGTTGGAACTCACTTATATGAAAATATGGTTTGCTATCTAATGTATAGAATGATTGGCTATGACGCTCAAACCCCAGTTCGACTCTTGTCCTTTTCGGTATAAATACTATGGCTCGAATTACGAGCTCACTTTTATAAAAAAATCGCTTTTATGAAGTGTACTTTTACATTATAATCCTTTGAAAACAAACCACAGAATAGTTACACACAGAAGTGATACTCCGTGTCGGTACCTTTCATGTTCCGCTAGTCAGTTCTATGACCTTGAAGCATTGTGTAGACCTTTAAATTTGTGCTCTTCTCCTATCTCTCTCTCAGATGTGAGGAAACTTTCCGATTTTAAACAATGAGCCCTTTAAATTTGTGCACCTTCCTCATCTCTTTCTAATTTTCGCTTCTCTGTCTTACTGTCGCTTCTGTATAAACCTATTCTGTGCCCCAATTCGAATCTTGTCCTTTTCGGTATAAATACTATGGCCCATAATATGAGCTCACTTTTATAATAAAATTGCTCTTATGAAGCGTACTTTTACATTACAATCGTATGAGGCCAAGTATCACTTTTGACAAAAGTACTTATAAAAGTGAGCTCTGAATACGAGCATCTCCAATTTAACCAAAGTCGTAGCTGTTTAGTTTGCGAGATCATTATAGTGCTCGATGAAATCTGAACATACTGTATAGTTCTGGTAAGAGATATTTGAAAATTACTTATGTAAAGTTTACAATCTTTTATGGAGGGTTTAGTAGCTTAATGGTCAGGCGTCATAAATTATTTCAAATCGAAGATATAACTTAAAGAAAAAGAAATGGGCCGAATTAAAAATATTCATACTGAACTTTGTATAAATTTTGTTTCTTGCATGTATCTCTAAAGAATTTTTCCAATAAATGTTTGTATTTCTCTAATCACGTAATATTTGAATCTCTTTTCAAATTACAAATTGAATTAAATTTAAAATATATTATTATTAGAATATTTTAATCTAGATTTAAAAATATAATTAGAAAACAACAACAAATACAATTTTTAGAGGAAGATCTGATAATAGCCAAAATGTTTGAAAAACCCCTTTTTTATGTCTCACTTGGAACGGAAATATCTCGAGGAAGAGATAGTTGAATTGTTTGGAAAATTTGGAATAAGCGCATCAACATTTATTTAAGTCTTGAAAATAAAAAAAAATTGGAGGTAAAAAGTTCTCGAACGAATGACTGAAATTTTAATTTTTTCGTTTATCTCATTTTTCACCGAGTCATTCAAAATAACGTGCAGAAAAAAAAATTATTTATATATCTTTTCCCATTTAAGAGACATACCCGAAATACACACTTTTTTGAAGTGCAACTTTGAGAGCAAAAATCTCAAAAACGAAAAGAGAAGGTTATTAAATTCTGTTTGTGAATTTTAAATAACCGCATAGACTATCAATATACAATATTTTCAAAAACAAAATTTTAGACTAAATTGTTTAACTGAGATTGGAAATAACGGGGAAATGTGGAAAGATTTAAATTTTTAATTGGAAATGCGAATTATTCATTTTTTTTTCATGATTGTGTACTATGTATAAACTAATTTTTAACTTAAAAAGTGAAAGATTTTGTAAAATATTGTTTCTTCTTTAACCTTATATCGATGTAAAATGATAAAGAACTATTGTACCATAAAACTACAAAAGAACAGTACAACTATCTTTCTAGAATCTTGAAAACTATCTAGAATTTTGACAAAACGTTTGCCAGTCTGATCTTGATAATCTATACAATATAAGACGAGAGACTTAAAAGTTTAGATCATTAGAACATCACTAATCATTACCGACGCTACATAGAAAATTTGGCAAGCCCGAAATGTGTAATAAACCGTAAGTGCTACATTTATAATTAAATGAAACACTCTTTGTATTAATATTCAAGAGATCTGTTTATGAACAGAATAATTTAATCATTAATAACAACCCTTTTATCTCTGAATTTTTGCCTGTCTAACTCCTACAACTCCTTAATAACTTTGCAAATAATTTAATATTCCATTACAAAATATATTTAGCGAAACGTGAAACTTTAAAATATATCATCCTCCTATTCAACTAGCGATAGAATTACTCTGTAAAGTGGAAATACAAATGATGTTATCTGATACTTGTTGACTTATATCTGCACTTATTTGGCTTTATGATATTTTTCCCGAGATATTTTCTTCCTTAACTCTGTGAAATATCGTCCTTACGAGAGATAATTTATTTTAAGACGGTCTTAGTGACATTTTTATAACTTTATAATTCTATTTCTGAATTGTATATAAAGTTATTTTCGTAACCACAAAGAATTAAAAATAGATTCTAAAAATAAGTCTTTTATTTATGAAGGGAAGCTGTTTGAAATTTCAAATTTACATCAATTATAAATCATGTTTTTCGGTATATTTATAAACAAGTCTTGTTGATAAACAATAATTTCTGTATTATTTGTTATGTTTATGATTTTAAATTAATTAAAACATGTTTTACAATTTAAAATTTAGATAATTAATTAACATTGAGGTAATAAATAGATCAAATTTTAGAGTGTATTTTTAGGTTTATAAATAAAATAATTTACTGAACCAAGTAGACTAAATTCATTAGCAAATAAATAGAGAAAATACTAGATCAAAACCGTGAGGCAATAAATAGATCAAACAGTAGACAAACTGAAGCAAATTCTAATAGAAATAAGTTGAGTAGTTTCCAGAGAAAGTAAACAATTTTATAAGCTAAATCAGTACAACATATGAGGAATTAGACAAAAAACTAGAGCAAAATTGTGGGGTTAAAATAGATCAGAAATTAGATAAAATGAATCAAATTCTGAGGGTATCAAATATAGAAAGTACTGGAGAAATTAGAGCTAGTGTTTCACAAGACAAGACCTCTTGTCTTGTTTAGAAATTTATTGTCTTGTCTCGAAAAGCAAGACAAGAAATTTAAATATATCTTGTTCTTGTCTTGTGTTTTTTTTTGCAAGACTGATGCAAGATCAAGAAAAATACAAGACTCCCGTGAAACACTAATTTGAGTATATTTTATGGTAAATTAGTAGAGCAATTATTTAATATTACGGCAAATATTAGAGCAAAAATTTGGGATGATGAATAGACTTCTAGAGCATATTTTAGAACAAATAAATAGAGCAATTAAGACAAATAATAGAATAAGAATATATGGCAATAATTAGAACAAGAATGACCTAAACATAAAAAGGCCAATTTTGGGAGTAATAAATAGAGCAAATATCTGAAATACTAGAGCATATTCTGGAGTACATAAATAGAATAATTACGTAAAATTTAGTCAAATACTAAAACTAGAATGTGGAATTACAAATAGATCAATAATGAGATACCATTAAGCAAATTCTAGAGCATATAATTAGAGCATATTCCAGAGCAAATGACTAGAGCAATTTCTGTGAATTAGGACAAATACCAGAGCAAATATGTAACCTATTAAATAGATCAGAAATTAGATAAACTAGAGTGAATTCTGAAGCAAACAAATAGAGCAATACCTGAAAAGAAACTAGAGAAACTTGAGCTCATCACGAAATAGGTAAATAGAGCAGATTTTAGAGTTATAAATTCACTTGAAATAGAAAATATTTATGTAGTAAAAAAGCAAATATAAAAATGATTTATGAGACATCAAGTATGTTAGTGACATATATAAGAATGACGAATGACAGAGGAACAAAAGAACACACAAATGTTTATAATAAAGAATGAATTGTAAAACTGACAACTACATTAACTTTTTACATCAATGTGCAATTACACGATTCCTTACATTGCAAAAAAGTTAATTACACATTGCGGTTTAGTAAAATCTGTAATTCAAGCAGCAGTTTAATGGAATTAATGTGTAATACAGAAGTTTGAATAAATAACATACATTTAGCAATTCATTTCTTTTCTCACCATAGCAACCAAAAAGAAAGTCACGATATAATCACAGCACACTATGATTAACACTTTCGTTTCTTCTCCGATTGTTCTGACATCTCAATAGGTGATGTTTTGTTGTTGCTAATTCCGGAAATTGTAGTGGGTTGGATTAGTGTCACTTTGAGTGAATTATGAATGGGGGGTAATGGACAGATGTCAGGACCGTAACGGGAAGAAAGCGGACGAGACACAGATTAAGAAAAGTTGTGAATAAAATATTGTGCCCTGGTTTTCAGACTGGGTTATGACACTGAATATTTTATTTGTAATTCCACCAACATCTCGTAGGTCAATTGAGATAATACTTAGATCATACATTGTGGGGTCGAATCCCGTAGAGGTTAGTCAGTGGCGTGCAGTTTAGTTTTTAGTTTGGGTAACCAAAAAAAAAACGTAAATTTAAATTTTATTTTTTAAATAAACAATTCTTCTGTTTTTTTCTTTTAATAATGAAAGGGGATTAAATGAAATAAATTTAGATGAAAATTATGAGCTATTTGCTTACTTTTAAATATCGTTACTTGATTCAAGTCAAAATGAAGATACTTCTTTCTTTAGACATATTTTTTATATTATTATTAGAAGAATGTGTTCAAATATGTTTTTTCTACGACCACAATTAAAAGTGGTACTTTCTACACACCGTATAAAACTTCAAAGATGCGTATTTCCCACAATCGTTTTCACAAGTGTGAAAAATAATTTCACAGTGATTGCCAACACTGCGCATGCGTGAAGGTACTTTTTGTGAGGTTATCTGAGCCATATTGTTTTTTTTAAGTAAATTAGCTTTTGTGCATGTATTTTTGCTCTGTAACGTTTAGCAGTGTGGTCGTAGAAAAAGTATAGTGTGCCAATCGTACAGAATTACCTATTACTCACCTTGTGTGACACAAACTTTTAACAAATTACACATAAACAGCAAACAGGTAATTTATGCACTAACTTCGTAAATAATACTATCACAGATGTAAATAATAATAAAAGAAACAAATTGAACTTATAACTCTTTAAAAGTACACAACTGAAGTTTGCTGTGACTCAAGGTCATGAAGGCGGGATTTTTCACTTGCCAATCAAAATATTTTAATGATATCATTTTATTTCTTTATTAATATTCATTATTATGTATATTCTTTCTATTTTATGAACTAATTTTTTAAATTCGATTCAGCTAGAATCCTCCATTAAAGAACTTTATTATTTGTTTAAAAAGTGTCTACTGTACACTTTCCACTTTAGCTTGTCGTTTGATAAAGGCTCTCTACATTATAAATATATCATTTTTTGATATTTACGATGAAGTAGACTTGTCACACCCAGGAATAGGTAATAAAATATATTCACTTATTTATTGAAAAGATGTCCCCTTTTTGTTACAAACAATATTACTCAGATATTTTTTATTTTGCAAAATAATAGATGATAGAGAAGCAGACACACAGCTCTTTTTTAAAATCAATTATTTATTATAAATATTAAACATTTTACAATAATATTTTGATCATTTTATCCTACATACCGTAAATCTTAAAAAATTCTAACCGCATTACAGTTTTTTAAAAATATAGTTTTTGAATTATTTCAAAATCAAAATAAAAATTCTTGGCATTTCAAACAACAAACTATAGATTGTTATTAAAATCTTAAACCTCTATGTTGCAACGAAATAAAAAGTAAAAGGTCTTATTTATTGTAATATCTAAAATCTCCAAATAAGAATTTATATCTAAATCATGGATTAGTCGGCTTTTAATAACAACTTACACTCTATCAACTGTCGGATCAAGTATCTACGATTTATGTTAGTTTGGCTGCGCAACAGTAAATGCAATTAAACTGCCTATAAAATGACGATTTGGAAACGAATAATTATACGTTTGTGTTTGTTTCTTGTTTGTAAATATGTTGCGAAAGGCAGACATCAGATTGATTAGAGAAATTGGGTCGTAAGGAATGACCTATCGTCTTCTAACGTCACGGGGAATGTTTTTCGAGTTATTTATTGCATTTTCAAAACAAAAACTTCCTCAAAACTTTTGGCATATCACCCAACAAAATATTTTTACTAAAACATAAAAAATATTATTGTAAAAACATATTAATAACTTAAAAAACACTGAAACAATATTTTATTCAGTTTGAATTGGCGCGTAGTGAGCTATGCTTTACTTTACCCACAACCCCTTGCGATAGTTGTTGACAAGTGCAATTGTTTCTGGTGCAAATCTTGTGTTGTGTGTGTTATTTCTTAACAATTTTAGTGAAAAAAAGCTTGTGTAGTGCAAATATTTACAAATAAACAATTTGGTACGTATTTTTTATAAGTGTGATATAAAATTTTATGGGAAAACAAAAATTTTCTGGGAAGATATGTGTACATAAACAATTTATAATAAGATTTTGTTGGTATAGAAACATTGTGTATTGTTGTGATTAGTTAATATTTGTTTTGTTAACTGTTGTATATGTATTGTTGGGTGTGAATGCTATAAATTTAACATGTTATAAAACTTGTTTTGACAACTTGTAAGTACCTTTTATCGTTTGATTATTATTATTACGGGTTCTAATCTTACTGCGAGCATAATTTAGTATACTACCCAAAGTTAATATAATATTAAAAAAAAAATATGTATCAAAATATCAATATTTCTGTAGGACAATAAACTATTGTTAAATTAATTCGATAGGAATTGAAAAGTATGAGATCTGTCGATCTGTGGTTCAAATTCTAGCTTCGCTATTTAACCGAAAAAAAAATAAGAGTTTGTCGAATGATTACACTATAAGCTGTAGTCTGATATTCTGTTCACTACTAAAATACAACATGTAAAACTTGTCAAGAAATATTATTTAACCATTTTGAAATAAGTAATTTTAGAATATGTATGTATGTATATATTATGTATATTTACTTCTACAGAATGTTAGAATACAAAGTATGTTTTATTTATATTTCCCAACTAATGCATTTTTTTGTTACAGGTAAAATAGGACAATATTTGAATCAGTGTTCCAATAGGAAATACGACAGGCCCGTCTTCAATAAAATTGGTGAGTCAAATTTCTAATATATTTTTTGATAAATTTAATTGATAAGACTAATAAAATATGTGTGGCAATTATATTACCACAATAATGATATATTTATCAAGAGACATATACTCGTTTTCTACCAAACATAAAAAAGTTCAGAAATTAGCTTGATATGGAAAAACAAGTTTTATTGTTAATCAATTGATTACATTTCAAACAAACAGATGAACGTGTTTTCCGTTGGCTCTGTTAAATTTATAAATTCAATAAAGTTATTTATGGACTATAGAGAAGTGGCATGATATTCAGATATTTTGTTAAATTAAACTTTGTTTCACATAGCTATAAAAAAATACAAAATATTTATTTAAGCAAATTAATTGTAGTACTATAAAAAAACACTATGTTACACACATGTTGCATACAACATTTTTCCTACAACCGAAATATTAATAAAAATTAATTTTAATAGTTATTTATGATATAAGTGTTAAAAGTGACATTTTATGAGTGAGTGGGGAAGTTTGAAACGAGGCGAAGCCGAGTTTAACAAACCCCACGAACGAAATAAAATCACTTTTAACACAAATATCATACACTATTTTTCCTACGACCACAGTTATGTACCTATTAGTAAATAAAAACTAAGCATTAGAATGACATTTATGACAGGTCATGATGTATTTGTTATGAACAACTGAACATAAGACGTGTTAAAAGTAAATTTGTTTTTTACTTTTAACACGTTGTCAATGGCAACGTTTTAAAAGTATTTACTGTGTTATAAACTGTTATTTTTAACTTGCTAAGCAACCGTTAAAAATACTATTTTTAACAGTGGTCGTAGGAAAAATAAATTAAACCATTGATAAAGGTGTTTAACATTGCCGAGCAATGGCTACTTTTAAAACACTATACTCTGTTTTTAAACTATAGACAGTAACTAGGAATCCTAGTGAGAAAATCAAAGCCTGTGATTGGCTGCTGCGCCATTTCTTGAAGCTGCATTTAACCAGACGAAATTTCAGGTTAACCTTCTCAAACGTAATTGAAACGTCAAACTCTCGGAAGTTGTCAAATCAATTGTTGAATTTGCACGTGTTTTTCGTTTCATTGCTCTTTTGTGACATTTCACGAATAAAACCAGTTCTTTTCAGAACTATTAGTATTTCACTAACGCTGTGTAAGTAGTTTATCTATCATAGTTTTGGATGATGAAAATACAGCCTGGAAAATATAAATTCTGACGTGACCTTCACTTTGACATTTCATTTCTCCCGCCAAATAAATCTAGTGATTTTTTTTGGTAAGTTCTAGCGGTGTAAATGTGACTTCGTCTAGTGCTGTCTATAGTTTAAAAACGAAGTATAGTTCATGATAAGTAACTTTTTACAATCTCGAGAGGGAACAAAATATATACTTTATGCACGGTTGTAGAAAAAGTTTATGAGACACCTCAACGCAAAAAAATATATTTTAAAATTCAATTGTAAATTGCTCGCTCGCATTAGCCAATCAGCAGGCACCTATCACGGAATGACGTCACAGCACATGTGCTCCGTAGTGTTTTGAACATGTGGAGTGACGTCATTTGGCCTTAGTGTAAACTCGACTTGTGATTTGTTGGATTAAGAAAAAATTTCTCATAGAAATATGCCAAAAATTAGAATTTTGCTTTTGCAGTATCAATGCAATAATATATTTTTGCATAAAAAATATTCGTATTAATTTGATTCATATGAATATGATGTGATGACCTATCACACGAAAAAATGAACTATATGTATGTATATGATTCCATATTGAATTTGTATGAAGCTAAAATAATATTTAAATTTAAATGAAAATAAACCAATTTTGATCTATAATTGTTATATATACAGGGTGGCATTTGTCATTGGTTTAAGCCTACTTGATTGCAATTTTGAACACCTGATAAAATTTGTTTTAAACGATATTTTTCTGGAACTAATGATCGGATTTGAAAAATAAAAAAACTGTTGAAAAGAGAATTGAAAGGCCTTTCAAACTTTCATGTTTGTCACCCTTTTCCTTTTAAAATTTTTGAGGTGCAGACTACCTCCATTTTAGGGTTAAAGTTATGCCATTGGTATTAATCCATTCAGGTGTCCCCTTTTATACTAAAAATGACGTGTTCAAGTGTTTTTTGCAAAATTGATGTTAAGTGGCCAAAAATTGCGCTGATAATTTTCACTGTGCCACCCTGTATGTTTAGCTTAAGCAATGCAAACATCAGATCAATATAAACATGAGAAATCAATAAAAAATGTCATATATTTTAATAATAATTTTTAAAATAAATATGCCAGTCTATATCCTCTATTTTTAAACAAAACACAAACTGCGAATAGAAAAAATGAATCACATTCTATTTCCTTTCTCCGTAATAATAAACGGCAACAAAAACATTAGAATGACAATGGTCCTCTGCAAACATAGCTGATGCTCGCAATACACATTACGTGACATTTGCAGTACTCCGCGATAAAAAATATGGAAAGTCCCATCTAGTGGCATTACCGTGCACTAATCTAACCGGAAGTGCGATGTTTACGCGAAGTTCGCCGGTTATGTAACCCGAAAGGTCAAGGACGAAATGCGTAGAAAAACTTGTAATTTAAAAAAGGATTAAAAGAAATGGGATATGAAATGTTTTTTTGGGATTAATTATTTTTAACAGGGGAGACTTTTAAAAATAATTACGTTGAGTATTATATTTTATATTATATTTAAATTACGAACAGTGTTATACTTTTTTATTTGTTTTTCAGAGCTGGCATTTGTTAATACAAAAACTTGCTATATTCATAAAAATGAGCGTAGTTTGGTTGGGGTTCGATATTATTGTTATTATACTTTCTTTAACTATTACTGAATCTTTTTGCCAGTAAGTTATTTTTTTTTTGTTTATATATTGCATCTACATGACTCAATGAAGTATTTATTACAATATAAAAAATATATATTTTAAAGTTGATATAGATACTCGGTAAGAAAAAAAATTGTACTAATTATAATCATATTTTATTAAACTACAATTAATTCTTTACCAACCTCTTTTCCTATATTTATTTGACAGAAATTATTCATTCTACCAAGTATTATGTAATGTTTATTTTATTGCCATACGGTTAAAGAACACAAACTTTTACAGTTTCACGAAATATTTCAGTTTTTGGGTTAAAAATTAAAAATTCACATTTCCAATTAAAAATTAATATCTTTTTACATCTCTAAGTTATTTCCAATCATAGTTAAAACATAAAAAGTTAAAATTTTTAATTTTTCACTCTAAACTTTTTCGTATGTAGGGAAAATATTCCAAAAAAATCCATTTTTAGGTCCAAAATTTTCATTTCTAAATATAGTCTATATTGATAGTATTCGATGAGCTTAGTTCACAGTTACAAGCAGAATTTAATTATCTCTTTTCGTTCTTGAGATTTTTGTTCTCAAAATTGCATCTCAAAAAAGTGGGTTTTTTGAGGATATTTTTAAAATGGGTAGAGATACAATCTCAACGATTATACCAATCGATTCTACGGGCAAAGTTACATAAAGAAATGTTTTCTCCGCATATACGTTCTTTGGAACGATGCGGTGAAAAATGAGAAAAAAGAAAAAACCGGAATTTCAGTTTTTCACTCGGAAACTTTTTTCCTCCAAAATTTTTCATTTTCCAAACTTAAGTAGATATCGATGAGCTGATTCTAAATTTTCAAACAGAATTCAATTATCTCTTACCGTTCTCGAGATATTTGCTTTCAAAGTTAGACCTGAAAAAACCGGTTTTTCAGGAATAGTCCTGTAATGGATCAAAATACAACCTCGGCGACCTCACCAATCGATTCTACGGGCAAAATTACATAAGTATACCAAATTTCAGATTTTTATTCCAACGGACACAATTTTTAGAGCGAAAAAACGAAAATCGGCGAAAATCGAAAAAAATGCCTGATGAACCCCTTACGATTTTTTTCGATTTTGGCCATTTTCAGTTTTTTCTCTCTAATAATTGTATCCGTTGGAATAAAAATCTGAAAATTGGTACACTTATGTAGTTTTGCTCGTAGAATCGATTGGTAAGGTCGCTGATGTCCTATCTCGACCCATTACAGGACTATTCCTGAAAAACCACTTTTTTCAGGACTAACTTTGAACGTGAATATCTCGAGAACGGTAAGAGATATTTAAATTCTGTTTGAAAATTTAGAATCAGCTCATCGATGTCTACGTAAGTTTGGAAAATGAAAAATTTTGGAGGAAAAAAGTTTCCGAGCGAAAAACTGAAATTCCGGTTTTTTCGTTTTTCTCATTTTTCACCAAATCGTTCCAAAGAACGTATATGCTGAAACAACATTTCTTTGTGTAACTTTGCCCGTAGAATCGACTGGTATAATCATTGAGATTGTATCTCTACCCATTTTTGAGATATATCAAAAAAACACACTTTTTTCAGATGCAACTTTGAGACCAAAAATCTCAGAAACGAAAAGAGATAATTAAATTCTGTTTGTAACTATGAAATTAGTGCATCGACGACTATCAATATAGACTATTTTCAAAAATCAAAATTTTGGACTGAAAAATTTATTTTTTTGGATTATTTTGACTTTAAATGAAAAATTTTAGAGTGAAAAACTAAAAATTCTAACTTTTTGTGTTTAACTGTGATTGGAAATAACTTGGACTGCATTAGTCCGTTATATCGGGGTTCTACTGTTTTTACCTTTGTGTTTAAAATTTGAAGTTTAATTAGATACGTATTAATTTTTAGTACATACAATTAATTTTGCCTAATTTAGTAAAAGATAGATAAAATATTACAGTACATTTAGAAGTAAAACCTAGATAAATTACTATGATCTAGGCTCTAGGGCAATAATTGAACACATTACGGTACAAATAAATAGGAGAAATACTAGAGTAAAAATATCGGGCAAAAAAGATTCAGAAATAGATTACAGGATATAAATTAATATTTGTTGTTTATGTAACTTCGCTTTTTATAAAATTATTAATATTACCAGCACATAACCTAATAAACTTTCTTGACAAAACTTATTATATTTGGAACATAATTTTGCGAGATAAGTATTCAGAGAAAAGTAGATTAAATATTGATGAAATTCCATTATCCTTGAGGACGAAACGCGACGTACATATCCCCAGGATAGTGTGTTGAGTGGATGAGGCCAGGACATATAAAATGCAAGATCACCAGGATAACAAGGATATATCGATAGCGCTGCGTAATTTATTTCTCATGAGCTCCAAGCTTTTTATATTTAAACCAGCGGTAAACAACAACACCCACATGAATCCCTCCTTTCCAGGGTTGGCTTGAGGAGGAATTCAATTATATATCACTCACAGTCAGAGCTGGACAGAAATTCATTACTTCAGCAATTAAATTACTAATTCAATTACTTTAAAAAATGTAATTGTATTTGAAATATTTTTAAAACAAACGAATTGTAATTATTAATGTCGGATTTTTTTTTAGAAGTAATTGAAATAAATAATTACTTTCAGTATTTAATTCTTTTTTAAGTAATATAATTATTTTCAAAGTCAAATTATTTTCGATAGTACCGTTTTTTTTGCAAGTAACATGTTATTTGCCTATATTCATTATTATCATATTATTCTGTGATCAAGTCATTTCATAATCTTCAGCTTCTTCATTTTCACCACCATCTGATTAATACTGCTGTTCGATTATAGTTTTTAGTAATTCATTATTATTGATTATAAAAAATAATCGATTATTTTGATTAATCAAACACTCGATTAATCAAATAATCCATTAATCAAATGATCAAATAATCGAATAATTGTATAATCAAATGTTTGATTAATCGATTAATTAAATAATCAAATGATAGTTTAATCAATTAATCAGATAATAAAAATAATAAAAATTCATATAAACGAATAATCAACTAACCAATTTATCAAATAATCAGAATTTATTTGTTATTAGGTTGGACTGATTGGTTACTACAATAATAATCAAAAAAAAATTGACATCCATCAAAATATAAAAATTGGTGTAATAAAAAACGTGAGGTTCGATAGAAAATTATTACTATTTGATAAGAATAAAGTTGATAATTTCCGAGTATATTCATGATTTAACGTACGAGAAAGAAGTTACCAGGTATTAAATTAATCAACTAATCGATTAATAAAATAATTGATTAATCAGATAATCGATTAATAAAATAACTGATTAATAAAATAATCGATTAATCAAAATAATATATATATATATATCGATTTATCAAATATTTGCTAAATCGAATATTTTTAAAACTATATTTAAATGATTGAATAATCGATTAAATTTGATTAATCGATTAATTTTGCCAGTCCTACTGATTAACAATGTAACAACAGTTCTTCGGAATACATGGAATAACAAATAGATATTTTACCTCTCTATGTGCGAATTATTTTTTTCTGTTTACCGATTTGATTAATCTATTTAACAACAACACTGTAACAATCCTCTGATTCAACTATCCTCTAGAGCAGAGGTTAAGTGGACTACTAAATTACTTATAACTGCATTAATTTTCAAGCGGCTACTTACACAAAACTAACAAAATTAACACTAACATACGAGAGATATCATTCTAAGTTCTAATCTACTTTTAAAAGCAAAAGTTCATCTCTCCCCCACTTGAAACATTCAAAAATAGAAATACAACAATGAAAACTGTGGTTTTTCATCAATATGTCAATCTCGTATGATATGTGATTTAAATATAAAAAGCATACAATAACTTCAGTTCAGAAGCAAACAAAAATATGCTCTAAATAAAATTTGAATGTGAAAAGATAGGATATACAGAACAAAGCAGAGAACAAGGAACTCTTGGCTCAGTTTTCCAATATTGGGGAAAGTTTGAAATTACAGATTCGAATCCAGAATCCAGAATCCCGAACCTCGAATCCCGAGTCCCGAACCTGAGAGTTCTTTGTTTACCATGCCACTTTTAATGGCATGTGGGAAGTTCACATCACGTTGAAATTGAAATCAGAATAGTTTACAGGTTTCTGGAACTCTATATCGCTGGGTTTATTTTATAAGGTTGCAATATATATCTGTGAACGATTCTGAACATACGATGAGATATTATCGACGGTTGCAATTTGCAAAATCGTACACAATTAAAAACTATGCGTAATAGCATAAGTAATATTAACAATAGTCAAAATATAATTGTTGACAAGTTTTATTATAATAATAAATTATTTTCAATATTAAAAGTGGTAATTGTTTTGTCCTCTAATATATCAGCTGTTGTACAAATTAACAGTACTAACTAGAAGGGAATGGGTTACATCGGGTTGGTCATTGATAGTATTTTTCTTTGAAATAACGGCTTCCTTAATCTCTAGATTTGCCAATCAATTCATTGTTAATACTTTTTTTGTTACATGTAAAATTTCTAATCATTTTGAATGATTATTACCTGCTAATACAATAGTCGGAAAATCTTGTATTGTTTTTTGTTTATTGCATGTTCATGTTTCTTAAATCTTAATTTCGGACTACTAAAGATTTCCCATATGAACTAGGCACTTATGGTTGCCCAGTTTATATCTATATAGGATGCGTATGTGATTCAAGTACCTAAGAATATTGTTTCGTTTTACTTGTATTGTAGTGGTGGACATAGCAAATCGTTTTATGAACACCAAATCTCAATCAATCCAATTATCAGTCCTTAGAAGTATTGTTAGTCATTGTCACAGTACTGTCAATCTGATAATCAGTACTTGCCAGTACAAATAGTAAACAACTAATCCCTGGTCTTCTGCGAAAGTATGTTAATTATGTGTAGGTTTCAAATAAACTGAGAAAATTGCAAAATTTGCATGTTATAATCGCTCCTGTTGATAATTACAATCTGCTATATATTATAAGTTTTCGAAATAACTCAAGTGTCTAGTTATTTTTATTTTCCACTAGACATCAGGTGTCAAGCCTGGCAGGTTTTTGATTAATTTTTTGTGAAGATTGGCAGCAGTATAATCAATTTCATGGCTCATTTATCTGAGATGGATACACTTCAAGTATGAATTAATAATGACAGAAATGGACCACACCCAGAAACGCAGCTAAAGGTGTGGGAAAACACCATTCCACATCTTAAAAAACAATTAATACTATAAATATATTATTTCGCGCCAACGCTCACATTAGTATAACTTCCATAGCACCATAAGTCGTAAGTTTCTGATAACATTTATTATTTCGTTATCTTTGTCAACGGAGTGTTATATAAAATAATTTTCCTACTAGTAGGTTAATAATGAAAATCATATTAATGTCATATACATTTAGCTGTCTAGCAACGGACAAAAATAACTATAAAAAGTTAAAAATAATTTTTTAAATACTTTAACATTATCATTATTTCAAGTTCAATACTGTTGGTGGCGAGAAAAATATAATAAACGATTCGGAATCAATAGCGACTCCTGGCTAAATCATGGGAGTGCTGCAACTTCCGAAATTTTTAAAGACACTGTAAATGCGTGTTTTGATAAAAAATCAAAATTATGCTAAAAAATAAATATGAAAATACATATATTGTGTTGTTTTGATATTTCTTGAGGTTATATTTCTGAGGTCATTATTGTGAATCTAGTCATGTTTTAAAATATAAACTATGAAATATTTTATATTTTTTATATTTATTATATAATGATACGGAATACAGAATAAACGTGATAAATATTATAAGCACGCTGCTACTTACTGATTTGGCGAAGAAACTGCTTGTTTTGCAGTGCCGAATTACGCTTCTGACTGCGAGTGTAAACGCTTGCGCGCGCATCTTTATAAGCTATCCTTGCTATAAGATATGACATTGCGATAAATACAGTGCTTTAAGCTTTCTTCGCCCTTCTTAGTGTTGTTAGAAATATTTTTATCTACAACTATTGAAATATGGATACATTATACGTGTGATACTACATATAATATACTACTCATATTACACAAGTGTATATTGTATTGTATATTACACGCTACACTTTTCTGTAATAAATAGAGCATATAATTTAACACATAACATTTTAATAAACTGTTAATTTAATAATAATATATTTTTTATTATAAATATCAATATAAATGGTTATAAAAGTATAATAAATACAATTTGAATAGTTATTTTGACATTTAAGTGCTACTGTGGCGCCATCTGTTAAGCTATATATGAACTACTCACACGTAACTGAATATTTAACAAATAATATCAGATTTTTTATATGCCTGTTAGTTGTTGATAAAGCATAGTATTTGACTCGCATAATATGGCTACATTACACTCGGATGATTAAATATACTCGCTACCGCTCATATTTTTTATTACGTCCTCGTGTAATATAGCCTACATATTATGCTTGTTAAATAATATACTATTATAATCTTTTACACAAAATAAGAGAACTATATACAATTGTTGATGATAAAATCAATTATTGTAAGCAATTATAAATAAATTAATAAATATACACGAGTCACCCCTGTTCGAAAGTGCCTATAATACATCTATTTTCGTACGATATCATGATTTGAGGCGGAGCATGCGAAAATAACCTCCTTGAAGATTATAATGTTCTTATAGTTGTAAGTTGAAAACAAATTTTGATGATAAATTCTGAATGTCGAAGTCCAGATTGCGTTCCTTGTAACCCAGTTTATTTAAACATATCTTCCCCATTTCTTTTTTCTTTCATGCTCTGATTCTGTCGACACATCATTAGGAAAGAGCATTTCCAACACATATCGAGGAAGCATTTAGTGTAGGCCGAATCTGATTGATTTTTTGCGAGAGCGAATATGACATGAGGTATCAGGCTTCGGACGTCATTTCGACGATTTACATCCCTTCAAGGACTCGACTCCTCTCCCATTCCGGATGCTGGGGTGGTGAAAAATGATGGAATGCATTTTCCATTAGGCCCGACTATTTTTAAAACTTTCATTGTTGTCTTGTTGGATTTACTAGGCGTTCTAGTGCTACAACCTTCATAGTAATTTGCTCAGTCATGATTTTTTTGTACAATTAATTATTATTAATATTAATGTGTTACCATGAGCTGGTAATCAAAATTAGAACAAATATCGTTAAACGAATTAAAAAGAAAGATTTATTCTGAAATCGAAATCAGAAATTTAGAATAGACACAATACCAAAGTCAAAAATTTAATTATTTGTTATGTTATAGGATTGATACTTATTGAAAATTTTATTAATTTCACATGTTTATGAATTTAATAAATGTAATAAAAAATGGAACTATGGAATATAATTTAAGTGCTGCAGAGCTGCAGAACCACCGAAAATTTAAAATAAAATTGAATACTATTAATTAATCATATAGGTACATTATTAAATTGAATTAAAAATTAATTTTCCAAACTTATCTGGAACATTTGACAGTTAAACATCCAGGTCGTCCAAACATAGGAATTTCGGGTAAAAGTCGCGGTAAACCAATTTAAAGAGACATATTTAAGAAACAACTGGATTTATGGTTGTAACGAAAAGAATGCTTTGTTTTGTGTTCCGTGTTTGCTGTTTGCGGACGATCATGGTGAAAAAATATGAACTGAAACTAGGGTGAGAGATTTGTTGCACTTGACTGAGAAAATAAAGGAACCCAAAAACTGATTGTCACAAAACTACAATGAAAAATTGATGATGGAAAGTATTTGTATAAAATTTAAATTAAAACTATAAAGAAAATTTAATTCTTTTGATTAATATTTTATTTTCTTTTTTGATTGATGCAGCACACCCAAAAATAAGTAGCACGAGCCGCCACTGGATGATATATAAATTCAAAACATTTTCTATATAACCATATACAAATTTAGAAATAAACTTTTGGAAGAAAGAAAAGACTTATTTTGTCGGAGATAATGATATTAATTTTAAAATAAATATATTAAACAAATAATTATTTATTTTGTAAATAATATTCAGTTATTTTTATTTATTTTTTTTTATTACATATGAATTTAATTATACTCATTTTACCCTAAAATGAATTTTCAATTAAATTTGCTCTGTTGTCTAATTTTATAAATATAATCTGAAGGGTAAAATAGTCATTGGCGCTACTCTGCAATGTATACTAATACATTTTACTTTGAAGTAGAGTTTTTCTGTCTTTAATTTTGAAAGAAAAGAAATGATAATTTTCCGTGTTTGTTATTCCATATGACAGTTTCTCATCCGCCTAATTCCATCATTGACCAGATGCGACGCACTTATGATAATATCCTTAAGCTAAAAATAGCGGCTTGTGTAAAATTAGAAGGAAATTTATGACCTCTGCGTCCGAAACCCTCTTTCGAGATAAAATTCCGGTTGGTGCAAGTTTATGCGACATCAGAGACATCTACTCTGTTTACACGTCCCTTGTAAATCCTGTGGATCGCTCTGCAAAGGGATTCAAGTATCGGCGGATTCATTCGTCTTCGCAGAAGGGAATTTCAACTGGTGATCCCAACGAAATGGACAAATCACGATTTCATTACGTTTATTAGATCCTGATTTTTTTTACTAACCGCAGGTTAATTCATATAAGAGATATTTAAAACTAAAGGCTGGTTTATGATGGATTTAATTAATTTATTTTATTAACAATAAAGGATTTGACAACTTTTGTATGTTATAATTATTAATGGAGTGGTCATTGGATTAACGGTTATAATTATTCATGGAGTGGTCCTTCATATTTTACATGTAGCAAAAAAACGATTAACAATGAATTAAGTGGAAAATCTAGAGATTAAGAAAGCCGTTATTTGAAAGAAAAATAATATCAATGACCAAACCGATGTAAATTTAAAAATAATTTGAAAAATTGTATATAGGTGTACTGTTAAATTGTACATCAATGTACAGACAGATAATATCGGCTTCAAATATCATTCTCTACAACTAAAGGATGATCAATAAGTGACAGTCACGTGACTGGCAATTTTATCTAATGACATCAAAACTGTACTTCTAGAAAAAAAGTTTGATATTTAAGTTCATGAGCTTGCGCGTATTTATTATAAAGAATTTTTGCTATAGAAATTTTATTATGTTCAAAGATATATATTATTTATTTATTTAAACCAATAACTAAACAAGTTAAAAAATATGTTCGAAATATATAAATAAAGAACGTAAGGCATATTTGAAGCATTGATGTCCCCTTGACAGAACAATAAATTATAACAATGCTCGCCTTTGATGGTAAATGTAAATATTTATTTCCGCGGAATAAAATTTGAGAACTATTCATATCACGTGAATAATACTTACGTCTGATCACCCTGTATAAATAATTCATTGTCCAGGATATCTAATTTGATTCGATGGGATTTAAATTTGTGTCCTCGAATGACACTAGACTAAATCTTTTCATTAAAATTGAGATTGAAATGAAAAGAAGGGATGTAATGACGGCACTTCACTTAACCTATCTTAGGAAATCCACACCGAGCATCAGAGTTGCTTTTAGGACAAAGCTGCTGAAACAAAGGACGACAAAGGATAAGAAGTAAACTCATCCAGTCGCCGTGTCAAACAGCTGAAGACGCTTTGTTCCGCTACCGTCACGACGTTGGCGTCACGGCGTAATTCAATTGTTTAGGTTTTTCATTCGCGAGAACAAAGATTTGTTATGACTTTTGTCAGGTGTTATCTCTAACCAACAATTGGCTTTATCCTAAAAATACTTTACATCAAAAATGAGATTTTCATTCACGTCAACTAAAATCACATTAATCATGAAAAATAATATTTTGATTTTAATTTTAGTTACAACGTAATAACATTTTTGTTTTTATTAATGGATTTTATTGTTTGGATTTATTGAAAGTTTTGAATTTATTATATTTTTCCTCAAAATACTTATAAATCTAAATATTTCATGTTTGCCAAATTGATAGAGTTAAATAATTAATTTCTAAAGCAACAAAACGCGTAGGTACTACAAATTAAACGTTCAGTTTTGTTTGTTTTAATTTTGAAAACAGTTTTGTACTTGTATTTCAATTTTATCGGTTTTAATTTTGAATATTAACTGATTCTCATTATCATTCCTATGATAGTTGTGGTTGGTGATAAAATGAAGAAGTGAACTTAACTTGTTTCGTGACAAATTGTACTTGCATTTTGGTGGAATTAGTTGTCAACCTAAAGCCTCTAATACTGTAATTCTCAAACTTTTTAATGTGAAGGTACCTTAAATCGATAATATAGAATTTTCGGCACCCCAACATTATGTGCAAGAAATTTGAAACATGAGCTAGGTATAATTTACATAATATCTTTATATTTGCATGTATTTTGGGCAAACATACTCGCATTTCATGTTCTACGGACTTCAATCGTTCTCTCTTTTTAGTTTTGATGTTAATAAACGTTGAAATCTTAGGTCAGTTTCACACAAGAGGGAGAAAATTGAACTAAAACTCGACGTATTCTGCCTCCTATATTGCGATATTTATTCTGAATAAATATCTAAAAGGATTCTAATAAAAATTCAGAATATTTCATTCGCAACGTATCCAGTTACAACTATCAATAGATACATCTGGAAAATAGTAGCAAATTTGGAGTGGGATTCTATAACTTTGATTCTATAAAATTGAAAATATCAACTACAAAGTGTACTTGCTATTCTGTAACAGTAATGGTTATTTTTGGTTGATATATATTTAAATATACTCATACATGTATAAAGAACACTCTACGAGTTTACACTGATATGGGAATGTTTTAAATTCATTGCAAATTTGAATTTCGGCCATGGTGACATTTGACATTTGGCGTTTGTAATTGATATTTTAGTAAGTGCAGTTGTTATTTGTAGTTGTTATGAGTTATAGAATCTCACACTTGCATTCTTAGTTTTAACAAGTATTTTAGTTGTTCTTGTAAACGTTTTTAACTTGCCTCAATTTCCAAAATTCTATCTTATCTTTAAAATTTCTAATTTTAGCAGATGATTTTAAGAAATTTTCATCTCTTAATTTTTGCATGCCGAATTTTACTTTATTCAGTTCTTCAAATACATTTTTCAACAATTCACAAAATTCAAATTGTTCAAATAAAGTGAGTAGGTAGTAGGTACCGCGACACCCACTTTGAGAACTAATCTACAGATTATAGTGGGTTCCGAACCACTCGGACACAGCTGTATTTTTATATGGTTAAAGAATAATGTTGAAGAGACTTGAACCTCAGATCTCACACTCTGGTTGTTTAAATCGAAACGCGCTTTCTAAGTAAACCATCAACCCCGATTCTAGTAAAATATAAATTGATGTTCTTGAAGGACACAAGGACAGTAGAAATAAACCAACAAAAACTTTATAGGATGTCTAAGGGTTGTAATATTTTATACGAGGCGACACCTTCTATCGACAAAGCTTTTTGTTTCGGTGTTATTTTCCCGCGTCTTCCAATTTCGATAATTTGTTTAAGTGAAGACGTACACCTGAGGATCTTTACTAAACGAACACTTCGCTGTATTCGAGGTCATATTTTTCATACAGGCGACCATTTTGGCAGCGTACAAAGTGAGATATATTGGTGAATTATCTTGAATTATTTACCTGACATATAGATTTATTGAACTTTCAAGAAGAATACTTTTATTTGCTGTTTTATACAGAGTTCATTCATCACGAGATTTATTGAATTTTTACTACAAAAATTTAAAGTCGTGAAATATCTAGAAGTTTATTGATATTTGTACGAGTTTACGTAGATTTGTGATCTAGTTCTAGTAGATTTAAAATGATTGTGATAATAAATATGATAATTTGAATTTATTACTTTTGTTTTTTCAATCATATAAAATCATATTATCATCATAGAGAGAACTGGGTCTCAAAAAGTCAAGATTCTTGTTTCATGACATGTTTTACTTGAATTTTAGTTACATATGTTATTAGCCTATAAACTACAGATACCTACAGCTTATAGTGGGTTTCAAACCACTCGGACATAGCGGTATTTTTATTTGAATAAACATTGGCAAAGTTTTGGTTGAACACCAGATTTTATATTTCGCTCAGTTTGAGTCGGAGCGCGCTATCTAAGTGAGCCACCACTGCCCGTCATATAATAAAAGAGATATTTTAATTGTACCGATTCTACATTTTGATATTTTTATGGATGTCTTCGAATTAAGGTTTTTATAATATTTTTAATCATATATTTATGTGTAATTTGTTAAAAGTTTGTATCACTGGTGCTACTGATATTCTCAAACAGTATTTATTTGAATGTAAATATCATTTCCAAACTTGTATAATTTAAATACACATGCAATTTTTAAGAATGTAGACTTATACTGTATTATGATGATTATTAGTTTTCTAAATTTATCCAATCAGAAGTTATCACGTGTATTATATTTAGCTTTAATGCTCGACTGTTGGTTTGATATTTCTTTGGAAAGAGGTGAATTTGTTTTGGTACAAATTAATGTGATGACTGTTTATTTTTATTTTACCATAAATTCAAAATACACGCAAACTGTCATTCGCTATTTGATATTAACCTATAAACTTTAATGCTTTCTTGTGATTGACTTGATTTGGAATTTAGAATTTGGAACATAAAAATTGGTTATATTCCAAATCTAAATTTTAAATTTTTAAATTTGTAAATCGTTCTTAAACCACCACATTTGTTTTGAGTGTGTTTGTCCTAAACCAGCCTTTAGCGTACCATTACAAAGCCAAATTACTAAACGTCGAGACAGCTTAGTAGGTAAAGGAAGTAGAAGAAGGATTATAAAATCAAGGATTTGTGGTACTGTATTTTTCTATTCCTTGTTGAAATTGAAATTAAAGCACTGGGATGGTCTTATAAATGAAATTTGGTGCTTCCATTAATGTTGGTTGTACTGCGTTGCACTCTATCACAATTCAATCAGCAGTAAATTAAAACCTTGTGTTACAAAGGAAGGAAAGACACAGCAACTCAATTTAAAAGTGATGAACATGAGAGTCCTCTGCCGGCAAATAAAACACTCGACGCACCATGTTTAATCCCCAAGTACAGCCTGATGCAATTCCTATTTTCTCCGCCATCTCCATTATTCCGCGAACTGGAATTTCAGATATGGATGTTGCGAACAATAGCAGCTCATGTCATAACGTATAAATATGAATTTCAACATATTCCATTCCCGAATACGTGCCCAGCTCCAGCATAACTTACATTTTAATAAACAATATCCTGTTCAATGAATCATTCAACATTCACAAATTCAGGGCCGGCTCTAGACTAATGTACACTAGACATAATCTCGTGGAACAACCAGAATGCTCAAATGATTCACTTTTAATCTAGTTGACGGGATTGTTTTATTATGTTACCAAATAAAAATTATAGTCAGTAACAAGATTTTAGCAGATTATTTTGTCCTTACATGTTATTTTCCATTACCTAATCAATTCATCTTTACAAATACATACAGGGTGGTGACTCAAACACCCGAACTAGGGTTCCCTAATCATTTTAAGTAAAAAAGCTTCAAATAACAGCTTTAGGGTATAAAATAAACAAGCATTATGATACCACAGAAAGAAGTAGGTAAATGTATGTAACCTAGCCTAGCTTACCTGAAAAATGTGCATAATGTTTGTTTTCAAGGCTGCCATGCATTTTACAAATATATAAATATAACCAAATAATTATTATTTTAAAATATATATGCGTAAGTGAAAAAATAGTGTTTATACCACAGGATTAAAGTGCCTTTAATCCCTCCCTATGGCTCGTGAAATAAACCTCACTGTCAGGATTAAATCATGCACTTTAATCCCTAGATTATTTCATGTCAAATAAAGGTAAATAATGGTGGGTGTCTAGGCTTGTAGTGAAATAAATATTTATTAAGAAAGACTCGTCTCATTCACCTCATTCAAAATGTGTTGAATATCTTTTAACATGTTCAACATCTTAAATCAACTACAATTTCTTGAAATTAATTTCAAAAAAACATATGTAGTAAAATAACTAGTATCATGTGAAATTAATGACATTCAAAAGGACATAAGAAAATTGCTATAGGGAATACGAAATGAATCATGAATTTGTTGATAAGAATTGGACCAAAAAAAAGATTTTCTTTTAATTTAAACAGTGTTTGAACACCAAAAATACAAAAAAATAATTGAAGATATTATGAATAATTTATACCAAATGGTGAAATGTATAATCGCAACTGGTTAATGTATTAAATTTAACTCCAAGAAAATTAATTTTCAGTATAAAGAATATCTTTGGGAAAACCCCATTAGTCGCAGTTGAATTACCTGATGGACAGTATTTGCTGTTCCTGTTACCTATTCGCTATTACCACATAACATCCATGTAGCATTCCCTATGCTCTAACAATACGTCACATAAATTAATCCTGCGCAATATCCCGTGACGTCATCATGTCAGAGGTCCCTTAACAGTCAGGATATACCCTCCAGTGGAACATATATCAAGTTGGCAATGCTATTGAAATTGTAATGGGTGTTGCAGAGCTTCCAAACCAGTACGACAAAACACATCCGCACGGCAAATGTTTAATGTTTGAACATCATTGAAGTGTTTGGATTTCCTGTACAAACAATTAGCGATCGAACAGGATAACTTTGGGACAGTTTTTGTTAAATTCATAACTTCAGAGTTCTTAGAAAAAATCAGGCCAACTATCAGAACTTTGCAATATTGGAATAGTTTTCCAAACTCGTCTTCCAACTAGTTTTTTGTAGAGATAAATCAATGATTCTTATCTACAAGGAAGTGTGCGTTTCAGAGTTATCTTAATTACAAAGAAAGGACGAGAGATCAAGTTGTTCAAAGGAGTAGAATAAGATAATGAAATGAAATTAGAATACGGGTGGCCACATAAGTTCGTAATAGAATATACTCAGACTAATAATAGAATACCATCACACATAAATGTCACACAGGATCTATGTATACTAACTAATTTTTACTCTAATCGAAACCCGTATTTATTGCTCTGTAGTTAACAAACTACTGGGTGCTTCAAACTACTTTGTGGTAATGATTCATACTGAAGAGAGTGTTTATTAGTCTTAGCTAGTGTGGAGAGTGTACCACAGGAGTAATTTTTTTAGTATATTCCTAAAATGAACCATGGTGTAGTAGTAACTTAACCATGGTTACAATTAAACCGACACCATACCTGTCAAAAATTTAAAGGCATGGTTCATGTACATAATGTTTTTTTTTATAATAATAGTCAGAGGTGCATCCAGATATTTTTTTGGAGGGAGTTTTCAAATAAAGATTGTTATTATAAGTTGTACACTATTGCTATCTCGTAGTACTTTATTACAAAATAATAAACAAAGACAACTTATCACAGGACGAAAAACCACTGTATCCTACCTTACCGTCTCGGTTCTTATCATGATATTTTCTCTTATTTTTTCGACAGTTTACAGGCTAATACTCCTTTTTAAGTAATATTTGCATGTTTTCCTCTTCTTAATTAAATATTAAATTTATTTTGCATATTTTTAACCAACTTGAGCAACTCATCATAAAGATGGCTCACATCGATTTTTTGTGATTTTTTTTCCTGCTAAATGGAATCTCGAAAGTAAATATTCCCATATTATTTTCATGAACAAAGTTGCTATACATTTCATTTGACTCCAAATTTATTTTTTAGGTGTCATTTTCAATTTTCTATAATGATTCATAAATTCTACTTTTAAGTTTAAACGGTATCTTAGAATTCTGTGCTATGAATCTATGTATTTGAACTGAAACAAAAAAATACCAAATTTTGTAAATTCGAAACTTTTTTAACCAAAAAAATATAACAATCGTTAATGCACTCAAATTACTATATTGTTGTCTAATTATTGCATAGATTATCTCTTTAAATTTCTTTCTTATGAAATGATGTTTCGATTCCGATAAAGTTATCCTCAATTACCTTTGTATTCTAATATTACACAGTTGAAGAACTCTGAGTGAGAAAGTTACAATTAATTACTTTGGATTAACCCTTGAGATTTTTTCTCCAGTTTTTCTTACTCTTGTTGAAACCGATGAAGTCATAGTTATTTCTCTCATTTGTAATTGTAAAACAGATATCCTGCAAGTGAGACCATTCCATTAATCACTTTCGATGAACTGTTAGTATTTTGTTCATCCCAGCCAATTTAGGAAATGAGGTTTTGGTTTGTCATGCTGGTCTCATCTCCGCGTAACTCCAGCGCTGTCATGACACACTGCGATACAGGTGCCTGACCTTGGCTGGACCGGTCGGCCTATACTGACCTCCGTCGATGGTCGAGAGTATCACCTTCAACAAGAGTGAAATTCGTTCGCGGGAGTCGTTCCAACGCATTCTTTACATTGCTTCTCTCACTGTTATTTCACTTTTCAAAATGTTATCCATAAGTATAACAGGTATTAACATACCTACGATGCAATCGACGATAGTCACTGGAAATTACATTTTTTCTGACTATTATTTCTCTTTTCAAAAAGTTATCCATCGGTATGACATAACAAGGATTGAAAAGATGATAATTGCTGGAAATAGTCCAAATTTATTATTTTAGTCCTGAGAGTTTCGACCCCTAAAGAAGACCCATATGAGGTCAAAACTGTCGAGACTGAAATAATAAAATTGGCTGATTTCAAGAAACTATCGTCTTTTGAGTAAACTACCCAGCCAAGAAACATCCATTTTCTAATATTAGGGATTGTTATGAGTATCATAATCTCTGCAAATGTCGGTTTAAAATCTAAGAATTTTAAGATATAATGAGCCAAGCTCATAACTTTTTACTGATTATTACAACTTCGAGTTACTTACTAAAATAGGTTAGTTTAATACTAGTGATACTGGTTCTCATAATATCACTGCTAACTAGTAGTAAAGTATATGTGGCTACCCTCCTGTACTACTAATGAAAAAGAAATGAAAAAGATAGATATGGAAATAAACACGTTAGCATGAAATGAAAGATATGTTAATACAGGTTAAAAATGCTTAGTATTATAATCTATAAAATAACATATTTGACAGTTCTGACAACAGTGAATTACTGAAGAGTTGTGTGTTGTTGAATAAAATATTAGGTAATAGGTATTAAAAGAACGGCAAATAAACGAGAGCGTATGGAAAATTATACATAAGAAGAAAAAATATTTATATTAAATTTAATAGAAGAAAATTTAAAACAAAAATCAATACGGTAAGATTTTAAAAGAAAGAAAAACAGATTTACGAGTATATATCGATAGCCACCAAAGTGGCAAGTAAGGGATATAGTTCAAAAGTAGTTCGAATTAGCAGTGGCTACGTATGATAAGTTATGCAAAATTTGTAGTTCTGCAAACTACCACCGTTTCTAGAAATTAATAATAAATTATGTTTCTAACAGTATCTTTTAAAAATCTGTATAATTTTTTGAAATCAATTTCTGTAAGTATTGCTAATGCATTTTTCCACATTCTGTATATTTTATTTTATTAACAAGTTATTTTGTCTTAATTCACTTATTTCACGTATACCTATATCCATCTTATTAAATAGTTAGTAATTATTGCTACAATATATCAATTTACGGGAAATAGTAGGTACTTAAAATTATATTTTGGTGCTTCTATTTAACTCTACTAAATTTCTCTTTTATTATCAATATCTATATATAAATAAAATACCTAATTCATTATTTTTACCGTACACTACTCATTATCCATTTCTTTAAATCCTTAAATATTATTTGTTACAATTTTAGAACGTAACCACAGTTGCTTTGAAACTTATTTAGTTGATTTTAAAATGACAATCGAGCATCGTATATCATAAACGCTGTGTAAAAATTACACATACAGCAGCGACCACTGAAAGGAACAAAATAGAATCGGGATGACATCCAATATCCTGTACTGACAGATGATCGATCCGATACTCATTTGTTTAACGTTAATGAAATATTTCAACGAGTCTGGTTTTCCTGTTCGATGTTCGATTGTCCTGTAATGAAATATGGCGCGATGGTGCATTGTTTCGCTTGCGTTTGTTTCTCTATGGGATAATAATTGGATGATTTATTGTGAATGGATTACACAAATATATTAATTTCTAGCTCACGTCCCAGTAAAGCAATTTCTTCTTTTACCATAAAAATAATTGCTATACGATAACAGTCACGACATCTAGTAACATTTTGAACTGACGATATATTTTCTGGCACTAATGATCGGATTTGAAAAAAAAAAAACTGTTGTAAAGAGAATTGAAAGGTCTTTCGAACTGTGTCATGTTTGACACCCTTTTCCATTTAAAATTTTTAAGGTGCAGTCCACCCCCATTTTAGGGTTGAAGTTATGGCATTGGTACTAATCCATTCAGGTGTCCCCCTTTATACTAAAATTGACGGGTTCAAGCGTTTTTTGCAAAATTAATGTTAAGTGCCCAAAAATTGCGCTGATAATTTTCACTGGGCCAGCCTGTATAATACATAATAATTTTTATAAAACAAAATTGACATTATCTTAAAGGAAAATAATGAAACTTTGCCTCTCTAATAATATATTTTTGAAATTTTGTTTTAAACATGTGGTACAATTTGTGTAATACAAGCAAACTTTAAATAAATAAAACATTAAAACTGGATAAAAATTTAAAAATCCATCATTAGAGAGACATCGTACGAAGTTTTAACAATTTGATACTGTTTTCATTATTTCGAAAATGTTTTTAGACGATTTTAATGATATTACTAAACAGCATTTTGACGTATTCCAAAGGTTAGTAGTGAACCCCTTTAATAAATAAAAAGTTTTTTATTGTAAAATATAAAAAGATGGAAGAAATATACAAGAAATAGATTTTAGTTTTTGTTTTAGTTTGCGATATAGTATTAGAAATTTGACGCAAGGATATTTCAGGAATGATTTGAATTAAATTATTCTGAAAAAACTAATTTTAAAACTAAATATTTAATGTACTAAATATTTTTTTATGGAATATGTTGCTAGTGGTGGCAGGTAATGTGTTAGATTTTTTACTAATTAATTCTTATTTATTTACTAATTTTTTTATAAAAAAAACATTTTTTGTTTATCGAGAAATAATCTCAATCGGAAGAGTAAAAACCAGTGATGACAATATCGGATAAAGAATTTATGATGATATATTTACACACAAAGCGGCTTTAGAGAAAAATTTGCATCATTGAATTCCGGAAAATGAAATGTGTGGCACGCATTTGAAATTTCCATCTTCCATATTTCTTTTGTAAAGTACACTTAATTTAAATTCACGACAGTTATTGCATCTACATCTTCTTAGCGTGTGATACACTTAACTTTGTATTCTTCAAACAACGCTTCGTTGAGCCACTGGGAAATTACTATGGAGAATCGATTACCTCTCGATTTGTTCGACTTCCTTACCTCTTGGCATCAATTCTGCTACTTACAAACTTTGGAATAAAAATTTAATGGTGTTCTTAAATCAAATCAAAATGTGGAAAATAGTTCTTGTGGTGCTCTTTCCATGCGAGCTATGACTGCTATACATTTCGGTTCAACTTGTTACCTTTTCAAAGGGTAGTTTACTTTTGACAGGAACTTAATAAAAATAATAATTTAGTTGGCTTTTAATTTTTGTAGGAAACATTTGATAATAATAAATGAAAACATGAAAACAATCACCTCAATTCTGTAAAGAAGTTACTAACTCTTAGTTACTAAAAATTTTAACCAATAGAAATATTTGTAAAAGCTGTCATTTTCATTTTTTATTTAGTGTCTACTATTTTTATTGGCTAATGGTGTTAGTAACGTTACTAAGAGCTAGGAACTTCCATACAGAATTGGGGTATATATTTCTTTCTTTGCAAGTTTTTAAACGATTAAAATATTTTTTTCTACGACCACAATGGAATGTGGCATTTTTCTCAAACTATATAAAGCTTGAATGTGGCGTATTTCGCACAATCTTGGGTTAAAGTGTGAGAAATCATATCTGACTGTATTTATCAATACTGCCCATGTGCAGTGTGGGAAATATCATCTCACAATAATTGCCAACACTACGCATGCGTGAAGGTACTCTTTCTGAGGTTACGTGCGCCATATTGTTCGTTATGCCAAATAGCTTTCTTGCATGTATTTTTGTTCTGTAACGATTAGCAGTGTGGTTGAAGAAAAATTATAATGCGTCACTCATGCTGAAACTTTTACACCTCGTGGAAAATAGTAGACTTTCTGCACTTGTTGCACAATGTACTATTGTGTAATGCAATAAGGAATAGTGAGAAAAATTTTAATAAAAATTCTTAAAAGATGATCCATTTCATTGAGAAGTTCCAAGATATGAAACAAACGTAAGTAGAAGAATAATTAATCGTAGAATGATCTCACTTTGAAGTGAAGTTTAAATGAAGTACAGCAAAAATGTGTATAATTTAGCATACAAGGAAGTCATGTGGTGTCCACATCAGAATTTTTGTTTAAGTGTTCCTTAAAATTTAAACCTTGTTCGTACAACTGGGCCTTAGTACATTTACTTGAGATCGAAAAATGAACTGAAAATTGAAACGGTAGATCTCTATTGAATTTAGTTTTTTGAAAGATTGATTTATTATTTTGTCTTATTTTTAAATGGATTATAGTGCATAGAATGACTGGTTATGCTCTATTATCTTTTCCTCCCAAAAAAATGGACTATGTGGTGCATTTTCAACGACAGTTAGAGTGCCATCTTCAATAAATATATTTTTACCAATATATTTCATGAAGTAGATTCGTACTCTAAGCAATGACTAATAAGAATAAACAGTAGAAGACAAATTTAGTCAGGTATTGTGCTCGTTCATAGTTCCGTAATTCAATCTTGAAGTTTTGCTGTAGCAATAAATCTCAACAACAAAAGAGCGTCTTAAGATAATCAACAATTGACAACCTGCGAGGTAATCCAGCAAGCGCTGAAATCCTTCTGGGAGTCGTCAGATGTTTCTACAGACACCGGTTACTTTGATTCATGTTTTAATTTAAACTTAAGCGACAACTTTGAAAATTATTCTTTGATGGAAATCAATTAGACGATTTCTCATTGCAAGATGTTTCTGAAGATTATAGAAACTTTTTCTCAAAGCACAAACTTCGGGGTTTAGACTTATTTATTCTTGCTAATTAGCAAGCAACAAAAAATATATTTTTAAGTATTTTTCAACATCATCATCTATAGCACATTTCCTAGATGGAATATGATCCTTTAAATCTATAGTCGGACCACGATATGAACGATTGCGTGACGTCATCGATTTTTAAGCTTTTCTATTGGTTCCGATAGTTTGAGCAATGCAACAAATAAATAAGACAGTGAAAATAAATACATAGTAATTTTTACATTACAAGTGAATATAAATAATTAAATTTTGTGTTCTGATTTATGTGTTATTGTTCATTATTGTATTTATCGTTTTTTGTTTCATAATAATGTAGTTTGTGTTTGTGTTCATTAGTAGACTTTTAATTACAATATTTTTCAAAAATTATTCCTGATTTGATGACATGAGTGAAAAATATAATTATTACTAAAATATATTGTAAAATATTGTATCAAAATTAATTGAAATCATATATAATACATTTAGTTTAAGGTATAATATAAGGTATATCTAAATATTTTATATAAATAGTTAACACTGAGATTAAATTTTATAAAATAGTGAAACGTTTATTTATTTAGGTGTAGTGAAAAATAATTGAAAAACGAATACTTATATAACTATGTTTAATGAACGACACTGACTTTCTTAAGTGATTCTCTGTACACTCTAACCAATACTGACTGCCTTAAACCGCGACCCTTATGTACTTGCTGCCAATTAATCTCTAGAACATTCCAGAGCCTTTCAGACTATAAAATTCTCAAACAATAGCGGCGTCGCTTCTTTCCCATTTGACCTTTAACGCGACTACCTGCCCAGACAGATCAACCGTGATGACTCATCTGTGGTGAGTCTCGGAAGTTAATAATACTTATATAATAATTAATAAAATTGATTGTTGTTTTTAATTATGTATTATTTTTATTTAGCAATATTCTATTAATTCTATTTAAAATTTAAAACAAGAAACAAGATTATAAAAAATATTAACACAAATGTGTGTTTGGTTGTCTATGTTTTTAGAAAATTATAATCGCTTCATATATACATTTTATACATGACATTATTAAAAATGGTGACGTCATTGATGACGTGATTTAATGACAAGTTTTACTAGCATTTCTTGGTGTAAATTGTTAACCTACATTTTCTACATGAGAACTACAGATTATGGTGAGTTCCGAACCACTCGGATCCAGTAGTACATATTTTTATTTTGAATAAAGCTACCTGCAATACTGTTATATTTTTGTTATTTGTAATATTAATTTTGAGTAGTAAAGATACACCTGAGTTTGTCTAAAGGTTGAATAGCTTGAAAATAATTGCGACATAAATATGAAATGTCTGGAAAGAATATCAAGTTCATCGTTTTATGAGGCTTTATAAAATTATGCAAAACAGAGCGTAGTAAATAAAGTTGACAAGCAAATAGATAAATCACTGCAGTAATTTAAATGAGCTTTATTAACGGTCATCATTAATTTTAACGCCACTGATTAAATGAAAATCGCAGCGGACACGCTGTAAGATAATTAAAGTTAAAGTTGATAAAATTAGCAGCAATTTATCTCTACTATTATTGATTCTTTTATGATTAAACGCCGATATAGATGGTGATATTGTGACGTCATATGACCATTGTTGAAACAATTGAACACGGATGTAGCTTTGGCCATAATTACGTCGAACAATTCTAATAATGTTTTAATATCTGTTGTTAACTTCGGGTATTTCATGGTAAATTTACTTGCATTTTGTTAGAATAGGTTGTCAGCCAGGGCAAGATTAAGTCTCGAAACAAAATTTATTTCGGGCCCCAATTTTTTTGTTCTTGGCACCTTAGCTCATCAACTACAGTAGTGTTTGTTATTAATTAATCATAGGTATTTTTGTATGATTTCATGGATAAAAATTAAATATAAACTTTTCTAACAATTGTCTTTAGGTATATAAGTTTTTGCTTGGCAAAATGTAGAGATGGCAACTTAAATATTTTAGCATTGCATTTTATAAAAAAAAATTGGAAATGTAAAACGGTAATAAAAATAACTATTTTTGATTTATTATTTATATTTTACTCGTACTAAACGATTATGGTTTGTGATTTGTTGAAAAGTAATCAATTCACATTTGTTTTATATTTCAGATTAGAACAAATGTCACTGAATTTTTTGAACAAAACAAGTGAATTATTTATATATCCATGTGAATAGAAAATGTTATCAACATAAAAACTTATTGTGTATAAAATTTTAAGTAGTAGGTAATAATATTTCTTTAATAAATTAAAAATATCATCGGCGCAAAAAATTATGTGTATCACACGCCCAAAAACACTTTTACGAGATCTCGCATTTGAAAGTCTCGCTTTCCGCTTGGCGTGTCAAAATAAATTCGCTCTCGCAAAAGTTCAGTTTCTGGACAAATGATATAAGTAACTAATTGGTTTAAAAACAAATTCAAAATATAAAATCAATGTAAAAAAAAATACATATTTTCTATTTTCTTAAATAACCGTAACATGTCATAATTTTCAAATTTTATAGGTACAATTTCTTTTCTACACAAAATACATGAGCATCTTTTTAAATTTACCTCCTAACCCCACTTCTAACATGTGTAATCAACTCATTTTTTTATAATTTTCAAATTTTCCAACACTTTTTATAAAAAGTTTTTCTTCAGATTATTCTGAGTAGTAGTATTTTCCTACATATTATTTTGAATATATAAAATTAATTAAATTCATTGCTCAAAAATATACTTTTAGTAGTACAGTACCAGTACATTTCGCAGTTAACAAATTACAAACATTTGAATTTATATGTTTGACTATATAATTTTATATTACATGATTACAATGTGTCCTAAATTGGAGGTATATTATATAACATGACCCGAACGTCTCATTTCATCCCTTCACTAAGGGTTGTAGCTCGTTAGCATACATTATATTCTCTAAACAATCAAATCATTACACGATTACACAAACAGGCTTAATCTAGTGTTTAACGTTAACCCACGTTTGTAAGTCTCAACACAGGCTCAGAAAATGGGGAATTACAAATTAAATATTCAATAATTAATTTCTTTTTAATTATCAGGGCTTTAGGTAAATTTGCAGGGCGGAAATTAAATATAACTTGAGCCAGATGTTCAAACAAATGCCTAATGCAAATTTAATTAAAATGTCGATTATTCTTATCAAGGGCCTGAATCGCATTTGCAGAATGGGAACTTACATTGGATTCTAAATCAGTATTCAAGATTTATGTAAGACGAAGTTTAACAAACATAATCTGTACATCTAATATTTTCTTACCTCAGTAAAGAAACGTGTGTACCTGTTAAATATTTTCTTGTTTGATATTTTGTAACTCTAACTACATTTAAATGTAAAACATCTTTACAAAAATTCGATTTGTATGTTGAATAGCAGAAAATTGAAAATACCTATCTTTGGGTACCTATAAATATTTAGAATTCTAATTTTATTTATTGCTAGCAACACTTTTTTCGTGAAATACGTTTTTAGTTATTATTATATGGCACAACAATTCCAGAAGGAACAGAGCTTTAAGTATTTATTCCATGCTTTTTTGGTGGAGTAGTTTATTAATAATAAAAAATTTGATGTGGCCAGCACATAACTTTTCGCCCCTTTCAACTTTTTATCAATATTTATATTTAATTTTTCTATTATAATTAGGATTGTTTTTTTTTATATTCTTTATCTGCTACATTTTTTCGTTTGGCATGTTTTATATTTTGAATTGAAATTCGCTAACCAATTGAACCACTACTATCTGTATTTAGTATTTAGAAGTAACTGAGTCGGACTTCATTTGACATATAATATATTTTTGTATATTGTTATTGCCAAGAAAAGGCAATAATTAAAGTGGTTCAGTCAATATTTGGAACAGTATGGTCTAGTATTAAATCTCAACTTCACCAAACTTTAACCAAGTAAAAATACCGCTGTTTCCGAGTGGTTTGGAGCCCACTATAAGCTGTAGGTCCTATCAGACAAATTTTTATTTTCACAAAATATTTATTTGTACATTACATACTGCTGTTCTGACCGACTGCCTCGACTAGACTCACTTTACTACACTCTGTTTGACTAACTTCACACTCTCTGCATTCTCTGACCACTATTCTACTAACTACCTTTACTAACTCTCTGTACATTCTCACTATTTCAATTCTCTAAGTCGTGACATTTTTATACCTGCGTATAATTAATTTCGAATCTTCTAGAGTCTTATGGACTCTATAAAATTCCGAACCATAGTGGCGTTCTCTTATGTCAATTGACTTTAGTGAGACTATCTGACCAGACAGGTCAGCCGCGATGATTCATCGGCAGTGGTATGCCACGCTCGTTACAATATAACTATTCGTATTTCAAATTTAAAATAATACTAAATACATCTCTCTTCACACCAACCCTATTACTGGATCAAGTCAAATCACTATATTTCTATTAAATAGATTTGATGATGTATTTATGTCATCCTTCCAGACGTATTTCGCTAAATAAAACTTTTTTCAATATTTCCAAAGGTTCGTTTTTTGCAAACATCTTATATTCGTAGTTTATCGAAGCTACCCGTCTGAAATAAATATCGCGTTTGAATTTATCATCGATGCGAATGCGCTCTGATGTATACGGTTGCTTATCACGTACGTTCTCATCGCTTTCAAATGCTGATCTAATGTGATAATAAACCAATATCTCACCTGTGTAGTCGCATTCCTACGCCTACTTTCGATTAAACGAAAAATGGAACCCAAATTGAAATTTAGCCGGAAATAGGCTTTTCTAAATTCGCAACATGACGAACTGATATGCGATGGTTCTCTAGCAATGTTGCTTTATACTTCAAGAAGAATAAAAATAACTAGAGTGATGTATAAATTTCCGGGAATGAATCTTTCGGAAAATTTTCCGGGTAGTTTTTGGGGAATTTTCTGAGGAATTTCTGGAGATATTTTCCGTGAAATTCCTGGGAAAAAATTAACGATAAATTTCCTCATAAAAATATTATGTCATAATCTTTACTAACACTGAAAATATTACAAATGGTGATGCTGCTGCAGTAAAATTATTAAGAATTAATTTTTTTTTTTTCGTTTTCCACTCATAGTTTAATCTTATTAGAATATTAACATATAGGTAGAGTAAAACTGCGCCTGCGTTAAATTTATTATTGGAAATTTTCCTTCTTATTCTCGGGAACTTCTCTTATTCCCGGGAATTTTCCCGTATATTGCCGGAAATTTCCAAAATAAAATTCCTGGTTTTTTTTTTCGGGAAACGTGTTTAGGGAAATTCCTGGGAAATAAAAATATTCCTGACAGGAAATTCCCAGTGGTCCATCACTAAAAATAACTAAGATAAATTATGTAATTTGTTTAACAAACTTTAAATGAAGTAGGTATGAACAGAATTACAAATTGGGTTTTCAAATTACTGATCGTTGAATTCTAAAATTACTTACTAATTAATGTACTGGTTATCCTCTATTTGCAGTTTTGATTTTTGATAAATTAGCCAAAAAGCATTAACCATTACCGTTTGCGGTGTTGTATGATTAGTGATTAATTGCCGGATGTGTATTCGTGAGTATGTTTTCAATGCGGTCACATGACTTCCTACTCGTCGTGGATTGATTTGTAAATGTGTTTGTATCGATCTGCAATCGTTCCGCTTTTGATGGAATCGTCGGTATGGTCAAGCGGTTGAAAGGAATAATTTTCCATCTAATGAATTTGTAAACAAAAGGATTGTTTTTCTGACAGCTTTGAATCCTAAATTTAATTTCCAACTCAGGGGTAAATTGAAACATATATTTGTCACTTGTTTCCGATTTCGTGGAATCTAACAATCTTAGTTCGATTCTGATCATCAGTAACTTATATTTTTTTTTAGAAATACACAAACGTGTTTCATCCTTCTTGTTATAATATTTATTAATTTAGTTTTTCAGCTGTAATAAAATTACCTCGGACTTAAATTGAAACATACTTGACCCTTGTTTCCGATTTCCTGGTTTATAACTATCTTAGTTCGATTCTGATCATCAGTAACTTATAATTTTTTTTTAAATACACAAACATGTGTTTCATCCTTCTTGTTATAATATTTATTAATTTAGTTTTTCAACTGTAATAAAATTACCTCTACATCAGTTTTACAATATCTGCGAAATGACTTCTGGTAAACGCCTTGTGCAATAAAAAAAATCATTATTACGGAAATTTACAATAAAGCATATTGACGTACTCAAAATAAAAAAAACTTAATATACTTGTTGACAACATTGAATTCATATCACCAATGAAAATTAATTACATGTTTCTTACATATTTTATTGTTCAGAAATAAAATAATCCTTTTACTTCTTGGTACTGAAGTAATAAAAAAAAGACATTATGTACTTCTACATTAATAAATAATAATTGTTATTGCAAAATTCATAGTCAAAATTACAAAAATAGCATTTATTATCATCTTAATTGTAGTTACCTTTGACTTCGACAAATTTTTATTGATATTAAAAGACCCACTTTAAAGCCTTGGTATATAATATACCATTGTTAGTTCCTTACAGCTTACACTGTTAGCAAACATACAATAAACATTTCAAAAATAAATTAGATGATCCACTTCAGTGCTTTGTTATTTAATATATTATTTCTTGACAGTTGTCATTAACTATATATAAAGTTCCAAAATAAACGTCTCAGGAAGCAAATTTTACTTTAGGTATTAAAAGATCCACTTCAGTGCCTTGGTATTTAATATACCAATTCTTGACCGGTGACAATGACAGAATGCAATTGTGTAAATATAGCATATTTTCAAAACAAATATCTCAGGAAGTTAATTTTATTGTACGTATTAAAATATTAACTTTAATGCCTTGGTAGGTAATTCGCTATTTCTTGACAATTGTCAATGACAGTGTATAAAAGATAAACATATACACATTACTTTGAAAGTAAAGAAAAGGTCTACAATTTTCTATTCGTGCTGCGCAAAATGATGACGTGAATTCACCTATTAGAGAACCGATATCAATATTGCAAGATCAAAACAAAAGCTACTAAAAAATTAATTTGTCATGCTTAACTACGATCTGTATCTGGCATATTGATTTACCTGAACAATGTGTGTCGGTAAGGAAATTCCTAACTTTCCCGACAGCAAAAACTTTCTCAAATAATAGAACCATCTATGTGGAAAATTCAGGAAATTATTACTCTCTAATATTGAAATAATTTTCATTGTTTCACACCGTTCCAAACACAATTTGTGTTCGTACAAATTTGCCGATAACACGCAAAAAGTTTACGGTATTTAATATTCGCAATAGTTCACGGACGACAAAAATTATTGGCTGCTCCATTGATTATCTGTTGACCACATAATTCAAGAATCACACCCTTCTAATCAACTGATGGTCACCAGCTAGTTATAGTATTTTACATTATTAGCCAGGTAAAACAGTTTTCCTGGTCATAGAAGGAATTGACTGACGATCCTGTCATCTCCTTGAACTTGTATATACTGTTTACCTGGCGCATAATGTACAATAATTCATTGGTAATTTACTTTTAAATAAAATTAAAATTAAAACCAAATGACAGTTACCAATGAAATGTAAAAAAAATATAATACAGGGAGAAAACACAGTTTTCAGCAGTGAAACAATGCAACAACTAACCAGGAAATCAAACTAGTTGTCATCTTTACAAGTTAGTAAGTAGTAAATCTGACAACTGTCATTTTTACAAGTTAGTAGCTTTTAAAACTTAGTTTCCCTGGTGAATAAACAGTTAAGATAAATGGTGGTTTTCAAGTCAGTAACAAATAATAGTGTATTATTATACAAGTTTTATAAGACGGTTTAACACGAATGAAACAATACGTCGTATAAAACGAGTATAATATACATTTTTTATACTTTGATTTACTTATTTAATAAAAATCTTAAAATTTTCAATTAAAAAAATACAAAGTGTAATCTAAGGATACATATATGTGAAATATGGTAATTGTTGGATGAAGTTGGGCGCATTTATCTGTCAATATACATTTAAAAGATTATGAAAATATTTATAAATCTATTCATTATGAGTTATGAAATTTTACTATCATTTTGCAAAGTATATACTCGTATCATGTATAATTATTATTATTCCAGTTTCAAGGGCAGCACGCGAAATAACTTTTTTCTTGTTTAGAAATAATAAAGACTCATTTAAGAAGTAATATGACCCATAAAAGGCTTGCAAATTTGCTTTTAAAAATATTGAAAAGTCATTGGCAAAAAAATTGAACTTGGACAATGTAATAGACACCTTTGCTTCAAGACATCCTAGACGGATTATTATAAATTGAATGTGATTTAAAGTTTTGTTCCGGATACCTTAACCATCGGTTAATAGAAAAATATCGCATATAATTGTAAATAATGCATATTTTTGACAATTTACGACAAATTTTCGATGCGATATTTTTTATTAATCAATGGTTAAGGTAACTGGCACTTTAACTAAAGATGAAAAAATCGGTTCTTACAATTGTTTATAATATAATTTTCTTTTATTTTTTGTTAAAAAATATTTATTTATTAAAAATATATTGGTTTTTAATACTATGTACGCCCACCCTAAAAAATGTCGAAACGGTCTGTGTCCACCCAAATTAAATTGGCTGACTGATAATGCTCTCTACGATATAGCTTCAATAGTGGATAAGACTTTTGAAACGTGGTCAATTTTTTACTTTGGATAAACTTAAGCATCCTTCCAATATCTATCTTTTCTTAATCTTTCCAGAAATCTGGATTTTCAATTCTCCTCAACTAAATCGAGTGGAATAAAAATTGTTTTTTTCTGTTCACTGGCTTGATATTGATGACGTATATACTCCAAAATAATTTATGTTTAATTTGACATGTTCAATTGTTCTGGAAATAATTTTATGTTTAATATTTAATGATGAACATTTCAATGAGCCAATTTGCTTTTCAATTATTCAAGCATAAACTAAAACGTTGAAAATTGCATATAACGATAAAAATATTAAAAAACAAATGCTATAAATTGGCATGGCAACTGTTAATACGATTGACTCGTAGTTTGAAGTCAACTTTTTAATTAAATCAAGGACAATTGAGCGTTAAAATTGTGTTATGTTGCATATATTAAGATAACATACATTAAAAATTTAAATTTTATAATTTGTTTCTATTTATCTTTCTTATGCTTATTTATAAATTGCATAGTCCTTCCAAGAAAACAAGAAATTTACGTTAACGAAAATGATAATAAATTAATCATATGTACTAATATTGGTTTTTAATAGTTTTGGCAATACAGACAGTATATCCCATAATAGTTATACATTGGACAAAGATGGATGCAGGAGTAGAATGGATGTATCCAGAACCTGATTTTTTTTTGTTATCTATGAAACTTTCCTGGGGAATAAATAGTTATTTATGTACAGTACGGTAGGTTGTATTTTATTCCTTTAATACATAAATAACTATAACCACAAAAACTCACGCTTGTGATTGGTTAATATCTTGATTATATTTTACATTTGATGTATCAGCTGTCATAAGTTTTGAGGTTATCTGTTTTCTTGTAGGTTTTGCATTTCTTTGACTTTACACAAATCAGTTCTTAGAACTAATATAATAAATGTTTGATTTCTGCAAGTTAAATATGTACCAAGCGATGAAAAATACCGCAAATTTAAGTATAAATTTTACTTTTACATTCACTTCTCATAGTAAAAAATCTGATATGGCCAGCACATAATCTCTCCCCTGTCTTCTTTATACTTTTTTGTTAATATTGTAAGATATGAGAATCCGTACATTGAGTGCCGACACGGTAAAATGAATTATTAAAATAATTAGTACTGACAGTATTAGTACAATTCCTTTTAGAGTATTCGACAATTATTTTTATAATATTTTCACTGTCAATTATAATAATTGTTACTGGCAAAAATAAAATATTTATTTCCATAGGTAAACAGATAAATCGCAATTTGAACTATAAAGTTTTAGCTAATGACATAATATTAAATTATTATTTACTTTCTTTTAATATATTCATATGAATGAAGACATTTCAGAAAAACACTTCAGATCTTCATGAAAACACCACTTCCGATTGCAAGATGAACACCAAAATCTAATCAAATCTAATCTAGGGTGTTAGAGTGTTATATCTAAAAAAATTATTCACTACCTGTATAGTATTTGAGTAATCTTTCAACATTCATCCATCCACACACACGGACACACATCATTGTAAAAATATTAAAATCGTGTTCTAGGGACTTCAAAACATGCTTATCCATTGAAAACCCACTATTCAATTTTTAGCATGATTCCAATACCTCTCTTACTGTGTGGTGAGAGGTAAAAAGAGACTGCATATTTATATGACATAGATTTTTGCTTTATTTGGTTCTAATTATCTATTTATAATAAAATATAAAATAGCGGGTGTTCCAAAAAAGCTTTGTTTCTCTTTTGAATAACCAAGTATCAAGCATATTCCCAACTCTTTGTTGTTCAACAACTGTTCTATTATTAATAATTCGCCTGAAATAGAATACATAATTGCATTCATATCAAAAGACCCCAGGTATATGAGGCATTTCACATATTGATCTAATTGTACATTATTAAACAACGTATTTGTACCCATTATACTAAACTACAAAATCGGTCAAAAGCTATTCCGCAGTTTATATGCACACAAAATTAAAATTTGCCAAAAGAGTATCGAAAAGTCTATTAAACGAGCTTCGTAAATTAATTTATTTAAAAAATATGTTCGAATAGAATTATAATTTAATATTGTCTCCCTCAAAATAAATACTGAAGTCATCTTCAACTAATCGGTTACAGCCGTTTAAATGTTTTGGAGTCATAAATGAGTTCCTTGAGGTGATTTTTCAATCTGGGAAAAGGAAATAGTCACAAGAACTCAAGACAGACGAATAAGGAGGCTGAGGAGCCACAGGAATGTTACTCGCCATAATATCTTTTTAAAACCATTTTTGTGCAGATTTTCTCATCCCCAATGAATTAATCAAAATCTGATGAACGGTGATGTTCTTCATCATTAAATGTTAAATCTTTATACGCTTCTAAATATTACAACTTTATTGTGAAAAACATTTTCTAAGTTTACGAAATAATGAAATATTCAAATAGGATTACATATCCACATATTTTAAACATTTATATACTCAAACTCATTATTTAATATCATACTTCATTTCTTGATAACTCAATACATCAGAAATATGTAATAAAATTTGCGAAATAGTCCATAAAAGAGATTCCTTTTTCTTTATATTTTATCGCAGTGTCAATAAAATGCTTGTATGTCATTAATAATCATCTACATTTTAAAATATATACTCTGTTTTAAATGATGTTCGTATTGAATGTAAAACATTTGAAACGAGATTGAGAGAAAATGTGATTCTGCAATTAAAGCATCGCGTATCTAAGATCATAGTGAGCTAGATGTTCTGTCGCCACGCCAGTCATTTGTCAGTGTCGAAGGCTAATTGACCACTCAGCGGGAATCTGTACAGGGCCGTACCGTAATTAAATTTGTTGTTTACCCGTGTTAGTAAACACTTAAATTCACTCTTTAATTTGAATTTTTGTAGCGAGCAAGAATTTCAGAAATGCAGCAAGAATTTCATGATGAAAATTCAACTCGGGTACAATTTCAAATATTACAGTGCTTTTGTATTATCTGCTCACATTGCAGTGATACTTCTTTTCGCTACAAGACAAGTAAGTGCGACTTAACATCTACGGAAGGTGTAACAGATATCCTAGTAACTACTGAAAGTGTTAAGAAATATGTTCAGTTTCCCAAAGTTGATTCTCACGTATTTAATTTTTCCTGCAATAATTATTTAACTTTTATCTGGCATCTTTGTCGTATAAGACTGATATAAAACAAAAATGTTCGAATACAGTTACAGTTCAATATTGTCTCCCTCAAAATAACTTCCTTGGGAAGCCACACAGTACTGGAGACGGTTCTTCCTATCCTCATGGCAGTGCTGGAACTCGGATACTGGAGTCACCTTCAGCTGGTCGGTTACAACCGTTTAAATGTTTTGCAGTGTCCCAAAATGAGTTCTCTTGAGGTGATTTTTCAATCTCAGGAAAAGGAAATAGTCACAAGAACTCAAGTCAGGTAAATAAGGAAGCTGAGGGGCCACAGGAATATTTTTGCTTGCCAAAATATCTATTTTAAAGCATTTTTGTGCAGATTTTTCTCATCCCCAATGAATTTGTCAAAATATGATAAACGGTGGTGTGAGTCAAATTTAACTCTTCCCCAATCATTCAGTACTGTCAACCGACGACCTGAACGCACAGGATCCTAGATTCTATCGACATTTTCGTCAGTTCTTCCATGTTTCATCTTCAATCTACTATTTTCTTTCTGAAAATGCCTAAACTATCGAAAAACCTGACCCATTGAAATATCACTGTTTACGTTTACGTTATTATTAAATATAGATTTTTTTATTTTCTACCGATCTGCATAACTACGTTTTTATATAACTTCTAGCTTAACAGAAAAAATATGTAAATTATAATAATTTTACATATCGTTTAGGCTGAGAAATTTCTATAAAACAGATGAGTTATTCATATGTTCACAAAATGTGACATTTGATGTAAATAAGTTTAAAAGATAAAATAAGTAAATATGAAACAGTTTTATTATAAAATTAAAAAATGAATATATTTGCATGCGTGAATCAAGGTAATTTTGGTTCCAGTGCTAGTAACGAACCGCAAAAATAAATTAATTATAAAACTACAGATAGAATGTACTGAAAATTTTATAAAAAATGTATTAGTACAGTGGCGGGAGGTAATGTGTTGGACACATCAAATTATTTCATTTACCATAAAGTAAGGTATAAAAATGAAGTAAGGTATTACTTTTTAGAATTGACTATGGCAGTAATTTTTTTATTTTATTTTTATAACAAATATTTACGTATATTATTCACTGCAATATAATGTTATCAAGTTTAATTGTTGCATTACAAGTGTTAACATCTCGTACAAAGTTCAAACGTAATATGTAGTTATTATATTGTTACTTTGTTTTGAGCACGTGTAAATTTTCACGCGTAGTTAACTTGTTAGTAAATTAGTTGATGACCTAATACGGACTGTAATTTTTTATAATTTCCTCACACTTTTACTAGAACGCAATACTTAGCTTACAGAGGAAATAATAATTAGTCTACTTTATATCATTTGAGATGATTCTTTTCCTATAAACTACAACTATACTAATTTCTCCTTTTAAGCCTGATTTATACATAGCATAGAATAGAATGGAATAGAATAGAATAACAATGTAAACGTATGGAACCATTTATACTTGCACAGAATGGAATAGAATAGGAAATGAATTATTTTTATTTCCTATTCTGTTCCATTCCATTCCTGTTCCATTCGTGTTACTCCGAGGATATTCGTGGAGTTACGTCTGTTGGATTACGCGTTTTGTTATGTTTGGTTATGAGTATAGACGATATAAAAATAATTTCATTTATTGAAAAATACCCCAATTTGTATGATAAATAAATTATAAAAAAATTATGTTGTCATTTGTTTGAGAAAGCCATTTTATTTATGTATATTCAGTTTTACAAATTTGTTGTAAACGTTTTAAAAATTATAGCAAAAACATGAAAATATATTTTTGTAGTAATAAGAAAATGTAAGCAAAAATAATAAAAAAGATGGACTTTTGATGCATAACTTGAGGTAAATACATATAATAATGGACATGTGTGAACAATAATTAGGAAATATTTTAAAAAGTTATTTTCATATATAATATTAATTTTGCTTGTTTATGGGACAATTTTTATAAAATTCCAGCTTCTAGTTTAACCAGAGTTTTGATATTTTAGTGACAAAGTGAGGTTATTCTATTCCAAGTTATTCTGTTCTATGCAATGTAAAAATGGGTGCTACGTATTTCTGTGCCTATTCCATTCTATTCCTTATTCCATTCTATTCCATTCTATTCTATGCAATGTATAAATCAAGCTTTATAGTTCTTGTTTGTATGACAGTTGAGTGACGGGCGACAAAACAAAGAAAAAAATGAAGGTGTGTTCATTGTTTAAACAAAAAAACATTTGTTTTGAGGCTAAGCTATTTGTCTTTTGTAATATAAACAATTAATCAAATGTGTAGACTTTAGAAAATTCATTTGTCAGCACGTTGCATTTTCCTGCGTCGTTTGTCTCTTAAATAATAACAAATTTCCATCGCCTACTGCCTGTCGGCTGTCATGGCGAACCAGTGGTATTAAACTGGCGGTTTCTCCAGCCAGACGTGAAATCGTAAAGACAACCCTGTCGGCTGGAAAGAGATACGTTTATGCGATGCGCAGTTGAATTAAAACGAAGAAAAGGTTTCATGTTGTGGCTTCAGTTGAATCAATGCTCGCATGCAGAATAGGAAAGGGGAAGGGGATGGGTTTGGATGGGTGACCGCTGAAATCAGCAAAAATACTTCGTTTCATTCACATACAAATATATCTACATGAAAGACTCAGCAGTAGTACTCAAGAAAATTTGAAATACAGTTTATTTCGCTTATTTAGCTCACGTTTCGACTAATATGTTTTGGCGTACTTAATCGGTTGCCCTAATTAAATACACTAGTAATAAATTATAAAATAAAAATGAAAAGAACTCTAATTCTTGCCCTAATGTAATAAAATCAAAATCACCCTGCGTTTACAATTTTTGTAAGGGGTGTTCATTCATTACAATATGTACAATTATGCTCGAATGTAATTAGTTCAAAATCACTCCTGAAAAACGGGTGCTCACTGAGTATAAAGTACTCTAATTCTTGCCCCAATCTAATTAGAACAAAATTACTCTCCGCAAAAACTAGGCATTGTAATGTTTATTATCTAAAACAAGGATGCTCACTTATTGTAAAGTACTCTAATTCTTCCCCTAATTTGTTCAAAATCACCCTCCGTAAAAACCAGTCACCGTAATGTTTACTACCTGAAAGAAGGGTACTCACTCACTGTGAAGTACTCCCATTCTTGACCTAATTAGTCCAAAATAACATTCAGATAAAAATCAACCTCCGTAAAATCCAGTCACCGTAATGTTTACTACCTGAGAGAAGGGTGCTGACTCACTGTGAAGTACTCTAATTCTTGCCCTATTGTAATTAGACCAAATCACCCACCGTAGAAACCAGTCACTGTAATGTTCGCTACCTGAGAGAAGGGTACTCACTCACTGTGAAGTACTCTAATTCTTGCCCTAATATAATTAGTGCAAAATCACCCTTCATAAGAATCAGCCACTGTAATGTTTACTACCTGAGAGAAGGATGTTCACTCACTGTGAATTACTCTAATTCTTGCCCTAATGTAATTAGAACAAAATCTATGTCCGTAAAAATCAGTCACCGTAATGTTTACTACTTTAAAGAGGGATGCTCAATCATTGTAAAGTACCCTAATTAGTTCCAAATCACTCTCCGTAAAAACCAGTCACGATAATGTCTATTACCTGAAAGAAGGGTACTCGCTCACTGTAAAGTACTCTAATTCTTGCCATAATATAATTAGATCAAAATCACTCTCTGTAAAAACCAGTCACAACAATGTGCACTACCTGAGAGAAAGGTGCTCACACATTGTGAAATATACCATAAGCTACAATGTCCCTTACAGAAAGTGTAGTCTTTTCATCTAGAAATGTAGTGCCATAGACGACGATGTACTATACAAATTAAATGAAGACACCAGCCAGTTGTTTTCATTTAATTTAATATTTTTTGTTTCTGAAATTTCCATCTTTCCTCGTGAATTATTTTCTCGCGACTTCGCGAAGAATTTCCGCATTATTGGCAAGTTTCGCAATAAAACATTGTTCCTGAAGATTGAACACAAATATGTATTAGAATTCCGTTATTTACTCGGGATACGGCTTATTTGATTTTCATTATTTCCTTTTCGAATATTCCGGAATATTTTTTGACGGATTTAAGATGAAGCGATTTCTTGAGCAAATAAAAATATATAGAAATGCTATTTCCATTGTAATGGAGAATCGAAAAATCTAGCGATATTGACAATGCAGATTGTTTTGAAATACAAACAAATTTTGTTTTATCTATATTATTATTGGTTACCGTTTATAGATAACATTCATTCATAGATAACAATTTTATGACTATATTGTTTATTTTGATATTAAAAATAAAATATGTATTCAATAAATATTTAATTTAGCGGCTACCTATTTTATCACAACTTGCATATAAGAACAATAATTCACACGTAATCAGTAACATGATAAACACCCTGTATTTTTACTATTAAGTAAATAATATGGAAATGAATATACAGGATGTTAATCTAAAATGGTACATTATTGATATCTCGAGTTAACTTAGCAAACAATTTTAATTTTATACAAGAGTATTTCAATCAACATAAAATTAAATTTTAATCAGTCGATCTCAAACTGTGGGTACCAACTTTGTTATTTTCACTGAGACTATAAATTATACATATTTTTTATTTATATATTCGATAGAGACTTTTATATCATTTAATTCAGAATAAATAAAGTCCATGTGATTACTACAAAATACTTTAGACATACATTATATCTTTTCCGAAATCATTAAATTATTAATTAAAAACATAAATAAATAGCATTATGTGTTTGTAAAACGTCAGCTAGCTATTGAGACGGAGATGGCTGTGATATCAAACGTACTATCAAAGTATCAAATCTCAAATATTTTTTTATAATTTTCATTTACATTTACACCTGCTTAGATGTCGTCTGCATGAAATCAGACAAATTATTATCAAAGGTAAATAATAAGTAAATTCACCAATAATATTATAGAATGATATGTTTTCTATTTTAGGTAGTGCTAAAATAAACTACAAAAAATATAATATTATTAAAATATACGTTAATTCAGTTTGACAAATGAGTCCGTAAATTTTAATTTTGGCATAAGAGTCTGTAAAGTTCTACTTTATCTACTACTTTAGCTAATTTCGCGGAGTTATATCGTGTACTTTAGAATCAATTTCGAAAAAATATAATTTTTGAATAAATATTTACAAACAAAAGTGTTTTTTCAAAATTTCTCATAAGATAATCTGGGGAGACGTGAGAAATTGAGATTTATTATTTAAGGATATAAAACAAATACATAGCTCAATTCAGAAAAAAAATATGCCGTCGAATATGCGTAAAAATATGTATAATTGTTATAATTTGAGAACTACTGGATTAAAAAAATAATTTCTTCTCTAATGGGATGTCCCACTTTATCTCCCACAATTATATTCTATAGCATTTTTTTGTAAATATAATAATGAAGAAAATATCGACGGTAGACAGTTTTGGTTACACCCTGAAGACAGTGAAATCTATCAGGATACCTAACTCTAAAATCCTTTAAAATATTTACTATAAATCTTTTCCTTAACTGGACTTGGTAAATTCTTAAAATATGTAGAAAATTTCTAGAATCTTACTTAAACTACGCGAAATAACAGATTTTATTATAAGAATACAAAAACTCTGTTACTAGGTTCATATGCTTGTAGCTATTATTGATAAAATAAACTGTGAAAATATTATTATTATTTTCTAGGAATGTAAGTGAAGTTAACACTTCCGGCATCAAATAAAAATAAACAAAAGTCTAATAACTGTGAAAAACTGGTGTGGATACATGTGTAAAAATAAAAAAGGATCCTAATTCAGAACATATGTTCATTAATTTTTAACATACAGCTTAAAGAAGGCTGACAGGAGTGAGAAATCCAATTATTATGTCATGTAGCGTCAGTATAAAATATTCAGCGTTTGCAAAATAAAGTTCGTTCCATATTCATGCACTGGTACCTTTATTTGTTATTCAAATGTCATGTGTTTCTTAAGATGACATCACATTTGTTTCTGGAGATGAAGACTGAAATGTCAGCACAATATCTTTATACGTTCAGGATAATTCAATATGGCTAATAATATAGTCTCCTCGAATAAGCAACGATGTGGTGTCATGTCAAATGACATCATTTTTAATTACGTTATAGCTATTTATGCATTTAAACTTTATTTAAACAAAAATTGTGTTGACAAACATGAAATATCCCAAAAATATTCATTTTGTACCCAAAATTTAGATTTTGGGAAATAAGTGTACATTACGCCTTTTCCATATTATTTTGTCACTTTATTAACTAACTTTAATATTAATTTTCAACACCTATAACCCCATATCAAAGTTGTGTAGAGTTGAAACAAACCCAACAACAGTATTAAAAAAAAAATGCGTTGATAAACGCAAAATATCCTAAAAATAATCATTTTTGTGTCCAAAATTTTGATTTTGGGAAATAGTGTACATTGCTAGATCTCGGCGCGCTGATTTCGAATTTTCAAACGAATTTTAATTATCTCTTTTCGTTTCTGAGATATTTGCTGCCAAAATTGCACCTCCAAAAAGTGTGTTTTTGGTAGTGATGGGTAAATTCCCGGGAACGAATATTTCGGAAAATTTCCCAGGATATTTCCCGGGAAGTTTTTGGGAAATTTTGTCAGGAATTTCCGGGGACTTCATAGGGAAAAATTATCGATAAATTTCCTCATAAAAATCAAAAGCATTAATTATAAAGTTATTAGAATATTAACACTATTAGAAATTATTCGGGACTGATTCCCGGGAATTTCCCTACTTGTTTCCGGAAATTTTCCCATATATTCCCGAAAATCTACAAAATGGAATTCCCGATTTTTTCCCGGGAAACGTGTTTAGGGAAATTCCCGGGAATTTTCCCAGGAAATAAAAATATTCCTGACGGGAAATTCCCAATGACCCATCACTAGTTTTTGGCTATATCTCTAAAATGAGTCGAGATACAATCTCAACGATTATATCAATCGATTCTACGGGAAAAGTTACATAAAGAAATGTTTTCTCCGAATATACGTTCTTTTAAACGATTAGGCGAAAAATGAGAAAATCGAAAAATCCTAAATTTCAAAATTTCTCCGAGAAACTTTTTGTCTTCAAAACTTGTCATTTTCTGGACTTAAGTAGACATCTATACGCTGATTCCAAATTTTCAAACCGAATTGAATTATCTCTTACCGTTCTTGGGATATTTAAGTTCAAAGTTGAGTTTTGGCGATACCTAAAAAAACAGGTTTTTTAGGTATAGTCCTTTAAGGGTTAGGTTTACGACTTCGGCGACCTCACCAATCGATTCTGCGGGCAAAATTACATAGGTGTACCAATTTTTAGATTTTTATTCCAACGGATACAATTTTTAGAGCGAAAAAACGAAAATGGCCAAAATCGAAAAAAATGCCTGATGAACCCCTGACGATTTTTTTCGATTTTTGGCATTTTTAGTTTTTTCCTTCTAGAAATTCTATCCGTTGAAATAAGAATCTGAAAATTGGTACACTTATGTAATTTTACCCGTAGAATCGAATGGTGAAGTCGTCGAAGTCGTAAACCTAACCGCTTAAGGGGTTTACCTGATTTTTTAGCTATAACTTTGAACTCAAATATCTCGAGAACCGGAAGAGATAATTGAATTCTGTTTGAAAATTTGGAATCAGCGCATCCATATCTACTTACGTCTAAATAATAAAAAAAATTGGAGACAAAAAGTTTCGAGACGAAAAATTGAAATTTAGGTTTTTTCGTTTTTCTTATTTTTCACCTAATCGTTCCAAAGAACGTATATGTGGGCAAAACATTTCTTTGTATAACTTTTCCCGTAGAATCGAATGGTAAAGTAGTTGAGATTGTACCTCTACTAATTTTTGAAATATACTCAAAAAACCCACTTTTTTGAGGTGCAACTTTGACAGCAAATATCTCTGTAACGGAAAGAGATAATTTAATTCTGTTTGTAAATTTGTCATCAGCGTAACTAATTCTTTAAAAAATATTACAAACAAAATTTTGTAAAATTTTAAAATTTTCGAGCTAAAAATTTGATATTTTAAAATATTTTCGGGTTTACATAAATATACAGCATCAGCGGCTTTGAGAATTACTTCCCTTGTTGTTACTATGTACATAAACTATTTTTCCAAGTAATATTCATCATAGTGTGAAGTAATAGTAATAAAAGAAATTGTACTACTAACATTTAATACTTTGATTTTATAATAATTATCAAAATTTATTCAGTGGTAAAATAATGGAACCAATAACATAACTGAAATTAGTGAAATAATGAGTCTATTATTAAACGGAAGTAGAAAAAGAAATTATACATATTTTTTGCTGCACTTTATTTAAACTTATTTCATTTGAAAATGAGTTTTTGAGTTATGCGAAAAATTCACAAAACCCTTCGAGCAAAGTGCCCTTTTGGCACTGCCGATGTTAGCAACAACCAACAAATTTCAAATTAATAAATAATAAAAATATTTATACAAAAAAAAAACTAATTATTGATTTTATGATTATTAGTAGTTGAGTGATCATTGAACCAAAAAACTGATTCATATCTTAAAATGAACAATTCATAATTAGTTCTCCGTCTCAATTTCGAGTTACTTTGTGTTAATTATTTAATTAAAACTAATTAACCGTCCATTTTCATCCCTTAATACCGTGCCTTAGAAGTAGTCACTTCCTATAGGTTGAGTGGAAACAAGCGAACAACGAAACAAGACAGAATCAGCCACAAAAACAATGGCAAGCCGTGAATATTTCACTTAGGATAAACTTCGTTACACTGATGTCATTATTGAGTTTGTAACAGTGGCGTACGTTGACTTCAAAGGCGTATTTCAGGAGATTTGGAGGGAGTTAGTAATTAGGTTACAGGTTATATGTGCTTAGATTTTGTCTTGAACAATAAACTAGAAATTATAATTCATCAAATATGTTTCTTCTAAGTTACGTCAATAGTTCTGCGAGAATATAGGATCTGTAATGAAAAATGATGACTTCTAGTTATACAGAAGGAATAATAAATTAACTAAAAGATAAATCAAAAGTAATTGACAACGCATTTATCAAAGAAAAATAAATCAAATTTAAATTTTTTCAATTAAGTTTCTAAGGCGCTACAACAAACATATTAAAATAAAATTACAATTTGTAAATACAACGAAATGTTTGCTGTTCGATGTTTTGAGTTTTATTATTTGGCAATATGATTAATGATAATTATTGTTATTCAAGTGACTACCTTGTTATAAAAATCGCAAACATCAAGAAAAGTGGCATCTTTTGTGATTTGTTTCACATGGTAGAAATTTTTATAACGTCAAGTACTGAATTATTTTTTAAAATATTTATATTTGAAGAATAAATAGAATGTGTCAATTGTCCTACTCGCTTCGCTCGTTGTGCAATCTTTCACGCTCATCACACAAAGTATCATTTTTACTTCTAATAACATGTTGGCCGACTTTTGTTTTTTGTTAAAAATTGTCAGAAGTATGTCGTATTTGGTACCAAATGAAAGGACTCGACAAGAGATGTTTTGCAGTAATGTGAAAAATTTTCCGCGTCGCTCGGCTTTTGTTTTTTGCTAAGAGTTGTCAGAAGTATGTCGTGTTTGGTATCAAATGAAAATACTCTCAAAAGATTCTTGCAGTAATGTCAAAAATTTTCCATGTTGCTCGGCTTTTGTTTCTTGCTAAAAGTTGTCAAAAGTATGTCGTTTTTGGTATCAAATAGAAGTAATCGCAAAGGATACTTGCAGTTGTTTTTTGTTATAAGTTCTCAGAAGTATATCGTGTTTGATATAAAATGAAAGCACTCAACAAGGGCTGGCTTGCAGATATAACAAAAAATTGTTATGTAGATCGTCTTTTGTTTTTTTTCTAAAAAATATAAAGTATGTCGTGTTTGGTATCAAATGAAAGCATTAAACAATGGCTAGCAGCAAAAATGAAATTAGCTATCAACTGTAAATATTTCACTGACGCCAGAGGCCTAGGGAACGCTCATTCCCTAGTAATGTACTATTTTCTATTCTCGTTAATATATGAATGTAGGAATTATTGCAGTAATCGAAATCGATAATACAATATCAGTATTAGATGGTTTGTTACTTACGTTGTTGAAGTGTTGTCATGGTTGCGGGTTGTAGGTCGGATTGTCATTTATCGCAGGGTACAAGGCGGTTGGGCGTCTTCTCCAGCGGTGCCCGAATGCACCAGGTTCTCCAGCAACGACACGTTGCAGAATATTATCACCTGCACCACAAAAAAATTCTTAATGTACTTCATCTTTATTAATAGTTAATATTTTATTTGTTTTTGTTAGTCTATTTATCCAACTTCAATGAAATCTATTTTTAATACCAAAAGAAAAATATTTACCAGAATAATCTATTACGTCTTCAAATTTACTATAAAATGAATTACCCAAAATTAACTCTGAAGCTAAATTTTACCGGTAAAAATATATTTTACATATTTTATGAGATTTCACATGAAAATTTGTAATACCTAATTTAATATCCATAGTACTGAAGATGGCAACAAATTATGATACTGAAACGTTAGGTTTATTAAATAATTAACTACAGAACTAAAACTGAAAAAGTTGTTTTATTACATCAATAAATTTTTTGTCAGTTGCTTATAACATAACACTTATTTATAACAATTTTGTTATCTAAAAATCTACAGTTTCGAAGTTTATGTTACGTCAATTTTTTTTTTCATTTAATCATCTGTTGCACTACATTCCCAGATGGAACAGAGTTTTAAGTATCTAGGGAACTTGTTTCATGACAAGTTTTACTTGTATTTAAGTAATAGATTGTCAGCCTACAGCCTCTGCAAGGGATCTACAGCGTATAGTGGAATCTGAATCACTCGGACACAACGATATTTTAATTTGGATAAAGATTGACGAAACTGGGATTTCAAAATTAGATCTCACACTCAGCTCAATTTGAGTCAGATCGCGCTAACCAAGTAAACCACCGCTGCCAGTTTTTATACCATCTATTTCCCGTAAAAAATATTTATTTATGATGCATTCTCCATTTTAGCTAGACCTTGGTAAACCTCTATGGTACAAATATATCATTACCCATCAGGTATGGCACAACATTCCTAGACTTCAAATACCTAAAATACTTGTTTTCTAGCAAATTTTACTTGCATTTAAGCGGTGTATGTGTTAAGCTACAGTTTCTGGAATGAACCTACAGCTTATAGTGGGTTCCGAACCACTCGGATACCGCGATATTTTAATTTAATTAAAAGTTGATGAAGCTAGGATTTGACCTGTATATAAACTCAATTCGAACGATATTCATTTATTTATTTAATTGTATTTTATTTGATTACTGTTCTTAATTAAAATAAATATAAACGATCTGTGAAATAATTTTAAAGCTTCCAAATAAGGATAATTTAATTATTTTCAAACCGCGAAAAATATTTAATTTTCCGTTATTAATTCAAAAATAATTATGTTAATGATTTGCAAAATTGATTGTTAGAAGTTTTTTGGTGTGAATTAAAATAAGTAATTTCATTATACCTGCTTGACTGCTGTGAAAGTTTATAGATAATGCAATTACTTTTTTCTGAAATTACTTTCAATTCATACACTGTCATTATCTTGAATTTGAATAAACATTTTCTCTTTTTACAATCACAAAAATTGAGTAATATTTCAAGTAATATAAGTGGTCAATTACTTGCATTCGAATACTTAGTCAACTATTAACGAAGGTATTACGAACGATTTCCCATTCGGAATTCAATTTTTGCTTTACTTTTATAAAATTGCTGACCTATATTTAAGTATTTAAAATGATAAAGTACTGTTTACCTAAATTATGAAATAGATATTTCATCCATCAAGAGACTAAGGTATAATTTTTTACTATGCATATGAAATTTATTCTACGATGCGATAGCCGAGCAAAACAAACTATGTAAGTACTAAAAAGTACTTTAGTCCTTATATATACATTATATTTTTTCTGAAATCGTTAAATTATTAATTAAAAAACATAAATAAATAGCATTATGTGTTTGTAAAACGTGAGCTAGCTATTGAAATGAGGATGGCTGTGATAACAGAAATACTGTCAAATTGTCAAATATTTCTTTAAAAATTTCATTTACGAGTATGTTTACACCTGCTTAGACGTCGTCTGCAAGAAATCAGATAAATTATTATCAAAGGCACATATTAAATAAATTCACCAATAATATTATAGAATGATATGTTTGATATTTTAGGTAGTACTAAAATAAATTGCAAAAATATAATACTAGTAAAATATAGGTTAATTCAGTTTGACAGATGAGTCCGTAAAGTTAAATTTTGACATAAAAGTCTGTAAAGTTTTACTTTAGCTACTATTTTGGCTAATTTCGCAAAGTTAGGTATATCGTGTATTTTAGTATCCATTTCGAAGGAAAGTATTATTTTAAATGTATTATTCTATTTAACCAAAAAAATGTTTCGAAATGTAAGCTATCCAGATACGAATCATTCTCTTTCTCGCTTAAGTTTAAATTTTAACAATCTGATCGCGTTCTTGACTTCAGGATGTTATAGACATTTGAGTAATGAGGAAGTTTATCAGGATATGTTCCAACCTTCATTATTATGACTTAGTGATTGCTGCAAGATTAAAGATCTGTTGACAACCGTTTCCTGTATTGCTTTTATAATTACATGTGTACAAATTTCAGTGTGTGTGCGACAGTGTAAAGTGGTCTTTAATGTAATTAACAATCTCTGTATCTGGTATACTAGTACAAATATATAATTTAATTCTGTTTATTTTCACAAACGAGTATAACTTTTTAATATTATATTTGTGTCTTTTTCATCCTAAGTTTCTACGACATTATGAACAACTGTTAATATTAATTCCTAGATTCACTTAATTGCGGTTTTAATCACGTAAATAAACATTTGAAACATTTGACTGTCAAACAGTTTATAACATTTTATGAAATAATTATTTTAAATAAATATTGTAAGTTGTGATACGTGTTTAGATTTAATTAAATTAAAATAGTGTGTTTGCATAAAAAATTTATAGATTATTTTAGATATTTAGAATAATATATTGTGCAACAAGTGCAGAAAGTCCCCTATTTCCTACGAGGTGTGAAAGTTTCGGCACGAGTGATGGAATCACACAAGATGGGAAATAAGTAATTCTGTACGTGTGGCTCCTTATACTTTTTCTACAACCACACTGCTAAACGTTACAAAACAAAAATACATGCACGAAAGGTATTTGACATAAAAAGCAATATGGCACAGTTAACCTCATTAAGAGTATTTTCACGCATGCGCAGTATTGGCAAATACTGGAGAAATGTTTTTCACATTTTAACCTACGATCGTGGGAAATATGCAACTTTTAAGCTTTTTTTCCGTAACGGTCGGAGAAAAAATATATTGTGACAATGAAAACAAATGTCAGATGTTTTTCATATTTACTCTAGGAAGAATACAATCAATGTATTCGTCCTGTCAAGTGCGAAAGAAACATAACATACAGTAGGGAATAGAAAAAATATATAGTGTGTCTCTCGTGCAGAATTACCTATTTCCCAACTTATGTTATTCCAGCACTCAACTTCATCTCGTGCCGAAATAGCCCACTTTTGTACTTGCTGTAGAATGTACTATTATATTATAATACTATTTAACCCTACATTTAATTTTCAATGTATAATTCTTTAAGAATTATCCTCTTGGAAAATCAAATATAAATTAATTTTATAATAAATATAAAAATAAATAAAATATATAAAAATCAAAATAATAAGTAATAATTTCTAAAAATGCATGAAATATTTATGTTGTATGTATGTATGATGAAAGTGCGAAGTTTGAAAATCTTTGCAGATGTTTTCCAACTTTAACCTAACTTTTATATTTTTGTTTTTAGTGTCCAGCTGTGACAACTTCAAACTCTTCAAACCCTTTCAATTATTGACCACTCGATTCCTCGACAGCACCTAAGTGGTAAGTTTACTGAACTTGTAACAATTAAACTACACGAAAGTTTCGCATTATTTCATTAAGTTTTATGAACGATTATAGCTTTAATTGAAACAAAAAATCCACAAAAACTAAATCTTCGGTTAGTTTTGCAATTAAGAAGAAAGTTTGAAAACACCTTTTTGTGGATGACAGCTTTTAAAATCTTTAATAATTTAGAAAGATTTATATTTTATCTGCGTTAAAGAATAGTTATTTACAATACAAATGCGGAAACATTTTTGTTTGAAGTGCGCGCAATGCGAGCGAGTATTTCATTTGGGCGAATGCACGGAAGGTATTTCCGCATAAGTATTGTACAAGATTTTTTGTAACGAACGAATTAATTATAAGACGTAATTAATAAAATTGTAAAACTGTCATTTAATCGTCAATAAAGCGAATAAACATTCGTTGCTATGGACTGTATGCCATTGTTCACCGTTGTTATTGTTTATTTGTGTTGCTAATAAATAGCAATAGTAGTATTAAAATGCCAAAGTAGCAATGATATTACTAATTTAATTTAGATAATTTTTATTCTTTATCTAATTGTTCTCATTTATCTTGTTTTTATATAAAATTTGTTGTAATATAAAAAAAAAAAACATTTTTAAGCAACTCGATCAAAATAGTTTCCGTTGAGACACTAGTGCGTGAAGGTAAACAAAAGCGGGAATATGGCCTTTTTGATTGTGAGTTGGCTGCGGGAAACATTAGTTTCTAGATAGTGAGTACGAAATATATTTTTCTTGAAAGATGAGAGTTGTGGAAGGATATTTAGATTGGGTTAGGTTAGGTACACACAAAGAATGTGTTTGCGATCTCGTTATTAATTTCTCGCTTAATTTATCAGCCGGCAATTTACAGCGAACTGGTGGATTGAATTAGCTAATTAACTCTTGTCATTATAATGTCAGCGCTAAGAAAATTAGTTTAGCTGATAGTTGGATATTTATAGAATATAACACGGAAGCAAGAAAATTCATTAATATCTGTGTCAAGGAACACAAAAACATTCAATTCACATGTTTAAAAACAATAAATTTCACTTAAACCAAAAAATACTTTATAATATTTGATATTACACAAACAGTATAATTGTGAGTTTATAGTTGTCCACGATTCAATTTTTACAATTTTTAATTTTACCGGGAGTTTAATTTATCAGTAAACGTAGAGTAGTTTCATTACCATAGTTATAGAATGACAGCAATGTATTGAAGAGTTTATTTTATGAGTAAACATAGGGAATACTTGTTAGCTTGTCACATTTCAAAATAAATCAGACACAACAACTACAAAAAGTAAGTGTGGGCATGATTAAATACGTGTATTCGAGTTAAAAATCAGAAAAAAATGACTACATTATAAAATGAAAATGATTAACTTTAACGTTTCTGTTCTATGTAATACGAATGTAATGAAAAAATATTAAAAAAAAAAATTACAATCATACCTGAATATTGCTTTGCGCATACGTGTAATCAAAGTATTTTACTTCTAGGTTGCCTAATATCACCACAAATGTGCAAAGCATTATTGAAGTTTGGTTGTAATTAATTTTTTTATATTAATTCCTATTACATGGAACAGGAACATTAAATTTAATTATTTTTTTTTACATTTATTTCGATCTTTTACTGGACATTGTAAAAATCAAATCATTTTGAACTAAATATATGTATTTAATTACTACTTTAACGTTTCTGTACCACGTTACACGAATTTAATAGAAAAAATTTTTTTTTAATATTATAACCATACTTCAAAGAATGTTATATGGGACCAAAACCGGTCAGAGCAGAAAAATCTTTTGAAATATTGACTGAATTGCAGAAATTATTGCCTTATTGTAAAGTTAATAAAATTCGACATATAAATGGAACTGTTTGATTAAAAAATTTCATGTAAAATTTGACCAAAGATATTTTAATTCTTTTAAGGTCTGAGTATGTTTTTTCTTAAAACAGAGTAATCAAATTCATAACTGATATTTCTATATATAAACATTTGTCAATAGACTTAAATGTTTGTTAAGTATAATTTAAAAATTTAAATCAAATTATACCGATTGGTTAGGTAATCGTACATTCCAAGAAATATCATCTCTTTGAAGAATACTGACGTAGAAAATATAATATGAATAATAATTTAGAAAATGTTTGATATTAAGTTTAATGAGTTTTCCTTTTTTAAGCTCAGAGCAATTTTATTGTATTTCCATTACGGCTTCGAGGAAAAATGAAATTTCCTGGTATTTCTTATTTACAACGCTCTAGTTTATATTTCTTAACATGCAGCACTTAGTCTGTCATTTCTTTTCTATTTATTTATACAGAGTATACAGCCAAGTTAAAATCAATAGAATCTGTGTTTATTTATCATTAAATTACAAGTTGGTAGCTCTGCAAACACTCTGTGTTGGTAAGCCTGCTCTATGTTTATTAATTAGATTCTTAATGCAATGGGACACTAGCTTAGGGGAATTTAACTTTGTTTATAACCGTCATTATTTACTAAATATTCAGGGGATTATGAATATACTAATATACTTTCAAAAGAGGAAAAAATATAAATAATTGTAAATTAAACAAATATTAATAATAATATGCTCATCCAAAAAAAAAATGGTACTACCTTTTTACATGGATGGAATCTGTCACTCATGAGCATATTTTTTACTTCCATTTTATGATTTTGTACAAAAAATAAAAATAATAAGGTTTTGGAGAGGGGATATGTGATGTCACGTAGGAAACAAAGAGAATTTGAATTCATTCGATAAAAATCATCATAATAATGAACATTTGGCAGGTTACCCAGGTTCCATTTTTAAAACTATGTATGTATACACTAAACAGTCTTCAAAAATCATAGAACATTGACAATTTTGACAGATGAGTACAGACATTTCATTGTCAACCAAATTTACACCAAAACAATCTGTTGTGTAAAATCAAAATATTTTTATTTTATTCTGTGAATTGCCTGTATTCATATCTTATACATTGTTTTTATAAATAGTTATAACTAATTTATCATTAACAATATTTATTCGATATCATTAAGTAAAAAAAAATTGGTTAATTTAATTTCCACTTTTAGCATTGTAAACTGCTCTCTCGTTCTCCTACGTGACGTCAGAGATATGGCGCCGTTATATAAATTTGAATTTCAAATGCTAATTTCAGTGAAATTATAAAATACTATATAGTTTTCGTTATTATTACGGGTAGTCACAATGGTTAATTTTTAGTTTTTATACTTTTTTCCTTCAATTCGACAATGGTCATATAGCCCATTACAGAGACATAATGAGAAAGTTGTGTTGTGTGATGTAATTATCTGTTACGGCTCTGTGTTAGGACGAGTTCCTTAAGGAAGAAATTACCTTGTTACTCCCTACAGGGAACCATAACTGAAGTCTGCTTTCAGCTGCTTTCAGCAAACAATTGCTGCAATTCCGCCAAACAACTGCAGGAAACAATTGCCTGCTGTTTGCTCATAACAGTTGTTCATGGAGTTAATAAAATGGAGGACGCTTCTAGAATGCTGTCAGTAATTGGAAATGAATTGTATTTGGACAAATAAAGATAAGGAGCGATGAATGGTTACTTCACTTCTATTCTAACTCACTATTGTAATAACTAAAAGTTAAAAACACTGGTTTTGACATTGACATTATATTAATGTGTACAACGGATAAATTTTCAGCATAGAATGTCAGATATGAATAATATAACTTTTATGTATTTAGGGTAAAATTCTGTTTAAACATCTGAAATAATTCAAAAATGTCCATTTTTGGGTCATGAAAATTGTTTTTCGAAATAGTCCATATTGATAGACATCGATTAACTGATTTTAAATTTGCAAACAGAATTTAATTGTCTCTTTTCGTTCTTGAGATTTTTGCTTTCAAATTTGCACCTAAAAAAGTGTTTTTTTGTATGTCTCGAAAATGAGCAGAGATACAATCTCATTTCGGTTTTTCAGTTTTTCTCATTTTTGACATAATCTTTCCAATGAACGTATAGACGGAGAAAACATTTATGTACGTAACTTTGCTCGTAGAATCAACTGGTGTAATCGTTGAGAGTTGAATCTATACTCATTTTTGAAATATACTAAAAAAACTCACTTTTTTGCGATGCAACTTATCTCCGAAAGAGATAATTAAATTCTCTTTATAAATTTGGCATCAGCGTAGCTAATTCTTTAAAAAATGTTACAAAGTTGTTGTTGTAAAGTTTTAAAATTTTCGAGCTAAAAATTCATTATTTTCAAATGTTTTCGGGTTTAGAAAAAACAGCCAACAGTGGCTGTGGGAATTATTTCCCCTGTTGTTACTATATACATAAACTATTTCCAAGTAATATTCATCATAGTATGAAGTAATAGTAGTAAAATGAATAGTTCCACTTATATTCAATACAGTTATTTTATAATAATAATAATAAAAATTTATTTTGGCACCTCCAAAAGAAAAGTTTCGCACTCATTTTTTTGAGGTTCTACTTTGAGAGCAAAAAATTTAGGAACGAAAAGCGATAATTAAATTCTGTTTGTAAATTTAAAATCAGCGCATGGACCTCTATTAACTATTGTCAAAAACCAAAATTTCAGATCCCAAAATGGGTATTTTCAGTTTATTTCGACTGTTTGAAAATTTTTGAAGTGAAAAACTAAAAATTATAACTTTTTATGTTTAATTGTGATTGAAAATAACTAGGAGATTTAAAAAGATTTTAATTTTCAATTGAAATGTGAGTTTTAAAATGTTTACTGATCCAAGAAACAAACGTTATTTATTTCCATTTGAATGTCTCTAACTGTAACCGTCTTTATCAGTAATCGTCTCAGTTGCTGCATTTCAAGTCTGAAATGAAGTGAGACATTTGGGAGTTAGAGTCATTGATTCCATTTAGGAAGTGGATTTGAAATTCCGAAGCTAGTCGTCTCTACGTACTTCAGAATCTGTTTGGAATATTAAATATTTGATATTGCTAGCTTGACACTCCGTTATTGAATCCGGGTACCGCGGAAAAATTCCCGGAAAATCCGGTTTATATCTTTCATATACTATACAAATATGTATCAGAGTATCGCGTAACAAAGAGACTACTTTCAAAGTCGAAATATGTGCATTGTTACTTGTTCAACAAACTAAAACTATTATGGATGGATAAAAAATTACTGGTCCAGTCAGTGTATAAAAAGTTTATTTCCTCTCCTACCGGTTTTGACCTCTCGTAGGTTTTCAGGGACTACAATTTTTTTATATATTTACAATTATTTAATTTTAGAAACAAATTTACATTTTTATTTGATTTTGGAATCATAAAATTTTTTCTTCAAACGTCATAAAAGTGACATCTTCTGTGACGTGATTGACAAGATTGAAGTTTAATTTCTATGCCAACGTAATATAATTTTTTATTCTAGCCGCCGTATAATATTGTCGCCGCCGTATAATATTGTCGCCGCCGTATAGCCAATAAGAAGCGCCGTATAATATTGTCGCCGCCGTATAGCCAATAAGAAGTAACTTGTACAATAGAAATCTGTAATATCGCCCTAAATGTCACTATAAAAACTAGATAACCTAAGAATAAAGTTACTAAAAATTATGAATAACTGACAGGTAACCTACATATTAAACGTCAAATAGTAATTTATTTTTTAAAATTTCTAAGTTTGAAGAAAAAATAGCATGTGTTATTCAGAGTAAAAGTGTCTTTGTGTGCCTCGCATGCAATTGTCCGACTCGCTTCGCTCGTCGTGCAAACTTCCATGCTCGCCACACAAAGTATCACTTTTATTCTTAATAACACAATATACTATTATGTACGATTGCACGTTAAAGTTTGATTTTATCATAGTTTTGCGGCCATAAAGTACCTCCTTATGGTACCAGTAAAATAAAGTAATTTTCAGAAGTTCTTTCAACATTCTTACTAGAACATCATTTCCGATTCGCATTAGAACTCTGAGACAGACACGCTTGCATCTTGCTTCAAACAAAATTTTGACATTGACACCGGACCAAATAAATTCGTATTCAAACAACAGAAAAGCACACTTGATTCATCCCTCTAAAATCATGAACATTTTAATTTTTTTTAAGATAAACCAATTTTCGCACTTGTACATAAAGTTTTGTATGTAATTCGTACATAATTAGGCTTTATTGAGTCACCCTATTTATTTACCTCGATCGCTTCACTCACTCTCCCATAAACTGTAGTAGCACTCGCCAATAAAGACCAACATTATGTACTTATTATATAAATAGCTATTATACGCCCTCAAATTGTGGGCCTAATTTGGCTTTTATCGCCCGAGGGCGTATAAAGTTGCTAAGCTATAGTTACTCAAAAAAATTAAAATTGTGGATAATGAATAAATATCAAACAATATAATATTTCTTAATTTCGATTAAGTAAGAATTTAACACTCACAAAACTATTCAAATTCCTTTTCATATAAATCTTTTCAATTTTTAGAGACCAACTTGGTCTGTACAGCCTCAAATTACAATAATATTTTGCCAGAATAATAAGTACGTAACGTTCCATATATATTTGAAAGTGACAGTGACAATTTTATCATATTAAATTTGTTTAAAAACAAACAATCTAACAATGCCAACTATCTATAAAGAAACCGCAGCATGGAATATACGTATACCTACAGATTTTTTTCATTTCAAGTACCAAAATGAAATAAAACCACAGAATAGTTACATACAGAAGCGACATTCCGTGTCGGTACCTTTCGTGTTACCCTATTCAATTCTAGACCTTGGAGCATTGTTTAGACCTTTAAATTTGTTGTCTTCCCCTATCTCTCCCTAAGATGTAACGAAACTTTCCGATTTTAAACAATGAGCCCTTTAAATTTGTTGGCTTCCCCCATCTCTCTCTAATTTTCGTTTCTCTGTCTTACTGTCGCTTCTGTATAAACCTATTTTAGGCGGCTGGTACATAAATTGTTGTTTTTCGTATCTGCTGGCAACCTTAAAGTATCAATTTTTATTTGACATCTGTCAAAGTCGCCGCTAGTTTATTCATTATTGATTTACATAGTTCATATTAATGTGATTAATTATTTTAGAATATAATAACAAATGTAAGTAAAATTTTAACTATTCCTTTACAAATATTAATGAAAAAGTAATGAATTTCCGTGTAAAAATAGCGGCCGTAAAGTAAATGCGGCCGTAAGGTAAATGCGGCCGTAAGGTAAATGCGGCCGTAAAGTAAATGCGGCCGTAAAGTAAATTTTGACAGATGTCAAAAATTGATTTTGAATGAAAATTCATAATTTCTTTTTGTAATCGCCTAAAAAATGTTGTGTGCACCTCGGTTAAAAGTTCTTTTTGGGCCTCATCTGATTTGTAGCCTCGGCTTTGCCTCGGCTGCAAACTTGGGTTTCGGCCCAAAAAGATTACTTTTAGAACCTTGATACACAAATAACTATTCTGTGATAAAACGTTGTAAGTACCACGAGCATAAATAACTATTAACCGTTAGATTAGAAAATTTGATCAATCCGTAATATTTATAATATATAGACGTCTAAACAACTGTATACATATTAAGTATAATAAAACATAAAATAATTCTACCGCGTCTCACATAAATTAAGTGAAAAGTAAGTTATTAACTCGGTGACTTTCTCATTATTTTCTGTTTATAAATGCGATAGGAAGAAGTTTGTAACAGCTATAATTAAATTTTTGTAACACCTTTAAACTACTGGATAAATATTCATGAATGCAGATGCACTTTTTACTATGAATTAATCATTAAGGAGGAAAGATGTTTTAAACCTTTTTATCTCCTGGGAGTGGCTTATTAATTGCTTGGTGACATTCATATTGAAACTGGTAATCGAGAAATTAATATGCAAATTGAAATATTCAATGAAAAATTCAATCACAGTTTCCACAAGTTTTACATAGTGTTTTTTATTATTGTATATAATGTTTGTTTCCCTAAACTGATTTTCACGTCATCAATCCTAATCATGGAGTTCATCAGAGAGAGAAAAAGGGGAATTGATGACATCATCTTGTCGGGTGAAATCGTGTGACTTCCGAAGTAAGTAAACGTCAAAACTGACATTGTTATTTTCAAACATAATAATGGATGAAATATACAACAAGAGTTGTAGATGAAACTATGAAACTAAATTAAATGTGAAAATAAATGTAGTTATTCAATTACATAAATAGTTATTTACATAACAATCGTGGAAAGTGGTAAATAGCAAGCGAGTGTAGAGCTTGAAGAATGAGGCGTGTAGCGCCGAGTGATTTAATACACGAGCGTTGCTATGCACTTTCAAGCGAGTTATGTACACTATTTTTCAGACGACCACAAAATATTGTAATAAAAACAGGGTTTATACAAAAGTGTCAATGTCAAACACAACTCACGAAAGCATCGACGTTTGGATTTGAGGTTAAATATCACCAGTTAAGTGGAAACTGATTTGGAAGTCTAGTACGTATTATTTGAACAATTAATAAAACTATCAGTACATTTTGACTCTTTATTTTGTTATTAATTCACTACCAAATTTTAAAATCGTAGTTTCAAGCAAATTTTTATTAATTTTATTACATTTCATTATCAAAGTTCCATCTATTGACCACTAATCGTCATATCCGGTTATATAACACACTAGTGTATTATTATAACACACGCCGTGTGCTATGTTACATTTTCTGGTGTCAATTACAGTGTAAATATGGCTACTTTTATAATTGGTCGACTGAAAAATTAGTTTTCCTTATCTTTTTTTTTTATTTATCAGGAACAATTGGCAGTTAAACCTAAACTAAACATAGGAATTTTGGGTAAAAGTCAAAGTAAATCGTATAAAAGACAATTTAATAAAAACATACATTTAAGAAATAACTGTATTTACGATTGTAACGACAAAAATTCTTTGTTTTGTTTACCGTATTTGCGGTTTGCGGACGATCATGGTGAAAAAATATAAACTAAAACTAGAGAGAGAAATTTGAAAGAAAATCCAAAATTTATTACCACAAAACTACATGGAAAAATTAATAGTTCAGTTTGCCGAAAAAAGGAAGATTTATTACTAAGAAAATTTATTTTTTTGATTAATATTTAATTTTCTTTTTTGATTAATACAACATACCCACAAATATGTAACACTAGCCGCCACTTATCTATACCATGCGTATAAGACAAAGATGCAAGAGAAAAGTTTAATAATGAGGAAGTTTAGCGTATTTTTTTTATTTTATCAAGATTGCCCTCAAAAGTGATATTCTACATTTTATTTCACCCAAAGATGCCTAGATTTCTCAAAAAATGAAATTTTACACAAAAATGACGCGCGCGCTGGGTTCCCATGGCAACAGAGAAGCGTGTGGTGTAATGCCTCAAAATACAACCTACGTTCAAGAAGTCAAGTCTCACCACCCCTTCTGCGCAATCGCATAACTCACCTGTGACGTCAGTGTGGCTCGAAGATAAATCATTAATTATAAATAATTGGCAACATTATTTGAACTTTCAATTACATTTTAAGTTATAATTATTCATATACTTACGACTAAAAGATATTTCACATCTAATTTCGACCACGCTAAACTTCCCCATTCGAGGAAACCGACAATATGTAAAAATGCTTGAAGTTGTATTTTGAATCTACTGTATCGAAGATGCAGGGAGACTGTGGTATGCAAATGCAACGTTCACCCATGGAATCCATTGGAAACTTGACTAATTCAAAGCGCCATTACTGTTCCAAACTGATTTCATGTTTCCGGATACACACTCAATCAGATATCGGAAAACCATTTCTGGCTAAAGTCATCCTTTCATTATGAAAATGTCGAATATTGCTTTACGTTCACAATCACGAGCTTTATTCAAAAACTGTTTTAATTTCAATCCTCTTTACAATTCAAAACGCTTTTTCAATTGAACTTCAAATTGTGTATAAACTTTTTTTAATTTTCCAATGTTGGTAGAAGTATTTATTTTAAGTGTAGTGCGTATTTTTCCATAGTATTCATATATTGAAATTTATCACAATTGTGCGCTTAAGTGTCATTTTTTTTAGTAGGTTCCAATACAACACCTGTAATATTTTTAGTAGTGTGGAATTACTTATTTATTTCATACTCATATATTTGTCTACTTCTATTTAATAAGAAGTTCTTTATTTTACTGATTTGAGTTAGATTATTAATATTATTATTTCACTAGTGAAATAATGACATCAAAATGGAAATTCAAATAATAACTGGAAACTATAATTATATAATTTTTCTGTTTATAAATAACAATTTTATTACAGTCCATGATTTTCCTTTATTTTACAAATGACATAAAAATGTCAAAAATTATATTGTACCGTTTATTTATATGAGTGAAAAAAAAACACAAAGCTGGAATATTTATATTACAAGTTTATTAACGATAAAATACACTGATTTAAACGAAAATAACAAATTAAACTTAACGATTAGTAATGTACATTTAACACACTAATTATTAACTAATATTCATTTATTTTCACACGACAGTATTTATTTGTACTTTACATGTCTGCCTCGACTTGACTCACTTCACTCTACTTTACTCAACTAATTCTACTGACTCTCTCTACACTCTCCTTTACTCTCAACTGCTCACTATTCAGGCTGCGACACTTAACACCTCTGAGTAATTAATCTAGAACCTTCTAGATTCTTCCAGACTCTAACTTTATAAAATTCTCGAACAATAGCGATGTAGCTCTTATCTCACTTGACCTATGTAGCGAGACTACCTGATCAAGACAGGTCGTGATGAGTCATCGGCAGTGAGTCATGCACGTTACAGTAAGAAACACATAATGAAATTAGGTGGTAATGTAACCTTTCGTTTATACTTTTCGCACCGTAAAATAACCACCTTTGTATCCTTACTTTTAAATAAATAGCTACTTAATCATCGCGTGGAAATATGTAACTTTTTGCAATTTATAGTAAATGAAATCCTTTTGTTGTACAAGTGTTAAACAATATTTAAAATAATAATAATAATAATATACACTGCGTAGGAAGTTAGAGTTAAACTTCAAAAGTTCTTCAACACTTTAAATAATATTTAAAATATTTATTTGTAAAAATATATGTTTTATATTCAATTATATTTAATATTTGGTTTAAATATTCTTAAGTAAGGTTATTACAGGTAATTACATTTATCAAAATTACTATGTACCTCATAATTTTAAAGTTATTATTACCACAAAACGATTGTTACCATTAAGTTTCCCGTGTAATTTATAAATTACTATTAATTATAGCAAAAAAGTAGTTTTTGCTAGACCATTTTTTGTACTTCCTCAATTATAAATTATTAAATTTTGTTTTTACCTTTTCTGTTAGTCAATAATCCGTTGTCAGTTTGATACACTATACTACAATTACAGTATATTTACTGCCAGTATATTGTATATTATTCACTATAAATTCTGCTTGCTAGGTTGCATGTCAGACAATAATTTCTAAAGTTTATCGTCGAACGAACCGACTGTGCAATAATATTTGAAAATGAACGCCTTGTTATTTGACGTAAAATATCAGGCATAAATTATATTTATCTGATTTTATAAACGATAATTTTCTTTGAAAGTGCAATCAAAGTAAATAGGTGAAGAAATAATTAACATATATTGATATTGTAAAGTACTTCAATAAGTTTAACCTCACGTCATAAGAAGAATTTTAAAATTTTATTTAGCACAGTGGCGTAGGCATGGGGTGTTACGTGGGGTGACAACCCCCTCCCATGGAATCTGTAAACTTTTTTAAAAATCAATATTTATATTATTCCCAACAAAACTATTAAATTCTAGCATTCTATATTTATATTTCAAATTGCAATGTCACAGAAATGTGGGAAGAGTTGGAAATAAATATACGTATTCTTCGCAAACTGGAAAACAAATTCAATGCTGCAACGTAACGGCAAATACTCCAGAAATATATTGTAGAATTTCTTTATTTACACCTTTTACCTATAGATTCGACAGAGCCATCTCGGTCATGATTCCATGAACTACTTTGCGAAATTAAACTGACAAAAATATCAGATAAATAAAGATGTTTTACATATTTACTGAATTTTTTGGTATCTATTAAAATGGTTCTTTCAATAATTCATTGGTATATTTTAAAATAGAACTAATTTGTATTATTAATTATTTGACGTTTGCTCTTTTTTTATAATATTTGACAGAAACGCCTGATATTAACCCAAATGCAACCAGATCCACAGTTATGTATGTGAAACGAATTTCTTCATAAGCTTCCTATCTATATATTTTTCAATCAAAGCTTAAACGTAAAACTACTTTAGAATGTTTTATGTTGTTTTTATCAAATTATTCAGGTTTTGCAATACAGGTAGAAATGTGACAATACTCCTACAAAAATACGAGTATTTATTGTTTCATTTCCAGTGACGTCGCCAGTCAATTTTATTTGGGTGGCCACAGGCCGGTCCCATATTTTTTAGGGTGGGCACCCAAAATATTAAAAACCAATATTTTTGTTAATAAATAAATGATATTTAACAAAAAATAAAAAAAAAAACATTATAAACAACTTTGAGGGTCTGTTTCCTTAACCATCGATTAAGAGAAATATATCGCATCGAAAAACTAAGTTACGATATCCCTATGTTCGGGTGTTCGAGTCACCACCCTGTATATATTATTTACAAATTTAAATACGAGTATGAAATGGACATTCCAAGCAAATATTATTTCCTAATTAATTTATATTTAATACTAAAGATTTCTTCTTTTCACTACTTCCTAGCAACTAGCTATAAAAAAATTAAATAACTCTCTTCTTGAAAGAACTGTTAGATACGAATTTATTTCTCACATTTTCTATTTTATACTGTGAGATATAAAAATGTGTATGTATTCGTAGCATTAACAAACAACAAGCAAATATATTAATGGTCGTAGAAAAAGATAATTTATGAATCAATTTGAAATGTTTTGTAATTTATTTACAACAAGTAAAAAATAATTTATTGTCGCTGAAGAAATCTTTGTTACCATTTTGGGATAGTAATTAATTTCTCCTATAGATTTCTACTGCCTAATTATTTTTGGAACTAATTACTGTAATTAATATTTGTGCTCCTTTTGCTCAATGTGGAATCTTTAGAGTTTAGATCAATAATGTGATGAAATATGATATTTATTTAGGTGTAATTTAAATTTTTATTAATTGCAATTTGTATTAATAAATTGCACGCTTAATTAGGCTAATTTTAAATGGAAAATGAGCTTAATTAAACCGGAATCCTCGTAATTTGTCCGATGTTATAGGTATAATTATTTCAGTTTAAAAATATTCATTAATTTATTTCTCTTTATTAGGAAAAACTAAAAGCTTCTGTAGATATAATAACCATGTTATGTGCTAAATACAAATTTAATCAGTGGCGGCGTCAGGCAGTTTTCTTAGGGGCTCGAGCTACTGAGAAATTGTCCCGTACAACTGTAGAAATTTTATTACTATAAGGCTAAAGAAGAAAATAAAATTTTACAAAATCTTTCACTTCTTGAGTTAAAAATGGGTTTACATATACGAGTTATAAACAAATATTGTCTACTAGGATGGATCAGTAAAAAAATTAAAATTCGAATTACTAATAAAAAAATAAAAATTTTCTACATCTCCACGTTATTTCCATTCACAGTTAAACATGAAAACATACAATTTTTTTTTAGTCCATGATTTTGTTTTTCGAAAATAGTGCTTATTGATAGACGTCTATGCGTTTATTTAAAATTCACAAATAGAATTTAATTATTTCTTTTTGTTCTTGACATTTTTGCTCCCAAAGTTGCACCTCAATAGTTATTTGTATCACTACTTGTCCAGTATTTAGCTGGTCAATTGTATACGTTTAGCAAAATGTGTAAAAGACAGAAATAAAAGACACTAGTCGACAATGTAAAAATTTGTTAAACATCAGTCAAGTATGAACCGCTGTCGAGTCGAGACAATAAATATAAGTTCAAGGTTCATATATTTTGTATAAAAATTTCTACTAGTAAAAATAAACTCCCGAACATCAATTAAGTATTTTATTCCCGTTTAACGACGGGTGGTCCTTCGATCCAATTCCTGGGGTTCACCATCAGTATCCCACATTTTTCTGGTCCTATCGAGCCGGATCATCAGTAGCAAGAGCAGCAGCAGCAACCATAGCAGCTTCGCAGTTCAGGTAGGCTCATGCTTTGCTATTTGTTGTATTCTTCACCGTTTGTGAGCATTCGCATCTTTGAAATATTTCAAAATGTCTCAAGAGGAGATTAAATTGCTAGTAGAAAAGCGCGGATTAACCAAAGCAGCACTTACTAGAATTAACACTGCGCTTGAAAAATTTGATATAAATAAAGATAACATAAATCAATTAAAATCTCGTTTGTCTCGTTTAAAAACAACATTTTCTGAATTCGACAATATTCAAAACGAACTAGAATTAAAAGATGTAAATAATATAATTAAACACAATAAGGAGCGCGAAGAATTTGAAAATAAATACTTTGACGTTGAATGTGCCATTTTAACATTAATAGATAAAAACGATCAAAAACTTCTCAACAATGCATCGTCCAGTCAAGCAGTCGATGCTACAAATCCAAATACACAAATTGTAAGCAATGTTCGCCTACCTCGACTAAACCTTCCAACATTTGAAGGACATTACACAGATTGGATGACATTTCATGACACGTTTAGAGAACTTATACACGAAAATAGCTCCTATTCAAATGTAGAAAAATTCCATTATTTGCGATCATGTCTGCGCGGTGACGCATTTAAATCGGTAGAATCTATCTCAGCATCAAATTCAAATTATCAAATTGCATGGGATGCACTTAAAAAGCGGTACGAAAACAAGCGACTCATTGTCCAAGAACATGTTTGTGCCATATTAAACTCACCAGCTATTCATAAAGCAACTCACATAGCTATGAGACAGTTAGTAGATGATGTTGCAATTAATGCAGCAGCTTTAAAAGCTTTAGAACAACCGGTAGATAGTTGGGATGGGCTCTTAATACCTATTGTAGTACAAAAATTTGATTATCAAACCAAAAGAGAATGGGAGAGTACTCTAAATTCTGAAGTACCGACTTTTAGCAAGTTAAAAGAATTTATCGAAACGAAATGTGCACTTTTGGCCTCTCTCAATGCATCAAACAAGCAATATAATAGTCAAATTAAAGCAAATCAATTAAATGCCATTAAACATAACAATCAGAATTCTAAAGTTCGCTCTAGTAATTGTCTCCTGGCTAGAAATGCAAAATCGCAATGCCCTTTATGCAGTTACAATCACTCGCTTTTTAAATGTAAACAATTTTTAGAATTAACAGTAACTGAAAGAATTAATAAAGTACACGAATTTAAATTATGTACAAATTGTTTTAGGAACAATCATACAATAGAAAATTGTAAATCTAATTACTCTTGCCGAAAATGTAATCTAAATCATAATACATTATTACATAAAACAGATTCTATTGACTTATCTGTTAGCGCTCATACGCATAACAATTTTAACACTAATAATCAAGTATTATTATGTACAGCTCAAGTTTTAGTAAAAAATAATTCAGGTGAATGGATTAAATGTAGAGCTCTCTTAGACGTAGGTTCTCAATCGAACTTTATATCAGCAAATGCATTTCACAAATTACAACTCCATTCCTCAAACATGAATATTTCAATAAATGGCGTTAATGAATCAGCCAGTATTGTAAAACAATCAGTTAATATCGAATTAAAATCAATTTATAATAAAAATCAATATAATTTAAAATGTTTAGTTTTACCTAAAATTACTGATGAGCTACCAACACTACAGTTTTGTACAAAAGGTTTACAAATTCCGACAACTTTGCCATTAGCAGATCCGCAGTTTAATACACCAAATAAAATCGACATCTTATTAGGGGCGGGTATTTTTTGGTCCTTGTTACGCGCCGGTCAAATTCCCGGAACACAGCAAAATCCACATATGCAAGAAACTACGCTAGGGTGGATTATAGGGGGTAACGTTGTAATCGATAATAGTAAAAACGTACAAAATCGTGCTACATGTTTTTTAAATACTTTAGAGGATCAAATGGAAAAATTTTGGAAACTAGAGGAATGTCCTAGTACTAATATAAGTAAATATTCACAAGAAGAACTCGATTGTATGGAACATTTTAAGAAAACTCATTCCAGAAACCCCGATGGGCGATTTATAGTTCATTTACCCTTTAAAAACAATATTTCTAAGTTGGGAACATCTAAACATTTAGCAACAAAGCGATTCAATTATTTAGAACAGAAACTTGCGCGAGACACACAATTAAAAATTCATTATAATTCATTTATGAAAGAATATGAGGAATTAGAGCACATGACAAAAATAATTTCAACTGGGTCTGATACATCAGACACTAATCAAAGTTATTTACCACATCACTGCGTAATTAAAGAATTAAGTACTACCTCAAAAGTTCGCGTAGTTTTTGATGCGTCCGCTAAAACAACTTCCGGAATAAGTCTAAATGACACTCTTATGACCGGTCCAAAATTGCAAGATGATTTGTTCTCCATTTTAATTAGATTTCGTATATATCAATATGTTCTCTCAGCTGACATTAAACAGATGTACAGGCAAATTTTAGTAGCTAATGAAGATAGAGTTTATCAAAGAATAGTTTGGAGATATAATCGATCTGATCCCATTTTGGATTATCAGTTAAATACAGTCACTTATGGCACAACAAGTGCACCATTTTTAGCAGTACAATGTTTAATGCAATTAGCTGAAGATGAAAGACGAGATTTTCCTATTGCATCACAAATTTTAAAATCAGATTTTTATATGGATGATCTTTTGACCGGAACTAATACCATGGAAGATGCTCTAAATTTACGAACTGATCTTCAATCACTATTAAATCGCGGAGGTTTTGAACTTAGAAAATGGACATCTAATGAATCAAATTTATTACCATCAATTAACAGTTGCGAAGATGTATCACATATGATCAACCTTGAAAAAGACGGAAAAACGAAATTATTAGGTTTATGGTGGAATTATAAAAATGATCAATTAAATTACATTATAAACAGTCAAATTAGTAAAACAAATAATATAAACACTAAACGTACAATTTTGTCAAAAATTTCACAAATTTTCGATCCACTAGGCCTTCTATGTCCAATCATAATAAAAGTAAAATTAATAATACAAAAACTGTGGCAATTAAAACATAACTGGGACGAACCAATACCCCAGAATCTTAATGCTGAATGGACGGAAATCATTAACGAAATTAATGAAGTTAACAATATATTAATTCCTCGTAAAGTAATCGATTCATTTCCTTCAGAATCAATTGAACTTCACGGTTTTTCAGATGCATCTGAAAACGCATATGGTGCTTGCATTTACATTCGCACAGTTAGTAACACCGGACATGTATCAGTTCATCTTCTCTGCGCAAAATCTCGTGTTGCACCGTTAAAGATGCAAACAATCCCGCGTTTGGAATTGTGTGGCGCTTTGTTATTATCAAAATTGATGAAGGCCACTCAGGAATCATTAAAAATTAATATAAATAAAATAAAATATTGGACAGATTCAACAATTGTTTTAGCGTGGCTAGCTACATCACCTAACAATTTAAAAACGTTTGTTGCAAATAGAGTATCTCAAATTCAGTCAGTATCTGACATAATAAATTGGCATCATGTAAAATCTAGGGACAATCCTGCTGATATAATATCACGGGGTAGACTACCAAGTCAATTAATCAACGATAATCTTTGGTTTCATGGGCCCGTATGGCTAAAAAATGATAATATAATTAACTGGGGTACAGATTTGAGCGAACTGTGTGTTAATATCCCAGAAATGCGTATAAGTGTTAACACAACATATGTAAACAATTGCGATTGGTTAAATAAATATTCCAACTTTACAAAATTACAGCGAGTAACTGCATATTGTCTGCGATTTATAAACAACACTAGAAACAAACACAACCGTTTAAATGGTGAATTAAGTACAAATGAAATTGAAAATGCAACTAAAATAATTCTCAAGATAGTACAAAATATAACTTTTTCAAAAGAGATCAAAGATTTACAATCACTAAAAGAAATAAATAACAAAAGTAAAATAAAAAATTTAAACCCATTTCTGGACAATGACTCGTTAATTAGGGTTGGTGGACGCTTACGTAACGCTGCCATGCCATTTGATAAAAAGTACCCAATTGTGTTACCTAAACATCATGTTACACATATAATTATTAAACAAATTCATGAAAATCATTTACATGCTGGCAATGCCGCTACATTAGCAGCAATGCGCGAAAAATATTGGCCGTTATCAGGACGTAACCAGGTACGCAAAGTCTTACATAAATGTATACCTTGTTTCCGAGTAAAACCGCGAGAAATAAATCCCATGATGGGTGATCTACCAGCATCTAGATGTGAATATTCCTTTCCTTTTGTTAATTGCGGGGTAGATTACGCCGGTCCAATTTTAATAAAGGAGGGTGTTGGTAGAGGTAAGCGAAATATAAAAGCTTATATTTGTGTATTTGTATGCTTTGCCACTAAAGCAATGCATTTGGAATTAGTTGGCAATTTAACGTCAGACAATTTTTTAAATGCCTTAAAAAGGTTTATTTCTCGGCGCGGTCTAATAAAAAATATCTATTCAGATAATGCAACCAATTTTGTAGGTGCTGACAAAGAATTAAAAGTTCTAATAGAATTATTCAATTCGCAACAATTTAAATCTGACGTTGTCAATCAGTTGGCAATAAAAAGTATAAATTGGCACTTTATACCCGCGCGTTCTCCTCATTTCGGGGGACTATGGGAATCTGGGGTAAAAAAGGTGAAATATCATCTGCGACGAGTAATGGGTAACGCGATGCTCACATTCGAGGAGGTGTACACACTTTTAGCATGCATTGAGGCCTGCTTAAACTCGAGACCCCTCTTGCCTCTCACGAATGACCCGAACGACCTGTCCGCTTTAACACCTGGCCATTTTTTAATTGGTCGTCCGCTGACATCAACTCCTGAACCGTGCATCACACAAATTGCACAAAATCGGTTATCCCGCTGGCAATACGTCGAACAAATTCGCCAGCATTTTTGGAAGCGTTGGGTATCTGAGTACTTGACCCAATTACAACCCAGACCTAGAGGCAGCACCACGGACACGTCCAGCGTACAACCCGGGGCCTTGGTCATCCTGAAGGAAGTCAACACCCCGCCACTAACCTGGAAGTACGGCCGTGTCGTAGAACTGCATCCAGGCGCCGATGGTGTCACACGTGTGATTAGTGTACTCACAGAAAATGGTGTTGTGAAAAGGGCTGTGCGCAACATATGTGTAGTGCCAGTTAAACTAGATAATTAGCAATTAGATTATAAGTTGTTTTAATAATTTATTATTTATGTATAATTGTAAATTTTTAACTTGTTAACTACTAACAATTTTCAAAATTAAGTGCAGGTTAAACGAAATAAAATGTTAATTAAAAATTTGATGACAGAATTATAAATTACATTTTTTTGTTTAACACTTAAATTTAGAAAGTGTTAGTTAAATTTAAAACTTTAAATCAAATAACAAATTGATCAAAAGGGTCAAATTTAGTTATTATGAACAAACTGTACATATTTTATGAATTTATGTTGCATATGTATTTTAAAGTATTCATGTATCCTATGTTAGTTGAACCTGAAGCTTCAACGGCGGCCGGAATGTCCAGTATTTAGCTGGTCAATTGTATACGTTTAGCAAAATGTGTAAAAGACAGAAATAAAAGACACTAGTCGACAATGTAAAAATTTGTTAAACATCAGTCAAGTATGAACCGCTGTCGAGTCGAGACAATAAATATAAGTTCAAGGTTCATATATTTTGTATAAAAATTTCTACTAGTAAAAATAAACTCCCGAACATCAATTAAGTATTTTATTCCCGTTTAACGACGGGTGGTCCTTCGATCCAATTCCTGGGGTTCACCATCAGTATCCCACACTACTCCAGAAACAACTTTTGCGAGAGCGAGCTTATTTTGACAGGCCGAGCTGAAAGTGACATAAAATGTCATTATAGATAATTTTATATTTTTCTAATATTAATATATTATCTAAGAAAAATAACCTAAATTCAAAAATAATGTTAAAATACAGACAATAAGCATTGTAGTCAGTGATACTTCACTAAACTATCACATAGTTTTTTTCTTTTATTTCCATGGCTATTTGATTTTGAACGAAAGAGTAATATTTTATATTTAGTAAATCTCGTAACGCAGACATTGTGTCAATTAGGACTTTATCTACAACTGTCACATAGATATTTTCTTTTATTTCCATAGCTGTCTGATTTTAAACGAAACTGTAACATTTTATATTTAGTAATCTCGTAATGTAGACATGCTGTTGTATCAGTTACGACTTTATCTAATGTAGAATTTAAGTTTGTTCAACTTTGAACTATTGTAGTTTTGCTATAAATCTACCAGAAGAGAGTGTATCCGGCATTTTTTGAAATCACATGTTAAAGTCCTATGTTTTACTGTTCGTTGCACTCACTATATATTTCTGCACTTGTTGTACAATACTTTACTATTTTTATCCAACACCGTGTAATTATAACGATATAAGTATGCTGTTTTTAGATAAATAAAGTAGATCATAAGTCACTAGTGAGCTAAATATATTAGCTCACTGTTTTTGGTTTGTATCATAGTAACTACGCTATAAAACCTTCTCTACACTATTTTGTTCCTAAATGTCATTTCGAAATTCGATCTGTCAAAAATCTTATATGTATTTTATATCAATGATTAAAATGTGTTGAATAAAATATTGTATGGCACACGTGTGTTAATTACCTAAGTCACTTGAAAAAATACCACACACGGCCTAACTGCCTCGTGAGCTAAACTTTTCCCACGTGACTTATCTGTAATGTAACACACTTGTACCATAAATAACTATTTCATTGCTATAGTTAAAAGTGGATTCATATTGTACTTTGCTTCAAATGTAATCTAATTCACTATTTTTAAATAAAATTGTCTTCTGTTCTGTGCAATATAAGAACAGAATATATTATACACATGAGTAATTTCTTTTTGATGATGAGAATATAGTGTTATAGTAGAACAACTATATATGTCAAAATAATTATAAAATCATTTAGTTTTGATTTCTCTGTAGTAAGTAATTCTTTTATACCGATGTAATGTTCCTTGACATCTGAATCTGTATCATTTACTCTGATATTATCTCTGATTAAAATACCGTTTAGCACTTGTTATTGCTCCGAAATTTAATTGTGCTATAAGCCATTAGTCAGCTAAAAGCCACCTTAATTGAAAACGGTAACTTCTTTATCTCTTATTATAGATACATTAGGAATTAATATCGGATCTACTTTTATTTTTAATTAGGAACGCGTCAAGAAATGACGAAGGAGAGGATGTAATGAACACGGGACGTATCCTGAAGGAAATGAAGTCCTTAATTTCCGCAGGGATGGACTGGCTCACTCAGCACACAATTTGCTTCATTACTGCTCTTGATCAATTTTAAACACGACACTCGAACAATGGAAACATGATAGATGATAAAAAATATATATCAGTCATTGCTTATTACCCATTGCTGGGTGTGCCTATTTGCTTTGTAAAAGGTGATCCAAATTTAGAATTCTGGATTTGTATTCTGAATAACACAAAATATTTGAATGTTTTTTTCTATCAATATAAAGTGTAGAGTTAGGAATTAAGTATAAACTATAATCACAGGATAGGTTTATACAGAAGCGACAGTAAGGCAGAGAAGCGAAAATTAGAGAGAGATGGGGAAGGTGCACAAATTTAAGGGGCCTATTGTTTAAAATCGCAAAGTTTCCTCACATCTGAAAGATAGGTAAGGAAAGAGCACAAATTTAAAGGTCTACACAATGCTTCAAGGTCATAGAACTGACTAGCGGAACATGAAAGGTACCGACACGGAGTGTCGTTTCTGTAAGTAACTATTCTGTGCTATAATGTCAACCAAATGCTTCTCATGACTCCGCCAACATGAAATTATTCTTTTAGCAAAATTAATGCTTAATTAATACGGCTTGTTGACATAAACTTTTTCCTTAAAAACACCCAGTGAAAAAAGTCTGATGGGATTAGATCGCAAGATCTCGGTGACCAATTAATGTCACCCCTCTGCGAGATTACACGTCCAGGACATTTGATTTCAAGTAGTGACCGTTTCATGAGCCGTATGCCACGTGGCTTCATCTTGTCATTCAAGTTGAAGTCGTTTCTTTCACTAAAAAAATCGTTTATCTTGTCCCGATAGCGAACTAGCGAACATTATTGAAAGTAATAGCAATACCATTTTCGTCCTCAACAAAAAAAGATTCCTTCCTGCCTATAGCAAGTAATATTTTCATCTGAACGGTCTCTCCGTTGATACTGGATCTTTGGTTGGTCAATAAAATAATAAAGATACCACTTGCTTCAAACTTTTATAGGAGATCAAGAATGGCACATTATTGCATCCAAAAATTGGTTGAAGTTTTTGCTACGTAATTTTAATCGTTCGCATATTTTTATAATAAATTTGTATAATTTTGTTGTGTTGCTGAATATGATATGGAGCTATGATGAATGTGTCAAGTATTTTGATATTAACTGTAAAAATGTAAACTTCCAACGTTGGAATTTTGATCACCCTTTAGTAAATGTTTTTTTTTACGACCTCTAATGTAAATAGTCATTATTGTACAACTTATAGGTTATCTAAGTGTCACATTACGAAAGGCCGTATGTAAAGAACTCCATCGCACAGTTAGGGAATTTATGATTTATCCAAATTATGTTAGCAGTAAATAATGAAGAAATAAATAAGAATTGTTCTACGTAGTATTATTTTATTGAGTTGTAAATAGATTCAATTTATTATATAGAGGTCGACTGTTTAGACATAGTTTTTATGTTTTGTAGTTGGCGCTATTTACTAGTGATGTGTCAATTTTTTCAATGTATTGTTTAATCGTGGTTTAATCGAATAACGTCAGATAATAGTCATAGAAAAATATAACACATAATTTCAGTTGTAAACCAATTACTTGTGAAATTACAAACTTACGGCTCTTATATAACTTTTCCACTTCGAGCATAATATGCATCTTACAATTTTTAAAATGTAATATACTATTTTATGGTAATAGCGTAATTTACGCACGCCCGTTCGTAAAGTGACATGTAATTAATCTAAATGATACAACTATGGTTATTTACATTACATTAGTGGTCGACAAAGGAACCAAAACAAACTATAATTAAAATATGTAATATTTTTTAAGAAAGATGAAAGCAATCTTCAAAAAAATTGGACTAGTGGAAGATAACATTGGGTGATATATTTATGGAATTAGTAGCTTCCAAATATAATGATCTGTTTAAAATATGAACGAATATTTGAATGTCGAATGACACAATCTACGAAAAACTGAAATAAACTAGGTTTGAAATAATAAATATTTAATGCAACTAGCAGTTTCCAAAGTTAATAATGAGGCGATTGGAGGTGGAATGAATACATTGGTCGATTGTGGAATTGCAAAACATTTGACCGGTTATCAGCGATTATGAGCAGTTCCCGTTAACTTTTACTCATAAAACGCAGAATTTATTCGTTGCTCTTGTTTTGCTCCATAAAATGTATAATTTGGTGGCTCGATTGGATTGTGAAACAGAAACGGACTTTATAGTCGTATCTAACTCACTTAATTATCTCGTACTTTCCATGCTGTGTAGTTACTGCCTACTGCCTTTCCATCTAATTACTTGCTTTCAACACAGGCGCCTAATAATCTTCTATCCTCAACAACAAATTATCGTTTCTTTATGATATTATAATTTATGCACAGAAAGAGGTGCGTTCGTTTTACATATAAATGATTACACATAGCGCATTATGTGCAACCTGTAATTTGATGAAGAATGTTCTAGCCATAGGACACATCAAAAATGAAATGGACACTTTATCCAAAGTGACCATTTATTTTTTTCACATATTCACATATTAGGTGTGATGTAATATAATATTTTCTACTATGAGAAACTGTATTTATTTTTTTCTCTTATTGTGAGTTCTGAACCATTCTAACACAGCTGAATTCATTTGTTAAACAAGAAGTTATTTTTATTTTCTTCTACAAAGTAAAGTAAAGAATTTTGAAATTTTTGTATATGAAGCTGTTATAACAATAAGTTGTGCACTCTCCATTTTCATTGCAATCGGCAGTGCCAAAAAGGCACTTTGATCATAACTTTTTTTTTAATTTTTCGTATAACTCAAAAACATTAGCCGTTGAAATTTTATTTTAATAGTTACTATAACATCTAGTTATGCACCTCCATTTTTTGTTCCAATCGGCCTTTTCAAATGGCAGTTTACTTTTGGCAGAAATTTAATAAAAATAATAATTTAGTTGGCTTTTAATTTTTGTAGAAATCATTTGATAATAAATTGACATTGTGACAATTGCCAAAATATATTTCGTGAGAAATATGTACGAAATAAATAATTTTGTGTAATGTAATAAAGATTAATAATAAACATTTTAATAAAAATTTTCAAAACATAATCTATTTTGAAGGGATGTTCGAAGATATGAAACAAATAGAAGTTGAAGAAAATGTTTATAATATAACGTACAAGGAAGTCATGTGATGTCCATGTGATTTTTTATTAAATGAACGTGTTTGATTGGTTGAATATTTGTTAATAAAAACTACAATTGTCGTTATTTTTACGACTCAAAAATCTCAGCTCAGCTCACTTGAAATTCATCTAACTTGATACTGTTTTATGACAAAATAGAATGAAATCTACTGTAGAGAGGACGATATTTGTCCCTGTACTTGTGAATTATAGAGAGAGGTAATTTTAGTTTAACATTTGAACTACAGTTGTTGCCACAGCGCGAATTAAATTCCAGACCTACCTTGTACGTGATTTTGAGAATTAATATCACAAAACACAAATTTGCGAGTACCTATGCAAATATTAATACACTGATTGTTTGTCTATGATATTTATTTTCCATTTTCTATGTGAACGAGTTTTGCGAAATTCTAATGGGACGATCGCAATTACGAATATGAAATTTTTATGAGGGAGTTACACTTTAATGGATGTGTATAAAATCTAAATTTCAAATGGTTAGCGAACATATTTAAAAAATGTAAATGGTTAAATGGAAAAGGGTAGACTAATGTAAGGGAATTACAGTAAAAGGTTATAGCGCATAATGGATTTCACAGCTACAGGATTTTTTGTATAGTTTGTCTCAACATTTAATAGAATGTTTTAACCTCACTGATGTCTCATCCTAATAGGATATTCGTTTACCAAATAAAACTTTTCTTAGTAGGAATCTATATTGCGTTTCAGAATGAGAGGGAATAATAAATCAGTCTGTCAAAGACATTCCAGTATCGTGCCAATAATTCTTTGCTCAGGGATAGTGGGTTAGTTGGAAAGATTGAATTCGATAGTGATCTACTGTACTTGTACTTATAGATTGAATCAAAATAATAGTGTCCGACCGAAAAAGATTTTCAGCCGAAACTGAAACCGTAACCGAATATTCGGCTCCTCTTCTAGTTTCGGCAGAAAATGTAATCGAAACCGAAACTTATGAAGTTAAGTTAATTTTTTTCTAATTTTGTGTGTGTGTCACTTTTCAAAACGGACTGACGTTTTGAAACTCCAAATTTTTCATAACCAGTTAGGAAATAATCGGACTCTTCAAAAGGGCACATTTCTTTTGGCATAATAAAAACAATAATTTAATTGGTTTTTAACTTTTGTAGGAAACATTTAAAATTTTCAAAACATGATCCATTTCGAACGGCTGTTCGAAGATATGATGCGAATGGAAGATGAAAAATAATTAGCCGTAGAATGATCCCACTTTCAAGTGAAATAAGTTTAAATGAAGTGCAACAAAAAATATGTATAATTTAGCGTACAAGGAAGTCATGTGGTGCCCACATCAGATTTTTTTCTGGTGGACATATTTGTCACAGCTAATAAAAATCCAATACTATACTTTTGCAAATTTTGATTTATTACTCTCTCCCTCTCTCTCTCAATCTGAAACAGACTATAGTAATATTATTTTGTCTAATAAATAAAAACGAGTAGAATTAAGTATTTTTTGTTTTATCTTTCTACGAATAATATATTAAACAGTGTTGTGAAGTCAAAACAAAATTACGCTTTTTCAAATCGTTCGTCGTTGTATATTTTGCCGGTTACCCATCTAAGTACTAACTCTGTTCACTTTTGCTTAAACTTTCATATCTAGAAATAAATTCGAGAACATGACAGGAGAATTTCAATGGTGGATTTGACTGCCTTTTAAAGAATGCTATTCAGTTTTTTTACAAACAGAAATATGTGGTGTTTCAATTTAAGCGATAAATTTTTATTATAAAAAACAACAATTATTAATACTCTATTGCCATAGTTCTGTTTGTAAACTAGAAAAATATGTAAACAACAATAATTTCATGTAATTAATTCGTATATTGTAATAACAAATCTGACATGCAAGTAATACAAGGTAAATTTATTACTAACAGAAACAAATGCACATAAACAAATAATCACTAAGTCAATGTCTGGCTTATATCCTGATCACCTTGTACTACCTTCAAGATCGAATATTGTAGGTTATTTGGTAAATGATTCTTTACATTGTTGTGATATTGTTGCAGAAATCACAAATTTATAAAGTGTAAAAGTTACGATTTACTATAACCTTGTAAATTTTTCTTTGAATATGAAATTACGAATAAAGTATACATAAAACCTTGAAAATTATTTATAGATTATTAAGCAGTTATTAGATCATTTTCACATATGTTAAATCAAAATTTATTAGTGTGTAATATATATTTTACTTCTTCCTATATAATTATTAACTGTAAAATAAAATGTACTACAAATCATCGCTTAAAAAAACTTATTTTATAATGCGTATTTGATTGAAATCATATGTAAAAAATCATACTCGTATAGAACATCTTTTGAAATACAAGATTAATTGTAAATTAATGATCTATACAGAATGATAAATGATGATAATATTGAAAATATTACTTGTCAATCTAATGAACCGTGTCATATAAAATGCAAGTACGTATGTAGTATATGTTTTGATCACTGTAACATTTAAAAACTGCTTAAATATTCTTAACAATCTATAGTTTTGTTACAGAAAAAATATTTAGCTAGTTCATGTGAAAAATTAAAATTTAAAATAATAGTTATCTTTATCTGACTGGTCTAAAGTATAATTTTTTATTACGCATATGGAATTTATTCTAAGAGGCGATAGCCGAGGAGTAGGGTAAGGGCGAGTAAGAGTACGCATTTTTTTTTATTTTTCTTATAACTTTTTTAATTAATACAAATATAATACAAAAATAATAACATTATTTTTTTGAAGTGTGTACTTCAGAAAAACAACAAAATTATTACTTGAGAAGGTACCGTATTTTAATTAAAAAGTAAATAACAATGTTCGGAAAATGCGTACTCCTGGATGTAAAAAAATCTAAGAGTACGCAGATATATAATTGAAGAGTACGTATATAATGAAAGAGTAGGTACACACATTTTATGGTTCACATTTATCGCATTTATTTATTTTTTTACCAGGGTAGGTGGTATGCATATTAAGCCACCAGTTTTTACAGATTTTGCACTGTATCCCGTCTTGTGTTGATGTTGATGGATCTTTATAATCTTTTCCGCATCCTGGATAGAAAGTTTTTACATATCTTGATATTTGGACTTTGTAAAAACCAGAAGATCTAGCTTTACTGATTATTTCTAGTTGTCTAGTAACCAAATTATGTCGTTTACAGAAATTGTGCCAACAAGTTTCTTTATTAAATGGATGGTTTATTTTATTTTGTTCAGCAAATTGGTACGTAAGACTTTGCATGTCTTTAATAGTAAGACCAAAAAATAACATATCCAGTTTTTTTACGTGCTCGACTAGAGTGTGAAGTGGGTACAATCCCTAGTTTTAGTCTCTTTCGCAATGTAGCCTCGTGAATGACAAGAGATGATCGATTTTTGATTTGTTTTAATAAATATGAAGTGAATTTTAGTTCCCGATTACTTTTTCTAAAATAACCATCTGTAAAATAAGAACCACACGTAAATATCTAAGAGTACGCATGCGTACTCCTTGACTTTAAACTATTGCGCACTCTTGGATATTTTACCATTTTATATTCTTTTTTATTTTACAAATCATATGGTACATGTCTTCCCATGCACTGCTGCGTACTCTTTAAAAATGACATTTAGAATAACCTTAAATACTTTGCAACTTGATATTTCATAATTCTAATAATGTAAATTCAATTTGAAATAAGAAAAAAATAGTATCATAACATACAAAAATATTCAAATTACCGTAGCACTTATACTATTTTAGATGAAAAACTAATTTTTCGTACAAATAATTAATGTAAAAAGGCCTACCTTTTGCAGTTAACAACCTGCATGAAAAACACATACTAACCGAGATATGCCCAGTGAGTACTCTTAGAATGCGCGTACTCTTACCCGCCCTTACCCTATTAACAATGTGAGTAATGAAAAATACTTTACTCTTTAAATATACATTATATTTTTTCCGAAATCGTTAAATTATTAATTAAAAACATAAATAAATAGCATTATGTGTTTGTAAAACGTCAGCTAGCTATTGAGACGGGGATGGCTGTGATAACAAACGTACTGTCAAAGTGTTAAATATTTCTTTATAATTATCATTTATGTTTACACCTGCTTAGACGTAGTCTGCTTGAAATCAGATAAATTATTATCAAAGATACATAAGAAATAAATTTATCAATAATATTATATACTGATGTGTTTGTTATATTAGGTAGTGCTAAAATAAACTGCAAAAATATAATACTATTAAAATATAGGTTAATTCAGTTTAACAGATGAGTCCGTAAAGTTAAATTTTGGCATAAGAGTCTGTAAAGTTTTATTTTAGCTACTACTTCGGCTAACTTCGCAGAGTGATATCGTGTTTTAGTATCGATTTCGAAAAAAATATCTTTTAATATAAATAATAATAATACGGACAGTGGTGTCTCAATTGGTTAGCGTACTCCGAGTCGATTTGAGTGGAATGTGAAATCTGAGTTTCAAATCCTAATTTTGCTAATATTTATCCAAATAAAAATACCGCTGTATGAGTGGTTCTAAACACATAATGAAAAAATAATAAAGATTCACTATTCCCTTAAGCAATCATATATACGAAGAGACATACAATGCGAATCGGAAAAGGTGTTCTAGTAAGAATGTTGAAAGAACTTCTGAAAATTACTTTATTTTACTAGTACTATAAAGAAGTACTTTATGGCCGCAAAACTATGATATAAATCAAACTTTAACGTGCAGTCATACACAAAAGTTTTTAACAAGTAATCCATTCTGTTAGAACTAGTTGCAAAAAGTTTTCAATTTGTACACCACAAAAAAGATCCTTCACATCTCTACTAAACGTCTAATTCGTTGTTACATGTTAGTTTTTCATCGATTTGCTGTTGAGTGATTTTCGATGAAATACCAGCAAAAACTTGAGCGAAAGAGGTTTCAGTCTGTCGGCTTAACTATTCAAAATCGCCAAATCCTGTGACAATTTCTGGGACTGGATTACAGGACTAAAAATAAATTTCGATCCTTAAGGACGACGTGATTGGAATAGGAAATATGGAAGGACCCTTTGAACATTGATGGACATTTCTGAAGAGTAATTAACCGATAATTAAAAAAATCAAACCAATATTACAAAAAACCTATCAAGTTTATTAGCCACTTCATCTTACATCCAGAATCGACACGTATTATTTTTTGGTTATAAAGTTTAAAATTTATCGTCTGTCATTCTGGATTCGTGAGAATGTGTCCAAAACCAAATTAGTTTTTACAAAATATGGTAATGGAAGAAAGTGCATTCGCTCAGCCCTCAAAAAATTATAATATTTTTATGTTGCTATGGAAGTAAGTTAAACTTAAGTGAAAGGTGGTGCGGAAATAGTTATTTGTATCACTAGTCCAGAAACTAAACTTTTGTGAGAGCAAGCTTATTTTGATGAGCCGAGCTGAAAACGAGGCCTGCAAATAATGCGAGATCTTGCAAGAGTTTCTGGGCGTGTGATACCCAAGATTTTTTGAGGCAATGACACTTTTAATTAATTAAGGAAATATTATTATTACTTAAAATTTTATACACTGTAGGTTTTTATGTCAGTAACATTTGTTTTAAATTGATATTTTTCAACAATTAACGTAAATCATAATCATGCAAGATGACTATAATATGAATAAAAAATCAAAAATAGTTGTTTTAATTAACGTTTTACATTTCCAATAAAATAAAATTAAAAATTTTGGCAGAATGTAATGCTGAAATATTTAAGTTGGCATCCCTACATTTTGCCGGCCTAGGCCTGCAAACAGAGAGTTTCGGGACGATTTTGAGTTCTGTAATACTAGTCATAATAGGACGGAGGTGTGAAAAAAATATCATCATACATTACTTAGTTATAAGGTTACATTTGTATAAGTAATAGCTATTAACATACCTAGGATAGTTATGAGTATCATAACCATCGCATATATCAATTGGATTACGAACTCGGAGAGCGACAATTTTAAGACATCTAAGGTCTGGTACGATTCATAACATTTATGGTTTGTTCAATAGTTTACCAATTTCACGTTATTAATAAATATTATATTATAACATTATCTTGTCAGCAACATTTTCGTGATCAAATTTTTTCACAATTCTGTACGGTATCTAATAGTATATTGTAACAAGCATGAAATGGACATTCCAAGCGAGTTGTACGCTATATTTTTTCTATGATCATGATATTATATCCTAATTAATTTATATTATTATATTAAAAATGTGTTCATTTCACTACTTCCTAGCAACTAGCTACAGAACAAAAATAAAACAATACGATTTTTGACAGAACAGTGAGATATGAATATATATCTTAACGTTGTCTATGGTTACCGTGGGATATGAAAATGTGTTTACAATATACTATGTATCCGTAGCAATAACAAACATACAAGTATCTTAATGGTCATAGAAAAATATTATTACCATATTGTTTACTTTTGAAACCGGTAAAAAAATTAACTTCAGGTACATAGATAAAATCTGTGATTATACTTTATTGCCTGTTAGTGGTTTTATTAATAAAATAAAACTTTATTGCATGTGAAATAAACATCATGAAGCAAAGAAAATGTATTTCCCACAGCGAACTGGAAAAGTGCAGTAATTTTCAAAGAGCGCTGAATTTTCCTGTTCCATTTTCACTGCAAATTCTTTCTATTAAAGTAGTCATTAGGAAATCTTTTATCATTTTCCTCTTCACATTATGTTGTGGTATTTTTGTATTTTTATTTACTGCGAAATTTTTCCGCAAATAATTTTTCAATACGCAATGTTTTAATTAAATATTTTAAAATATATGGGGTAATTATGAACATATGCATATTAATATTTTCATTGGAAAATGTATCAGGTGTACTTATATTTAAAATAAATAAAATTTAAACTAAATTAAATTGAAATTATTCCTAATAAAATTTATAAGGTTAAAGGTAAGTTTAATTATAATTTATTATGAGAGTAAAAATAAAAACTGGAAATGGTAAACTTACTAATTATTTATTACCAAAAAAAAAAAATATATAATTGTTTTTGACCATTTTTCAGACACGTAATTTCAATAAAAATAATGAGTTGATCATGTGTTTAAAGAAATTAATAAACATAGTTGTCAAAAAAGTAAGTTTATTAAAAAATTAAAATGAGAAAATATGAAATATCTGTACGGGCCGGTTTTTCAATCGTCTGTCAAAGTTCCTGTTAACTACCAAATAGATTAAATTTATCTGGCTGGTAAACTCCATGGAATGAAAACAGGTTTTTCAATATGAATTTATCTGGCTGATAAGTAATATCCAGATTTAATTGTCAACACTCAAGTTGGTAATAATTTTGACTTATATTTGCTATATTCTTAAGTTAACAACTGTCATTTTAAACAAATTTTGAATGTTGTATTAATATTACTAAACTAAGATCAATGGTTGACAGTTTGGATCGGTGATGTTTCAACGGGATAATTGCAAAAAATCTGTAAATAAAATTTTGGTATGTAAACTGAATAATATTTTCTACATTTTGTAATAAATACATTGCTGTATTTTTACTTAATCTAAATCTTGTGTAAAAATCATGGTTTCTCAAGAAATTAAAATAATCTGGTTGACATCCTACAACGTAAAGTCTTCTGTTCTATACGCCGCAGTAATAAAATATATTAATTCTTCTTCGTCGTCACTCTCACAAAATACATTGTACTAATTCCATATTTTGGCAATATTATTAAAAATTGTCAAATATTTGACAAAAACTACATAATATTTTACATTCGGTCATACACGGACCAACTTCGTAAATTTATCCTACAGGCAAAATTTTATCGGCAGCATAAACTGGCTGTTAGTGTATCCTCTTGTCATTACAATTTATCCTCTTAGTAACGCTAAAAAGATATTGAAAAACCGAAATTCGTGGTTACCATGAGGATTAAATTAACAGACACTTATCAGACATTTATCAGCATATTGAAAAACCGGCCCTAGACTTATATATTTGTTCGGAATAGAATAAGTAAACAGTCAGTAGAATTATTCACAAACTAAACTATTCTTTGCACGAAGACTGTACAGATATGAAATTCAATTCAACAACAAATATTTGAATTTGAAGTACGGTCCGCAAATTTAACCGAAGGATAGTTAACCTACTGTTACTAATTTTGCTTCGTAACTTGCTTTAGAGAACATATCTAAATTTAACGGTCCATTAACAACTAAGTTGTTTAACTGTTCTAATAAGACAGAGTATTTTGGAAATTTGTAATTTATATTTTTTTAATTGTTACAGAATCAAATGGAAGCCAGGATCCAAGATTTCAACAATGAAACTGTAAGTGATCATTTTATATTTTTCTTATATTTTTTATGTCGTAGTTGCTAATATTATAATGATGTATATATTTAAAACACTAACCAATCTATATCGGGAAAGTCAACAGCAATACATCAATTCGATTTTATGTTAAGCGAACCATTGACTGTAGTGCTTATTTTTAATCCTCAGGAATAATTTGGTATAATTATTAATGAGCGAGTAATCGATTTCTGCTAAAATAAATATAAAAGATTAATGCGTCTTTTTCATGTTTCGATGACGTAGATTCAAGGTACTTTAGCTAGCCTTATTGGAAAAGTACTGTGAAAAATAAAACTATCAATATATTAAGACGTAATTACTAGTGCTATTGATAAAATAAGAAAAATTTACTTTGTAACTTTTCTAGTTTCAAAGTTCGAATTTAGAATTTCAAATTTTGTTTCCGATTTCATTTGCCTTTGCTTGTTTCTATATAAATATAAAAACAGCGAAAAGAAATTGTCTTTTTGATAATATTAACCTTCGTAACACAAAATCATAATTACTAAAATAAATACTAGTATCATAAAATAAGTGCAGTACATATTCTTTAGTTTCTTATTCTATTCTTATAATTTCATAATTAGAAAGAATTCTATTTCATTTATTTTATACTATTTTTTATTACCTACTTCCCTTTGAATTTTTGAATTTCGGATTTCGAATTTTTTTTTCCAATGACATTTCGAATTAATTTTTTCCGAAAATCGACAGCACTATTTATTACTGATTGTGATTATAAATACCAAACAAATATACATTCCTGTTAAAAACTTTAAGCCAGGTTCTCATATTTTAAAATATTATTTTTTGGACCAAAGTACTTATCGTTATTACTTATAAGTTATTATCGAAGATATTTTAGAAATACATGCTAAAGAATATTTCTCTCGAATAATTTTAATCAATCAAGTTATAGTATTTTTTGAATTTCGACCAATGAAAATCTAAATGCGGAACATAGGACATTAACATGGAATTTTTTCTCTAGAAATAAAAATCCTACTTTTCACTTTAAAATATAAACAAATTATTTTTTTTTTCAATAATTCCTAAATATTACGGGCAGCGGTGGCTCACTTGATTAGCGCACTCCACCTCAAATTGTGCGTAGTGTGCGATCTGACGTTTAATCACAACTTCGTTGATATTTATCTAAATAAAAATAACTCTGCAGAAGTTTTAGTCTGTCAACCTTTACTATAAAAATGCAAGTAAAAAAATATAAATTTCTAAATGTTAGATTTCCAAAATTTAGTATTTGTATAAAAGAATCATTTTTATTTTTTACTATCGATTTGTTAAAATTATGATTGATATTTATTAACAATAGTGAACTCTCTATTACAGTGAACATGTCCACAATAAAAATCCGGCACTCCCAATACTAATCCGTGATGATATCAATAAAATTTCTATCATTGAACTAAATTAAATCAATGTCCCTGTCCATTTTTGGATGCCACGCCTATTTTCTGGGTATTTCTAAGGTTATGTCAATTATGAAAAGTTAATACAACTAGAAACACTATATTTAACTGTCATTGTTTATTGGCTTTAGACTAGTATAGATTTACATAGAATAGAACCAGTCGTACTATTACTATTTCAAGAACAATAGATCGAACTACTAACACATTGTTAGTAACTATTTATAGACACCGAAATAGGATAGACAACAATACAATGTGTTTCAAATTAACAAAGGAGGAACGTTATATGTGAAAATGTTTACAATAATTTAAAATACTTTACATTATCATAGAAAGTAGAGACAAATTTAAAAATAGAAACAGCATTTATCATGACTTCCGATATGATAAACGTAGTTTAAAGGAAAAAACTTGCAGTAATGATAAAAGTATAAGGAAAATTACGGAGAAAATTATGTGAAAATGTATTTTACAGGTGTCACTTACAAGAATTTGTGACGCAATTAGTGACGTAATTAAGAAAATTTATCATCGTTCTTTTATTTCTGTGACAGGTTTAAAAGATTTTTTAGATTTATACCAGTCGATATCTCAAATCACAAAAAACAAACGTGAATTATTTACAAATAAAACAAAACTTTCCGAAAATATTTTTGGTTCGTCTTACTTTAAAAAATTCGTATCTTCGAAAAATGGACCTGCATTTTTTTCACAATATTTTCCTGTAGTATACTTGGTTGAATGAAAAAGATTGAGGGTAAAAAAAATTGTGTTCGTCTTTTTTAATAAAAATCGTGTCTCAGAAAATATACACCTGTGAATTTTTTCATTATTTTTCTCATAATATACTGGATTGAATAGATGAATAAGGTATTTTTCGTTAGAAATAATGTTCAAGTCTTTCTTACAGGTAACGTATTTAAACAAGATATTCATATATACACTCTATTTTCCGCAGTTGATCCTTACGTCATCAATTGTACCCATGTGATTTAAATCGTTGGTAGAAAAGGGGGATTGATAATATCATCTTGTCGGATGAAATCGTATAATTTCCGAGGTAAATAAATGTCAAAACTGACAGTATTACAGACAAGAATAAATAAAAAATAGGAATGACATAAATGACATTCAAGTTTTTGTATTTAACACCATTTTTAAGTTACATTTGTAATTTTTTTGTATTACTGGTATATTATTACAGAAAAAGAATATAATTTAACTTAACCAATATTAAAATACGGACAATAAGAATTTTAATCAGTGATACTTCTCTAAACTGACACATAGATATTTTCCTATGTTTCCATACTTGTCTGATTTTTAATAAAAATATTACATTTTATATTTAATATATCTCGTACTGCAGATGTGATGTAGTATCAATTATGATCTTATCTCATGTAGAATTTAATGTTGAACAACTTTGTACTGTTAAAGTTTTGCTCTAAATTTATCAGGAGGAGCAATTTTTTGAAATCTCATGTTATTTATGCCATACGTGTACGACAAAGATGCAAGATAAAAGTTTAATAATCTTGCAGTACAAATTGATGACGTGAAGATCAACTGCGGAAAATAAAGTGTAAATGTGTATAGATATACCAGTTATCTATCGGGATTTTTTATTTTGTTGGTGGTTTTTCCATGTAATATTTTATCACATTTATAAGATTTTCTTAACTGGTAATACCAATTCCAAAAAAGTGTTATCATAGACATTTAATATGGGAAAACTGTTTTTGGTAGAAAAAAACTTTCACCATATAGTACAGGACAATACTACAAGTATTCTTACGTGTTATTTAATATAAATTACTTCATTTTAATGACATAATTTAGTAAAATTTACAAAAAAAGGATTATTTTTTTTGCCTGACGTTTTTATTTTAAAGTCACAGTTGTCAATTCGTGCTTATGAAGTTAGAGTAACGGCTTACAGAATCAAAGGTCTTCTGTTCGATTTCAACTTAGGAACACATTTGTTTATAAAAATGTCTTAATAAATTCTGTTGATAGTTTATTTGTTAATAAATTTATTTACGACAATGTGTATTGTTTCTTTGTATTTAATTTTCATTATTTCTTATTAAATTATTTTTTACAAAATATAGTATTAATTTTATATGTATTAACAAAAAAAAACAGAAAGCATATAAAAAAGTCCTAAGTCGGAATCGAACTGAAAACATTTAATTCTGTAAACCGTTCCTACTAACTACGAATTGAATTGAACAGTAATCTGTATTAAATGACATGTTAAAATACATGTAGTATTGTCCTGGGCAATATGATGAATGACGTAGTTGTTGGTCGGACAGTTTTTATTTACCAAAAATTATTTTCCCATGTTAAATATCTATAACATTTTTTTGAAAAACACATTATGATTAATTTAATTTGCATATTGTAAATAATTTTTTTAATAATATGTAATTACGTGTGTAAAACTAGTAAGAATGGTATCACTTCAAATGTTTTATTTATGAGCAAATGTTTATGTGAACCACGTAGTCATAACAATAATTATAACTAAACAAATGATACTTTTTAGAATTTACTTTGACATATGCAAATTATTATAATGGAAGTTAAACATGGCTATCTATTTAAATGTTTTCATTCTTTAGAACTTATACGTCATGTTATTATCAAGTAACCAAGCTACTTTACATTTGTTTTTTATTGTTTGCCATAAACAATAACTCGTAAACAAAATCGGATTATAAATAAAACAAAATATTTGTTCAAATTTATTTATTTCGAAAATATTTTACAGGTTTTGAATTTGGATATCCAACTGGTCTTTTGGTAGATTATCTGTAAACATAAATAAAATTTTAAAATAAAATAAGTATTTCGAAAAAAAAAAACATTTTATGAGTACATTCTCAAAAGTATTTTTCTTGTAAAACAAACAAAACTTTATTGTTATTAAACAATAAACATTATAATAAAATAACAATATATTTATATTTTATGCATTTATTTTATGATTATTTGAATATCATTTCATTTTATGTTATATTCAAATATCTGTTTACATTGAATTGAAATGTAATTTGCTACATTTCGTATCGATTATTGATAACTACATTATTATTTATGATTTGCTAGATAAATATTTTTAATAGAAAATTGAAAATATACCCCCAAAAAACTTGAAATCATTTAACAAAAATCGTGACTATAGCAATATTAAATTTTGTGGTATCTATAGAATTATTATCGTATAAATTTTATTATTATAGTCTTCTATTCTTGTTCTTCATATTTATACGAAATGAAATATGGAATAGTATTTGACGTATAGAATTTGATAAGATAATCTTTACGAAGGCATTGAAAAAATTCTACCTGCCTGACAATTAGCAAACTGTAGTATACTAGAATTCTTAGAAAAATACTCATAGCTTTAGAATTTAAGGAATTTTGAGTAAGTAATATTTTAACGAATGAGATTAGTTCTGTGTATTTTATTTGTTAGAGAACTAATATAAAGGTTGAAGATGTTAGCTAAATTTCGAATTTACTGTAGGTAAATAATAGTATATTATTTAATGAGCATGAGTAATGTGTGCTATTACTCATGAGAATGAGAGAAGTTTGCCAACCCGAGCGAAAGCGAGTGTTGTAAATCATTCGAATGAGTAATAGCCATTACATACGAATAGAATACTATACTCTATCCACAACTATAACATGAAAAATATATATGTATTATAACCAAATATGTCATCAAACTTTGACAGATAAATAACAATAGCTCGCGTCACTGTTTCACAGCATACTTAACGCAAGGCAATTATTTCTAGTGTTATTTAGCTACAGTTTAAGCAAATGACAAAACTAGTATAACTTTGGCTTTTATGTAGAAAAACTTACTTAAAAGTAATTTAGTTTTCATCCTTTTGACATATAACATTTAAATTTTAAACTGTCAATATTAATCAATTAACAACAGTAACGAAAATTATTAATTGATACCAAACGATTGAATTATAAGTTTATTATTTGAAAGTTGTGGATAAAATCTTTTTTCTACTCCTGTGTAAATATAGTCCTCTTATTTCAATTTCTTCGATTAATTACGGTAGCCATATTTCAGAACAGTGAAATATAATTCATAATTCACGTTTTTCGGCCAATCACAGAACCAGAAATTAATTTTTCTTGTTTATTTTATATGTAGATTTTCTAAAATATTTATGCGGTTTTTCGAATTTACCGGAGTAGAAAAAGTTTAGTAATACATTCGGAATTATGATCATTATTCACTGAAATCATAATATCATAATCCCTTATTTAATAATATACTATGAATACTATTAGTTATGTCATGTGTACAACTTACATATATTCTGTTTTCTTCTTTCATTTTATAATTCTATTGTATTGTTTTGTTCATAACTTGTTCTCTCCAAGCACAATGTACTACTTTTATAAACACAAGTAATGTGTAAAAATAAACAATAGAATTCTAGTTCTCCACGTTTCTGCATACATTATAAACCTGATATTATTTATTTACATATTATTTACTTTTTTGCATTATTCTTATTCTTTTACTCATTTTAGTGTTTTAACAATTTTTAAATTAAAACCCAAGTAAATTGTAGTAGCGAACAAAAACTTTATTGTTTATTAACATATTATTTATTCGACAAATTTATTATTGTTCTTTTCTTCTTTTTCTGTTTATTACCAGTTGCGGTACAAATTTAATAGAAAACAATAAAATTTTCTAATTTCCATCTTCTCAGAATACTAATATTGTTATTTTTATTTTGCTTCCCTTATGTTTTTCATCTTTAACGCCAATATAGTATCATTTTCTGTTTCACACTTCTACTAAGTTACAAAAAACAAATAAAGTTTAGTGGAAAACAATAGAATTTCCGATTCCCCAGGTGTATTTATTTGTTTACATACGAGAATTGCTTCCATTATATATCTTTTATCAACTTCTATGCTGTAATATATTTTTCTATGAAGTTGCAAAATACAATTAAAGTTTTATAAAACAATAGTTCTAGTTCCCCAGTGTCTTATAATATTTGGGTACACATTTCTTCTTCTTTACATGTATCCTTTTTCAATCTTTACATATTATCATTATCCAGTTCTATATTTTGACGACTGAATAAAATGCAAGTAAAATTTAATAGGAAACAAAAACATTTTCATCTGTCCAATAATATTTATTTGCATATAGCTTCTGCTTACATATGTTCTCTTATTCTTCTATTCTTTCGGTTTGCTACTTACAGATTTAGTACAAGTAAATCTTTCTAGGTACATGGATTTTAATAGTTATTTATGTATTAAGGACATAATCAAAAGATTATAGCAAGAGAGAATGTTTAAAGCTGTGATTTATTTTTTAATAAATTGTTAATTTAACAAATACTTAATTTTTAATACCATTTCACAGCCTGATGAAGACTGGTTTATAGTCGAAACGTTGGTGTATTACCTGTATTAATGGATTTTATTAAATGACTGCTACTCCAAAAGTTTTTTCTTAATTACTAATTAACCAGGCGAATAAAACCAATTCTGTATTGATAAACATAAAATTTAGTTCTAGCATTTTTCTTGCTTTCTTCTTTGTAACATATTCTATATCTTCTTATGATAATACTGTTAAAATATCATAGTTGATGCTCAGAAATATATGATGATGTTTTAGGCGTTGTTCGATCATAACAGTTCTCAGCCTATTTTTTTAATATTGTTAATTTTTAAAATGATTTTTCTACGATGCAATTTGTTATCATTAAAATAAGATAAATTCTCAAGATGACTTCCATGTTTGAAAAGAATCCTGCATTTTTTTTCTGTTATTAACATTATTCTCGACTAAAGACGCTATTATTTTTTTCTATTAAAAATTAAGTTATTTCGTACTACATTAGTAAAGTACATAAATTTTGGTGTTTTCTGGGTTGGCTCTTTCTTATTTTCCAAGTACCTAATGAAAATTTTTGACAAAATTGTTAACTTGGTAAGTTGGCTAAGATCCCATATTAAAATACAAGTAAAGTATTGTAGGGAACAATATAAATATAGTCCACCAAGTACCTTGGTGTACATCTTGTATTATTTATTTATATATTGTTTACTATTTTGTCAACGATTTTTCTTCTGTTTCTATTTACGTTTTACAACTTGCAAGGTCTAGGTACCTAGACTATAAATTTATTTACGTTTTTACTATTCGTCATCCAGAATTTGTTGTTCCCTTGAATGCCTTTAGTTAATTTTACTAAATGACTGTTTTTTCGTAATTACAAACTCTCCTGTATAACATACTAATATTATCGTATTATATTCTAAGAATCTAGTTTAAAGTTACAAATAAAGTTTAGTAAGAAACAATAGAAATCTATCCCACCAAGTTCCTGTACATCTTGTATTTTTATATTGTTTACTATACTGTTTTACAAATGAAATAGCAGAAATTCCAGTTGTTTAGGTATCTAGATTATAGTTTATTTACATTTTTACCAGGAGTTGTAGTCTAAAATCCCTGATTAAAATACAAGTAAAGTTTTATGAAAAACAATTCTAACAAGTGTATAACATCTTATATTTTATATATTGTTTACTATTTTGTTTTACAACAATTCTTCTTCTGTTTATATTCATCGAGAAAGTACTATACTATTTTGTTTTCCGATCATTTTTCTTTTGCTTCTATTTACCAGGTATTTCTAATATTCATCGAGAAAGTACTATCCCCAGGTGTCTGTGCACACTGTACTGCTTACACTATTTACTCCCCCCGTCCCTTGTAAACTACCCCCCGCTTCCACCTATTCCAGTGGTCTAGGTGTCTAGATTATAAGTTTATTTAAATTTTTACCAGGAGTTGTATTCTAAGATCTCGGATTAAAATACAAGTAAAGTTTAGTAAAAAACAATTAAAATCTATCCCACCAAGTGCCTGTACATCTTGTATTTTTATATTGTTTACTATTCTGTTTTACGATTCTTTATTTTATGTACTAGTGAAACAAGAGATATTTCAGTTGTCTAGGTATTTGGATTATAAGTTTATTTATATTTTTACCAGGAGTTGTATTCTAAGATCTCGGATTAAAATACAAGTAAAGTTTTGTAGCAAACAATTCTAGTCTACCAGGTGTCTGTACCAGGTATCGTTACTCTAAGATCCCAGATTAAAATACAAGTAAAGTTTTGTAGAAAACAATTCTAGTCTACCAGGTGTCTGTACCAGGTATCGTTACTCTAAGATCCCAGATTAAAATACAAGTAAAGTTTTGTAGAAAACAATTCTAGTCTACCAAGTGTACATCTTGTATTTTATATATTGTTTACTACTTTATTTTACGATCATTCTTCTTCTGTTTCTATTTACGTTTTGTCACTGAGTTAAGAAAAAATGAAATAAAAGAAATACCAGTTGACTAAATATCTAGATTATAAGTTTATTTACTATTTTGTTTTACTATTATTGTTCTTCAGTTTCTATAATATTCATCGTGAAAGTACTACCTCCAGGTCTCTATCCACACTGTACTACCTACACTATTTCCTTCCCCCTATCCCTTAAATATAAGTTTATTTACTATTTTGTTTTACAATCATTGGTCTGCAGTTTCTTTAATACCTATTCATCTAAGTCCACATTTTACTGCTTATACTAAAATACAAGTAAAGTTTTGTAGAAAACAATTCTAGTCTACCAAGCGTCTTACATCTTGTACTTTATACATTGTTTACTATTTTGTTTCTTCCTCATGGAGAAAGTACTACCCCAGGTATCTCCCCACATAGTACCTCTTACACTATCCTCCCCCCCCCCTTACCCTTAACCAACCCCCTACTTACGTCTCAGTGTGTGTACTCAGCAGCCGTCCACAGCGATCCACACCGACTGCCTGCGAGCTAGGCCTCGGGTCGTAGCCACCAGTGAACGTACGTGTAGTCGGCACCGTGGCTCGCACTGTACTAACCAACACGAGCAGCTGGACGAGGACGCCAGTTGCTATAGCAACGGCCGGAGTGGTGTGGCGGTGTGGGGGTAGGTGGCAGCACCTGGTGGGTTAGCTGGGGGACACACCATGGTTGGTAGGGTGCTGTAAAGGGAAGGGGTGGTTTGATGGGTTTGGTGGTTTAAAATATAAGGCGGTTCTAATAGTTAGATTTTAACTAACATTCAACAAAATGGTCTTTTGAGCTGGATATTGCTGTGTATTGACATACTGCCGTTGTATATTTTTAACAAAAAAGATGCAATGTTAGTATATCAATACACAGCAAAATCCGGCTTGAAGGATCATTTTGTTGAATGTTTTCTCGGTTTAGATCCTATTTTAAAATTTATAAAAAGACGTCTTCTTGACTGGTGGCTAGATTAAGGAGAATTTTTTTTTTTTGTTATTCAGTTAGTTTATATAGTGATAGTCTACGCAGTGCCGGATTACCCATTAGGCAGAGTAGGCAATTGCCTACGGGCCCCGTGTCTTTTAGGGGCCCCGCGATCCTCTATATTGGATTAAAATAATATTGATTTGATTTCGAAATCGTTGTATGATGCAAAAAAAATGAAATTGTAAATGAACTAAATTTGTTATTTTATTATTAACTATAAGTCTAGATTTTTTAACTCATACAGTACGCCGAACTGCGGTAGCTTATGCCTTTGTATAAATTGTGCCGTTCCCTTAATTAACGAAATTTCCTAGAATCGACGTATTATGTAAAGAATAGCAGATGTGATCATGATAATAAAGTATTAAATAGGCGGCCACCAACAAAGATATCAGTTAGTATTTAGTAGAATGGGGAAGTTTAGCGTGGTTGAAATTACATGTGAAATATTTTTTAGTCGTAAGTATATGAATAATTATAACTTGAAATGTAATTGAAAGTTAAAATTATGTTGCCAATTATTTATAATTAATGATTTATCTTCGAGCCACACTGATGTCACAAGTGAGTTATGTGAGTTTGGGTGAGTAAAAATGTAGAATATCATTTTTGAGGGCAATCTTAATAAAATAAAAAAAAAAATTTTAAAATACGCTAAACTCCCCATTAAATAATAGACATTTCAATTTCCGTGAATCACTATTTCTCCCGTCAGAGAAACCTGTAGAATGATTTTGAGTGATAGCGAATTTGAGTTTTACTTGGGTAATCTAGTTTTGAATTTATGTTGTTCTGTCGTTCCTTACTATTGCCACAGCTATTGCTTACACTGAGTGTATGCATATAAAAACCTAAATATAGGTATGTATATTAGTATGTTTTATAGTGTCGTTATTGTTGTTGAGAAGAAGTTGGCGCTTGGTGCGCAAATAACAGTACTTGCCTCGAGCGCAAAATTGCCTAGGCACGGCCCTGCTTATCTTAATATTACTGATACACTCTCCAAATATTTTTTATTATTTTTTGAATATCTTATTTAAAACTGTAAAGTACACATTTTCTTTCAAACTTTTATATTCCACTAGTGAGTATAGGTATATTCTATTAATTTTTTAACAGTATGTTATATTTTTGTATATGTATATTATTTTATTAAAATTGTTAAGTAGTAAAATCATAAACTTATTAGGGGAGGGGGCCCCGAGATTTCGATTGCCTAAGGGCCTCTACATGGTTTAATCCGGCACTGAGTCTACGTCACTTACCAGTTTTGACCCAACATAAGACTTTTATAAGGAGGAAAGATCAATTTAACATAAAACTGTAACTGTAATAAGTTTTATTTATATTTTAATGTACCTTCATCATACATATATGTTAAATTGAACTACAGTACTATCAGAAAATATTTAATTTTAATTTAATACACTGAATTAGAAAAAGTATAGATTTTTTCACAATTTTTCCGAAATGTACAATGTTGAAAAGAATAAGGACTTTTTATAAAAAAAATACCAGGGGTCTAATTGTGAAGTCAATAAATTCTAAAAAAAATGTACTTACATAAGAAAATACAGACATGGATTTTTTCATTACTTTTCCTGTATTGCTGCTTTTCGTTAAAAAATATAAACGAGTATAACTCAATCAGTGGTCCGCGAAACTCTTAAAAATTATTTGTCAATTACCTTTTTTAAGAATTTTCGTTTATTTTCTGCGGTTTTTGTTAATTTTTCTGTGGTTATTTTTTTGCAAGCAATTTTTTAATACCACATTTATTTTATTACAAATAAAATTTCTTATAATTTTAATTTTGTGGTCAGGAAATTTCCTCTAATATTTTCTTATTTAAAAAATTCTTATTTTACAAAATATGGCTCTGAGATTTTTTTCCCGTAGGTAATGTACAACATTAAAATAGATGACTTTTCGTAAAAAAAATAGATCAAGTAATAATTTTGAGTCGTTATTTTTTTTAAGAAATCGTATCTCGGAAAATACGATCTTTGGAATCTTTACACTATTTCTCTTGTAATTTGGGTACAGAGTTTCAATTAAAATAAAAATCAGTTTTATCTTCCTGTAATTTAAAAAATCTTATATTAAAAAAAAATTGAAAATAAAAAATATATGTACTAAGAATCAAACTTATTTGTTTACTGTTTAAAACAGAATAGGTAACCTAAAAAAAACTATAAGAATACATAATATTACATTTATTATTGATATTACATTTATTATTGATACATCTACGACTAAGTATAAATATAAAATATAATAACACATTTAAAAAACAAATATTTACTCCTAATTTTTTCTATATGCATAAGGATAATCATAACCACAGCAACCCAATCCAAACTTATTCAAAATCATTTGTTTTTTCTCATGTAATTTCTGCAAAAAAAATGGTGGTCTAGGACCAACATATCCTCCATAATTATTATTATATTCAGGACTTAACTCTATATCTATTTTATCCTTCAAATCCTTGATTGGTCTTACAATATTATTTTCAAACATCTCGAAAATATTCGGAATTAAAAATTTCCCTTGTTGTTTATTTGTTGGAAGTATTTTGTTTATTAAAGTGTCATTGTTTTCAAATTGATGATTGATGAATTCTTTATCAGTCAGACGGTCGTTATTAATCAAAGTTGTATTAATAGTATTTTCTAACGCCTTAACTTGAATCTAAATTACAAGAGATTAGTTAATAAACTAATTAAATTATAATTTTCTTGGACTTACCACCATGAAAACAATTGCTAAATACGTTTGGAACATTTTGTAGAGCGAAAAAGCTTTTTGATGTTTCATTTTATACTAGTATGTAAATCCTAACAGGGTACCCGCTCAAATATAAATTATTGAACAGGAATTATGAATATTTATTAAGAGAAACTTTTTGTAAAATCTACATATTTATACATATTTACAAACAGCTATTTAATTAGAAAAATCAAAACAATTTTAAATATAGATTGACACATTCACGTAGTAATTGAAGTATTTATTTATAATAAAAAAACTAATTATTTATTACAGAAAAAATGCATAAAATTTAACCAGAAATAGAAATCGTTGGAGCAACAATATTTACTAGTAACTTTTTCTTGTAAACCTTCTAGAAATTGAGTAAAAATTCTTCAAATTTTTGTCACTAATGTCTATAGCCCGTATTACGAGCTCACTTTTATAATAAAATCGTGATTTTAACGCTCGCTTTTACGTCATAATCTTATGTAAAAATAAGCGTTAAAATGGCGATTTTGTTATAAAAGCGAACTAGTTTACTTTTATAATAATATCGTGATTTTAACGTTCATTTTTACATAAGATTATGATGTAAAAGTGGGCGTTAAAATCGCGATTTTATTATAAAAGTGATCTCGTAATACTTTTCAAAATTGATTAACCATTGATAATTTTATAGGTTTTGGCCTGATCTTTCCATGTATGAATAAAGTAACCGATAACTAACTTGTAAATAAATTTATTAGGAGCTCTTATCCGCAAATAATGTGTAATTGTCTTTCAAAGTCACTTTATCCATTGGATTATTATTCTGTAAATTAACATAACAAAAATAATTATTTCGATGTTGGTTGCAATGAAATATGGATTACTGAATTCGTAGATGTTTAGACAAGGTGAATATGACGCACAATTTGTACACGTTAGAGAAGGATAAAAAATATATTTGGAATGTGACGGGCATTAAAAATGTCAAAATTTGATATGTAGGTTTGTAGTGAAAGATGCCTCAATTTTGCAGAGCAGTTTGGATGTTTCAAATAAAGTTGTAGTGGTGATTACTTGCCCTTCTATACATTTTCGTCTGTAAAAGATTATAGAGAAATAATTATTCTCCTACAAATAGAAAGGAAAAATGGATAAATGTGTAAAAGGAGAACTGATATGTTTAAAGAATTTCATTTTATTAAAGATATTTTATCTATTGAAGTCAGATGATTAACATATTAACTAGAAATAATGTTTAAATAATGCTAAACATTGCAATTTATTGGTATATTCACAAAAATTGTTAGTTCTTCGTCATTCCATTTTTCAAAGAAGTTCACTCGTTCTCTCACTCTATATGGCCGATGTTCTGGATTTACAAAATCATCTATTTCTTCTAACTCTTGGTCCTCGAGTTTTTTTAAATAATTGTAAATATCTCTTGAAATGATATTAATGTATAGGTTAGAGTTGACAATTATAAATAAAAAGAAAAAACTCGTGGCTTTTCAAAATAATTCGGTCACTATTCACAACCCGAACCAGTTTATTTCGAAGTTCAAGTTCCCAATAACTTACCTATCAGATAAAGCTAGATATTGTACGAATATATATTACGAGTATACTGTGGTTGAAAGACGAATTTGACGTTTATTTGACAGATATGTTTTATTTCAAACTTTATTCTTATTTGGAAATACCGATCATAAAAGTTTTATAATAATTATTAATCGATTTATTTGTCAATGTCAAATTTTTTTGTTTGTTTCATTGTTTTTGCTACTGGATCAAATTATTATGAAAATACCTAAACTAATTGTTAATTTATGGAGTGATAAAAATGCTAAAATAATTGAAATTTCGAAATTTTTTAATTGTTTATGTCAGTAGTGAGTTATAAATTGTTTTATTTATTTAATACTGTCAAAATTACAGCGTTACTATTAGTGTTGAATAAACAAATAATTATATTTAAGAGTTTGACAAATATAAACTAATATTTGTTATATTTAAATGTTGAGTACAGTATAATATTTATTTTATAGTAGACTTGCAAATATTTTCCTCCAAAATAAAGTTCAACAACACTTCAAGGACTATATGGCACAAAACAGGTTTAAACGCGTTTTAGTAACTTTTTTTGATCAAAAAAGTTTCTTATTTGCATATTTTTAAAACGAAAACAAAAGCAAATACCAAAGATATTTTTAAATATATGTTTCTTGTTGAATAAAATGCAGAGATGAATTGACAAACATTTCCCTTTAACACAAAGGTCCTAAATGCCTCGAGCATTACCAGAGTCGGCTATAATTATTGCAAGTTTTGACTTTTGATATGGGTAAAATAAAGTTTATGTGTAGGAGGAGGTTTCTCGCTTGATTAACTGTTGATATCTCCAACAAATTATGCAAATTCTGAGTAAATATTTACTCTTGTATTGAATGAACTTTAGCAAATATGATTCTAATAATAAATGTTAATGTGTATAAACACTTTGAGTGCAAATATTTAATTTATTATATATTTTATACTAATAAAATAGTATTGTTTATGTTTATTTATTTTTTCATCAAAATTTAATGTTGGAGAATTGAGACCTTGTATTGTTGTTTCAAATCCTGAGTTTGTGACCCATCGAATAAAATTATTTTTATCTATTTTTCAAAAGAAATGGCTCATGTGGTTTACTCTCCATTCCAGCTATTACTGGTAAAGGCTCTTTACGGTATACCATTACCGATTATATTTTTATGTATATTATGTTTATGTATTTACATATATTGAATATTTCCTTCCAATAATTTTAAACAATCAGGTTATAACATTTTATGAATATCAACCAATGAAAATCAAATATCAGTGAATATACTGCACATGTGCATAACCTGAATATATTTAACGTTTATAGAATATTGTAATGTTATAAATGACATTTATATGACAATTTAAAATAAATAATAATAATATTTATAGCAATAGTTTATATTTGTTTAATGCGAAATTTGTTTTTAGAAATATTCTACTAATATACAAATACATCAGAATATTTTTTTCGTATACTTACTCGAAAAAATATTCTGGTGTTTTCCATGCACTTGTGATAAACTATTGATTATTTTTTTAAGTTTCTTTAAACCAATGATATATATTATTCATGTGTTTGCATTTTAATCAATCCTGTCGTTATTAAAAGGAGAATAAACCTCTAGAGTTTACTCCCAGGATCAATCTCTGCTGCTCTGTATAGATTTTGTTTTTTTCACAAATATCTGATAAATAATTATCAATATATAAATCGAATAAGTAAAAATATTTAGTACCGTTTCGTCAAAATCTAATCAATCTAATCCATTATTATTAATATTGTTATTATTATTAATAATAAATATAACTCGAGGGTTCGGTACATAGAAAATAATTCTTCAGTATTTAAATCGGATTTTTTTATTTAGATTAGATTTTTAAAATTTTTCAAAAAGGTCTAGTATTTTTTTCAAAAACGTGTTTCGCAAAAAAATCGTTGATAAGAAAAAACATAGTACAAAGAAGTAAAAAGTTAAGGCAACGATAAAAAATACCGTAATATCCGTTTATAACGATACCGGTTATAGCGACAACCTGGTTATAACGTCGAAATTGCAAACAATTTTTCGTCCAACACTAACGTTTTTTACTTTCAACGGTTATGGCGAGTTCCAGTTCGATGTCGTTATAACTACTCTTTACTAGCAACGTAAATTAAACAAAAAATCACACATTATTTAAAAAATTCTACATTATAAATTCAAAACAACATATCAGTAAAGTTGTTTTATCGACGAAATTATACTGTTTTAGTACTTCTTGAAAGTATTGCTATAAAAAAACAACAATATCCACATGCTTTTTCCTCAATTTTTTGTGTGATTTAAATCAATAATTATTGTTTTGCCTTTTAAATAAATAATTTTTTATTGATACCTATCTTTCAATAAATTACATATACATTTTTCGTTATTTCATGTAGTGAACGATGGATGCATGGAATTAATTAATTGTCTTTATTTAATTTTCCATTGTTAATCCATCTCCAATTCAAAGTCAACACCAAATACCCATGAACTGTATTTTTATTGAAATTTAAATCCAACGTCAACAACCGTAATAACAATTAATATTATCTAAGTTTAAATCAAGTCCACGATGTATGTAGCACAGTATTCTAGTAAATCTAGTCTACGTGCATTGTACAGACAATTGGTAATCTTCATCGCAGAACGCAGAGTTTTATTGTGATTCTGGTCGCGTGGAATGGGAAAAACCTTTAGCGGATTGTATGCTAAGTCAGACGGTGTTTACCTCTTGTATGAAGTGGTACGAGCAGTTATAGTTAATAATATACGTGCACCATGAAGTATCTCTTAATTTTAGTGCTTATTTTTGAGGTAAGTATGATTTTATTTATAACAAAACACCAGTTTAATATTTTTTATTGTTTTCTTTGACCATTTTAAATTTGTGGTATATAATTTTGGACATGTAAGTCTGTTCATAAGAATAATTGATAAGTAATTATAAATAAATTACAACAATTTTTTTAAAAATGTTAAGCAGAATTTAATGCCGTTTTTTATATAATTTATTGCACACCATTCCAAGCAGGAACCGAGCTTAGCTAGTATGAGTACTTGACTAAAGTTACTATTTTAAAATATGAAGAAAATTTATATCGGTACTTGGTTTTTTAATAAATTTATTCAATTTTTGTCTTACTTTATTTACATTTTTAGTACAGAAACGATCCTTCTGCTCTTTCTAGTTTAGTAATGTTAGAAAGTACGAAATAATCGTTCTGCACTTTAATAAATAAATTTGAATAAACCAAATACAAATTTGTTTTGTTTTTCTCAAATCTTCAAATAATCAAGCATAATTAAATGCAGTTAGCATTTGGATGGGTGTTTCACTTTTTTGAATTTAATAATTCTTGAAAGGACGAAACAATCGTTCTGTACTTTAATAAATAAATTTCAATAAATAAGGTACAAATTTGTTTCGTTTTTAGTAAATTTTGAAATAGTCAAGCACAATTAAATGCAGTTAGTATTTGGATGGATGTTTCACTTTTTCTAGTTTAGTGATTTTTTGATAGACGAAACAATCTTTCTGTACTTTAATACAAAAATTTAGGTATATAATATATAAATTTATTTCGTTTTTATTAAATTTTGAAATAGTCAAGCACAGTTATATGCAATTAGTATTTGGATGGGGTTTCACTTTTTCTAGTTTAATGATTTTTTAAAGCAAGAAATAGTCGTTCTTTATTTAAACAGTACAAATTTGTTTTATTATATTAAATTTTGAAAAAGTCAAGCACAAATGAATGTAGTTAGAATTTCTAGTTTTATGATTTTTTAAATAAAAAAGTTTTAATAAACGAAGTACAAATATGAAATAATAAAGCACATTTAAATACAATTAGAATTTGGAAGGGTGTGTACATATCATCTATTATTCTCTACAATTAATATTTTATTTTAAGGCACAACATTACAGATTGGTACTTGGTTTTTTAACAAATTTTCTAAAGTTTATAATTTATAACTCCAAATCTTACACTCTATAAATTTATAATAGAAGTAAATGTTTTATTTTGAAAAATTTTTTAGGTGCAATCTTCCCCAGCAAACTGGTTCACCCGTTCTACAACAGCCCGCTCAACAACGCGGTCAACAACGCGCTTAACAACTCGTCTAACAACCCCCTCAAAATCCGGTCCCCCTACCCCTGTCTTTATTTCTGACAACTACATCCCCGCTGCAATGCACGTATTATTCCATTTATCCGATTTGATGAAATATGAGTCGAAGCCTCCTTCAACGTCATCACCTCCTGGTGCACATCCTAGTGAACCTACGAGCACGACGGTCAGACCAACTCAACCCCACAAACCCGGGAACTACGCTCCTGATAAAGACGGGGAAAGGGTTAGTCAATCTGGACTTGGTTGGAGTTTTGGGTGGGGTAAAATAGAAGGGGGGTAAGTTCAAAATATGTCTCTATTGTCTTTGAAAACGCGAACTTGGTTTTTGGGACTCTGAAAATAAAAGAAAATTTGAAAAGGTTAAAACTGAATTGGCCGTTTTCAAACATGCAAAATCTTTTATCAAGAATATATTTTCTCGTAAAATAAAAAATAAAAATGTTTTCCCTTTTTGCAACTCGATCCATAGACATACTCTATTTATATAGAAAGGTATAACTTTACAACTTCTATTGTTTTTGAAAGTAGAAAATTCTTAGTAACAAACAAAAGAGATATAAACTAACAATAAACAAATGGAAATTCATATTTCCTAAATCTATAAGTCTAGACATAATTGTTACAATATTTTTTTTGTTTATTTAAAACTACTTACTATTACATTAACACTGATAGTCACCTCAGTTCTCTAAGTGTACCATGAGATAATTTCAGACTATTATATGAGATCAGTACCAGTGTAACATACACTTACACATGGGCGCCGACTACATGGAGTCATCGGGGCTCGTACCTAAAAGGAAAATTTTCTTAGAGGCAATGCCCCCAAGGAGACATTTTCCTTAGCGCAGCATTTTTTTGAATCAGTAGTAGAGCCCTGAATTGTTATTATTTTAAAGAATTATTTTACCTCCTTCCATTTTTAAGTAACTAACTTCTACCCTAAAATAGATCTGAGTTACACCCTTAAAAATATTACTAGTGAAACACTCGCATCAAAGAACCTATGTATATATATTTTCATTTTAAAATTTCCACTAGTACAGGCACAATTACAAATTGAAGATCAACCAATAGAATCCACATGACCGGTAATAATGCGCGTCTCATGATATACCGGCGATCCTGAGACGCTAGTACTCAATCCCGCTCTGCGGGACGCCAGGACGGTAATGAATCGTCAGGCCTCCTCCCTGCTTGGTGGTCTGGCTAGACCGCCTTCCAGGACATCGCATGTCCTGAAGGTGATCTAGTTCAGCCGGCCGGGAATTGGAGCACGCTTTAATTCTTGGCCTGCTGAAACCAGAGCACATTCTGGAGCAGTTTTGGCTACTCTGGATTGTGCTCTGGTTTCACTGGGTCAGGAATTAGAGCATTTTGAAATGTTTGCTCTAATTCTTGGCCTACTAAAACCAGAGCACATTCTGGAGCAAATTTGGCTGCTCTGAATAGTGCTTTGGTTTCAGTGGGTCAAGAATTAGAACAATCAGAAGTGTTTGCTCTAATTCTAAGCCTGTTGAAATCAGAACACATTCTGGAACAGATTTGGCTGCTCTGGATTGTGCTCTGATTTCAGTGGCATAGGAATTAGAGTATTTGGAAATGTTTGCTCTAGTATTTCATTTTTATTTTAATTTATATTTTGATTTTGGTCATTATAAAACATTTTGAAAAGTCGAAGCCGATGGTAACATATTTTTTTCAAGAAAATAAAATGCAGTACTGGGATTCAGTTCCTTTATTATTAAAATTTAATTAAGCTCGACCGATTTTGTCCCCACTTGAATCATCATTTGATATGTACGTATAGTTTTCGATATTTGTCAAAATCATTTTATATTATTACTTTTTAACTCAAAATGTGCACACCTTTATTTATATTTTTATATTATGACTTTATATACATTATATTAAATTGACTAAATTGCCTTCAAATGATGACAACCAAAAGGGGTCGAAACCGGCCGAAGTTTATTAAAAATTTTGTATATATTTCCTCCCAGTATTGAATATCATATTCATTTATATTTAAGTCAAGAATCATCCATCACTTAATATTGTTTTTAGTTTACCGGATATACCCCCCTTGCTTAAAACTCAACCCCAACCACTTCCGGCAGACATAGACCTCTTCGGAGCAGCACCTAGTGATCTTCTCCACCAGATAAACACCCTGGAGGACACCGATACTATTGGAGACGATGATGTTCAAGTCGAGAAATTCGCTGTAAATTACGATGACACAGTAAACTTGGATTTCTTGAGACAGAAGAAAACTCCACCCACTAGAGCTTTCGTTACTGTGCTTTCCTTATTTGATTTACTGAACAAGGAATCAAAGGAACTTGGTTTAAATAAATTTAATGTAAGAAAATAATCTTATTAAATTTTTAATTTAAATATTTAAATATTAATTGTTATTTTTAGGGATATTCTGAATCAATGTTACAAGAATTGCAAAAAACATCTGAAGGATCATCTACAGAACAATTGAAGTTTGTGCTGTCTAAAATAATAGACAATCGAAATACAAGGAAAGATAATATATTGAAAAAAATTAAACAAATGATTGTTGACTTAGAAAAACCAGAAAGTTATATTAATATGGCAATTAAATATTTACCACCTCTGCAGTTTTCGTTATAAATAATTAAAAATAGATTAATTTTATCTAGGCTAGACTTTGATAATAAATGTATATAACAATTCTTGTTTTATTTATCATAATCTATATTTATTTTCAGATTATTAATATAAGGAACGTTACAGAATTTATTATTAATCATAAAAATACATATACAAGGTGCTTCAATAAGTTTGCTCGCTCTTAGTAACTTTTTTACCTCTCGCTAGTCAGTAAGAGAGGTATTGGAATCATGCTAAAAATCTGATAGTGAGATTTAATAATGGATAAGCACGTTTTGAAGTTCCTAGAACACGATTTTAATATTTTTACGATGATGTTTGTCCGTGTGTGTGTGGATGGATAGATGTTGTCGTAACGATTACTAAAATACTAGTAAATAAATAAAATTGAAATTTTGAATATAACATTCTGACACCCTAGATTAGATCTGATTGGATTTTGGTATTAATCGTGTAACCGGAATGGTGTTTTCATGAAGATCTGAAATGTTTTTCTAAAATATCTTAATTATGAATATATGAGAATGTTTCTAATAATAATTTAATATTATGTCATAAGCTAAAATTTTATTGTACAAATTTGTTTCTACCAAGCCCCATTTAACTATTACAAATAATTAATGATTCGGTAAATTTATTACACTTGCGGTTAATCTGTTTGCCTATGGAAATAAATGTTTTATATTTCACACTAACAATTATTATAATTAGCAGGATTGACATCGAAAATATTAATAATTATCGAATAATATATAAGAAATTGTACTCTACTATCAGTACAAAATATTAATAAAAAGTGTAAAGAGGACAGGCTAGAGGTTATGTGCTGGCCACACCAGATTTTTATTAAGAGTTAAGAGTTTTGTTAAATGACCAAAATTGTGCCATTTTAAATTACAAATTAGTAATGTAGACAGAAAAATCCCAAAATTTGAAACAAAGTATATTTTTTTCTTAAGATAGAATCAAAAATTTCTACTCCTTTATTGCAAATAGATTTTTTTCTCTTCTCAATAATATAATTTTATATTTTTATACAATTTTTTCAAATAAGCGAGATTCGTTTAAAAATTAAAATTTCATAGTGGTTATTAGTTCATTTTTAATAAATTTTGTTTTATTATATTAATTTTATGCACTCTCCACTTCAGCTTGACATCTGGTAAACACAAATATCAGTTGTAAGGTTAATTAAATAAAATAACTACAATATTTTTTCATGAAACATATTTTTATTTGGTTCAAATTCAGTCTTAAAATAATTTTCTAATATTTTACATATATTTCCAATATTTTAAACAATATTTTGTTGTACACAACAATCCTAGTCTTTATACAAACAAATTAATACTTTATATTCTCTAATCAATCATCATTTTATAATTAAATTATTTTCATGTAATCAATACATCTACAATTAAAATTTAGTTATTGGCTTTCTTTTGAAATAATCAGACGTGTTTCTGTGTGCTCCTGAAATTTTTATTTTAAAATGATTTTCATTTAAGAAGTAAGTTCTTTTCATAATAATATAGTATTCATACTTTCATGCTGTATGATTTTATACAGTTTATAATTTAAAATATGGTACATTTTATACATGTTATGTAATATGTATCAATAGCATTTAACATTTTTTTGGTATAAATGTACTATATTTTTTTACAATGTTTACATTACATCGTATTACAATATTAGATATACTTTAGTTAAATATTACAATATGATATATTGTAATGTAATTTACGTACAATATAATAATTATAAATTGCACATTGCCCATTTTTTGTGGTTCATTTATTTAATAATAAAATAAATTTTGGAAAAGCAAAAAAAAAATAGATTAATTATGTAACCATTAAATTTCAGTAATGGCGTCATATAATGACGTCACTTATACTTTATACAGTGTTGTTGCTTTGTGAAAAGCTGTGATTTAATTGCGCAGCAGCCCCTATAGTTAAACCAACAACAGAAGCAAAAATTTCTAATAAATATACTCCTAAGCTAGATGGCTGAATTTTGTCCATATTTGTATTTTCCCTTAATTTTTCTTTTGTTACACTTAAGTCAATCCTTAACGGTTGTCCATACTCCCTATTAACCTTTATATCCTTCGCATCCAAATCAGGACTGTAAGGATATTGAAATCCTTTATTATCCATCAACTTTCCATCAACTGCTTGTTTTAGTTGGGAAATTGTAACTATTTTTCTGATAACTTTTGCTACTTTTTTCTGTAGTAGGCTGGGCTGTTCAGTTGTTGTGAGTTCAGTTGTTTCAGTTGGAAAAACGAAGTCTGTGTTTTTTTCTGAGGGCGGTACTATTGCTATGTTTTCTGAGTAAGGATTGGTATCAAATCCTTGTGCAGATCCTGAAGAAGCACTAAGGAGTGATGATATAAAAGTATGATTCACAAATAATGGTTTTCCAAATATAGAAATTAATATCTAAAAAATAATATAAGTTAAATTGCTAATTAAATAATTTGATAAGACTTACTTGTAAAATTAAAAATCCTAATAATATTTTACGCACAATATTCATTATAGTATGTTTGAAATATCACTACTAAATAAACATGACTGATTCATAAACTTGCCATTTAAACAAATGCCCCACTATACGGGTATAAGGACAAATTTCAAAATCGTTGCTAAACGTTGAATGACAATTGAATTTAAATTTTGTTATCTCACCCTTGCCCTAGTCATCATTTGTTATGCTGATTGTTGAATAAATATTTATTTGTTATTTATCTGCATTTATTCTAAATGTTGCTACATTTTAAAAATGACGTAAAACATTTTATTTTATTTGTTACAGATTTTACTACAAGACAAAAAGAAAGTTATAGTTAGTGTTTTCTTCAAAAATTGTAAGTATTATATTTCTTATTTTTTTTTTTTGAAATGGCATATTTAACAATGAATAATATAAAATCGTTATCCTTTTAATATACAATAATTAACAATGGCAATATGTATAATAATTAAAGAATAAAAATATAAAATTTAAAATCACTCTAGACACCCAAATTACACATATTATAAATGAGTTCTATTATTGTTTAACCGCAATATTATATCTGCTATGTTTCATTTTAAATTAAATGCTGGTACATTTCTGTTAATCAAAATTCAAGTCTTAACCATAGCTATAGCTATAAGAAATCCCATGTTTCATATTAAAATAAACTCATGTTGTAGTAATCTTGATTAAAAATATTAAACACGTATTTTTTTTTTACAAAATAATTAATAGTGAATAATAAATAAATAAAATTTTCATGACGTATCTGTCACAATAAATGAAAGAGATACAACGTAAGACAAAACGTTCTTTAGTCGGGGATATGACGTCACAGAGACACACTTTTTAAAATGTTATTATTAATATAAATTTATTTAAAATTTGTGCTTTAGAAAAAAACCAGTAAAATAAAAAGTCATTGTATTTAAATTTACATTTTTTGTTATTCATTTCTTTTTTATTGGTTCTACATTTGCTATTATTGTTTTTCTTAGAAATTATAACAATATAATTAATTTTAATGTACCAAAACAAATTGCCTCTTCAATAGATAATAAAATAAAATTAATCATCATCTAGAAATACAAAAAAAAATTTGGAGTCACTCCATACAATACGATATACATTTTAATCATTTCTTTTTTTGCAAGCAACATATGTATAGGTATGGATTGTACAACTAATTAAACTAAACTAATTTACATATGCATTGTGCATTCCGTTGCATCATAATCGCGTCACTAGTAACTACATTACCAATTCAGGCTGTGCTATAACTACCTGTTTGCAATAAATGATTAGGACGATATGTCAATGGCCCAAATAAACCACAACTCTATTTACTGTTATTGCTATTTATAGCAAAATCGATATATTCGGTAGTGAAACGTAAACATAAAACATTGAATAATATCTGTTTGACATTAAATAAAAACAAATAAATGTCATATACGTTTATTATAAATATAAAAAAATGATTGTGTTGGAACTACACTCCATTTGGTTTAAGAATGTAGTGTTGATAGAGACTTACCAATCATAAAAATATAAATAATAATATTTTTGATAATAAATTAAATCAGATAAATGTCATTTACTGTAACAAGACGGAAAGTTAATTACATTTATTATTTTATAAATATTAAAAACGATTGTATTGGAACTACACTTCATTTGGTTTAAGAATGTAGTGTACAGAGGAACTTGACAAACATAAACATAAAAACATTGAATAATATTTGTTTGACAATAAATTAAATCAGATAAATGTCATTTACATTTATTATTTTATGAATATAAAAAATAATTGTGCTAGAACTACACTCCATTTGGTTTAAGAATGTAGTGTTGAGAGGGACTTGACAAACATAAAGATAAAAAACATTGAATAATATTTGTTTGACGATAAATTAAATCAGATAAATACCATTTACATTTATTATTTTATAAATATAAAAAAAAATATTGTTTTGTAACTACACTCCATTTGGTTTAAGAATGTAGTGTTGAGAGAGACTTGACAATCATAAACATAAAAACAAAAATATTATTTGTTTGACAATAAATTAAATCAGATAAATGTCATTTAAATGTATTATTTTATAAATATAAAAAATGATTGTGTTAAAGTTCATTTTAATATTACTATAATCAAAAAATCAAAATCATTTACTGTACAAATAATATTTTTAACAATTCTGACGTTTATTAGTTATAAGCCATTTGTATTTATAAACTTTTGCGTTATATTATTAGTTATTTTTATTAAATTTATTGAGCTACCCTTATTTATTATGCAGATGTAATAAAAAAAATGTTGGGACTGTGTAAAACAGTGTCGTGTTTGCACCAATCACAAACCAAGAAATGTTTTCACTATACCACCCTACACTGCTTTCTTAAACCAAATACATGAAATAAAGTACAGTATTTATTTTTGTAAGTGTTTATTCTAGTGTAATATAAGATCGAAGTATCCGTTGCGTTTAAATTTCCCACCTATAGTCCGAACCCAGTTGGTGACTTTTTAGGGATTTTTTCACCTGCCAAACCAAAATTTCACGTCTGTTTTGTGACTGTCATCACTTTTGTTTACTTTTTTCATAAATGCGAAAGAATCTAATACTCGTTACAAACAGCAATTATAACATAAATGTAACACAATATGGGAAGTAAGAATTGTATGACTTGCAGAAGAAATGAGAAAAATTTGCAACATTTTTACAAGAGGTTAGTTATGATGTTTGATAACTCAAATATGGTAGGTTTTAAAATTAATACATTATTGATTAATAAACGTTAAATTATTACTTCAAACGTTACATAATAATCAGAAATAGTAAGTTTGATAAGTAAGATAAGATATTTTACTTCTAAAATGAGGTTATTTGTATAATTTTTTATACATTCAAACCAATTAAGTCTCCGTACACCAGTAAAGAAAAAAGTTATTTATTCTTTCAAAGATTTTATTAAATATATATACATGAAATAAATTTTATATTATAACTTACTATATTAATAAATAAAATAATGTATTGACTTAAATTTATCCTAATGAAATCAAGAATTACATTTATTATAACAACAAAGTACGCCAATTTAGTCTACGTACACTTAAATTATACGGACTCAATGATCTTTTGAACCTTTATTCATTAGAATTACATCCCTTATACGGTTTGTCATATTTTGAGTTTGGGAGTCAATTTTATCCCATTCTTCTACCACAAATGTAGTAGTTCTTTTATATTCTTTGGGGGTCTTATATTACACATTTTTTAAAAATAAACCACATATGTTTAATGGGATTCATATCTGGAAACTCTGGAGATGTTTTTAATTGTTATCTTATTGAAAAATTTAAGAATCCCTTGAACCCAAATGTTCAGCACATTTTTCCAAATTTTCTTTTAAAATATTCAAATAACCCATTTTGTCATCAATAAAAATTAAGTTTTCCAACCATTTTGCTCTCATACAGCCCCATATTTCACTGTTGGTCATAATTTTTTGTTTTTATTTGTTCATTCTTCTTTTTTAAAATAATAATTCCTCCATCTGATCAAAAAAGGTTTATTTTGGTTCATCTAAAAAAATTACTATGTCCCAGAAGGTTTCAGGGTAGTTTATATATTTTCAAAACAAATCGTAAAGATATGTGTACGGAGACTAGTTAGTTTGAATTAACGAACGAATTTGTGAAATGGGGTTCGGATTTTTGACGGGGTTCGTACTAAAATAATTAATTTTGAAATCTATTATGTATATATCGTGATATTTTTCTCTGTTGGTGAACTTATTTCTGATATATTCTTCTAGAACAATTAGAAATAACGAAAGTATAGATAGTTGGAAAGAAAGAAGTACTGTTCATATTGACTCATTCAACGACAATTTGGACTGTGATTCTAAATTAGATTGTTCTTGTTCTTGTAACTGCGTAGAAACTGCTCCAGATGAAGTAAAAAAAACTGGTAGTAAAATAAAATGGAATGAAAATAAATCAAGTACTTCTCGTTATCATTACCGATGTAAAACTACATGCAAACCAAAAGTTAAAAAGCCTTCCATTAGACGAAATCATGTACTTCCTTCCACTAGTTGTATTCATTGCTCAGGAAAAGACAGTTCAAGAAAATTTAAAAATGAATGTTACTGTTGTTCACCTCCAAATAAACCATTACTGCCTGTGAAACCAGCAGTAACTATTCCAAACCCTAAAAGAGTTATCCAGAGTGGATTTCGAGTTCGGGAACGTGATCCTTCTCACACATCCGATACTCTTTTGTTAGCAAAACATCTGCTACGCGATTACGCACCTGAGAGCATTTTTTTACGTAAACTACAAAAAGAAGCAAAATGCGTTTATGATTGTCAATGTACATCATGTTTAATCAAAGAAAGAACAGCTAATATTAAGTACACTAGAAATAGACAACTTCTAGAAGATGCTTACGACGATGTTGAAAAAAATTCAGCAGATGATTTCGCTAGACAAAAAAAATCCTGTGCTTGCCAAACTTTTTCTCATTGTAATACCATGAGAACTCCTTGTAACACTTTAAGAGCCTCACAACAAAATATCACAAACATACCATCAACTATTACCAGAGATGAAATAGATTGTGAAAAAATTCATTCTGTCAAACAAATTCGAGAAGAGAATTTTTTTGACACTCATTCCACTGCCAATTTAACCAACAATGGAACTATTCCTCCACATAAGTGCAGACATAAATTCACTCTTGACAGTCGACTAGTTCCAACTCCAGTTCACACAGATAACTATGGTCAAAGTTTATGTTCCTACTGTTCCAAACCAATGGAAGGAAAAACCACCAAATCTATCGATGAGAAAACAGACATCTCTCCAAAAGACAGCGAAAAATCTCCAAGACAAGCAGCTGGAGCTGACTCTAGAGTCACTAGCGACTTTTTAAAATGGAAAGAGACTTACCCTTCGTTGAGAACATCTCCCAGAAAAATTAGCTTCGCCAGTAAAAACGAAGAAATAGAATTGAACATTCCAGATGAAATATTTGATGACAAGAAAGACCTTAAAATTAATTATAGACCTACAAATACTTGGGCTTTACGGTATCAAAAAGGTGTCATTTGAAATATAATAATTGCACTTTAATTGTACTTGCACTAATATATTTTTTTTAATAAATAAAGATTAATTATGTATCCATTTTTGTTATTTTTTTGTGTATATTCACAAATAAATTACAAATCACTTTTTATTCATTGTTAAATATAGCAGTATATTTATAAAATATTAATTTTTGTACAGTTACATTACAGGCACTGTGAACTAGACAGAAAATGCACCACACACCACAAGAAACTGCAGCTGAATATTGTGAAAAAAATAAAAATGTAAGTAAATATATATTAAATGTTAAAAAATATTAGAATATTATTATTCGACGTTATAACCAGTTATTGTTGCTATAAGCGGTATCGTTATATACAGATTTTACCGTAATTTTTTATTGTTTCTTTAATTTTTTACTTATTCTTTAAAACATTTTTTTTTCATAATAAATGTCATTTTTTAAACATGTTTTTAAAATTATACTATACCTTTTTATAAAAATCAAAAAAATCTGATTTAAATCAAGAAAATCCGTTTAAAAAAAATCGAATTTTTACGCAACCCTGAATATTTTTTGTTATTAAACATTATACCAATGTAACATTAGTCAAATTCTTATAATTTCCTACATAAAAATAATCTCCATTATGCACTCTCCACCCTAGCTAAAAATACCTGGGAGATATGGTAAACATATTTTTGGGTTTGGTAACTTTAATATATTTATTAAATAATGTATGGGATTAGTCAAATTCTTATAATGTTCTACATAAAAATAAGTTCTATTGAGCACTCTCTACTCTAGCTTAAAATACCTGGGAATTGTAGTAAACATCTTTAACAAAAAAATTATAGTTACAAACGAGGTTACAAATAAAAACAATTCGTGTTTAAAATCGTTAATAAAAAAGTTTAATTTTGCAGCTTCACTTTCTGTATATTGATAGACAATCATATTACTTTTATCTCTTTTTGTTGCAGTATGACCGTATGCAGCCATCTCACTCTTATTCATAATCAGCGTCGTTGAAATATCTCAAAATTCAGTTGGTTTTAAAACTTCTAACAGTATGCAGTTTTTTAGTAAAAATTGCAAATTTAAAATGTATTTAAAGTGCATAAACAATTTAAATAAAATGTCCATGTAACTCGAGAGGACCTGGAGGAGACCTGGAGATCCATGAAGATGACGGAATTCAACCAGAACATCGTTGGAGGTAAATAAAGACTTCAAGTTAAACAGATGAATACAACATACATCTACACTTACACATACCTACATGTTACCTATCACCTAATATTTAACGAAATTGTTTCAATAGAAATAACCACTTTACTGTTTTAACAATCGAGAGCTCTAAAATTGGTTACGCTTGTTTTGGCAACTGTTGTAAAACATGTATTTACATACAATTCTTTTAATACTGGGTCGAATGCGCTGAAAATGGATATAGGTGTTTAAAATACCACAGATTTTGATTTTCCTATAAGAAATTCTGGTTCTGCTATTTAAATATAACAAATGAGAGCTCATAAAGTTGATCACTTCTCTTTGACAGTTACATTCATACCAAGTTCTTTTAATAATGGATCAAATGCACTGAAAAGGTGTATAGGGGTTTGAAATAACGTAGATTTTGATTTTCTATTATGAAAGGGGCCCCACATTAAGTAAAAAATTCATAATCAATCGGTAAATGGCAAATTTATTGGTTTTTCAAATGCTATTTCTGAACCTAAATCTGGGTGTAAAGGGTCGGGGCTGCGGCCACCTTACTAATTTTAGAAGTATTTAACATATCTGATGCCAAAGGGGCCCCAAATTGTCCAGGAAAGCTATAATTAGCGAAATCCTCTCCAATGTTACTCTTATGGGAGAATCGAATTTCACTTATTTAAGCCATTAAATTGTTCAAAATTCATAGGAAAGTGTAAGATAAAGTTTTTAAATGTCCTAAAGACGAATTTCCTAGTAAGAAACACGTGTTTAAAGTCATAATTAGGGCAATAATGTCTTTTAAAATCTTAAATGTCAAATAGAATTAGCCATTTTTATTTAACTTTAAGTTAAAATATCTGGCTTTAAAAAAATCGTATCTCAAAAAGCTTTACACTAAAAAATTCAGCGAGAAAAGACGAATTTTTTGAATATTATAATTATTTTTTAGAATAAATTTCGAAAATTCAGTTGTGATTGTTTTTTGTTTTCGTCATTTTCGACCAATCACAACCCTTGTTTCAAGGTGAAACCAGTTCGCCGCGAGTAATTATACAGAGTAGACGTGCTGACGGAGTGCTCCGCAAAAACAATAAAAAATGGACATAAAACACAAATGTAACCCGGATTAACGACTCATAATCATTGTTTGAGCTGTTTAGAAGTAACTTGACTGAAATTAAATAAATATTTGCAAATTAAACAGAATTTTTGAACTTGCAAAATTTGTTTTAATTGTTTTATAATCAAAAACAAAGTAGAGGTTAATTTTAATTAAATTTTAAATAAAGTTGAAAGAAAATAACATAAAAATGCGATATTCAAGTGTTATAAAATAAAATTATAAGAAAAACAATGATTTCAGGGAAGTTAAGTGTGACAAAATGGCGGACAACAGTGCAAGTGGTTGAAACGAGTGAGTGAGGAAGTGGACATGTCCAACCGATGAGGAGACTTGGCCGGTGATATTGGAGGACTGGAGGCGAGCCGAAGGAGCAGTCGGGATCTGGGGAGCGGAGTCGAAGGTGAGAACTACAGCAGTATTGAGGTTGGTCTAACTTTCATTACTTAAGTCGTTCTGCCTTGCAGTAATTAATCTTTGTGTTCGTTTCTATCAACTAGTTCGTGTTCATTTATTAATTAATGTTACATACAAGGCAGAAACGCATCCACCCTTGAATGATTCATCCCTTATTGTTTATATTTAATAATTTTTTTTACGGTTTATTAAAAAGTGAAGCGAACTTCATACACTGTTAATTGTACTACTTGCGTTACATGTTCTATTAATTATTATAGGAGTATATTAATAGTAACCATCACTTATTTTTAAATATTTATGTGAAAATAAAAGTATAAATAATGATAATAAAAATATCAGACCAATTATTATCTAGAGTGCGCCATTCATAACAAAAAGTAAACTTAAATCATTACAAATTTTCCAAAATAAAGTTTTGCGTTTAATTACACACAAAATACAGCATTATATGAAGACGCACAACATACATTACAGACTACATACAAACAGCAGGAACACATTTTACACAAAACAGAGTTGGGACACCAACAGCGATTATTATTATTAGACTATCAGTAGTTCTATTTTCATAAAAGTTTTGGAAATGTTGTGAATGTGATATTAGTAGTACGAGACACAATTTGTGCAGTCGAATTTGCCCTAAATATAAATACATGTGTGTTTAATTAACTGGTTGCTTATGTGTTGTGTTTTGGTTATAGTGTTTGCAATATCCTGGGACACTCGGAGCTGTAGTGGAGATGTGAGACACTCGGAGTTGCTGTGGAGACGTCGCGGGACACTTGGAGTTGCTGTGGAGAAATCGTGGGATGAATGAAGTCGCAGGACCTGCAGATCATTTGAATGGTGAGTTCATATTATATTTTTATTGTCCACACCCTAGATTTAGGTGTGACAACTCTATACAGAACCTACGCAGCTACAAGCGACTAATAACTCGTTCATTTTTTACTGTTAAATTGTGTTAGGTTTATTTATTGTATTTTAACTTTTTTTCTGCTTCTTGTAGTTATATTAGCTAAGCTTGTATGTGAGCAGTTAGAAGTAGGATGGGGGACCGTGTTTCAGAAATAAGTTTACTTTCATTTCTAGTAGGTTGCAGCTAGATTAGTCTGCATATTTAGTTAGTTATTAGCTACGATTTGTGGATTATATTTTCGGCAATAATTAAGTAGTCAAGCCTGTATGAGGACAGTTACATGTAGGATGGGTGACCGTATTTAAGAGATAACTTTACTTGTATTTCATGAAGGTTGCAGCCAGATTAGACTGCATCTTTTATGGTTATTAGATAGGTTCTATGAATTATATTTCGGGTAGTAATTAATTAATTAGTTAGGATTGCACTAGAACAGTTACATATAAGATGAGTGACCGGGTTTCAGAAATAAATTTACTTGTATTTCATGTTGATTTCTGTTACATTTTATTATATCTTATAGTTACTAGTTACATTTTGTAAACCATATTTTGGGCAGTAATTAATAATTTAAATGCATGTGTGTTTAACCAACTCGTGTTCCGCGGACCTGGTTGCTTATGTGTTGTTTTTCCATTGTAGTGACTGCAACACCCTTGTACACCCAGAGCTCTTGTGGAGACGTCGCGGAACACTTGGAGATGCTGTGGAGACGTCGAGGGACACTCGTAGCTGCTATGGAGACATCGCGGGACACTCGGAGCTGTTTTGGAGACATTGAGGGACACTTGGAGCTATAGTGGAGACATCGCGGGATACTCCCAGCTGCTGTGGAGACGTCGTGGGACACTTGGAGCTGCTATGGAGACATCGCGGGATGAATGGAGCCGCAGGCCCTAGAGATCATTTTAATGGTGAGTCCAAGTTATATTTTTATTGTCGACACCCTAGATTTGGGTGTGACACCTCTATACAGAACCACCGCGGCTTCAAGCGACTTACAGCTCGTTCACTGTTTACTCCTAAGTTTAGAAGATATTTTCTTATTTCAAAACAACATTGCAACTAAAATACATATTAGTTTTATTTACATTGTTTTAACTGTCTCTGATACACATCAGTAATCATTTAATTTGCTGTATGACTATTTCAAAATGAGTGACCAGAAAACTACGCTTAATATTCATTAATTTTGTACATAAATTAAAAATTTCACATGGTAGTTTTTTGCACATTTGACTTCGCAAATAAGAGTGAACAGTGATTTTGTTTGCAATTGTAGAAGGTGAATATATATGGCTTGTTATTTTAGGTGATTGAGCGCGGCTGCGGCTACAACTGTTAGGAAACCTGCAGCTACTGCATCTGACGGAAGACTTAGTTGCTAGTTGATGTAATAGTTTAAGTTGTTTGTTAGTTTATAAGTTTCTCTTGTATTTCACAGGTCTTCTTTAATTTGGCTCACCGCGACCGCGAGCCGCTTTCGCGTTTTTCCTTTGCTTTCTGAACAATTATCTGAATTGATGTTGAAGTGCTCCCTTGACGAATCATCCTAGGATAATCGTGCGTCGCGTATGCCACGTGGCATGCGCCACCGCGCGGCTTGCCCAGACGGCAGCTAGGGCTCTAGGGGATGTAGTGCGCACTTTGGAGTGGGCGGGTTCCTTTTAGAGTCACGGTCATGTGGGGGGGTAGGTAGGACACGCGCGCGGAGGGTAGTAGAGATTATCAAACTTGTGCTTTGGGTGTTGACTTGTCGTACCACTGGGTCGCTTTTCAATGTTCAATCACTTGTTTTCTTCGTGTTCTTCGTTCCTGAGATGGTGTTAGTCAGGGGTAGGCCCGGAGTGGCCAGTTTTTGTGGACGATAAGCAGAACTATGAGAGTTCAACAATTATGCTTGACCGCTTTACGAAACCTCACCGTTTCGTAAAACTCGAAAGTAGTGTTTAGGCTGCACCACAGGAAACTCTACTGCGCGACGGTGCTCCCCCAACCGTTGGGGCAACATATCTTTAGACGCGGTGCTTATCAACTTTTAGCTTTTCTTTTGCATTTCTTTTTTATAATTAAATAGTACAACACAGTGGTGTTTTAAACTAAATAATTTATAATTGCGTTTTTAATTACATTAGTAATATTTAATATATTTTAGTCTTTTTTCTATAACTATTCACTTGATTAACGTAACGAAAAATAAATAATTAGACTAAAAATAATAGACCTTCTGTCTATTATTGAATTGAATTGAAATAGGGACATGATAGATGAATGTGTAGTTGACAGGCACTGTAGTAAGTAAATGATTTTGCTAAACGTTTTGCAATTTTGTGGAGTGAGCACATACCCGTGATGGATATAGGCCGGGTGCCCTCGTGGCCGGGTAAGCGGCTGGCTGTCCGAGCTTGACGAGGCAGGTCAACTGAGCTTTCAATGGTGATACCGCGCCAGAACCAGTGGTGTCGTCATTGGGGGACTTGGTCCAGGTGCAGATGCTGTCGGTGATGTAGGGTGTGATGCGAAAGCATGGCGTGGGGGTCGGCAATACCCCCTCGTAAACCTCTAGTAAGAACAACGGCGGAGTTTCTTACTATTTCCTAGTTGTAATTACCTTAATTAAGGTCGTTCATAAGGTAGCTTAGTATGTAGTCTTTTAGCTTTGCTTTGCTTGCTATCAATTAATAAAGTAACGTAACGTAAGACAGGAAAAATAGATCATTTTCACATAGCACTTCAACCAACGTAACTCTTGCAGGTCGCGCAGCATAAGTATTAAGTTAGTGTTTAAGTTAGAAAAACGTTGTTACTCTTAACAGGCTTAGTTGTAAGTTTCTTTCAGGAAAAACATGTTGGCTATTGCTCTCATAGTCTCTAGTTATAATTGTAATTTTATTTCAATATTCATTGTAGTAAAGAAAAGACTATGAGGGTAGTCAACAATGTCAGATGCAGCGGCGAGAAGACGTCCAGCAACAAACTCTTTCCCCTTTGTATTGTAATAAAAAATAAAACCCCCAAACTTACCTGTGTTGTTAGTTGGCATGGTAGCGAGTAAGTAGATTAAGGAGGGCCTAGACGTAGATAAGAACTTAGATAAGGAACTAGAACTGTAAGTCAATATCCACATTGTAAAACCATTGTAAACTTACGATGTTGTAAGGGAATTCCTACCATACAACACCGTAAAGTATTGTAAACGTGTGGTAAACTTTGTAACTGTACGACTCGGTGTGTATAATACAACACTGCGTCGTGGAGTTCACAACACATCTAAATGCATTGTCCAAATACTTTGTAATGTTCTGTACAAGTTCCCCTTGGGTACACACATATAACACATAAAGACGACATTGCATTTTGTTGTAAATAACTTATTGATATTTACAATAAAATATAATGTCGTCCAATTTTTTGTGTTATAACTTTAAAAAAATATTATAAAATTGTAAACATGTGGAACTTGAAACATTATAAATTATTTATAACATTGCATTCTGAATGCATTGTAAAAGATACTTTATAATGTTTTGTAGTTCCTCTTGGGTACAAAAATGTAACACACAAAGACGACTTTTTTTTTTGTAAATAACTTATTATTATTTATGACAAAAACATTGTCGTCTAATTTATGTGTTACAATTTTAATAAAAAATAATTTTGTTGTACCGATGTGGAACTTGGAACATTATAAATGATTTAAAACAATGCATTTTAGATGTAGTTGTGAACTCACGACACAAGAGTTTTGATGGTGCATTTGACACCGCAGAGCACAGTTATGAAGGCTACCACACTCTTACAGTACTTTACTACGTGCTGAACTGAATGTAAAACATCGGAAAGTATTTAATATTAAACTGCAACACTTGTTAACTGTACGGAATTGCATCTGTTGTACAGAATAAAACATAATGTCTTATTCTGTACAACAGAGATACTTTGAATTCACTTCTTAATTGTTTAAAATAACTTAGGTTTCCGTACTGTTGAACACATGTAATTTGATAATAAATACTTTGCGATGCGTTGCATTCAACGTCGTAAAGTGTTATAACATCTCGTATTTTTTAATTGCGCCGGGTGGATCAGACGCTCTGGGCTGCACTTACAAAATGCAAATCTTACAACACTTTACGGTCGTATTCCCGGTAAGATGATTACAACATTGTGGGTACTTACCGCTGACGTGGAGAAGGGACGTTATATTCTCTTGTGGAGATTTATAGTGGAACTTCTTCCTGCGGTGGTGATATGCAGTTGGGACTTTGTCTACTGAACACAAGGTCTCGGCTGTGTGTAACTATAAGGTGTGGTAATATACTTGTAAGTATATTGCAGTGTCTTGGAGCAATGCGGGTTTGGTGTAGGAAGTAAGTAAAACATTATGTTTTACTTATCTTCTATACCAATACCTACACTGCACCAAGACATTAATATACTCTCAGGTATATTTCTACATCTTTGAAGTTATACACAGACGAATACTTTGTGTTTGGTGAACGAAGCCCCAGCTGCGTGTCATCGCCGCATGAAGCAGTTCAACTTTAAATCTCTACAACAGAATTTAGCTTCTCCATGCGGTGGTAGATACGCAGTTGGAACTTTGTTCTAAAGCCAAAGACTCGACTGTGTATAATTTCGGGATGTAATATATTGATGAATGTATTACAATGTCTTGATACAATGTGGGTTTTGGTATAGAAAATAAGTAAAGTTAACGAATTTGTAGGATGTTAACTTATAATCCTATAAATTCGTTACCTTATATTTATTGTCGCAAATTAGAATTTTATTGTTAAAATGTAGGTATTTTTTATAATTCAATAAAATACGGGTTAAATGTATATATTCTTTTATTGAAAACATCCATATTTTACATTTCAGGGTTGCAAGAAACAGTTAAGTATATTCACACGTATAAAGTTCCAAATTTCGCCACCAGTTGGCAGCACCTGTCAATAAGGCCAAGTGCTGCCATCTATTATCAAAAATTGAACTATAAAAATTGTCAGCACTTGGTCCTCAAATGCCAGTTTTTAAATTACATACGCACGTACATACATACGGTTTTAAACCAGAATCTGAGTATGAAATCTGATTTTGTATCCGGGACACATGCATCGTAGTAGCACTCTTACTCTGATATTTTGCCTGAACTGAGAACGACGATTTTGTATCCGGGTCACATGAGTTGTAGGAGCACTCTTACCCTGATATTTTGCCTGAACTGGGAACGACGATTTTGTATCCGGGTCACATGAATTGTAGGAACACTCTTACCCTTATATTTTGCCTTAACTGGAAACGCCGATTTTGTATCCGGGTCACATGAATTGTAGGAGCACTCTTACCCTGATATTTTGCCTGAACTAAGAACGCCGATTTTGTATCCGGGTCACATGAATTGTAGGAGCACTCTTACCCTGATATTTTGCCTGAACTAAGAACGCCGATTTTGTATCCGGGTCACATGAATTGTAGGAGCACTCTTACCCTGATATTTTGCCTGAACTGAGAACGACGATTTTGTATCCGGGTCACATGAATCGTAGGAGCACTTTTATTGTATTTTAGTGGTACTTTAAGGGACGTTATAATAGATTATTTTATACAATTTAAAATCATTTTTTGTATCTTTGAGAATTATATACATGTGAAACCGTATGTACGTGAGGATGTAACTTAAAAACCGACATCTGAGGACATTGTGCTGACACTTTTTGTAGTTCAATTTTTGATAATAGATGGCAGCACTTGGCTTTATTGACAGGTGCTGCCCCCATTTTCTGTGGCCAATTTAGGAACTATATACGTGTGAATTTTTACCGTATGTAACTTAAAAACCGGTTTTTAAGGACCAAATTTTAACTTAAAAAAAAGGTAAGTCGACAGGTGCTGCCGTCTAGTGGCGAAATTTGAAACTTTATACGTGGATTAAGGATAAATAACAATACATTTTTGTATTTTACATTATATATTGTTATTAAAAAGCATTAATTTTACAAGTATATTACCAAACGTACATGATTATTTCTTACAGTTTTATTTCAACATCCAAAGTGTTAAGATGTCGTAACATATTCATTAATATATTAGAACATCCCAAAACTATACACAGCTGAGACTTCATCTTTTTTATGTTTATTATGACAAAGTCCCAACTGTGTAACATCACCACATGAAGAAGTTTAACTATAATTCTCCACAAGAGAATTCATAATGTCTCTTCTCCACGTCAGTGGTAAGTACCCACAATGTTGTAATCATCCTACCAAGAATATTATCATAAAATGTTATAAGACTCGTACTTTGTAAGTGCAAACCAGAGCATCTGCTGCATAAGACGCTGTGGCGTACAAGTTACAAAATACAAGATTTTATAACACTTTACGACGTTGAATGCAACGCATCGCAAAGTATTTATTATCAAACTACAACGTGCGTTCAACAGTACGGAAACCTACGTTATTTTAAACAATTAAGAAGTGAATTCAAAATATCTCTGTTGTACAACAGATGCAATTCCGTACAGTTAACAAGTGTTGCAGTTTAATATTAAATACTTTCCCATGTTTTACATTCAGTTCAGCACGTAGTAAAGTACTGTAAGTGTGTGGTAGCCTTCATAACTGTACTCTGCGGTGTCGAATGCACCATCAAATCTCTTGTGTCGTGAGTTCACAACTCCATCTAAAATGCATTGTTTGAAATAATTTAAAATGTTCCAAGTTCCACAACGGTACAACAAAATTATTTTTTATTAAAATTGTAACACATAAAATTAGACGACATTGTATTTATCATAAATAACAATAAGTTATTTACAACAAAATACAACGTCGTCTTTGTGTGTTACATTTTTGTACCCAAGAAGAACTACAAAACAAAGTATTTTTTACAATGCATTCAGAATGCATGTTGTATGATAGGAATTCCCTTACAACATCGTAAGTTTACAATGGTTTTACAATGTGGATATTGGCTTACAGTTCTAGTTCCTTATCTAAGTTCTTATCTACGTCTAAGCCCTCCTTAATCTACTTACTCGCTACCATGCCAACTAACAACACAGGTAAGTTTGGGGGTTTTATTTTTTATTTATTACAATACAAGGGGAAAGAGTTTGTTGCTGGACGTCTTCTCGCCGCTGCATCTGACATTGTTGACTACCCTCATAGTCTTTTCTTTACTACAGTGAATATTGAAATAAAATTCCAATTATAACTAGAGACTATGAGAGCAATAGCTAACATATTTTTCCTGAAAGAAACTTACAACTAAGCCTGTTAAGAGTAACAACGTTTTTCTAACTTAAACACTAACTTAATACTTATGCTGCGCGACCTGCAAGAGTTACGTTGGTTGAAGTGCTATGTGAAAATGATCTATTTTTTCCTGTCTTACGTTACGTTACTTTATCAATTGAATGCAAAGCAAAGCAAAGCTAAAACACTACATACTAAGCTACCGTATGAACGACCTTAATTAAGCTAATTACAACTAGGAAATAGTAAGAAACTCCGCCGTTGTTCTTACTAGAGGTTTACGAGGGGGTATTGCCGACCCCCACGCCATGCTTTCGCATCACACCCTACATCACCGACAGCATCTGCACCTGGACCAAGTCCCCCAATGACGACACCACTGGTTCTGGCGCGGTATCATCATTGAAAGCTCAGTTGACCTGCCTCGTCAAGCTCGGACAGCCAGCCGCTTACCCGGCCACGAGGGCACCCGGCCTATATCCATCACGGGTATGTGCTCACTCCACAAAATTGCAAAACGATTAGCAAAATCATTTACTTACTGCAGTGCCTGTCAACTACACATTCATCTATCATGTCCCTATTTCAGAAAGTCTATTATTTTTTGTCTAATTATTTATTTTACGTTACGATAATCAAATGAATATTTAAAGGAAAAGGATTAAATTATAATTAGAAATGCAATTATAAATTATTTAGTTTAAAACACTAATGTGTTGTACTGTTTAATTATAAGAAAGAAATGCAAAAGAAAAGCTAAAAGTTGATAAGCACCGCGTCTAAAGATATGTTGCCCCAACGGTTGGGGGAGCACCGTCGCGCAGTAGAGTTTCCTGTGGTGCAGCCCAAACACTACTTTCGAGTTTTACGAAACGGTGAGGTTTCGTAAAGCGGTCAAGCATAATTGTTGAACTCTCATAGTTCTGCTTATCGTCCACAAAAACTGGCCACTCCGGGCCTACCCCTGACTAACACCATCTCAGGAACGAAGAACACGAAGAAAACAAGTGATTGAACATTAAAAAGCGACCCAGTGGTACAGCAAGTCAACACCCAAAGCACAAGTTTGATAATCTCTACTACCCTCCGCGCGCGTGTCCTACCTACCCCCCCACATGACCGTGACTCTAAAAGGAACCCGCCCACTCCAAGTTCGCACTACACCCCCTAGGGCCTAGCTGCCGTCTGGGCAAGCCGCGCGGTGGCGCATGCCACGTGGCATACGCGACGCACGATTATCCTAGGATGATTCGCCAAGGGAGCACTTCAACATCAATTCAGATAATTGTTCATAAAGCAAAGCAAAAACGCGAAAGCGGCTCGCGGTCGCGGTGAGCCAAATTAAACTGAGGACCTGTGAAATACAAGAGAAACTTATAAACTAACAAACAACTTAAGCTATTACATCAACTATCAACCAAGTCTTCCGTCAGATGCAGCAGCTGCAGCTTTCCTAACAGCTGTAGCCGCAATCACCTAAAATCACAAGCCATGTATATTCATCTTCTACAATTGCAAACACAATTACTGTTCACTCTTATTTGCAAAGTCATATGTACAGAAAACTACCACGTGAAACTTTTAATTTATGTACAAAGTTAATAAATATTAAGGGTAATTTTCTGGTCATTCATTTTGAAATATTCAAACAGCAATTAAATTGGTTACAGAAGTGTAGGAAATTACCAGAGACAGTTAAAACAAAATAAATAAAACTAACATGTATTTTCACTTTAAACAAAAAGAAATGTTATTTTGAAATAAGATTATAAGTTCTGAATTTAAGAGTAAATGTATCTAATAAAAAACAGTTAAAATACAATAAATAAACCTAACATAATTTAAGAGTAAACAGTGAACGAGCTGTAAGTAGCTTGAAGCCGCGGTGGTTCTGTATAGAGGTGTCACACCCAAATCTCGGGTGTCGACAATAAAAATATAACTTAGACTCACCATTAAAATGATCTCCAGGGCCTGCGGCTCCATTCATCCCGCGATGTCTCCACTGCAGCTCCAAATGCCCCACGACGTCTCCACTGCAGCTCCAAGTGTTCCTCGACATCTCCGCTGCAGCTCCTACTGTCCCGCGACGTCTCCACAAGAGCTCCGAGTGTCCCAGGATATTGCAGGCTCTGTAAACAACCCGCAACACATAAGCAACCAGGTCCGCGGAACACAAGTTGGTAAAACACACATGTATTTATATTTGGAATAAAGTCTACTGCACAAATTGTGTCTCCTACCACTAACATCACATTCTCAACATTTCCCACATTTTAAACAACTTTGCAAATACTTTTTTTCACTATTTTTACAATGATTATGTAATGGCGTCGGTTTTCAGTCGTTTATCGCCATGTTCGGGTCTACTCGGCCATCTCCGCCTTTCAAACCCCGTGTTTTATTCACAGATGGCAGGAGAGGTTTTAAATCGTATAGTTGGATAAAAACAATTATTTTTTAAAATATAAATGTAGTATACAAGGTTCCATTTAAGCAGGGATAATGTACGATATTAACAAAATACCAGACGTATAAAAGTACGATCACCCATCCTACATGTAACTGCTCAAATACAAGCTTGACTACCTAATTAATTACCGCCCGGAATATAGTTCATAAAACGTAGCTAACAACTACACAAGATGCAGTCTAATTTAACTGCAAGCTACTTGAATTACAAGGAAAGTTATCTCCGAAACCCGGTCCCCCATCCTACATGTATCTGCCCAAATACAAGCTTGACTACCTGATTAATTACTGCCCGGAATATAGTTTATAAAATGTAGCTAATAACAACATAAGATGTAGTGTAATTTAGTTGCAACCTACTTCAAATACATGTTAAGTTATCTCCAAAACACGGTCTTCCATCCTACATGTAACTGCCCTGATACAAGCTTGACTATATACCTAATTAAATACCGCCCGAAATATAGTTCATAAAACGTAGTTAATACATACACAAGATGCAGTCTAATTTAGCTGCAAACTACTTGAAATACAAGTAAAGTTATCTCTGAAACACAGTCCCCCATCCTACGTGTAACTGCTCAAATTCAAGCTTAACTAGTTAATTAATTACTACCCGAATTGTAGATTATAAGACGTAGCTAATAACTACACAAGATGCAGTAAATATATGTATTTAATAATGCATCTATTAATAATGATATGGGGGTAGTCATTAGGGTAGTTCTCTTGAAGAAATTATCGTTAACATATCAGTTAACATCAAGTGGTTGTTCGCGATTTTTAATCAAAATATTTATTTCATTCTAGAAATTGTTAATTAATTATTTATTTTATACTTGTATTATATTATTGTTGTAAATATTTATATTTTTAAAATTATACATTTAGTGATAAGATTATTGTACATTTAGGTAAAAATATTTGAAATATACGATTATATAATATAAATAATTTGAAGTTAATTTTTCTTTTTCATATTGATTAAAAATGCAACCTAAATCAGCCTACTCCCATCCATAATTTTCGGATAAATACTTAGTTCGAGGAAGTAGCCTTGAGAGGCGCTGTAATGATTGAAAAATATTTCTATGCTGGATTTGTCGGATCTTGTATGTGTATGATCTGTGGTTTTTAAACTATAGACAGCACTAGACGAAGTCACATTTACACCGCTAGAAGTTACCAAAAAAAACACTAGATTTATTTGACGGGAGAAATGAAGTGTCAAAATGAAGGTCACGTCAGAATTTATATTTTCCAGGCTATGTTTTCATCATACAAAACTATGATAGATAAACTACTTACAAAGCGTTAGTGAAATACTAATAGTTCTGAAAAGAACTTGTTTTATTCGTGAAATGTCACAAAAAGAGCAATGAAACGAAAAACACGTGCAAATTCAACAAATGATTTGACAACTTCCGAGAGTTTGACGTTTCAATTACGTTTGAGAAGGTTAACCTGAAATTTCGTCTGGTTAAATGCGGCTTCAAGAAATGGCACAGCAGCCAATCACAGGCTTTGATTTTCTCACTAGGATTCCTAGTTACTGTCTATAGTTTAAAAACAGAGTATAATAAAATTTGTTTTCGAATGTCGATCTTGTCAATCTTATCTCACTTCAGACCATTCTATGATTGTCTCATTTCACATCATTCCGTGATTGCTTTACTTCACACCAATCCAGGCGGAAGAGAAAAAGTGGCGGAACTGTAAATCGACGGTATTGACTCAACTCAACAACAATAACAAAATCAACAACATCAAATATTGACACGAGAAACACTTAAAGAGCACAATGGATAAACCACACGCAGCCAACCGCAGAATGGAATGAATACAAAACCCGCCAATGACGTCGATTTAAATTTCCGCCATTTCTTCTCTTCCGCCTGGAATAGTGTGAACTGAGACAATTATGGAATGGTGTGAAATGAGCTGAGAGGCTTGGACACAGGTCGATGGTGCTGCTCTCGTGCCCTATATGGGGTAAACAGCAGTTTACTATTCGTCCGTATCAGTTATGGTGGTAGTACTGCAGCACTAGTAGCCTTGTGCCATCTTGTGACGCTCTTACGTACTATTATAGATTCTAAAATTGCATATTCTGGGACCGAAAAGTCGGGGATACATACCTTCTCGTTTTGAAGATTGTAGGACACGTAATTCTGGATTTGGGTTATACGGTGTTTGAAGATTCTAGGGATTCTTACATTCCATTTAATTTCGTATTAAATAGAATGATTTGTTTATTAATTTTCTTTCACGATTCATGTCAAAATTGATGTTGTGGATGAATAATATTAAATTGAACTCATCATTTTGAATATTACAAATGATGAATTACCTACCTAATTGGTAATTTATAAATCCTCTGAAAAAGATATTTACATGTTATTAACTTAATATAAATAAAAACAATGGGGAATGTGACCAAATTTTAATTTATACATATTTGATACTAGACAAAAAATAAAATACTCGTATTATTTAATTCGATTCATTATTTGTAGTTCACGAGAAATGTAGGGAAGGGATGCTGTGACGTCAGCATGGTAAAACCGTGGAAGAAGAGAGATAGACTGGGAGCGTAAGAGACAGTCTACCTGTCTTTTTCCACGATCCTACCATGCTGACGTCACACAACACTATATACTTTTTTATCAAATCATTGCAAAGGAATAAGGAACGATTTGATTCGAAGAAAGGATGCAAATTTTTATATCTATTTATTAAATTGAAATTTTCTATTAAAACATACAAAAACACTTAAACAAGTGTATTTGTATTTAGTATTTTACAATAAGGCCCAAAAACACGAAAGCCATTACATTACATATGTTAGTTATTGCATTTAGCTGGAGTGCTGTTGTTTTGAACAAAACTCCAAGTACCTGCATCGGATGATACCACGCGAAAACATCCCAAAGTACGGTCCCTTAAATAATTAAAATTCCATTTTATAGTTTGTTAAGATCAAAAAGCGTAATACCATCAAACGCATTTAGAGTTTTGCTGCAAACAACAAAACAGGACTGTAATTCACAATCATAAATTTGACAATTCATACTACGTGCTACATAAAATCCTTACCTGTGAGGAATATGTACAATACAGCCCTGAAACTAAACATACACCAAAACACGCAGTCTTATTGTAAAACGAGCCCGATTTTGGACGGCGGCATTCCCGGACACCGCCAGTTGTACAAATAGTACTGTAGGTTCCCATCCCCGATGCCGAACTTGAGCGGTTCGAGGAACTCTTTGTTGTCCATGAGGTCCAGCGCGTTGAACACGTCGAAGCCCAGCTGCTTGGCCGAGATGAGCGCGTCGGACATCAGGTCTATCCAGTTGGTCTTGGTCGAGACGTTGTAGAACGAGTAGGCGGCTTTGAGAGACTTGTGCACGGGGTGGTGCATCACGGTCGATGGCAGCGTGTAGTAACTCACGAAATCCGTTATTTCGTTGTTGTTCATCACTACGAAACTGTCCACGATGCCTGCTTGCGGTAGAAACCAGTGCCGGAAATCCTCCTCGGAGAATAGCGGCGACAGGTTGAATTTTGTCAGGTACTACAAGAAAAATGTACATGGACAATAACAGAAAAAACTGCAAAAGATACTAAAACAATTCTGGCCCAACAAGATTACTATAGTTCGTCTGAAATAGAAATGGACCTACGCGACAGACACATTTTCGTTCGTATTTTAAAGCAACCACTGGTAGAACGCTTTCCCATTTATGGTTTACGCCCCCAGCACAGAATAGTTACATACAGAAGCGACACTACGTGTCGGTACCTTTCATGTTATCCTATTCAGTTCTATGACCTCGGAGCATTGTGTAGACCTTTAAATTGTTGCCTTTCCCTATCTTTCACTAAGATGTAACGAAACTTTCCGATTTTAAACAATGAACCCTTTAAATTTGTTGACTTTCTCCATCTCTCTCTAATTTTCGTTTCTCTGTCTTACAGTCGCTTCTGTATAAGCCCCTAGCTCAAAGTTACCAATTTGGTGATATTCCCCCCTATTCTATAACTCCATGGTTAATTTTTAACCAGTTACTAATTTTTTTTCTCCAATGAAAAGTGATAGCACTGGAGAAAATATCAACTTATGTTTTTTCTTATTTGTCAAAAATTTTAGCAACTGGTTAAAAATTAACTACTGAGTTTTCAAATTACAATTTAAGATATAATTAGTTGATTTTGTTGTTTTTGCTATTTTGTCATCGCCGGTTATTTTATTGTTAATTAAATAAATGAAAAGGAAATGGAAATGAATCGGACATACATTGAGAAAAGGAAACGAAGACTTAACTAGACAGTCATTCAAATGGACACCACTAGAAAAAAAAGTAAAGGAATGCTAACAGAAACATGGAAAAGGAAACAAAAAGTCGAGTTAAAGAATATGGTTAAACCGTGGAACGAAATGTCCAGAATAACAGACAACAAAAATAATTGAAAAGAATAATTATTTGCGCAAATAATAGAAAAACAAAAGGTGTTTCAATAGGACACGCCAGCGCTACGAACGTTTTGTTTTACATGCGTATTCCATTTGCCACTTGGATCAGATCTAATTTAACAGAATTGCAAATTTGGCAAGAGTCGATGTTTTTAAGATGATCAGTAACTGACTGGTTTTAAATTTGTGTCCTGCGCATCAAATCATAAAAACAGTGAAAAAAATAGCAGGGTAACTTTTCTACTGTTCCTTTTTTTCTTTGCTCGTGTTTATTATTTCTATATTTTGTTATTTTTATTATAAAATATCGTAATTGTTTGTTGTTATCAGAGTTAATATTTCTAGGATAGACTGTTTTCTAAAGCGCAGTCCTTTTATCAATAGCTATTTTTCTTTGTTTGCGCAATGAGTTCATGAGATATTAAATTACTTCTAATAACTCTACATATTTACAGCTTTAAATTGTAAATAATATTATTTCATATGAGAAAGTAAATGTACAATTCTGAGTACCAAGAAAATTATCAATTTATTAAATTAATAAAAAATTGAATTGTTTCTTAATATAAGTTTAAATCTTGTCTTTCATTGTTTTGAAGTCGATACTTTAGTTACTTATATATTTATGCCAATAAAATCAATTAAATGCTTAACATTTCAACATTTTTATATATTTTAAATTAAGATAAGATTATTTCTTGAAAAGAAATAAATCTATCTGGCAAAGAATTATTATCAATTTATCTTTTTTATTATTTTTGCTATTAATTGGGTCAGAAAAATATTTATTTAAAAAATATTATTATTAATAAATTAAGAATTAACTTATTAACTCACCTCTTTTAGCAATTTGTGCGCCTTGGGAATATCAGCAGCGGTCATCTTCCGAAACCCGGGCGTTTTGGGTTGGTCCGGCAACTTATACAGTTTTAAAGTCCTTTGCATTGTCATATTACGCGATAAGTGAGAAAACTTCACTTCAATTAATTTCTTTGGGTTAAGCGATCGGTGCCAGTACCTTCACAAACATTCACACATCAAAACAGAAATTAAACAGCTACATTTAAGCACAGAAACCAGAATTTTAAGCAAATTATGATAAATATATTAAAATATTTACCTGCAAGTGCCGACGGGCTTTGGTAAAACTACACCCGCAGTATAAACTGCTTGGAAAATTCCAGTAAGATGAACTCTTCGAGTAATCTCGCGGATTAGTACAGGGGCGACACGTTTTGAACGCATCTTTTTGTGTACACATAGAAAATTAATTTCTACCATTTTCTGCGTCCTACTAATTATACATAATATAGTTTTATTAAATTAAAATTTGTATTTATATCTACCTTCCATAAATTTGAAGTGTAGCAGGAATAGCTGAAATGAATCCAACTAATCGACCAGATTTAATAACTCGGACTCCGCAATGCCATTCTCGTTTCCAGCCCGGTGGTTGCAAAGCCCTGAATATATTTTTATTTACAAAAATCAAATGTGGCAACCATAGAACCGACCGCCACTAATGCGAATTTTTTAAATACAGACAGACAGAATATGAACAGACAAACATAACATGACTAGAAATTTCGGATTTTCATTATTTTTCTTGTCTCAAAATACCTTTTCGGAAATTCGTTGTTTCGTTTTTCATAATCGATTCGAAATTTTCTACATATACTGGATGTATTTAATTTTTATTTTAATTGTAAGGAATTGAGAAATTTGTTTTATATACAAATTTTATTATATTAAATATACTATTGCATTTGTGTTCATAGGCGTTTATTTTTATTTATTGTTCTGTCCCTTCTTCCAATATTCCTTAAATTTTTTGTTTTCTTTTTACTGTTTTCATTATTTGCATTTCCTATTTACAATATTAACAACAGTCTTATTATGTCTTGTATCAAATTATTTCCTAGAAGTTAAGTTTGCTATCATTTAAAAAAAATACCAGTCACGTGACTATCCTGTGTTTAATAAAATGTAAAAAATCTGGTGTGTCCAACACAATACCTCCCGCTACTGCAGTAATATTTTCAATATTAGTTTTTCAATACATTTAATTTGTAGTTTTAAAATTAGTTTGTTATTGCAGTTGAGAATACTTTTAATTCATTTCATACCTAAAATTTCCTTCATAAAATTTGAATGACCAAAATGACAGCTATTTTTGACATTACTAAAACCGGAACCGAACTTACTTTGATTCATGCATGCAAATACATTCCTTATATATTTCTTCCACCATTTTTAAATTTACAATAAAACTAGTTCATATTTACTTATTTTATCTTTTAAACTTACTTACATCAAATTTGACATTATATGTCAAATTTTGTGAAAATATGAATAACTCATCTGTTTTATCGAAATTTCTTAGCCTAAACGATATGCAAAATTGTTATAATTTATATATTTATTCTGTTTAGCTAGAAGTTACACATATAAACGAAATTATACAGATCGGTAAAAAATTAAAAAAATCTTTATATTGAATAATAACTTAATATGCGAAAAAATGGTATTTACAGGTTTTTTTTAAGAAAAACTGTTTAAAGCTTCAAATAAAGTACTGCTTCCGGTTAACCAATTGTAGTCAAAATCTAATCCGTTCATCATATTTGAATATAAGTCTTAAATACCAAATATTATATTTTTTACATGTATCATGTTGGGGTTATCGTGGACGAAAAATCGTCACAGACACACAGACACACACACGCACACACACACGGACATACAGACATCATGGTAAAAATAGTAAAATCGTATTGTAGGAACCCTAATTCGTACTCATATGTTGAAAACTCATATTCGAGAAATCTGACCAAAAACAATACCTCCCTTATCTATATATTGATAGGCGGGAGGTAAAAACATGTTTAAGTCTGATTTACACACTACGACTACCAAATTTTATTTTCTAATTCTTTTTAACAATCTATTGTTTCAAACAAATCTTTAACATTTATTTTAATATTCGCCTATTTTTTTACAAAACAAAAGCAAATAGTCGTATAAAACTGAAGATATGTTTCTAAAATATTCTGTTTATTTCGATATTAAACTCCGAACTAATTTTGTTTGAAACAAAAGATTTTCGATTTTGTTTCCAAAGTACACTTAACCGAAATAAATAAAATCAATGATTTTTACCTCCCGCCTATCAATATATAGATAAGGGAGGTATTGTTTTTGGTCAGATTTCTCGAGTGTGGGTTTTCAACATATGAGCACGAATTAGGGTCCCTAGAATACGATTTTACTATTTTTAGCGTGATGTCTGTATGTCTGTGTGTGTGTGTGTCTGTGTGTGTGTGTGTCTGTGACGATTTTTCGTCCACGATAACTCCAATACGATACATGTAAAAAATATAATATTTCGTATTTAAGAGTTCTATTCTAATATGATGAACTGATTAGATTTTGACTACAATTGGTTAACCGGAAGTAGTACTTTACTTGAAGCTTTAAACCGTTTTTCCTAAAAAGTACCTCTAAATAACATATTTTCGCAACTTTCGTTATTATAAATACAAAGATTTTTTAATTTTCTACCGATCTGCATAATTACGTTTATATATGACTTCTAGCTAGATAGAAAAAAAATATATAAATCATAACAATTTTACATATCGTTTAGGCGGAGGAATTTCGATAAAACAGATGAGTTATTCATATGTTCACAAAATTTGACATATGATGTCAAATTTGATGTAAGTAAGTGTAAAAGATAAAATAAGTAAAAAATGAAGTAATTTTATTGTAAAATTTAAAAAGATGGAAGAAATATATTAGGAATGTATTTGCATGCATGAATCAAAGTAAGTTCAGTTCCGGTTTTAGTAACGTCAAAAATAGCTGTCATATTGGTCATACAAAATTTATGAAGGAATTTTTAGGTGTGAAATGAATTAAAAATATTCGGAACTGCAATAACAAACTAATTGTAAAACAACAAATTAAATGTATTGAAAAACTTATATAGAATATATTAATACAGTGGCGGGAGGTATTGTGTTGGACACACCAGATTTTTTAATTTCATAGTTCATTTTCAAGTTAGTATGAATTTCTCGAAGTGTTCGAGTTACAAAAATTTTAAGGACTGCTGTCAATTCCTCGTAAATAGTGTAGAATGTAGAATGTATAAAATGTATGAATTGAAACGAGAAAGTTATAAGTCAAAAAGCAAATTGGCCAAAATCGGTTTTTTGCTCATATCAAGTGACCTATGCATTTTTTCGGAAAAACAAAAACATTGAAATGAGCAACTAATCTCTTACGGTTCTCAAGATCCCAATAGATAGCCTCTTAAACGAACACCTGTATATCAACATTATATTTTTAAAATTTTATTGTCAAATTCTAATTAATTTACAAATTTTTGTAATTTTGAAGTTGGCAATGTTAGCCCCTTAAAACGGATCCCTACATATCAACTGATAAAAAAAATAGTGACTAATAAATTTTTTTTTAAATTCAAAAAAAAACTTATAAATTAGAAATTTTATGAATCTATTTTTCTGAAATATTCCTTAAATAAATATTTCGAGAAATATTTAGTGATAAAACAAAAAGGGATCACCTAGATTTATCTACTGTGGTACGTATTTAAAGTGATTTTATAAATGAAAATAGTGTAAATTTGAACATTATACAGTTTTATTTGAATATTTCGAAAAAAGTACCGGTTTTGTGATTTATAAATCTGGTCATCCTAGAAAAATATCATGCGCAAAATAGTCAAAATAAAAAATCGCTATGATTTAAATTGTGGCGGTCGGTAAAAAGTGAAGAGCACTTACCATTTTAAGAAGTCGGGTGGATAGTCAAACCTAAACATACAATCATCATCCTCAACATAATTCTCATTCAAAAGCATGTAAAGTTCCTTCAAGACTAGAGGTTCGTCCAAATTCAAGGTGTCCCACTGAAACCCTTCAGGGAGGCTATACGGCTCAGCTCTAATTTCCGACACTTCCTTATCCTGTTCAATGGGTTCGTTCACTGTGATCTTCTCGTCCATTTTTGGCACTGGTTGAGTATTCCAGAACTGGTATTGTTTGTTCATGGCCTCTTCGGGGGTCTTTGCTGGCTTTTGTTGGAAATTGAACGCTTCCATCGCCATTCGAATGTCTTTAATACTTATGGTGCAACCGGAATTGTATTCGCTATCGTTTATTAAACCATCAGGTTGAGATTTCTCAGTTTCTACGTTGTTGGTGTTGTCATGTTGTTTGTTTTTACGTCGATTTCGGCTTTTAGAACTACGGGGAAGAAGTAAAAAAAACATTTCATACAATTTGGCATGTTTTAGAAGTTTTTATTTTAGGTTATTTTTTCTAAGTAGTTTCCAATAAGATTCAATACATTTCTAACTCAAATCTTAAGTGTATTACTTTAATTAATTATTTAAAAGATTTAAACATAAACTGTATTGATTATTTTCAATGACATGCTAAATTCTTGCCGCTAAATGACATTTTTGGAGGTTAATTTACTTTTTAACTAAACACATCCACAACTTTTAATATAATACAAAGTGAGTTAAACACAAAGCACTAACCTTTTTGTTTGCGTATTTCCTTCCATATTTGTATCTTTATTGGTCACATTTTCCGATATTTCGCCCTTGTCAGCCATTTTTTGAGTCCACTGTCAGACTAAGATTCGCAGTGTTACCACATGCGAAGCAACGCCTCAATAATTCGCGAATAGATAACAATTTATCTTTTCCTGAAAAGCATGTCAGTAAATATGTGCCAATAAATATCATTACATATTTAATTAGTATATATAAATTATGATAAAATATTTTTATAATAATTTTTCCTCAATTCAAACTTAACGAATATTGAAAATTTTACAATAATTTTCTTTCAAACATTAACAAATATATTATTACACATAAAAATATGTATTAAATATATTTTGTCGCCATTTTTGTGACGTAGTAACGCCTTATGGACAAATTTGTAACTATCTGAAGCTTTTGTTTTGTTCTTGTAAAAGGACAAATTTAAAAATGCCTGGAGCGTTGTGAAGTCACAGTATAAATTTGAACTGTTTCAAAAATTTTGAAAGTATTTTAAAGTTATTATTCAAATATTTAATCGTTTAACATTGAAAAACTAACCTTAAAAAATAAAAACTTTTCAATAATTTGCTTTGAAATATTAACAAACAAACAATTTCACATAAAAATATTTATTATACATAAAATTAATTATAAAAAGTATTTTGTCGCCATTTGGACAAATTTATAACTGTTTGTGGCATTTGTTTTGTGACGTAGAAACGCCTTGAAAAGGACAAATTTAAAACCGTCTAAAGCGTTATGACGTCACTGTATAAGTTTGAACTATATTTACAATTTATTACAGGCTGTGCATAAAAATTCTGGAAATGTATTTTAACGATTCAAATATCTGAAATTCAAATTTCTTTCAAGGCTACGAATTTTGCCTGAAGCAATATATTAAGGTCATCAAGAAATATATATATTCACACATATAAAATATTTATATAAAAATATATGATACATAAAATACAAATACAACAATTATTACACATAACAATTAAAATGCTCGATTTACCCTCTTTGTACTTCAAAAAACGGTTTAATCATATCCAATGGTAGAGGAAATATTATAGTTGAGTTCTTTTCCGCAGAAATGGTATTCAAAGTTTGCAAATACCTCAACTGAATAAACATTAATATCTGTAATTCATGTAAATTAGGTAAACTTACTTGTAATGCGGCTGGACTAGACACCATAACATCGGAAGCTTCTTTTAAAGCTCTAGAAGCTTTCATTTCTCCTTCAGCTGCAATGACTTTTGCTCTAGCTTCTCTTGTAGCTTCAGCTTCGGCTGCCATTGCTCTTTGTAGTTGAGTTGGAAGAGAAACATCTTTTCTGTAAGGGTTTAGCAATAAATAATTGTTTTAGAGTTTATAAATGAATTTACATTTCAACACGTTCAACTTTAACCCCCCAAGGATCTGTAGCATCATCTAAAGTCGCTTGCATAGCATGAGAAATTGCTTCTCTATCTGAAAGAATTTCAGAAAGATTTCTAGTTCCTAGAACATTGCGTAGGGTTGTTGCTGCTAATAATCGAGTAGAGTGGCTAAAAAAGGAAACAATTACGGAAAATATTTGCGACTAAATTGTTAAAGTGCAGTTTTCCAATTATTTAATCTGTATCTAAATATAACTTATGATTCTTCTCCTTTAAACTACTTAACACTAATTAATATTACCTGTAGTTTGTAACCTTCACAACTGCACTTAAAGGTTCTTTTATAGAGTAATAAACAACTGCATCTACGGTCACTGTCACTGAATCTTTTGTAAGTGCCTACAAAAAACCTCATTTAAAATATAATATGTATTTTAAAGACGACATGAATACTTCTTGTGGAGGTACATCGAAAGAAACTGTCCTTAAATCAACCTTACAATATGTGTCTATGCAAGGAAGGACGAAAAAAATTCCAGGACCTCTAGCACCGCCACTTCGAAGACGTCCTAAACGGAAAATTACCGCCCTTTCGTATTCTTGAACTACCTTAAAACAATTTTCCACTTTTACAATCATTGTAGTTCTAATTAAAGAGATGATTAATATATAATATAAATAAACATTTTTATCTTTACAAATATTTGGAATATGACGATGAATTAGTTATTTACATCATAAATCCGGTAAATGAGTTTTTACAATACCAATAAGATGATTCAGAAATTTCGAAATGAGTACGAAAACGGACATATGACATATAACATTTTTCAATTTCAATTAAACGTTTGATTTTGTTGCTTTAAAAATTTTAAGAAAGTAAATAAAAATCTTAGTTGTTATTGGAAAATTTGAGAAGAAATAAAAGAAATTTCAATAGAAATTAAATAAGGTCAGATATAAATATTTTAAAAGTAATACTACAAAAAATAATGTACAAATATTTTAAAAATTGTTTAAAGAACGTATAATAAAAAATTATGAATTTTATATCTTCAGGTATTTTACTGGACTAGTCCGCTACAGTATGAAAAAATAGTATATTGTGCAACAAGTGCAGAAAGTTGCCTATTTCCCACAAGGTATGAAAGTTTCGGCACGAAATGAAATCGAGAGCTGGAATCACACAAGGTGAGAAATAGGTGATTCTGCACGAGTGGTACACTATACTTTTTCTACGATTATACTGTTGAACAACAACAAAGAGTATATTCACGCATGCGCAATGTTGGCAATTACTGTGATAAATTATTTCTCACACTTTATAAAATGCAAGAAAAGTGTCACTTTCCATAGTGGTCATAGAAAAAATATATTCCCATTTGTATGAATAATAATGTAAAAGCGAGAACTATTTTCAATATCTCTGCGAAGTGCACAAATTTGAAACAGTTGTCTATTTTTCATAAAAAGGAAGCGTGAAGAAAATAATATGGTTATATTATCCAATCAAAAACCAAAATCAAACTTTCTATCTTCTCCACAATTCGTTCTTATAACAAATAATACTTACAGCAAGTTACTGACCGCCCTAAAAATATTTATTCCTATCATATTTGAATTTTGTTTCTTCCGTGTTCATTATACTTGTAGTTTGTAGTTTTAATTATTATATTGTAATTAATTATATCACGACAATTTTTTCAAATTAATTGAAAGAAATTATTTACATTATTTATGATGTTTAAAAGGACAAAAAAATCGTTACAAAATATAATATTAGTAAAAAAAAAAACAAGTAAATAATTTCTTTTAATTACGTATTGTTATTATTTTGTGAGTAACATTGTTATTTTTGTTGCCTGACCAAAGAAAATAATTTTGGAATTTATTATTTACTGCAGCGCTGTCCTTTTTTATTTTGTTTACGCAATCAATCTGAGATAACGAAATAACTTTAACTCGAAATATATTGGGTTCGGAACAACCCACTTATTTAAAACATGTCTTATAAATACAAGAATATTTACGAATTAATATATTTATAATACGTTCTGTCTGTATACTACAGTAGAGCAAATTTAACAATAGGTCAAACAAAAAATGATTATGTTCTGTTTTAATGAATTCTAAAATGTTAGTCATGTAGTATTTGTAAGTACTAATATAAAACTTACTTTAAAGCAAGCAAACAGCGAAAAGGGCATAGTACATATTAACAAAATAATGGAACCGAATGTTGCTATAATTTCTACACAACCTCCCATTGTTGGTTCAGCTGAAATATTAAAAATTACTACACTGCAATACAAATAATATTACAAATGAAATAAATAACAAAATTTGTAAATCCCATTTGTTTTTCTGATTGTCAATTTTTCTTAGAAAAAAATTTCTGTGGGATTTTCCTTACCTTCTGTTTTATGTGTGTTTATGGATACCATTGCAATGTTTTCATTATTTCTGGACATTATGAACTAGACAAATAAAAAATATTCTTACCTGGCATGTCAAAATCAAAACAAGTATTGAAGTGATTTTATAAAAGTATCTTATCAAATTGTTATCTCTATCTATTTTTATCAGTTGTATATATTTATATTACTAAATAGTTTCTAATAATGTACTTACGATATTCTAAATAGAATTCCACTCCACCCGAATTAGTTTTTTTGAACCCAGCATTCATTAAATTTCAAAAACTTTAATTCCTGTCAGACTGTAACTCAGTTTGACTCTAAATCCGTGTGCATGTTTACAAAATCTTTTTTAAGTTCATTTAATTTTATTTACACCACAAAAAAGTTAATTATTGTGTTGATCGGTCTAAATTAGGCCGTGTGAAAAATTTCAGAATGAATTTTGACAGACATATTTATTTAATATGTTTATATTACGAACTAAATTTAGAATTACACTAATATTTATATTAATCTGTGAATTCCAAATTCTGATAAGTTGAACAATTGCTGGTATTTATACTCCAATTGTTTATAATAAATCTTTTTGGGATAAATATAATTTTATTGTGCAGCATTCGATGCATTGTTTAAAAAGCGGTATTCTCACTGCGCATATAAATAATTGTTATATTTACTCACCAAATTTCCACAAAATCTCAAATTGCAATGATAATAAACAAATTTCACTTGTTCTAATCTTCTGGCATTATTACAGTACTTATATTTTGCTTATACAGTGAATATACTACGAATGATAACAGTTGAAGTTAATTTAACAATTAACTAAGCCACTTGTGTAGTTCTCTAACTTCTAACCCCCACTCAAAGATTCAATGTGTTCATATCGGTCAGAACCGTAATCGCCCAAAAAAAACTAGAGTTATAAAAGTATACTACTTAAACATGATTTTTTGCATCTAAAATTAATTTTTAATAACGATTCTTATTAAGAATCTTATTGGAATTGGAAAAACCCAATAATATAAAATATTTTCCTTGTTTAAGATGTAATATTAAAACCAGGTACTCGAAAAGAAACATTTTGGGGTTAGGTTAAGGTTAACGGTTTTTACATTAATAAAAATTCGGTTTCGGTTTTTGAATATATTAGATTGGTTTCGGTTAAAATTGTAAGTTGTTTTAAGTAAAAATGAAAATTGCGTTATAAAACATAATTAATTAATTATTATTACATGAATTACAGTAGAATTTTAATTTTTTACGAGTTAGTAGCGATATTTTTCCAGTTCGGTTATGTTTTCGGTTACAGAATAACTTTTTTTTTCGTATCGGTTTACGGTTTCCATATTTGTAGAAATAAAATATATTTTATAGGTCTCGGTTTTCGGTTACGGTTTCGTAGAAAGTCAAATATCTATGCGGTTTTCGGTTTCGATTTCGTTACGGTTTTAGTTCCTGATTAAAATCAATGTTTTTTGTAAATATATGAATAATAACAACTTAAAATGTAATTGACAGTTAAAATAATATTCCTATTTATTTATAATAATTTATCCTGGAACTTTTGTGACGTCACAAGTCAGTCATGCGAAAACCTAAAGGATTGGTGAGACATTTTTTCACGTAGGTCGTAGATTAGAGCAAAACTCCCAGTTGCCATGGGAACCCAGCATATGTGAACTTCTGTGACGTCATTATTTTAGAAAAATTATTTTTTTAAGAAATCTAAGCATCTTTGAGTGAAACATAATATAGTATATTAGTTTTAAAAACAATCGTAATAAAATAATGAAAAATAAAACGAACCTTCTCCATTAATATATTGTACTATTTTAATAAACTATAAAAACGAACCAACACATTTTTATTTATTTCAATATTTCCTCTAATTAAAATAATAAAAAACTGACGAATTATTAAATATGATTCATAAAACGTGATATATTATAAAAAATTATCACGGTCACATGCTTGGAATAATTTGTACGAAATACGGTACTGAGCCAAACCTTTTTCATTCTCACAAATGTTTACAAAATCTGAAATAACACATACGGTACGGTTGGTTGCCAGATCCAAAAATACCGATAAAGTGGGACACATTCATTGTGTTTGGTTAAAAATATATTGCCCTTTTACACAAAAAATGACCAAACATAAGATACCAGAGTTTGTTTTATGTTTTATTTTAAATATTGTAAACATTGCAAAGAATTGTAGTTGATATGTTATCATTTAAATTATCGTTGCACTTTTGCAAAATTTTCAGTTATTCATGTAATTGATAATTGTATTACAATATTTTTTAAAGTTTCTCAAGAACCATAATATTAAAATTTATGAATGTATTATCATTTTAAATGAATTTATGTTTATATTTCGTAAAGAAATAGTAAATTTTTATAAAGTCGCGCCAAATAGTAATGATTCATACATACGTCATTTGACCTTGAAATATTTGGATTGGCAAAGCATTACTTGACGAGACACGTAAATATTTTGTGAAATGGAGGTAATGTTTTCTCTCTCTTTGTCTATTGCCTTCTCACTTACTCCGATAGAGTTGTACTATAGCAAAAACAGCAACCGTGTTATAGAGAGAGAGAAAAAACCTCCGTTTGAGATACAGAATTTAAGTCGTTGTTTCCACTCTTTATTTTTATAAGTCCTTGAATATATGCCTTTCCTTTCTTACTGTTTCTGTCCAATTCATATCCGTGTAGTTTACCACAAGATTTTCCTCAGTTTGTGTGCGTGAATAATGTAACTGTTTCGTTGAAGATTTTATTTCATTACTTTTATTTTAATTATGGCATCTATCGTGGTGCTATGTTTATTGCTGACGATAATTGAAACCATCAATTGTTTTCCCGTTGATAATCAAACAGAAAGTTTTCTCATTAGCCCTAAGTATCACAGCTATGAAGAATTGACAGATTTATTCAATGAACTTGTAACAAAGTATCCAGATCATGCTAAGTTGCACACAATTGGAAAATCCGTACAAGGAAGAGAATTATGGGCTTTGGAAATAAATAAAAATGTGACGAACAGGACGTTGCTAACGCCGATGTTTAAGTTTGTTGCTAACATGCATGGAGATGAAACAGTTGGCAGACAATTAGTTATTAATTTAGCAGAATATTTACTCAACAATTATGGAAAAAATATAAGAGTAACAAATTTGGTGGACACTGTAGATATTTATCTCATGCCATCTTTAAATCCAGATGGCTATGCAGCATCACAGGTACGTGTGTCATTTGTTTCATAAAACAAATGTGTATCTACGTAACTTAGATATGAAAAATGTACACAAAACAATTTTTCTTTCAAGATAATAATTATGTTGTTATTTACATATCACAAGTCTGATAATTAGAATGTCACATGTGGCAAATTGCAAAACTTATCTTTTTTTTTCAAGGAGGGAAAATGTGATTCGCTAGACGGTTACATAGGAAGGGAAAACGCAAATCATATTGATTTAAATCGAGATTTTCCGGACCAATTTAATAAACTACGTGCAGGGAGTCTTATATCAGGTCGACAGCCCGAAACAATTGCAATGATGACCTGGATTGTGTCGCAACCTTTTGTTTTATCAGGGAATTTACATGGCGGCGCTGTTGTAGCTAGCTACCCTTTTGATAACTCACCGTAAGGGTCAATAAAAAGGTGTATCAACGAACACGAACCTTTTCTTAAACTTTTTATCTTAAAAAATAGAAATTTTGCTTTACATAAAAGTTTTATTATATTAAATATTCTAGCTGATGACTTACTTAGAAAAAAATCAAAGCCTTGACTTACACACAACAAATATGATTTTTTTTTAAATGGGAATAACTGCCATTTTTTGTTTTTTTAAGTTTTCAATGATGCATTAGTTGTTATAATTGAGTGTAAAAAATTCGAGAAAAATATTGGATATTCAACAAGTGCAGAAAATCGCTTATTTGTTAGGTGTGAAAGTTTCGGCACGAGACGAAGTCGAGTGCAGGTATCACACAAGGTGGAAAATACGTGATTCTGTATGAGTGACACTTTTTTTACGACCACACTGGCAAACTTTGTATATTATGAGAAAAGTGCCAGTTTCTTTTATAATTTTATAGAAGGCAAATTGTTCGATTCTTTATAACAAAAAAGTTAAGGGGGTTCATATTCGACGATACACCCTATATTTATTTAAATCTGGCAGAGTGACACAGACTTTTTTTTTTAGACTTCACAGATCGTGTTGCGTTGAAAGTATATCACCAGACAACAACGTATTCAAACAATTAGCTTTAAATTATGCCTCTCAGCATCCTATTATGAAACAAGGAGGAAAATGCGATCCAGAAAACTTCCCAAACGGCATTACCAACGGCGCATTCTGGTACGAAGTGGCCGGCGGTATGCAAGACTTCAACTACGTCCATTCCAACTGCTTCGAAGTCACCTTCGAACTCAGTTGTTGCAAATTCCCTCCTGTGTCTCAAATGCCTGAAGAATGGCAAAAGAACAAAGAAGCCATGCTGTCGTTCATCGAATCCATTCACTGGGGAGTTAAAGGAATCGTGAAATCGGAAAATGGTGAACCGATTTACGCAGCTGAGGTGGTAGTAACTGGTATTGATCATAATATAACAACTACAAAACAAGGAGAGTATTGGAGACTTCTGATGCCTGGAACGTATGAAATTCAGGTGTTTGCAGATGAATATGATCCGTCAGAAAAAGTACAAATACAAATTCAATCAGGGCAGACACTTATAAAGAATTTTACGCTCAAAGAAAGCCCAGTTCCTAAAGGTAATGGGGATCATATTTACTGGCAAAACTAATACTTCATTATGCTTTATATCACGCTTTAAGTTAAGTTTTAATTTGCACAAAGTGCCATTTTAAAATTTGGTATACAATACTCATTTTGTGATACAAAACGAACAAATATTTTTTACTATTTTTGACACTTTGTAATATGCTTTATAAATTTTGTATTAATAAAGGTTTTGGCTAAAACATTGTCATTTATTTCATCCTAACAATACAAGATACTAAAACAAATTTTCGATTTAGATGGTCCCTGGAAACATCTAATCGTGGAGGAATCCCCTATTTTTGACGAATTTGGTTTTATGCTTCCTACAAATTTCGTCCATCACAACTACACTCAAATGCAAGACTTTTTAATAGAGTTAAATAAAACTTACAAAAGTATAACAGATTTACATTCCATTGGCCTTTCTGTACAAGGTCGAGAATTGTGGGTGTTAACTTTAGGTAACACTCCAACCAAACATGTTGCCGGTAAACCTGAATTTAAATACGTAGCTAACATGCACGGCAATGAGGTAGTTGGACGTGAAGTGTTACTTTTGTTGGCGAAATATTTATGTGAAAGATACGGAACCGATGAGAGAATTACTCGATTAATGAATACTACAAGAATTCATTTACTTCCATCTATGAATCCAGATGGATACGAAAAATCTACAGAAGGTAATATAATAATAATATTTTTTTATAACAATTTCTAGTAATTATTTTTAGGCGATAACGACGGAATTATCGGACGGTCAAACGCACACGGCGTCGATTTGAACCGAAACTTCCCCGATCAATTTGGTGTAACAAAATATAATCAGTACGCTGAACCAGAAACTCTAGCAGTAATGAATTGGATTTTATCCGAACCTTTTGTTCTGTCAGCGAATTTACACGGTGGATCGTTAGTTGCTAACTATCCGTACGATGATAATGAAAATGGTCAAAATGGAGTTCCAAATCCAAGTCCAGATGACAAACTATTTCAACATTTGTCCCACGTTTATGCTGATGTAAGTACAATACGGTTATATTCGCGAAAAAATCGGACTGTAAGTGGCACTAGTGTCTTTACTGTAATGGGGGTTCTGTACTATATTTTTTTCGCGACTAAAAATATGTCGTGATAAGCAAGATATCAATTTTTAAAGAATTTTTGTCTCTAACGCCAGTGATGAACAAACTGTTAGTTGTACAGAGTATTGCTTATTATCATATTCGTATAGCTAAACTATGTTTCTATACAAATTTGTATGTATATGAATGAAAAAATTATTATTAGGCATAAATAAAATTTATTTTTCGATAATGTCTCCCTTCCAAAAGTTCTAAGAAATGCGGACGTGCGTTTGTCTTTTTAAAATCAGGCGATCAATGAAATTTGTAAAGACAGATGACATGGCAGGGCATCGCAATAAAATTTAATTTCTTATAGCTTACGAACGAAATAATATTTAATTGAAATATTTTCACAAATACTCATTAATTGTTATATATTTACTACTTTACTTAGATTGTTATTTCTATATATTTGTGGATATTTTAACGTTTTGAATATAGAAATTGCGAGATAAAAGTTTCTCCTATTATATTCACTATACATATTATAAAAATAATTTTGAGCAGTTGTAAAAGAATTTTTTAAAATGCCAACATTGCGGGCCGTTTTGTTTGTTATTATAATTAAAAATTTAAAAGAACTTGTTGCTTGGAAGATATTTATTGATAATCCAGAATAACATGATGGTTGTGGCATATCTAATCCAAAATATGGTGTCTGTGAAATATTTGTTATTGTTTCATTTAGAACTATGAAGTTCGCTTCCGATTTGACGCACAAATATTCACATTGATTTATATTCTATGTTTAGTATTATTTATTCACGCTGTTTTATTGTTCTTTCATTTCTTGAATATCCTTCTATGGTTGGAGAAAAACAACTTACCGGTAAATTTTAAGTAAAAACTGCATCACGTTTTATTTTTTTGTTCCCTTATAAAATATGAAGGAACAAAAAATAGTCAGAACAAACATTCATTTAGGTACGGACTAACTTTCTTCCCTATTTTTAATACATGAACGCATGTTTGGAAAAATAATGCAACGATATACAGTAATATAATTATTACAATGCGGAACCAATATCTGTTCGATTTAATTAGTCACTTTAAAAATTGATATCTTGCTTATCAAGACAGATTTTTCAGTCCCACTTTCACTTTTTTTATATTTTATTCTTTCAGAAAAAAAATATATAAAAAAATGTTATAGGACATAGGACCCCAATAATATTTGTTTAACACTTACTAATTTGTTTCTAGGCTCATCCAAGGATGCACAAAGGAGCCCGATGTCTGTCCTCCAAAGAAAGATTCCCGGAAGGAATTACAAACGGAGCCGCTTGGTACGTCGTGTCAGGAGGAATGCAAGATTGGAATTATCTTCAAGCCGGTTGTTTTGAAATAACTCTGGAGTTAGGATGTAAGAAGTTTCCAGTAACGCCTGAACTTCCAACCTTTTGGATGGAAAATCGAGAATCTTTGATCCAGTTCATAGAACAAGTCCATACAGGAGTTCACGGGTTTGTTAACAGTCACATTGGAAACCCAATCGCCAATGCTTCCGTAACAATTGAAGGTATATCTCATGCGGTTAAAACCGCACAGTTTGGAGACTACTGGAGATTGTTGTTACCTGGAAAGTATAATATAAGTGTCTATGCAACTGGATATGAAAGTATAACGGATGAAATAACAATACCAGACAATGGAAGTTTGAGTTATAATTTTACTCTAATGAGAGACGATCCTGCCCATTGGGCAAGTGCCTATGATTTTGGACTTACTGAAAGTCAATACAATCCAAAATGGCGGACTAGTTCTGATATTTATGGTCTTTTAGCTGACTTTGAAAATAGACATCCAGAAGTTTGCGAATTTGAAAGTGGAGAAAATATTATTTCAACTCACATTCGCTCTCTCAAAATAACTAATCAGGTATGAAATTACAAAAAATATACAATCGAAAATACTTTTTATATTTTGCGTTCATAATGAACTCATTATGAAACCCAATTGCGTATTGAAAGAGCCTTCATTTCGATACGCATTTTTTGTTTTAGAAAGTTGATACTAGATATTAAATTTAAGACGAAATTATTTGATTACAAACAACTATTTGATTTTTCCTGCGTAAACTAGGTTTAAATTTAAACCAATAACACAGTCGGAATTTTAGTCCCCTTTGCTAGTTTTCGCTATATTCTTAACGTGAACGGAATAGTGTGAGTTTTTTTTAACATGAATATGATTGACAGCAATGTATCTAGTTGCTTGTCTCATTTAAAATGAAACATAGAAAATGAATTTGATATTCGTGTTTTGAGTTATATTTTTTTTTTAACTTTGAAATATAATTAATCGTTAGTAACGTTAGAGAAAATGCTAGAAGAGTAGAACAATCTACTAAATAACTCGATGTTACACTTCAAAATTCTATTTATTAGGGATTTTTATAATCATCGTAATTTCAATAAATTAAATGTTAAAATTCAAAATATTTCTCAAAATACTACAGTTGCTCAAATATAAAATGTGATTCAAGAGTTTTATAGCAGATTCGGTTATTGCTTAGCAGTTAATGAACGGGTTTTTGAAAATTTATTGTAATGATTGTTTAATTGTATTAGTTCTTTTTTTGTAATTTCTTGCAATATTAAAATTAATACTTAAGTCAAATTCATTCCCTATCTTTCATTTTAAATGAGACAAGCAAGTATACATTGCTGTCAATCAAATATCAAGTCGTTACCATGGATATGATAAATCCCATGTTTCCCGTTAAAAATACTCACGCTATAAATAGTTTAGTATATAAAGGAGGCAAAATATGAAAATAGTATAAAGAAAATGTGAATTGTGAAAAAAGCATTTTTTAGAAAACACCTTCTTTATTTTTTTTCTTTTTAGATTAGGGAAAGCGACGAAACCAAATTCCACATAGCCCTAATCGGCAACTTATACGCAACCCAGCCTTTGGGTCGAGAAATATTAATCTACCTAACACGACATCTTATGGCAGGCTATGTCTACAAAGACCCAACCATTTTAAACATTTTAGAAAACGCTGTGATTCACATAATTCCAGTTATTGATACAGCGTTTGAAAAAATATGGGGCGACAGTAGAAAACACGTTTTGGGAAATCAAAAACCGTGGTTTGATGTCTGTAACGAAATAACTTCAGACTTTACTGAAGTAGGAGATCAACTATTGGGATCGGGACAACATAGAGGAAACCAGCAAGTTAGCGTTGCAAGCGCTTTTAAGCAATTATTATCAGGAGAAAATTTCGATTTGATTTTAAATATTGAAGGAGGTGGATCTGGTGTTATGTAAGTATTTAATTATTAGGATGACATCTAGTGATGAAATTTGAAATAAGAGCATTTGGGAAAACATTGTGACGTTTATGCGGTAGAAGAATAAGGGTTCTGGTTTTGGTATTTTAAAATGACTAATAAATACGTAATTTCTTCAAGGACATTGAGTTGTAAAGTAAAAGGAAACTTGCATTAAAAATAGGAAAAATGTTACACCGTATATGATCTATTGTCCTATTTATTTCTTGGTTTCAATAAAAATATAGTGTGTAACTCGTCAAAAAAAAAACTCAACAATGCTCATATAAAATTGCGACCCTTGACTACGTCTCGTGCTGCAAAAATTATACTCGCATGGGTATAAATGCTTTTCTGCACTTGATACACAATATACTATTTCTACAACCACTATGGAAATTGGCACTTTTCTCGCACTATATAAAGCTTGAAAATTGTGTATTTCCCACAATCGTGGGTTAAAGTGTGAGAAGGCATTTCTTACAGTATTACAGTATGTGAGGTTGTATGCACCATATTGTCGTAGAGAAAGTATAATATTCTACTTGTGCAGAATCACTTATTTTCCACCTTGTGTGATTCCAGCACTCGACTTCATCTCTTGCTGAAATTTTTACACTTCGTGGGAAATAGGTAACCTTCTGCACTTGTTGCACAGTGCATTATTATTTCATACTGTACCACATTTCCATATTTAACGGGTCAGTCCAGTAAAATAACTGAAAATATAAATCATTGCGCATGCGTAAAGGTACTCTTTGTGAAGCTACCTGCGCCATATTTTTTTTTTTTATGTCAAATAGCTTTCGTGCATGGATTTTTGTACTGTAATGTTTAGTAGTGTGGTTGTAGAAAAAGTATAGTGTGCTACTTGTGCAGAATCACCTATTTGGGAAACGCTTAAAATATTATATAACATTTAAAAAGTAAAACGTATTTTCAAAAATTTGGAAACGTTACAAAAATCGAATGATTAAAATTATACAATAAGGTCATAATTCTAATAATGAAGAAGACATATTTTGAAATATTTAATTTTTCCGTTATTTTTAATTTAAATGCAGCTTCTATTTCCATCTTCTTGCTACACCATTCAAATAAGTGCAGATATTTTTTATAGAGATGAAATTTTCTTTTTTTTTTCACGCAAATAAACATAATTAAAATAGAAACTCAAGATGTCGCCTGTAGTACCAATATATATATAACATGCAATGTTTTCCCTATTGCGAAGATTTCAGTGCTGCCATCTGATGTCAGTCGCCCAAATTGTAATATTTTATGTTTAACAATAAATATGTTTAGATATCCAACAATAAATGAACAATTCAACAACATCTACGAAAAGTTCGCTAGATACATCGTCCGAGATGTAAAAACAGCAGGAGTCTGTCAGAACATATTCTACAACACTGAAAGCAATTTAATAAACTATCTTTACAACGATTTCAACACTCCGATGATAACAACTAAAGTAAGTTGTTGCAAATACCCAGACGTATCCAATTTGCCTTACATTTGGCGAGAAAGCATTCAACCAATAATGAATTTCTTGAGTTTAACTCGTACCGGAATAGATGGCTACGTACAAAATGAAGATGGTCTACCGATGAGAAATGCAACCGTTAAAATATTATCACTCAACAAATTGTTTGATGTCAGTAAAAAGTTAGCGCATTTCAAAATAATGCTCCCGGCAGCTAAATACAATATGATAGTTTCATGTCACGAATATGAAACGAAGTTAATTAATATTGAAATTAAGGAGTTGAATATTTTAAGTATGACTGTCAAGCTTAAAAAGTTGAATGGAACTACTCAAGGAGTTATTGTACCTGATCAACAAATGTTTATTGGAATTCAAGGTATGGTGTTTTTCATTTCTGTTTGAGTTTTACTTAAAATATTTGTTTCAGGATATGTAATTGATGAACAAAACCATCCAGTTTCTTACGCTGAAGTGAGACATGATAAAAGTAATGCAACTATTAAGGCAGATAAAGGAGGAAAATATGTATTACCTCTTGAACCAGGCAGCCATACAGTAAGTATAAAAAATACACAGAACCGATCACTATCTTTACCTCAAACTTTATAGTAGTGGCAAAAAAAGCTGGAATCTTTGGACACTAATTTTATGTTTTACACCCGAAATAATCCTAAAATATTAATATTTTTGGTCCAAAATTTTGGTTTTCAAAAATAGTTCACATCTTTTTTTTGTTCCTGAGAATTTTGTTCTCAAAGTTACGCCTCAAAAAAGTGTATTTTTTGGTATATCTCAAAAATTAGTAGAGATACAATCTCAACGATTATGATAGTCGATTCTGCGGTCAAAGTTACATAAAGAAATGTTTTCTCTACATGTACGTTTTTTGGAACGATTCGGTGAAAAATGAGAAAAACGAAAAAAATCTTTATTTATTTTTTCACTCGGGAACTTTTTTTCTCCAATATTTTTCAATTTCCCAGACTTAAGTAAATATCGACGCGCTGATTCTAAATTTTCAAACAGAATTCAATTATCTCTTACCGTTCTCATAAATCGATTTTACGGGCAAAATTAGATACATAAGTATACCAATTTTCAGATTTTTTATCTAACGGATACAATTTTTAAAGTGAAAAAACGAAAATCATTAAAAACATATTATTTTTTATTATTTCGGCTTTATATTCGTGTGTAAACCTAAAGCTTGAAACTTTCCATGTGATTGGAAATAACTTGAAGATGTAAAAAGATATTAATTTGTAGTAGGAAATAGGGAATTTTAAATTTTTTACTAACCCATTACTTAAGCAAATAATGATTGTGTACCCATAAATGTTTTTTTCATTCAAAAAGTTAGAAATTTTATAAAATTTTATGTTCTTTTTAACCAAATAGTAATGAAATGAATATAACATAACACGTGGTAATATGGACAAATGTAAGGGACCGATAAAGAACTTATTTTAATTTTAAAAAAAATGGTTTAAAGTTTTGATGTTATAATTAGTAGATTTTTTTAACGAGTATATTTATTGTAATAAATTCTTTATTGAGTCATGAAGATACCATACGTAAACAAAAAAAAAACTGACATAAACAATGACAACAAGATTAAAAATAATATTGAATAATGTTTTTTTTAGATTATTGTCATGGCTGATGGGTACTTCCCTCGCACAAAACTTATCAATATTTCTGGCCGTGATCAAGTAATCTTCCGTTTAGAGAAAAACCACCTAATATTCGGAATGCCCCGTATGGCATTTGTCATTTTAACAGCTTTGGTACTTTTACTCAAAGTTGGTATTTGTGTCTGTTGTTACTCATGTTACCAGCAGAGAAAAACAGATGGATTCTCTCCTTTGCCACAAAATTATTTTGACGAAGATGACGACAAAGAAACAGAAGTGTTCAAAAGGCCAATTAGAGGCGAACCAGCTATAGTCCGACCGTATTACGACGATGATGATCAATCTGCGGAAAGTTCCGAAGAGGAAATTGTTTTATTAAATTCGGATAAGTGGCAAGAGAAAGAAACCCTCATGCAGTAATAATTCCATTTAGATTAATTTAATTTATTACTAGCATTTATTTAAGAATCTCTACTTAAGTTTGAGAACAATAAATTTTGATGGTATTAAGTTTAGATATTAATTTTTACACGTTTTAGTTTGACGCACTTAAGTTTGTGATTTTATTACAGTAATGTGATATTTTAAATTGTGCTGGTCTAATTGTTAATTTGTACAGATTTCAGAATTTTATAAAGCAATAAAATTGTATAAAATAACAAATAAATATATTTATAAAAAAGCTTATTCTTATTTATTTCTACTTTCATGTCTAGGGGCGGATCTAGGAGGGACCCAAATATACAACAATTTTTATTTGTATTTCTTTCCCAAACAAAATTTCGAACATTTTAATTGAAATGAACGACTGTTTCTCGCTGTTTAAAATAGGGAATTTATAGTCAGAGTCGCGGTACCAAATATTTTGTACAATTAATAGTTATCTTCAATTTAGATTTACTTGGTTCAATAAGTTTATTACTATTTCAATTTTACCGTATTTTTTTCCCAAAAAATCTGATGTGGAATCCAGGGGCGGCTTGTGTATTAGCCAAGTTTTCTCGATATATAAATATATTTATTATTTTAAATAATTAATAAAAGATTATAAAAATATATCTAGCAACTCTAATAATGGCGAACAGTGTTTATCGTGGTGTCATATCAAGTAGCTTATATTGATGCGCGCAAGCATTTACACTTGCAGTGAGAAGCATAATTTGGCACTGCAAAACAAGCAGAACTGCTTTGATAAATCAGTAATGTAGCAGCGTGCTCATAATATTTCGTGTTTATTCCGTATCTTTACATATTTGGACATTATAATTAAAAACATAATATATTTTATAGTTTATATTTTAGAACATTATTAGAATTATTCACAATTATGACTTCAGAAATGCAATTTTAAAACAAAACAAACAATATATGTACTTTCATGTTTATTTTTTATTTTTACGATAATTTTGATATTTTATCGAAATACCCATTTACCGAATCTTTGAAAATTTCGTAAGTCGCAAAACCCCCTGATTTAAAGTCACGAGCTGTCAATGGTGGACACCACATGAATCCTGGTACGCCTATTAAATTATACACATTTTTTGCTGCATTTCATTTAAACTTATGTCATTTGCAAGTGAGATACGATATTCCAATATCAGTCGCACATACAAAATTTGAACATTCTACGACTAATCGTTTTGCGAAAAATTAAAAAAAAATCTTTGGCACTGCCGATTACAATAAAAAAGAGATGTACAACTAGATGTTATAGTAGTCTCAAATATAAAATTTCAACATTCTATATTTTCGTTGAAATCCGAAATTTTTCGCTATTGCAATATTTCCTTTACTTTGCACATGGAAATAAGAATGACAACAGATTTGATTTAGTTTGATTGTTGTATTGAAATTTTGTTTAATACGAATAAACAAAACACATGAGGTTAGTAGTAAAATAATAAACTAAAAACCAATTTAATATTTTAATACGTGTTATTCACCTCGGCGTACAGTATATCATTGTTTGTTTTAGTTGTTTACCATTTTAAAGTATATATTTATAGATTTGCAGTTATTGTAAAATTTACTGTATGAAACACCTCCTAAATCCGCCACTGTTCATGTCCTACCTTTTCTGCATAAAGTATCGATGAAAAACATAAACATGCGAAAAAAAAGAAGAAAGGACGGCACAGGAAAATGAAGGATCTAACTAATCAACAATATTTTATTTACACCTAATTATAAAACTGACACATACATGCAGACAACACAAACGCTCACCTTCTATGTACAAAGTTCTATTTTCTATCTTAACCTATAACCGACTGTTTTCGGGAGTATATCTTCCTCCATTCATCTTTCCGTTAATTGTTGGTAAAGGAACTTCATCAGCTGTTGTGCAAATTCGGTTATCGTGGCCGAAATCTGTAGGATCTTTTGGCTCCGCAGTTGTTGGACCGCCCATCAAGAAAATTGTAAACAGGAACATTATGGAACCTGGAAATAAACAAATATTTATAATAAATACAATATTGTTACTTTTAAATAACATTACATACATTTTTAATATATAAATAAGAGTTTTACACGAGAAAACACACACACGACAATAAACACAACAACTTTAACCGCCGATATGAAAACAATATGGCGGCGGACTTTGTACTATCTTTTTCAAAGAAATTTGACAGATTTTTCGGATGTAATCAACAACAAATTTATATCTAGGTGCATTCTTTTCATTATCCTTTTCTCTTCATTTATAATTAAAGTAGATTAAAGTAAAGTGAATATAACTGATAGTTTTTAGAAGTAAAAGAAACGACAATTATATTTAACTTCACAGCCATCTTTGTACTATTCTTTCCAACTAGAAAGAAAGAAATGTCCGTATCATTTATATCTTCATTGAATAAACGAAAAATTTAAAACGTATTTATAAATCTTAAATGTCGAATTAACTATTTGTTTATAAATAAAATTAAAACTTACTAAACAATTTTTTCGATATTATTGACATTTCTGTTATTATTGCAAATAAAATAACGATATTTTAAATTTAATACCCACAGAAATAATTTTTTTGCGAGATCTCACATTATTTGCAAAACCAAATTCTCCAAGATTTTATCACTTTTCACAATTGATTTGTGACGAAAAGAACGATCACAATAAGTGAATTAGTTGAAATGATGTGATAATTTGTGTGAGACGAATGTTCTTATTATAAATAGATTTAAAATAAATTATCAAAAATTTTGTTGTTTAATTTTAACAATTCTATAAATAGAAGATATTGTAATTTAAAACTTGTAAAAGTAACTTGATTACCTTTGAAAATATCAAGTAACTTTTTGTGTCAATCATTGTTATATTTGATATTTATTATGTAAATTAATATGATTACAATAAATAAAATGTACTTACTAATTCCGTAAAATCCAGCGTAGAAAATATACAAGCTCTCCCTGTACCCAACAGCTTTAGAAACAGGATCAACCAAAATTGGCAAATTTCCTCCAATGTTGTTCATAACAAAGAGGAACACTCCAACTAAAGTAGACCTTACGTTAAGTGGTACAATTTCAACCATAATAGCAAAAACAATTCCGAACCACATCTCAGCAAAGAAGTAGGATATTCCTAGAGTAATCATAGCCCAGACTGGTTCGAAATAAACGCTTCCAAATGCAAAAGGAGTTGCAATAAGTTGGCTGATTGCTAGAACTGCTACTCGGGACCGAATACCCATTTTCGCGACGAATTTATCTGAGACTACACCTCCAACTACTACACCGATACTTCCAATGACGATTGTCACAGCGAAAAGTGCCCAACCTAAGTCGTAATCAGGGAAATATTGCTGGTAATATAAATCACAGTTGTAGGCAAAACACATGCCACCACAATGTCTGATAGAAGCAGCTAGACAAAGCATTATTACTCTAGGTTGAAGAATGACTGTCCAAATTGTTACTTTTTTGGCGTTTGGATCATTATTTGTAGTTTCTTCTCCAATTTGTTGTCGTTCTGGTTCACGTAAAGTTGTAGCAGTTAACACTGCAATAATCAACGACACAATTCCAGACCCGTAATAACAAATTCTCCAACCTAAATCCATAAAATTGATCTTTGTGACGTAACGTCCAACAGGGAACGCAATTCCATATCCACCGTAAATTCCCCAGTTGAAAATAGACATTACCAATCCTCTTTTTTCTTCGGGGAAAATATCTGACAAAATACCAGTACTCATTGGGTTACAACCAGCTTCACCAAAAGCTAACACCATTCTTAAAAGTACTAGTTGCCAAAATTCTGTTACTGCTCCGGTCAAAATAATTGCAATAGAGAATATGAAAGTACATATCGCTAATAACCTAACTCTGTTGTATCTATCAGCTGCGATTCCACAAAAGACACCAATGATTGTGAACACAGCGATGAAACTAGGACCAGCAATGATCTGATAATCGAGCCCCAAACCATTGTAGGTCCATTCGCAGTATTTCGTGCCGTTTATTTCCAAGGAATGGCAGACCTCACTACTGTTGATTCCTCTGCACTGGGTGGGGAGTTCTGATAGTGCATAGTCGGTGGAGTTCAGTTCGCAAGCTATGTCTCCGTAGTGCAGTTCAAGAGCAATGGCTTTCGAGGTGACGCCGATTAAATAGTGGCCCAATTCACCGACGACATAGCCAATAGAGACTATGGCCAACACGTACCAGTTGTACAGGCGCTTGAGTTTGGCGAATATTGGCTGCATCTTGATATCTGGAATGAAGAAAAATATTTTAGAATGGAAACCAACAATATTTTAATATTTAATATTCAGATTTTACTTATTTATATCTTGATATTTACTCCAAAATTAGCTTGTGTACTAGGTTCTAAATTTCGTTGTGTATAAGTTCTAATTTATATTTTAGTGAAACCGAAACATATTTTAATCTACAGCAACTCTTATGTGTTTCATTCCTGCTGACTAGACCGATAATTAGATCATACTCCAATTCTAATTTTTCTTCAAATTAACTAGATCATATTCAAAAGAACCTTTCCAGTATTTCGGAATGTTCCATTTGACTGGACCAATAGACCATGTATAATATTTAAATTCTAGAGCACTCTTCGGGTATTCTGGAATGCCCCAGTTTGCTGGGTCAAACATAAAACCATTTACAAGCTCTAATTCTTGTCCTAGCGAAACCAGAACATAATCCGGAGCATCTCAGGTGAATCGGAATGTTCTAGTTTACTGGGTCAGTAATTAAATCATGCACAAGCTCTAATTTCTGCCCCAGTAAACTAGATCACATTCTAGAGCATCCCTCAGGTGCTCTAATGTGCTCAATTTTAATTAGATTACATTGTAGTGCACTCCTTAGGTGTTTCGGAATGTCCCACTTTACTGGGCCAAAAATTGAACAATGCACTGCCTTTCATTCTAGCCCCCGTGAAACCAAAACACAATCTAGAGCATCCTTAGGTGATTTAGACTGTCCCAGTTTATTAGGTTCTACAACATACTTCACTTCACTGGACCAAGAACAAGAGAAAACACGAGCTCCAATTCTTGCCCCAGTAAACTCGATCACATTCTAGAGCCCCCTTCAGGTGCTCCGGAATGTTCCAGTTTACTGGGCCAAGAACTAGAGCAAGTATGTGCAGTAATTCTTGTCCCAATGAACTAGGTTACATTATAAAGCACCCTTCAGGTACACTACAATGTTCCAGTTAACTGCATCAAAAATTAGAGCAAGCACATGCACTAATTCTTGTCCCAGTGAACTAGATCACATTATAGGGCACTCTTCAGGTTCTCTGAAATACCTCAGTTTACTGGGTCAAGAACTAGAGCAAGTACAAGCTCTAATTCTTGTCCTAGTGAAATCAGAGCACAATCCAGAGCACCTTCAGGTAATCCGAAAAGCCCCAATTTTCTAGGGCAAGAATTAGACCATGCACCTGCCCTAATTATTGCCCCAGTAAACTAGATCACATTCCAGAACACCCTTCAGATACTCCAGAATGCCCCAGTTTACTGGACCAAGAACTAGAGCAAGCACGTGCTCTAATTCTTGCCCTAGTGAAACTAGTTCGCATGCCAGCGAGCCTAGCCCGCTAGGCAAAGAACTAGACCACTTGATCTAGTCCGGGGAGCGAGCTGCCTGTCTCTTGGCGAATGCCCCGACCTTCCCGGAGTCCTGACGGAGCCGGACTAAACTATCCTTTGGCAGGATGTGCCTTATATACCAATTTTGGAGAGGAGCAAAGGATATAATGTTTTTTTATTGGTTGATTTTCAAAATGAAATAAAAATTACATGCATATTTCAGCGAAAACTTGTACATATAAGTAATTTTTCTCGATGAATTTAATTGTGAAGTTTTTAAGGAAGTATATTGCACCCATTTATGGGTTATAGTCACTAATATATCAATGGTTAAATGTTTAATTTAGAACAAAAGAAATAATCTGTCTACAATCTATAATTGAATTATTTTAGCGAACAATTGTTTAAATGTTTTTGTACAATAAAAACTGTTGTATCTTATAATCTATTATTTATGAATAAACAATGTTTTTCAATCTATTATTGATAAAATCTAAACGGCTACAATTATCCTCAACAATACTTAATTCATGAATAGTCTTTCATTTCTTGTAATTAATTATTCCATTATCCCGTTAATAGTTTCTTTGAAAGTGACTTTTTCTTTGGTTACTTAATAACTTTTAAAAAATATTGCCTGCGGCTGTGTTTTTTGCTATTTTTTGCACAAATCGGAAACAATTACAATACTGAACATACCTTAGGGGGAAATTTAGTGCTGTGTAAACTGCACACATGGGGAAAATTTGCAGTATGGGATTGCGCTAGTCATATTTTTTGCGAGGTATAAATTATAATTGAGGGAAATGCATTCTATATTTTACGTAAACACTTTTTTTGTTGGCAGTATGTTTAAATTTAGTATATAGCGTCATTTATTTTCATTTTCTTTAGTATTTTTTACTTTTTCATTCTCTTCTCTTTTGTAAAATTTTTACAGACTGTCATTGTAAAATAATTATAAATTCAAATTTTTTACCATTTATTTTTTACAATGTACTGTATGGTGTATTCGTCATGTCAATAAAAATGCTCAGCTAATGCCGTCCCAAGTCAAAAGGTTGTAACTGAACTAACTTTGTAGTTTTGAGATATTTTAGTTTTAGTAATACTTGCCATCAAGATATATTAACAAAGTAATATTAATATAACATTAAAATTTATATACTTTGCTTTACACTTAAGAATAGCAAAATAATTGCACTGGAAATAAAAACTAATAGGTACATCAATTTTTAAGACTACAGACTTATCATGTAATTTGAAACACAACTACAATAAGGAAAAAGGACTTATCTTTAAATATCTGTACAATTATGTCCTTTTGCTTTAGCATTGACAAGAATATGATTTTCAATCTTAGTTTACATAAAAAAAAACTCTACCTAAAATCAAACTTTTTGCAAATAATTCAGCTTATTTCCGTCCATATGTAGTACGTCCAATAAATATGTTTTCATTGTACTAGTACAGTTGTTAATTATTTTGGGAATTCAGAAACTTATGATAATTTGTAACTTTAAATTTAAAGTAATGTAATAATAATTATTTTCAAATTTAATGGATGATGCTGAACTAACATAGGCTCGAAAACTCATACGTCTAAAAAAATAAATATAAAAGGAAAATAAAAGAATATAAAACTTTGTACAAAGTTAGATCTCAGATCATACCATACGTCTAAGTGTCCAATAAAATCGAAATTGGTTTACGTTTGCGGAACAGATTTGGTAAATGCCTTTTAAAGAAATTAAGGAAATGGATATTAAGCTATGAGTAATATATGTAATGCAAAAAACGATAGACGATTAAATTGTATGATATTATAAACTTTTTTATTTGTTAGGTGTTGGATATTTTTTCCTACATTTGTCACATTACAACCTTGGAAAACTTATAGAAAGGATAAGAAAAACGGTTTATATTAAATATTTAAATATTCAAAAACGGCCTAATAGGTTTACATTCATCATCAATGGCACAACATTCCTATGTGGAACAGGGCCTCAAGTACCTGAATTACTTGTTTCGTGACATATTTTACTTGCATTTTAGCGATGCAGGTTGTCAGCCTACAGTCTCTGCAAGGCCAGCACACACCGAGCCGTTGTGCGGCAACCCATCCAAATGGACAGGGCGGGCTATGTTGCTTATCTACACGATCAGACAAGATACGCCACGACCACACAACCGTACTGGCTGACAATAGGTTTACATTACAAAATACATATTTGAATAGTCCTTGGGTACTGCATAATTAAACAACTTTTAAAGTGCATTTATACGCTTTTTTAAAATATTCGTTACACCTTTACTTTTTACTGCTGTTCTCTGAAAATTTTAATTGTTTAACTTTACTTGAAAACAGAAAATAAGAGTTATATAAGATGTAATTAAAACTTTTTTTAAAATAACAGTTCCTAAAATTTTTTTAGTCAAAACAAAATTGAAATATGTTTTATTCCTCAAAGCAATTAAAGCTAATGTTACACTATTATATATATGAATGAAGAGAACGAGAAAGAAGAAGGGATTTTAGCCACTAAATGATGAAAAAAAATAGTTTATGTCACACTGTTTGTTGAGAAAAATTATTAAACCGAGTCTTTCTTTGTAAGTTTTTAGTGCCTAAATTTTTTTTTCTACGACCACTATGGAAAGTGGCCCTTTCTTATACTATAAAAAACTTGAAAATAGCGCATTACTCACAATCATGAGGTAAAGTGTGAGAAATCATTTCTCATAGTATTTATACTCTTTGTAAGAAATAAATGAATAAATGAAAACAATATCTTTTTTTGTAAGTTTTTAGCGCCTAAAATATTTTTACTACGACCACTATGGAAAGCGGCACTTTTCTCATACTATAAAAAAACTTGAAAATAGCGTATTTCTCACAATCGTGAAGTAAAGTGTGAGAAATCATTTCTCACAGTATTTATACTCTTTGTGAGGTTACCTGCACCATATTGTTTTTTTTATGTCAAACAACTTTCGTGCCTGTATTTTTGTTTTTTAACGTTTAGCAATGTGGTCGCAGAAAAAAGATAATGTGCTACTCGTGTAGAATCACCTGTTTCCCACCTTGTGCACTGCACTTATAATATTGTGTAACGCAATAAAAGAAATAGTGATAAACATTAAAAAAAAATAAGTTGAACCATTTCAAAGGAAAGTTCGAAGATATGAGATATGAAACGAATGGAAATGGAAGAATGATTAGCCGTAGAAAGATAATAATAATAATAATAAGTATTTACTTCCCAACAATGAAACCAATTACAAGAAAAATTATAAAAAGTTCAAATTTATACATAATTAAGATTTTACTTTCAAATAAAATGTCTAAGTTTAAATGAAGTGCAGCAAAAAATGTTGATAATTTAGCATTTAGCGTACAAGGAAGTAATGTAGTGTCCATGTATCAGATTTTTTCTTTTTACATTTTAAATTAAAAAAAAAATCAAATATGTATAGTACAAGCAATAGTACTATAAAAATGTTATTATTAATATCAGTATTTCAAAAATTTAAATCATATATATTGATTCAAATCTATAGACAACTAGGAAAGACAAAATTCATCTCTTGTCCACTTTTCTATTTTGTTGTATTTGCCACAATTGTAACAAATAATAATATTTATGTAAAAAAAATAATTAAACAAAAAATGTCAAACAACTACATTAAGTACAGTAATGGTCTCACAAATAAAATTAACTGTGATCCTTGAGTAAGAATGACAAAAAAACGGTCCGCAAAAATTTCATCATTCACAGATCTCTTCTTCTTTCTAATTCCCGGTCATTCATATGAATGATAGTGATATCAGTTCTTCATTTATTAAATCTTAAGACATCGATCAATGACCCTATTTCACATCCTAACTTTTCTCCATAAAAAATCAATAGATCATCTGGAACAAAAACGTCAAGTCTGACCTTCGGTGATTCAGAACGGAATGATGCGAATCGGAAATTAAACGTCAAACACTTGAACTTGAAGCTTAGCTGATCAGAGAAAAAAATAACCGCAGATTAGAGAAACAGGTGTTCTGTTTTTCAACACAATGAATAGAAAACTAGTTATTTATAAAATGAGTTTTTTAGGAATGAAGTGATGAGGTATAATTACTATTATTTGGGACTATTTAATTTGCAAAATTTGGAAGTTATTATTATGGAAAATTGGTTATTAGATATATTCAAGTACAAGGAAAGAATTAACAAGAAATTTTAAAGTTAAAAGAAAATGACTCATTTTGTAATTATGATTAATGACATTTTTGACTTTAAACAGACAGACGGTAAAAAATATTTTTTATATTTTTAATAATTTTTGCTTTGCTTTTTGCTTAAATAGATTTAGGTTCACGGTCTTACATTCAAAGTAGCGCTTCTTTAGAAATATCAAATTTTCAGATATCAATCTTTATATCATTAAAATCATTTAACCTCAAAAGATTTTCATTGGGCACAAATGCTTGTAAGTTCTATGCACAGAACTATTAGATAATTTTTTATTTCGCGTTAAACCACAATGTAATTTTCACTTAGGTTAGAGAAAAATTATAAGATTTTACAAAATGTACTGAAAATTTCTCTTTCAAAATAGCACAGCTATTCAAAATCAGTATTAGCTGCTCTGAATTGTGCTCTGGTATTAGTGGATCAATAATTTGAGCACTCAAAATTGTTTGCTCTAATTCTTGGTCTGCTAAAACCATAGCAAATTCTGTAGCAGTTTTGGCTGCTCTGGTTTCAGTGGGTCAGGAATTAGAGCATTTAGGTCAATCATTAGAGCTCTCAAAATTGTTTGCTCTAATTCTTGGCCTGCTGAAACCCTAGACAATTCTGAAGCAGTTTTGGCTGCTCTAGATTGTGCTCTGGTTTCAGTGGGTCAAGAATTAGAGCATTATAAAGTGTTCGTTCTAGTACCTTTCGTCTTGAATTTTTATTTTAGTCAGAATAAGAAATTTTGCCCCAAGGAAATTTTGAAATACAAAAAAACCACAAATGACATGAATGCATTTGAATAAGCAAAATATTATAAGCTTACAAATGATAAAGAATACAGATCTCAGACAATAATTGCAGTCATTGCTTTAGTCCTTCTCCTAACTTTGACCGCTCTTAAAATATTTCGATTCTCATGATTCAGACTGTTATGAAAAACTTACACAGTCAATTGTTCCCGACAAAATTGATTGTTTCTTATTGTCGTATATCTATCCATCTTTGCAATTATTGTATAGCGTGTTTGTAGTACTTTAATTAGTGGTATACTCGAGCATTTAATAATAATTCTTTGTTTGTTCACAGTTGACCCACATTGAAACGTCAAGGGCAAAATACTCACTGTTTATCACGACTTAGTTATTTATCGGGAATTTAAAAACGGAACTATGAAAGTGGACTGCTATAGGAAGTAGGCACGCCTAACAATAACATAAATTCTTATCTCAGATCAAATAAATTATACCGGTTGTCAAATCAAAAGGCCACATTGTTATAAAAAATATAATAATACATGTCTAAAAGTAAATTCGTGTTATTAATAAAAGAAATTAATCAGTTTTATCTATAAGCAATAGATCAAGATCTTTTTAAATTTTATGCTAATTATCTATACGATTGAAATGTCTGTGAAATATAAATCTACAATTCGTATGTCAACAGAAACATTAAAATTCTGTGAGAAAATTAAATTTTATTTCATACTTTATTTTATAGCTAATATGCTATATTTTATGAAGTTATAAAAATAAAACGTATTATATAATTTATATATGAATTATTCGCAATTTAATTTAAATAACATTAATATTAATGTTAGAATCACATTGTTCTTTACATATGAATGTATTTAACTACAAATGGTTTAATTATTGTATTACTGTAGTAATAAGGTATGAATTGAAGGAGATGAGATGAAATATTTCTTTGTGATTATTAGGAAGTTAAGTTCCTATGAGTATGAATACTCCATTTTCCACTTTCTTCTATTTTTTGTCGTTTCCATAATTGTAATATCCTTATTAGTTCATGTAATTTATATTTAATTTAATACATTATAATAGTTATTTGTATCACTAGTCTAGAAACTATACTTTTACGAAAGCTGAAAGCGATGCCTGCAGATAATACGAGATCTCGCAAAAGAGTTTCTGTGTACTATTTAAAATTTTATACACTATAAGTTTTATGTTAGTAACATTTTCGATTCACATGGATATATAAATAATTCACTTGTGTTATTCAAAAAAATTAGTGATATTTGTTCTAACTTAAAAAATAAAACGAACGTGAATTGATATTTTTCATTAATTAACGTGTAATCATAATCATACTACACAAGTATAATATGAATAATAAATCTAAAATAGTTGTTTTAATTAACGTTTTACATTTCCAATAAAATAAAATTAAAATTTTTGACAGAATGTAATACTAAAATATTTAATTTGGCATCCTTACATTTTGCCGGTTTAGGTCAACAAACGGAGAGTTTTTGTACGATTTTGAGTTCTGTAATACTTATTCATAATGGCACGGAGGCGCGAAAAATATTTTTATTCGCCCTAAAAGAAAAAATCAAATTCTACGACCATTAAGATATTTGCTAGTTGTAGTTATATGTTATTGCTACGCATACACAGTATATTATAAACACACTTTCATTTCCCACGGTAACCAAAGACAACGTTAAGGTATAAATTCATATCTCACTATGAAGTAGTGCAATGAAGATATGTTTATTAATAAAATAATAAAGAAATAAAGAAAAATTAATAATATCGTAGTCATAGTAAAAGTATAGTGTACAACTCGCTTAAAATGTCCATTAATGATTTGTACAAACTGTTATACTCGTAAGAAATTGTAGGTACTTACTTTGTAGGTAGATAGGTATGTAAGTAATATTAAGAATAAAATTAGAACTACAATATTACTTATACCGTTATAGCCGCTTGATTTCGTTATTGTTTTTCATCCATAGCCTAAATGAAGTTATCAATCTCTCTTTTCTCCTTGGCGATTTGAATCACAAGGTTACGATTAATGACGTGATCATCATCTCAGGTAAACCGACCTTATTTAGGTTTGTGTGTTTTGTTATTAAATACACCGATCGAGGGATCGAGAACTTTACAGATTAAAATCTAGTATTAAATGTAGTTTTTATGTTCAAATACTCTACAGGCATATTCCGATCCGTTTATTGAAATCCAGTTATTGAAATCGTATTGTGTCAGTTCACTACACAATAGCGAATTTGAATCCAAACGAATGACAGTTCTCCAAAATTGTTATTCTAGTCCAGCATACAAAATGCACGCATAGAATGGCATGGGCGCCCATAAAGTATTTTTCAGGGAGGGGCAAAATAAAAAAAAAACAGAAATATTATCATAAAAAAGATATATATTTTGTGCACACTTGTACTAACAAGGCTTAGATTTTAAGAAACACTGAAACAAAAAATGTTAGTCGAAATTTTAGCAACAATGTAGAATAGTTAGTAGATTTCATTCGGACCATTTAAGAAAAACCTAAAAATTTAAATAATATTGTTGCATCCGGTCATTATACAAATTTATAAAAAAATACCTTAAAACCCTCAGGATACTATGAGCAATCGACTATATATAGTTTGTGCCACACATAAAAAAACCCAAATCCAAAGTTAAGCAAACATGAATAAATTTCTTATAGAACATAACGGTAGTGAAATAATTAAGTATTATGCCGTCTTTTTAAAATTTGCAAAAAGCCAGGGGAGGGCCTCTTGCCCCCCTTATGGGCGCCCATGTAGAATGGAGTCCCACCACAACAAAGCATCATTGAAATATCTTCCTGAATCGAAAACGTCCGCTACGGGCGATCTCATTACAGGGCTGTATATAATATGGAAATCATATTGACACGTGGCCTAATTGTGTATTCGGTGTACTAGGGTCTAATGCATAAACATGCACGCGTACTTGTACGACATAACATGCCAGCATTAACACAAAATCCTTTAGGTACTTCTAACTTCATATAAGTGTTTCAGTTTTTAAGATGAATTTTATTTGAGGCATAACTGTATTTATATTTTATAGGTACTTGGGTATATTCTGTATGAATGTGCAAATTTTAAAAATGTCATTACAAATAACATTTTTTCTCCGTCCTCTAATGTTAATAGCCGTTATTTATAGTTATAGTTTATAGTTATAAAATAACTTCAACCCATACAAAATAATTGACAGTTCTCAATTATTTGCGTGTCAGTCACTCCTAAACATCTGCGAAAATAATATTTTTTAGCAACTGAGGTTGAAAAAACAATCCATTTATTTAATAAATAGATATACATAAAAATTGTTACCAATTTAATAGACCGCTTCACGACATATTGACTTTATTTGGAATTACAATCAAAGAACTTCCCTGATCGATAAAGTACCGACTACCGAGTAGCCCAGCACGTTAAAAATTTTTGGTATACAATAAATCAATTACAAAACGTTACTGCTGCCCTTATTTTTGTATCACTAATATGTAAATTTTTATTAGTGACATGACAATGATTATGATATTGACAACGACGAAACAAATATCTTAAGTACTCTAAATTTCTAGATAGAACAGGTCGTCCTATCAAGGAATGTTATAATACAGATGATGAATTTATATTTTCTATTTTTTGCATATTAATAATAAGATAATAGCGCACATCTTTATTTATAAATGTCATTGGTGTTCATTACATCATCTCTTTAATAATTATTTTAAAGCATCTACTTAAAATTCTTTAAAAATTACTAGTAGTATTCCTAGTACGTGGAATTAATGTCTAGTATTAAATCAAGTTTTTATAATTTGATAAATGGGAAGTAAATGAAAATACAAAAAACTTCAAGTTTTTTCAAACATTTTTTTTTGGATAAATTACAGCTGTGACTTATTTGGTTGCACTTCGACTCAAATTGAGAGGAGTTTATGATCAGGGATTTAAAACCCAGATTCGTCAATATTTATCAAAATAAAAATACTACAGTGTCCGAGTGGTTCGGAACACACTATAAGCTTTTCCCTTTTCTGTTTTAAAAGATAAAGTGAAGAGATACTTGAGTTTTTCATTTGTTTAAGCCTACTTGATTGCAATTTTGAACATCTGAAAAAAATTGTTTTAAACGATATTTCTCTGTAACTAATAATCGGATTTGAAAAATAAAAAAAAACTGTTGAAAAGACAATTCAAAGGCTTTTCGAACTGTACCATGTTTGACACCCTTTTTCATTTATAATTTTTGAGGTTGCAGTCCACCCCCATTTTAGGGTTGAAGTTATGCCATTGGTATTAATCCATTCAGGTGTTCCCCTTTATACTAAAATTGACGTGTTCGAGCGTTTTTGCGAAATTGATGTTAAGTAATCAAAAATTGCGCTGATAATTTTCAATGAGCCACCCCTGTATATTCGAGAAAGAGGTTTACTTGTGTTTGTTTACTGAGACTAATTATTTTAACAAATAATACATCTGATAATACAATTGTAAACAGTTCTACAAACAGATTTCTAAGCGCAAGTTTCGAGTAAGTGGAATTGGAAATGAAATTTACGATGTCTCCATTTCATTTTGCATTAATGCTGAAGCTGAATCCTTGGCAGGATTCCTGGAATTCAGATTCAGAGCCGTTCAGAATCTCCGAGGAAATATCAATGAAACAATTCCAGGAAATATTTTATTGAATAGGTCTGTTCTTAGGATTTGTTATAAAAATTTTGTTACTCACTCAGACATAAAAAGTAGTGATTTTTTAATACATTCTAGTTTTTATTAAATTCCAGCATCGTTTACTTTAATCAAAATAACACTAAGACCAATCAAAGCGTTACTATTTAAAAAAATTATAAACAAGTACAGGAAATTACAAAAATAAACAATTTATTTATTTTAATACTAAAATATATACTTTTCAAAATTTCCTTGGGGGTAAAATTTCTTATAAGGACCAAAATCAAAACATAAAATTACAAGAAAAAATAAATACTAGAGCAAATACTTAAGAATACTCTGTAATTACTGACCCAATAAAACCAGAGCACAATCTAGAGAAGCCAAAACTGCACCAGAATTTGCTCAGGATTTAGTAGGCCAAGAAATAAAGCAAACACTTCTGAGTGCTCTAATTCTTTACTGACTGAAACCTGAACACAATCCAGAGCAGCCAAAAATAGAGCAAACACTTCAAACTACTCTAATTTTCGACCCATTGAAATCATAGCACAATTCAGAGCAGCCAAAACTGCTCCAGAATTTGCTCTGGTTTTAGTAGGCCAAGAAATAGAGCGAACATTTCAAAATACTCTAATTCCTGACTTACTGAAATTAGAGCAAAATTCATAGCATCCAAAACTGCTCTAGGATGTATTTTTGTTTCAGTACCTGTCATATGGATTCCTATTGGCTGATATTCAATTTGTATTTATAGCTGTCTAGTGGAAATTTTAAAATGAAAATTTGTACACATTTATCGAACATTTTATTTTATAGTATTACTTCTTTAAAGTAAATTTTCAATTTCACTTTTACATTCAGTAACGCTAGACATAATATAAGGTCTAAAATTAAAAATTAAATTATGGAAACTTTGGTCAAACTAAATTTGTGGTGAATATAAATAATAATATTTTATGATTTACAACTATATTTTTCAATATTATTCAATAATTATTTCCTTTTAAACATATAAATATAACATAATCTTTGCAAAAACAATGAAAACAATCCAAATAATTCCCTACGAGTTACGAGTTGATAATGAATAGAATCATTGAAAGCGCTATGCGATATTTTGTAGTGTAGCATCCACGAGCTCAACTGTGTGTGGGTTGGTGCTCCCTCAAGCGCATGCGCGAATGCTTATAATCTATTTTACATTTTTTATTATTTATATTCGAATATAAAATGTAATCCGTTGAGCTACATATCCTCCTTAGAAATTTTGGCGTTAGTGTTTTTTTTTTAAATCTTTTGTAATAAAATATAAATTTTAAGTAATTCAAAGTACATTAAAATATAAAAATAACCGCACAGTGTTTGTATTTAGAATATACAAGAGAATGCAGAAAACTAATATAAATCTAACAAATTTGATAAATCACTTTATATGTTATGAAACACATAATATTATGTACAAAAAATGTATGTATTTGTTTATTCATTCATTTAATTAGATCAGTATGTAAAGTAATAAACGTAATTTATTGATAACCATGAAATCGTAACGTACGACTGATCATTAGTATTTTTTGCTGATCTTTTTCTAGCAACAGGTTTTATTAATCAAGTATAAATCAAATTAAAATATCATTAAAAGAATAATTAAATAGATAAATTATGTATGAGTACTTCAAACAATTCAATTTTTTATTAAATTAGATCTAGTACTTCCGGGATTTAATAATTTTATTAGGCTACAAAAATAAAACATTACATAATTTTTGCATGAGTGCATCTAATCGAGTAATTGTAATTTAAATATCATTAGTATTACCTTCTCATTGTTCTTTAATATATCTGTCTATAAAGTATTTAATTAATCAGTACTGTAATAGGAAGATATAATATGGGGAAGATGAGATGAAATATTTCCTTGTGATCATTAGAAAGTTAAATTCGTTATTAATGCATCCATTTTGCACTTTCTTCTATTTTTTTACCATTCATATAATTGTGTATTCATCCTTATTGGTTAATGTAATTTATATCTAATTATTTTTTTTATAAAATATTTTTATTCGTCAAAAATAATCAAACCAATAATTAGTTTTATTTTCATTGGTAAAAGACGTAAAGAATCAAAGACTTATTTGTGAATTAATTTAATTAAAATAAAAAGTTTTTATTTGCCACATATTATTAGGAAGTAGAATATTTTAATTGATGTTTGAATATGATTGGTTCAATATATATGCTCTATTTGTTTAATTATATAATTAAGAGTATAGTTTTTTTCATTAATTTGCATATTGTAAATTATAATAGGATAATAAAAAAATTGCATATTGGAATATATTGTCATTATTGTATATTGCCTGATTTTGAGTTTTATTTTCGATATAGGTATGGTTCTCGAAAAAGCACTATATAAAGAATATTGAACGATTTGCATACGGAAACACACTTTCAATACAATGAAAAATGAAATGAAATTTGAATAGAATTCACAGTTGATAAATCTAAAATCGATACATTTTGTCTGGTACTTGAATATATTTGAGAAAAACTCTTTTTTCGAAAACTGTCGTAACAGGTCATGACAACTATCAACAGGCGAATGATTGTCTTTTGTCTGCAGTATTTAAAAGACTATTACATCTTGCATTTTTTTGGTAAATAAAGAGTCACAATTTAATCAAATCTACTACTGGTATTATTTTAAAAGTATTGAATGTATTTTACTATTCTACCATTTCTTCTAAAGTTATTAACGATTCTTATTTTGTTGCATTTGGTCAATTAAATATCAAGTCGTAACCATGGATTTGTTAAAATATAGTGTAAATAATAATCCAAAATTTATAATTTAGGTGTTCCTGAAATATAAAACGTTTAAGAAATTTCATTAATCCATCCATAACACAACAAGCGGTTTCAATAATTTATATATTTTTCTTGTTTTTAATTTAAGTTTATAGTAGATTATACTAACTTTCGAATCGGATAAGAAACCTAGATAATGACTTGACCCGAAAAGGAATTTTGGGACACTAGGACGAAAGACTCAAAACAGGGACGAATCTCGAAAATTTGGAACGGTTGGTCACTTTATCTTAAGGACGTTTTAGACTAGCCTATATATTGTACAAGATCTTGCAACATTTTTGGTACAATTTAAATTGGCTAGAAGCAAACAGAAAATTGGTTGAACCATTGTATGTGATCGTAAATGTGTTGAAAAAAAAGAACACGTTCTAGTTTTCATAAAATCTGTCAGTCAATTTGGCTGTGAGCCTGCACATATATAAAATTTGTGATCTCATGTGTTTCTAGTGTTTATTTGTTTTTATTGTATGTAGTGTGGTTATAGAAAACTTTGTGTTACGTAACAACAGGTAAAGTTGTAAGTACTGCAAACTTTAAATGTAAATTAATTTGTGGGTAAATTTGCTTGTCACATTCACATAGTCAAGGAAAGTGCGCAGAATCAGAGCCAATATATTGTACAAGAAATTGTATTAGTATTATACAAAACTTCATTAAAATATAACAATTTTTGGAACAATACATTGTACCATTTCTTATTTATTGTACTATATATTGTCCCATATATAGTCTAGTCTAAAACGGCCTTAAGTATCATACAAAACTTAGTCAAAATCTAACAATTTTTGGAACAAGACATTGTACCATTTCTTATTTCTTGTACTATATATTGTCCCATATATAGTCTAGTCTAAAAGGGCCTGAAATATCATTCGTCAAAATCTAACAATTTTTGAAACAAGACATTGTATCATTTCTTATTTCTTGTACTATATATTGTTCCATATATAGTCCAGTCTAAAACGGCCTTATTGTACAGAACTTCTTCAAAATCTAACAATTTTTGGAACAAGATATTGTACCATTTCTTGTACTATATATTGTCCCTTATATAGTCTAGTCTAAAATGGCTTTTAGTATCATTTTTGTTTAAGATATTGTACAGTTTCTTGTACTAATTATTGTCCCATATATAGGCCTGTAGGCAAAAAGATTGATTGCGATAAATTTTTGACTTGGTAACAAGCCAAAGATAATTGTCATCTTATTAGTTCCTTTTTTTGCTGGAATAACTTATAATAATTTAAGTGTCAACCTAACAACAGCTCAACAGCAGCAATCTAAGTGGCAATTCCCACCTGGTAGTTTTTGCGATTAATCTACTTTTAATATAGTCCCGGATTTGTCACAGATCCGTTTTTCAGATCATTCCAGCAGTTTAGTATTCACGCGTAACCTTCATAGCTTCGTATGCTAACTAGTCATGACTATCATATCTCGCGGGTGGACAACACGTGTACTTTCCAAAGCAAGGACAGACAGGACACAGCAGGATTTCCCACTATGTAACAGGTACTCGCAAAAAATAAATGGGTCACAGTGGAATGTGAGAAGGCGGTGGAAATGTGACATTTGTTTACCGGATATAACTTGCAAATATAATATAGGTGTTTATGTAGCAAGGGTATTATCAGGATGTTTATTCCCCAGGATGTAAATATCTGGAATTTAGAATAGAATTTATAAAGTAGTCTGTGTTTGTTTCTTTTCTTTACTTTATACTTATGTCAATAAGAGTATATTGCAAATATTACCAACTAAAATAGTCGTGCCTCAAACTCATTTCATTAATAGACATACTAGTAAAACATTCATAATTTTACCGAATATTTTTTAATCGTAACTAGGATGTTTATTTAAAATATGGCAAGGAAAAATTTATAAATAAACTATATTTATAAATATGTATTCAGGGTATACCTTAGATGATATGGCATTTGCCAAATATATTGTCGAAAGATCTAAGGTTTAAAGTCGCTTGCAGCCCCCTGTTTGAGAACAGTGGACCAGTGGAGTAGTTATATGGAAAACTCAACCAAACAAATAATGAGGATAGGTGACTAACACTATGACCAATATTTCGTTCGTCTAACTGTAAGTGTGCACTACTCAGCTGGCGGATTGTTCTCACGCAGCTAACTGTTAGGCGATTCTCGACCATACATCTTTTGCTTGCTCAATAGTACGTAGCTATAGGAGTGTGCCATATCTCTATGTTATACCTCATCTAAGGGGTATACAATGAAACGTGGAATATAGGAATTTACAATGGGATTTCAAAATATTGCCAATACTCTCCCCGATATATTTAGAGCAAAACTACAAGAGTATAAAGTTCAAAATTAAATTTTACATCAGATAAGATAATTGATGCAACAGCACGTCGTCAGTACGAGATATGTTAAATATAAAATGTAAAACTTTCGTTAGAAATCAATCAACCATGGAAATAAAAGAACATATATACGTGACAGTTTAGTAAAGTATCACTGATTGTAACTATTGGCTGTAAATTAATATTATTTAAGTTGAAGTTAGATTCTTTTTCTTGAGTAATATACCAATATTAGAATAATATAAACTAAAAAAATATTAATCAAATAAAATGACAAAAACGAAATTTACAATTAATATAAAATTAGATTAACTATAATGACAAGTCATTAACTGTCACAACTGTCATGTAGATATTTTCTTTTATTTCTGTGGCTGTCTGATTTTTAACGAAAATGTCATTCTATATTTAACAAATGATCTTATTTGATGTAGAATTTAATTTTGGACAACATTGTACTATTGTAGTTTTGCTATAAATCTTTTAGGAAAGAGAGTATCCGCAAATTTCTGAAATTCCATGTTAAAGTCCTATGTTTCGCGTTTCGATGCATACACTGTACATATATTTTCCAATCATTAGTCAATTAAAAATACTACTGTATCCGAGTGGTACGGGACCCACTATTAATTGTAGATTCCTTGCAGAGACTGTAGTCTGACATCCTCGCCATTAAAATATAAGTAACAATTGTCTAGAAATAGATGAATTTCTCATCTCAATTTCATTTGCTATATGTTCCTCAATGGAATATACTCCTATAATTTGAACATTACATAAATATCATTCTTACAAAAGTTTGATGAATTCAATATATTTCTCTAGAAAAATCGAGAGAAAAATATACCTAATTTATATTTGAACGAAAATAAACTACCTATTGAATAGAATATAAATCGAAGAAATCTATTTAAAATTTATATATTTTGAATAAAATATAAATAATTAAAATGATTTAATGTTTGTTTCAAATATTTATCTTGAAATAATATGTAAAAAATTGAAATGCAAAATTAATAAATTTTAATATTTTTTCTCGTGTGAACACTAAGATAAAATAATTTATTGAATAAAAAAATATTAAATATTTCTCATATAAATGCGATTGTAATCTTTAATTACTTTAATACAGTTACATTTTCCTTATTAGAAATAAATCAACGAAAAAGAAACACAAGTATAGGTTTCATGCCTGCAGAATACAGGTTTTTATTTTTGAAACTGTACTCATCAGAAACACAATTTTTTGTTACCCATTTCGTAACTCGAAACACGAAGAGTCGTTTACTAATAGTACTAATCACTGATACTGTTAGTTACTTTCCATGTGGGTTTCGAAAGTTGAAAAAATGTAACTCTTTTATAGTACTATAAAACATTACAAAACTGTAGTCAAATCGTTTAACACTGAACTACATCATTTACTAATTAAAATTTTTATGTGGACAACATATTTTACATAATATAAATCTGCAAACAAAAACTTTACAGCTTTAACCAAGCTATTGCAATATAAAATATTGCAAAATATAATAATTTTCATTCAGAATTTTCTTAAAATATATTCCCATTTTCAATGTTCTTGATACCATGAATCAAAAGTCACAAAAAGACATATTTAACTCATATACATACACAGATGATACAAAGGACAAACGTAAAGTTAAACGTCAGAGTAAACTAACCTAAAAATATATATTGTCACAGGAAAAATACTCAGTGTTCTAATTGTTTGTATTTTGTGCAAATATTTTATTAGTAGGTACAGATTTTTATGCATGAAATATAATTGAAACTATGTGTAAACAATAAAATATAAACTACCTTAGTTTACATTTCATTCGCAAGAGTTCTATTGAGATTTGAAATCTATTTACAAAAAAAAATATTTACAAAAGAAACAGAAAATGTGAGATGTCCGCATTCTTAATTTGAATCTGAAGTAAATATGAAAAACATAATATTTTATTGTTGATTGTTTAACCTATGAAGGACCCATTAAAATTTAAATTAAATACAATATTATAAAAAATATACTAATATATTTTTATAATTATTATTTTATGACCCATAGAGAATTTGTTTTTAATTATTTATTAATTAAACTAGACCTGCGTCATTTAGTAATTAAAATTTATAATATTGTTAACAAGATAATTTTAATTCTCATATTTTGTACAAAATTCTACTTCCTACAAATTCAATTTATCAAAATGATAATGATACAGTGTCAGTAATTAGTAATTATATACAATAACTAGTAATTATAATAACCAGTCTTCCATGACAGTCAAGTGAACTTGAATTAGAATAATTAGATCATACTGCATAAATAAATATATTTTCATTCTAGATGTGAGAAGAAATTTAAATATTCCGTAAAAGAAGAAAAAATTATTCATTATTTAAATATAAAACAATTTAATCTTTTCAGAAAATTTCCATGTGACATTTTATTTAATAAGTAAATGTAAATAAAATTCTATTACTAATAAATTAACACTTGTTTTCAATAAACATCATTATTGCAAAAAATGCTATCGTAATGATTTAATTAATGTATCACAATCAGTGAATTTTAATACGCAATGTACTTGTTACACAATAAAATTTTTCTTCGTTGTATTATTTTACTTGATATAGATATAATAATTGTTGTAGAATAAATGTATTATTTATAAGGCATACTCTTTACCTAATTTATATGAGTTAGATACATGGGCGCCCATAAAGTATTTTTTAGGGATGGGCAAAATAAAAAAAAACTAAAAAAATAAAAAAATATAATATAAAAAAAATTCTTTAACACCATCAGGATACTATGAAGAATCGACTATATATAATAAATATATATTATAGAGATAAATTGCATACATACTTATTAGTAAAAAAATAAAATTGTATTAAAAAAGAAAATAAACAAACATAAAGAAAAAGTTCTTATTTTTTTATTGATTTGTAAAGGCAATTCCTTCCAGTTTAAATAATTTACTATAAATATTAATGGAATTATTTGTGCCACACACATATGTAATTAGTTACAAAATGCCTCATTTCAAATTATACAAAATTGCATTTCCGAACATGTTTCATACAATATTTTTTCTAATTTTGAATTTTGAGATATAAACTGTCACATTTTAAAATTGACTAACTTTTGGAAACGGCCCACTTTTCCACGTTACATAATTCACTTTTTCTACGACCACCATGGGAAGTGACACTTTTCTCACACTGTATAAAGCTTGAAAGTTGCTTATTTACCACAATCGTGGGTTAAAGTGTGAGAAATCATTTCTCACGTTATTTGCCAACACTGCGCATGTGCAGTGAGGGAAATATTATTTCTTTGTGAGGTTACCTGCGCCATATTGTTTTTTTTATGTCAAATAGCTTTCGTGCATGTATATTTATTCTGTAACCGTTTAGCAGTGTGGTCATAGAAAAACTATAGTGTGCTACTCGTGCAGGATCACCTATTTCCCACCTTGTGTGATTCCAGCATACGATTCCGTCCTGTGCCGAAACTATCACACCTTGTGGGAAATAGGCGACTTTCTGCACTTGCTGCACATTATACTACTTCATTACTCAGTGATCATTTTTTTTGTTTCTTAACATGTTATGAAAAATTTGGCGTTTAAAAACGTCAGATAGTTTTCAAAAGTGACATTTTATATGTAAAATTAAAAAAAATCGTTTTACTTTCAACAGTTAATGATTATACAAGGTGTTATAAAATAAGTGTTCAAGTTTTACAGAACGTGGACAGCAAGACAAAATAAAGCGAAAAGTATTATATAACATGTGTTTAAAAATGAACCGTTTCAGAGATATGGAACTTTATTTTGACAGCCTTTTTTTGTAAATGATTATTTAAATTTAAATATATGTATATAAAAATGTAAACCTGCAATCTTCATGTCAATCAAAGGTCTATGAACATTTAAAAATATTTTTTATTTTACTATTGTTTCATTAAAAACATCTTTTGTTTCTTAATGAAAGGAAATAAAGACCTATTTATATATATTTAAATAAAATAAAAATAAAAACATTTTAGTATATCAGCTGCTTCATGCATATTTATGAAGGAAGCAAAAGTTACCAAACTTTAAATTCAAGGCAAATAACCTTATAAAAATATTTTCGAAAAGTGTATTTCACAATAAACATTATGTCCAAGATTCATTGCCAAAGTCATAAAAAATTTGGGTGACAAACCAATTAGGAAATTTGGAAAAGATGGGGAATTTTCTCGATTAGCTGGTTTATTGTGAATCATATTAAGACATGAATAGTTTTATTTTATCATTTTTAGATTTACGTAATGACGGAAAACAGTTGTTATAGTTTGAGGATAAAAATCTTTATGCTATTTTATGATGTTTAGATACATAAATAATACTTTGTAATACGTTATACTTTTGGCCTTGGTGTGTTCATTGATATAAAGTAAATTATAGTCAAGCTAACGTACAGACAGTTCATATTAGGATTGGTGAACAATAATAATAATAATAGTAATAATACAATATAAACCATAAAAAACAACTTGGATTTTTTTTTGATATTAGAAAACATAATACATTTATATAGTATATTATTATCGAATGGTACTCATTTCATACGAGTGTGACATTTTCTAGCATGAGCCGAAGCGAGTTGTAGGTACACTACTTTTTCTACGACTACGATTTTATTTCCCAATTCATTTATATTTTAATAATTAATAAATAAACAAAACAATACGATTTTTGTTAGAACTGTGAGATAAGAAGTTATACCTTAAGGTTGTCTATGATTACCGTGGGAAATGAAAATTTGTTTACAATATACTATGTATCCCAAATAATAACAAACATACAACAAGCAAATATATTAATGGTAGTAGAAAAAATGTTTGTTTTATTTATAAGTGTAGAAATTTCGTACTTGGATAATTTCATAAATATTGTCTTTAAAGCTTTCGATTTGGTATATCTACAAAAGGTACTACAATCTTAAAACTTAACATTGCCTATTTATTTTTCTGAACATAAAAAGTATATTTTAAAATTTACTTCTAGTTCAAAATATACTAGACTCCTTTATATAAAGATAAGTTTTATATATACAATAGTTACAGCTATAGATTATCAACATTGACAATTAAAATACAAGTAAAACGCGCTAGACTAGACCCATGTCAGGGTTGAAAAGATTGATTTATTTTTAATTTCTTTATGATTAAAGATATCTATTAGTGTTTTTTAATTGTTTGAAAAGCAATATAAATATTTTGTTTCATAAACGAAAGTGAAGAAATTTGTGTTCTTATTCAAATATTATAATGAAAATATAAAGAATATATTTTGATTGTTATAAATTGTTATGTAGAAAATAATTAGATTTTTATTAGAATCTATAGTTTTTTTTCAATGATTTTTATTTAAAAAAATCAATAGATTTAAATCATGAATTAAATCGTCATTTAAATAAAATAATTTGTATCAGGCCAACCCTATGATATACTGTTAATATTTTGAGTATAAAATGTAAACAGCCTTAATTTTAATTTTTTTAAATAACTCAATAATTTAATTTGGCTTCCAATATACTGTACTAGTACACCAAACATTTTTAATTCATGTTCACCCATTAAAACATAACATGTTTCCACTTAACCCTAACCTATAAACCTATAAACCGTTACACATTTCCACTATCGCCTTGCACCCCGACATAAACATAACCTAACATTTCATATCTCACTTGTAAAGCCCCTAACTCTAACCTAGCTTTTTGCCTTTTCCTGCCACTGTATCACTATCACTTTATTTACTTTACTGTAATTTAAGAATCGATTAGTACATACCGTGTATAGCCACTTGCACCCACGAAAGCACAACCGCAACTGGTCGCCGTGGAGAAGAAGTGTTTCTTTTGTTCGCGCCAAGTTGAGGTTAGGTTAGGGGAACGGGTTACGAAGCGGGAGTTGTGAGGTTATGACGGTGGAAGGAAGTCGACCGTGGAGTTTGGAGGAAGAAATGACGGAAAGTTAGTCTCGACTGTCGAGTGTTTTTCTCAGAATATGTACGTTTACACAAATTAAGTTCTTTGCAGAAACTGAGATGAAGTGATAAGATAACAGGTTGTGCTTTCTGATGGTTTAATGTCACTTGTAGACGAGCAAATTGTTTTATTATTGAATTTAAAATATCGTTATTTTATTTTTAATAATAACAAATAGTGTTCTTTTGAACAAAACAACTGAGATGAAATGATAAGATAAGAGGTTGTGCTTTCTGATGTTTTAGTGTCACTTGAAGACAACGAAATTGTTTCATTATTGAATTTAAAATATTGTTATTATATTTGTAATAATAACAACATTATTAATAATATTTATTAATAGGTATTGTGTTCCAAATTTAAATTTTATTTGTAAAGAAATAGATAGTTAATCAATGACTTTTTAAAAATAATAATGAAGGTGTAAACAATTCAGAGTTTTTTGCATAAGTAATATAACAAGATCCATTAATTTACTAGAAAAATTTTAGAATAGTTCGTGTAGTCAAAAATGACATTTAGATCACAACAACAAAGTTTCAATTTTATTTATAAAGAAATAGATAGTTAATAAATGGCTTTTTAAAAATATTAATGAAGATATAAACAATACGGAATTTTTTTCATAACTAATATAACGAGAGCCATGAATTTATTGGAAAAATTTAGGAATAGTTCTTGTGTAGTCAAAAATGTCATTAATTGTCTTTATTTCTGAGGAATTATGAATCAATTGTACCAATTTAATTTAAAGTTCGAATTACATATACTTGATTATTTTACGAATGACAACAGTTCAAACAAAATATACATATCAACAATACCGTGCATATTTTTTAACGTAAAACATAGAATATTCTTGGTTCGACTTGATATTTGGTTTACAGCAATGTATATTTGCTTGTCTCATTTAAAATGAAACACCAAGTGCAATAAAAATTTTAAGAATCATTATTAACATTAGAGGAAATGGTACAATAGTAGAATGGTCTGCTAGATCACTCGATCTTACATATTTAGATTCTTTTTATTGGTGACTTTTAAAACTGGGGGAAATCTCCAAAATTTAGATGAACTAGAAGATCAAATTTAAAACATTTCTCCAAATACAATCTTATATAATTCAAAATTTTTTAGCAGATGGATTTTTGAAAACTTCTCTAAAGTTATTAACGATTCTTAAAATTGACGTTGTACTTCATGTAGGCCTGACAACAAATTTTATAACCCAAAAAACAAATGTCAAATTTTCCCTATGTTTCATTTTAATTGAGAAGCAATTGTACATTGCTGTCAATCTAATATCAAGTCATAATCATGGATATAATAAATCTTCATGTTTCACATTAAAAAATACTCACAGTATATAACCACAACGATTGCTACTGTGGTTTTATCAAATTTTTTCACTAAAAACTTTCAATTTCTACAAAAATTCGATTTGATTGATGAAGATGACGTGTGTGGAATAACCCAATTTATATCTAGTTTTCTTTTTTCTCGTTAAAACTATTAATTTCGTTAATTTCTCTTTAAATATAAGTAAAGTGAGATGGGTGACAAAAATAATGCATTTTATTCTTCAGTACCTAAAGTGCGTTTTTGGGTTTTTGTTAAATTTTATTGTTGTTGTGTTGTTTTATATGACAATATATATATTTTATAAACACATATTTCATGGCTTTTACCCATTATTGGGTGTGACAGAGTTGATACATCGCCCATATAGCTATAGGTAATAATATATTTATACCGTAAATGGAGTTCACAGATATCTAGCTGACGTTTTAGTGTTTGAAATCGATGGTTAATAATTTAAAGGAAGGAAATAAACATTGAGGAAGAAATGGCGAAATAGTTGTTAATCTCGGTTGTTTTTACATCCGGCATATCAATGTATAGATAAGGAAGGTATTGTTTTTTGTCAAATCGATATATTAATACGATACATGTAAGAAACATAATATTTGGTATTATATTCACATATGATGAACTGATTACATTTTGACTACAATTGGTTAACCGAAAGTAGTACTTTACTTGAAGCTTTAAATCGTTTCCTAAAAAATACCTCTAGATACTATTTTATCGCAAATTACTTTATTATTAAATATAAAGATTCATATACATCAGACTTTATTATTTACAATAAGTTAATACCTATACGGTGCGCTCTTGCTAATTTTATTTAAATTTTGTAGTGTACATATTGTTTCATCAGACAATATTTGTTTTATAAATAAACATATATTTCATGCCTTAGTATTCATTTGCTGAGTGTACCAGATCTATTAAATTGTGGACTATGGTAATGATATATTTTTACCGTAAATGGTATTTAACATACATTAAACTGTTGTCATTATGTGGGCAATAGTTAGTAAATAATTAGAAGAAAAATATCATTAAAAGTAATACAATAGTCATACAGCATTCGGGTCATTTTCATTCACTTAGATTTTTGTATATTTTGTACATTGATTGTTTAAACCATAAAATATGTTTACCAGAAGTCAAGCTATTGTAAAGAATGCACCACAGGGACCATTTTCATGTGTAATTATTATAAAAATAATTTCATGGTAATCTATAGGCACTAATTTTTGCATGTGTAGCTTTTTATTTTAATAATAATATCAGACGTTGTGTTCTTGAATGAGCAGGTGTTAATTTTTTTAGCTTTGGAGTACACACGGTATTATAAATAAGATGTAATGGATACATAAATTACTGTTGCGCAAAAAACTTTCATTTAAATATAAGACTATTATCGTGTTCTTGGCAATGTTAGTTGAATTTAGTAGTGCAACTTTGTGTGGTGTATATATTCGTAAATATTTCATTGTCGCCGAAGGCCTATAGTGAACGCTCAGCAAATATGAGCATTTGCTAATATAATATAAAATAATTCTACTCTGTATCTATATAAGTTAGGTACAGAGTCCGTCATTAATTTAATTCTTTTTATTGTTATTGAATCATCCAATCGTTACATATATTTATAAATATTTCACTACCGCCGAAGGCCTAAAGAATGCTCAGCGTACAAAGATATTAAAAAATAGAGAATAGAAATATATATCACTGTTTGAATTTTAATAGAACACATGTTCTGTTTTAGCTGGGGATGATTTTGTAAAAAAATAAATGTATAAAAATTTATGACAGTATAGTATAATACTTAAGTATGTATGTAAACATTTTTATACCGGGAGTTTATTTTATCAGTAAACATAGAGTATATCATTACTATAGTTACGGTGTAAATTGATGGACAATAATGTATTAAAGCGTTTATTTTAAGAGAAAACATACAAATAATTATCATAAAAATATTAAATATTAATTAGAGAAATTATAAATTATTTATTTATATTTTAAACACTTACACCCAGATTCATAAATTGGATTTGCCCCTAACCTAGATTAGTCCAAAAGCTATACCCCTTGTTAATATCATGTATTGTCAAACTAACTCAAGTCTCAATTCGTAAAAAGGATTAAGTAGGTATATTATTTAGTTCCAAAGATAATTCCACTAGATTTAGGGAGTTAGCAATATTTGTTGATTACATCAGCATTTCTAAATGATACGAAGGAAGATTTATGGTGATATTTGACAACCTAAAAGTAAAATACTTTAATTACACGCATGCATGGACAAAGCATTTGTTTAAGTATGGTTATAAATATTTTTTTTAATATATTTTTCTTACGACCACTGTTAAAAATAGTCTTTTCCTACGACCACTGTTAAAAATAGTCTTTTTAACGGTTGCTTAGCAAGTTAAAAATAACAGTTCATAACACAGTGAATACTTTTAAATAGTTGTCATTGACAACGTGTTAAAAGTAAAAAACAAATTTACTTTTAACACTTGTTATGTTCAGTTGTTCGTAACAAATACATCATGACCTGTCATAAATGTCATTCTATAATGCTTAGTTTTTATTTACTAATACATAACTAGGGTCGTAAGAAAAATAGTGTATGATATTTGTGTTAAAAGTGATTTTATTTCGTTCGTGGGGTTTGTTACACTCGGCTTCGCCTCGTTTCAAACTTCCCCACTCACTCATAAAATGTAACTTTTAACACTTATATCATAAATAACTATTTTAACGGTTGCTTAGCAAGTTAAAAATAACTGTTTATAACACAGTGAATCCTTTTAAATCGTTGTCATTGACAACGAATTAAAAGTAAAAAACAAATTTACTTTTAACACTTGTGTTAAAAAGGAACTAAATCTGGTTACCTGTCAGAAATGTCATTCTGCAATGCTTAGTTTCTATTTACTAATACATAACTAGGGTCGTAGGAAAAATAGTGTATGATATTTGTGTTAAAAGTGATTTTATTTCGTTCGTGGGGTTTGTTATACTCGGCTTCGCCTCGTTTCAAACTTCCCCACTCACTCATAAAATGTCACTTTTAACACTTATATCATAAATAACTATTTTTATTAAGTTCGTATTACATGAAACAGAAACTTTAAAGTTTTTTTTTTTCTTTATTTTATAATGTAATGATTATTTCTTTTTCTGATTTTTAACGTTTAACTTGAACTGAAATAAATAAATAAATATATTTAATCGTGCCCACACTTACTTTTTGAAGTCCTTGTGTCTTGATTGAGTCCGGTTGATCTAGACATGTGTGGAATGTTTACTCATAAAATAAACGTTTAAATACATTTCAGTCATTCTATAACTATGGTAATGAAATTACTCTATGTTTATTGATGAAATGTATTCTTACATTTATTTTTATATATATATTTTTTAATAATCAACACCTAAGTTATATTTAGGATTTATTTATATATTAAGTATATTTAAAAGTAAGTCATAAATTCATGTTACTTTATTTTTTACCTTTCTTAAATTATATATTTGCTTAAAAAATAAAAATTCTGTCACTGTAGCAGATAGCAGAGGTCAGTGGCATAAACATAAATGCATAACATTAACATTGTACATAAATAAACAAATAATTACTTACAATTCGGTGAATAAACTATAGAAAAAAAATTAAGGAATATAGAGACCTCATCAATATTTATAACTAGATTATGACGTCACGAAGTACAATGTTTATTTTAAATGTCTCTAACTTTAAAGAAGCTTTATTAATAACTTATAGCGGTTACACCAACATTATTTAAATTTTAAGTTTCCCTTAAATAGACATCATATCGGAATAAAATGTCAAATGAGCTATTCAACATTGCTGTCAAAATTTCGATAAGCATTGTTGTTTACAATTTAATTAGTTACTTAGAAATGATAGGGTCGTCTTTAAAAACTTGTTTAGTCATAAAAATGACAGAATTTGTGCATAATATTGATGAGGTAGTAAATATTTGGAAATTATTTGGTGTTAATAAGAAATGTGTTTGCTAAATGTATGAAAAAGACCACCTTTTGGTAAAGAAAGCTTGAAGAAGACCTTCATTAATCATAGAGACTGTCTCTAGCTAAAAAAAGCTTAAAGCCTGTATAATGTATTTAAATAGAATGCAATTATCAGAAGATAAAATAAATATTAATTTAATTTTATGACAAAATGGTTAATTTAAATAATCGAGTCGATTAATATAAAAAGAGATATAAAATGAAAATTGTTATATTTATTTGTTTACCTATCATTATACTCTAAAAATAAACATGTGAAAAACATTTCCAATAATTAATTAATACCTCAACTGTCATGCAATGTGTTTAATTTATTTAATTGTAATAAAACATAGCATGCATGTTGGAAAAATGAAAAGCGAGAAAAGCGTCCTTGAATGCTTGAAACTTATAAATTTTACACATTTTTAAAAAAATATTGTGGGTAATTATTATTATAAATTGTTTTCTCCGATATTTTCCTGGAATTGAGTATTTATTGTTTTGTTTTGAATAATTTTTATATAAACTCAGAAATCCCAAACTAGTTTTATTTTAAAATTCTAACTGCTCGAAGAGTAAAATGGCCGAGAATTAAGAAGGGAAAACCCAGGAAAGTACGAAGAAATTCCTGCTTCAAACAGGTTTCTACTCGAGACACAGATCTTCAGCTTGTGTTACGTTGACCGTGAAAGTTGAGTCAAAATACGTAATAGTTTCGTTTGGATTTTACGCTCGTGGAATCAAAAGCAAAAGTCAAGACAAAATGTTTCATTAACTTGTTTACGTTTTTATATGCTTTTGATTTTTACGATTAAATTTGTCATCAGGAATTTTTGGTGTTGCGAAAGCAAAAGTCAAGACAAAATTTTTCAGTAACTTGTTTATGTTTTTATTTGCTTTTTGATTTTTACGATTAAATTTGTCATAAGGAACTTTTGGTTTTGCAAAAGAAAATATGCATGAATATTTTTTAACCAACGGTTCTCAAACTGTGGGGAACAACTTTTGTTATTTAAATGGAACATATATTTGGTTATTCAATAGAGAATATACTTTGAATTCAGATAACAATTTTATTGAAAAAATATTCAGGGTGGTGATTGGAACACCCGAACATAGGGATTTAACATGTAAAATAATATCAAATTTTCCTGCTTCCCTAATTATTTAAATTAAAAAAGCTTTAAATACCAATTGTAGAATATAAAATTTTGTATTTGAATCTATAAGCAAAATTAATTTTACGTGTCTTAGGTATGAAAATGACGTAAATCATTTCTATAATAGCAGTAGCAATGAAAGTGAAACAAAAATAACAAATGTTTAATGGTTTTTTTGTCAAGTTAGCTGCATTAGTTTATTTTTACTATTGTTTATAATTACCGTTTTGTCAAATTACGCTAAAAAATATAACAATTTTATTTTGTTTCTATTTTTTAAATTAAAATTAATTCATGTAATATACCTACTTTACTTCAAAAGTAATTTCAAATAATAATAAAAATAAACTAACGCAGTTAACTTGACAAATAAACCGTTAAACATTTGTTCATTTTTTTCTGAATTCCATGGATGCCGCTATTTTTGGGGTGATTTACATCGTTTTAATACCAAAGTTCTAAGTACTAGGCAATGTAAAATTGTTTTTGCTAAATGATTCAGATTCAAAATTTTATACTCTACAACAATTGTTTAAAGCTTTTTTACTTAAAATAGTTAAGGAACCAGGAAAGTATGATAATTTGATTATATATGTTAAATCTTTATATTCTGGTGTTAGAGTCACAACCCTGTATGTTAAGAATTATAGATAGTAGTTTTCTTCAAATAGGTATAGCTAAAATAAGTGCGCTATGCACGATGTAAGTCAATATGGAATTAAATTTAAGAATGTTTGTGATGATTAGTTTTTGTTCTGAAATTATTGTTTTTTTTTTCTTATTCACTTGTATTGTCTATGGTACACTTATTTTAGCCAATTTAAGTAAAGTTGGTATAAAACTAAATATGCATTTTTTGCAAAGAAATTTTATCTAAGGTTGTGAAAATATATCACTAAATTCAGAATAAAAATCTCTATCGAATAAGCAAATAAAATATATATGGTCGCATTTAAATTAATAAAGCTGATTCCCATGGTTGAAAAAAAATTGCTTGTTGCAATAGTCTTTTAATATAGAAATTGTTTGTTAATTTACCAATGTCGTAGCTTTTACAATTTCCAATATATCAATACAGTACCACTTAAATGAACACCCTATTTAAGAATTGACTACATTTTTGCTTGATTAACTAGAAATTTTGATGTGAATTTTGAATGACGTCTCTGTGATACAAGTATGTAATAATTGATATATTTCATTATTTGTTCTCATAGTTGTTATATTGCTATTTAAAATTTTGATACAATTAATGAAAAATGTAAACATTTTTGTGATGATATATCGGCGTGAAATCAGCTGGAATTCCCCTTGGTATAGGCGGACCGGTTTGCTAGTCCCGTGTCACGTGCGGAAAATGCATTAGCGAATTTAAATTTCAAATTCCGCTTTCGTAAATGTACAATATATGTTCTGTCGCTAACTTCATTTTGCTGACTTTTCCCTACACCGCCTATTTACGGAATTTTAAACCCACAGTGACATGTCAACGTATAGAAAGCGAAATCACAAAACGTTACGCGTCAAGGGATGCACGTCATCAATAAAAACTCTTAAATTAATGACTTAGTCTGTACCTTATTTATATGTCACTAAATAGGATTACTTTATATCATAGACCGTATTTATTTGGGAAATTTAAATCTAACCCTCAACTGATCCTGAAGGTACCCGGGTTGGTACCAAATTATCAATCAAATTTTAGAGTTTGTTAAATTTCAACTAGTTAATTTAAGTTATTTGTTAAAGTTACTTATTTAAGTTTTTCATTTTATTCTATAAAAGATATAACTTCTGACAGAAATAGAAAGAGAAAGCAATGTAAACAAAGATAGAAAACAGGTGCTAGTCACCAACCCAGCAAAATAGTTGGGTAAGTTGGATCATTTCAGGGTTACTTCAAACGTACCAAGTAAACAGAATTAAACCTACTTAAACATCCCAAATAAATACGGTCATAGTAGCAAATGCTCAGCAGTGTTGACACTTTATATGTCAAAAAGAAAAATATTTTATTCGGTTTCATAAAAGTCCAACTGTGCTCCATTATATAGGTGAGACGGACCAAGGCTATGAGATGAACTGCTTAACAGATTGTTGTCATTTGTCATATGTGGTACACTCTTCGTGCAAACAGCGACTTCAAATTACACATTTTATCCATTCATCTTTCATTATCCTTTTTTTAATAATTGTTCCTTGCTTACCGCGCTTTCGGTTTTATAATTTTCAGCTGCTTCATTATCATCATCCTCTGATTAAACATTTAACAACAGTTCTTCAGAACTCGTGGAATAGCAACTAGATTGTCTACCTTTTTATGTGCGAATGCTTTTTTTTCCTGTTTACCGCTTAAATTGATGTTTTTAACAATTTAAAAATCCTTTGGTCCATCCCTCCTAAACATAGGTGGTTCTTCAGTCCTCAGAACAGAGGTTAAATGGACACTAAATTACTTATGACTGTGTACAAATAGAACCACATTTTTAGGTTATGTTAAGTCTTATCCACATGTTTATAAAGTGTGTACATAAATAATTAGTTTAAACCTACTGAAGTAGAAATTAACTGTGAATACAAGGTATAAAAATTGTTGCCAAATAATCTCTTGTTCAGTTTATTATAAATTTGGGATATATAAGAATATTAAGGAACGATAAGAAATAAAGAAAATAAAGTGAAGATTCTTGCAGATACAATTGGCTACAACTCCACTAAAATGCAAGTTAAAAATTGTATTGTTCAGAGTACTTCAAAATCTTAGGCTCGTATTACGAGCTCACTTTTATAATAAAATCGCGATTTTAACGCCCACTTTTACATCATAATCTTATGTAAAATTCTAAGTTAAAATCACGATATTATTATAAAAGTAAGCTAGTTCGCTTTTATAATAAAATCGCGATTTTAACGTTCGTTTTTACAAAAGATTTTGATGTAAAAGTGAGCGTTAAAATCGCGATTTTATTATAAAAGTAAGCTCGTAATACGGGCCTTAATGTTTAACAGCTCCAGAGATCATTGGGAAAGAGAGATAGAAAGAAATTTTTGGACTGTATATACAACACATGCTCTTAGTGCAAACCTAACTATTTCCTAGGATAATAAATTTCTGAAATTCAGTCAATTTTAGAAGACTTTATTTCTTTTCTGACCGATTTCGATTCCACTTGGATCTTCTTCATGGAATGACAGTCAAATATAAAATTGTGACACTTTAATGTCAAAACAACAATTTTATGTTTACATTTAATAACACACAGATTTTGAAAAGGACCTTCAGCTTATTGATTTTGAATGGACATATCGGTATTTGACTTGAATAATAATGAACGGGTATATGAATTATTATTTCTGTTGCCAATTTCTCTACAAATTTCTTTTTACTTTTTTCCATCTTTTTCCTTCCTTCCATGATTTTGTTCTTTCCAGTTTATGTTCCTTTCCACGAGTTTGTACGTCTTTATAAACAGCTAAAAAGGATTTGTATCCTTATTTACCGTTTATAGGATAAAGTATTACAAGTTCCGGAACACAAAATAATTAGATTTATTGAGCAATAAATTGAATTGGTTCACTTCCGTTATTCAAGGGTATATTTCTTTATCTTATATCTAAACTTTCCTGTTATCTCTCAGGTAAAATAAAATCTAATTTATTACTCTTTGGTTATAATTTACTCCTACGATATTTAGAGCATGCTATGCATTTCAATAACAAATAAGATATAGGCTGTTCACGATAAGAATTAATTCATGTCATTGCCAATCTTTTTTAGCAAATTTCGTTATTATTACATATAAATATTATTTAATTTTCTGTCGACCTGCATAATTACACTTTGTATATAATTTCTGGCTAAACAGAAAAATATATTCACATCTCTTAAGCTGGATGATAAAAACAGATCAGTTATTCATACATTTACAAAATTTGACACATACATTAAAGAAATATATTTTTAGAAGTTTGGGTACCTACCTTATCATCTGTGAAAATAAATTTTAGCGCCCCTTAGGATCGGCGCCCTTACGGTGGGTAATGTCAATCCTCACATTTCAAATTATTTTTTTTCTTTTGTTTGACATTTATTTCTTTATATTGTAATTCATACAATACCTATCATACAGAGATATTTTACTAATGTCAATATTAAGTAGTAATCATTATGTGAAATATTTACGATATATCTAAATATTAAATTATTTTAAAATTTTAAAATATACATGTTATGTTATTATTTTCTAGTATGTTTAGAATTAAATCAGAAAACAAGTTAAAGATTAGATTTAAATATTTGAATTAATATCTCCTAAATAATCAAAATTTGTAGAAAAAACCGGTCCTTGGAAATATAGCATTAACAGCTGTACGCAGAATCAGTAATAGATATTTTATTTATGTATATTTTAATATTTCCGTTTAAATACTTATGTCAAAAATAGAAAATAAAAGAATTTCATGTGATAACTTTATGACGAAACATAAATTTTTAAATAAATGTCCCCAAAAAACATAATAATGTAATATAACTAAAAAATACTAAATTTTGGAACAACTGGCTACATTTATGACAGGGTTCGGAAAAGTTTTTCAAAGAGACCTAGTTTGAAATTTCGTTTCATGCATTGTAATACTGTTTCAGCCCCCTGATTTGACATAAATAATTTTCAAAAATAAAATAAGTAAACATGAGGATTTTTATTAAAGAATACAAAAAGATGGAAAAAATGTACAAGGAATAGATTTTACTTACGCAAAAAATAGTTCTCTTCCGTTTTAGATACAGTATTAGGAATTTTGCAAGGAAATTTCAGGTATGAATTTATTTAAAAATATGCTGAAGAAACTAATTTTAAAACTAAATATATAATGAACTAAAGAATTTTTTTATAGAAAATATTACTACAGTGGCGGCAGGTTATGTGTTAGACACATCAGACTTAAATATTCTTTAATATTATTGAGTAACAATTATTTTTTCATCTCATCTCCACTTAACCTAAACAGAAGATTATTTTTTATATTTATCCTATTGTAAATATGCTAGTGTATATAATTCATTTGCAATTATATTTCTCATAATGTACCTCATTTCTGTTATTAATAAATAATACACTAGTAAGACATAAAAGCAATATAAATCCTGATTCATTTTATATCCGCGTTTATGTCGAATGACATCAGATATCGTTGATTGACGATGTGAGAAATTAAAACTCAACTCATTACAAGTGAAATAGATTAATTCCTGGTCTGTTCGGATTGTCATTGTTAAGGTAACACTAGCTATACATCTGTCCTTGTCCTTATATCTCACAGAATTATTATATTCATATGTTCTTGACCTCTCGAATAACTTAATTGTTACTTACAGACATATGGCCATGGGGGAGTATGTATTTGTTATGGATTTTTAATTTTGTAGAATTATTACTGAAGGTTTTCTTATTTATATAATATTTGCGGTTATTCAAATCATTTCATGTTGCGAATCAGTAATTTTATACTTGTCATAAAAATAAATATCAATGAAGTTAATAAATATTAAATGAATAAAACATTTTGTTGCACAACAATTTAAAAATAGAGTACATACTTTCACTTTTAATGAAACAATAAAAATTAGCATTTAGTTTATTCATATTTATTTATTAAAACATAATGACGAACAATTCATTCTTTGCAAAATTATCACAATCTGACACAATAAGGGATAATAAAGAATTTAAAATTTAGTTTATTTCTAACTTTTTTTTAACAAAATCATTTCATTTTCTAGTCTTATAACTAGTAAGTAAATAACGATGTGCTGATTTCAAAACGTGCAATCCTATTACGCCTTTTGGATTTTATTCTTTCGTTTTATTATATAACTTTTATTTATTTTCAAAACCTATATCCCCATATCAAAGTTGTGTAGAGTTAAAACAAATCAAACAACATTACTAAACTGAAAATTGTTTTCACAAACGCGAAGTATCTCAAAAATACTCATTTTTGTGCCCAAAATTTTGATTTTGGGATATAGTGTACATTGATAGATCTCCTGAGATATTTGCTGTCAAAGTTGCACCTCAAAAAAGTGTGTTTTTTGGCGATATCTCTAAAACAGGTAGAGATATAATCTTAACGATTATACCAGTCGATTCTACGGGAAAAGTTATATAAAGAAATGTATTCTCGGCATATACGTTCTTTGGAACGATTAGATGAAAAATGTGAAAATCGAAAAAACCTAAATTTAAAAATTTCTCCGAGGAATTTTTTTTCCTTAAAACTTTTCATTTTCTAGGCTTAAGTAGATATCAACGCGCTGATTTCAAATTTTCAAACCGAAATGAATTATCTCTTACCGTTTTCGAGATATCTGTGTTCAAAGTTGAGATTTGGCAAAACCTAAAAAAAAGGTTTTTTAGGTATAAGTCTTTAAGGTTTAGGTTTACGACTTCCGCGACCTCACCAATCGATTCTACGGGCAAAATTACATAAGTATACCAATTTTTAGATTTTTATTCCAACGGATACAATTTTTAGAGCGAAAAAACGAAAATGGCTAAAATCGAAAAAAATGCCTGATGAACCCCTTACGATTTTTTCGATTTTTGGCCATTATCAGTTTTTTCCTTCTAGAAATTCTATCTGTTGAGATAAAAATCTGAAAATTGGAACACTTATGTAATTTTGCCCGTAGAATCGAATAGTGAGGTCGCCGAAACCGTAAACCTAATCATTTAAGGGGTATACCTAAAAAACCTGATTTTTTAGGTATAACTTTGAACTCAAATATCTCGAGAACGGGAAGAGATAATTGAATTCTGTTTGAAAATTTGGAATCAGCGCATCGATATCTACTTAAGTCCAGAAAATGAATAATTTTGGAGACAAAAAGTTTCGAGACGAAAAATTGAAATTTAGGTTTTTTCGTTTTTCTTATTTTACGTCTAATCGTTCCAAAGAACATATATGTGGTAAAAACATTTCTTTATATAACTTTACCCGTAGAATCGAATGGTAAAGTAGTTGGGATTGTATTTCTACTCATTTTTGAAATATACTAAAAAAATACACATTTTTGAGGTACAACTTTGAGAGCTTATATCTCCAAAAAGAAAAGAGATAATTAAATTTCGTTTGTAAATTTGGTATCAGCGTAGCTAATTCTTTAAAAAATATTACAAACAAAATTTTGTAAAATTTGAAAATTTTCGAGCTAGGAATTTGATATTTTCTAATATTTTCTGTTTTATGCAAAAATACAAAATCGGAGGCTTTGGAAATTACTTCCCCTGTTGTTATAACATACATAAACTATTATTCTACGGGCAAAGTTATATAAAGAAATGTTTTCATTGCATGTACGTTCTTTGGAACGATTTGATGAAAAGTAAGACAAAACAAACCTCTATTTTAGTTTCTCCCTCGGTAATTTTCTTTTTTTAATTTCTTTCAAGCAGAATTCAATTATTTTTTACCGTTCTCAAGATATATGCGTTCAATATTATTAGACAAAAAAGAGGTTTTTCAAGCATAATCCTCTAATGGGTTTAGGTACGACCTCTGACCTTATCAATTGATTCAGATTATATCTCAATTTATTTTAGAGATAAAGCTAAAACACACTTTTTTGAGGTGCAACCTTGAGAGCAAAAATCTCAGCGTCGAAAGATCATTTAATTTTATTTGTAAATTTGAAATCAGCGCACTGACGTATATCATTATGGACTATTTTTAGAAACAAAAATTTTTGAAAAAAAAAATCTGCAAAGGGGCTTCATTTTATAATTTGCGGAAGGGCACAACATGACCTACCGCCGGCCCTGGGTATAATCGATAAGATTGTATCTATACTTATTTTAGAAATACACCAAAAAGGCACACTTTTCCAGGTGCAACTTTGAAAAGATATTTAAATTGTGACCCAAAGATATGTAGGATTATTTAGGCTGTATATGAATAATTTTACAATGAAAAACTAAAAATTTTTCATGTTTAACCACAGAATAGTTACACACACAAGCGACACTCCGTGTAGGTATTTTTCATGTTCCGCTAGTCAGTTCTATGACCTTGAAGCATTGTGTAGATCTTTAAATTTGTACTCTTTCCCTACCTCTCTCTCAGATGTGAGGAAACTTTCCGATTTTAAACAATGGGCCCTTTAAATTTATGCACCTTCCCCATCTCTCTCTAATTTTCGCTTCTCTGTTTTACTGTCGCTTCTGCATAAACCTATTCTGTGGTTTAACGGGGCGCATACATTTTATCCTCCAAACATGTTATATTGGTCGACATTATACCTTGTACACATTTAAACTTGCACACAGTATGTCGTGCACATTTATTATTGGAAATAATTTTTATCCTGCACTCATTTTATCTCAATACATATTTAATGTAGTACACATTTTATTTTTCTCACACTGTATCTTCCACACATTTTATCTTTCACACATTTTATCTTTCACACATTTTATCTTCCACACATTGTATCTTACTGCCATCTCTTTGTTGCTCTCTTGAAGCATAATTAAAAAAAAAGATCTAGTATGTACTTTGAAATAATTATAATTTGTCAATTGCTTTGACAGAAACGTATAGCTCGCCGGACATGAGTTTTGGTAATAGCGACGAAGGAAAGAAATTTTGATGTATGAAAGATAAAATGTGTGGAATATAAAATGTATGGAAGATAAAATGTGTGGATGATAAAATGATTGGAAGATATAATGTGTGAATGCTAAAATGTATGATAGATGAAATGTATGGAAAATATAATGTATGGAAGTTAAAATGTGCACAAGATAAAATTGGTGTAAGATCATTTTTTACGCAAATTAAAAGTGTGCACGACATACTGTTTGGATGTTTGAAGGTGTGCAAGGTACAATGACGAGCAATATAACATGTGTGGAGGATAAAATGTATACGCCCCGGTTTAACTATAATGGGACATAATTTGGAGATTTGTTTTATCACATTATTTACTGGAACGGGCATTTACCATTATTGGGTAGTAAAAAGAGTGAACCACATTTTTATCAAGAATTTGACCTCCACGGAATTCGAATTCGGGATATAAAAGATGATATACATATTTACTTAATAGTTCCTGTTTACGTGAATATAAATGTCTCATTTCCTTATAGTTTTAACTTTGACTTTTCCAACGCAGTTTGGGAAATTTGGAGGTGAACTAATAAATCCTTACGTTACAGCCGTGGAATATGCCAGCGATTTGGGTCCGCTATGAATATTCAAGTCACCATATTTCCACAAAGGTCGGAATGCAAATTGGAGCACGAATCAAAATCTTGGAAGCGTAGTTTACATTTTTATGCTTGATTTCCTCAACACGATGTATTTCACGCATGGGGCCACAAGGTTATGTGGTTTTAAATGATTTTTATGACAAAATTTCAACATTCGCTATTTCTACTATTCTTCGTAGATTTATAAGTATATAGTTTATACGTTGTGTTGCATGGTCAGAGTATATTATTAAAATATTTGTACTTTTTATATATAAGTATCTTTTTACTTTGCACTTTTTAATATGCGTATTCTTAAATAATAATATAATCTATCTGTAATTTTGTAATTAAGTTTTTGTGAATATATGCAGTTATAACAAATAGAAGTTATCGATATATATACCATGTATACATTTAACATGGGAAAACAGTTTTTTGGTAAATAAAAACTAAGTCATCATATTGTACAGAACAATACTATTTGTATTCCTACATCTTATTTAATACAGATTACTTCACTTTAATAGCATAATTCAATTAAATTTATAAAAATGATTTAAAATTTTTCGCATCATATTTTATTGCTCTCTACACGCATTGTTGACACCTGTTAATTCGTGGTTATGAGATTACAGTAATGGTCTTAAATCGTAAGTAGGAATCGAACTGAGAACCTTTGATTCTGTAGGCCGTTACTCTAACCTTAAATTGGAACACACCGTAGGTAGTGTTCTAGTGGTGAAACTGGATATAATAGAATTAAATTGAGTGTGTATATTTATATTAGGTAGTGTTCGTATTCTAATTTTTTGTATAAATAAATGTAAGTACATAAATATATTATTTAAATAACTATGTTGAACTCACTTGATCCTTAAGTCTGTCGTCCTTGAAATATAAAGCTTGGTCCCCATATTTCTCTTTTTCTTTTGTTGGTGGTACCTATAACAAAGAGAAATATAATAGTACAACGAATAAATAGTTGAAAGTTGTTATTATTTTTTTATGGAATTGATTTATTTTAAGAAGGACATAGCTGGTGTGAAAAGTGTACTACAAATATAATTTCTTGTAGAGAACAAATGGTAAATAAATAACACGTTTAATTAATTTAAGGATAGTAATCCTTCATTATTTTACTGTACTGTAATGTATAGTATATAAACTAATCAATCAGAGAATATATATATATATATATATATATATATATATATATATATATATATATATATATATATATATATAACTTCCCTAGACAAACCAAAAATCGTTGTCTAGTCATGCAATTAAAAAGTGATCACATTCTTTGTTTATGCGTCTAAAACAAAATATTCTAAGAATGTACAAAAACATGATCACTAGATAATAGTCGTGGTTTTTCACTTTAGCGAATTAAATAATTACCAAGAAGGTTATAGGAGAAGATTGAACATAAAGTAAGTACTCGCTCAAGCAACAAATATCTTAAATTCCAACTCTAATCTGAAGAGATAGATTTTATAGATAAATCTATTATTTACTTAAGGCTTATTACCCATTACTGGGTGTGGCCATATGCATTATTGCTTTTCAACAACATTCCTAGATGGAACAGGGCCTCAAATCTGTAAGGTACTTACGTTACTTGCATTTGACTGGAAAAAGATGTCAGCCAGCTGCAACAAATCTACAGCTACTGTTGCAGTATAGAAAAGATATAAAACTTGTCTAAGTTTAAGTCTAGATTAAAAAGCCTTTTCTAGATATCAAGACTCTAGATTGTTTTAAGATTCTACACTAATCTACACATAAAAGATAAGGACAGATAATTATTCGGCAGCGTTCTTTTTCTATTTTACAATCATTGTTTCAGCTAAGATGAAACAAGCTTGATAAATTTATATTTCATTATTTTTTTTATTAATCTAGAGTCGTCAAAATTGTGTAGAAAGTTACCGTGTTGATCTAAATCTACAATAAGAAAGACTTCAATTGTCTAGAAATTTCAAGACAAGACTTTTGTCAATCTTATCTTTATAATCTAGACAACACAAGAAAAGAGTCTATATAGACTAGATATAGACGGCACTATCTACAGCTTATAGTGAGTTCCGAACCACTTGGACACAGGGATATTTGGATGAAAATTGACAAAACTGGGATTTGAACCTCAAATTTTACATACCGCTAAATAGGTGACCATAATTAAATTTTATTGTATTTAAAGTTCTGGAGAAGGGATATGTGACGTCAGCATATTAGGATTGTTGAAAAAGACAAGTAGACTGTCTCTCTTACTCCCTGTCTATCTGTCTTCTTTTAGGATTTTACCACGTTGACGTCACAGTATCCCTTCCCCAAATTTTTAATGATTATTTTCTCTTAAACTATGAATAATGACAAATATCACACTCCGCTAAATGGGGTATAATAAAAACTAAACCTTACTTTGCAATAATATAGTTATAAGCAATTTAATATTCTGGAGAAGGGATATGTGACGTCGGCATGGTAGGATCGTTGGAAAATACAGATAGACTGTCTCTTTCAATCCCAATCAATCTTCTTTCACGATTCTACCACGGTGATGTCACAGCATACCTTCCCCAAATTTTTAAAATTATATTCTTTTAGACTACGAAAAATGAATCAATTTAAAAAATGACAGGTATTTTATTTTTTATCTAGTATCATATATGTAAAAATCTAAATCCCATTTAAGTAAAAGCGGTGAGCCACTGCTGCTCGTGTTTTATCGCAGATATAAGTAATCATTTATCTATATTGTAGAAGATGTTTACTAGATGTCACCTTTCGGGCACTTTAGCTGAGTTTGACGGTGTACCAAGAGTCACAACGAAACATGATATTATTGTTTTTTTTTACAATTAATTTGAACATTTTTAAGGCATCAGTTGCTATGTTGAATTTAATATGAAGGTAAAGTAAAACAATGAATCCTCAGTTCTTGGAAATTACATTATAATTTAATATGAACATGAACCAATTTCGCGACAGATTTATGTTAGTTCTAAACATTATCCAGTATCACCACCCTTGAAATTCCAAGAAACGTATTCCATTATAACATTCACCTTTCTCTTATTTCGCGATGTTGTTTTGCTAAAAATCGAAAAGTTACACTCCGTAGTACAGATAAAAAATTCACAACACCCTAAAGTCATTCTGCATTATTTATGAAACAAAGTAGGAATTTTTTGTCAATGCCATAAGAGGAATTATTTTGCATTTTTCTCTTGGAAAACTTTCGTGTGATAAAATATTTTAACATATTTCACTCACGGGTTATTACCTAAAGGTGGTTGTGCCAATAACTTGAAAATTAAAAAAATCCTAGTTTTGAACTGAAACAGTATGAATTCGTATTTTGTTTATACAAATTCATTTATTAAAATAAAATGACGTTCGTTTTGTCCTTTGAACATCACTACCCACATTCGTAAAGGAGTTAGCTACTAACTTCATACCGAAAGTATTTTTTTAACGTAAAACATGGACTTTATCATATTTATGGTTACGACTTAATATTTGATTGACAGCAATGTATATTTGCTTGTATCATTTAAAATTAAACATAGGGAATGAATTTACCATACACCAAGTGCAACAACAATTTTAAGAACCATTGATAACTTTAGAGGAAATGGTATAATAGTAGAATGATCTACTAGATCAGTCGATCTTGCACATCTAGATTCTTTTTATTGGGACATTTAAATCTTCAAAATTTAGATCAATTAAAATTTCAAATTTAAAATTTTTTCAAAATATTACAATTGCCCAAATATCATTGTGTTTAATTCAAAAGTTTTACAGCAGATAGAGTCATTGCTTAGCAGTTAATGGATGGATATTTAAAAATTTATTATAATTATTGTTTAATTGTTTGTTAGTTGGTTTATTAGTTCTTTATTTTTTAATTTCTTACAATATTAAAATTGAATATTTCTGTCAAATCCATTCCCTATGTTTCATTTTAACGAGACAAGCAAACACATTGCTGACATGACAATCAAATATCAAGTCGTAACCATAGATATGATAAAAACTTCAATTCCAATTCATAAAAAGTATTGTGTATATTATTTAGTTTTAAAGATATCTGTACTAGTTTGATATATTTTCTATTTAAATTTTTTTCCAAATCAAGATTTATCCGTCGCATGAGGTTACTTTTCACGGGAAATTTAATTTACGGACTTAATGTCAATTTGCAAATTAATCTGGAAACTTGAAGTATTTGCACATTTCATGAATAAATTTTCCCTACGAGAACGACGTCTAGGTAGGTATTTACGTACTTGTTTCAGCCTGTCAGTTTCTTCAAAACAAAAGGCTAAGTAGTCAACATCAGGAACTTTTCAGTGACGCAAAACACGGACGCCATTGAAAAACAATAGCTTGAAAAGTATAGTTGTAGTAGACAGCTTTTACAATAACATTCGAAAATAATCGAACAGAAAATTCATAAAATTTTAATATTATATTATGACATTATCATTATACCTATTGTGATCTTTAAATACTTACGTACACATTTGTGTACTATTTTCATTTGTAAAAACGTAGCAAAGAAATATTCTTTTTATACTTTGCGCTAACAATTGCCCTATTGTTATATCGAAAACAGTTTAATAATATAACATATTGTTAAACTCTTTTTGGCATTTTTGTTGTTGTAAAATTGGTACATCTAACAACTGCACCCCACTTTAAATGTCAAATTGATAACCAGAAATATTTTAAATGGTTTTTAATACAATATATATATATATTATTTCTGAGTATGAAAATCAAATAAACAAAACTAATTTAAAAGTTATTAAAATTTCAAAACTCATAATGTATAGATTTATAAATATTTTCATAATAATTTAAATGCATATTGATAGATAAATGTACCCAACTTCATTCAACAGAGTTACCATATTTTTACATAAACAAAAGTAAGCTGGGTAACTGTCATAATTGTATCCCATGTATTTTTGACAAGTTAGTATGGTAAAAATATTACCGTACAGAATTGTCAAAATAACATGGGACAATTGTCATATTATATCAAACCATACAGATTTGATCACGAAAACGTTACTCAAAAGAGAATTTAATAAAATAATATTTATTAATAATGTGAAACCAGTAAACTATTGAACAAACCACGGATGTTATATATCATACCAGGCCTTAGATGTCTTAAAATCCTCCTCCTCTTAACTATTTTAGGTAGGTTAATAACTATTTCAAGTTACAAATTGAAGTACATTTAAAAAATACATTATTATTAGAATACTTACATAATTAGAAAACAACAAATTTGGTGTATGGTCCTTACTACTAACAGAAGAAAGTACCTGCCTAAAAGAACCTTTTCTGCAAGTCCCATAAAACTTTAAAAGGGGCAATCGACTTCCATTAGAGTTTTAAATGTCTCTTCATTCAAGTATACTAAATATTGAATCAGGTATGAAAACCAGGACAACTACATACCTCAAAAAGGTCTTTCAGGATTCGAGACATATAATTAAAAACAGGAACGAGTCCTGAAACCAAGGACATTTGGTTACCCTTATCAAACGCTTTATTATACCTACGTCATAATCACGAAAACGGAGTTGGACGTTTTGATTTCGTTCACTTCATAATTTTGTTTGTTTGATGTGTTGTATTAACCTTTACATGGGCCAGCATTTGTTGTTCAACTAAATATTTAGATTCGTTGTTTTCTTGTAATGAAAACAGATACGAAGTAGTTGATGATTTTATTGGTGCTTAAACTATAAAGCCTGGCTTGCTTCAATGTTTTTGCATGCTGTTTATTTTGTTAAACAAGGATTATTATAGAAGTACAATAAAAAAATATAATAGAACGAACAAAGCAAAAATAAAAAGCCATGAATTTGTTATAGATATGAAGTAGTTGATGATTTTATTGGTGCTTAAACTATAAAGCCTGGCTTGTTTCAATGTTTTTGCATGCTGTTTATTTTGTTAAACAAGGATTATTATAGAAGTATTATCAAAAATATAATAGAACGAACAAAGTAAAAATAAAAAGCCATGAATTTGTTATAGATATGAAGTAGTTGATAATTTTATTTGTGCTTAGTAACTATAAAGCCTGGCTTGCTTCAATGTTTTTGCATGCTGCTTATTTTGTTAAACAAGGATTATTATAGAAATATTATAAAAAATATAATAGAACGAACAAAGTAAAAATAAAAAGCCATGAATTTGTTATAGATACGAAGAAGTTGATGATTTTATTGGTGCTTAGTAACTATAATGTATGGCTTGATTCATTATTTTTGCAGGTTGTTTATTTTGTTAAACAAGGATTATTATAGAAGTATAATAAAAATATATAATAGAACGAACAAAGCAAAAATAAAAAGCCATGAATTTGTTCTTTTCAACTGAAATAATTCAATAACACACCAATAATTGATATGTTTCAATAGGCACATTGTGTTTTGTGTTTTAACTTAATTAATTTATCGACAAAATTTTTATTTGGTAAAAGAGCGTGGATAATTTCGTTAGCGTTTATTCCAAACGTAATTTCGTTTCAATTTCGATAAACAAATTTCCGCCGTCTCGTGTATACAAACATAAATGGAAATGGCATTGTACACAACGACAGAAGGTGAAATATTTAAAATTAGAATTTGTTGTTTCTCCAAATTTGTATTCCACATAAACACATTAAGATTTATATTTTATTTCCTGCTAAAATACTTCTAAAACATGGAATTTCACGTTCAAAATAATAAAATGTTGGTTCTTGTATTTTTAAATGAACTCAACGACAGAAATAAGCACATTAAATCTAACCAGTGATAGAACTTGTCGAAAGCAACAATATTTATTTGTAACTCGCAGCAGAGGCTTAGTGTTCTTATTTTCTGGACGTGTCTAGTAATATAGTAATAGTTATTTACATTATAAGTATTGTATTTTATAGCACGTGGTTCTATATTCAATAAAATCGAGCGAAATACAAATATCTAACGCACATATAATGTATTATATTTTTTACCCGACTTATATATTTTCTAAAAAGAAATACTTGTTAACATGAAATCATAGATTCCAATAAGTAAAAAAAACATGGTAAACGTTTTGATAAACAATGAAACGTCGAAGTCAATCAAAATAATAATAATTTTTAGTTGTGTGTGTTAAGGGAATAATCAAAAGATTATAGTAAGAGGGAACGTTTAAAGCTCGACGCGGTGTGAAGAGCTTTAAATATCCTGAAAGCTTCTTGATTATGACCGTCGTTTTTAATGATTCTGTGAATGCTAAGTACTTATTTAATTAAAATTTCTTGTATTCTTTGACATTTATTTTAATTCCTTTAAGTAACTATTGCTTGGCAAATTTATACACCCTCGAACTATAAAAGCCCAGTTACATCCGCATTTGCAGGCGTGTAAACAAGTTTATGATTCCAAAATGAAATAATAGCTATTTACATAAGAGTCAGGAAATGATACATTACTGTTGAACAGCCATTGCTCTAGCACGATTGTAGCGCTCGCTACGCTCGCGCTTCAATTTACGAGCACGAGCAATAAAGATTCACTTTACGCTCTTGATACACAAATAACTATTTTTTTCATGTCTCCTCTACAGTAATAGATCATTTTCCTGACTCTTAAGTAAATAACTAGTAATAATTCCTGCAGCAGAAATTGATGATGTGAGGATCAACACGATGAAACCGATCATATATACAATAGTAAAGTTACATTTTAAAATATGAGAATGTAAGTTTGAGTCATATTCTTTTCCAACTTTTTCCTATAGCAAATTGTTCTTTTAGGTACATTCTCCAAGTTAGCTTGACGTCTGATACACATCCTTTTCAGTTATATCATATCCAACGTCAGCTATAAAGCAAATCTCGTACACCCACCAATGGGTAACAAGGTGCAAGAGACCTATTAATTAATTTATTAAATAATTTGGAGATTAATCCATGAATTATAAATGCTAAATTAGCAATAAGTGTTCCAGCAGCAATGAATATGAATTTGAGGAAAACAGTAATCAAACGACTTTTTCAATTGTATAACATCCGACGTCTGCTACAAAGCAGATCTGTCACAGCCAACAATGAGTAATAAGATGTAAGAGACATATACATTTATTTATTAAATAATTTAGAGATTAACACTATGAATTATATACGACAAACTAGAAACCAGTGTTCCATTAGCAATGAATATGAATTTCCTGAAACCAGCAATCAGTGCAGATGGCGCGATTATTGGTCATGAATATTCCCATCAGCCATGAGATAGTTGTGAAGTAGCCGAGGTGTGATTGGTCATTTGCGAGCGATTGGCTCTCATTTGCAGCGGATGGAATCAGAGTTGGCTGAGTAATTGAAACCGGGCGGTGCGCAGGCGTGCACGTACGTAAACATCAACAAAAGCGTCGCGAAAACGTTTGACAATGACGCACATATCCCTGGAAAAGGTCGAAATGCTCGCGGACTTCAGCGGTATAAGGAGATGACGCGCGCGTGCGGGGGATGTAAATACGTGATGAAGAGGGCATGAGCACTTCGTTTCAAATTCCAGATCTAATTGATATATAATAATAGAAACTGTTTACCGTTCCAATGAAGGATATTAGTAGTGTTGTATTTAGTAAGTGGTTCCAATTTGTAGAAAATTGTAATTATTTATATTAATATTGTAAAATTTATTACTTTGGCGCGTGGCACAGGGCCTCAAGTAATTACCTACACATAATGTATCTTTTGGAATATTCTCATACGTAATATAATAAGAACCATGGATTTATCGATAGTAATATCATTAAGGTTTGATTTGGCCGAATATTTTTTTTATCTATGTGGACATTTGGTTGCTTAGCAATTTGTTAAAAAGATTTATATGACAAAATTACGAGAGCGTACGTAATTTCACGATTAAATAGCATTTGAATCGATTGTATAGTATTAAACTGAATTGAAAAGAATATGTTACCACGGAGAAGGTAAAGAAAAAAATACCCAATTTATCCACTTACATTTTGTCTTCCTTCCTAGTAGTGGAATTATAGATTGTAATTACATAAGAGCTTTTTATTTTATTGGATAAATTTCTGTTGATTTGTTATCTAGCAATTTCATAAGAAGACTATTTTGGATTTCCTTTTTCAAACAGTTTTCGTTTCAAATTGCTGTCAATTGCCTTACAAGATTGAGTTTTCAAACTGAATTTTTTCTGAAGAAAATAAAATGCTAGAACAATTCCACGAGATAATTTAACGACAAATAATGCACATGACATTAATGTAGTTTGAGTTTTGATCTGGTTGATAGGAGAAAAATAAATCACGTTTTATCACTTGCAAAAAGTTATATTTTTTTATCCATTATCAAAACGAAAAAATGTTTTTTCTTTATGGCTCATTTTTATTGTAATTGAATTATCGATAAAATTTACGCATAGTTGTTACGTAGTAACACACAAAATAAGACATTTAAAACAGACAGCAAACTAGAGTTATTTAAGAATCTAGATCGATTTTTTTTGCCTGATTATTTCGTAGGTGACAATAGTTTGAAGAAAATTTTTCATATCAAAAAAATTTAACCATGACGATCCTATGTGAAAAACTGCCTTCCCCGACCAAATTAAGCATTCTGATTGGGTGAAAATGACGTGTGTGCAATAATCACCATAATATTTCAATAATTAAATAAAAATATCTAACTTCAATATTTTTAAAATATACTATACGTAGAAACATTGAGGATAATCCTGTACTAATTGCATGTGGTTAAACCCTGCCCGACAACAATATCTGCATATCTGTTAGAACTACGCACAAAATTAAACTTATTTACATCATAGCCAATGATTATTAAATTATTATTAAACTATTATCCGTGAATATGAAATATGTGGTCTGTGGTATTGTGGGATAGTGGGTAGAATGATCAGATTCTGAGAACCGAAGTTCGAGTTTCGTCGAGTCATGCAAGCTATGTGGAGTGCCCAGAAAATGACATTTCAAAAACGCCCTCTATATTATAAATATATCATTACTGATATCTATGATAAAGCAAATCTGGTACACCCAACAATGGGTAATAAAGAGTGAATGATACATATTTATATTTATTGTTTTGGAAAATCTTGTAACACAGAAGGAGAAACTATTGATAATGATGTACAGCTTACTAATTTCGAGTTTTTAACCTCTATTGTTACTTACGTTGCCTCAGAAGGTTGCCAATAGTCTTTGTAAGAAATATTCCTAAATATAGTTATAGCGTCTTGCGGTATTAAATAAATACGAAAAAGCTTTACAGATATTCAAATTTTTTTAAGCTTATAATAATTTAAAGTCTAATCTTATCACCTGTGGCACAACATTCGTAAATGGAAATGGATCTCAAGTATTTAAAGTACTTGTATCTTCACAAGATTCACTTGCATACTAGTGGTGTATGTTGTGAGTCTATAGCCACTGCTATCTACAGTATATTTCTTTTTTTAGAGGTCAGAATTCATCATACTTGAATGAATGCGGATGAGAAACTATAATTGTAAAGTTGATTCCACTACTTAAAAATTTATCGAAATAAATACTCGTAGTTTCCTTGAAACTGCGTTTTATAAGTTTTATGCATCAAAATTTCTGAAAAGGTGATTTTATCGAAATTACTTGACTCGTGTTTCCCGGAAAGCATATTTTATAGGCTTTAAGGCGGTTATTTTAAAATACTTTTAGAGTGAATTCAAAGAACATTATATTTCAAAATGCCTAGAAAGGTGATTTCCCCATTTAAACTACATGCAAATTTTGAATCTTTTATAGATACAGATTAATATCATTTGACAGGTTTGGATTCTTAAGTTTTATTACTTTTTTAGTAAGACTGCCAAAATAAGGACTACCCTAATGTAGATGTATGGATGCATCCTTTTTAATTTGTGTATACTCCTGTTGTGTTCAGTCATCATCATTATTAGTAAGGAAAGGCAACCATCATCTTGGTAGACACAACAACCATTCACGTACTTCTATAGTACTAGACTTCAATGACCTTGTAAGCGTCTTCAACGGTTCGACACACTAACAGATCTATTCTTCCATGTTTTGCGACATTGCCAAAATGAGGATCACCCTAACATAGATGAATGTCTGCATCCTTTCGTGATTGTTTATACTCGAGGAGTGTCCGATCATCACCATAACCAATTATCAGCAAAGAAAGGTAAGCATCATCATGGTAGTCAACAATCCCCCACGTATTTCAATAGTACTAGACTAAAAAGAGGCGTTTCAATGATGCGACACTCAATAGCAGACTCTTCGTCCCATGCAGTTCACCATTATTTTTAGAGTGAATCCAAAAAAAATTATATTTATATCAAGATATCTAGAAAGGTGTTTTCCCCATTTGAACTACATGCAAATTTTAAGACTTCTACAAGTATCATTAAAGAAAGGTAACCACTATCTTGGTAGCCACAACAACCATTCGCGTACTTCTATAGTACTACTCTTCAAACACCTTGTAGGCGTCTTCAACGGTACGACACTCTAACAGATCTATTCTTCCATGTCTTGCGATATTGCCAAAATGAGGATCACCCTAATATAGATGAATGTCTGCATCCTTTCGTGATTGTGTGTATTCCAGGAGTGTCCGATCATCACCATAACCAATTATCAGTAAAGAAAGATGAGCATCATCATGGTAGCCACAACAATCCCCCACGTATTTCAATTGTACTAGACTAATACGATCTTTTAGTAGTCTTTAACGAAGCGACACTCAGTAGCAGACCATTTATCCCCGTGAATCCAAAGAAAATTATACTTACATCAAAAAATGTAGAAAGGTGATATCCCCATTTGAATTACATACAAATTTTGGATCTTCTACAAGTACTGGTTAATATGATTTGAGAGTTTTCTTGCTTTTTATTTCTTTTATGTAATCTTTTGAGGTAAAAGCAAAAAATTTCTAACTGCCAAAATAAGGATCATTCTAATGTTGATGTAAGCTGCATCCTTTCGTGTTTAAGTATTTTCCTGTTCAGTCAGCATCATCAATTATCAGTAGAGAAATCTAACCATAAATGTGGTAGCCACAAAAATCTCCCACGTGTTGCAACAATACTAGCCTAAAACGACCTGGTGGGCGTCTTCAACGGTGCGACATGAAATTTCCACCTTTGCCAAAACACGGACCACCCTAACAGACCTATATATGCATGCATTCATGATTGCGTGAAACCATCATCATAACCACAGAAAACCCCACATGGTATACCCTAAACGGACCTGGTGGGCGTCTTCAACGGTGCGACCCAAGCAGACCCACCCTCCCATGCAATTCAAGTTCACCAGCGTCACACCACCTACCCCTAAACTCCGATGTATCGATCCCGGAGTCGTCCGTGAACCAATTCTGCTCCGGTCTCCAGTCGCTCCGGAGCTTTCCCTGCGCTTGCACCGGAGCCTGTTCCAGCCTGCACGTAGGCATGAGACAAAAGACGCTAGTGCCGTGAAACTTACTACCAAGGTTGTGACCAACAATAACAAGTACTTACTTACTAGATATGTGTAAGTCGGATTGTTTTTTTCTTAATTCAGCTGTCTGGAGCTTTTTGATGTGTTTTGTTGTAGTACGCACCCAAATTTTTAAACTTACAAGGTTGTGACCAACAATAATACTGCATACTTACTTACTAGATATTTGTAAGTCGGATTCTTTTTTTCTTATATCACCTTTTTGGAGCTTGTTTTAATGTGTTTTGTTGTAGTACGCACCCAAATTTTTAAACTTACAAGGTTGTGACCAACAGTAATACTGCATACTTACTTACTAGATACGTGTAAGTCGGATTCTTTTTTTCTTAATTCACCTTTCTGGAACTTTTTGATGTGTTTTGTTGTAGTACGCACCCAAATTTATAAATTTACATGTTTTACTGAAACTTACTAACCAAGGTGTTGTACTAGATATGTGTAAGTCGGATCCTTTTTTTCTTAAATCACCTTTTTGGAGGTTGTTTTCATGTGTTTTGATATAGTACGCACCCAAATTTGTACATGCACTTACATGTTTTACTGAAACTTACTAACCAAAGTGTTGAACTAGATATGTGGAAGTCGGATTATTGTTTTCTTAATTCACATTTCTGGAGCTTGTTTTCATGTATTTTGTTGTAGTACGCACCCAAATTTCTACACTTATATGTTTTAATTTGCCTTGTAAAATATGTGTAGGTCGGATTCGGATTCTTTTATTTTTATTTCTGGTGTATTTTGTTGTAGTACGGACCAACTTATATGTTTTATTTTACCTTATATTATCAATATTCTATCGATATCTACAATGGAATATATTGTTTGATAGCTCTACTTAGCTAGGCTGTCAATTTATTTTGGTAATTTTGTTGCAATTCGCATTCAAATACTTTAACATGTACACGGTATTTTGCTTTATATTACTAACAGTACGTCGAAATCTAAAATGGAATATATTGTTTCATGAAACTTACTAACTAAAGTTGAAACCAACAATAATACTGCATACATATTTACTAAATATGTATAATTCGGATTATTTTTTTCTTAATTCACCTTTTTGGAGCTTGTTTTCATGTATTTTGTTGTAATACGCTCCCAAATTTATACACTTACATATATTACTTTATTTTGTAAAACAGATATGTGTAAGTCGGATTCGGATTTTTTAATTTTTACTTCGTCTTTCCTATCATTTTTATTTGGTGTATTTTGTTATAGTACGAATTCAAATTTGTAAATTTACATATTTTACTATACATTATATTACTTATATTCCATCGAAATCTACAGTGGAATATATTGTTTGATAGGTCTACTTAGTTAGGATGTCAATTTATTTTCTATATTTTGTTGTTGTACTACTCAAATACTTCAGCATATACATGATATTTTGGTCTATATTACTAATATTATATCGAAATCTAAAATGGAATACTTTGTTTGATACCTGTGCTTAGTTAGGCTATTAGTATATTTTTGTTGTACGTATCCAAATACGTCAATACGTACAAGATATTTTCCTTTATATTGCTAATATTATATCAAAATATAAAATACAATATATTTGATTCCTTAGTTTAGCTAGGCTAATATATTTTAGCTATTTTATTGTGTACACACATGTACATTAAATTTTGCTTTAAGTTACTAATATTACACCAAAATATAAAATGGAATTCACTTTTTTCTGCCTTAGCTTACCTTAGTTGTCAGTTAGTTCTTATCATTATGTGTACTGCGCATTCAATTTTGTATACATGTTCAAGTTTCCTAAAATTGTCAATAGGATATCAAAATTCAAAAAAAGGATTTAGTTTTTGTCACTTAACTGTCAATAATTTTAATTATTTTGTTGTACTACGCAGTTAGACATATTAGCTTACATATGTTAATTTATTATACAATATGTAATGTTACAAAAATTTCAATTACATCTTTTTTTCGAAATTTTTTATACACCGTACAATATATTTAAAAAAAATATGTTTTGTTGATACAATGTGCTTTAATAAGCAAACATAAATATAAACATATTAACATTTATTAATAATTTATTTTGTGTTTGCACCGCGATTTTCATTTATTTATTTTATGTTTTTATACCTGTTGTATATTACGTTTAAAAATATATTTGTAGATTTATCAAACAGATTAACAATTTGCATTGCAAAAACGCATTCTTCATTTTTAATTGTATAAAATTATATAGAACTAGCATATGAATATCTGTTTTTAAAATCTACAAATTTGTGAGAAAAAACGTGAACATAATATTTGATGTACGCAGTTATACTACGACGTTATGTATTGAGGTTTATTTCGTATTTACTACATGTTATATCTTTTCATATCACAGAACATTACGGATAATCACTTTATGTATTTATTAATTTAAGAAATCCAGATTTCGTAACATTGTGACTAACGTCATTAATAATGTTTTAACATACAACGTTTTAATGTCAATAATGTATTAGTCTCAAGTTACGTATTTCGAAACAATTTCAGTTGTGTCTGTAAATCTTTTCAGTTACAATTCCAAATGTCACTAAACTACGTAAGCAAACCCGTAAATCGACCCACGTAGTAACGACTCCTGAAAACTGAAATTTCAGGCATAGAATCTGTATTTCGTCGATAAATTTAATTCCTTCTTCAATACGAGAGCAGAATATTAAACAGGATAACAGGGATTGTTGTTTATTTACAGATTTATTGATTTCTGAAGAGAAATTTTCTTGTAATTATAACAGCAATTAAGAAAACATTTAAGAATTTTCCAAAGGACTTAATAATTAATGGAGTAAATTAAAAATGAGTTCATTACGTTTAGATATTAATTTTTCTAACAGATATTAATGTCTTTATATTGAGCAGCAATGGCTCACTTCGTTAGCGCGATCCGACTCGAATTTAACGGAGTGTGAGATCTAGGGTTCAAATCCTTGCTTCGCTAATATTTATGCCAATGAAAATAGTGCTCTATTCTAATGAAATACAAATAAAACTTATCACAAAACAAGGATTTTAGGTACTTGAAGCTCTGTTCTATTTAGGAATGTTGTACCACAGAGAATGATATTGTATCAAACAATGACAAAGTACTACATTTTAACTACAACTAAGTACTTTACCGTGAGAATTTTTTAACGTCAAACATGGGATTTACCATATCCATGGTTACGATTTAATATTTGATTGACAGCAATGCTTACTTGCTTGTCTTATTAAAATGAAACATAGGAAACAAATTTGACATTAACTTTCAGAGTTATAAAATGGTGAAATAGAAGAATGGTATGCTAGATCACTCGATCTTACATATCCAGATTCCTTTTATTGGTGACCTTTAAAATTGCAAACTTTTAAAAAGTTTGTATTGGGGAAATTTAGTTAAATTAAAAGTTCAAATTCTAAACATTTCTCAATATATTACAAGTGCCCAAATATCATAGTATGTATTTCAAAAATTTTATAGCAGATTGTGTCATTGCTTAGCAGTTAATGGATGGGTTTTTGAAAATATATTGAAATTATTATTTAATTGTTCATTGTTATATTTACTTGTTGTGTAGCAGACCATTGTACTATTCTAGCATTCCTTTAGTTATTAATGATTTTAAAATTGTTGTTGTACTTAGTGTAGGCTAGTCAAAAATTCTATAACTCAAAAAGCAAATGTCAAATTCGTTTCCTGTTTCATTTTGAATGAGACAAGCAAATATACATTTCTGTCAATCAAATATCAAGTCGTATCCATGGATATGATAAATCCCATTTTTCACGTTAAAAAATACTCACGGTATAACTTTAGAAAGCTTTATTCTAGAGCTTATGCTATAGCATAAGCTCTAGAATAAAACGAATTTTTCTTGATTAGGTATCCGTATCAAAAATTAAAATAAGATCATAAAATCTTTTCTATAAAAGCATTCCACCATTCTATAAAGTAACATAGGACAAATAAATCCTCCTAAACTCGAGTAAAATTCGAAGAAAACTTGTAACAAAATAAGTTCTTTAGGTACTTTGAGGCCCGGTTCCTTCTAGAAATGTTGTGCTACAGATGATAAGATTGTCTAAAAAGCGATGCAGTACTATCTTACTAATACTTTAGTACTTTATAATTTTAGAAATGCATATTTAAAATAAGATCGTACCTAATAGTTCTTTATGTATTAATGGCATAATCAAAAAAAGATTGCACGAGGGAATGTTTAAAGCTCTACATGGATCAGAGAGGTTTAAATTTTCTGAGGTGGTACATACAACGTTTTATTTCATTTTGGTACTTTAAATGAAAAAATATCTGTAGATATATATTTCATGTTGTGTTTTCATTATAGATAGTTGGCTTTGTTATATTATTTGTTCTTAAACAAATTTAATAATCAAAGTGTCACTGTCAAATATATATGGAACGTCACGTACTGATTATTCTGGCGAATTATTAATGGAATGAAGCTGCACAGAACAAGTTGCTAAATACTTAATCAAAATTAAAATTTATTGCACTGTTTGACATTTATTCATTAACCATAATGGGGTCCTCCACCATAGTAGCAAATTAGGAAATTGATTGCTTATAGACAATCCAGAACTTAATTCTGTATGATACAAACTATCAAAGTTTAAAAAACTTATTCCTTTTCAAGTTATTCCAGTTTTTACTGTTTTTAGTACCCTTAACATCTACGTCACAATATCCTACCCTATTCCATATTCTTGCTACTTTTAATCCTACTGTCAGTTTCAGATGTCATATTTGACAATTAATCTATAGCTGGTAATTAAATACGAAATAAAAAAATGATTTATGAATATTTCCAAGTAAAGAACACAATAGTTATTTAAAACATACTTTTATATTTTTATAACAGTTGAAACATATCAATTAATGTAATTGAAATTTATAGCGAACCCCATTGTTTGAGAACAGAATTACCTTTACATTTATGTCACAGATCACTTAAAAAAATATTACGACTTAACAACTAAGAATTAAGACTTTCATAAACTGCACCTCACTTTCAAATTAGATAAAGTTTCATAGAAAAAAATAAAATAAAAACAGTGGAGGGTCTTCTATTGTAATTTATTTGAGTAACTATTGCTTAGCAACTATATACGTCTTCGGGCGATAATAGTCACATTATGTCCGCATTTAAGGGCGTATAAACAAGTTTATAATTCCAGAATGAAATAAAATTTTATTTCATTCTGGAACCATAAAATAAATATTTGAAAATATCTATTATCGCGGTTACAATACTGTTAATATTTAATTTTTGTTGTTGGTTAGACGCATATAGCATATATATACCCCTCTGTAACACGTACGATAATGAGATAGAGAATAAAAGTGTCAGCTATGCCACGAGTATACGATAAAGATGCAAGATGCAAGATACAAGTTTAATAATTCTTGTAACAGAAACTGATGACATGAAGATCAACTCCAGGAAATATAGTATACCCATTTTCTAATTACATTCCATCATTTAACTTAAGTTAGTTCTATTAAATGATGAATGGTCAACCTTGCATCAACCCCAACCTGTCTCGACGCGCAATCTAACCTCACATGTCACAGTCGATTGCGCGTCGATCCATCTCCATTGGCGACCGACAATACTCGGTTTACATAACAAAAGCCTGCAGAAAAAACTCCGGAGCCATCGGGCTGAGCAGTGGAAAATGTCGACCTTGTGTACTCATGCATTGGTAAAGGACAAAGGCTGGGACTATACGGCCAATTACCTAACGGTAATGGGGAATAGGGATGATGTTTTTTATTTGGAAACCTAATTTGGTGCAGGCTGGTAATTTATAGTAAAGTAGTAACGGCATTATGCATTGTTGCACTTCGATGAAAGCTTTTATCGTAGTAAAAAGGGATTACTAGTTCGTACATGTTACATATTTATATTTAAGTGAAAATCATTAAGAGTAAAGTGACATACTTGGTTATTTCACTTTGTATTATTGTTGTGATCGTTTTATTCCTTTGGATATTATGAGATGATTGTACAATTGTCTGCTGGGAAATAATCTACGGCGTTACTGTTTGGGAAATGTAGAAGACGCAATATAAATTTTGTGGCTGCTTATGTCAACAATAATCAACATTCCAAGACGAAATGAGGCAGTTAAACTAAAACGATAGTGTAGAAGTTACAAATGTAATGTTTATGGAAAACTATATGCGTGTCTCTTGACAAAGATACAACACTATCTTTTCCATACCACATCGGTCATCTTCATTTATCGTACAGTGCTTTACGATACATTAAATAGCAATTACTAATTATTTGAGTCAAAGTATAAATTCAAAATTTTTTCGTGTTCAGCTTTTTATCTTGTCGGGTGTCACTGTTCCTGTTTTTTTAAGCTTTTCTGTTCAGCATATCTTTCTATTTTCCTTCTACAGTTCTTTTCTCCCGAGTCTCCTGTTAAATAATCTTTCCACCTTTTTGGTTTGATCTTCGTTTGACTTTTTTTTTCATTCACATTTTAATTACTTTTCTTTCAATATGTATAGTATCTATTGCTTTTCATTACGTGCCCATAACAATTAAATCTTGTTGTTGGTATAAGCACAAAAGACAAAAAGAAAAATTGTAGTACCAACTGCATATTTATATGTCATTTCTGGAAACTAGACATAACAAGTAGTATATACTGCCTTTGTTATACAAACGTTTGCGCCATTTAAGAAAGTTATGCGTTTGATTTAATCATCAGTGCATCTGTTTCTTCTAATGGGATAAAATGCGAAAGCGAATAGAAGAAGGAGCATATGTTTTCCAATCAAAGTCAAATTTTATATATATTTTACATTAAAAGTATACCTAAGTAGATCGGAGCATGTACTGTTAGTCAGAACTTCTGACAATTTAATTTAATTAACCTCCTAATTTTATTTGTTAAGGAGTCAGTGAGTTTTTTATTTATCTTCCATATATTTATATATTTATTTGCAGGTAAAAGTAAAACTAACCTTACACATTGCCAGTAATGATATTGACGTTTCAGAATCAGTCCGCAATTCGTTTCAACAAAAACATGGTCCGGAACTATCCATAGTCCGCGCATGCGTAAACCACGGTACATGAACTGATACAAGAACTTATCACAAACCGTTAGGAATATCTATGACTTTCGTGGCTGATTTAGAACTACTTCGAATTATCTATGACATTATATGACGTCTTCCACTATTACCAATTCGATTCATATGACTATGATGTAATGAAATGAAGCATACCAATATGTATTCCTGTTTCTTAAGTCTGTTTTCCAAATTTACCTCTTTACAGTATCTTTCTTGAACAGATTCTTTTTTCTTTCGCTATAAAATCCATTTATCTCCTCTTCTTCCTTTAGTTCTTGACCATTCCACATACATTTTCTTTACTTTCCATTCAACTGTTTTCATCCCGTTTCATCACATTAGTTATCAAACTAGTTCAAAAGAATAAATAATTTAGACCATTTCTGTCTCATTTCGAATATGAATCTAGTATTTACGTATCTTCTCCATAATCCTCTTATGCATTTTCATCTTCGCCATATCTAATTTCTTTTAACTACTGCATTAAAAGACCTGAATATGAATCTAAATGGAAAAGATTGATTGATGGTTGAATGGAAAAGACAATAAATATAATCAAAAGAAATTTCACTTTTTATTGGTTGTGTACTAATTAGATATTTTTTGGTTACAAGTTTAAAATTGCGAATGACTCGAAGATAATATTTTCCTTTGCCAATTTTACGGATGACATAATTTTCAACCTTGCAATCTGTATTTAAGTAACTGTTGCGTAATAAGTAATTATACAAAAAAATATAATTAGATCAGTTTTTATATTGTAATTAATATATTTGATATATCATTTAGCTAACATATCATCAAGTTACGCATAAATTTGTTTTTATTCTAATAATATCCTTTCGAGTCAATATCAAGGCAAATTCAATTATCTGTGCACTTGACTCTCTAAAACTTGTAACTGTCAATTATTGGTTTCCCACAAATATCGTTGTTGTTAAATAATAAATAAACTAATTATTTCATAGAGAAATTCAATTACTTTGCACTTAGTACTACGTACTGTTTCTGTATACAGATAAATTTATTAAATTTTAGAAGCTTTTAGGTAAATGTAATACCATTATGATCTTATTTATAAAAGACGGTTATCCATTCAAGTAATAACTATGCATTATTTTGATTGATTCCTGATTATAACCCTGAATAGATTATAGGTATCCGTTTGTTAGATTTTAAAAAATCTGATGATTTTCTTGTACCCCAAATTATAAACATATTTGTCTGGATTTCGTTTAAATTTATTTCACTTGACAGTGAGTTCATTCTACGTCTAATCATTCTTCAACTTTAATTTGTTTCATGTCACTATTCCTTATTGCATTGCACAATAGTATATTGTGGTACAAGTACCTGTTCCATCTATTTCCCACGAAGTGTGAAAGTTTCGGCACGAGACGAAGTCGAGTACTGGAATCCCACAAGGTGGGAAATAGGTAATTCTGCAGGAGTATCACACTATACTTTTTCTACGATCATAATGTTAAACATTACAGAACAAAAATACATGCACGAAAGCTATTTGACATAAAAAACAATATGGCGCATGTAACCTCACAAACTGTACCTTCACACATGTGCAATGTTGGCAATTACTGTGAGAAATGATATTTCCCACACTGCACATGAGCAGTGTTGAAAATACTGTCAGAAATGATTTCTCACACTTTAACCCACGATTGTGGGAAATACGAAACTTACAAAATTTATATAGTGTAAGAAAAGTGCCACTTTTCAAAGTGGTCATAGAAAAAATAATTTAAACGATCAAAAACTTGCAAACAAAGAAGTATTGTTTTTATTTATTTCGTACATATTTCTCTCGAAATACATTCTGACAGATGTCAATGTCAATTTAGTAACAAGAAATCAAATGTTTCCTACAAAAATTAAAAGACAACTAAATTATTATTTATATTAAGATTTGCCAAAAATAAAGTGCATTTTTTAAGAATCCTATTGAAACAAAAAAATTGAGGTGTGTAACTAAGATGTTATAGAAATTCTATAAACAAAATTTCAACATTCTACGGCTAATCGTTTTCAAGTTATGTAAAAAAACCGGTTTATAAAAACCGGCAATCGAAATATTGAACGAAAATTGCGAACTTTAACTGTAATTTTCGTTCAATATTTCGATTACCAGTTTTTTTAACCGGTTACATGCCCCGATTTCAACGAAAAGGAACTGTACCGGACATCACCTCAGGAGCATTTTGTATATGGTCAAGAATTTTGACCTCCTCGGGTTTGAACTTGTCAGACTTGTGCAATTTTACTGCAGATTTACAATTCGTTTTCTGTTTTCTGGCAATATGGTCAGTTAATATGAAAAGTTTTACGACAGTAAAAAACGAAAACCACAATTCTATTCTTAATAGTGCGAGCATTTGGTGCGGAAAAGATTCAATTATTCCGATCGTAAAAACTCATTCGGTTCCCGCTCGATGGCCCAAGTTTTCAAGGTTTGGTTTTAATCAAAAACTTACCTAATTTTCGCGAACTTTGAAAAGTCGAAGGTTAGCATTTATTGGAAATCTTACAATAGTAATACTCGGATGGAACTGCGAATGGATTTTTAATAAATCTTCAAATTTATTACCTTGCAAACTTCTATTATAGAAAGAAAAATGCAAAGTAGATGTTCCTACAAGAAGTATTTCATTATGAAATTCCTCTTGTGAGATATTTAATATGTTGCTTGTAACAGTTCATATAGGGGACATCAAGAATTATTAGGGAAACTAATATAAAGTAAGTTTCCACAAATAAATCCTCATGTCATCAATTATAACCATGTTATTCAAATAGTCATGGAGAAAAGGGGATTGATATTTAATCTTGTTAGGTGAAATAATGTGATTTCCGAAGTAAATAAAAGTAAAAATTGACAGTATTTATTTAAATTGCACTGTCCAACAAACCGACGTCCAATTACAGAACAGGGGACCTACAGCTTAGAGTGGGTTCCGAACCACTCGGACACAGCGATATTTATTTTTGGGTACAGTTTTGTCGTCAGTGGAATTTGAACCTCAGATCTCACACACACACACAGTATTGTAGACAAATATAATAATGGATGACATATACAAAGATAGTTGTAGATTAAACTAACGAAACTACCAACACACAATGAAGCACAAATTTACAAAACCAAAATCACCTTCTTGGGACTTAGTAAAGTAAAAATATCCCTTAACGCGGTAACACGACTGTTTCTATTTCTAAGAGTCTGAAGTGCGTGATTTATTCCTGAGAGTGAAATTAATGTCACGAGCCGCAGGCGAAGGATATAATCATTTGATGGAATAAAAGCACTTTAGTCCTGTGGTATATATACATACCTACACTATTTTTTGTACTTCTGCATATACATTTTAAAATAATTATTATTTGATTATATTTATATAACAGTCAAATACATGATAGCTTTGAAAACTAGATAGGCTACGACTACCGTTTTTTCTACGACCATTAAGATATTTGCTTGTTATATATTTGTTATTGCTATGGATACATAGTATATTATAAACACATTTTAATTTCTCATAGTAACCATATTACGATATAAATTCAAATCTCACAGATTTGTGAAAAATCGTATTGTTTATTTTTTTTTTTTGTAGCTACTTGCTAGGAAGTAGTGTTGTGAAGACATCTTTATTATTAAAATATTAATGAATTAGGAAATAATATCGTGATCGTAGAAAAAGTATATTGTACAACTCGCTTAGAATGTCCATTTCATACTCGTATGAAAAAACAAACTAATTTGAAAACTAAATATTTAATTTACTAAAGAATTTTTTAAAGAATATATTACTACAGTGGCGGAAGGTAATGTGTTGGAAACATCAGATTTCTTACGATTTTCATTTGCTGTGTAGGATATTGTTAAGAAAAACTATGCACTTCACATCGTATACCCTGCAACATCTATTTTTCTAAGCAAGCAATATTGAATCTAGTTCCAGAAAGCTGGCCATCAATATCGCAGCATACAAGACGAGGTAGCGAGAAAATAGGCACTTGAAAGAGCCATTTATGTAAGCAGAGTACATAAAACACAGAAAATTGTTTTGTATAGACACCTAACTTCGTTCCTGAAGACTTTATGACGGGTTTAGTCTTATACATCCCTAAATGCTTGGCTCTGAAACTGCGCTTTCTAAGTTTCATTATCCCAGCAGCACTTCGAGGAAAATATCATCTTTAAAAGTCGTTAATGACGCAAACTTTACCTAATGTATATGGAACGGGACAAAGTCGTTTCTTGTTTAGGCTAATATATACAATTGTAAAAATTCTATCAATTATAAGTCGCACGTTTACCAATCAAACCTTTTCAGAATAAAATAACTCCACACCGCACTTAAATTTTATTTTTAAGTATTCGGAAGTATGTTATCAAAAATAAAAAGTAATATTAAGCATTCCACATTTCAAGGAAACCTGATACTTATTCCAAAAATAGGAATTCTTAATACCGTGAGTATCTTTTAACGTGAAATATGGTGTTTATCATATCTATGGTTACGACGTGATATTTTATTGACAGCAATGAATATTTACTTGTCTCATTTAAAATTAAACACAGGGAATGAATTTGTCATTTTCTTGTTAGGTTGTAAAATTTTCTGACAGGCCTACACCAAGTACAACAACAATTTTAAGAATCATTGATAACTTTAGAAGAAATGGTAGAATATTAGAATGAGCTACTAGATTATTTTGATTTTTTTTTTAAATATTAAAACTGTTGAAATGTCATCGTATGTAACTCAAAAGTTTTATAGCAGATTGATTCATTGCTTAGCAGTTAATGGCAGAATTTTTAAAAATTTATTGTAATTTTGTTTAATTGTTCGTTATTATACTTATTTGTTTGTTAGTTGATTTATTAGTTCTTTATTTTGTAATTTCTTACAATATTAAAATTTAATAATTCTATGAATTTCATTCCCTGTTTCATTTTAAATGAGACAAGTAACCATGGATGATAAATTCCCATGTAACACGTCAAAAATTATTAACGGTATAAAAACTTGAAGAAACTTTCAAGGAAATATATTGTATTTTATCTTTTTGTATCTGTATTATGGTTGTAACGATATTTCATTGAAATTAGTACTATTATTAACTAGAAAAATGAAACACGAACAAAATTTTAAGTTATCATCTATGGCATAACATTTCTAGATGAAACACGACTTTAAGACCAATTTTGGACATTTTCACACAAATTCAGAATGACGGTGGGTTCAAAACCAGTCGCAGTAGAAATAAAGGTTTCCAAATATTGACTTAATTCTAGAAATTATAGCCCTATCCTAAAATATGAATGTTATTTTTCTCTTCAGTTATCCTAGTTAGGATGCATTGCCATTACAGCACTAGTGTTGTTAAACACCATCCGTTTCGCGTCGTGCTCTTAGTCTTATAGACTAGTCTCATAATATACTTCTTTATGATATTCGTGTTTGATGCCAGAAAGACATTATGATTCATATTATGGCTATGTAAAGCATAATTCTGAGTCATCAGCGTAGGTGTTTTCAACCTTGACATCAGAACGATACATCAAAACAAGTTTTTCATCATTTTGGTCCTTAATGAAAGTTGGACTGAAGCCAGTTGGCCAACAATCAAAACAGATTCATTCATACCTGAACTTCAGTTCTGACATTGGAAAACTTATAATAATTATGCTGTTTTCCTTGCGTCTTCATTAGTATAATTGATTTCCGTTTTATTACTTTTAGTAGGCATATTTCTTCATAATATAAAATACATTTTCAACTGTCATTAAAAAATACACATGTAGCAATATAAGTATTTTTAAATTTATTAATCTGCTAATATTAATAACATTTTGTCATCCAATTTATTTCATTCATATTTAAATTGGAATGAAGTAAACTGTAATTTTTGAGATGCAAAACGACGATAGAACAATTTCTGAACTATCTCCGAAAATATGTACTATCCTTCGAACTATTTGTAAACATAAATTAGAAAAAATATCGGTATTACTTTCATTTTCAGTGAATTAACGATAAATTTAATACATTGTTATAAATTTTAAAAGTGAAGAACTTATTTTATCTATTTTATGCTACATTTTCGGCATTATTAAAAAAATATAAAAAAAACTAATTACAGTATATTACGTACAAATTTTCCAAATAAATAGGGCCAGTAACAGTAAAAATGTATCAAAATAAGGTGTATTAAATTTCATTCATAAAAAAATCCGTTTCCATTGTATTATTAAAACATTCATTTCATTTTGCAATATGTCAAAGTCTTGTCATTTGTGATTGTGTTATTGTGTAAAAATAACTGCGAAAATATTTTGCAACGTACTGTTATTTATCAATAATTGTATTGGCTCTTTTAATTTTAATAGCAATAAATTAACTGACTAAATCATTTCTGTGCATTTGTACTAAATCATGAACCTGTATGAACCTATTTACCGTTATAGAACTAGCAAACTATTGTCTTGGAAACTCAATAAATCAACCTTTTTTAATGTTTGATGCAAAAAAAATATTCTTTTATTTATATATTTTCTTACTTTGAAACAAGGCCATAATAAATTCTGTCTTAACAAGACATTGTCTGTAGGATTCGAACTGAAACATGTTTGTTACAAAAACTAAGCGGTAATCACTAGCTCAATGTTTGTAAATTGTGTGTCACTTTAATTAAACATTGTAAAAGAACATTTAAAGGTTAAGAGTACTTCAAAAACTGTATGACTCTTGCAAGACACTAGAGTATAACTAGTGCAATTAAAATGCAAGCACAAGAAGAGTACTTAAGACACATTGGTCTTTATAAATTATCTTCCCTTACCCTTAATGCTGTTTATGTTATATTTCTACGTCGTTATTGTATTTCTATTTTTATTTTCTAAACAAACAACAATTGGAAATAAATGATCTAAAAATACATTGAATGCTTCTTGTTTTTCCCGGGTACGTCTCTGGCAGATTGATGTTCTTTTCTTCTCGTTTTTGCCCAAACAATTGACAAACGCAGCTTCAGCTTCAGGGTCGTGGGACCCGCCCAAATTGCCCCTTACCCGCCTATGGAATCAAGGTAGAGACGCACCTCACAAGAATCAATATTTATTGATAGATAATTAACCAGCGAGACGAATAATTAAATAAAGAAACTCACGATATAATGATGTTGCTCATAAATTTAATCAGAGGTCGAGATGATGATTTTTGCTATTGTTGTTACGTCGGTTGAAAAGTATTTGTTTAGTAATGATGTTTTATTTATTATTTCACATCATAATTTTGATTCAAATACTTTTTACACAGTTTCTACCTAGGAATTTTGTACCTCATTTAATGGTACATAAAAGGAATCTTATAATATGAGGTGTTTAAATTAAGTAATAAGACTTATTTTTTTTTAATGTTCAAATAAAATTACAATTCAATATTGTCTCCCTCAAAATAACTTCCTTGGGAATCCAGACAGTGTTGGAGACGGTTCTTCCTATCCTCATGGCAGTGCTGGAACTCGAATACTGGAGTCACCTTAGCTGATCGGTTACAGCCGTTTAAATGTTATTGAAGTGTCCCAAAATGAGTTCCCTTCAGGTGATTTTTCAGTCTCGGGAAGAGGAAATAGTCACAAGAACTCAAAGCAGGTGAATAAGGAGGCTAATAGTTTTTACTCGCCAAAATCTCATTTTTTAAAACTATTTTTGCGCAAATTTTTCTCATCCTCAATGAATTAGTCGAAATCTGATGAACGGTGATACGAAAATTTAATTGTTTCCGAATTATTCAGTACTGTCAACCGACGATCTGAACACACAAGATGTCAGATTCTGTCGACATTTTCATCACTCCTTGAAAATTAAGGCCTTCCGCTGCGTGTTTCATCTTTAACCAACTCTTTTCCTTCTGAAAATGCTTAAACCACCGGAAAACCTGTCCCCTTGAAATAACACTGTCTCCTTAGGTCTGCTTAAGTTTTGTAAAAATTTCCATTGCACTGTGCCCAAGTTTTAAGCAAAACCTGATAGCACACGGTTGTGTTGTTGTTTGAAATTAACGTTACTCATTTTTAGATCGCATTAGAAAAACTGTTTCACGAAAAAAATCGTTACGGACATAAAGTGACTGTAGCGAGTTCAAACTAGTATCACAGAATAGTTACACACAGAAGCGACACTCCGTGTCGGTACCTTTCATGTTCCCCTAGTCAGTTCTATGACCTTGAAGCATTGTGTAGACCTTTAAATTTGTGCTCTTCCCCTATCTCTCTCTCAGATGTGAGGAAACTTTTCGATTTTAAACAATGGGTCCTTTAAATTTGTGCACCTTCCCCATCTCTCTCTAATTTTCGCTTCTCTGTGTTACTGTCGTTTCTGTATAAACCTATTCTGTGCTAGTATACTACGTCTAGCGATCATTTGAAGAAGACTCGTTATCGTTTTATTACGGCAGTACAATAGAGGGTCCCAATAGCCTGGCATGTGCCAGGGCAGTAATGAAAAATTTGAGTAGGGGTTTGAAATATTTCATTTCACACATTTTACTTACCAAAGTAGTAAAAAAAATTGTTTAATATTTAACTATTTTAAAAAATATATTATATAATCAGATTTCCGTGACCACCCAGGAGGTACTGATTGCGGACCGTTAATCTTTGTTCATAGTGGCGATTTCCCCAAGAGGCCTATAACCACATGTCATTTAAAAAATATATGAATATTTATTCGGACATAGTGCACTCGTCCTCGTCTTCCGAATTGATATGTTGACTGTTGAATTTAATTTAACAAAACAAAAAACACTTTCAGCCTTCGTACACTAGTTAGGAGGTACAAATGACAAGTGAAAATAATTAAACTCACCACCTGTTTATATACCTACATCGCCACAAATAACGGTTTTATAATCCTTTGGAGGCAAGTTCACAGACCTTATAATAAGCTATAAGAAAATTAGTAAATTCTAAGTTCAAAAGATAAACGCATTAAAGTTTTCAATATTAGTAAATACAGCCCTGGTAATCGGTTTAGAAAATCTGGTAAGTGCCGTCTTGGTCTACAGTAGAATACTGGGCGTAAAATATATATCAGTATTGCAAATTCTGAACTGGTCGACTGTACGGACCGAAATATGTTGACATTGCGGTTTTAGCTATTGTGCACCCATTATAAAACGATAACGAGTCTTCTTCAAATGATCGTTAGACGAACTATACTTTAGTCATATAACATGTTCACCTGTCTCCCCTCCAAGTCCCGTGTCTTAGGTTTTATCAGATCGAACGCTACGTTGCCAGTTTATTACTTAATTTAGACACCTTGTATTATACAAAGTTGTAAATCTTTGTCGTCACCTTTAATAAAATGATAAATTCATAATCCCTAATTAATAAGTTAGTCCGTGAACTTTTAATTAGTTTGTAATTGTCCCTTAATCAATCTTTCCCTTTCATTTGGAAGGAGCAAAAGGAATGCGTTAATTTTTAAACCAGGACTATCATTTTACATTCTCTCGTGTAATGAAGTTTAGCTTTGATGTGAATATTTTAACAGCTTGTTTGCATTTTGTTTAAAGTTGAGTTTCTACAGACCCATCATTTATTCCTTGAGGTGTTCATTAGCTTTATTAATATTTATCCTCTAACTAGGGTAAGTTCGTGAAAAAAAGTTTTGTAGTCAATTCGTTATCATGCAGAAATCACTTTATATTTAGGTATCTCAACAGTGACGTCACCAGCCAATTTAATTGGGTGGGCACAGGCCGGTTTGACATTTTTAGGGTGGGCACCTAGTATTAAAAACTAATATTTTTTTAATAAATAAATGTTATTTAACAAAAAATTAAAGAATATTGCATTATAAACAATTCTGAGGGCCTGTTACCTTAACCATCGATGAAGAGAAAAATATCGCATCGAAAAACAGTGATAAGTTGTTAAAAATATATGTAACTTACTATTTTGATGCGAAATTTTTCTATTAACCGATGATTAAGGTATCCGGAACAAAACTTTAAATTACATTCAATTTAGAATTATCCTTCTAGGATGTCTTGAAGCAAAGGTGCATGTCTATTACTTTGTCGAAGTTAATTTTCTTGCCATTTACTTTTCTATATTTTTTATAATTACATTTGCAAGCCTTTTATTCGTCATAGTATCATTATATATCTTAAATAAGTTTTAATTCTTTTTAAACAAGAAAATATTTTTTCGTGTTCTGTCTTTGAAACTGGAATAATAATAATTATACATGATACCTATATGCTTCAGAAAAAAACGATTTTGTGTCTCTAATCAATTTTTAAAACGAATTATATTTTTTAAAATGTTTTTGTAAAATTTGTAGATCTTTTGCAAAAAAAAAACAATCAATTATGTAATGTTCACCAAAAGGCTTAATATTGTGTTAGTTTAAAAGTTACCACCCTGGCCCACCCCTCGCGACGGCCCTGTATCTCAAAAATAATTATGAATAAATTTTTAATGATAAATAATATGGTACCTATAATTTGATTGAGGCAATTCTACAGATAATATCTTTAAACAATAAAAATACTATTAACATCATTTCTTAACCAAGATTGTTATATCCAACCTTGATTCAACTAACAATACTTATTATGCATTTAGATCAAAAATGTTTGTGCTACTGCATCTCAATTTTATACTCACTGTTACTTGCAATGTAGTTAAGATAAAAAACATCTTGAGTTGTTATTACAAATGACCTTTTGTCCGTCAATTAAAAATGTAAAATCGGAAATTAAACGAGACAATCAAAGTTCCTATGCGATTAAACAATCATATGTGTGTCTGCTCCGTTCTAAACACATTAGCTTACATTGGAAATGAAAGTAAGGACAGTAAAATGTGTTTGAACTTGACTTAGTATGAATTATTTCTAGCTGAAAGTTTCGCGGTCAAGTATATGAATATGTATGGCTTATTTTTAACTGTATATAAATTCCACATAACTTTGTAACTTGCACTGGCTATGTTTAATATTTATTTACTTAAAATTTATACCTTCAAATTTTATTGAAATTTATTTTTTTCGCTCCACCATTTACCAGTTAATAACTCGAAAGTTTCTGGTAATATTTATTATATTGTTATACTCTTGTCAACGAAGTGTTATAGAAAATAACTATCCTATTATAGTACGACAAAAGATCTCAAGTTGACGTTTAAATTATTTTATGGTTGTGGTATCTATTCAAACTTTTGCTCCAGGTACCCAGCTAAGCACTGGATTTGGAAATCCCAAAGTAATATTAGCATGCCTAACTTAATATACATGGATTACTGTATGACATGGAAATAACTAGGCAGGGATGTTTTTAAAATTTTAATACCGTTAATTTCTTAGCAATAATCATTATCTTCGTGGAATTGCAAACAATTTTTGCATAAAAACGAAACTGCTATAACATAATGTTCTTATTACCAAGAGTACATCAACGTAACTACAACTTGTGACAATTATTAGAGTATTTTTCATAAAACATGGTATTAAAATTTTAAATACATCCCTTTCTAGTTATTTCCAGGTAGTACAGTAATCCATCTATATTAAGTATGGAATGCTAATATTACTTTGGGATTTCCAAATCCAGTGCTTAGCTGGGTACCTGGAACAAACAGTGTATTCTAATGGATTTCGTACAATTCTATACCCTATAGCAGAACGCATAAAGGTCACATTTCTTTCAATTCTTTCTCTCAGGGAAAAACTTTGAATAGATACCACAACCATAAAATAATTTAAACGTCAGCTCGAGATCTCTTGTCCAACTATAACAAGTTATTATGAATACCACAGGAATGTCGTGTACATTTGATCGTCTAGCAGCGAGAAAAATTAATTATAAATAGTTGCAAATAAATAAATGTAAACTGTCAAGTGGTTCACATTTTACAAATACTTTAATATTATTTAAAGGTAAATAGAAAAAGAACGCAGCCAAAGAATTATCTTATCGTGTGTAAAACATATGCGCACGTTAATGTAGAGTTTTGAAACAATCTAGAGTCGTGATACGTAGACAATACATTTTAAGGTAGACTTAGTAGTCAAATTTCCAGATAAAACGATTCTACCACTTAAGAATGCTCTAATTATTGATCCATTGAAACCAGATCACAACCCAGAGCTGCTAAATCTGCTCCAGAATGTGCTCTGATTTCAACAGACCAAGAATTAAAGCAAACACTTCTGAGTGCTCTAATGCCTGACCCACTGAAACCTGACCCACTGAAACCTGATCACAATTCAGAGCAACTAAATCTGCTCCAGAATGTGCACTGATTTCAGCAGACCAAGAATTAGAGGAAACACACTTGAGTGCTCTAATTCCTGACCAAATGAAACCAGAGAACAATCCGGAACAGCCAAATCTACTCCAGAATGTGTTCTAATTTCAGCAGGTCAAAAATTAAAGCAAATACAGAATAGTGCTCTAATTCCGGGCCAGTTGAACTAGACCACCTTCAGGGCATCAGATGCCTTAGAAGGCCTGAAAGCCCACTACCGCCCCGGCACCCCGCAGAGCGGTACTGAGTGCTAGCGTTTCAGGGTTCCAGGTATATCTTGAGACGCGCATTATTACCAGTCATATGCATTCCTATTGGCTGATATTCAATCAGTAAACGTGGCTATACTAGTTTTAAATGAAAATTTGTATACATAGGTACTTTGATATGAAGAATTCACTGGTAATATTTTTAAGGGTGTAGTTCACATTCACTTTAGGGTAGTAGTTAGTATAATTCTAAAAAATTGTAACAATTTAGGATTTTATTACTGATGAAAAAAAATGATGCGTTATGGGAAATGTATCTTTGAGGGATAATTTTCCTTCGTGGCAAGAACCCACGATAAGCTGTAGTTCCCCTCCAAAACTATTTGGCTAACAACCGCTCCACTAAAATGCAAGTAAAAATGTCTAGAGAATTACCAAATCACGACGACTAACAACAAAAGCGATCATTGAGAAAAAAAGAAGACGATGTAAATCTGGATTTCGTCTGTTCTTTGTCCATCAATTACTATCATTTTACTGTACAAAAACTGTCAAGCAATAGCAATTTGAACAATTGTAGAAAATTGGAGCCCCACAATAGTGAAACCATAATGGCACACATTTATTTAATAGCTCAATCATGTCGCCATCTAAAAACCCTCTTTTGTCTACTCGGTGTCAGCACTTTGCATTTTCCCCTGCTTCAATTCTCCACCGTCAGCATCTCGGTGACTTGAGCCAGATAATTATCTATTTATAATTACGTAGTAATCAATACGGCCGCTTAGAAACTGAGTCTTTCTAGGGAGGATTACAAAATGCTCAACCGAGGGATGTTTATTTGCCAAGTTCTCGCCGTTGTTGGAGTTTGCGTCTGTTTCAGTTATGTTTGTATACTAGAAATCCTATGGTTGTCAATACTGTTTACTAATAAAAGATGATACGTAGTAAACAGATAACATACTTTGTTTCTACGCATTTCACATGAATATGTCATTTATTTTCCCTTCACTGGGTTTGCTAATTTACATAATTTAAAAATAATAATTTGTAAGTGCTGCACTTTAAACGTAGAAATTCATATACAATTTTTGTCGTTTATCTAAAAATTATTAATATTTGTTTTCGGAAAAATTATAAAATTGCTAAATGTGACAATATGTCTTATTGCAAATATCGGTAATATATTTATACCGAAGAGGTTTACCAGATATGTAGATTGTTTAAAGACAACAGGAATAATTTTTATGTAAAAAAATAATGATTGGTAAAAGTATTTCATTCGGCTGAACACTGGTTTTCAAAAATCGTTAAAATCTTGAAATTTTAATAGTTCTAATTTTAACAGTTTTTATTTTAATCGTTATGTGGATGTCTTCCTATTTTGGAAATATATAGAGTGTTCTACAATTTAGGACAAAAAATTAAAGGGTATATATTATACGACGTGCTGATAATGAAACAAAAGGAATTTTTTAAAAATTAGAATTAATATTCTTTTAGACATTCCTATAGTAAAGTATGACATATTTCACTATCTTTAAATGCAGTGTGATCTTCATATATGATACCAGAGCTGGGCAGTATTAAATTACTTCAGTAATTAAATTACTAATACAATTACTTTAATTGTATTTGAATTACTTTTAAAACAAAATAATTTCAATTGAAATGTTTCTAACAATTACTAGCGTGGTAGAATCGTGAGACAAAAGAAATAAACTGGGACCGAAAAAGAGATTATCCTAAAATGCTGATGGTACATATAATTAATTGCTAATAACTATATTATTGCAAACTAATATTTAGTTCCTATTTTTATAATGAAAAGCTATAGTGGTTAGTTTTTATATTTTGTGACTTATAGCACAGAATAGTTACATACAGAAGCGACACTCCGTGTCGGTACCTTTCATGTTACCCTATTCAGTTCTATGACCTTGGAGCATTGTGTAAACCTTTAAATTTGTTGACTATCGCTATCTCTCTCTAAGATGTGAGAAAACTTTTCGATTTTAAACAATGAACCATTTGAATTTGTTGACTTTCCCCATCTCTTTCTAATTTTCGTTTCTCTGTCTTACTATCTCTTCTGTATAAACCTATTTTGTGGTCATATACCCTATACTGGTTTTTATATTTTGGCAGTTTTCAGACTTTTTAGAAATCTTTTATATTAAAGCAAATAAAATTAATATTCTTACTTCGTGCGATACATTTAATTATAGTTAATCCAGTATAATTTTAGCTCTATTTATGCTAAGTTTGAGCTACATTTCCGGCATTGTTCAGAGTTTGCAACTCACAAGTCAAGCCCCTGAGCATCAGCCCTAACTGAATAATGAACAGACGGCGAAGTTGGCTTTGGGAGACTACAGATGAATCGATACAGCACTCAAGGTGTAGTACGGCCACGTCGTGCGTAGGGCCGTGACCTTGCCTGACCCCTGCGGGTCATAAGGGGTTGTTTCCGGGAGGTATACATAGATCCGGGAGGGAAATGTCAGCGGAGCTAAAAGAGGAGTATAGAGGAGCTAACAGAGCAGATTTATTCGACGAGATTTTTCAATGAGGTATTAGGGGAATTGTGATTTGAAGTTCAAAGCGAAATGTTGGTAAATGTTAATAAAATAGTGTTGTGTCTGAGTGGTTCTAAATGCACTACAGTTGTAAATTTATTTTGTAGGTAGGCATGTCTTTAATAAACAAACTACGACGACTGCTAATGTAGTGTTCGGTCTGGTAATATTTGGAAGGAAGAACTTGGAGAAAAGGCAAGGGAACATGTTATAGGTATGCCTTCAGTACGACTTTGAACTCGCTGGAATTATTTGATTGTCCGTAGCAATTTTTTTCCTAGAACAGTTTTTCCTTGTGTACGGTACAATAGAAACTTACAAAACTTAAGTAGATCTACGGAGTCAGTGTTATTTCAAGGGGCCAGACTTTTCGGTGGTTTTAGGCATTTGCAGAAGTTGATTGAAGATGAAATAAGCAGCGAAAGGCCTTCATCTTCAACAATTGATGAAATTTCGACAGAGTCTGGGGTCTTATGCATTCAGATCATCGGTTGACAATACCGAATGATTTGGGAAGAGTTAAATTTGATTCATACTACCGTTCATCAGATTTTGACTAATTAATTGGAGTGAGAAAAATCTGATTAAAAAAAGATTCTGGCCAGTTAAAACATTCCTGTGACTCCTCAGCCTCCTTATTCACTTGACTTGAGTTTTTGTGACTTTTTCTTCTACCCGAGATTGAAAAATCATCTCTAGGTAACTTATTTAGGGACACTTCAAAACATTTAAACGGCTGTAACCGACCAGCTGAAGGTGATTCTAGTATCCTAATTCCAACACTGCCATAAGGATAGGAAGAACTGTCTCCAGCTCTCTATGGCCTCCCAAGAAAGTTATTTTGAGGGAGACTGTATTGAATTGTAATTCTATTCGAACAATTTAAAAAAATACTTAATTTACACACCTGATATACCTTTTCCAATAGCAGTAAAACATTATTGGCGCCAAAACTCTACAAGAGTTTTGGTGATGATGTGGAGACTGCACCACAGCAACTATTATTAAGTAAAAAATCTGATGTGGATACCACATGACTTTGTATGCCTATTAATTTATGCATATTTTTGCTGCACTTCATTTAAACTTATATCTTTTGAAAATGAGATACGATCCTGATTCAGGAATGATCAAAATAAATATTCCGGTTAAAATCTGAAAACCCAAATTTTTCGCGACTACATTACTTTTTTTACTTCATATAAATAAGTAATAATAGATGGCAAAGAATTTGATTAAGCAAGATTCAAATTTAAGTTTTTTCACTTTCAAAAGTTTAAAAATTAATATCGTCATATTTCGTTTCGATAATAAGAATTTATTACTTACAAAAACCTATAATATATTTTATCTTCCCCTCACGATTTATGTGTTTCATCTCCGTTTCGAGTCGCGTAAATATTAAAGTCTGCTACACAGGTAGATGTAGCCCTAACCGCGCATTTTTTAGATCAATATTTCAGAGTCAACGAACCTTTTATCTCCCAAATTTGAAAGAGCTTTTGAACTAAAATAACTCCTTTGAACAGTACTATGAGCTGTGCTACACATAAATATATAGCAGTGTGAGTACGTGATATTTTGTCATAAAGTTGAACCTTCAGGAAAGAAGAAATATTTACTCATATACTCTGTGTCACAAACAGATGCCTCGAAATACATTTTTCATGATTTCAAGATCAATGTTGAGGTTATTATTTCACGAAAATATATAGTTGTATCATTATACAGTGAATTTATATCATCAATAATATGTCACTAAATTAATGACGCACTATTATTTACTTATTTTATATTAGACAAGACACATTTTTTTTTCAAATTTTTCCTTAATAAATGAAATGAATGACATATTCAAATTTTTTAAATATTTGAAAATATCCGTTACCGCGGTTATACTACTGTTTGTATTTTAAACAGTATTTTTTTTTGTGTTGTTGGTTGGACGTAGATACAGCAAATATTATAAAAAGCCGACTATGAATTCTGTTAATATAATAGAAAATATTGCATCATCCAGTATCATCTTTACAAAAATAAGCTATAAAAATACTCTGAAGGTCACATCTGACAAAATAGCAATACTCAACAATAGTAGGAAGTTGATTTAAATACAGTACTAATTAATTAATATTGGCAAGAATCATAATTGCATACACTTACAAGTATAAGATGCATATTATATCTACATTATAAATGAATTACTCATAATTGTCATAAATACATACGTTATTAAGTCTTTTGTCAATTGTATTATTTATTTGGGAATCACACAGTCCTTGCAAAAATATATTTTAACAATTTCAGGATACTGTCTTTATATAGACAAAACACAAAAGTAAGTAAAGTAACCAAATCATAATTATATCGTATGTAATTTTGATGTAAGTATAGTAATAATATTACCGTACAGGAGTGGGATTCCATAACTCATAACAACTACAAATAACAATTATATTTGTTATTATCTCAATTACAAATGTCAAACATCAAATGTCACAATGGCCGAAATTCAAATATGCAATGAATTTAAGACATTCCCACATCAGTGTAGACTTGTAGAGTGTTTTTTATATATAAATATATGTAAATATGTATCATCCATAAATAACCATTAATGTTATAGAATAGCAAGTATACTTTGTAGTTGATATTTGCAATTAATATCATAAAAAGTCCAAATGATAGCAACCGAAGTTATAGAATCCCACCCCAGAGTTGTCAAAATAACGTGGGACAATTGAATAATAAAGCTGTCATATCAACCCATACAAGAAAATTGTATAAAATAATATTTGATAATAAAGTGAAATCAGTAAATTACTGAACAAATCACGGAGGTTATGTATCATACGATAGGTCTTAGATGTCTTAAAATCCTCGCTCTCTGAGCTCGAAATTCAATTGACATCTGCGGCGTTTATGATACTCATAACAATTCTAGGTATGTTAATAGCTATAAATAGATCTATTCTAGGTAAGTGACAACGAATGTAAATACGTCCAGAAAAAAACAATTTTGTAAAAAAAGTCCCCGAGCTGAAATTTCGGATTCTTCGTATTTCTCATTTTCACCGAATCGTTCAAAAATAGTTTCCGTTGGAATAAAATTCTAAAAATTGGTATACTTATGTAATTTTGCCCACAGCAAAAATCTCAAAACCGAAAAAAGATTTAATTCTGTTCGTAAATTTTAAATCTATGCAGCGTTGTGTATCAATATGGATTAGTTTCAAAAACCAAAATTTTGGACACAAAATTTGGATGTATAAAGACAATTTACGTTAAAAACAAAAACATTTGACTTTTTAATGTTTGTTCTTTGTCTATGGTCTCCTGTATTACTTTTCTCAGCAGGTTATGTTTTATTTAGACAATCTGTCTGATGCCAATTTTTTTACCCACCAAAAAATATCGCATTACTTTTCCAAACCGCATTGCGTAAAATCGCAACTACCGGAGACATTAACAATATGTTATTGTTTTGTTTACACCTTAAGAGGTCGAAAACTATGACATTATGTATTTAATTTATAAAGTTCAACTTATCGTAATATTAAACTGCATTGTTAGTTGTTACTTGTTACAGTTTCGCATTTTGCAATGTTTGTAGCATTGTAACCTAGTAAGAAGGAATTCTTGAGCTATTGCTCACATTGTATTACCACAAGCAGCGGTGTATATCTAAAGATAAAGACATGAACAAACTTTACTTACAAGGAGGTGAAGTGTATTGAAGCGTGGTCCTTCTTTGTTGTCTAACCTAGAACAAAAATAGATTTACTTAGCGCTTTGTAAACAGAATAGTGGCTACGTTATTGTTCATGTTCATGTTATTACATGTAAACGAAAGAAGTCATATACAGGATATGTCCTATTTTTAATATTTTGATATTATGTAGCTAATTTAGGTACATTTCGAAAAAATATATAAAAATACCGATTCCCTATTCTAAAATTAAAGTTGTACACATTTCCGCTAAAACCAGAAGTGACACAAAATTCTTACTACATTATGAGCCGTTTTATTATCTAGTTTAATTTTGCTCCTTAACATTTTTCTGTATCTCTCAGAATAAATGATATTTCTTGGGTTTTCCCCAAACTACCCGTTTATCATGATTTAAAATGGCTTAATACAGAAAATATTGAAAATATCTGAATTTCCGAAAATCATTGTCACAATTAAATAATAGTTATTTTTTATACAAGACGATAAAATATTTTATCGACAAGCGGAAAGTGTTAATTCACGAGCGATATAATCGCGAGTGAATTAATTTTCGCGAGTCGATAATTTAATTTTATCGTCGTGTATAAAATTCTATTTTTTCTATAGCAGGTTTTGAAGAGAAAAGAATTAGAAAAATTAAATTATTATTGAAGAACAATTTTAAAATGTCAGTAATGTGCGTTGTTATGGAAATGTATTTCTAATAAACAAAAATTAAAGTACTTTATCTACTCTTGATGTTAAAGTGTTATTTTATCTACCCTTGCGGTTAAAGTGCTACTTTATTCACTATTTTGAGTTGATAAAATTGCACTTTAACATCTGCTATAGAAAAAAAAAATGTAATTGTTCCTCTAAAAAACTCGTCAGTAAGTATTATATCCGATACGATATATAATATCAGGTTTAGAGCAAAGGTGATTGTAAAAAAGATTCAATGCAATAAACCAAATATAATACTGCACGGAATACAAAACTTGGTATAAGTTGAGGTACGGCGCTACGACGCGTTTCGATCTTTCGATCATCATCAGGTAACTGTTGACGCCAATTTATGATGATAATTTTAAGTAATTGACTTATAAAATAAAAATATGGTACAAAACTATTTTAAAATGTTATTCCATTTAACCAATGACTTCTGTTTTATTAGGTGTATTAAATTTTTCATCCATTATATTTCCACGTGGGTGTACCTTGTACGAAGGCCATTTCATACGTTTTCATTATAAAGTTATATCTGTATCTAAAAATTATTACGAATAAAATTTTTATTAGATTTAATATCTCCAACAATTTTCCATAATTATACGTAATAAATATCTGTTACGTCTAAGAAAAATGCAGATTGTGAATAAAATTTACATTCATTCATATTTTCACAATTATAATTAATATAATAAAACTAGTTTTTTCCTTGTCTTGCACTTTGCAATAAAACTATATTCCTTTATTATACTTTAATAATAATGCAAAGTAAAAAAATTGTGAATCAAACATTTATCTGAACAAGATTGAAACATTTTTTGAACCATCATTTCTTTATTATTTTGGACGTTTCGAGTATCAAAGGGAATCATCAGCAAAGATTGTGTAGATTTTATACCTCAATTAATTTGATACTGTCAATATTATAGGTAAATATCTTAAAATCTTCTCTCTACGAATTCGAAATTTAGTTGACATATGCGACGGTTATGATATTATAACGAGCTTGACTCACTGCCGATGTATCATCGCGATTGACTTGTCTGGTAAGGTTGTCTCAGTAAAGGTCAACTGAGATAAGAGTGACACCGCTATTGTTAGGAATACATAAAATCCAGAATACTCTAGAATGTTCAAGATTAATTACCAGCTGCTTTGAGTGTTGGGTTAGTTAAGTGTGCAGGGAGTTAGTAGACGAGAGTGAAGTAGCCTTTTCAAAAGGGCAGCTTACTTATGACAGAAACTTAATAAAAATAATAATTTAGTTGACTTTTAAATTTTGTAGGAAACATTTAATAATTAATTGACAATGACAACTGTCAGAATATATTTCGTGAGAAATAAGTATGAAATAAATGAAAACAATCTCTTTCTTTACAAGTTTTTAAACAATTAAAATAATTTTGTGTAATGCAAGTTGTAGAATGATTAGCCGTAGAATGATCTCACTTTCAAATGAAATAAGTTTAAATAAAGTACAGCAAAAACTGTGTATAATTTAGCGTACAAGGAAGTCACGTGGTGTCTACATAAGATTTTTTTAATATATAACAGTGTTTGTTATTTTATCGTTATTTAATAAACTTGTTATAAAAATATTCTTGTTTCAATTATTTCTATACTTCACCCGAATAAATTAAAAATCCAGTAACAGGACAGAGAATAGTGGATTCCGAACCATTCGGACAAAGTTAAATTTATTTCGGTACCAGTTTTTTATTCTCACTGGGATTTGAACCCAGATCTTAAACTCAGCGAAGAGCTCTAACCAAGTCACCACTATTCCTTAAAGAATGTGACGAGATAAAGTAAAATAGTGTTAAGAGATGTTGGCAGTGAGTAAAAAAGCAATATCCAGTATCCCGAATTCCATTTTCTCTAATACCCCAATCCGTTTTGATTTCCTCTGCTGTAGACAATCCCGTAATCTGTATTAAATCCATCTCATTTCACATCGCCGGCAAATATCGCGACCTCCGCCCACGCAACCCGCCGGGCATAAATAACAAGGGGCAGCTTGGTCACGGACCGCTTCATATCTGGGCTGGAGTAATGGGCCTCTATTATTCACACAATTAGATCGTAGTGGGCTATACTATATTCATCTACTACTAGTAGAATAGGGAATAGAGTTATAGGATATCGGTGATTGAATTATATTGGTCATTTTGATGTAAAAGGATTTTAAAAATAAGTAATAGGAAATACTGGTATAAAACACAATAAGGACAAGAAATAGAACAAGTCGATAAATTCAGGTACTTGCATAGGCGTGCACAGAGTTTTGGTAATGGGGGTGCCCAGGTACAGACAAGAAATTAAATTCGAACTATATTCTTCAGTTTTATTAAGCGGGAGATTCTAGGTAATTGGAACTGAAATTCATAATATTACTTTATAAATACTATATTTTTTCAACATAAATACAATTAAAAAAAAAATACTACTCGAGACAACAAATATGTTTTCTAAATTTATCCATTATGTTCAAAACATCTATATCCATAACCGCACTAGTTTTAGTAAAAAAATTCATCTTAAATCAAATTTACCACTTAAGAAAATTTTGATAGTTTTAATCTGGTAATGGGGGTGCCCGGGCACCCCCAGGCACGCCCCTGTGCACGCTTATGGGTACTTGAGAGGAATTAAAAACAATAAAGGGACTCTGCACGATGAAATTGGAAGAATTTTCATCATTATGAAATCAAAATTTCTTAATCGAAAGGATATGCCCGTATAAGTAAAGGTGGATATCGTCAGAAAAGAAATAATTTTTTTTTTCTTTACGTGTGAAAGCTGGACAACAACAGAAAAACAAAGAAGTAAACTAAAAAGCACTGAGATAAGCTTTTGAGAAATATTTAACGAAAGAGATATGATAAGGAATGAAATATACAGAATTCAGTTGTTAAATGTAATACAAATGACAATACAACAGGGTCAACTAGGACTAGGCTAACAAAAAGAATATTTAAAGTAAAGTAAAAATGGGCGGCGAAAAAATGGACAGCAGAAGTTTAAAATTGAAACAACGGACAAGATTTAAAATTGACATACTTTTTGTCTATGCTAGAAAAGTAAATACAGATTGATCAATAGCAAAAAGTGATAGTCACATGACAGGCAATTTTCATTAATAACATCAAAAATAAACATCTGGGTAAAAAGTTAATTAAGTTCATGGGCTTGCAAGTTACTATTATAAAGAATTTTAGTAATTTACGAAATTCAAACACATAATTTATCTATTTCCTATGTATTATAATCACTCAAGTGGAAAGGAACAAAAGGGTACGACAAATTGCTCTCTGACCGGGGATTCGACGTGGTAATTTTTAGATATTTTTTATACAAGACGATAAAATAATATTTTTCGCGAGTCGATAATTTAATTTTATCGTCGTGTATAAAATTCTATTTTTTTCTATAGCAGGTTTTAAATAGAAAAGAATTAGAAAAATTAAATTAATATGTTTTAGGTAATCTTTGAGTACTAAAGGGATTTTTATTTGCAAAAATATTAAACCTGTAATTAAAACATTATGAGTATATTGTATATAATTTAAATTCCTACAAAACATACAACAATAGAGGGATGTACATTTTTTATGATGAGATATTATTTAATGTATGTATCTAGTCCAAGTTTGAGGAACTATTTATCTAGATCCGCACCCTTTATTATCTTATTATCTAGATCTAGTTAGCTGCAAGGTCAGACCACATCTGTCGGACGAAATCTATATCTTATTGCCAATTACGTCACTAGAATTAGGTCAATTAGCGAAGGAATGAAACAGTTGCTTTTCTGCCAAGGAAAATGGATTGTTTAGTTTTATTACTCCAAATGAAAAGTGCTTCGTGGAATTATTTAACAACAAATTCCACATATTTAAATTGTAATAAACTTTTTCTACGATCACTAATGTAAATAGCTATTACTACGTGTCACTTTACCTACGGCAGTGTGTAAAGTAGCAGATCGCACAGTTAAAATTTTTTGATTTATCAAAATTATGTTTGCAGTGTAAAAAGGACAAAATAATTATAATTAATTTAAAATATTACGACTAATGAAGAAATGATCTACATAGTATTGTTTTATTGGGTTGTAAATACGTTTTTTCACGATATGCATAAAAAGCTCTACTTTCTTCTCGTGAAATAGAGAGAAGAATTACTTATTTTTACGACCACTATGGAAAATGACACTTTTCTCACATTATATAAAGCTTGAAAGTTGCGTATTTCCCACAAATGTTAAAGTGCGCATGTACAGTATGGGAAATATAATTTCGTAAAATTATAATTATATATAAATACCTTTCGTGCATGTATTTTTATTCTGTAAAGTTTATCAGTGTGCTCGTAGAAAAAGTTTAATGGACAACTTGTTCAGAATCACCTATTCCTACTTTGTGTGATTCCAGCACTCGACTTCGTTTCGTGTCGAAACTTTCACACCTCGTGGCAAATAAGCGACTTTTTGCACTTGTTTCACAATGCACTATTCTCTTTGTAAAAAAATCATTATTACAATAAAAATTCTTATTTTATAATGATATTCTTTTAAAAAAGTATAGCAAATACGTCTTGTTCTTTTCTTTTTTCACAATATTTCACTATCTGACAACTTGAATTGGCGTATTAGCAATAAACAACTGCACTACTAAACGTGAAAGTTTACAGTACAGTCATAAACCTAAGTTTCTACCTTATCATATTGCTGTGCCTTTTCGTTCGAATAAATCGATTTTTGAAATAGTCGTGAAAAAATGTTTTGTCTGACATGAAAGGACAGCATTTTTTCCACTCTCATTCGAATACCCTATTCGCTAAGTTCGTGCGTCAAACTCGAATTGAAGTGGTAAAAAGATACGCTTTTCTCTCTAGTTTGACAAGTAACAATTAATTTATTTGAGATAGAAGTGTGTCAAATGTTTCAGTGTAATGTGTGATCATGGTGGGATCGAAATACAGTCAAATAATAGTCGTAGTAGAAAAAGTATAGCACATAATTCGAGTTGTAAAGCAATTACGCACTTGTGCTTCGAGGCTCTTGTGTAACTTTTTCACTTAGTACGTAACATGTATCTTACATTTCTTGATATGTAATATACTATTTTGTGTTCGTCCATCTACTCTTCGTGCGGTGTATTTCATGAAATAAAGTTTTATATCTCATCATTTTGCCCTACTTTCACAAACCTAATACACTATCTCAAAAACCTATAATGTGGAAAATTAGAGCTCATATAACATCCTTTCAGTCCCTGATAAACTGATTGGGTTATAAGATTGAATTTTTGTTCCTATCCCAATGGAATGACCGCCTTATATATATTCGGAAGACCATCATCTATAATGTAATTTGTTCAAAGGTTATCTACCTTTCACCTTTATGTAATAAAAATAATTTCCACTATTTATGACAAATAGAAAAGGTTGCTTGAAATGTAAAATACACATATCCTGTTTTACTACTAGTATTACCCATAAAAAACAAATAGTTCAATTAAAAATTATGTATGCATACATAAAAAATATATTATACGCCTGTTAAACGGTTACACAAACAATTTAAATATTTATTCCCGTATCCAAGGCAACAACTTCTATGGAAATTCCATAGTTATTTCCGGCCTAATTTCCAGAAAGTGTTAATGTGCAGGAAAAGTAAAAATTGTTTACAGATGCTATCATGTAATTATCCGTGAAATAGCAATGAACTTTTTATGTAGACAATACCACAGAAGAAAATAATTCTTAGAATTAAGACATTTGTCATTTTAGCGTGGAAGACATACAACAAAAAATAACAATGATATATTTAAATTGAATAATTTCTTTGTCACAATTTTGTACTAATAAAGAATTAAAAGGTTGAAAAATATTGAAGCAGAGTTCATTCCCAGTTCAAGGTAAAATACTCTGGAATTCCCAGCCCATATAAATGTTTTTTCTGTCTGCACTTTTTTTTGTAATGTGTTTGAGGTCAGATATTACTACTAGAAGATTAGGGTAATAAAATTTGAATGAAAACTTGATCCATGCAAATAATAAAAAGAGTTTAGAGATGGAGTTTTACTAAAAAAACTAAACAGGTTTACTACAATTCGAGAAGAAATATACTGGCAATTATCTGAATATTATTGTGACTAACTTCAGACCTATCTCCAAAAATCTGCACTATTTCTTCGAACTAGAGATAAATGAAAAATAATATCCATATTTTTACGTCTTCATGGGCAGCTACAAAAACCCAGCGCGTGAACTGAAGAGACTAAATACACACTTTTCATTTTGAAAACACCAGGATAATTGATAGAAAAAATAATCAACAGAATAATCTTTTCCTAGAAATGCTTTACATACAAAATAAGGAAGACTGTTAATTCCTGTAGCTGCATACAAGATTAAAATGTGAAATATAACAACAATTTAAAATTGTTTAAAACTTTAGTTATCTGTACTTCTTTGTTTTACATTCTTAACTATGCTAAAAGTATTTCCTTACACTACTTTTTAAATCATGACAACTTTTTTTTTAGATATAAGGATTTCGAGTATACCGGGTGTTTTTTTTTAAGGTGCACATAAGAGATTAACATGGGAAATCAGTATTTTTTGCAAGCTGTTGCCACCCGTTTCAGCTGACAATAATGTTTTTGGTATAAATAGGTAGATAAAAAAAATTGCATCAAATGACACGAAATACATGTAAATTGTAATCGTATAATTAATTAAATTAAAACATGGACATTTGAACAATAAAATAAAAATGACGTGTTATCGGGGCGCCGGGGAGACAGTGGGCCTTCAGGTCTCCGCCCCGTCTGGTGGTCTGGCAAGACCACCTTCCAGGGCACCTGATGCCCTGAAGGTGGTCTAGTTCAGCCGGCCAAAAATTGGAGCAAGCTTCGACTTGTGCTTTAATTCTTGGCCTATTGAAACCAGGGCACATTCTGGAGCTGATTTAGCTGCTCTGGATTGTACTCTGTTTTCAGTGGGCCAGGAATTAGAGCACTTAAAAGTGTTTCCTCTAATTTTAGGTCTGTTAAAACCAGAGCACATTCTGGAACAGATTTACATGTTCTGGATTGAGCTCTGATTTCAGTGGGTCAGGAATTAGAGCACTCAGACGGGTGTGCTCTAATTCTAGATCTACTAAAACCACAGAACATTGTGGAGCAGATTTGACTACTCTGGATTGTGCTGTAGGCTGACAACCAACATCATTAAAATGCAAGTAAAACCAATTAGGAAACAAGTACCTCATTTCCACATAGGAATGTAGTACCACAGATTATTATTATTAATGGAATTGAAGATTTCTTGACTGGACGTTGATTTAAAGGAGGAAGTTGTTAGAAATTAATAGTAAAATACAACAGTTTCACATCCTGAGGATGATCCCGGGTAGGATCGAAACGTAGATGTGAATTATTCGTTTTTACTGACTGAAACCTAGCAATTTCCTCCTTTAAATTATTATTATTATTTATTATTATTATTGTCTGTGTATAGTGAGTTTGTGAGTTAGTGTCAGGTATAGATAAAACTGTATTTGAAGATGCAAAAAGTGGCCTATATTTTACCCTGACCTTGCGTGCAAGTTCTGATTATCAAACGTTATTAGCAAATGAACAAATCATCCATTCAAATTCAAAAACATATCAGGGAACAAGTACCTCAGTTCCACAAAAGAATGTTGTGCCACAGACAATGATGACGTTATTATTTATTGTTATTATTACCCCTTTATATTAAGTTTGTGAGTTAGTGTTAGGTATAGTAGACCAAAACTGTTTTTTGAGTTATAAGCAAAAAGTGGCCTATATTTTAACCCTGACCTTGCCTTCTGATAATCCATCAATAAAAACATTATTAGCAAATGAGCAAATCATCCGTTCTGATTCAAATGTTCTCATTGATAATTCATCACCATGGCAACGATTACATAAAGCACCTTCACCAATCATTCCTCATTCCTCATGTGCGCGATGACATTGAGAACAAGTGACATGTGCTCCCTTCCGGTGTCGCTTTTTGCGGGCTGTTACCAACCACGCCCCAGATTCTTTCTTTTTGCGAAAGGAACAGGTTTGTGCGAGCAGCGCTCAAGGTCAATGGTACCTGCTACCCGAGATTAGAAGGATTAGAGGATGATAAAGGTTGAAACGTGATACACATTTCGATGCAAGGAGAGATGGAAGGTATGAACAACGACGTTTCATCAAGTTTATAAAAATGATTCAAAGTCAGGCAGTGGTGTAGCTAAGGGAAACCCTTAGGGAGGAATTTGTAGTTGCTAAGATATTGTTTACGATATTAAAACACTACAAATTTGTACTTAGATTAATTATACTTATAATAAAGTACACTAAAGAACGATTCCTCGTTTACGATCATACCTAAACAATACATTTTTTTGTTGGAATAATTTGTATTTTAGTATCAAGTAACATTATGTCATTGTTATGGAGATATAGTTTCTGTTTTTATGTTATATGTTTTTGTAATTAATTAATTAATTTGTCAGTAAAGATACTAAATAAAAAATTAGTATAACTATGAGTATTATTATTATTTTTTACGACTTTCTTGTCGTGGAATAGTGAAGAAAATTACTTTTTTCTACGACCACTATGAAAAGTGGCACTTTTGTCACACTATACAGGGTGTTCCATTTAAGCGTGCCACCATTGCTATCTCAAGAACTATAAGAGCTACGAGGTTGGTTAAATTAGCAAAGAACCAGCATTTTACTAGACTAATACAATGAGCAAAAAAATAATTTTTTTTCGACCAGTGGTTCTCAAAATACGGGTCACAATTTTCTTATTTTAAATGGGAACATATGTTTTTTTTTTAGGTTATTCGATGGAGTATTTTTTCAAAGTTGCGTATTTTTTACAATCGTGGGTTAAAGTGTGAGAAATCATTTCTCACAGTATTTGCCAACACTGCGTATGTGCACTGTGGAAAATGTAATTTCTCACAGTAATTGCCAATACTGCGCATGCGTGAAGGTACTCTTTTTGAGGTTACTGCGCCATATTGTTCTTTATGTCAAATAGCCTTCGTGCATGAATTTTTATTCTGTAACGTTTAGCAGTGTGATTATAGAAAAAGTATAGTGCGCCACTCATGCAGAATCACCTATTTCTCATCTTGTGTGATTCCAGTACTCGATTTCGTTTCGTGTCGAAACTTTCACACCTCGGGAGAAATAGGCGACTTTCTGCACTTGTTGCACAATATACTATTCCCTCTCTAGAGACGAAAATATACAGTGTTACCAATAGTTTAACATAGATATTATTTTAAAATGAAATATTGGAAAAATTCATATTATATTATTATATGTATTAAATTTTTTATTTAATAATGATATTTATATTTATTAATAATAGGTAAAATAAAATAAGCCTTTTGGAATTCAGTCAAAATATTTTGGAATTTATTATAGCTCCACCATGTTTAAATGTTACAACACATTAAAAATATTTTTATAAATCAAACATTTTTGTTTAATTATTAATAATTAATAATTAATAATTACTAATATAATAGTTTATGTATGTAGTAATAACAGGAGAAGTGATTCTCAAAGCCGCTGATGCTGTATTTTGCGTAAACATGCAAATATAGGAAAATATCGAATTTGTAGCTTGAAAATTTTCAAAATTTTCAAAATTTTGTTTGTAATATTTTTTAAAGACTTAGCTACGCTGATACCTAATTTACAAATAGAATTTAATTATCTCTTTTCGTTTCGGAGATATTTGCTGTCAAAGTTGCACCTCAAAAAAGTGTATTTTTTGAGTACATTTAAAAAATGAATAGAGATACAATCTCAACTACTCTACCATTCGATTCTACGGGAAAAGTTATATAAAGAAATGTTTTGTCCACATATACGTTCTTCGGAATGATTCGGTGAAAAATAAGAAAAACGAAAAAACCTAAATTTCAATTTTTCGCCTGGAAATTTTTTGTCTCCAAAATTTTTCATTTTTTGAACTTAAGTATACAACGATGTACTGATTCCAAATTTTCAAACAGAATTCAATTATCTCTTCCCGTTCTCGAGATATTTGAGTTCAAAGTTATACATAAAAAATCAGGTTTTTTAGGTTTACCTCTTAAACGGTTAGGTTTCGGCGGCCTCACTATTCGATTCTACGGGCAAAATTACATAAGTGTACCAATTTTCAGATTTTTATCTCAACAGATAGAATTTCTAGAAGGAAAAAACTGAACATGGCCAAAAATTGAAAAAATCGTCAGGGGTTCATCAGGCATTTTTTTCGATTTTAGCCATTTTCGTTTTTTCGCTCTAAAAATTGTATCTGTTGGAATAAAAATCTAAAAATTGGTATACTTATGTAATTTTGCCTGTAGAAACGATTGGTAAAGTCGCCGAAGTCATAAACCTAACTCTTAAACGGGTATACCTAAAAATCCTATTTTTTTAGGTATTGCCAAAACTCAACTTTGAGTACGAATATCTCGAGAACGGTAAGAGATAATTCAATTCGGTTTAAAAATTTGAAATCAGCACATCGATATTTACTTAACTCTAGAAAATCATCTAATCGTTCCAAAGAACGTATATATGGAGAAAACATTTCTTTATGTAACTTTTCCCGTAGAATCGACTGGTATAATCGTTGAGATTGTATCTCTACTCATTTTAGAGATATAGCCAAAAAACACACTTTTTTGAGGTGCAACTTCGACAGCAAATATCTCAGAAACGCAAAGAGATAATTAAATTCCGTTTGAAAATTTGAAATCAGCGCATCGAGTTCTATTAACGTACACTATTTCCCGAAATCAAGATTTTGGGCACAGAAATGAGTATTTTTGGGATATTTTGTGTTTGTGAACATAATTTTTTGTTTACTTCTGATATTTGGTTAGATAATGAAACCACAGAATAAAATCGAAAAGGCGCAGATATTTACTTAAATCTGAAAAATGAAAAGTTTTTGAGTAAGAAAGTTTCTCAGAGAAATTTTGAAATTTCCAAAGAACAAATATGCGGGAAAAGATTTCTTTTCAAAAGATATATTATCTTCTTTTTAAAAGTGAGTTTATAAATTAATAATTGTTATATAATAGCGACCTTACTGACAACCAATTCTAAATGTCTTTACCTTTTAGTTAAATAAATGTTTAATATTCGAAGCAAACATTTTTTCCTTTTAATAAAATAGTTCGAAATATGAATCAAGGTCTACAAAAATTTCTAAAAAGGGGCATCATTTTATAAGTTGCGGAAGTTCGAATTCAAATTCTTAAAACTACAGCTGATCATTCTCTCCATTAAACTATAGATTTTGATTTTGATTTCGATTCTAAGTTTATTCAAAGTTTGGTGGTATTGAATAAAATATGTACCTTCTGTTAAATTTAATAAATATAACAAGTTATATCTTTTCACTCATGGTATGTATGTATTTTATGTAATTTTGTTCCAAGAATTTCGTTCAGACCATTTGAAATACATCAGAAATACATTACGTTATATTAAAATTTTTATAGATCTATTTGTATTTGTCCAGGTATTGGATTCGGAAGATTTATAAACCAATTCCAAGATTGAATTTTTATCTTCATGTATAAATGTATACGAATTTAGGTTATGTGTTTGTATATTGTATATTCAGAAATATATGTTAAATTTAAATAAAATTTTGGGTTATTTTATGGAATACGTACTAAATAAACAATAAAGAATGTTTACCTTATGAATATTGTTGTATTTTCGATGATTTTGCACTAATATTTAAGTTTTTAACATAGAACACACATTTTTACCACATTCATGTGACATGAGCATGAATAGATTCGTTCTGCGCATGACAAACAATGGGCTCTAAATCAAATTAATGAAGTAATCAAATAATTAAATAATGAAATAAGAAATTAATTAACATCAAATAATAAATAATCAAAATCACCATACTATTACATTGAAAGAAATCACTCAAAAGATAAGAAAATTTGTAAACAACCACGAAAAATATTAAAATTTGTCTACAAGACTATATTAGGACCGGTAAAAAATATTACTATATAAAAAGAATAAAATTGATAACATACATTTCAACGCATGTGAGAGGTTATGATGTAAAAAATTAATCTATTATCAACTAATGGATTAACCAAATAACCGATTAATAAAAATAATCGATATATCAATTAATCAAATGTTTAATTAATCGATTATCTTTCCAAGACCTAATAAGATCGTGTTCGTTCAAAAAAATTGTTCTATTATAGTTTATTAAAGATTTTTCTTTAAAGAATCTCTTTAGGAATCCGTCCTGCTATAGGTCGTCCAGAATTCATTTGGACAATGACAAATATAGTTTCTTTTCAGCGTACATTATATGTCTATGAAAGTTGAAAATTGTTTGAAACTATTGAAATGCGCAAAAGTTTTATTGCGAGTTTTGAAGAACCATACTGGCAGGTAGTTACAGGATTGTTTCAGGCAATTTTTAACTTTCATAGACATATAATGTATACTCAAAACAAACTATATTTGTGTGAAATGTAATAATGTTCACACTATAGCAACGATTAGTATTAATAAGGAGGATTTAATAGTCATTGACCAAATGAATTCTGGACGACATATACATTTCGTTATTTTCTAAGGATGGATTGTTACAAAACAAGTACCAGTACTACTTTAGGCAAGTTCCTTCTCGAAATGTTGTGCCAGAAAAGAAAAAGAAAACATTTCTTTAGTTTTTTTTTCCATTATTTCTCCAAAAAGTTTATACAAATTTAAAAATATTCTATTTTAACTTGTAACGGATATCTGCACCGATAAAATTTAAAAAAATTATCCTAAACTAACCTAACATGAACCTAGTATACAGACAGAGGGTTTATAAAAATGGACTGGACAAGACCTTGTACTGAAGTTTAGCCATTTGTTCAATAATGGTTTTTTCTTTTTTTTTCTTCAATGGGGCTCTATTCCTTCAGGAAATAATGTGCCATAAGAAAGGTTAAACATTTCCTTAGTATTTTCGCCAAACAATTGCTTCAACAATATTTTTTGCAACAATCTTTGTCTTTCTTGTTATTTCCACAGTAACGAATTTCAAACATAAGTAAAATTTCTAATGGGTAATAAATTTACATGTTTAGATTGCAACGAAGTGTGGGTCGCGATAATTGTGTCAGAAGTCATCACCGAAGAACTTTGCTTGGCGTTAGAATCTACAGAAATTTGCGTTCGACTGGTCAACATTCTGTAGATTCTAACGCCAAGCAAAGCTCTTCGGTCATGTCTTCGAAGATCAAGCCCATTTTTGATATCTTCCTTAGTTTCAAATCACTTTCCTACATCCAAAATTAACACTCAGTTTAAATGTTAAGGGGGTTTTCCATGATGTATTGATTTTTTTGTTCCTAATAGTGCACGAAATAGAAATTAATAAAGATTTATCGTAGCATCCTTACCCGACTGACTATTTAGAAATATAATAAGCGTTTAGTGTGAAACGAAAACTAGGCCGAAGTAGTGGAGGTACAGTTTCAATGAACTGAAATCGTCCGTTCGAGTTAATACGTCATAGGCAATCACAGGGGCAGTTCTCTTATAAATATTTAACATATTATATTTATATCATTATTTTAATTTACATTATTTTCTTTACGATTTGTTACTATGGAAGTGACAATAAAGAAAAATTAAATTGTTGCAAAAGATATTGTTGAAAAAATTGTTTAAGAAGAAATGAATGAATGAATGAGAATTGTTTACTTTTTTATGATACATTGTTCCCTTAAGGAATCGAACTTCGTTAAAGAAGAGATGAAACTATTATTAAAGAATTTTTTTTATTTTTTAAATGTTTATTTACAACTAGTTAGGAAAAAAACCAACAAGCAAATGTTATCAATTAAAATAACGTACGAGAAATAACTCCCATTGGAATTCTTTCAATTTTATGTGTTTAGGACCGCTTTAATGTGCATTGACGCCGGGGTACCAGATGAAATTTGCCGCCCCTTAAAGGTATTTTATTGTTTATAACTATATTAGGTAAAATATATATTATAACACCAAGTATATTTTTTTCGTAATACTATACTCGTAAAAAAATGGTGAAGAAAATATTATTTGAAGAAAAACTTTTAAGGAAACTAAAGAAATGTTAATGTATATTGTAGCAGATAATTTCCAGAAGGAACTTAGGTTCAAGAGTCACGATGTTTCATAACACTACACCTTTAACTGAAACCACTGAGAAATATGATTATTCTATTGGATTAATACTCTGCTGTTACGGGAATCGAACTTGGATCTGGGGAACATACATACATGCTCACAGGCAACATTCAACAAAATAGACGTGACATCATCAAATCAAAGGTGTGATCACGGTTTTTTTTTCAGTAACCGGTTAATTTACGGAACGTGGTTCCTGAAAATTTTGGTTGGTTTTAAGTAACTATAGACAAACCAGATACAAGTGAAAGTTAGAGTAGACTGTATTATATTAATTCATTAACGTTTTCCATATTTTAAAGTTTTATACCTTATGGCACAAAACATTAAGGTTTCACTGTCAAACAATAGATCAAACAACTGACAGATACATGACATACGCGTAATATTAACTGCAAAAAGTTACCAGAAAGTTCATTAACAAAGACACGGTTTCATGGTTACAGTCACAGGTCACAGTTAAATTTTCGAACATACTACAAGTGACAGACTAAAACCAATATATGTCATTACAGATGTTGACAGTTTAAGTGACGTTGACAGGACATTTGTCAACAGACATTGACACCCCAAACATCAAGACGGCTAGCTATTTTGATGTTAGGTATTTAAACAAATTTTAGTGCACTTTGTAAAAACATATTCATTTATCAGTTGTAATGTAAATAAACAGTTTTTTTGTCTTGTCTCTTTTTATACTGGAAGGGTTAAATTCACGTGTTTAAATGGCGCATGGCGATTTTGTACCACGCAATTGCCGAAGACGTCAGAAGCGACATCCGTCATCCAACCTCAACGAAGTGTTCGTCTTGACAACCGGTTCTCGAATGGGGTTGATCGACGAAGATATGTCCGAAGAGCTTTGCTTGGCGTTAGAATCTGCAGGATGTTGTGTCCGACTGGTCATTACATCCAGAGGATGGATCGCCAGCATTCGCTCAGCTTTGTGGGTCGCGAGAAGATCAGCAATTGCAAAGTTGGTTATTGTCGATACTCATCCGATTGCTTTGGTTATTCTTCGGTGTTTGGCTGCTCCTAGATTATGCTACCTGCAGAGATCTTCACAGTTGTATCGTTTACCAGTTTTTAAGTGTATTCACCAAGTGTTGATTCGCTTTGCAGATGATGTTATTGTGCAAAGTAAAACTAGTGCAGATTTGTACCAAACTATGTTTTGTAACTGCAAAGCACCGAAGATTCTCTTCCCTTGTATAGATATTGGAAGTATGGAAGTTGATGAAACGATGCCAATTCAAAAAGTTTTACCAAACTTGAGCAAGTATACCAACTTGTATTTGACATACGGTGTCTTCGAACCAGATACGAACTTTGATCTGGTCATTGACGCTTTTGAGATCTTTTATAACAAAGTTCAAGTGAAGAATAAGGGGGAGAGAATACGATTAATCATAGCTGGTAATTTAGATGTGACAAATAATATGCAGAAAACCTATCATGCTTATTTACGAGACCGGTTAGGCATTCTGAAATGTTCGAAAGATATCTTTATCATTACAAAGCTAAACGACAGGTGTAAGAAGACCTTGTTGGCTTATAGTGTTTGTGCCATTTTTGCCAACACCTCAACCAGGTAAGAAAAACTTTATTTTCAATACACACAACATTCCTACAAGGAACAGGTCTCAAGTACCACAAATACATTTGGTTAACAGTTGACAAAACATTTTTGTCACTGTCAATACTGTCAAATAAAATTATTGTACAATTAACAAGTGTCAAAAAGATTGAAGTGTTAATAAGTATTCATAACTAATGTCTTTATTTTATAAATGTACTTCCTTGTCCGTGTTTAATTGGGACTTTTAAAGTAACCTGGTAGGTTAGTTTTGTTTATTTGGCCCTTTTAAAGTAACCCAGAATAGTTCCCGAACTGATCCAATTGCCCCAGCTATATTGGAAGGTTGGTACATTCAACCCAGGTTCAACTCCTTTGCTATCTCTTTCTATCAACTTGTGTACCTTGTTTCCCATGACAGGCATGACAGCATGGTGCTTAGTTCTGTAAGTTTGACGTTTATTTTGACATAACAAAAATATGACATTATTTTAAATATACCAGTAATTATTATAACTACTAACTTAAAATGAAAAATTCATTTGAAAGTAAAACTAGTTACTTTTAGATCAGTTCAGGGTTGAACCTAAAGGTACCAAATAAATACGGTCAATATAAGTTATACGTCCCTTTCTGAGGCTGAAAACTGACGACTTAATTGGATTTAATTTTACAAAAAAAAACTACTGGGTTTAAGTGGTTCAAAACCTACAATAACCTAGAGTTTTTTTTGAGGTTAACAAACATTTTTTAACGAAAAATATAAATGACATATGATATTTGAAGTCCTGTTTCTTGCAGCATGATGGGGTATGTGACTAAATTTTGATTTTTACATGTATGATACTAGACAAAAAATGCAATACGAGAAAGTAAATAATATAAACTAGGAGAAGGGATATTATAATGCCAGTGTGATAGAATCAAGAAAGAAGACAGATAGACTGAGAGCAAAAAAGACAGTCAATCTGTCGGGACGTATACATTTTATCCTCCACACGTGTTATATTGCTTGACATTGTACCTTGCACACTGTCAATCTTGCATACCTTTTATCCTCCACACTTTTAATCCGCGAAAAAAGTTATCTTACATATATTTTATTTTCCAAATCATTTCATATCCACACATTTTATCTTCCACTCATTTCCACATATTTTATCTTCAGAAAAATTTAATACTGTATATTTTATCTAATTATAAATATGTTAATTGCATTGGCAATAAAATGAATGGCAGGTACAATTACAATATTTTAAAGATCAAACGTTGGCGAAGATAAAATGTGTGAAAAATAAAATGAATGAAAGATAAAATGTGTGGATGATAAAATGTGTGTAAGGTAACTTTTCTTTGCGGATTAAAAGTGTGCAAGATAAAAGGTGTGCAAGATTAAATGTTTGAAAGATACAATACTGAGCAATGTAACATGTGTGGAGGATAAATTGTATATGCCCTAATCTGTCTTCTTCCACTTTCCTACCATGCTGTTCTCCAAAACATTATATTGCTAATAACTACATTATTGCAAACTATTGTTCAGTTTTTATTATTATAACAAGAAGCAATAGTGATTAGTTTTCATATTATGACTTATATACTGAAATTCGATTATGATCACACATCCCATTGACACCAATTCCTAACTTTTCCTTTCTAGACAATTGCTAGAAGCGCTATTCGTCGGTCGCCCAATCATCGCCTCGCAGAACATCATCACGAAGGAAATGCTTCCGAAGAGAGCAGGTTTCCGCTTGCCTCCTAGTGCTAAGGACTTCGCCAAAGCGTTGCTCTACCTCCACGGTGATCCTCAGCTAGCCGAGAAGATGGGACACAACGCCAAGGTGTACTACGCGCAGCATTATTCCTACGGGAATTTCGCAAGAAGGGTGAACAGCTTCGTCGAGGGAAACTTCATGCAGTGTAAAGCTTGTTTAGAGTTCTACGGGTCCAAGAAGACTTCTTCGTCGACGGATATTAATTCGTGTTCGCATTGTACAGGGTTTTAAATAAATTGAATTAAGTTTACATGTGTTTTATTTCTTACTTAATCTTGAAGCCTGTTTACCTTTTGGTGGTTTTAGGTATTCTTAAATATAAATTAATTACATATGAAGATATTTTTTGGCTGGGTAGTTTATTAAGTAAATGATGGCTTACATACTTTATTCTTTCAACATTGATAGTTTCGATCCAATATGGATATTTTCAGAAGATGAAATTTATGAAGGTATTAGGTGGTTCTTATGGCTGGTTTATAGTGAATTTAAATGTATGAAATGTGTCCAATCAACTTCTTATATTGGGTCAAGTGATTTGACACAAATGGGATGACAGTTATAGAATAAAACTCAAAGTTTATCTGTAGATTTGACAAGAAATGAGAATGATAGAATGATGACATAATTGTCACTTACCCTGTCACTTGAAACTGTCATTTGTCATTCTTCCCGCCAAAATTATTGTTTGAATTACTGTGAAATGATTGGACACTTTTATAAATTTATATTTAGAATATAAAATATGGTGATACTTTAATGACTTTAAATATAAATTCTAAATCATAAATTTATTAAATTCATTAAGAACCAGTAAAGGCAGATATGTACAATTTATATTTATAAACTCGTAAATCTAAATTTGTAAATTAAATCCATCAGAACCATGATCAATTGCTTATTTCTTCCTCTGTTTTCTATTGTCTTTTTATATCTTCATTCAATAATTATCCAAATGTCTCTTTTTTTCGTCGATCTGGCTTGAAATATTCGTTTCGATATACTCTATATTTTCTATCTGAAGTATTACATTTTTATAATATGTGTAATTGTTAATGCTAGACTAGATGTCTTTCCTTTCTTTCTTCTATGGAATATCATTTCATTGTTTCTTCGCCTACTATCATGTCTGTAGGTAATAATGGGACTTTAATTTATTTAAATACTTGGTCGGATGTTGCTTCTATTTTTTCCTAGAAGTTGACATAGTATTTTAACACATGAGCTTTATTTTCCCTTGTAAAGAAAGTAATGTAATAGCGAAAAAAAAAACGGTTGTTACATTTCAACGGAAATAATCAATTTGACTATCGTTCAATCTCAATCCATTTTGATTAGTTTCGCCTGATATCTGTACGTACGTACGAATCTCGTATAAATCAAAAAAAAAAAAAAAATAGTAGCAGAATGTTGAAATTTCGTATATAAGACTACTATAATATCTAGTTGTGTACCACTCTTTCTTACTGAAGTCGGCAGTGCCAGGTCACATTTCTCGAAAACTAGTAGTCGTAGAATGTTGAAATTTTGTATGGGGGGTTGAAGTGCACCAAAAAATGTATATAATTTAATAAGCCTACAAGGATGTAATTAAAATATTTCCACTTCGCTTCGACGTACGTCTTTCAGAAATGATTCAACTTATTGTAACGTTTATTTATTTTGGTGAAGTGTAAAAAATGATTGAAACTAATATTTATATAACTAAGTTTAATAAAAGAAATTTGAATTATAAAAGATAATAAAAGTTAGTAACACTATGAATAAACAAATATTAACACTAATTTAAAAATAACAATTATTATACTAAGATTATTTATTTAGTAGAACAATTAAGTTCGGGAATATTCTCTTACCCTCTAGACAACAGAACAACAGAAGCGCGCGAACCTGTGACAGGTCTGTTAGCGGCTGTCACCCGCGACGTGACCTTGAGATCGCTACATTATTTTCCATTTTAATATAAATAAATAATTAATAAAATGAAATTTCTTTCTTTCAGATCTTCCCGTTAGAAGATAACTCTGCGATGGGCAGCCTGCCCAACCTGCACGAGCTGGGCGGCAAGGAGGTCGCTAGTTCCGGGGTGCCCCACGTCAACCGCCCCCGACAACCCCTGGCTAGAGTGCCCACGGCACCTGCCCAACATCAGAGGGTTTACAAGAGTAAAAGCAATGGACATGCGAGTAATCATGTCAACGATGACTTGATACTTGATGTAAGGGTTTTACCTAACTTGTCTTTTAGGATATTTGTATGTTTCTTTAGGTTATGTACACATTTATGAGAAATAAGATATTTTGTAGGTCTATAGATGAAAAGGTACGGGCAACGGTTGCTTATTTAATTAGCGAGATCCGACTAGAACAGTGTGGGGTGTTAGGTAAGGGGTTCGATTCCCAGCATTGTCAACTATTATTCAGCATAGCATATGATCGGGACCATAAGTAGGAGACCTAAAATGGAGGTTGTAAGTAAATTTTTACTTGAAGCAATAATGAATAAAATTCCACTACGTAGAAAACAGAAATTAATCACTAATTTTACCCGCAGGAGTTACTAAGGCAAATGGAAATCACTTAAATTTAAATGAACCAATCAGGACGCGTAAAATAATGAAAAATGGCTGACTTCCGTTGCGATTTTTCCAATGCTAATTATGTCATCGCCTCTGTAATATATATATTTTTTTTTTTCATTATTCTTCCCATTGTTTGTGCAATTTTTGACAACAATTTAAATGTCCAACTCATAAAATTACCATTTCGAATATTATAATTTTGGCGTCAGATTCGTACTCAGCGACTCAAAAGATATGTAAGAACCTACTTTCAGATAATTTTTCCTAACCATTAAAATACGTCGCTGAGTGAAATATTATCTAAAATAAAGACGAATTGAAAATTTCAAAATCACATATTTTGAGAAAGAAAAAAGATCAGAGCTTTTGCTTTGGGACTTTTGATTTGGTACCAAAAGAAGTCGGAAAAAATATTACAAATTAATATCAATTGGACAAGTAATAATGTTCCCTTGTTAGTTTAATAAAATGCAAATAAAATTATCATGGTACAGGTTAATTTCACATGAGAGACCAAAACTCTCCTAAAGTTGTACCGTCTATGATAATGATGATAAATGATATAAACATTTGTGATAAATGTAACACGTTACGTTTTTAATCATGATCTCTACGAAAAATTTCCTGGAAAGTTTGAGGAACCTTGAAATTAATTCTTTCTTATTGTTCTCTCTTGTGACAATGCACTTGTTTGGTGACATTGCAAATTTATTTAATCCAAACTAATAACTTCCTAACGGTTCTGTAGAAATTTTTTTTCCAATGAATGATTTAAACCGAATCATCTCAAGGATACAAATTAAAATTGCACAATTATTACTTAAGAAATTACACCTTTCAATTGCAAAATCAATACTATTAAAGGTAATTTTAATTGGTTGCTGACTCATCATATACCAAACACCTATTTTTATTTCCTTGTACGATGCAAAAGAAGTGTTGTAGTAATCGCGAAACATTTCGGTTTTTAGCTTTTAACGGAAATATCTATTTTGACTATCCTAAAGTCTTGTGAAGTCCCTAATCAAAATATTGATGCAATTCATATAGATAACGTCACGCTATAACAAGAACCCCCCGTATTAATATTCTTTATTAAGCATATTTTATTTTTATTTTTTAAACTTATTTCTCTAAATTCGATTGAGCTAGAATCTCCTATTGCAATGTCTAGTTGTGTACCTTCCTTTTTATTGCAATCTGCAGTGTCAAAACGGCACTTTAATTGAAGGGTTTGTTTTGAATATTTCGCCTAACTCAAAACCTATCATGTGGGACTTCTATATCTAGTTGTGCACCTTCCTTGTTATTACAATCTGTAATGCCAAAAGGACACTTTAGATGAAGCTATAGAATGTTGAAATTTTGTTTGTTATATCATCTAGCTGTGCACCTCTCTTTTTAATTGGAATCGAAAGTTCTAAAAGGGTACTATGCTCGAAGAGTTTAATGAATTTTTCGCATATCTCAAAAACTATGAAATAAGTTTAAATGAAGTGTAACAAAAAATGTGTATAATTCAAGAGGCGTACAAGGAACTCAGGCGGTGTTCACAACAAATTTTTGAGGCGTATACATTTTATCATTCACACAGGTTATATTGCTCGACATTGTACTTTGCACACATTCAATTTTGCACACCTTTTATCGTGCACACTTTTAATCTATGAAAAAAGTTACCGTACACACAGTTTATCTTCCAAATCATTTTATCATCCACAAATTTTATCTTGTATATATTTTATCTTTAGAAACATTTAACACTGAATATTTTATCTAAATCTAATTATAAGTATGTTAATTGTATGGGCAATCAAATGAAAGAGAGGTACAATGACAATGTTTTTAAGATGAAACCTAGGCGAAGATAAAATATGGGGAACATAAAATGAATGGAAGATAAAATGTGCGGGAAGATTACTTTTTTCGCTGATAAAAAGTGTGTACAATAAAAGGTGTGCAAGATTGAATATTTGAAAGATGCATTGTCAAGCAATAGAGAGACGTATACACTTTATCCTCTACACATGTTATATTGCTCGCCATTGTATCTTGCACACATTCAATCTTGCACACCTTTTATCCTCCACACTTTTAATCCGCGAAGAAAAGTTATCTTATACACAATTTATCTTGCGCGCATTTTATTATCCACACATTTTATCTTCCACTCATTTTATGTTCCACACATTTTATCTTTTACACAGTTTATCTTCAGAAAAATTGATATTTGATATTGACGAAGATAAAACGTGTGGAAAATAAAATGAATGGAAGATAAAATGTGTGGATGATAAAATTGTACGCAAGATAATATGTGTGCAAGATACCTTTTTTTTCGGATTAAAAGTGTAGAGGATAAAAGGTGTGGAAGATTGAATGTTTGAAACTTGAAAGGTACAATATAACATATGTGGAGGATAAAATGTATACGCCCCGTAATAGAACATGTGTTGTAGATAAAATGTATACGCCTCATTTTTTCCTGTATGTTTTTAACGCCTGTTTCGTCCCCCAGGTGTCAGCCTACTCGCCAGTAAGTACCCGTCACCCCCGTTCAATTCGTCGTAGAGACTCCCTGAGCTCAATAGGAGCCACCTCCTTGCGCCGTCTGCTGACGGTGCGACCGACGTTACCGGGACCTGGGGAGCATCGCCGAGCTGCTCACAGCCTCCTGGCGCTTTGCTGCGCGCATGCGTGCGGCGGGGCTGCTTTACTACCCTTCCTCGCCTTACAGGTAGGGGGTGGTTAAAAAATTAGAGTTCGTCTCAAATAGAAATGGACATGTTAAGAATTCTCGCGTATCTAATGCAACACACAAAAGGAGACGGAAAAGTGTAAGTGGTTTCTTCTAATGTCTGACCAAAATTTCGGTTTCGTTTTCGATATCGGCCAATAATTGGCCGAAACTTTAGCCCGGCTAAAACTATGTTCTTATCGTGTCTGCAGCTTTCGGGTTTGTGCGGACCAGTTTAATTCGCCTATTTTTTGTTTGTTAGTTAATAGTTTAGTTTTGTACGTTATTTCATCTTTCTTCCTTTCGAAGATATAATTATTATTTATTATCGTTATTCTGAGCGATGTATGACAAAAAAGTATCAAATAGTATTTTTTTGTGACAAAAACGCACCAAATGAACATTTCAAAAGCGCTCCAGTGTCCGTACAATTAATATGTTAATATTAATAAATTTGATGTAACTATTTATTCAATGATGGAATAAAATAAGGTTAGTTAAGGTTAGGTTAGATTAGTTTAAATAACTTTAGGTTTGGTTAGGTTAGGTTAGGTTAAGTTAGTTTAGATTACTTTAAGTTTGGTGAGATTAGGTTAAGTTAGGATTAGGTCAGGTTAGGTTAGGTTAGGTTAGTTTAGATAAGTTTAGGTTTGGTGAATTTAGTTTAGGTCAAGTTAGGTTAGGTTTGATTAGATTAGGTTAGGTTAGGTTAAGACAGGTTATATTAGGTTAGGTTATGTTAGATTAGATTATATTAGGTTAGGTTAAGTTAGATTAGATTAGTTTAGGTTTGATGAGGTTAGTTTAGGTCAGGTTAGGTTAGGTTTGATTAGATTAGGTAAGGTTTTATTAGATTAGGTTAAGTTAGATTAAGACTGGTTAGATTAGATTATATTAGGTTAGGTTACATTTGGAACGAATGAGGAAGACTTGGAGGCAAACCTCTGCAATTATCATTTTTAAAAAGTACTATCCATGAGCAGAACAAATTCACTCGTATTTTAATGTAATCATATGCATACATACGCCCACAGATTAAATGCCTAAATTTAATTTGCTACGTTTTTTTTACGCGCTTATGAAATGTCCCTACTTTAAAAAAAATTAACGTTAACCAGTTGCCCTGTGCAATACTGAGTTATAGTAGCTATGCGTATCTAAATCAACGAATGTTTAAAACTGCACTGATCCAATAAGCTAAGAGCGTAATCCATAAATGGGAAAGCATTCTACCAGTGGCTTGAGATTATTTTAATAACAAATGAATTTTTTAAATATTTATATTTTTAAATACGAGGGGTACCTTCTCTTATTGGTTAATATGAACGAAAAAGCGCCTTTCGCTCAGGTTCTTTTCTATACAAGACGAACTATAGACTATACTCGCCATAGATTAGACTATTTATGTATGATTAACTCATGCCCTTTGTTACAGGCGGGAGGAGGTGCTTGGATGTCAGGTTGGGGCCCAATTCTTACAGCGGGGGCTTTTCTAGCAGCTGCCATTACAGCCATTTTGGGCCCCTGGCTCGTACAGAAAATAGGAGTCTATATAATTCTAGCAGTATTGTATATCACTATGGGAGTGTTTTTTGCTGGACATCTAGTAGGACAGATAGGAGTTGTTATACCTTTATATGTTCTTTTAGGTATAGTCACAGGTATATATACAAATTAGTATGAATAAACAATTTGTTATGCTTTTGTTTCGTTCTAGGGCCGTCATCGGTAGCCCGATCAACTTCAGTTCTTCTAATATCTTCTCGACTGACAAATTCTCATCCTTGTGAAGATGAGGAAGCAAAGACATTAAGAAGAACAACAATACTAAGAAGAGCAGCAAGAGCTCTTCATTTTGCTCATGATTTGGGGCTCATAGTTGGCTCTGGCCTTGCGGCTTCTGTTATTACTTTTACTGGAAATGCAACAGAAAATGCAGGGGTTAATGGAACGGAGTGGGAGAATGTTACGGATGTACCCACATCGGTAAATTCAAATATATTAAAAAATATAGTTAGTCCCAGTGAAAAACCTGATGTGGTATAGTAGTGAAATCAAAGATGAGTAGAAAAATAATCTTACTTTCATCATTATTTGTCTGAATAATATGACTAGTTTGTCGTCGCTTTAATGATTTTCCAATAAGATTACCCTAGATCCAATAGTCGAGTTATTTTTGTCATCCGATTCATCTCACCTAATTTTAAAGTGAGATAAGTTTCAAGTAAATTGATCTAAGGTTTTTGAGTAGTAAAAAGAATAATGGGGTATGTGATCATAATATTTCAGTATATAAGTCATAGAATATACAGCTAACCACTATAGCTTTTATTTATAATAATAAAAACCAAATATTAGTTTGCAATTATATAGTTATTATTATTCATAAAAAGAATTAAGTATATTATTAAGTTCAAAAGATAATTCCACTAGTTTGTTAGAATTAAAAATATTTGTAGATGATTATCAGCATTTTTAAATGTTACAGAGGAAGATTTGTAGTGATATTTGACAACCTAGAAGTAAAATACTTTGATTACACGCATGCGCAGAGCATTCAATAATTTCTTTTTATTAAATTCGTATTTCATGAAACAGAAACGTTAAGTAGTAAATAAATACATGTATTTATTCCGTTCACAATGATTTAATTTTTACCATGTCCAATGGAAGATGGAGATGAGTGATAAAAATCAGAAAAAATTTTTTTTTTGTTTTTTCTACGTTTCCATTTAATTATCCTCTTAAAGAAATCTAAAACAGAGAACAGAAAGTAACTAAAAACCAATTTATGGCTATATAAGTTATTGATTTGTGGCGACAAAAGTTAAAGTGGGTAAAATTGTAACTAATATGGGAGTTAACTAACTCCGAATTTAACACCAGTTTTTATTTATTTTGTTAATCACTCTAATCCCAGAAAATTGATACCGGATTAAATTTGAGTTATGTAAGCCCGCATTTAATATTTTCTATGAATCTGGAAGTTTGTTATAAATACAACAAAAATAGTAGTAGTTTAAAGTCAATAACCATAAAATTTTATTTAATAATAGCAAAACATAACCTCATTCGTCAACTTAGTTTAAAGGAGAAAAACTCTCTTCTATTTACTGTAGCTCAGTTGTGACAAAAATAACTTACTTAATAAATGAGCCTACGCGGTGATAAACTGAATTTTTTACATACAATTAATATCTTTTCATTGGGACAACTATGTTCTGTGCTCTCCTACACCCAACCCCGTACTAACATTCTCACTGATTTCAGAACATCCCCACCATGTTCTCCCCCTCCCCGCAGCCGTTCTACGTGGACGAATCAGGCGAGCGCATTTGCGGCGCGAGGGCGTGTCCCAGGGATTCCCCGTCCGAAGCCCCGCCCTTCGCCGACATCCTGGCGGGGATGTTCGCTGGTCTGTCCCTGTTGGGACTGGTAGCGGTGGGGGTGTTTGCCTGGTTGAGGCCTCGGCCTGTGCATGAACCTAGGCCTGGGCCACCGGCACTGAGGGCTACGTGGGACACGTACAAGGATTACAGGATGCAGCTTGCAGCGCCGCTAGCGGTGTGGATTGGCATGGAGCAGGCGTTTATGTTCACGGATTTCACCAAGGTGAGGCAGGGTAAATTAGAAATGGTGTTCGTTAGGGCCTTTTGAAAATAGTATATAGTTTATTGAGCAACAAATCCAGAAAGGTATGTCCCCCACAAGACGTAAAAGTTTCCGTATGAAACGAAGTCAAGTGCTCAAAAGACAGTAGTAGAAACTCGTATAAAGTATTCTATGACTGTTCTGGTAATTATTATAGGATAGAAGAACTCAAACATATACTAATTAATATATAGAACACGGATTTCATAAAGGTGAGGAAGATGCCATTTAGTAATTAGTTTCTCATGAGATTCAAATGTTACTTGACATAAAGACAAATATGGCATAGATAAACATACAGTAGTTATATACACGTAGGTACAGTTTTGGAAACTGCAATTAGAAATGATTTCTGATACTGCATAGGTGCAGTGATAACTATCAAGTAAAAAATGATTTCGCATACTTAAATAATCGAATATAGGAAAGATGCAACTTCTAAGCAAGGTAATAGACAGGGAAAATACTAGATTTCATTATCGTAGGAGAGTATCTTAATTAAGCATAAAATACATATTCATAATGATGTTAGTACTAGTATTATATTATGTAAAACAAAAATTCTAGATGATTAAAAGAACCAAAATATTTTGTTTCTCATTTAATTTTTCTTTTGAAGTATTTAAATTCTTTTCATACCTTGTTTTACTTATTTTACATTTTGTCTCATGATAAAAATATGTTAAATTTTCACACAGATATTACGACGTTTATTATGACCAATTTTGGAAATGGTAATTGTTTTACTTTTTAAGTATTTTTAAATTTTACTTTGGGTGTTTGTTTATTTTGTTCGTAATTGTACAATTTGTTCCTTGTACCTGTTCTAATAAAGGTTGGGAGAAAATTATATACATTTTGGTAGATATTATGATTTGTAATCGGGATTGGATGCAACTCAACATCTAAAACTTCTACTTCAAAAGATCCTGGAAGTCATAATCTTAATTCGCTGACGTTGCATTTAGTGATATCTTCAGACTCATTTTTAAATCGCGTAGGAACTATGTATTATATTTGATGCTCCTAAATATTTTTGTGCATCACTTGGCCCTAAATATATTGGACCACAAGGGGCGTCACTACAGGTGTTCCACGGAACAACCTTAAACAAACTATGGTATATTTACCTCTCGTCCTCTGGTCTTGGTAATAAATTTTCTTGATTAAAAAAAATATTCATTAGACTAGACAAAATGCTATCTTATGTTCCTACCATTTTTTCTGTGCAATTTTATTACAAACTATGTCGGCACGTAACAAAAATTCACAGCGCTTGTAAATCGGAAGGATTTCTTAATCTCATGCAGTGACCGACTCGACGCGCTACCTTTTTAAAGATGTGTACGTTCCCATTATAAAGTATGTGACTACAAGATAAGTCGGTGTTACCCACCTCATTTATGCCTGTCTTAAGACATTAACCAAATGACTTTTTTAACGTATACATTGGGGAACGGACTGATTCAGGAATACAGGCTCGTGGCTGCATTGTTATGCCAATTCAATGTCGCTAAAAAGTTGTCTCCTTAGACATATGAGTTACAAACGATTTTGTTCTAATCAAATATAATAAATGTGTTCCTATATCATCTAAGAGGGGCATACGGAAACCTAACTCATCAAGCCATAGTTCTAACTTTCGTACTGTCGTACTGTCGGTTGCTTCATATATCAACATTATTTTTTAAATCATGCATTTTCTATCACTAATATAGGCATCTTTTCTTTCCAGTCCTACGTAGTATGCACACTCGGCGTCGACCGCATCCCCTTGGTATTCCTCTCTCAAGGCCTCCTCCAGAGCATCGCAGCTGCAACACTCAGCATGCTACTACGCTCTATCCAGCGTCGCCGATGTCTAGTCGTGGCCGTGGGGTTCGCGTTCCACGCGTGTCTGCTGCTGGTGCAGCTGGTGTGGAAGCCCAGCGGGGACGACCCGGCGCTGTTCTACGTCATCTCCGCCGCCTGGGGCGTGTGTCACGCCATCTGGGAGCAGCTCAGCTGGACGTTCCTGGTGGGGTGTTATGGGGAACAGGGGAGTGCTGCTTTTGGGAACTCGATTGCTTGGAGGTAAGGATAGTGTGAAGATGCATTACTTTATTAAAGGTTATCACACACTGTTCGGAATCGACCGGCACCGATCGGCAGCACACAGATCGGCAGAAATAAATTTCTATAGTCTTTTTCACGAAAATGTGATCGTACGTCATACCTAGTAATAAAATTGTAGCCAAAACAGCAATGTTACTATCCCTAGCATATATATACCCAGTAAAATACACGGAACTTAGTGTCTTTTACTAATAAATGGTTGGTAATCCTGTACAACGTTGCCATTCTCGAAATGTCAAAAAATAATATTATTTTTGAAAAATGTCAAAAAATCGAGCAAAAAATTTAGGAAGTTGTGCACAGAATATGGTGAATTCTGTAATATGGTATTTCGAATAAGAACGTGACAAACGAAGATGCAGAGGGGAATGCTGAATATATTTAATGTAAATAATCCACAATATGATATATACACACATGGTATACTATGCAACCATCAACACTTGAATGTACCCTACAAATACTTGGCAACGTTGCATCAGGGAACATTATGACGTACGATCACATTTTCGTGAAAAAGACTATACATATAGTTTCTTATGGAGGTGCGCACACTAGTCGTCTCGACAAAAGGCGACGTAACCTGAGGTGTCGACATTCTCTGCAGAGAATATAATAATAATAATAGCAGATCGCGCCGTAATGGAAAAGTATGCTAGTTCATTTGTATTGATTTCTAAATACGTAATATTTTTAAACCATTACTGCCGACGAGAAAAAGCTCTTTGATTTAGTTAATCCCAATTACTCAAATTTTGAGGTGAATATAAATTGATTCCTTTTTTTTACTCCCTTTCTTTTATTTCAGTTTTTTTTTTGTAAATTAGAATCACAATTGCTTGTGAATCATCTGGTACACTTTTCTGCCGATTACTGACTAGTGTATGATACCATCAGATTCTGCTGATCGGTTTTCCAAACAATGCAGAAAGTTATTACATACAAAGTTTTAGCACGAAATAAAATCGAGTATTAAATGGATGTTTCAGCTTCAAATAGTTTTGAAAAGTTTTCAAAGTGGTTGTTGTCTTTATCCTGCCTTGCATTAAAAATCCACGATCAGATTTATTGTCTTTAGCATAATTGCTCAGAATTTTAATTTGGTACATGATATTTATTTTTCTCGTCTTATCATACAAAGTTTATATTTTCATTTCAAATTTTTATTTACTTCTCTATAAATATTAATGTTGCAATTTCAGAGTTTTATTAAATTTATAAATAAATCAATGTTTTTTTAAACGTACATATTCTTGTTTAAGTTAAACTAGTTTACTAAATGTTGACATGAACTATACATACGGAATTTTTATTCGCCTTACTGTAGGCAAACGTATTACAGATTTGTTACTTTAGTCACCATTGGTATAATAGTTTGCTTACTATCTCCTGACAAGAATGTATCTCCTTTTACAAACCAATCTATCGGTTAGCAAAGCTGTTATTTAGATGTACTAACATTTTTACCAAAATGAGGCAGTGCGGCCTGTAGCGTAGCTAGAGAGGGACAAAGGGGGTTATCTGCCAGCCCATCCAAAATAATCTCATCCTACAATACAATTTGAATAAATATAATATTGGAAAAAAACTGCCTAAATGCGTTAATTTTATATTACCTACTTAATTTAGTAACAATGTTTGTTATGTTATAAAAAAGAAAATAATCAACGAACAACTAAATTTAACAATCGCGTTACAATCTCTATCATCTGAGATGTGACTTTTTGGTAATGCGTGTAAAAATCCCAAAAGTCACCAGGAAGGGGCGAGAAAATTGGTTTTGTCCCCGAGTGCCGAAAACTCCAATTACGGCTCTGGGTGCGCCTTTCTGTTGATATAAAGTGAATATAGGCATACAAATATGAAACGTCAAGGAAGAAACAGTTGCTACAACTAATCAACAAAAAGGTGTAATCATTGCCCGCTCTATTAAATTTAATATCACCCATAAATTTCGTAATATTCACCCCAATTCTGTAAAGAAGTTGCTAGCTCTTAGTAACGTTACTAAAAATTTTAACCAATAGAAATATTTGTAAAAGCTGTAATTTTCATATTTTATTTAGTGTCTACTATTTTTATTGGCTAATGATGTTAGTAACGTTGCTAAGAGCTAGTAACTTCCTTACAGAATTGGGGTAATTAACTCTTCAATGTATTATGAAGAAATAATCAGACAGGCAGTCAATTGATAAAATTTGTTTTAAAGCCGAAGTTCTTGCCCCGAAGAAGATTTCAGTGAAATCGAAACGTCGGCTTTGAAATAAATTTTATCAATTGACTGTCTGTCTTATTATTTCTTCATAATACATTCTACAACAGTCGATCATCAAAACTGCTTCATTAACTCTCCAAATCTTCTACACCTTTAACCTAACATCTTCCCCCAGGTACCTAGGCATGTCTCTGGTATTCGGAGTCCAAGGCCTTCTCTGCGTGCGCGTCCAACTCTACGCTCTTGCCGGCGGGCTGGTCCTGGCAGCGGTCCCGTCGGCCGCCCTGGAGCACCGCATGCACAGCTTGAAGAAGCTGCGGTCCATCTCCAGGTTATGACGGAAGTTCACGCTGTGGTGATGGTTTGCGCATGTCTGTGTATATAGGATCTACATATCATAAGCCGTGGAGGGGTGCTCTGCTGTTAGGAGGGTTCAGGGGAGGGGGAGGGTGTAAATAATGAGTAATGGTTTTGTTGTGTACAGTTATACAGGTTTAGCTAATGAGGGTTGTTTTGTTTATGTTTTTATATACTGGTGAACCAAAGTTTTAGTCGTTGGAATTATGGTAATACATTTTTGTACTTGGTTTATCCATATCTATTTATTATAATAATGGAATTATGGTAATACATTTTTGTACTTGGTTTATCCATATCTATTTATTATAATAATATACAGGATGTCATAGAAATAAGTACCTACATTAAATTTAACTAGTGATAGAACTCGTCAAGAGTATCCATATTTATTAGAAATTTAACATTTTATAGGTATTATCATACCAAGGATAGTTATGAGTATCATAACCGCCGTAGATATCAATTGAATTCCCAGCTCAAAGAGCGAGAATTTTAAAACATCTAAGGTTTCTACCGGTTTCACGTTATTAACAAATATTTTTTCATAAAATTTTATAATGAGTAACGTATTCGTGATCAATTCTGTATGGGTTGATATGACAGCTTTATTATCCAATTGTCCCACGTTATTTTGACAATTCTTTATGGTAATATTTGACTTGTCAAAATAACATGGAATGCAATTATGATAAAAGCTTAATATCCTGAAACTGATAAACATTTAAATAATTATTTTTGACAAAAGTGAGTTGTTTGAAATTAACAAATAAATCAGTTAATAATTAATTATAAAACTTGTAATATGTAAATATACCTGTCTTTACGAATAGTGAGTATACAGACTTCGTGATGGTCAATCAATTAATAGTATATTATTCAATGAGCACGTAATTTGTGCTATTACTCATGAGAAAGAAGTTTTCCAACACGAGCAAAAGCGAGTGTTGTGAATCATTTGAATGAGTAATAACCATTACATGCGAATAGAATACTGTGCTTATTATACCGTGAGTATTTTTTAACACGAAACTTCGGATTTATCATATGCATGGTTACGACTTGATGTTTGATTGACAGCAATGTATATTTGCTTGTCTCATTTAAAATGAAACAAAGGGAAAGTATTTGACATTTGTTTTTTGGGTTATAAAATTTTCTGACAAGCCTCTCATTTTAAATGAGACAAGCAAATATACATATTGATATGTTAAATCCCCATGTTTCACGCTAAAAAATACTCACAGTATATATCCATCGGACCAGAAAAGAAATTTCTAACAAAATGATGAAGAATTTCAATTTAATTTCTAGAAGGGTATTAAAAAAAATTCTAATAAATATTGTTGCACGTAACGAGTTTTATCACTGGTCAAAATTTAATATATTTATTTCTGTTACACCTGTATAGTCACGATCATTTCGTCCTTTCAGAAAACATATGACAATAGAATTAAATCACTATATTGTATCCCAGAGAAAAGTTGTCAATAAATGAAAGTGGATAAACAAAGTACAAATTTGTATTGTTTTATATAAAAAAAAAACTAATGATTTCATGATAAGACAACAAAATAGTAGTCGTTCAACGATAAAAGTGAATTATTCACGTCATCAGTTAAAAGTCAAAGTAATGACATATTATTTACCTAATTTATATGGGACAAGGCGTTTTATATTAAGCTAGTTATTTATAAAATAACTATGAAAAGATGTAAACATATAATCAGAATATATTTACCAAAAAATTAAAATTATAATAGTTATTTACGAATCAAGGGCATTATGAAGATGTTTATATCCTTGGATATAAACATACAGTAATATTCTGTGGTATAAACAATATTTTATGTGATTCTTAATAATCTAAATAATTTTTAAATAAAATTTTCGAAATAGTATAAATAAACGCGCTTTTTTAGACATTTTATCCTCATTAATATCAATTCGTTTCCATATTACCCACACGTGTATTATACAGGTGTCCATTTTAAGAGGATAACCATTGGGATCTCGAGAATTGTAAGAAATACAAAAGATACAAAAAATATATGAGTTAAAAAATTTTGAGAATCGTTGTCAATTCTTCGTAAAAAAGTGTCTTTAGAATGTGCAAATTAGAAACTTCTAAAAATTGAAAAAAGAAAGTTATAAGTAAAATTAAAATTTTATCGGGAAAACAAAAACATCATTGAAATGGCCAACAATGTGGCAATTTTGCCACAATTTAACCGACTTCTTCTACCTTACGATTCTCTCTTAAAACGGACACCCTGTATACCCCATAATACACATCGTACTCGTAAAACATTTATTTTCTTATTTATTTTACCCAAATTTTTCTGTTAAAATTATTTACTTTTTTACATTACAAAAATTAATAAATTTAGTATTTTAAGAAGAGTGATGACGTGACTCACTTTTTTTGTGATCCGACTATACCCAACTTTTGGTTCATTTTGTATACATCTCAATCGACAATATACTTAACAAATAGAAAATAGATTATTAAATATTAGTAAAATAAAATATAACTGCTATTTTATTTAGTACTTATGTATGTATAGTTTTCAAAGTAATATTTTTGCAATACTCGTAAAAAAGAATTTTTAAGAAAACATTTTGCAAAATAGAATGGACAATCTAAATTTGATAATAAAAATTAATTTTACAAATTTTTGATATACATCGGCTGTAAATTAATACGTAAATATATCATCTATGGCACAGCATTTCCAGAAGGAACCGGCCTGGAGAATTGATGATACATTTAATGTAAATTGTAAGTTACACTGCCTATTGTAATATTGTAACTGCCATTGTACGATTTGGATTGGTTTTGGAATACAATATCTGAAAATACTTCAGGATAATTTACGTAAAATCGATGTACAATATGGTACAATAATGCATTTTATAGACAGATTGTAATATATAGTTTTTAGTAATATTAGTTTAAGAGTAATACAATTTCAAACAGCAATTAGGGTTGTGAATTTTGTTTTAAATAGTTAAACAATTGTTTAATAACAATATAGCTACTTGATTTTAAAGTGTAATATAATAATAAGATCTTTCTGACAGCAGAGTACGTATCGAACTTCAAGTCATATTTTTCTACTCAAAATTCTTCCACTACTATCGATGGATATTGTTAGTGCTCGCTCAAAACAAGTGCTACTAACAAGAGAGTAACTGCTTAGCAGTGTTAGTAACATGGAGAAAAAACAAGTGAAATAGTTGTTGAAAATGGTAACCGTTTGACCTTGTTTGTTGAAGAGATTTAAATTGTAAAATGTTAGAAAATTATTTATAGTTAAACAAAAACCTCTAATAATATTAAATGTCGGAATTTTTGAATCCGTTAAATTAGTTGCTAAAAATTATTCAATTAATAAGTAACACGATTAAAAATTAGTATATTATTATACAAGTTTTATAAGACGGTATATTGTTTCATGAATGGAACAATACATCGTACAAAACGAGTATAATATAACCGAAGGACGTAAGGCGTTGGTCAATAATGCTCTTCTCCGTCGTGGTATATATATTATTTTTTCACTACTAGTATTTCAATCCGAATTCTACTAAAAAAATATATTGGCAATAATAAACATCTTAACGTAAACATTAACTTGTTTTTTAAAATCCACAGAAATAACGTAGTCTGTCTTTGTTTTTATATTTAACGTTTCAGTTTGTTAACCTCACTTTTGATTTTTAATTTGGTTTTATTTGATTTATTTATTTTATTCAGGTATATTTAAAATGTGAATCCACACTTTACACTTTTATTGAGTTAAATGATTCAAACAATATTTTGATTTGGAACGATAATGAAAAATAATTTCTCTGTTTCGGAATTAGAATATCATATTCCAGCACGCTTATTGATGTTAGAAGGAGCTTCATTCTTAAACGATTTTTGGTTATATTTTGTTATTTGAGATTGGCATGACTGCATTAAATACACAAAATATCTAGGCAACTGACAAAGTAATTCTAATTTACCTAGGCAACAGACGAAACAGAAATCACTGTCACCAACCTAACTATTCTATCAAAAAAATCCCTTAATGGAAATTGTCAAATATTATTATAAAAAATAATGTAAATAAAAGCCGAAACAGAGAAAATAGTATAAAACATTCATTATAGAAGGCAATTCAAGCACTCCTTCGTTCGGGCACTCGCTGCTTCGCGCTCGTTCCCGAAATTCAAACTCGTGCTTGAAAAGGTTGCTTTCTACAACTTATGTTTTAATATACTATTAAATATTGAAAGAAGCTTTCAGAACTCATAATTAATCAAAAGACAAAGTTCTATAAACTTTAAACCCAAATATTGTCTTTTGATTAAAAAATAATTTCTCATGTCAAAGGTCAATAATAATATTGAATAATGCACTCTAATTTCATTTATTTTTAATGTTTGTCTCTCTTTTTCATACAAGGCATAGAAGTGTTCATTTCACGACTATTTCTCTCTGTTTGCTATCTTCGTGGTTCAGTACTAGATCCCTTTAAATGGACGCATCAGATGCTGGCATTCGGTCCATTTGAAGTCGGACTTTGACAGTAGGATAATATATTTTGACAGTATTATAGAGTTTAATATCTGTACATAGAATATCCCGTAGAAGTAGAACATAATTCTGTGATGTTTTATATTACGAAAATGTTGTTCATTCGCAAGTCACTTTGGACTTTGAAGTGATTTGGTGGTTTGAAAAGGTTGTTATTACACCTGACAAATAATAATTGTGCCACAAATTGTTCATTGTAAACACAGCTTAATAAAGATTGTCATAAAAATTTTACAACGAGTTTTTTATTTCTACCTTTTATTTCCATTTATTAATGTTTTCTACTCCTATATTAATATATCCACATTTTTTTTTTTGTAAATTCATATTTTAATTTTATTTTACTGTGATGTTATATTTAAATATGATGAACTGATTATATTTTGACTACAACTGGTTAACAGGAAGTAGTACTTTACAAGAAGCATTAAACCGTTTATCCTAAAAAGACTACCCTAAATTTCTTTATTATTATATGTAAGGATTATTCAATTTTTTACCGACCAGCATAATTACACTTTATATATTACCTCTGACTAAACAGAAAAAAATTTTAATTATATTAACTTTATACATCGTTCAAGTTGAGGAATTTCTATAAAACAAATAAGTTATTCATGTTTACAAAATTGACATATGCTGTTGTCAAATTTGACGTAAATAATTTTCAAAAATAAAATAATAAATATGAAGTTTTGTATAGTAAAATACAAAAAGATTGAAGAAATATATAAGGAATAGATTTTAATTACACCAAAAATAACTGTTTTGTTCGGTTTCCAAATCAGTATTAGAAATTTGATGCAAAGGAAATTTCAAGTATGAATTGAACTAAAAATATTCTGAAGAAACTAATTTTAAAACTAAATATTTAATGTACTAAAGATTTTTTACAAAAGATATATTACTACAGTGGCGGGAGGTAATGTGTTGGACACATCCGATTTTTAATTAAATTTTTTATAATTTTATTTTTACCTCCCCCTTTTATTCGTCATTGTTTCCCAGAATTTACGAGACGCCATTGAATTCACTATTATACAGCTAATATTTTTCCTAACACTCTGGCAACCATAGTATCTTATAAGTATTTATATTACATAAACACATGGCGTAGTTAAAATGCAAGATTAGGTACATTTGAAACATTTTTTAAAGTATGATTTGTCATACGTATGACTGATTCTGTTTAAAAAAAAGTGTTTTTATTTTAATATATCTTGAAACCTGCAAGCATATGACATCTACCAACAACATATAAATGAACTAATATAATAAAATCAATGTTACCAATATCATAAAAAATAATGTACCTGTCTTACAGTTCTGATTTAAATACTATTAATTGTCCAACATTAAAATTTATATTCATGTATGATAATATTTTTGTTGTATACCTATATTCGTTTTTGATGTCATAAAAAACAGTCTATGGAAATTTTATTTAAATTATAATTAAGGTACCCGTTAGCCGTACATTTAGATTAGGTTTTTCCAGTGTCCATTATAATTATTCAGTAATTTCAAATTGAAGTACAGTAATTATTATGACACCAACTCGAAGTTCAAGATTGTTTAATTTATGCACTTTGATATTGTTACATATTTTTACTACAAAAAAAATGTACTTGAAATAATTGGAATTCCAAGATTAGAAAAAAAATACAGAAATGTAGGACTTGTATAAAAAAAAAACAGTTCTAATGTCATAAGTATGTAAGTTTTATGTACAAGTAACGAGAAATATTGTATTATGTAACAAGGTTGATAAACGTCATTTTGTCACACGTGTGAAAAGCTATTTAACGACTGAAAACTAAATAAAAATACAAAATATTATACATGATTTATTTTTACACAGTATGTTTAATAGGCAACACGAAATAATCAATTTTAAAACACTTATGCTCGATATTATAAATTACTTCTCAAGTAAATAATCTTTATTCCATTAATTGACAATCCAAATTTTGACAGCAATGTTATTCATGACAATAACAAAATTATTTCGATTAAAATTTGTTTATTTAAATAAATTTATCGGTTTCAGGTTACCTAGACAAAAGTAAGTCTGGTAACTAAATTAAATCGCAAGTAATTTTGATAAGTCAGTATAGATTTGATCATGAAAACGTTACTCACAAGATAATTTTATAAAATAATATTTATTAATAACGTGAAACCGGTAAACTATTGAACAAACCACGGATGTTATGAATCATATAAGGCCTTAGATGTCTTAAAACCTATCCTAGGTGTGTTAATAGCTATTACTATACAAGTTCTTTATAATACAGAGTGTTACAATATACTATAGTCCATATGAAAATGAAAGAGAGTAATAAATTAGTCTGTCTAAGACATTCCAGTGGCGCCTCAATAATTTTTTGCTCAGGGGTAGTCGAAAAAACCAAATTCGATAGAGATCTACTGTACTTGTAAAAAATCTATGTCATTATAGATAATTTCATATTTTTGTAATATTAATATATTATTTAAGAAAAATTATGTAAATTCAACTTAAACAATATTAAAATACAAACAAAAAGAATACGGTCTTGCACGATTTTTATTTTTACCTTTAATCAATAGAATAATGAAAAATATTAGACCCAATATTTTATTTTTCTCTAAATTAACTTTTGATAATGAAAAAACTGCTATTAAAAATTATATCCTTCATAACGCGGCCAAATTACCCCACTTCCCCCTTGTCCAGTGACCTATCAAGGTTCTTACTCAACTTCACTTCGTTCCAAACGTCAAATATAATGTTTTAACATCCAAACTGACAAAATGAATAATCTTCTGCAAATATAGTGGCATACAAAAACCTTTCAATGCTTTAAATCACAGACTGTCCACTTTACCAACTTTCAAACGCGACAAATCACAAATATTTGGGATCTGGCATCCATACGTGGATAACTTCACACCAGAACTAACGGACGTCCCAATTTTTGCGACTTTTTTTAGTATGATCCTTTAAAACGATACTTATAAAATATAAAATGTAAATAAAAAGAATTACATACTATACAGCAATAAATTAGACATTGTAGGTTCGATAAATAAATAAAATTCTTAATTAAGTAATCACGTACTATACATACGGTTTTCCGTAATGTGACACTTAGATAACCTATAAGTTGTACAATAATGGCTATTTACCTTAAAGCAGGGTTGCCAAAAATCATAATTTATTTAAAAAAATAAAAAATCACTGATTTTTTCAAAAAAATCAAATAAAGCACGATTTTTTGAAAGATATCTAAGTATTATTGCACTTTTAATTGTTTTAAAAAGCAATATGAATATTTTATTTCATACACGAAAAGAAAATCTGTAATAAAACCAAATCGATTCATCTGAATAAAACTAGGAAGAATAACAAAGAATTTTTACGTTTAGTTACATATTTAAATTCTTATATTTTCCTTGTGTTATATGAGAATTAAAATGACACAATACCATTTAATTGTAATATATTGTTATATACAGAAAACATTTCAGTTATTATTAATTGTTTTGTAGCAAATAATGAAATTTTTGTTGTAATTATTATATTTTTTTATCTTTGATAAAAACCAATGATTTTTATTAAAAAAATCAGTTGATTTAAATCATGATTTAAATCGTGATTTAAATCAAATGATTTAAATCAGGCCAACCCTGCCTTAAAGATTGTAGAAAAAGGATATTATTCAAAGTTTACAAATTGGGATTCCAATGTTTGTTTACAAATTACTGATCAACAAATGATTTCACACATTATTGGTTGACTAGGGAAGGTGTTTAATTATATATTATTAAAATATATTACTCAAAGATCTGTCAACGATAGAAGCTACTTAGTATTGTTTATTTATTCTTTACTATGTTTCGTCTATGTATTTTAATTGTGTTTATTGTTGTTATAGTTTTAACAATAAAATAAATTCGTCCAGACATGCCTTAGGCCTTGGAGTTTGCTCAATCTACGTTTGATTTCATGAATAGAGTGAAATCTATAAACAGACCTTATGAATAACTTTGTTATTATAATACTATGAGTACTACTTGTACAGATTTTATTATAATGTAGGCCTTGATATTTCGAGTAGGCAACTTACTGATATCTTTTATTAATGTCAGTAATTCATTCTTTCATCTTACAGCATTTTACATTTTAAATGCCAATAAAAATAATAAAAATAAATATTTAATTTAGTCAAGTGCTTGGTTCTTATTAGTGATTTATTTGTTATTACTTATTTTCAAAGTTACCTCCGCTGTGTTACAGATAATGTAAATTTAATAATAATATGTTTATCTTATTGTTATTGGGTTATTGCTAATATTCTTTCTACATCTGTGTTATAAGCTGGTATATAAAAAAATACTCAAAATGTGTAATTCAGAAGTTCGTTCCTTGTCTTAAAATCTATTCACTGGTCAAGACATTTTTTTATTAATTCATATATATTTGTTGCTTACAACTTAAGTACTGAAACTACTTGCCGATAGATAAGTACTAAAGTTCAAATCACATGTACATATACTAATTTGTAATCGTATACGTAACTTCCAGTTCAGTTGCCAAAAAATATCAGCTTTAAAAACCATGCGAAGTTTGAAAATAGTTATTTAGATACTAGTGTGTGAAGAAGTACTTTTATGCATTAGTTACGAGGTTTAAAGCACGAGCGAAAGCCCATCTAGCGCATTTTGATTGTATTTTTAAATTAAATCTTCTAGAAATTTTAAATTTAGCCCATAATCCCATAATGTCCACAAGATCGAGTTTTTAAATTTTTACTGTTTTCCTATCCTACATATAGTCACAGAATAGTTACATACAGAAGCGACACTCCGTGTCGGTATCTTTCATGTTACCCTATTCAGTTCTATGACCTTGGAGCATTGTGTAGCCCTTTAAATTTATTAGCTTCCCCTATCTCTCTCAAAGATGTGTCGAAACTTTTCGATTTTAAACAATGAGCCCTTTAAATTTGTTGGCTTTCCCCATCTCTCTCTAATTTTCGTTTCTCTGTCTTATTGTCGCTTATAAACCTATTCTGTGATATAGTATCAAATAAAGCATTGGTACGCCTAGCACAATGCCGACTGCAGAAATGCAGAGGCAAAAATTGTCCTGCCTCAAACTTCATAATGTGTGCATACTACCGTGTTGTTTTTACTATCTTACAGCGTTTATCGATTTTTCTTTTGCTGCACTACCTGCTTCAGAAAAAGAAGTCTTGTATATGTATTCTCATTGGTGTGTTTGCACGTTATCAAAGCGAACATCCGACCGAACTTAATGCTTTAAAAATTTTGGCAGCTACATTTAGATTTTAAATTTGAATTTACTTTTAAAAACAGCAGATTCTTTGGTATGCAGATAACAAATGACGTTCAGAACACTGATGATTTGTTATTTTCTGATAAATAAATGGCATTTCAATTGCCTCACTAAAGTTTACGAGCCGGCACTGATTGATACTTTTATATCAGACATATAGCTGGCCTGGAGAGTGCACCATAAAATTTTGATTCTACCCAAAGGTCAAGGACCATATAACACTATTATCTTATTTATAAAATAAACAGCGTTAAATTAACTTAATATATATTTATACAATGAATGGCGTTTACCCGACATCAATATAGCTGGACTGGAAAGTGCACCATAAAATTTTGATTCCACCCAAAGGTTAAGGACCATATAACACTATTATCTTATTTATAAAATAAACAGTGTTAAATTAACTTAATATATTCTGCGCCAAAACTTTAAATTTCCTGTTTTCTCTACTTCTAATTCCATTACAACGTAAACTCTAAATCAATTAGAAATATCTACACGCCTACTTTAATTTGATTGATTGTGAGATACTCGTGGAACATACAGTAAATTTTAAGGGTTACTGCCCTGAGGTCAAAAACCTTACGCCAAAAGTTTTACCTGTACGTTTTATTGCAGTGACGAATCACGAATTTAATTGCACATAACATGCAATTATTCTATATATGGCACGAGGTGCAACCATTGTTACACGGGTGCAATTGTCAGGTTGTTGCACTTTGTATAAATTCACTAAATATATATTTATTTTTTCATAATAAGTAGCTACATTTTTTAATTTAATATTGTTATTGTTTCACTATAGACAGGGTGTAACAATATAAGTTCATTACATTTAACCAGTAATAGGACTCGTTGAGAGCAAAAATATTTATTGGTAACATTTTTTTGTAAATCTTCTAGTTATTGAATTAAAATAAAAATTCACTAATATACACACGAAATAATTCAAAAATACCCATTTTTGGGATCAAAATTTTAGTTTTTAAAAGTAGTCCTTATTGATAGACGTCATTCCACTGATTTCAAATTTGTTTTTCAATATTGCTTCGTATTTCTAATTGTTTTATTAAACAGAAAAAATATATGCTTCGAATTCTTCAAATATTAAACATTTATACTTCGAAGAACATTTTTTTCTCAAAACCTTTTCCTTTTCTAGATTTAAGTAAATATCGATGCACTGATTTCAAAATCTGCAATCCTATTACGCATTTTTGATTTTATTCTGTCGCTTATTATAAACTTTTATTTATTTTCAAACCTATAAACCCATATCGAAGTTGTGTAGAGTTAAAATAAAAAGGTGACAAAGGCGGAATATCTCAAAAATACTTATTTTCGTGCCCAAAATTTTGATTTTGGGAAATAGTTGATATTGATAGATCTCGACGCACTAATTTCAAATTTTCCAACGGAATTTAATTATCTCTTTTCGTTCCTGAGATATTTGCTGTCAAAGTTGCACCTCAAAAAAGTATGTTTTTTTGCTATATCTTTAAAATGGGTAGAGATACAATCTCAACGTTTGTACGAGTCGATTCCACGGGAAAAGTTACATAAAGAATTGTTTACTCCGAATATACGTTCTTTGGAACGATTAGGTGAAAAATGAGAAAATCGAATAAACCTAAATTTCAAAATTTCTCCGAGAAACTTTTTTTCTCCAAAACGTTTCGTTTTCTAGACTTAAGTAAATATCGACATGCTGATTTCAAATTTTGAAACCGATTTAAATTATCTCTTACCGTTCTCGAGATATTTGAGTCCAAAGTTGAGTTTTGGCAATACCTAAAAAAACATGATTTTTAGGTATATCCCTTTAATAGTTAGGTTTACAACTTCGGCGACCTAACCAATCGATTCTACGGGCAAAATTACATAAGTGTACCAATTTTTACATTTTTAATCCAACGGATACAATTTTTAGAGCGAAAAAACGAAAATGGCAAAAATCGAAAAAAATGCCTGATGAACCCCTTACGATTTTTTTCGATTTTCGCCATTTTCACATTTTCCTCTCTAAAAATTGTATCCGTTGTAATAAAAATCTGAAAATTGGTACACTTATGTAATTTTGCCCGTAGAATCGAATGGTGATGTCGCCGAAGTCGTATACCTAACCATTTTAGGTGTATACCTAAAAAACCTGATTTTTTAGGTATAACTTTGAACTAAAATATCTCGAGAACGGGAAGAGATAATTGAATTCTGTTTGAAATTTTGGAATCAGCACATTGATATCTACTTAAGATTAAAATATGAAAAATTTTGGAGACAAAAAGTTTCGAGGCGAAAAATTGAAATTTAGGTTTTTTCGTTTTTCTTAGTTTTCACCTAATCGATCCAAGAAACGTATATGTGGACAAAACATTTCTTTATATAACTTTTCCTGTCGAATCGACTGGCGTAATCGTTGAGATTATATCTCTATTCATTTTTGAAATATACTAAAGAAACACACTTTTTTGAGGTGCAACTTTGACAGCAAATATCTCCGAAACGAAAAGAGATAATTAAATTCTGTTTGTAAATTTGGTATCAGCGTAGCTAATTCTTTAAAAAATATTGCAAACAAAATTTTGTAAAATTTGAAAATTTTCCAGCTAAAAATTCGATATTTTCAAATATTTTCGGGTTTACGCAAAAATAGAGTTTCAGCTGCTTTGTAAATGACTTCCCTTATTGTTACTACATATTTTTCCAAGTAATATTCATCTTATGGGTCTAAAAATTCTGTTGTTGTATCGTAAATATCTATTTAAGTTTCATCGGCTTATTGAAAATTGAATTTTACTCAATAAGTATTTACTTGTACATATTTTAAATGAAACATATTGCTTATTCACATTTTCGAAAGATGATTCAAGCTAATTTGCTAATTTTTCAAAAAAAAATCAGAAAATATGCACGAAAATGCAGAAAAACTGAAAATATGCAAGACGTCATAAAATATGCATTTTTAAATTCAAAATATAAGCATCTAAGTAGGTATATGAATTGTACACAAATATACAAATTTTGAAAATATATTATGCATTTGCATAAAATTATCAACTCTACATATCAGGGTCGTGATAAAAATAATCAACAGCATTGATTTGAATTAAAATCAGATCAGCTGATCGAACACAGTATTGATTTTGTTCGATTTACATAGGCGAAAGTCAAGGACAGATTTATAATAGTTTCTAAATGTTATAATAGATGGCATACGCTTACAAATCTCAGAATAAAATTTATGAGAAAAATATTTTTTTCACGCCTCCGTTTCAGTATTAGAGAACTCAAAATCGTCCAGAAACTGATGATTTTTTATATTTCGCGTCAACTGGATTAGATTCAGACCTCAAGAAAATGGTTGCCACAGGCTTCACTTTTTCATATCCTATGCCCTAGCCAGGTATAGAGGTCAGTGATAAAATTTTAAGTAGTAATAATATTTCTTTAATAAATTAAAAGTGTCATCGGCGCAAAAAATCTTGGCATCACACTCCCAGAAACAGTTTTGCAAGATCTCGAATTATTTTATCAAAATGAGCTCGCTCTCGCAAAAGTTTATTTTCTGGACTATAATAAAAATAACTATTATTTTACAAAATACATTCCAAATAAAAATTATTCCAAAAATATTTTTATTTGTTTTCAGAAAAATAAAATATAATAAATATAAAAAACAACATTTAAAAATATCATCAAAATTTATAGCAAATAAATGAGAACGTGGCCCATATTTTACAAATATTTTAATATTATTTGAAGCTGCTGGTGATACGAAAAATATAATATGCAAATCGGAATATAAATTCTCAATACACAATTATTCTCGTATGGTAACATAAACTTGGGCTCCGCAAGCTCCACCTCATTTCATACCTTCTCGAAGGTTATAATGTACTTTTTTTTCTTGCTGTTTAAATACCTATTAAAGATTGATGACGCTGGAATTTCTATTAGTACTTTAGCAAATCTTTTCATTATTCCATCATCAATTTTTATGAGCGTATGATTTAACGAATTCAAATTGAATATCCGCTTATGGAGAAACGCAATTTCGGCAACATCAAAACATTGAAAACAGCTTCCTGTATGCAACAATGCCTCCGGAAATAAAACAAAGAATTTTGTTTACGAAACAAATCATGATCATGGTCAGTGAATACTGAAGAAATAATTTCTCTTACAAATACAAAAAAATTTACGCATTCACAAATGTTTGGAAAAGTTTTAATAGCAGATAATTTTACAAAGTAAAAACAATAGTTTTTAAATTGTTGTTTACAACTAAGTACTAATTGTTTCGCTTTATAAAACTTTATAAAACAGTAATTAATAAATTTCCCAACAATGTTGTTAAAAGTGTTTTTAAAAATTTAAAGGACAAAAATCACTGTCAAAGTTTTGAAAGTTAAAATAATAAACAACAGCCAAGAAAACATTTGAAGTAAATATTTTTCAACTGTTTACATTGTCAAAATTTATTATAATTTTCATTGCGTTGTACTTAAAATAATAACCACTTTTAATACCTAATAAATGTTATAAATAATATACAGGTTTTGAACAAATTTTATCTCTTTTATTTCCTAAAAATAAAAGCAGTAATATTTTTTATTGCATTCTAAAAATATCTTTACTGCAAAAAAATACTGGAAAAAATTTCGATGTAAGTAAGTAGTGAATTTTTTTGTGTTCCATTAAATGAGACTTCCTAGACATCAAAAGGCCTAAAGGTCAATTTACACCAAATACGCATATTTAAAAGCCAATACAATGATTCATCAAGTATTCTCCATGCTTCAAACATTCGAACGTCGACAAGGACAGTTGAAAAACTCGTTTCGAGGCGATTGTTTTACGGGATTTCCCGAAAGAGTTTTAGTTTTTGTTTTAGACAGATGACTCGTTCAATGGACTTAGATCCCAAGAAGATGGACGAGGTTTTTCATAGGTAAAGCGTTTGCAATTTGCAAATATTTAAAGGTATACAGGGATGCTGATTTTTCAAAGATATATAGTGGTTGCTTCGCCACAAAATAATTATACAAATATTGTACTATAGGTTTTAAAAAATAATAGGATTTGTTTTTTTTTTAAAGTTAATTAAACTCACCGTTAGATGGAGCTGTGTAGATGATTTGACAATCCTCTTTGTTTTGATCTGGAATAAAATAAACAAAAATATTTATAAAGTTATACAAAAAAAATATTTTATCTACAAATATTGAAATATGGGTACATTATACGTGTGATACTACATATAATATACTACTCATATTACACAAGTGTAATATGAAATGTTATATTACACGCTACACTTTTCTGTAATAAATAGAGCATATAATTTAACTCATAACATTTTAATAAACTGTTAATTTATTAATAATATATTTTTTATTATAAATATCGACATAAATGATTATAAAAGTATAATAAATACAATTTGAATAGTTATTTTGACATTTAAGTGCTACTGCGGCGCCATCTGTTAAGCTATATATGAACTACTCACACCTAACTGAATATTTAACAAATAATATCAAATTTTTGCCTGTTAGTTGTAGATAAAGTATAGTATTTGACTCGCATAATATGGCTACATATTATGCTTGTTAAATAATATACTATTAAACAATAGTATATAATGATATAAAACTTATTAAACTAAAATGTCCTGCAGTTTATATATCTAATTGGTGTAACAGATCAAATTATTTCTTTAGTAAATAAAGTAAAAAGGAATTTCACTAATTTTTAATTTTTTTATACTAAGATAATTTAAAAAATAAAAATCATATTTTATTATTTATGATGTAGATAGTTGATTGAAGACCAAGTTCGCTAAACGCAGGTTTTGCATTTTATATGCAAAAAAAACTTAATTCTAGGATACAATGATTATTGAATTATTTAATGATCTTGTTTAACGACTGAATGTCTGCTAAATACTACTTTAACCTTAGATTATAAAATAGAAATTACTGTAGAGGGAGTACGAGCAGATATTAATGAAGATAAGTTTCATCAGCTGATAACTATATATAATTGAAATCTTTTTTTTTGCATTGCGGTTTTAAGTTGTGAAAACCGAACATCGCGTTATATCTTATATATTAATTAGTAACTTTTTCAATCTGTCGCGAAATTGTCTCCCATTTTTTTCGCGATGAACATTACCGTTGGCGGCACTAATATTAATTTCGAAATGGAGGGCCATTGTAGTACTTCGCTGACTTTAGTTGCCAATTGAACGTGTGATTTTCTTCGTTTCAAAGTTTTGTGTACTTTTACCTTTGTTATCTATCTTTTTTAAGTAAATACGAATAAAAATCATCTTATTATAATATTATTTCACATATTTTAGGTCAAGTATATACATATACATTTGTACTTTTATAATCAGTCTTTTTCAAGTAAGTTTAATTCATGCTTTTCATTTATCAACTAGTTCCGAATTTATTGCACAAGCGAACCTTCCTTTCATTTTTTTTCGGAAACAAAATGGAAACTCAACATCAAGTTTTTGTTGTCTTTAGAGGGCAGCCTTATACAGCAATTTCTGTTTTGATACTTTATTTTTACTTTGCTTGTCATAATAAAGGATAACAATTCTGGGGTGGGATTCCATAACTTCGGTTGCTATTATTTGGACTTAATAATGGACAGTTAATTTTTTGTATTGTCGTCTATCTGTCCATCTCAAGTGTAAACAATTCACATTTCATATTTTTGTCATTTATTATTTCGCTTTTGTAATACTTAATGTAATCCCGTACGCTGTCAAATAGCTAAATGAAACACCGCTGAGAATTGTTATATTTATAGCATTTCGTTGCACACTCTGTATAAGTCCTTCAAAATTATGATACAAGAAAAGTGTTATTCACCCTTGTAAAATATAAAGAAAAAGCAAATGGCCAACGTCTTGTCTAATTCATACGTTAACACTTTCCGTAACATATGAAAACCTAAACATGCCAACTAGATAAACCCGTCGACAGTCGACATCCCCTTCAATTATTCATCTGTTTGGAGACGGGCCAATTGGAACCTCCATTCACAAACAGAAAAATGCGAATCATCCAACGGTACACCAATCAATAATTCAATTCTGGATCTAAAAATAGGTGAATACTCCAAACATGGAAATATCCAAGTATTAGGCTTTGAATAACAGAATAACTGGTTTCGCAGAGCTAATTGGTGTTGACACTCTGATGCAGGCAGGGATATACGGTAATGACTTTCGCGAGATTATGCAAACGTGGGAGGAACCTGGTAACAAAATAACAAGGGATTTGTTTGATAATTGAACGAAAAATTGGTTTTGTTCTGTTGACGCAAGGAGATGGATTCTAGCCAAAACAAATGAAAGCCAGCATTTTTAAAGTTTTTATAACAGCAAATGTTTGAATGTGCAATGCATGCTATAGATACACAAATAATGGCTGAATAATTAACCTGTTCTATACAGGATGTCCGTTTTAAGAGGTTAACCATTAGAGAACCGTAAGAGATACGAAGTCGGATAATTGGAGCAAAGTTGCCGCATTACTTACCCATTGTTTTTGTTTTCCCGAAAAAATGCATAAGTCACTAGATATGAGCAAAAACTGATTTTGGTCAGTATACTTTTTCACTTATAACTTTCTTGTTTCAATTCATACAAGTGAGTGATTTTCCAATTAAATTCCTAGCTACAACCACAGAATAGGTTTATACAGAACCGACAGTAAGACAAAGAAACGAAAATTAGAGAGAGATGGAGAATGTGCACAAATTTAAAGGGCTCATTGTTTAACATCGGAAAGTTTCCTCACATCTTAGAGAGAGATAGGGGAAGAGCACAAATTTAAAGTTCTACACAATGCTTCAAGGTCATAGAACTGAAAAGGGGAACATGAAAGGTACCGACACGGAGTGTCGCTTCTGTGTGTAACTATTCTGTGCTACAACTATAATGCTAAAAAGCATCGGTTTTGGCAAATATTGCATAAATTACTAATCAAATATTTCGACTCAATTTAAACTGAAATATTTACAGAAATTAATGAGTGCTATTAATACATATAATTTTAAAATATAATTACATAGAAATGAAACAGCAACTAATTAAATTTTAATATTACTCAGAAACATATACATATGTCGTGTTTACTACGCAATGAAAACACTCAACAAAGCCTTTGGTTTTTGTTTTTTGCTAAAAGTTGTCAGAAGTAAGTCGTGCTTAATGTCAAATAAAAACACTCGATTAGGGCTGGCGTGCAAAAATATCAAAAATGTTCCATGTCGATTGCCTTTTTTTGCTAAAAGTTGTCAGAAGTATATCTTGTTTGGTATCAAATGAAAGCACTTGACAAAAGCTGATATGCAAAAATTTCAAAAAATTGACCATGTCAATCGGCTTTTGCTTTTTACAAAAAATTGCCAAAAATATGTCGTATTTGGTATCAAATGAAAGCATTCAAAAAGAACTGGCTTGCAGAAACGAAATTAGCCAAAAAAATATGTATATATATTTCTCTGACGTCGGAGGCCTAGGAAACGCATTCGCTAGTTTTTTATACTGATTATTGTTGCAATTCATTCTAACATTTGTTATATAAATATATAACTGGTCATCTGATTTTTGTTAAAAAAAATGATGAAACTTATATAGATATTTTTAACTACCTATATAAGAACCGCAATAGATCACCTAGAATATTTTTTTTTCTTTCTTTTCTAAAACTATTCTATTTGTATATATTTTCTTTTATGATAATATAAATTATATAAAAAATAATTTAGTATTTCTCTACTGTTTTCAATTCATAGATATCATAAAACGATTACAAATAAAATAGAAATTAGTGAGATGTAATGTAGATTGCATGAACTGAGATTCAAAGCTCAGTAATTACAGCGTGTAATAATAATTTATATCCGCTCTCATTTGAGATAAGTGTAGTTAATCATTAATCAAACAAACACGTGACGATACACACCCATGAAAAAATGAATAAATTAGCATATGAGAAGGAAACATATGAATAAAGTATTTTAATTAGAAATCTCGTACATGTGTCCTATACTGTTATTTCATATTCGAGGACAACAATGACATTTCATTATGTAATTAATGACGAAACGCCAATTTGACGTTTGGGAGGTTGCACATGAACCACACTACTGTAATTAATACTCTAATTAAAATCCAGTTTTTTTTTACAAACACTACTAAAAGCGAAAACGATATAGCGGTGATAAATATAAAACATGAACTGTCAGTTTTTTTGTTTGATAAGGACACATACTAAACTATACTCCGTTTGAGAATGAGAGAGAGGAATATGTCAAAATTTGCAATAGAGGTTTTGAATTTTGTCTGCTATGAAGCAAATAAATTCACCTTAAAAATGAGATATTACTTTACGAAGATGTTCATAGAAATATGTATATAAAATATAATTAAGTTTACGAATTGAGCTTCCAAGACAGAAAGTTATGTTTACAAATTACTAATCAGTAAGTAATTTCGCACATAACCGACGAGGGAATCGTAAATAATAATTTAGGAACGATTAAAAAATTAATTAAATAATGACAACGCTTGTTAAATATTTTATTTCATACTGTGCCACATTTCCATTTTTACAATTATGATTTCAGCCCAGTAAATGAGACTTTATGATATTGTTATTCTTTACTATTACGGTTATTACGGTACTGTATATATAAATTTCATAATGTTTACTTATACAATATTTAAATTACTTTAAAATATTTGTACATTTACATATATTGTAGAACTAAATGTAAGTTCTTTAAATCTGACTTTATTTTAATATAATTCTATTGAAAGTTTGTAACTGACACTTGGATTTTCTATGACGACTTTGGAAAGTGGCACTTTTCTCACACTGTATAAAGCTTCAAAGTTGTGTATTTCCCATAATCGAAGGTCAAAGTGTGAGAAATTATTTCTCAAATATTTGCTAACACTGCGCATCTTCTTATACCGCAAAAACTCATTTACCGGACTTATAACGTAAATTACTATTTTCTACGACTATTAAGGTATTTGTTTGTCGTATATTTGTTATTGCTACAGATAGGTACATAATTATATTGTAAACACATTTTCATATCTCACGGTAAATGTATAAAAAAAAATTGATATATAAATTTATATCTAATAGTACTGTCAAAAATAGTATTGTTTAAGTTTTTATTTGTACTTAGTTACTAGGAATTAGTGAAATGAAGATATATTCGTTAAGAAATAAAATCGTGATCGTATAAGAAATATAGTGTACAACTCGCTTGGAATGTCCATTTCATATTCGTAAGATTTGCAGCATGAATCGATAGCGAACTGTCAAACTAGTATGAAGTGAGTACCATTCCATGCTTGTTATACAATATAATATTTTTTCGTATATTTTTAAATTTTGTTATTGGAGATCGAGACAAAATAATATTCAACCATTGGAAAACACACACTGCCCTTAATACTAAAATAACTGTAGCAGAGATTGCATTTACTTAAATAAAGATAATCCGTAGTTGGCACTTGGTGAAACATATTTCCTAAGACAATATACATTTTGCATTGTACCTATATTTTAAAATAAAGATAATTCAGTTGGCACATAGTAAAACATATTTCTTAAGACAATATAAATTTGCACTTGTCTATTAATAGTTATTCTCCCATCATATTCCTACACAATTTTCTCATCAACATAAATAACAACAAATTGTAGGCAGAATGATCTTATTAATTTTCTCTGAGAGGCGAGAGCAAATATAAATAAATATTACACATCGGTAGAACGGTTAGATAATTGATGGCGGTTATTATTAAGGACCTTGGTTCAACGCCTTCGGAAGAACTACACAGTTTCATTCATGAGGAATTTGAATATCAAACGTTGGAATATTTTATAGGACTGAAGGAAAATAAAATCTATTAGCATTCCTTTCACTTATATTACTTGCACTTTTATATTTAGATTTTAAAAGATCTTATTCTTCAAAATATATAATATGTATGTCATTAGGAATATTGTCGTTGGGATAGTGATACAGTGATATCACTTTAGTAATTTTTTCTTTGAAAATTTAAGAAATCGTTGTTTTTACAAATTATAAATATAGTTATGGTAACGTTTATTTATTTAGGTGAAATAATAAATTATAAAAAGATAATAAAAGTAACTAACACGATGAATAAAACGTAAATACACTAATATAAGAATAATAGTTACTGACAAAATCATAAACACTAAGAACATTTATTTAAACACTTAAAACTACGGAATATTTATTTACACGATATTTATATTACCAACTATTTATTTGTTTTTACTTTACATGTCAGTAACACACTGACCGACACTGACTTATTTCAGTGTCTCTCTGCATACTCTAACCGATACTGACTTCCCTCAGCCGCCCTAAGTGACCTTTATATACCTGCCACCAATTACTCTCTCGAACATTCCAGAGCCTTCCGGGCTCTATAAAATTCTCAAACAATAGCGGCGTCGCTTCTATTCCACTTGACCTTTAGCGCGACTACCTTAATATTCCCCCCTATTCTGTAACTCAGTAGTTAAATTTTAACCAATAGCTATTTTTTTTCTCAAATGGAAATAGATAGCACTGGAGAAAATATCAAAACATCGCTTGTGATTTTCTGTTTTTTATTTGTCAAAAATTTTAGCAATTGGTTAAAAATTAACCACTAAGTTACAGAATAGGCCCCAATAGATATTTTAGGTATTGTTCGATACTAACCGCTCTCAGCGTATTTTTTAATATTGTTGATTTTGAGAATGATCTTTCTGTGGTACAATTTGTTATCATGAAAAGAAGATAAATTCTCAACAAGATTTTTACGATTGAAAAAAATTTTAAATTATACAATAAATAGTTCTCGACTAAAGACTATTTTATTAAAAATTAAGTCATTCCGTTGTACATTAGTAAAGTTGCAACTTACAAGTACATAAATTTTGGTGTTTTCCAGGTTGGCTCTTTCTTATTTTCCAATAATGTAAATAGTTTTTGACTTAAATCTGGGCCAGGCTCAAATTGAGCGAAGTGTGAAATCTGAGGTTCAAATAGCACTTTCGCCAACTTTTATATAAATGAAAATACTACAGTGTCCGAGTGATTCGTACCTTCTTATAAGTTTTAGGCAGAGAGTCTGTAGGATGTCAACACCACTGAAACGCAAGTAAAACTAGTCACGAAACAAGTACTTTACATACTTGAGATACTGTTCCATCTAGCAATGTGGTTCCAAAAAAAATATAAACTGCAGTTGTTAAACATACCAAGCAATTCACATATGGAATTAATTTAAATACAGTTTGAGCTGTACACCCACAGTATTGTTATCCTCCTATTTGTTTTTTATCATCCCTGTGGTTTCCTCGAACGTCCTCATCTAAATTCCATCCTAATGAATACAGTGCACCTGCTAGGTCACGTGGTACCGTCTGAGATTCTCGAAGATCGTTCACTCTTGTAACACACACCACTAGGTGCTTGTGTGTGTGTGTGTGTGTGTGTGTGTGTGGCTTCGAATGTATCACGAGTATATGTGGGTAGAAATTCACAAACAAAGGGTTCAAAGTTAGAAAGGTTAGGAAATGCTATATCTTAAGTAGGTGTCACACAGGTTACTTGTTGCTTTATTGTGGCTTGGAAAGTAACTTCAAATATTGGCAAATAATTTTATACATCGTTATATTATGGTTTGTTTGCTGTTATAAAGACTATGTATGGTTTATTAAACCCTTTTAAATTTTTTTAAATATATTTTTTTATTTTTCGGCAAATGAGAATCAATGCATTTAATTTAAGAAATATCAATTTTTGTTAAGTAGAAATTTGATATATTTCTAAATTTTAATTTTGTTATTGTGCCAATTGTAAAAACATGTAACAAGCATTACAGGATTCTGGCAGTAACTATTCTACTAGTTTCGAAATATTAGAGAGACAAAGTATCTTAGATACTTTCTATTTTATGTAAAATGTATGTATTATTTAAATACTTTTTAAAAGTATCTATATCTTGTATCTTAAAAGAGTATCTTTTACCTCAAAAAGTATCTTCTATTATAATTATAATCTTTTATCTCAAAAATGTATCTTTTGTCTTAAAAATGTATCTTTCATCTTAAAAAAATATCTTATTCACCTATATTTAAAATACTTTACTAAATACAGCCTAAGAATATTGAAATGTGTTAAAACTAGTCAGTGTGCTGCGTAAATTGTATTTCTATTTTGTCTGGTTGAATTAGTTTACTGTTTGTGCTGTTTATTACGTTGATTTGTTATTATTGTAATTCTAACACACGAAAACAGAAGCTGTAAAATACAAACAAGCTGTTTGCTTCCGAAGCATTTAGCTGAGGCCCATTGAGGATTTCGAAGTGGACGTATTTTAAAGAAATTTATATTGGCAATGAAAATTTAAAATATGAGTTAAATATAATATAAAAATTCGAAAATTAAAAAGGGGGTGTCTCTAAACTTGCAGTTATTAAGGACGTACCTACCTCTTTATAAGTATCTTAAGGAGGATATCTGAAAGTATTTAATATATTGAAAAGTATCTAAGATACTTTCATGTATCGATACTTAAGTATATTTAACAAATTTATGTAAGTATCTTTTAAAAGAATCTAGATATTTTTAAAAGTATCTTTCTCAACTCTACTAGATACCGGAACGAAGACGAGATTTCTATATTTTTCTTCAAATAGATAAAAAGAAAATACTATTAATTAATACTATTAGGGGCGATTGCTTACGAGCTCATTTTTATAGATCGCTATTGTTAAAAGTAACGTCTGGCCTCATAAGATTATAATGTAAAAACATGCTCCCTAAAAGCGCTTTTATTATAAAAGTGCATTCGTAATAGGGGCCAATATGTATTTAATTTAACAATGATTTTATACCCTGAATTTGTTTTTTACCCAAAAATAAACTAGATTTCATTTTAAACAACGCGCCAAAACAAAATTAGAAAAAGCCCGTCGTTTAAATTGGTTTATATTTCAGTTTTATCCATAAAATCATACAAAGATGTCTTAAAACCAGAACTCATAACAATTCTATAGGTATGTTAATAGCTTTAATTTCGTTATTCAACGATTGACTAAAAAACATAGCAAGCATTTCGATCAGTAAGGGCTTATGGCTTTTGGAACATCTTTAACCAGTAAGGAACTCTTACAGTTCTTAATACTATCAAATTCTTTCCTCATAGTAAAAATGACAATTACAAAAATTAAATATACTATTAAATGCAAAGTTCAAGTTTTTTCTAACACTTTTTTCTAGTATAAACAAAAACTTTTTTTACTACAAATAGTAAAAATCATCACCCATTCTTAGAAATCCGGATGTGTTTATTGAATGATTATTCATGCATTTGTTTTTATTTCTTTCTAACCAGAAAATTTATTTAAATTAATACAATGTTTTTATCAACAGATGTTTACATCTTATATACCTTCTCGTTCAGAGCAGCTGGATAATTTATTTCTTGAAAAATGTATTGATTGAAAGGAATTATAACACATATGTAAATAAGAACAAAGAAAAAGAGATAGTTTAAATTTTACAATACATGCCACATTAGTATTCTCAGTATTAATAGCATTTCTAGAATTGTCTCTCTTTTGCTGTTCGACTTTGAATTCCAATATTTTCAAAACGACTGCACAACAACTCAACAACATATTAATGACACTAAAGTTCTGAGAAACTGGAAGACATTCTAGAACAGCAGGCAACAAGAAAATGATATACGTGTAAATAAAGCAAAATGACTTTATTATATTTGGTGTAATTAACAGGAAGAAATAGTCGTTAAATTAAGTTTTAAAGACGACGAGACTTCCTTTATTTCGCAAACACAAAGTGATTTTCTCAGAAGTGAGGAAATTTGCAACCGTAATTACCATTAACTTTTTCTGCACCATAACACGAAGTTTTATTAACTGTGTGGTAATATCTTGTCTCTCTTGGTTTGTTTCCCATTTTTAGGTGTGCCAATTTCAATTTTCGCATATATTAATTGCAATGTGTTATACAATATGTGTAAAAATTAAATAATCATTTTTGTCATTTTTTTGTCACTATAGAGACTAAGTCAGGTATCAATAGAATCAAACATGAAATATTAATTTAATTTAAATTGAATTCTGGTAAATCATTTAAAACTTACTAGTGTATTGACTATATAAATCGATTTTCTTTTAAGGTAAAATTTATATTGTTTGTTATACTTTTGTTGAATTAATAATATTGTTGTATTGTATGATATTAATAAATAAAAATTTCTTTTAAGGAGCAAATCGGTCTATAGAAAATACAAGATCAGAGATATATATGTAAATAGGAAAATAAATTCAAAATTTTTCATAAGCTGTATTTTAAAAATAGAACAGAGGGAAATAATTTCGCTCCTGAGGTGTATTCCAATTAAAAAATGTTTCCGGGCGAAAAACTGAGATAGAGGTTTTTTCGTTTTTCTCATTTTCCACGGAATCGTTCTAAAGAACGTATATGCGAAGAAAACATTTCTTTATGTAACTTTGCCAGTAGAATCGAATGGTAAAATCGTTGAGATTGTATCACTACCCATTTTAGATTTTCAGAAACAAAAATATTGGATCCGAAAATTGGTATTTTCATTTTTAGATTATTTCAGGTATATATCAAAATTGTAGAGAGAAAAGCTTATTTCCCGCAAGGTGTGAAAGTTTTGGCACGAGACGAAGTTGAGTGCTAGAATCACGCAAGGTAGGAAACAAATGATTCAGCACGAGTGGTACACTATATTTTTTCTACGACCACACTGCTAAACGTTACAGAATAAAAATACATGCCCGAAAACTATTTGACATAAAAAACATTATGGCGTATGTAACCTCACAAAGAGTGCATGCGCAGTGTTGACAATTAATGAGAAAAATGACAATGAATGTCTTGAAAATAAGTAAGTAATGATTTCTCACACTTTAATCCAGGATTATGAGAAATACGCAACTTTGAAGATTTATATAGTGTAAGAAAAGTGCTACTTTCCATAGTGGTTAAAGAAAAAAAATTCTGACCCATCAGTTAAATTAACAATGGTTGATTACTGTATATTTATTTATTTCATACCGTATCGTATTTCGATGTTTACAATTGTGATTTCAGTCCGAAATGAGACTTTACAGTATTATTATTCTTTAAGTAATACATGTAATTTCATAAATTTTTAATGATATATAGGCCATTTAAATGAGTTTAAAATATTTGTATATTCTTATAATTTGAAGTACTAACTTTAAATTCTTTAAATCACTCCTTATTTTAATATAATTCTATTGAAAGTTTATGATTGACATGTCATAAGTGACAGATGACATTGTTTTTCTTCTTAAATTTTTATTTTGTTTCCTTATTAATTTTCAAAGTATCAAAATTAACCCTTTAATTTAAATTGAAAAATGTAATCCAGTAATATAATAAAACTTTGTAAGTCATTCTTCCGTAAATAATTTTCACGGTACTCATTTAAAATATACATAAAAGATTTTGTAAAACTTTGTGTTCTTCTTTAATAAGTAGTACCCCGTTAAATAAATATAGACATAGTGGCCACGCCACTGTTATACTTCGCATCTATAAATCTATTTAAAAAATAAGTAAATAAAACCTTTTTTTTTAAATAGTGTACACTATTACTGCTACAGGCCACCGGCTATAATCCCCAATTTCAGCAATGTATATCACTAAGCAATCGTTTTTAACAGAGGTTCTTCGCATCTATTTAATAAATAAGTAAATAAAACGTGCATTTTGAAAAGTGCACTACTTGTACCACTGCAACTGCTACAGGTACGGGCTACAATCCCCAAATTCAGCGGTGCCCATCACGGAACAATCGTTTTTGTGTGAAGGAAACATGTCCAGGTCAAGGAACCTTCTCCGTGGGCCGCGAGGTGCCCCGTGCTCCACTTTGCGGGCCAGTCCGGCACATGTGTCATACACAAGCGGTTATACAATACACTATCAATAGCTACTGTATGCTAACTACTATACTATATGTATATCTACCATGAATCAGGTGATGGGATATATGTGTACTGTTGGTATAAATCATAGGATGAGATGATTTATACAAAAATTGTAGTATTAAGATTCTTAATAATAATAATAATAATAATAATAATTGTGGTATAATAGAATGGTGAAGTGTAGTGGAAGATTGATTAATAAATATAATAAAAGAAGTTTTACTATAAAATTTTGTTTAGAAGAAATAATATACATATGGTAAGTTTAATGGAAACGAGGTAATTCGAAACATTTGAGTGTATTGTACCTACAATGTGGTTTGAATCGCTTGATTGCGATTGATGACGAGAGAATCAACTTAAGGAAACCTATTTTATATATTTCTAAGTTGCTTGGTATGTTAGTAAAAAAAATGTAAGGTAATACAAATCAGGAATTAGAGAAACTTGAGCAAGTTATGGAACAAGAAATGATGGCGTATTCTAGAGTAAATAACTAGAGCAATTATTCAGATGTGCAATAAATATTAGAACAAAAATATGAGGTACTAAATAGATCATGTGTCATACACAAGCGGTTATACAATACTGTATCAAAAGCTACTGTATGATAACTATTATACCATGTATCTACCATGAATCAGGTGATGGGATATATGTATACTGTGGTTATCAATCATATGATGAGATAATAATGATAATTGTGATGTAATAAAATGGTGAAGTGTAGTGGAAGGTGGAAAACGTGGTAATTCGAAAAATTTGAGTGTATTGTACAATGTGATTTGAATCGCATGATTACGATTGATGACGTGAGAATCAACTTAGGGAAACCGATTTTATATATTTCTAAATTGCTTGGTATATTAGTAAAAAAAATGTAAAGCAATACAAATACACATAACGAATAAGGTAACCTAGAGTAAGTTATAAAGCAAGAAATGATAGCATATTCTAGTAAACAACTAGCGCAATTATTGAAATGTGCAAACAAAAATTTGAGGTACTAAATAGATCAAATTCTTAGAGAAATAAATAGAGCAATTACTGGAAAAATTTTGAAGAAAATAATAGAAAATTATTAGAAACTGCAAAAAATTTTGAAACAAAATTGTAAGAAATAAAACAAATTTTGGAACAAACATAAAGTAATTACTGAAAATACTATAGCATATTCTGGGGTATATAAATAAAACAAGTACTAAGAACTCTGAAAAATATAGTACTGGGTTAGAGTACCTACCTATAAAATAAAGCAAATTTTGGAACAAATAAATAAAAAAATATGGGACAATAATAATTCAGGAACTGAATAATCTAAATCAAATAACTAGAGCTATTGCAGACGAAATTATAGTAATTTTTTTTTCGATCAGACGAAAACTGACATCTTCCGATATTAGTGCAACAGTATGCAGTCCATTGTTTTCCGTAAATAAAAATATGTACAATCATATTTATTTCAATATTATTGAATATAAAGTGATCGAAAATAATAATATGTTTACCACGCAGAAAAAAAAGTAACTGGAGAAAATTTTCGCTTTCATAAAAATGCAGCAAGATTACATAAAAATCCGATTTAAAAAAATTAGGTTTATTTAGCATAAATCGGATTTGTTTAATTTCAGTCATATATTTTTTTACTTTTTTAAATACTACAGTGGTTATAACGACACGTATATAAGTTAACGATATTTTACTTTCATCTGTTATAGCGACAAAATAATTATCAGTAAATTCGTTTTATCGACGAAATTAAACAGACTTATAGTACTTGAAATTATTGCCACATGATAACATTACCCATACGCTTTTACCAATTTTTGAAAACAAGGACTGTTAAATAACAATTACAGAAATATTGATTTAAATCACTAATTGAAATCAATACATTTAAATCAATACAACCTTGATAGGCAGTAAAGAACTCTCAAAACAAGCAGATAAAATTGGTTGGAAAAATATTATAAACCTCTTATTTAATGTTCACATTTTCAGAGAGATATTTCCCGATTTTGAGCAATTAGGAACCGATATGAAGAACACTTAAAGAATCCATCATTCAATAAATTTGGAAGTCGTAATATTGTTAAGGATTGTATTCAATAAAATTAAAATAAATTGAAACTTGACATTGAAAAGAAAGACAAAATGAGATTCCCTTCCATGTATCTTAATTAAAGTTGTCAAATTTGTTTCTCACACAAACAAGTGAAATTAGTTTCATCTTATTGAAACACGTGTCGCGAAGAACTAGAAGAACTTTTGTGAATTCTGGATAATGCGACTGTTTGAATAAATTTTAATTAAAATCGCTCATTTTGTAGGTTAATTTTAAAATGAATTATTAAAACATTAATCATTGTTCCATTTTTAAACTCACATTTGACATTATCAAAGAAAATTACCCTAATTTTATTCTTTAATGAAGAGGAATTTCATCAAAGGAAAAAATTTCATGAATGTAATTTTTATTTTCTGTTTCATAAAGGTAAAATTATACATATAACATATTTTACATTTAACTTCTTATTTAATAGTCTTTAAATGTCTTATTTTAAAGAACAAGAAAATCAGTGGCGCGCGGTGATTTTCAAATATGGGTAAGTAGAAAAAATTAACCCAAACTTTTATATAATTTTTTAAATTAACAAAAGAAACAACTTTATTGATGATTTGTTGTATACTTAATTCTAACTTTCGTTACTTGATTCAAAGTCAAAATGAAAATAAGTCATTCTTTAGACTTTAGACATGATTATTTCTATTATCAAAAGAATGTATTAAAAAATGTGAATTTAACAAATATTTAAATATACATACTGTAGAATTTTCACACATTAATTTATTTTATTGATTCCAGTTCGAATAATATAAGGTTGATATTGAATGTGTTTCATTGCAGTTGCAACGCACCGAATATTTTTGCATGATTTTGAAAACAGAAGAATCACACTTCACCAATGACTGCAGCAGAGCTATTTCTGCTTCTTTCTTGCGATGATAAAATTTGCACTTTCTGTTACATTTAATACAAATTACGAGTTACAGAAATTAAATTATGAAGCTGTAAGTTAGTAACAAATACTTTTTGAAAAGACATATTTGATTGTAATAATTTGAAATAATTGAGAATATTTTACTTCTTTAGTAAAGATAGAGATCCATATTATGAACGCACTTTATATAGCGCTTTTAGGAAGCGTGCTTTTACATTATAATCTTATGATGCCATACATCACTTTTAACAAAAGCGCTCTATAAAAGTGAGATCGTGATAAGAACCAGTCTCTCAACAAAAATAAAATGATTTTCTAATAAATTTTAATATTTTATTTAATTTAATAATCTAATAATACCTTAAAATGTAAGAAATACACTAGATTTTTGTGTCTAATAAAATTTTAACTAACTTACTACATAAGTTTTGATAACGTTTTCGGCCGAAACTAAAAGAGGAGCCCAATATTGGGTTACAGTTTCGGTTGAAAATTGTGTTTCGGTCGGACACTATTTATTACATTAAAAAAATGAAATTTATATGCCGCAACTCATGGGTAAGCAGAGCTTCCCTTGCTTACTCTGATTGCACGCCACTGATAAAGATAAACGAAATTTTTAATTTTAATTTTAAATGTTTTGAAATGGAAATACGTGCTTATTTTTAGACTCTTTATTGATGATGAGAATTCACTGTTATCTACTCTACAACAATTCATTGCTTTAATTTTTTAATTCAGAAACGCATTGTTCATTGTTTTTTTCACACGGTAACTTAAACGTGACCCATATGTAAACGAAAGATATAAATGAAACATAAGTTGAAGACATATGGGATATATGATTTGTCGCTCTAGCATTCTGTGACTAATCGCTTATCTATACAGATAATGGAGACTCGCATAAGTACTTAAGATGTTCAGTAATCTAATTTAGTGACTGAAATATGACTGTCGTTTGAAATTGTAAACAAAAATATTATATTCTATGAATATAAACTTTGATTTGAAATAATTTATTTCAAATTACAAAAATATTAATATTAATACCCAGATTCTTACAAAGGGTTAAACTCCATATATAGTTACGTTTTAACTCCGTTCAAATTAATAAAAATTATTAATCAATAACTCCGATAAAAGTTCCAGAATTTTATCTTTTCTTAACATCCTGAATTGTCGAACTAAATCCAGTGCCAATTCATAAAAAAGGATTTATGCCCTTATTAATAAAACGTTCGTTATAATTATAAAGCTAGTTATATTTTTTGGCAAATAGTAAAACAGTAGACAATTAAAATTTTTATTTTCCTTCAAAGACGAATTGTGTTATTGGATAAAATAACACTAGTTTGTTAGAGTTAGCAATATTTGTAGGTGTTATCAATATTTCTAAGTGATACAGAGGAAGATTTGTAGTGATATTAGTCTTTGACAAATGTGCAAAGACTTCAAAGCATTATTACTTACAAAGTAAAGGAAATATTGTAATCAAGAAAAATTTCTGTTTTCAAATTTCAACGGAAATATCAATTTCAATCTTCCCGGAATCCATTTTTAATAAATTCGGCGTGACGTCTGTACGTACGTATGTACGTACGTATCTCGCATAACTCAAAAATGATTAGTCGTAAAATTTTATTTTTTATATAGGATTGCTATAACATCTAGTTTTGCACCTCCCTTTTTCATTGCAATCGGTAGTGTCAAAAGGATATTATGTTCGTAGTGTTTTTTTTTATTTTTCGCACAACTCACAAATGATTAGCCGTAGAATATTGAAATTTTGTTTATGTGATTACTGTAACAACTAGTTACACTCCTCCATTTTTTATTTCAATCGGTCTATTGAAAAGGACTCTTTTGGCAGAAATTTATTAAAAATAATAATATAGTTGGCTTTTAATTTTGTAGGGAACATTTGATTTCTTGTTAATAAATTGACATTGACAACAGTCAGAATATATTTCGTGAGAAACATGTAAGAAATAAATGAGAATAATATCTCTATCTTTGCATGTTTTTGAGGAGTTAAACGTATATTGTGTAACAAGTGTAGAAATCACACAAGGAGAGAAATAGGTGATTCTGCACGAGTGGGACAATATACTACTAAACTACTAAGCGTTTATATATCACAAATATATGCACGAAAGCTATTTGACATAAAAACAATATATCCCAATGTTGGCAATTACTGTGAGAAAATATTTCTCACACTTTAACTCACGATTGTGGGAAATACGCTATTTTCAAGCTTTATATATTGTGAAAAAAGTGCCACTTTCCATAGTGGTCGTAGAAATTATAATTTGAGTAATGCAATAAGGAACAGTGATAAATTTGCTTTTCGAATGGAAGTTCAAGAATAATTAGCCGTAGAAGTGCAAAAAAAATGTATAATTTAGCGTACAAGAAAGTCATGTGGTGTCCACATTAAATTTATGTATTTATTTCAGTTCAAAATATTTTGATTTTGACAATATCCAGAATATTGACAACGTCAAAATAAAAAAATATCTTTGTCTTTTCTCCATCTCCATTTTAATAATACTCTTCGAATAATCAAAAACAAAACAGAAAGCAACTGAAAACTAATTCCCAATATAATTAATTTTTGTTATCACTCTGAATTGTGAATAGCTTTTATATCAGAAAATTTAATCCGGATTAAATTAATCTTTTTATGAATTTGTCTATAGTGTTAAATAAAAACAACAAAATTCATATAAGTTAAACATGAATTTTATAATTTAAAATCCACTGCTTTTAAAAACCTTTACATAGTTCTAGTTAAAAAGGCTAAACAGCATATATTTTTCAAGTGAGTTTTTATCAACCATCACTTCAAAACCACTTATAAATGTTGCCAAATAAAACACATTTATTATTTGCTCACATAAAAAATTGCTCCCATTTTAGTTGAAGCTCCCTTTGTTTGAAATATTTGATTGTAGCTTTGAAAAATTATACTCTTTATGTGGCCGTAATCCGCTGTTCGCTTTTGCAAAAACTCCACATATTTCGCATTCATGAGCGAAAAACAAAACACCTGTAAGTTCTGACACACGCCAACTGCGATGGTGGGCGAGTTTTGTTAACTGTAAACCAATACAATAACACGCCGATAATTTGCATCAATCTAAGTGGACACACATACAATTGTTCCTAACAAACGAACAAACATACGGAACGGGATAAACATTTCAAAAATAAATGTATCACACATGGATTATTTCTCATTGTTGGGAGGTTTATTGGTTTTACCCTTCTGATTCTCAAACTTTTTTAATACAATAACACGCCGATAATTTGCATCAATCTAAGTGGACACACATACAATTGTTCCTAACAAACGAACAAACATACGGAACGGGATAAACATTTCAAAAATAAATATATCACTCATGGATTATTTCTCATTGTTGGAAGGTTTATTGGTTTTACCCTTCTGATTCTCAAACTTTTTTAATATAATAACACGCCGATAATTTGCATCAATCTAAGTGGACACACATACAATTGTTCCTAACAAACGAATAAACATACGGAACGAGATAAACATTTCAAAAATAAATGTATCACTCATGGATTATTTCTCATTGTTGGATGGTTTATTGGTTTTACCCTTCTGATTCTCAAACTTTTTTAATATAATAACACGCCGATAATTTGCATCAATCTAAGTGGACACACATACAATTGTTCCTAACAAACGAACAAACATACGGAACGGGATAAACATTTCAAAAATAAATGTATCACTCATGGATTATTTCTCATTGTTGGAAGGTTTATTGGTTTTACCCTTCTGATTCTCAAACTTTTTGATGTGAGTGAATTCCAGATCGATAATAAAAAAATTTTGGCACCCCCAACATTATGTGTACGAAATTGTAAAGAGATTTTATTAATCTTAGGAAAATTTGTCATATAAGAGCTAGAAGTAATTTACATAATACCTTTATATTTGGGTGTATTTTGGACAAACATACTGTTTCACAAGACAAGAGTTCTACCATATAGAACGTTTAGCACAAGTTACCTCCCGGCATTCTACTTGTCGAGGAAAGTGCACCACAAGGCTATTTTATATGGGACTCAAATTCAAGTACTAATGCAAATATTTCATTTAATTCGAACCAGGGCTGACCATATTCAAATCATTTGCTTTAAATCAAGATTTAAATAAACTGATTCTTTTAACAAAAATCATTGGTCTTTATCAAAAATAAAAAACATACAAATTATAATAAAAATTTAATTAATTACCACAAAACTATCAATAATAATAAAATTCTAGAATTAGAGTACTCTACAGGAAATGAGCACCGGTTCCTCAAGTAAAAAACATTTCGATGACTACTTTTTTATAGAGGGTGAGTTGATTTAATTACATTAGGGCAAGAATTAGAGTACTTAATATTTAATAATAAGTGAGCACCCCTTTGTCAGGTAGTCAACATTTCGGTGACGAATTTTTACACAGCGTGATTTTGATTAGGACTAGAATTAGACTAATTTATAGTGAGTGATCATCCCATCATCTGGCAGTATGCATACGATGACTAGTTTTAACAGAGGATAATTTTGATTTAATTAATTTAGGACATGAATTAGAGTACTTCTTAGTTAGAGAGCAACTTTCTTTCAGTTGGTAAACATTATAGTGTCTGATTTTTACGGAGGGTGATTTTGAACTAATTACATTGTGGTAAGAATAAGAGCACATTACGGTGACTGGTTTTTACGGATTTTGATCTAATTACTTTAGTACAAGAATTAGAGTTCTTCATAGTGAATAAACCCTTTTCTCTCAGATAGTAAACATTACGGAGATTATTTTACGGCAACAATTAGAGTACTTCATAGTGAGATAGCACCCTTCTCTCCAGTAGTACACCTTATAGTGTAGAGTAAAAATTAGAGTACTTAGTGAGTGAGCACCCGAGAGTGATTTTGATCTAATAAGATTAGAGCAAGAATCGTATAACATTCGAGGGCGTTGTATTAAAATAAGACAGTTATAATAACCATCTGTGGCTCAACATTCCTATATGGAACAGTTCATTACGTATTTGAGATTTCGTTACATTTTATGTTGTCATTCTATAGCCTCTGCAATTTACGAGTATAGTTTATAGTAATTTACGAAGGACACAGCAGTATATTTATTTGGTTAATAACAACCTTAGAATTTGAATCACAGATCTTATAATTTGCTTAGCTTGTGCCCCAATACACTTATACCATTTGAGCCAACGCTTTTTTTAAATAATAAAAATAAAAACAATAATAAAGTACTAATCATAACAAAGCTATGACTAGTAAAAAACTAAAACAAATTCATTTATATTTTACTATTCTTATGAAGATAATAAGCAAAAAAGAATAATCTAAAAAACAGATTTACAGGTAGTAAATACTAAAAATTCTCGGCTGCATTTCGTTTTCACGTGATTATTTAAAAATAAAACCCTATGAGAATAACGTAAAATTAAAAAGAAGGACAACGAACCTAAAATGTAAAATTTATAAATAGAAATAACCTGAAAAGTCAATACCAATGAAAAGATATTTTAATATGAATATATAAATTAAAATAAAAGCACTGTATAACTGTATTGAAAATAATTCCCCAGCAAATTCTTGCAAAATTCTGTTCTATATTAATTATCCTGAAATATCCGCTGAAGATTTCTAAACCAAAACAAAACAAGCTAAAGATCCGTTATTATAATCTAAAATTAACTGCTAATTACAGCATGAGCTGGTGTATCATTAAATAGATATAGATTGTCCTGCAAATTTTTGCTTGTTGGCAAAAAATTGACATGTGTTCCGAAAAGCTGATATTGAAAACGTGGCTGAAAATAGGTTATAAGTTTCGAATGTTTTATGCACATGTCATTTTTCTTCGAGAATATTTTTAGATATCAACTTTAATTCAATGAAATCATTGAAAAATTCTTGAAATACAAAAGGGGAAATACAGAAGTTTATTTACGTTTTTATTAGAAATAAAATTCTAGAGAAACTAATTGTTATACTATCTACAACTATAAGTAATTGTACCGTTTATCTATAATTTATTATGATATTTATATTTATAGATACATTTTTAGATAGGCCAGTCTTTATATAATTACTAAAAGATATTTTAAATAAATATAAATTTGAAAATTATAAAATTACTTCGATATTATTTTTAGAAATTCTTAAACTGTCATTACAAAGAATTTAGAATTTAATCTGATTTATTAATTAATATATCTAACTGCCATATATCTTATAATGTTATCTATATCTACGTGTGGGTATACCATTTTTTTTCATTCATAATTAAAATTTTAGTAAGATGGATACAGGTTTTTGATAATAATTGAGCAAAAGAAAATTTAATGTTACTTAAATCTCTGAAGGGTATTTTCTGAAAAAAAAATATTTAAATATAATTTGAGATTAAAACTGTTATTATTACGAAATGAAATATTATTTTCCTTTAATTATTATTATATTACATATTTCTCTATATTTTTAAGATTTTCGAGAATCAATAATAAATAATATATTTTTATAACATAAGTAATGTTATCGATAGATTATGTAATTTTTCATATAAAAAAACCGAATTTGGAAGTAGCAATAGCAATATATAACTATAACTTTTAAAACACTAAAATTTACAACTTGTTAAATATTTTTGTTAATAAATTGCTATAATAACAAATGATCCAATTTTTCTGAATATACAAACAAACAAAAAATTATACAAGATGGAAACGAAAACTAGAAACACTTATTCTCGGAAGTTGTTATACTCGTAGATACAGAAAAATTGTTCAGATAAAGTTTTTAATACTTTTAATAAGCAAACTTCAAACATTTTAATGATTTCTTTAATATCTCAAAAACTATAAAGTTTAGACCATAGATTATACCGGGTGTTTGTTTTCTAGGTGTACATTGAAGATGAACATGATCATGATCATTTTTCTGCAGGCTGTTGCCTCCCGTTTTAATTGACAATGACAGTGACGCACACTATGTGAGAAGTGTCACTTCACGCAGTGTACAAAATCAAGCTTCACACATGAAAATTGATACGTGAAGTATTCAATTCAGGCATGAGAGTAGAAAAAATTATATTTTAAATATAATGACAGTTTCAAATATTTTATTATTAAAAAAGTCATTTTTGAGAAGCCAGTAGATTAATGTTTATATAAAATTTTTATGTAAGCAAAAACTATTTTATCTTTTATATTTTACCTTATATTATTATTAATAACAATAAAAAAATTTAGGGGAAGGAGGTGGTAAATTTTATCTGGCACCCCGGCATCAATGCATTTCAGAGCGGCCCAGTTTGCATCAGTATTTGCCTTTGCATCAAACTCGTATGAAATGAGTACCATTCTACGCTTGTTCTATCATATACTATTTATTATATAATTTATTTATTTTTTCTATAGCAGATGTTAAAGTGCAATTTTATCAACCCAAATAGTAGATAAAGTATCACTTTAACCGCAAGGGTAGATAAAGTACTTTATCCAACACCGTGTAATTATAACGATATACGTATGCTGTTTTTAGATAAATAAAGTAGGTCATAAGTCACTAGTGAGCTAAATATATTAGCTCACTGTTTTTTGGTTCGTATCATAGTAACTACGTTATAAAACCTTCTCTACACTATTTTGTTCCTAAATGTCATTTCAAAATTCCATCTGTCAAAAATCTTATATGTATTTTATATCAATGATTAAAATGTGTTGGATAAAATGTTGTATGGCACACGTGTGTTAATTACCTAAGTCACTTGAAAAAATACCACACTCGGCCTAACGGCCTCGTGAATTAAATTTTTCCCACTTGACTTATCTGTAATGTAACACACTTGTACCATAAATAACTATAATTCGATATCTTTATATAAAAAAAAATTTTGGACAAAACGTATTGTTTCATTTTTTTTTAACTCACTTGATTTAAATTAAATAAATGCCAACTATTTGTGCAAATATAAAAATCAATTAATAAACCACCATATAACACCCTTCAACTATACTCCCTCATCCACTAGCAACCTTATCCCTACTGTACCCTACTGTAGCCAACCTCAACCCATCCCCAACCTCAACCTATCCCAACTTCCCAACCGAACCGCCAACCGCCATATAAACACTCTCCTCATTCCCAGCGCGCCAGTACCCAGGTACCAGTAGTGTTGCGCGTTTCGCCGTCAACGGTCGCAACAGACTGGTTCGTGGCTCGTGGCTCGTGGCTCCCAAACACGCGAGGCGAGAAACAGACGAGACGAGATACAGAGACGGTTGTGCTTCACAAACCTACATCGCTGTCACTGAGTGCGAGTGCAAAAACTGTGCAGTTTGTGAGTGGACCGTTAGAATGGAGATGTGTGGTGCCACTCGAGGGATTTACCTCTAAGGTAGGGAAGGATTGTAACTGACTTAAGTTTGGTTAACTGCCGTAAATTGAAATAAGTAGGAATATTGTTGCAAGTAATACATTAAACTATACTGTCTTGTCTGAAAACCAAGTTTCACAAGATAACTTAGTTTTTAACAGTGCCGGAATTAATTAAATGTAACTATCAAAAATTGTTTGTTCTAACAATTAAAATTTGTCTCTAAGGTAGGATGAGATTGTACAATTGCCTTAACTTAGTTTAACTACCATAAATCGAAAAACGCAGGATTATTGTTGCAAGTTATATTTTAAACTAAGTTTCGGGGAGATTTACCTTTAAGGTAGGATGGGATTGTAATAAGTTAGGATGGAACTATAACAGCATTACCTTCATTTAACAACGATAAATTGAAATAAGTAGGAATATTGTTGCAACTTATATATTAAACTATAGGAAGGAGATTTGTATTTAAGGTTGGATGAGATTCTAATTGCCTTAACTTCGTTTAACTACCATAAATTGAAATAAACCGGAATTTTGTTGCAAGTTGACTTTAAACTATATTTCAGTTTTGATGTTATTTTAACATTTGTCTGGAAACCGAGTTTCACAAGGTAACTTAATTTCTAACAGTGCAGGAGTGATTTAAATTTTACTATGAAAAATCGTTTGTTCTAACTATCAAAATTTGTCTCTAAGGTAGTTGGGAATATAACCGCATTACCTTCGTTTAATAACCATAAATTGAAATAAGTAGGAATATTGTTGCAAGTTATACTTCAAAGTATATTTCATTTTTGATGTTATTTTAAATACTTGTCTGGAAACCAAGTATCAAAAGGTAACTTAGTTTCTAACAGTACCGGAGTTAATTAATTTTAACTATGAAAAATCGTTTGTTCTAACAATTAAAATACTTATACATACATTATACTATAACAAAGTACAACAAAGCTTAACAAACATTAAAATAAAGCGAGATAAATCTCTAAAATAAGATAGAATTTGTTATATTATACCTAAATATTTAACAACAAAAAAGTGGATATATTGTTCTAATTTATATTTTAATCTATTTTTGATTTGAAACTTGAAATCCTTGTTGTTGTTTTAACATTTAATATTATTTTAACAAATAACATCACAGTTGTCTGGAAAATAAGTTTTAAACAAAAATATTCATCCTACGTATATACATTATTATTTGCTATTATATTTAAAAGCATTATTTTATTAAAAATTTTAAATACCTGATGTTATTATATTTTAACAAATATTTTCACCAGTATCTGGAAACTGAGTTAAATAAACTAAAAAACAAAACATTGTTTTACTTTATATTATATTATTTGCTACTATATTATGTTAAACTTTAGGTTATATATATATATATATATATATATATATATATATATATATATATATATATATATATAATTGTATTCTAAATTTTAAACACATTTGTTATATTATACATAAATATTTAACAGCAAAAAAGTGTATATATTGTTCTAATTTATATTTTAATTTGTATTTTATTTGAAATTTGTAATATTTGATGTTATTTTAACAAATATCAACTCACTTTTCTGGAAACTAAGTTTGTAAATAAAATATTGAATGAGAGACGTTGTTTATTTATGTCATATTATATGCTAGTTTACTTAAACAACTTTTTTGTTTGAAATTTGAAATACCTGAAGTTATTTTAATAAATATCATCATACTTGTCTGGAAACTAATTTTCCTAAACAACAAAATAAAGAAAAAACCTTGTTTTAATTTATAGCTAATTATTAACTAGTTTATTAAATCAAACTTCGAAAAACAGTTTGTTCTAACTATTAAAACCCATACATATATTGTGAAACCAATATACAATGAGAATATCTATAAGATTATAGTATGGAAGGAAAATATTTTGATTATTTTTATTAAATTAGAAAGATCTGAAGAAAAGATTGTACAATAACTATTTTTAAATTACTAAACCTAAAGACGAAATTATAGGTTTTCTCATTGTTGTTGTTGCTGTCAATTTTAAATTTATTATCATCCTATTTGGAAACACAGTCCTATTATATCCTGTTATTTGCTTTTTGAAACATCATTTTATTTAGTATAATTTAAATTTTATTCATACATAAATTCGGTAAAAGTTTTTATTTTGATTACTGGTATATTTAAATGTCAAAATATTTTGATTTTAAAACAAATATACTACATAAAAAAAAATTCATACAATACTTTTCATCAGAATATACTAGTGCTTATATTTTATTATTAGTAAATATTATAATAACTACATATATTTGGAATAAAATAAAATTTATTTTAATAATTTATGTACTTTGTATAATGTTGACTATATAGAAACAATTTTTGTAACAAAAATTGTTGAGCAAGGCAACTAAATAACCTTAGTTATATATTTATAGGTAATGTAATTAATTTGAAAATACCTATCCTTTATATTATAGTAACAAATAAATACGTTGTTATAAATATTCTAAAAAGTTTTAAACTTAAGAGAGCAATGTACTTCACAAAAAAATAAATTTCATTCCTACAAATAAATATGAAATATCTTAAACTTTTACCTTGATTATTTGTAATTTAAAAAAAATTGACCTTTTGGTGAGGACGTACCAAAATCGTAAATAACATGTACCAATAAAAAATATGTAAAACATTGTTAATAAAAATAAAGTAAGTATAATATAAACAGCATTTTTTTATAATTTGCATTATTTAGAAATTTGCTAAATATGTAGTGCTAGACTAAGTATGTATATTTATATACTACGGTATAATATATAGTTTAAGTGCAATAAAAAAAGTCAAACAATTAAAATTTATTTGAATTATTTATAAATCATTTAAACTGTAATGCGTTTTCTTAAAATTGTTATAATTTACGTATGAGAAACAATTTTAAACGTTAAAATATGTTAAAGTGAAAAATTATCATTGCATTTTAACTTTTGATTAATGGTAAATGATTCATCATTGTTTTGTTAAATTTATATCATATTCTACCGTATATTATTCATAAAAGTGATAATAATATTACGAAAATATTTACCTACATACACACGTTGATATATTTAAATGTGCATTGCGAAAGAATAATATATTATTTTATATATTGCCAATAATTGTCATATAAATTTTACAAAAAATAAAAATTGCATAGAAATATTTGTATTTATAATAAATATATAATTCACATGCAAATTAGTATTTACAAGGTGTAAAAAATGTAACTGTAATTTTTATTAAAGATGTATAAAAGAGTATTGTATTTTAAAATAATACAGCTTTTATACGCATATGTGAGTATTTTTTAAAATTTAAACGCAACTTAAGTGTACAATAGTATATTGTGCAACAAATGCAGGAAGTTTCCCATTTCACACAAGGAGGGAAATAGGTGATTCTGCACGAGTGGCACACTATACTTTTTCTACGACCATATTTCTAAAGCTTACAGAATAAAAATAAATGCACGGAAGCTATTTGACATAAGAACAATATGGCGCACGTAACCTCACAAAGAGTACCTTCACGCATGCGCAGTGTTGGCAATTACTGTGAGAAATGATAAATACGCAATTTTGAAGCTTTATATAGAGTGAGGAAAGTGCCACTTTCTATAGTGGTCATAGAATATAGTTATGTGGGATCGTCATTTTTCCAGATTTCTAAGATCGCGCCACAATAGAACGAATCTGGGAAAAAAGTTCATGCAAGAGGTTTGTACAATATTTTTGTACGAAAATCATAAAATCAATAATTTGTTTTTATTTTGGTACAAATATTTTTACTTATTGTATACATATACTATTTTGTTGTCATATGTTTCAATACCCATGTGCTGTCAACATGATTGCAGTTGTTGCCAACAATGAGTGCCAAATGCAATAAATTTATTTTTTCTAAATTAAATTTCATTCAGTACTCCACTATTATTATTATGTAAACGATTATACGTTTTTATTATAAATACAGTTTTTTAATAAATGCTGCAGAAATAGGAGTGCTTTTTCCAAAATTTCCCGCACGCTAATCTGGGGGAGACTTGGGAAATTGAGATTCCCGACGTTGCTTAGGTGACGAAAATCAACAGATTTTATTATAAAAATACAAAAATATTTTTTATTTCATACTGTGTCGTATTTCCATATTTACAATTGTAATTTCAATCCGGTAAATAAAACTTTACAGTATTATTGTTCTTATATCGTTACTAAGCAAACATTTTTAAAATATTTGTACATTTGTTCATAATTTTTTTTTACATTTGACCTTATTTTAATAAAATTCTGTTGAAAGTTTATGATTGACATGTCATAAGTCATAAATGACAGATGACAGCGTTTTTCTTCTTCAATTTTACGATGACAACTTTACAATTAAGATTTTTACTTTACATTATTAATAATTGTCAAAGTAATAATCTTACAAGAGAATTTTTTAAAATAATATTTATTAATAACGTGAAACCGGTAGGTACTATTGAACAAAGCACGGATGTTATGAATCATACCAGGTCTTAACTTTGGAATTCAATTGACATCTGCGGCGGTTATGATACTCATAAATATCCTAGGTATCTTAATAGCTATTAAACATATGTACAATTAAAGTGTACAAAAATATTTATATATTTTATGAACCATTAACAATACGCAATTTTAAACTCAAGTTAAAAAAAAATATGGATAAACCAAATGCCGATTACAACTGTTATTAAAAAACAAAAGTTAGGAATTTCCTTAACTTTAACGGGTCAGTTACAACGCCTACTCACTCGTATTTCTGAGCCCACGTTTTGGGGTAAACAAAGGTAACTATCCCGACAGTAAAAGATAAGGTTCAAAAGACTTTAATGAAAATCCACGTCTGAAATCTAGATCAACCTTTTGACAAAGAGAAAGTTGTACCCGCATGGAAATTTGCATTTTGCTGATAACAAACGGAAGCGGATTTTGCTAATATTGTACTTCCCTATATGTTTGCAGATCGTAGTTTGATAATAATCTGACTGCGGAATAATACCTTGCATATGTGTGAATTGATTTGGCCATTTAAAAATGCAGTGACCACAGATGGGAAAGATAATTTTTATTCTAAGTATCTTAAGATACAAATATTTCTTAAAAGTATTTAATATAACTACTTAAGATACATGAAGGTATCTCAGGTACTTTTCAATATCTTAGACCCTTTTAAACATCTTAAGGCCTTATCACACGTATGCACATAACTGCAACTTGTCGCATATAATCTGCAACCCCAAGCATTTCGGGCAACTTTTGACGTGTGATAGTGCAACTATTTTCATGCAACTAGTTTTACATTTTGTTTGAAAACCAGTTGCAGATACCTGCGACTTGTAAGATGCGCATGCGTACTGAAATTGTTTGAGGGAAAAGTACCCTAGATTGTTTCATATTTGTTTGGAAATCGTGGTTAGCAGTGCAAGTATTAAAATGGCAGTAAAAATGGAAAATGAAGAATAAGTATTAAGGCAGTCGAGGAATTCATACTACAAATTGAAGAAAAAATGAATACATTAAGCAAATGACAAATGAAATAATTAACAATATTATTTCGGTAAAATATTAATATAATTCGTTTAACAATGTATAATTGCAAAGCAACTAGAACCATGAGTACCAACTTCAACATTAAAAAATTACTGTATTTCATGCAATTTTGCGTACGTCTGATATCATAGGTTGCTTGTCGCAGAAACTTCTGTCAATTCAGTTGCAGATATGTGCATACGTCTGATACCCGCTTTAGATACTTTCAGATATCCACCTTAAAATACATATAAATAGGTAGATGTAGTAGAAGTAGATGTATATGAAACTGACATGCGGATTTTACAACCTTTTATGGAGAGGTGGAAAGCTTTGTAGTAAGGACTTATGAATTATCCCAATTCAAAGGTATCACTTGAAAAGTAAGAACAGAACCGTATGATACTTTTCTCGTCATGGATAGATATTGGCGGCTCTGTTTTTTCGACATCGACAGCTGATCTTCTGTTGGATGTTAATACTTAGTTTCTGCCTTTGTTCTTCTATATATAAATAATATTTTTTTGTGTAGTATATTCATTAGTATTAGTATTTCCTTATAATGGCCTTCTAACCCGAAATACGAATATAAGTATAATTAAATGAAACACCCAAATATTTCTTATATTTATGTTAATAACTGTTTGTATTTAATCTCTTCTCAATTTTCAAATTGAAATTAAAAGACGTGCATTTAAAATGCATTATTATTTGAATATTTTAATCTAGATTTAAAAATATATAATTAGGAAACATTTTGAAAGAAAATTTCTGGTACGACCCTTAAAGGCAGAAACAGAGGACAGTACCTGACTAAAAGAACCATTACCGCAAGTCCCATAAAACTTTATAAGGGCCACTCGGTTTATCCGAATTCCGAAAATGAATTTCATATATGTATGCGTCTACTGTACCTCCTTAATAACTGCAAGTTAATAGATACGCCCCCTTTTTAATTTTCGAATTTCTCTTAGTAATATTATCTGGGATCTTGTGCATTCAGATCGTCGGTAAACAGCACTGAATGATTGGAAAAGAGTTAAATTTGATTCACAGATTCACCACCTTTCATCAGAACAGGATGAGAAAAAATTATTTGCCTGACTTGAGTTCTTGTGACTTTTTCCTCTTCCCGAGATTGAAAAATCACCTCAAGGTAACTTATTTTGGGACACTTCAAAAGATTTAAACGGCTGTAACCGCCTAGCTGAAGGTCCAGTATCCGAGTTCCAGCATTGTCATGAGGATAGGAAGAACCGTCTCCAGCATTGTGTGGTTTCTCAAAGTTATTTTGAGGGAGACAATATTGAATTGTAATTCTATTCGAACATTTTTTTTTAAATCAATTTTATTACTTAATTTACACACCTCGTATATACGGAAATTCGATTATGGTCACATACCCCATTATAGGAGAGGCTATAATATGTAAAGAAAGAGGAATGACATTTTGAATAATTACTTTAGCAATTAACTTGATAGTAAATAAAATTAAATAATTAAAATACAGCATCATCATGGCCTGCTATATTAAATTTAATATTCATTTTAATATAGAGTTTCGGAAACACCCATAATGGCTATCAAGTTACAGAATACTGTATATATGTTAGAATACATTGCAAAACTAATCATTAAAATCATATTAATGATTTAAAAGTTGAACTAAGCACCCGGTATACAGGATGTTCCATTTAAGCGTGCCACCATGGCTATCTCGAGAACTATAAGAGCTACGAGGTTGGTTAAATTAGCAAAGAACCACCATTTTACAAGACTAATACAATGAGCAAAAAATATTTTTTTCGACCAGTGGTTCTCAAAATACGGGACACAACTTTCTTATTTTAAATGGGAACATATATTTATTTTTAGGTTATTCGATAGAGTATTTTTTTCTGAATTCAACGATATAAACATATTATATACTAATATAACAAAATAACTGAGAAAAATGCATGTGGCTGAAAGAAGAGTGCTTTGGATAGAAAACAATTCATTTTCGTCTTAAAACTGACAGTTTAAAAACATAAAATTTAACAAAAAATAATCAAACAATGTTAGACAGAACTATATGTCTATGTTTTCTAATCATAGCACTCTTGTTTTAGCCAGATATAAATAAAATACATATAAATCTAACATACATTTTTCGCAATTATTATTTTGTTATATTAGTATATGATATGTTTCCCGTATTTCGAGAACCACAGGTTTTTTTTTTGCTCATTATATTAGTGTTGTAAAATGGTGGTTCTTTGCTAATTTAACCAACCTCGTAGCTCTTATAGTTCTCGAGATAGCAATGGTGGCACTTTTAAATGGAACACCCTGTATAAATAAAGCATAATGATGTGAGCGTATTTTTTTGCTTTTAAAAAAAACTTCTAATAATAATGAAAAGTAAATTCTCTTGTTCTTTACTTAGGGTATCCATTTTAAATTTTCTTGTCACAATAAAAAGAAGATAAAGTGATGATTAATTACCATTATGACGCATAAATAAAAATATTTCCCCATAGAAATTTGACTTCATTTATATAAATATCAACCCGCGCAATTCCAAATTTGTGTAGGTGAAGTCATTGTCACTAACTTCACACAGACCGCAACGTTGCCAACGTCATATCAAACTATCAAGTTCTTGGAATGTTAGGGAAATTTTGTAAGTTGGCAATACGAGGCAGTGAGGCATGATTTCCGGGTGAATTGTTACTACATAGTTTCCACAATAGATCAGGGGATATAAATAAAAAATGTTTTGAAGCTTTTCCAAACTATTTTCTAAACACTATTAAAGATAAAATATCATTTTTCTAATTGCATTTTCTTTTGTGCTTCATTTCTTATTTTTAATTTTAAACATCTCGAGTTTTCGACAATCTTGTAATTAACTTTACTCTTTATTGCACTCTCCATTTCAGCTATAATTAGTAAAGGATCTTTACGGAATATATAACCACTAATATTTGTGATAAAACAGATTCGCACACCCAACAATGGGTAATAAATATAAATAAATATTTTTTTTTGAAATCGATATTAAAGTACACAATATCACTCCGCGAATTTAGCCAAAGTAGTAGCAAAAGTAAAACTTTACAGACTCTTATGTCAAAATTTGACTTTACCGACATCTGTCAACTGTATTGTAACGTTTTATTTATTTAGGTGAAGTGTAAAATTGATTAAAACACTAATATAAGACTAACCTATATCAATAAAGGCTTAAACACTAAGATAATTTATTTAAACAATTATAACTACGCAATATTTATTTCAACACTATTTATATCACTGTCTATTTATTTATATCACCATGTGTTCTCTACCCGTATCAATACAAGACTGTCCTCGCGATCTTTTGGTCGGGGTACTTATATTAAAATACATCATTCTAGAAGATTCTTTGATTCCTTGAAATCAGAACAATGGGAAGCGAACGGACGTGTTCTGACCTGCACGCTAGCGGTCGCCGCCCGCGGCGCCGCCCGCGCCGCGACCCTGGGTTCGCTACAGTATTAACCTATATTTTAATAGTATTATATTTTTGCGTTTATTTTAGCATTACCTAAAAGAATAAATGCAGACTACGTCTAAATAAATATGAAAATTATAAAGAAATATTTGACACATCTCCGTCTCAATAGCTAGCTGACGTTTTCCAAACACATAAAGCTATTTATTTATGTTATTAATTAAGAATTTAACGATTTCGGAAAAAATATAATGTATATCTAAGGACTAAAGTATTTTTTATTATTCACATGGTTTATTCTCCTCGACTACCGCCTCGTAGAATAAATTCCATATGCATAATATTTTTTTTTACTTTAGTCCCTTAATATACAAATAACTATTTTCTAATCTCATTTTCTTTAGTGCTTAATTTTATTTTTAAATTAAAACAACCCGAGATTTTAATAAATCTTATAATTTTCTTGTCCCTTTAGTGCACTCTCCATTTCAGCAATAACTAGTAAACGCTCTCTCCGGAATATATAATTACTGATATTTATAATAAAACTGATTGGCACGCCCAACAATGGGTAATAATTTGTAGTTGAAATCTTTTATATATTTTAGCCATTTCTTGTTCCCATAAAATACAATGGCATTTTTTAATGTGACAACTATTTATTGCCACAAGAAAAGCTATAAATGTAAATTAACCATAAGCCGTTAATGAGCAAATATTACATATAAAAGATCAAATTAAAGGTAATTAAACAGTAAATTTCCTAGTAGTTATTCCAGATATAAATAGTACTTAGTGTTACTATATAAAGAAATTAAAGTAGTACCTAGTAAATCATCCTTGAACACTATATTACGGTCCATTAAATTTCCAATTATTACTTGCTTAACCGTCGGATAAATGTTAATTATTTCGTAATAGTCAAGGCATTCTAGATTTTCCGATGAGCCAGATTTGTTCTCTACTTGTATTTACTTGCATTTTATATCTGCTATTAGATAAACAATAGAAGTATTTCCAGGCAAAATTGGATGTCAGTACCCTTTTTAATTAATATAAATTAACATTTTTAAAATACATTAATTTTTCAAGAAGGAGAATTTGAAATAGAACATTAAAATTAAAATAATTAAGCGGTAATATTTGATGATTTAAGAAATGTACGCAACAAGAAAAAAAGGTGAAAATTGCAAATAAGGAAAAGTTTAAATATATATTTTTTTTCATTTACGTACCGAGTGTGCCAAATAAATGTTGGCACAGACATTTATGAAAAAAAGTTGTTTTTCCTACATTTTATTTAATGTAGAGTACTTCATTAATGGCTTAGTTCATCTCCAGCTGTCAATTCATGATTATGAGGTCAGAATAACGACCTACGGAATTTTATTTTTAAAAAACTGTTGTCCCATGTTAAATGTCTATTCTAAGTTTTATCTAGGACACTCGATATATGAATTTTTAAGGACTATGAAGAAATATTTAATGTTTTTACAGAGAGCTGCGTTTTTATACAGAATTTACATTTTTTTCCTGATAATCAAACCTGCGCCATATTATTTTTTTATGTGAAATAGCTTTCGTGCATGTATTTTTGTTCTCTGACGTTTAGCAGTGTGGTGATAGAAAAAATATAGTGTGCCATTCGTGCAGAATCACCTATTTCCCACCTTGTGTGATTCTTAGCACTCGATTTTGTCTCGGGCCGAAATTATCACACCTCTTGGGAAATAGGCGACTATCTGCACTTGTTGCATAATATACTATTTCATCACTCAGTGATAAAAAAAATTATTTCCTAAATGGTTATGAAAAATTAGGCGTTTCAAAACGTCAGTCAGTTTTGAAAAGTGATACTTTATATGTCAAAATTAGAAAAAAATATTAAACAATACGATTTTTGACAGAACTGGAAGATATGAATTTATATCTTAACATTGTCTATGATTACCGAGGGAAATGAAAATTTGTTTACAATATACTATGTATCCGTAGCAATAACAAATATACAACAAGCAAATATTTTAATTGTCGTAGAAAATAATTATGTCCCTTTGTTCTTTATTTTGGGTAAAAATCCAATAACAATTTCCTTTAATGTAGAACAGAGTTTTTGTATGAAAAATAAATAAAACCTAAAAATGCATCACGAGTATGTTCAAAAACAAGAACATGCGTAGTGTTGGCAAGTACTGTGAAAATTTATTTCCTAAACCACGATTGTGAGAAATAGACAACTTTTAAGTTTTACATAGGGCCGGTTTTTTCATCTCTCAATCTCAATAGAAAAATATCGCATCGAAAGACTGATATAAGTTTTCATAAATATAAGTTATTTACTATTTCGATGCAATATTTTTCTATTAACTTATGGTTAAGGTAACCGGCATTTTAACCAGAGGTGGAAAAACCGGCCCATTGTATGACAAAAGTGTAAGTTTCTACAATGATCGTACAAAAGCAAAATTCCCTTTAGTATTCGTCCTTGCAGCCCTTAGAGGCTTATGTATGAATGTTTAAAAAGTAAATAGCAAAATGTTTCAGCCTTGTAGCGATTTAACTGTAGCCGCAGAATAAATGGAAAAAGTTAAACATCAAATCAAAGCTTGTGTCATCACATAAGCATTTCCAAACTTCCAAATCCGTAATGTTATTAAACGGAGCTGTGCCCGACATTTTAATAAAACTATGTGAGGTGGATGTTTTCCATGTGGATTCCCATTACACGTATGATACGGAAAAGCAAATGGAAAAAATGCGAGTATGGTATTAAAGTTTATCAATTTCACCGACATGTGGAGAGCAGAACAACTTGAATTCTTTAAATGTCAAATGGCTTATTTGGCAACAAACAACTGCAAGCAAAACAAAACAAAAACAATGTTCACTTTTCGTAGACTACTAAACAAAACAGTTACAATTATTCACTGAACAATTGTAATAATTTATAGACTAACCGCTTTTGTTTTACTGTAGTTTCCGTTCCGAAGTTTTTAATAAAACTTGAAATAAACGCGATTATAGTTCTTATAAAGGTCGTTTTAGACTAGACTATAAATTGTACAAGATCTTGCACCACTTTTGGTAAAATTTAAATTGGCTAATATCAAACAATAAATTGGTTGAAATTTTGTATACATCTACTATTTTTCATTCAATCTGTCAGCCAATTCATCTGTGAGCTTGCGCATATAAGAATTTTGTGATGTCACACGTTTCTAATGTTTACTTGTTTTTATTGTAGGTATGTAGTGTGGTTATAGTAAATATTGTAAAATTTAAATGTAAATGAATTTACAGTTACATGTCACATTGACGTGTTCAAAAAAAGTGCCTAAAATCAAAGCCAATATATTGTAAAAATAATTGCATTATTATGTCAGAATCTAACAATTTTTGGTACAAGATATTGTATCATTTCTTGTACTATTTATTGTCCCATATATAGACTAGTCTAAATTGGGCTTAAGAGATATTTGAAAATAACTTATGCAAAATTTAAAAAACGTTTTTTTGTAAGGTTGGGTAGCTTAGTGGTCAGGCGTCATAAATTATTGCAAATCAAAGGTATCACTTGAAGAGAAAGAAATGTGTCGCCTTAAATCTTGCTTGTATAGTATTTTCGGAACTCTAAGGTTATGGCTTTGACTTTCCAATCGTTGAGTGTACTGAAACTCAGCGGGGTAGTTCGTTACCTGGCAGTACCTGGATTATTCTAAATATTTTTGATTTTGTTATATTTTTTCATCCACTGCTTACTGTATTTTACTTTAAAAATAAAAATTTATTTAAATTTCTATCACATTTTTTTCAATATTTTTATTATGTAAGAATATAAAACTATTACATGACTGAATTAAAAAAAAAATACGCTATCGAATAGACATAAAAAATGTATAGTCACATTTAAAAACGAAGGAAGAAAAAAGTCTAATGGAATCTTTAACGTAAGTATAGTTGATTCTGAATCACTCGGACACAGCGATATTTTCATTTGGATAAAAATCGCGATGCTTGGATTTGAACTCCAACTTTCCTTATGTTAGTATGAGTCATTAATAAACAATAACACACCAGTAAGACATAAAAACTTATAAACGTTTTTAAGCAGTTTAAAATTAACTAAGTGTTGATTTTCGCATACTAAAGGACCGGAAATCTTCCCCATTAAATTAAGATCCGCAAAATCGATGTTTCACGGTTTTACGGTTTTTTATAAATAGATTTGCTATTATATTTACTTATAAATAAAATCGTGTAGATTTTCCAGTACATTTAATCCAATATTTTATATTTTAAATCCAGCATTCTACAATATTCTTAAAACGTTTTTTCCAAAGGTAAAGGCTGGCCCTTATAATCCAATATATTACTAAGTACATTTATAAGATTATTATTCTTTTTCCTATCTCCACGTTTCCTAACAATATTTCTTTGTCAAACGTACAATTGTTAAATTGTTTTACTACAAAATATATTGTTCCTTTATAAGAATATTACCTGCATTTTCAAAGTATAAATTATAAATTTTATAATTTTGAAAATATACAACAATTAATGGGTATTAGTGAAAATATTTCATTTCTATAGCTTCTATAGCCAAAAATTAATTTGCAAAAATTTAATTTTTTGGTGAAGGATTATGTGATATCAACATAGTAATATGATGGAAAAAGACAAGTAGATTAAAAATATCACATTTGACAGTTACTAATGACGTGAGTTTGACAACCTATGTTTAATTTTGATGGGAACGATTTGATACATTTCTGTCAATTAAATGTGAAGTCGTAACCATGAATATGACAAATCCTATGTTTCACATTAAAATAAATTCACGGCGTATGAATTATTGTATTATTGGAAAATAGTGTGTAAAAAAATGGTCGCAATATATAAGACAGGAATAAGATAAACTGATTCTAAAATAAATACAAAAATAAACGATAAATTTTGAGGATATTTTGAGAAAATAATTAGAGCAAACACTGCAAATTATGATCAGAAATAAAAGTAAGAATAAAGGACAATAAACAAATCAGACATTGTAGAAACTTAAATATATTTTGGGGCAAACAAAATTGAGCAAATTTCACTTTTAAGATTCCTTTAAATGGACAATATCACATCGAAACAAAATGTCAAATGAATTATTCAACATTGCTGTCAAAATATCAAATTTTTATTTAAGTGTTGCCAAAAATGTAAGTAAATTATGGGCAAGCCATTAAGAGCAAACAAGTTGAAACAGAAAATACCAAAGTTAAATAAAAGTTTTGAAATGTATTGCTTATCGTTAAGTGAATCTAATAACTAGTTAGTTCATTGTCTCTCAATCAGCTATATATACCTCTTGAGATCACGGCTTGTGTCATATAAATATTAATAGCAGTATACAGTTATAGCTCACGAGCAACGAGCAAGTATCTACAATGGCATATTCTCATGCGATTTGCGATTTAATTTCCTCACTGCTAATCTCTTAGTGCGAGTAGTACAGAATTAGATTACCCGACTTTATCAATCTTCATTTGCTGGACCAGATTAGTCTCACTATGGTTTCATTAGGATTTAATTAAGGATTTTTATCTCTACTTAAATCAAACTGATTTTAGGAACATACTGTGTGAGCGGAATATAGAACAGGGACGGAAAATATATTTTTGTACTTCTACAATAAAATCTGTTGATTTTCTTTACGTCTGGAATTTCAATTTCCCACGTCTTCTCCAAATTAGCGTGCGGAAAATTTTGGAAAAACACTACTATTTCTAAAGCATTTATTAAAAAAAACTGTATTTATAATAAAAAAGTATAATTGCAGTGTCCAAGTGGTTCGGAAGCCACTATACTCGTAAACTGTAGGTTCCTTGCAAATACTTTAGACTGACACGGTTTCCACAAAAATGCAAGTAAAGTTGTCATGGAACGAATAAAGTTTACTTCAATTTCATCTGTGATCCCTATTAAAATATCACCGCTTGACGCACAATGTATCAAGAAATCGTAATAAATATTTTATTATTAATATTACTTCCTACCTATATTGAAGCATTCAATAAGGGGTAGATTAAAGAATTGCCAAAAATTTGCCACGTCGATCGGCTGTATTTTTGCAAAAAAATATCGAAAATATATTGTGTCTGGTATCAAATTAAAGCATTCGATAAGGACTGAGTTGCAAAAATGATAAAAATAAGCGAAGAAAGTAGGTAAATGTTACACTGACGCGGGAGGCCTAGGGAACGCTCAGTGTAGCTGATCATTCGCTGGTCACCATGAATGAAATGCTTTTGGGAAATAAGTCATGTTTTCAATAATTTTTAGTTATTTAAGTTACAAGGAATGTAAGCACATTATAACTTTCGAGAAGGTTTGAACTGAGGTTCACTGGGTACTTACATTCCGAGTCGCTTATATATTTCTTAAACTTCAAATAATGTTAAAGTATTTATAAATGTAAATGTGACAATTCACTTGACAGTTCAGATTTATTTATTTGCAACCTTTTATAGTTAATTATAACCATAGTTAGACGATCTAATGTATATTAAATTACTAAGTTATTCTTAATTACCCTGCTAATAGGACAGTTATTTTTATAACTTCCCGTTGACAATGGTAATCAAATAACAGAAGTTATCAGGAACTTATGACTTATGTTTCTATGGAAGTAAGTTAAATTTAAATGAAGAGTGGCGCGAAAAATAATGGCCCGTATTAAGAGCTCACTTTTATAATAAAATCGCGATTTTAACGCTCCCTTTTACATCAAAATCTTTTGTAAAAAAGAACATTAAAATCGCGATTTTATTAGATATAAAAGCGAACTAGCTCACTTTTATAATAATATCGTGATTTTAACTTTAAATATTACATAAGATTATGATGTAAAAGTGGGCGTTAAAATCGCGATTTTATTATAAAAGTGAGCTCGTAATACGAACCAATATTTTTAACAATGTCTAATAATCTTATGGATAGAATCTAGGTTTGATTCCACCGAAACAAACTATTTAAAATCGATTTCATATCTATACAATACTCATATTTTGTCCAGAAAACGGAATAAAAACATTATAATCGATATCTCCCATCAAGCAAATTGGCAATCCCAACAATAGAAAATTACTCACTGACTTACTCTTATTTTGAAATAAGCAATGTTTTAATTAAATTACATTTTCCTTGTTAGCTCTTTTTGCGATCGCTTCCCCGTTTGATATATTCCGGCTTTGATTTCCATATAATCTTTTCCCTATAGCACCCTGCATCCTTGCAACCTCATCAGACATGCTAACGTCTCCACGCGGGTACTCGGAATTGCAAAACAGAACAGCGTTCACGTGGTTCAAGGTTAGTGGAACTTTCAGGACACGGTGAAACCAAACGGGCAGCACGGCGCGGATAGAGTTACGTCGCGAGAAAGTGAGATTGTGACATACCATGTGTTATGAGAAGAAATGCCGATGTCCCGTGCAACAAAACATACGTACTTTAACTACGCTTAATGTTTCTTATAAGTAATATTGTTAGTTTAGTTTAACGTGAAACAGGGGATTTGCCATATCCATAGTTACGACTTCACGTTTGATTTACAGCAATATATCAAAACGGTAATTTTAAAATGAAATATGGCAGTCATAATATTGAGGTTAAACAATAATAAAACTCATTATTAATATTTGTAATTTGGGTAAATTTGATGTTTCTACAGTAACTTTAAAATTTATTTTTTAATTGTTTAATTATTATACATATGTATTGCCATTAAATAATTTAGTTTGTAATATTCCTCAGTTTTAAAAATCAAGTGCTGTGAGATCTAGCAGTCCACTTTATTTGTCGATCGCATCCTTTCCAATGACATGGAAAGGTGTTATTTAAAAAAGTTCACAATTTGACAGTTAATAATAATGATAATTTGCCTACCTATGTTTCATTTTAAAGTGGACGCTTTTCAATACATTGCTATCATATGTGTTATTTAAAAAAAAATCATAATTTGACAGTTAATAATGAGGTGAATTTGACAATCTATATTTCATATTAAAGAAAACACGTTGGTACATTGCTGGTAAATGCTTCACGTTAATTTATCAGTAAACTTTACCAATAGTTGTTCTGTAGTAACAGACAAACTAGTGTCAAACATGACATTTAGATCACGACAACAAAGTTGGAGTGATTTAAGAATAATTTTTTATCGATTAAATTGATAGCCCGAATTACATTTACAGATCAAATATAAAATTTTTAATGTATGGTACTTATGTTTTATCAAACTGTTTCATAAGTAATACAATAAGAGCCAGGAATTTATTGAAAAAAATTACGAATACTTGTTGAGTAGTAACAGATAAACGAGTGTCAAAAATGAAATTTAGATCACGACAGCGAAGATGGATTGATTTAAGAGTAATTTTTGACCTGAATTGTCGTTACTTCGCAGGAATTATGAGTAAATTTTACCGATTAAATTAATAGCTCGAATTATATTTGCTTGATTATTTCACGAATGACAACAGTTTAAACATAAAATATTTGATATCATCAAAATGTAACCATGAATATGATACTGTGGTTTTATCAAACTTCTTCTCTAAAAATCTACCTACGGCCGTCAAATGAAGCATTCTAATTTGGTGAAAATGACGTATGTGAAATAGTCTTAAATTATTTGTGATATAAAAATTATTGATATTAATAACGAAAAACGATCTTCGACTGGATAGCGGATTGATGCTGAGAAAGATAAGAAATCGAACAGCTGTCCTATTAATTTTTCAAGGTTAGAAGTTAAGAGTAGTTGCAAAGTTGGTTTTTGAAATAAACATTCAATTTACAAAACAGTTGTTCGATTTGTAAAATCTTCCTCAACATCAATTAGTATTATTTACAAGTCTTTCGAACTTTATGAACGTCATAGGTGTATTCCATTTGTCTCTTGGATTAGTCTAAAGTACATTTTTATTTTCAAGTTACATATTTTTCTTTCTATATGATTAGTGCACGTATCACTAATTCACTCGCCGAAGTATATCAGAAAGTTGAGAGCCGATTAATTTGAACTGAAGTGATTTTACTTCGGTTGCTATCATTTGCAAATATCAACTACAAAATAAACTTGCGATTCTATAAAAGTAATCGTTATTTCTGGTTGATACAGACCAAGACAAATAAAGAACACTCTATACTGATGACTATCTTAATTTCATAGTAAATATTAATTTCAGCTTTGGAGATATATGATACTTGTAATTGATACTTAACTAGAGCAATTGTTATTTATAGTTGTTACGAGTATGGAATCTCATTCCTGATTTTATCCGACTTGTCAAAGTTTCTGTCAGTAGTATACTTACGAAAACTTAAACAATAATAAATAATATATTTGAACAATTTCCGCATATATTGCAAATAACAATAGGTACTAATAAATCTACTGCTATCGGAAATCAATTTATTTATCAGAGCAATTGTCGAAAACCTTCACATTTAATTCCCTTTATCCCGTTTAATGAAAAGTGAAATACTTTTAATATGCTAATCCAGTATGATATATGAGTTGTTATCTCCATTATACAGCCCTTTGAAGAGCGAGATAATACAAGAAAATCCCTTTAGCATAGCTACTGATACCGACCGATATATTATCTGCAAAGAGATTGACTTTTCAATTCTCGATGAAGTAATTAAATCCAGTGACCTAGTTATGACGGAATTCCATTGTTTTTACTGTATTGTCTTAAGTAATTTGCATTTACATGAAGTTGTAAACATTACTGTTATGTGAATAGTGTTGTTGGTTTGAAACAATGACTGCAAAATCACATTTTCCACAACTCACGGAACTATCACAGTCCGAATATTTTTCAATTTAAACTATTAAGTATAAAATGGCAGTAAGTGCTTCCTAACGGTTCAGTGTAAATTTTTCCAATAATCCGTAACTGGCAAAATATTTACTGACAGCAATGCTTATTATGTTTTATGTACGATCGACATAATAACAAAGTTATTGGAAATAGGTATTTACATATCAGGTGCGGGAACGCCTGATTCACGGTAATAGAACGAATCCGGGAATTAAGTCACGCAAGAGGTTTGCACAATAATTTTTGTACAAACATGAAACCAATAACTGTTCTTTTTTGTAAAAATATTTTTATTTATTATATTCACACTGTTTTGTAATTATGTGTTACAATACTATACCAAATGCTTTCAACCTGTCAACATGATAGAATTGTTTCCAACATTGTAAATCAAATGTACTAAATTTATTATTCAAAATATTAATCATTCAATATTCTAATATTTCTTTTTATTATTATTTGGCAAAAGAATATATGAGATATTATATTTTTTATTGTAAATATAGCTTTTTAATAGATGGTGAAAAAGTAGGAGTGTTTTTTTTTGTTCAAAATTTCCCGCGCGCTCATCTAGGAAAGACGTGGGAAATTGAGATTCCCGACGTTGCTTTGACGCAAAAGAATAGATTTTATTGTAGGAATACAAAATATTATATTGTGTATCTAGGAGGAAAAGTGATACATTCCCGGACAATGGTGGAACACCAGGAGTTCGCAAAGACACTTTTCCTATGTGGTACACACACCATTTGTTTTGATTGACAATGGTGACAGCTTTTTCAAAGAAATGTCTATCGAAATTAAAATAACACACTGATTCCTATTTTGTTAAAAATTAGAGAAATGTTAGTGTGTCCCAACATTTGAGGAAGTTATAATAAGTAACTTCCGAGCATGTTACAATATATATATATACATTCTATATTAAATTTTGTTTAGATTTCTATTTTGATAAAAATTGGGGAATGTAAATATGTCTTAACATTCAAGGAAGTTATAAGAATAGTATATACACATATCTAGTAGGAAAAGTGATATATTCCCAGACGGTGATGAAAATTGCAAGACGAGCCGAAGGCGAGGCCAGTAACACCAGAAGTCGTATCAGGTGTACATTCTATTTTTTTTTGCTCGGTTTATATTTAATAATAATGAAAGAAATATGATTGTATTTTTATTTACGGAAAACAATAGACTGCATACTGTACGAGAATGCTTTGTTATCGGCCAGAAAGATATTCCTGGACTGTTATTTTTCATAGCCTAGCAACTACACTAAAATACCGGAATAATGCACTTTCCGGTTCGAAAATACACCGGAAAGGTGTCAGTTTTCGTCCAATCGAAAAAAAAAAATATTTCACAAGATTTCTCATTTTTAAACTTTATCGTTACTGTGTTACTATATACTTACCAATTCCCAGATCGGTAAGTAACTTTCAAAATTACTTATTAATCTATAATTTATAATATAACATAGTGTCTTCAAAACTCAATCGGTAAATATTAAAAATTATACGATTGTGCAAAAATAAGTATAAATCTATAAATATAAATTCATTAAAAAACTCCCTCAAAGTTTTATTGTGAAAAATACGTAGTATCGAACAGCTACATTTGTAAATGGGTATGAGTATAACATCTATTTTTACTCTTCTATTCTTTATGGAAACTAATTTAAAATTTTCCGCTGTCACATCTGGTGTATGTGGGTAGAAAATTTTATAAGCGTTCTTTCTATTCACAAAAAGAATCCATATTGTAAGAATTTTCAAGTAAAAAACGTCATTATTCTTACGTCAAAACTAAGTTGTGTGTTCTTGTCTTCTATTACGTATAGTTTTATCTAGACCATGTTATTATACAGTCAACATACCGAGAACTTCATATCGGTTAGTGTTGCTGACTAAAATAAATGGTCACAGAACATAAACAAAAACATAAGTGCTTAATAATACGTAAATGCATCATCGTTACTTTTATTCCTTAAAGAAAATTCAATAGAAAATTGATTTCAATAATAAACTGTTGTGTTTGAAACAGGTTGGCAAAAATTATGATTTACTTTAAAAAATCAGAATTCATTGATTTAAAAAAAAATTAAATAAATCATGATTTTTTTAATTTGTAAAGATATCTGAGTATTATTGCACTTTTAATTGTATTTAAAAGCAATATAAATATTTTATTTATAAATGAAAATGAAATCTATAATAAAATTTAAACGATTCATCTGAATAAAACTAAAAAGAGTAGCAAAGAATTTTAAATATTTAAATTCTCATATTTTCTTTCTTTTACATGAGAATTAAGATGGTAAAATGGTATTTAATTTTAAGATATTATTGTATACAGAATATATTTTAGTTATTATTAATTGTGTCGTAGCAAATAATTAAATTTTTATTATAATTATTATATTTTTTTATCTTTGATACAACTCAATATTTTTATTAAAAAATCAGTTGATTTAAATCATGATTTAAATCAAATGTTTTAAATCAAGCCAACCCTGGTTTGAAATATAACAAATGCAAAAACATTTAGAAATGAAGTACATAATTAAAGATATTGACGAAGTCAATTTAAATAAAAATGTTTTCTGTTTAAGCACGAATTAATTTTAATCTTGTTTTTGTTCACAATTTTTAATTAAGAAGAAAATAATCTTCTCAGATTTTGTTGAATATTTAGCCCTTATTATAAATACCTCTTTGATTTCTCAATAATTGGCATTTTTTAATACCATGGAAATAATTTTCATTAATATCAGATATAGTAGAGTTCATTATATTGATAACAGGAAACCATATGTTATGTTGATAATTGTATTCATTTGTTTTCCATTGTTTTATTCAATTCTTTGATACAGTGTGGAAATACTCAATTTATCAATATTTTTTTCTTGAAATAATTTTTAACGGCTTCTGTTACTATCCGTCTAATCTGATAAAATATTTAATTATTTCTGATTTGAATATTTTGTGTTCTATCACGAATTTGTATCGTGATTTTTATCATATTTAAATTAGGTAAATTGCGATTAGAATCAAGTAGCATATTAAGTCTGATAAGCTTTAAAAAACAATAATATACAGAATAAAAGAGCAACATACTACACTTACACTTAGTATTGCGACAGAGGAGAAATAGAATATAATATCAAAGGTTAGATATTTTTATGCAGTGACAGCTGTTCAACTAATAATGAATCATCTGTTATTGGTAACTAGCTTCAAGAGGTTCAGGTCGTGTGTAAAATATTCCAAAACCACGGCTTGTCAAGTTATGAATAAAATATTTATCACCATGTAAATATACTTTAAGTACATCTTTCACGAACAGGATTATTTAGTCGTTTTGTGACAGATGGAACAAATTTTTCCTACATATATTTTTCAAAATTCTCACTAAGTAGTTTATGTTACTCACTTTAAACCATTGTTTATTTGAATTGTTTATTCACTAGGAAAACTAACCCTTACAAGCTACTAACATGAAAAACTTTAACATTATTTTTTTAATTTTTGTTACTGTCATACAAAATTTTGACACAACATTATTAGTGTGTAACAAATACTCTTTTGTAAAATTTATGGAAGGTAACAGTTTTACTGCTTTAAAGAGATAATAAAAACTATTTTACTTTTATAATAATGTAAAATTCTACTGCATTACGAGTAAAAATTGCAATATTTATGTATTAAAGGAATAAACTAAGGTTTTATTTTCGAGATTAATACCCGAGGTGTAGTCGAGGGCATTTTCAGGTGAGGAATAACGAAGTTTATTCTCGAAATGTAAATAGAACCATATAATTTTTTATACTTTACGTTAACAGTTGTTATATCGAAAACAGTTTAATAATGTAAGATATTGTTCCATTTTTGACATGTTTGTTCTTGTAAAGTTGGTACTTCTAACAACTGCACCCCACTTTAAATGTCAAATTAATAACTTCAAATATTATTAAGTGTTTTTTAATTCAATTTATATTATTTCTGAGTACGATAATCGAATAAACAAAACTATTTTAAAAGGATATATAAGCTTTTAAAGATTTTTTTATAAAACTCTGTAATCAAGAGATTGTTATTTATTTTTACTTTATTCCTTCATTTATTTTATTCCCTAGGGAATAAAGTAGTTTAGTATGTATCAATTGTCAAAAATGTAAAATGATATAACAAAACTTAAACAAAAAAATGCTAATCGATTATTCCGAAGTGATATTGCCATTTTAAGGGAAACTTAAAATTTAAGTATTATAGGTGGAACAGGCCATTAATTATATAAATTTGTGACAGACTACTTACTACTAAATACTTCAAAATTAGAAAATGTTAATTTATTTACTTTTAAAATATTTTGTTTTAATCTTATTTGGGTCGTGAAAAAAATGTATGTATATATACACCTAAGAAGAGAATGCTATTCCCCTCATGAGAAATATCTTCATTTCTCTCCTCTATGTATAAGTATAATATATATTGCTCGAGTTATGCTGACAAATTGAAACTTAAATACTAGCGTATAATGTTACAATAACAATTTTAAAGTAATTCTGGTTGAAACCAAGATTGGCGAGTTGATATAACGTAGTGTCCGAATGACCCTAATTCGAATCTACGACCAAGGACAATTTCTCATGTAAAAGTATTATAGCATCGCTTTCTCAACGTTGCACAACGCTAAGTGACGAGGAAACGCTCCTATTTACAATTGCATCTATTTATAGACAAATAGTAAAAATAATGAGAAAACAATGACCGCGGAAACTGCGGTTAGTCATTTCACAGCCGACTTGATGTGATTATCTACGTATTGTTCCAACACAATGACATCGGTGGGTGTGAATGTATATTAATCATCGACACATCACTAAGTCAATGACAAGCTCAATGCACATGAAGCATTAAAATGCAAGTAACCCGGAAATTCAGTCTTTACACCTGGCATTTTGACGCTTTCTTTCGTAATCATGATTATCATCATCAAAATTTGTGGCACAACTTTTCTAAGTGGAACTATTTAAGGTACTTTTTCCTTTAAATAATGAGGAGACATTTTTTTTTTACTCAAAACTATACCTAGTGAAAAAATCATAGACAAAACTAGCTCAGCTACAATTATACCGTAATTTAATTAAAGAAAAGGTAGTTTGGATTAAATAAAAAAAAAATACACTCTATGTAATAAAATAGTTATTTGTACTACTAGTCCAGAAATTGAACTATTACGAGAGCGAGCTTATATTGATAGGCCGAGCTGAAAGTGAGGCCTCCAAATGCGAGATCTCGCAGAGTTTTTAGGCGTGTGATACACAAGATTTAATTTATTATTACTACTTAATATTTTATGCACTATAATTTTTTATGTCAGAAACATTTTCGGATCACATGGATATATAAACAATTTACTTGTTTTATTGGAAAAATTTAGTGATATTTATTCTAACCAAAAAAATAAAACGAATGTGAATTAATATTTTTCAACAATAATCGTAATCGTACAACACGAATTTCATATGAATAATAAAACAAAAATTGTGTTTTTAATTAACGTTTTACATTTTCAATAAAATAAAATAAAATAAAATATTTATGCAGAATGTAATATTAAAATATTTAAGCTGGCATTCCAACATTTTGCCGGCCTAGACAAAAAGAGATTTTCGGAACGATTTTGAATTCAACACGAGTATAATATAAATAATAAATCAAAAATAGTTGCTTTAATTAATATTTTACATTTCCAATAAAATAAAATTAAAAACTTTGACACAATGTAATGCTAAAATTTTTAGACTGCTATTTCTAAATTTTGCTGAATACTACTTATATCAGATGGAAGCACGAAAAATAAATTCTAAAACGTAAGTCTGTATAAAATTTGAAAAAAAAAATTAAAAATATAACGCAAATCTAAGGGTTTTAAAAATTGGAGGAATGCGCCTATTTTTCTGAACCACATAATATATTATACTGATTTATTAGTTTTGAGACAAAAATTTAATTAAATCGTAGACTGACTACAATAATTTAATTTAATTTTGGCGTAACTACAGTTGGGTACAGGTGTATGTGCTTGTTGCAAAACATATTTAAAATATTTTGGAATATTGACGTAAGTTGGGAAAATAAATATGATACATTAAATACGTGTGTTTTTAGGATATTGTAGCCAAATCAACAAAATATGTAATATGTTTATACCTTTAAACATCAAGATGAAAAACAAATTTTGTTAAAATATTAAATTAGAAATTACCCAATATGATTATTCTGTTTTTGTTATTGTTTGAAATATGAACTTCCACATTTACTTTTTGTTCTTTTTAATCAAAATTTCCTTGTTTTGTCAAGCAATCGGTAAAACCGTGGGTGACATATTTATTGAAATTTTCCTAATCTCTCCCATTCATAAATTTGAGTTTGGAGCTTAAATAACTGGTTATTAATACCCGGATAATCGGCAAATTTATCCATGCATTTAAGAGGAAATGACAAGTGACGGTTAAACACATGCCGGATGTGGCGAACTTAAGTAGCGGGCAAACATGTGACGTCACAAATGTCAGTTAGGGTTGGGGGAGGGAAGGTTAAAGGGCATGACCTACACGAGCAAATAAAGGAGGAACCTAGGACGCCAGGTCTAATGATCAATGGGAAGATGTATTTTCGTCTTAGCAATCATTAAACGATATTTCACTTGTAATAACAAATATACCATTCATTATTGATTTTGTTAGTTTATTTTTCAAATTCTAGTTTTGAAATTTAATTAAACAAACGGAAGAGATAAAACGCAGCGGTGGCTTACTTGCTTATCGCCCTCCGAAGAGACAAAGTACAAAAAAAAAGTAGTAATAGTGTACAGTGAAGTCCGGATATAACACGAATATTTTGCATTCTTGGTTCTCTGTATTCAAGTTTAATAAATAAACGCAATCAATATCATTAATGGTCACATCATCATCATTTTGTCATGGATTCCTCAAATTTAATATCCAAGAGTTCGTTATAGGAGTATAGTAATAATTATTAAAATTATTGTTGCACTTGTGTTGGTCTGTCAGAAAATTTTATAACCCAAAAAGGAAATGTCAAATTCATTTTAAATGAAACAAGCAAATACAAATTGCTGTCAATCAAATATCAAGTCGTAACCATGGTTATGATAAATCTCCAGGTTTCACGTTAAAAAATACTGACGGTATACCAAAATTCGTATCACATTCGTATATTCACTTTAGGAGCGTTTGATTATTTTGTTTTATATACTCAGAAATATCAATGTCACTTTGAATTTTATATATTTACGGAGAGTAGAATGTAACCTTTTTCCTTCAAACATAACATCGACTACATAAATGAATGTGTAATTTAAGTCTATGTACTTTAAGCATACAACTGAAAAACGTACCAAATTTAATAAAAAAAAAAAACAGGAACGGGAAGGCAGTAGGAATTGAAATAAAAAATTGACATATAATTATTTGACGTTTCGTTTCTTTTGTTACTTTTTAATATAATTTTTATTCAAACGTCTCGTATAATCGAGAATTTTCAATCCTCTTGTTGTATAATATATGATAATTTCGAGCCCTGGATTTAAACAATTTATTACTTAAATAAATAACGCTTATGATAGTTATTATATGTACCCGTTTTACAGTATACCTTTTTTCCTCTATTGTCTTACTAGATAAGTAGTTAGACTAATTTGTCTTTAGACCATGATTCGATTTAAGAACGTTGCGTAACTGATTTTATTTAGTGACTTCACTAACAACATTAAGAATAACTCTTAAATCGCGACAAAATAGGCAATTAATCTCCGTAAATATCCCTTGAGGAGTAAACCATTCGATCGTATTTGAGGCATAAATTTTTATTAAGGAAGTAATTCCAGTGGTTATCAAACATTTGCAGAAATAAATTAAATGGGAGTGAGTTATAGACCAATTAATATGTCATAATCAGCCGCCTTCACTCCGCTAGAATTATCGCTTGTCATTTCCATTTAGCTAAATTTATCCACAAATTGCATCGATTAACTTCAGACAATAAATTCAACCCTGGCGATTTGTTTATGTTTTATAATTCAGTCCTTGATTCGCAAGTAAAACAAGTCAATAATCGATTCACCTGAAAAACAACCGGCCATGGAAAGACAAGATTAAAACAATAATTATTGTCATTATTCCGAAGCTTTTGTTTTGTTATATTTATTGGAAACCCATTGACCCATATTAAATTGTTTCAGAATACAAATTGAACAGTTTTTTTAAAAAAATCCATTTCAAATATTCATACAATATGTTTTTAATGCGCGAACACCATATGTGAAGTTTTTTGTACTGTGCTATTTAATGCCACATTGAACATGAAGTAAATTCCAGCAATTTGAATATTGTTTGAATTTCACATTACGTTATCTATTAGTTGCAAAATTATTAGCGTTCCACAATTGCAAGAATTCGCATCAACAATAAAAGGTCACTATATGGTATTGTACTCTTTACCTAATTTATACGAAACCGAACCACACTATACAGTTATCAATAACTATGTAAAGAGTCAAACACTCAATCAAGTAGTTAATCAAATGAAATAAATTTGTTAGGGTAATAAAAATCAAATAATTCATTATTATTTTTGACACGTATATTGTATGCTTCGTCTTACGCAAAATTAAAGATTTTTCTCTTATATTAAGTTCACAAAGGGCCAATATTATAAACGATACTTATACATAAGTAAAGATTAAATATAATCTCTACTTATATTCAAAATACTAGGCACACTTTCTTAAAAGAGATATTTGTATCATTTGTCCAGAAATTGAACTTTTGTAAAAGTATGCGAGATCTCGCAAAAGAGTTTCTGTGCCTTGTACACAAGATTTTTTGAATCGATTATACTTTTAATTTATTAAAAAATATTATTACTACTTAAAATTTTATACACTATAGGTTTTTATGTACCATTTTCTATTCACATGGATATACACTTAAACCAATTAGTCTCCGTACACAAGTAAAGAAAAAAAGTTTTCTATTTTTTTAATTTTATTGAATACATACAATTTTAAACGGTTTGTCTACTTACTTTTGTAATAAGTATTCTTAGATCTTTGCGTAGTTTTTTAATCCGGATTACACAAGGGCATTGTTCCATAAAGTTGTGTAAATTTTTCGTTTAATCCAACCCATCTTTGCAGTATATAATCTTTGTCGTTTTCCGAAGATTCTACGAATTTCTATCAGATAAACTTTAAGTATGTTTTACGAATCTATAACCAAAATAATACCGCTATGTCTGAGTGGTTCAGAATTCACTATCAGCTGTAAGTTTCTTGCAGAACTTATAAATTGTTCCACTAAAAATGCAAGTAAAACTTAAGATACTTGAGGCCCTGATCCATTTAAGATTGTTATGCCACAGATGATGTGTGTTTATACCCACAATATTCAAATTGGCTAATGTTAAAAACGAATTTTCCAAGAAAATAGTTATTTATGTATCAAGGGCATTATGAAGATGTTTACTTTGTGGTGCTTATAATATATATTTAATGTCTTTATATAGTTGCATAACAAGTTAATATGTCAGAAATTATTACCCGTTCAATGAGTTTTCTCCAAAGAATCTTCAACTTTGTAGTGGATTCTGAATAAAAAAGGCATTTATTTGTAGGTAACGATTAGCAACGCAGGAATTTGACCCCTCACTTTCCGCTTGGTTCAAACAAACCAAAAAATATATATGTTATTTTAATTACTGTGCAACTACCACACAACACCGAAATTTCAATAGAACTAAATTTGAATACCCATTGAGAGATTCGTAGAACTAGGACCTCTGTATCCACGAGCCCCAACGTTAGCGTTTTCCTGGAGCAGTCGCGTATGACGAGATAACATAGTAGGCGTAATTTCACCCGACACATTGTCCACAATGCGGTCAATGCTACAGGTATCAACCAGTAGTAAGCGGTAATACTAACAGTAGTATCAGAGAATGTAACACGGATACTGATCTGACGTGAAAATTATCACAAATATTGCAGAGTTATTAACCGGTTTTATTCTTAAAATATGAGGTAATGATAAAAGTATGGTTTTATAAATAAAATCAGTTTAACACGTGCATCACGCACAAGTTTTTTTATAAACGGTATTAACAGTAATGATTAATTGTAAATTAGTATTAATTAATACAAATATCGCATGCCTTGCAAATATCTTTTTATATCGACTATTATGAGTATATTAAATATAAGTATAAATGACTTACGAATAAAACATAATAAGTAACTATATTTATGAAATAAAAAGTAAATGAAGCTATTGGGTAAAATAGAAGGAGCAACAAATGATTATTTCACTTTTTTTTACCAAGCAGTATATATTTTGGTAATTTTAAATTATAGTCATGACTTATACATGATATTAATACATAATGTTTCTGAATACAAAACGTGAAAAAATAGTTAATATACCTCAGGTATGAATATTATAATATTAATTATTTATCAATAATTGTAGTATTAGTATCTGTACTTTTAATTTTTAAAGCAATAAATGAATTTACTAAATAATTTCTGTATTAACCATATGAACCCTTACCGCTATATAAAAGTATCTTTTTAAGCGGCCACTACAGAAAATTATTCATTTTCATTTAATTCAGTCTCTGTCAAAAGGAAAACTTATTCACGACTTATAATTAGGTGACGGAAATAAATATTTCCGTCTTGATCAAAACCAATCAATTATTTACATTCCGTTTAAAGCCAATCAAAAAGCCAATCAACAAGCCATGAGCCGATGTTCTCTTTTCTCTTTATTAAATCGATTGTTTATGTGAAAATTATTGAAATAAGTGGCAAATACATTAGATTTGTATGTGGTCACCTAAAAAATATATTGTGCAACGCGTCAAAAAAGCTTATATTGAAGCTCATATAAAATTGCGACTTTCGACTACGTCTCGATCTGCAAAAATATACTCGCATGCACTCGATACACAATATACTATTAAAGTTCTTGTAATGAATTGATCGGTATTAATCTTTCAAAGATACGTTATTAATTAATTGTGTTTTTTTTTAATTTGTATTTTCATATAATCACACTGTAATTGGAAATTAATTTTTTTGTACGATTGGTTTAAGTAATTAAATAAAAATGTAGATCAAATTCGACTAAACGGATTTAAATTAAATTTTACACTTAATCATCTAATCGTTTATATATTTCCTTGAAGTATTATAATAACAATTTAAAATTATATATAGTAAAAATTATAATATGTGAAGGAAAATTGATAAGCAATTATACTGTATTGTTTCCTATGAATTATGTCTAAACGCAAGGCTGTATTGCAAAATAATAACTGTTTGTAATTACAAATACTTATTTATATTTCATTGTTATTGTTTACTTTCATTCATTTGTAAGATCAAGAGATGAGAATTTGTCTCAATCCATATTTCGCAGGTGATATTATTTCCTGTTTTTATAAATCAAATAAACTTAAGTTGCTAGACATGTCAAAATATTTCAGTTTATTTATTACTACTTTACTGTAATACCCTATTACTGTTGGCCTCATTCCAAAAACCGATTTGAAATATCATGTTTAGCACGGGTACAGATTTAACTTTTCATCTGTAGGTTTATATATATCACTGAACAATGAAAGAGAAAGCTATTTTAGGTTAATGATATTATAAATAAGTTTATTCGATAATGAGAAAGTACAAATAGATTTGCCATTTGATAAATTACAAACTATATATAATTTACCTGTTGAATTGTTGCCAGTCTCCTTGGATACTAGTGAATTAACTGTTTCATAGTTCATTTTTTAAAATAAAACACTATACCGCACTGTAATTACACTACAAATACACAAAACACTATTTGTGTCCAGTACAAATCTGACAGCTAAGACGATTAAAATGTGCTGCCATCTTCTGTGACATTTGTAAACTCTAATAATAAAAATTTATTAGAAAATTATTTTTATTAATATAAATACTAATAAAACATAAGCAAACAACGTTTTATTTTAATTTTCAAATATATTTCGTTTTTTAAACAACGAAAAACATGAATTTAATTTTATACGTTATTTTACGTTGAACATGTTTCGTGATAAAACTTAAAAATTATGTAATTTCTATTAAATAACTTACTACAATACTTTCTTAAATGGTTAATAATTCATAAGTAATAATAAAACAATGAAATATTCAATAAAAACCAATAAAATGTTAGAAATAACAAAAAAATTATAGAGCACAATTTAACTGTCACTTGTTTCCAAACAAACTGTATGATCAAGACCAAGTGCGTTGTAAGTTGTAACTCCAAATAATATTAAAAAAATATTTAAATGCATTTTTGTAAATATTTTCAATAACATTTTGATATGCAAAATATTCTTAAATACTAATTAAAACTTGTATGCATATATTATTAATTATTTTTATAGATTATTTTTCCCAATAAAATACTTTAAATTATGTTTTTATTTACAAATAATTTACTCAAAGACCAGACTTATGCTCAACTATTAATATGTAAAAATGTAATATTGAAATATATAATAAAAACTATAAAAACAATGTACAGAAATTTTCAAACTGTACTAATAAATCTTATTTTAAAAATTATAATTTATTTCATATTTGTAAATACAATCAATCATATTTTTATGAATAATGTTTATGAATTACTTTTGAAATATTTGAAATTTGTCCAAAAATACAAGATGTTTTAAATGTTAAATACATTCATTCATTATATGTGATATATTTTTATGTTACATATGATATATTATACAATATTTTATATATACTTTCAAATGTTACATAGCATATATCTTACGTTGGGATGTAAATAAATGTTTTTAACTTTAGACAGTGCCGTAGGCAGGGGTAAGACCTGGGGGGCCATTGCCCCAATAAAAATATTTTAAATTTATTTTTTTATCGAATATAAATTATTTTTAAGGTATCATACAATGTGTTTACTAAAAAATATCATATCTATCTGTCCGCCTTGACATTCAATGGTATGTTTTCTAGTTTTTTTTCATTTAATTTCCTTCTTTTTCTGTAACTGTCAGCCATTTTATCAACAAAAACAAATGTCTTCTCTATAGAGACTGTAATAGCAACGCTGAATGCCTGTGGTTTATTCACATGGACATTTCAATACGCTATTTATATCAACAGTCAACAGATGAGTTGAATGCAGTTACCTAGCAACCATTCACATGTCAACAAAGAGATACAAGGGTAAATAAAACTTCCAGGGGTGTGATACGTTAAAACGAAGATTTATTCAAAGCGAAGGGATTTTAATTGCAAGGGTTGAGTGTTAGTCATATGAATAAATTAGTGTTTTATCACAACACAAACAGCTTGCTGTAGAAGGTTTGAGCTTGGAATTATAAAGCAAAATATATAAGGGAAGCACACTGTACTAGTTGGCATGATAGTTTACCATATTAGAGTGGGGATACAGAGCGGGAAATTCAAATTGAAGTATGGAATTTATTGGTTTAATTTATTTAAAACAAAAGACAAACATTTATTAAAAGTAAAATTATAATTTCTTTCACCAGGACACCTAATATTATTTACATTTATTGGACATGTAAAATTGTTTTTCAATACCGTTTACTTAGTAACCATGCTAACATATTGCAATAATAAATTATGATTGACCTAAGTCAATAATGCAAATTGTCACTTCTTAAAGAAACTTAAGCCTCCAAATTCATTATTATTTAACTCATTAAATTAAAAAAGCGTAAAGAATGGAATAACAATTTACATTTGCCGTCTAATTTAAATAAGTAAACCAAATAAAAACAAATGAAGAATCAAAAGTAAGGTTAACAAACTGAAATGTCAGATATAAAAATTAATGCATGCTTCTTAAACAAGGATTAATTATTCATGTCAAAATTTTTGTTATATCAATATTTTTTTTATTTATACCAAGGTTGAGATCAATAACAAGCGCCTTGTATTCCTCGGTAACTTCGTACCTCGGAACAGAATCTTGGTGCTAGGTCAATAATGATAGTTTTATCTACTATTAAAACCTAAAACTACAAAATATGTTAAACACAAATATTTTTTAGTGAAATGATATTAAAATTAGAAATAAATACAAATATCGGTAATTATATAATTTTTAATGTAGTATAAGTATACTTAAAGTAATTCTCTGACACTCTAGCCAGTATGGAGAGTGTACCACAAGAATGGCCCATTTGTATGTCAATTAAAATATATTACAGAAAAGGTTTTCATACAGATTTATTTATAGTACGAATTCAGCAACCTAGTACTGTTGTTTTTTATAAATTTTCTGTATAACTTGAGAACCATTTAGTCCTTTTTAGTATAATTTTACAGCTAGATAAGAATGAAAAAACAGTTCTCGAAACATGTTTATTATTATTATTATTATTTGTTACTTAAATAAATAACTCTTTGATTCCATAATTTAGTTTCTGGAGAGCACTTGTTTCATTTTATTATTTGGTGTACTTTCAGTGCAACAGTACTTCTTTACAAACGTCAAAAACCTTATATCATTTTTAATAATCAAACTAGAAAACTTTGTGTAGGTCTCATAACAGTTACTGATGTGTATCTTTATTTTTCACACGAGTTCCTAGTTTTTTATTTACATTTGAAAATATACTTCTCAGTATTTTTAACTTCTCTAATTTTATTTGCGAATCAAAGTTCGAGTCATATTTTTCTTGGCAGAACGTATAAATAAAATACGTAGGTGAATATGAAGGGTTGCCATCTTAAAAACATAAAAGTAACAAGGAAAGATTTAATGGAAACAGAAAGACAGTAATTTGAATAGATTATATTTCTTAGAATCTTCACGATGAAATGAAATCTAAATTTATAAATTATATGTCATTTTTGCTTACTATATTGCTTATTATGTTGCAAGATGTATCCTAATTATGTATTTTTAAATCTAGATTACAGTATTGAATTAGTAATACATTTTAAATATACTTCAATTTGTAATTTGATAAGAGATTAAAGAATTATACTAATGAAAAATTTAAAAATTAAGAATTTTCTGTAGAGGTACATGCAAAAATCTTCTTTTCAAAATCGATACTAAAGTACACATTATCTCTCCACGAATTTAGACAAAGTAGTAGCTAAAGTAAAATTTTAGATAGGTACTCTTATATCAAAATTTGACTTTACGGACTCATCTGTCAAACTGATTTAACCTATATTTTAATAGTATTATATTTTTGCAGTTTATTTTAGGACTACATAAAATGACAAACATCATTCTATAATATTATTGGTGAATTTATTTATTATTTACCTAAAAATAATTTATCTGATTTCATGCAGACTACGTCTAAGCAGGTGTAAACATAAATGAAAATTATAAAGAAATATTTGACACATTAACAGCACGTTTGTTATCACAGCCATCCCCGTCTCTATAGCTGGCTGACATTTTACAAACACATAATGCTATTTATTTATGTTTTTAATTAATAATTTAACGATTTCGGAAAAAATATAATGTACATCTAAGGACTAAACAATTTTTATTACTTATATGGTTTATTTACCTCGGCTATCGTCTCGTAGAATAAATTCCATAAGCATACCTAATAAAAAATTATACTTTAGTCCCTTGAAATACAAATAACTATTTCAGTTTTGGATAAGTTATCAAAAAAAAACCGTTTTTTTTCGCTGTGTACAAACAAAAATGCAGAATGAATTTTTTAGTACAGCCTATTTTTTCCCCTTCAGGTGATGCCCTCAAAAAAAACCTTTGATTTTTTTCTTTGTTTATAAACTAAAATTCAGTACGAAGTTTTTTAGTACGTCTCATTTTTTTGCTTTCAAAATGGATTAATTTATAACGCCTGACCATTAAATTTCCCAACTTTCCATAAAAAGTTTGTAAACCCTACATAAGTCAGTTTCAAATATATCTTCATACAACTAGATATACCTATCTAGCAATCTTTAGGTGTCCTACTTTCAAATATGAATACGTATTATTGTTAGTTTTTCACCCACTGTAATGTCATCATACACATATTACCCAAATCGCCTACAGTTGTTTGTTTAGCTTTTGTCTGCGGGAAAACACTAAATGCAAAACGATTGTTGGAGATTTCTTAATTCTTAAAACAGGATACAATATACAATCAATCACCAAGACATCATATAATTTTTCTAGAATTCAACCACAGCCCAAATAAGGAACCACTTCTTTGAAATAAAAATCCGTTGACGCAAAAATTATTATATTTCTTGTAATTTTGATGATTACAGCTATTATTTTTAAATTTATAAATATGTAATTATAAGTGGTTCATCCAATATACAACAAAAGGTTATAAATTAAAAATAAAATTTATTAGTCATCAATAATCCCGGTGGTAATAGTATATTACATGTGAGGTGGGAAATGTTTCATTACAGCCGAGGGCCTGGTATATGACCGAGAGGCGAAGCCTCGAGGCTCAGATATAGCGCAAGGCTGTAATGAAACTCCCACCGAACTATGTATACTATTTTATTCACAATTATCCTAATTAACTTCTACTCATATATCGTCTTTTTCCAATAAACTAAATTAATGTACAGTAGTAGTCTATGAAAACAAATGTTTAAATTTATTTTAATAATTTGACATTGACGGTATGAAAATATCTACAAATCTTTAGAATTATAATTTTTTATTACTTTATAATAGAAATGCTTCCGTTCAAAATTTATATTGTAATTATTGATGTTTTTTGTAATTATAAGGTTTTATCAATATGTTTGACAGCACAGATCACCATACTTTTAGAGATTTATGACAGTATTACTAGGCAACCATAGTAAACACTTCCTCCCCAAGGGATTTTAAAGTACTTCCCACCCAAGAGATTGTCATTGCAGTTAAAAATGACATACGTTTCCAACCTTTGACAGGTTAGGAATTGACATATTACAATAGTGGTTGTGAATAAAACTCTTTTCTGTATAAATAATTATATAAGATATTAATTATGAAGCTTATTTTATTGTATAATTAAAATACCCAGTAATAGACAATAACATTTAAGTAAGTACATGTCAATAAAAAAATAATTACTTCTATGGTGCATTCACCACGCCAGCTATCATTGGTAAAATACTTCCGCAATATAAATTTGTTTATATATTGAGTAATACCAGAAGAAATACTTTTTGAAGTTAATACTTGACTGGTGCAACCAAAAATTATTTCAAAATATCTCTATTTTGTGACGAAATATCTTTAAATTTTTATAGGTAAAATTTTGAAAGTAAATATCTCAAGAATTAAAAGAGATAATTGAATTCTGCTTGAAAATTTAAAATCACAGCATCGATATTTACTTTTTGGAGACAAAGAGTTTCTGAGGGAAATGTTGAAATTAATGTTTTTTATTTTTCTCAAGAAATGTATATGTACGTGAAGAAATAATATATTAAATACTGAGGGACTAAAGTGCAGGATTTAATCCCGGGAGTGATGTTTATTTTCCTTCAGGGATTAAAGGCACTTTAGTCCTGTGGTATATACACTATTTTTTACACTTTGTATACACATTTTGAAATAATAATGATCTGGTTATATTTATATAACTGTCAAATACATGAATCTCTCTGGGATTAAAAGTGCTACTTCAGTCTTCGAAAATGAATTGTAAAGTAAGATTTTACTCCCGGATGTGCAAAAACATTTCTGTATGTTATTTTTCTCATAAAATCTAATAGTAAAATTGTTGAAAATATCTTTCATTCTATTCTTGGAGTATGTATTCTAAAAAAACATTTTTTGATGTGCAAATTTAAGTCACAAAATCTCAGGAATGAGCAGGGGTCATTAAATCATATTTGAAAATTTGAAATCAAGGCTGCGATGTAGGTAAATAGGTATTTTTGGATTATTCATGTTTGTAAACCGTATTTTATATTTAAAACTCATAAAATCTAATTTATGAGGATTAACTGTGATTGAAAATAACTTTTATCTACAACTATTGAAATATGGATACATTATACGTGTGATACTACATATAATATACTACTCATATTACACAAGTGTAATATGAAATGTTATATTACACGCTACACTTTTCTGTAATAAATAGAGCATATAATTTAACACATAACATTTTAATAAACTGTTAATTTATTAATAATATTTTTTTTATTATAAATATCAATATAAATGGTTATAAAAGTATAATAAATACAATTTGTATAGCTATTTTGACATTTAAGTGCTACTGTGGCGCCATCTGTTAAGCTATGTATGAACTACTCACACCTAACTGAATATTTAACAAATAATATCAGATTTTTCATATGCCTGATAGTTGTAGATAAAGTATAGTATTTGACTCGCATAATATGACTACATTACACTCGGATGATTAAAAATACTCGCTACCGCTCGTATTTTTAATTACATCCTCGTGTAATATAGCCAACATATTATGCTTGTTAAATAATATACTATTAATTAAAAACATGAAATATTATATTGTTTCTGATACATAAGCTGAACAGACAATAGTATTCTCCTTCAACAATAGATACTCTATTTTGTTTCATAAGGAGAGCATTTGAATTCCTAACCTTTTCTTAATATCATATTCATCTTTACAATCTATTTCTGAAGGCTATTCGCTTAATTTTTTGCCCGTTTGAAAAGCACAAAGAAAGTTAAGTAGTTTATTTAAAACTGTGAGTCAAATGTGGGCAGCTTTCCTTATACGACTCTTCTACTTCTATCCACTTATAACTGTGCGGAACAATAAAAATAACGTTCAAACACATTCAAATTCGGTACCGCTTTATTCAAATAGAACTAGAACACCCAAAAGTTCAGATTGACGTTAATAGTGATATTTGAATTGTATAAACAGTTTGGTAATTTTCCGTTATGAAAATACCATTCTTTGGAGAATTATGCAATGATTTTCATAAGTCACTATTGATTTGCTTAGGAATTATATTGAAACCTTGCTTGTTATATTGTATACAAATTTCTCTGTATACCGAAAATGGATCAAAGATATTTACGAGAGGCAACTTATCAAGTCAAAAAATAATAAGAAACTAGGACCAGAATGAACCTTAAGGTTTTAAATACTTAATAAGATGTTTGATATAAACATAAATATTTATAGACAAATAATATTTTTTCACGAGTAGGAGTAGAAACCAATTTCAAGGATTCAAAATTGTTACATAAATAAAGTATTATTCCCTAGGGAAATAATATAAAATCAAAACTTCCGAGGAAGTTTTCAATAAAATTCTGATAAAAATATACAATTTTACATTTTTATTTATAGTTATTTTTTTCAAATGAAAATATAAGTACGTCTCATTAATATGTTTACTATTTAATAGCTATTAATGCACCTAGGATTGTTATAAGTATCATAGGTGTGCGAAGAACTTGTTTTGGTAGTGCCAAGATAAATTTTTATAATAATTATTATAAAATATAAGCACTAAATAATTCCAACTAGTTTATGTATATAGTAATAACAGGGGAAGTAATTCCCAAAGCCACTGATGCTGCATTTTTCCGTAAACCCGAAAATATTTGAAAATATCCAATTTTTAGCTCGAAAATTTTCAAATTTTACAAAATTTTATTTATATTATTTTTTAAAGAATAAGGTACGCTGATGATAAATTTACAAACAGAATTTAATTATCTCTTTTCGTTTCGCAGATATTTGCTGTCCAAGTTGCACCTCAAAAAAGTGTGTTTTTTTAGTATATTTTAAAAATGAGTAGAGATACAATCTCAACTACTTTATCATTCGATTCTACGGGAAAAGTTATATAAAGAAATGTTTTGCTCAAATATACGTTCTTTGGAACGATTTGGTGAAAAATAAGAAAAACGAAAAAACCTAAATTTCAATTTTTCTCCTCGAAACTTTTTGTCCCCAAAATTTTTCATTTTTTGGGCTTAAGTAGATATCAATATGCTAATTCCAAATTTTCAAACAGAATTCAATTATCTCTTCCCGTTCTCGAGATATTTGAGTTCAAAGTTATACCTAAAAAATTAGGTTTTTTAGGTATATCCTTTAAATGGTTAGGTTTAAGACTTCGGCGACCTCATCATTCGATTCTACGGGCAAAATTACATAAGTGCACCAATTTTCAGATTTTTATTCCAGCAGATACAATTTTTAGAAAGGAAAAACTGAAAATGGCCAAAATCGAAAAAAATCGTAAGGGGTTCATCAGGCATTTTTTTCGATTTTCGCCGATTTTCGTGTTTCGCTCTAAAACTTGTATCCGTTGGAATAAAAATCTAAAAATTGGTATACTTATGTAGTTTTGCCCCTAGAATCGATTAGTGAGGTCGCCAAAGTCATAAACCTAACCCTTAAAGCGGTATACCTAAAAAACCTGTTTTTTTAGGTATTGCCAAAACCCAACTTTGAATACGAATATCTCGAGAACGGTAAGAGATATTTCAATTCGGTTTGAAAATTTAAAATCAGCATATTGATGTCTACTTAAGTCTAGAAAATGAAAAGTTTTGGTGACAAAAAGTTCCTCGGAAAAAATTTGAAATCTAGGTTTTTTCGATTTTCTCATTTTTCACCTAATCGTTCCAAAGAACGTATATGCGGAGAAAACCATTCTTTATGTAACTTTTCACGTAGAATCGACTGGTATAATCGTAAAGATTGTATCTCAATCCATTTTAGAAATATAACCAAAAAACACACTTTTTTGAGATGCAACTTTGACAGCAAATATCTCAGTAACGAAAAGAGATAATTAAATTCCGTTTGAAAATTTGAAATCAGCGCGTCGAAATATATCAGTGTACACTATTTCCCAAAATCAAAATTTTAGGCACAAAAATGAGTATTTTTGGGATATTTCGTGATTGTCAACACAATTTTTGGTTTAATAATGTTGTTTGGTTTGTTTTACCTCTACACAACTTTGATACGGGGTTGTAGGTTTTGAAATTAAATAAAAGTTTGATAATAAAGCGACAGAATAAAATCGAAAAAAGCGTAATAGGATTGCAGGTTTTGAAGTCAGCGTATTGATATTTATTAGTTTAGAAAATAAAAAGTTTTTTATCTAATCGTTCGTGGGGTTTGTTAAACTCGGCTTCGCCTCGTTTCAAACTTCCCCACTCACTCATAAAATGTCACTTTTAACACTTATATTATAAATAACTATTATTTACAAAAGATATATTTTCTTCTTGTTACAATTTAGTTAATTTAATAATCGAACCAAACATTTTCTTCTTTTAATAAAGCAGTTCGAAATGTTTATAGTTGTGCACCATGTTATTTTGACAAGTCAGTACGGTAATAATATTACCGAACTCATACATTTATGACTTATTACCAACTTATATTTGTCTATACAAAGGCATAACCAGTAAATGAATTTTATGTATTAATCATAATATTCCTACAATTACTCGGAAAATATGTTACTTAATAAAACTTTTCTAAAAATCCTGAAAATCACATCACGTGTTTAAATCATTCAAATCCATAAATCAAAGAATAAACATAAGAATAACATTAACAAAACAATGACAATCTGTAATGACAACGTTGAGCATTTACAAATAATTTCCTTGTTGATAAACATTGCACAAAAAACATGTTTCACTTGTTTAAACTCCTTATTGTCAAAGATTAATACAACTGTCTATAACAATGACTAATCGCTCATTTAATTTGGAATTGTAAATAGAACGCGAGCACCAGTCACATGGACAGTTTAAAGATAATCATGTGATAATCTAATGTTAAGTACGTCAATTATTATTCACATTACAAGTATCAATTATTAATATTTAAGACAATGGTATTGTTGTATTGTATAAGTAGACATATGTGTTCTATTATAAGTAAAACAGGAATACATAATGCTTAGAAACTGGGGCAATATTACAGTACTAGTATGATAAACTATATTTTAGTCACGAGTGTATTATACTTTTCACAGGAACTCGGTCACTGTTTTGAATTTTAATTATTTATTTATAAATATTAAACATTTTAAAATAAATATTACTAACAATTGTCAAATAATGTAGCCACAATTAAATTGTTTTTTATCAATTAATAGTGTTTGTTACTGTTGCTAATTGAATAATATTGACAGTTCGATGCATTCATATTATTCAATTGTTATGTCAAATTAAAATTTTACCTGTCATAAAAGTTATTTTTAAGTTTTTCTACACAAAAATCCAAAATTACACTAGTTTTGTCATTTTTCATACTTTTCTTTTCTTTTTAAACTTAAACTGTAGCTAAATAGCATTAGAAATAATTGCCTTGCGTTAAGTATACTGTGAAACAGTGACGCGAGCTGTTGTTGTTTATCTGTCAAAGTGCGATGACATATTTGGTTATAATAAACATATATTTTTCATGTTATAGCTATTTATTAACACTAAAATTAATTTTCAATATAAATTCTGTTAAAATTTTTGGGAAACACCATTGTTTCTATGATATTTACAATCAAGTTATTATAATTTTTTTATAACTTGAGTACAAAATTTAATAATATATATAGTGTACATAGGTACTAGTACTTTATGTTCTACTGTTGCCCCATATGCACGTCCATGTGTTATAATTTCTCCATCAACTATAAATCTACATACCTATACACCTATCAACATATGTTCGCATAATATATGTAAATTATCTACCAGTAGCAGTTTTATTTTAATCCTACAATTTTTAAATGTTCCTTCACAATTACTTCTCAAAGTGTCAGATAATACAACATAATTATTCTTCTTACACATTCTCAATAAATTAAACTAAATGCGTTGATTAGAAAAACTCATTTTCAACGCCACGTGGTGGATTAAATAGTGACATGTATTTTAACTGTTAGTTTATAAAGTAATAAAATTTTGAAAAAATCTAGTTGGTATGTGAAACAAGTGAATAAATTGCACGTGATTGGCTGACACGTGAGTGCAATGCGCATATGCAACTTGATAATAAAATTGTTTTATGTCTGTTACATTGTTGTCATAAATAGGAAATAATATGTTAAAATTATACTGCAATTTGTTTTGAACAGGGACGTACTCTATATTTTGAAAATGATGGAATTGTGGTTTTGTTTAACATTAGAATAATAACTAGCGAATGCTGCGATGAGTATTCCCTAGGCCTCCGGCGTCAGTGAGATATTTACATTTCATGACAATTTTTTGTCATTTTAGCAAGCTATAACATTATTACTTATTTTGTTTAACCTTTTAACCGGTCGACTTGTTGGATTACTTTTATTTTATACATTTACCTTTTTCATCAATTTTTCAGACATAGCATTGTTATTATAATTCAAAAATTATTTAAATGTTAAACTTGTACCAACTAGGTAGGGCATGTAACCTTATAAAAAATCCGGTAACCGATATTTTCAACAAAATTTGCGGACTTTAACCGTAATTTTAACCGATATTTTTAAGGCCGAAAAAACCGGTAACTGTTACCCAAAACAAATAAACCTGTTCTAGCGAACATTAACCGTTTAACCATTAATTCGTTTCTTGGTTACTTGCTTTGTTGTATTTGTCATTACCCTGAAGAAAGCAACAGTCTATGCTACCAAAACGTTGGGTTAAATAAATAAATAATTATAGAACTAAAACAAAAAAGTTGTTTTATTCAATAACCAAGAGATCTGAAAAATATTTTATTAGTTTATTTTGTTATTAAATTAAGATAGTAAAATAAAAATCTCAATTGTCATTGCAAAATTTAAGAAGAAAAAACGCAGTCATTTAAAAATATATAAATTTAATACTACTAAGTAGAAGAATGTACAAATATTTTTTAATTATTTAAAACAAACATATAAGTAAAAGTTTATGAAATTTATATCTGCATTTATTTTGCTGAACTCGTTAGGTAAATCTTATTTACCGGACTCAAAATGTAATACATTGTAAAATAAATTCCTTTTACATTTTAAATAAAATTATGAGATGATGGTACATCTTAAAGTAAAACAGACAAAATTACTGTTTTATAACATTTTATATTTCATAGAAGAATGTCTTTTGTGTAAGGATCAAACGAATTTAAAATAGAAATCCTTGGTTTAGAGCGCATAGTAATATTATTCATAATGCATATAAATTCCTTTAGATTTCGTAACAATGGTATTTTTATCCTCATAAACAACAATATTTACAAATACTTGAAAATTTTTCTCCATTTCTCCTTTCTCGCATTTTTTTATCGTTCACTTTTACAAAGCGTTAACAGTTAACCTACAATTTTTAATGATTTTGACAGTTAACAATTAAACCACATCATGTCAAGTTTGACAAATCATTTCTTAATTTCGTGCGCTAATGTCATAGCGGTAACTCCTTAAAAGAATCAAGGAAGTAGAGTCAAATCAACAATTCACAATTCACAAGAAGAGACCACGCACGATTCATTCATTTGTTTATAAATAAACAACATCTGACAACATCAATTTGTTTACTGACAAAAGTATTGAAATAGCTTTGACAAAATATTTGTAATTTTCTTCCACTAATTTGTAGGTTTCTTGTACAAACTGTAGACTGACCTGTACCATTAAATTGTAAGTGAAAATTGTGACGAAACAAGTATCTTAGGAATATTGTACTACAGATGATGATGATAAATACTTACTTATTTTTACCTAGGTGTCATTTGTCTAATGAGTAGAAAAACAGGTTGTGGTTTTGAAAATACTAATTCAAGTCATGTCTAAAAAAAATATTTTCTATAAGTGTATTCCTTTGATTTATTTTAAATGAGACAAGCAAATATACATTGCTGTCAATCAAACATTTAGTCGTAACCATGGATATGGTAAATCCCATGTTTCACGTTAAAAATACTCACGGTATATCCTGTAACACTTACGATAATGAGATAGAGAATAAAGTCTCATCTACACTATGCGTAAACGACGGAGATAGATAAAAGTTTATTTTGCAGTAGAAATGGGGTTTTTACTATATTTTTTTATAATTTCATTTTAAAGTATGAAGGATACTAAGACTATTGGTGAAAATCCAATGAATATTTTTAAATTAATAAGCGAGTTACAAACTTCTAAAGTTTGAAATAATCAATGTGACGTCACGAATATGGATTTTCTTGTTAAACTGTTTTCTTCGTAGACCAAAATGTTCTTAAAGTATATACTGTTTCTACATTATATTTACAAAAAATAAATTAATACAACAATAGAGTACAAGTCTACATTCTTAAAAATTGCACGGGTATTAAAATTATAAAAGTTTAGAAATAATATTTAAACTTTTATCAAATTACACAGGTAATTTATGCAATAATCTCGTAAATAAGACAGTCACAGATGTAAAAAAAAATGAAAGTTAATATATAAGACACAAAGTAAACTAATAATATTTTAAAAGTACACAACTGAAGTTTTCTGTGAGTCAAGGTCACGCTTGTTGTATTCTTCAAGCTCATTCGTCAGATATGATGACGTGATTTTTCACTTGCCTATCAAAACATTCGCGGTCTTTAAAAGTTCTCAATCAAAATATTGATGCAATTCATATAATTAACGTCACGCTGTAACAAAAAGCCCCTGTATTTCGGATTTTATTTCTTTATTAATGTTCATTGTTAAGCATATTATTTTTATTTTTTTTAAACTAATTTCTCTAAATTCGATTTAGCTAGAATCCTTCATTGATGACAATAAACCATAAGTGTTATATTTATTTATGTTATTTATATCAGTGTTTATTATTTATTACTGAGTGTATCATTTTTCCTATGTACAGTAATAATTTACTGTCTAAATATGGAAGAAAATTCTGACTTTGAATGAAAGGAAATATAACTGAGAATAAAATAAACATTGCCGTAATGAATGAGTTTAAATAAACGCGCACAAACCAAACATTTAATTTTCAAAGATCATGTTCTAACTTCGTGGAGAAATGACGTTAAGAACGTTCAACAAACGAAAGGTGTAAAAATGAAGATATTTATAAAACCCTGACGAATCAAAGTTATTTTAACAGATGCTCTTGAAAAAGTTAATGGAAGAAAAGATCTGTATTCAAATTTGCCAAAATGTAGAGGTTACCATATGGTCACGTAAATTATGTACATAACCTAATTGACCAAGGTGACAGCTTTTTCAAACAAATGTCTATCGAAATTAAAATAACACACTTGATTCTTATTTCGATATAAATTAGAGAAATTTTAGTGTGTCTTAACATTTGAGGAAGTTATAATAAGTAACTTCCGAGGATGTTACAATACACATTCCGTATTAAATTTTGTTCGGATTTCCATTTTGATAAAAATTAGAGAATGTAAATATGTCTTAACATTCAAGAAAGTTACAATAAATATTATTTTATACGACAACATCGAAAAATTTTCATATCAAGAGTGTAAATTGAATCATAAGAAGCTACATTTTGTACTGAATTTCATTTTGCATCGGTTGCTAGGCAAGTTGCTAGACAACAAATGCAATATGAAATATTTCGTGTTCGGTCTGCTGTTTTTGATGAAAAAACCTAAGGTGGCTTAAACAATATAACGTCAAACGTCAAATGTCATTGCATATTTATTTGTATCTATTTTTATAATTGCCGTTGTCGTATAAGAAATATAGTATGCAACACACACAAAATAGCAATTTTGCACTCGTTTGAAACACGTGCACAATATGCTTCATTTTGTGCTTGTTACGTCTCTATCTTTGATTAAATTTTATATGAATTACTTTTGTTACGAAGATGAATTATAATTTCCGGATTTACTGGGTTTCATACATTAACAATGATTATATTTACACCATCGACGTTTTGATCCTACCCGGGATCATAACTTAGTTGCTATTTACACATCCTGAAGGTGATCCTCATAATCCTTGTTGATGAATAACAAACTGAGTAATTCCATCATCTAATCTTCGTTTGTTATATTATTGATAAAGTAAATATAAACCTTTCTAAAGATATTAGGTATATTGTTCCGTCGTCAAGGAAAATGTGACAAACTACTTACTAAGTAAGTAGTTTAGTAATTATAGATGTAATTTATATATATATATATATATATATATATATATATATATATATATATATATATACTTACAATAAGAGCGAAAAATTGTGGAACAACCAAAATTTTTATATAAAAAATGTATTGAGTCCGGAATGTATCGGATCAGAGTTCCGGTGCTCTGGAAACCGGATGAGGGAACACTGATCCGGAAACCGGATCTATAATAAAAAATCTATTGTTGTCAGCAAATTGCTTGTCGACATTTTAATATTTTAATTTCTTGTTTCTTCTATTTTTGAAATGTATTCCAAAATGTGTTCAATTATTTAATGGCATTAATAATGCAATGTTGTTGATCCGATATTTTATTGCCGACTGAAATAATGTTCCAGAATATTTTTGGCAACGCACCATTAGATAATAAAAAGGGTCCTTAACCTTATAGAATAAATCACATAAATATACTAGTTCAAGTATTTTGAGAACTTATCTAAAATTTCATCATTACTAGGTATATTTTTCCCGACATGCATAGAAAGCTCTACTTTCTTCTCGCGAAATAGTGAGGAAAATTATTATTCCTCCTCTAGAGAGGAAGATGTAGTGTTACCAATAGTATGACATGGATATTATTATAGAATGAAATAGTGAAAAAACAAATCATTATTATATTAAAAAAATATATTTAATAATGATATTCTTTTAAAAATATTATAGTAATTATGTCTAGTTCTTTTCTTTTTTCACATTATTTCACACATGTTGCTGCACTTTTTCGTCTGAATAAATCGATTTTTGAAAAATGTCGTGAAAAAATATTATGTTTATCACGAAAGGAAAGCACTTTTTCTATTCTCATAAAGGAGTTTAGATTATTATGTGACCCATACCAGAGGTTGAATTGTACCAATTACAATTAAGAGTCTTTAAGGTTAAATGTTTTTTTTTATAAATTCTATAAATTAATTTATTTTTACAAGACTATAAATACATCTATAAAAGGTAAAACGAACATTCCTGATGAATGCATATGAAAAATAATTGAACAAAATTAAAAATAGAATCCACGCACAGATTCCTGCTTCTGTAAAAATTTAATTCGCTATTAATTAATTCCCGGAGGACAATTAGAAATCGATTATCCACTGAAGGCTAGCAGAATTGCAACGAGAATGCGCTATTGAATTTGCATATTTTAATTAAATTTTGAGGGTCTCACCAAAAACAAAACACCGTTGCCAAGCAACAAAGGAGGAGAACAACTTTTGGAATATTTTACCAAAAGAAGATCGGCCTTCGATCAACGCTTTCCAACAACCACGCATCGAAATTGAGTTCAAATTTTTTGAAAAATGAGAAACAAGCTTAGAAAGTCAAAGTTTTAGACAAAGAATAGATCATCATTGATTTTTATTTATAGTTGGGTGTGTCAATCTTTAATGATGATATATTATTATCATCAGAAAAAAGACAATATTTTACTGGTATTCACATATTTTTTACCTAATTCATAAGAAATGGTGTCGTCTTATTTTTGGTAATTATACAGTTATCAATTACATTATTTTCTAATGTTTATTTATTTAGATGAAATGTAAAAAATAATTATAACACCAATATTTATATAACTAAGTTTAATAAACGAAATATAAATAATATAAGGTAATAGAAAAAACTAACACTAAGAACATTTATTTATTTATACGTTACTTATATCAGCAGCTATTTATTCATATTACCAACTATTTATTTATTTATACTTTAAATGTCGCTGACATGCACTGACCGGCACTGACTTTCTTCAGTGACTCTCAGCACACTCTGACCGATACTTATATACCTGCCGCCAATTAACTCTCGAACATTCCAGAGCATTCCAGCCTCTTTACAATTCCCGAACAATAGCAGCGTCGTCCCTTTCCCACTTGACCTTTAGCGCAACTACTTGACTACACAGGTCAGCCGTGATGACTCATCTGCGGTGAGTCTCGCTCGTTACAAAAGTAAACATACAATTACCGTGTCAATTATATATACCAACAAAAGCACTTAAAAAGAAAAGTTATTTCAATAGAAACATTATTGTCAATTTATCTGATAATGACATAAATAAAGATTACTAGTTTTTACTAATACAAAAATCTTTACCCAAATAAAAATACCACAATGTCCGAGTGGTTTGGAATGTTGTGTCACGATTAGTTGATTAAACCAATTAAACCGTTGGATAAGAAACCATATTCAAATGAATAAACTATACCATACCATAATAAACAATATGGTTTTTGCAAACTTAGAATATGTCATACAGGTTTTTATATCATGAATCATAACTGAACAACTTTTTTCAAATAAAATTAATGTTGTATTGCTGTCATCTATAATAACTAGTTATTAAAAAACGTATGTATTTCTTATTAATCTGAGTTATGTATAATAAAATGCATAAGATTATAGTTGATATAAATTCATATTTCTTATGGTTATCTTTATATGGTGGTCTTATAATGACAATAAATATGTCATAGTTATTTTAATAATTGGTACGTGAATTCACAAGTGATTAGGTATTAACTCTTTTCATTCTAAGTTAATAATAAAATGTTTGTTAATTAAGGCAGAGAATACACCAAAGAAATTAGACACTTGAATATCTAATATGAATTTGAACAACATCTAATACTTCTGTGCATTAACAATGATATTTTAAGTGAATGAAGATATTATAGAATATAGATAATTAATAATTAGCAAAATACTTTTGGAGTAGTAGTCATTTAATAAAATCCACTAATACACCAACATTTCGACTGTAAATCTGTCTTCATCGGGATGATAAATGTTAGTAAAAATTATTCAAGTTTTGTTAAATTAACAATTTATTAAAAAAAAATCATAAAATATAGATTTTCAATTTTTATTCCATGTTGAAAAAGGGCCCCCACCAACATAAATCCGGCCCTGAAAATATCTTTCATAAGTATAATGAAGAAACAAAAATGAATTTCATTTCAAAATGAACACCGATTAAAGTTAAATGACGCAATTATTGTTAATAAATCATCATAATTAAGAGTAAAAATGTAAATGATAGAACAACAAAATTAATCTGAAACACAACTTATATAGAGTTCTTTAATAGCAACCTTATACCAAGAAAATTCTTCGGTGTTTTTATTAGAATACTTTTCTAAGTTATAATTATAAAATATGTACTTAATATTTTTCAGTTTTAGCACAAAAACACAGTAATCGTTTAATCGTCTCTCATTTTGTGAGTCTCTAGTCCTAGTTTGAATGAAAATAAAATTGCGAAAGAGAGACAGTATTTTCCTCATAAGAAGATGTAATGCAACGTTTAATCTTTTTAGTTGTTTTGTTTCTGTAATATAAATAACCTTTCGCAATATTTTCCTGCCATATTCATTTCAAAATAAAGTCATATGTATGAGTACTTATTGTCTAAAAATAATCCGAATGACAAGACAAGCTATTCTTAACATTTTCTCTAGAAAGTGCACTTGAAATTTGAAGCACTAGCAAAACAAATGCTTCGTAAATATTGACCACAAGGTAAGCTGTCATCTTCAGTAAAACCTGTAAATAATGCGCTAATATCACATTTGTTTCGTATTGACAACTTGTCAAAAACAAAAGAAAAGCTGTGAGCTTTTACCCAGAATTCATTAGCGAAACAAAGCAGATATCTTTTGTATTTGTAAATAGATAAAATAAGGACAATAGTCATTTATTTATTTAGACATAAATTTGCCAGTGGCGTGCAGTCTATGGAAGCTTTGGAAGTGCCGCTTCCCTTGTTTATTCTAATTATAAATACATAGGTATTGTGTACTTATTTTCATATTCTACCGTACTTTTAATTACTTAAAATACTAAAATACTTAAAAAATAATCAACTACAAACGCCAAAATTTCTAAGGAGCGTATCTAGCTCAACGGATTATATTGTACATTCGAATATAAATTCGTATATACTTGAATGAAAGTTGAGATCGTGAATGCTACACTACAAAATATCGCATAGCGCTTCCAATGATTCTATTCATTAGCCACTCGTAACTCGAAGTGAGTTATTTCGATTGTTTTTTGATGTAGCAAAGAATATATTATATTTTTAATAATAATGATTATTGTATAATAATAAAAGTATATTTGTAAATCATAAAATATCTTGTAGCAGATATTGATATCCACTACAAATTTAGTTTGATCAAGACTGGTACCGAAATTAAAATAGTAATATTACAAATGATTTATTACGTACCAGAAAAAAGATAAATGTGTATTTGGTTGCCAAATAGATTTGCAAACTTTAACACAGCAATGTCGTACCATTTCATATATAACATTTTATTTTAAAATTTTGACATTCAAAATTAATAAGAACTGTCACAGGCAAAGTTTATTCGATGGTGACCAACGGTACGAAACTTGTGGCTTAAAAATACGCATGCGAACATGTGTTAGACAATGATGGATATACCTTGCAAGAACTGTCTCTCTTGGCTCGACAGTATTACTATATTTCAATGGTTAGGACCTTAGATGAGGTATAACATAGAGATATGGCACACTCCTATAGCTACGTACTAATGAGCAAGCAAAACATGTATGTTCGAGAATCGCCTAACGCCAGCTGAGTAGTGCACACTTACAGTTAGACGAACGAAATATTGGTCATAGTGTTAGTCACTTATCCTCATTATTTGTTTGGTTGAGTTTTCCATATAACTACTCCATTGGTCCACTATTCTCACACTACTGGCTGCAAGCAATTTTAAACCTTAGATCTTTCGACAATATATTTGGGCAATGCCATATCTCTAAGTTATACCTCATCTAAGGTTAGGACCGATTTTTTTTAACTCTGGTTAAAGTGTCTGTTACCTTAACATCGATATAGTAAATAACGTATATTTCTGACATAAGCAATAGCCAACAATACATGTTTTTGTAAATAAAATACATAAATACATAAGTAAAACCAATCATTGAACTTATACTTGAGTCCTGTTCATTTTATGAATATAATTTTTATGTTATAATAATTATAAAATGTAACAGATTTTATTTTTTTTTCAGATATCCAGGACCGGTTTAGGCCATGTCCCCGGACCATTGGGCAGTGAGTACGGCCCTGGTGGCTACCAGCGCTTTGGCCCTGGTCGCCAATGCTCTTCTCCTGCTGGTCTTCTTCAGGAGACGAGGGCTGAGGACGGTTTCGAACAGGTCAGTACTCAGGAAGATTTTATATACTTAAAATATACAGTGTGTGCTACGAAATGCGGAACTTAGGACTTTAATATTGGACTTCAAAAATTGCAGATACTCTTTCTCCTAATAAATTTAGAGGAAAAGTAAAAGAATATAAAGTTTTTCAAAATTAAATTCCTATTCTTAAAATTTACACCTCAAATATACAGTGTGTACAATGAAATACCGAACATAGGAGTTTAACATGGGACTTCAAAAAATTGCGGATAATCTTTCCTCAGATAAATTTAGAGCAAAACTACTAGAATATAAAGATGTTCAAATTTAATTCTACGTCAGATAAGATCATAATTGAAGCAATAACATGTGTGCAGTACGAGATTTATTATATACAAAATGTAATATTTTCGTTCAAACTCAGATACCCATGGAAATAAAAGAAAATATCTATATGAATATGATAGTTGTGACAGTCAATGACATGTCATTATAGTAATGTAATTTGATATTAATTATAACATTATGTCTAAAATTAGTTTAAAAATGGATGTGTCGTCCGTACATATATTAAAAATTTTATACTTATGTTACTTTATGTTTAATTATTTTTTAAAATTATATTTGTAATATTTTTGTAATATAAATTAAACTTAAATAATATTAAAATATAGGCAATAAGAATTATAATTAGTGATATAAACTTGCAGATACATATTTTCTTTTATTTCCATGGTTTTCTGATTTTGAACGAAAATGTTGCATTTTATATTTAATGTATCTCGTACTGCAAACGTGCTGTTGCAACAATTATGATCTTATCTGACGTAGAATTTAATTATGAACAACTTTATATTCTTGTAGATTTGCTCTAAATTTATTAGGAGATAGAATACGCATTTTTTGATATCCCATGTTAAATTCGTATGTAACGGATATTATATTGCAAGAAACATTTTTTTTTCTGTAAGTTGCAAGCCAGTGAAGGTATAGTTAATAACTGGTTGGGTCAACATTTCATATTAAAAGTTTTAAAATATAAAGTAATTCTTATCTTTAAAAAATATATACGTTGACAACCTGACCATTGCGAAAATATATAATAATTATAACTCATATAGATATGTCAAAGTACAATTATATATTTAATTTATGAGGAAAACGTGCTCATAGTTTTATTTTTATCTGCATTGTTATAAATTTTCAAAAATAGAACTTCAAATTAGTTTCAATTTCAACAGTTTATAAATATAAAACAACAAACTTAGCTGCAAATAACTGAAAACAAATAAACAAAAGTAATTATAGGTCTTTGTCATTTGTTTAAAAATACTTTGACACTTCTTAGGTTCATTTATAAATAAATAGAAAATGTATAATCAGTTATTTCAAATGACAAGAAAAAAAAAAATCAAGCAATCAAATATGTAATTAAGGAAAAGTAATTTTAAATTTTACAGTAGTCTTTAATTTAAATTGTAATCATAATGAAGGCAAGTAACCGCTTAAAAAACCGGCTAATAAAAACCGGTAACCGATATTTTTAACAAAAATTGCGAACTTTAATCGTAATTTTAACCGATATTTTTAAGGTCGAAAATAAATAAACCGGTTTTAGCGAACATTAACCTTTATTTTAATAATATCATTTAGCGCGAAAAAATTTAAATATCTTTTTTGTATGTGTAATATTTGTATTTGTATATGACTATATATGCGTCATGAGAGTTTTTCAATTTAAATTTTATTGGAGATTCATAAAAGTAGGTAATTTCTTTGTCAGCTTTAGGCATCAAGTTTAAAATTGAAAAAAGACTTACGTTTCTCTGAAGGTATTATAGGAATTTTTATGAATATTCGTGTTTGATCTTGTATATATGCACCACGAAATATGGTCGCTTTTCATTGGTCCATAATATTATTTTTTTTTAATAAATTTTTGTGATTATTTATTTTAATTAATTTTATAATTTTTTATTAACTGATATATTGACCGGTTCTCAACTCAAATGGGTTCACCGTGAAACAGTATTTTTATCTATTTCATACCCTGCTACTAGGTAAGAACTAATTGTATTGAAAATTGTAAAACTTGTACATCAAGTGGGTGTTCTAGAAAACTCGAGAACGGTAAAAGATACGATATCGGTTAAATTAGAAGTTTTACTGTTTTTAATTCTTGCTCTTAACTTCTAAATTAAATGATTAAATGATTTTGGTATGCACCTTCTTTAGAAACTTTTTTTTTTGGTGGTTCTTGATTTTTTATCGCTTTTATCAAATGGAATTTGTAGTATAACTTTTTTATAACCGGTTTCCAATTTTTAAAAACCGGTTTTCGAAGTAAAACCGTCTTATTTATAAAATAAATGGTTTAACGTTAACCAGTATTTTTTTCGGTTACACGCCCTGATCATAACATAAAATTAGATCCTTACTGAAAAAAATTCTTAATCATCATCGTATTTTCCGGCGAGGTATTTCCAATATAACTGTCACCAATTAATGTATTCATCACGTTTGTTAAATGGTATAATGAAATTTGTTATTCCCAATCACTGTCGTGTCCCTGCTATTAATTTAAAATGATAATAGCCTGTGACAACCGAGCAACGATACGACAGAACATTAGCATTGTTGATAAGCAGTTTTCCTGTAAACAACGGATCAATACAGATGGAAGGATGTTGGGCAATCCTAAGGAAAAGATACATTGATACTTGATACGTCTTAATACCAAAACATTTCATGTAAATCGGGCAGATATAAATAACAATCAACACGCATTATTTCTATATATAGATTTATAGATGACATATTTTAAGATTCAGCAGTTGATGCTTATGTCATTGCAAGGACACACGTGTAGGACTTTTTTGAAATCTTGTTTGGCACTTTAACTCAAGCAGAAAATTTTGATATTCAACTAGCAGAAGAAAGAATAGAGCAATTGTTAACACAATATAATAAAGATAATAATTATAAATCAACGTCCAGTCAAGAAATCTTCCATTTCATAATAATTATAATTTTCTAATTTCTAATTAGTACTAAATATTTCCCTACTAGTACGTTACAAGCATCTTTGGTTGTAAATTTTACCGACTGCTGAGTCAAGTCAATGAGTATGTTATCAAATTTTGATTTTCACATATTATGATACTAGATAAAAAATAACGTATTTTTTTTAGTTTTAGAATCTTGTATTTTTTTTTGGTTTTGCCTCAGTCTTGCAAAAATGCAAGACAAGAACAAGACAAGAGCTACAAATTTCAAAGCAAGACAAGGCCAGAAGTTGTCTTGCAAGAAATGTACAAAAATAACAAGATTTTCTTCAATTCTCGTACTCATGCATTTTTTTTTTTGCTAATTTTAAATCTAGATTTATTATAAAAATCTACCTACAAATTAATAAAAGAACAAAATTTTGTAGTATTAAAAACATTAATACATTTTTTTAAATATATGTATATAAATTTCATTTTCAAAAAATATATAACAGTATATTCTTGGAAATCATGTAACCAAGAGTTAGGACACAAAATGATTTCTTATAACTAGGAATGCTTTGAAAAAAGCTTTTCTGCTTGTATAAATGTCGCTGTCGTGGTAAAATATACGTATAGTATGTGCTGTTATACGATTTTTGTTTCTATAATATTTATTTAATAATAATACATAATTGTATTATAAGAAATATATTTAATAATTGACATTGATACTATTTAAAATGTAAAATGTACGTATGATACAAGATTATTTATATGTTCAAGATCATTTGTTAATATTAACATGTAAGACAAGAAATATGCAAAAAAAATGACAATCAAGACAAGATTTTTATATACAAGAGTAATAAAGGACAAGACATACATATAGTTTCTGGACTAGTGATATAAATGACTATTGTGATTACTTTTATTTAGCAAATATTTATTATTTTTTACATTTTTAAAAGTCAATAAATTATTGAGCAGTTTATTAGAAATTTATGTATCTACGTCACACATTTACGTTTATATTATGGTATAAACCTAATAAAAACATTTAGAAAATTGTTTGCGTGAAACGTGTAGCTTTTTACTTTCATCGAATTAGCTTCGGTCGTCATCACCCACATTCCGTGGCCCCCAGCGATAAGATTTGTTTGTTACGCCACTGGTACTTTCTTTTCTGGGGTTTCTAGCGAATATCAAGGTCAGCCTTCTTCACAGAACGGTTATTTACGGCCTGATAGGTTGTTGCAGTGCGTCAGAAAAATCCGCGGTGAAAATCATGTTGAGTTGTTGATTCAGGGCACCCGTGTTCAAATCTCCCAGCCATTAGTTATATCAGAGAGTTGTTGACAGAGGAAGCCAATCAGAACGAAGACAGATGGCTACTACTAAGTTTGTTACTGTTTTCATTATTTGAAAATAATATGAGAAAAAATCTACATACATATTGTAGTTATTAAGAATAAATTTTTCCTATAAACATCGGTTAATAGAACAATTTCATAACGAAAAATTGACTAAGTTGTCAAAAATATTAACCGATTATTAAGGTAACTGGCACTTTAATAATAGTTGAAAATATCGGTCCTAAATGTGCTCTAAATATCTATCTCAATTTATATTTCAATTTCTCTAATTCTTGATCAATTTAGTTGCCTTATATTGACGCTCCAGTATTTGCCCCAGTTTTCAATAATTGCTCTATTTACTTGAGCTCAAATATGCTGCAACTTAACTTCCACTTATTCTAGATATTTACTCTTTTTATTTCATGTAATCTATTTCTTGATCTATTTACTGCTCCAAATGTATATATTCTAGTATTTGCTATAATTAAAGTCACTAGATTTATAATAGCTATTTATTTTATAAGTAAGGAACAAAGGTGGTTATTTAGCGCATGCGAAAATTACAGAACGAGACGCAGACGAGTTTTGTAAAAGCAGATGTTAAATAACTACCTAGTTTTCTTTCTTTCTTTCTTTCTACTTTACGTTTAAAAAAGTACAAAAACGTATTTTAATGATGAATTTTTGACAAAAGACAAAACAAAGTACTTCTTAATTTTGTGGGTTACTAAGTTATTAGAACAAAATTGTTGGTTATAAACAGATAAACGATATAATTAAAGTATTTTGAATTATTAAATACGAATCTCTGTGAATCTAATAAATGTAATAACTATATTATTAATATTTGTAAAAAAAAATAAGAACTAAATATTCTATTTTTATAGTTGTTCATATTTGTATATAAACCTACTTTCCAGTTTGATTTTGTGTGGTAATAAAATCTAATTATTTTACTAGTGAAATAGTGGAATCTTTAACCTAACTATTTATTTAATCCCGAATATTTCAAAAATAATTATACATCAAGAATTAATTAATATACTTATAGGGATTATATATATAATGTATAAAGTAAACAACAGTTAATTCTAGTAATGAAATTATTAATTGAATATCGGGTACAGGATAGAATTTGGTTTGATTGATAATAATACTGCTGTGACAGTATCGCATCAGACAGTTGACAGTTTTCATACTATCGGATTTCACTTGTCAAGCACAGCACGCTTATTGCCATTCTAACGGATATATCACCCGCGTTATTCAACTGTTATTAACGGCTTATTGTGATCGTCGATTGTTTGGCCAACCCGGAAACACAATATGGAGGTAAACTTCACCTTGAAATGTTGCGAATAATAGAAAATCGCGGAGCATAGCCAACTCTGAGGCAATCATTATGTGGTCTAGTTACTCGAGGAAGACGGGAGGATATTTTGAAATACAATTTCTACTGTTAGATAATTGTTAAAATAAAACTGTTTGGAGCATATACTCTATGAAGAGAAAGTGTATATACAGTTATTTTATTTGCTGATGGAACAGTGATTTAGTTAATTCTTCCTACTATGTACACAACAGAACAGTCACAGTTATAATCACCAAAAATTTAGTAGTATCAAAAAAAAACATTTTCTATTGATGTCTAATAAAGAACTACTATGGAGTAAATATAAATATCATTACTGAAAAAGCAATTTTCATACATATTTAGATTGGTAGCAAAATATTTATAGCCGAAATGGTTTTGTTTTAAACTAGAGTTAATAGAAATCATGATTTAAAAAAATATATATTATGTATCTAATGCAGAAAAGCATTCATATCCATGCGACTACAATTTTTGCGGTACGAGATGTAGTCGAAGGTAGCAATTTTATATGACCATCGATATGAGCTTTTTTGACAAAAAAACTAATGTAATGAAATAATATTGTATTTAAAATTTTGCTTGGTAAATATTAACTACTTTATCTACCTTCACTTATTTTTTTATAGGTATTCAATATTTTTCTTCAATATTTATTATTTTTGTTATATGTTTATATTTTTTTTTCTGACTATATACAATTTTTTTGCATGTTTATAATTATTACCGAGTATATACTATTATTATCAGATATTTTATATTATATAATGCAATAAAAAATAATGAATACTTTAAGGTTATTAAGGAGTCGTTAAACCATACAACTAAATTTATTTATCAAGTGTTTCAATTGATCCGTTTTCCAAATTATATAAAACATTTTGAATTTTCCACATTGCATCACCTATTTAGAGTTAAATTTATAGTGAAATATACTGAAAATACATGCGTTTTGGCAAAAAATCTTACTTATATTATAATTTCCAAATGTTTCATTTATGTCACTTTAAAAATACTCTTCATAACGTTTGGAATATTTTACGCATCATCTAAAAATAAATCTTCACTTTTCCGACAAATTAAACAATTTGCTTTTAGTATCAGGCTATTAAACTAATAGTGTGTTCGTGCTACTAATTATTGTTTTGAAGTTGATCATTACACATTACAAGTTATTTATTTCCTCGTTAAATTGTGGAAATTTAGTCGCGATTCAATTACAAGATTGCAAAAAATTCTTGTAATTAGTGAATTTGTACATCAAATTTTCCATGTTTCTTATAAGTATTTTTCTGTCATAATATTTATAGAATAAATATTGTCATGTGATATCTTTTGTGATGTGATTGAGAAGGTTGAAGTTTAATTTCTATCCCGCCGGAGTAAAAGTAAAATAAATAAGTATCTACGAAAACTATGTAGAGTTAGCAAATAAGAAATAACTTGTACAATAGAAATCGTAATATCGCTCTAATGGCCGTTTGCACCAACATAACTTAAATTTTAAGCTTGCCTTAAATAGAAAATATCGAATCGAAATAAAATGTCAAATGCATGATTTAACATTGCTGTCAAAAATTCGATTAGATTTTTTTCCTTTAAGTCTGGCTTAAAATTTAAGCCTTGTTGGTGCAAACGGGCATAAGTGAAGTATTTTTTAAAATATCTACGTCTGAAGAAAAAATATAGTGTCTCATTCAGAGTGTCTTTGTGTATCTCGCTTTGCTCGTCGTGCAAACTTCCATGCTCGCCACACTTAGTGGCACTTTTACCCTTAATAACACAATGCAATTTTTTTCTGCGTTATAAATTGAAAATAATATAAGAGTAAAGTCGTTTTTCCGATAAAGTTAAATAGATTTTGTAGTTTTTAAAAGTATTGTCGGTAACATTGCACACACACACATTTTTCCCGTAATTTTCGTAAATCTAGAATAATAAAAAACAATTAGAAAACAAGTGATTTAAATCAATGATTTAAAGAAAATCAATGTGATTTATGCAGCCCTGTTTGGTTGTTTAGCAAAGGGCGAAATTAACTATATAAAACGTTGCAAATAATAACTATCAACATACTTACGATAGTTATAAGTATCATAACCGCCGCAGATGTCAATTGAATTCCCAACTCGCAGAACGAGAATTTTAAGACATCTAAATCCTGGTATGTTTCATAACATTCGTGGTTTCTTCAATAGTTTACCGGTTTCATATCATTTAATTAATAAATATTATTTTATAAAATTTTCTTGTGAGTAACGTTTTCGTGATCAAGTCTGTATGGGTTGATATGTCAGCTGTATTATCCAATTGTCCCACGTTATTTCGACAAATCTGTACGGTAATACTATTACCCTAGTGACTAGTCAAAATTACTTGGGATACAATTATGACATAGTTACCCTGCTTATTTTTGTGTATATAAATAAAGGCTTAATATCCTGAAACCGGTAAATAAATTTAAACTATAATGTGGCCTACATTTTAAAAATACTTTAACATTATTTGAAGCTAATTGTCGCTGGTGGCGCGAAAAATATATTAAGCTATTTAGAATGTAAACACCTGATAAAACTACTCACATACAGTAACAAGAATTTCTGCTCCTTAAGCTTAAGGCAACGCTGGTATATCTTTAAATACCTAAAGTATACTTGCGTATTGTTTACCTTAATATAAAATAAAGGAAAACTTGAAATATACAATCGTTTAGTCCTGTCCAACATTACCAAACGACAAAATGTACTTGTATGTTTTATTTCTCTTTCTAACAATTTGTCTTCTCTTGTAGATTCGTCATCAACCTCTTAGTCACCAACCTCCTCTCCAGCGTGGTTCTCATCCCACTGCTTCTAGTCGACCAGGAGTTGCAACCTCCAGCTCAACCATCTAACCATTTGATCCTTCGAGACTTCAACACATCTTCACCATCTCGCCTGGAGATAGATCTTCCCGGCCATGAAGATCTCGAGGAAGAAATCCTGCCTAGAATCCGCCACTTGGAACACTATCTTCGCACGAGGAACATCTCCCAAGAAGAGAGAAACGACACTGCTATCACTTTCTTGTGCTACTTGTCAGGTGGCAGCACTAGTCTAGTGTGTACAGCGTCCATTTTGAGTATATTGTTAATTGCTATTGATCAGTATTTTGCTGTGACGCATCCATTGAGGTACCATACTTTTATTGATAAGTTTAAAAGTTTGGTATTGTTGGTTTCGACTTGGTTGCTGTCACTTGTTTTTGGTGTACTTGGTGCTTTTGTTCATACGGATTCTAGTGTGTGGAATTTTTGTGTTAGAACTAAAAACAACAATGTCCAATATGGCTACAATATCTTCTATGCGTTTACGTATTTGTTTTTAGTCATACTAGTCCCTTTTGTTGTAATTTGTGTAATATATGGTTGTATATACTGCGCGGCACATAGAAACAGTGAAAGAATGAGAAAATCCAATTCTGGAAGTAGTAATACTAATCTAGATGTGTACATACAGATACCTTTGGATGATAATAAACTCAAAGTGAAAGTTAACAGTACTGATAATATAAACCAAGAAAAAGATGTTCCAAAATTGCCAAAAGTTAAAAGTGCTCCAAATTTTGCTAATTTAGAAAAAGCAAAGTTGTCTCCATTACCTCCAGATGTAGCTAAAGTCTGCCATGCTAGCAGTCTTCGATCAAATGCAAGTTTTATAAACTCATTAAAAACAAAAATATCAAATGCATCTCTATTCCGATACAGAGAAGAAACCAGAGCAGCAAAAATAAGCATTCTAGTCATATTTATGGTACTTGTGTGTTACGTACCATTTGGATTAGCGTTAGTTCTAAACAGCGGACTTATAGAAGGTACAGTTGGTGTTACCTTAGGTACTATAGCTCTAACACTTCTAGTAACAGCTACTCTTCTATCTCCCTTTCTCTTCGCTTACCGAAACCGTCGAATACGAAGAGAACTTCGAAGAGTTCTAGGCCTGATGCCTAGAAAGGAAAGAGCACATCCCGCAAGTGTTTACAGAGCTAGAGAAATGAAGGAACTGACGTCACGAGAGCCCTTTCTTCCGGTGCACCCGGTAGTACCGGAAGTAGTAGTGACTTGCAAACCAGAACATGATAAGAAAAGCATCTTGAAAAGAGTCTGCAGTAAAGGGAAAACCTGGGGAGCTACGAAAAGGTGCAACTTTATATCAGTTCCAGAATGCTTGAGTGCTGAGTGCAGGTGCTCGTTTTCCAGTGCAAGTACACAGGTGTCTAGTGAGGAATACAGTGTTTGTAATTAGACTACCTCAAGCCATAATTGTAGTGCTGGTTTGTCTAGAATTCCCTATGAACTTCAATAACAAAACATAACATTTTCTCATCTTGTATGTAAGCCATCGAATCTTCCGAAATCCAGTTGTAACAAATTTCATAAAAATCTGGAACTACTTTCAGAAAACTAAATAAGGGTCATGTTATATTAGACCTTACAGTACTTAAAAAAATCAACAATTGAATCCTATTCTCATAATAAAATCAATAGCTGTAATATAAACAATTGCTAGCAATATATTAGTATGTGACTTTCAAGTGATTATAAGGCTGTGACTTGCTAAATCAAGTGCTAGTCAAAAGATAATCAATTTTGTAGTCATTTGCTAATTATCCTTTATACTACCCTCCAATATTTCTCAAAATATTTCTTCAAATGTAATGTTAAACCTCTTTTTGGCTACCTATAAAATAGTATTTTATTTCATACTGTGTCGCATTTCCATTTTACAATGGGGTCCTCCACCATAGTATTAAATTAGAAAATTGATCACTTTTAGTCAATCTAGATCTTATTCTGCATGACAGGAACTATCAAAGTTTAAAAAAAGTTATGCGGTTTTAAGTTATTCGATTTTTTAGTACCCTTAACATCTTTATTACAATATCCTACCCTATTTCAAATTTTAGCTACTTCTAATCCGACTGTCAGTGTCAATATTTGACAATTAATATATAGCTGGTAATTAAATACAAAACACAAAGCATATTTCAGGGATAATCTAAATTTAGAAAAAAATGGTTTTATTTTATCTGTTTTTAGAACAGTTGAAATAGATCAATCTTGTAATAGAAATTTCTAGCAAACTTCACTGTACGGCTTAACAATTAGTACTTTCTGAAACTACACCTCGCTTTCAAATTAGACAAAGTTTCATACAAAAAAAATTAAAAAGATAGTGGACGACCCCATTGTGATTTCAGTCCGGTAAATAGGACTTTACGGACACATCTTATTCATACAGTAAAAACTCATTTACCGGACTTATAACGTAAATTACTATTACAGTATTAGCGATGTAAAACGGATTTTACTGATGATAGAAGTAGTAAAACTTACACCGCGTATAATGACAATAGTTTATTTGTTATTCATTTGTAAATGAAATTAAAATTAAAACCAAATTCTGACAGTTATTTTTGTTATGTCAAAAGTTTATTTAAAAGGGACAAAACTTCAATAATGTAAACAAGCAACTACTAACTTGTAAAACGTTTACAAGATAGTAGCTTGTAAAAGTTAGTTTCCGTGGTGAATAAACAGTTCAAATAAATGTCGGTTAACATGTGAGTAAGAAATAAAATCTGTACATTGAGAATTTTTTTTGCAAATTATAATGAGAAATAGTCTAAGATTTACGATGTGTTTAATCCTAATCAAACTTCATTAAAATCATCTAATTAACGATTTCAAAAACTGGTGTAGTAAGCTCTCTAAATGCTCTCTAAAACAATTTGTACAAAGGTTGATATACCCAGTAAAGGTGTGTACATTATAATCCAACCAAGGGAATAAATGTTAAAGGACAAACCAGCACAAAAAATCCAAGCCCTCTATATGTGATAGTAGTTAAGAATTAATCTAGTTATAGTACGACCAAGTACCATTCAGTTGAGCTTTAAATTTAAACGTATTTATTATACTTTGTCGTACTATATTTTGTACAAAGATTCAAAGATTATTTAATAATACATGTTAGACTAGTACGTGTACTAAACGGTATTACTGTGAATAGTATTAAGAAGTAATAAATGACAAATTTAACTGACATAACGTATTCAGTGAATATATGTGATTTTTTATAAAATATATTGTTCTATTTTTTCCATATTTTCCCATAAATTTCTTATTTCAGCATTTTACTTGCATTACAGCTAAAAAGGACACACATGGTAAGTTGGTAAGTATATCTTATTACATTTTTGAATATATAATAATATATTGATAATAGCTATTAACATACCTAGAGTAGTTATGACGTTATGAGTACCATAACAGCCGTAGATGTCAATAGATTTTATGACATCTAAGGAGTGGTATGATACATAACATCCGCGGTTTGTTCAATAGTTTACCAAATTCACGTTATTGGTAAATATTATTTTATAAAATTCTCTTGTGAGTAATGTTTTCGTGATCAAGTCTGTTTGGGTTGACCAATCAGGTCTTGCAAAAAAAACAAGTGAACCTTTTTTTGTTTAAATCGAACCTACAATGTCTAATTTGTTGCTCTATATGCTGTAATATTTTATTTATATTTTATATTATATAATATCGTTTTAAAATGTCATACTCAAAAAAACGTCACAAAAATTGAAACGTCCGTATGTTCTGGTGTGAAGTTATCCACGTGTGAATGGCAGATCCCAAATATTGTGCTTTGGCGCGTTTGAAAGTTGGTAAAGTGGACAGTGTGTAGTTTAAAACATTGTAAGGCTTTCGTGTGCCAATATATTTGCAGAAGATTATTTAATTTGTCAGTTTGGAAGTTAAAACATTATATTTGACATTTTAAACGAAGTAAAGTTGGATAAGAACCTTGTTACGTCACTGATCAAGAGTGGAAGTGGGGTAATTCAGCCACGTTTTGAAGGATATAATTTTTAAAATCAGTTTTTTAATTATTAAAAGTCATTTTGGGAAAAAATAAAGAATACGGGTTTAATATTTTTCATTACTCTATTGATTAAAACTAAAAATGAAAAATCGTGCAAGACCTCATTGTTCTTCGTTATTTTGACAAATCTGTACGATAATATTATTACCATACTGACTACAATTATGACTTAGTTACCGTGCTTACTTTTGTCTGTGTAAATAAAGGCTTAATATTCTGAAACCGGTAAATAATATTTAATTTCGTTTAACAAATTAGTAAAAATTGAAATACTTCTGTTGGTAGACCTAAACACATTGATTGTATGTTTACATATCTTTTAACAGATAAACAATATAAAACGATTCTATCAAGTCTCATATAAATTAAATAGATAATTAGGGAGTATGTTCTTAATTTTATTTGACGTAAATTCACTAATTTTTTACTGGCACAGAATCTAAATAAAATTGCACCTGTTCAACTTTTTATTTGATCTTTACTCATAGCAAATGTTTTGAAATAAAATTTATTTTAGCAATGATTCACATATTATATTTAGATTCCAAGAATTTACTTTTATTCTGAGAACCAGTATAAAATTTTAAATTCCGTACACATTCATTGAGCAAATCTTGGCATTGGAAATGCAATTTTTGTTGGATTCCATTTTCCATATTCATTACAAATGCATATTCAGTTTTCTAAGAAATCATTATGAATATTTGCGTAAATGTCTACATCAGGTTGTTCGGTCCAAAAGTCTAAATGTTATTGATTATTAATTATGTTTCATTAGTTATCTATATTTTCTAGAACATCCGTATTTACATAATCTAAATATATATCAAATATTTAAATTATTGTAATTAGTGTTAATCTACGGTCTAGACTACAAACAATAATTATTACTGTTTTATGACAGCAGTTAAAAAAACTAATTGTTTTATTGAAATATGTAATCATCGACAGAGGTGCACTTTCTACTTTAGCTATAACAGGAAAATAGTAGCATGGGCGCCAACTTTTCAAAATTTCCTTGAGGGCAATTTTTGATAATGACTAAAATCAAAATATAAAATGCTACCAAAAAGAAATAACAAAAAGGAATGTATGGAAACTAAAAAAACCTTATTTTCAATGAAAAATATTTAATTAATTTTACTTTATGCTCAGGTTTCAGCAAAGCAGAGTGCAATCCAGAGCAGCCAAATCTGCTCCAGAATGTGCTATGTTCTCAGTAGGCCAAGAATTAGAGTAAATGCCTTAAAATGTTTTATTTCTTGACTCACTGAAACCAGAGCAGTTCTGAAAGCTAGCATCTCAGGATCCCTGGTATATCCTGAGACGCGCATTATTACCGGTCATGTAGATTCCCATTGGCTGATATTCAATCTGTTATTGTAACTATAATACTAAGAATTTTAAAATGTAAATTTCTATACATACGTATTTTGATGCGAGGATTTCACTGGTAATATTATAAAGGTTGTAACTAACACCCATTTTAGGGTAGTAGCCAATTACTAAAAAATGGAAGGAGGTAGAATAGTTCTTCAAAATAATAACAATTAAGGACTTAGTTACTAATGTAAAAAATAGTCGGCGCCCATGAATAGTAGTGATGAGCGAAACTGTTACTTTTGAATCTCAGCGCACTAACCTAATTCATATTCATATTAATTTTTGACAATAAATTATGACAATACCGGTATATTAATTGTATGGTATAATATAAAATTAGATGAAGATTTTTATTAATTTAGTGACTTTTATGATCATACAACAAGTATACATCGTGTTCAGAATGTCATGAAGTATCCGTGGACAATTGAAGAAACCATAGGCCTTATGGTAACGGTTGAACCATCGCTTCAACCATACTTGAGAACCGAAACCAGTTTTGCAAGTCTTGCGATATGTTAATACATTAGCGGAATTTTATATTGTTTAAATATCTACCTACATGAATACACCATGTATAGTCGAGTACCTGTACAACTTTTATATAAGGACGCCTTTGTTTAGAACCATGAATATTTATTGGTTCAGTAATACAAAATCAGTAAAAAATGTATATGTTGCTTTTTGTTAGTTTTGATTCAAAGTTCAGTCTGGTATAATGTGTTTCATTATAACACGGAAAATGATTAGGTTATTACACAGTGGCGTAACTACGGAGAGGTGACGGGCCTCACTTTGCTTCTATAAAATAAAACAAAAATAAATAGGTAAATAAGAAGTAGCGACACTATGTCGGAATCATTGATATTTCATTAATAATTAGAAGTAATACGGAAAGAAGTAAAAATTATATCTTGACAATTGTATTATTGATGTTAAATTTACGTTTTGTTTGAGTAAATAAATTATACTAATTTTATTTCTTGACACGTATCACACATATTCAATCTTTCGACAAATTAAAAATCATTCAAAATTACAATTTATGTAACATGTTTCAAGTGTTTTAGATTCAAATATGTAGCATTATTAGTATTAGAACATTTAAGTGTCCATACATTAAATATGAAAGTTTTAATTGCTGATTTTGTATATTTAAAAAAAATATGTAAATAATGTTACAAATAATTTAATTATTAACTTCGAGTAGAGGTGGAATTTTGGGGATACCACTCTTTAGTAGCTTCGTAAAACTCAATAACACACTGATCTATGCAGTGACAATAGTGCCAATAGGTTAGTAAAATTTCAACAGGCTTCTAAGTCTTACCTGTCTATCAATTTTATGTTTTTGAAGCATGTAGAATTTCATTGGCTCGTATTACGAGCTCACTTTTATAATAAAATCGCGATTTTAACGCCCACTTTTACATCATAATCTTATGTAAAATTGAAAGTTAAAATCACGATATTATTATAAAAGTGACCTAGTTCGCTTTTATAATTAAATCGCGATTTTAACGTTCGGTTTTTTGATTTTGATATAAAAGTGAGCGTTAAAATCGCGATTTTATTATAAAAGTGAGCTCGTAATATTGTTTTTGTGATGTATGTGTAGTATCTTTAAATAATTTTAATATTGCTTATAACTTGTTCATTCTAAAAATATGTTTTCCATATGTTTATAATTTCAATATTTTTTTTTCTTTATCTTTGTTATATATTTTAAAGATAAATAATATAAGAAACTGAATAGTAACAGCGCCACCATTCCAGGGTTAAAACAAATATTCTTTAAAACTATAGAAAATTTAATAAATTCCTATCTCCCTTTAGATTTTTTTTCGAAAAGGTGAGGATCTCAAGTAAATTCTTGCGAGTAGGGCCTGTAAATTTTAGTTACGCCACTCGTATTGCAATAATAAAAATTTTCATATTTTCTTTTCTTCTAACATTGAACAACTGTGAATTCACTTACTACAGAATTAAAGAAATAATCAATATTGCAAACTCGTGTAAGAATCTATTCTTATATATCGGAAATGTTTTCTTACGAATGTGATCATTCTTTTAGTTTTTAGAACAGGAAGCAATCCTTTAGTGTCCCTTCGGTCTTCCGGTTCCTGGACGTAAAGTTTGAGGACATGTGAAAACTGAAAACACCTGATATAATTTCCGGAATGAAATGAGAGTTTGACAGGACTTATCTTCCGTTAGATCCTTCCAATTCAACCAGATACTCGTTAACTAGTTTCAATCAACGCCTAGGTGATGGGCTTTAAATATAAATAACTAATGCGGTAATGAGCTGGTATAAATAGATGTAGAGTGCGTTTCGAAGCTTTGCGATTTAATTATGATGCAATATCTAACAAAATAGGGATGTATTGATATTGCAGATTATATAGTTCTATCAGAAAATTGACGTTTGAAAGAAGTGGGGCGTATACATTTTATCCTCCACATATGTTATATTGCTCGACATTGTATCTTTCAAACATTTAATCTTGCACTACTTTTATCCTCCATACTTTTAATCCGCGAAGAAATGTTATCTTACACACATTTTATCTTGCGCTCATTTTATCTTGTGCACATTTTATCATCCACACATTTTATCTTCGCCAACGTTTCATATTTAAAACATTGTAATTATACCTGCTATTCATTTTATTGCCCATGTAATTAACATATTTATAATTAGATGAAGTATCCAGTATAAAATTTTTCTGAAGATAAAATATGTGGTACATAAAATGAGTGGAAGATAAAATGTGTGGATGATAAAATGATTTGGAAGATAAAATGTGTGTAAGATAACTTTTTTCGCGGATTAAAAGTGTGCACGATAAAAGGTATGCAAGATTGAAAGTGTGCAAGGTACAATGTCAAGCAATATAACATGTGTGGAGGATAAAATGTATACGCCCCAAAGAAGTTACTCCTATAACATTAGCAGAGAATTATCTTAAATGTTTCCAGGTATAAAATACTTTAAAAATTGTTAGTAAATACATTAAAACTTTCTGAACAATTACATCGTACAGACTTTTGGCTTCTGGACACCTTAATCTTTCCTAGAATTGATCCCTATTTTCATTTTGTCTACATGCATAATGTAACTACCAATGAAACTATTTAAGCAAGGGAATCTCGAGAACTATAAGAGATACAAACTCGGTTAAACTAGACAAAAATTGCCTTATGTGGGTTGTCATTTTATACCTATCTTTGTTTATCCCAAAAAAACAAAAAAAAACATAGATGTAAACAAAAAAGGTAAATTTTTCAATTTTCGCTTTTTGCCTATAACTTTTTTATTTCAATATAAAAAAATATTTTAAATTGCACATTATTTAAGCATTTTTTAACGATGAATTCATTGCAGTACTCAAAATTTTTATTTCTCATACCGTTTTCGAGAAATGGATACCAACTTTGAATTTTAATATAGGTCTCAATATAAGCTGTGAGACCGTTGAAGAGAGATTTTTTTCCTTTTAAAAAAAAAAATGAAAATGTATAATTTATTTAAGTACTTATTAGAGGTTATCTCATAGTAGGTATATGGTGTTGGACGATCGGGAAACGACAATCTAAACAGATCAGTAACTTGCCTAAAAATAAAGTCTGCATTGTACTATTTAATCATTTAAATTTTTTCATTCAATCATGATTAAACAATGTTCCGACAAAAATAACGATTTTTTTCCGGTTTTCGATTGTCGCTTATGTTCCGGTTCGTAGTCCTACTTAATTAAAACACTTTGGTTTAAAACGAAGTGATACATAACATTTTGAAAAATGACAAATTAGTTAAAACTACTACCACTTAAATAAATAATAAAAATATACTAGATTTTTTTTTGATATTCTCATCTGATGTCTGTAATTGGTAAAGTGAAAAAGTAGTATTTCTTTATGGTATTTCAACTTTCAAATTAAGAGGAAAATATTAAAACATAAGGAAATGTTCTGCACCTAATTTTATTTTAAAATAAGGAAATGTATTCCTACTGTTATTTTGCAATGAATGAATATGATTTACTACTATGCAAATGTTTATTTCCTATTTCATTTACTCTAACAAAGACGCATCGTAAAATAAAAATAGAATTGTTTAAGTGTTTATTATTCTGGCCGTCAATGAACATCGTTAACGTATTGTTAAACGAACACATTCGGGGAATAACTGAGGACATGTATAATGTTGTCAGATAATAATTAAAATTTACTATTTTCGTGGAAATCACATACGCACATTCCAAATAACTAGTTTATATTTATGTTTTCAAGAAAGTGATTGGAATACTGTTATTATGATAATATTTTTCTAATTTGTAGATATAATAGAGAAAATTGAAAGTCATGATTTAATAAAACAATACAAGTTATTTATTAAAATATAGTGAGGATCCTTTTCTCCTTTCGGTCGTCCGATGTTGACACAATCTTCATTATATTATAATAAATAAATACGGATACAGCAACTAAAATGTATTGATTTCTAAAATATATTTCACCAATATTTTAAATTCTTTAAAAATAAAGTGTACTATTAGGAATAAAATAATAATGATATTAACCGGAATTTTTATTTCGGTTATATCGTTTTCGATCCAGAAATAAGATTTAGAATTTTGTTTCGTTTCTGTTCCAAATTATCCAGTTTTGTTTCGGGTCACTGAATTTAAATACTAAACATTTCTTAAGCACTAATAAATTCATTGAACACAAGTACAATAATTGTTTCTATTTCACTTTTGTGGTTGGTTAGACACATGTACAAAGTGGTTACTCGAACACCCGAACATAGGGATTTAACATGTAAAAAATCATATTTTTGTAATTACCTATGTCATCGAAATGCCCGTCTTCGATATTTCCCTTTTCGTTACAAATATAGCATAAATTTATTAACAGAATTTATTCGTCCACTCAGGAAGCATAACGTAAAATTATTTCCACATACACAGGGTGTTATATTACGGCTCTAGCAAGAAATGTTTACCTTTTTTAAATGGAGCACCCTAAATGTTTTTTAATTGTATTTTATTCTCCTATACCTATATATGAACTTTGTTTTAATTTTTCGCACCGTTGTCAAGTTATTCCGTTTTTTCTCTAAAAAAGACCAATTACACGCATTGCTTTATAAAGACATACTGAACTTATTTTAATAGTCAAAATTAAGAATGTTATGTTCTGTACAACTGTAACTATACTCTATGTTCTCATATATTTTTTTGCGGAAAACTAAAACAAAATTCATATGTCCTTATAGGAGAATAAAATGCAATTGATAAAATATAGAAATACATAGGTGTTCCATTTAAAAAAAAAGACAAACAATTCTCATCTAGCCGTAATGCAACACCCTGTATATGTGAAAATAATTTTACGTTATTCTTCTTGAGTAGACGAATAATTCTGTTAATAAATTTATGCTTTATTTTTAACAACAACGGAGATATCGAAGACAAGCATTTCGATGACTTAACCTGTAGACTTGAAAATTTGTGAACCTTTTTAATAATTGTCTTCCAAAACCTTTTTGAACAAAATGAATATGTTACTAATTGAATATGTAAGTATGTAAGTAATTCCCTTAGTATATTATGCTTGCTGACAGCTGTCGTGTTTCACAATTCCCGTCACATCATCATCAGAATGCCATGGACGATCCAGTGACCTGCGACAACCTGGCATTGTTTACTAACACCAGGAAGTAACAATACATCACTCAGATGATGTGATATGGCCAATATTCTATGCATATAACTCTTTCACAATCTTCTATCAATGGCACTTGATTTCTCTTATTAGTCGCATTGTATGCACAAATGCATTGAATTGCCAATTAATCTCTACATGTCCATATTGTAGGTATAGGGACTATATATGGATTTCAAATTTGATGTAATACATCCTTCATTTTTAAATCTATGGGGATCACATTATTACGAAAATACCTAAACGATTTATTAACTCATAGAGTGGTAAAAATGCTACAAACATGAGATATTGGAAAAAAGTTGTTGATAAATATTATTACTCTCGATGAATTTTACCACTGGTTAAATTTAATGTATTTATTTTTGTCACAACCAGTATACGTATTTAGTATTTTGATGCGATACTTTTCTATTAACCGATGGTTAAGGTAATGGGCCCTTTACCGTTTAATTTGCATAGTTTTATTAAATAAACATACCGTGTGTTCCAAAAAAGTGTTGTCATAGGCATGGGAAAACAACAAAGTCATCATATTGTACAGGACAATACTACATGTATTCTACATTTTAATTAATACAGATTATTTCATTTTAATACCATAATGCAATGAAATTTACAAAAATAAATTTAAAATTTTCACCTCATATTTTTATTTTTCTACAAGCAACATGATACCTGCTATAAGGTTAGAGTAACGGGCTATATAGTATATAGTCAAAGGTTCTCAGTCCGATGACGAGTTAGGCCTTTTTTTATATTCTCTCTGTTTTTAATTGTTAATACGTACATAATTATAACTAAGATAATGAGAAATAATGTACCTTACCTATGTATTTGTTAATAAATTTATTTACTACCTGGTACCTTATTTCTTAAAATTTATTAATTTTAATTATTTTTTATTAAGTATCATTTACAAAACATAGATATAATTTTCACTACAACTGTCAAAAAATGTTAACATTTTTATTACAATAACAATAATACATAAAGTAGGCAATTTTTTCACAGTTGTTTTGTTACTCTGACACCGTAGGAGGAGTGCCTAGGACTTTTGGAATAGTTATTTACATATCAAGTGCGGGAAAGTAATTATCCCGGATGTGTATTTTGTGGCGCTAGCTTGCATGCGCTGCAATAGAACGAATCCAGGAAAAAAGTTCATGTAAGAAGTTTATAGAATATTTTTTGAACGAAAAACATAAAATAAATAATTAGTTTTAATTACAAATGCACTGACTTTATTTTTTCTAAATTAAATTTGATTCAATAATCTACTGTTCTTTTATTATTATTGGGTAAAGAAATGTCTGAGACATTATACGTTTTAATTGTAAATGTAATTTTTTAATAAATGATGTGGAAATAGGATTTTTTTTTCCAAAATTTCCCGCACGCTAATCTGGAGGAGACGTGGTAAGGTGAGATTCCCGATGTTGTTTAGGTGACGCGAATAAACAAATTTTAATTGTAAGACTACAAAAAACGTTTTTTCACGGTGATGGAAAATATTTCTTCATTAAATTTGTATAGATAAATAAAAATATTATAATTAATCATGCAAATCAGTTTTAGAAAAAATATTGTTTTCAGTGCATTCTATTGACTTTTTTAATCAGGTTTGTCTAAAAAATAAAAACACAAACTTCGCGCATATAATACAAAAACAACTATTGTGTACTTCAAAATTAAATCTGTAATATTTATTCTAAACGTCTAGCAGTTACGAAATCATTTCAGCCGTGAAAACAGTGAATAACCATCTTTTACGTCTAGAGTAATAAATTCTCTTTACATTTTGTACGAGGAAATCTGAACGAAAGGTCACGCTAGTGATTTCTATTCTATTCACACATTTCAATCTCGCGTTGTTATTCTGCTGGTACATTTCAAATGACATGGAAACATATGTAAAACCTCTCACAAGATTTGTTTGAAAGCTTCATTGACTTCAGTTCCAAGAGTTGCATTTTGTAGTTCAATGGAGAGGTTCTATGAATTGCACCGATGATGTATGAATATTTTTGTGTGTATTCTTGTCTTCAGGGCAATTATTACCCGATATTTCTTTGAACAAGATGAAAGTGTTACAGAAATATAAATAAATATATTTTATTTTGTAGTTATATTTTTAGAAGAGATGGTTCTATTTATAAATACAGGTTTTCCGCGTGTTGATATGGTTGTAAGGAGAACACAATCTTTCATTTTATGAGTAAAAATGAGTTCATAGTACACATTTGCAATTAAAAATTAGATCTTTTTACATTTTGAAGTAATTTTCATCACTGTTAAAAATAAAGAGTAACAATTTTTAGTTATGTACTGTAAAATTTTTCATGTACACTCGAAATAATGAAAAAGAAAACAATTTTTGGGTCCAAAATTTTGGTTTTTGAAATTACATCATATTCCAGTCTTAAGTAAACATAATTGCCCTAATTCTAAATAATTCAACTGTTTTATAAGGGTATACTCTTTAAGGGATCACTCTATGACCTCAGCATATCTCTAAATTCTATGGGAAAAGTTACATAAATAAAATATTTTCTCCACATATACGTTCTTTGGAACGATTAAGTGAAGAATGAGAAAATCGAAAAAACCTAAATTTCAAAACTTCTTCCAGGAATTTTTTTCTCTAAAACCTTTCATTTTCTAGACTTAGGTAAATATTGATGCGGTGATTTCAAATTATCATATTTTTCTCGAGACTTCGACGACCAATCGATTCTACTGGCAAAATTACGTAAGTTTATTAATTTTTAGATCCAACGGATATATTTTTAGAGCAAGAAAAAGAAAATCTCCGAAAATCCTGATATACCCGTGACGATTTTTGACGATTTTCTTTTTTTCCCACTAAAAAATATATAGTTGAAAGTAAAAGTGAACAAAAATATTTTTTTTTTATTTATGTCTACTAGTTTTTTTTAATTCACCTTCAAAATTTCTAAAGGGGACGTATATGTTATAATGATTCCCAAACCACTCGGACATAGCCAATTTTTTTTTTTTTAAGATTGGTGAAATTGGAATTTGAGACCCAGATCTAACACTCCGCTCAATTCGAGTCTGAACACACTAATGAAGTGAGACACATATGCTCGTTAAAATAAGAATAATAAAATATTAATGGAATAATAAAATTAATTAGGATTAGATCTGTTATATATTTAATGATGACATTTATTATATTTAAACCAAAGGTTTATTTTCTATTAAACGTCAGATTAGTCGTTTAGACTTAATAAACGACTTTACAAATCATTTCTAAATAGAACATAAAAAATGAATTAAGAATTAGATAAACAATCTTCCAATATTTTGGAGCTATACCAAGTATTTATCCAACATGTATTTATAGAATTAATACAAAGTTGCAGAACATGGTATGAAAGATAGTTGAAATCATAAATCTTCCTAATCACTTACAAGTACGTTTAATGCACTTCTTGTTTGTACAAGTTTTTACTTTAAGTTATGAATTTAAGTGACATTTTCACAATTACAATAAAAGTAAGAAAAGCTTTTAAAAAGCAAATTGGCATACTTAATTCCTTTTGTCATATATAATGATTTCTCGAAATATCTCGTCTCGGGCAATACGACAACGATTTTAAAAACAAAGCTTCGAGACGAGAAAATAAAATCGAGATTCTCGAATTTCAATATCTTCGCCGAGAATTCTTGAGGTTTTAAAATTATTTTTCTTCAAACGTCATAAATATGATATATTTGTAACTTGATTCACAAGGTAAAAATTAAATTTCTTCGCCGCCGAAATAGAATTATAAAAAAATAAACAAATATTCAAAGGAACTATGTAGACTAGTGATGCCGCGAGACGAGACGAGACGAGAAATGATGTATTCTCGTCTCGTCTCGAAAATTCGAGACGAGATTGAAGTCACTCTCGTCTCGAAAGAATTACTCTCGGACTCGTCTCGATCTCGAATCGAGAGTCTCGATCTTGATCGAGAGTCTCGAATATTTGAAAACCCAAGGGAATTATGGCAAGATAATTCTGGTCGTGAAATTAATGAGTACTTAAGTTTACCAAGACAACCAAAAAATATTGATATTTTGAAATGGTGGCAACAAAACGATAAAATATATCCCAACCTCTCTAAAATGGCAAGAGATTTGTTCAGCATTCCAGCAACTAGCGTCCCTGCCGAGAGACTTTTTTCTAATTATTAGGAAACACCGTAATAGGTTAACCCATGATTCTGCTAGGTCATTAAATTGTTTAAATTCTTGGTACACAAGTAACTTATTAAAATAAAATAATGTGTCCTAAATATTTTTTAAGTTAATTTTAATAGTTTTGAATTATACATTTTTTTCTGTATTTCAGGTATTTAATACATTTTTTTCAAATGTAGTACATATTAACAGTGTTTTTATTTATTACCTTTATGTAAACAAGTATGTATTTCAGCGATTATCTGTTTAAAAATATTTTAATAAAATTTTTCACATATTTGTAACTTGAATATTGTAGTTTATTCATAATATTTAGGTAGCAACCTAATTTTTTTTTTAATATCTCAATTTAACGAGATCTCGAATTTTATTCTCGTCTAGTCTCGAAAAAATCGAGATGAGAGTAGCGTAAGTCTCGTCTCGTCTCGAAAAATCGAGACGAGAATAAAACTACTCTCGTCTCGAAAATCTCGAAATTTCGAGACGAGATCTCGTTTAAACGAGATCTTGCGGCATCACTAATGTAGACAGTGAATAAGAAATAACTTGTAAAATAGACAGATGCAATATCGTCCTAAAAGTTACTATAAAACTAAATAACCTAATAATGAAGTGACCATCAACAACTGACAGATTTAAATTTCTAAAAATTATATAACAGTAGTAACAGTGTACCATTAAAAAACATAATCAGAAACCTGATTGGTACGCAAAGACAAAATATAGGGGGAGCAGATAATTATATTGTACTTACAAATTTTATATTAATAACTATAGTTTGAAAAAAAATTATTTTCATCTAAATATGCAGTACGACCACGAATCAACTTGCAAAGACGGAAAATATGTTTTTTTTTAATTTTACGAGAAAAATATATTCTTAATAAAAGTTTTTGCATGTGCCAAAATGACCAAGTCAGTGTTAACCTGTTTAAAATTTCTTTTAGTATTTAGAGAAAAATCGAAAATAGGTCGACAAAATCACTAATCATATATACTGTGGAGTATTTCACTTTAATCAAAGGTTATCTATAATTAAGTGTAACGCATTTTAAAAATAGATTTTAAACTGCTTATCTTTTATTTTGTTACTAAAAATATATTTCACAATATATAACATTTTTAGCACAACAGTTATTTTTAGAAAAAGTTATAAATAACCATATTAATGACATTTTTAAAACAAATTGCTTCTCAATAAGATTTATTACTTTCAAAACAAAAATGTTTTGAAACGACATTTGAATGATTAATTCTCCCCGGAATTTTTTTAACTTGCAAATTGCATTAAGGTTACTTATTATTGCAACTTCACTTTTCTTGACAACAGATATTAATAAACTAAAAATAGCAGTGTAATTGACTTGCAGATTTTTGCTCGCTATTTATTATTGTTTTAACGGTTCCTTATTTATTTATCAATAAGGATATGAAGGAAATGATGGATACTTCTCTCCGCAAGGTTAAAGAAAAATTAATAAATAATCGACAGAGCAGACGGAAGACGTCATTAGTGACTTGCAGTTACTTGTTTTCAGTCAGTGCATATGGATTTCAATGACGCAATAGTGGAATTCAGAATTATTTGCGTAAAAATACCAATAATACTGTGATAAAAACAATCTTCTGTTAGCATATGTAAAATATTTATACATATTTCTATGCTATTTTCTATCATGTTTTTTAAATGGTTTAATCAAAATATCTCGCATTGAAGACATTGTCTGCACTTGTGTAAACAAATTTAAAAAAAAAACTTGGAAAAAAATAAAACACTTTGTGATGTCAACATAAATTAGATTTCAGTTAGTTTCGACTACAATCCATATTATTTAGGAACAATTGCGAGGAATAGAATTTTGCATTGTATTTTAAATTTCAATCTTCTACAAATTTTTAATTTAGCACGCAATGTGTCTACAGGATCTAGTTTTTAAATTCCCACTATTTCCCTACCCTATATATGTCCAATAAAGCACTCGTACGCCCAGCGCAGTGCCGACTGTAGAAGTGCAGAGGCAAATATTCTCCTGCCTTAAACTTGCTCACAGCGTTTATCAATTTTTCTCTCGCTACACTACCTACTTCAGAAAAGGCAGTCTTGAGGCATGCCTCAAGTGCATTGTTTGCAAGTGGACGAAGCAGTTGTTGAAATGTTGCATAATTAGATGAACGTGGACACGTGAACACATCTTTGGATTTTAAATTTAAGTTTATTTTTAAATAATGGCAGCAGGTTTTTCTGGTATGCAGTTCATAGTTTTTAATCAGTTCCTATAGCTTTTTTCATCAAAATTTTAGTTCTCGAGCCGGAACTGTTTAGAAGTAGTCTCCATTCTTATTTTTAAGGATATCACTAAGCCTAGATGCAACAACAAGTCTAATTTAATTTCAGTTTTCTTATTCTATTTCTAATGTTGGTAATTAATTTCACATATTTCATTGAGGTTAACTTAAATGTCAAATTATTTAATATTCGTAAGATGTTTGTATTATTTTATTAAGTTGTTCTGTTGTGTACGTTAAAGAAATAGTGTGTGCTACATGGTAAAGAAGTATCCAGCCTCGACTTCGTCTCAGCCGTATACATATCCTTCGGACCAGAAAAGAACAACTTTCCTACCTAGCAGCACAAATAACTATTACAGAAATATTTCGTCAAAATGGGAAAAAACACAAAAACACGTACATGTTACTTAACAGTTATCAATAGTGTTGCTGTCTAGATCAAGACTATCTACACTCTCGCTTTGTCTTGTCTAGATTATCAAGACAAGAATTTCTTATTCTAGATCAATTAAATAATTGGTTTAATATCCTAAGTGAAATTAGTAAAATAAAGTCTCTTATTAAATGGAAGTAGAAAAAATTATAATTTACTTACAAGTTTTTGCAAAGTATATTATTTTTAAGTGTCTATTTATGTTTACATTATAAACAATTTGTATTTTAAAAAGACTGATTTTTTTATTACTTTGTTTCGTACTTCGGGAAACGATACTGGTTCTACGTCAATAATGATAGTCTTTTCAACCTTGGTGTATAAAATATAATATACCAAATATAAAAAAGTAGACTTCATGATTTATGACATCTGGTATACTGCAATAATGAAGTTATAGATATTGATATAAATTTATGATAATTTAAAAGCCACTTTAATATTACTTTATGAATCCAATGATTAATTTAATTGACGATAAGTTGAAGAGCATATGTGTGGAGAAAATGAGTATGTCAAAACATTTTAGCATCTATTGCAAAATGCAACATTGAAATGAAATGAAAATTTAAAGCTAATTTCGGAGTAATTACCCGTGTTGCAAGAAAGGATCTCTATTAATAGCAGAAGGTTACTGCAACAGCGAAAACTATTAAAAGAAAAAAACCAATACACAGTGCTCACATACGATAAGATACACTTTTCCATCTACTGGTTTGTTTTCCGGAATTTTCTGACAGTTCTGTGGTTACATGTAAGCAATATAAATCACTCTGGACGCTAAATTGCTGGCTTTGCTTGTTTACAAGCAGTACGTTGTGATTTGAAAGGCAAATAACTAAAGTTGAAAATGTACGAATTCAATATTTTCCATTCGCAACGTCGTATCGTCTAGTTTTTCCAATACAACTTATATTAAATAAGTTAATATCACGCGACTTCTAGACCAGTTTTTCAAAATAAAGTGCACATCGCGTACAAGTCTGAACAGGTGATTAAATCAGCAACAATACTCATAAATAAATTTTTCTGTTTCTGTTCCTAAAATGTGACTAATTGAACTGATTTCCAGAGCAGAAAATAACGTTTTATTCACGACTTACCAAGCTATGGTATATGATACCGACTTTTTGCTTGCTTCAAGCTAGCTACTAAGGGGCATTATAAAGAGCATGAAATTAGAAGAAAAAAGATATAATTGTATGTAGGTTTTTCAATCGTCTATCAAGTCTGTTAACTACCAAACAGATTAACTTTATTTAGCTGGTAAACTCCATGGTAATGCAGGGCCGTAACCAAAACGAGATTTTAGACAGGGCTGTGATTTTTTTAACCTTTATATAACATAATATGTACCTATGTACATAGGTACATATTATGTTAGAGCACGCGTAATTATTTTTTTCTTCAAACGTCATAAAAGTGGCATCTTCTGTGACGTGATTGACAAGGTTGAAGTTTAATTTCTATGCCTCCGTAATATAATTTTTTAGTCTAGCCGCCGTTTAATTTCTTCGCCGCCGTATGTAGAACCAGCCAATAAGAAGTAACTTGTACAATAGAAGTCTGTAATATCGCCCAAAATGTCACTATAGAAACTAGATAACCTAAGAATAAAGTTACTAAAAATTATGAATAACTGACAGGTAAACCTACATATTGAACGTCAAATAGTAGTTTATTTTTTAAAATTTCTAAGTTTGAAGAAAAAATAGCATGTGTTATTCAGAGTAAAAGTGTCTTTGTGTGCCTCGCATGCAATTGTCCGATTCGCTTCGCTCGTCGTGCAAACTTCCATACTCACCACACAAAGTATCACTTTTACTCAATATACACAATATACTATTCTGCTAACCCCAAAAACTGATTGGAATCAATAAGAAAACAAGGAAGGTGACAATTGTTTGTGCGGAAAATTGCAAAACTTGCCGCTTTTGGAAACCCTGCTATAAACATGAATACAAATTCTATTAATTATTGGCATTATTTTAAAATTCAAAGTATTTTAAATGCAAAATATTCCAAAATGAAATATTTCTAGCAAATTTTCCAATGCCAATTTTTTAGTTCTTTGTATGAAGTAAAGAAAGTATTGTAATCGCGAAAAAATTCTGTTTTCAGAATTCAACGGGAATATCCATTTTGACTCTCCCTGAATTCATTTTGACTACTATCTTGAATAGCTCAAAAAATGCACGTCTCTTTTTTATTGCCAATGTGAAAGGGGCACATTGCTCGAAGGGTTTTTTGTTTTTCACATAACTCAAAAACTATTAGCCATAGAATGGATCTAACTTTTAAATGAAGCAAGTTTAAGTGAAGTGCAGCAAAAAATGTATATAATTTAATAGACGTACAAGCAGTATATTTGTAAATGTAGGATCATTTCTTTTAGCAGGGCTCAAATAATATTTATCAGGGCTTTAGTCCTAGTTCAGAAAATAGCCTCTGTAATAAAGCAGTCACTGTAATGTTTAGTACCTCGGAAGGAGAAGCCCACTTATTGCAATATCTAATGTAATTAGTTCATAATCACCCTTCGTAAAAACTAGTTGCCGTAATATTTACTACCCGAGAGAGAAAAATGTTTATTCGCAGGGAAGTACATAAATTGTTGCCCTTATACAATAAGATCAAAATCAGCTTCCTTCTCAAATTTATTTTATGCACAACCGAGCATTATTGATGTTTATACCCTGGAGTATAAACATCTTCATAATGCATTTGGTACGTAAATAACTGTAATTTTGGACGCCCCTGTTTACAGCATTTATTAATAATTCAACGTAGGTTGATCTGCCAAAGAGCAGTTCTTGCTCATTTATAATCCAATTTAGTTGAGGTTGTCAAATATTTAGCATACTTGTTTCGGTTCATTTCAACATGGCTATAAAAGTTGAAGTATAACCGTAATTTCCTTAAATACTGCCCTGGTTAGTGGCTCCAAAATTTCAATTATTTTGAGTAGTTATAAAAATAATAAAATATTTACTATAAACTGATTTGATAATCAGCAGGTTAAAATCCCTGATTATCCAAATAAAATTTCGCTTTGTTCGAGTTTGGAACGCACTGTAAGATGTAAGTCACTTGCAAAGGTTATATGCTGACAACCTGCAGTATTAAACATGAAACAAGTATCTTAAAATACTTAAAGCCCTGTTCCATTTAAAAATATTGTGTCACGGATAATGAGATGAATGCATTAATAAATAAAAAAAAATCTACCAATATTTGACTAACAGTATTTTTTACAATCAAATCCATCTAAAAAAAATAATCACTAACGGCTTATCTTATAACTCATAGATCGGCTTGATCATCATTTTTTTGCATATTTCTTGTCTTGCATATTAATATTCGCAAATAACCTTTAACATATAAATAATCACAAGTACATTTTGTTTTATTTAATAATTTCAATTACCAAATATATCTTATAATACAATTATATATTATTATTAAATAATCGTAGAGCTGCACATACTATATGTATTTTTTATCATTGTAGAGACATCTGTATAAGCAGAATAGCTTTTTTCAAATCATCCCTGGTTGAAAGCATTTTGTGCCTTAATTCTTGTTTTTTTTTAATGAAATTTACATATATGGTAAAAAAAAATTGTATTCATTTACTTACATAATTTTTACTTTTACTTACAATTTCTAAATTTGTCTTGCTTTGAAATTTGTAGCTCTTGTCTTCTTCTTGTCTTGCTTCTTTTGCAAGACTGAGGCAAGACCAAGAAAAATATAAGACTCTCGTGAAACACTAGTAATACTGTTGGTCACACTGTACATTTTCCTCTCTAGAAAGGGAAAAGTAATTTTCCCCAACATAGCTGGCGTGAAGAATGCACCACGTGGACAAATTTCATGTGGGAAACAGAATTTGATACGATTATCGAACTCAGGATTTTAGAACCAAAGATGATTATTCTACCCACTAAAGTTAATAGAAATATAATTCTATAGAGTAAGATTATTGCGAATTTAACTTAACTGTATTTAGTTTGCAGAGTCAATATGCACATATAATTATCCTTCATATTCATAATTAAATAATTCGCGTAGATTTCGCAATTTCAATTCGCTCACAACTCAATGTCAGGTTAATTGTATATTAATTCGCAAATTCAAATAGTGAACGTGTTCTCTATCTTCTACAGTCTAAATTCATTTAAATATACATTAAAATATAGTTATTCCCAGTTTTTTACTAATTTTTTTATAAAATATTTCAATATATACACGCTTCCGTATTTATGTTGTGTATACAAACATTTTTTGTAAGTATTAATATTTATTAAACCGATACAGTTTTTTGATAGTTGAAACTAGGACACGTTTTAAATATATTAATTTTCACAAATAGATAATTGTTTTTGCTCCAATTGTAAATAAAGTTCTCATGATTTTCAATTAATACGGAAGAAATATTCAATGAAGGTTATAAGCATTTTTATTTATGCTTGAGAACTAGAACATTTGATTAATTATACAATGTTAAGGTTGAAATACTTTTGCAATATTTTCAAAATAACGTTTCTCTAAAATACTATTTATTATTAAAATCGTGAAGGTTATTTTTGACGTTTTCATTTTTCTAGTAATCTACAATATTTAAATATATGCTGGTCACTAAACACATGTCAAAAATTATACAATATTGACACATACTTCTGGGAAAATAGTAGCAATGTTAATTTGGAATATCATGTGTATGGGTATGACTGTGTCTTAAGATCATAGGTCACATTTTTAGTTGTTAAAGTAATTAAAGAAATGAATATAATAAGCTCTATTAACATGTGAGAAATATGTAACAAAAATATAGAATTTTTAGTTTAGGTTAATACGAATTTCATAGAAAATATGATTTTAGAGATTGACTCAAGGTCGAAACCGATAAAATACTTACTTTCCGCAATACTAATTGTTTTTTGTATGATCGATACAATCGTTGCTATGTTAACATTTACTGAATTCCAGATAAGTCAGTAATTTGGAAATCATTTAAATCGGTAAACATTAAATAATGTTCAATCGTACAAAAAAGGTATTGTTTTATGTTTAAAATAGTTGTTTTATTGTAAACTAAGTATTAAGAACGGTAAGGATATGTAACCATTGTTTGGTGGAAAAGCGAATTTCCTACCGTTCGTAATACTTATACCATTTTTTTGCACAATAAAACTTTCCTGCATCATCAGTAAAAAAATACTAATTCAAAATGAGGTTTATTAAAATCATTCACAAAATATAAAAATCCGTTTTTCTACGATCATTGCGGAAAATGGGATTTTTCGCACACTTTATAAAGCTTCACTATCGAACTGAAGGAAAAATGTATAAAAACTAAAAATTAACCATTGTGACTACAATAATGACAAAAAATGTATTATCTTATAATTTTACCAAAAGTAGCATTTGAAATTAAAATTTATGTAACGGCGCCATATCTCTGACGTCAAATAGAAGAATGAGAGAGCAGTTTACAATGCTAAAAGTGACAATTTAATTAACCTAATTTTTTATTTAATGGTATCGAAGAAATATGTTAATGATAAATTAGTGATAACTATTAATGAAACAATGTATAAGATATCAATGTAGGATACCCATAGAATAAACTAAAAATATTTTGATATTTTTCACAGAATTTGCCAATAATGCGCATGTGTAATGTGGGAAATATCATTTCTCACAGTAATTGCCAACACTGCGCATGCGTGAAGGTACTCTTTGTGAGGTTACCTGCGCCCTATAGTTTTTATAACAAACCTTTCATGCATGTATATTTGTTCTGTTCTTTTAGCAATGTGGTCGTAGAAAAATATAGTGTGCCATTCGTGCAGAATCACCTATTTCCCATCTTGTATAATTCCAGCACTCGACTTTATCTCACAACCTCCTGGAAAATAGGCGACTTTCTTCACTGATTGCCCAATAAACTATTATCAAATATTGTAAATATGAATAACTCATCTGTTTTATTGAAATAACATAGCTTGAACGTTATGCAAAACCATAATATAATTTTTATAGTTTTATATATGTAAAAAGAATTAAGAAAGATAGGTACATGGAATATAAAGTCTGCTATGAAATAAACAATTAAACCGTTATAATAAATAATTGATAAATCCTTGAAACTTTTCCGACAATGAGTAAATAATGCTACAATTTTTAATTCCCGCAATAAAATTAAACTTACAAGAAAATTAGTTTATTTACATGTTCTGTAACAATAAAATTACCATAAAATTTATCCTTCATAAAGTGTCGTGTAAAAATAAATCGTCTCTTATGTCACTTGTGAAAATTAAAATACCAACTTTGACAAATGTTTGTGAGTAAAAATAGAATAGGTCAACGCTCTACTTTCCTCAAAGTCAGGGGCAGATTACGAAAATAAGAACGGGCGAGACGGTTGAATTGATTTCATTTTATGGACATAACCTTAAGATATTTAAAGCAACAAAAAAGAAACCAGAATTTTTTTTCGCACCACCGTTGACATAAGTATAATTTACTTCCATAGCAACATAAGTCGTAAGTTTCTGATATTATTATTATAAAAATAACAATCCTATTAGCAGCATAATTATAAAAACCATGAATTTCTTATAAATTTGTTCGACTAGTAATGGGTAATAGCTATTAACATATCTACGACAGTTATGAGTATTATAACAGCCGTAGATGTCAATTGAATTGATTGATTTTAAGACATCAAATGCCTGATATGATTCATAATATCCGTGGTTTGTTCAATTGTTCACCGGTTTTATGTTATTAATAAATATTATTTTATAAAAAAATATATATTGCTCACTTGGAGTAATAGTAAAGTAGCTGTACGAATAGTACTTGAAGCTCTGTTCCTTCAAGAAATGTTGTGCTATATTTTGTAAGAGACATGTGCATTATTTTTTTTACTAAAATAAAACAATATAGTGTCCAAAATAAACAATGCGTTAATATAAATAGATGTCTTTCTCGAAATATCAAACAACAAATTTTAAGAAATTTATTCGTATATTATGTTACATGTTCTTAACTAAGAAGACGAAAAGCGAATGCAAAAGCCAGTTTTACTCATATTTAATACCCAGAAATCATATATCATTAGTATTTAAAAGAACCGGTTTATTTAAAGTCACAGAAATGTTAAAAATAAACAAGAAAATAGACCTCAAAACTTATGACATACGTCAAATGTCAAATATTTGTGTAACAGTGTAAACAGGAAAAATATTACCCGTAGAAAGTCGAAATTTTATTTATGTAGTTACTACGCTGTATAACATCTAGTTATGCACCTCCATTTTTTGTTCCAATTGGCTTTTTCATATGGCAATTTACTTTTGGCAGAAATTTTATAAAAATAATAATTTAGTTGGATTTTAATTTTTCTAGGAAACATTTGTTAATAAATTGACATTGACAGCTATGCGAATATATTTCGTGAGAAATAAGTATGAAATAAATGAAAACCATATAAAATCTATATCTTTCTTTGCAAGTTTTTGCGATTAAAATAATTTTGTGTAATGCAACAAGGAGTAGTGATATAGTCGAAATTTTTAAGCAGTAGAGAGACGTCATAGACCTGAAAAAAACGTTACGAAATGAAATAAAACTTGTAGAAATTTTCGAAAGATGTTTTTATTTAGAAAACCGAGTAGTAAAAAAAGGTATCATAAAAAAATTACTTATTTATGATATTTCCTATTATTTCAAATTAAAATATAAGGTATTTAATGGCATTTCAATTTATTTTTTTATAATAATTGCAGTGTATTTTTTTTAACACACGTTGGCTACGACTCAATTAAAATATGTTTACATATATTTGTTTCTTGTCTCGCCGATCGATTGAGTTGTCAAATAATATAATATAAAATCTTTATTTGTTCGTTTAAGTTGTATTGTTCCTTATTATTTTTCGTATTGGTGTTCTTTGTTATACGTTTATTTTATTAGCGTAAGTAATAATGCCTAAAGCATTATCGAAGCAGTCGCAAGTGCTAACTGCAAATGCGATTGCATATTTTGAAAAAGAACTGGCACACGGTGGACCAATACTGCCGTTAAAAGCAGTTCGAGAGGTATGTTATCATTTTATTTGTTGTTATTAAATTTGGCATTGCCATATGCAACACGCAACACATTTTCTAAACTAATGCACATGTAAACTTTGTAATTCGTGACGTCATAATCTAGTTACAAATATTGATGACGTTTCTCTACTGCTTAAAAATTCTACTATAGACATTTTAATAAAATCCATTTCGAATGGAAGTAGCTGTAATAAAGTCTTTAATCCTGATTAAAATCCAGAAAATTTTATTCTTCCAATTATAATAATAATATAACAATGAGGAAAATTTTTGTTTTTAATTAAACACTTGACTAAAGCAGCAGTGATGTACTTTATAGAGAGTATGTGTAGTAATGAATTTAGTGACAAAGATAAAAATAATTGAAATATTGACAAACTTCTTCCGCTATACGTCACCATGATCCGAAATCAGACAATAATGAGCTATTTTTAGCACTGTTCTGACGCGGCATCCTATGATTAAAGTCTGATGGCATGACGTTCAATTATAAAATTAAATGGGGTTAAGAGAAAAATCAGATTTCTCTTTATAGAAGCAATTACAACAACAATGAGAATTAATTAGTGTCTTTGTTAAGATAAAATGATTCCGGTAAATAGAACGGGTGAACTGTACAATAAAACTATGTTAGAATTAGAATATTGCTGTTAAAAATATGAAATTCAAATAAATGGAAACGGATTAAATACTTTTCTATTAAAATCAGATCTTATTGGAGTATCGTTTGACTTTACAAAAGCGAGTTTTTAAAATTAATTATAAATAATATAACAGTTTATGTAGGTAGTAATAACAGGGGAAGTAATTTCCAAAGCTTTTGATGCTGTATTTTTGCGTAAACTCGAAAATATTTAAAAATATCGAATTTTTTGCTTGAAAATTTTCTAATTTTACAAAATTTTGTTTGCAATATTTTTTTAAAGAATTAGCTTCCCTGATACCAAATTTATAAACAAAATTTAATTATCTCTTTTCGTTTCGGAGATATTTGCTCTCAAAGTTGTACCTCAAAAAAGTGCATTTTTTGTGTATATTTCAAAAATGAGTAGAGCTACAATCTTAACTAGTTTGCCATTCGATTCTACGGGAAAAGTTACATAAAGAAATGTTTTGCCCACATATACGTTCTTTGGAACGATTAAGTGAAAAATAGGAAAAACGAAAAAACCTAATTTCCAAATTTCGTCTCGAAACTTTTAGTCTTCAAAATTTTTAATTTTTTGAACTTAAGTAGATATCAATGTGTTGATTTTAAATTTTCAAACCGAATTCAATTATCTCTTTCCGTTCTCGAGATATTTGAGTTCAAAATTATACCTAAAAAATTAGGTTTTTTAGGTATACCCCTTAAATGGTTAGGTTTAGGTGTTAGGCGACCTCACCAATCGATTCTATGGACAAAATTACATAAGTGTACCAATTTTCAAAATTTTATCTCAAGAGTTAGAATTTCTAGAAGGAAAAAACTGAAAATGGCCAAAAATCGAAAAAAATCGCAAGGGGTTCATCAGGCAATTTTTTCGATTTCGCCGATTTTCGTTTTTTCGCTCTAAAAATTGTATCCATTGGAATAAAAATCTAAAAATTGGTATACTTATGTAATTTTGCCCGTAGAATCGAATAGTTTGGTCCCCGAAGTCGTAAACCTAACCATTTAGGGGGTATACCTAAAAAACCCGTTTTTTTAGGTATTACCATAACTTAACTTTGAACACGAATATCTCGAGAACGGTAAGAGATAATTCAATTCGGTTTGAAAATTTGAAATCAGCGCATCGATATTTACTTAAGTCTAGAAAATGAAAAGTTTTGGAGAAAAAAAGTTCCTCGGAGAAATTTGAAAATTTAGGTTTTTTCGATTTTCTCATTTTTTACCTAATCGTTCCAAAGAACGTATATGCGGAGAAAACATTTCTTTATGTAACTTTTCCTGTAGAATCTACTGGAATAATCGTTGAGATTGTATCTCTACCCATTTTAAAGATGTAGCCAAAAAATACACTTTTTTGAGGTGCAACTTTGGCAGCAAATATATCAGGAACGAAAAGAGATAATTAAATTCCGTTTGAAAATTTGAAATCAGCGCAACGAGATCTATCAATATACACTATTTCTCAAAATCAAAATTTTGGGCACAAAAATGAGTTTTTTTTTTGGGATATTTCGCGATTGTCAACATAAATATTGGTTTAATACTGTTGTTTGGTTTAGTTAACTCTACACAACTTTGTTATGGGGTTATAAGTTTTGGAAATAAATAAAAGTTAGATAATAAAGCGACAGAATAAAATCGAAAAGGCGTAATAGGAATGTAGGTTTCGAAATTTCTCATTTTTCACCTAATCGTTCCAAAGCTCGAATATGTGGAGTAGACATTTCTTTTCAAAATATATATTTTCTTGAAGAAAACAACTTTTTTAGTTTTAGTTCTGTAATTATTTATTTATTTAACCTAACGTTTCGGCAGCATAAACTGCTGCCTTCTTCAGGGAAATGACAATTACAACAAAGCAAGTAAACAAGTAACTAAGAAACAAATTATATCACGACAAATCTTTTTCGGGATCATTTAGAAATACCGATAATCATCAACAAATATTGCTAGTTCCCACAAACTAGTGGAGTTATGGAACTATATAATATACTTAATCCTTTTAGAATTGGGATTTGAGTTAGTTTGACATTTCCGGATATCAGCAAGGGGTACAACTTTGGGACTAACTAATCAGGGTTAGGGGCTAATCCCTTTTATGAATGTGGGTGTAAGTGTTTAAACATAAATTAAAAATTTATAATTTCTTTAATTATTATCAGTGAGTATAAAGTAATTATATAGCTTTATACTCACTGTTATTATTTAATAATTCAGTCTACGTTAATTATCCCTATGTTTACTCATAAAATAAACGCTTCAATACATTGCTGTCAATCAATACCATATAGAAAACGGTGTTTACTAAACATTTAGCTGGCTTGGAGAGTGCACCATAATAGTCATGTTATGTGACAAATAATGATTCTGACAGGACTAAAATTCAGGTTTTTATAGAAGAAAAAAATAAGCTAATAATTCCAGAACAAAATAAATATATCCAAGAGCATACTTAGTAACAATTATAGTAAAAATAGTTACTACATCCAGTAAACATTCTACTAAACTTATCCGGCAACTAAAATCCACAGCACTACTTTACAAGCAGACTCCTGCTGTACGTATTCTCCTGATACGAGATCACATGCTTTACAGTAAGAATGTTACGTAGCCTGACGTAATCTTAGGTTATGTTGGTGTAAACATAAAGCCTTCTTGGTTACTGTTAAGGTTATGCTTTCCGGATAGAAACAGATGAAGAATTATCGCTGTTGTTTGTGCCACCGCACAGCGTTTGTGAGTGTTGCAGGAGATTCCGCAGGAATTCAAAACGATTTAGCAGGAATGAAATTATTCCAATTTTAATTTTTTTGTCACTTACATATTTTTTTGGAGTGATATTAAAAATGTATTCACATTTATTGTTATATTAAGAGTATTCTTTTTGTTGTTCTTTTCACTTCACTTATATTTAAAGTGAAGTGAAAAGAATGACAATCATTGTCAAATGATAAATTTAAAACATTATTATAATTTTTTTTAAAATGTCGCTGTTTTTAAGTTAACTTTATCAACACACTATCTTCAATATTGTTGATAATTTTGGTATTATTACAAATAAAATGACATTTTAAATTCAATAATGAAACAAACAAAGACGGTCCCAATATGTGAATTGAATTAGTTGAAGTGATGTTATAATTTGTGTAAAAAGAAAGGATCTTTTGTATTAACACTGAAGTATATTTATAAAATATACAGGAGGAAGGAGAAATTATTTTGCACATCAGAATACAAAACACGATAGTTAAAATGATAGTATTATCTAATGTACTGTAATAATTAATATATTCAATATAAAAATGTGGTCAACTTGTCGATGTACTTATTCACCTCGGATTTTAATGACATTTGGACCTTGCAAGTGTTGTTTATTTGTTTGTAAAGCTATTTAATAGAAAAGGAGTGTGTACACACACACCTAACCTAATCTAATGTAACCTAACCTAATCTAACCTAACATAAACCTAACTACATTCTGTTGGGTTTAATTAATTTAGGTTAGGTTAGGTTGCTAAAGATTGGTTTAGATGGGTTAGATTAGATTGGGTTAGGTTAGGTTAGATTAAGTTAGGTTAGGTTTGGTGAGGTTACTTTAGGTTACACAACCAAGTCTGACCTCCATTTTTTATTATTTTTCCCATATTTGTTAGGCTTAGTAGAAAAATTATTGCCAAATTACATCAAAATACAAATACTGTTACGTTTGTAAAAAAAAGTTTAATAACTTTCAGTAGAAATTATTGAAAATTTTAATTTGTTTTGTAATTATGTTTACCGGTGACGTATGAAGTTTCCAAGGCAGTATTTTTTTTAGAAGTTAATGATCAGTTCATACTTTTAGACATTACTAACCGACCAGGGAATTGGTATGTAAGTAACAATAACATTATAAGAATAAAAGTTTAAAAACAATAATCCTTATTAGATATTTTTTTCTCAATTACATTATTTTTTTTTTTATATTACTTGCTTTGTTACAGTATTAGAACATAACAATATAATTAAAATGAATTACAAATATATATATATATATATATATATATATATATATATATATATATATATATATATATTTTTATGAAATTTTCGTTTGTATCTTTTATTGATTAATAAATAATAAATATATTTTTTTTACCTTATATTATTTAATTGCAGTTGCAATATTAAATTTTGTCTGATGCATACCTGTAACAAATATAAAATATTAATATTATATTTAAAGTATTATTAAGTAATTTAAATAAAACATTATTTCTCAACCGGTCACCCATCCTGGTATTAATGGTGCTTACCACAGCTTGACTCTACAATCACATATGAGGTAATTTATTCATTGATTATTAATATTTATTTAATAGTTGAATATTTAAAACAAAACTAGATATGATAGTTGGAATACATGTGTGTTTCTAATGCATGGTAATTCTGTTATCCGGATACCACAGTGTTAGAATGTGAGAGTAACCAACCTCGTAAGTGTTTGAGTACGAATGTTTCTTCTTGGAATGTATTTCCTAGGTGTTGTATTTACTAAAATGTTCAAATAAATAAAATAAATGTATATTGCAAAAGCAAAATTATTATATTTTTCTTGTTACTAGTTTTTTTTTTAGTTTAAATTAGTTATAAAAAATAATTGTACTAATTTGATAACACAGTAACAACCAAATGTAACTTATCATTGTACTGTAACAATTGTTGTAACTTTTATCTTATTAAAATGGGTTCTACCAAAAAATAACATTTGTATGTCATACAGTAAAAGAAACAAATTCTGTTGGAATGTGGGGTCCATCTTCTGTTTCCTTGATATTCAAATAGCTACAAAATTTCAACGACTGTATCGAAGGAGGTCACCACATTCTTTCGCAATTCCTTTCGCCTCCTGTTGTCCTGATACCAAAACGGTTAAGCCAGGTTTAGAGTAGGGATTTACCAGGTTTATCAAAAGGATTTGCATGGCAATCAGTGTATTTGCACCTGTGATATTGTTGTCAATCGCCCAAGCAAATTACGAAATTATACACGCTCGTTTAGCAATTAGCAGGAATTCTAGTGCAGGTTATGTTCTCCTGATAACTTATACTCAGCTTTTAACAGCTGAGGACAAGCGAATCTTTGGAAAATGGCCGCTTGAGTTCAAATTATTTTTACACGATCAGATATTTTTCAATGTCTACCCATTGGGATTCCAAGACAGTAAGCTATTTTTACACATAAAGAATCTATAAATGATATCGAATGTTAATTAGCGACTGGAATATTGGTAAATATAATAACTTAACATGGATCAAAACTAAAAAATGACAACTTATATCAAATGAAAAATTTCTCATATTGCTTAATTTTTATTTTGTTAATGACCGTGATATAAAAAACATATTAATCAATGCAAGTAATAAGTGTTTTACCAGTTCCAAATTACTTCAAATAGGAATGAAATCGACATTTCCAAAATCATCCCTTAAACCTTAAACGGTAGAAACGACTGCCCTTAATACATAAATAACTATTTTTTAAAATTTTAACTATATACATTAATTTTATACAAATAAAAAACTATATATGTATATATAAATAAATTCATAAATAGATTATAAATAAAAAATATTTATTAATAATTTTATTCCATGAATTTGTTTGAAATTTATTTTATTATTTGTTTTGTATTTTATTTTATTTGTATATTTACCCAATAATATTTTCATAGAGCACCATATGTTCAACAAATATTAATTTTATATAATGCAATTTAAAAGACAAATAAATATATTTATGCTGCATATATTAATTGTGTAATGAATTGTTCCTCATATTTGTAACATAATACAAATCTGATAAAGACTGTTTGTATTTTAAAGACAAAAAAATTTTGTTTGTTTGATTCCGGACCAATAAAAAAATGATTTGATTATCGCCTGCTTAAGTATTGTTGTAATCAACTATATATAAAAATACAACAATCTTAATATGATTATCCTTTCACTCAGAAAAATAGAGTAACTGTAACCTTCTGTCTGGTGCAATACCATTCAACTTTCTATCAATTTTCTCCTTCAAAACGTGTTATCCTAATCCATTTAGAGTGAAAATTGGCACTGATGTTTGCCCCAAACATTTATATTTCCGGTACGGGCTTGGGTAGACATCTATCGGCTAGAGGTTGTACCTCTATGAAAAGTACTTGCTCTTTAAAGTTATGTTATCCTGATAAAACAAAGGCTCAAATTGACAATGACGCGTAAAGGGCGGGACCACTCTTGACAGTTATAAACGCCATCACAAAAGAAGGGGAAAGAAGAAGAATCGTTCAAGCTAGATTCAGTCAAGGTATTGATTGGATGGGTAATCGTTAAAGGAATTATAGTTTATAAATGGAAACGACATAAAATTTATTATGATCAATACATAAAGTAAAGCTTGAGGGAAAAAGATACTTTATGGATGGGTAACCGCAGAAAGAAAGGGAGAAATATTTTCGGTTCATTTAAATAGATCTTCAGCATTGTAACTCACAAATTATGCACAATGAAAAAAATATAATTTTAACGGTAACATGTACTATAATAATTTCGCCCATCCTAGAACAAAAAAAAGGAGGAGATTTCGTTAAATTATTATTTAAATTTTTAAAAGAATCGATGCTCAGGTAATTATTGCAAAAATTTGTCAAAAAAATATAGTTTTTATAATTTGCGTTAACAATTGCGCTATTGTTACATCGAAAACAGTACAATAATATAGAATATTATTAAACTATTTTTGTAATATTTTTTTGTAAAAGTGCGCCCCTTGATAAATGTCAAATTGATAATCTCAAATTTAGATTGACGATATCTCAAATTCAGTTTACATGCTTTTCTCTATGTAATTTCAGATATCTAAAATTAAATACAGATATCTCAAATTGAATTTCAGATATCTGTAATTGAATTGCAATTTTAGATATGGAATAAAAATTAAAACGACGTGCCTTATTCTATTCGTGCTTTTGGAAAAATATAGCATCCTATAAAATTCGGGCAATATAATATTTAAAACCGGGAAAGAAAATAAAAGTTTTAAGTGATTCGATATTCTTACAAAACGTGCTTTCCTGATACAAAAGCAGCAAACAGGAATCCAAAATATCTCGCTGCTATGCACCGAAGCATTTCTAAAGCCTCTTGCAAATCGTGTTTCCCTGTTGAATAAATGCTGATATGAACCAATGAAGATTGGATCATATGTGACAGATGTACTAAACCAATTGCAATGTGTCACTTCGTCAGCTATCAATCATAAAAACCAATATCTTTGAACTTTTCCTTCCCTTTTAAATCAATTCTTCCCCACTTTCACATTCTTTTCCTTTTGTGGAATTTTACAATAATTATTACCAATAATTGATAAGAAGGTCCTGGGTATTGTCCCGAACGATTGGAATCGAATCAAGCCGATATTGGAAGGGGTAGAATTTTTTTTCCAATCATCAATACGTTCGGCCTGATTGGTTAGTATCAGGAGCGTAGAATCAACGAGAGCTCACAAAACGGTTTCCGAATTTACGGAATTCACTCCCGGAATCGATGAAGTTACCCTGGAATACTAACAGGATAGTAAACATTCCTGGTGGAATCACAGGAATAGATTCTGCTTCAGATATGATTATAATAATATTCTATGAGATGTGATATAAATTTAATTGTTTTGATTATATATCATTATTTATTTTTAAAATTTGTTTTTTGTACTTTTTTTTAACCATAACCCAAATTTTTTTTTCATATTATATTTATTTAAATCTGCTCCATAATATAAATATATAATTTCTTGATTACATAATCTAATTATTATTTAATGTCAATAATTTGTATCATAACAAATAATTATGAAAATATATTTTAAATTAAAGAACAGAACATTATTTAGATCAAAATTTTGTAAATAAAGTACAATAAATAATATTTCCATAGCGTGATATCATTTGATGAAATCTTATTGAATGCCCGAAGGCATGTTTGAAGGCTGAGTAGCCCAAGGTTTTGATGAAATATCCGTTACTTGGGTATTAGGAAAACATGGTTTTTAGGAGCACCGCTTAATTTCACATTTGATCAATAGTTACTGCCAAGAATAGCTGTGCGATTCTAATATTATTTGTTGTAATCAAGCAATTCAAAATAACAAATAAAATTAATGATTTTATTAATTTTTGTGTAATAATTAAGTTTTGTAACAAGGACAGAAAGTCCAACCCCCCACTTAATATTATGTAACGCAGTACCTGTCAGAACATCCCCCCCCTAATTTTGATTATGAAAATTGAATAGTTTTTTAACAAGTTATAAAAAGAGTGTCCTTGCCAAACCTCAGTAAATTTTTGAAAAGTGCCAGATTTTATGTCAAAATTAGAAGAAAAAAATTAAATTAAAAGAATTGTAGTAAAATTAAAAAGAAATCTGGCATGAAACACGTTAAAATTGCAATTTTGTGCAACTTGTGTGATTTTGAGATGGTCTCGCTTCGCGCGCTCCCCTAATATCTCACCGTTACACAGTCATTGTTGAAAAGTGACAATTTACTTGTCAAAATCAGAAGAAAAATTTAAAATTAAATTTTGAGACAGCTAACAGTTTTAATTTGTAGTTTTGAAATTTATGAATCTAATATACTCTTGCAACTAAAAAATAATACTATAATTAAAATTAAAATTAAAACATGTGTAGAGAATAATCACGCACATAGGCATACAATATACTTTTCTTGCGACTAAAACATACAATTAAAATTAAAACAGTAGTTGGAAATGATACTCAATTCACTCAATTGTCCAAACGCCGATAGAAACAGTTCACAAAAACAGCTTCTTTAGGGGGTTGCTTTTAATTGTTAATTGTATTACATAATCTAGATAATAAATTGTAGTAACTTGCTAATCAAATCACTATTCATAATTCACATTACTAGCCAACATGACTATGATATTATTTTCTTGCGATTAAAACATAAAATCAAAATTGAAACAGTATCTGAGAATGATACTCAATTCATTCAATTGTCCAAACGCCGATAAATACAGTTTATAAAAACGACTTCATTGAGGGTTACTTTTAGTTGTTAATTATATTACATATTCAAGATAATAAAGTGTAGTTGCTGATCAAATCACTATTCACACTACTAGCCAATATGACTATGATATTATTTTCTTGCGACTAAAACATAAAATCAAAATTAAAACAGTATCTGGGAATGATACTCAATTCATTCAATTGTCCAAACGCCGATAAATACAGTTCACAAAAACAGCTTTATTAAGGGTTGCTTTTAATTGTGTTAATTGTATTACATAGTCAAGATAATAACGTGTTGAAGAGAAGAGTAAGCGACTGATGTTGGTGATGGAATAAATAAATAAACAGGACTGCAGTCGGAAATAATTTATTTGGCTTGGTTGATCTATATTTTTTATATTCAGTGATATTATATATACTTTTAGTCTTTGCCCTGAAGAAGCTACAATAGGCAGCTAAACGTTGGCCTAGACTAGCCAAATAAATTATTTTCGAGTGAAGTCCTGTTTATTTATTTATTCCATAATAACGTGCAGTTGCTAATCAAACCACAATTCACACTACTAGCCAATACAATTACTATTAGTCAAGGACAATATATATTGTGTACTATCCAAGCTGATACGTATTTGTCTGTTTTCGCTTGCGAGTTGCGAATCCATTTGAATCGATCGCGCCAAGTGAGCTCGACGCGCAGATTCCAAAACAAGAAGTGCAACTTTGCGGTACAAATAGAGTGGAACAGTTGGCGAACACTCAGTCGACTGAGGATTCACTCAGCAGTATGACAAATGTTTAGAGATACACACGCGGCATTCGCACATGTTCTTTTTGCTTTTCAGGGTATCAGGAGAGTAGGAATCAAAGGAGGCTTCGCTTGCTGTTTCAAGAGGAGTTGTACTGAATGTGTTTAATTTGTTTTGCGTACAATTGTGTTTTATTGAAGGCTTGGTTGTGAAGAAGTATTAAATGGTGTCAAGCTTAAATCTGCTGAGTTTTTATTTGGATGGGAGGCTATATGAAACAGTAAAATCACAGGATACTCTGCTTGCAGTTTCATGAGTTGTGCTGAACATTTTTAATTTATTTTGAGAAGAAGTAACGCCGTACTTGTTGATGATAAAAATGTTTTCACGGATTTCTCGACGGATATTAGGCAGGAATTATATTAATAATTCATTCGTAAAAAATTTTTTGTAGTTAATTTTTATTAAAGTCCAATATTTCGGTACTAGTTTTGTAACTTCATCAGGGAAAAAATAAGTTTTAACTTTAAGTCTAAATTGACAAAATCGAAAGACTCTTTCGGCCATGTGGAATCCAATTTTATAAAATTTCTACATATTTCAAAAAATCCAAAAATTTAAACAATGTAATTTTCTGTGTTTTAAAAATTTTAAAATTCCTGACTAATGCTATGTTTCTAAAACGATTGAAATATTGGACTTTGATAAAAATGAACTACAAAAAAAATGAATTATTAATGTAATTCCTGCCTAATATCCGCCGAGAAATCCGTGAAAACATTTTTATCATTTTTAATTTATTTTGCGTACAATCGTGTTTTATTGAAGAAATGTTTGTGTGGAAATAATAAATGGAGGCAAGTTTAAATCTGCTGAGTTTATATTTGGATGGGAGGCTATGTAAAACTGTAAAATTTAATAACTTGAGTGATATTTGACTGTAGAGTAACTGAGATCCAAGCACAGAATAGGTTTATACAGAAGCGTCAGTAAGACAGAGAAGCGAAAATTAGAGAGAAATGGGGAAGGTGCACAAATTTAAAGGGCCCATTGTTTAAAATCGGAAAGTTTCCTCACATCTGAGAGAGAGGTAAGGGAAGAGCACAAATTTAAAGGTCTACACAATGCTTCAAGGTCATAGAACTGACTAGCGGAACATGAAAGATACCGACACGGAGTGTCGCTTCTGTGTGTAACTATTCTGTGATCCAAGGGAAAATAATCGGACAAGCAGTCTTCAATTGGAAATATTTATTTCATAACCGACGTTTCGAATAAAACGTTAGTCTTCTTCAGGGCTAGAAAAAGTCGTACTTAAAATAATGTTCCAAGCATCCACGTGGTATAATTAAAAAAAAAATTCACAGAGTTGATCGTCAAACAGAATAAAAACAAAACAAAATAATATCATGTAAAATAATTTAAGTCAATTGTAAAATAATAAATAAATAACGTGAAATATGTATGAATAAAAAACATTTTGTAACTGCAGTTTAACAGTGGAATAACAATTGAAGACTGCATGTCCAATTATTTTCCCATGGACCTCAGTAAAATTTAGTTTATAAATAAATGCAGGTATCAATCACGACTTATTATAACTCATTTTTAACAGAAAACTCTCTCTTTAGCTGGAGCGCAGAGAGCACCACAGGAACCATTTTTTTGTTATCATTCCCAGGGTTGGCTTGATTTAAATCATTTGTTATAAACGATAAACGATATAAAATAAAGTTGTCATTGAAGTTTCTTGAATTTTAAAATACAAATCCCAGTGTATCTAATAAATGGAATAACTGTGTTATTAATATTTTAAAATATAATAAGAACTAAATATTATATTTTTGTAGCTGTCTACATATGTGAAATAATGGAATCAATAACCTAATTACAATTAGTTAAATAAAGAGTCTATTATTAAACGGAAGCAGAAAAATTGTATTTATTTTATTTTTCCTAAGATATGTAACAAAACGTCTGATCCAGTTATACAAATACTCGTTTTGTAATTTATCTTGCTGTTGAGTTGTTTAAATTTTTTTTTCGGTAATAAATAGTTCAAAGATTTTTAAAGAGATCCGAAATTTCATTTGGTTTTTAAGTTTATTGTTATACAGCTTTCAAAGATTTGCTTCGGACGGCCATAAACCATTAACCCTGAACAGAACCTTTTTCTGATTCTCGGAAGACGCGAACTTTCTAATTTTTTGTGCTTCTCAGGATGTTGATAATGCGTCCTGTAAAAGTTATACACGCCCATAGAGAAGATGACCAATTAAATTGCGAGAATCAGAAAACGGGGATAAATTCTGTACCTTGAAGGGGGTGGGCTGTCTGAGGTAAACTTTTGAAATTAGAAGTTAAGGGAGTCACAGACAGACAGTCGGGAGTAGTCAATCATGACTCGCTTTGTAAATATTATCGTAAAATGAAGTAGCGTAATAATAACAATAATAAGATATAAATATATAAAAAGTGCATATTTTTAATTAAATTAATTAAAGTAATGCATGAAATACAATTTATTAGAACCAGTAAAATATCAGTTGTACTGTACCGATAATTGAGGTAAATAACAACAATGGAATATGGTCAATAAAAATTTAAAAATTTGTACTTCAAATTTAAAAAAGTAGTGGATAAAACACAATTTATAAAATAATAAAGTTTTTGTTATATCTTGAAAGGAATCAAAATAATAACAATAATAAACATAGTTATTTAAAATTAATAAAACCTGTGCTTATCTTCGAAACAGTTTACGTTGTGGGTTTAAATATGACAGTCATGTATAAAGCACAAATTAATCCAGTACAATTTCTGCTTTATCTTCAAATAAAGAAAAGTGATAACAACAATGAAATAAACAATGAAGAAATGGTTGAGAACAATACAAGCATTCGCCATTTTGCCCTCCCGTGAAATTCCACGCCTCACTGGTCAAAATAACCTCAAGTTACTTGTCTTCATCGGCCATCCACTTATCAGGAAAACATAACATCCAAGAGCTGTTCCAAACACAGCATCATCAGCTAATCATACCATTTATTGACCACGTTGAAACAACGACAACGTGTGAACATCATTTAAATATATGCGTTTTAAATTTCATACTAGCTTCCTTCGTACCAGGATAACACGTTTTTCAGGAGGTGGAAAAAGGGTTAATGGTATTTTAAACGTCTCACATGTTGTGCATAAATGTGATGGTACCAGGAAAACAGGAATTGGTAGAAAGGTGGGAAAATTTCAAAAGGTACAGGTGTTCTAACAATGTAAAATATTGGAGTATTAGTATAACAGAATGTTGAAGAGGTTTTCTAACAAATTCTAATGCTACTATACGGATATATGCTTGTGTGATTGTTGTTAGAAAATACAATATGTATTAGAAGTTTTGCGTATGTGTGTACCTAAAAGTCGTATAATTTGCCTAAACAAAATAGTAATTTGTATAATTTTTTCAAAATATAAACAGTAATTAATTTTTGAAAATAAATAATATTGTTGTAATATTTACATTTGATATAATTTTAATATGTTTACAATATAAATTATTGTTTTAAAAGTGTATTTATTTACTGATATTGTTATACCCAAAAATAAGTACTGTTATAAATATAATATTAAAAAAAATATGTATTATTTTATTGAAAATAAAGCACGTTCAGTGGTATTTAAATTGGTGGTTTAAACAATTAGCTGTAATTAAAAAGATGTTAAACAATTAAACTTTTAATTGTACCTCATTAAAGTCAATTTAACCTAACTTAATTATAATGGTGACACCGATACCTATCAATAAGACTTAACTTAAACGTTTGAGGTATCAGGATAACATGACTAAAAGGAGTCCTTCTATAAATTCCAAACTATCATAACAATTATACAAACATGCACGCATAGTCAACACGCACTTTGATTAAAATAAATCCTTGTCACGTCATTTTAAACAAGCAATCAACTTTAAAATTTAAAAATTTAAATTTTTTAAATTCTTTAAAATTCATCCCCCGTTTTAAAACGATCAATACTGCAACCAGTGCAGTGAAAACTGAGGGAGGTGAGAAGGGAGTTGAAATTTAAAACCACGTGGATTTTAAATTTAAAATTTTAAAGTATCTATCCAGGGAACATGAGTTTGAGGATGCACTTCGAGTATTGATCTGAATCTCGGAAGGTGAGGAGGAGAGGAGGTTTAAAGGGAGGGGTGGTTGCCGTGGTTACAAGGGAGGAAAACAAAATTTAAAATCGAGTTTTCAACACGATTTTTTTCTATTATTAAATGTTTTTGTTCACTGATGTTTTAATATTACAATTTTTTGTTTTTAATAATTGTCTTATCATCTCTTATGTCTTTAAATAAATAAATTTATCACTCAATGCTTATTACCCATTTCTAAATTTAAAATTTAATTTTTACCACGATTTTTTTCTGTTGTTCAATGTTGTTGTACACAGTTCTTATTGCTTGTTTCTAATATTTGTATTATTATCTCTTATGTTCCTAAATAAATAAATTTATCACTTAATGCTCATTACCCATTTCTGGGTTTGCCAATCTGATGTGCAGTACATATTCAGGTATTGATATATTCGTAGTTGTGAGCGAAAAATGTACATATGTATATAACATTGGAATTTGATAATTTCATTTAAATATTGATAAAGACGTATTTCTCGCTAGTTAGTATTAATTTAAATATTAAATTTTAACCACTCTTTGTAATTTATTTTTTGTTTATTTATGGTAGCTGTATGAAGTTTTATGATAATAAAAAATATACAGATGTGTCCATACCTTGGAAAAAAAATTAAGGGTATATACTCGTACTACCCAACATACTGATCACAGAACAAAAATAATTTTTATGAAATTCGCAAAAATAAGGCTGGTTAAATTAAAATTAAGTTTTTTAATACCACTGGAACACCGTATTTTATTGAACCATAATAATAATAATACATTACACAATGCCCTTTTAATTTAGAGATAATTGATTTTAATACATAATAATATTGAATATCATATTGTATTTAAAAGAATATTTGTAAATATAACAAAAAATACTTACATACATCTAATTATCAGTTACAAGTATTGCCTAAATTATCCCCAATATAGCATACCAACCAACTCATTATCACAGTATGCATTCATTTTCACAAAAACTGAACTGCACACAATCAAAGTAACAAACCAGCTTAGAAAGAAGATTAACAATAATGTCGACGAAAGTATATAGCTATTGCCCGGTTACATTATTAATTACATAACATCAGACATTTATTAGGCGCTATATAAACAATTACTTGTACAGTAGCAGATTTAAATAAAATTATTAAGAATAGCCAACAACCAGTGGTGAAAAAAATGTTCACGTTAAATGGTTAAAAACAATAAATTTTTTTTGCCAATTTCATAAAAATTCTTTTTGTTCTGTGATATGTTATGTAGTATTTTAATTTTTTTCTCGAGGTATGTAAACATCCTGTATATATTATAAGTTGGTAATAAGCAGGGCATGTAACCGGTTAAAAAAACCGGTTAATAAAAACCGGTAACCGATATTTTTAACGAAAATTGCGAACTTTAACCGTAATTTTAACCGATATTTTTCAGGCCGAAAATACCGGTAACCGTTAACCAAAAAAAAATAAACCGGTTTTAGCGAACATTAACCTTTATTTTAATATCATTTAGCGAGAAAAAAAATTAATATTTTTTTTATATCTGTGTTTTCTATTTGTATTTGAACATGAGTCATGACAGTTTTTACAATTAACATTTTATTGGAGAGTCATAAATGTAGGTAGTTTCTTTGGCCGTTAAGGTTACTTAAAAAGTCCAAATAAATACGGCCTTTGTCAACACAGGCAAGTTTAAAATTGAAAAGAGACCTGCGTTTTTCTGAATAAATTACGGGAAATTTTGTGAATATTTATTAATTAAATTGTTTTTTTTAATTGTTATATTTTCTCAGATGGTAATTTTTTATTATTTTTTTAAATTATTTATTCTATAATTTTTTTTAATCAAATATTTATAATTACTTTTTTTTTAATTAATGTCAATAATTTTTAAACCGATATATTAACCGGTTTAAACCGGTTTCCAATTTTTAAAAACCGGTTTTCGAACTAAAACCTTTATTATTATAACGTTCTCTATAAGGGTTAACCGTTAACCAGTATTTATTTCGGTTACATTCCCTGTTTGTAACTAACTTTTAGTAATTTCTAATTACAGTTGAATATAAAAAGTTACAATTTTTAGGTTTTTACTGTAAAATTTTTCATATACAGCTGAAATATTCTAAAAATACCCATGTATGAGTCCAAAATTTTGGTTTTTGATTGTTGACACCCTTTAAACCCAATTTTAGGTCAGGTTTGGGTTCCTTTTTACCCATTTTAAGGTGTGACAAATTTCCAAATGTACTATACAATATGTTTAGACACTTTTCAACTCATTTTTGGGTATAAAATGCAACACATAATCATGTTAAACTTATTTTTTTAATTATGAACACCTAAATCATTGTTAAGCACTTTAAACCCATTCCAGGGTGTGAAATAACCCAAATAAACCCATTTTTAGGTAAAATTTATTGATTTTTTTGAAAAAAACCAAATTGATAGTCGCCGATGCGCTGATTTCAAATTTTCAAACCGAATTTAATTATCTCTTCCCATTCCTGAGACATTTGGCCTCAAAGTTGCACCTCAAAAAAGTGTGTTTTTTGAACATATCTCTAAAATGGGTAGAGATACAGTATTAATGATTACACCAGTCGATTCTACGCGCAAAGTTACATAAAGAAATGTTTTCTCCGCATATACGATCCTTGGAACGATTTGGTGAAAAATGAGAAAAACGAAAAAAACCTGAATTTCAATTTTTCGCTTGGAAACTTTTTGTCACCAAAATTTTTTATATTCTGGACTTAAGTAAATACAGATGCGCTGATTCCAAATTTTCAAACCGATTTCAATTATCTTTTACCGTTCTCGAGATATTTGTGTTCAAAGTTAGACCTGAAAAAATCAGTTTTTCAGGAATAATTCTGAAATGGGTTCAGATACGACTTTGGCGAGCTCACCAATCGATTCTACAAGCAAAATTACATTTTTGTACCAATTTTCAGACTTTTATTCCAATGGATGCAAATTTTATAGAGGAAAAACGAAAATCGTCAAAAATCGAAAAAAATCGCAAGGGGTTCATCAGGCGATTTTTCGATTTTCGCGATTTTCGTTTTTTTGCTCTAAAAATTGTATCCATTGGAATATTAATCTGAAAATTGGTACACTTATGTAATTTTGCCCGTAGAATCGATTGGTGAAGTCGTCGAGATCGTATCTTGACCCATTTCAGGGATATTCCTGAAAAACGATTTTTTTCAGTTCCAACTTTGAACCCAAATATCTCGAGAACGGTAAGAGATAATTGAAATCGGTTTGAAAATCTGAAATCAGCGCATCTGTATTTACTTAAGTCTGAAAAATGAACAGATTTGGACCCAAAAAGTTCTCCAGCGAAAAACTGAAATTCCGGTTTTTTTCTTTTTCCTCATTTTACACCAAATCGTTCCAAAGAACATATATGCGAAGAAAACATTTCTTTATGTAACTTTGTGCGTAGAATCGACTGGTATAATCGTTGAGACTGTATCTCTACCCATTTTAGAGATATATTCAAAAAACACACTTTTTTGAGGTGCAACTTTGAAGCCTAATATCTCAGGAATGGGAAGAGATAATTAAATTCGGTTTGAAAATTTAGAATCAGCTCATCGGCGACTATCAATTTGGACTATTTTAAAAAACCAAAATTTTTGACCGAAAAATGGGTCATTTTGGATTTTTTCGGCCGTAAAATCAAAATTTTAAGGTGCAAATCTAAATATTGTTAGTTTTCATGATTAACTATGATTGTAAATTACTTGGAGATGAGAAAAGATATTAATTTTTATTTGGATATGGTTTGGAATATATTTGCGAATATAGATAACAATTATCAAAACAAAATTTCCAAATATAAGTACTTCCGGTCATCATTTCCGTTGTAGGCCCAGGTTCGTGGTCCAATTAACAACTATCAATTGTTTTACAGACATCCTTTTGTTTAGATAAATTTCATTTGTCCTAATTATTTATTTATTAACTGTTTCTTATATTATTATTTCCACCTTCTATATACAGGGTGGCTCAACGAAAATTATCAGCGCAATTTTTGGCCACTTAACATCAATTTTGAAAAAACGCTCGAACACGTCATTTTTAGTATAAAGGGGGAACACCTGAATGGATTAGTTCCACTGGCATAACTTCAACCCTATAATGGGGGTGGACTGCACCTCAAAAATTTTAAATGGAAAAGAGTGTCAAACATGACACAGTTCGAAAGGCCTTTCAATTCTCTTCTAAACCGTTTTTTTATTTTACAAATCCGATCATTAGTTCCAGAGAAATATCGTTTAAAACAAATTTTATCAGGTGTTTAAAATTGCAATCAAGTAGGCTTAAACAAATGACAAAATCGAATATCAGTATTTTCCCGTAACGTAGAGGGCCGAAATAATAGGATAATATACTTTTATAATCTCGTAAATAATACAGTCACGGATGTAAAAGGAATAATAAAAGTTAATATATAAGACACAAACTAATAGCACTTTAAAAGTATAAAACTTAAGTGTACTATTACTCAAGATCACGCCCGTTGTATTCTTCAAAATGTTCCATGTCGATTATCTTTTGTTTTCTGCTAAAATATTTTAGAAGTAACTCGTGTTTGGTATCAAATGAAAGGATTATTTGATGAGGGCTGGCGTCTAGAAATGACAAAAAAAATCCTTGTCGAATGTCTTTTGTTTTCAGCTAAAATATTTCAAAAGTAAGTCGTGCTTGGTATCAAATGTAAATACTCGACTATGTTTGGCGTGCAAAAATGTCAAAAATCATGTCAACAGGCTTTTGTTTCTGGAGAAAAGTTGTCAGAAGTACGTCGTATTTGGTATTAAATGTAAATAAAAAATGTCAAATAATTACCATGTCAATCAGCTTTTGTTTTTGGCAAAAAGTTGTCAGAAGTATGCAGGGCATGTAGCCGGTTAAAAAAACCGGTTAATAAAAACCGGTAACCGATATGTTGAACAAAAATTGCGAACTTTAACTGTAATTTTAACCGATATTTTTCAGGTCGAAAATACCGGTAACCGTTAACCAAAAAAAAAATAAACCGGTTTTAGCGAACATTAACCTTTATTTTAATATCATTTAGCGAGGAAAAATTTTAATATATTTTTTTTATATCTGTGTTTTCTATTTGTATTTGAACATGAGTCATCACAGTTTTTACAATTAACATTTTATTGGAGAGTCATAAATGTAGGTAGTTTCTTTGGCCGTTAAGGTTACTTAAGAAGTCCCAAATAAATACGGCCTTTGTCAACACAGGCAAGTTTAAAATTGAAAAGTGACCTGCGTTTTTCTGAATATATTACGGGAATTTTTGTAAATATTCATTAATTAAATTGCTTTTTTTTAAATATGATATTTTTCTCAGATAATGTTTTAAAAAAAAAAATTAATTAATTATTCTCTATTTTTTTAATCAAATTTTTATAATTAATTTGTTTTAATTAATTTTAATTATTTTTTTAACCGATATATTACCCGGTGTAAACCGGTTTCCAATTTTCAAAAACCGGTTTTCGAACTAAAACCGTTATTATTATAACGTTCTCTATAAGGGTTAACCGTTAACCAGTATTTTTTTCAGTTACATGCCCTGGTAATAAGTATCTCTACCTATTTTTGACATATACACCAAAAAGAAATATTTTTTGAGGTGCAAATTTAAGAGGAAAAATCTCACAAAAGGAAAGAAGTAATTAAATTCCCTTTACAAATTTGAAATAAGCGCATCGACGTCTATCAATAAGGACTATATTATATTTTTATATTTTTATCATTTGTGTAAAATCACCTATTTTCAACATTGGACTTCGTCTTGTACCGAAACTTTCATCATAGGAAATAGGCAACTTTCTGCACTTATTACACAATATACTAGTGTCATAGGGCAAGGGGGGGAAAGAAAAAATCATTCACACATAGAAAGGTACATGATCTAGTTACTATTCCATGATTTCTGAAAACTGTTGTTAAAGGGATAATCAGAGGGTGATGATAATGAAGAAGCTGAAGATTATGAAAATAAATATGCGGGTTGCAAGGAAAATTGAAGAAGAGCATTATTGACCAACGCCTTATGTCCCTCGGTTGCTTCGCACTTCAGGACACAACTTGGCGCTAGGTCAATAATGATAGTCTTCCAACCTTGGTATATAATTTTTGTAGCTTTCAGAACCTAATTTAATTTTTTTCTCTATTCCTATAAGTAATACTATATTATATTTTGTTACAAATAAATTTATTTTAAATATTATTCAATATTATAGAATAATAATTATTTTCTAAAAAGAGGATCATCTCATCGTTATACTATAATAAGTTAAATAAGGATAAAAATTGTATAGGGAATATATTTTTAGATGTATAAATATTTAATACACTCATATATTATACATGGATATTACGTTGTTAGAAAAGTCTCTCTTATCATATACCTAATCCAGTTTTTATGATGAGCCACGCTAGTATGTACATCAGCTACTCCTTTCTTACAGCCATCTGACCAGGAGACAATACCTAGCAGGCCTCCCCCGTAGAGAACAGGTCCACCAGAATCCAACGCACAGGTCTTGTGGTTGTAGTCATAGGTACATATGTTCCATTCTTTGAAGTAGGGCGCCAGGTAAACTTTATCCAGAAGTTTCAAGCAAGTGACGTTGGAGTAAGTTGGCACTTGGATGTAGTGTAGGATGTTGGTCCCCGGGCCGTCTTGTTTGCTGCTGCCCCAGCCTAGGATTGTCACCTGGGGGAGCCATGAAGATGGTGTCCATAATAGTTATTTATTGCCACCTTCTATATAATGGGGAAGTTTAGCGTGGTTGAAATTACATGTGAAATATCTTTTAGTCGTAAGTATATGAATAATTATAACTTAAAATGTAATTGAAAGTTAAAATTATGTTGCCAATTATTTATAATAAATGATTTATCTTCGAGCCACACTGACGTCACAAGTGAGTTATGCGCTTGCGCAGAAGGAATGGTGAGACCTGACTTTTTGAACGTAGGTTTTATTTTGAAGCATTATACCACACGCATCTCTGTTGCCATGGGAACCCAGCACGCGCTGGTTAAGATAGACGATACATTCTCAGCGAGCCATACTGACGTCATTTTTGTATAAAATTTCATTAGGCATCTTTGAGTGAAATAAAATGTAGAATATCACTTTTTAGGGCAATCTAATACGCTAAATTTCCCCATTGTACTGTAGTGTTTTCATACCTCTTTTTCTGGAGGAGCAGGCGATGAATGCATTGGAATATGATGAACTGCCTTCGTGAATCTAAATTCCCTACTGGCAACTAAAATGCCAATATCGTGATATTGATACTTATTATCATAGCCTGGATGGCATATTGTTTTTTCTACTGTGTAGTACTGTTTGAGATCACTGTATAAAATATTTGCACCAGCTTCTATTAATATGTTTTCTTTCGGCTTATAATATGGTCTACAAAATTAATAAATTGTTATAATTAAATAATAATAATATCACACCATTTCCTTAAATTTTGTTTCTAGACAATTTGTATTCAAGTATCATTCCCAGCTACTGTTTTGATTTTAACTTTAGTTTTAATTATGCAGGGTGGCCCAAAGAAAATTATCAGCGCAATATTTGGCCACTTAACATCAATTTTGCAAAAAATGCTCGAACACGTCAATTTTAGTATAGAGGGGGACACCTGAAGGGATTAATACCAATAGCATAACTTCAACCCTAAAATGGGGGTGAACTGCACCTCAAAAATTTTAAATGGACAAGGGTATCAAACATGACACTGTTCGAAAGGCCTTTCAATTCTCTTTTCAACAGTTTTTTTTTATTTTTCAAATCCGATCATTAGTTCCGGAGAAATATCGTTTAAAACAAATTTTATCAAGTATTCAAAATTGCAATCAAGTAGGCTTAAACAAATCAAAAGGCAGCACGTCGAGTCGGTCGCCGTTATGCCACTGGAGCAGAAGTAAATAACCACCTAATTTTCTTACTTATTACCGATGATTGAAAAGTATACTTTTCAATCAACGTTATTACAGAGCAATTTTTCTATCTCCATCTGAATAAGTATAAAAATGTATTTGAAATTATGAATAACAAATAAAAACAATACCAAGAACTCCTAATTTTGTGCGTTACTAAGTTACTACAACAAAATTGTTAGTTATAAACTGTAAAATATAAGTCTCTGTGAATCTAATAAATGTAATAACTTTATTATCTAAACCTGCAAAGAAGATACGAACTAAATATTATATTTTTGAAGTAGTTATTATTTCTATATGCAGATATTCCACAACTCAGAACAAAAAATGAAAGTGTATATTATAGTGTACCTACGACGTGCTGATCAAGAAACAAAAAGATTTTTTTTTAAATTTGCAAAGTTAATGGTAGTTTAATTGAATTAGACATTTTTTGGACTATTAATTACACAATATTAGACAAACAAAATGTTAGCTTGAAATACGATGCAATTTAAAAAAAAATCTTTTTGTTTTATAATCAGCACGTCGTACAGTATATACCCTTTAATTTTTTGTCCTAAGTTGTGAAATACCCTATATGCCTAACTTCCAATTTTATTTCGCGTGAAATAATGATCCCATTATTTCACTAGTGAAATAACCTAACTGAAAGTATTGAAATGAAGAAAAAATAATTGATTGATTAGAAAAATCAACTTACCCTGGGCAAAAACAATGTGCAGCTGTCAATACATGTCTGCTTGAAATAATAGATCCAGCACAAAAATGAAACAATTTAGAAAAGTATTGCAAACTTACAATAAAAGGAAAATTTTTGGCAGCCACTGTCCCACCCATTACATAATAACTCCTTTCCGTTTCATTTGAATTTTCTCTGGATATCTCAATATTCGATACATTTTCCACAGCAATGTTAAATCTTACAAGATGCAATAATGATATTACAAACAGAAAACTATGTTTCATTATGAATTGAAAACGTCAGGAAAGCATTAGAATGAAAGAAGGAAATTATATTTTTGGGTATTGGAAATAAATGGGCTTAATTAAATTTGTTTAGGTACAAAAAATGATTTATGTCTAATAATATTGCTCAGAATTTGAAGATTAGGGTAATTTAAAATCCATAAAATTATAATTTTGCAAACTATAGCTAAACAAATATTACTTGTTATTAGGAAAGCATAATGTATACAGCAAAATATTTAAATTTTAATAGAAATTATACAATCATGTAGCAATAACTCTTATACCAAAGGCATAATAAATGTTTTAATAGCTCATTTAATTATTTTGGGGCTCATAAGATATAATTTGTAAATAAATTTTCGCTGGCTATATATAAACAGCTCAGTACATTACGTTGGAAAGTAATAGATAGAAAATAGTTATTTATGCATCTTGTGCGCAAAGTAAGCGTTTTTAAACGAGTGCTAATTAACTGAAATTAAAGCACGAGATAAAAAAAAAACACTGTTACACACGTGTTGCATACAACATTTTACCTACAACCGAAGTATTAATAAAAATTAATTTCAAAAGTAAATAAAACAATTGATAAATGTGCCACCAGTGCGTGAAAAGTGACTCTTTACAAACTCTAAAGAAGGCATAAAGTATTACTTTATGCTCGGTTGTAGGAAAAAATATTTGTGTGAAATGTCTTCTTACATTATTGTATTTCAAAATATTGTAATGTTCTTTAAATTATAATAAATAGTGATAATTGTTATAATTGTAAAATATTGTAGCGATCCCTGTCACGACTGGTTCGCTCTCTTCTATTGTTCTGTTTTCCAGAGGGTTGGAGAACATTTCCGAGCTTAATTGTTCTACTATAAAAACCCCAACCAAAATAAATAGTTAATGATATAAATGTATAGTTGGTGATATAAATAAATAGTTGGTGATATAAATATATTGTGGAAATAAATATTGCCTAGTTTTAAGTGTATAAATAAATGTTCGTAGTGATTTAGTCTTTATTAATAATAATTACATCTAAATTAGGATTAATATTTGTTTATTTATTTTTATAATTTATTACTCGTTTATTAAACTTAGTTATATAAATATTCGTGTTTCAACTGTTTTAATCATTTTTTTACATTTCACCTAAATAAATAAAACGTTATAATATGTACATGATTATCAATCGGAAATCAGTCATGATCATAGGCGTACATTGTTATTATTTATTGTTCTGTCAAAGTACTCACGATGCTTATTAATTCGAATGGTCTTTCTAACTTGTTTAGTTATTGGTTTAATTAAATAAATAAATTATGTTTTTAAATAAACAAAATTACTAAAAAAAAATTATAATAAAAACTCGCCACCCCATGATTTTAAATATCAAAATTCTTTCCCTAGAAATATAGTTTTGATAACATTGAAGAAAATTTTATTGTTTTCCCTGTACAAAAATATACATGTAGAAAAAATTGGATATAGAAAAATTAAATACTTATTTATTGGTTTTATTTTACAGATCGGCGGGCCATAAAGTACCACATTAGGCCCGTAAATGTAGGCCTTATATTGTACTTTACAGTCCGGTTGAATACAGAGTTGGCAAAAATCATGATTTATTTAAAAAAATCAAAACTCGTTGATTTCAAAATAATCAAATAAATCATGGGTTTTTGATTTTTTTAATTTTTAAAGATATTAAACTTTTTAATTGTTTTAAAAGCAATATGAATATTTTATTTGAAAAACGAAAATGAAAAGTATAATTTAATTTTAACATATTATTACTTTATTACATACCGAACTGATTTTGGTTATTATTGATAGTTTTGTTGCAAGTAATAAAATTTCTGTTTTAATTTGTATTTTTTTAAAATCAATGATTTTTATTACAAAATCAATTGATTTAAATCAAGATTTAAATCAGGCCAAATCTGGTTGTACATATAATTTAATTTTACTACTTTAATTAATATTATTTGTACTACTTGAATTATGGGTTTTATTTTATGATATATTATTATTTATATAATTGGCAACAATTTGTATAATAAAAACCAAGTAATTTTTCAAAAAAATAACTTTGATTATTAAAGATTGTTTTGTCTAATATTTGACTCATCAAATCATTCTTAAAATTTTTAACTCTTTCACAACGTGAGACCCTGTTCCACATGCTTACTTCAAGTTTTCAATCTCAAGTAACAGCGGATCAAGAGCTCTTTTATATTCTGTTTTCCGGATACAAATACTGCAGAAATGACATGTGATGACGGGGTATGTGTGACAGACGTCAATTTGGGCTCCATTTTGTTTTTGATTAAAAATTTAAATCCATTTTTCTTTGGGAAAAAATAAAATTTTGCATTGGGACATTATTTATTTATAATATTAATTATTATTATTATAATCATCATCCCTTAGCATTTCTCTTCAGTGTAATGTTTTTAATGGTAGTAATCATGCAAATAAATGCTTTGTAATCAAACACCCCACAATAATCAATGTTACAACAGTTTCTCTTGCACATTCTGTTGTCCTAATACTCGAGAACGAAATTATAAATTGGAATATGTACTTTTAAATGAATTTTCACACCTTTGGAACTAATTTAGACCCATGAAACTCTTAAATATGCTGGTGTAGTGATACTGTAGCGTCCGTTGTAATATTGAACTTGTATAGGGTAATGTACTCCTGTTATATGTGTGTTTATTAATTCTATCTTATCTACACATACGTATATTGTCACATTAAACATTTGTGTGTTGTTATTTTTATATTTATAAACAGGAGATATTTATTTTGTAAACACAAAAACAGAATGAGCCAAGTTTTGATGATTGCAGGTTATAATGACATGATTACTATCATAGTTTGTTGCAATTTTTTTGCAAGCGTATCTGCTTTGATTTATGCAGCGGGTATCTTCTTAAATGGATTGTAAGGGTCACAGGGTTGTAACAAAATAATTGAAGTCTCATGGTCGCCACGCCACATCTTTTTCTTTAATTCACAAATTAACACTTCAAAAAGTTACAACCTAGTTATATTACAGGAAATATTTACAAATTATAAATAAAAGCAGGTTTACTAGTTAGAGATTTTGAAAAACTCGTGCTGCATCATTTTGACAAATTTTAGTAATCCTTGCCTGGCGCATAAGAACATAAATATATTAAATAGCCTGCTATGATGCAGTACACTAAGTCGTTACTAAGTCATATAATTTGCAAAAATCTTGGAACAAACTATATCACAATCTATTGTTATTTGTTGATAAGGATATGAATATAATTGAAATACAATTATAAGTCACGGTAATATTAGCCTACGAGGACTTTAGAATAAGAGGAATATTTTATGTGATGTAATTAACAAGTATGCCTTAGAAAATATCCAACACCTATCAATTCAATGAGATTTTGACATCTTAAATTACATTTTGCACCATGTATAATTATTGTGGTCGCAAACAAAAAAATGTGAACTAAAACTTTTTTCATTTAAAATAAACTTATAATTATTTACAACGTTATTATTACATGGTGTTAGATAAAAAAGAAAATAAATATAAATACATTTTTAAATATATTTTTGATACACTAATATTATTATTAATTACATTTTTAATTTAATGTTGTGGCAAATATACCACAAAAAATAGTCTTATAAAATAATTTTCTATTTACAATTAATTATATTATTTTTTTGTAGTAATCAATTCTCTCGTATTTTTATCTTTGTCTGTCCAAGGTCTTTCCCCCTATACATATCTCTCTCTTACTACAAGGGACATACCACATCATGCTTTCCTGATACCCCAACTCCTGTATAGAACATGTGAGTTTTTAAACACATGTCATAATTGTTTGTAAACAATCTTTGAACACGTGAACAGAGTATCATAGCCTCCTAGATTTGCTGCTCTCCCTGTATAATTAAGCACACACGAACTACGAAATTGAAATTTAAAGAAATATAGATCTATTCATAGATGGCAGTAGAGAAAGGATAGCTTCTAGAAGTTCTGTTTTCCGGATGGAATATTATAAACAAGAAATGCGAAATTGAAATTTTTCGAACGTATAAGTTGTTGACAAATAACAATCACAGGTGGCACAGATTGCAGTGTTGTTTGAGGCGCTATCTAGGAGAGAATTTGAGAACTAACTTATTTCATTATGTGTTCCTAATACTTTGAGTTCGTACTGAACTGTTTTCCATTCTAAACATTTTTCAAATATTTGCTGTTACGTAAAAATACTCTTCATTTTAATTAATTAATTAAATATAAATTAATGGAGTTGTATAATAATTTTCCACAAAGTATTTATTATAATGCAATAATTAATTTAATTTTTTATTGTTTTAATTGATTAAATAATACTTTCTTTTAAATATCTTAAGAATTTTGTAAATTTATTTCTTATTTTTGAAGAACAAGTACCGTTTTAAATTAAAGAAATATCTTTACAAAATTTTGTGTGTTAATTTATATATTAACTTATTATTTATTTAAATAATTTGTAAGAAAAAGCAACTATAATACTTTATTGTTAATTTGGTTGCAAACTTATAGTAATATTGCAACATTAAAAATGTGCTGAACAGATTTTAACCTTACCAGATAGCAAAAATATTTATTTTTCTCAATGTCATACATAGTATTTATTAAGGGGGTTCACTACTAGCCTTCGAAATATGCCAAAATGCTGTTTAATAACACCATTAAAATCGTCTTAAAACTTAACATTTTCAAAATAACTAAAACACTGTCAAATTGTCAAACTTCGTACTATGTCTCTCTAAAGATGGATTTTTAAATTATTGTCCTGTTTTTTTTTTTCAATTAAAGTTTGTTTAGATTAAGCAAATTGTACCACGTATTTAAAACAAAATTTTAAAAATATTTTATTAGAGAGGCAAAATTTCATCATTTTTCTTCAAGACAATGTCAATTTTTTTTCATTATTATAAAAATTATTACTTTTTTTTATATCGTTCGTTATTTCGAAACATCATTTCTCGTAAAATCTGGCGGATACTTGCTTGCAGTACTATAATTTCTTGGAAGAAGGGCATGAAACCACGGAATGGAAAGGATTTTAAGTGGCTCCTATAAAAATGGCAGACAATTTCGCGCCAGATTTACTCGATGTTTGGTTTTTACAACCCAAAGTCACACAAAATATACTTGTAGTTTAAATAAAAAAAAACTATTTATATAATACAAAGTACAAAAAAAAGGTTTTAATTATATGTAACAAATGAAAACGTGGCTCCTGGCTCCTACAGAAATGGTGGATTGACAGATATCAGCTGATCAAACACTCACAGTTCCTTTATAGTAGTTTCCATACTCTAAACAATTGAATGAAATATTTTCAGGATCCAAAAATGTAAATTATGTTTGATTTAAGTAGTAAATGGAATTACGTCCAAAATTTGATCAATTTAAAAAGACAGTAATGATGAATTGATTTTTGAAATATACAAGTGCTTCCAAAATTGCGTGCATATTTGTTTCTGACATTTTGTTCAATAAATTTTATAGAACGTTTTCCAAATTGTCGTTTGATTCGGCTGTATACAATAAAAATGCACACGTTCCAAAAATGTCTGTTTGTATTTTAAATTTTGTTCTAAATTTTTTACTACTGTTTAAATGTTGACAATACGTCATATTCACTTTTAAATACACTGCTAATTAAATTCAAATATTTGTTTAAACAAATATTGTTTGTATAGAACAACTGCTACGCGTCTACTCTTTCTTATTTTTTTCTTTTATGTAAACCAGGTATAATAAAAGAAATTTTCTTGAGAAATTTTCACATCTTCTTGGAAATTAAATTATTTAAAACGACTTTAATTACTTATTGATTTTAACAATGAACTTTCCTTTAATACAATATGAAATTTATTAATTCTCATCATATAAAAACATGAGTTTTAAAATGAAGAAAGTTTTTTGTAATTGACAATTCAAATGCAAAATTTACATCCTGGTATGTTTTCATATTAAAATTAATTTTTTATGAATTTCAAAGAATACCAGAGGGAAATAAGGTAATACATTTCAATTCAGTTTATTTGGTTCATAAATATTAATTTTTAATTTGCTTTCTATTTTAAAGTAAAACTGGAAATTCTGTTGTATTTGTAAAATAAAAAAAATATTACTCATTGATTTGATAATATTGTTCCGCGGTAAATAAAATTCTATTTCTAGTAAGATCTTATCAAAAGCTATTGATGATAGAAGGGAATCATAAAAAATAGATCAATTAAAAATATCTACCAGATAAATTATTACGTACCTATGTGTATCTGACATGAATTGTAATTATCTTATCAAATAAATGAGACATGTTTCCAAAGTTTTATTTATCACTATTTTTACGATTGAAATTATGGATAATAATTTCGGAGAAGTAATATAAAATAAAAAATATATACGCCTAATAGATAACTAGATTGTAGAAGGCTACGGAGATATGGTCTCTTAGATAAAGATTTTTTTGATTTTGATCAAACTTATGATGCATTGAAACTAGATCAATGGCAATACTTATAGTATTATTATAAACAATTAATAAGCACTCCATATTGTTAATACTCCTTTGTCTCCTTGGAATGTTGTGCAGTAGAAAAAAAAAAAATAAAAGTAATATTTCCGGGTACTCCAATATGAATAAATAAATAGTATTGTACGGTAGAAAATTAAAAGTTAAAAAGATTATATAAAAAAATAAAATATCAATATTGTTTTAAAAAAAGCAAATAAATCATAAAAAAAATCAAATAAATCATCATTTTATTTTTATTTTTTTGGATATCTAAGTGTTGCAACACTTTTGTAACTGTTTCGAAAGAAATATTAATATTTTATTTCATAAACAAACACGAAATCTGCAATAAAACCAAAACTATTCATTTTAATAAAACTAGGAAGAATGACAAAGAATTTTTACTTTTTGTTACACATTGAAATTAATTATTTTTAATTCTAGAATGCAAAAGCATTTCGTAATGAAGTATCGAACAACATTTTTTCGAAAACTGTTCCAAAATTGTAACCAAGACGTGAATTGGTTTTCTGTTGATAGCAGTTAGAATATATCCCGGTAGTTCCAGATTAAGTTTGAATTACAAGTAAGGTCTTTAATTCTTTTTGTTTATTGTTCCTCCTTTTAAATAGTGGTGTCATAGAGAGCCGGAACGATATGGAACGTCGTATATTCGGAAATTCAGGTGATTTTCGTTTTACCGTGTCTTGATTTTGAACAAATCTATTTACTTATATCAACTATTTGTTCTTTTATCAATTAGTTTTTTTTCGAAATAGAAAAATACGAATTTTCACTACTTTTAAAAATTTTCTTGGGTTTATGAGGAAACATAAAACTCATCTACATTTCATCTGGCCTTATACTCTTCAATGAAATATTATACTATATTATATCATTAGTCGATTTAGGAAGTTTCTCCAATATGCACTAGAATGCCCTTGCCAAAATGCTCATTCTTGCATTTTGATTCCTCCAGAATTTTAGACAATAATGGGACTTGTCGTTTCGCTCCAGAGTTGTATTGACTTAAATAACTTGATTTAAATCACTTGTTCTGCAATTGTTATTTAAAATTCCAGATTTACGAAAATTGGGGGAAAAAGCATGTCGGTAATGTTACCATGTGATAATACTTTCAAGTACTACTAAATATTTTCAATTTTGTCTGTAAAACGACTTTAATGATCTATTATATTGAATTTGTAACCCAGATATTTTTTGCATTAATAAGTACTTTTTTGTTAAATTTACTTTGAAATGTGTTACAACAAAATCGAAGAGTTTCCAAAAAGTAATCGCTGTAATCAATAAAAGTAAAATAATGTTAGCTGTGGGCTTTCAAACAAATGGTCAAAATTTCGAAATTATAACCAGTTTATCGATATAAGTGGTTATATGGTTTTTTTCATAATAAATACTGTTTTATGAAACACGTTTTTGAAATTATATTATATCTACTTAAAAAAAGCAAAAAAATCTGATTTAAATAAAAATCGAGTTTTTATGTAACACTCTTTCGCACTTTTTCCAAACAATTGTCTTCGATCATTAAAATGTTGTTACTGTTCTTAATACTTAAAATAATAATAAATAAATTCCAGAATTACATTTTCTTATTATATAGATTGTTGCTTTTTAAAGCTTTCCTTAGTTTTAAGTGAGCACAAAGATATAAATGTAGCAAAACTCTGGATTTCATCTGGTCATGTGCTCAACGGACTGATAACTGATAAGTGAGCACAAATATATAAATATAGCGAAACTCTCGATTTTATCTAGTCCTATATACTTTAACGGACTGACAACTGATACACTATTGTTCCTTTACCCTATTTAGGAAGTACCAGCACAGTACCCTCTTACAACTCCACGAAAACCATTAAATAAAAAAAATCCGATTTTTATGCAACACTCTTTCGCTACTGTTCCAAACAATTGTTTTTGATCGTTAAAATGTCCTTACTGTTCTTAATACTTAAAATAGTAAATGAATTCCAGAACTTCATTTTCCTATTGTACAGATTGTTGCTCGTTTTAAAGCTTTTCTTAGGTTTCAGTGAATACAAAGATAAAAATGTAGCAAAACTCTCGATTTCATTTGGTCCTATATATCTCAACGAACTGCCAACTAATTGTACCTTTACCCGATTTAGGAAGTACCAGCACTATACCCCATGCCTTACAATCAGCAGGAATACCCCGCATTTCGATTCCAAACTCCAACAATTGATCCTCGGAATGCCCTCTATCGACCCGTCCCTCCACGAAAACCAATAAATCGTTCCTTTTCCAAACAATTGTTTTTGATCGTTAAAATGTCCATATTGTTCTTAATACTGAAAATAATAATAAATAACTTCCAGAACTACATTTTCCTATTATATAGATTGTTGCTCCTTTCAAAGCTTTCCTTAGGCTTAAGTGAACACAAAGCATATAGCATAAACATTCCTCACTGGACTTGACAACTGATATACTATAGTACCTTTACCCGATTTAGTAAGTACCACCACCGTACCCCATCCTTCCATCCTTCCATCCTTCCATCCTTCCATCCTTCCATCCTTCCATCCTTCCATCCTTCCATCCTTCCATCCTTCCATCCTTCCACCTTACAACCTTACCCCTGCATGCATTTCGATCCCAACCTCCCACTGCCCTCCCCCCACTATCGACCCTCCCCTCCACAACCTGTAACCACGCTCCGCGGTCCGCGATCCTGAGCTCTACTCTACTCGGCAGTCCGCGTTGTGCTTTCGACCCGCGATGTGCTCAGCTCGGCGCTAGTGAAATGGCAGTGCTGTTAGAGTCTCGGCCGTTCAGGCCCTTCAAGTCCAGCGAGGAGTACCTCTACGCCATGAAGGAGGACCTCGCCGAGTGGCTGCAGACCCTCTATCCGGAGATGGGGATAGGGGTGGATAACTTCATGGATAGGTTGGAGACTGGGGTTGCTTTGTGCAAGGTAGGGGAGGATGATTGCTTTCTAGAAATAAATAGTATTTTTGGTGGTAGTTTTGGTCAATTCAATTGAGACATTTTAGAGGTGGACTGTAAATTATAAGATGGGGGTTATTTTGTGTAAGCTAGGGGAGAAATATATTCTACAGGGTGACGAAACTGTTTAAAGCATGGGAATAATTTTTGGCGATAATTTTTACTAAATTTTATAGTTGGACTGTGAACTATGAGACGGGGATTATTTTGTGTAAAGTAAGGGAGAAATGTATTCTACAAAGTGACTAATGATTTAATGAAACTGTGTAAGCATGGGAATTTCGACTACTATCATTCTATAAATAAAACCTATATTTTTGGCGATAATATAGTAAATTTTATAGTTGGACAGTTGGACTGTAAACTATGACAGGGGTTATTTTGAGCAAGATAGGGGTGACCAAGGAAACTGTTTAAGTATGGGGATCCTGAAAACTATAAAAGATACAAAGTTGGTTAAATTAGATAAAAGTTGCCTACTGTGGGGGTCATATTATAAATATTTTTGTTTTTCCCAAAAAAATGCATAGGTGTCTAGATATAAAGAAAAAAGTAATTTTTTCAATTTTCATTGTTTTGTACAAGGTAGGGGACGAATACTTTAATTTTATAAATAAAACCTACATTTTTGGCGATAATTTTAGTAAATTTAATAGTTGAACTGTAAACTATGAAACAAGGTTTTTGTAAATAATAACAAACCTAAATTTTTGGCGATGATTTTATTAAATTCATTTCGTAGACAAAGTAAGACTTAAAAGTATGGTGTTGATTTGTGTATATTGAAGGATGATTGTTTTTGAGACGAAAAAAATATTACACATACTAACTAAAATTTAGACCCTTTTATTAAATTTATGTGACAGATAATGGGAGGAAAATAATACATTCATTCAATAAATACAAAAATCTATATTCTTGGTCTTAATTTTATTAAATTCATTTTATACTTCATTTAAAGTTCGACTTAAAACTAAGGGGATGTTTTGTACAAGGTAGAGGAGGACTATTTTTGGAGACTAAAATAAACATACCAAACTAAAATTTGGACGACATTTTTATAGTTCGAATCGAAACAGAAGAGTACGAAGGATGAGTTTAAAAAGGAAAATTTATTCATTAAACAATATGTATTAAAATTTTAGTATATTTAATTGAAATTAATGATGTAGGGAAGTAAAAACAACAACCCTTAAAAGGGCTCGGAATTTTACTTATTATTTTTAAAATACCAATTATTGAAAATTTCTTTTGCTTCATAAAAAGAGAATACAATTCTAAAAATAAGAGAGATTTAAAAATAATGTAAATAAATATAAATACAAAACCGTTATTACGATAGTAGATATGTCTCGAGATATGTACCTACGTAATTATTTTTTTGCAAGGAATTGACAATAACAAAAATAAACACTATAGGCAATTTTCCTTGAATTTAGAGAGTATGTGTTTTTATAAAATGGTGGAAAAATAAATAATTTCATTTTGATTTACGCAGAACATATATTAAATTGTTATTGTTTATGTATTATTTTTAAAGTTATATACTTTTTTTTATTTTTTAAAGTTATAAAAGGAATAAATATTGCTATATAAAAATAAATACGATCCATAAATTTTCTTTTATTAAATAATTATTATTTTTGCTTTCTATTAGTAAACAAAAAAATTATGTCTCACGGAAAGAAAATCTGGGATGAGTAAACAAACTATTCATATTTAAGAGATGAATGGCTGAGTTAATTCATTCAAGACTTTATAATCTGTTAAGTAATATCCCAAAAAGGGAGAGAATATGTGAATACAATGGACATGTAAATAAAGTTTTTATTTTTTTTCATTTCCTGGTAAAACGGATTACATTACTCATCGGATTGGAAAATTCATTCATAAAACACGTGAAATATACTTAGAATTTTATGAGACATACTTTAAAAATAAGTTTGTAGATAAAAATAAATAAATATAGGTACTACTAAAAAATTACTCATTGAAATTATTGTAGTTACAAACTGTTATATATTATATACCATTTGCTGCATAAATATTATTTTTTATTAATACTACAATGAGCTACTCCACCATAGTATCAAATTATGAAATTGGTCACTTATTAGTACTAAAGACAACTTAGAGGCTCATATGAAAATTTAAAGTTAGTATAAATTCCTCGAAAAGTATGCGAGCTACAGAAACTATGAGGACCGCAATCAATTCCTCTTAAAAAAGTGTCTCTAGAATGGGCAAACTAGAAACTTATATGAATTGAAACAAGAAAGTTAAAAATCAAAAAGCAAATTTGCAAAAATGCAGCAACTTTGCCCCAATTTAACCGATTTCGTATCTCTTACGGTTTTCGAGATCCCAATGGATAGCCTCTTAAAACGGACACCTGTATAGACATAAAGAATTGACCTGAAAAATTGAAGATTCGTACGGATTTTTCTTGGTATTTTATAAGTCATACTTGTTTGAAAATAAAAGATAAGTATAATAATCTCTTATCGAGAAAATTATTTATCGGTATACTTCATACAATTATCAGATTAATCGATTATAATATACACCGAATTCTGCTTTCGAGAAAAATAATTGTTGGTATTTCAAAACTATAAGAAAAAACTGAAAAAACGTTACGACCTTTTAAGTAACAGTACCTTTTGGGTACTTATGAAAACCTGACTTTAATAAAAAAATTACTATAACATTAAGAAAAAAATTAACAAAAATGAGCAAATATTTGAATAAGGACCTCTAGTGACAGCATCAAGTTAAACAGTTTGTCATTTGTCATTCTTACAATAAATTTTATAAAGTATAGTTTATACAATGAGCAATGAGATATACTCAGGTAAATTCTCTATACTGTTATTCTAATTTTGCGAACTTAAAAACCAAATACGTGTTTTTAGGCAAACTATAAAGTTAAAGATGACTGAAATTGATGTCATTTATGAACGGTTGGAAATAAGGAAGATCCAGTACCAAAGAATGTGAATATCCTAAAGCAAATAAATGACTTTCCAATTAACAATTATTTGTTTTTTCGCTCCTTAATTGTCAAACGAAAGCATTTACTCATTGGAACACAATAATCAGTTTACTGTGTCATCCTAGAAACTGGAACACATTTCTTTATACCTTGCCATATTACGTCTTCAACAATTACTTTTTCACGGAAAATTATATGCAATTGCAACAATTTCATAGGAATTTTAATAAATAATTACTGATAATTATATTTGCTACCGACATGCAAATGTGAAATACCCATTTGTAATAGATATAGATTTGTTTAGGAACGAAATAGACGTCATCATATCTAATAGAAGGATTTTTATATATATATATATATATATATATATATATATATATATATATATATATATATATATATTGATATCAAAATTAATATAACCTCAAATTTTGTCGAACATTGAGTATGATTATTGTATTTGCTACTCTACTGGTAAATATATAAAATTGTCTTTGAAAGAAATTATCGTTATGGTGAAATGGTGAAAAACTCCGAAATTGTTGGTTTTAGGCATAGGGTACCTTTAGTAACATATAAAGATAATATAAAAAGACACCCAACTGAATTATAAAATATTGGGTATTCCATTTGAATATGACGAATTATAGTTATTTGAAATTGAAAAAAAATATTCTTTTTATTGGACACCCTGGTTAATTACATTAAAAAAAAATGATGTGAGAACATAGAGTGTAGTTACAGATGTACAGAAAAAAATACAGATAGACATACATTTATACCTTCAAGAGATTCGAACCCGCAACATTTAGGTTCTTGGTTGCTAATCTTAAACGTTAAAGACTAACCCAACGATATAAGTATCAACAATTTACTAGTAGTACTATGTTTTTTGAAGTCTAAGTTAAAAATGTATGAAGTACATATCTTATTCATTTTGAATTAAAGTACCTACCATCTTGAAATTTATTAGGACAAGTTCGTTCTTTAATTTTGCTAAGTGAAAAGAAGATAGATATACGAGTGTATCAAGTAGAGGTTTGGTCTGATTTAAATTAAATTTTAATTTTTTTTAATAAAAATCATTGATTTTCATCAAAGATAAAAAATATAATAATTATACTAAAAATTTAATAATTTGCTACAAAACAATTAATAATAACTAAAATATATTCTGTATATAATAATATCTTAAAATTAAATGGAATTTTATTATTTTAAATCTTATAGAACAGAAGGAAAATATAAGAATATAAATATGTAACTAAAAGTAGAAAATTCTTTGTTACTCTTCCTAGTTTTATTCAGATGAATCGTTCAGGTTTTTTTACAGATTTCGTTTTCGTTTATGAAATAAAATATTTATATCGTTTTTTAAAACACTTAAAAAATGCATTAATACTCAGATATCTATAAAAATTTAAAAAAAAAAACATGATTTATTTGATTTATCTTTAAATCAATGGTTTTTGATTTTTTTAATAAATCATGATTTTTCCAACCCTGATCATAGTCCCAATATATAATTTTCATTTTAAAGATAACTCCTTTATTTTATTTATTTTGATGAGATCCCAATATAAATCTCTACCTGATAGAGTACCTAATGTGCTGTACCAATTTAGTGAGAAGAAATCAACCGACTTAATTGCCAAATCATGTGCTCATCCACATCTAGCAGGTGTTATTAATTGATCTAGTGTGTCAAACTTTCCCTTGGGGGCCGTATTTTTACACCTAATACTTTAACGCTAACAAGATGCCAATTAGGTATTTACGAGACACTCAAACAAAACTTTCTTCGCTTCGTAAATATATCATCTTTGTTTTGACATCTTCATCTGTGGTCATCGGTGTTTCAAGTGTCTAAGTTTAGTATTAATGGTGCAGGTTGTCACAGTTTCTGAAAGGACCTGCAGCTTATAGTAGGATTCTGAATCAGTTAGACAAAGAAGTATTTAATTTGATCCCTAGACCTTACAGTCCGTCTATTCTAAACATCATCAAGCCTTATTATTCATTAGTAAGTTTGCAAACAGCGTTTTTGCAAATTTTGGTGATGTGATAGTATAGTTATATAGTTACATTTATAATGGATTTGGAACCATTTAGACAATGTAGTATTTAAATTTGGTTATATTATTGACTTCTGGCATTTTAACCCTACATTTCTTACTCAATTCAATTAGACTCTGAGCACGCTAACCAATTGAACAATCACTCTCAGTAAACACTTACCATCATGTCTTATTCTTTGTTAATTTGTGTGCCAATTTTCTTTGTCGCAAATTTTAGTAATAGTATCTCCTCACTAAATTTGTGAAATGAAATCGAAATGAGAATTCCAACTATGTGTACACGATTTTTACTTGAATTTTAGTGGAATAGATCATCATCTTATAATCTCTACAAGGAATAATTACATCCAGATTTATAAAAAGAAACAGTCACTAACCCGAATAAATTATACTGCTTGTTAACATTATCCTGAAATGTCAAACTAACTCCAATCCCAATTCATTAAAAGATTTAAGTATATTATTTAGTTTCAACGATAACTCCACTAGTTTGGTGGTAATAGCAATATTTTTACATGATTATCAGCATTTCTAAATAATATAAAGGAAAATTTATGGTGATATTGAACAACGTAGAAGTAAAATGCATGTAATCAAAGTATTTTACTTCTAGATTGTCAAATACCAGCACAAATCTTCCTCTGAATTTAGAAATGCTGATAATCATCTACAAATATTGCTAATTCCACCAAACTAGTAAAGTTATCTTTTGGGCTAAACAATATACCTAATCCTTTTTATGAATTGGGACGGAAGTTAGTTTGACATTTCATGATGTTAACAAGGGAAATAACTAACTCGGGTTAGTGGCTATTCCCTTTTATGAATCTGGGTGGTAGTTTTTAGTTGGTTTTGAACCACTCGGAACAATAATTTTTTATAACGACTGATCTGATTTTCGGCTCAATTCGAATCATTCATATATATAGAGTACAGATATTGGTAATAATACAAATGTACTTTAGGGATACGTATATGTATAGGGACAAATTTGGGCTTACATCGAAGAATACATTTCCGATCAATTTTCTACCTCTGCTTTGTAAAGCCATCACTCTCTTTTCTCCAAATCTCTTTTCAGTTTTCAATCTCCCGTCCGTACAGGTGTAGAGCAATTCACTTTCGATTTCGTTGAGAACCTGTCTTCTCAAGCAAGAACACCCACATTCTACCGCGGAAAGTGAACGTCACGAGATGCGATGTTCTCTTGTAAAGACAAACGACAAATGACATAATAATTACTGTATCTACAGTTAGATAATGATGCACTTTTTGTTACCTTGCGACATGACGACATGAGCATTTTTCGCTGGTTATCACAGGTAGCGTTTGTTTCTAATGAACATTAAAAAAAAGTTAATATAGGTTATATCAATGGATAGACACAGAAATGATACAATATATATTTCTTATTAATATGATTAATTTAGCCTACTTTGTTGTTAATGTAACTATTTTCAAATAAGGAAACTATGTCATTGCACAAATTAAAATGAACTACGGATATTTTTTATGTTTAAGAAAATTTATTACTTAAAATTATTTATATTATTTATTTTCCCTTAATAATCAGTTAGTATTTTACAAATTTCTTTAATATTCTTATCATCTTTTCTTTAGTACTACAGTTAGTGTTCTTTAGTGTTTTTTTTTTAATTATAATCCGGTAATCATCAAAAAAAGACTCAGGAAAATAGGCTGTAGTATCAAATAAACAGGTAGTTTCATGATTACAAAACATAAACAGATTCAATGCCAAAGAAGTTAGAATGATTATTGACAAGTACTAAAGATTTGGAACTTTATAACGAAAACATTATTAAATAAGAAATTAGTTGAAAACCAAAAATCTTCCATAGTTTACATTAATTTCCACAGAACTGTAATAGTAATTTACCTCGTAATTTACATATCAAAAGGGAACGCCATTATCCCGGATGGGTATTTTGTGGCACGAACTTGCGACCAATAGAAAGAATTCGGGAAAAAAGTTCACGCAAGAGGTTTGTACATTATTTTTTGTACGAAAACATAAAATTAATAATTAATAACACATTGTTTTGACATGACAACAGTTATTCCAATAATGTATAACAAATAATTATTATTGGGTAAAAGAATATTTGAGACATTATACTTTTTTATTGTAAATTTTGGCCGTATTTATTTGGTACCTTTTAGTTCATCCCTGAATTAATCCAAACGTAACTTGTTTTACTACCAAATAAATATTCCATTTTACGTTAGTAATTATAAAAATTAGCGATAAAATTAAAATAATGTAATATTTTTGTTATGTCAAAATAAACGTCAAACCTTGTGTCGTTTATTTCATTTGTATGCTATATCTACCTTTGAATATAAAATTTTTAATAAATGCTGTAGAAACAGGAGTGTTTTCCTAAAATTTTCCGCACTGTAATTTGGGGAAGACATGGGAAATTTAGATTCCCGACGTTGTTTAGGTGACAAGAATGAACAGATTTTATTGTAAGAGTACAAAAAATAATTTCTTGTCCGTTTATAAAGACAAAGGTGGTTCAATAGGTTATCTAGTTTTGACTCAAATTTAATGAAGTATAAGATTTTGGGTTCAAATATTAGCGTTGCTAACTATTAAGTAAATAAAAATACCGCTATGTCTGAGTATAAAAGTTAAACTTGTCACGAAACAATTACCTGATATCCTGTTGAAAATCAACTATATTTAAATACATTTTACTTATCGAATGAAAATAACTTCTGTGTAGTACACCCTATAAGCTATTACTTTGTAGAGTTAAAATATGGCCGTAAGAAAACAGCTTACAACAGCATTAAAATTCTTCTAACATGAGAACTAGTATACGAGTAGAATCTGCAAAGTAGCAATGACATCACGGAATATAAATAAATCGACCAAGCCATGAGATAAAACAACTGCTAGTGAAATAAAAGATTGTTTATAGGTACACCTATGCATTCAGGTGTTAGATTTACGACTACCAAGTTATATAACTATAAGTTGCACTTCTGTGTTCTAGGAATTTGATTCGAAAGTATGGATAGCGAAACAGATGAGTTTGGTAATTGGTAATAAAAATGTTATAATTATGAAATGAAATGAATATGTAGAGAAATTGCATTACCTAAGACATAATTTGGTGATGGATGAATGAAGCTTGCATTATATGGAGCAAGAATAGAAATTTCTTTAATTTACAATCAGCAGTTGAATTCGTTCATGGCATAAGGTTTACCAAGGTAATGACATTTTAAAAAATCAAAACGAAACTCTTATCTACATCTCTTGATCATTGCTGAATTAATCTAAAGATCTTCCATTCCGTAGGTCGTTGGTCTAACCTCATAACCATGAATTGACAGCTGTCATTTTGCGTGTAGATTAATAAAAAGAAACAAAAAAAATATTTCGTAAATTGAATTGTTATGGAAAAAAGTACTTGCATTAAATAAAATGTAGGAATATTTGTAAAGTTTCCTAAACCTAAAAATATATCTATTATTTTTCTCCATAAACATACCTTAATAAAAAGCATAATTAATGATCAAAATGGCTATCATGTCTGGAAAGGAATTTAAAATAAGGGAATAATTAACTTATTCTTTCATTTCCTCACGAAATTTTTTTTTCAATTTCTTTCTTATCAATAAATTCGGAACAAATAACATTTAATAAATAGATTACTTTACATTTTCCTTTCTGTTTTTAATATTGTACTAAATATATGCAAGTTAAGTAATTCCTTTTTGAAATTGATGCTAAAACCTGTCTAATAATTTCATAGTAGCTACTATTCTCTATACAATGTTTTACCAATATTGTGTTTCTTCCAGTATTTGCATTTGTAAATGTAGTATAAATTTTATTTTGTTTCTAATAAGCACGTGGATTTTTACATGATCTGTACTTTGTTCATGTAATTTTAATATATGCGACACATTTTGTAAACAATTATTAGTATTATTAGTAATACAGCTACTAGTTTAAGGAGAGGAAGTTTTATTGAATTCAAAGAAAAATGAGCCACCCAACTACATTCTATTATCAGTTGCTCTGTATAGTGTTGTTTTTTTGTTATTAGTTAAAAAAATCTTTAACAGAAAATAAAAATGTGGGCTCCTTAAATTTGGTATTAGCCGGATAATTTTTATTTACCAAAAACTGTTTTCCCATATTAAGTGCCTATGACAAAACTTCTCTGGGACACCCGGTATAAATAATAACATTCATGAAATTTACAGATAGGTACATTTAGGATCATTTATTTAAAGAACTGTATGCGTATAAATCAGAAAATATAAACACCATATTCATGATATGAGTTTGGAATGTAAACAAGAATGAAGATAAAAATTTTAAATGGGTTCATGTACTATTAATTTTTTTCATACACATGGTTTGTTTACTATCTCAGAGTTTTTGATATACCAGATGTTAAACACATTTCGAAATGTGATTCTCAGTACTCAATCACTAAAAACCTCTGTGTCTCAGTTTCAAAAGTTACTATCAAGCAATAAAATTAGATATTTAGATGTAAGCTTTAATATCGAGGTAGATAATTTAAATAAATATATTTTCTCATAAATATTCTGTGACCATTGTTCTTATAAATTGCTATAATTTGTCCATTGTCAATTTTTGCAACTTTCAATTCGCAAAACAATACCTAGCCAAATTTATTAACTCCTGGGTCAGCAATTAAGATTCAGTGAAAGCCAAAATAAATCTGTTTGAAAGTATTAAGTGTTATTGGTATTTCGATTATTTATTATATTGAGAAGAGAAATGTATTTTTCTCATCCTTGTTAATTTGAAATAATAATTAAAAGTTATAACGTGATGACCTTTAAAAGTGCATAGTTGTAAGATGGCAGATAGTAAGTTAACTGGACTTATGACATATAATGCAATATCAGATATTAGATCTTGTTAACAAATATGGTAAAGAATTTTTTGGGTGTGGCCATGATTTTCATTTTCTATTGTTTTCTATGATTCCTACATTTTCTATATACGTAAAATAAATCACTATAATTACACATTACCTCAGATATCGATAATATACAGGGTGCTCATTTTAAGTGACATTAGCAAACAATTTTTGTTTTACAAGATCATTTCAATGACCATATTTTTTAAATAGTAGATCGCAAACTATAGAAACCATCTCTGTTATTTTAAATGGGATTTTTTTAAATCATTGATTTATATTACATTCCAGGTGAGTAATGTTATATATGATGCTTCAAATATAACAGAATTTGAAAATTTATGCGTTCGTTAGTTTTTATTCCAAAATTATTGTGTTTTACACTCCATTATATTATCCATGGTACACTTATTTTAGCTATATTTAAAAAAATTAATATAACATAACCACTGGTTCAAAAAAAAATATGTTAAGGTCATTGAGATAATCTCTAAAATAAAATTGATATGTCAACCGACTTATAGTTCTTGAAATAACAATAGTGTACCGCTTAAAATTACCCTTGTTTTATACCATAAATAAATGCTGGTATGACGAGTGTACCACAGAGGCCATTTTAATCTTAAGGTGCGAATTATTATCTTTATTACATCCTACTCTTTACGATATTCAAACAATATTTTAAATATTTGAATACACAACTTTAAACAAAGGATCTAGTTGCTTATGCAGTGATAACCTCGTTTGTTCACATATGGAGTTATGTTCCAACATGACTATCTGTAAAACATGCACGCATCAGATGATAATACATGAACAAAGAACTTGGGAATTATAAGAATATCTTTATTAGATCTACAATTTTTTACCTAATCTCGAGATTTAGATAAATATTATTGTTATTAAATATTAATAAAATTTATTACGATAAAAATTATTGCATTATTAAAACAATTGTATCAGGAGTTAAAAATAATATACTTACTAAATATTATTTGTAGTAATAAAATGCACGATAAAAACCAATATATCGACTTCGTATCGTTTTGTAATTTTCGCAGTTTTCTTACGTCTTTTATAAAATATTTTTTTTGCGTTTGGATAAGAACAAAATAATTATTTTTGTATCAAAGGACTAAAGTATAATTTTTTACTACGCATATGGAATATATTCTACGAGGCGATAGCCGAGGAGAATAAACCATGTGAGTAATAAAAAATACTTTAGTTCTTAGATACACGTTATATTTTATCCGAAATGGTTAAATTATTAATTAAAAATATAAATAAATAGCATTATGTGTTTGTAAAACGTCAACTAGCTACAGAGAAGGCGATGACTGTGATAACAAACGTACTGTGAAAGTGTCAAATATTTCTTTATAATTTTCATTTATGTTTACACCTGCTTAGACATCGTCTGCATGAAATCAGATAAATTATTATCAAAGGTAAATAATAAATAAATTCACCAATAATATTATAGAATGATATGTTTGTTATTTTAGGTAGTGCTAAGATAAATTGCAAAAATATAATACTATTAAAATATAGGTTAATTTAGTTTGACAGATGAGTCCGTAAAGACAGATTTTGACATAAGAGACTGTAAAGTTTTACTTTAGCTACTACTTTGGCTAAATTCGCGGAGTGATTTCGTGTACTTTAGAATCGATTACGAAAAAATGTATTAGAAATTATGACTTTTTGTGCGTTACTAAGTTACTACAACAAAATTGTTGGTCATAAACATATAAACGATATAAAATAAAGTTGTCATTTAAGTTTTTTGAATTATAAAATACGAATCTCTGTGAATCTAATAAATGCAATAACTTATTATTAATATTTGTAAAAATAATAAAAAATAAATATTCCATTTTTGTAGCAGACAATGTTTCTATATATGCCTACTCTATAAATAATTATTTCATTATTTTACTAGTGAAATAATGGAATCAATAACCAAACTAAAATTATTTAAATAAAGAGTCTCTTACTATAAATTCTTTAATATATGTAAAGTCAGTATAAAAATTTGTACACCTCAAGAATTTTGAAATAAATTACATACTTTTTTGGGTAAATAAAAAATGACTAATTAAAAACATGTTAATTAGAGATTAGAGAAACATTTATTAATCCTGTATCATTTTACACTAACAAATTAAACATCAAAGACGGTGTAATTCAATCTGTTACCTCAATCCAGAAAAAATCCTCGAATTTTTTGTTTTCTTTTTTTGCAACTTGAAGATTTTGAGACAAGATTTGAATCTGTGATCTTTTATGTTTGGACAGATAATTAATGAGTGAATTCAGAATATTTTACTTGCAAATTTGTTCACGAGCGAACACGTGAGTTAGTGAGTGACATTGATGTGAGATATGAATTGTAAATAAATTGCAAATGGGTGACAAAAAGTTTGATATGATTTGAATTGAATTATTGGTCTGACAAATTGACAGACATACGTGACAAGCTGAGTATATTCTTTAATAATAACTACCATTCCTGGTTAGAACAGTCAAGTCAAGAAACTTAAAGTTGTTTCGAAATTTTATTTTGTACCCTAGATATCACATTTGAGTCGTGTTTTAAAGATATTTATATTAAAAAATAATTTTAGAGTTAAATGTAGTATAGCTAAATTTTATTTTTTATATATTTAAATATAATGACAATGTTATTTACAATTTACAAAATTGCAACTAACAAAACAAATAGGTAAAAGTTGAATTAAACGTTTATTTTTCCATACTACAATTTTTTTAGACTAGCCTATGTATGGGGCAATATATAATACAAGAAATGGTACAATATCTCTTACCAAAAATTGTTAGATTTTGACGAAGTTTTGTATGATACTAATACAATTTCTTGTACAATATATTAGCTCTGATTCTGCATTTTCCTTGAATATGTCATTGTGTCAAGCAAAATTAACCTCAAATTCATTTACATTTAAAGTTTGCAATTAGGCAGTCCAGAACAAATGAAATTGGCAGAGGGCAGCTGTCAAAATATTATTTCAAATTTATTTAAAGTTTACTGGTAATACAATAAAATAATTTTATACATCTGTATTGATATTTCGCATTGTAGAGATATTGTTTAAATTATATTTTCACTCAAACTGTTTAAAGTTTGTCAAATATATCTAATAGTGAGGTCAGACTTCACTATTATATATATTTGACAAAGTTTTTGGCAGTTTGAGTGAATATATAATTTAAACAATATCTTTACAATGCGAAATATAGATACACATGAATAGAATTATTTTATTCTATTACCAGTAAATTTTTAATAAACTTGAAATATTTTGACAGCTGCCCTCTGCCAATTTCATTTGTTCTGGACTGCCTAATACTTACAACTTTACCAGTAGTAACACTAAGTTTTCTATAACAACAGTACGTACAATAAAATCAAATAAATATTAAAAACGTGTGAGATAGCAAATTTCATATATGCGCATGCTCATAGCCAAATTGACTGACAGATTGTATGAAAAATAGAACGTATTTTGTGACAGATTGTATGAAAAATAGTACGTGTTCTGTTTTTTCATCACATTTACGATCGTATACAATGTTTCAATCAATTTGCTTTTTGAGTCCAGCCAATTTAAATTGTACCAAAAATGGTGCAAGATTTTGTACAATTTATAGTCTAAAACGGCCTTTACAGGAGTATGAAGATATTTACAATTCAACTTTACTTAATTTTATAACAGAATGGTATAATTTAAATTCAATTTTCTCCAGAATACAAAAAAGTTCAAGAAGCAGACAGGACCACGTAAAATAATTCAAATAACATTTTTCTATTCCTTCTAATAAAAAAGTTAAGGGAGTGTTCCTGTTCGCTGATACACCCTGTATATTCTAATTTAAGTTGAATGCAAGAAATAAATATAATTTTAGGGTTAAATATAGTATAGGTACCTAATATAATTATTGTTTAAATGTGAAATACTAATAAATAAATAATTAAAATTTAACAAATAATTGTAACGATTTAACGTCGAATTTTCGACTAAAGTAAAATTTGTTATAGATTTGTGTTCACTAAAAATTTTTTTTTATAATTTATGATTTGGATTTTCAGAAAAATAATTTTATATAAAAATAATAAAAAGCAAAGAAAACTTGACTCACAGCACTGCTGTTTGAATTTCGATGTTTATCGTTTTTGTTCTGGCTAAGTGTTCTATAAACAATAAAACCAATTGTATTTTTGAACTCAAAACTTAAAACAAATGCCTTAAGTCAACATCTTAACTACTTAAGACTGAGAACAAACAATTCTAATTAATTTTTTCCGAGTGTAAATTAGTGTTAACTCATGTTATTCCCAGCTTTGTTTAGTCTACTCCTACCCCTGGGAAAAACAAAACACTGTAAGAAAAACAAGTGCTACACGCCGGCACTTGTTCTCCACCGTCTTTTGTTTACACAGTGGCGTAGTGGGCGCGGTTTTATGTGGGCGCAGACTTTAAATTGCAAAATTTCAACCGAAAGCAAGTCAAGGTCTAACATACGACGTAAACAGCTTAATTGGAGCTATTAAACAAAGCGAATCGCAGTGCGCGAACAATTCACCAACAAATGACGCCTGCGGATAAAACAAGTGCAGTTTAATTAGATCGGTATTGATCGGCATTGATTTGAAAAGCAATTAATTATCGGTTTTATTGAAATTAAAATAATAAATTATCGGTACCTTTAGAAATTATGATAACAATACCAATACTCATTACAAATTATATTTTCGTACTATCGTTTAGGATAATATCAATGTCAATTATCAAATATATTTCTTATAATACAATTATGTGTTATTATTAAATAAATATTATAAAAACAAAAATCGTATAGCTGCACATACTATATGTATATTTTAGCACAACAGTGACATCTGTACAAACAGATAAGCTTTTTTCAAAGCATCCCTGGTTATAAGAAAGCATTTTGTGTTAACTCTTGGTTACATGATTTCGAAGAATAATTTTATTATTTGGTCAATAATTATTACTGTATATTTTTTGAAAATAAAATTTACATACGTATGTTAAAAAATGGTATTAATTTTTTTAATACTTACATATTTTTATACTTTTATTAATTTATAGGTAGGTTCTTATAATAAATCTAGATTTAAAATTTGCAAATAAATGCGACAGTACAAGAATTGAAGAAAATCTTGCTATTTTTGCACTTTCTTGCAAGACAATTTCTTGCCTTGTATTGCTTTGAAATTTGTAGCTCTTATTTTATTCTTGTCTTGCATTTTTTGCAAGACTGATGCAAGACCAAGAAAAATATAAGACTTTTGTGAAACACTAATCATTAGCTAAAAATTTATAGTTCAAATTTGTTTCTACCTAGCCCCATTTAACTATTACAAGTAATTAATGATTCGGTAAATTTGTAAAATTGCGATTATTCTGTTTACCTATGAAAATAAATGTTTTATATATGACAGTGAAAATATTATAAAAATAATTATCTATACTCTAAAAGGAATTGTACTAATACTGTAAGTACTAATTATTTTAATAATTCATTTTACCGTGTCACATCAGATTATTTTTATTGTTTTTATTATTATTATTAAATTATTTATAGATATATTCTTATAATAAATATATACTCGTATTTCAAATTAACAAAAAAAGCAAAAATTGAAGAAAATCTTGCTATTCTTGCACCTGTGTTGCAAGACAGTTTCTTGCCTTGTCTTGCTTTGAAACTTGTAGCTCTTGTCTTGTTCTGTTACATTTTTTTGCAAGACTAAAACAAGACCACGAAAAATACAAAACTCTCATGAATCACGAATTTCGACAATGTTTAAGATAAAGTGGATTGATACTTAATACATGAGTAATAAGGCAAGATTAATATATTTACATTTTATTTACAACAACATTGATTGTATACAAGTGCGAACAGGTGTAAAAATCATCTTTGATGCTATGATTACACACTGCAGTATAATCCGATAATGAAAGTGATTGCAGTTTATAATTTAATGTTTAACCTTTCCCAAAGTTCAGTAAAGATTGAGCGAGCCTTTGTTCAAGGCCGCGTTATCAGTTGCATATTGTATTGTTGCTATTTTTACCAGCGATCGGTTATTGCAACCGATGAAATGCACACACACACACGGCGCATGTGTGTGTGGCTTCTCATATTCAAGGTTTGTGCCACGGTTATACGAGAAATTTGTGATTGCTCATGCGTTTTGCATACAGAGTTCATATCAGCATTTTTAAATTTAATAAAAAAATGTATGTAAAAGCAAACATTATTAGACTTGGTCATTTTTTTGAAAAATGTATACTTAACTCAACTTATTATATCGTTAAAGATCAATGTGTTACACCCTTTTGTAATATTAATTATTTTTATAAGATCAGATTTTTTTATCAATCATATTTCCAATGCAGTATACCGTGTGTTCCAAGAAAGTGTTGTTTTAGACATTTAACATGGGGATACCACTTGCGTAAAGAAATTGGCAGCATAAAGTAGGCTGGGAATAATTCTACCCTTTACAGTTTAGACGGCATTAATAGTACTCAAAATCTAGGGAAAAAATTTAGTAACTTTTAATTTTAATTTTATATTTGTTTGAAATTTAAAATAAAGTAAAGTGGATAAAAAAAAGTGAATGTGAGAGGCACGCAAAAAACATTTTTACAAATTTGCATGGCTTGTGAAAATACGATAATTTTGTTATTAATTATTTTTATAACGCATCAAAACACTGATTATTAATAAACGAGTGCCAACAATTCATTTTGGCTCTCCGATACTTTTAAACTCCTTTACACATGAGGATTGTATTTATTGGCAGGTTCTTATAATAAATCTAAATTTAAAATTAACATGAAAAAAAAATGCGAAAATTCAAGAATTGAAAAAATCTTGCTATTCTTGCACATTTCTTGCAAGACAATTTTTTGCCTTGTCTTGCATTTTTTGGAAGACTGATGCAAGACCGAGAAAAATACAAGACTCTCTTTAAACACAATGGCAACAAAGATTTTAAAACGACAACTTTTGACAAAAAAAATAGATTTATTTGTATTTACTTGTAAACAGTCGCTTTTTGAACTGTTTTACCTTTAAAAGCTACTAACTTTTGAGTATTTCGAGTTAATATTTTGGTGTACCTAAATGACGTATCCTTAAAGTGTGTGCTTTTTATTTACTGTACAAATTATGTTGTCTAGTGTTTTTTTTTTTTTGGTGAACTTTATTTTAAAACTTCATCGTAAAATCGAATTTATTGACAGGTTATATTACTTTACAAATAAGCAACCAAACTATTCTCAAATAAACTGATGATTTGCATATCTTAATCGGATCAAGAATAAAATTCGATCACCTTATAAACTAATAAATTTTGTTTCCAGTTTGACACTTCAATAAACCCACTGTTACCAACCCTTTCACACATTAACAAAGAAGTCATAAGCCTTATTCTAATTATCCTAATCCTTACTTTCGTGCGTGTTAAAATGTCATTGCGAATAATCTCCCAAAATGAGTTTTCCATGTCTATACACTCACACAATTCGGTTTTCTCTCCCTTATTCTCTTTTCCAGTTTGTATTGTGTATTGTGCCTTCGCACGCATGGGAAAGAAAGATAAATGAGACTTTCATTCCAGAAGAATTAGATGCGTTAAGGAAATGGGATGAAATAATAAAGTTAGGGACTAAATAGGAAATAATAATCAAAGGATGGCTTATTTCTAATAGGGTATTATGTATTATAAATGAGATAATTTTATAGGATAAAATTGCTTTGAAAAGAGTAACAGTAATATATTAGAGATATTTAAGGGAAGGATAATGTATATATGTGTGAAAGGATTTTGATTAGGATTTTTGTTTTTTACTTTAAATATTAAATGGAAAACGTAGAAATTTGTATTTGCGAGAAATAAAAGTTAACGCTGTGCCCGAATGATTTTTGACTAGAAAATGAAGATTCATTAGAGATTGTAGACAATAGGATTATCAGAAACCTGTATTTTCGAGACAAGATGTAATTTTGCAAATGAAAATAAATTTAAAATTTTTGGGAATGTATTAAAATTCTTTAAAAAATCACCCCGCTTAAAATTTATACAAATAGTATATGGAGTATTAGAACAATAAGAACATTTTGCTAATTATTGTCTGAGATATAAATTCAATACCGTTTGCGAACGGTAAGGAAGTACTTATTGTTTTGTTAGACATAGCAATCAATAAAAGCAACTGACTGCTTTGGAAACCCAATTAATAAACATTTTCTAAGGCCCGATCGTGCAAAAACATTCCATGTTAGAAATACTGTTCTTTCTAGGAATGAAAATAATTTCGATATTTTTTTACAATAGGTAAAAAAAGAACAATCAAAGTTGTGGGTTTTAATGTACTCAATTAAAAATTATTCTATTATTCAATTTATTGTAGGCTGATGAAACAATGAAAATAAAAATATCAATAAAATCAAAACATTTTTTTTTGGGAAATTCTTAAATGAAAATAATTATCCAGTCGTTCGGTGTCAAAACCCTGTTTCCTCACTGTACAAGATTACCAAAAGTCCAATTAAAAACCAATCATGACATACCTGACATTATATGAAATAATTGAAGAATTGAATGACATTTCGATAATTGTATTTGTATAGATTGATCTTGTCTGTAATTGGTAAGATATTTTTTGTTTAGATCGGGATATTTCTGCGTAACTCTTGCCTAACCATTAACAATTTTATCCTTTTTGGATTTTGATAATATTAGCAACAAGAAATGAATGATTACAAATGTGTATTCTAAAATATTTCAACAAAAATTTGTTGCGTTATTGTATATATTGATATTCCAAATCCCACACAGTAGGAAGCGAAGCCCGTTTTCCAATCTCGCGGATTTCCACTATTAGTTAGTAGTTTTCTAATTGGCGATCTCGATCTGCATTGGGCAAGTGGAATTGGCAGCGGCGCCGAAGAGATTGGGGCGAGGGGCCTAAATTCGGTGCGTCGTGGGCTGTAATAGCCGAGAGATTTGCGCTCAGCGTTCGCGAAATGCAAATGTTAGGCCCACATGCGCTGCCCTGTAATTTGCGAGCCGTCTCCCACAGCCGGCAGGACCGGACTTAGGAGCTATTTCGCAGAAAGTGCAACGATGGGGAGCAAAAAATAATTAAGGAAATAAATAAGAAATATTTATGCAAAGTAGGTGTTTTTAGGCGAGTACAACTCATGCAGAAATTATAGTACAACTTAAAAAAAAACTCTATGGTACACACTCATTGCATACAGCATTTTTTCTATAACCGAAATAGTAACAAAAATTAATTTTCAAAATAAATAAAAAACATTGATAACTATGTCATGAATTGTGGATAAGATTTTACTAATGCGTTAGGATTTATATGTATGTATAAAAATTATACATATTTCATTTACTTGATAGTTAATTTAACAGATTATTATTATTATTATTATTATTAAAATTGCTTGACTGTGTAACTGTTCAGGATAACAATTGAAGTTATCAATGAAAAGTCACGAATTTATTTATTTTTTTGCAAGAAATTTCTTAATGTTTTATTATATATTACATTATAAATTAAAGAAATTTTACCTAAGATATCTAATAAATTATAGATAGGTAATACTGATAAGTTAATCTTTCAAATTTTCTTGTTTTTTATAGACATTATTTTTTTATATAACAAAAGAAAAATATAAAAAATACCTTATTTCAAAATGATATATGGAAGATCATTACCTGGAACAAAAGAAACAAATATTAGCATTTTTTCATATATTAACCTTCATTTCAATGAAATTTGCGCTGTGACGTACTAACGCTTTTGAATATTTTAACGAATCGAAGAAAAAAACAAACAAGTTGCTGCACGACTGTGTCTTCACTTATTTGTTGGTAACTCTGTCCTTGTCTAAAGCATTAATATATCACAATTCCCAATCAATCGAATAACGAACAAAATCTCTTGAACTTAATAATAAATTATTAATTATGTATTATAACTTATTATCTTAAACGTCGCTCAGTAGCAAAATATCGCATAGAAAATTTACGTAAGTTGTCAAAAATGTTATTTTCTATTAACTGATGGTTAAGATAACCAGCTACCAAAGTTGGAAAAATCGACTCTTAAACATTACAGAAAATAATGGAAAAGATTAAATTCTATGAATGCTAGGAACAAACTTATTTAGGTGAAAACTTGTAAAATCCTGTCCTGTCGCGTTGATTCACTGGAGTTTTATAACAGTTTATCGGCGATACCAACCGTAATTTTTCTCCAAACAAAAAACTGGTAACCCTAGTAACATGTCAGGCCCACACACGTTCCCCGATCGGTTGCTATCGTTTTCATTTGTTTAAATTTATAGCTGGTGCTGCCAATTTGTTTTCCAACAGTTTAATTTATTTCGGCGATGAATATCTAACATTAATTGAGTTTTCTTAGAAAGGCGGCCTATCATTTCCTCAATGGAATACAAGAATGTTGAATTATCCATTAGTTCACACTTTCTTGGAGGAAATGGACTACGCCTTCGGAGATGTTAAGATTTCGATTGTATATTTATGTAATAAGCCATAAATAACAAGCATTAAATTTCCAATTTACATTCGGACATTAGCTTGACACACTAATCACAGAAGTCGGTTCACTCAATAGTCGTTCTTGGTAATAGTTCGAGTTATCAATAACAAGTTGTTAAATTAATACTATTTTTTACATAATCGAATATTTTTTTTGTGTTTATACACTTTAGGTTTTTTAAGATAGTTATGTTTACAAATTACAAATCAGTAAATAATTACTTACTGACTGGGAAATCAATAAGCAAATGGTAATGTAGTGAAGATTAAAGTTTAATTTTAAAATGTCAATTCGTGTCAGATAATTTCTTTTTCTACTCCTATATAAATATATCCCAATTATTTAAATTTTTTCGATTTAATATGGATTTATAATCCAGAACCAGAAATAAATTATTCTTCTTTATTTCAAGTCTGTCGTGATGTGGATCACCCTTCCTAAGTCATTTTCAAAAATATATATGCGTTATTTTTAAACTTACATGGAGTAAAAAAGAATAATATTATATTAGGGATGGGGTATATGATCATATTTTTTTATTCTTTCATTTTATGATTCTGTAAAAAAATAAAAGTACCATTTTTTTTTAAATTGCTTAATTGTTGACAGTTCGGAGAAAAACAATAATAAGATTTTGGAGAGGGGATATGTGACGTCACGTAGGAGAATTAGATAGAGAATTTAAATGAATTCAATAAAAGTCATCTATTATAGAATAATCTACATTTGGTAGATTAACCAGGTTCCATTTTAAAAAAAATATATGTAGGCATAAACAGCCTTTGAAAACCATATGACATTGACAATGTTGATAGTTGGCATTTCTATACCAACCAAATTTACACCAAAACAATTTGTTGTGTAATATCTAAATACATTGTTTGTAATTTAAACAAACTATTCGGTATTAAGAGCAGTAAGTCCTTATTACAGGTGAAAGATGATTTACTTTCAATTTTTAATAATCCAAAAACGGTAGAATACTTACTACCAGACCAGAAATGCTTATTATGTTTTTTAAACTAAACAATGTCACTTATTATAATTCGCATTTGTTTGTTTACCCAATGGCGTCTCAAATTCAAAACAACTTTATGTCACTTGTTTCGCGTTAATCATCTTACAAGATACATATGGATGAGACCCCAAGGCCACTGAGACAATTAGTTGCTCGGGTTTAAATGTACACGATTCGGTTGCTGGCATAATGGGCCATGGTTTAGAAGTGCTTCACTTAGTGGAATGCGAATTAAAAAGTGATTCATTCGTACTTGACGCTCAAGGAATCTCGTACTTCGCAAATCCAATCCGGAAAGAGCAAAAAAAGGTGATTTAATTATAGAGATATTTTAAACAATAGAAAAAATATACAGTTACACAATTACGAATCTTAAGAATGTCATTGTCATTGTTAACAATAGATATACTTCCTGAAATCTGAACAAATACTACTGTATCATACTTTCTAGAAACTGCTCCCAAAATTTTCTATCAATTTGTCATTACATATTTTTTTAAATACAGGATTTCCATAAACAATTTTTTAGGTGGCTATTACATACATAGTTTTCTTACGTATCTAATGGCAACCATAAAGTATTTAATTATTTGCTACGAATCAATAAATAATAACTAAAATATATTCTCTACATATTAATATCTAAAAATTAATGGTATTTTATAATTTTAATTATATTATAACAAAAGGAAAAAATAAGAATTTAAATATGTATCTAAAAGTAAAAAAAAAATGTTACTCTTTCTAGTTTTATTCAGATGAATCTTTTGGTTTTATTACAGATTTCATTTTCGTTTATAAAATAAAATATTTATACTGCTTTTTTTAAAAAAAGTGCAGAAATACTCAGATATCTATAAAAATTTAAAAAATCAAAAAAAAATTATGATTTATTTGATTTTTGCCAACCCTGTAAAAAGCTAAAAATTGTAACTTATTATATTTAATAGTTATTGAACGTGGACTATTTTCAGAAAAAAATATTTTGGGCCCAAAAATGGGTATTTTGAATTATTTGGAATGTATAAACAGAATTTTACGTTTACAAGCCTTACAATATACTGAATAGAAATACTTTTTTTTCCTCTATATATCGTTTTGCTACAAAACGGCTAGATGCAATATACAAACAGTAATTTAATTTGTATTTACGAGTTGAACATATTGCAATATAATTTTCCCTGTGAACTTATATTAAATCTTGCACAATTACGTAACAATTCGTTTCTTGAAGGCACGGAAAATCTAGTAACTTATGCAAAGTAGTTGGAAAATGGGTCAAAAATTAATAACAACATAATGGCTCCCTAAAGCTATACATCAGGTTCCATTACTCGATACAACTTGCAACATGCAATAATTATTTGTAGCAGAAGATCCTTAGTTTGCAATTATGCAAAATACCAAGAGAATGCGTGCTATTGTTCATATATAATCGCAAGCATAGCAGAAAGATTTTACTTTTAATGCCATTTTTATGATCGTACCCTTGAAAAAATTAGGGTTGGTTAGAAAAGAATCAAAAATAGTGAACATAAGGTAAGTGGAGGTGAGATGAACAACTTTTTGGAAAAATAATTATTACTCTACCAGTGGCGTAACTTGATTTCACATACATCTTGACTTCCTTATAAGAATAACGAAAAATTTGAACCAGATTCTGAAAACCACAAAAAAATATTTTGTTTGGGTTTAAAAAAGTCCTACTATCCTCCACTATATATAGGTGAGACGGACCAAGGCTATGAGGTGATGAACTGGTTTACAGATTATTGTCATTTGTCATATGTCGTACACTCTTCGTTTAAACAGTGAGAGTACAAATTACACATTTTAGTCAATTATCCTTCTTTATCGTATTTTTTAAACATTTTTCCTTGCATCCCACATATTTGTTTTCATAATCTTCATCGTCTTTATTATCATCACCCTCTGATTCACCATTTAACAACAGTTCTTCAGAACTTGTAGAATAACAACTAAATCGTCTACCTTTTTACGTACGCATGATTTTTTTCCTGTTTACCGGTTGAATTGATCTTTTTAACAATAAAAATCCTCTGGTCCATCTCTTCTCAGCAATAGGTAGTCCATCTGTTCTCAGAGCAGAGGTTAAATTACTTATGACTGTGTACAAATAGAACCACACTTTTAGATTACGTTAAGTCTTATGCACATATTTATAAAATATTTATATAAATAATTACTTTAAATCTACTGAAAAATATTTAACTAATTGTGAATATAAGTTAGACATTTTTTTTTGACAATTTTTTATGTAAATCTTGGATTATTTTTTCGTTTAATAGGTGACTCTTTATTTTACTAATTTTACAATTCAAACGAAGGAAGAAAAAATATTGTAAGCAACCCTACTATAAGCTGTAGGAATTTTTCAGAAGCATTAGGGTGACAACCAATTCCACCAAAATGCAAGTAACAATTGTCATGGATCAGGTGAAATTAACTTGCGTATTTCACCTGCGACCAAAACTCTTCTAGGGTTGTACCATTAATGATGATGATGACGGAATTTAACCCCAAAAAAGGTTTTCAATGTACATTTTTTTTTAAATTTGTTTCGGGAAACCCCTTTGATATTTATTATGTAACAATCATTATAATTTCTTTTGTAATAAATTATATATTATGATCGATATTTCAGCCGGCTCCTTTCATTGACTGTTTACTTTTCTTGAAACAATCAAATCATTATTAATTTACTGATAATAGACGTTCGATGAAGTTGCAATATTTATCAAACTTCTCCGAAGTAATTTTTACAATCGATAGTAACCATGAATGAAATTTCTTGTAACTGATCAATCTTTCTCGCACCTTTGAATGAACCGACAATATGTAAAAAAACTTTGGCATTTTAATAGGAGTTAGTCAACAAAATTTTACGAGGTTTACTTAAAGAACAAACATTTGATAATGTATCTTTTGTATTAGGAAACTTGTGACTTTCCTAATAATTGTTTGAAGTATCCGTTACAAAATGACATTCAAAATAGCTTATTTTATTTTAAAATGTAGTATTTTTCTAATTTAATTTTCGTTAATTAATATTCTGAAGATCATTCCCTATCGGAATTTTTATTAATTCAAAGCAGTCTTTTGTTTAAAGTCAACCATCTAACAGTAAAATGATAAAGGTCAGAATTATACAGTGTGTCTTTATATAGCATATTTAATTAACACTATTTCTTCTAACCATTAACAAGTCTGATTTATTTCAAAACGCAAATTAAAATTATTAATCACCTCCTACATAAACCCATAATTAATTAATCACTGTGAACTTTAGAATACATTAGATCAGAGATAAATTCGCAAAGCCACTTGTACCTACAATAAAGAGCATCTTAAATTGCATCATTAATAAAAAACTTAATCTGAATATGACAGAGATAAGCAGGTTTTGACGTCATGGGAAATATCACAGGCATTTGTTTTGTTTTGTTTAAAAAAATACACTATTATCCTGGTACTAATGTACGAGTATTGTGTATCCATGAATAATAAACTTTTTTTTTATTTTAGTAATTTTATTAAATTCTTCACATAACCTAAAATAATAACTTGACAAGTAAAGGCCGTTTTAGACTAGCCTATAAATTGTACAAGATCTTGCACCATTTTTGGTACAATTTAAATTGGCTAGTATCAAATTAGTTAAAATATTGTATACGATCGTAAATATGGAGTAGAATAAAAAATACTTTAGTCCTTAGATATACATTATATTTTTTCCGAAATCGTTAAATTATTAATTAAAAACATAAATAAATAGCATAATGTGTTTGTAAAACGTCAGCTAGCTATTGAGACGGGGATGGCTGTGATACCAAACGTACTGTCAAAGTGTCAAATATTTCTTTATAATTTTCATTTATGTTTACACCTGCTTAGATGTCGTCTGCATTAATCAAATAAATTATTATCAACGGTAAATAATAAATAAATTCACCAATAATATTATAGAATGATATGTTTGTTATTTTAGGTAGTGCTAAAATAAACTGCAAAAATATATTACTATTAAATATAGGTTAATTCAGCTTGACTGATGAGTCCGTAAAGCTAAATTTTGACGTAAGAGTCTGTAAAATTTTACTTTAGCTACAACTTTCGCTAACTTCGCGGAGTGATACCGTGTACAAGAATCGATTTCGAAGAATTTTTTTTGTGATTTTCTCATTTTTATAAGTAAGCCTAGATCTTTTTTAAATATTTTTCAAAATTATAGAATAGTGATTGTTTTTCCAAAACGTGGTACATTATTATCGAAACAAACTCATCCATAGTATCTAGGCAAGATATATTTTCAGTGCACTTAATATATTACTACAGATAATAAAATTTATCAACAATTGAGAGTTACATTACAATCGGTGAAGTGTTTTGATATCGATACCGGAAACACTTAAGATTTTAAATGCACTATACTCACTATTGGGTGATAGGTACATAGTAAAGCAAATATAAGTTATGAAGGCGTTTTATAGGCATATAAATATCTTTATTATCTGATGTTAATATGTGTGTAAGTCCCCTGTGCTTGTTTATGTGTAGAGGAAGTGAGGAATAAATGCAACCACGTGCACAGGAAGTGTGCAGTTAGTTGCGCATGCGTGAAAACATTACACAGCCTACTGTCTAAAAACGATTCGTTACACTTCATTACGGGAGGAAAATAGGAGGCATAAACGATATGGATGGGGTGCTAGCTTCACATCTTCTCTCGTATGGTTTTATTATTATTGTTATTGTTAGTACCTTCCGATAGGATGATACATAGAAGATACAAGCAGCACAAAAAATTGTAAGATTAATGGTATAATAGTTATTTATGGTACAAGTGTGTTATATTACAGATAAGTCATGTGGGAAAAGTTTAGCTCCACGAGGCCGTTAGGCCGAGTGTGGTATTTTTTCAAGTGACTTAGGTAATTAACACACATGTGCCATACAACATTTTATCCAACACATTTTAATCATTGATATAAAATACATATAAGATTTTTGACAGATGGAATTTCGAAATGACATTTAGGAACAAAATAGTGTAGAGAAGGTTTTATAACGTAGTTATTATGCTACGAACCAAAAAACAGTGAGCTAATATATTTAGCTCACTAGTGACTTATGACCTACTTTATTTATTTAAAAACAGCATATTTATATCGTTATAATTACACGGTGTTGGATAAAGTATGTTATATACAAAATTGATAAACGATAGTTCAAAAACGAGTTTTGAAAAATTGAAGGCAGTTTGTACATTTATATTTTATAGATGCTTACAGAACTTGACAAAGAGATTAGTCTTTTCAGGACGATTATAAAGATTGAAATCTTCCTGACGTGATAAGTATTGTTTTTTTTTTCTGAAACCATACAAGAACTTAAAATCAATGTTTAATATATCTGTATAATAGTATATTTTACAACAAGCATGGAATGGTACTCATTTCATACGAATATGTTAATGGACATTCCAAGCGAGTTGTACACTATACTTTTTCTAGGACCACCATTATTTCCTAATTCATAAACATAAAACTTGAAAAAATTCAATGGGAGTTATTTTTCATTCATTATTATTATTTAATTTGTCAGATTTGCTTGTTGATTTTTTTTTCTTAACCAGTTGTAAATAAAGATTTAAATAAATAAAACAAAATATATTTTTATCCAACTCCGTGTAATTATAACACTATAACTATTATGTTTTTAGATAAATAAAGTTATTTGTTGGTTCGTATCATAGTAAATACTTTACAAAACTATCTCTACACAATTTTTTTCTTAAATGTTATTTTGAAATGTCATCTTTCAAAAAACTTTTTATACATTTTATATCAATAATTAAAAAGCGTTGGATAAAATGTTATATGGCACACGTGAGCTAAACTTTTCTCACGTGACTTATTTTTTAATATAATACACTTGTACCATAAATAACTATAATAATAAAGATGTCTTAATTTCACTACTGCCTGACAACTAGTTACAAAACAAAAATTAACACATACGATTTTTGACAGAACTGTGAGGTATGAATTTATACCTTAACGTTGTATATGGTTATTGTAGGAAATGAATATGTGTTTACAATATACTATGTAACCGTAGCAGTAATAAACATACAACAAGCAAATATCTTTCGTAGAAAAATATATAACATGTACATATTTGTATTTCACTAGAAACATTTTGCTGTTTTGTACTACTGACATAATTTCAATAAATTAAAAATTCCCGAATTGTGCGACCGGTATACTTTACGCACGACCGTCCATAAAGTGACACTTAGATAACGTGTATGTTATACAATAATGGTTATTTACATTAGTGATCGTAGAAAAATTGTATATGTATGTTGGAGTAAAACAAAAAACAGGATTAAACAAAATAACAACAAAAAAATGTTAAACACTTGTTTGTTGAAGATTGAGTCACAGCACAAAAACGATTAGTTTTTTGTTGCCCCAGTAACCGGTCATACAGTACATTACCATGTACATACTCCTCACATATGGTGCTGTGACGTTTAGTTGTCGTAGTCGTGGAGGAAATGACGTTTAATTACTGCAACTTCCGTTAGAGACAAAGCTGTTTCCGAAGTCTCATCAGTATGCAACAAGATGTATAGCCAATCACATGGTCAAATCATATCCGTTGGATTCATTACTGTATATGCACAACATTGCGAATAGAGAATCAATATTCTTCTCTACTAATTCATGTAACATCTTTGCTGTTGAAATTTTAATTATCTGAATATGCTGCACTTCATTTAGACTTATTTTGGTTGAAGTGAGATCATTCTACAACTTCCATTCATTTCATATGTACCATCTTTTGAAAGTTTATTAAAATGTTTATCACTATTCCTTATTGCATTACATAAAATTATTTTAATCGCTCAAAAACTTGCAAAGAAAAATATATTGTTTTCATTTATTTTCTTCATATTTCTCTGGAAAATACAGATGTTCGTTCTAAGAAGCTAATTATTGGGATCTCGAGAATCTTAAGAGATAAGAAGTCGGTTAAATTGGGACAAAGTTGCCACATTAGTTGGTCATTTCAATTGCCCAAAAAAAAATGCATAGATCACTAGATATATATAAAAAACTAATTTCGTCGAATTTGCTTTTTAACTTACAACTTTCTTGTTTCAATTCATTCTAGTTTGCACATACTAGGGCCACTTTTTTAAGAGGAATTTACAGCGTCCACCAAAATTTTTATAACTCCATCATTTTTCGAGAAATTCATACTAACTTTCAATTTTCATATGAGGCTCAAAGTTTTTTTTTTATTTCCAAACATATAAAACACATGTACATTAAAGTGAAAATAAACTAAGAAATTAGAAAATTAGTGTGCTTTGGAAAAAAACGAAAATCTTTTGTTTCAAACAATTTTTTAACATTTCAATTCAATATTCGCCTAAATTTCTACAAAACAGAAGCAATTACGTCGGGTGCGGCTGTAGCCTTTCTGCTTAACGTTGAAAATATGTTCTACAGTAATCTGCCTATTTCGATGAGAAGCATATTACACTCCTTACTAATTAAATTGATTAGTCTAAAATTATTATTTTTATTAAGTTTCTATACTTAAACTAAACTGTCCTTTTGAAAAGAACGATTTCAACATTCTACGACTAATCGTTTTTGTGTTATGTGAAAAATTTAAAAAACGCTATGAGAAAAGTGCCATTTTGACACTGCCAATTGTAATAAAAAAGGAAGGTGCACAATTAGATGTTAAAGTAGCCCCAAATACAAAATAAAAATATATATATATATATATACTAGTCAAAATGAATTCAGGCATGGTCAAAATTAATATTTTTGTTGAAACATGAAAACCGAAGTAAAAAAGAAGACCTGCCACACCCATCAATAGGTAATAAACAATAAATGATTTCTATTCACCTGATGCTATGAAAAGGTGTAACTCAGTAAACGGAGCTGCAGTTCATTAACACTTATGGTAATTACCAAAATGTCGAAACAATAAGACAATGAGAATGCAAATGATTAACGACTTTTAACTCGAGTTCAAGTTCAAAAAAAATCTCTTCAACAGCTGCATTCTACAACGGCTATTAACATCTCTCCAAGAGGCAGACTGCCGAAAATAGAGACAACTTAACGAACCACAAACACCACGAATATGATTGAAACACGGGTGACACTTCATAGAAATCATCCCAGAAAAACTAGAAGTAAAATTACTTAATTAGTTGACAGAAATAGATACTAAAATCAACATAACTCTTTATTAACGGAAAGAGGCGTACTAACATCAACAAATGAATGAAAATTAACAAATGATCCTGGAAATTGCTAAAATATTTACAAATTATATTGACCATTAGACAGAATCAATGGTATGCAACATTCAATTATTGTTATTTATGGTACAAGTGTGTTACATTACAGATAAGTCACCTGAGAAAAGTTTAGCTCACGAGGCCGTTAGGCCGAGTGTGGTATTTTTTCAAGTGACTTCACACGCGTGTGTCATACAACATTTTATCCAACACATTTTAATCATTGATATAAAATACATATAAGATTTTTGACAGATGGAATTTCGAAATGACATTTAGGAACAAAATAGTGTAGAGAAGGTTTTATAACGTAGTTACTATGATACGAACCAAAAAATAGTGAGCTAATACCTATATTTATCTCACTAGTGACTTATGACCTACTTTATTTATCTAAAAACAGCATACTTATATCGTTATAATTACACGGTGTTGGATAAAATAATTTTTCTTCGATTGTAAGGAAAGTGATAACTTTTTGACTTTTTTTAACTACGAAAAAAAGGTTTTATGTATGAATTTAAACAGTCCATGGTTACGTGAATCATTGCTGTTGTTTTGTCAAAATTTACTAAGCCTAATCAGATAATTTTATAAATTAGAACCGATTTTTCCATCCCTGGTTAAATAACCGGTTATTTAAACGTCGAAAAATATCGCATCGAGATTCTAAATACTCTTAGCAAAAAATAATTAATCTTTTCATAGAAGAAAAATTAGTATGCGTTATACATAAAAAAGGTGAATTTCTCGACCTTGAGATTGGTGGTACAGAAATATATCACTTTTCCTACTAGTAGCAAAATATACTTATCCATTCCAACAACGTGAAAATGTGTTATTTAAAAAAATTGACAGTTAGTAATAACCTGAGTTTGATAACGTGTTTCATTTTAAAGTTATCGCTTTGATACATTGCTGTCAATGTAATATGAAGTCGTAACCATGAAAATGGCAAATCCTATGTTTCATGTTAAAATAAACTCATGGTACATGTTAATGTACAATAGATATAGATTTGTGCTTTATAAACATTATACACATAAAATACAAATAAAAGCAGTGACGCAATAAAAACTGTAGATAGTTAAGGGTCTGTTCTATCTAGCAATGTTGTGCTATAGATTATAGCAAGAGTTTCTTTTGCAGTATTCAAGTACCAACTTTGCAAGAGAAAAATTATAGCCCATTTGGCAAAAACAGCATCCGACATATTACCTTTCTACATTGTTTTGGAGTGTAGCCAACTCTTGGATTGCAGTGCTACCACCACACAAACCAATAAATAACTTCCCTAGTTCATATGACGATTGATCCAATAAATTTTATATTTTGTAGGATATCATAACGATTTTCATACCAGAAAACTTGAAAAAAATTAATAAAATAAAAGATAACAAATACTTTTTTAGGCGGCTGGTACATAAATTGTTGTTTTTTGTATCTACTGGCAACCTTAAAGTATCAATTTTTATTTGACATCTGTCAAAGTCAAAATTTTTGGCCACTAGTTTGTTCATTATTGATTTACATAGTTCATATTAATGTGATTAATTATTTTAGAATATAATAACAAATGTAAGTAAAATTTTAACTATTCCTTTACAAATATTAATGAAAAAGTAATGAATTTGCGAGTAAAAATAGCGACCGTAAAGTAAATGCGGCCGTAAGGTAAATGCGGCCGTAAAGTAAATGCGGCCGTAAAGTAAATTTTGACAGATGTCAAAAATTGATTTTGAATGAAAATTCATAATTTCTTGTTGTAATCGCCTAAAAAATGTTGTGTGCACCTCGGCTAAAAGTTCTTTTTGGGCCTCATCTGATTTGTAGCCTCGGCTTTGCCTCGGCTGCAAACTTCGGTTTCGGCCCAAAAAGATTACTTTTAGAACCTTGATACACAAATAACTATTGTTGGATATCATAACGATTTTCATACCAAAAAACTTAAAAAAAATTATTGTATTAAAGATAACAAATACTTTATTAAATTTACACAATCCAAATGACTTAATTATTTGGAAACCCTTTGACTAATTTTGATTTCTCTTGATTTACTGCTTATGGAAGAGAATTAAGCTTATAACACCATGCAATCCATAAAAAAACAATAATAATTATCCATCCTGACCGTGAATTTTCCTCAACGCCAAATAAGGTATGGTAGTCGGCAGTGAAAGTGACCGAACAAGTTGAAAACTATAACAAGTGCCCATCGCATTTGCATCTGATGGACCGTCAAAAATTAATTAATTTTTAACGGTTACAAAATAAGTTATATAATAAATGCATCAGGAATTCAAATGGATTTGATTTTGATTCTATTCAGATATGATTTAATTGGAATTATTTTAGACGTAAGGTCTATTATAAAAATATTGCTTCACAAGTATTTTATAAATCATGGTTTCAATAATTAATTCTTATAACTATTTGCACTATTAAAGTTTAACTCTAACGCTTAACAAAGTCGAGTTTAGAATTAAGGATGTTTTTTTTTATATACAGTGTGTCCACGGATCGAGTTACAAAAAGGGAAAACCTTTTTTTTTATTTTACGAGAAAAATATATTCTGGATATAAATTTTTGAATGTTTCAAAATATCCAATTAGTTTTAAACTTTTCAAATTTACTTTTAGTTTCAGAAGAAAATCGGAAATAGGACAACTTAGTTGAAAATTCGCGTTGTTATAGTAACTGGCGTTATTTATTCATCTTCATTGACTGTCAAATAGAAAAATCTGTTGAAATCGAAGAAAATTTAAAAGAGAGGATTAGAGACGCTGTGACGTCTTTAACTCTGGAAGACAATCGAAAAAGTTATAAAAAATTGCGTCGAAGACTAGAATTGTGCGCTTATAATAATTATTGTTTATATAATTTTTGTTGTAAAATTTATGAAATTAATAAAAAAAGTCGATCTATATTCGATTTTTCTCTGAAATTAAAAGAAAATTTAAAAAGATTAAAACTGAATTGGCTGTTTTGGAACATGCAAAACATTTTATCAAGAATACATTTTTCTCGGAAAATAAAAAATTGAATATTTTTCCTATTTCCAACTCGATCCCTGGACATTTTGTATAATTAGTAAGTTTTCCAGTGAGAGTTTGCAGGATTAACCTAAAAGTTAGTAATGTGCTTCAAAATTATTGAATTATTGATGTAGAGGACATCGCTTATTTGGATATCATTTGCATAGCAGCGAAATTTTGATGAACTTCGTGATAAATAAACATCATGTCAACTAATTCTATATTAGATATTTTTTTTGTCTCCTTTTGATATGTAAGGAGAGATCCGTTTTGGTATACCCAATCTCTATTTCTTAGAACGACAGCTGGTCATTCTTCCATAGACCACGGACACATTTATTCCAGTGATTGTATGACCTTTCATTTTTCATATTTCGTGCCCTATGGGTATGAACGCGAACCGTTTAGCGAACTATTACCAGAGATTGGTACGATTTAAGTGATAATAAGTTTAAATGAGGTAGCCTTAACATTCACCTTGAACTTTCGGATCCTGTGAAAGTGAGGCTACTGGATTTCCGTCCTCATCGGAAATGGAAGAGTGGTTTATGTGACCGCCAATTCCAAACCGTTATAAAGATTGAAGATAACATTTTTATAGCAGCGCATTATTGTTGTACAAATTTCTTCTTTTCAATAGAAATATGTGTTGTATTATTCTGTTCAATTAGGCATTGTAATGTGGTCAGAATTCGTATAGCTATTATAGTTATAACTTATAAACACACTATGTAAGATCTAACTGAAAATTGGATACCTTTCATAAAATTAGATACAAAGGTTCACAAAAAAATAAAAGACTATTTATATATAATAATGTATAGTAGAAATGTAGTGAATTGAGCTAACTCAGTAATCGATGCGGTTTATCTTTAGCATTAGGGCGTGTTAGAAAGAAATATTTAGTAAAATTTTAATGTATATTTTTCTTTGTATATACTGAAATAAATATCAAGTTGTAAAAAAATAGTACCTACATTGTACAACAAGCATGGAATGGTTCTCATTCCACACGAGTATAAAATGGACATTCCAAGCTAGTTGTACACTACAGTTTTTCTACGACCACGATATTATTTCCTAATTAATTTATATTTTAATAATAAAGATGTCTTCATTTCACTACTTCCTAGCAACTAACTACAAAACAAAAATTACACAATACGATTTTTAACAGAATTGTGAGTTATGAATTTATATCTTAACGTTGTCTATGGTTACCGTGGGAAATGAAAATGTGTTTACAATGTCCTATATATCTGTAGCAATAACAAACATGCAACAAGCAAATATATTTATAGTCGTAAAAAATATAATACCTAATTGAATTCACATTTTTAATAAGGGTTTCATACTATTTCCTCTGTTTCGGTTTTCATTTTCGTCATTTCTCTACAAAAATATCTGATAATCTGATAGTCACCAAAACAAATAAAATTTTAAAACCAACTCTGATATTTAAACTATATAATATCTGATAATAAATAGAATAATCCTCTTTTAATGGTAAGTTGTTAATCCGTCTAAAACATCAGTTCGTTATATATCTGTTACGACTATAGCTTTACAAAATTTATATTGATTTTTAAAAGCATGTAGAAATATAAAATTATTAATATCTGTCGAACGGTCAGCCGGTACCTTTTTATGTAGGATATTATTTCCAAAACAAAGACTGTATGATAAGTAATTACATGCATAAGTAACTCAAAGGACTAGTTTTGCTTATTACTCATTTAGACTAATTTTAAAAACTCAAGTATTTATTTGTTTTGGTAAAACTTAAATCGTAATTTCCAGTTCAAATATAAATAATTCATAACCAAATTTTGATTGCCGAATTCTATATGTCGCCAAATTTCACTTTTGTATTTGCTATTCCCGTCATCAAATTATTACAAACAATAGACGAACAAACTTTGTTTATAATTGTAAATGTACTTTCATTTCATTTACATTTCATACATACATCTGTCAAATATTTGCATGAGAATTATAATTATCTTAAGTTAATAAATGAGCGTTAATATACTTTTTATTCGTGGGTAATTAAGTCAAAAAGATTAATATTCTAAATTCAATTATGTTTTTGCGAAATAATGAGTTAATTGCGGAAACGACCACACACAAAAAGTTTAAAAGTCATAACCTACAAGAATATCAATTCTTCAAATTTGAGGTTAGGTTATAAATGCAAAATATAATATAATTACATTACGGTACATGTGATATGCGTACAATTACTAATATTTTTCAAGATATGTACATAAACATAAATGCCCTACATTGATTATATATAATTATTTTAACTGTAATTCGATAAACACTTTGAAAAATATTTCTTTATTTTTCTGTTGAAATAAACAACCTATATCATTCACAGCTTACTACATATTAGTCTAGATTATCAAGACAAGACTGACAAAAGTGTTGTCGTGGAATTTCAAGACAAGACAACACTTTCTTATTCTAGATCAAGACTAGAAAATTACTATTAGTGATTGAAAAATAGAAAAAGAAAGGTGCCGAAGAATTATCTGTCCTTATCTAAAGCGTATGTGCAGGGTGCAGGTTAATGTAGAGTCTTGATATTTAGGCAAGGTTTTTCAATCTACACTTAGACTTACTCATGCCTTGTCTTGAAATTTCTAGACAAGACAAGATTTTGCAAAGTCTTGTCTTATCTTGTTTGGCAACACTAATTTCTTTACGACCACACTGTTAAACATTACAGAATAAAAATACATGCACTAAAGCTATTTGACTTAAAAAAACAATATGGGGCAGGTAACCTCACAAAGGCACCTTCACGCATGCGCAGTGTTGGGCAATTACTGTAAGAAATGATATTTCCCACACTGCACATGCGCAGTTGCAAATTTTGTGGATGATTTCTCATATTTTAACGATTGTTAGAAGTACGCAACTTTGAAGCTTTATACAGTGTGAGAAAAGTGTCACTTTCCATAGTGGTCGTAGAAAAAAGTATTTGTGAATGCACCGTATTTGACAGTACAAATTTATTTATTTGCAAATTTTTATTGTTAATTTTGCCCGTAGCTAAACGACCAAATATGAAATATGAGTTTCTTAATTACCCTACTAATAGGACAGTTATTTTCTATAACACTCCGTTGACAATAGTAACCAAATAATGCATATTATCAGAAACTTACGACTTATATTGCTACGGAAGAAAGTTACACTTACATAAACGGTGGCACAAAAAAATTCTAAATTACTTTCTTGTACTTTATTATTATTTTACACAAATTCACTTATAAACCCCATTGAAATAAGGGTCCTAAATTTATGTCCGACAATATATCTCCATTTCAGCACTATCTACCCTAAAAATACAACCCCTGTAGAACTTAGTAACTCGATTACACGCCGACTCTCACACTATACAGAGTAGTTACGCTTTATGCTCATAGTATAGGTGTAATCCTAGACACTCTAATTGTGTACACACGTGTTCTGCACGTGTAGTAAGGGTAGCAGAGCGTTAGGTTAAATGGAGTAGAATTAGAGATGGAGTAAAAGTTGTAGACGTATGGGGTGGTTGGTAAATACAAAATTAGAAGTATTGTTCATTTTGTAACACTTCTATTAAAATCAGAATTGATATCAATCTACGAAATAAAATATACTGTGGGCTCGATTTTAAATTTATCACTTTATCTCATATCATCTTAGTGATAAATAATATCATATTACTTGTTTTCATTACATGTTATTGTGTATTGTTGTGAATACCATCAAATGAAAAAAGTGATATTTGGTGAAATTTTTCCCTTATTTTCACTGTAGTGATAATTGAGAATCGGGCTCTATATTGCTAATAATATGTTATCTAAAATTACGATACATGCAATCTTGATAATTTTATTTGAATTAATTAAACAAAATCTAATATTCCTACACAATCCAATCTGAAGTTTATACAGTACGTTCAGGATTACCATTAGTAAATTTGCAAATTTAAAATGTAGCTAGATAGAATAAAACTGTACCAATTAATTTAAATATTATTGGAATAAAATGATCGACTTTTGTTTTTTTTTCCTGAAATACGTCAGGTTTGGTATCATAAGTAATCTTTTGACACAAGGCCTTAAAATTTGTCATGTCGATCGGTTTTTTTTTTGCTAAAAGTTGTCAGACAAATACCGTGTTTGGTATCAAATGAAAGAACTCTACAAGAGCTGACATTCGCAAGTAGTTAAGCAAAATAAAATATTCCTGCACAATTTAAACTAAAGTTTATACAGTAACTTAAAACTTACAATTAATAAATTTGTAAATTTATAATGTATCTAAATGAAATAAAACTGTACCAAATAACTTAAATGTTATTGTAATAAATTGATCGACTTTTAATTTCTCTGAAACGTTCTCAGAAATATGTCTTGTTTGGTATCATATGATATCTTTTGACACAAGAACTTAAAATTTATCAAGTCGATCGGCTTTCGTTTTTTTTTCTAAAAAGTTGTCAAAAAAATACCGTGTTTGGTATCAAATGAAAGTGCTCAACAGATCTGACATACGCAAGTGAAAAAAATTGGGGAGGACGACTGACTTTTATTTTTGGCAAAAAATAAGAAGTAGACCATATTTAATATCTTATAATAACTCTCGATAATTACTAGCGAGCAATTGTCCTTACTTTGATATGTGAATCGACTTTTTTTTGTTATATAAAAAATATGAGGAAAATGACATATTAATGATATTATACAGGCAGTACAACCAAATTTAGAACATAGGACTTTACCATAAAATTTCAAAAAAGTGTGGATACTCTCTAAGCTGATAGATTTAGAGCAAAACTAAAAAAGGTACAACGTTGTTCAAAATTAAATTCTACATCACAGAAAATCATACTTAATACAACAGTATGTTTGCAATATAAGATATATTGATTATAAAATGTAACACTTGGAAATAAAAGAAAATATTCATGGTGTACTCTCCACACAATATAGAGTTGGCAAGGTCTAATAAACATCCTTTATCTGGGATAAAGCAACTTGGCACACCCAGCAATGGGTAATAAGGCGTGAATGATATTTTATTACATTATATTTAAAATGTTTTCTCTCATAAAACTTTTAAACGTCTTATTAAAATTGAGATCTTCCTCGATAAAAGTAATTTCCTTTCTTTAATGACTACTAAAATATAACAATCATTAGTATATAATTTATCCTAACAAAAGCGATAGTCACATTTTTCTATTGTCTTTACCTAGCGGAAGTATACTCTAATTTTCCGGATGTGTTGGCAATTGACACATAGTAAACAATCTCGCAACGTTTAGACGTTAAACAAAAGCGAAACTATTGTTGACAAGAAAAGAAATTTCAGTTTCCTATTCTCACATTGTTCAGCCGAATTCATTAATTCACACTTTTACTAATAATTAATCTAATTGATTATCATGGTTCACAGTACATCTGCATACAATGTTGGTTAAAGAAAGTGATATTTTCCCACAGGAGTTAAATTAATTGTTGTGCAGTCAACAATGATTTGTTTTCTTAAAGTTGAGGTACGCTAAAGTGTTGTAGAAATTTGTTATGAAAGAATGAATTCAACAGTACTCCCATACCTACTACTAGTATATTATTAATTTAGAAGAACAACAGTAAATATTGTCTCGAAACAAATGCTCTTCTTATTTCGACGTTTAAGAGGCTAACCACTGGGATATTTTTTATAAGGAATTGACAGCGTCCCTTAAAATTTTTGTAGCTTATTTTTCAAGAAATTCATACTAACTTGATGTTGTCTTTAGTACTGTTAAATAGAGATTTTATTTCTCTTTCCAATGATATAAAACACATGTACATTAAAGTGAAAATAAACTAAGAAATTAGAAAATTATTGATTTTATTAATTACGGTTAAGTAACCTTTGGAAAAAAGTCAGAAATCTTTTGTTTCAAACAAAATTTTGACTGAATAATGAGTGAATAAAAACAGGATTCATGTAATTCCCTATAAAAAATGTTTGTAAATTATGAAAACTAGAAACTTGTAAGAATTGAAACAAGAAAGTTATAAGTCAAAAATTAAATTGGCCAAAATCTGTTTTTTGTTCATATCTAATGACCTGTAAATTTTTTTGGGAAAACAAAAACAACATTGAAATGGCCAACTAATGTGGCAAAATTGTCCCAATTATACGACTTCGTATCTCTTACGGTTCTCGAGATCCCAATTTTTACCAAAAATACTAAAGCAAACTGACATTAGGTAAAAAAAATTACAAAATAAAAATTTATCGATAACATCAGAAGGTCTTGTGATATTACTTCTAATTATGAGGACATTTTCTTGACTGGCCGATGAATAGGAATTTTCTAAAAGTCAGTCAGGATTGGGAAGGCTTTAATTGCACAAGTATTAGTTCAGATATGATCAAAAGATGTAGTCAGCACTCAGCAGTCTCATTTTGATTAAATTGTAACTTCATCTTAAACGGATGCGATATTCAATTTTATCGTAAAATTGCTAACTACCAAATTAATAATCGCTAAACACCGCTTTTCATTTTTTAAACGACTTATAATAACGTCCGATTAATCGAACCTAGAATTAATTTAACCGGAAAACAATTTACAACTGAATTAATAAATCAACAATCAATTTCGAAACAAATTCGCATCGAGTGTGGCCGAAATCAAAGCCTACTTTCTACAAACACGGGACATCACTAGCGTTTAAGATACGAAAGTTTCTAATGTCCAATGAACATACACATGTTGATATTTGGGCAGTGATAAGTTATTTACATAACACAGCTAGTCGATAATATTTACATGATATAATATTTGATTTCTTTGCTTTTCAAAAATATTTACCGAAAAGTCATAGCTCTACTATATTCAAAATTCCTCTTTAATTTTTATAATTATATAATATGACACACGTACTATTTTATTAGTCACGTAGAAAATATTTTTTCTAAACACTTTTTTATATTTATTTAGATTCGGTTTTCAATGTCCTGATAAGTCTGTTAAATTAATCTTCAAGAAAACAACGAATTACAGTTTTTCAATATCTTGTTAGCGTTACCAAGAGGATAATCTTAGATGACAGGAGGATAAACTAACAGCTATTTTGCCAGTAGAATAAATTTACAAAATTGACAGTTTTTGATATTGTCAAAATATGGAATTAGTTACAATGTATTTTCTGAGAGTGACGACAAAGAAGAATTACTAGATTTTATTAATGTGGTGAGACTACGTTGTAAGATGTGAACTAGATAATTTTAATTTCTAGAGTGATCATGATTTTTTTAAAAGATTTAGATTTAGTAAAAATACATGAATGTATTTATTACAAAATGTAGAAAATATTCGGTTTTCTACTAGCAGGTAAATAAAATTATGAGAAGCATATAATGTTTTCTACATATACCTACTTATTATTACCTACTATTAAATACCAAAATTTATTTACAGAAATTTTACAATTATTCCGTTGAAACATCACCTACCTAGACAGTCAACTATTAATAATTTTTTTTAATCAAAATTAATCCAACATGAAAAATTTGTTTAAAATGACAGTAACTTTCATAAAAATATAAAAAATATAAGTCAAAATTATTACCAACTTGAGAGTTGACAATTAAATCTGGCTGTTACTTATCAGCTAAATAAATTCGTATTTAAAAACGCTTTTCTATTATCATGGATTTTACAGCCAGATAAATTTAATCTGTTTGCTAAAAGTTTATTGCAGCGTCTTTATTAAAAGAAATAAAAATCGTTTTGCATACATTTAGCTGTTGTTCATTTCTTTATGATAATAATGTAGTCATTCTAAAGTCATTTATGTGTTTATGTAAGGTATAAAATAATGCAAATATTATTAATTTTAGGCGACTATGAATGTTGTGGTTACAATTCTTCAAAACTACAGAATATGAGATAAGAGAATTTTATCTTGTTAGTCACATATGACGAGTATTGTGGTATCAACTACAGGATATAGTAGAGCATTTGATAATGTTCTAAAAATATGGATTTGTATCCTCAATTTAAGAGGAAATTTATTTTTGATAATAATAAAATTAAAAATTGATATAGAAATGATTGATTGTTCGTTTAATCTGTCGATATGAAAGGTCTCGGCGTAATTGAAAAAATCTAATTTAATTTTTAAAGGGAGGATTTTTGTTTAGGTGTCCTCTTACAATAAACAACGGAACAAATTTTAAAGAAATTTACATTAAAATTTAATTTTATGTTTAATAGAGTATAATGATAACTGCCTCAAGATAATTTTATTTATTTATTTTATTTGTAATTGAGATTTTTACAGAATATAAAACTACTTATTTGAAAATTAATATACATACATAAAAATTTAGAAAACATGGAAAACCTGATAGTTTTCTCCAATCATTATTTGTTTTTATACAAGACGATGAAGAGTAACCGAGACTTTGTTTTTACACAGTAGTACACACTTTCGGAACCACATCACGATTTAATATTTAGCAATGAAGAATTCAATTTTGGAAAATTTATGGACTTCACTGGGATTTGAACCCAGAATTTAATTCTTCATTATTAAATGTTGGATCGTTATGCGGTTCTGAAAGTTATAACTTTACTGTGTAAAAACAGTGTCTTGGTTAGTTACTGTGGTGTGATCGTTACGAACCACCAAGTGTGTCTGGTCGTCTACAAATATGGAATGCTCGAAATGAGAGTGTACTCGTACTTGTAAAACGCGGCAAAAAGACAAGAGACAGATTCATGAACTACACGGGATTTTGTAGCTCAGTTACTACTACATCCTACTAGAAATGGGAAAGCCCTGGGTTCAAATCCCAGTGAAATACATGAATTGCTCAAAAATTGAAAAAAAAATGATAAAACCATAGTAGTATCGCCATGGTTACATTTTGTTGATAAGAAAAAATGATATTTGAATTAATAAAATTTTTACAGAATTTAAACCCAAATATTGTCTATTAATAAATTATGAGTTATGAAAGCTTCTTTCAATATTTGAATTGTTGTCATTCGTGAAATAATCTAGCAAATATAATTCGAGGTATGAATTTAATCAGTAAAACTTACTTATAATTCCTGCGAAGTAAATTTAAATCACTCCAGCTTTGCTGTCATTTCATTTTTGACACTTGTTTGTCTGTTACTATGACAACAACAATTTGTAATATACTTCTATTTATATACTTTTGCTAGTAAAGTTTTATCTATTGTTAGGCTGTTACTTTATCCACTAAATGAGATGTACAAATTACACTATGACATTTGTTACAGAAAAAAGATATATATTATTCTATCGCTATTATTATTCTATTTCTCTTCACCTTTTATTTATATATTTTCTAACATCTCCTCTCTTTCCAGCACGCCAACAACGTGAAACGCTTCGCAACCGACTACCTCTCCCGTCGGGCGGCCCGCTCTCGCGTGATGACGCGGTCCACCACGTCCGCGCTGGCGGCGCCGCTGGCCACGCTGCTGGACGTGCACTACCTCCCGGCGGCCAAGCCGGGCACCTTCTTCGCCAGGGACAACGTGCACAACTTCATCTCCTGGTGCAGGAACTCGCTGCACATCCTAGAGTGTCTGCTGTTCGAGACCGATGACTTGATCATGAGGAAGAATGAGAAACATGTTATATTGTGTTTGCTGGAAGTTGCTAGACGGGGTGCCAAGTAAGTTGAATTGGTTTAAATGTGTTTGTTTGCTTTTATTTTCTTATGCCAGGGATGTCATCATTTAATAAATTCTCATTTGAAGTTCCTCATTAAAAAAATTACGTAGATACTTGGACTGCAATGTACCTTACATGCCTATTAAATTATACACATATTTTGTTGCACTTCATTTAAACTTCATTTAAAAGTAGGATAAAATCATCCAATCAGGGCCACATACAAAATTTCAAAATTCTACCAGTTATGCGAAAAATTTAAGAAGAACCTTCCAGCAAAGTGCCCTTTTGGCATTGCCGGTTTCAATGAAAAAGAGGAAGCCTATACATTTTATCTTCGACACATGTTATATTGCTTGACATCGACATTGTACCTTGCACACATTCAATCTTGCACACCTTTTAAGGTGCACTCTTTTATCAGCGAAAAAAGTTATCTTACACACATTTTATCTTCCAAATCATTTTATCATTTACACATTTTATCTTCCACTCATTTTATCTTTCGAAACATTTATCTGAATATATTATCGAATTATAAGTATATTAATTGCATCGGCAATAAAATGAATTAAATGTATAATTACAATGTTTTAAAGATGAAACGTTGGCGAAGATAAAATGTATGGAACATAAAATGAATGCAATATAAAATGTGTGAATGATAAAATGTGTGTAAGATAATTTTTTTTAATTAAAAGTGTGCACAGTAAAAGAGGTGCAAAATTAAATGTTTGAATGATACAAAGAGCAATATAACATGTGTGGAGGATAAAATGTGTACGCCTCAAAACGAGAGGTGCACAATTAGATATTATAGCAGTGCCACATACAAAATTTCAACGTTGTATGCCTAATTGATTTAGTTTAATTATAGCAGTCCTACGAAATTACAACATTCTACAGCTAATTGATTTAGAGTTATGCGAAAAATTAAAAAACAGCCCTTCGTGCAAATTGCCCTTTTGGTACTGCCGATTGCAATAAAAAACAAATGTGCACAACTAGATGTTATATCAGTCCCTTATTCAAAATTACAACATTCTACAGCTAATCAGTTTTAAATTATGCGAGATACATACGTACGTATAGACGAGACGCCGAAACTAGTCAAAATGGATTCAGGGATAGTCAAAACGCATATTTCTTTATTTCGTACAAGGAAGTAAAAAGAAAATATAGAGAGTCATAAAATACACCGTACTAGTTTCTAGATTTACATTATTTTCTGTACCACTATGCTTCATTATAAATTAATTGTCAACCCAAATAAGAATAATATAACCAGTTATCAACATTAATTTCAACAAAGCTCGAATATCATTCGACTTGCAATCCTTGGTTTTTTTCATCGGCACTTTCCACCTAATGTAGTTTGAAATAATCATTACCTGAATGATCAAATGACAATTGGCAACTAAATTAAGCATTAACTATTAGTGTTTATTATTTTTTGTCATATGTACCGGGTATTACTGATCCATCAGTTAAATCGATTATTGAGAATCGTTTCCATCTTTCACCTTTTGTTTTGATTCTCTATTTCTTGTTTAAATCCACGTAGAATGAAAATCTAAGTAATATCTTTAGCGTTAATGATGTTCACTGTTCACTTAATTTTAATTAAATTTCTGCGGTGTCAAGTTAAATAGAAATCAGTATTATATTCCAAGACCCTGTCGCCTTTAACAATGAAGTCAGAACATCCAATTGCGTCCTCTTTGACGTTTAACTAGATTCCGCAAGACGAAACAAAGGACGATCCCAAATGTAATTAAATGTAAAGTTGCTTGTGCTATGAATATAAACAGCGTATTTTGCTTACATTGTAAAATATTCATATTTTTCTACGGTTAAATCTATGAATAGCAAAACGAGAACGATGTTTTTTCTTTATTATCTGAATTTGCAAGTGAAAATATTAAACAGGTATTTCTTATCTTGCAAAAAACAATAATACTCGAGAAAAAAAATAGGTGGAACAGAAACACAGAAACAGAAATACTGGGAAGCAATCAAAATGGGATTCGAGATCATACTGTTACGCCCACTTTTGTTTAAAAATTTGTTTATAAAAATGTTATATCCATAAATTTCTTTAGTGTTTCATTATTTCGCGAGCTATTTGGTTGGCAAATAACAGGGCTATAGAAACTAGAGAATACAAAAAACATTGAATCTGATAATAATAAGCAATAACAATAGAATAACAAAATATAGACATAATGTACACGACAAAGCAAAATGATACAGAAGCGTAATCCAAATTACAGATTCTACCAGTGACGTGGGATTATTTCAATAACAAATGGAATTTTTGTAAATATTTATATTTTAAAATACTTTAGTTAGAGAAAGTGATACGCTATGAATCGCCTCATCTTCCATAAATTTAAACAAAATAAAAACTAATAGTTTATTTTTAATATTTAAAATAGTTGTTTATAAATAAATAGATATTAATAAAATATCTCTGATATCATCTATTTGTGTATTGATGTATAAATTAACAGTATATATACTATTTTTCAAATTAACTACAAGGGAATAGCTTAGTTCATGGTCATTGACAGTATTTTTCTTTGAAATAACGGCTTCCTCAATCTCTAGATTTTCCAGCCAATTCATTTTTAATCCTTTTTCTGTTACATATAAATTTATTAATCACCAATGCATGATCGGTAAATCCTGTTATGTTTAGTGTTTTCATATTTCTTAAATCTTAATTTCGAACAAATAGGGAACTAAGTAGACAACTGGTATAAAACTCAAAGGAGTGTACCTTCTCTTATTGGTTGCTCAAAATATGTACGAAAATGCGTCTTTCGCGCCCTTTCATTTCTATAAGGGACGATGTAGTTTAAACGCATTGAAAAGTCATTTTTAAATAACAGACTTTCGTCTTTAACAGATATCTCTTCACTTGCAGTATTCCGTTATGTCGAGGTTCTACTGTAGTTTGATTTCATTGATTAATTGGTAACCTTCTTTGATTTACATAATGACCAATCCAGCTAAAATTTGTATAAGTCTGACCCGATAATCAGTTTTAGTTCTGAATTTATCAAATTTTCTTTAAATACTTATGCACTTCATACTTCACTCATTAGATATGCATCTTTTTCTCGCTATTACAATTTACACCCCATTTCCCTTCTAACCTGGACATCTTCTCCTTGCTTCAGGTTCGGCATGCTAGCCCCAATGCTGGTACAAATGGAACGACAGATAGACCGAGAGATCGCAGCCGAACAAAGACTAGCAGCAGCTTCGAGAGAGACCTCCACGTCTACCTCAGACTCAGCCAACGGAGACGACGAGTCTGATTCAGACCTGGAGGACGAACAGCCTGTGTTGATGTACGGACCCATGCCACAGATCGTTACTAATGATCTCAAGAGCTTGGATGAAATGGTAAGTGAAGATTATATTCTTTGTGGTATATTGTTAAATGTATGTGTATATATAGAGTTTTATAGACGGTATATTGTATATATGTGCATACAGATTTTTATAGACATGTTTATCGTACATTAATGTTAAATAAAGACACTGATAAGTTCATATTCATATATAAGAAACAACGACATGATAAGAGGTGGAAAATAAACAAGAAAAACATTAATATTGTAATGTCTATGATCTTACAAAAAAGAAAGAAATAAATACTTACTAGTATAGTAAAGCAATGTATCTAATCGAAATGTGATCTCTTTAAGCATAGAACTAGATCTAGCAGCATTTTAGAGGAGGGCCAACTTATTTTCAGCTTTGGAAATCCAAATATTTTCTATCTACCTAAGCAAAATTCACCTTATACCGCGAGTATTTTTTAACATGAAAAATGAAGATTTATCATATTAGTTGTTACGACTTGATATTTGATTGACAGCAATGTATTTACTTGGTTGTTTTATTTACGATTACAAAATAAAATAAACCAACTAAAAAACAAGTAAATACAATAACGAATAATTATACAATAATAACAATAATTTTTCAAAAATCCATCCAATAACTATTAACTCAATCTGCTATAAAACTTCTGAACTACATATGATGATATTTGGTGGATTATAATATTTTGAGAAATATTTTGAATATGAACTTTTAATTGATCTACAAATTCTGATTTTAAAGGTCACCAATAAAAGAATCTAGATATGTAAGTGATCTAGCAGACCGTTATACTATTCTACCATTTCTTCTAAAATTATTAATAATTCTTAAAATTGTTGTTGCACTTGATATAGCCCTGTCAGAAAATTTTATAACCCAAACATCAAATTATTTCCTATGTTTAATTTTATATGAGACAAGCTGACAAGCATATATAGGTACATGTCAATCAAATATCAAGTCTTGTAACCATGCATATGATAAATTCCATGATTCACGTTAAAAATTACTCACGGTATACTCATTTTAAAAATTTATGTGACATTTTCTTGATATAAAAAATTTTATGTTTAAACTGTTTTCATTCACGGAATAATGAAGCACATATATTTATTCACAATTTCTGCAAAGTAACGACAACTCGGGTCAAAAACAACTATTCATAAAATTTACTTATGAAAATTGACATCCATTTTAGGATTAAAATCTATTGTTGTATTTTATTTTGTATAAAATATATTTACATATTAATATAGAAGCAACCGTTTAAGATGGCTGATACGTCTGTCGTAACTATTGAAGAGATTTTAATAAATGATTTATTTTTCGGAGAGTGCACGTTTGGACAGGTGTTAATGGTATGTTTAGCGTTCGACCTTATCTTTCTGTTTGACGTTTGTTAGATTAAACGTCCAGAGGTAGACAGTTTAATTCGGAAGAAAACGAACGAGATGTTCTTTCAATCTTTATCTCCGTTCTGTTGTTCAATAAAATATATTGCCTTAGTAATAGTAACGGAAAACAAGAATTTCGAAATAAATATTTGAAAGTACCGATGATCCATTTATATAACTGTTGCTATGGAAACAAACATAAAACATGAAACAAGTGGGATGTTATTGCAAAATTCTAGAACATCAGAGACCTGTTTCACCAAAAACTTTGCAACTTTTCAACTTTACACTTTGCAATTTTTGCAACAACTAATAAACTGATACTTGAGTTTCTGTCATTTGTTTAATCCTACTTGATTGCAATTTTGAACACCTGATAAAATTTGTTTTAAACGATATTTCTCTGAAATTAATAATGGGATCTGAAAAATAAAAACACGGTTGAAAAGAGAATTGAAAGGCCTTTCGAACTGTAACATGTTTGACACCCTTTTCCATTTAAAATTTTTGAGGTGCATTCCACCTCCATTTTAGGGTTGAAGTTATGCCATTGGTACTAATTCATTCAGTTGTCCCCCTTTATACTAAAATTGACGTGTTCGAGCGCTTTTTGCTAAATTGATGTTAAGTGGCCAAAAATTGCGCTGATAATTTTCATTGGGCCACCCTGTTTGTATTTAGACAAGTGAAAATAATCTTTGCCAAAAATGAAAAATCTTTACAATTATTGTAAAGAAAAAACAAATTTGTTACGTTGGTGGAACGTAAAGTTTAAAATATGAAATGAAAAGTTTTCACTTTACACTTTATATTTCACTTTACATTTGCAAAATCATGTATCAGTAGTGGAACAAAATTTGTCCATGAAAAGTGAAAACTTGCAAAGTCCTAGGATTAAAATAACCTATTAAAAGTTCATTACCTTTCCACAATTACTAAAAAACTTAAATAGTCGAGACAGTTCGATCCAAAGCTACCTTTAAATGTCAGCGCTAAATATATTACTTGGACAATTCCTTCCATACAGTAAGTTCTTTGAACTTAAATAATAAAACCATCAATTCGTTTCCCGATAACACAATCGGAAATGAAACTGTGATAAATATTGTATATTACAAAAATGGGTTTGGGAAATGGTGTTCGTATATCTTTTCAATTGCCGGCACAAACGCGTTAGCTATTCGACTGCTCATTTCTTAAAAAGGTTTCTTTTTTCTTATTCAATCCCAAAGGCGCTTCTAATGAGAAAAGGTAAAATTTATAAACAAGGTATTTATCAATTTCGATTCGGCTCAGAAAAAATCTCTAGTCATCACCTCAAGTTAATGTTCGAACGCGTTATTATAACTCGATTCATCATTGTCTAAGTGAGAAATAGCGAAGTTTTTCTTTTATCTTTTCTGACATATCAAGATTTATCATGGTGAAACATGTTTTCACATGTTAGGAAAAGATATAAAAGTTTTTCAACAATCATTTTGATACTTAAATACGTTTTCTATATTCATCAAATTTTAATCTATATATTCAAATCTAAAGTTTTTCTTATTTTTTTTTTTTGTTGTTATATTTTAGTGTTAATTTTATTTTCAAAATTTTCCATAATCTTATCTATAGCACAATAAAGGGAACAGGGCCTCAAGCCTCAAGTACTTATAGTATTTTTTTCGAGATATTTTACACATTTTAGGGCCAGTTTTTCAATGCCCTATTAAGTGTCTGATAAGTCTCTGTTAACTTAATTCTCATGGTAACCATAAATTTCGGTTTTTCTTGTTAGTATTACCAATACGATAAGTCTTATAAAGACAGGAGGATAAACTAACAGCCAGTTAATGCTGCAGATAAAATTTTGTCAGTAGATTATATTTAGAATTTTTAAAATTTTGACAGTTCTTGACAATATTGTCAAAATATGAAATGATACAAAGTATTTGTAAGAGTGACGATGAAGAAGATTTAATAGATGTTATTAATGTGGTGTATAGGAGATCTAACAAAAAATCGTACATTGTAAGATGTCAACCAGATCATTTTAATTTCTTAAGTGGCCATGATCTTTTCAAAAGATTTAGATTTAATAAAAATATAGCAACATTTAAAATTTGTTTAAAATGACAGTTGTTTACATAAGAATTTAGTAAATATAAGTCAAAATTATTACCAAGTTTAGAGTTGACAATTAAATATAATTGTTATCAGACAGATAAAATCATATTGAAAAATGCGTTTCCATTACCATGTAGTTTACCAGCTAGATAAATTCAATCTGTTTGGTAGTTAACAGAAACTTTGACAGACGATTGAAAAACCGGCCCTTACTAGAATATGTTTTCTGCCTTCATGTAGCAAACCATAATTTGATTAAGGAACTTAGGGCAAATGAGAATTTCTTTCGTTTCGGGACAGTATATGTAGTTTATTGTTTACTGAAAGGTATCTACATCTTATAGTGGATTCTGAACCACTCGGACACAGTATTATAATTATTTGGAAAAAGATTGGCGAAGCTAGGACTTGAACCCCAGAACTAATACTACGTTTAATTCGAGTCAGAACGCGCTAACCAAATGATTATTGTTAAATCATGCAACAATATAATACTTGGTTTTTATTATGGAAACAAGATCGTACAAGACTTCATTATTTAAAAGAAAATTCAAAGCAAGGCATTGAAATTCATATTTCTACATTTTACATTTTTATGAAATACTCGTATGCATAATAGCGGAAACATAAAAAGGTCTGTCGTACATAAAACATGAAAATTTCGTGAAAATTCTACATTTATGGTAATATAATAGACATTTCAGAACCCATTTCAAAATAAAATCTTGATGTTTAAAAGTACATTTAAATATGAGGTGGCATTCTTTAAAACAGTCAATTTTATTTTATGATACATTTTAAATTTAATAGGCCGTAAAGGTAAAGTATTTACTATCTAAATATTTCCCAATTTTCAAAGCAATATATCCAATTTGTCGTCGTAAAATTTATAGCTCGTAGTTAGAATGTAGGTGAAATTAATTAAATTCCAATAAAAACCTATTTCCTGAAATCAGTTGGCCTTGGATGGTTATTTCTTATTAACTCCTACGCTCCACCCACGCATTTGATAAAATCGCAAATCGTCTTCACGGCAAGAATGAAAAACAAACGAAAAAACTGCCGTTGCCATGACATATAGAAAGAGAAGTTGAAAATGAACAAGTGATTTACGTAGGTTTTATTGTTTCTTTATCTGGATTAATCTAGAATTTTATATACACAATTTCTCATATAGTTCACTTGTTAGCTAACTAATAAAATTAAGTATTTCTATTTTTATATTTATAGCTAAATATCCACAATTTATTAGTATAAGTTTTATAGAGACAGGTTCAATAAAAAAAAGTTAAAATGCTGATATATTTTCCCTGTTTCCCATATTTTATTATTATTAGGACAGGAAATTTAAATATACAAAATTTATTTTTTTTTACGATTCAAGTAAGAATGAAATAGAAACACATGGATTTAAAAACTAAGTAAATTGAGATTTGGGAACCGGTTCAAATCTTCACCAACCTTTATGCAAATAATAATACCACTTTGTCTGAGTGGTTCGGAAACTACTACAATCTATAGGCTGAAAACTAACACTAGTAAAATACAAGTTAAACTTAAAATGAAACAACTACCTTTAGTTATTCGAGGTCATTTTCTATATAGGAATTTTAAAATATTTAGTATTGATTTATAAAAAAATGTCGACAATCTTTAAAATTTAAATAAAATAGTTTGTTTACATAAACTATCAATTTTCTTTTTACATTATTTTAATTATTTAATTAAACAATAATTTAGTTGGCTTTTTATTTTTGTAGGACACATTTAATAATAAATTGACATTGACAACTGTCAGAATATATTTCATGAGAAATATATACGAAATAAATTAAAACCACATCTCTGTCTTTGCAAGTTTTTGAGCGATTAATAGCTATTTATGTAACTAGTTAGAAAATGCCTCATTTTGTATAACGGTGTGATATCTGTGTAAAATCAAACAAAATTGCATTTTTAACGTGTAAAGATTTTTTCTAATTTGGTATATTTTAATTAATTTGAATTTTTCAGCTAATTTTGAATTTTGACATAAATTATCACTTTTTAAAGTTGACTAACGTTTGGAAACGGCACACTTTTCAAATTAAGAAATTTAATTTTCATTACTCAGTGATGCATATTTTTTTTTCCTAAGTGGTTATGAAAAATTTGGCGTTTCAAAACGTCAGTCAGTTTTGAAAAGTGATACTTTATAAGTCAAAATGAAACGAATAATTGAAAAATACCATGGAAATAGATTTTGGTTTATCATGAATGAATTTCGAAGGAAGTTCGAATACATGAAACGAATAGAAGTTGAAGAATGATTAGCTGTAAAATTATCTCACTTTCAAGCGAAATAACTTTAAATAAAGTGCAGTTAAAAATTAATATAATTTAGCGTACAAAGAAGTCATGTGATGTCCACAACTCCACATCAGATTTTTTTTTATTAATACTAGTCGTTGAAACGATTTGATCCTTAGCTTTCAAGTTCCATCTAGTTTAAGTCGAAGGGCAATTAAAAATTACAAAACATTTTTGAGTTTAGTTTTAATTTTGCAATAGGTATTGTACGAGGGAATGAGTGGTCATATATTACTGGCTTAATTGGCATTGATTTGAGTTCCGTGACTCATTGTTTGACATATTTGCCATGTAAATCCATAACTAACCTTTGCAAAAGTCGCGAACTCTTAAGTCATGTCGATTGCTTGTAATTACAGCAGGTTGGCCAATTACCCTAGAATCTTAAACGCTCCAATGACATTACTTGATCTGCCCGGTAGTTATGGGAAACATTATAATTATTTAATGACCTTATATACACCGTTTTCGGATATATACCTAATATGGACATTATACGACTAGTTAGTAGTTACCTCGATCATATATTTAATGTCATTGATATATTAATAATCATAATTAATACATGTTGATGAACTGCTAGAGGATATCGCTTAGGTTGGGTCTTTCATTTTATCGTACCATCTGCATTCGGCTACGTATGACCTTAGTAATGAGTTGTTGTTAACATTACAGGAAGAAGAAGTATTTAATAATTGGCAAAAATTAAATATGTGTTCGATATATTATTTTTACATAACATAATATTAAATGCAGAATTGGTTTTATCGACTGGATATTAATAAAAGAAAGTCTTTTTTGGAGTTGCAGTCATTTAATAAAATCCACTAATACACAAACGTTTCGACTGTAAACCAGTCTTCATCAGGGTGCTGATAACATACAAAACATAAAATCAAATATATAAACATAAAAATAATATGTGCGTGTTTGCTTTATCTATGTTTGACGAAAGATTTCTATAAAATAATTTACATGATTTACTTGATAATTACCCCAATTCTGTAAAGAAGTTACTAGCTCTTAGCAACGTTACTAACATCATTAGCCAATAAAAATAGTAGACACTAAATAAAATATGAAAATGACAGTTTTTAGAAATATTTCTATTGGTTCAAATTTTTAGTAACGTTACTAAAAGCTAGCAACTTCTTTAAAGAATTGGGGTGATAGTTTTAATACCATTTATGTAAGTTTGTTACCTGATTGAATGTAGGAACCGTCACTGCTTAAATAGTATATTAAGTACTTATTTAGAATGGTAAAGATATTTTCCCCATCGAAAATAATAATTATAGGAAGGAGAAGGCGTAGACTTCAATTATTTTCTGAGATCTGTATTTTTTACCATAAGGAAGACATATTATTTTTTGCACGATCAAATTTAAATATCCTTCAACATCGGATTTATATATATATTTGCTGCACTGTATTTAAATTTATTTTAATGAAATTGAAATACATTCTGCGGCTAATCGTTTTTGAGTTATGCGAAATTAAAAAAACCCTTCGAGTAAAGTTTCCCTGGTATTTTTCAAACATCCGTTTCATTTTGTAATCATTTGCAATTTTGTCATTTGTAGATTTTATTATTTATCAAGTATTAACACCTGCACTTTTAATTTTAATAGCATTAAATGAATGTATTAAAACATTTCTGTGCATTTGTTCTAAATATGTATTTTCTTATCGTTTCGTTTGATAGTAAAAAACTGCCTTGGAAACCCAATCATTAAACCGTTTTTACTGCACGATCGTGCAAATAATAAGTGCTCAAAAATTCATGAATTCATGATACGTTCGCTTCATTATAAATATTTGGAATTAATAATTACCTATCTACATTTTCGCATTTAAAGAATATTATCACGTCCAAAATGTATGTATGCAAATTTTAATTTGTAATAATAAAATCATGCAAATCATGATATACATGTATTTTATCACGTAGTTGAAAAGTAATAAAACGGAATAATCATTGAATATTGTCTGAACGTGCCGCTAAAAATTAGGAGACAAAGTTTAGAATTTATTGTTGCGTCAATGATTTGCAAATCCGATATTTGTCAACTGTTTATCTTGTTTATTGGTACATTTATACAAAAATGAGAGTATTTGTTACGGAAAATTTATCATTACTCTGGAAAACTTTTGGAATTAAACTGATTTTGATATGTTTTAATAGACGTACGTAAATAGTAATAAAAATTAATAGATATTAATACAAATAAATGAAAGTAGATATTTGTTATGGAATATTTATTAATTTTGCGGAAAACTTATTTAAAATAAAATTCTGCTTTCATAAAAAACATATTGTTCTAAGGTTAGTGCCCCCAAGAAAATATTTTCCTTAGCGCAGCATTTTTTTACATTTTAAAAAATTGTTGCAGCTCCTTCTATTTTTAAGTAAATGACTACTATCCTACAATGAAGTCAAGAATTAAAGCATTCTGAAGTCTTTGCTCTAATTCTTGATCTGCTGAAATCAAAGCACATTGTAGTGCAGTTTTGGCTATTTTGGTTTCAGTGGGACAAGAATTAGAACACACAGAAGTATTTGCTCTAATTCTAGACCTGCTGACACCAGGTCACATTCTGCAGCAGATTTGGCTGCTCTGGATTGAGCTCTGATTTCAATGGGTCAGGAGTTAGAGCACTCAGAAATGGTTGCTCTAATTCTAGGTCTGCTAAAACGAGAACACATTCTAGAGCAGATTTAGCTGCTGTGGATTGAGCTCTGATTTCAATGGGACAAGTATTAGAGCATTCTAAAATGTTTGCTCTAGTATTTATTTTTCTTTTTATGTTTTGATATTGGTAATTATAAGAAATTTTGTCCGTAAGGAAATATCGAAAAGTCGGCGTGGTTCACTCTTTCCAGATTTTATTTCTAAGCAGTCAGCGCGACGTCACCAAATACTACTGTTTTTCGCCCGATTATATTTTTCGAACTTTGTGATTTTTTATGGTTACATGTAGTATTTTTTTTACAAAATAAAAATATATGTACCTCATATTTTTTAATTTAGAATAACACATAAAAAAGTTAGAAAAGCTTAAAAATCCTATTTTGATTAAAGTTGAAGAAGATTTTGTTATTTCTTTCTAACTTATTATCTAATGGTCACCAATACTTTATATCTTACTATAATTGCTTAAACTAACAGATCATGAATTGGCAAATTAGTCTATGATTGCGATTGCCTCAATAATGTACCTTATAATTATGTTATTAATAAAAATAACACTTTAGTAACTTTTGTAAATTTGTCCAAGCTACCAAGCTTCTAAATGGCCTATTTGTATGTGTTTGTAGAAAATTTAGAAAACAATGATCCAATTATAATATTCCTTGATCTAAATGCCAAATAAGGAAAAATTGAGACATATGATTTACTGCATAGTTTCAAGATAAACAATTATTATTTATAGCACTAGAATTCACCTTCTAGCACTATTTTTCCTGTCCAGGACAAATAATTGATTGTTGTGGCGATAATCTTAGTTTATTAAATTCCACTAAGTTTATTACTAAGATAAGAAGTTAATGGCTGCAGCAACAGTAATACGAGGCATTACTATATGGCATGTTTATGTAAATATTTGATGCTTTATCGGTAGTGCCCTAGCAGTATTAGCATAATTGTGAATGTATGAATTGAAGAATGGGAATTTAAATGGAATATTATTACAGATGGGTGCAATTCAACAGGAAGGATTTTAAATTTAAAATTGCTATGATTGTAACATACAGGAGTTCATTTCAAGTAATAATTTTTAAATTCTATAGCGTTCAAGATCTACTACCGTGAGTATTTTTTAAGGTGAAACATGGGATTTATCATATGCATGGGTATGACTTGATATTTGATTGACAGCAATGTATATTTGCTTGTCTCATTTAAAATGAAACTTAGGGAATGAATTTGACATTTCCGTTTTGGTTTATAAAATTTTCTGACTGTCTTACACCAAATGCAACTACAATTTTAAGAATCATTAATATCTTTAGAGGAATTGGTAGAATAGTAAAATAGTAGAATATTTATGTTGGTAAGATATGCATCTGCCATTATCATTTTTTTTAAAAAAAGGAAATTTCTCACTAATCTCTGTGAGTAAACATAAAAGACAATGATTTTAGAAATAATACTTATCAGTTTGAACAATACAAGATTGATATCCTTATTAATCAGTATAAATAAATAAAAAAGACACAATAGGTAATCTTTACTATAGAAAAGAAACGACTTATAAGAAAAAAAATATATATTTGTGCATTAAGAAAAACCTTAGAACGTTGATATAATAGTAGTTTATGTTATAAGTTCGGTAAATTAGTTTTTACGGCACTTATAAGATCTTTTCGGACGAGGCGTCGAAGAAGGCGAGTCAGGAATTTCGAAATGAGTACCAGAAAAATCGTCATGTACGAATGGTGTAAAACGTTTTATTTCATACTGTATTACATTTTTAAATGTAAATTTTGTTACTTTGAAAATTATTAGATTATCTATACATTACAAGTTATGAAATTTAAATATCCGTTTAAATTAGTTTTATTTATTCGGTTTTCACACTCAAAAAGAATATAAATTGTATAAAAAAACGTATAAAAATATTTGAGGTTATCAATTTGTCTTTCATAGTGAGGTACGCTGTTATTAGAAGTACCAATTTTAGAACAACAAAAATACCAAAAACAGTTTAACAATATCTTATATTATTAAACTGTTTTCAATATAACAGTAGGACAATTGTTAACGCAAAGTATAAAAAATAATTTAAAGGCCATATAAGTAAAAGTATATGAAATTTATATACAGTACCGTAAAGAATAATATTACCAAAAATTCTCATTTACTGTATGACATACAGCCGGTTTTTCCACCTCTGGTTAAAGTGTCGGTTACCATAACCATCAATAAATAGAAAAATATCGCATCGAAAAGCTTAAGTAAGTTGTCAAAAATATACGTTATTTACTATATCGATGCGATATTTTTCTATTAACCGATAGTTAAGATAACTGGCACTTTAACACGTTAACTGCCATGAGGTACATCTTATGTGTCTCACTAAAATATCCTCGTATGCTCTGAGATACATCGTTTGTGCTTCAGTGTTTGAATACACATTATGCTCCGTGGTCTAATGTTTGTACCTCGCAACGCATATCTGTGAACGTAGTTTAATTCTCGGTGGCCTGACAGACCAAAACCTATTCCTAGCGCATGATTTTTTTTGTTTTTTAGTCTCTGAAATGATAAAATACTGCAAATACAGCACGATACATGTGCCTCAATAAAATTCTTCATATTTTAGAGCAACATTAAAAAAAATCAAATCTGTTATCATACTTGTATTTTCTAATATGAAAATACCCTAAATCCGTAAAAATGAAAAAATGGCCCAAGGGACCCACCTTTTTTTTAAGGGGAAATGAAAGGGCTCAGTATTTTGTTTCACGGCCGAGGCGAGCGCTAGTGGGCACTATTTTTAACTCAGACAATAATTGCAAATATCTTTTTGTATTATACCATAAACTTATTTAAATATATAACACAGTATGTAGGAAGGTGTAAGGTACTATAAGAATATATATTTTTTTAAACTTATTGTCAAATTTTAGTTTTATTTTTATTGTTCTTAGTAGTTTGAAATTTATTTTTTTTAAATTTTTACGTATTTTGAACATTGTGCTGTCATAAATTTATTCTACAAATTTAGAGAAAATTGTTCGTCTAGTATTGGAGATATATTGAAAATAACATTTAAAAAATTAAATAAGATGTGTAAATGAAGGTTAAATTTATTAAAACTATATTATTTTTACAATAGAATTATGTTTCTTTATTTCAACCTATAATACAAATACGTAAAGTTCTAGTTCTAGTTTTATTTTTATTGTTCTTAGTAGTTTGAAATTCATTTTTTTTTAATTTTTACGTATTTTGAACATTGTGTTGTTATAAATTTATTTTACAAATTTAGAGAAAATTGTTCGTCTAGTATTGGAGATATATTGAAAATAACATTTAAAAAATTAAGTAAGATGTGTAAATGAAGGTTAAATTTATTAAAACTATATTATTTTTACAATAGAATTATGTTTCTTTATTTCAACCTATAATACAAATACGTAAAGTTTCATAATTTGTAATAATAATTAAAAATACTTTATAGTGATTTGAATTTCGCGCGCAAGGGGTTTCATTTCACCTTAATGGTGGCAGTTAACGTGTTAACTAGAGGTGGAAAAACTCGCCCATAGAATATTTTGTGAATGAGAAAAATTTGGATAAACCTAGAATTTGCGGATAGTTCATTGTTTATTCCACTTCCGATTCGGATGTAGTTCACGTTAACGATGGAAAGTTCGGCCTATTGCCGCTGGGTGCCAAGGCGCTGTACAAGTGAGCATCGAACTCTCTGATGGACGACCTTACTCATGTGAATTCTCACGTGAACCGCCCCTAAAAGAGGGTTGTGAGAAATTGCTTTCCTTTGTAATTAACTAAGAAGGAAGGTGATAAATCTTCCAGGTTAGAGGAGTAATGACAAAATCATTTTCCCATACCTTAACTCAACAAAAGTAGAAATACTAGTAGCGCCAATAAGACACTAAATAATCTGGTACACTATAGTTAACAATAAGAGAATTCGTAATCGAAACATAATATTACTAAACAATATAGTAACAATAGAATATTTTTCGCTGTCCTGATTAAAATATTTATGATTATATTATCGACATTATTTATGATAATAACTAATAAAAATTGGGAAAAATCAAATCCAATATTATTGTGAACATACTATACCGTGAGTATTTTTAATGTAAAACATGAGGATTTATTATACCCATAGTTACGACTTGATATTTGATTGTCAGAAATGTATATTTGCTTGTCTCTTTAAAATGAAACATAGGGATGAATTTGACATTTGCTTTTTGGGTTATGAAATTTTGTGACAGGCCTACACCAAGTGCAATAACAATTTTAAGAATCATTAATAACGTTACAGAAAATGGTATAATAGTAGGATGGTCTGCTTCACAACAAGTAAAACAAAAAAAAAATAATAACAAACAATTAAAAAATAATTACAATAAATTTCAAAAATCTATCTACTGAAGCAATGACTTAATCTTATTTTATATAAAGTTAATAATTATGGCAAAAATGTAGGATTCTCTCACCTCATTTAAAATTCCTCCTACACATTTTGTATCCAGGTGTACATTAGATGAAGGTCTGAATCAAACAAATTTAAATCTTCCTCTAAATATACTTCACGTATCAATATTAGCAGTTGTTTAGTTTAATTATATGTGTATAATCATTCAAATAATAATAGAAACAACGTAAAAATCGTAATGATGTTTCTATCTTCCTCCCTTTCATCTGTTTCTGAGTCTTTTAACTTATAGTTTCAACCCCTATTCTTTTATAGGGGTGCGTACAATAAATCATTTGATACTATCAGTCATCCATCTTCTTCAATTGACTTCAGGTCATATTTCAAAAAGATTACCTTGCAGTTTAGGTGAAAAATGGAAAAAGTATGACCGGTATACAATAATCTACATATATATGTATAAATACTTGTGGTTCTTAAAACTGAGACTTCAGTGTACGATAATTTAGTGATTTTCTTAAAAGCAATTATTATGTTGGTCCAAGTAGATTAATCGAGGGACATAATGGCCAGTTTCCCAAGGGCGTTAACATTAAGGGGTACCAAAAAAAAACGTAAATTACATTTTAAAATATGAACTTATTTGTAAGTTTGGAAGTTAAAATATTATATTTGATGTTTGAAACGAAGTGAAGTTGGGTAAAAACCTGGACAAGGGGGGAAGTGGGGTAATTTAGCTGCATTTTGAAGGATATCATTTTTAATAGCAGTGTTTTCATTATTAAAAGTCAATTTGGGGAGAAATAAAAAATACGAGTGTAATATTTTTTATTATTCTATAGATTAAAGCTAATAATGAAAAATCGAACAAGACCTTTTTACCAGCTCTGAAGCAAAAATGGCTTTTTCAAGACTATTGTTAATTAATAGCTATTAACATACCTAGGATAGTTTATAATATCCGGGGTTTGTTCAATAGTTTACTGGTTTTACAGTATTAATAAATATTATTTTATAAAGTTCTCTTGTTAATAACGTTTTCGTGATCAGGTCTGTATGGTTTGATAAGATATGACAATTGTCCCATGTTATTTTGGCAAATCTGTACGGTAATATTTTTACCATGCTAACTTGTAAAAATTACATGGTGTACAATTATGACATAGTTACCCTGTTTACTTTTTTAAACAAAAGTTTAATATCCTACAACCGGTAAAAATAAATATAGATATACTATGTTGCATGATCATTTAAAATATTTATCAAAATTAGCACTTGAAAGAGATTTGAGAAAGTCATTAACGTATGACGAATCTTCGAAACAATTTGTACAATTTCACACACAAACTTCACAAGGTAAGAAAATGTTTTAAAATGTTTTTTTTTGTTATTTCATTTCAAAATCATTTTCGCCCAATACCTTAAAAACCATTATTACGGCTCTGGGTCCAAGTATACAAAATTATTATTCAGTGTTTTTCACTCAATCAAGTTGTGGTGTCTGTTTACACTGGCGCCCTGGTAATCATGTTTGCATACAGTGTAGGAAGATAGTGATATGTGTAACTTGAGCCGGTTACGGTTATTAGGTTAAACAGTTACGGGATTAAGGCAGAGGTGAGTAAAGTCGGATCGGTTACACGAGTAATATTACTAGCATTGCAATTTGTATACATTATCAGGAAATAACATGGTCACTCAATAAACATTCCGAGTCAATTTTCTGATTTAAAATTTGTAGATAGTCCTTGTATGATAAACGTTCAACAAAGAGAAACATTAATGGTCGATTCTGTTCACATCTATAAGATCTGTAAGCAAATCTGTAAGACCTATAACGTTACAATCCAAATGGCAATTCTGATCACGTCTGTACCTTACCTGGCTGTCAAAAATTAGTAACGAATATGTGACATCTTAGGTTATTTTACAGAAATCTGATCCATTTGAATATTCTGATCCTGTAAATTCTTAGGGTGACAAAAAATTGGCCGTCAAATTTTAATAACGAATTATGTGACATTGCAGGTTATTTTACGGAAATCTGACGCATTTGAATATTCTGATCTTTTTTTAAAAACCCATTTATTTTCATTCTAAAAGATCAATGCATATTTCGTACTATTAGTATTAGTATTATTAGTTGTGTTTGTTATAAATTTATTTTCTTTTTTCTTATCATTTTCTTCAAATCTATATAAAGATTACTAAATTTAATTTTTATAAAAATTTAATCATAAATTGTACAATAATACTTGCGCCATATTTATTTAAAACATATTTAATACTGATTAGTGACGTTCCAAAATTTAAAATTTTATAATTTGACATCAAAATATTTAATGTGAAGGTGGCTACAGAAAGCATAAACCAACATTTTAACATCTGTAGCCTTAGCTCGTTACAAACATGCGATCAGAATTGTCCTATATGTAAATTTGTAAACGTCTAGGTACAGATCATCTGTAAGTTAAAAATATACAAATTTACAGGTGAGTGTACAGAATGGACCCATAAATAATAGTATATTATATACGAAGAGTTGTAAGTTGCAAATTATGCACGAAGTGAAAAAGTTACACAAGAGCCGCAAAGCGGTGAATTTATAATTCCCATGTGAGTAATTGCTTTATAACTTGAATTATGTACTACATTTTTTCTACGATCATTATTTGACTGTTTTTGATCATACCACGATCATATAATACACTGAAAGAATTAATACATCACTAGTAAATAGCGCCAACAACAAAACATAAAACAACTATGTCCCGTTCATAACAAATTAGTATGTGTTAGTAAGAGACGATGTCCAATACACTGTCATCTATCTTCGTTCAGCAATTTTAACTAAATATTGAAAGAAGCTTTCAGAATTCATAATTAATCACAAGACAATATTTGGGTTTAAAGTTATGTAATTTTTTTTTTAATTTACAACGTTTCGATAGCTCAGTTCTGCCTTCATCAAGTAAATAACAAAACTAATTAATAAAAATTTTACAGAACTTTAAACCCAAATATTGTCTTTTGATTAGTTTAACTAAGTTTTTTTGTGGTCCCTTAACGTCCTGGAGTCCTAGACATTTGCCCATATTTCTCATGAATACATCCGGCTCTAGATCAATAGTTAAGATTTATGAATATGAGAAGTATATTGTTAGAAATATTATAAAAAGATCACAAAGTATTGCTTTAAATTGAAAAACATAAACACCTGGCACTGGGTAATAAACCGTGATGTATGCAGGTTGTAAAATGGAAGTAATGTTTTCCTTCGAACTACATATCCTCCTACGTAGTTCCAGCTGATTAGCATTGTAACATATGCTGTCTCCTTGAAGCATGTGTAAAGGTAGCGACATGACAAGACAAGTGTCATATTTGGTTGATTCTAATCCGCGTCTAAATTTAGCAACAATATCGCGAGCAGCTTCGCCAACTATGGGCAAGACCGCCGAGCGAACTTGACACACTTGCTGGTCACATTGGTGAAAAAGGAAGTGGATGGATGCTTTCTTAACTCAAGGTCGCGCAAGCAACAATGCCTCATTTCTTTCCATTTCAATTGCAGAATGTCATATTTCGATTCACTTCTATTCCCAACATTGCCATTAGCATTTACCATATCCACTATAAGCTGTCTTTGGTAAAGACACAAAAATGTGATGTGTTACGATAACGAAACAGTGCAAGCAACAATGCCTCATTTCTTTCCATTTCAATTGCAGAATGTCATATTTCGAGTCACTTCTATTCCCAACATTGCCATTAACCTTTACCATATCCACTATAAGCTGTCTTTGGTAAAGACACAAAAATGTGATAACGATAACGAAACAATATCGCTCGTTAGGAATCTTAGATAATGAGATGATTAAGGGGGTTCACTGCCAATTTTAAACCATCTAAGGTTTTGGAAGTATAAAGGGCGAGATAGCAAGTGGGCTGATCTTAAATCGTTTCCCCACTTCTTAAAATAAACATTTAAGCCGGTTTTTCAATCTCTGGTTAAAGTGCCGATTACCTTAACCATCGGTTAACAGAAAAATATCGCATCGAAAATCTGATGTAAGTTGTCAAAAATACACATTATTTACTATTTCGATGCGATATTTTTATATTAACCGACGGTTAAGGTAACCGCTACTTTAACCAGAGGTGGAAAAACTGGCCCTTAATTTATTATATACAGTCCGCAGTCAAATAAATTACAAGTGCTACTTGAAATTATGAATCATTCTAGGTAAGGCAACTAACGAAAAATTTTTATATTACCATGGTAACCATGCTTAATAGGTACAATGTTTCTATTGGCTGTTAATTAGTGCCGTACGATTTTCATATGTAATACCACTAGTAACTAGAATTTTACCTGAAATTTTTGTCGTTATTGTCACGACTGATTGTTGTGATGAAAATCACACGAGTCTGTAGGACGAGTGACGATTTTTTAAAGCAACAAGCAGAAGTGAGTTATGCAAAAATTACAAGTAAAAATTGTAGTTACAAATGGTATTCGGCATGACAATTTCTCGAATTATATATTTCTGTCAATTAATTACTTGTCACAATTTTGACAATTGTATCTAAGCAACACCTATTTAGTTGTGTAAATTCCGCGGCAATTGGCAGTCTCTGACAATTGTGTCCAGATATTGTTGACCCAATATTAGGTATTTAAAAGTCAAAGAAATGAACATTTGGGTTAATAAAATAATTCATAAAACTTCACTTAAATATTAATATTTTTTTTAGCTTGTCTACTGTTTTATAATGTCAAAAAAGCGTTATAATTATAACGAACATTTTATGAATACGGGCATAAGTATTACAACTTGAAGTTTATGAAAAAATCTAACAGATTAAAAAAAACATTAATTAAATAAAAGCTCTGTTCCATTTAGGAATGTTGTTCCTTAAATGTAGATAATATTTATCAACCTCATATAGACAGGTGATGCAATGTATTCGAATCCACATCTGAGTAATTCTACTATTTTTGTAATATTACTCGTATAGATTCGTAGAAAATCCATTTTCATTAACCCAGTTCCCCAAGGACTAAGGGTTGATACGTCCCGATTGCTTAATCCTTGAACTAAATTACCAGGAAATCGAATATCGAAAAATCAAACTCATAACACGAACTCTTATCTATACGTACAAGGTTGTTAATAAATTCTTTCAAAAACTTGCGAACTTTCCTAACGCCGTTGCATAAGCAACTAGTTTTCACAGCTACTGAAGAGTTATATGACATCATTATATATTTATTGTTAAACTTTAAGATTCAAATTTCATTGATAGATGTGACCTCATAGAGCTGACCAAACAAATATTTAGATTCGTAGAAGAAATGGAATTCTGGAATTACTGTCTGGGCTGTTGTGTTAGTCATAGATTTAGTGAAATGAGGACGACTCGTGAATCATGCTTGTAAAATTACTGCAGAGTACTTGTGCAGTCTAGTTTATTTTAGTTGGGACATGTCAACACCCTTACACAAACTACTTATTGTGTGAATAAGTATAGTTATTTAAGCTACAAGGATATAAGTATTGTAACGTTTATTCATTTAGGTGAAGTGTAAGAATAATTGAAAAACGAATATTTATATAACTAAGTTTAATAAAATAAAATAAAATTATAAAAAGATAATACATATTATTACCACTATGAAGAAACAAATTTATACACTAGTTTAAGAATATTAATTACTAATAAAGACTTAAACACTAAGATTATTTATTATTTATTTATTTATACGCTATTTATATCACTAGCTATTTAACTATATCACTATCAAATTATTTATTTTTATTTTACATGTCGTTGACATGTACTGACCGACACTGACTGTCTTCAGTGATTCTCTGCATATTCTGACATATACTGACTTTCTTGAGTCGCCCGTCGCGACCCTTATATACATGCCGGCAATTAATCTCTAGAACGTTCCAGAATCTTCCGGACTCTATAAAATTCTCGAACAATAGCGGCGTCGCTCTTTCAAGTTTCAGAAAGTCTTAATTATTATATGTTACGCCGTAATACTTTTAAAGTGTTTTGTAACGTAGATGTTAAGGCAATACCCAGAAACTCTTTTGCGAGATCTCGGATTATTTGTCAAAATAAACTCGCTATCGCAAAAGTTCAATTTCTGGGCTAGTGATACAAATAACTATTGTATTTTGAATTTAATTACAAGCAGTAGATTAATTGTCCCCTACGACATCTGACACTGACAGTAGGGTTGGAAGTAGCAAGAATTTGGAATTGGGTAGATGTGTAAGAGAGACAGGTAGAATATTATGACGTAGATGTTAAGGGCACTAAAAATTCGAATAATTTAAAAACGAACTTGTTTTAAACTTTCGATAGTTCCTATCAAACAGAATTAAGGTCTGGATTGACTATAAGTGATCAATTTCCTAATTTACTACTAAGTGGACGACCCCATTATCTTGTTAGTAGGACTGTAATTTTCCTTAACAATGATAACCAAATAACAAGACACGAAAAAAGTACAAAACTATAGAAAATAAAGGAATAGGTATATTGTTCCGCTTTGTTCGTTCCATATTTATTTTCCGTTGTGGAAACCACTAAAAGATCATGATTTTGTGATTGTTTACACAACAGTGCGTTTGAAAGACGCATCTGTAAAGCGTTGTACAGCGTCGGGTTCGATTTCCCGCAACCGCTGGCAATGCAGAGCGTCGCGACGTGATCAATAACCGGCGGCAGGCGCCGGTAACCCGTATCGACCCACTTACCAAGGAAACACAAGTACGCGTGGGCTAACATCAGACCTGGTCCAAATCTCTCCCTCAATATTCGCCATTCCTCATTATACGTTGAAGACAATACATTCGGTGAAGTCAATTAATAATGTTTATCGGTGTCAAAATATTAAGTCTTTTACATAAACAGACCTGGTCCAAATCTCTCCCTGAAAATATTCGCCATTCCTTATACATTGGAGACAATTAATAAAATTTGGTGAAGTAGTCAATAAATAATGTTTATCGGTGACCAAATATTATGCCTTTATAAACAGACCTGGTTCAAATCTTTTCCTGAAAATAGTCGCCATTCCTTATACATTGGAGACAATTAATAAAATTCGGTGAAGCAGTTAATTCATAATGTTTATCGGTGACTAAATATTAAGCCTTTATAAACAGACCTGGTCCAAATCTTTTCTTGAAAATATTCGCCATTCCTTATACATTGGAGACAATTAATAAAATTCGATGAAGTAGTCAATTAATAATGTTTATCGGTAACTAAATATTAAGCCTTTGTTCACATAAACAAAAGTAAGATGGTAACTTAGTAATAACTGTATCTGAACGGTAATATTATTATCTTACTGACTTGTCAAAACTATATGAAACAATTATAGCTACAACCATGGCGTCATATCAACCACAAGTTATATATAATAATTTTGTGTACTATAGATGGGAAACTGCAATGATATTAATTGAGACTGTTTACAGCGCCACTCGATGTTTGCTCTCCTAACTAATTGGTGTATAGGCAACCGAGCAATAAATGTTGTAGACAATCATTTATGTTTTCAAATAATTTATTATATAGGTACTTAGTTTATTTATTAATTTATATTATAAAAAATAATTTCAAAAACAAACAAATATTTCATTTTTAATACATAATTTATTTAAACATTAATATTACATTTCCATATATAAGTTAAATGTTCTAACTGCTTCTCCGATTTTAGTTTCTTTAACTTACAAAGAAAAGGTCTTTGCAACATATTATTATCTCGTCTCTGTCTCGAATCTCGCCGAGATTTCTCGAGTTTTCAAGGTCGAATATTGCAGGCTTTGTTACGCCCGTCATCTGTCTACATTGTTTCCATACCTAGAGAAATTTCTCTAAATCTAAGGGAAATTGAACATTCTTTTGGGAAATTAAGAAGAAAATAAATATTTACGGCAAATTAAATTATATTTTTCAGACCACAATTATTAGTATAAATAAGTAGGTACAATGTAATTATCTTCAAAGCCTACGTTTTGTCTTTGCAAACCAGATAGTCATATAAAAATGCACTAAAATGATGAAAATTTAAGTTTCTGATTTTGTTTTATTGGTACACTGTTAATACTGTTCGATAGTTTATTGAATTTTTAGGTTATCAATTTAAATTAGTTATTTCTGTTTCGCTGATTCTACATAGTTCCTACGAATATTTGTTTATTTTTTTTAGCTAGGTATATTTCTTCTACTTCGGTGGCGTAGAATTTTAATTTCTACCTTGTGAATCAAGTCACACAAGATGTCACATTTATGATAATAATTTTAAAATCTCGAGAAACCTCGGCGAAATTATTGAAATTTGTGAATTTCGTTTTTATATTCTTGTCTCGAAGCTTGTAAAATCATTCTCGACTAGTTCGAGACGAGATATTCCGAGACGAGACGAGCGAGATTCGAGAAATATTTTATCTCACCCGAATCACTATTCAAACCGATATTTGCGGCTGTTATGATACTCATAACAATCCTAGGTATGTTAATAGCTATTACCTGGCTAATAATATAAAATACTATAACAACATGAAAACCAATCTTGTTCTGGTTCATACAAACCAAATAAAAGCTAAGTGATTAACTTTGTGATTAGTTATTGGTGAGTACTTCTGACGCCAAAACCGATTACGATTACCAATATTAGTTTCATTAAAACGAATCCATTCGATGATTTGATCCACTGAACCAAAAGACGAATCATTCATAAGTTATATTCAAACAAACAAGTGAAGTGTAACTCATTGTCTTGAAGCACTGACCGTTAAACATAATATGACACTACATGTTCTCTTGCAACACTTTACGAAAGCTGGGTGTGTCTATATCTTTAATCACCTTTGATTTAAGTGGGCTTTGTCTGGCATTGCTATTATTATTATTATTGGGAATCTAATAAGTAATAACCAAATTCCATTACAGCTACTACTCGCAGCAGTTTTTTGTTGATGTTGAAAAGCAGTAAATCACTTAAAAATCAAGGATGAAATAATTTGAGAATTAATTTTTGCAATTAAGAAATAAATGGTTGTTGTGGGAGGAAAATGAAATACTGAAGAAGATTCAAATGACGCAATTTTTCGATGATTCATTGTTTAAATAAACAACATTTTCACAATTTTTTGCCGATTTCTACACTTTTGACATAAATATATTTATTATCCCGTTTATTTCACAGAATAATATTGCTTCATTTAATAAAAGAAGGTATTTTTTAGTGATTATTCCACAGACGTCATTTTCACCAAACAATGCTTTTGATAGCCGTAGGGAATATACGTGAAATATGGTAACTGATGAATGAAGTTGGGCGCATTTATCTGTCAAAATGCATTTAAAATATTAAGAAAATATTTATTAATCTATACTTTATGAGTTATGAAATTTAAATATCCTTTTAAATTAGTTTTGTTTATTCGGTTTTCCTATTTAGAAATAATATAAATTATATTAAAAACATTTTAAAATATTTGAGGTTATCAATTTGACATTTAAAGTGGGGTGCAGTTTTTAGAAGAACCAATTTTACAACAACAAAAATACCAAAAAAAGTTTATTAATATTTTATATTATCAAACTATTTTTAATATAATAGTAGGGAAAATGTTAACGCAAAGTATAAAAATGTCATTTTATACACTCGTTTGTCTGTTTCTACGTAGCAACTATTCATAAATTTTTCTAATAAATTCATGGCTCTTAATATATTACTTACGATAATATTTGATAAAACCAAAGTAACATGAAAAAATTTATGTTTCAATTTTGTTGTCAATCGTGAAATAATAAAACAATAGTATAATTATTATATAAATATTCGTATTTCAATGATTTTTACACTTCAAATAAATAAACGTTACAATACCTTAACGTTGTCTACGGTTACCGTGGGAAATGAAAATATGTTTACAATATACTATGTATCCGTTGCAATAACAAACATACAACAAACAAATACCTTAATGGTCGTAGAAAAAACTAATTCGTATCATTTTTGATACTTTTTTGTCAATTACTAAAACAACTGTAAAATTTACTGATATATTCATGTCTCTAGTTTTACTACTTATGATAAAAATTTATTAGCCCCCTTATTTTTATCAGATTCGCGAAATGCCTATTTGATATTTACTTCTGCTTACGTGTAAAATACTAGAAAGACAAAAGAAGTGAAAATATATCCCAATAAGCATATCTAGCATCTTTTGTTTTGAAATTGTTAATTTGTTATTTAAGACGTGTTCAATCTATCAACATCTACAAGAGAAACAAATTTCTATACACATGTTCTAAGTATCTGGAACCAATTATCAGCATTGTACAAAGTGCATGACCATTAGTAGGCCATGTAGGAAACTGGCAATTGTTTTAATTGACAACAGATCTGTAAATTTAATTTAGAGATGATGAAATCTTATTGTGTTTGATAACCATTGACAGAATTAACAGGATTAAATAGGTTATTAAATTGAATAATTTATACGCTATTGTTTATTGATCGGTTTTTATTTATCTAATTTTCATGGAACTATAAAATTTTATGACACAAGTGATGAAATTTCACATTTCTACTTGCAATTATAAATGATTTCTATGTTTTCAAAAATTAGTTATACTCTTTGTTAGATATTTGTTGTTTTTACCGACTTTTACTTACGAGAAATTTAGTAATGAAACTGGACAGTTTTAATTTATGTTTTGTTACTTCGAGAGTTCGGCATCGCAAACGTCCAAAGTTAGTTTTGTATTTTAAAAAGCACCAAAGCGTTTTTTATGCCACAAAACGCAGTAATGAGATATTTGTATTAAAAGCAAAACTATGTTATAATTAGAATATTGCTATTAAAAATATCAAATTCGAATAAATGGGATTGGATTAGATTATTATACATTCCACAACTTCCAGATATAATAGTTTATATATGTAGTAATAAAAGGGGAAGTAATTCCCAAAGCCACTGATGCCGTATCTTTGCGTAAACCCGAAAATATGTGAAAATATCGAATTTTAAGCTCGAAAATTTTCAAATTTTACAAAATTTTAATTGTAATATTTTTTAAAGACTTAGCTACGCTGATACCAAATTTACAAACAGAATTCAATTATCTTTTTTCGTTTCAGAGATATTAGCTCTCAAAGTTGTACCTCAAAAAAGTGTGTTTTTGAGTATATTTCAAAAATGAGTACAGATACAATATCAACTACTTTACCATTCGATTCTATGGGAAAAGTTATATAAAGAAATGTTTTCTCCGCATATACGTTCTTTGGAACGATTTGGTGAAAAATAAGAAAAACGAAAAAACCTAAATTTCAAATTTTCGCTTCGAAACTTTTTGTCTTTAAAATTTTTCATTTTTCGGACTTAAGTAGATATCGATGCGCTGATTCCAAATTTTCAAACCGAATTCAATTATCTACTCCCGTTCTCGAGATATTTAAGTTCAAAGTTATACCTAAAAAATCAGGTTTTTTAGGTTTACCACTTAAACGGTTAGGTTTACGACTTCGGTGACCTCACCATTCGATTCTACGGGCAAAATTACATAAGTGTACCAATTTTCATATTTTTATCTCAACAGATAGAATTTCTAGAAGGAAAAAACTGAAAATGGCCAAAAATCGAAAAAATCGTCAGGGGTTCATCAGGCATTTTTTTCGATTTTGGCCATTTTCGTTTTTTCGTTCTAAAAATTGTATCCGTTAGAATAAAAATCTAAAAATTGGTATACTTATGTAATTTTGCCCGTAGAATCGAATAATGAGGTCGCCGAAGTCGTAAACCTAACCGTTTAAGTGGTATACCTAAAAAACCTGTTTTTTTAGGTATTGCCAAAACTCAACTTTGAACACAGATATCTCGAGAACGGAAAAAGATAATTGAATTCTGTTTGAAAATTTAAAATCAGCGCATCGATATCTACTTAAGTCCAGAAAATAAAAAGTTTTGGAGAAAAAAAGTTCCTCGAAGAAATTTAGAAATTTAGGTTTTTTCGATTTTCTCATTTTTCACCTAATCGTCCCAAAGAACGTATATGCGGAGAAAACATTTCTTTATGTAACTTTTCCCGTAGAATCGACTTATATAATCGTTGAAATTGTATCTCTACTCATTTTAGAAATATAGCCAAAAAAAATACTTTTTTGGGGTGCAACTTTGACAGCAAATATCTGAGGAACGAAAAGAGATAATTAAATTTGGTTTGAAAATTTGAAATCAGTGCGTCGAGATCTATCAAGGTACACTATTTCCCAAAATCAAAATTTTAGGCACAAAATTTGTATTTTTGGGATATTTCGCATTTATCAACACAATTTTTGGTTTAATACTGTAGTTTGGTTTGTTATATCTCTACACAACTTTGATATGAGGTTGTAGGTTTTGGAAATAAATAAAAGTTTGATAATAAACCGACTGAATAAAATACAAAAGTTCCTCGGAGATATTATGAAATTTAGATTTTTTCGATTTTATCATTTTTCATCTAATCGTTCCAAAGAACGTAAATGCGGAGAAAACATTTCACTTTAATTGTTTTGTTGACTTGTATTCATTTTATAATAAATAATTTTTACTTTAATTTACTTGTACTTACGTTTGATAATAATATTTGATAAGAAGTTTGTCTTACAAAATATATATTCGTGGCGTGAACTTTTAAAGTATAAGAAGTGGAAAACGGAAAAGAAACCGGCAAATAGTTATTTATTGTGGTTGCAAAGTCATGAATTAGTATTTCCTAATCCGATCCGAGTGATACAATTGGAATGAAGAATGTTTTAATGATATAATGAAGTCGGATTCAACCACAAGTATGCTTCACACAACGTTTCATTTCGTGGTGTCTGCAGGGCATGATAGAAAGTCGCAGAATCTACGATTCGACAACCCGAAATAAACATGGAATTTAGGTTGGAACTTGTAACACATTGTTCTTCAAAGCTGACATTGTTTGTTAACTTTGTCTTTAATGTCCTGTGGAAATGTCGAGTTATTATAAATAGGTGGCTTATTTAATTAACGTGCTCTGACTCGAACTAGATTGAGAATGAGACCTGGAATCGAATTCTTAAATCTATTATAAATCAAATACTGTTATGTCTATGATTTATAGTTATCATGCATTATGGAAAAGCTAACAAATCTGTCTAATATTATATTATCCCTAATAAATTTGTGCTTGAAATACTATTACTCCAAAAAAATTTGATGAGACAGGCGATAGAAACTAGATAAAAACTTATTGACTTGACAATCATTTATCATAAATTAACAGTATTATCAGTGTTCCGAACATCATTTATTATCTGCATACTAGAAGAACCTGCCGTCATTTTCAAAGTAAACTCAAATTTAAATTCCAGTGCAACGGGAGAAAAATCGATAAACGATGTAAGCATTGTAAAATCAACATACTCGTACACACACATTGATGAAGTTTGAGACAGGAGAATTTATGCCTCCGTACTTCTGTAGTCAGCATTGCACTGGTCGTAGCTTTATTCGATAGAATATATAGTACAGGAAAACAGCAGGAATTTGAAAACTAGATCTTGTGGACATATTGTGCGCTCAATTTAAAATTTCTAGAAGATTTAAATTTAAAAATACAATGCAAAATTTACTGTGAAGAACTGTCTCCCCTAACGAGCCGCCACTGACTATAAGTTAAATTTTTAATGTCTGTAATTATCATCGTAAAGTAAAATGTAAGAGGTTGATTTTTTTTATTTAACCCAAGTTCAAAACTCTTCTAGAGTTCTAGTAGCAAAGAAAAAAGACATAACACATGTTTCTAACTAGTTTGGAGCCTTCTACTGTAGGTCTCATGCAAATCGAATTCTTCATAAAAGTATAGTTCCCACAAAAGAACGATAATGAAATAACGTTAAATATTTGAAATTATACAAGGAAAACTTTAATGAGATCTATTGTTGTAGTACGTATTTATTTACGAATAAAATATTATTATAATGCAAGAAAATATTAAATTATTCTTAGAAATATCGTACTTAGAAAATAATTTAAAAAAATCCAAAGATATTTTCAACCCTTTTCTACTTAGAACAAAAAGGAGATCATATATTCATATATAAAATTCACCATATAAATTTATCTACAAAATATTGTAAAATGCAAAAAAGGGAACTGATTTATTTTAAAAATTTTGCTCCAGTAAATTAAAAAAAGGTAATCAACTACAAATATTTTAATCCTTTTACTTTCTAGTATTAAACAACGAACTTCTGTTAATAATTTGTCATTCCAATTAACCAAAAAATTGTTATTAAAATTAAAAAAGGTATTGAATTCTGTCTAGAAATTGTGCCCCAATAATAGAAAGAACAGACAATAAGTCCTTTTTGTTCTAAAACTAAAAGACCCATTCCAATTGACCAACAAATTCTTATTAAAATTAAAAAAAGTACTGAATTCTGTCTAGAAATCGTGCCCCAATTAAAGAAAAAACAGTTCTTCTAGTATTAAACCATCTCTTTCTTTGTTCCAGGTCCGAGACCTCGTAGAGAAATGCACCTGCCCCACCCAGTTCCCCATGATCCGAGTCAGTGAAGGCAAGTACCGCATTGGGGACACCAAAGTCCTGATCTTCGTCCGTATCCTCCGCGCTCACGTGATGGTCCGAGTAGGCGGTGGTTGGGACACCCTGGCCCACTACCTCGACAAGCACGACCCGTGTAGGTGTCGAGCGCAACACAGGAGTACCCAGGGGGCAAGGCTTGTGTCTAGACCTGGGGCGGCTGATCTCCAGGGGGCGCAAGTGTACTACGATAGGAGTGGGAGTCCTACTAGGTCTAGGAGGAATAGTCAAGTGGGGCAGACTGTGCAGAAGGAGTATCTTGGTCCTCCTATGAATGCGCTGAATAGGTAAGGGAATGATCATGTGACGAAGTTGGTTAGGACTTGATCTATCTAAAGTGTGAGATATCGGGTTAAAATCTCAACATTTGTTGTCCGAGTGGTTTGGAAACCACTATAAACTTTATAAACGCTCAGGCTTTAACTATGTGGAATATGAGATCTGAGGTTCAAATCCCAGTATAGACGGACGACAATATAAACTATAGGTTCTTTGTTTAAGCTGTAGACTGAAAACCTTAGATACTTGAGTCCCTTGTTTCATTTAAAAATGTTGTGCTACCTTCAATGTAGTTAACGAAATAATAGAACTGTCATGCCAATGAAGTATCGTTAAATATTCACATTTTTTTTTTTTTCAAAAATTGAAGATGGTTTATGAATGTTTTACTTATTTTTATTTCCATTTTAAGACAGATAAGCGAGAATTTTTTTTTTATGAATTTCCTACAATTCTATATTGTGACGTTCTATTGCCTTTGACGTTTCGACAGAGTAGTAGTAGATATCTGTGGTGCCACAAATAAGAAAATGAGAAATATTGTGTTCAAATATATAACAACAAAAACAAAATGTTTTTAGGCAGCTATTACATAAATAGATGTCTTACGTAAATGCTGGAAAACTTAAAGTATCAAATTTATTTGACATCTCTCAAGGTCTAAATTTTCGGCCGCTTGTTTATTCATTGTGAGGTTTACAAAAGAAACGTCAAATTTTTTGCTCCATTTTAAGACGTCAAATTTTTTGCTCCATTTTAAATTTGTCTTCTCATCTTTTATGTTCATTTTTATAGAGGCTCTGATATGTCACATTAGAAGTAAACTATATACTTTTTAAATGAAATTATATATTTGTTAATATTGTTTGGTAGCAAATTATTGAAAACATATTTAAAATATGTGGAATTTAAATATGCGGAAAGAGCCTATTGAGTACTTGGCGACGTAATGAGACAATGCGAAATTGGGACTCTTTAAATGAAATGAATTTTTTTTATTATTTTTATACCAAAATGGTTAATTGAAAAGAATGGCCAGCTATGATTCGAAGAACCCAAATTCGATTCTCATAGAGTCATATTTTTTTACCTATGTTCCCCATAAAAATTCCAATCTCCATAACCAACAATATACTATTATTGATCCCTGCAACAAAATAGATAAATATATAGATATACCTAGGTAGGATATTAAACAATTTATGATTTCTTTCTCTAGATCTAGATCTCGTTCCCCAACGCCAGGCAGCCCGAAAACAAACGACCGTCGTTCAACCTCCCCCAACCGTCGTTCCCCAAACCTCCCCCGCAATTCCCTCGCCGCCCCCATGCCCCGTAGTCGCTCCCCTACCCCCCACTTCGTCTCCAGCACACAAGTTGGTAAAATCAGCTCCCCGAAACATTTGAAGAACAGGTCCCGATCCCCCACTCCTAGCTACATCCCTAACACCTCCCCCAAGATGAAGAGAAGTGTTAGCCCTAGAAGTAGAAGCCCCAAAAGCAGAAGCCCAACTCCCATGAAACCAAAGGGGCACGTTTCTACTTATGATAAACCCTACGATAAAGTGAATTTAGTCTCTGAGGCTTGCTTACAAATCTCGGATCCTACGACGACTGATCATAGCGACAATGCCTCAGAGGTTTCCGATGAAGGGTACAGAAGTTTAGGGGTTATTCAACCCAGTGACAAAAAGGCAGCGAATAGATTATCGTACAACAGTCAGAATTCTGTGGAGGATGCAGACTACAATGGTAAGCACATTTTTTTAACTGGTTTAATTTCTAAACTAAAAATGATGGAAGATTAACAGTCCAACTCGAGACGACCAAAATGTGAAAGGGTTCGATACCCAAAACACCGCTTTGTCATTGTTACCTCCCGCTAATATAATTTTCTGCTTCTCATACTTTTATTTTACAATTTTATTTGACAATTTTGCGAATACGAACAACTCATCTGTTTTCTTTTATTTTTTTTTTGTTTGACAAACTAAGAATATATTTTTTATCTGTTAAACCGGAAGTAATGAGCAAAATATAATTCAATAAACAAAATAAAATAATTAATAACATAATAAGCAAAAAACTAAAGCTAGATTAAAAACTGTTCAGAGTTTCAAGAAATGTACTAAATGTAATCGAATCAATCTTTTTAATAAGTTTCTTCAATGATCCTAACTACAGATTTATCTACAAAATTAAGTCGATAGTAAATAATTTTTGATAGAGCAGGTATATAACAGATTGACCCATAAATACAATTACCGTAAGGCGAGGTGAATAGGAACCAGTAAGGATAATCGGAATAAAATCTGGGATTTTGTTTAAATATCAGTAAAATTTGTAATTTTCGATTTAAATGGCCAGGAAAAACCTCAAATTGTAGGGAAATGAATTTTCTAATAGTTGGTGTCATATAAGTGTTATTACCAGTGCTACACGTAATTTGAAATGAGTATCTAATATAACATATTTTTTCGAAAACTGTTATAAGAAGATAATATTTACATGACAACTATCAACATGCGAAATAATTGTTTTTTTGTCTACAGGATGCAAAATTCTTTTGCATACATAAAATTACATACATAGATAGTAGTTTCAGCTGAAAATGTATTTCAAAAAGATAGCCAGCAGTAAGATCAAAAACAGTTCCTATTAACCACGTTCTATGGTACCGTATATTTTTACCAAACAATCCTAACAATTTTGACAGCAACTACCTAATATTAAGGTGTTGTTAGATGTTACCGATCACTGTCATGGTATTGTTAAGTGCTAGGAATCGTTGTCAAATGTTACCGATCTAAACAAATACGACCAGTTCAATAAAATTGTAAAGTTGGTAAAATTATTAGCAGGAGGTAATTTTTTCGGGAATATTATTTACTAACACCTTTCTTCGCTCTTATAGAGCATCAAGATCCCGACATCAAAACAGATTTCTGTGACGACCCATTAAATGACTCCGGTCTTCGCAAAACAAACTTCTCTGACATCTACAACGAAAGCCCAGAGAAACCAAAAGTAACCAGAGGTCGTTCCCTAGACACAAATATCCCTAGAAGTCGTTCCAACTCGATCGACCGTGACCGAGAAACGCCTTTCAAACGTCAAAGTCTGGTGTACCGTTCAGCTAAACCAAGTATTAGCAAACCAAACAACACGTGGAACGCCCCCAAACAAAAACACAGACCTAGTGTAACAGGGGACACATTTAGAAGGAACGCACCCGTTAGAAGTAGTGTCAGGTCGAACTACGACCATAATGGTAGAAGGGTGCATTCTACAAATAGCTCTCCAACGAAGAGTCCCCTTTGCCAGGAGATTATGAAAACAGCTGAGACTGTCAACGACGATGCGCAAATGTTGGAGAAACTGAAAGATTTGCTGAAGCAATACAGTTTGAATAAAGACGATGACAATATGGACGAGATAAACAACTGGGTGCAGAATAGTAAAAAGACACCGCCTCCCAGAAAAGACTCCAAAGCTGACGCGAAAGTATCAAAGATACCTGCCCCTGTGTTTAAAAGGTCCACTTTGAACTTGTGCTAGTTTATTTATTCGGATTTTTTTATACGGGTTAAATTCTTTTAAAATTACCAGTTTGTATGTATATATAAGTTGAAAATATATAATGGTGCTAGATTATAATTTTTTATAAATGTTATTATTATTAATTTACAAGTTTTACAAGAAGTAAGACATACATTTGTTTATTAGCACTATGTTAAAACTCAAATTTATAAATTCGTTACATTTGTTCATTATTGGTGATTGATATTATTGAAGTTGATTACTACTAGATTTGAGACAAATTTTCAAAAGTGATTTAGGTAGAACGCCGAACTGAATTTGGAGTTGGGCTTATTAATAGCGTGTTCAAATTTAAAATTTCATTCACAATTAAAGTAACAATAGTATCTGCAAAATAAATATATGGGTCATACTGTACGTCAGATTTTTTTAAGAAACTGCATTAAAAACATATAATCAAGTTTTTCAAATTTCTGTGATTGTCGAATTCTCGGCTAGTTAGTAGTTTACTGTGTGTGTTCACACAAAACAGTCATCACTATTTGTGTCTTTCTCTCCTACAAAGATGGTTGTGACGTCACAAAAATTTATTAATTTATTCCTCGTATACTATTGGATTTTTTACAAAACAAAAAAATACGTATATCATATTTTTATTTCTCGTATACAGGCTGTCCGTTTTAAGATGCAACATTGGGATCTCAATAATCGTAACAGATACGAATTTAGTTAAATTGGGGAAATGTTGCCGCATTAGTTGACCATTTCAATAATGTTTTTGTTTTCTCTAAAAAATGCATAGGTCCCTACATATGAACAAAAATCAGATTTTGGCCAATTTGCTTTTTGATATAACTTTCTTGTTTCTGTTCAAGTTTTTAATTAGTACATTCTATAGACACTTTTTACGAGGAATTGACTGCGATCATGTGTGCTTTGGAAATAAAATCAAAATATTTTCGTTTCAAACAAAATATTGACCGCTGTCAATTCCTGGTAACAAGAGTCTGTATAGATTATGCAAACTAGAAACTTAAGTCAAAAAGTAAAGTAGCCAAAATCAGTTTTTTGCTCATATCTAGTGACCTATGATTTTTTTCGAGATAACAAATAAATCATTGAAAAAAAACTTTGCTTCAATTTAACCAACTATCTCTTACGGTTCTCGAGATCGAGAGAGAGGTTAGCCTCTTAAAACGAACACCCGGTATTATTGGAAAACCATAAATTATTTCTAATATGGTACTATAAAATAATATGGTAATTATTGGTGACGTAATTATCTTGTGATCATGGAACGACTATAACAATACAATCCATAATGTTTACATTTTGATGACGTTTTCTATGACGTATGGTGTGACATAATAACCATTGTACTTTGCAGATATTATAGTTAGTTTAGAGTGACTTACAAGTAAAGTGTGTTTCTATTAATAAGTCCCGTAATAGTGCATTATATTCATGCTCAATACTAATGGAAACAAGGTAAGCATTCCAGAGTTTCCATAAACCGCGGCCTGGAAAAGCCTGATTATTTTCCGTCCTGGAGCTTTCCACAATCCATGCCACATTTGCCAGAAATTTCCTTTCGCTAGATTTGCTTTGCCCGGTTTATGGAAACGGTAGAAATAGAGAGAATTTTGTAGTTTTATACAATTTTCTAGAGACAGATACCTCTACATATTTGAATTGCATTGGATAGATACTTGAACTTTTTATTGGAAAGAAATATTTTTCTAGCAAAAAAAAAACAGTCAATGCAGACAGCTTTACCCAGCACAAATTTCATAGTTTTATTTATTAACCAGCAAACATGGCTTGTAAGTATGACTTAACATTCAAGTAGGTTGTAATAGCAACTTTCAAGAATGTTAATATATATTTACATTTTGAGCTGCTTATTTTTGGAGCTACGATAATTTTATTTATTAACCAGCAAAAAAAGTTATTGAAGCAACAAGGATTGTAAGTACAACTTAACATTCTAGGAAGTTATAATAGCAACTTTCAAGAATGTTAAAATGTATTTACATTTTAAGTTGCTTATTTTTGGAGCTACCAGCAAATTAACCTCGAATATATTTGATACCTGTCAAAATATTTTTTTTTTCAAAATTAGTTGACTTTTAAATTTATAATATTATGTCAACAATATCTAAGTATATTTAGGTATATAATTGCTTGTTCTTATTGAGACATATTTATGGTGAAAAATTAATTTCACATATATTGCAAGAATACTCATTATAAGATATTTCAATTTTTCATGATCTAAGTAAGGCTTTATTAAAATTAAAATTGAGGTTAAGATATTATTGACATATGTTACGGATTTAAAAAAATTAACTGTCATTATTTTTTGGGAATGTCAGAAATAGATAATTATAATATGAGTAGCCGAAATATTATTTATGTATTTATTTATTTTTTGTTAAGATATTGACTGGTGTCCACCAAATTTATAAAAATTTATAAAAAAATGCTATTTTTTTGTTTTCAATTCACTAAAACGATCAAGTAGTCTAGAAACATTTGACTGCAGTGCAAGCTTATTTATACAGTTACCTGTGCATTCCACACAATGTTAATAGAAGTCTATGGGCCTTATACGGACAATGCGTGTCTATTGATATTGTAGTATGGACTGCAGATATATCCGTCATGATTAACATAGATATAATATGTACCCCTATTTTTAAGTTATGTAACCAAATACTAATTGTAAACCGGTTTTATTTAGAGCACAAGTAGCTGAAATAATGTACCGTACTCTGTATTTTGTAACAAAATAAAGGAAGAAAATTGAATACTTTTTTTTTGTTATTTCACATTTTTTTCAGAACCTATTTCGCAACACAGGTAGGTAAGCATATAATTATTATATACAAAAAAATCTAAAGTGTAAAATAGAAGGCTATTATTATTGACCTAGCAAAACAACCGAGGGAGTTAAGGCGCTGGTCAATGTCAATCATGGTATATGTATATACAATTTTTTTCACTACTAGCATTTAAAAATAAAGTAAGCTATCTTTGTTTTTATATTTGACATGTCAATGATTCAAATTATACTTCAGGATTTAGAAATATGAGTTTCTTTCAAATCCATTTTTGCCAAGTAAGCGGTAGTGAAAAACAATTTCTACTGTCAAATAAAGGCTAATAATAGTAGGTGTCCAGGCCAGTAGTGAAAAAATATTTTTTTTTTCAAAATCGATACTAAAGTATACGATATCACTCCGCGAAGTTAGCCAAAGTAGTAGCTAAAGTAACACTTTACAGACTTATGTAAAAATTTAACTTTACGGACTCAGCTGTCAAACAGAATTAATAGTATTATATTTTTTTATTATTTACCTTTGATAATAATTTATCTGATCTGAGACGACGTCTAAGCAGTTGTAAACATAAATGAAAATTATAAAGACATATTTGACACTTTGATAGTACGTTTGACATTCATATACACATATCCTACTTATTTATGTTTTTAAATAATAAGTTAACGATTTTGGAAAAATATAATGTGTATCAAAGGACTAAAATATTTTTTATTACTCACATGGTTTATTCGCCTCGTAAAATAAATTCCATATGCATAGTAAAAAAATTATACGTCAGTCACTTGATATACAAATATAAATTTTTTGTTATTTCACTTTTTTTGCAAAACCATTTGCAGAACACAGGCAAGCATATAATTATTACATACAAAAAGAAAGAAAAATAATAAGTAGAGTAAATAAATAAATATTTTGTACCTTTCATTCTTTGTTACATTTTGCAAAATAAATAAAAATAAGTGTAAAAGGTAAGCATATAACGAAAGACATAAAAATTTAAAAAGTAAAATAAAAAATAAATATTCTGTACCTTTTATTCCTTGTCCTTTTTTATCCACAATCAGCAAAACATTTCACGAGTCGTCTTGGATTCTGAAACAAAACAGCCATAGATAAGTAAACAATAATAATTAAAACAAATATTCAATTTAAATTTCAAGTAATCTACATTAAAGTATATACATTTATCGGCCGTAATAATAAAGAAAGTATTATAATTTTGACGTTTCTAAATTTGAAAGGATGTTTATGAATTTGAGGTCCGGTTTCTGTGGGCAATGTCGTGCCAATAATAAAGTTATTAACTACAAAACCACAAATTAAAAATTAATAAATAATTGTCGATAATCCTTGACCAAATTGCAATAAAATCAATCAAAAATAAAAACGTGGAAACATTGATCATTCGTACATCTTTTATCCTTCGATCCTTAAAAGGACTTATCCAATTACGGCTGTCAAAAGTCAGCAAATAATTATAATTGCTTATGATAAATATTATACATTTCAGAAACTCTTAATTGCTGTATTCAAGTTTACAATAATTACAAAGTGACAAATGCAATCGAATGCAACATCCAGTGGCGTAGATGGAAATTTATGCTTGAATGAATGGGGGAGGGTGGGATGCAACCCTTAAAAGGGAAGAATTATTGCATTGGTAAATAAATTGGTATTTTTACGCATAGGGGAAGCATTGCAATCATACAAATTTTAAAGAATATGAATACATTTTTCCATTTCATTCAAAATGTTCGTAATTCAAAAAGACATGCATTTAATATTTCTTTTTTCAAAACAATATAAATTTTACTCGAAAAATATAGATTGTTGACTGAACTGAGAAAAGAAAAATAGATACGAAAGAATAGTGAGAAATAATCGTATATTCATCAAAGCATCAAATGTTTGAATTATAATATCTTTTTGTACGATTGTGAAATAAATATGATGGAGTATTATAATTAAATATTGGCAGATAATAAATAATAGCTAGCGTCACTTTTCCATAACACATTTAATAGTGTTAAGAAAATATGAAAAAAAATAGTATTATTCAATATTTGCCAGTAATGAATATATTACAAAACAGGAGTAGAAAATAAAAGTTGAAAAGACTATTGATCTAGCGTCAAGATTGTAAGCCGCAAAGAATCCGAGGGATATAAGGCGCTGGTCAATAAGAGTATTCGCAATCACGGTATTATTATTTTCGCTACTAGCATTTAAAACCTAATCCTATTAAAAAAAAGTATATTGACTATACCACTCATAATGTCATCCAATTAAATCACAGTATTTTGGTGATTTGAACCAATCAGATTCAAATATCATGGACAAGTATAATTGTCAGGTACTGGCAATTATCGCGGAATTTACACGACTAAGTTGGCGTTACTGAGATACAACGTCTGTCAAAATTGTGACAAGTAATTAATTGAAAGAATAAATATATTTTGAGGAATTGTCATGCGGAATACCTTTCGTAACCAGAATATTACTTGTAATTTTTGTTTAACTCACTCCTGCTTGTTGCTTTAGAAAATCGTCACTCGTCCTGCGGACTTGTTTGATTTTCGTCGCAACAATCAGTCGTAATCATTACCTACTATCGAGAATAATAATAAAGATTTTGACATTAATATTTACTTCTTTCATAATATTCACGAGAATGAAATAGACCAGTTGGTAACAAATTCTAGGTGTTTACTGATTATAAAGCAGGACATGTCACCGAAAAAAATACTGGTTAACGGTTAACCCTTATAGAGAACGTTATAATAATAACGATTTTAGTTCGAAAACCGGTTTTTGAAAATTGGAAACCGGTTTCAACCGGTTAATATATCGGTTAAAAAATAATTATAAAAATTTAATTTAAAAAAAAAATTCATTAAAAAAATAGTAAAAATTTGTCATCTGAAAAAATATAACAAAAAAATGCAATTTAATTAACGAATATTCGCAATAATTCCCGTAATACCTTCAGAAAAAGACAGATAACTTTGCAATTGTAAACTTGCATAATGCTGACAAAGAGACTACCTCGAAAAGGATTACCTACTTTTATGACTCTTCAATAAAATGGAAACTGTAAAAACTGTCGTTACTCAAATTCAAATACAAAGGGTAACACAGAAATAAAAAAAATATAAAACATTTTTCGTGCTAAATGATATTAAAAATAAAGGTTAATGTTCGTTAAAACCGGTTTTTTTTCTGTAGTTAACGGTTACCGGTATTTTCAGTCTTAAAAATATCGGTTAAAATTATGGTTAAGGTTCACAATTTTCGTTCAAAATTTCGGTTACCGGTTATAATTAACCGGTTTTATTAACCGGTTACATGCCCTGTTATAAAGAATGTTAAGCAAGTCACAAGTCTACTAAATATTGAGACAAGCATCTGTGAGAAGTAAGTTTGTAAAAACAATTGAAAGTTTGATGTAAACAAGCTATATCGCGTAAAGCACGTGAAGCAAGCATCTCATACCTAATACCAACAAGTCTACTAAATATTGAGACAAGAATCTGTGAGAAGTAAGTTTGTAAAAACAATTGAAAGTTTGATGTAAACAAGCCATATCGCGTAAAGCACGTGAAGCAAGCATCTCATACCTAATACCAACAAGTCTACTAAATATTGAGACAAGAATCTGTGAGAAGTAAGTTTGTAAAAACAATTGAAAGTTTGATGTAAACAAGCTATATCGCGTAAAGCACGTGAAGCAAGCATCTCATACCTAATACCAACAAGTCTACTAAATATTGAGACAAGAATCTGTGAGAAGTAAGTTTGTAAAAACAATTGAAAGTTTGATGTAAACAAGCCATATCGCGTAAAGCACGTGAAGCATCTCATACCTAATACCAACAAGTCTACTAAATGTTGAGACAAGAATCTGTGAGAAGTAAGTTTGTAAAAACAATTGAAAGTTTGATGTAAACAAGCCATATCGCGTAAAGCACGTGAAGCATCTCATACCTAATACCAACAAGTCTACTAAATGTTGAGACAAGAATCTGTGAGAAGTAAGTTTGTAAAAACAATTGAAAGTTTGATGTAAACAAGCCATATCGCGTAAAGCACGTGAAGCATCTCATACCTAATACCAACAAGTCTACTAAATGTTGAGACAAGCATCTGTGAGAAGTAAGTTTGTAAAAACAATTGAAAGTTTGATGTAAACAAGCCATATCGCGTAAAGCACGTACAGCAAGCATCTCATATCTCATAGCAAAGTGCGGAGTTGAAAACAGGGTCGTAAACCGCTCGAATCATCTTTGTTCCACACAATAAAGATTCCAGCGCAATCTCGCATCACCGCTGCCTGCATTTGCATCTGCCGGGAAAAATGCCACTATCGCAGGTGGCCAAGGTTGCCTGGCAACGGCGGCTAACTTCATTAATAAATTCCGTGTAATAGGCCGGGGATATTCAAGTGAAATTGGCGACGGAATCATCTCCGGCCTTGAACTCACGTATGAACCGGTCCGGCAAACCGATAGAAAAAGTGAAAGATGCTCATAAAACGATCATAGGATGTAATCGTTTTGACAGCTACGTTCTCATCTTCTTTGAGGTCCGTGAACTTAGGATCTTGCCAAATTATAAACACATAAAAATGACCCCGGTGTTGCACTTTACACTACAGTAAATGTGCCAGGAAGGTGACGTCCAGTAAACGTTTTCTACGATATAAATATATGTGTATTTATTATTCAATTTTTATAATAAAGTGAAAGACGCTCATAAAACGATCATAGGATGTAATCGTTTTGGTTTTGACAGCTACGTTCTCATCTTCTTTGAGGTTCGTGAACTTAGAATCTTGCCAAATTATATATACATAAAAATGAGCTCGATGATGCACTCTACACTACAGTAAATGTGCCAGGAAGGTGACGTCCAGTGAACGTCTTCTATGATATAAATATGTCATGACAATTTTTATAATAAAGTGAAAGACGCTCATAAAACGATCATAGGATGTAATCGTTTTGACAGCTACGTTCTCATCTTCTTTAAGGTCCCTGAACTTAGGATCTTGCTAAATTCTATACACATAAAAATGACCCCTGTGATGCACTCTACACTTCAGCTAACGTGCCAGGGAGGTGACGTCCAGTAAACATCTTCTACGATATAAATATATCATGTGTATTTATTATTCAATTTTTATAATAAATTTAAAGACGCTCATAAACCGATCATAGGACGTAATCGTTTGACAGCTACGTTCTCATCTTCTTTGAGGTCCGTGAACTTAGGATCTTGCCAAATTATATACCACGTAAAAATGACCCCGGTGATGCACTCTACACTTCAGCTAACGTCCCAGGAAGATGACGTCCAGTAAAAGACTTCTACGATATAAATATATCATGTGTATTTATTATTCAATTTTTATAATAAAGTGAAAGACGCTCATAAAACGATCATAGGATGTAATCGTTTTGACAGCTACGTTCTCGTCTTCTTTGAGGCCCGTGAACTTAGGATCTTGCTAAATTCTATACCTCATAAAAATGACCCCTGTGATGCACTCTACACTCCAGCTTACCTGCCAGGGAGGTGACGTCCAGTGAACGTCTTCTACGATATACATATATATAAAGTGTATTTATTATGTAACAGGGGGGGGGTGAAAATAATGATGCTATGATTATGATTACTTTGATGACTTTCAAAATGACGATGATGCACAACATTAAGGAACTCGATGGGACGAAATTGGACGAAAACACACGCTTTTGCTTAAATAAAATTTATTTAATTATTGACAAATAAACTAAATTATACTAATATTATTACAATGGACTAAACATTGTATGAACAATCCGTCCGATTGTCCATACCGCGATCAGAGCGAAGTGCTCCGACGTACGTGCGTCTTCATCAGACGTAGATATTCGACTCTTCTACAAAATCTATTAAGTTATCGAGGGCTGAGAAGAAATCATCCCTTTGCTCTCCCTACCAGATCTTGTAAAAATTTATCTTTAAAAATACAGTTCTTACGCATTCTGAATGACAGTGAAGCGACAAATTTTGAACTTTATTATCAAAAACTAACACATATCAATTCTGAATGCAAGAAATCAAATTTCCTTACGCTCAGGTTTTCAGTAACATATGGAAAACATTCCATATTGTTAAAATTATCAACTTTTATAATGAATTTAAAGACGCTCATAAACAGATCATAGGGCGTAATCGTTTCGGTTTTGACAGCTACGTTCTCATCTTCTTTGAGGTTCGTGAACTTAGGATCTTGCCAAATTATATACCACAGAAAAATGACCCCGGTTATGCACTTTACACTTCAGCTAACGTCCCAAGAAGGTGACGTCCAGTGAACGTCCTCTACGATATAAATATGTCATACTAGACTACCGATATCTGACATAAAACAGTTTTGGCACAATCAGCAAGTACAATCAAACCAACTAGTCTCCGTACATCTTTGCGTATTGTTTTTCAAATATATAAACTACCCTGAAACCTTCTGGAAGTTAGTAATTGTTTCAGATGAACCAAAATAAACATTTCTCTGTTTTGGAATTAGAATATCATATTCCAGCACGCTTATTGATGTTGGAAGGAGCTTCATTCTTAAACGATTTTTGGTTATATTTTGTTATTTGAGATTGGCATGACTGCATTAAATACACAAAATATCTAGGCAACTGACAAAGTAATTCTAATTTATTTGGGAGGCCATGAAACAAATTGCTTGTTTTACTATGTATAAAAGAAACAGAAATCACTGTCACCAACCTAACTATTCTATCAAAAAAAATCCCTTAATGGAAATTGTCAAATATTATTATAAAAAATAATTTGAATAAAAGCCGAAACAGAGAAAATAGTATAAAACATTCGTTATAGAAGGCAATTCAAGCACTCGTTCGTTCGGGCACTCGGTGCTTAGCGCTCGTTCCCGAAATTCAAACTCGTGCTTGAAAAGGTTGCCTTCTACAACTTATGTTTTAATATACTATTTTTGATCAGATTGACGAATTATTGTTGGGAAAAGGAAGAATGAACAAATTAAAAAAATTATACCCAACAGTGAAATTTGGAGGAGGATCTGTGCTTGTAGGGGGCTATGTGTGCAGAAGGGGTGGGAAACTTAATTTTTATTGATGGGAAATGGAACAAATGGGTTATTTGAATATTTTAAAAAAGTAGTTGGAAACATGTGTTGAGAAATTGAACTAATTGGTTTGAGTATATATTTCATGTATATGTATAATTAATATTCTTCTATTTTTATAATACATTTTGGCGTTAAATAACGGTCTTTGGTAAACATTAATCTCTAAATATTTCAAAAAAATTATAGGAAATGACTACATATTACAACTATGAAGTCACTTGCATTTGCAACAGGATTTTCCAAGTTATGCTTTTAAAGAAGTCATAAATCAATTTTATTTGAGTATGTTCTCGTGAAACGAAAATAAAATAATTAAAAAAAATGAATTTATTACTCACGAAGTTAGATATTATTATCCGTTGTATATACCGGTAATGATATATTTACACCGCGAAGAAATTTGATTCTATAAGAGTTTATTATTTTGCAAAGTAGGTATTATATATGATTCTTATACCTTTTTCAACAAAAACGTATAAAAAAATAAAAACTTATGGGATCTTTCCAGCCATCAAACTCCAAATAAAAAATATATCTGTAGCCTCAAGTAATATACAGGTATATTTATTTATGAGTTATATAAATATTTCCGATTTAAAAAGCGACTACCATAAATAGAAACTAGAATAAGGAACAATGTTAAACATTTACAACATGTTATCTTGTCTCCTCATTGTCAAATTTCAAGTATATTCAACCTTTGATATGTCTTAAATAAATAAACAACACTTACAGCAACAAAAATATCTACCAATCTATTTTTAGAATATTAAAAATTTACGACGCAAAGAATTTCAATCTAAATTCAAATTCCATCAATTAAACTAAGCAGAAGGTCTCAAACTTTAATAATTTAAATTCCTCCAGTGGTTCCAAATAGTAGGGGATGTTTAATGACAAACGTTTACTGTGTGCAGAGTAATTACTAGCTATACCTCAGGGGTGAGTTTGTAGAGGGGAGGTACCCCTTACGCGCGTTACATATTAAACCTTTAAAGGGGTGCAAAGAGAATGACAGGATTAGGATTTATTAAATAAATAAATTATTACGCGATTATCTGGGTTTATCATATCGATTAGAGAATGTATGATAACGAGATAAACTGGTATAGTATTTGAAATATATGTATTTGGAAAAGTATTTGAAATACCTTTGTACAAGTATTTGAAATATTAGTATTTGTTTGTATCTAAAATGCACACTGTCGCCTATTGTCTGTTATCAGGTCGCACAAGTTATATACTAAAGAGCTTAATTTCTTTGTACTATAATTAAAAGTTTTTAAAATACTCAAAAGTATTTGAAGTACCTAAAGTCTTTGAAATACTTACTAGTATTTGAAATAAAATATTAGGTATTTTATTATTTGAAATATTGAATATTTCAAATACTACAGTTACAGACTTGTAATACTTTGGTTTGGTATTCTGTATTTTCTATCTGACATACTTTTTTTAAGTATTTTATTTATTATATTTCTTTAATTTTAGTAAAATGAAAAATAAATAAATAATTTATTTATTACTCGCTTGTAAACCAGCATTTAATCACCAAGGAAAGTAATCATTACAAGATGTTAACCTGTAAAAGTTTTACAAGCTGTCAATATTGTTGCATTGTTTTCATTACTGTGTTTGTGTCTTGTCATTGTTTTGACAACATTAGTAACTGCCAGAACTTCATTATACTTTTGATTTTATTTACAGTTACACAAAAATTACAAGTAAAAATTTCCATCTATAACCTGTAAAACGTTTTTACGTCGCTTATAATTTAAAATACTATTTTCGACATAAATATGTAACGTTACTTTACATCTTTCTCGACTGTTATGATGAATATTCGTTCATTATAATCAGGGCATGTAACCGAAAAAAATACTGCTTAACGGTTAACCCTTATAGAGAACGTTATAATAATAACGGTTTTAGTTCGAAAACCGGTTTAAACCGGTTAATATATCGGTTAAAAAAAAAATTAAAATTAATTAAAACAAATTAATTATAAAAATTTGATTAAAAAAATAGAGAATAATTAATTAAAAAAAATTTTTTTAAATATCTGAGAAAAATATCACAATTAAAAAAAAGCAATATAATTAATGAATATTTACAAAAATTCCCGTAATATATTCAGAAAAACGCAGGTCACTTTTCAATTTTAAACTTGCCTGTGTTGACAAAGGCCGTATTTATTTGGGACTTTTTAAGTAACCTTAACGGCCAAAGAAACTACCTACATTTATGACTCTCCAATAAAATGTTAATTGTAAAAACTGTGATGACTCATGTTCAAATACAAATAGAAAACACAGATATAAAAAAAATATATTAAAATTTTTCCTCGCTAAATGATATTAAAATAAAGGTTAATGTTCGCTAAAACCGGTTTTTTTTTTAAGTTAACGGTTACCGGTATTTTTGACCTGAAAAATATCGGTTAAAATTACGGTTAAAGTTCACAATTTTTGTTCAAAATATCGGTTACCGGTTTTTATTAACCGGTTTTTTTAACCGGTTACATGCCCTGCATACTTCTGACAACTTTTTGCTAAAAACAAAAGCTGATTGACATGGTAATTATTTGTCATTTTTTATTTACATTTAATACCAAATACGACGTACTTCTGACAACTTTTCTCCAGAAACAAAAGCCTGTTGACATGATTTTTGACATTTTTGCACGCCAAACATAGTCTAGTACTTACATTTGATACCAAGCACGACTTACTTTTGAAATATTTTAGCTGAAAACAAAAGACATTCGACAAGGAATTTTTTTGTCATTTCTACACGCCAGCCCTCATCAAATAATCCTTTCATTTGATACCAAACACGAGTTACTTCTAAAATATTTTAGCAGAAAACAAAAGATAATCGACATGGAACATTTTGAAGAATACAACGGGCGTGATCTTGAGTAATAGTACACTTAAGTTGTGTACTTTTAAAGTGCTATTAGTTTGTGTCTTATATATTAACTTTTATTATTCCTTTTACATCTGTGACTGTATTATTTACGAGATTATAAAAGTATATTATCCTATTATTTCGGCCCTCTACGTTACGGGAAAAATACTGATATTCGATTTTGTCATTTGTTTAAGCCTACTTGATTGCAATTTTAAACACCTGATAAAATTTGTTTTAAACGATATTTCTCTGGAACTAATGATCGGGCTTGAAAAATAAAAAAACTGTTGAGAAGAGAATCGAAAGGCGTTTCGAACTGTGTCATGTTTGACACTCTTTTCCATTTAAAATTTTTGAGGTGCAGTCCACCCCCATTTTAGGGTTGAAGTTATGCCATTGGAACTAATCCATTCAGGTGTTCCCCCTTTATACTAAAAAATGACGTGTTCGAGCGGTTTTTTGCAAAATTGATGTTAAGTGGCCAAAAATTGCGCTGATAATTTTCATTGAGCCACCCTGTATATAGAAGGTGGAAATAATAATATAAGAAACAGTTAATAAACAAATAATTAGGACAAATGAACTTTATCTAAACAAAAGGATGTCTGTAAAACAATTGTTAGTTGTTAATTGGACCACGAACCTTGGCCTACGACGGAAATGATGACCGGAAGTACTTATATTTGGAAATTTTGTTTTGATAATTGTTACCTATATTCGCAAATATATTAAAAACCATATCCAAATAAAAATTAATATCTTTTCTCATCTCCAAGTAATTTACAATCATAGTTAATCATGAAAACTAACAATATTTAGATTTACACCTTAAAATTTTGATTTTACAGCCGGAAAAATCCAAAATGACCCATTTTTCGGTCAAAAATCTTGGTTTTTTAAAATAGTCCAAATTGATAGTCGCCGATGAGCTGATTCTAAATTTTCAAACCGAATTTAATTATCTCTTCCCATTCCTGAGATATTAGGCTTCAAAGTTGCACCTCAAAAAAGTGTGTTTTTTGACTATATCTCTAAAATGGATAGAGATACAGTCTCAAAGATTATACCAGTCGATTCTACGCACAAAGTTACATAAAGAAATGTTTTCTTCGCATATATGTTCTTTGGAACGATTTGGTGTAAAATGAGAAAAAAGAAAAAAACCGGAATTTCAGTTTTTCGCTGGAGAACTTTTTGGGTCCAAATCTTTTCATTTTTCAGACTTAAGTAAATACGGATGCGCTGATTTCAAATTTTCAAACCGATTTCAATTATCTCTTACCGTTCTCGAGATATTTGGGTTCAAAGTTGGAACTGAAAAAAATCGTTTTTCAGGAATATCCCTGAAATGGGTCAAGATACGATCTCGACGACTTCACCAATCGATTCTACGGGCAAAATTACATAAGTGTACCAATTTTCAGATTAATATTCCAATGGATACAATTTTTAGAGCGATAAAACGAAAATCGCGAAAATCAAAAAATCGCCTGATGAACCCCTTGCGATTTTTTTCGATTTTTGACGATTTTCGTTTTTCCTCTATAAAATTTGTATCCATTGGAATAAAAATCTGAAAATTGGTACAAAAATGTAATTTTGCTCGTAGAATCGATTGGTGAGGTCGCCAAAGTCGTATCTGAACCCATTTCAGAATTATTCCTGAAAAACTGATTTTTTCAGGTCGAACTTTGAACACAAATATCTCGAGAACGGTAAAAGATAATTGAAATCGGTTTGAAAATTTAAAATCAGCGCATCTGTATTTAGTTAAGTCCAGAATATAAAAAATTTTGGTTACAAAAAGTTCCCAAGCGAAAAATTGAAATTCAGGTTTTTTCGTTTTTCTCATTTTTCACCAAATCGTTCCAAAGATCGTATATGCGGAGAAAACATTTCTTTATGTAACTTTGCGCGTAGAATCGACTGGTGTAATCGTTGATACTGTATCTCTACCCATTTTAGAGATATGTTCAAAAAACACACTTTTTTGAGGTGCAACTTTGAGGCCAAATATCTCAGGAATGGGAAGAGATAATTAAATTCGGTTTGAAAATTTGAAATCACCGCATCGGCGACTATCAATTTGGTTTTTTCCAAAAAATCAATAAATTTAACCTAAAAATGGGTTTATTTGGATTATTTCACACCCTGGAATGGGTTTAAAGTGCTTAACAATGATTTAGGTGTTTATAATTAAAAAAATAAGTTTAACACGATTATGTGTTGCATTTTATACCCAAAAATGAGTTTAAAAGTGTCTAAACATATTGTATAGTACATTTGGAAATTTGTCACACCTTAAAATGGGTAAAAAGGAACCCAAACCTGACCTAAAATTGGGTTTAAAGGATGTCAACTATCAAAAACCAAAATTTTGGACTCATACATGGGTATTTTTGGAATATTTCAGCTGTATATTAAAAATTTTACAGTAAAAACCTAAAAATTGTAACTTTTTATATTCAACTGTAATTAGAAATTACTAAAAGTTAGTTACAAACAGGGAATGTAACCGAAATAAATACTGGTTAACGGTTAACCCTTATAGAGGACGTTATAGTAATAAAGGTTTTAGTTCGAAAACCGGTTTTTAAAAATTGGAAACCGGTTTAAACCGGTTAATATATCGGTTTAAAAAATTATTAACATTAATTAAAAAAAAAGTAATTATAAATATTTGATTAAAAAAAATTATAGAATAAATAATTTAAAAAAATATCAAAAAATTACCATCTGAGAAAATATAACAATTAAAAAAAACAATATAATTAATAAATATTCACAAAAATTCCCGTAATTTATTCAGAAAAACGCAGGTCACTTTTCAATTTTAAACTTGCCTGTGTTGACAAAGGCCGTATTTATTTGGACTTTTTAAGTAACCTTAACGGCCAAAGAGACCTACATTTATGACTCTCCAATAAAATATTAATTGTAAAAACTGTCATGACTCATGTTCAAATACAAATAGAAAACACAGATATAAAAAAAAATATTAATTTTTTTTCTCGCTAAATGATATTAAAATAAAGGTTAATGTTCGCTAAAACCGGTTTATGTTTTTTTTTGGTTAACGGTTACCGGTATTTTCGGCCTGAAAAATATCGGTTAAAATTACGGTTAAAGTTCGCAATTTTCTTTAAAAATATCGGATACCGGTTTTTATTAACCGGTTTTTTTAACCGGTTACATGCCCTGTTTATAATTATATAAGTTGTTCGCCAGGACAGCAATTTAAACGTTAATGTGCCAACAAAAATATAAAAAGACTTTGAATGAGATACTCAATTCCACAAAGGAAGGAAACATATTGTCGTTAAAGCAAAATATTTACTTAAAAATGAATTATAACCATTCTTGCAATGCATTGCAATGTGTAATTTTTTTCATCATGAATCTCACTGAGGGTAGACAATTATATATCTATCTAAACTATACTTTATATTTGAGTATTATTGACCTAATGTTGACTTGAATATTGAACTATACACTCAGCATTTGGATTATAAATCTTGTTTGACATTTTATTTAAATTTCAGATATAAGTCTGTTAAATAGTATAGATACTATAAAAATATGAGTAATATTAATGAGTAAAATATTTGAACGGTTGTAAGCTTTTAAAAAAGTTAATTGCGTATTTTTTGTCGTGTTTACAAATAAACAAAATATATAGTCGCAGTTGTTTTTTGATAGTACACTAATAATTTTTTCGACTATGAATTACTTTATTTGAATCTTTAATTATTCATTGGCTTAATTAGCCGTATTGACTTAATCAGTTGAAAAATTAAATTGAGTGTTGACAAATTATGAAAAGACGAGTTTCCGCATTGTTCGCATAAATGTCATCTAGCAATGACACGCTTATTAATCGATTAATGCATGGTTTACGACCAACAGATAAACAGAAAGTGACAGATTCCAGAGAAGAATATAGATAAGGACCTTTACTGCTTGTTGCGTAAGTCTGAGACATCTATAAATCTATCAACCTATCTATTAATCTATAGTTGTAAATAGCTTTCGTGTGCTAAATGTCATAAAACTATTAGGCTTGCATTATTAGAATTATTGGCGTTTTTATAACGTCGTAAACATAGACAGGTAGTTTATTGATGAAAATTTGGTAAATAAAATAATTAATTTCATCCCATTAGGTATATGTATTACCTAATACATATGATATTTTTTATAAAATATTGTCCACCAAATATGAATGATTTTTATGTGAATTTTTTTTTCATTACTAATATAAACAAGACATCCTGATTTTATCGATAGTTTTTTTATACAATTTTTTTTGTTTTAGCAACCAACAGGAAAGAAAACTGAAGGTAAATCCCGACTTCGAAGGAGAAGGGGTTTTACCTAACGTCAGTTTTTTGAATGATTTTGATTGGAAGCAAAAAAATGAGGGCCTAAAAATAAAAGTATATCTGAGAAAATAAAAGAGGTCGTTTTGCATTTGATGAGATAAATTCCAAAGACAACGCAAAATTATATATTTTAATATTATTATTTTCAAATATTAATTAATTATCACAGTGATAGTTATAAACAATTAACAACTGTTTATTTGCTTATTGTTTAATGCTCTAATACTTAGTAACCATAGCTATACGAAATCCAATGTTTCACGTTAAAATAAACTCACGATATTATGATCATTTCATGAATGACAACAGTGCGAACATAATTTTTTTCATACCAACAAATTATAACCATGACGACGTTACTGCGATTTTATCAAATGTCTTTAATAAAAAACTGATGGAAAAATCAAATGAAGCATTCTGATTATGTAAAAATGACGTGTGTGAAACAATCACACAAAATTGGGAATTGTCATCAAATGAAATATTCTGATTGGATGAAAATGAAGGACGTGATATAACAGTATAATTAGTCGTTGGATTTATACCAAAGAAGACGAATTCCAGACGACATATTTGGACACTTTTGCTATAGCGTAAAGTGTGCACCACAACGAATAATTATTGAAGAATAAATAGTTTTTACCTCGCCGAAAATCAATTTCAGATTGTCCGAATTAGAAAACTATTAACCTATTCAACGATCTATATTTGAAATAGTTGAAACTGCAAGAATTTTGTTCCAGTGATAATAACACAGACTGTAAAACTGAAGCATGCGGAGGCATTTTACGAAAGATTTAAGACACACTCCCCCATTTAGTAACAAAGAACCCCTGCAGATCTGTGGTTTACGGTTTAACCTTACAAAAGAAATCACTAAATCTATTGTGGTGCGGATTCAATACCATAAAACCAATTCTAAGAAATTGGAAGGGACTAGACTTTCTCAAGTATTTGAAAAAGACGAAATTCTTTAGCTTCTGTATAGTCCCTCCATGATATCTATGAATTCACATAATCAAAAATGAACTATTTATCTTTTTTATCTTTTTAATATACTTTGATCAAGACATCATCTTTTACATATTCTATATTTGTTAATGATAGAGAAAATGCGAACATACAATAAACATGAGATATACCCCAAAAACCATACTTTCTTAAGGTGTAACGTTTCACATTTAACTGTGATTGGAAATAACATGGAGATGTAAAAAGATATTAATTATTAATTGGAAATGTGATTATTAAATATTTTATTGACCCATCAATTAAACAGAAAATGATTTTTTACCGTAAACCCATTTTTAACTTAAAAAATAAAAGATTTTCTAAAACTTTGTATTCTTATTTAATCCTATAGTAATGAAATGAACATTTTGATGTGGTCAGAACATGACCTCTAACCTATCCTCTTTACATCTTTTATTAATATTTATATCCGTGCGTTGACTTCTATAATTATTTTTATAATAATTTCAATTTCAATTATAATAATTGTCACTGTCAAATACAAAATATTTATTTCCAAAAGCAAACCGAATCATTAATTACTTGTAAAAGATAAATGAGACTAGGTAGAAACAAATTTGAACTATAAAATTTTAGCGAATGATACAATTTTATATTATTATTTATAAAAATTCTAATATATTCATAATTAATTAAAATATTTCAGAAAAACACTTCAGATCTTCATTACAATACCACTTCCAGTTGCACGATTAACACCAAAATCTAATCAGAATCCGATCTAATCTAGGATATTAGAATATTACATCCAAAATTTTAGTTTTTTTAAATCAGTGGTATTTGAGTAATCATTACAACATACATCCATCCATTCTTCAAAGCGTGCTTATCCATTGAAAACTCACTATTAGATTTTTAGCATGATTTCAATATATCTCTTACTGAGTGGTGAGAGGTAAAAATATCGAGTGCTTTTTACTTCGGGATTTTTCATTTAGTATCAAAGAAGTCAGAGAAAAGTTATTCCAGATTAATAACGATTTGACATCTAGTAAGGTTTTTTGTAAAAAGTGTGACTTTTTCTAACGATGGAGTGAAACACACAAACATTCATGCTTCATCAGGATTCGAACTAGCAATACCTGACAAAACCTGCTAACCCTATCTCACCTATCACCAGGTATATTATTATTTCATTCTGAAATCTAGTTAGGTGAAAACAAGCAAAAAACCGTTCGGTATAATTCTCCTATAAATTATACCCTGTGGTTACCTCCTGAGCGTTACCTGGGGGTATGAAGTTAACAGCTCCTAAATTTACAACGTGTTCAACCCTGTTTGACCGACGAGCCGCCAAACAAGAGCCGGCGCCAAGGAGGCAAGGCCTGCGCGATCACCTTGCTTGCGCGGGTCAGGGTAAGGACATGAGAAGATTGAGACAGTTTGCTTAGGAATATAGATACAGACCGAGGTTAATACCTTATTAGGCAAGGACGCTTAGATGATAGATATAGATACGCATTTCCGCGAGGTATTTTCAGAGTTGGTATTCCTACAAGGAATTGGCCTTAAATGCTCAAATGTTTCATCGTCATAACAACGGTTAACTATTGTCTTAATATCACTAATATGCGTAATACTAAGAAATAATTTTTCATAGATTGTTTGATTGCTATATGGAGTGGTGTCGTGTAAAAAATAATGATGTTGGAACGCATTTTTGATATTGACTTATGCAACTACAGGTGCATTGTTTTTGTCATCCGTTTCACTTTACTTATGTTAAAGAAAATTAAACGGAACTGATATCTTTGACAAGTAAAAAGAATGATAATTATAGTTAACTTCAAAACTATCTCTCCAAATCTATACAATCTTTCAAACTAGGTATAAATAAGAAAAAAAATGTCCATAACATTTACATCTTAATTTTATAATAATAGTATATGGTACAACAATAAAGAAATAGATAGTGTTTCACGAGAGTCATGTATTTCTCTAGATCTTGAAACACTCTTGCAAAAAATGCAAGACAAGAACAAGACAAGAGGTACAAATTTCAAAACAAGAAATTGTCTTGCAAGAAATGTGCAACAATAGCAACATTTTCTTCAATTCTTGTACTCTCGCATTTTTTGCTAATTTTGAATCTAGATTTATTATGAGAACCTACCTATAAATTAATAAAAGTACAAAAAAAATTAGCTTCAAAACAAAAATTAAACAATACGATTTTTGACAGAACTGTGAGATATAAACTTATACCTTAACGTTGTCTATGGTTATCGTAGGAAATGAGAATTTGTTTACAATACATTATGTATCAGTAACAATAACAAACATACAACAAGCAAATATCATAATAGTCGTAGAAAAGAAAACATTATTATAAATTTTAAAATGTTTTTTCCACGATCGTAAATTGCTTTTACTGGTTATTACGTCTATAAAGACGCTAAGAACTTTATACTGTTCTTGAACGGTAAGTAGATTCAATATTAAGCCAAATGCATAAAAATGTTTTAATAAATTCATTTTTTTTTTTAAATGAAACAAAAAATACATAATACGACAGGTAGAATTCTATTCATGTTGTACAGTAATTGTGAAATACATTTTCTCTGTAAAGAATGTTGAATGGAACGGTTTGTAAAGGTCGAAATATTTCCCATCCCTTTTGAGGTAGTTGCTATTTACATTTAACTGTAATTTTTCTTCATACTGACCTATTTTGGACTTTGAACTTGAGTTCAGTTATTTATTGCGATAGCAATGTGTAGGAAAATTAAATTATGCAAAAATATTCTCATAAAAAATACTAATATATTTCTCAAGCGTACACGATTATTTTATTCACGTGTCAAATTTAGTATATAATTATAATAGTGTTTTGTTTATGGGTGCTTTTACTTCCAAGCCCACGTTGATTATATTTTAAGATTTTTTGCTTATTCGCTAATTTAGACTTTAGCATGTAGTTGTCAAATATCATTATGAATGCTAGAGTGATATTCTTGTTAATTTCATAATTGAAATTTACGAGGATTTTATGGAACGACTGCTTTTTTGCAACATCAAAAAGAAAAACATTAATTATCAACTTGAATTTATTTTTTCCACAGTATGTATTTCATTTACTAATCAAATATCAAAAAGGTAAAGAATATTATGTTTTGTGTATCAATATTTTACAAAAAGAAATATTTTTCTTGTCAAACTTGAAGTAAAAGGAATGTGAGATGTGGGGTTCAAACCCCAGCCAATTTTTATCCAAAAAAATATTTTTGTGTCCGAGTGGTTCAGATGTAGGAATATGTGATACTGAAAATATATCGGTACTTAAATATCAAAAATATCGAATAAAAATTATGGATAGCAATACAAGATCGAACATAATTTTAAGTATAGAAAGAAAAATGTAGGAAGCAATGAAAACAAATATTTTTTTTTATAAAACATACAGATATTTTTAATTATTTTTAAGTTTTACAATAAAATTAAATTCATTACTCTTGTTTATTGCATGTACCTACCAAGAAAGTATAACATTTTCAGGTGTTCATTTTTGAAATTCATACATCACAGTAAAGCCTGAACATTTTTCTTTAATATGTGTAAAAACAAAAGTATGTTACGGTGTGTAACTTTTAATAACATAAATAAATATTCAAAATAATCAGCATTTTATATAGGTAGCTATTTTCTTACATGCTTATTAAACTTAATATTGCTCTGAAACTATATGGTAAAAAAAATATTTTTACATATATTATTCTTTGTACAGCATACTTTTAGACAGTACATTTTTAATTGCACATTTTCTCATAATAATTGTATATTTGGCATAATTATAAATAATGTCTATTCGGGAAACCACTCAAAAGTTTTACTTGAAATGAATATATGTTGTATAAAACATCAAATTTAAGAATATTTTATTAATTTCACAAAAAAACCAAAACTGTTTTAAAAATATAAATAATTTACATGGCCAGGGCGATTAAAATGTTAGAATATCATTTAAAGAAATTATTATACATGTAGTCAAGTATATTTTTTCATATTTTATTTTCAAGAATCATTAAAAATGTGCATATTAATCAAGTATTTATGTTTACAAGCGGTATCACAAACAATAAACTAAATACTGCACTGCTGTACTGATATTAATAAAATATCGATACTATAATATCGATATCGAAAGAAAAGTATCAATATTGGTATCGTAACAGTTGCAATCTGGCAACTACCACCGCTAAAATACAAGTAAAACTTGTGTAGAAACACAAATCCTAAAATTCATTTGCCCTACGTTCCTCAGTAAAATGATGTTGTTATGTTGATAAAAACATTAAAGATCTATTCCTTTTGGGAACGTCGTGTCAAGATACAAAACAAGATTTAAACACAGCCATATTTTACTTTAATTAAAATTGTTGAGTCTACAAATTCATATATTTAATTAACTAATTATAAAGAATCTTCTCTTTGTCCATCGTCATATATCATCACAGATATTGTGTTGACAAATTAATTAATTGAAACTTTCAGAGAAATCTCTGTACACACATACATCATTTGTGATTTTATTTAAATTTTAATGATGCTAAATAATGATTTCCACTAACCATATGTCTTGAATAAACATCTAAGCTTCGAGGAAAGCAGTAAAAATTTTCTTTACTACCTATATTTTACATTTCGTAACACGAAAACATGTTTACTTAATTGGTAAATTGGGATTTATTATTATTTCGTGTGTATGATATTATTTTCATAATTTATGTTGTTATATATGTTTGGAGAACATATTTGTAAGTGGTATACTTTATATTTTATTGCTATGTATATGTAAAAATAAGTTATGAAATTTATTATATTTATCAATAAATTTGGTAAAAACCTACCTGTATAATATTATAAATATAAAAAATAGAAATAAATATATTAAATATTATTGTTAAACAATTAAAAATATAGACTAGTAATAATATATTCAAATATAAGCATCATATGTTTTATTTGTAACGGTCATTTTGACGTAATACAACATACAACACTATTTTTATATGTTAATTTTTGACGTATCCTAACAAACTGCATATCAAATTAACGACAAAATCATAAGTAAGCTAATAGTAATATTTTTAAAACTCACATCTTAAATTTTCCACGGAAATTTTGCAAGGAACTGGGAGCAACGCGCACTTACACAACTTTCTTGATAACACCAAACAAGCTAGCATTTGTTTCATGGCACACTGCCAGCCCAAACTCACAATAAATAAAAATACGTTATTTCAACGGCAACTATATTTTTTGAATATTACTGATATAAAATAAATTGTTTATGGGTGGAAAATGTATCTTTATTAATTATTACCCAAAATTTGGTGTGGTAAATATTAAAAATTATTTTTAAAATGTTTTGTAGGTACAGTTTTTGTCAATTTTATTTTTATGATTTTTAAATTAATTTCAAATTTAGGTCAACAATTCTCAGTTATATTTTAGGTATATTATTGCTTATACTTATCAATAAAAAAGCAGATAATTTGAGATTTATTCCTGGTTAAAAATTTTACATGATAAAATGCTTTATTGTTTTATTGATATAATTATACTGAAGTGGGTGTTTGATAGACGATACTTTAGACACTCTAGCTGTAGTGAAGAGTCCACCTTTGTGGCTGCATAAGCAATAATATTAAATTATTATTTAAATAAATTTCATTTAAATATTTTTCGTGGAAATGAAGATGTAAAAAGTGCCAAAAAATGTTTATAATTTTAAGATTTATCTGTTATCGTTTTTAAAATGTCCTTTCTAATTTTTCGTGGACAGGAAGAAAATTTGTATAAAGGGCCAATATTTGTAAGTCCTCGATAGTATAGTGGTCAGTATCCCCGCCTGTCACGCGGGAGACCGGGGTTCGATTCCCCGTCGGGGAGATGTTTTAATTCTCAAAACTTTGAGTAAATTAATCCAAAATTGGAGATGCCGGGGATCGAACCCGGGGCCTTTCACATGCAAAGCGAACGCTCTACCACTGAGCTACATCCCCACGTGTTTACCAAACCGGAAATCACAGCCGGAAGTTCCGGAAATTGTCGTAAATGTACATACAAGCGGAAGGTACTAACATATAGATTCACTTATTAATGTAGATAAGTCCGTAAAGTTAAATTTTCTGTAATATACTTCGAAAAATAGTATTTTGTGTTATTAAGAGTAAAAGTGATACTTTGTGTGACGAGCATGGAAGTTTGCACGACGAGCGAAGCGAGTCGGACAATTGAATGCGAGGCACACAAAGACACTTTTAGTTTGAATAACACATTCTATTTTTTCTTCAAACGTAGAAATTTTAAAAATTAATTACTATTTGAAGTTTAACATGTAGGTTATCTGTCAGTTATTCATAATCTTTAGTAACTTTATTCTTAGGTTATTTAGTTTTTATAGTGACATTTAGGGTGATATTACAGATTTCTATTGTACAAGTAACTTCTTATTGGCTGATTATACATACGGTGGCGTAGAAATTAAACGGCGGCTAGAATAAAAAATTATATTACAGCGGCATAGAAATTAAACTTCAACCTTGTCAATCACGTCACAGAAGATGTCACTTTTATGATGTTTGAAGAAAAAGTATATTTAAATTCAGAATTTACTTTTTGGATTTGAGGATTTGAAAAGCGTGTAAGTTTGAAGTGACCTATATTGGGGTAATATCTGGCTTAGCCGTTATTGCTCCCGAAGACTTCCTCGAGTGTTGATTGACTGCTGTCCTTGTTGGGTGCGGTTCGATGCCTATCTCTAACCGTTCCATTGTAGATTTATTCAGGGGTACGCTCCAACAATAGACACCCACCGTTCTCTAACGGTAGGTAGAAATATTGTTATTACAACCTCTCTCTGTAATTATGCTAACTTCGTTTATTTGCTCGATGATCTATATTGATCTACGTAGGCTCGGATCGAACGCCGTTATAGAAAACAAATATCGGTAGTTGGCCGGTATGTATTGTATGCAAAATATCTATTTATCTATCGCATTATAGTCATTCTACTTTGGAAAATATATCCTGTATTATTTCGTTATTATAACTGAAATTTGAAACTGTTTATTCTATTTCCTTTAACAAAATATACGAACATACTACATTCAATTTTCACATTGTATTATTATAATTAAATATTTTACTTTACCAGTTCGAGTTCAAGTACCTGTAACTTGTAATAAATACTCCTTACATTGTAATATATAAATAGGTATGTAATACTACAAACACACCCAATAATAGATAATAATGTTTTAAGTTTTTAATTGTTACTCCAAATATACAAATAGTCAGGGGCTTCTCGTCCTCTTATTATATTGTCACGAGTCGTCAATGCACATAGTTTTAAGTACTAATTTGTAGTAATATATATAGACAGGATCTGACTCGAACACCCGAACCTAGGGATTTAAGATATAATTTCATATTTTGGTAATTTCCTGTTTCCCTAATTATTTTAGGTAAAAATCTTCAAATAACAATTCTGGAGCATACAATTCTGCATATAATTCAAGAAGCAAAATTAATTTTAAGTGCCTTGTAACCTCAGAAATTAGGTATGAAAATGACGTAAATCACCCGAAAAATAGCAGTAGCCATGGAATTGAGACAAAAATGAATAAATATTTAATGGTTTATCTGTCAAGTTAGCTGCGTTAATTATTTTTAATATTTTTTGTAATTAATGTTTTGTCTAGTTACGCTAGAAAATATAGCAATTTTATTTTGCTTTATGTACTATTGTTCACTTCAACAGAGATTCAAATAATAATAAAAATAACTAACGCAGCTAACTTGACAGATAAACCGTTAAACATTTATTTATTTTTGTCTGAATTTCATGGCTACTGCTATTTTCGGAGTGATTTATGTAATTTTCATAACCAATATCTGAGATTATAAGGCACGTAAAATTATTTTCGCACATTGATTCAGATGCAAAATGCTATGTTCTACAACTGTTATTTGACGCTTTTTTACCTAAAAAAATTAGGGAAGCAAGAAATTACAAAAATATGATTTTACTTGTTATATCTGTATATTCGGGAGTTCGAGTCACCACCCTGTATATATTTATATATTTATTTATTTTTCATGAGTAGTCTTCAAAATATTTAATTCATAATTTAAATAACGTATTTTTCATTTTCGTGAATTTGGGATGGCAGCATGCCATGAAACAAATGCAAACTTGTTTGGTGTTCTCAAGAAATTGTGTTAGTGCATATTTCTCCCAGTTCCTTGCAGAATTTCCGTGGAAAATTTAAGAGGTGAATTTTAAAAATATTACTATTAGTTTCATTATGATTTTGTCGTTAATTTGATACATAATTTGTTGGGGTTCCTTATAAATTAACTTGGAAAAATTATATTGTATTGTATCAGAATATTTGACCGTTGCAAACAAAACAGTAATGTTTATATTTGCTTATATTATTATTAGGCGATATTTTTTAATCGTTTAACGATAATATTTAACATTTTTACTTCTAGTTTTCATATTTACAAAATTTATTGATAAATGTAATAAATTTTATAATTTATTTTCACATATATAAAAATAAAATATGAAGTACCACTTACAAATAAGTTTTCCCAACATATACCTATAACGATATAAATTATGAAAATAATATCATATTTAATATTTCAAGTTTTATATTTATAATATTATTTTATAAAATGAGAATTTTTACCAAAGATCTTCGTTAATACTTTATAAAATATTCATTCAATATTTTCAAAGCCTCAAGTGAAATACCCTTGCATATGTACTGCACAGAATGCTTGCTTCAATTTACAAAATTACTACCCTAGCCCATATAAAGGGATAACTTTATTACTGTGACAATATGAACTGCTTCCACATGAGTATGTATAGAGAATGGTTCTACTCTACTATACTTTGTGTACACAGATGTGTGTATGTGTGTGAGTGATGAGTCATAGAGTGGTCGAAACCACCACGTGGTGATGTGAGTGATGCCAATTACTCCCTTGAGAAGAAGGGATGGAGAGATGACATTTTGTAAGGGTGGTTTTAATATAATTAAAAATGTGTAGCCAGATTATGCAGCACAAATATTATGCGATAATTATACAGATGGAAAGAGCATCAAAAATACAACAATATATATTATAAGAAGTTCTTTTTTTGAGTTGTAGTCATTTAATAAAATTCACTTATACACCAACGTTTCGACTGTAAATTAGTCTTCATCAGGGTAGAAGAATTCTTCATATTAGGTTTCTTCGTTTTCTAATCGTCTTGAATTATTAATATTTGTCTTTCTAGTTCTTTATCATAAATTTATTTAATAACGACATTTTTACTTAAGACAGTAAATATTTACCAGTATTCATAACTGTTATGGTCAACGCACCACAAGAATAAATACATCCGATTCCATATCCTGTTTACCTATTTTCTTTGCATGATGTCTATCCTTTACCATAAATTTCACTAATAATTACATTTTTATCTAAGGGGTATTTATCAGACATTACCTTTCAGCATTTTTAACTGAAATGATGAGTGTAACACATGGTGAATTCCTAACATTCCGTTTCTTTTGTCTTCGTATTTTATTATCCTTTTCTGCTTACACCACAGATTTATTTAATAACGACATTTTTATCAAAGAAGAGATTTACCAAACATCGTTTTTTAGAATTCATAACTATTATCGTGAGGGAACCATGAGGAAAAATAAATCATAATCCATATCTTCTGTCTTTTGATCGTTTTTGTATCCTATAACCTTTTTACTTTATCATATATTTCCTTAATATTAGTGTTTTAATATTGTTTTTCTGTTCGTGGTTCGTGATACGGTCCATTCAAAAAACAACTGGTAAATTCAAGGAACATTATAAGTAGCTAATGCTTAAGTGTTTGAATCTGGAAATGTTTGTCCTATTGAAATGAAACCCATAACTCATTAGATCTCCAGTACAGGGAAAGTTTAGCTAGTGAAGATGATGTAGCATGAGTATTTGATGTGGTAGAATGTGGGCATTGAAGTTTCCACAACAGGTAGACTGTACGCTGACAACCTGTATCACTAAAATGCAAGTAAAACCTTTCATGTAACAACTACCTCAGCTACTTGAGGCCCTGTTCCACATGAGAATGTTATGCCGTAGATGAGATGAGCTATTGGAGATGATGTAGCATGAGTATTTGATGTAGTGGAATGTGGGCATTGAAGTTTCCACAACAGGTGATTTTCCTTGGCACCTGAAGCTGCGCCATGGCCCGAGTGAGACATTTCCATCCGCGATCCGCGAACTGGGCGACCGTGCGCGCTCCATATACAGCTCCAGCGCAAAAGGACAAGTGATTCACGCACACATAGGCGGCGGCACTGGGGCACTACACACCCCAGGAAAGGAAACATGGTGCAAACATACAAGGTACAAGAATATCTGATAAATACTTTCTTAATCCCGTGACACATCGGTCGATGACCATTAAATATCAACGATGACCGTCGATGATACATTCTCACCCCAACCGCATCTGGAAAGGAAACACCAAGAAACATGGTGCAAACATACAAAGGTACAACAAATAACAACTCTTATTCACGTGTAGCCATATCTGATAAATACTTTCTTAATTCAGTGACACATCGGTCGATAACCATTGAATATCAACGACGGCCATCGATGAAACATTCTCACATTTTTAAAAAATAATTAGTACTTTATAATATTGAATAATATTTAAAAAATAAATTATTTATAACAACGAAAGGTCTAGGCTTACTTATAAGAATAAGAAAAAAATAAACTATGTTCTCCTCCACTATATAGGTGAGACGGTCCAAGGCTATGAGCTATGAGGTGATGAACTGTTTACCAGATTATTGGATTGTTGTCATTTGTCGTATGTGGTATTCTCTTCGTGTAAACAGCAACCATAAATTACACATTTTATCCAATTATCCATCATTATCGATTTTTTTTTCAAATAATTTTCCTTACAGCCCACATATTTTCATATATATCTTCAACTTCTTCATTGTCATCAACCTGTAATTAATCATTGAAAAACAGTTCTTCAGAACTCGTGGAGCAGCAACTAAATCGTCTACATTTCTAAGCTCCAGTTACTTTTTTTCTTGTTGACCAGTTAAATTGATTTTTTTAGCAATAAAATCCTCTGGTCCATCTCTCCTCAGCATCTGTCCTCCAAAATTCATTCTTTATGTTTCATTTTAGATGAAACAAATAAATATACATTGCTCTCAATCAAAAATATCAAGTCGTAACCATGGATATGATAAATCCCATGTTTCACATTAAAAATACTCACGGTATATACCCCTCTGAAACATGTACGATAATGCAAAGCGAAAAAAAGTCTCATCTATCCCATACGTATACGACAAAAGTGCAACATAAAACATTTTTGAAGCAGAAATTGAAGACGTGAAGATCACCTCAGGGAAACAGACCTTACTTCCTTGTATTCCTATTTAAAATTATGTATGTTCATTTAGATGGTTACATATTTGTGAAGACCCAATAAAAATATAGGTTAGTGAAATAAAGTAATTTGAAAAATGCAATTGTAATCTTTTTGTCCATAAAATGAATCGCATAAACCACTGTGCCTTGTATGGAAGAAATATTTCATTCATGCTATTTATAACTTGATATAGAAAAAAGCGAAATTGCTGATTGGTATTGCAGAACAACAAATTGCATTGTTCCTGCAGAAAAAATCCTCCAGGTTAGCATTACCATATGTAGCAGTCGCTGTAATTGTACCGAGGCCTGAAGGTACTGCAGAAAATTTAATTATAAGTGTTCATAAAGATCACACACAGACACAAAACGAATACAACACAACTACTATACTTTTAAATATAAAAAGAACTTTGTATCGAACAGTGTTTATTTATATCTTTGTATGGATACTATCTTTTTTATTTTATTAAGACGCCACATAAAAAATTAGGGTTTAAGTTTCTAAATTGCTTTTTATAAATCTGAGTCATAATATATTAAAGTATTAGAAACTGTAAGGACATTTTATCGATAAAAGACAATAAGGTCTTGTAAATCAACATATATTGAGTAATCTTAACTACTCTGTTTAATACTTATCAGTTATACTACTGCTGACGAGAACTTAGTTCTCGAAATACGTATTTAGTAATTTTTAAATTTAATTTTAAGGTTAAGGGGTAATTTTAGTTATTTTAATTATAATTTAGCCTTAGACTCCAAATATCATTTATTATGAAGCTTTTTTGCTTAACTAGAACCTACAATGTTCAATTGATACTCTATATGATGTAATTCTTTTTTATTTGCACTTTTTGTTATATAATATCGTTTTAAAGTATCATACTAAAAAAAATCTCAAAAATTGTGACATCTGTAGGTTCTGGTGTAAAATTATCCACATGTGAATGCCAGATCCCAAGTATTGTGGTTTATGGTGCATTTAAAAGTTGGTAAAGTGGACAGTCTGTGATTTAAAGCATGGCAAGGCATTTGTGTGGCACTCTATTTGCAGAAGATTATTCAATTTGTCAGTTTGGAAGTTAAAACATTTGCAGTTGTTTCATTATTAATAGTCAATTTGGGGAAAAATAAAAAAATACGGGTCTAATATTTACCATTATTCTATATTGACTAAAGCCAAATATGAAATATCGTGCAAACCTCATTGTTTGGACGAGAAGTGTCCAATTATTATCTGAGGTTAGTAAACCTTACTGTTTGTAATTCTCAACATCACTAACATCACTTAAAAGAAGATCCAAAACGAGCTACATTAAAATTCATCCATGAAAACCGAAAATTAATTTTCTAGACTAGACTAAAATCCTATTATGCCTTTTTGATTTTATTCTGTTGTTTTATTATTTACCTTTTATTTATTTCGAAATGCTATAACCCCATATCAAAGTAGTGTAGAGTTAAAACAAACCAAACTGTATTAACAGTATTAAATCAAAAATTGTGTTAACAAACGCGAAATCTCCCAAAAATACTCATTTCTGTGCCAAAAATTTTGAATTTAATAAATAGTATATACCAATAGATCTCGATGCACTGATTTCAAATTTTCAAACGGAATGTAATTATCTTTCTTCATTTCTGAGATATATGCTGTCAAAGTTGCACCTCAAAAAATATTGTTTTTTGGCTATATCTCTAAAATATGTAGAGATACAATCTCAACGATTATACCAGTCGATTCTACGGGAAAAGTTACATAAAGAAATGTTTTCTCCGCATATACGTTTTTTGGAACGATTAGGTGAAAAATGAAAAAATCGAAAAAACCTAAATTTCAAAATTTCTCTGAGATACTTTTTGTCTTTCAAACTTTTCATTTTCTGGACTTAAGTATATATCGATGCGCTGATTTCAAACTTTCAAACAGAAATCAATTATCTCTTCCCGTTCTTGAGATATTTGTGTTCAAAGTTGAGTTTTGCCAATACCTAAAAAAACAGGTTTTTTAGGTATACCACTTTAAGGGTTAAGTTTACGGCTATGGAGACCTCATCATTCGATTCTACGGGCAAAATTACATAAGTATACCAATTTTTAGATTTTTATTCCAACGGATACAATTTTTAGAACAGAAAACTTAAAATGGCCAAAATCGAAAAAAATGCCTGATGAACCCCTTACGATTTTTTTCGATTTTTGGCCATTTTCAGTTTTTTCCTTCTAGAAATTCTATCTGTTCAGATATAAATCTGAAAATTGGTACACTTATGTAATTTTGCCCGTAGAATCGAATGGTGAGGTCGCGGGAACCATAAACCTGACCATTTAAGGAGTATACCTAAAAAACCTGATTTTTTAGGTATAACTTTGAACACAAATATCTCGAGAACGGCAAGAGATAATTGAATTCTGTTTGAAAATTTGAAATTAGCGTATCGATATGTACTTAAGTCTAGAAAATGACAAATTTTAAAGACAAAAAGTTTCGAGACGAAAAATTGAAATTTAGGTTTTTTCGTTTTTCTAATTTTTCACCAAATCGTTCCAAATAACGTATATGTGGACAATACGTTTCTTCATGTAATTTTTCCCGTAGAATCGAATCGTAAAGTAGTTGAGAGTGTATCTCTACTCATTTTTGAAATATACTGAACAAACACCCTTTTTTGTGGTACAACTTTGACAGCAAATATCTCCAAAACGAAAAGAGATAATTAAATTCTGTTTGAAAACTTGGTATCAGCGTAGCTAATTCTTTAAAAAATAGTACAAACAAACTTTTGTAGAATTTGAAAATTTTCGAGCTAAAAATTTGATATTTTCAATTTTTTTCGGGTTTATGTAAAAATACAACATCAGTGGCTTTGGAAATTACTTCCCCTGTTGTTACTACATACATAAAATATTTTTCCAAGTAATATTAAACAGGGCCGATGGTAGGGCATGTGGCACCCTTCCGCAACTTAAAATGACCGCCCCTTTTTAGACATTTTTTAAACTGTGCAGTTTCATTAGTAAATTTAATTTATTTTGGTAAAGTCTATATATTCGGTATATACGGGTATAACACGTAACTCTTAAAAAGATTTTATAAATAATCCACCCTGCATGTAGATCTCAAACAATTTAGACAAAAATAGACATACCTAGCTAATTATGTGTACATGATCACTTCCGTGTAAATGCCATACACTAAATAAATTAATCGATAAATACAGGAGAAAATGTAAAATATGCAGCTTTCAATTTATACAAATAACTTCCAAGTATTTTATTCTTAGTTTTTATTTATTTATTTTAGAGGCATGGCACCTCTCATATTTTGGCGCCCTTCTGCCACGCTTACCTTGCATACCGTATAGTACATTAAGAAATGAATCCGCTTATATGTACAATTACGACAACTTCCGGAACTTCCGGCAGTGATTTCCGGCTAGGTAAACACATGGGGATGTAGCTCAGTGGTAGAGCGTTCGCTTTGCATGTGAAAGGCCCCGGGTTCGATCCCCGGCATCTCCAATTTTGGATTAATTTACTCAAAGTTTTGAAGATTAAAACATCTCCCCGACGGGGAATCGAACCCCGGTCTCCCGCGTGACAGGCGGGGATACTGACCACTATACTATCGAGGACTTATGAGAATTAGCCCTTTTTACAAATTATCTTCCTGTCCACGAAAAATATTTAAATTAAATTTACTTAAATAATAATTTAAAAATATTATATATAAAAGTTATACAGTCACAATGGTGCACTTTTCACTACAGCTAGAGTGTCTAAAGTATCGTCCATCAAACATCCACTTCAGTATAAATATATCAATAAAGCAATAAATCAAATTGGTACACCCAGTAATAGATAATAAGTGAGTGAAATTTATTTGTTTAACTTTTAAATAAATAAATAATATTCTCCATGCCAGTTAGAGTGCCCAAGAGGTGACCTCTAGTACATAGCTTCTTCCGTGTAAATATAAAATTTCCGAAATAAACAATGAAGCAAATGGGCACACCCATTAATGGGTAATACGTAATTAACATTAATTTGTTTAACTTCTATATAAAGAAATATTATTCTCCACACCAGCTAGAGTGCCTAAGAGTATCTTCAGTATAAATATATAATAACTAAAATCTGCGACAAAGTAAATTGGTACACCCAGTAATGGGTAATAAGTGATTGACATTTATTTTCTTTATATTTTGAAATACTGAAAAGAATATAATTTGTGGAAACCGCAAACAATTATGATATTCCAAATGACTGAAGTCAGAAAACTCTTGCAGAACATGTACGCCTGTTACTTTCATGATGCTTAGTTTTGTTTTAAATGATAATTTTTTGTACCATATGGCACGTATAGTATTATACAAGCCCGGGTAGCTCAGTCGGTAGAGCATTGGACTTTTAATCCAAGGGTCCAGGGTTCAAGTCCCTGCTCGGGCGGCTTTTTACCCAAGAAATATAATTCTTAAAAAAATATACATTAAGAAAAAATTCATCTTAAAAAAATAATTGCAAAGATTTAAAAAAATAGGTAATGTTTAAAAATAAATTTGCATTGCTTTCAAAATTATATTTTTATACACTAAAGTGATATTACTTAAATGGAACTAAAAGCTGTTGTATAGAGTGCACCATAAGACAAAGAATTACAAATATCTAAAAAAAATATGTTTTATTCATCTTAAAAAAACAATTGCAAATAAATTTTAAAAATAGGTAATGTTTAAAAATAAATGTTTTTGCACTGCTTTCAATTTTATATTTTTATACAGTAACGTGATCTAACTTATAGGGAACTAAAAGCTGTTGTATAGAGTGCACCATAAGACAAAGAATTATAAATATGTAAGAAATAAGTTTTATTATTTTTGTGTTTATTTGTTTTCTGTTTCTGTTAAGTCTAAAATTAAAGGAACTAATAACTGATGAGTTTATGAGTACAACTTGGTTAATTATATAATAAAAATTATAATTATTATTTGTTTGTTTATTACAGTCCTTGGTGTGTTAGTGCAAATTACAGTCCCCATCACCAGTCAGGTTGGCCGAGTGGTCTAAGGCGCCAGATTTAAGCTCTGGTTCCCAAACGGGAGCGTGGGTTCGAACCCCACACCTGACAAACCTATTTTTAAATTGGAATCCTATTAGAACCTAATTTTCAACTTTGTCTTATTAATATATAAAAATTAGGATAATGTATCTATTTTTTAATAATGTATATAAATAACTAAATAATAAAGTGGCAGTAAAAAACCTCCCCGACGGGGAATCGAACCCCGGTCTCCCGCGTGACAGGCGGGGATACTGACCACTATACTATCGAGGACTTATGAGAATTGGTATAAGATTCTAATTAGATTTTACTGTAGTCTATTCTGAATTCCAATACACATACTTCCTCCTATTTTTAAATATTTCCTCTATAAAATAGGTATATAGGTATATAAGTTTATAAAAATTTAATCGGAGCCTTATAAGAATAGTTATAAGAATCTTATTAGATTTTACTACACTTGATTTAACAATTCAAATAAAGTTAATTTTTCATGTGGTAGGCTTCCGTCATCACATCATACTTGTATGAATCAAATTAGTATCTAGTAGGGGAAGAAATTTGTTGATGTCATAGATAATTCGCAGTGGTTCTAAAACAGTCACGAAAGTGATAGATATAAAGTTTATTCCAACTAGATATATCTGATTTGTGATTAGTTCATGTATCGTGGTTTACACATGCGCGGACTATGAATACTTCCGGACCATGTTTTTTTTTCTGAACGAATTGTGGATTGATTATGAACCGTCAATATTACTACTATCAATTGTATTAGATTAATATGAAAGATAAATAAAAAACTCACTTACTCCTTTACAAATACCTCGTTCTTAAATTTAAATAAAATTATGAGGTTCATTAAATTAAATTGTCAGAAGTTCTGACTAACAATATATGTTCCAATCTATATACCGAGTGTCCCAGCTGGACCGACACATGGGAGTTTTACATGGGAAATCACTTAATTATGAATAGTATCTCCCCAGTGCAATATATTAACTTGAAATTTTGTATACTTATCGGAGAATATTAATTCTATGGATCACACTTATTTGAAATATGCAATTTCGTCTGCACGGCGAGATTTATTAAATTTAAAATCTAATATTTTCGTTCAAAATCAGACAGCCATGGAAATAAAAGAAAATATTTATCTGACAGTTTAGTGAATTATCACTGATTTTAATTCTTATTCCCTGTATTTTAATATTATTTAGGTTGAATTTATTTTTGATAAATAATATACCAATATTACAAAAATATAAATATCTACAATGACATGTCATTAACTGTCAGAACTGTCACATAGATATTTTCTTTTATTTCCATGGCTGACTGATTTTGAACGAAAATGTTAGATGCAGACGAAAGTACATATTTCAAATAACTGTAATCCATAAAAATAATATTCCCCAATAAGCACACAAAATTTCAAGTTAATATCTTGCACTGGGGAGATACTATTCATAATCATAAATCTCTCATGTGTCGGTCGAGCTGGGGCACCCGGTATACTTCCTCTTATTTAAAATTTTTATTTCGTATATAGTTATTTACTCTGCATAGTTAGATAAAAAAATATTGTATAAAGTTATAAGAGTTTAATAATGTAAAATGTTTTTTTTATCTTTTCCGATTAACATATTCAGAGTTTTACGTTTTACGTCTAAAGTTTCAACATTTTACGAATCTTAGAAACCACAACAAACTATACCGTTACTACTGCTTTATATGCTACACGTATCATTTGATAGTAGGCTATATATCATTAGTGATTGCTATTCATTTAAACGCCGCAACTTGAAATTTAGAATAGTGAATAATAAACACTCATAAATCACAGATGAATTCTTTATAATACTTAATAGTTTTTTGGAGATTGCTAAATATTGTTGGTATGATATTAACCAAATGATGTAAATATTACATAATATTATTAAAAATCTATTTTTAGACGTCAAAATGTTTATGTAATTTTGTTTACTTATATTAAAATATTACGTTATGGATAAAATACTATACTATACTACAGTTTAACAAGTGTAACTGTTGAAAAGGTTTTATAAATAATCCACTATTTCATAATTTAGACAAAAATACACATAGATAATTATATGTACATGATCACTTCCGTGTAAATGCCATTCGCTAAATAAATAAATCGATAAATACTGGAGAAAATGTAAAATATACAGTTTTTAATTTGTACAAATAACTTCCAAGTATTTCCTTTTGCGATTTTTTTTATTTATTTATTTTGGAGTTAGGGCGCCCCTCATATTTTGGCGCCCTTCTATCACGCTTACCTTTCTTACCGTATAGTACATTAAGAAATGAATCCATGATAGTACCTTCCGTTTATATGTACATTTACGATAACTTCCGGAACTTCCGGCTGTGATTTCCGGTTAGGTAAACACATGGGGATGTAGCTCAGTGGTAGAGCGTTCGCTTTGCATGTGAAAGGCCCCGGGTTCGATCCCCGGCATCTCCAATTTTGAAGTAATTTACTGAAAGTTTTGATAATTAAAACATCTCCCCGACGGGGAATCGAACCCCGGTCTCCCGCGTGACAGGCGGGGATACTGACCACTATACTATCGAGGACTTGGAATAATTGGCCCTTTTTACAAATCATTTTCCTTTCCACGAAAAATATTTAAATTACATTTATTTAAATAATAATTTAATATTATTATATATAAAAGTTATACAGACACAATAGTGCACTCTTCACTACAGCTAGATTTTCTAAAGTATCGTCAATCAAACACCCACTTCAGTATAAATATATCAATAAAGCAATAAATCAAATTGGCAGTAATAGGTAATAAGTGAATGATATTTATTTGGATAACTTCTAAATACATAAATAAAATTCTCCACAGCAGTTAAAGTGCCCAAGAGGTGACCTTCTTCAGTATAAATATATCAATAAAATTGGCCCTTTTTAGAAACTATCTTCCTGTCCACGAGAAATTGGAAAGAACAACTTATTAAGATAATAAAATTAAAAATATCTTTTGGCAAATTGACAGGGATACAATTTTTTTTTTTTCGAAATCAATACTAAAGTATACGGTATCACTCCGCGAATTTAGCCAAAGTAGCAACTAAAGTAAAACTTTACAGACTCTTTTGTCAAAATTTAACTTTACGGACTTATCTGTCAAACTGAATTAACCTATTTTTAATTCTATAATACATATTATTGGAGAATTTATTTATTATATAACTTTGATATATTCAGATATTCTAGCAAAACTATAGATATAGTTTGTCAACATCTACAGCTTATAATGGATTTCGAACCACTCGATATTTGTGGTATTTTTATTTGATTAACAATCGACTCGAATATATACAGAAAATAATATCCTTGTAGGTTTAAAACTTTTGATCTCTTCATTATTTTAATTTATATCGAAATCTTTATCGTGAAATTAAAACCATTTGCATAATTTTCCAATGTCGCATTAAAAGCTTTTAGCAAAATTCGATAATTAAGGTTTAATGTTAACAAGTTGACAGTTTCGATCCACCAAACAGGTTCTAGCTTGGTTCAACACTTCATAACTTGATGGCTGATTTCTTCATCTGCTTTGCTCGATTCGTTGATAACGTTCTTAGAACATTTATTTCGTAAGTTACATTAAGAGGCAACAGAAAATAAAAACGTTGAGATACGACGGATTTTAAGATAACAATTAACAATTATTGTTTTGTGTAAGTGTTTATTAATTCAGATTTGTTAAAAAGTAAGAAAAGATTTTAGGAAATTTTTGAAGCATTCAAAAAATGATTTAGATACTAACAAAGATTGGAAAATTTATATAAATTAAAATAAATGTAATCCTATCTTTAAAATATATACATTCTATAAGATAACTTACTGTACGGTTCATATTAGGATCTAATTATGAAGTCCTTTGGTAGCCAGTTTTTCTTTAATCTTCTTTTAAAATTATAAAGAGTTATCTTCGCTGTCGTGATCTAAATGTCATTTATGACACTCGTTTGTCTGTTACTACGCAACAACTATTTGTAAATTTTTCTAATAAATCCATGGTTCTTATTATAGTTATTATATGACTTATGTTAATGTAACAAATTTCATTCAGACGACGTTTAAGCAGGTGTAAGCATAAATGAAAATTATAAAGAAATATTTAACATGGCTATCGCCTCGTAGAATAAATTCCATATGATGCGTAATAAAAAATTATACTTTAGTCCCTTGATTTACAAATAACTATTTCTAATGCGCGATGTTGCGAAAAAATGTATAGTGGTTTTACAAAAACAAAATAAAATCATATGATACCATTAAAGTAATAATGTCATTCACACCTTTTTACTAGTACTCTTAATTCAATTAAACGTTTTTCTTGAAAGCGTCTTACAATATTACAACAATTACATGACTCAGTTCATTATTACGTAATTGTAGCCTTGCTCAGAAAATTCTACACATCCAAGTATCATTTGAAAGATCAATGTTACTTGCCTCACCTTCGAATACAGCTACTGGGGACATTTGCAAATTTTAGATTGATAGGTTATGTTAGCAAAAAAACAGCCGAAGGGATATGTCAAACTGTCAAAAATATTGTTAGGTTATTGTTTGACATTTGAAATGAAAATTAAAATACAGACAAACAAACACTGGAAACGTAGGAAATAAATGTATTACAAGATTTTACCAATGTTTAAATTATTTTCATGCAAATGGCATATTGCTCAATAAGATTTATTTAATTAATAGTTAATAATTTGAATTAGATCTATTTAAATCATATCAGATGTCTAATAACTATGAATTAATTAATACTTTCCAATACTTTATCTTTGATTATTGGTTGCCATAATTAATTAACTATTTATAGATCGATAATTATCAGTTAAGTTGTTACAATTTGCATATATAGTTGCAGTTTATCTACTCTTATAAAGTCTCAAATGAAATACAAAAAATACCGAAAAATACCCGAACTAAATTGAATAAAATAAGAAGTAGAGATCTAAGAGATAATATGATAAAATAAGATTAAAACGAAGAATCTAAAAACAGATAATTTAAGTGGTTTGGTCACATTAATAGAAGAAGTCGGAGGACTAGTGAAGAAGATGATTGTATAAAACAAGAAAAACAAATGAAAAATATTGTGCAGGAAAACTTGGAAGAAATGCATTAAGGAATCTCATAATAGACAAATCCAACTACCTAAGAATATGGAACTTAATGAATAATTGATTGTAAAATAAAAAAATCGTGTATTATATTTAATTAAAAACAAAAATAAAATAATAAAAAACTACAATTTTAGATCGCTAAATAAAAATAACACAAGTATAGTCGGTAAAAGTAAAGTAAAAGTACTCCTGATGATGGCATGTAGCCGAAACTAGTAGAGTCAATAAAATTATTTTTGTGGACATCACCAAGTGTTTTATTTAGTTTATTTTCTTACTTAGTACATTGTACTTCAAAAAGCTTCAATTATAATTGAGGCATTTACATTTTATCCTACAGACATGTTATATTGCTCTTTTGTATCTTTCAAACATACAATTTTGCACACATTTTATCGTGCACATTTTTAATCCGCGAAAAATATTATCTTACACACATTTTATCATGTGCACATTTTATCATCCACACATTTTATCTTCAATTTATTTAATCTTGCATACATTTTATCTTCGCCAACGTTTCATCTTTAAAACATTGTAATTATACCTTTCATTCTTTTATTGTCCATGCAATTAACCTACTTATAATTAGATGAAATTTTCAATTAAATGTTTCGGAAGATAAATTGTGTAAAAGATAAACAGTGTGGAAGATAAAATGTGTGGAAGATAAAATATGTGGATGATAAAATGATTTGGAAGATAAAATGTGTGTAAGATAACTTTTTTCGCGGATAAAAATTGTGCACGATAAAAGGTGTGCAAAATTAAAAGTGTGCAAGATACAATGTCGAGCAATATAACATGTGTAGAAAATAAAATGTATACGCCTTTTATAATTTAAAACAATCAATTCTGAATTACATTTAATACTTTCTCATTTAACTAATCTGAAACACAATAACCACTTTCTGAAAGTGAAAAAGGTGTAGAATGACTATGAAACTAATTTTTGCATGAATCAATGTTAGTTGGTCGTATAAGGAATAAATTCTAAGCATATGATCTTAATAAATAATAAATCTCTTGCTGACACTGAAACGGTATGTTATTGACCGCCTTGGTTGACACTGAATTTTACAAGTTAGTGTAATTTCACTACCATATTTGTAGCACAAAAATCAGCGGTTATTACCGGCAAGGTCTGGGCCTTGTTGACTCATTGCGCCTGATTGAGAAACCGAGAGTGATCTCTGAAGGATTGTTGTTATAAATTTCTTTCTTCATTCCCGCACTTCATATGGACAAATACTAAAATAACTGCATCATACCTTCTCATTCGATTCATCACGTAATTATGTTGTAAATTTGTAAATACAGTCGATCCTAATCTCAATGAATGGAAATTAAAGTAATAAACTACGAGTAATACATTGTTTAAACAACTTAACAATTGAGAATGATGACGGGTTTACGGAAAGTGGTTTTGATTTAATTATATTAGGGCAAAAATTAGAGTATTTCACAGTGACTGAACAAAACAACTCTCAGATGTTAATCATTGCGGTGACTGATTTTTACGAAGGGTGATTTTAATCTAATTACATTTGGGAAAGAATTAGAGTACTTCACAGTGAGTGAGCACCCCTTTAACAGGTATAGTAAACATTATGATGACTAGTTTTTACGGAGGGTGATTTTTATTTAGGTACTTATATTAGGGCAAGAATTAGAGTACTTCACAATGACTTAGCACCCTTCTCTCAGATATTAAATATTACCGTGATTAGTTTTTACGGATGGTGATTTTAATCTAATTATCCCTTAGGGCAAAAATTAGAGTACTTTACAGTGAGTGAGCACCCCTTTAACAGGTACTAACATTACGGTGACTGGGTTTTACGGAGGGTGATTTTGATTTATTTATATTAGGGCAGAAATTAGAGTACTTCACAGTGAGGGAACACCCCTTTAACAGGTAGTAAACATTACGATGACTAGTTTTTATGGAGGGTAATTTGGTTTATTTATATTAGGTCAAGAATTAGAGTATTTCACAGTGATTCAACACCCTTTTCTCAGATATAAAACATTACGGTGACTGGTTTTTATGGAGGGTGATTTTAATCTAATTATATTGGGGCAAGAATTAGAGTAGTTCACAGTCAGTGAGCACCCCTTTAACTAATAGTAAACATTACCGTAACTGGTTTTTACGGAGGGTGTGTTTAATCTAAATACGTTAGGGCAAAAATTAGAGTACTTCACAGTGAGTGAGCACCCCTTTAACTGATAATAAACATTACAGTTACTGGTTTGTACGGAGGGGATTTTAATCTATTTTCATTAGGGCAAGAATTAGAGTAGGTATTTTACAGTGAGTGAGCACCCCTTTAACTAATAGTAAACATTACCGTAACTGGTTTTTACGATGGGTGATTTTAATCGAAATACATTAGGGCAAAAATTAGAGTACTTCCCAGTGAGTGAGCACCCCTTGAACTGATAGCAAACATTATGGTGACTGGTTTATACGGAGGGTGACTTTAATCTATTTACATTAGGGCAAGAATTAGAGTACTTCACGGGAGTAAGTACTTTTCTTACAAAATTTCATTTAAAATATTTGAATAGTATTTCTAATTCTATTTCTAATTAATAGCAAATAAGTTATTCTGTACGAGTGGCTTAATGAATATTATATATTTATGAATGTCTAGCAAAATCAATAATTTTATTATTTTAATAATGCCTCCAGTGACAGATTTTCTTGGAAAATAATAAAATTGTATTTTTCACAACAATTTTTTACAGAATATAACGTTTATTTTCAAAGTATAAATTTTCAATTTCCTAAAAGCTTTATCCTGTAATCCTTTGTCTTACACAATAAATATTTCATGAAGTAAATAAAAAATAAATTGATATTTACTGCGAGGACAAACTGTTGTCCTGATTTTTATGTTAAAATTTAATGCTATCCTTTTATCCTTCCTGAAATCTATACAATAAAATTTCAATTATTTTCACAAATCCTCAAAAATTTAATATTGTTTAATGACATTTTATTTAATCCCCAAAAACAAATGATGATTAAACATTACTCACATCTATAAATTACAATCGCCTACCTTTGACAAATCACGAAAAAACTTCATTTTAATAATAGTGCAAAAACAATAAATAACACATAATTCCTTTGTTAAACAGCTCAATAAAAACGGCATATAAACAATGGAATAAACATGCCATATGTTACTGTGATCAGTTACGACCTTTACCCTTTGACAGAGTAAGCGAATATTGCATAGACCTTCAAATTGAAGATATAAATAAGAAAATATGTCGAGAAGGAATGTTTTGATATTATTAATGCATATTCATATAGTAGAATAAAATATTACTAGAAGTTTTTTGGTTAGATAAAAAAAGAATATAAAAACATTATCTCAAACAGTTTTTGTTTTATGTTTAAATTAATTTGTTTTATCGAGCCCGGGTAGCTCAGTCGGTAGAGCATTGGACTTTTAATCCAAGGGTCCAGGGTTCAAGTCCCTGCTCGGGCGAATTTTTACTTGCCCTTTCTTTAAACCCGCAAGTCCATTAAAATTAAATATTTTTTTTTTCGAAAGCTATCATGATAAGTTCTTCGTCGATTTGTAATTTCATTTTAATTATATTAAACAACTTATTGAAATAATTTCCATAAAAATTGCTATAATTTAGAATATTTGTTTGGTTTCTGAATATTTGATTTGATAAATGTAAAAATTTTCAATTTTGTTCTTTTGTTATTTTTTTCATCCATAGCCTACTGTAAATTTATAACAAAAATTAATATTTATTTAAATTTCAATTGCATTTTTTTCAGTACCTATTATTATTATGAAAGGATACGAAGCTAATATATGGTTGAATTTATAAAAAAATATGGTATCGAATAGGCATAAAAAGTATTTATAATTCCACTTGAAAATAATTTACTTGATGTTGTGTTTTGAGAACCACTGATTTAAAAAAATATTTTCTTCTCTGATAGGATGTTTCCCTTAGTCTCCTACAATTTTATTCCATAATATTTTTTTGTTACTAAAATAATAATGAAAATTATAGCGATGGTCAATTTTAGTGTTACATCCAGTATATTATATACCAAATAACACCTTAACAAAAAATTTGGATTTCACTTCTACTTTATATTTATTTGTATAAATGTTATGGATATTAATTTTACATGGTACACTTTGTAAATCAGTTTAAAGTGCTTATCATAAAATATTTATAATTGTACAATAATAATGCTTAAATTGTAAATTAAAATAATTAATATCTACAAGCTAGCAATTTTACGACAGCACTGACATCTATTGAGAGTATTTTTACTTTCATTGCAAGTCCTCGATAGTATAGTGGTCAGTATCCCCGCCTGTCACGCGGGAGACCGGGGTTCGATTCCCCGTCGGGGAGGTTTTTTTTAAAATTATTTTACTTCATAATAACATATAAATTAGTTATACACCCCTTACACAATATATTTCTTATTAAATATTATTTATAATTTTGTTTGACAGCCATAAAAATATATATAAAAATAATGACTTCCTCCTGGTAATTCTACTCTCCTGATACTGTAAATTAATCAGTTCTATTTAACGCTTTTAAATTAAGTTTGGCTTCTAACATGATCAATTAATTATATATGTGAGATTTATTCATACACATTTATATGTCAGGTATATTGCAATTATTTATTACCTGCATATTTAAAGTTGTTACATGTGCTAATAATTTTGCTTGAATTTAATTTATATTATTGCAGGTAATAATTTCTATTTTTTAAATTAAATTGTTTTAAGTTTTAATTTTAAATAAAATAAAATTGTTGTGAACTGCGGGTACAAGGAAAGCATCTGTTTGAAAATTCAAAAATTGGAGATGCCGGGGATCGAACCCGGGGCCTTTCACATGCAAAGCGAACGCTCTACCACTGAGCTACATCCCCTATTGGGATCGTACTGGAAACCTAATCTAACCTAACTTTTCTGCTGCCATTTTATTCTACCTAGTATTTTTTGGCAAACTAAAAATTGATATTTACATAACAATTACCAACAAACAAAATAATTGTTTCCTGAGTCCTGTAATTTTTTGGTAACAATTTAATCCAATCTGTCACTTTCTGATATCATTTTAATGATTTGATAATAATTATATTAAAGAAATTGTTTCCACATTTAATTTATCCTAAAAAAAAATTTAATAACTTTTTTTAAATGTTGATATTTTGTATCATTCACAATTAAGATCTAGATTGATTAAGTGAACAATTTCCTAATTTACTAGTATGGTGGAGGACCCCATTGCTTTACAACTCGAATTATGTATTATTGTTTTTCTACGACCACTATTTGACTGTATTTCGATCACACCACAATCACTCAATACACTTATATAATTGACATATCACTAGTAAATAGTACCAACTACAAAACATAAAAACAACTCAAACTGTCAACCTCAAAATAATAAATTGAAACTATTTACAACCCAATAAAACAATAATATGTAGAACATTTTTTGTTTATTCTTCAATAGTCGTAATGTTTTAAATTAATTATAATTAATTTTGTTTTATTTATACTGCATACATAATTTCGATAAATAAAAAATTCCCTAACTGTGCGATCGCGTACTTTATACACGGCCTTTCGTAATGTGACACTTAGATAACCTATAAGTTGTACAATAATAGCTATTTACTTTAAGTGGTCGTAGAAAAAAATTATTACAAAATGTTGAATGTTTATAACATCACAATTTCTAATGTTTACCTACTTCTAGACTTATATGAAGTAATAAATAAATAACAAACCTGGGAAGAAAGTTTTATTATTACTTCTTCTATTTCTCATGATAATTTTATTAATTTATTATTTACTACTAAAATTATTACAAAATAAAAATATTACCAATTAATTATTTATTAAATGCAAGTAAAACTGTCATTGAAACAAGTGTAAGTTAATCCCACATACAGATAGAAATGTAGGAAATCGAAACTTAATTTGCATATGTGATATGTAAGGAAATATTAAATAATATTGTTATGCTAGCTCAAGAAAGGAATTTAAATCGTTGTTCTGTAACCCACATACACTAGTTCAATTGCAATCAATTATATTTTGACAAGACCAGATTTTTATGTTTGATAAACGTACCCAGTATATTAACTGCATTCTTATACCCTAATCATATATTCCGTACATGTTGTCTGCATTCTTACGTATCCTGATAAACAATCGAATGTTGAGACGTCAATGGACAATTGACTTACGAAAACAAAGGACTGTTGGACAATTTCCTAGTACGAGAAATTGTGGAAAATACAGTAAAAAAATTGCTGATATTGTAATTCAAATAATAGCGTATTATTTAATGAGCATGTAATGTGTTATCACTTATGAGACTGAAGTTTGCCAACACGAGCAAAAGCGAGTGTGGAAATCATTTGAATGAGTAATAGCCATTATATTTATAAACAACTATAACATGAAAAATTGGAAAGAACATATTAAAAACGATAAGAGATAAATCTTAAAATTGAAAACATCCTTTGGCTAATTGACAGGCATATAATTATTTTTTTTCGAAATCGAAATTACAGTACCTATACCTACACGTTATCACACCGCGAATTTGGCCAAAGTAGTAGCTAAAGTAAAACTTTACAGACTCTTCTGTCAAAATTTGACTTTACGGACTCATCTGTTACACTGAATTTTAATAGTATTACATTTGTACAGTTTATTTTAGCATTACCTAAAATAACAAACATATCATTCTATAATATTATTAGTGAATTTATTTATTATTTACCCTCGTATTTACCTTTGGTAATAATTTATCTGATTTCAAGATTTCATGCAGACGACGTCTAAACAGGTGTAAACATAAATGAAAATTATAAAAAAATAATTGACACTTTGACAGTACGTTTGTTATCACAGCCATACCGGCTCAATAAATACCTTAGCTGACGTTTTACAAACACATAATTTATTTATGTTTTTAATTAATAATTTAATGATTTCGGAATAAATATAATGTATATCTAAGGACTAAAGTATTTTTTATTACTCACATGGTTTATTCTCCTCGGCTATCGCCTCGTAGAATAAATTCCTATGGGTAATTAAAAATTATACTTTAGTCCCTTGATATACAAATAACTATTATTATAACCAAATATGTCATCACACTTTCATAGATAAAAAACAATAGCTCGCATCACTGTTTCACAGCATTCTTAACACAAGGCAATTATGTCTAGCGTTACTTAGCTACAGTTTAAGTTTAAAAAGAAAAGAAAATTATAAAACTTGATAAAACTAGTATAACTTTGGCTTTTGATTACTTAAAAGTAATTTTGTTTTTACTCTTTTGACAGGTAAGATTTAAATTTGATATAACGAATGAATAAGACTATTTCATTGAATTGTGAATATTATTCAATTAGCAACAGGACGAATTACATTATATAGAGCGACAAATTATTAAACATTGTAAATTCGATTTAAACAAAAAAAAAGTTCACTTAATTTTAAATATAAATATTAAATGAAATAAAAACACTTGGTGATGTCCACGAAATAAATTTTAATAAAATTCAACTAGTTTCGGCTACATCCCATCATGAGAATGATGATCATCAAGTGTTTTTATTTCATTTATTAATTATTAATCATATTTGAAAAATGTTCCACCAAGTGCCGACAACATTTTCAATTAATACTATCATTTAATTTTTTTTGCAAAACTTCAGTCTTTCTCTACACAATTTTTTTTTTTGTACTCGAACAACTAATTTAAGTTATTATCTTCCCAAGCTCCCTATTCTGTAACTTGGGGTTAATTTTTAACCAGTTGCTAAATTTTTTCTCCAATGAAAATAGATAGCACTGAAGAAAATATCAAAACAATTCTAGTAATATTTGTTTTTATTTGTCAAAAATTTTAGCAACTGGTTAAAAATTAACCACTGAGTTACAGAATAAACCCTTTAACACTGTTAGCTGATGTGGAGAATGCAATGTTTGCACAAATAGAAACGATTATAATTGCTCCACATAAAACAAAAAATCAGGATTAATCAAATATTTGCCTTTTTGTTTAAACAACTTCCCACATACGTCCACATGTCTCCACGTCTGGTGTAAGTTACGACAGACGGCCGGCTGACAAGTGCCAATCGTAGGCGGCTTGGAATTCCAAGCGAATTTTAACCGCACCCTCAAAACAAATTGCGAATTGTCAACGCGAACAACGGAATACAAATATACATGCTTTTCTTTTTACACAAATCCTTTGTCAACATTGACACCACATTCATTTTTTTATTCTTCATTTTTTAGGTTTATTTATATTGTGAAATATAAAAATAAATAGTCCTTTGTATCAATATTACGGGCAGTGGTGGTTTACTTGATTAGTGCGCTGTTATTTGAATTTAACGGTCTATGAAATCTCGGGTTCAAACAGAGTCGCTGATACCAATAAAATTTGCCGCCCCCTAAAGTTCTTTTTATTGTTTATAACAATATAAGGTAAAATATAAAAGGTAAAATATTTTTTGTCTAAATAATTTCATATAATCATTAATCTACTGGCTTCTCAAAAAAACTTTTTAATGATAAAATATTAATTATAATTTTTGAGTATTATTTAGGAAATATATTAATATATTAATAAAATTTACAAGAAAAATTATTATCTACTATTTGTAAGTTTATTTTCATATCAGACAGGTTAAATTCAAATAATTTTGTTTTGTTGTTTGTTAGTCCAAAATATTATAAAATTATTCATTATTTGAAAATCAGCGTCTTGGTTTTAATGGAAAACTTACAAAATAGAGTACGTATATATAAAATGTGGACGAAAATATGATACTACGATATGTCGAATACAAAATAAGATCTAAAAGATTCCAAGTAAATATTCTGCTGCCTGATATTAAGGAAAATTAAGTTGTGAGTTGCGAAGGACCACCAACAAATCATTTTGTATAATTAATGACCGATGATAAAAAGAATCGACGCTAAATTGTGGCATAATAAAAACTAATAAACATAAAAGAGAACGAAAAAGGGGTACAAATTTGAAATGAAATAAGGACGATTTTGAATAATACACTTTGTCTAAATTAAAATAAGAGAGATAAAAATAGTACAATTATTAATTATTATTAGATATGAATTCCATTGAACATCTCTGTGATTTATTTTAAAAAAACAAGACGCTTAAAGAATATAAAAGTACTACATTTATGGTAGAAAAATGGGGTAAAATTGAGTCCCAAACTCCAAGAAAATTAGTGGAAAGTATGACAAACCATTTAAGACAAGTAATTGTAATGACTGGCGGTTTAAAAGATCATTGATTCTATATAATTTACAGGTACACGGAGACTAAATTGGCGTGCTTAGTTGTTATAATAAATATAATTTTTTTCTGGATTTCATTACGAAAAAAATAGGGAGTCAATATATCATTTTATTTATTAATATAGTAAGTAAAATATAAAATTTATTTCGTGTATGTGTATTCAATAAAAAACTTTATAAGAATAAAAAACTTTTTTCTTTTACTGGTGTACGGAGACTAATTGGTTTAAGTCTACATAGCTTTTAATTTTCTTGTTATATTAGTAATTTATTTACTAAAATATAAACATGAGCATGACATTGTTTCAGAACTTCATTTACACTAACAGGAATATCAGATTCATTTAGTTTCCACAACGATCCTCAAGCGTTATCGCGAAATAATAAATCTTTGTACATACAAATCAGGTAGATGCAAAATTTAAAGAATTCTATTTTATCTTTTGGCAAAGACCAATGTCCTTAGAAACTTTTAAATCTTTTTAACTTATGCATTGAATATTAAGTAACTGGGCGTTTTCTGTGACAATGGATAGTCGAGTCACTTGCTTTTGTTCCCTCATTCTTTTCTTTATAATCAGACCATTCCGAAGCAAGGATATTCAATGACCTCACAATAAAATATTGCTCTATAAAATTGCGTAATCATGTAAAAATTGTTTAGAGAAAATATGGAACATTTATATGCATTATTGTTCCAGTAATATGCAGTTTCCTTATTTGTGTTTTGTAATAAAATTGTTTATTATTAATAAATAAATCCCAAACCGTAAAACTATGACTGGTATGAGGAAAATATTTATTGTTTTAAATTCATAGATTGTTTGAAATATGATAACATATGTAGACCTTACAACACAGGTGTTCAAAGAAATGTAAATTGTTATGAAAATTCCACTTATTCAAATGAAAAACATCATATATGAATATTATAACGATATGCAGTAATGTGAATGGATAACGCATTTAATTCGGATTTGAGAAATGTGGAAACTAGAATGATATTCACTATAAGTATTTGAGATCCGGTTCCTTGTAGGAATGTCGTGTAATGAGATACAATAAATTAAAAACAAAAATTGTAATGTAGTGCTTGAGTTGTTTCTTTCAAAAATATAGTGACATACTCGTAGTATAGGTAAATAAAAATCACTAGAGTCTACTATTTTTTTCGCGTCACCGTCCCCTTATGATTATGACTAGTATTGCAGAACTCAAAATCGTCCAGAAACTCTCTGTTTGGCGACCTAGGCATTACATTACATATCAGTTTTAATTTTATTTTATTGGAAATATAAAACGTTAATTAAAACAACTATTATTGATTTATTATTCATATTATACTCGTCTTGTATGATTATGATTAAGTTTATTGTTAGAAACCATAAATTCCTAATCGTTTTATTTTTTAGGTTAGAACAAATGTCACTTTTTTTTTAATAAAACAAGTGAATTGTTTATATATCCAGGTGAACCAAAAATGATTCGGACATAAAAACGTACAATGTATAAAATTTTAAATAGTAATAATATTCCTTTAATCAATTAAAAGTGTTGTAGGCACAAAAAATTTGTGTTATCACATGCCCAGACACTCTTTTGCGAGATCAATCAACTAACTGTGTTATTTGAAGCCCTGTTTCTTGCAGAATTACCGTGACATAAAAAAATAAATAATAGATTGTTGTTAAAAATAACAAGCCATATTCCTTCTAAAATTACTGTGTTTCATTATAAATAACAATTATAAACAATGGCAAAAAAAGTAGTTCTTAAAGTCCTATTTGTTACAGTACCTTGGTATAAAAAAAACAAATAACAATAATTGGCAAGAGATATGTACTTCTGTGATTTTGGACCCTGTTCCTTTAGGGAATACCGTGTCACATAATGAATAAAAAATATTATTAATAGTCTGAAAAAAAGTAGATGTGGTACTTAAAGCCCTGTTCCTTGTTAAACTTCTGTTACTTGAAGCCTTGTTCCTTCGAGAAATACTGTACTAAGTCATGAATAACAAATATTAGTAATATGTTTACAAAATAACTAGTTCCTTATGGAACTACTATGGCGTAAAATAAAAATAAATAACCAAATTATCACGAAACATCCCCTTTTGCTTTAAATCATGTTCCTTCTAAAAATACTGTGCCACATAAAAATAAAATAACAAAAATTCACTTTTATTAGGTATATCGATTTGTGTCCATTGATGTAAAAATTACAAATTCACAGAAGAAGTTAAAGTATGTGTAAGTTTTCGCAACAATCTTGCGAATCTATGAATGAACCTCAACCTTTCCACGACCCAGAATCCGTCACCCACCTGAGCTGGGTTCGACCCCCGCATGCTCCGGTCACAGAACCCACATACGGCCTTCTCAAGGCAACAGAACTCATGAAATATTTATAACGAATACTTCAAAAACACTACATGCAACAATGACAATTCTACATATTCCCATAAAGTTAGAAATTTTAACTGAATACGTGCCTGTACTATAAATATTCAACTATTTTATACACTATTTTTCTTGTAGTTTCCTTAAAAGGCCAGAAAACTCGTATGAGTCAACTATCGATTTGTAAAACAAATAAATATTAAAAATAGTTTTGATATAGTGCCAATTCTTACTGTCTAGTCGAGTGTCTAGTACTGTATGCCAAATAAAAAATGGTTCACCAAAAGATTTATAATGTAATCAGTATTATTATAAAGCTTATTACAATTTTGTTAAAACTAAACAAATATTTTATCTCTAAGCTTTACCATAGGCGTCGGGTTTGCACTTTGATTAGGGGTGCCGACATGGGCGACATTTTAAAGAATATATGCAGTCGATTTATTTTAATTGGATCACTGGTTAATTGGGGCAGTGCATTTGCCTAACCTCAAAAAATTAACTAATATATAATTTAAAAACTTAATTGATACAATTTCTCGCTTAATTATGACAGTAATTGTGGTTTCACGAAGGGTGATTTTGATCTATTTCCATTACCGCAAAAATGAGACTACTTTTTAATGAGTAAAGGTAAAGTAGATTGTGTTTAATTTTATTATAATATTAATAGGTAGTCTATTTTATTCAATGTATTATATAAATTACAGCTAAAATGTTAATTTGAGTTTCATCTGAAACCGTACGGATTTCCAACATTCACAATTCTTGTTAATGTAGTCTTGGCAATGTAAATGTGTCTTTATTCTGTTTGTGAATAATTTGAGGCTTCCGTTTCATTATATGAACATTATAGCTAGCATTTCTTTAAGTTTCTGTTTAAATTAAATAGGTATTTCTAATGTCAAATTTTTCAGCATTAGGCAGTTTCTTTGCATTGAAGAATATTTTTTTGATATTTAAGAATAAATGTTTTAATATTATGTAAAAGAAATATAAATTCTACAAATATTATTTGAACATCAAACATTCTATATATCATTTTATTTGTAGGAGTACTGAGATAGATAAACCGTTAAACATTTGTTAGTTTTTGTCTCAATTCCATGGCTACTGCTATTTTTGGCATCATTTTCATACCTAATTTCTGAGTTTACAAGGCACGTAAAATTAATTCTGCTTATTGATTCAGATAAAGAATTTTATGCTCTACATCTGTTACTTGAAGCTTATTTACCTAGTATAATTAGGAAAGCAGGAAATTATAAAAGTATGATTTTTCATGTTAAAAATAAAACAAAATATGTTTATATAATTTGCAAATTAATATAAATGAAAATCAAGAAAATATGGAAGCTCTCATTATATTGTCAGTCGTAGGCTACCAATATGTTTTCGTATATATTCTACAATCATTGTTTCCTGCCGTCTCAACTCTAATTTCTTGTACAATACCACTTATAAAGCTCTCTACATTTTGAAACAAATGTGAACATTTCCCAATCATTTCAGTTCTTCCAATTAGTAGGAAGCCTAATTAATATCAATCCTAATCATTTGTATCGCCTCCATTAGCGGCTCTAATGAATGAAATATTGAAACTCGAGAAAGCAGCATGACTTGAAAGAATTAATCGATATATATCTCAAATGCACCAATTAAGTTCTTTCGTTATTTCAACCCACGCTAGATTTTATTTCTTTAACAGTTAACGTATGTAAATACGTTGTAATGTAACCTTAGCTTGTCAATAGATACTGACTGCAACAATCATTAGCCGAATATACCGCCTAGCCTACTACAAATGTGTAACAAATAAAGGTTTGGCATACCTCTCAGTTTCAATGATCCATCAATTGATTACACAAAATAATTTAAACGAAAGTTACTGAAAATCTATTTTTAACATAGTTCAAATATTAAAAACACAAGATAAATTAATTTATATGAAAACTTTCTACAAAACAAAAGAGCAATTTTTCACGCAAACGTCAAACTCCGCACACGAATTCAAAAGTGCCAACCCTTTTTTTGTTACAAGCAAAAAGTCACCAACTCAAACATCTGACGATCAGAGTAAACAAGTTGAAGTTTTGTTGTTATGTGTCGTAGTTTTTATGATAAAATAGTGCAATAAACATATATACTAATTAAAATTACCGTGAAATGTCCACTATTTCAAGTGTTACTTAACAATATTCAAATGAGTTCATTTGCAAGTGACTTAAGTGTAACCTAATCGGATATCGTCAAACATTTTCGCCGTATAATCCCAGGTCATGGACATGGAGTTCGAAAATAAGATTTTGGGCCAATAACCTGCAGCTTTTTCAAGCAAAGGTAAGATGTTGTGTTGTTTAAATATGGAAGGTTGCTAAGAAATCAAAATATAAATTTATATTGTCAATACAGTTAGTTCAATAAAAATTGAATAAATTACGTGGTTGGTTGAAACATAGAATTACTACCGGGTTTTTAAATGCAGTAAAAAATATTAACAAATACCAGTAATTACTGGAATTTGAGGTTAGTTTATGTACAGTAGCGTAGATACTATATGGAAAGAAAAGGCAATAAAATTTTCTTAAGTAAAAACATGAAATATTTTTTTTTATATTTAAATAAGTGATTCAAGACTTTTAATGAATGTAACTAATGATTTGTATGTACCATAAGTAGCGTGTACTAGATGTCACCATTCAGGCACTCTATCTGACATGGAGAGTGCATCACAAGGAACATTTTGAGTAAAATGGATGGTAAAGAGTTAGAGTTAGATTCGAAGTCTGGTTCTCAGGACTACAATCGATCATTCCGTTTTTAAATTTAAACTTAAACTTGGTAAAGTTACTAATCTAACTATAAACTGTTACTATACTATTTTAGATGGTATATTTTTTATTTGCTTATTCGACAGATAATTTTATTCCGATTTTAGTGATATAACAATTGCAAACTCTTAAATAACATTTTTTTATTAAAAATATGAACAGAAAAATTATAGATAAAATATGAACAAATAAAATAATATATTTTAATTATAATAAATTTTTTATTTTAAATGAAATTTTAATTTAAACAATGTTCACAAATATTAAAACAAAAAAAATAGTACTCACCTAAAATTCCTGTTCAGTGCGTTCCTGTTTATTTCAAAGTAAAAGGTTCTGTGTTCGAATTCCGTGTAGGCATGGCTGCATTTTGTCCAAAATTTATGTCACCTCTTATTTGTTGATCAATCCTTTAAAATGGATTAAAAACATTTTACATTTTATGAAGATAAAATAATTTAAATTTACTTACAAATAAAAAAATATTAATGTACTAACACTATTAGGTATGTAATTATAATTATAATGTAACATTATATAATAATATATCAAATTAAAAATATAAACAGAAAAATTTAAGTTAAAATATGAACAAATAATATTATTAAACTTTAATTATATGCAACATAGAAGTATTTTAAATGAAAAGTTAGTGTGGAGGATTTTTATATTTTTAGAGGACGATTAATAAAAGTACAGATATTTGCAAATATTTAAAAATAAAAAAGTAATACTTACATGTATTTCCTGTTCATTGCGTTCAGTTTTTTCCAAATTATAAGGTACTGGATACGATTCTTGTTATTTTTTGCACTCTTCATATAAGTTGATCAACCTTTGAAAATAAAAAAAAATATTTTACATTTTATAAAGTCAAAAAGAATTTGAATTTACTTTGAGATAAAATATATTAAAGGCACTAAAAGTTATGTTATTATAATTATTTATTATAATTTGTATTAAGTTAATATATGAACAAATAAAATACTAAATTTTCATCATATGAAATTTTAACAGAAATATTAATTTAAAAAATACTTACAAATACCTTCAGTTGATCTGGCTGAAATAAATATTTATTCTGCAAAGTGGAGACGTTGGTTCCATCCTCCAAAATATAATTTTGGGGAATGGTTAAGCCCTGCCACCACGACAAGGTCTCTCCACAAGGCAGGGGGGGAGGGGGTTTGGGTTTTAAAGGAAAGGATGAAAACTTAAACTACGCGACTTAAATCTACGCGACTTAAAACTAAGAGACTTAAAACTACCGCAACTTAACTAAATCGTAGTACAGTATACTTCCCAGCAAAAGGGTGGTCAAATTGGCAGAAGCCAAGAACGAAAAGGCAGAAATAAGGGCTTAGAGTTTAGAATGGCAAAGGGTTAAGCACAACTTACAACGCATTTAAAACCCCAACACATTAGCGGTCAGACACCCTTCCGGCCCTCCAGTACTAACGGCCAGAGAAGTAAACATGAAGCAAGAAGGCTCGAAATATTAGACTTGTAGTCTAGACACAATCTAACTCAAATTATAGACACAACCAGAACGAAGGCGGTATCACAACCCTTCCGTGCAACCCTTACCAACGACCAGAAATGGTATAATGAGAGAAGAATGGTCGGGATAATATCAATAATCACAAAAAATAAAATGGGATATTCATAAAAAAATAATATTTGTTTATTAATTTACGGGAGACAGGTAACCATTGAAATAATTTGTAACTATAACATATGATCATTTCATGTTCAAGGTATATATACTTGTGTAAATATGTAGTAAGTAAAATTAGTAAAGCAAAAAAACTGAATAAAACGTGACACAATCTTAACCTAAGCTAACTTAAATCTAAAAGCTTGTCTCACCTGAAAACTTCTGCAGCAGTTTTGCAGTAGAGATTTGCTTATTCATTCACACCATACCTTAAATTTAAACATCATACTTATATCTAATGATCATACTTTTTTCACATACCATACTTTATATCTAAATACCATACCATACATCATAGATCATACCTTATATTTAAACACCATACCTTATATCTAAGCATCACACCTTATATATAAGCATCATACCTCATATACAGAACATACCTTATATCTAACCATCATACTTTATTTACACAGCACACCTTATATTTAAAAATCTCATCTCATTATAAGCATCATACCTCATAAACACAGCATACCTTATATCTAGTCATCATACCTCATCTACACTTTATATCTGGTCATCATACCTCATCTACACCTTATATCTAGTCATTATACTTCATCTTCATCTATACCTTATATCTACTCATCATACCTCATCTATACCTTATATCTAAATATCATACATCATCTACACAACATATCTTATATCTAGTCATCATACCTCATCGACACCTTATATCTAGTCATTATACTTCATCTATACCTTATATTTAATCATCATACCTCATCTACACCTTATATCTAGTCATCATACCTATCTACACAACATACCTTATATCTAGTCATCATATCTCATCAACATACCACACCTTATATCTAGGAATCATACCTTATCTACACACAATACTACATTCTCATCACACTTGTGTCACGTTATATTCAGTTGAGTAAAAAAAAAGTTATATTAGGTAAAATGTTTTAAAGTCAAAAGACTAGCTATTCGTAGTTAAAATAATAAAAAAAACAATCCATGAATCATATGAATAGTACAAATTGGAAGGGGCAAATTTAAAGTAGTGGTTGATAATTTATTGTGAAAAATTGGAGAAAATATTATTTAAAATCTAGTTGAAGTTGAACTTACATATGACCCAGTATTGGGTATGGTAAATAAATGGTTACCTTGGATTATTTCGACTTTGCTGGTAAAGTATCCGTTTCCCACCTGAAACAAAAATATAACATTGGTCATCTCATAAAACAATAAAAATTTAAAATGAAATAATTATATATAAAACTAACGATAATAATGTAATAATGTACAGAGAACAATTCTAAAATTTAAATTAAAAAATATAAAGTATAAAAGACACCTACCCATATTGAAGACTAAACTAAGACTGACTAATGCCCAAACGTTGCATAGTATTTAAACGACTAAATGGAGAAGGGGGTTTATGAAATATATTAACAGATTACGTTGAGATTTGTTTTAAAAATATTAAAAATAATTACAGTATATTATTACGAATCGTTATAATAGATTATGAAACACACTTAAAAATTAAGTTTTATTTTTTTGTCTGTTGATGTCAAGACTCATGTCATGATTACTTTGGAATAATTTTTTTCTGACTTCTTGTGGTTCCAAATGAAACTCAATTTCTTTTTTCGTAAAATATGTGATTTTGAAATTTTCAATTTTCATAAATATTGATGCATTTTGAAATATTTGGTCTACCGTATTAGATCCGTTTGTTTGGATTTTAAAGTTTTGATATCAGATTCGTATTCAGCACTCAATTTGTCATTAAATGCGACACTGAAAGTATGAAATAAGCAAATAGAAAAATCGAAAATTTCAAAATCATATAAAAAAAATCTGAATACTTTACTCTTTTTATTAATATGCAATATCTATAAATTGTAATATATGAGTATACATGCGTTGACAACTGACAAGGTAAGATGAATTATTTAAAATAATTTGTGCTTACAATTCCTTTTAGAATATTCGATAATTATTTTTATAATTTTTTTCACTGTCAATTATAATAACTGTCGCTTTCAAATATGAAACATTTATTTCTATGGGTAAATATTTATATTATATTAAATTTAAAAATTATAGACAACAAAAGTCAACAATCTTTCAATTCTCAGGTAATAGTAGGTATTTAAAATTTTCTTTTGGTGCTACTAATTAGCACTACTAAATTTCTCTTTTATTTGGTACTACTAAGTTAATATAAATTATTTAATATAAATTAATATTTAAATTAATTTTTTTTTTTAGCGCAAATAATTTAATAGTAAGTAGTTGCAATCGGTAGTATTACTAGTAATATTTAGTAAAATATTATGAGCATGGTTCTAATTTTTTAATTTTAATAAATTGTTCAATTTCGCTGTCATGTTCAACGTTATCGTTTTAATTTTTGTATATTTTTATTAAATTATGTCAATTTTAAAATGCCTTTGTTCAAAGTCATGTGGTGTGCACATCAGATAAAATTAAAATGTTTATACACAGTCAAATATCCCAGTAGGCTCCTAACTGTCAGTTTTCCCAAAATGTCATAAATTCCAAAATGTCTCTCTCCGTACGATGGCATCTGGTGACACCCCCTCGAACGAATTCAACCGCCACCACCAGTTCGAACGCCACAGGGCCGAAGTAGTCAACTTCGACGATGAAGAGCTCAACAGATTGTCAGAACAAATATTCTTCCTCCTCTTCAGTGCCATTATCCTCGGATTCGTAATCGTTTATGTAGCCTATAAAACCATCAGTGCTATATTGTCCTCTTTCTTGATGATCTTTTCTAATTTCAGTTCATTTTAGTTTTGTCACAATTTACTGGCCATGTTTCTAAATCAAGATTTTATTATCCCTATTAAATAAATTCAAAATTGCAAGTGAGTACGTTTATTTTTCTCAAATTTCTAAATATAAATAACTAGTATATCCAATAATGTGTTCAAACTATAATTACAATATTTAAAACACAAAATTATCTCTAAGGTATGTTTGCAGTTTGCTACAGTAGATGTATATAATGTCCGTTATAGCGAGTGTTCCAAAAAAGTATTTAAAGTATTTAAAATGGGAAAGCAATTTTTGGTAAATAAAAACTGTCCGACTAACAACTAAGTCACCATATTGTACAGAACAATACTACATGTATTTCTAAATTTGATTTAATACTACTTAATATTCTGTCTTTTTATGTTAATATCTAAAAAATTATTACTATGTTTTGTAAATAATGTTTAATGAGAAATTATTAAAATTAATAAATTTTAAAGAAATAAAATACCATGCAGTGAATAATTTTATTAACAAATAAACAAATATCAATGCCTAAAACAAGTAAACAGTCATATTAATTATCTTAATAGTTTCTACAATTAATAGAATAATTAACTGCTAAACTAAAAAAATTAACAAAAAAAAAACAGAAAGAAAAAAAAATAGCCTGTTACTCTAACCTTATAACCACGATTTGACAGCTGTCAACATTGCGTGTAGAGAGCAATAAAAATATGAGGCGAAACATTTTAATTCATTTTTGTAAATTTTATTGAATTATGCTAATAAAATGAAGTAATCTGTATTAAATAAGATGTAGAAATACATGTAGTATTGTCCTGTACAATATGGTGAATTAGTTATTAGCCGGACAGATTTTATTTACCAAAAACTATTTTAACATGTTAAATGCATATGTCAACACTTTGGAACACTCGCTATGTATTATGCAAATATATTTTTTCTTTCATAGTACCAACCAGCTTTACTAAGAGTATTTTTATTATGAAAACTCTTTTAATAAACTTGACTGAAGCACTGTTTACAAAGGTTATTTGAACAAAAAAGTTTAGTTTCTGGACTAGTGATGCAAGTAACTATTGTGATGTTTCACAATTTTGAGTTCTTCAAATTTTATTGTGAGTTATCACAGAGTAAATGTGGCTACATCATTCACTCCTAATTTTTAAATACAGTACCTATAGGTATGTTAATAGCGATTAAAATTTTCTCGGAAAATCTTATATCACCTCCAAACACTATTAAGTACTTCAATGTTCTGTAAAGGATGTGATAATACTTTATTGAACGCCTAGTACATAGTCAACACAGATTACGCAAAAGCAGTACAGTAATACTTACATAAAATTTGTAATTTTATGTAGATTCCTAATATGTAAAAATATATAGAGTGTTCCATTCAAAATAAGAAAGTTTAAAAAGGTTTAAAAAAAATTGTTTGCTCATTTTAATAGTCATGTAATTTGGCAAATATTTGCTAATTTAACAAACTTCATATCTCTATAGTTCTCAAGATAGCTATAGTAAGCAAGCTTATCGAAACACCCTGTATACCATCGAAAAAAATCAAATTACCGTGTTTTCAAAATGTCAGTGCAGACGTCAAAACTATTGTCAATTTTACTAATGTTTTCTTTTGGTATTTTAATATTTATTACTCCTTATATAGTAACTGGAACAGGTAACTTTTAAAATAAAATTAACTCAAAATATACATTATCATTTTCAGTTTATTTACTCGTGAGAGGCATTCGAGAACTTTGTTACATGTTTGTACTGAACCCCTTGGCTTTACACTGAGATGATCTTGTCACGACTGGTCTTATATTTAGGGGGAAGATGTTTGTCTTCAGTGTCGTCAGTTTGTCAGATTGCCGCAATATATGACCTTTTAATTCCTCTTGCTCCGATTATACTGTACTTTCTGGTAAAAACTGCTATGGTTCAATTTACTAAAGCTATAGGTAAGAATCATTATCATGAATTATTGATGTTATTTTCAAAATTTACTGCTTCTTTACTACAGACTCGACGTTGGTAAGATTGTTTCGATTTGCGTATTTCAAACCACGAGAAACTGAAATTGAAATTAAACTCAAAAATCTGGTGAAACCCGAAGAAGTAGATGAAGATAGTGACGATAATGATTTAGATTTTTTAAAATAAAATATTAATTTTATGTGTCTTATTATTTTAGTGTATTACGTGTGTGTTTGTCCTTTATAAAGGGTAGAAATGAACTTAATGTCATAAATTTAAGGGTGCCTAGTATGACATGTGTAGATTACGAAAGTGATTTTTTTTTTAAATTCGCATATTTAAGGGTAGTTTTCATTAAGTTAATAGTTTTTGTACTACTAGACTACTGGCAACGCATTTGCATTCTTCTGTAAATAAAAACTTAATTTTCGTTAAAAATACTATTTAATTTAATTATTAAGAATATTATCTTATAAAACTAAAAGTTGAACTTTCGTTTTTCGAATTTTTAAAAAACCCGTTACCCGATAATTACCTGATACCCTTAAAATATCCATTATTCTTCCACATTCATCTTTTTAATATAAATTTTTTTTATTTGCATATAAATTTATTAAATGAAGAAAAAAATATTATTTTCTGGTATGGAAATAAAAAAAACATTGTTATTTTACATAACATACGAGTATATCAGCAGTATAAAATTATAAAATTAAAACTTATTAAGGAAGTATATTTTATTTAATTATTTAGGAATATCTCATATTTCTCGCAAATATCAGCATGGATGATGTATCTGCAATCAGTCTTGATCTTCGTGTGGTTACAATGTTTCCGGCAGCTGAAAACTGTCTTTAACTGGCAACAACAGATTTTAGGTAGATTTCGGGTAACGGGTAATAAACGGGTAACGGGTACATTTCGGGTAATCGGGTACTATTTTTGATATCCGGGTACATTATTATTGGGTAGGTTCCGGGTACCCGGGTACCCATCGTCATTCCTAATATTGACTATCTTTTCAAAAGTATACAATTCTAGAAAATTAGATGAAATAAATATGTAAGAAGAAATAATGTGTTGTACATATCCCTACTTTAAAGTTTCATTTTCTAAAATAAAAAATCGCACAAGCTGAGATAATAATTAAAAATGTCACCTGTAAATATCAATTTCAAAATCATCCGTCATTCAGCATCCTTATGACTGAGGAAATATATGATCCACCGTTTGGTTTTTGGGTGTTAATAGGGTTGACATCTTACGTTGGATTAGTATTTTGTTGTAAGTATTTTTGGTCATTTGACACCTATTTCGCTTTACTTTATTAATAGCTCAGATATTTAATTATGTCACTTCAGTTCTATAAAATGATTCTTTATTTAATCATCGCTTCAACTAAATATGACCTTAATTTTGAGCTGTCTACTAAACTACAGCATTCTCCTAAGAGAAATATGATCCAATTTCACGTAATTAATTGATTAAACCTTTCCAGGTATGTGGATAAGATTTTGTATTTTAAATCGATCTCTGTGCCCAAATTCCCCATGTTTTCACCATTGTTCGTACCGATGCACATTATGCAAATATCAAACTTTAGACTGTATAAACAGCATGATATATACTATGGAAAGAATATGTCCAAAATGTAAATCAGATGAAACTTCAATGTCTGTTTCGTGTTGTAAAGGCATTCGCAATTTAAATGTAAGATTTGTGAATTAGATTTTTCTTCAAGCTATTCGATTTCCTTCTTTTATAATTACACCGAATCCCTAACATGCTACTCTCTGTAATATGCTATTTCACTACTCAAGGAAGTCACTTCTGTTCTATAAGTGATGTGACAATGGTAGACAAACAACCTACTCTAACCTTTAAGAAACCTTAGATCCATACAGGACGACTTTTTTGTCATTAAAAGCGAAATTTCTTAAATAAGATAAAATTTTTAGACAAAAGAAATACTTTCTGCATTAGTATTTGCTCCAGAATGTGCTCTGGTTTTTTGCAGGCCTAGAATTAGAGCAAACGCTTCAAAATGCTCTAATTATTGAACCATTAAAGCCAGAGCAAACACTTCTGAATATTCTAATTCCTGATCCACTGAAATCAGATCAAAATCCAGAGAAGCTAAATCTGCTCCAGAATGTGCTCTAGTTTCAAAAAGCCAAGAATTAGCGCAAACACTTTTGAGTGCTCTAATTCCTGACTCACTGAAACCAGAGCAGCTAAATCTGCTCCGGAATGTGCTCTGGTTTCAACAGACCTTGCATTAGAACAAACATTTGTGAGTGCTCTAATTCCTGACCCACTGAAACCAGAGCACAATCCAGAGCAGATAAATCTGCTCCAGAATGTGCCCTGGTTTCAGCGGGTTAGAGTAAACACTTTTGAGCGCTCCAATTCCTGACCCACTGAAACCAGAGCAGCTAAATCTGCTCCAGAATGTGCTCTGGTTTCAGCGGGTTAGAGTAAACACTTTTGAGCGCTCCAATTCCTGACCCACTGAAACCAGAGCAGCTAAATCTGCTTCAGAATGTGCTCTGGTTTCAGCAGGTCAAGAATTAGAGCACCCGCTGAAGCGTGCTCCAATTCCCGGCCGGCTGAACTAAACAACCTTCGGGAAAGAGGCCCAGAGGCCTACTGCCTACTGCCTCCCCGGCGCCCCGCAGAGCGGGACTGAGTGCTAGCGTCTCAGGATCCCCGGTATATCCTGACACGCGCATTATTACCGATCATGTAGATTCCTATTGGCTGATATTCAATCTGTTATTGTAGCTGTACTAGTGGGAATTTTAAAATGAAAATTTGTATATATACATACTTTGATGTGAGGAATTCATTGGTAATATTATTAAGGGTGTAACTTACACCCATTTTAGGGCAGTACTTTAAAATAATATAAATTAAAGTCAGGGCTTTGTTATTGATATAAAAAATGCTACGCGGGGACATTGTCCCTAGAAAACATTTCTTTGGGGGCATGTGCCCCAATACCCCTATGTAGTCGGCGCCCATGCTTTCTCTCACACAATGAAAAGGAAGATATAAAAATCTTGTAATTTTTATTTCTATTTTAAATTATGAACTAATAATTTAATATTTTTCAGAATTCTGGTGTAAATTTTAAATTCTATAAACCAAATTGTCAAGATATTAATTGTTGTTGTTGTCAATTACAATTTGATAAAAACAAAACTGAAGATATAGAAATTCATGACATTTATGTACATCATATGTAAATATTATTGTAATTATTAAGATTAATAAATATTTATTTTCACACTTATTATGAAATAGTTATTAGTTACAGATACAGATACGTCATAAAAACTATTTAAATTGACACAAAAACATTTTATTTTCTTTTTTGTTTTTAAAATCAGTTACTTTTTTACAGCAATATCTAATTTTATTTTGTGCAGATTGTGATATAACATTGATCTTAAAGTGAATCGACTGTATACTTATTTAAATACTGAATATTTATCTCATTGTCATATTTGTAACATACTTAAAACTAATTTGTAAAATTATAACTATATATAGAAGTACTAACTAAAATTAAACAATTTAAAAATAATTTAGTAACAAGATTTAAACAATGTACATAATATCACAAAAAGAAATAATTCAATGTTTGTACACTGCTAATATTGATCCCTATAAGGAATATTTTTGATATTTTAATAACTTATTTGAGAGAAATGCTATTTAATATTTTTATCCAACATTTTTGCTATCATTTTTTAACTAGTAAATTTTAAATTATTACTAATTTTATTTCAAATTTGAAAATGTTCAAATAAAGTAACAGCTATTATGTAATAAGTAAGGAAACAAAGAATGTCCTTTAACGAATGCGAAAATTACAAAACGATGCGCAGGCGTGTTTTGTAAGAGCAGAAGTTAAATAACCACCGTTTCAATAAGTACAAAAATGTATTTGAAATTTTTGACATTTGCAAAATAAACAAAAAAGGCAATACCAAGAACTGCTTAATTTTGTGCCTTACTAAGTTACTACAACAAATTTTTTTGTTATAAACAAATAAACGATATAAATGTAGTTGTCATTTCAGTTTTTTGAATTGTAAAATACGAGTCTCTGTGATTGTAATAAAAGTAATAACTATGTTATTAATATTTGCAAAGATAATAAGAACTAAATATTCTGTTTTTGTAGATGTTAATGTTTCTTTATATGCCTACTTTGTAATTTGATTTTACATGAAATAATTATCTCAGTATTTCACTAGTGCACATAATTGAAATTTTAAAATAAAGCGACTCTTATTAAACGGACGTAAAAAAAAATTAATAGTAAGAAATGTTGGATAAAATTTGTTTCAAAAGTATAATTAGTTTTCTTTATCATTCACAATGTACTGAAATATTTGTAATAAAAAATTCAAAATTTACTAATTTTCTCTCAAATAATTTATTTTACTAACTATTTAGTCAACAAGAAAGATCTCATCAAAAGGTACTCTTGTAAATATTCTATTTGATATTTCTTTAAAAACTAATCCAAAACTCTTTTCATATTGAGGTTTAATTTCATCAAATATGTCTTTCCAGTGTTCATTGAAAAATGATAAAGTTGTTCTTCCTAATAATTCGTCTCCATTAAATAAATTTTGGAAGTCGAAATAGACCCTTTTTGGTGTCATGGTTATTTTGTAGTCCACTAGACGCATGTAGAGTTTTCCCTTCTTTTTGAATGGTTCTCCAATTAGATCGTGTGTGGTTTTGACATCAACTGAAAAAAAGTAATATTAGATGATAGTTAATTAAATCCAAAAAGAAACTCATGTCTACATCTATTTATAATACTTGAACTAACACCAATCAAATATTCATATATGAATTGCAACATCCATATATAAGACCTCTCTCTCTCTCTCAAGGGACTAAAGTATAATTTTTTATTACGCGTATAGAATTTATTCTATGATGTGATAGCCGAGAAAAATAAACCTTTAACACTTAGATACACATTATATTTTTCCGAAATCGTTAAATTATTAATTTAAAACATAAATAAATAGCAGTATGTGTTTGTAAAACGTCAGATGTCAGATAGCTATTGAGACTGGAATGGCTGTGATAATAAACGTACTGTCAAAGTATCAAATATTTCTTTATAATTTTTATTTACGTTTACACCTGCTTCTGCATGAAATCAGATAAATTATTATCAAAGGTAAATAATAAATCAATGCACCAAAAATATTATAGAATGATATGTTTGTTATTTTAGGTAGTGCTAATAGTTCTTTACATGCGAGGTGGGAAATGTTTCATTTCAGCCGAGGGCTTATGCGAGGCGAAATGAAACTCCCACCGAGGTTTGTATACTATTTTATTCACAATCATATAAAGCAGACGTACAGTTAATTGTTACATAAGGTACAGTATTTTTTGACAACTATTATAATTTGTTTTAACCTATTTTATTGTAGAGATTTGTGACAATGTTACTAGGCAACCTCTACATAAATACTTCCAACCCAAGAGATGGAAGTGCAATTTGTTACTTCCAACCCAAGAGATTTGTCAATACAGTTAGAAATGATTAACTTCCAAACCTCCAAAAAGTTAGGAATCGGCATATTACTATAATGATTGTGAATAAAATACTTCATCTACTACTTTGGTTAAATTCGCCGAGTGATAACGTATACTTTAGTATCGATTTCGAAAAAAATAATTTGTACGGCCAAGTGACCAATATTTTACAAATATTTTAACATTATTAATTAATTGCTGCTGGTGGCGCGAAAAATATAATAAGCGACTCGAAATGGAAGTACCTAATACAACAAACTATTCTCGATGGTTATAATCTACTTACTTTCCGTGCAGCTCGATACTAGGAATTTAATATGTGGATTTATAAAAAAAATAAGTTAATTTACCTAAACTAATATTAGAAGCTCCTTTTCCTTGAACTGGTAATAACAATACTCGTCCATTCATTTCATAATCTCCTAAGAATTGCACCAAAGGTGTCTGAGATTCTGTGTACAGATGGAATTTATCCAATTGGGCACTGGAAAATAATCTATTGTTAATAAAAGTTAATGTGATTGTAGCGTAAATTGCAATAAGCATAAGTAAATATGTGTTTTGCAATTTATGCTTAATGATAATTTGTTATGTAACATTCGTTACACTAAAGATACTTCAGTTGTCTAACTAGTAGGTGTTGAAATGAAAATGTGTAAGGAAGATATTTATATATTCAGTGGCGAAATTTTTTAGGGTTCAAGGGTAAGCAAATGTTCCAATTAAGATATACTCAATATTCAAAAACACTTTTTTGAGATATGTATTTGAGAGCAAAAATCTCAGGAATCGAGAGATAAGTAAATTTTGTTTGTAAATTTTAAATAAGCACATCGATGTATGTAAGTACCATTTTCAGAAAAATTTTCTATCAAAAAATAGTCATTTTTGGATTATTTAAAATGTATGAACACAATTATATTTTAAAAACGTAGTAAAATACTTACTCATAAGTTGTGAGTACAGAATTAGTAAGTCCTGCTAATTTAATATTTCTATATTCCTGCCTAATATTAACAGGGCTATTACTACCTGTACCAATACTAATTTCATTTATCCTTAGAGGCTCCAAAGGACCTATTCCCAAACTTGGCAGTCCTATAACAAAATAAATTTTTTATTTTGTGTAAAGTATGGATTCACAATTTATATTAAATAAATAAATCATATAAAACCAAATTAAAAATCAAAAGTGGGGTTGACAAACTGAAACGACAAATATAAAAACAAATACAGCCTATTTTATTTTTGTGAATATTAAGAAACAAGTTAATAATTCTGTCAAAATGTTTGTTATTTTCGAAATGCACATAGGAAATTAACATTAAGTGGTAACATACATAAATATACATTACGTCGTATTTTAGTCTTAAAAATTAATTTTTAAATTTCTTAAATTTCTTAATAATTGCAATAGCCATGGTATTTGAACAAAAAAATGTTCCTCTTTTGACGTTTTATCTGTCAGAATTCGGTAGGTATGATTTTATTTAATTTGTATTTTATAAAATTTTAAATTATATCAATAGAAATATTTTTACAATAACGTATAATTAAAAATATGACAACATTTTTATATTATTTGGAGTATTGAAGTTGCGTCATTTAATAAAATTCACTAATACAACTCCAAAAAGACGTTCCTTTTATTAACATCCAGTCGATAAAACCAATCCTGTATGAGATTTCTGCTTCTATTTGAACCCAGTTTCGAAACCAGCAATCACTCGGTTTACGAAACATACCCGTTCACAGCAAAAAGCAGTGAACGTACGATAACTAAACAATATGCAATTTTTGTGCAGTATGCACATAAAAGTTGCATAATTCATTGCAATTGTGACACACATTACCTACCATACACTTCGACACTTCTTGTTTACTAACTACTGCAAATCATCAAACATTAGGAAGTGTAGAAATACTAGATATACATTTAGAACATTGCAAAATAAAGGTTTCTAAATTAAAATTGATTGAAATGTTATACCCATTGTATATGTGCCAATTTGTTTAATCGCAAATATCAATAATGATATATTTATACTGAAGAGGATGTTTACCACTCATATCTGATGCGGAGAGTGTACCACAGCACAGATATCAATTTTACATTAGAACACATTATAAGGCAAATAAATTTAGAGCATCAATAATGATTTATTTATATTGAAGAGGATGTTTACCACTCATATCTGATGCGGAGAGTTCACCACAGCACATACAGTGGCTCACAAAATTATTCGTACACCTAAGTTTTATATTTAAAAAGTGAAAAATGGAGTACTTTCAAAAAAATATTGATGTATTATTGACGGGATCAGATTCTCTTATTTTCCAGAAACAAAGTGCAATAGCCAATTATGAAAAAAATATTATTTTTCTTATCTTAATTACATAAAAACAAAATGTGTAGAAGAACTAGGTACACAAAATTATTCGTACACTTATGAAATCTTGCATATAACGAGTCAATATTTATATTTATAAACATGAAACATCTGTGATTGCATAATTATCATTTGTCTGAGTATTTTGTGTAAGATTTTATAAAAAATAGTTCACAAAAATAAGAAATTATGGTAGTTGAAAGGCGAATCTGCATGAAATTACTTTGCCAGTGTAAATCTTTAAGGGAGGTTGACAAAATTAAACGAAAATCGCGCTAAATGTTGAGACCCGTATAAGTAAATATAAAAATGAGAACCAGTAGAAAAATATTCACCGTGGAGGTTATCAGAATAAACTATATATTGAGCGTTAAGTGAAATCAAATCCTAAAAATCCCCTGAATAAATTAATATTAAGAATAACTAAATATTTTAAGGGTCTATTGGAACATAGACTATTCAAAGAACTTTAAGAAATTTTGGTTCTAATGGTCTTATAGTAAAAAATGGGTCCTATAATTCCAAAAAAAATAAAATAAAGAGACTCGCATTTGGAAATAGTACATTAGCACGGATTGTGTTTTTTGGAAATTGGTAATTTTGCGGATTTGAGTAGAATGGCAATCTTTTGATTGGAGAAATCCAAATTCTGAGCTTAATAACTGCAATTTATGTAGTACAGTGAAACACGGCGGGAGGATCATATTAGTTTGGGGATATGTAGGAGCTAGTTATGACTATATGGCCATTAAAATCAAAATTTCTTAGAGTTCTTCGAATAGTCTATGTTTCAATATATCCTTTAAAAATTTCAGATATATTTTTTGTTAATTTGTTCAGGAGTTTTTAGTATTTAATTTCATTTAATGCTCAATAAATCGTTCATTCTGCTGATTAAAAATTTTCTTATGGTCCCCACGGCAAATATTTTTCAACTACTCCTCATTTTATATTTACTTCTAATGTTGTTAACAATTGAGAGCAATATTCATACAATTTTGACAACCTCCCTTAAAGATTTACACTGGCAAAGTCATTTCACATAGATTCGTCTTTCAACTACCGTAATTTCTTGCTTTTGCGACCCATTTTTGAAAAAACCTTTTACAAAATACTCAAACAAATGATAATTATGTAATCACAGATGTTTTATATTTATAACTATTAATATTGACTCGTTATATGTAAGATTTCATAAGTGTACGAATAATTTTGTGTACCTGTTTTTTGTATGCATTTTGTTTTTATTTAATTTACATGAGAAAAATAATATTTTTTTCATAATTGGCTATTGAATTTTATTACTGTAATATGAGAGAATATGACCCCGTCAGTAGTATATCAATATTATTTTTAAAAGTACTCTATTTATCACTTTTTAAATAGAAAACTTAGGTGTACGAATAATTCTGTGAGCCACTGTATATCAATTTTAAATTAGAACACATTATAGGGCAAATAAATTTAGAGCTAAAATGTGGAGTAACATGTAGATCAAGAATTAGATAAATTAGAACCAAATCTGTACACATAAGTAGAGTAATTTCCGAAGAAATTGGAACATGTTTTTGGGACAAATAAGCATAGTAATTAATATACATTTGCACAAATTCTACATCAAGTATGTGAGACAATATATAGATCAGGATTAAATAAACTACAACAATATATATAACGAACTAGAGTAATTACTGTAGAAATTAGAGTATATTTTGGGGCATATTAATGTAAAATAGAACAAATACTAGAAGAAAAATGTAGGGCAATACATCGAGTATTAGATAAACTAGAATTACAGAAGAAATAAGAGTACATTTTGGGACAAATAAATAGATTAATTAATGTGAAATGGGACAAATATTAAAGCAAGAAATGTGCCTAAAATAGATCAGGCATTAGATAAACTAGAACAAATTATATGACAAATATCTGAAACTGAAATATTGTCTGAAGAAGTTAGATTACGAATTAGATAAATTAGAATAAATAATAATGACGAATAAATATAGGTATATATTACTTAAAAAGTTACAGTATATTTTATCGCAGATAAATAGATCCGTTAATTTGAAATGGGTACTAGAGTAAGAATTTGGAGCAATATAAAGATCAAGAATTAGATAAACTGGAACAAATTCTATGACATACGTAGTGAATTGACTGAAGAAATTAGAGCACATTGTGAAAAAATAAATACAACAAATACGGAGATGTAGAATATTTGACTAAAAAATTTACATTTAAAACAAATGTGTTTCTTATTTAATGTTTTTTTATAAACATTTAAAAATATTTGCCAAAAAATATTTACAAATTTAATTTTTCTAGTAATAATTCAAATAATATAAAGTAAATATTTCTGCACAAAATAGCAAACAAATATATTATAAATATAAATAATAAAATCAAATTACCATCAGCCATTTTTCGAATTGCATCCATAACGCTTTGTCGTATACATTCATTTAGATTTTCATCTTTTTGGCGACATCTTTTCAATTGTTCAGCTGAAAAAGAAAAACAAAATGTTAGTATATTTAAATATATTTGATTTTTTTTTCAAAATAACATGAACATTTATTTAAATTTACGACATATTATAATTTATGATAACAATACATTCTTCAAACATGTGACATGTTATTAAGAGACAAAACAATAAAAGAATTGTTTATGTACTGACTATACAAAATAAAAATAAGATTTATATAAACAAAATGCCATACCAAATCGATAAACAAAAGAACGGAAAAAAATATATTTTTGCATATTCTTATAAGGTATACATACATAGTCATGCATTTGTTTTTGTTTAAGTAACCATAAACAATTGCAAATCACTAAAAAAATCTGATGTGGCTGGCATTTAAACTTCCATTTTTACTTCCTTGTACGAAGGAAGTATTGTAATCGCGAAAAATATCGGTTTTCAGATTTCAACGGAAATAACCATTTTGACTATCCCTGAATCCATTTTGACTAGTATCGACTGTAAGTACGTATATACGTACATATCTCCTAAACTCAAAAATGATTAGTCGTAAAATTTTAAAATTTTATGTATAGGACTGCTATAACATCGAGTTGTGCACCTCCCTTTTTTATAGCAATCGGCAGTGCCAAAAGGACACTTTGCTCGTAGTATTTTTTTTCGTACAACTCAAAAACGAAATTGTTGAAATTTTGTTTATTGAATTACTATAATATCTAGTTATGCACCTCCATTTTTGGTTCCAATCGTTCTTTTGAAAAAAGCACTTTACTTTGGGCAGAAAATTAATAAAAATTATAATTTAATTGGCTATCAATTTTTGCAGGACATATTCGATTTAAAATTTAGTATATGATTAACATCGACAACTGTCAGAATATGTTTCTTGAGAAATATGTATTAAAATAGTTTTGTGTAATACAATAAGAAATAGTGATAAACATTTTAATAAAATTTTACAAAAGATGGTCAATTTCGAAGGGAAATTCGATGGTATGAAATGAATGGAAATTGAAGAACGATTAGCCGTAGAATCATCTTACTTTCAAGTGAAATAAGTTTGAATGAAGTGCAGAAAAAAATGTATATAATTTAGCGTACAAGGAAGTCATGTGGTGTCCACATCAGATATTTTTATTTTCATTATTGCAATATATTTTATTCTGTTTTGTTGTATTGGTAGGCATATAATCTTTAATACATTAGTTGAAAATTGTTATGTTTATGTTTGATTTAAAATAATGTACAATTAATTATCACAGATTGAAACAACATATATTCATACAGGTGTCCGTTCTAAGAGGCTAACCATTGGGATCTTGAAAACCGTAAGAGATACGAAATCGGTTAAATTGGGGCAAAGTATTAGGTGCCCATTTTAATCATAATCCAAATATTGTTTGAATCATCAACTCAAAAAAATGGTGTAAAACATGGATTCACAATTTAAATATCCCATCTAAATTAAATAAGTAAATCAAATAAAAACAAATTAAAAAACAGCCTATTTTATTTTTGTGAATATTAACAAACAAGTTAATGTTCATGTCAAAATATTTGTTATTGTCAATGTAACTTTTTAACATGTATTGGAATTGAAATGCTAGTAGTGAAAAAAATATCATATATATACAGGGTGTTCCATTTAAAAGTGCCACCATTGCTATCTCGAGAACTATAAGAGCTACGAGGTTGGTTAAATTAGCAAAGAACCACCATTTTACAAGACTAATACAATGAGCAAAAAAAAATTTTTTTTCAAACAATGGTTCTCAAAATACGGGACACAACTTTCTTATTTTAAATGGGAACTTATGTTTATTTTTAGGTTATTCGATAGAGTATTTTTTTCTGAATTCAACGATATAAATACATCATATACTAATATAACAAAATAACTGAGAAAAATGCAGGGTAGATTTATTTGTATTTTATTTATATCTGGCTGAAATAAGAATGCTTTGGATAGAAAACAATTCATTTTCTTCTTAAAACTGACAGTTTAAGAAAATAAAATTTAACAAAAAATAATCAAACAATGCTAGACAGAACATTATGTCTATGTTTTCTAACCATAGCACTCTTGTTTCAGCCAGATATAAATAAAATACATATAAATTTAACATGCATTTTTCTCAATTATGTTGTTACATTAGTATATCATATGTACATATCGCTGAATTCAGAAAAAAATACTCTATTGAAGAACCTAAAAATAAACATACGTTCCCATTTAAAATAAGAAAGTTGTGTCCCGTATTTTGAGAACCACTGGTTGAAAAAAAATTTTTTTTTGCTCATTGTATTAGTCTTGTAAAATGGTGGTTCTTTATGTCCCTCGGTGGCTTCGTACCTCGAGACACAACTTGGTGCTTGGTCAATAATGATGGTCTTCTCAACCTTGGTGCATAATATACTATTTTATCAAAAAGTATTTAACTTATGTTGCATGTGACATTTTTCTAAATTATAGCGAAATAACAAGAAGTAGGTATTTTCTTTGACATGAAATTCCTTTTTAAATATTTTTGAAGTGTCATAAACAACAATTTATCCGTAAGTATTCTTATTTGCAAAATAAATAGTACTTTGAATTGCAAAGTATTGAATAAAAATATTTGTTTAAGAAGTTATTGCTAATGTCAATAATCTTGACAATAATATTTGAATTTATTTTAGTGTCAAAACAATGGTATGTTACATTCTGCAATATATTATAATAATTAGAAATAGAATGACAAAAAATGTTTTGTACAAGTTTTTTATTTGTCACTAGTATTTTATAATCACCTTACACGGTTAAAATACAAGATCGAAAATCTAATTTTTAGAATCTAAATTGTTATGAAATGAAGTAGAATTTTTTTTGATAGTGAATGAGGTCTTACAAAAAATTGGTGCATTATTTGATATTTTTACCAACCAATCATACATGGTTAAAAATGCAGAACTAATATATTTTTTTTCAAAATCTACATTAAATTTGCTAATAGAAATTGAATAACACGTTAGGTTTTTCTTGAAGACACAGGTGCATTATTTGATATTTTTACCAACCACTCATACATAGTTAAAGATGCAGAATTGATATTATTTTTCTGAAAATCTTAAATAAATTTGCTATTAGAAATTATATAACACGTTATGTTTTTCTTGAAGACACAGGTGCATTATTTGATATTTTTACCAACCACTCATACATGGTTAAAGATACAGAATTGATATTATTGTTTTCAAAGTCTACATTAAATTTGCTATTAGAAATTGTATAAAACGTTAGGTTTTTCTTGAAGACACGGGTGCATTATTTGATATTATTACCAACCACTCATACATTGTTAAAGATACAGAACTGATATTTTTTTTAAAATCTAAATTAAATTTGCTATTAGAAATTGTATAACACGTTAGGTTTTTCCTGAAGACGTTGATGTATGATGTAAACAAAAACTGTTTAGAATCATCTGACCGCTTTTTGCAAAAGAAAGTGTAAGTTATCTCCTAATTCGGTTTTCTCATTTTCTACTTTGATATAATAACAACAAATGCAAACAGATTACAGAATACTTTGTATAATACGTTGGTATCACTCTCTCTTTAAATTTTAAATGGTCCCTTTCACTGAATTTCTAATTATGGATTCAGGTGTAAATACAAGAATTGCGAAATATTTACAAAACCGGATACCGGACATGCAGTCTGTTCCGATGAAATTCCAGCAAAGATTTGACACATAATAAACAGTTTCTAATAAATTTCAATAATTGGAAAATTTTTATTAGAGAAATTTTTCAGAAGCAAATCTGAAAGCAGCAATTAATAGTTATTTACATAAGTTCTCTGGGTTGTATGGGGTTCTAAAACACACCGTGCGCGAGTATTTAGGAAAACATTTTTCACGGTTTTGGATTACGTTTTTTTCAAGGTGACACATTTCTTTACTCAATTAATATAGATAAATAAAAATATTAATTAATGATGCAAGTTAGTTGCAGAATAGTATTATTATATACCAAAGGTTTGTAAGACTATCATTCTTGACCTAGCGCCAAGTTGTGTCCGAAGGTGCGAAGCAACCGAGGGATATAAGGCGCTGGTCAATAATGGTCTTCTCAACTGTGGTGTACAAATATTTTTTTTTTCTTACTAACATTTCAATCCCAATCCTACTAAAAAGAATCTTAATGACAATAACAAACATTTTGACATGAATTTAACTTCCTTAAAATTTCCAAAAATAAAGTAAACTTGACTTCGTTTTTATTTTTTACGTTTCAGTTTATCAAACTCACTTTTAATTTAAAAATTGGTTTTATTTGATTTACTTATTTAATTTAAATACTTTTCTTATACACTTTTCTTGAATTAAATGATTGAAAAAATATTTGGATCTATAAAAAGTGACAGTTTTTATTATCGATCATGGTGAATAATAATTTATTATTAACCTAGGTGACCAATATTGCCAAGTAAGCGGTAGTAAAAAACAATTTCTCATGTCAAATAAAGGTTAATAATAGTGGGTGTCTAGGCTAGTAGTGAAAAAAAATATTGTGTGTATGTAAGAACACTATCTTCGCGCACTTACTACAAAAATAACTGTTATCTACTATAATTCTTAAATTATGCAAGGATTTTTTAAAAATAATAATAATAAAAACTATAAAAGTAATTTCATAACTATTATACGAGTTTTATAGGACGGTTCATTGTTCCATGAGTAGTTTGGAGCACGGAGTGTTCCAAAAACAAGAATGGAACAATATGTCGTACTAAACGAGTATAATATACTATATTTTGGTGACACTTATTTTATAAAAAACTCAAAAATTTAAATTGCAAAAATTAATTATGTTTAATCTAGGAATTTACGTAAAATATAATAACATTGTTGAATGAAGTTGGACATTTATAACTGTCATAATTCATGTATAATATTGTGAAAAAAAATCAAATCTATACTTAAAGACTTACGAAATTTTAATATTCTTTTAAATCAACTATGTTTATTTCGTTTTCATGTTTATAATAAAAATTTGACATTTACCATGGGGTGCAGTACTTAGAAGTACCAATTTTACAACAAAAAATTACCAAAAATATTTTAACAATATCCGATATTATTAAACCGTTTTCGATATAACAAGAGGACAATTGTAAATGCAATATATAAAAATATAATATTTATATTTCTTGCTAATGAAGTATCTATTTATATTCACTACTAAGTACGTTAGTCCTTGGTGCACAATAATTCAATTACTTTGATAGTAATAGTAATTTTTAATAACTGTATTTATAGAACAAGCACTTGTTGAATTATAGTACTATTATAAATTATAAAATACTTTATATCAATTTTAAATGACATACTTTCATTCCTAATTATATATTAATAAAATAAATCATACTTGTTAAACAATTCACCTATTAAGTACTTTCATTATTTACCGTCTATTCTTCACATATAAATGCATTCTCCACATCAGCAAAAATACACAGAATGTGACGTATGGCAAATGCCCTACGATTGTTTCATTAACTAATAAATTTTGTTGCTCTCAAGGAGTTATATCACTGATAAAATATTTTGTACTTATATCTGTTATGTCTTATATTTATTTTATTTTTGACACACCCAGTAATGGGCAATAAACCTTCACATTGTTTACTTAACGTAATAACAATCCTTGGAACTAAAAAAAATAATATTTTTATTTGCGAAAGACCAAAAAACGTTAGGGTATTTTGAAAGTTTAAAGTGAAGGTCGGTCATATATGCTCGACTTACAGATTTTGTAACATGTCATTTAATTACAGATAAAATGTGTATGAAGTAATATAGACCTCATTTTTAAACGATGCATTTTATTTAGTTTACTTTTATATTACATTTTTAAATATGGTATACAATAGTTAATCCTATAATACTTTATTCAAAATTAATTACAAATTTTGTTTTATTAAATATGAAAATATAAATCTTTTAATATTAATACATATGTATTTCATTTTAATTTCAATATTGTTTTGTATTATTAATAATATTAATACTGCTATTATTGGATTAGATTATTGAAAAATAAAATAAACAATAAAATAAATACCTATAGAAATTTCACTCTCCTTATAATACTTTATTCAAATTTGGTCATGCAAATTTTGTTTTGTTAAATATAAAAATATAAATCCTTTAATGCTAATACATATTTCATTTTAATTTCAATATTGTTTTATATTATTTATAACATTAATACAGCTATCATTAGATTATTGAAAAATAAAATAAACAATAAAATAAATATAAACAAGTCACTCTTAGCTTAGTACCCATTTCTGAGTGTGTTTTCTTTAACCCAATTATTGGTAATGATTTATTTTTACCGTAGAGTTGTAACACCATAGGTATTATTCAAACCATACATATTTTATATTAAAGTCCTCGTAACACTTTTTATTAATATTTATATTTTCTGAGCGTTGACTGTGTACACGGTAAAATGAATTATTAAAATAATTAGAACTTACAGTATTAGTACAATTCCTTTTAAAATATTCGGTAATTAGTAATATTTTCACTGTCAATCCTGTCAGTTATAATAATTATCATTGCCAAATGTACAGCATTTATTTCCATAGGTAAACAGATTGACTGCAATTGTAACAAATTTACAGAATCTTTAATTACTTGTAATAGTCAAATGGGAGTAGGTAGAAACAAATATTAACTATACAATTTTAGCTAGTCACATAATATTAAATTATTATTTTCAAAAATTCTCATGTATTCATAATTAATTAAAATATTTCAGAAAAACACTTCTGGTCTTCATGAAAACAGCACTTCCGGTTGCACGATTAACACCAATTTCTAATCAGATCTAATTAATTATTATATATTATTTGAGTAATCGTTACGACAACATCCATCCATCCATTCACACACACGGACAGACATCATCGTAAAAATATTAAAATATTGTTCTAGGGGCGTGCTTATTTATTGAAGTCATTATTCGATTTTAGCATGATTCCAATATCTTTCTTACTGAGTGACGAGAGTTAAAAATAATAATATTTTGATACTAATATTTTATTTCATTTTAATTTCAATACTGTTATTAAATATTAATAAAATTCAGTGAAAAATGAAATATTTTAAACAACATAAATGTATAAATCACTTTGTATTACCAATTATTGGGTTTTAACACAGATATAAATAGAAAATATATATAACATTAAATGAAGACATTTTTTTTGCATGTCTATATTTTTAATAGTTTGTGATTTATCCAAATGTATATAAATTTAATAATTTTATTTTCATAAAATAAAAAAAAAACGATGCTATCTTTTTTAATTTTTTTTTAATAATAAATTTTATTTGTCCTTTTTATTGTTATTTATTATATTTCCCCCCTTAAATTAAGGGTAGTACCCCTAAATACTCACGGAATTTAGCGGAATAGGCCACCCCAAAACAAAGAACAAACGACAACAACTTCATATTCACTCGGCACTAGTACTGAGAGTAGCGTTTTCGTACTAGCTGCTTATATACGTTCTCTGCAGCTCACACTTTCTCTTCCTAAGACGTCTTGATCTTACTGACGATCTTCAACGTTCAATAAGAAGTCGACAAGTAATTGTTGTCATTTGTAATAACAATAAACAATTGTTTCATTACCTTTGTTTACTAATAAATTCCTATTTTTGTTCCAGATTATCATTCCTACATGCATAGAGATAGAGCTGCAAAACTTGGAAGTTTTAAATCTTCCGCAAGATATTTTTTATGGTGAGTGGTTTAGATATAATACAATTAAATAATTGTATGTATATTATTTATGTATTGATTTTCCATTTTTATAAAGTTAAAAATATAATAATAAGTGACAAATTTTTTGAAGCTAGATAAAATTGTCTATTTTCATAGAGTGATGTGCGAATACAAGTTACTCAAATTTACGAAAATTATTTTCCAGTCTCCTTTATTTACTAAAATAACTCATTTCTTATATTTATCTCGACTAAACTTCTATGCCGTTAAAAATACAAAAATGAGCCCTTAATTTTTGGAAGCTACATAAAATTTCCTTTGGAGAATATGTTACGATATTTTTTTTTCTGATAAATGGTATTAAAATAATAAATAGTTAAAATATAACTTTTCTAACAAGCTCATTTCTTAAATTGTACTCAACTATTTCCACATGGTTAAAGATACAGAAATAATTGTTTAATTTTTGAATTCTACAGTAAATTCCCTATCGTATTTTGTTACACTATATTTTTTATAATGAGTGGTTCTTAAATAATAAACAGTTAAAAATGTAACTTTTCCAGTAAGTTCATTTCTTATATTTTTCTCGACTACTCCCACACGGTTAAAGATACAGAAATAAGCCCTTAATTTTTGAAATCTACATCAAATTTCATAACAAAGTATGTTAGCTATATTTTTTCTGATAAGTAATTCTTGAATAACACACTAATAAAAATATAGGTAACTATTCTAAGAAGCTAATTTTGTATATTTCGCCTTACTATTTCTACACGGTTAAATATACAGAAATAGGCGTTTCATTTTTGGAATCTACATAAAATTTCCTATCAGGTTATGTTACGCTATTTGTCGTTCTTGTGGTACAACGGTTAAAAATATTCTATTGATCTAATCCAATACTGTTAAAGATTTTCAAAATCTACGTAAAATTTGCTATTAAATTTTACTTTGTCCAATGAATTGATAAAAAAAAATTCTCAATAACATATAAAATTATAATCGGCTTATATTTTTGTAATTGGTTCATATTTTATATGTTTACTTATCATCATAGTTATATTACGATGAACAATAAATTCTTAGAATCTACATAAAGTTTCTTATTAGCAAATATTTTTTGTGTTAGTGGTTCATAAAATACAGACATTTAAAAACTAGATTTGATCATGACATTTTGCAATAAATAATAATAATATACAGATGTGTACAATTGCAAAATAAGAAATAATTTTTTTATATACAGGGTGTTACTTAATTAATAAATGTCAATGTACTATAAATACAGTGACAAATAGATAGCAAAAAATATGTAGAAAATTGTTGTAGTAATTATTTCTCAACATTAATGTTAAAATTTTAAGGTCAGTGATATACCAGTGTTTACAAACAAATATTATATTCAAATTATAAAATATTGTAAAACTTTTAAAACTTTTGTGTATTCTATGAAAAATTCATAACAGCAAATTTGGAAAGTTTTTCTAATGACCGAAATACTCACGACGTTGTCAGTTGTGGTTTTAAATATGGATTAACACATTCCACAATATTTGCAAATTGATTGTAGATAGATAATCTGGTTTTCCCTAATAATTTGTTAGTAACAACCGAACCAGTGATTTTTAAACTTTTTGGTGTTACAACTTACAACCCTGTCTGTTACAGAAAAATTCACAAAAAAAAATTATTTCTGGAAAGTGTAAAACTAATACATTTAAGTATGTTACATTGAAGTTTTTTAGCTTCTTAAAGGCAGTTACTTTTTATAACTTGTTTACATTCTTCTGCATTTTCATATATGCTAGTTCGCTACGACAACACATTTAGATGTTCTATTTAAATAAGGGATTTCACAATGAAATAGAAACAGAAATATGTTATATTCATAAATAAAATATATCTGCTACATTTCATTGTTATTTTATTTTATAAAATATATTATAAATAACATACACTTTTCTCAGTAGTTTTTAAAATATTGTTTTATTAACTGAAGATTTATAATTACAAATCTATTTGTCTTAACTGGTTAACTGAAATATAGAACATAGCGAAAATTAATAATAAATTCTAAAATAAAATTGTGAGGTACTCTCATTGTTTGTACTAATATAACTAGACCAATGTAAAAATAAGTTACTGTAATGCTTTTATTTTTGATTAGGGTGTTCACTGACTGTGTTCTAATTTTTCCCCATATTACATAAAAATCACCCTCCGTAAAAACCAGTCACCGAAATGTTTACTACCTGGGAACGGTGGTCACTCACTGTGAAGTACTCTAATTCTTGCCCTAATGTAATTAGGTCAAAATCACTCTCCGTAAAAACCAGTCCCCGTAATGTTTACTACCTGAGTAGTAAGAAGGGTGCTCACTCAATGTGAAGTACTCTAATTCTTGCCCTAATGTAATTAGGTCAAAATTTCCCTCTGTAAAAATCGGTCACCGTAATGTTTACTACCAGAGAAATGAGAGGGGTGCTCACTCACTATGAAGTTATCTAATTCTCTCTGTAAAAATCATTCGCTGTTGCTGTCCCAATAGGGGATTCTAGCTTATACGAATTTAAAGAAATTAGTTTAAAAAATAGAATAAATACGCATAGTAATGAATATAAAAAAAAATAAAAAGATATAATTAAAATACTTCTGAAATACGGGGGCTTTTTGTTATAGCGTGACGTCACCTATATGAATTGCATCAATATTTTGATTGGGGATTTTAAAAGACCGCGAATGTTTTGATTGGCAAGTGAAAAATCACATCAAGTCTGACGAATGAGCGATACCTTACCTTGAATCTCAGAAAACTTCAGTTGTGTACTTTTAAAGTGTTATTATTTGAATTTGTGTCTTATATATTAACTTTTATTATTTCTTTTACATCTGTGACAGTACTATTTACAAGACTAGTGCATAAATTATCTGTTTATGTGTAATTTGTTAAAAGTTTGTCTCAGTAGCGTCGCTGCTATTCTCAAACAATTTTTATTAGAATATATACTCGAATATATACATCATTTTTAAACATATGTAATTTAAATACACGTGCAATTTTTAAGAATGTAGACTTATAATGTATTGTAATATTAATTTATTTTTAAAAAATATAATATGAAAACAGCGTACACTTCAAGAACATTTTTGTCCACGAAAAAAACAGTTTAACAAGAAATTCTATATTCGTAAAACACACATTGATTATTTTAAACTTTGGAAGTCTGTAATTCGCTTATTAATTTAAACATTTTCATCGGATTTTCACCAATAGTCTTAGTGTCTATCATACTTTAAAATAAAGTTGTAAAAAAAAATGGTAGAAACCCCTCATTAAGCGTTTAGTTTATTACAGGGTTGGTCTGATTAAAATCAACTGATTTTCATAATCAAAATACAAATTATAATAAAAATTTAATTATTTGCAAAAAAACTATCAATAATAACCAAATTATGTTTCGCATATAATAATATCTTACAATTAAATGATATTTTATCTCTTTAATTGTCATATAAGAGAAGAAAAATATAAATAAAAGTATTTAACAGTGTAACTAAAAATAAAAATTATTTGTTACTCTTCCTGGTTTTATTCAGACGAATCATTTTGGTTTTACTACAAATTTCGTTTTCGTTCTATTTATATTGCTTTTAAAACAATTGCACTTGTTTGGATTGACCCATTAATCCGAAACGATTGCATTATGCTCGTATTACTATTTCACTCAAAAAGAATTCTAAAATATTCTTCAATGTTATGTTTATGATAGATTTAGAAATGTTTTTATTGTTCTAACACAGTGTAATAAAATGTAACAACTTCTAATATTAGGTAAAAGTATATTAATTACATAATAGTTGATATAAATATTACATTCTTCCATAATTAATAAACATGTATGTTAAAGCAGACTTTCTTCTTGCAAGGAAGTTGTGTTGATATCTCATTTTATTCTTTGCACACATAAATAATATTATTTATCATTCAAACGATTGCAGAATGTAACCTTACTGCAAATTTTGTATTACTATCAAGGTAGCATATAAAAAATACGTGATAATGTTCTATAAAATTATTTATAACTACCAATTTAGCCATTAGGGATGTTTCACAATAAATATTCATGATACTACTACTAATATTAGAAACAATAATCACATTATAAATTATAAATTATTTACTACATACATAGGTCTAACATATGATAAAATTTGAGTTCATAGGGTCTATAATAAGGGAGGCGGTGAATATTAAAAAAATTGCCCTGGATTATATATAAGAAAGGGTTGTATAAAAGTTTGAACGTCATAGAACCTACGACATTGATTAAAGGTTTACAGGGATGATATTTTTAAAACAACCCCTTAATATAAGCACTCCTATATACACTGAAACCAATTAGTCTGCATACAACAGGAAAGGAAAAAAGTTTTCTATTCTTTTAAAAAAATTTATTGAATATATAGACACGAAATAAATTTTATATTATACATAATATATTAATAAATAAAATGATGTATTGACTCCTTAAAATTTTCGTAATGAAATTGAGAAAAAAATATATTTATTATAACAATTAAGTACGCCAATTTAGTCTTCGTACACCTGTAAATTATGTACAATCAATGAATCAATGATCTTTTGAAACCCCATTCATAAGAATTACTTTTCTTAAACGATTTTTCATACTACTTACTTATTTTCTTGGAGTTTGGGGGTCAATTTTACCCCATTCTTCTACCATAAATATAGTAGTTCTTTTATATTCTTTGAGCGTCTTGTTTTACAATTTTTTTTTAAATAAATCACAGAGATATTCAAGGGAATTCATATCTGGAGACTGTGTAGGCGTTTTTAATTGTTGTCTACAATTGTACAATAATTATTCTAACAGATAACATGTAGTATATTTGGCTTATTATATTGTTGAAAGATTTAAGAAACCTTAAACCCAATTTTTCAGCACATTTTTCCAAATTCTCTTCTAAAATATTCAAATAGCTCACTTTCACATGAATAACAATTAAGTTTCCCACCCTTTCTGCTCTCATACAGCAAAGATCCTTCTCCATATTTCACTGTTAGGCATTTTTTTTGTATTTTCATTTGTTAATTCTTTGTGTTCCAAGCAAATATTTGTCCATCAGCTCCAAAAGGTTTATTTTGGTTCATCTGAAACAGTTACTGAGGGTTCAGGGTATATTAATTAAATATATTTTTAATAAAAACTGTAATAATCACTTTATTTTTATTAATAACATCTTTAAAAAGTTAAACTTATTGATTTATTAGTCTTTAAATACGTATCATTTTGTAATCACTTCACATTTCCACAAAAATATTAATATTATTTTCAATTTTTCCAGATATTTTCCGATGAAAATCAACAGAGGTGAAGATCCAGCCAGTTTGCAACAACCTCCACCAAGAAAAACTCTGGTAAAGTCAAGAATATTCATCCAAAAATTTTCTCAGTAAAAATCAACGCCCCTCGATATCACCCTGTCCCAATAAAAGCATTACGTAATCAGTTACGTAACTATTGCCTCATTGGTTACGTAACCAAAACAACCCCCTTAACAAAAACACCTGCATTTATTGTAAATTTACAAATTTTGTTGTTAAAGTTCATTTATATATTGTAATATTGTTTAAAATATCTTAAAATGTTATAAAATAATTTTATTATTCTGTATTCTGTCCTAAAAGTTACAATAAATATTGTTAAAATGAATAAAATCTTTTGTTCTAACCCTCTCTTAAATATCTTTAAAACACACGTATAAAGTTCTTAAAATACCCGCTAGCGGCAGCACCTGTCAACTTACCTTTTTTTAATGTTAACAGTGGACCCTCAGGTACCGATTTTTAAAGTACATACTCACGTACATATATTAAAATGTACACACGTATATAGATCCTTAAATTGCCGTCAGGACCTGCGTGGCAGCACCTGTCAACTTACCTTTTTTTAATGTTAGCAGTGGACCGTCAGATACCGTTTTTTAAAGTACATACATTAAAATGTATACACATATATAGTTCCTTAAATTGCCGTCAGGACCAGCGCGGCAGCATCTGTCAACTTACCTTGTTTTAGAAGTCACCACCTGATCCTTAGAAACCGCCTTTTAAAATTATATACACCTACATATGTGTAATATGTACACCGAGTCAATAAACTTTACTATGTATTCAAGAACCTTTTTCAACCCCGATGTATATATCATGTAAAGAATATATCACAAAAGTTTGAAAAAATGATGTTAAAATGTATAAAATGTTGTACTATAACTTCCCTTAAACTACCTTTAAAATACAAGAAAAGTGCTCCTACGATTCATGTGACAGATACAAAATCGTTTTGACCAACATCAGTCGATGGTACGAATACACTTGCATATATACTAACTTCAATAAAATAACACCCTCAGAAATCGGTAGCTCCCAGTAAAAGTAAAAAAATCAGGTAAGAGTGCTCCTACGATTCGTGTAACCCGGATACAAAATCGTCAAACTAACATTCAGTTGAAGGAACAAAATCAGGATAAAAGTGCTCCTACAATTCATGTGACCCGGATACAAAATCGGATTTTCACGTCTTGACCAACATCAGTCGATGATCTCGATTGACGGTACGAGAACATGTTGGGCAATGGTCGCTCTCAGTGGAGGTAAGATATCATGGTAAGAGTGCTCCTACGATTCATGTGAGCCGGATACAAAATCTGATTTTTACGTTTTTAACATCAACCAATGGTTGCAACGAAGGATACGAATTACAATACACCAAGTCCAACATCGAGTGCAGTTTATTAGAACGGGTGACCATTGGAGTATGTACGTATATATGTGTTACAAAAACTGGCGTTTGAGGGCCAAGTGATGACACTTAAAAAAATGTAAGTTGATAGGTGCTGCCCCCATTTCTTTGTGGTCAATTTGGAAACTATATACGTGTGAAATTTTTCTCGAATGTACGTACGTATGTATTTACGAATGAAGTACTCTTAAAAAAAAAAAAGGTAAGTTGACAGGTGCTGCCACCAGCGGACAAAATGAGAACTATATACGTGTACTTGCATACTTACTGTTTTTTTTTATTAAATTTTCATCCTGTAAAATAAAGTACTGAAATAATAAAAGTATGTATACTGAAATAAATTATTTATTTAATTTTTTTCTATTACATATAAATAATAGGGGTGTATTAAATATGTACAATAAATTCACAAGTTTGTGGTTTATGGGGGTGGAAGGGGCTGCCTGAGGAATCCAGAGGATGGCTTCCAGGGCTGCATCTGAAACAAAAATAAAATATATATCTTATAACCGTGTAAGAGTGATAAAATATTAATGAAAAAAAAGTGTTCATGAGTTTATAACTCGTAAACCACTCATCAGAAGATACTTTCATTTACGTCATCTGATAGAAAATTTAATGCAGATTCTAAATATTTAAAGCTCATTACATTATCTTTAACCGTGTACGGGTGGTAAGAGAAATTGTTAAAAAGTAGTAATATTTCCCAGTAGACACAAACATGCGTATAACACTTATTGGAGTTATATTAAAGGGATGATTTTCTGGTTATATACCTCTAATTCGACCCCGTAGATTCCAAATCTGATGTCTAAATTTCTCTACGACCTATAGTTCTTACGTAATCTGCTAATTAAATTTTTATTTTTAAATAACTCCCCTATTTACAACCCCTCAGCAGATTTGACTTCAGATGTCGTTAACCCCATGTACCTAGTATGTGTATGCCAAATATGATCCGGATCGGTGACAAAAAGGTTTTTTGCAACTTCAAAACCATGGGTCCAGGGTTTTTGAAGATGCAACTAATTAGTGAAATTAGGGAATATAAGTATGCTATTATATAGAGTCAACCGTCAAACTAATGAACCTGATGTCCGTTTTGTGCGCCAACCCCTAGTTTAGGGGTAAATCGCGTTTCCCCTCGAATTAAATTTTAGGCAACACCCAACACGACCTTGTGTCACCAATACATAAATATAGGAGTTATATTTGTATACATTATATTCTACAAAACTATAAGACATGAGAAAAATCTGAAACATATTATGGAAGTTCCTAATACACTTGTGAATTCATAAAAATTAAAGGGTGTAATATAAGGGCGGATTACAGCATTTCAAATAAGAAAGATGCAGAAAATATGGAACGATCAATCATAGACGAGATCAAGTATTTATTTTTTTAAATCAACCCATCAAATGATAGTATTTTGTTACCGTTACCTATAGTGTAGACTTGTAAAACAAAGTAGATTGTGTAAAGACACAGCAGAATTAACATCTGTATATCTTAGCATGTATTTAAACTTTTATTAACTTAATAAATCTTTTTAAAAACTTAAATCTACGGTTTGTTGATTTACTGTATATATAATTGTATTATATGTTGTAAATTTAGCAATTAAGTTCGTGTCGCAGAGTATGTGAAATTATATCAAGTTTTAAAACAATAAAACTTAATCTACCTATAGATATATTCACCTCAAAACATATATCAATTATCCACGCGTATAAAGAAATATCAAAATGAAAAATATAAATTATCTTAGTAATAAACCAACAGATCAAACAGGTAATGGACTTCAATGATTTTCAAATTCACAAATGCAATTTTTACAATAAACACAAAAACTTAATCACTACAAAATTCAACAAAACTAGCATCAGCTAACAAAATTTTTAAAACATGTTTTTTCGCAGTAGCTGAGTCCATCTTTCGAAAAAAACGGTTAATTTTTAAATTTCAAGGAAACTGCAATTACAAAATAAATTTTCATTACAAAATATTTTAATTGTACATATTTTGTTGTTTAACAATAAAACTTATTTTATTTAAATTTTGATTAGAAAAAGAAAGTGCAATGAAAATAGAAATCAATTTCATTAAATGTAATGATAAAGTTACAAATAATTAAATTTTATGACGCTTTAAACAATAAAATTTGGAAACCGCAAATTCTTAATTTAAGTATTACAGGCAGGAAGTGCTTTTTATCAAATGAGAATGATTATTATTAATATTCCAATTTACAAATATAATTTACTACCTAACAATAGATCATTCAAAAGAAATAACAAAATACTTTGGGATTTTTAAGTATTATATTAGCTGTTAAAAATATTTAATAAGACTTACAAAGAGCTGTTTTGAATATCGTTTTCTAGACCTGGAATCGTCTTTTTTCTGAAATGGCTAAACTCAAAAACAACCATATATCTTAAAAAAATAATAGTATACTGTGCAACAAGTGCAGAAAATCAGTCATTTTCAACGAGGTGTGAATCACACAAGGTAAGAAATAAATGATTCTCCACGTATGGCACATTATATTTTTTCTACGACCACACTGCTAAACGTTAGAGAACAAAAATGCACGAAAACTATTTGAAATAAAGTACAATGTGGTGCAGGTAAACTCACAAATGATGAACTGAATTTCTCACACTGCACATGCGCAGTGTTGGCTAATATTGTGAAAAAAGATTCTTTACATTTTAACTCACAAGTTTAAAGCTTTATATAGTCAGAGAAATGTTCCACTTTCAGTAGTGGTCGTAGAAAATAGTATATAGTGCAACAAGTCCAGAAAGTCGCCTATTTCCTACGAGGTGTGAAATCACACAAGGTGGGAAATAGGTGATTCTGCACGAGTGGCACACTAAACTTTCTCTGCGACCACACTGCTAAACCTACATGCACTAAAGCTATTTGACATGCGCAGGATTAGCAATTACCGTGAGGTATAATATTTCCCACACTGCACAAGCACAGTGTTGACAAATAGTGTGAGAAAATATTTCTCACACTTTAACCCACAATTGTCTAACATTCGCAACTTTGGAGCTTTATATAGTTTGAGAAAAGTGTCATTTTCCGTAGTGGTCGTAGAAAAATATAATTTTGAAACTGAAAACATGAAAAATAATAGCACTCAAAACATGTCCCAAATTGAAATAAATAAAATTAAAGACACTATTAGGAACTGAAATGTTTAAGGACAGGTAAATATCATTTACAATATAAATATTTATTACAATGGAATGACACATTATGTGAACACAGCTTGATGCACGGTCCTGGAATGACTACTGAGCATAGCCATGGTCGTGAACCCCTTATGGCACACGAGGCACACGTGCGGTCTGTGCGGCTGTGGTGCGTCCTGGCTGTGCTGCTTCATGTGCTGCGTGAGCGAGTAGGGCTGGCGGCACGCGTACGGGCACTGCGAGCACTTGTAGGGCTTGAACCCCGTGTGGATCTGAATGTGGGACTTGAGAGAGGAGGATTGCTTGAAGGCCCGCTCGCACAAGTGGCACTTGTAGGGGCGTTCGTCGCTGTGAATCTTCACGTGCTCCATCAAGTGGGAACGTTGGATGAAGGCTTGGCCGCATTCTGTGCACAAGTAGGGCTTTTCTCCTGAAATAAATATTTTTACATCTAGTAGACTTATAACAAAGAAAATAATAAATTAGGGAAATTATGAACAAGACAAAATGACACAGGAACGTAACAAAGCACAAATAGATTTAAAGATTTGACAGGAGGCGATGTTTGTAGGAAGGATAGTAATTGACTGGTTTGAAAATTATATACTGCGCAACAGCTTGTGAGATATTCAATGTTGTCGTGGAACGACTATATATTTTTAACAATTATGCGAGAATGTTAAAATATAAAAGTTTATAAATTGTAGCTAAGAAAAACGACTAACATTATGGATTATTTTTGCTTCTAATTTAATTTTAAACTTGTTTAAATAATTAATATGTAGGTATCAGTTGCATAATATTCCTAGCTGGAATATGATTTCAAATACCTAATGTACTTGTTTCTTTGCAAGCTTTATTTCCATTCAGAAGATTGTTGCCTGCAGGGTTTTCAAAGGACCTTCAGTTTCTAACAGAATCCAAACATTGCGAACATAGCGTAATAATTTTTTGAATAATAATTAATGACGCGGGGGTTCGATCTCCAAGACTCTTACTCCACTTAATTTGAGTTCTTCGGAGGAACACTGCTTAGGAAATTCAAAGAAATATGATAAGTAAGAAACAAATTAATTAAAGGGATGCAAAAACTACAGGATGAAAAACGGAATTAATTCAAAGGTTCCACCGATGGTTTTGCAGAGTATCAGTAATTAATTTTTCTTTTTAATCCCCGACGCAAACAGAGGCTTGTTATAAGTATAATATGTGTATCTTTGTGTCTGTCTGTGGCATCGTAGCTTGCAAATGGATTTTTTTATTATGATAATTTATTATTTACAATCTGTAAAATGCGTACAACAAGTAAATTTTATAGTTTATTGTGTTAGCATTACTTGAGATTAATTTCCATGGTATGTGTCATATTTTTTATTAAAATGAAATTTAAATTAAAACATATAAGGAATGTCTATTGGTGTGTATCTTTTAGGTCTGTAAATGTCTTGACTCGCAAACGGACGAACCGTTATTTATTTAGTTTTTGTTTGACAAGGTAACTTTATTGAGAGTGTTCTTAGTTATGATTCAAGAAAATCTGTTGAGTCGTTTGAAATGATAAATTATTACGATGAAGAAAGGTCACTAGCGCCTCTTTTGGGAATAAAATTATGTTAAGACTCAATTGGACCGAGAATTTAAAAACAAGAAATTAAATCGGAACTGACAAAAAGGAACACAGGATTACACAAATAAAAAACAAATATTATTATTTCTCACCGGTATGTTTCCTCATATGAAGCCTCAACTCAGCCGGCCTACAAAACCTCTGCTGACAAACCTGACACTGCTCAGGCCTTCCTGTATGCAGCTTCATATGCGTGTTGAGCACACTACTCTGCGCGAATCCTTTCCCACACACGTGACAAACATGCGGTTTTTCTCCAGTATGTGTCCGAACGTGGACTACAAGTTGCCCTCGTGTAGAAAAACGCTTAGCGCAGTATTGGCACTTGTAAGGGGTTTCTCCTGTGTGCACGCGCATGTGTAGACGGAGTTTGCTTGCTGTGGAAAAGGTTTTGCCGCATACGGTGCAGAGTTTGCGAGGGGGGTCGTCTTTAGAACTGGTTGGCTGTGAACTGGGAAATTCAAATAGATTTTAGTTGTTATAATAAAAATAGCAATAAAAATAACTTTATAAAAATAGGTCAAGTTGATCCTAAACAAATTACTTAATATAATTGTATAATGACAATATATGTATAATTGAACGAGTAAATATAAATCATAATCATAAGCATTTTAAGGCCAATGTTTCCAATTCTATGAGAATTATCACCAGACAAAATAATCAATTTCTGAACAAACTTTTTGTACAATGGAGTTTTCTAAGAGGACGTATTTTACAGAAATTTATATTGCAAATTAAAATTTGAGTTAATTAGTGTAATGATGTAATAGTATATTATTTAACAAGCATAATATGTAGGCTATATTACACGAGGATGTAATTAAAAATACGAGCGGTAGCGAGTATTTTTAATCATCCGCGTGTAATGTAGCCATATTATGCGAGTCAAATACTATACTTTATCTACAACTATCAGGCATATAAAAAATCTCATATTATTTGTTAAATATTCAGTTAGGTGTGAGTAGTTCATATATAGCTTAACAGATGGCGCCGCAGTAGCACTTAAATGTCAAAATAACTTTTCAAATTGTATTTATTATACTTTTATAAGCATATATATTGATATTTATAATATAAAATATGTTATTAATAAATTAACAGTTTAATAAAATATTATGTGTTAAATTATATGCCCTATTTACAAAAAAGTGTAGCGTGTATCATGACATTTCATATTACACTTGTGTAATATGAGTAGTATATTATATGTAGTATCACACGTATAATGTACCCATATTTCAATAGTTGTAGATAAAAATTATTATAAAATGTTTCATATTTATAAGAGAAATTCCCAAATTAAAAAGGCGGAATACCCTTTTACTATACTACGTTTATCCCGATAGTTTCAACTACGATTGGAAATGGGTTCTCTGACCCGATTGAAGTTAGTGGGTTGAAATGATTGGAATAAGTGCATTTTCAACCGGATTGAAATGTTGAACTCGATCCAAAAATTTAAATCGATTGAACTAGATGGCGTTAATGCGGTAACTGCAGATTACATGCGCCCAGTTAAGGTTTACCAAAACCACAAAGACACGTCATTTTAAGTTTCGGTAAACTTTTAAGTGGTTGCATATAACCTGCAGTTACCACACTAACGTCATCTAGTTCAATCGTGATAACTACTTCAAATTTTGTGGACGGAATGCGCCATTTGACTGTTCATCTGTTTGTGTTTGTCTGTGTCAACTATATACCATGGATTTTAACTTTACTGAAATCTACGACTACTATTTCTGCCTAATTTCTGTCTCAAAAAAATAAAAAATAAAAATACCTGTGTATAAATAATATATAAAAAAATTAACGAGATTTACTAAATCAGGAAACATTTACATTACAATTTAACTTTAATCGTTGCTACATTTAAGAAACACAAAAAAAACTGCAATATAAGTAAATTTGTCGTCCATGAGATGTAGAACAAAACTATTACATTGTATTTGGTAATTTAGTGTATCTACATAATTTAAATGCAATATAGATTTGTAAAGAAAATATATTTTTAGACAGAAATGCTCGTTGATAATAAATAATAAAATAACAAACATGCAAAAAACAAAATGACAAGGGAGTATGCAAAGAACGAAAAGAAGAATAATTGATAACTATTTATAGATGCACACATACATACGGACGGAAAGACATCACGCTAAAAATAGTCAAAACGTATTATAAAGACCTTAATTCGTTAACATCTGATAAAATCTCGAAATGACAAAATTTGTATATTTACAATTTATAAAAACGTAGGTTAAAATTACGATTAACATTGGCCGTTTTCAATACATCTGTTATCGGTTGCATGACATGTTAAAAATAATTCATAGTTATTACTTTTCGCAACAAAAGTAACCTTTTATGTAAATTAAAATGATATCGCATATAATTTATGTTGTTAAACAAAACAAATATATAAATTTCTTTGAAAATTACTTTATATATAAAAAAATCGTGGAAATATCGTTTTTATTTAATTTACATTTCATTTAAAAATGAAATCACTGTACGTGATAAATATTTGTGAGAATTCTAATAATTACGTTGTCTGCAAACATTAAAAAATTGTTAAGCGCAATATTTCTTTTCTGTCTTTATTGAAACAGAAAAATAAATAAAACAGAGATTTTAAAATGTTAATTTCACAATAATTTTACTTCGAATACATGATTGACATAATAATTGTATGTTTACTTCATTACGTATTTACGTCATTTAATAATTTTTTTATTGACGTAAATTAGTAAATAAATAAGACTCACCTAATTTCAACTTTGATCTGATTATCACCATGACCCTCTTGTTCTTGCCCATCCAGAATTTGTTCCACGATTATAACTTCCTCAAACTCAGGTCTGACTTCTTCTGGATCTCTTATCTTCGTGAATTTATCGTGTCCGGATTTACCACGGTGTAAAGCTAATGCGCTTGAAGTTGCACATTGTTTTCCACAAATCTTAGAAGAGAAAGAAATTGAAATTTAAATTTTAAGTGAATATAAGATTCAGTACCTCACATTTATAAGGTTTAAAACCTGTATGCGTCCTCATATGACCTTGCAGAGAACCTTTTTGGGTAAATCCGCGACCACATTCGGTACAAACGTAAGGTTTTTCTCCGCTGTGAACGCGTTCGTGAACTTTTAGATGCCTTGAGGAGAGAAACCCTTTCTTGCATTCTTTACACTTAAATGGGCGCTCCACTAAAAATATATTTATAAACATAAATATTTAGGAATTTTGTCAATTAAATCAACAAGTACTGAAAATTGCCTATTTCCCACGAAGCGTGAAAGTTTCTGCACGAGATGAAATCGACTGCAGGAATCACACACGGTGGAAAATAGGTGATTCTGCACGAATGGCAAACTATATTTTTCTACGAACCACTTCTAAACGTTTCAGAATAAAATTACATGCACGAAACTTTTGTGACGAAGGGTAAATGATATAAAAAAAATATGGCGCAGGTAACTTCACAAAGAGTAACTTCACGCATGCGCAGTGTTTAGAAATTACGCAACTTTGAAGCTGTATACAATGTGGGAAAAGTATCACTTTCCATAGTGGTCGTAGAAAAATATATTTTTATAAATTACTATTGTTATTATTGTGACCAGTTTTATAAATTAAATAATAAAACCAGAACAATTTTAAAGGATTCTTATACATATAAAAAAAATTATAATTTTCATTCGCAAAATCACAAACATATAAATAAACTTTAAACAAACATAGGAAATATAGAAGATATTTTATCTGACCATTGGTTATTTATTTGAGGAAAGATTTTCCTCATCTGTGATACATCAAGGTAAAGCAAATATTACAAAAAAATCTAATTCAAAAGTTTTAAAAAAAAACCATAAACAGTTTCAAGTTTCTTATCAATTTATATATTTCTGTATCTTTCAATTTTACTAAAAAAAAAGTTCCTCAGGACACGTAATTTACGAAAATAATTGGTTGGCAATAATAAAAAAAATAATATTTTAATAAATTAAATTAAAATCAACATTTACACAATATTCCTAGATAGCACAGAGTAAAAAGTACCTAAGGCTTATAGTGAATTTTACTTACAAGAATGGCTTCGAATATGTTCAGTTAAATGTCCCTGAGATGAAAAACTTTTTTCACAAAATGTACACGAATACGATTTGACTTTACTATGTTCCTTAGAGTGTGATTCTAAATCGTCTACTTCTTTACAACAAACTTTGCACCATCTTTCTTTTAAGTCTCTATAAAAACAAAGTTTAGAAAAAATAAACGGGGTGTTTCTTTATTTATGGATCAAACTTTAAGCGAACATTTATTTTTAAAATTCGTATAGTATGGGAGAGACATTATTTTCAGATATTTTTAAAATTAATCTCTATGTATACATTCAACCAATCAGACACCTAACATGGAGTGACGTCACAGCTTATATGTCTACTAGTACTAGTAGCAGTGCTCTGAAGAGGGACAGTGACGTCACTTAGCCTTCTCATTGAATTATTGCGGAAATTATAATTTTTTTTCTACCAACAATTTAATAATATATTTCTACTGATGTTAAACCTCAATTTTGCTTTAAGTTTAATCCATAAATATAGAAACACCCTGTACTGTAGCTTTAGTTTATTACTTATGAAAGTGAGAAATATGTAGTGAGAGCCCTCTTGGATTAGAAGCTATGAATCCACATATTTTACATTCCTGTTTTTCATTATATTTCTTCCTATTATTTTCAATTGCCTCTACGACAACTGAATCATTATATTGTACTGTTTTACCTCTCTGAACCACTGGTAGTTCTTCACAGAAAGTTTCCGAGTAGTTCTCATCGTTTTTTACATCATCATTAGCAGAATTATCATCAACTGGTTCTGATATTTCGGCTATACATTCAGCTTGAACGGGAATTTCATCTATTATGTATTTAACTTCAGTTGTTAGTTCATTTTTAACACTATATCGCTAAAAAAATTGATGTAATTTGTTGTGGAAGTAAAGTGTATGTATTTACCATGGCATTTTCAATGTATTTTCTTAGAGTAATATTAGACCTTTGACATAACTCTCGAAAATTATAAGCACTATTTAACCTCAACTCACATTGTATGCAAATAACAGCAGGCAAACCATCATTTTCTCTGATCTAGAGTATGAACATGGATATAAACAAAATATTTGAGGATATTAAACGTTTATATTCACCTCTAATGAAGCGCAACATTCAAACATCTTAAATATTTGTATTTCTGGACTATCTGAACTGTCACTAAACACCGATTTCATTTCTCCTTCGTCTGATAAACACGCTCTGCACACTTTACCTAAACCTAAGTCCGTTAAATTTATGTTACTCATGATTAATTTACAATCAATTGATTATAAATTCAGGTTACAATAGGACAGCAACATAACTACTTGACACTACACAGAAAAATGTCAAATGAAGTATATTGTAGACGTTGTAGATGTCGCATGTGCAAAGAAACTTGGAATGAACTCCGAATTTCGGAACTAATTTATACAAATATATGCTACATTACAATCAAAAAACACTTAAAACATTATTTATATACTTGCATTTATAAATATTTTATTAATTTTTATTATAAAATCAATAAATTATTATTGAATATTTAAACCATTATTATGCAACCATTATAACTGTTATGTAGTCCTGTAAACTTCATTTCAAAGTACAGAAATCAAGAAAAAAAATTCTATACGTAAAACTATTTATTTTAATATTTTACTACATCTGATATCTGTAAATGTACTGATTAATATAAAAAAGTAGATTTAAATTAAAAACAAGTATAATTATTTAATCTACAAGGAATGTGAGTGCATTATAACCTACGAGGAGGTATGAGCGGAGGCGGAGCATGCGGAGCCAAAGTTTTTGTTACCATACGACAACAGTTGTATTTTAAATGTTATCAGATACTTATGACTTATATTGCTATGGAATATTTTATTTCACAGAAATTTGTTCCTTTTCTTTAAAATTTTGTAAAATAGTTTAAAAATAATTAATATAATTTTAACTTACCATAAAAAAATAGAAAGACTATTCAGTTGTCCATGTTCTGAAGATATCCTGAATTATTTCTAAATACCATGAAGTCGTCCTTATGACGTTACAATACGAATATATAGAATATATATTCATACGATCTAATATCTGCAAAAATAAAAAATTCAGTTGTATAGCAGTTTTAAGGAATAGATAATAATTTAATTATATTTCATTAACATTTTTTTTTTTTATTACTAATATGTTTTATATTTTTAGGATGTACTCCCTTAATTTTATGCAGGGTACAATAATTTTTTCTACGACCACTATTTTTGTTTTTTATGAATGAATCTTAAAACACCTCATTTTGAATAATTTTTTACGGATTTTAAGAAAATTTCATTTTGATCGTGCAAAAAATAGTATAAGCATTGCGAACGGTAAGAAATTTTGGTCTCTGACAATAATTGTCTTCGATTGGCAAATGTCCTTGTCCTTACCGTTCTTATTACTTATTAAACTATAAACACAAAATTAATCAAATAGATAAGAGAAATTTGATATATAAAAAATCATAGAAAGAATTCTTATTGTATTGAAATATTATTTTAAGTCGTCTACAACTTTTAACAATAATTATTATTAATTCTATTAATATATGATTTGAATTTAAAATGTATATCATATGTTTACTAAATTTTTGAAACCAGACAACTAAACGCAACTAACAATACATCTGTGAATACCAAATAGAAGTCAAACTGTGAAAGCTACAACTTCGGGAGATATTTTTATGCATCTGGGGGACGATTTTAACACTGTCCTTGTTATCCCAAAATTCCTCATAGGTCATGAAAAAAAACGGCAGAAAACTGATTTTGGTCCAGTCCTTCTAATTCTAATAAGTCCTAAACAGTTTATTCAACTGTTTGGGAAAACGTTTCAAATAAAGAACTGAAAAACTTTTATTGTTTATTTTGTGACGTACGCAAAAAAATTTTTCAAGGGCACAATAACTCCCATTTAATTAAATTCGTAGTTATAGTTTCATATCACAATGGTGACTGAAATCTGGACACACTGTATAAAAAAATTCAAAATATTGTTGTATAAATGGCAGACATTTTTAAAATATATTTATGTGCTATGACAAATTTGTATGACGTCTTGAACTACTATAAATGCGTTTTATTAAAAGTATGAAATAAATAACTGTATTCCAGTAATAAATCGTTGTTAATAATCTTTTCTTCACTAGAATAACAAAACAAACCACATCATAGTGCATTGAATTAAAAATTACACTATGTAAATACATTACCTTGAAATATAAAATTGTATCTTTAAGATGAATTTCAATTTCTAGATAAGTGCATCAAAACAATAATTCCACGTAAATTAATAACTACAGTAGTTCCCAAATATTTAACTTTGTAATTACCTTTCCTTTTGCATACAAATTTTTATGTTGAATTTACAACACGTATCAGGAAAATTTCTTCTTGAAGACTCATCTGGTTTAGTCAGAAAGTGTTTGAGATTCATATGGTGTTAAAGGATTTACAGTACATTTCATGGTTGAAGATGTTAGAGTTCATCATTCTGAAAACTGATTTGGGAATACCGACATTGGTTTGTGGAGAAAATAACAGAATGCAAATAATTTCGTGAAAGAAATAATAATATCAAACAGTACAATAAACCGATTTATTATTCCCATATAAACTAGGCTGTGTGGTGCTCTCTCTATATCAGTTTAGTAAAAATAATAGATACCTTATTTTTGTTGTTTTTTCAGTACATTTATTTTTAAAGTGTAATTCATAAAACTGGTAATTTTGAGAAATCGTGAGAGATTTATTTATTTATTTTACCAACTTTGCAATTTTATACCTGAATCCTAAGTCAATGTCTTACTTTCAAACATAAGAATAATATAATCGTCTTTATTTATTTAACATTTTCTACGAACTCAAAAACCAAGGCCAATATTTACAATAATAATTACAATATTATTCGTTTAAATTCTTTTTTGTTAAACATTTTTTTTTCGAAATCGATACTAAGTACACGATATCACTCCGTGAAGTTAGCTAAGGTAGTGGCATCTCTAATTTTGGATTAATTTACTCAAAGTTTAGAGAATTAAAACATCTCCCCGACGGGGAATCGAACCCCGGTCTCCCGCGTGACAGGCGGGGATACTGACCACTATACTATCGAGGACTTACAAAAATTAGCCCTTTTTATAAATTATCTTCCTGTCCACGTAAATTTGGCTCTTTTTACAAAAAAAAAATTACAAAAAAAGATAAAAGATAAATCTTAAAATTAAAAACATTTTTTGGCTAATTGACAGGCATAGAATTTTTTTTCGAAATCTATATTAAAGTACACGATATCACTCCGCAAACTTAGTCAAAGTAATATCTAAAGTAAAACTTTATAGACTCTTATATCAAAATTTGATTTTACAGACTCATCTGTCAAACTGAATTAACCTATATTTTAATTGTATCATATTTTTGTAGTTTATTTTAGCACTACCTAAAATAACAAACAAATCATTCTATAATATTATTGGTGAATTTATTTGTTATTTACCTTTGATAATAATTTATCTGATTTCATGCAGACGACGTCTAAGCAGGTGTAAACATAAATTAAAATTTAAAAGAATTATTTGACACTTTGTCAGTACGTTTATTATTACAGCCATCCCCGTCTCAATAGCTAGTTTACGTTTTACAAACACATAATGCTATTTATTTATGTTTTTAATTAATAGTTTAATGATTTCGGAATAATGTAATGTATATTTAAGGACTAAAGTATTTTTTATTACTCACATGGTTTATTCTCCTCGGCTGTCGCCTCGTAGAATAAATTCCATATGCATAATAAAAAATTATACTTTCGTCCCTTGATATGCAAATAACTAATTATATGCAAAAAATAAATGTAACTTAACCTAACCTCAAAAAGGTCAGCCATCTTGTAGAACAAGCGACGTCACAAAAAGTTTGTTTTGACTATTTAAAAGTTGAATGATTTGTAGTTCATTGTTTTGATCTTATTTTGCATTCTTGCATGTCTTGAATTTATTATTATCTTTTCAATTCAACTTAATGGCGACTCAATTAAAAAACAATAATTATTTATTAATATTTGTGATAAGAAGTGTAATTATTTTCTTTATCATCATGATTATTTTATTATTAGAAAAAGGACGTATATTTTTATCTTAAGATTTAAAAATACCGGTCAAATTTAAAATAGTACGTTCCTGGATCAATGTTCAAGTATCATTAAAAAAAATTACATAGTATATCAATTTGCTTTTTCAGAGATTTAATTTTTTATATTTCACCAGATATGATATCTTGGTTGAGGTAAATAATAGAAATAATAATGTATTATTAATGTAGAAATCTAAAAAGAAAAGTAAAATACATCGGTTTGTAGACAAATATTGCATTTCCGCGTTCACTTGTTTATTTGGTGTGCATTTAATAATTACTCCAAATACGTAATGCTAAAACAGAGTGCATGCACTAGAATGCTACAACTTTCATTTTGAATATTTTATATTTATAATCATATAGCACCGCGTTCGACTTTAATTTATTTTATAATTACATTTCACACTTTGAAGTATATATAAAGTAGTACAAAAGTTCACTCTCTAACACAGCTTTCGGTGTCTATACAATTTCAAACGAACATTAAAAATAAATTACCTATAAATAAATAAATAACTAAAATTGTTATATTATACTGAGAACTAGGTTACACTTTTTTAAAATTTATTATTCGCTTATTATTGTTTTTTTTTTAATTAAAAAATCTGGTGTGTCCAACACAATACCTCCCGCCACTGTAGTAATATATTCTATATACGTTTTTCAATACTTTTAATTTGTAGTTTTAAAATTAGTTTGTTATTGCAGATCAGAATATTTTTAATTCATTTCATACCTAAAATTTCCTTCATAAAATTTGTATGACCAATATGACAGCTATTTTTGACGTTACTAAAACCGGAACCGAACTTACCTTGATTCACGCATGCAAATATATTCCTAATACATTTCTTCCATTTTTAAATTTTACAATAAAATTTCTTCATTTTTACTTATTTTATCATTTACACGTACTTACATCAAATTTGACATCATATGTCAAATTTTGTGAACATATGAATAACTCATCTGTTTTATCGAAATTCCTCAGCCTAAATGATATGTAAAATTATTATAATTTATATATATTTTTTTCTGTTTAACTAGAAGTTATATATAAACGTAATTATGCATATCGATAGAAAATTTAAAAATCTTTATATTTAATAATAACTTAATTTGCGTAAAAATGATATTTAGAGGTATTTTTTAGGAAAAACGGTTTAAAGCTTCAAGTAAAGTACTACTTCCTGTTAACCAATTGTAGTCAAAATCTAATCAGTTCATCATATTTGAATATAAATCTTAAATACCAAATATTATATTTTTTACATGTATCGTGTTGGAGTTATCGTGGACGAAAAATCGTCACAGACACACACACACACGCACGCACACACAGACATACAGACATCACGGTAAAAATAGTAAAATATTATTCTAGAGACCCTAATTCGTGCTCATATGTTGAAAACTCACACTCGAGAAATTTGACCAAAAACAATACCTCCCTTATCTATATATTGATAGGCGGGAGGTAAAAAACGTGATATTTTTATTTGAGAATTCCACTCAAAATCTGTCATTTAATTGAAGCACAGTATTTTGATAAATTGAAGCAATCTTTCAATTACACTAACAATTTTCACTAGTGAAATTTCACGACTAAATAGAGGTTGCTTAGATAAAACGTATTAATTACTACAGTAATTAATGGGGTAGGCGACCAAATTTTAATTTTTACATATATGAAACTAGACAAGAAAATAAAATTCCCGTCTTTTATTAACTCGATTTATTATTCGTAGTTTACGAGACAATAATTATTAAAGATTTGGGGAAGGGATGCTATCATGTCATCGTATTAGAATCGTGAAATAAAAGAGGTAGACTGGGAGAATAAGAAACAGATTTTTCCACAATCCTACCATACTGACATCACGCGTCTCTTCTCCGGAACATTAAAGTGCTAATAATATTATTATTGCAAGCAAATGTTCAGTTTTCATTATTGTAATGAGACGTTATAGAAGTTAGTTTTTATTTTTTATGACTTTTATACAGAAATTCGATTATGGTCACATACCACTCAATCACAGTATTTTGGTGAATTGAACCAATCACACTGAAATTCCACGGACAATTTTCATTAGTGCAAATTGCCACTGTAATTTCACTACTAGATAGGCCTTGCTTTGATATCACGTCTGTGAAATTTTTATAAGTGACAAGTAAATAACTTAGAATATGTCCACGGACCAAGTTGCAAAGAGGGAAAATATTTTTGTTTTTTAATTTACGAGAAAAATGAATTCTTCATAAATGTTTTTGCATGTTTCAAAATTTTCAACTAAATCGAACTTTTTTCCTTTTTTCTCTGAAATTAAAAGAGAATTTGAAAAAGTTAAAACTTATAACTGGCCGTTATGGAACATGCAAAAACTTTCATCAAGAATATATTTTTCTCGTAAATTAAAAAATAAAAATGTTTTCCATCTTTACAATTCGATCCATGGACATATTGTATATATCAACACGTAAGTAAAATGAGCAAAATTTTTAAATTTGTAACTCGAGAGTTCGCTTAGAAAATTATTCTTAAATTTTCTTTGCCCGACTTGTTGCCATTTGGCAATAAGTTTTCGAAAAATATGTCAAATTATTGTTAACGTATTCTCACTCTCTTATATTATTATTGGAAATTCATTGTATATAGATAATTAACAATTAAAAACATTTGTTCTTTATTGTTCATTATTTCTCTTTCATATATTGTACTGACTGCTACATCACGAAAATTTTATTAATTTATTTCTACTTTATTATACAAACTATAGGATGCGTTACAAAATAAAAAATACATGAAAATTAACACATTTTTAAATGACATTACTGGCTGTACCAGATCAGTTTTACATCAAATATCGGTAAAAATATATTTATACTGAGAAGGACGTTTACAGAGATCACCTTCCGAGCACTTAAGCTGACATGTCGAGTGATAATTCAACGCGGATGATACATACGTGTGTCTAATGTGATCTAACGCACATGTAACACATTTGTAACATTTGCGTATGCCTGAAGAATGACAATAACGATTCACATTGCGGCATGAGGATTTCACTGGACGACGATTTCTATTACATCATTATTTGTAAAAATAAAATTACAAGACCAATATCTGCCAGACTGCCACACCTTTGTTTGTTACATATGTAAATGTAAAAAGTCTTCAACATTTTGACAAACCGAAAACGTGTTTTACGCAGAGTATATTTACAAAGGCGCATTTATTTTTAGTAATAAAAATTCTTATTATGGAAAATTAAATATTGTGAGTCAATATTATTTGGAAATTTAAATAAGGTTGTTACATGAATTCTGCAATTATTTTATCCGGATAAACTTTACAATCATAAAAATTTAACGAGGTAATTTGGTAAATAGAATGACCGTAGTTCTAAGAACATGAATTCGAGTCTTGTCATTTATTTCTCACAAAAAAATGGTCCTGTGGTGTATTTTCCAGCTAAACGTACGGTAAAAACATATTATTGATAATTGCGATAAAATAAAATTCTGGAACAAAACATCAAAAAACAAATTTTTATAATTTTCTGCTTTACAGACATTGAGTAATTGTGTATCTACAGGGGGTCCCCGTTTTAAGATGCTAACCATTGGGATCTAGAAAACCGTGCCCCAAACAAATCGTGGAATAATGTTCTGTCTTATAAAACTAGTATAATAATATACAGTTATTTAAATAAGTATAAATGTTTCTTTTTAATGTTTGCAATGAAGAGTGGAATATTTAATTTTATCGTAAATCATAAGAGAATATTTTTTTTACCTTTTATAATATTTATTTTTCTCATTACTTCCTATATCTTTCTTTCCATACTTGAAAGTATCAATATTATTCTTCCGATCTGATTATGGCATCGATAATTTTTATTCTATGTTTTAGATATCCTAGTATCGATACTTTCTCAGTATCTCATATCCTTAATCAGGGTGTTCTGTTTAAAATAAAACATAGGTTGTCAAGTTCACGTCATTATTAACTATTATTTGATATGTCATTGTTTGACAACTACAATAATAGTATATTATACACCAAGGTTGAGAAGACTATGATTATTGACCTAGCGCCAAGTTTTGTCCTGAGGTTCCAAGCAACCGAGGGACATAAGGCGCTGGTTAATAATGGTCTTCTTAACTGTGGTATATATATTATTTTTTTTACTTCTAGTATTTAAATTCCAATCCTACTAAAAAAATATATTGACAATAACAAACATTTTGACATGAACATTAACTTGTTTCTTAATATCCACAAAAATAAGGAATACTGTCTTTGTTTTTATATTTGACGTTTCTGTTTGTCAACCTCACTTTTGATTTTTAATTTGGTTTTATTAAAGTTAAATGATTCAAACAATTTGAATTTGGCGGCTTGAGTTTTTTTAAAAATAAACAGTTTTAATTATCGACCATTGTTAATAATAATTTATTATTGACCTAGGTGACCACGGTTACCAAGTAAGCGGTAGTGAAAAACAATTTTTTATGTCAAATAAAAGGTAATAATGTCTAGGTTAATAGTAAAAAAATATATACGAGTATGTGAGTAAATTTTGATTTTTATACATATGATACTGCACATATTTCTTTAAATCAATCCATTATTCGTAGTCTACGAGTAAATAATTATTAAAAATTTGGGGAAGGGGTGTTGTGACGTCACCGTGGTATAGACGTGAAAGAAGACAGATATTTTTCTACGATCCTACTTTGCTGATGTCACATATCCCTTCTCCAAAACATTTAATTGCTAATAACTATATTATTCCACACTAATGTTTAGTTCTTATTATTAGAATGAGGAGATATAGTGATTAATTTTTATAAAATTCGATTATGGTCATATATCCCATTCGTACTATAACCAAGTTACTTTTCTATTTAGAGTGTCATTTTTTTTATTATATCTGCTGCATTTCATTAAAAAAAAAACGTAATAAGACAAATCCCTTGTTTCAATTATAATAAATTCATGATACACATTCACATATATTATATATGAAAAAAAAAACTCGATATTAAGGATTATTTCTGAACCTCGCTTACTAATACGGTGGGAGGTGAAAACTCATGAATAATTATTGTTTATATTGTAGGTTTCGCATCATTCAACGAAGCAAACGTCCCACATTCAGAAAACAAAACAAAAACGGCACCTGCTACAAGATCTAGTAAGTAGGTTAATTCATGCAGTTAAGAAAATAGAGAGAAATTCAAAATATAAAAATCACACTTCACCAATTATATATTTCCAATTAGTTCGTTACTTGAAGTAGTTTAAAATGCAACTTTTTACTTTTTGTAACAGAAAGTTGTATCTTAGTTGCATTATTGCAAAGTTACATTTTTTCAGAGCATGCAATAGAAATTATAGGTGTTATTAATTATATTTTCTACTAGTCACTTTATTATAAATATAATTATCATTGTAAATTGTAATTATCGATAATAATAATAATAACAAATTTATACCGTAGAAAACATAGCTGGCGTGGAAAGGACACCACAAAACAAAATAAAATATACTATTATAATATTAACAAAAAAAATACTGAAAAATTCCCAAATTTTTAATAAAGAAATTAGTAAAATCTAATTTATACCGTGTGTTCCAAAAAACTGTTGTCATAAACCGTTTTTGGTAAATAAATGTCACTATTGTACAGGACAATACTACATGTATTTTTACATGTTATTTAATACAGATTACTTAATTATAATAACATAATTCAGTAAAATTTACAAAAAGAATTAGGTTTTTTCGCCTGATGTTTTTATTGTTTTACACGCGCAATATAACAACTGTCATTTCTTGCTTATGAGTTTAGAATAACGGCCTACAAAGTCAAAGGTTCTAAGTTCAATTCCGATATAGAATTTTTTATATCCTTTCTGTTTTATTATGTGAATTCCTACAAAATTAATGTTTTGTAAAAAATATTTTATGAGAAATAATTAAAATTAAGCAAATTGCAACGAAATAATACACAATGCAGTATCTAAATAAATTTATTAACAAATTAACTATCAACAGAATTAATCAAGAAATTTTTATGAACAAATGAGTTTCTAAGATGTCATTTTAAAACATAAAACATCAGGCAAAAGAATTAAATTTTTTATTGTAAATTTCACGCAATAATGTTATTAACATGAAGTAATCTGTATTAAATAATATGTAGGAATACATGTAGTATTATCCTGTACAATATGGTGACTTAATTATTAGCCAGACAGTTTTTAATTACGAAAAACTGTTTTCCCATGTTAAATGCCTATGACAACACTTTTTTGGAACACACGGTATATGATTTTCATGTTTAATAAATAAATGATCGTTTCAAATCTCACAAACCCAACAATGGGTACTACGACGTGAGTGATTTATATTTATTTATAAATTTTATTAACATATTGTACAGCGAAATACATTTAACTTTTTTTCTTATTACTCACTTGTGGAATAACTGTTAAATAAACAAACAGATACTTTAAATTTAAAAGTCTTTACGAAGAAAAACAAAGGATGTACGCAGATAAATTTAGCGAAAAATCGCGCTCTTAGATGAAGTACAGGTATATTTAATTAAACTATTAACGGGGAACAGAGCCGTACTCAGTTTTTTCAGTACTTTAACAAACATATCTTTCTAACAATACGTACAATACAAAAACATGTATGTTATTATAAAGTCAAGTATTAAAGGGAATGGTTAATATTTGGATGGGTAACCTATCTAAATTCTGGTTACATATACATCGTGATGTAATTTCCACAATTTTATTGAAAATACATTAATATATAAACAATATATTGAATTTGAAATATATATTTTTTATTGTAATAAATACGTATTGAATCATGTTAAAATTTTGGGAGAGGGGGCAACTTCTACCTCTTGACACTCCCCAAAATTTCTTAATTTTTCGAAATTTAAACATCTGATTGTTAAGTTTCTGAAGTATTTTTATATTACTGATTGAACAAGAGATTTTAATATTGTTGTAATATTTAATATAATTTAGTATTTAACCAATTCTTTTTCACATCATTTTAAGCTTTTTAAAATAAATAAACAGTTGCATAAAAATCAAGTTTTTTAAAAAAAAATCAAAATATTTTTTTTTTATTTAAATCCATTTTTTTTTTAGAAAGGTATAAAATAATTACAAAAACGTGTTTTACAAAATAGCATTTATTATGGCAAAAAAAACACATCGTAAAGAATATATAACAATATAAAGAATCCATAAAAACCTACAGTAAAATCTGTTTATAACGATATCGCTTATAGCCATAATAACTGGTTATACCGTCGATATTGTGACCACTTGTTTGAAAGTCCACATACGCTAATTATTTTTACTTTTATCGGTTATAGCGATTTTTTGCTACAGTGACGAAATTTTTGGGATCCCTTTGATGTCGTTATAACCGGATTTTACTGTAATGCATTTCAAAGTAAATTAAAAAAAATCACATATTAGAGCAAAAATATTCTGCGTTATAAATTCAAAATAATATACCAGTAAAGGCGTTTTACCGACGAAGTAAAAACAGATATGGTAGTTTTTGAATGTATTACTATATCCACAAGCTTTTCCCCAATTTTCGTAAACCTGGAATGTTAAATAACAATTGCAGGACAAAAGATTTAAATCAATGATTAAAAAAAGTGATTTACATTAGTGCTTCCCTGTAAATACATATTTAAATATAGTACCTACATAATAACTACTAAGTTTTTTCTTCTTAATTTTGAAACTAACATAGTTATTTTTATATTAAGTGCGCGAAGTTTGTGTTTTACTAAAAACATTTCACGCACAAAATACAAACAATATTTTTTCTACAACTAATTTGCATTATTAATTATAATATTTTTTTTATCTATATAAATTGAATGAAGAAATCTTTTCCATCACAGTGAAAAAACGTTTTCCAAAACCGATAAAAAACGTTTTTTCGAAATCGGTTCTAAAGCACACGATATCTATTTACAGTACACTTCATGGTTGAAGATGTTTCAGAGTTCATCATTCTGAGAATACCGATTTGTGGAGAAAATAACAGAATGCAAATAATTTCGTGAAAGAAATAATAATACAAAACAGTCCAATAAACCAATTCATCATTCCCATATAAACTAGGCTGTGTGGTGCACTCTCTATATCAGTTTAGTGCAAATAATATGTGCCTTATTTTTGTCGTCCTTTTCACTTCATTTATTTTTAAACTGTAATTAATGAAACTGGTAATTTTGAAAAATTTATTTGTTTTATCAACTTTACAATTTTATACCTGAGTCCTATGTCAATGTCTTACATTCAAACATAAGAATAATATAATCATCTTTATTTATTTTACATATTTTAAGAACTCAAAAATCAAGGCCAATATTTACAATAATAATTACAATATTATTTGTTTGAATTATTTTTTGTTAAACTATTTTTCCGAAATCGATACTAAATTACACGATATCATTCCGCGAAGTTAGCCAACATATTAGTTAAAGTAAAGCTTTACAGACTCTTATGTAAAAATTTAACTTTACGGACTCTTCTGTCAAACTGAATTAACCTATATTTCAATGGTATTATATTTTTGCAGTTTATTTTAGCACTACCTGAAATAACAAACGTATCATTTTATAATATTTTTGGTGAATTTATTTATTATTTACCTTTGATAATAATTTATCTGATTTCTTGCGGACGACGTCTAAGCAGGTGTAAACAAAAATGAAAATTATACAGAAATATTTGGCACTTTGACAGTATGTTTGTTATCACAGCCATCCCCGTCTCAATAGCTAGCTGACGTTTTACAAAAACATAATGTAGTTTAGTTATGTTTTTAATTATTAATTTAACGATTTCGGATAATGTATATCTAAGGACTAAAATATTTTTTATTACTCACATGGTGTATTCTCTATTATGCGTAATAAAAAAAAAATACTTTAGTCCCTTGATATAGAAATAACTATTTGATACAAACTCAAGATTTGTGATCCTTTTTAACAGGCTGTACATATAAAAAATCTTAATCTAAATAAATTATAGACTATTAATGAAGCTGAATTATTTAGAAATATGTAATATTTATACATAGTTTTTTATAATAAGAGTGAGACACATAACATTTTAAATATTATTTTTCAAGATTTTTTTTATAATTATTATTATGCTCTATGGTACACTATAATATTTGCATCTAGTACTTGGTATAGATATAAACAATTTATTTGTACTATCTACAAAAATCCTAAATACGTCTCTGCAGTACTTTGGAGGGAGTGTATACTTAAAGAAGAGCAAGCACTATGCTTGAGACTAGTCACTAAGTGACACACTAACACTCATTATTAGTACAAGAAATGTCAATTACAAATTGAAGTATTAATTAATAATTTTTGTGTTGTGTTTGTTTTACTTTGAGGGGTAAGTTTTATTTTTAATTATTGTTATTTATAACTTTAAGTATTTTATCAAAAATAAATTCTTGGAAATAATGGTATATTTCTCAAAATTAATTTGTTTTTAATATGTCATTAAAATTATATGAACTATTTATAAATGAGAAATCTATAAATAAAGTTAATTAATTTATTATTAATATTTATATAATATTATCTATATTATATAATATTAAATTTATTTCTGGAATTTGGAATTCTATTTTTAAATCATCCCTTGGAATTTGCTTATCTGCGTTCTAATCCTTAAGGGGTTTAGGGCAAAAAAAATAGGTATAAAAATATAAAATACACGTGTTGAATGAAGTAGTACTATTGTACAAAGAATTTCAAAGTTACAAAACAATGTTTATATATAAAATGATTCGTTGCAGTTTTTATTAACCTGTTAACACTAACCGCAATATGTAAAGACTATAAAATTTTATTGTTCTTAACTTTTTCTTGTTTTTGTTAAATTGTTTATATTGTTGTAAATCTTACTTAATTGGAAAAGGCGTTTAGTAATAGTAAATGATTCATTTTTCAATAAAAAATAATGGCAATATTGTGAAATATTTTGTTTTCTTTAAAAGAATGTACCATTTTAAATATTAATATAAACAGGAAATTTTTGATTTTGAACAAATTAGTAGCGATTTTACGCATTGCGGTGCGGTAAAAAACGTGAAGGAAATGCGTTGCGTTGGTAACCTGGTGTTTTTGTTTAAACAACGTAAACAAGTTTAAAAAAAATGTCAAATGTTTTTCTAGAAGCTTTAGTACACTAATGGGTAAATTGAAGGATAGGTATAAAAACAAATACAAGGTATTACAAACCTGCATAAATGTTTTTGACAAGATGTAAACAAACAATTTAAAAACCGTAGTGCGTAATAGTTATTTACGCATAGAGAGCCGAAAGGGAATGTTTACGCCTGTGGACGAAATTTTATGTCCGACGCGTAACCAAGGGGTTTCATTCGTCCATAGGCGTAAATCTCTTTCTTGTAATAATAATTTAATTATTTGCTTCAAATCTCTTAATAATAACCATAATATGTTCTGTATATAATAATATCTTAAAATTAAATGATATTTTATTGTCATTAAACAGAGGAAAATATAGGTATTTAAATGTATAACTAAAAGCAAAAATTCTTTGTTACTCTTCCTAGTTTCATTCAGATGAATCGTTTTGGTTCTTTTACACATTTGTTTTCGTTTATGAAACAAAATATTTATATTGCTTTTAAAACATTAAAAAAAAGTAACACTTAGATATAGAAAAAAAACAATGATTTTTGATTTTTTAAAAATAAATCATGATTTTTGTCAACCCTGCTCTTTGGTATCTATGACTTCATGTTCAAGAGTTTTTTTCTCAGAAAATACATGTCGCTCAAAAAATATAATACATTATGTATGCGTTCTGTATTTTTACAATGCTCGATTTTATTAAAGCATCCCGGTTTGCATCGTACTTCAATATTGAACCTCGCGTTATAAAATACAACCTACCACTCTTATAATGTAAATAACTATTTTCTACGACCAATAAGATATTTGCTTGTTGTATGTTTGTTATTACTACAAATACGTAGTACAATGTAAACACATTTTCATATCTCACGGTAAATATAGAAATCAATGTGAGATATAAATTCATATCTAACAGGTCTGTCAAAAATAATATTGCATAATTACCAGAAAGTAGTAAAATGAAGATATCTATTATTAAAATATATAGAAAAAGAATAGTGTACAACTCGCTTGAAATATTCATTTCATACTCGTATGATTTGCAGCATGTCAAACTCGTATGAAATGAGTACCATTACATGCTTGTACAATATACTATTATATTATGCTCTGCAATCAATCATCAATATCAGTGAAAATAATCAAACAATTGTATTTCTTCAAGGCTTTAGTGAACTATAACTGACAAAAGATAGCCTTTTTGAATTCATCTTTATTGTTACATAGCAACTTTTTTTAATAACCCCTAAAAGCTAAAAAATACCGAGTTGGTTTACCGCACCGCAAGATGTAAAATTCGAATTACAATAGACCTCACGAAATGTGTTTGTTGTTTACATTTCTGGAGGCCAAAAATAATTGTTTCACCAATTTGAAAAAATGGAGTTTTATTTTTAATTCCATTGTTGTAAACTATAACTTTCTTTACGTAACAATTATAAGTTGGGCTTAAAAGTTTCACTTTTAATCTTTAACCTCATAAACTTATACTTGGTTTAGCTTTTATTATTCTACTTCATATTTCATATAATATTTTATATTCTGCATAAAATTACACATATTATTATTTTTAAACAAATATAAATTGTATTTCAGGAAACTAATTGTAAAACAGAATTATGTCTGTAAATTATATTTGAACATGATGATTTACAATTAATTTAATTCTGAAATAAAATGAACATATTTGAAATTATCTATTCTGAATTACAAGTTCGATTTTTGAAACACAACTGCTATAAAGATATTATATAAGTCTTTAGGTAATCGTATTTGTATTCAAGTTCGCTCATATATTGAGCAAACTAAATTATTTGTAAAAGAAATTCACAGAATACAAACATATATGTCGAAACTTATACTTTAACTTTTATTACTGTTTAACACGTGAACTTGTCACTCCAGCTAGAAGTGCCCATATATTTATAAACATAAATTTTGTTTCAGATAATCTTCGAAACAAAAATGGAAATTATACCAGATACAAATATGAATAAAACAACAATCCAAAAATTTTATTCCAACGAAAATATTCTCATAACAGGGGGTACTGGATTTTTGGGAAAAATGTTAATTGAAAAATTGTTAAGAAGTTGTCAAGACATAAATACACTTTATTTGTTGATTCGAGCCAAAAAGGGAAAAAATATGCATCAAAGAATAGAAGAATTGTTGGATGATCCTGTAAGTATAATGTGCTGCGCTCGTGTTTCAACTTTTATACTCCTTTTGCAATCCTCTACACAGTTTCTTTAGAAAAAAAACACGTGATATTTTTTATTATTGAAATTTTCAATTTCCATTTTATGTAACAAGTATCTCATTTATAAAGAGAAAATGTCATATTGTGTTTACACAAAGTTTTGACTAGTAACCATGGTAATTGGTAAATAAACATTGAAATGTACGAAAATAAAAATGAACATCACGTTGCGACCATGAGTAGCCATAAAATTATTATTACTATTAATAAAGAATTGTTTTATTGTTTTTTATTTCCTTATTCAAAATTAGAAATCGATTATTATTCAGACATCATTTTATGTCGTTCTGTATATAGGATGAGAGTATTGCAAATATAATTTGCATTGTTTAAAAAAAAGAAAAATATTTTAAAAATTTATATGAAAGTATAAAATTAAAATCATTTATGATTTTAATTATACTGCAATATTTATTTATAGAAAATTATTTACCTTCTTACATATAAATCAATTAAATGGCATATTTTTTCTTAGGTATTTGAAAAAGTAAAGGAAGAAAATCCAAAATTCAGACATAAAGTCCAGGGCATTACGGGTGATTGTTCATTACCAGGTCTTGGGTTGAGTATAACGGACAGAAATTTACTTCTTTCTGAGGTAAGTGTGAGTTTATTAATTTTATTTTCCTATCGTACACAAATATTTAGTTTCTAAATATGAACTGGTCATAAAATAAAGTTTAATGATCTTTTGGCGTAGCATTCATTTAATAAAATCAGTCTTTACCAGCATGATAAATAATGACTGATTTATAGTCGAAATTAGTATTAGTATTTTTTATGAAATACTACTATTCCAAAAAAAAAATTCTTAATTACTATTTATTCAGTCGAATAAAACTAATCTAGTATTAAATGTCTACTTTTTTAAAAAAAATATGTAAATAAAAAATACATTTTCAATTTTAGAATCTATTTCCTATCAAAGTTAAATTTTCTTTCTATATTTGTCAGTAAAATTGTGTTTACGCACCTGAAATATTCCTAAAATTTTGGGTCCAAAATTTTAATGTAACCTTTATTTATTTGGGTGAAGTGTAAAAATAAATGAGTCACGAATATTTATATAACTAAGTTAAATGAACAAATAATAAATTATAAAAAGATAATAACAATAAGTAACACTATAAATAAATAAACAAATATGAATATTAATTTAAGGGTAAAAATTATTAATAAAAACTTAAACACTAAAAATATTTATCTAAACAATTAATACTACGCACGATATTTATATCATCAACTATTTATGTTCACCACTCTTATCAACATTAGACTATCCTCACTCTAGTACGCGACACTTTTATACCTGCGGGCAGCTAATCTCGAACATTCCAGAGCTTTCTGAACTCTATAAAATTCCCGAACAATACCGGTGTCGCTCTTAATTACACTTGATCTTTAGCGCGACTACTTGATCAGACAGGTCAGCCGTGAAGACTCATCTGCGGTGAGTCTCGCTCGTTATTAATTTTAAAAATAGTCCATATTAAAATGAGATCTATCGATATAAACTATTTTCTAAAATTAAAATTTTCGACCCAATTTTTTTTTGGAATATTTTAGTTGGATGAACATAATTTTAAGTTAAAAATTTTTAAGGATGAATTATGAATGTAAATATATTTCCTACATCGGGGCATAAAGTATGTACTTTTTGCCCTCTTTTAGAGTTTGTAAAGAGTTATTTTTCACATACTGATGGCACATTTATCAATTTTTGAAATTAATTTTTATTAATATTTCGGTTGTAGGAAAAATGATGTATGCAACACGTATGTAACATAGTGTTTTTTATCTCGTGCTATAATTTACCTTAAGCAGCACTCGACTAAAAAACACTTACTTTACACACTAGTTGCATAAATAACTATTGTGACAATGTCTGCAATCCAAGTGTTTTTTTTTTTTTTGGTGAAAATAATAAAAATAATGTTTGGTAACTTTCCTATACCCATTTTAGGTGTCTGTCGTTTTTCATGCAGCTGCTACGGTCAAATTCGATGAGAAATTACGTCTAGCAGTAGCTATTAACGTGCAAGGACCAAAAGACATTTTCGAATTATCCAAAGAAATGAAAAACTTAAAATCAGTAGTTCATGTTTCTACAGCTTATGCAAACTGCTTGCAAAACCCCATAAAAGAAATGTTCTACCCTACGCCTATGGATTCCAACAAGCTGATATCCATGGTGAATTCTACAGAAGATAAAATGTTGGAAAACATTACATCATCGTAAGATGAAAGTGAGAATTTGTTTTAGCAGCTTTCTTATTTTGAAATTTTAGGATATTGGCTGGATGGCCTAACACCTACACCTTTACTAAAGCAGTCGCCGAGGATCTTATAAGGACCAATTATGTTGATATGCCTATTGGAATCTTCAGGCCAGCTATAGGTAATATTATATTTTATTTAAAAATAAAAAAAAAAACATTTTATTTAATAACTTATTTATATAAGGAAATTATAAGAATGTAAAAGTCATTGATTTAATAAATATACATGGATGGAGCTATACGAATAGCTGCACACAGTGAATGGTGTGGCTAACATAAGAGAGAGATGGTTATATATAAAGTTTTGCAGTGGGAGAGGGATAGATGATTTGTACCACGTGACTTGTGGCAAGAAAGCATTTAAGGCTGTTCGACAAATACGTTAAGCCAGCAAAACCATTGCAGCACAACCAAAAAAAAAATATGAGAATATTTAGTACTCATTAATTACTAATTAATTACAAAAAAAAAATCTTACTATTATTTTTTAAAAAATAAATGGGGTTGTGCCAGCTTAACCGTTAAGCTAGCACAACCCAAAAAAAAGTAAATATAACAAATTCCTTAATATTCATTGATTACAAATTTATTACTAATTAATTACTACATATTTACTAATTAATTGATAATTAATTACTTATAAATTACTCCAGTAATGAACTTGGATGTTGTTTCTACTGGTCTTCCATTGCCATATTGGCACAATTAAAAAAAAACTATCGTATTATTTCGTACTAATTAATAACTAAGTAATTACCGCAAAAATAAAATTATTACCCTTGCCGTTTAAAAAAAAATAGTGGCTGTGCCAGCTTCTCAGTGAAGCTAGCACACCACCAAAAAAAGAGTAATTTTTATGTTATTATTTAGTACTAATTAATTACTATTAATTACTACAAGCAAAAATGAATTACCATTATCATTCACGAGAAAATTCAACTTTTCCAAATTTCCAAACGAAGCTAGCGCACGAACGCGAAAGAACATATTCCTATGTGAAAATGCTTCGAATATAAAATAAATGAAGTTGACAACTATACCTAACAACAATAATTGTAGAAATAAACTATTTAGAAGAGATTGTGTTGGAGTAATAAATGGTCAAATAATGTTTAGCGAACGGTTTAGATTGAAAGATAGATTTTCGAATAGGTTTTAATCTGGAACTACATTTTGGCAATAGTAATTTTTATAAATCAAGTTGCTAAATATACCCAACAATAATAATTCTCGATATAAACAATTTATGAGAAATTGTACTGGACTAATAAATTGTTAAGTATAGTTTAGAGAACGATTTCCTTGGAAAGATAAATTTTCGAAGATATTTTAATCTCAAACTAAATTTTGGCAATGGTAATTTTTATAAACTAAGTTGCTAAATATACCTAACAATAATAACTGTCGATATAAACTATTTAAGAGAGATTAAGCAAAATATTTTAAAATTCGACAGCGTAATGACTGAAGATAACACGTTTCTTGCCACAAGTCACGTGGTTTTCTCTCTGTCTTTGTTGCACTATGCTAACCACAGACTGTCTCTCTTTAAGCCCCTTCCATTTACGAAGTATTATAAGTTCTATGGTAAAAGTCTTATATACAAATTTAATAAATAAACACATTTCAAAATTCATTTTATTTCTCATTTTTTAAACATTATCTGTTTAACAGAAGGGTCAGAAAAAAATTAAAAAGTCATATATCCAATTAAAATTCAATACGTTTTTACATCTCCAAGATATTTGCATTCAAAGTTAGACCTGAAAAAAGAGGTTTTTCAGGAACAGTTCTGTAATGGGTCAATATAGGCGATCTCACCAATCTATTCTACCGGCAAATTTACATAAGTATAGCTGTTTTCAGATTTTTATACCAATGGATACAAATTTTAGAACGAAAAAACGTGGGTGTATACCTTAGATTTTTTTTCAATTTCAGCCAATTTCAGTTTTCCTTTCTGATATTGTATCCGTTGGAATAAAAATCTGAAAATTTGAATACTTGTGTAATTTTGCCAGTAGAATCGATTGGTGAGGTCGCCGAGGTCGGGTCTCGACCCATTACAGGGCTGAAAAACAAGTTTTTTCAGGTCTAACTTTGAACGTAAATATCTTGAGAACGGTAATAGATAATTGAATTCTATTTGAAAATTTGGAATCAGTGCATCGATATTTATTTACTTAAGTCCAGAAAATAAAAAAATTTGGAGACAAAAAGTTCGCGAGCAAAAAAATGAAATAAAGGATTTTCAATTTTCTCATTTTTCACTAAATCTTTCCACAGAACGTATATGCGGAGAAAACATTTCTTCATGTAACTTTGCCTGTAGAATCGACTAGTATAATCGTTGAAATTGTATCTCTATCCATTTTAGAGATATACTTAAAAAACACATTTTTTTGAGATGCATAAAATCTCAAGAACGAAAAGAGAAATTAATTTCAGTTTGTAAATTTAAAATCAGAGCAAGGAGTTCTATCAGGACTATTTTTAAAAAACAAAATTTTGAACCCAAAAATGGTTATTTTTGAACTATTTAGATTGTATGAACACAATTTTACACTAAAAACCTAAAAGTTGTATAATTTTAATATTCTTGATCTTTTGTGCTTTTTCCAAAAAATAAATATAAATATTACTTTTTTCTAGTGGTAAACACCTACAAAGAACCAATTCAAGGATGGGTAGACAACATGTACGGCCCTACAGGTATATGTGCTGGTGCTGGAACTGGTGTACTTCGTACTTTACCTTGCGAACCTAAAGCTAGTGCTAACATAGTCCCTTGCGACTGGTGTGTAAACGCACTTATATGTAGTGCCTGGCAAGTTCACAAAGAACACAAGGAAAAAGAAAATTTAAAGTAAAAACCACCATACATTTTTGAATTGCAGTTTTTAATACTTTTTTTTTTTAGAGTATCAAAGACTGAATCAGACATTCCAATCTATAATTACGTATCCACTGTGGACAGACATATTGACTGGGAACAATTTATGGATTTGTGTGCCAAATATGGTGTGTTCTATCCCTCTGGAAGAGCTGTTTGGTATTACAGTTTCACGTTAAACAAATATTACTTCATACATTTATTGTATGTATTCTTTTTACAACTAATACCAGCTTTGGTCATAGATGGCATTCTAGTATGCTTTGGAAAACAACCACAGTAAGTAACAAAACATCTGAAGTTAACAATTAATAAAAAAAATTCTGCGACAAATACGAAACTGACACTTTTCTCATGCTATAAACATTTCAAAGTTGCGTAAAGTTTTTTGAGAATAGTATATTGTGCATCAAATACAGAAAGTCGCCTATTTCCCATGATATATGAAATTTTAGGCACGAGACGAAGTCAAGTGCTGGAATCACACAAGGTGGGAAATAGGTAATTCTGCACGAGTGGCACAATATATTTTTTCTACGACTATAATATTAAATGTTAGTTCAACTACGCCATATTGTTCTTTATGTCAAAAATATTTAAGTGTTCTTACATTTTAAACTTGATAGTAGATATTAATGAAAATATTTTTTTTCAAAATAAAGTATGCGTTTTATCGCAAATACAATACAAAATAACTCAACTGTCAAAAAATTTGTTTAAAACACATACTTTATTTTGAGACGAAACATTTAAATATTTTCATTAATAACTCAAAAACTATTAAGTTTAGAAGGAAAGAACTCTTACCTGTAGTATTATAAATAGATATTTAATATTAAATGTGCATTTAACGAATAAAAGCCTGTAGAAATAAAATATTATAAAGGATTTCCAACATTACTGTCAAAATTTCGATATACTTTTTTTCATTAAATACGCATTTAAAATTAAATGTCTATTTATAATACTAGAGCTTAAATTTATTAAATCAAAAATTATTTTTTATTAATTAGTGCAATATTATACAGAGTGTTCCATTTTAAAAAAGTACAAATAGGCAATATCTACGAAAATTAAACTTTTTTTTTACAAATTCTTGCGCTAAATAGAATTAGCTCAGAATTGCATTGATCTAATTTCGGTGTTGTGAACGCTATAGTACAAACGCACACGTTTAACTTCAACTACTAATTTCGTCATATAAACGAGTCTTTATTATTTTAAAAGTTATTACATTTCTTTCTGGTTATAATATTTACAAGAAATTAAAATTATATTTTATTCGCTTATTTATTATTATTGCTCCATTATAATATGCACTTTTTCGTCCTCGTTACATAAATAACTATTGTTTTAGGCTGTTAAAAATGCACAAAAAAATCATGCGATTCACAAATATTATCCATTACTTCACAATACGCAGTTGGAACTTTACAAATGATAGAATAAAAACGTTACTTGATGACGTCAGTGAGGAAGATCAAAATATATTTAAATTCGACATGAAAGATGTAATTTGGGATGAATATTTTCGACATTACGTGAAAGGGATTCGAACTTATTTACTGAAAGAACCACTAAAAACACTTCCGGACTCTATGCGAAGATGGAAGAGGTATTTATTTATTTATGAATGTAGATGAGGTTACTAAAATTGCTTTTTTCAGATTATACTGGTTACACCAACTAACAAAGTTTGTATTCTTTATTATAGCGATTAAATTGGTGTGTTCATTGTTATCTATTTTGTTTTAATTGTAATCAGTATTAATAATGGTAAAAGAGTATTTTTGTAATAAGTACAAGTATCTAAATATATAAAGAATTGTATCTAATTTATTTTGTAATAAATAAAATATATTAATATATCTCTTGCAGTCTTTCTTAAAAACATGATATTTATTTCATACTGTACCATATTTTCATTTCCAATGATTTCAGTCCGGTAAGTGAGAATTACCGAAATATATTAATTGTAATTTTATTAATATGAATTACTTTGCATATTCTTTCTATTTCTTAAACTAATTTTTTTAAATTCGACTTAGTTAGAATCCCCTTTAAAAGTAATGCAGTAAAAAAGTTAAATGATTTTTACGGTAATTATTTCAAAATTTTTGAATCAGCTACTTCGTCTTCTCGTCATCCTACCATAAAAATTATTATTATTCTTACCATAAAAACTCATTTATCGGACTACGATGTAAATAACTATTATAAAAGAAACTTCAAAAAACATTTATTTATTTAATTTTTTTTTTTTGTTCGAATTATTATTTTTGCCTACTTACTGTGTTTAATTCCAAGACAGTAAGTTGTTCTACTGCTTACAATATCTAACAAAACGTTAAGTAAAATCATATTTACTACAGTTATTAATAAATAATAGCACCTAATAAATTATTTTCGCAGTTTTTTGTTACACAAAAACATAACCACAAATGACAAAACTTTAAAAAATTGCAAATTGAAGAAATGGAAAAAGATTTTCGTTTTTCATAAATGAATTTTAAAGTTACAAATTACAATTACAAAGTACGTATTTCTACTATTTTTCATTTTTATTTAATTATACAAAAAATATTATTTACCAAAATATTTTTCAATAGTTTATTTTTTGAAATAGAGTTTTAGTAACGGAAATTTTTAAATTATAAAATCTTTTTGTCTTGGCTGACATGTAGTACATCCAAAAAACAAGGAAAATCTGATATATTACATATCGCCTTAAAATTAAATCATATTGTGCGGTTAAAACGTTCATTATAATAAGTAAAATAGGTTTATTTAAATTTTTAAAACTAAATTTGTCGCCCACTAAGTATGCAACCAACATCCCGTATATGCGAAACGGAAAATCGACATTTAAACATAACCTCATGTCAGCAAAATGACAGAAGAAAGATAAGGTTATATTTGTAACAAAAATAAATAGGTGACCACTATTTCATGCATTTAATTAGCTAAAAGAGTTCAAAAAATGAAATTAACTATAAGTTTAGTAAAACATTCCTTACGGAAGTATTTTAACCAAGAAAAATCTAGTGCATCTTTCAATTTCTACCGTGTATTAAATACAAATGCGTTAGTACGACAAGATTATAAGGAAAATAAAGAAAACGTAATAATACAAAAGTTCACAGAATTAAACACTTGGTATATGCAATTTACAGGTCTAGATGAAGTAAAAAAACTGCAAGACAGAGTTATAATTACACAAGTAAGTTTCATTTTTATTTATCACACATAAAACTTATTTTTTCACTTAGTCTAGACTTGAAAAGGCTCAAGAAGAAAGACGAGAAGTAGGAAAGTTATTGACTGAAGCCCGAAAAAAAGCTACCGAACTACAAGAACAATTGCACAACACAAACAGATTGGACAACGTTCACAGGTATCTAGATCTAACCAGACAAGAAACAGAAATGATAAAACTTGAAAAAGAATTAGCAACAAAATTTGAAATGCTTGACAAAGCTGAAAGAGAAATATTTACTTCTCTCAGTAACGCAGTCAGAGATTCACATGAAAAAGAAAAAGCTCAATCAGAATATACTAAATACTGGGGCATTATCTTATCAATAATTGGTACTATCTTAGGAGCAGTTGTTTCTACAATGATTTCAACAATTAGAAACCACCAGATTGTTAACGGAATCAATCAAGGAGTAGAGGATAAGTTTAATGAAATGGTAGGAATAATGACAATTAATGGAAATGCAAAAAGATTAGAAAACATCATAAAGGAAAATAATAATTTAATGAAAAGTGTCTTACTAAAATTAAATGAAACTGACAAAAAAATAAAACAATTATCGAAAAATACTGTTTCTCAACAAACAGAAACAAAATCGTCCTACACACCAAAACAATTTTCGGAATACACTAACAAATTTTTTTCAAGTCAACCTCAAAAAAAAGAGGAGCAATCAGAAATTCCAGTCTGGTATCTAGTTGCAGGAGTTGCACTTTTTGTGATAATTATAGGCAAGATAGCAGGTTAAATTATTATTATTATCTATACATTGTACAACTATTTTAATAAAAAATAGTTATTTTAAGTAATTATACAAAAACGAGTATTATATTCATTTGTTCCACTCTTTCCATTCCATACCATCTGGAGGTTTGACTTGGACTTTTTCCTTTTGGATTTCGTTCCAGTTTGTACTCAGAACAGTGCCGCCACTTTCAAGCTAAAAATTCCCCCAGTTTCTACACTTATTCCAACTACGATTTACTAGACTTGAAGCAGTTTTGTTGGGCTCATAAACCATTACCAAAATTCACAAAATATTACTATAATACTCTATTTGGTTTAAGAATATAGCGTAGGGGATACAGGGCGAACTTTTCATGATTTGTGATTGGTGCAAATGCAAAACCGTTTTTTGTCTAAATATTGCATTTTTTTATTACATAAGTGATGACCGAAATCGCTACTTTGAATTACAGTGTGATTTGTGATTGCTACTTTCCAGTAACTGTGATTTTAAAGTGTGATTGTGATCACAATTGATTGTTTGTTTAAAGTCGGAAATCTTCATTATTAATCGGAACTGTTTAGTGACTACTACTCCGAATTAGTTTCACAGATTTGTGATTGCTACTGTCGTATCTCTGAATTTAAACCGTGACTGTGATCACAATTTACTGCTCGGTTAAAGTCGGAAATCTTCCTTACTAATCGGAATTGTTTAGTGAGAGGTGAAACTGCTACTATGAATCGCAATATAATTTGTAATTGCTACTTTCATATCTGTGAATCTAAAAGTGATTGTGATCACAGTTTACTGTACGGTTAAAGTCAGGAATTTTCGTTACTAATCGACATTATTTAGTGAAACTGAGATTGCTATTTTCATATCCATGATTTTAAAGCGTTATTGTGATCACAGTTATGGCATGGTTAAATTCGAGAAATTTTGTTATTAATTGGAAATGTAAGTTTGTAAAACGTTTATCGTATACTATAACGAACGGTGACTGTGATCACGAATCACAGGGTTAAAAAATATTGGGTAGCAATCACGACCTGTGATTTTTCAATATCAATGTTTACATTACAGATCATGAAATATCCCTCATCACTAATTTTATTTTTGTAATAAATGAGTCTAATTAAATTTAATGTAAATGAATGAATTAATAACGTAACATAAAAGTTCATACAAATGCAACCTATAAACGTAAGAATTATCAAAATTATTTTATTATTTATAGTTTCAGTCTGATTATTGTTCTTCAAATTATTATTGAAATAAAATACAGATTCGTATTTAAACTTAATAAAATGTTGCTGCGTAAACTTGTTTTATAAGTTCCGCCCACCACTACATTCTTAAACCAAATAGAGTATAAATAATAATTTTACCTCCCGCCATCTACATAAAAATAAAAATTACATATAGTTTTTGAAAAATAAGCTCGTTTTAAAATGCCTACAATACGATTTTAACATTTTTACGACGATGTCTTTATTCCCAAGGTAGAAATTTAATTTCTGTGTCACGGAATAGGAAATAGAAAATTAAAAAGAAAAATCCTAAACACCTAAACAGTAAATTAAACGCTTAACTGGCAGATGATACGTGGTACAAATCAAATTCTTTAAGACTTAAAAATTAAAATTGGTTTATGGGCCCATATAGCGAATTAGAATTCTCATTAAGTTCGAATCATTTTTATCATTTAACAATAATTTTAAACTTACATAGCTTTTGTTCATGGCTTTTTTAACTTCGTCACTGCCTTCGCCATAGATTTTTTGAAACAACTGATTTACTCCATCTTCCCCAACGGGTTTCTCTTTTGCTAATTCCTGAACAATTTCCTTTTCAATTGCATCCCAGTCCCTGTGTAAAGGATTCGATGTTGGGTATCTAGGAGGCCCAGAAGACCCAGAATTATCTACAATTTATTTTATTTATATTTTATATTAAAAATATAAATAAAATTCTACCTTTTGGAATAACTTTTGGACAAAATTGATCAGCATTTCCTTCTAGATTGCTCCACTGAATTCCTTCAGCTTTAACCAATTTAATTTCTATTTTAGTTGTCATAATTTTGTAGCTACATTTATCCGGGACTATTTTATGAGCTAAGTTTAAATTAAGATTATATTTGTTCTCAGACGGCAAAGAAATAGAAACGCAAAGGTTAGTTTCCGAGTAGCTGACTTTAAACTCCTCGTGTTTAACATTTCGAGCTAAAATTGTGACAACTACATAAGCTTCAGTTTGGTACCAGTCGTGGCGAATGTTTAGCTGAAATTTCAAACTGTAAAATGTGACAATACTGAAATTATAACTGTGTTACCTTTGCAGGTGATGTATCACCTTCCATTTTAACAACTAATAAAAATTTTACAAATTTAGCAAACAAACTTTCCAAAAATTAGAAGCAAACACAACTTAAATATGCAAAAATCGAACTGTCATCCGGCAGACAACAACAGATTCTAGAAAGCAGGGTCGCCAACTATAGTACCAACCTAAATGCCGCGCCGTGAAATGTAACTAGATAAATATTTTGAGGTTCTTACTAACCCACTTTACTAAAAATTAGTTAATTGTATAGAATTTGTTCATAAACTGTAATATTTAAATTATTTTATAACATTTTAGGTACTTATTTAAATATTTTATAAACCTGAAACAAGGTTTATAGATGCGATCGGCAAATATAGATGTCGGTTTTTCAACACAATGTGTTATTTAAATATATTGTACTTTGTGATAAACATTAATAGTGTTGTAATAAAATTGTAATTATTTATATAAATATGAAGTTTTATTTTAAGTCATAACCTGAATAAAATTTAACAAGGACAAAAACCAGATCATTTCAATTCCTCTTTCTCCTAATGGTTTTTTTAGTTAGGATCGGCAAATATAGATGGCTTCACTATTCGAACTTTGAATCACAGTTTAGTACATGAGATTCCCGTCTTGTCAGTTACTTTTGTACATAATTCGAATTGAAGTTCGATAAATATCGAGCCAATAAATTAATGAATAAAAGTTAACGAGTAAATGTAAATGCAATATTGAAAATTATACGCGATGAAAATAAATAAATACTCAATAAATTTTACCGTATTTAAAATAAATAAATATAATTTGTTTCATATTAATAATGCAAAATGTTCAGGATTTATATCAAGCCGTTATTATTTTTATTGAATATTTTACCGAATCAATATTTAATATTTTTATCGAATATACAGGTGTCCGTTATAAGAGGCTAACCATTGAGATCTCGAAAACCGTAAGATTTTAATGTATTTTTTTGTTTTCCCGAAAAAATGCATAACTGACTAGATATACGCAAAAACTGATTTTAGCAAATTTACTTTTTGACATAATTTTCTTGTTTCAATTCATACAAGTTTCTAGTTTGCACATTCTTCAGACATTTTTTCCGAAAAATTGACAGGGATCCTCAAAAGTTCAGCAAGTTGAAAACTTTTCGAAAAATTAATACTCTCAATTTTCATAGGGGGGCTCAATGTTGTCTTTAGTATAGTTAAATAGAGATAAGTTTTCTCTTTCCAATGATATAAAACACATGTATATTAAAATGAAAATAAACTAAGAAATTAGAAAATTATAGGTTTTATTAATGTCGGTCAAGCGTGCTTTGGAACAAAATTGCAAATACGTTGGGTACGGTTGAAGCCTTTCTGGATAAAGCTGAAGATATTTTTTTAAATAATCTGCTTATTTCTGTGAGCAACATATTAAACTCCTAATTGAATTGATTAGGTAAAATTTTGTTTGAAATAATTATTTTACTACTTTGAAAATTTAAATTTGTTTTTTTTGCGACAAAAACAAAATCGCCTATAGCGCCGAAACGTCATAGTAAGGATAGGAATATTGGGATAATATGTAAAATCATTTAAACCCTGCCACATATATTTATCTTTAAATAGCACAACATAATTATAGTAAAACAACATTCATTATAAAAGTTACGAATTTTACAAATTCGTATCTAAAATCACATATCTAACATATGTATCGTATACGGTTTAATTTATTATTAATTATAGAGATCTTTAAATGGTCTACAGTTCTGGACATCCAGATATTAAACCATGGCCTCTTGTACTAACATAGGCTTGTATTGGTACTTGTACTTCATGTGATTTTACTGGCAAAATGGAAGACATTTTATATACAAGGCTAAAATTATTACGTGGCACTTTTATGACCATCTGTATAGTATAAATCTATAAAAATTTATATTAAAATATATTAATCTAATTAAATATATTATTCCAATCTCAATTATATTTACACTAAATTGTTCTAAATTATTTAGGAATATGTACCTTTCAGGCACTTAATACAGAACCCAGAAAAACACGAAACTTTAACCTCATATTATTTTTTCTGACAAAAAACAAATACATCATTCTGTAAAAACAAAAAAGCAGCGACTTATGTTGGGTTAGGTTTTGGTTTTTCTAGGCCCGTGGTATTTTCTAGCGTGCTTTTGCACAAAATTATCTAGAAAATATTTACTTGACTATCTACGTAGCACTTTATATAGAATGATTAATGTTATGTACAAATAAATCATCAAAAACCAATATCTATCACATTTAAAATTCACCTTCAATAATACTGATAAAGAAAGAAAAACAAAATTTTGATTACTTACATTGTTATCTTGAAATTTTGAATTCTTCCAAACAGTTATTCACTTATTAATTAATTTTGTGCACCAAACAGAATTTTTCTAATGTCTTTTCATATGTAGAGACAAATGATCAGACCGACTAAAGGATCTCTGACATAAATGACAGTGGAATGGTTTCTGTCCGGTGTGTTTCCGGAAGTGACGTGTTAATTCGTCAGAACGCGCGAATTTCCAAGTGCAGCCTTCCCAGGTACACTGATAGGGTTTTTCTCCTGAAAACAAATAAAAAATACATTAAATATACAAACAAACATGTTTTTCTTCAATCATCTTAGAAGGCACTGCTTTTGATACTGTTTTTTGTTTTAAATTTAATAATTTCGTTATTAAATAATCGCAAACAAAGAAGAGAAACAGAACTTAACAGTAAAAATATCAAATTAGAGAAATAAATAAAAAACAGAATAACAAATTTGAGAGAAGTCACTGTTTGTAGGATGGTTAATAATTGACTTGACTCAAAAACATATCTAATATGAAAAAAATACTGTCACTAAATTATACTTTTACTAACACGATGTCTGAAAAATACGCTAAAAATATTTGTATGGTGAGTTTATAGTTCATAATTCATAAGAACGATAAACATTGCAGAATGACTCACATTTTTATAGTTAATCACCATAGTAAATATACATTACTTTCTATGAACTATTTTTTTTGCAAACATTATTTGAAATAACAAATATTAAATTATTTATATTTTATTGTTTACAATTCTTAAAAAAAAAACGATCATTCGCTCCTATCAAGAATAGTTTCTGGATCCGCCACTGACAAAAAAAGTAGTGTGTTATTCAAATTAAGAGTAATTTTTGTTTGATTTGCAATTTACAACGCATATTTTTTAATTTTAATAACATAAATTAATATACCCCGTTTTTTACTATAAGTTATAATTAAAATTTTACATCTAAAACTAACTCTTAGCTAGTGCTTCGTCAAGTTTACAATGTACAGATATTTACATTTGCTGTATCATATTTCAAAAGTTTTGAGGTTTACATTTTTATGACTTTAAATTAATCAGTTCTTTGGAAAACGACTGAATTCTATACATTAATTTTGTAAAAATATAATGAAAAATATCGCTAGTGTAAATTCGACTTTCGCATTCGTTTCTCGTAGTAAAAAATATTTGATGAAATTTTTGTTATTTTCTTACCAGTATGTGTCCTTTTGTGAGCTTTCAAATGCGAGCTTTTCGTGTAAATTTTCTGACAGCCAACAACATCGCATTTGTGGACTTTTCTTTTTCGTAGGTTTTCTTCTGTAGTTTTAGGAAACTCCACACTACGCGTTTCAGTGGGAGATGAACTTGGCGAAGGTGTAGACGATGCTAATCTTTTTTGATAAGCACTATAAAAAATTAAATTTAATATTGTTTCATTTTACTTGAATTTTTAGGGGCAATTACATTTTATCCTCTACACATATTATATTGCTTGACATTGTACCTTGCACACTTTCAATCACTTCAATACTTTTATCGTGCACACTTTTAATTCGCGAAATAAGTTATCTTGCACACATTTTATCTTCCAAATCAATTTATCATCCACTCATTTGATGTTCCACAAATTTTATCTTTTACACATTTTATCTTGAGAAAAATTTAATAGTGGATATTTCATCTAATCATAAATACATATACCTATTAATTGCATGGGCAATAAAATGAATGGCAGGTACAATTACCATGTTTTAAAGATCAAATGTTGGCGAAGATAAAATGTGTGGAAAAATAAATGAATGAAAGATAAAATGTGTGAATGATAAGATGTGCGCAAGATAAAAAGTGCGTAAGATAACTTCTTCGCAGATTAAAAGTGTGCAAGATAAAAGGTATGCAAAATATTTGAAAGATACAATGTCGAGCAATATAACATGTGCGGAGGATAAAATGTATACGCCCCCATTTTTAACCTACAGTGAAACATCCTGAAATCTCTGTAGGGCTAGAAGAGTAGCAGGATGTCCTAAATCCAGGGCCGGAGCGGCCCTCAAAGACAAATCCAAACGGTCTGGTAACCCTAATATGGAACATTTCGGTGGATCTGAAATTAAAAAATAACCTTTATGATACAGATCATTATTATTATAATTATCACAAAAAATATTTATTAATAACATGTGATTTTTCAACGACCTCGTGTTTTTTCAGTTCATTTATAAGTTAATTACAATATTTTATTGATGATCTGTCGAATTATTTCATCAAATATAGTGACAGATTCGTGCCAAAAAAATTAGACTATTAAAAAGTAGTAGCTGAACTAGGTTATGATAATATTTGCTTAAGTCGATCTTGTAGCAGTTGTTTTATAATAATAACAGTATCTTTGCTGGGAATGTTACTCAGCATTATTTCAATTTGTTTTTCTCATATTATTTAAGTATTCTACTTTTACTATTTCGAATCCCATTTATAAAAATTGTAAAAATTGAAAAAATATTTCAATCAAAATATAAAAGTTCGTATATAAATATTTTTTATATTTTTATTTCTGTTTTAAGGTAAATATTTGAAATTTTATAAAAGCGCAGCAGTGAATTTCTGACAACTGTAGCAAAAATACTATTTTTAGTCCTAGGATCAAAAGACAGTGACTTATTCATGGTAACATATACTATGTGTTGTGTATACCTTTAATGTTTTTTCTAAGACCACTATGGAAAGTTTTACTTTTCTTATACTATATAAAGCTTCAAAGTTACGTATTTCCCATAATCGTGGGTTAAAGTGTGAGAAATCATTTCTCACAGTAATTGCCAACACTGCGCATGCGTGAAGGTATTCTTTGTGAGGTTACGTATGTCATATTGTTCTTCATGTCAAATAGATTTCGATTTCGTGCATATAATTATACTCTGTAACGTTTAGCAGTGTGATGGTAGAAAAAGTAAAATATACCACTCGTGCAGAATTACCTATTTCCCACCTTGTGTGATTTCACATCTCCTAGGAAATAGGCGACTTTCTACACTTGTTGCACATTATACTATTACCACTGACATTTTAGTAGTTTCACCTGAAATTTGACATTTTACATTTAGTAGGATATTTTGTTAATTTGTAATAAAAAATAATGTTTTAATCGGACTAAAAATGCTATTTCGATATTTTTTAACAATTAACGTAATCATAATCGTACAAGACGAGTATAATATGAATAATATCAAAAATAGTTGTTTTTATAAAAGTTATACAATTTTCAATAAAATAAAATTAAAAATTTTTACAATATGTAATGTTGAAATATTCAAGTTGGCATCCCTACATTTTGCAAACAGAGAGATTCTGGACGATTTTGAGTATTGTAGGTAATATTAGTCATAATGGAACGGAGGTGCGATAAAATATTTGAATTGTACTAGAAATATTCTCTAATCAGATAAGAGGCCTAGATTTGTGAATGCTATTTTTATTTCAATCTATGTGTGTTTGCATGTATTTCTAAAAATGAATTATAAAAATTTGTGTACATATTACAATCATTAAAAAACACCCTGCTTTTGTGATGTATAAATCATGTAACCCTTAACGATGAATTATCCACAGAGTGTAATAATTGATGTAGTACAAGTTTACAACTTACAACTACAAAGAACATTAACAAGCATATGTTTCGAGAAGTGATAAATTAAATCCAAATCAACTTGTTTAGCTGCCTGCGATATGAATCAAGCTTAGAGTGCTATGTTAATCGATTTATGATTGGTTACCAGGTACTTAACTCCGCCTTTGTCCGCAAGGTCGCGATATTAATTATTAATAATTATGTGGACAAAAACACTAAACGGTTTCTATTTACTACACTAATACAGGATGTGCTTCATAATTAATATCAAATATTCATATTACCAATTTCAGAAAACGAAATTATTCTAATTGTTTCTTCACTATTTTTATTTTATATTTTGTTTATTAATTCGTTATCAAGTTTAAATTTTTTTAAGGGCTTGCTATTATAGTGGGAATCTATTTCTTTTCCTTCCAAAAATATTCCAATGAAGAATCGATTTTTTAAAATTTTTATTAAGATTGTCTTCAAAAGTGATATTCTACATTTTATTTCACTCAAACATGCCTAGATTTCTTAATAAAAATAGTTATTTGTATATCAAGGGACTAAACAGGCTTTCGCCTCATACAATAAATTCCATATGCGTAATAAAAAATACTTTAGTCGTTAGATATACATTATATTTTTTTTTCGAAATCGTTCAATTACTAATTAAAAACATAAATAAATAGCATTAAATGTTTGCAAACCGTCAACTAGCTATTGAGACGGGGATGGCTGTGATAACAAACGTACAGTCAAATTGTAAAATATATCTTTATAATTTTTATTTGTTTACACCTGCTTAGACGTCGTTTGCATGAAATCAAATAAATTATTATCAAAGGTAAATAATAAATAAAATCACCAATAATATTATAGAATGATATGTTTTTTCATTTTAGATAGTGCTAAAATAAAATGCAAAAATAGAATACTATTATAATATATAGGTTAATTCAGTTTGACAAATGAGTCCGTAAAGGTTTCTTTTAGCTACTACTTTGACTAAGTTTTTCTGGTAATTGCTCTAGTTATTTGATCACAATTTTGCTCTATTTGTCTTATTTTTTTTTTTAATTCCGGTTAATTGCTCAATTTATTTGTTCTAGAGTATCTTTTATTTTTTTGTTTATTTACTACCATAGTGATCTTTTTGGTAGTGTAAAGAGTTTACCAACACCTGGGTTCGAAACTCGATTTTTTATTTCGCAAACAGGTTTCTTGACAAATATAATGTAATGTACATGTAATAATTTTACAAAAAAATAATAATATAGATCATCAATATCCATATTTTCAATATATACCCAGTACCGAAATTGAAATTTGATCTTATACGGAGACGGTACAATTAGATTTATCTATTCTAAACACGCAAGTTTTTCACACGATATTAATTAATAAAAACCAATTAGGAATCAATTAGCAATGGTGTGTCTTAATCGATATATCGATCTATGATTTATACTGATGTTGGCAATTAAAAGGCGTTGGTTTTCTATTAATCGATTTAGACTATTTTTAATGGTTTGCAATAAATTAAGACTAGTTTAGTAACAAGTACACGACAGGCATTTTGTAAGTGAATTATTTATTTATGTTCACAAATTTTGAAAGTGAAAACAGATAATAAATTTGTAATATAGCCGCTTTCTTTTATTACGAGTTTTTCTTTTGTCACTTTGTTCGCAAGATAGCTGAACATTGAGGTTAGGACACAGAATAGTTATATACAGAAGCGACACTCCGTGTTGGTACCTTTCATGTTACCCTATTCAGTTTTATGACCTTGAAGCATTGTGAAGACCTTTAAATTTGTTCCCTTCCCCTATCTCTCCCTGTGAGCTGTGAGGAAACTTTCCGATTTTAAACAATGAGCCCTTTAAATTTGTTCACTTTCCCCTTCTCTCTTTAATTTTCGTTTCTCTGTCTTACTATCGCTTCTGTATAAACCTATTTTGTGGTTAGGGTTAGGATAGGAATCACGTTGGTAGTTTACACGCGAACATTTTCATCCCTTCTTTTTTCTAAGACAAATGAACACACATTATCAACATTCTCTGTAGATTGTATGAGGTGTCATGTCAAGACATGAGTGTGAAATAGCTTTTGCTAATGCTGTTATGAGCACGCTTGACTAACAGAACCAGACATCTGAGTTCACGGAGTCACTATCAATCATTATTGATTTATCGATGTCCAAATGATGAACACTTACTAGTTACTTGTTCTCTTTACGCTAATGTTCATCAACTATCTCTTATTAACAATAAATTTTACATATTGTTTTAACACTGTCCTTATGAATTAATCCCACAACCCTAAATGGAAAAAGGTACTTTGTTTCGATTTACTAGCATTTTTTAATGATGCAGGAGGCAAACTACAGCCACTGTAAGATTTTACTATTTCTATACCAACAAAAATATTTTAGAACTATTTTTTTCTGAGGGTGATTTTAAACTAATTACATTAAGGCAATTATTAAATTATTTCACACCTTCACAGCGAGCAAGAACCCTTTTTTAAAGGATTTTTTTTCGGAAAATTATTTTTCATCTAAATATATTAGGGTAGGAATTAAATTTAGATTACTTCATAGTGAGCGAGCACCCCTCTTACAGGTAGTAAACATTATGATGTCTAGTTTTTATGAAGGGTGATTTATATTAGGGTAAGAACTATATAATACTACATAGTGGGTGAGCACCCGTTCTTGTAGTAAACATTTACGGTGACAAGTTTCTACGGAGGGTGATTTTTATATCTAATTAAATTAGGGAAAGAATTAGAGTACTTAACAATGAGTGAGCAATCTTATCACAGGTAGTAAACATTACGGTGGCTGTTTTTTACTGAGGGTGATTTTTAGGCACCCCAAAGTACCGTGGCACCCACTTTGAGAACCACTGACCTACAGCAAAAATTAGATTTTAGAAAAGTACGAACGACTTTTTTGCTGTAGGTAGACTATCCCCTTAGGGTAAGAATTAGATGTCTTCACAGTGAGTGAACACCTTTCTTCCAGATAGTAAACATTACGATGACTTGTTTTTACGGAGGGTGATTATTAACTATTTACATTAGGGCAAGAAATAGATAACTTCACACCCCTTTCCAGGTATTAAACATTACGATGCCTGGTTTTTACAGAGGGTAATTTTTATGTAAATATATTTGGCTTCCTCACAGAGAATGAGCACCCTTCTTTTAAATTACAAACATTACAAGACTGGTTTTTACGGAGGGTGATTTTTATTTAATTACAAAAGGGTAAGAATAAGATTAGTTTACATAAGTGAGCACCCTTTTCTCAGGTAGTAAACTAACGATGACTGGTTTTTACGAAGGGTTATTTTTATCTAATTACATTAGGGTAAGATTAGAGTATTTCACAATAAGTGAGCTCCCCTCTTAGAGGTAGTAAACAGGTGACTGATTATTACGTAGGGTGAGATTGATCTAATTAAATTAGGGCAAGAATTAGAGTACTTCATAGCGAATGAACACCCCTCTGACAGGTAATAAACATTACGGAGACTGGTTTTTACGGACGGTGATTGTATATATAAAAAGCAAAAAACATAGAACGTAGATTGTGAGAAATAGATACTTCCTTGTTGAATCTTCAGGAGTTTTTACAATGCCTATCACCATCCTCCATTCTCTAGTACTAATTTTATCCTTGTACTTAGTTGAAGCAAAATTTACGACTCCTTCTCGTCAATGTTTCACACAAAGTAAAAAGCAGGTGCAATAAAACAAGATTTGTTAAGTACAATAAGTGCAAATACAAATGCTCATATGTAAATTTCCACATATAAATCACATTAACACAAAGTATAACAATTGAAATATAGTACTCGCGTGTTAGTTGACGTGACAATATTTATGAAATCATTACGAATAAATCCACAACAGAAATTGGAAAGTATGAATACAAGTACGCCATATTTGAAGGAATAAATCATTCTGAACATAGCACTAGTAGTGGTAGTGCCACTACATAAATAAATAATATAACTAGGAGTGGTTCACTGTCGTAAATTGTTATGTTTATTACTAATAATTTAATTCAAAATTCCCTACACTACTTCATATTTAAAACAAAAAATTATATACTATATATTGATCGCTATTTTTTACTTGCTTGTATGAAATAAAGGAAGTATTGAAATCGGAAAAAAAAAACGTTTTTTAGATTTAAATTTTAACCATATCCCTGAATCCAATTTGACTAGTTTCGGCGTGACGTCTGTATATATGTATGTACGTAAAATAACTCAAAAATGATTAGCCGTAGAATATTCAAATTTTGTAAGACTATGATAACATCTAGTTGTGTACCTCCTTTTTTTATTGTAAACGAAAGTGCCAAAAGGGCACTTTGTTAGTGTTATCTTGCAGCTTAACGTAGGGATTCCCTTATCCGCTATATATATTATGTTCATTTTTTTTTAGATAATATCAATGTGAATTATCAAATATATGTATATCTTATATTACAATAATTAGGTATTATAAATAAATATTATAAAATCAAAAAATACTATAGCTACACTACTTTAAGTATTTTTTAGCAAAAATGCGACATCTGTACAAGAAGAAAAGCTTTTTTCATAGATTCCTGGTTATAAGAAAGCATTTTGTGCCTTAACTCTTGCTTATATAATTTCAAAGAGTAATTATATAATTGAACCAATAATTATTATTAGTACATACATATATTTTTAATGAAATTTTCATACTTACACATATTGAAAAGAAATGTTTTAATTTTTTTAATTATGTATTTAATATTTTTGTACTTTCAGGCAAATAAAATCTGTATGTTAATATTACTACATTTAAATAACACAAACTTCATTTTTTCTAATTAGTGACATTTATTTATAGATAGATTCTTATAATAAATACATATTCGTATTGCAAAATAAAAAATGCAAGACTAAAAAAAATATACGACTCTAGTTAAACTGTTTAAAATTAAAGTATATTTCCATATTTAAGTTCTGAAATAAATCTACGTTATCTTTCTCATCTTAATGGTCAAATTTGTCTTTTAATTAACCATAATAAACAAATCTGAGATAACCTGCTCATGAGCAATTCATCTTAGCACGCAATTTGTAATTTGCTGTCCGTATATGGAGAACGTTTCACACTTAATGAGGGGCAAGGAAATTTGTCGGTATCATGTTATAAAAAATTCTATTATTATTTGGCCTTTAGTATAGGATACGAGTAACCTTTACGCGTGCAAAGGACTTACATACCGGGTGTCCCAGCTCGACCGACACATGGGAGTTTTACATAGGAAATCAGTTAATCATGAATAGTATCTCCCCAGTGCAAGATATTCACTTGAAATTTTGTATACTTATAGGAGAATATTAATTCTATGGATCACACTTATTTGAAATATGCAATTACGTCTGCAGGGCGAGATTTATTAAATTTAAAATTTAATATTTTCGTTCAAAATCAGACAGCCATGGAAATAAAAGAAAATATTTATCTGACAGTTTAGTGAAATATCACTGATTTTAATTCTTATTCCCTGTATTTTAATATTATTTAAGTTGAATTTAGTTTCTTTTTGTTAAATAGTATACCAATATTACAAAAATATAAATATCTACAATGGCATGTCATTAACTGTCAGAACTGTCACATAGATATTTTCTTTTATTTCCATGGCTGACTCATTTTGAACGAAAATATTAGATTTTAAATTTAATAAATCTCGCCCTGCAGACGAAATTGCATATTTAAAATAAGTGTGATCCATAGAATTAATATTCTCCTATAAGTATACAAAATTTCAAGTGAATATCTTGCACTGGGGAGATACTATTCATAATTATCTGATTTCCCATGTAAAACTCCCATGTGTCGGTCGAGCTGGGACACCCGGTATCTGTTCAACTTAATTAATGTAATTAAGGTATCGATAATTGATCTAGATATGTTTAATAGACTATATACTTTACTTAATTTAATTAATTGTAGCAATTTCTGCTTCAATTACCTTTAATATTTGACATATTCACTCACCAGTTATTATACTGTAGTATGTCTCAATCTTTAGTCGACTATATTTTACTAATAAATAGTTATTTTTTATACAAGACGACAAAATAATATTTTATCGACAAGCGGAAAGTGTTAATTCACGAGCGATATAATCGCAAGTGAATTATTTTTCGCGAGTCGATAATTTAATTTTATCGTCGTGTATAAAATTCTATTTTTTCTATAGCAGGTTTTGAAGAGAAAAGAATTAGAAAAATTAAATTATTATTTAAGAACAATTTTAAAATGTCAGTAGTGTGCGTTGTTATGGAAATGTACTTCTAATAAACAAAAGTTAAAGTACTACTTGCTCTTGCTGTTAAAGTGTTACTTTATCTACCCTTGCGGTTAAAGTGCTACTTTATCCACTATTTTGAGTTGATAAAATTGCACTTTTAACATCTGCTATAGAAAAAAGAAATATAGTTTATTTGTTAAATAACGATGAACTATGATAAAACAAATTTTAAGAAATGAAGATCAATTATTTTGTTAATATTTGGATATCAGTGCTCCTCACGTACAAGTAATATTAAAGTGAATATAATCTTTAATTTTCTGATTTTTATAACTCTAATATCAAAATGAAACTTTAATGCATTTCAGTAAAGTCAGTGACGGCTGGTGCTACATATTTGTGGGTGTACTGCAGCAAACAAAAAAGGAAATAAAATATTAATCACAAGAATACAATTTTCTTTATAGTTTATTTTTCATTGTACTTTTATGGTAATAAATTTTCGGGATTTTTTTATTTTCTCAGTCAAATGCAACAGTTGTTTATAAATATGTTTTTTTTAATTGACTTTTGGCTGTTTCACTGCCAATTGTTTCTGATAAGTTTGGAAAATTAATTTCTATGCAATATTGCCATTGAATAGCTACATTAATTTTAAAATTAAATTTAATTTGATGGGAAAGTGGACCAAATGGGTTTAAGGGATTCTTATATCTTTGAATAAGATAATGACCCTCAAATAAACTACACGTAAACTGCTAGAATAATTATTGTACAATTCACAGTCTCCAGATATGAATCCCATGAACATCTCTGGGATTTAAAAAAATGTGTAAAACAAGATGCCCAAAGAATATAAAAGAAATATTACATTTATGGTAGAAAAATGGAGTAAAATAGACTTCCAAACTCCAAAAATATTAGTGGAATGTATGATAAATCGTTTAAGGAAAGTAATTCTAATAAATGGCGGTCCAAAAGATCATTGATTTTATATAATTTACAGGTGTACGGACACTATTTTTTTTTTGTCGATTACATTACGAAAAATTTAGGAAATCAATACATTATTTTTTTAATTTATAAGTAAACAGAACATAAAATTTATTTCGTGTATAGAATATTTTTATCCTTTATTGGTTTACGGAGACTGATTGGTTAGAGTGTATATCAAAATATTAAAAAACTAAAAATAACTTGGAAACCCAAATCCCTGTTGTTAATTCTATAATTTTAAAGTAATAAAATATTGTTAGGTTGGAACAAATTAATGGATTAGATACTATACTCTACACTACGAATTAAATTAAATTTTAGAATTTTTAAATCAGATTTATTCCTTAATATCCAAATACACGTAAGTAGAAGTTAACCAATTTACTTACCAAACAACTTAAGATGAAGAAACCGACCATTCTCAAATAATATTGTCCAGTTTTAGTAGTTCCTATTTAATGTTTGTATTTGTAAGGCGTATTTGTTGCTTTTATTCCGTAATAAAATTATCCCATAATCCTAACGTCTCTCCCTTGAACCATAACATCAATCTCCACCATGTTATCACCGTGCCGCCATTTAATTAAAAACAACAAACAAACGGCGCCGCCATCTTTGCTCAGAATCCCATTCGCATTATCCTTTGTCGGTGCCAACTCCAGTCATTTGTTCTTGCGAAAGAAATTAGCTAAGTAGTTACCATGGCAACTGCAAACAGACAATGTTTACTAGTTCCTAGCACTGTGTCAATACGTTATAAATGATGAAAAATTCTATTAGCTTGTAAGTTTTTTTGAGTTATGTCGTTCGAAGTCAATATGTTGTGTTGTATTGTTTGTTGAATCAATCATTTGTCTTTATGGATTAATATATCATTGGGAATGGGCGGTGGATGCTATAAATATAGATAAGCCAAGCCTCGATTAAAACAGTTGATTGCTTGATTGATACAAATTCAATAATAACCATTAGTTTTACCTATAAACAATAATATGGATAAAATAATATATCTTTCACAGTTTATTATCTGCAGTATTATATGGCCAGGTCTATACAGGGTGATCCACAAATTAGGATAAAAAATTAAAGGGTATATACTGAACGACGTGCTGATTATAAAATAATAGTTATTTTTTATACAAGACGATAAAATAATATTTTATCGACAAGCGGAAAGTGTTAATTCACGAACGATATAATCGCGAGTGAATTATTTTTCGCGAGTCGATAATGTAATTTTATCGTCGTGTATAAAATTCTATTTTTTCTATAGCAGGTTTTGAAGAGAAAATAATTAGAAAAATTAAATTATTATTTATGAACAATTTTAAAATGTCAGTAGTGTGCGTTGTTATGGAAATGTAATTCTAATAATCAAAAGTTAAAGTACTTTTCCGCCCACCGGTTATTAATAGGTTATATTACGTGCCTCGAACGTACCAAAAATTGGTCATTAATAACATCCATTAAAGCCCTGATTTTTATTAATGACCAATTTTTGGTGCGTTCGATACACGGAATATAGTTGCCAAAAATGCTAGATAAAATTAAAAGATATGATTTTTACAATTACCTACTAGCTAGGTATATTCACGTAACATACATTTAAAATTAATTTGAACCCATAATACTTGTCAAATAAAATTAAAAAAGTATTTGTACTACGTAGCGTTCAGTAAACTCAACGCATTCACTGAAAACAATTGACAAATTTGTTGATTTTTGACGTATCAAGGTAGGTCAGTCAAATGTCAAATGTGTTACTTATCCTAACCTAAAAAAAATATCAATGAATAAAATTCGAATTTAACAAGAAACGCTGGACGGAAAAGTATTGTAATTACCTCGGATGTTAATAAGCGATTAATGATCTCAAATATTAACGCCCTCGCTTCGCTCTAGCGTTAAAATATCTCAATCATTAATCGCTTGCATTAATATCCTTGGTCATTAAATAACTATTATCTACCCTTGCTGTTAAAGTGTTACTTTATCTACCCTTGCGGTTAAAGTGCTACTTTATCCACTATTTTCAGTTGATAAAATTGCAAACATTTTTTTGGCACTGGTCGGTACTTATTATTAATATTATTTTTTCAAATCTTTTACAATGAAGGTAATTGTTTACATAATATCTAATACTAATAAATGTCTAATATTGTATAATTAACAGCTACTCCAGTGGTCCAAAAAATGTCTACTTCGAGTAAACTACCCTTAACTTTGCAAATTTTTAAAAAAATCTCTTTGTTCCATACTCGTACCTAACAAAAAAAATTGTACTTTATTACCTGGATATTCAATTTTTTTTCATTTTCGCTTTTCTGAATATTAGCATCACTCATAGTTATTTTGACACGTTTTATTTCATTTTCTAATGTTTTTTACTCACGTCTATGACGTCTTTTCATTTCTTACATTTTTTTACTATATAATAATTAATGTAAATGGTATTTTTTAAGGATGAACTTAGATTTTGTGCAATATCACAAAGAGTCCAGTATTCAAATGTCGTGTTAATTATTAACATATTTTCTTCCCTTTATTTTTCCTCAAAACTCCTAGATGGAACATGGTCTCATGTACCAAAGATGTTTGTTTCATGACAAGTTTTATTTATATTTTAATGGTGTAGGTTGTTAGTTTACAATCTCTGCAAGAGACCTACAGCTTATAGTGGTTTCCGGATCACTCGAACACATCGGTATTTTTATTTGGATAAAGATTGGCAAAGCTCAAATTTGAACCCCAGATCTCACATTTTGCTCAATACGAGTCGAAGCGTGCTAACCAAGTGAGACACAGCTCAACTATTAAACTCACATGCATTGGAATGAAGTTTATACTATGGATTGAGAGATGCATTCGAATGGTATCACCAAAATCATTATACCGGGTGTCCCAGCTCGACCGACACATGGGAGTTTTACATGGGAAATCAGTTAATTATGAATAGTATCTCCCCAGTGCAAGATATTAACTTGAAATTTTGAATACTTATCGCAGAATATTAATTCTATGGACCAAACTTATTTGAAATATGCAATTTCTTCTGGTTCTGTTTATTAAATTTAAAATTTAATATTTTCGTTCAAAATCAGGCAGCCATGGAAATAAAAGAAAATATTTATCTGACAGTTTAGTAAAGTATCACTGATTTTAATTCTTATTCCCTGTATTTTAATATTATTTAAGTTAAATTTAGTTTCTTTTTGTTAAATAATATATCAATATTATAAAAATATAAATATCTACAATGGCATGTCATTAACTGTCAGAACTGTCACATAGATATTTTCTTTTATTTCCATGGCTGACTGATTTTGAACGAAAATGTTAGATTTTATAATTTAATAAATATCGTCTTGCAGACGAAATTACATATTTCAAATAATTCATAGAAATAATATTCCACAATAAGCATAGAAAATTTCAAGTTAATATCTTGCACTGGGGAGATACTATTCATAATTAACTGATTTCCTATGTAAATCTCTCATGTGTCGGTCGAGCTGGGACACCCGGTATATAGTCGGTCCATATCATTACCGGTATCTTTAATAAAGCAGATTGATATTCTCCACAATGGATGTCATGAGTGATATGTTTATTAGAAACATTGTACATCTTCATCTATCTCATCTAATTCCCAAACAATTAAAACTTTCATTTATTCTCGCGGTGCGTTTTGGGAGAAATCTTCTTGTGCTGTTGCTGGTGATTTGGGAGTAGAGTGAAAGACGTTCGACAGTGGGAATGAGTGCAAAGTGACTGAGTATCTACTTATAAGTTTATTTAAATGTGCATTAAATAAAATACACACAGCGGTTGCAAAATCATTGACAGGTATCTGCGTTTATGTGTGTACGGCGCTTTAGAATGCTGCTGTGACGATAGTGCGCACATAGGCGTAGGTGATATTTTTTTACAGGAATATGCATTATTTTATTATAAATTTCCTTTTCTATTAATGCTTCAAGACCCCTTAATTACTAACATCCTTTATAATCGAATGAATCCTTCGTAAGATTCCAGGATTTAACTTGCAGTTATTTAATTCCTATCTTATTTCCTGTTTGATAAAAAAATCCTGAAATCTTTTAAATTATAAGCTGGTTAGGTTAGGTTAGGATAACCCGATTTTTTGTCTTTACTATAGTCTAATTGTTTAATAAGTTTCTATTTTTTGTACTATACCCTTGTATTATAGTAGGTACTTTCTTAATTTCCGGGTAATAAGATTCCTACTAATTAAGTCCTAATTTCAGGAATCTTTTTTGAATTGTATAACATTGTATTTCTACTAAAAATGTTCAATCGACTAATAAAATGATCAATTTTCAATAATATTATAACTAGATTTTTCTGCAATAAAAAAATATAAATACTTCTGATTGGCTGCCGTAAGGCCAGTTTTACACTTAACGATATTTGGCACATCAGCTATCCTATCAGAAAGGGTTTCAAGTTTTCTTTCACTGTTATCATTTTTTTAGGAATGTGGCTACAGCATTTACTCCTCGTAGTTTTCAAATCGAGTATTGTAAGGTTTTTAGTTACAGAGTATGTAGATACTACGGTAGTGTTAGAAAAAATATTTTATTATTCAAATGTATTGTATATATAAGAATCTTAACAAAGATCACAGAAAATGAGCAATAGATCATAGAAAAACGGCAATTGAGAAATAGCTTTTAGCCTTTCGCGTACTACTAAAATTTGCGTACCACCAGTTGAAACATACTGATCTATAATTCTCTATATTAAATTAAGAAATACAGTCCCTCCGATTTTGTTTTTTTTTTTAATTTTCAAAAAAGATTTATAACAAACCATTCAACTATTTTAAATGTTTTCTTTTATTAATATGTTTGTTATTGTCTGTACCCCCTGGGAAACGTGTGTGCGTACGCCACTGGCCAAGGTGTGTCCGCGCCAAGGCCGTAAGTGAAGATGGTCCAGGTGAGAGGCCTAGAACTAGGTCTCACAACACGGCACGGCACGTCGAACGGTTACGCCAATGCTGTGCGTTCTCTCTCGCTCTACCGAGCAGAATACACTCCGTTCTATCCAAAACAAGGGTTGGAAATACACATATCATTCATTGTAATTTATATTTATAGTAGGTATGTCAATCATGGAAATAAACTGTAACTGATATTAATGTGGAATTCAGGAAGAAAGGGAAATATTGCTTGTAGAATAAGATATAGAAAAGGGTTTAAAGAGAAATAATAAAATAAAGAAGAATTGGTCATATTATTTATATTAATTTACAGTATTATTACTTAAGCAAACGAAACTGATACTTAAAGTGGAAACCAGGAAGACAAGGAAAAGGTGATAGATAGACCAAGAAATAAAAAAGTAAAAGTAATAAAATAAGAGAAAATGGAAGACATGGAATAAGTGAAACAGTTTGAGAAAAGAACTGTGGACCAATCCAAAGAGAACAATTGCTTGCTGCTCCGGAGGTTGATTTCGTCCAGATAATCATTTATTTTTTATTTTATTAAAAAGAGCACATTACTTAGCTTATAAATAGAATAATACATAAACAAATTTTGATTTAATAGGGGTTAAATTAGAGCAATTGGTTAAATAACTGTAGTATGACAGTAAGATTCTTTAGAAAGTCATAAGTACAAACATTTTATATTAAAATAATAAACAAGTATTGTTGTTTTTTATACAAGTATGGTATTCTGTAATACTTTCCCTCAGGTAGTAATCTAAGAAAAAAATTAGAGTCCTTAATCGTTTGAACGCTCGAGCATTATAATATAATGCAGGGTGATTTGATACACTTTAACACTAATTAAACAAGAGCACATTCTTTAGCTTATAAATAGAATGTTGCATAGACAAATTTTGTTTTGGTAGTGGTTAAATTAGAGCAATTGCTTGAGTAATTGTAGTATGACAGTTAAGATTCCTTAAGAAGCAAGAAGTGCAAATAATTTGTATTAAAATACTAAACAAATATTGTTTTTCTTCAAACGTCATAAAAGTGACATCTTCTGTGACGTGATTGACAAGGTTACAGTTTAATTTCTATGCCTCCGTAATATAATTTTTTATTCTAGCCGCCGTATAATATTGTCGCCGCCGTATAGCCAATAAGATGTAACTTTAATATTGTCGCCGCCGTATAGCCAATAAGATGTAACTTGTACAATAGAAATCTGTAATATCGCCCTAAATGTCACTATAAAAACTAGATAACCTAAGAATAAAGTTACTAAAAATTATGAAGAACTGACAGGTAACCTACATATTAAACGTCAAATAGTAATTTATTTTTTTAAATTTCTAAGTTTGAAGAAAAAATAGCATGTGTTATTCAGAGTAAAAGTGTCTTTGTGTGCCTCGCATGCAATTGTCCGACTCGCTTCGCTCGTCGTGCAAACTTCCATGCTCGCCACACAAAGTATCACTTTTACTCTTAATAACACAATATACTATTTTTTTGTACAATGTAATACCGTTCGATAGGGGATAAATTAGAGCAATTCTTGAACTTTTTATACATTAAGAACGGTATTTTGCAGGGTGATATCCCTCAGTCCCTAATTGTTTGAGCACTCGAGGATACAAAAAGAATACTATGCCTGGTGATTTGATATATTTTTTATTTAGTTAAACAAAAGCATATACTTTAGCTTTTAAATAGAATATTGAATATACAAATTTTGTTCTGAACTGTGGTTGAATTAGAGCAATTGCTTGAATGCTCAAAACGGACTCGAAGGTAATAATCTATTCCTTGATCTTTTGAAATAGAGCACAAGTTTTTCGTATTGTGATTTATTTTGATTGGATAAGAATTAGATCAATACGTTAATCGCTGATATTGTTTTACGAGAAAATATCTTACAAAATTAGATCTTTGCTGTCAATTTTCCAACAACATTTTATCTACATAAGTGTTGCTTAAAATTATGTACTGTAAATTATGTCAACAATCACATGACAAGTAATTGTTGTAAACAATTTAAAAGAAACATTCTCAGAAAATACACAATTAACCAATAGTTTAATTACAGTACTTATGTTAATAAGACTTCTGTGTCCATTTATAATCATAATCATTAATTAGAACCCCACCCTACTATATCAATTAAAAAGTGACAAAACCATTACCATACGACTCTTTCAACAATTCTATTTTCAAATTAATGTGGGCTCAAAGATTAAACAAATCCGTCTTCAAACGCTGGAGGCTCTAGTGAAAGGAGTGCAGAAAAACTACCAGCATACCAACATGGATTCTCCATCAGCATGATCCGGGTTCGAATCCGGCAGCAGCAGTCGTTTGTTACGATTGTTATTCAAATCTCTTTTGTTCGGGTTTTATCGATTCATAAATATTATTTATCGGTTATTCTCTCTACTATTGTGGACTGTGTCTATAATAGTAATTGCTATATAATCGAATAAGTAATAAAATTTTATTACTGCATTACTTCAAATGCTGGACGGCAGGAAAAAAGTTGTCGCGATCTTTTATAGGAAGAGATGAAAACAGTATTTAATTATTGTAAACGTATGTACAGTCGTTCCACGGTAACTTGAAATTATCATTAATAAATTAATGTCGTTGTTTTCACTTAATTTATTGTGACAGGATATAATCGTTTTATATATTTGCAATGCTAGTTCATGCACACAATTAAACTTTAAGCACTACCGGTACTTATTTTTTGTATTTGAATTTTATTTTTGATAATAGTTTCTATGTTGTTTGAGTTTATTTTATTTGTTACACACTTGTAAACTATCAATAAACAAATATACTATTGTACAATACAAACAAGGTAACAGCGTTTTTCTGCGACCACTATGGAAAGTGTGATTTTGCTTACACTTTCTAAAGCTTCAAAGTGGCGTATTTCTCAAAATCGTAGGTTAAAATGTGAGAAATAATTTCTCACGGGATTTGCCAACACTGCGCATGAGCAGTGTGGGAAATAGGTGATTCTGCACGAGTGGCACACTATACTTTTTTATGATCAGGCAGTTAAACATTTCAGAACTAAAATACATGCTCGAAAGCTATTTAACATAAATAAAACAATGTGGCACAGGTAACCTCACGCATGCGCAGTGTTGGCAATTACTGTGAGAAATGATATTTTTCTACGACCATTACGACATTTGTTTGTTATTGTCAAAAATCGTATTGTTTAATTTTTGTTTTGTAGCAAGTTCTATAGGCAGTAGTGAAATGATGACATCTTTATTATTAAAATGAAAATGAATTAGGAAATAGTATCGTGGTCTTAGAAAAAGTATAGTGTACAACTAGCTTGGTATGTCCATTTCATACTCGTATGAAATGAGTACCATTCCATGCTTGTTGTACAATATATTATTCCCACACTGCACATGCGCAGTGTTGGTAAATAATGTCAGAAACCATTTCTCACACTTTAACCCACGATTGTGAGAAATACGCAACTTTCAAGTTTTATATAATGTGAGAAATGTAGCACTTTCCATAGTTGTCGTAGAAAAAATACCATAACGATTTCCCTATAAGTAAATAATGTACGAAAACATTAACTGCCTCGAAATTGCAATATAGTCGAAGTAATCTAAAAAATATTTTGATAACAGATTTGTGAAACATGCTATTTAGGTATTTTTTTAATAATCATTATTATCTATATCACAATATTTCTATGTAAAACAGGGTCTCAAATACCTGAAGTACTTGTTTCGTTCCAAATTTTATTTGAATTTTACTGGTGCAGGTTGTTAATCTATAATATATGCAAGAGCCTTACCAGTTATATATAGCGATATTTTTTTATTAAAAGATGCTATCATTTGATTATTTTAGTAATAGTAAGAAATATATACTATAAAGATAACAATAATAAACGATATACTTATTTTAAATGAATATCAATTGAACATTTGCGATGCTAATTATGTCATAAAGCCGTGTGAAGTTCTCGCTGATTTCTCGCTCACTTCACGCATTACTAATAAAGATTGCTACTTAAATGGCATGAGATATTCAAATAAAAATTCGTAACATCTTTTCAAATGTCAGTTGATGTTAACGGAGTTTTTTCTCATTTTTTGTAGAGACGATCCATAGTAATTTGCATTTAAAGCATTGGGTGTGCCGAATGGAATACATAATGTATTAATTTTTAAATATTTACTTGCTTTTACCGATACATGTTTTTAATTTTTGGTCACTTAAAATCGAAATCTACACCTTTCACTTATCTCACTTCAAGTATTAAACTTATTATTAAACGGTAAAGGAATTTTCTGTATCTACGCCACTGGTAGTGAAAACCGGTAGCTGAAATAAACTATTTCGAATTATCATATCTGTTCATATGATCGAGGTAGCATCATTAGCAAATAGTTATTGTCCTTGAAATAAACAGAGACAGATAATTCATAATCATCCCATATATACAGTTACAAATATCATTTCAATTGTATAGTTTATGAAGCGATATTTGAAACTAACTTAGGCAGGGTTTAAAACATTTAATGGAGGGTTGGGTAGCTTAGTGGTCAGACGTCATAAATTATTCCAAATTGATAGCATTTATTAGTTAAAGACAGGGTTGGTAAAAATTATGATTTATTTAAAAAAAACAAAAATCATTGCTTAAGAAATATAATAAATCATGATTTTTAGTTTTTTTAATTATATGTTAAAATACCAATCGAATTCTTCCTATTGATAAAGAAACAAAAAAAAGGTTATAGGCCTTATTATACGTCATAGTGATAAAAATCTGATACATTTAAAAATTTATGACAATTGAACTATATAGATTTTAAGTGAAATTATATATTTGTTAACATAGTTTTATAATAAATTTTTAAAATAATATTCAAAATATGCTATATTTGAATTTTTGAGATAAGTCTATTTTACTTACATTTCAATGTATTTTAGTGCAAGAAACCTACAGCTTACTGACCCCGCTGGGATTTGAACCTCAATTCTCATCTATTGCTATTTATTTATTAGTCCAATTTGAAAACATAATCGAAACCGAGAATACCTTTACATTATAATATATAGATTATTTTGCAACTGGAAGATATATGGCATTGACAACTAATTTCGACACAAAGGTTACTTAATTTGTGTTGAATTACAAACCTATAAAATTATAATAATAGATTAGTGAATTTCTCTGTAGTGATACTTAACATAAATTTTGTGAATGGTATCTACTTTTATACATGTTCAACTAATAGATATAGTTTAGTTACAAAATGGAATAATTTATATCATATATTATTTTACTACAGATACATTTGTTCGGAATATTTACATGGAAATAAATCTCATAGTTTTGAAATTAGAAATGAAAGGAAATTAATCAATATTTTCCACATAAACGTTATTTCTGCAGTGTTCTCTCTAAACTAGCTATAAGTATATCATTAACGGCTTATTACCCTTTTTTGGGTCTGCCAATATGCTTTTTTTAGTATATTTTTTATTGAAAATTTCGATATCTTGTTTTTCAAGCAATACAGTTGAAAATTCTAAATATGGAGATAGTATACCATGTAAAGTCAACAATGCTGATTCTTTAAAATATAAATTAGAAAATTAATAATATTAATTATTTATTAAGTATTAATAAAACGATGACAGATCTTTCTAAGAGAAAAAGGAAGGACTAGATCAACAAATTAAGAAGGACACCTTATTTTTTGAAGAACAAGGCATCAGAACATACATTTTAAGCAGCTTCTTAGATCTGTACTATAATTAGATCCAAATCCCTATCATATTTGTTTTCTAAAAGAATATTTTAATAGCCAGAAATAAACCTAAATATTAGTTCAATATTTTAGATTTTTTTATTTTGCTATCACTCGAAAAACAAATTTAAATTTTGTTAAATTGTACCTATATTTATTTTTCCTATTATGCTCATTATTATTTATACCAGTTTTAGCCAATTTTTATTGTACCAAAAATGGTACAATATTTTGTACCATTTATAGGCTAGTCTAAAACGACCTTAAGTCATAATTGTATACCATGTCATCTCATACACATTTTGATCACGAAAAGAGAATTTTATAAAATAATATTTATTAATAACGTGAAACCGGTACACTATTGAACAAACCATGGATGTTATGAGTCATACCAGACCTTAGATGTCTTAAAATCCTCTCCTTTCGAGTTCGAAATTCAATTGACATTTGCAGCGGTTATGATACTCATAACAATCCTAGGTACGTTAATAAAACTATATACAACAAATTTTGATTGTATTTTTGATAACTATATTTTTACAGAAATGTTAATTAAAATAGCAGTAAAAAAATTTCCTTAAGAAAAGTTGAATTTTCTTTATTCAAATTTAAAAAAAAATCTTTCTGTTTGTAGTCTACACATGTCAATTATCCTTAAATTTATGACATTAACTTCAAATCCGATATCAGTACCAAATTATTTTTTTTGTCCAGTATTGCATTTCCTAATAATAATAGGTATATTTATACTGAGAAGAAGAATGAAATATATTTATTTATCATTCCTCGCAAATATAGCTGTTGATATTTATTCGCAAACTCACCCACCCGTAACATTTTAGCAGCAAACTCTCAGTTTCAGGATTTCGTAAACCGGATATACTACTACACGAGTACTGCTGTGTGTGTGCTTGTGTGTGTGTGGTGAGCGTGTATGGGTGTGTCTCGCCATGAAGATGAGCACAACACCATAAAGCGCTCCCATGACACACCCGGGGCCGGCCGGACTACACCTTGGCAACGGTTCCAAACGCCATGAGGTAGGTTCCCACGGAAAGTGTATTGTAAGTTGTGTTTTGGTGTTGGATAATAGGGTAATGTAGTATAAGTAAGTAAGTAAGTAAGTAGATTGGTGAAATATATTGAGGGTTTGGTTTAATATTGCTAATTGTAATGTAAATTATAAAAAAATCATAAATTTATTAAATACATTTAAAAATATTTGAGGTTATCAATTTGACATTTAAAGTTGGGTGCTATAGAAGTACCAATTTTACAACGACAAAAGTACCAGAAACAGTTAAACAATTTTCTATATTATTAAACTGTATATAATAATAGGACAATTGTTAACGCAAAGTTATAAAAAAATTATAAATTTATTTAAAAACTCAACTAGAAAACTGGATTCCCCAACCTTTGGGTTGATTCTGTTAAGATGTAAATATTATAAGAAAAGAGATACATACTGTAGTCAATGCTTAATTTAGAAATTTTGTAGTGATGATTAATAAATAATAAAATAATTACACATCTTTTTAAAGGTAATATTTATATCGATGATATATCTAAAATGTATTATTATCACATATTTAGAAAGCAGTTATACCTACGAGGTTAGTTTCGTAAGGTATCGTTGACATCTCCGAGTTTGCAGTACACATTTTTATCATTATTTTACTATATTTTAATTTCAGCACTACATATAAATAATGTAAGGTAATATTATTATTACATAATAATATACAAATTTATTTTACGTTAAATAAAGTCGTATAAATAATAATTAAAACCATTATTTCTAAGTATTTTTATAAAGAAATGTATTTTAGTTATCATAACAGAAGCCTGCGATAAAGCAATAATAAATCGTGATCGTGAGTGATGTATTTATTTGCGGGCAGCGGTAGCTCACTTAGTTAGTGCGCTTCAACTATGGAATATGACATTTACAGTTCGATTCTCAGCGTCGCCAGTTATTAACCATATAAAAATATCGCTTTGCCCGACTGACTGGTTCGGAAACCCCTAGATAAAGTATATATACAGGTGTTCCACAACTTAGGATAAAAAAAATTAAACGGTATATAGGTACTGTACGAAGTGCTGATTATGAAACAAAAAAAAACATTTTTGGACCTCTGGAGTAGCTATTAATTACACAATATTAGACATAAGAATTAGATATTATGTAAACAATTACTTTCGTTGAAGAAGATTTTTTGAAAAAAAATATTAAAAATGCAAATTTTTAAAACATTTGACATTTGTGTTACTATTAGCTAATCCGATCTTTTGCAGAGGTTTTAGATTGACAACATCAGCCATTAAAATGCAAGTAAAAACTATTATGAAACTAGTTCACTTCTCAATTTCACATGCGGCCAAACTCTTCTAGAATTGTAGAGCAAGTGATAAACATTTATTTATTTAAAATTGTTAACCTAATTTCATATTTATTTTTACTTTAGTATAGAACTACAGAATTGCGTACTAATCCACGGAATATACAGTTAGAATCTAGCACTTAATGCACTATTGTACGTTATTCATCTAATTTCATATTTATTACTTTATTCTATAGTATAGAACTATGGAATTGCGCACTAATCCACGGCATACACAGTTAGAATGTAGCACTATGTACTATTCCACGTCTTTGTGTTTGTGGTGAAGATTCACCGGGCCGGCGTGGTGTTTGGGATCGTTGCCGTCCCCGCGTGATGCAACGGTGACGTCAGCGGCGACAGACCCGCCGCCCGCGCGGCCACGCCCTGGGCTCTACCCAGCGGTGTCATCCTCCACCGCCAGAGAAAGCATCGGAAATACACCACATTCTTATAGGAATCCAGTATCACTAAACGGAGTTTTCGCATGGGTACTAGACTTAGGGGAATCTAGCCCAAGATGTTTGGTGGAAATATATGGGATTCTTATTGGAATCCAAAACACTAAACGCTGTTTTTGCATGGACACTTAGTGGGATTTTAACCCAAGATATTTGGTGGAAATGCACGGGTTTCTTATTGGAATCCAATAAAACTAAACTGTGTTTTCTCATGGACATAGTCTTAGTGGGATTCGAACCAAAGATCTTTCATGGAAATACACGCTATTTTTATTGGAATACAATACCACTGAACGATGGGCACAACACTTAGGGCAGGGTTTTCCATCTCTGGTTAAAGTACCGGTTACCTTAACCATCGGTTAATAGAAAAATATCGCATCGTAAAACTAATGTAAGTTGTCAAAAATACATATTATTTACAATTTCAATGCGATATTTTTCTGTTAACCGACGGTTAAGGTAACCGACACTTTAACCAGACTTGGAAAAACCGGCCCTTAGCGGGGTACGAACCCAAGACCTTTCGTGGAAATACACGGGATTCTTATTGGAATCTGATAACACTAAACGGTGTTTCTGTAAAAGTTTGTACTAAATCGCTTGGACACAAGACTTACTGGAATTTGAACCCAAGTCCTTTGTTGGTCAAAATACAGAGAAATGAATTCACAAGAAATATACCTATGTGTGGTTTTCCGGATAAACCAAGACCATATTTATGGGCGAATTTGTGTTAGTTAATGTTTTTTTTTTTTCAGTATAATTTTTGTATAAATTATAACGATGTTTTTGATTTGTACTAAATCGCAGTGGATACAACAGTTAGTAAGATTCGAACCCAAGACCTTACGTAGCAAACGTACAAGGAAATGAATTCACAAGAAATATATCTGTGGTTTTTCGGAAAAACAATGTCAGTATAATTTTTGCATAAATTCTAACGATGTTTTCGGTTTGTACTAAATAGCAATGGACACAATACTTAGTGGGATTTGAACCTAAGATCTTTCGTGGAAATACACGGCATTCTTATTGGAATCCAATAACACTAAACCGTGTTTTCGGTTTGTACTATATCTCATGGCCACAAGACTTGGTTGAATTCGAACCCAAGACCTTTTGTGGTAAAGGTACAGAAGACATAAATTCACTGGAAATATATCTGTGGTGTTCCGGAAAACCCAAGAATGGACTTTATATGCTATTTTTACAATTTTTGGGCTATATTTTCTAAACGGCCAAAGATAGCGACTTGACTTTTGAAATTTGAAATCTGTATTAAATTCTGCATAAAATAATTTTAACAATAAGTAGTAATAAGATTTGTAAGTTTACATCCAGAAATATATTGTATGTATTTAAAATGAACTATAATTTATTGTACTATTATAAGAATTAATTCTTCTAGCAAATAAATTATGTTCAAGAAAAATGTGAGTTGTTAATTTCAATTAACTTTTGACTCCATGAGCGTAGAAGCCAAGCATTGCAAGGGGCACTTTCTACTTACATAATTGGAGGATATGTAAACACATAACTCATTGGATAACACAGCGGGCAATTAGAAAGATGGTATGAAAGGATGATTAGAAAAATTAACAGATTCAGAGACTTCAACGATTCCTCATCATTGATTGATTGGGTATATAAATTATAAGTTGCGGAAAGAGATTTAATGATGAGGGATTCATTTTGGGTGCAATTAGTTGCTTGTGGATAGAAACTCAAGTCATTTGTATCTGTTAGTTTTTATTTCAAGAGTTTCGAATCAACTGTCAAAATAGTTAAATTACAACAAATGTAAATACCATTTAATATTATATATTTTTGGACTACCGTTGAATTAAAAAAATAAATTACAAAATACAAACTATTTAACATTAATCAAAATGATTATTTATATTTATTTTCTTTCATTCTATGTTACCATTACTGGTTAGTCGTTATTACTTTATTAACAAAGCAAATGTAATAAAAAAAGTCAATACCATTGTTATTATTATTTTTCTGATATTGGGTACTTACAAAATAAAATTGTAACTAATATTATTTTTAAATAATTCTTATTCTCATTGATAATGTAACCCTAAGGCTAGTTTATGATGGATTTAATTTATTTACTTTAATTTAAAATTTTGATTTTTTTTTGTTTATAATGGATTTTAGATTCCTAAATTTATCCAAGTGATCCTTTATATGTTCAAATTAAAAAAAAACGCGTTTTCATTACCATTGACTTTACAAACCAGATAAATTTAATCTGTTTGGTAGTCAACAGGAACTTTGACAGATGATTGAAAAACGAGCCCTAAGAGAGAACTACACCCTTTTAATTATCTTTTTAAATTTAGTTTTTAATCAAATAGTGGCAATTGATATTTGAACCCTAGATCTCAAACTCCGGTCAGTTCTATAGAAAAATCTTAATCTATGAAACTATTAAAATACATTTACTTTCAAATTCAAAGATCATTTTTATATTTTAAGCAGTAATACATATTAATTATAATTTCCATACCTAATTAATTAGAATATATCGGAGATCAATATTAGCATAAAATAGCTATAAAAATCTTAATATTTTTTGCAATAGTCAAATGTATTTTTCATGAAGTAATCAAATAAAATACTGTATTAACATTAAAAAGTTTCACTTCGTGTAAGGAAAGTAAATAAAACTGCTATTACAATATTTCCTCCGTTCGAGGAAGTAAGAGATGATATGTAGTTCATCTATAAAAATTAAACTAATTAAAGAAAAACTAGTTTTACGATTTAAAAGTTTCAAATTGCATAATGATGGTCCAAGTCCCCAAACCGAACAGTTTCGACATCACAGGCACTTGTCCCACATTTTGGCAATTACTGGCAATAATTAGTGGGCTTCATTATGAAGAAGATACTCATTTAAATGGACGAAAGTAAAAGTAAAAAATTATTTATGATTGGGAGGAAATTTTCCTCAAATTGCGTCAATTTTGACCGTATTCAGACGTAATGAGACCAGATGATTAGCCAATGAAAGGTTAATCAAACTAATCGCTTTGTCATTTCAGGAATATATTAGGTATCTGCATGTTTAAATGTGAAATAGGTTATTAACGGAGTAATTGTACAGCACATTTTTCATTTAATAGGACTTACTCTTGGTATTTCGAGATCAAGACAAGGTCAAATTATTTACCATTTATTTTCAATATAGAAATGGGACCTGTGGTACTCTCTCCACTGGTAAACACACTCTACGGTACAGTAGTGATACATGTTTTTATTTTAAATCTAAAGGCCTTTTTAGACTAGTCTATGTATGGGACAATATATAGTATAAGAAATGATACAATATCTTGTACCAAAAATTGTTAGATTTTAACGAACTAAATGTCTTGTAAACCTTTTAAATATAAATATATCATTATAGATATCTGTAATAAAAAGTATATAGAGTTGATATAGGTATTTATTTCTTATTCTTATTTTCTCTAGAAGTGTCAAATATGTCATTAACTTCCTATTTCTTCCAAGCTCTGTAGCTCTGTGCCATGGATTTTCCTGTTCTCATTTATATTTTTGGTTATCCATCTATGTCTTGGTTTATCTGATTTTCTTCTTTTTTTTTCATTATTTGAGTTCATTATTTTTAGTGTTGCCATCTAGACAAGTCAAAAATCTTGTCTTGTCTAGAAATTTCAAGAAAAGAGTTGACTGTCTATAAGTCTAGATAAAAAAGTCTAGTCTAGATATCAACATTCTAGATTGTTTCAGGACTCTACATGAACGTGCGCATACAAGGACAGATAATTCTTCAGCAGCGTTCTTTTTCTATTTTATAATCACTGTTTCATCTCGGATGGAACATACTTCGTATGATATTATTTATATTTCAAAAAAAAAATAATTTTTAATTAATCTAAAGTTTTGAAAATTGTCCAGAATTTTCTCGTCTTGGTCTAGAATAAGAAAGACTTGTCTTGATAATCTAGACAAGACAAGAGTCTAGAACACTAATTCTTTTATGTACGGTTAGGACATTCTAAGTGAAATTTGAGGTACAAATCCCAGTGACGATAAACCTTCAACCAAAAATAAATACACTTGAGTCCGAGTGGTTCGGAACTCCATATAAAATGTAGTTCGATTTGTTGGCACTGTAAAAAAATAAATCAATTAAGTTGTCTGTTTTCTAGTTCCATCGTTGTTCAAATTTATCATTTTTAAGGTAGGGCAATATTTGGTAGGTTTAATTTCTGCTCGACCTCATATGGGTCTTCTTCAGGGAGTGAAAGAGTTGAAATAACATTACGGAGACAAACATTTTTTTTTATTTGAACTGGATACCTTGAAGTAAATAATGAATTAATCCAATTTATTTAACAATACAGTAGCATTCCATTTATCACAGATTATAAAAACTTTTGACCCCTTTTGGTTTTCCCAAGTTTTACCGTTGACAAACTCCATATTAGTTTATACAAGCACACATCTAGAAATCTGTCAATAAGTCATCGATGTCCCGTAAATCTACTACTTATTCTTCAGCTTGTGCCTAATCGCTAATCCTATGTAATTCCCAGTCTGCAACACGTTAACAAGCCGTTAACGTCCAGCCTTAACTCTAACTACACCAAACGTCCGTTAATCGCCGATTATAATGACTGTGATTAATATGCTACATACAGGGTGTTATGGAAATCACACTCATTTGACGAGAACGAAGAGGTAGTACCAGCAGAAGAACAGTTAGAAGCAGATGGAGAGACAGTTGGCGAACTACCGATACGAGATTGTTATTTTTATCTGCAGAAGAATATAGCTTATTATTCAATACTTGGTGTACCAACCTGTTTTACAAAGTTTTAGTAAGTCATTTCTCGTGGCTCAATTAAATGATTGTTTATATATTTTGCAAAGTTAATCCTCACTTCATCAATGGGGAAGTTTAGCGTGGTTGAAATTACATGTGAAATATATTTGAGTCGTAAGTATATGAATAATTTTAACTTAAAATGTAATTGAAAGTTAAAATGATGTTGCACAATTATTTATAATTAATGATTTATCTTCGCGCCACACTTGAGTTATGCGCTTGCGCAGAAGGGATGGTGACACCTAACTTTTTGAAGGTAGGTTGTATTTTGAGGCATTACACCATAAGCTTCTCTGTTGCCATGGAAACCCAGCGCGCGCTGTTTAAAAGATAGACGATACGTTCTCCGCGAGTCACACTGACGTCATTTTTGTATAAAATTTCACTTTTTGAGAAATCTAGGCATCTTTGGGTGAAGCAAAATGTAGAATATCACTTTTGAGGGTAATCTTGATAAAATAAAAAAATAAAAAAATTCGCTAAACTTCCCCATTTCTGCTGCAAGAATTATTGAACTTTTATCTTGCATCTTTGTCGTATACGCATGGCATAGATGAGACTTTTATTCGCTATCTCATTACCGTACAAGTTATAGAGAGATATATACCGTGAGTAATTTTTAATGAGAAATATGGTATTTATCATATTCATGGATTGACAGCAATGTATATTTGCTTGTCGCATTTAAAATTAAACAACGAGAACGAATTTGATATTTGTTTTTTTGTTGTAAAATGTTCTGACAGTTCTACACTAAGTGCAACAACAATTTTAAGAATTATTAGTAACTGTAGAGGAAATGGTAAAATAGTAGAATGGTCTGCTATACAACAAGTATGTAAATATAATAACGAACAATTAAACAATAATTAAAATTTTCAAAAATCCATCCAATGCAATGACTCAATCTGCTATAAAACTTTTAAATTACATGCAATGATATTTGGGCTATTATAATATTTGGAGGAATGTCTGAATTTGTATTTTTAATTCACTATAAATTTGAATATTTCTCTCTGTATAAATTTCTGATTTTAAAGGTCACCAATAAGAAGTATCTAGAAGTGTAAGATCAAATGATTTAGTAGACCATTTAATTTAAATTTTACTATTTTCCAAAAACGTCTTTTGAAAGGGAGTTTTTTTGCTACAATATGAATAGTAATATACCTATAATTATTAGGGCTGTCGATTTTCGGAATTTTGGTTTTCGAAAATTCGGATATAAAAATATTCGCATCCGGATAATTCGGATACTGAATAGTTAAATATTCGAATAGTAAAATATTCGATTAATCGAACATATTTAATAAACAAATAACGTCAAGTAGAATAAGCATTAATAAAAAAGGTAATATATTTACAATAATAAATTACAACATATTTTCAAAAATTGCACTACTAATATTTATTTGATTTGCCAACATTTTTGTACAGTTGTTTATTTTCTTTTATTGCACGTAGTAAACTATTTTTATTTTCTTGATTTTTGTTTTTCATCTTGTCCTTTTCTTATATACTTTCTTATATCGTAGAAAAATTTAGCAAAATAATAATTTAGAGAGTATTAATACGTCGTGGTACTGAAAATAAACAATCCTTCATTTGTTTACCATAGCAGGACAAATCTCAAGGATGATGCGATGTCGAAAATATATTTCCCACAGTGCCTACCTTGATATTTCACTAAATAATTAATCTTTCAAATTTCGCTCTGATTCCATGCAGTTTGATTGGCTGCCCTAACAATTAAACAGCACAGGACCGTATCCGATTGAAAACGGACATGTCATATAGTTCCCACGACGTCGTACCAAGGCCAACGATATCCGCACACGCCCAGAGACGAATCGTGACTTTTCGTACGGTTTCGACACACGAAACCAATGCCTTCTTTCTCCAACTTACACGGAGTGTATATTGGTGTCTTTGTTCTAAATCTCGTGTGAACGAATCAGATTTTGATAAATCGACGTTCACCTGTTTCTCGTGTTGAGATTAATGTTTTGTTTTTGGGAATCTTGAAATGAAGAAATTAATAAATTTATCATAATCCGTGGCACAATATTCCTAGATTGAACAGAGACTCAAGTAGATTTTAACAGGAATATTAGGAATATAAATTTGGAAAGGTTTAACCGCTTTCATTAACAGCGTTGGATTTAGATATTTTTATTTGATGGTACAAATATAATAGTGATAATATATGCATTATACAGGGTGAGTCATCGAAATGCCCGTCTTCGATATTTGCCTTGTCATTAGAATTACAGCATAAATTTATTTACAAAATTTATACGTCCACCCAATGAGCATAACGGAAAATTATTTTCACATATACAGTGTTTTGCATTACGGCTCAGCGAGAATTATTTGCTTTTTTTAAATGGGACACATATATTTTTATATTTTTTTAAATTGTATTTTATTATCCTATACAGACATGAATTTTGTTTTACTTTTCAGCGGCGTTGCCAAATTATTCCAATTATTCTCTAAAACTGACTAAATAGACGCATTGCTTCATAAACATATACAGAAGTTATTTTAATAGTAAAAACTAAGATTTTTTTTCTGTACAACTGTAACTATACTCTAGGTTCTCACATATAGTTTTTAAAATGTATCTATACAGGATGTCCAATAAAGCGAATTAAATTTATTCAATTGCAAATGACTATAACTCGCCGTTTTCAAATGGAACGCCCTATGTTTTACAATTCAGTTGGGTGCCTTTTGTATTATCTTCATATGTTATTAAGGGTATCCTATATCTTAAACCAATAATTTGGGAGATTTTCAAATCGACTTAGTGAGCCATCGTTGCCCGTAAAATTTATAAATATTGAATATTGATTTTATAATAATTTTTAAATTAAATTATTAACTATAAAATTAGTTTTCAATATTCCCTCGGAAAACACAATTCACTTCAAGTCAGGTAAAATAAACAGATGTCTTACTTAAATTAATTGCTATTAAATGACACACATATTTTTATGTTGGTATTCTAATTGTTGAAAGACCAAATAGAGTTTAAAATTTATTATTTCCTCATAGGATGTTTGTAATTATATAAACAAAAAATATTAAGATTAAAGTCGGCTTGTGATCATTAACTCTTAGAAAATTTAAAATATGAATTTAATCTTTACATACTTTATAGTTTAACATATAATAAATAATAAAACTAGCATAGTCAGATATTTTTAGTAATATTTTACGATTTAAATATTTCAATTGACACAAATTTGCTGATAATGTTGATTTATAGATTTTGACGATACTATAAAATGTTTCATCATAAATATCTTCAGATTTTAATAAAATTTGAATAGTTTAAAAAGATTTAGTGCAAGTTAGGAATAATTTAATTCAGTTCTCATAAATAAATCAATAAACTGTAGCAATATTATTGAGTAAGAATTATATTTACTAATAATGACAACGTAAATAATAATTTATCCCTAATTGAAATGATTAGAATTTTGATTTATTTTTCCGAATCGACGACCTTAGGCATTTTGAATGGTCAATGGAACTTGCGAAATATTCGTGCATTTGATCTACATTTAATGGTTCGATAAATGAAAATTTATTTGTTTGTTAAGTAGAAAGGACCATTTGAATTAAGTCAGTCCTAATGCTAATACAAATGCGAATGGATTAATTAGTTGGAAACTTCTTATACAATTATACATTATTCAGAATACATAGATCAGATACCGAGACAACCAGTATGAATACATACAGGGTGTTCCCCAACTTAGGACAAAAAATTATAAAAAGAAAGAATTTTTTTAAAAAAATTTGCCAGTGATCCGAAGTTATTTTTAGGGCATCTAACCGGTTAAAAATACCGGTTAATAAAAACCGGTAACCGATATTTTGAACAAAAATAGCGAACATTAACCGTAATTTTAACCAATAGATAGCGGTAACCGTTAACCAAAAAAATAAATAAACCGGTTTTAGCGAACATTAATTTTTATTTTAATAATATGATTTAACGAAAACATTTTAAAATATTATTTTTATATCTGTTATAATTGTATTTGAATATTACGAAATATAATACAACAATACAACATAATCTATTTCATTGGTCCACAATTTTATTTTGTTTTTATTAACCGATATATTAACCAGTTTATAATTTTACAAAAACCGGTTTTCGAACCAAAACTGTTGTTTTTATAACGTTATCAATATGAGTTAACAATTAACCAGTTTTATTGTCGGTTACATGCTCTGGTTATTTTTAATATTTTTTTTTTTCAAATTTTGTATAATGAAAGTAATTATTTACATAATATCTAATACTAATAAATGTCTAATATTGCGTAACAATTACTCTAATGGTCCAAAAAATATCTACTTTAAGTAAACTACTCTTAACTTTGCGAGTTTCTAAAAAAATCTTTTTGTTTCATGATCAGCACGTCGTACAGTATATACTCTTTAATCTTTTGTCCTAGATTGTGGAACACTCTGTATACAGGGTAAACCTGCTGAAAAAATAATATATGGGACCAACAACAAACCTTAAAAAAATAAAATTTTTAGGTTTTCAGCGTAAAATTATGTTTATACATCCGAAATAATGTAAAAATACCCATTTTTGGGTCAAAAATTTTGGTTTTTGAACATAGACTATATTTATAGATCACAATGCGCTGATTCCAAATTTTCAAACAGAATTTAATTATCTCTTTCCATTCCTGAGATTTTTTCTTTCAAAGTTGCACCTCAAAAGAGGGTGTTTTTCGTGTATATCTCTAAAATGGGTAGAGATACAATATCAACGATTATACCAGTCGATTCTACGGGCAAAGTTACATAAAGAAATGTTTTCTCCGCGTATACCTTCTTTGGACAGATTCGGTGAAAAATGAGGAAAACGAAAAAACCGGAATTTCACTTTTTCGCTCGGAAGCTTTTTTTCTCCAAATTTTTTTATATTATAGACTTAAGTAAATATAGATATGCTGATTCCAAATTTTCAAACCTAATTCAATTATCTCTTACCGTTCTCGAGATATTTGCGTTTAAAGTTACACCTGAAAATAGAGGTTTTTCAGGAATAGCCCTGAAATGGGTCGAGATACGACCTCGTCGACCTCGGCAATCGATTCTACGGACAAAATTACATAAGTGTACCAATTTTCAGATTTTTATTCCAACGGATACAATTTTTAGAAAGAAAAAACTAAAAATGGCCAAAATCGAAAAAAATGCCCCTTGCGATTTTTTTCGATTTTGGCCATTTTCAGTTTTTCTTTTCTAAAACTTGTATCCGTCGGAATAAAAATCTGAAAATTGGTACACTTATGTAAATTTGCCCGTAGAATCGATTGGTGAGGTCGCCGAGATCGTATCTCGTCCCATTACAGGACTATTCCTGAAAAACCTCTTTTTTCAGGTCTAATTTTGAACGCAAATATCTCGAGAACGGTAAGAGATAATTGAATTCAGTTTGAAAATTTGGAATCAGCATATCCATATTTACTTAAGTCCAGAAAATGAAAAATTTTAGAGACAAAAAGTTTTCGAGCGAAAAATTGAAATTCCGGTTTTTTCGTTTTTCTCATTTTTCACCAAATCGGTCCAAAGAACGTATACACGGATAAAACATTTCTTTATGTAACTTTGTCCGTAGAATGCACTGATATAATCGTTGAGATTGTATCTTTACTCATTTTAGAGATGTACACAAAAAACACACTTTTTTGAGGTGCAACTTTGAGAGCAAAAATCTCAAGAACGACAAGAGATAATTAAATTCTGTTTGAAAATTTGGAATCAGCGCATTGTACTCTATTAATACAGACTATTTTCAAAAATGAAAATTTTTGACCCAAAAATGAACATTTTTGGATTATTTTGACTATATATGAAAAATTTTAGAGTGAAAATCTAAAAATTGTAACTTTTCATGTTTAACTATGATTGGAAATAACTTGGAGATGTAAAAACATTTAATTTTTGTGGGAAATGTTAATTTTTACTGACCAGTTAAACAAACAATATCGTAATTTTCTATCGTGAACCCACTTTTAACTTAAAAAAAAATAATTTTTGCAATATTTTATGTTTTCTTTTTCCTTTAAGATAATGAAACAAACATCACATAAGACCTCGTAAAATAGAATAAGTCTATTACAAAAATGTAGGCAATATGGCCGATAAAGAACTCATTGAAATTTTGAAAACAAAAAAATCTGATGTGGACACCACATGACTTCCATGTACGTAAAATTATGCACATATTTTGCTGAACTTCATTTAATCTTATTTCACTTGAAAGTGAGATCATTCTACGGCTAATCATTCTTCAACTTCCATTCGTTTAAAAAATTTATTACAATGTTTATCACAATTCCTTATTGCATTGCACAACATTATTTTAATAGCTCAAAAACTTGCTATGAAAGAAATATAGTCTTAATGTTTCCTACAAAAATTAAAAGCCAACTAAATTATTATTTTTATTAAGTTTCTGCCACAAGTAAACTAACTTTGAAAAGGCCGATTGAAATCAATCATGGAGGCTTTTACACATTTTATCTTGCACACCTTTTATCGTACACAATTTTAATTCGCGAAAAAAGATTTCTTACCCATATTTTATCTTCTAAATCATTCTATCTTCTAAATAATTTTATCATCCACACATTTTATCTTCCACTCATTTTATGTTCCACACATTTTATCTTCGGAATCATTTAACACTGAATATTTTATCTAATTTTAAGTATGTTAATTGCATGGGCAATAAATGAATGAAAGGTATAATTACAATGTTTTAAAGATGAAACGTTGGCGAAGATAAAATGTATGCAACATAAAATGAATGGAAGATATAATGTTTGAATGATAAAATGTACGCAAGATAAAATGTGTGTAAGATAATTTTTTCGCGGATTAAAAGTATGGAGGACAAAAGGTGTGCAAAATTGAATGTTTGAAAGATACAAAGTCGAGCAATATAACAAGTGTGGAGGATAAAATGTATACGCCTTTAAGTTAAATATTGCATCTTAGATTGAACACACGTAAATAACTGTGTAATTTATTTTGAAACAGTTTGGTGGTCACTGGATGCTCTGGATGATCCCCAGCCTACCTTGCTCTAACTAATACTTGGCTAATAGTCTGTGAATACGGCATTGGCTCGGCTATAATTTATTTGGGATCACGACGTTGCATCTCGCAGATTGCATTATGGATGCAGTGTTATGATGATATAAATAAAGCTAACAAACGCATCTTCCATTAGAAAGGATCTCGCGACCAAGGATGAGTTGCAGCCTTCGCAAGGAATTTGTTCTTGCATTTACATGCACTCACTTCGGAAACGGTTCAGGAAAATCTTCCTTTACTTAACTTAAAGTAAAACGTGGAACCGTCACTCCTACACTTCTCTATTAGACTTCGTTCACTTTTTTTTTTATTAAATTGTTCTTTTAGGATAGGGCATTAATTTCTAGAAATCATCAAATATTTCGAAGGCTTCATTTTTAATCCGACCAGATATTCTTCAGGGAGTGAAAGTCAAAAATAAAAATGTGTTGGAATAGGTATAATTTGAAATGTAAAAAAATCTACAGAGAGCAATAATTTTCAAATTATTACAACAAGCAAATTTAATTAGGGGAAGTGTGGTATGAAAGATAGTCTTTTAGTTTTAAAAGTACATTAGAGTGATATGTCTCAAAGAGAATGTTAATTTTGTTGTTTAGAGACAGTGTCAGTAGCCGCTTGAAAATTAATATAGTCAACACTGAATAAACCAAGATTTATTTAAAAATTCCCAAAAAAAAAATATACCTTACATACAAAATTAGTTAATTACTACTTCGGTAAGGTTAAAGTAATTATTTATGTAATACTTTATAAACATGTGCACAAGACTTAATGTAACCTAAAAGTGTGATACTATATGTACACAGTCATAAGTAATTTAGTGGTCCATTTAAACTCTGTTCTGAGGACAGATGGACCACCTATGCTGAGGAGAGATGGACCAGATTTATATTATAAAAAGATCAATTCGCACATAGAAAGGTAGTTCGAAATCGATATTAAAGTATACAATATCACTCCGCGAAGTTAGCCAAAGTAGTAACTAAAGTAAAACTTTACATACTCTTATGATAAAATTTAACTTTACAGATCTGGCAAACTAAATTATTTATTTTAGCACTACCTAAAATTACATACATATGACTCTATAATATTATTGGTGAATTTATTTATTATTTACCTTTGATAATAATTTATTTGATTTCATGCAGACGACATCTAAGCATAACATAAGTGAAAATTATAAAGAAATATGTGACACTTTGACAGTACGTTTGTTATCACAGTCATCCCCGTCTCTAGCTGACGTTTTACAAACACAATGGCCCGTATTACGAGCTCACTTTTATAATAAAATCGCGATTTTAACGCTCACTTTTACATCAAAATCTTTTGTAAAAACGAACGTTAAAATCGCGATTTTATTATAAAAGCGAACTAGCTCACTTTTATAATAATATCGTGATTTTAACTTTCAATTTTACATAAGATTATGATGTAAAAGTGTGCGTTAAAATCGCGATTTTATTATAAAAGTGAGCTCGTAATACGAGCCAATGTTATTTAATTAAAAACATAATTTTTAATTAATAATTTAACGATTTCGGAGAAAATATAATATGTATCGAAGGACTAAAGTATTTATTATTACTCACATGGTTTATTCTCCGCGGCTATCGCATCGTAGAATAAATTCCATATGTGTAATAAAAAATTACACTTTAGTCCATTGATATATAAATAACTATTTTTGAGCTAAGCGGAAAAACAATTTATACATAAGTATTGAATAAGATTAAAGTGAAGAAAAGAATCTTGTGTATTTATTTTTGTATTGCAATATACATTTAATTTTTTATTTACGTTTCGTACGTTTAGTGGTCTACAGTAGAACGAATTAATTCTATTTACATTTCTTTTAAATAAAATTCTTTTGAATTTCTTCTTCTAAACTTTTTATTAAAACCTAAAAACGAACGCACGGTTTTAGAAGTCACGCTTAAATCAAATTCATATTATAATCATTCTCTTTTTTTCGTTTTACAATGTTTGTCAATCTATTTAAAATTCTGGGCGTTCCTTGCAAAAAACTGTCAAATTTTTGCCGGATTTGAAGTTCCTTGGTGACAATCTATAAATTGCTTTTATATGGTAATCAATACATCGATAATTATTTAATTAATTAAATATCTTAATTTTATAGCAGTTGTTTTATGAAAAACTGGTACTAACCCGGAACCTATACATGAGACAGGAGTCTAATTAATAATATTAATAAAGACATGAATTACTATTTTATGATCTAATTAATATTTAAAGAAATATGGAAATAACTTAATAATTTATGACACCCATCCATATTTTAACTGTATTAATCCGTGCTTGAGACAGATTTAGAGTTTCACAAGACAAGATTTTTTGTCATTACTTTGAAGAATTATTAAGTTATTTAGTCAATAATTATTACAATTATATATTTTTGGAAAATGAAATTTACGTACATATGTTAAAAAATTGTATTAATTTTTTTAATACTTACATATTGTTGTACTTTTATTAATTTATAGGTAGATTCTTATAATAAATCTAGATTTAAAATTAATCAAAAAAATGCGAGGGTACAAGAATTGAAGAACATCTTGCTATTCTAGCACATTTCTTGCAAGACAATTTCTTGCCTTGTCTTGCTTTGAAATTTGTAGCTCTTGTCTTGTTATTGTCTTGCATTATTTGCAAGACTGATACAAGACCAAGAAAAATACAAGACTCTCGTGAAACACTAGACAGATTTATACTAGACGCCACCTGCTAGACACTCATGTTGATGTAGAGAGTGCACCATGAAAGACAATCTTACGTGGGAAATAGGTTTTAATGACATATACTGTTATAATAATATAACAACCAGAGGCAGTGATATTAATTATTATAAGTATTTGATTTCTCAATTAATGTTTGGGAAACCCATATATTACGGTTAATTTAATTTGATTCAAATGTGCTTGTAATTAGGGCATGTGAAAATGAAATTCAAACTAGTGTTCCCAATAAAATTAAAAGCATTTTTACGAATAACTAATTAAACAATAAAGTTTACAACGTGTCTAGACGTGTCTATTTATAAAACATTTGAGTTTTCTAATATCCGGGTTAAGTTAACCACAATATAAAATAAATATAAATTTATAATGACGGTTAATTTTTCATTGAAAGTAAAATTATAATTTCACTTAGACATAACTTTCAGCTACAAACAAAAAGATTACAATTGTGATTTTTAACGCTTTCTCGTTAAATTTTTCCCATTGGAAGTCCAAGTTAAGAAAACGAAATACCGGACGATTATATTTTGTTACACAATTCTGGTGCAACAAAATGTTCAACAATTCTACATTTTTTATTTCGCTACATTTGTTGTATCTCTTTACTTGAAAAATAAATCTTCAAATATTTTTGAAAAATATTAAAAAATAAAGGTTATTTCGTATTCTGTATATAGGTGACTTTTTATTTTTACCCATCTTTCAGGCTATGCACTTTAAGAACAGATGAGTTTTTAAATTTATGTAGATGAAAATTGAAAAGATGTCTAAGTTTATCATTTACAAATGTATAATAATTAAGTAAATAATTCAAATAATTCTGCGGTTTAATTAAAAGCAATTATAATGCAAATTGACAAACTCGATAAAGAGTAATAAATGGAAATGTTACACACTCAAATCAACTAGTCTCCGTACACAAAAAATTAGGAAGTCAATACATATTTATTTCGTGTATACATATTCAATAAAAACCTTTAAAAATATAAAATACTTTTTTCCTTTACTGGTGTACGGAGACTAAATGGTTTGAGTGTATTAATGTATATTTAATTTGAATGACCTATTATAATTCTTAAAATACAAATTTGAATCCTGCCGCAGTCAAAATTCAGTAGTAGGTCTAATAAATGTATTACCAAAAAGGGTAAATGATACTTATAATACACCCTGTACATTAGCTAAAGTACAACAAAACACAAACAAGTGATACATTTATTTAATCTTATAGGTCTGATTTCATCTACATTATTTATTTTTATTTTTAATTTACATGTCCAACAGACCGAAGACCAGTAACAAGACAGGAGACCTACAGTTTATAGTGGTTTCCAAACCATTTGGACACAACAGTATTTATTTTTGGTTACAGGTTTATCGTCACTGGGATTTGAACCTCAGATATCACAATTGACTCACCCAGTCAAAACGTGCTAATTTTTAAGAAAGAATTAAAGAATTAAGTATGACTAGATAGCCCGACAAGTCATCCCTGTGGAACACCCCCTTCATCAATTAAAATTCCATAAATTAAAGAAATACCTACTGTTCGTTAACCGAGTCGAAGCGTGCTAATTTTTAAGAAAAAAAGAATTAAGTTTGACTAGGGAGCCCGATAAGTCATCCCTGTGGAACAGCCTCTTCATCAAATAAAGTTCCATAAATTAAATAAGTACCTACTGTTCGTTTACCGAATCGAAGCGTGCAAATGTTTAAGAAAAAAATAAAGAATTAAGTATGGCTAGCGAGCCAGATAAGTCATCCCTGTGGAACACCCTCTCCATCAAATAAAGTTTCATAAATTAAATAATTACCTATTGTTCGTTCACGAGTCAAAGTGTGCTAATGTTTACGAAAAAAAAATAAAGAATTAAATATGGCTAGGGAGTCCGATAAGTTATCCCTGTGGAACACCTTCTTTATTAATAAAAGTTCCATAAATTAAAGAAGTACCTACTGTTCGTTTATCGAGTCGAAGTGTGCTAATGTTTAGGAAAAAAATAAAGAATTAAGTACGTCTAGAGAGCCCGATAATTCATCCCTGTGGAACATCTTCTTCATCAATTAAAATTCCATAAATTAAGGAAGTACCTATTGTTCGTTCACGAGTCGAAGTGTGCTAATGTTTAAGAAAAAAATTAAGAATTCAGTATGGCTAGAGAGCCCGATAAGTCATCCCTGTTGAACACTCTCTTCACCAATTAAAGTTCCATAAATTAAGTAAGTACCTATTGTTCGTTCACGAGTCGAAGTGTGCAAATGTTTAAGAAAAAAATAAAGAATTAAATATGACAAGAGAGCCCGATATGTCATCCCTGTGGAACACCCTCTTCATCAATTAAAGTTCCATAAATTAAAGAAGTACCTATTGTTCGTTTACGGAGTCGAATAGTGCAAATGTTTAAGAAAAAAATAAAGAATTAAGTATGGCTAAGGAGCCCGATAAGTCATCCCTGTGGAACACCGTATTCATCAATTAAATTTCTATAAACTAAAGAAGTACCTACTGTTCATTCACTGAGTTGGAGTGTGCTAATCTTTAAGAAATAAATAAAGAATTAAATTTTGCTAGAGAGCCCGACATGTCATCCCTGTGGAACACCTTTTTCATCAATTAAAATTCCATAAAGCAAAGAAGTATGTACTTTCGTTCACCGAGTCAAATCGTGTTAATCTTTAAGAAATAAATAAAGAATTAGAGAGCCCGAAAAGTCATCCCTGTGGAACACCCTCTTCATCAATTAAAGTTCCATTAATTAAATAAGTGCCTACTGTTCGTTCACCGAGTCAAAGTGTGCAAATGTTTAAGACAAATAAAGAATTAAGAAGTATCAACTGTTTATTCTTTCTCTGAACGATATGTTGTTCGTGAAGCTTGATCTGAATCTGAATTGTGCAAGTAACAAACATCATTATTCGTCCAGCTAATAGTGCAATGTTGGCGATGGCCTAAATCAGGCGATTTTTCTCGCAATTGTGAATGGTCTTCCCTTGAGCTAAGTACCTGTACCAAGTGACTGTGGTTCAAATCCCATACTCGCTTACGCATATTTATATCAAGGTTGCCTTGCCACTGTGTTTCTGTGTTTGTTTCTATGTTTGTGTACCGACGCACTGTTCCATTACGGCAGGGCTGGACTCATGCAAATTTCAGGGGGTCGGTCATAAAACTAAGTAAGATAATGGAAATTTTGAGAACAAAACTGTAATGTACAGCAGTAGATTGAAAAATATATAGATATGCAAGTCTGTATGTTTTTGCGTACCGCTGTTTTGGAATCAGATTCGACAGAGCCATCTCGTTTATGATTCCATAAACTTCTTTGCGGAATTAAACAGATAAAAATATCAGATAAATAAAGATGTTTTACATATTTACTAAATTTTTTGGTACCTATTAAAATTGTTCTTTCAATAATTCACTGGTATATTTTAAAATAGAAATAATTTGTATTATTAATTATTTGACGTTTGCTCTTTTTTTATAATATTTGACAGAAACGTCTGATATTAACCCAAATGCAACCAGACACACAGTTATGTAGGTGAAACGAAGTTTCTTATAAGCTTGCCTATCTATATATTTTTCAATCAACGGTACAAGGGTACAACCCAAGAGCATATGTTCCACAGGGCTCCATATTAAGTCCAGACCCTTGTAATAAATATTATGATGGACTGTTGTATACCCCCACATGGCAATTTACAGACGACGTCGCTATCAATACTAAAATTTTTATGAAGTTAAATGACAGATTTTTAAATTTAGCGCATTTTTTCGATGTTATGTACAATAAAAGTGATTGCAAGTGAGATAACACTATAGGCAAAGACAGTGCATCAGAGCATACTTTTTCGAGGTTATTTTGAAAAGTAATAGCAAATGAGATAAAATTATTGGTACTTCTGTACTTCAGACAAAAACAGTGCTTCAAAGTATATCGTTGCTATGATGACAACAAATATTTTAGTAGTGTTGGTATCTAGATAAATATAAAACCACTGCTTTGCACCATAGAATTTAATACTGAAATAGTTTTGGTTATTTTCTCTATAAACTTAACCTAGTGGCTGCATTCAAATTTGCATCTTTTTGACAATAAACTTTAAGATGATTACAAAATTAAATATATTGCATTAAAATGTCAATCGTTAGATAATCCTAAAATTTTAATTTCTACATTTGGTGAGCAGTGGGATAAATATGTAAATTTCTCCGCAGTCACCATAGTCAAAAATTTAAATTGTCATTACAGCAACCGTATTCAAAAAAAAATTCTTTCGAAATATATATATTACATTGGCTATGTCGTTATCATATGTGTTACAGAGGGGTATATATGACATCTAAGTTTAACCAACGATAAAAATGAAATAGAAACAGTTGTGTAATAGCGGTAATGGACATTTTAAAATATTTAAAAAAAAAAAATATGTCATTAATATCATTCCTGACATTTATAAAGGTATTTTGGCGTCGACAATTTGTGCGTCATTGTGTGTTGATAGTTTAATTAGTTTACTCTATAACTGTTTCGTAGGTTTCAACCATTAATTTTATACAGGGTATACAGGTATACACGGTATTAATAATACCCGAAAACGGTAGTTAGAACTCATGGATAAAAATAATATTTCTTAGTTCAAATTTTTTATTTGGAGCCCCAGTTTATAGTTATTTGTTTTTTTTTGTTTTTAGAAAAATCGTCATTATTCCCTTATTTTAAGGAATATTTAAAAAATACAAAAACGGTTTAAATACTATACATCTTATTATACGTGGCAGTCGACAAAAATATGGGTATAGGTAATAAGGTATATTTCATTTATTTTGACATTCAATAAATACGTTTATTTTGGCCCTAATCCTACCCTGCGTAATCGTCGTATGTCGACATATGCACCATTCTAACATATTTGTTTTTATTCCCCATTATTGCCTTCTTCATGGTAGAGAGAGACGGGAGACAGAGACGTCAATGTCACATACGGTAGCGTTGTGGCGTGACAGAGATAGGTATAAGGTAATGTAATGTGCACTAATTAAGTGGATTATGTGAAATTAATTAGCGGTTACAAGAAGAGATTTCGCACTCGGTCAAGGAAAGGTTGAGGGCCACTGGAACTGGAGCGGTGATTCACGGAAATGGTTATGAAAGCGAGATTAGATTAAGTGATTTATTGGTCGATCATCTGTATATATTTCCTAAAGATTATAATACGCATTAAATAACATATCACTCTTGGATTATTACAAATTCCTGGCTGTTTATATTTATCGCAGTTTTAGGTAATATTTACACCAAAGAGGAAGTAATCAGTTATAATTGATGTAAAGAGTGCACCATAGCACAGAATAGTTACACACAGAAGCGACACTCCGTGTCGGTACCTTTCATGTTCCTCGGGTCAGTTCTATGACCTTGAAGCATTGTGTAGACCTTTAAATTTGTGCTCTTCCCCTATATCTCTCTCAGATGTGAAAAAACTTTCCGATTTTAAACAATCGATCCTATAAATTTGTACACCTTCCCCATCTCTTTCTAATTTTCGCTTCTCTGTCTTACTGTCGCTTCTGTATAAATCTATTCTGTGACCATAGGGGAAATATATGGTAAATAATTTGTCTCAGATTGTCATTTTTCTTTTAATTTGTTTTCTTGTGTGGGACAATCTCAGATATCAGTCTTGGTCTTGGATTATTACCAATTCCTGGCTGTTTATATTTATCGCACTTTTAGGTAATATTTATACCAAAGAGGAAATACTCTCTGACGTTGAGAGTGCACCACAGAGGAAATAGATAGTAAATAATTTGTCCTTAGAAAGTCATCTTCCTTTTAAACCGGACATTCAGTATTATGTGGGTCAGTGTCGGATTTTAGTGAATTGTCCCAATTCAGTATGTCCCGGATGACGTTTCTTTAAAGTTGTCAACCCCCAACAGAACAGATTTTCGATCGGCAACTAAACCCTGATGGAGGATTTTGTAGCGAATACGAAACGTACGGAATTCAGTACTTTTTCGAAAAGTAAGTTTCTACGGCAAAACTGAGTTATGCGAAAAATTCAAAAAACTCTTCGAATAAAGTGCTTTTTGGCAATGCTGATTGCATAAACAAGATAAATTCTCAAGATAACTTCCACATTTGGAAAAAGATCGTGCTCTTTATTCTATTATAACTTTTACAGAAATAGCTCTCGACTAAAAACTCTATTAATTTCTTTAATTAAAAATTAAGTCATTCCATTGTACATTAGTAAAGTTATAAGTACACAAATGTTGGTGTTTTCCAGGTTGGCTCATTTTTATTTTTCAGTAATGTGAATTGTTGACAAAATCATTACTTTGGTAGGAACCCCCTTTTGGTGGGGGCCCTCGGCTGCAGCCCAGTATGCCCTCCCTTAAATCCGGCCCTGTTCTATGCTAATAATCAGGGCCGTATTTACGCACAAGCTACCTAGCCTGCAGCCTAAGGGCCCGCACCACAAAACAACCTCATTTTTTTAAAGTGTTGAAAATTCTTGAAGTTTAACTCTAACTTCCTACGCAGTATATAGTGAAGGGATTTTTTTTATTTTGAGCACACTAAAATAAAAAAAAATGTCCGTTTTTAATATTTAATGTGGTGTGGGCCCTCCATAAAAGACATCAACGTTCAACGCAGGTATTTTATGTGGGCTAATTAAGTCACAATTCTTTAGTGGACAGGACAGCTGATAACTTCGAACCATGTTAGAAGACAGACTCAACGTTTTGACTTTGCTCAGTATAGAAAGCGATATTTTAAGATAAATTAATTATGAAGATAGTATCATTTAGTTTTAAGTGTAGGTGCTAACCAATTAGCCACTAAGATTATTTGATATTTTTTTTAACAGAAATATACATTTTGACTATCTCTGAATCCATTTTGACTAATTTCGGCGTGACGTTTTTACGCAAGTATGTACGTATCTCACATAACTCAAAAATGAGTAACCATAGAATGTTGGATCCTTGATGGGAATTTATCTTCTTTTCCTTTTCCTGATAACAAATTGTACCGCAGAAAGATCATTCTCAGAATTAACAATATTGAAAAATAGGTTGATATCTATTATGATCGAACAACGCCTAAAACATCATCTAATACTTTTGTACATCAACAAAGATATTTTAAGAGTATTATCATATGAAGTTACAGAATATTTTACAAAATAGAAAGCAAGAAAAGTGCCAAAACTAAATTTTATGTTTCTCAATTCAGAATTGGCTTTATTCGACTGCAGTAATTAGTAAAAAAAAAAAATTGAAGTAGCACTTATTTAATAATATCCTCTAGTACACCAAGGTTTCGACTATAAATCAGTCTTCATTAGGATGATAAATGATATTAAGAATTATTCAAATTATTATTTAAAAAAATCATAAAATATAGATTTTGAAATTTTATTCCATGTTGAAAAAGGGCCCCACTATACTTTTGCCCAGAGGCTTCCACCAAAATATATCAGGTCCTGCCAAAGAAATCATTGAAATATAAGAAATACAATTGACTATTGAAAATAAACCGACATCCGAAATTAATATTTGTGAAAAGCAGTTGAATGAAGAGATACTTGAAACAAAGGGCACTTAAGTATTTTTGTGAAGTACAACAATTGTAAACAGTTATTACACCCAACAAAATATTTACGAAACAAAGAATTTACGGTAAATTTCTTGCATCAGAAACTACATCAACAATTCAACATCAACAAAACAATAAACCTATCCAAGGCCTACTAAAAACCGCATCGAATTAAAAAATCCGTATCCATAGCTACATTACCGTTTTGCGACAAAGACAACAAACTGCCAGTTACTTGCATCTGCCATAAGTTAGACAAGGACCCGCTAGAGAGAGACGGAGAATGAAGATGCGCTCACTAGGATCCGAACCGTGTGATAGTTCAAATTCGTGACGAGCAGTGGCGTGCGAATAGGAAGGGGCACTGGGTACTCGGAGAGCGGTGGGCCGGACTGGCTTTTTATTTTTCTCAGGGGCGTATTGATGGATAACGGAAAGTTGGAGGTAGTGCATTTGTTTTGATAATTGCAATGCTGTCAATGTTGAAAGGTATTAAGACTTTTTCTCCGGTTGTGACATGAATGTGGATTACAAATCACTCTAAATACATCTTTTTATGTTTATACATAAGTAGTATTTGAAAGTTATAATTATAATACTCAATTCAGAGCATATGTAATATACGATGAATATACTAATCAGTGTATATAAAACATTGCAAGTTTTTCAACTCAAAGCTAGCAACAGTTAAAATTAACGTTTTCAGTTTCAATTTTTATGACCAGGGTGAGTTTCTAGAACTCGTAACAACTATAAATAACAACTTCAATTGTTAAAATATTAATTACATTCGGCAAATGTCAAATATCACCATGACGGAAATTCAAATTTACAATGAATTTAAGACATTCCCACATCAGTGCAGATTTGTAAAGTGTTTAAGTTTATATAAGTAAGTATCAATCATAAAATATCATTACTGTTACAGAATAGCAAGTATACTTTGTAGTTGATATTTGCAATTGATATCATAACAAGTCCAAATTATAGCAACCGAAGTTATAGAATCTCACCCCTGACATTTTAAATATAATTTAATCAAATTTTTACTTTTTTTTTACTTTAGACTTGGGCACAGTGCAACAGAAACTTTTACAAAACTTAAGCCAGGTTTTTCGGTGGTTTTAGGCATTTTCAGAAGGAAAAGAATATTGAAGATGAAACACGCAGCGGAAGGCCTTCATCTTCAAGAACTGATAAAAATATTGACAGAATCCGAGATCATGTACAATCAGATCGTCGGTTGACAATACTAAATAATCGGAGAAGAGCTAAATTTGACTCACACCACCGTTCATTAGATTTTAACCAATTTATTGGGGATGAGAAAAATCTGCGCAGAAAGAATTTTAGAAATATGAGGTTTTGGCCAGTAAAAACATTCTTGGCCTGACTTGAGTTCTTGTGACTTTTTCCTCTTCCCGAGATTGAAAAATTACCTCAAGGTAATTCATTTTGGGATACTTCAAAACATTTAAACGGCTGTAACTTACTAGCTAAAGGTGATTCCAGTATCCGAGTTCCAGCACTGCCATGAAGATAGCAAGAACCGTCTCCAGCACTGGGTGATTTTCCAAGGAAGTTATTTTGAAGGAGACAATATTGAATTATAAATCTATTCGAAAAATTTTAAAAAACGTCAGTCTTATTACTTAATTTACACATCTCGTATTCTGAATTTCAATAACGGGTTTGTTTTAAATTTATTTACGGTTTTGGTTCTTTTAAACATTAGTCTATTAGAAACAAATAAAGCAGAATAAAATCCTTCATTTGAAATAAATTGCTTCACTTGAATTATTCAAATTGAAAGTGCTACATTTAAATTTAAATAATTCACATAATAATTATGAAATATTACAATGTCATATTGTAATAGTAATAGTATTCAGAAATTTACATTTAATTGTAATAACATAATCGGAAATATTTCTTCGGAAAATTTATGGTTTTCTAAAACTTAATATATTTTAATTTAATCTGCTCACTGCATAATTAGAAGCATAGTGTAGACTACGAAAAAATAAATTTATTCATTGCCACAGGCTATGAAAATCTAAATGATCATATATACAGATCAGTTAATTTATTTCCAATTATTAATAAATAAATAACTCTACCCCGTAATTATTGATCTAATAATTTGAATTATAGACTGTGGCAAATTAAATACGTAGCAAATTTGGAGTAATAATCATTTTGGATTTTGAATAAATTATCACTTTTATAAAATATATATATATATATATATATATATATATATATATATATATATAAAATGAAAAATGTAAGCTATGTTTCCCGTTACTTGTAATTTTTTACGAGCAGCGGTGGCACACTTGGTTGGCGTGCTCCGACTCCAATTGAGTGAAGTATTAGATCTGGGTACAAATCTATATCCAAATAAAAACTATAAGCTGTAGGTCCCTTGCACAGCTTTAGGTGACATCCTACACCACTAAAATGCAACAAGTATCTTAACGTATTTTATATATTTCAATGAATTCTTTGCGTATACGTAGTCAAAGTATTTTAAGTCTAGATTGTTAAATATCTATAAATACCACAAATCTTTCTCTGTATCATAGAAATGCTGATAATTATCTACAAATATTGCTAATTCCACCAAACTAGTGAAGTTATCTTTGGAACTAAATAATATACTTAATTCATTTTATAAATTTGGACTGGAATTAGTTTGACATTTCAGGATGTTGACAAGGGGTATAACTAAAAGTTTGATATTCATTTTATTTCATTTCTCATACTTCAAAATTTAAATGAAAATGTATTTTTAAGATGTATGGAAACTGTCGTAGATAAAATATTGAAGAATACACATTTGATATAACCTCATAATAAATGCTATAATATCATACATGTGTCATTAATGTCTATAAGGCCCTATTCCATCTAGAAAGTAACAAATAATGAATATGGAACTTAATTCATCCTGTGTTTACATTTTTATTGATAACTGTATTCCAAAATATAAAATGATTTTGTCAAGTGTCATAAAAATTAGTAAAGAGTAAGCCATTAATTCAGGACTTTAAAGAATGCACTGTTATCAATGACCTACACTAGTGCATAATTTATTTAGTCTAGTCAATATTTTGATCAAATTTCAATGAAATTATAGTCATAATTAAAACCTGTATCATGTTGTAGCTAATTGCAAATAATAATTCTGTGTTCCCGTACTGCAACGAAGTAATAAATAAGTTTATGGCATAATTCCGAATAAATAAATTAGCCGCATTTAAATTCGTTGTGCCGCTTGGAAATGTAACTCTATCCGTGGGAGATAAAAATCTTTGTTCTAAAAACTACGGCCAATTAAGCAGACCGTATAAGGTGATTTACATATTTGGGTATTAGTATTTTACACGGGTTTTTAGATGTGTGAGGCCTTGGGAGATGGTAGTGTCTCATTGTTACTACATGCTTATTTACGACTCTTCATCTGTCAGATCTTACTTTCAAAATCAACAGCGGTGAGATATTGGCGCTAAGATTGAGCAATCTTAACGAAACTAGATCGAAAAATGTTACGGGAGAAAAAATATTCCTAAAGGGAAATAGACACTGTTATTAGCCCTTTTAAAACTGCAGTTGGTCACTTTGGTGTAAAACATGAATCCATACAGAACATTATTTGACTTTTAATATGACTCTTCATCTGTTAGATCTTACTTTCAAAATCAACAGCGGTGAGATATTGGCGCTAAGATTGAGCAATCCTAACCAAACTAGATCGAAAAATGTTACGGGAGAAAAATATTCCTAAAGGGATCTAAAAATTGAAGATATTAAGGGATTAATAGAAATATACTCTTCTCGATTTAAAAATCGATTACATAATCATATTAATAATTTAGCACTAAATTTATTAGACAATTCCTCAGAAATAAGAAGATTGAAAAGAACTAAACCTCTAGATTTGGCTGAACTAAATTATGAAATAAAACAACATAAAACCAAAAGAACTCCAATGGGAGTTATTTTTCACATGTTATTATTTAATTTATCAGATTTGACTGTTGGTTTTTTTTTCTTCGCCAGTTGTAAATAAAGATTTAAATAAATAAAAAAAGGAAATAGACACTGAATTCATTAGCCCTTTCAATACTGCAGTTAGCACTTTGGTGTAAAACAACGATTCCATAGAGATCATTATTTGATTTTTAATTGAAATGGAAGAACTTCGAAAAATGTTCCTAAAGAGAAAATTATTCCAAACGGGTAAACGGTACTGCAGTGTTTCTTTTAAATTGGCTATTTTGGTGTAAAACAAATGACTCCAGAGAATATAATATTTTATTCTTAATCGATAAGAAAGATCGAAAAATCCTGATTTAGGGAAAATAGTTAGGTACTGATGTTACTAGTACTTTTACGATTACTGTGTTTCAGCTAAATTGACCACTTTGTAGCACAAATTTAACTTCATCGACATCTTCATTTAATACGTAATAAGCTTGGAAGGAAATCGAAAAATTTTTCCTAATAGGCATGATTTTACTAACTCTAATAACTAAGGCCAGTTGCACAGTTTTTACTTAGATTATTTTTAAAATTTAAGTTTTAGTTTTTTTATTTGTTGCACAAATTTTAGTTTAAACTGTAACTTAAAAACCAAAATACTTAAGTAAAACATGTGGTACCGCTTAAACTCAGGGTGTCTTTTTTATTGCACATTTATTTCATTTCATAATGTGGAACTTATAAATATTATTGAAATTGATGATGATGAAGATGAGGAAATCTTGTATATTGACATTTTATAAGCATATTATTTTTAATATTTTCGTACATTTTTCTTAACCAGTCAGCTGCTGTGTAATAAGTGCCACTTTCACTATTAAATTCACTGTATTCCAAATAACATTTTTCTTCTTCCATAATAATGTATCAGATTTCTTGCATGCCATAATGTGTTTATTTATTTTTATCTACATTTCGTAATATTGCTACTTCGTCTTCTGTATAGTTCAAAATACGTTTTCTTTATTATTCATTAAAGTATTCACATATTATAATTAATCATTTCTCAAAACACAAGTTTTATAATTCTACCTACAAATGATTATTTGTTGGTTATATTTTTCTAAAAGTGTCAAAATTATGGAAATGTTTTATTCCAAGTAAATAGTTAGAAATTTTGACGCTTAGTCTATTTTTGTCTCATTTTAATACTCTATAAGCAATCTGAATAATTATTAGAAAAAAATTGGAAGATGGTTAAAAAAAATTACATTTCCTTTATTTTTATCTAATTAGAAAATCTTCTACAATTTTAAATAAAAATAATAGACAAAATTACTAGAAATAGTCTAAACCTGCCAAAATTCAGTAGGCATATATCCTACTAAAATTTTGCAAAACAAATTATTTCTGATGTCTTCAGCATTAAAATTTTATCTGGCCCAAGTTTTCTAATAAGTGGATGATTTTTTTTTTTTTGAGAAGTGATTAAAAATATAAAAATATATTCCTCTTTTTTCTAAATGAAACAATTCTTCATTAGTTATGAACGCAGAATGAATCACAAACCAGTACTGGGTAGTAAGGCAAAGCAAACGTGTTATATCGTGTCTAATGATGCTAAGTCTTAACAAGTTCGAACAGGCCTGCAAAGGCTGTGGAAGACAAGAAGCCGTAGTATGTTCCCAGCTGTGTTATCTACGGGCTTATCTGGTTTGTTCAACCTATCTGTCTGTTAACTAGATAATAATAATGTCTACTGAACTGCTTGTCATATGTAATTAATTAGACCACAAGCAGAATTATGAACATGGAGAAGACTATGTATCTTAAACGAGGACAGGATCAGGTGTTACATACGCAAGGTTTATTCATATTTCATCACTTCAACTCTTCAGTTTTCTAGACAAGGTTTTAAATATTTTCCTTATATATTTGACAGTGTAAACAGAACCACTACAGCTCAAAAACTCATTGGACAAAAATACTAACAATGAGAAATGTTTGTAAAATTACATACCCTTATAAACAATTTGTTCTTAAATCCTCGTATCATCCCATAGGTATTTTACGACTTCTGTAGTTAAAAATAATAAATAGGATTTCAAAAAATTGGGGATACTCTCTCTCTCCTGATAAAGATTTAGATTTAGAGCAAAACTGCAAGAGTACAAAGTCGTTCAAAATTAAATTATACGTCGAATAAGATCACAATTGTTGCAACAAGAAATCTGCAGTACGAGATATATTAAATATAAAATGTAATATTTTCGTCAAAATCAGACAGCCATGGAAATAAAAGAAAATATCTATTTCACAGTTTAGAGAAATATCACTCATTATAATTCTTATTGTCTGTATTTTAATATTATTTAATTTAAATTTATATTCTTTTTCTTTAACAATATGCCAATATTACAAAAATATTACAAGTAGAACTTAAAAAAAGTATTAAATACGAAGTAAGATAAATATATCAATAAATAATATATTTACGGATGACATTTAATAATTAATATCAAATTACATTATCTATAATGTCATTAACTGTCACAACTGACACATAGATATTTTCTTTTATTTCCATGGCTGTCTGATTTTGAAAGACAATGTTACATTTAATATTTCATAAATCTCGTACTGCAGATGTGCTATTTATCAATTATGAACTTATCTGATGTAGAATTTAATTTCGGGTAATTATGTACTCTTGCAGTTTTGTTTTAAATCTATCAGTAGAGAGAGTATCCTCAATTTTTTTAAATCCCATGTTAAAGTCCTATATTCCGCATTTCGTTGCACACACTGGTGGGGGCCCCTGGGTTGTAGCCCAGTCTGCCCACCCTTAAATCCGGGCCAGCCTTTATCAAGATGCATACCCAGGTATTATGCTTCTGTATGTTGGTGTATTACCACAGAATAGTTACATACAGAAACGATACTCCGTGTCGGTACCTTTCATGTTACCCTATTCAGTTCTATGATTTTGGAGCATTGTGTAGACCTTTAAATTTGTTGACTTCCCCTATCTCTCCCTAAGATGCTACGAAACTTTCCGATTTTAAACAATGAGCCCTTTAAATTTGTTGTCTTTCCCCATCTCTCCCTTATTTTCGTTTCTCTGTCTTACTGTCGCTTCTGTATAAACCTATTCTGTGCTTTGTGGTATTACTTCATTGGATTGTTACTGCGGAGTAGATGACATGTCTTTTTAAAAATGTCACGTGAACAGTTTTATTGCCATTTATTTTGTTACGCCAGTTTGTCGCCCATTCCTCCACTTCATATTTTAATAACAATTTTCCTTTCTTTTTGTGGGGCCCGTTATCTGATTCTCACTACTCCACCACTCTTTCTGACAAAGTGTCCAATTCATAGAGAATATTTTTTCTCGAATTTGAGTATTGATAGAACCGTATCAAGAATTGGCATTCAATCTTCGTAGTGAATCCCATTATAATAATAATTTTCATTCCTTTTTGTGGGGCCCATTAACTGATTCTCATTACTCCACCACTCTTTCTAACAAAGTGTCCAATTCATAGATTATGATTTTGCCAGGATTTGAGCATTGATAGACCCGTAGCAGAAATTGGTATTGTCACTACAATTTTAAATCCTCAAAGAGACTCTTTCTAACAAAATCTCCAATATTGTTTTCATATTCATTCATAGGGAACGATTTTGCCAGGATTTGAGCAATGATAGAACCGTAGCAGGAATTGGCATTTGATCTTCGTAGTGAATCCCATTATAATAATAATTTTCGCTCCTTTTTATGTGGCCCATTAACTGATTCTCCATACTCCACCACTCTTTCTTGTCGTATCCAATTCATAGAGAATATTTTTTCTCGGATTTGCGTATTGATAGACCCGTAACAAGAATTGGCATTTGATCTTCGTACATCGTAGTGAATCCCCCGCCCATCTAATAACGAAGCATCTCGTGCTCTGGTTAGCATTCCCACGCGCTCGCATCTGGGATTTATAGCCCGGAAAGCGGCCCTGTTGGGAACCACTGCAGAGGATCCGAGTTAGCGGTGCCTGTGACCCCGGGGTCACGTGGGTCACACTGTCACACAGGTGGTGAAGTATGGGAGAGGTGTCAAATGAAGCCACCATGGTCTAGCTCACGGAGGTAAGTCTTTCTGAAGGTAAAGCAATTGGAGGGAATACCGTATCTGAGGGACACTTTACGGAACTAAAGATAAAGATTGCAATTGGAGGGAATAGCATATCTAAGGGACACTTTACGGAATACCATGGGTATATTATAAATTGAGTAATCTTCTGAAAATACAGTGGCACACAAAAGCCATATAATGCTTAAATCACAGAGTGTCTACTATATCAACTTTCAAACGGGTAATATAGCCGATCGCACAGTTAGGAAATTTTTGATTTATCGAAATTATGTTAGCAAAATTTAATGTTTAGCTTTAATCAACAAATAATGAAAAATATTAGACCCATATTTTTTATTTTTCCCCAGATTGACTATTAATTAAAAAAACTGCTATTAAAAATTATATCCTTCAAAACGCGGCTAAATTACTCCACTTCCCTTAACTTCCAGTAACGTATCAAGGTTCTTACCCAACTTCATTTTGTTTCAAAAGTCAAATATAATGTTTTAACTTCCAAACTGACAAATTAAATAATCTTGTGCAAATATAGTGGCATATAAAAGCCTTATAATGCTTTAAATCACAGACTGTTTACTTTATAAACTTTCAAACGCGCCAAACCATAATATTTGGGATCTGGCATCCACACGTTAATATCTTCACACCAGAACCTACGGACATCATAATTTTTGCGACTCTTTTTAATATGATACTTTAAAACGATACTATATAAAATGAAATGTAAATAAAAAAGAATAATATCATACAGAGCAACACAATAGATATTGTAGGTTCGATGTAAGTAAAAAAAGGCTTCATTATAATTAATTTGAAACATTAGGACTTATGAAAAAATATACAAGAAATGTTCTATATAGCATTATTTTGTTGAATTGTAAATAGTTTGTAACTGTTACTTTTTGCTCCATAGTTGGTGATGAGTCGATTCTTCCACTTTATTGTGTGATCGTTGTTTGATCGAAAAACAGTCAAGTAGTAGTTGTAGCAAAAGTACAGTATATAATTCGAGTTGTAAAGCAATTACGCACTTATGGAATTACAAACTCGCTGCTTTGCTGGTCAACAAATATAGATGGAAATCTCGTTTTGATACTCGTATAATTGCTAACTCATCTTATTTCTGAAATATTGTATGTTGTCCAAACCTGTCTTATGTATGAATATTTCAGTACCAGTGTTACTTCTGGTAACGATGAATATAAACAGGAACAGGAGAATCGTTTCAAATTACGAGTAATTGCACAATCATTTTACTTCTCAAATTCTGTATGTTTCCAGACAAATCGAATTCGTAAATATTTCGATTTATATATAAACGTTGCGTATTCTATTTGGTAATTTGACTACTACTAGTTATTACTATAATTATTTATTTTTAGTTCTCGTTATTCTACTACAATTTTTCTTTAATATAAAAAAGGAGTAATATTTGTGAGACTCACCAGGTGTGGTGGTTGTCCTGGAGGATCCTTTGGAAGGACTGGACAGAGGGACATGCCTGCTCTGTGGAGAGTACTTCGGGACCTGGAGCACCACTGGAGTTTTGATGGAGAGGTCCACTGGTTCTAGTTGGACTGGGGGTCCTTCGGCCTAAAGCAAAAAAAAAACATTCAACATTAATGTCTCAACCCCATATAGATCTTCCTCAAGAAGTGAAAGTCAAAAATTAAAATGAGTCAACATTTAAAAAATGGTGAATCATGAATAAATTCATGTAGTGTTATTAAAGTGGTGTCAACAAAAATGGTTCACCATTTTTTACAACTGACATATATTTCATTCCCTATGGAAGATCCATATGTGACCGAAACCAGTCAGAGCATAATTAAAGCCATCGAAATATTGACTCATGCACCATAAATGTACTGTCCTAAATTCTGTTATAAATTCATTTATTATACAAAAATAAAAATGAGAATTCTTAAATATGTTCTTCATCATCACCATTAACAAGACAAACCTAGAAGAGATTTGGCCGAAAGTCAAGTTAATAAGTGAATTCCATATGTTCTACGACAATTTTAACTTGCATTTTGGTGGAGTAGGTTATCAACCTATAAGCTTTCTAAGGAACCTACAGCTTATAGTGCATTCTGAACCTCTCGGATACAACTGTATTTTTATTTACAATTTCTCTAGTTTTGAAGGTGAATTAAAAAAACTAGTAGACATACAAAACTTTTATTTTTAGTTTCTTCATCTACAACATGGGAAGTTTTAAAACACCTATAATTGTAGTCGTTATTGTCAATATACTGCTGCAGGCAGATTCTACGATTTTGCTTAACTCTATGAAGTATATCTTTTCGTATGAGGATTATTTACAAGCGGATTATATCCTCCAGGGTTTGTAGGGCTCTGGGACGATGCCTCAACACTTCAATCTTTAGATATCCCCACAAGAAATAGGCACAGCTCGTTAAATCCGGCGAGCGCAGGACCTACTAAATGTCGCCTTTTACAGGGATCAGTTGGACGGGGAACATCTCCCTCAAAACAGGCATTAAATTTCGAGCTGTGTAGGCTGTGGTTTAATCCTGATGAAACCAAACATTTCCTGCATTATATTATTCAAAATCTGTCGCAAAATGTTTTGGATTATGGTGACATACCGAATAGAATTCACGATAACGCCCAATTTCCTTCATGAAAAAGGTAAGGTTCAATTCTTCGATGTTCGAGTGTTCCGTTGTTGTCCATTTCTTTTCATAGACGCACTTTCTGTTTCTTTGAAGTTGTCAACCCATAACAAAACCCGAAGAGAGATTTGGTAAGGAGTACAAAATGTTCACTGCACCGTTCCGATACAATAGTTTTTCAAAAGTACGTTTCGACGGAAAAAATGCGTTGCTTTTTGAATCACGGCATGTTACGATTAAGGGGGATCATAACTTTCTGACTATCTGCTCCTTTTACGACTATCCTTACCCTTTTACGACATCTTCTCCCTGCACAATTACCTATTGAAAGTAAGAAGGTTACTGTGCCTTATCTTGTAGTTATCCTAGATCTCACACTCCCTTCAGTTGAATCAGAGCGAACTATCCAAGTGAACTATCCATTAAATATGGTGTTATATAGTCTATGAACTGATATGTGTAACGGGCAGTGGTGGTTCACTTGATTAGGTACTATGAAATATTAGTCAGTAAAATGTAAATGGAAACCATGTAATGTATCAAGTACCATAGGTACTTGATGATATGTTCCAATTATGTTGTGCAAGTGAATTTTGAAATAAAAATTACGATTTTGTTAGAAAGCGAACTATAAAAGCAACATATCAGATTGTCAAATTACTCCGAACAACCAAACCATCAATAAAATCGAAAGTAACATAAAATGCCATCAAATATCACAGCAAATAATCGTTGGAAACCCAATGAAATGAGAGAATTGATCAGAGAATCGATTAGCTGTAAATCGCTACATCCTTATACGCTCAAATCACCACCATTGCACATCAAACTTTCAACTCACTGCGACATCTAGCTAGTGTCGTCTCCATAAACAACTTGTTGCGAAATTAGCAACTGTGGTGTGCTCATGTTAATAGAACGCTTTGCTTTGCTCGCTCGCCATGAGACGTAATGAGTACAGGTTTATGAAATTGGATGCAGTCGAGGTAATGTTTTGATTATAGACTTTACACTCATTTTTGATTATTTAAGGGGGGTTCGGTTTCGTGTTTAACGTTTTGCTATGGTTAAGACAAGTAATTTATGATTATTAAATTGATAATATACATGGATTGGTAAGCCAGCAAATATCTTTAAAATTATCAATATATTAAAATTAGAAACAATGTAAATATTTGACCGATTACAGCTTTCATAGGTAAATTAATTAAGGATATAAAAACTATTTTTAAACGGGACAAAACAAGGGCTTAATGTGTAACATACCTAGGATAGTTGTGAGTATCATAAACGCCGTAGATGTTAATTGAATTTCGAGCTCGGATATTAAGACATGTAAGACCTGGTATGATACATAACGTCCATGGTTTGTTCAATAATTTACCGATTTAACGTTATTAATAAATATTATTTTATAAAATTCTCTTGTGAGTAACGTTTTCGTGATCAAGTCTGTATGGGTTGATATGACACCTATATTATCCAATTGTTCTATGTTCCTTTGACAAATGAGGAGTGGCGTTCCATCACTTGAACATGTTGTTTTATCAATTGTAAATATCGACTATAAAGTGAACTTCCAATTCTATAACTATGTAACTATATATTGTGGATGATATGTTCCTATACAAATAAAAAACATTCTACAAGTACACTATGTGAGAATGCTTTAAATTCATTGCAAATTTTAAGTTCCGCCATGGTGACGTTTGACGTTTAAAATTGATAAAGATTATGTATTTGATTCATAGTTACTAGACATAGGTATAAATGATCTATAGTTTTTATTATACCTTAGTAAATATACTAAATAATATCAGTATGATATATATTTTAAAATTACTTTTTATCAGTAGTATGTAGTATACCCTCATCCATCAAAGAACATTATTTTATCAAGATTATATCAAAATGAGAACCTATTTCACGATCATTCTGTTTGCAGTTTAGTGATATTGGTACATTATTTAGTTATGAGCAACGCTGTGATTTAATCGTTTACAAAATTAAATTTTTTGTAATCAAAAATTTTAAAATCCATGTGTAGGATTCGAATTTGTTTAAACTAAAGACGGAATTAAATCTGTAAGTGAGATCAAAAAGTTATATTTAAAATGATGCAAATTGAAGAATAACAGAACTCCAATTCGTTCAAATAATCATAGATATTTCCTCGCTTTGTGGCGAAATTAAAATAAATCGAAACGACAGGCATCCCTATTTCTGCTTATTCTATAAAGTCTGTAACTAAATGACACAATGTTAATGCAAATTTAAGTATAATTTGGATGGCACAAGGCAATCCTATTTCTATCATTCTGTAAGGCTGAATGTAGAAGAAACATTGTTGATGTAAATTAGGGAATATCTGAACTTCAATTCTATTGCTTAGAAGAAAACGCGCAACCCTATTTCTGCCTTTCTGTAAATGTGGACTTACAATTTACATTGTGGATACAAATTGAAGAATAACAGAATTCCATCTATTGGAGATGAAACCGTACAACCCTATTTCTTTCGATTCTGTAATACGCATCTAGAATTTCCAATGTGGATGCAAATGAATGAATAACAGAATTCCAATTCCAGCTTAGTAATTGTTTAAATCAGTTTGGATGACACAGTGCAACCCTATTTCTCTCCATTCTGTAAAACGGATCTAGAATTCCCATTGTGGATGCAAATTGAAGAATAACAGAATTCTAACTCTGTTGAGTGACTGTTCAAGTTCAACCCTATTTCTTTGCATGTAATACGGATCTAGAATGGATGCAAATGAAGTTCGAACAGAACTGGCTTAGCGATTGTTATATCCTGAGAGATCGTACACCCACCATTCCAATCACTTAGCACCTTTCTAGGGGCCTGGTGCCGGGTAGGCGGACCCGCACCGCCGCCCATGGGTGAAGGGGACTGAAGATGTTCCCATGTACCGGCAATGTACCATCTGCCACACGGTTCCGTTATGTGGAAATGCGCCGCACTTAAATATACATTAGTGTGGATGCGGATACGTTCGCTGCAAAGGGGCTATACGGGATATCTACCATTCAATCAAACATACAATACCAACTATTTCATATACAGGGTGTCAATACTAAGGTGTAACACACAAAAACGGCAGTTAGAACTCATTGAAACTACCAACTTTTCTTATATCAAATTTTTTATTTGGAGTTCCAATTCATAGTTTTTGGCGTTCTTTTGTTTTTTAAAAAAATCGTCATTACTCCCTTATTTTGAGAAATATTTAAAAAATACAAATACTTTCAGCATTTGCTTTCGGTTCTCTAAAACATTTTTCAGCTATAATATCATCAATATTTCCTAATAATTTTGTGATAGTTGCCCAAAGCATGTTGCTTGGTAATCGCTCGACGTTAATTAACAATATTCGAAGGATATTAGGTGAGACTTTTTTTCCGATTTTTTTTATTTTCATAATCTGAATATGACATTTTGAAAATAAAACTATTAATGACATAAGTGATATGATTATGATAAGGGCACTTATCAGCTACAATAAGTACAGTGGCGTAGAAAGAAGCAAAGAGGGGCATATATCCCCCGACGCAGCATCTAAGGGCGCCAAACAAATGTTACATAATCACAAACAAATTTCAAAATGAAATTTTTTTTCTGAAAACTTTGTCCCCGGGCGCTGAAAACCCTAGCTATACCCTCTGAATAAATATAATTTTATGACAATTACTAAAAACACGTTGCTAACCAACCGAATGGGCTGTTACCTAAAAGCAAAGTGCTTGAAGAAATTGTCATAAAATATCAATGATGAAAGGATTATTCGATGATATTTTTTTTTATTTTTTTTTTTTTCATTTCTATGCGAAACCTAAATATGACATTTTGAAAACCATTAAATAATTATTGTTGTTTGTTGTTATTTACTTAGCAACCTCATGACATAAGTAATAAGTGTCCTAGGGCAATGTAATATTATAGTGTGTTCTGATTGGCTACTTTCGCACATGATCAGAAGTATAGAGATTCGATTGGATATTTCATAAACTAAAAGTTTTCGATATAATTAGCTTGTCAGAGGTAATTCAGGGATGAGATCTGGGAAGAAGAAGATGTGGCTGAGTGATTCGAAATCCATTATAATATATAGGCTGTATACTTATAACATACCATAAAAATTGTCGCGAAACAAAAACCTTCAGTATTTGGGACCCTGTTCTTTCTACGAACGTTGTACCACAGATAATGCCATTTACAAAATTAACTTTATTCTCTTTCTGCCAAATATAATTCACCTCCCAAAAAATTGCATTTTTGTAGTTTTTAGTATTTATCCCCTACGAGTAATTATAAGTTGCTAACTCGAAGATATAGATAATAACTTATTTACCCAGTGAAGATATTTACCAAGCATCACCTCTTAGGCACTATTCCTGGCGCCGAAAATATTACCGTAGGTATCTCTTATATTGGAATGGACGATTTCTTAACTGGACGTTGATTTAAAAGGAGGAATTTCTGGGTTTCAGTCATTAAAAACGAATAATTCACATCGACGTTTCACATCCTGAGGATGATCCCAGGTAGGATCGAAACTTCAAAGTGAATTAAAAGTTTTTACTGACTGAAACCCAGCAATTCCTCCTTTTAAATCTTTTATATTGACGGGACTTGAACTCGAGTTCTCAGAATCAAAGCCATTCATTCACATGTTATTGTTAAATCTAAAAAATATGTTCGTTCTTTTTAAACATTAACAGTAGATCCCTTATATAGTTCATTTGATTTTATTACCAACTTTTAGGATAGGATCAGCCAAAATTTAAAACAAACTCTCCTTAACTAACCCTCGGACGATCTTGCAAACTTAACCTCCTCTACCTTGCTTGTGGTATACCACACACTTACTGCAAGTGCCCTCTCCCATGTAGCATTCCAGCTAGTCTGTTGTTTGTATTGTTAGCGACTGTCGTATGTTGTATGTCGCTTGTATCGTGGTTACCGTACGCTGTGCCATACAGTACCGTAGACTGTACACTGCGGAGTAGACACGTAGAGAAATCTGCGCATAGGTGTACACATGCATGTGTGGAGGACTGATAGTGATGATGATGAGACGGCATAGGCGTGCGGGTGGTTTTACCAGGGGCACACAATTACACAGAAATTATCAAAGGAAAGATTATTCCAAATAAAGCTACAGATTCAAATATATCTATCACAAGCATTTATTCAATAGGCGACAGTTTCTGAAAATAAGACATCTTTATTATTTCAACCTCGACAGTTTCGACCCCATATGAGTCTTCTTCAGAAGCTCTAATTATATTGTCTTAGACGCATGTAAGGGCGAAATTGTCGGGATTGAAAGAATGAATTAGGCTGATTTCCAGAAATTATCGTGTATCGAATAAACTACTCAACCAAGAAATATTCCGTGTCTAACACGTATTTATTTTGTTCATAAATGCATTTTTATCAATAATATTTTTTTTATTTATGTATGATTCATTGAGTTGTATGTGAGTTATAAAGGTCAAATCCGAAGTTCGCCAATTTTCAAAAAAAATATTACTGTGTCACTAAAATGCCAGTAAATTGTTTAGAAATAGATGAAATTCTCATTTTGAATATATCTGCTTTTCTACCTCAATGGAATGATGGGATACTACTCTATAAATAGGTAAATGTTAATTTTTCTTGCATATTAAATAAATACTTTATAGCTTAATATTCCTTCTTGAAAATTAGAAGACATTGTGAAGAAAATAAATCAACTGTGCAAAATAGCTAGGGTATGGAAGTCAAATAAAAGGGATATAAAAAATCACTATGAAAACAGAAGGAAAAAAATCATAACAGACAAATACAAGAAGTAAAAGACAACTTAAATATAGAAGGAATAATAAAATATGAGAGAACAGAACATAGAAGGATGTGGAGAAGAATACGCGAAACAGTTTCACATCTTAAGAAATAGGAACCGATCCATTTTTCGTGAAAATAATAGTTATTTGTATATTAAGGGACTAAAGTATAATTTTTTATTATGCATATTGAATTTATTATACGAGACGATAGCCGAGGAGAATAAATCATGTGAGTAATAAAAAAATACTTTAGTCCTTAGATATACATAATATTTTTTCCGAAATCGTTAAATTATTAATTGAAAAAATAAATAAATAGCACTATGTGTTTGTATAGTCAGCTAGCTATTAAGACGGAAATGGCTGTGATAACAACCGTACTGTCAAAGTGTCAAATGTTTCTTTACAATTTTCATTTAAGTTTGCACCTGCTTAGACGTCATCAAAGGTAAATAATAAATAAATTCACCAATAATGTTATAGAATGATATCTTTGTTATTTTAGGTAGTGCTAAAATAAACTGCAAAAATATACTATTAAAATATAGGTTAATTCAGTTTGACAAGATGAGCCTGTAAAGTTAATTTTTTACAAAAGAGTCTGTAAAGTTTTACATTAGCTACATTTGGCTAACTTCGCGGAGTGGTATCGTGTACTTTAGTATCGATTTCGAAAAAAAATAAATTAGATGCCTTTCTGTTTAAAAAACGATCCTTCCTATGCATCTAAATAAGTTCTCCATTATATTTGACTATTTCCAAAGTTAAAAGCAACGCTGAGAGGATAAAAAAATTCTTCTGACTAACAGAATGTAATAAACTAGTTGCAAGCCTTTTTCTTAAAACTAGAAACACCTTTTGATTTTAATAGTGTATTATGAATATTAAATTATCGCATATCATTTATGGTTTTCTTACCTATTGGTATTTTTAACCAAATAAAGATTTACTTTGTGTACCAAATAAATGCTAATAATATCCCAACCGATTTCAGAGATAAATTTATTCATCTGATTATTTATTGTTTAAAGAAAACTTGTAACACGCTTTGAATTAAGAAGACACGGTTTTCTGTCTTGTGCTTTTCTGAATTGATAACGAAATGATTACATTAGTGTTAGAAGTGATACAAAAGAAAACGTGTAAATAGGAAGAAATTGTACATTAATATTAATGAATAAAGTGAAAGATAAATATTAAAATAACATATCTGTTTATATTACTTTCATATTCTGTTGCGTTTTATAAGTAATAAATATAATACATATTCATATTCTAAGTTCATTAGTTCATTAACTTACATTCAGAAGCGTACAAGTATATTTAGATAATATAATTCTACTCTGAAAGTCAAAAGGAAAATATAAATTAATTTTGTCGTGGAATAACTATAACAATAATACTAGAATATAAACAAAATACTGTAATGATAATATCCTTTAAACGTAATTTCGTTCCCATATAGTACCTTTCTAATTTTTTCTCTGAAATTTAAAAACTCTTAAATGTAAAATCCGTTAAACGTAATTTGCCACAGATTTGAGATTTTGACGTGTACCTCATTACTCATAAAAACCTCACATCATTCGTGACAGCAAACAATCAGTAAATTCAAACATCAGCCTACATACCATAGGCGTAGGCAAAGAAAAATTCCTGTGGCACAAAAAATATGTACAAAAAAGTAACAAAAAGTAAAAATTGTGTATAATAGTAATAAAGAATAAAAGTGGGGTAAAAAAACTCACCTCGGACGCCACTGGCGACTGGGGGCTCGAAGGGCGACGAGGAGCAGTTGCCCACCCCTTGTTCTTAGACTGACATTCCTCCTGAAAAAAAAATTAAATTGTTAAAAAAAATCTTTAAAAAAGTAAATATAAAAATGAAGTGATTATATAATTATTTTCGCAGATATTATAACTTGACTCCACAGAATCAAACACAGCTGTCAAAATTATAAATATGTAAACATGCAAATAATTCAATAGTAATATTTACATTATATTATAAGTAAATAAAATAAGTCATTATTAATGAGTTACATGTTTAACGCGCAAGTGTGGTAAATTCTCATGAATGTATAATATATTTCACTCACGTCTGATATTCAACGTTTTACTTATAATAGCGCTTTGCTATATGAAATTAATTCAAATATATGAAAATAGACATTTCGGGAAAAATAAAATAAATTACTGAGGGAATGTGAATCCATTCTTATGATACATAAAAATAAATGATTTATGAATAAATTTCGTATTATATTTTAAAATTGGTAGTATTATGTATAATATAACATTCTTCTAACTTTATAATAATATTTGATTTTACTCACTAAAAATAAATACTTACCGCTATTTAAAGATAAAATAATTTGTCACATAAATTTCTGTGTTTTAAGTTTCCTCATTTTATTCTCGAAATAAATATTTCAATTTGTTATACGTTATTCACAAAAATTAATTCATATTTAAATACTTTTTAAATAATATATTTATATGATGTGTTGTCAGATCCACAATCATTTATTTATTTTGTGAAAATTAATAGAATATATAGACTATATACAATTTAGTGTAATAATTTTGATATTGAATTATATATTTATATTTATATCTTAATGGACGTTTACAAGACTTCACTTTCTAGGTATTTTAACTGCTGTGGAGAGATCTTAAAAGAGATCAATAATGTGAGAAATGGTAAAGAAATTTGATTTTATATAAAGAATAAACTACAGTTTCGTATATGAAATACGGTATAAAATTCTCAATTCGATGTGCTACTACAAACCGATTTTAAAATTTCACGTACAATAAAATTTATAACTGACAAATTATAGCAATAAAATCTCACAATCGCTTAAGTGCATATCAATAAAAATACCAAATACCATAAACTATAATAGAAAACCTAATTTGCATTGATCAGCTGTTGTTATCTACGACATACTTTGCCACAATGCCCGCAATGAGCTATTGATGAGCTTGATTGTCCGTACGTGGATTCTTGGTTACGAAAGATGACAAATTGTACGGTTGCCTAAAGGAGACATTAATCTTATTCGGTGCTAACTTACGGTTTAGAATAGACTGAGGGTATGATTCGAATTAAGCTGTATTCATATATTGATGGATTAACGTATATGTGGGTTAAATATTTTCTAATTGTCTAAGTTTTTCACTAATTCATCTTGAAAGGTGAACATAATAGTCGGTTATGAACTGTGATATTTAAATCTTTTGAGTTTCAGCGTCAATAGCACAACATTCCTACAAGGAACATGGCAATAGATTTTGCAGGCATTTATTAAACTAACAATTTTACTTTTATGTTAGTACTCAACAGTATTTTTAGTTTATAAGACATAAATATTTGTACGTTTTTAACCAAACGGTTTACTTATGAAATAACAATATTTAAGGCTTTATAACTCCGGTATTTTTTTTAATAATCGCCACATAATAAGGGAATTTTATAAATATGCAAATTTTGTCATTTCGAGGTTTTAACAGATGTCCACAAATTAATTACTGGAATCAAACAAGATGGGAAATAGGTGATTCTGCACGAGTGGCACACTATACTCTTTCTATGACCATACTGCTATATGTTACAGAACAAATATACATGCAGAAATAACGAACAATAAGGCCACGTAATCTCAAAGAGTATCTACACGCATGCGCAGTGTTGGCAATGAAATATAATTTCTCACACTACACATGCGCAGTGTTGGCAAATACGAAAATAAGAAATGATTTCTCACAATTTAACTCACGATTGTGGGAAATGCAACTTTCAAGCTTTATACAGTGTGAGAAAAATGCCGCTTTCCATAGCGATCGTAGAATAGATTTCTCACACTTTAAGGTATGATTGTAGGAAATACGCAACTTTCAATCTATAGTGTGAGAAAAGTGCCGCTTTCCACAGTGGTCGTAGAAAAAATATTCCCGGAATGTTATTTTTCGTAGTCTAACAACTACACCAAAATACCGGAATAATGCAATTTCCGATTCAAAAACATACTGGAAAGGTATCATTTTCGCCTGATCAAAAAATAGGTATTTGTAGAAAGTTGCAAGTAAAAACCTTAATTTGAAAAAAATTATGACATCTTGTACTAGTATATGTTCCAGACAAGTGTTGACATTTGTTAGTCATATAAAATAAGTAAGAGTTTTTTTTGTCATCTAGACAAGACTTAATTAACAATAAGGCCAAGTCTTCATTAAAAAGTCTAGATATCAAGACACTAGATTATTTTAAGACTCTACATTAACTTGCGCATACGCTTTAAACATGGACAAATACTTCTTCGACAGAGTTCTTTTTCTATTTTACAATCACTGTTTCAGTTCGGATGGAACAAGCTTCGCATTATATATTTCTGTTTAGAAAATTTAAAATTTTTAATTAATTTAAAATCTTGAAAACTGTCTAGAATTATCTCACCTTGATCTAGAATAAGAAAGTTTTGTCTTGCTTTAAAATTTCAAGATAAGACTTTTTCCAGTCTTGTTTTATACACTAGACAAGACAAGAGTCTAGAAAGTCTAGATCTAGACGGCAACACTAATAGCAACTAAACTTTTATTTACCAAAAACTGTTTTCTCATGTTAAATGCTTATGACAACACTTGTCTGTGACACACGGTATACACAGGTTCTGTGATGATTACAGTTTTTTTTAATAATATATAAATGCTTACTAAAAGTTGCAGCTCAAACCTGCTGAATAGATGTACCTATGTAGATAGTAGTCTTATTTTGTATTTAATTGTGAAATCGCCTTATTTCCAAAACGTTGGATGGACAGTACAAGTCTTAATTTGGGAATGAATAATAGACGTAGAAAGGAGTTTCGTTTTGGTTGCAATTGTAAAATCTGATCTGTACAATGCTGCATGTTTATTATTTAAATAGTTAATAGTTTCAATAAATAAAATGCGTGCCTTTGCGTGTCTTTTCGTGTGTATTTGAATTAAAAATTGATTTTAATATGGCATGAACTTTATATTGATAGACAAGATAATTCGATTCTAATCAAATTAGAACAATTTAAATTTATTTGCTCTTTGAATAAAATAAACGATTTCCAGAACTCTCTTTTTTAACATTTAACATCTTCATTGGAAATTCAAAGATCATCTTCAATTTCGCTGGGCACTTCTGCAGCGAGACAGTGATGTACTGGTTGTGAAGCGATGGAGGTGATACTGACTACTGAGAAGGCTAGCTGCAGAGTCTAATAAATAACGAAATGAATGTATAAGTGAAAGATACAGCCTGTGGCGGAAGCTGGAGCAAAATGGGCCTAATTGGTTCGGGAAAGGATTCATCAGACGTCAGCCAGTCACCTCAGGCGTGAACACGTAGGAGTCACGAATTTGAAAAACTAATTTGCAAATTAAATACAACAAGGATGATTATTTGTGATCTTTAACTTTCTATCGGGTTTAGCATTTCATTTTCGGCTACGCATAAGAACAATAAAAATAGGAATAGAACGTCTCATAAAATGATGTACAGAATAAATCAGCGTATGTTACAAAAGCGCACCAAATGAACATAGCAAAAGCGCACCAAATGAACAAAGCAAAAGTGCCCCAAAGTATGTAAAGTGTCTGTATAATTGAAATGTTCATATATTTATACATTTGATGTAACTATTTATTTAATAATGAAATAAAATTAGATTAAGTTAGGTTAGATTAGTTTAGTTTAGGTTTGGTGAGGTTAAGTTAAGTTAGATCAGGTTAGGATAGATTAGGTTAGATTAGGATAGATTAGGTTATATTGGGTTAGATTAGATTAATTTAGATTAACTTAGGTTATGTTAGGTTAGTTTAGAATTAAATTATATTAGATTAGGTTAGGTTATGTTATTGCAAAAGCACACCAAAGTATATAACTTAAACGCACCAGTGTCCGTATAATTGAAATTTTCATATATTTATACATTTTATGTAACTATTTATTTAATAATGGAATAAAGTTAGGTTAGGTTAGGTTACTTTAGTTTAGGTGTGGTAAAGTTAAGTTTGGTTAGATCAAGTTAGGTAAGCGTAGATTAGGTTAGGTTGGGTTAGATTAGATTAGGTTAGATTAAGTCAGGTTATGTTAGGTTAGTTTAATTAATTTGGTGAGGTAAAGTTAGGTTAGGTCATGTAAGGTTAGGATAGATTAGGTTAGGTTGAGATATATTAGATTAGGATAGGTTATGTTAGATTCAATGATGGAATAAAATTAGGTTGTCAGGCTAAGTTAGGTTTAGTTTAGTTTAGATTAGGTTAAGTTATGTTACATTCAATGATGGAATAAAATTAGCTTAGGTCAGATAAAGTTAGGTTAGTTTAGTTCAAGTTTAGATAAGTAAAGTTTGATGAGGTTAAGTTAGGTTGGGTTAGGTTAAATTATGTTAGATTAGATTCGGGACGAAAGAAGAAGACTTTTTAAAAGGTGTTATGCGCGAGCGGAATGAATTTACTGGTTTCTTGATCTAATCGGATGCACACTTATACACATTAAATTCCTAAATTTTATTGGTACGTTTTTACTGTTTCTTCTGATGCGCTTATGAAATGTTTAAAAATCTGAACGGTGCGCTTTTGTCATACAGCCAGAACAAATATGTAGTGAGTGTATTTTTACGTTGCTGTTTGTTATTACACTAGAGATGTCAGCTGGTATACGCTTGAAAAGTAAAATATACCATATCCACCACCATACAACATCTGTTCAGATTTTCCTTATTGAAATCCTCATAAAATACGTGATGCTATACTATTACTATACAATCTTCTTGCGACTAGATCCCGTATCTGCACAACTGGAAAATCATGATTATATAGATAATAGATTATAGATATCTTTTAGTTCTTAGGCGCGATAACCTAACAGGGTTTTGGCCGCAGGAGATGTTAAGAATCCACTTTTTTATGATCTTTGTTGTGCAGTTTGTCAGCCTACAGTCTGCAAGGTATGTACAGTTTATAGTTTTATTTAGATTTCAACCCCAGATTTTTATACGCAGTTCGAGAGAGAACGAGAGAGAGTTATCTAACAAGGATAATTAATCGGAAATTATTATTTTTTATTCACATACAAATAATACTGTGAAAAATGATATAAACCAATTTCTAGAAACGGTGGTAGTTTGCAGAACTACAAGTATTGTAGAAGTTTTCATTTCCAGCCACTGCTGCTTAATTCGATCTATTTTTGAGGTATAACCTCTACTTGCCATTTTGGTAGCTATTAGTATCCAAATCAATTTCCTATCTTTTAAAATCTTACCATATTGACTTTTGTTGTCTATAATTTTAAAATTTAATATAATTTTTTTTTCTTCTTTCTTTATTTTATTTCTCATTCTTTTAATATCTATTACTTAACATTTTATTCAATAGTACACAGCACACACTTCTGTCAAAAAAATATGTTGTTATTTTATAGGTTATAATACCAAGCACTTTTAACCTGTATAACAGATCTTTCATTCCATGCTAACGTGTTTATTTCTCTATATATCTATCTTTCTCATTCAACTTTTTCATTATTAGTACAGGGTTGCCACATATGCTACACTACTATACTCCATTTAAAAACTATGAGGAGTGAATGCTGTAGCCACATTTACACTGTGATAGATCACAATAAAGTTTGAAGCACACAAAACTTGTGAAATATCACAAAGAAATATAAAATAAAATAATAATAACGTGATAAGACTAATGAACTAAAAAAATTGATAACCGTGAAACGAAACATGAAACACTTTTTTACACGATAGCTAAAGTGACAAATATTGTTGAGTGTAAAACTGGCGTTACGTCAGCCAATCAGAAATATTTATTTTAATGCGCCAACTTCAGATCACTCCTAGTTATTAAATAGATTATAGTTGAAATAAGCTAACAGTGGTATTATGAGAACCGGAATCACTAGTATTCAACTAACCTATTTTAATAAGTAACTCTTAGTTGTAATAATTAGTAAAAGGTCATGAGCTTGGCTCAAACTGACAAAATAGAAATAGGCATTTCAACTGATCTGTTCTGATCCGACTGGCAAAAGGAATACCACGCAGATATCACACTTCGCTCAGTTTGAGTCGGAACGCGCTAACCAAGTGAACCACCGCTGTCCGTTAAAAGCAACAATTAATTAATTCGCAATATATAACGTTGTTTTGTTAGATTGGTCAGTTCTATTGCATTTTTTTTTTCAGTTCAAATATAATAATTTTATTAAGTATATATAATTTGGTAATGGTAATGGTAATTAATATCTGTGAAGAAGAAACGATGATTGACTGCGATAGTGTCCGTTATATTTCCCAGCTGTGAGAGTTTGAGAGTCGCTGTGAGTCGGCAACACAACAGGTAGCAGTAGCGGCAATCTCGTATCGCGGTAGTTAGATAATAATCTGATCTTATTGCTTATTATTGTGGTATGACCGCTCGGCTGGATCGCCCGTGCACTGCTGGCCATTCATTCAACACTTGCGGCTCACTTCTCAAGCCTACTGCACTTACTGCTCCAACCATCACTTCACAACTTCATTTCTCTATAATACTACTTGCTTATACATCGAATTTACATCCCCACATTAATGTAACTACCGTTTTCCATCATCTTTGTCAATCGACATCATACAACCGTAGTATTAAGTTCAGCTGTTAGTAAAAAATATGAGGAAAATAAGCTTTATTATGGTTTTTAACCAGAAGTTTACCAAACATTACGTCATATTCTTCACAACTTCATTTCTCTACACATTGTAAGGCTACGTGCTTATACATCGAATTTACAACCCCCACATAAATGTAACTACCATTTTCCAACATCTTCTTCATTTGGTAAGACATAACATTAAGTAGTTCAGCTGTTAGTTAAAAATATGAGGAAAAATAATCTGTATTATGGTTTTTAACCAGAAGTTTACCAAACATTACGTCATAGTCTTATACATATAAATGTTTTGATAAATAACCACAAAAATTTAAACGTTTTGTAAAACCCGGAAAAGTTAACTAGATTTTTATTGTAAGTAGACAAATAAACTTTACTTAGAAATTTAAACTGCATTTCCTGCAAAAATACCTTTATTATCATTTTTTATTACAAATTTTGTTATTATGAAACAGAATTTTCTATTGGGCTTCGTTAATAATTTTTACATAATACAGGCTGGGGCACAGTAACCTCCATACTTTCAATAGATAATTTAAAGGGATAATGTAGAAGGGTGAGGATAGTCGTAAAAGGACTAGATAGTCGGGAAGTTATGTTTAAAATTCCTCTCATCGTAAGTATGGCGTGATCCTAAAAGCAACGCAATTTTGCTGTCGAAATTTATTTTTCGAAAAACTATTGAATCGCAGGGGTACAGCGTGCATTTCGTACTCGTTACCAAATCTCCCTTGGGATTTAGTTGATCGAAGTTCTATTTTATTGGGGGTTAACAACTTCAAAGAAACAGAAAGTGTGTCTATGAAAGAAATAGGCGACAACGGACCTCTAGAACACCAAAGAATTGGTCTTTACTTTTTTTATGAACGAAATCGTGCATTATCGTGAATTCTGTTGGGTATGTCATCATAATCTAAGAGTTTTTGCACCAGAACATAATGCAAAAAATGTCTGGTTCCAACAGATTTAAACCACAGCCCACACAGCTCGATATTTAATGACTATTTTGAGGGAGATGTTCCCAGACCAACTAACCTCTATAAGAGGCGATATTTCGTGGCTCTGCACTTACCGGATTTAACGCCCTGTGACTATTTTTTGTGGGGTATCTAAAGACTAAAGCGTTTAAGCATTGTTCCACAACTCTACAAACCTTGAAAGATATAATCCGCTTGGAAATAGCACTCATAAGAAAAGATATGCATAAACAGTGAATTTAACACCTAATAGCGGAAGATAATTTTTTATCTGGAAATTATTAACGAGTCTGATTTCGGATTGTTTAATAATCTAGCAAACCGCAAAGCACCATGATATCGTGTTACTCCATCCACATTCTAGTGTTAGCACTTTCGTTTTTCCTGTCCATACAAGGCAGAGAATCCTCTCGTCCATCGGTCAGCGACTACGCAAGGCCCCGGGCTCCGAGGATGTTTATGCGTGGATAGAAAAGGCTCGAGACACAAACGGCAAACCGTGTCGCTGCCATACGCGAATCTAGGACACTCCGCTATTGTACGATAAGGAGGTGAATCTTCACCGCAGTTCACCTCAACATGTTACGAGCGGGGACATTGCATAGGCAGTGCCAAATAGAAGGAATACTCATCTGACGTTTCAAGGATATGTCGCACGATATAAGACCAAAGTACTGAAATACCAATGCAATAAAACCCGACTAAACGCCGTTTCGATATTACAATGGGACATGTCTTTATCCTACTCATCGTCAGTGCCAAATAGTCGGAATACTCATCTAACGTTCCAAGGATATGGCGCTCAATCTAAAGCCGATACACTGGAATACCAATACACTAAGATCTGACTTAACGCCGTTTCGGTATTACATTTAGAATTAATGTCGTCAGTGCCAAATAGTCAGAATACTTATCTGATGTTCCAAGGATATCTCGCTCAACCTAAAACCGAAGTACTGAAATATCAATACAAGACCCAAGTTAACGCCGTTTCGGTATTACATTTAGAATTAATTTCGTCAGTGCCAAATAGTCAGAATACTCAACTGACGTTCTAAGGATATGTCGCCTAATTTAAAACCGAAGTACTGAAATACCAATACAATAAGATCTGACTTAACGCCATTTCGGTATTACAATTTTGAATTAATTTTACTCTGGTTTTACTAACAAGAAAGTGTAGCAAAATTTCCTTTCTTTCAGAACTGGTACGGACTTCCATACTCGCGTGCAGTTTATGGACTGTAGTTTAATTTATACTATACAGGGTGACCAATAAGTGTTTAAGCATAATATGAAATACGAAGTCGATTAAATTAGACAAAAGTTGCCTCATGTGAGGGTTATTTTATACATGTTTTTGTTTCTCCCAAAAAATTCAAAAATGAAAGTAAATGTCAAATTCGTTCCCTATGTTTCATTTTAAATGAGATAAGTAAATATACATTGCTGTCAATCAAATATCAAGTCGTAATAATAGATATGATCAATCCCATGTTTCACTTTACAAGATACACACAGTATAGCAATCAATATATGTATAAATACTTGGTTGTCTTGAACTGAGCGGAGTGTGAATTCTGGGGTTCGATTCCAAGTATCTCAATAATTATAAACCAATTAAATAACTATTCCACTAATATGCAAGTAAAAATTGTCATAGAATTGGTAAAGTTCGCTTTTCAATTTCACCTGCGGATAAACTCTTCTAAGGTTGTGGTACCAAATTTACGAGACGTTCTTTCACGAGCACCCAGTAGTTCAGAGTGTATACAGGGCTAAATATCTGTCCTAATAATACATGCATAATGCAGAAAAAAGGTAACGAATTGAAAGGCTCTCTCTCCTAAGGTTAATCATTTACTAAAGATTATTTCACGAGCAGTATTAAGTAGTTCAGAGTGTACAATATAGGGCTAAATATCTTTATCTTCTAATACATGTATAATGTATGTATAATGAGTGTCATTTGAACCCAGTACCGTCGTTTCCAATTTGGCAGCGTTTCCATACGCAGTATGAGTGACATTTAGTTTTCGTTCCTTTCATATCAATTAGAGTGCGAGCAGTAAAGTACAATTTTCCCGTCCTAGAATGTGTAATCACTGCAAATCCATTACTGCAGTCGATCGCATAGCCGGTTGCGTATTTCGAAACCATCCTCGGACCCGTTCTTAGTTCCCACGATAGGCGTAGCATCGGCTGGACAAGACTGTCATTGCCAAATGTCTACTTTTATAGATATTAGATGCTGACTTTGATTTAGTCAATGGAATCGAATAGATTGTTAAGAACCTTTGTTATACTTTATTCACAGATCATTTCAACAAAGTACTTTTATTTATTGACAGGAATATCATCTTTGGCACATTACATATTCCTAGATAGAATACGATCTCAAAAATCTAGGGTACTTGTTTTATGATGTATTATTTATTAGTGATATAGATTGTTACTCTATAGTCTCTCCAAGGGGTATATACTTAGATGAGGTATAACTAGAGATATGGCATAGCCCAAATATATTGTCGAAAGATCTAAGGTTTAAAATCGCTTGCAGCCAGCAGTGTGAGAACAGTGGACCTAGTAATGAGGATAGGTGACTAACACTATGATCAATATTTCGTTCTTCTAACTGTAAGTGTGCACTACTCTGCTGGCTCTCGACCATACATGTTTTGCTTGCTCAGTAGTACGCAGCTATAGGAGTGTGCCATATCTCTAGTTATACCTCATCTAAGGGTATATACATTAAGACCATGTCACATTGGTCGGAACCGACCGGCACAGATCGGCGGCGCACCGATCGGAAGAATCTAGTCATCAATAATCGGTAGAAAAGTATAGTAGACGGTTAATAAACAGCGAAAAACAAAATATTAATTTTTCAGATGAAGAAACAGTAATTGTAACACTAACTTGCAAAGAAACTAAACAAATGATTTTCATGTTTTCGGCTAGCTCGAGTAAAGTTATTCTGCCGAACAGGTGTGTTACTACTGCTATTGACGTTTGATCTTTTGAAGGTTTTCAATCGGAAAGCCATAGTCTTTAATAGGAACGACAATAAATATTTTAACCAAGAGCTGAACAATACTTATAAGTAAGAGTTATTCAAGTGTAAGGAAAGTAAATGCTTTCTACCAATTGAGGATGATTTCTTTGGATATCCAACAATATGAACCCGGTAGAGTACTTACTGCTCGTAATGCTTATTTCAATTTACGAACGATCAACGCGATTATATGATCAAAACTGTCATTTTAAAAATAATCTTTTATCGTTGCTATGTTACCATTTATATGCCGTTTTCCCGCTACGTAAGTAATGTTCGAAATCCTACTTTAAAAACCCAATCGGTCTATATTACGACCCAAACTAAGCGAAGTGTGAGATCTGGTGACTACTTATTGTACGAAAAATTCAAGTGAAAATTGTCTTAGAATTGGTGAAATTAACTTCTCAATTTCACCTACACCTCCTAGATTTGATGTGCCAATAGTTTTTTTTATTAATACATTAAGAAACATGCAATCATTTTGTTCTTTTAAACATCAATAAATGTATGATTAGTCTAAAAATGTAGGAAAGGATGACAAGATGCTCAGTGTATTTTTTTTTAATAAATGTAGATTATATTATCATTTTCCGACTAGTAATTTGTAAACATAACCTTGGAAACCTAGTCGGTAAACATTAAAAAATAAAAGATCGTGTAAAAATATAAGATCGGTTTCCTTAAGTTTATCCTCACGTCATCAATTTGATTCAAAGTACCAAAGGGGAAATGGTGATTAATGATATCATCTTGTCGAATGGAATCGTGTTATTTGCAAAATATACAAATATCACTAGCTATATATGGTATTATAAACGCTGTCAATACGAATACGGTCTTGTAAATTTGAGAGCTTGAAATGTAGGGTACAGGTGAAGATAAAAGGGAATACAAATGTAGAAGAAGAATTATTTTATTCAACAGCTTCAAAATAGAGTGTTACAAAAGAGAGGAGGAGTGCTTCAAATTTCTTACAAGAAGAGAGTATTTTTTACAATAAATCATAGTAATTAATTATTATATTCTTACTTTGTATATGACCGTATTTTAGTTTTATTGGAGAATTCTTTCTTTAAATGTCAACAATTTTTATTCTTATTTTTTTTATAATTACTGAATTTCGAAGGAAAAGATTATAAAATGAATAGCTTGATTTTAATAAATTTAACTTTCAGAGATAGCGTGATTTAAATTATTTTATTCTAAATTTCTAGCCGTACCATATGGGATACTAAATAATACAAGAAATGGTACAACATCTTGTACCAAAAATTGTTAGATTCGTAAACAATATTTCAACCAATTTGCAGTTGATAATAGACAATTTAAATTATACCAACAATGGTGCAAGATCTTGTACAATTTTATAGTACAATAAATGGTACAATATCATGTACCAAAATTGATTTTGCACACAAAATGGTGCAAAATTTTGTACAATATATAGGCTAGTCTAAAACGGTCTTAAAATTGGCACATCCACACAGTACTAGAGAATAATATTCCAACATTCATCATGTTTATACAAACAGATAAGCCTTACTTTTTTGAAAGCGGTAAACATTTAAAATATTCGATCATGCAAAAATGCACTCATGTAAAAAATGTTACAATTTTTCTCTTCAAATTGGCACACCCGTGGATGGCAGTAGTGCAATATTCCACATAGAACATGTTTAAACAAGATAAGCCTTGCATGAGAATCCCTCGTGGGAAAGTGTCGAAGGCCGTCAACTGAAATTGGTCAACACAGTCCCCTGACTGCGTAGCGAGTCATCTCGGTGCGTACCTAATGATGATCTTAACGATTACTCGCTCGCAGATTTCGTAAGTGATTGACAGCTATGGCACTGTACGGGTGTGTGCTTTGTCAAACACACGTTAATTACGTTTATTGCGATGGCTCCGAGATGAAAGTTGAAGATGTGACCATCAGAATTAGATAATGACAGATGTTTTGAAACTGGCTTTATACAGGTTTATCATGTTATAGTTTAAACTCTGTTTATCGTATTGCTACATTAATGAGTAGTTTCATTAGAAGGAGTTAAATTGTTAAATAGAAATTAATGTACTCTGGATTAATTTTAATCAGACTCAAATATGCTTCGTGAAATAGTCTCCAAATTATAACAATGACTTAATAAAACTTTCAATAATTTGACAATATGTTTATGTTGGTAATGGGATATTGCATTAATATTCAAATATAAATATATTAGACATATTTTTTTTTTGTTTTTAAAAATACTTACCTATACACGATAAATAAATTTGAGCAAGTGGGAGGGAGATGGACCGGTAGGAGAGATAGAATTTTTGTCTTAAAATTACATTAGAGTCATCTCTCATTGAAAATGTTAATTTTGTTATTAAAGATAGTATAAGTACCCGTTTGAAAATTAATGTAGTCAATATTGAGTAATAATAGATTTACTAAAAAAATTGCCAAAAAAATTTTTGTACCTATATAATATATTTAATTAGTTAATTACTACTTCGGTAGGTTTAAACTACTTATTTATGTACAGACTTTATAAACATATGAGTAAGACTTAACATTATTGATAATTGAATATTTACTTAAATACAGAAATAAAAACTTTAGAAAAAAAAAACGATTTTGAGCTGACAACTGAAATTGCAGTTTTTTTTTCGTTTTTCTCATTTTTCAGAATAATACATTTTGCAACAAGTACAGAGAGTCGCCTAATTCCCACCTCGTTTTTTGCGCGAGTGACACACTATACTTTTTCTTCGACCACACTTTTAAACGTTACAGAACAAATGCCCGAAAGCTATTTGACATAAGAAACAATATGGCGCAGATAACCTCACAAAGAGTACATATCTTCACGCATACGAAATGTTGACAATTACTGTGAGAAATGATATTTCCCACATTGCACATGCGCAGTGTTGGCAAATACCGTGAGAAATTATTTCTCACAATTTAAAGCTTTAAAGTATGAGAAAAATTCTATTTTTCATAGAGATCGTAGAAAAAAAAATTCTTTATGTAACCTTTGCCCGTAGAATCAACTGGTATAATCGTTGAGATTGTATAACTACCCATTTTAGAAATATACCCCAAATACACATTTTTTAAGGTTTGCAACTTAAGGTTTACAACTGGAAAGCAAAAACCTTAAGAACGAGAAGAGATAATTAAATTCAGTTTGTAAATTTTAAACAAACGCATCGATATCTGTTAATATATTATGAACAAACCAATTTTTAACTCAAAAAGTGAAAGGTTTTTGTTGTAAATATATTACCTTTAAGTATATAAAATATAATTATTATCCGGCTTGAAGCGAATCTCCTTTCCGCTTTCAAAAACACTGAATAATTAATACAAAATACTCAAATTGTTCGTATTTCCTTTATTTTTCAATATTTCAATCCTTATTTTACAATATTACATCGTATTTTTTAAACGTCAAAAAATCAATACTAATCGACTATATTTTTTTTATTTTGCCTACTTTTCTTTTTCAAAAAAAATAAAAAATAATTTTATCTAGTCGGCGACATTCTCTCCCCCGGTTTTGGCTGCTGGTGGCCAAAACCCATTTAATGCCCCAATATTACAAATCTTTATTACTGGTCTTCTATAAATACCAGTAATTGTTTGAACATCAACCATTCTAATTCTGTTGTCCTTGGCTTTGTACAATTTTTTTTACAATTCCTTTTCTCCATTCATTTCTTGCTACATTTTCATCTAATAATATTACCATATCGTTCTCTTTGATTGCCTTTGATTCTTTATTCCATTTACATCTTGGATTCAATAATGGCAGATATTCTTTTAACCATCTTCTCCAAAATTCTTCTGCTAAATTTTGGGCTGCTTTCCAAATGTTTAAATTTACATTATTTTGTTTGAATATATTTGGAGTTATTTCTGCCGCAACTCCCTTTAACAAATGATTCGGTGTTAACGCCTTTAAGTCTTCTGGATCTTCTGATATTCGAGTTATCGGCCTAGAGTTTATCATATCTTCTACTTCACAAAAAACAGTCTGTAACACTTCCTCTTTTGGAGCTTTACATTTTAGAATTGTTGTTAGTGCTTTTTTTACGCTTTGGACCATTCTTTCCCAGCTTCCTCCCATATGAGGAGCTAATGGTGGGTTAAATTTCCATTTGATGCCTTTCATCGCTATTTCATTACAAATTTGTTCTTCGTTCATTTTCTCAATTGCTTTTTTCAATTCCTCGTTTGCTCCTCTTAGATTCGTTCCATTGTCGCTGTACATTTCTTGCGGTACACCTCTTCTACATATGAAACGTCGAATAGCATTTATGGCTGCACTTGTTGTTAAATCGCTGGCAATTTCAAGATGTATAGCGCGGATTACTAAACAAGTAAATACAACACCATATCTTTTCAGTCTTTTTCGCCCTGCTGTGACTTCTAGCGGTCCAAAGTAGTCTATTCCAGTAAAAGTAAACGGTTTAAGTTTACTGGTAACTCTCGCTGTAGGTAGATCTCCCATTACAGGTGCTTGAGGTAACGTGTTCTTTATTTTGCAGTAAAAACAATTTCTCTTGATTTTCTTTATTAATTGTCTCCCTTTTATAACCCAAAATCTTTTGCGCAACTCACTCAAAACAGTTTCTTGGCCTACATGTCCCATTTTTCTATGATAATATTCAACCAATAGCTGTGTAATAGGGTGATTATAACACAAAATTATAGGATTTTTTGTTTCTGCGAGTAAATCATTTGAGTTAGAAGTTCTTCCTTTCATTTTTATTAAATCATTTTCTAAATATGGAAACAATTTTATAATTTTTGAATTTATACTGAGTTCTTTTCCTCTTTTTAATTTATGATATTCTTCGGGGAAACTTTCTAATTGTGAAATTTTGAATAAATATGTTTCAGCCTCTTCAAGATCTTTAACTGATAATGTTCTTTGAGTTATTCTTATTTTCTTGAATTTCTTTATACTTCGTAATAACCAGCCAACTGTTCGCCATAATCGTTCGTATTTAGAGAAACGTGAGATATCAAGAAAAGGAATTTGTTCATTTGTCATCATATTTATAATTTCTGTTTCATTTATTTGTTCTTCACATATTTCTTTCCTTGGATATTGAGGCCAATATACTTCAGGCAATTTTAAAAATTCTGATCCATTTAGCCACCTACTTTCAGCAGTCAGATTAGGTGACTTATCATCTCGGGTTGCTTCGTCTGCAACATTTTCTTTTGAGGGAACCCATTTCCATTGCTCGACGCTTGAATTTTCTAATATTTCACCAACTCTGTGTGAAATAAAAACTGGATGTCGTTTTGTACTAGTTTTGAGCCAGTTTAAAACTGTTAGGGAGTCAGTCCAGAAGGTTGTTGAATTAAATTTAAGAGAATGCCCATTTTGTATCAACTTAGCTATACGGCTAGCTAAAACAGCTCCTTGCAGCTCAGCTCTTGGAATCGTAAGTCCTTTTATTGGAATAACTCGTGCTTTCGCCATTATTAAATACACTGTTATTTCATTTCTTGTTTCCACCCGAATGTACGCAGCTGCCGCGTAAGCTTGTTGACTTGCATCAGCAAATATGTGTAGTTGTATATTCTTTGCATCCGCTATTTTTCGGCAATATGCTCTATCAATTTTCAAATTCTTCAATTCTTGTATTCTTTGCAACCATTTACTCCATTTATGTCCTAATACTTCATTTATAGTTTCGTCCCAATCGTATTTATCTCGCCAAATATCTTGTAGAATTATTCTTCCATGAATAGAGAAATGTGTAATTAAACCTAGGGGATCATATAGAGACATTACTATTTTTAAAATTTCTCGTTTTGTCGGCAGTCTTTTGTTATTAATTAGTTCTGGATCAACTCTACTAAAATTTAGGGAAAATTGAAGAACATCTTCTTTTGGGTTCCAGTATAATCCTAAAATCTTTTCCATTTTAGTCTCCGAAATTTTATCATTTTCAAGATTTTTGACTTCTGTATGAAGATTGGCTGGAATACTATCTAGTACTTTTTGGGAATTACTTATCCAGTTTCGTAATTCGAATGATCCATTTTCATGTACTTCTCTCACTTCCTGAATTAGTTTAATAGCTTCTTCTTCTGTATTTGTTGAGTCCAAATAATCATCCACGTAATGATGGTGTTTTATAGCATCGTATGCTTCGGGATATTTGTCTAATTGTTTCTCTGCGTTCAAATTTTTAATATATTGTGCTATAAATGGTGACGACACAGCACCAAAAATCATAGCTTGCATTACATAAACATCTGGATCTCTGTCTCTATCCATCCCTCTAAAGAGAAACCTCTGCGCATCTTGGTCTTCTTTTCTTATATTTACCTGATGAAACATTTCTTTAATGTCACCAGCAAACGCTATTTTCTTTTGACGAAAGTTAAATAATGTTTCAATGAGTGAAGCTACTAAATCCGGACCCTTCAAAAGAGTGTCATTTAATGATATACCAGAATTTTTAGCAGCTGCGTCGAATACGAAACGTAATTTACCGGGCTTATTCGGATTAATAACACCAAAATGGGGCAAATACCAAGTATGTTTTGGTTCTTTGGAGGCTTCTTCGGGAGTTAATTTTCTTGCATATCCCTTGGTTACGTAATCTTCAATTTTTTCATTATATTTTTTGGCAAAGTTGGAATCTTGATCCATCTTTTTCTCCATATATTTTAATCTTTTAAAAACATTACTTTTACTTTCTGGAAGAACTGTATTTTCTTGTTTCCAGGGTAATCTTACTTCCCATTTCTTGTTGATTTTTCTTGCAGTATTCTTCATAATTTCAACTGCTCTTTCATCGTCTTTTGAAATTAATAATTGTGTTGGTTGCAACACACCGAAGTTTTCAATAGAAAAAGAATCTTTTATAATTTGGTGTAGTAAATCATTGTCTTTGTCTTTTATAAAACATATTCTTTCATCTTGATAAATATTTCTTCCTATTCTTCCATGTATTATCCATCCAAGATTTGTTCTTGATAAAGCTGGTGTATTCTTGGGGCCTTGTAAAACTTGTCTGCTAACTATAAGTTCCCAATTGTCTTGTCCAATTAGGATTGTGGGTTTTGCATTTTCGTAAGGTACGATATTTTCATTTCTTAAATATTTCCATTGATTGCCAAATCTTCTTATATTTACCGATTGTATAGGTAGGTCTAAATTATCTATAGTTCTAAAGTTATTTATACTATATTCTTTCTTACAATTTTCACCTCTGATTTTACATGTCACAGTTTTTGAATCAATCTCTTGAGTGTTCTCGCTGTTTGTCCACCGTATTCTAAGAGGAGATGATGGTCCAGATATACCAAGTTTTTCGGTTAAATTCTTATCAATGAGGCTAACCGAAGAAGCTTCATCTAACAGTGCGTAAACATGACATATTCCCTTCGGTCCTGTTATGACTACTGGTGCTATTTTCAATAATACTTTATTATAATTTCCAGACGTAAAGTTTACTGTTTCTGTTTCTAATATTTTCGTTTCCTTTTCCTTTTGTACTTCATTGTTGGAACGATGCAGCATTTTATTATGATGTCGATCACATCCATCAACTTTACACCTCTTGTCTTTCCTCCAGCATTCAGTGTTTACATGTCCTGTTTGTAAACATACGAAGCATAAATTATTCTCTTTAACAAATTTCCATCTTTCGATAAGATTTCTTTTTTCAAATATTTTGCATTTATATAATAAATGATTGGTTTTCTTGCAAAACATACAATCTTGATTATTCGTTTCATATGTAGTTAATGTTGTTTCTTTCTTAAATTTTGACATATATTTTTCTTTCTTTGCTGGTTCTTGACTTACATTTTCTTTCTTCTGTTTTTCATATGGCTTAAATGTTTTACTAACTATTAATGATTGTTCTAACAACCAATCAGCTAAATCTTTCAAATTCAACTTGTCTTCGCTCTTAGTTTGATGTTTTATCCATTCAATTTGCCAATTAATTGGTAGTTTTGACTTTATTTCTTCTAAAATTTGTAAATTTGGCAGTTGGTCTTGCATGTTTAGTAATTCTAAATTAACTACTAAATGTTTCACGGAACTGGCTAATTTTAACATCGGTTCTAAATTGTTTTCTTTAATGGAAGGTATATTTTTTATTTCTTTTAGGAGACTATGCAATATTTGTTCCGGACGTCCAAAATGTAGTTCTAATAATTTTATGACTTCTTTGACACTTTCTGGATTTATTAAAAGTCCTTTTACAATATCACGGGCTTCGCCTTTCAAACATTTTCTTAATCGTAAAATATTTTCTCTTGGAGTTAGATTGCAATACATGGTTGTTTCTTTAAATTCAGATATGAAGGCTGGCCATTCTTGTGGATTGCCCCAAAATATAGGCAATTCGAGGTTGGTAACTTGTCTTGTCATAAATTTATGTACGTCATTTGGAGAATTACGGTTTTGTGTGGTTAAAGCATTTACAGCATTTACTAAGGCTGCTGTAATTTCAAAATCTTGTAAATTGGATGATTTCTTAAAGGGAAAATTAGTGTCGATATCATTAATCCATTTCTTTATAGCTTCTTCATTCTGTGATTCATTGTCTGGAATTTCATTATATTCCTTTTCTTCTAAATCTAGAAATTCTTGAGCAAGTTCTTCTTCTACTCTTGCATTCTCTATTTGCAATTGTAGATCGATTATTTTCTTTTTACGTTCAATTTCAGCATCTTCTAGTGCTTTTAATTCTTTCTCGGCTTTAAGTTTAGCTTCTAGTTTTCTTCTGTTCGCTGCAAGTTCGCTTAACTTGGACGAATGCGAAACTGATCTTGATAACTGAGCTATTGATCTTCCGTTTTCTGATTTATTATCTTCTTCCGTTATTTTTTGCAATATCTCTTTTTTGCTTTCTTCATGTCTTTCTTCATGTTTCTGTACAGCAGCCAGACGTTCACTTCTTCTAGGTTTAGAAAGTTCTTCTTTATTATATTTGTTTTCTGACATTTTCTTGGAACACTATATTCCACTGCTGATTGCTCTTATTCTCGAAGGACCAATTGTTGTAAATATATTACCTTTAAGTATATAAAATATAATTATTATCCGGCTTGAAGGACCAATTGTTGTAAATATATTACCTTTAAGTATATAAAATATAATTATTATCCGGCTTGAAGCGAATCTCCTTTCCGCTTTCAAAAACACTGAATAATTAATACAAAATACTCAAATTGTTCGTATTTCCTTTATTTTTCAATATTTCAATCCTTATTTTACAATATTACATCGTATTTTTTAAACGTCAAAAAATCAATACTAATCGACTATATTTTTTTTATTTTGCCTACTTTTCTTTTTCAAAAAAAATAAAAAATAATTTTATCTAGTCGGCGACAGTTTTGTAAAATTTTATGTTCGTCTTTAACCTTATGGTTATATTTCTACAGTGGCTTATGCCAACAACATACGATTTTTGCGTTAAATTTTTGCCTAATGACAACACATATATCAATTTAATTGATTATATTTATTATAGCAAGTAGAATTTCGGTGAGAAAACGCGGATAAAATTGATAGGTTTAAAATAAAAAAGATACACCTAAACTACGTTTAAAATCAAATAAAATACTCGATGATATATTTATTAATGTGTTAGTCATAAGGTGAAAAGGTCAAATAAATATCAATACCGACGACTTAACTGGACACTTCCTTATTTATTGATAAACTAAGTGTCATTAGTCATAAAATATAAACAAAACTTATATTACGGTACACAAAATAATCTAAATATGCGGTCGTAAAGATATAAGTAGTACGCCTTAAATATAAATAAGCAAATAAAAAAATTGTTGTCATATTACCAAATCATTTATATCCAAATTCAATTATCAATATATAGACCTTCAAAATTTCAATTTCAATTCAATTATGGAGCTATTTGTACAACTCTCGAGAGATATTAGAATCATGCTAAAAATCGTACAGTAAGTTTTCAATGGATAAGCACGTTTTGAAGTCCCAAGAACAAGATTTTAATATTTTTAACGATGATGTCTGTCCGTGTGTGTGGATAGATGGATGGTGTAACGATTACTCAAATACTAGTGAATAAAAAAGTTGAAATTTTGGATATAACTGACACCCTAGATTAGGTCTGATTAGATTTTGGTGTTAATCTTGTAACCGGAGTGATATTTTCATGAAGATCTCAAGTGTTTTTTGAAATATCTTAATTAATTATGAATATACGAGACTTTCTGTGAATAATAATTTAATATTATGTCTTTAGCTAAAATTTTATCGCTCAAATTTGTTTCTACCTGTCACAATTTAACTATTAGGTACAAGTAATTAATGATTTGGTAAATTTGTTACAATTGCGGTTAATCTGTTTACCTATGGAAATAAATGTTTTAACTTTGACATTGACAATTATTATAATTAACAGAATTGACAGTGAAAATATTAATAATTATCGAATACTCTAAAAGAAATTGTGCTAATACTGTAAGTACAATTATTATAATTGACAGTACTGACAGTGAAAATATTAATAATTATCGAATAGTCTAAAAGAAATTGTGCTAATACTATAAGTACAATTATTATAATTGACAGTATTGACAGTGAAAATATTAATAATTATCGAATACATTAAAAGGAATTGCACTAATACTGCAAGTACTAATTATTTTAATAATGCATTTTATCATAACCGTAGTCAATGCTCGGAAAATATAAATATGAATAAAAACTGTAAAGAGCACAGACGAAAGGTTATGTATCGGTCACATCAGATTTTTTTTATTTAATGTCGTCCAAACAAACAATGTTATGATAAATAATTAATTACAGAGATGGTCCACCCATTTTCGGGTGTGGTTTCTCTGCAATCTCAATTTGAAATTTCTAATGATTTGACATTTAAAGTGCTGATATAGATTGAGTATTTTTCTTTGGGAGTGTCGTCTTCTTTGTCCATTGTTGAGTATCGAAATGTCATCTTCAGATTGCGATCTTTGGGCCTATTGTCATCAATTGAGCTGCGATTTTAACAATGGCAATCGATCGCTGTATTGATTATATCGAAGGAATTGATTGAAGAAAAAGTATGACATGACTTTAATTTTTATTGGGGGTTAAGATCAGTGGCGGGAAAGTTACAATTTTCAGATTTTTTATGTTTATAATTCAAAAATAATCCAAAATAGTTATTTATGCAACTAGTGTGCTGTTTAACTTACATATAAATTATAGTACGAGATAAAAACACTGCTACAGACGTGTTGCATACAACATTTTTCCTACAACCGAAATATTAATAAAAATTCATTTCGAAAGAAAATTAAACAAACCTTTGATAAATGTGTTTATGATGCCTAGCAACGTGAAAAGTACTTTTCCAGCATTAGTGCATGAAAAGCAAAACTTTACAAACTCAAAAGAGGGCATATAATATGTACTATATGCCCGGTTGTAGGAAAATATTTATATTTGAATGCAAAATTTTTGTTTATGAATATAGTCTATATTGATGTCGATGAGCTGATTTCAAATTTGCAAACAGAATTGAAGTATTTCTTTTTGTTGCTGAGAGTTTTGCTCTCAAATTTGCAACTAAAAAAAGAATGCATTTCTCAAAAATGAGTAGAGTTACAATCTCAACAATTACAGCCGTTGATTCCACAGGTAAAGTTACATAAAGAAATGTTTTCTCCACATAAACATACGTTCTTTGGAACGATTCAGTGAAAAATGAGAAAACCAAAAAACCGGAATTTCAGTTTTTCGCCTCCAAAGAACATATATGCAGAGAAAACATTACTTTATGTAACTTTGTCTGTAGAATCGACTGGAATAATCCTTGAGATTGTATATCTAATCCCTTTTTGAGATATATAAAAAACACACATTTTTGAGGTGCAACTTTGAGAGCAAAAATAAATACTTGAATTCTGTTTGTAAATTTGAAATCAACGACGTCTATTAATAAGGACAATATTCAAAAACAAAAAAATTGGACCCAAAAAATATGTATTTTTGGATTATTTTAGATGTATAAACATAATTTTGCGCTAATGACATAAAAGTTAATTTCATACAAGAGAGCGTATCTGGACTAACCTATGTTATTCTCTAATATGGCCCCTCCAAGATTTTTTTTAAATTCCGCCACTGGTAAAGATTAATTTCAAATTAAAAACTGATTTTGTCCCATATCACATATAATTTTCACGGAAATGTTTATAATTGATTTCAATTTTATTTTCTCATAAAGGGAAATAATAAGCTTATATTTTCTTTGAATTTAAGTAAAATAAAAGTGTTCCAGTGAACCAAATAAACAATAAGTAGAGCCAGAACGAAGTAGAGCTAAGAACATGTGACATACTTAGATAAGGTGAACATAAACAGGCAGCATATTAACTGATAAGGTGCTGATAAGACCAGATTGTGCTTTGTTTGATAAGGGGCCCCGCCTTGCTTTACAAGTACTTATACACACTTTCATATTTTCCATACAAACTCCTCCTATTACGAAATTAATATACTAGAAATTTTCCTGTAATTGTTATTCATGATATTAATTAATATTTTTATATTTAATAGTTTTTAAAAATATATAGTATCAATATGGCAAAATTATACATATCTTGTAATTCCATGTGTAGACTGATCATAACAGATAAAATATTTTAGCCTTGGAGAGGTTTAGATGACCTCCCAATAATCTAAAGTAAAAATATTATTCAAGACGCGCAGTATTATATTTAATACAAAGTTCGATGATTATATTTCAAAAATGCTTTCGTTTTCTGAACTACTTTCAAAGGTATAAAGTATTTCATTTGAGCTGATTAAATTCATTGCAAAGTTTGTGTCAATTTCGGTAGATTTTATTTCATTTTCAAAGGAGTTGATCACATAAAGAAAGAGAAAAACAAATGTTTAAAAGTTTGATTAAATTAAATAAATTCAGAAAATTGGAAATATAATTGTAGTATTTTGATTGTTCATAGTTCATTTATTTAATCATGTCACAAAAACTTTTTGTTTCTAACAAGTCAAAAACACAGCGTCAAGTTAAAATAAATATTATATAAAGAAAGTAAACAATCTATCATATCGCAGTCGCGAATTAGAAGGAAAATTAAATTTCCCTGTATAGGCAATTTTTTCATAAGTATTTTATATTTCAATACAAAATACGATTATTTAGGTATGTGCTCAGTAAGGAAATTTGAAACTAATATGAAGCATTTATATTAAATAAACGAAACTTAGATCAAAATATTTAATAATGTAAGAAACGGGACTCGCCACAGATGAATCATCGTGGCTGATCTGTCTGGTCAGAAAGTCGCGCTAAAAGTCAAGTGGGATAGGATCGACACCGCAATTTTTCGGGAATTTTATGCTCTGGAATGTTCGAGACTAGCTGCCCGCAGATATAAAAGGATCACGGCTGGCGGGTAGTTTCAAGTACTTAACAAAATTGAGTATGTCATTTATATAATTTGTGAAGGTGATTTTGGCGTTGACAATTTGTGCTTCATTGTACGTTTTTGTGTAGTTTCGTTAGTTGAATCTAAAACTGTCTTTGTATGTTTCATCTATTATTACATTTGTATATAATACTGTCAGTTTTGACATTTATTTATTTCAGAAATCATTCGATTACCCCCAACAAGATATGTCACTAATTCCCCTTCATCCCAACGATTTGAATCAAATAGTTACAATTGATGACGAGACGAGAGGATCAACATCGAGAAATAGAGTATATATTATTTGGTGATTTTAAATTCTAGTATGATTTCAGAAAAAATATAATACTTAGCACATCACAGAGGTTTCTTTTCATGACTCATTCATAGTTTTTGTCTCGGTTTGCGATTCGACAATAATCTTCATATTTATCAGGAAAAGTCTAACCTCCCTGTCATGTTATATAAATAACTATTATTGGGTCAGTTCAATACTTAATTAGTAGAAGGGGGGTGGTTAAAAGTTAGCTATCGACTCTTATATTCTTATTTCAAAATGATGGCAACCATATGATAAAGCAGATTCAACACGTGATACACTTATTCCTATTGGAAGCTCCGGTATAATTGGCGCATGGCTGAACATTTCCACAGCGTTGCATGCAGTGTGCAGTGTCATCTCCAAGCATGTAAATCTGCCGCCAAGGCCGGACATTAGTGTAGACAGTTTTTATTCCTTTGTGTGAGATAGTAGTTATCGCACACGTGTCACAGTTCCGACTTTGGCTCTGTTTACACGCACGCATATCTCTACACTTACTCCACTCAAACAACACATTCCCCACTATCGGTAGATTTTAATAAAGGTTGATCAAGTTTGGTCTGCTAAATGTTGAAGCAAATAGATCGAAATCCGGTAACAGGATAAGGGTTTATGGTTTGTTTCGGTTTTAGCTTTGTTGTTACTGGGACTGTTTTTACAAACTCAATCTATTACTATTTTGTTGGAGAATGGAGATGTAACATTAAATAGCAACTAGTCCCCTACCATTTGTGCAACTTTATAACTGAAGCTTGATGGTTGATGATAGGCAGTCGTTCAGCTTTGATCTTAAGACAGGAATACATAAGACGACAGACGCCAACTCATCGAAGCATAGATACATATTATTCAAAAGGCAGCGCGTCGGGTCAAACGCAGCTTGAGCGTTCCGAAAAAATAGATAAAAGAGTAGATACATATGAGACGGCATTTTATCTAGTCACATAAATATCGACGTTTTCGAATCAAGACAAATAATTGCCAAGACCAACGAAAAAATATCCTATACTTTGTTATAACGAAAAATTAAAACAGTTCCACTTTCCATAGTGGTTGTAGAAAAAATAATTTTCTGATGTATGTTTGTCCGTACTTTGAGACTTGGAGCCCTTATTCAACGGAACACGCGAATCACTGGTACTTACGCCACTATTTTCGATATTAAATTTAATAGAACAAGCCAAGATTACACTTTTTTGTTCATTACTTTTAGCAATATTTTTCTTCTTGGACATTTCATATTTATGTTATGTGCAGATATTCACTCATTTCGACAGGATGGTGCACTGCCTCATTTTTATAGACTTTTTAGAACCTATTATGTAATCTACTTTATCTACTCGTTTTGGAAATCTTCAGTTCAAATTAACTACTAATTAGTAATTACTGTTGACGTTCGAGTCTCCGAATGATAAAACTATTGTTATTTTTTTGCCCAAGCAAATATTTTTTAATTTACAAATTACTAGTAAGTGATTTTAATTACTTGCCGACAATGATTCTAATAATATATTTCTAATACCATTGGAATTTGCAAAATGTTGCAATAAATAAATGTTTTGTGTTTCATTGTAAAATCAACTTATTTCTAAAATACTGCAATGTTGTCCATACATGTCGAATATATGAATTGGAACCTGACATGTTATTAAAAGTAATCCTGTGGTAACATGAATATAGATATTTTAAATAAAAAACAGTAACTTTGTTAATATCACTTTTTATTTACAAATTTTGTTACTAGTTTCAACCATTACGGTCATCATCAGACAATGGTTGAAACTAGTAACAAAATTTGTAAATAAAAAGTGATATTAACAAAGTTACTGTTTTTTATTTAAAATACTTAACATGTATCACAAAGCAAAGGCTGAAATAATTAATAATTTTGAATATAGATATAGTTGTATCTTTGATTCCATCGTAACACCCTCATTGAATTGCGTATAACCTTACTAATTATACTAATTGCGAGATGATTTCACCTAAGAGAAAAAAATCCGTCAATAACTGTCCGAGACATAAAGAAAAATCTGTTTGTACACAACTTCTAGGAATAGTCGAAATTTCCATGTGTAAAACCAACTGAGAAACCACGATAAGCTATGATTTACACGCAGACATTAGTGTTAGTGTTTTGTTTGTGTGTGAACAGTTGAACACGGATGCGCTGTGACCTTGGACAACGGACGATCATTGGGCGTGGCTCGTCTAATTTAATATAAATGTTTAGTCTGTTATTCCACGCGCGTCTTCAACTTTTCGTGGATACAATACCATATATTACACAAAGAAAAAAGGATTTCGTCATTAAATATACCTATACAGCAACAATTGGACAATAGATTGCTCGGTGAATAATTAGACGCTCACTACTTTATTTGTTCTCAAGTTAATTTCATTAACTTTAAATTCTATATACTCAGATCAATAATATATTTTTTAGGCGGCTGGTGCATAAATTGTTGTTTTTCGTATCTGCTGGCAACTTTAAAGTATCAATTTTTATTTGACATCTGTCAAAGTCAAAATTTTTGGCCGCTTGTTTGTTCATTATTGATTTACATAGTTCATATTAATGTGATTAATTATTTTAGAATATAATAACAAATGTAAGTAAAATTTTAACTATTCCTTTCCAAATATTAATGAAAAAGTAATGAATTTGTGAGTACAAATAGCGGCCGTAAAGTAAATGCGGCCGTAAGGTAAATGCGGCCGTAAAGTAAATTTTGACAGATGTCAAAAATTTATTTTGAATGAAAATTCATAATTTCTTGTTGTAATCGCCTAAAAAATGTTGTGTGCACCTCGGTTAAAAGTTCTTTTTGGGCCTCATCTGATTTGTAGCCTCGGCTTTGCCTCGGTTGCAAACTTCGGTTCGGCCCAAAAAGATTACTTTTAGAACCTTGATACAAAAATAACTATATTATACTTTAGGTATATCCTATATATGCTTTATCCTTACCGTGCATGTAAACACATCCATGTTCACTGTATACAAATATAATAATGGATGAAATATACAAAAAAAAAGTTATAGATTAAATTAACGAAACTAATAGCACCCATATTCAATTATTTAAATATTAGAAAATATCCGTTACCACGGTTACAGAATCATTTCTATTTTATGTTTGTCTTTGGTTGGATGCGGTTAGCAATAATAAATGGAAATGTAAGAGGAAAATATGAAAATACCTAACTATTCTGAATTAAATATTTTTATTTGAACAAAGTTTAGTTTTACATTTCCTAATTTTTGTCATTTTTGACGCGTGAGTGATACTTTGTTAAAAAAAAATACCTGCAGAAGTTGAAATCCCAGCTATACAATTATATGTCTGCAAATAAGAATCCAAAAATGTTACCTTTCGGGAACACTTATTTATACAAGCAATTATTTTCTGTAATAAAAAATAGTAAGTCTACAGAAAGATATTTGACTTTGATTCATTTTTTTTATCAAAAAGACAATTCCCAATCTGACTCTATAGCTAAAATAATACTATCCGAATCTAAATGTAACATAGGTCATGTGACCCGTGGTGCTAAATGAGTTTGCAGCAGAAATTAATGAAGTATCAACTAGGAAAAATTAACTCTATATATTTATATATGTTAGAACGCATTGCAGGAATTATAATTATAGAATGTTAATTTTAACAATTTTTAGAACCAGACGAAAATTTAATTTGTAGGTAAAGATATTTAAATGTCAATAACATGAACTAACTAGATATACACCTTTACTACTAAAGGCCTTATTTCTTCTAAAATATTAATATTTCATATTCTCAAATATTACATTTTGCACTCAATATACTAAGTATCTAGCCCTTATCTTATCAGTAATTTAAATATTATAAATATGAACTGAGATTTATACAAATATAACATTCATGGGTAAGTAACTAACTGCGTAAAATATTATACTTATAATTTATTGACTTACTAACACCTTACCAGGATTATCAATAAATACATTTTTAATAGCTTTATCAGAAGATTAAAATGTTACTTGTAAACAGTTCTGCCTACAAGAAGATATATGTAAATTTTAACCAAACTTAAAAAATATTAACTGCTATATTCAATTTGATATTTCGATACGGTACTTCTGTTTAGGAAAACTGAAAATTTAAATTATATTTAAATGAAGATAGTTTTTTTTTAAATTTTTACGAATATGCGACTTTCATTAAATATAAAAAACAATTGAATAAAACAACTTGTTTAGTTTTAGGTCTGTAATTATTTATTTATTAAACCCAACATTTCGGCTGTAATGACAATTACAACAAAGCAAGTATACAAGCAATTAAGAAACGAATTATAACATATTTAATATAGGAAGCCATGCTTTAATAATTTCCAAACCAGCATTGTGATTGAGATTAATATTCTTAGTTTTAAAAATCTCAATGGCTTCTCTAATTAATCTTGTGTTGAGAGATATAGAATTTGAAATTATTTTCGTATCTTGAAATTTTATTTCATGAAAATTCTCCAAATCATGCTCTGCGATTAGATTAAACCAGCCTGAGAAAACGTCAGTCAGACTGATAAAGCAGTCACACCCAGTAATGGGTAAAAAGATATGAAGATATATTTGAAAGTTCATAAAAAGTATTTTTTCATTCTTCACTAATTATAAACTTAATTTTTCTCACGACTAACACTTATTTAACATCGAATTACTAAGCGTGTAGGAATATGGCACGTTCTACCGTGCATAAAAAATTTGGAAATTAAGCGAACGAAAACGTGATCAAATCTTTTTCACCTGATCTTAATACAAGTCTGATAGTACACGAAATTAGGTATACTCAAATTTAAACTTAAAATCTAGGTTTGCTACTTTGAACGTGGGAAAATATTACAGATATGTCATTACCTACATATTTATCTTACACTAGTGTTTTTTAGATATTTTATGCAATTATTTTGCCTATAGCAATTGAAAGAAAAATGTGGATAAAAGTGTTAAGAGAAACTGCTATATTTAAAACAGTCCATTTTATGGGAGGTATTTTCTCTATTGAAGTCAGATGCTAAACACTGCAAGTTATCGGTTATATTCACAAGAATGATTAATTATTCGTCATTCCATTTTTCAAAATAGTTCACTCGTTCTGTCACTCTATATGGCCGACGTTCTGGATTTGCAAAATCATATATTTCTTCTAAATCTTGGTCCTCGAGTTTTTTGAAGTCATTGAAAATATCTCTTTTAAAATGTTATTATATGTAGGTTAGAATTGACAATTACAAATAAAAAGAAAGAACTCGAGGCTTTTCGATATAATTCGGTCAATATTCACAACCCGAACCAGTTTATTTCGAAGTTCAAGTTCCCAATAACTTATCTATAAGATAAAGCTAGATATTCTACAAATATATATTATACTGTGTCAGAAAGACGGATTTGACGTTTATTTGACAAATATATTTCATTTCAAAATTTATTCGTACTTGGAAAGACCGGGCCTAGTACAAAAAACCTCAATATCGTGGTATATACTGGACGAAAAATCATCAAAATCATTGCTTGATGCACGCGAAATCTTGTAATGAAGAGAGAAGCAACAAATACTGGCTCTGAAATAAAGAGATACGATGTGGGAATTAAGACATCATGCAGAGAAGTTCAAAAAGAAGAGAAGAAAAGGTTTTGTTAAGACGATTTGGGCTCAGGAAAAGACAAGGTGAAAGAAATTATTACGAATAGGAAGTTTAATGTATGATATATGTGTATCATTGACACGATGTATTATAATTAAACTATAAATACAAAATGGAAAGTCGAGTGACAAAAATAAATAAATAGTAACAATGAATATAGAATATTTTATAATTTAAGCTTCATTAGAACATAATAGACAAATCAAAAATGTATTTGCGATATTAATTTCGGTAAAAAGTACAGCGGGAAAACCCCTATAATTATAATTATAGATCCTACAAATGAAAAGAAGCAACAGTAATATGGTTAACAAAAAAAGCATCCGCAAAAAACACCGAATCACCATTTGTAATGCAACACCAACTAAAATCCCAACTCATCAATCGCAAATAAATTATCGTCAGCATCAAGAGAAAACAACTGAGCAAGCAACAAAAAACAGTCGTGCATAAACAAACCTCGCAACAACTGAAGAAGGCGTTGGCGACAAAAGAGCATCTCGCTCGTAGGTTTCAAGCATAGCCAACTTCCTACACTAGAATACATTGTAGCTGAGATCGTATTTAACTTGCATGAAGACAGGTGTTTGACTTGCGGAGTCAGTGACTGTCAAACTTTAATCAAGGGGTAGGCAAAAAGATATGCTGTTGATAGTTGTGCCACTTTACAATGAATTCAATTAAATAAACTCTTAATTTATATGACCTGGATTGAATCGTTTTATTTGATATCTATCATACTTTAATAATAACGCTGTAATCTTATTACTTCCTTGTAAGAAATAAAGGAAATATTGTAACTGCAAAAAAAGCTGTTTTCAGATTTCGACGGAAGTACCTGTTTTGATCATTCCTGAATCCATTTTGACTAGTTTCGACATGTCTGTACGTAAGTACACTTTATTTTCCGCAGTTGATCTTCACGTCATCAATTTCTGCCGTAAGAATTATTAAATTTTTATCTTGCATCTTTGTCGTATACACATAGCATAGATGAGAATTTTCTTCGCTGTCTCATTATCGTAAGTGATACAGAGGGGTATATATGTTATCTGCGTCTAACCAACGACAAAAATGAAATAGGAACAGTGTAACCACGGTAACGGATATTTTCAAATATTTAAATAACTTGAATATGTCATTAATGTCATTCTGTCATTTATGAAGATAATTTTGGCGTCGACAATTTGTGCTTCATTGTGTGATGATAGTTTGTTAGTTTAAACTACAACATTTTTTATATTTTCGTTCATTATTATATTAGTATGAAATACTGTAGTTTTCACATTTATTTACTTTGGAAATCAATTGATTTCGCCAGACAAAATGTATTATAATCTCGAAAGAAATCTGTTTTCAGCTAACCATTTTGATTATCCCTGAATCCGTTAATATATTACTATTATATTACTAGATACTCTAGATTTTATTGTGTAGGTAATACAATAAGGAATAATGATAAACATTTTAATCAAATTTTTAAAAACTGATCCATATAGAAAGGAAGTTCGAAGATATGAAACGAATAAAGTTGAAGAATTATTAGCTGTAGAATGATCTCACTTTCAACTTTCAAGCGAAATAAGATTAAATGAAGTGCAACAAAAAATGTATATGTGAATAATTTAGCGTACTTGGAAGTCATGTGGTGCCAACAACAGATTTTTAAATTTTGTTTAACCCAAGTTAATTTCTAAAGCAATTTTTTAAAATGTCATCCCTCTGTCTGAATACACATTCTAGCCCCTCATATAATCGAAAAAATAGTTCTCTGAAGAGAATCAGATTTGGCTCGTATGGATGTACTTGTAGCATGTTATGAATTAATTCATACCTGGTTTAGAATTTTTCTACTTAATCTACACTATTCATATATCCTCAAAAATAATAGTCAAAAATCGTCGGTAGCTAAAAGAAGTGAACCTTTTCTTCCAAATAGCCGGTTAACAAAGTTGTTATTTAAATACGTTCTAACGTTCCTACCAAGATAATCTTGTTGTAAATACAGGCATATTCCTGCTTTGAAAACGTAGACATAGCAAATTATATTTAGGATAACACAAGTACGAAATTTTCAAAAAGAAACAATTACTACAATTAAACAACAAAAAAGTGTATGAAAATTTCAATTAGAATAGTTACTTTTGTGTATTTTGACTAGAAACATTCTTGATTTGAAAATATAGCCATAGCAAATTATCTTTAAGGTAACACAAATATGAAATGTTCAAAAAGAAACAATTGCTACAATTACTCAAGAAAAAAGTGTATGAAATTTTCAATTACAATAGTTACTTTTGTATATTTTGACTAAATTTGTAATAAAGGTAACAGTACTCATACAAACTAACAGACCCTATAATTCAAAATTCAATTAGCCTGTATCAGAACAGGCCGTTTCGATACCTTACTGTACTATTGGCGATATAATCAATAAGCTATGTGCGAAGTGGGCGGGTCTACAACCTTAATGATCTATAGATCACAGGATCGGACCGGTCGAGATAGATCTACAGAATGGGTTAGTTTAGCACGTGACTTTTAACTTGAAATTGAGATGATCATTGCTTCAATTTAATCAAAAGTGGTTTAGTTTCCGTTTTATTTAATGCTGGTAGAAATTACCACTCATAGCTTATTACCCATTGTTGGGTGTGGCATCGGCTTTATCGAAGATTTCTGTAATGTTCAGTTTCAGTTGAACGTGATATGTCTGTTTTGGCAGATTACCAATATTACTTAAATTTTAGTTTCCGTTTAATGGTTAATATCACATGGGAATAAAATGTCAAATGAACTATTCAACATTGCTCTCAAAATTTCAAATCGCATTTTTACCTCTCGCCCCTCAGTAAGAGGAATCATGCTAAAAATCTGATATAGTTTTCAATGGATAAGCATATTTTGAAGTCCCTAGAATACGATGGATGGATGGATGAATAGATTGATAAATGGCTGGATGGATGAATAAATGGATGGATTGATGTAACGATTACTCAAATACTAGTGAATAAACAAAGTTGAAATTTTGGATATAATATTTTGACACCCTAGATAAGATCTGATTAGATTTTGGTATTAATCGTGCAACCGGAAGTGGTATTTTCAAGGAGATCTGAGTGTTTTTCTGAAATATCCTAATTTTTATAAATAATAATTTAATACTATGTTATTAGCTAAAATCTTATAATTCAAATTTGTTTCTACCTAGCTCCATTTAATTAATACAAGTAAATAATGATTCGGTAAACTTGTTACAATTATGGTTAATCTGTTTACCTATGGAAATAAAAGTATATTGTTATAAATGACCATAATCTCGACTGTAATAGGATACTTTAGTTCTACTCCTGTATAATATAGAAAATGACACCATAAAAATACGCAATGACAAATGTATATACCGTCAGCTGTCAGATGGTCATAAGAAGGATGATCCACATATAAAATAAACGTGAATAATTGATTTCTGGTTCTGTGATTGGCCGAGAAGAGTGAATTATGACTCATATTTCACTCTCCTGAAATATGGCTACTATAATTAATCGAAAAAATTTAAATAATGCAGATACATTTATACAAGAGTAGAATAGTATATTATTTAACAAGCATAATATGTAGGCTATATTACACGAGGATGTAATTAAAAATACGAGCGGTAGCGAATATTTTTAATCATCCGCGTGTAATGTAGCCATATTATGCGAGTCAAATACTATACTTTATCTACAACTATCAAGCATATAAAAATATGATATTATTTGTTAAATATTCAGTTAACTGTGAATAGTTCATATATAGCTTAAGAAATGGCCACAGTAGCACTTAAATGTCAAAATAACTATTCAAATTGTATTTATTATACTTTTATAATCATTTATATTGATATTTATGATAAAAAATATATTATTAATAAATTAACAGTTTATTAAAATGTTATATGTTACATTACATGCTCTATTTATTACAGAAAAGTATAGCGTGTAATATAACTTTTCATATTACACTTGTGTAATATGAGTAGTATATTATATGTAGTATCACACGTATAATATACCCATATTTCAATAGTTGTAGATAAAAATGTTTTATATTTGACAGTTACAATTATTATAATTGACAGTAAAAATATTATAAAAGTAATTGTAGAATATTTTAAAAGGAATTGTACTAATACTGTAAGTACAAATTATTTTAATAATACATTATACCGTGTCGGCAATCAACGCACGGATACTCATATATAAAATATAAATTAATAAAATTAATAAAAAGTGTAAAGGGGACATCAGATTTTTTTGTTTGCTTAAAATTTAAGCCTTATTGGTGCAACTGGGCATAAGAACTGTGTTAAATTGACTCGTAGATACAAGTCGAAGCAGACAAACCATAAACAATGAATATTTAAACAATGAAAACCGATATCTAAATTCTGCCGCCTACTGTACGAAGTGTGACGTAGAGGAAACGCCCAAGTTCTCATCACATTACATAAACTCACACACACTCAAGTACATACAGTGACTCTTGACATCGTAGAGAGCCGTGGAACAGAAGACGACACTACAGCCTTGACTCAAGTTGAGGGGAGTGACTGAACGTTCGTCAGTGGAAGGGGCACCAGCAAATATTAGCAATAAGTGTTTGTTTAGTTGTTAGAAACATTTAGAACATGTTGCAAAATTAGAATGTTGCTGTTGCAACACGTTCGAAGAGTAGTCAAATAAATATATCATCAGATTTTTTGCAACTTGAGCTTCAAGAAGTTTGTCCTAATTTATATATTAGCTTTTTTCATCTTCCCGAAATGTTTCCAGTCACAATTGAATTCTAAACTTAGTTTTAAACATAAAATTGCATTGTCTAACATTATATACTTCAAAAATATCTATTTTTAGGTCGAATAATTTGTTTTTACAAATTGACAGACTTCGTTGTGCTGATTTCAAATTTTTAAATGGAATTTAAGATATCTTTTTGATCTTGAGATATTTACCCTCAAACTTGAGAATATTGCAAAAATTCTACAGGAAAAAATACATAAAGAAATCGTTACTCCACATATAAATTCCTTGAACTGATTTGGTAAAAAATAAGAAAAATGAAAAATTAGCAAAAGATCATATACTTTTGCGATGTAACTTTGAGAGCAAATATCTCAAAAACAAAATGATACATTTCAATTAACATGGACTATTTTGTAAAAACAAAATTTCTAACCCAAAAATCAATATTTTTGGAGAATTTTAGATAAACACACCTACATGTTTAAAATAAAAAAAAATGGTGATTAACGTTATGTTGTTATTTATACCGTATTTTTTAATGTGAAACATGGAGATTTATCATATCCATGGTTACGACTTGATATTTGATTGAAAGCAATGTATATTTTCTTGTCTCATTTAAAATGAAACATAGGCAACGAATTTGATATTTGTTTTATGAGTTATAAAACTTTCTGACAGGCCTACACCAAGTGTAACAATAATTTTAAGAATCATTAATAAATTTAGAGAAAAAGTAAAATAATTTTTTTTAAATCCATCCATTAACTGCTAATCAATGAATCGATATACTATAAAACTTTTGAATTACATACGATGACATTTGGGAAATTGTAATATTTTGACAAATGTTTAGAATTTGAAGATATCCTGAATACAAACTTTTGAATTTAAAGGACACCTATAAAAGGAATCTGGATATGTAAGATACCATTTTATCATTTCCTCTAAAGGTATTAATGATTCTTAAATTTGTTGTTCAACTTGGTGAGGGCCTGTCAGAAAATTTTTAACCCAAAAAACAAATGTCAAATTGTCTTAAAAAATACTCATGATATTATAATTATGTAAAAGTTGCAGTTAAATATATAGTTCCAGTTTATCTGATTGACCACACGCAAATAAGACTTAATTTATTCGCGAAAAATTAATATTTGTCATTGTCATTTAAATCTGTGTCACCATACCACACCCAAAATGAAAAAAAGGTGTTACGTTATACTTATTTCAAACTCTTACATCACTTTGAAATGTACCCTTTAATAATACATATAATTTACTACAAATAATTATTATAATAAACAAAATAATATATTTTTCCACTATTAAGTACTAATTACTAATGCTGTCAATTTTCCAAAATAAAAAATAATTCGAAATTTCATTAGAAAAATGATACGAAATCCAAAATTCAAAAATTCGAAATTCAAAAAGGAAGTAGGCAATAAAAAGTAGAGAAAACAAAAGAAATGGATAAGCATATTTTTCTAATTGTAAAACTAGAAGAATATAATAACAAAGAAACTATAAAAGTTATATTGTTATAATATTATTTTTTTTAGTAATTTATGATTTTTAGTTAAGAACATTTCACCGTATTCCCAAAAGAGGCACTTTCTTTTTGAGGTTACAATATTTATACCAACAAGCAAAAGGAAATAAAATAGAAAACAAAATTCGAAACTCCAAAATTATTAATTTTTTTTTCGAATTTACCATCAGCGCTATCTATTACAGTATCTTACCAATACGGGATTCGAACCCGAAATCGTTTCATGGTAAAATATATCAGACAATCGTCAAAATCTATTATACTGTTTTATTTTAAAATGTAACGAACAAATTAAGGCAAAAAATGTAGACACAGGAAAAACCATAATAAATATTTATTTATTAGTATTTCAAACCATATTTAGAAACTAGAAAATAAAGTTGTTATAATGTGAAATTGATACAAATCAGCAGATAACAATCTGAAGTGTGGTGAAAGATAATATCTAGTTAGACGCTATTGTGTTTATTTACTTTCTTGTTGCTGAAATAGTACTATTATCTACGTTTTTCTATAAATATATATGTGACATGTATTAATAATTTATAATCAAACATTAATTAAAGTATCGAATGTTGTGTTTCGCAATAACGAAAATATTTAAATTTTATTAATTGTTTTCATTGAATAAATGTATTTCATCTTTCTCATCTATTTATTAATGCTAGACTTTATTCCATGTTCTATAATTCTTCATCTATTTATAGCTCTACATTATTCTACCTAGTGTTGTCGTCTAGACAAGTCAAGAAAAGACTGCAAAATCTTGTCTTGTCTAGAAATTTTAAGACATTATTATTCGGCAGCGTTCTTTTTCTATTTTACAATCACTGTTTCAGCTCGGATGGAAAAAGATTCGCATGATATATTTATATTTAGAAGATTTAAAATTTTTAATTAATCTAGAGTATTAAAATTTGTCCATAATAAGGAAGTCTTGTCTTGTCTGAAAATATCAAGACAAGACTGCCAATGACAAGACAAGAGTTTGCTCATATTTTTGTTCTGATTTTTATCTCTACACATGTATTTTAAAACTTGATCTATTTCTTTATTTAGTTACTAACCTCAATTATATCTTTATCTGTAAATGTTTTTGGAAGTAAGGAATTAATTTTAAGGTATATGTTGTACCAATTTCTTGCTCAAGGAATATAAATCAATAATATACTCTACTACATATTTTAAATTGATGTATAATTATAACATTTTTTGACGTCATTTACAATGCTAATTTCCATATTTTAATTGTAGTAATTCGTATCATACAATGACATTTATAAAGTAATTATATGTTGCAATAAAATTAAAGCAAATAATAGATATTAGGATATTGCCAATTAATAACGTTGCTTTCAATCTCTACCTATGGTGATAATAATTTCCAATACATCTTAATTGCAATTACCCCTATGTAATTACACGCAATTATAACAAAGAACAGACCACTTTGATAACTTAATCATCAGAGGATTACTTTTTGATTGGATCTTCGATTTGTGGTTTGGAATTGTGGTACAAGAATAAGAATTACTCAATGTAGATACTTTAACAACTCAATTTTATAATATATAAGGTTTGATTCTACAATTGATCATCAATATGTAACCATGTAATTCATATCGTCAAAGGCAAAAGTGGGATTGATGACATCTTCTTGTCGGGTGAAATCGTTTGATTTCCAAAGTAAACAAATGTCAAAACTGACAGTATTTTATAGAAACATAATAATGGATGAAATATACACCTAAAGGCCTAGTTTTTTTAATTCATCTTCAAAACTAGGGAGGTAAGTATTTGTCAGACTATAATCACAGAACAGTTACATACAGAAGCGACATTCCGTGTCGGTACCTTTCATGTTACCCTATTCAGTTCTATGACCTTGGAGCATTGTGTAGACCTTTAAAATTGTTGACTTCCCCTATCTCTCTCTAAGATGTGACAAAATTCCGATTTTGAACAATGAGCCCTTTAAATTTGTTGAGTTTCCCCATCTCTTTCCAATTTTCGTTTTTCTGTCTTACTGTCACTTCTGTATACACTTATTTTGTGGTATAACTATAATTATATATAAATTAAATAAAAAACAGTTTCAAGATTTAAATCTGAAAACTTTCAATTTAGTTTTTCCCTACAATTTGTGTTTGCGATATTTTTTGTCCTACTCCTGGCGTAAAACAATTGAACAATAAGGGTCAGTGCTTAACACAATATTTCCGGTTTTGCACGCATGCGTAACGCACAAACATACGCACGTATCCTGCACTAGTCATAGTAAAATGCAATGTATATTGTTATGTGCTAAATTTACAAACTATATTTACTAATACTATAATAGTATATTTAGTAATAAGTAGGTAATAGGTTCTGTACTATCATAGTACTTCATGACAGATAGCTTTAACAGTAGTTGTTAAAAAAAAGCACTAGATAAAATGACATCTTTATAAGACGGAAAAATTAGATGCAAAAAGATAAAATTGGATGTTATTGTAACAGACTGTTAAGTCGGTTAATATTCTTTTTAACTCTTATGCGGTTATAAACATTGCTCTGTAATATGAGCCGTTAATAGTATAGTTGTCATATTATATTTTTTATAACTACTACATGGTTTTAGTAAACACAAAGTTATTACATTTATTAAATTTACAGGGATTCGTATTTTACAATTCAAAAAACTTAAATGACAACTTTATTTTATCTCGTGTATTTGTTTATAACCAAGAATTTTGTTGTAGTAACTTAGTAACGCACAAAATTAAGCAGTCCTTGGTATTGTCTTTTTTATTTTGCAAATGCCTTCAAAATATCAAAAAATCATCATTTTGAATACATTTATATTCTTAAGCAAACGGAAGTAGAAAAAATATTGTAAGAAACATATAAGGAAACTGGGTGGTTATTTAACATCTGCTCTTACAAAACTCGCCTTCGACTTATTTTATAATTTTCGCATGCGTTAAATAACCTCATTTGTTTCTGTACTTAATTTTGTATCTAAAATATTTGACCATTTCATAATCAATGCTTGATTTACTGATCAACTCTGATCTACGAATCAATACAATTCACCCTTAAAAATATCAATGATCAACTGATATGTCGTATTCCATTAATCAAGTTTTGATCATCTTATTTGATCCTCCTTTTGACGTTCTGACATGTCTTCATGTGCGCAAGAATCGATGTAAATTTTCCCTTTTTCGTTCTTCTTTGCCGTTTTATTTTTCAGATATGAGAAATATAATTAGAAGAGATGAAAAAAGAAGAGAAAAAAATTACAGAAATTTTAATTCACACTAATAAAGTTATGTAAACTGTCGAAACCATAAACAAAACTGTGGTGAATTTGGCTGTAAATTTACCTGCATTATAGTTATTTTTGTTAATTTCTATAATGTGTATCAATCTTTCGTATATAACCCTCCTAGGTAAAAATAAATTATTGACTATTATCAGATAATTTCGACTTTATTAGACCATCCTTAAGTGAAAGATTGATGTACGATAAGCTTAAACCATCACTTACTACTTTTAAATTATTTCCAGTTAAATTTAAAATCAGGTGCGAAATTAATGTACAAGAACTACTCTATAATTAAATAACATTAGAAATTATCGCAATAGCCATTAAAATTAATCATTCCTTCGTGAATATCAAATCAAATTCATCGTATGCAAATGCGTGCAACGCGTACTCCATCGAGATTCAAGTAAAATTACGTCGTGTAATTTGTGAGAGGCGCAACTTTCTGAGTTGGTAGGAAATTAAATTGAAACGGTACATCACGTTAGCCAAATTAGAAATTTATACTTTGGTAATAGGTAGGTGAACGGCGCCATTTTATAAAAATATCTAGTGATTCGAGCGAAACAAAATATTTCTCGAATCTCGCTCGTCTTGTCTTGAAATATCTCATCTCGGGCGAAAAGAAAACGATTTTAAAAACAAAGCTTCGAAATGAGAAAATAAAATCGAGATTTTCAAATTTCAATAATTTCGTCGAGATTTGTGAAGGTTTTAAAATTATTTTTCTTCTATTTTTTTATGACTTGATTTACAAGATAAAAATTAAATTTCTTCGCCGCCGAAGTAGAAACACAGCTACATACTAGAAAAATAAACAAGTATCCACATAGGCACTCTGTAATATCAGAGAATAAGAAATAACTTGTAAAATAGAAACCTGCAATAGCATCCTAAATGTCACTATAAAGTTAGATAACCTAAAAGTAAAATTACTAGAACCCACGGTTGGTCAGATTTAAATAATTTAAATCAACTATTTTTTTAAAGATAAAAAAATATAATAATTATAATAAAACTTTAATTATTTCTACGAAACAATTAATAATAATTAAATTATATTCTGTATATAATAATATCGTAAAATTAAATGCTAATTTATCATTTTAATTCTCATATAACAGAAGGAAAATAAAAGATATTAAATATGTACCTAATAGTAAAAATTCTTTGTTACTCTTCCTAGTTTTATTCAGATGAATGAAATAAAATATTTATATTGCTTTTTAAAACAATTAAAAAGGGCAGTAATATTCAGATATCTTCAAAAATTAAAAAAAATCAATGACTTCATTTTTTTAACTAAATCATGATTTTTGCTAAAAACCATCAACAACTGACAAGTTTAAATTGATAACCAAAAAATTCCATACGCCATCTAACAGTAGTAACAGGGTACCATTAAATAAAAAAATCAGAAACCTTTTTATATAACTATTTAGTACGCAGACAAAATATAGATTGAGCAGATAATCATACTTTACTTACATTTTTATACTTTAATTATAGTTTGAAAAAAATTAAGTTATTTCTTAAATATATACTTTCTTCCTAATTTTCCAAAAAAATGTTTAATTTCCCTAAAGCCTGTAATATTCAACTTTTGAAAACTCAAGAAATCTCGGCGAGATTCGAGACCGAAACGACATAATAATATTCGAGACAAGAAAAAACGAGACGAGACAAAACATTTTACATTTAAAACGAAACGATACTAGAAAAAGAAAAATCTCGTCTCGTCTCACAAAATAACTAAAAATATGAGCATCAAAGAAGGAATAAATGAAGAGTGAATGTATCCAGCACAAAACACTTAAGAAATGAAGCGATCTACATAAGGGTGTGGGTGTATCTTAATTCGTGTCTATTTGATTTCCTCGCTATCATTTAGCCCATATGTGTCAATAGGATAATGCCGATCCCTGCAGGAATTAGCAGGAATTAGCAGGATGGTGTGATGACGCTTGTCCTGTCTCCTGCCAGCTAAGACCGCGCCCAATTGCTTCAATTGCAAAATTGTTGTCATGGTGATCACGTTATTAACATCATTAAAAAATTATAAGACGCCGTTCTTGATGAAGATTAATAGATGTTTAACTGTTGCAATTATTGGGTTTGGCAAGTGTACATTTGAAAAATTCGAAACACAATGTAACCCGAGATGTAACCTTAACATTCTATTGTCAGAATATTAAATAGTTATTTGTATCACTAGTACAGAATAGATTTATACAGAAGCGACAGTAAGACAGAGAAACGGAAATTAGAGAAAGATGGAGAATGTTCACAAATTTAAAGGGCTCATTGTTTAACATCGGAAAGTTTCCTCACATCTGAGAGAGAGATAGGGGAAGAGCACAAATTTAAAGGTCTACGAAATGCTTCAAGGTCATAGAACTGAAAAGGGGAACATGAAAAGTACCGACACGGAGTGTCACTTCTGTATGTAACTATTCTGTGTCACTAGTCCAGAAACTGAACTTTTGCGAGAGCGAGCTTATTTTGAAGGGCCGAGCAAATAATGCTAGATCTCGCAAAAAAGTATCTGGGCGTGTGATACACAAGATTTTTGGCGCCGATGACATTTTTAATTTATTAAAGAAATGTTATTATTACCTAAAATTTTATACACTATAGGTTTTTATGTTAGTACCATTTCGATTCACATGGATATATAAACAATTCACTTGTTTTATTAAAAAAATTTAGTGATATTTGTTGTAACCTACAAATAAAACGAATGCGAATTGATATTTTTCAACAATTAACGAAATCCTAACCGTACAAGAGTATAATATGAATAATTAATCAAATATTGTTTTACATTTCCGATAATATAAAATTAAAAATTTTGACAAAATGTAATGCTAAAATATTTAAGTGGTATCCCTACATTTTGCCGGCCTAGGCCTGCAAACAAAGAGTTTCTGGATTTTGAGTTCCGTAATACTAGTCATAAATAAATAATTAATAAAAATACATATATGAAATTGATTATGATGTTCAAGCCAAATAAGAATTGTCAACATTTGGATGGGAGACCGTAATTGTCCTAAATTATTTTGCAACACTAAAATCATGTTATGATTCCAATATATATTATCAGATAAGAAAAGTAAAATATGTTGTAATTAAATTGATATAGTATTACCGAATATTTAAAGATTATAGTATTTAATTAGTCAACACATATTCCTTACAAATGAATGGCGATTTTCCATAATAATATTGTCGCAATTAAATCATTTTATAACTAAAATATAGTCTATAGATTTCAAGTAAAATATTTTCAAACTAAACTAACGAATAATAAAAAGTCGCTATACAAATACAAAAAGGTTATTCAAAAAATAAAATTATGATTGTTAGCACATTACTAGTGACCATATTGTTACAATGAACAACAATTTTCCAAAATAAACAAACAATTGCTTACCATGAAAACCATGAACAGACTGGTCCTTATCTTCGTTTTCCCAAAGTTGCCGCCTTGTTAAGCTAAACGGTCGGTTCTCACGTAAACTTACTTCTGATAATAGTTATTACAAGCAACAAGTATTTAAACTTAATTAACGCGATTAACTATAAATATATCACAATCGACCGGCTGTTGGTTTAAGGCACTTGAACGGAGGGCTTACCTGGAACAAAAACAAATTGAAATTAGTTATCTTCAACACAATAATTAACACAATCAAATAGAGACAATTTTATATCAAAATCATTACTTGTAAACCTTTAACTTTAATTATATCAAACAAAACTGACATTTCTAGTACTTAAAAAAATATTTTACCTACATATAACCTCAAAAATGAATCACATATTTTATGGGTTATAATTTATAATAGATCACAACATTCATATCAAATATAGAATATTTAACAAGTTAACTTATACACATCCTGTTTCAAAACACTTTTTAATAATCAAAAAAACATTTTCACATTTCAAAACAACCAAAACAAAATACAACAACCAAGTACTACTGAAGTCAAAAATGTATTATTCAACCACAAAATTAAATATTAACAAAAATATCACTCACGGCTATTTACCCAAAACTGAAACTTTGGACACTCTAGCTGGTGTGGACAAAACACCACACGACTATTTTTTTTACTAATATTCGTACACAGATTATTCAACTTGTTAATTCGACTATCGCTAAATCAAATTCTGTATAATTATTTTTCACATAAATGTACACTGTAGTGCACTCTACATGCCAGCTAAAGTGCCTGTAATGCAACGACTAGTAAATGTTCTCACGGTATAAATACATCATTGTTAGGTGTGCCACATTTATTACAGTACAAGTATCAGTACTTATTTATTTTTCAAAGGATTTCAACTGGTGTGGACAATGCACCACAAGATAAAATTTTGATTTTTTTACAATTATTTTTCACACAAATGTGATGCACTAATACAACAGGTAGTGTTCATTGTATAAATATATAATAAGCAGTAAATGATACACACTTTTGTTAAGTATTTGTATACTACCTTTTGTTTTTATTTTCACTCATGTCAAAACATAACCTCATAAAAAAATAACAGTGAAAAAATTACTGTAAAATATTTATAGAAATACTAATATTAACGAGATTATCCTCCCTATTCTGTAACTCAGTTGTTAATTTTTAACTAGTTGCTAATTTTTTTCTCCAATGAAAATATATAGTACAGGCGAAAATATCAAAACACCACTTGTAAAGTTTGTTTTTATTTGTCAAAAATTTTATCACCTGGTTAAAAATTAACCACTGAGTTACAGAATAAGTCTCACAATGTATTATATTTATACTTTTAATTTGAAAACAAAAACAAAAACAAAACAATCACAACTATCACCCCGAACTTACAAACTAGTAACAGAACTACCAACCCTCACCAACTAAAAACTACAAACAGTAAACTCCCTACACTTACAATTCACAACAAACAACCCACTGTCGCCTTCTAGAGTGTCGGCATGATGACAGACACCAACACTACAACAGCTAGTGCAACACTGACAAGCACAGTGCCGGCAGGAAAGCATAGTTCACGTGCTGCTACGCCCACAGAGTGGGGGGAAGATGAACCGCGGGAAAAGAAAGGAACGAGAGGATAGGATGTAGGAAGTGAACGATGAGGAGAAATAGTGAAGTAGTGGGTTTGTGAGTTTTGCGGGTGTGGCGAATAAGTAAAGTAATGAAAAGAATGGGTAGTGGAGTTATAAAAGGTCCAAATTGGAGTTCCGGATTTGTATTTTGAATAACAAACAAAATATTGTAATTTTTTTTTCTTTCAATATAAAGTGTAGACAGAGTAAGGAGTTAAGTATGAAATGTGATGTCAACCAAATGTTTCTCAAAACTTCGCTGACATGAAATTATTCTTTTAGTAAAATTGCTCATAATGATTTCGAATAAATACGGCACTATTTCAGCTATGGTTCCTCCACAATATATTTTAATTTTTTTTTGTGTGAAACTTTATCTAATTTGAAAGCAAGGGTGTAATAGTAATTATTTTTTGCGACTTCATATTTTTTTAAGTGTTCCATGACGTAGATTTAAAGTAATTCGCTTCTCAAACAGTGGGGTTAGCAATTTCAATTACATAAACTGATGTATTTGAACTATTATAAAAACATGTAAATATGTTTTAAATAACTATTGTGTTCCTTATTTGGAAATATGTATAAATAGTAAGCATTTTAATAAAATTATTTATAAATGAGTACGAATATTATAGTCCGAGTTTTGACAGCAATTTCGGAAGAAAAAAAATTCAATAAGTTTTAAAAATATACATTTCTTTCGGTTTTAACAAAAATAATTATAATAACTAATAATTTAAAAGAAAATATTTAGAAGACGAATTTGAATATATTTTTTTATTACAAAGTAAAAAATAGTATAAAATTTATACGCAATGGGGGATTTATCTCCATATCCCCCTACTTGTATACGCCACTGCTGCTCATCGCTTTACTAGTAATATCACCCGCGTTTCATTATAAACGCTATATCAAACTTGTATACTTAATATCTATAATGTTATCGAGGTAACCAATACAAAAGAAAACAAGAGATAATGATGGGAGAAAAAATAAATAATTTGTATAAATTTTGAAATACACGATATAAAAACTGAAATATATAAATGTATCTAGGTCATTTTGTACTTATTTTTCATAGTAATAGTATAATAAACTTTGAAAAAATATAAAAATTAATAAATATGTAATTGTCAAATAATTACGTATAGGGTGAATAATTTTACTTTTTGCGTACAGTGTATAATGTAAAAGAAAAGAAATATATATCACGTGTGGCGAATATTAAACTAAAGAAAAAGAAAATGGGTGAAAAAAAATGTATTTTCTTAAATTATATAACATATTGAAATGCACCATTTAAAAATTAGAGAGAAATGCAATTAAAAAAAATTAAATACATAAATGAATTTTTATTCAAACGTCTAAAAAGTGACATCTTTTGCGACGTGATTGAAAAGATTGAAGTTTAATTTCTACGCCGCCGGAGTACAATTTTTTTACTTTTACGCGGTTGGAGTAAAAGTTAAAATAAATAAGTATGCATAGAAACTATGTAAAATCAGCGAACAATGAATAATTCGTACAATAAAAACCTATAATACTGCCGTAAATGTCACTATAAAAATAGATAACCTAAGAATAAAGTTACTAAAAATCATCAACAACTGACGGGTTTAAATTGATAACCTACAAATTGAACGTCAAATAGTAAATTATTTTTTAAAATATTTACGTTTGAAAAAAAATAGTATGTGTCATTTAGAGTAAAATTGCTTTGTGTGCTTCGCATATAATTATCAGACTCGCTTCGCTCGCCGTGCAAACTTCCACACTGCGCAATATGGTATTATTTGTGCCTATAATATATCACAAAAACAAAACAAAAAAACAATGTCAGACTAACAAAATTTGAAGAAAACCCGAAAAACAACAAAATATACTTTGATTTTTTACTTATTTTTGGGTATAATAATAACCAAATAAATACTGTTACGTAAGTATATACCTATATATGTTTAACTTTATACCTATCCTTTTTGTGTACGAAATATAAAAGAAAAGAATAAAAAAAAGAAAAAACTGGATATGTTAAAAAATTGGAGTAATAACAAATTTGTACTCGCATTCACTTCACTCATTTTTGGAAGCAAAAATATCAATTATAAAAATTTTAAAAATGCCAAAGCAAATAATGTAGATGAAACAAAATATACAAAATTTGAGTGTAATTGAAAGGAAAATTAAATTTATAAGTATATTTATTATACAATGTATCTGTTGAAGAGGATTCGTTTAAAACAATAAGTTTTGGCTTTAGTAAATGAAATAAAAATTAAAAATAAGATGTGACAAAAATATTGAAATCCAGACATTTTAATTCCATGACTGTGTAAAAAAATATAAACCACTACAAATAAAAATCAAATTCAAATTTATATTATCACCCATTACTGGGAATGCCAATCTGCTTCATCCCAAATTTATATTGGCGCGGTTACTACATAATTTACATACACTCATAACACAGTGAGTGACCCATATTACTGCCATAGTAAAATAGAATTACTATTACTATTCTACTGTTACCAACGTTACTTAACAGTAACACTGGTTGTCTATTTTATTAGATATCGTTTTGTACTCAAAGAAAATGTATGCCACAAAATAAACAAGAACATAACAACCCTAAAACAATTCTTTATTCACCCAAAAAAGAAAAACAGAAATTAGAACAAATAAAATTTGATAAATCCACTTATCAACAACCAAAATAGAGATACAAGGGTGTAATGAGCTAGTTTTATATTGCTGTATCTTTTTCGAGCTATCGGTAAGTTATCCATTGACTCTTTTAAGAGGTAAACTCTTGCACCTCTTACAAAAGTGAAACAATATTCGTACCAGAATATGTCTTTCATATTAAAGTTGAATATTCTTTTGTCTGTACGGTTTAGTTTTTTCCATAATGCCTGAAAGAAATTTATTAATAATATATTAATACAGTGTGTTCCAAAAATGAGTTGTCATAAGCATTTAACATGGGAAAACAGTTTTTGGTAAATAAAAACTGTCCGGCTTATAACTAAGTCACCATATTGTACAGGACAGTACTACATGTATTTTCATATCTTATTTAATACAGATTACTTCATTTCAATAAAATAATTCAATGAAATTTACAAAAATAAATTTTAAAAATTTGCCTCATATTTTTATTACTCTGCACGCAACATTGTCATCTGTCAAATCGTGGTTATAAGGTTAAAGTAACGGCTTTCAGAGTCAAAGGTTCTCAGATCGATTCCGATTTTTTGTATGCAGTCTGTTATTTTATATTAATACCTTATTTCTTTGAAATTTATTAACTTTATTCTTAAGTATCTTTACAAAACAATGCAATAATTTTGTAAGTATTAACACAAAAAACTGAAAGTATATTAAAAAAAAGTCGTAAGTCGGAATCGCACTGAAAACCTTTGACTCTGTAGACCATTACTCTAATGTGATAAACATGACTTGACAGGTATCAACGTTGCGTGTAGAGCTATAAAAGTATGAAGCGAAATTTTTTAATTTACTTTTATAAATTTTATTGAATTATGTTATTAAAATGACGTAATCTATATTAAATAATATGTAAGAATATATGTAGTATTGTTCTGTACAATATAGTGACTTAGTTGTTAGCCGGACAATTTTTATTTACCGTAAAAAGTTTTCCCATGTTAAATGCCTGTAACAACACTTTTTTGGAACACTCGGTATATAATATACATCTTAATTTAAATTAAAATATATTATATAATAATAACATACTTGCGTATTCCAGTTTTTAAAGATCCATTGTTGCATTGAAAAGTAGGTAAAATAATTTTGAAAGTAATGCAATTTTTTATATGCTGTTATCATCCTAAAAATTGTTTATAAAAATATGAAATATAAAATTAAAAGTTTAAAGTATTAAATAATACTTACATAGGTTTTTTTCCAAGTACATATAAAATAGTATCAATTATATATGCAGGAAAGTAGTGCAAAATAATAGTGTACAACTTATGCACGTAGTAATTTGGATTTAAAGTAAAAAAGTAGTACCAAACTACAAGTAAAGCTGGAAATTTGTCACTGTTAACTTCTATCAAAGACATGAAATCTCCTGAAAATATTTTAATGTATTTATTGTTACACAACTTAAAAAATACTTACGCCAAGTCAAAGGATTTTCTGCACTGACCAAATTAAAAATTGGTACATTATTTTCTACTTCTAGATCAGTAAAATTGTCTTTACTTATCATTTGAGTGTTTGTATCATTGTGACTGAAAATAATAGTTATTTATGATATAAGTGTTAAAAGTGACTTTTTATGAGTGAGTGGGGAAGTTTGAAACGAGGCGAAGCCGAGTGTAACAAACCTCACGAACGAAATAAAATCACTTTTAACACAAATATCATACACTATTTTTCCTACGACCCTAGTTATATATTAGTAAATAAAAAATATAGAATGACATTTATGACAGGTCATGATGTATTTGTTACGAACAACTGAGCATAAGTGCTGTTAAAAGTAAATTTGTTTTTGTTTGTTGTCATTGACAACGTGTTAATAGTATTTTACAATATTAGCCAGGTAAAACAGTTTTTACTGGTGATAGGAGGAATTGACTGGCGAGCCGTTTAGGCGAGCCTGTCATCTCCTTGAACCAGTAAAAACTGTTACCTGGCGTATAATGTACAATAGTTTACTTGTTATTGACTTGTAAATAAAATTAAAATTAAAACCAAATTTTGACAGTTACTAATTTTGTGTCAAAAATTGTTTTAAATGATATATCGTAAGCCTTGGAAGACAATAAACAATGGAACTACTAGCCAGTAAAACTGACAGGTGTCATCTTAACATGCTAGGTACTAGTAAATCTGACAGCTGTCATTTTTACAATGTAGTAGCTTGTAAAAATTAATTTACCTGGCAACAAAGAGTTAAGATAAATGATAGTTTACAAGTCAGTCACAAGTAAAAGTATTTACTGTGTTATAAACTGTTATTTTTAACTTGCTACGCAACCGTTAGAAAGACTATTTTTAACAGTGGTCGTAGGAAAAGTAATTTATGTAAGAAAATGCGTTACTATAATTTTTATACCCAAGTGGAAAAGCATTTTTCCCGACCATTTTTAATTTTTAGTGGTTTATACCCGGCATTATTAAAGGACAGCATAAATTTACTTGCATAGTAATAGTATTTGAAATATATTTATTTTAAATAAGTATTTCAAATAGATTAAGTATTTTATTTGTGCATAATTCTTAATTGAAATGCGCTGACATAATTAAGTTTATAATATTTTTTTTATAAAACTTAGAACCTAAGGAAATTTTAAATAACAATAATTGTTATTTACTTTATTCGCTTACTTTACTCCCTAAGCAATAAAGTAGTTTAAGTCTATATACTCAATTTCAGAATGAGAGAAAGTACTAAATCAGTCTGTCGTGTGTGTATAGTAATAATAGGGACAGTAATTCCCAAAGCCGCCGTTGCTGTATTTTTGCGAAAACCAGAAAATATTTGAAAATATCAAATTTTTAGCTCGAAAATTTTCAAATTTTACAAAATTTTGTTTGTAATTTATTTTAAAGAATTAACGACACTGATCTTAAATTTAAAAACAGAATTTAATTATCTCTTTTCGTTTCGGAGATATTTGCTCTCAAAATTGTACCTCAAAAAAGTGCGTTTTTTTAGTATATTCCAAAAATGAGTAGAGATACAATTTCAACTACTTTACCATTCGATTCTACGGAAAAAGTTATATAAAGAAATGTTTTGCCCACATATACGTTCTTTGGAACGATTAGGTGAAAAATAAGAAATACAAAAAAATCTAAATTTTAATTTTTCACCTCGAAACTTTTTGTCTCCAAAATTATTCATTTTCTACACTCAAGTAGATATCGATGCGCTGATTTCAAATTTTCAAACAGAATTCAATTATCTCTTCCCGTTCTCGAGATATTTGAGTTCAAAGTTGTACTTAAAAAATTAGGTTTTTTAGGTATATACCTAAAATGGTTAGGTTTACAGTTTCAGCGACCTCACCATTCAGTTCTACGGACAAAATTACATAAGTGTACCAATTTTCAGATTTTTATTCCAACGGATACAATTTTTAGAAAGAAAAAACTGAAAATGGCCAAAATCGAAAAAAATCGTAAGGGGTGCATCAGGCATTTTTTTCGATTTTCGCCGATTTCGTTTTTTCGCTCTAAAAATTGTATCCATTGGAATAAAAATCTAAAAATTGGTATACTTATGTAATTTTGTCCGTAAAATTGATTGATGAGATCGCCGAAGTCGTAAACCTAACCCTTAAAGGGGTATACCTAAAAAACCTGTTTTTTTAGGTATTGCCAAAACTCAACTTTGAACACGAATATCTCGAGAACGGTAAGAGATAATTGAATTTGGTTTGAAAATTTGAAATCAGCGCCTCGATATCTACTTCAGTCTAGAAAATTACAAGTTTTGGAGAAAAAAAAGTTCCTTGAAGAAATTTAGAAATTTAGGTTTTTTCTATTTTCTCATTTTCCACCTGATCGTTCCAAAGAACGTATATGCGAAGAAAACATTTCTTTATGTAACTTTTCCCGTAGAATCGACTGGTATAATCGTTGAGATTGTATCTATACTTATTTTAGAGATATGGCCAAAAAACACACTTTTTTGAGGTGCAACTTCGACAGCAAATATCTGAGAAACGAAAAGAGATAATTAAATTCCGTTTGAAAATTTGAAATCAGCGCGTCGAGATCTATCTATGTACACTATTTCCCAAAATCAAAATTTTGGACACAAAAATGAGTATTTTTGGAATATTTCGCGTTTGTCAACACAATTTTTGCTTTAATGCTGTTGTTTGGTTTATTTTAACTGTACACAATTTGGATACGGGGTTATAGGTTTTGAAAATAAATAAAAGTTAGATAATAAAGCGACAGAATAAAATCATTAAGGCGTAATAGGATTGCAGGTTTTAAAATCAGCGCATCGATATTTACTGAAGTCTAGAAAATGAAAAGTTTTCTCATTTTTTATCTAATCGTTCCAAAGAACGTAAAACGTATATGCGAAGAAAACATTTCTTTCAAAATTTTTATTTTATTCTTTTTAAAAGTGATTTTATAAAATTAATAACTGTTATATAATAGCTACTTTACTGACAACTAATTTTACATGTCTAAAATAAAAATAATTCGAAATACGAAACAAGATCCAAAAGAAAATTTATAATGGGGTGTCATTTTATAAGTTGCGGAAGGGCGCCACATGCCCTATATTTTCATTTATTACTCTCTCTTATTTTGAAACGAACTTTAGGACGTGTTAATTGTCAAACAAAAAAATAATAAATTATTTTATTTATTATTATTTACTTGGAAGAAACTAATATTTACGTACAATTCTTTTCCAATTTGCCAACCAGCAACCAGTAAACAGTTAACGACAAAATCAGCAGGAACCATATCAATTTTATAGTCAGGCTTTGCTTGGTAAGATCGCATAAGACCAAGAGTAGCTGCCATAACCATACCAACTGGTCCATAATAGTTATTTGCCCATCCTGATAATGGGTCTTTATAAGTTGATACCACTGAAAATGTTTAAGCTATAAGAATTTAACCTCTTCATGATATAAGTGATTCTAAAGGCCATTGCACACTATTTGGAATCGACCGGCACCGATCGGCAATGCGACGATCGGCAGAATATGATAATATTGCACACTGACACTAGTTGGCATCAGTAATCGGCAAAAAAGAACAACAGACGGTTGATAACTTATGATTTTGATCAAACATAAAAGGGCAAAAAATACTTCAGATAAAAGCCATATTTATTTGGGACTTTTTAAGTAACCTAGTAGTTTAATTCTGTTTACTTGGTACGTTCTTAGTAACCCAAATTGATCCAACTCACCCAGCTATTTTGCTGGGTTGGTGAGCTGAACCTGTTTTCTATTTTTGTTTACAAAGCTTTCCCTTTCTATTTCTGTCAGAAGTGATGTCTTTTACAGGTTAAAATGAACAACTTAAACAAATAAATTAAAGTAACTGGTTAAAATTTTCACCAACTGTAAAATTTAATTGTCTATATGGTACCAAACCCGGGTACGTTTAGGGTTGGATTTAAATTTCCGAAATAAATACGGCCATAGAAACAGTAATTGTGATTCTATAGCATGCAAAGAAGATGAAATAAAAGAAAAGGAATAAACAAAAAAAGAAAAACAAATGTAAAAAAGAAGAAAACAATTTTCTTTCTCTTCATGATTTGAGTAATAAGAATTAACTAAATCAATGAGCTTTTTTTCGTCAACAGTCATGGTTTGAAATATAACCTATTTAAAAATTAGAACTCAATACAATATCTAAACAAATGTTTTTTTTTGTATGTTTACGGCTAGCTCGAGATATATTGCCGATCCGTTCCTATCTTATCGCACCATTGTCGACTGTGGCACGATCGGCTCTACACAGCTCTGCAAAATATTCTTTGTAGAGAATACCAAGCCGACTAGTGTACGCACCTCCGTAACTATGGAAACTTATTTATGCCGATCTGCGCGGTGCTAATCGGTGCCAGTCAAACAACAAACCCACAGATGTACCACAAACTTTGTTTCCTAAAATAACATACCCATAGAAGGCCGAACTATAGCCATAGGTAAAATTTGCCCATATTCTTTTATCATGTTCTCAGCTATTGCTTTTGTGAATGTGTAATTATTAGGCCATTTTCCCAGTAAACTAAAAGTAATACATTACTAGTACACATTGCTTATTATGATTCAAAGTAATACATACGATGGAGATAATTTTTTTAGTTCGTCATCACTTAAATTATCTGTAATTGATAACAATTTTTCATGTGTTATTGGAATGTTATAAAATAGTTCTCGTACTTCTTTTTGAGGACAATGAGAATAAACAGTTGAAACATATACAAATGCCTAAAAATTTTCATTTGTTAATTCTTAGTATTTCCGCAATAAGAGCGAATTCACATCATCAATAAATTCACTGAATTAAAGACATATACTTCATTTATTTTATATTAGGAAAGGGTTGTTTTTTTGTTGTTATTAATAAATAAATAGGAATATTATATCTCTACCATTAGATTAAAAAACGATGACCATTATTTTTTTACCTTTAAGTTTTGCATTTGTTTGGCCAAGTCTATAACATCTTTTGTAGCTTTAACATTAATATTTGCAGCTTTTTTTAACTTTTCTTCAAATCTAGTGCCAGCAAGATGAAATACAACATTTATTTTATCACACAAAAGTTTTCTGTCTTCTTCATTTAACCCTAAACCATTTCTTTCTAAGTTGCCATTTATTAAATGAATTTTATCGTAAAAATCTTCGTTTTCAAGAATCATTCTTTCAAATACCTACAAAACAATAATAGTGTATTATCATTTAATAAATAATATATTATTTATTAAATGATATTATTCAACGAGCATGTAATGTGTACTATTCCTCCTGAGAATGAAGTTTGCCAACACGGGCGAAAGCAAGTGTTGTAAATCATTCGAATGAATAATAGCCATTACATGCGAATAGAATACTATACTTTATCCACAACTATAACATGAAAAATATGTGTTTATTAAAACCAATATGTCATTGATAAAATAATATTATTCTATCGAACTGTCAATATTATCCAATTAGCAACAATAACAATAGTTACTTGTACAGCAAGGGACTAAAGTATAATTTATTATTACGCATATAGAATTTATTCTACGAGGATGTGGTAAAAATAAATAGGTTATTAGTAAAAAAAATACTTTAGTCGACAGATGTACATTTTATTTTTTCCGAAATCGTTTAATTATTAATTAAAACATAAATAAATAGCATTATGTGTTTGTAAAACGTCAGCTAGCTATTGAGACGGGGATGCCTGTATAACAAACATACTGTAAAAGTGTCAAATATTTCTTATAATTTGCATTTATGTTTACACCTGCTTAGACGTCATCTGCACGAAATCAGATAAATTATTATCCTAAGTAAATAATAAATACATTCACCAATAATATTATAGAATAATATATTTGTTATTTTAGGTAATGCTAAATTAAACTGCAAAAATGTAATACTATTAAAATATAGGTTAATTCAGTTTGACAAATGAGTCCGTAAAGTTAAATTTTGACATAAGAGTCTGTAAAGTTTTACTTTAGCTACTACTTTGGCTAACTTCGCAGATTGATATCGTGTACTTATTTAGTATCGATTTCGAAAAATGCTCATTAATTGAAAAAAAATGGTTGAATTATTGATATATTATTTGACAGTCGTGGATAAAATATATCTTACAATAATATACCTAAATAAAAATTAAAACTCCTGTCTATATCTATTGATCATACCCAAGTTAAAACTTACAGATCAAACAAATATTTATGAATTCTAAGATGATTAATTGATAAAATTGAATTATAGGTATATTGTTTGACAGTTGTGGATAAAATATGATCTTACAATATTTATACCTAAATACAAAAGTCCAGTCTACATCTATTGATAATACCCGAGTTTAAACTTTTATAGATCAAACAAATATTTGTGAAGAGATTTATGAATTCTATTTTTCTGTATCATTTTTCATACTTACAGGATCTTTAAACATGTCGTCTAACCGGTCATCAGGTGACAAATCATTTTTAGGTCTCATAAGAATGTAAACCTTAACCAAATCTTGACAATCCCTTATCAGTTTTTGTATGAGGAGGTTTCCAAGAAACCCAGTCCCTCCTGTAATGAAAATATGGGTTCCCTCATAGAATTTAAGAACCTCTGAGTCTTCTTCGTCTGGAGAAAGCATGTGTTCTGCTGTTATATCTGCTCCCATCAGACCATCTTCTGGGTCAGCCATTTTGGAGGTCTAAAAAAAAATATAGAAAGAAATATATTTAACAAAATATGATGTACTTACTTACTTACTTAAATATATGTATTTTACAATTTCAAAAAATAAATAAATGAAAAACAAGTATATTAGAAATACAAATAATAATAATAAATAACTTACCTTAACGACAAAACGACCAACGCAAAATGATGTATAACTCAAACTAGTAAACAAAGAACTGAATTCAAATAATGGGAATATACAAATGAATTAATTAACATACGACAGAAATTAACATATGAAAAACAAATTGTCAACTATAAACCTACATGTACATACAACTATAAATTTCGCATATACCGTGTGTTCCAAGAAAGTGTTGTCATAGGCTTTTAATAGGGGAAATGGTTTTTGGTAAATAAAAACTGTCCGGCTAATAACTAAATCACCGTATTGTACAGGACAATACTACATGTATTCTTACGTGTTATTTAATACACATTACTTTATTCTAATAACATAATTTAGTAAAATTTACAAAAAGGAATTAAATATTTTCGCCTGCTGTTTTTATGATTTAAAATGACAGCTTTCAAATTTCAATTCGGGATTATGAAGTTAGAGTACGGCCTACAGAATCAAAGGTCTTAAATTCAATTTCGACTTAGGAATACATCTGGTTATAAAAATTTCTTGTTTAATTCTGTTGATAGTTTATTTGCTAATAAATTTATTTACTGCATTGTGTATTATTTCTTTGTAATTTATTTAATTTTAATTATATCTCATTAAATATTATTTACAAAACAGTAATAATTTTGTAAGTATTAACTTAAAAAAACAGAAAGGATATAAAAAAGTCGTAAGTCGGAATCGAACTTTTGGTTCAAACACCCCTCGAAATTAATTAGGTACTTTATTAAAGTAAAAAAAATGTACTGCTTAAATAATACTCGTTAATATATTATATTTATGAAATGAACTTATTTTTTGTTCTCCTGATTCCGGATTATGTTTTTATTTTATTTTTTAATTCTATATAGAGGACAATAAGGTTAGATCAGGTTAGTTTAACTTTAGATTTGGTTAGGTTAGGTTAGGTTAAGTTAGTTTAGATTACTTTAGGTTTGGTGAGATTAGGTTAAGTTAGATTAGGTCAGGTTAGGTTAGGTTAGTTTAGATTGGTAAGGTTTGGTGAGATCAGGTTAGGTTCGGATTTGTTAGGTTAGGTCAGGTTTGATTAGTTTAGATTAGGTTAAATCAGGTTATGTTAGGTTAGGTTAGGTTAAATCAGGTTAAATCAGGTTATGTTAGGTTAGGTTATGTTAGATTAAATTATATTAGACTAGGTTAGGTTAGATTATCAGATACACATACATATAGGTATACACTAAATTCCTAAATTTTACTGGTGCGCTTTTGCTGTTTTTTTGGTGCGCTTATGAAATGTTTAAAATTTGAACAGTGCGCTTTTGTTATGCATCCTAGGAGACTAACTTGAGAAATCAGTTTTTTCCGGGCTGTTGCCCCCCGTTTGAACTGACAATAATGATTGTAGTATCAAAAGAATATAAAAAAAATAATCAAACGACACCAACGCATGTACATTATATCGAATTTTTTAATGAAATTTATAATAATTTTCTTCTAGAATTTGTAGCAATAATTAGATCAGGAATTAAGTATGTTGAAGAAAATAACTAAAGCAATTCTCATATAAAGAACCGATTAGAAATAGACAAATATATCAAGATTTAGATAAACTTGTACATAAGAACAAAGAAACTAAAAAAATAGATAAAATACGGAAAGCTAGGACAAATATTAGAGCAAGAACGGGAACAATAAAAAGATCAGGAATTAAAGAAATTAGAGCATATATTGTGGAAAAATTACATCAGAAAAATGAAAAAAAAAAATTGAAATGAATGGATGGTATATGAACATATATATTTATTTTTTATTTTTTTATAAAATACTTAATGCTATTCTATAAAGTAGATAAACAGGCGTGAATGCTAAAATAGTGACTAAAGTATAATGGGCGAATTTCAACATTTTATGTTTCCGTTGGGCTTGCGGTACCGTCTCTAATGGATCTTTGTAAAGAAAAACACGAATACCTCTGGCGAATCCAACGAAATACTTTCTCCATTTGATACCTGCCATGGAAAATTCGAATATGCGTTTATCGGTTGTGTTCAGGTTTCTCCACAGGGCCTGGAATTCAAATTCTTATTATTTGGTTTATTGTTTATTTTGAGTTCTTCGCTATGAAAATTTATACCGGGTAAAGGTAAATACTGAAAACCTTGACATATGGAATTAACATGGAAAACAGATTTTACTGTTTCCATCTGCCCCGCTAAATAAAATGCGGTGTATTTGATATTGTTGGTTAGATTATCTAATTTTGCGTCTAATAATACAGTGCTGCTTAGGACACCCAAAAAAAAATATGTTTCACTTTACAATAAATGTATATTTGATTCATATTTTTAATCTGTTTATTGTCGAAATTAAATTTATGAAAAATGTATAATGTACAATTATTAATTTTGATGTATGAAGAAATTCTATAATATATTTTTTTCATAATTTTAAACTCGAGTCATATTTATGTATTTTTACAAGACTTAAATAATCCAAAAACAAAAAAGAACATATTCCGAGTTCACTTTTATGAGTGTTTTTGCCAAAAGTAACATTTAACCTAATAAGATTATAATATAAAATCAGGCTTCGTAAAAGCGATTTTATTATAAAAGCTGATAAAGCTCCTTCCACTGTGCAGAATGTGAAATATAATAATTTTTTTTTGATTATTATTTTTCCTAAATTTTATTAAAGTGATAACATATTTGTTGCTTGTTAGAAATCGATTTCTGTATTTTTTATTTTTATTATTGTCCCCTTATTGAAAATTTTCTTGGCCCGTTAATGACTGATAAACAGAGAAACTCAAGCCACGAAGATGTGACGAAACTTTGGAATTTTAAACGATGAGCCCTTTAAATTTGTTGACTTTCCTCATCTCTCTCTAATTTTCGTTTCTCTGTCTTACTGTCGCTTCTGTATGTAACTATTCTGTGCTACAAGCACAGAATAGTTATATACAGAAGCGACACTCCGAGTCGGTACCTTTCATGGTTCCCTATTCACTTCTATGACCTTGAAGCATTGTGTAGACCTTTAAATTTGTGCTCTTCCCCTATCTCTCTCTAAGATGTGAGGAAACTTTCCGATTTGAAACAATGGGCCCTTTAAATTTGTGCACATTCCCCATCTCTCTAATTCTCGTTTCTCTGTCTTACTGTCGCTTCTGTATAAACCTATTCTGTGCTTGTAGTGTGACTGTCCGCATACTAGTGTAATGTGTGTAGTCTATTACTCTAGGCGTCTTTCTATTGTCTAATAAGACAAGAAATCTTGTACTGTGAAACCTGAAACACTATTTATAACCTCACCTGAACATTGTCATTCCTGTATTTCCACTGATGTGTCGCAAAATATCCAAGAGTGTCTCCGAATTTATTTGTCTTTTCACATATTTTTACCAGCATGGGTTTCTTTCCTAGAGCTATCCTTCCGTAGTCCATAATATAAGCAGGTACTGTATGTATCAGAAATGTTAAAACTTTAAACCAGAATGGACTGGGAATCATAAGAACGAAAGGATACCATATGAGGTTCACCGGAACGTAAGCTATACATATGTTCATCCCATACCATTTATAATCCGCTAAAAAAACAGCTTTTATAATTATCTGTGCGACATTCTCTATAAGTACACTTTTATGAATTTTTAATACATTAAGTACATTAAAGTATTTACATTAATTAAATTTATAATAGTTAGGGACCATAATATTTAAAAAAAGACAGGAAAAAAATTGCTAGTAATGTTTCACGAAAGTCTTTTTCTTGGTCTTGCATCAGTCTTGCAAAAAATACGAAACAAGAGCTACAAATTTTAAAGACAAGGCAAGAAATCCTCTTGCAAGAAATATGCAAGAATAGCAAGATTTTCTTTAATTCTATTCTGTTTATCCAAAATATATCCAAAAATAATAAAATTATTTATTACATCTAGCTCACGTATCACATTTTTTTTCTAAGATTAATAATATGTCTTTAAAATAATAGATTTGGGGTGCCTTCACATCAAAAAGTTTGAGAACCACTGGCACAGAAAAATATGAGTACGCAAGAGGACATTTTTTATCTCATGTCAAGAATAGCGATGAAAAATTAATTTAATTTTAATCAACGCCGACTGGAATCATTACAAGGTAAAAAGGATTAACAAGATTGAAAAGAAGACATAAAAAGTACTAAAAACTTGTAAACATTTTAAGTACTAAATAAAAAATAAATTTAATTTAATGAATTTAATATGATTCTTACCCCATGTGATTCTATTCTCATTGCTGGATATATAATTATAAATTTTAATTTCATTCCCGTGTTCTAATTCATCAAACGCAACATTGTTGTCTATTGGTTTACAACTAAAACAAATATTATTAAAAAAAAATCCAAAGGACAATTATTAAAGGATTAATACGATTCCTACTTACAAGGAAGTTCCAACATCTTGCGCAGCAGCAATAATAGAATTAACAACAAAATCAGCAGGAACCAACTCGCAGGTATTTCCTTCGTTCCCGTAAACAACTCTTATCACTCCAGCTCCGATCCCCATTGTTAAACCAACCGGTCCGTACAAGTTGTTGACCCAACCCTCTACGGGTTCCTTCACTGTGGAGACGACTACAAGAAACAACGTGTTAGTATGTGTGGGCACAGAATAGGTTATACAGAAGCGACAGTAAGACAGAGAAATTAGAGAGAGATGAGAAAAGATAACAAATTTAAAGGGCTCATTGTTTAAAATCGCAAAGTTTCGTCCTTAGATGAGGTATAACATAGAGATATGGCATTGCCCAAATATATTGTCGAAAGATATAAGGTTTAAAATCGCTTGCAGCCAGCAGTGTGAGAACAGTGGACCAGTGGAGTAGTTATATGGAAAACTCAACCAAACAAATAATGAGGATAGGTGACTAACACTATAATCAATATTTCGTTGGTCTAACTGTAAGTGTGCACTACTCAGCTGGCTCTCGACCATACATGTTTTGCTGCTCAGTAGTACGTAGCTATAGGAGTGTGCCATATCTCCATGTTATATCTCATCTAAGGTTTCGTCACATCTTAGGGAGAGATGGGGAAAGGCAACAAATTTAAAGGGCTCATTGTTTAAAATCAGAAAGTTTCGTCACATCTTAGGGAGAGATAGGGGAAGGCAACAAAGTTAAAGATCTATAAAATGCTTCAAGGTCATAGAACTGAATTGGTTAACAAGAAAGATGCCGACACGGAGTGTCGCTTCTGTACGTAACTATTCTATGGTATGGGCACAGAATAGGATTATACAGAAGCGACAGTAAGACAGAGAAACGAAAATTAGAGAGAGATGGGAAAAGGCAACAAATTTAAAGAGCTCATTGTTTAAAATCGGAAAGTTTCGTCACATCTTAGGGAGAGATAGGGGAAGGCAACAAAGTTAAAGATCTACAAAATTCTTCAAGGTCATAGAACTGACAAGGGTAACATGAAAGGTGCCAACATGTTGTGTAGCTTCTGTATGTAACTATTCTATGGTATGGGCACAGAATAGGTTTATACAGAAGCGATAGTAAGACTAAGAAACGAAAATTAGCTAGAGATGTGAAAAGGCAACAAATTTAAAGGGCTCATTGTTTAAAATCGGAAAGTTTCGTCACATCTTAGGGAGAGATAGAGGAAGTCAACAAAATTAAAGGTCAACACAATGCTACAAGGACATAGAACTGAATAGAGTAACATGAAAGGTGCCGACACGGAGTGTTGCTTCTGTATGTAACTATTCTATGGTGTGGGTGTGAGACAGCGATAGGCTTACTGATAGAAGGTCTGAAGATCCCCACGGGAAGATTCTGAGCGTACTTTTCTACTATCTTCTCCGCCATGGCTTTCGTGTACGTGTAGGTGTTCGGCCACTTGGCTATCCATCTACAAGTAAACACATGTAGATGCCTGTTGGATCCAGTAGCGACAAAACATCAATGTGGACTTACTTGGGAGTCAAGGTTTCTAGCTCCTCGTCGTCCAACTGTTGTGTTACTTCTAGTAATCTGTCTGGGTCCATTGGAAGGTCGTATAATTCTTCCCCTATTTCGTCAAGATAGCAATGGGAATATGCTGTTGATATATGCATGTAAACCTACCATAAAAATGATATACCAATTCAAATTTCAAAACATTTTTTAAATACTTCTCAATACTGTAATACTAAATTTAATATTTTTTATATACTGCAGATTCTCGAGATATTTGCATTTAAAATTTTATTTAATAAACCTCATTTCTAGATAAAACTCTGACTAATATACTATTATAGTGTATGCTTAGTAGGAAAAGTTCAACTACGACAGCATGGGCGCCAACTTTTCAAAACTTTCTTGGGGGCAATTCAAAATCAAAACATAAAATTACAAAAAAGAAGCAATACTAGAGCAAAAATTTTAAAATGCTCTAATTTTTGTCCCACTAAAACCAGAGCACAATCCAGAGCATACAAATTTGTTCCAAAATGTGCTCTGGTTTCAACAACCAACAATTAGAGCAAACATTTATGAATGCTCTAATTATTGAGCCACTGAAAGCAGAGCACAATCCAGAGCAGCCAAATCTCCAAAATGTGCTCTGCTTGCAGCAAACCAAGAATTAGAACAACCACTTCTGAGTGCTCTAATTATTGACCCACTGAAACCAGAACACAATCCGCAGCAGTCGAAACTGCTCCAGAATTTGTTTTGGTTCAACAGGTCAAGAATTAGAACACTTCCGAGTGCACTAATTATTGACCCACTGAAAGCAGAGCACAACCCAGAGCAGATAATAGTAAAATTAAAATTTCGAAAATTGTGTACACGCATTTTTCGGACCAATTATATGAGTTAATAATAGTTATTATTTTTATTTGGACTTACTCGAAGGTTGGGCATGTTTTTGACCATCTGTATCAGATCCTTCGTAGCCTTAACATTAACGACTGCCGCTTTTTTGATTTTCTCGTCAAAGCGGACAGTGGCCGCTACGTGAAATACTATATTTACTTCCTGTTCCAACATTCGGATGTCATTTTCACTTAAACCCAACATCGGCTTTTCCATGTCGCCGGATATTAACATTATTTTGCCGTGGTAATTAGGAACTTGTGATTTCATTTTATCAAAAACCTAGAAACAATTGTAACATTCTTGCACATTCAATATTTATTTGTGGATTATTTATTAATTATAAATATATTAGGGTAAGTGGGGGTGAGATGGACCACTTTCTTAGAAAAATAATTATTACTCAATAATATTGAAAGTTATCAATAGGAAGAGAGTATAAAGTTTGAAATAGAAGACAAAGAATATAAATTTCAGAAAGTAAACTCTTTTTAATATTTGGGAGTCTTAATGCACTCTTCTTGTAAAAAGCGACCACAAATTACAAATTTTATCCAATCATCCTTCTTATTGTTGTTTTAAATAATTTTCCTTGCATTCCGCATTATTAATTAATTTGTTTTCATATTCTTCAGCTTCTTCATTATCATCACTCTCTGATTAACCATTTAACAACAGTTCTTCAGAACTCATGAAATAACAACTAGATCATCTACCTTTCTATAAGCAAATTATTTTTTCCTGTTTACCGGTTGAATTGATCTTTTTAACAATAAAAATTCTCTGGTCCATCTCTTCTCAACATAGGTAGTCCATCTGTCCTCAGAGCAAAGACTAAAAGAACCATTAAATTACATACGACTGTGTACAAATAGAACCACATTTTTAAGTTACGTTAAGTCTTATGCACATGTTTATAAAGTATGTACATAAATAATTAGTTTAAACCTTCCGAAGTAGTAAACTAATTGTGAATATAAGGTACAAAAATTTATTGCAAATTTTTTAAGTATATCTTGGATAATTCAGTGTTGACAGAATTAATTTTCAAGCGGCTACTTACATTGTCTCTAAATAACAAAATTAACATTCCCTATGAGAGAAATCACTCTAATGTACTTTTAAGACCAAAAATCCATCTCTCCCCGATAACCCTAAATTAATTTAAACTTAACTTCAAGAATAAGTACAACAGCAAGCAAGAATAAGAAAGGTCAAAAGAAGGATGGATAACCGGGAACACCTCATACTTACAGGATCCTTAAATATTTCTTCAAGTCTTTCTTCTGGACTTTTTCCCCTTTTGCTCCTGACTAATAGGTACAATGTGGAAATACCGGGACAATCCCGAATTAATTTCTGGATGAGGAGGTTTCCTACAAATCCTGTCCCTCCCGTTACAAACACTTTACCTCCCTCATAAAATTTTTGGATGACACTTGTTTCCTCAGCCATCTTTGGATTTGTTTCTAAATATATTTCATAAAACTAAAAATCAAAATATATCATCCTTAATTTGATTAGGACATAGTTGTATTTCAAGGATGAAAAATTCAATTTCTCAGACTATGGAATATTGCTGAGTTTTGCAACCCAAGGAGTTTTCGTCCGTGTACTTTATTTTATTCGAGTGTGTCAAAAATAAATTTTGAAGATTTTTCCCCCAGTACAAAGTTCTGATTTTAAAGATCATCAAGGAAAAGAATTTAAATGTGTAAGGTCCAATGTGGAAGTTTAGCCTGATTGAAATTACATGTGAAATATATTTTAGTCGTAAGTATATGAATAATTATAACTTAATATGTAATTGAAAGTTAAAATTATGTTACCAATTATTTATAATTAATTATTTATCTTCGAGCCACACTGACGTCACAAGTGAGTAATGCGCTTGCGCAGAAGGGACGGTGAGACCTGACTTTTTGAACGTAGGTTGTATCTTGCGGCATTACACTACACGCTTCTCTGTTGCCATGGGAACCCAGTGCGCGCTGGTTAAGAGAGACGATATGTTTTCCGCGAGCGACTCTGACGTCATTTTTGCATAAAATTTCATTTTTTGAGAAATCTAGGCATCTTTGGGTAAAATAAAATGTAGAATATCACTTTTGAGGGCAATCTTGGTAAAATAAAAAAAATACGCTAAACTTCCCCATTAACTAACAGACCATTCTACTATTCTACCGTTCCTTCTAAAGATATTAATGATTCAACAGAATAATGAAAAATATTAGCCCCGTATTTTTATTTTTCCTCATATTGAGTTTTAATAATGAAAAATCCGTTATTAAAAATGATATCCTTCAAATCCCGGCTTTATTATTCCACTTCCCCCCTTGTCGAGTGACGTATCAAGGTTCTTACCCAACTTCACTTCGTTTCAAACGTTAAATATAATGTATTAACTCCCAAACTGACAAATTGAATAATATTCTGCAAATATAGTGGCACACAAAAGCCTTACAATGCTTTAAATCACAGACTGTCCACTTTAAGTTTCAAACGCGCCAAACCACAATATTTGGGATTTGGCATCCACACGTGGATAACTTCACACCAGAACCTACAGACGTCACAATTTTTCCGACTTTTCTTTTTTAGTGTGATACTTTAAAAGGATTAATTTGAACATAAAAAGGTTCACTTAATTTTTTTACAATACCTCATTGTAAATAAATAAAAAATGAAAATAAATTAAATAGTTACGGTTTCTTTTTTACCTTTTGCGTACGAAAGTACTTTTTTATAATTCCGAAATGTAGTCACTAGAAACAAACTAAAATATAAAAAAAAATATCTTCATCAACGTTAGTTTTTGACACATTCGAATAAACAAAAATTGATAGTTATGAAATTTAAAATTTCCTATATATTTTTAAATTAAATTCATAAAGTACATAATAAATTTTACTTAAAAAGTACTACAGAATAAACAAATTTGTACTTACATTGTTTTACGCATCCAACTTGAAACATGCACTGACCTTATAGACACAATAAAACACATTTTAAACACTTTGAAAAAAAATGTTTTTTAGAGGGGGGAATGAATTGATATTTAATAATTCTATTGTTTACCATACTAATAAATGGCATAAATTCATTCTCATATTGCGTTAAAAACATCATATCCGTAATATTTAAATTAGTAATAGTTTTTTACAGAAATAGCGAGGTTAAAAGTTTTTTACTAGTGATGAGATGAAAAAACTGGTGAGCCTCTCATCTACGAAAAGCTTTAAAAAATGTTATCGCGCTTATATTGTACAATAATTTTTTTTTTATTTTTTTGTAAATAAAATTAAAATTAAAACCAAATTATGACAGTTACTAATGTTATGTCAAAAAATTATATAACAGGGATAAAACACAGTTTGAACAATGAAATAATGCAATTACTAACCAGTAAAATTAACAGATCAGATTCTTTCACAGGTTAGTAGCTTGTAAATGTTAGTTTTCATGAAGAAACATAGGTCAAGTAAATGACGGTTTACAAGCGAGAAACACGATAAATTATTTATTCACCAAGGTTACATTTTCAAAAATTTATAAGAAACCTTAAGTGTTCTAGGATAGGTATAGAAATAGAAGAGTACATAAAATGGGGTCTAAAATTTAATATAAACAAAGTAGTGTACCTACTTAGTTGTTCATTATGAGATTTTAATACTATTCATAAACTTTTTACCTCTCGCCACTCAGTAAGACAGGTATTTGAATCATGCTAAAAATCTGCACGTTTTGAAATCCCTAGAACACGATTTTAATATTTTTACGATGATGTCTTTTTTGTGTGTGTGGATGTATGTCGTAACAATTACTTAAATACTAGTGAATAAAAATTTGAAATTTTGGGTATAACATTCTGACACCATATATTAAATCTGAGTAGATTTTGGTGTTAACGGTGTAACCGGAAATGGTGTTTTCATGAAGAACTGAAAGGTATTTTTTAAATATTTTAATTAAGTCTGAATATATGGGAATTTTTATAAACAATAATTTAATATTCTCATTAGCTAAAATTTTATATTTCAAAATTCAAATTTGTTTCTACCTAGCTCCATTTAATTATTAAATGTAATTATGATTTGGTAAACTTGTTACAATTGCGGTTAATCTTTTTACCTATGGAAATAAATGTTTTATATTTGACAGTGACAATTATTATAATTGACAGCGAAAATATTAAAAACATAATTATCAAATACTATAAAAGAAATTGTACTTATACTGTAAGTTCTAATTATTTTAATAAAAATAAAAGTATTAATAAAAAGTGGAAAAATGACAGGCGAAAGATTATGTGCAGGTAACATCAGATTTTTTACGTTTAATTTCATTAGGAAAACGACTTTGCTTTGCTTAATAGTAATTTATAATTTCATACTTTTCCTGTACGACATATTTGCTTTAATTATTCATTATTCTTTGCATGAAAAAATAGAAACAATGAAATATGCTTGTAACTGTAATCGTAAATATTGAAGTACGTAATTATGTGTAATATTGTTTCTACAGATAATATAACGTCATGGAAATTAAAATCTTCATTAAAAAATAAAACAAAAATAAAGTCTAAAACTAGAGAAGTGCAGTTTTTCTTTCAGCCATATTTCCGAGAGGGTGATGCACCCCCAGCATGGGCGTCGACTACATGGGGGCATCGGGGCTCATGCCCCCAAAGAAAAATGTCTTAGGGGCAATGCCCCCTAGGAGATGTTTTCCTTAGCTCAGCATTTTTTTGTCATCAGTAAATTGTTATTATTTTAAAGAATTATTGTACATCCTTCCATTTGTTAGTATCTGACTACTACCCTAAAATAGGTGTGAGTTACACCCTTAAAAATATTACCAGTGAATTCCTCGCATCAAAGTATCTATATATACAAATTTTCATTTAAAAATTCCCACTAGTACAGCCACAATTACAGATTGAATATCAACCAATAGGAATCCATATGACCAATAATAATGCGCGTCTCAGGATATACCAGGGATCCTGAGACGCCAGCACTCAGTCCCGCTCTGCGGGGCGCCGGGGAGGCAGCAGGCCTCTGGGCCTCTTCCCCGCCTGGTGGTCTGGCTAGACCGCCTTCCTGGGCATCATACCTATGCCCTGAAGGTGATCTAGTTTAGCCGGCTAGGAATTGGAGCACGCTGCAGTGTGTGCTCTAATTCTAGGTCTGCTGAAACCAGAGCACATTCTGGAGCAGATTTGGTTGCTCTGGATTCTGCTCTAGTTTCAGTGGGTCAGGAATTAGACCAATTAGAAGTGTTTGCTCTAATTGTAGGTCTGCTGAAACCAGAGGCCATTCTGGAGCAGATTTAGCTGCTCTGGATTGTGCTCTGGTTTCAGTGGATTATGAATTAGTGCACTTTGATGTTTTTGCCCTAATTCTTGGCCTGCTGAAACCAGAGCACATTCTGGAGCAGATTTAGCTGCTCTGGATTGTGCTCTGGTTTCAGTGGGTCAGGAATTGGAGCACTTAGAAGTGCTTGTTCTAATTTTTGGTCTGCTGTAAACAGAACACATTCTGGAGCAGATTTGGCTGCTCTGGATTGTGCTCTGGTTTTAGTGGGTCAGGAATTAGAGCACTCATAAGTGTTTGCTCTAATTCTTGGCCTGCTGAAACCAAAGCACATTCTGGAGCAGATTTAGCTGCTCTGGATTGTGTTCTGGTTTCAGTGGATCATGAATTAGAGCACTTAGAAGTGTTTGCTCTAATTCTAGGTCTGCTGAAACCAGAGCACATTCTGGAGCAGATTTTGCTGCTATGGATTATGCTCTGGTTTTAGTGGGTCAGGAATTAGAACACTTATAAGTGCTTGCTCTAATTCTTCGTCTGCTGAAACCAGAGCACATTCTGGAGCAGATTTAGCTGCTCTGGATTGAGGCCCCTGCATAAAACAATACAATAAACTGGGAGATGTAATTTTTAATTGGAAATGATGGAATTGTAGGAGAATGAAAGAATAAAAAAGTATAATCAAATATATAATAAATATCTACATAAATTTATATTTTCGTATCCCATATTAATATAATAAACAATATACAACAAAATAAATAAAACTATAATATATAAAATCCTATACTAATAATAATTCTACTGTTCTGTAAAAAAGATACAATGCTAGTAAAAGGAAAGCTGTGACTAGAGTGTAATGTACATATTTCAACATTCGTCCTTTTCGTTTAGCTTGTGGTAATGTATCCAAAGGATCTTTAAATAGAAATACACGTAATCCTCTACCAAAACCATCAAAATATTTTTCCCAAACTATATTACTCATGGAAAACTCAAATATATGTTTATCCGCGGTGTTCAAATTTTTCCACATTGTCTGAAAAGAAAACAAATACAACTTCTGATATGAATGCAAGGTACATTTATAATATAAAATGTATTTCGTGTATATAGGATGTATATAGGATTTTAAGTGGTATACTATAGCTCTCTCGGGAACTATAAGAGCTACAAGATTGGTGAAATTAGCAAACAATTTCCATTTTATAAGACTACTGTAAAATACTGAATCGAATAAGCAAATAAAAAAGTAGGTTCCCATTTAAAATAAGAAAGTTGTACCCCGTATTTTGAGAACCACTGGTCGAAAAAAATTGGTTCCCTCATTAAAGAAGTCTTATAAAATAGAAATTGTTTGCTAATTTAACCGACCTTGTAGCTCTTATAGTTCCGGAGATAGCAATAGTACACCACTTAGAATGAACACCCTGTATATATTCATTAAAAATCTTAAAAAAAAATAGGAAACTTTTTTTCTTTACTAGTATATACCGGGTGTCCCAGCTCGACCGACACATGGGAGTTTTATATGGGAAATCAGTTAATTACGAATAGTATCTTCCCAGTGCAAGATATTAACTTGAAATTTTGTATACTTATCGGAGAATATTAATTATATGGTTCACACTTATTTGAAATATGCAATTTCGTCTGCAGGGCGAGATTTATTAAATTTAAAATCTAATATTTTCGTTCAAAACCAGACAGCTATGGAAATAAAAGAAAATATTTATCTAACAGTTTAGTGAAGAATCACTAATTTTAATTCTTATTCCCTGTATTTTAATATTATTTAAGTTGAATTTAGTTTCTTTTTGTTAAATAATATACCAATATTACAAAAATATAAATATCTACAATGGCATGCCATTAACTGTCAGAACTGTCACATAGATATTTTCTTTTATTTCCATGGCTGACTGATTTTGAACGAAAATGTTAGATTTTATAATTTAATAAATCTCGGCTTGCAGAAGAAATTACATATTTCAAATAACTGTAATCCATAGAAATAATATTCCCCAATAAGCATACAAAATTTCAAGTTAATATCTTGCACTGGGGAGATACTATTCATAATTAACTGATTTCCTATGTAAATCTCTCATGTGTCGGTCGAGCTGGGACACCGGTATATTCATTAAAAAACTTTAAAAGAATAGGAAACTTTTTTTCTTTACTAGTATACCTAAACTAATTGGTTTGAGAGTATAATACCTAAGCAGGAACATTGAGTATAACTTTATTTACCTGCGTATTATCATTGTGAAACTTCCATTGATTCAAAGAAAAATATGCTAAAGCCTCCGAAAATTTATCTATTTTCGGATAAAGTATCCCTAGCATAGGTTTTTTTCCAACAGCCGATAAAAAGAAATCAGTCATGTATGCTGGTATTTTGTGAAATAAAATACACAGAAAATTGTACATATATACATTTTGAGGGAAAAATACAAATGGATGCCATATAGTTGCCAATGGAACATATTTTTCATAAACTTCTAGTGATGCTTCTTTGTATTTATCTGAAAAATAAAGAAAAATAAACTATTAATTACGGAAAGTTTTAAATAATTAATATACAACAAGGTTTCTGAAAGTCACTTCAGTCACGATTGAATAAAAACGTGTATTTAAAACGTATATAATCGACTTTATCAATTCAAATGAAGTATGTGACCATAATCGAAGTCCAATATACGGGATGGTGAATCAAACACCCGAATATAGGGATATAACAAGTAAAATAATATTTTCCTAATTTCCTATTTCCCTAATTATTTTAAGCAAAAAAACTTTAATTAACAGTTGTAGATCATAAAACTCTTCATCTGAATCCATAAAAAAAAATAATTTTAAATGACGTATATCACCCCAATAATTGCAATAGCCATGAAATTAAAACAAAAATAACAAATGTTTAACGGTTTATCTATCAAGTTACGCTAAAAATTATAGTAACTTTATTTTGTTTTTATTTTTTAAATTTAAAATTAGTTTGTGTAATACTTTGTTTAACAGTAATTTCAAATAATAATAAGAATAAACTAACGCAGCTAACTTGACAGATAAACCGTTAAACATTTTTTCAATTTTGTTTCAATTCCATGGCTATCGCTATTTTTAGGATGATTTCCGTCACTTTCATACTTAGTTTTTGAGCTTACAAGGCACCTAAAATTATATTTGCTCATTGCTTTAGATGCAAGATTTTATTGTCTTCAATTGTTATTTGAAGCTTTTTTTTACTTAAAATAATTAGGGAAGCAGGAAATTACGAAAATATGATTTTACTTGTTATATCCTTATGTTCGGGTATTCGAGTCACCTCCCTGTATGTATAAGTACATAAAAAACAAAGCAAAAAAAAGTCTTAAGTAGTAATCCAACTGAGAACCTTTGACTCTAAGTAATAAAAATATAAGGTCAAAATTTTTAAATTATTTTTGTAAATTTCACTGAATTATGTTATTAAAATGAAGTAATCTTTATTAAATAAGATGTACAAATACATGCAGTATTGTCCTGTACAATATGACGACACAAAAAACGTAGACAGCACTCAGTTAATTTACCCAGATGTTAAATGCAGCTAACCGAGGCTCAAAAAACCGGCACTTAGTTGTTAGCCGGACAATTTTTATTCCTCGGAACACCCGGTATATAAAAACAAAATTTGGTCTCGTACCCCATTGAGACATACGGAAAATATAGATTAGTTATACATCCACATAAGTTGTAGATGAAATATTATTTGTAGCCAATTTTTTTTAAAAGGAAAATAATAAATACTTACCCCATGATATAAAGTTTTCATTGCTGGATACATAATTATAAATTTTTATTTCATTTTTATTTTCTAATTCATCAAATGCTACATTATTTATTTCTTCTTTCTTGGATTTATGATTGCTAAAAATATATGTTATTAAAATAAATTGTATTTTATTGAAATTAATGTGAGATTAACATCAGAAACATTGTAATAGGTTTTCTACTATTTTTTTTATAAATTCATATTAACATACTAAGGGTCATTTTCCCACTCCTGGTTACCTTAACCATCGGTTAAGGTAAGTTGTAAAAAATATACGTTATTTACTTTTCCGATGCGATATTTTTCTATTAACCGATGGTTAAGTTAACAAAGAAGTACCACTGATCTCTATATACTTCTGGATAGGGCATAGCATATGAAAAAGTGAAGCCTGCGGCAACCATTTTCCTGAGGTCTCAATCTAATTAAATTGGCGCGAAATATGAATCGTAGAAAACCAATAAAAATTTGATATATCTCTTATGTCCATATATTTATTTCTAGTTTACTTACAATGAAGTGCCGACATTTTGGGCAGCAACAATAATAGAATTGATAACATAATCAGCAGGCACCAACTCGCAAACATTATGCACATTACATCTAACAACTCTGACTACTCCAGCTCCAATAGCCATAGTCAGTCCAACAGGTCCGTAGAAGTTGTTAATCCAGCCCTCTATTGGGTCCTTGAATGTGGATATGACTACAAGAAACAACGTGTAAAAGTGGATATAGACGAGCTCACATTTCGTGTTCATGCATTACGACGTAGTATGATTTGTTTCTAATAGGAGTGTTCAGACTGTTCTGATGTTCTGTGTTCTGAGGTATTAATACGTCAGATAAAGATTCCCAGATTTTATTAGACATTAGATTATTTGTATGTTTGCAAAGTTTTTAAATCCCTAAGTTCGGGTGTTCGAGTTAGCAACATGTATGTACTTTATAAAAAAAAAGATGGGCTGGAAATTCGGTTGAGATCGCGATTGCAAATTAAGATAACGACGTTCGGTTACGAAAATCGGTTTTTTTGCCAATATCTCGCTCCCTGTATACAAAGCAGAGCATCCAGAACTGCCCCAGAATGAGCTCTAGTTTTAAGAGGCTAAAAATTAGAGCAAACATTTCAAAATGCTCTCATTTCTGACCCACTGAAACCAGAGCAGTCAAATCTGCTCTAGTTTCAGCAGGCCAAGAATTAGAGCACATGCTGAAGCGTGCTCCAATTCCCGGTCGGTTGAACTAGACAACATTCTGAGCATCAGATGCCCTGGAAGGGAGTCTAGTCAGAAGTTGAACTTGGCAACCAGAAGAAGAAATTGAGAACGAAGAACAGGAGCTATATCTCGAAAACAGTTGATCATACAGAAAAATGAATATAATCAAACTTGTAGAGAATTCTATGCCCTACAAGTTTTATAACAATTTCTAACAAAGAGCGACGCACAGGAAGCAGATTTTCTTAGATATCTTAATTTGCAATCGTCATCTTATTGTCAAATTTTTGACCCCTTTTTAGTATGTCAAAACAAAGATATGTGCAAAAGTTCAGCTTATTCAGATTCACTCCACAGGATTGTCCTTATTTGACTGGACTATTTTGCAAAAAACTTGCAAAAAGCAACATTCAATTGAGGAAATTTAGGCTTACCGATGGAAGGCCTCACGATTCCTACGGGGAGGTCCCGAGCGTATTTTTCCACCATTTTCTCCGCCAATGCCTTCGTGTACGTGTACGTGTTTGGCCACTTCCCCAACCATCTACAAGCACACACATGTAGATGCCGGTCGAAACGAGTAGCGACAAAACCACAGAATAGTTACATACAGAAGCGACACTCCGTGTCGGTACCTTTCATGTTCCCCTAACCAGTTCTATGACCTTAGAGCATTCTGTAGACCTTTAAATTTGTTACCTTCCCCTATCTCTCCCTAAGATGTGACGAAACTTTCCGATTTTAAACAATAAGCCCTTTAAATTTGTTCCCTTTCCCCTTCTCTATCTAATTTTCATTTTTCTGTCTTACTGTCGCTTCTGTATAAACCTATTCTGTGACAAAACATCAAGTCGCACTTACTTGGGAGTCAGGACTTCTAGCTCCTCATCGTCCAAATGTTGTATAATTTCTAGTAATCTGTCTGGGTCTATTGGAACATCGTACATTTCTTCCCCTATTTCTTTTTTATAACAGTGAGAGTATGCGGTTGATACGTGGATATAAGCCTGCCATAAAAAAATATATATTGGTTTGTTTTATATTCACAACATTCAATAAATTATAATATGTAAAAGTCAAAATTTGGTCACATACCCCATTCCTAAAATTTCAATTGAAGTTAAAAGTATTAAACTTATAATTTTGCAAGTTTTGCACGTTTCTTACAAAATTGGGTATGTGCACTTTTGGGACCAAACAAAAGTGCCGACTTTTTAAAATTTCTTTGGGGGCAAAATTTCTTTTAATGATCAAAATCAAAACATAAAGTTGCAAAATTACTGAGTGAATTATTTCATAGTTTCTTTAGTTTCAGTATGTCAAGAATCAAAACATTCTGAAGTACTTAAAATTAATCTACTTTTAAAGAGTGAATCCACAGCAAAATCCAGAACATCAATGTACTAGAATGCGCTCTGGTTTCAGCAATTTATGAACCAGACTCTGATTTTTAGTCCACTGAATTTAAAACACAATACAGAGTTCATTGCTCCAGAATGTGCTATGGTTTCAGCAGACATAGAAATAGAGAAAACACTTCCAATTCTAGACCCATTGAAATCAAAGCACAATCCAGAGCAGCCAAATCTGCTCCAGAATGTGCTCTCAGTTCAGTAGTCCAAAAATTAAAGCAATCGCTTTAAAATGCTCTAATTCATGTACCCACTGAAACCAGAGCACAATCCAGAGCAGCCAAGTCTGCTCCAGAATGTGCTCTGGTTTCAGAAGACTTAGTATTAGAGTAAACACTTCTGGGTGCTTTAATTCCTGACCCATTGAAATCAGAGCACAATCCAGAGCAGCTAACTCTGCTCCAAAATGTGCCCTGATTTCAGTAGACCTAGAATTACAGCAAATACCTCTGAATGTTCTAATTCTTTACCCACTGAAACCAGAGCACAATCCAAAGCAGCTAAATATGTTCCAGAATGTGCTCTGGTTTAAATTGGCCTAGAATTAGAGCAAACACTTCTGAGTGCTCAAATTCTTGACCCACTGAAACCAGAGCACAATCCAAAGCAGCTAAATCTGCTCCAGAATGTGCTCTGGTTTCAGTAGGCCAAAAATTAGAGCACACATCGAAACGTACTCCAATTCCCGCAGAGCGGGATTGAATACTAGTGTCTCAGTCTCAGGATCTCCGGTATATTCTGAGACGCGCATTATTACCGGTCATATGGATTTCTATTGGCTGATATTCAATATGTAATTGTGGCTATACTAGTGGGAATTTTTAAATGAAAATTTGTATACATAAGTACTTTGATGCGAGGAATTCACTGGTAATATTTTTAAGGGTGTAACCCATACCCATTTTAGGGTATAAATCAGTTATTAAAAATGGAAGGAGGTATAATAATTCTTCTTAATTGGGGGCATTATCCTAATAAATTTTTCCTTGGGGGCATGAGACCAAATAAACAAAAACAATTAATATATATATATATATATATATATATATATATATATATATATATACATATATATATATATATATATATATATATATATATATATATATATATATATGTATTATTTTCATTAGAACTCACTCGAAGGTTGGACATGTTTTTGGCCATATGTATAACATCTTTTGTAGCTCTGACATTAATAGCTACTGCCTTTTTGATTTTCTCGTCAAAGCGGACGGTAGCAGCCACGTGAAATATCAGATTCACTTCCTGTTCCAACATCCGGATTAGGGCCGGTAAAAAAGTCGATATATCGATATAAGTCGACTATTTAAAAAAGTCGATCGATCAACTTTTAAAAAATATAATATCGATTAATTGAATTTAGACTTTCGATATTTTCGACTTTTTAATCGTCGACTTTTTCGACTTTTCAATTTATTAGACTTTCGACTTTTAGATTTCAACTTCGATTTACCTGCTACTTTAAAATCTTTTCTAATTATTTTGACTCAAACTATTAGAATGTGATTTGAAATATTCGCAAAAGCCTACTTGATTGCAATTTTAAACACCTGTTAATTTTTTTTAAAATGATATATCTCTGGAACTAATGATCGGATTTGAAAAATAAAAAACTGTTGAAAGGCCTTTCGAACTGTGTCATGTTTGACACCCTTTTCCATTTAAAATTTTTGAGGTGCAGTCCACCCTCATTTTAGGGTTGAAGTTATGCCATAGGGGGCGTTCAAATATTACGTAAGCAGATTTATTACAATTATTTACCCCCCCATCCCCCTTGTCAGCAAAAGTAAGCATAGCTCTTACCCCCTCCCCCCATGCTTACGTAAACCTTTTTTCAATTATTTTTTTTTTAATATAATTAAAATGTTATAATTATAATTTTAAAAATAAGAAAATAGATTTAGAATGGAGATTAGATTTTACTGATACAGTATTCAAGATCGATTTTTACACGATTCGGAACTTAGCCAATGTGAGGGTTGCCATTCGTGTTAAAAACTTAATAACTACCGATGACGTAATCATCATCTAGACTCCCCTACCCCCCATGTCATCCAAAATAAGCAAAACAAAGACCCCCCACCCCCCTATAGTGCTTACGTAAACTTGAACGGCCCCATACGTGTTCGAGCGTATTTTGCAAAATTAATGTTAAGTGGCCAAAAAGTGCGCTGATAATTTTCACTGGCCCACCCTGCATAAGTGAATAAATTTAGTTTTAAGAACAGTACATTTTTTTATGATCTTGAATTAAAATTATTCACACTGAAAAATTATTCATAGGTATAAAAAGATTTTCAATTGTTCCATTTTCTTCAACTGTATCGACCGACACTGGACTTTTCTGACTTAAATATTTCGACTTTTAATTATTTCGACTTTTTCAAATTTTAATTATTTCGACTTTTTCGACTTTTCAACTTTATCAACTTTTCAACTTTTTCGACTTTTCAACTTTTTCGACTTTTCAATATTTTCGACTTTTATAAATAGTTGATGTTTTCGACTAGTCGATTAAAATCGATTTTTCAAAAAGTCGAAAATCGACTTTCTGTTTCCAAAGTCTGCCAGTCCTAATCCGGATATCATCTTCGTTTAAACCCAACATCGGCTGTTCCAAGTCACCGGAAACTAACTTTATTTTGTCCGCGTAGTTTGGTTGTTCTAATTTCAATTTATCGAAAACCTAAAAACAATTATAACTAGATTCACATTTAATATTTATACATTCTTGTTTTGTTGTTACGTGCTGTAGAAAATGTTTATTCAATTTTAATTCAATAATTACAAATTTGTAAATCCAGTTCCATTCGTTAACAAACAGTATAAATTTAAATGCAAATATATCAATGTTATAAAATATATGTGAATAATAAAACTGATCATGACCTTTACAATTCAAACAAATAAATATAGTTCTTGTAAGAAATATTTGATAATTAGTTATGCAGATTTACAACAAATTCATACTGAAATTAAATTGCATAAATTATAAGTCCCATTATGACTAGTATTACAGAACTCAAAATAGTCCAGAAACTCTCTGTTTGCCGGCCTAGGCCAACTTAAATATTTTAGCATTATACATTCTGTCAAAAATTTAAGTTTCATTTTAAGTGGTACACTATTGTTATCTTGGGAACTATAAGAGCTACAAGGTCGGTTAAATTAGCAAACAATTAACGAGGGAAATTTTTTTTTCGACCAGTGGTTCTCAAGATAGGGAATACAACTTTTTTATTTTAAATGCGAACCTACTTTTTTAATTTGCTTATTCGATTCAGTATTTTTTTTTTAATTCAACGATATCCGTATGTAATGCTCTTCCATAACAAAATTTTTGAGAAAAATGCAAAATTATGTATGCATCATTTTTATTTAAATATGACTATTCAAGGAGTACTATGGAAGAAAACAAGTAAATCATAAATATGCAGAAATAATAACAAAAATTTTAATAATTTTGTTCAAGTTGTGAATAATTATCATTTAAACAAAGACAAAACACAAATAAACAAAGAAAAAATACGCATAAAGACAAATAATTTATAAAAATTGCCACCATTAATATGACTACAAAGTTCTAATCTTCTTAATAAAGTGTTTTACAAATTTATTTTCTGTTTCCTCTTTTTTTTATTTATGTTAAAGGCTGTGCCACTATCTCTTGCAAGAACTATAATTTACTTACAGCAAGCAAGAACACGAAAGGTTAGAAAAAGGATGGGTGAACGTTATACTTACAGGACCCTTAAATAATTCTTCAAATCTCTGTTCTGGAGTTTTTCCCTTCTTACTCCTGACATGTATATACAACTTGGAAACTCCGGGACAATCCCGAAGTAATTTCTGGATGAGAAGGTTTCCCAGAAATCCTGTACCTCCCGTTAAAAATACTCTACCTCCCTCGTAAAATTTTTGAACAACACTTGTTTCAAAATTTATATTTGATTCAATATTTGATTCGGCTACCATTTTAAAAACTAAAATTAAATCAGCGTTACACAAATAGTAAAATGATTATTATACAGGATGTTACAGAAATAAGTACATTAAATTTCACCAATTATAGAACTCGTCGAGAGCAACAATATTATTAGAAACTTTTTGTGGAAATTGAATTATAATTGTTGAATATTTTTTAAACTTTGGCATATAAAGTGTCACTTTTTAAAAGTAATTAACCTATCTCAACTTATAAAAATTATGACGCGCATTTTAATCAATTCTACGGGCAAAATTACATAAGTATACCAATTTTTAGATTATTATTCCAACGGATACAATTTTTAGAGCGAAAAAACGAAATCGGCGAAAATCGAAAAAAATGCCTGATGAACCCCTTACGATTTTTTTCGATTTTGGCCATTTTCAGTTTTTCCTTTTTAAAAATTGTATCCGTTGGAATAAAAATCTGAAAATTGGTACATTTATGTAATTTTGCCCGTAAAATCGAATGGTGAGGTCGATGAAACCGTAAACCTAACCATTTTAGGTATATACCTAAAAAACCTGAATTTTTAAGTACAACTTTGAACTCAAATATCTCGAGAACAGGAAGAGATAATTGAATTCTGTTTGAAAATTTGAAATCAGCGCATCAGTCCCTACTTAAGTCCGAAAAATGAAAAATTTTGGAGACAAAAAGTTTCTAAGCGAAAAATTGAAATTTAGGTTTTTTCGTTTTCCTTAATTTTCACCTAATCGTTCCAAAGAACGTGTATGTGGACAAAACATTTCTTTATATAACTTTTGCCGTAGAATCAAATGGTAAAGTAGTTGAAATTGTATCTCTACTCATTTTTTAAATATAATCAAAAATCACACTTTTTTGAGGTGCAACTTTGAGAGCAAATATCTTTGAAACGAAAAGAGATAATTAAATTCTGTTTGTAAGTTTGGTATCAGGGTAAATAATTCTTTAAAAAATATTACCAACAAAATTTTGTAAAATTTGAAAATTTTCGAGCTATCAATTCGATATTTTCAAATATTTTCGGGTTCACGCAAAAATACAGCATCAGTGGCTTTGGGAATTACGTCCCCAGTTATTACTACATACGTAAACTATTATATTATTAATTATTAATTTTATAAACTTACTTTTAAAAAGAGGAAAATATATTTTTTGTATAATTTATTGTAAAATCAAACGATACGCCAAGATCTGATTTGATACAAGTATCTAATCCGTACCCATTTATTTGAATTTGATATTTTTAATACCAATTTTCAAATTCTAACATAGCTTTGCATTTTAATACAAGTACCCCATTACCACGTTGTGGTATAAAAGAAAAACTCTTTTGGTTCTTTCTAAAATAAAAAAAAACTAAGTTTTCACGATTCCGAAGTCTCGAACTGACAGAACATAAATTAAACCTGTCAGTTTCATTGGTAAATTTAATTTATTTTTGGTAAAGCCTATATATTCGGGAGCGCCAAAATTATATATACAGGTATAACTCGTGTAACTCTTAAAAAGGAAACAATTTAGACAAAAATAGACATAGATAATTATATGTACGTGATCACTTTCGTGTAAATGCCATAGGCAAAATAAATAAATCGATAAATATAGGAGAAAATGTAAAATTTACAGTTTTTAATTTTTACATATAGGTAACTTCCAAGCATTTTCTTTTTCGATTATTTTTTCATTTCTTTATTTTGGAGGCACGGTGCCCCTCGCATCTTGGCGCCCTTCTGTCACGCTTACCTTACTCCCTATTCGTAAAGGCAGATATTTTTATAAGTTATTTTTATAATAATTATTAATCAATTTATTTTTTAATGTCATAATTTATTTGAGAACTTATTTTTGTTAACATTAATTGTTTAATTGTATTTGCTACTAGTTCAAATGATTATGAAAATACATAAACTACTCATTAATTTATTGAGTGGTAAAAATACTAAAAAAACATATTTCGGAAAAATTTAATGTACTCATTTCTGTCACATCCTGTATATGATACATGTTTTATGTTATAAGTTATAATGATTATTGTTACAAATAATGGATAAAGAAAAAATAACAGTTGTTTATACGCACGCAATTTTTCTATTATGATAAAAACTTTTATAAATCTAGATAATGCGTTCTAGATTTAATGTAGATACTAGAAGTCAACGAATTTTTACATATCGTGTTACTTAATGTAATTCTCATAATGTAAATGTACTGAAAATGTATTTATGTATATGTAAGAATTATATAATTAAACAATGTAACAAAAAAATGTTAAGTGAAAAAATAGTAAAAAAAAAAACCACAGTAGCTATCGCCATGGTTATATTTCGTTAATATGTAAATTTTATATTTGAACTGTTGTCATTCATGAAATAATCAAACGAATATAATTCGAGCTATGAATTTAATTTATAAAATTTATTCATAATTCCTGCGAAATGATGACAGGTCAAAAATAATTCTAAAATCACTCCAGCTTCGGTCTAGTGATTTAAATGTCATTTTTGACACTCGTTTGTCTGTTACTACGCAACAACTATTCGCAAATTTTTCCAATAAATTCATGGATCTTATGATGATAAAATTAGTAAAGTAAATAAATATTTTATTGTTCGTAACAGTCACTGTGACAGTAAATATATATATTTAATTATTAGTGTACTATTGGGATTTTTACAAAATAAAAAATACATGTGTCATTTTTATTTGAAAAATCATAAATATTTAAACAAGCATTGTCAGACTCAGAATCGTAAATATTTAAAATCTAACAATACCTCGTAAAAAATTTATTATATTTTTTGTAATTATGGTCAAAAATTATTGATAATTAGAGATTTTATTGAATTTATGTTAAAATGAGTCACTACATTAAGATTTAAAAATTTAAAATATTACGGAACTAATACAAATATTACTAGATATGAAAATCGCTTATATAATCGTAAGTATTTTTGTTAGACGATTCTACAGAAATAAAAAGATTGAAAAAGACTAAATCTCCAAATTTGACAAAAATTATGAACTACTAAACACCATAAAACTGAAAGAACTCCAATGCTATATTGTTTTATCATATTCGCTTGTTGTTGTTTTTTTTTTCATTGACAAAAAATCACGAGCTGTCAAGGGAGTGATTTTTGAACAATGTCATGAGATAAATTACAGGCTCGAATAAAGCAATCGGAAAATTTGTTAGGATAAAATTTAACCATGAATGCTATTCGAATGACTATTTCCAAAATAAAAATAAGTGAACAAAAATTTTGACAGATATATAAACAATATGTTTCTAGGCACTCTTAAAACGTCTAACATTTATCGCTTAACAAAACTCACTTGTAAAATATATCATATTATTTACTTAAATGCTGCGAAATTTTCTTTTTGACAGTATTTTGTCGAAATAAATCTTGGCAACTAGATAGAATCTTGAATTTGGATTGGTTTATAAATTTATGAATGAAATAATCAGTTACAAAGAAACATTTAAATAAATGTAAAACAAACATGTATATTAAAATGAAAATTAGTTTAAAGATCATTTGTAAAGCAAAGACATTTTTTATATGACACCTATAAAAAGAAATATTTCTAGATTATAATTGTACATAAAACATTAACAATTTTTTTGTAACTACTTGAATTTTAACTTCACTTATACAACTATTACAACTGAATTTGTATTATTTAAATATTTCAAAGTATATTTAACAATAATCATAATACCTTATTACCTATTGGTAGATCATAATAATAAAATGTAACTTACCTGTTATTTATAAATACTAATACTAATAACAACATCAAATCGATCTACTGCACGCACGAATGCTAATGACTACCTATTAAATGTCTTACTTATATAAATGCATTAAGCATTCTTAAGTGGGGGGAAATTTTCTCTACATTTTCTATTTTAATATTGAAACTCATTTCCTTTCAGTAAATGATTTATTCCGTATTATTATCAAATAGAAACATTGTTTCTTGCCCTAGAACAATTGTTAATTAAGGATATTCGTTTCTATTTTTTAATAAAAATGCAAATAATCAGAAAAAATCAATGAGTGTAAAAAATATTTCACCGAATCGATTTTTTTTGCCTTTCCGGAAGTGATAACCTACTTTACTCTTCATTTTTGAAGATTGAAGTAGCACTTTTAATCCCGAAGGGATTAAATATGAATTTAATCTCTGAGTTATAAAATTAATAAACAAGCATTATATATATAACCAGAGAAACAAGTACGTGTAGGTATATAACAGCCTAGTTCAGTGTTGGTTTTACCAGCAGGCTGAGTAGGCTGAAACCTAGGGCGGCAGATTTTAGGGGCGGCAAATTTGGGGAATTTTTTTTTGCCTTACAGAAATTAAAAATATTTATATTTATATACCTAAATGTTATTAGGTCCACACAAACAATTCAACATGCAATATGTTTCACCGCTTAGATATTTTTTTTACAATTGCATACTCGCGTTTGGTCATGGCGCGGGAACGAATAACATAACCGTCCGCAAAGTATGTCAATGTTGGTATATAAGTCACAGAAATTCACTATTTAACATCTTAGCGTATTTTTCTCCCTCCAGTTAGTAGCGATTGATTTAGAATATGTTATCTTATAGACAGTGGAGCTTCTCAGTTTTCCCTTATTCATGTTCAAAAATAATATGCGCATGTGCTTGACACACTTGTCATAAATTTAAATTTAAAATAAAATAACAGAGCATTGTTATTTTAAAATTATTTTTATATTTTACTTATTATGTATTAAATCATTTGCGAAAATTTAAAAATAATATTTGGCCGCTCACGTGCGAGGGCACGCCTTGAACTTGAAATAAAGAGTTTCACTAATTAACATATGTTCTTAATTATATATCTTAATACATAAATATAGATTGTTTTACAAAATATTAAATGATTTGTATTTAATCATAAGTAATATAATAAGAGCCATTAATTTATTGGAAAAATTTACGAATAGTTGTTGAATAGTAACAGACAGTCGTTACTTGTATAAAATGTATGTATAAATAATAAATGTTTAGTTTTCAAAGCTGTCATGTATTTGACAGTTATATAAATATAACCAAATAATTATTATTTTAAAATGTATATGCGGAAGTGCAAAAAAATAGTGTATGTACCACAAGACTAAAGTGTCTTTAATCCTTATGGTTCGTAAAATAAACCTTATTCTCATAGGATTATATGATGCACTTTAGTCCCTCAGTATATAATATAGCAGAGGGATTAAAAGAGCTACTTAAATCTTCGAAAATGAAGAGTAAAGTAGGCTTTTACTCCTGGGAAAAAAAACTGACTGTGCAACTATTTTTTTATTGCAATTGTCAGTATCAAAATGGCATTTTGCTCCAAGGGTTTTTTAAATTTTTCGCAGAACTCATAAGGTATTCCACTTTCAAATGAAATAAATTTAATGAATATATCAAAATGCTACTTAACAAAAACGTTGCATATCGCACGTAAGCGATATGTCATACATTCGTGAGAATATACACATTTAAGTCATTAATAATTACTTATTTTACAGAATGATAATATAATGTAGTATTTAAAGATTTAAATTTAAAATATGTCAGGTATTAATATTTGAATAATAAGTAAGTTTTTTTAAATTTTTTTATATAGCGTGTATAGGTATAGAAAGTGGAACTATATGAATTTTTTTTTATTATTAATACTAGAAAAATACTTTAAAGGAAATAAAGTTGTCGCTTTAAGTTAAAATGACTTTGGTATTGTCAAAATTTATGTAATTTAGGGTATTCATAAAATCCAATTGAGTTTAATATCACAAGCGTAAAATTTCATAAATATTATAAATATAATAAAGATTTATAAGAAAAAGTGATACCAAATTAAATTTAAAGCATGTATGCTAAAATTATCAAATTAAAAAGAAAACAAAATCTCGAATATGGTTAAAAAATATTTTTTTTTATTAAGATTTACAGTTTTATTAAAAGTAGGGAAATACAATGGATAATGAAGCTTGTTTCTAACAAAAGCATAAAAATAGGATTGATTGGCAAACATTCATGGAACACTTTCTTGTATTGTTACTATTTGCTTATTAATAACGAGTGTTTTTCACAATTTTTATTTTTTCGTAAATTTTGAGAATGACAAAACAAGTTTCAAATTTAATTCTGATTCACTTGTTTTCATAATATTTTTTCGTATTTCTAATATTTATGGTCCTTAACTCTAGTGATATTTAGCTCAATTGTATTTTGTAAACACCCTATAGAATTTTCATAAACTTTAACAATACGAAAGTCATTTTAACTTAAAGCGACAATTTTTTCCTTTGAAGTTTTTTTTTGTAATGTTGAGACAAACTGTATATTAATATTCAAATAAACGTATTTTTCATATTTAAAAATACTTAATAATTCACGAGAAATAAATTATAAAGTTTTATAGTGACGTGACTACCCGAACAATAGCTTAAAAATATAACTACTGTTTTGTGACAGGAACTAGACACAAGTAGAGGCGGTTCATTGGGGTTACTACGTCAGAGGCGGTCACAAGGACACGCCCCTTTTTTAAATTTTCGAATTTCTCTTATAAATATTTAACATTTTATAATCATTTTTACATCATAATAATATATGTAACTCAATTTTTAATTTCATTATAAATTAATACATCCTCTTGGAAAAACCCTAATATAGATCGGAAGTTTATAAGCCGACAACAACAGATTTTGTTATTGTTCATTGATTATTCCAAACAATAATAATCAATTGATTAACAATGCCCGGGAAATCAACAAGTTAATGTTGAAATATGCCATCTGCCTAAAATACCCGTAATGTTTTGACTGAATGGTTACTATAGTTACCATATCGACTAGTAAATAAAATTGTTTTGTTTCTTCTATGCAGTACAACAGTGTGTCTACCCAATATGTTTCAATATAATACACAAGAAAAATAGTGCCTTAAAATGGACCAACTATATAAAATTTTGTGTTTTGTTTTTTGTTTGTGTGTGAGTGAATGTAAATATATTGAGGGGGAATTGAAAACAACAGATGTAAGTTAAAAACCGGGTTAATTACTTCCCCTAACCTAAATAAAAGAGAAATAAAATATAGGAATTTTCAAAAATTTGAATTTTCCAAAATAGAATTATTTTAATATTGTCTTGTTAACAATGATATGAATGTTTTAATATATTTTACTTATATTTTAATATATGTATATATTGTCTACCATACTATTAATTATTATAATTCAAAAAACCAGAGTGCTTTCTTAACTCTAGTTGTAAATACCTAATGTGGTGCATTCTTTATATACTAATGTAGGTAACTCTTTAAATACAGTGAAAAGTACACGTTGTAGACAATTTAAATTATTTACAAATTACAATACAAAAAAAAACAATAGTGCACTCTATACTTTATATACAATTTAAATTATTTATAATGCAAAAAAAAACAATAGTGCACTCTGTACTCTAGTGGTAAATACCTAATCTGGTTGTACCTTTTATATACTGATGTAGGTAACAGTAACAATATAAGCACTTTTATCTGCAGTGAGAAGTGCACGTTATAAACAATTTATAACAAAATATAGTAGTATACTCTGTACTCTAGTTATAAATTCCTAATATTGGCTGAAATGGAAAATGCACAATGTAAAATATTCAAATAAAATTAAAATTATAAATTTTTAATAACATCTCATCGAGTAAAATTCATTATTATTATTTTCCCAATTAAAAGAGACCTTGTGGTACACTATTCACACCATCTCAGTACACGATATATACAGATTAAATCTCTATCAATATTTATTGTAAAACCAACAATGGGTAATATAAAAAAAATATTTATTTTATTTCATTAAATTATAAATTAATAACGAATTAAGATCAGCTACAGTGGAAAATGCTACACTTAAAATAGTGGTGCAAATTTTTAAACAAAATTCTCATGATAAAAATATCACATACAATTATTTGATAAAAATAAAATTATGTGATAAAAATAAATTATATGTGATAAATATAACATTACTCGTAAAATAAAACGACAGTGTAATTTACATTAAAAAAAATACAAATAAAAGAACCATTTACCGGATTTGAGATAATGTTATAAGAAATTAAAAGTAAATAATTGAAAATTAGTAATCGTTTCATAGAACCTGTATATGACTAATTTTAAATATGTATTAATTCTCATGTTAATTAGGTTGGTCACTATTAAGGATGTAGATTAGCAGATTAAAATATAAATTAGTACATAATTTATTTTTAAAATTTAAAATACAGGATGATTCATTACGAATGTGCCAAAATAAAATTATATACTAGGGAGTCACTTTAAGTAAAAAATGTTCTATAAACATAAGTCCAGAATTTTTCGTTACAAAGTTACAGCGTTTTGAAAGTGCACCTCATAAGACACAATTTTAATAATAACTCTGGTACTAATTGTACTTAACTTTTGAAACTTTTTATGAGAAAAGTACTTATTTAGATACATATTTATACTGCTTTTTGTTTCTGTATCTCAACCAGAGGCGTCTCATATGGGGGAGTTATAAATATTTTTTTTATCGTTTTTTTTTGACTTATTAACTTTTTTTTTTCATTTTTGTCTATAAAATATTACATACAATACAAAAGTTCACAAATAGATACTCTTAATAAAGTTTGATAAACGCAATAGATTTTGAGATATTTTAATTTTTAGAAAAAATCAAGTATCCAAAATATTATATTAAAAGTTAAGAAACAATACTGTTACAATGGGAAATAGAACAAAATAAGAAAAAACAAAATAAAATTTGTTAATAATTATCATTTACCATATTTACATTATTTAAAAAAAAATGGAAAAGATTAGTACTAGTGAATATGCAGATATGATATTTTATTTCATTGTGTATATAATTAATTAATTAATTTTATATGATACTAATGCAATTTCTTGTACAATATATTGACTCTGATTCTGCGCATTTTCCTTGAATATGTTAATGTAACAAGCAAAATTAACCATAAATTCATTTACATTTAAAGTTTGCAATACTTACACCTGCATCAAAGTAACACTAAGTTTTTTATAGCTAAATTAAATTGTATCAAAAATTATGCAAGATTTTGTACAATTTATAGGCGTCTAAAACGGTCTTTAACTTTTAATTTAGTTTTTTTGAATACTAGTTTTTTTTTCTAAAAATTAGAATATCTCAAAAACTACTACGTTTCTCAATTTTTATGAAGAGAACTTTTTTGTGTATTTTTGTATTGTATGTAATATTTTATAGGCAAAAATTGAAAATTGTGAATATGTCAAAAAATAACGTTAAAAAAATCTATGATTCCGCCATATGAGACACCTCTGTTTGAGATACAGAAACAAAAGAAAATATAAATATAAGTACTATTTTCATACCAAGTTTCAAAAGTTTAGTACAACTAAGTACCAAAGTTATTTATAAAAATGTGTCTGATGAGTTGCACTTCAAAGGGCTGTAACTCTGTAACAAGAAGTTTCCGAAAATACCTTCGTATATCATTTGTTACTTAAAATGACTCACACAGTATATGGTTTTATTTTGGCACACTTGTACTGAATCACCCTGTATAAAATATAATTATAAGGAATTGAATTTTCTAGTCGAATCATATTCTTCACTATTTTTCATTTAAAATTGCCTCTATGGTGCTTTTTCCACGACAGTTCGAGTGACTATTAAACTATATTTTCAATATAAATATTTTATTTTCAATAATAATTTTTTTGTAGGATTGGACATTTTTAACTAGATTCTGCTTCTTATCAGAACAAGGAACATTTGAATTTTATTTTGAATTCAGAACTGATCAGGGGTTCCCAAACTTATTATTATATTACGATGCACCAGACCAATGGCCAGCTGTTTACAAATCCGACTTGGTAAGTTGCCTCCAAACTTCCTCATTTCAAAATTGCCTCATTCCATAATTGCCTCATTTCAAAATTGCCTCATTTTCAGAACTGCAGACAAAGAGAAAGCGTTCTTCACATCAACCAAAATCAAATCGTAAACTTGACAATTCCTAAAAATGCTTTTGAAGATTTAGCTGGGTGCACTTTACACATTGTTGAAAAGTACCCAAAACATAAAGGACCATCTACAACAACTAGGAAACCGTGGAGAGGGTTTACAACAACCAAAACAACAATGAAGCCAGTTACAACAACAATGTCTGATCAAAATACAACAACAGACATAGATAATACTACAACCGAAACTACAACTTATACAGATTTTAATATAGATAATATGGAATTTACAGAAAACATCACAGACGAAGAAGATAATATTTACGACGTAGATAATATGTTTGGGGAAGATATCAATAATATGACGGTAAAAAAATCTTAACTATCTATTTCGCACATAAAAGTTATACCTGAGGTGCACTCTCCAAGAAAGCTTGAGTGCTTGAGAAATAATGTCTTCTTCTTGCATGATATAAATTTATTTATTATAAAGAAATATATGTATATATTTTTTGGATTTGAAAGCTCTGTTCATTATAATTTATAAAATATCCCGAAATAAAAATCAAATTTGTTAATTATTAATTTGGAAATACATACAAATTACGATCGCCACATAAGTTGAAAGTATATAACGTTTGATAAATATAGATTACTTATTAATAAATTAGAGCTATTACTGCTAATGTCATTTCGTTGAAATAGCCTCTGATTTCAAAGAAAATAACATCATTATTTCAAATTCTTTTCATATCGTATCTACTTACTAATAATGACTAAATTATATTGCCTGTAATATTATTACTAGAATTACTCTGGTATATACAGGATATCCGTTTTAAAAGGTTAGCCAATGGGATCTCGAGAACCGTAAGAGATACGAAGTTGGTTAAATTGAGGCAAAGTTGCCATTTCAATGATGTATTAGTTTTCCCGAAAAAATTAATAGCTCACTAGATATAAGCAAAAAACTGATTTTGTCCTACTAACTTTTTAACTTATAACCGGTTAATAAAACCCGGTAACCGATATGTTGTACGAAAATTACGAACTTTAACCGTAACTTTAACCGATACTTTTAAGGCTGAAAATACCGGTAACCGTTAACCAAAAAAAATAAACCGGTTATAGCGAACATTGATCTTTATTTTAATATTATTTAGCACGAAAAATGTGTCCCACTTTTTATTTCTGTTATCATTTGTATTTGAATATGAGTAACCACAGTTTTTACAATTTCCATTTTCATAATTATTTTTTTAAATTATTTTTTAACCGGTATATTAACCGGGTAAAACCGGTTTCCAATTTTCAAAATCCGGTTTTCGAACTAAAACCGGTATTATTATAACGTTCTCTGTAAGGGTTAACCGTTAACCAATTCATACATACAAGTTTCTAGATTGCACATTCTAAAGACACTTTTTTACCAAAAATTACTTTTCAAGAAATTCATTCTAACTATTAATTTTCATATGGGGTTTAAAGTTGTCTTTAGTACTGTTAAATAGAGGTTTTTTTCTCTTTCCAATGATATTAAACACATATACATTACAATGAAAATAAACTAAAGAATTATAAAATTATTAATTTTATTCATTTCGGTGAAGAGTACTGTGAAAACAAAATTGAAAATCTTTAGTTTTTTTTTTAATAAGAATGAAATATTCTTTTTTTGTAGCTGTTTCTTTCTATAAAGGCCTACTTTCAATTTTGATTTCGTGTCAAATTATGATTTCATTTCATTAGTGAAATAATGGAATTAATAGCCTAATTTACTTATTAAACGGAAGTAGAAAAAATATTAAAGCAAAAAAAGCAAAAAAATTATTGGGATAATAAATTTACTTTTAGGAAAGTACAGAACCCCCAAAATCAGTCCACAAACGATCAGTGCCACAAAACCAAAACTCCGAAACCCAAACCGGGCTAGTAACTTGTAGAAACGCTAGAAAGTTCCGAAGTTCTAGAGCTAGATGGTGGTTCATAGCAGTCAGTAATTGTGGCCAAAAGGTAATTTATTTAATTAATTGTTCAATTCCATGACCGATTCTAATTATTGTTTTGTATTCTTTAGGGAATCCATTTAAGATATCAAGTTCTAATGACAAATGGAAGGCCTGGTGATTATTGGCATGAACATTTTTCTGCAGATGAATTTTGTAAGTTTTAAAAGTCTGAACATTGACGTCAATTCATGTATAGATTATTTTTACTTTGTTTACAATTGACTTGAAAGTTCTACCGGCTATTATTATTAAATAAAAATAGATAATGAGTATTGTACTTATTCTACAACTTTTACAAAAGTATTGCATTCATTAAAAATTGTTCTGTAATTAAAGAAACTTCTAGAACTGACTACAGCCTTAGGGTGTAACTCTATTTACAGTTTAATTTATTTACAAACAAATTAATATATTTTAAACTAGTAAAATAATCATTTTATATTTAATGAGTTCTTTTCAAAATTAAAAAAATAACGAGTGAAAAACAGCTTACTAGTTTTATAAGACGGTACACTAATGGAACAATACGTCACATAAAACGAGTATAATATACAATTTTTTATACTTTGCGTCACTGTTTTATAAAAAAAACTCAAAATTTTATATTACAAAAATCAATTAAATGTAATCCAGGAATTTATGTAAAATATGGTAAACCTGTTGAATGAAGTTTGACATTTATAACTGTCATAATTCATATATAATATTGTGAAAAAATGTGAAATATACATATAAGTTAAAACTTACGAATATTCTTTTAAATTAGTTATGTTTATTTGGTTTTCTTATTTATAGTAATTCTAAATTGTATTAAAGCATTTTAAAATATTTGAGGTTATCAATTTAACATTTACCGAGAGGCGCAGTTTTTAAAAGTATTAATTTTACAAAAAAAAAAAATACCGGAAACAGTCTAACAATATTCGATATTATTAAAATGTTTTCGATATTACAATAGAGCAACTATTAATGCAAAGTATAAAAAATAAATAATAAATTGTAATGATAAAACCACTTACGATTTTTGAGGTTCTGTCCATTCATTCAGCTTCATAGCAATATTTTTTAACATAACTCTTTCACGGTTTAAATTTTTCTTACTTCATTCCTGTCATTAATAAAAATCTGAAACAGTCAGTCTATATAAATATAATGTTTTAAATTTTATTTTTGAATAGGTTGGTATATTTTAATATTTACTTTGCTACTATAAATATTTAATTAGCAAATATGAATTACTAGTATTATAAATTATATACCAATTTTTTTTAAATGGAATTGTTGGTCCCATCCTCCAGCATACAACATTTTATTAATATTAAAAAAGTAAATGAATTGAAGTACAATTTTTACAATATTTACTTCACTATTTATTATAAAAAAATATTTTGCACTTACCAATAAAAATTAATGCTTCCGTAAATATGATCTATTATATACCATTTGAAATAGATCCTGGTGCATATTATCATCTATTATTCCCTAAAAGTATCCGAAGAAAATTATAAAAATTGCTTCATCTGTAAATGAAATCATTATAATATTTAAGTGGAGATGTTGGTTCCATCCTCTATGAATTTTCCTTTGACCTTTAGAGGATGGTTAAGCCCTGCCACCACGACAAGGTCTCTCCACGACGGCAAGGGGGGAAGGGATGGTTTTGGGTTTAAGGAAAGGATGAAGACTTAAAATTATTTCGAGACTTAAACCTAACCGCGACTTAAAACTATTTTAGCGCAACTTAAACTAATACAGTGTACTTCCCAGTGAAAAGGGTCAGGGGAATTGGCATGAAAACCAAGAAAGAAAATAAAAACGAAATTGTTGATGTGAATATAGTCTTAGTACAAGCTCACTCCACAATTAGACATTTCAACACGCTAGCGGTCAGACACCCTTCCGGCCCTCCATACTAACGCCCAAAATGGTAAAAGGGCAGCAAGATGCACAAAGCACATCCGTAACTCCAACTTATAGACACGCTAATACGAGGGCGGTATCACAACCCTTCCGTGCAACCCATACCAACGATCAGAATGCTGTAAGCAGAGAAAGGAGTGCCCTGACTTATAAAATATTACTATGGGGTATTGCATATTCAAATATAATAATTATAGAAATTCTACAGAATTAGGATTCTAAATTAAAAAATGTTTTTGTAAAGAAAAAATAATGGTTAATTTGGGTATATTAAAAATTAAAAAAGTCTAGCTATATTTGCACAAAAATGAGATATTTGAATGTTATATAATATCAAGAGATTGTAAACATTTAAATAATTTGCATATATCTCATGTGATACACTTCAAGTTGACCTTACAGAGATGTAAATGTTGGCGAAAAATATATTTGTAATGAATGAAAAAATATACTCGTAATTAAGCAAAAGCAAAAAATTGAATAAACTTGACATATTATTAGCCCAAACTAACTAGTACCTCATCCTAACTGAATACTTCCCAGGCAGTTTTGCAGTGGGATTTGCTTTCATTCACACATCGTACCTTATCTCTACAAATCACATCTCAGATCTAACTATCACGCCTTATGCTTAATCATCACACCTTATATTTAATCATCACACCTTACATTTAATCATCACACCTTACATTTAATCAGCACATCTTATATTTAATCAGCACATCTTATATTTAATCATCATACCTTATATTTAATCACCATACCTTATATTTAATCATCATACCTTATATTTAATCAACACACCTTACATTAATCATCACACCTTATATTTAATCACCACACTTTATATTTAATCACCATACCTTATATTTAATCATCATACCGTACCTTATATCTAACAATCACACTAAATATCTTACCACCACACTTTATATTTAATCATCACCCCTTATATTTAATCAGCACACCTTATATTTAATCATCATACCTTATACTTAATCATCATACCTTGTATCTAATAATCACACATCACAATTTATATCTAACCACCATACCTTATATTTAATCACCATACCTTATATTTAATCATCATACCTTATATTTAATCAACACACCTTACATTAATCATCACACCTTATATTTAATCATCACACCTTATATTTAATCATCATACCTTAGATTTAATCATCACACCTTATATTTAATCACCACACTTTATATTTAATCACCATACCTTATATTTAATCATCATACCGTACCTTATATCTAACAATCACACTAAATATCTTACCACCACACCTTATATTTAATCATCACACCTTATATTTAATCAGCACACCTTATATTTAATCATCATACCTTATATTTAATCATCATACCTTGTATCTAATAATGACACATCACAATTTATATCTAACCACCATACCTTATATTTAATCATCACACCTTATATTTAATGAGCACACCTTATAATTAATCAGCACACCTTATATTTAATCATCACACCTTAGATTTAATCATCACACCTTATATTTAATCATCACACCTTATATTTAATCAGCACACCTTATATTTAAACATCATACCTTATATTTAATCATCATACCTTATATTTAATCATCACACCTTATATTTAATCAGCACACCTTATATTTAAACATCATACCTTACATTCGCCATACCTTATATCTAACCATCACACCTTATATTTAATCATTATACTTTTCATTCGTCATACCTTATAATTAATCATCACACCTTACATCTAACTATCATACCGCAAATCAAACAATCACACCTCATATTTAAACTTCACACCTTATATCTAGATCACATCTCATACCTAATGTGTCAAGTTTTATTCAATTGTTCTTAAATTAAAAATGTACTTAAGGTGAATTTAATTTATTTAAATAGAGAATTTTAAAAAGAATATATAGGAAAAAATTGAAGTAGTAAAATATTCAGGTAGGACATTACTCTTAAATCTCGAAATTGGACTTACATATTTCAGTGTTGAGAAAATAAAAACTGAAGAAGTACCTGCTTCCCCCCTTATATCTATTTCTTATAACTAGAAAGTAGTTGGACCCCGTCTGAAACAATAAAAAATATAAATTAGTTTATTTACAACAAAATTCATTTCTACGAATCATGAACAAATATGTATACTGTAATTATACACAGTACACTAGTTTCAATAATATATAGGAGTAAAAGATCACTATTAAATTATTCAAATTCAAATTAAAAAGTAAAATTATAAACTGTACTCACCTCACGACTGCTAAAAAGCTACTAAAGATTTTTTGACTGTTAATCATTTAAACAAATGAATGAAGGAAGGGGGTTTACGAAATAGCTACGAGTTATTCAATATTGTATTAAAATTATAATCATAATTCTAATACATTATTGAATAACACTTTGCTATTACGTTACCTCCCTACCTTTATTCATTTGATTAAATGATAATAACCAACCAAAAAATCTTCAGTAGCATTTTAGCAGTCATGAGGTGAGTACAGTTTATAATTTTACTTTTTAATTTGAATTTTAAAAACTAATTGTGATCTACTACTACATATTTTTGAAACTAGTGTACAATGTATAATTATAGTATACATATTTGTTCATGATTAGTAAAAACGAACTTTGTTATAAATAAACTAATTTATATTTTTTATTGTTTCAGACTTGGTCCAGCTACTTTCTAGATATAAGAAATAGATATAAGGGGGGAAGCAGGTACTTCTTCAGTTTTTTTTTCTTAACAATGAAATACGTAAGTTCAATTTCAATATTTGAGAGTAAAGTCCTCCCTGAATATACTGCTATTTCAATTTTTCCGAACGTAGTTTTAAAATTCACTATTTAAATAAATTAAATTCCCTTAGGTACAGTTTTAATATAACAACAAATTGATAAAACTTGACACATTAGGTATGAGATGAGATCTAGATATAAGGTGTGGAATGTACATATGGTGTGTGATAGTTAAATGTAAGGTGTGATAGTTAAGTATGATGCTTAAATATAAGGTGTGATGGTTAAAAGTAAGGTGTGATGTGTGATAATTTTAAGGTATAACGAAAGACAAGTATGATGCTTAAATATAAGGTGTGATGCTTAAATATAAGGTGTGGTGACTAAATGTAAGGTATGATGATTAAATATAATGTGTGATGATTAACTATAAGGTGTGATGATTAAATATAATGTGTGATGATTAAATATAAGGTGTGATGATTAAATATAAGGTGTGATGATTAAATATAAGGTATGATGATTAAATATAAGGTGTGATAGTTATATAAGGTGTGACGGTTGAATGTAATGTGCGATGATTAAATATAAGGTGTGATAGTTAGATATAAAGTGTGATTGTTAGATATAAAGTGTGATTGTTAGATATAAGGTACGGAATGATGATTAAATATAAGGTATGCTGCTTAAATATAAGGTGTGATTATTAAATATAAGGTGTGATGATTAAGTATATGGTATGAAGATTAAATATAAGGTGTGATGATTGAATATAAGGTGTGATGATTAAATGTAAAGTGTGTTTGTTAGATATAAGGTACGGAATGATGATTAAATATAAGGTATGCTGCTTAAATATAAGGTGTGATTATTAAATATAAGGTGTGATGATTAAGTATATGGTATGATGATTAAATGTAAGGTGTGATGATTAAATGTAAAGTGTGTTTGTTAAATATAAGGTACGGAATGATGTTTAAATGTAAGGTGTGATGATTAGATATAAGGTATGATGATAAAATATAAGGTATGATGATAAAATATAAGGTGTGATGATGAACTATAAGGTGGTATGTTTAAATATAATGTGTGATGATTAGATTTAAGGTGTGATGGTTAAATATAAGGTGTGATGATTAAATATAAGGTGAGATGATTAAATATGTGGTATGATGGTTAGATCTGAGATGTGATGTGTAGATATAAGGTGTGATGTGTAAATGGAAACAAATTTCTACTGCAAAACTGCCCGGGAAGTTTTCAGTTAGGATTAACTGTTAACTACTAGTTAGTTTAGGCTAATAATGTGTCAAGTTTATTCAGTATTTTGCTTTTACTTAATTACCAGTATATTCTTTAATTCATTACAAATATATTTTCCCCAACATACACGTGTCTATAAGGTAAACATGAAATGCGAATTATTTAAATTTTATAATCTCTTGATATTACATAACTTTTAATATCCCATTTTTGTGCAAATATTACTAGATTTACATTTTTAATATACCCAAATTAACCATTATTTTTTCCTTACAAAAACATTTTTTAATTTTAAAATCTTGTATCTATAATTATAATATTTGAATGTGCAATACCCCGTAGCAATATTTTATAAGTCAGGGCACTCCTTTCTCTGCTTACAGCATTCTGGTCGTTGGTATGGGTTGCACGGAAGGGTTGTGATACCGCCCTCGTATTAGCGTGTCTATAAGTTAGAGTTACGGATGTGCTTTGTGCATCTTGCTACCCTTTTACCATTTTGGGCGTTAGTATGGAGGGCCGGAAGGGTGTCTGACCGCTAACGTGTTGAAATGTCTAATTGTGGAGTGAGCTTGTACTAAGACTATATTCACATGAACAATTTCGTTTTCATTTTCTTTCTTGGTTTTCATGCCAATTCCCCTGACCCTTTTCACTGGGAAGTACACTGTATTAGTTTAAGTTGCGCCAAAATAGTTTTAAGTCGCGGTTAGATTTAAGTCGCGAATAGTTCTAAGTCTTCATCCTTTCCTGAAACCCAAAACCATCCCTTCCCCCCTTGCCGACGTGGAGAGACCTTGTCGTGGTGGCAGGGCTTAACCATCCTCTAAAGGTCAAAGAAAAATTCATAGAGGATGGGACCAACATCTCCACTTTAATATTATAGTGATTTCATTTACAGATGAAGCAATTTTTATAATTCTCTTTAGATACTTTTAGGAAATAATAGATGATAATATGCAGCAGAACCTATTTCAAATGGTATATGATATGTAATACTTACGGAAGCAGCAATTTATATTGGTAAGTGCAAAATATTTTTTATAAAATGTAGTGAAGTAAATATTGCAAAATTCAACAATTCATTTACTTTTAGTAATAGTGAAAATAAGTTATCTTTTTTTTATTAATACATCCTCTAGCCTAGAAAAACATAAAATGTTATAAATATTCTGCTAGAGGATGGGACCAACAATATAAATTTAAAATAATTAATTATAGCTATATATCAAAAAAATACATATATTTAAAACATATTTATATATACTGACAGTTTCAAAATTATACTAATGACAGTTTTATTTACCTTGGTATACAATCTCTTTATTTTTGTAATTTCTTTATTGTTTCAGATGTTTTACCAGTTTTGATGGCATTTTGCATAGCGTACGGTTTGCTGATATTTGCTATCATAATTTGTTCTGTAGAGTTGAAGTCGAGGCAACTTCTACACACTACATACAAGCTATTTTGTTTGTCTGTAGTTCTACAGCTTTTAGGAGTAGGATTAACAACTATGGCGTATTTAAAATACGCTGTAAGTGGTGTACTTCCGTATCGAACCAAAATATTAGGTAAAGTATAAAATCATTTTTAATTCACATATAGAGCATTTTTTTACAAATACTGTTAAATGTCAATTTAATTCAAAATTATTATAAATTAATTCAAACATCGTAAGAGTTGTTTATATATTGTTTATCTTAGAAATTTTGATTCCATATTGTATCTCATTTTCAAATTTACATTAGTAATTTGAGAGCAGTACGTTTTTACAATATTAGGTACCTACTGTAATTAATTCTATTCTTTCTTATAACGATATTAACAAAATTTTATTCGGTATAGTTTTCAGCATTACTTTTTAATTTTTATAAAATTTAGTTATGATTATAAATATTAAGAAAACAAATTTGATTGTTATGGTTATTTCATTTGTTGTGTATTTATTAGTACAAGGTAACCTGATAATTTTAAACAAAAAATTTAAAAAATTGATACCATATAAGAAATAAAACATTATACCTCAGAAATAATTTATGAATTGCTATGGTACGGACAAAAAAACATGTTGCCATTGAGTTTAATCGAAAAGACATTTAAATCACAGATTTTTTTAAATAAAAATTATTGATTTTTATCAAAGATGAAAAATATACAAATTATTACAAAAATGTATTTATTTCCTACCAAATTGTACATAATAACATCTTAAAATTACTTTAATTGTCATATATAAAGATCGAATTCTCTGCAATTGCTTGTGTCGTTTTTATTATCAACAAACTGTTTTCACATGTTTACGTTTCATCAAAAGTTAATACCAAATATCAAAAGAAAACAATGCATTTTCAAAAACGAATATTAATTTTAGACAAATTTGGTTTGGTATTGTATTGTACATTATAAAAAATATCTTTTTGGTCGAACTTTTAACAAATGAGTCTTTATATTTATAAAATATCAGTGTTTACAACTACTTAGAGCTTAAGTAAGTGAAGTAATTTAGCCGCGTTTTAAAGGACATCGTTTTTAATACCAGTTTTTTTTATTATTAAAAGCCAAATGGGGAAAAAATAAAAAATACGGAGCTAATATTTTTCATTATTGAATTGCAATAGAAATTGATGACATAAGGATCGACTGCGGGAAATAGAGTGTATATTAAAAAAACTATTTTTAGTAATATTTGTAGAAAATATTGATATAATTTTTTTATTGTGTTATAATAATATTTTTAGGAGGAATGTTTATGGGTGCCTGTGAAACCATATTTCTACTTCTTTTACTACTACTAGCGAAAGGATATACAACTACAAGAGGGCGTTTACCACTATCTGCAAGTGTAAAACTAACTATATTCATGTGTTTATACGCTATAACGTACCTTACGTTATTTATATACGAAGCGAAGGTAAATATACGTAGGTTAAATTTATATAAATAATGGATTTTTAAGAGTACGCATTTTAATCCAAATTTTCCTCTGGTTTAGTGACGTTGGCTCTATTTCAATGTTAATTTCAAAAATTGTACACAACAAAATCTCGATATTTAAATAAAGTTTCGTGCTAAAAACAACATGAGACACTGAACAATAATTATACATATGCAATCCAAATAAATATTTTTGTTTACAAATAATGTCTCAAGGTGTTTCTAATGATGCAAAACAATTGAAAATTCAACCAATGATAGCAGTGTTATACTGATAAAATTCTGTTACCCCGGTAAATTTCCGCTACCAATTAAATAAATAGTTGTTAAGGGTGGTTTATGATGGATATAATCATATAATTTATTTATTTTAATTCAAAATTTTGATTTTTTTCGTTTGGTTTATGATGGATTTTAGTTTCCTAAATTTATCCAATCAGAAGGTATCACGTGATATTATATTTAGTTTTGATGTTGATAACTTGAAACAATTTATTTCGAAGTTCAAGTTTCCAATAACTTATTTATCAGATAAAGCTATATATTCTACGAATATATTTTATACTTTGTTGGAAAGACGGATTTGACGTTTATTTGACGTATATTTTATTTCAAACTTTATTCGTACTTAGAAAGATCGGGCCTAAATATAATTTTTCTACAACTGTCAAAAAATGTTGACATTTGTGCATTAATTTTTGGATGTAAAATATGTCATTTTTTCATGTTATGTTTTTAATACATTTTCATGACAGCCATACAAAACCGTGAAAAAAAAATGTTTTTCCACGGTTTTGAAAAACTTTTTTGCGGTTGTAAATTAACAATTTCATATTTACAAACAACTCTCAATTTTCTTTAGTTATAAAAGTAATTATTATATTTTTGTAAGATACCAACATAATTTTATTATATTTTTTCTTGATTTAAATTATAATTTCTGGATATTTGTACAAAAAATATTGTTAGTATGTCGAGCGTGAACTATGTTTTTAGTACGTTTGAATAAAATTCTCACGTATTAAACACTTTCTTCACGCTTATTAACTATTTTTGCATATTTATTTTTATAAAATGTAAACATTTCTAATTTTTCTATCGATCTACATATCTGTTTTTTAAAACTTCTAGTTAATTAACAGGAGCAATTTAAAATAACTTAATATAGTTTTTCGGGTATTTGATTCTTACATAAAACTTTTGATTTAACTTATTTATGAAAATATATTATTTTTAATATGTTTCCGGCAAAAATTATGGTACTCAAATATGATGTTATTTTAAAATAATAGTTATTTATGGTACAAGTGTGTTACATTACAGATAAGTCACGTGGGAAAAGTTTAGCTCACGAGACCGTCAGGCCGAGTGTGGTATTTTTTCAAGTGACTTAGGTAATTAATTCACGTGTGCCATACAACATTTTATCCAACACATTTTAATCATTGATATAAAATATGTATAAGATTTTTGACAGATGGAATTTCGAAATGACATTTAGGAACAAAATAGTGTAGAGAAGGTTTTATAACGTAGTTACTATGATACGAACCAAAAAACAGTGAGCTAATACATTTAGCTCACTAGTGATTTATGACCTACTTTATTTATCTAAAAACAGCATACTTATATCGTTATAATTACACGGTGTAGGATAAATATATAAACAAGAATAAATTTAAAATAAGTAAATACATATTTTTAGGTATTTGATCCTGGAGAAGTCCTGTACCTTTACGAATCTCCCGCAGGATATGGTCTAATAGTCCTAAGGATAGTAGCCTGGTGGATGTTTATATATTCAACTGTTTTTACTCTCAAGCACTATCCAGAAAAAGTAAGTACTACTTGTAAATTTAAATTCTTTAATCGTCTTTTGCAATTCCAATTTTATAGCCATGTGTCATCTTATAAATAATTAATGTGAGAAAATATATAAAGCGTGGAATAATATTAATTGGTATTTTGTTTCAGTCTAATTTTTACTACCCATTTAACATTTGTGGGACCTTATGGTTTGTAGCCGGCCCTGCATTTATCTTAAGTGCAAATTCTTATGTGGATAAGTGGGTTCGAGAGTCAGTTGTTTGCGGAGTTCTACTTTTTATTACTTTTGCAGGACATCTCATGTTTTTGGTAAGTTTTGAAAATCAATTGTTAAACAATATTTTATACATTATACATGTAAAGAAAAAGACTCACCAATTGGAAAATAAGGGATAAACAGTTGAAATCACTTACCTATAACAAAAGAAAAACAATTACAAATTTGTCAGTAAATAAAAAAACAAAAATATAAATCAGTAACAGTTAACAGTTATTGACCTCAAATTGAAATAATCAACATTATCTGTGGAACAACATTTCCACATGGAACAGGGCTTAAGTACCTAAGATACTTGTTTCGTGACAAGTTTTACTTGCATTTTAATGATGGGTTGTTAGTCTATAGTCTCGGCAAAGACTACAATTCATAATAAGTTCGGAAAACGAAGACAGCGATATTTTTATTTGGTTAAAGTTTGATTCTGATAGTGTTACCGTTTAGACAAGATAAGATTTTGCGAAATCTTGTCTTGTCTAGAAATTTCAAGATAAGACTTGACTAAGTCTAAGTCTAGATTAAAAAGTCTTGTCTGTCGAATTGAAGGAAAAAGTTCAAAAACTAAAAATTGTGACTACCAATAATGACAAATTTCACTGAAATTAACTTTTTAAATTAAAATTTAAGTAACGGCGCCATATCTCTGACGTCACGTAGGAGAATGAGAGACAAGTTTACAATGCTAAAAGTGGAAATTTAATGATCTTATTTCTTTTTACTTAATGATTTCGAATAAATGTTGTTAATGATAATTTAGTCATGTCATAACTATTAATGAAACAATGTATAAGATACCAATATAAGCAATTCATAGAATAAAATAAAAATATTTTGATATTATACAACACATTATTTTAATGTAAATTTGGTTGACATTGAAATGTTTAGTGTTTACATATATCGTTTTAAAAATGAAACCTGGGTAATCTGCCAAATGTAGATTACTCTATGATAGCTTATTTTATCGAATGAATTCAAATTGTCTATCTAATTTTCTACGTGACGTCACTTATCCTCTCTCCAAAAACTTTTTGATTATTTTTCTCCGAAATTATCAAAAATTAAGCGATTTAAAAAAAAAACACGAGTATTTTTATTTTTGTACAGAATCATAAAATAGTAGAAAAAAATGTGGTTATATACCCCATTCGATTATCCAATTTTGAAATGCAATAAAATTGAAAAATGACAATTAATCTGAAATATTTTAGAATACTATAAATTGAAATATAAAACATGGGCATTTGGCTACTTTAAATATAGATAATAATTAATTTCGGCTATTAACTTCTCCTGATTTTAATCTAAATATTACGTAACACAAACCACAAAGTCAATTAGTAGAAATTGTGAAAATTTTCTAGTAATTATTGAGGAAATAAATTATCTCTAAATACAATAATTTTTTTATCATTAGGAAATTTTGCAAATTATCCTGAAAATCCCATAATATATGAATGACCAAAACTTTCATTCATACATCAAGGAAACTAGTTCCGGAATTGGTAACTACAGGTAAATTTACTTTAATTTAATGGTGAATACATTAAATTAATATAAATATTGAAAAATTAAATTTTTAAAACCTCGGGAAATCTCGACGAAATTATTGTAATTCAAGAATCTGTATTTTATTTTCTCCTCTCGAATCTTTGTTTTTAAAATCGTTCTCGCCTTGCCCGAAACGAGACGACCATTTATAATGTATAAATATGTTGTTGTTTAATTCGAAATTTTGTTGAAAAAACGTTTCACAAGCTTCACATTTGTGTATTTCTAAACAATTATTTAACAAGTATAACTTTGAATCAGCTGGTATCATCGTATACATGGACGTCGACAAAGCATGGAAAGCTGATACAGCTTCTTCCACTTTGGAGTATGTGAAATATAATAATTTCTTTTTGATAATTAATTTTCCTAATTTTTATCAAAGTTATAACATATTTGTTGCTACATGGAAATCGATTTCTGTATTTTTATTATTGCCCCCTTATTGAAAATTTTCTAGGCGCGTTAATGATTGATAAACAGAGAAACTCGAAGCAGGAAGATGTAACGAAACTTTGGGATTTGCAACGATGAGCCCTTTAAATTTGTTGGCTTTCCCCATCTCTCTCTAATTTTCGTTTCTCTGTCTTACTATCGCTTCTGTTTATAACTATTCTGTGCTTCATCGTGTCACAGACAGACAAGACCAGGGGCAGAGATTTAAACCCTCAAATCTTTCACTTTACTCAATTCCAGTCTTTGTACACTATAGTCTTTTTCACGAAAATGAGATCGTACGTCATACCTAGTAATAAAATTGTTGCCAAAACAGCAATGTTACTATCCCTAACATATACCCAGTAAAATACACAGAACTTAGTGTCTTTTATTAATAAATGGTTGGTAATCCTGTACAACGTTGCCATTCTCGAAATGTCAAAAAATAATATTTTTTTGAAAAATGTCAAAAAATCGAGCAAAAAATTTAGGAAGTTCTGCATAGAATATGGTGAATTCTGTAATAAGGTATTTCAAACAAGAATGTGACAAAAGAAGATACAGAGGGGAATGCTGAATTAATTTAATTTATTCTATGTAAATAATTCATAATATGATATATACACACATGGTATACTATACAACCATCAACACTTGAATGTACCCTACAAATACTTAGCAACGTTGCATCAGGGAACATTATGACGTACGATCACATTTTCGTGAAAAAGACTATATCAACTAAACATTAACCCACCACTGCCATTTTTAAACATTCCAGATACTAACCCTCCCAGCAATGGCGAACAAGAACTTCCCATACCACATCCGAACCACGCAGATCGGAGTCATGGAAATCCATGGCATCGCAGGAGCCGGCACCCTGGACCAGTTCAACCACCACCCGTACCAACCCAGTGCCCCGCCCACCGACCAAGTCATCATCCCCTTGCGGCCCGAGACCGACGACCTGGGGGACGTGTTCTTAGCCCGCGGACTCAGCAGAGAGGACGACGAAGAGGAGGAGGAAAGGGAAGAGAGTTTGGAAGGAAGAGGAAAAGCTGTGGGAACTGGGTGGAATGGTACGAGGGAAGGAAGTGAGGTTAATTGGTCGCATGTTAGGGATAAGTTGGAAAATGGAGGAGCTAGCAGAATAGGTACGGAAATATCGCATTATTGTTCTAGTGTAAAATTAAGTTTTTATTGTACTATACTCTGTTTTTAAACTATAGACAGTAACTAGAAATTCTAGTGAGAAAATCAAAGCCTGTGATTGGCTACTGCGCCATTTCATGAAGCCATATTTAACCAGACAAAATTTCAAGGAAACCTTTTCAAACGTAATTGAAACGTCAAACTCTCAGTAGTTGTCAAATCACTTCTTGAATTTCCACGTGTTTCTTGTTTCATTTCTCTTTTTGTGTTATTTCACGATTAAAACCAGTTATTTTCAGATCTACTAGTATTTCACTCACGCTGTGGTGTAAATGTGACTTCGTCTAGTGCTGCCTATAGTTTAAAAACGGAGTATAGTGCATATTTAAGTTTTTATAGTACTATACCTATTCAACTAAAATTTAGATTGCGTTATATATAATTCAAAAGCAACAAATATTCAATAGGCATACAGTACAGTCAATTCCGGTTAAGACATGTTGGATTTAATTTATTTTAACCGAAATAATAATGAATTCTAAAATAATACTGTGAAGTACTCTAATTCTAGCCTTACAGTAATTAGATCAAAATCCGTAAAAACCAGTCACCCTAATGTTTACTATCTAAAATAAGAATGCTCACTCACTGTGAAGTACTCTAATTCTTACCCTAATGTACTTAGATTAAAATCACCCTCTGTAAAAACCAGTCACCGTAATGTTTACTACCATTGTGAAGGGTGCTCACTCACTGTGAAGTACTCTAATTCTTGCCCTAATGTAATTAGATAAATATCTCCCTCCGTAAAAACCAGTCACCATAATATTTTCTACCTGTGAGAAGGGTGCTCACTCATTGTAAAGTACTCTTAATTCTTGCCCAAATATACATAAAATAAAAATTAGCTTCCGTAAAAACGATACATATATTATCACGAATGTTTAGCATTTAATGTATGTTACTACGTCGATTGCCTTTTGTTTTGTTTTTCAGTAATGTTTTTATGAATTTTTATTTATGTTACCTACTGTGATAATATTTTTACAAATTATATTACAGTACTTTAGTCTAGTATTTATTAAAATTTATGTTTTAAATGTAATTTAAGCTGAACGCTTTCTTTTTTTCATTTTGTTATAATCAAAGCAGATAAATTGCAAACGTTAATGATATTATTGTTGCTTATCAACAAAGCAAACCGTGGTTTAATGTTACATTTTTTACCGTTTTTAGTTTGTTAATTGTATATGAACAAGAATAATTTAAACTACAAAATAAAGTATGAGTTTTATATATTTATTCCGAAAGTGAATGCCTACGCCATCTATGAACACTGTTTTAAACTAAAATATTTAATCCAAATATATAGATTATACAAAAATTGTGATTTTGATGATTAAGGTCCGATTTTTCACCTTTAATCTGTCGGTTACCTTAACCGTCGGTTAATAGAAAAATATCGCATCGAAAAACGGTAGTTGTTAAGAACATTCGTTGTTTACAAATTTGATGCGATACATTTATATTAACCGAATAAGGTAATCCGCACTTTAACCTGGGATGAAAAAATCGGTTCTGAAATTATTTCAAAATACTTGCTATCTGTAGGACAATCAAATCAAATATTTTTTTTTTCAGGTTCATCAAGATCAACAGGCGAAAACGAAATACCAAATGGATCAGTAAACTCACCAAGTTCAATATTCCGAGCGAAGAGCTACAAAAACGTTGATAATTCCTTGGGCAACGAATGGACGAAAGATGTTCCCGTAGAATTGTTCACAATCAGTAAAATGGTTATTAACAAACAAAACACGGATAAATAATTTCCTATATTAGGAGTGTGTGTAATATTATTTTATAATATAAGAAAAACTACCGAACAAACGAGCGCGAACAAACAATAACAAAACACAAAACAAGCGCGCACAGTGTTACCAATGTAACTGTTTTCGAAGTTATAATAAACTTTTCTAGTCATATAATCTGTAATATTTTATTGTTTATTTTTAATAAATATATTTGTATTAGACTGTATTTTGCGTATTTATTTCTTTAGAAATTAAATATAATTAATAAATACATATACTGCCAACTTTTAGATGTGACAGCTGTCATTTTACTTTTTTTGATTACTTATCAGTTTATCATGTACCATTAAAGAAATTTAAACAAGGAAGTGAGTGTATTTAAGATACTGTGTGTTAAAGGTCTGCTAAAATAAAACATAAATAAATAAGGTATGTTTACATATTTTTACTGAACATAACCAAAAATTTCAAAACAATGACAACATGATTTTCTTTATAATTTATTTCTTTGTGCATTTAAAATAAAGATAAACTAAAAATTTTCTTATAAACAAGCATCATTTTTAATTTACGTCATAAATTATAACCAAAACTTTAAAAACAAAGATTACATTATGAGTCATTTGTTTTAAATTCTAAGAAGTTGCTTTTGGAAATACTGTAGTGAATTATTTAGAAGAACTGTGTTTTTTACTATTGTTAGATAAAATGTTGGCTCCTGAAATTGGATCAACAAATACAGATCCACCTACCACATCGGATAAAGCACCATTAGTAACAGACAGAATCTACAGACGAATATCAGGAATATTTTCTTCCACTTCCACAACTAGAAGTACTTCACAAGGATATGTCGAATTTGGGTCAATTACAGAGCCTTCAGAAACAAGAACTCTTGGCACTTTTGCCGGGGTTTTTAGTCCTGTGGCTTTGTCTATGTTTAGTGCTTTAATATTTTTGCGAATGGGTAATCAAATTAAAATTAGAATTAAAGTTCAGGGATGATTTTGTGTGTTTTAAGGATATATTGTGGGCAATGCAGGGTTATATATAACTTTAGTGCAATTTTTAATTGCGTATGGTATTTTATTATTTACTGTGGCGTCAGTTTGTGCCATTTCTACAAATGGAGCCGTAGAAGGCGGTGGTGCATATTGTATCCTTTTACAAAATAAGTTGTGGCCACCATAAAACTGGCCTCTTTAATCAATTAATATTTTTTTTTTCTAAACAAAAGTTTAATAATTTCTTGCTAAATATATTTTTGTTACAATAATAATAAATTATAATTTCGGGTTGACCTATTTTTATCAAAAGTTGATCAACTCTTGACATTTATTTCAGAAGCTTATAGTCTGTTTTTTATAAGAACAAAAGTGTGGAAAAGATGGAACAGTTTGATCATTTTTTTTGATTGGATAATATTGGAGTATTATCCAGTCAAGAAACATGATCAAATTGCTATCTTCTCAAATTTTATACTTATAAAAAACAGACTAACCAATGATATAAAACACATGTACATTAAAATGAAAATAAACTTAGAAATTAGAGAATTGTTCATTTTATTCAATTTCAGTCAAGTGTGCCTTGGAAATAAAATCAAAAATCTTTTGTTTCAAACAAATATAATAAACTTAATTCATCATTTATTTTAGTACAAGAAATGAGAAATTTTTCTATTTTCTTGTTCATAAACTGCGCGAAGAAGATTCTACACGATACTAAAATTTTGTACTGAATTTAGTACGAAATATTTGCAAAAAAAATAACCTAATATTTCTTGTTGATTAATTTTTACCAAAAGTTGATCAAATCGTGCCTTTTCTTTCAAAAGCTTAAATAAAAAGTTTCAACAAAATTAGTTCGGCTAAATTTACTCTACACATGATTACGTACAGATAAACGGACAGATCAACAAAAAGCACAGTAAAAATAATCAAAACTTATATATACAATTTAATTCAAATGTTTCCTTAATAATGTAAAGTTATGATAAGCAGAACCTTAGGCCCAGATTTTGGTGGTTCGATAGGCACTTTATTTTTTCTAGCAAATGTTGTAAACAGTGCTTTAAATATTTCGGGTTGTGCGGAAGGAATTGTCGAAAATTTTGGTCCTTCAGGTATATATATTTATTTTTTTTCTAATTTAATTTGAAAAATAATTATTCTTTTTCAGGGTATTTAATCAGTGATGGTGGATGGTTTTTGCCAGATGGAAAATGGTACAGATTTTTGTACTGTACTGCTTTAAATACTTTAAACTTACTAGTTTGTTTAATTGGAGCTAGTATGTTTGCTAAAACCAGTGTAGTTATTTTAGCAGTGGTATCTTTTTGTCTAGGAACTACTTGTTTGAGTTATTTTACTCAACATGCACATCCGGTAAATAATTTAAAAATTAACAATTCTACAAATAATTTATCGTTTCTTTTAAAGGTGGCAATACCAGATACAAATACTTTAGTTCAAAATGCGACCCATCGTGCTTATGGGCAATTTACAGGGTTGTTAACATCAACTTTAGATTCAAATTTATGGCCGTCCTACGCTAAAGATTACACAACTACTAATGAAGACTTAGTAAATTTTGCGTCTGTGTTTGGTGTTTTATTTTCTGGTGTTACTGGAATTATGGCTGGAGCTAATATGAGCGGTAAATATTTGGTAGATTTTCGGCCCGACAATTTAGGAGTTGTATACTTTGCGTGAAATAAGAGATGAGCTGCAGAGAAAAGTGTTTATTGAGTATATTGAAATATAGCTGTATGTTCGATTGGTTTCAACACAATAGGTGAAAGGAAAACAGAAGTAATGATGTCCCTTTAGTGAACATAAGCGCATTTGACCCAGTTTTTAATTTTAATTATTAATTTCTTTAAACATTATTCTGGAAATCTATAATACGTAAAGGAAAAAAAGTGCTATATTTACGTTATGATAGCGAAGACAAGTATAGAAACTATAATTCGGCTTTATTATTGGTTAAAAAGTTAAAATGCAAACCAAGTTTATCCTGGGGAAATTTAACTACAAAGCAATATATTTGTAAATATATATTTTTGTTGCAATAATAAAACAGAAAAAAGTAAACCGTATTAATATAATCTTTTTAAACTATATTTGAAATTAACCTAAAAATGGCGCGCCAATCTATATTTTATATGTGTGAACACAGCTAGGTTCGAGGCGACATCTACTATATTCTTAAAGTGAACGGAGTATAGGCTTTTCAAAATTGTTTTTATACTTTGCGTTAACTGTTGCCCTATTATTATATAGAAAACAGTTTAATAATATAAAATATTGTTAAACTGTTTTTTGTTATTCTTGTTGTTGTAAAATTTGTACTTCTAACAACTGCATCCCACTGTAAATACCAAATTGATAACCTCAAATATTTTCAAATGTTTTTTAATACAATTTATATTATTTCTGAGTATTAAAACCGAATAAACAAAACTAATTTAAAGGATATTAAAACTTCATAACTCATAATGTATAGATTTATAAATATTTTCAAAATATTTTGAATGTATATTGATAGATAAATGTATCCAACTTAATTCATCAGAGTTACCATATTTCACATTTATACATATATCCCTAGATTACAATCAGTTATTTTTTTATTGAAAATTTTAAGATTTTTATTAAATAAGTGAATCAAAGTATAAATAATAATATATTATACTTATTTCATACGACGTATTGTTCCATACGTGTTTTTGGAGCACTCTTCGCTGCGATTATACAACTTTTATAATAATATACTATTACAGCTTCTATTTCCTTATTTGTCGGGCTGATTTCAATCTGCAAATACTGATTACAGATTCATGAACTATTTTTTTACAGGAGAACTAAAAAGCCCGTCGAAAAACATACCAAATGGAACTCTATCTGCAGTATTATTCACATTTCTAACATACATAACAGTTTCTATTTTAACTGCTGCATCATGCAGTACATTTTTGCTCCAAAACAATTATTTATTTATGATTTCAATTAACTTTTGGCCGGTTTCTGTCGCGATTGGTTTAGTTACTGCAACTTTGTCAGCATCTTTAAGCAATTTAATTGGCTCTAGCAGAGTTTTGGAAGCACTTGCAAAGGACCAAGTTTTCGGTAATTATTTTGAGGACTTTAAATATTAAAATTAATTGTGAATCTTGTAGGATCTTTTCTGGATTTTATTGTGAAAGGAACTTGGAAGGGAAATCCTCTAGCGGCTGTTTTCACAAGCTGGTTTTTAGTTCAAATTATTTTGTTAATTGGTTCTTTGAATACCATTGCTCAACTTAACTCAGTGTTATTTTTATTGTCGTATTTAGCTACTAATATGGCTTGTTTGGGATTAGAACTTGCAAGTGCACCCAATTTTAGGTATGTGAGTTTAATCATAATTTTGTGATTGTAATTTTTGTAATTTTAGGCCCACATTTAAATATTTCACATGGCATACAGCTCTCTTAGGTCTGATAGGAACTTTTGTAATGATGTTTGTTATAAACCCAGTTTATGCTGCGTGCAGTATCGTTTTATGTTTAGTTTTAATTGTTTTTCTGCATCTTTTCTCGCCTTCCAAAGAAGCTCATTGGGGCAGCATATCTCAAGCTTTAATATTTCATCAAGTACGAAAATATCTTCTAATGTTAGACTCCAGAAAAGATCACGTTAAGTTTTGGAGACCGCAAGTATTATTAATGGTTTCAAACCCTAGAACTAGTTCGCCGTTAATTGATTTTATCAATGATCTCAAGAAAGGCGGGCTGTATGTTTTGGGGCATGTAAAAATTGGAAATACAACAGGAAATTTTCAAGATCCAACTATACCTGAATATACTCAATGGTTGTCTTTGGTCGACCATTTAAAAGTAAGTAAAAAAATACGAATTGATCAACGCTACTAAATTATTATTATTTTTTCGATGTATTTCTAACAAAATAATTGCAAAAAAAAACTTTAAAATGAGAGAGTAAATTGTTTTACCAAAAATTGATCAACTCGTGATATTAGAAGATTAGATATGAAGTTTCTGTTCCCGCGCTAGAATTTATGCAGCCGATATCAAGCTTGAAATAAACAAAACGTATCCGCAAAAAAATCGAAGTGTAGGTGGCAATAGTGTTTCAAACTGCAGAAAAAAAAAGCCGTAATGCAACAACCTGTATATGTGAAAATAATTTTACATTATGCTCCTTTGAGTGGACGAATAAATTGAATAAATTCTATTTATAAATTTATGGTGCATTTCTAACGACAAGGAGATATCGAAGACGGATATTTCGATGATTGACCCGTATACTGGGTGTTCAATTTTAAATATGCATCGAATCAAAAAATATTCCAAATCAAAATGATTTGGAAGAGGATATCTAACTCTGTGAAAATTTAAACTTTAAAATTGTAAATAAATCTCCAATTTTTTTCTTACACATTCGGATAAAGCAAAATTTGTAACCATTTTTAACACCCTTACTTCTGGTTAATCAATTTTTACCAAAAGTTGATCAGTTTATTTCATTGATATCACAAGCTTAAATATGAGTTTCATTAAGATCCTTTAACCGAATTTGCTCTACATATTCACACATATTCAGATAGATGTACAGAACGACATACATCATAAAAATAATCGAAACGTATTGTAAAGACTTTCATTTGTGAGTATCCATTAAAATCTCGCAATTTTTAAATTGGTATGATAATTACTTTCTGTATGTATGCAGCGGTCGCTAAAATTGAGTTCTTGTGTCAAAAGTGTTTGTAATTATTTCAGGTAAAAGCATTTATCGAACTGACAGTTGCAAACACAGTTCGAGAAGGTTTCCAACACTTGGTGCGCATTTCTGGAATGGGTGCTATGAAACCAAACACTATTGTATTAGGATTTAGAGACGATGAATTAGGATTTGATTTTTTCAGGACGTAAGTTCATTTTAACAACTTTCAAATATGTTTTTATATATTTGTTAATTTCCAGAGAAACTTCTCCGTATTACACCCAAATATTTGAAAGTTCCTTAGGTCTATTTCCTCTTCGAAACGCAACACAAAATCATCATGTCAGCGCGCATGAATATGTCAGTATGATCGGAGACACTTTACGCATGAATAAAAATATTTGTTTGTGCCGAAATTTCAGCCGATTGGACAAAAAAGTCGTTGCAAAGTAAAATAAAATGTTTAAACTTCAAAATTTTTAGTAATAATTATCTTTTAGGAATTCTAAAATAAAATATATCGATGTGTGGCCCATAAATTTCTTCCAACCAGCTGAACAAGACATGTTTGACACTACATCTTTATTTATGATGCAACTGGCTTGTATAGTCAACATGGTACCCACTTGGAAACGACTACAGTTGAGAATTTGTTTGTGTGATGATGCCAGAACAACTTCTTTTCAAGTTAATGAAAGTCGGGAAAATTTAGCGACTGATGTTCGCTTAAAACAATTATTGAAGTTATTGAGAATTACTGCCGCAATTTTTCCGGTAAGAAATTATTTTATACCGAAGCAATTACTTGCTTAATGTTTGTTTTTTACAGATTAATAGCTGGCCTGGTGTAGTAGACCATCTGAGCGGTAGATCAGTGGTTTATACCAGAGATGACACAAATCAAGAAGTCGCTAGTGATGATATTAATCTGACGTATTTGACCAGGTATGAGAGAATGTTTCTTTTATATTTTTCACGTTTTTTTAAACCAATTAAATGTTTTATTATTTGTCACGTGTCCGCGTTTAACTGCCATTATTATAGTACAAATAAAGCTCTAGAGATTTTTCTCGGTAATAATCTCTGTAGCTTTTGTTTTTGGTGACAAATGTCAGAAAGTTATCAACACAAGTAAAAGGTAGTAAAAAACCGATTTTTAAATTTGTTGGTCAAAAATAATATAATTAAATATAACTCGAGAGTTTAATACATTTGTTAAATTATTTAAAAAAAAGACAGTAAAGAGGTATTTAATTTTTATATCATATTTTTTGTAGTGTTACAAAATTATTGCAAAAAATACGAATCAATAGTTATTTGTCAAACTAGGGAGTATTAGAAAAATACGTATCTTTTTACCACTCGAGCTCAAATTTAACTCACGAGCTTTGACGTTTAGCTCTGCAATTGTTACAGAATTGCCAATATATCAATTCATTTTCTAGTTGTCAAAAATGTTTCAAGTTGCTTTGTTGAAACGCCCAAATTACCATTTCGTAATCATTTTTGAATTATCCCTTTTAGTCACGCCATCTGTTACCAATTGTGAGAACTATATACTGCTTGCGCCATCTCTTATTAATCCCATCAACTAACCACAAGCGCGTAGTAATACATTTGCCTTTTTACATACATGTGCTCCTACGCGTCTTTTTATAAGTAAATAGTCCTTAAAATATTTACTATTCTAATATAAAAATACTATATTTTAAACATGATATTTTAAGTAATAAACCGTATAAAAACCTTTACCAAACTTAACTACTAAAATTTTATACAAGCTGTACATTTTAGTAATTTTATTGTTCCCCTCCCGTAAACATTAAAATTGAATTAATTTAATATACTCTTAATATTTTTGCAATTATTTTGAACAAACTATAGATATTCATATTATTGAAGTAAATTAATTGGACCGATTGACTACAAATATTTCCGAGCATTATTTCTATTGTCTGTTTTAAATATATTTTAATTTTTGACGACCTTACATACATTATTTGTTTCTTATATTTTACATTAAAGTATTTATTTTTTTCATTTTGTGTGATTGAAGAAGTTTAATGATAAAATTTCCCTTTTAGTGTAAATTCCCTAATTCGCCAACACTCAGAAAACACCGCAGTAACTTTTATCTACTTGCCATCTCCTCCGGCAATAAGAATAGAAGATGAAGAAATGATCTACCCACAATATCTACAAATGCTCTCAGACATCACTCAAGAATTACCTCCAACCATTTTAGTGCATGGAGTTAATACCGTAACTTCCACTTCTTTATAATTATTTTATTCTCTAGACCGTATTTTTGTTCATGTGACGATATTAATTTTGTAGATAAGTTTTGTATTTAGCCATTATAAAATGTAGTATTATTTATAGGATAATTTCATTTTATACATATAAAAGTATATTCTCAACCATATCAGCGTTATTCTAAATGTTAAATTTTGTGATTTTAATGTACGTTTTGCTGTGATTATGAATCAGTGTAAGCAATTAGAAAATTTAAACAATTCATTATTAAAAATGGTGTAACTGTACTTTGTTCAATGCGCACAAATATATTTTTATACTATCAATATCTATAGTTTTATTTAAGAAGTATATATATTAGTTTAAAATATTACCAAGAATGAGATTCAATTGTTATATTTTTACAAATATTTACAGCAAAATTGTGTTCAATTGTTTAATAAGCAAATGAACATCAAAGTGTTGTCAAAATAAAATTTGTTGTAAAGACCTATAAAATATTACCGTAAAACACTTCTATTTCATTTAAAATAAATTTTGTTTAGTAGTACTTTAGGTAAAAATGTAAATTTTAGCCAAAAACTAAGTTTTCTGCTTTTATTTTTATCCGAAATAGAATAGGTACTGCCTTCTAAAAAAATGAATAGGAACTATTATTACTTTTAAATTTTAGCAGTGTAAACTGGAGAAAATCAATACTCAAATCAATTGATTCTAACCAATCAAAATAAAGTTTGAAATCAGATGACATTAAATTCAAATTTAAATCGATACGTAAATCATAAAAGATAGATTTCAATATATTATTAATAATTAATATGTAAATCATCGAATTTTGACTTTTAAATGACTATTAGGAACAGGATTTGTGATTATGATTAGGTGAACAGAATCTCATTAACGAGATTCAATGCGTATATTTTTACAAATATTTACATATAAAAAATGGCACTAACTCAATATAACAAATAATTCTACGGAAGAGTATTACAAGCGGATTAAAAACTTTACAACAATCAGATTCAACAATTAACGGGTCGAAATGAGCAAATTTAGCTGAAATAACTGGCGCATAAAATAGACGAAGGTGAGATGTGAAGATTTAATTTCCTGAAAACAAATTTACATCTTACAACATATTAGCGATTTTATTTAACATGCATTATTCAACCAAAGACAAGCAACTGGATTTATTGCTACTGGAGGCAGAACCAAATCTTCTAAAGAACTGTTCCTTCAAGCTCAGCTCACTGAGCGAGGATTTGTAACTGACAGTTTTTAGGCTATCGCTGGAAGAATCAGGAAACTCACCAGTCCATTTGAAGTAGTCCTCTCTTGTAGCCGCCCTGTATTCGTCTATCACATCCTGGACAATGTTCCGACTCAGATCGAACTCTTCTAGATTGTCAGAGAACATCCGTTCCTTTTTAAACTGGTCCAAGAAGGCCTCGCGTTTGCGAAGTTTGTCGAATTGATCCACTGCTCTGTCAAAGAGCTAAGGAAGAGTGTTAAAATGTGCAAGAATATATATTAATGATTAAATTACCGAACTAATGGTTGTGTGGTTGGCCAGCATCAAACCAGATACTCGATGAGCGCTCTGAATGTAGGGAGATTTTCTCGATAAAGCGACTTGAATACTGGCTGGTCCCCAAGGAATAAAATTCGCTAAGTGTCTTTCTCGGATACGTTGTAGTGATTTGTGAACTTGTGTTGGATCTACCTCTCCCTAAATTAAAAATTAATAGTTATTTATGATATAACTGTGTTACATTACAAATAAGTCAAGTAAGAAACGTTTAGTTTTTTTATCTCAAGTGATTTAAGTAATACAACTATTTTCCAACACCTTGTAAATAATTGATGTAAATTATATGTTTGTCTGACAGTTGACATTTCAAAATGACATTTAATAAAAAAAAATGTAGAGAAGGTTTTATATTGTAGTTACTGTGATACGAACCAACAAAGAGTGAGTTATAATTTCTAACGCACTAGTGAGTTATGATCTACTTTATATATCTAAAAACATCATTGTTATAGCGTTATAATTACACAATGTTGAATAATAGCTATTTATGTAATAAGTAGGACGAGTTTTGTAAGAGCAGAAGTTAAATAGCCACCTAGTTTCCTTACGTGTTTCGTACAATATTTTCTGCACTTCCGTTTCAATAAATACAATAATGTATTTGAAATTAGGAATTTTTGACATTTTGATAACCTTTGCAAAATAAACAAATAAGACAATACCAGGACTGCTTATTTTTTCTCTTTTGAAAATTTAAACAGGAAAAACAAATGTGTAAATTTAACTTATCTGGGGTGGGATTCTGTAACTACATAACGCACTCAAATAACAGATAATGCGTTATTTGAGTCCGTTATCATAACAAAAGATAAAAAGTATCTGTCACTGAACATTATTTTGTCCACTTCAAAGACTAAAACTTAATTCATAAGTAAGTAATACCTAAATAATCAATAAAATTGTATTTTTTTATTAAATGAGTATGGTATGATACTTATTTCATCTGAAATTAAATATTTGATTACTATAAAATTTTATGTTTATGTCTATTATTTCCATCGGTTATATAACGTACTCAAACCAAACGGACTTAGTTACAGAATCCCACCCCAGGCCCAGTATAGACAATATTAACAAAATATGTTTTAAATTGTAAAATAATATACACAATGATGTATACTTAAGAATAATTTTTTTTTATATTCTTCATCTACTTAAAATTATCATAACTATAAAAAATAAGGTATAAAAAACCTTATTTATATTGTTTATTCGTCATTTATTTATTTTGTATTGTAATCATACTTATTTCGTCATACATAGCTTTAATATACGTTTCCGAATTTGGATTTTTACAAAAAGTTTTAACGGATTTTAAACATGATGTCTGTCCGAATGTATGTGTATAAGTAAGTTTGTGACATCAATGACACCAGTTGATTATCTTTTGGTAAAAATTGGTCACCCCAAAATGACAGTTTATTCTTTTATAAGTTTATTTAATCGACTATTTAATTTTTTACACAAATAAAAAAATATTTATTTCCCAATTCTATTTTTTATTCCCCAAATTGTTTTTATTAAATTTATTTTTATTCTAAAGAAGTGAAATACCCGTAAAAATATAAGCAATGTTTTTTAAAGAAATAACAAAATATTTGTTAAATATACCTGTATAATGTTAAGAATACTAATATAGCAATGCTGTGCACTTCTATCCAAAATAGTAGAGACCATCATGTTCTTGGGTTGCAGTAACCGCCTCATGACATCCAACACCGTTGTCTTGCGAATATTCTGAACATCATTTTCCGCCGTTAAGGGCGTGTACCCCGTCATTAAGAAATGTAAACGTGGAGTGGGTATTAACGGAGCTAGTAAACCCATGAGATCATTATTCATATACGATGGATATCTTAGAGTTGTGGTGGAGACAGACATGATTGTGCTGACAAGACTGTTGATTTGTGTGAATGTAGGATTCTGGATATGTAGTCGATCAGTCGCGATTCGATTTAAAGCAGTATTGTCTAGAACCACAACGCAATCTGCGCATTGGGTTAAGCGTTTTAGAGTTAGGAGTGAATTGTACGGTTGAACTACTACGTCACTGATTTCTTCTTGATTTGGGAACACACTGTATGTTTGGATTAATTTTTTAGGGAATCGATCTGTGAGTTTTTCCAGGATATAAGACCCCATTCCAGACCCAGTACCTCCAGCAATGGAATGGCACAAAACAAACCCTTCCAGACTGTCAGACCCGTCTGCTTCCCGGTCGATTATGTCGAAGATTTCTTCCTGGAGACGTTCTCCATAACCGTATCCACACGCCCAATTGTTACCTGCTCCACCTCCTTGCTTGGAAAGATAAACATTTTCCTGGTTGTACAGTTTTGAGTACGGACTGTTCATGATTGTATTTATAACTCGAGGTTCTAAATCAAGAAGAACTGCTCGAGGAATGTAATGTTCATCATCTGCTTGGTAGAAAAAAACGTCTTTTCTGTCGATTCCTTCTGTGGCAAAATCTTCCAGAATGCCTTCTGGATTTATTCCGTGTTCTGCACATAATCTCTTCCAAAACTCAAATCCAACTGTGAAAAAATTTCTAGTAATATACCACACTATTTCAAAAGTTAACAAATTTCTTTGTTCATTAGCCGGTTAGATAAGAAATTTGAATTTCCCGATGACGGTTAGGTTAAAATAAATATTTACTCACTCTGATTGCCACATTGGCCTAGCTGCAAAGTTATCATTTCACAAGGCATCTTGAATTATGTGAACACACTTAACTGACAAAAACTAATTAAAATTAACTTACATTACTTTTAAATTACAATTTGACAATTTATTGGCGGTGCAACACAGCGGCGAAAACAATACTGTGCTGCCATCTAATTCAAATTTAAAATAAAAAATTCAATATTATTTCTTAAAATATATTGCGTACAACATAAATACAATGAGATCTACTATAATATAATTCGGTTGAAGAGATCACTACTTTAATTACAATAATTGCATCAAAACCAGAGGCGTATCACTATTTTTTCTTTAATACTACATACAGTTCGTCCACCATATCACTATTTTTTTTCTCTAATACTACATATAGTTCGTCCACCATATGTGGAACTTGTGGAATTAATACTTGCGTTATTTTTACACAAAATATCTTAGCTCATTTCATTTGGTTCACTTACGTTGTACGTTCTTTTAGTTACAATTGAGCTGAGGTAAAGTGAGATTGAAATGAGAGAACAAAATTCTTTGAGTATTCAAATTAAAATATTGTTTGTCGTAATAACAAAATATCCAAAAGCATAAAAATGTGTTGAAAAACTTAAAAAAAACGTCAATTTCACTTTAAAACTCATCTCACTTTAAACTAAGGTGAGACAAAAAGAATACGACTTACACTAAAGCAATATCCTGAGCATTGTCGTTAACAAAATACTGTTGAATCTCACTAAAAGTCTTCCCAAAAGTTTCAGGAAGAAATAAAAATACAAAAGCAATAGCCAATAGGCACATAACATCAAAAAAGAGGAAAATATGGACAATATCAACAACTTCAACTATCAAAGGAAACATTTTAACAACAATAAACATATTAAAATTTCCCCATGCAATTAAAACGCCCCCCATTTTTGCTCTAACTTTATCAGGAAGTAATTCACCAATCATACACCATGGTACAACTATAAAACCAAGAGAAGAAAACATTACGAACAGTAACATACAAACAATAGGAAAGGAATCTATTGTGGAATTAAAATATGTTAAATATACAACTATTCCTAAAGTACTAACAAACATACCACAGGCAGAAATATATAATAATTGTTTTCTACCAATTCGTTTTGAAAGCATTGAAGATAAAAATGACATTACAAATCTAATTATTCCTAAAAATACTAAAGAATTATACTCGTTTAAGCCACTAGAAAAATTACTGCCAATTTTTCTAAAAATATCAATCGCATAGAAAATGACTAAATATCCACCAGTAAATTGTTGAAATATGAGTAAAATTACTAAAGTAATTATTGGTTTATATACACCAGGTTCTGTATATGTTTGAATAATACTTTTAAGCTTATTATTGGCTGATGTAGTGTTTTGGAGTTTTTTTGTTGAAATAACTTCCGCATACTGCAGTTGGTATATCTACATAAAAAAATATATTATTAATGGTTTGTCAAACCTCACGAGTTCGATTGACACTAATAACAACAAAAAATGACAATAAATAACAAATACGATAAAAATAAAATGACAAAGGAGCGTAGACTAATTTCAAATCTATGTACTGTACTATCATAAAATTATAATATAAAGTACGCTTCTTAAAAGCGCGTTCATATTACGAGCTATTGACTCTGACAACAACAAACATTAACAATATATAACAATAAAAATCAACTGAAGACAAAACAAAGGCAAAATAAACAAAATAACAAGTGTATAGAAAAACATAAGTTGAAAAATTGATTCTGTACGAGTGGCACACTATACTTTTTTTACGACCACATTGCTAAACGTTACACATTGCACATGCGTATTGTTGGCAAATACTATGAGAAATGATTTCTTTCAAGCTTTATATAGAGTGAGAAAAGTGCCACTTTCCATAGTGGTCGTAAAAATACAGTATTACAGTTTGATGGGTGTCGAAGTATGTAAGCATCCATCTCATGAGATATTAAAACATATCTACTAAATAAGAGTTTTAGGGATATTAAAATGAAAAGTATTAAAATATAAATTTATTGTCAAATAACGATGTAACAAATGTATACAATACTTTAAAATAAATATATAAAAATATATAAACCTCTATTAAATTAATTAAATTAGTTAATCGACGTGTTAATTTCTGTTGGCCTGAAATAATCTTCTATTTCTGTAAACGTTTTGCCAAACGTTTCTGGTAAAAAGAACCAAACGTAACACACAGCAATGAAACTTACAGCCGAGTATATAGCAAATATCACTTGAATTCCGAATAATTCTAACATGGCAGGAAATAATTTAACAACTAAAAACATACAGAGATACGCCCACGTGATCATTACACCACCCATTGTTGCCCGAACTTTAACAGGAAGTAATTCTCCAATTAAACTCCAAGGAACAACAAACAGCCCGAAAGAAGCAAACGTGACATATCCTAATACACACACAAGAGGAATAAATTCCAAGCCAAACGAACTCAAAAACATCAAATATAACACTACGCCTAAGGCACATACTGTCATTCCGAGAGCACTTGAACACAACAATGGTTTCCTCCCATACCGTTTGGACAACAGAGAAGAAATAATAGACATTATAAATCTAATAGCACCAATCATAATCAAAGCTATAAACTCGTTTATTCCCGCTCCGAAATTCCCGCCAATACTTTTAAAAATATCCACGGTATAAAAAATAATGACATAACCTCCCGAGAACTGTTGACAAACAAACAAAAGAATTAACAAAATAGTTGGTTTGTAAACAATTGCCTGCCCGTAAATATTAACGAATTTATTTAACTGATTGAAAGACGAGGCAAAACTTGTTGAAGGCCGTTTTGGTCGAGTTTGAACCAGTTGGTTATACTGTTCATCATAGATCTAAAAAAAGAGAAAAATGGCGGGTTATATAAATTTTAGGGATTGTCAGGAAATAATTAATATGCATGTCTTATTATTATTTATGATAATTAGAAAACTGAAGCATGTGGTAGACCTTCGAACTCAAATGTGTACTTTCTCTTGTTTAGTTTAAAGTGATAAATAGAAATTTAAACTTTATCACTTTCGTTTAATTTGTAACACCATAAATATTATTAATGGTTGTTTACAAACCATACATTTTAAAGATTACTTCTAATATCTAAATGTCAACTGATTAAACTTTTTTGTACTTTGGGAATTTTACTTTTTTATCACCAAATATTTTACTTAAAATTATTATTACCGTTTGATCTCTGTAAATCCATCGTAGAGATTTAGAAATATCATCAACCGGTAGATCCCCATCTTTACTGAAAGTAACAAGCCATTGAGGGCTTTCCGGAACAGGAAGAAGAGCCACAAGACACAGGGCGGACATAATACAATAAATTATTGCCATTGTCCTCCAAGTACAAAATACACCTACAGAATAAAAAAATCTAAATTCCTTGTGCATTTTTAGTTCATAATCAACACATATTATATAAAAAAGTTGTAATCTCATTTTTTAAAGTGCAAAAACAAAAGTGCTGTTGAATATCAGCAGATAATTTTTTCAAGGATAAAATACAGATGCAATCTTTAATGAAAACAGACTGTTACTTAAATAAACAGTAGACAAACACGATAAATTTTTGTAAACAAAATTATTACAGATGTTCATTACAGGTTGCACATTATTGTTATCTCGAGAACTGTAAGAGCTACAAAGTGGATTAAATTAGCAAACAATTTTTGTTTTACAAGAAATTGTTTTCAGTTAGTGGATATTAAACTGTGAAGACCTACTTTACTATTTTAGATTTTTCTTTGCTTATTCAGAAAAAAAATCTGAATTTAGTGATATATTATTTGTAACCTTAGAAATATTTTTTTGAGAAAAATGCATGTTAGTTTTCTTTAAATATGACTGAAATAAGTGAACTAAAGACGATACATGCATTTGCCTAAAAAAAAAAATCTAAAAATAACTAAATTGATTCCCACAGTTTGAGAACCACTGATTAAAAATAAGCTATTGTGCAACAAGTGCAAAAAATTGTCTATTTCCCACGAGATGTAATTGTGGTACGAGACGAAGTCGAGTGCTGGAATCACACAAGCTGGAAAATAGATGACTGCACAAATGTAGTGGTTTTAGAAAAATAATTTTGTGCTCATTTCGTAGCTCTTTTAGTTCTCGAAATAGCAAATATTGTACCAGTAAAAATTAACACCTGTATATAAACTAATTCTTTCGAAATGCAAAAGCAAATATTTTCATTACAATTCACTACAAATTGAAAATTTGAGTCAACAATTAAACATTATCTAAATGCTCCATTAAGCTCTTTACACAACTATTGTTTTAAATAGGAAATTATATGTATTTTTATTTTATTGTATGTTATGTCACGTTTTGCCTATTAAAATGATAATGAATGTCATTCTATACCGTACCTAGAGCACAAGTAATAAGTATTCCTAGAGAGACAAATACGCTATTTAATCCTAATAACATTGGTCGAAAAGTAGGATGTGTGATTTCGCTAACATATACTAATGAAACTGCAGAAAAACCTGAAAAATAAATATTGTACGTCTATGTCCCACATTTTTAATATGCTAATAATTTACAGTTCAATAAACCGTATAATTGATTAGAATTATTGTTATATCATTCTTCAATTGACCACGAAATTGATTTTTGAAAACATATGACAAATGCAAATAGTCTAAATTTTTTAAGTTAATAACCAGTGTAACGACCTTTTGCTAAGATTATAATAGCAATATAAAAATAGATTAGATAAAAAAGCAGTCTTGAAAAATATAATCATACGACAATGACAATTTATCAAATATTAACAACAATATTATATTATATAATAATGATGTCACATTTTAAAAAACGAAACAATTGAATTTAAAAACAAAACATTACCCCCTCCAATGCCAGCAAATATTCTAGCAGCATAAATCTGTCTAACATCTCTAGCCGTAGCAACGAGAATCCAAGCTAAAATAAATGGAAAACATGTCAAAAGACACATTTTTTTCCGTCCATATCTGTCCATAAGTGGCCCCAAAGACAATGCTCCTAATGGTAGTGAAATCGTTACTAGACTTGCTGTGAAAAAACAATTGAAATAGAATAAACTCAAAAAAATATTCTGACAATGTACCTATCCATGATGCTTGGTTAGAATCTATAAATATATCACTATCTTCTGATTTCAATTGTGGTAATAAAACAGCACTATATGCCAAATTAACGCCTGCTTGTATAACAATTGCATACGAACTTAAACTCGCGAGTATTTGCGGATAAGCATCACTCCATTTTATACTTTTAAGTTTTTTGACATCTTGGTGCACTAAACTGCTAGCAACTTCCTCCTTTTCGTTCATTTTTAAAGTGATCACAAGAGCACAAACAGAATACTGATTATTTCGTATGCCTGTACAAACAGACAAAACCTTAAATATCACATGATAGTTGTACTCTTATCTTGCCGCTAAATTTACATAATTAATCCAATAAGTTTACTACTTTTGTGTTTCGAAATGTGTACCGCCAGTATTGTACTGATATCTATGAAGTTTATTTCCAACTAATAAACTTTCTAATAAGTCCTTCATATTTATAGATGCGCGTTTAAAAATGTTTAGACGATAAGATAAAAAATTTATTTGCAAATTTTCCAAATTTAGACGTCTAGTACCATCTATCACACAATGCGCGAACTTCAAAGTACAATTTCATTCTTGGCAAATCTGTCGATGTCCACAAAACCTTAACATAAAGAGAAACGTAACTGAATGGATCAAATAGGCTGCACGGAACTGCTGCCATCTGAGGTTTATGGGGTAACGTTACTCTAAGACTACTTGATCATTAAATTTTGTATATGTCACATAAAACGTCAAATAAAGCTGTCAACATTCATTTGTTTATTTATTACTATAAGATATTTTTGTTTTCAATAAATTTATTATCATTATATTTATTGCGCAAAGAGTATTACAAAATCGAAAATCTTTTATTTTAAACAAAATATTTACTAATCACTTCAACTAGTTAGTAGTTTAATATGCTGTTCACCGAAATAAGCAGAAAATTTTGTAGAAATTTTTAGGCGAATATTGAAATTGAAAATGTTATACATTTGTTTCAAATAATAGATTTCCATTTTTTTTTCCAAAGAACATTTGACCCAAGTGAATAAAATCAATAATTTTCTAATTTAGTTTATTATCATTTTAATGAACATGTGTTTTTTATATTTAAAAGCACTAAAGACTATTTTGCCCCATATGAAAATTGAAAGTTTCTTGGAAAATGTTCGAGCTACAAAAATTTGAGGGCCGCTGTCAATTCCTCGTAAAAAAAGTGTCTGTAGAATGTATGAACTAGAAACTTGTATTAATTGAAACAAGAAAGTAGTGAAAAAGAAAACTGGCCAAAATTAGTCATTGAAATAGTCAACTAATGCAGCAATTTTGCCCCAATTTCACCGATTTCGTATCTCTTACGATTCTCGAGATCCCAATGGTTAGCCCCTTGAATTTTCGAAAATATTACTTACGGTATTTGTTTTATTAAAATCAGAACGTATTCTGTGATTTTTGTGAATATTTTTTATTCGTTTTATTGCTGACAATATTATATTGTTTTATTTTTATTTTAAATTTAAAACAAAAATAATATTAAAATTAAATTTAAGTTACCAAATTATTCTCCCAGATTAGAAGTACTAGTAACGCCATCTAAACTTGTCGGGGTAGAATTACTCCCAGCCAACTGCTGCCAACTTCCATATACAAGTTTCACGGTGGAGTTCATGTATTACAACTTGTCATTGTGATATAAACACCGCAAATTTATACAAAATTTTCATAAAATACTTATTTATTTCGCCGTAGATAATTACAACTAAACACAGCAATCATGGTACGTAAAAATATGTAGTAAACTATAAAATATTTTCAAATACTAATGAAATTTCTATGTTCGAAACTCAATTTTGAGGTTATAACATGACGCTGCTAAATATTTTAACGAAATTTTTCTATTTTACAGTCGATTATGACTTACAATGGGGGTGCAATGGTCGCAATGAAAGGCGACCAATGTGTTGCAATTGCAACAGATCGTCGATTTGGTGTGCAAGCCCAAACAATTGCTTTAGATTTCACCAAAATTTTTGAAATGGGTCCCTACTTATACTGTGGCCTTCCTGGTCTCGCTACCGATACTCAAACAGTCCATGAACGTCTTAGATTTCGTATGAATTTATACGAATTGAAAGAAAACCGTCGCATGACGCCTAAGATTTTCAGCAACATGGTTTCGAATATGTTGTATGAGAGACGTTTTGGGCCCTATTTCGTTGAGCCAGTCATAGCTGGACTGGATCCCAGGACTTTTGAACCCTATGTGTGTAATATGGATTTAATTGGTTGTTTGAACGAACCAGAGGACTTTGTAGTAGGTGGTTCCTGTACCCATTCTTTGTATGGTATGTGTGAATCACTTTGGGAACCAAAATTGAAACCTGATGATCTTTTTGAAACTATTTCTCAATCTTTGATCAATGCGTTTGATCGAGATGCGATTTCTGGTTGGGGTGCTGTTGTACACATTATGTAAGTATTTAAATTCATAAAATAAATAAAATACTAATAGTTCATTTGTTTCAGTGAGAAGGATAAGGTCACAACAAAATATCTGAAGACTAGAATGGATTAAGATATTTTCTTGCACTATATTTGTATAAGTTTAAATGAATAAAGCTAATTCTACTTTAAGGGTAGTTTCTGTACTGTTACTTTTCAACTATTTTTTGTAATAAACTTAATGACACAAATAAAAATATTTAATTTTATTTTAAATTCCTGTTTAAAAGAATTAAATAAAATTTTGCCAATGTTTATTCCACAGACTTATATTATTTTATCATCTATTATATATTATTAATTTCATTACAAGAAGATTAAAGAAGGATACAAAATTTTACAAAATCTTTCTCTTTTTGAGTAAAAAATGGGTTTACGATACACAATTATTGCTTGTGTAACTGATGGGTCATTAAAAAAATTTGAATTTCCTTTTCCAGTTATAAATTAAATCTTTTTACATCTCGAAGTTATTTCTAATCTTATATAAAAATGAAAAATTACAATTTCTAGTTTTTCATTCTAAAATTTTTCATATAAGACCAAAATAATCCAAAAATACCTATTTTTGGGCCCAAAATTTTGGTTTTTGAAAATTATCTACTTTAATAGATGTCGACACGCTAATTTCAAATTTACAAACAGAAATTAATTATCTCTTTTCGTTCCTGAGATTTTTGCTCTCAAAGTTGCACCTCAAAAGAGTGTGTTTTTTGAGAATATCTCTAAAATGGATAGAGATACAATTTCAACTATTGTACCAGTAGATTCTATGGGCAAAATTACATAAAGAAATGTTTTCTCCGCATATACGTTCTTTGGAACGATTCGGTGAAAAATGAGAAAAACGAAAAAACAAGAATTTCAGTTTTTCGCTTGGGAACTTTTTGTCTTCAAAATTTCTTACTTTCTGGACTTAAGTAAATATATATGCGCAGATTCTAAATTTTCAAACCGAATTCAATTATCTCTTACCGTTCTCGAGATATTTGCGTTCAAAGCTAGACCTGAAAAAAGAGGTTTTTCAGGAATAGTCCTGTAATGAGTGAAAATAAGACCTCGGCGACTTCACCAATCGATTCTACGGGCAAAATTACATAAGTGTACCAATTTTCAGATTTTTATTACAACGGATACAATTTTTAGAAAGAAAAAACAAAAAATGGCTAAAAATCGAAAAAAATGCCTGATGAACCCCTTACGATTTTTCTCGATTTCGGCCAATTTCAGTTTTTCCTTTCTAAAAATTGTATCCGTTGGAATAAAATTTTGAAAATTGGTACACTTATGTAATTTTGCCCGTAGAATCGACTGGTAAGGTCGCCTAGGTCATATCTCGACTCATTACAGGACTATTCCTGAAAAACCCCTATTTTCAGGTGAAACTTTGAACGTAAATATCTCGAGAACGGTAAGAGATAATTGAATTCGGTTTGAAAATATGGAATCAGCGCATATATATTTACTTAAGTCTGGAAAATGAAAAATTTTGGAGACAAAAAGTTCCTAAGCGAAAAACTGAAATATAGGTTTTTTTCGTTTTGTCATTTTTCGCCAAATCGTTCCAAAGAAGGTATATGCGAAGAAAACATTTCTTTATGTAACTTTGCCCGTAGAATCGAATGGTATAATCGTTGAAATTGTATCTCTACCCATTTTAAAGATATAACTAAAAAACACACTTTTTTGAGGTGCAACTTTAAGAGCAAAAATCTGAAGAACAAAAAGAGATAATTAAATTCTGTTTGTAAATTTGAAGTCAGCACATCGACGACTAACAATATGGACTATATTCCAAAATAAGAATTTTGGACCCAAAAATGAGAATTTTTGGATTATTTCGGACATATAAACACAATTTTACGCTAAAAACTTAAAATTTGTATTTCTAAGATTGGTACTTGATCTTTCATATTCTTATTTCAACATGTTTATAATTTATGATATGATTAAGCAGCTATTTTTAATAATATACATATTTTTATTGTTAGTAGTTATTAATAAAAAAAAATATCCTATGACAAATGACTAATATTTAATAAAAAAGGTTTTATTTTTAATTTCCGTATTGTAAATCTATATTTCATCTATTTGCCGGATATTAAAAATTAATATTTCCGATTTTGGCAAGGGTAGAAATTAATAAGATGAGATTAGTTACGACTTCCCACCCTCTAAATTGGACGAATCATGCGATTATTCACGGTTATGTGTAAGGGTAAACATACAATACGTTCCGATTAGATACGTTATGCGAGAGTTGCATCCCCAACGAGATTGTGCCAAAAATATGCAGTTTACGTAATAATCAGCTTCATTCCGAATTAATTATAAGGGAATAAAGAAATTGGGGTAGTTCCCTGAAAAGATTTCGGGACAGGTGTTTAGAAATTGGAAATATATTAATATGAATATTGTATAATATGACGAATAATAAATGTCATTCCCTATTATATGAAAGCTCTTCATAAATATGTATTTTTAAAATAAAATGTTATTTATTAATTACTACAATATTTGTTTTACTGAAATAAGAATTCCATCAGGATCTAAATAACTTTGCTTGTATTTTTTACTTAAACTACAGTTTTAAACAGTATTTTTCTAAATACTAATTACATACATATGTATTTATTTTAATTATGTGGTGCATTCTCCATTTAAGGTAGGTGCCCGTAGTTAAGTACATAAAACGATCGAATGTAATTCTAAGAATCTGAGTTCAAGACTGGTTGAATCAAATTCTTTAACATTTATATTCTTCATATAATGTGTGGTGCACTTCTGTCGCCAGGTAAAGTGCCCGTTGTTTAGTTTATGAAATTATCGGCTGCAATTCTGAAAACCTGAGTTCAATGCCCGTTGAGGTAAATTCAATAACATTCATTTTCTACATATACAATACCTATATTATGGTGCACTTTTCACAACAGTTACAGTACCCATTTTCTAGTTCTAATACCTAAAATGATCTACTGTAATTCTGAGATCCTGAGTTCAAGGCTGGTTGAATTAAATTCTTAAAAATTTATTTTCTAAATACAATCAATTTGTGGTGCACTTTTCACGCTAGCTAGAGTGGCCATAGACTAATACATAAAATCGATTGTAATTCTCAGATCCTGAGTTCAAAGCTAGTTAAATAAATACTTAATATTTATTTTCTACATACAATGACTTTGTGGTGCACTTTTCACGCCAGCTAGAGTGCCCATAGTCTAATACATAAAATGATAGACTGAAATTCTGAAATCCTGAGTTCAAGGTTAGTTAAATTAAATACTTTTAATATTTATTTTTTACGTACAATGCCTTTATGGTCCACTTTTCACACAAGCAAGAGTGTCCGCTGTTTAATACATATAGAATAAAACAATGTGATACTAAGAATTAAATTTGTTACTATTTATTTGCTTTAAAAAATAATGGTGTACTCTCTACATCAATTAAGAGTGCCCGTTGTGTAGTGTAGTGAATAGATTCATTAACTGTAGCTATACGAACAGGAATACAATATGAATTGAGTTAAATGTTTTATAATTTATTTCCTATATAAAATTGGTCTTTAAGGTGCACTCCCCATGTCAGCTAGACGTCTGGTACACATCTGGTATAAATATTTCATTACCGATATATCTCTTAAAGCAGATTGTAACATCCAGTAATGGGTAATAAGCATGAATGCATATTTATTTTATATTTTCTGATTCCTATTTTAGGTAGTATAAAATTTTCGTGTTAAGGGTATTAAATCATAGAACGATAAGTCTATTTAGGGATGATGCATCCATGAAATTATTTTATCACTCCTAATTTGCGAATCGAATGACGGAATAACAAAACTCTAATAACACACGTGCAATTCAACCACAATCAAATCAGAATTTACATGATATTGTTTTAATTAAATAGGGGATGATCTACTACCGTGACAGCCTTCTGTGTTCCTATTGGCTCCTTTATAACCCCTTCAGCCAATCAGGAGCCGGAGGACTGTGACAGCCCCTCCCACCACCCTGTAGTAAGGGCAGTTGTGATTTGTATTGAATTTCCGCAACAATATCTAAGACAGCTTTGAGAAGACAAGTGAATAGAACAATTAGGCTGGTGTGTGCAGTGGACAGCGTCGACAAGGGGTCGACTCCCGGTGGTACTAAGAAGAGGATGTCCTTTGGTGAACACGCCATTAGTAATTGGGATTCGAACGGGGTAAGTGAAACAGTTGCCGTAAGAATAAAATAAGTGCTCTTATAAGCAGCTTGAATGATTTTTTTTTTATAATAAATTATTTCTTTAATAAATTTTATGTTTGTTAATGAATTAACTAATGGAATAATAAAAGTAAATATTAATTTAGGAGGTGGACCAAAATTTATAAAAATAATTATTACTAATAATGTGGAAAGTGTACCTACCTCAATGTATTACCTTCTATTTTAATATTTGAAATTATAAATATTTCTCTAGTTTCTAACTCAATTAAAACATGAATTAATAATTAATGAACTAGAATCAGTTTTTTTAAGGACTAGGTAATAAAAAATGTTGATTTTTTATATATTTTTTTAACAATAGTTTTTGTATCAATAGCGCCAATCCAAGTCACAAAAAAAATAATATCCTTTACAAATTTTGTAAATTTCTATGCTTGTTAAATAATATTTTTCCTACAACCGGGCAGTACATATTTTATGCTCTCTTTTGGGTTTGTAAAGAGATACTTTTCACACACTAGTGCATAAACACATTTATCAATGGTTTAATTTACTTTTGAAATTCATTTTTATTAATATTTCTGTTGCAGGAAAAATGTTGTATGCAACATGTGTGTAACAATGTTTTTTATCTCGTGCTATAATTTCCGCATTCGGTTACGCCTCATGCGTTAACCAGCACTCGACTAAGAAACACTTACTTTACACACTAGTTGCATAAATAACTATTTTGTGTTTTTTAATCTAATACTGTATATGTATCTAATTTATTCTGAATTTGAATTTATTTTAAAATAGAAAAAGTAGCTATTTATTTAATAAGTTAGGAAAATAAGGTGTGTTTATTTAAAGTATGCGAAAATTACAAAACGAGCCGCAGATAAGTTTTATAATAGCAAAAGTTAAATAATCATTCAGTTTGCTTACGTTTTTCATACAATATTTTTTTCTACGACTATATAATACCTATTTAAGATATTTGCTTGTTGCATGTTTGTTGTTGCTACGGATACACAGTATATTGTAAACACATTTTTATTTTCCACGGTAACCATAAGACAACGTTAAGATATAAATTCATATTTCACAGTTTTGTCAAAAATTGTATTGTTTAATTTTTGTTTCGTAATTAGTTGCTAGGAAGTAGTGAAATGAAGACATCTGTATTATTAAAATATAAATGAATTAGGAAATAATGTCGTGGTCGTAGAAAAAGTATAGTGTATAACAAGCTTGGAATACTTTCATATTCGTATGAAATGGGTACCATTCCATGCTTGTTGTACACTATACTATTGTACACCCGTTTGAATAAGTACAAAAAAGTATTTGAAATGATAAATTTTTGACATTTTGATGACATTTATAAAATAAACAAAAAATACAATACCATAAGGACTATAACAAAATTGTTGGTTATAAACAGATAAACGATTTAAATAAACTTGTCATTCGATTTATTTAAAATGTGAAATATGAGACACTGTGCATCTAATAAATATAATAACTGTATGTTTTTAATATTTGTGAAGAGAATAAGTACTAAATTTTCTATTTTTGTAGTTAATGTTTCTATAATGTCTACTTTCCATTTTTATTTTAAGTGAAATAATAATCTTATTATTTCACTAGTGAAACAATATGGAATTAATAACCTAATTGAAATTAGTAAAATAAGAAGTCTCTTATTAAACAGAAAAAAAAAAACATATTTAAAGAGTAATATTGTTAGAGAAATAAAATAATTGTACAATTTTGGATTGAAGTGATAATTTTTGTTTCTAACCTTTTTAGCAAACCGGAGGAGAAATGGCAGGATATCCAGGAGACATCACGGCAGCTTATGGAGGACTATGGGATTCGCACCATTGTCTAGCAGGACAAAGTCCAGGACTTGCAGCACATTATCCTGATATTTTAGCAGGATTTACTCCCGATTTAGGTATAAATCTATACAAAAACAAGTAACACAGTTATAAAAAACTGGACAAGAATAAACAATAACAAAAATAATAAACAACGTATAAAACAATAAAAATAACAATTTCTTGTTAATAAACGCAAAATTTGTTTTCATGTTAAAAATATTAGAAATGATATCTCACACTTTAATTGTGGGAAATATGCAACTTTCAAGCTTTATGTAGTGTGATAAAAGTACTACTTTTCATAGTGGTCGTAGAAAATATATATTCCCGGGCGGTAACTAAAATACAGAAATAATGCACTTTCCGGTTTGAAAAAATACCGGAAAGCTATCAGTTTTGGTCCGATCGAAAAAAAATGTTTTTAATGTTAAATAATACATAACCTTTTTTTAAATTTTAGCTTTTCACTTAAAATAATTATATTTTTTTTTATATAAAGTTAAAGTATTCTTTAAATCATTTTTAAACAATAAACAAATTAAATAGCGTTATTTTACCTTAAAATTCTAAATATTGTTGAACAAAAATACCCAAACATTTGTTTCCATAGAAATCATGAGTTTGTTTTAACGTAAAAGATAGGATTTGTTATATTCCTGGTTTCGAATTTGTCAGCAATTTATCAAATAACACTCTTAACTAATATACTTAAATTATGTGTGCTTTAAAATTCTAAAGAAAATTTTCAATTGTTTATAATTATTATCTAAAACAAATAAACAATTGAGCGAATATTCTAAATATATATTTTTATTTAGATATATTTTATGTACATTTTATATTAATACTATTTATTATAATCTACTTTAAATTAATTCTAATTTGAAGTTTTTCCAAAGTACTAAATCTTTGCCATAAAATTCATAATACATGGTCTGATGAAACATCATATTGGAAACAATAAAAATATATTCGAAAAATCCAAACAATGAATATACTGAAATAAAAAATATATAATCTCTTATATTTAAGGAAATAAAATAGTTATTAATGCTATAAGTGTTAAAAGTGACATTTTATGAGTGAGTAGGGAAGTTTATGAAACGAGGCGAAGCCGAGTGTAACAAACCCCACGAACGAAATAAAATCACTTTTAACACAAATATCATACACTATTTTTCCTACGACCCCACTTATGTACCTATTAATAAATAAAAACTAAGCATTATAGAATGACATTTATGACAGGTCATGATGTATTTGTTATGAACAACTGAACATAAGAAGTGTTAAAAGTAAATTTGTTTTGTACTTTTAATTCGTTGTCAATGCCAACGTGTTAAAAGTATTTACTGTGTTATAAACTGTTATTTTTAACTTGCTAAGCAACCGTTAAAAATACTATTTTTAACAGTGGTCGTAGGAAAAGAAAATTACCTCCATTTTCGCAGTATCTATTATGTCTTTCAAAGCAATAAATTGCAAGTAATATACTTGAAATACTTATAATCATAGCATTGAATCTCAAACGAAGTATTCTGTTCTCTCTTAGTGAGGGTGGTTTTTTTCTAAATTTTGCAAATAAAACCCATATTATAATCTGGTTTAAGAATGAAGTAAGCATATAAGTAATAAAGAAACATTTATGCCAATCTACAACAAAATGTACAAAATAAAACATATTTGTGGTTTTTTTGATAATTTACCATAATCATCAGTTGAAGTCCAGAATAATATACCAAATATAGATGTAACTTCAATAAAATTTATCAGCGAGGGGACTATACTAAAGGAACAAACCCACGGTTGTAGGAATTTCTTATAATATTTAGTATTTAATATCGTAAATAATGCAATGTATCTTGGTATTGTCTAAAAAAAATTATGTTGAATTTTATATAAAAAAAACAATTACAGTAATCCCTCGATTTACGTAATATGCGGTTTAAGTTATTTAATATATCTTACAAGGTGATATTTTTTTTCATATTTCTATCAGTGAGTAAAAATTTTTGCACATTAGATTTCTATTCTTGATAAATTCTATTTTCAACAAATAATGATGCAAAATTCTATCAATGAGCATGGACGCCGACTTTTCAAATTTTCCTTGGGGGCAATGAATGAATGACCAAAATCAATACATAAAATTACAAAAAAAAAGAAATACAAACATTTTAGAATGCTCTAATTCTTGACCCACTGAAACCAAAGCACAATCCAGAGCAGCCAAACTTGTTCCAGAATGTGCTCTGGTTTCAGCAGACCTAGAATTAGTGCAAACACTTCTGAATGCTCTAATTCTTGACCCACTGAAACCGGACCACAATCCAGAGCAGCCAAATCTGCTTCAGAATGTGTTCTCGTTTCAGCAGACCTAGAATTAGAGCAAACACTTTTGAGTGCTCCAGTTCCTGACCTACTGAAACCAGAACACAATCCAGAGCAGCCAAATCTGCTTCAGAATGTGCTCTAGTTTCAGCAGGCGAAGAATTAGAGCACACGCTGAAGCGTCTTCCAATTCCCGGCCGGCTGAACTAGGTCACCTTCAGGTCATGAGATGCCCTGAAAGGCGGTCTAGCCAGATCACAAGGCGGGACAGAGGCCCAAAGGCCCAGTACTGCCCCTGGGCCCCGCAGAATGGGACTGAGTATTAGCGTCTCAGAATCCCCGGTATATCCTGAGACGCGCATTATTACCGGTCATATGAATTCCTACTGGCTGATATTCAATCTGTAATTTTGACTGTACTAGTGGGAATTTTAAAATGAAAATTTGTATACATAGGTACTTTGATGCGAGGAATTCACCGGTAATATTTAACAGTGTAACTCTCACCCATTTTAGGGTAGTAGTAAGTTTACTAAAAAATGAAAGGAGGTACAATAATTCATTAAAATAATAATAATTCAGGGCTTTATTGCTGATGTAAAAATATATTGCACTAAGGGAAATGTCTCGTAGGAATATTGACCCATGGAAAATTTTCCATGGGAACATAAACTCCGATGCCCCCACGTAGTCGGCGCCCATGCAAATGATAATAAATTTTAGCTACCAAGATAAATTTTTCAATCGCGTTATCATTAATATTATTTTTTCACTTTGTTCTTTAAGAAAAAAATAAATAAAAAAATGATAAAGAACTCCATTGCGTAGTTGTAATGAGGAAGTTTAGCGTATTTTTTTTTATTTTATTAAGATTGCCCTCAAAAGTGATATTCCAAATTTTATTTCACCCAAAGATGCCTAAATTTCTCAAAAAATGAAATTTTTTACAAAAATGACGTCAGTATGGCTCGTGGAGAACGTATCGTTTATCTTAAACAGCGCGCGCTGGGTTCCCATGGCAACAGAGAAGCGTGTGTTTTAATCATATACCTAATAACTAGGTATATGGTTGTAATGCTTCAAAATACAACCTACGTTCAAAAAGTCGGGTCTCACCACCCTTTCTGCGCAAGCGCATAACTCACTTGTGACGTCAATGTGGCTCGAATATAAATCATTAATTATAAATAATTGGCAACATAATTTTAACTTTCAATTACATTTTAAGGTATAATTATTCATATACTTACGACTAAAAGATATTTCACATGTAATTTCAACCATGCTAAACTTCCCCATTAAATAATCTAGTGTGCATTTTTTTAATCACTCTAGTATAGATATCCGAATACTTTACTTACGTACTTCGCGGAATACTGTATATGTCTTACATGTATAATTCCAACAATCTGGGAAACTTCTTTTTGAGGAGAAAATCCACCTAATGCAGTCGACACTGAAGGAAGAAAATTGTATGCGTGACAATGAGTACGAGTTGCCATTTCAAAATTATATATAATAGTACGTAAAATGCAAAACAATGTTCCTAGAAATAGTAGTATTGATGATATCCATCCTACACGAATGAAAGGTATTTTGAAGAAATACAATTTATCATTTTTAGAGGGAGTTAATAGATTGTACATATTACAAATAATTTCATGTCAATGTCAAATTGACAGTAAACAATGAATGACAGTCTTAGATCATATAAAACAAAGTATTAAAATCACACTATAGTCCATTTTTTTTAAGAATGCAATAACTAGAAACCTGATTTACACTATGACAAATTGACAATCTAGTTACAAAATTTGACGCTAAATTCAAATATAGTTACTTGAAATAAATGAAGATAAATGTCAAATTTCCTTTTTAAAATACTAATTTAAAATGAGAAATTAAATAAATTATAATTATTAAAAAAGCATATGGAAACGCATATATTTCAATTTAAAACATATTTAACTTTATTATAATAAAACTGCATTTAAATAAATATGTAATACTTTCACAAAGATATGATAATAATAATAAAAAAATATCTTATTATGTGGTATTAGTCTGAATCTGTAAATTCCATTTCACTGGACGAGCCAGTATTTACAACAAATTGCATTTACATTGCTTCAACGGTATTGACAAGTTGGTATAATTCATTTTCTTCTTTTATAATATGAGCAATGCAATTTGACCACTTCTCAGCTGTAACTTGCGCTAAGCCATCATGAAATAATTTGGATACGTCGGACATTCTAAATGTTTTATTATTTTATACATAGATCTTTTAGAGATTCCAACAACTGCTGCAGTGAGTGCTACAGCTTCAGTTTTTGTGGCACTCTTCCTTTTATGAACCAAATAACTGTTGTAGGCCATTATTTTTTGTCCACTATTCAAAAGTTTTCCATTCGAATTTTTTTATATCCATGGAAGTACTGGGCGCCCCGTTATCAGCCATGGTAGTATAAAAATCAAAATTATACGACGCCGACGGTGCACATTTTCTTCAAAAAAATAAAACAACAAAACCAGAAACAACGAACGAATACACCAAATGACAACAATAATAATCAAATGCAAAAAAATAAATGGAGAAAAACGCAAAAATCAAAATGATACAAACAGATTAGATGAAACTTGAGAATTGACACTTCAACAATTGACAGCTGACAGCTCAATATGCAATGGTGTACAAACAAAAATATATTTGGAGTTAATGAATTATTTGGTCTTTAAATTTTAAATTGAATATTAAATTATATATAAGACATTATTGCGTATAGTAGTTATTAGCCGTAATATAATTTAACGGTCTATTATATTTAGAAATTATTCGTAGTATTATATTCATTTAATTACATAATTATCACCAAATTCTGCGCCAATGACTAAAAATTTATGTGAAAAGAGAGAGATGAGTAGAGAAAAGGCTGAGATGGAGAAGTAAATATCGTCGGTGTAAACTTCTCCTCGATTTAAGCCAATCAGAGACCAAGGTCAAATAAGCCCTATCTTCCCTGTACTGCATGCTTAAAAAAAATGAACTATAGTACTTATGTAAAATATAATGTTTTCCCTATAAGTCAGTCAGAAGTGCTGCCATCTCTAGGAAGTGGCTCTCGCGGATATTATGTAGGGATCACTTAACATGTTTTGTTTTTCCCAAAAAATGCATCAAGGTGACTAGATATAAAGAAAAATGTAAATATTTCAATTTTCGTTTTTTACTTGTAACTTTTTACCTCCCGCCTATCAATATATAGATAAGGGAGGTATTGTTTTTGGTCAAATTTCTCGAGTGTGAGTTTTCAACATATGAGCACGAATTAGGGCCCCTAGAATACGATTTTACTATTTTTAGCGTGATGTCTGTATGTCTGTGTGTGCGTGTGTGCGTGTGTGTGTGCGTGTGTCTGTGACGATTTTTCGTCCACGATAACTCCAACACGATGCATGTAAAAAATATAATATTTGGTATTTAAGACTTTTATTCAAATATGATGAACTGATTAGATTTTGACTACAATTGGTTAACCGGAAGTAGTACTTTACTTGAAGCTTTAAACCGTTTTTCCTTAAAAGTAACTCTAAATACCATTTTTTCGCAAATAACGTTATTATTAAATATAAAGATTTTTTAATTTTCTACCGATCTGCATAATTTCGTTTATATATAACTTCTAGCTAGCTAGAAAAAAAATATGTAAATTATAATAATTTTACGTATCGTTTAGGCTGAGAAATTTCGATAAAACAGATGAGTTATTCATATGTCCACAAAATTTGACATATGATGTCAAATTTGATACAAGTAAATATGAAGTAAATGTAAAAGATAACATAAGTAAATATGAAGTAGAATTATTGTAAAATTAGAAAAGGTGGAAAAAATATATAAGGCATATATTTGCATGCGTTAATCAAGGTAAGTTCGGTTTCGGTTTTAGTAACGTCAAAAATAGCTGTCATATTGGGCATACAAATTTTATGAAAGAAATTTTAGGTATGAAATAAATTTAAAATATTCTGAACTGCAATCACAAATTAATTTTAAAACTACAAATTAAATGTATTGAATAACTTATATAGAATATATGTATTACTACAGTGGCGGGAGGTATTGTGTTGGACACATCAGATTTTTTATTTTAATACAAAAAATATTTTAACTTGCATATTATTCTTTAACGATGAATTCACAGCAGCACTCAAAATTTTTATTTCTCTTACCGTTTTCAAGAAATTGATACAGTTTAAACTTAAAAAGAAAAGAAATTATTTATAATATTTTTCTGTACTATAGATGCGAAACTGCAATGATATCAATATGGTCTGTTTTCAGCACCACTCGGTATTTACTCCCCCAACTAAGTGATATATAGGCAATCAAGCAATACATGTTATAGGCAACCATTTATGTTTTCAAGTAATATATTATAGGTACTTAGTTCAATTTATATTATGAAAAATAATAACATAATTTATTTAAACAAAAAAACTTGCAAAGAAAGAGTTGTTGCTATATATTTTTCACCAAATATATTTTGGCGTTGACAATCGTACTAAAATTTATTGACAAGATATCAAATGTTTTGTATAAAAATTAAAGCCAACTAAATTATTATTTCTATTAAATTCTGGGAAGCAACCAACAGATGGCAGGACTAAACGAGCCCAATGTAACCCATTTAAGTTACACGACCCTGCTTCTTAGGTAGAAAAAATACTTAAAAGTAATTTTGTTTTTACTGTTTTGACAGGTAAGATTTAAATTTGACATAACGATTGAATAACATTATTCCATCGAACTGTCAATATTATTTAATTACAAACAGTAACGGAGGTCATTAATTGATAAAAAACGATTGAATTATAGGTATATTATTTGACAGTTGTACATAAAAAAAATATATGTGTAGTATTAGTATTTACATTTGAAAAGTAATATTTATATATAAAAAAAATGAAAACACAATCTCACAGACCGACAATTTCAGTATGGTCATCTCGTCAGCAATGCAACCAACGTTTATCAACCAATCGAAGTTCCACATCCCTTCCAACTTCAAACGGAACAGCCCACGGTCCCGGAAGTGCCAGCTCAACTTCCTCCAGCCACAAGAAACCCAGGCGTCGCGTCGCCACCGTCGCCCAACGACGCGCGGCTAATATTCGAGAAAGGAGACGCATGTTCAACTTGAATGAAGCGTTCGATAAACTCCGAAGAAAGGTTCCTACGTTCGCGTATGAGAAGAGATTGTCGAGAATAGAAACGTTGAGATTGGCAATAACTTATATTAGTTTTATGTCGGAGTTGCTTCATGGGCAACATAATGGTAATACGGCTAAAGGAGGTGATATTTTTCACCATCATCATCATTCACCTCCTAGGGAATATATTCCATATTCTTTGTTGCCAAATTAATACTTGGTGTTTTTTCTTTGGTGATGTAACTAAATGACAATTTTTTTACGTTAAAAATAATTAGAGACTTTAATTAAATTGGACCCTAAACCAAATAAGAAATACCCTTCAAAAATTCTGTTTTAAAAATTTTAATGCATTTATTTCTACTGTTTTTAATGAGTGAGTTATAACTTTTTTGACGAGTCTTGCTGAGTCAAAAAAGTTAATTGAACGCACTAAAAACATTTCGCGCATAAAATACAAACAATCTTCATTGGAGTAATGACTATTGAAATATTTAAAATACAGCCCGTTTGATACCTGTTATCAACATTATCATTTTTACTGTATTTTTTCAAACTAAATTATCTATGCCGTCAAGAAAAACTATAAACAAATATTATAGGCCACTTACTTATCTAGTAACTATGGGGATGAATCATACTGTTACAATACAACTAACACGAAATAGTATATTGTCCAACAAGTGCAGAAAGTCGCCTATTTCTCACGAAATGATTTCCCACACTTTAACCCATGATTGTGAGAAATACGCAACTTTTCAAGGTTTATACAGTATGAGAACTTTCCATAGTGGTCGTAGAAAAAATATTTTTTTCTTTTTGTATTGCTTTATCGCAGATATCAGTAATGATATATTTATACAGAAAACGGCACTCTAGCTGGTGTAGAGAGTACACCATAGGGGCTATTTTTAAGTGAAAACAGATAGTCTTTAAATTCTGGATTTTTATACATCCATGTCAAAAAAATCTCGTTAGTAAAATGTCTATCAAAAAGTTCTAATATCTGTTAATTCTATAATGCGTTTGAATTTAGAAACATAGTTTTGTAGTAATAAATAAAATCAGAAACCCTTTTAAATTTTACGAAAATCCGAACCCAACAAAAAAAATTCGGTCTTGTAACTAAGGTAGAGACAAATTTATTAATAAATGTTTGAAGAAAATTTGGTAAGGGTAATATTTTGTTATTTGTTTTAAAAACTTTATTGAAAATAATATGTACAAATTTAGTTGCATCATCAACAATTAATCTAGTCTTCCGAAGTCTTCCAATGTACTTGTAAATTTTTTATATGTATTTGGTTGTTTTACAATAAACAAAGTAATTATTCAAGATGTACTCGTTCCCCATATCCCGGTATTTTAGCGATATTCGATCCCTTGAAGTCCAACTTGAGTAATCCTGCTTTCATTTCATCCTTTAACTTCGTTTTGTCCGTTCTTAATCGGTTGAATCTCATCGTAGACGAAGGCGGAGTGGAATAGACAGAAGTTTCCGAGTTTTTATTTTTAGTAGGTGAAATTTTATTTAGATGTACGTTTGGATACCGTTCTTCAAACACATCTGTTTGATCGGATTCTTCTAGTTTTCGTTTTCTTCTTTTTACTGTGGCTTCGTTGTCGTTTACTTCTATGATGTAATTGTTTTCTGCCCACTTTTTTCGTTCTTTTCTCTTTTCTGTGGGTGTTCCGTTTGCCACTGGATTTGTTATTTCTGTTTCATTTTCTTGTGATTTTAAAAAGACTTCTACAGCATTTTCGGGGCGAATTTCTAAAGGGTTGGTTATTGTTGCTTTATTATTATTTTTTAGATGAATTTCTTCAATAGATTTGTTTTTGATTTTTTCTTCTATTCGTCGTCTTTTATATCTTAATCGTAGTAATTCCTCCTGCAATGTTTTTATTGTGGTTTCTAATAAATTTATTCTAGTATTTATACAGTCGAGTTTAGAGGATCTTTCATCATTAGTCATTGCTAAAAACTAAATAAATGTAAGAATTTATTGCCACTATTTTCGCAATATTTACCTTAACAGGATGCGATCAAAAATTGGTATTTGAATGAATATTTGTTTACATAAAAGCAGCTTCATAAATTATTTATTGTATCATTGTTTAATGTTTATTTTAATGGAAGAAATGATACAAAATACGAAAAATTTGAGAGGAATTTAAAACACGTGTGACAGTGACAGTAGACGACTAACAACATAACCTCAAATTCGAAAATTTGAAATTTACAACCTTGAGCAAATTGTAAACAACGAATAATTTTTGGTTTAAACATATTTATTACTTAAAAATATGTTTAATAATTAAGTTACAAGTTTTCATTAGAGTTATACTCTCCCCTTATCTTAATAATATTGTCAATCTTCTTAAATTTAGAATTTATTTTTCTTGCAATTTAATGTTATTTATCTTTATTAATATTTTTTTCTTGCCATTTGTTTGTTCATTATTCTTTATTTATGAGCTCAAATTTCTCATGATATCAATCTTATTGAGAATTTATGAGCCACGAACAAAAAAAAAAGTCTGATGTATTTTTCAAATGTTTTATGGCTATTATGAAACCATAACTTCTCTAATCATAATTTCTTTGGTTCTACATTGCTTTAAAACAAAAGATTGTGTACCAAAAAAACTTAGTTAAATGATTTCATGCTCAAAAATATTTGTAAAAAATAGATTCAAATGTTAAAGAAATTTTAAAATATTAGGAATTCTAAATAAGAATTTAAAAAGTACTAAAAACTTTCAACTAAATCATGTAAATATTGTTAAATAATAAATTTACTCAAAACCAACAATTATTCCTTTTATATTTGAATAAAAAATATTTGTAAATTTTATTATTTCATACAATTAATCAATAGAGAAAGGAAATAACAATTATGGTATTATTTTTTTATTAAAACCGTTCATTACAAATAATTCAATTATTTGATTCAATACTTTGTCTCATTTTTTTCTTTTTCTGTTTTTTATCTTTTTTCAAATTTATCTCGTTTTCTAACTCTGTCTGATAATTATCAATTGCGTTTGTGATACTTTCGATTCCTTCTTCAATTAGATCGACAGAACAAGCTAAATTGTCTACACAATTTGTAGTTTCTTCACATGCCAAATTTGATATTCCATTTTTCTTCTTTTTACTTTTCTTTGGGGTATTTTCTTCGTACGTAATCTCCTCTACCTTTTTCTTCTTTTTGGATTTTTTGGACTCTTCAGGTGGTGAGAGTTCTTCACAGGCCATGTTGTCGATTCCAATTTCTTTTTTCTTCTTTTTCGATTTTTTTATTGGTGAATCTTCACTGTCCGTTGCTTTTAGTTTTAAGTTTTTGGGTTCATCTTCGGGAACTGATTCGATAAATTCTTCACAAGCGGGGTTATCTATTCCGATTTCTTTCTTCTTTTTCTTTTTTTTCTTTTTTGGCGAATCGTCGCTTATTGTGGAATATTCGGCTAATGGGGAAGCAAATGTGACGGATTTTCTTTTTTTTGGTTCATCAGTTAGATCGAAAGCTGGATTAGATAATCCTCCATCTTCAATAATTTCTTCATTGTTGTCTTCTTTGTTTAGACAAGGATTGTCGTAACAGACTTCTTCAGTTAAGTCGATATCGTTGCCTTTATTGTCGAATGCTACTTTCTTCTTTTTATTTTTCTTTTTCTTCTTTGTGGTTTCTTCATCATCTTCTCTTTTTCTTTTAACACCTTTATCTTCGTTCAGAGGAGTTGACGAAACAAAATTAGAGTAGTTTTTCTTTGTGTCGTTTGAAATAAAACTTACAAAGTTTTGTGAGTTTTCTTTATTTCCTGAACTGAAACCAAAACCGACAGTTGTTCCTATTTCAGACTCAGACTCTTCATCCTTTTCTTCTTTTTGGGTAAAAGAAGAAAATTTGTCGCCCAATTTTTCCAGTTTTGATTTGAAGTAATCAGCCATATTTCCTGATTTAATTGTGACGACACCAAACGCTTTGCTTTCCTTTTCTTCATTTTCTGTTTCTTCCTTTTCAATTTCCTTGGCAGGTTTTTCAAGAGTTTTTCTTCCGAAGATATTAGCTAAATCTTTTTCGGATTTTAATGCTAAATCTTTACCCCGAGTAAATTTATGATAATGTACTCTTGCCCGAGATGTTTGCGATTTTTTTTCTAATGATTTTTCAGGTTTTAGTTTAGTAGTTTCGGTACTACTACCTAGATTAGCTAATAGTTGGGTGAAATTGTTTTCATGTTGAGTCCACTGGTCATCTCTTAATTCGTAACCGATACCTTGAATGTCGTTTTTGTATTTAACTTTTATGTGCTCTGTAATGCCGTCTTCCTTGGCTCCTAAACCTTTTCCTGCTGTCCAGCCCATTTTTTCCAGCATTTTGTGTCCAAATTTGTTTGTGTCTTGAAAGTAAGGTTATATAATTTAACTTTTTATTTATTATAAATACGTGAAAGAATATAAAAGATTTTATGTTTATAAATAAAAATTAAGTGTGTTTCATTCATATAAACAATTTTATTCTTACCTTGTGCCCATTCTTTGTTTGCACGTGGGTTTAAAAACCATCGTTGTTTTTGTTTTCTTTCAGCAAGCATCGACATTTTTATAATTTATCAAAATTCACTATCTTATATTATCATAAATTAGTTCTTACTACATTAAAAGTAAAAATTGTAGTATGTACACATAAAAAATTCGTTAACAGCGTTCTTAACTGTCATCTGGATGACATTTTGAACGAAAAGAGTTGGCAATACCAATTTACTTTTGGAGTTAGCCTTGAGTTAAATTAATTGTAATAAAAAACATTATAAAGCTTACAAGATAAGATAACATAATACTTTAATATGTGCATTTACAATTTTATTAACTAGTTAAAACATAACCTTAATCATGTTCATCAAAAGATACATAGAAATTCAAGTGAAAAATCATTCCTATTTTATATTTTTCTTCTGCATTGGTTTGTTCTTAAACCTAGACCTAAGTTCCAACGATGTTTGTGATTTGTCAACACCAAATACATCTACTGCTCCAACAAGTACCATCTCAGCACAAAAAGCAAGTCTGGCTTTAGCAGTTTCACAAAAATCCACAAAGAAACTAATAAGACCAAGATACTACTCTACCGAACTTGGGATTCGAGAGAAGTTATTTGTTGGGGTACTAACAACCCCAGAACAAATAGATGATAGAACAATTGCCATCAACAAAACAGTATCGCATCTAGTAGACAAAATAAAGTATTTCATGTCTGCTCACAAATATAAAACGGCACATACTTTAGGAAACGTAGTTGGGTTTACAGATAAAAGAGATCTGTTAAGACCATTTCATGTTATAAAATACATAGCAGATGGATTTTCACAAAACTATGACTATTTTTTCTTAATGAAAGATTCTTTGTATGTTAATACACGAACTTTAAAATATATTGTTAACAAAATAAGCGTTAGTCAACATGTTTATATGGGCACAAAAATTTTGGACAGCACTTTTTGTTCGTTAGGTAATAATTTATTTTGTTTGCACGCTCTTTTTCTAACTTTACTAACAATTTCCATTTCGCTTAACAAGGAAAAGGTATATTAAAACAATAACATTTAAGTTAATATTACAAGTATTTTTGATTTTAGATGCAGGAATTTTATTAAGCAATTCAGTCTTGACTGCAATGATGGAAAATTTAGATTGGTGCATAAAAAATTCATTTTCGGATAATCACAGCGAAAATCTAGGACGCTGTATTGCTCACAGTATTAATATAGATTGCCAAGAAGATTTACAAGTAATAATTATTATAATCAGTTATATTTGTAATTAAAATATTTTTACAGGCTCAAACAATTCCCAGTTTTCGTCTAAGACGTCATGGAATTTTAAAAAACTTGGATGAACTTTCTGAAAATCCTAACTTCGATAATGCAGTTTCTGTTTACCCAGTAACATCTGCGGAAGATATTTACACTTTACACGCTTATTATTCGAGATTAGGTGCTTCGAGAGTTGTTTCAGAAAGTAGTAATATAGCTGAAGAAATCGTACAAATAAAACCAAAATTACCGGAAGGTTTCCGGACAATTTCTTGGCCTGTTGGTCGAAGACCTGGCGCGTCCCCAGTTTCAAGATTTGACTTTCAAAAACATATTTATTTTAACTTAACGCACAAATATTTTCATAGCGATTACAGCAACATTGCTCCTCTGACGTCAGCAGAGAGACTGGATATTAAAGTAAGAAAAAATATTTTTTTATATTTTAAATTAATAAAAAATATTTGCAGAATGTTTTGGAAGCAATTGTAGCCAAAGTCAATGTGAAAAGCGATGGAAATTTAATATTTCGTCGTTTAATAAACGGATATCGAATTTTCGATTTGAGTCGAGGTTTAGACTACACTTTCGACATTGGTTTTAAAGACTTAGCTTCTGGTAAAGAAATAATAAAACGTTTCCAAGCATGTAAACCATTAGGAAACGTCGAAATTTTATCTGTTCCATACGTAACGGAAAACAACAGAGTTACACTTTTAGTAACAGTTCGCGAAAAAGACATTCCACTTATATCAAATTTTACAGAAATGTATTTAAAAACTTTGGCAGGAGACAGCCGTCAAAAGACTTTTCTAATGTTTATATTAACCTATGAATTTAATTCACCGAGTAAAGGTGATCAGGATGTTTTCAAAGATATAAAAAACTTAGCTATGAAAACTACATCTAAATGTGGACATAAAGATAGTTGTAAAGTCGCCTGGCTGTCTGTTAGATTACCAGAAATAACCAAATTACAAAACAATGCATTAAAAATAGCAATAGTTGATTTGGGATTAAGGAAAGTTGGGACAGAAAGTCTAGTTTTAATTTTGGACGCAAAAACAGCTGTGGATGCAGAGTTTTTAAACAGAGTTCGGATGAACACAATTTCAGGCTTTCAAGTTTTTAGTCCAATTCCATTTAGACTATACGATACAACCTTAGTCGAACCAGACATTTTAGCCCGAAAATTAGACGTTCACAAAAGTACAGGACGATTTGATTCAACTAACTACGAATATATATCTTTTTACGGAAAAGATTACGTCAACGGTAATATTATTCCAATTTTATTTTTCCAAAACTAATATTCCTTTTTTAGCTCGTTTGAAGTCACAAAATATTATTCCGATTGTAAGAAATGATCGAGAAATTAAACAACTACTCGAAGCAAATATTTCCGAAAAGTGGAATATATTTCGCGTTTTTATGAAATATTCTGATGTTCATTGTATGCGAGCTACCGATCCAGGTGTAAGAATTAAATATTTGGAGGATTTGAACAATTTTACACCATACGCCTCCAAAAATCAACTGGCTAAACTAATATTAAATTATGGTCCGCAGTTTTAATTTTTAAATAGTTTTTGTAATTGTGCTATTTTTGTATACATGTACCTAATAAAACTTTTAAATTTTATTTTTTGTTTTTTATTACTATGTTATTTATTTATCGAATCTGGCCACATAAAATAATTATCAAAACAGTGAACTGGATTGAAATTTGGATCTACAGGGTTATTAGTTTGCGAAACTAAATTTTTCTGTATTCATTTAAAGATTTTGATAATTTTTTTACAATTTCTGGATATTCACCTGATATGTCTGTAGGCTCAGTTGGATCTTCTTCCAAAATGAATAAACAATAATCAACACATTTCATTTCACCTCTTTCACCATTAGATTCTCTAATTTTTAACTGATTTCTCAAATTTAAAACAATTGCTTTAGTCAACTGTGGGAAGTTATCAACGGTTTGAATTGCATTTTTAACCGCACTATTTAAAACCGATTTCACATCATACTGACGTGTTTTATTTGATTTACCAAAATCTTCATAATAATTATGAATAGAATAATTTTGAAACGTGTCATTAAAGATTTTAAAACGATCGTTAAATGATATTATAGATTCTAAACTCGTGTTTTCGTCTGTATTTACAAAATATCAGACGATCGTTGATACTTTGTCTGGCGGGAAAGAAATGCCAACAGTTTTCACCATCTAGGGAATTTAATTCAAACATTGCCGCCTTAAAATATTCTTATTTTTCATTTCAAAATTTATTTTCATTATTACAGCTCGATTAAAGGTACAAAATATTATTTCTATTGTAAAAAATGATCGCGAAATCAAACAAATATTTCCAAAAGGTGCAACATATTTCGCGTTTTTATAAATTATTCGATGTTCATTGCAAGCAAACTACCGATGTGTAAAAATTAATATTTGTAAGATTTGAACAATTTTACATCATATTCCTCCAAAAATCAACTGGCCAAACTGATATTAAATATGGTCCACAATTTTAATTTTAAAATAGTTTGTTTATTTGTGCCATTTTTGTAAACATATACTTAATAAAACTTTTTAATTTAATTTTTTATATTTCTTGTTATGTAGTGCATTTGTGTACAGGATCTAACCACGTAAAATAATTATCGAAACAGTAAATTGGATTGGAATTGGGGTCTACAGGTTTATTAGTTTGCGGAACTAAATATTTTCTGTACTCATTTAAAGATTTTGATAATTTTTGAACAATTTCTGGATATTCACCTGATATGTCTGTAGTCTCAGTTGGATCTTCTTCCAAATTGAATAAACAATAATCAACACATTTTATTTCACCACGTACACCATTTGATTCTTTAATTTTTAACTGATTTCTCAAATTTAAAACAATTGCCTCAGTCAACGGTGGGAAGTTATCAACGGTTTGAATTGCATTGTTAACCGCACTATTTAAAACCGATTTCACATCGTACTTAGGTGTTTTATTTGATTTACCAGAATCTCCATAATAATTATCAATAGTATAATTTTGAAACGTGCCTTTAAGGATTTTAAAACTACCATTTGATGATATTAAAGATTCTAAACCAGTGATTTCGTCTATATTTAACAAAACATCAGATGACCGTTGATGCGCTGTTTGGCGGGAAAGAAAAGGCCAATAGTTTTCGCCATCTAGGGAATTTATCTCCGAAACATTGCCGCCTGAAATATTATTCTTTAAATTTGTAATATAATAAAATATTTTGACATACCGGCAGCTGAATAAATAGTAGGGAACCAATCTGTTATATGAAATATTTTATTTTCAACATAACGTCGTTTCGTTAAATATTTACTCCAAATAATACCAGAATTTCTGACTCCTCCTTCGTACAATGTAGATTTCATTCCTCTCAAAGGCCAAGTAGATCCTCGATTTTCATAATATCCTACAGGCTTTGCTCCATTGTCAGACATAAATACAACAATAGTATTATCCAATATTTTTTCATCACTTAATGATTTTACTATTTCTCCTACTGATTTGTCTAACCGAACTATTATTTCTGCATAGATTCTTCTCAAAGGATCATCTATATAACTATATTTTTTCATTACTTCATCTATATTTGGAACTTCTAACGCAGTACCATTTTTACCAGTATGGCCAGCTAAATGATTTATCAACAAGAAAAATGGTTTTTCTGATCGAGATTTTATGATTTTGACTGCTTCATTAGTAAATAAGTCTGTTGCATATATTCCTGAATATTTTCTAGCTGGATAGTGACCATCATGCAAGTCAAATCCATCAAATCTCTGTAAAATTATTGATTACAATAAAGTAGACAGATACAAACTCAATCTTACATTGTCTTCATAGATTCTATAATCAAAATATCCTACAAATCCACTCCAATATCCTAAATGTGTGTGAAAACCTCTTCCTAAAGGAGTAACACTTCGATTTTGGTGCCCCAAGTGCCATTTTCCTATCAAATGAGTTGTGTAGCCCAAGTCAGATAATTTTTCGGCTATTGTTGGAAAAGAAAGAGGTAGAGATCTTGGTTCTCCAGCTGCTAATGGCGATCCTTGTAACCCTGAATTAAAAAAAATTCTATGATTGAAACAATGGATAATTATTGATTTTAAGCAGATTTATAGTAATTTGTGGGTACATTCTTTGCCTTAATTATACTTTTTATTCTTTGTGCCATTCAATCTATTTGTATTTTAAAAATTGTAGTTTGTGGTTCTTTTATGTAGTTTTTAGATGTAGATGATAAATTCACTTGAAAATTAAATCAATGAGAGAAGTATTATACTGATAAAATTCAGTTATCCCGATAAATTTTCGCTACCAAGTAAATATTATTATTACTGTTAATGTAAGAGTTAATAAATATTTCATAATAATAACAATAATAAAATTGTTTCATTTTACATTGTTTTTAAGCATTCGTTTTTATTGTTTTTCAGCTAAACAAAAAAAATCGAGTAAAATATAGTTTATTCATAAAACCAGGACGTTTTGTAGTATTATTTCTGAAAAAAATAATTAATGAAAAAAAATAACATTGTTTCTTATTTTGAGTGGGAATTTTTCAAAATAAGTTTACAATTATCTTTCAACAAAATAACGTAAAATTTTAACGTCTATTAAATTTTAGCGCCCAGATTTCAGGAACGCGTTCCGTCCCTTAAATATAATACCGGAATGACCGTTCCGGCTTTATCACTTCACTATATATTTTCCTAAATATATTTTTAATTATGGGTCACAAATTCTCAAATATGATTCAAATCAGAATAATTTACAATATAATTAAAAAAAACTAAAGAAAACTGAATAGTATCAAAGAAAAGATGATTAATGAAATGGTAGGGTTTCTTATTCTTTATATTTAACATCAAATTGAAAAACACTGAGATTCAAAGAGCGTAGGTACTAAAATCTAGTAACTTAGTAAATATTTTTAAGTAAAAAATTCAAATCCAAAAATTATGCGTTTTCTTATTTGATTACCTGTTCTAATAGGATAGTTTCCTGTTAGTAACGCAGCTCTAGAAGGCGTGCAAATATGCAAAGTGTAATGCCTGTTTAAAATGATTCCATTATAAGCTAACGCATCTATATTAGGGGTAGGAATTTGAGACGATCCGTGTAAACTAAAATCGTTGCATCCCTAAATTATAAAAAATAAATCCATCTGAATTACAATTGATATGAATACTTACTACATCATCAGCTAAGATTACAACAATGTTAGGCCTCGGATCACAAAAACAAACACTGAAGACTAAAATCAGAGAGAAAGTGAATAAATATTCGAACATGTTGCTTTCTCGACTGCCTGTATAATACTGGTTGTTTATATATATCTCATACTTTGTGCTATGACATATGATTTTTTTTTATTTCCGTAAGAGTCTTCCGGAAATATAAGATAAGAGAAATGCAAATCTATCTGGAAATAAACGGAAATGACTGTAAATTATAGTCAATTTTAAACAAACGCTATAATTAATTTCGTAGCAGGTAATTTAAGAATAATAAATTACAGTTAAGTCTTTCGTTTAACACCTATATCAATAAGAAAAGAAACTTTGGAAATTTGCTATGCCTAATGGTTTACTTTATTTGCTATTGTTTTATTTATTAAAAATACATCAGTAAATAATAAGTATTGAATATGGTATCCAATCCAATTTTAAAATTAACTGTTTTATTTCCATAAATTATCATAATTACACATCAAATTGTATGCAAAAATTATTATTATAAGTATATTAAAAATATATATTTGCAATTATGATTAATATAAACAAATTATTGCATTTTCTTCAAATATTTTTTTTATAAACTTGAACTCAATCTGTTAGATAACAATTAAAAACAGATAATGTTTTAAAATACTGTTCGATATCAATTTGCCCTAATTAACATATCAAACATGAATTGTGCCTGCAAATTATTTACCAAATAGATTTAAAATCGAAGAGGAGGCAGTCGTTGTTGTCGTCACATTCAACGATATTACGCAATTGGAGATAGCTGTCATATTACAGTCACAACTATCAACTGGGTCTAACCACGGATGCCAAGTGAAACAGCAATTAGCTGGATTAGAATTAGGATCTACATTTGGATTTGTTTGTGGGTTGGCTTGATTGCTGTAAGAATTTAAAGACTGGTTTAATTTCTGTACAATATCAGGATTAGTAGCTGAAATATCTGTAGTTTCAGTAGGATCATTAAACAGATCAAACAAACAATAATTTGTAGCGCAACTTAAATTTCCTCTTGAGGCATTTGCCTGATTTATTGTCAACTCATTTCTGATTCTAAGGACGGTGTCAGATGTCAACGGCGTGGAATTATCAACTGACTGGATTGCAATGTTGACATCACTGGTTAAAACGGCAGTGACGTTATAAGGAGTGAAACATTCGTGGTTACAGAAATAATAATCGTACAATCCATTTTGATATGTTCCCTGGGTGAGTTTATATTGGCCATTCGAAGTTATGATAGCAGCGAAATTATTTACTTTATCGACGTTTAGCAAAACGTCATTAACTCTCAATAGTGGAGCCCCCGTGGTAAGATTATCCCAGTGGCTGATGCCGTCAATTGGACCAAGGTCTGCCACGTTACCTCCTGAAAGATAATTGTTTTTGGACATTTTATTTTAATGGTAATATCATTAAATATGATTTGAAGTGGATTTGATAAATATTAAGTTTGCTGAATTTAATAAAAAGCGAGATTAATATTTTTATTTCTAATCATTTAAATAATTTAATATAGTTTTCTATATGACTATTTCAAAACACCACAGTATTGCCAATACATACTTTCCCTTATTAAATTTATCAGTATCCCTATTCAAGACATCAATTTAAAATTCCCGCTCTTTTCTGGACCACAAGTGATTGGGCCCAAGCGACTGCAGCGCGCTTGTGCCCTATTCTACCACCTCTACTTCTATCTAGTTTCTGTCTCACACAAAACAGTAGTTAGCTTTCTCTAAACTATCGTTCGAGTAATGACGTCACGATAAATCTTTATATTAATTTATTTCTCGTGTATTTTTGAAAAATAAATACGTGTCTAATAATAAAAAAAATGTAGAACCTCATTGTCTTCGATCGGTAAATTGTCCTTACAGTCCTTAATACTTAATATGGTATTATTATTACCTGATGCAACATATAAGGTAGGCAACCAATCAACAATGTGGAAGACATTGTTATCTACATATTGTTTATTCTTGAACAACTTGCTCCAGGCGAATCCAGCATTTCTGATACCTCCTTCCCATAACGTATTCTTAATTCCTCTGAAAGGCCAATTGCATCCGCTGTTAGCAAACAGACCAACTGTTGGTGCCCCATTGTCAGAAATAAACACCAAGATAGTATTGTCCAGTATTCCTTTCTGTTGTAAGGTCTTCACTACACTTCCTATCGAAGCGTCCATTCTATGAACAACATCTGCATAACGTCTTCTGTTTGGGTCTACAATGCAGGAATATTTCAGTGCTAAATCAACATCATTAGTGGGTGTTTCCATAACAGCCCCTTCTAAACCAGCGTGGGCAGCAAGGTGACTCACAACAAGAAGTAAGGGTACAGAAGTGTTATGGTTGGTGATAATCGTGTTGGCTTCGTCAGTGAATAAATCTGTGGCATATTTGTTTTTGCACTCCGAATAAGGTACATAGTTGCGATGCATATCGTAGCCTTCCAGCACCTACAAGAAAGAAATAAAGGAATTTAAAACATTTCAATATACTTACTTTGGCAAATGTTTTGCAGAAAGTATATTTCCTTAAATATTTCATTAATTTCTAATATCTCTGACGTTCCATTTCAATTCATTTTTTATCCACAAATAAAAAAAATAATGTTTTTAATGTTTAAAAAATACGATGCTTATTACGCAATAACTGTTCGTAAAGTTTACCAGTAAATTCAACGCTTTTGTATTATTTATGATAAAAAAGGATGCATTGATTTTAAATTATCAAACGAAAGATGATGATCTTTTTTTTTGTTCTTGAAATATTTGCTCCCAAAGTTGCACTTTTTTTAAGTATATTTCAAAAATGCATAGATACAAAATAAATTATTATACTATTTAACTTTATAGAAAAAGTTACATGTTTTCCCCACATATTTGTTTCTTGGAACAATTCGGAAAAATTAAAAAGAACAGCAAATTTTTGTCTCCAAAACTGTTTATTTTCTGGTTTTAAGTATGAATGCGTCGATTCTTTGATCTCAAAAGAGAGTAATGATACAATTTCGAAAATTATACCAGTCGATTCTATGGGCAAAGTTACAAAACGGAATCTTTTCTCTACATATTTATTTCCTGAAGGATTCAGTGATTTTAAAAAGACAATCGCGTGTCCACATTTCTTAGAACTTGCGGAACGGAGAGATGTACATGTTACTGAATGTTCTTGTTTGTATTAGGAAAAATAAATTTCATTTATTTTAAATATTTCTTACTTGGTCTCGCATGAAATAGGTGAAATAGCTAATAAACCCGTTCCAATACCCCAAATGAGATTGGAACCCTCTGCCGTTGGGTGTAACACTTCTGTTGAAGTATCCCAAGTGCCATTTTCCAACCAAATTAGTGCTGTAACCCCGATCTCCTAATAATTCTGCCATTGTTTTCATGGCGAGAGGTAATGCTCTGGGTTCTCCAGCTGCTATTGGAGTACCTTCCATTCCTACAAACAAAATCATGTAGTAATAATAAGTATCGACTTTTATTAACGTGTTATTACCTGATCTGAAAGGGTAGTTGCCTGTCATAAGAGCTGCTCTAGATGGGCTACAGATATGCATGCTGTAGTGTTTATTAAAAGTTACCCCATTACACGCAAGAGCGTCGAGATTTGGGGTAGGAATTTGGTTTGAACCGAAAATACTAAAGTCGTCATGACCCTATTTAGTAAATAAAAATTTTAATATTTCCTAAGGGGTTTTGCGAAAGAACAAATTTTAAGACAATTAAATTGAAAAATAATTAAAAAAAATAATGTTTATTGAAAATGTCATTAAATTATTGCCCGGTCTCACGAACAATAGTTAAACAATCGATTAGTTACTGGACGGTTAAATTTAATTGTCAACTAAATTTATTGTGTTCGTTGGCGCACTGAAGATATTTTAAAAGTAAAAATTAATAATTTTTTCTATAGTACTGTAACTATACTCTATGTTCCGACATAATTGTTTTTAAATGACATTATACAGGGTACTTAATAAAGCGAATTTTTCTCAAGTGACTTGGGTAATTCACACACGTGTGCCATACAACATTTTATCCAACACCTATTAATCATTGATATAAAATATATTTTTTTGACAGTTGACGTTGTAAAAGGACATTTAATAAAAAATTAGAGTAGATAAGGTTTTATAACATAGTTATTATGATACGAATCAACGAACTGACTTATAATTTCTAACCCACACGTGTTTTATCACCTGTATTTATCTAAAACACCTTAGTTATAGCGTTATATTTACACGGTGTATTTTTATTAATCATATAGTTTATTCTTCTCGTCTGTCGCTAAGTAGAATAAATTCCATATTTGTAATAAAAAATTGTACTTTAGTGACTCCATATACAAATAACTATTATTGGATGATGTATTTTTTGTATTTTCTATTATAGTAGTCTTTAATTTTATTTGAATAAAAATATTTAATATATAAAAAATATATTATTCATTTGTAACTAAAATTTTCTTACAACTGGGAGTTTTATGCAAGTAATATTGGATATTTTGATTGGATTTTTTGGGGTTGGGTAAAATTACAACCCAGAAGTGTGCACATATATCCAGATCGACAGACTTTACGCTCAAAATAGTCCTTAATTCGTGGACCAATAAAATCTCGAATACATAAAAAATATATTTATTTTATTTTCTGTTTCTGCACAATTTTACTCGCATATGATCGATTTGGAAGCTTACAGTTTCTGAAGGGATATATAAAACCTACAGCTTATAGGTTTCCGAACCATTAAATAGTGGTATTTTTATTTAATTACAGATTGACGAAACTTGGATTTGAACCCTAGAATTTCACACCCCTTTTCATTATTTAGAATCCCAGTTTTTCGTTATAGCAAATATCGGTAGTGGTATATCTTATATCTACTTACAATATTCTTACAAGTGAGTGTTTTTGGTTAGTGTTATTGTTTTTTTTTTGGTCGGGTAAAAAATGACAATAACCCTGAAATGTACACATTAATCCAAATGGATCGAAAAACAGTACGCTCAAAACTCAAAATGGACCTTAATCTGTCGATTTCCAATAATATAAAAATACGAATAAAATGTATGTAAAGTATTTTCTAACAAGTTTACTTGCATTTTATCGATTTGGAGACTGTAGTCTTTGAAGAGATCTATAGGAACTACAGCTTTTATAATGGGTTTCGAACCATTCAGAGGTATTTTTATTTAATTAAAAATTGACGAAGATTGTATTTGAATTCCAGATCTTACACTCCTTTCTATTATTTAGTTTTTTTATAGCAAATATCGGAAATGATTTTTTTTATTTTTTATAATACTTACTTCATCATCTCCCACAAAAATAACTATATTTGGTGGAGTCTGGCATTCCACATAAAATAAAATACTTAAAACTATTAAGAATTGTTTATACCACATATTTACTTATTAATTCAAAATTTGTATGTTTTATCCTTTTATATTCTACGTTTAGGTAATACAAAGACATATATTTATCTATTGATATGTCTAAAAAATAGCAAATAAATTATGTTAAATAATTAATAATAATGTAGTACTTCAAAGTTATCTAAATAAAAGAAAGTGTATTCAGTATTTTTTTAGAATTGCCATATTCTGACTTAATATTCAAATTTTTTAAATAAATGTATATTATTTATTTTCTTAAACAACAGCAATGAATTTATCGGTAAAATTTATGAAAATAATTGTTGCGTAATAACAGACAAACGAATTTCAAAAATGACAGCGACGCTAGAGTGATTTAAGAATAATTTTTGATTTAAGTTGTTACTAGGCAGGAATAATGAGCAAATTTTATCGATTAAATTAAACTAAATTATATTTGCTTGAATATTACAGAAATGATAACAAATCAAACATAAATTTTACAAACTGTAACCATGGCTATCCTACTGTGGTTTTATAAAATTTTATCGAAAAAAACTGCCTTCCTTCCAAAATAGTTTTATCATTTGGTTAAATTTTATGTAGTTATTTTTGTTTTTTTTTCTATTTATTGTTTTCTGGGCAAAAGAATTTTATTTTATTTGTAATTCTTTTATGTGACATGAACTGTTTTCTTTTACAAGTTATTTAAATATTCCTATTTTTAAAATCCATTAAATATAATTATTTGTACCCTTATGAGATGAATATCACCTAAATCCGCCACTGTATCACATGAAGCATTCAGGAAAAAAATGACATACTAATCATACTTAATTTTTCTATCTAAAATTTATGGCCATGCTGATATACAATGAATAACAATGTATATATATTTTTATACATTTTAACTTTTATCTGTATATTTTTTACTGGATCCAACCAAGTAAACCAAGAATTCTAACGATATGATTAATTTCTAAGCTATTTATGAATTGCTACCGAAAATATTTGTTATTTCTTCTAAAATAGCAGCGAAGCAAAGCCCAAACATAATTACAGATTTGACAATAATTGATGTTTTTGGAACAGTCAATAAGTGACTTGTCTCAAATTTGTGCACTGCGCAACAGTTCATTAGATATTAATCTATAATAAGTTTATTTGTTATATACACATATAGTATTTTATTTAAAATAAAAAATACAATAATAAAATTAACTGTTTTATTTCATTATCATATTTACACATCACATTGTTTGCAAGAATTATTATTGTATACACTTGTTGTAAACAAAATAAAAATTTTACAATAATAAACCATTTTATAAAAGTATTACATTTGCTGTAAATAATTTTACTTATATACTTGAACTCAATCTGTTAGATATCAATTTATAAAATAAAGATAATGTTTTATAACATTGTTCGATATCACTTTGCCCTAATTCACATAGCAAACAAGAATAATGTCTGCAAATTATTTACCAAGTGGATTATATATTAAACTGAAGACAGAATCTGCCCAATTACAGTCACAACTATCAACTGGGTCTAACCACGGATGCCAAGTGAAACAGCATAAAAGTGGATTCGATTTAAAATCTACATTTGTATTTGTTTGTGGTTTGAGTTCATTTCTGTAAGCATTTAAAGACTGATTTAATTTCTGTACAATAACAGGATTAGTAGCTGAAATATCTGTAGTTTCAGTAGGATCACTAAACAGATCAAACAAACAGTAATTTTTAGCGCAACTTAAATTTGCTCTTGGGGCATTTGCCTGTTGTATTGTCAACTGATTTCTGATTCTAAGGACGGTGTCAGATGTCAACGGCGTGGAATTATCAACTGACTGGATTGCAATGTTCACATCACTGGTTAAAACGGCAGTGACGTTATAAGGAGTGAAACAGTCGTGGTTACCGAAATAATAATCGTACAATCCATGTTGATATGTTCCCTGGGTGAGTTTATATTGGCCATTCGGAGTCATGATAGCAGCGAAATTATCTACTTCATCGATGTTTAGCAAAACGTCATTATCTCTGGACAGTGGAGCCCCCGTGGTAAGATTATCCCAGTGGCTGATGCCGTCAATTGGACCAAGGTCTGCCACGTTACCTCCTGAAAGATAATTGTGTTTGGAAATTTTATTTTTATGGTAATATCTTGAAATATGATTTGAAATGGATTTGATAAATACTTAGTTTGCTGAATTTAATAAAATGCAAGGTTAATATTTTTATTTGTTATCATTTCAATGAAGATATTATTTTATAAATAATAATATGTTTCTAGTCTTCTGGAAAGTGGTCTAGTTTCACTAGGTCAACAAGTAGATTACTCTATTTTTAAAATAAGCCAAGTAAATTATATTTCAAATAGGAATAAATGTAATTTGTTGCAGTCTTAAATATAATTCAGATTTGGCAATTGTAATTCAAAAAGCATCAAATTTAATTCAGAGTTGGCTAATCTAAATCTCATTAGTAGTAGTTTAGTACAAGAAATTAGAAATTTTTCTATTGTCTTGTAGTTAAATTGTGCGAAAAGATGCGCATTACATTTTAAAACGTTGTTTAATATTACCTTGTAGAGAATTTAGTACAAGATTAAATCCTGTGTCAGAGAGGCTTACATTTCAGATAATAATTGAAGGGGTCGCTTCACTCTTCCTTCAAACAATCAGGTTTTCCAATACGTCGTATTTTAAAGAAATTTATATAGCAAATTAAAATTTGAGTTAATAGAGTGTAATGATGTAAAAATTATTATAAAATGTTAAATATTCACAAGAGAAATTCGAAAATGAAAAAAGGGGGCGTTTCCCTGTGACTGCCTGTGACATAGTAATCTAAATGGACCAAGTTCATGTCTAACCGAGTGTCTAACTTCATTGTATTCTACCACCTCTATTTCTGCTTAGTTTATGTCTCCACAAAACACTAGTTATCTTTTTCTAAGTTATCGTTTGGATAGTGACGTCACGATAAATCTTTATTAATTTATTTCTCGTGTATTATTAAGTATTTTTGAAAAAATATTCGTACCCGTTGTCTTCGATCGGTAAATTGTCCTTACAGTTCTTAATACTTAATATAGTATTATTATTACCTGAGGCAGCATATAACGTAGGCAACCAATCAACAATGTGGAAGACATTGGTATCTACATATTGTTTATTCTTGAACAATTTACTCCAGGCAAAGCCAGCATTTCTGACTCCTCCTTCCCATAACGTATTCTTAATTCCTCTGAAAGGCCAATTGGAGCCGCTGTTAGCGAACAGACCAACCGTTGGTGACCCATTATCAGAAATAAACACCAAGATAGTATTGTCCAGTATTCCTTTCTGTTGTAAGGTCTTTACTACACTTCCTATCGAAGCGTCCATTCTGTGGACGACATCTGCATACAGTCTTCTGTTTGGGTTTGCAATGCATTTATATTTCTTTACTAAAGCAGCGATAGGAGTGGGTGTTTCCATAAAAATCCCTTCTAACCCTGTGTGGGCAGCAAGGTGACTCACAACTAGAAGTAAGGGTACAGAAGTGTTGTGGTTGGTGATAATCGTGTTGGCTTCGTCAGTGAATAAATCTGTGGCATATTTTTTTCTGTACTTCAAAGGTTGGTAGTTGCGATGCATATCATAGCCTTCCATTAACTACAAGAGCGAAAACAAAAACAAAAAACATATCAATATGATTTATTCCGGAAAATATTTTGCTCAAAGTGTGTTTGCTAAAATATTGTTTTGCAAATTATATCATTTATGTATTTTTTTCAGAGGAATTCATTTCTAACATCGCCTATATTCCATTTTAGTTCGTATTCGGGGAAAATAGAAAATTATTCCAAAATAGTTAATTTTAGTTCGAAAAATTAAAAAACACTTGCGATTATTCCACACATGTTACCAGAATGCTATACATTTGATGGAACAAAATATTTTTTTTATTTTTGAGCTGTTGTCATTCGTGACATAATCGAGCAAATATAATTTGAACTATGAATTTAATCGGCAAAGTTTATTCATAATTCCTGCGAAGTAACAACTCGAATCAAAAATGGTTCTTAAGTAATTTTTGTCTCTTATTGATTACAAATTATCAAACGAAATTTGCTTATCTTTGTTCTTGAGATAATTGCTCTCAAAGTAGCACTTCAAAAAAGTATATTTTTTTAGTATACTTTAAAAATGGATAAAGATAAAAAATTAATTCTAGTTTATGGGAAAACTTTAATGTTTTCTTCACATAGTCGTTCCTTGGAACGATAAGGTAAAAATTTAATTCAACATAATTGTTAGTATTAGTATATATTTTAAATATTTCTTACTTGGTCTCGCATGACATATGTGAAATAGCTAATAAACCCGTTCCAATACCCCAAATGAGATTGGAACCCTCTACCGTTGGGTGTAACACTTCTGTTTTGAGCTCCCAAGTGCCATTTTCCAACCAAATTAGTGCTGTAACCCCGATCTCGTAATAGTTCTGCCATTGTTTTCATGGCAAGAGGTAATGCTCTTGGTTCTCCTGCTGCTAGTGGAGAACCTTGCATTCCTACAATACAAAATAATGAAACAATAATAAGACTTGACTCTTGTTAAAGGGATAGTCTACCTACAGCAAAAGTATTGTTCGTATTTTTCTAATTTCTCATTTTTTATACATTTTGGAGAATAATGTGTTTGACATAATATTCTTAACATCGAACTGTTTTTCAAATTTTATTTTTTTAAGAGAAACCAAAATGTTTTTATTGAAAAAACAAAATTTGAAAAACAATTTGATGTTCAGAATATTATTTTAAAAACATTTTTCTGTAAAATGTACCAAAAATGAGATATTGGAAAAGTATGAACGACCCTTTTGTTGTAGCCCCTTAACGTGTTATTACCTGATCTAATCGGGTAGTTGCCTGTTAGAAGAGCAGCTCTGGAAGGGGTACAGATGTGCATGCTGTAGTGCTTATGGAAAGTTACCCCATTACACGCCAGAGCGTCGAGATTTGGGGTAGGAATTTGGGTTGAACCGAAAATACTAAAGTCGTCATGACCCTATGTAGTAAATAAATATTAAAACCAAAACTCCGTAGGATACATAATTTTTTCTAGAAATTAAAACACCTCATAAACTACCTACTGCGTTTATCAAGTTTTATCAAGAGTACCCTTTTTGTGTATTTTTGTATTGTATGGATTATTTTACAAAAAAATGTTAATAGCTTAAAAATAACGATAAAAAATATTTTTGACTCTCCCATATGAGATTCATCTGGTTAAGATACAGAAACAAATGAAAGTATAAGTACGTATCTAAATAATTAGTATTCTTACACTAAATTTCAGAAGTTTAGCACAACTAATACCAGAGTTATAAATAAAATGTGTCTAATGAGGTGCACTTTCAAAAGGACTGTAACTCTGAAACTAAAAGTTTTCGAAAACCTTCATATAATATTTTTTATAATGACTTTCCCAATACAAGGTTTTTAAATTTGGCACACGTATTAAATTACCCAGTATTGAAACACTGTGCAAACAAAATTTACGCACAAATTTATGTTTATTTGAACTTGTATTTGTTGTTTTTACTCATACAGCAGTCTTTTGTTTTATATTGTTTCTTTTATTTTAATAAAAATGTTTCATGTAATAGACAATGTACAGTATGTACAACGAAACGCGGAACATAGGGCTTTAACATGGGATTTAAAAAAATTGCGGATACTCTCTCTTTTGACAGATTTAGAACAAATCTACAAGAGTACAAAATTGTTCAAAATTAAATTCTAAGATCATAATTGATGCAACAGTACGTCTCCAGTACGAGATATATTAAACATTTAATAATAATATTTATTACATAATTAAGTATAGATTTAAAGACAATATTGTTTTTTTCTCTTTTATTATATTAATTATAATTATTATTCTTATCTTAAATTGTATGAAATATAAATTAGTAAATATCCAAAGTACTATTAAAAATCCAACACTTGAAGAGTTACCTTTCCACTTAAGGGAGGAAGAGTTATATGAAGAAACAACCTATATATCTTACAATCTTCATAGAATGTATCCAGATGTCATACTTATTCTGTTAATATCACTAGTGATCCTTTGTATTCGTTTATTGTTTAAAAATATTAAAATAAAAAAAAATTAAAAACCATTTTCTCTATCAATAAAATAAAATTTACATTTGTAATTGTTTATTTCAAATAAATCATTTCACTAACCTATCAAACATCATCTAATTACTGTTCAGCGATATGTAGTTACATTTGTGCAATTATAAATGACATGGTTGAGCAGGAATTTTTAAGAATCCTGGCTGTCAGTGACAGGATTATTACAGGAGGCTAGAAACAGCCTTTTATAATACTTACAATATCATCTCCCACAAAAAAAACTATATTAGGTGGTGTCTGGCATTCCACATAAAATAAAATACTTAAAACTATTAAAAAACGTTTACAACACATATTTACTTGTTAACTAATTAAAGTTTTTATCGAGTATCCTTTTATACTCCACGTTTAGGTAATATAAATACATATTTATCTACTGATATGCTTAAAAGATAGCAAACAAATTTTGTAAAATAATTAAAAATAAAGTGTAATTTGTGTCAAAGAAATAAAATGTAATGTAATTCAGAATAAGCATATTCTGACCTAATATGTAAAATTTAAAAAAAAATGCATTATTTTGTGAAATAGTATATTGTGTAATTAAGAGTAAAAATGATACGTAGTTAGGCGAGTGTGAAAGTTTGTACAACGAGCGAATCGAGTCGAACAATTGCATGCGAGGCACACAAAGACACTTCTTTTGTTTTTTGCTCTTGAGAAGAGCCATTATTCCATAAATTTTGTCCTTTGAAACGTCACCACGTAAAATGTTTAAGGAAATAAATTCACAAAAAAAAAAATATTGCGATAGTAAATACTTTGTAAAATAACCTTCAGACTACATAAACAATTGCGATAATAGTTTACAAAATATCTTTAAAAAATTTAATTGCAATAATTAAAAATAAATTAAATATACTACGCCACCTTTATCACAGATATTGAAAATGATATATTTATAAAGGAGGAAATATTATTATGCTCCGATTAAGAATGAGAGTGAAACAAATAATTCTCAAAAGTTGTATTGTATTTTTGTCAGTTGTGCACCTTTTATATCTGGAACTAAAGTTACACTACTCGAACAATAGAAACACAGTAATAAACGTAATCTCTTTTGGACCGTAACATACATATAGACAAATATGTTTTCAGAAAGATCTGTTGATGCATTTATATGAACTAATAATAAATACAAAAAAAAAAATACATGATTTACTTGATAATATTTTAATACCATTTATCACCCTGATGAAGACTGATTTACAGTCGAAAGGTAGGTGTATTAATGGTTTTTATTTATGTTTTTCACTTTCTATTGAATTAAAATTATTTTGATTTTCATACGTGTTTCAGTCATTTGGCTCTTTGTTGCTTTAATTTTCTTCACTATGTCTTCTCCTTCTAATTCTTGTTCAATTTCTTGATTAATTTTAGATCCATATTCATTTTTTGCTGAACCTAATATTGATTGTAATGTAATCTTTTTGCTATTCTTAGATCTTCGTTTTTTTGACATTCATTTTGTTTCTCTTTTATAAAATTTTAATTTAGTTTTCTTTGAAATGAATTTATTTTGCAATAAATGATTTGTTTAACATTATTATTTTTTTTAGTTTACTTCTTCAAATGAATAGTCTTCTAATTTGGTCATTCTGTTTTTTGTATCTTTTCCAACTCTCATAAATTTTGTTTTATTTTCGGTAACAAATATAGTATTAAAAATAATAAATTAGAGAAATAACGAATAAAAAAAGAGCAAAATAAAATAGGAGCGAAGCAAAGCCCAAACATAATTACAGATTTGACAAGAATTGATGTTTTTGGGACAGTCAGTAACTGACTTGTCTCAAATTTGTGAACTGCGCAACAGTTCATTAGATATTGATCTATAATAAGTTTATTTGTTATATACATATAGTATTTTATTTAAAATAAAAAACTCAATATTAAAATTAACTGTTTTATTTCATTATCATATTTACACATTACATTGTCTGAAAGAATTATTATTACATACAGTTGTTGTAAACAAAATAAAAATTTTATAATAATAAACAATTTTAAAGAAGTATTGCATTTTTTGTAAATAATTTTACTTATAAACTTGAACTCAATCTGTTAGATATCAATTTATAAAATAAAGATAATGTTTTAAAATATTATTCCGTATCATTTTGCCCTAATTCACATAACAAACAAGTATTATGCCTGCAAATTATTTACCAAGGTTTAAAATCGAGGAGGCAGTCGTGGTCGGTAGTAAATTAGCTATACAATTGATGATATCTCCATAATTACAGTCACAACTGTCAACGGGGTCTAACCACGGATGCCAAGTAAAGCAGCAAGTAGCTGGATTAGAATTAGGATCTACATTTGTATTTGTTTGTGGTGTGAGTTGATTTCTGTAAGCATTTAAAGACTGATTTAATTGTTGTACAATGACAGGATTAGTAGCTGAAATATCTGTAGTTTCAGTAGGATCACTAAACAGATCAAACAAACAGTAATTTTTAGCGCAACTTAAATTTGCTCTTGGGGCATTTGCCTGTTGTATTATCAACTGATTTCTGATTCTAAGGACGGTGTCAGATGTCAACGGCGTGGAATTATCAACTGACTGGATTGCAATGTTGACGTCACTGGTTAAAACGGCAGTGACGTTATAAGGAGTGAAACAATAGTGATCACCGAAATAATAATCGTACAATCCATATTGATATGTTCCCTGGGTGAGTTTATATTGCCCATTCGGAGTCATGATAGCAGCGAAATTATCGACTTCATCGATGTTCAACAAAACGTCACTATCTCTGGACAGTGGAGCCCCCGTGGTAAGATTATCCCAGTGGCTGATGCCGTCAATTGGACCAAGGTCTGCCACGTTACCTCCTAAAAGATAAATGTTTTTGGAAATTTTATTTTAATGGTAATATCATGATATATGATTTGAAATGGATTTGATAAATACTTAGTTTGCTGGATTTACTAAATGCAAGATTAATAATTTTTAATGTTATCATGATGAAAATATTTTATAAATAATAATATGTTTGTAGTTTCCTAGAATGTGGTCTAGTTTTACTAGGTCAAGAATTAGATTATTAAGTGAAATAATATTAGAAAATCCGACGAATGTTTGCAACAACACCCCACAAAATTGTTTTTTTTTCTTTACGCAGAAAAATTGAATGTTTCTTTTTAAGGCTGAGCTAAGAAGTAGTTAAATTACCAGAAAATTTCTATATCACAAGAGATAAACATCAAATGAGTATCAAATTGTTTTGTTCAATCAATGGTTCTCAAACAGTGGAGACCAACCTTGTTATTTGAAATGCGAACTTGTGCTTATTATTTGATTATGCAGTATAGAATTTTGTTCGGAAATCAGTGAAATAATATTTGTATACCCATAAAAAACAATTTCTTTTGAGAAAAATTTAAAGTGTTTAGGCTAGTAGTGAAAAAAATTGTTTCATCTTAAATGAAAAAGGAGATTCCCTCAGTTTGAGAACCATTGTATTTTTGTATTTAGTGCGAAGTTTACAATAATAGTACTAAATAAAATTCAATCATCTTATAGAAACTAAGAAAAAGTGACAGTTGTTTTGGTTTTTGACAATAAGTTATTGATAAATAATGTGCCTAGTGCGCGAAGTAATGCGTCCACTACGAGAAATACACGTTATGTGTTGTATAAAATAGTTATTTTGATTCTAGAGTGCGAAATGGTACTTTTACATTCGGGAATGAGTTTTTTTCAGTTTTCGGTACAGTTCGTCTTAGCAATATTAAAAAATATATTACAAATATTGGATCCGTCAGTTTTTTATAATTACCTGCAGCAGCATATAACGTAGGCAACCAATCAACAATGTGGAAGACATTGGTATCTACATATTGTTTATTCTTGAACAACTTGCTCCAGGCAAAGGCAGCATTTCTGACGCCTCCTTCCCATAACGTATTCTTAATTCCTCTGAAAGGCCAATTGGAGCCGCTGTTAGCGAACAGACCAACCGTTGGTGACCCATTGTCAGAAATAAACACCAAGATAGTATTGTCCAGTATTCCTTTCTGTTGTAAGGTCTTCACTACGCTTCCTATTGAAGCGTCCATTCTATTTACAACATCTGCATAGCGTCTTCTGTTTGGGTCTCCAATGCAGGAATATTTAAATGCTAACTCAATATCATTAGTGGGTGTTTCCATAACAGTCCCTTCTAAACCAGTATGGGCAGCAAGGTGACTCACAACAAGAAGTAAGGGTACAGAAGTGTTATGGTTGGTGATAATCGTGTTGGCTTCGTCAGTGAATAAATCTGTGGCATATTCCTTTGCGCACGGCAAAGGTTGGTAGTTGCGATGCATATCGTATCCTTCCAATATCTACAAGATAGAAAACGGAAAAACATTTCAATGTAATTTATTTCGGAAAATGTTTTGATGTACGGTGACAGACCAATCATAATGTACTTGAGGTATAAACGCTGTAAGCATTGTAAAAACAACACAGTAGTACACACACATTGATGAAGTTTGAGGCAGGAGAATTTTTGCCTCTGTACTTCTGTAGTCGGCACTGCGCTGGGTGTATGGATGCTTTATTCGACAATATATTCGAATAGGAAGACACTTAGATCATATAGCTTATGAATTTCTCGTAAAACAATGATTTTCAACCTTTTTTAAACCGGGCCGGTAAAATTGGGAAAAATTATACATGGACAGATACAAATAAAATATAATTTATAATCATGTTACTGTTTTATAATTATATTATTGTTTTTAGTGCAGTTGTTTTAATCAACTGTTTTAATGTTAATTTTTTTGTAGAAATGTTATTTGTACAGGGACCGGTTCGTAGGACCGGCGGTTGAGAAACACTGATCTAAGGGAAAATAGGAGGAATTTGAAAACTTTGTGGACATATTCAGCGCTAAATTTAAAATTTCTAGAAGATTAAAATTGCCTCCCCAGACGAACCGCCACTAGTTTGCTTGAATATTGCTTTGCAATTAAAAAATGTATGTATTTTTTTCAGAGGAATTAATTTCTAATATCACTGATGTTCCATTTTAATTCATTTTCGAATAAAACCAAAAAATATTCCAAAACATTAGTTTTAGTTTGAAAAATTAAAAAAAAAACATTTTTGATTATTCCACACATGTTATTAGAATGATTCTTTTGAAGGAACTAGGTATTTTTATGTTTGAGCTGTTCTCATTCGTGAAATAATCGAGCAAATATAATTTGAACTATGAAATTAATCGGCAAAATTTACTTGTAATTTCTGCGAAGTAACAACTCGGATCAAAAAATATACTTAAGTCATTTTTGTCTCTTCTTACGCAATAACTATTCGTAAAATTTACTGATAAATTCAGGGCTCTTGCTATATTACTTATGATGATACACGAAATTATCAAAAAAATTTGCTTATCTTTTTTTTGTTCTTGAAATATTTGCTCCCAAAGTAGCACTTCAAAAAAGTATAATTTTATTAGGATATTTAAAAAATGGATAGATTTTTTTTCTCCACATATTCGTTCCTTGGAACGCTTCGTTAAGTATTTAAAAAAACGGCAAATTTAAATTACTTAACATAATTGTTAGTATTAGTATATATTTTAAATATTTCTTACTTGGTCTCGCATGACATATGTGAAATAGCTAATAAACCCGTTCCAATACCCCAAGTGAGATTGGAACCCTCTACCGTTGGGTGTAACACTTCTGTTTTGGGCTCCCAAGTGCCATTTTCCAACCAAATTAGTGCTGTAACCCCGATCTCGTAATAGTTCTGCCATTGTTTTCATGGCAAGAGGTAATGCTCTTGGTTCTCCTGCTGCTAGTGGAGAACCTTGCATTCCTACAAACAAAATAATCAAACAATAATAAAACTTGACTCTTGTTAAAGGGATAGTCTACCTACAGCAAAAGTGTTGTTCGTATTTTTCTAATTTCTCATTTTTTATACATTTTGGAGAATAATGTGTTTGACATAATATTCTTAACATCGAACTGTTGTTCAAATTTTATTTTTTTAAGAGATACCAAAATGTTTTTATTGAAAAAACAAAATTTGAAAAACAGTTCGATATTAAGAATATTATTTTAGATACATGTTTCTCTAAAATGTACCAAAAATGAGATATTAGAAAAGTACGAACGACACTTTTGCTGTAGCCCCTTAACGTGTTATTACCTGATCTAATCGGGTAGTTGCCTGTTAGAAGAGCTGCTCTGGAAGGGGTACAGATGTGCATGCTGTAGTGCTTATGGAAAGTTACCCCATTACACGCCAGAGCGTCGAGATTTGGGGTAGGAATTTGGTTTGAACCGAAAATACTAAAGTCGTCATGACCCTATTTAGTAAATAAGTAAATATTAATATTTCCTAAGGGATTTTGCGAAAGAACAATTTTTAATACAATTAAATTGAAAAATAATTAAAAAAAAATGTTTTTTCTATAGCAGATGTTGAAGTGCAATTTTATCAACTCAAAATAGTGGATAAAGTAGCACTTTAACCGCAAGGGTAGATAAAGTAACACTTTAACAGCAAGGGTAGATAAAGTATTTTAACTTTTGTTTATTAGAAGTACATTTCCATAACAACGCACAGTACTGACATTTTAAAATTGTTCTTAAATATTAATTTAATTTTTCTAATTCTTTTCTCTTCGAAACCTGCTATAGAAAAAAATAGAATTTTATACACGACGATAAAATTAAATTATCGACTCGCGAAAATTAATTCACTCGCGATTATATCGCTCGTGAATTAACACTTTCCGCTTGTCGATAAAATATTATTTTATCGTCTTGTATAAAAAATAACTATTATTGAAAATGTCATTACATTATTGCCCGATCTTACGAACAATAGTTAAACTATCGGTTAGTTACTGGACGGTTAAATTTAATTGTCAACTAAATTTATTGTGTTCGTTGGCGCACTGAAGATATTTTAATAGTAAAAATTAAGATTTATTCCTGTAGAACTGTAACTATACTCTATGTTCCGACATAATTGTTTTTAAATGTCATTATACAAGTACTCAATAAAGCGAATTTTTCTCCAGTGACTAAGGTAATTAACACACGTATGCCATACAACATTTTATCCAACACCTATTAATCATTGATATAACATATATAAAAGTTTTTTTGATAGTTGACGATTTAAAACGACATTTATTAAAAAGTTAGAGTGGATAAGGTTTTATAACATAGTTATTATGATACGAACCAACAAACTGAGTTATAATTTGTAACCCACACGTGTTTTATCACCTGTATTTATCTAAAACACCCTAGTTATAGCGTTATATTTACACGGTGTTGGATAAAGTATTTTTATTATTCATATAGTTTATTCTCTTCGTCTATCGCCACGTAAAATAAATTCCATATTTGTAATAAAAAACTTCATATACAAATAACTATTATTAGATATTTAATTTTTTGTATTTTCAATTATAGTAGTCTTTTATTTGAATAAAAATGTTTAATATATAAAAAATATATTATTCATTTGTAACTAAAATTTTCTTACAACTGAGTGTTTTATGCAAGTAATATTGGATATTTTGATTGAAATTTTTGAGTCGGGTAAAATTACAACCCAGAAGTGTGCACATATGTCCAGATCGACAGACTTTACGCTCAAAATAGTTCTTAATTCGTGAACTTCCAATATAATCCCGAATACATAAAAAATACATGTATTTTATTTTCTGCTTCTAGACAATTTTATCTACTTGAAAGCCTACAGTTTTTGAAAGGACCTATAGAACCTACAGCTTATATGGTTCTTAACCATTAGATAGTTTTTTTATTTAATTATAGATTGGCAAAACTTAGATTTAAGTCTCAATCTTACACTTCTTTCCATTATTTAGTGGGTCAGTTTTTCTTTATAGCAAATTTCGGTATTTGTAAATTGTATTTTATTATACTTACTTGATCATCTCCCACAAAAAAAACTATATTCGGTGGTGGAAGACATTCCACATAAAATATGATACTTAAAATAATTAGGATCTGTTTGCACCACATATTTGCTTTTTAACTAATTAATTTTTTATCGTGTCCTTTTATACTCTAAGTTGATGTAATACAAATACAAATTTATCTACTGATATGTCTAAGATACCAAATAAATTTTGTTAAATAATTAAAAGTAATGTAGTAATTCAAAGTTATGTAAATAAAAGACATAAAGTATTCAGTATTTTTTTTAGAATTACCACATTCTGTCTTAATATTCAAAATTTTTAAATAAATGTATATTACTTGATAAGAAAATTATTTATTTTCTTAAGCAGCAAGTAAAATTTATGAAAATATTTGTTGTGTGTCAAACGGGTTTCAAAAATAACATTAAAAATAATATATTTATTTTGTCAAAGTTATTTAAATAGATGAAATAATACTGTATATACAGTATATATTTAGAATTAGCATATTCTGTCCTAATATTTAAATTTTTTAAATAAATGTATTATTTTGAAAAAATATATTTTTATAAGCAACAGCAATTAATTTACGGGTAAAATTTAAGAAAATAGTTCTTGTGCAGTAACAGACAAACGAGTGTCAAAAATGAAACTGAAGTTATTTAAGAATTTTTTTCCTTAAATAGTGAAAAAGCTTTATGTAAAAAAAAAACCAGCCAGGTATTTATATTTTTGTTAAAATGCCGGATTTTTTCGGTTTTATTTTTATGTCTGGTCATTTATTTTTTATGATTATTTTTTTTAAATTTTATTTATAATTCTTTTCTGTGACACGAATTATTTTCTTTTATAGGTGATTTTATTTTTGTATGTTCCATTACCTATTATTAAAATTCATTAAATATAATGATTTTTATTTCCTGTAGTATATCACCTAGATCCACAAATGTGTCAAATGAAGCATTCTGATTGGGTAAAAATGACTCGTGTGGAATAATTGTACTTAAATTAGTAATAGTATATTGTACAACAAGAGCAAAAAGTCGCAAATTTCCCACAAGGTGTTAAAATTTCGGCACGAGACGAAGTCAAGTGCTGGAATCACACAAGGTGGGAAATAGGTGATTCTGCACTAGTGGCACACTATACTGTTTTTACGACCATACTGCTAAACGTTACAGAACAAAAATACATGCATGAAAGATATTTGACATAAAGAACAATATGGTGCAGGTAAATTCAGAAAGAGTATCTTCACGCATGCGCAGTATTTAATAATATAAGAAATGACATTTCTCACACTGCACATGCGCAGTGTAGGCAAATAATATGAGAAATGATTTTTCAAACTTAAATCCACGATTGAGGGTAATATACAACTTTGAAATTTTATATAGTGTGAGAAAATTGCCATTGTCCATAGTTATCGTAGAAAAAATGATTTTTAGAACTCTAGCTCAATCGAATTTAGAGAAATTAGTTTAAAAATAGAAAGAATATGCATAATAATAAATATTAATAAATAAATAAAATGATGTAATTAAAATACTTCCAAAATACGGGTTTTTTTTTGTTATAGCGTGACGTCACCTATGTGAATTGTATCAATATTGGAGACTTTAAAAACACCGCGAATATTTTGATTGGCAAGTGAAAAATCACGCCATCAAGTCTGACAAATGAGCTTGAAGAACACAACGGGCGTGACCTTGAGTCACAGTAAACTTTAGTTGTGTACTTTTAAAGTGTTATTAGTTGAATTTGTGTCTTATATATTAACTTTTATTATTTCTTTTACATCTGTGACTGTACTATTTAAGAGATTAGTGCATAAATTACATGTTTATGTGTAATTTGTTAAAAGGTCGCATCACTAGCGCCACTGCTATTCTCAAACAGTTTTTATTTGAATATAAATATAATTTTTAAACTTATATAATTTAAATACACGTGCAATTTTTAAAAATGTAGATTTATAATGTAATATAAATTATTTAATAAAAAAATTATTAAAAAATGGTAGATACCTTCATTGAATAAAACAACTTTTTTAGTTATAGTATATTTTATATACAAAAACAATTGTACATTACATATATTTTTATACATTTTTACTTTTAACTGTACATTTTTCTACTGGATCCAACCATGTAAACCAAGAATCGCTACAAAATGCAGGGTTCGAATTTGGGTCCACTGGTTTATTAGTTTGCGGAACCATTTGTTTTCTGTATTCCTCTAACGATATGATTAATTTCTGAGCTATTTGCGAATTGTTATCAAAAATATTTGTTGTTTCTGTTGGATCATTTTGTAAATCAAACATACAGTATTCTGTATTACAAGTCAAGTTTTCTCTTGTTGCATTTGACTGTCGAATTTCTAAATTTGTTCTCATGCTTACAATCATCTTCTCTGTCAAATGAGAACGGAAAGATGTCTTCTTTATTGCTCTATTCACTTGACTGTTTAGTACTGAAGAGATGTCATATTTTGGAGTGTTATTCGAACGTCCAGAATCACCGAAATATCCATCGTAAATCGAATTTTGATAAGTTCCTTGTGTTAATTTATATCGACCATCTGCAGTCATTACAGCAGAATAATTATTTACTTCATCAATATTTAACAAAATATTTTCTTTTCTTATTGTTTTTTGCCCTCGAGTTAGTAAGGGCCAATGGTTTATTCCATCAATTTTTCCCAACTTTGAAACGTCACCACCTGAAATGTAAATGTTTAAAGAAAATAATAAACAAAAAAATTATTGTGATAGTAAACAATTTGTAAAATAACATTCAAGGACAAAAACAATGTTATTAGTGCAAAATATGTTATGTTACGGAAAAATTTAATTACAAAAATTAGTTTTTTCACAGATATCGAAAATGATATATATAATTATTTGTATCAAACAGGAAATTTACTACACTTCGTTTGAAAATAAGAAAGAGTAACAAATGTAAACTTTTGTAAAATATTAAAAAAGTTAATCTTTTTTTCTTATAAAACTTTAAGGTGTTTTCATGTTTTTCGGCTTCTTTCGACTAACTCTAAGCTCTGTACAAATAACAAACTTTGTTTAAATAAATAAATATATTTTATTTAGTGAAATTTTTATTAAACATTATTTTTGGATCTTTAACCGTAAGAGATACGAAATTGATTAAATTGGGGCAAAGTGGCTGCAAAAAATTGATTTTCTTCAATTTATTTTTTGACATAACTTGAATCAATTCATACAAGTTTCTATAGTTTGCATATTCTACAGACACTTTTTTAAGAGGAACTGACAGAGGTCCTCAAAATTTTTGTAGCTCGAACACTTTTCGAAAATTTCATACTAACTTTCAATTTTCTTATGGAGCTCAAAGTTGTCTTTAATACTATCAAATAGAATTTTTTTCTCTTTCCTGTGATATAAAACACATGCACATTAAAATGAAAATAAACTAAGAAATTAAAAAATTATTAATTTCATTCATTTCGGTCAAGTGTACTTTGGAAACAAAATAGAAAATCTTGTGTTTCAAACAAAATTTTGACTAATCATTTCAATTAGTCAGGAGTTTAATACGCTGCACACCGAAATAAATAGATTACTTTAGAAGTTGGAAACATGTCTTCAATTTTATCCAGAAAGTCTACAATTGCACTTGGCATATTTGCTTCTGTTTTGTAGAAATTTAGGCGAATATTGAATTGAAATGTAAAAATGTGTTTGAAACAATAGATTTTCAGATTTGTTTCCAAAGCACACGAGAACGAAATTAATAAATAAATCAATAATTTTCTAATTTATTAGTTTATTTTCATTTTAATCTATATTTGTTTTATATCACTGGAAAGAGAAAAACATCTCTATTTAACAGTAATAAAGATAACTTTAAGCCCCATATGAAAATTGAAAGTTAGTATGAATTTCTCGAAAATTATTCGACCTGCAAAAATTTTGAGGACCGCTGCCAAATCCTCATAAAAAAAGAGTCTTATAGAATGTGCAAACTAGAAACTTGTATGAATAGTTTTTTGCTCATATCTAGTGACTTATGCATTTTTTCGGGAAAATAAATACATGATTAAAATGGCCAACTAATCCGGCAACTTTGCCCCAATTTAACCGATTTCGTATCTCTAAACGGTTCTCGAGACCCCAATGGTTGTGACCCTGTTAAATCGGGCATTCTGTGTAATAAATACATACATATAAATAAATCTGAAAGCCGAAATTTTTCGTGATTACAATACTTCCTTTACTTCGTACAAGGAATTAAAAATATTTTGATTGAGTTTAACATTTCATACCACTCCTTGTTTTTATAGGAATGTTTCAAATTCTAAATTGGAGTTGTTGGCCTAATGTTAGGCATATAAAAATAAAAGAAATGAAGTACATTTTTACCTGCTGCTGCATATAGTGTAGGTAACCAATCAGTTATATGAAACACAGTATTTTCAACATAGTGTTTATTCCTTAACTTCTTAGTCCATAGAGCTGCAATATTTCTAATCCCTCCTTCCCACAACGTAAACTTCAACCCTCTTAGAGGCCAATTGGATCCAAAATTCTCAAAAAATCCTTCAGTCTGTGCTCCATTATCGCTCAAAAACAACAAAATAGTATTCTGTAGAATTCCTTTCTTGCTTAACGCATTCACAACGTTTCCTACAGACGCGTCCAATCTTGTTACCATCTCCGCGTAAAGTCTCCTTTTGGGTTCGGATATGTAGTTGAACTTTCGGTCTGCTTCTTCAGGGTTCGGAACTTCTAGATCCCAACCTGTTTTTCCCGTGTGGGGAGCCAAGTGACTCATCAGGAGAAATAAAGGTTCTCTAGGGTTATGTTGTTGGATTATAGAAGATGCTTCTTGCGTGAAAAGATCTGTAGCGTATGTTCCATTGTATTGGAATGCTGTGGAGTTGTCTCGGTGGAGATCAAAGCCATTGAAAGACTAAAATGTAACTGTGTAAGTATTTTATTAAATTAAAAACTGCAATCAAATCTTTATTAGTCATTTTGCCTATATTTATTTAACAGTCTTTACATTTTACCATGTTTTATGTATTATTAATTCCATTACCATAAGGTTAAAAGAATACAAAATTTTACAAGAAGTAAAAACTGCTGCACCAGTAAAAAATTTAAATCTTTTTACATCTGCTAATTATTTCTAATCGCAATTAAACTTGAATATTATATTATATATATAGAATATTAAGCAACAAGTGTAGAAACTCGCCTATTACGCACGAGGTGTAAAAGTTTCAGTCGAGTGCTGAAATCACACAAGTTGAGAAATGGGTAATTCTGCACGAGTGGTACATTATACTTTTTCTACGACCACACTGCTAAACCTTACAAAACAAAAATTTATGTACTAAAGCGATTTAACATAAAAACAAAAACAATAAGGCGCAGGTAACTTCACAAAGAGTACCTTCACGCATGCGCATTGTTGGCAATTATTGTGAGAAATGATATTTCTCACAGAGCACATGAGCAGAAATAATTTCTCACACTTTAAAAACTGTCAAATTTTATACACTGTGAGAAAAGTCATTTTCCATAGTGGTCGCAGAAAAAGTTATTTTTCATAAATAATAATCTAAAAAATATCCATTTTTAGCTCCAAAATTTTTGTTTTTGCAAATGGTCTACATTGGTAAATGTCGATGCGGAGATTTCAAATTTACAAACAGATTTTTATTATCTCTTTTAGTTCCTGAAATTTTTGCTCTCTCAGTTGCATCTCAAAAAAGTGAATTTTTGAGAATATCTCGAAAATGGGTAGATATATAATTTAAATTTTATGGGAGAATTTACATAAAAAAATGTTCTCCGTATATACACATTCCGCCAGAAATAAGAAAAACGAAAAAACCGGAATTTTAGTTTTTCGCTTTGGAATTTTTCACTTCCAAAATTTTCCATTTTTTGGACTTTAGTAAATATATATGCGCATATTTCAAATTTTCAAACAGAATTGAATTTACCATTTAGCTAGCGTTTTCGAGATCATAAGTTTAGACCTAAAAAAATATGTTCTTGGTATCCCGTATTTTTTTCCAGTAGTTAGGTATGCTTGCTTTTTGCAAATATTCCATAGAAAATATATTTAAAAAAAAAAATAGATAATAGTTGGAAGACAGTTGTAAAATATGTACCTATTCCGCAATGGTAAATATAAATCATTTTTAACTGTAGTAAGTCCACTTAATAATCACCAAAACATGCGTTGCTGATAAGAATACGCATGAATAATAATCTATTATAAAATATTTATTTTAGTGGTTAATTTATTTTTTATCTAAATGGTAATGAATTATTAATGTCTGTTATTTTTAAAGATAGTTAATTTAGATAAAAATAATTTGAAGATTTATGTTAAAACTTTTTACTTAAATTTTTATTTCTGTTTCACCCTGTATTTATTTTATTGAAATTAATACATACTCCCTCCTTAATTTCGTAGTCGAAATAGCCGCAAAATCCGCTCCAATAGCCCAAATGAGATTTGAATCCCCTTCCAGTTGGAGTAACACTTCTATTTTGGTGTCCCAAATGCCATTTTCCTACTAAATGGGTGTTGTAACCTAGTTGTTGTAACCTTTCGGCTATTGTAGCCATATGGGTAGGTAGAGCTCTAGGTTCGCCGGCTTTTAAAGGATATCCTTGCATCCCTATAATTACATTTTTTTTCAAAGTTTATATATTTTTATATTTTCGTCTCCGTTTATATATAAGCGAGAAATAAATTGTTATAAATTCCATAAAAATTCAAATTAACTCGTGACGTACTTTAGCCTTTGACGTTTTGACAGCGCCACTGTGGACATTTGCTGTATCACAAAACAAGCACAAGAGAATTATTATGTACAAATTAGTGCTGGCAACGGAGACCGGATTTTTTTGAGTCCGTACTTTGGGTCCGGACTAAGTCCGGACCCTATTAATAAAAAAATCCGGACCCGTCCGTGTTCGGACCTGCGATAGTCCGGACCTGCGATAGTACTTCACTTTTATTTGCTTTATGGCCGATTTTATATACAGCCAAGTAAATTACTTCCGTGAAAATTTATTTAATTTAACATATAATAATCGGTTTTCTTTCTTTTAGGGTATTAAAATCATTGCTGTCAAAAATATACTTTTTCTTCAAACGTCATAAAAGTGACATCTTCTGTGACGTGATTGACAAGGTTAAAGTTTAATTTCTATGCCAACGTAATATAATTTTTTATTCTAGCCGCCGTATAATATTGTCGCCGCCGTATAATATTGTCGCCGCCGTATAGCCAATAAGAAGTAACTTATAATATTGTCGCCGCCGTATAGCCAATAAGAAGTAACTTGTACAATAGAAATCTGTAATATCGCCCTAAATGTCACTATAAAAACTAGATAACCTAAGAATAAAGTTACTAAAAATTATGAATAACTGACACGTAGCCTACATATTAAACGTCAAATAGTAATTTATTTTTTAAAATTTCTAAGTTTGAAGAAAAAATAGCATGTGTTATTCAGAGTAAAAGTGTCTTTGTGTGCCTCGCATGCAATTGTCCGACTCGCTTCGCTCGCCGTGCAAACTTCCATGCTTGCCACACAAAGTATCACTTTTACTCTTAATAACACAATATACTATTTCACTTAAACTTAATTTTATTTGCTTCGTAAATTTATTTATGCACCGCACCGGACCGGACCGTGCACTGGTACACAAATGCACCGGACGGGTCCGGACCGTGAAGGTGCATTTTACACTGTCCGAAAAGTTCGGACTTTTTTAAGTCCGGACTTTTTTTTTCTTTGGGTCCGGACTCAAATTTTTCCGGACTTTGCCACCACTAGTACAAATATACATGGTGTGCATTGTAACACGGAACATAGGACTTTAACATGGGATTTCAAGAAAATACAGATTCTCTCTCTCTCCTGAAAGATTTTGAGCAAAACTACAACAGTACAAAGTTTTTCAAAATTAAATTTTATTTCAAGTAATTGAGACATATTATTGTTATTTATGATACATGTAAAAAATATAATTTGACTGTTTTTCGGTCACACCACGATAGCTCAATAAACTAAAAGAATTGACACACCATTAGTAAATAGTTTCAACTACAGAAAAAAAAACTATATCAAACTGTCAATCCCTAGATATAAATTGAAACTATTTACAACCCAATAAAACAATACTATGTAGAATATTCCTTGTTTATTTCTTCATGAGTCATAATGTTTTAAATTAATTATAATTAATTTTGACTTATTTATCGATAAATCAAGAAATTCCGGAACTGTGTAATCGGCGTACATTACGCACTACATTCGTAAAGTGACACTTACATACCCTGTAAGTTATACAATAATCGCTATTTACATTAGCGATTAGTAGTCATAGAAAAAATATAAAATATAATTCTTGTGTTAAAAATTAGACAAGTATGGAAATAAAAGAAATTATCTTTGTGACAGATTATCATTGTTTTCATATCATTATAATTAATGTTATATGACACTAATTATTAACTTTTATTATAATATAAAATTAATTTAAAAATGTTTGTTTTTCATGTAAATATAATAAAAATTTGTTTTATCTGATGTATTTTACTTTCTATTTAATATTTATTTTAAGTACCTTTTTTAAAATTGGTATATTGTTAAAGAAAAATAATGTAAACTCAACTTAAGTAATATTTAAAATTCAGACAATCAGAATTTTAATCAATGTTATTTCCATGGCTGTCTGATTTTTATCGGCAGTATTACATTTTAAAGCTAATATATGTATCTCTTACTGTAGTTATGCTCTTATGTTAAGTATGATCGTATCTGATATAGAATTTAATTTTGGACAATATTGTACTTTGTACAACCGATTTTTTATTTTGTTTCCAAAGCACACTTGACCAAAATTGAATAAAATCAATAATTCTCTAATTTCTTAATTTATTTTCATTTTAATGTACATGTGTTTTATATCGTTGAAAAGGACCAAAGACAACTTTGAGCCCCATACGTAAATTGAAAGTTAGTATGAATTTCTAAAAAGTGATCTACAATTCCTCGTAAAAAATATCTGTAGATTGTGCAAACTAAAAACTTGTATGAATTGAAACAAGAAAGATATAATAAGTCAAAAAGTAAATTGACCAAAACAAATACATCATTTGAAATGGCCAACTAACGCGGTAACTTTGCCCCAATTTAACGGACTTCGTATCTTTACGGTTCTCGAGATCCCAATAGTTAGCCTCTTAGAAAGAACACCCTGTATGTCTGTCTCTCATATCTAATCTTTCTTTTTTTAGAGGCTGTCATACGTCACAACTAAATATCGATAAAAATCTCGCAAGCTAAAAATTTATTTAAGTGTTGTTGTTAAAATTATTTAAAGCAAATTATTGAAAACATTCAAAATATGTTAAATTAAAATATGTTAAATTTGAATATGCGGAAAAGAGTGCATTTAAAAATATTGTTTTTTTTTTAACTATACCTGAACGAATAGGATAATTTCCAGTTAATAAAGCAGTTCTAGAGGGTGTACAAATATGCATACTGTAATGTTTATTTAAAATCACGCCATTGTAACCCAAAGCATCTATATTGGGTGTTGGAATTTGAGACGATCCATGGTAACTTACATCATTTCTGCCCTAAAAAATTTAAGTGTATTGTTTTCTTTTTATTTATAATAAGATAAGATAATTAATTTAGATTATAATTACTTTTATGAAAATATGAAGAATATTTTTTTCTGAAACCGGAACAAAAGTTCTAATTCACCGTCGATATCAGAAGCATAAATATGAAGTTTTATTAAAATCCGTTTAGACAAATTTGTTCTCCGCGTTAGCATCTCGAAATGTGAAAATCGGTGAAATGTATTTTATGTGGAGGTCGATAACTTTTTTTATGTACAGAATGTAACACAAAAAAGTACATTAAATTTAACCAATGATAGAAATCGGCGAGAATATAAATATTTTTTAGAATTTTTTTTCAGAAATTTCAATTATTTTTAGCCTTTTTTACCACCACGTTAACGAGTCGTTTAGGTATTTCCATATTTTAAAGCAGTAGCAAAAACAATGTAACAATTATTTTTGACAAAAGTAAGTTTTCAAGTAAATTTTGACATACAATAGCAACAATACAGAGCCCATGAGCAATCAATTTTGAAAAGTGACACTTTATATGTCCAAATCGTCCAAATTAAAAAAATCCTTTTTTTAACCATAGCAAACATTGTTGTTCTCAATCAATTGTTAAATTTAATGTACTTATTTCTGTTTTATAATTAAATTTTAGAAAAAAGTTATTCAATGCTAATTATTTATTTTGTTTTAACAAAGCCTTGAAGTAAGTCATAAATTTTTACGATGTCAAGGTAATTTTTTTTATGAGATACAAGTAATAAAATAAATAGTAATAAATAAATAAGAATACTAACCATATCATCCGCCAAAAATATCACTATATTAGGTTTTTTTCTAAAACTTTGAACATTTAAAATATATAACAATAATATTATCACAATTTTAAACATTGTTACAGCGTATTATTTCGTTAATGAAATGTTTTCCGAATACTACAATGCTTCGTTGCGTTCAAGTTTTTATCTACTAATGGCAATAGTGCTTTACGAGTATTTATTTGTTTGTAAATAATTATCACATTTTCTACATTATATTAGCATATATAATCATCTTTATAGTACAATTATATGTTCAAAAATTAATATTTAATGTATTTTTATGTGGGTGTAAGGACATTTGAGATAATACTAGTAAAATATTTCAAAATTTGTTTTCTTATTTACATATCTAATTTTAGTAAATTTGTACTTGTCCTAAATACACTAGTCACAATTAGACTAAATTAAAATATGGAATATAATCTCAAAAAAATTATAGTTGTGATACGAATTTTCAAGCAACAATGCCAAGGCTACAATGTAGAGAAAAATTAAAAGATATAGTTACAAATTCTAAATAAAACTAAATATTTTTTCTACACAATGATAAAAAAAAATCAGAAAATAGACAGAATAAAAGTGAAATATACAAATTCGTCTGTAAATTGTGTAATAAAAAAATTCAAAATACCATCCTGGCATTCAATCACCTAATAAAAAACAATTTTCATCTAAAAACAAGTAACACCTGAAATAAAATGGAAAAGTATAATAAACAAGTAAGATAAGATATCAACCGAAAAAAAAAACACAATTATTATCTAAAAACAATAACCAAATATTACCTGAAAACAAAACATAATGGGATACGTGACTAATTTTTAAATTTTATACCCGTATGATAACTTGTCAAAAAATAATATAGATGTGTTTTTAAAAATTATTTATAGTGTCTTATACCATTGTCGAAATATTACCAGTTTGCTGAAGAATATAAAAATATACAACAATTAATGAGTATCAGTGAAAGTATTTAATTTAAATGTATTGTTTGCGAACTATAAGAGATTAAATTTTATTGCGATGTCCTGTCTGTCATCCGTCTTTAGCAATTTGATTGATTCTCTGATTTTAAAAAGACAATCGCGCGTCCGCATTTCTTAAAACTTGCAGAAGGGAGACATGCATGTGGCCTGGCAGTGTCAAAATGTTACTGCATGTTCTTGTTTAGTTACGAAAAATAAATATTACTTATGACTAATAATTTTTTCATTCATATACATACAAATTTGTATATAAACATAGTTTACCTAAACAAATATGAAAATAACCAATACCATGTACAATTAACAGTTTGTTCATCACTGGCGAAGACATCTTGACAGAGGCCAAGATTTTCACTATAAAAATTGATTTTTCGCTTATCACAACATATATTTCAGTCGCGTTTTCACTATTATGCATATATCATTTTGCTCTTCCAAAACTATAAAATATAGTTCAGGGCTCTATTGGTCGAATTAGACATGCCACCTACTAGAATCAAAGATCCTCGAATGGATCCGATTTATTTTTAGCGCTCGCAATCTGTTTTTGTCATACATAAAGCAAAATAAATTTAGATCAATGATCAAATAGGCAAAACTCATGCCGGAAATATAGATTTTCGATCCTTACGGATACAATAATAATAGTGGGAGAAATAGAGAATTTTTCCAAGTGTGAAGTTGGAAACGAGCGAAGCTACTGCTGCCAATTCACACGAGAAGCCCAAGCGTATAGTACGATATTTTTTCTTACAAATACGAGAGCTGTACTTGAATTTTATTATTAATTGCATGTTAAGAATGAATTACTTGATTTGAATTAAATAGCTATCATATGAATATAAACACTTTAGCTCCCTAATATAAAAATATAAATTGTTTCTTAGCCATTCTAAAAATTTATTAAATGAGAATGAAATTAAAATTTTAAATAGTTTCACAATAATAATAAATACAAATGATACTGAAAACTTCAATGCGGCGTTAATTTCACTTCGCTTACCACAGAGGAATAGTGTAAGAATTAAAACTTCTCCCACATTTGGAGAAGTATGCATTTCTCCAATAAAAAACAGTGGGAAAAGTTCTACCGTACGCGTAAGGAAAAAATGTTTTCTGAAGCATTTATAATTAATGAATTAGAATTTATTGCACCAATATTATGATGATTTTAAATAGTATACATTGGTGTTCTATTTAAATTTTCTTGTAAGTAAAAAAATTGTAGAATCTAAATAAAGTACAACAATATTGACTCTTTGAATTACCTTGCTGTTCGAGTGAAATTCCACCTGAAATATAATATAAATAAATACAGCAAACTCTTCCTACTTACCATTTATTTACTACATTACAAAATTTATTTTTACTAACGAGTAATGAAAATAAGGAATAGAGGAGAAATAAAGAAACATATTAATTAACAAGTAATAACTAATAATTACATTTATTTCAATTGCAGGCGAGTAGACACATACGTGTGTACTAACAATGATGATGAAATATTAAAAAAAAACGTCCACTTGATTTCTGTCTGTGAAATGTACACTTTAGTTCGTCGATTCTGCTAATTTCTCGGCCTTCTGGACGACTTCCTCAATGGGGCCGACCATGTAGAATGCTACCTCGGGCAGGTGGTCCAACTCACCTTGCAAAATCTTTTGGAATCCCTACAAGAAAACGTTACAATTCAACCCAAAATTCAAATAGATTTCTTGCGGAACGGGGCCAAAAATTCGTCAGAATTACGTCCTTTTTGTGATCATTAGAATCACTCAAAAAGTTGTCATCATGGAAATAGAAATATTCAAATTTTTCTTCGTAAAATATTTTGTTTTTCTCATCAATTTGGAAATTATTTGGCCATTTTACTTGTGGGTATCGAACCACACAAACAGCTTTGTTTTTATTTCGTTAATAGTAGACGATGTTGGGATTTGAACCCTGAATCTGACTCAGCTCAGTTCGATTCTTCCAATTCTTGAACTTTTATCTTCAAAAATCTTCTTATTTGTACCATCCAGATTATTCTACATTTTTCTTATTTTCTTTTTTCAATAAATTGTAATTTTTGAAGTATTCTTCAAAAGACTTTTGAACAGAAAACTTTGAATCCTTGAACCAGCAAAAATCTTCTAATAAATTTTTTTAACTTGAATCGAAATAGTTTACACCAATTTCTTTATTTTCAATAATTTACTCTTAGTAATAAATTCTTCAGATTCATTAAATTTTACCGATAAAAATCTTGGCACAAAATGTTTTTCTTGTAACATTTTTATTTTTAATACACAAATATTCTGCACTTATTTTTTTATCTTTAACTATTTAACAACAGTAGATAAAAATTTAAATTTTGACCGAATTCGATACTTTGAATAAAGTATCGGACCGAATTTAAATGTGAAGATATTTATTTTACTGTGATCGTTTCAAAATCAGAAAGGAAACGTCATTTTGCAAACCATTTTCTCTTAAAAATATATTTTAATCCGGGATTCGAACCGAAAATTTTTAGGATTAAGTGTTTTACATTAATAAAAATTCGGTTTCGTTTATCAGTAACGGTTTTTTGAAAATATTATTTTGGTTTTCGTTTCGGTTAAAACAAACAAATACATTTCGGTTTCTTTAAGGTTTCGATTAAAATTATAAACTGTTTTAATTAAAAGTATAATTTTTTTTAAGTTAAGTTGTGATCTAAAAATAAAAATTGCGCTTTAAAATATAACTAGTTAATCATTTTATATTAACTACACTAGAATTTTATAAAAATGAGTAAAATTTATGGTTAATGTTTTCAATTTAGTACAATATTTAAACTGGTTTTAGTACCCATATTTTTTCGGTTCGGTTATGTTTTCGGTTAAGAATACATTTCTTTTTCATATCGATTTTCGGTTGCCATATGTGAAGATATAAAATATAGGTTCCGGTTTTCGATTACGGTTTCTTAAAAAGTCAAATATCGGTGCGGTTTTCGATTACGGTTTCGTTACGGTTCGGGTCCCTGATTTTAATTCATAATGAATTTATCACAACACATATAAATAATGAAATATTTTGTAGTATTGTCAAAATATTTGACTTAAAAATTTGCAATCATGTCTTAATTTTTTACCGTTTAAAAACAACAATAAAAAATACGACTGAATCAGTGAATTTTTATTTTTTTTTATGTAATTTAAATGAAAAGCTGTTTGTTTCCTACCTTGATGGTCTCTTCGAGGGGAACGAGTTTTCCAGCGTGGCCAGTGAAGACCTCAGCGACCTGGAAAGGCTGGGACAAGAACCTCTGGATCTTACGGGCGCGGGCGACGGTCAGTTTGTCTTCCTCAGACAATTCATCCATACCCAAGATAGCGATAATATCCTGTCACAAAAACACAAAATGGTGATCAGATGTGAACTAACAGTGGAGGTAGAGTGTGAATGTATGAGGGGTTAGTCAGAAAATCCTTTAACGAAAGCAATCATGGGTGATCTTGGGAAGCTTTTCATCATGAACGTGTGTAATTTTTAGAATTTGTTTTGGTTTTATAAAATATAATAAAATTGGTAAAAAAATGTAGCCACCACATAATCGACCGCTACTCTTAAAATAAAGTCGCGAAATCTTTATTGTAGGTCTCAGAAAATTTCATTTACCACTACATAAAAATTAGGATAATTATTTAATTTTTGAGCTCATATGTTGAAGCGATTGGTAAATTTGGTAATAAAACAGGTTTCTTTTTAAAATTTTTATGTTATTTTTAAAAAATAAAATTTTTATGTTATTTTTAAAAAATAAACAGCCGATTTTTTTTTGTTGATATACAAGTTGTGCACCGAAACAAGGATTTAATACTCGTATAGTTTTGCTTTATAAGGAGAAGGAGTATTTGCACTTTTTTGTTAAGTTCCTATGTTGCTCGTTTCGGTGCACATCTATATATTATATTTTATGTAATTAAATTAAAGAAACAGCAGAATATTTAGTGATGAGCGATTTTCACGAACTATAATTTAGTCATTTATATTGAAAAATCACAGGTCGTTACTGTTACCCAATATTTTTTAAACCTGTGATTCGTAATCACAGTTACCGCTCGCAATTGTATATGTCAACAGTTTTTCGAAGTAATATTTCCAATTAGTAACAAAAATTCGAATTTTACCGTACAATGACTGTGATCCCAATAACGCATTAAAATCATGGACATGAAAGTAGCAATCACAAGGTTTCACTAAAAAATCCGATTAGTAACGAAGATTCCTGACAACCGTACGGAAAACTACAATCGCAGTCACGATTTAAATTCACAGAGTAGCAATCACAAATAATACTGTGATTCAGATTAGCAGTTTCACCCTTCGCTAAATAATTTCGATTAGTAACGAAGATTTCCGATTTTAACCATACAGTAAACTGTGATCTCACTAAACTAACTAAACCATTCCGATTTTTAACGAAGATATCTGATTTTAATTCATTTAAAATCACAGTTACTTAGTATTTATCTTGGTTTCTATTTTATAATTCAGTAATGGAATATTCTAGATTTTGAATAATTTTTGGTTTGTAATAAATAATATATTTGTTAATGTAACGGAATACATTTTTCATATTCAGTGGCAAAAGTTTGTAAATTGCATATTTGATAGAAACTGTCGTCAAATATTTTTTACAAAATATTTACAAAAAAATATTTACCTGTTACAAAATATTTGAAAAACAAATAAAGATAACACTTGTATAGCTTGTAAATTATTTATAGAGTTGTATCAAAATTTAATCAGCTTGTGTCATTGATATCACTAATATAAACATGAAATTTCATAAAAATTTCTCCGAACAAGTATCACTCTTAAAAAAAAAAACAATCTAAACGTACTGTAAAGATCTTAATTCGTAGACATTTTTAAATCGTAAAATGTTTAAACTGATTACAATACATGTGGTGGCCAGTAAAATATAAAAATAAATGTGTCAAATAAAAAATGTGTAACACTGTTCATAATAAAATAAAACTGTTAAAAAAAAGCAAGAAAAATGAGGAATTGTATGTTTAAAGAATGAAATGTGTGAAAAAAAAATGTTAAAAAAGAAAGTTAAATACCAGAACCAGAACCCAGTAAGCCAATTGCGTGCCAATGTCTATTTTAAGTACAAAACATTCCAATTCTCACCTGAAGGGACTTGTAGTCCTGGAGAATCTTCTGCACACCACGCGCTGTGTTATAATGCTCCGCGCCGATGATATTAGGATCCATGATCCTACTGGTTGAATCCAGAGGATCTACAGCGGGGTAGATACCCAACTCAGCGATGGCCCGAGACAATACAGTAGTGGCGTCCAAGTGAGCGAAGGTGGTGGCTGGAGCAGGGTCAGTCAAGTCGTCAGCGGGCACGTAGATGGCCTGCACGGAGGTGATGGAGCCCTTCTTCGTGGTGGTGATACGCTCCTGCATGGTACCCATGTCGGTGGCCAGGGTGGGTTGGTAGCCTACGGCCGAGGGGATACGGCCTAGCAAGGCGGATACCTCGGAACCGGCTTGGGTGAATCTAAAAGAGAGGGAGTGTTAGTGTGTGGTGTAAATAAAGTGGGGGTGTAATATGAGGAGGGGTGTCAGTATTACGTCCTAAAGTCTTCAAGGATATCAGGAATAAAGTTGTCATCATGAATGTAATATGGTTCAAGTTCATATTTGCTAAATTAATATAATAATTACAATTGTAATGGGGATTTTAGCTAAATCGAATTTAGAGAAATTAGTTTAAAAAAATAGAAAGAATATGCATAATGATGAATATTAATAAATAAATAAAATGACATACTTAAAATACTTCCCAAATACGGAGATTTTTTCTTATTGAATGCCGTCACCTATATAAAATGCATCAATATTTTGATTGGGGACTTTAAAAAATCGCAAATGTTTTGACTGGCAAGTATAAAATCCCGCCATCAAGTCTGACGAATAAGAATTTAAAGTTACATTGTAATATAAATTTATTTTTTATAAATATAATGTAGAAACACTTCAAGAACATTTTAATCCACGAAGAAAACAATCTGACAAGAAAATCCATATTCGTGATGTCACATTGATTATTTCAAACTTTCAAAGTCTGTAACTCGCTTATTAATATAAACATTTTCGTCTGATATTCACCAATAGTCTTAGTTTCCCTCATATTTAAAAATGAGATTATTAAGAGAAAAATGGTAGAAAATATAATTAGAAAAGGTGTAGATATAAAAATTTAAGTTGTAGCAAAGGAAAATAATTCTTGCATGTACTTTATTCCATAAATATTTACTTATTTTACTAAAATACCAAAAAATGTTTCATTATTTAGAACATTAAAATAAACAGATTTTAATTTAAACAGTACTATTGTAAAAAAAAAAAACAATGAACTGCAAAAATATTTTTCTCAAGTAGCATTTTATTGAAAAAGAAAATTTGAAAACTTAACAGCCGATCTTTGGACTTCTTAAATTAGAAATTTATTTTTGTATATTGCTTTATGTACTTCATTATTAGTTGTAGGAACGCCGTTAAATGAAATTATTTAAATGTACAATTCATTAAATTTGCGGATTGGTACATTTTTTTAAAATTAGATTATTATGTCATCATCATCCATGCATAACATTCCTAGATGGAACAGGGTCTCAAGTACCTAAGATACTTGTTTCATAACGTTTTATTTACATTTTGGTAGCGTAGGTTATCTCTGCAATGAACCTACAGCTTAAGAGTGGGTTCCGAACCATTCAAACACCGCAAAGTCAAGGTCGGAGCGCTACTACCAATTTAAGATATGAACTTGAACCGATATGAGGATAATGTTCGTTGTTCCATTCTCACCTGAAAATGTTGTCGATGAAAAGCAACACATCCTGTCCTTCCTGATCACGGAAATACTCGGCCACAGTCAGCCCAGTCAGCGCGACACGAGCACGAGCACCAGGTGGCTCGTTCATCTGTCCGTACACGAGCGCTACCTTGGAGGTCTTGTCCTTCAGGGAGATTACACCAGACTCAATCATCTCGTGGTACAAGTCGTTACCCTCGCGGGTACGTTCTCCCACACCGGCGAACACGGAGTAACCACCATGGGCCTTGGCGACGTTGTTGATGAGCTCCATGATAAGTACGGTCTTGCCCACACCGGCGCCGCCGAACAGGCCGATCTTACCGCCCTTGGCGTAAGGGGCCAGTAGGTCTACGACCTTCAGAAAGGGTTAGACACAAGAAGAGAGAAAGGGGATAGAGGTTGTAAAGGAGGGAAATCAGAGATACCCATCGTATAATCAGAAATAATCATATGACGAAAAAATTATAACATCATGAGAAATAAATTGGTTTAAAAGAAATGTAACACCCATTTTCAAATTATTTTGTTTTGTAGATTTTATAGATACTTATTGTTATGTGTATGAAAAAAAATGTATATTAACAATGTATCAAACTTTCAAACTGATCCATTACGATTTAAACAATCCAAACAAAAATCGGTTTGATCCCAGCGAAGTCTAAGTTTGACAATTATGAAATCGAAAAAAATAATAATAAATAAGTCGCAGAAAGACCAGAGATGAACAATATTTGAACTGGTTACTGAACTTAATTTTAAAATTACGGACTAAATAAAAAAATCGTTATTTCTTGTTAGTCTGATACAAAATTTAATTACTAAGATAGCTTTGCAAAATTTAGAAGTTTTAATTATAAAGACATCAAATTACCAATGTTGAACTTAAAATTGTACACCGGAATGCAAAACAGAACCGTAAAAAAGTCAGACTAGAAATTGAAAAATAATTAATTATCCAAGAGATATTTCATTTGGTTTGAATACCTGATACAAAATTTAATTTTTAAGATTGCTTTCATTAAAAACGAATTACAAACCGAAGTCGAACTTAAAATGAATTGATTATTGCACCTTCTCTTCAAAATTGCAAACTGGGATCAAAAATAGAACCGAAAAAATAAATCAGATTTAAAAATCAGAGTAGAATTTTCTTGAGTTTTAAATTGTGACCCTAATAATATAATTTCTTGATCTTTTTCGAATACCGGTACAAAATTTAAGTTTTACGTTTTGATTTATTATGTAAAGAAGAACTGTAAACCAAAGTAAAGTTAAAATCAATCGATTATTGAATTCTCTTAATTTTAAAATTGCGAACCAAAATAAATGAACCGCTTCAGAAAAAATTACTGAATTTCGAACCAAATCGAATTTAAATAAAATCAATTCGTGTATTTTCTTAATTTTAAAATTGCAAACCAAAACCAGAACTGAATAAAATTAAGTCGAAAAATTTGGAAATGAACAAGAATTACTGAAAATTGTTATTTTAAAATTACGATTTAAATAAAAATCGCTATTTTTCGTAGTTCGAATAGCTGATACAAAGTATAATCTTTAAGATTGTTTCAATTTATCAATGAAAAGTGGGTGTTACGTAATCATGTAATGAAAATTTACATGTATTTCTTTTGCGAATCTCTGTTACAAGTTCCAACATACCTTGATGCCAGTGACGAGAATTTCCTGCTGTACGCTCATGTCAACGAACTCAGGAGCTTCGGCATGGATGGCAGCCCTCTTGTCGGTGGGAATGGGCCCCCTCTCGTCAATGGGCTCGCCGATGACGTTCATGATGCGGCCCAGAGTCTCAGCTCCTACGGGGATACGGATGGGGTACCCAGTGTCGGACACGGACTGGCCACGGACCAGACCCTCGGTACCGTCCATGGCGATGGTACGGACGGTGTTCTCTCCCAAGTGCTGGGCTACCTCCAGGACTAGCCTGGGGGTCCTGTTCTGCACCTCCAAAGCGTTGAGGATTGGAGGTAGGTTGTCGTCGAACTGCACGTCCACGACGGCACCGATGACGGCCACCACGCGACCGCCACCGCCTGCAGCTGCGGCGGCATAGTTCCTGTCTGCAAAAAGGAAACGTTATTGAGATATTTGCAAAGTTTACGACCTTAGGATTTGGTAGCTTATTGGTCCGGCGTCATAAATTATTTCAAATCGAAGTGGAAACTTTTACGATAAAGAAATGACGTGTATTAAACAAATTCATACTAAATTTACTTTGTATAAAGTTTATTTATTAAATGTACCTTTAAAAAAATTGCAGTAACTGTTTGTATTTCTCTAATCCCGTAACATTTTAATCTCTTTAATTTAAAATACATTTTTATTAGAATCTTTAATCTAGATTTTAAAGTACAAATTTCGGATACGGTCTAGGATAGAAAAAAGTACCTACCTAACAGAACCTTTACCCATAAAAGTTACATGAAGTAACAGGCTTATTGTATAATGATTTTCAAATAATTTATAGATCCACAAATCTGTACGGTTATTTGAAAAACGCTGGAAATAATAAGCTTATTGTATAATGATATTCAAATAATTTATACATCCACAAATCTGTACTGTTATTTGAAAAATGCTAGAAGTAACTTGACCTTCCAAATAACTCAAAGTGACTTAAAATTTATTAAGTTATATAAATATTATTTATACATCATTTCATGAAAGATTTTATAAGTTATATTATAAAAAAAGTTATATAAAAGCTTCACATATACGATAAAAGTTTAAATAGATCACCAAACCTATGACCGGGCGTTTATGTAATCACATGTTAAAACATTTATCACATTTGCTTTTTCCAATCTCAATTTTTAACAAATAATAATTATAAATATTACAATTTAAATCATGTTCGTACATTTAAAGTTACTTATTTTACTTCGTTTTCACGTTTTAAGTTCAGAATATGGCGTTGGTTTAATCAACCGGTTATGTAACCCCGTCGAAAATCATTAAAAACCTTCAAAAATCAATTAAAAATTATAATAATTTTCCTGCCCACAATAAAATAACACAAATAAAGTTTCAATTTTTCGTGTCGCAGTAATAAAAACACAGCAATTGAATTACTTCACTGTTCACAGTCGGGCAATGGCTGACCAAAGGCCGAAGTATCTACCAGCGTATTTTAAGTAAAATTGACAAGCACTTTAACCAAAAACTTTACTTACTGCTGACAGCTAATGAAGAAACGATTTTAGTTGATTCGAAACCAATCTTTTCTAATGGTTTCGCAGCCAAAAGGCTGGAACCTACACGAGACACAGCACCCAACATGGTCGGTGCAGAACAGACGTCGTGAACTGAGTTACGTATTCAACTTCCTCCTTCTATGCGCAGTGATCAATATCCTATGCGCACGAAACTTCCCAATACTACCAACTTTGCTTTACCTATAGTTTAAGAAGATTCCCGGTATCTATTGGTATATAAAATATATGCTAAGCATTTTTCTTTTTATTCAAAAACCAAAAGAGAAACTAATAAGAAATAAATTCATATGAATTCTTCAAATTCAGATGCATCCGCCTATATCAAATATACTTTAAAATTTACAATAGAATCGCGAAAGAAATTATTAAATATCAGACATAAAGGTACTACTTTATTGTAATGTCTAACGATTATCTAAAATATTTTTTCGACAAATAAAAGACATAGACTTGTAGAATAAAGACCTATAAATCAGTATTTCCAATCAGAAAACTATTTGAATTAACCATTCTTGCATTTTTCTCCAGTTTTAATGTTCTCCCACTCCTAGTTTTCTTATTGTAAGGGTGGGTTATACCTGCGGAAGAAAGACAGAAACTTAAAGTACACACGTATTGAAAAGAGTCGACCGAAAAATGATTTGTTATTCTTGTACAGTGAAGGAACTTGTGAACGTTGTCGATACTAGAAACACAAAATATGAAGTTAGAATTTGTAGCTTCACCGGGATTCCTCTTAACCGCCTTGGAATTCATACTATACTCAATACACTCTCGTTATGAAAGTTGTATAACTTCCAATATTACTCAGTACAATAATTCATCATGTTACATAAAAATCGTATAAATAACTTTACAAAATGAGTTATAGGTTGAGATAAACTTATCTGTATTTTCCAAATAGTATATAAGGACTGAAAATAAAGAAATTTTACTTAAGTTCAAAATGTTGAAGTATAGTGTGATATTCATCGGTAAAAAAATATTATTTGTTTATAGTATGTGATTTATTTTTATTTATTTTAGTTCTTCCGCTGGTTTTTTGCGCTCCGCAAAGTCCAGCAAATCCGGAAACAACTCCTCCAATACCTGTGACCAACACAACAATTCCTGTTCCGTCTTCTACTCAACCAACAGTTGAAACATCATCTTCAGCACCGACTTCTGAAAGATCGACAACTGAAAGAGAAAGAACTGATGAAAGTTCTGATTCCAGTTCTATTTCCGAAACAACTGAAGATAGCAATTCTGGAAGTGAGGAACGGGAAATAGATATAATCATTATCGATGATGACAGCGATATTGTGCCTTTTTGGCCACCATTGCCTTAAATTTCCAGAGTTTTAATAATTATGTACTTTGTTTATAAGCAATAAAATCATTTATTTAATTTTTTGTTTTTTGTTACCTACATGTACGTAATTTTTGTTATCATTTTAAATGATTCACTTTTATCAAATGACTTTGAACGTAATACGAAAGTGGAAGTTAGTTGTGGAAAAATGGTTACTTACATAGAGCTACGTATTTTCATTTTGATTATTTTCAGTAAGTCCAGAAAACATTTTATTTTATCTTCATTCATTGTATATTATAAATCACCAAAATAAATGTTATAAAATATGTTAGAAATCATAAAATTATTAATTTTTATATTAATTTTATTTTAGTGGTACGTGTATTTGGAATTGGTTTAAAAGACCAAAATGAAGACTTAAAGCCTGTCCCATTAAATATAAATAAAAATATTGAAAATACAACCATACAACCAGACAAAGAAAAACCAACAGTGAAAGTCAGATCTTTATCATTTCCAATTGAAGAGATTTTAATAAATTAAATAAATTATATTGTATTAATCATGGTTTAATAAAAAGGCATAAATTAATGTACTTAATTTTGTATTATTTCTATACATTTCAAAAAAAAAAGTATAATCGTGTCTTCCAAATATTTTCAGGAAAAATTCATCTGGACGTTAAAGAATTTTCATATATTCAGATTAAAATTGGTAAAGTTAATTTATTATCAATATTTATTTTATGGAAAATTTACTGTTAAAATTTTCAGTATAATTATAATTTATAGGTGTATTATTTAGATTTAAATACAGCAATTAAGATTAGGTACAAGAAAATTAAGTTTGAAAAATAGACAATGGTGTGGCCAAATTTTGATTTTTACATACATGATTCTAGACAAAAAATAAAATACCCGTATTTTTTTTTAAATCAATTCATTATTTGTAGTTTACGAGATAATAATCCTGATTTTTTCCATGATCCTACCATGTTGACGTCACGCGTCTCTTTTCCGAAACATTAAATTGCTAATAACTATATTATTGCGAACTCATGTGTTTAATATTTATTATTATAACGAGAAGCTATCCCAATGGGGTTTTTGGAAATTTTTTTTTTATCCTAACATTAATCTTGCGGTAAATTCACCCCCCAAATTCCAAACCACGAATTATCAGCAGTTTCCAACATTTTAACTCGTAACTTAATGCTTGGTTCACACGTGTACGTCAAAGCGTAAAGCAGTTACCCAGCCGTTACATTACGTATACTACAGGGGTGGCTTCAGCTATTTAACTAACAGCTGTACAAGAGCACCCCTAGCGGTTAAATCCATAAACTAGTGCATTTGTTTTGAAAAATATAAAATTAACAAAAGACCTATTAGTTTTAAACAAATGAATAGTAAAGACTGTTTGAGAAAACAAATGAGGGTGTAAAAAAGCAATTGTTTTTCCTCCGCCATCTTGGCCCCACATAGCCAACTTATCGGGCGTAGAATTCTTGTTCCACTATTGATTTTTCTCATATACACCCTATAATATGACAAGCAAATGGAACTTTGTAAAGATGTGGTGTGGAACTCAGTGAGAAATGAAAAGATGAGGTTTAAACCGAGTAAAACGTGGAAAAATAAACAGAAATAACAGTGAGAACCGTTCGGGCTACCCGTGTTCTATTACCGACGTGCTGGCTTCGATTCAGTGCAGTGATTACTCCCAGGGTGGATTTCAGGTGTTTTATCATGAAGACAGTTGAAGACGATGCCATGAAGAGTTTATCTATGAGATTGTCTGCTGTACATAGCTCTTTCACTTGGAGGTAGCTATTGTTTTTTCCTTTATAGTTTGTTCTTATATATGTACAAGAATTTTTTCATAGTAATTGAAAGTTACTGCAATGATTACAATCTACTAGTTGCGTGAATTTTTTTCTTTATATTACGTGGGTAAATAGAACTATTCTACATTAAGTCTACAATATTAAATAAACAGACAATAATTGTTTCTAAAAAATATGTTTGTATTTTGAAAAAATACTATATACTTAATTAATAATTTATATGTTTTTTTTCTTACATTTAAGTGCTCTAAATTTATTTATTTTTACTCTTCAAATGTTCTTAATTATTACGCTATATAAATCAAAATTGAAATCCATTTTCTTAAACTAATTAAAATTGTATTCTATTTTCTTTTACACGAAGATGTCCTTGAGTTTATTGCTCCAAAGAATAAAATATATCAGTAATGAATATTTGTTTATCATGAAATACTATTTAAAATTTCCCACAAAGTGTAAAGAAATTTTTGTAAGCATTAATAATTTTTTAATCTATTTTCTGTCTAGAAAATACATGTTTCAAATAAATATAATAATACTACAAATATTAGAATGATTGTACGAATAATTTACGTTTGTATACTTTACCCCTTTTAAGTATGTTGCCACATGAGTTTCAATACATGCATGATTTGTTGGTTGCATTATATTTTACCCCTTGTACATAAATAATTCAAAATTTTTGTAATTAACTGGTTTAAAATTGACTTTCATTTGTATGAAATTATATATTATGATTTCATTTGGTTTCCCGGTTTCCCAAATTATATTTTTGAAATATTACTAGATAGAAGGGTTTTTCCAGACATTACGATTTTCCTGTATTGTAGGTACACTAACCCACTAACTGTTAGTCTTTGTAGTATGCTAGTTCACCACTTGGGTAGTCACCTCTGTTCTCTATGATGATGAGACTATGACTAATAAAACACCTGTCTAATAGATAATACACATTAAACCGGAACAGTACACTAACACCACACCCTAAAAGAACTGGATGAATTTCTGTAATGGGGCACACGTATAACAGTCATGATCTCCTGATAGTACTATATTTCAATTTATTTATTCGTGTATTTTGACGTAAACTGAAGTGGTATTTACAATTATATCACATTTAACTTTACATATTTGTCTTCTTTTGCTGGATTTTATCTTAACTTTGCTGCTCCTTTGTTATTTAACAAATTTTTCTTTTTTGTTTACTTTCTCTTTCCATCTCTCTTCTATAGCGTTTCCATTTTTTTTATACAGGTGGAATCGAAAGTTGGGCACATGGTTTTACTCAGAAGTTATTACAGATTTAAAAATATACTAAATAACACAGTTGTAGGAGACCAAGGGTGCCATTTGATTATAGATTAAGATATTTTTTAAAACACTGGTTCTCATGTTACAGTAAAAAGTTTTTTTTAATGGGATTATCCATATTTTTTATGTCTTTAGTGTGCACTTTTTTTCAATTATATTATTTGTTTATATCTATTGAACGTTTTAATAATAATTTTAATATGGTTATTTGAATTAATTTACAATATAAATTTAAAATTGTTTTCTCGAAAACGTTGAGCGTTCACTGCATTCGTCTCATATAGAAATGAACCGACGAGAAAGATGCATTTTTATACATATTTTAAGCAACCAATAAGAGAAGATACGATATCCGAGAGGATAAAATGATCGTGACAATGAAAAACTGTTTGTTTTATTAATACCGACATATTTATAAAATACTATTTTTAAATAGTAAAAATAGACAATTACTTTTTAATATATGGAAGATGAAGACTAACTAAAAAATTTTAAAATATAAATATTAAAAGAAATCATTTGTTGTTGAAATAATCCCAAGCCACTGGTAGCATGCTTTCTCATTTATGGTTTACGCCTCTAGCACAAAATAAGTTTATACAGAAGCGACAGTAAGACAGAGAAGTGAAAATTAGAGAGAGATGGAGAATGTGCACAAATTTAAAGAGTCCATTGTTTAAAATCGGAAAGTTTCCTCACATTTGAGAGAGAGATAGGGGAAGAGCACAAATTTAAAGGTCTACACAATGCTTCAAGGTCATATAACTGACTAGGGGAACATGAGAGGTACCGACACGGAGTGTCGCTTCTGTGTGTAACTATTCTGTGCCTCTAGCTTATTGGATCAGTGCAGTTTTGAACTTGGTTGATTTGGGTAGGTATAGCTACTATAACCCTGTATTTTACAGGCCCACTGATAGGTGGGACAAGAGTCTAGGACGGTTGTAGTACGTATTGTACGACACATTGCACACCAGTAGACAAAAAAGCTATATATACGTTACCGTCTCCTTTAACTTGTTTGGTACATTAGATGCGCGAGAATGATTGACAGGTCCAATTCTATTTGAGACTTCCTATAGTTCAGTAATGTTTTAACGTTTCTTCTTTGTCAGTACATAATGCTTCTTTATTTCCACAACACGTCTCATAATTGTCTTCATCTGCTTCTTTTAATATCACGTTTATTGTACCTTGTTTCTAGTATTTTCTTGCATTATCCTTGATTTTGATTGTTTTTGTTTTTCATTTCTATTACTAATTCCTCATGTTATCTTGGACCGACCATTTCTTCCATAATATTAGTGGTTTTTTTTTTGTCAGTTGGATCAAATCAGATCACTAAAATCAGTTCAAACCAAAACGAAAGTTGCAGCCTGAGCGAAGCGAAGGTTGCAATCGTTTGTGTTCGACAAAGGACTTTCAACACGTGTTATACACATTATTTTTTCTACTCCTGCAAGATAAAAAATAAGGAAATAAAAAATTATTTTTTAAACATAATTTGACATTTATTGCAAATTTTGTATTTGTGATGCGCAAGTGATGCGTATCCATGGCAGCAACAATGCAACAAACATTTATTAGTGCTGCAAAGTTTTGCGTGTTGAATAGTTACATACATAAGCGACACTCCGTGTCGGTACCTTTCATGTTACCCTATTCAGTTCTATGACCTTGGAGCATTGTATAGACTTTTAAATTTGTTGGCTACCTTTATCTTTCTCTAAGATGTGACGAAACTTTCCGATTTTAAACAACGAGCGCTTTAAATTTGCTGGCTTTTCCCATCTCTCTCTAATTTTTGTTTCTCTGTCTTACTGTCGCTTCTGTAGTACAGGAGATTACTGTTCCAGGTTTCTCTCAATTTTTTCCTATCTTCTATGGCTCACCCAATAAGTTCTCATTTGATTCCTCTCTTTTCTTCTGCGTTTTTCACTTCATCTTGTCATGTCGTTCTTGAATAACATTTCTTTTGCTAGTCAGGTCAAATCATCCAATTTCAAAAGTGTAAATTGGGTCTGATTCAAGTAAAAAATGGTATATGCTTTTGATCTTGCCTTGTATTCTTTCCAGGTACTATCTTAATCATCCTCCCTCATTTTTTCTTAACCTCTACCTTTATCTACAGAATCTATTTCACCTCTGGTTCCATTTCCAGATTGTGACGCCCTCCCAGCAACCATGCAGAAAGAGCCAGCCAACACGCCGGAGTCGTACCAGTACGTGGGCCCCTACCGTCTGGAGAAGACCCTGGGCAAGGGCCAGACAGGGCTGGTGAAACTGGGGGTGCACTGCGTCCTGGGCAAGAAGGTGGCCATCAAGATCATCAACCGGGAGAAGCTGAGCGAGAGCGTGCTCATGAAAGTCGAGAGAGAGATTGCCATCATGAAGCTCATAGATCATCCTCATGTGTTGGGACTGACGGACGTGTATGAGAATAAGAAGTACTTGTAAGTCGGATAATATGATTTACGCGTAGGGAATCGAATATGATGCTAAAATTACTCATCAAAGTTATTTCTAAGATCTATTAATTCTAGTTAACTTGAATAAATAATTTCTTTTTAAAAAGAAGTATTAGAGTAATAAAATGAAAAAGAAAGTAATACGATTAAATTTTTTTTTTCGTAATTCTTTTCATTTTTTAAGGCGAGTCAAGACAAATGACATGTGCTGCCATCCAGTTTTGCCGATATGAAGTTGTTACCATTTATTATTTTCCTAACTATTAGAAGCAACATTTTTAGTTATATGTAAATAAAATCGTGTTTCAGTATTAGTAATAAAAGTAAGATACTACTAAATGGTACTTAAGGGGATAGTCTACCTACAGCAAAAATGACGTTCGTACTTTTCTAATATCTCATTTTTGATATATTTTAGAGAAAAATATTATTAGAAAAAGTTTTTAAAATAATATTCTTAACATCAACAGTTTTTTAAATATAAAATATAATTTAAATTATAGTTTTTATTTATGTATTCAAATTTAAAAATTCGAAAAATATATTAACACTCCGATGTTAAGATAACATGTAAGAATATGTGTTTTTTTTTAATGAATATCCTTTACATAAGAGAGCTATTAGAAAAGTATGATTTTTTCTTATTTAAAACAAAATTTACTGAAAAATCAAAATTTGATATACAGTTCGATTTTAAGAATATTATTTTATAAACTTTTTTCTTTTTTTCTAATAACATGTTTTTCTAAAATGTATCAAAAATGAGATTTTTAGAAAAGTACGAACGACACTTTTGCTGTAAATAGATTAGCCCCTTAAATATACAATAATAACAGTAAAAAAACATTAACGTTACATCTCCTTTAAAAATTTGAAAAATGTTTCGTTTGTATAGGTTTATATAAATTTAAAAAAATGGTCATTAATATATCAATATTGAAGATATTTATTTTTTGTTATTTATTTTATGTATTTATTTTATGTTTATGTTATTTATGTATATCCTTATTTGTTATTTTACGAAGTATTAAATAAAAATATAAATTTTTGTGTCAAAAATGTATATATTGGGTTATTTGAATTATTTTTTCTTGTCAATTATAGAAACATTTCGTAAAATACATATATTTGATGTCAATAAATTTATAGAAATTGAAAATAGATGTCGACAAAAATTTGGCTTATTATTAAATTAATTTATTTGTAATTATATGATTTTATTTTCTGTTATATTTATTTTATGTATGTAGACTTTATTTATAATTATTTATGTATTTCAAAATAAATTTTTATTATTTATTATGTTTTTCTTTTCACTATTTAAATTCCAAGTTGCAGTAAAAATTATATGAATAATATATTTACAGCAATTTACCATAATTATTTGCACACATTACATACTTGGGACTGACCAGTAATTGTAATTTTCAGATCAATAAACTTCAATTCATTTCTTTGTTATGAAATATAGGACATATATTCACAGACAGACATTTACTCACGAATTCTTTCCCCAGGTATCTAGTCCTTGAGCACGTATCTGGAGGCGAGCTGTTCGACTACCTGGTGAAGAAAGGCCGTTTGACTCCGAAAGAAGCCCGCAGATTCTTCCGGCAGATTATTTCAGCGTTGGACTTCTGTCATTCTCACTCCATCTGTCACCGGGATCTGAAACCAGAGAACTTGTTACTGGATGAGAAGAATAATATCAAAGTAGCGGATTTCGGAATGGCTAGTTTACAGCCGGCTGGTAGTATGTTAGAGACTAGCTGTGGAAGTCCGCATTATGCTTGTCCGGAAGTTATTAGGGTAAGTTAGTAGTTATACGGAAGGCGGTGGATCACTTGGTTTGCGCGTTCTAACTAAACCGGGGCGTATATATTTTATCCTCCACAAATGTTATATTGCTCGACATTGTATCTTACAAACATTTAATCTTTCATACCTTTTATCGTGAACACTTTTAATCCACGAAGAAAAGTTATCTTACAAACATTTTATTATGCGCACATTTTATCATCTACACATTTTATCATTCATTCATTTCATTTTCAACACATTTCATCTTCGCCAACGTATGATCTTTAAAACATTGTAATTGTATCTGCTATTTACTTTATTGCCCACGTAATTAACATACTTATAATTAGATGAAATATCTAGTATTAAATTTTTCTGTAGATAAAATGTGTAAAAGATAAAATGTGTGGAACATAAAATGAGTGGAAGATAAAATGTGTGGATGATAAAATGATTTGGAAGATAAAATGTGTGTAAGATAACTTTTTTCGCAGATTAAAAATGTGCGCGATAAAAGGTATGCAAGATTGAAAGTATGCTAGGTACAATCACAGAATAGTAACATACAGAAGCGACACTCCGTGTCTGTACCTTTCATATTCCCCTATTCAGTTCTATGACCTTGGAGCAGTGTGTAGACCTTTAAATTTATTCCCTTCCCCTATCTCTCTTTAAGATGTGACGAAACTTTCCGATTTTAAACAATGAGCCATTTAAATTTGTGCACATTCTACATCTCTCTCTAATTTTCGTTTCTCTATCTTACTATCCCTTCTGTATAAACCTATTCTGTGGTGGTAGTTCGCTTGATTAGTGTACTCCGACTAGATGGGGTCCTAAACCACTTTTAACATTTTTTTTCTGATTGAGGATGATTTAAAATCCGAAACCGGTAAAACACTTACTGTTCACAATACTTATTTTGTTTTCGCAAGATCATCACAATAGAAAAATTATAACTTTGGTAGTTATTTTGCCATTTATTTACCGATTTCCCGGATGGTAAAAAAATGTTCAAAATCACTTATCGTTCATAAATTAGTAAAAATTACTTACTTCTAAACCCAATATAAATATGCTTTCCATTTTTGTGGTATTCTGTTTTATACGATGAAATTATATTTTAATTTACTCATAATTCAGGCGTATTAATATTTATGACTATTAAAAGTACTAACTAACATTTAAAATGAACGATCTTGTAAATTAGATCATGTTGTAAGTGGAATTTTTTATTAAAAAAAAATTAAAACTTACTGAACTCATAGAATTTAAGTAAACACCTTATATCTCATAAAGTATTCAAACAGTGTTTCTCGATTATCAAGATCTTAATAATTATTTTCTTATTCTATATATTGATAAAGTATTATTATATTTAAAGCTAATGTTAATTTTTAAATGTTTGTGGAAATCGAAGAACAAAATTACATACTGTCTTGTAAACCCAATATAAATACGCTTTCCATTTTTATAGTATTCAGTTTTATACGATGAAATTATATTTTAATTTACTCATAATTCAGGCATATCAATATTTATTATTATTAAAAGTACTAACTAACATTTAAAATAAACAATCTTGTAATTTAGATCATGTTCTAAATGCAATTTTTTATTAAATAAAAAATGTAAGATTTTTTACTCCTCATAGAATTTAAGTAAACACCTTTTATTTCATAAAGTATTTAAATAGTATTTCTCGAATATCAGGACCTTAATAATTATTTTCTTATACTATATTTTGGTAAAGTATGATTATATTTAAAGCTAATGATAATTTTTAAATGTTTTAAATCGAAGAACAAAAAAAAACTCTAATTGACAAAAGAAGTGGTATTAGTTGAACAGCTACTTGTTCCAGACTATCACCTACATAACAAATTATTCCGAAAGTTTTTAATTACATCAGATATTCATGGAGACCTTTTGCTCTCAAGTTGAGTAGTTTTGTTGGAAACTTACTTGATAGTTTGGCAAAAAAGACAATTAGTCTGCCGCATTTTTGAACACAAGTTTAAGACTTGTACTAGAGTTTCCACTGGAATTTTAACACCAAGAATGTTGTCTCAAAAGTTTGACCATTGTAGTAGTTTAAAAATTCATTCATCAAGAATATTCATTCTAAATTTGTCATGTGTTGGAAAACTTTAAAATATTAAACGAATATAGCGTTTATCAAACGTTTTATGTGGGAAATTCTAAAGCATGTTTAAATACGTATAATAGTACGTTATACAACAAGTGTTGAACAGTAACAGCACAAGACGAAGTCGAGTGTTGGAATCACACAGTAGCACACTAGATATACTTTTTCTTCAATAATCACATTTTTTGACAAAATCAATAATTCATTTTAATCCCGAAAAAAAATTGTATTAATAATTAATAAAACGTTTTCCATAAGAAGAATTACTTTACATACTCATCCAGAACATATGATGCGGGTGTAGTATAGTACGACAAAAGATCTCAAGTTGACGTTTAAATTGTTTTATGGTTGTGGTATCTATTCAAAGTTTTGCTCCAGGTACCCAGCTAAGCACTGGATTTGGAAATCCCAAAGTAATATTAGCATACCTTACTTAATATAGATGGATTACTGTACAACCTGGAAATAACCAGACAGGGATGTATTTAAAATTTTAATACCGTTAATTTCTTAGCAATAATCATTATCTTCGTGGAATTGCAAACAATTTTTGCATAAAAACGAAACTGCTATAAGATAATGTTCTTATTACCAAGAGTACATCAACGTTACTACAACTTGTGACAATTATTAGAGTATTTTTCATAAAACATGGTATTAAAATTTTAAATACATCCCTGTCTGGTTATTTCCAGGTTGTACAGTAATCCATCTATATTAAGTAAGGTATGCTAATATTACTTTGGGATTTCCAAATCCAGTGCTTAGCTGGGTACCTGGAACAAACAGTGTATTGTAATGGATTTCGTACAATTCTATACCCTATAGCAGAACGCATAAAGGTCACATTTCTTTCCATACTTTCACTCAGGGAAAAACTTTGAATAGATACCACAACCATAAAATAATTTAAACTTCAACTCGAGATCTCTTGTCCAACTATAACTAATATTGTGCAACAAGTACAGAAAGTCGTACATATTTTCCATGAGGCGTAAAAGTTTTGGTACGAGATGAAGTCGAGTGCTGGAATTACAAGATGGGAAATAGGTGATTCTGCATGACTGGCAAACAATATATTTTTTTTCTACAACCACTATGGAAAGTGGCACTTTTATCAGACTATATAAAGCTTGAAACTTGGGTTAAAATGTGACAAATAATTCCTCACAGCTGCTCACAGTAATCGCCAACCCTGCGCATGCGTAAGAATACTCTGTGTGAGGTTACCTGTGTCATATTGTTGTCTTTTTATATGAAATAGCTTTCGTGCATGTATTTTTGTACTGTAACGTTTAGCAGTGTGGTTATAGAAAAAGTGTAGTGTGTCACTCGTGAAGAATCACCTATTTCTCATCTTGTGTGATTCCAGCACTCAACTTCGTCTTGTACCGAAACTTTCACACCTCGTAGGAAATAGGCGACTTTCTGCACTTATTGCAAAATATACTGTTTTATTTTTAAGGGCATACTACTATATGTTATAGAATGGAAGTACATGTACGAAAACTATTTGACAATGAAAAATTTTACGATGTCCATGCGAATACTGTGAGAAATGAGTTCTCACACTTTAACCCATTTTCATTTTTTTCTGATTAATTTCCAATTTTGACTTTCATTTCCTGAGGAAGATTCAAGTGGGGTGGAAACCGGTCGGAGTTGAAATAACGCCTTCGAAAAACGACTGAATTTCAGTACTTTCTTACCTTTCCCATTACTAAAACATTTTTTTATAATAAAAACTTAAATATCAAACTGTTTTCCTTAGAAGTATAGTTTTGATTATCACTTCTGATTGATCACCCTGAATATAGCATAAGAAAAGTACAAACAGTTGTAAAACCCACACATTCCATTCCAGGGGGAGAAATACGACGGCCGTCGCGCAGACGTCTGGTCCTGCGGCGTCATCCTCTACGCCCTTTTGGTCGGCGCGTTGCCCTTCGACGACGACAACCTCCGCCAACTGCTAGAGAAGGTAAAGCGCGGCGTGTTCCACATCCCGCACTTCGTGCCCCCCGACTGTCAGAACCTACTGCGCGGCATGATCGAGGTGAACCCCGAGAAGAGACTCACGCTCACGGAGATCAACCGACACCCGTGGGTCACCGCCGGCGGGAAAGGAGAGCTGGAGCTAGAGCTGCCTATGATGGAGGTGGTGCAGACGCATGTACTGCCCAGTGTGGACGCCATGGATCCTGATGTGTTGCAGGCGATTAGTAGCTTGGGGTGTTTCAAAGAACGGGATAAGCTCATACAGGTGGGAGCATGTTTACTGATTGGAATGTTTATTGGATATTTTTACACTTAGTACAATCAATTTTTATTTTGGAACCACATTTTTTGGATATCAATCCAGGACAAAAAACAAAACGCTTTAGGATTAAAAAATAACCTTTTTTGCACTTCCGGTAGTAAAAGCCTACTTTAATCTCCCTGAGGAATTAAATATGAATTTAATCCCTGGGTGATTAAATTAATAAAGAAGCATTATATTACCACAGAAAAATGTGCGTAATGATATATATTGTTCTCTTTTAATCCCTCAAGTAATTTTTTCCTCATGAAATAAACCCCGCTGTCAAGATTAAATCATGTACTTTAGTCCCTCAGTATATAATATACTATTATAGTACGAGTATGATAAATTATATATTGTTCTTTTATTACACTAATTAAATAAAATTGACGCATTTATAACGGCAAAACAGTTAAAGATTAATTTAACGTCGCGAATAAAACAAACCTACCCCATATCAAGCTAGTAGTGTATTGAAAATGATTTTAAAATTAATTTCGTCAAATCCGGGACAAATTAGAACAATTAAGAGAATATTATCGGGGACACATTCAGGACTAATCGTTATATTTTTTTTATAATGAGAGCTTTGAAATTATCGGTAAAATTTACAAACATATATTAAATCGCAATAGGCGAAGTTGGAGTTATTTAAGAAACATTTTTGACCGAAGTTGTCATTACTTCGCAGGAATTATGTGTAAATTTTACGGCTTAAATTCATAGTTCGAATTACAAACATAAAATTTTTCATATCAACAAAATGTAGTCATGACTATCCTTCTGTGGCTTTATCAAATTTTGTCTTTCCTTGACAAAATGAAGCATTTTAATTGAGTGAAAATGATGTATGTGGGATAATCATTAGCATTTTATTTTCACCTAATTTTATTACAAAATTAATTCCGCAATATTTTAATTGAGCATTTAGATTGATATAATATTTAATTATTATTTATATTTATTCCTCATTTAATATCATCCATAAATACTGTACTGAATTTTTGACTTTTTACCTAAACGTTATCGGGGAGAGCATTTATAAGATGTATCTTTTCGGAGATTTTTCCTGAGGTTGCAAATGTACCATAGGGCTCATGGGCGCCGACTTTTTAAAATTTCCTCTGGAGCAATTTTTTTTAATAATAATTAGAATCAAAACATAATATTCATCATTAATGCATTACAAAAAAAAATAATTGAACTACATGATATAGTGCACTGAACTTCTAGCATCATTTATCACTCAGTAGATAACGAGAACTCATTTTTTAAAAAAATATACCAATTCGAAGCTTTTTTACTTATTAAATAATGCTGCACTAAGGGAAATGTCTTCTCGGGAAGGAAAAATCGACCATGACAGAACTCACTTTTATGTAACACTCGATAGTTATTCTATCCATTAGATCAATAATTTTTACTTTGAAATATTTATTTAATCATTGTTCAGGACCTACTGAGCTCGAGCCACAACACAGAGAAAGTAATCTACTTCCTCCTCCTGGAGCGTAAGCGCCGTCGGCCCGCCTACGAAGACGAGTCGGAGGTGGCTCGCTCTAGGGGCACGGAGTGCACTAGTGGCTGCGCTGACCCTCCACGGAAGCGCATCGACACTTGTAGAGTAAACGGAGCAACCAGTGCCCAGTTCGGGCAGATCAGTGAAGGCAGTCCTCTGACTCCCAGAAGACAGCATCTGAGCACCAGGCATCACAGTAGGAGGAGCCCTAGCACCGGGTCGGGGGTTAATTCGCCTACGAGGAGTCAGTTTGGTGCGAGTGTTACTCTGGGTAAATATTTATTTTTTGTATATGCTACCTAAAATCGTTAGTTGGGAAGTAATGGATGGTTGTATCAATTAAATGGACAATATCACATAGGAATATGAAATGAACTATTAACATTTCTGTTAAAATTTGAATAAGATTTTTTTTGTTTAATTGTTGCTTAAAATTTAACTCTTAGCACAAATATTGAATCTTAATATTTATGGTGTTAAATATTTCGTATTCTTTTTCATATTATTCTCGTGACTTTACTATACTTGGGTCGCCGAACAGATGCACTAGTTAAATTAATAGCCATGGCATAAATTCTAGGTTTGTTTAAAATTGCCGAAGAAAAATTTTTTTGAATGAAATGTTTTGTCCTCATATTTGTTCTTTGGAATTATTAGGTGAAAAATGAGAGAGTCAAAAAAACTTAAATTTAATGTTTTTTTTCTCAAAAACTTTTCATTTTCTAGACTTAAGTAAATATCGATGCGCTGATTTTAATACGTGCAATTCTATTACGCCTTTTCGGTATCTGTCGCTTTATTATCTAACTTTTATTTATTTCCAAAACCTACAACCTTATATCAAAGTTTTGTACAGTAAAAACAAACCAAACAACATTATAAAACCAAAATTGTGTTGACAAACGCGAAAAATCCCAAAAATATTCATTTTTGTGTCCAAAATTTTGGTTTTGAGAAATAGTGTAAATTTGTAGATCTCGTCGCGCTGATTTCAAATTTTCAAGCGGAATTTAATTATCGCTTTTCATTCCTGAGATATTTGCTGCCAAAGTTGCACCTCAAAAAAGTGTGTTTTTTGGTTATATCTCTAAAATGGGTAGAGATACATTTTCAACGATTATACCAGCCGATTCTACGGGAAAAGTTACATAAAGAAATGTTTTCTCCGCATATACGTTCTTTGGAACGATTAGGTGAAAAATAAGAAAATCGAAAAAACCTAAATTTCATAATTTCTCCGAGAAACTTTTTTCCTCCAAAACTTTTCATTTTCTAGACTTAAGTAGATAACGATACGCTGATTTCAAATTTTCAAACCGAATTCAATTATCTCTTTCCGTTTTCGAGATATTTGAGGTCAAACTTGAGTTTTGGCAATACCTAAAAAAACAGGTTTTTTAGGTATACCTCTTTGAGGGTTAGGTTTACGGTTTCGGCGACCTCACCAATCGATTCTACGGACAAAATTACATAAGTATACCAATTTTTAGATTTTTCTTCGAACGGATACAATTTTTAGAAAGGAAAAACGAAAATGGCCAAAATCGAAAAAAATGCCTGATGAACCCCTTACGATTTTTTCCTATTTTTGGCCATTCTCGTTTTCTCGCTCTAAAAACTCTATCCGTTGGAATAAAAATCTGAAAATTGGTACACTTATGTAATTTTTCTCGTAGAATCGAATGGTGAAGACGACGAAACCGTACACCTAACCATTTTAGGTATATACCTAAAAAACCTGATTTTTTAGGTATAACTTTGAACTCAAATATCTCGAGAACGGGAAGAGATAATTGAATTCGGTTTGAAAATTTGAAATCGATATCTACTTAAGTTAGAAAAACGAAAAATTTTGGAGACAAAAAGTTTCGAGGTGAAAAATTGAAATTTAGGTTTTTTCGTTTTTCTTATTTTTCACCAAATCGTTCCAAAGAACGTATATGTGGGTAAAACATTTCTTTATGTAACTTTTCCCGTAGAATCGAATGGTAAAGTAGCTGAGATTGTATCTCCACTCATTTTTGAAATATAGTCAAAAAACACACTTTTTCGAGGTACAACTTTGAGAGCAAATATCTCCGAAACGAAAAGAGATAATTAAATTCTGTTTGTAAAATTCGAAAATTTTTGAACTAAAAATTCGATATTTTAAAATATTTTCGCATTTACGCAAAAATAAATCATCACCAGGTTTGAGAATTACTTCCCCTGTTATTAATACATACATAAACTATTATATTATAAATTTTATAAACTCACTTTTAAAAAGAAGAAAATATATCTTTCATATAAGATTTATTGTAAAGTCAAAAGATTTGATATTTTTAATAGCAATATTCTAATTCTAAGATTCTAACATAGTTTTGTATATTAATACAAATACCCCATTACTACGTTGTGGTATAAAAGAAAAACTCTTTTGGTGCTTTTTAAAATACAAAACTAAGTTTGGACGTTTGCGATGTCGAAGTCTCGAAGTAACAAAACATAAATTAAAACTGTCCAGTTTCATTGAATAATTTAATTTATTTATGGTAAAGCCTATATATTTGGGGGCGCCAAAATTATATATACAGGTCTCACACGTGTAAATCTTGAAAAGATTTCATAAATAATTCACCCTGCATAAAGATCTCAAACAAATGCCATACGCTAAATAAATAAGTCGGTAATTAAAGAAGAAAATATAAAATCTACAGTTTTTCAGATAACTTCCAAGTATTTCCTTTTACGATTTTTTTCATTTATTTATTTTCTGCCACTGTTAACATCATTTGTTTCTTTTGCAAAAAGACAAAACAAGCATTTGAATATCAACGACTTTGATTTTATATTTCCTAACACAATTTCTGATTCTCCTAGCGGGCGTAACACCAGTAACACCGGTAACAGTCCGTTCATCGTCCCCCTCATCTCACCGCAGTAGCCACGCGTCAGTGGCGCCGAGTTCGGGGCAAGGCCCAACCCCAGCCCAGCCCAGCGTCACCACCGTCACAGCCAACGTTATATCCACACCACACTCCACTCCCACGCATCACAGGGCCAATAGCAGTGGGGGAGCCACCACTATGCTTGGCAGTCTCAGTCCGGAGAATGATAGTGCTAGTCTTGTTACGAGTGAGTATCGATGAAAAGAGAAATGTGGGAGCAAATATAATGAGATTTGTTTATATGAAATAGTGGATGTTTTAGAAAATTTATGGAAGATAGTGAGTGGTATGATGCGCAGAACTGAGCTAGATGTTGTCTGTATTGCGCATCTATATTACTTGCTAACTTCTGTATTATGATTTCTTCTGTGTAATTTGTAATCAAATGGCAAGCCCAAGACTTACAAAAACATGAAGAGAAACAAAATATTCTCTCTTAAGGTGTATAAATTTACAATTTTTTTTACAATGACAGTATATTTATTACATACATTAACATATAATAATTCTATTTAACTTCTAGTAGTCCTTACATAATTCAAATAAGTTATTAGCCTTTCCTTCTACGGTAGTTGCAACTTTACGCCTTGCGGTGCGGTAAATTACTAGATATTTTTTAGCTTTTAGAGGTTATTAAAAAAATATATTTTATAATAATTAAGAGTGCCTACAAAAATACTAGTTACCCCAATTTATCGTTCTATAGAATTTTAGAAATAAAATTTTTTGATTATTTTGGCATTTCATTGTTTTCAAGGAGTTGAAGTTGCAGAGCACACAATATTTTTTTTTGAAAGCAACTCTTGTTGGAATCTCTGATTTCTTTCAACAAGCAAATTTTTTATAAAGTACATATGCGTTTAAGTATAAGTACATTGTTCGTCCTTCAATATAGTACCTCGTGCTGTAAACTACGATTTACAGCAATTGTAATGTAAATAGTTATGTTATTACAAATAAGTAAAAATAATATAAAAAATGAATAAATTAATTATGAAATTATATCTTTAAATAAACATACAATATTTTCTTTTCGGACATAGCACCTCTGCTAATACAAATTCTAAAACATGCGATGGATATAGCGCGTCTGCTATTCTTTCTCACACTCAAACACTCTGTCACCCGGGAGACTTAATTTAATATATATTTGTTACTATTATCATATCATAGGTATTAAGATTTCTGTCGATCATAAAATATTATTACATAAGGGATTATGATAGTTATTATTCACGAAGATGAAATCATCCGAGTGAATAATACTGTACTTTTTCTACTCCTGTAAATTCGGAAATAACACAAATATTTTAAAAAATGACAACATAAAAATACACAATGCCAATTTACTACACCGTCAACTGTCAGACGGTCGTAGGTTATTCACATCACGGGAAATTTAAATAAACAGGAATAATTGATTTCACTGTCGTGAATTATGACTTCATAATGGGGATATATTTATATAGGTATATATTTTGTATCTAATTTTAACTCTATTATTCTTTCCAGGTGCGGGAATGTTATCCCCAATGACACCCCCAGGTTCCCCCCACTCCGTCTCATCCACCCACCACTGGCGTTCTCGCCTGACAACAATCAAGAACAGTTTCCTGGGCTCGCCGAGGTTCCACCGACGGAAACTGCAAGCCTCTTCGGAGGAAGTGCACCTGACGCCCGAATCCTCACCAGAACTCACCAAGAAGTCGTGGTTCGGAAGTCTCATGACCACCGAGAAGGACGAGACGTTCACGGTGCTGGTGAAGGGGAAGCCGCTAGCGACGGTCAAAGCGGACTTGATTCACGCGTTTCTAAGCATAGCGGAGTTGAGTCACTCGGTGCTTAGTCCCGTGTCGTTTCGGGTGGAGTATAAACGGGCTAGTACAGGTACGGACTAGTTATAGTTTGTTGAAAGATCATTGGAATTATACTTGTTTTGACGTATGCAGTGGTAACTTCTTAAACGGCTTATAGAGTCACCCCGAACAGGGTTGTAATAAAATATTCGATTTATGGTCGCTAAATCTTTTTCTTTAATTTAGTTTAGGATTTGCTTGCAACCACAACTAGGTCTCTCAAATCTTTAATGAACTAAACCGGGGCAACTTTATAACATAAATTATAATTTACTTTTAATCACATAAACTTTTCGTAATAATTTTTTTATACAATCATACATTTCTATACAATTAAAATAAAAATTGACAACATTTTGTTAAATAGCTTCTACCATATCACAAGATAAGTTACGTTCATCTGTTCATTTATCTTTATGGTTCGGAATAGAAAAATTATATTTACATATTTTCAATGTCTAAATATTGTTCTGGAAATTATTTAAATAAAAAAATATCATTGTTGACAAAGATCTAAATAAAAGTCAATTAAGTAGTGAGTTAAGATAATATGCAAATTCGGGACAAATATTACAACAAATTTTATAAATTATAAATAAAAGCAGCTATTTTAGCGGGATTTTACAAATCCTCTGACGTATAGGAACTTAAATATCCTGCTATGATGCGGTATACCGAATCCTTACGATGCCATGTCATTTGCAATTATCTTGAAACACATTATAGTATATTTGCGTTGTGCAACAAGTGCAGAAATGTATTTATTTTTTGCTCAGTATAATTCGTTTGAAAATGAGAGTGAGTAATAAATCAAAATTTGCAGGAGTAATATTAGATTTTTTTTAATCCACTAGAAAAAATAGACATATCTTTACTAGAATGCTGTATACTTTATATATGGAATGAAACATAGACGTAGATAGAATTTTTCAGTAATCAGTAATTTTAAAAATTTGAAAACAAAATTTATGACCAAAAAAATAAGTATTTTTGGAATGTTATATTGTAAACAGTATTTTGTTTTAAACATAAAAATTATAAGGTTCAATTGTGTTTGGAAGTAGCTTTGTAATAAACTTTAAAGGCTTTATGTAAATTTCTAAAAGATGAAAAATATGCAAAAAAGAACTTCAGGGCAATAAAAAAGGAATTAGGGTCATAGGAAGATTATTAAATTCATATTTCAAACATAACATATCTAATACTTTAGTATTTGGAGAAAATGTATGTGGTGCTAATGTAAAAACGTTTTTAACAATAAATCATTATAATGTGACACACTTATGTTCAAATGTAGGCCATTATTACAAACCCGGAAACTATAAAAATGAAAAATGGCCTTCTTTCAGTTTGTTCACACAAAAGTTATACATACATAATGTATAGATTTTTTTCAATGCTTTCAAAATATTTTCTTTGTACATAAATATAGAATGACAATACCATATTTTAATTTTTTATGTGACTTAAAGGATTTATTTATTAAATAATAAATCAAAAATCTTAATAAAATCGGGACAAGTCAATTTCACAATTATTTTTATCATACATTTATTATCCATATAAAATTTTTGAATGATGACATTTTTATAAACTGTTGTCAAGTATACGTTTAAGTAAAAAAGAATTAAATGCTCAATAAATTTTGTCTAGTGCATATAAATATAATTTGTTATACAATATTGAAGACTTAGGTAATATATATTTAGGATTTTTCAAGGTAAATATTAAAGTGGCACTTCTCTCACACTATATAAAGCTTGAAAGTTGCGTATTTCCCACAATCATTTCTCACAGTATTTACCAACAATGCACATGCGTGAAGGTACTCTTTGTGAGGTTATCTAAGCCATATTGTTATGTCTAATAGCTTTCGTGCAATGGGGTCATTTCAAAAAAAAAATGTTACGATTTTTTTTACATATATGGAATCTGCGACACTTACTATGCATATAGCAATAAAATGTATGCAGAAATATAATACTTTTCAGTCATAACTTTGTTATAAGATATTCGCGCTGCGAATTTCGTGACGTCACGAATTCAAAACTCACACAAAGATACATCTCACACATACACGTACACCGAGGCGCTACAAGTTGAAAGTTAGTGTAACGCAGGAAGTATAATTTTATACTTTGTGATGTAAAGTAACCTAAAATTTATATAGTTGTCAGAGGAAAAGTACGCAGGTTTTTGTTTTGTTTATATTAGTGTAGAACTACATGTTTGTAAGCGTGAAATATAGTTGAAATTACATCAAAGTGTAATATATTTAAATATTTAGGTAAAGCATGGTCGACGAAGTTTACATTTCGTCCGCAAGAGTGAGCTGATCATTTGAATTCGTGATGTATTGGCAAATGGCGTCCTGTTGAGATTTGAAATCGAAGTCTAATTTCAAAAAATTATATCTTCAAAACAATGTACCCAAATGACATGAAAATATTATTTACATATATTGTAGACGGTAGACTTTCAGGAAAAAAATAAAACAGAAAATGTGAAATGACCCCATTTTGAAAATGTCCTTTTTTATTTATTATTGAACTATCACTTAAATAGGCAATGATGGAAAGTGACACTTTTCTCACGCTATATAAAGCTTGAAAGTTGCGTATTTTCCACAACCGTGGGTTAAAGTGTAAGAAATCATTTCTCACAGTATTTGCCAACACTGCGCATGTGTGAAAATACTCTTTGTGAGGTTACCTGCGTCATATTGTTTTTATATCAAATAGCTTTCGTGCTTGTATTTTTGTTCTGTAATGTTTAGCAGTGTGGTTGTAGGAAAGTATATTGTGTCACTCGTGCAGAATCACCTATTTCCCATCTTGTGTGTTTTCAGCACTTGACTTCGTCAAAACTTTCACACTTCGAGGAAAATAGACGACTTTGTACACTTGTTGCACAATATACTATTTTTAATAAAATTCCATTCTTACCGGACTGGTTCCAATAAAGTAAATGAGACTTACCGGGTTCAGGATATTAAGCTATTGTTTATGTAGACAAAAATAAGCAGGCAATTTGGCAAGTCAATATGGTAATTGGTATTTACCGTTCAGAATTATCAAAATAACATGGGACAATTGTCATATATCAACCCATACATACTTGATCATAAAAACGTTATTCACAAGAGAATTTTATGAAATAATATTTATTAATAACTTGAAACCGGTAAACTATTGAACCAAACCACGGATGTTATGAATCATAGATGTATTAAAATCCTTGCTCTCCAAGCTTGGAATCCAATTGAGTCTGAGGTGGTTATGATACTCATAACTGTCCTAGGTATAATAACAATTATTACCGAACTAGTCCAGTAAATTAAGATTTCATAAATTTTTATTTATATGTCCTTAAAATATTTGCACATTCTTATATTTTTTATTTAAATTATTTAATTTTTTTTATATCTGACCTTATTTTAATAAACAAAGCGATACTCGATTACGGAAGTACGAAACTTCCTTGATAAATAATACAAGATGCTCGATGTTTCATTTATAAATAGTTATTTATATCATAAGTCCGATAGCAATAGTGTACCACTTAAAATGAACATCTTGTATATTGTTTTCGCAATGTAATCATTGTATTACTGTATATCATTGCATTATTTTTCCATATAAGACACTGGTGATATCCCGATTACAGAACATATACTACTGCCACATACAGTCCACTTGTCTCGCGCATACCACACACCTCGACTAACCAACGCATTTAATTAATAAGCTCCACATGTCAGCAGGTCCGGCGATGTTCCAACGCCACGTGCGTTTCCAAGTGGACATCTCCACCATCACCAAGTCCTCGGACCAGTCCAGCACGAAGGAACACTTGTACGCCATCACGTTCACTCTCCTCTCTGGCAACATCCGGCGCTTTCGGCGCGTGTGCGAGCACATCCAGGCGCAGGTGTGTACCACCAGACCCAGACACGCCCCCCCGAGTCCGCGGGCGCACAGAAAGTTCACCACGTCGTCCGAGCTTTCAGAGAGTTCCAGCTGTGGGTCCGACACAAGTGATAGGTTGAGTCCGTATGGGAGTCATCATCATCAGCATACCAGCAGACAGGTATGGGGTTTTTATAGGTTTTATGCAGTCTTTATTTAACAGATAATATTTTAAAATACACGTAAATAATTCACGAGAAAAATGACTTTAAATCTATTATTTATTATTATTTGGATCAGTTAGATACGATCTTTCTGAACTACTTAGGCGATGGGATCACTTCAATCAATACATTTCCCGTTAATAGTTCACGAGAAAAATGACTTTAAAACTATTATTCGGATCAAATTATATAACTAGTTTGGATCAATTAGGTCTGATCTTTCTGATATACCTAGGCGAGAGGATCAATTCAATAGTACATTTTGATTCAGTTAAAGGAATTATATTTTTAAACATGCAAAATAATTCTAAAATCATATTTTTGGGTCCAAAATTTTTGTTTCTAAATAGGGTTTTATTGAAAGAGGACGATGAGCTGATTTTTTTTAAATAAATTTTTATTTCTCAAAAACTAAAAATTTTAATTTTTCATGTTTAACTATGATTAGAAAAACTTGGAGATTTAAAAGATTTTAGTTTTGGAAATGTGACTATTTTTTTTACTGATCTTTCACTATGGAAGTGGCACTTTTCTCGTACTATATAAAGCTTGAAAGTTGCGTATTTTCTACAACCGTGGATTAAAGTATAAGAAATAATTTCTCACAATATTTGCCTACATTGCGCATACGTGAAGATACTCTTTGTGATGTTACCTGCCCCATATTGTTTTTTTATGTCAAATTGCTTTCGTGGATGTATTTTTGCTTTATAACGTTTACCAGCGTGATCATAGAAAAAGTATAATTTGTATATATATGTGCAGAATCAACTCGACTTCATATCGTGCCGAAACTTTCACACCTGGTGGAAAATAGACGACTTTCTGCACTTGTTGCACAATATACTATTATAACTCAAAAAGTCCAAGGAAAAAATTTATAATAGCAAATTTACAGAAAATTGATTTAGAGGTATTTTTCCAGTAAATAAAGTTTGAGATAAAATACCTCTTCCAGTTGATTAATTACAATAATAAATTTGTATATTAGAAATTACAAAGGGTATGTCAATATATTTTTCTCTTTTTGCTCTTCTACGTGTCTACATGTTAAAACTTAATAAGTAATTTTTTTCATGATCTCTTACTATTTACAAAATTTTAAAACAATACTTTCAAATTTTGTTTAAATTATATAGAAATTTGAAATAACTGCTTTTGCTTTTTCGTTAAATTAGGTAACGCTTCAGGTGGTGTATTAACATGTGCGTTACGTAACGATAAAATATAACAAAAAACATACTTGTGGATAAAAAAAACTACATCTCCGGTTAAAATTTTATAAGTAATTTTTCTCATAATCTCTTACTGTTTATACAATTAAAAAAAATACGGATACTTTCAAATTTTGTTTACATTACATAGAAATTTGAAATAACCGCTTTGGAACTTTCGTTAAATTACGCAACGCTTCAAGGTGGGGTGTTAATGTGTGCATTAAATACGATAAAATATAACAAAAAACATACATGTGGGTAAAAAAACTAACGAGAGGAAGGGGGAATCAAATAATATCCAAGGGGGAATCAAAAAATATCCAAGGTGGAATCAAAAATTACTCAACTATGCATTACATAATTTAAGTACACGCCCTTTATACCAAACCTAACCTGTTTATACCCTCCCCAGCTAAACGTATTCCAAATCGACGGCGACTTCGACAGCGACAACAGCGTGTTCGACGTGCGAAGCCCGACGCGAGACAACTCCGGCGGGCGGCGGGCGTCGGCCACCACCAACAACAACACAGAGGGCCTGGGCGACACGCCGCAGACGCCCAAGGCCGTGCGCAGCAACTCCGAGAACACCGACCCCTGCGAGAAGACTTGCATCACCACCATGTCCGGCAGCTCCATCGCGTAGCCCGGCAGGGAGAGTATGGTGTGAGGCGGGAGGCGGTGCCGAGAGGAGAGTGAAGTAGGGAGAGTGTATGTGAATGTAAAGTGGTGGTGCACTGTCATTTGTATGTAGTAAATTGAATAATTGCGTAATGGGGTATTCTAATATTTTTTTTTTCTGAAACTCACTTATTTTTTTATTACAAATCTAAAATTTTGAGTCCTTTTTTATTTAAGTTGAGCGAGATGTGAATTTTTAAAAATTCCTTGAAAATTTGAATTTTACCGGATGTGACGTATGTGGGACTCATGTCATTTAAATGGCGGGGCATGTTTGCAAACACAACGCTTGGCGCGGCAGTCTAGCTGTCATAAGGCACTAATGGCGGAATAGCTGTGGTACCGTTTCTACAAAAAAAATAGATATATCATGAGTCCCACGTGATATCTGTTCAGCGCCAAAATAAAATAAAAGAAAAGTCATGTCAGGAATAACTTTTTTTTGAGTTTTTTTTTCATAATTCAGTCATTTTATAGCATAATCCACAATGTTATAACATTTTTTACTTTAAATTTTACTACATTAGAATACCCCATTGAACGAAACGTATACATTTTATCCTCTACACATGTTATATTGCTCGACATTGTATCTTGCCCACTTTTTATCCTCCACACTTTTAATCCGCGAAGAAACTTATCTTACACACATTTTATCTTCCAAATCATTTTATCGTCGACACATTTTATCTTCCACTTATTTTAAGTTCCACACATTTTATCTTCCAATACATTTAACACTGAATATTTCATCTAATTATAATATATTTTTCTCTTTTTGCTAAGTCTTTTTCCTCTACATGCCTACATGTATCTCCGGTTAAAACTTTATGAGTAATTTTTTCTCATGATCTCTTACTATTTACACAATATAAATATGAGTACTTTGAAATTTTGTTTAAATTATACAGAAATTTGAATTGACCGCTTTAGAACTTTCGTTAAATTACGTAACGCTTCAAGGTGGGATGTTAACGTGAGCGTTACGTAACGATAAAATATAACTAAAAAAACATACATGTGGGTAAAAAAAAACTAACGCGGGGAAAGGGGAATCAAAAAATATCCAAGGGGGAATCAAAAATTATTCAAGGGGGAATCAAAAAATATCCAAGGGGGAATCAAAAATTATCCAAATTTACGATACGTAATTAAGTACAACCCATGGGCAATAAAATGTATGGAACATAAAATGAATGGAAGATAAAATGTGTGGATGATAAAATGTAAGCAAGATAAAATGTGTGTAAGATAATTTATTTCGCGGATTAAAAGTGTGGAGGATAAAAGTTCAAAATTGAATGTTTGAAACATACAAAGTCGATCAATATAACACGTGTGGAGGATAAAATGTATACGCCTCAATTGAACAGGAGTACAATTATTAATTGACTTGAAATTTTAAAAAGAACAAATCTGTTTCATCATTAGTTTTTAACATTGTGACATAAATTATTCGTTTGTCAGTAATTCTCATTCCGAATCATTGAAATGAATGACAGTGTGTCATCGACTTAACACTTGCATTCTATAGTCTATTTTTTATAAGAACGAATTGTGGAGAAGATAGAAGCAGTTTGACTGGATAATGGGACCTGTTCTGTAACTCAATGGTTAATTTTTAACCAGTTGTTAAAATTGATGACAAATGAAAACAAACATTACATGTAATGTTTTGATATTTTCTCCAGTACTATCTATTTTCATTGGAGAAAAAAATTAGCAACTGGTTAAAAAATAACCATTGAGTTACAGAATAGGGGAGAATAATACCACAGTATTATCCAATCAATCCATCTTCACCATATTTCAATCTTATAAAAGTAGACTATATACGTTTTTTTTAATAAGGTTTAAAAAATTCTACTGCATTAAAACAGGGCATGTAAACGAACCAAAAATCTGGTTCATAGTTAATTAGTCGTTAGAAAATTAAATAAAATTATAACTTTCATTTGTCTATCTAAAGGTATTTCAATATCTCGTATGAGCTATTTAGTACGCAAATAAAGAGTGATAACAATAAAAAAAAAAAGAAAAGTGCTATACAAAAAATAGTGCATCTTAAAAACATTGACTGATCAAATATCAAAATTATACATAACAATAAGCAATAAATACATAAAACAATAATAATGATAAACTACATAAATAACAAATACGAAATAGTTACTTATGTATTAAATACATAAATGTATAAATACCTCAGGAAATTTAAAGCTAAACATTCCCTCGTGCTATAATCTTAATTATGTCCGTGGTACATACAACGTTTTATTTCATTTTGGTACTTCAAATTAAAAAAATCTGTATAGATATATTTCATGTTGTGATTTTTTAATAGATAGTTGGTTGTTAGTTTGTTTGTTCTTAAACAAATTTAATGGAAACGAAGTGTCTCTGTCACTATCAAATATATTGAAACGTCACGTACTGATTATTCTGGCAAAATATTAATGCAATTTGAGGCTACACAGAACAAGTTTTCCAAAAATTCAAAAGATTTATATGAAAAGGAATTAATTCTGTGAATGCTAAATACTTACTTAATCAGAATTAAAATTTATTGTAATGTTTGACATATATTCATTAATCAAATTTAATTTGTTTGAGTAACAATTGCTTAGCAACTTAAAACGCCCTCGGGCGATAAAAGCTAAATTACCATTTGGGGACGTATAAACAAGTTTGTGATTCCAAAATGAAATAAAAAACAAAATGACACAGAACTGTAACAAAACATAATTACAAATTTGTGTACTGCGCAATAGGAGATATTGAAAAATAACTCTAACCATTCAGTCAAAAATGATTGATAACAATAATACAATTTAATACATTAATTTGTCTAATCTCAAGTACCTAAGGTACTTGTTTCGTGATAAGTTTAACTTTCATTTTGTGGTGTAGGTTGTCAGGACCTACGTGACATTTTTATTCGTATTGTTTGTCGGTTCCATGCCCTGTTTAAAATGACCAAAATTTTCTAATTAAAGTCGTTAAAAAATTGAAAAGGCATTCGCTCTCCAAACAATCTCACAATTAGTGTCTGACGTAGAGAAAATATAAGTGCAAGTGAAGTAAACCTTCCCATGAACAAAGTGTTAAACACCATCTGTACACCAATCAGCGATTAGTGACCAATGGCTGAAGACCTCTAGCAAGATAAGTGTGTGTGTTTGTGTGTTACTTTACGTTCAGACGTTGCTTCATCAGCAAAACAGCTTGGCATAAAATAAGAGTGACAGAAGATAGTGAAAGAGATCCACGTCCTAGATTCCAACATGGCGCCAGTGCTCCGTTGATTGGCCGCTAGATGGCGTGGATTTCAGCGGGAAATTTAATCTACGTGGTTTGTACTGACAATGAATGTGATCGGATTTGGGTTTGTTGAGTTCAGTTCGTTAAACGTGAATACAAACGCTATGATGTACGCGCTTAGCTTTGGCAACTAGACGCACTTGTAACCAGTGAATACCCAGAGTAATAATAGATATAAATATTTGTGACTAAAAGCCGGCCATCTTGTGTTTAAAACATTTAAATTTTATATACAGTCAAATCATCGTATTATAATAGTTGATATTTAAACGAGAATAGTTAGAGGGTGGTATTGGATAGTGCTTAAATGAATAGAGGATATTTTTTATAAGCTAGAACAAAAATTGTTTTATGTTGCATGGAAACTAGTTCAGTTTGAAAAGCCTTAAAGAATCAAAACTTCAATGGCAAAGTTTATTTGTTACAATTTCTGCTTCATTTTTTATTTTCCTCGATTTTTATCGTGCTACATAACAAATAAATTTCGCCAGAATCATATCATTATATTGTACTAACTGTTCCATTAGAGTAAACGTCTTATATGTCTAAATAATAAATCAGCTAAGGCTACCACAGAGCCAACCGCTATTACCGAATAAAAATTTAGTAAATTAAAATTTTTTCATATATTCAAATATTCGCAAAATCTTAAAATAAGAACAAACTTCTGGTTGGCATATTTTTACCATAATTCAACTTGTGTCCACATAAATCCAGACAGTAAATAGTCAAAATATATTGTAAAAACAACCGTGAAAAACTCAAAACGTCTAAATAAGTATGGCTACAATACTTTCTTTATTACAGTATAACAGAAGTATGTACAATAAATATAACCAGTCATGGAAATTGAGTTAAAATTCTTTAATTGCTATATTTTTTAACCTAATTTTCTAGCTTATCATTTACACTCTGCCTTTTCGTCCGAATAAAACGATTTTTGAAACATGTTAAAAAATGTTGTGTCTAATACGAAAGGAAAACACTTTCTACTCTTTTTCCGTAAAATGATAAGCTTTCCTCTATAGTTTGACAAATAACTATTTTCAATTTCGATATATAAATTATCTCTTTTACAAATTGATCAGCACATTGTCTATGTACTCATCATTCGTAGGCAGGTATTTTTATAATAATTACTAATCGATTTATTTGTTATTGTTAAAATTTATTTGAATATTTTGGCAACTCACATTTATTAAAAACAATTGTTTCATTGTTTCTGCTACAGGATCAAATGAGTCGTTAAATAGGGAAATAAAAATACTATGAAAAATTAAAATTTCGAATAAAAGTTACTAGTAAGTATTGTTGCTCTCGACGAGTTTTATCACCGGTTAAATTTAATGCATTTATTTCTGTAACACTCTATGTGGTAGTCGGTAAAAAGGCGTGATAATTCTATGAAGTACAAGTAAACGCCTTATATGTCTAGAGGTATACAAAACGTTTTTGTGTAAAATACGACAAATTTTGTTCTAGCAAATAAAGAAAGTTCTAGCTAAGAGATAGGGCTTAGATCGCTCGATATTTTTACAACTGGGTAACAAATTTGTACAAAATTGTTGCATTTGATTGTACACTAGCACCCCTGTTGACACAAAACACAACTAAATGCACCAACAGATTGTCCATAGCTGAAATTTTAATCTTTGAGGACACAAAGCCTATATTTTAAATACAAGTTTTACAGACAATTTGCTTGGTGTGTTTGGTAGACACAAACACACATACAATAGAAAATGTGAGCACTGAAAGCCAAATCGAACCAGTTCGATTTTTAACTAAATTTGTACATAGCTACTCTAATACCTTATGGTTAATGTTAACGTGTTTATTATTAATTAATTGCTTATTACTATTGGTTGATTTATTATTGATTATTTTTATCGCACTGTGGTTGAAGTACTTACTTACATATTTGAAATAAATTTTATGCACCTGAGACAAGCTATAGTTTGCTCAACAATAGAAAATTATTTAAAAAGTGAATCTTTAATTATGCAAACGTGGTATACGAAATAAGCTATGTTTTGCGTTTGAAATGTGAGCGTACTATAGCATCTAAGGTTTGTGGAATTTATTTCTAGGTATTGTACGAATTGTACTTATTATATTATACACTATCACAACATATATTGGCAATTTTTTAAAGAAACATGCCCTATAAATAAAATTTAATGAAACTAAGTGAATTGTGAAGAATCAACATGTAAATTCATCATTATCAAAAGACTTTGTCTACGGAAACTGATAAATTGTGTATTAACATTTATTCGAAGTGTTGTTGTGACTATTATTACAATTCTCGAAGTTTTCGGTATATTAAACAATAATTTGTCTGTTTTGTTATCGTAAATTGTTTTCTTGTGTCTACATCTAACCAATTGTTCCCCATATTTTCGATGTTGCGGATATCATATTTTTTAAACTTTAAAAAAATATTAGTTCTAGCTAAATATTTTTATAAAATTTACGCGTTTGGTAGCTGCAATTAGACATATTTTATTACAGTAGGCTAAATTAGGAAGGGAAGAATTGGTTATATGTAGACCCAAATTGATAAATATTGTGCAATAGACGCTAGAAACCATGGATGAAATTCTGGAATCGAAACAAATTCTAAATACGTACGCATTATTATGACATCATCACAGAATTTCGCCTGGTTGCCTAGGAGATATCAGGGACGTATTCAGTCCTACTTTGAATGTTACATCTTATGCATGCGTCTTTGCAATACTGAATAGTACATTCATTTGAAAAAATAATAAAATTATTAATAAATAAACATATTTCAGTCTTGTACACCTAATTTCAAATACATACGCTCAAGTTATAAAAAATAATACTTGTAATTTTTTTTTCATTTACCACATTTTTACACAATAATAGGTAAGGAATTTTTGAAATATTTTCAGTTCAACATACTTTTTTCTATTTTTTTGGATAAAGCAAAAAAATATCTAATTTCGTCAGAAAACACACACATAAAGAATTAAATTTGAAATTCGATACTTTCCTTCTCGTTAGCATTTAATTAGTTTGTCGGATTATTCAAAGATCAAATTTCTTAATTTTCTCTTGAAACTTGAGAAATTAGAGAATTATTTAAAGAATTTTTATACACATATACAATTAATTTTTGTGTTGGATTAATAAAGTAGAAATACAAACTTAATTTAATTTTTTTTCTTAAGTTGTGATGTTGTTGACATTTCAGGATGTTAACAAGTGGTATAACTAATCCGGGTTAGTTGTTAATAACTTTACGAATCTGCAAAGTTAATGATAGTCCAATATGAAGTTTTATTATGAAATGAAAATGAAATATTATCTTCAACATTTAAACAAAATTAGATATGGTTTCCTGACAAGTTTTATTTCCAATTTAATGGTACTAGCTTAGATGAGGTATAACATAAGAGATATGGCATTGCCCAAATATATTGTCGAAAGATCTAAGGTTTAAAATCGCTTGCAGCCAGCTGTTTGAGAACAGTGGACCAGTGGAGTAGTTATATGGAATACTCAACCACACAAATAATGAGGATAGGTGACTAACACTATGACCAATATTTCGTTCGTCTAACTGTAAGTGTGCACTACTCAGCTGGCGGATTGTTCTCACGCAGCTAACTGTTAGGTGATTCTCAACCATACATCTTTTGCTTGCTCAGTAGTACGTAGCTATAGGAGTGTGCCATATCTCTATGTTATACCTCATCTAAAGGTACTAGGGACCTACAACTTGTAATTCCGAATCAGTGGATACAGCGACATTTTTATTTGGTTAAACGATGATTATAAAAAAAAAAAGTAAATATTTTATTTGTAAATAGTATATATTATATTATAATTGAAATTTAATGGGGTAGTGACCGTTTAAAAATATGATTTTACGAAATAATTTAATAAAAATTCATAAAAAATAACCCCAATATTACGAACTAAAAACCAGTACAATACGAAACCATAACTTCCTCAATCCACCCACTTATAAGCCATAATTCCCTCATTCCAGTCCGTTACACATCCACCCTCCATACATCCACTCTCCATACATCCATCCACAAACCACCTGGCACTACACCTGTCCCAATCCCCATCGATCAAACACTCACCACAGCACACAGTAATGCGCAGCGCGGCGTGGCCGAACGGCGCGTACCGAGCACGTGGGGACTCCGCCCCCGAGGGGCCCGTGGAGACCATCTCCGGGGCGCTGCATGTCCGAGGCGTCTTCGGACACAAGTGGGTGTACAAGCTCAACGAGACTAGGAAGACCAGGTGGAAGTATCATGTCAAGGATAAGGTGGTTGTTGCTGCTGGAGTTGTCGTTGGGGTTGTTGTTGTGGTGGCTGTTGTGATGGTGTTATGTTTTCTGATTTTTAACGATCTACTGGATAAAATAATAAAAGACACACTTGATGTAAGTTTCACAAATAAGCTTATTGATTACTTAATCAATTTCGGCTTCTTAGGCCTTCTTCAGAAGATGTACAGGATCACATTCAAATCGATTAAGTAATCAATAAACTTATTTGTGAAACTTACATCAAGTGTGTCTTTTATTATTTTGTAATGTTTCACGTTTCACCAAGTGCCTACAGCTGAATCTATAAATTTGATCTACTGGATATTGTAAAAATCATCAAATAATTTTGAATTGAAATGAATACATTTAATTACTACATTATAAAGTAAAAAAAAGCTTTTAACGTTTCTGTTCTATATAATACGAATTTAAGAAAAAAAATTGATTATAACCATACTTTAATGAATGATCTCCGCATGCGTAATCAAAATATTTTACTTCTAGCATGTCAAATATCAACACAGATCTTATAATTTACAAATATTGCTAATTCCACAAAAATTTATTGAGTTATGAGAACTACAATAAATTTAATTCTATTTAGAAATTGGCACTGGTTAGTTTGACATTTCAGGATGTTAAAAAGGGGTATAACTAATCTGGGTTAGTAAAAACTTTTATGAATATGGCTGTTTAAATAACAGTATTTTTTTAAAGGTAATGGTAGTCCAATATGAAGATTTATTATGAAATGAAAATGAAATATTATCTACAACATTTAAACAGAAGTACCTAATACCTATAACAGGAATTATTATTGAAGTCAAATGGCTTTAAACGTTTATTAAAAAATAATTTATTCACATTTGATTAACATTTAAAGCCATTTGACTCCTATAATAATTCCTGTCTGTCAATAATTTTGGCTTAACAATCAAAAACTTCAAAAATACCTATGGTTTCCTTACAAGTTTTACTTCCAATTTAATGGTACTTGGGATCTACAACTTGTAATTCCAAATCAGTAAATAATATTTTATATATAAGAAGTAAAACAACAACCCCAATATTACAAACTAAAAACCAGTACAACATGAACACATGACTTCCTTGAACACCCACTTATACGCCATAATTCCCTCGTTCCAGTCCGTTACACATCCACCCTCCATACATCCATACATCCATACATCCATACACAAACCACCTGGCACTACACCTGTCCCAATCCCCATCGATCAAACACACACCACACCACAGTAATGCGCAGCGCGGCGTGGCCGAACGGCGCGTACCGTGCACGTGGGGACTCCGCCCCCGAGGGGCCCGTGGAGACCATCTCCGGGGCGCTGCACGTCCGAGGCGTCTTCGGACACAAGTGGGTGTACAAGCTCAATGAGACCAGGAAGACCAGGTGGAAGTATCATGTCAAGGATAGAGTGGTTGTTGCGGCTGGAGTTGTCGTTGGGGTTGTTGTTGTGGTGGCTGTTGTGATGGTGTTTGGTAAGTTGATATATAGAGGGTGGTCAGTTTAAGTGATATGGGATATAGAGTTAAATTAATAAGGAGTGGGATTCTATAACTTCGGTAGCAATAATTTAGACTTGTTATAATATCAACTGCAAATATCAACTACAAAATATACTTTTATAACAGTAATGATTATTTATGGTTGATACATAGTTACATATATTCATACATTTATAAAGAACACTACAAGTCTACACTCATGTGAGAATGTCTTAAATTCATTGCAAATTTGAATTTCGGCCACGGTGATATTTGACATTTGTAATTGATATATTAACAAGTGCAGTTATTATTTGTAGTTGTTATGAGTTGTAGAATCCCACTCCAGTGCTGTTAAACCCAACTTTTTTTTTAAATAGCAACACACTTTATATTACATCATTCGAAAGAATTTTTTTCTGATTTCAACGATACAAAACTTGTCATAATAGTAAAATATCGAAAAACTGGCGTAAGTTGTCAAAAATATACGTTATTAATTATTTCGATGCGATACTTTTCTATTAACCGATGGTTAAGGTAAACCGGCACTATAATCAGAGATGAAAAAATCGGCTATAGTTCTTAATATAGCAATAATGTTCTACTCTAGCTGTCGTGGAGAGGGCACTACAGAAATTATTTTTATATGGGAAATAAATAATATTTATTTAAAAATTTCAAAAGTTAATCTACAGTGTTTAATAATTATGCAGAGACAATTTTAATTATATCATAAACACGATGTGCTTGTAAATATTAAAATTAATATTTCTTCCATAAACAAATGTACAAAATGTTGAAAATAGAGTTAGAAATTTAACAGAACATTAAAGATAAAGAAATAAATAAAAATAAATAAATAAACATTAGTTTAACAAAAGTGCATTTCCTTCGTGTTAATTTGACAATAAATTAACAAAATTTTAAAATGCTGAATCTATTGTATTTGTATCTAAGTTCTCTAAATTTACATACAACATTTTAAAATTCGGTTAAATTATTAATGTTTTTATTTTCCCGAAAACATGCATAGTTCACTAGATATGTGAAAAACTGATTTTGGCAAATTTAATTTTTGATTTTTACTTTCTTCTTTCAGTTTATACCAGGTTCTAGTTTTCACACTTTTTACGAGGAATGGGGTATATGACCAATTTTTTTTTTTCCATTTTATGATTCTATACCAAAAATAAAAATACCCGTATTTTTTTAAATCGCTTAATTGTTGATAATTCCGGAGAAAAACAATAATAAAGTTTAGGAGAGGGGATATGTTGACGTCACCTAGGAGAATTAGACAAAGAGAGATGCTAATAGAAAGAGAAAGATATAGTGCGATCCGCGCGAACCTTTTGCTACCTGATTCTAACTCGTAACCATGGTAACCAAACAATAAACACACTGAGACTCGTCAGGGACTTCAATGCCAACCAGATTTACATTATAACATTCGTTGTGTAGTATCAAAATATTTTAATTTTATTCTATAAATTTCCCAAATTGATATCTCATATATTGTTTCATTAATAATTATGACTAATTTATCATTAGCAACATTTATTCGATATCATTTAAGTAAAATAAATAAGTTCATTTAATTCCTACTTTTAGCATTGTAAACTGCTCTCATTCTCCTAGGTGACGTCAGAGATAGAGCGCTGTTACATATTAATTGCGAATTTCAGTGAAATTATAAGATAATATTTAGTTTTTATCATTATTATTGGTAGTCACAATGGTTAATTTTTAATTTTTATACTTTTTTTCTTTCAATTCGAGAGTGGTCATATAGCCCATTGAGAGCGGTCCTCAAACTTTATATAACTTGAACTTTAAACAAAAGGGGTTTAAAGTTTTCTATAGTGTTCGAGCTATAAAAATTTTGAAGATCGTTATGAATTCGTAGTAAAAAAGTGTCAATAGAATGTGCTAACTAGAAACTTGTATATATTGAAATAAAAAAAGTTATAAGTTAAAAAGTAAATTTACCATAATCTGTTTTTTGCTCATAACTAGTAAGCTATGCATTTTTTCAAAAACAAATAAATAATTTGCTAATCCATGTTTATTAAATAGGTTTTTGTAGTACTAAACTACTAAATTTTCTTGGTATCTACCCATTTTAATAAAGATATATTTTTAAAAATTTCTATGGTCTATTTACTATTTTATTATCAGTAATTATAAGTGCAGTAAAAAATGCATTATCATATTACAAATTCTATTATTTAAAAATTTTATTGTCTGACTAATGTTGCAAATAAATAAAACTTATCTTTTCGTACGTAAAAAAACGATTTGTACTCACGAATATAAAATAATTAATAGCTAGAAAAATTTTCTGAGTCAGGACATTAATTATGAATTGTTCGTGACTCAATGGTATACTCAGTTCATGTTTATTGGAAATTTATTAAACTCATACTGTTGCTTATCAAAAAAGTAATAATTATAATTAATAGTAAGTTTTTTATTTCAGGACCAAAATATGTAAATAAAGTAATATCAACAAACGAAACATACAACAATTGGCATTACCAATTGTCTTCCAAAATACAAAATAAAATAAAATTAATATTCAGTATTTCGAAAAGTTCCTTCAAATCAAAAAACAAGCAAAATAATACCCAAAAAACAAATGGCCGTCTACATATTAAAGTAAGTCCCGTTAAAAAAATGAATACAAAATAATAATAAATTATTTTTAGCATATTTCAGCACCAGGTTGTGAATTCTGTAAAAGTACAGAAATCTGTCTACAAAACTCTTCAGTAGCTTATCCCGAATGTGTTCCCATAAAAGATCCCAGGGATCCAACAGGATGTGGAGGCTTATGTGAACTAGAAATCCAGTTTTGTAAGAAACTAAACAGCACCTTAAACATTTTCGGTTGTATTGACATCCAACAATTGAAATGCAGCGAAAATGAGTGGAAATGTACCAAAAATTTAGTATGTATTGAGAAGAATTTAACTTGTGATGGATTAATACATTGTCCGGATAAATCAGACGAATTTTTATGTGGTAAAAAATATTATATTGTTGATGATAAAAATGTAATTTATAATAAATGTTACAGAATGCGATTTACGGAAAAATTTTCGATGTACAGGCAATATATCCTGTATTCCAAATTCTAAAAGATGTGATGGTGCAGTCGATTGTTGGGATGCTAGTGATGAGTTAAAATGTACTGGAGGTAAAGTATAAATTATTTTTAAAACACAAAAAATAAGGAGTGTGATAATAATTCGCTATTAAAAATTTATTGAGGCATTCCAAAAGATTTGAGAAGTTTAGAGCGATACGTTTGTTCCATAGAGTTACTATAAAATAATAAAATATTACATCTATTTGTTTGTTCACATACTGTGATATACTTGAGACGCCGAACAGATGCACAAGAAATTCCTCCTCCCATTATCGAGCGCTAAATTTTAATAGAACATTGATATTGGTATCCCGTTTTTACACAATTGCTTGAATACGTTTAATGAACTATTGACATCGGTAATAACGGAATCAGTCCATAATTACGTTTCTTTGCTGTTTGCATTTCTATTTTTGTTCTTTTCATACGTATTTATTAAAATATTGCAAGTGTTAACTTTATTTAAAATATAAACAGATTTGCTTCACATTTCTTAATTTGTAACGTGTAAAGCTGACTTCTGCGTACAATGTACTGCGCAATTTAGGCCCTGTCATTTAATTTAATTAGTGCATCTGTTCGGTATCTCAAGTATAGTAGTGACGTAATAATTTTTTTCTTAATTTATTTCTCGAGTACTATTAGGTTTTTTACAAAATAAAGGACACGAATATGTATAAAGTAAAAAATATACCAAATAGAGAGCGATTTGATATACTTTTTTTAACTATTGTAATGGTAATGACGTCACGAAAATATTATTTATTAATTTCTCGTGTTCTATTTGGTTTTTTACAAAATAAAAAAAATACGTCTATAATATTTTTATATGCAATACACAAAATACATGGAAAAATCTATTTGGTTTTTTTATAAAATAAAAAAATACGTCTATAATATCTTTATATCCAATACAGAAAATTCATGGAAAAATCCATTTAGTCTTAATAAATTCTTATTACTGTTAAATAAATATTAAATTAAATATGTGTATTTATAAAACAGAGAATACTGAAATTAATTTTATGAGCAAATAATTTAACAGTATGTCTAATTTTTATTACAGATTGCGGAATATTAAATATTCCATGTTACAACGGTCAATGTATCGCAAAAGAAAAATGGTGTGACGGAGTGTTTGATTGTAAAGACAAATCAGACGAACCTTATGGATGTGTCAACCCAAATGTAAGGAAAATATAAAAATAAAGGAATAATATGTGAAAGAAAATATGTTTCAGGATAAAGAGAGGTGACAAGAAATCAACACAGCCAATATACCTTCCGTCCAGTATATTTAAATCTAGCAATATTTATATAATAAATAGTCAATAAAACTATTTTTATACGGTAACAAAAGGCACAATAAATAACCCCATATAAAACACTCATGACGTTTATTATAATAAATGCATTAAAAGAATTCCTCATCATTGCAATAATCTGCAATCCAACTCAGAATAAAAGTAAAGTTCTCCTGTCTCCCATGCGCCCTAACATAATCATCCACTACGTTCTGAACACATGAAGTGAAATGCTTGAGCATATTGCCCGGCCAGTCATACCTGAACATCGCTATGGTCTGCTTCTCGAAGTTGGAGGGCTTCAAGAACTTACTTCTCATTAGTTTCACAACTAACAATTCGCAAGCGTGCCAGGTTTTAGCCGGCTGGTTTGATTTCTCAAACATGGCTGCGTTTCTCGGACAGAATATCCTGTCGAAGAAACTCTCTCGTTCACTTTTGTGCAAATGAGATTCCCAGAATGAAATTAGGAGGTCTAAGTAAGATGATTGCGATGCTAAGTCTGGTCGGTTTGTTGCTAAAACAAATAGTTGCTTACAAACCGAAAAATGTAATAAAAATTGATGGAATTTTTCAGCACATTTAAATAGGTCTTGATATCGGTTAAATTAAAAAGTAACTTAATTAAAACACATTTTGATTAAAGGCTTATTCACAACCAAATAATTTCAATTCTTAATTTCAATTTCTACTTTGTAGTTCAGCTTGAACTGTTGTAATGTAATACCCGCGTTCACAACAACATAATTTCACTTTCCAATTTGTACGTTTACTTCAAACCTGGCAAGCTCCAAACTTTCCAATTCCACTTTGAAGTGATGTATGCGTATGTTTCATTTTTTATTTTATAAAATTATATTTGACATTTCTTCAGATGAAAATTGTTGTTAGATTGCACTGTTGTAAACATAGTTATGAATAATTGCACGTCAACCTTTATTGTATCACACTGACATTCGCAAATTAAGTAGTTTATTGTGAATTGTTCTGATTGGAAGTAGAAATTACAAATTGAAAGTGGAAATTGAAATTACTAATTACGTGGTTGTGAACGCAACTTCAAATATGATATCAAGAAATAAGTTTTTTCTACAATCAGTATACAAAGTGGGACTTTTCTCAGACTTTATAAAACTTGAAAGTTGTGTATTTCCAACAATCGTAGGTTAAAGGTAAGAAAACATTTTTCACTGCGCATGTGCAGTGTGGGAAAAATAATTTCTCACAGTATTTGTCAACACTGCGCATGTGTAAGGTAATCTTTGTGAGGTTATCTACGCTATATTGTTATGTCAAATAGCTTTCGTACCCGTATTTTTATTCTGTAACGTTTAGCATACTGGTCGTAGAAAAAGTATAGAGTGCCACTCGTGCAAATCACTTCGACTTCGTCTCGTGCCAATACTTTTACACCTCGTGGGAAATAGGCGACTTTCTGCACTAGTTGCACAATATACTATTTTAATACATATTTTTCTTGCATGTGTTAGTTCATAAAATTAGTTCATTATATTAATTTTTTTGTTTTGTGTTTTTTATATACTAAAATATTTTTTTAAAACTGCTATATTAAACCGAAATGATTTAGGGAAATTTGTATGCGTAATGTTGTAGTTTGTAACATTTAATTGATATTTATTCAATTATTTGAAAGTTTTATGTCAATTCTGATTTATAAACATAAAATTTAACAAAATGGCATCTAGTACCAACCTTCTAAAACAAAAAATGCGTATCGAAATGAAGGCATTTTTGATAATAACTGTGTTTCCCAATAATTTTATTATGAACGCATTTGTTTTTTATATTTTGTAATAATAAAAATATTTCATAATTACTTGTTTATCTTTTACAATGGCTTATTTTATATTTTACAACCACATTTGTCAAATTTGGTAAAATATGAATAAATCATATTTTACTAAAATTAACCGAACACTAAAATAAAAACATTGGCCCGTATTACGAGCTCACTTTTATAATAAAATCGCGATTTTAACGCTCATTTTTACATCAAAAACTTTAGTAAAACGAACGTAAAATCGCGATTTTATTATAAAAGCGAACTAGCTCACTTTTATAATAATATCGTGATTTTAACTTTCAATTTTACATAAGATTATGATGTAAAAGTGGGCGATAAAATCGCGATTTTATTATAAAAGTGAGTTCGTAATACGAGCCAATATTTTTGTCGGAACAAAAACAGGAACTAAACTGAGACACTTCATTATCAGTATTTTCGCCTTTATTTTTAATTGAAATAAATAAAACGAATAAAATCCTCTCAACTGAACTCAAAACCCGAAACCGAAAAGAATGTAATTTTTGCCAGAACAAAATCAAGTACTGAAGCGGAATAAAACAAAAATGTTAATTTAATACGCTAACTTTTAATTGTTATATAGGAAGTTATTTTAAAAAACTACGAATGCCCGTAGATAAAATAAAAATATTTATATATGATAACATAATCAGCGAAAAAAGTTGAGGTTCAAGTAAAGTGATAATTTTAATTGATTGTCAAAACCTAATCAGCTCTTTCCAGTAAAAAATAAATCTAAATTCATATTTTCGTTTTGCTTGATAGAAATTGAGCAATATTTTTTTGTACCCTGTCTAAGTTACCGTACAGAAGACCTATTTAAATGTGCCGGAAATATCCGAAAAAATACCAAAAAATTTCGGCCCGACAAGTTACAAATTTTTGTTTTGCTTTTTTTATGTTGGGTACATATTAAAATATATTTGTCGTGCAAAATACTTTACTTAAAATATTTACCTAGCATAAAAAATAGATCGAAGAACATCCTACATATTGTAAATTGTGCAACTTGGTTCATATCACATCTTTTTCTACAAGTATCTTTTGAATTAATTATATTTTGTTCTAAACTTTCTAAGTGAATATTTTCTGGAGATTCATGTGCTATGTACATCAATTCCTACAACATTATTATTTAAAGTAGCTCATAAATAATCATTGAAATTCTCTTACTCTAATTTCTGTCATTAGAGTAACTGGACTAGTTACTTCTGGATCATGGTCTACATTTTTTCCCTTCGCTGGCAACTTATAAGTAATTTTTTTACTACTTTGAGCAGAACTCTGTTTAAGATTGTCCATTTCTGCTACGAATTCCTTGAGGAATATTCCTAAAAAGACATGTCGAAATTTCGTCAAAATGTAACGGAAAATTTATATTTTTTTCTTTAATTATTTAAACATGTTCAAAAAGGTTTTCTAATGGATGTAAATCGTATGAAATTACATTTTTCAAGTTTGTTTTTTGGTTATGACTGATGATTTTGAGGTTAGGAAAACTTGAAGCATTTGTTTTGTGAAAATATATAAAAACAATACCTGGATTTATATGTGAACTAAACCATTGTTCAATTCTCTCTATACTCTGGTGTATAGCTATAGAAATACATGTTTTTCTAGCTATTGGATGGATGTCATCAGCCAACAAAGATACCAAGCTATTTTCGCACCGTACTTTGGTGTACTGTTTAATTTCCTCCTTCGAAGATTTTTTAAAGTCCTCAAAACATTTATCAGACAAATCTTTTGCTTTTTTCATGCAACATATCTAAAAATTTATATTTTATTTCTTATCAAAACTTTTATCAAATAAATACATACAGAAAATTGTTCTAAAATTTTTTCCTGATCTAAACAGGAAATGTGTTTTAAATGATTTTCAAATTCCTCTACAGATTTTAATTTTGCATTTGGAACTAAATTATGGCAAATATATTTTGCGCAAGCTGATGCAACTCTTTCTCCAACTAAATCTATAGTTTTTTTAGTTGATGATGGTTGATTATGGAAAAATGCATCTTCTAATTGTTTCTAAAATTAATTACTTACAAAATTGTAATTTGATATTTTAATGGAATATACCTGTATTTTTTTATTTGATATATCCGCACTTTCCACTACAGTTGAAATAGGGCGAATATATTTAATAGGTCCTTTATTAAAATTTGAAGTTGAATCAGAACTCAAAAAATTTCTAATTTCATACAAATACGGACAACAAATAAACAAGACAGATTCGTCTATTAAATCTAAATGATCTATTCGTGAATTATTTTTTAAATCAATTTCTGTACAAGTATTTTGTAAATATTTTTTAGAAATCCAACTTTGATAAGTGTCTAAAGGAAAATTTGGTCGTTCAAATAACCAACCTAAACATAATTTAATCATTAAAATTTTTTCTAATTGTGAAAAGAATTTTGAGCAATTATAGTGAATTTCAAATAAGTTTTCAATTAGATTAGAAAAATATGGAAGACGCAGTGTTATGTGATCCATCATAGCTAAATAATCAGCTATCCATGGAATAGTTAATAATAGTTTAGAGTTTTCTACGGCATTAACTATTCTAGTTAATATATCTATGGACGGTTTAAACTGTAAATAATAATATTTAGACATAAAATCGTTGAAAAATTATTTTATCTTACATATTTTCTCAAAGAAATTTGAGAAGTTAAAATTTGATGATTAGGTGCAACTTCTGTTTTGTACGGCAAAGAATCTAAAAATCCTAAAAACTTTGCTAAAACTTTTAAACTTTTTAAGGAATTTACAAATATTGTTTTAGTTCCTTGATCTACCACTGCATCTAAAGAAAAATCATTTGTACTTCTTTTTATATTCTTTAAAGAAATAGTTTACCTGTATCATCAGTATCAATAATTAAAATATCATCAAGTTGAGAAATATCAGCAACAAAACAATCTATCAAATGTCTGTGAAATCCTGGAGAACAACTATTAAGAATAAAGTCCTTGAAGAACTCCTGACGTCCTGGAAAAGTCGGTTCGGGACTAGGACCCCCAGTAGATTTTTTCGAAACTAATCTGTCTCTCAATTTATTCAACTTTCCAGCGTCTATATTTGTCAGACAACTTGGAAGGGGTGCTGTATCGCTATTAGACGTTTCTGCCAATAGTTGGTTTTTAAATAATCGTGCAAGGTGAATAGAATTTATTGGGTCCGTATGCATAAATATCAAACTCCGTATTTTGCTGCCTAGAGCAGCAGAAAAATTCCACCCTGATTGTAAATGGTTTGATTCCCAAATTTGAAGGAGCTCGTAAAATAAATCTCGTTGTTTTCTGTTCAAGTTAATGTTTTGTTAATAATGGTGGCGTTTTTGGCCCGACAAATTAGTGGTTTTAACGACAAATTTATTCAATCATAGTTCAGAGAGATGATAATACAATTTTCAGGACCCGACTTCGTATCTCTTACGGTTCTCGAGATCCTAGTTCTACTTCAAGAAACAAATGACGGTTATCCTCACTTTGTGAGGAAACTTGATTACAATTAAATATTTACAAAATTATTTAAATTTTGAAAAAGGCAGGGTCTGTTAAATATTTAATAGTTCAGAGAAATGGTAAATAGATGTGACCTCTGTTTCTACTTTGAGAAACAATTAACGAATATTTTCAGTTTCTGGTTAAGTGTTGCATTATATAGAAACATTTATTTGAAGAAAGTTAATTGGAATTTAATATCATGAAAAATAAATTCAAAAAATTTGATGAAAATTACATAATTTTTGGAATTTTATATATTTTATTAAATATTTAGTAGTTCATAGAGTTGTTAATAGATGTCAGACCATATTCTACTTTAAGAAACAATTGACAAACTTTTTTCAATTTCTGATTAAATAATGCATGTCACAGAAAAGTTTATTTGAAAAAAGTTACTTAAAATTTAATTTCATAACGTATTAAATCCATATTTTTTTAAAATTATTTAATTTTTTAAATTCTAAGAAGTTTGTCAATGTTTAGTAGTTCATAGAGTGGTTCACAGATCACACCTCAGTCAACTTCGAGAAACAATTGATTATTTTTTCAATTTCTGGTTACGAGGTGCAATTTACAAAAAAAAAATCGTCATTACAATCCCTAATTTGTCGGGCTGATTTCCAGTTAATATGGGGTTTACACGAACCCAATTTTCATCATACCTGAACGTGTGAAAACAGGAATCAGACGGAAAATTCTCTCGATTATCCGTATCAGAAATAAAGGAAACATTTTCTCCTCCACTTATAGAATAACTATCCTTTTTCTCCAGTTTTTGTCCTCGGTACACCACTAATTCTTTTGTGAGACTAGGTGCAAAAATTCTCAGTCGAGTATTTTCTTCTAGTAGTTTTAAACTAGCTCTGTCTAATGCGCTTAAAAGATAACTTTGTTTACTCAAAACTCTTGCGGCAAAATAAACGCAGTTATGAACACTTTTAAAAATATCTTCGAAAGTTTCTGCACTTTCTGTCAAATCGGTTAAACTACTCTTTAAAGTTGCGCGTAGTTCTTCAATTTTTTGATCGGTATTATTATGGACTTGTAATAAAACTAAAGTTAGGAGGAAATAAATTTCGGAGAGGGCGTTTAAAACTAGATTTAAGTCAAATAAAGTTGAATAAATTTCAGCTAAAATATCTAATTGATATTTAAAAGTTACGGAATCTAAATTTGGTTTGATTATTGTTTGAGAGCGAACTTGTCTAGGAGTTAAAAGCAAATTTTCATTTTCTTTTGGTCGCGATAAAATTTTTAAACGTTCTTCTAATAAAGCACCGCGTTCGCTATTATTATTTGTAACTTCAGTTTCGTTAATTTGAAATGAAAAACTATTTCCAGAATCAATTCGTTTAGAAGAAAAAGAATCAGACAAATTTGTTGGATTGATTCTTCGTCTAACTTTTAAAGAGTCGGTTTTACGAAATTCTACACTACTGTCAAAAGATTCAACATTACTTTGATTCAAACAATTTTCTATATTTTTAAAACTATCATCTGTTTCTCTCGAGACATTTTTTTGATATTTCTTTTTTGTGTTAGTTTTCCGTACGAGAAAATCGCCTAAACATAAACTAGATGTTTCTAATTTAGATTTAGGAGTTATGGATTTGGAAAACCCGTTCTTTTTATAAATAGGTGACAGAGCTGCCGCGTCTTTATCTAAATCGTGGGGCAAACTTTGACGATTTTTGGCTCTAGGCGTACTAGTCATTTGAGAATTATTTCTGGAATTATTCTCAAACGCAGAAACTCCCAATAAATCATTTTGAGAATTGTTTTTATCTGGAAAAAGTGCAGCGCGTCTAGAATTTGACTTATTTGTAACATTTTTTGATTTGGAAAATGAATTTATTCGACGTGGTGTTCGAATTCTATGGGGCGTAGCCTGTGTTGAAAATGATTGAAGTATTCTGAAACATTTCTAACCTATAAATAATTTTAGTTACGTAACAACAATTAACTTACCCTGAAGTTTCTTCGTGTAAATAGTTTAGAAAAAATAAAACAAACTCTGCTTGATTACATTCATGATTTTCTATTGTTTTACACACGTTGTCCTAAAAGGTTATGTTTACTAAACGTTGTAAATAAAGAGTTTAATATTAAAATTTACCTCTAGTTGTTCATTTTTCAACCATTTAACAATTATTTCAGTAGATAATACACCATTTAATATATTTTTCAACAATAATTCGCACATACTGTACACTTTTTAGCCTAGCTTTTACACGTCAAATTAAATAGTGAAAGTAAAAAGTTATTTATTGTTTTATTTTCATAAAAAGATATAAACTTTAAAATGAATATCATATTTTTTGTATAAATAATCTGTAATATTTCTATTTTTAATAACAGATTTCTTATAGTTGGCGCCAAACAACACAATAAGCAACCTGTTACACTGTGTTGTCCAGATGGTTGCATTAAAATAAATATTTAATCTTCACAAACTTTGAATCTATAAACAATATAATAAAAAGAATTTAACATTTGTGTTTCCTTGTTCTTGGTTTTATGATTTTTCAAAGCAAATATTTAATGTACATAATAAAATATTGAATTTAATAATTTTCAGAATTTTATGTCAATGAAATTTTGTGAAAATTAGAAGGTTGTTGTTAATAATTAAACATGGACAACCAATAGTCAATAATTCATATTTGAGGAAGTTATTACATTTTTTTATAAAGCAGATGTCCAAATTATTACTTAGAAATTATATTAATGATTAATATTCATGATAGGAAATGTTATTCTTAAAGAAGCATTTTTCACTTTCTCATATGTTTGCACAATATACTTTCCTCGATTATTGACAAATCAAAATAAATATAGACGCAAATTGTTACTTTGTTTTTTATACACAGTATAATAATAAGTATCATAACTTATTTTTTTGTAAAAAACAAATGATTTATTTATCATAATTAAATATGACGCACGTGTTTATAAAATATTTCATAGTAAAGAAACGTGATTATTTTATTTTATTACAATTGTTAACAATGAAATTCATTTTCTCGTAATAGGGAAATTAATTAATTGAATAAGATATTAGCTTTTCCTAATGACAGAAAAACCGAAGGTTTTTAGTTTATACGTAATCAATTAAAACAATATATTTATTGGTAATTTTAATTTTTAAAATATTTGGTGCATTGTTGCACAAATTTTTTGTTATAAGAAAGTATTTGACAGCAAGAATGTAGAATGAAAACGAAAATTCCAAATTATTCCGAAATTAGTGACGTAAAAATGTAAGAAAATTACCAGTTTTATGGTTCTAATTAAACTTACATATTGTAGAACTACATATTGGGTAAAAATTGCATAAGGATCTATTGTGCAAAATCTTATACAATAATAAAATATGCAAAATGTATATATGGTCCAGTTGAAAATAAAATTAAGCAATTATTTTTCGAAAATTTTAACTTTATGGTTGTGTAAATAATACATAACACGAAATTAAAAAATACATTCTACATTTCTGAGTTAATAGCTCACTATAATAAAATATAAATAAATATTTCCCTTAAATAATTCTAACCAATCAAAGTACAGCAATTTTTAATTTTGACCAATGAAAATCTTATCAGTGAATATACTGCTCATGTGCGTAATTTGAATATATTTGACATTTATAGAACAATTTAAAATAAATATTAAATATTCATTGCAATTTATTGACAAACTTTTCAAATAATTTAAATTATCTGAAAAATTAAATTATTTTTGTATTTTGTTGAACAACTTATTATTTTTAAAAAAAATTTTTACTCATTTCTAGATCAATGAAAAATATGTTAAAAATTAATTGGTTTTAAGTAAAAAATTTTTTTTAATAAAATACTATCTACATATAGGTGAAACTGAAAGTTGGGCACATGATTTTTCGCGGGAATTATTACAGATCCAAAAATATACTAAATAACATTTGATTATAGAATATTTTACATATTAATTTTAAAAATAAAAATATATTTAAATTTCCATCACATGCTTAAATTCAGAAAAAAATACGCTATCGAATAGGCATAAAAAAGTATAATTCTATTTGAAAAAATATAAGTTTGTGTTGCAACTTGAAAACCACTGGTATAAAAAAATATTTTAATCTTTGAGAAAATGGCCCCCTTGGTCTTGTACAACTTTATTTTTTAGCATTTTTTTATCCGAGTAAAACCATGTGCCCAACTTTCGATTCTCCCCTGTATATCGTATGAATTTAAATTATTTTAGAATATTCATATGTTTAGATAATTCTTCTTAATAGTATTTTATGCAACTAGTGTGTAAAGTAAGTGTTTTTAGTCGAGTGCCGCTTAACACACGCAACGTAGCCGAATGCAGAAGTTATAGCACGAGATAAAAAATACAATGTTACACAAATGTTGCATACAATATTTTTCCTACAACCAAAATATTAATAAAAATTAAATTCAAAAGTAAATAAAACAATTGATAAATGTACCACCAGTGCGTGAAAAGTTCTTTTCAAGCACTAGTACGTAAAAATTGAATATTTACAAACTCTAAAGAGGGCATAAAGTATGTACTTTATGCCCGGTTGTAGGAAAAAATATTTCAAAACAAATTTTATATATTTTGTATTTTCTTTTGATAAATTTTGTTAAAAGTCCAATTCATTCACTTTAATTTAAATAATACAAAATTATATTATTATCATAAGTAATATAACGAAAGCCATGAATTTTATTGGTAATCATTAAGAATAGTTTACAAATATGAAAAGCTGGGGTCATTTTTAACCCAAGTAGTCGTTACTTCGCAGGAATTATGAGTAAATTTTACCGTATAAATTCATGACTTGAATTATATTTGCTTGATTATTTCACGAATGACAACAGTTCAAACATAAAATATTTGATATCAACAATATGTAACTATGACGATGATACTGTGGTTTTATATTTTTCTCCACAAAAAACTTGCTATTAACATGACATGTACGGAATAATCAATGAAATATTATTTTGTATAACATAAAAATTTCATTCAGCTGCAGTAAAAAAAAATACTGTCATATTTTATTTTACAATCTATACAACAAAAATATTCCATTATTCTGTTTTTGTAATATAACTTTCTGATTAATTTCGCTCAATTTTCCGCCTCATTATTTTGCAATGTTTGTGCGTAGAAAAAATCCCAAATTGCAATAAATTAAGGGATGTTCACCTTCACTACAGCGTTGGGAACTCCGGTAATTTGCCCTACTAATGAGACTCCGAATGGCCCCCTTACGGAAAATCGAAATTGGGTCATTCAGGCAGTACACCAAAACTCTCCCCACCACGCGACGAGTCGACACTGACTTCTTTCTTAAACATTTCTTCGCCTCGTAGATTGTCAATTGTTAGGGTGCGCACAAGAAGTGACGATCGTGATAGCATGTTTTTGTTTATTTGAGCATAGTGTACTGGGATACTAACTTCGATATATGGTATGGCAATTGTTTTTATACATTTTATATTTCTTTATTTTTTAAAAAAGTTTAACGAAAATATACCGGTAGAATTATACTAGGAAGTCAAATGCTGATTTTGCGCAATTTATTTCACAATTTCAAACGATGACATACATCTATTTAATAGAAAATAAACATATACTATGTTATACTTTGAAATATATGTCATATTTGTTATTGTTTTTCACATGTTTTATTTTCATATATATGTCAAAATAAAAATTAGATGTAGTATATACAGGATGGTGACTCAAACATCCGAACATAGATTTAACATGTAAAATCATATTTTTGTAATTTCCTGCTTCCCTTATTATTTTAAGTCAAAAAACTTTAAATAACAGTTGTAAAGCACAAAATTCTGCATCTCAATCTAAAAGCAAAATCAATTTTATGTGTCTTGTAAGCGCAAAAATTAGTTATGAAAATAATATAAATCACCCTAAAAATAACAAAAATAACTATTAATAGCAACAAAAATAAGTTCTGTATTTAATATCTTAAAATTATCAAATCTTTCCTTTAATTGTCATAATAGAAAAAGAAAAAATAAGTATTTAAATGTGTAACAAATAGTAAAAATTCTTTGTGACTCTTCCTAGTTTTATTCAGATGAATAGTTTTGGTTTTATTACAATTTCGTTTTTGTTTATAAAATAAAGTATTAATATGCTTTTAAACTAATTTAAAAAATGCTGCAACACTTAAAAATCTTCAAAAATTAAAAATTCAGAAAAATCTTGATTTTTACCAACCCTGGACAAAAAAAAATGAACAAATGTTTATCAGTTTATCTATCAAGTTAGCTGCGTTAGTTTATTTTTATTATTATTTAAAATTACTGTTGAAGTGAATAATATTAGAAAAAATAATTTTGAATTTATAAAATATAAAAAAAATTAAATTGACAAAATAGTAATTAAAATAATAATAAAAAAACTAAAGTAGCTAACTTGACAGATAAACCGTTAAACATTTGTTTCAATTCCATGGCTTCTGCTATTTTTGAGGTAATTTACGTCATTTTCATACCTAATTTTTGAGCTTACAAGACATATAAAATTATTTTTGCTTATTGATTCAGATGCAAAATTTTATGCTCTACAACTTTTATTTGAAATATTTTATCGAAAATAATTTCGGAATCGGGAAATTGCAAAAATATGATTTTACATGTTAAATCCCTAAATTCGGGTGTTCGAGTCACTACCCTGTATGAATCTATGAATGTATGTAACTATGAAACTGTTTTTATACAGAATGACAATTCCACATTTAATAACGAAGAATTTAATTTTTGAAAGGTTCATGGACCTAACTGGAATTCGATGCTAGGATTTTCCTATTACTAGTAGGTCGCTCTGAGTATTTTTCTAGTAGTTACTTACTCTTATAAAATTATTACTATACAATATTTTTAATATAAAATAAATTAAAAAATTAATGTCATATTTGTATTAATTTGTAAATAAATGTCATATTCGATTTTTTCTATATTAGTCATTAATATTTTGTTCAAATTATAGATTATTATTAATAAAAATATTTATTACGTCGATAAAATTTTGATAGGAGTGATAGTTTTTCACATTTTGTGTTCCTTTACTATTTCGTTGAGAACAAAATGATGAAAAGACACTAACAATATTTATACTTCATTTAAGATTCGAACTTAAAACGGGAATTAAAAATTATTACTAAATAAATAATAAAAATACAAATTATTTATACACATAAATAAAAACATTTTAGTTGTGAATTTGAAATTAGTAATGCTCTAATTCAATAGAACTGTTAATAAGTTTTTAAATATAATTGTTCAAATTTTTTCCAATGAAATTATTTTGTTACTAAAAAACCTGTTGTGGTCACCAAAGAATTGACCATATTATCAATTATGTTCACTAAACAATAAATTATTATAATTTTTAAATAAAGCTTGTTACTTTTTTACAGTAACTTTCTTCAAATATTTTTTCGAAATATTTATCTCTTACGAAATATTCGCAAAAATTCTGAAAATGACAAAAGTAAACTGTTACTTCCTGTTGACCGATTTTAAATTTGATCGACTCGCGCCATTGATGTCTGAACTTTAAATATTTAAATCGTTTTAGTCGATTTATACAGTCGGACAAGAAGACATCACGTTAAAAATATTTTGAAGATCTTAATTTGTAAACATTAAAATCTTGAAATATCAAAATCAGCATGATTACAAATTACAAAGTCTTCTTTAATACATGTCGTTAGTAAAAATGATTTAATGTAGGCCAATACTCTAATTCAAAAGAATTGCTAATAAGTTTTGAAATATTTGTTCTTACAATTAATATGGGAAAACATTTCTGTTTTGTTTACTTAAAATATTATAGATAATGCCACAAAATTTTCGTTCTTCATAAAAAAATATTACAAATGCAATTTAAAAATGGATATTATTTAATGAGTCTTTAATAAATTTTTAATAATTTTACTATGGAATTAAATCAACTGATTTTTTTTTATAGATATCATTGATTTTTATCAAAGATAAAAAAGTACAAATTTATAATAAAAATTAAATTATTTGCTACAAAGCTATTAATAATAACCAAAATATGTTTTGTATATAATAATATTTTAAAATTATATGATATTTTACCACTTTAATTGTAGTGTAACAGAAGAAAAATATAAGTATTTAAATGTGTAACTAAAAGTAAAAATCCTTTGTTAGTCTTTTTAATTTTATTCAGATGATTCGTTTTGGTTTTATTTCAGATTTCGTTTTCGATTATGAAATAAAATATTTATAATGTTTTTTAAAACAATTAAAAAATTACAGTAACACTTAGACATCTTTAAAAGTAAAAAAAATAAAAAAAAACATAATTTATTTAGTCAAAGATTTTTGATTTTTTAAAATAAATCATGATATTTGCCAACTTTGCTTTAAACAGAAAAAAATAAAAAAAGTAATGTTTTTAGAAAGCGTTGATATTACAATATTTTTTTAAAACTATTTGGTTTTTATAAAATAGTTTAATTAATTATTAGCACAATTTTTTTTTGTTAAACCCAATATTATTTTTATTTTTGAAACATTAACCTAGAAAGTATTTATTAATTTTGCAGTAATGGCGATGAATATATAATATAATATAATTAAGAGCAAAGAATTGTTAATTTTTTTGAAAAAAATAACAATTGGAAAATGTCGTTTATGAAAATTAAATAATTAAATATGAAGTTTTTATTTTGTAAAATATAAAAAGTCATTTTAAATAATTTTTGTTTTTTTTTTGTGAAACCCAATTTTTTTTAAACAGTGCACTAAAAAGTACCTATTATTTTAGGAATAATTGCAGACAAAATATAATCTACTGGTATAGTAAAAAAAAAATACTTTTTGTTGCTTTTTAAAAACAAATGTATTTATTAATCATTAAATCAAATGTTTATAGAAAAAATACTTTTAAATATAAATGGTAATTATTATTAATGTTTTTTTCTTTTAAGACAAATATTAAGAACAAAGAGTTGTTTATTTGTTTGGAAAAATATCATTTAAAATAATTTTTAAAACAACTTTTTAGCCGCAATATTTTTTTTATTGTTGTAATAGTACGCTAAAAATTATTTTATATTTATTAATTTAGGAATAATTGCAGTAAAAAAATAATTTGAATATAAATTTTAATTATTGTTCAGGCTTTTTTAAGACAAATGTTAAGAATGTTGTTTATTTGTTTAGAAAAATTAACAATTGTAAGTATAATTTATAAAAATTAAATAATTAAATAATAAGTTTTTATATTTTAAAAGAAATGTATAAGTAAAGAAAATTAAATACATAATAGCAGATTTTTTGTAGCACACAAAAAATAAGTGAAACCATCTTTGAGTAACATAACAAATTTAAAAGTCAAAAAATACTTTCATTTATAAGAACCAGTCTTCTCAGAAACTAAAAGTGCTAGACAAAAACCTGCTCTGTGGTGTGTGGTGTGTATACCACAGACCTAGATCTTCCAGGCTAGACAATACTGTTGGATGGTCCACTAATTACCGGTTCAAGTCAGGTGTGAGGCATTAACGAAAAGGTATGCGCAGTACAGTTAGTCCAATTGGTTTGAATTTGGGACAACGGGCGACGACTATAAGGAAATTGAACGGTATAAAAGGTTCAAGTTGCGTACAACATTTTGCAATATTCGAGAATTCGGTTATATAAATTGTCTATCGTTTAATAAGACATTCACTGGCTCAGCTAGCTGCTAGCTGTTATCTAAATTTGGGGACACGCGAACTTTATTGGAATATAATTATCGCACAAAAAATTGTCCCATTTATTATTAATTAATGCAAAAAATTAGCATCAAAATATTATTCATTGCCAGTCATTAACATCTAGATTTAGTTCCAAGAAATTATTTCACGAGCGGAAGTAAAAATTGTGACATAAGTATCCCTAGGGATGTGGTTCTCAAACTTTTTTATGTGATTAAAAATGTTAGGGGAAGGTATTGATAACATCATCTTGTCGGGTGAAATCGTGGGATTTCCGAAGTAAATAAATATGAAAACTGACAGTATTATATACAAATATAATAATGAATGAAACATACAAAAAGAGTTATAGATTAAACTAACGAAACTACCAAACATAGGCGCCGACATTTGGATATTCATGAGGAGGCTTAAAAAAGGAAAACAGAAAATTCATAAAAAAATTGGCATATAAATTAAAAAAAATAAATAAATAAAAATAAAATCACTAAGATACGAAAAGCATATATAGTTTTAAAGAATACTATATAGTGTTATTAAAAGTAAAAGTGATACTCTGTGTTGCGAGTGTGTAAGTTCGCACAACGAGCGAAGCGAGTCGGACAATTGCTTGTGAGGCACACAAATTCAATTTATAGGTTATCAATTTAAATGTGTTAATTATAGATGGTTTTGTAGTAACTTAATCTAGTTTTTTTTTGTATTGTACAAGTTATTTATTATTCGCTGATTCTAAGTAATTCCTACGGATACTTATTTTACTAGTCACAAAATATGTCACTTTTATGACGTTTGAAGGAAAATGTATTTTTTGTAACATGTACACCCAAAATGAGCCAAAAGTGCCTGTTAGAGATACTTTGCCCCCCCCCTTCGACTTTTTTTTTTCAAAATACCCCTAGGGAGAAAAATGCATATTTCTCCCTTCAAAACGAAATAATTTTATTGTTATTAAGTTTATCTGTGCAATTTCCTTAGCTAAAGTCACTATATCCTATAAAGAAGCTATTGAATCCATTTTGTTTCGAAATTAAAACATTAATTTCAAAATATAAATATTTATTGATTCGGAATTTTAAAATTATACCCTTAAATAAAACCAAATTGGTTAATTTACATTATTATATAAATTTTTTTAATTTAATGTTCAATTTAGTGATCTGTACTTTTTCCTAAAATGAAACAAACAAACAAACATCAAATGTCCAAAACCAACTATCACAAAAGATAATCAGGTGTGCCTTTAAAATTTTAAAACAGAGGGGCGCACATTTTCATCTTCTAAACATTTTATATTTTCTTAATGACTAACGAAATTATTGTTGTTGTAGCAGGATAATTTAAGAAAATATTTATAAATAAAAATAAAGCAACTATAAATCAAAGGGGCGGAAATCTAAATAGGAGAGGCATATGCTCTTCAAACACAGTATAACGACGCCTCTGATAATAACTGTTATCCGCCTTTTGATTCCAAAATATATTTCTCTCTCTCTCTTTCTCTCTAATATGTGGTCCATACGTATAGCGGTACTTTATAGGATATAGGATATAGGTAGTGAGTTTATCATCAACAGATTTTTTCTCTAATCGGTGCTTCAGTTTGTTCTATCATAGTTAAATAATTTTTTGAAATACATATCATATTTACGTAGTTATCAACACCAACCAATTATTACAGTAGCAATAAATTATTTCCACTTATTGGTACAACATTTTCAATCATTGTGATTGGTTGATTTTCATAATTGTATTTTCGATAGTAATACCACTAGAGATTTGATTTGACCGGATATTTTTTTATTTATATGAACACATGGTTGCTTGACAATTTGTTGAAAAAAAATTGACAGGACAAATCAAGAGACTAAGTGTGAATATTTATAAATAAAAAAATATTTCGCACTAAAATCAAACATCGATTGGTATTTGTCGATATAATTCCACTATTACAGAGGCATTTGAACCGAATGTGCAGTATTAAACTGAATTGAAAATATTTTTTTCTACGACCATTAAAATATTTGCTTGTTGTATGTTTGTTATTGCTATTAATTAACGTAATCATAATCATATAAAACGAATATAACTTGAATAATAAATCAAAAATAGTTGTTTTAATTAACGTTTTACATTTCCAATAAAATAAAATTAAAAATTTTGACAGAATGTAATGCAAGTTGACATCCCTACATTTTGCCGAAATAGAGAGGGTCTGGACGATTTTGAGTTCTGTAAATTGTAAAACTAGTTATAATGAAACAGAGGAGCGAAAACTATTTTTTATTTCAAAATCGTATTGTTTAATTTTTTAGTAGCTAATTGCTAGGAAGTAGAGAAATTAAGACATCTTTATTATTAAAATATAAATGAATTAGGAAATAATAATGTGGTCGTAGAAAACATATATCGCTTGGAATGTCCATTTCATACTCGTATAAATTGCAGTACCATTGTTGTACAATATACTATTATTTACTTGACATATTAAAAGTTACCACATGGAGAATGCAAAAAAAATATCCAATTTATACACTTGCATTTTGCCTTCCTAGTAGTGGAGTTATCAATATAATTTTCAAAAGAAAAGTTGACATAATTAGTAATGTAAAATGACATGACATACTACATAATAGAAACATTTTATTCTTTATGTAACTTTGTAAATTATATCAATTTGTACTTCATCCGACAATTTACGTTTCTTAATGATTTATTATGTAACAAAACATATGTAGTTCATATTTTGTTTTTGCGACAACCAAACAATAAATTTTTCAAATCTGCTGGTGTTTCAAGTATTCTGAGAACAATTATAAAATAATTGAATAATTTAAGATATCAGCACTCTTGAGTTAATCTTAAGTGAATAATAAATTTCACTTCTTGTAACAATTACTTTTATCACAATTGCTTAAATAATAACCTAAATGTTTGTACAATGCAATTCTTGTTGCAATATACTTTTTACATCTCTTTCACAACCAGCGTTCTAAATTTACGTTTCCAAAAATAGAATTAGAAAATGCATTTATGTTTCATATCTTAATTGAATAAATGTTTATAATTAAAGTTAATTTTCATTTTGTTGCATATTATTATTTATGTACCAAGGGCATTACGAAGATATTTATGCCTCAGGGTATACATAAGATCAAATAATGCTCCGTGAAATATACAATTTGTGGTATTTTGTGTTACTGATAGTGTCCCATCGAAGTTTCGGTTTCGGTCGCAGGGTTCGTATCGGGTCTGACGCTTTCGGTTTTAATCCTCTATTTTTTTGTTTGTTAGATAATAGTTTTGTTGTGTACGTTCTTTCATTTATCTTCCTTTCGAAGATATCGCTACATCAATACAACAGTGAGATTTCTCAAAAATCTAAATTTTAGGAAAATAGCACTAATGTAAATTTTTGGAATATCTTTGAGTGCCACTATTGTAGAGTCACCATTCGTATTGATTTTGTCAGTAGAGTACTGATTTTCAGACCCTTGTACTGATAAACAAATTGTAACATATTTTGTACTGATTTTTTACATACTGTACTAAATATACTGATTTTCGATTTTTTATAATTATTTATTGTTAGATGTTTATACATTTTCATATTATCTAAGTATTAACAAAAATCTCTGTCTCTAGACATGGTTTGATTTTGTTAGTAAGTGACTTGATTATAAACAGTTTGATTTTGAGAAGAACTGTAAACTTTAGCAATAGCAATAAAATTAGAGCAGTAATATTGCTATAATTTTTCCATTTGCCCTTACATGTTATCCAAAAGTTTATAAAGATTATAGAGAGGCAAATGTTTTTAAAGTTAATGTAGAAATAGAAAAAATAATATATTAAAATGGTCACTCTACACTATTGAATAATTTGATGAAACGTTAGAATTTTTAACAATGAAATTTAAATTTTTTTATCTAATTACCTAATAGGTAAATAATAAATGTTTGTTATTTATTTATTCTCTAAAAAATACCAAATATATGCATTGCTGTATAAAGGCGCACTGTAGATATTTTATAGTAATTTTTTTTTCTGAACAACTGTAACTATTTTCTTTGTTCTGACATTTTTTTTTTAATGTAATTATGCAAGGTGTTCAATAAAGCGAATTAAATTTCAATTTCAAATGAATATAACTCGTTATTTTCAAATGGAACACCCTATATTTTATTATTTAGTTATGTGTCTTTTTATATTATCTTCATATGTTATTGAGGGTATCCTATGCCTAAAACCAATAATTTCGGAGATTTTCACCATTTTTATATAAAATTATTTATTCAATTAAAAATTAAATCTTATTAATTTAATTTGTAGATTTAATACAACCACTTATTGTACAATTAAGTAACGTTATTTTAAGAAAATAGCATACATTACAAACTCCTAATTTATCCTTTACTGTTCCAATTTCAATTTCCTTCGCTGTTCCTTTAAACAAGCTTTATAAAACGTATCTTAAACAAATGAATGTTCTACTAATTAAATAATTAAAGAACCGTGTTTGTTACAGACAAAATGGCGCCCAATTTAACCAACAATACCATGCCATTGACGCCGATACAAGAATTTTTTTCGGGGTCAACAATATTCGTGACGGGAGCCACTGGTTTTATGGGAAAATGTCTGATAGAAAAGCTACTTAGAAGCTGTCCGGACATTGAGAAAATTTACATATTGGTGCGAGAAAAAAAAGGGAAGGCCATTGCAACAAGAGTGGAAGACATGTTTAAGGACGTGGTATGTACTCACATTAAAGTAATTGTTTTCTTAGGTTTATTTATTTCAAGTTACAATTAAAGCTGATGTCATTTGTCGATGGAAGTAAGAGATAATATTTATTTAAGCGAAAACGCGTAACTGCAAGAAAGACATACAATGTGAAGACGTATTAAAGTTGTAAAAACTGAATTTGAAATTTTTACTTCTTTTGATGCTGAGTACGTTATACAGGGTGGTGACTCGAATACCCGAACATAGGGATTTAACATGTAAAATCACATTTTCGTAATTTCCTGCTTCCCTAATTATTTTAGGGAAAAAATCTTCAAATAACTGTGGTATAGCATAAAATTCTGCATCTGAATCAATAAGCAAAATAAATTTTACGTGCCTTGTAAGCTCAGAAATTAGGTTTGAAAATAAGGTAAATCACTCCAAAAACAATAGACATGGAATTGATACAAAAATGAACAAATGTTTAACGATTTATCTGTCTAGTTAGCTGCGTTAGTTTATTTTTATTATTATTTGAAATTACTATTGAAGTGAACAATAATACATAAATTAATTTTGAATTTAAAAAATAAAAACAAAATAAAATTATTGTGTTTTTTAGTGTAACTTGACAAAACAGTAACAGTAAAATAACTTGACAGATAAGCCTTTAAACATTTGTTAATTTTTGTTTCAATACCAGAGCTACTGCTATTTTTGGGGTGATTTACCTCATTTTCATACCTAATTTCTGAGCTTACAAGGCACGTCAAATTAATTTTGCTCATTGATTCAGATACAAAATTTTATGTTCTACAATTTTTATTTGAAACTTTTTTTACCTAAATTAATTACGGAAGCAGAAAATTGCGGAAATATGATTTTACTTGTAAAATCTCTATATACGAGTGCATGTAAGAGTAACCTTTCTGTATGTTTCAACTATTACCCACCCACTATTAGTAACCTTTATTTGACAAGAGAAATTGTTTTTCACTACCGCTTACTTGGTAACCATAGTCATGTAGGCCAATAATAAATTATTATTAACCATGGTTGATAATGTAAACTGTCACTTTTTAAAGAATCTCATGTCTCCAATTTAAATATATCGTCAAAATTGAATAAGTAAATCAAATAATTAAGAAAAAAGTTAATGTTCATGTCAAAATGTTTGTTATTGTCAATATATTTTTTTCACTAGTGAAAAAAATAAATATAAATCGCGGTTGCAATACCATTATTAACCAGCGCCTTATGTCCCTCAGTAGCTTCGCACGTCTGGACACAACTTGGCATTAGGTCAATAATGATAGTCTTCTCAAACTTCGTGTATAATATACTATTTTAGTTTTATTCAACAACGTGATTTTTCCAAATTATCATTGGCTTATGACATCTAACATATTTGGGTTATACCTCCAAATTTTTATAATTTAAATACTAATCGACAATATTACATTTTTAATAGTTTAAAAATGACTTGAACATAAATTGAATAGTATATTATTATTTTAATGTTCATCCCACTTCCGGTTTAACCGGAAATATATTATATGACTCAATTTCAAATTTTTCACTAATTAAATAATGTTGCCATCCTGATAATTTTACTGGGGAATAAAGATTGTATTTTGAATAATAATTTTACGGATTATATTATCATATAAATTCTAAATGATTATTTCACATATGTCATTTTGACCCAATAAGATTACTTCATTTGATGGTCGTAGGTAGTTTTTCAATGAAGAAATTTGATAAAAGCACAGTATCATAGTCATGGTTACATTTCACTGATATCAAAGACTTTATGTTTGAACTGTTGTCATTCATGAAATAATAAAGCAAATATAATTCAAGCTATGAATTTAACAGGTAAAATTTACTTATAAACTTCTTGCGAAGTAACGACAACTCTGGTCAAAAATGACTGTTAAATCCCTCCAGCTTCGCTGTCGTGATCTAAATGTCATTTTGACACTCTTTTATTTGTTACTACGCAACAACTATTCGTATTTTTTTCCAATAAATTCATGACTTATTATATTACTTATGAAAAAATTCATCATCTGCCTAAACAAAAACAACGGATATTTAAAAAAACTAACCAGATATATACAATAAAAGTAACAGTCCATTAGCTTATGAAAATGTATGACAGTTTCCTAAACGAGTGTTGAATATTAAGGTTATGTGTCCTTATTAGGAATGGGAAATTCGTTGTCATTAGTAGGAAAATGATGGCACTACACGCTATGGGGAAACCTTAATGTTTTAAATTCGGCTGGGAGATGATGACGTCTTTATTTTGCAATTTAGAATCGGTGTGCACTGAATAACAATTTAAATGATATTTTAATAATTTATTTTTAACAATGTAAACGTCGAAATACGCCATTAGAAAAGTCATCGAACTAACTATGCGAATCGTGTTTAGAAAAATTTTTGTTCAACATTAATTCATGTTTGTCTTAATCTTAACATTAAGCACAATGAATGATAATGTATCTATCATAATTATAATTTAAGTACGGTAAACTTATTAAAATATTAAAGACAACCGGTAAAACACTTACTGTTAGCAGTACTTATTAGGAGAGCGAGGATTTTAAACATCTAAGGCCTGGTATGACTCATAACATCCGTGGTTTGTTCAATAGTTTACCGGTTTCACGTTATTAAAAAATATAATTTTATAAAATTTTCTTGTGAGTAATATTTTCATGATCAAATCTGTTGGTGATATATGACAATTTTTCCATGTTCTTTTAACAATGCAACTCATAATTTGTCATTCAATTAAATCACAGTATTTTTGTGAACTTGTTTTTTGGGACAGAATGTTTTTTAACCAAGTTAAACTATTTTTAATTTTTCTTTGAAACTAATACAAAATTTCAAATGGTTAAAACAGAATAGGCTGTTTTGGAACATGCAAAAACATTTATCTATATAGTAACAAAAGGTGAAGTAATTTCTAAAGCAGTTGTGCAGTACTTTTGCGTAAACTCGAAAATATTTGAAAATATTAAATTTTGCCCTCGAAAATTTAAAAATTTTACAATATTTTGTTTGTAATATTTTTTAAAGAATTAGCTACGCTGATGCCAAATTTATAGACAGAATTTAATTATCTCTTTTCGTATCGGAGATATTTGCTGTCATAATTGCACCTAAAAAAAGTGTGTTTTTTGGCAATATATTTAAAATGGATACAGATACAATCTCAACGATTATACCAATCGATTCTACGGGAAAAATTACATAAAGAAATGTTTTCTCCGCATATACGTTCTTTGGAACGATTATGTGAAAAATGAGAAAATCGAAAAAACCTAAATTTCAATTTTTCGCCTGGAAACTTTTTGTCTCCAAAATTTTTCATTTTATGGACTTAAGTAGATATTGATGCGCTGATTCCAAATTTTCAAACAGAGTTCAATTATCTCTTCCCGTTCTCGAGATATTTGAGTTCAAAGTTATACCTAAAAAATCAGGTTTTTTAGGTATACCCCTTAAATGGTTAGGTTTATGACTTCGGCGACAACACCATTCGATTCTATGGGCAAAATTACATAAGTGTACCAATTTTCAGATTTTTATCTCAACAGATAGAATTTCTAGAAAGAAAAAACTGAAAATGGCAAAAAATCGAAAAAAATCGTAAGGGGTTCATCAGGCATTTTTTTCGATTTCGCCGATTTTCGTTTTTTTGCTCTAAAAATTGTATCCGTTGGAATAAAAATCTGAAAATTGGTATACTTATGTAATTTTGTCCGTAGAATCGATTGGTGAGGTCGTCGAAGTCGTAAACCTAACCATTTAAGGGGTATACCTGAAAAAACCTGTTTTTTTAGGTATTGCTAAAACTCAACTTTGAACACGAATATCTCGAGAACGGTAAGAGATAATCAAATTCGGTTTGAAAATTTGAAATCCACGCATCGATGTTTACTTAAGCCTAGAAAACAAAAAGTTTTGGAGAAAAAAAGTTCCTCGGAGAAATTTTGAAATTTAGGTTTTTTCCATTTTCTCGTTTTTCGCCTAATCGTTTCAAAGAACGTATATGCGGAGAAAACAATTCTTTATGTAACTTTTCCCGTCGAATCGATTGGTATAATCGTTGAGTTTGTATCTCTACACATTTTAGAGATATAGCCAAAAAACACACTTTTTTGAGGTGCAATTTTGACGGCAAATATCTCAGGAACGAAAAGAGATAATTAAATTCCATTTGAAAATTTGAAATCAGTGCGTCGAGATCTATCAATGTACATAATTTCCTAAAATCGAAGTTTTGGACACAAAAATGAGTATTTTTCGAATATTTCGCGTTTGTCAACACAATTTTTGGTTAATAAAGTTGTTTGGTGTGTTTTAACTCTACACAACTTTGATATGAGGTTATAGGTTTTGAAGCGACGAGCTTTAAACATTCCCTCATTCTATAATCACAGAATAGGTTTATACAGAAGCGACAGTAAGACAGAGAAGCGAAAATTAGAGAGAGATGGAGAATGTGCACAAATTTAAAGGGCCCATAATTTAAAATCGAAAAATTTCTTCACATCTGACAGAGAGATAGGGGAAGAGCACAAATTTAAAGGTCTACACAGTGCTTCAAGGTCATAGAACTGACTAGGGGAACATGAAAGTTACCGACACGGAGTGTCGCTTCTGTGTGTAACTATTCTGTGCTATAATCTTTTGATTATGCCCTTAATAAATAAATAAGTATTATATGTTTAAAAAAACAATTCCTAATGACAGTTTTAAAAGTAGCTAATACTATTATAAGTGTTTCACTTGTTTTTTACATTTCTAAAACATGACAATATGTCTCTAGCTGTTCGCCAAGGTGTTAGCAGTGTCAGACAAACTCCGAGACAAAGTGATCCCCATCGCAGGCGACGTCTCTGTGCCAGGTTTAGGAATGAACCTGGAGGACAGAGCCCTCCTTGAGAAAGACGTGCAGGTGGTGTTCCATGCCGCCGCCACCGTCAACTTCAACGAGAAGTTGGCTACGTCTGTGGCCATCAACTTCAACGGCACCAAGGAGGTTATGGACCTCTGCCGAAGCATGGCCAAGTTAAAGGTAATATTAATAATAATACCATATTCCCGTACTAATAATTACACAAAGATGTACTGGCAGTACAAAAGTCTCATGATATCTAATGTACAGAAAGCATATTGTGTAATAAGTGCAGAACGTTATCTATATTGTATTAACTGTGATTCTGCATTGTTTTTTTCTTTTTTTTGCAAACCAGTTAAATATAACAGAACAAAAATTTGATGTGCTCAATACATTACCTCCCGGCACTATAGTAATACATTATATATAAGTTTTTCAATACATTCAATTTGTACTTTTAAAATTAGTTTGTTATTGCAGTTCACAATGTTTTTAATTCATATCATACCTAAAATTTCTTTCATAAAATTTGTATGACTAAAAAAATAGCTATTTTTGGCGTTACTAAAACCTGAACCGAACTTATCTTGATTCACGTATGCAAATATATTCCTTACATATTTTTTCCACCTTTTTTAATTTTACAATAAAACTACTTCATATTTACTTATTGTATCTTTTAAACTTACTTAAATCAAATTTGACATCATATGTCAAATTTAGTGAACATATGAAAAATTCATCTGGTTTATAGAAATTCCTCAGTCTAAAAGATATGTAATTTTTTTATAAATTATATATTTTTTCTGTTTAGCTACAAGTTAAATATATAAACGTTATTATGCAGATCGGTAAAAAATTAAAAAATATTTATATTTAATAAAACGTAAATTGCGAAAAAATAGATTTGGAGGTATTTTTTTGGAAAAACAATTTAAAGTTTCAAGTAAAGAACTATTACCGGTTAACCACCAATTGTAGTCAAAATCTAATCAGTTCGTTATATTTGAATATAACTCTTAAATACCAAATATATTTTTTACATGTATGGTATTGGAGTTATCGTGGACGAAAAATCGTAACAGACACCACGTTAAAAATAGTAAAATCTAATTCTAGGAACCCTAATTCGTGCTTATATGTTGAAAACTCACACTCGAGAAATTTGACCAAAAACAATATTTCCCTTATCCATATATTGATAGGCGGGAGGTAAAAAGAAATTGAAAACATAATAGACATTATCAGATGTTCCAGAAGTTGCTAAAGAAATTAGATTTTAATTCTTTTAGTCTAGAAATTTTCACAGCTCTAAAAAAAGTCACAAAATCATTACATTTTGAAAAAATATAATAAAATCATTTTTTTTATGACAAATGCATTTACTGACGCAATATATAAATTATTTTATAAAAAATAGTAAATTGTTATAACCTCACATTTGCTTTTCAAAACAAATATTTAATTTTCTTTTTACATCATTATAGAAAAAGTTTATTTGAATAATTTATTCAAATATTTATTTTCACTTTTTTGGTCCACGTTTAATTTCTTTGTAATGACGTGTGTATGATATGCGACAAAAATATTTGCTTAATTTTATGTTCAGAAAATCATTTTATTATATTTTCTTACGCTATTGTCAATATATGTCATTTGTTTTATTTATTTATCTTTTATTGTTTGATTTTCATTAAAAATATGTATTTTGCAATGTTTCCTTTACAAATTTTTAATTATTTATTCATTATTTTAACAGAGGAAATAATTTTCCGGTGAAATTGAAACAATTTTTAAATTTTGACGTTAATTTTATTTACAGTCTTCTACTTTCTCTACGTACAAGTGGTTATATAATGATGAATCAAAGGAAAATATGCCACATTTTCTCTTTTCTCTTGTGCTTTGATTCATTCAAGTTCAAATTTTAAATGAAAGTGAAAGAATACATGAATCTCGAAATGCAACACGATATACCTATGTCGTAAAACAGTTGCATAAACACAACATACTAACAGAATGAACATTTGTGTACAATGATCGCACTGGAATGAGGAACTCCCTGTTCTATTTCGTAGTAAAAATTACGGTGATCAGTTTTTGTTTTTACGGAGGGTAATTTTGATAAGGCACAAGATATCCACCTCCTAATAAAGTACCTGATAGCTAACTATTAGGAGAATAAGTTATTTATTACCTAAATATTTTATTTTGTGATATCAATACGAATTAATTATATGTTAACTATTAGTGACCTAGTACATAAACTTAAGGTTATTCTTAAGTTGGGTAAAGCCATTTTAGGAAGTGAGATAAACATATCGAATAAACAATGTGTTGAAGAGAAATAAAACATTAACAATATTTTGACTTTGAAGTTTTGAGATTAGCACATGTTTGGAAGTTTGTTTAATTTCTGTAGTAAAATAATAATTTATAATATAAAACCACGTACGTAATTGCAAAATTGTTAACCTGTATGACGACGATGTCAAAGGTTATATACTTTTAAAATTATTAATAATAATTTAATTACACTATATATGGCGTAATTTCTATAAAACACGATTTTAATTTTTTTTCATATTTTTCCCCAATTCTATCTCCAAAATTACTGATGTTACGACAAAAATGAATAGAATCATTTTATTTGAGAATTTACTTTAGTAAACGGTTAGTTTTTCGATAAACTCAATAAAAAGACTTCTGGTTTCAGTCTTTCGGCTTCGTTCGATCTATTTGAAAATGATTATGAGTTTCATTAAAACATGACGCTGACTGATCCTATCATTGTATACTTCATAATTGGTCCACAGGATCCTACACATCATTCAAAAGGCAGCGCGTCGAGTCCACGGAACACGTGGAACACCAGTATTTATGCCATTGTATTATAACAATTTGTAGTGGTTTGATGGTTACAGGAAATTAACAGGGTAATAATTTAAAATCAGTCATATTTATTTTATTATTTATTTATTTAAATTACATGCTGAAATCACATGAACAAGAAACATAACTTTCTGCACTTGTTGAATAATATGCTATAAACCAATAATTTTCAATAATAATTTATTTTTCCGTATCCATGGTATGTACGTGACAAATTGTGTACTTCATTTGAGGTTAACATTGATGCTTAAATATGAAAAGCGGGATGATATTAACAGCTGTAGGTTTTATAAATACAGAACAATGTCTTTTCTACTTGCTGGTCATTTTTGGTTGTTGTTTACTTACAACCCTATGTAACAGTACAACGTTTTCTCTACGTCTTAGATGTTTTATTTTGCCACCAGATGTTAGACACTTTGTTGGTTCTTGCCTATATCTTCTATTATGACGCAACTTATAACTTAACTATTTCGTTTTGTTTTTGTTTTTCAGTCCGTAATCCACATCTCAACAGCCTACACAAACTGCCACCTGCCTCAAATCCGCGAAAAGATCTACCGGTACCCAATCAGCTACCACCACCTGTCTAGCATGCTGTCCAAACTCGACCACCATCCGGACATAACCCCTCAGTTGATCCACCCATGGCCCAACACCTACACGTTCACCAAGGCCATGTCGGAAGCCCTTATAGAGGACACTAGGGCCGACCTCCCTCTGGGGGTGTTCCGCCCTGGGATCGTGATCTCCACGTGGAGAGAGCCCCTGGACGGGTGGCTGGATAATGTGTACGGACCCACGGGGATAACTGCAGGAGGAATGGCAGGGGTTGTTGGATCATTGTGGGCTAATCCCGACCTGAAGGCTAATGTGGTACCGGCGGATTTTGTCATAAATGCGCTTATTGCTGCAGCGTGGGCCACGGGGGTTAAGAGGGGCAGGAGGGAGGATGAGTGGGAGGCTGATGAAGATAATAACACGCTAGGTGAGATTCAAAGTGCATATGGTATAACTTTAGACTATGAACTGTCATGAGCGCCGACTACAAGCAGACATTTACGTAATATTTTTTTTACATCAGTAATAAAGCCCAGGGGCCTGTTTCATAAAACTACAAGTCTTGTAATACAAGTGTATCACTATTATATTGAAAATTTGAGAAGCGTTGCCAAGTGATACACTTGTATTACAAGACTTGTAGTTTTGTGAAACAGGCCCCTGGGGTGGAATTCTATAACTCATAACAACTACAAATAAAAACTGCACTTTTTAAAATATCAATTACAAACGTCAAATGACAAATGTCACCATAGGGGAAATTCAAATTTGCAATGAATTTAAGACATTTCCACAAGAGTGTAGACTTGTAGAGTGTACTTTATACAGGGTGGCCCAATGAAAATTATTAAAAAACGCTCGAACACGTCCATTTTAATATAAAGGGGGACACCTGAATGGATTAGTACCTTTTCAACATTTTTTTTATTTTTCAAATCCAATCATCAGTTCCAGAGAAATATCGTTTAAAACAAATTTTATCAGGTGTGCAAAACTGCAATCAAGTAGGCTCTGCGGGTTGCCGGGGTGGCAATGGGACTTTGGGACCTCTGCCTCGCCTGGTGGGTCTGGTTAGACCGCTTTTCAAGGCATCTCGTGCCTTGAAGGTGATCTAGTTCAGCCAGCTGGGAATTGGAGCACACTTCAGCGTGTGTTCTAATTCTTGACCTGCTGAAACTAGAGCACGTTCTGAAGCAGATTTGGCTGCTTTGGGTTGTGCTCTGGTTACAGTGAGACATGAATTAGAACATTCAAAAGTGCTTGCTCCAATTCTTGATCTACTAAAACCAGAACACATTCTGAAGTACTTTTAGCTGCTCTGGTTTCAGTGGTTCAAGAATTACAGCCCTCAAAAGTGTTTGATCTAATTCTAGGTCTGCTGGAACCAGAGTACATTCTGGAGCAGTTTTGGCTGCTTTGGATAGTTCTCTGATTTCAGTGGAATAAGAATTAGAGCACACAGAAATGTATGCTCTACTTCTTGACTTGCTGAAACCAGGGGACATTCTGGAGCAGATTTGACTGCTCTGGATTGTGCTCTGGTTAGAATAGGTAAAGAATTAGAACATTTTAAAGTGTTTGCCTAGTATTTCTTAATTTTGGCCATTATAAGAAACCTTGCCCCCAAGGAAATTTTGAAAAGTCGGCGGTGATGTTAATAGTTATGTTACGTTTACGTAAATACAATTACTGGTCATGGGCGTAGCCAGGATTTTTATTAAGGGAACATGTGACATTAAATGTCATTTTGAAATTTCAACAGTCACAACATTTTTAATATTTTATATCAATTATTAAAATATTGTAAGGCACACGTGTTAAATACTTAAGTCACTTGAGAAAATTATCCTACTCGGCCTAAGGACCTCACCAGCTAAACATTTCTCACGTGACTTATTTGCAATGTAACATATTTGTACCATAAATAACTATAATATATTACCCACATACTTTAAAACCAACTACAAATATATTGTTTCAGGATCCATGTACCGAACACCAACAGTGAAAAGTGTCAAAGAAGAATCAGACTCTGATGATCCAACAGTCTACAACTATGTGTCAAACCCTGAGAATCCCATAACATGGGGACAGTTCTGTGCCCTTAGTGTGTTAGCTGGTGACCAAACCCCCCTCAAAAACTCAGTCTGGTCGGTTAGCTTCCATCTGACAAAAAGCTACGCTGTACATTACTTCAGAATGATTGTATTCCACTTGATACCGGCTATGATCGGCGATGGAATCTCTTTAGCCATCGGGAAAAAACCACGGTAAGAAATATGCATTTACGTCATAAGTGCGGTAAATGAGTTTTTTCAGACGATCACATATGAAAGTAGCCATATTTACACTGTAATTAACACCAGTAAATATAACATAGCACACGGCGTGTGTTATAATAACACACTAGTGTGTTATATAACCGGATATGACGATTAGTGGTCAATAGTTGGAACTTTGATAATGAAATGTAACAAAATTAATTAAAATTTGCTTAAAACTAAGATTTTAAAATTGGTAGTGAATTAATAACAGAAATAAAGAGTCAAAATGTACTGATAGTTTTATTAATTGTTCAAATAATACGTACTAGACTTCCAAATGAGTTGCACACCTTTTATCGTGCACACTTTTAATTCGCAAAAAAAGTTATCTTACACACATTTTATCTTCCAAATCATTTTATCATCTACACATTTTATCTTCTACTCATTTTATGTTCCACACATTTTATCTTCCAAAACATTTAACTTAATATTTTATCTAATTATAAGTATGTTAATTGTTTGGCAATAAAATTAATGAAAGGTATAATTACAATGTTTTAAAGTTGAAACGTTGGCGAAGATAAAATGTATGGAAAATGAAATTAATGGATGGTAAAATGTGCGCAAGATAAAATGTGTGTAAGATATTTTTTTTCTCAGATTAAAAGTGTGCACGATAAAAGGTGTGCAAAATTGAATGTTTGAAAGATACAAAGTCGAGCAATATAACATGTGTGGAGGATAAAATGTATACGTCTCATTATAGTTCAATCGAATCTAAAGAAATTAGTTTAAAAAATAGAAAGAATATGCAAAATAATGAATATTTATAAAAAATAAAATGTTATCATTAAAACACTTCCGAAATACGGGGGCTTTTTGGGGACTTTAAAAGACCGCGAATGTTTTGAGTGGCTAGTGAAAAATACTGCCATCAAGTCTGACGAATGAGCTTGAAGAACACAACGGGCGTGACCTTGAGTCACGTAAACTTCAATTGTGTATTTTTAAAGTGTTATTAGTTGACTTTGTATTATTTATATTAACTTTTATTATTTCTTTTGCAATTGTTTCTCTCTTGACATGTCAGTCGCAAACTTTCAATAGAAATACATTAAAATATGGTCAGAAGAATTTCAGTTTAGTTCTACAAAATATAAGATTGCACAATATTTATAATTTAAAAGACAAAAGGAAATCTATGAAATTTATATCTGCAATTATTTTACTAGAATAGTCCAATAAACATGGAAATGTAATACCGTTGCCGTACGAAATAAACATTTTTTTTGATAAACATCAACTAATAGTTCTTTTGTTGCAGGTTAATAAAAGTGTTCAAACAAGTGAACAAAGTAATGGATGTACTGAGCTACTTCACACAAAGAGAATATGATTTTTCTAATTGTAACACACAATCTTTGTGGCAATCCATGGATGCGAGAGACAAAGAAATTTATCCATTTGATATGAAAGAGTTAAATTGGTTAAATTATATTCAAAAATATGTACATGGTGTTAGGAGGTATATCTTCAAAGAAGATGACAAATCCATTCCAGAATCCATTGTGAAATGTGAAAGGTGAGTTTACACTTTGGCGCTGTGATCATTTAGTTTGAATAGCGGGAAATTTCAAATAAAAATTAAATTTAGTATTTAAGTCTCATTAGAAAATAGCGAAAAACTGATTTTGGACAATGTTTTCGTTCTCAATTACTTCAAAAACTGTAATATGGAGAAAAAAGTCTCAATAAAACAATACTTTTACTAAGAATTCAGTGGTGTAGTCAAAAATTTTCATAAGCACATTTTCAAGTTTCATATTTGATATTTTTTCAATGACATAAAAATGCCTACGGTATCCATTGTCGTTTTCTTTTTTTTTACACAGAAATAAAATTTGTATCAAACATTTGTATGTTTATTTAAAAACTTTAATTCATCATTCTTATTGAATGTACTATGCTATACTATAGTGCTTTTTATATTTTTTACTATAACTGTTAAAAAATGGTAACATTTTTATTCTAACAATGCATAAAATAGGCAATTTTTTCACAGTTGTTATGTTACCTTAACACCGTACGCGAAGTACCTGGAAAAACATGTTTCACGCTTTTGGAAAACATTTTTTCACGGTGATGAAAAACATTTCTTTACTCAATTTATACAGATAAATAAAAGTATTATAATTAATGATGCAAATTAGTTAGAGAAAAAAAATTGTTTGTATTTTGTGCGCGAAATGTTTTTAGTACTAAGAACACACATTTCGCGCACTTGGTACAAAAATAACTATTTTCTTATTAGGTGTTTAAATATAAATTATTTGTTTCAGATTAAGGCTGGTCTCCAAAGTTTTGAATGCTCTTCTAGTATACGCTTTTGTAGCATTTGTTTTTTATTTATTTAAGTTGTTCTATTCATTTTTACTGTAAAATATAAATGTAGATTTATGGTAATATTGTAAATTTTATATGTATGTACCTACGTAGTTATAACTGTATTATATTTTTAATAAATGGTTATTGATAATTTAATACATATTTTTTATAAATATCAATTTATATTTATACCTATTTTGTTACCCATTTTTTGAAAAACACTAATAATAATTTTTTTAATATGATTTAAAATATGGTTTTAATATTTGTATACGCGAACTTACATTTTTAACTAAGTCGACCTATTTTACATTTTTCTCTGAAACTAAAAGAAACCGAAAAAACACTGGTTAACGATTAACCCTTATAGAGAACGTTATAATAATAACGGTTTTAGTTCGCAAACCGGTTTTTATAAATTGAAAACAGGTTTAAATCGCTTAAAAAAATAATTACAAAAAATACCATCTGAAAAAGATATAACGAATAAAAAAATGCAATTTAATTAACGAATATTCACTAAAATTCACGTAACACCTTCAAAAAATGCGGGTCCTTTTTCAATTGTAAACTTCTCTAATGGTACACAAAGAGACTACCTACTTTTATGACTGTCCAATAAAATGTAAATTGTAAAAACTGTCATGACTTATATTCAAATACAAATAGTTAAATAACACAGATATAAAATAATAGTAAAAATTTTCGCGCTAAAGTATATTAAAATTAAAGTTAATGTTCGCTAAAACAGTTTTTTTTTGGATGACGGTTACTGGTATTTTCGGCTTTAAAAATATTGCTTAAAATAACGGTTAAAGTTCGCAATTTTTGTTCAAAATGTCGGTTACCGATTAAAACTGAATTGACCGTTTTGGAACATGCAATTTTTTTTATAAAGAATAAATTTTTCTCGTAAAATATAAAATAAAAATGTTTTCCCTCTTTACAAATCAATCTGTGGACATACTATATATAATTAATTTCGGAAGCTTAACATATTTTTGAATAAAAATTATATACGTGTATATTGTAAATTAATGGATTTTTATTTTAGCCCCGGTTCTGATAAAGTTCACGAGCCGCTACTGCGTACTGATCTACATCAATATTGAAAATATCTAAACTAGAGCTCAATATTTGCAATTGAATCAAATTAGAATAATCAATAAACAGGTGCATTTTTTTATAGACAGATGACGTCTAAAAAAGATCCATTATAAATATTGATAAAGTAAAGTTAGAAAAATGTTTGCTATTTGTAAATTTTATTAACAATTATAAAGTATTAAACAATATTTGCAATTTTAGAATGGCCATTTTATTGTATTTAATATTTACATATACATCACGTGTACAAAACAATTAATATTTGAATTGCAGTAAAATATACAATTAACATTTATTTAAACATAAAATTAATATTTAACTAAGTTTAATAAACGAATAATAAATTATAAAAAGATATTAAATAGTATTCATATTACGAATAAACTAATTTAATAATATATCACCGGATATTTATTTATATCACCAACTATTTTTTTTTTCTTCTTTACATGTCGCTGACATGCACTGACCGACACTGACTTTCTTCAGTGACTCTCTGCACACTCTGTCCGATACTAACTTCTAAGAGCCACCCGATGAGACCCTTATATACCTGCCACCAATTAATCTCTAGAACATTCTAGAGCCTTCTAGACTCTATAAAATTCCAGAACAATAGTAGATAAAAAAATTTAAACATCCCCTATTTCAGTTTTTTGCTGGAGAAATTTTTTTCTGCAAAATGTTTCATTTTCTGGACTTTTATAAATATGGAAGAGCTGATTCTATATTTTCAAACTGAATCAGATCAATTGATCTAGATCAGTTTCAATATTGATTATTGCGTTCTATCTTTATTTTTTTGCCACCATTGGCCGGAGGTGATTTTTTAATCAATTTTATGTCAATTAGTTGTCATTTCATTTCGATTGTTTATTCGTGCAAATATCAAAATTCTGTCAAATTCTAGTGAAGTAAGAAAATAATAAGAAAATTATGCAAACATAGTGGGAAAAACAACATTGCTACATACAAATGAATATTTTAATATTTAAAATAAAATGCGCGAGTTCAAAATGACGTAAAGGAATGATATTAAGGGGAACTAATATCTTTAAGTCAGGTGGACATTTTACATATTTAGTTCATTAGTTGATCAGTTCACTACTTCTTGGAAAGATCGCAGCAGAACAGTAAGTACTTACATTTTACAATTCCAAATTGAAGATGTAAAATTTTCAACATTTATTTAAACCCTTCTGGTATAGTTTTAAAAAATGAAACGTTTTTAAATAGAATTCTAATTCGCTTAAAATTTGCGAACGAAAATTGAATCAGAAGAAATATGTATTTTGAAAAAATATAGAAGTAATTTTGATCACCTACGTAAATCCTTTTTTATAATTTTTTAAATAAAATAGTTTTTGAAAACAAATTGTTTTTAAATATATAATTTATAATTTACTAACGAATACTGAACTAAAAGAATGATTAATTTAGAAAAAAAATTAAGGCAGTTTTAGACTAGCCTGTATATGGAATAATAAATAATACAAGAAATGGTACAATATCTTGTATCAAAAATTGTTAGATTGTGACGAAGCTTTATATAATACTAATACAATTTCTTGTACAATACATTGGCTCTGATTCTGAGCATTTTCCTTGAATATGTCAATGTGATAAGCAAAATTAACCATAAATTCATGTACATTTAAATTTTGCAATACTTACCACTTTACAAGTAGTAAAACAAAAAAAAAAAACGTTAGAAACTCGTGAGATCGCAAAATTCATATATGCGCATGCTCACAGTCAATTTTGCTGACAGATTTTATGAAAAATAGAACGTGTTCTGTTTTTTGCTGTTTGATACTAGCCAATTTAAATTGTAGCAAATATGGTGCAAAATCTGGTACAATTTATAGGCTAGTCTAAAAGGGCCTTTAGATCTAGTTGGGACTCATCTAAATAATTAATAAATAATCAATTTTGAAAAACATTTGATCTGTTTGGAACACAAGTAAATATATCTTTATAATTCTGTAAATAAAATACTTTCTGAAAATAAATTGATTTTAAATAGAATATGAATAGATTTATAATTTTCTAACGGATACTGGTCGGAAGAACGATTATTTTGAAAAAAAATAAATCAATAATTTGGATCACTTACTAAATTTTTTTTTATAATTCTGAAAATAAAACAGTTATTGAAAATAAATAATTTTTACGTAGAATGTAAATAAATAATTTATAATTTACTAACGGATATTGAACCGGAAGAAATATTTCTTTTGAAAAAAGTTTTCCCTTCGTTTTTGCAGTTTGATATATTTTGTTATACAATAAAGATATATTAAATTTTATTTTTTAATATTAAATGGTATTTTTTGAAGATACCTATCTATTTGCAAACTAAGCAAAACTCTGCTTAACAATTTCAAGTATATTTTAATTAATATTACGTTATAATTTGAACTAATTTTTACTATGTTTATAAAAAATTAAATATGTATTACCTATAATTAACAAATCGAACCATGAATATTCTACATACTAATTCAATCATCTATAGTATTTTAAAATAACATATCATTTTAGTAAATACATATTCAAGTATGCCTAATACATATGTATGTATGTGTCAACTATAAAAAGAATGTATTCAAGTTTGTGAAAAATAGTTTCAATTAACACTCGCTTGTAAAATTGTAGATTTTTTAATCAATAAACGATTAAAATTGAAATAGTGTAAATTTGTGATCGTGGAAAAACCGTAGGTTCAGTTTTCGGAAATAAAATAAAATTTCTTAAAACCGCATTAAAATTTCATAAAAAATTAGGTACGTACGCACGTTTAAATTTAATTTGGTAAAACCAAATAATTGATTTGTGGAATAACATTCAATTTCTTGAAATGTATTAAAATATCATTAAATATCTTTCACTTTATTTCAAATATTGATGCAAGTATTACGTGAAAAGACATTAGTTTAAAATATTTGTTTGACACACACGTGTTTAAGTTTTATGTACAAAATATTTTGAATCATCCAAGAAAAAACTTAGTGTTTTGTTTTTTGAATCGTACTGGAAGTAAGTGATAATTCTTGTTATAATCATAACCTAATTAAATAAATTATAAAAAAAAATGTTTAAATTTATTGAACGAATGGTTATTTTTTCATTTTGAATGTGATACCTATTAATTTCTAAAAGAAATATTACATACAAATTTTTGTATTTTGTAGAAATCTTAATAGCAAAGGTGTAATAAATTAATAAAAAATTTGTGACGTATCTATCAGCACAGTAGGTAAAAGGAAAAGAGAAGTAGTATGAAAAACACTAAAAACAGCTCTCTAGTAGAGGATTTGACGTCACAGAAATACGCACACTTTTATAATTTTAAATATTAATTATTTTGAAATAATTTTTATAAATTATTCTACATAATAATAGTTCGTCGGAAATAAACATCAATAACTTTTACAGTAGGCGTTCGATTTTTTTTACGCAATGTAGTTTTTAGTAACAATTAAATATTAAAAATGATCAGCATTTTATACAGCTTTTTTCTTACATGCTTATTAAACTTAATACCTATTGCTTTTAAAGTGTATGGCAAAAAAAAATGATTTTTACGTTCATTATTCTTTATATAGTATACTTTCAGACAGTACATTTATAATTGTATATTTTTCATAATAATTGTTTATTTGACATAATTATAAATAATGTCTATTCAAGAAACTACTCAACAGTTTTATTTGAAATTAAAATATGTTAGAAAAAAATCAAATCTAAGAATATTTTATTAATTTCACAAAAGAAAACGAAACTGTTTTAAAAATATTAATAATTTACATCGCCGCCATTTAAAATGTTAGAATATATTTAAAAAAAAATTATTATACATGTAAGTCATGTATATTTTTTCATATTTTATATTTGAGTATCATTAAAAATGTACGTATTAATCAAATATTCATGTTTAAAAGCTATATACGAACAATAAATGAAATAGTCTTCTTTTTTTATTATTATAAAAAGAATATTATGACACTTTTTTACTTGCTGTTTGTATATTCTGTCATTTTATACATACATTCAATTACTTTTTAAATGGCTGTACTTATATTATTAATTATTTAATTATTTCTCCTATAATAAATACTTTTTTATATATGTTGACCAACTTATGATAAAAATCAGTCAACCGATTGTTTACGAATATTTTTTAATTGATAAATATTTAATAAATTTATTCGAAATATATTTTTTTCATTATTCATTGTAACCAAATTTTATGGTTAAATAATATGTCCATTGATTAAATCTTTCCATTAATAATTTCTGTTATCATACATACATATTCTAGTATTAATTTTACCAGTCGTATTTTGAGTACTATGACATTCTGTATAGAAACACTTCATTTTAGAATATTTAGAAACAACATCAATTTATTTTCTTTGTTAGAAAATGTCTGGTAAACCTGCGTCAACATACGACGTGGATATTCTGCGAAGAATAGAAGACACAACTTTAAATGATCAAGAACTCGCTAGAAATGCTCAAATTCTAGATGATTTTAAACCGGAAGATAGCGAAATTCGCCAATTTTACAAGAACAAATGTGTTCTCATGACTGGAGTTACTGGCTTTGTTGGAAAAGTTCTTTTGGAAAAGCTACTTCGAAGCTGTCCAGAGATCAGCACAGTTTTTCTTTTAATTCGTCCCAAGAAAGGAAAGACTGTTGAAGAACGAATGGATGAATTCTTCAAACAAACCGTAAGTTTATTTTGAAATATTAAATAGTTATATTATGTAAACGCACATGCCTTAGAATGACCATTCGTACTGATTTTGTCAGTACAGTACTGATTTTCCTTAGATGAGGTATAACATAAGAGATATGGCATTGTCCAAATATATTGTCGAAAGATCTAAGGTTTAAAATCGCTTGCAGCCAGCAATGTGAGAACAGTGGACCAGTGGAGTAGTTATATGGAAAACTCAACCAAACAAATAATGAGGATAGGTGACAAAACACTATGACCAATATTTCGTTCGTCTAACTGTAAGTGTGCACTACTCAGCTGGCGGATTGTTCTCACGCAGCTGACTGTTAGGCGATTCTCGACCATACATGTTTTGCTTGCTCAGTAGTACGTAGCTATAGGAGTGTGGCATATCTCTATATTATATACCTCATCTAAGTGATTTTCAGACCCTTGCACTGATAAACAAATTGTAACATATTTTGTGCTGATTTTTTACATACTGTACTGAATGTACTAATTTTCGATATTTTATAATTATTTTTGATAGATTTTTAAACATTTTCATATAATTTAAGTATTAACTAAAATTTTTATCTCTCGACATGATTTGATTTTATTAGTATGTGACTTGGTTAAAAGGTTTGATTTTGAGAGGAACTGTAAATATTAGTAATAGCAATAAAATTATAGCAGTAATATCGCTATAATTTTTCAATTTGTTTTTAAAGCTAATGTAGAAAAAGAAAAAACAATATATTAAAAGTTATATTTGGATTTATAAATGTTTTGCCTGAGTATAATGAAAGCCTCGAAGAAATCAAATTTGAAGAAATTAAAACAGTATTTGCTAAAACACTGCTTAAACACAATAGAAGAATTTTTAAACATTAATCATCGCATATGGCATCAAATTTCATTTTACTTTTATCATTTTTTTTTAAATATTATATTAAATGAGTTACTATAAACCAGGGCATGTAACCGGTTAAAAAAACCGGTTAATAAAAACCGGTAACCGATATTTTCAACGAAAATTGTGAACTTTAACCGTAATTTTAACCGATATTTTTCAGGCCGGTAACCGTTATCCAAAAAAAAAAACAAACCGGTTTTAGCGAACATTATAACCTTTCTTTTAATATCATTTAGCGAGAAAAATTTTTAATATTTTTTTTATATCTGCGTTTTCTTTTTGTACTTAAACATGAGTCATGACAGTTTTTACAGTTAACATTTTATTGCAGTCATAAATGTAGGTAGTCTCTTTGGTCGTTAAGGTAACTTAAAAAGTCCCAAATAAATACGGCTTTTGTCAACACAAGCAAGTTTAAAATTGAAAAGTGACCTGCGTTTTTCTAAAGATATTACGGGAATTTTTGTGAATGTTCATTAATTAAATTGCTTTTTTTTAATTGTTATATTTTTCTCAAATGGTAATATTTTATTATTTTTTTTAATTAATTATTCTGTAATTTTTTTAATCAAATTTTTATAATTACTTATATTTTAATTAATTTTAATTATTTTTTTAACCGATATATTAACCGGTTTCCAATTTTTAAAAACCGGTTTTCGAACTAAAACCTTTATTATTATAACGTTCTCTATAAGGGTTAACCGGTAACCAGTATTTTTTTCGGTTACATGCCCTGCTTATAAACATTTTCATGTAATATAGTCAATAAGTAATCTAAATATAGAACAGGTTTTGTACTGATTTCATTAAAAAAATAAATGGTCACTCTAAATACCTATGCATAATATATAGAATGCAAAATGCACTGATCTTTCACCTGTTGTGAATGCGCTTTGCTAATTTTTAACATTTAACCTCCACTGAATGTAAATTTAGAATTATATGTAGATTATTGTCACCGAGGTAATGGTATTAATTGAAACAAAATACGTGACTTATAGATATTCGACCGATTGAAAAAAGAATACCCCAGCTTTAGGAAAAAGATAATTACGTATGAAGCCAATTTCGAAGAGTTGAATCTAGGAATGAAGGAAGAAGACAGACAAATGATTCAACAAGCTGTTTCGATTGTTTTTCATGGAGCTGCTACGGTTAAGTTCAGTGAACCTTTAAAAAGCGCTGTTAGGACTAACATTAGAGGAACTTCAGAATTATTCGCCCTTATTCTACAGTAAGACTGGTTATTTTAAATATTTATATTTCCTTTATGAGTAGAGATATAATTTTGCATATAGCACCATTCAATGACGTAACTAGTCAGACACGTAAAAAGATTATTTTATTTTTAATCCAGCCATATGCAAATTTATTATAAATTATGTGTTATCAGCTCACAGCATAGTCACACGTCACACAGCTTGTAAATCGGGCGGGTTTTTCAATCTTAAACGGCGACCGACTTGACGCGCTGCCTTTCGAATGATGTGTGTGGTCCTCTAGATCAATTACAAAGTATGCGACGTCTGTTCCACTGGTCTCAGCAAAAGCCCGATTTTTTTTGTAATATTGTTTATTTCTTAAATTGGGTTTTTAGTAAAGCGATTTGGTTTTACCCAATGAGTTAATTCAAAATTCTATTCTTTCGTTAAAGAGAATTAATTACAGATAAAATTAGATTTCTTTAAAAAAAGTACCAATTTTGTAAAGTGTTCTGTTATGGGATCTTTTTTTTTTAAATCTACATAGGAGCCCGATTTGACTGTAGAAGAAAAGCCTGTGCCTGTATTGTTACGCCACTGGTACCACTCGATTTTACAAAAAAAAAATGAAACGCGGAACGTAGGACCTTAACAGGGGATTTAAAAAATGGGGATATTGATTTTCATTTTTCAATAGCAAAATTAGACTTTGCTCCAGTTAAACCAGAGCAAATTTTAGAGCACTCATATGGTCCAGAATGTTCTAGGTTCAACTAGATCAAACAAAAACTCTAATTCTTGTCCCAGTAAAACCAGAGCTTGTTCTAGACCACCTTTCAGGTGCTTCGGAACTCTCTAATTTACTGGATTATTAATTAGATCATACACAATCTCAAATTTTTACCTTAATGAAACCAGAGCACATTCTAAAGCACCCTTCAGGTGTAAAAGAATGTCTCAGTTTATTAAATCAAGAATTAGACCATACACAAGCTCTAATTCTTGCCCCAATGAGACCTAAGTGCATAGTAGAGCATCACGCCCAGATGGTCTAGTTTAGAATGCATCCCATTTAATTGAGGGCAAGAATTAGACCACATGGTCTAGACTTGGAAGGCTAACCTGATTCCAGGTAGATGTTCAAGACTTTTTAGAGTCTAGCCAAATCTAGACTCGACGTCTTTGTTTTCGGACGTTCCTTATATACTCAAATAAAATTACACATTTTTACATCCCAAATAAAAAATTGAAGTCATATGTATTTTTTCCGAGGAATTTAATGGTGAAATCGTTAAGATTGTATTTCTTACCAATTTATCCAAAAATAGGTAGAGACGCATAACCAATGTTTTTATTTTTTGATAGATGTCAAAGACTGGAATCTTTCGTGTACGTATCAACCGCATTTTCAAACTGTGTCCGAAAAGAAATAGACGAACAGTTCTATCCACCTCCATTGAAAGCAGTTGATGCTATTAACTTAGTAGAAAACTACGACGATGAAACTTTAGAGAAAATGACACCAAGGTACTAGAAATTTACCTCCAAAGAAAATATTTTTACGCTATGTTTACAGCTTATTAAAGAACTATCCAAACACTTACATATTCACAAAAGCCATCACGGAAGATCTGGTAAAGGATGTCGCAAAGATCATTCCCATTTGTGTTGTAAGACCGTCGATTATCGTAGCTACTTACAGAGAACCGGTTAGGGGTTGGGCTGATAATATTTACGGGCCTACAGGTTGGTTATAGTAATTTACATTGCAAGACCGTTATACAGAAATTTACAGGCGAGCACATAGAGATAAAGGGCGAACGTTAGCGAGCCTGTTATCTATGTGAGACTGTATTTTAAGTTAACGATTGAGCATTGTACAATGTTTTATGGGCATTTGAATCGCAATATATTTATATTTAATAAAATTCATTGCAGTTGTGTAATGCAATAACTAAAATATTTAATCAGCAAGCTCTGAAAATATGAGATAAATGTTTCATATAAAAATTCAAAACGTCAAAAGATGTCAGACATTTGAAATAAGATATGTTGTCATGGTATTCCAAGTCAACAGCCCGCTATAATTTTTATTTCCACCTTCTATATAATTGTTAATTTACAGGCTACTTGGTAGCTAAGTAAATAAACAATTACAGTAACTAACCTGTAAAATTAAAGAAAATAATTAAAGTTTTTTATGCATTTTATTATTTATAAATATTACAAACTTAATTTAATTAGGTTTATGTGAGTAATTATACACATTTTAGTACATTTTGATTCACTGGCGAAACTCATTTGACAATGTCTACCTATAAATTGTTCTACCACCGCCAACTACCTTTAATTCCGAAATAGAGTAAATCTTTGTTTGAAGAATAAAATAAATTAATAAACAAATCGCTATGAAGGTGGAAATAAAATTTTGTACACGGCACGCGTGCAATTAATCTTAACTGGGCTTATGAGAGTTGTTCCTTCGTCACTCACCTCACAAATTTTCAGCTCGCCCTGTAAAGATCTTACCCCGTTGGCCACGTAAATAACTAGGATTATGAGAGCTCTTTCCTTCGTCGCTCGCCTCACAAATTTCCAGCTCGCCCTGTAAAGATTACTTACACCGCTGGCCGCGTAAATAACTATTACACTTTCTAGACCGTATAACGTCTCGTAACCCCTAGAGACAGAGCTAAATAAACAGTTCTTTACTGTTCAAATGCCCATAAAAATATAAATGTAGTAAACAAACATTAAAACATTTCTTTTTAAGGTGTTTTGGTGGGAGCAGGTATAGGTCTAATCCACACATTCTTCGCGTATCCAGAGAAAATCGCTGACTTAGTTCCAGTAGATATGGTAGTGAATAACATCATCACAGCAGGTTGGCAAACAGCTCTAGATGGTCGCAAAGAAGAACCAGCCATTTATAACTACGTCTCCAGTTGCCAGAAACCCCTTACGTGGGCTGATTTCCAAAACAACAACTATGAACAAAGCATCAATGTTCCTACTGTGCATGCAATTTGGTATTACAGTTTCTTCTACACCAGCAATCCACATCTGCACGTGTTTTTGACTTTGTTGTTGCATTATTTACCTGCTTATATTGTCGATACTGTCAACAAATTAAGAGGAAAGGAAGCACGGTAAGTGGGTTCGTACAAACCCAAAATTATGTACAATCGTAATACAAATAGTGCTTAATAACAAAAAATAATAAGTATTTTACTACGGGCAATTGTGTCTCATTTAGTTAGCGTGCTTCGACTCAGAACAGCGAAATGTAAGACCTGGGGTCCCAGTGTCGCCAAATATTAACCAAATAAAAATACTGCTGTGTCCGATTCGAAAGTCTCTATAAGATGTAGGTCAAAAATCCTCCTTACTAATTATACCAATTTTAACATAACGAGATTTCGACCACGAATTTAAATTTTTTCCAGTTTTTTTTGACCATTTCTAGCGTAATTTCTCGTTCTGTAAATATGTGTTTTTTCTTATAACAATCGCCATATAATAAAAAGTACTATAATCCTACAGGCATTGGTGTCTAGAGCTGTGCGATCAAGGAAATTTGTGATCGATGATCGATCATTATTTTTGATCGATCGATCGATTTTGATTGATCAGAAAAAAATGATCATGTTTGATCAGATCGATCTTCATGAATAAAATTGCAATCGAAGTTTAATATCCATAGTTAAAAAACACGAGCAATATGAAATGAGAGAGAGAGAGAGACTTGCATGCTAATACGTTCGATCTAATCATTTAAGATCAATTCGATCAATCAGGATCAAACGATCAAATTAATTTATCGATCAGATCGAACAAACGATCTGATCAATATTTTTTACTGAGTTCATTTCTATCGATCGTTTGATTCCCAGTGTCACCATTAGCCAATAAGCTGTAGGTTCCTTATAGAGACTTTAGACTAACAATCTACTTTACTAAAAATGCAAATAATAAAATTTTAATATTTTGATATTCCGAAATTTTCATATCTGTACAAGTTATGATATTTTTTTCCCATTTGTAATATGAAAACAGTGACAAACAATACTAACTTTTTATTATTAATAAACGTTTATAAAATATGATGACTATTATATTCCTTTTCAGAATGTTGAAGGCTTATCAAAAAATCAGAAGAATGAACAACTCTCTCGCACCGTTCTTAACACAAGAATGGAAATGGACAAATACTAACGTTCAAAATCTTTACCAAAAACTTTGCCCTGCTGATAAACACATATTTAATTTTGATATGGATCGAATGGATTGGATAAGGCATGCAGAAACATACCTCATAGGTTTGAGGGTTTACTTCTTAAAAGATCCCACCACTACTATTCCTGAAGCTCGCAAAAAATGGAAAAAGTAAGTGAAATCGTTTTTTTTTTATACAAGGCGATAAAATAATATTTTATCGATAAGCGGAAAGTGTTAATTCACGAGTGATATAATCAAGAGTGAATTATTTTTCGTGAGTCGATGATTTCATTTTATCGTCGTGTATAAAATTCTATTTTTTTCTATAGCAGGTTTTGAAGAGAAAGGAATTAGAAAAATTAAATTAATCTATAAAAACAATTTTAAAATGTCAGTAGTTTGCGTTGTTATGGAAATTAACTTCTAATAAACAAAATTTAAAGTACTTTATCTACCCTTGCTGTTAAAGTGTTACTTTATCTACCCTTGCGGTTAAAGTGCTACTTTATCCACTATTTTGAGTTGATAAAATTACACTTTAACATCTGCTATACAAAAAAAATATATTATCACATTTCATCTATGACAAAAATACAAATGTTTAAATTGTTTCAGATTGAGAAACCTCCACAACGCAGTGAAGTATATCTCCATGTTAATCCCGATATTAATAATTGGTTATTGGTTTTTAAGAATTTTCTCTTAATAGGTACTGTAGTTATTTATATTTTATTGTAACGATTATACAATAGAAATATACAATTTGTAAACATTTAAAGTTATTGAACGTTGTATAAAAGTATATAATAAAATACTACCTATAATAAAATGTATACATACTTATTTTATCTTGAACACAAGCTATATAATGTAATTCGTTCGTAAAATCATTCACATACATATTTTGTACATTCTGCAAATCATTTTAGAAAACTTGTGCGATACTGAGATTCGATACTTAAGTATAAAATAATAAAATGGACGGAATATTAATTAATAAATGCATTTTGATAATTGTGTCTGAAATTAATTCTATGATATGTTTAACTAGCAGCTCTTATGATAAAATAGATTATCATAAAAGGAATTCTAATAAGAATTTACAAAATATATTACTCACGAATCTGCTTCATCTCAAATATCGATAATGATATTTTTACAAAAAATTAATATTATATTATTTATTTTGGTTCTAAACATTGTTTTCGTCAATTTGTTATTACCCAAAAGAAGATATTAGTCGTTTATAAAACGTTTTTCCTTTCTAATCTTTTAATAACGAAAATTAGAAAGTTGTTAATAAAACACGCTTTTGATTCACCTAACAGTATGTTATAAATAGAGAGAGAAATGCATGATTTTCATGAGCTTTGCTTTGAAAAATAACATTTTCTCCTAACATTTTTTTCATGACTCAAGTTTACATTTGGTGTTTTCTTCACGAATACAAAATAATGACAAATTTACTTTCATACCTATTAATATGAAGAATATTTTATTCAATAATATATCATTTCCCAAGTAATAAAATAATAGTATAGTTAAAAAATGCACAGATTTTTATCATAGTTTAAAATTATTGAAGATTGAATTTGAATTTACTGATTACACATCCTGAAGATGATTCCGAGTTGGATCAAAACGTCGATGAAGTAAATAAAAAGAAAAAATTATTTCGTGACTGAAACCCAGTAAATCCTTCTAATTTAAAACTATTATTTAATGCTTGTAAAAATGACTTGTTTCAGATGTAGCATCTACTATGATTTTATATAAAATAGACTAGGAAAAAATTTGTAACTTCTGTCCCGATTTTTGTCATTTGAAATACTTCCACTCTTGAAAAAATTATGTAATTTTGATTCAACTGCTAGTTTAAGAGCACTTATACCACCCTAACTCACATTACATAAGAACACTTAGTAAATACAAGAACTCCTAATCCTCGATTCCAAGTTGGATCGAAACGTCGATGAAGTAAATAAAAAGAAAAAATTATTTCATTACTGAAACCCAGTAAATCCTTCTTCTAATTTAAATTATTTAATACTTGAAAAAACGGCTGTTTCAGAAGCGACATATACTACTCTCATAAAAAAATAGACTAGGAAATAATTTGTTACTTTTGTCACGATTTTTGTCATATGAACACTCGAGAAAAAATGAGTTTGCTGCTAGTTTAAGAGCACTTATACCTTCCTAACTCACATTACATAAGAACACTTATTACATACAAGAACTCCTAATCCATCCTAGAATTAACCTCAGACGCCTACAAGCTAAACTCCATCTCAGCCAAAGGCGCACTCCTAGCAGAAGCAGAAGTCCCGGGTTGCGGTTCCTCGAGTTCGGGAAGGACGTACACGGAGGCCGAGCGGACGAGGCCTACTTGCCCACCGGCATCGTGCTCACCGTGCTGTGCGGCGTGGTGGGTCGAGACCCGGCGAGGGATTGGTTTGCGGACGCGTTCAGCGATGCCATTGTTCCCATCTGCGGCCACAGAGCGGTCAACAAAATATGCAGAGGTGAAGAAAACAAATACACACAGGTGAAACAGAAGTGAAGAACGGATGTGCCAAGGAAACGAGGAGATGAAGAGGTAAAAACGGGAATGTGGTTTGGGATAAAAAGGATAACAATTAAAGTAGAATAAAGAAAAATTGTAGAATGTTGGACGTCAAAGAAATCGGAAATGTAGAATGACGAAAAAAAAACTGAAAAGTAATTTAGTTTTGGAGAAAATATGACAAAATTGTAGCAAAAGGAATGTTGGACATCAATGAAATTGGAAAAAAATGAAAGTTAAAACGGGAATGTAGACTGAGGAAAAAAGGAGGCCATGTGGACTATTCTGGAAGAAATATTAAAGAAATTTTGTAAGGAAACTGAAAAGTTAAAAACGGGAATGTAGGCTGAGAAAAAAAGGTCATATACTGTTGGATAACAAAAACGGAAAAGAAAAGTAATTCTGGAGAAAATATGACAAAGAAAAATTAATGAGGAAGGAATGTTAAAGACGCCAAGGAAACTAGAAGCAAAATAAGAAGTTAAAAACGAGAATGTAGATTGAGAAAAAAGAGGTCGTAAGGATTGTTCGACAATGATGAAAACGGAAAAGAAAATTTGTTTTGGAGGAAATACGACAAAATTGTAACAAGAGAAATGTTGGACATCAAGAAAACTGGAGAAAATGAAAGAGTAAAAAGGAGGCCGTATGTATTATTGGATACTGATAAAATCGGAAAGAAATTCAATTCTGGAGACTTAAAACTGTTAAAATAGGATTCTCGACTATGCCATAAGAAGTTTTTAGTACATTATAACAAAACATAAAGGGAATATAAGGAATGTTATTGATTACGGCTAAAATCTGGTAATGATAAATTACGGAGGATGACACAAACATATTATAAAATGAAAATATCAGTCTTGGTTTTATACTGAAGTTTTTGGTTTAGATTAGATGATTCTTAGGATTCATATTTTTTAACTTATTGTTCCATAAAAATATTCAGTTGTTTGTTATACATAATAAAAAACGATATATGTAAAATTGTACTTTGGTATAAATAAATAAAAAAAAAAAACAATAAAAAACAACGTAAAAATTAAAATGCCACCAATTACGAATTAAATTACCTTTGGCTGCTTGCTATCTTTCCATCATCTACGTTTTGCATTAACACAAAAAACGTCATACCATCACATAACAATTCACAAACATATCTATACATCTATTAACATGACAAAAAAAAAATTGTACTCACCCTCAAATGGGCCAGATCTTCCAACTTAGTCAGGTCGGACAACTCAACGTACAATGAATAAACAACTACCCATCCATAAACACTTGCAATTGTGAAAAATGTCCACAAAAGGCACATCATTACATTGTAGGCAAAGATCATGTCGTTTACAACCGAATAAAACAAAAATGCAAATGTTCTGAACAGGGTAAACACTGCGAAAGCTGCTAGCCACGGAACTATCTTTTTCTCGTACTCCTACAAATATTATTCAGTCAGAACAAAATCAAATGCGTTTAAACACAATAAATACCTTTCTCAACGCGACAATCAAGATAATACTAGTCACAAACACGACCAGAGCACCCAAAAACGAAAATACAGCAAACATAGCCAACGCATTTCGCACTAAAAACATCACAATAAACAAAAGAACGCGCAACAATGTTACCATAACCTACCATGCACATTACCAACATAAACAAACTCATACGAAATAACATAATATCCGTAATGAGTTGAACCTGGAGCAGCCATACCCAAACAATATAGATCAAATATCGCTGTTACTACAGTAAAAATCGACAACAACTATAAACAAATATATTAGATAAAAGACAAACACCTAAACAACAACATACTAATGAGTAGATAGCTGTAACCAATGCAGCACGTTGTATGTCCAAAACAAATGCATTTTGCAGCAAAGGTTTTTGGTACCAAGGAGTTTTTAAAGATTTTACACTCCTACTTGATCTTAAATTTGCTGAGGATCTAGTAGTTACGTGAGAATACACCGATGGTGTACCAACACTGGGAGATTTTTTCCCGTACGTCATTTTCACCTAAAATTGTAACGAACTCTTTAAACTGTGTCACAAGTATCGATTCTTATATCCAAACATTAATAACCAAATATTTCGTATTATAAAATTAATAAGACTCTTACCCAAAATTTTGTAATAAACAAATAATTTAATTAAAAGATAATTTAACAATATACTTACAAAAGGTGTGGCATTTGACAAGTGTTGTTTACAAATTTCTTAAGATGAGTCAACACAGAAGTTACTAAAGGTGGAAAAGTTACTAAAGTAAAAGTACTGCGCAGGTACAGTTCAGGAAATGGAAAACGGAACAAACTTTCAAAAGTTAGATAAAATATTTATTGAAAACATAGATTTATATAAAAATCTATCATGCAAATATAACAAATGCTAAATATAAATTAAGTACACTTGATATAAATCAAAACAAGACAATATAACGGTTTTTAGTTAACCGAAATCATGAACGCCATTTTAAACTCTTATTCTTCCGGAATAGTTTCTTGTACAGTTGAGGAACTTGGCACTTCATCCGGTTTTTTAATCAAGTTATAAGTTTCTGCAATCTGCAACGCTTCTTCTGCAACATCCTTTATTTTCTGCTTTTCCGGTTCTTCGTATTTCATGTATGCGAGTAAAATTTCCATAATATCCGTTGCGATTATTTTCTCGGCATTTTCTTTTGATGATTCAATTATATTTCTGACAATACAAATACCTCTGAATTGTAATTCGACATTTTCGTTCGCTAGAAGAATATGAATATATTCCAGCCATGCTTCTAATTCGAATATTTTTCCGCAGCATATCTTGCTGTTGGAAGTTAGGATTGCTAGACAACCAGAAGCAGCTAGTTGGGTATCTAAATCATCTTCTCCGCACACAAGAAGCATGAATTTTAGTCGGTCGTTTTCTCCTTCGTACAGTTTGTGAATATCGGTAGATATAGACATGTTGCACATTGTTTGGGTTGCTGCTCGTTTTAACATTACGTGATCTTCGTATAAATAATTATCAATTTTCGGTAGACCTCCATCTTTGATAATTCTCAATCGAGCAGTTTCGCTCATAAGGGCGATGTTGCATAGACCCATTAAAGCTTCAAAGTTTTCTAAACCAGAACAATCTGGATGCAACAAATTAACAAGAGGACGAATAACTTCCAACATTCTCTGCCCAGGAAAAGCTACTTCGGGATTCATTGTAATTGCAATTCTAGCTAAAGCTTGAGCTGCACTCTTTTTACCTCTCTCTGTTCCCTCTGCAGAAAGTGTTAACAGTACTTTACAGCCTCCTTGGGCTACAACAATACCTCTCAACTCTGGTTCGCTACAAAGAGCATTAAAAACTCTGGCAATAAGTTCTCTGGAGTTGTGGCTTTCGGTTTTGGCAAGCGCTACTAAAGCAGACGTTACATTTTCTTGTCCCAAGATTATAATTCGTTTTGTGATAAAATCCGGATCGTCGAATTCGTGTTCCTCTGGGATATGATGTTTAGCGAATTTTGCAAGCTCGATCATTTCTGGAACCATTTCTTGTTTGTCGTACGCGTTGCAAAGATTGACTAAAGTCGTAACAACTCCGTACAAAACAGACTGGTCACCCGATTTAGCCAACTCGACTAACGCTTTGAGGGCGACTTTATCTTCGACTAATTTTTCTTTGACTTCGGCATCTAAAGTGAGGTATGATAATCCTTCAGCAGCCCATTTCCTCAAGTCTTGATCTTGTCCGGGATGGATTAAATATCTTCGACAAGCTTCAGCTAGTTTAAGAGTTGAACCGTCAGCGAATGGTTTAACCGATGCGTCATTTCCACCACTAGACCCTAATTTGCAAAGTCCTACCAAAGCGCGGACTCTAATACCAGGATCTTCAGATTTGTAGAGTTTTTTCAAGATGTTTACGCCTTGGCTGATGATGGCTTTCGCTTTATCTGCTTTGGAAGCTGCGGAGATGATACATTCGCAAGCTACTTTTTGTTGGAGATGGTCATCTGAGTTTGCCATAACTAGAATCATCTCCATAATTCCTTCTCGTCCTACAATGGCATTTCCTACGTCTAAAGGACCACGAAGAAGAGATGTTATTGCGACTGTAACGCGTACTTTCGATTCGATGTCTGGTGTAAGAAGTTTGTCTTTTACGTATTCATCAATTGCGTTCATGTATCGCTCTTTAGCTGCATCGTAATACATGTTTTCATATATTCTTGCCAAGCAAACTGCAGCTATAGTTCTTGAAGAAGAAGTTATGTTCATTGCTGATTCATATTTATATTCTTCAAGTTCGCTGCAGACTTCCATTAAACGTTGAACTCCTCCGATTTCTACCAATCTTTCAGCCCAACTTAAAGTCTGCCAGTGGATATTTCTTGTGATTAATTCAACAATTGCGTCTCTGGCTTTTCCAGTTATAACTCTGTTGTTTATTGAGTAAGCTAAACAACTTAAAAGTGTATCAATTTCGCTTTTGTATTTCTCGCATAATTCTTTTTTGGGTTTTGTATCATTTGTGTTATCCATTCCAGAAAATGTGTTTAGAATGGTTTGCATGCAATATTGCGCGCAATTAACTTGCGTTTCACAATCGCTATCCAAAATTTCTAGGAACCAAGGAATTCCAACATCGCGTAAGACGGTTTGAGTGCGATCTATATTTTCTTTACAAAGCTCTCCAATTGTTCTGATGCCAGCTATATATATTTCTTTGTTTTTCTCAACTTTTAAGAGTTTTTTAATTTGATGAACCACACCAAATTTTATTATGATTTCTGCACCAGCTTTACTTCGAGCTAAGACTAATAAATTATTCATAGCAGTCTCTCTTTTTTCTCTGTCTGCTGTTAAATCAAAAGCAATTTTGTTCATATGTTCTACTTTTGTTGTAGTTTGAGCATGCTCTTTAATTCTTTGCTGTACTACAGCATGCAGTCGTTCTAAGACTGGTTGTATGGCTTTATTAGTAGGATCAACATTTAAAACTTGCCTGGCATCCCTGTAAGCTTCTTCAAAGCGCTCTAGATTTTCTAAAGCTTGACATCTTCTAAACAGAGCTTTGGGGTCTGTTGAAACAATTTCCAGAGACGCATCGCAGTCTTTCAAAGCTTCGTCAAATTGCTCTTTCTTCAAATAGGCAGCTGCTCTATTTTTTAAATAAACTGCTAACTCTCTACTATCAGATTCTGCGATTTTGATGGCCTGGGTGTAAAACTCAATGGCTGTTTCCCATTCATTATTCTTAAAAGCTTCATTACCTTTATCTTTATATTCTTCAGCTTTATCTTTTGTTTCACACATTTTTAACTTTAGATATATAAGGTTATCAACTATTCATTCACAATTTTTACTTTTTCTGACTAAACATGCACGCTTTTCACTTACAAGAAACACGTGAAACTTTACCGGTTTATCTAGAACAGTGTGGAAGTAGCTATAAATGTAATGATGTAAAAATAGCTCTAGTAAATACTACAAAAGTTTAAAATCTTGGGCGTTGCCAAATACGCATCGTGTTTAATTATTTATGCCAAATAAACTCTGCAAATAGAATGATTTTTAATTCTATTGTTGTGTTAATAAAACGTAAATAATAATAAACATAAATTAATAATTAAAATAAGTGAAATAATAACCTCAAATGCAACAATGCAAATGTCAAGTTGACGTTTAGTTAACCTAGAAAAATGTATTTTAAAAAGAATTTATTTTTACAATTTAACCGTGGTTTTAACTCTCAATTACTTGCATTTGTACCTAAGTATAATCCAGTTTTAGAAAATGATCTTTTTTTATTAAAACAATTCGTAGAAAAATACAATAAAATTCTAATTTTAACTGGTGCAGGCATTTCAACGGAATCAGGTAATTGTAATAATTTTTTATTAAAAATATTAACAGTTTTATTTAGGTATTCCAGATTATCGTTCAGAAGAAGTAGGTCTTTACGCTAGAACAGATCGCAAACCAATTTTGTATCAAACTTTTTTAAAATCTCCCTCAGCTAGACAAAGATACTGGGCAAGAAATTTTGTTGGCTGGCCAAAATTTTCTTCTTGCCTACCAAATGATGTGCATTACTCAATTCAAAAATTAGAAAGTGAGAATAAAATAACGACAATAGTTACTCAAAATGTGGATAACTTGCATTTTACTGCCAATTCCAAAAAAGTTATTGAACTTCACGGTTCCTCACATCGAATTGTTTGTTTGGGATGTGATACTAAAATGAGTAGGCATGAATTTCAAGAGATTTTAGCGAAATTAAATCCGCATATGACGGAGGAAACGACGATGATTCGACCAGATGGTGACGTAGAAATACCAGAAGTAAGTAAAAACAAAACTTTCCATCTGAGTTACAATGCAGCTATTTTAGGATCAAATTGACTCATTTCGAGTTCCTCAATGTAGCAAATGCGGAGGTATTTACAAACCAGATGTCGTATTCTTCGGGGACAATGTACCTATCGCAAGAGTAAATTTAGTCAAAACTAACGTTGCTAATAGTGATTCAGTTCTTGTTTTGGGTTCATCTTTAAGTGTATTTTCTAGTTATAGAATTATTTTACAAGCAAAAGATTTAAATCTGCCAGTAACTATTGTTAATATTGGTACAACAAGAGCCGATGATTTGGCAACTTTGAAAATTTCAACTAAGTGTGGTGATATTTTACCCCAAGTGTGTAAAGATTTGTTCAAGTAAGTTTTAATTGTGATATTGTAGTGCTGCTATAATTGAATAAAATATTTATTTTCTTAAATCTTTGTTTGTGTGTTTAATTAGTGTTGCCAACTCGTGGGAAATTTCTTATATTTGTGGAAATTATAATAAAATAAGAAAATGGGAAAAGAGAAAAAAATTAAAAACTAGTCGATTTTAAGGGAATTTCTATACTTATATAAGAATTGTGTTATACATAAATAAATAATATAATTTATTGAAATGTAATACACGTACTTCCCATTAATAAAAAAATTTAAAATTATATGTAGGAAATTAAAAAAAAAATGTGTGGGAAAAATGGTAACGGGGAAGTTTATCTCTTTTTTAATTTTTTTTATTTAATTAAGATTGTCTTCAAAAGTGATATTCTACATTATATTTTCCACAAAGATGCTTAGACATTGTAAAAATGAAATTTTCTAGAAAAATGACGTCACAAAAGTTTACTTTAAACAGCCGCGCTGTACGTTCAAAAGGTCATAAATTATTAATTATAAATATATGGATATATCATTTTAACTTTCAATTATATTTTAAATTATAATTATTCATATAGGTACGATTAAAAAACATTTCACATGTAATTTTAATTACGCTAAACTACCCCATTTTAAAGAGCATATGAAATTTGAGATAACATGGTTGGCAACACTGTGTCTAATTAATTTTTATGATAAGAGATGGCGTAAGCTTGCAGTTTTTGTGCTACTGTCAGATTCTGACAGGTGATTTTGCAAGAAATAAAAAGATCTTTTTATACACAGTGTTACACTTTGTTATTACGTTTTATAAATAAATATCAAAATGGTATGTTTGTTCTTTATAAAAATGTATTTAGTTCTTAATTCCTTTCTTTGGAAAATGATGTAATTATAGGTTATTTTTATAAAACAAAATATAAAATTTTATAGAAAAATGTTACATTACAGTTTTTATAATTTTGATTTTAATTATGTAGTTTAAATTTTATATGTCAAATGTCTTACGTTTTGAAAAACGAAGTGTTAAATTCTTTGTTCCAGTTCCAGTTTGGGTTTAATATGTTTCCTGAAATTCCTCGTCCTTTTAACACACAGTACCGATGTTTTTCGGTATCTATGTTGCCTGGTAATGAGAGACAAGATGTGGAAAGAGGAGGAAAAAGTAAGTACAAAATACTGTTTATATAAAAAACTCTAACATTAATGTTTTCAAAGTTATCATGCCACCTTCTGCATTGGATCAACTCACACGGTTAAATATAAATTACCCAATGTTGTTTAAAATTACAAATAAAAAAACATCGAGAATCACACATTGTGGTGTACTGGAATTCGTAGCTGATGAAGGGAAAGTTTATTTACCACTTTGGGTAAGATTTTCACACTCAAAAAGTTAATTTCGTATCACATGATTATAATTTCCAGATGATGCATAATTTATTATTGGAAGAAGGTGATATTATCCAAATCGAAAGCGTATCACTTCCAGTAGCAACGTTTTCGAGATTTCAACCACAAAGCACAGACTTTCTGGATATTACAAATCCAAAAGCAGTATTAGAAAATGGTTTACGTAACTTTGCATGCTTAACTTCAGGAGATATGATAGCTATTAAGTATAATCAAAAGATATATGAGTTGTGCGTTTTAGAAACGAAGCCTGGAAATGCTGTGAGCATTATTGAATGTGATATGAATGTAAGTAAAACAAAAATTATTTTAATTTTATATTTCATATTATTTAGGGAAATATCAAATCGACAAATAAATTATTTCAAACATGTATCACACGGAAAGTTATTTTTTTTAGTTTTTCTTTTTATTAATAATAATTAAATACAAATCAGCTGGGTTCATATTAGAATCAACCATTGATATTTGATAATATACTGTATTTTTTGTGTACTATTAATTTTATTCAAAATCATTAATTATTAATGAACATAGAATAAAAATACAAATTATTCGTATCACACCATTTCAGTTGAATATTTAAAAGAGCAATGCTCTTTTCAACAGAATTGCTAATAAGTTTTGAAATAGGGCGTTGAAAAATTATTTTGCCAATTCAATTTCAGAACACATTTCTGACAATATCAAAAAAATATGACATTAAATATACCTATTTTTTTCAAATTATTATTATTTCCATATTTACACTGGCTTTCTTCAAATTATTTTTTCGGAATATTCATCTGTTACAAAATATACGCAAGAAACCTTGAAAATAACAACTTCCGGTTGACCGATTTTTACCAAAATTGATCAATTCGTATCATTGTCGAAAACTTGAATGTTTATTAAAAAACTTTCGTTTGAATTTACTCTATAGGTATTAAAAAGTCCTTAATTTATAAAATCTGTTAAAGTATCGATATATAAAAAAGGCATTAATACAAATCCTTCCCTTTGAACGACGATTGGTAAAATTATTTTTGCCGTTGTAAAATATTGCATTGAAATCAAAAAAATCAAATTGTTTGACCAAAAATGCAAACCATTCTTTTACAGATTTTGATTTTAAAATGTGCGTCGTCAATCTATAACCAAATAAAAATACCACTGTGTTAGACGATTCGGAACCTATTCTAAGCTGTAGGTTCCTTTGACCTTGTGTAGACTGTAGAATTACAATAACAATAAAATGCAAGTATAAAGTTCAAAGTATTTCTAAATTTCGACGCGTAGTAGTTTTATAATTGTTCCTCATTAAATATTTTGTTGTTAAATTTATAATAACATACAAACTTTACTGAGAAATTAATAAATAATACAAATTATTGATTTTATTACAATTTGAAAAAGTTATAATTAATTATGTATGCGAATATATACAAATATTGAAATTTATATTTTGTCCAAAATTGTAAAACCCATAAAATTCAGCAAAAAACTCCACGATTTTCCACTATTTTCAATTTATTTCCCAGGTGGAATTTGCACCACCGGTAGATTACAAAGAACCAGAAAAACCATCCCGCAATGAGGAAGAAATGAACGTCGACCTCTCCGACATGATGCCCGAACCATCTGGGTTCGTAGCCTTCCGTGGCCAAGGCAACCGCCTGGACGGGAAACGAAGGAAGGACTCGACTGGGTCTGATCCAGCCCCTTCCAAACCCACATATATCCGCGGGATACCGGACTACGACTACCAGATTGGAACACTCAAGTTTCTAAGAAACTCCAAGCCCAAAAGCGATGATAGCAAGACTTCGGTGGATAAATTCGAAGCTTTTAGCGGGAAAGCTCACTCGTTAAGAAAAGCTGGGAAGTAATTTAATTTGATTGTTAGGTTATTTGTGTGTGGTTTGTGTATGTTCCTGTGAAGTCATGCTTTTAAGGAAATAAAACTTTTTCACTAATTGCATATGATTTTGTTTTGTAATTTTTTTTTCAGAATATATTCAATAATTTTGAAAGACAGAAGGTAGGTACTATAATTGTTAATACCGCAAGAAATGACGGTTCGATTTTTAGTTCAGTTATCGACTCAATTTTTTCATTTACTTGGATTTTATTCCGTTTCGCAATATTTAAAATAAAGAACGTTTGGGAACTTGTTCATTAAATTCTGCTATAATTTTTTGTTTGATTTATAATAATTAATATTTTTCAAACCAAACCGTACTCAAATTTTTATAATATTAAATTAATCAGAAGACTATTTCGTCTGATATTATATTAATTACAATATACTGTTGCGATCCTAAGATCACGCCGCGGGCGACAGCCACAGGTGTATTATAGACAGATCGAGACACGTAATCACCGCTCTATTCTACTGATGCATCGAATCTGCCAGAATATTCGAGAATTTAATTGCTCGGGTATATAAACCCAAGCAGAAAAGATCTCAGGGACAGTCTGATATGAATAGGAGTGGTAAAGATAAGTAGTTGGTTATATAAATATCGTGTAAATATATAGTGCGTAGTATTAAGTGTTTAAATAAATTATTACTCTTAAATTAGGGTTTATATTTGTTTATTTACAGTGTTACTTATTTTTATTATCTTTTTAAAATTATTATTCGTTACCTGTATAAATATTCGTGTTTTATTTATTTTTACACTCAACCCAAATAAATAAACGTTAAAATATCGTCTCAGATTTGTATTAAAATTAACAGAAAAAAACACCATTTCTAGTTCTATTTGAAAAAGCGTCAATTGTATTTCAGATTTAAATTTTAATTGATTGATGATAAAGGTTGATTTTTATAATTTGAAGTAAACTTGTTAAAAAAATGTAAGAAAAAAAAATTATAGGTACACATTTTTTGCTGCACTTAAATTATTTCATTTGAAAGTGAGATCATTCAACGGTAAATCGTTTTTAATTTATACGAAAAATTCAAAAAGCCCCTACGAGTAAAGTGCCCTTTAGCACTGCCGATTGTAATACAAAAGAGAAACTAGTTAAAATGGATTCAGGGATGGTTAAAACGTTTATTTCTGTTGAAATCTGTAATACAGTAACTAGTATTTAATGAAAATATCAAATAATCTTAATAGTTTTACGCCTACACTTAATACTAATGAAGCTAATAATAATATATCTTCATAACGTATTTGTCTTAAAATATCATATGTTGAGCAAAGCCAAAACGTTGGTGTTCTAACATTGAGGTTCGAAATTATCAGCTAACAGTTGTCCTATCCACTGAAGAGGTCAACCAAATAGTAATCGAATTAGGCCAAATAAAATAACTTTGTCGAACTTTGACGTTTTTTATGTAGAGCCCGCACCACATTAAATATTAAAACAGACATTTTTTATTTTAGTGTATTTAAAATTTAAAAAAAAAGTTTGTTTTGTGACTACATCTCTATAAGTAACCTCCAACTTATAGTAAGTTGCTAACCACTGAACACAACAATAATTTACTTGGTTAATAGTCAATGTCGTTGGGAATGAAACTCCAGATCTCACAATCCATTCAATTTAAATAGATTATAATATAAAATGATTGATAAATTCTTCAGGTGATGTTCGAAGGAGAAAGGGCGCTAAAGAGTATTTAATGTGAGATAACTGTAGCAGACAGTAATCTGTCAAACTCACTAATTGCTCGTATAACTGTCGAAAACCTTTGCTTTGTAATCGCTTCGATTGTCCGCCAACAAAAGACGGCCCAAATGGCCCACGATTACCGGATAGCCAAAAGCTACACGACGTCAAATCAATTTACCATTCGTTTTACAAATAACTTTTTAAGTTGCATCGAAAGGTCACGGTCTATACCTTACGATCATTCGTAACCATAAAATACAATTATTACTTCTTTAAGAACATTTTGAATTTAAATACCAGACTTTTAAAAAATTGTACCAATCGTTGAATAAGATTTCAAAATAATAATGTTGTGACCAGCAATACACGTATGAATTTTAAATCTTGTGGCAACATACCTAAATGGGAAGAAGTTATCGAAACATAATAAAATACAGTGTAATAAGGCGAGATAATTTAACGCAAATAATGCAAATGACATTAATGTTGTTAGTGTTTTGATTTGGTTGCTAGGAGAAAAGTAAATAACGTTTTATTTTTTTCAAAAAGTTACCTTCCTTCTTATCTACGATAAAATTGTTTGTTTTTTATTGATTACTTTCTACTGGAGTTGAATTATCAACATAAAAAGACATCAAAATTTATTTTTTTAAATGAAATATTAATTGCTCGATAAAAATAGTAACTGCTGGATAAATTATTTGAAAAAATTGTTCTAAACAATTTGAAGCAAATTATATTATGTATCTGACAAAATTTATCGAGTAATTATTATTTACATCATGCATAAAAAACGCAAAATTAATTATGAATTATTTTTATTTAAATATGTTTATATAAAAAAGTTCTATTTTTAATCATTTGTCAAACTTTTTGATTATTTCTTTGATTCTTTATTATAAAATCAAAATGAATACTTTTTCATACTGTGTTTTAACGTGACACATGGAATCTATCTTATCCATCTTGATTGACAGTAATGTATTTGCTTGTCTTATTTAAAATGATACATAGGGAACCAATATGACATTTTCTTTTTGGATTATAATTTATAAAATTTTCCGACAGGCCTACACCAAGTGTGACAACAATTTTAAGAATCGTTAACAACGTTAGAGGAAATGGTAGAATAGTAGAAAGGTCTGCTAGATTACTCGATTTTCACATCCAGATTTTTTTTATTGGTGGCCTTTAAAATCTTCTAAATTTAGATAAATTAAAAATTCAAATTGAAAATATTCCTCAAAAATATTATAATTGTCTAAATATTGTTCGTAATTCCAGAGTTTTTGAAAATTTATTGTAATTATTCTTCAACTGTTCCTTGTTATATTTACTTATTTTTTAGTTGGTTTATTAGTTCTTTATTTTGTAATTTTTTATAATACTAAAATTTAATACTTCTGTCAAATTCATTACCTATGTTTCATTTTAAATGAGACAAGCAAATATACATTGTTGTCAATCAAATATCAAGTTGTAACAATGGATTTCATAAATCCCTATTTTTCATGTTAAAAAATACTCACGGTATACTCATATGTAAGGTAATAAAAGTTAAAAGAAATATTTATTAATGACTATGAAATTGGCCAGTGGCGTGCGGAGACATTTGATGAGAATTTTTTTTCATGGCAAATATATATAACTTATTTTCTTAAAAAAAAAATCATTGAAAGTATGAACATGAAAAAACTATCGAAAAACGCAATAAAAATATATGTTGCCATTTAAAATAAAAAAGTTAGGTCCCATATTTTCAGAACCACAGGTCAATTTTTTTTTGTTTAGTTCATTCAAAAAGTCTCTTTATGTAGAAATTGTTTGCTAATTTAAGCAATTATATATCTTTTACAGTTCTCGAAACAGTACTAGTATACCATTTGAAATAAACACCCAGTATATTATTTTGTACGAATTTCATTGTTCCCGTATAATATACGTTAGTATCCAAACAAGAGAAGTAAGAAGTAAAAAGTAGTTCCTAATTACTATCCTTGGCCTCGGAAACTTCAAACGCTACACGTCTTTAGTTCGCCGGATATCCGCCCGAGTGGCTACAGCGCTGTAGATATCCGGGAGGGATACACGCGATATCATTCTCCCGCCACGATGAGTCGAAGGATCAATAACTAATTATAGTTGCACTAATGATGCCTTCATTATTTTCTTATTAATTTCAAGAAGTAAGATGTTAGTTTCATTATGAAATGCATTGTTATTGTTTTTCTTAAGTGTTTTCTTAATAAACTTTCTATTGCATTATTAATTAAAAATTAAAAATAATCTATTTCTCGGATTTAATTAACAATTGTTTACCGTTTTACGAAATAAAATAAGAAATAATAAATAGTCTCTGTACCTTATGTTTTCTGAAAATATTTGAATTCTAAATTGGACTCGGTCTTCTTTAACACTCTGAAACAGAAAAAATATTATATTTGTGTATTAATTATCATCGTATATATACAGAGTGGTGACTCAAACACCAGAACATAGAAATTTAACATGCAAAATCATATTTTCCCAATTTCCTGCTTCCCTAATTATTTTAAGTAAAAAAGGTTCAAAAAACAGTTGTAGAGCATAAAATTTTGCATCTGAATCAATAAGCAAAAACAATTTTGATTGAAAATAGCAGTAGTCATGAAATTAACACAAATATTAACAAATGTTTAACGGTTTATGTGTCTAGTTAGCTGCGTTAGTTTATTTTTATTATTATTTGAATTACTGTTGAAGTGAACAACATTCCCTAAATTAATTTTGATTTTGAAAAATGAAAACAAAATAAAATAGCTAATTTACGTTTTTGATTTTAAAATTTTGTTTAATTTATTTTTTCATTATCATCACTACCTCGATCACTACATTTGTAGGAGAGTTTGGTTACCTGTTCCATAACAATTTTTACTTGTATTTTTGGTGGAGATGTTTGTCATTTTAAATGGATAGTTTATCTACAGCAAAAGTGTCCTTCGTATTTTTCTATAATCTCATTTTTGATACATTTTAGAGAAAAACGTTATTAAAAGAAGAGAAAAAAGATTTCAAAATAATATTTTGATTTTCCAGTAAATTTTGGTTTTAATATGCAAAAGTTTTTCATTAATTAAATACACATATTCTTACATGTTATCTTAATACCAGACTGTTACCAAATAAAAACTAATATTTATATTATCTTTTATTGAAAAATCAAAGTTTGAAAAACAAATCGATGTTCAGAATATTATTTTAAAAACTTTCTTCTTACAACATTTTTCTCGAAAATGTAACAAAAATGAGTTATTAGAAAAATAGGAACTACACTTTTGCTGTAGCTAGACTATCCCCATAAAGATTCAGCAAAAAACCTACAGCTTATAGTGTGTTTCTATAACCACTCGGATACACGGTTTTTTTATTTGTTAATAATTGGCAACATCAGATCTCACATTTGGCTCAGTTCAAGTCAGATCGCGCTAACCAAGTGAGCCACCGTTACCCATAATGTTAACATATATACTTTATTTAACTCTAAAATTAATTTTAAATGTAACTTTAAACCCAACTCTCTTATAAAATCCCGAAGGGCCAATTAAAAATGAAAGAAACGACGGAATTTCTCAAAATAGGTCAAAGCAAAAGCCACGATGATATTCGTAAAATTAGTTCTGTGGAAATTTGTTCCCCACAACAATGGAGAGAACTTGTGATCCTTCCCTTCACGCTCTGCGGGTCACTAGGGCTTTGCCCTGCCCCAAAGGACGGCGCTCAGCCTCGATATCAGCCTGACAGCTTTTGTCGCGCAAGGCTTGTTCTGTCAATATGACTGACAACTAGGTGATAACATAGTTAGAGATGTGTCGCTCGTTTGTTCCTTGTCAACGGTCAGTCATTGTGCCAAGGGTGAGGATTTCATTTTTACTTCGTCTTAAATGGTCTTGAATTTAAGCAGAGGGTGTTGTAGATTAAAATCATTGTAGATATAGCGCGAGTGGAAATTTAGATAATTGACTTTTGGGGGGGTTTAACTGATTGTCATTGGTACAAGATTATCCTACATCCTACTTCCTATATGTTTTAGGTATAATATATTTTTTCTGCTCCTGTTTCTAAGGTTGTTGCAATTTTCCCCGAGTCAATAAGACCCACCCGGGTTTTTTTAAAAATCCACTTAAAAAAACTCACTCCAAAAAACATCCTTAAAATCCCATATTTTTTAAAAAATTAATTTAATTCGGTATGTCCAAAAATATACTATGATCATACGATATAGGTATACAATATAACATGCAAAAAAATAAAAAAGTAACTGTGTTAGTATTCGTAATTCGTGTTAAAATTATTAAACATTTTTTTTAAAAAACCCAGATGGTTGTTTTTTTTTGTGAAAAACCTGGGGTTTTCTCAACCCTGCCTGTATCAATATATCTCCATTATTACAATTTTTTCCATTAATTATAGAAGTCATATTTCAGAACAGTGCTAATTAGACAGAGATGGGGAAAGTCAACAAATTTAAAGAGCTCATTGTTTAAAATCGGAGAGTATCCTCACATCTTAGAGAGAGATAGGGGAAGTCAACAAATTTAAAGGTCTACATATTGCTCCAAGGTCATAGAACTGAATAGGGTAACATGAAAGGTACCGACACGCTTCCATATGTAACTATTCTGTGGTTACGACTTAATATTTGATTGACATCAATGTATTTTTGCTTGTCTTGTGTAAAATGAAAAATAGGGAACGAATTTGACATTTGCTATTTGGGTCATAAAATTTTCTGATAGGTATACCTACCACAAGTGCAACAACAATTTTAAGAATCATTCATAACTTTAGAGAAAATCATAGTATCGTAGAATGCATGGGCGTCGACTACATGGGGGCCATCGGGGCTCATGCCTCCAAGGAAAACGACATTTCATTGCATAACTGCCCTACTAGAAGAGTAATTATGAAAATTATATTAATTTCATAAATATTTGATCGTCTAACAACAGGTGAAATTAACTATAAAAAATTGCAAATAAATAAATCTAAATTGTTACCCACATTTTACATATACTTTAACATCATTTTAATAATAATAATGTCGCGAAATATATAAGTGACTTGGAATGTAACAAACAAATACTAAAAAAAAACGAATACCTAACTAATATGTTTGTAAATCTGCCCGGCTATTGTATCAATCATGAATTAATAAAGTGTTAGTGAACTCTAATTATTCTTTGTAAAATGTATTATTTTTATTATAAAACTATGGCAATAACAAAAAACAATACAAAGACATAAACAATATCACTACAACGTGAAAAAACCTTACCAAATTTTGCAGGTCTGTCGTCCAACTTCGAAACAAAATTTTAAAAGTTTTTGATTTGATACCATGTAGCAGAAATAAAACTAACAATACTAACATCACATAGTTTATAATAAATATAGTCCACACCACTATTTGCACTCTAAATGACAAAATTCGGGAAAATTATTCCAACCGACTCGACACCATTTTTAGCGCGCACTGTCATTACGCTCATGTTACCAACCTATAACTTTTGGAACTAAAATTCTCGGTTGGACAAATTAATTTCATTTCGTCATAGTTATGGTTAAATAAATTATCTTGAAAATTACCCACAATGAAAACGAAATATCGCGTATTAAAACTTTGAAATTTATGCGTGTAATATATCTTTATGAGGTGTAATTTCTTTTATGAAGTGCAATGAATGTACTGACTAGAACTGCACAGAAATTTCGATTTAAATTCTGAACAAATTGACTGGATGTAATTTATTGATGACTGTGTAAATCGTTTAGCAATTTCGGAAGTTAATTATATTTAGGGAAATTTGTGATGCGGTGTTTGCAGTTGGTAGTGGTTCGTTGTACGCGGTGGATTTCTGTTGACATTTGTTAACATTTTTAATTGTTTTAATTAGTTTTATAAATAAAATTAATTATTTTAATTGAAATATGTAATTTATTTGTTATTAATTGTCATTTTAATATAAATGAACAATGAAATTTAAATATTTCAAAATTATATTGATGTGTGTTGACCGTTGGCGACTAGCTTTTGTTTTCCAAACAAGTGATTATAAAAATGGCTTACATCGCGTTGGGAAGCTTTTTATGTTAATTTATAATATTAAACAAGTGTTCGGCTTTAGTTTAATACTTGTTCGCAAAGTTTAAACTTTAGTGCTTGTGCTTGGCCAGTGAACTGAAAATTTATGCAGTTTTACTATTGGCGATGCCATCGTAGATGTCAGCGACGTATGCGGCAAATATTGAAAGCTCAATACCCGGTATAGTGTACATTATTTGACATATGCACTTTAGGTTAAAGATTATGATTTTAACATTAATTACTGTTTCATATAAATAATTTTACTGATTTTAGTGAAAACTGATATTTTATAGTTAACGTAAGCCATCGTATTGTTTTGTTCATATTTTAAAGCTGACGTTGAAGGAACTACGCTAGAAGGCAGATTTTTCGAAGGTACTTACTGCATTACGTTTCAAAATTTTTTTATAATTTTGAATATCTAAAAGGTATATAATGATATTATTGTTACTATCTTTCAACTAAATGAAATGCTCATTATAATTCACTTCACTTATCTATCCCAGCAAAATAGGCATCATCATCAAAATGACGGGAACACACGTACATGTATTTAATTTGTACTTTCTTTCCATTTCGTAATTTTAACATCCATGCTAATTGTTTATCTATCTTTTCTTCCAACCCAAATTTATTAATTATGGTCATCCTACTTTTACCAGATTTAGGAAATTCATGAAATGAAATGTCTTTATTCATTTTTGCATTCATTTACGCCCCAGAACACAGCAGTACATGTTACTCATATTTATATAGATGCAATAAAATAATATTGAGTTCAAAATAATCAATTACTACTTTCATAAACTTATAAATTACTTCAATTAGTCTATTTCAACAAAGAAATAACTATAACCTAACAAAACGAATACCGGGTATTAGGCTTCCAATTTTTCTCGCTAGATAGCGAGCGCTAGGATGGCATCGCCAATACTCTAGGGCTTGGCGAATATTGCAATATATTGAGGTGAGTTTCATCACTTTGTTATACATATTTTTATATTCTGAAAAATAAAGTGTTTACTTTATATTGGCTATAAATAAGAATTTATACGAGGAGCTTTGAACATTATGGCCAATATGGCACTATTCTAATTCGCAAATGTATTGGAAAACTGTATGTACGTGTGATAAAATTGCATATGAATAAAAAAAAATCGGATGATGTATTTGCAAATACGCGAATGGATAACAGAAATATAATATAAATGCTTTATAGTTTATAGAGATAAAACTTTGTATTTATACTGTTTATAATGCCCAATTATACTATCAATTATGGGCATGAACTAAAGTTAGAATAAATTATTCAATTAAGCGTAGAAAATTTTATGAATTGTGATTATTAATATATTGTAATCGTACACCCAGATCCTTAAAAAGGATTAGCTATTAGCAGTGGCGTGGTTTTAGGTGATGTGCGCCCCCCCCCCCCCCCTTGTTTAAAGTTAATATATTTTGATTCTAAATTGAAGCGTCAAATTCAAAATATAAATATATATTAACCCCAAATTTTAAAATTCTTACCCTAAAATAAATAATTTATATTATTACACAAAAATATATAATTTTATGTGCAATTTAGTGAATTGCACTATTTTCAATGAAGTAAAAAATTTAGGTTTCTGATTTTGTTTTTTAATGGTACACTGTTACTACTGTTAGATGGCGTATGTAATTAAGATTCCCAAAGTTATATTTGTTCGGTATTTTACTATTTTAACATATAACATTCTTCACAATTCAATCGTTCAGTCTTTAATGTTACTACAGCCTGACAGAAATACCTATATAACATTTTCCGCGAATTTATTTTATATTAGCGAGTTATTTTCCAAATATTATTGCAGAGAACGTATTAAATGATATTTCGAGACAAGATGAGCGAGATTATAGAGATATATTTCGTCTCACCCGAATCACTAAATGTTTTATTTTCATATTTTTAAAAGTTATATCTTATAAATGAATGAGTTTTTTGTTGTTGATTGAGTAACCGACTCATTGATGGTAGAAAGGAGCGGTATGGTAGTAATTCGATGGCAGTTGTCTATTTTTCCTCCTGAATCCTTGAACGTAATTTCCCATCCGCTGTAAACTTTGATGAGTAGCCGAAGTGATTAAAGTCGGGATTTCCCCACGGCGAGGCGATTTGTCTTCACTTGGATTTATTTCAAGAGATTAATCCCCCACCTGCATATTTTAAATTATCATTTTGAATAAATTTCCCGCCGCGCAGCGCAACAAAATAAAAATACCTGTGTTCCAATTTGTTTCACCAGATTTAAATTACCTCTGCTTAGATTTGTCATCCTGGGTCGACTGTCAGCTTTTTCTAGTACGCAAGATAGTGACAGCGTCGCTATAGATCAAGGAACAATTATAGCTATTAAGTACATTGTTATTTCAAGCTACATTGAAACAAAAAATCTGATTATTGAAGCAAATTTATTTTATAAATGTTAAACGGGAAGTTATAAGTTCTTTAACTTGTACATATATGTATATATTTACAAGAAAAAATATATATTTAAATATGTTTACAATCGGTCTGAAAAATTTATTTTTTAATTTTGACATATAAAGTGCCACTGGTGTTACTTGTCAAAACTGACTGACGTTTCGACACGCCAAATCAGGGGGCCGAAACAGTATTTCAATGCGTGAAACAGTGTCAATCTAGATCTCTTTGAAGAACTTTTCCGAAGCAGATCATAGATGTCACCAATAGTTTCAAAATTTAGTAAAATTACATTATTATGTTAAGTTATCACATGAAATTCTTTATTTTCTATTTTCTTTGACATTTTAAACAAATTTTTATTTGTAATCAATGTAAAATATTTGATTATTATTGGTAAGAAGACTATTATTTTTTATATGCATATACCAGTATTTGCTTTTATAATACCGTTGAATGAAAAACTGATTGATTTCTCAGTCAACGGTAATACTAAAATATACACTAATATAATACCATATTTTCTTATATTTTCTTTCATATTTCCAACACCCTTTTTTTTTCTACAAATTTTCAATATTTAGGAGATATGAGTTCAAATACTTAAATCTAATTTGTAACTTGCTTTTTGTTTAAATTTTAAAAATACTAGAAAATAACATCATAAAATAAAAATTTTAAAATAATATTATTTATTGTGTTAAAAAATATATAAATATTTCGCATAATGGTTACTCCTTAATATTGACTAATATATATCTCTGCATGATAGGTATTGTATGAATTACAATATAAAGAAATAAATATCAGACAAAAAAAGTAATTTGAAATGTGGGGATCTACATTACCGGCCGTTAATGTACATGTCAAATTTAATTCCCGAAGCCGAACCTGGGGGGGTGCAAAAATTTGTTTTCACGAATAATAAGGTAGATATCCAATCTTCTACAAATATATTTTCTTAATCTATGCGCCAAATTTTTCATAACCAGTTAGGAAATAAGAAATATTTCGTCATTGAGTGATAAAAGGTGAATTTCTTAATTTATAAGTGTCAGTTTATATGTTCAAATTCAAAACTAGAAGAAAAATTAGAAAAAAATCTTGTATGAAACACGTTAGAAAACGCAAATTTGTGTAACGTGTGATTTTGCGGGATCTCGCTTCGCTCGCTCCGCAAATATCCCACCCTCACAAATAGAAGCAGTTTCTAACTGCTTACATAAATAGCTATTCTAGTCTTCACTTATTGACAGAATGTTGCTGTTAGTAACGGTCAATAAACGTTTACAGACTGCTTTTAATTTAAACATGTTTATGTTGCTGACATGAGTGTAATAACAACAACCTTTTGATGTTTCATAAACTACTACAAAGTTGCAGATTAAAAATATAAATACAAGCTATTATTCGTATAATAATAAAACTGGTTACCATTACTCTTTCATTGTAAACAAGTTCTCGTGTTTTTTTTATTGGAATTATTTTCTTAGATATATACTAGTTTTGGTTTGAAAAGATCTACTTTCAAATTTTTCAGTAATAGGTAACTATTTTGTAATAATAAACTTTTAGCTAGTATTACTAATCAGACCTTATATAGCAAGATAAAAAATGATTACATGTCTAGTACTGTAATTCATACATACACCCAAAGAAAATTTCTAGCATGGTCCCTAGATCTTCCTTTACCTAAAGAGATAAAAATTAAAATCACAATTTTATTATTAATGTTGATTAATTTTATATTTCGATATAATATTGTATTTGTATATAAGCTTTAAAGAAACTGAAAAATAACTTGCATTTGTTTTTAGTACCATCTTGACTATTATTTTTTTTTTAAATAAAATGGTGGAGGAACCGCTAGTAATTATTTTCTACTTGTATCATATTGCCTATTTAAGGGAAAATTAAGGTATATTGGCGAAACCTTCTATATGTATGACTTGTATTCATGGGCGTACTGAGAGGGGGGCCAGGAGGAGCACGTACCCCCTTTAGGAAATTATACTTTACTATAATTTCACTTAATTAACATTTTTACAGGGAATATAGCTACTTTTCCACACTATTGAAATTAATTCTCTTTTATAATTTACAAAATGTAAACTAGGAACTGTGATTTTGATATTCACTAATGCGTGAGAAACATACTTCTAATACTTAATATTAAAATTTAGTGGCTCACTTTAATTTTCTATAATCTTAATTCTACTGTTCATTATGAGTCTTATATCAGATAAAACTATTTCAATCAAAGCAGTAATTGTAGTGATTTCCTGATTTTAATATAAGTGAAAATAAAATAAATTAATTAAAAAAAGATAATTCTATACACGAATACGACATAGGAAAATATATTCGTCAGAATGAGAAACGACGTAAAATAGGAATTATTAAGAAATACGTGGACGCTCGAAAAAATTAATCATTATTCAAATGGGGTATTCTAATGTAGTAAAATTTAAGGTAAAAATGTTATAAATTGTGGATCATGCTATAAAATGACCGAATAATGTGAAAATGACATTTTTCCCTAGCATGAGTTTTCTTGTATTTTATTTTGTCGCTGAACAAGTATCACGTAGGCTATGACGTACGAGGGAGTCATGACGTATTTAAAAAAATTTGTACATGACTGTACCATATGCAGAAAAATACCAAATAACAGACTGCCGCGCCAAGCATTGTCTTGTAGGCATTTACACATTTCAATTTAAGCAATGTAAAACAATTTGTTGATATTTAAAATGAAGTTAATACTTGAAGAAACAACAAAAATATTTGACAGAAATCTGAGTGCTCGTATCCATACATTTATGTAAAAACGGGTTACCAATAGCAATGTTCTAATCAAATTTAGCGCTCGTTAGTGGGAAAAATTTCTTGTGCATCTGTTCGGCGTCCCAAGTATAATAGTTAATGCTAAAGGAACAACTTGTTATTGTCAAATACTTACAAGAAATATAATTAGAATTAAATTTGTTAGTTGAATCTGTTTCGTCCTGTTATAACATGATTGTTTATTCGAAGTTAATCTACCATTACATTTCTGAAAATTAGTTTGTTAAAATCTGCACTATGAAATCTAAGTAGGCTTACAGATTAGCGAATCAGTTGTTTCTGTTTAATGTATTGTTATATAACCTATAACATATGTTAGCAATCGTGATGAAATATGGTATCTGTCTGTTCCGAGTAAATTAGGTTATGATGTGAGCAATATTTATCCGCCATATCTGAATGCTGCGCGTTGGTTGGTGGAGATAGAAAGCTGATTATATTACGTGATTGAAATTCACTATACGTCGAAGGGGCAGAGGTAGTCCCGTGGTTATCGGCAGAGTCAAGATGAATGTTTTTACTTTTAATGAAATTATCTTGTTTGTGGGATTGTTACGACGAGAGCTTACAGATTCGCCGGCCAGCCCTCCCAGCATTCTTTCCCGCCAAATCAGAGCCGAGCTCCCACGGAAATGGCCGAACGTGACCGAAGAGCCCAACTACCGTGTTGTGCACTTGATTTAATTAGATTTCAGGTATTGTTGCCATTACGTTTTTGTTTCCCGGCTGCTAGGGTTAATTGTTTTGGTTTTATTTTGGGTTTGGACACCCTTGTGTTCGGATAGTAAATTCGTTAGCAAACAACAAGAATTTCACGAACAAAAGTGGAGGCGCTCAATAAAAAGCACATTCTTATTAGTTTTTAATCTAACATATTACCTGTTTTATTTCGTTTTCTTTCTATATTCTTTTTGTTGCACGTCGTTCTACACGAGAAAATAAAATACTCTCATTTTAAAGAAGAGTTCAAACACTGATCTCTATACTTCTGGATAGGGCATAGCTCATGAAAAAGTGAAGCTTGCGGCAGCCATTTTTCTGAAAACTGAATATAATCCAATTGGCGCGAAATATGAATAAAGTCATTAGTATCTATAACGAAATATGGAAAATCTTTTTTGAATTGTTTTAGGTACTTATGTAATTGATAGAATGACAAATATATCTTGCGTTCATATAAAAAATAGCACCTCAGAATGATCGTTCCCAAATTTAATTCTAACCTTTAAGTTTACTTATTATCGTTCTGACCATTTTTATATTCAGGAAATTGATAACCATAACCTATTTTACTGCACGCATTATTAATTAATTTTTCCGTTATTTTAATTATAACGGTATGCAGAATTAGTTTATTTTGAAATGATTGTTCCATAAATATTTATGATTACTTAAACAAACAAATAATAAATATAATTTTAATATTATTTATTACTAATTTATACCGTACGAATTTAAATTATAATAATTCAATATATGCAAATTAATTATTATTTTACTGCTGTGACAAAAATAGTAATTTAATATCATACAATACTTTTTTTACTCATTAAAATGGGCATATTATTCAACATATTATTTTAAATTGGCCACATGTTCCGTTTTTTTTTTCAGGGTAGATCTGATTTTTAAATCTTATACTCGATCTTATATAAGTAATTTAAAGATTATAATTTTTAAATCATCATATGTAAAAAATTCGCAAAATATACATTCATATTTATTTTGCATATGAAATATTTAATTTTCAGGAGTAATATAATAAGAGAGAATTTATTGGAAAAATTTACGAATAGTTATTGTATAGTAACAAACAAACGAGTGTCAAAAATGATATTTAAATCACGAAAGCGAAGCTGAAGAGATTTAAGTCATTTTTGATCCGAGTTGTCGTTACTTCGCAGGAATTAGGAGTAAATTTTATCAATTAAATTCATAGCTCGAATTATATTTACTTGATTATTTCACAAATAAAAACAGTTCTAACATAAAATATTTGATATCAATAAAATGTAACCATTATGACACTGCGGTTTTATCAAATTTCTTCACTGAAAAACTATTCTTGGCCATCAAATGAAGCATTCTGATTGAAAATGACATGTGTGCAATAATCATTAGAATATACATATAACTTCACATGCATTTTGCAGATTTTTCGAAATCTAGTCATCAGTGATGTAAAATATTGGTTGACGAATTATACTTAAGGCTAAGTTTTTGTAGTTTACTGTGAGGTTTTAATTTCGTTTACTTTATTCGTCGCGATCGATTGGAATCGATAAGCACAAGCCGTGATAATATTTCACCCGAGCCAATTTCCATAGATTACATTCCTGCAAAATATTAAATTGAATCCGCACGCTTCATTGCTCTCGGTCGAGATTTACTCGCTAGATTAAAAATAATGTTCGCACTTAATTGTGTTCTTCCTTGGCCCGATACGATAACTCTCTCGTACTTTGTAAAACTATGAAAAATGCGCGGACCTACGGAGGCACCTCCCCGCTAAATCACATTTCCAACCACCGCCCCGGTCTTATCTTAAAATGATGACCTACATTAAAAATGCATCATCGGTTAATCACCGCCTATAACTCTTCATCAAATACTACAGGCCAATTACAAACAGTCAGTTTAGAAAGGAATAAATTTGATGAGAACAACACATTACTTATACTGCTTATTGTTTAATTAATTGTTATTAAAATTGTGTTTTTACATCAGTTTTTTTTGTATATTAATCTTCAAATAAAATATTAGATACATATTTTTCTTTTTTAAAAATACTTAATAATTCACCAAAAACAAATTTATAAAGATTTATCCTGACATCATTATCCGATTTACTACTAACCTACTATCGAAGAAATTTTTTTAATTTTTTTTAATAACTGTTTTATTTACTTGTATTTGAATATATACCATGAGAGTGTTTACAATTTACATTTTATGGCAGAATCATTAAAAGTAACTTCCTACAATTTTTTTTAACTCAATTTTATTTTTTTTCATTAAATTTTCATTAATTAAATTTTTTCATTATATTTTTTAACCGATGTAATAACTGGTTTAAACCAGTTTCCAATTTTTAAAAACCGGTTTTCGAACTACAAACATTATTATAACGTTTTCTATAAGGGTTAACCGTTAACCAGTATATTTTCGGTTACATACCTTGGTTTAAAATGATCATCATTCATTTCTTGATATATGCTATAGATAAGGATTTTTAAGTATAGTCATTTAAAAAATAATAGAATAAATTTATAAAAAGACAGCAGTTTTTGATACGAATTCGAATATGAGGAAGTTTAACTTTAAATTACTAATAAACATGTTATATTATTATTTTTCAATTATAGTATATTATAAATATATCTTCTTAGAAAAGAAATGTACAAACAGAAAATGAAAAAATGTCATAATATTGTTTTTATAGATAATAAAAACAAAAAGACAGCATTTCATTTATTGTTCGTGATGTCGCTTTTAAATATGAATATTTGATTAATATGCACATTTTAAATGATACTTAAATATAAAATGTACAGAAATATACATGACTTACATATATCATATTTTATTTCAAATGTGCCAGTCGCCTAAATTACTAATATTTTCAAAACAGTTTTTTTATAAAATGTTCTTAGATTTGATGTTTTATATAACATATTTTAATTTCTAGTAACTCTGGTGAGAAGTTTCCTGAATAGACATTATATATTATTATGTGAAATAAACAATTATTATGATTATATATATTATTATAAATATCCTGTATAGATATATTAAGAATAATATATGTAAAAATATTTTTTGGCTATATAGTTTAATAGCAATATTAAATTTAATAAGCCTGTAAGAAAAAATCTGTATAAAATGGTAATCATTTTGAATATATATTTATGTTACTAAAAATTACACTGTATGTTGTATTTGTTTTTTACACATATTAAAGAGGAATGTTCAGGCTTTAATGTGATGTATGAATTTTAAAAACTGAATGCCTACTGAAAAAGTTATTTGTTTATTTCCGACTGACTATAATTATTTCTCCGACAGTAGACACCCAAAATTATTTACTTTTATTTGATATGAGAAATTGTATTGTTTACTATGTAATTGTGGTCTTGGTGTCTATAGGCACTTAGCGAAAAAATATTTAAATTGTAAAAAGCACTTACGATTTTTGAAGTTCTGATCCATCCAGTTTCCTAGCGATGTTTTTAACAGTAATTCTTTCACGGTTTAAATATTTCTTCTTACTTCATAATTGCCATTAATACAAATCTGAAATTGCCAGTCTTAATAAATATAATGTTGTCAATTTTTGAATACGTATAGGAGTAATTTTATTTTATTTTACTACAATAAATATTTAAATAGCAAATAAGAATTATTACTTTACAAATTATATAAATTATTACTTTAAAGTGGTCCCATTCTCTAGCAGGATATATAATATTTCATATTTTTCTAGACTAGAGGATGTATCAATAAAAAAAATATTATTATTTTCACTATTGCTAATAGCAAATGAATTGAAGTTCAATTTTTGCAATATTTACTTCTCCATTTTTTATAAAAAATATTTTTCACTTACCAATAAAAATTTCTGCTTCCGTATGTAAATATACCATTTGAAATAGATTCTGCTACATATCATCTATTATTCCCTAAAAATATCTAAAGAAAGAAGCTTCGTCTGTAAATTAAATGATTATCATATTAAAGTGGAGATGTTGGTTCCATCCTCTCTGAATTTTCATTCACGTTTGGAGGATGGTTAAGCCCTGCCACCACGACAAGGTCTCTCCACGTCGGCAAGGGGGGAAGGGATGGTTTTGGGTTTAAGGAAAGGAAGAAGACTTAAAACTATCGCGACTTATATCTAACCGCAACTTAAAACTATTTTGGCGAAACTTAAATTAATACAGTGTACTTCCCAGTGAAAAGGGTCAGGGGTATTGGCATGAAAGCCGAGAAAGAAAATAAAAACGAAATTGTTGATGTGAATATAGTCTATGTACAAGCTCACTCCACAATTAGACATTTCAACACGCTAGCGGTCAGACACCCTTCCGGCCCTCCATACTAACGCCCAAAATGGTAAAAGGGCAGCAAGATGCACCAAGCACATCCGTAACTCTAACTTATAGACACGCTAATACGAGGGCGGTATCACAACCCTTCCGTGCAACCCATACCAACGACCAGAATGCTGTAAGCAGAGAAAGGAGTGCCTCGACTTATAAAATATTACTACGGGGTATTGCACATTCAAGTATTATAATTATAGAAATTCTGCAAAATGGGGACTTAAAAATTAAAAATTATTTTTGTAAGGGAAAAATTAATAATAAATTTGGGTATTATTAATAGTAAATTTGGGTACTTTAAAAATGTTTGTATAAAAAAATGGGATATATGAAATTTATGTAATATCAAGAGATTGTTATAATTTAATTAATTTACATCTACATATCTCATGTGAAAAAATATATTTGTAGTGAAATAGAGAATATACTTGTAAATAAGCATAATCAAAAAACTAAATAAAACTTGACACATTATTGCCTAAACTAACTTGTACCTAACAGCTAATCCTAACTGAAAACTTCCCGGGCAGTTTTGCAGTACGTATTTGCTTCCATTCACACATCACACCTTATATCTACACATCACACCTTATATTTAACCATCACACCTTATATTTAATCATTACACCTTACATTTAATCATCACACTTTATATTTAATCATCATACCTCAACTTAATCATCACACTTTCTATTTAATCATCACACTTTCTATTTAATCATCACACCTTATATTCAATCATCATACCTTATATTCAATGATCATACCTTAACTTAATCATCACACCTTATACTTAATCATCACACCTTATACTTAATCATCACACCTTATAATTTAATCATCACACCTTATATTTAATCATCATACCTTAACTTAATCATCACACCTTATACTTAATCATCACACCTTATACTTAATCATCACACCTTATACTTAATCATCACACCTTATATTAAATCATCATACCTTAACTTAATCATCACACCTTATACTTAATCGTCACACCTTATACTTAATCATCAAACCTTATACTTAATCATCACACCTTAAATTTAACCATCATACCTTATATTCAATCATCATACCTTAACCTAATCATCACACCTTATATTCAATCACCATACCTTATATTTAATCATCATACCTTAACTTAATCATCACACCTTATATTTAACCATCATACCTTAACTTAATCATCACACCTTATATTTAATCATCATACCGTATCTAATATCGAACATTCACACTTCATATCTAACCATCACACCTTATATTTAACCATCACGCCTTACATTTACTCATCACACCTTATACCTAACCACCATACACCATATATTTATTCACCACACCTTATGTTTAATCATCACACCTTATAGTTAATCACCACACCTTATATTTAATCATCACACCTTATAGTTAATCATCATACCTTAACATCACACACTACATGTAACTATCACACATTATATCTAAACTTCACACCTTATACCTAGATCTCATCTCATACCTAATGTGTCAAGTTTTATTCAATTGTTCTTAAATTAAAAATGTATTTAAGGGAATCTAATTTATTTAAATAGAGAATTGAAAAATGATCTGTATACGGAAAAATTGAAGTAGTAAAATATTCAGGGAGGACATTACTCTTAAATCTCGGAAATGGACTTACATATTTCAGTGTTGAAAAAAAAAACTGAAGAAGTACCTGCTTCCCCCCTTATATCTATTTCTTATATCTAGAAAGTAGCTGGACCTCGTCTGAAACAATAAAAATATAAATTAGTTTATTTATAACAAAATTCCTTTTTACTAATCAAAAACAAATATGTATACTGTAATTTTACACTGTACACTAGCTTCAATAATATACAGTAGTAGTAGATCGCAATTGGTTTTTAAAATTCAAATTAAAAAGTAAAATTATAAACTGTACTCACCTCACGACTGCTGAAATGCTACTGAAGATTTTTGGGTGGTTATTATCATTTAAATAAATGAATAAAGGTAGGGAGGTTACGAAATAGCTACGAGTTATTAATTAATCAATGTCGTATTAAAACTGTAATGTGATATTAATTGTTTGGTATTAGCTAATGCTATCAAATATAAAATATAATTAAAATAAATATTTAAAAAGTTGCAAATAAATACATCTGAACTGTCAAGTGATCCACATATATCAAGAACTTTAACATTATTTGAAATTAAATACTGCTGGTGGTGCGAAATATATACTAAGCGACTAGAAATGGTAAGTACCTAATATTATTCTCGATCGGTAACATGACTTAAGCTCCGGAAGCTCTGCCTCATTTCATACCTCCTCAAATGTTATAATATACTTACTTAAAGAACTGTAAATATAACTGTATTATTATAATATTATCGAAATGTCAGATTGGCATATGGGCATACGTAGTAATACGCAGGGCCGGATTAAAAATTTTGGATGCCCTAAACACAAAATATTTAGGTACCCATATACAGTGTGTACAATGAAACGCGGAATAGGATTTAAAAAAAAAATGGCAATACTCTCTTTCCTGACATATTTAGAGCATAATTAGAACAAGTTGTTCAAAATTAAATTTGAATAAATGTATCTAATGAAAAATTGGGTTTAACGGATTCTTATATCTTTCAACAATATAATGACCCCAAACATACTACATGTAAACTGCTAGAATAGTAATTGTACAATTGTAGACAACAATTAAAAACACCTCCATAGTCTCCAGATATGAATCTCATTGAACATCTCTGTGATTTATTTAAGAAAAAAGTGTAATTGTGTAAAACAAGACGTCCAGAAAATATAAAAGTACCATATTTACGGTAGAAAAATGAGGTAAAATTGGCTCATGAACTCCAAGACATTAGTGGAAAGTATGACAAACCGTTTAAAGGAAGCAATTTTAATGAATGTCGGCTCAAAAGATCATTGGTTCTAAATTATTTACAGACGTACGGAGACTAAATAGGCATACTTACTTGTTATAATAAATATAATTTTTTCTCGATATCATTACGAAAAATTTAGAGAGTCAATACATCATTATTTTATTTATTAATATAGTAAAAGTAAAATAAAATTTATTTTGTTTGTATACATTCAACAAAAAACTTAAAAGAATAGAATACTTTTTTTCCTTTACTGATATACGGAGACTAATTAGTTTGAGTGTATATGTACATATATTTCATATTGGAATATGTGTTTGAATAAAGTAGTAATAAAAAAGATAATTAAGCATTATGCAATAAAGTTGGAAGGAAATAATTAAAAAGAAAGAGCAAAAAGTGTTTGGGGTTGAATGTTGAATGCATGTTGACAAAGTCTGAACGACAGCTGAGTCATTTTTAATAAAAATTCCTTAAAAGCAGTGGAGTCAACGCCAATATATTATCAAAAAAATTAAACTAAAAACGTTCAACTCGAAATTGCACTATGGCAGAAAATTCATATAAAGTAAAAATTGATAAAACGTCTTCTAGCCGCGTTGCTTTTATTGGAAAGGGAAAGACATTAGAGGAACTCGAATGTCTCAATTCCACGGAAGCTGTCATTTTAAAAATCCTTCTTTCCATTTCCGACTTCCGCTCCCCACTGCCGGCATATTAGGGAATTTGGGTCTGCCGATCTGGTGATTTTTGATGTTATATTTTAATATTGGCGCCGAGTAGAATTATAGCTAAGAGAATTATGATATGGGGGACTCGCGACTCGGATATGGAATCGTATTAGCCATAGGCGCACCGCACACATTTTCACAGGGGCGCACCGAAACTATTTAAACAAAATAAATAACAGTTTTTTTTATGAATCTCGTATATTGTAATTCTTTTATAACTACCCACATAAATATCAAAATTTGAATAAAAACAAATATATAAAGAATTTAAATAAAATTTGGTGGTAGCGCACTCATACTTATACAGTATATTAAGAATTAATAAACGTTTATATTTCATCTTTGTCATATACGCGTGGCATAGATGAGATTTATATTCGCTATTTCATTATCGTACGTGTTACAGAGGGGTATACCGTGAGTAATTTTTAAAGTGAAACATAGATATTCATTATATCCATTACGACTTGATATTTAATTGACAGTAATGTATATTTGCTTGTCTCATTAAAAATGAAACAAAGGGAATGAATTTGACTGAAGTATTATATTTTAATATATCAAGAAATTAAAAAATAAAGAACTAATAAACCTACTAACAAATCAGTGAGTATAATAACGAATAATTAAACAAAAATTATAACCAATTTTCAAAAATTCATCAATTAACTACTAAGCAATGACTCAGTCTGTTATAAAACTTTTGAATTATGTACATACGGTGATATTTGGGCAATTGTAATATTTTGAGAACTGTTTTAAATTTGAACTTTTAATTGATCTAAAAATCTAATTTCTTACCTCTGTAACACGTACGATAATTTTTATTTATTGTTTATTGGTAGTTTCGTTAGTTTAATCTACAACTCTTTTAATATTTTTTCATCCATTTTTATATTTGTAAATGATACTATTAGTTTTGACTTCGAAAATCACATGATTTTACAAGTTAAGATGTCACTAATTCTATAGTAGCACAACTAGGAAAATCCACAGGCTTTTTATTAGTAAAAAGGCGCTGTTTATAAATTTAGAATATATTATCTTAATTATAAAAAATGAACTAATTTTCAAGGCTGTATTAATAAGTATGAAATTTTTTCAACCAGTTTTGCATTTTAAATTGTATCATTTATTTTTTACTTGTTTATTCGGTAGAGAATTTTATTCTGAAATCAGTGACATAATATTTGCACTGCCTTGGATAACATTTTCTTATTAGAAAAATGCGTAATTAAGTTTATATCCATTTTTATAAGTGGACAAAATACAATAAAACTGTATAGTAATAAAAATACAATTATTAAAATAAAATAAAGTACAAAATATAAAATTAAAAATTAAGTTGAGATGAATTTAAAAAAATATATTAATGAAATGATTGAAAATGCGCCTAAATTTTCAAAATCTTGACACGTAGAAGAGCTTACCCAACTAACCCCCCCCCCCCCCCTTAGTTACGTTACCCATTCTACTTATTTACTATTTCGATACGATATTTTTCTATTAACCGATGGTTAAGATAAGAGGAACAAAACTTTAAATCACACAAAGGTGTCTATTACCTTTCAATATTTTTTGTAATTAAATTTGCTGGCCCACCCCTCATTCCTTAAAAAACTCAAAAGTACATACGTACATACCCAGTTGTAGCAAATAACTATTTTCGTGTCAATCATGTTTTTTTCTTATCTACTTTCAATGTAACTAACATTTTACTAAATTTTCTATTATGGTGGAGAACCCATTGATGAAGTAAGGATCAATTGCGTAAAATAGACTATAAATGTATATTGTTTTTCCTGCTCCACTTCAATATTGTACGTACATATTTAGTTGTAATAAATATGTATTTGGAAATTAATGATGAAGTTGAAGATAGCTAGGCTTTCTTCAAGCTGGTAATCTGTGTAGAGGGCGTTAATGCTTGCATAGGGGCCGTATCACATGACGCTTTGTGTGGTTAACCTCACTTAGGATTAGTTGGGAGGAAGTTTGCGCGTGTGACGTCACTTCCGCTGCACGCGAGACGTACTGCTGATAGTTAGTGCTGTTGCACTATGACGTTGCTTGTACTAGTTAGCCGCCATGATGTAATCATTAAATCATTAAAGGGGGAAGATGTTACACTAATTGTTTAACCCAGTTCACTTGCTGGCATCCACATACACCCTAGGCAAAAATGAAAAGCGATGAGATATAAAAGGATAAAATATTCATTACATAGGTATAGTTGTATGTTTGTACTAGTATCGTAATAGGATTTTTCATGATGTCATCTTTTAGATTTTATTTGTAAATATTTTTTACTTCCTTTTAAGAAAAAGGTACTTTATTTTACAAATTTCAAAAAAGTCATTAATCCCATTATTTCACTAGTAAAACAATAAGATCATAATTTCATTCGAAATCGAAATTTTAGATCTTGTTTCGTATTTCGAACAGTTTTATTAAAAGGAAAAAATGTATGTTTCCATTATTAAACATTTATTTAACTAAATTGTAAAGAGGTTTAAAAATGGTTGTCAGTATGGTCGCTATTATACTACAATTATTAGTCACTCTTAAAAAGAAGAAAATATGTCTTTTGAAAATAAATGTTTTCTCCGCATATTCGTTCTTTGGAACAATTAGATGGAAAAAAGAGAATATCGAACTTATTTTTCTCAAAAATTTTCATTTTCTAGACTTAAGTAAATATCGATACGCTGATTTCAAAACCTGCAATTCTATTATGCCTTTTCGATTTTATTCTGTCGCTTTATTATCTAACTTTTATTTATTTTCAAAAGCTATAACTCAATATCGAAGTTGTTAAACAAACCAAACAACAGTATTAAACCAAAAATTGTGTTCACAAACGCGAAATATCCCAAAAATACGTATTTTCGTGTAGTGTAGTGTAGTTTGATAGACCTTGACGCGCTGATTTCAAATTTTCAAACGGAATTTAATTATCTTTTTCCGTTCTTGAGATATTCGCTGTCAAAGTTGCACATCAAAAAAGTGTGTTTTTTTACTATATTCCTAAAATGAGTAGAGATACAACCTCAACGATTATACCAGTCGATTCTACGGCAAAAGTTACATAAAGAAATGTTTTCTCTGCATATATGTTCTTCGGAACGATTAGGTGAAAAATGAGAAAATCGAAAAAACTTAAATTTCAAAATTTCTCCGAGGAACTTTTTTTCTTCAAAACTATTCATTTTCTAGACTTAAGTAAATATCGATGCGCTGATTTCAAATTTTCAAACCGAATTAAATTATCTCTTACCGTTCTCGAGATATTTGTGTTCAAAGTTGAGTTTTGGCAAAACCTAAAAAAACAGGTTTTTTAGGTATACCGCTTTAAGGGTTAGGTTTACGACTTCGCCAATCCCACTAATCGATTCTACGGACAAAATTACATAAGTATACCAATTTTTAGATTTTTATTCCAACGGATACTATTTTTAGAGCGAAAAAACAAAAATGGCCAAAATCGAAAAAAATGCCTGATGAACCCCTTGCGATTTTTTTCGATTTTCACCATTTTCACATTTTCCTCTCTAAAAATTGAATCTGTTGTAATAAAACTCTGAAAATTGGTACACTTATGTACTTTTGCCCGTAGAATCGAATGGTGAGGTCGCCGAAGTCGTAAACCTAACCATTTAAGGTGTATACCTAAAAAACCTGATTTTTTAGGTATAACTTTGAACTAAAATATCTCGAGAACGGGAAGAGATAATTGAATTATGTTTGAAAATTTGGAATCAGCACATTGATATCTACTTAAGCTTAAAATATGAAAAATTTTGGAGACAAAAAGTTTCGGAGTGAAAAGTTGAAATTTAGGTTTTTTCGTTTTTCTTATTTTTCACCTAATCGTTCCAAAGAACGTATATGTGGACAACACATTTCTTTATATAACTTTTCCCGTAGAATTGAATGGTAAAGTGTTTGAGATTGTATCTCTACTCCTTTTTGAAATATTGCCAAAAAATACACATTTTTGAGGTACAACTTTGGGAGCAAATATCTCCGAAACGAAAAAAGATAATTAAATTCTGTTTATAAATTTGGTATCAGCGTAGCTAATTCTGTAAAAAATATTATAAACAAAATTTTGTAAAATTTGAAAATTTTGGAGTAAAAAATTCGATATTTTCAAATATTTTCAGATTTACGCAAAAATACAGCAGCAGAGGCTTTGGGAATTGCTTCCCTTATTATTACTACATACATAATATGTTATATTATTGATTATTAATTTTATAAACTAACTTTTAAAAAGAGGAAAATATATATTTTATATAATTTATTATAAAGTCAGAAGGATAAGCCAAGATCTGATTTCAAAATATACTTAAGTATGTAATCTATTATTCCCATATATTTGAATTTGAAATTTTTAATAGCAATGTTCTAATTCTAAAATAGTCTTGCATTTTAATACAACTACCCCATTACCGCGTTGTGGTATAAAAGAAAAATTATTTTGGTGTTTTTTAAAATACAAAACTAAATACAGTATTTAGTGAGACAAATTCCAACGACAACGAAAAATGAAACAATTTAATTATTATTATTTTAAAATATGAATTAACTGTCAAACTGACAGTTATACACAATAATAGTTATTTATGATATAAGTGTTAAAAGTGACATTTTATAAGTGAGTGGGGAAGTTTGAAACGAGTAACAAACCCCACAAACGAAATAAAATCACTTTTAACACAAATATCATACACTATTTTTCCTACGACCCTAGTTATGTATTTGTAAATAAAAACTAAGCATTATAGAATGACATTTATGACAGGTAACTAGATTTAGTTCCTTTTTAACACAAGTGTTAAAAGTAAATTTGTTTTTACTTTTAATTCGTTGTCAATGACAACGATTTAAAAGTATTCACTGTGTTATAAACTGTTATTTTTAATTTGCTAAGCAACCGTTAAAAAGACTATTTTTAACAGTGGTCGTAGGAAAAACTGTTTATTTACTTGGTACCGGCAATTTATAGGGGTGATGAAATTTTGTCAGTATAATATTGTTCCCATTGGTTGAATTGTCAAGTGTTTTGCCTTAGAATTGTCAATAGTCAATTGCATTTCAGAATGTGTAATACAAATAAAATGTATGAAGAAAGTTAATGTATCAACTATCAGATTTTTATTCAATTACTTTAAACAAAATACTAATATGTTTTTTAAACAGTTTTAACGTATATTTCATCATAAAATACGATTATACTAAAACCAACATTTGCTTTTAAAAATCCGAAACACGGGAGATTTCCAACTACAATAATATTTTCCCTCATACGCTTTTCTTAAGTTGAAAAAACACAGGTACATCTTTTGTATAAATATTTATAAACATGAATTATAATCCCTTTACAAATCCTGGGGACTTTTTGTTCCAAATCGAAACAGCACTACCCAAGATTAGCAACCTCGCAAAACCAAATTTCCCTATAAGACGCGACCCGCTTCTTTCATGGTGTAATCTTACGGGCACAAGAAACACATAATGGCAAATCATTACTTAGCGAGGCAGGGCTACCAACTAGAATCAAGTGGGGCAGAAAGGTCACTGAAGTTACATTAATCTAGCTGCTAAGACGGGCCACCTGAATGTGAAATGAAAATTAAGACCTATTTACATAGATAAGGCTCATGTAGTAAAAAGTTTGACGACTTCTGGGAGATGAATACCGGAAAAACTATTCTGCAGAAAGATAGAGTCGTATTACTGTCCTTTACTTTATTATACTTTTATTTATTTTTCTATGTGGGTTTTAATTAATATTTTATAATTGTTATTGGTAAAATATGGTAAAGAAGGTAATGGATGCTTCTTAACTTAGGAGTTTGGATAGCGAGAGCGTCTAGTTTTGGAAACAAAGGCGCACTCAGAATTTTTTTTTCGGAGGGTGTTTTAAATACAGAGTTAATATGAGTACAAATCATAGATAATATATTAACAATATTATAAAATTGTTATAAAATCATTATTTATGTTTTTATTTTAATAAAGTAAATTAATTTCGGGGAGATTTTAAACCTCGAAACTTCCCCCCCCCCCATGGGTGCACTGTTTAGAAAAGATCATTCAATACCTTGTGTATGGTTAGTGTGAATCAGTAAAATAATTCAGTTTTTGATTTTTATTCTTCACTAAAGTTTTTTTGTCGTGTTATTTAAAAATGTGAAATAAAGTTTCACTGATTTTTAAAACATTATCCGTATGAAGGATACTATTTCATTCAAAATTTGGGCTTTCTATAAATACATTTGACTTATTTATGTGTTGCATTTTTATCCATTTGAAAAAAACCGATATATTTTTTTAATTTGCCAGAAAAAGCATTAATATTTTATCATTATATTTTTACAGAGTAAAACAATTTATAACTTCTTCTTCACAAAAATTATGTACTGACGAAGTATTACTTGAATTTGAGGCTGCACCGACCAAGTTGGTTTCTAAAAATTCAAAAGATTTATATGAAAAGGAATTTGAAAAGATCTGTGAATGCTAAATACTTTCTTAATCAAATTTATTATATTGCTTGAATTTATTCTTTAACCACAATTTTAATTTGTTTATGTCAAATAGCCAGTACGGTTGTGTGGTCGTGGCGTGTCTTGTCTGATCGTGTAGATAAGCAACATAGCCCGCCCTGTCCATTTGGATGGGTTGCCGCACAACGGCTCGGTGTGTGCTGGCCTTGCAGAGACTGCAGGCTGACAACCTGCATCGCTAAAATGCAAGTAAAACATGTCACGAAACAAGTACTTCAGGTACTTGAGGCCTTGTTCCATATAGGAATGTTGTGCCACTGATGATGTTTATGTCAAATAGCATTTGTGCACATATTTTTATTCTGTAATGTTTAACAGTGTGGTCGTAGAAAAAGTATAGTGTACCACTTGTACAGAGTCACTTATTTCCCACCTTGTGTGATAAGGGATGTGGGAAATAGCAACTTTCTGCATTTGTTGTACAATGTACTATTAAGATTCTAAAATGAAATGAAATGATTTTCCTGTATTATTTATTGTTTCTTTTTTTTCTTCTTTACAATATATTTTTTCTATAATAAATGATTTTTTCCTTTGTTTTTGAAAATATGCTGTCCTTAAATAAAAAAAATCCGATAAAAATAATAAAAAATCAGATTATTCTTTAAAATAAAATTAAAAATATTCAAAAATACCTATATACCAATATATTTATTAGACAAAAAGGTTGTTTTTTAAAAATAGTCTATATTGATTAAACCCGTTATAATTTATTTAGTTTTAATGATTAAATGCAATACTGAGATTCCTGTATAAGATTTAAAATTAATTTGAAACTGGTTCATTTGAAAATGTAAAAGTCCGAAATTCTTGTTCGAAGAAAAGTTACATCAAAGCGTCTGTCAAGTACAAAATTACATCCCTTATTGCACAATTATCCCTTAGCTTCGCGTCGGAAATAAACAATTTTAATTCTAACTCCGAAATAAGAAAAAATCCATTCTTATTCGCTCATCCCCACAGATACAAGAGCATGAATCAAAATTGTTGACACTCAATTTATTTCTGGCGCGCAGGGCCGGCTGAGGGGGGCGGGAAGTAATCATCCCTAGGCAAAGACTCGCGCCAGGGCCGGGCTTGAAAAATGCGAGCAATCATTCTGTTTCATTTGTCAACCGATGTGTGGTTATGTAGTGCAGGGGAGGCAAATTCCAGCCGTAAACGGACTAGATTGCGGTTAGTTTTTTACGATGTAGTGGGTACAACTGATGGGATTATACACACAAATGTATGGGGCAACTGCCACCAAAATTTTAAATAAATATTTAATCATGTTTTGGGTAGAATTCTATAACTTTAGTTGCTATCATTTGCACTTGTTATGATATCAATTGCAAATATCAACTACAAAGTATACTTGCTATTCTATAACAGTAATGGTTATTTATGATTGATACGTACTTACATATACTCATACATATATAAAGAATACTTTACTAGTCCACACTGATAAGGGAATGTCTTAAATTCATTGCAAAATTAAATTTCCGCCATGGTGACATATGACGTTTGATGTTTATAATTGATATAATAACAAGTACAATTGTGATTTGTATATAATTTAAAAATGTGTTGAGATTTATAAAATATAATTGTTACAACTCGTAAGAATACAAAGGGGAATATAAAATATTCTCAGGGCCGTATTTTCCGAGCAGTGACATAGCTAGAATTTATAGCGGCCAGGGTAAAACATTTTTTCTACGAACCCTATGAAATATGGCACTTTTCCCACATTATATAAAGCTACAAAGTTGCTTAATACCTACAATCGTGGATTAAAATTTGAGAAATCATTTCTCATTTGCCTACACTGCGTTAGAATAAAAATTTTCTACGACCACCATGGAAAATCACACTTTTCTCACACTATATAAAGCTGTATTACGTATTTCTCACAATCGTGAAGTAAAGTGTAAGAAATGTGCAGTGTGAGAAATATCATTTAACACTAATTACCAACACTGCGCATGCGTGAACGTAATCTTTGCGAGGTTATCTGCGCCATCTTTATATCAAATAACTTTCGTGCACATATTTTTATTGTGTAACGTGTAGCAGTATGGTCGTAGAAAGAGTATAGTGTGCCACTCGTGCAGTATCACCTATTTCTCACCTTGTGTGACTCCAGCACTTGACTTCGTCTTGTGCCGAAACTTTCACATCTTGTAGGGAAATAGGCGACTTTCTGCACTTGTTGCACAATATACTATTATATTGTTGTAATCTATAAAAAACTAACTAAAGAAACGAATTTTTAAAATTACGAATCTTGCAAAAATATTTTTTGACCACAAAAATTTTATTTTTTTATTTTTGAACGAGAAAAACTTTTATCAGCTATTTCGAGTTCGATCTTCTACATAGGAAAAACAAAAAAATTCCCAAAGCTGTATATTTTGAGATTCTTTTTTTTTTAATAGAATGTAGAAAAATTCAAATATTTATTGATATCCCATATACAATTTTAGATACAATTAATTAATATTAATATACACAAATGTGCTTACTGTGGACTATATTAAATATCGTTTGAAATTAAAGAACTTTTGATATAACGATCTACTCGTAAAGACGAAAGGTAAAGAAGATGACAAGAAATTGAATGTAACTTAATATAGTCTTTGAAGCGAAGAAGCGATTATGAATTCTTGTATGTTTAGCCTGACTGATTAAATTTTGACATTTAGAAAGTACTTTGTCAAATAAAGTCTAGACAATTTTTTCGAGTGTTTATTAGTATTTAACGTAAATATGCAGCTTTTTCGCTCGAGCGCATTTCGCAATAGGATATTTGTGTAGAGCTGTACAGCGTTCGAGCAATGAATATCAAATGTGCTGGGATTGAGTAAATACAATATTAAAGGTACATGAAAATTCAGTTAGGGTACATTGGAGGATAAAATAGTTTTTCTTATGTAAATATCATTTTATGAATTTCGTCGCAGCATCAAAATTCATAAAAGAAATACTTATTCCTTTCATTCGTTTATCATTTTTTTTTACTTCCTTGCACAATGTAATAGGACTATTGTAATCGTGAAAAATATCGGTTTTCAGATTTCAAAGGAAATATTCATTTTGACTAGTTTTGTTTATGGAATTGCAATAACATTTAGTTATGAATCTCCAGTTTTGTTCCACTAACGACAGTTTACTTTCGGCAGAAACTTAATAAAATAGTATATTTTACAACAAGTGCACGAAGTCGCCTATTTCTCACGAGGTGTGAACATTTCTGCACGAGACGAAGTCGAGTGCTGGTATCACACAAGGTGGGATATAGATAATTCTGTACGAGTAGCACACTATACTTTTTCTACGACCACACTGCTAAACGTTATAGAACAAAAATACATGTATGAAAGCTATTAGACATAACAAACAATATGGTGCACATAAGCTCACAAAAAATACCTTCACGCAATGTTGGTAAATACTGCGAGAAATGATTTCTCACACTTTAACCCACGATTGTAGGAAATACTTTGAAGCTTTATATAGTGTGAGAAAAGTGCCACTTTTCATAGTGGTAGGAAACATTTGATTTGTTGATAATAAATTGAGTATGTGATTCACAGCTATGACACCTGTCAGAATATATTTCGTGAGAAATATGTAGGAAATAAATGAAAACAATAATAATAACTCTTTCTTTGCAAGTTTTTGGGTGATTAAAATAATTTTGTGTAATACAATAAGGAATAGTGATAAACATTTTAATAACAAATTATAAAAGATGATCCATTTCGAAGGGAAGTTAGAAGATATAAAACGAATGGAAGTTGAGGAACGATGCGAATTTTGTTAAATGAACAAAACTGTGCCATATTAAATTAGAAAATTAGTCATAAAAAAAAGAATATATTAACATTTTCCAAAACTTGGGACAATATATTAAATGGAATCATACATTTTTTTATACTTTTATTACACAGAGAATGTATAATCGAGCTATTTACGTTCAAAAATGAAAATGTTGTATATTGTTTTATTAACTAATTTAGCCAAGAGAGCAATAGAAACAATTGATATTTTTTTATAAAATTATAATTTTATTAATTTATATTACAATACGTATTAAAAAAATAATTATAGAAAATATTTAAATATAATTTTCGAAGAGACATTGGAACATGAAAACCCTCATACGTATTTTATTATGGATATTTTATTTTCTTGTGTAAATTAAAAAATAAAAAGAAAATGATTACATATCGCGTGAGTAGTTATATTTGCTTTGCGAATTATTTGAACTGTATATTTTATAGGTTATGTTTACAAACAATAAAGTCCCCGTTTTAAAAATAACTTAAACCGCCATTAAATTTTATTTAAACCAGAGCAAGTGCAATTTATCGATCAAACATTACTAGCAAACTGTCAGTATTAGCAATATATTACAAAGAACATAAACGTTCAAACGTAATAAACATTGTCGAAAATAAACACGTACTTAAAAATAAAACAAAACACACAAGCGGAAAATAAACAATAACACGAACGATTCCCATTAAACTTAAAAAAAGAAACGAAGAAGAATAAAAGAAAAACGTCCATTACTTTTTATTACGTATATAAGTGTGAAAAGGTAAATTTTCACTGTGTCTTATTTCCTCCGCGCAAAAAAAGAAAAACGGCTCCGTAGCGCTGTTTAAGAAGCAACTCATTTCCGTCATTTTCATTTTTCCCGGTCTCGTTTCTGCCGTAACTTATATTTTCATTTCGGACAAAAGCAGGTGCACGATTGCGCCCTGCTATTTGACAGCTTATAACTATAATTTAACCTAGAATCTTAGATGTACCAGGTGTACGAGAGAAACCTCATTGCGAAAACTGAAGCGTCAAACTAAATAAATACTACTAGTTAACTTACATTTTTATAGCACAATAAAAGACAATTTTACTTTCTCAATTATCTTCGTTAAGTGTCGAGATTTAGAAATTCTCTGGACATTTTCTTGAATCAGCAAACAGCAACATCACATACCTTTAGTTTATAGTCAAGGCAGTGGCGGATCCAGAAACATTTCTAGGGAGAGTTGAATTACCTTTTTTTGTTGGTAATCATAAACAATAAAATATATAATATTGTTAACAATAAAAACTTTTCATTTTCTAGATTCGCTGATTTCAAAACCTGCAATCCTATAGTAAAGCTTTTCGATTTTACTCTGTCACTTTATTACATAAGTTTCATTTATTTTCAAAACCAAAACAAACCAAACATCAGTATTAAACTAAAAATTGTGTGACAATATCTCAAAAATATCTATTTTTGTGTCCAAAATTTTGATTTTGGGAAAGATATATCTCGACGCGCTGATTTTAAATTTTCAAACGGAATTTAATTATCTCTTTTCCTTCCTGAGATATTTGGTGTCAAAGTTGCACCTCAAAAAAGTGTGTTTTTTGGCTATATTTCTAAAATGGGTAGAGATACAATTTCAACGATTATGCCAGTCGATTCTACGAGAAAAGTTACATAAAGAAATGTTTTCTCCGCATATACGTTCTTTGGAACGATTAGGTGAAAAATGAGAAATTCGAAAAAACCTAAATTTCAAAATTCTCTGAGGAACTTTTTTTCTCCAAAGCTTTTCATTTTCTAAACTTAAGTAAATATCAATGCGCTGATTTCAAATTTTCAAACCGAATTCAATTATCTTTTTCCGTTCTCGAGATATTTGAGGTTAAAGTTGAGTTTTGGCATTACCTAAAAAAACAGGTTTTTAGGTATATCCCTTTATGGGTTAGGTTTCCGACTTCGCCAACCCCATCAATCGATTCTACGGGCAAAATTACATAAGTATACCAATTTTTAGATTTTTATTCCAACGGATACAAATTTTAGAGCGAAAAAACGAAATCGGCGAAAATCGAAAAAAATGCCTGATGAACCCCTTACGATTTTTTTCGATTTTGGCCATTTTCAGTTTTTCCTTTCTAAAAAATTTATCCGTTGTTATAAAAATCTGAAAATTGGTACACTTATGTAATTTTGCACGTAGAATCGAATGGTGAAGTCGTCAAACTCGTAAACCTAACCATTTTAGAGGTATACCTAAAAAACCTAATTTTTTAGGTATAAATTTGAACTCCAATATCTCGAGAACGGGAAGAGATAATTGAATTCGGTTTGAAAATTTGAAATAAGCACATCGACATCTACTTAAGTCCAAAAAATAAAAAATTTTGGAGACAAAAAGTTTCGAAGCGAAAAATTGAAATTTAGGTTTTTTTTCGTTTTTCTTATTTTTCAACAAATCGTTCCAAAGAACGTATATGTGGACAAAACATTTCTTTATATAACTTTTTCCGTAGAATCGAATGGTAAAGTAGTTGAGATTGTTTCTCTACCCATTTTTGATATATACTAAAAAAATACACTTTTTTGAGGTACAACTTTAAGAGCAAATATCTCCGAAACGAAAAGAGATAATTAAATTCTGTTTGTAAATTTAGTATCAGTGTAGCTAATTCTTTAAAAAATATCACAAACAAAATATTGTAAAATTTGAAAAAAAAATTCGATATTTTCAAATATTTTCAGATTTACGCAAAAATACAATATCAGCAGTTTTGAAAATTACTTCCCCTATTACTATAGTCTTTTTCACGAAAATGTGATCGTACGTCATAATGTTCCCTGATGCAACGTTGCCAAGTATTTGTAGGGTACATTCAAGTGTTGATGGTTGCATAGTATACCATGTGTGTATACCGGGTGTCCCAGGTCGATCGACACATAGGAGTTTTACATGGGAAACCAGTTAGTTATGAATAGTATCTCCCCAGTACAAGATATTAACTTGAAATTTTGTATACATAGAGGAGAATATTAATTCTATGGATCACACTTATTTGAAATATGCAATTTCGTCTGCAGAGCGAGATTAATTAAATTTAAAATCTAATATTTTCGTTCAAAATCAGACAGCCATGGAAATAAAAGAAAATATTTATCTGACAGTTTAGTGAAATATCACTGATTTTAATTTTTATTCCCTGTATTTTAATATTATTTAAGTTGAATTTAGTTTGTTTTTGTTAAATAATATACCAATATTACACAAATATAAATATCTACAATGGCATGTCATTAACTGTCAGAACTGTCACATAGACATTTTCTTTTATTTCCATGGCTGACTGATTCTGAACGAAAATATTGGATTTTAAATTTAATAAATCTCGCCCTGCAGACGAAATTGCATATTTCAAATAAGTGTGATCCCTAGAATTAATATTCTCCGATAAGTATACAAAATTTCAAGTTAATATCTTGCCCTGGGGAGATACTATTCATAATTAACTGATTTCCCATGTAAAACTCCCATGTGTCGGTCGAGCTGGGACACCCGGTATATCATATTGTCAATTATTTACATAAAATAAATTAAATTTATTCAGCATCCCCCTCTGTATCTTCGTTTGTCACGTTCTTGTTCGAAATACCTTATTACAGAATTCACCATATTCTGTGCACAACTTCCTAAATTTATTGCTCGATTTTTTGACATTTTTCAAAAATAATATTATTTTTTGACATTTCGAGAATGGCAACGTTGTACAGGATTACCAACCATTTATTAGTAAAAGCCAGTAAGTTCCGTGTATTTTACTGGGTATATGCTAGGGATATTAACATTGCTGTTTTGGCTACAATTTTATTACTAGGTATGACGTACGATCACATTTCCGTGAAAAAGACTATACAACACACATAAACTATCTTTACAAGTAATATTCATGGCGTCGGTCCTTTTTATCATCGGTTACCAATTATATGAAACACTTCATTAATTGTCCCTTGCAGCTGCAATTTAGTTTTCTTTAATATCAGTCAGTGCAATAGTTTCTTGAAATATTTTGGATCTTATTATCTGTTCGTAATAAAGTTTAATTAATTTTATTTCATTTTGGATTCATACATTTGTTTACACGCCCTCTAATGCGGGCGTAATTTAGCTTTTATCACCCGAGGGCATATAAAGTTCCTAAGCAATAGTTATTCAAATAAATTAAAATTGTGGCTAAGGAATAAATGTCAAACATAATATATTTTAATTTCGTTTCAGGAAGTATTTATCACTCACAAAACTATTCAAATTTCTTTTCATATAAATCTTTTCAATTGTTAGAAACCAACTTGTCTATACAAATTTCATTAATATTTCGCCAGAATAATCAGTACGTGACGTTCCATATACATAATTGACAGTACAGTGACACTTTGTTTATATTAAATTTGTTTAAAAACAAATAAACTAACAATGCCAACTATCTATAAAGAAACCACTGCAAGGAATATAAACCAACAGATTTTTTTTCATTTCAAGTACCAAAACGTTGTGTGTACCACGGCCATAATCAATATTATAGCCCTCAGGAAATTAAAAAAAACATTCCCACGTTCTATAATCTTTTGATTATGCCTTTAATACATAAACAAATATTATAATATTTTGGATTAACAAACAAAGAAATAAGATCGTTTACTATAGTTTGCATTTAAACCTGATTGATATGCAAATAAGTTTACAAATAATAGATAGTAACTTTTCTTGTAAAAATTTGTTTTCTCATGTTAAATTTCTATGACAACACTTTTTGGAACACACAGTATGTTATTTTTATTAAGTATTTTTAAATATATGGAATATCGTCTATTCGTTTGTATTTAAACCTGATTGATATGAATATAAGTTTTCAAATATTAGATAGTAAATTTTCTTGTAAAAAACTATTTTCCCAAATGACAGCACTTTTTTAGAACACTCGATAAGTTTTTTTAAATATGTGGAATTTGGGAAGGGCTTAACCGTCCCTGACCTCTACCCCATAGTGGCAGTCGTTTCCAGGAGTGTATTAATTATAATTTGATTTTAATTCTGGAAGTTGCTTGGTGACCGCTGTAGTCCATCTGATAATTGGTCCGAGGCGATCCGGAGCCAATTCCGGGTAATTACCTCCCTCCCTGACCGGAATCACGGCTAATCGAATTCCGGGCCCGGATTATTCAGATCGGACCGTGATATCTTACCTACAGCTCCAAACTTATATATCCTACTAGGCGCAACTGTTATTTATAGCCAACTATAATTGCTTTGCTAATGCCAAACAGATTGCAATGGTACGCCAAGAAAAAATATATCAATTTAAAAATTTTACTAGGTTTTATAAGGGACTCCAGAATAGTTTGTCTGCAATGGTGTCATAGAGCCGGAACAATTCCGATTGTTTTTCCAGTATTTTTATTTAGGGATGGAACGCGTTCCTGAAATCCGGATGCTAAAATTCACCTATTGAAATTTGATAGAAAATGTGTAATACATTTTACGTGAACTACTAATCTGTAAAATTGACAGCTTACTTATTATAATATTTTACTGTATTAGCGAGGTAAAACGAGATTTACTGGTGATAGGAAGAAGTGACAGTTTAAGTGAGATAGACATAAGTAAGCAAGGTAACTAAGTCATAATTGTATACTATATAATTCTGACATGTCAGTATGGTAATAATATTTTTCTACTTCTGTTTAATAAGAGATTCTTTATTTCACTAATTTTAGTTAGGTTATTGATTTCATTATTTCACTAGTGAAATCAAAATGAAAAATACAAATATATAGAAACATTAATAGCTACAAAAATATAATATTTACTTCTTATTAACTTTGCAAATAATAATAATATAGTAATTACATTTTAATGAGATCATTATTTCACGCGAAATCAAAATGGAAAATAGGATTATATAGAAAAATTAATAGCAACAAAAATATATTTAGTTCTTATTATCTTTGCAAATATTAATAATATAGTAACTACATTTATTATAAATTAACAGTGGCTCGTATTAAAATTTAAATTACAACTTTATGTTAAATCGGTTATTTCTGTTGATAACTATTTTTTTTTTGTAGCAACTTTGTAACGCACAAAATTAAGCAGTCCTTGGTATTGTTTTTTTTATTTATTTTGCAAATGTCATCAAAATATCAACATTTAATAATTTCAAATACATTTTTGTACCTATGCAACCGGAAGTAGAATAAATATTGTATGAAATACGTAAGGAAACAATGTTTTAACTTCTGCTCTTACAAAACTCGCCTTCGTCTCGTATTGTAATTTTTGTATGCGATAAATAACCACCTTTATTTCCTTACTTGTTACGTAAATAGCTATTTTCTACGACCATTAAGATATTTAGTTGTTGTATGTTTGTTATTGCTGCGGTTTCATAGTACTTTCATTTCCCAAGGTAACCATAGACAACGTTAGGGTGTAAATTTATATCTCACACTTCTGTAAAATATCGTATTATTTAATTTTTGTTTTGTAGCTAGTAGCTAGGAAGTAGTGAAATAAGATTTCTTTATTATTAAAATATAAATGAATTATGAAATAATATTGGGGTCGTAGAAAAAGTATAGTGTACAATTTTCTTGGAATGTTCATTTCATGCTTGTTGTCTATTACCGAAAAGAATTGTCAAAATAACATGGGATAATTTTATAAAATAATATTTATTAATAACGTGAAACCGGTAAATTATTGAACAAATCACGGATGTTATGAATCATACCAAGCCTCAGATGTAATGAAATCCTCGCTCTCCGAATTCGGAATTCAATTGACATCTGTGGCGGTTATGATACTCATAACTATTCTAGGTATGTTAATAGCTTCTATACGTTCGTAGCTTGTAAATGTTACTTTTCAAAGGAGTAACAAATAAAAGTTTTACTGGTTATGAGCTTGAATAAACAAATAATTTAATTAAAAATTGTAGAAAGATATATGTATTAAATGATAAGTGAAGGAAGAGAGTGCGTTTCATTTGAAGAAAAAACCGTGAGCCGTGAGGATTTATTTTTGGAAAGAGCATATAAATCTAGGAATTCTCCAATATCTGTAAGGGTGTAAGGGATGATGACAAGTTAAAAGTAGCCCTTTCCGTATCTAAAGGTCCAGAAAATTTAATCAGTCTCTCATTTTATTTAACAAGTTCACATAAGAAAGGCCTTTTTTGAATAATTTAATCTATAGACGTGAATTCAGAAGTACAGATAAGTTTAGGGTCCGCGGAATCAAGTTTTGATCGAATACGGACGCTTCGGCACTGAATGGAAACAGTCGGATCGATCACTTTGGATTCGCTCACTACTTCCCTGTTTTATTCAATATTCATATCGTCATCTTAAACAGAATTGGCAACATCAAATCGCACAACATTTAGGGTAAGTGGGAAAGAGATGGATTACATTTTGGAAAAATAATTGTTACATTATAACATTAAATAATATTTAAAACACAAAATTTATTTACCGTAATAGCATTAAATCTAGGCTTACTTACAAAAATAAGGAAAAAATTAAACTATTTTCTGAAAACTATAAAAATAGTTATTTATGGTACAAGTGTGAAAAGTTTAGTACACGAGGCCGTTAGGCCGAGTGCGGTATTTTTTCAAGTGACTTAGGTAATTAACACACGTGTGCCATACAAAATTTTATCCAACACATTTTAATCATTGATATAAAATACATATATGATTTTTGACAGATGGAATTTCGAAATGACATTTAGGAACAAAATAGTGTAGAGAAGGTTTTATAACGTAGTTACTATGATACGAACCAAAAAACAGTGAGCTAATATATTTAGCTCACTAGTGACTTATGACCTACTTTATTTATCTAAAACAACATACTTACATCGTTATAATTACACGGTTTTGGATAAAATATTTTATTCGGATTCAAAAAAGCTCAACTCTCCTCTACTATATAAGTGAGATGGACCAAGGCTATAAGGAGATAAATTGGTAAACAGATTGTTGACATTTTTTATATGTATTACAGCTTTGTGCAAACAGCGACCACAAATGATAAATTTTGTCCAATCTCCAATCATCCTTCTTTATCGATGTTTTAATAATCTTCCTTGCATTTCGCACATTCGTTTTCATAATCTTCAGCTTCTTCATTATCATCATCCCCTGATTAACCATTTAACACCAGTTCTTCAGAACTTGGAATGGCAACTAGATCATCTATTTTTCTATGTGCGAATGTTTTTTTTTTTTTGCTTACCGGTGGATTGACCTTTTTAACAATAACAATTCTCTGGTTCATCTCTCTTCAGCATAGGTGTTCTATCTGTCCTCAGAGCAGAGGTTAAATGGGCCACTAAATTACTTATGACTGTATAGGGATACGTTAAGTCTTATGCATCTTCTGAAGTAGTAATTAACTAATTGTATATGATAAGGTGTAAAAAAAATGTTGGCAATTTTTAATGTAAATATTGGGTTATTCATTGTTGACTACATTAATTTTCAAGCGACTACTTACATCGTTTCTAAATAACAAAATTAACATTTGTTATTGGAGAAATATCATTATAATCTACTTTTAAAACCAAAAGTCCATCTCTTTTACCGGTCTATCATTCCCCCACTTATCCTATCATCAGTAATTCTTTCAGACTATATTATCTGGGGGGCATATCTGAATACGGAGGTAGCAAAAATAAATGAACAAATACCTAAGAAAACAATACAATTTTTAATTAAATATTTATTGTATAATACACCAGTGATGACGAATCTAAGATACCCATGTCATAGCTGACACATCAATTTTGGGTGACATCGTTTACGGACAGTCTTCGCTTTTTCTATTACTTACTTTTGTGAGATTTTATTTTCGTCGATAAATAATATGAAACCAACTGACTAAAGTTAATAGAGCTTGTACAAAATGCCAATTTTTTAATCTTTAACTGAAGATATAGCAAATACCATTCTGTAACAAAATGGTTATTAATGTAAACATTAATCTTTGCTTTTATTAATAAATAAATTTTATATTACTCTGTTTTAGTGGGGCTGCAAAATGTCAAACTTACAAATATTTCTAGATAAATATGACATGGAACCTGAATAAAGAAATGTTTTTTTCGAATTATGACAAATCCAGCTCAAATATTCGGCATCATTGAAACTAGATTTTTAAAATTCGAAGTCAGAACAATATCACAAAAAATATTAGCAGGTTAAAATTTGTTTTCAAAAATCATCAGTAAGATCACAGCATAATTATTATGAAAACATATTCTGACTGATAGGGTATTTGTTCAAATTTTTATTTTTACATTATATGATACTAGCCAGAAATAATAAAATACCCCTATTTTTTTTTAAATAGATTCCTCATTTTGAAGAAGTGATGTTGTAATGACAGCATGTTAGAATCGTGAATCGTTGTTTAATTTTTATTTTAGTAAATTAGATTATGATCACATACCCTATTGTTTCGTTTATAAAAATTAATATCATCCTGTGATTTAACACAATTCAATCATATCATCTACCTTTCTATGTGGGAAAGTTTTTTTTTTTCTGATCACCGATAGGATTAATCTTTTTATCAATAACAATCATCTGCGTAGGCGTAGCCTGTTGCAAAATATGGGTCCTATTTGACAAATCCCGAATTCTCCAAAAACTATTTATTAATGGACACAAGTATTACGATTTCTTTGTTTCGGGCGTCGTTAAGACGTTAAGAGTTGTAGGGTGAGAATTGTGTCTAAACACGTTTAACGACGGGCGCCACTGCCTTGTGCACTTCCGCCCTGCTCATTTCCGGCGCCGTAACAGCGCTCGCAGCGCCGCGGGACGCCGTGGCTGACAGGGAACTAACAGATGGACAAGTCTTAATTATTCTTCGTTATCGCCGCAAATCGAAATGGGAAATAAAATCCAATCTTTCTGACGTACAGTTGGCAAAATAAATACAATCTTTCCACTTTAAAAGTAGTAAAATCACGTCGTCGATATACAGGGTGATACATATTAATATGTATTAAAAGTAGGCTGAGACTTCTGGATCCAAGTAACCTCGGTAGATTGTAATTTTTTTTTGTGTAACAAATTTCCTGTCAGCTTTATTAAATATACGTATTTCCTGTTCCTATATTTGTGTTCTTCTTTGTGTTAATTTGTTTCTTAGTTTGTGTTCGTTTAATCTTAAAATTATTACACAGGGTGACTCAATAGCCACAATGAATTTCTTACACAGTTTTTTTTTAGTTATCCATTCATGTCCGAAACTAAATATGGCAGTGGGATATTAAATTTAATAGAATAGACGATAATAACTTTTTATTTTATTTACGCCTAGTTGCACCACCAAAAATTAAATTTTAAGTAACACTTAAACAGAAATATACTAATTGAAATTTTGACAACATTGTTCCATAGTTTTTACCACTCGCCACTCAGTAAGAGAGGTATTCAAATCATGCTAAAATTCTGATACTGGTTTTCAATGGATAAGCACGTTTTGAAGTCCGTAGAATACTATTTAAATATTTATACGATGATGTCTGTTCCTGTATGTGGGATGGATGGATGTATCGTAATGATTACTCAAATACTAGTGAAAAAAGAGGTTGAAATTTTAGGTATAGCATTCTAACATGCTAGATTAGATCTGATTAGATTTTGGTGTTAATCGTGCAGCCGAAGTGGTGTTTTCGTTAAGATCTGAATGTTTTTCTGAAATATCTTAATTAATTTTGAATACACCAGAATTTTTGTAAATAGTAAATTAATATTATGTCATTAGCTAAAATTTTATAGTTCAAACTTGTTTCTATCTAGCTCCATTAAACTATTTTAGTAGTTATGTTTTGGTAAATTTGTTAGAATTGCGGTTAACCTGTTTACCTATTGTAAAAATAATTATCGAATTTTCTAGGAGAATAAACCATGTGAGTAACGAAAAATACTTGAGTTCTTAGATTTACATTATATTTTTTGCAAAATCGTTAACTTATTTACTAAAAACATAAATAAATAGCATTATGTGTTTGTAAAACGTCAGCTAGCTATAGAGACGGGGATGGCTGTGATGACAAACGTATTGTGAAAGTGTCAAATATTTATTTATAATTTTCATTTATGTTTACACCTGCTTAAACTTCGTCTGCATGAAATCAGATAAATTATTATCAAAGGTAAATAATAAATAAATTCACATATAATATTGTAGTGCTAAAATAAACTGCATAAATATAACACTATTAAAATAAAGGTTACTTCAGTTTAACGGATGAGTCAGTAAAGTTATATTTTGACATAAGAGTCTGTAAAATTTACTTTAGCTACTACTTTGGCTAACTTCGCGGAGTGATATCTTGTACTTTAGTATCGAAATAATAAATAAAAAATATTTTTTTGAACTCCTACATATACATTTTAATAAAATCATAACTAATCAACTATACCCGCCATAAGAATTTTAAATCTTTCGCATACCTCTTGCTGCTCATAGTTTGGCAGACACTGATTTAAGGGAAACTTGAAATTTAATTAATACTTGTGCAACCGGTCATTACTTAAGTAATTATTCAAAATATATAGTACATTTATCCGTTGGTAAAAATGAGTACATCTAAATATTGAAGCACAGAAGTTGTGTATCAGTTCGCATTTAATATTTGATGTATTACTGATGAATCCGCAGGCCGATATTAATTAGGCTGAGTATGAAATGAGGCTGTGTAATGAAGCTGTGATATAGAGCTAATCAGTCCATCAGCTGGTCCGCTTTATACCAATCAAGCCGTTATCACTGACCGCTACATCACCGCCATCTTACGCCCACTACGCGTACTCTTTGATGGCATCAGCACCAGGTGACTTTGATCTCGATTACTTGTGGGACTGCTCAAAGGACAGTTGTCGCTGACTTACAGAATAGGCAGTAAGATTCCAATCTTCAATTAGTTTTAATATGAATACTGTATTATAACATACGTAACAAAAATGCCTTTAAAATAAAAATATGAAGTTACCAATGGAAACAACTTCCGTTTAATAAGAGATTCTTTATTTAACTTTCAGTTATTTAACTAGTGCATAATAAGATCATTATTTCACTCGAAATCAAAATGGAAAGTAATTATATTCATAAACATTTGTTAACTACAAAAACAGAAACTTTAAGTCTTATTTCCTTTACAAATATTAATACCTCAGTTGAGGTCTGGCACGATTTTTCATTTTTAGCTTTAATGAATAGAATAATGAAAAATATTAGACTCGTATTTTTTATTTTTCCTTAAATAGACTTTTAATAATGGAAAAACTGCTATTAAAAATGATATCCTTCAAAACGTAGCTGAATTACCTCACTTCCCCCCTTGTCCAGTGACGTATCAAGGTATGTACCCAGCTTCACTTCGTTTCAAATGTCAAACTTACAATGCTTCAAATCACAGACTGTTTACTTTATCAACTTTCTAACGCGCTAAACCAGGGATCTGGTATCCACATGTGGATAACTTACACCAGAACCTATGAACGTCACAATTTTTGAGACTTTTTTAGTATGATACTTTACCTCTATATTATATAACATAAATGTAAATAAAAAAGAATTACATCATATCGAGCAACAAATTAGACATTGTAGGTTCGATTTAAAAAACGGATCATTTAACTTTTTGCATCGTTTATCTATTCATAACAAACAATTTGCTATATACCTCACTTAATAACAAGCAAGCAGAAGTTACTAATAAATATTATAGTTTTTGACGAGTTCTATCCCTTGTTAAATTTTATGTACTTATTTTTGTCAAACCTTGTATTTAATAGGTTATGGGCTGGTTTTTCAATGTTCTGATAAGTCGCTGTTAAATTAATTCTTATGGTAACCACGAATATCGGTTTTTCAATATTATGCCAGTAGGATAAATTTACGAAGTTCGTCCGAAATTAGCTGAATGTAAAATATTCTGGATCATTTTTTGACAATTTTTGATAATATTGTGAAAATATGGACAGCGAAGACAAATTAATAGATTTTATTAATATGATGTAAAGAAGACCTTAGGTTGTAAGAACCAGATTATTTCAATTTCTGAAGTGACAATGATTTTTTCAAAAGATTTAAATTTAGTAAAAATACAGCAAAGTATTTCTTAAAAAACGTAGAAAATATTAATCGGTTTTCTACTAGCAAGTAAATGAAATTAAGGGTAGGGTAAAATATTTCGCAAATATATTTAAAATTATTTACAGAAATTTTGCAATTATCCCGTTTAAACGTCGCCGATCAAAACTGTCAACCATTGATATTTTTTAGTTAAAATTAATACAACATTCTAAATTTGTTTAAAGTGACAGTTGTTTACATAAGAATATAGCAAATATAAGTCAAAATTATTACCAACTTGAGAGTTAACAATTAAATCTGGCTGTTACTTATCAGCCAGATAAAATTATATTGAAAATCACGTTTTCATTACTATGGAGTTTACCAGCCAGATAAATTTAATCTGTCTCGTAGTTAACAGGAACTTTGACAGATGATTGTAACTACTATACTAGGGACAGTTCATTGTTACACTTAATTTTTTGGGATAATAAACATATACATTGTTTTAACTTATCCAACACTATCTTACATTGCACCACGAAAGATTTCATATAAATAACATTCATGAACTTTCGGTACACTTTTTGGAAACAATAAAGACAAAATCACTCTTTATTCCCGGCAGCGCAACAGGCATACGTTAGTAGGGGCGGCGATTGTTGGCTTAAGCCATCTGTCATCATTCCAGGCACCCGGAATCGGGTTCCGGGTATTTATAGGTCCCGCGGGAACGTGCATTCCAGGACTCGGCCTAGCTCAGCAGCCGATAACCTCCCGTATCTAGTCATCCATGACTTACGCTGTCTTTGTCTTTGTCTTACCGATGTAAGAAATGGGTAGAGAGAGATATGGATATGTGGAGTCATAGCTGGAATCGTTTCGTTAAATTTAAAGTAACGCCACAGAATAGGTTTATATAGAAGCGACAGTAAGACAGAGAAACGAAAATTAGAGACAGACGGAGACTGTGCACAAATTTAAAGGGCTCATTGTTTAAAATCGGAAAGTCCCCTTGCATCTTAGTGAGAGATAGGGGAAGAGCACAAATTTAAAGGTCTACACAATGCTTCAAGGTCATAGAACTGGATAGGGGAACATGAAAGGTACCCACACGGAGTGTCGCTTCTGTATGTAACTATTCTGTGGTGTCGCTGAAAACTTACTTTTTTTAAATGCAAGTCCCTTAACTTAAATAAATATCAGTTTATCATGCATTATATGTCTAAGTAAATTGTCCCCAAATTTTTGTCTTCAAAACAATAGCAATCTATAATATACATACATTCAATTAAAAATTAAGCAGTTGTTATTTAAGCTATAAGGAATAATAAATACAGTATAACATTCGAAGAGGAATGAACTGAGGCGGAGCTTGTGAGCCCGAATTTACCCTACGAGAATAGTTGTAGAACATTCTTAGTAGCTTATTTTTTTATCGATTTCAGAAAATTTAGCCTTTGTTTGTATTCTATGTAATTTTGACAAGTCAGTATGGTATAATATTATCGTAGATATTTGTCGAAATAACATAACAGTAACCATGGCATCATATTATCCCAAACAGACTTGATCACGAAAACGTTATTCACGAGAACAGTTTATAAAATATTGTCTATTAATATAGTGAACCAGGTAACGTAATTGAACAAACCACGGATGTTAAGAATTATGCCACACCTTAGATGTCTTAAAATCTAAAAAAAAATATCCTAGATATGTTAATGGCTATAAAAATATTTGTAAAATATGGGCTACTTGATAGTTTAGACTTATTTATTTGAAACTTTTTGTAGATAATTTTTTTCCTTTGTTATACGACATGTGTATTGTTGCCCTCTAGACAAGGTAAGACTTGACCAATTATAAGTATAGATTAAAAAGTCTTGTCTAGATATCAAAACACTAGATTGTTTCAAGACTCTACATTACTTTAGATAAGGACATATAATTCTTCCGCGGCGTTATTTTTTTATTTTACAATCTCTGTTTCAATTCGGATGGAACAAGCTTCGCATGATATATTTATATTTCGAAAAAGAACTTTAATTAATCTGGAGTATTGAAAATTGTCTAAAATTTTATAGTCTTGATCTAGAATAAGAAAGTCTTGAATTGTCTTGATAATCTAAAAAAGACAAGAGAATATAGAAAGTCTAGATGTAGACGACAACACTAGAAATGTGTATGGTTTTCGTAATAGGACTGTTATTTTCTATAACACGCCGTTGACAATGGTAACCAAATAAAAATATGTGGTTAATAATTACTGTACTATAGTTGGACAGTTATTTGGCAATGGTAACCAAATAATAAATATTATCCAACACGATTTATATTGCTACGTAAGTAACGGTTACCCGAAATAGTAAATAAATTTGAAATTATAACCATATCGTGACAGTTACTAATGACGTGTCAACAAATTATTTGTCAGTAGCCAAATTCAATTTTCAATAATGAAATTTTTACAAGTTAGTAAAGGTTAGTTTTCTTGGTGAATAAACAGTTCAATTAAATAACGTAACAAATAAAAGTATTAATTAAAATATGTTTATATTTTACAGTATTATTTCTTATTTATACCAAAAATTAATTTTAAGTTAAAAATTGTTGACTCTGTAAAACCCATTTCGTGAAAAATTAATTATTCTGGTGGCGAATTATATTCTATTTCATTATAGTTCTATCGTCATTAGAACATTCTGATGTATGAGATTCATTTACGATAAGATCTTCTTCAAAAGCAATATCTTTGGAAACCCGATTACTGGAATTATTAGAAAGGATAGTAACCATGTCAAAGGTCTGAATGCCGGAACTTTAAATAACTTGAATCTTAATCAAACCTAATAAATCTTAATTCGGCTTTCAGAAAGTGTCCAATAAAACAGAGAGCAAATGTAATATTGAACGAATCTTCTAGAATTTTCAATAAGTTTCTACATCATTACCTCCGTAATAGTTAATTAAAAACTGGTACGGACAATCGAAGGACTAACCTAACCACGATTGTAAACGATCCCTAACGATTGTTCCCGAACACAAACGAACAAGAACAATGATTGTCGCAGCACACCTGGAATCGCGTTCCGGATTCATAAAGCCCGATCGTCAGATGTTCGTAATGTTCGACTACTTAATTCGTACGTGGGTATTTTCGCTGTCTTTTGTTTTAATTGGCCCGGCCTACTGAGATTTGATTACGACTAGACGACTGTAATTGTTTTAGGCGCTTTGGAACTGAACGGGGGAGAATACATAGAATGGAGACAATCTTACTCTCTTATTTTTATCTTCCGACACTTCACTTTTTAGATTATTAACTAATTTACTTTAACTTTTGAGAACTTAAATGTAGTCATACTTGGTGAAATAATTAAGAAAGTTGGAAATGCTCAAGTTTCAAATTAAATATTACGTTTTATTTTTGCTCCTTGTAGACTGGGAAAGGTACGATTTCATTTCTGTTTTCAAAGATTATTAAGTTCATTTCCCTCATACTATACGACTTATGAAATGAGCAAGAAATAAAAATAGTAGTGTAGTTTTTTAATTTTTATTTGGAATGGGTTAAAATTGAAATGAATTTTTATGACGTTTGAACAGCATAAGGTGAACGAAAAACAGAAATAGTTATGCCCTCCTTTAGAGAACATGTAAGCTTATGACTACGTCGCCTTTTTAAATATTTATAAATGTATTAAATTTTTTAATATTGGTTATATTATTTTCTCGGAAAACCTTATTGATTACAATATAATTTTTTGTGACCACATGGAGCAAATAAGAAATATTTAATTGTAAAATAATTTTGCAATCCAATATTAGACCACTTTTTTTCGGTAAGTCTTAAAATTAGTAAAAATGTAAAGAGGAAATTTTGACATTTATCTTTGACTAGCAGTTGACACCAGAAACTAAGCAATTGTTTCATATTATATCAATTTTCAAGTGAAATATTTCAGTACGTCGTTGTTCAATACGATTAAAGAGATAGACAATAAAGTGACAAATTTGAATAAATTGTGACCCTTTATGTTATAAAAAAAGGCTTTTATAAAGGTTAATTTATCTGTAGGAAATAACTTCTTGACTGGATTTGAATATGATCAAAAGATTTTTCTGGGATGCAGTCAATAAAACGAATATTTATTTATTTCAACGTTTCGATCCTACCAGGATCATTCTCAGGAAGAAATAAATTAATTATTGAATTGTTAATTTATCTATTTCATAAACAGTTCAAATAAAATAACGGTTTACAAGTAATAAATAATTATATATTGTGCAACAAGTGCAGAAAGTCCACGAGGTGTGAAAGTTTCGGCACGAGACGAAGTCGAGTGCTGGATTTCGGTGGTGTAACATGAAGGGTAAGCTGCAACTGTTCTTTTCTTCCCTAGAGAATAGTGAGATTTTATTGGTCTAGACCGGAAAATGTCTACTTTCTTGCGCACGCACACGCAGGAAAATCTTATTTTCAGTTTGTGTAGTATAAAAAATCTACCTAGTATCATATATAAAAAATATTTTTTATCCTACGTATATTGAAAATATACCGACTCAGACTTACAAAATCTCTCTATTCCTTAGGGAAGAAAAATCACCTCGTATGCGGACTAACAGATGGCGTCTAATGTGATAGAAATAACAACCAGAATAAAATACGTCAACATGCTTTTAAAATATTTTAACTTTAGTTAAATTTGATACTTACGTTAGACTCTAGGTGTTCGTAATATATTATTTTATTATGTTGTTATATTGTGTAGGATAAAAAATAGTGTGTGCTACATGGTAGTAATGTTGTTTTTTGGTCCTCAAGAAGTAACAATTTTCCTACCTAGCAGCACAAATAACTATTGCATTCTGTAGACAAAAAATAAACCTTTCGCGTGTAAATATTAACTTCTCATGGCAGTTTTCGAAAAAAGTGCTTGTAATAGCCTCTCCTATTTGCTTGTCTCGACTTACAAACTCTGGTTCGGTTATAACATATACTTTTTTGTATCCGACACTACTTATTAAGCGAATGGAAGCTTAAAGTACAACAGGTTTTGGATACATAATTATTTGTATACAGTTTCAATTCAAAATATAATTAGAATGTTTCTATTAGCGATTTGCATTGATCGTTGAATAACAATTTGATTTGAACAGTAATCCACAGCATACCTAATCATTTAGTTATCTTAATTAGCATTGTTAATTAATAATAGGACAGGTGGAACATATTCATCATGTGATCACATTATCGCCGAATGACCATTGATTAATCCAATGATGAGTGACCGCGGAACTGAAAGTAGCCAAAGGTTGGTTAGGAATTTATATGTTTGCAACATGTTTATCATTGTAAATAACACATCAGCCTAACAATGAGAATATTTAATTATGGCTGATACGCGATGAAAGCTTCAAAATGAAATATTTGATTCACTTTATGCATCTGATTAGGGATATTAATTATTCTAATGTTGTTTGCGGTTATGCGGTTAGTGAATATTTAAATCCTACATTAGTGTTTTGATGGTTTAAATTTCATCAGTTAATTAATAAAAAAATCAGTTTCTTATTAATATGGTGAAAGGGAAAAAATAAGTAGCGATGTCCTTTATTGAACATATGCCTATGACCAGTGTTGTGACAGATCAGTTTAAAAAGGATCTAGATCAAGATCAATATCTTCACGTCTTACATGTTCTAGAGCAGACCAAAGATCAATTTTTGTGTTGTGATCTACTTTACTAAATCAGATCAGAAATTAGTGATTTTTTAGGATCATAAAAAATATCACAACACAATGTTATACGTATTTCATTCGTGTGATACCCTTTTTTTTTTTATTGAAAAATATATGGATAGGTAAGCCTGTATGTTTTTGCGTACCGCTGTTTTGTAATCAGATTCAACAGAGCCATCTCGTTCGTAATTCCATGAACCACTTTGCAGAATTAAATAATTTTTGGGAACTTGATATATTTTTAAATAAAAGTTATATATGTGAATATTGTATATTAATGGTTTTTTATTTTTAACCCGGTGCTCGTAAAGATCACGAGCCGCTACTCATCATATATATAAAAATAAAAATTTGATCACATACGCTATTGTCAAAATGCTTTGCTTTGAACTTACTTTGGAAGAATTATGAATTACTGTAGGAGTTCATCACTGAAGGAATCTTTCGGAAAGCTAAAAAGGAAAATTTGTAGATTGAAAAACGTGCTATTTTAAACAGTAAATTAATAAATAGTATACTCGTTATCTAGTAAGAAAAGTGATACATATTTTTGTTTCCGAAAATGTGACAACTAGTAATTCCTTAAATGTTATTTTCTTGCAAACTATTGTTAATTTTTCTATTTACTTTAGTTAAATTTTGTTATACACATTTCGATAAACTGTGTATAATTGTTTTAATTGTTTGTTTATTTTTATTTCAGGTGTGTTCAGTCACCCATCCAATGAATAACTACGGTCAAAACAGCTTGATTTTATGTGTAAGTTACTATTTAAAAATATATAATTTAATTTTTTAATAATGAATAAAAATGGTATGAGAATTGCGAATATTATTCTATCTGATAATTTACGTGTCAAAAACGAAATGCAAAAATAAGCATAAATAAACAAACACTAATAAATTCCGCTCACAAAATTTCAATTTCATTTTGATGTTGATTTTCATACGGAGACAAAACAAATGAAATAAAAAGAGGAAAAGATTGGGAACGGCGCAATATTTTATTTATTGAACCAGTGGGCCATGGAATTCAAAAATGACAAAATAAGACATTCGCATGCTGTGCTCGGCGCCGTAAAAACTTGGGCGAAGTTATATTAGGATTTTATTTGCCCTGCGACGAATCGAATGACATTATTCGCTTCGTTTTAATTAGATTTGGCGAGGGGACGTTGATGGAAGGGAAACAGGAAGTAGGGGTGGCACGGGCGAACACTTCCGGGGGATGATGAGGTTCTAATTATTTTTCTTATCACTCATATCATATGTCAAATTATTAATAGACATATCTACAGGTATAGTCGTTCCATGAGAGTTTGCTTTTATTGGCTGAAATGAGGTGGGTAGGTGACTGTAATCGAATTGGAGTGTACATATAAATCACTATAGCTTCTCATTATAATAATAAAAATAAACATTAATATGCAATGGTATAGTTATTAGCAATTAAATGTTTTGGAGAAGGGATATGTGATGTCAGTATGGTAGGATCGTGGAAGAAGACAGGTAGATTGTCCCTTTCGCTCTAAGTCTATCTCTCTTCTTTAACGATACTACTACACTGACATTGCAATAACCCCTCCCCAAATTTTTAATATTTATTTTATCGTAAACTACGAATAATGAATCGATTTAAAAAAATATTGGTATTTTATTTTTTTGTCTAGTGTCATAAATATAAAAGCCAAAATTTGGTCATATAATCCATTTTTGTAAATGAAAAAAATATGGATTCTGAAAAAGTGTATAAAGTTTGGTTCATGTAGCATTATCATAGTTATTATCGTAATCATAATTACTATCATAATCATAAAAATAATCATAAGAAAAGAAATCGTTTATCCAACAGTTTTATATGACTGTGATTTGACAATTTTTCTAAAATAAAGTAAATATAAATTTTATTATTAAAAAAATGTATTTTGTACTGTTGCCTATAATAGATTGATATACGAGGTATGTATAGTGTAATAAAACAGATTTTAAAAAAATGTTCGAATATATAGGTATATATATAATTACAATTCAATATTGTCTCCCTCAAAATAACTTCCTTGAGAAGCCACACAGTGCTGGAGACGGTTCTTCCTATCCTCATGGCTGTGCTCGAATTTGGATACTGGAGTTACCTTCAGCTGGTCAGTTACAGCCGTTTAAATGTTTTGGAGTGTCCCAAAATGAGTTCCTTTGAGGTGATTTTACAACCTCGGGAAGAAGAAATAGTCACAAGAATTTGAGTCTGGCGAATAAGGAGACTGAGGAGCCACAAACATGTTTTTACTGGCCAAAATCTAATTTTTTTAAACCATTTTTGCGAAAAACTTTCTCGTCCCAATGATTTTGTCAAAATATGAGGTACGGTGGTGTGAGTCAACTCTTCCCCAATCAATCAGTACTAACAACCGACGATCTGAACTTAATTTACACACCTCGTACATATGCGTCTCAAATGTAGTATTTATATTATTTAATATGGAATAATAAAATTTTATTTTGCACTTATAAATAATGAATTTAATTTTTATTTGTTATTTTCTCGTTATTTTGATTAAAATGATATTGATAACTTTAATATAAAATTTATATACTCCATTAAAGATAAATGGCTAAATTGATTTTTATTAAGCTCTTAGTAAAATGTGTATATACAAATTCAATTATCTTGTATTGTAAATGTCAAACTATTTTTAGATGAAGTTAAATTTAACAAGCCATTATTGTAACGAAACACTCAATTTGTCTGCTGACAAAATTTCATATATTTATATTTTAGTAGGTGATTATTTGTTTAGAAACATGTTCAAATTGTTCCTTCAAAACAAAATAAATTCCAAAAATTTGTATCTTATATACACAATTAGCTAATTACTATTTCGGTTTATTTAGCCTAATTATTTATGTACAGACTTTATAAAATGTGCATAATATTTAACGTAACTTAAAATTGTAGCTCTATCTGTACATAGTCATAAATAATTTAGTGGTCCATTTAACCTCTGCTCTTAGGATAGATGAACCATCTATTGCTGAGGAGAGATGGACCAGAGGATTTTTATCGTTAAAAATATCAATTCAACCAGTAAACAGAAAAAAATATTCTTACATGAAAAAGTAAACGATCTAGTTGCTATTCCACGAGTTCTGAAGAACTGTTGTTAAATGGTTAATCAGAGGGTGATGGTAATGAAGAAAATGAAGATTATGAAAACGAATAAGTGGGGTGCAAGAAAAATTATTAAAAAAAGCGATAATGAAGGAGGATTGGATTGCATAAAATATATGATTTGTGGTTGCTGTTTGCACGAAAAGTGTACCACATTTATAACAAATTACAACAATCTGTTAACCAGTTCATCTTCTCATAGTCTTGGTCCGTCTCTCCTATATGGTGGAGGAGAGTCGAACTTTTTTAAAACCGAATAATTTTTTTTTGTAGTTTTCAGACTACAGTTTAGATTTTCTTCCTTATTCTAATAAGTACGCCTAGATTCTAGATTAAATGTTGTTGTAAATATTTTTTTTTTTTTACAACTGTCAAAAAAATATTGACAACCATGCAAAACCGTGAAAAAATTTTTTTACGCTTTTGAAAAACTGTTTTCATGCGCTTACAAATTAGCAATTTAATATTTGTAAACAATTTCAATTTTCCTTTAGGTGTAAAAATATTTTCGTAAGATACCAGTATAATTTTATTATATTGTTCTTCACTTTAATTATGATTTTTGGACAAATTGCTGTAGAAAAAATATTGTTTGTATTTCGAGCGAGCCTCGTCAAATAATTAATATTCTCATTTACTAAAAACACCTTACAATATTATATAGTAATAATTATGTTTCGAAAATGTGATCCATTCAACCTCTACTTATATTGCAATAGGCATGGTTAATCATTAGAGTGGCTGATTACAGATCTTATCATTTCATCACAGTTAATTTGTGTTAAAAAGAACGGTCACAATAACTGAATTAGCTGATAATTTGTATAAAAAGGATGCAAATGTGAAAAATAATGGCAGTGTATTTTCGATACATATCAATAAACCATTGGATGTGCATTTTATATTAACAAACAAAAGCAACATTTAGTGCGCAATGAGTTTGAAACTATTCTACCGGGCATAAAAGAACGCACGTAGCCATTTTAATTACTTTTATCTCAACTGTATCGAGCGTTCAGAACAGCGTATATTTTCCACTTAGTTGAACGGTGTGTGAGTGTTTCTGTTATCGTCCCAATTAATATAAATTAGTATAAAAAGTGTAAAAACGCAGTGGATTTCCAGACTAATAAAAATGCATGGGTTTGATTGTTTGTGTGCCTATGCACACGGGTTATCGTAATGGCACCGTAACGTTTATCAGGGTGACTTGCAACCGTATGGACTGCACAGGACCGGTTTCAGATAAATTCAAAGGGACTTGTAATTAAAAATGTAATTAGCTTGATTCATAGACGTAGCAAACGGGGGGGTTTTGGGGATGAACCTACCCCTTCCCCCAATGAACTAATTAATTCAAGGCTATACTTTCGATGTTTAATTTATTTATAGATAATATAATATGAAAATAGCGACTTTTATTACAAAAACTATCATTATAGTGTCATTTTAGTAAAAGATATAAAGTGGTCTTGTAGCGACATTACGGAAGAATTTCTATGTAAAAAAGTACCTATTTATGTAACAAGTTAGATAATGACTCATATTTGCAATTTGTAAAGCGAACCAAGTAATACCTCACAAAAACACATAAGATTCATAAAATTGAATTTTCTAACGTGTTTCATACAAGAATTTTTTTAATTTTGATACAATTCTTTGAATTTAATTTTTTACTTCCTATTTTGACTCATAAACTGTCACTTTTCAGAACCTGTAAAGAAAACAATTCACTTTTCTTCATTTAGTGATGAAAATTGTTTTTCCTTACTGGTTATGAACAGTTCAGTGTTTCGATACGTATCAGTTTTGAAAAGTAACACTTAAATGTCAAAATTAGATTATATTTATTTAGTTTTGTAAGGAAAAATAATGTTTTCATTTTCTATCCAAAATAATGTCCTCTTAGATTTTGGAAACATGTTACTACTTGTCTCAATTCATTCTCTTGCATAATTATCCAAATAGGTGACATATTAATCAATTGTCAAAAAGGGCAAGTAATTTAAAATTTTAATTGTTAACGGAAAGCGCTACATATGCACCTGAAAAAACAGTAAAACACAGGTGAATTTTGTAAATATCTTATAGAATTATAAAATAATCTCAATAGAAAACAATATTATAAACACATGTTCCAATATTATTATTTTTTTATTTAACTAGTAATATAATGTGAATAGCGATGGTACGAATTCACTGTTATTACTGTAACGTCTATTTATATGGGTGGAGTGAAGAAAGTCACAAAACACCAATATTTATATTACAAGTTTATTAAATAACGATAAAAATAACATCCATTTTGATTTAAACGAAAATAATACGAATTAAGCTAAAAAAATATTTATTTATACGTTATTTATTTTCTCAAGATATTAAAATTTATTTCCAATAGCACTTTTATACCTTCGGGTAATAAATCTCGAACCTTCTAGAATCTTCCAGACTATAAAATTTTCTAATAATAGTAGCGTTGCTCTTATATCACTTGTCCTATTTAGCGAGACTACCTGATCAGATAGGTCAGCCTCGATGACTCATCGGCAATGAGTCACACTCGTTACGTTACAAAACGATTGTCCTAAGAACTAATAATTAAGTTTGTTTTGCCTAACCTATTTAGCGAATCTACTTGATCAGACAAGTCACCCACGATGAATCATCGACCAAGAGTCATGCTCGTTACATTACAAAACAGTTGCTTGTTTCCCCAATGCGTCCCTGCCCTTGTGGCAGGGTTTCCCCGCTGCACGTGATTACCGGTCTGGTATGAGTGAGATCGGACAGCGTGCCGGTTGACCGGTTCATCGCCGCCCGGTTACCGGTTGGTTGGGCGGCTAATGTGGTTATCGCCGCTGTACCGCGGGGACACAAGTGATAACACCGGCTACTTTCATTCCGATATGACGGCAGGGTAATTGCGGCTAATAGCTTCAAGAACAACACGGGGTATAAATGGTGGTGATAGTGTGCGGGTTATTAAATAAAAGTTCTACAAGTAATGAATGATTACATTGAGGTGATTTGTTGATAGAGACGGGTAAATTTTCGATATTATTTTTGGGGAATATTCTCGAGAATATAACCGGTTGGAGAAAATTGACGAAATTTTTATTTTATTGCAGTAAAATTCATTCCCAGATTTTTTAGAAATCAAATTCTTCTTTAATCCTTCTTTCCACTTCCTTGTATAAAATAATGGAATTATTGTCTCAACGGAATTATATACTTTGACCATCCCTGCATTTATTTTCAACAGTTCCGGCGTAACTACTGTACGTACGTACGTATTTATGCTGTAACATCCATATAAATAAATATGTATATTAATTATATTATATTATTATATATGATAAAAGTGTATATTAATTATATGATAACATCTAGTTGTGCTTGTGTATCTCCCGTTTTTATTGCAATCGGCAGTGCCAAAAGGGCATTTTGCTCGTAATTTTTATTTTTTTATTTTTTACATAACTCAAAAACGTTTAGCCGTAGAATTTTGAAATGTTATTTATGTAATTACTATAACATCTAGTTACCTATACGTAAAAATATATTTTTTCTAATTTTGACACATAAAGTGTTACTTTTCAAAACTGACCAGTTAGGAAATAAAAAAAATTCTAACTGGTTACATAAATAGTGTCTATACGAAAGAAAAGCACTTTTTCTACTCAAACTCGAGCTCAACTGTTTAAAACATAAGCTTTACTCTCTACTTTGAGAAATAATCATTGGGGACACAAAAAAAATCATAACATTTTGGCAGCAGCTACATCCATACGAGCCGGACCTGATACTCTTTACAGAGGTACTTGTTCAATTATTATAGAAAGGGCTAGAATCAAGACTTATGTACTCAGAAAGAAGAAGGACATTTTTTAAAATTACTTCAGTACCTTATTTTGTGTTAAATAGGTACATGAAGTATTAAGAACGGTAAGCACATTTAATCGATCGAAGCCAATTATTTTAGTATAAGACGACATATTATACAGTAGAATTCAACAACCCTTATTTAGTAACAAAATTCTTATTTATTCACAAATAAAATTTCCAATTTTCTTTATCGAATAATGCGGCACTAAGTACCTATTATAGTTGAGCTTTTTCCCGAATGTTCTTATATTGTTAGCATAAAATATGAGCCATTAAAATAAAATATAATCACGTTATCAGACGGTTGTTGCGCATAGAACACGCAGATCATATCGCGTATAGTTTATATTCAAATCGCGGCATTTGTACTATCTTGTAAACAATGCAGAAAAGAAACCAGCGCAACAATGCGACAACGAGAAGGGAATCGGTTTTCTCGCCGATTTTTCTCCCCGGCGAAAACGTTTATGAGCGATTTTTATCATTTGTAAACTTATGTTTTGCTTTTGCAAACCACAACAATAGGTTGCTCAATTGTTTGAGCATTTATTTTTCGTATTTTTAAAGAGAGGTTAAAGCGCGTAACGTCAACTGTTAAACTGTTGTTACTGTTCTTCAAATATTTTGTGAAGTATTCAAAAATGTGCAATTTCAACTAAAGATGTATTTGTATCAATAATAATAAATACATTTATCCAAAATCATGTAATTATAACGCTATAACTGCAGTGTTTTTATATAAATAAATCATAATTCAGCAGTAGGTTAGAAATTATAACTCATTTTTGTTGTTTCGCATCATAGTAACTGAGATTCGGGTGAGACGAAATATTTCTCGAATCTCTCTCGTCTCGGACAAGATAAAAACAATTTAAAAAAAAGCATCGAGACGAGAAAATAAAATGGAGATTCTTAAATTTCAATGATTTCGCCGAGATTTGTCGAGATTTTAAAATTATTTTTCTTCAAACGTCATACATATGACATCTTTTATGACTTGACAAGGTAGAAATTAAATTTCTACACCGCTGAAGTAGAAATATAGCTATTTCTACGCAGCCGGAACTATGTAAATCAGCGATAGAACAATTCCGTCCTAAATGTCACTATAAAACCTAACCTAACTTAACGAATGGAAATTCGTCATCTTACAGTATATCATTAAAAAATAAAATCAGAAATCTGAATTTTCATTAGTTTTTATTAAATACCATATTGAAATGTCAATTGTCAAGAATATAATATATTTTATATCAACGATTAAAAGGTGTTGGAAACAAATTTGGACTATAAAATTTTAGCTAATGACAATATTAAATTACTATTTACAAAAATTCTCATATATTCATAATTAAGATATTTTATAGAAAAACACTTCAGATGTTTATCAAAACACCACTTCAAGTTTTTTGTTTAACACCAAAATCTAATCAGATCTATTCTAGGGTGTCAGAATATTTTACCCAAAATTTCAGCTTTTTTTTTATTCACTAGTATTTGAATGATCGTTACGACAACATTCATTCATCCATCGATCCTCATAAACGGATAGATATTATCGTAAAAATATTAAAATCGTGTTCTAGGAACTTCAAAACGTGCTTATCCATTAAAAACTCACTATCCGATTTTTAGCATAACTCCAATACCTTTCTTACTGAGTGGCGACAGGTAAAAAGTAGGGGAGAATAAAAAAAAAATTCAAGAACCGCAGGAATTTCAAAACCAAATGTGCTATATATCATCTTACAATTTAACATTGTAGTTTAAGTTTTGGGTTAATTTGATTTACATTTTAAAATACGTGGACATTAGAAAGTTTATTTGTATATGGCGCCATATTAAGGGATGTTAGCGTGTTTAGCCGCCTCAAGGGTGTGACTACAAGGGTTGTACAAGGTGTAAACGAATTCCAGAATGACTTTTTTACTAACGCGTGCGTAGAGTGGAAATACGGGCCGCGAAGTTAATACAGCTTCTTCCAAATAAACCGTTATTTTTATTCTTTTTGTTTTATCTTTTAGGCCGCAGTTATCGTGAAAAGTGCTTCTCTTCGGCGGAATTTTTATATTTATTGTTATCTCGGGGAAACTAACACTTAGGGATTTTTTCACCGCGAGGCTGCTACGATGTAATTATTTTCCTCTGCCGATTTTCCCTAAGAACTTGTTTATACGAGAGTTTTGTTCTTGTTAACTTAGGTATTTCTGTGGGAATATACACAAAAATACAGAGCAATATTTTACGGATAGCGGTGGTTCAATTGGTTAGCGCCTGCTGCTCCCTCTGATAAATTATTCGTTACTATAATTTTACTCAGTTAATATTTTTACCGGTTTCAGGATATAAAACTTTTATTTACTTAGACAAAAATAAGCAGCGTAACTATGTTATAATTGTTTACCTTGTAATTTTGATAAGTGAGTATGGTAATTCTACCGTACAGATTTGTCCAAATAACATGGGACAAAATGTCATATCATATCAAACTTTACAGACTTGATTACGAAAACTTTATTCACTAGAGAACATTATAAAATAATTTTATTAATAATGGGAAACCGACAAACTATGGAACAAACTACGGATTTTATTAATCATACCAGGCCTGAGATGTCTTAAAATCCTCGCAGTCTGAAGATCTACGAAATTATTTTAAACAAAGCAATAACCATAGTGATTATGATACTAGTGAAAAAAAGAAAATTAAATTCAACAGAGACGATTCTGTAGAGCCAAATTTACCTACTGAAGCAGAAGAATATGTCATTGGAATATTAGTGAAATCGGAAATAGATAAAATATAAACTATTAATGGTGAACTACACCGATATTTCTTAAATTTTCGGGTTCCCTTAAATCGATAATATCACATAGAAATAAATTGTCAAATGATGTGAAATGTTTAAGTGTTGCTTAAATTTAAGTCTTGATGGTGCAATTGAAAATAAGAAATATCAAATTTCTATCAATAAAAATTCGCACAATGAACATACTCCAAACCATTAAAATATACATTATGCATATTTTGCAATCTATTATGCTCCAATAAGTAAGCAACGAAGTTTTATGTGTAATATGTAGGTATAAATATTATAAACACTTTTATACGTCATAGTTATTCTTAGTTTGGTTTTAATTTTTATTTTATTTACAATTGAATAACAATTTTTAGTAACTTTATTCGTAGATTATCTAGTGATATAGCGACATATAGGTCGGTATTACATATTTCTATTGTACAAGTTATTTCTTATTGGCTGATTTTACAGTTTGGGTAAAATTAAAAATAGAAATTAAACTTCATACTTGTCAATCATTTCGCAAAAGATGTCACTTTTATGAAAAAACTGATTTACCTTGCTAATAATATAAAATATTAATATTGAAACAAGTACTTGCTGAGCCGCAGATTTAAAAATTTAAAACTTAAATATTCAAATTTATGTAGCACCTCCGCCATTTTTTTTAAATGAGCTAAGTTATTAGCCTGCAGAATATTCAGTTGTTATAAATAAATGAAAATTCAAATTAAAGTAAATTTGTCATTTTATTAAAATATTTTTTTCATTATCCTGTTGAGGATGTGGCCAGTTTAAAATACAATTGATGGGATCCGTGTCTTGTAACCATTCCAATTACTCCCAAATTACTTTCCTCGCTCCATTCGGTGAAACTTGTAGAAAAATCTGTCACTTGTTCCCGTAATTGCCCCAATTCAGCCCTAATTATTAATTCCCGAGTAATTAGCAGTGATAATTACACATTCTTACATCCGAACGTCAGCATCATCTCACTTGGCTTCCTCTCAGCCCTCGTCCTCCCCAAACCGACGCGGATTCCAGGACGCCGACGGAGAAAAATCGTCGCCAGGACCGGCTCCAGGGGGGAAATTGCACTTCGATCAGGACTGACAGCCGAGAGCTGAGGAATGCCGAGCTTTGCTTTTGCAAGCTCTTTTCTACCCGAAAAAGTGTATACGGATTTTACACTTGTTAAGATACAAATATTTTGAATAAATATATACAGGGTGGTGAGTCGAACTCACGAATATAGGGGTTGAACATGTGAAATCATAATTTCGCAGTTTCCTGCTTCCCTAATTATTTTAAGTAAAAAACTTCAAATAATAACTGTAGATCATAAAATCTAGATCAGAATCAATGAGCTATCATTTATCTACCATCACACTATAATGAACATATTAATTGCAATTACGCAAAATTTCTTTTAATTACCAATATCAAAACATACAAGAAAAAATAAATACTGCAGCAAACATTTTAGAACGCTCTAATTCTTGACCCATTGAAACCAGAGCACAATCCAGAGCACCCAAATCTGCTCCAGAGACCAGAATGTGTTGTGGTTTCAACAGACCTAGAATAAAGGCAAACATTTCTGATTGCTCTAATACCTGACTCACTGAAACAAGAGGACAATTCAGAGCACCCAAAACTACTCCAGAATGTGCTTTAGTTTCACTAGGCTAAGAATCAGAATCTGAATACTTGTTCTAATTTTTGCCCATTGAAACTAGGACACAATCCAGAGCTTCATTGCTCCAAAATGTGCTCTGGTTTCAGCAGACCAAGAATTAGAACAAACACTCCAGAATGCTCTAATTCTTAATCCACTGAAACCTTCGCACAATCCAGAGCAGCCAAATCTTCCCCAGAATGTGCTCTGTTTTAGTAAGGCAAGAAATAGAGCACTCGCTGAAGCGTGGTCCAATTACCAGCCGGCTGAACTAGATCCTTCAGGGCAAGAGGTTATGAGAAGCACATTATTACCGGTCATATGGATCCCTGTTGACTGGTATTCAATCTGTAACTGTGGCTGTACTAGTAGGAATTTTAAAATGAAAATTTTTATACATGGGTACATTGATGCGAGGAATTTACTGATGATATTCATATGGGTGTAACTCAGACACACTTTAGGGTAGAAATCAGTTATCTTAAAATAGAAGGAGATACAATAATTAAAATAACAATTCAGAGCTTTATTAGTGTTGAAAAAAAAAATTGCTGCGCTAAGAAAAATATCTCTTTGGGGGCATTATCCCTAAGAAAATTTTCCTTGGGTTCATGAGCCTCGATGTCCCCGTGTAGTCGGCGCCCATGATGTCATTACTGAAATTTTGTGTAAAACTAAATCGTGAGTAAAGAAACAATGTAAATTAAATAGGACTTTCATTATTAAACGATTTCTGTTAACAAATGAAAAACATGTTTTTGACATAATGGTCATGCACAACAACCGTTAGTGCTATAAATGGTATAGTATCGTAAAAAATATACTACAAATTATCGTATATATAGAATTTGTACAAACAAACTCATTTTTCAAATTGGTAACATTGCATCGTTGTCAGCACTGAGGAATACTGAACGAAACTCAGTATATTGTTTTGCTTGTGTTGCTACTATGCACTCATTTCGCTCGTGCCTTAAATCCCGTAACTTATGCATAAAAGTACTTCTTCACACTCTAGTAGCATAAATAACTATTAAGAGTCTTTATGCACAGAAATTAGATTTAAAAAGGAAGTAGATAATGGATAATGCCACAGAATAGTTACATACAGAAGCGACACTCCGTTTCAGTACCTTTCATATTCCCCTATTCAGTTATATGACCTGAAGCATTGTGTAGACCTTTAAATTTGTGCCTTCCCTCATCTCTCCCTAAGATGTGAGGAAACTTTCCGATTTTAAACAATGAGCCCTTTAAATTTGTGCCTTTCCCCATCTCTCTCTAACTTTCGTTTCTCTGTTTTACTGTTGCTTCTGTATAAACCCATTCTGTGTTAATGCGTTATAGATTCGAATTTTAGGATAGGAGGCATGTATTCATATATCTTTCATTCCGTTATATCATCTTCATTTGCATATATTCTTAAAAGTTGAGTGGTCGTTAAACATAAAAAAATGAACATGGATCAAACTAGGCCACAGACTTGATGTTAACAAATAAAACTGAATAAACGAAAGTGTCTTAATTACAATTATTTCATGGATGTGCAAAGTAGCCCTTTGGCTCAGGGAAAATTAAGTCGGTAATAGTCCCTGATCCCATTCACGCCGAATCGAAATCTGAATCCAGTGTCGTCCCCTCGTGCACCGTGCTCAGTTATCACTGCATCTCAAGTGTTCCCATTAGGTGTGCTTCCACTGCACATAATATCAACGTCGCGGCCATTATAATAACTCTCAGATGTTTAAAGAAACTCGGATCTCTACGACGGCGTTCAGTTGAATGCTAATGCTATCTGCGCGCAAAAAGACAACGCTGGGATGGACGGCAGTTTAAAATGGCCGCTATCTCTCCTCTGCCCGGTTATACACCGGACGAATTGGGGTGTAAACACACTTCTCTCAAACGCCATATGTGCGGAAAAGTTTTCCCATTGCCTTTACTACTTCTTTTCAATCATTGTTAATTTTCATAACTAAGGCGGATGACTTAGATGAGAGTTCCATCTTTTGGTAGACAATTTTTACTTGAATTTAAAGATGTGGGTTGGTTCCGAACCCATTGGCGTAGCTAGAGGAGACAAAGGGGGACATTTGTCCCCGGGCGCAGAATCTAGGGGCGCCAAACTGGTGTTACGTAATCACTAATGAATTTCAAAACTAAATGTGTTTTCGTTTTAAACGCATTTTCGGTTGCATTCTGACATCAATTCTCTTATTTCTTGATTCATCCTTCTCTATTATTTAATTACATCTTTAAAGAATCATTCTTGCCTACATTATTTAACAATTTCATCAGCGACGAAATTCAAAAATTTCTGGGAAAGTATAATATTTTATGATATAATTAGATGTAGGATCCAAATTATAACCTCAAATAAGATATAATTAGAGGTGATTGAAAATATTATATTCTTATCATTATTGTCGAAATAATATCAATAATATTTTTCTATTAAATTTAAATAAAAATTTTAAAGATTAAATAATTTCATCCTCCAATACAATTTGAATAAATATAATTTCGAAAAATAATGCACGTTTTTTTAAATTTTTACTACTTAATTTAGCCACGCCACTGTCCGAACCACTTGTATACTATGGTACTTTTAAGTGGGTAAAGACTGGGGAAGTTGATATTTGCTTCTCAGATCTCACATTCCGCTCAATTCGAACCAAAATTATAGTCACTGGCAACATAACAGTATAAATATTGACTAGAATCGGTTTTCCTGAATTGACCTTCATGAATTCAAATGGGATCGTGTGATTTCCAAAGTAATAAATGTCAAAACTGACAGTATTATATATAATAATGAATGAAATATACAAAAAGAGTAAGTAGATTAAACTACCGAAACACACAATGCAGCATAAATTGTCGACGCCAAAATCACCTTAATAAATAACACGAACGACATTTAAATTTTTTATATATTTGAAAATATCCGATACCGTGGTTACATTACTTTTTCTATTTAATTTTGGTCGTTGGTTGGACGCAGATATCAAATATACCCATCTATAACACTTATGATAATAAGACCGAAAATAATAAGTCTCATCTATGTCATACGTATAAGACAAAGATGCCAGATAAAATTTCAATAATTCTTGCAGCAAAAATTGATGACGTGATGATCAACTCAGGGAAACCAACTTTATGAATATAAAATAAATAAATTGTTACATGAGAGATTATGTTCTGGCCTCATCAGATATTTTATATGCATTTTTCTGTTACAAGCGTATCTAAAGCTTAAAGTGTACAGAGAGTGTAAACTGTCCTTTAATGCTCTGATTTCTACTTGAATTTTGGTTTTACGTGTTGGGTTGTTATTGCTTGTGGTTACGAACGTGCTTGTTTGAATTTAAATTTTGTTGCGGTGTACACAAACTCAAAGTGTAGCCCGGATTAAAACGACAATGGGAGTAGCTACACAGTTTTACAGTTATTATTTTTGTAACTGCACAACGCGACAATGACAATAATTGTTAACCAAAAAGTAATACCGCGTCCGAGTGGTACTAATACACGATAAACATTACAGTTACCTTTATAAATAAATATCATACATTTGCGTTTTACTTACGAATTTGCTACTAATTTTGTCATGAGCTACGGCTTATTGATATGGCAATTATCTGAAGTGAAAAGAGTATTTATGATGCAGAAGAAGGCTGTTAGTATACTTGGCGGCGTAATTCCAACACACTCTTGTAAAGACCTATTTAAAAAGTTTGGTATTCTTACACTTCATTCCCAATACATTTTGAATAGTAATTTAATATACATCAGGAAAAACATATTAAATTTTACAACTCATTGGTTGACCATAGTTTTCTAGTAAGCAATAATGAAAAAATATTTTTTCGTATCAAATAAAGGTTAATAATAGTGGGTATCTATAATGTTTAACTGTGGAAATTACTAAGAGATGTTAAAGTCTTTAATTTTTAATTGGAAATGTAAATTTTTAATTTACAATCTATTACTGTTTAATATAGAACATTTAAAACGCATCATTTAACTTCAATGAAACATATATTAAAGATGACCAATTATAATGTTAATAATGTTTTACATGTGTATTATGTTGATAAATTGAAAATGATTTAAATAAATAAATGAAAATTACAATAAATATGTCAATAAATATTTAAAATGAGCTTTATAGTGTTACCCTAGATACAAATTAAAACCTACATCCATTTTAACAAAATCTGTGTAATTTATTTTAATATTGCAAATTGTTACTGTTCCATAACGATATTATTGTCAGAGACGAGTGAAAAATTAAAATAATTGTTAAATAAATTTCATCAAATTGTATTTCAATCATTCATACCTTTACATATTTGTGAGTTATTTTCGTTATTTTTATATTTAAATAAAATATTTTTAAATATATTAACAAAATATTTTGTGATGCTAAAATTTCATTCCATCGATTAAAATATGCAGCGTATTTGTAGTAAAAATATTCATTATTGTTAAAAATATAACAAAAACAAATAAAAACAATATTTGTATGCACATATTTTCATCATTTCTATTAGACATATTTGAATTTTTTGGACAATGTTATTTTAGAAATGAAGTCTTAGATGAGACCATGTCGAAAATTCTTACAATTATACAATAATAAAGTTTTCGGAAACAACATTTATATTTAAAGTTAATTTTAAGTTTAATAAGAGTATAATGGTTTGAAACTGATTATTAATTTTTCAGTACTTATAAATAGTAAAATAATATTTAATGAGCGTATAATGTGTGCTCTTACCCATGAGAATTAATTTTGCCAATACGAACGAAAGCGAGTGTTGTAAATCATTCGAATGAGTAATAGCCATGTTTTCAGCATACTTAACGCAAGGCAATTATTTCTAGTATTATATAGCTGCAGTTTAAGCTTAAAAAGAAAAGAAAAGTATGTAAAATGACAAAACTAGTGTAACTTTGGCTTTTTATGTAGAAAAACGTACTTAAAAGTTATTTGAATTATAATTTTGATACTAACATTAGTTTCTAGGTATTTTTATTATATATTCTGTAAATGATAGAACAGAATTGCTAATTATATATCAAAATAAAATGTTTGCTTTTTGTTCTTATTCTATTTGTAATGTTGGTAATCAAAATTTTTTCGAAGTAACTTGTGTGAAAAATTATTTTAAATCTCATTTTTGAAACTCGTTTTGTCGTTTGTTACTACGCAACAACTATTCGTAAATTTTCCGATAAATTTTTGTTTTAATTATATTATTAATGAGAAATGTAATACCTTATATAAAATAAAAAAATATGAAATTAAAAATCAAAAGTTGTATTTATTTATTTATTAATGATATTGGTAGAATGGTAGAAAAGAAAGCCAAAGGATGAAAAAATAGTTGGTAAAAACAGGATTGATTTTGATAATAAATCAAATTAAAAGAAGAAAAATCTTGGCAATAATTCAGCCGGAAATAAATGACTTCTAAATCATTAAATCAAGTGTCACTCCTTCATTTATTTCAATAAATTACCGAAATCTGTTTCTAACACCTCGCCGCCTCGATTTATAAAATGAAAACATTTTTCACACTTGTATTTATTTGGCAATTTTTCAAGCTTTTTTAGATAAATTGATTCGGGGTTGATTGAGATGACATTGAACTGGCGGGGGCGACTTCCTGTTGTGAATAGAGCACAATGACGTCATAATGGGAATTGATTGATGTGATAGAAAGTGTTTCCTGTCGTGCTTTACGAAAGCTCTGGAGGAAAGCCGTAATGAAGCTTTGCACACCAGTTTCTCGAAATGATATTTTAAGTGCTTTAAAAATAGATAATGTACTTGTTCAAATAATTCTATCTTCTATAGCTCAACATTTCTATATACAGGCTGGAAATGATCTCAATGTCATAAATTTAAGGCTGAGTAGTATGACATATGTAGATTACGAAAGTGAAAGAATTTTTAAAAAATTTGAAAAACGAAAATTCGACTTTTCTTAAGGAAACTTTTGTTTACTGCTGTTTTAATTCATATTTCATTAAAAATATTTTTATCAAAAATACATTCAAAATTAGATATTATTCTTAATAAATCCTTAAATTTATGACATTAAGTTCATTTCCACGCTGTATAGCAAACAGAATCTCAAGTACTATTATTCTCTTCATTATTTTACTTATATTTTATTCAACATGTAGTTTTGAATGGCACGTACAATTCACAATAATATTTAATGGAAATAAAAGTATCACTACAAAAAATATTGTTGTCAAATGCAAACAAGTTTTATAAAATGAGTTCGTTATATTATTTTTTTCACTACTAGCCTAGGCACCCACTATTATTAATTTTTGTTTGACATGAGAATAGTATATTTTAATACAAGTTTTGTAAGACGGTATATTGTTCCATGAGTTGATTGGGGTTTGACGAGCGCAGGGAGGAATTTTCCAAAAACACGCATGGAACAATATTTCATATAAAACGAGTATAATACACTATTTTTTATACTTTTTATACTACAAATAATAGTGTAATCTAGGAATTATATATGTGGAATATAGTAACTCTGTGAATGAAGTTAAGCACATTTATCGTCCAAATGCATTTAAAATATTGTGAAAATATTTAGAAATCTATACGTTATGACTTTTGTTTATTAGGTTTTCATACTCAGAAACAATATAAATTATATTAAAAAGCATTTAATAGTTATTTGTGTATCAAGAGCGTAAAGTGAATCTTTATTGCTCGTGCTCGTAAATTGAGCTAGAGCAATAAAGATAATTTACGCTAGAGATGCACACATAATTTTTTCTACGACTTTACTAACGAAATAAAAATTCAATTCAATCTTAACCAATTTCCTGTTTTGTGTTGCTGTAACCATGACGATATGAGTATATAAATAATCTAAGCGAGCAAATTAAGTACTTTACCGCTCGTTGCTTATGGAGACGCGCGGTAAAGTATTTACTTGGTCGTTCCTCAGTAATCATTGACATTACGATGACAAAAGAGAGCATAAATATCAGCTTTTCATGGTGATCGTAGAAAGAAATATTTGAGGTTATCAATTTGCCATTTAAAGTGGGATGCAGTTGTTAGAAGTACCAATTTTAGAACAACAGAAATACCAAGAACAATTTAACAATATCTTATATTATTAAACCGTTTCCGATGTAATAATAGAGCAATTGTTAATGCAAAGTATAAATATTGTTTTTCACTTTCGCTTTCTTAGTAACCATGGTCACCTAGGCCAATAATAAATTATTATTAACCATGGTTGATAATTAAAACTGTTACTTTTTAAAGAATTTTGTCTCCAAATCCAAATATTGTTTGAATCACTTAACTCAAAAAAATTGAAAAGTAAGGTTTCTCAATTTAAATATGACGTCTAAATTAAATAAGTAAATCAAGTAAAAATAAATTAAAAATCGAAAGTGATGTTTACAAACTGAAATGTCAAATATAAAAATAAATTCAGCCTACTTTATTTTTATGAATAATAAAAAACAAGTTAAAGTTCATGCCAAATTTTCATATATTTATAATTAATTAAGATATTTTAAGAAAAATACTTCAGATCTTCATGAATTCACCACTTTTGATTGAACGATTAAGACAAAATCTATTCAGATCTAATCTAGGGTGTTAGAATAATGTTATATCAAAAATTTCAACTTTTTTTATTTTACTAGTATTTGAGTAATTGTGACGACAACAACCATCCATCCAGACAAACGGACAGATATCACCGTAAAAATATTGAAATCGTGTTCTAGGGACTTCAAAACGTGCTTATTCATTGAAAATTCAATATCCAACTTTTAGCATGATTCCAATACCTCTCTTACTAGATGTAAGTAAAAATTAAGTAAATTTTTTGTAACACTAAAAATTTATTGGGTTTTTTATTTTATTAATGAGATTTAAATCCACGCTTCGCCAACTTCTGTCTAAATCATGTTTATGCGAATCGGACCCTACTATAAACTGTAGGTTCCTTTCAGAGACTACAGGCTGTCAATATCATCACTTTAAAGCAAGTAAAACTTATTAAGCAAGTATCATATTTATGTTCTTGAGAATTTTTTACCACAAATGATTATTTTATTTGGATAAAATTCTTGTTAGAAATAGTTTACTATAAAAATTGACATTATTTGTATTAGTTTATATTTGTTTTTATAATATCCGTTGTGATTGTTGTATGCTCCAATCTATCTGATGCAGTTCGTAGTATGTTCTCCCCTCACCATTTATTCGCCTTCTTTTTATTTGTACCGCATAATAATCAAAGTGAGCCTTGGCTAATAAGCTTTGAATTTGAGTGAAAAGACAGATTGACTGGTAGCAACCCAAAATCGTGTTGTAGGGTCTTCAAAACTTGCTTATCCATTGAAAACTCACTATCCGATTTTTAGCATAATTCCAATACCTCTGTTACTGAGTCAAAATCAAATCAAAATTTGAACACTACCTATACCCTATTCCAGTCAGCAGCATTTGGGTAATAAGCTTTGAATTTGAGTGATATTTACGTTTAAGAATCTCCCCTTACTACGTTTATTACGACCCCTGTTACAAATCGCGTTACAACTCCATATAAACACCCTAGTTCATCCCTGACGTCATATGAAATACTAGTCGATTTGTGTGCAATTAACCTCAGGGCTTTGAACCCGCGCCCTCAGGTCTACAACCCCTTGTAAGGGTGAGTAATACACCTCTAAGGGCACAGGCCATAAAGGGAAAAGACGACGCCGTAAGGGCGTCGGGTAGATAAAAGGAAGAATTCTTTCAAAGTAGCTCATATGTATTACTATATGCAGTCCTTAATACTCGTATATTGCATGTCCCTTATAGTTCATATTATTAATATCGTTGTTATAAATATGTTCTGTGACTATGGTTATTATGTTACTAAGTTACTATAAAAAATATAATTGATGACAGTTCTGAATATTTTGTTGACATGTATTTGAATTGTATTGCAAGAACCCTAAATCTTATAAATTAAACCAACTCTATACCATACCCATTGTGTTTTTGGAACAATCGTATTATACAGTGTGTGCAAATGCGGAACATAGGTATTTAATATGGGATTTAAAAAAATTGCGGATACTCTCTCTCCTGATAGATTTAGAGCAAAACTGAAAAAGTACAAAGTTGTTCGAAATTTAATTCTACATTAGATAAGTTCATAATTGATGCAAAAGCACGACTGCAGTACGAGATTTATTAAATATAAATGTAACATTTTCGTTCAAAATTAAATAGTCATGGAAATAAAAGAAAACATCTATTTGTCAGCTGTGACAGTTATTGATATGTCATTATAAATAGTGTAAACCCGAAAATGTTTGAAAATATCGAAATTTTAGCATGAAAATTTTCAAATTTTACAAAATTTTGTCTGTAATAGTTTTTAAAGAATTAGCTATGGTGATGTCAAATTTAGAAACAGAATTTGATTACCTCGTTTCGTTTCGGAGATATTTGCTGTTAAATTTGTACCTCAAAAAAGTGGTTTTTTTTTAGTATCTTTCAAAAATGAATAGAGATACAATCTCAACTACTTTACTATTCGATTCTACGACAAAAGTAATATAAAGAAAAGTGATTTCAAATTTTCAAACAGAATTCAATTATCTTTCTCCGTTCTCGAGATATTTGAGTTTAAAGTTATACCTAAAAAATCAGGTTTTTTAGGTACACCCCTTAAATGGTTAGGTTTATGGTTTCGGTGACCTCACCAATCGATTCTACGGTCAAAAAAAAATTACATAAGTGTACCAATTTTCAGATTTTTATGTCAACAGATAGAATTTCTAGAAAGAAAAAACTGAAAATGGCCAAAAATTGAAAAAATCCTAAAGGGTATATCTTAGATTTTTCTCGATTTTTAATGATTTTCGTTTTTTCGCTCTAAAAATTGTATTCGTCGGAATAAAAATCTAAAAATTGGTACAATTATGTAATTTTGCTCGTAGAATCGATTGGTGAAATCGCCGAAGTCGTAAACCTAACCCTTAAACAGGTATACCTAAAAAACCTGTTCTTTTAGGTATTGCCAAAACTCAACTTTGAATACGAATATCTCGAGAATGGTAAGAGATAATTAAATTCGGTTTGAAAATTTGAAATCAGCGCATCCATATTTACATAAGTCTATAAAATAAAAAGTTTTGGAGAAAAAAAGTTTGTAGGAGGAAATTTTGAAATTTAGGTTTTTTCGATTTTCTCATTTTTTAACTAATCGTTCTAAAGAACGTATATGCGGAAAATACATTTCTTAATGTAACTTTTTCCGTAGAATCGACTGGTATAATCGTTCAGATTGTATCTCTACCCATTTTAGAGATATATCCAAAAAACACACTTTTTTGAAGTGCAACTTTGACAGCAAATATCTCAGGAACGAAAACAGGTCATTAAATTCCATATGAAAATTTGAAATCAGCGCGTCGAGATCTATCAATGTATACAATTTCCCAAAATCAATAGTTTGGATAGAAAAATAAGTATTTTTGGAACATTTCGCATTTGTCAACATAATTTTTGGTTAATTCATACCGTAGATCGATCATTACCTTGCATATTAGTCGTTATAAACGATGTTTCGTTACAAGCGACGATAAGCGACTTTCATTGTAGTTATATAATTTATAAATTTATGAAACTGTATTGTTAAATATTCTTATTTTATTTAAGTATTAATTCCTGTTAGAGATAAAGCTACTGTAGTATATTGTAGTACTTCACTGCCTAGCAAGTTCCTGTTCTTTGTAACAGTAAATGAAAATTAGAATGTGTGGCGTTTATAAGGGGAAGAAAGATAAAGCGAAGAGTGGAATTGATTAAGAGGGTGTTTGATATTAAGATTGGGGTATTTGTTTGCGGTTTCTTTAGCCGACGTCGGAATCTGGAGGAATTAAATTAAAACGTCTTTGATGATTGCTTCCCACTATTGTTCTTACCCAAATAGAAAATACCACAGTGTTGCCGAACACACTCCACCGTTTGTTTACTAATTACAATTCAAATATGATCCAAGAATAGAAATCAAACTTTCTTTATAGGTCTGTTCTATAAGATATGTAATAGTTTTACATTAGACAATCACATACCGGTGGGTCACGTAGTTAGCGCGCTCTTACTCGAATTGGGCGAAATGTGAGATCTGGGGTTCAATCCCAGCTGTTCCGAGCTTTATTCAAATAAAAATAACGTTGTAAACTGGCAATTTACCCTACTAAAATGTAAAATACAAGTAAAACTTGTTTAAAATATCGTAGGTAACTGAGGCTCTGTTCCACTTAGGAATTTTGTACCACAGATGATGATGATGAGATGATTTTGTACCATAAGGTAGTTTAATAAGTGCACATATGTTATGGTTTTCTCTCATCGAGCTACATACAACAATAGTCTCGAAAAGCAAGACAAGAAATTTAAGTATATCTTGTCTTTCATTACTCTTGTATATAAAAAGTTTGTCTTCGTCGTCATTTTCTTGCATATTAATAATCGCCAATGACCTTGAACATATTCTTGTTTAGATAATAGTAATAGCAATTATCAAATATATTTTTCCTACGACCACTGTTAAAAATAGTCTTTTTAACAGTTGCTTAGCATGTTAAAAATAACAGTTTATAACACAGTGAATACTTTTAAATCGTTGTCATTGACAACGTGTTAAAATTAAAAAACAAATTTACTTTTAACACTTGTGTTAAAAAGGAACTAAATCTAGTGACCTGTCAGAAATATCATTCTATATTGCTTAGTTTTTATTTACTAATCTATAATTAGAGTCGTAAGAAAAATAGTGTATGATATTTGTGTTAAAAGTGATTTTATTTCGTTCGTGGGGTTTGTTACACTCGGCTTCGCCTCGTTTCAAACTTCCCCACTCACTCATAAAATGTCACTTTTAACACTTATATCATAAATAACTATTTTATAATACAATTATATATTATTATTAAATAAATATTATAAAAAAAAATGCACATGCTATACGTATATTTTAACACAACAGCGACATCTGTACTAGCAGAAAAGATTTTTTCAAATCATCCCTGGTTTTAAGAATACATTTTGTGTTTTAACTCTTGGCTACATGATTTCGAAGAATAATAATATTGGACAATAATTATTACTATTATATATTTTTTGAAAATGAAATATATCTACAAATGTTAAAAAAATATATGATTTTTTTTTAATACTTACATATTTTTGTACTTTTATTAATTTATAAGTAGCTTCCTATTATAAATCTAGATTTAAAATTAGCAAAAAAATGTGAGAGTACAAGACTTGAAGAAAATGTTGCTATTCTTAGTATTCTTGCCTTGTCTTGCTTTGAAATTTGTAGCTCTTGTCTTGTTCTTGCCTTGCATTTCTTGCAAAACTGAGGCAAGACCAAAAAAATACGACTCTCGTAAAACACTACTCCAAGTCCCGCATCTCAACTGTTACTAGATCGAACGCTACATTGTCAGTCTTATACTTAATTTACTATTACCCACATTGTATATTGAGGTTTTACTATATTATACTTTATATAAACAAGTGGGCAATTTTTAAGACAGTATATTTCACGTAAACCCACTCTGTCTAAAGAGTGTGTAAACGTTTGCAACAGTTCGCCAATGAGTCCGGGTAAGTGCGGGTAGACGGTAGAGCAGTAGGTGTAGAGTAGTGCAAGTCCTGCACTTTGTAAATTTCTCATTTCGCCTAAAACGGCCGAGAATTGAAACAAACGACTTGGCTTAAGGATGCGGGATAGGTGGACTATTTTGTTTCTGAGTCCAGAGATGGCACTGCAAGCAGCACAAGAAGGGGTGTGGCTTCTTATGATTTATGACATTATCAACCAATCGAAAATTGGTTACATTTTCGACTCCCTTCATTTATTTCTCAGTAAAATAATAACCCTCGTCTTCCAATTATAAATTCGCTCTCTAGAAGCAAACTGTAAAACTGTGTTTTTGAATGCGTTGAGTAGCAGATGTTAAATTTTTGTTACTTTCGTATCAGGGTTCGGATTTATACAAAAATTTTGTGTTCGGATTGAAATTTTTAGGGTTAGGGTTACTAAGTAATGTGTATATTCAGAGTATGTACACATTTTTTTGTAATATTTAATCATTGCCGGACTATGGCCTCATCCAAAAAATAAACAAATATAAAAATCAAAACACATTTTATTGATGTTTCTAACGTAATATTGCACTCTAAGAGCTATTAGGTGCATTCTTTTTTCATCCATTTCACTTCACTTGTGATTAAAGTGAAATAAACAGTACTAATATTCTTATGACATATAAAAAGAATGACATTGTTGAATTGTGGTCAACTGCAGAACTATAGTCTTTTTCACGAAAATGTGATCGTACGTCATAATGTTCCCTGATGCAACATTGCCAAGTATTTGTAGGGTACATTCAAGTGTTGATGGTTGCATAGTATACCATGTGTGTATATATCATATTGTGAATTATTTACATAAAATAAATTAAATTTATTCAGCATCCCCCTCTGTATCTTCGTTTGTCACGTTCTTGTTCGAAATACCTTATTACAGAATTCACCATATTCTGTGCACAACTTCATAAATTCTTTGCTCGATTTTTTGACATTTTTCAAAAATAATATAATTTTTTGACATTTCAAGAATGGCAACGTTGTACAGGATTACCAACTATTTATTAGTAAAAGACACTAAGTTCCGTGTATTTTACTGGGTGTATGCTAGGGATAGTAACATTGTTGTTTTGGCTACAATTTTATTACTAGGTTTGACGTACGATCACATTTTCGTGAAAAAGACTATATCTCATACAATCTGTACCAACTATCTTTCGAACTAGATAGAAATAAGAAATACTGTCCGTATCATTTACATCTTCATTTAATAAACTATAAATTTAAAAATTGTTATTTATCTCAAAATGTCGTTATTTTAAATATTTGCAATTTGCTTATAAATAAAATTAAAACTCACTAACCCAATATCTTTAATATTATTGGGATTTTTTTTATTATTACATAAAATAACCATATTTTAAATTCAATAATGAAACAATTTTGTTAACTGACAGCAAAATTTCATCACAGGTGTTTTGTGACAAATATAACAGTCACAATAAGTGAAATAGTTGAAGTGATGTAACAATTTGTGTGAAAAGAATGCACTTATAGCAACTGTCTTCGACAAAATTATTGAAAAACACATAATAAATTACATAGGTTGTTTAGGAACTTTTTGTTCCGAAAATTCAGTGTTATTATTTTCTCGTAAGCAAATGGAATTTTTTAATAGATTTTTTTCAATATACATTATTGATAAAAAAATTAATTTCTGGTGACCTAAAGTACTTCTTAAAAATTTGCTTTTAGTAGTACTACTAATCAGAACAGTGAAGAGTTCTGAATTTAAAAAGAAATCCAGGAAGCGTTTTTCGTGTATGTTTTGAAATTAAAAAAAAAGTGTAGTTATTCATTACTTTGATAGAAAGGAATAAATTCTAAAGGTTCTCTACATTTAAAGTCCTTCTGAATTCTTCGCAAAACTATTTCTGCAACTATTGGGACCGGGCATGTCATTGGTGTCAGTTGCTGTTACGACGCAAGCGCTCAACATCGGGAAAAATCGCATTAATTTTGGACCTTGACAGCTGACAGATACCGTAAATTTTGGAGTTGGACATTTAAATTATTGTAAAAAATTGCATAAAGAATGAGAAAAACAATAAAAATTATAATAATAAGTTGAAACCTCGGTTAACACAAGCGAAATAGGTTGTCGAGGTCCAAAATTTTTTCCTAAATTTACCACTTCGCGGCGCCACGTACTAACTTGCCCGGTCCCAATAGTCTTTTTCACGAAAATGTGATCGTACGTCAAACCTAGTAATAAAATTGTAGCCAAAACAACAATGTTACTATCCCTAGCATACACCCAGTAAAATACACGGAACTTAGTGTCTTTTACTAATAAATAGTTGGTAATCCTGTACAACGTTGCCATTCTTGAAATGTCAAAAAATTATATTATTTTTGAAAAATGTCAAAAAATCGAGCAAAGAATTTATGAAGTTGTGCACAGAATATGGTGAATTCTGTAATAAGGTATTTCGAACAAGAACGTGACAAACGAAGATACAGAGGGGGATGCTGAATAAATTTAATTTATTTTATGTAAATAATTCACAATATGATATATACACACATGGTATACTATGCAACCATCAACACTTGAATGTACCCTACAAATACTTGGCAATGTTGCATCAGGGAACATTATGACGTATAGTGCTGGACAACATAATTGAGAATTGGATTACATCACCCCCTACTAGGATACCGTAAACATGGGATTATCCCCAAATTTATGGTACAGAAATGCAGGGACTGATTTCAAATTTTTAAATAGGTATATATAATACAGGTAAAAATGTTTGGTTTATACGTACTAAAACAAACAAATTTTTATTTTATTTATGTAAAAACTAATCCAGCCTAATGAGGAATGGTTAATTTTCTTTCCATTTTTGATCCTCATCACAGTTATAAGAATATGAAATTTTTATTAATACCGCCCCTACATATTTTCGACTGATCACCCGTTGTGAGGGTTAGCCGCATCCATTACCAAGCTTAAGAGATTAACCAAATATCTTGTCCTGTACTATACGATCACATTTTCGTGAAAAAGACTATATACACTTCTTATAAAAATTAATAAGCCGGTCTCTCATATGCTCTTCCCAAAATAAATAATTCCTTTCGATTTTCAAAATAAATACTGGTGTGTCTTTGTTAATGAAAATGATGAAATAACAAATATCTTTTTTACAAATGTGTAATTGGCCTCGTATCTGAAATGAAATTTGTTTATTTAACGATTTAAATGGAATATTATTTTCTATTTCTTGATAATGATAATTATGTTTCAATTTCAATGTCATTTCACAGTTTATAATTCCAAAATTTGTATTCTTGCATGCTTCCTCCAAAGATTTTTTTTTCGTGTAGTGAACCTAAACACTTCACTTCAATGATAGCATTTTCATGCAGCACTAGGCCTTATTGTAAGATAAAATATTATATATAATTATTTATTAAATTTGAAATGTGTATATACATATATCGGTGTCTACTTTTTGTGTAACACAAGAAATGCAATATTAAATTTAATTGTAATTCATCAAATTATTTTCGAACATAGATGTAATAGAAAAGTTGACACCCGGTATTACATAACATTTATCATCGGGACTCGCTGCTAAATATTCATTTATTTCGTCAATAAATAAACCGGAAGGAATAACTTTCTTATTAGTTTGATTTTCAAACATACGAATAGCTATGTATTCCGTTATCCAAACCATATTTCATGTATTTCAATATTTTTCCCCTACGTCTACCTAAACTAATTAATAAGTTAAGCTCCGCCCTAACTCCTCTTGTATTGTATTGTGACAGCTCAAATTTCATGCGGCACGTGGTGGCAAAAGAGTGAACTAAATTTGCCTATAAGTAACATAGGAGGAATGTTTCGAAGCACACAGACGCTGTATTTTACATTAAAAATAAAAAAACTAAAATTCATGTGATTCTTGAGCTAAAGTTCTGTATAGTGAATATAATAATTATTTTTTATTTTACCTGTCAATCTATTTAAAAAATGTTTTTAAAGATACAGATTTAACACTGTTTCAAGTATTGGCTTATTTTATTACAAATAAAAGAAATTATGCGACTTCTATATATCTAGCTATATTCAGCAATTTATTCTGATTAATATGAAATCAAGTTTTTAAAATAATACTGCTCCATACTTGAGTTTTGTGCATTTTTAAAGAAGATAATCATATCTGATTTTAAAAAATTTAACATTTTTTTCCTCATTATTAATATTACATATGATTTGTAAAAATATATTTTTGAAATCATTTATGTCGCTTCATTTAGTCCTATTATTTTCATTTTAATATGTTTTCACAGTTCCGAAGAAAAAAATTGAGAACGTATTGCTAAATCACACTTTTGCCTGGCGCGCAGCCTTAACCCACTGTCCGGTTAGAATTAAAAGAGATTGCCAACAGAGGCGGCCGTGCTCTCAAACAGTTTTAAAAACAATTGTTTAATAAATTATTTTAAACTTATTTTTAATTATTAAAATGTTTTAGTTTGTTTAAATAAATAATATATGTTGGTTTGTTTCAGGACCAACATGATGCAAGGAAATTCCTAGATTCAGAACAACATTTACTAGGTATGTTTCCAAATATTCAAATATTTAATAGTTACAGATAAATTCTGTACATTTTGTATCAGTTATTAAAAGCTAGTATTTTGAATGGAAAATGTGAATTGTAATCGTAATTTTAATCAACAAGATAAAATCGGCTTTAGCGAACAATAACCTTTATTTAAAGGGAAAAAAATTAAAATATTTTTCTATATCTGTATTATCTATTAGGATGACAGCTTCTAAAATTTGTATTTTATTGTAGACTTATAAAAATACTCTCTTTCTCAGCGTTGAACAAGTATACAATGTAGGTATTACAATTTTTTGTGTATATTTGTTTTTCATTTTCATTAGTCTATTCTATACCACATTAGTTCCTGGTTAATACTATACCATATAACTTTTTGGTTGGTATTTAAGTAGAATTACGTTACGCTCTTTTATTTGTTATATTTTTTTCGGATGGCAATTTTTTACCTCTCCCCACTCAGTAAGAGAGGTATTGGAATCATGCTAAAAATCGGAAAGTGAGTTTTTAATGGATAAACCCGGTTTGAAGTCCCTAGAACACGATTTTAATATTTTTACGATGATGTATGTCCATGTGTAAGGATAGATGAATGAATGGATGGATGGATGGATATTTTTGAAACGATTACTCAAATATTAGTAAATAAAAAAAGTTGAAATTTTGGATATACCATTTTAACATCCTATATTAAATCTGATTTGATTTTGGTGTTAATCGTGCAACAAGAAGTGCTGTATTCATAAAAATCTGAAGTTAATTTCTGAAATTTGTTAATTATGAATACATAAGAATTTTTGTAAATAATAATTTAATTACAAGTAATTAATGATTCGGTAAATTTGTTACAATTGCAGTTAATTCGTATACCTATGGAAATAAAATTATAAATATTATTGTCGAATACTCTAAAAGGAATTGTACTAATACTGTAAGTACTAAAAAAAAGTGTAAAGAGGACACGCAAGAGTTTATGTCACATCAGATTTTTATTATTCTTTTTACATATTTAACCAATTTTTAAAAATTGGTTTTCGATCTAAAACCTTTTTTATTATAACGTTCTGTTTCATGCCGTTTTATCAATTTTCATCAGCTTTGAAAGTATGTTTTTCTTTATAATAAAACAATATCTTATTTATTAGCATCCAGAACATATAAAATATGTATAATTGAAAGTCATGTGAATGTTTGTAGAATGTCAGGAATAATGAATTTATCACCGCACCTATTTTTAATTTTCCCGTCCACCCACCGCTTTTCACTTGTTATTTCATCCCCTACACAAGCTGTCCAGTCCAACTTATCCCATTATTTACACCCTGCCAATATGGCGGAAGTCACCCCCACCCTTAGGAGCTGTATGCACCCCCACGATAAGGGATGATTGCCTACGCCCATATGTTAGAGGGAGATACTTATGACGTCATATTTACCAGGGTGAGGACACTGACGCTCAAAAGTGTTGTCGATCGGAAATATTCATATTATGTAGAATATGGATACATCATTATAATATTGGAAGATTTCGATAATGATTTAATGTGTCTCGTTAGTTTGTTTTTCAAGTAATGCTGATAAATCGTTGTACGGGAAGAGGTAGTTCACTTGATTAGCACACTCCGCTTCGTCTATCTTTATAAATAAAAATACTGCTATGTTCGAGTGGTTCAGAACACACTATAAGCTGTAGGTTCATTGCCAGAGGCTGTAAAGCTATCATCTTCACTAAAATGTAAGTAAAACTTGTCACAAATCGCAAAACCAAGTAGTTTAGGTACTTGATGCTCAGTTCCATGTAAGAATTTTGTACAACAGATAATATTAAATCGTTGTAGTTAAAAATTAATACCAGAGTTTATAACTATACTTGGGAGGCCGAACAGATGTACTAATTAAATTAATGGACAGGCCTACATTGCGCAGTACAGTGTACGCAGATGTTTACATTTGAAATGAATTTTAACAAATACTATTTATAATATTAATTTCAAATAAGATAATCGTATGAAAACAACAAAAATATTTGATAGAGACGTCAGTGCTCGTATTTATGCAGCTGTGTAAAAACAGGTCATACCAATAGCAATGTCCTATTCAAATTTAGCGCTCGTTAGTGGCAGGATTTTCTTGTGCATTTGTTCGGCGTCCCATGTATAGTTCAGTTACTAAATAGTAAATATCTAATTAAAATTTTAGTTTTAATTCCGGTTTCAATTTTTGAAAACAAAAATATAAACTTTATTTTATTTATTTATTTATTACGGTCAAAGTCAAACTTGATTAACACGCGCCAACTCGAATTGTACGGAGTGTAAAATTTGGGTTGAAATTCCATCTTCACCAATCTTAATCTAAGTAAAATAATGTTGTGTCTGAGTGGTTAGGAACCCACAGTAAGCTGTAGGTCTTTTGCTAAACTTGTCGGCTGACAACTAACACTTGTAAAGTGCATGTAAAACCAGTCTTGAAACAAATACCTATATAATGTTATCTAGGAATGTTCTGTCATAGATGATGATATAAATTTATACTACAGAATAATAACATAAAATTTCCATAGTAGGTATCCAGTTCTGTTACGTTTTAAATTTATTTTGATTTATTGCTATTCTGATACCTATACATATACTAAAAAATAGAAATTTGAAATTACCGGTTTCAATGTGTCACAATAAATAAGTAAAAAAATGCTAGGGTGTTAAGTAATAGTTATTTATGATACTAGTGTGTGAAGGAATACTTTTAGGCATGAATTACGGAGTTTAAGGCACGAGCGAAAGCGAGTGTCTTAACCGTAATGAGTGCATAAAAGTACTTCACACATGAGTGTCATACAATATTTTATCTACGAACCAATTAGAAAAATAAATAGAATTGTAATAATTTATTATATTTATATAATATGACAGGTAGACAGGTGATGGTAGGTTGCGTTCAGTATACTTCTGAGATGACACCGATGCAATGTCACCAATTTGAGATAAAACTCTTACATAAAATCCAAATACGATAATTTGTACTATATTTTTCTGCGATACTATAGAGTTAGCAGTACTAACCGGTGTTTTACATTACCATTCTTTCAAAAACATGTTTTTCATTTGTTAAAAGAAATGTTATAATAATGAAAGTCCCATTTAATTTACATTGTTCTTTTAGGCATGATTTAGTTTCATTATTAAACGATTTCATTAATGACACACTTCACATGCAATAACTTGCAAAATAATGGAATCATTATAGGGTGAGAGTAGATAAAAGTCATTTTCCTACAACCGGGCATAAAATACACACTTTATGTCCTCTTTAGAGTTTGTAAAGAGTCACTTTTCATATACTGGTGGCACATTTAACAATGGTTTTATTTACTTTACAAATTAATTTTTATTAATAATAGTAGAAAAAAATATTGTATGCAACATGTGTGTAATGTAATGATTTTTATCTTGTGCTATAATGGGGAAGTTTAGCGTATTTTTTTTTTATTTTATCAAGATTGCCCTCAAAAGTGACATTCTACATTTTATTTCACCCAAAGATGCCTAGATTTCTCAAAAAATGAAATTTTATACAAAATTGACGTCAGAGTGGCTCGCGAAGAACGTATCGTCTATCTTAATCAGCGCGCGCTGGGTTCCCATAGCAACAGAGGAGCGTGTAGTGTAATGCCGCAAGATACAACCTACGTTCAAAAAGTAAGGTCTCATCATCCTTTCTGCGCAAGCGCATAACTCACTTGTGACGTCAGATTGACTCGAAGATAAATCATTAATTATAAATAATTGGCAACATAATTTTAACTTTCAATTACATTTTAAGTTATAATTATTCATATACGACTAAAAGATATTTCACATGTAATTTCAACCACGCTAAACTTCCCCATTAAAACAGCACTTGACTAAGAAATACGTACTTTATACACTGCATACTATTATACGTCCGCGTCCCATATTTTTAATAATTCTTGGTGTAACTCTTTTCCCGTGTTGTGTCCACCCCATTCCATCGTTTCTTAACCCATGCGTCGAGTTTTGAATACAAATAGGCAGCTTGTGGTGTGCGTGTATTTTATTTGCGGGTTTTGTTTGGGAAATGCTGGTTTATTGCCGGCCGATAATGCAGTGATGATTTAAGACGGTGGAGCCTCGGCCCTAGACCGCTACACCCTCACAGAATTGATATTGTTGCTTTGATTTTATTCTACGGCCCTGGCTACTTCTTTACGAGCTGCGGAATGTGAGATCTTGATTTTGCTTTATTTTCAAACTCGCCCAAGCACAAATTGCTTTTTTATTGATGCGGGAAACACTCATCAAATTATATCAGTAAACTTTTATTTAAAGTGCTAATATTTTTATAGTAATTGTACATTTTGAATTTAAATTTAAAACAGGAGATTCAATTTAAAAAAGAACTCCGTTTGATTTACTCGAGAAAGTATTAGATCATACTCATACTTGCTTTGTTATTGATGAGGGAAACACTGATCAAATTATATCGATAAACTTTTATTTAAAAGTGCCAATATTATTTTTATAGTAATTATACATTTTTAATTTAAATTTAAAAAAACGAGATACAATTTCAAAAATAACTATTTGATTTACCTCACAAAGTATTAGATAATAATCAAGCTCTAATTCTTGATCCTGTGAAACCAAACCACATTCTAGAGCAATCTCATTTTATTGGGCCAATAAAAATACCATGCAAATGATGTAATTATTGCTCCAATGTAACCAGAGTTTACTAGACTAATAATTAGACCATACAAGTGCTCTAGTTTCTACCTCGATGTAACCGGAGCTCATTCCGGAATTCACCAGTTTACTAAAGTATAAATTGTATTATTTACAAGCTCTAATTCTTATTCCAGTAAATGCTCTCGTCATAAATTTCTTTTGCAAGATTTATTAAACTTTTATCTTGCATCTTTGTCGTATACGCAGAGCATAGATGAGATTTTTATTCGCTATCTAATTATCGTACGTATTACAGAGGTGTATATCGTGAGTTTTAACGTGAAACATGAGATTTATCGTAACTATGGTCACGACTCGATATATGATTGACACCAATGTATATTTGCTTGTGTCATTTAAAATGAAACATAGGGAACGAATTTGACATTCGCTTTTTGGATTGTAAAATTTTCTGACAGGCCTGCATCAAGTGCAACAACAATTTTAGAAACCATTAAGAACTTTACAGGGAATAGTACAATGGTCTGCTAGGTCACTCGATCTTACACATCTAGATTTTTTTTATGTTATCTTTATATTGAAGAAAAAGTTCAAATTCAAAACATTTTTCAAAATATTACAATTGCCCAAATATCATCGTATGTAATTCAAAAGTTTTATAGCAGAGTGAGTCATTGTTTAGCAGTTAATAAATGAAACAAGCTAATTCAATACTCTCGATCAAATATCAAGTCGTAACCATGGATATGATAAATCTCATGTTTCACGTTAAAAAATACTCACGGTATGCTATCTACTTTCAACTACCGACAAAATGAAACAAAAAAAGATATTAGTGTAACAGTGACAACGGATATTTTGAAATAAAAAAAATTGAGTATATCATTCATGTCATAATGTCATTTATGAAGGTGAGTTTGGCGTTGACAATTTGTATACTTCATTGTATGTTGGTAGTTTCGTTAGTTTAATCTATAACTCCCTTTGTATGTTTCATCCATTATCATAATACCATAATACTGTCAGTGTGATATTTATTTACTTCGGAAATCACACGATTTCACCCGACTAGATGATGTCATCAATCCCCGTTCTCCTCAACGATTGAATGACACAGTTTCAATTGATGACGTGAGGATCAACTGCGGAAAATAGAGTATACTCATTTAACTGAACAGATTTATTAGCCAAAATACTACAGTTCGGAATTCACTATAAGCTGTAAGTCTCTTTCAAAATGTTAACTATGAAATATAAATTGAAAAGAAAGCAACTGAAGTATTAATTTTATGATGGATTTATTTTATTTTAGATATTTTAATTTAAAATTTTGATTTTTTTTTCTTGTTTATGATGGATTTTTGTTTCTCTAATTTAGCCAATCAGAAGGTATCACGTGATATTATATTTAGTTTTGATATTTGACTGTTGGTTTGATATTTCTTTGAGGTGTGGTGAATTTGTTTTGGTACAAAATGAATTTAATAGCAGATTATTTTTATTTTACCATCAATTCAAAATAACGCTCACAAATTGCCATTTGCTATTTGATATTAACATAACATGCTTTCTTGTGATTGGCTAGATTTGGAATTTAGAATTTAGAATATAAAAATTAATCGCAACGAAAGTAGCCATTCTTATGTATAATTTTATATTAATCAATAAAAATAAATGCGTTTTTGTCAATTTTTTTTATAGATTTACAGATTTGTAAGTCTTACACATTTATTCAGAATTGGCTTATTAACCTATAAACGTCAGTTTAATGCTTTCTTGTGATTGGCTGCATTTGGAATTTAGAATACAAAAATTGGTTATATTCCAAATCTAAATTTTAATTTCTAAATTTGTAAATCGTTTACAAACTACCACATTTGTTTTGAGTGCGTTTATATTTTAAAATCTAAATTATAAACTGAAAAATCGTAAATTAAATCCATCATAAACCAGCCTTTAGGCTCTGTTCCTTCTAGGAAAGATGATAATGTTGACGATGAGCTTTTCAACTCGTACTAGTTTCCATAATATGAGTTGTGACTTGAATAATAACAGTTTTATTTGAGATTTAAACGTCAGAAGCGTTTCTAATTAAGACTTGTAATAAAATAAAGCTGTATAAAAGTTACGATTATGAAGTAGGGAGAATACTCCCTTATTTTTGTGCTTAATTAAGTTATTTTATCAATTTTCATTTAAAGTTTAAATTTTTACTGACCCTAATTAAACTTCTTTAGTTTTAATTATCATTACACCAAATTATTAACTGAGGAAATAGTTCTTCTTTTATCACTTCTGACGATGGTTCTATGAATTTTAATAAGTTTAAGCTTTTTATGAGAATTATAATTTTTCTCTCTAGTTATTACCGTTGAGTTAAATATTTTAAAGCGATTGCAAGAGTTCATTTCTGTGATTCTTTATTTATAAATTCCACTACTGTGTTTACTTTAATATATAATTAAATTTTTCGCGATATTTCTATTTTTACCGTTCAGTGCAATTTTTAAATTTATGTTTACATTGCAAATACAGCAGTCGTTATAATGGATGCAGAATTTACAATTGCATATTTTAGTGAGAAAAATGGTCTCAAGAGAAAAATAACTGGCGGTGGTTCTAAAAACCTGAGTTCGAATCTCACCGAGTAAAATTCTTTACCATCTAATGTTCTAATGGAACAATATGGGATGCCTTCCATATGTTATTGTAGATATTATGGACTCTTAATCTTGCATCCAGAATCGACATGTATCAGTTTTTCGTAAAAGGGACTAAAATTTGTCGTCTGATTGTAATGGACTATATGATCATTGTTGAATTAAAAGAAAAAAAGTATGACACTAAAAATTAAACATTGTGACTACCAATAATAATGACAAAAACTATATATTATCTTATAATTTCACTGAAATTAGCATTTGAAATTCAAATTTATGTAACGGCGCTATGCCTCTAACGTCACGTAGGAGAATGAGAGAGCAGTTTACAATGCTAAAACTGGAAATATAATTAACCTAATTGTTTACTTAATGATTTCGAATAAATGTTGTTAATGTTAAATTAGTTATAACTATTTATGAAACAATGTATAAGATGTCAATACATGCAATTCATAGAATATAATAAAAAATTGATATTATACACAACAGATTTTTTTGGTGTAAATTTGGTTGACATTGAAATGTCTACTTATCTGTCAAAATTGTCAATTCCATATGATTTTCGAAGGCTGTTTAGTGTTTGCATACATAGTTTTAAAATTGGAACTTGGTTAATCTGCCAAATAGATATTATTCTATGACAGGGCATGTAACCGGTTAAAAAAACCGGTTAATAAAAACCGGTAACCGATATTTTCAACGAAAATTGCGAACTTTAACCGTAATTTTAACTTACAAAAAAAAAATTAACCGGTTTTAGCGAACATTAACATTTATTTAATATCATTTAGCGAGAAAATTTTTTTTTTTTATATCTGTGTTTTCTATTTGTATTTGAACATGAGTCATGACAGTTTTTACAATTAACATTTTATTGGAGAGTCATAAATGTAGGTAGTCTCTTTGGCCGTTAAGGTTACTTATAAATTATATTAACTTTGTCCCAAACAATTTGGAATTCTGAAATTAATCTCAAACAAATTGGAACATTGTTGAGCCTTATATAACAATGTTAAACCGTAAACAATTGTCGTAACTTTGTCCCAAAAAATTTGGAACAATGTTAAACCTTCCAAAACTGCCTGAAATTAATCTCATACAATTTGGGATAATGTGTAACCTTATAGAACTATCTAGAACATTGTTAAACCCTGTACAACTGTCTCATCTGAATCCCAATTATCTTGGAACAGTGTTGAACCTGATACATCTATGTTACACCCTAAACAAGATTCTAACTTTGTCCCAAACAATTTGGAACAAAGTGAAACATAGTGCAACTGTTTCTACTTACTCTAGAACACTTGGAACATCTTTCTGCCTTCTACAACTGTCTTTTTAAGTCTTCCTAGTAATTTCCAATAATAGTTATACATTAAAACTTACAATTTATAGTTTTTCACTCTAAAATTTTTCATATACAGCCAAAAAAATCCAAAAAGACCCATTTTTAGGTCCAAAATTTTGATTTTTGTAATAATTCCAAATTGATAGTCGCCGATGCGCTGATTTCAAATTTTCAAACCGAATTCATTTATCTCTTTCCGTTCCTGAGATATTTGACCTCAAAGTTGCACCTCAAAAAAGTGGGTTTTTTGGATATATCTCTAAAACGGGTAGAGACACAATCTCAACGACTATACCAGTGGATTCTACAGGCAAAGTTACATAAAGAAATGTTTTCTCCGCATATACGTTCTTTGGAACGATTTTGTGAAAAATGAGAAAAACGAAAAAAACCGGAATTTCAGTTTTTCGCTTGGGAACTTTTTGTCACCAAATCTTTTCATTTTCTGGACTTAAGTAAATACAGATGCGCTGATTCCAAATTTTCAAACCGATTTCAATTATCTCTTACCGTTCTGGAGATATTTGCGTTCAAAGTCAGACCTGAAAAAAATTGTTTTTCAGGAATAGTCCTGAAATGGGTCGAAATACAACCTCGGCGACCTCACCAATCGATTCTGCGGGCAAAATTACATAAGTATACCAATTTTCAGATATTTATTCAGGCGGATACAATTTGTAGAGCGAAAAAACGAAAATCGCAAAAATTGAAAAATCGCCTGATGAACCCCTTACGATTTTTTCCGATTTTTGGCCATTTTCGTTTTTTCGCTGTAAAAATTGTATCCATTAGAATATAAATCTAAAAATTGGTACAAAAATGTAATTTTGTCCGTAGAATTGATTGGTGATGTCGGCGAGGTCGTATCGAAACCCATTTCAGGACTATTCCTGAAAAACTGAATTTTTTAGGTCCAACTTTGAAGGCAAATATCTCGAGAACGGTAAAAGATAATTGAAATCGGTTTGAAAATTTGGAATCAGCACATTCTTCTTTACTTAAGTCCAGAATATAAAAAATTTTGGAGACAAAAAGTTTCCGAGCGAAAAACTGAAATTCCGGTTTTTTCGTTTTTCTCATTTTTCACCAAATCGTTCCAAAGAACTTATATGCGGAGAAAACATTTCTTTATGTAACTTTCCGCGTAGAATCGACTGGTATAATCGTTGAGAATGTTTCTCTACCCATTTTAGAGATATGGTCAAAAAACACCCTTTTTTGAGGTGCAACTTTGAGAGCAAATATCTCAGGAATGGAAAGAGATAATTGAATTTGGTTTGAAAATTTGAAATCAGCGCATTGACGACTATAAAGTTAGACTAATTCCAAAAATCAAAATTTTGGACCCAAAAATGGGCATTTTTAAATTTTTTTAGGTGTATATGAAAAATTTTAGAGTGAAAAACAATAAATTGTAACTTTTCATGTATGTCTATTATTGGAAATTACTAGGAAGACTTAAAAAGAAAGTTTTAGAAGGCAAAAAGATGTTCCAAGTGTTCTGAAATAAGTTGAGAGACTTGCACTATGTTTCACTTTGTTCCAAATTGTTTGAGACAAAGTTAAGGCACTTGTTTAGGGTGTAACATAAATGTACTAGGTTCAACACTGTTCCAAGATAATTGGGAGTAAGATGAGACAGTTGTACAGGGTTTAACAATGTTCTAGATAGTTCAACAAGGTTTAACTTGTTTTCGGAAAGAAGGTGGTTATTCCTGTGTTTGTACTGCTGGTTTTACCGGTTCAAATTGTGACATAACTTTAATTAAAGACGCATGTAAAAGAGATATTTGTAAGAGTGGTTCAACTTGCACTACCCTTAAAAAAGGAGGGTTTATTTGTGAAGACTGTTATCCCAATAATGGTTATGAACATTATATAGAATTATGTGAGCTTAAAAGTAGAAGCTTTGGAAAAAGCTCGTTTCTTACTTTTCCAGGTGTGAAACAGAAACATCGTCTACATTTGACTAAGTACTAAACTAAAAGCTTATTTGAATTTTTTTAATGGATTTCTCTAAGTTTTTTTTATAAGACAAATTTTTTATATTTTTACTTTAACTTGTACGGAACAGGTTTACCAAAATAAAACAACATGCAAAATTAATAAAATTAAGTTTTATAAGCTTGTAACTCAAAAACTGTTAAAGATATAGTCTTAAAATCGGAGCATGTTACCGGTTAATAAAAATCGGTAACCGATATTTTCAACGAAAATTGCGAACTTTAACCGTAATTTTAACCGATATTTTTCAGGTCGAAAATACCGGTAACCGTTAACCAAAAAAAAAAATAAACCGGTTTTAGCGAACTTTAACCTTTATTTTAATATCATTTAGCGACAAAAAATTTTAATATTTTTTTTTTATATCTGTGTTTTTTATTTGTATTTGAACATGAGTCATGACAGGTTTTACAATTAACATTTTATTGGAGAGTCATAAATGTAGGTAGTTTCTTTGGCCGTTAAGGTTACTTAAAAAATCCCAAATATGTACGGCCTTTGTCAACACAGGCAAGTTTAAAATTGAAAAGAGACCTGCGTTTTTCTGAAGATATTACGGGAATTTTTGTGAATATTCATTAATTAATTTGCTTTTTTTTAATTATTATATTTTTCTCAGATGGTATTTTTTTATTATTTTTTTAAATTAATTATTCTGTAATTTTTAATTATTTTTTTAACCGATATATTAACCGGTTTAAACCGGTTTCCAGTTTTCAAAAACCGGTTTTCGAACTAAAACCGTTATTATTATAACGTTCTCTATAAGGGTTAACCGTTAACCAGTATTTTTTTCGGTTACATGCCCTGTTCTGATAGATGATTTTTATCGAATGAATTCTAATTCTGTATCTAAGTCTCCTACGTGACGTAACATATCCCCTCTCCAAAACTTTTTATTGTTTTTCTCCGAAATTGTCAACAATTAAGCGATTTAAAAAAATATGAGTATTTTTATTTTTTGTACAGAAACATAAAATGGAAGAAAAAAAATATAGTCGAATTCCCATTCTGGATTCGTGAGAAAGTGTCAAAAAGTAGATTAGATTTACAAAATATGGTAAGGAGTACATGCATCCGCTCAGCCCTCGAAAACTTATCATATTTTGTAAGAGACACGTTCCATTCTCTGATGAAGTCAGACGCACGTAAATTTCATATATCAGAGCGATGACTTCAGCTAAACGAGCTGACCTCATAATATTAAACTAGTTACAGGTTGTTTGTTTTTCTAACAAATAGAAATTGATAAGAAAACAAGAATTGTGAAAACTACTAAAAACGATACAAATATTTTGTGTATTTATTTTATAGTTACTATATTTTAAGATCTAATAAGAAAATAAATTTGATAAATTTCTCCATGGTATTCTGCATTATGTTATATTAAATGTATGTAGGAGGTGCGTATGCAGAGGTACTATTTAAATAATTAGATTTGTAGTTGTACTTATGACAACGATCGATTTCGAATCGTTAGAGATTTATCTTCGGGTTCGACGTGTCAAAAATGCAGCTAAAAAATTCACGTTGTAAGAGAATGGGGAAGTTTACCGTATTTTTAAAATTTTTTTATTTTATCAAGATTGCCCTCAAAAGTGATATTCTACATTTTATTTCACCCAAAGATACCTAAATTTCTCAAAAAATGAAATTTTATACAAAAATGACGTCAGAGTGGCTCACGGAGAACGTATCGTCTATCTTAAACAGCGCGCGATGGGTTCCCATGGCAACAGAGAAGCGTGTAGTGTAATGCCGCAAGATACAACCTACGTTCAAAAAGTCAGGTCTCACCATCCCTTCTGCGCAAGCGCGTAACTCACTTGTGACGTCAGAGTGGCTCGAACATAAATTATTAATTATAAATAATTGGCAACATAATTTTAACTTTCAATTACATTTTAAGTTATAATTAATCATATACTTACGACTAAAACTTATTTCACATGTAATTTCAACCACACTAAACTTCCCTATTGAATGCAGAAGTGAATATTTAGAAAATGATTATTTGAAAAGGTTAAATTTTAAGAAATTGTAGACCGAAATGTAATAAATAATTGGAAAAACAAATTCTCACATGTTGATCAGAAGAAGGAGTAATTTGATCACAACAGTGTTGATCACATTACTCATTCTGCTTTGAAATTTGTAGCTCTTGTCTTGTTCTTGTCTTGCATTTTTTTGCAAGACTGAAGCAAGACGAGGAAAAATACAAGACTTTCGTGAAACACTAGTGAATACTTATTTCTAGAGTCTGAAAATTGCCAAACTAGGTCGTGTTTCTCCATTTTGCGCATGTGAAAGAATAATTTAAAGCTGTTCTATAAATATCTGTTTATAAATCCGATAATCTAGCGCTTAAGAACAACATAATGAATAAAATGAATTTGGAGGGTCTTGCACAAAAAACAATTAGTTGTTTTGGCCGATAATTCTTGTGTAATTGGTTGAGGGTAATCCAGGACACACGGTTATTCTATTCTGAGCTTTAATAAGTATTAAGTCCCGATTTATGAATTATTGAGCTTACAGATATTCCAATTCTGGGGCTGCGGACATACTGAAGTAAAGCCCCCTTAATACGGACTCTATAACACCCTAATTTATCGATTATACGGAAAACGAACTGTTTCCAAATCCAGGACCGGCGCTCGTAAATTTCTCACAGTTTGTACTAGAGGATTTGGAATTAAAAATAATTTATTCATTGGAAGATATTTTATTCTATTTCCATACATTTCTCGATAATAAATACTACTTTCAAATGGATAGAATTATATTATAAAGCCAGTGAATTAGATGTAAGTTAGTTGAAAAATACCACTGGCCTTAAATACAGTAATAATCATTTAATTAATCTGTTCTATTCTGAATGTACAAGTTTACAGAATTAAAAAATATATTTTTTTTTCAAATATCCAAAACAAAACTGTCTCCATATGTTTACCACGTTTGTAACATAATGTAAAATCATATTTTTGTAATTTTCTGCTTCCCTAATTATTTTAGGTAAAATAGCTTCAAATAACAATTGTAGAGAATAAAATTCTCCATTTGAATCAATAAGCAAAATTAATTTTACGTGCTTTATACGCTCAGATACTATAGGTTTGAATATGACGTAAATCACCCAAAAGTAGTAGTAGCCATGGAATTGAGACAAAAATTAATAAATGTTTAACGGTTTATCTGTTAAGTTAGCTTGCGTTAGTTTATTTTTATTATTATTTCTAATTACTATTTTGTCAAGTTACGTTAAAAATATAGCAATTTTATATGGTTTTTTTTTTAATTCAAAGTTAATGTATGTAATTGTTCAGTTCAACAGTAATGTCAAATAATAATAAAAATAAACTAACGCAGCTAACTTGACAGATAAACTGAAAAACATTTGTTAATTTTTGTCTCCATAACATGGCTACCGCTATTTTTGGGGTGATTTCCATCATTTTCATACCTAATTTTTGAGCTTGTAAATGTTAATGTAAATTTATTTTTGTTCTCAGATTCAAAATTGTATGCTCTACAATTGTCATTTTAAGCTTTTTTACTTAAAATAATTTAATAATTTTAATTCGAGTCAACATCCCAACATTAAAATACTCGATAAACATCAAATATATTCAGGTTATTCACATGTGCAATACACTCATTAATATTTAATTTTTATTTGTCGAAATTCAGAAAATTACAGTATTTTTCTGACTGGTTAAAAATATTCGAGAGAAATATTCAATAGTTATATCACAAGTGCATGGGAAATACCCGAATATTTTTTGAGTGCCATGCAAGAGTGATATATTAGTAGAAAATTTCCAGAGAACATGTTCACATTAAATATATACAAAATATTGTTATAATTATTTAATATTTATTTTAAAATGTCATATAAACGTCATTTATGACAATAAAATTCTCGATAAACGTCAAATATATTCAGGCTATGGGCATTACAGTATATTCACTCATATTCAATTTTCATTGGTCGAAATTCAACAAATAGTATAACTTGATTTATTAAAATTATTCGAGAGAATTATTCACTTGTAAATAGCAACATTCATACATTTGAATTTGTCTGAAGAAAATTTTAAAAATAAGATGATTTCAAAATTTAAGTCAAAACGAGACATCTGTCTACATCTGGTGAACCTTCTTGAAGTTACAACTATAAGAATTAAGATGATTATAGAAATTTTAAATATTTAAATATGTAAAATTATAATGTTCTCACTTTTGGACAAATGATTGAAATTTTAATTTAAACGGTGGGTATTGGATGGGAACATTGACATCATAACTTTATAAATATAGATATGAAATTTTGATATGGGTAAACAGAAATGACACTTTTATTACAATATCGCGCTCGAAATAACACCCCAAATATATCGAAAATTTATATGATGCGTCTAACGGGCCATGCAAAATATTTATAAAGATACTTTCCAGTTCAACGCTCAAAACTTTAACTGACACCTCATGTATATTATAATCCGAATATTTCATACTTAATAATTAAGCTACAAAGGGTGCAAGTAGAACTTAACATTCGAGGAAGTGTAATAAACTTCCAAGGATTGAATAAATAATTATTGTTTCATGGAGTTTATTGGAATTTGAAGTTAGGTTCTTACATTTATACAGGATGAACAAGGATTCTATTTAAGTATATAGATTTCGAAAATTATAAGAGATACAAAAGTCTGTTAACTTAAACAAAACTTTCCTCATGTGAGGGTCATTTTATACAAGTTTTTGTTTCTCCCAAACAATACATAGATGACTAGATATGAACAAAAATGTAAATTTTTCTTTTTTTGCGTTTCTTTACAATATGCATGTATTTTATATCGCTGAAAAGAAAAAAAAACTATATTTAACACGGTCTCACAGCCTACTTTAAGGAACATATAAAAATTGAAAATTGATATCAATTTCTAGAAAACGGTATGAGAAATAAAAATTTTGAGTACTGCAGTGAATTCGTCGATAAAAAGTGCCACAATAATCTATATTCTATTTTTTTGGTATTGAAATAAAAAGTTAGAACCAAAAAACGAAAACTAAAAAATTTACATTTTTGTTTATATCTAGTCATCTACGAATTTGTGAGAAAAACTAAAACATGTATAAAATGACCTCCTCATTAGGCAACTTTTATCTAATTTATTTGACTTCGTATCTCTTATAGTTCACGAGATCCCCATGCTTAAAAGTTTTATTGGTCACCCTGTATAGTTTGTCTTAAATAGAAATAGAAAGAAAAACCTGACAATTATTCTTCATACATCTGTAACAAAACGCCTGATCCAGTTAAACAAATACCTACTCGTTTTGTTATTTATTTTGTTGTTGACTTGTTTCAAAATTTTTTTTTTTGTAATAAATAGTTCAAAGATTTGTAAAGATTTCCGAAATTTCGTTTGGCTTTTAAGTTTATGGTTATATAGCTTTAAAGGTTTGCTTCGGACGGTAATAAAACCATCAACCCTGAACGGAACCGTTTTCTGATTCTCAGAAGACGCCAACTTTCTAATTTTTGTGCATCTCAGGGTGTTGAGAATGCACCCGGTTAGAGGCTATGGAGTGCAACTTATTTACACGCCCATGTAGTAGACGACCAGTGAAATTGCGAGAATCAGAAAACGGGGATGAATTCTTTATCTTCAAGTGGGTGGACCATCTGCGGTAAACTTAGCAAGTTAAGGAAGTCAGGGACAGATAGTCAACGAGTAAAGAAGAGAAGTCAATCATGACTCGTGTTGTAAATAATATTTTGTAAGTAAGTTTAAGTTTATTCCTCACTTGTAACCAATAATTAGTAATTTTAACTTGTTGTAATTATATTTCATTTTTAATATATTTTATTGTTAAGTTTTCTTATTATCGCTTTGTTTATCCCTATTAATTAATTCTTTTCCTAAAATTAGTTTGATTGTTCTAATTAAAAATAATCTGGTGGCAGCAATTTAAATTCTACCAATTTCGACATTTATTCCAAATTAAATAAATAACTGTTTATAAAATTAAACCCCAAATTTAAATAGTTCAAAATTTTCATTTTCCATTGTTACACATCTAATGCAAGAAACAAGTTGACAAAGATTCTAAAGTATTTATAATTTTTTCCAATGTGCTATACAGTATATACTCCAGCCGTCGTAGACCCTTGTCTTGCCTACTAATTGTCAAACTGTCAAAAATCGTTCGATTGTATATAATTATAATAGTAACTGTTCATTATTTACTACTTTAAAATTTTATGCGAGGAACCAATTGTAACTTATTTTAAGTAGAAATTTTTTGAAAATTTCCTCAAAAACTAGACGCTTATTACGTCACTGGTACAAAGCTCAACAGAATTACCTTCCCTTATTGGTTACTCAAAATATGAATGAAAATATATATCTTACCATGTAAGACGAACTATAGTAACGTCACTTTGAATCCAGGATTTTCTCATTTGTAGTTTACCAATTTAATTAGAAAATTTCATTATTACGTAACTTTTACTTGGATTCGAATCTAAGTGAAGTCCATGAATTTTAAAAATCAGATTCAATATTTAATGTTGAATCGTTCTAAACATTATAAATTTTACTGATTTGTTTTAAAATGAATATTATTAGACTGTGCCTGATTCCGTCCCTGTTCGGATTATCCGATGGGCACAATTGAAGAATTATTACCCGGTTCTGTATTAATATAAAGTTATCCGAACAAGAAGTGGATTGGGAAGCCTTAATTGCTTACTGATATCTCCAAACTGTTCAGCCCCCTTTCCCCTGCTCGCTTCTACGCCTATGCCACCACTCAACAAGTACAAAGTGCCTGAGATTAATTCTCCATCGTTAACAACTTGATAAGTTTTCAGCTATGATAAGGAAACGATAATGGAAGATGCCTTACATAGAGAACAATATTCTTACAAAGTGTTTTCTGCTTTAAAAATACTGTAAATTAATCTTACGCTTCAGAACTTTAAAAGGAGCAAAAATTATATTGAATCATTTAACATTTATATATAATAAAGTAAAAATATGTTCAGTAAGTTGTAAGTCGAAAGATCTGGGGTTCAAATTATATTGTACAGCAGGGCTTTAAATACCATACATGTATCGTGATAAGTTTTACTTGTATTTTTTCTTATCAGCCTACAGTCGTTTCGAACCACTCGAACTTAATCCTAATAACAAATTCTAAAATAAATCTGTTATTACTCTAATTGTTGTCCTAATATAATTAGATCAGAATCACCCTCCTTAAAAGTTAGTTACCGTAATATTTATGTATCTAAAAGAGAGGTGCTCACTCACTTTTAAATACTCAAATATATATTTCTCTAATGTAATTAGAACAAAATAAATATTTACTTCCTGTAAGAACGGTGTTCACTCACTGTGCAGTACTCTAATTCTTACCCTAAAGTAATTAGATCAAAATCAACCTCCATTAAAACTAGTGACCGTAATGCTTTCTACCTGAGAGAGAGAGAGAGGTGCTCACTCACTGTGAAGTACTCTAATTCTTGCCCTAATGTAATTAGATAAAAAATCACCCTCCTTAAAAACCAGTCACTGTCACTATAATGTTTACTAGCTGAGAGAGGGATGCTCACTCATTTTGAAGGACTCTACTTCTTACTCTACTGTAATTAAATTAAAATCACCTTCTGTAAAAACTTCACACTGTAATATTCACTACCTTAGAGAAATGTGCTTACTCACTGTGAAATACTCTAATTCTTGCCCAAATGTAATTAGATAAAAATAACCCTCCGTAAAAACCAGTCACCGTAATGTTTACTACCTGAGAGAGGGGTGATTACTCATTGTGCAGTACTCTACATCTTGTGGTAAATTAATTAGATAAAAATCACCCTCTGTAAAAACCATAGACACAGTATTGTTTACTACCTGAGAGAGGGGTGCTCACTCACTGTGAACTCTTCTAATTCTTACCCCAAAATAATTAGATCAAAATCACCTTCCATAAATTGTAGTAACCATAATGTTTACTGCTCACTCATTGTAAAGTACTTTATTTCTTACACTAATGTAATTAGATAAAAATCACCCTCCGTAAAAACCAGTCACTGTCACTATAATGTTTACTAATTGAGAGAGGGGTGCTCATTTACTGTGAAGTACTCTAATTCTTGCCCTAATATAATTAGAACAAAATCACTCAACCTAAAAATTTGTCATCGTTATGTTAACTATCTGAAAGAGAATGCCCACTCACTTTTAAATACTCTAATTCTTGCGCTAATGTAGTTAGATCAAAACTCACTAGGAAGTACTATAATTTTTTCTTTAAAGTAATAAAAAGAACACTCTCGATAAAAACCAGTCACCTTAATGATTACTACCAGAGAGACGAGTGGTCACTTACTGTGAAGTACTCTAATTCTTGCCCTAATATAACATAAAATTAACTGAATTGACTGTATGAGATTTACAATGTAGAATAGATATGATTGGTAAATATTATGTCGGAATTCGGATGCGCAGTTTTTGGTTCTCATGTTTATCATTAAACCCACAAAAACAAGCAATTGTAATATTGGTACTAATTCCAACAAATGAATTTGAATTTCCATAGTTAGTGATTTTATTTAGATTAATACAATGCATTATCTAAACATGCGTTGTATTTCACTAGAATAAAAACAGATAATATCGCATTTCAATTTGACATATTTAGATAAACGTAACATTTGCCATATATCATAATTATCAATTCAATTAAACAACAAAATACAATTAAGCATCCCTTAATACACATAAAACACAATTCGCACCCCTAACGGCTTATGAATAAAATAAACATTAAACTCAAACCCCAATATTCATTTTCCCCACCCGAATCCCATGGCCCTACGCTAATATACAACAAAGTTTTAAATTACGATCATTCATCATTTCATTTGTTTGTGAGGGTATCAATAAAAAGTCCTAATGTCTTCTTATTTATAATTTATCCTAATTTAGATTTATCTAGATCTGCAAAAAAATAAAAGAGCGATATTAATAATGTTTTTCTACTCCATACTGTAGATGTTATGTTTTTTGTACGCTTGACAGAATGCATACATAGCTTATATCCATCCTAGAGTGAATGTGAAAAAAATTTGACTTGTTGTCAATGTCATAATATGTTTTATTCTTTCGAAAATGAAAAAAATCCAAAATATCAAATCAAATCTACACCCTAATGTATAGAAATATTATATAAACTCGTATCACACCACACAATATTTATTTAAAATAATTATTTCATAAAATGTTAAACTGTTTGACACTTAACATTTTCCACAATTCTGTTCATCACAAAATGTTCGTTTACGTGATATCTAAATCTTGTTTTATCTTCGCATTGGTCGTAGAAAAAGTATACTGTACAATTCGAGTGGAATGCTCATATCCACTGTTATTGTACAGTATACTATTTTCTACGACCACTAAAGTAAATAGCTGATAACGTACAACTTGTAGGTTATCTAAGTGTCACATTACGAAAGGCCGTTTGTAAAGTAAGCAATCGCACAGTTAGGGAATTTTTGATTTATCGAAATTATATCAGCAGTATAAATAAGACAAAATTAATTATAATTAATTTAAAACACAAACAACTATTAAAGAAGTAAACAAGAAGTGTGCTACATAGTATTGTTTTATTGGGTTGTAAATAGTTTCAATTAATTATTTTGAGGTTGGCAGTTTGAATAGTTTTTATGTACTTTAGTTGGTACTATTTACTAATGATATGTCAATTCTTTCAGTTCATTTTGTGATCGAAATATAGTCAAATAATGGTCGTAATGTTATTTTCAAACACAATTAAACAAGAAAATTTACAACTCTTAGTTTTTTACTTTAAAATGTTTCATATTTAGCCGAAATAGTCCATTAATGGATCGAAAATTTTGATTTTTGAAAATAGTTCACATTGATAGACGCCACTACGCTGATTTTAAATTTACAAACAGAATTTAATTATCTTCTTTTGTTTCTGAGATTTTTGCTCTCAAAATTGCACCTCAGAAATGTGTGTTTTTTGGGTATATCTCAAAAATGGGTATAGATACAATCTCAACGATTATACCAGTCGATTCAACGGGCAAAGATACATAAAGAAATGTTTTCTCCGCATATACGTTCTTTGGAACGATTTGGTGAAAAATGAGAAAATCGAAAAAACCTAAATTTCATAATTTTCCCAAGGAACTTTTTTTCTCCAAAACTTTTCATTTTCTGGACTTAAGTAGATATCGATGAGCTGATTTCAAAATTTCAAACCGAATTCAATTATCTCTTCCCGTTCTTGAGATATTTGCGTTCAAAGTTGAGTTTTGGCCATACCTAAAAAAACAGGTTTTTTAGGTATACAGCTTTAAGGGTTAGGTTTATGACTTCGGCGACCTCACCAATCGATTCTACGGGCAAAATTACATATGTGTACCAATTTTTAAATTTTTATTCCAACGGATACAAGTTTTAGAGCAAAAAAATTAAAATAGGTGAAAATCGAAAAAACGCCTGATGAACCCCTTGCGATTTTTTTCGATTTTAGCCATTTTCAGTTTTTCCTTTCTAAAAATTGTATCCGTTGGAATAAAAATCTGAAAATTGGTACACTTATGTAATTTTGCCCGTAGAATCGACTGGTGAGGTCGACGAAGTCATAACACGTCCCATTTCAGGACTATTCCTGAAAAACTGTTTTTTTCAGGTCTAACTTTGAACGTAAATATCTCGAGAACGGAAAGAGATAATTGAATTCGGTTTGAAATTTTGAAATCAGCGCATCCATATTGACTTAAGTCTAGAAAATAAAAAATTTTGGAGCCAAAAAGTTTCCGAGCGAAAAACTGCAATTCCGGTTTTTTTGTTTTTCTCATTTTTCACCGAATCGATCCAAAGAACGTATATGGGGAGAAAACATTTCTTTATGTAATTTTACCTGCTGAATCGACTGGTATAATAGTTCAGATTGTACCTACACCCATTTTTGAGATATACCCAAAAAACACACTTTTTTCAGGTGCAATTTTGAGAGCGAAAATCTCAGGAACAAAAAGAGACAAATAAATTGTGCTTGTAAATTTAAAATCAGCGTGTCGTGATCTATCAATGTAAACTATTTCCCAAAATCATAATTTTAGACTCAGTAATGGACTATTTCGGCTAAATATGAAAAATTTTGTAATAAGAAACTAAGAATTGCAACTTTTCTTGTTTTGTGATTAAAAATAGTTTTGAGATGTAAGGAGATATTAATTTTTGTTGTGCAATATGAATTTTTAATTTATATTACTTACCGCAGTTAAAAAGGCAATGATTGTGTAACTTAAACCCATTGTTATCTCAAAAAGTGAAAGATTTTGTAAAACTGTTGTGTTCTATAACCTCATGTTAATTAAATGAAATAATGCTGTTAAAGAACTGATTGCAAGTTTTAAAATAGTTTTTTTCAAAATTCAGCAAAAATTAGATTCACTCAGAAAAGCGTTAGTTCAATTTACTATTAGAATTGTAAAAGTTAAACAAATAATGTAGTTACTACCTATTGAAGAAATAATTATAGTAAGTTCAGTTTGAACGTGAATATATTCTACAATAATCCAAAAAAAATTGCGGTAAACTTTAAAATTCATTTGTTAATATAAATGAAAGATAAGGATTTTTAAAGTACAGTCGTTTAAAAAATAATAGAATAAATGTATAAAAAGACGGCATTTTTTGATACGAATTCGAATAAGAGGAAGTTTTAAATTACTAATGAATATGATGCACTATTATTTTCAAATTTTACAATATTATAAAAATATCTTCTTAGAAAAGGAATGTATAAAGGTAATGTAAAAATGTGTCATATTATTGTTTATAAAAAAATATTCATTTATTGTTCGTGATATCGCTTTTAAACTGAATATTTTATTAATAAATATGCACGTTTTAATTATACTTAAATATAAAATATGAAAAAATATACATGACTAATATGTATAATAATATTTTAAACGCGCCGGCCCTGTAAATTATTAATATTTTTAAAACAGTTTCGTTTTCTTCGTGAAATTAATAAAATGTACTTAGATTTGATGTTAAAAATATCATATTTTAATTTATTATTTATATATACGTAAAAAAACGTAAAATAAACGCCTACTGTAAAAGTTATAGATATTTATTTCCGACTGACTTAATTATTTCTCCGATATTAGTAAATGCATATGCACTGTGTAGCATATCTTTGTTTTTACACATATTAAAGAGGAAACTTCATGCTTTAATGTAATGTATGAATTTTAAAAATCAAGCACCTGTTGGAAAAGTTATTGACTATAACTATTTCTCCAATATTAGTTTTAATCTTTGCATGATTGCACAGAGGCTGAAAATGATTAAGGAAAAAGCTGATAAATTCCAATCCCGAATTTCAATTCCTATTACGAGGTCCGTCACAAACACATCTACGTGTGTGATTTTTCAATAAATCACTTGCGATTAAAAACTAATCGATGTGAAAACAAGTTGGGGGCCGGAAGTGGCAGGGGAGCCGGAAGTGTGTCAGGAGAGTCTATTGGTTCCTGTAGCTACTCGCACAAACCAGAAAGTTTCCCTTTTGCCACCGATATGGAAGAAATGTTTCATTTTTCGACTGGTGAAGTTTTAACTTTTTTATTGGTATTTTTTCCCGATCTACGGCCCGGTCGTAACGCCTTTCATACGTTCCAATACGTTGTTTTTTTATTCGATAAAAGTATTAATAAGTTTCTTTTTAGCGAACACGTTTTAAGTTTTACTGGCATTTTTATCTAAAAAATCGCTGCCACTTTTGTCGACAATGTTCCACACTGAAAAGTTATCGTATATAATGGCCTGTATCGGAAAATGTTCCTTGGAAAATTCCTCCAGGAATTATCAATTTTCCTTGTTGTGACTCAGCAAAAAATCACACAACTTTTAATAACAAACTCGCACTTCTTATTTCGAATCATTTAGTTTTAAAAATAGATTTATTTAACTATTAAATTCAAAACTTCCTTCAGCTACTAATTTACTAGTACCAAAATTAAATGACTCTGATTATATAAAAGATAAAATTAATGTTAAACAACAATTATACAAATCATATTACGATAGAAAAGCAAGAGAGAGACAAACTTTTCAGCCAGATGACAATATTGTTGTTAAAAATAAAAGTTGGAGACAGTGGGTGTCAGGTAAAGTAGTGGCTGAACATAATACTCCTCGTTAATATATTGTTAGAGACAAAAATAATGTTAAATACCGTAGAAACAGTAGATACATATATTAGAAAATCTTTAAACGAACAAATGATAAACAATCCAGTAATTGAACACAATAATGAAAATTTAGATAGTGATAATAGTAACAGTGAAAATTCAAGTAATAATTTAAACTTCAGTGTTAGGGAAAAAAGGAAAGTCAACTGCCATCAAGGTTTAAAGATTTTGTAATGTACTAAATTTTGTTGTTTTAAAAGAAGGAAGATGTTTAGAATGGTGTACTTTGAAAATTGTAAAAAAGAGTTGTGGTTGTTATGACATCATAATAAATATAATAAATATTGAGTTGTCACACATTTCTTCGTGTACGTAATTTATATTAAAATAGTATATGTACCACGATGAAACAAATATCCTGTCAGTTAATAATGTTTTTGTCAAAAAAATAACAAAAAACAATTTTAATAATGTTTATTTGTTATTCAATTATAAAAATCACACAACTTTTAATAACAAACTCGCACTTCTTATTTCGATTCATTTAGTATTTAAAGTGCACGTCGATTTATTTAACTATTAAAATTTTAAAATTGTAACTATATCCTGTCAGTTAATAATGTTTTTGTCAATACAGTAACAAAACTCAATTTTAATAATGTTTATTTGTTATTCACTTATAAAAATCACACAACTTTAAATAACAAATTCGCACTTCTTATTTCGATTCATTTAGTTTTCAAAGTAGACATCGATTTATTTAACTATTAAAATTTTAAAATTATAGCCAAATCCTGTCAGATATTAATGTAGTGTCAAAACAATAACAAAACACATTTTCAATAATGTTTATTTGTTCCTCACTTATAAACCATTATTTATTTGAACTGTTAATTCATCTAGAAAAGTTAACTTCTACAAGCTACTAACCTGCAAAAATTTTGCAAGTTAATGGTTGCATTGTTGACATTATTGGCAACTGTTTTTGTTATTGTCATAAATTTTTTTGACACAACTTTACTAACTGTAATAATTTGGTTTTAATTTTATTAACAAATAAAATATTATACAGTGTGTGCAACGAAACGCGGAACATAGGACAATAACATGGGATATCAAAAAATTGCGGATACTCTCTCTTAGATAGATTTAGAACAAAACTGCAACAGTACAAAATTGTTGAAAATTAAATTCTAAATCAGATAAGATCATATTTGATGCAATAGCACGTCTGCAGTACGATATTTATTAAATATAAAATGTAACATTTTCGTTCAAAATCAGACAGCCATGGAAATAAAAGAAAATATCTATGTGTCAGTTGTGGCAGTTAATGACAAATCATTATAAGTAATGTATTTTGATATTAATTATAAAATCAGGTTATAGTTAAAATTAGTTTAAAAATGGATGTGTCGTCCATAAATATATTAAAAGTTTGTTTTATTTGATGTATTTATTTTATATGGAGTTTAATAATTTTTTAAGTTATATTTGTAATATTTTTGTTATACTAGTATATTATTAAAGGAAAAGAATATAAAATCAACTTAAATAATTTTAAAATACAGACAATAAGAATTTTAATCAATTTTAAATTATACAAGCAAATATACATTGTTGTCCATTAAATATCAAGTTGTAACCATGGATATGATAACTCCCATGTTTTAAGTTAAAAAATACTCACGGTATAGGTATTTTTATAATAGTTTGTAAATGTTAGTTATCTTGGAGGAAAACTGTTCAAGTAAACTGTTTTATCATGCTAATAATGTAAAATACTATAACATTTTACAACTTCTAAATTTTTTACAGGCTAGTTGTAAATTTTAAAGGTTAGTAGCTTGTAAAGGTTAATTTTCAAATTTCGTTTTCATTTATATAACAGGGTATTATAAAGAACAGATGAGCGCCTTTATAATTAAGATGGGCATTTGCTTGAAAACACCTTGATCAAAAGTAAAACATTTGAAATTTAAATAAAACTGTGCTAAAACAACTTTTTAAAACTGTAACTTGAAAAAACATACAAATAGAATAAATGCATGTGTATATTTAAACAAACATATTATTTATTTCGTTACCCTCATTTTAATTTTTAATTCTGCTCATAATAGAAAAGTATTCTACGAGCCTAGCAAACCATTGTTGCAATATTTATATTTTAAATTGTGTGTTTTAATATTCCAAGCGATAATTTTATCCTAACTGCTTTTTGCAGTAAAATTTCTGCATTTTAAAAGCATTATTGCTACATATTTACCGAATGAACCGAATTAAAAAGATAAGTATAATAGTCCTTTCAACAAAACTATTGTGAAGTTTCAATTTAATCCATATCTCTAATAGAATATAAGAACGAATTCCTTTGAATGGAACTCCGTATGTACACAGAGTATATTACATGCTTGGCTACAAAGAATTAAATTGGTTTCAGTTTCATAAAAAGGTATAAAAGGTCTAGCAAACAATTTTAGAATGATTAGTTTTACTATCCTTGGAAATTTTACATCTTAAATATATTCCGGCGAAGATTCTGATGAACTGAGTTCGTATTCCTGCGAGATTACATTCTATAGGATGTGATAACCTGGTAAACATTCTTCTTTTAATACAACATTAATGATAATCCAGCAGGTTAATTGTAACAATAGGAGCATATTTTTACACAACGTGGTGACAGTCTTGTCTGTCATTTTCTCCTATCAGCAATAAAACTGTTTTACCTTGCTAATAATGTAAAATCAAAACCTAATTGTAAATGGTTTGGCAAGAATTGTGCAGAAATCACCCGATCTAAACAAAAAATCTGATGTGGCCAGCACATAACCTCTCGCCAATCTTCTACACTTTTTATTTATATTACATTATATATACCGGGTGCTTTTTTTTTAAGGTGCACATAGGAACTTAATATGGGAAATCAGTTTTTTGCAGACTGTTGCTTCCCGTTTATCACATGATATAAATTAATTTTTAAATTTATTCAATTTCCTAATAATAGTGATAGCCGTGACATACGAATAAAAAAATAAAAGAAAATATGACGTTTGACTTTTTATCTATTAGAATCACTAATCTCTATATATACTTCTGGATAGGGCGTAGCATATGAAAAATTTGATTTGTTATATTTATTTTATTTTGAATTGTTTTAGGTACTTATGTAATTGAAAGAATAATGAATTTATCTTACTTTCATGATAATAAATTGCACAATAAAATGATTGTTCTCAAATTTAATTACTAAAAAATAGGTTAAAAGTGTCTATGACCGAACAATGCCTAATTCATCTAATATTTCTAGGCTTCAACAATCTACAAGGATATTTTACGAACATTATAATAATAAACATTTACTAAATACGAATTTTCAGTTTTTATTCCGACACAAAACCAGCTGTGCACTTTAATACCATGTAAAAATAGAGTATTAAATTGAAAATGATATTCTGTGAATTTTATGCGTAGTATATTTTTACTTGTGATTTTTAATATTTCATTAAATTTTCCTTTACGTTGAATATTAATATTTCTATAACATTTTTGCACAATGCGTTTTATGTTTTATATTTTACTCCTTTTCATAATTCTTTTAATTAAATAAATATAGGTGCCTTAAACAATTCAAAGTTAAATAACTAAAACAAATCAAATTTGAAAAGATTTCTCATATTTCGTTATAGATACTGATGACATTATTCATATTTCGAGTAAATTGTATTAGATTTAGCCCTCGGGAAAATTCCCACTGCAGGCTTCACTTTTTCATAAGCTATGCCCTATCCAGAAGTAGAAGAGATCAATGAATGACAAGAACAACATATTAAAGTTTTTTAAATATTTGAAAATATTCGTTACCGCGGTTACACTACTGTTTCTATTTCTTTCTTTATCGTTGGTTAAACGCAGATAGCATACATACCACTCTGTAACACGTACGATTATGAGATAGCGAATAAAAATCATGTATGCTATGCGTATATGCCAAAGATGTAAGATAAAACATAAAAGATTAATAGCAGCTGACGTTGATTCCTGTTGATCGACACTTGACTGATGTTTCTTTGTAAACATATATTTAACAAGCGTATAGGTAACATAATACAAAACGATTATCTGATACTGTACTGAGGAGTTTATAATTAATTTGCTGACTTATTAAAGACGTACTCGCTTTATGATAATGTAGGTTATGTTCATCTTCTTTGCTATCAGCATTCCCCATCTTGCAGTTAGATATAATAATCCAGCTTGTTATTAACAATTCTCAATTATCAGAGAGTATGATGTTGCTTATTAGCGCATTAGTATCATAGCAACTGCTGTGATAAACAACTCGTCGTCAGGGAGGCAGAACAAGAGCAAGCGCGAACAACGTCCGCTTGCCAAGTGCGTCTTCCGATTCGCGGCTTCTTATTTCTTCGCTTCCGGTACGAATCCGCTTTATCTCTACCGACACCAACGGCTGACGCGCATGATTCAAACGTTCCAAACCACAACACTTCTCTTGAAAATAGATTCACGACGGATCTTTATTTATAACAAAAAAATATAGTATTCATTAATTGGTTTAGTTTTTATTAAATTTTAGAATAATCGTTTTTTACTGTCCCTTTCTTTACAAATTTTCCGTATATATTAGGGGTGGCCAAGCTCTTGGTTAATCCGATTCGCTTTTGAAAATTTGAAATTATTTGAGATCCGCAACCAAATATTTAAATGACTATATTATTAATAAATGAACAAATATTGATTATATTTGAAATATATACATGAAACATTAAATGTTATTAATAAAATTTTAATATAATAAACAGGGTTGGCCGGATTCAAATTATTTGATTTAAATAAAAAGAGTAGTAATATTTAGATAACTTTAAAAATTAAAATACTCATGATTTTTTTTAAATAAGTCATGATTTTTGCCAACCCTGATAATAAATAAAGATTAGCCGTGGAATGTTGCATTTTATTTATGTAGTTATTATAACATTTACTTACGCACCTCCATTTTTTGTTTCAAATAGACTTTTCAAAAGGGAAGTTTATTTTTAGCTAGAACTTAAAGCTGGTTTATAATGGATTTAATTTACGAATTTTCAATTTTTTATTTAGATCTTAAAATATAAACACTAAAAACAAATGTGGTGGTTTATGAATGATTTACAAATTTATTTAATTTGCAATATAATCAATTTTTATATTCTAAATTCTAAATCACAAGAAAGCTGACGTTTATAGGTTAAGTTAATATCAAATAGCAAATTACAATTTGTGAGTGTTATTTTGAATTTATAGTAAAATTTTTTGTACCAAAACAAATTCACGTCACTTCAAAGAAACGTCAAACCAACAGTCAAACATCAAACCTAAATATAATATCACGTAATACCTTTTCTGTTTGGATAAATTTAGGAAACTAAAATCAATCATACACCAAAAGAAAAAAATCAAAATTTTAAATTAAAATAAATAAATTAAATCCATCGTAAACCAGCCCTTAATAATGGTTTTTAATTTTTGTAGGAATCATTAATTTATTGTTAATACATTGACATTTTCAGACAATGTCAGAGTATATTCCTGACAAACATGTACGAAATAAATGAAAACAATATTTCTTTCTTTATAAGTTTTTGAGCGATTAAAATAATTGTGTGTTGTGCAATAAAGACTAGTGATAAACATTTTAATAAAATTTTACAAAAGGTGATCTATTTCGAATGGAAGTTCGATGATATGAAACAAAGTTGAAGAATGATCTCACTTTCAAGTGAAATAAATTGAAATGAAGTGCAGCAAAAAAGTATATAAATTAGCGTACAAGGAAGTCTTGTGGTGTCCACATCAGAATTTTATTAGTATTATTATAACACTTTCTATCTGTAGTAGCAAATAGCTAAGGGTGGTATTTAGAAAAGATTATCAATAAATATAAGGAAATAAGTCTATTTTTATTATTATTATTATTTTATTTCCTAAATAACATTTGAAAAAGATGTAGTAAGATACACAGAATTATTGAATTCTTAGTGTTGTATGTTAGTGCTAGCAACCACTGACAAATATGTATGAAATAAATGAAAATAATATTTCTTTCTTTACAAGTTTTTTAGCGATTAAAATAATTGTGTGTTGTGCAATAAGGACTAGTGATAAACATTTTAATAAAATTTTCAAAAGATGATCTATTCCGAAGGTAAGTTCGGAGATATGAAACGAATGTAAGTTGAAGAATGATTAGCTTTAGAATGATCTCACTTTCACGTAAAATAAGTTGAAATGAATTTCAATAAAAATGTGTATAATTTAGTCTAAAAGGAAGTCATGTGGTGTCCACAACAGAAAATTATTATTATTATTATTATTATTATTATTGTAAATACTGACTTTCACTCCCTGAGGAAGACCCATGTGGGGTCGAAACCGTTCGGAGCTGAAATAAAGCCTTCCAAAATACGACTGATTTCCAGTACTTTATTACCTCTACCCATTCATCCACCAGGCGAGAAAATCCATTGATCATTATTATTATTATAACAATTTCTAGCAGTAGTAGCAAATAGCTAAGTTAAGTGTGGTATTTGGAAGAGATTATCAATAAAAATAACAAAATAAATCTATTATTATTATATTTTCTAAATAACATGTGAAAAAGGTGTAGTAAGACACAAAATTATTGAATTCTTAGTGCTCTATGTTAGTTCTAGCAACCACCTTAGCAAAAACCACGTAATTATCTCCCAGAACAGCAATTCTCCCTCCGTCTCTCTCGGTGGAGCTCTCTGTCTAAACCTCTTTCACTCGAGGTAATTCCTTCACGGTGGGTAATATAATTACATCCAGCATACATATGCTCCAGCTCGTCTCAGCTAATATATATTTCAGAGCGAGAAACTGCCTCTATGCTAATGTGTCATTCCCTACTCGGCACAAACTACTGCTACAGAAATATACACCGCAGAAACTAGAAAGAATCATTCGGTTATAGCGGATACGGTAAAGGGGTAATGGAATACAAAAGTTGGGAAGTTTGCTCAATGGAGAAAATATATATAAAAACGTGAAAGGGTGTCAATAGATAAATTGGAATAAGATTACTGATTACTTCAAGTCAAAGTATACTTGGTAAAGTGAAATTAAATAGTAGATCATTGACACAAAATTGTTTTCTTGTATTGTCTGATGATGACTGAAAAGTCGAAAAGACGTTACTTTTGTGAATAAAAAATTGTGGAAAATCAAGAATTCTCATTTACATTTTTTGTGTTATTATTTAAATCATTTATGGTCTTCAGATCAAGTAAGATATATTTTCAAATAATGTAATTTATAAATGTGTGATGTACAAAATTTTACCGAACTCTTGTATTGGAATAATTTGAAATGTATTTGATATATCAAATGATCAAATTGCTGCATAAAAGATAATGCATAGATAATATGGGGCAAACAAACATATGTGAATCACTAGTGAAGTGATCTAAAATGATTATCTCACTAGTGGGTTATGAACTACTTTTCTTAAAAGTACCAAGTTATCGCGTTACTATAGGCCGTTTTAGACTAGCCTATAAATTGTACATGATCTTGCATTTCTGGTACAATTGACTCGTACCAAACAGCAAATTGGTTGAAATATTGTCTACAATCGTAAAGAACACGTTCTATTTTTCATACAATCTGTCAGTGAATTTCGCTGTGAGCATGCGCATATATGAATTTTGTGATCTCACGCGTTTCTAACGTTTATTTGTTTTTATTGTATGTAGTGTACTTACAGAAAACTTAGTGTTACTACTGGTAAACTTGTAAGTTTTGCAAACTTTAAAGGTCACCAATAAAAAAAATCTAGATATGTAAGATCGAGAGATCTAGCAGACCATCCTACTATTCTACCATTTCCTGTAAAGTTATTAATACTTCTTAAAATTGGTGTTGCATTTGTTGTATGCCTATCAAAAAATATTATAACACAAAAAGCAAATGTCAAATTCGTTCCCTATGTTTTATTTTAAATAAGACAAGCAAGAATACATTGCTGGCAAACAGACATCAAGTCGTAACCATGGATATGATAAATCCCACGTTTCACGTTAAAAATACTCACGGTATATGACATTTCAGGTTTCCTTACTTTTACATCTAAATTTGTTTTTACTTGATTTACTTATCTAATTTTTAGATAGCAAATTTGAATTTTGAATTCGTAGTTTTTTTTTTGACTTTATTGCGTCACATAATATTTAGATTTAAAGCTTTGAGTTTGTTTAAGAATAACAGTTTGCATTACTGTTCTAGGTCCTAGATTAATAATAATTTATTATTGATTCTGTTTTCTTTTAAATGTACCTCGAGATACCCTTCTTCTCTTGAATCTGCCCCTGGTCTTACTTATTCAATTGTTTTACCATCTATTATCTAAATAAAGAAAACACATGTGCCCACTCCACATTAGCAGAATGCTTAGGAGGTCAAAAAAAATGACCTCTTCGATGTAAATATGTAGTTAATTGATATTTACGATAAGGAAGATTGAAGCATACTATGATTGGCTGCAAGAAAGAGAAACATTTGAACAACTAATTTATCAGAGTGATATCCTCTTCCAGTGGACTTGGAATGTTGTGGTGCAATTTAATTTTCGGCGAGATAGAAAATTAATTGTTGTGTAAAAGTTTTCATGGCAACAGCGAACAACTAGGAACAGTGTGTTTAAAACAATTGAAAAACAAAAAAGCAGCGTTTGTAAAAGAGTTAAAGTTGGCAGGGCGTCCAATTTGTTTGGCGGTGGAAAGTTTTTGTTAATAAAGATATCTAGTGTGCGGCGACACATTCTGAATGAAACGGAGCAGAAGTTTCGCGGACGACTTGACTCCGTGATCAACATCTGACATCTGGTTTGTAAATTCCGGAACATATGTGATGGCTGATGTCTCTCGCAAACTTTTATTTGATAAATTTGGAAAGTTTGCTATTTGGCCGAATGAAATTTTCATTGCGTATTGAAATGTCGCTCAACTCCTATGGACTCGATTGCCCAAAAGATACGATCAACTTGTCATCTTAGTTTTTTTGCATTTATACACCATAGCAATTTATAATGTTCCTGTGTTTATTATATTCTCCATAATATAGGCGAGAGTGGGACCAGATCATGAGCTTAGGGAAAATTCTTGTAAAATAGGAACATAGTAGATACATTTTTGAAATAAACATTCATTAATATTACTTTTTAATACATAGATTAAGTAAATAAAACTTCTTCTGTTTATTTGGTACATTTGAAGTAACCCAGAACTGATCTCGAACTGACCCATCTCACCCAGCTATTTTGCTGGGTTGGTGAGTTGAACCTGTTTTCTATCTTTGTTTACACATTGCTTCTTTTTCTATATTTGTCCAAAGGTAATATCTTTTATAGGTTAAAATGGAGAACTTAAGTAAATAATTTTAATAGATCACTTAAATTTACCATTTCAAATTTTCACCAACTATAAAATTTGGTTGTTTATTTGGTACCAACACGGGTTAGTTTAGGATCAGTTTAGGGTTGTATTCAAATTTCCCAAATAAATACGACCTAAGAAATAAATTAAAACAGATTTCATATAGAAACTCATGCTTTACTTATGTCTAAAACATCGTTATGATTGGGGTTAATATTTTTAGTTTTATAAATCTGAATGGCTTCTCTAATAATTTTATGTTACGAGATGTTGATCAATACACCACTACTACCAAAATAATTAATGGTTAAACACATGTGAATAATAATAACTTATTTAGCAACCTCATGATATAAATGATAAGTATTTTTCCTAGGCCCCTAACCAATATAAGGACCTGTTTTTTAAATCATTGGTTAATCATGATTAAAATGCGGAAATGCGTTTTCAGTTGGTATACATGATTAAATATTACTGTTAACCGATGAATTCTTAACAGGTCGAAATTAGTGGGTTAGCAACCGCAATGGATTAAATAAATTCTAATGAAGATTATGAATTAATTACTCATATGATAAATGAAAAAGACTTTACAGTAAGATAAAGATCAGATTTTACCGAAGATTTCGTTTATAGAAACGTTCAGTACTTTATTTACTGGAACTGATTGATGAGGTAACTCATTCAACAGAAAGATATGAATAACAATTGTAAGTTTGTATATGTAGTGGTCGTAGTATCATTATAAATTATATTGTATATTTTATATTCCAACCATGAAACCGTTCCTAATTTATTTTCTTATTCTATCCTTGGAAATTCTTCTATGTACGCCACTATTTGCATTGAACATAATTGTAATTTTCTCCCAGCAATGTTCTCTGTCTTTAATTGTCGTTACGACTGTTTTTTCGCAGTCTATATATTTATCATATTGTTTTCAAATTCACCATAATACTATATTCTTCATATGGAAAATTTGCACTTCAGCTACATTTTTCTATATTGTGTTTTAATAACAGTAAAATATAACTAAGCAAGCACTTATGAACTGGCAGATCTAGTAATATGAAGAGAACAGTCGTATATTTTTCTTGCCAACCTAAAGTAGACTTTACGACAAGGTTTGAATTTTTAACTATTATTAACTTATGGTGGCTCAATCTGATCATGGTTGAGTTAAAGGTAATTTTACCAGTTAATTAAAAACTAGTCCTAAATTTACTTGGATTTGCTATTTTTGCACACATGATGTATTGAAAATGCTAAAAGATAGATATTTCAAAAGATAGTTACTAATAAATATTGTTGCTCGGACCGAGTTCTAGCACAGGTTACATTTAATACACTTATTTCTGTTACACCCTTTATATCCGGCAATTAAAACGTATCTTTTTTCTCCTTGAAAATTCTTATTTGAGACCTGATTTTATAACAGCTGGACAAAATCATCTTTCCTTACAACACTAGCAGTACTTTTGTGTTTATGTTATAATTATTTTCTTGGAAGACTATCCTAGCTGCTAACTCTAATACTTTCAAGAAACCTATTTTCCATTTTCATAAAATCATAAAATTTAAATTTCTTATCTTGCTCCTCACCTCATCTTTTCTCTACCTCCTAAAAAAATACAAAACTCCTGTACATTTAAATTAATTGTTTACAACTAATCAACTGGAAGCAACAACATTGTTTGGTAGTTAGTAAATACCGATTGCAGATACCTATTTTCCATTTTTATAAAATTTAAATTTATTATCTTGCTCCTCCTTATCTTTTCCTTCTAATAAATAAAAAGTCCTGTATATTTAAATTATTGTTCATTTACAACTAATCATTTGGAAGCAACAACATAGTTCGGTAGTTAGTAAATACCGACCTAACCTAACGTAACCTCCGCAATGCAGGATTTACTGTAGCGGAGGCCAGCAGGCCAGCAGGATCGCCATTCCTGCTGCAGCTCTGTGAACTGTAAGCTATGCGATAACAGGATCGCGGAAACGCTTTGTGTCCTGCATTTCTTCCTGCAATTGCATCCTGCATTGCGGGGAGAAAATTCCTGCCGCCTAAGATATTTAGATGAGTATAATAAGGTTAGCAGGAAACGGAACTTCAGATGGGTAAATGACTGTATGCATGGGCGCCCATAAGGGGGGGCAAGAGGGGGCACTTGCCCTCCCCTGACTTTTCGCAAATTTATTATTTAATTCTTTTACCACTATTATGTTCTATAAGAAATTTATTAATGTTTGCTATATCTTAGGGCTTAGCATTTTTGTGTGTGGGACAAATAATTCTGTTAGTATTAGTTATTTTAACTGTCATTACAAAATAGAGAAATCTGAGACAATTAACTACAATAAACTTTTATTTTGAAGAGGTTCCTAATGAAATTTCTGAGGAATTTTCGAAAGATGGAATGAATTTGAAAATTGCCATACAAACCTATCCAAAAAATTACATTATGTTTGTTTATTATTTCCTTTTTTTGAACATTTCTATTTTTTTTACTAGTAAATATATGTTTACAGTCTATCTCTATAATATAAAAGTTTCCCTTCAATGGACAATATCACATTGGAATAGAATATCAAATGAACTATTCAACAATGCTATAAAAATTTCGATTAGTATTTTTTGTTAAGTGTTGCTTAAAATTTAAGCCTTGTTAGTACAATTGGACAAAAAAATATATATCTTTTTTAATGTTTTTTTTTTATTTTGCCCCCCTTTGAAAAATATTTTATGGGCGCCCATGACTGTATGGTTGGTTCAATGTTATCTGAAAAATTGACAATACTTAATAAGAATTTACGAAGGAATTTAAGGATATCTTAACATTTGAAATGGGAATAATATATTTATAGCATAGAGCGCTTATTAGATGTCATGTTTCTAGCTTTCTAGTTATTGTGGAAGTGCACCACAGAAATAATTTTTATGTGGTAAGAGACAAAGAATTTAAATGCGGAACTCAAATTTGATCCATTTTCAAGTAACTATTGTTGATGTACTTATATCACTCACACCTAATTTCCCATTACTGGGTGCAGTGCAGATTTACTTGACATTAGACCCTAGGCTGAGTAAACAAAATGGCCGTCTGTTATTAAAATTAATATTTGGTATAAATACAATCAGTATATTTGTAATAAGTATATGAGGCAATTTTATAAGTTGAGTTAAACACTTTTATTTGTTACTCACTTGTAAACCGTCACTTATCTGTTTATTCAACAAGGAAACTTACTTTTAAAGCTACTAACTTGTAAGATGATAGTTGTCAGACTTACGAGTTACTAACTTGTAAAGCTAACAGCTGTCAGATTTTCTGGTTACTAGTTGCAACTTGGTTTTAATTTTAATTTATTTCTGATAACATTTCTTAGTTGGTTATTATTGTCAACGGAGTGTTAGAGAAAATAACAGTCTTATTAGCAGGGTAGTTATGCAAATTATACGAATTTCTTATACAGTTCTCTACTTTCTTCTTGGGAAATAGTGAGGAAAATTACAGTTCCCTCTCTAGAGAGGAAAATTTGCAGTATTATTAACTGTATAACATAACATAACTCCGCAAACTCCATCTCAGTTCATACTTTCTCGAAAGTTATCATGCACTTACATACCTTGTAGCTTAAATAACTATTATTCTTAACATTTTGTCTAACAAAATAGTCAATCACGTATTAAAATTTTTTCCTAACATATTTCTTTTACAATACATAATGGAGAGAGACGTCAACATTTCGTGAGACATTGTTGTTTAGTGATCCAATTTATTAAATTTCAAATGAGAAAACGATCTCTCTCCGGAAAAAGCCCAACCATCAAGGTTAAATATATTCGCAAAAGGACCTCTATATTTCAACTGCCGATTGTTAATTTTAATGATATTTATGTTTAGAATTGTGAATTCCTGTATTTAAATTCGAAACAGATTTTTAAAAAGAAATTTCTCTATTAAATATAGAAAAATATTACTAGATGTTAAATTAACTTAAAAAAAAACATAAAAACTGCTGCAACTAAAATGTTGTTTGTTCAGAGAATTCGAATATACCTATAATTTCGAATTATATGTGAATATTTGATAAAGAATGATAAAAAATGTAAAAAGGAGTCTTGTAAACTAATACTTGTAAAAATTCTAATTCCAATTGCACTATCTGAAACCTGAAAGGCATATGTAAGTTTTAGAAAGAAATAACCAGTGAACATTGTAAGTAGTTTGTATTTCTCGTATTTACCCTCTTGTGTAGCGTACAAAAACAAACACAAACTGAACTATTGCTTCTTACAAAAACCAGCAAATGTAACTAAGTGTCTTTTTCACTCGACTTCCTCAGCGGCCCTCTGAGGGCTCGGTTGAACTCATGCAACTAATGCACTCCTGAAAAACCCTCTTTAACCGCACTAAACTAAATTGAATTATAACAAAGAAATAAGAAAATTTTTAATAAAATGAAACCGAACAATACAAGCCATAAATTCAGCGAATAAACGGCGTCGAACGTAAAAGCAGGGCCGGTGCAGGAGGAATAAATATTTCAGTGGGATGCTGCTGCAGGATTTCATTCGCTGAAGTTTCATTCGCTAAGTTTTACAGAAATGATTTTTCAGCATAAATAAGTTTTCGTACTTTATTCATATTTAGGATAAAATGTACCTATACTACAATAATGTTCTCATAAAATCAAATGTGGGCACCACTTGACTTCCTTGTACGCTAAATTATACATACTTTTTTCTGCACTTCATTTAAAATTATTTTACTTGAAAATGAATTCGTTTCATATCTTCGAATTTCCCTTCGAAATGGATAATGTTTTTAAAATTTTATTAACATTTTTATCTCTACTCCTTATTGCATTACACAATAGTTATTTGTATCACTAGTCCAGAAACTGAACTTTTACGAGAGCGAACTTATATTGATAAGTAGAGCTGAAAGCGAGGCCTGCAAATGCAAGATCTCGCAAAACAGTTTCTGAGCATGTAATACACAATTTTTATTGCGCCGATGACACTTTTAATTTATTAAATAATTATTACTACTTATAACTTTGTACAGTGTCAATTTTTATATTCGTAACATTTTCAATTCACGTGCATACATAAACAGTTCACTTGTTTTATTGAAAAAAATTAGTGACATTTGATCAAACCTAAAAAATGAAACGCATGTGAATTAATATTTTTCAACAATTAACGTAATCGTAATCGTACAATACGAGTACAATATGGAACAATAAATCAAAAATTATGATTATAATTAACATTTTACATTTTCAAAAAAATAAAATTAAAAATTTTGACAGAATATAATGCTAAAATATTTATGTTGACATAACTACATTTATTTCGTACATATTTCTCACGAAATATATTCTGACAATTGTCAATGTCATTTTATTATCAAATGTTTCCTACAAAAATTTTGAGCCAACTAAATTTTTATTTTCTGTTCAAAGTAAACTACTCTTTGAAAAGGCCGATTGGAACCAAAAATGGAAGTATAACATAAGATGCAATTCTATAAACAAAATTTCAAAATTCTATGGCTAATCATTTTTGAGTTATGTGAAATATTCAAAAAAAAAAACACTACGAGTAAAGTACACTTTTGGCACTGCCGATTATAATTGAAAAGAGATGTGCACAACTAGATGTTATAGCAGCTCCATAAACTAAAAGCTTGTCTTGAAAATCAAGTCAAGCCTTAAAGTTTTAAAAATATCAAGCCAAACTGTAGAGTTATTTTATCTTGAAATTGGAAGCCAAGCCTTACGTGTCATGTAGCTTGATTTCATGAAATTACATGATATGTTAAATTTAATAATTTTTTATTACTATCAATTTAATTTTTCTTTTGTACATAGACATTAAAAAGTAGCCTTGTATCTTAGCTTTGCTACTGTCCCCTATTTTAATATACTTGACGTATTGAATTACTTTACGATGTAGCTATTGAGATTAAGTATTTACGTATTTAGCATTCGAAATTTTGATGAGATTAGATCGATAGTATCTCTGAAGAAGTCAATTTCTAAGTCCACATGTATTGCAGGAGTAGGGAATTGTAAAACGCAGGGTAGAGTTTTTGCCGAGTGTTTCGCATGTTAAAGATGCCAACTGGCAACTTGTAATTCAGGAGCGTACCACCTTTTTCTTGTTTTTATAGGGAATTGGTTATGTAGATTTGAGGGTTTTGTTTGCGGCTACATAGATTATAGGCAAAGTGTCCCCCACTTCATTAATATAAATGCTTACCACGCTAAACAAACACACACCACAAAAACTACATTCATTTACACAAGATATTTTTTTTTTAAATCAGAAAGAGCTGCTTATACATTTACAGCAATATAATTTGATAGTGCAATTTCGAATAGAGATTTTTTTTTTGTAGTTAACTCTCGATATCGAGTAGGTTTCTATAATTTTGGTTAATATAAAATGCACCATTACTATTAACTGATATTGTATATCTATTTTTTTACGAATGTCTGAGATATCTTGGGAGTGTATATATCAATTTGTATTATTAACACCAATAATAACCAATGACACTAGAACACTAGTAGAGTTTTAGACGGAGGTAAAATTGGGAAGTGAATTTACCCTTTCCAAGACAATTTTTCTTGAATCTTTTTTTAGATTAGGTTGTCAACCTCTGTAAGGGACCTACAGTTAATACTGGATTCCTAACCATTCGTTGGTAATTTATGATGCTGGCAATTATAAAAATATACCCATTATCTTTGAAAAATTTTAATCACCATAAATTTTAGATTTTTCGTGCGTCCTTTGCGTTTTTATACCTAATTTCTCAATCTAGTCAATGTATTTTCTTATGTCGTATTCATCTGCTTTAGTACGTAAATTACTAGTAAATGTGCTTAATTTTGGCTCTGCAGAATTTTAAGGATAAGTATATTTCCCCGCAATTTATAGGATATTTCTTTGAACTACATTGCCCCACTCATCTATATTGGAGTATATCAAAATCACAGTTCGTATTTTTCATTTGCGAATTATAAAACAGAATCAATTTCAGTAATGTGGAATAATATATTCTTTGTTAAAATGACCCTTCTTTTGTTACGCCCATGTTGAGAATCGAAATTAAATAAATAAATTGAATTGAATATTTTTAATTCAGTTATGGAAGGATGTCAAAATAGTTGTATTCCTATATGTAAATTTAATACTAATTTATGAATAACTCTGACACAGAGGTATTTCTTATTTAATGAGTCACATGCATAGTAGAGAGACTGTAACTGTAATTGTAACGTTTAATGTTAAATGTCATTTTAATAACAGTTCTCAATATAGGTATAAATATATAATTACCGATATCTGTTAAAAAGCCACCTAGAACGAATGAATGAGGATGGACCTGTGAAAAGAAATATAAAGCAATCACCAAGGAATAAGACCAAGAGGAAGATCGAAATTAAGATGGTTCGATGAAAATAAAGATCGGAAAATATGGAGGACAATTGTAGAGACAGCAAGATCTTTTGAAGGGTAGAATACGAAGCATAAATGATAAAAAAACAGATCTGGCATGACCAGAAATGGACAAGTCGTGAGATATCTATATTAAGTCAAGGATGAGCAACCTTATGATACGAGTTTAATTTGTTCCGTTTATTTTCTTCTTCACTATAGTTTTTGACAAACTTTCGTCACCGAAGTTGGTTCGTATCTCAAGGTACCACTATACAAAACCAAGTAATAATTTAAATTGACCACGTTGACAGTTGCTGTTAGTAAGCAAGCAATGATTGACTAAAGGAAAGTTATATTTATGTTTAGATGTTAATTGTGGTAGATATTAGCTGTGATGAAGTCGATATAAATATAGCAGGGTATCACTACGTAAAAAAGGAATAATTTAAATTTACCGCATTGACAGTTGCTGTTAGGGAACCAAGCCATGATTGACTTGAGGAAAGTGACATGTATGTTTGTTTAGATTGAGTGAGAATTGGAGAGTGAGTGTGGCAGATATTAGGTGAGATGAAGTCGATATAAATCTAGCGGGGTCTCACTGTACAAAACCAAGTAATAATTTAAATTTACCGCATTGACAGTTGCAGTTAGGGAACCAAGCTGATTGGCTAAAAGAAAGTGACATTTGTGTTTCTTTAGATGTTGAGTGTGCTGAGATGAAGTCGATATAAAGGGGTACCACTATACAAAAACAAGTAATAATTTAAATTTACCGCGTTGACTTTTGCTGTTAGTAACCAAGCCATGATTGACTAGAGGAAAGTGACATGTATGTTTAGTTAGATTGAGTAACAATTGGAGAGTGAGTGTGGCAGATATTAGATGATATGAAGTCGATATAAATCTAGCGGGGTATCACTGTACAAAACCAAGTAATAATTTAAATTTACCTCATTGACAGTTGCTGTTAGTAACCAAGCCATGATTGACTAAAGCAAAGTGACATTTGTGTTTCTTTAGATGTTGAGTGTGCTGAGATGAAGTCGATATAAAGGGGTACCACTATACAAAACCAAGTAATAATTTAAATATACTGCATTTACAATTGCTGTTAGTAACCAAGCCATGATTGACTAGAGGAAAGTGACATGTATGTTTGTTTAGATTTTCGTGAGAATTGGAGAGTAAGAGTGGTGAGATGAAGTCGATATAAATCTAGCGGGGTACCACAATACAAAACTAAGTAATAATTTAAATTTACCACGTTGACAGTTGCTGTTGGTAACCAATCCATGATTGACTAAAGGAAAGTGACATGTATGTTTCTGTAAATGTTCGTGAGAATTGGAAAATAAGTGTGCTGAGATGAAGTCGATATAAATCTAGCGGGTTACCACTACATAAAACCAAGTAATAATTTAAATTTACCGCATTGACAGTTGCAGTTAGTAAGCAAGCCATGATTGGCTAAAGGAAAGTGACATTTGTGTTTCTTTAGATGTTCAGTGTGCTGAGATGAAGTCGATATAAAGGGGTACCACTATACAAAAACAAGTAATAATTTAAATTTGCCGCGATGACAGTTGCTGTTCGTAACCAATCCATGATTGACTAGAGGAAAGTGACATGTGTGTATGTTTAGATGTTGGTGAGAATTGGAGAGTAAGTGTGTTGAGATATAAATCTAGCGTGCCATTGCAGGTCGTGTTGGGAGTGTGTATGCAAACAATGATTGACTAAAGGAAAGTGACATGTGTGATCTTTAGATGTTCGTGAGAATTGGAGAGTAAGTGTGGTGAGATATAAATCTAGCGGGGTATCACTGTATAAAACCAAGTAATAATTTAAATTTACCGCATTGACAGTTGCAGTTAGGGAACCAAACCATGATTGACTAGAGGAAAGTGACATGTATGTTTCTGTAGATGTTCGTGAGAATTGTAGAGTAAGTGTGGTGAGATATAAATCTAGCAGGCCATTGCAGGTTGTGTTGGGAGGATTTAATAACCAAACCATGATTGACCAAAGGAAAGTGACATGTTTGTTTAGATGTTGGTGAGAATTGGAGAGTAAGTGTGTTGAGATATAAATCTAGCAGGCCATTGCAGGTCGTGTTGGGAGTGTGTATCCTGCACTAGCGCGGCATTCACACGTGCACGGGATGTAAATTAGCACGTGGCGCTGCAGCAGCCAACTAGCGCCATCCACACAAGTAATTAAGCATTTCCGCTATCCGTGATACATCACCCGGCTCCGGACCTTTGTGACCTGGAAACGGGCTCTTCCGACGCAGGGAAGCAATAAGCCCCACACGCGCTACTATCCTTTCAAATATCTACCATACTATACCCTGTTTTTAAACTATAGACAGTAACTAGAAATTCTAGTGAGAAAATCAAAGCCTGTGATTGGCTGCTGCGCAATTTCATGAAGCCGCATTTAACCTACAAAAATTTCAAGTTAACCTTCTCAAACGTAATTGAAACGACAAACTCTCAGTAGTTGTCAAATCACTTATTGAATTTGCAAGTGTATTTATTTCATTTCTCTTTTTGTGATATTACACGATTAAAACCAGTTCTTTTTAGAACTACTTTTCACTAACGCTGTGGTGTACATGTGACTTCGTCTAGTGCTGTCTATAGTTTAAAAACGGAGTATAGTCTAGTTACATCTACAAGGTTTACTCAAGTTTTGCCTTTTTACCAAAATGAATATCGCTTTGTGAGATTGGTTCGGAACTTACTATAAGCTGTACTGGACTTCGGTCTGTTAGACAGTGTAAATTAAAGAAATAAATTGTCAGTCTATAGCAAGTAGTGATGGGTCACTGGAAATTTCCATTCAGGAATATTTTTATTTCCTGGAAAAATTACCGAGAAATTCCCTAAACCCGTTTCCCGGAAAAAATAGGGGTTTCTATTTTGGTTATTTCCTGGAATATATGGGAAAATTCTCGAAAATAAGTGGGAAAATTCTCGGAAATAAGTGGGGAAATTCTCGGGACTAAGGGAAATTCCCGGGAATAAGAAGGAAGACTGGGTTGCAGCCAAATTAACAATTTTGTCAATAATTTACATTCCTGAAAAATAGGAAAGAGCTAACCTGGACAATACCAAAATTTAAGAACTTTTAACTTTACTAATGTAGAACGGAATGACTTAATTTTTAATACAAGAAAATAATAGTGTCTTTAGCTGAGAACTATTTATGTATAATTTAATAATAGAAAAAAGTGCGGGATCTTTTTCCAAACATAGAAGTCATCTTGAGAATTTATCTTCTTTCCGTGATAACAAATTGCATCGCAGAAAGATCCTTCTCAAGATTAACAATATTAAAAAATAGGCTGATATCTGTTTTATGACCGAACAACGTCTAAAACATCATCTAATACTCCTGAGCATCAACAAAGAAAGGACGAAAAGTACAAAATCTAAATTTGATGTTTATCAATACAGAATATACTTTTGGAATAGTAGTCATTTAATAAAATCTAATAATACATTTAACGTTTCGACTGTAAATCAGTTTTCATCAGGGTGATAAATGGTATTAAAAATTATTTCATGTAAAAATTATTTGTACGGGAAAAAGTCCGGGGTAGTGTACGATACGGAGGCTTGGATCTCCGACTACAATGCGAACATTTTCTTTTTGAAAACACTTTCAATTTGATTTCTACTCAATAGATTTAAAGATTTAATCTAATGAGGAATGTGATTCTTGGAATCCAAACTGATGATCAGAAGATTTTTTATTTTCTTCTAAGAATATTTTTATTTGTTACAAGATGAGTTTTACAAACTGATTTGATAAAATGGGTAATAATAGGACGATGTGAAGAAGCTTCTTGAATAGGTTTACCAGGTATTGGAATAATATATGAAAATTTCCATTGCACAGAAAAGTACTGCAAACGGAGAAAATCATTATTTATTTGGTTTAAAGCAATGATATCTTTCTTAGAAAATTTGGACGAATGACAGCTCTAATGGGATCGTAAAATTTAAATAGTAAGTAGACTAGCAGTTTTAACTATTTCTTCCAAAAACTTCCTTCAAAAATTTTGCTTGTTTTTTGTTTAATATTTACAATTTTAAAATAATTCACATATTTTTCAGTAACAAATTTAATCTCGATCATTATTGATATTGATCCAAACAAACTCCCTGAGATCTGGATCTCTGTTTCTGAAAGTACTAAATAGTAAAATATTGTAACGAGCGAAATTCACCGCGGATCACGATTGACCTGTCTGAGCAACTAGTCGCATGAAAGGTCAAGTGGGGTAGGAGCGACGCAGCTACTGTTTGGGGAATTTAATAGTCGGAAAGGCTGTAGAATGTTCTAGAGATTATTTGACGGCAGGTATATAAGAGTCGCATCGGGCAGCTCATGGAGGTCAGTAAGTTAGTATCGGTCAGAGTGTGCAGACTCACTGAAGAAAGTCAGTGTCGGTCAGTACATGTCAACGTGTAAAGTAGAAATAAATAAATAATTGGTGATATAAATAAATAGTTGGTGGTATAAATAGATTGTAGAAATAAGTATTGCGTAATTTTAAGTGTTTAAATCGAGGTTTAAATAAATGTTCGTAGTGCTTAAGTCTTTATTAATAATTATTATACTTAAATTAATGTTTATATTTGTAAATTCTTAGTGTTAGTTATTTTTATTATCTTATCTAGTTATACCTATAAATATTGGTGTTCAATCATTTTTTACACTTCACCTAAATAAGTAAAACGTTACAATATGTAAAGATACTAACATGTTGTGAGAAAGTGAAATTTCATTAAAAATTTTGTGCGGAATTGGCTAAATCCGGTCCATGCTGACCCCTGGAAGTCATCGCGCTCTCACAGCGCCATTACTATGTCCACTTCCGGTACGCATTTTATTGGACGTTTGTCATTTTGCAAATCCGCTGGCGCGATATTTATTTTGTTTTTGATTGTTGGCATTGTTGTTTATTGTTGTCGTGTGCTTTGTTTAGCGAATGAATAAGTAGGCACTGGTTTTTATTGTTTTGCTGATGGATGGCGTATAGCACTGGGAAATTTGAGGTTATATGTAGATGGAAAGATACATGTATGATATATTTAAAACTGCCTTTTGTTATGACGTAATAAAAGAACTCACGTCAGGGCTTCAACTTCACTCGCGATGAGAAGTTTCTGTTGTGCAGCAACTTGCAACTTTCCTGCAAAAAACATTGTGGCAAGTTTTAAAAAATTAGCTTTCCGAGTATAACAAGTTCAAATTTTAAAATTACTTTAACTTCTTCCAAGTACGATACAAGATTGTAACAAATTTTCAACTACAACTATCATTGCAGGATCATAACGCATATACACGAAGTGATGTCTTTCGAATAATTTGATTATTAACGACATACTTTGAAAATTTGCCCGAAGTATAGAAATACCAATGGTGTTATCTCATTTGCTATCACATTTTGAAACATTTCAGAAAAATACTTACAGACATCTTTCCTGGGAATAAAGACATCCTATAACATATTTTATAATTTACTTGTGAAATGAAAGCAGTGAATCCTTCACTTATGATGTTTTACATATCATATATCTAACCATGGTCTCTATTATAATGCATCAATTCAGTCCAAGCACGCTATAAAACTCAGAATAGCATTAACAATACTGTTAGATTTGGTTGAAATGAGCGGAAACTGTCATGAATCTGAGTGATAATAGACATACGATTTGCTTCATGCTGATTGGTTAGTTACCAGTGTTAGCAAAAGAGACAACAAGATACTAATACCCATACTCTAGAAAGAGATGGCACAAAAAAGTATGTTACATATAGGTATTTGATATTCATAAATTATATTAAAAACTTAAAATGTACATGTAATTACTGATTTTTAATACCGGTACCTACTCAACGCGCGTTTTCTGTTTCACATTCCTCCATACATATTGTTAGTTCAATGATAAGTATCAATAAAGAATAAATAATTAGTATATTTACCACCATAAAATACTACATATTTTCAAAAACTGCTCTACTACTAATATTTAATTCATTTTCTAAAGTTTTTGTAGACAATTGATTATTTTATTCTATATTATATGCAAAACTATTTTTACTTTTAAAATTTATAATTATTGTCTAACCTCTGAAAGAATTTGGTCTAAAACATTAACATAAAAATTAGTAAACATATCACCAACATTTTTCAAATTATAACTAGTATTGTACCAAGGAACCACACGAATTTTTTCTTCATTACTATACATTTTAAATTTTTAATTTAAAATTGACGACCAATGTTGCATTTTATTTGAAATGATTCGATGGTACTCTCTATTTCCCGCATCTTAGTCGTACACGTATGGCCTTAGTGAGACTTTTACTCGCTATCTCATTATCGTACGTGTTTCAGAGAAGTTTATATGCCATCTGCGTTTAACCAACGACAAAAATGAAATTGGAACAGTAGTGTAACCGCGGTATTTTAAAATATTAAAAAACAGTTTGTGCTTCGTTGTGTGTTGTTAGTTTCGTTAGTTTATTCTACAATTCGTTTCGTTTGTTGTATCCATTTTTATATTTGTATATATTTCTGTCAGTTTTGACATTTATTTATTTCGAAAATTACATCCGACAAGTTGATGTCATTAATTTCCCCTCCCCCAACGATTTTAATCACTTGGTTACAATTGATAACTGCGGGAAATAGAGTGCATATAATAACTAATACACACATTTTGAAAATGTAGCTTATTAATACGTTGCGGTTTTCACCGGAAAATTCTGTAAAAAATAAATGTTAGTAATGAATTTAAACATTTATAGCTAATAATAATAATAAGAGAAAAAAAATAGGTGTGATTATTTCTATTTAAGCCCCCCTGTCATATATTCAAATGAGCATTTGTTCAAGTTCAAGCCTGCCCTAACAAGAAAAAACGGTAGTCTCGTCTCCCCGTTTAAAAAGTCGTTATAATAATGAAATTACCCACAAGCCCCGGAACTCTTAGGTGAGTCAAGGGTGCATCTAATAAAAACTTCCTCGGGTAATTCTTACAAACTTCCAGGGATCAATAATTAAATTTTTGAATTTACTTTCCGCGTATTTTCATTAAATTTCATTATGTCTTTTAATAAAAGATTAGCAAACAAGGAAAACATCCCCATGTTACAAACATACATTTGTCGGCGTAATGATCAGTAGAAGATATATTCGGGCGAAGGGCATTGTAAATAGATGTTACAGAATGTGGTTTGTGTTAAATGTGTGGTATCTGTTACAACATTTCTACATTTGAAACACTGCAATTACAGAGGTGGAATTTCACCTGTATTACATGTAATTTTACTTGTATATCTCTATACATTTACTGAAGGATATATACATAAAACAACAAAATAATTTACCCATTATGATTGCGACTGTTTATTTCAAATTTATTTTTTCTATAAAAAGACACTTTTAGTTTGAATAACATATACTATTTTCCTTCGAAAGTATATTTTAAAAAAAAATATTTATTACTTGACGTTGAATTTGTAGGTTATCAATTTAAATCTGTCAATTGTTAATAGTTTTTAGTAACTTTATTCTTAGGTTATCTAGTTTTACAGTAACATTTAGGGCGATATTACAAGTTTTTGTTGCACAACGTATTTCTTATTTGCTGATTCTACATACGTGCTATGTATACTTATTTATTTTACTATGCCCGCGGCGTAGAAGTGTCAACATTTTAACTCCGATGGCGAAAAAATTAAATTCCTGCCTCGTGAATCACATCACAAAAGATAATTATTTTTCTCTGTCTTTTTTTTCAAGCAACTGTCGCATTAATGTATTATACCGGTGTACGTACAGCTGGTTTATTGTAAAAAACATTTTATAATTACCAAGTCCAAGATGCTTGTTGCGACGAAAATTGAAACGGATACGATAACATATGTGAAGATTTTCTAAAGAAAAAAATAGAAGAGATTTAAGCAAAAATTGCCGGTAAAAAAACAAACTTTTTTTGACATGAAAATTCCTTGAAATATATAAAATTTTAAATTATATACTTGTCACAAAAAAATTAACAGATGTTGAATCTAAGTATCGCTTATTTAGTCGTGAAATTAATTACTGCTGCCATTTACACTAGTGAAATATATCAGTGTAATTTGATTGGTTCAATTCACCAAAACACCGTGAATTGACTGGATGATAGATATAATCATCTCTTCAATTTTTAAGTGAACACTGTAAAATTTTAATTGTTCTATTAACTGCTACAAATACTTACAAAGGTTGAAAGATTTATTTACTATTTCACAATTTTCTTTGAACAAATATGTCTTTATCGAATTTAATTACAACATAAACGATATACCCCCAGAAAACATTTGACTGAGGTTACAGCCTGTTTGAGATCTAGACGGCTGGTGCAGCCTTCTTCGTGTTTACTGACGTCATACGAAAAATAGAATGACGAGTTTGCAAATTTAGATAGATGGCACAGCGGTCGTATTTGAATTTTAAATTAGGGTGCATCCCTTGAAAAAAATATCGATTGTGCATTTATCTGCATAGGATTGTTTCGATATTACAGCGTTTATTGCTTCTTGTATAATGTACATTTAGATTAGTAATTATTTCGTGAAAGGTAAAATTAAATTAAATATAGTCTACATAAGTATACTTGGCCTGAAGAATAAGAAATTGTCCAAGAATATAAAAAATGTTTTGTGGTGCACACAATAGTTATTTCATCTTTTCAACACACTATCCCAAATGCCATTAATTTGTTGTGTCACGGGATCTCATAACACCCGCTCGGGTATTATATACCCGATAATAATATTAATAAACAATAATGTACCGTTTTCAGTTGTACAGTACAGAGAGATCATTTTACATTTCCTGTTTTATTTTTTCCTAGCAGCTACAATATATTCAAATAATATTTTGTACTCTTACAATAAAATCTGTTGATTTTCGTCACCTGAACAATGTCCGGAATCTCAATTTCCCACGTCTGCCCCAGATTAGCGTGCGAGACATTTAGAAAAAAATTCTCCTACTTCTAAAGTATTTATTAAAATGTGTATTTATAATAAAATAGTATAATTGCCTAAACATCGTGTTATATAATAAAAATAAAAGAAAATAGTGGATTATTGAATGAAATATAATTTAGAAAAAATAAATTTAGTGTATTTGGCATACAATGTCGGCAACAATTGCTGTCTTGTTGACAGGTTGACAACACTTTTTAGTATTGAAACACATCACCACAAAAAAGTATATTTATATAATAATTAAAAATATTTATATAAATATAAAAACAAACTACTGATTTCATGATTTTCATAAAAAAAAAATTGTACAAACCTCTTGCGTGAACTTTTTTCCCAGATTTGTTCTATATCAATGCTTGCAAGCGTGCACCACAAAATACACATCTGGGAAAATAACTTGATTTGTAAATAACTCTTTCAAAAACATAATAATTAATAAATATATGTGTATATTTATATATATTTATTTTATAAGTGTACGTTTTTTCATTATCCAATTCGATAATATGAACAAGCCTGGATTATATTTTAAAAAATCCTCAATTGTATTTTAGATTGTATTAAATATATCGTTAATGTTTTCTCAATGTCAAAATATAAATGATAACGATTTGTTTCAAATAACTTGAATGAATAAATAAATGAATATTGTCCTTATTGACGACAAAATCCTCAATTGTATTTTAGATTGTATTAAATATATCGTTAATGTTTTCTCAATGTCAAAATATAAATGATAACGATTTTTTTCAAATAACTTGAATGAATAAATAAATGAATATTGTCCTTATTGACGACATGAATTCATAAACTCCTGCGTCCTTTCTGTTTGATTCGAACCACAGAACTATGTACCCCAGAAAAGCAATAGTTGGTTATTAAGTTTTAATATAAACAACCAGAGGGTGTGGTAGGAATCCATTTTGAAGTTCTGGCAGTATTTAATTCCCGTCGGTAACCTGGGGCTGTGGACTGGTTAAACTGTCCCTAGGGACTGTCCGCCTTGGGATAGGACAAAGCGGGAACTGGGAACCGGGACTCGGGAGCAAATAACAACGATTCCACTTGAGTCACTGACCATTGACCGGGTTACCCCCTTTCGTAAAATGCTGACGCGGAGGTCCACAAACATGCTTTATAATTCTTATTGGCACGGATTTGTTTGATAAAAATCAATGAATTATGAAAGAGTATGTATGATGCGAAAATTTTAAAACGAGACGTAAATGAGTTTTATAAGAGCAAAATTTAAATATTTATTCTTAACGTGTTTCATAAAATATGTCCTCTCAGTTCTTGTCGGGTGAAATCTTATGATTTCTGAAGTAAATAATGTCAAAATTGACAGTATTATATACAAATAAAATAATGGATGAAATATACATAAAGTGCTGTAAACTAACAAAATTACAAATACATAATGAAGCACAAATTGTCGATAACAAAATCATTTTATTGACGAATGACATGAATAACATATTCATAGTTTTTAAATATTTTAAAATCACCTTCACCGCGGTTACATTGCTGTATCTAATCAATTTAATAATGAGATAGCGAATAAATGTCTCATCTATGCCTTGCGTATACGATAAAGTTTAATAATGCTTGCACAGAAATGGGCTCTTCTCGCATATTAAAGTGCAACATATGTCGATTACGTTTTCAATAATTTGCTAGAAAAAATGTTAATAAATATATCATTTCACTTAAGAAGTATAGTTTACTTATAGTTTTACCGCTATTTTACTGTGATGTATAGAATTGGACATACAAGATGAGAGAGAAGTGCAGAAAATTTGACGTTTCATTTGTAAACACACAAAAACATATCGTTTTCGTTGTCAAAAGGTAGAACTCTGTTGTTATTTTTACATATAATTATACCTATATTTTTATTCTTCGTGTTTATTATTTATTTGAACAAAATAGATCTCATTTTCTTGTTTTGTGGTAACACAGATGTCGAAACGTCAACGTCACGAGCTAATTTGAAATTGTTGTTTTCACTATTAACTTTTCGTTTAAATAAGTACGAAATTTATTTTAAATTTTGATTTTTTTAACATTCTGATGGCATTCATAATACAAACAAAAAAGATAATAACAATGTTTTCTTAATTTTTCATGTTACCTTGATACGAGTACCAACTAAAACAAAATTATTGTTTAAAAACAGGAAAACGGTATAATTATTGTTGTTGTCCGAGTTATTTGAATTCTGAAATATGAGTAATTACAAATCTAATAAATGTAATAATTGAGTTATTAATTATTTGTAAAGAGAATAAGAACTAAAAATTATTTTTATTTTGATGAATGGATAAAAAATTACTGAAATTCAGTCAGTTTATAAAATTTTTATTTCCTCTCCTTCCTTATAAACTGACTGAATTCCAATAATTTTTTATCCATTCATCATCCAACTCCAGTCAAGAAATTTTTAATACCTTCCCTATTTTTATTTTGTTTCATTATTCCACCAGTGAAATAATGAAATTAATAACCTAACTCAAATGAGTAAAATAATGTGCCAAAGTGCCTATTATTAAATGGATGTATGTTACGTACCAAATTGGATTTCTGGTTTGATTCTCGTAGTAAAATATTTGTATTTATTGTAGTCCATGTTATTTTCCGCTGTCATATACACTTCCCTGTAACAAAGCATCTACGAAATTCACCTTTTCTCTCCAATATTTACCCTTCTTTGTATCATAGACACAGAATTACTCGTAGCAACAACTTAAGCTGTAGCTGTCAGAAATATTCTGTTCCCTTTGATGGCTGCTCGCTGGGTAAATAAAAGTAAAAACGCGGCGGACACGGCAAATAAACAAAGCGCAGGAACAAATAACATCCAGGACCAGGATGCAATGCTGCTGTAATTGCAAATCTGCTTTGTGTTGCCTACGACACAACAGGATATTCTCTAACCACTCATACTCGGCAAGCTTTCGTAACAAATACCAGAAACTAAATATTTTCAGTTCCAATAGGATTGAAGAGACCACTGGCTTGATTTATATATTAAGGATTGGATTTTTACCTCTGGTTATAGTAGGGTAAGTGGGGGCGAAATGGACCACTATTTGGAACAAGAATTGTTACTGTATAATATTGAACAATATTTTTAAAAATATGATGTGACCAATACATTATCTCCCACCATTATAGAAATATATTCTGCAATGTTTTTTAGTACATGCAATTTGTATTTTTAAAATTAGTTTCTCATGACCGGTGAGAATATTTTTAATTCATATCATACACCAGATGAACTGGTTTGAAATTATGTCATTTGTCATATGTGGTACAATCTTCGTGTAAACAGCAACCACAAATTATACATTTTATCCAATTACCCTTCTATATCGTTTTTTATGTCCTCGTCCAAAGTAAAAGAAATATATTGTAATCGCGATAAATTTTGGTTTTTAGTTTTAACCATCCCTGAATCCATTTTCGTACAACTCAAAAATGACTAGCCGTAAAATTTTGAACTTTTGTATATGGGATACTATAACATCTAGTTGTGCACCTCTCTTTTCATAGCCAAAAGGGCACGATTAGCCGTATAATGTTGAAATTTTATTTATGTAGTTACTGTAATATCTAGTTATACACCTCAATTTTTTGTTCCAATCTGCCTTTTCACCGGGTAATTTATTTTGGAAGAAATTTAATAGATAGTAATTTAGTTGGGTTTCAAATTTTTGTAGAAAACATTTGATAATAAAATAACATTGACAACTGTCAATATATTTCGTGAGAAATATGTACGAAATAAATAAAACCATGTCTCTTTCTTTGCAAGATTTTGAGTGATTAAAATCATATTGTGCAATAAGGAATAGTGATAAACATTTTAATAAAATTTTCAAAAGATGATCCATTTCGAAGGGAAGTTCGAATGGAAGTAAAACAATGTTTATCCGTAGAATGATCTAACTTTCAAGTGAAATGTTTAAATGAAGTGCAGCAAGAAAAGTGTATAATTTAGCGTGAAATGGAAGTCATGTGGTGTCCACATCAGATTTTTAAAATAATTTTACTTGCATCTCACAATCCTCAGCTTCTTCATTATCAGCATCATCTGATTAACCATTTAACAACAATTCTTCAGAACTCATGGAATATTACCTAGATCGTCTACCTTTCTATGTGCGAATGATTGTTTCCCTTTTTACTGTTTGAATTGATATTTTTAACAATAAGAATCCTCTGGTACATATCTCCTTAGCATAAATTACTTACATACAAACTATGTATAAAAATAATTAGTTTAAATCTACTGAAATAATAATTAAATAATTATGTATATAAGGTAAAAAAAAATTGACAATTTTTTAAGTAAATCTTTGTTTATTTAGTATTGACTGCATTAATTTTAAAGCGGCTACTTACACTTACACTGTTTCTAAAGAATAAAATTAACATACCCTATGGAGATATCACTCTAATGTACTTTTAAAACAAAAAGTCCATTACTCCTATCGGACCATCTCTCCCCCACTTACCTTAGGTCTTTGGGACTCGAGAGGTATAAATATATCATTACCGAAGCTATAATAAATGATATTAATATATTGTTATTATTACAACATAAACAAAGTTGCACAAACATATGCAAAGAAAACAAAATGAGTTGTGCCTGATTGTTGCAAGCATCCCGTTTCGACAAGCTCGTACCAGCATCTGCCGTCAGCGTGCTCGTACAGAGATTCACGGTGTACCGAGTAAAACCTGGAATGAGTTATAGAACAATGCTTAATTTAAAATCCTCGCTCCTTTGTGGAACCAACTCTAGTGCTGGTAATTAGAGGAACAAAGGATCACGGCAGAGGGCGGGCTAGTTAGTGTCAGATTCACGGGCGGGGTAATTGGGGAACGGAAAGGGGGACTTACAGTGCATCCAATAATAACATTCAATAAATATGTGGTTTGTTATCCATTACTGGTATTGCTTGTCTTTATCATATTTTAATATTTTGGATAGGGTCGTATATGCACAGGCTACCTAAGCTTCAGCCTGTGAAAAACCTAAATTTCAAAATTTCGGTGAGCAACTTTTTTCTCAAAAACTTTTCATTTTCTAGATAAGTAAATATCGTTGCGCTGATTTCAAAACCTGTAATCTTATTATACCTGTTCGATTTTATTCTGTTGCTTTATTATCTAACTTTTATTTATTTGCAAAACCTATAACCCTATATCAAAGTTGTGTAGAGTTAAAACAAACCAAACAACAGTATTATACCAAAATTGTGTTGACAAACGCGAAATATCCCAAAAATAACTATTTTTGTGCCAAAAAATTTTTTTTGGGAAATAGAGTACATTTATAAACTTGACGTACTGATTTCAAATTTTCAATAGGAATTTAATTATATTTTTTCGTTCCTGAGATATTTTCTGTCAAATTGCATCTCAAACAATAATAAAGAATATTAATAAAGAAATAAAATTATATATTTAAAATACTTCCGAAATATGGGGGCTTTTTGTTACAGAGTGACGTCACATATATGAATTGCATTAGTATTTTCATTGCGGACTTTAAAAGACCGCGAATGTTTTGATTGGCAAGAGCAAAATTCTGACATCAAATCTGCCAAATGAGTTTGAAGGACACAACAGGCGTGACTTTGAGTCACAGTAAACTTCAGTTGTGTACTTTTAAAGTGTTGTTAGTTAAATTTGTGTCTTATATATTACATAATTTAGTTTTAAAAAAAATAGGGCCGCGGTGGTCTCGAACCAGGTCTTGTAAATTTTTTTATATTATGAATCCGCCCTCTTATCCACTCGGCTATGGAGCATTTTGTTTTGACGTTTCTTATTCGAAAATATGAAGGATAACCTTCAAAATACAATTTATTTTATCAAATATTTCAGTTAGAAAAGGCCATATTACACAACATTTGGTTTTATTAGATGCAAAATTAAGTAATCTAACTACCGATACCATATACACCCGATTTTATTTAGCGGGACAGATGGAAACAGCAAAAAACTGTTTTCCCATGTTACTTCCCTATGTCAAGGTTTTCAGTATTCACCCTGTATAATTTAAATATACGTACGATTTTTATGAATTTAGACTTATACTCTATTTTAATATTAATTCATGTTTTATAAATATAATGTTGAAACACCGTATATTTTAAGAACATTTTGGTCCACGAAGAAAACTCCATATTTGTGACGTCCGATTGATTATTTAAAATTTTGGAAGTCTCGCTTATTAATATAAACATTTTCATTTGACTTTCATCAATAATTTAGTGTGCCTCATACTTTAAAATGAAACCGCCATTTCTCGACATGTGATTTTTATAACAAATACTTCCTTTATCTGATATGTATAAATTGATTTGGCATTTGATTTTCGTTTTGGAACGAATTTAGCAAATAGAAAATTGCATTGTATATCTTTTATCATGTAATAAAATCTGTGTATGAACAAAATTGTATACTCGAAAGACGTGATAATATGCAGATAAGTCTATATAAGCTTTAAAGTTGATGAGTTTTATATTTACATGGAATGCATACAATAAAACTTTACATTCTGCTGCCATCTCATAAAATATTTTATAAATAAATCCAGAAAGATAATAGCCTGTATCAAGATATATGTTAATATATCTCTATAAAACTCTCTATGCTGCCGTACTCGTATATTCTCATGCTGTTTATTTCTGTGATCTTTACGCCAGGCTCTATCTTCCCCATAAACGAAACTAGCAAACTAGGACGTGCATTTAAAATATTAAATAAATCTCAGAGACTTGCACCTCGTAAACTTTACCGAATTCGTCTCTGCAAATGAAAATATGAATCTTTAATTACTGTATCATTTTGAGTTATATCTCCTCTCCAAATATGAAACGATTTTTAGCGTTAATAATTTCTTAAAATACGGATCAAATGAACTGATACTAGAATATACATAGGCGTAGCTAGACATAATGTTGGTTTACAAAATAAATAAGTGTTAATTTCTTTCATTTGTAAATCAAAACAAAATATAATTCAAAGTTGAATTAAAATCTCATAAAATACAGTGGCTCACAGAATTATTCGTACAGCTAAGTTTTCTATTTAAAAAGTGATAAATAGAGTACTTTTAAAAATAATATTGATATATTACTGACGAGATCATATTCTCTCATATTCCAGTTATAAAATTCAATAGCCAATTATGAAAAAAATATTATTTTCTTATGTAAATTAAATAAAAAGTTAATAGCTACCGATGACGTAATCATCATCTAGACTCCCCTACCCCCCATGTCATCCAAAATAAGCAAAACAAAGACCCCCCCACCCCCCTATAGTGCTTACGTAATACTTGAACGGCCCCTAAGTGCTCTAGATCCTATATTGCGATATTTACTCTAAATAAGTATCCAAAAGGATTCTAATGAAAATTGAGAATATTTCATTCGCAACGTATCCAGTCAAAACTATCAATAACTATATCTGGAAATTATTGGCAAATCTGTATTCCTATGGTTAACAATAAGTGTTTTAGGTGTCCTTGTATACATTTTCAACTTACTTCAATTTCAAAATTCTTTCTTGTATTTAAAAATTATAATTTTATTGGACGATATTAACAAATTTTCATTGTATTTTTTGCATGCTGGAATTTTTTATGCAGTTCTTCAAATACGGCATTAGCGAAAAAACAGAATTCGTCAAAAATTGAGAAAAATAAAAGACATCTTGTTTTTTTTTTCGATTTAGGCTATTTTCAGTTTTACCTTTCTAAAAATTGAATTCGTTGGAAGTAAAATCTGAAAATTGATATTTTTTTTTTTTTTTTCAAACTACAATGTAATGCATTCTGATTTGATTTGATTTTCAAGTCAAATGTAGTAATTCACAAACAACATTAAGCTACTTGATTTGATGAAATCCTGGGTGTAAATATTTCAATATATATTTCTGTATAAAACAGATTTCGCACACCCATTATTGAGTAATAAATTGTGAGTGATTTTCTTTAAAACTAAATACAAATAGAAAAAGCATATATAAAGCCTTTATTTGTAAAGGAGTGAGACTCAATATATGTTGAACTAGAAATTAAAATTAAATTATTGAAAATAAAAGAAGAGATACCAGACGATTTTTTACAGTCGTCTATTTCATGTGACATCCTTTCCATGTTCAATAAAAATGTCCTTAATTAAATCCTTTTTTAAAAAACTTCATAAAAGATTCCAAAATCAATATTCTACCCCAAGATTCAAAAAGGGAAAATAAAAATTTGACATTAATAATAAAAAACTTAAAATATTCCGTTTAAATTCCGGGAATAAAAAGTCAAAATCCTGCTGTGTTGGCTCTCGCAGCAGGAGGGGTAATCCTGCAGGATTCCTGCTAACCACTGCAGACGGCTCCTGTCTGTTTCAGTTACGCGGGCGGGAATTCGTTCCGACCTCAATGTTTTTCAGATAGTTTCATAACTGGTTAACGAATTTCAGTTAATCGTAGGTGACAGTATCAATGACGTAAGTGATGAAATTTTTATTTTTACATATGTATATGATACTAGACAAAGAAATTAAAGAGGCGTATACATTTTATCCTCCACATATGTTATATTGCTCGACTTTGTATCTTTCAAACATTCAATTTTGCACATTTAATCCACGAAAAAAATATCTTACACACATTTTATCTTGCACACATTTTATCATCGACACATTTTATCTTCCATTCATTTTATGTTCCATACATTGTATATTTGCCAACGTTTCATCTTTAAAACATTGAAATTGTATCTTTCATTCATTTTATTGCCCATTCAATTAACATACTCATAATTAGATAAAATATTTAATGTTATATGTTTCGGAAGATAAAATAATGTGTAAAAGATTAAATTTGTGGAACATAAAATGAGTAAAAGATAAAATGTGTGGATGATAAACAGATAGATTGGGAGCAAAAATACAGTCTACCTGTGTCTTCTTCTACGATCATGCTTTCGATCATACTATGATGTCGTCATATATCCCTTCTCCAAAATATGAAATAACTAATAAATATATTATTGCAAACTAATGTTTAGTTTTTATTATTAAAAGGAACTGTGGCTGTAGTATTTAGTTTTTATATTTTATGACTTTTTATTATCATCTTCTATTATTAATTCAATTAGAATTCTGGGAATATTTATATCAAATAAAGCTTTTATTACATTCTACAATAAAAATAGAACAATTCCATGTATATTTAATTATATTATGTTTCGAAAAATTAATAAAAGTTTCCCAGAAAATATTATGTATCTACTACGAAGAAAATATATTATTTATTTGATTATTTTGTGTCTTGATATACAAGTACTAGTGTATATTATAAAAGGTGACTTCAAATGAAATAATACTGTAGATAGATGTACACCTCAGACAAAGACAGAGCATCAGAGACTATTTTGACATACTTTTACGAAGTTATTTAGAAAAGTGATAGCAAGTGAGACAACATAACTGGTATTTCTAAATTTTAGACAAATACAATGCTTCAAAGTATGTCGTTGCTATGATGACAATATACATTTTAGTAGTTTTGGTATCTATACTATATTTCTCGCAGTTGATCACGTCATCAATTTCTGCTTCAAGAATTATTAAACTTTTTTCTTGCGTCGTATACGCATAATAAATGAGCCTTTTATTCGCTATCTCATTATCGTACAATTTTCAGAGGGGTATATATTCTAGCTGTATTTAACCAACGACAAAAATGAAATAATAAAAAAATAATTTGTCTTTTATGTCATTTCTGTCATTTATGGAGGTAATTTTGACGTTGACAGTTTATGTTTCATTGTGTGTTGGTAGTTCTGTTAGTTTTTTCTTCAACTTTATCCATATGTTGCATTAATTTTTATATTTGTATGTAATATTGTCAGTTTTGACATTTATTTCTAAATCACACAACTACATCCGACAAGATCATCAATCCGCCTTCCCTCCAACGATTTGAATCACATGGTTACAATTGATGACGTTTAGATCAACTACGGGAAATATAGCATAGATAAGTACAAAATCACGGAACCGAAATGTGAGACTGGGGTTCAAATCGCAGCTTTGCCAATCTTTTTCCAAATAAATATATGAATGTATCGTGGTTCGGAACCCACCATAAGCTGTAGATATAGGCTAACCACCCACATCACTAGAATTAAAACTTGTCACGAATCAAAATCAAGTTCTTTAGGTATTTGTACTATAGACAAATGAATAAACAATAAATTAATAATGCCAAATTCAACCATGGGCATCATTTTAATTTGAGATATATAATGTATAAAAGTGAATGGTAGAGTAATAATAGAGGTAGTTTATTAATAGCATGGAATAGAAATTGTCTTTATAATTTAATAACAGTGGGCGAAAACATGTCGGGTGAAATTGATGTACGTGTTCGTTAACCACCCAATTTCAATTTGCGCATTCCCACACCCTGTAGGGTATAATCCGGGATTGTAATCCTTTTCACTTCATTTCACCCCAATATTTCACGTCCTCGCGCCAGCAAACCGTATTCTTCCCCTAAATGATTCCTAAGCAAATTCCGCTGCCCTGTCGGCAATCAAGAAAAATACCTCTTTCATTGCTGATTCGCTAAACGGGATTCAAATGAAATATGGAAAAGTTTCCACTTCATTCAAGAGTCCTATGACTAGAGATGGCAACTATTTTTAAAAAGTACCATTGTAACCAAAACTGCTGGTACTAGATTTTTTTGGTCACTCCTTAAAATTGTGTTTACATATATGATATATTATAAAAATATTCATTTTTGGTCCCAAATCGGGTAAAACTTTTACAAGGTAGAAACGAAAATTGGAAAAATCTAAGGTGTTCGATATTTGGCGGTTTTTGTTTTCCTTTTCTAAAACATTGTATTCTATGGGGGAAAAAATCTAAAAATTGATAAACCTTTTTTTAAGTATTTCGAGGTTAAAATTTAGAAGTCTTAATATCTCGAAAACGAGAAGAATATTTGGAATTAGGGAATCTTGAGTCTAAAAGTCTAAAAAAATAAATAGTTTTGGAGACAAAAAGTTCCTCAGCACGTAATTGAAATGTAAGTTTTTTCTTCACCGAATCTTTCCAAAAAGGTTTATGTGGAAATAGTATATTGTGCAACAAGAGCAGAAAGTTACCTATTTTCCACGAGGTGTGAAAGATTCACATAAGGTAGGAAATAGGTGATTCTGCACAAGTGGCGCACTATATTTTTCGAGATATTTTTCTAAAGTTGCGCAGCCGTTTTTGTATTCTGTGCACAATGGGCTTGTTCATCATTTTTTTATTTGATTTTATAATTGCATTTAAAAATGGCAAATATCTAAATTTCATAAGAAAAGTAAAATTTAGAGATTTTGAATCGCATGGTAAAATTGTTTAGATTGTATCTTTACTCTTGTTTAGAATATATTTTAAAAAGTACACTTTTTTGAGGTGTAATTTTACCTACCAAATGAGATCAAGTAATCTTGAAAATTTAAAATCAGTACCACAAAGAATATTTTAGACGAGTTAAATCAATTTTCCAGTAAAAACTTGAAAATTCTAATAAGGTTCAACTAATATTAGAAATAATTCAATAACGTAAAATGCATTCATATTTTAATCAAAAATGATTTATTTCTTTACTACCTTTCGGTTAAACAATTATGACTTAACATAAGTTGTTTTACTTCATCCCTATCCTTAGTTACCAATGAAAATAAATTAAGAAAAGGGTTGCTACTTGCTACTGCCCGTTTTCAATAAGAATAAAAAGAATATCCCAGTAATATTTAAAACATAATCCCAAATCAGAAAAATTTCATTCCATTCCCCCTTTAATGAGTAAAATCATTTTAGAGTACAAATCACTCCCGAAAACTTCCTAATATCCCGAAAAAATCTCCGAGAGAAATTCAAAGATGCCATCATGTTGAGTTAGTGCGGAGAGAGACAGCGCTATGCCTACTAATATTCCCGTCTCGTTCGCTGAAATTTCATCTCCTTATTGCTTATAAACCTCGGGCGACTTCGTTAAGAATCATTTCCTTATCGAATAATACCACTGCCTAACTTCGCCGCTGAGAAATCGACCTGCAGGCGTTTATCTGTCTTTGTTCTACACACTGGAGAATAGGGCACGTAGGTGGGATGAAGAAAAGGATTCGTTCAGTAATGTTTACCTTGCGAACGGGTTGATTGTTATTAGTAATAGAATTGTATTATATGAGGTTTGTATTATATGAGTACCTAGTAGATAAAATGATGGATTGTATTTCTGACAACCCTTGAAAAATCCACTCGCAAAATCTCTGTCATTTGCGAGCACGCTATAAAGCATGTTATTTTAATTTGTGATTAAAGGACTAATAGAAACATACTCTACTCAATATGAAAATCGTTTATATAACCATATTAATAATTTAGTACAAAATTTATTAGACAATTCCTCAGAAATAAGAATATTAAAAAAAACTAAATCTCTAGATTTTTTAGCATCTAAATTATGAAGAAAAAATCTGATGTGTCCAACACAATACTTCCCGCCACTGTAGTAATACATATATTCAAGTTATTCAATACATTTAATTTGTAGTTTTAAAATTAGTTCGCTATTGCAGTTCAGAATATTTTTAATTCATTTCATACCTAAAATTTCCTTCATAAAATTTGTATGACCAGTATGAGATGACAGCTATTTTTGACGTTACTAAAACTGGAACGGAACTTACTTTGATTCACGCATGCAAATACATTTGTAATATATTTCTTCCATCTTTTTAAATTTTACAATAAAATTACTACAAAAAAACGTCACAGACACACACTCGGACATACAGACTTCACGGTAAAAATAGCACTCGGGAAATCTGATCAAAACAATACCTCCCTTATCTAAATATTGATAGGCGGGAGGTAAAAAGATCTTTTTTGAAGTTGCAGTCATTTAATAAAATCTACTAATACATCAACGTTTCGATTGTAAATCAGTCTTCATCAGGGTACTGAAAACAGTGCAAACATTCAAAACATACAATTAAAATATTATAAACATACATGATTCAAAGAGTGAATTGTACTAATATTGTAAGTACTAATTATTTTTATAAAAGAGAGCACAGGAGACGGCGAGAGATTATGGCACCACACGCCACAGAAAATATAGTTACAAAGTAATAGTATTTTGTGCAAAAAGTGCAGAAATTCCCTTATTTCTTATGAGGTGTGAAAGTTTCGGCACGAAACGAAGTCGAATGCTGGGAAATTGGTGATTCTGCACGAGTGATATACTATACTTTTTCTAAGACCACACTACTAAATACATACCTTTACGCATGCGTAGTGTTGGCAATTACTGTGAGAAATGATATTTCCCACACTGCACATGCGCAGTGTTGACAAATATTGAGTAATGATTTCTCACACTTTAATCCACGATTGTGGGAAATACGCAACTTTCAAGCTTTATGTAGTATGAGAAAAGTGCCACTTTTCATAGTGGTCGTAGAAATAATTATTTCTTCAGATTACATATCATTTTTTTCTTCACGTAATAATTACAGAAAGATAAGCGTAATATTTTAAATTATTTTTAAGAAATTGGTTATTTTTTACAGTGTAAATCTGGCTTTTGCTTTAGGAAAAAAATATCCTCTATGGTATAAATATATAATTATACATTTATTTACAATTTTAATGTACATAAATTTGTTTTATGTGAATTTTAGTCTATTTGTAAATAAATATAATTACTGTGAATATATATTTACTTAATGTATGTTGCCACATGACTACAAACACACATATGTAATGCTGGTTGCTGTTTTTATACAGAGTAAACATTCAAATTAATTTTAAAAGTGTACCGGAACAAGGTATTATTTAGTAAATCTATGGTCATTATCAAATTCAGTCCTTAACGATTTGATAAGTCTATTAATCGAAGGTAATAAAATTAGGCTTAAGTTGAAAAATTGCCTGAACGAAAATTAAATTAATGATATTGAAATTGATCCTAAAAAAATTAAGATAGAACACTTTGTAATACCTTATAATATTGTAATAATGAGTTAAATAAATCTTAGCTTAAATGTAAAGACGAATATCTCTGTGTAAATATTTATCCTTTATTAATTAGTCATTTCAATTATGGACTTAACAATGATAATATTGACTTCACACCTTCTTAACCACGGTAAAAATAGCAGGAAAAAAAGAAATAATGACTTTGATATTATACAATAGTTATTTGTATCACTAGTCCAAATAATGCGAGATCTCGCAAAAGAGTTTCTGGACGTGTGATACACAAGATTTTTGCGCCGAAGACACTTTTAATTTATTAAAGAAATATTGCTACTATTAAAAGTTTTTACTCTATAGGTTTTTATGTTAGTAACATTTTCGATTCACATGGATATATAAACAAGTTACTGTTTTTTTTTTTTAATTTAATTAGTTCTAACCTAGAAAATAAAATGTGAATTGATATTTTCCAACAATTAATAATCATATAACACGAGTATAATATGATTAATAAATCAAAAATAGTTGTTTTAATTAACTTTTGACATTACCAAGAAAATAAAATTAATATTTTTGACAGAATGTAATGCTAAAATATTTAAGTTATGTATCTCCACATTTTGCCGGCTTAGGTAAGCAAACAGAGAGTTTCTCGACGATTTTGAGATCTGTAATATTAGTCATAATGGGACGGAGGAGTGAAAAATAACGTTTTGTCATTTGATTATGTATATTAAATTTAAACTGTATTATTGTAATTAATTTTACATCTAAAATAAAATAATAACTATTTATGTAATAAGTAAGGAAACAAACGTAGTTATTTAACGCATGTGAAAATTAAAAAGCGAGACGCAGGCAAGTTTTATAAGAGCAAAAGTTAAATAACAACCCAATTTCCTGTACATGTTTCATACAAATTTTTATTACTTCCGTTTGAATATGTATAAAAATATATTTCACATTATGAATTTTTAATATTTGAATGACAGTTATAAAATTAACAAAAAAGATTATACTAAGGACTCCTTTATTTTGTACGTTACTAAGTTACTATAATAAAATTGTTAATTATAAATAGTCAAACGATATGAATAATGATGTCATTCGAGTTATTTGAATTGTGAAATTTTAGTCATTATGATTCTAATAAATGTAATTACTGTGTTATTAATATTTGCAAGGAAAATAAGGACAAAAAATAGTATTTTTGTATCTATTAATGTTTTTATATATGTCTACTTTCCATTTTGATTTGAAGTTAAACATTGATTTTATTATTCCACAAGTGAAATAATGCAATTAATAATATAACTGAAATTAATAAAATTAAAAGTCTCTTATTAAACAAAATAGAAAAATGCACGGAATAAAATATTGTCAAAACAACTCGGTAATAAAGCAGCATTTGCTAAACCAAGGCCTGCTGTGACCATCTAAAATCCTGAGGGAAATCACCCCTCCACCATACGAAGGAATGTAGTGGAGTACTCATATTAACTTGGCATTTTGAGCTAATATTAAATTTTGAACTTCTTGACGCATCGCATGCTATTTTAATATATAATGGCCAGACGCGACTTTGTGGTGTGCTTTTAAGCTCTCAAAGCTTCAATGAACTTACGTGTGATGTTTTTCAGATGCAGAGCTTGAGCTTTGGAAGCCCTGATAGATGCGATGCAAAAATAATAAGTAAAGTATTTGTTTATTTTTTAAAAATGGCAACTTATTTTGTAAACACAATTCTACAAAAATAAAAGAAAAACATTTGAAAATATTATCTTGAATTCCTAATTTTAAAAGTGTATTACTGTCAAATTAGATTTCTGAATAATACTTCAGAAAAAAACATGTTTTAACTCTCAAGGATATGTTGTATCATATGTTTCGAATATAAGGAACAAAGTAATATCATAAACTAAAAACATAATAAATATTTTAATAACTCATCTACAAGTTACTCTCTTAGTTCGTGAATTTTTAAACAGTCGCGAAATTCTATAATAAACTACTGAAGCTGAAACCTGAAGCAATTTTGGACTGACATGACTTACAGCTGGAACCTGAAACGGAGGCGAAAATTCATCCCTTACTGTTTTGTATACTCTCTTAATTCCCAAAAAAAGGAAATTATCATTGCACAAATTTCAAAGTTAAAGGAGTATGGCTTCTTATAAAATAAAATTTGAAAATTTAATTTTACTGCATATTCTTATGGCTTTTTCTTGAAATATTAGTGTTAAACAATGATATTTAGATTGATAAATACAATTATTTTATTCACTTATTTCCTTATAAATGTGATTAATGTGGTGCACTTTCCGAGCTATCTAGAATATCTAATAGACTTCTGATAAAAGCTTTTTATGATATAATAGTAATAATTTAAAATTGCCGCGTACGACAGTTGAAAGCAAGACTGTGATTGGCTGAAAAGAAAAAAGTGATGTCAGTGTCTGAAATCTACATTTTGTTTTCTTTTGAAAAAATATACTTAATCATTATTTTGGTTAAACATGTTTAATATTAAATATTATTTATTATTTAATAAAATAGTACGTAATGGTAAATAGCACATTACGTACGATTAAAATAATGTACTGTAAAAAATAAAATATATAATAATAAATTTTGATAGTAAATACAGCCAACTTAAAATTTCCAATAGATATTATGCAACAAGTGCAGAAAGTAGACTACTTCTCACGAGGTGTGACAGTTTCGGCACGAAACGAAGTCAAGTATTGGAATCTCAAGGTGGGAAATAGGTTATTCTGCACTAGTGGTACACTATACTATTTCTACGACCACACTGCTAACTGTTACAGAACCAGAATTCATGCACGAATATATAAAAAACAATACGGCGCAGGTAACCTTACAAAGAGTACCATCACGCATGCGCAGTGTTAGCAATTACTGTGAGAAATGATATTTCCCATATAACAAATACTGTGGGAAATAATTTCTCACACTTTAAGCTATGACTGTGGAAAATACGGAACTTTCAAGTTTTATATAGTATGAAAAAAGAGCCACTTTCCATAGTGGTCGTACAAAAAAATTATTACAAAAAACCTAATCATTTACATACTTTCAGATAGTATTGTAATGAAACATTAATGGTTGTAGTATTTTTTTTTTGTTGTTAAATTATTTGTGTTTTCTTGTGGAAGGACGATTCGCGTAGGGTTACTTTATAACATTCTACCTTCCTCTTGTTAGGCATATGACATAGAGGCACTATTTTACGCCGCGTAGAAGTCATTGCTGGGACTATTCGTCGTAAATAACGAAAAACTCTGGAGTCCTCATGTCGTAAAACAAGGAACTATATTATGTGATGCTTTATTTACTAAAGTTTACTAGTGCCAAACATATTTGTCAATATAATGACCAAACTTTTTAGAATGGTGTTATCGCCAATATGAATTCAATCTACATATGATTCTTGGTGGAATGTACTATAATTCGTTTGTATTTGGATTGTAATATTTAGCTTATGTCAATCCGGAATTAAAATGATAAAGTTATTGGTTACTCTGAGTTCATTCTCACGTCATCAATTTCTGCTGCAAGACTTATAAAACTTTTATCTACCATCTTTGTCGTATATGGATAGCATAGATGAGACTTTTTATTCGCTATCTCTTTATCATTCATATTACAGTGGGGAATATACCTATGCTATCTACATCTAACCAACGACAAAAATGAAATAGAAAAAGAAGTGCAACAGCGATAATGGATATTTTCAAATATTTAAAAAAATTGAATATGTTACTCGTGTCATTTATTACAATGAAGGTGATTTTGGCGTAGACAATTTGTGCTTTATTGTGTGTTGGTAGTTTCGTTAGTTTACTCTATACCTCTTTTTGTAAATTTCATCCATTATTATTAGTACCCGACCGAAGTTTCGGTTTCGGTCAATTTCTGTCAAGAATGCTGGTTTCGGCCGCAGTTTCTGTTTTGGCCACAAATTGGCTTGTTATGTTAAGAGAGTAGCATATTATAAAAGAACCTGTTACATAGTAACAAATACTTCTTTATTGTTATAATTTATGATATTTGTGAGGTCCATTAGTGATATATAACTAAAGTGTTTACTTCTTTAGTAAAGATAGTGGCCCTTATTACGAGCACACTTTTATGAGTGCTTCTGTTAAAAGTGATGTTTGTCCTCATAACATTATAATGTAAAATCAGACTTCCTAAAAACTGCGTTCGTAATTCGTACTATGGCACTACGGGGTATCTCTACAAAAATAACGTGATTTTCTAAATTGAAGACTTTTATTAAATTTATTATAATATTTTAAAAAGTAAGAAAAATACTACAAATACCCGAGTTTAATAAAAATTACCTTCATAAGTTTCGATTATGGTTTCGGTTTCAGCTGAAAATCGTGTTTCAGTTGGATATTAATTATTACATTTGTTTAGAATACTGTCAGCTTTGACATTTGTTTACTTCGGAAATCACACGATTTCACCCAAAAAGATGTCATCAATCCCCTTTTCGCTTTTCCCCTTCGATTTGAATCACTTGGTTACAATTGATGACGTGAGGATCACCTCATGGAAACAAACTTTAAGTTCACCGGTTCATTTTGGCCATTTTGGTATTTGCTCCAAAATTTCCAAATGGCCAATGCGCCCCTGCATATATCAAATCAATATTCTATGAAATACGTTGCCAGTTACCACATCAGTTTAAAATCTTGTATGTATTTATAGGTTACTCTAATATTACAAATACTATTAAACTTATAGGCCAATTCTGAACAAATCTGTAAAACTTACATATCTGTTATCTGTAAATCTGTAAAAAATGAACAAAATCGCAACGATAGTAGACACTCTTATGTATAGTTTTATATTAATCAACAAAAATAGATGCGTTTTTGTCAGTTTTTTACAGATTTACAGATCTGTAATTTTCAACAAAATCTGCTGAGTGTACCAGTATTTAAAAGCAACAACCGTTATGAATTTCCAGTTTCCACATTATTTATTAATCCTTAACAACCCTTTTTCCGGCAGTTGGTTTGTTTGAAGTTTTGTAAAATAATTCTTAAATAATAGATGCGTTCTGGAGAAGAGAAACTTTTCCAGTGACAGCGGTGTTCTCGTCTCTAGTCTCGGCCTGGATGTCAGGCCGGATCCTCCAGGATCCAGGATACACCCTGACTTGTGACTCCCGATACCTCAATCCTGTCTAGTCCTGACACCGTTCCCAGGGGATGGAAAGGATACAGGGGATTAATTTTTCCAGGAGACGTTTGCTTTGCTCCAGTTTTTAAAACACTGTTACGAAATTAGTTCTTTCTTATTTATTCTTGGAAACACAGTCGGATATAGCACTATTTCTGGTATTCTCTGAAACGCTCAAATTTTAATATTTTCCAGAAAAACCGTTTACTTCTTAAATATAACTTAATTTTTCTACTTTAGTTTAAGAAGAGACTTTTTATTTTACTAATTTTAGATAGATTTTTAACTTGAATATTTCAGTTGTGAAATAATTAGATCATTATTTTACTAGAAATCAAAATGAAAAGTTTCCCTATACAGGGTGAGTCATCGAAATGCCCGTTTTCGATATCTCCGTTGTCGTTAGAAATATAGCATAAATTTATTAACAGAATTTATTCGTCCACTCAAGGAGCATAACGTAAAATTATTTTTACATATACACGGCGAGAATTGTTTGCCTTTTTTTAAATGGAACACCCTATATATTTTTACATTTTTTAATTATATTTTATTCTCCTATACGAACATATGAATTTTGTTTTAGTTTTCCGCGGCGTTGCCAAGTTATTCTGTTTATTCTCTAAAAAAGACCAAATACACACATTGCTTTATAAAGGCATACTGTAGTTATTTTAATAGTAAAAATTAAGAATTTTTTTTCTCTGCAGCTGTAACTATACTCTATGTTCTCACATAATTTTTTTAAGTGTTCAATAAAGCGAATCAAATTTACTCAATTTCAAATGACTAACTCGCCATTTTCAAATGGAACATCCTATATTTTATAATTCAGTTGGGTGTCTTTTATATTATCTTCATATGTTATTAAGGGTACTATCATGACTCCCATTCAAATACAAATAGATAACACAGATATAAAAGAATATATTCAAAATTTTTCGCGTTAAATGATATTAAAATAAAGGTTAATGTTTGTTAAAACCGGTTTATTTTTTTAACGGTTAAAGGTATTTTCGGCCTTAAAAAATATCGGTTAAAGTTCGCAATTTTTCTTTCAAAGTATCGGTTACCAGTTTTTTTTTAATTAGTTACATGCCCCGGTTTTTACGTTTATTTACTTTGGAAATCACATGATTTCAACTGCCAATCATCAACAATTCATTTTTCCCTTTGGTGATTTGAATCACATGGTTACAGTTAATGACGTGAGAATCAACTCAGAGAAACAGATCTTACTAAAATTAGTTTTATTAATTAATTTTCTATTATATAAAATTGTTCTGTCAGAAAACACCATTAGTTATTTTTATGTCTGCGGGTAACCAGGCTTGCAGGTTTTTTGTAGTGGCCACCCTGTTAACTCCAATAAAACTAGAAACATTGCGTGTTATTTCCCTTTGTGCAGAACGATATTTTAGTAATTTTTTTGTGAAATTTATAACTGTCGCAGTGTATGTGTATAAAACACGTAAAATATATGTTTCGTTCCCTTCTCGGGTCCTGAGAATTCTCCAGGAATCTACTCATCTTCTTCTATCATTTTCTGTCTCTTTCGCACCCTTTGTGCACGCCGTATCGTCCTCTCGCTCTGCCAACACGATGCGAAGAATGGGAGAAAAAATAAAATGGAATAAAATTCGTAGTATGTTACACGGTCTTGCATTTTAAATGGAGCCTTTTCGTACAGGTTTAAAACATTTTGATGATTGTTTTTGATGGGGATGGTTTGTTTATGTACCCAGCGAGTAACAGTTTTATGAACTTCATAAAAATAAAAACAGAATAAAATAGCATGCGCAAAGATCAGAACAAATTTGATTTCGATTTATCATAAAATTATGTTTTGCACTCTTCAAATAAAATTGTTTCGCATCGTTTAAGCAACGTCGGAAAACTCAGCTTCCTAAGTTTCCCTCAAATTTGCACAAGAGTTATTGAAAAACTGTTTTGATAATAAAAAAGTACAATGTCCCATAAATCTTTTTGCCTAACAATACTAAAATAAAATAGTGGAATATTAAATAACATTTCATTTGAAATAATAAATTTAGTGCATTTAGTTTGCAATGTTGAAACACATAATCACAGTATTTAACATAGGAAAGTAGTTTTTGGTAAATAAAAACTGTCTGGCTAATAACGTCACCGTATTGTACAGGACAATACTACATGTTATTTAATACAAAATACTTCATTTTAATAACATAATTCAGTGTAATCAATCAAAATCAATAATAATAATAAACTATTATAAGTGTAATGTATAATAAAAGAAAGTAGTGAAATATTCAGTAGCGGATTTAAGGAAGGACTATAGCCCAGGGCGGTAGAATATAGGGGCAGCAATTTTTTTAAATGTCATACAGGAACAAGTAGGTAACAACAATAATCACAAATAATATGTAGATATGTTTTTAATTTAATATCCAAAACCACTGTTGATCAAAATTGAGGCAGTATTAATCATTTTGTGGTATTAAGCAAGAAATATAAAGACAACAAGATTTTTTAAGTCGATGACAATTTTAATTTATTAAAGATATATTATTACTACTTAAAATATTATACGCTAAACGTTTTTATGTTATTAACATTTTCAATTCACATGGATATATAAACAATTCACTTGTTTTATTAAAAAAAATTGTGACATTTGTTTTAATCTGAAAAATAAAATGAATGTGAATTGATATTTTTCAACAATTAATGTAATCGTAATCGTAAAACACGAGCATAATATGAATAATTAATCAAAAATAATGGTTTAAATTAACGTTTTACATTTTCAATAATGTTAAATTAAAAATTTTCACATAATATAATTCTAAAATGTAAGGGTTGGCATCTCTACATTTTACCGGCCTAGGCACACATAGTTTCTGGACGATTTTGAGTTCTGTAAGTCATATCGGATGGAGGCATGAAAAATATTGTAGATTTCTTGAGTTTGCAAAACAATTATCTAGGAACCAAGCCTTCCCGTACTTGATATGTAAGTAATTATTGTTTGAGAAATTTAATTTCTTTTCAATGTTTCTCTCAAACTTAATTTTTTAGAATATTAAAAAAATTCTAGAATATTTAATCAGGTTTTGCAAAGGTTAATGACATGAATTCTCTCTTTTCTTGAATAGACTAAGTTAAATTAAATATTTGAATTTTCAAACAATATGTCACACAATAATTAAAATACGGAATATGAAATAAAACCAAGAATTAATACGTGTACGTGTATACTTATGCGATATGAGTTGATCCAATATGAAATAAATAATTCAGAATATTATAATATAATTTATAACCTAAACCCACAATAAATAAAAGTTATCATTATTGAGTTTTATTTTCCACGATTGTGTTTTGTTTCAAGGGATCTGTCGTTTATTTGCATGAATAAACAATAATTTATTTATTTGTTGCAGTTAAACAATTATATGTTGCAAACATTTCAATAATGCAACCTTTATTTGTTTTCTACTATATATTTGTGCAAATTTATTGGTATTTACCACAGACAATACATAATTTAGATTGCACATTAAATTATCAAATTAATAATTCAAAATTTTATTATAGTTGCGTATTACAATTATTGTTATTTATGCAGTATTTAAATTAATAAATATATTATTCACATTTCACATATTATTTTCATTGTTAATAACAAAACAAATCAAATATCATTTCATATTAATTGTTCTAGATTATTAATTAAATTAAATAAAATTCATTTGTCAATTGTTTAAAAATGCCACGCCAACTGTGTATGAAATAACAAAAGAGCTTGGCATCTGTTTAGTATTAAATCGAAACGGGATATAAATTTGTATCATCTTTTGTTTTATGAATTCGTCGCTGTAATGAATATAATTTTAAAACAAGATATCCACGTGCAGGGGATATATCATTGTGGATATCGGATATCCTGTAATAAAATAATTTTCCGCGAGAGAAATTCTTTCAATTTTGTAATGAAAATGTAGGAAAATGTTTCACATTTGTCTCAAATTCATTAGTTTGGAAATTGTGGCATTATTCACCACAAGAAAAATTTCAATGCGAGAGCTCCACTTTTAAAAGCAACTCAGTCATTGTTCCTTGTTTTCTACAAGTTTCCATTTTTTTTTCGTGTAGGTAATTTCAAATCCATTGCAATTTATTGAGGATTGTGATCTTATTACCCTCTATTACATTTTTTTTGGACAATGGTGGCTCAATTAAATATAATCCTTCGACTTGAAAAAGGATTGCGAGATCATGGGTTCAAATCCCAGCGTTGTGAACTATTAACCAAATGAAATACTGCTATGTCCGAGTGGTTTGGAACTCACTATAAGTTGTAGAAGCCATTAGCTGATACTCTACACCACTAAGAAGCAAGTAAAACTTGTTATGAAACAAGTATCTTAGTTACCTGAGATCATGTTCAATCTAGGAATGTTGTGCCATTCACAGATAAAATTTCGTAAAAATCTATGTGAACCACTTAGTTTTTGTCGAACATTTTTATTAGAATGTCATTCACTTCTTCATTCAAGCTAGTAGTATATTAATAAAAATGATTTTTGACAAATCGGAACAATGGAGATGTCAACCATATTTTTTTTATAATTTCTTTTTAATGTATAAGGGACACTAAGATTATTGGTAAAAATTAGATGAAAATGTTTATATTAATAAGCGACTTCCAAAGTTTGAAATAATCAATTTGATGTTACGATTATGGATTTTCTTGTTAAACTGTTTTCCTCGTAAAAAATAAATTAATATAATATACTTAGTATAAGTCCACATTCTTAAAAAAATGCACGTGTATTTAAATTAAGTAAGTTTAAAAATGATATTTGTATTCAAATAAAAACTGTTTGAAAATAGCAGTGGCATTTTAGAAAATTACACATAAATAGGTAATTTATGCACTACTCTCGTAAATAATACTGTCATAGATGTAATAGAAATAATATTAGTTAATATATAAGACAAAAATTCAATTAATAACATTTTAAAAGTACACAACTAAAGTTTACTGTGCCTCAAGGTCATGCTCGTTGTGTTCCCGGTCTTTTAAAGTCCCCAATCAAAATATTGATGCATTTCATATTTCATATAAGTAACGTCACGCTGTAACAAAAAACCCGCGTATTTCGGAAGCTTCAATTATATAATTTTATTTCTTTAATTAATATTCATTATTATGCATATTCTTTCTATTTTTTAAACTAATTCCTCTAAATTCGATTGAGCTAGAATACCGAATTAAGAGAAACCTGGATATTTTCCGGGACAAATACAATCGAAATAGTGTACTGAAACCCAGGACTGTCTCGCCTAATCTGGAATGAACTTTTAAATTATCTTACATTTGTTTCATTTGCCAATGACTAAAATACAAATAAAATTATGAATGAAATGTATGGAATGTCTGTACGAAATGAAGGTGCGTATTGGTGTAGTGTGGAATATATAACTGGCATTCTGTTCTCGGTTCCGTAACAGATCTCCGGGTGGACTGCCTTACGTTAACAAAGCCGGCTACTTCATTTTTATTTTTGCCAAGTCAGGCCGCCTTGAGTGCTCCTTTGTTTGAATTTAAACGTCTTTTCAGTCATTTTTATTCCGGCTGGATCTTTCAAAGCTTGCCCTATTTTTGTTAATAATTTTCACTGATGCAATAATCTCATATTTTTTGAAATACTTGATGGAATGTAAAGAAGGCATATTAAACTGAAAGAGCCAAAGACAGGTCTGTAATGGATGTTTTTATGAAGCAAATTAAAGCTGGATGAATCCATTCAGACGCAGGAATTACCAACTTTCAAACGGGGAAAATATTTTACGAAATAAGTTTGTTCGATGAAAATTTCCACCTTCAGAGAAACATAAAAATACAACTACATATTAATTTACATTTATAAATATTATATACGTATTATTATTTTGTCCAAAACCTAATACTGATCGAATAATAAATGAAAAATTTTAGTGATGTCACTACCATCACAGAATAGATTTATACAGAAGTGACAGTAAGACAGAGAAGCGAAAATTAGAGAGAGATGGGGAAGGTGCATAAATTTAAAGGGCCCATTGTTTAAAATCGGAAAGTTCTTTCACATCTGAGAGAGAGGTAAGGAAAGAGCATAAATTTAAAGGTCTACACAATGCTTCAAGGTCATAGAATTGACTAGCGGAAAATGAAAGGTACCGACACGGAGTGTCGCTTCTGTGTGTAACTATTCTGTGCTACCATCACAAAAGATAAGAGACACAGAAGTATTGATATCCTTTATTTAATTTTAGTTATGTATTAATGAATGTTAAACATTTTAAATTAATTTGCATATCAATATACTCTTTTTAAACCACAAATTAATATTAAATGTTTCTTTATAAATTATTATTCTCGCGGACAATCTAATTGAGATCATGTTTCTTCTAGAAATGTTGTGCTACTACTGATAGTAAGTAACTATGAATTATAGTTTATAATATTAATCGTACGAACATTATATTTACTAAATAAAACAACATTGTATTTATGTGATTATAAATTCACTTTAAAGTGTAAATTGTTTTACATACTCGTACACGATATCACACCGCGAAGTTAGACAAAGTAGTAGCTAAAGTAAAACTTTACAGACTCTTATCTCAAAATTTAACTTTCCGGACTCATCTGTCAAACTGAATTAACCTATATTTTAATAGCATTATATTTTTGAAGTGTATTTTAGCACTACCTAAAATAACAAACATATTATTGTATAATTTTATTGGTGAATTTATTTATTATTTACTTTTGATAATAATTTACCTGATTTCATGCAAACGACGTCAAAGTAAATGTCAACAAAAAAGAAAATTATAAAGAAATATTTGACACTGTGACAGTACGTTTGTTATTACAGCCATCCCCGTCTCAATAGCTAGCTGACGTTTTATAAACACATAATGCTATTTATTTATGTTTTTAATTAATAATATAATGATTTCGGAAAAAATATAATGTATGTCTAAGGACTAAAATATTTTTTATTTCTCACATGGTAATTAAAAATTATACTGTATAGAAATAACTATTATTGACACGATTGTTTTGTCCTCTTGAATATCATCTGTCTGTCTGTATGTATACTATTTTTCAAATTAACTAAAATGGAATGGTTTAGATCGGTTTGGTCATTTTTATTATTTTTCTTTCAAATAACGGCTTCCTTAATCTCTAGATTTTTCAGCCAATTCATTGTTAATACTTTTTATGCTACATATATGCAAAATTTTGAATCATCACTACAATGCATTATTATTACCTGTTAATACAATGGTCGGCAAATCCTGTATTGTTTTTTATTTATTGCATTTTCAAATTTTTTAATCTTAATTTTGAACTAAAAGAATTACTCCGTATGAACTAGAAACTAAGTACACCACGTAAAAAACTCACGGAGGTACCATCTCTTATTGGTTGCTCAAAATATGTACGAAAAAGGCGTCTTTCGCGCTGGTTCATTTCTATGTGAGATGAACTATAGTATGATTACCTTGCTAAATATTAACTATAACAATTATTTTAGTTATGAATGCTTGACTAGATAATTAGCTAAAGAATTCCTTGGAGAAATTGAAAATATCTGAATTTCCGAAGTTCATTGTCACAATTAAATTAAAAAATGTAATTGTTCCTTTAAAGAACTCGTCAGTAAGTATTGTATCCGATACGATATATAATATAAGGTTTATAGCAAAAGTCGCTGTAAAAAAAGATTCAGTGAAATAAACCAAATATAATACTGCACGGATTTCAAAACTCGGTAAAAGTACCTGATGATCATCGAAAGATCGAAACGCGTCGTACCTCAACTTTTACCGAGTTTTGTATTCCGTGCAGTATTATATTTGGTTTATTGCATTGAATCTTTTTTTACAACGACCTTTGCTCTAAACCTTATATTAAATATCGTATCGGATATAATACTTACTGACGAGTTCTTTAAAGGAACAAATACATTTTTTAATTTAAGTTTTTGAAGGATTGGTCAATTTATTAAAATACAAAAACACACCAACGTTTCGTTAACGTTAAGTTTTATTCAGGATAATATTTGTTAAAAATCAATTTTTTTGAGATTAAAATAATAAAAATGAAAAAAAAATGTAACATCCTATTGTCTATTCCACTTAATTCTTTGGCTTGTATTTTAATGGTGTATATAGGATATCAGTCTTAGCCCTCTGGAAGAAATCTACAATTTATACTTTATAGTCGTTTTCGAACCACTCGTACACATTAATATTTTTATTTGTTCACTACCGAATCTGGGATTTGAACCCCTGATCTCACACTCTACTCACTTAACTTAACATTAACCACCACTAGTATTATTTATATTAGCATTAAAATTCCCCAATACACCCCTGTACCCACTCTTTAATTAAACACCTTAATCAAAACCCCTGACACGATTGCACGACAAGGATGGCCTGTAAGGACCACTAAAGGACATCAGTGTGAGTGAGATGACATGATGACCATCCGAACAGACGCTAATGCGCGAGAGAGACGGACGGTGATGAGTGGCGGTTGGAGAAGGACAGAGCATGTTAAGGGGTAAATTAGAGGTGTTTGCTCCTGTACTTCTTTGTAGGTTTTTAGTTGGTCATAAGGTAAATAAAGAGGTTGTGGTTGGAATTACAGGTTGATTCATTTCAGGGGTAATTTTCGTGAACAAATGAATATGCAATTAGTTTGAATTTGTTTCTCTCCCCCAAATTTTCAATATTACAAATGAAATAAGCTTTCAATGTTTGTTTTTTAGTTTTTCAATCTAACACCCAGATTCAAAAAAAAAGATTAGCTACTAAGCCAGATTAGTTATACCCCTTGTTAATACCTTAAAATGTCAAACTAATTCTATAAAAAGAATGAAGTATATTATTTAGTTCCAAATAAAATGCACAAGTTTGGGAATTAGCAATATTTGTTCATGATTATCAGCATTTCTAAATAACTAACTGAGACATTGTTTTTACACAGTATATTTATAACATTTAGAACCGCATAACGATTCAACATTTTAATAGTGAAGAATTAAATTTTTGAAAAACGCGGCAAAAGACAGGTGAAACATGAACTGCACGGGACTATATGGCATAGTTGGTAGAGCCTACTAGAAATGGGAAGGCCCTGGGTTCATATCCCAGTGAAGTACATAAATTTTTCAAAAATATAATTCTGAATTTCTAAATGGAGGAAGATTTGTGCTGATATTTGACAACCTAGAAGTATAATACTTCTTCCATTGTACATTCTAAAAATCAAATAATTTTGAACTGAAATTAATAAATACATATATTTAATTACTACATTATTTTTATGAATTGGGATTAGAATTAGTTTGACATTACAAGATGTTAACATGGGGTATAACTAATCCTGGTTAGTAGCTAATCTTTTTTATGAATCTGGGTATGAAATATTTCAAATACAGTCGAAATAATCTAAAAATACATATTTTTGGGTACAAAAATTTTAAATTTTGAAAATAAATTTGCAAATGTAATTTAATTACTCTCTTTTCATTTTTTTGCTCTCAAAATTAGACCCAAAAAAGAGTTTTTCAAGTAGCTCTCTAAAATGACCAAAATTGAAAAAATACCTAGATGTATATTATCTGGCGATTTTTTTTTCGATTTCTGACAATTTTTGTTTTTCGCGCTAAAAATTATATGCGTTAAAATATTTATTTATTAAATTATTAATTTCACTTTCCTGTTTTTGTAATTTGCATCAGACAATTAAATTATTTTGATGTTAAATGCGAAAGAAATTGTGAAAAACATTTTTAATTTCACGAAGTTCAATGAGGAGATAGTGTATTGTATGAAGAAACTTGTAATGAATTCTGTGATCGAAAATGGCGTCATTCATTTCTTTTTATTTTTTCTACAACTTTAATCAGTGGATGAGAAAAGTAACTATGTAAAAAACTTGGGATGCTCAGATGCCATTTTAAAAAATAGAACTTCATTAATTCGTTTACATTGGTTTGGTTTAATTACCTACACTTAAAACTCTTCTTATTCTCATTTGTTACATTAATCACAAATTTTATTTGCATTTTTGGCGTACAGCCTTTGCAAAGAACTTGCATATTGTAATAAATTACAAAGAGTGGGATTCCATAACTCATAACAATAATAATGTAATAATAATTGCTCTTATTAAGTATCAATTACAAATGTCAAATTTTCACGTCAGTGTAGAGGGTACTTTATTTATCCTGTTACGTAGCAACAACAAACAACAATTACTGTTATATCGTATATATAGTCCACTTTGTAGTTGATATTTTCAACTGATAATATAACAAGTTCAAATAACAGCAACCACAGTTATAAAATCCTACTATTGATATGGCGGGATATTTATAGTAATAGTAATTTACAAAGCAGGGTAACAGTTGAGCATTACAAAATATTTAATGATATACTGAATTGCAAATAATTTAATGAAAAATTTAATAGTACGTACAACACAATTTGATCAAGTCCTCGAAAATATTAACAGGTTTACGAGTCAGTGTATCGTAATAGCTATTAATGTAATATGTAAGAAAACAAATGTGCTTATTAAACGTATGTAAAAATTACAAAACTCTAGTTTCATACACTATGGTGGTTTTAGGTAAATAAAGTGGTCATAAAACACACGTGGGTTAGTAATTATAACTCACTGTTTGTTCGATCGTATCATAGTAACTGAATTACTTATTTTTTTATTAAATGTCATTTTAAAATGTTAACTGTCAAAAATACTTTTATATATTTTGAATCAATGATTAAAAGTGTTGGATAAAATGTTGTATGGCACATATATATGTGTTCATTACCTAAGTCACTTGAGAAAAATAAACATTTCTCACTTGACTTACTTGTAATGTAAATGTATTTGAAATGAGGAACATTTAACATTTTGATGACATTTGCAAAATAAACAAAAGAGACAATACCAAGGACTACTTAATTTTGAGCTTTACAAAGTTACTACAACAAAATTATTTGTTATAAATAGATAAACGATAAAAATAAATTGTCATTCAAATTTTTTGACTGTAACATGTTTATCTCTATGAATCTAATAAATGTAGTAGCTACATTATTAATATTTTGTAAAAATAAAAAGAACTAAATATTCTATTTTTATAGCTGTTAATATTTCTATATATGACTACTTTCCAATTTGATTTCATGTGAAATAATGATCTCATTATTTTAATAATAAATAATGGTATCAGTAACCTAATTAGGAAAATAAAGACTTTCTTATAATTTGAGTCAATGTAATAACTGTTATTAATATTTGTAAAGAGAATAATATATATTGATATTTCTATATAATTCTACTTTTCATTTTGATCTTATTATTTAACTAGTGAAATAAGGGTATTAATAACTCACAATTAATAAATAAATTAGTGAAATAAAGAGTTTCTTATTAAATGGAAATAGAAAAAAATAATTTGAGAACTTTAGTTTAGTTTGAAAAAGTACAGGTCTTTAATTTTAAAATGCAGTGAACGTTTTAAATAAAATGTAAGACGCAGAGGTGATTTTCTTTCGTACTTTGAAAATTCTTTGATCTATTCCATGACTATCCCTTTGAACTATTTTTATTACTTTACCTACGTGAGTGGTGCAGGTATTTGGTAAAAGTTTTTTGAAAGTAGTTTTGCTTTTTATGATTTTGAAATTCCGCAGAGAACAATAACAAAGACTTGAACATTGGCACGACATATACAGAAGTAACAGGATCTCATATATTTTTGTGAAACAACCATTTTTACCTCCCGCCTATTAATATGTAGATAAGGGAGATATTGTTTTTGGTCAGATTTCTCGAGTGTGATTTTTCAACATATGAGCACGAATTAGGGTCCCTAGAATACGATGTCCGTGTGTGTGTGTGTCTGTGTGTCTGTGACGATTTTTCGTCCACGATAACTCCAATCCGATACATGTAAAAAATATAATATTTGGTATTTAAGAGTTCTATTCTAATATGATGAACTGATTAGATTTTGACTACAATTGGTTAACCAGAAGTAGTACTTTACTGGAAGCTTTAAACCGTTTTTCCTAAAAAATACCTCTAAATACCATATTTTCGCAAATTTCGTTATTATAAATACAAAGATTTTTTAATTTTCTGCCGATCTGCATAATTACGTTTATATATAACTTCTAGCTAGATAGAAAAAAAATATATAAATTATAATAATTTTACATATCGTTTAGGCTGAGGAATTTCGATAAAACAGATGAGTTATTCATATGTTCACAAAATTTGACATATGATGTCAAATTTGATGTAAGTAAGTGTAAAAGATAAAATAAGTAAAAATGAAGTAATTTTATTGTAAAAATTAAAAAGATGGAAGAAATATATTAGGAATGTATTTGCTTGCGTTAATCAAAGTAAGTTCAGTTCCGGTTTTAGTAGCGTCAAAAATAGCTGTCATATAAAATTTATGAAGGAAATTTTAGGTATGAAATGAATTAAAAATATTCTGAACTGCAATAACAAACTAATTTTAAAACTACAAATGAAATGTATTGAAAAACTTATATAGAATATATTACTACAGTGGCGGGAGGTATTGTGTTGGACACACCAGATTTTTTAATAACATTTGAAAGCTAAAAGAATAGGAATTAATTTACCGTATTGCGATGCGTAACATTAAAACTACCGTAGACGTCAACTTTGCCTAAATGTTATGTTTACATTTTAGGAGGCAAAAATTATTTTTACGTATTTATTTTATACATTTGAGATGTGTGAATTGATAAATAAAATGTTTGCATTTTACCCATTCGACGACACATCAAAGGAATTGAGAATTAATATGACTGAACGACCGCAAACATCTCGCTTCCAATAAGCAATAAGCCATTGGCAAACGTTATAATTTAATATGCACGCCTTTGGTGTCCCCTTTACCCCACTTGCACGTCCCTGACAGTCGTCAGGAAATATGAAAATAGAGGAACTGACAAACGCACTTGCGACGAGATTGTATCGCAATGTGTCAATACATCGCGAATATCAAACACTTTATGGACGGATCCGAGATATTTTATTGGCTGTAGTTAGATCATCAGTGGCGTAGCAACGAATTTTTCTACGGGGGCATCATATTCAAATAAAACATATTTTTTTCACTACTATTCTAGATACCAACTATTATTAACCTTTATTCGATATGAGAAATTGTTTTTCACGACTGCTTACTTGGTAACAATGATCACCTAGGCCAATAATAAATTATTATTAATCAATCATCAAAACTTTCACTTTTTTAAAGAAACTCAAGTCTCCAAATGCAAATATTGTTGGATCATTTAATTCAAGAAAAGTGTAAAGTATGGATTCGCAATATAAATATGCCGTTTAAATTAAATAACTAAATAAAATAAAACTAAATTAAAAATCAAATATGAGATTGACGAACTGAAACGTCAAATATAAATAGTCAGGCTACTTTATTTTTGTGAATATTAAGAAGCAAGTTAATAGTCATGTAAAAATATTTCTTATTGTCAATATAATTTTTTTTAGTAGGATAAGGATTGGGATTGAAATGCTACAAGTGAGTAAAATAATATATAATACGGTTGAGAAGAGCACCTTATATCCCCTCGGTTGCTTCGCACCTCGGGCGCTAGGTCAATAATGATCTTTTCAATCTTGGTGTATTATATATTATTGAATATATTTACAATAATTAAAAAAAATATCATTGTTAACAAATACATTCTTCCACGTAAAAAGTACCTATATAATTTACTTAAAATATATTATTAAAGGCCGAATTTTTCACACCTGGTTAAAGGGCCAGTTACTTTAAACATTATTTAATAGAAAATATTGCATCGAAAAACTGAGTTTAGTTGTCTAAAATATGCGTTATTTACTATTTCCATGTACCTATTTAATTTTTTGTATTAATCGATAATTAAGAAAACTGGTATTTTAATCAGAGAAGAAAAAATCGGTCTTTATTTTACAAGATTTTTACCTTTATTGAGCTGAGACGTATGATGGCCTCTTAAGAAAAGGACAGATCAGCTACATTATTTGAATTTGTATGAAATTATAAAAAACATTAATATGCAAATTTCATATTTTTTTTTGACTATTAATAAAATAAAATAGCGCTGTGCCCAAGAAGTTTGGAACCTGCAGCTTGATAATTTACACAATATAAATATAAGTAACATTTGAGAAATATCTAGAAATGTTGTGCCACAGATGATGGCATACACTGATAAAATTGACATTTATGTGTCAGTGACAATGTTTATAAAAATTCGTAACTGCAAATCAGATCTTCAAACATAACGGACAGTCACAATCTGTGCTTAATGGAGATTCAAAATTTATTTAGCGGAAGGGACATCTGTAAGCCGATTTAAAGAAACGTATTCTTTGTATCGTGAACAGTAAATACGAATTTATTGGCCGATGTTATAGCCTACATTATGTCACACATTTTTTGGAACCCATAAAAATCAAAATAAAAATGTACAGCAATCTCCTATACAACCAATAAAGGCTCTAAATCGCTAATTTAAAATTTAAAATTATCTACATCTTATAGTTGGGTTTGAACTCAGATACAACGATATATAAATTTGGTTAAAGATTAGAGACGCATGATTTGAACCCTAGAGCACACCGATGCCCAAACTGAAGTTCAAATTTGTCGATTGTAATTGTAATTGTATCAAATGTAAAAAATCTGATGTGAACACCATCTGACTTCCTTGTACGCCTATAAAAGTATAAAATTATACTCATTTTTTGCTGCACTTCATTTAAACTTATTTCATTTGTGAGATACGATCCTCCAATCTGTCTCCTTTACAATTTTTTTTTGAGTTATGCGGAAAATTCAAAATACTCTTCTAGCAAAGTACTCTTTCAGCATTAACATGAGATTTCAAAATATTGCGGATATTCTCTCTCCTGATAGATTTGAGAGCAAAACTATAAATTTGTTCAAAATTAAATTCTTCGTTAGATAAAATTATAACTAATTTAATAGCACATCTACAATACGAGATTTATCAAATATAAAATTTAACATTTCCGTTAAAAATATGATCTGAACCATGGAAATAAAAGAAAATATCTAAGTGACAGTTTAGTGAAGTATCACTGATTATATATCTTATTGTCTTTATTTCAATATCATTTAAGTTGAATTTAAATTGTTTTTCTCTAATACTATATCAATATAACTAAAATATAAAATTATCTACTTATCATTAACTGTCACATAGATATTTTCTTTTATGTCGATGGCTGTCTGAATTTTAACAAAAAAATACATTTTATATTTTATATATCTCGTACTTCAGACCTGCTGTTGTATCACAATTATGATCTTATCTTATATATTATATAATTTTGAACTACTTTGTACTTATTTAGTTTTGCTCTAAACCTATTAGGAGAGAGAGTATCTAATTTTTTTAAATCTTTAGAATATTAAAGTCGATTTAAACAAAAAAGTTTATTTATATACAAGTGGAATAGGTAAAGTGCACAATTTGTACAGAAGAATTTTCTCACCAAATATTTTCATATTCGTATCTAACGCTTATAAAGAAACAAGTAATTATTTGTAAATTTTCTTCTTTTGTAAAAGCAGCCCCAATTGTTTTAAAGCGAAATATAATCCTATATTCTCCCTTGGTGAGTGCTATAATATCAACATTATAATCCCGTAGCGTGGGGTAAATGATTTTTGTTGTTAAACAAGATTACGCGGGTCATCTTGTCCAGCTTATCATATTAGCAAGAACAAACAAGTCGTTGCAGGAGTAAGTGCTTCCTTCTACGCAGCAGGAGCCGATCTAATGGCGGTTAATCCGCCAATAATAAATTTGAATGTTATTATTCAAAGGGAAAATTGTTTTGAGGTTGGGAACTCCAACATACTCAGTGGCGGAACTAGAGGGAAAATGTTAAGTGGGCCACGCGGTGGTCACTGGAAAATCTTGTTGGGTTGTGCCATTGTTATATACCGAGTGTCTACTTTAATTTCTGAACATAGAGGAAATTCAATGTTACTTTTTCATTTCCTGATATATCTGTATTACATATTAATTTTAGAACAAACTGTGAGATTTGTATTTGTTTAGAACTAAAAACTGCATCCAATGTGGCAAAAATAATTGGCCAAATGCCCTTATATATTTAAAAAATAATAAATAACTTTTACAATATTCAAGCAATTTTCAGTAGGTGTCATGGAAACTGAACGACAGGTTTAAAATTTTTTGAAGTTGGCGCGAAATAATCTATTATGTTTGGTTTACTCATTTTAACTAGCACTAATCATCAAAATTCCCATGAACTGCATGTTCTGAAAGACACGAAAATTACATGTGCACTGATCTGTTGTAGATGTAGTGGCAGATATGAAGACGGTCAGTTGACATCAATTATAAATCAAATCGGTATGCTTTGTAGGTAAAAGCACGCGGCAATGAGTATCACAAGTTTCTACGTAAAAGAGCGGCCTCATCATTCGGCTTAGCCCTTAGCGCAATTCTTTGGTTATACAAGCACTACCACCGCACAGAATAGTTACATACAGAAGCGACACTCCGTGTCGGTACCTTTCATGTTCCGCTAGTCAGTTCTATGACCTTGAAGCATTGTGTAGACCTTTAAATTTATGCTCTTCCCCTAGCTCTCTCTCAGATGTGAGGAAACTTTCTGATTTTAAACAATGGGCCCTTTAAATTTGTGCACCTTCCCCATCTCTCTCTAATTTTCGCTTCTCTGTCTTACTGTCGCTTCTGTATAAACCTATTCTGTGACCACCGTGCAGACACAATAATACGAATTAAATATTTCAAGACAAAGATTACATCGTTTTTTTCTTACAAATTTTTTGAAAAATTACTGAAATAATGGTATTATATATTTTATTCAACATCGTGTAATTATAACGATAATAAGTATGCTGTTTTTAGATAAATAAAGTAGGTCATAAGTCACTAGTGAGCTATATATATTAGCTCACTGTTATTTGGTTCGTATCATAGTAACTACGTTATAAAACCTTCTCTACACTATTTTGTTCCTAAATGTCATTTCGAAATTCTATCTGTCAAAAAACTTATATGTATTTTATATCAATGATTAAAATGTGTTGGATAAAATGTTGTATGGCTCACGTGTGTTAATTACCTAAGTCACTTGAAAGAATACCACACTCGGCCTAACGGCCTCGTGAGCTAAACTTTTCCCACGTGACTTATCTGTAATGTAACACACTTGTACCATAAATAACTATTATTGATACCTGCATTGTTTACGGGTGGGCACGAGAGTGGTCCATCACTTTTAAAGGTCCACCTTGGCCCACCTACAGTTTCGCCACTGTTGGGAACTCATATTGTCCTATCCCCATCCCCAAACCTTCCCCCCTTATCCCCAAACCTTCCCCTCTATTCCCCCCTGATCCCCAAGCCCCCCGCCCAGCTAAGTGGCAATCTGAGTATCGGCAGTAGGGCGTGTCAGACGATGTCGTAGCCAGTCACTCGGCAACCGCTCATGATTATGTGTGAAGTATGGAAGCTGAAGTTGCAACACAAAGTGTAGGCACGCTACTGATATTCTTTACTGCTTTGCTGGTCTCAGAGCAGGGACGGAGAGAAAGGGTTGGAAAAGAGGGAATGTGCATAATTGTAAACAGAATTTTAGCAACATTGGTCTAGATAAAGTTTTACAAGACGTTTCTTTAAAATAATTTACGATACAAGTACGTGAAGTAAGAATAACGAACGGTTATTTTTGATGAAAATTATTTTATTTTCTTTGGTTATATTACTTATGTTTGGTTATAATTCAGGCAAATTAGGTGAAATCACTGATCTCTATGTCAATAATACATGGATAGGGCATGGCTATGGCATAAGAAAAAGTGAAGCCTATGGCGGCCATTTTTCTCAGGTCTAAATCTTATCCTATTGACGCAAAATTTGAATAAAGTCGTTAAGTATCTACAACAAAATATGATAAATCTTTTTAAATTTGATTTGTTTTATTTATTAAATTTTGAATTATTTAAGGTACCTATTTATTTAATTGAAAGAATGATGGAAACGGGTAAAATATTAAAAAAAACGCATTGTGCAAAAAAGTTAGATATTAATATTTGATGTAAAGGAAAATTTAATAAAATATTAAAAATCATAAGTAAAAATATACTATGCATAAAATTCACAGAATATCATTTTTAATTTAATACGCTCTATTTTTACATGATATAAAAATGTTTTATGTCAGAGTAAAAATTGAAAATCGATATTTAGTAAATGATTATTATTATACTTAATGCTCGTAAAATATCATTGTTGATAAAACGATAATTCTGTGGTGCAATTTGTTATCATGAAAGCAAAATAAATTCATCATTCTATCAATTACATAAGTGCTCTGGTTTCATCAGGTCAAGAATTAGAGCAAACACTTGTGAGTGCTCCAATTCCTGACCCACTGAAAACAGAGCACAATCCAGGGCAGCTAAATCTGCTCCAGAATGTGATCTGGTTTCAGCAGATGAAGAATTAGAGTACACACTTGTGAGCGCTCCAATTCCTGACCCACTGAAACCAAAGCACAATCCAGAGCAGCCAAATCTGCTCCAGAATGTGCTCTGGTTTCAGCAGGCCAGGAATTAGAGCACACGCCGAAGCGTGCTCCAATTCCTGGCCGGCTGAACTAGACCACCTTCAGGGCATGTGATGCCCAGGAAGGCGGTCTAGCCAGACCACCAGGTGGAGCGGAGGCCCGAAGGCCTACTACCGCCCCGGCGCCCCGCAGAGCGGGACTGAGTGCTAGCGTGTCATCATCCCCGGTATATCCTGAGACGCGCATTACTATCGGTCATCTGGATTCCTATTGGCTGATATTCTACCTGTAATTGTAGCTGTACTAGTGGGAATTTTCGAATGAAAATTTGTATACATACGTAGTTTCATGCGAGGAATTCATTGGTAATATTTTTAAAGGTGTAACGGACCCCTATTCTGGGGTCGCAATCAGTTACTAAAAGATGATTGGTACATGGTATAAAAAATTTTCAAACCAATAACAGTTCAGGGATCTCAATATAATAAAATACTGCGCTAAGAGAAATGTCTCCTTGGGGGCATTGCCCCAAGGAAAATTTTCCTTGGTGTTACGAGTCCCAATGCCTTGCTATAGTCGGCGCCCATGTATTGTAAATTGAATCTCGAAAATTCGGGAAATATATTTGTCAAATAAAGTGTCACACAAAATTAGCTAGTGTTTGAAAACGCCATAGTTTTTGTAACTAGTTAGGAAAAATCGTATAGGTATTACGTATCTAGCCGGAAATTGTTTTATTTACAGTCCAGCATTGAATTTTATTGACTGTAATATTTTATTCACAATCAATAAGTAATTATAGAATTCTAATAATAATTTTAATAATATTTTTTGAAAGTATTCTGTTAAAAACAGTATAAAAAAGATACATGATTCGTATATAAAAAAAATCTTTTTGTCTATATAATTTTCGGTAGTTAATTACTTAAACATGATAAATCTTAGATGTTTTCATTTTATTAAATTTTTAAAAAACTACATTCTTACAAGTGAACACCACGTTGATATTTATTTATGATGGCGTATCATTATGCTGGAAGTGAGCTTGTTTCAATGCGCGTCTTTAATGTAGCAAGCTGTTGCTGTGTCCAGGTGGAATGGAAACAAATGGTTGAAAAATGAATTTGTCGTTTCAATTACCGGGGCAGGACAGATGATACACGCGCGTGCTTCTCACGATGACGTGACGATCGGGTCATACGCACCAGGACGCCTATGTACAAACACCAGGTGTTCAATATTTTGAACACCTGCGAATGGGGGTTTCTACCTACACTCGGACTGTTGGTGAAAATCTGATGAATATCTTTATATTAATAAGCGAGTTACAGACGTCCTAAGTTTGAAATAATCAACGTGACATCACGATTATGTTTTCTTTTGTGTTAAACTGTGTTCTTGAAGTATAAGCTATTTCAAAATTATATTTATAAAAAAAGAAATTGATATTACAATACAGTTGTAGTCTGCATTCTTAAAAACTGCACGTTTATTTAAATTATATAAGTTTAAATATGATATTTATATTCAAATATGCGACATAAATTTAATACTTACATAGGAAGAGAAAAGCATTCAAATATTACTCAAAAAAGAGTATTAGCCTGTAAAGTGTTGAAAAAATAAAAGAAAATATCATGATAAGAACCGAGACGGTAAGATAGAATACAGTGGACCTTCGTTCTGCGATAGATTTTCTTTTATTATTTTCTAATAAGGTACTACCAGATGGCAATAGTGTACAACTTAAAATGAATAATCTGTATTTGAAACCTCTCTTCGAAAATAGTTATTTGTATTGCTAGTCCAAACACTAAACTTTTGCGAGAGCGAGTTTGTTTTGCAAATAATGCGAGATCTCGCAAAAGAGTTTTTGGGTGTGTGATACAAAAGTTTTTTTTTGCGCCGATGACATTTTTAATTTATTAAAGAAACATTATTACTACTTAAAATTTTGTACACTATAGGTTTTTATGTCAGAGACATTTTCGGTTCACATGGATATATAAACAATTCACTTGTTTTAGTCAAAAAAATTAGTGACATTTGTTCTAACCCAAAAAATATAACGAATGTGAATTGATACTTTTCAACAATTAACGTAATCATAATCATACAAGACGAGTATAATATGAATAATATTTTGATAGAATATAATCCTAAAATATTTAAGTTGGTATTTCTACATTTTGCCGGCCTAGACCTGCAAACAAGAGTTTCTGGACAATTTTGTGTTCTATAATACTAGTCATAATGAAACGCGAAAAAATATTTGGGTGCGCCTCTAAAGACATGCATTGAACATTTGGGATACAAAACCTAAATTAACCTAACCGTTATCTTAATGATATCTGCGTTAGATTGTTAAAAATATTTAAAATGATAGTATATTTATTTATAAGCAATTTATTTTTTGTTAAATATCTTATTCTGTTCCCATGTACATTTTGCAACAAGCCTCCGGTCCACCCAACGCCAACATGTGTTGTATAGTGTGGTTTACGTTTTGTCGTTCTTTTCAATTAAGTCTCGTTCTTGTTTCTTTCTGCCTCCTCCTGGACAACGGACAGCGGCTAACAAGGGTGAGAAATCGACTTGGGGTTGTTAGCAGAATTTATTTCTTCCAGGAGTTATGAATGCTAATAGAAAGCATACAAGATTTATTACATTGTTGTTTATTTATTGTTGCCAAGAAAGTCAAACGTGAATTAATACATCACACAACTATATCCATTAGATACGAAAATTTTTCGGAATAGTAGCTAAAAAATAAACTACGCCACTTACTGATTATTCCCCATTATTGAGTGTGGTAGCTTATTAGTAGAGGACGTTTAACAGACATCACCTCTTGGGCACTTTTGTTGGCATAGGGAGTACACCACAGAGTACAAATTTGTGATACATATACTAGGTACCTAAACCACACCTCTAAATTTTAATTTAATGGATTTCCATACTTTTTGTGACTACTGAAAAATACAGCAATTCTTATACTTGTAGACAAAATTTTTGAGTCTGATTTGATTCAACTTTTGAATACGTAAATTAGGCACATGGATCAAATTTGATGTTTTAAGCGTTGATATTAGGGGAAGAAATGAATTTTAAAGTTAAATGTCTATTTTGAATACTATTGACTTCAGAAAAAAATTGTATTAGGATTTTTTTATTACAATAAAACGTTTATTTGAAAAAATTTTTTCTACGACTTTTATAGGCCAATTCTGAACAAATCTGTAAGTCTTACAGATCTGTAAATGTGTAAATAATGATCAAAATCGCAACGAAACCAGTCGCTCTTATATGCATAATTTTAGATTAATCAACAAAAATTGATACGTTTTTGTCAGTTTTGTTTGTAAGACTTACAGATTTGTTGAAAATTGGTCCATAAATTTGGTAGAACCCTACCAAGAGTAACAAGCCCCTCACTCAACAATACATTTTATCCCTCTCTCATAATGCCTACGTAATCATTACATCCCATCCTCGTAATTCCACAAAAATATTAAAACTATTTTCATCTTTTTTCAGATATTTTCCGGTGAAAATCGACTGCGGACCAAAATGGGATGAAATGTAGCCAGTTTCTAACCTCTTTCCCAAGGAAAACCCCGAAAAACTCAAGAAAATACCCCAAATTTTTTTCAGTGAAAATTGACACTACAAAATCACCCTGACCCAATTAAGGCATTACGTAATCAGTTACATAACTATTGTCATTGGTTACGTAATCAAAACACCCTCTACACAAATTACACAAATATTTGTATAAATAATATAATAAATTGTCTTAAAAAAAAAATTTATTGTAAATAATATTGTAATAAAAATAGTATAACTCTTGTTATTTCCTGTTACGCGGATACCAAACTGTCAAGAATTTGTTAAAAAATCAGTCGATCCCAACGGGGAGTCTAAATTATACAGCAGATCTCCACTGGATCCAAATATTTTTGTGAAAGTTCATTTATGTGTAGTAATATCACTTAAAATATCTTAAATTGTTATAAAATTATTTATTTATTCTGTAATATGTTATAAAAGTTGCAATAAATAATATTAAAATGAATAAAATCTTCTATATTAGCCCTCTCCTAAATATCTTTAAATCCCACATATAAAGTTCTTAAATTATCCGCTAGAGGCAGCACCTGTCAACTTGTCTTTTTTTTTAATGTTAGCACTCGACCTTCAGAGGCCGATTTTTAAAGTACATACATTAATTGCCGTCAGGACCTGCGCGGCAGCACCTGTCAAGTTACCTTTTTTTTAGAAGTCACCAACTAGTCATAAAAAGCCACCTTTTTTAATATATACACACCTACATATGTGTTACATGGTACACAGAGTCAATATTCTTTACTATATATTCAAGAACATTCTTCAATCCAGATGAACATATCATGTAAAAAATATATCGCAAAAGTTTCAAAAATGATGTTTAAATATATAAATTGATGTATTATAACCTTCCCTTAAACTACTTCTAAAATACAACAAAAGTGCTCCTACGATTCATGTGACCCGGATACAAAATTGTTTTGACCAACATCAGTCGATGACCCAATGGATGGTACGAGAACACTTGCATATACACTAAGTCCAACCAAATAACTCCCTTAGAAATTGGTCGCTCCCAGTGAAGGTAAAAATTCAGATAAGAGTGCTCCTACGATTCATGTAACCCGGATACAAAATTGTCAAACCAACATTCAGTTGATAAGTTAGTTGATAACTGATGTCGAGCACACCAATCGGTGATTTACAAAATCAGGGTAAAAGTGCTCGTACGATTCATGTGACCCGGATACAAAATCGAATTTTCACGTTTTCAACATCAACCAAGGGTCGCAACTTAAGATACGAATAACACATACACTAAGTCCAACATCGAGTGCAGTGTATTAGAATGGGTGACTATTGTAGTATGCACGTATGTTTGTATTACAAAAACCGGTATCTGAGGACCAAGTGCTGACACTTAAAAAAAAAGGTAAGTTGACAGGTGCTGCCCCCCTATCTTTGCGGTCAAATTGGGAACTATATACGTGTAAATATTTTCTTGGATGTAATTGAAAAACAATGTGAAAACTGACATTTGAGGACCAAGTGTTGACACTGAAAAAAAGGAAAGTTGACAGGTGCTGCCTCTAGCGGAAAAATAAGAACTATATACCTGTACTTACTTACTTTCGTACTATTTTTACCCGGAGAAATAAAGTACTGAAATAATACAAGTAAGTATACTGTAATATATATTATTTATTTAATATTTTCCTTCTTCTATTACATATAAAAATTTATAGTGTATTAGATATATATAAAAGATGAGAAATGTGTGTGGTTTAAGGGGGTGGAAGATGGTGCCTGAAGAATCCAGAGGGTTGCTTTCATAGCTGCATCTGAAACAAAAAAAAATATGTATCTCATGAAGCACTCCGCGGAAAGAATTTTCATTAGGTTTTCTAATACGAAATTTAATGCTGATTCCGAATATTTAAAGCTCGGTCCATTATTTTTAACCGTATAGGAGTGGTAAGCCAAATTCTAGAAAATGAACCAGTTTAATAAACCTTATATGAGTCTAACTCGTGAACCACTTAACGGAAAATATGATTATTTGGTTTTTCTTAACGGAAATTTAATGCTGTTTCTGAATATCTAAAGCTCTGTCCATTATTTTTAACCGTGCAGGAGTGGTAAGCCAAATTCTAAAAAATAAATCGATTTAAAAAACTTTTATGTGCCTAACTCGTGAACCACTCAACGGAAAATATTTTCATTTGATATTTCTGATCTCAAATTTAATGCTGATTCTAAATTTTTAAAGCTCGTTACGGTATCTTCAACCGTATAGGAGTGGTAAGACAATTTGTTAGAAATGAACCTATTTAAAAAAACTTTCACCTATTTAACTCGTGAACCACTTAACGGAAAATATTTTCATTGAATTTTTCTGGTACAAAATCTAATGCAGATTCTAAACTTTTAAAGCTCGTTGCGGTATCTTTAACTGTGTAGGAGTGGTAAGCCAAATTGTAAAATACCCTCCAACTCGTGAACCACTACGCGTTAAATATTTTTATTCTTCTGAACTTCCCTTAGTTCTTACGAAATCAAGATTCAAAATCTATAATATTTAATATCCCCTTATTATTAGCATAAATGGGAATAAATTTTACAAGATTTAAACCCCTTGTACTTTGTTACCTAATTTATGTATATCAACAGGGCATAAATTAGGGGTAGGTTTTAGAAAATATTGCCATCCTATGCCCCTTTAGATAATTATCTCAAATATAATTACAATTTTGTTGGTTTAAAATAAATCAGTATATGTTTCATCTAAATAAATAATTTAATAGAATTAGCAAATTTGTTTTTCGCAGTGTAGTTTAATATTGATTAATACATTTACTGTATCATAAATTAATAAAACGTTAATGTGAATATTTTATCGAATTAATGTTAAAAACAAATTTTAATTAAATATCTACATTGACTGTGTCATTCAATATTTATTCATTGTTGTACGGGGGACTAATCAGCATTAAAATGAAGCAGGACCGTAGTGAGTTCGTTTTTAATCAAATTAGGTGACAACATTATTAAATATACAATGATACGATAATTTAATTCCGTATAACCGTTTTAGCCTAGAAATTGATTTATAATTAACCAAAATGAAATGAAGACTAATGAGATACACGTTTGCAGGCTGATGGTTTTTCGATGCGTCACGATCGTTTTTTGTTTGTACGATTTGTATTGTTTAATTGTAGGCAAACACCGCCATCTAGTTTTGATTTATGGCTTGCATGCATTGACAATTATTTTATGTTTTAGGGTATAGTAATCGCTATTGCTTATTTTTCATATTGACGTTGATTTATTTTCTTTTAATTAACTGCATAAAAACAAGCTCATATATCAAGGAGTGTTATTGCTGTTGTGTTAAACAACAAATACAAATTTCCCTTTTTATAGTTATTAATCGTAAAATTATAGTACAGTTCTAGATGGAACTTGCATTTTAGTGTTGTAGGTTGTCAGTCTACAGCTTATAGTGGATTCTGAACCTCTCGGACACAGCGGTATTTTTATTTGAAAAAATACTGTCAGTAAAAAATTATTTCTTTTATTCTTGATTTATTATCTGCATCACATATAACGCTCTATTAGTCAAACCAGGGATGTAACCTCTTAAAAAAACTAGTTAATAAAAATCGGTAACCGGTATTTTGAACAAAATTTGCAAACTTTAACAGTAATTTTGACCGATATTTTTAAGGCCGAAAATACCAGTAACCGTTAACCTAAAAAATAAACCGTTTTTAACAAACATTAACGTTTATTTTAATAATATCATTTAGCACGAAAATATTTTAAATATTATTTTTATCTTATATTAGTATTTAAATTTAAATGACAACATTTCTCTGAATCTATTATAGGAATTTTTGTGAATATTCTTGCTTGATTTTGTAAGCAGCACAAAACATAATCGCATTTCATTGGTCCATAATATTTTTTTATTTTTGTTTGTAAATTTTTTTATTAACCTATATATTAATCGATATACTATTCGATTTAGACTGATTTCCAATTTTTAAAAACCGGTTTTCGAATTAGAACCCTTATTTTCAAAACGTTCTCAATATGGGTTAACCGTTAACCAGTATTTTTTTCGGTTACATGCTCTCTCGAAAGTTATAATATACTTACATTCTTTGAAGCTTAAATAACTATTATTTATTTAGATCCAATATTTGTCCTAATCTTCTGATAATTATTATAATTGTCTCAGAAAGTGCTCTAATTTTTTAAGAAAATGCTCTGGAGTCTAGTTGGTTCTCTCTATACCTACTTGTAAATTTTGATTTAAATATTGCTTTACATGCCTGCTCTAATATTAGACACAATACATCAAAATAGCGCTACAGATTTGTTTTAAATTTTATCTAAATTTCTGATCTATTATTGTCTTACATGTTTGTTCTACTATTTGTCAAATTTATTTACTAATAAATGTTCTCAAATTCAGTGGAACCGAACTCAGATTTTTTATTTCATAGACTCTGCTCTATTGTTGTTAACTGGTATGGTTATTACAATATTCGTTTCATATTCGTACGGTTAGCGATAGTATATCGATGTTACATGTTATGAAAGTTCAGTAACAACATCAGACAAAAATAAATACAAAGCTTAAAAATAAAAATATCCTTGTATCAGCTTACAACACAAACATAAAACCCGGACAATAGCAAAGGATACATAAAACAACATGAAACACAAATCTTTCAGTTCCAATTTCCATTTTTCAATTGAGACAGGGTGGTACAATTCTTGCCCTGAGGTACGTAGCTTTCAAGCAATGCAATAGAAACACGATAAATGGAAGATTCGCTAAATTTGGTAGAAAAACACATGTAGTTTGCTTATAAAAATGCAGCACCATGGATTACTATACATTGTTCTGTGTGCCAATTTGGTTATCAGATTTTGGTGATGAATATATTTGTTTCCAACAAGATATTAGATTTCTAAAAGACACTTCAAACTAGTATAGGTACAACACATATAATATTTTTTTCTAACATTATTATTGTTTTAAAATTAATAAATAATTATTAGAATCTAATAGGATATTTAGTATGGATACGAGTATAAATTTATTATATTTTTAAAGCATCTTAAAATTCATTTTGAGATATTTTAAAATCTCAGAAGAAAAATAGGTACATCTACATGAACTATAAGAAGTGCAGTTAAGAGAAACGATAAAACTAATAAAGATAAATAACGACGAAACAACAAAACAAAACTTAATTGTTGTGTGTATAAAATAATGAATCGAGATAATGAAGAGGATGATTGATACAGGTACAAGAAAATAAAGAAAGGGAGGCAAAGCAAGAAAAAGCTGGATAAGTATAATAAGAATAAAAACAAGAAAACAAAAATATTAAATGAAAATCATACCATAACCCAAAAGATTAAATTAAATGTACCGAGGAATTTAGTAATATATTTGAGACCATAAGAATAAGGAACTAAATGAAGACGAAGGAAAGAAAGAATATAATTCCATTTGACTTTAATACTTGAACGGTTCACTCATCATCATCTGTAACACTATATTTTTGAAGTTTTAGTTTTACCTGTATTTTAATGGGGCATATGACCATAATCAGTATATATCATAAAAATAAAAACTAAACATTTTGCAATAATATAGTTATTAGCAATTTAATGTTTTGGAAGTGGTATATGTATCGTCAATCGTCAGCATGGTAGGATCGTGGAAAAAGACAGGTTATCAGTCTCTTTCGGTGCCAGTCTACCTCTCTTCTTTTACGATTGTAGAACGACGCATCCCTTTCCAAATTTTTAATAATTATTTTCTCGTAAACCACGAATAAAGAATTAACATTAAAAGTCTTATTATTATTAAAATTTATTTTACTTATTGTTTAATTGTTTGTTATTTTATGTTGTGTAGCAGACCATTCTACTATTGTAGCATTTCCTCTAAAGTTATAATGATTCTAAAAATTGTTGTTGCACTTAATGTAAGCCTGTCAGAAAATTTTATAACCCAGAAAGCAAAAGTCAAATATGATTCCTATGTTCCATTTTAAATGGGAGAAGAAATGTACATTGCTGTCAATCAAATATCAAGTAGTAGCTACGTTAAAAAATACTCATGGTATACAAAAATCAAAATTTGGTCACATATCCAATTGAGTTCACTTTGTTAGCGTCTTTATGGATAATAGCTTAATTTACTAACTACTTCTTGAATACTGCGTTATTTTTACTTGGTTTAATATTAATAATTTTTTTATAATGTTAACGTTGGGAATCAATCCCCTTATCTCACACTCCACATAATACAATTAAATAAAAGCAACCCAGATATTCACAATCCACCAGCAAATCCCTTACTGTTTCTGAGCGAATATCAACAATAACATTCTTTCAGATATGAACCAGGCAACCAGGGCTGAGGTGAAAGTATGCACGAATCATGCAACAAAGCTTGGGCCTGCAGGTGGAATACGTGGCATTCTTGCGCGTGTCGCAGTGAACTATTCCCGCGCTGTGCAGCTTTGCGAGATGTTTGCCGACGTGTAAATACAGTATTTCCCAGCGAGTTGTGTTTGTATTTCGTTTGATCTGTCCGGGAGTTTGTAAAGCTGCATGCAGACAGATAGTAGCGACAATGGATATCACAAGAAAACGAACGTTTTCTATATTTGGTTTCTGTCTATTTATAATTTGTAGGCCATTTGAAGATTAATATATTTTTGGTATTTTTGTAATAGACTGAATTCTTGTTTTGATTTCATCTGGTCTATGTTTCTTACTTAATGGAATGAGAGGATACTATATAATAAAAGAATGTGATGTGGATACTACATGACTTCCTTGTACGCTAAATATACACATTTTTCCTGTACTTCATTTAAACTTATTTCACTTAAAAGTGAGATTACTCTACGACTAATAATTCTTCAATTTCAACCATTCATTTCATATCTTTGAACTTCACTTCGAAATTTTATTAAATGTTTATCACTATTTCTTATTTCATTATACAAAATTATTTTTTTACGACCACTAGGGAAAATGGGACTTTTCTCACACTAAAATCTGCGTCATATACTGTGTTTTATGTGATACAGCTTTTGTGCATGTATTTTTGTTCTGTAACTTTAGCAGTGTGGTCGTAGAAAATGTATAGTGTGCTTCTCGTGCAGAATCACCTATTTCCCATCTCGTGGCATTCGAGCATTCGATTTCGTCTCATGCCGAAGCTTTCACACCTCGTGGAAAATAAGGGACTTTGGACGCTTGTTTTTCTATATCCTATTAATAACTCGAATACTTGCAAAGAAAGAGATATTGTTTGCATTTATTTCGAAAATATTTCACACGAAATATATTCTGACAGTTGTCAATGTCAATGCAAATACCTGGAATCAGAAGTTGTCATTAGTCAATCTTCATCGTACAATTATTTTGTAGGTTGTAGTAGAATTATAAAGTTATTTCATTATTCGTTGAATATTTAATTTTTAATGTCCGTCAAACGAAAAGATATAAGTAATATTTGGAAACACATGCAAAGAAGACAAGTGGATGTGTCATTTACTTTAACTTGTAAAATGTACACATTTCAGAATAACGTATTATTACCTTAATATATACATTTTAAGACTAATTTGTAATAATATTTTTGCACTGAAATAAAAAAAATACTTTATTATGTTGTGTTTTATTTATAAAAATTATTCGTTATTGTAATCGTATGATTATTGTTTTATACATCGTAATCGTAAAAGTGCTAATCGTTTCATCACTAGTTTTAGTTACACAATGTTGTATTTTTTTTACTTTCGAAATTTTTGCAGGTGTTCCACGGAATTTTGGGGGTTCCAGTTATGTCACTGTTTTTTTACCCACTTCTCCAGAATGCAGTGACATTTGTGATGTTAAGGAATGAGAAGGATTTGCGGCCTGTTAATTATAAAAAGTATAGTTTTCAATGACGTTACAAGCATTGTTAAATCATTGTCCATACAATATGTGTCATAATAAAGAAGATACGATTTTAAAACCAATTACCTTCAAATTACCTCCGTATAAAAGAACAAGGACAAACACAAACCTATCTTTCCGCACATTTCCCCTGGCTGATTAGTGTTGTTGGTTGCGCCATTCTCCCGGCCTGATTAGCTAGGGATAATGTTGATAAATATTCATCCACAGCTCCAATCACAGTCATATGTGTCTCAGAGCTGCTCAGCGCACGTAATTTTGATAAATTCACCGCTGCGATGCAATGCGAATGCATGTGCGGAAAGATGAAGTGCTGAATTGAATTTGCGATTCAATTTGTGTCTGGCATGATGAATATACATGTTATTCTGTTATTTTTCCTTGTACTACATCATGCAAAGTGGTAAACTAGTGTATTGCTCAAATTTCGTTTGTGGGAGCACACAAATTAAAGATAACCAATTGGTTTTCTTTGCATTTTTACAATTGATTAAATATACGTACATGAAAGATTTAATTAACTACTTTGTTGTAATAGTTATTTAAGTTACAAGAAATGTATGTACGTCTTTATTTTTGAAGAAGTTGTAGTCACTTGCGAGGATGTTAAGACATGTGTTGCTAATATTCCGTGGTATTTATTATAGTTTTTGTGCTTGGTTTAATTATTTAAAAATTCAGGCCATCTTCATTTACTACTATATTTCAATCTAATTTACCTCTGTTGCTGTGCTACTATATAAAACAGTATGACATTATTTTCCCAGGAATATAAGTAAAATTATTGAATTCCATCGACAAAGAAACATTATAAACAAACGTTATTGGTCACTTACATATTTCGTAGGTAATAGCTATGGATGGAATACATAGTTACAATGCAAATAGAGCGAAGAATAATATATATCATACTGTATCGCATTTCCATGTTTACAATTGTAATTTCTGTCCGGTAAATAAGACTTTACGGTATTATTATTCTTTACGGTACTATATCGTTGTTTAGCAAATTTTTACTAATATGTTCTTTAAATGATTTAAAAATATTGTTACATTCTTATGCTTTGTAGTCCTAAATTTAAATACTTTAAATCTGGCCTTATTTTAATGTTTCCAAGGGCGCTAAATTTTCCAAATTTCTTTGGCGACAATTTTTTTTATAATTACAAAACATACAAGAAAAAAGAAATACTAGAGCAACCAATTTAGATTGCTCTAATTCTAAAACCATCAAAACCAGAGCACAACCTAGAGCAGCCAAGTCTTCTCCAGAAAGTGTTCTGGTTTTAGCAGATCTAGAATTAGAGAATATATCTGAGTACTCTAATTCCTGACCCACTGAATCCAGAGCACAATCCAGAACAGCAAAACTGCTCCAGAATGTGCTTTGGTTTCAGTAGGCCAAGAATCAGAGAATTCTGAATACTTGTTCTAATTTTTGGCCCACTAAAACTAGAACACTATCTAGAGCTTCATTGTTCCAGAATGTGCTCTAATTTCAGCAGAACAATGATCCCCGGTATATCCTGAGACGCGTATTATTATTATTGGTCATATGTAATTATACCTGAAGTAGTAGAAATTTTAAAATGAAAATTTTTATACTGAGGTACATTTAGGGTAGTAGTCAGTTACTTAAAAATAGAAGAAAATACAATAATTCTTTAAAATATTAACAATTCTGGGCTATATTACTGATGTAAAAAATGCTGCGCTAAGGAAAATGTCTCCTTGGGGGCAATACCCCTAGGAAAATTTTCCTTGGGGGCATGAACCTCGATGACCGCATATAGTCGGCGCCTATGCATGTTTTTATTGAAAGTTTGTGGTTTACCTGTCATAAATGACAGATGACAGCATTTTAAATTTTTCAGTGTCAACTAAGATTTTTATTTTATTTTCTTAATTGTCAATGTAACCAAATCAAACCTTTTCAAGATACTCATTTTGAAAATCCTGACTCGACTCCTTCATTACCTCGTCCGGAAACATCTTATTCTTACCGTAAAATCTCATTTAATGGACATGAAATTAAAGCGTGACTGCGATCACAATTTACTGTATTTTATTGTAAGAAAAAGGTAATTCATCCATCTAGATCAGCCCCTGTAGCAAACTTTTCAGATACTTTTTTTAATTATGCGGAGTATATTTTAAAGCGTACATAGTCTGCAGAATTGTTACATTTTTAATTAGTCTGACTACCCACATGTCTGTTTCTCCTTTTCCAACTCAAATCATCTTGTTTGTATGACCACTAGAGCATCTCGTGCGGTACGTGTATAAGTAGAGCTGAGCCTGGATTACGGTTACCTGGCCATCTAGTAAATACTCCAGCATGAACCTGGATCCTGGATCTAGTTACCGCTGCACCGCATGGCTCGACTTCACAAAGGGAATAATGATCAGAAAAAGTGTCGCGACACAACGCAGTTAATGAAATACGAGATACAGAGGAGGTTTACTTTGGAATGACACATGAAATGTGGATTAAAATGCAGCGGGATAAACAATATTTAATTAATACAGATTTATAAATATTAAAATACCTTATTATTTTACTGGTTTCACGTTGTTAATAAATATTATTATATAAAATTCTCTTGTGAGTAACGTTTTGATGATCAAGTATATATGGGTTGATACGATATGACAATTATCCCTTGTTATTTTGGCAATTCTGAACGGGAATAGTATATTTTCCAACAAGTGCAGTAAGTCGCCTATTTCCCAAGAGGTGTGAAAGTTTCGCCACTAGACGAAGTCGAGTTGGGAATAGGTGATTCTGCACGAGTGCCACACTATATTTTTTCTACGACTCGAAAGGTTTTGACATAGGAAATAGTGTTGGCAATTACTGTGAGAAATTATATCACACTTTTTCCCACGATTGTAGGAAATACGCAACGTTGCAACTTTATATAGTATGAGAAAAGTGCCATTTTCCGTAGTGATCGTAGAAAAAAGATTGTAGGTATATCAGGCACATGGACAAATAAAATTTTGTCTGCAGGTGTAATTTTTTTCTTTCAGCCCTGCATACGTAAATAACTATTACAGCAACCTATAAAAATAACATGTACAATACATTACGTGTGACGTCTGACTATATTGAAACTAGTGATGTAAATTCCGGGAACGAATATTTCCCAAAATTTCCCGGGAAGTTTTTGGGGAATTTTCTGAGGAATTTCTGGGGATATTTTCCGGGAAATTCTTGGAGAAAAAATAACGATAAATTACCTTATAAAAATTATAATTTCATAAAAATTAGAGAAAATTAAATACCGATTATGTCATAATCTTTACTAACATTAAAAATACTACAAATGGTGATGTCGCTGTAGTAATAGTATATTACATAACGAGCGTGGAAAGTGGTAAATAACTTGCGAGTGTAGACATTGAAGAACGAGGCGCATAGCGCCGAGTGATTTAATCCACGAGCATGTTAGACACTTTCGAGCGAGTTATGTACACTATTTTTCAGACGACCACAAAAAAATTCATAAAAAAGTGTTAACACCAATATAATATTCAGCAGAGAATATATTGTCCACAGAGAGTTTGGAGACAGTTTTTTAGATTGTTCACTTACATAAACTAATAAAACATGTTCCGAGAATGATTTATCTATTTTATTTTCTTTACGCCAAGCCATAAACTGGTTGTAAGCGTTCTTTAGATTTAGGCGGCAAAATATTTAATGTAGTTTCTCTTGCAGCCTGTAAAATTGTAGGCGGTGTACAATCAATGATATCTTCGCTACTTGCGTCCATGTTTGACGTTGAAAAAAATGATTAAATGTAATATTCGAACACAAAATTTCTTTTTTCACTGATAAACACAAAACGGCTGCCGGCTGACATTTGAGGTTAGATTCAACCAGTGGCGTTCAGCGTTCAGCGCAACTCAATTTGTTAAACGCGCGTAATCTTAAACTGCGTTAAATAAATAATACTAAATAATAAAAAAATATTAACAAATATAATAGTTATTAATATTCAACTTGAATTACTAAATTAACAAATATTTTATTTATTTTTTTGTCGAAATGCCATCTGAAGTCATTTAACGGAACTAAAAGTCATAACAGCACTAGTGTGTTATAGTCATAACAGCACTAGTGTGTTAAGTTGCACTTTCCGTTGTTATTTACAGTGTTGTTATTGCTACTTTCGTAGGTGGTCGTCTGAAAAATTATTAAGAATTAATTGATTTTTTTTTCGTTTTTCATTAATAGATATAAAGTTATTAGAATATTAAGACTGTTACAAATTAGTCGGGACTTGTTAGAACACGTTGGTAAAGCTGCGCCTGCGTTAAATTTATTATCGGGAATTTTCCTTCTTATTCTCGGGAACTTTCCCTACTTGTTTCAGGGAATTATCCCATATATTTCCGGAAATTCCCAAAGTGGAATTCTCGATTTTTTTCCGGGAAACGTGTTTAGGGAAATTCCCGGGAATAAAAATATTCCTGACGGGAAATTCCCAGTGACCCATCACTAATTAAAACACAGTTTTAAAAACCTTTTCATATGTTTTATAGATAACCTATATTTTGGGGATTAGATAGTAGAACATGTATTTTGGATGCATTTGAAAAAATAGTTTGGTATGAATACGCCATCATATTACAGGATAAAATATCTGATATATAAATTCAAAACTCTTTCGCAAGCTCCTTTATATCCAGGGAAATTCCTCCAGTGTGTAAACCACAAAGCGGCCTGCGTATCTGGAGATAAAATTTGAATAAAGAAGGTCCGGGGAAACAATTTGGCAACACCGTATTTCACGCACACTGACCACTGCCTGCTTATGACGTCATAAATCTGGATGGCGTTCGATTATTGCGCGCGAGATTCGCCATGTTGCAAACGCGAGAATGGACTCCTAAAGATCTAAATCAGGGTTATTATTTCTCTATGCTGATATGCTCCGCTTCCTTAAATATACGACACTGGCTGATAGAATAGCCGCTTTTTCGCACATTTCTCTCACCTTTTCTGAGTTTTGATATACTTCTCGTCAAGTTTACTTCGTTTTCTTTTGAATACCTTTGTTAGGAAAACAATAATCACATACAAAATATTAGTGCGACCCTCAAATTCTATCTACTAATTATAATTTTAATTTTTTTATCGTAGTTTTTAAAACTGCAATCAATTATTTACCGGCCACATTGATTATATTTTTTTTTATCAAAATTACACTATTTTACTAGGTATTATACAATGTTTATTACATTACCATAAGATTAAAGAACACAAAATTTTACATTTTTTTTTTACTTTGAGTTTAAAATGGGTTTTCGCGCATCCGTCCGATATGACTATTATTACAAAACTAAAAATCGTCCAATAAACCCTATGTTATGTATGAGTGCCAACTTTAGTATTTTATTATATAAAGAGTCTACCTATTTTTCTGACTTTCCAATAAAATGTAAATTTTATATACTCATATGACTCATGTAGTCATATTCAAATTTAAAAAAAATATTAAAATTTTTTTCGCTTTAAATTATATTATTAAAATAAACGTTACTGTTTGCTAAATCTGGTTTATTTATTATTTTTTTTAATTAAGAAAAAACCTCAGTACTTTATAAAATTTTCTTATTTTCCAACACTTTTTATCAAAAGTTTTGTTACTTTTTCTGAGTAGTAGTATTTTCCTACATATAATTTCGAATATATAAAATTAATTATAATGTCATTTATATAAATTGTACTCTCTGTCATCGCGCGTAAATTTTAAAGCTAGAAAGAAAACATAATTTGGCGTACATGATATAATATTTATTATCCCGATTCAATCCGTGCCCCTACCAATTACGGGCCCTAGACATTTGTCTTACTTGTTTATTGATAAATCCGGCCCTGCCTATATTTCTAGATGGAATGGACCCTCAGGATCTTAATGTAGGTACTTGTTTCGTAACAAATTGTATTTGCATTTTAATGGTACCTTTGGAACTGCAGTTGATAGTGGGTTCCGAACTACTCGGATACAGCGGTATTTTTATTTCGATAAATATAGACGAAACTGGGAATTGAACCCCAGATCTCAATTCTGTGAGTCGTAGTACGTTACCCAACTGAAATATTTTTACATTATTATATTATATTTTTCCTGAAATATATTTTCAATGTACAATTTTAAAAAGGTTTTCTTGGAAAACCTCATTCCATTATATCTCGTGTAAAACATTCTAATGCAGTCTGAAAAGATTAAAAATAGTTTTATTATCCAAGCCACAATATATCATTCTCATTCTAAGCGTAGTTCATGTTGTAATGAATGTAGTTAATGTCACAACCAGCAAATTCTCTATGCTCACACACTTATAACTTTTCACTAAGCGATTTTATTCATCCAAAACGAAAAGAAACAGCATTGAGAATGTTGCCGATGCATCTATCTATCTCTGTCCAACCCTTATGGCTAGGGATGTAGGTGCGAGCAGGACAGGTAGATGTAAATATAATTTACATGTGAATGGCATTCATGGCTCTGAAGTCAGACTGCAATTTACGTGTTTGAATACACGTGTCACGTGAAGAATCTCAGATTAAATGATCGTGTGCAGAGACGGAACAGGGCGGGTTATTCTCAGTACATGAAAGTCAAGTGCCCGCATTGTCACATTACGATTTAGTTGCAGAAAAGGTGTATGGCTTTTAACATCGTTTGATAAACGGAAAGGAGGATTTTTATTAAACTCTAAACTGTATTTTCTGAAAAAAACTGCAAATTTTCTTTGCAAATTATTGCAAATTGTATACAAGATTTCAGTCTATATCAATAAAAGATATTAAATAAATCTGTAGCCAATATAAAAAATTAAAGAGTATATACTGTACGACGTACTGATTATAAAACAAAAAGAATTTTTAAAAATGCATCGTATTTCAAGCAAACATTTTTGGTCACTGGTCGGAAGCTATTTTTAATATTTTTTTTTCAAATCTTCTACAATGAAAGCAGTTGTATACATAATATCTAATACTAATAAATGTCTAATATTGTGTAATTAATAGCTTCTATATTGATCAAAAAAATATCTACTTCAAGAAACTACCCTTAACTTTGCGAATTTTAAAAAAAATCTTGTTACATAATCAACACGTCGTACAGTATATTCCCTTTTAATTTTTTGTCCTAAGTTGTAGATGACCCCGTATACAATGCCATAAAGAATAATAAGACTGTAAAGTGTTATTTACTGGACTGAAAACACAATTGTAAACATGGAAATGCGACACAATAGGCAATAATGAAATGTTTTCTGGACATAGAAATTCTTTGGAATTACTATGAGTAAAATGTAAAAAAATAATAAATCTAAATTTAAAATTTGTTGTTCAGCTACTTTTTTTGTGTCCTACAATGTTATTATTCTGGAATTAGTTAATATTTATGCTCTAATTTCATTTTTTTTACTACAAATACCTAGAAATAAATCGAAATTTGTAATTTATGTTTTTTAATTCGAATAGAATCGAAAAGTATTTGAGATTGTATCTTTATCCGTTGTAGAAATAAACTTAAAGAAACCGCATTTTTTTGATGTATAACTTGAGGGAAAAAATATCAGGAACAAAAAGAGATAAAAAAATTATTTTTGAAAATTTGAAATCTATCAAAATATATCAAGTTTGAAAGTAAAAAAAAATGTCCAAAAATAAATATTTTAAGAGAATTAAAAATTCTAACTAATAAGAACAAATTACTATTGCGTAATAATACAAAAAAAAATATTAATACCCTTTTGTCTGTCATTATATTTATATATAGAATCCGTTTTTAATTCCCAATTACATAAAACATACATTTTCAAAAACACAAAAAATACACAATGACAACAAATTCATTATTACAGCAAACAAAACAGCCTCTATTTTTGAAAATACTTGATACATAATTGTGCGGCATATTCTTTGTGAACTGACACTACATCATACCGTTTGAGAAGGGAATGTAATATGCAAATTAGTTGTGTAGTGGAACGAGCTGAATGCGGTTCTGAAACTGAAAGCATTACAGCGCAACCAGCGCTGAAAGTAACGACGGAACGTACGTGGATTGAGATTTAATATGGAACAGCGGTTTACCCTGCCCGCCTGTCGAATTTTGTATTTAGCTAATTCATCACATTTTGACAACCTTCCCTCACTGGACGCCCAGATGTAATGTACTATTATAATTTATTACTCTGCGTCATACACTACTTAAACAAAATACATATTTATTTATAGTTATAAATCAAGTTAACTATTCGTTAGATAGGATTTATAAATTAAATATATTAAACAACTAATAAATACATATTATACATTATATTTCCCGAGTTGATCCTTACGTTATCAATTTTTGTTGCAAGAATTATTAAACTTTTATCTTGCATCTTTCTCGTATTCGCATGGCATAGATGAGATTTTTATTTGCATTTCATTACAGAATGTGCATCGAAACACGGAACATATGACTTTCAAAAAATTGCGGATACTCTCTCCCCTGATACATTTAAAATAAAACTAGAACAGTACAAAGATGTTCAAAATTTATTAAATATAAAACATTTTCGCTTAAAATCAGACAAGGAAATAAAAAAAATAACCCTGGTGACGAATATTTTCAAAAATTTAAAAAACATGAATATATCATTCATGTCAATCCTGTTATTTATTAAGGTGTTTTTGATGTCGACAATGTTTCATCCATTATTAATATTTGTATATTTGATATTTATTTACTTCAGAAATCATACGATTTCACTCGACAAAATGATGTCATCAACCCCCCCTTTTCTCAAATGATTTCAATCATATGATTACAAATGATGACGTGATGACCAAGTACGGGCACTATAGCCGCAGAAGGTTGATATTTTGTTTATGGGACTGCTATAACATCTAGTTGTCCGCCTCCATTTATTATTGCAATTGGTCAAAAACGATTAGCCGTACAATGTTGAAATTTTGATTATGAAATTAATATAACATTTAGGTATGCACCTCTAATTTTGGTTTTAATCGGCCTTTTCAAAAAGGCAGTTTACTTTTGACAGAAACTTAATAATAATAATAATTTAGTTGGCTTTTAATTTTTGTAGAAAACAATTGATTTCTAGTTAATAAATTTACATTGGCAACTGTCAGAATATATTCCTGATTATTTCACTCATAAATTTATAAACCAATCCAAATTAAAGACTATCTTGGTACCAAGATTTACTTCGACAAAACGCCGTCACAAAAAAAATCGCATCCTTTAAGGCAATAAGATGCTGTATTTTACAAATGTGTTTTGTTAGTTGATTTTTACTTTTTTTTTACGAAAAATTTGATTTCTTGTTAAAACAATATCTCTCTCTTTACAACTTTTTGTATAATGCAATAAGAACAAGGAATAAACATTTTAGTAAAATATTCAAAAGATGATCTATTGCGAAAGGAAGTTCCAAGATATGAAATGAATATTAGTTAAAAAATTATAAACCGTAGAACGATCTCGCTTTCAAGTGAAATAAGTTTAAATGAAGTGCAAAATATGTACAATTTAAGTGGCGTACAAGTCATGTGGTGTCCACATAAGATTTTTTAAAACGATTCATTATTCGTTGTTTACGAGAAAATAATTATAAAAAAGAAGGGATGTTGTACTAATTTTATATAATTTTAGTAGTATTACGTTACATACAAGTGTATGTACTTTTATGGCTATTTTAAAATAAAAGATAATTATGACTTTAATTTTCTTTACCTTAATATAACTGTATTCCTGCAAATATCCTGGTTCTGCTCCCTCAGGATTATTCTATCAGAGATGTAATCCTTGGAGTCCTGAAACAATGAATAAATTGAAAATCAATAACAATAATAGACCAACATTTCAACAATAGTAAAATAGAATACGCAGGTTTAAAAAATAATTAATAACAGAACTAAAACCCCCGCTTTTCTTGAAGCCATTTTGTATCTATTTCTTTCCAAACTTCTTGTTAGAGTCAATATTTCACCGTACCTTTTATCCCTGTATACGCGCCTTTATATTTATAATAAATTACACCGAACACCGCAGATGAGGCATTCTAGAAAAACTGTTGAAAAGGGGATGAAAAATAGAGACATGAATATTCACTTCACAGAGCGTCAAAAGTCTTTTATAGAGCCGATGATTTGAGAGGTGCCAGCCAGAATACAAGCGATTACCTCAGCGCACGAGGGGTTGCCACTGACCAGAGTTATGATATGAGGAAGCGTTGGTAATGAAATTATTCCTGGTCGAATAGTGACCTCTGGCTTGGAAACTGACGTCATCAGGAGTCTTCAAGAGGAGGGGGTGTACATAGACGGCGGGAAAAACAAAATAATAGGGGAACTCGCTCAAATATTTTTGTCATAATTCGAATTGATATTATTATAGCTATTTATGTATTACAGGAATAAACTATTCTATATGCTATATTATTCCTAAGGTTGAATTTTAGCGAAGTTTAGTATCGAACCATAAAATATTTTCCCGACAATTAATAGTAACATACCAAGGATTGTTGTAAGTATCATAACCGCCACAAATGTCAATCTAAGGTCTGGTATGATTCATAACATCCGGTTTTCAGAAAATGAAAGCGTTATTAATAAAATAATTATTTTATGAAATTCTCTTATCAATAACGTCTCCGTACGATATGACTAATATTACAGAACACAAAATCGTCCAGAAATTCTGTTTCTAGGAATACCAACTTAAATATTTTAGCATTATATTGTGTCAAAATTTTATTTTTATTTTATAAATAAATGTAAAACATTAAGCAAAGCTATTTGTGGTTGTACGATTAAGATTACTTGTTGAAAAATATCAATTCACGTTCGTTTATTTTTTAGGTTAGAACCAAATCACTACATTTTTTGAATAAAACAAGTAAATTGTTTATAAATCCCTGTGAATCGAAAATGTTATCAACATAAAAACCTGTAGTGTATAAATTTTTAAGTAGTAATAACAAATTAAAAGTTAGTTACCATTTTACTTTCGTCTAGGTAAACATACTTCATACTTAATAACTTGAAACCGGTAATTTTAAATAATTTAATTTATTAACAATAATACAAAAAAGGTAAATGAGAATTCTTGATTTTCCACAATTTTTTATTTACAAAAGTAACGTCGTTTCGATTTTTCAGTCATCATCAGACTACGAATACTTTACTTTTGTGAATAAAAAATTGTGGAAAATCAAGAATTCTCATTTACAGCTTTGTATTATTATTTATAAATATGTTTCATCAAGAACCGACAACAAATACGCTATTATAATTTAATTTATTTATACTTATAATTCTTAATTGACATGATGTAGAAAATAAAGCTTATAAAACTCAAGGAGATTTAATTTATTCTCTAGGGGTTTTTTTTCCGGTCGGGAGAAAATTTATTCTATTTTATTTAGATATGTTAAATGACATTTATATGTATATTTTTCTTAATAAAAGAATTTAATAATTTCATTATAATCCTAGGAAATAATAAGGAACTTATTTTAATAATAATTTACTATTACTACTAACAAAAAGAATATGTAATTTATATTGAAAAAATGTGGTGATTGTTATATTATGGGTAACTAAGTGAAAACAATATTACAAATATGGAAATTAAAATAATTATTTATTATCGAGGACAAAAAAAGTCCTTCTAATATCCAAACCTGAGTTTGATAGTCAAGACAAGCATATATGTGAGGCTATTAAAACTACTTGAGATGAATATTAAATTTAACGTCGACTATTAAATAGATATTAAAATAAATAGGTAGATAATTTGCAAGTTGACAGATGACAATCTAGATCAACAATTTTAGTGACTTTGACCACATTTTGACATTGATTGTTTTTCATATAATTAATTTTAATCGTACGTGAATTTAAAGGTAATTAAAACCTACATTATAACAGCAAAGATGAATAGGATTGGTTTTAGCGACTGGATGTTAATAAAAGAATGTCATTTTGGAGTTGCAGTAATGACTACATTTTTCAATTTTCTACTGTTACGCAACTAGAAATTTCTTGCTTAAGTCAGTTGGTTGATAACTGTTAAGTAACTTGTCCGTGTGTTTGTTTTATCTATGTTTGACGAAAGATTTCTGTAAAATAATTTACATGATTTACTTGATAGGTACTATTTTAATACCATTTATGTAAGTCTGTTACATGTGTTGAATGTATGTCTGTTTATTTGATTGTAAGTTTTGTATGTTGTCAGCACCCTGATGAAGACTGATTTACAGTCGAAACGTTGGTGTAGAATGGAATTTATTAAATGACTGCAACTCCAAAAAAGATCATATATTTTGTTTTATATAATTTGGAATTTGTTATTTCAACGTAGAAAAAACACAAATATAAATTTTCAATTGGCTTTGCGGATGAAAATTAATAATAAATTGTGATATATTTATAATTAATAATCTGAGGGATACAACATTACTTCCCTATAAAATTCCTCTCTACGTCACTGTGTCCACCTCCTCCTACAATGTACCCATCCTCCCTAAGGTGACCGTAGATTTGCCGGTTCGGTGCGCCCGAATGTGATCTTTCATTGATGGGTGTAATCGGGTCTTTTCTCACTTTTAACCGTGGATTAGGTGCTTTGTTGTCCACAAGAGGAGGAGATAAATAAACAGACGGTCACCGAATGGCAAATATGTCCGATACCCCTTCTGGGGATGTTTGGTAATGGTAATTATATATTCTACAACAAACATTGCAGGAATTAATCAAAGAACAAGGGATTTGCTAACGCTTCGATGGTAATGGACATATTTCATTTTATAAAATTTCGCTCTAGTTAAGTAGTGTTTGTTTTTATATCCTTAATAGTAAATAAACACAAATAATAGTTTTTTTTATTAAATTGTATGATAATAGTTATTTATAGTACCTACCTTTTAATCATCGATGTAAAAATGAGGTGTTCATTTCATTTTATCCACTATTGCTATCTCGAGAACTATAAAAGCAACGAGGTCGGTTAAATTAGCAAACAATTTCTATTTCACAAGACTATTAAAATGATACAAACATTTTTTATACCAGTGGTTCTCATGTTTCTTATTTTAAATGTAACTGCCTGTGTATTTTTACGTATTTGATAATGATATGTTTGAAGTAAATTTTTTATTTAAATAGTAAAATTCATATGTTCGCATTAATTTTACATACATTTACCTTAAAATATCAGTAAAAAAACGCAGAATTTAAGTTTTGTTTTCTATTTATTCATGACATCTGCTATTTTCAGGTAAACATATACAAACTTAATGCCAACGCAAGGATTTTTTATATATAAAAATTAACTTCAAACATATAATTGGATTTGTAATTTTATGTAGATTCCAAATATGTAAAAATATATAGGCCCTTCCATTTAAAGTAAGAAAGTTGGGCCCATATCTTGAGAACCACTGCTTTAAAAAAATGTTTGTCTCGTTTTAATAGACTTGTAAAATATAAATTGCTAATTTAACCGACCTCGTAGCTCTTATAGTTCTCGAGGTAGCAATAGTGGACAAAATAAAGTGAACATCCTGTTATTTTCACAGTTGACATTTCAAAATGACATTTAATTAAAAATAGCAAAGATACGGTTTTAATTACTATAATACGAACCAAAAAACACGGTTATAATTTGTAACACACTAGTGAGTTATGACCTAGGTACTTTATTACATTTTATCAAACTTTTTATGATATACTTTATTTATCTAAAAACACTGAAAATTGTGAAGATTTAAATAACTAGTTATACAACCCTATAATGATTAGGTTGCAATTGATCTGACACCGTAATCCACGTTCGCGTGCTGTTTACCTTTCACCGTTGATGGTACTTGCAGAACGATATATTTAGTGATTTTTAAATACGCTTAATTGTTTGTGAATACCAATTTGCAAAAAGGATTAATTATTATTGCCTTAATTAATAAATAGAAGAGGGGTACTAACTCGCCTTACATTTCTCTAATTCTTACCCTAATGCAATTAGAGCGAAATCGCCGTCTATAAAACTATTTACCGTAATGTTTACTGTATATTCTTTGCCCAAAAAGCGAGTGATCCAATAAACCGGTGGCCCAATTATACGGACTCGACTGTAATACTTATTTGGGAATATTTTATGGATCATATTTGAACCATCTTCTTAGATCATTCACTTTCTATTAGCTAAGAATAAATAATTATATACCTAAAGTAAATCTGACTAAATTTCACCCAACAGTTAAGGATATAATGTGAAAGAAATAAGCTTGAATAGAGCTTTTAAGTGATGTAAATACAGAGACAACAGAAAAGTAAATATTTTGTACAAGTGATGTTAAAACAATGCTAATGAAACAATGCAGATTTAACATTTATGAAACGATTAGAGCATTCTTTGGTGCATGTGACAACAAATATATCACAGATAAAAAATAACAGTTGTCGTGACAATAGAACAATTGAATTATTAAACAAAGCCCCATTGATTCGCCTTGTTCTACATGCACATAACAATCTACTATTTTTTGTGTGATAAAAACTATTATTTCAGCAGCTCTTTCACAAAAAAATTCCTGAAATTACCCAAATACTCGCGAATATTTTGCCACGCTAGCTTTCATTTATCTTTGCAGCTGAAATTGAAAATGAATTCAGTTTCATTTGACGGTGGATCGTTAATTAACGAATTAAAGCTATCATTATTTAATGCTTATTAGAAAAAAATTAACAAATATTCAAAAGGATATCATACTTTTTTTTATCAACAACTAATGCTTACTATTCAAATAGTGACCAACATTACATGAATGTATATAGATTAATATTGCAACATATTTTATGGCGTAGAATAACTTAATAAAACAAGGCAATTTTTTGTAACAACGTTTTTACATTTTAGGGTATAGGTTGTCAAGAATAAGCCACTAAGATGTGTTTAGTAAAAAAATAAAGATTTAGGCGAAGGTATGGTAATCGCAACATTTTATTAGGGAACTGAAGAAATCGAGATGAAAATTCTTTATTTTTCGTGACAATTTTACTTGTATATTAGTGCTATAGATATTCCAAGAGACAATTAATAAAATATTTTGAACAAGTCGAATACAGACCTTTTATTAATAATAGGAATTAAACCACAGATCACATAATTCACTAGTTCGAATCGGACCATCGCTTTTTATTACTTTTCATAGGTTTATAGTTAGACAGTTAACCGTACTCCAATTCTAATGCAGAATATGAAATCTATGCCGCATTTTGACGACAAGGTTTTCAAATTGTTTTCATATCACACGTCGTTGTTCTAGTATTGCCAAAATTTACTGTATAAAATAATATTTTGTGATAAATGCAAAATTTGAGACCTATTTGAGTATATTTAGTGTAAGAAAAAGATAAAGCAATATTGGTTAAAGGATAAGATTATTAGGGGCCTATGTTTTTCACTAATATTAATAACAATAGTTTACTTTTTAATCAGGGTTATAAAATTTTGGACACATTGATTTTAATCGGTTATAATTATAAGCATTCTGGACAAAATTAATTTTAGACAATGGTCAAAACGTTAAAATATATACCGTGTGTGAAACGAAATGCGGAACGTAGGTTTGGGAAAGTAAAGAGGATATTAATAAATACTATTTTATAAAATTCTCTTGTGAATAACGGTTTTGTAATCAAGTCCGTATGGGTTGATATGATGCCATAGTTAGAGTTGTATTATTTAAATGTCCCATGTTATTTTGACAAGTCAGTGTTGTAATAATATTGAGGCGTATACATTTTATCCTCTACACATGTTATATATTATGATATTGCCATATCGATAAGATTATGCATTATATATTAACTCACTTTTGCCTATGTAAACAAGGACTTAATATCCTGAAACCGGCAAAAATATTAACTTGTAGAACACTATAAACCAGTATCTCAGAAACGTATCTTTAAAAAAAGAATTGACATTGGATGGTTGCAGTTTGGGCTGTAGTGCAAGGTCGCGCTGTAAGCTGTAGGTAAGTCTAACTGATAATCGCAGTGGGTGGTGATTTAAGTGTCCGTTCTGCGTAATTTCCCCCCGTCAACTCAGTTCTCCGTGTATATTAGTCGGTGTAGTACGTCGCCTCCTATTATACGCGCTTACTTAATGAACATTGCGAGTTCTTCCATTTCATTGTCTTCCTAATTGCCTCGTCCTCGCTTCCTTCTTCCCAAGTGACATCAATTATACCAGTTCTTTCACTAATTGAAAATAGAAAACTTTCTGTTATCTCTTATACGTTTCGTTCTACGTTTTGCTGGCTAAGCTTGTCCGACTGATCAACGGATCTCTTGCGAGAGGAGAGCAGCTCTCTCTTATCTCTCTCTAATTTAAGATTTCAAGTGTTTCAGATGGAAGCGATTTGGTTATGAAGTGTCGGGAATTTGATGACTAAATCTCAAATTGTTTTTAAGTAGTTTGTTACTTCATTTGCTAATTGACACGGATTTTTCAAATCACTCACCAAAGCGAAAACTTTTAATCAATATTTCACAGTTTAACCTTATTAGAATCAAAGGACACAACCAAACGAAATATGAAAAATAACAATTTCAGCAAAAAATTAACAAAGTTTTTATTACCCGATGCTGGGTGTGCCAGATCAGAGATCGAGTGCTGTAATTTGGACTTATTGTGATATCAATTGCAAATACCAACTACAAAATATTCTCGCTATTCTATAACAGTAATGGTTATTTATAATTGATATGTACTTACATATACTCATACATGTATAAAGAACACTCTACAAGTCTACACTGTTGTGGGAATGTCTTAAATTCATTGCAAATTTGAATTTACTCTATGGTGACATTTGACGTTTATAATTTATATAATAACAAGTACAATTGTTATTTGTAGTTGTTATGAGTTATGGAATCTCACTCTAGCTTTGCTTGATCGTAGATATTTGTAATGATATATTTACACCTTGGAGTGTTTACTAGACGTCACCTCGCGGGCACTCTACCTGTTGTGGAAAGTGCCTTAAAAGTTACAGTGGTCACTTTTACTTGAATACTAGAATCTCCGTTAACTAAGTTATATAGTTACATATCTTATAAATATGCATAATAAGATATTATAATACAAGTATATTATACCATGTAATGATGAATTTAACGGCACTAGTGCTTTAAAGACTCTTGTACACGTATATCATACGCTACTTTTTATTATATCCCCATTATAACAGAATTGAAATGCAGAATTTAATTCATTTCATAATTTTGTGCATTTGATGTGACGGTTTATCGTTAACATCACAAAACAAGAACATAAGCTGAAGCAAATTCAATGCATTGATGTTTTTGTTTTTGTTATTGCTTAATAACTTTAAAGCACGTTTTATTTAATCTTCGCAAGCTTTTTAGTTTGTTAATCAAGGTTTATGTTACAGGTATAATAAAAATATAGGCAAACAAATAGACGACGCTATTAAATGTACTTTTTCCCGAGAGACATATTAAATTTTTCCGGCGATTAGAAAATAGATTTAGAACTAAATAGCGATCATAGTGATACAAATAACTATTGATAAATAAATGAATGCTTCTTCAAAATTTCTCTTTTCCTTGATCTTATAAAAGTTCGTGCAAATGTCATCAAATATACTTTGGTAATTAATATACCCTTCAAAGTATTAATGTAAGCTGTGTTTTCTCACTAGTTATTACTATTTTTTTGATTTAATTAAACCTACAATGTCTAATTTGTTGCTCTATATAATGTAAACCTTTTTTATATACTTTTTATGTTATATAATATTATTTTAAAATATCGTACTAAAATAAAGTCGCAAAAATTGTGATGTCCTTAAGTTCTGGTGTGAAGTTATCCACTTGTGGATCCAAGATCCAAAAATTGTGGTTTGGCACGTTTTAAAGTTGGTAAAACAGTCTGTGATGTAAAGCATTGTAAGGCTTTTGTGTGCCACTATATTTGCAGAAGATTATTCAATTTGCCAATTTAGAAGTTAAATATTATATTTGACGTTTGAAACCCAATGAAATTGGGTAAGAACCTTGATATGTCACTGGACAACGAGGGAAGTAGGGTAATTCAGCCACGTGTTGAAGGATATCATTTTTAATAGCAGTTTTTTAATTATTAACAGTCAATTTGGAGAAAAATAAAAAATACGGGTCTAATATTTTTTATTATTTTATTGATTAAAACTAAAAATGAAAATTCGGGACCGTCCTGAAAAAATCAACTTAAGGTCACCACTCTGCGGACGAAAAATATCTGCAGTCGAAAAGTAACAACATTAATAAAAGCTAGTTTCCATCCCGAAATCTGTACTGATTTTTTCGGTCGACAAAATAATTTGGCACATCAAAATTTAAAAGGTAAGAACCGAAAAAATTTGGTAACATTTAAAAAAACCTTGATACATTCACTTGTTGATAACATTTGTGTGAGGTTTGAATCAGTAACTCATATGCTGGCTAGTGGCTGGAAACCCTAACCTGGTAACCTTGGGAACTGCTCGCAAATACAGAGTGGCAGAAACAAAGTGTGTCACAAAATTGACAAGAGTTCAGCAGAGTTCCCCTTCTCCTTGTCAGTTTAAACGAGGCTGTGTCATCCACAATGGCTCTTGTGGGATTACTGCACATATATTTTTAATTAAGTCGACGCTGCGCGCCACCGTCGTCTGTTTCTATGCTGTGCATACAGCGTTGTATAATTGTAAAGGCATTTTTCATTGTTAATTGCACGCTGCAGTTTTGTTTCTATATAATTATTGTTGTGTTTTGAAATTGTTTCAATTTATTTAATGATGACTGAATCTAGTTACACACAGACGGCTAATAATTAAAATTGCATTTATTTTGCTTAATTATGCCATTTAAAAATAATGCATTCACTTTTCTAAATTTAATTTAACTCTTACAATAGCACTACATTTCTAGTGTAATTCATGGAATGAAAAGAAAGAAAACTAGACCAGGTAACAGGTAACGAGATTCGAGTATTTGGAAACATTATAAATAACAATCAGTGATAGAACAAAAAAATTGTAACACCACCGATACTGTAGTTTATGCAAGCGAAACAGTGGCGGATTTAACATTTAAGAGGCCTGAAGCGTTACAATTTTTGGGGCCCCATAGAATAAATTTATAAATACAATTTATCTATTCTCACACTATAATGAACTCATTAATATGCAAGTTATTCTATGTGATGTGTGTCATTAATGAAATCGTATGTTAAACAATCCAAATGGTATGTAAAAGAACAATGTAAATTAAATGGAACTTTCATTATTAAACGATTTCTGGTAACAAATGAAAAACACAATGGTCATGTGCAACACCCGTTAATACAACCAACGATACAGTATCGTAAAAAAATATGCAAAAATTGAAGTACATTTAGATTTTGTACAATATATATGTTACATGAGAGAAATTTGTACGATAGATATAGATATAGACGAATACTGAACGCAACCCAGTATATTGTTAGGCTGCGTTGCTGTTGTGTACGTTGGGTATTTTTTCAATCATCGGTAAAAAAAATGAATTACATACTTTATTGTAGATTTAAGGATATTTTAGCATTCAGGTTTCGTTATTTTAGACAAAATTGATTTTATAATGGATGAAGAAAAAATTTGTTCACCTCCCAGATGTAGCTCATATAGCGAACAATATAATCTCAAATTTGCTGCCTGTTTACATTTTTACATTTCTATTTATTTTTTCTAATTGGTACGTAGATAAAATATTGTATGACACTCATGTGTGAAGAACTTTTATGCACTCATTACGATTAAGATACTCGATTTCGCTCGTGCCTTAAACCCCGTTAAAATACGTACATATGATTATCAGAGGTGGATTTAACGGGTGTCGAATCAGACACTTTCCAGAAACCTTTGACTATATTTTCTCATTATATCCGTAGGTCTCCGCCACTCTATATAATTAACCTAGATAGGGCATAGCGTATGAAAAAGTGAAACCAGTGGCAGCTATTTTCCTGAGGCCTGAATCTAATCCAACTGGCGCGAAATATGAATAAAGTCATTAGAATCTACAACCAAACATGAGAAATCTGTTTGATTTGTTTAAGATACCTTTACTTAAATGAAAAAATGATGGAAACGAGTATAATATGAAAAAAGCGCATTGCGCAAAAAAGTTATAGAAATATTAATATTCAATGTAAAGGAAAATATAATGAAATATTAAAAATCCAAAGTAAAAATATACTATGCATAAAATTCACAGAAAAACATTTTTAATTTAATACTCTCTATTTTTACATGATATAAAAATGTAGAGCCGGGTTTATGCCGGAATAAAAACTGAAAATATATATTAAATAAATGATTATTACTATAATGCTCGTAAAATATCATTGTTAATTTTTGAAGCTCACAAATATTAAATGATTTAGGCATTGTTCGGTCATAGTCGTTTTTATACTATTTTTTAATAATTAAATTTGAAAATGACAATTCTGCGGTGCAATTTGTTATCATGAAAGATAAATTCATAATTCTATCAATTACATAAGTACTTAAAACAATTCAAAATAAAATAACCAAAACAAAGTCACATTTAAAAAGATTTCTCATATTTCTTCTCATATTCATTATATATTATACCCTATCCAGAAGTATATATAAAAATCAGTGGAAACCCAATAGATTAGTGAAGAGGGTGATTGGAACAGGAAAAACGAAAAGAAAAGAAGTAAACCAATATATGGATTTGTAAAATAATACAATAGGAATTAGAAGAGGAAAACATTTTATTATCAGAGAACCATTGCAAAATGTAAACAAGGTGCACATGGTATAGAGTTGAAGTATCGACGAAACCAGAAAACAGGGAGCATAAATGGTTTGATCACATACACATAAAAAATAAATCTAGATAGACAACTGAAGGTGACTAGAACAGAAAAAACAAAAAGAAGAGAGTTAAACCATTACTTGGATAGACATAGAGTAACAGAAATTGAGAAGTAAAATGAAAAGATAAAAAAACATTAAATAAAGAATAAACAGTAATAACCAAATGGGATGCCTAAAGGTTAAGAATTCAGACGAAATGAAGAACTTATTGTATTTTAATTTATATCCTAACACTGAGCTCCGACTCAAGTTGAGCGTAATATGAGATCTGAGGTTCAAATCCAAGTTTCACCAATCTTTAATTAAATAAAAATACCTATTATCAGCTGTAGATTACAGATCCCTGATTGATACTATTATATGACAACATATATCACTAAATTACAAATAATTCTTATCTGACACAACAGTATTTTTTAAATAACCAACTAGGAACTAGGAGAATACAATAGACGCAGTTATAATAAAACCACTTTACTGTCTAAAATATATTAATACTCCTAGATTCGATATAAAATTAATATGGATTGAAAAATTGTAAAATTATGTTAATTCATGGAACGTTGAAATTCGCATCCTTTCATAAAGCGAATCTCTGCAAAAATCTCGCGTTTGGAGGAGCTGTAGAGAAAATAATTACGTAATTTTCTAATTATTTAAAGTCGTGGAGACTTCTGCAGGAATCTCAGATGAAATAAAGAAAAGTAATTTAGAAAAAGCTGTGAGGAAAATGAGAAAAATTAGAACATCAGATTATGGTTCAGAGAATGTTTATCTCGTTTGTGTGTTTATATTTTTTAGAACTAATTCCAAGTAATTAATACAGTTATTATATTATTAGGTGGATAGAAAATTCATATTAAGGGCTGTGGGTTTCTGAATACGTTTAGGAATGCGACATCTGTTGATCTGCATATTTTTGTGGGTACTAATTGTTCAGATTTGGTTTAAGTCTAAAGCCGGTATTACACAATAAATTTCGTTGGAGCAGAAATTTAATCTAGCATTTGCCAGGCTTAAAATTAATGTATGTTCATTTGTTTAGCTAATTTGCTATAGGAACAGCAACGGATAAATAAACAACTAAAGGCAATAATGCATATGTACATCTTGCAATGTGTTTTACTGGTAGTTTCAATATAAATGACTGCGTACAGTATATGATGTTGACTAGCAAAAATATGTCAAAATTTCACAATATCAACAGTTTTCTTACCTGAATATTATACAGATCGTACAGATGTTGTGAAGACTATCATTTTTGATCAAGCACCAAGATTGTACGAAATGACCGAAGGATACAAGGCGCTGAGCAATAATCCCAATCCAGTATAAAAAAATTATACTGACTATTTGCTTCACAATTTAATAACCAATGATATACTAAAATTTTTAAAATTTGGACCAATCAGAACATACTAACAGCTAAAATTGCACTGGTTTGACATTGATATTTAAAATCCCAAATGGCAGTCAAAATTGTAATAGCTATTAACATACCTAGTATAGTTATGAGTATCATAACTGCCGCAGATGTCAATTGATTCCGAGCTCGTAAAGCGAGGATATTAAGACATCTAAAGCCTGCTATGATTTATAACTTTGGTGGCTTACTTTTGTTTATGTAATCAAAAGTTTAATATTCTGAAACCGGTAAATGTAATTACCTGATTTTTCATTTTTTGGTTACTATAAATAGTACCGAAATATAAAAATTACTGAGTTCCTTTTTAATGGTAAATTGTACAAAATTATAAATTTTGATATGATAATGGAATGTGACATAAGGAAATTAACTTATATTTGTATTAAAAAGTTGGGTTACTAATCAATTTTCGAAAATCTGTAATGCTAAATAACAATTTCAGAACAAGTGATTGAAATTCATGATTTAAAAATACTGGTTAAGCGTTAATCCTTATAGAGAACATTATAATAACAAAAAATTAATTAAAAAAAAGTAAAAAATTAATAAAAACATACCATCTGAAAAAATATAACAAATAAAAGAATGTAATTTAATTCACGAATATTCACAAAAATTCCCGTAATACCTTCAGAAAAACGCAGTTCACTTTTGCCTAATATTGGCAAAGAGACTATCTATATAAAAAAAAACATTAAAATAAAAGTTAATGTTCACTAAAACCGGTTGTTTTCTTGTTAATGTGTATCGATATTTTCGGCCTTAAAATATCGGTTAAAATTACTGTTAAAGTTCGCAATTTTCTTCAAAATATCGGTTACTGTTTTTTATTAACCGTTTTTTTTTAACCAGTTACATGCCCTGTTGAAGTCTGATTTAATTTTTGACTGGACGGGAATCGAACTGGCCTTTACTACGGAATGAAATAGTAACACCGTTATATGTATGAAAGTAAGCCGCGCATGATAAATTTGACATAACGTATGGTTATTTGAGAGCAGTATAACTTACAACGGTAAATAACGCTAGTATTGATGGCGGGAGATAATTCATGGCGAATTGGCCTATTGCTGTTAACGTTAAGTGCGGACATTACGTTCTGTTATGTTTATGTTCGTGATTTTACTATTCAAGGATTGTAGTTTTATTGCAACTGTGAGGAATTCGTTTCATTATTTCTAACAATAGCTGTACACAATCTCATTTCGGAAGACTATTAAAAATATTGTTTAGTTCAAGTTTATTACTGCATTCTACCATTCTGCTTTGTTGCTACCGAAAGGGTTTTTAGCACACTCAACTCAGGCACTTATAGCTTCTATGGAGAGTGCACCACAGAATAGCAGATAAGCCGAATTTTGCACGGTTCTCTTCAAATATATTTTTTTCTTTTTTCTCAATGATCTCTTTTGCAGTCAAGCAGACATATTTACTTGCATTTTAGTGAAGTTGTTATTATTAATTTTATAAACTCACTGTTAAAAAGAAGAATATATATATATATGTATATATATATATATATATATATATATATACGTTCTTTGAAACGATGAGGCGAAAAATGATTACATCGAAAAAAACCTAACTTTCAAAATTTCTCAGAGGAACTTTTCATTTTCTAGACTAAAGTAAATATCTATAGGCTGATTTCAAAACCTGCAATCTTCTTACGTTTTTTCTATTTTATTCTGTCGCTTTATTTATTATCTAATTTTTATTTATATTGAAAATCTATAAACTCATATTAAAATTGTGTAGGGTTAAACAAACCAAACAACATTATTAAACCAAAATTTGTATTTACAAACGCGACATATCCCAAAAATGAGTAAATCTGAAAATTGGTTATGTAATTTGCCTGTAGAATCGAATGGTGAGGTCGCCGATAATGTGAACCTAACCATTTAAGGGGTATACCTAAAAAACCTGATTTATTAGGAATAACTTTGAACTGAAATATCTCGAGAGCGGAAAAAGATAATTGAATTCTGTTTGAAAATTTAAAATCAGCGCCTAGATATCTACTAAGGCCAAATAATGAAAAATTTTGGAGACAAACATTTTCGAGGCGAAAAAGTAAGAATACATGTCTTTTTACCGTTGGTTAATAGAAAAGTATCGTATAGAATTAGTAAATAAACTTTATTTTTGATAACTTACGACAGTTTTTCAATTTTTCTAATAAACGATTTTTAGGGTAACTGAAATTTTAAATCAGAGGTGAAAAAATAGACCCTAAGTGTACGATGAGAGAATGCTGATCTTAAGATATCTGCCCTAATAGAAAACACTAAAGATAAAGTAGATAAGTTTCCATAGAGGGCAAACAAAAGACAAAGAATATTCGTGTTTTTAAAAATTTAAATGCATTAAACATAAAGGAGTATTTTTTCGGCAATAGCCTCATGATGTTAAAGCAAGGGTCTTGTGAGTAAACATAACCTCTGTGGGTGATTCTGTACTGAAAGTTGTACGTGGTTCTGCATTAAGATTTCGTGAGACAGGTGCGTTTACACAATAAACTTTATTTCGAAGGATACATAACAACTTTGTGTAACAGTTCGCAATGTGTATTGTATAAAATGTAAATAACAAATAGTTATTTACATAAGAGTCAGGAAAATGATACATGTCTATGCAATTTTCGCTGTCAGTAGGTTCTGATTGGTTCAAATTTTTTAAATCTTGATATGTCATTGGTTATTATGGTGGAAATAGGAGATAGTCGGTAAAATTTACTAATAGTTGTGTAGTAATAGACAAATGAGTATCAAGAATAACATTTAAATCATGAGATCGAATGAATTTTTATTATTGAATTATTCCCATTAATTTATAGCTTTAATTATATTTGCTTGATTATTTTAGGAATGGCAATAGTTCAAACATAAAATGTTTCACACCACCAAAATTTATGACGATGTTAATACTTCATTTTTCAATTTTTTCATAAATAATATCATTTTGTCAGGATAAAATTTAACCACGAATGGTATTGGGATGACTATTTCCAAAATAAAAATAAGTGAACAAAACCAATTATGACAGATATATAAACAATATGTTTCTAGCCACTCTTAAAACATCAAAAATTTTTAAATTGTTTAACAAAATTCACTTACTTTTGGCTTAAATGATGCGATATTTTCTTTGTGACGGTAACTTAGGTACAACTTTGAAGGCGAATTGGTTTATAAATTTATGAGTGAAATAGTTACTGTAAAATTGCCTACTTTCATCTTCTATCAAATCAAGAATTCTGATTAGGTGAAAATTAAGTGTATGGAATAATTATAAGTAAAATAGTACAAGTGCAGAAAATCGCCTATTTTCCATGAGGTGTGAAAGTTTCGGGCACGAGACGAAGTCGAATGCTGGAATCATACAAGGTGGGAACTAGGTGATTCTGCACGTGACTTAAAAAACAATATGGCGCAGGTAACCTCACAAAGAGTATCTACACGCATGTGTAGTGTTGGCAAATAGTGTGAGAAATCATTTCTCACAGTTTAACCCACGATTGTGGGAAATACGCAACTTTCAAGCTTCTTATAGTGTGAGAAAAGTGCCACTTTCCATAGTGGTCGTTGAAAAAATAATTATCTATGCAGTACTTTTACCGAGAACCTGATGCTACTTACAAAAATACATTAATTCGCCAAAATGTAAGATTTAAGCTTAACGAATGCATGTTTTTAGAAACGAGGTTAAATATAATATTATAAAAGCATTCCTGTTATATTAAACAAACAACAATGCTATATTTTAACATGTTCCACTTTCTGCATTTTCTAATGTATACAAAATAATTAAAACACACAAAAGCTTGTAGTGTTTCATTTTTCTCTGTATTCACTTTTCACTCTTACGCTAAAATGTGTATAAATAATATATGTGTGTATGTGAACACATCTGTGTTCCTTGTAACCCTCTTACACTGAGAGTCAAACAGTGGATGATGCAATAATTACTTAATTTTATTGGTTCGAGTATGTGACTTACCACAATCAAATAGCATGTAGTTTATTCGAAATAAATTAACAGTAAACTGTTAAAAATATGAACGGTATATCGCAAAGGTTTCTTTACTATTTCATTTCATTGTTTTCCATAATTATATTTTTCCAGAGAGAATATGTACGCATACATCATATTCAATTATAAATACGCAGTAAAATAAACGAACAGTGAAATAATATACCAAGCAAACAGAAATACCTTTATGATTCTTTTTTAAATTTGGAGAAATTGTTTTCAAATTGGTTATTATTAAATAATGAAATTTGCTTTGCTGAAATTAAAACAGAAAATATAAAATAAACGAAAGACACATTTTTAAAATTAATTTTATTCGCGTGTTTTAGAATTTTTGAATATAATATAATTGTTAAAACTTTAATAAACTTTAAACGTATTTTTTTCAAATACAATACAATATATAGGGTAACCAATGAAACTGTTTAAGTTTACAAAGGCGGTTAAATTAAATAAAAGTTGTTTCATGCGGGGATCATTTCATACATGTTTTTGTTTTTCCCAAAAATATGCGTATATATAAACAAAAATGTAAATTTTTCAATTGTCGTTCAGGCATTTTTTAACGAGTTCACTGTAGTACTCAAAATTTTTATTACTTGTACAGTTTTGAGAAATTGATACCAACTTTCAATTTTCACATGGGCCTCAAAGTGGGCTGTAAGACCGTTAAATCGAGTTTTTATTTCTCTTTTCCACCATAATATATGCATATTAATAAGAAAATATGGGGAGAAATGACATTATTATTTTTTTTACCTCTCATTTCGTAGTAAGAGATGTATTGGAATCATGCTAAAAATCGAATAGCATGTTTTGAAGTCCCTAGAACACGATTTTAATATTTTTACAATGATATCTGTCCTTGTGTGTGGATGGATGGATGGATAGATGTTGTCGTAACGATTACTCAAATATTAGTGAATAAAAAATGTTGAAATTTTGAATATAACATTTTCACACCCTAGATTAGATCTGAGTTTTCTGAAATATCTTTAATAATAAGTCATTAGCTAAAATTTTGTACTTCATATTAGTATCTATCTAGCCCCATTTAACTATTACATGTAATTAATGATTTGGTAAATCTGTTAAAATTGTTTTTAATCTTTTTACGTATGGAAATTAATGTTTTATATTTCACATTGACATTTTTTTAATTGACACTGCAAGTAATATACTCTAAAAGAATTGTACTAATACTGTAAGTACTAATTATTTTAATTATTCATTTTACCGTGTCAGCAGTTAACATACTGGTACTTATATACCTATTACAATTTATAGATATTGCAAAAATGAGAACCAATAGAAAATCTGCGAAGAAACAAAAATAGCAGATAAGAAATATTAACAAGAAAAACGAAGTTATCTTGATTATAATTGAAACTGCAAAAAGGAGAGGCGAGAGGTTATGCGTTGGCCACATCAGATTTTTTTAAGTATTTTATCCGTGAAAAACCTCAAAGTGCCTGACATCTGGTGAGGAAATTTCATACTCCTGTAATCGCTTTGTTATTTGTATGGAGAATATAGACGGTAATGGATGTTTGAGAAAATCAAACAGGTATTGTTTCCGCAATGTAATCATTATGTTAATGTATTACAGTAAAGACGCTAGTGCTACCTATACAGTTCGATTTTTTCGCGGATATCGGTAGACTACAAAATATCGATAAATTTATTAAAATAATTTTCATCAAAAACTACAAATACAAAAAACAAATGTCACATTCATTCCCTATATTTAATTTTAAATGAGACAGGCAAATACATTGTTGTCAATCAAATATCAAGCCATAACCATAAATATGTCAAATTCTATACTCCACGCTTAAAATACTTACGGTATGGACAATATCATATCGGAATAAAAATTTCGAATAGCATATTTTTTAAAGTGCCTAAAACTTAAGTCTTATTGGTGCAACTATACCAAAAACATAAAATAGAAAACACAATAAATAAAAAAGCCGCGAATATTGGATATGCTAACAATTTTCTGAAACCACTCACTCTGGTAGTGCTAGTGTAGATGATACAGGTATTACTAATTCACGGGCCCACTTTCGCGCCGTCCGCCTCCCGCGCTGTGTGTTTACCTGCCAGCGTGTGTGTACAGGTGTGTGCGGGCGCGAGCATGTACCGTGTATGTAAACGACCGCCGAATGCAGAATAGGCCGAGTAGGCAGAAATTGAAGCAGGGAATTTCCGCGACAAAGGTTGGCGCCGCGTCTCAACAGTCACATTCATCCGGGGGTGGGATTCGTCCAGCGGGTTTCGTCCCAGGATTGTCATAGCTGTTATATGTTTCGCTATAACTACTAATCTATATTGTATTTAGAGTAATGTCACAGAATAGTTACATACAGAAGCGACACTCCGTGTCGGTACCTTTCAAGTTACCCTATTCAGTTCTATGACCTTGGAGCATTGTGCAGACCTTTAAATTTGTTGGCTTCCCCTATTTCTCACTAAGATGTGACGAAACTTTCTGATTTTAAACAATGAGCCCTTTAAATTTGTTGGCTTTCCCTATCTCTCTAATTTTCGTTTCTCTCTTACTGTCGCTTCTGTATAAACCTATTCTGTGGTTGAACGATCGGTACGATAAATGACACTTTAAGATCAGTAACTTGTCTTAAACTATACTCCGTTCATGTTAAGAAAATAGCAGATTTCACAGATTTATCATAATGTACAATGCGTCAGCATGATATTTTTAAAATGAAATATAGCAGATATAATAAATATTGAAGTTGAACGATCAGAAAATGACATTCCAAACAAATCAGTTACTTGTTTTAAACTATACTCCGGTCACGTTAAGAAGATAGAAGATATCGCATCGAACGTAGCCTTTTCCACACAAACATAAAGATTGGCGTGTTATTTAACCTTGAAAAATTGACTAGTTCACAAGTACTTTCTTTTGGAACAAAATATTTAACAATTTTCATATGTAATACCACTAGTAACTAGAATTTTACTTGAAATTTTTGTCGTTATGGTCACGACTTGATCGTTGACAATTTTCTAAATAAAAGAATTTCATATTTATTTAATAAATTAGAAGTGTCATCGGCGCAAAAAATCTTGTGTATCACACACCCAGAAAATTTATTGTATGATCTCGCATTATTTGCAAGCCTCGCTTTCAGCTCGGCCTGTCAAGATAACCTTACTCTCACAAAAGTGAAGTTTCTGAACTAGTGATACAAATAACTATTTCTGAGGTATTAGCTACCAAGGGTATTTGAAATCTATAAAAAAGTATCCTTCAAATATGAGGAGTCCTTGTGCGTCTCTTGTTCCCGACAAAACTTTCATTTTCCCTAAAAGTCAGTACATAGAGTTCCCAAGCCAATTTCAGGTTGGCCACAAAGTTCTACTATGACATGTATTAAAAAAAATTGAAAGATTATTTGGTACAATTCTGGGTACTGGTCGAAATGTTTGTGATTGTTCCTGGCCGTCGTAGAAAAAATCCTTCCATAATTGCTGTGTAAATTGGTCTCGTTAAGCTCTTTGTTCCATTGCAATCTTTAATCAAATGAAGTACTAGTGTGTAAGTGTTTTGTTATGCTGAAATATGTGCTCACTTTTATTAGAATAAGCGTCTCATAATAATCCTCTAACAAATTTGACGAGAAATAAAGAATTTGAACATAATAGAAGAATACAACTGAACGAATATGTAAACAGTAATGAAATATTCAGCGAAATATGAATTTCTCGCAGGGTTGAAACGCAGGGAGCAATTCCTGCTATTCCTGCATCAGTGTCTAGCAGGTGAACAAAATGGCGACGAGGAAAACATTGCCGAAATTTTTACTGCTGCGCTTTCGAAATTTTACGATGGGGGTTTCCAAAATTTTAATATTTAATTCCACTTGGGTCGTAAAGTTAAGCCAACTCTGGAGATTTTTTGTTGTGTACGTGGATTTTTTTTGTCTTGTTGAAATTTTAATGATTTTTTTCTTGAATCGTGAATGCTAAATGGAATATGAGTTTTTCATAACTGTGCAATTGTTATGTTAATATTCTTTCAACGGGATTTCGCTTTTCTTAAATGTTTCACATGGACCTTCATTCTTTTATTTTTCAAAATAATCTGACATACATTTGCGTACTCTGTTGGAATATAATGAATAATTATTTCACTATTATTGTCATCAAATGATGTCTTAAAATACGATCCGATAGTTCCAATTATTTTTACATTACATTACTTATGAAAAAATAAATTTATTACTTTAAAACATTGTAGCAAAATTATGTTACAAATAATATTTGATTAAATGAATTTATTTGTATTAATTTGTATAAGCATCTTGAAATGCGAGAATTCTAGGAAAAAACAATAATAACATTAAATTCTATTATGAATATATTATATTGCGGTTTCCCTGAAAAGCACTGTTTATAATGATATTTATTAGTATGTATTTACGTCAATTTCGTGTTCGCATATCGAATATTATAGTAGTGGTTCAATTCTCATGAATTTTCATAAACAGATGAGCATATACTGCATCTAATAATTGTTTTCCATTATAGCTGTCCGTGTTATTGTTTGTCATTATTGCAATGTGAAACAATGACTTTGTTTTGATTTGGTAGACGCATTCAATTTTATAAATAAATAGAGATATAAAATTTTATGGAGCGTAAAATCGGGTAGCCTATTTGAAAATTTGCTTATGGTTAATCTTTCATAATTTATTTCTGTCATTTCTACTTTTAGATTATAATATAGTATAGTTTCAATAAAACGAGAATTTCATTTGTTTATATATAAGTTTAACTTGCATTTTAGTAGTAAGTTTTATGTCTACTGTCTTCGTAAGTGACCTTGCCTTGGACTTAGTAACATTTTTTTTTTTTGGTGATAGATGACGACACTGGGATTTGAATCCTGATCTTTCATTATGCTCAGTTCGAGTCGAATCGCGCTAAACAAGTGAGCCACCAGATATCTTATTTATAATCTACTGTCCCAAGTCCCAATATTTTTAATAGTAATATAGTTATTTTTTATTCTAAATAGCGAAATGTTACTTTAGTAAAAAGCATTTCGCAATCAAATAACAACAAATTTTTTTTCAAAGGTTATGTGCCCCAAATTACGCAAAATGCAAAATTAACGTTTATCAGATCAGATATTCTTTGACTAGTAATTGATAATTAGTTGACATCAAAAACCAAACAAATGTTTTAAATTATATCAATTTGCAAGTGAAATATTTCAATACGTTATTGATCAATAATATTAAAATGATATCAGAAAGTGACGAAGACAAAGTGACAGATATAATTAAACTGTGACCTGTTATTTAAACAAATAAATGTAGGCTGCAAATGTATTTTAGATTAAAAAATATTATGTTGCGTGTTGATAGATGTCATAAAAATTTCAACTTCTCACGACAGGTTTCGAAATAGTATTTTACAATATTAGCCAGGTAAAACAGTTTTTACTGGTGATAAGAGGAATTGACTGGCGAGCCGTTTAGGCGAGCCTGTCATCTCTTTGAACCAGTAAAAACTGTTACCTGGCATATATTGTACAATAGTTTACTTGTTATTGACTTGTAAATAAAATTAAAATTAAAACCAAATTTTGACAGTTACTAATTTTGTGTCAAAAATTGTTTTAAATGATATATCGTAAGCCTTGGAAGACATAAACAATGGAACTACTAGCCAGTAAATCTGACAGGTGTCATCTTAACATGCTAGGTACTGGTAAATCTGACAGCTGTCATTTTTACAATGTAGTAGCTTGTAAAAATTAATTTACCTGGCAACAAAGAGTTAAGATAAATGATAGTTTACAAGTCAGTAACAAGTAAAATAGTTAATTGTCGAACTAGAAAGGAAAACTTTTTACCATACGAGTGAGGCATTCGAGTGAGAGAAAAAATGCTTTCCTTTCGTTTTACACACAACATTTTTTACAACATGTGTCTAAAATAGATTTATTCGGACGAAAAGTCGCAACAACGTGATAAGCTAGAAAATTAGGTTTTGTAAACTTTGACGTTTAGCAATGCTAATGTTACAGTATTGTCAATATACCAATTTAAGTTCAAGTTGTCAAATTGTGAAATAATGTGAAAAAAGAAAAGAACAAGACATAATTGCCATAATTTTTTTAAAAGAATATCATTATTAAAAACTAATTTTTAATATATGTTATATACTGTTGGTAACACTGTACATAATCCTCTCTAGAGAGGGAAATTATTTTTTTCTACGGTAAGTGGCACTTTTTTCACAATGTATAAAGCTTCAAAGTTGCGTATTTCTTACAATCGTGCGTTAAAGAAATAATTTCTCACTGTAATTGCCCACAATGCGCATACGTGAAGTTACTCTTTTTGACATTAACGTATACCCTATTGTTCTTTGTGTCAAAGAGCTTTCGTACATTTTTTTATTCTGTAACATTTAGCAGTGTTATCATAGAAAAATTATAGTGTGCCACTTGTGCAGAATCACCTATTTCCCATCTTGTGTGATTCCAGCTCTCGACTTCGTCTCGTGCCGAAACTTTCACACCTCGTGAAAAATAGGCGACTGTGTGCACTTGTACAATATACTATTTCGTCACTATTTCGCAAAAAGAAAGTAGAACTTTCTATACATGTCATGAAAAAAATAATTTTTTTAATGTCCTACATTTACGCAAAATTTCACGTAACATTTTTCACCAGAAATATATTTCAGATTACCTGTTTTTTTTTATTAGATAGGGTTAGTAATGTTACTAAAGTATTCTTAGGTATTGGTGACTGAATGTTAGACATTCAAAAGTGAAATAAATGAAATTGTCAAGAACGCAGTTTATATAAGAAATATTTATGTTCTATTTATTTTCCATTATGAAATATCGGGAAATCATTAAAGAATAACGACTACAATATCTGGATCACCACATCGATTGTCTTTTGTTTCATTGTGCACTTGTCGGCCTTCATTAAAATCCAATCAGCATTTAGTTGAAATTCCGCTGTTTATTTTCAGCTTCTGGGTAAAAACTAGAGTGCGCTGAAATCAGTGACAAGGCGAAATTAATAAATTTAACCGACGCTTGCTGTAAATCATACATGAAATAATAGCGCATGTGTTGCTCGATGTGTAATACGATCGTCACGTGATGCATGTTTTTGTATAACCAATTTACCGGCCCACTTGATTTATTTTTTGTGACATGGATTTCCAAGATTTATTCCATTTTCCTTGCATGACCGATTATGATAATGAATTCATAAATAAATTTGTAATTCGCTACATTTAACAATTAATCCTAAAAATGTTAAAATGCTCGTTGAACTGTAATATAAAGTTAACAGTTAGGCTGGTGAAACATATTTAATAAAGTCCACGAGAAAAAAATTAGATTTGACTTTGGAGAAAAAAACAAGAAGAATTAGGAATCGGAATAGAAATGGTCGGACTAGTAAAAGAATCAAGAAAGGTTGAAGATTAAATTGATAAACTTTGTTGGAAGGAAAAAAACAAGTGGGAGGAAGACGACCGAATGGATGAATAGGAAATAGGTAAACGACTGCGTGATGGTAAATTAAATTAAAGAAAAAGAGAAAAGCGAAAAAAATACAGAGTATTTTTTATTATTGTCTGTTTTCCCATGTTAATTTCTTATGTCAAGGTTTCTAGTATTCACCCTGTATATCAAAAGTTGAATAAAATTATCTATTTTATTTTAGAATGAGTGCCAATATCTCCAATTCTTAATTTAATTATTATACTACATTCTTGTTTTATACCATGTCTTTGTTTTCAATTAATCCTGTTATCATTTGTTACAGGATGTCATTGGTAATTTGATTAGTTTTAGGTTAGAAATCACTTTAGTTCATCTAATAAGTCCTGATCTATTTATTGTGCTACATTTGTAGATCTAATATTAGCTGTAATTTCTTTTCTCAGCATTTGTAGTACTTGCTTAAACATTCGCTGTAGTTGTTTTTACTAAATTTGCTTCGGTTTATTTCCTTATTATTTCTCTAGTTATTTGCCTGTGAATGTACTTTAATTTAAAAATTAATCTAGCTTTGTAATTTGCTCGTTTGTCTAATTCGTGCTTTGTTATGTCTTCTCATATTTACTCTAGAATTCATCTTAATTTCTTCGCTAAATGTGTTCTACTCATTGTCTTACTTCCAGGTTATTGCTTTGATCAAATTTTTTAAATTAGAGTATATTTAATGACACACAGAAATTATTTTTCTCAGTTGTGTAGAATATACAGGTGCTCAACAACTTAGACAAAAAATTAAAGAATATTTATTATACCACGTGCTGATCATGAAACAAAAAGATTTTTTTTTTAATTCGCAAAGTTAAGGGTAGTTTACTTGAAGTAGACATTTTTTGGACCACTGAAGTAGCTACTAATTACACAATATTAGACTTTTATTGGAATTAGATATTATGTAAACAACCAATTTCACTATAGAAAAATTGAAAAAAAAATATAAATAACTACAGACCAGTGGCAAAAAATGTTTGTTTGAAATACGATGCATTTTTTTTACGAATTTTTAAATAATTCCTTTTGTTTTATAATCAACACGTGGTACAGCATATACCTTTTAATATTTTGTTGTGGGACACCTGTGTAACAAAATAGATTTAGATTTAAATAATTTTTTAAATCAATATTAAAGTATTTTTTAATGTTACTTACTATTCAAATCAATTCTCACCTTCTTGTGCTATCAGGAAAAAACAAAAAAGTTTTGAATGTGATTACGCCCTCTGTTTCCGTTTCCATAACCACGATTACCGGTCCGCAAAAACTTAATGTTAAGCAGCACAAGCGCCTTTTAAATTTGGGCTTTCGTGGATTTGCATTCATAATGGCTTGTTAAATTATTCAGATGAATTAGCAGTGAGTTAAATATATATTTTTTAGTTGCATCATGAATATGGATCTACTTTGATCCTATGCATGTAATGAACTTGATTTCCGCGCGTGGGAGGGGTAATACGATCCCCTCTAAATTACATTTGGAAATTTCCAACATTTTCATACTTTGCCTAATATGCATACGTTTGTGGCAGGAATTTTGTTTCATACAATTATGAGAAACTGAATCACATGCAGATATTTCCACAAACTTTAAACATCGTTAATCCACTTTGAAAAGTTTGCATTGCACAATTAAAAAACAATAGGTACACATAAATTGGTAATAATGACATAAAACGTATTTAAAATTGCATATTTGTTATATGATAACAGTGAATTCAAATCATCAATAGTCGTTTTTATTTTGTATTTTCCTTTTACAGCCATTAATAGCTTGGTTCTCAATTTTTAACGCGGTATTTTTAATTTCATATAACTTACACAATAATAAAAATATACAAGGTGCACTCACCAATTTGTCACAAAATGCCTATAAGATGTCGGCTGCTACCATAGTATATCTGCAAAAAATAAAAACGGTTTTTGGAAAAAAAAAATACAAACAAAAATAATCATCATTGATTTGATTGTTTTTTAAGCATTATAATAATTCGATTCATATTTTTATCCAACACCGTGTAATTATAATGATATAAGTTTGCTGTTTTTAGATAAATAAAGTAGGACATAAGTCACTAGTGAGCTAAATATATTAGCTCACTGTTTTTTTGTTCGTATCATAGTAACTACGTTATAAAACCTTCTCTACACTATTTTGTTCATACGTGCGTTAATTTCCTAAGTCACTTGAAAAAATACCACACTCGGCCTAACTTTTCCCGCGTAACTTATCTGTAATGTAACAACACTTGTACCATAAATAACTATTAAAAAGAGCTCTTATTGGAGTTTTCCACGATTTTTGAGGAAATATACATTGAAAATAAAATATTGAGTTAAATAAAAAGAAAAAGAATTCTCGTCGAGTCGTAATGCAACACCCTGTATACGAGTATGTGAAAATAATTTTACGTTATGCTCTTTGAGTAGAAGAATAAATTCTTTCATAAATTTATGATATATTTCTAACGACAACGAAGATATCGAAGACGGGCATTTAAGCTAGAAAGAATGTAAGTAGGTACATTATAACATTCGAGAAGGTATGAACTGGGGTAGAACTAGCAAAGGCGAAGATCATTTTACCGTACGAGAATATTTAATTATTTACATTCCTAGTCGCTTACTATGCCACCGGTAGCATTTAACTTCAAATAATATTAATAGTTATTTATGATATAAGTGTTAAAAGTGACATTTTATGAGTGAGTGGGGAAGTTTGAAACGAGGCGAAGCCGAGTTTAACAAACCCCACGAACGAAATAAAATCACTTTTAACACAAATATCATACACTATTTTTCCTACGACCACAGTTATGTACCTATTAGTAAATAAAAACTAAGCATTAGAATGACATTTATGACAGGTCATAATGTATTTGTTATGAACAACTGAACATAAGACGTGTTAAAAGTAAATTTGTTTTTTACTTTTAACACGTTGTCAATGGCAACGTTTTAAAAGTATTTACTGTGTTATAAACTGTTATTTTTAACTTGCTAAGCAACCATTAAAAATACTATTTTTAACAGTGGTCGTAGGAAAAATATTTTTCTAAGACCACTAAAGTAAATATAGCCATTACAGTACAAGTTGTAGGTTATCTAAATAAATATAATAAAAATAGTTTCTATTTTCTATACAAATATACATAACATTTATTATATTTATTACAATCACATTGATTCAAATTTTCCAATTCAAGAAACTCAAATGACAAATTTATTTTTTACTGTTTATCTGTTTATAACAAAAATTTGTTATAGTATCGTAGTAAAGCAGAAAATTTAGGAGTTCTTAGTATTATCTTTTTTGTTTATTTTATAAATGTCATTAAAATGTTGAAAATTCATAATTTCAGATACATTTTCTATTTATTTAAATGGAAGTAGAAAAAAATATTGTATGAAACACGTAAGAAAACTTGGTGGTTATTAAGTTTTGATCTTATAAAACTTGCCGGCGTCTCGTTTTGTAATTTTTAACCTTTGTTTCCTTACTTATTACCAACATAACTATTGTAAATTTTAGGCCCCTAGGCAGTTTTGATTTATTTATTTGCAACTTTTATAATTAACTTTAATTGTTACTAGACGGCTAAATATATATGAAATTAGTATTATTTTCATAATTAGCCTGCTAGTAGGACTGTTATTTTATGTAACAAACTGTTTTTAAATCATCATCTATGACACAAGGACACGACATTCTTAGGTTGAATAGGACATCAAGTACCTGAAGGATATATTTCATTACAACTTTTATTTAAATTTTAGAAAATAAATAAATACGTGTGAAATACTTTTATTTAAAATTAAAAAAAAAACAGAAAAACTTATTTCCAATCATATATATGAAAACTAATTCACTAATTTAACCCGAAGAGATATTTTATTGACAGTAGTTTTGTAGCAATAACTTCCTGACAGGATTGACACCGAACATTCTCCTTGTTTACTACTACCGCTCTTGAAGATTGTTCCGCACTTCTACAGGCTTTACGATAAAACTCATTTTAACAAACTCAATTATAAGATCGAAGCAATAACAAGTTTTCTAGTGAAAACGTTGAAATAATTTTCATCAATGTTGTAAACAAAAGTTTGTATAAACATATTTTGTTTACAAAGTTAATGTTTAATTTATTTGTTACATGTTTGAGGTTATGACGTTATATTAATATATGCATTCTAGATTTGTTTAAACCATGATATAGCAATAAATATGTTAATATTATGTACAAACTTACAATAGTATTGTAGAAAATATGTTTCGTTGGTACAAAGGACTAACAATATAATTATAAATGTCAGACTGAGAAACGCACAAGTACAAACAACTTTTGTTTTTAACTGTTCGGCAGATATCAACATTTTTACATGTAAATATATAAAGACATTAAATTAAAAAACTGATATAAACATACAAACATTTGTTATATTAATTTTATAAAAATAAAATTAATAAAATATTTTTTCTTCAAACGTCATAAAAGTGACATCTTCTGTGACGTGATTGACAAGGTTGAAGTTTAATTTCAACGCCGGCGTAATATAATTTTTTATTCTAGCCGCCGTTTAATTTCTTCGCCGCCGTATGTAGAATCAGCCAATAAGAAGTAATTTGTACAGTAGGAATCTGTAATATCGACCTAAATGTCACTATAAAAACTAAATAACCTAAGAATAAAGTTACTAAAAATTATGAATAACTGACAGGTAACCTACATATTAAACGTCATATAGTAATTAATTTTTAAAATTTTTACGTTTGAAGAAAAAATTGAACGTGTTATTTAGAGTAAAAGTGTCTTTGTGTGCCTCGCAAGCAATTGTCCGACTCGCTTCGCTCGTAGTGCAAACTTCCATGCTCGCCACACAAAGTATCACTTTTACTCTTAAAAACACAATATACTATTTTCTCCAAACGTCTTCTTGATTAGATTTAAAATTCATATTACTTATTTCATAGCATGTGTCTTACATATAATTTTCTTAATAATCTAGTGGAGAATTTCACGAGTTGAAACCCAGTTTTTTTACTAACTCATATAAGCAATATTCTACCCCTTTAATTAATACAAATAAATTTTTCAATATTTATTTAAAAAATATTTTCTAAAAAAAATATGTAATTATAAAAATATTCGTGTCTTGTTTTAAATTAATTTACAATTATTTTAAAAGTGTAACTATGAATCAGCCAGTATCATTCTATATATGGACGTCGACAAAGTGTGGAAAGCTGATACAGTTTCTTCCACTTTGGAGTATGTGAAATATAATAATTTCTTTTTGATAATTATTTTTCTCAATTTTCATCAAAATGATAACATCTTTGTTGCTTCTTAGAAATCGATTTCTGTAATTTTATAATTTTATTATTGTCTCCTTATTGAAAACTTTGTAGGCGCGTTAATGATTGATAAACAGAGTCACGACGATGTGACTTTCCTTTTTTCTTTCTTCTTTCCGATTTTAAACGATGACCCCTTTAAATTTGTTGGTTTTACCCATCTCTCTCTAATTTCTTCTTCTGTATATAACTATTCAGTGGTTTTGGAGAGACAGTATTCACATTTTTTTGAAATCCTAAGTTAAAGTCCAGCTTTTCGTGTCACACACTGTATATACGTATGTAGAATGTTAAAAAAGGCGAAATTAGATTTATTAATTATTACAAAATAATAAATAAAAGTAGAAGTAGACCTCGTAAAGGTAAGTTTATTAGCAGGTTTTTAAATGTAAACTCGCCTGTGATATCCAGCATCTAGCAATTACCACCTGCTCATTACTATGCGCGATGCAGGTACCAACACAACAGCTAAACTTCCCCAGGGTTTAAATGCATTGCCGGCTAATCTACGCCGCATACACAGCCTGTAGCCAGGTTGGCAGCGCTGCAGCATCACACATCTAGATGGCTGTGCCCCCATACCAACTGTTTGACTTCTTGACCTGTAAATAATTGGGCTATTTGTACAGCGGTGGCTATATCTCTGTAGGGTCACACCGCATACGGTGGGTTCTATAAGTGGATGGTAGTCAAATCTGTCCATAGATAAATACTTTTATGATAGGAAAATAAGTTTTTTCTTCATATCTATCCAGATTTCTAGTTGACCCTCTAGTAGTCTAGTAACTCAGGCTGTTTCGTCGTACTTTTTATTTTATTTTTTATGGTGCCAGATCAGTTTTTCCATCTTATTTCTCTGTTGTGAATCATTCTATTTTTAACTTCTATTTTGACTAAAATAAAATTCGTTTCAATTCTAGTACAAACAGAGTTTCTTCTATTCCGACTTCAGTAACAGTTTCATACGAGTAGTATTAGAAATTTTAGATCGTGTTATAATATTATTTCTTCAAATTTTTCTCTAATCTTGATATATTTATGGTCCAACATTCCTGTTTCTCCAACAACTAGTCTAATAATTTGTTCTAGAATTTATGTTAAATTTGATGTGTTCTAATGTATTCAGTAATAGGAAGAATTATTTGCACAAGGAATTGATCTAATTAATGTAATTTCGGATCTTTATATTGCTCCAAAGATTTCCTCTAAGGCTTGTATAAGTTTTTTTTCTGATTGTGCTTTAAATGTTATGTGAAGTCTTGCTCTGCGTTATTTTACTTCCTAATAATTAATTGATAACCTTATTGGCATCTGATTATTCTCGATATTTGATAATTGTTGCAGGTATTCGTGATCTATTTATTAGTAATGCCGTCTAGATCTAGGCTGTCTAGAGTCTTGTCTTGTCTTATTATCAATACTAGACTGGGAAAGACAACAAAATACAAGATTTCCTTATTATATATCAAGACTCTTGACAAAATTCTAGATAACTTTCAAGACTCTAGATTAACTAGTAATTTGTAGAAAATATATATTTTGTCTTCTCATACATAATTCGATAAGTACAAAATTTCAATAAAATTGGAAGTATTCCTTTCAATCAAGATCAATTTTTACTTATTCCTTATACCTGAACTACTCAATAAATCAATAATTGTAATGATGATAAATATATCAGACATACCAACATGACAATCACTTAATTAAAGTTAAATCTATTCGTTTTAAATTGAGGGATACTTAAGTATTTCCAGTAGGAGGATCAAAATCTGTTTTCTATTTTTCGACAAAAACGAAATCATTGAATTGTTTACAGTATACCTCAGCGATTGAAAATCAATACTATTTTTGTGTTTTATTATTATCAAATTTTTCTATAAATAAATAATATTTGATACAAGACACGATGTTGGTAAGTCAGTCAAGAACAATTATCTTTAAATAAATAAAATAAATGAATCACTCATAACTATTATCTATTCTTGTTTCTAGGATATACCAGATCTGGTTTATCGCATATATACCATACGGTACAAATATATATTTATACCGTATAGGCAAGACAAGACATCTCCTGGACATTTTCACCATTTCCCTTACCTTATTTGGAAAACAATTCTGCAACAATGAATAATAATTTCCATGGAACTTCCTCTCATAGAATAGTTTTCCATGGAAGGTACCTAGAAGACCCAATTAACTTTCCAGTTTCCAGATACAATCGAACCTATCCATAACTCCCTGGAAGGAGAATAACAAGTTGTTTACAGCAGCGACATCCTGCATTATCTCGGAGGTGTTTATTACAACCTTAGGCGCAGATACTTTCAGGAGAGACGTCTTACTAATTGGATGGCGCTAATTGTTTTCGAGATGAGAAATATCATGATATATAATTTAATTAGGGACAGGTAAGATGTATTGCTTGTAGCTGTGGATTACACAATTTATAGAGGGATGCATTTCTTGGTATTGTATTCCAAATTAACACCGCGCCGACATAAATGTTATTATAATTAACAAATTAACACATTTTACACAATGACTATATTTCATTCCATCGTATCATTTGACTGCATATGATTTTAGGAATTCAAAGGGCGTTAAAATGATTTTAATTACAGTTAAAAAGTTATATTTACTTATTTCTCATTTTCAAATTTTTCATAAAGGTACAGCCGAAATAATCCAAAAAAAATATATTATTGGGTTTAAAATTTATTTTTTGAAAATAGTCCATATTGATAGACTTTAAAGCACTAATTTAATTTTCCTTAACAGAATTTAATTATCTCTTTTCTTTCCTGTGATTTTTGCTTTCAAAGCTACATCTCAAAAAAGTGTAATTTTTATAAATCTCTAAACTGAATAGAAATTCAATCGGAACGATTATACTAGTAGATTCTACAGGCAAAGTTTTATAAAAAAAAAATTTTCTCTGCACATAATTTCTTTGGAACGATTTGGTGAAAAATAAGAAAAACGGAAAAACCTGTATTTCAATTTTTTGCTCGGGAATTTTTGCATCCAAAATTTATTATTTTTTGAACTCCGACTTCGAGGAATTTTTTTCTTGAAAACTTTTTATTTTCTAGACTTAAGTAAATATCGATGCACTGATTTCAAATTTTCAAATATAATAATATAATATAATATTATAATATAATATAATTCTTATCGTTTTCGAAGTATTTACATTCAAAGTTAGACTCGAAAAAAGAGGTTTTTCAGGCATAGTTCTCGAATGGGTCATGATATGACCTCACCAATCCATTCTACTGGCAAAATGACCTAAGTATACCAACTTTTATTTTTTTATTTTTACGGATCTAAGGTATACACCTTATATTCGGTCATTTTCAGTTTTTCCTTCTTAATAATTTTATTTTTTAACAGTAACATTGAACGTAAATATTTCAAGAACGGTAAGAGATAATTGAATTCTGTTTGAAAATATGAAATCAGCATCTATATTTATTTAAGTCTAGAAAATAACAAATTTTGGAAACAAAAAGTTCCCGAACGAAAAATAGAGGTTTTTCTCATTTTTCATCGAATCGTTCCAAAGAAGGTATATTCAGAGAAAACATTTCTTTATGTAACTTTGCCCAAAAAATCGACTGGTATTAAGTAGATAAGACAGAAAATCAAGTCATGTAATTCACAAAAGCATAAAACCCTAATTAATAGCTATAACCTCAGCAGGATTCGAACTCTTACACAAACCACATTCTCCTTACCATACCACAATCATGATCGGACAATTATGGTGGTATTTTTACTTCGTGGCATGACCCTACGTGAGTATTGTTTAGGGGTTGAAGTTCGCGCGGAGTCGAACGAGGCATATCGATCAAGTGCAGCATTCGCGCCGCGATTTCAATGGGATTATCGGGTTAGACGACGTCGCCGACCAGGGATTGTCAACCAGAAAAGCGTCGCTTCTTTTCCTTTTGCACGGGGGGAGACACTTTGAACGAGACCTATTCACTTACTATGTTACTATACTTGCAGTATATTGCATTAAATTTATTATATACTCTTATCTGCTACTTGTAAATTTGCTTATTCCTTGGCACTGCCACTATAAAGGAATATACTTCTTATAAAGCTTTTCGGTTTAGAGGTGGTGTTTTTGTTGTACTGTGATAAACGCAAAATTTGATAGCTGTTGTTGTGAAGAAAATGTAAAAGAAATACATATTAATGACTAAGCAATTAGCAGCCTATGGATCGGAATCTATAACTCATAACAACAAATAACTTCTTTCTTTAAAATATCAATTACAAACGTCAAATGTGCCCATGGCGGAAATTCAAATTTACAATGAATTTAAGACATTCTCACATCATTGTAGACGTGTAGTGTTCTTTATATGTGTAGTTTTCAGTGTCTGACCGAAATTTCGGTTTCCGCCAAAATTAGACAAGTTTAATACTCTATATTATTCTTTGCATTAACAATTGCCCTATTATTATATCAAAAACACTTTAATAATATAAAATATTGTTAAACTGTTTTTGTTATTTTTGTTCTTGTAAAATTGGTAATTCTAACAACTGCACACAACTTTAAATACTATTAAACTGATAACCTCAAATATTTTTAATTTTTTTAATACAATTTATATAATTTCTGAGTATGAAAACCGAATAATAAAACTAATTTAAATAGATATTAAAATTTTATAACACAGAATATATAGATTTAAAAATATTTTCATAATATTTTAAATGTATTATGACAAATAAATGTGCCCAATTCATTCAACAGAATTATCAAATTTCACATATGTACCTAGATTACACTCTGTTATTTTTTAGCTGAAAATGTTAAGGTTTTTATTAAATAAGTGAAGCAAAGTATAAAAAATAGTATATTATACTCATTTTATGCGACGTATTGTTTCATTCGGGTTTTTGGAACAACTTATTGAACAATATACTGTCTTATAAAATTTGTATAATAATATACTATAAAAATTTCAATTAAAAAAAAAATTTGAAGGTAATCTAGGGATCTTGGTGTAAAATGTAGTAACTCTGTTGAATGAAGTTGGGCACATTTATCTGTGAAAGTTCATATAAAATATTGTGAAAATATTTACAAATCGATATGACTTACGAAATTTTAATATCCTGTTGAATTAGTTTTGTTTATTCGGTTTTCATATTCAGAAATAATTTAAATTGTATTATAAAAAATTTCAATATATTTGAGGTTATCAATTTGACATTTAAAGTGGGGTGCAGTTATTGGAAGTACCAATTTTACAACAGCACAAATATCAAAAACAGTTTAACAATATCTTACATTATTAAACCGTTTTCGATATAACAATAAGGCAATTGAATATCAGAAACACTATCATTTGATCTTGTTATGAAATCAATTGCAAATATCAACTACAAAGTGTACTTGGAATTCTATAACAGGAATAGTTATTTGTGGTTGATATGTACCTATTAGTGTGTGACCGACATACGATTTATCAAACCAAACCGTAACCGAATATTTAGCTCCTCTTCTAGTTTACTGTTGTAACCGAAACCGAAAGAAATTCTAGCAATTTCTAACAAGCAATAACACTGTTTTATGAATAGGAGCAAGAAGTTCAAAAATTCACAACTTGTATGTATTATGTATTAATATAAATAACTGTAACATGCTTATCACAATAAATAATAAATAAATTATCAAGATTTGATCTTTTTTTTTAAATAACACTAGAATTTTACAATTTTTACCTCCCGCCTATCAATATATAGATAAGGGAGGTATTGTTTTAGGTCAGATTTCTCGAGTGTGAGTTTTCAACAAATGAGCACGAATTAGGGTCCCTAGAACACGATTTTACTATTTTTACCGTGATGTCTGTATGTCCGTGTGTGTGTGCGTGTGTGTGTGCGTGTGTGTGTGTGTCTGTGTGTCTGTGACGATTTTTCGTCCACGATAACTCCAACACGATACATGTCAAAAATATAATATTTGGTATTTAAGACTTATATTCAAATATGACGAACTGATTAGATTTTGACGACAATTGGTTAACCGGAAGCAGTACTTTACTTGAAGCTTTAAACCGTTTTTCCTAAAAAATACCTCTAAATACCATATTTTCTCAAATTTCGTTATTATAAATGTAAAGATTTTTTAATTTTCTACCGATCTGCATAATTACGTTTATATATAACTTCTAGGTAGATAGAAAAAAAATATATAAATTATAATAATTTTACATATCGTTTAGGCTGAGGAATTTCGATAAAATAGATGAGTTATTCAAATGTTCACAAAATTTGACATATGATGTCAAATTTGATGTAAGTAAGTGTAAAAGATAAAATAAGTAAAAATGAAGTAATTTTATTGTAAAAATTAAAAATGTGGAAGAAATATATTAGGAATGTATTTGCATGCGTGAATTAAAGAAAGTTCAGTTCCAGTTTTAGTAACGTCAAAAATAGCTGTCATATTGGTCATACAAAATTTATGAGGAAATTTTAGGTATGAAATGAATTAAAAATATTCTGAACTGCAATAGCAAACTAATTTTAAAACTACAAATTAAATGTATTGAAAAACTTATATAGAATATATTACTACAGTGGCGGGAGGTATTGTGTTGGACACACCAGATTTTTTGTAAATGAAGAATGAATGAAGAGTGAAGAAATGCTTTCCATCACCGTGAAAAAAACGTTTTCCAAAACCGTGAAAAACGTTTTCCCAGGGTACTTCGCGCACGGTATCTAGGTAACTGTAAAATAATTGCCTACTTTATGCATTGTTGTTACAATAAAAATATTATCATTTTAGACAGTTGTAGAAAAAATCTATTTTGATATAAGTAAATTATTTATATATTTATTTAACAATCCGTTTAAATAATCCGAAAGTCGACCTATCTCAAATCAATTAGACAAGAACCCCCATTTGAAATTATTGTACTATTTGATAATTCGACCAATCGTTCCATTGACGTTCAATATTCATAACCATTTGATTTGAATTAAAAAAAATGTGGGCCGAATTTAGCGCAGGGAAGATAGCTTGTTATCAGCATGTGTTGTTTTTGCTTGTTTTATTTTATTGATGATGTTCGATGATGATAGGCTGTCGATGGGTTAAAACGCGGGCTATCCGGGGAATTTAGAGCACGCGGAACTTGCAGATGTCGCCGTCATAATGTGCCATTCCACGGGCGCCTATTGAAATTAACTTTGTTGTCGAAAATAAAAACACGCTGTTATGTCGGATGGTAAATTTTCTATTATTCCGATATGGAAATTTTTACGCCGTTGCGGGTTTATTGATATTTTTATGCAGCAAAAATTGGGGACGATATTTCATACATTTTTACTCTAATTGATACATCTGTTTGTTTTGAAAAGCATCATTTGTTATCCAAATTGCTGCTATATATTAACTGTAAATAATTTCACAAGAAAAAATTATTTTGCATAATTTTTTTGAATAAATTATTTATGATTTGCAAATAATCTCATCTCATTTTAACCTAATTTTTTTCCTGGAAGATTTAATAATTGGTCAATTCAAACAAAATATGCTCTAGTGTATCGGTTCCCGATTCTTTATTTTTCATGTCTTCCTATTTTCTAGTGTTTCACTTGTTGCACTTGTTTTGCAAGAAATGCAAGATAAGAACAAGACAAGAGCTACAAATTTCAAAGCAAGAGAAGGTAAGAAATTGTCTTGCAAGAAATGTGCAAGAACAGCAAGATTTTTCTCAATTCTTGTTCTCTCGCATTTTTTACAAATTTTAAATCTAGATTTATGATAAGAACCTATACCTATAAATTAATAAAAGTACAAAAATATGTAAGTAATAAAATAAGAAATACAATTTTTTTAATATATGTATGTAAATTTTATAGTGACTTTAATTATTTTAGGTAAAAAAGCTTCAAATAACAGTTGTAGAGCATAAAATTCTTTACGCTAGAAATATAGTAATTTTTTTTTGGTTTTATTATTTAAATTAAAAATTAATTTATTTAATCTTGTATCAATAATTAGAAATAATAATAAATATAAACAAACGCAGCGTAATGTAACAGATAAACTGTTAAACATTTGTTAATTTCTTCAATGCCATAAATAGAAATAAAATTTTTGAGTACTGCAGTGAATTCGTCTTTAATGTGCAAGTTAAAATATTTTAATTTTAATTTAGTAACTATGCATTTTTTGGAAAAGAGAAAAATATTTTATTAAGCAAAAAACGAAAATTGGAAAATTTTTATTTATATTTAGTAACCTATGCATTTTTTTGGGAAAGAGAAAAACATATATAAAATGACCCCCACATGAGACAACTTTTGTCTAATTTAACCAACTTTGTATCTTTTATAGTTCTCGAGATTTCTATGCTTAAAAAGTATCATTGGTTACCTGTATATATATATATATATATATATATATATATATATATATATACCATGGTTGATAAGCACATTATTGATGAACATAATGATAGTCTTCACAACCTTGGTGTATAATATACTTTAATAGACGTTGACTAGTTGCATTCTCAATCTGCAGAAACATTGGTATAGAAATAACTATAGCATTTAGAGACGCAAACATAGAATGAACATTTCATCCTCTTGGCTGCGAAGACACATACGAGTCCTCATTCCCGATTCCAAGTCACTGGCAAGCGCATATGACTAAAGTACCACATGCATCTGCAAATTCATCTAATTACAGCGCAGTAAACAAATAAATCCAATCCACCCCTGCTCATCTGACAATTTATATCTTAACTAGTTGGCAGAGATTTGCTGAAATTTACTAAAGCCACAATTACATTAGCGCAAATGAAATTAACATTTCCCAATCACGTTCTCGTCTGTCACGAGACAAATTCTAATTGTCAAATTGTCGTATAGATGGCAGTGCTCCCTCGACGGAATACTCCACAACTCTGTACTTGGTGACCTATCCATGGATAATATTAACCACTTATTACCCGAGCTGCTTGTCATACTAACACGACAGATTCTTTGTCACAAATATCCATGTATAGACGTGTTCCATTTGCCACTTGGATATGATCTAACTTACACTTTTGTATCCAGATCACTTATTTTTCATTCCATTTGACGGGATCAGTTCACCCCCTCCACTGTATTTACTGATCCTAAGTAATCCACTCGCAGAGGTAGATCAGAAGGTTAAGTTGTCACGTGATTTTGCTGTACTTTTGAATAATTGAAAAAGAAAATGGAGAAATTACAAATTTAAAATGCGGAAATAATCAAAACTTAAGTTCTAGAATTACCATTGGAGATGACAGACAGGGCAAAATTGGGTGTAATTGAATTTATATAAAATAATAATAATTATATTAAAATTACAACCGCTACACGCTAAAATCGTCCAAAGGCATAATCTGTTGTAATTTAATTTAAAGAAAATAATAATAAAAGTAATATTACAAATGCTTCACGGATTAAAGTATTTCAAAGGCATTCCATTTGCACCGAAAAGTGAACTGATTCAACTAATCTATCTGAACTGATCCAACTGAACCGACTTGCAAAAGGAACATTCCTTTGGAGCACCAGGCCTCAAGTACCTGAAGTACTTGTTTCGTGACAGGTTTTACTTGCATTTTAGTGATGCAGGTGTCAGCCTACAGTCTCTGCAAGGTCAGCACATACCGAACCGTTGTGCGGTAACCCATCCAGTTGGAGAGGGCGGGCTATGTTGCTTATCTACACGATCAGACAAGACAGTTCAGAAATTCTTTTGTTCATGTTTTGATACTACTGGGTGGCGCAAAAGTTGTCACCCGATGTTCTTTGGCTGCAATTTTTTTTATGAATGAAAAACTTTGGTTCTGCTTTTTGATTATGTTTAGTTGATGTCTTAATTTTTTTCCTATTAAGTCGAGAAAATGATATCGGCCAATTGGCCGCCGCCAGAATGGATGATCATACGGGCCCGATTTATAGCATTTTCCATTACTCTTGCCAGTACTTCCGGCGATAGGTTCTCGCATTCTTGACGGATATTCTCTTTGAGGGCTTGAAAAGTCTGAGGCTTGTTGACATAGACTCGTGACTTAAAGAAACCCCACAAAAAGAAGTTTGGAACGGTTAAATCGGACGACCTTGTCGGCCAGTGCAAATCACCAAAACGAGAGATTAGGCGACCCGGAAATGTAGCCCTCAGAATTTCCGTTGTGGCTCGTGCAGTATGCGCCGTTGCTCCATCCTGTTGGAACCACATGTTCTCCAGTTCAAATTCATGCAATTGAGAAAGAAGAAAGTCGTTCATCATGGCTCTGTAGCGCTCGCCGTCCACAGTAGTCGTCTTCAGCCACAGCCACGATATTCTGAGCAGAACGGCTCCTCCGGGGCCGGCCAGACCTGGCAGCATCTCATGTTGTACCATATTCTTCTAGGCGAGCGGCTGAACGCCGCAGTGTTTGCCCAGTTGGTGTCAGGCGACCGGGAAATCTGCGCGTAATTTCACGCTGCACCAACACCAACGACGAATTATTCCGCGAAAAAATCGAAGTAATTAAACCGCGTTTTTGAGGAATATAGCGATTCATGTTTTATGGACATGTATTTTGCATTTGTTTACTTCACAAATGTCAAAGCTGATTTGACATTTGTCGCTATTTGCAAAAATTATAGCATGTTTCAATAGGGTGATTACTTTTGCGCCACCTTGTACATAAATCTAAACATATCTCCACTCACATGGTCGCCTAACTCATTCGCCAGCCTTTTAAAAACCCTAAGCAATGTGTAACCGGATCACAGTCATTTGGTGATTACTAAAGAGCGGATTATATGCACTAAAAAAGTGTCAAAATATGCATGCAATATGCATTAAAAAATCATCAAAATATGCATGATATATGCAAAAAAGTTATAAATATGCACTTTACAATAAAAATATGCAAAAAAACTAATGTCATCAGGCTCGTTTTACTGATATCATTTTCTTATTTCTATTTTTACAGGCAGTGTTTTATTTGGAACATTTCATAAAATGTATAAAGACAATAAATATCACAGGTAATTCTAACAAACATAAGAAAATCTCGAATTCATATTCATATTGAAATTTACAAAAGCTCTTTTTGGAAACAAAAATCAAAAAAGTTATCTTTAACGACAAAGTTGCTATATGCTCCTCATATTTTTAATACATTTTTTTCGGCATTACAAATTGTTGTTATAGTTCCAAACATACGAATTTCAGTGACAGATATTATTTACTTACCTTACTTACAAAATAAGAATTACTTAAGTTCTAAACAGTTCTAAAACACTGATAGAATCACTTTCAATGAGTACATTTTATATAAATGCTCACTTGTTAAAAGTACGATCAAAATTATATTTCTTGTAATATACTGTTTTCAAGAACAAAATTTGTCAAAAATTAATTTTTGTTTTTGAAAAAAGTCTTAAAATATGCATTATTTTTTTTTTGATATTTGGCATTAATTTTTGATGAAACGTGAACATATGAAAACAGTTTGTTGATATGCCTAATATAAACAATACATGCAATTGCATAGAATCCGCTCTGTAATGATTACCATTGCTTATGGGCCTGGTTTCCGAGTGCCGGCCATGGAAGGAGATGAGGTTATTTAAATTATCTTAATTCTAGTTTTCCCTAGCCTTCATGGCTTTACAAACTATTTTATTTATAAAATTACACCTGTTTGAAATATTTAAAATGATGAATGAAAGATGAGATGCTGCTATGAGGTTATTAAATCTAGTTTACTTTGCAGGAAAAAGTTAGCAAAAAACCTACTTTACAAAATTACCTTAGATCTAAGCTTATATCTAATGAGTGTCGTTATGATATTTTAAACAATGCAGTTATGATTTTTATTTACAAATGAGCATGTTTTGAATATATGATATGATTATGATGTGTTGTAAATGTTTTATGAAATTTTTGTATTACTGTATGTTTTTATGTGACATAATATGATTTTAATGTTTGTGAATAGTGATTCTATTTTATGAATGATTTTGTTGATATTTACAATAATCCTATGATTATTTACAATGGTTTGATATTGGTTGAGTGCATTTGTTATCATAAATTGTTGTTAGTGTATGTATACTGTTCTTATTCTAATGTTAGTTATTATTTATGATTTATAAATGGTATGATTCAATGGATGATCAGACAAGACACGCCACGACCACACAACCGTACTGGCTGACATCCACGGATAATATTAACCACTTATTACACAAGGTACTTGTCATACTAACAAGATTCTTTGTCATAAATTTGGTCAAGCGATTTAAAGAGGACTCTGAAAATACATATCAGTATCATATGTTTGCAAAGTATTTGGAGCAGAAGAAGAATATATTAATTGGCTTATTATTTCCGCAATATTTTCCTCATTTTTTGGGTGGATTTCATAACTACGGTTGTTATCATTTGAACTTATAATATCAATTGTAAATACCGACTACAAAATAAATTTGCGATTCTATAACATTAATCGTTAATTGCAGATGGTACTTAACAAGACTAATAAAAAAGCATTGTACAATAAAGTGCAATATTTTTTTACTGGTTAAAATAAGAAAAGGGAGGTACACCACTAGATGTTATAGCAATCTCAAAATTTGGTAGGCAGTTGATAATAGTTATTTGTATCACTAGTTCAGAAACTAAACTTTTGCGAGAGCGAGATTATTTTGACAGGGCAAGCTGAAAGCCTTGAATCTTATTATATAACGATCTTTGCTCTAAACTTTATATTATATACTGCGTCGGGAACAATTCTCACTGATGAGTTCTTTAAAGGAACAATTACATTGTTTAATTTAATTGTAACAATGAACTTCGGATATACTGATATTTTCAATGAAAGCGAAATCTCGAAAAATAGTTTCTGTGCATGTAATACATAAGTTTTTGTGCGTCGATGACACTTTTAATTTATTAAAAATATAATATTCCTATTGTAACGCAATTTGTTATTATTCAATATAATTGTAGTTACAATAATAAATGGGTTTAACCAAACAAAGTAAAATATATTTCATGAACTATAATAAGCAAAATGAACATAATAATTGACTGACAGATCATAAATCTGTCATATTCTTCTTTTTTCATATGTCTTCCGATCTCAACGTTACATCCTCCCCCTCTGGGCCACGATAGACGCCCTCGTGCGTGGACCAGGATCTGGTGGTTGTGATGAGGTTGTTTTCTTTGGTCGGCCCCTATTTCTTTTCGGTATCACTGGTTCTGCGCTGGACCGGTCACTACTTGGCTGGAATTTACTTATATCATTAACATGATATTTGCCTATATGTTTACCAGAAATGTCTGCCAGTTCGTAGGATGTGGGCGAAGATTTTCGTGTAATTACATAGGGTCCATCTCTCCTTGGGGCTAGCTTTGCGCTTACTCCTTTGGCAGTATTGCTTAGAAGATGACTCTTCAGTAGAACTTTTTCGCCAACTATGAATTCTTCAGAATTTCGGCGACCTCGATCTATTCTTTCTTTCTGAATATCTTGTTGATGTTCAATCATTTCTTTTGCTTCAGATAAAACGTTTGCAAAATTTCGTAAATAAGGAGTTATAGCTGGGATAAAATTTTCTGTATCAATTATTTGTCGTAAATCATGGTGTACATCATCAGGAGTTCTTAGTTCTCGACCATAAGTGAGATAAGCTGGACTACAACCAGTTGCAGAAGTTTTCGCTGTATTCATAGCGAAACGTATTGCTGCTAAATTAGTTGCCCACTTATTATGATGACCTTTGACCAACATTGCTAGTTGCGTCTTTAAGTCGCGATTCTTACGTTCTACCGGGTTGCTTTCTGGGTGGTAGTAAGGTATTAGATTTTGCTTTATTCCAAGGCAATATGTAACCTTTTGCATGACTTCAGATACGAACTGTACGCCATTGTCACTGGTTATACGTCTTGGGGTTCCAAAGCGTAAGAATATTTCATTTATAAGTATTTGAGCACACTTACTTGCAGTTGCTGATACTAATGGAAATATTTCTATCCATTTAGATGCTGTATCTTCGATTACAAATATCCATTTGTACCCTTCTTCAGTCTCTGGTAGTGTACCCACGAGATCTATTGCAATCGTTTCGAACCTTTGCGCTGGGGCAGGAGTCTGCAAAAATCCAGCTGGTTTTAAATTAGTTATTTTATACCTCTGGCATTCAGGGCATTTCTTCAAATACTCTTCCACGTATCTTCGCATTCCTGGAAAGAAGTATCTTTTCCGAAGTCTTTGTAGAGTTCTTTCTACTCCATAATGTCCTGCAGTATTAGCATCATGATATTCCATTAATACTTGTTTTCTGGATGATTCAGGTACTACAAGAAGAGGATCTTCAACTTCTTCATCATCTGAGTAACGGTATAGAATTCCGTTCATCATTGTGTATCCACGGTCGGTCCATCTCATAATACTTTGAGGATCATTGTCTTCAAAATTTTTGATAATTTTGCATACCTCCGGATCGAGTAACTGTTCTTGTCTTATTTCTTGAGGCTTCTTGGTAGGCATGTTTATAGTAACAAGGTATGTTTCTATTTTATTTTCATTATTTTCATTATTTTCAGCGATCACCGGTCGAGATAAGGTGTCAGCCACTACATTGGCTTTGCCAGGTGTATATATTACTTTAATATTAAATGCTTGTATACTAAGAGCCCATCTCGCGAGTCTACCAGTTGGTGTTTTTAGTGTTAGTAACCATCGTAACGGTTGATGGTCTGTACCAAGAGTAATTTCTGCTCCATCTAGGTACCCACGAAATTTATTTGTAGCCCACACGACTGCGAGAGCTTCTCGTTCAGTAGTCGTGTAGTTTCTCTCTGCTGCAGTGAGTAGTCGACTGGCATACTCTACCGGTTGTTCCATATCACCTTCTCCTTGTAGCAAAACTGCTCCTAATGCGTAGTTACTTGCATCAGTACGGAGTATATAGGGCTTAGAAGGATCAGCTTGTTTCAATATGGGTGCTGTGGTTAACAATTCCTTCAATTTCGCAAAAGCTTGTCGTTGTGGTTCTTCCCACTTCCATATTGCGTTCTTCTTTGTCAAATTCGTCAAAGGACGAGCAATTTCAGAGAAATTGGGAATAAACTTCCTATACCACGAAACAGTTTGCACAAAGGATTGTACATGTTTTACGTTTCTTGGTTCTATCATTTCACGAACTGCTTCTACTTTAGTCGGATTTGTTTGAATTCCATCTTTTGTAATCAGATGGCCTAAATATTGAACTGTGTCACATGCGAAATAACATTTTTCACGACGTGCGCGCAAACCAAATTGTTGTAGTCTATCAAACACTTTTTGGAGATCAGATAAATGTTCGTTAAAAGTTTCTGATAACACAATAATGTCATCTAAGTAAGCGAGTACAGTTACATCGCTTAATCCGTTTTTGAACTTGTCGATTAACCGTTGGAAGGTGGATGGCGCATTCTTCAGCCCAAACGGCATTCTTTTAAATCTATATGTTCCGAATGGAGTTACAAATGATGTTTTATCGCGATCGGCATCCCGTACCTTTACCTGCCAATAACCTGATTGTAAATCAATAGTTGTCATGTAAGCAGTCTTCTTTGCCGTGTGCAGTAACTCATCTATTCTCGGTAAAGGATATCTATCGCTTTTGGTTATGGCATTCAACTTACGATAGTCCACACATACTCGTACACTTCCATTTTTCTTCGGTACTAAAACTACTGGTGCACCCCAGGGACTTTCACAGTCTTCAATTATCTCATCACTTATCATTTGTTCCAACTCCTTTTTCAGTAGTTCCTTTTTGAAGGCTGACAAATGGTAGGGTGGTAGATATATTGGTTGGTGATCACCTGTATCGATTACGTGCTCTGCATACTTTGTAGGTTCTCCCCCTATTGCGAAGGTACTTTTATTCTTAGTCAACAGAGTGTTCAATTGTTCCCTTTGACCGTTGATTAACTGTTTTCCTTCGTCATCACGGAGTTCCAAGTTACTTAAGTTAACTTCGTTTATTTGTGTAGATTTTGTTACTATTGATTGATTGTGGTACGAGAAGATTTCTTCTGGTTTATCTTGGAAATACCAAATTCTTTGCCCAGGGTCAAGTACAATTCCTGTATCTTCAAGAAAATCTATGCCTAACAACGTTCTATTGTTTATTAGCTCTGGAAAAGCTATAAGTGTGGTTGGCACAGTTCTGCCTGCAACTTCAATGTTTACATTAGTTTTTCTTACCTCTTCAGTTTTCGTTATTCCATCTGCGTAAGCTATTCGAATACTGTCTGTCAAAAAGTTACATCCTTTGTTTAACAAAATTTTATACAGCTCGTGACCCGCGATACTTGCTTGAGATCCGGAATCTGCACATGCAATTCCTTTTGCTCCTAATATCGTTATTGGAATCATAGGTCTGCTACGTACATCGCTATTTTTATTTAAAAGAGACGTGTGGCAAAATTCTATAGAATGTGTAGTAACATCTTTATCCTTTGACATATTAGCGTTCCTGCAATTAGTACATTTAGATCTTACGACACCAAATGCTCCGCATCCGTAGCATGCAATACTGGAAGAATTTTGGGCTTTTCTTTGAGTTTCAGTTTCTTGTTTCATGTTGGCATTTGGAATTTGATTTGCATTTTCCTTGTTTCGACAATCATCAACGACATGGCCAAACTTTTTACAAAATGTGCATCGCGGTCTATCTTTACGATGTTGAAAAAGTTTTTTTGAATTATCTTCTTTATTTTCTATTTTAATTTTAGGATTTGATTTCGCTTCTAATAATGAGTTTTCTACTTCACGTGCAGCTTCTAATAGATCTTTAAAGGTCTTAAATTTATCTCGTAAAATCCTTTTCCTGATTCGTCGATTAAGTAATCCGTATACCATATCGAGTTGAATTTTTTCCGACAAGCTATCCGGAATATTTGCTAACAGTGCTCGAGCTTTGCAAACGAATAGATCAGTGGACGTATTATCATCCTGTTCCATACTGAACAATTCGCGATATACTTTAAAAGCTGGTTTCTTTCTCCCGTAAGCATCACGCAAAGCTTGGACAGCTTCTTCCCAAGATTTTACACTGGACTTAACGCCTTGCCACCAAGATGACGCCATACCATGTAGTAGCATAGGTAATCCCCGTAACGCGTTGTCATTTGTAACATTTGCACAATCTTTAAAAATTTCGACTGCATCGATAAACGCTTCGACATCTGATTCTGATGACGCATCAAATCGCGCATTGCATTTTACGAAATTTCCAGATTTCGCGTGATTATTACTACACATACTTGTATTGGATGTTGCATTTAAGCCAGTTTGTTGTAAACTTACTATTAGTTGATTTAGCTGTTCGGTGGTTAAAGTGATGAAAGACGGGTTACTGTTGCTTTCTGTCGCGTTATTTTGGTCAACCATTTTGGCTTCGTCGTTCTTTTTTCTGCTTCGTGTCTTCTTTTCTTGGACTAGTGTGTTCATCAAAAGGGATTTCCACTTTCGTTCACACTATTTTACACTCAGAAATTATTAATTTCACTTTTTTGTTTGGTCCCACGTTTGGGCGCCAATTTGTAACGCAATTTGTTATTATTCAATATAATTGTAGTTACAATAATAAATGGGTTTAACCAAACAAAGTAAAATATATTTCATGAACTATAATAAGCAAAATGAACATAATAATTGACTGACAGATCATAAATCTGTCATATTCTTCTTTTTTCATATGTCTTCCGATCTCAACGTTACACTATTTAAAATTTTAGGTTTATATGTATAAGTCACATTTTCGGTTTACATATATAAACAATTCACTTGTTTAGTCAAAAAATTTAGTGATATTTTTTCTAACCTAAAAAATAAAACAAATGTTAATTGAAATTTTTCAATAATTAACGTAATCATAATCATACAATACTTGAGACAATATGAATAATAAATCAATAATAGTCTTTTAATTAATGTTCTACATTTCCAATACAATAACAAATTTTTTTGGCAAAATATAATGCTATAATATTTAATTTGGCATCCCTACATTTTGTCGGCCTAGGCTGACAAACAGAAAGTTTCTGAACGATTTTGAGTTCTGTAATACTAGTCAAAATGGCACGGTGGTGCGAAAAACATATTTTTATAAAACAATACGAATTTACACCTTGTTTATCCACATTTATTTAAAAATATAGCTTCAATTGTTTTGTCCTTTCGTAAAGTATCTTTTAAAACATATTCATTTATTTTAGTTAGCAGCAAAAACTTAATTCCTTTATTTAAAATATGCTAGTAATAATAATAAAAGTCATCCAAGATCACACATACGAGGCTTCTAATACCCATGTATGCAAAACCCGGCATGTAAAAACAGGTGTCTCCCCCCCCCCTTCCAGCGAGGGGAAGGGAGGGGATGACGAGTGCTCTGCTATCAGCGCCGGGATTGCTAAATATATTTATGCAAATGATAACAGTGAACCACGTAAACGCTGCCTGCTCAACAACGATCTTCCGTGGAATTTAAACATATATTTGCATATTTACCGCCCCACCCTCTGTACGCCACTGCCACTGCTGCTCCCACCCACGCAGTATAAATATTTCAAATCGATACCATCGGCATAAATTAATCCAGATGTGAACTGAAGTGTGAATTAAGAGTACAGATTGTCGTGGAATTTTCCAGAGATGACATATTGCTTACTTTGTTGAATATAAGTGGGGGGGATTGTTAGCAAGCTTACACCCTCAAGTAAATAATAAAGCTCGATTTACAACACTTAATTGTGGTTAAATTAGGGCATGTAATTGGTTAAAAAAGCGGTTAGTAAAAACCGGTAACCGATATTTTGAACAAAATTTGCGAATTTTAACCATAATTTAAACCGATATTTTTAAGGCTGAAAATACCGGTAACCGTTTTCCAAAAAAATAAAAGAAGGTCTTTTTTGGAATTACAGGCTTTTAATAAAATCTTCAACTACATTGGTGCATACATTGTTTCGACTGTAAATCAGTCTTCATCTGGGTGATAAATGGTAATAAAATATTATCAAGTAAATCATGTAAGTTATTTTACAGAAATCTTAGATAACATAGATAAAACAAACACACATGCATGTTGCTAGACAGTTATAAATCAACTTACTTTACAGTCGAAATGTTGGTGTATTAATGGATTTTATTAAAAGACTGCAACTCCAAAAAAGATCTTCTTTTATTAACATCCAGTCAATAAAACCAATCCTATAAAAAAAAAAAATAAACCGGTTTTAGCGAACACTAACCTTTATTTTAATAATACCATTTAGCGCGAAAAATATTTAAATATTTTTTATTTCTGTTATATTTGTATTTGAATATGACTATATGAGTCATGACAGTTTCTACAATTTACATTTTAGTGGACAGTCATAAAAGCAGGTTGTTTCTTTATGAGATTTAGGCTTCAAGTTTACAATTGAAAAATGACTTAGGTACATTTCTCTGAATGTACTATAAGAATTTTTGTAAATATTTGTGTTTGACTTTGTATGCAGCACGAAACATAATCGCTTTTCATTGGTTGAAAATATTGCTTAAATTTTTTGTAATTAAGTTTTATATTAACCGATATATTAACCGGTATAATTTGGTTCGCAGTTTTTAAAAACCGGTTTTCGAGCTAAAACCTTTATTTTTTAACGTTCTCAATATACGTTAACCATTAACCAATATTTTTTTCGGTTACATAGCCTGGTTCAAATTTATATAAACCAGTGATTTTGTACTTATCTAGATACCAACACCAATGTACGTTGTCATCATAACATCGACGTACATTGAAACACTGTCTTTGTCTGAAGTATAGAAATACCAATAATGACATCTCACTTGCTATCAGTTTTCGAAATAACCTGGAAATAGTATGTCAAAATAAAACATCTCTGACGCGCTATCTTTGTCTGAAGTGAACATCTATCTATCGTGTTTTCTCACTTGCAATTAGCTTTTGACATAACCTCGAAAAAAATGCACTAAATTTAAAATTCTGTCATTATAATAACTTCATAAATTTAGCATTGACAACGATATCGTCTGTGAATGTCTTGTGGTCGGGGGTACAGAAAAGTCCATCATAATATTTGCTACACAGACCTGGACCTAATATGGAGCCCTATGTTCTCAAAATTTCTATTTTCTTGCAGGCACCTTCCCTGAGAATAAACACATCCTATAACATATTTTTCCTACGACCACTGTTAAAAATAGTCTTTTTAACGGTTGCTTAGCAAGTTAAAAATAACAGTTTATAACACAGTAAATACTTTTAACACGTTGTCATTGACAACGAATTAAAAGTAAAAAACAAATTTACTTTTAACAGCACTTATGTTCAGTTGTTCATAACAAATACATCATGACCTGTCATAAATGTCATTCTATATTTTTTATTTACTAATATATAACTAGGGCCGTAGGAAAAATAGTGTATGATATTTGTGTTAAAAGTGATTTTATTTCGTTCGTGGGGTTTGTTACACTTGGCTTCGCCTCGTTTCAAACTTCCCCACTCACTCATAAAATGTCACTTTTAACACTTATATTATAAATAACTATTATAATTTACCAGTGAAATGAAAGCTATGAATCGTTCACTTGTGATGTTTTACATCTCAAACATGTTCTAACCATTGTCTCTCATTATTATATTACATCAATTCAGTCTAAACACGCTATGAAACTGCAAACAGCATTAACAAAACAGCTAGGTTAGGTTCAAATAAGCTGGAACTGTCATGAACTTCAGTGATAATAGACATACTATTTGCTTCATACTGTTTGGTTAGACACTAGTTATACCAAGAGAGACAACAAGATACTAATGTACATAATGTAGCACGAGATGGCACAAAAAATGTATGTTACACATGTTGGAAACAGTACTTTATACAGGATTATATTGCATATTGGTATCTAGATAAGTATAAAATCACCGATATAAACACACCATAAGTAAAACTGTTACTTATATATAATAGCATTAAGTAGTCAGAATTATATCGATTTTTTTTTGTAGTAGTATTATCTCTTGTGTTTGAGTATAAGGATAATTTTGGCCTGGCTTTCGGATTACTTCAGAACGGTTTCACTCGTCTATTTTTTTGTTTATTATTTAATAGTTTTGTATTGTATGTTATTTCAATTTTCTTCCGATCGAAAATATAATTCTTATTGTGTTATCGTTGTTCTGCGGCCGTTAGTACAAAAGTTCCCAAGTGCAAGATGAGGCAAGATCCCATTATTTTAAATTGTAGAATTAAGACAAAAACTTATTGAAGAATTAAAAAGAAATTTGTTGTGGCCAGCACCCAGCGCATAATCTCTCGCTTCACCTCTTTACACATTTTATTAATATTTATATTTTATATATGTATATTAGTACTTACAGTAATAGTACAATTCCTTTTAGAATATGCGATAATACCGAATCATTATTTACTTGTAAATGGGGATAGGTAGAAACAAATATGAAGTTTAAAATTGTAACTAATTAAATTATTATTTACAAAAAATCTCACATATTCATAATGAATTAAAATATTTCAGAAAAACACTTCAGATCTTCATGAAAACACCATTCGTGGTTGCCCGATTAACATCAAAACCTAAACAGAATGTTATATCCAAAATTTCGACTTTTTTATTCTCTAGTATTTGAGTAATCGTGACGATAACATCCATCCATCCACACACATAGAGATATCATCGTAGAAATATTAAAATCGTATTCTAGGGATTTCAAAACGTGTTTGTCCATTGAAAATTCACTATCCGATTTTTAGCATAATTGCAATATCTCTCTTACTGAGTGGCGAGAGGTAAAAAGGGTAATGTTATTTTAAGAGAATAGCATTCATTATAAAATATCCTGATGGTTAGTAACAAATAATTCTTGAAAAGATTATACTTATTTGATTGTGATTATTTGTGATATTTGTAATGTGATGGTACATAACTAAAGTCTTTACTTCTTTAGTACAGATATAGTATCTCCACAAAAATTAAGTGATTTTCAAATAAATTTAAATCTTTAATTTAATTTATTTAATTAATCTAATAATACCGTAAATGGTACGAAAACTACGAAATATTCGTGTTTAATAAAAATTTAACTGAATTTTAACTTAAGTACATAAGTTTCATTTTCAGTTACACCGAAACTAGAAGAGGAGTCAAATATTCGGTTACAGTTTCGTTATCTGCTGAAAATCGTATTTCGGTCGAACAATATTTACGATGAATTCAACCCAGATCATGTCTTCACGCACATCATTTTCCTTGCTTCCCCAACATTATCCTTTAACTAGTGACTCTGTGACCCTATCAGCTACACATACAAGTATGTCATATTTCACGCCATCACTAGAGGAAGTTATCGCCTAATTCCCTTGCCCTATTGTTCCTGCCGGTGTGTATCCTGTTCGCACCTGTACGAACCTGTACGAACCTGTGCCGACACGCCACAACACGTTGCAGCAGCTGCGGAGTGCTGCAGCGTGTATTATGCGCCCAAGATGCTATCAGGATGCTGATGCCATTGAGCCGCTCACCCAGCTTATTACGATGTTGCATGAATTACTGGCAAATTATGATCATCGTGTGCGGTAAATACAGGATTACACCAGATACCAGATTGGAAAGTAGGGTATTGATGGGTATTATCAAACAAAAATTTACATGTATTGATGTTGACTGATTTTTTAATTTTATGACTAATTTAAAACTCACACTTTTGCCATAGTTTATAATAGTATATTATACACACATATGCATGATTTTATCCTGAGAGTAAGGTTTATTATAAAAACAATGGCCCTCTGAGAAACCAGAGCTCCCTATAAACAAAACCAACAAATATAATCTATACAAACCAGCACACACACAATTGCAGTTGTAAGCAACAATATCAGTCTAGATTTCAGTCATATAATTTTACCAAATATACAGGGTGATTTCTAACGTACGGACGAAACTGATAGGGCAACTAGAGGGGACTAAAATATAGTTTTTTACAATAAACTTTTGATCAAAATCGAATAACAAGAAAGATACAACGGTTTAAAGTTCTTATAAATTAACGCCCACGTATTGAGTACCGCTGAGCTTACTGTATGCGCGTTTACATTAAAAACAATTCTCACACAATCTGATACATTTCTGGGCGCGTTCAGTGTTTCCTTCAGCAGCTCCATACACCATAATCATGTCTACGTATTCTTCGTTAGTGAAATGAACCATTTCAGTCAAATTAATGACATAACAAATAACCTATTTAATTTTTGACGTTTAAGTTATTTTGACTTACCTACATACGTGATTAGATTAAATAAATCAGCGGTTCTCAATAAACGAACACCCATGACCGAATATTTTAAAGAACAATTTAAATAGCCATACCTTTCATCTTATAAAAATTTTAATAAAATTGTAACTGAACTTTGTTTAATTAACTCTCAAATATTCTAAATTTGAATTCAAAACGTAAGTTATTACCGTATTTTATAAAAAAATGCTTAAGTTTATAAGAACTTTAAACCGTTGTATCTTTCTTGTTATTCGATTATGATCAAAAGGTTATTGTAAATAAAACTATATTTTGGTCCCCTCTAGTTGCCCTATCAGTTTCGTCCGTACGTTAGAAATCACCCTGTATTTATAATAAATTATTGGGACAACATTATGAATCTAATGCAAGCTTTATATATTTGTCAATGTGTCCCTCTACCTGAAGTTTTGACTGAGGTTTCAGGTTTCCCTCAGGTTTTAGGTGAATGCCGGAGAGTGTAATATTCCACAGCACTTTACGATTTTCTTTAATTACAAATAAATGCACAAGATAGATATTTTGGCTTTCTTTTAGAGTGAATATCAGTCTTTTTTTTATTAAATACTTGTCCCGATTCCCCCATTTTTGACAGCTACCCTGTATTACGACGATGAAGGGTTACTTATTTAAAAGAAATATAACGTAGGGTCAGTTAAACCTTCCACGAGACGATCTTTGGCTATTTATGCGTATGTAGAGGAGGTAGATACCGTTTCACACTTGAGCGAATAAAAACACTTTAGTCCTGTGGTATATACACTATTTTTTGCACTTCCGAATATACATTTTAATAGTATATTATTTAACAAGCATAATATGTAGGCTATATTACACGAGGATGTAATTAAAAATACGAGCGGTAGCGAGTATATTTAATCATCCGCGTGTAATGTAGCCATATTATGCGAGTCAAATACTATACTTTATCTACAACTATCAGGCATATAAAAAATCTGATAATTATTTGTTAAATATTCAGTTAACTGTGGGTAGTTCAAGTATAGCTTAACAGATGGCGCCACAGTAGCATTAAATGTCAAAATAACTTTTCAAATTGTATTTATTATACTTTTATAAGCATATATATTGATATTTATAATAAAAATATGTTATTAATAAATTAACAGTTTAATAAAATATTATGTGTTAAATTATATGCCCTATTTATTACAGAAAAGTGTAGCGTGTATCATGACATTTCATATTACACTTGTGTAATATGAGTAGTATATTATATGTAGTATCACACGTATAATGTACCCATATTTCAATAGTTGTAGATAAAATAATAATTACGTGATTATATTTATATAACTGTCAAATACATGACAGCTTGAAAAACAAAACATCATTAGGTCCATTTTTCTGGTAAGCTTGGCTTGTTTACATATTACATACATATACCTACTTGTTTCTGTAGTAACATAATGCTTGTTTATTAATTTAATCCTTCAGTCTTCGAAAATGAAGAGTAAAGTATGCTTTTACTCCCGGAAGTGCAAAAACTTCTTTTATATACAGGCTATTTCATGACTCGGTAGCCGCATGTTAAGGTTTTAAGAACGATATTAAATTTAATAAAGCAAGCCATGATTCCAATTTTTGTTGAAAAATTCCAAAGATTAGTTTTTATCTTGATATAAAACACTTGAAAATTCAGCCAATGAGAATGGAATCATAGTAACATTCCATTAGGCCGATAAATTTCAGCTACCAAGTAAATAAACAATTGCTATTGATAATAAATGTCAGTTAATTAATATTTGAAAATAATAATTAAATTGTATCATATTGACTTGTCTTTGATATTTATCTCATAAAATATCACACGATCTCTCTGATGTTTTCAAATATAATTTCATAAATGGTTAATTTTTGCTGGAAAATTTTTTGATTGTTACAAGAGCCTCAAGTACCTGAAGTATTTGGTTCGTGACATGTTTTACTTGCATTTTAGCGATGCAGGTTGTCAGCCTGCAGTCTCTGCAAGGCCAGCACACACCGAGCCGTTGTGCGACAACCCATCCAAATGGACAGGGCGGGCTATGTTGCTTATCTACACGATCAGACAAGACACGCCACGACCACACAACCGTACTGGCTGACATATATATATATATATATATATATATATATATATATATATATATATATATATATATATATAAATGTGTGAATTATAGGTAATATAATTTTAACATTGTTTCAATATAACGAACAAATCAGATGCTTACACAACAGTATTTCGTTGGATTTGATATACGCGGTATTATAAATTTACTTAAGGTTATGCTAAACATAGATGTTAAGGCTTGGTAGACAATATCGGATCTTAATTCCTTAGTAGGATTTCTCCCGCTGTATATACGAGATTAAGATTAATCGTACATTAAAATCCAGAGCCGTAATAACATCAGTTGTTAATGCATCCAAGTTCTATACATTTACATAAAATAAAAGCAAAATAATATAAATGTAATAACCATTAAAAATGCTTCACAATAATATGAATTAAAATTTTAAATAACAATAGTATTTCATGAAAGCATTTTAATTTCGAAACAAAAGCCTACATTTCTGAAAACTCCAAATCATTTTAATTAATTAAATAGTAGATTAACAGTTGACAACAATATGTCACAAAATAAAAGTAGATTGATTTTCATTTGTTGAAATTCCGCATTTATTCATTTCGCAAATATAATTCAATAACTTGCCATTAAATGCTGCAATTAAAACAGAAAAAATCTAAATTAAAAGCGTTCTATTTATTTTTTACTATCGCTGTTTAATTAATGTTAAAGGATTGAGATTAATTAAATATAATTAGGCTTTGGAACTGAAATTAAATATTTAGAGCGTTGTAAGTTTTTTGCAAAGTAAAAGAAATAAAAATATTTACCTTCACTATCTTTAAAATAGCGCTGCGTGCAGACATCAAAAGGATGGATTTGGTTGGTTCTTTGTGTTGAATTCTGAAAAGAAAAACCGTTTAACTATTAATAATAATAATGTGTTCTTAGAATATTGCACTAAAATTCATAAATATACTGCAAATAATATATATTACACTAACACATTCAACTGTGAGTATTAGAATTATAGAAATTAACTATTTTTAATAGATCATTGCGTTAAAACAGTTATTTGTATATGAATATAGTAAAGTATATTTTTTTTATTAGGTATGAATATGGAATTTATTCCACGAGGATCGGTAAATTATTAATTACAAATTGCAAAATCTGAAAAAATGGTAAGTGGTTAACCTTAGATTATTTAGATTTTTGGCCATTTTCAGTATCGTTGTAGAAATTTTATTTGTTGAGATAAAAAAATTAAAATTGGTACACTGATGTAACTTTGCCCGTAGAATCGATGGTGAGGTTACGGAAACTATTTAAGAGTTGTACCGGCCGACGCGACCCTTATATACCTGTCGTCAATTACCTCTATAACATTCCAGAGCCTTCGGTCTCTTTAAAATTCCCCAACAATAGCGTCGTTGCTCCTATCCCACTTGACTTTTATTGCGACTACCTGTCTAGTCAGGTCAGCCGTGATGACTCAACCGCGGTGAGTCTCACTCGTTACAATACTATTCTCGGTTTAATAATATCACCAAATTAATTCGTGACTAGTATTTAAAGAGAAAGAGTTTTTACGGAGGAAATAATTAAAGTTGTTAATACGTTTTAGATTTTATTATCGACTGCACATATTCTATGAATCCTTTCGTCTATGCTGTCGTGTAAAATGGATTGTACGTATTTAATTTTGGAATTCCCTCGCGATAAAATGGAGAATTGTACGTCATTGAGTATTCAGCGAATGAAAGTTGAAATATTTTCGTCTGGCAGATTCCATTAAAATAATAGACAAACAAACGATTCCCGTCGCTGGAAATCCTAACCGATTTCCCGAACAAGTCGTTGTAAATATTTACCAACTGCGAGTTGCAAGTTCAACTTACGATGCATTTTCCTCTTTATTATTTATAAACACGGCTACATGGCGTGAATTCATTTTGAATGAATATCAAGTTGGCAGTCGCCGAGGTAATTCGTCACGCCTCACATTCTCTTGTTTATTCCTTGTCATGGGAGATTCCACTTTTAAGGGCGACAAAAAATCAAATCTTGTTTGTTTGCTTCTTTACAGCCAACACTTTACATTCTAAACTCTAACAAAAACAATCCTTCTTTCATAATAAATGTACTGTAGCCTATGATATATTGTAGAATTTAATCATCAAACTATGACTATTACAAAAAATAGTTTCCTAAATCGATTAATAGATTTTTTTCTATAGCAGATGTTAAAGTGCAATTTTATCAACTCAAAATAGTGGATAAAGTAGCACTTTAACCGCAAGGGTAGATAAAGTAACACTTTAACAGCAAGGGTAGATAAAGTACTTTAACTTTTGTTTATTAGAAGTACATTTCCATATCAACGCACACAACTGACATTTTAAAATTGTTCTTAAATAATAATTTAACTTTTCTAATTCTTTTCTCTTCAAAACCTGCTATAGAAAAAAATAGAATTTTATACACGACGATAAAAATAAATTATCGACTCGCGAAAAATAATTCACTCGCGATTATATCGCTCGTGAATTAACACTTTCCGCTTGTCGATAAAATATTATTTTATCGTCTTGTATAAAAAATAACTATTTTTAATTTCCAAAAATAATTATAATATAAATTTGCAAGTTAATTGTGCATAATCTCTGTAAGGACTAGTCTATATTCCCACTGCATTTTTAAAATATTACCAGAATATGTAATTTAAATAACCATCTAATTATAGAAGATTGTTAGTCTATTGGTTTTAGTATGGGTTCTAAACCATACAGGCACAGCAGAATTTGGATTTGATGGAATTGAGTAGAGCGTGAGATCTGGGATCAAGTATCAGCATCGGGAACTATTAGGTGATCTTGTGCTTCATTGTATGTTGGTAGATACGTTACTCTACAACTCTTTTCGTAGGTTTCATCAATTATTATATTTGTATATAATATTGTCAATTTTGACATTTATTTACCTCGGAAATCAAACGATTTTATCCCACAGTGTGATGTCATCAATCCCTCTTTCTCCCAACGATTTGAATCACATGATTACAATTCATGATTCAAATGCGGGAAATGTAGTGTACGTGCGTTAGATTTAATCAGACAATGTGAAGCGACTCTTAGATTGTATGAACAACCCGTTCTGTCAATCATACCGTGCTGTGAGCTCATTGCTTTGATTTTATGTGCATCTGAACTATTCAGACGATAGAATGCGACTCTTACAAAATATGGTAAAAATGATGAGTGGAAATTACTCATTTTCCTCCTTACAAACATTTTATGAAAACTAATTTGTTTTGGACACTTTCTCACGAATCCAGAATGACAGTTGAGCCACAAATTTTGATGTTTATAAACTTTCAATTACGAATGCAGAAAACATTCCATAAATAACTGAGACATTGTTTTTACACATTTAGAATCGTATGACGATTCAACATTTAATAATAAAGAATTATTTTTTTGAAAAATTTATGAACTTCATTTGGATTTGAACCCAGGGTCTTCCAGGGACTTTGTAGCTCAGTTGGTAGAGCATCCTACTAGAAATGGAGAGGCTCTGAGTTCAAATCCCAGTGAAGTCCTTGAATTTAACAAAAATTTAATTGGGTGATGAGACTTCTTGACTGGGATATAATTGTAGGTAAATGAAAATTACTGGATGTCAGTCAACAATTTTTTTTATTCTAAATTTCGACCTCGTCCAGTTTCAGCATCACGTATGCCTTCTTCAGGAGGTGATTTTTTTTTAAATGTCAAATAATTTCACCTCTTGAAGAAGGCATACGTGATTCTGAAACTGGTCGAGGCCGAAATTTAAAATAAAAAAATTGTTGAATGACTTGCATTAATTTTTATTTACCTACAAAAACTTAATACTTCAACATTCCATAACATTTTAGTAGTAATAAAATGTGTAAGCACCAATTAAAGAATTAGAAGGAATTGAGTAGTGATCCGATTTGTATGTATTGCGTAAATGAAATTTAAATTCCTCATTAATATTTAAAATCCTTTAAAGTACATTAAAAACGAAATTGTAAATCTGGTCCATTAAATTCCGCGTGAAATGAAAAACAAACGTGCAAACAGCGTGAGTGAGGCAGCGCAGCGTTGCCATATTTCAAGGCGAGATACATCCACGCATCCCATTGTCTTTTGGAAATAAAACCCCAGTTCGTCGTGTGTCTCTTGTTCTTTTTGTATTGTCCGCGACGTCAAGCCTTGCTGTGACCCAGTCCTACTCGCTAGTCCCCGTTTCACTTCACGCTGGACCAGACACCAGACTTTATTTTAATCTTTCGCTCGTCCATACGAACGGGAATTAACTTTCGCAGTCTTTGAAGAATTCGCAGCATCTCAGTCAAGTTCACTAATAGACTCAATCATATGAGTTCATTTCACTGTACCCCTAACCTATACTGGATTCAATCAGGGTTAGTTTCAAAGTTTTTCACTCATCTTAGAGAATTCGTAACATTTTAAACACATTTCCTCTGTTATGTCCGAAACTGAAGGACTTTATCATACAGCAGTTAATTTACCATATATTGGCAGCGGTACCTTACTTGGATGTCGTGTTCTTACTTGAAATAATCGTAATCTGCGATCTGGGTTTCAAATATTAGATTCACCAATTTATCAAAAGAAAAATATAGCTGTATCCAAGTGGTTTGGAATTTACTATAAGCTGTAGGTCTCTTGCAGAAGAAATAATCTACCAACTGTAACAAGTAACAAGATGAAAATTACGGCCTAGTTTTTTTATCTTGCTTATGGATCTGCATTTCTTCTATGGTCTAGGATATTGACATCGGCGTCTACACGTTGATATTTTTGTCATAAAAATTAAAAATTGTAGGGCCAGATGCCGATGAAATAATAGTTCACAGACAAAATATGGATGTTTAGATAAGAAGTTGAAAGGGTAAATTTGCTTCTCAACAAAAATTTATAGAGTACAGTACAGTCTTAGATAGTTTTAATCTTAGTTCGTTCATAGGCAGTAATAATAAACAATTAAAGGGAATCTAAGGTTAAACAGATAAAATAAAATATAATTAAATATTCCCCTAACTCTAATAATAACTTTTTTTCTATAGCAGATGTTAAAGTGCAATTTTATCAACTCAAAATAATGGATAAAGTAGCAATTTAACCGCAAGGGTAGATAAAGTAACACTTTAACAGCAAGGGTAGATAAAGTACTTTAACTTTTGTTTATTAGATGTACATTTCCATAACAACGCACACTTCTGACATTTTAAAATTGTTCTTAAATATTAATTTAATTTTTCTAATTCTTTTCTCTTCAAAACTTGCTATAGAAAAAAATAGAATTTTATACACGACGATAAAATTAAATTATCGACTCGCGAAAAATAATTCACTCGCGATTATATCGCTCGTGAATTAACACTTTCCGCTTGTCGATAAAATATTATTTTATCGTCTTGTATAAAAAATAACTATTAAAAACTATTTTGTATATTATCATTTTGAAATTTAGGAAATTTTATTTGTTGATGTAACATAGTATATTAGGCTGAATATTGTATTACTGGAGACATTGTTTACCTTGTTATTTTATTATTACTAGTCTAGGTGTTGTTCTTTTAAGGTATTTTTAGAAAACCTATAATGATTTCAAATATTAAAATCGTCAAAATTGTAGAAGATTTTTACAACATGAATATATCTTTTAGGAATAATCACTCTTTCATCATTATAATTTGACTTCTTCTACAATATCGACAATTCTATTCTAAAATCCGAGATTATCATATAGCATTTCATTTTTAAAATTGATTACTTTCTGTATTCAAAATTTGACACAATGACATTTAACGTCAAAATATCAATATTCAATGCTCAAAGGTTGGTCCAAGCTTGACTTGAGTCTGAGCATGCGTGAAGTAATACTTGTACAAAAAGTAGTGACTATGAAACAATATGTTGTACTTAAGGCGTACTAAAGTATGAGTCAAGGCGAAGTACCGACTATAAATACAGGCATAAGTTTTTTTTCTGTTGTCGCGAATTTAACGTTCTCGCGGAACGACGAGGGGTTAGCCACTTACGAAATTCTTGTACACCAAACTTCCAAATCACAAAAATTTCCAAGACTTCCAAGAAACTTCCCAAACTTCCACGGAACTTCCAAGTTTTCCATGCAACTTCCAAGACTTCCATGAAAGATCAGTGGTAGGAAATCTAATCATTTGTCTAGATACATTTAAAAGTAAAAGAAAACTCCTTAGGAATATCAAAACTTCCAAAATTTCCATAAGACTTCCAAAACTTTTGCTAAATTTCCATGAAACTTCCAAAACTTCCATAAGACATCCAAAAGACTTCCATGGGTTATACGCCAAACTTCCGAAGTAGTTAACCCCTCTCAGAAGGTCTATATACTTACATTGAACCCCTGTATTTAAAACAGGAAAAAACTCGCTAAAACAAGTTTGTATAAAAATGTTGGATCGGCCCCGGGACATTGTCTAATGTATCCAACACCATCCCCGAATGCTTAACACAAGTGAGAAACGATGCCCCCAGTCAACTTGATTTGTTTTATTGATTCCGAGCTGACAGGCAGGCTTTTGTTTTTGTTGTTCTTTAAAGAATTGCTCGGAGGAGTCATTATTTATGTAGGGTAATGTACGCTACACGCTCAACATTTTAACTGCGGCTACAGCTATTTCTAATCAGGGAATGTGGGCTTTCTTGAAAGGTGTATGCACACGTCATTAATATTAACCCTCCTACACAACTTACTTTTATTTATATCGCACTACCTGCGACAACTTCGTAATTTAAACGCAGTAATTTATTCACGATTGGAGAATGACGGCTGTGGTTTGTACCTTTTCTATCCGACTACTTTGATAGGTGTAATTGCAGAAATATACACATAGGAAACATATTTGACATAAAGAACAATATGGCTGAAATCAACTCTCTCTCGATGAATTAAAGTGTTTGGAAGGTGATGTCTGGTAAATTGGCACACACAATATTTATTGATAAAGCATTTTCATTATACAGGGTGTGCAACGAAATTCGGAACATAGGACTTTAACGAGGGATTTTAAAAAGCGGGATACTCTCTCCTGATAAATTTAGAACAAAACTACAACAGTACAAAGTTGTTGAAAATTAAATTTTACGTCAGATGAGATATAATTTTTACAACAGCATATCTGCCGTACGAGATATATTAAATATAAAATGTAATACTTTCGTTAAAAATTACACAGCCATGGAAATGAAAGAAAATATCTGTGAGTTTAGAGAAGTATCACTGATTATAATTCTTATTATCTGTATTTTAATATTATTTAAGTTGTATTTATTTTTTTTTTCTTTCACAATATACTAACATCACAAAAATATTACAAATATAACTTAAAAAAGTATTTAATTCACAGTAAGATAAGTACATCAAATAAAACAAATTTTTAAAATATTTACGGACGACATATCCACTTTTAAACTAATCTTAGTGTATAACATAAGTTATTGATTAATATCATTAACTGTTACAACTGACACATATATATTTTCTTTTATTTCCTGATGTAGAATTTCATTTTGAACAACTTTGTACTGTTGCAGTTTTGCTCTAAATCTACCAGGAGAGAAAGTGTCCGAATTTTTTTGAAATCCCATATTAAAGTTCTATGTTCTTATTTCGTTGCACACCTTATATATAAAATGGCCCTTGTGGTGCACTCTTCACGTTAGCGACAATGTCTGAGGTATTTCACAGATCCTCTAAATAAAATATTATTACTGATTTATGCTAAAGTAATCCCAGCAACGAGTAATGAGGATCATGATATATTTAGAATACCGGGTAAGCAACGAAACGCGGAACAGGACTTTAACAACGGATTTCAAAATACTGTGAATTCTCTCTCTCCTATTTGATTTAGAGCAAAACTATTATAGTTCAAAATTGTTCGAAATTTAATTCTATACATGAGATTAATCAGTTATTAGCAATTTAATGTTTCGGAGAAGGGTTATATGACGTCAGCGTGGGAGGATCGTGGAAAATGGTATAGGTAGCCTGTATAATACTCTCCCAGTCTCTCGTCTTTCACGTTTCTACCACGCTGACGTTCCATCATCTTTTCCCCAAATTTTTTATAATTATTTTTTTTATATGCCACGAATAAGAATCGTGTTTTTTTTTTCTAGTATCACATACAGGGTAATGAGTCGAACACCCGAACATGGGAATTTAACATGTAAGATCATATTTTCCTAATTTCCTTCTTCCCTCTTATTTTAAGTAAAAAAGCTTTAAATAACAGTTTTAGAGCATAAAGTCTGAATCAATAAGCAAAATATGTCTTATAAGTTATATTCTGTCAAAAATTTTATTTTATTGGGTATATAAAACGTTAATTAAAACAACTATTTTTGATTTATTATTCATATTACATTCGTGCCAATTCGTTTTATTGTTCAGGTTAGAACAAATGTCACTAAAGTTTTTGAATAAAACAAGTGAATTGTTTATATATATCCATGTGAATCGAAAATGTTACTATCATGAAAACCTATAGTGTATAAAATTTTAAGTAGTTATAATACCTTATTTGTTTAATAAATTAAAAGTGTCATCGGCTCAAAAAATCTTGTGTATCACACGCCCAGAAACTCTTTTTAAAAATGGAACCTAGGTAATCTGCCAAATGTAGATTATACTATTATAGATAATTTTTATTGAATGAATTTAAATTCTTTATCTAATTCTTCTTCGTGACGTCACATATCCCCTCTCCAAAACAGTATTATTGTTTTTCTCCGAAACTAATAATAATTAAATGATTTAAAAATATATGAGTATTTTTGGAATGGAAGATTGACTGGACGTTAATTTAAAGGACAGAATTGCTGGATTTTAGTCAATAAAACTTACTTTACATCGACGTTTCGAACCTACCCGGAATCATCCTAGGAGGATCGAAACGTCGATGTGAAGTAATCGTTTTACTGACTGAAACCCAGCAATTCCTCCTTTTAAACTGGTTTTATTTTTTGCATAGAACCATAAAGCGGATGAAAAAAATGGTTATGTATCTCATTGGGTTAAATAAATATTTATCAATGATTTACTATTTTCTAATCATCGCTGTCCTGATCAAACCCATTAGATCATTCACATTAAATCATCTCAATTTATCCCTAACCTTTCTTTACAACACCTTTATCCCCCCCCCCCACTATTCCCCCCCGGTAATTAAAAACTCACATCTCAATAAAAAGCTGCATACATTAGTTGGTTAGCTTAGTAAAAGATACACACATATAATCGATTCTCCCCTCTCCAGTTTCCCTTCCCCCTCCAGACACGCCTTCCCCCACCACTGGCGTTCCGGAGCGCCCCGGTTGAGTGTGGAGTCGGCCGTCACAGAGGTCGCGTCGGTCGCCCCCGGGTCCGTACTACGAGCGCAAGGATAACAGTGTGAAGGTGTAGTGACAGTGAAGTGACCAGTGGATACATTGAGGTATGATGGGTTGCCTAGGAGGCAGTTTGTTGGGGGTTGCAACGAGGAAGGTATTTTAATTATAAAAAGTAAAATGTAAAAGTTTTTATGGCATAAAAGTTTGTTTAATTAATTAACTATAATGATAACTATGATGTATACGTATTAAATTAAAAATTACTATCATTTTTGTCACTTGGATACACTTCTTATGTTTGTTGTGGTATTTACGAGTAAGGTATTTTAATTACAAAAAGTAAAAATGTAAAAGTTTTTATTACATTAAAGTTTGTATTAATTAACTAATTATGATGTATTATTAAATTATAAAAAGTGTCACTTCCTTGGACACACTTCTTATGTTTGTTGTAGTATTTAAAAGGAGTAAGGAATCGCTTTTAATTACAACAATTCAAAATAATAAACTTTTTATTATATAAATTATATAAATGTTTGTATTAATTAACTAATTAATTATGATGTATAAATATTAAATTATAAATAAGTGTCACTTCCTTGGACACACTTCTTATGTTTGTTGTGGTATTTACAAGGAGTACAGTATCGCTTTTAATTATAACAATTCAAAATACTAAACTTTTTATTATATAAATTAAATAAAAGTTTATATTAATTAATTAACTATGATTATATTTATGATGTACATATATTAAATTATAAATAACTATACTTTTTTGCATAATTAACTATAATTATTCTCATAAAAACTATATTATCCAATTTGCAATATTATTGTATTTTTTTTTATTTAGTAACGTTGTCAATAGTTACATTTGTATGTACATTTAAAACAATTTATAAATAGTATATTATTATACAAGTTAAGTAAGGCAGTATATTGTTTCATGAGTTGTTTGAAACACGAGGAGCGCAGCGAAGAGTGTTCCAAAAACATAAATGGAACAATACGTCGTGTAAAACGAGTTTATACTTTGTCTCTTATTTTATAAATATTTTGTAAATTAAAATTATAAAAATTAATTACGCGTAGACTAGGGTTTTATGTAAAATATGGTAATCCTGATGAATGAAGTTATATTATATCTGTCATAACTTATTTATAATATTGTAACGAAAAAACAAAACAAATCTATACTTTAAGACTTACGAAATTTTAATATTCATTTAAATTAATTTTGGTTACTTGATTTATATATTTATAATAATTCTAAATTGTATAAAAAACATTTAAAAATATTTGAGGTTATCAATTTGACATTTACCGTGGGGCGCTGTACTTAGAAGTACCAATTTGATAACAAAAAAATTCCAAAAATATTTTAACTATATCTACTATTATTAAATCGTTTTCGATATAATGCAACGTATAAAAACAAAATATTGAACTACCATTAATTAAGATGCATATTATTAAATTACAATTATGGGCAATGGTGGTTTACTTGGTTAGCGCGCTGGGGTTTAAATCCAAGCGATGACAAATTTGTAACCAAAAATAAATACTACTGTGTTCGAGTGGTTCGGAACCCACTATAAGTATAAGCTGTAGATTCCCTGTCCTGTTACTGAATTTTAGTTTGTTGCAATAAGAATTTAAAAAATATTAATAACTAATTATTAATTATTTTTGTCTTATTAATTATACTTCCGTTTACAAGTAAATACTATCATAAACTCATTTTAAATTATTAATGTCGTCACAAAATTATATGGATATTTATAATATATTTGTACAACAAGCTTAAAAAAGACATTACAAGCTAGTTGTACACTTTTTCTACGACCACCGAAAAATAAAAAAATATGGGTCCAATATTTTGTTTTAAAGTTTATCATATAAAAAAATCAAAAAATCTTGGAAACCCCCATTTTACAAAATATTTTTTTTTAGTATTGACACCAGAGATTAATAATAAAAATACATGATCCACAAGCAGCGATAGCTCACTTGGTTAGAGCGCTCCAACTTGAATTGAGCAGAGTATGAGATTTGGGGCTTAAATTACACTTCACTTGTCAAATAAAAATACCGCTGTGACCAAATGGTTAAGAATGCACTATAAGTTGTAGGTTTCTTGCAAAAATTGTAGGGTGACAATCTACACAAGTAAAATGCAAGTAGAACTTGTCACGAAAGAAGTACTTTTAGATATTTGAGTGACATTATTTTTTTGTTTTGTTATTTAATAAAATATAAAATATTATTTTACATTATTGTATTGTTTGTATGTTTTATTATGTTTTGTTTTTAATAAAATATGCATTGTTATTTATTATTTATTATTTATTTATCTTTCCCTTCCTGTTTATTTATTTGAATTTTGTTCCATGTAACGTATAACAAAATATAATTTTTTAATAAGTCATTGTTTCAAAAATATTAAAATCTAATTAATAAAACCGAGTTTAATTAGTGTTATTTATGATTGAAAATATTAATTACTTCATATGTATTTCCTCTTCCACATATTCATAATACAAATTATTCAAATATCATTAAAATTTACATAACGCGGTCATATAATTAATACCGATACTTTTGCTCCCAAATAAATTTCGCTCTCTCCGCTACTGTATACCTGCCAGGTAAACATATATTAATCAGGACAGGGAAGTAAATTGTGTAAGATCAGTTAAAGGATAGAAACAATTCGTAATTTCGCACGTACACAGCAAACTAGAATAAGACATAAAGTAAAACTGATATTAAACTATGCACTAAATTATATTTGGAACGTCATCCAAAATTGTAAATGAATTCAAGGTATACCTATACAAATGTGTAAAATGGTAATGATGTATATGGTTGCATTATTTGGATATTTATATAGGATTACGGTACACACATTTATAATATTTTGATGCATATATCATTACACAAATGTGGAAATGATTAGTGGGTTCAAAAGTTTTATTTATTATAAATCACTATGGCAAATATATATTTATATTAAAGTAATAAAGTAATGTGAAGTAAGATATAGGGATTATACTAAAAATCGCAAATCGAGTTTTTCATAAATAAGCATATCAAGAGCCCTACAATTTGATTTTAACAATTTACGATGATTAAGGGGAAAATTATAAAATTGCAACTTATATGTTTCGCTATACTGGAAAAAAATTATTAGATTTTTAGTACATTTGGCCAACAAAAATATGTACTTTATTTAAGCATTAAACTGAAAATTAATGTCTAAATTTGCAATTTTTGTTTTTACAAAATTGGAAATTATGTATATACGGTCTGGTATTAATATATTTTTTTTCTAGCGGTTTTTTAGACACTTTTTGCATTACATTTTAGTGCCTACTTCCTCTACTATTCACAAGTGATTTAAATGTTTCATATTATACATTTTAGAGTGAGTTTTAAAATGAAATAACAATAGTATATTATTATTATAATCATCTGAGTGAATAATGATCATAATCCCTTAACATAATCGTACATTTTTCTACTCCTATAAATTCGAAAAGAAGCATAAATATTTTAGAAAATGACAACATACAAATACTCAATGAGAAATGATTATACCGTCAGCTGTCAGACGGACATAGGAAGGGTGATCCACATATGAAATAAACGTGAATTATTGATTTCTGGTTCTGTGATTGGCCGAGAAGCGTGAATTATGACCCATATTTCACTATTCTCAAATATTACTACTATAATTAATCAAAAAAATTTAAATAAATACGTGAATTTGACAACAAATGTTTCATTTTAAAATGAACGTCTTGATACATTGCTATCAATCAAATGTGAAGTCCTAACCATTGATATGGCAAACCCCATGTTTTATAGATATTTTCAAAAATCCGTCCATTTAATAATAAGTAATGATTCAATCTGCTATTAGACTTTTGAAATACATTCGATGATATTTGGGCACTATATAGTAATAATTTGAATTTGAACTTTTAATTGATCTAAATTTTGAAGTTTTCCTCCAATCCAAACTTCTAATTTTAAAGATCACCAATAAAAGGCATATAGATATGTAAAATTCAATGATTTAGCATTTCCTCTAAAGTTATTAATGATTCATAAAATTGTTGTTGCATATGGTGTAGAAAATTTCATAACCCAAAAAGTAAATGTCAAATTCGTTCCCTATGTTTCATTTTAAATGAGACAAGCAAATATAAATATCAAGAGGTAACCATATATATGATAGGATATGATAAATCCCATGTTTCAGGTTAAAAAATACTCACAGTATGGTACCAATGATCACATTGGATACGCTTTATGTACTAGGTATTATATTTTGAACTATCAAACATTACGACTATGTCAACTCGATGAAAACCTTCCCTTTATATCTAGTTCAAGGTTTCGATTAAAAAACCACATAATTATCGATGTCACCAGTCAGTACACTATGCATTTAAATGGTGTTTAACTTTGGAATATACTTGATGAGTTACATGCGATAGTATATTTAATAACTTTAATCCATTCTTACGTGAACTTCCCTGTATATAAATCATGTTTGTGTTCCCGACATTTTCTTGCAGCTTTCCGAAGCTCTTAAAAATTAGTTGTTATTTTATTCAAACAATGAGTTATGGTCGCATCTTCCGATGCGCCGGGTTTAACACATCACCAGTTTTAGTTTATTGGAAATTTTAGGAAGATATAAATTTTACGATTTTTGTTTCATATCTGGGAAGTAATTTTAGTTTTATGAGACTGGAGGAAAGATACAAATTAAACTGGAATATTTTATATGACACGGATGGAAAATTCGGTCGAAGAAATATGGAATACGTAGCACATAAATTACATAGTATTTCTAGTGGTGGTAGAATCGATCTGAGTAGTTTGTGGGACCTGGGTTCGGTTCTCAAAGAAATCAATTACTAATTAAAATACTGTGAGTTGTTCATTAGCTTATAGTTCTCCAACAAATTTTTAATTATAGTTACTTAAACTACAAGTGTAAGTACATTAAAACCTTGGAGGAGGTATGAACTGAGACGAAGCTTGCGGAGCCGAAGTTCATATGTACAAAAATAGTACTTACATTTTTCGCGCCACCAGCAGCAATTAACTTCAAATAATGTTAAAGTATTTGACTGTACCGGACAGTTCAGATTTATTTATTTGCAACTTTTTATAGTAAATTTTTCCAATTGGTAGACGACCAAATGAACATGATTTTCATAATTACCTTCTAGTAAGACTGTTATAAGTATTAACATAACTAGGGTAGTTAGGAGTATCATAACCGCCGCAGATGTCAATTGAATTCCGAACTCGGAGAGCAAGGATTTTAAGACATCTAAGGCCTGGTATGAATCAAATCTTCCGTGGTTTGTTCAATAGTTTACTTGTTTCACGTTATTAATAAATATTTTATAAAATTCTCTTGTGAGTAACGTTTTTGTGATCAAGTCTGTATGGATTGATATGACAGCCATATTATCCAATTGTCTCACCTTACTTTGACAAATCTGTACGTTAATATTATTACCATACTGACTTATCAAAATTACATGGGATACAATTATGACTTAGTTACCCTGCTTACTTTTGTTTAAGTAAACATAGGTGTAATATCCTGAAACCGGTAATGGTAACTAAATAATGAATGTTACCAGAAACTTACTTATGTTACTATGGAAGTAAGTTATGCTTACTCTAACGCTGGCGCGAAAAAAATATTATTAAGTGAAACATATTCAAAATATAAAACACGAAATAAAGAAGTTTTTCACACAATCTGAAGAAACAAACATAAAATAAATTTAATATAATAAAAAACACTGACCACTGTTATGACGATAAAGTGAAAGTTATTATGTCAACAACTTTAACAGTGTAAATGAAAAAGCCGAGAAAAAGGGTACTGGGTTTTATACATACAACGAAATAATCATATTATTATCGTTATTCTGAGGTTGTATGTACAAAGATACCAAGGTTATTGTAGAATTAGAAAAAGTAACATTATTTTAAGGAAGCATAATAAAAGAATCAGTTAGTTAGTAAAAAAACTACTTCTTAAAAATACTACTTATTTCTTTGTGATATTTGTGAGATAATGATAGATAACTAAAGTTTTTTATTTAATTTAATAATCGAATAATACCTTAAATGGTATGAAAAACACTAGATTTCAGTGTTTAATAAAAAAACAAAATTTTAACTTAAATACATAAATTTCGGTTTTGGTTACGTTTTCGTCCGAAAGTAGAAAGGAGCCGATTATTGTCATGGTTTCAGTTTCAGCTGAAAATCGTGTTTCGGTCGGACACTATGAAACACGTTTCTCTTCTTTAATAATTTTCTATGATATGTGAACTGTCCGTAAGCAATATTACCTATAATATTCATATTTTGTAAGAGTTCATCGTCTGATGAAGTCGTTACATCAGAACAATATGCTCTGATCGCAATGTTTAAAACAACTGTTTCGTATTTGATATTTTATTCCGATATGATATTGTCCATTGAAGGGATACTTAAAATTTAAGTAATATCGGTGCAAGTCATAAGTAAATTGTGTGTTCGATCCATTGCGTATACCTTCGCACTGTTGTGTGTTGTGTTGTGTCAACATTGTTATCTAAATATTCAAGGTAATCATCACATCGTCCAAATTCACCCCACTCCCCCTGTTAAACTACAAGGACGATAGGTTCGTTATTATAATTTAATATATAAATGTAAATAAAGTAAATTAAAATTCGTTGATTACGAATTTCTTTGCCTTAAGCTGTTGAATATGAGACCTGAAATAAGGTATATTTGTGTGTTTATTATTAAGGATAATCCAATAAAATTGAAAGCAGAGCCCATCATCCAAGTCTTAACAAAAACAAAATCTGTATCCGTGATACATTCCCGCGGTGAAAGTTTTTATTTAAATAACGGCTGCGTGTCAGTTAGGAATTCGCGATGTTTATTTCCACGAGAAAAACCGTGGTTCGCCGGTTATTATCCAAACGTAAATTGGTACCCAGGGATTTGCCGGCAAAAAGACCAACGAGTGGAAATTTACGTACAGTTTTTTCACTGTTTTTTGCCTTGTTTAGAATTTAGTCGCTGCAAAGAACGGCGATTCACTCTCAGGAATTCGCAAATCATTTTTAAATCTTCCACAACTTACGGCAATCGCCAAGCAAACAAATGCGGTGTAAAATATAAAATTCTTTCAATATAGTATTTCAGGTCTAAAAAATCCAATACTTGATCTGCTCCGGATTTGACATATGTTTAGTTTTAGGGCCGGTTTTTCCACCTCTGGTTAAAGTATCGGTTACCTTAACTGACGGTTAATAGAAAAATATCGCATCGAAATTATAAATAACGTATATTTTTGACAACTTACATTAGTTTTATTTATATTATATTTTTCTACTAATCGATGGTTAAGGTAACCAGCATTTTAACCAGAGATGGAAAGACCGGCCCTTAAAGTAGTAAATTTAAAAATTTTACGGTTATAATTCTGGATTCTTAAGAAAGAGTCTGTGGGATAAAGATGTCCTGGATACGGAATCCTAGATATAGATTATTTTATTAACTTTATTGTAGGTATATATAACTGAATTGTATTGAATTGTCAGATATAATTTAAAATAAATAAATATTGCAATATAATAATACAGTGGTCAAAACAGATTAGTTTTTACAAAATATGGTAAGGAGGGAAAAAGATGATTTCCGCTTATCCCTCTAAGAGTGACTATATTTTAAAAGCGTCGTGTACAAATTATTTAATTTATCACACAATAAACAGTTTTTCCGCATTTCCTGATAAATCCACTGATCTCTATATAATACCTGGATAGGGCATGAAAAAGTCTGAATCTAATCCAACTGGCACGAAATACGAATAAAGTCGTAAGTATTCAGAACGAAATATGTGAAATCTTTTTAAATTTGATTTGTTTTAGTTATTTAACTTTGAATTATTCAAGATACCTATTTATTTAATTGAAAGAATGATGGAAACGAGTAAAATATGAAAAACAAACGTATTACGTAAAAAAGTTGTAGAAATATTAATATAATATAATATAAAGGAAAACCTAATGAAATATTAAAAATTACAAATAAAAATATTCTGTGCATAACATTCTCAGAATAAGATTTTTAGTTTAATTCACTTTATTTTTACATGATATAAAAATGAAGAGTTGATTTTATGTCGGAATAAAAACTGAAAATTCATATTGAAATTATTATTATTATAATGCTCGTAAAATATCAATGTTGATTGTTGAAGCTCAGAAATATTAGATGTTTGAGACATTGTTCGGTCCTAGTCGATTTTAACCTATTTTTTTGTAATTAAATTTATGAACAATCATTCTGCGGTGCAATTTGTTATTATGATAAATTCATCATTCTATCAATTACATAAGTACCTAAAACAAAGTATATATAGAGTTCAGTGCTGAAACCTAGTAACCTCCTTACTTCCAATATGTAATTGTGAAAGGAGGGTATGTCGTAAAAGGGTGAGGATAGTCACAAAAGGAGCAGATAGTCAGGAAGTTATGTTTATAATTCCCCTCAAACGTAAATATGGCGTGATCCAAAAAGCAGCGCACGTTTGTCTCGAAACTTACTTTTGGTAAAACTACTGAATTGCAGAGGTGCAGCTTGCGTTTCGAACTCGCTACCAAATCCCCCCTTAGGGTTTAGTTGTCGACCGAAAATCTGTTTTGTTGGGGGTTTACAACTACAAAGAAATAGAAAGCGTGTCTATGAAAAGAAATGGGCGACAACGAACCTCTCGAACATCGAAGAATTGGTCCTTATTTTTTATGAAGGAAGTCGCACGTTACCGTGAATTCTATTTGGTATGTCACCATAATCCAGGAGTTTTTGTGCCAGCTCCTGAAGAATTTAATGTAGGAAATGTCTGGTTCCAACAGGATTGTACACAGCCCACGTAGCTCGAAATTTAATGACTATTTTCACAGAGATATTCCTCGGCCAACTGACCTCTGTAAGAGGCGACATTTCGTGGCCCTGCGCTCACCGGATTTAAACACCCTGTGAGTATTTCTTGTGGGAGTATCTAAAGACTGATATGTGTGTAGAATGCAATCCGTTTGGAAAATGCCCTATAAGATATGCTTAATAAATATATGAAATATTTTAGAATCTTCCTGCAGCAGTATATTGACAATAACGGCTACTACTTGCAAGAAATTATTTTTAAAATTAGATGACTTAAAACTTCCCGTACTGTAGTTGAAAAAAAAAAATAATAATCTGTACTTTTCATCATGTATGGCAGTACATTCCTATATTTTTTTACCAAAACTACCCCGAGCAGAGAAATAAGATTTTGTGGTACGAAACAGAATTTTCTACAACTAGAATATAACACATTTTTGCTGATAACTAAAACTCACATAATGTTTTACATTTCCAATAAACTAAAATTATAAATTGTGACAGAATGTAATGCTAAAATATATAGCCAACCTAGGCTTGCAAACAGATAATTTCTGGACGATTTTGAGTTCTATAATACTAGTCATAATGGGACGGAGGCGCAAAAATAATATACCTTTATCAACTGTACCACAATATTTGTAGATAAAGCAGATCTTAGAACCTAAAGTACTAGTATCGCTATCATTTTTCTTCACATCAAATAAATAAAAAGTCGCTGCCCATTTACTTGATTTTAGTGGAATAATTTGTTGAAATCACTGAAACACCAAATTGAAAAAAGAATTACTATCGCGAATATTATATTTTCGACATAACTTATATAAAAGTCATTCATTCTCAAATATCGAAAACTGTTGTTAATTTTACTTGCATTATAAATGCTTTGTAATTAGATTAAAATAAATGAGGCGTTTAAATATCCTGGACAAAAGGTAGTGTCTATCTACTTATATATTCTATTATTATTTATTTCACAAAACATAATGGCTGTCGTGTTTGTTTTATTTTATGTTGATGCTCCGCTATAAATGAAATTGGATTACGGAATAAAAATTAATCTTTTATTTCTTCCGACAGATGGCTAAAGCGTCGAGATAATCCCTTATAATGAGGTTAAGGTATATTTGTTGCTTTTATTGGGAGGAAAACTTTACGAATAAAAGCACAAATACAATTTTAATTCATTAAGGTGTGTTATATTTATACTTAATCTTCTTCAATTGTAGATACATTTAAAAAAAGTCATATAACCACTATTACATGTTTGAAATGTTTTGGAAATATACTTTATTATAAAAGTAACCATAAATACACAATATACAGGGTGGCCCAATGAAAATTATCAGCGCAATTTTTGGCTACTTAACATTAATTTTACAAAAAACGCTCGAACACGTCAATTTTAGTATAAAGGGGGACACCTGAATGGATTAATACCAATGGCATAACTTCAACCCTAAAGTGGGGGAGGACTGCACCTCAAAAATTTTAAATGGAAAAGGGTGTCAAACATGACACAGTTCGAAAGGCCTTTCAATTCTCTTTTCAACAGTTTTTTTATTTTTCAAATCCGGTCATTAGTTCCAGAGAAATATCGTTTAAACAAATGACATACGCTTCAGATAGCTTCACCTTCCAAAATAAAAGACAACAAGCTAGTACAGAGAGTTAGTTGACAGACCAAGGCCATTAGATCAATCTCTGTCTTAATGGTCATGGTATACTATCGCCTTTATTGCACTATGGACGGAATTCCAAAGATGTTTATTTGTCAGATGTCAGTTGTTTTCTTAGTTGCCAAAAAATCCATTTTGTGTTGTGTTATACTTGGTGGTATGACATTAAAAATGGGATTTGTATTTGAAAACATCGAAAATCATTATGTTTTACAATTTGGTTATATTTACATGATAAACGACAAAGTTAGTTATGCCGGTATTCATTAGGATGCATCACTCTAATTACAATTTTATGTGTATTCATTGCTGCATTTTTATATCAAAATCGTTTTAGTAATAGGAATTATTATTAAATTGTGTTAGGTATTTTTTTGTAAAGTTGTTTCTTTTTCTCTACGCCACACAGTACATGAAGAATTGATAACCTCGAATATGTTACAATGTTTTTAAATACAATTTGGAAGTTTTTATAATTATGAAAATCAAATAAACTAAGCTAATTTTGGATGTTATAATATGACAACTCATTTCTTCCTCTTTGGCCAATTTTTAATAACACTTTAAGTACAGTTTTTTTTTTGTTGTTAAATGTGTCCAATTTCATTTAACAGGCTTACCGTATTTCATATAAATCCGTCGATTATATTGTATTATTTTTTGTAATTTACCGGTTTTATATGACGTATTAATCCATACATGTAATTGTTTTTTCATGGAACAATGCATCTTCTTGTAAAACTTATAAAATATAAACAATAACTATAATTATAGCACAGAATAGTTACATACAGAAGCGACATTCCGTGTCGGTACCTTTCATGTTCCCCTTTTCAGTTCTATGATCTTGAAGCATTGTGTAGACCTTTAAATTTGTGCTCTTCCCCTATCTCTCTCTAAGATGTGAGGAAAGTTTCCGATTTTAAACAATGAGCCCTTTAAATTTATGCACATTCTCCATCTCTCTCTAATTTTTGTTTATCTGCCTTACTGTCGCTTCTATATAAACCTATTCTGTGATTATAGCGTAAATATTACACAGTGTAAATGATAAATTAGATTTAAACAAGATCAGAATTGTTTATCGCGGTTCTTTTGTTGAGTTTGTTTTTGAAAGCAGCAAATAAATGTGACACTTATGGAGTTTCAATAACTTGCGTGAAAAGAATAACAGCGCTGTGAAAATATGGCGGCAATAAATGTCAATGGTGGTTTTAAAATCAAAAAGTAGAGCAAATAGAAAGAAAAAATATCGATAATTCATCAACGTCGACGAAGCAGGTTCGTCAATCCCACGCAAATATCCACGACACAGCCAATTTGCGTCGATTCGCATTTATTTTATATGACGCACAGCTACCTCGATCCCAATCAAACAAATTGAAAATCATTTTTCATTTCGGATGGAGTGGCTGGCGTGTACGAGTATAAGCCTGTAGCCGCATTTCCTGTTTATTTTTGTTTGCACATCTCCAGAGGAGACGAGAGATATTGTGCGGACTTGTCAATGCAGCCTTAAAACATCTTCGGTGAAATATTGTCCACGACACACGACACATGCTATAAATCCACCGACAAACTATTAACAAATGTACCATTGTGCTAAGACTCTTTCAACAATCTAACCTAAAACTACGTCTTGTCGGAAGGTTTATTAATCTGTAGTTTTCGTCATCTGTGGCAGTACATTCCTAAAATGAAGTATCGATGATATTTTTCTCAGTCATAACATGTTTTGCGTAGTGAGTTTCATCATATCTAGTTCGAACCAGAGATGACAGTTTAGTACATGTGAAATAAAAGTATATTCGGTATATTATAAGTAAGGCGCGAATTATACGCACTAATAAAAGTGTGAAAATATGTTTTTAGCTAAAACTGAAACCTTAACCGAATATGCGTCTCCTCTTGTATTTTCGGCCGAAACCGTAACCGAAACAGAAACTTATGATGTTAAGATATTTTTTAATTAAATTTTTATTAAAAATGGAAATCTAGCTTTTCTTATCTTTTAAGGTACTATTCGATTATTGAATTAAATAAGACTTAAATTTTTTTTAAAATTACTATTTTTCAAGAGGTACTCCCCATATTAGGAATTCAGAGCTCACTTTTATAATAAATCGCTTTTAGGAAGCCTAATTTTACATTATAATCTTATGATGCCAAACATAACTTTTAACAAAAGCGCTCATATATAAAACTGAGCACTTAATATGAGACACTATCTTTACTAAAGAAGTAAAGAGTAGTTATCTATCACAATCTCACAAATATCACAAATAATCACTATCAAATAAGTATACTTTTCAAGAAGAATTCGTTACTAACTAACAACTTATTTTATAATGTATGGTATTCTCTGCATAAGAAGTTAGAGTTAAACTTCAATATTCAACACTTTAACTAATAATGATATTTCATTCACGTGTGATATATAACATTTTATTTACTTGTGAATAATAATTAATTTTACTCACTAAAAATAAATACGTAAAGTACCAAATTACGCAGTTTGTCATATGCTTATATTCACTAAAAGAGGTTATTACTACTTCTCTTTTTTCCCCATTTATAATGATAAGGTAGTTATTTCATTTTCTTAATTTTACTTGTTTACTATTTGGATCAAAAACCGTGAAAATACCAAATGTTTATAATTTTACTGGGTATAATCCAATTTAAGATATATGTAAACATATTTTAAAAAGATTGTTATAAGTATTTTAAAAAGTAATAGAAGATAATCAACAAATATTGCGTGAAATAGACTGACACCTAGTAAGAAGTATATAGACTGTATTAATATTTATTTCCGGCAACATAATACAAATATTTAGTGAGGCAATATTAGCATTGGGAAGGGTGGGTTTAGGCTTATATTTAATAAACACAAGTGGGTATTAATTTAATATCCTTAGTAGAAATCCTTAAAGATGTGCGCAACGCGATACCTTTGTTGAGAGCCATCGCTTTGGTATCACATAACTTTGTATACATTCCTATCCAAGCAAAATAATTAAATCCCAGGAATCGGGAAGAGATAAACACGCTCGATAATTTCCATTTCCTTCGTTTCGTCCCCATCGACACAGCTTGCATCGCACAGGGAAATTTTATAACTGGAATAATAGCTCAGCTTAAAAGTATGTTAACACTCTCATGTAACAAATCTATCAAAATATACTCGGTTAAGTTTCAAATATTCATCATTTGGAAATATATCATTCATTAAAAAATAAACCAATAGAATATCTAATTTTTCTCAGTTATTATTATGTAACTGTTGCAAATAGTATCGATAGCCGAATACGAATCGAAGGACCACTTTATTTACGGAATAATAACACTCTGATAATGATTTCAGAATTTAATTGTGTAGCAAACATGCACATTCAATGATGACAATTTATTATGATGATTGTTTTTATTATTTTATCCAACACCGTGTAATTATAACGATATAAGTATGCTGTTTTTAGATAAATAAAGTAGGTCGTAAGTCACTAGTGAGTTAAATATATTAGCTCACTGTTTTTTGGTTCGCATCATAGTAACTACGTTATAAAACCTTCTCTACACTATTTTGTTCCTAAATGTCATTTCGAAATTCCATCTGTCAAAAATCTTATATATATTTTATATCAATGATTAAAATGTGTTGGATAAAATGTTGTATGGCACACGTGTGTTAATTACCTAAGTCACTTGAAAAAATATCGCACTCGGCCTAACGGCCTCGTGAGCTAAACTTTTCCCACATGACTTATCTGTAATGTAACACACTTGTACCATAAATAACTATTTCTGAACAAAAACTTGAATTGACTCCAGATTATAAATTAAAAATAAAATAAAACAAAACTGGTTGCTAACAAACTTCTAAGATCTAGGAACTGGAGATAATTCCCTCTGTCAAACTTAAATTAATTAGTTAACAAATGTGACTAAACAGTAACTATAGTGAACGAATATACGAATGTTGGTATTTTCGAATATACCTATAGTCGTAGATTCACTTTAAGTGCGTTTGGTTATTTCGTTTTTGTTCTACAGCATGTCCGTTTTAAGAGGCTAACCATTGGGATCTCGAGAACTGTAAGAGATATACGAAGTCGGTTAAGTTAGAGCAAAGTTGCAATATTAGTTAACCATTTTAATGATGTTTTTGTTTTCCCAAAAAAATGCATAGGTAACTCACTAGATATGGGCAAAAAACAGATTTTGGCAAATTTACTTTTTGACTTTCTTGTTTCAATTCACACAAGTTTCAAATTTTCACATTGTAGAGACACGTTTTTAAGAGTAATGCCTCAAAGCTGAAAAATATTTTTCTTAGAATTTTGGAAATTTTAATTGGAAGATCATATTCGCGAAATTTATTGCCAAATTTGATATTTTTTAGTCCATATTTCATTAAATAATTAATAATATTTAATATTTAATATTCCATACTGTTTAAAATTGGACTAAAATAAAGATTGGATTACTTATAATACGAACTATACCACAAGTCTAATAGCGTATTTTATATCAAGGTTGAGACTATCATTATTGACCAGCGCCTTAAGTCCCTCGGTTGCACAACTTAGCGATAGGTCAGTAATGATAGTCTTATCAACCTAGGTATATAATATAGAATTAAGTCGTTTTTGAAACTCGTTTGTCTGTAGCTATGCAAAAACTATTCGTAAAATTTTCTAATGGCTTTTGTTTTATTACTTAAGACAAAATTTTGTATGGTACACGAGTATTAATTACATAAGTTACTTGAAAAAATACATACTATAGTTCTAATACGACCCTTGTATCATATAAAATTATTTATAGATTTTATATTTTATTTATTGTGACTCTTTTCTTTTTTTCACGAGTACATGTTCAAAAATTAAAGATTAATTATTCTGCTTGTTAATAACGCGTTGTAATTTGTTTTACCATAAATAAAAAAAATTATCAAGCTGACAAAAGCAATGCCATGTATTTCACTGTTTGTGATATACAGCAATTTTTAATTTTTCAGAATTTTCTATTTGTATTTCACACTTGCAACATTTTTATTTCCTATTAAATCCTAGAAATAACAAATGTGAGATACAAAATGTTGAATCCACGTTTTATGTTTTCAAAAATGTTCACAACTATATAACAAAAAAGCGGTAAAGTATTGCAGCCGCTGTCAACCGAGTATAACTTAATAGTGGTGCAGTGTTTTATGTCAACTTCAAAAAGAAACTATGGCCATTTTTTGCCAAAACTACGCCGAGTAGCGTATCAAGTTTTTGAGGTACGATACAGAATTTTCTAGGACTGAAATATATCACATTTTTGCTGATAAATAAAACTCACATATGTAGGGCTGTAGTATAAATTGTTATAATTTTATTTGAATTTCCTTGAGGATTGTTACAGATATAATTAATTAATTATTGTAATATACAGGTGTGCAACGAAACGCGGAACATAGGACTATAATATGGGACTTCAAAAAATTGCCGATTCTCTCTCCCCTGTTGTTGTTCAAAATTAAATTTTACATTAGATAAGATTATATTTGATGCAACAGCACGTTTATAGTACGAAATTTATTAAATATAAAATGTAACATTGTCGTTAAATATCAGAGAGCCATGAAAATAACAAAAAATACATATGTATGTGACAGTTCAGTGAAGTATCACTGATTATAATTCTTATTTTCTATGTTTAATATTATTTAAGTTAAATTTAGATTCTTTTTTTAAATAATATACCAATATTACAAAAATATAAACTAAAATACATATTAAATAAAAAATATGATAAGAATATCAAATAGGTAAAACAAATATTAGACTACAACAAAATTAATAAGTAATATTAAAGTACATTGACTATAATGACATGTCATTAACTGACACATAGATTTTAGAATGAGATATGAGAATGTACATGTAAAAAAAGGAAAAGTGTAAAGTATGGATTAACAATTTAAATCAAAAGTGGGGTTGACAAACTAAAACATCAAGTATAAAAGCAAAGACAACTTACTTTATTTTTGTAAATATTATGAAACAAGTTAATGTTCATGTCAAAATGTTATTGTTATTGTCATTATAATTTTCTTTTTTGCCATTAATCGGTAGTTATTTTTTATAATCTTTTTTCAAATCTTTTACAAAAGTAATTGTTTATATTTAATATCTAATACTAATAAATTTCTAATATAATATAATTAATTGCTACTCCAGTAGCTATTTTTTCACGATCAGCACTTCGTACAATATATACCCTTTAATTTTTTGTCCTAAGTTGTGGAACAGCCTGTATATATCACGGTTGAGAAGACCATTATTGACCAGCGCCTTATGTCCCTCGGTTGCTTCGCACACAATTTGGCGCTAGGTCAATAATGATAGAGTTCTCAACCTTCGTGTATAATATTCTCTTAATTTTATATGAAATTCGACTCCGCAAGCTCCTCCTCACTTTATACCTCCTCGAATGTTACAATATAGGTACCAACTTATATTCATTGCAGCTCAAATAACTATAAAATGAAAAAGAAGACTTTGTATGATAGGTAATGAAATTATAAGACGTGTGAACAATTACGTAGCACAAATCCAATTTCCTGGTCGTAGGTTAATAACGTCGATCACGCAACCCTGGCGTGTAATTTATACACAATCAGTATGCAAAAAATGATTGAAATGTAAATTTTATGAATATACATTAAATACAATAATAACCAGAACGCCCGGACAAATCCGAGAGCCGCTGAAAAATAAATAGACGTCCCGTTTGTTTTTACATTTTAACCGGGGATTATTTTGACTAAAAGGACCTCTCGCAGATAAAATAAAAACTTCCATCATATGTCGAGGCGCGTTCGTTTTTATTTTAAACGGATTTCATATGTTTTTCCAACTTTAAATAACAGTGGAACTATGAGCCAAGTTCTACGGTTCGCGTTTCATCTGTTTTGTAGGGATTTTTTAAACGCAACTTTAGGGAATTGTTGCTTTTTAAAATTAAATCTGTATTTATGAAAGAGATATGCAAAAATATGCTTCATTTGTGCTGCAGTAAATGTCGGATTATATTTCAAAAACCTGCTACTTTGTGTCGCTCTGGAAAATTATGACTCCCTTGCCTCGCCGCGACATCACGCAGGAATTTATACACAAGGTACATTTACTTGCATTTGGTGGACTCAAGCAAAGGTTCACAAACATTTAATTGGAACTGGAATGGGATGGGGATTGATTCTCATCTAGAAAGTAAACTGTGAGCTTCAATCAATCATTAGTCAATACTATAGATACCCGTTTTCTATACTCTGTACTGTTCCAGATAAAATGCTACATATGAGTTGTAAAATTGAGTAATAAGACTGATGTGTTTTTAGAAAAATAGAATAAAATTAAAAATTCGAATACGGGAATCATCTTAAAGCTGGTGGGTTACAGCTATTTAAATGTTTTGAAGTGTCCCAAAATCACCTTGAGTTGATTTTTCAATCTTGTGAAGAGAAAAAAATCACAAGAACTCAAGTCAGGCGAATAACGAAGCTCAGGAGCAACATGAATTTTTTTACTGCCTAAATGAGTTAGTCAAAGTTTGACGAAAGATGATGTGAGTCAAATTTAACTTTTTCTAAACATTCAGTACTGTCAACCGACGATATGAATGCACAAGATCCCAGATTATGTTGACATTTTCTTCAGTTCTTGAACAGTAGGCAAGAAGGGTAGGGCATGTAGAGCCCTTCCGCAACTAATAAAATGACGCCTCTTTCTACATATTTTTTTTAGATCTAGTTTTGTATTTCGAATTGTTATATTAAAAAGAAAAAATGTATGCTTCGAATGCTTTGAATATTAAACATTTATTTAACTATATTAAAAAGAAAAAAATATATTTTTTGCATAGATATACGATACGTTCTTTGGAAATATTAGATGAGAAATTAAAAAATCAAAAAAACCTAGAATCTTATTTTGTATCTTCAATTTTATTTTGTCGCTTTATTATATAACTTTTATTTATTTTCCTATTACCCCATGTTAAGGTTAAATAAAATTAAAATTAATCGAACAATAGAATTAAACCCAAAATTGTGTTGATAAACGCAAAATATCCAAAAAATTCTTATTTTTGTGCCTAAAATTTTGATTTTGGAAAATATTGCACATTAGTAGATCTCGACGCGCTGATTTCAAATTTTCAAACGGAATTTGATCACCTCTTTTCGTTCCTGAGATATTTGCTGTCAAAGTTGCACCTCAAAAAAGTGTGTTTTTTGGCTACATCTCTAGAATGGGTAAAAATACAATCTCAACGATCATACCAGTCGATTCTACGGAAAAATTTACATAAAGAAATGTTATCTACGCATATACGTTCTTTGGAACGAATAGGTGAAAAATAAGAAATTCAAAAAAACCTAAATTTCAAATTTTCTCCTACGAACTTTTTTTCATCAATACTTTTCATTTTCTAGACTTAAGTAAATATCGATGTGCTGATTTCAAATTTTCAAACCGAATTGAATTATCTCTTACCGTTCTCGAGATATTCATGTTCAAATTTGAGTTTTTGCAATACCTAAAAAAACAGGTTTTTTAGGTATACCCCTTTAAGGGTTAGGTTTACGACTTCGGCAACTTCACCAATCGATTCTACTGGAAAAATTACATTAGCATACCAATTTTTAGATTTATATTCCAACGAATACAATTTTTAAAGCGAAAAAACGAAAATGGCGAAAATCGAAAAAAATCGTAAGGGGGTCATCAGGCAATTTTTTCGATTTTTAGCCATTTTCAGTTTTTTCCCGCTAGAAATTCTATCTGTTGAGATAAAAATCTAAAAATTGGTACACTTATGTAATTTTGCCCGTAGAATCGAATGGTGAGGTCGCCGAAACCTTAAACCTAACCATTTAAGGGATATACCTAAAAAACCTGATTTTTTAGGTATAACTTTAAACTTAAATATTTCGAGAACGGGAAGAAATAATGGAATTCTGTTTGAAAATTTGAAATCAGCACGTCGATATCTACTTAAGTCTAATAAATAAAAAAATTTGGAGACAAAAAGTTTCGAGACGAAAAATTAAAATTTAGGTTTTTTCGTTTTTCTTATTTTTCAAATAATTGTTCCATAGAACGTATATGTGGGTAAAACATTTCTTTATGTAACTTTTCCCGTAGAATCAAATGGTAAAGTAGTTTAGATTGTATCTCTACTCATCTTTAAATATACTCAAAAAACACATTTTTTTGAGGTTCAACTTTGAAAGCAAATATCTCCGAAGCGAAAAGAGATAATTAAAATCTTTTTGCAAATTTGGAATCAGCATAGCTAATTCTTTTAAAAAATTACAATCAAAATTTTGTAAAATTTCCAGCTAAAAATTCGATATATTCCAATATTTTTGGGTTTACGCAAAAATACAACATCAGCGGCTTTAGAAATTACTTCCCCTATTATTACAACATATATAAATTATTTTTCCAAATAATATTCATTCTTGAAGATGAAGGATTTCTGTGTGCTGTGTGTTTCATCTACAATCGTCTCTTTTCCTTTTGAAAATATATTTTTTTTGTACAACCACTATGGAAAATGGCACATTTCTCACACTGTATAAAGCTTGACATTTGCCTACGATTCTCGACTCTACTTCGTCTCGTGCCGAAACTTTCTCACCTCGTGGAAAATAGGCGACTTTCTGCACTTTTTGCACAATATACTATTATTTTATTATATATTTTTTTTGAGTAATGAAACATAAGAGCAAACTATAACAAGAACAGAACAAGTGAAATAAACAAAGGAAATTATCCAGACAAGAGAGAAATCCCATAACAGCAGCTATAATTCCCCGTATCTTCCTAATTTCTCCCACAATGAATTTTCAATTGGCTTCGCGAGTTCGGTAATACGCATCATTTATAATTAAGTTCCGTCTCTGGTGCCTGGAACTTAACAGCTCCCTCTCGTATGTGAGTCTTGTGTATACACTCCTCCCTCCCACAGCAGCTAAATTCATTCGGTTTTATATCAGCCGAGTTTTAAGGGTAATTATTTCGTTAACGGCTCGCATTACGAAATGGGTTTTACTGCTTATTTCATTAGATAAAAAGTTGGGAGGACGAATTTCAAATACGTTTCAGCGCGTACATCTATTTTCAGTTCATTGGAATTCGAATTTGTTTCACTAATAGATTTGTACATTAATGATGTCTGTAAAGATCTTCAGGGCATCAGCGCAAAAAAATACAAACGTATTTCTTTCTGTATGCATTATACAGTCTATGTTCCATTGTCGGGTGAAATCGTGTGATTTCCGAAATAAGTAAATGTCAAAACTGACAGCATTAAATACAAATATAATAAGGGATGAAACATACAAAAAAGAAGACAAAATAAAGCACAAATTGTCAAATCATCTTCATAATAATATAATAACATGAATGATACACTCATTTTCTTTTTAATATTTAAAAATATCCGTTATCGCTGTTACACTGCTGTTTTTATTTAATTTTTGTCGTTGGCTGAATGCAGATAGCATACCGTGAGTATTTTTTTAACGTGAAACATGGAATTTATCACTTTCATGGATACGACTTGATATTTGATTGATAGCAATGTATATTAGCTACTCTTATTTAAAATGAAACATAGGGAACGGATTTGACACCTGTTTTTGGAGTTGTAAAATTTTGGCCTAAACCAAGTGCAACAATAATTTTAAGAATCATTAATATCTTTAGAGCAAATGGTAGGATAGTGGAATGGTCTGCTAGATCACTCGATTTTACACATCTAGATTCTATTTTTGATTACCTTTAAAATTAGAAGTTTGTACTAGAGAAAATTTCAAAATTTAGATGAAGTACTACATTTCATTTTTTTAAAACCATTTAGTCAAAATCTGATGAACGCTGGTTTCAGTCAAATATAACTTTTCCCTAATCATTCAGTAGTCAACCGACGATCTGAATACACAAGATCCCAGATTTTGTCGACATTTTCATCGTTTCTTGAAAATGAAGGATTTTCGCTTCGTGTTTAATCTTCAATCGACTCATTTCCTTCTGAAAATGCCTAAAAACACCGAAAAACCTGGCCCCTTGAAATAACACGGTCACCGTAGGTTTGCTTAAGTTTTGTAAAAGTTTCCATTGTACTGTGCTCAAGTATGAAGCAAAACCTGATAGCACATCGTTGTTTGAAATTGACGTTACTCATTTTTGGAATGCACTAGAAAAAATTGTTTCACGAAAAAATCGCTACGGTCAACCAAATGACTCTAGCGAGATCAAACCCGTACTGAAGGCATATAACATGTTCACTTTTTCCAGTCTTATTACTTAATTTACACACCTCGTATTCTGTTTATTAGATATTTTGAACAATTTCGTCTATGGAATAACATTTCTACATGAAACAGGTCTCAAACACTGTAAGATACTTGTTCCCTGACAAGTTTGTCTTGAATTTGAGTGGTGCAGGTAGTATACCTATCAGTATCTGCAAGGGATGTACAGCTAATATTGGGTTCCGAACCACTCAGTCACAGTGGTATTTATATTTGGATAAATCTCAGATCTCACACTTCGATTAATTCTAGTCAGAGCACGATATCTAAGTGAGCCACTGCTGCTCATATTTTTAACAAAACTTATATTATTGAAATAACTTTAGATTATGTTGCCACATGACTTTGTGTGCACTAAAGTATTGCTGGTTGCTAGATTTTGAAGGCTTAATTATTGAGCTGGCAAGTTACGTTTTTAAAAGCAGTAAATCTTTTATAAAGACATAAAGATAACTAGAAATTATAATGGCTTACTCTGTATTGCAGTGACGATAAGAATTTTTATTAGGTTTAGACTTTCACGGCGCTGCAAAATAAAATGCAGTAAATTACGGTTTTTATTGTGCCTTCATTTCGTTTTAGTTGCAGTAAAAATAATTGTGCATTGTAATTGAGAATGTTATTACACATAAAATTATTTTAATTTTTGCTCGGACCCTAGGTTTAAGTTTTTTCTTTACAATAAAATTCATATTCCCCCCTATTCTGCAACTGAGTAATTAATTTTTAACCAGTTTCTAAATTTTTTCTTCAATGAAAATATCAAAACATCACTTGTAATCTTTGGAATGTTTATTTTTATTAGTTAAAAATTTTTGTATCTGATTAAAAATTAACCACTGAGTTACAGAATAGGTCCCAATACCTATACTCTGTTTTTAAACTATAGACAGTAACTAGATATTCTAGTGTGAAAATGAAAGCCTGTGATTAGCTGCTACGCCATTTCATGAAGCCGCATTTAACCAGACAAAATTTTTAGTTAACCTTCAAAGGTAATTGAAACGTCAATCTCTCAGTAGTTGTCAAATCACTTGTTGAATTTGCACATGTTTTTTGTGTCATTTCTCTTTTTGTGATATTTCACGATTAAAACCAGTTCTTTTCAGAACTACTAGTATTTCACTAACGCTGTGGTGTAAATGTGACTTCGTCTAGTGCTCTCTATAGTATAAAAACGGAGTATAGTACAAAAATACACAAAGATACAAAGTTAATAAATCAAAATCAATCATTCTGAAATACGAGTATAATTTGTAATGTAAATAATAAATGTAAAATATTTGATTCAGATAAAATGCACGAGTTGGATCTGTTTAAACAAAATTAATATGTAACGTGTAAGCAGATTAAAATAAGCTGCTTTGATAGTTCAACCCGGTAATAATAAAGCTAATCAAAAAGATATCAGCTTACATGTTACTGGCTAATCATTTTGTCATGTATTTAAATACCGGAATTATTAGCAGGGTGGATATACGAATAAATTATAGCATTTGTTATTGATTTGGCACAGCATTTCCACAAGGAACAGAGCATTGGAGAACGATTATATATATCAAAACAAATTTCATTTTACTGCATAGTATTCAAAGATTGTGTCATTTGTTTATAATAAAAAATATAATATAAATACATCACTCAAATTATTTTAGAAATTTATTTATACCAAAAACTATTTCAAAATTTTCTTTTTGGGACGTCATTATTATATTACCACATCACATCAGTTAATTCACTTCCAATGACCATTCTTTTTATTAGAAATCAACTGTGTTGAAGTGATATATTCCTTCCTTCTTTTGCATTTTTTCAGTATTGAATTTAAAATATTGTTACTTTATTTGCAATAATAACAAAATTACCTACAATATTAAAGAATGTTATTAAGTTTTAATTTTATAAACAAACAGTTAAAAAATGTTGTGTATTCGACATATTACCTCCCGTCACTGAAGTAATATATACAGAATATTTTTTATTCAATTCATACCTGAAATTTCCTTGCATCAAATTTCTAATACTGTATCGGAAGTCGAAAAAAACAGTTATTTTTGGCCTAACTAAAATCTATTCCTTGTATATTTCTTCCATCTTTTTGTATTTTATAACAAAAAACTTCATATTTATTTATTTTATCTTTGAAAATTATGTACGTCAAATTTGACAACAGCATAAATGTTAAATTTTGTATACCTATGAATAATTTATCTGTTTTATAGAAATTCCTCAGCTCGAACAAAGAATACAGCTTTTTAGAGATTAGAGCATTGATTTCATTCGAGAAACTATTTTAAGTTGGTAACGTTTTTAACCGTAATTCACGATGTATAATATTATACTTCTTGCCGTAATTTTTGCTACACCCCGTATAATGAATTTTTTTTTACATTAATTTTACTTGTATCCAATAGACAAGTAATCCATATCATGTGCAATGAATCAAGAAGTTTGTATTTTTGGGGCCCATCAAATAATAAATCGAAACAGGTAAAAATGGCGGAGTCGCCAACTGCACAATCCTCGTGTTTTTAGTGTCCCCCTGGGCCCGGCTCCCCAGGGCCGACCATGGGCGTGCGTGCAGGTCTTTACGACCCCATAAAACCCGCCATTATTTGTATTAATGAACACTCTGTGTCGGCCATTGTTATAACTGTTGGTTAACATTTTATGACGACGGGAAAAATTGGCTGTAATTTTTCCACGTCCTGCATAATTCTAATCCGGGAATTATGACGCAGGATATAACTTGTCCAGACTTGACAGGGCAATAATCGTTATAGTTTTACTGCACAGGGTGTAGGGGTTGGACTTCAAAACTGCAAGTTCATTGGCCACAAAAAAATAAAAATTTTCTTTATAAAATAATTTTAAATCTGCCATAATTTGGCAAATTATTATTTATTAAAATAAATACATATTGGTTATCGATATTTACCTTAGTCCAAAAAATAAAAAAATGAAGAAAAAAGGTTCAGAGTGACAGTGAAATTCCGGTTTTTTCGAATCGTTCTAAAAACGAACTTACATGCAGAGAACACATTTCTTTCTGTAACTTAGCCCTTTTATAATAAACTGGTATACTCTTTGAGATTATATCTCTATACATTTTAAAGATATACTAATAAATAAGTATTCTGGATTATTTCGGCTGTATATGAAAAATTTAGAATAAAAAAACTAAAAAATCGTTCTTTTTATATTTAACAGTGATTGCAAATACCTTGAAAATGTGAAAATAGTTATTTACATAACAGTCAGGAAAATGATACTTTACTGTCGAGGAGCCATATTGAAATACGAGGCACATTGTATCAAGTGTTTTATGGCTCCGAGTCAAGTACAGATATTTTTCTGACGAATCATATATTATTATTTTTTCAAAAAGTTATATAGGTATAAACGTAGTTATACTAATTGATAGAAAATTATAAAATATTTATATGTAATGATAAAGTAATCTGCGAAAAATTATATTTAGTGGTATTTTTTAGGAAAAACGGTTTAAAGCTTCAAGTAAAGTACTACTTCCGGATAACCAATTATAGTCAAAATCTAATTATTTCAGCATATTTGAATAACACTCTTAGATATTAAATATTATATTTTTTACATGTGTCGTATTGGAGTTATTGTGGAAGAAAAATCGTCACATACACGGACATACAGACATCACGTAAAAATAGTAAAATCGTATTCTAAAAGTTGAAAATTCACACTTGAGAAATTGGACCAAAAAGAATGCCTCCCTATATATTGATACGCGGGAAGTAAAATGTGGTATAAAATTTTGAAGAATTTTTATTGTAATTAATAATACATTCCGTCCTACACATAAAACAACAAAAAAAAAGTAACTCATAGGAAAATGGAGTAAGGGTTTAAATTAGTACAATCTTCGAAAAAAATACGCTCCAAAGTTTAAGGCCAGCCACTGTTCGTTTATATAGTATATTTTGATTATAATTTTCGATATTAAAACAAGATATAAAAGTAAGTTTTAATCTGCTAAAATGTTAGACTTAATCATGTAAATTGCATGAAACAATTTGGTTGATTAAATCGGCCACAAATCTCATATTTATTAACCGCTCTTTAATGCTATGCAGTAGATAAATGAACCCGAACAAAAGACTATCAATTCCGAAACAAATTCAAATCAGCTCCTGGAATCGCATAATTCGTGCTCCTTGCAACAATGTCCTCCATGCAATTGTTCGGTTGCATGGGCCACTGGATGTTGCATATTAAATACCTTTATATGCGTTGATTAATTAATATATTGACATTGTCCTCAATGACAATATCTAATTCCAGCAGCGCAAAGTGATTACCGCACAACATAGGGCATTAGTGCTGTATGTGCTTATGGAAATGTGTGTTAGCTTTGTTTTAATCTAATATTTCGGCAATGATTCAGACCTTTTGCTCAATTTAGCGCTGTGAGGTATTGACAGATAATGTATGTAGGGCAGATGATTATTAATAGACTATGTCTAACAGGTATGACATTAGTTTGGTTTGTCTCGACATATATTAAACTGACATAGTTTGTCTAATTATAAAATAGACACTGTTCGAATCTGAATCTTAATACATTTAAAAGGAATAGACTTACTTGAATTTGTTAATTTACTGAAAGTAGAATGATATTCACTTATAATCTTTCCGGAATTTTTTTCGAGTGCATTCCAGCCAACATGTTAGAATGTCAGAACGAGCTATGATAAAATATCTATACTAAATCTCTTTTTGACACTGATAGCTATATATACTTCCCTTTTCTATTGCAAAAGGTAGTGCCAAAAGGGCACTTTACTTTTGGTAAAATCTTAATAAATATAATAATTAAGTTGGCTTTTAATTTTTGAAGGAAACATTTGATTTCTTGTTAATAAATTGACATTGACAACTCAACTATCAGAATATGTTTCTTGAGAAATATGTACGAAATAAATGAAAACAATATCTCTTTGTTTGCAAGTTTTTGAGCGATTAAAATAATTTTATTTAATGCAATAAGGAATAATGATAAATGTTTTAATAAAATTATACAAAAGATAATCCATTTCTAATGGAAATTCCAAGTTTTTGAAGAAGGATTAGAATGATCTCACTTTGAAGTGAAATAAGCAGAAAATATGTATATAATTTAGTGAACAAGGTCATGCGGTATCCACATCAGATTTTTTTTTTGGTCGACCAATGTGTTTTTTCCTTTCGAGTAGTATTTAAATATATAGCTTCATATTCTTTCGTTTTTCTTTCGATTTAAGGATTGTCGCCATTTGCTATTTGGTTATTTTTCCGTTCATGTGATACATATTTAATTCTTTACCTATTTTTTATATTAGTAATGTTGATGACGCTGGGATTTGAACCCAAGATTTAAACTTTGAAATGATATGGATTGTTTGCTACAGAAACGATATATGAATATGTGTAACATTGATTTTCGCTCAATTTAGGCAGTTGAGAAAACTTCACTTGCGCTAAAATAGAACTTTGGAATATTGATATACTATATTCTATCCTCAATTTTAATTATACACACCAGAGTTCTGAATTAAATTATACCAGTACCAGTACCTTGTAATATGCTGTCACATGATATTAAACATATTCAAGTAATATTTGTTGATTTTTCATTATCTGCTACACTTTTATTTTCTTTTGTTAATTTGCACAACATGAATCAGTGGCGTAACTAGGGGGAGCACACGCCTCACAGGTTAGGGGGCCTCACTTCTGTTCTACTTTATTAAACCACAATAAATAGATAAATAAACAGTAGCGACAATATATTGGCACAATTGATTTTTCATGCTTCTTTAACGCTTGCATATTGAGCGAGTTTGAAATCTGCTGCTGCCAATAATTAGAAGATTGTCGCTTCTGGGATACTACTTTCATAAACTTATGATGGGTATATGACTATAGTCGAAATTCATTAAATAGGTCATAAATTATAAATAACCACTTTGCAATAAACAGTCATTAGCAACTTAATGTTTCGGAGAAAGGACATGTGATGTCAACATGTTAGGATCGCGGGAAAAGACAGGTAGACTGTCTCTTACGTTCCAAGTCTATCTCTCTTTTTTCACGATTCTACCATGCTGATGTTACAATATCTCTTTCCAAAATTTTTATTAATTTTCTCGTAAACTACAAATAATGAATCTTATTAAAAATTACGGGTATTTAATTTTTTGTCTCTACTGTGACTGTAACTATCACTGAGCGATCTTTCAGGATATGTAAAATAATTAAAACAAATATTTAGCATTGTCAGATATAAACCGTGTCCATATACATAATTGATTTGAAATTATTAATTGCTGATTTGAACGGATAATTAATATTCAAGTTGGATTTTCATAAAAATGGCATTAACAGTCTCGCAAATAATTTAATTATTAAATATAAATCTGCTTTAAACTTTTACAAAATTTTATTAGATTTCAAATCAGGATTACGTTTTTATTTTCAAATAGAGCGAAATTCTAGTTAAAGCACTAACAGGAATGTAGTATATTAATAAGTTTTTATAAGGGGACATATGCTTTTAACGGGTATTAATATTTAAAAGGAGAATAATAACTAAATATTCTTGTTTTGTAGCTGTTAATGTTTCCACATATGTCTTCTTTAAATTTTGATATCAGGCGTATACATTTTATCCTCCACACATGTTACATTGCTCGACATTGTATCTTTCAAACATTTAATCTTACACACCTTTTATCGTACACACTTTTATTCAGCGAAGAAAAGTTATCTTACACACATTTTATCTTGCGCACATTTATCCACACATTTTATCTTCGCCAACGTTTGATCTTTAAAACATTGTAATTGTACCTGTCATTCATTTTATTGCCCATGCAAATAATATATTTATAATTAGATGAAATATCCAGTATTAAATTTTTTTGAATATAAAATGTGTAAAAGATAAAATGTGTGGATGATAAAATGATTTGAAAGATAAAATATGTGTAAGATAACTTTTTTCGCGGATGAAAAGTGTGCACGATAAAAGGTATGCAAGATTAAATGCATACAAGAATGGAAATGTTTCTTAGTTAATACTTTTTAATTTACACCGAAAGTATAGTCACATAATGGTTAAGGATGTATTTGTAAGAATGTAATACAATGTGAAAAACGCAGTTTGAAAGTGTTTATAACTGTGCTTTGGTTCAAATGGCCGTGCATATGTAAATCTGTTGCAAGTCGGAACAGCGAAATCAGCATGGACAATTTGCTTAGCATATCTAAGCCATCGTCATCGGAGGAACATTAAACTAATACAAGTAATTCTGCGTGTTTGCTGATACTCATCTCCGATTTACTCGACTCGATTACTCTCTGCTTCACAAAAGCCACACTCCACTTTGCTGACCAACAGATTACGGACAACTTTGTAGTTGAGATTGCAGTGGTATTCTTTCAAATTATACATCACTATCCTGCCAAACTACTCTGGTTTAATCATTTGTCATCTATTTATCGAAATACGACTTGTGTTTATTTACATCTGGTAAATTAATTACTAAAGTCGCTGTTGTTCTATTGCACGTCTTTTTGATACAACCGAAAATTATTCCAGAACCGTTATTGATCAAAAAATTTTCAAAATTTTTATATTTTGACCTCAAAGTAGTGAGGATATTTAAAAAATATTAAACATACAATTTCAACGATTTCATCATAAGTAATATAATATGATCCATGAATTCCTCAGTAAAACTTACAAATAGTTGTTGCACAGTAACAGACAAACGAGTAATTGAAGAATCATTTTCACCCGACTTGTTACTTCACAGGAATTTCAAACATCAATAAAATGAAACCATAGATAGTAGTGTAGTTTTATCTTTTTTTTCAGTAGTACTACGACTAGAGGTTTGATTTTGCTGGATATTTTTTTAATTATATGAACAGTAGGTTGCTTGTCAATTTGTTGAAAAGATTTTGACAGGACAAATCATTGAAACAAATTGCCATCAAGAAACCAAGTGTGAGTAATTATAAATAATAAAGTATTCCGCACTAAAAGTCAAACCTCAAGTGATATTTGTCAAGATAATTCCACGAGTAAATATAGCATTTGAGCCGATTGTGCATAATTTAAATAAAAATTTCGTAGGTACCTTACAAAAATCTATAAATTGATTCCTAAATAGAATTTTTGCTTTTCCTGGTGTTTATCGGAACCGTATTTTCTATTTCACTTCAAATTATATATTTTCAAATATGTTTAAATCGAGAATCCATTAAACTGAATTGAAAATAATGTTATTTATTTGACATTTAAAAAATATTGAAAACAATACGTTGCCGTGAAGAAGGTAAAGAAAATAATATTCAATTTATCCACTTGCATTTTGTCTTCCTTCCTAGTAGTGAAATTATTACTAAAAAATACCTTCTTCCATCAAATAAAGCATTCTAATTGGGTGAAAAGTTATCTAAAAACGTTTCCTGCACATATAAGTTCCTTGGAATAATTTGGTGAAAAAAAAGGAAATACGAAAACACCTAAATTTCAATTTTTCGCTCAGGACATTTTTTGCGTCAAAATTTTCTTAATTTATAGATTTCAAATTTTCAAGCAAGAGTCAATAATGTCTTTTCAATATTACGTTATGTCCAGGAAACAAAATTTGTAGAAGCAAAGTTCTACAATCGTTCCAAACAAGGTGGAGAAACATGTTTTTAGAAGAATCAATATAATATTTTAATTGTTCAAACAGAATTTTATATTTTAACTTAAAAAAAAAACTACTCTGTAAGGTTCATATGTGATTGTAATTGTAAATATCTTAGAAATCAAAGACACATTTAAAAATATTTGAAAATGTTAATTATTAATTATCATAATACTGATCCATCACTTTAATATACAATGATTATGTTTCGAATATATATTTTGGTAAATTATACAACGGTAGATGATGTGCCAACCACATTAGCTTTAAATACTAACCGAACATAAAACCAAAACTTTTAATATTTTACCCTACTTTCATATTATTGAATTGAAATTTTGATGAACATTCTCTGTAAACTAACCCAACTTTTTGTGTACGAACATAAGTTGTACGCTATACGTCAATAAAGAAATAATAACAAAACTTTTGATAATAAATAGTAAGAAACTTTCTCTACTCACCTCCAAAGTAAGAAAAAGCTGGAAAACTAACAAAACCGCACAACTAACAATAGAAAACCACGAAAATGTCACTGGAATAACTCTCACCATAGAAACTTCCAAACAAGTGTTTTCAGACAAAACAGCATCGAGCGCCTGGCTGCTAGGAGTATAAAACTTGGCGGGAAATTTGAATAATGTGGATTTGATGTGAAATTGTTTTCGTTTTAGATCTGGGGCGTGTTTTCAGAGTTAATAAGTATTAGTGATCGATTTAGGGATTATTCTAAAGCCAAAAGCGGTTTTTCTCTTTAATTTCTATCGGCTGTTAACACTAAAGATGGATCAACGTAATCCTAATGACAATGAGATGATATTTAGAGATGGTTTCGACCAAATATCAAGGCTACAACTATACAAGCCTTTATTGTTATATTTATAATAATAACAATTTTTCATTTGTTTCAAAGTTTTTGTAGCATATACAAATTTTTGATACATATTTTCATTATATTGTGCATTTAATTTTACATAGTATATATTTTTTTCTACGACCATTAAAATATTTGCTTGTTGTATCTTTGTTATTCCTACGGATGATGTCATCAATCTCCCTTTCTTCTTGGCGATTTGAATCACATGGTTACGATTGATGACGTGAGGATCAACTCAAATAAACCGACCTTATTATTGTTTATTAAAATTAATGTTTCATTTTGTTCAAAATTATCAAGTATTTTTGTGGTTAATGTGAATTGAATACAAATGCATAATACAAAAATTTTATCTACAAGAGAATAAACATGCATCTATATTTGTCTTAACATTGCGTCTATTTCTATAATTAGTATTAGGGAATTTATGGTTAATTAGATAAATTTCGTACGACATTAATTCTGGAGTCTGGAGTGTCTATCTTTATATCCAATAAATTTAAAGGTTATATCGCACTATGTTTATAGTCCCACAATTAAAAATTACTTTTTAATTTAATTTTAATTAAAAGAATATACTTTGATAATTTGATATTGGTTTCAAAATCGCTATAATTTGTAAATCTGATATAAAGACTATAAGATTATTTCCAACGAAAATGATAAATTAATAAACGAGTAAGCAGAATTTATTAATAAAAGTACTTTTACCATAATTAGAAAACCGGATTTTAAGAAATTCGTGATTTATGATACTCTTCAACTCTGATTGGAAAAAGCTCTCTACGGTATTATATTAACATACGTACCTATATTTTCATTGTAATCAATAAAACAAAGAAAATTTAATGTTAATTGAATTAAGATGGTGTAATATAATACTATATTATATACCCAGGTTGAGAAGACTATCATTATTAACCTAGCGTCAAGTTGTGTCCCCAGGTGTTCACTATTAGATTTTCAATTCCAATCCTACAAAAAAATATATTGACAATAATAAACATTTTGACATGAACAACTTGTTTCTTAATATTCACAAAAATAAAGTAGGCTGTTATTGTTTTTATATTTGACGTTTCAGTTTATCAACCGGACTTTTGATTTTTAAGCTTGGTTTTATTTAATTTACTTATTTTATTTAGACGGCATATTTTTCCAAGTAAGCTGTAGTGAAAAACAATTTTTCATGTCAAACAAAGGTTAATAATAGTGGGTGTTTAGGGTAGAAGTGAAAAGAATATATTCTTGTACGAACAACGAAACAGAAAATGGTTGCAAAAATAGTAATATACATACATATTATATCAAGAAAAAACCCGCACAAGGACAATAAGTACATATATGCAATTTCCCATAATTAAAAAAAATTTATTGAGCAACGCTTTGTATCCCTCAGTTGCTTCGCTCCTAATATTGGTGTTATTTTAATAATGACAATCTGCACAACCTTGGATTACAACAAACTTATATGGTTATTATTATTATTGTATTGCATTATGTTAAATATATCAATTATTATTATTATTAAGACTATATTTGTTTCGCGATAGTATAATATCCTTGGAAGGAACATTACCCGAGACCCACACTCATCCCCTTCTTTAATCTAAATTCTTCGGCTTCTTTCTTGCGCGCTTTAAACCCTGCTTTGCTCCACTAACTCTCCTCGTGCGCTATTGGATGTCGGAAGTTGAATGACAGCTCCACTTTAAAGTGCTCTTTATAATCCCGCGCTTAAAAAACCAACATCGTTCCCTGCGACGCCGCACTGTCTTAAGGATTCGCGCACGATGTACTCCACAGCCGAGCATAGCCCTACATAAATATTATGTACGGAGAGAATATATCACTAAGGGAGAGTGAGGCTCGTGTTTAAATTTACGAAATAAAAAGTCGTTAGTTCGATAAACTGCGATGTATATGTACATATACAATGGGATTTTCTAAGATTTATTTTATTTTTTAATATATTAATGTGAAAATTAAAATGTTAGGCACAATTTTTATTTTATTTTATGAAATAGAACATAACATTACAGGGCTGTAGCTTGACAATTTCATGTAAGGCATTTAAGAGAGGGGGGAGGGGGGCAGTGTTCTTGTTTATCTGTAAAATAATAGTATATGAGTGTAAATTGTATCATAAGAAGCTACAAGATAAAGTATAGTATGCAACACACACAAAATGAAGCATATTTTGTGTGTGTTGCATACTATACTTTTTATACGACAACGATAATTATAAAAGTAGATACATAGTTATTTTTTATACAAGACGATAAAATAATATTTTATCGACAAGTGGAAAGTGTTAATTCACGAGCGATATAATCGCGAGTGAATTATTTTTCGCGAGTCGATAATTTAATTTTATCGTCGTGTATAAAATTCTATTTTTTTCTATAGCAGGTTTTGAAGAGAAAAGAATTAGAAAAATTAAATTATTATTTAAGAACAATTTTAAAATGTCAGTAGTGTGCGTTGTTATGGAAATGTACTTCTAATAAACAAAAGTTAAAGTACTTTATCTACCCTTGCTGTTAAAGTGTTACTTTATCAACCCTTGCGGTTAAAGTGCTACTTTATCCAATATTTTGAGTTGATAAAATTGCACTTTAACATCTGCTATAGAAAAAAATAAATATGCAATGACATTTGAAGTTTGGCGTTATATTGTTTAAGCCACCTTAGGTTTTTTCGTCAAAAACAGCAAACCGAACACGAAATATTTCATATTGCATTTGTTGTCTAGCAACTTGCCTAGCAACCGATACAAAATGAAACTCAGCACAAAATGTAGCTTCTTATGATTCATTTTACACTCTTGATATCAACATTTTTCGACGTTGTCCTATAAAATAGCTATTTATGTAATAAGTACATAATGTAGGTCTTTATTGGCGAGTCCTACAGTTTATGGCAGAGTGAGCGAAGCGAACGAGGTAAATAAATAGGAAGAGTCAATAAAACCTAATTATGTACGAATTGCATACAAAACTTTATGTACGATTGCAAAAATCGGTTTCTCTTAGAAAAAAAGTAAAATGTTCATGATTTTAGAAGAATGAATCAAGTGTATTTTGTGTTGTTTAAATACAAATTTGTTTGGTCCGGTGTCAATGTCAAAATTTTGTTTGAAGCAAGATGCAAGCGTGTCGGTCTCAGAGTTTTAATAATGAAAAAATAATAAAGATTCACTGTTTTCTTAAGCAAGCATATATACGAAAAGACATACAATGCGAATCGGAAATGGTTTTCTAGTAAGAATGTTGAAAGAACTTTTATTTTATTTTACTAGTACTATAAAGAGGTACTTTATAGCCGCAAAACTATGATAAATAAAAAAAAATCAAACTTTAACGTGCAGTCGTACATAAAATATTTAATTAAGAACATTAATAATTGTTAAACAATTTGAGCGATGCTTGACTGAAGTATGGGTAACGGTTCCACGTTCTCTTTAGATGAGGGATTACTAAAAAAAATTATTTATAATTTCAAAAGAACACCAAGACAAGACTGTCGGTAAAAGTAAATACCTACATGGCTTCATGTAGGTACGTAATTAAGAAATTTCATAATTTTCCATAATTTCATAAATTTTATAAACAAGAATTGTTTAAATTTCGATTTACATTGGCAATTTTCACTAGTGCATATGCCGTTTCGATTTTCTTTGCAAACAAACAAAAACTTCTAATTACGATGACAAAAATTGCCAGTACTACTATACATGATAATTTCTTTAAAATCTATCATTCTGGAAACCTCATTAACATGTCATGTCTACATTGACTACCCAAAAACATATATAACTAACCGCTATTTTTATAAAATGCCAAACAATAAATTTCGAACTCAAATAACTAAAAAACAGCAATATGCTTACATAAAGAACAATTTGACTTGGTTGTCAGTATAATTTTGATTTGCTCGTTTGTCTGTCCCCTTTGTATTTTGATGTGTCCCTAACAGGTGTAATTGTTCCAGGTATCCACCCCCGCTGCACGCCACTGACGAGGGTGCAGGTTTAATTAATTCGCATGTCAGCTGTTTGCTCAGCACGATAAGGTGAGTTCCAGCGCACACTTGATCGCAGGAAAACTTTCAAGACTTGAGCATTAAGGGGTTAGACTTGGTAGTTCTGAATTATTTCAGATTAATTTAAAGAAGCTTGGATCACGAAAGCTTTATCTAAGAAAATACGAATTTCTTCTAAGTTCACTTCACAACTCATTCTTAGTGATGAGACAATAAAAGACTATCAACATGTCTAGTATTTAAATTTTTGGAAGTGGTAGAAAATGTGAACAAATATGGATGACCATTTTTTCATTTCGCACATTCAATTTATTTTATTAGTCATGATGTCATGAAAATTAGCTACGCAAATATTTAATCTTATTTTACCTATTCAATAACTAGGATATATATTTATTAATGTCATAACCGCCGCATATGTCAATTGAATTTTTAGACATTTAAGGCCTGGTACGATTAATAACATCCTTGGTTTGTTCAATAGTTTACCGGTTTCACATTATTAATAAATATTACATTATAAAATTATCTTGTGTGTAACGTTTCTGTGATCACGTCTGTAATCGTTTGATATGATATGACAATTGTCTCATATTATTTTGACAATTCTGTACGGTAATATTTATAATAGAATACATGGTATACAATTAGCACATAGTTACCCAGTTTACTTTTGTCTACTTAAACAAAACTATTTATTCCCCAAGGTAACCAACTTTTACAATCTACTAATCTATAAAATTGACAGCTATTCTGTAAATTTTTTTCTGGTTATATTGTTTAATCGTCGCAGATTTGAAATTTGAATGTTATAGCACGAGGATTTTAAGACATTTAAGGCCTGGTATGATTTATACCATCAGTGGTGTATTCAATACTTTATCAGTTTTAGAAAACGAAAATGTTATTGATAAATATTATTAAAAAAAATTCTTATCAATAAGGTTTTCGTGAAAATAAATATTTTTTCAAGTAAATAACAAATTAGCTATTGTACCTTATACGCAAGGTAACAGTTTTGCAATTACATCAGCAGTAAAAACTGATGAACTTTGCCAATAATGTAAAATACCTACTATGTATTATAGGAATTCCATATTTTAACAATATTATCAAAAACTGACACATGTTACAGAATATGTTTTTATCCTCTTGTCATATAAGATTTATCCTCTTGGTAACGTTAACAAGATATTGAAAAACTGAAATACGTGGTTACCATGAGGATTAATTTAACAGAGACTTTGATTGATTGATTGATAAATTTTGACACTGTTCTGGAGTAAACTTATCCCAAATTTTTTAAAAGTCAAAATGAATAAAAAATGAATAATCCTGACGTAAAATTTTTAATATTTAAAGCAATTTATAGGCAAGAGTGTGAACTTTTATGGGACAGGTTCGTACATACATTCCTAGTTACATTAGATTTCTTAACCATTTAATCAACTTTGCTGTGAAATATGTCAAAAGCGCACCAATTGAACATTGCAAAAGAGCACCCAAGTATGTTACTTAAGCGCATGAATGTTCATATATAAATAAATTTGTTGTAACTATTTATTCAATGATGGAATAAAATAAGGTTAGGTAAGGTTAGGATAGTTTAGATAACTTTAAGTTTGGTTAGGTTAGGTTGTTAGGTTAGTTTAGATTACTTTAGGTTTGGTGAGGTTAGGTTAAGTTAGATTAGGTCAGGTTAGGTTAAGTTAGTTTAGATTAGTTTAGGTTTGATGAGGTTATGTTAGGTTTGATTAGAATAGGATAGGTTTGATTATATTAGATTAAGTCGGGTTTGTTAGGTTAGGTTATGTTACATTAGATTATATTAGGTTTGGTTAGGTTAGATTCGGAACGAAAGATGAAGACTTGGAGGCATACCTCTGCGAGTATCTATTTAAAAAGTACTATCCACGAGCACAACAAATTCACTCGTATTTTGATTTTTTTGTGCGCTTATGAAATGATTAAAAATGTGGTGGGATTTTATATTCGGTTGCTATCATTTGGACTTGTTATGATATCAATTGAAAATAACAACTACAAAATATACTTGTATTCAATAACAGTAATAGTTATTTATGGTTGATACGTACTTACATATACTCATACATATATAAAGAGCACTCTAAAAGTCTACACAGAAGGGAAAGACTTAAATTCATTGCAAATTTAAATTTCGGCCATGGTGACATTTGACGTTTAACGTTTGTAGTTTATATATTAACAAGTACAACTGTTTTTTGTAGTTGTTATGAGTTATGGAATCCCACTCTTCAATGGTGCACTTTTGTCATGCAGCTATTTTGGTGATACATATCAGATTTTTTGTATTCAGTTACAGCATTCTGAGGGCCGTGATACTAAAATGTTTAAGAACCTCTGCACTAGTGTATAATACATATTTGCTAAGTGCATTCTGCGAACTGAATAAGTTACACAGGGTATATATTTGCATTTGCAAAATTAATATATTTATTGCTTTGTAAATTTGTTCTTTGACACATTCGCCTTTAATAAGATGAAAATTAATTAAAATAATTAATAGCAACCAAAGTAATCAATGCTCTAATTAAATCACAATTTATAACGCTGACATCTGTTCATAAACATGTACATACAAATAATAATTACAAATGTAACAAGTCATTATAGTTTGATGTACTAATTCTATCTGTAATTATTGCATAATTAAAAATATCATCATTACTCCAGTCACATCGCTGTAATTTACTAATGACTACATGGTTTTGATTTACTTTGTAGCGATAGCGAATTACACTATAAAATCATTAACATGTGTACCATGTGTTGCTGCAATTAATTTTCAAAGAGAGTATAGAATATAGATTCATAATTTACGGTTCTTCCCTATGAATTTATAGTTTTGTATTCGAATGTATTTATAGTTGAGAGAACAATTCCATTTAAATTTTGGAATGTCTCAAATCAATATTTTGCAATGACCATTGACATGTGTTAAACGATATTAGTAATATTTATTTTATCATACGTCTTATCTCATTTATGTTTAAAGTGAAATAGCATGAACCAAAATTTTTAAGACATGAAAATAACAATAATTGTGGACAATACAGAACTATCTCTGAAAATTTGTACAATCCTTCGAACTATATATAAATTTAAAAAATATCTGTTTCATTTACACCTTCATTTAATAAACGATAAATATATCGTGAGTTCCAAAAAGTGTTGTCATAGGCATTTAACATAGGAATATAGGTTTTGGTAAAAAAAAACTGTCCGACTAACAAACAAGAAATAATCCCAAAGCCGCTGATGCTGTATTTTTGCGTAAACGTAAAATATTTAAAAATATCGAAGTTTTCGCTGGAAAATTTTCAAATTTTACAAAATTTTGTTGCCTGCGCTGATTCCAAATTTACAAACAGAATTTAATTATCTCTTTTCGATTCGGAGATATTTACTGTCAAACTTCGAGCTGAAGAAAATGTGTTTTTACCTCCCGCCTATCAATATATAGATAAGGGAGGTATTGTTTTTGGTCAGATTTCTCGAGTGTGTATTTTCAACATATGAGCACGAATTAGGGTCCCTAGAATACGATTTTACTATTTTTACCGTGATGTCTGTTTGTCTGTGTGTGTGTCTGTGTGTCTGTGACGATTTTTCGTCCACGATAACTCCAATAGGATACATATAAAAAATATAATATTTGGTATTTAAGAGTTCTATTCTAATATGATGAACTGATTAGATTTTGACTACAATTGGTTAACCGGAAGTAGTACTTTACTTGAAGCTTTAAACCGTTTTTCCTAAAAAATATCTCTAAATACTATATTTTCGCAAATTTCGTTATTATAAATACAAAGATTTTTTAATTTTCTACCGAACTGCATAATTACGTTTATATATAACTTCTAGCTAGATAGAAAAAAAAAAATATATAAATTATATTAATTTTAAGTATCGTTTAGGCCAAGGAATTTTTATAAAACAGATGAGTTATTCATATGTATACAAATTTTGACATATGTCAAATATAATGTAAGTGAGTTTAAAAGATAAAATAAGTATATATGAAGAAGTTTTGTTCTAAAATTAAAAATAGTGGAAGAAATATATAAGGAATGTATTTGCATACATGAATCAAGGTAAATTCGGTTCCGGTTTTAGTAACGTCAAAAATAGCTGTCATATTGGTCATACAAATTTTATGAAGGAAATTTTATGTTTGAAATGAATTAAAAATATTCTGAACTGCAATAACAAACTAATTTTAAAACTACAAATTAAAGGTATTGAATATATGTATTACTACAGTTGCGGGAGGTATTGTGTTGGACACATCAGATTTTTTGAGTATATTTAAAAAATGAGTAGAGATACAATCTCAACTACTTTACCATTCGATTTTACGGGAAAAGTTATATAAAGAAATGTTTTGCCCACATATACATTCTTTGGAATGATTAGGTGAAAAATAAGAAAAACAAAAAAACCTAAATTTCAATTTTTCGCCTCGAAACTTTTTGTCTCCAAAATTTTTAATTTTTTAGACTTAAGTAGATATCGTCACGCTGATTCCAATTTTTTAAACAGAATTCCATTATCTCTTCCCGTTTTCGAGATATTTGAGTTAAAAGTTAATCCTCAATAATCAGGTTTTTTAGGTATATACATGTTACATAACCTGAACCAGCAGACTCAGCAGTCCTTACCAGCGGATGTTCCCGCGCCGTACCATGTTAGCTTCATATTACTTGCTTATACAAAAATATGGAAATGTAATTGTAAGAACAGTCTTGATGTAATCACAGAGCAATAAAGATCTCTTATTTGTGAATAAAATAAAATCTTTTTAAAAACTTACATCCTAACACCGTTAAATTAATTTACATAAAATGGTTAGGTTTACGTCTTCAGCGACCTCACCAATCGATTCTACGGGCAAAAATACATATGTGTACCAATTTTCTGATTTTTAACTCAACAGATAGAATTTTTACAAGGAAAAAACTAAAAATATCCAAAAATTGAAAAAAATCTAAGGGGTATACCTTAGATTTTTTTCGATTTTTGCTAATTTTCGTTTTTTCGTTCTGAAAATTGCATTCGTTGCAATAAAAATTTAAAAATTGGTATACTTATGTGTAATTTTAGAAAATCTGTTATATAAATATTTTTTTGATTATTATGTTGAAAATTAATTTATTTGAGTACTAATATAAGAGGAATTAATTACTAAACTCGCTAATGTTATACATCAATTATTTTTTGGGTAAAACTGAAATTTACTGAAAAAATAAGTAATTTTTTTCTGAAAAAAGTAAAATTTTTCAACATTTTATTTTTAATGTAAATTAATAGATCTTCTTGTGCTGATTTCAAATTTTCAAACCGAATTTGATTATCGCTTTTTGTTCTTGAGATATTTGACCTCAAATTTGCACCTCAAAAATGTGTGTTTTTTGGGTATATCTCAAAACCGGGTGGAGATACAAACTCAACGATTATACCAGTCGATTCTACGGGCAAAGTTACATAAAGAAATGTTTTATCTGCATATATGTACTTTGGAACGATTTGGTGCAAAATGAGAAAAAAGAAAAAACCGGAATTTCAAATTTTCGCTCGGAAACTTTTTGTCTCCAAAATTTATCATTTTCTGAACTTAACTAAATATCGATACGCTGATTTCAAATTTTCAAACCGAATTCAATTATCTCTTACCGTTCTCGAGATATTTGCGTTCAAAATTAAACCTGAAAAAAACAGTTTTTCAGGAATAGCCCTGAAATGAGTCAAGCTACAACTTTGTCGACCTAACCAATCGATTCTACGGGCAAAATTACATAAGTGTACCAATTTTCAGATTTTTATTCCAACGGATACAATTTTTAAAAAAGAAAAACTGAAAATGGCCAGAATCGAAAAAAATCGTAAGGGGTTCATCAGGCATTTTTTTCGATTTTGCCGATTTTCGTTTTTTCGCTCTAAAACTTGTGTCCATTGGAATACAAATCTGAAAATTGGTACACTTATGTAATTTTGCCCGTGGAATCGTATGGTGAGGTCACCGAAGTCGTAAACCTAACCCTTAAACGGGTATACCTAAAAAACCTGTTTTTCTAGGTATTGCAAAAACTCAACTTTGAGCACGAATATCTTGAGAACGAAAATAGATAATTAAATTCTGTTTGAAAATTTGGAATCAGCACATCGATATCTACTAAAGTCCAGAATATAAAAAGTTTTGGAGACAAAAAGTTCCTAGGAGAAATTTTGAAATTTAGGTTTATCGATTTTCTCATTTTTCACCTAATCGTTCCAAAGAACGTATATGCGAAGATAATATTTCTTTATGTAACTTTTTTCGTAGAATCGATTGGTATAATGGTTGCGATTGTATCTTTACCCATTTTAGAGATATAGCCAAAAAACACACTTTTTTGAGATGCAACTTTGAAAGCAAATAGCTCAGGAAAGAAAAGAAATAATTAAATTCCGTTTCAAAATTTGAAATCAGCTCGTCGAGATCTATCAATGTAGATTATTTCCCTAAGACAAAATTTTGGGCACAAAAATGAGTATTTTTGGCATATTTTACTTTTGTCAACACAATTTTTGGTTTAATACTGTTGTTTGGTTTGTTTTAACTCTACACAACTTTGATATGATTAGTTAGATAATAAAGCGACAGAATAAAATCCAAAAGGCGAAATAGGTGTGCAGGTTTGTAAATCAGCGAATCGATACTTAAGACTAGAAAATAAAAAGTTTTTGATAAAAAAGGTATAAGCGGAGAAAACATATCTTTATAAAAGATATATTTTTCTACTTTTTAAAAGTGAATTTATAAAATTAATAATTGTTATATAATAAGACACTTTACTGACAAGCAATTTTAAATGTCTTTACAACTTAGTTACATAAATGTTTAATATTCGAAGCATACATTTTTTCCTTTAATAAAACAGTTCGAAATACGAAACAAGATCTAAAAAAAAAAATCTAAAAAGGGGCGTCATTTTATTTATTATCATATTATTCGTCCATCAGTGCAAATAAATTTCTAAAACAATTTGGTGCTAATATTTATTTATAACTAAATAAGTTATTAATAATATCAATAACGCTACATGACTACTGGACTTATCTTTTCTATATTAATGAAATTAAAACTCCTTAAAGCAGTTGGATCCGAGAAAAGTTTTGGCTCGATTCGGTTCGACAAAAAAATATTGAAAAATCTACCCTAATAGGATTTTTGTAAAACTTGTCACAATTACTAGACATTCTGTTATTTCCGAAATCCTTTATATAAATGTTCTACAGTAATTTAAATAATTGAAACTCTAAAATAATATAATACATGCTACAGTATGTCATAATTCATACATCAATATTAATTTTCCTTTGTCCTCATTAAAAACTTTGTTAAATATTCCAACAATCCTACCCCTGGCCAATTTAGACCCCCAGTTTCCCTTTCTACTAATTACTCTTCATTATCTGTATCACCCTTACAATCAATCCAAATCCCTCTACGGAAAACCTCAGCGAATCTAGAACAAAACAACATCACCCCACTTTGGTAAATAAGAAGCTAGTTACTATAAGATAGCATTATGTTTCTTTTGTCGAATATTGCTGTAATGGTGGAAGAAATGTAGTTTTTAGGATAATTAATTAAGTTTCGGGATTAAATAGAACAAGTGATCAATAGTTGTAAATTTTTGCAACCCTGACCCATTTTCTGAATTGGATAAGATATAGGGCGCCAGTAGTTTCATATTTTATTCAATATTCTGTTTTTCATTTTTCTGTTTATTTCTGGTCTTTTTCTTTGTGGTCTCTATGCAGCAAAAATATATTTCATTGTGTGATTCTTATGAATGCAGTAAAAATTCTTAATATGTAGACAGTATTAAATAGCGTCTGTAGTATTTCCAAAGCTGAATTTAAAACAACTAAATTTAATATAATTTTTTTCAACAATACTTTGGGTTTTAATCACGGCATATATTGATCAAAAACGATTGAATTGTAGGTATATTATTTGACAGTTGTGGATACTAGCTATATGTATATCAAGGGACTAAAGTATATTTTTTTTATTACGTGTATGGAATTTATTTTTCGAGGCGATAGCTGAGGAGAACAAACCATGTGAGTAATAAAATATACTTAAGTCCTTATATATACCTTATATTTTTTCCGAAATTGTTAAATTATTAATTAAAAACATAAATAAATAGCATTAAGTGTTTGTAAAACGTCAGCTAGCTATTGAGACGGAGATGTCTGTGATAACAAACGTACTGTCAAAGTAACAAATATCTCTTTATAATTTTCATTTATGTTTAAACCTACTTAGACGTCATCTGCATGAAATCAAATAAATTATTATCAAAGTTTAATAATAAATAAATTCACTAATAATATTATAGAATGACATGTTTGTTATTTTAGGTAGTTCTAAAATTAACTGCAAAAATATAATACTATTAAAATATAGGTTAATTCAGTTTGACAGATGAGATTTTGACATTAGAATTTGTAAAGCTTTACTTTAGCTACAACTTTGGCTAACTTTAGTATCGATTTCGAAAAAAAAAATTTTTTTGTGGTTTTCATTACATAGTTTTTTTATTCTTGTAAGTATGCCTAGATTATATGTCGTTATAAACAAATTTTGTTTTTTAAATTTTATTCAATATTATAGAATAATAATTATCTTTCCAAAAAGTGGTCTATCTCACCCCCACTTACCTTACTATGGTTATATTTTTAAATAAAAAATAGTTTAGGCATGTTATTTTTTAAAAATATAATCATATAGATAAACTAGGTACAATTTTTTATTGTTATATTAAATAATATATTTCACCAAATGTGAGTATACGAATTACAGTAAATGATTGTAAATATTTTCAATTTAAATCTGTCCACCAACAAATTAGGCACCGCCACCAGATTTCGCGTACAATAAATTTATTTCCAACAGTGTAATTGTCCATTTAACCACCCACATGTAAATGCGAGATACAATATAACGATCTCATGCATAAGTAATCCCGAAAAAGGGTTGAAGTACACAAACCTCTCCCTTCAAATATAAATTTGATTCCGGGGAAAAGTAACCCATTCCGGTCCTGTTTAACTTTATATGCATTAAAATTCATGACCCGTTAACTAGCTGGATAAAAGTCCTGTTAAAATGACCATTATTACCGTTGTCCTTGTGAACACCAGAAAATGTCAACATTTAACAATGTTTGCCAAAGTTATTTGCAGGGGGTGAAACTGTGTTTACTTTTTTAAAAGGATTTTCCAAGGCTGTTAAAATTATTATTGTAAAATAATTTTATAGAATTAAATATTTTCTAATGAAGATACAATTAATTTAAAATACAAAAGACATACATATTTTTCTACTCCTGTTAATAAAATATGAAAATATATTAATTTATAAGTTAAAGAGTTAAATAGCTTTTGTACCCATATTTGTGGATTCAGAATATTTTACAAAGTATATGAGCTGTCTAAAGTTACTATTAACATTTGATTTAATACACGTACATTTACCGTATAATATTTTATCTTTATATAAGAAACTCGAAATATATGAAAAAAATCCTATTAAGTAGATCTGAATCATTAAATGAAATAACAAATTTGCTCTCGCATAAAAAAATTCACGATAGCTACTTTATTGTTGTGCGGTTTTTTTTTCTTAAAATCAGGACATGTAACCGTTTTTTTTACTGGTTAATAAAAACTGTAAACCGATATTTTTAACAAAAATTGCGAACTTTAACCGTAATTTTAACCGATATTTTTAAGGCCGAAAATACCGGTAACCGTTAACCAAAAAATAATAAACCAGTTTTATTGAACAACTAAAACTGTTATTATACCTTAGTATAGTTGATCTAATGTTGGATTATAAACAAACTTATAAACATGACGACAACAATAATTTTTTAGCCAGTACTAATGTTCGTTGTACTATTAATATTTCAAGATTTATTCAAAATTTGGCTAGTTTTGATATATTAATTGGTCTAATATTTTTATATATTATGAAGGGCATAGACTGTGAAAGCCTATTATTTAGTCTAAGAACAAGTTGCCGTAATACATATTTAAGTTATGTCCTTACATGATAAAAACTAGTACAAGTAATAATGATGATAATTATATCATAAATTTTAGATTTTTCTTATTTTAGCAAACCACAAATGAATATTTTCTGTCATTGACTGTACCAGTGTAATTGAATGCTTGCAAAAATCAATATGAACGTAAAAGCCCTAAAAAAATATGCGGCCACTTCAAAGGAAAATTTTGGGAAAGGCAGTCACGTGGCTCAACCATAACAGCCCTTTATAACGATCACAGTCGCCTTGGAAACGCAAACATAAAGAGTTGATGGTAATTTGACGCCATGTTGTTTCGTAATAAAAATAATTTCATGGGTTGGTAGCTCTAATGTCCGAGTAATGAACTGTGAAAATGTTTTACTAGGGATTTTACTTACAAATGTTAGGGAATTTTTTTTACTTCCCCTAAAAAAATTCTATTTCAACTATGATATTAGTTACGACAGCAAACAAGTTATATAATAAATTCGAGATGTTTAATGAGTTCAACTACATTTATTAATTCAGTCTTGATAGGTTTCAACCTCACATGGATATTCTTGAAACAAAATTTGAATAACTTGTGGTTTGCATAATATTATGAATATATTAATTTAAACATGGAAATAGTGAAAATAATAAAATAAAATTGATGTGTTAATAGAAATATATTTGCCACATCCTAATGCTATCGCACACTGTTCGTAAACGACTCATGGGCGCCGACTACAAGGGGACATCGGGGCACCTGCCCCCAGGGAGACATTTCCATTAACGTACCATTTTCTACATCAGTAATAAAGCACTGAATTGTTATTTTTTTAAAGAATTATTGTACCTCCTTCCATTTTTTTATTAATTGACTACTACCCTAAAATGGGTGTTAGTTACACCTTTTAAAATATTATCAGAGAAATCCTCACATCAAAGTACCTAAGTATACAATTTTTCATTTAAATTTTTTTACTAGTACAGCTACAATAATAGATTGAATATCAGCCAATAGGAATCTACATGACCGATAATAATGCGCGTCTCAGGATATACCAGAGATCCTGAGACGCTAGTACTCAGTCCCGCTCGGCGGGGCGCCGGGGAGGCAGCAGGCCTCTGGGCCTCTTCCCCGCCTGGTGGTCTGGCTAGACCACCTTTCAGGGCATGTGATGCCCTAAAGGTAGTCTAGTTCAGCCGACCGGGAATTGGAGCACGCTTCAGCGTGTGCTCTAATTCTTGGGCTGCTGAAACCAGAGCACATTCTGGTGCAGATTTGACTACTCTGGATTGTACTCTGGTTTCAGTGGGTCAGAAATTAGAGCACTTAAAAGTGTTTACTCTAATTCTAGGTCTGCTGAAACCAGAGCATATTTTGGAACAGATTTGGCTGCTCTGAATTGTGCTCTGGTTTCAGTGGGTCAAGAATTAGAGCACTAAAAAGCGTTTGCTCTAATTCTAGGTCTGCTGAAACCAGAGCATATTCTGGAGCATATTTGGCTGCTCTGGAATGTACACTAGTTTCAATGAGTCTGGAATTAGAGCACTTAGTAGTGTTTACTTTAATTTATTATTTATCTGCTGAAATCAGAGAACATTCTGAAGCATATTTGGCTGCTCTGGATTGTGCTCTGAATGCAGTGGATCAGGAATTAGAGCACTTAGAAGTGTGTGCTCTAATTCTAGGTCCGCAGAAACCAGAGCACATTCTGAAGCAGATTTGGCTGCTCTGGATTGTGCTCTGATTGCAGTGGATTAGGAATTAGAGCACTTAGAAGTATTTGCTCTAATTCTAGGTCTGCTGAAACCAGAGCACATTCTGGAGCAGATTTGGCTGCTCTGGATTGTACTCTAGTATCAGTGGGTCAGGAATAAGAGCACTTAGAAGTGTTTGCTCTAATTCTAGGTCTGCTGAAACCAGGGCACATTCTGCAGCAGATTTAGCTACTGTGGATTGCACTGTGGTTTCAGTGGGTCAAGTATTAGAGCACTTTAAATTGTTTACTCTAATTCTAGGTCTGCTGAAACCAGAGCATATTATAGAGCAGATTTGGCTGCTCTGGATTGTGCTCTGGTTTCAGTGAGTCAAGATTTATAACACTCAAAAATGTTTGGTCTAGTTCTAGGTCTGCTGAAACTATTGCACAGTTGTCGACCGCGGCACAATCGGCTCGGCACCGACCGGAAAGAATATAAGGAAACTTATTTCTGCCGATCTGATCGCTGCCAGTCGGTGCGATAACCAAAAAGCATCCCAAACCTGTATTTTATAATATATGTGGCTAAATTTGTTAAAACATTTTGTTTTTGTTCATTTTGTCACGGTAATGTAAATATTTTAAAATAATGGAAACAAAAGAGTGGTTACACATATTTTTTTTAATAAACAATGGTATTATATGAAAGTATTAACGAAAAACCAATTTGCTTGAAAATGAAATGAATATTTTTATTTGAAATTCAAAAATGCATTTGATGTGCTTTTATATTTTAATATAGATACCCAACATCGATTTTACATTCATTGTATATTTATTATTTATTTTTCAATCTAATTTAAATGTGTTTTGCATAATTAACGCCATTTTAACCTGCAATTTATTCAGCAGTTCAATTATTTTTTGACCTGCATTTATTATTTTTTGATTTGCATAATAAATATTTTTCCCTTTTCAAATTGAGATGAAAAATTCAATAATTATTTTTTACCTAATAAAATTGATTAGAAGTATTACATTTGCTTCGGAATATCATCCAATTTAGAAAAGCAAAATTTATTTATTTTTATATGTAATTAGTATGTGAAAATATTTAAAACAAAATTACAACCATTTTATACTAAGTTATTTTAACTCCTTAACCATGAATTGACAGTAATCATTATGTATATAGAGCAATAAAAACATGAAACAATAAATCTTTTTTTGTAGATTTTATTGGATAATGCAATTAAAATGAAGTAATATGTATTAAATAAAATAAGTATAGAAATACATGTAGTATTATTCTGTGCTATACAGGATGAATACTAGAAACATTAACTTAGGGAATTAATATAGGAAAACAGATTTTTGCTGTTTCCATCTGTCCCGCTAAATATAATATGTTTGCGGTACCGTTTGTTAGATTAATTAATTTTGCGTCTACTAATATAAACTATTATGTAATATGTGGTTTTCGTAATGAAATATTTAATAGATAAAATAGTATTGTGACATCTGTCCTTCATATTTATGTAATAAGAAATTTTTATTACAAAAATAACTTATTCTGTAGACGCGGTTCGAGTCCACAACGATCCTATTATTTTTCTTTAAGAAACAGATTAATAGATTTTATGTTAGAATCCAATATGTTATATTTTATTATCATAAGAAAATTGAAAAATGACATATATTCCAATTGTCCACATCCATCTCGTTTTCAAATTCGTAATGTTTTAAAAAAATTGTTTTTTTCTTTGTATAAATTAGATCATATTCATCGCATCATTAATAAATTTATCCAAATGTAATTTTACCCTAAAGAATTGTTAAAATCAAAATAATTGAGATAATCAACGAAAAATATGGCTGAATTTGTTGTTTATTGTAATGAAAGAAATTATTTGATTACTGTGAGGATTTTTTTACTAAAATAACAACAAATGAAAATATTATTGACTTTGCAATTAACAACCGCAATTATTGGTGCAAAAAATTATGATTACTCTCAGTGATTTTAACACAATGTGTGGAATTAACAAAACAGTTTGTTGTAATCAAATAATTTTTTAATAAATGTTGCAAGCGTCTCAATTAATAGTAAGTAATTTCCATTTTAAATAAAAAAATAGAGTCTATGCGGTCTAGAACTCCGGCTATGCAATGGGTTTACTTATGAAGCCATAGCTTAGTCCAGTCGGCTATGAAACATTATTTAAAAAAAATATATTGCATAAATATAAAGGACAACTGCCAAAATTCAATTTATTTTATCCAATGTTTCAATTAAAATAGGTATTATTCCATATGTTAAGGTTTCTAGTATTGACCCTGTATATGATAATAGCTGGACAGTTTTTATTTTCTAAAAACTATTTTCCCATGTCAAATACTTATAACAACACTCTTTTAGAACACACGGTAATACCGGTCGGTAAAATTAGGTTTACAAAGTACGAAAGGAATATATATTTAATTAGGCAGAATTACTAACACTTGTACTATTGCTCTATTTTCTATTTACAGCGCTATTGTAGCGTAAATAGCATAGTATAGAGGGAAGAATTTAGCGGTTGCGGTTAGCCACTGGTGTTCTGTTTACGCTGAGCAGTGGTTGTAATGAACAAACTTCCAGCGTTGCTACGATGTTTTTGCTTTGTTATTTGTTTTCCAGTGTTGTGATCCTCGGTTGTTTGTTATTGTATTTTATGATTTGAAAAAAATTAAAATTGAAACTAGGGCACAACGAAATTTAAAACCGTAGAAAATAGAAACCAATAGGTATAGTTTAAATTTAGGGTAAGAATCTAATTCATTTTAAAAATTTAACAATAAAACTAAATCAATAATCAAAAGACAATATTTGGGTTTAAACTCAAATATTCTCTTTTAATTAGTTATGAGTTATGAAAGCTTCTTTCAATATCTAAATCAGTCATTTTGGAGATATATTATCTGGCTCAAAAGTAGTGTAGAACTGATTTTGAATAGGACAAGAAAAATATGAAACAGAACAATCGAAAAGACATTAACGTGATATTAATAGGTAATTATGTATCAAGGACGAAAAAATATATATTCTAATCGATACTGAGTTTACTAGCCGAAGCAATCATATGCAAGACTCTTAGAAGCAATTTTTTCTAAGGTTATTATTAATCTTAACCGTGAACTATTGAGCAGATGGAATATAGGTAATTCGTAAATTGAAAGATGACAATGGAAATACCATAATTACGGTATTCTATATCAATAAATTCAACTTGACATTCATAATATAATTGATTTTAATTAATTACAAATATTTGAAGCTAGTTAAATTAAAAGCAGTATAATTCGGTTATAACAAAATCGAAGAGATCCAAAAAAATTTGTTGCTACGAAGAAAGTAAAACAAAATCACAATTCCAATGTTATATCCAGTTTGTCGCTATACCTGTTGTCGTTATTACCGGATTTTTAATTAAAAAAGGTTTTTTACTTTATCATTTCTTATTTTGCACATCAATCCCAGTAGAATAAACTAATTTAATATAAATTGGCTTTGCGGACGAAAAGCAATGACCTTAAAAATGTAGTATGTTCACATTTCCAGAAGTCGATAATACGTGTTTTCATTACTAGCCTAGACACTCACTATTATTATTCTTCATTAGTCATGAGGAATTGTTTTTCATTACTGCAGAAAAGTGTAAAGTATAGGTTCATAATTTAAATTTGTAATTTAAATAAGTAAATCAAATAAAACCAAATTAAAATTCATAAGTGAGGTGGACAAACGAAACGTCAAATATAAAAACAAAAACAGTCTACTTTATTTTTGTGAATATTAAGAAACAAGTTAATGTTCATGTCAAAATTTTTGTTATTGCCAATATAATATATTTCAGTAGAATTGTGATAGAAATGCTATACTCTGCTTTTAAACTGCGCCATTTCATGAAGCCGTATTCAACCAGAAAAAATTTCAAAGTAACCTTCTCAAACGTAATTAAAACGTCAAACTCTCAGTAGTTGTCAAATAACTTGTTAAATTTGCAAATGTTTTTTTTTCATTTCTCTTTTTATGATATTTCACGATTAACGCCAGTTTTTTTTTTTTTTTTGAACTACTAGTATTTCACTAACGCTGTGGTGTAAATGTCTAGTGCTGTCTATAGTTTAAAAACGGAGTATAGTATTGCTAGTAGTGAATTTATATTTGCTCTGAAATATGCTTTATATTTTGTATTTAATTACTAGCTATAGATTAATTGTGAAATATGACATCTGACACTGACAGTAGGGTCGGAAACAGCAAGAATTTGGAATGGGTAGATGAGTGACAGAAAAGTGTAATATTGTGACGTAGACGTTAACTTAAAAACGAATAACTTTTTTAAAACTTTGATAATTCCTACAACAGAATTAAAGTCTGGATTGACTATAAGTGATCAAATATCTAATTTGCTACTATGGTGAAGAACCTCATTGTACAAATTAGGAATGATTTTAAAGTCAAGGATATTTAAGGAAAACTATCTTAGGACATTTTCACTTCTAGTCCTCCATAATTTAATTCATACCGAATTTACTAAGCACATCTGCTTACACGGTAATACCATCTTCACAAATTTTCTTGATCGCATAACATTTACCACTATTTTTTTTATTATTTAAATTTGCTGTGAAATATGCCTTGTAATTTAAATTTAATTATCAGCTATAAATTAATTGTCAAATATGATATCTGACACTGACAATAGGGTCGGAAGTAACAAGAATTTGGAATTGGGTAGATGTGTGAGAGAGAAAGGTGTAATATTGTGATGTAGATGTTAAGGACACTAAAAACTGGAATAACTTAAAAACGAATAACTTTTTTTAAAACGTTGTTAGTTCCTATCATTGAGAATTAACGTCTGGATTGACTATAAGTGATCAAATATCTAATTTGCTACTATGGTGGAGGATCCCATTGTACAAATTCAGAATAATAAATAAGTTAGGTCAAAGATATTTAACGAAAACTATCTCAGGACATTTTCACTTCTAGTCCTCCATCCATAATTGAATTCATACCGAATTTGCAAAGCACATCCTCTTACAGCATAATACTGCATACCCATTCTATCCTTGTCTATGGTGACAACGCGACAATGTGAAGTAGCACGAATTTTAAATTGGGTAGACGTGTGAGAGAGATAGGTGTAATATTGTGACATAGGTGTTAACTTAAAACCGAATAACTTTCTTTAAACTTTGATAGTTCCAATCATGAAGAATTAAGGTCTGGATTTAGTATAAATGATCAAATATTTAATTTATCGGTGGAGGATCCCTTTATACAAATTGGGAATGATTTTAAAATCAAAGATATTTAAGGAAAACTATCTTAGGACATTTTCACTTCTAGTCCTCCATCCATAATTGAATTCATACCGAATTTGCTAAGCACATCCTCTTACAGGATAATACCATCTTCACAAATTTTCCTGATCGCATAATATTTAACAATTATTTTTTTTTAATTTAGATTTCCTCTGAAATATACCTTGTAATTTATATTTAATTATCAGCTTTAGATTAATTGTCAAATATAATATCTGACATAGACAGTTAGTTTGGAAGTAGCAAGAATTTCGAATTGGGTAGATGTATGAGAGAGAAAGGTGTAATATTGTGAAGTATATATTAAGGGCACTAAAAACTGTAACAACTTAGAAACGAATATTTTTTTTAAACTCTGTTAGTTCCTACCTTACAGAATTAAGGTTTGGATTGACTATAATAGGCTAATTCTGAACAAATCTGTAAGTCGTGCAAATCTGTAAAAAACTGACAATAACGTATCTATTTTTGTTGATTAATATAAAATTATACATAAGAGTGACTACTTATTAGGTATAGCGATTTTGTTCATTATTTACAGATTTACAGATCTGTAAGTCTTACAGATTTGTTAAGAATTGTCCTATAAGTAATCAATTTCCTAATTTGTTACTATGGTAGAGGACTCCATTGTACAAATTAGGAATGATTTTAAAGTCAAAGATATTTAAGGAAAACTATCTTAGGACATTTTCACTTCTAGTCCTCCATTCATAATTGAATTCATACCGAATTTGCTAAGCACATCCTCTTACAGGATACTGCATCCCGTTCTATCCTTGTCTATGGTGACAACGCGACAATGTAATTCCCTACTGGGATAAATTTGAATAATTATATTTATTCGGGTGCAGAGTGGGAAGAATATCTGGCCGTTGGACCGTCGTAATTGAACCGACACGGGGGCAGAATATGCATATGAACTTTGCTAATTGCTGCCTAATTGTGCTTCTAGTACGCTGTAGACAATACACTACTCTATGAGGTTTGTATTGTAAATATTATGAGATATGCATACCGGAAAATTGTGGCTGAAATATGGTGCATACACAATGCTAGGTTAGGTTTCCTGCGGTAAAATACTGCTCGGTGTGGCGTTTGTACAATGTTTGTCTTTCTTCGGAAATTGATTTCAATCCGATAATTATTAGCTTACATCTGTACTACAAAGAGAAATATTCACAATTGGAAGTTTTATAATATAATATATTGGCACATGAATAAAAATTTCCTGAATTGTAAAAAAACCTTATTAGGTACTCGTTAATCGAAGATTTCAACAGTTATTAATATTTATGCCAAATTATTTATACATAAATACCTGGATTATACAGCATTTGTTTTTTGTAATCCACTTATTTAAATTACAAGTATCTGTGATTTGTCCAGTGGTTCTTCAGTGAAAAGTAAAATGTATATTACGACGAAATGGAAATTTACAGAACAGGTGCGAAGGTCGTAGTTGTTTTATAACTTGAATTATGTAATAATATAAATTACCCCTAACCTTAAAATAAATTTTACATATACATATGTTTCGACAACTAAGTTGTCATCATCAGTAACAGAGTGTTTAGATTACTCAACATGTAAGCCAAGCCAGAGGTCTAAACAACTCTGCAGAGTTGTTTAGACCTCTGGCTTGGCTTACATGTTGAGTAATCTAAACACTCTGTTACTGATGATGACAACTTAGTTGTCGAAACATATGTATATGTAAAATTTATTTTAAGGTTAGGGGTAATTTATATTATTTCATATATAACCTTAGACTCCATTCAATTATTAATTTTTGAATTATGTACTATACTTTTTCTACGACCATTATTTCACACCACGATCACATAATACACTGAAAGGATTGACACATCACTAGTAAATAGTACCAACTACAAAATATAAGAACAACTATGTCAAATTGTCAACCTCTAAATAATAAATTTAAACTATATACCCAATAAAACAATATTATACAAAACATTTCCTTTTCATTTCCTCATATATATATATATATATATATATATATATATATATATATATATATATAATGGCTATTTACATTAATGGTCGTAGAAAAAACTACTTATTAATAAAATGAAATATATTTTTAAAACAAGTAGTTCATAGCAATGTGTGAGTAAATATTTACATAAACAGGACTTACAAAATGATTTTCTTTCGAATATAAAACCAGTTGACATACCTAAAAGAAAAAGAAACAGAAATTAGTACATATATTACACACATTTTTTGCTGCACTTCATTTAAACTTATTTCATTTCAAAATGAGATTATTCAGCGGCTAATCGTTTTTGAGTTATGCGAGATACATACATTGGTATATACATACATACAAACGTACAAAACTAATCAAAAATGATTCAGGGATGGTCAAAAAAATATTTCTGTTGAAATCGAAGCAGTACAATCTGCAACTTAGTTCCATTTGAAATTATCATCGATGATAATCATATCACTTATTATATTGCATATAAGAATTTTACTAAGATGTTTTAACGTTTATTGCCTTCCTTTGGACTGTGGTGTTACTTATTAAAAATAAAAATTAGAAGATCCTAAACACCCTCTATGTATTATTCCTTCAAGGTGAGTTCTAATATATTACCCAGCCATCATATTCCAAAAATTTTACTAAGATGTTTTAACGTTTTTTTTGTCTTTCTTTGGTCTGTGATGTTACCTATTAAAAAATAAAAATAAGAAGACCTTAAACACCCTCTACATATTACCCATTCAAGGTGACTCTTTCAAATTGATTAAGCCTAGCGATCATATTCCACTTTAAACCACCTTCCCTGAAAGAAGATCCCTATTATAAACAACGTCATTACACTTGCTATCTACTCTCCTCTCTAACCGAGCTGTGGCTGCTGGTGGTTAACCCCTTGTCCTCGCCCAGGACTATTCATGTTCCGAGCCAAGTCCGGCACGTCCGCTAGATAACTGGACACCAACTACTTCCAACTTGGAGCTGCTAGGCTCCAGTTTCGTGTTCGTGGGTGATAGTAAACCTTCGAGGGGACGGTATAGGACGGGGTTTTCTTGGCTGTTAGTGGAGTTAATGTGTGGGTTTAAGTATTGTGTTTGAGGTTTTAATATATGTGGAAGTACCATTCTTCAAATGTTATTGATTTTTAATCTATGCTAGTTCTAACAAGTTCAAGTACAATTCAGATTAATATTCTTCACCAATTATTTCTCATAAGTAATATAATAAGAGCCAAGAATTTATTGGAAAAATTTACGTATAGTTTTTGCGTAGTAACAGACAAACGAGTGTCAAAAATGACATTTAGATCACGACAGCGAAGCAGGAGTGATTTAAGAGTCACTTTTGACCCGAGTTGTCATTACTTCGCAGGAATAACGAGTAAAATCAACAAAATGTAACCATGACGACGATAGTGTGATTCTATCAATTTTTTTCACTAAAATACGGCCTACATAATTTCGATAAATCAAAAATTCCTTAACTGTGCGATCGCGTACTGTACACACAGCTGTCCGTATTATTATTATTATTATTATAAGTGACACTTATGTAATATGTTGGTCCGAATATGGCCGAGTGTAAAATATTCTGTAGCATTTATCAAATATTTGACAGTTTTTGATACTATTGTCAAATTATTGAATTAGCGCACTATATTTTTGCAAATTTTGAAAAAAATAATGTTTCTTATAAACATAATGTAATTATCATACAAAAATTTGGCAATTGAACAATTTTACCTACCCCCAAAAATTTGTATACTTATTTCCATTATTTTCTTTATTCATTATTCTAAAAAAATGCATTCCATTTCCTTTTTAATAATTAAAAAAAAAAACACATTTCAAAGTTAGTATTTTATAATGTAAAAAAATAAATTTACAATTTACTGCAAACAGTGATACATGTTTCATACGTACAGAGGGACAAACATTTTTATTAATTTCGATGCAGTTACGTTTTGCTTTTATTTACCTGCATAAATAATAATAATCTTTTCCACTGTTTATAAATCTTTTAATATTTTTGTTGAATTATTTTTTGTAAATTCTGTCCTCAAATTATTGTAATAGTAGTATTAACTAGATTTCTATTTACTGTATTTTTTTAATTCTCTATTCAAAAAAAATAAAATTTATTTATTATTTTTATAAAAATAATAACAAACATATTCAAATAATAATTACGTTTCTGAAATTCTTTCTATGTCGCCCGTATGATGCGTAATTCAACATTGCCAAGTTTTTTCGTCGTTACTGATTTTTTATAAAAAAATATAATTTTCTTTTCCTGTTTTTAACAAACCAGACAGTGAAATTTCTTCGTTTTATGTTTAAAAAATATGCAAATGTTTCCTCTATAATTATAATATGTTTTACATGTTTATCTAATATCGTAAATATTGTTATATAGGAGTTATTGAAGTCTTTCTCATGTACTTCCTATGTCAAAAGGTGAATTTCTAAAGTCGTATACCTTCTAGACTAGAGAGTCAAATCTTTACAAATCTCGAGGAAACAAATGCTCATATCATGATATTTAAATATGTATATTTTGACATTCCATCTAATTTTTGACATAACGTTTGAACGTCGTTAAAATTACAGCAATGTATTATTACAAAATGTAGAAAATATTATTCGGTTTTCTACTAGCAGCTAAATAAAATTATGAGTAGTATATAATATTTCGTCCACCATTGATATATTTTAGTCAAACTTAATACAATATTTAAAATTTGTTTAAAATGACGAAATATAGCAAATATAAGTCAAAATGATTACCAGCTTGAGAGTTGACAATTCGAAATTCATATTGTAAAACACGTTTTCACTACCATGGAAACTAGTCAGATACATAGGATACATATCTGTCTGAAATTTAACATGAAATTTGACAGCCAATTGAAAAACATCCCTTTTTTGGTAAAAGCCTGACAAAGAAATAATGTATAATGAGAAATAAAAGTAGAAAAGTTGTTTGCATAATAAATAGTGGAAAGAATCCCCTAATCTAAAATTCCGTCTCCCTTATTCGCCGTTTCCGTGTTAACCTTTTATCACGTCGGTAATGGGAACCTCAACAAACAGATACAGATTGCAAGGTGTAATTCCCAGAGAGGGTACACTTGTTATTCCAAGGCCACGCGGAGCGCATTCCTCAGGCCGGAGGGCCGCCGGGAGCCGGCCGGGCTTATCTACTAGGTCGTGGAAGGAGATAAAGAAGATTTAATATCTGCAGGTTTTTATTCTGCGGCAATTTGGCTGCTTTATGAAGTGTTGGAAGTTAAGAATGGATTACTGGAGTACTGGAGAGTATAGATGGAGAGGAATTGTGGTTTATTAGTGGTTGGAATGTGGTGAAAGATCATATGACGACTGTAGCTTATACTCATCTGTGGCGTAACTAGAATTCATTGCCCCCCCCCCCCCCTGCAAGATTATTCTTGAGCCCCCCTCTGTTCGCAAAATAGTTATTTATGGTACAAGTGTGTTGCATTACAGATAAGTCACGCGGCAAAAGTTTAGCTCACGAGGCCGTTAGGCCGAGTGTGGTATTTTTTCAAGTGACTTAGGTAATTAACACACGTGTACCATTCAACATTTTATCGAACACATTTTAATCATTGATATAAAATACATATAAGATTTTGGACAGATGGAATTTAGAATTGACATTTAGGAACAAAATAGTGTAGAGAAGGTTTTATAACGTAATTACTATGATTCGAACCAAAAAACAGTGAGCTAATATATTTTGCTCACTAGTGACTTATGACCTACTTTATTTATCTAAAAACAGCATACTTATATCGTTATAATTACATGGTGTTGGATAAATAATATAATCCTGATTTGAAAGTTAATAAAATTTTCTAAAAGTTGAAAGCTTACTTGTATTTAATAATTAAATTATTTGTGACACTGCTAATACTATTTTAATGAAAATCCAACTTTAATATTAATTTTCCGTTCTCTTATATTCGCAAAATCAGAAATTAACACTTTCAAATCAAATATATGGACACTTTTTATATCTAACAATACTAAATATTTGATTTTTAATTATTTTACATTTCCTGAAAGATCGCTCAGAGGTAGTTACTGTCACAGTAGAGACAAAACATAAAATGCCCGTAATTTTTAATAGGATTCATTATTTGTAGTTTACAAGAAAATAATTAATAAAAATTTTGGGAAGAGATATTGTAACGTCAGCATCGTAAAATCGTGAAAGAAGAAAGATACTCTTGGATCGTAAGAGACAATCTATCTGCCTTTTTCCACGATCCTAACATGTTGACATCAAATGTCCTTTCTCCGAAATATTAAGTTGCTGATGTCTATATTATTGCATAGTAGTTAGTTTTTATATTTTATGACTTACATAATGAACTTTGACTATGGTTACATGTCCCATTGTCATCAGTTTAATGAAAGTGGTATCTCAGAAAGGACAATCTTCTAATTATTAGGAGCGGTAGATTCCAAACGCGCCCAATAAGCAGATGTTGCAAAAGACGTGAAAAGCCAATGGTACCGATATATTGTCGCTACTGCTTATTTGTTTATTTATTGTAGTTTAATAACGTAGAACCAAAGTAAGGGCTCCTGACCTGTGAGGCCTATCCGCGTTGCAAGCATGTGCTCCCCCTAGTTACGCCACTGGTTATCATCTATTGCACAACATGATGGAACCAAAGTCTCACGTACCTGTGATATGTGGTTGGTTTATGAAGTGTTGGAAGTTAAGAACAGATTACTCGAGAGTATAGATGGAGAGGACTTATGGTTTATTAGTGGTTGGAATGTGGTAAACGGTATCCGGTCCTTACAAGCAAATTGGAGTACATGTTATAGTAGAGGCATAGATATATGAAATTCACATTTGGATAAGCCGATGGGCCTTATAAAGTTAAGGTACTTGTGGTCATGGTTCATTTAGGCAGGTACTTTCTTCTGTCGTATACTGTTAAGGGCTGTACCAGAAATTTTCTTTAAAAATGTTTCCTAATTATGTACTTTTAACTCTAGATTAAAATATTCAAATACTAATGCATTTTAAATGCACGTCTTCTAATTTCAATTTAAAAATTGAGAAGAGATTAGAGTAAATTTTAAATACAAACAGTTATTGACATAAGTATAAGAAATATTGGGTTGTTAAAAAAATAATTTTATTTATATTTCGTCTTATAAGGCCATAATTAGGAAATAATAATGAATATACTTTGAAATTTTTTTTTTTAGTATTTATACATAGAAGAACAAAGGCAGAAACTAAGTATTAACTAGCTTTACAATGGTAGAAAAATCTAAAACTGATTAAAGCGAAGTGATCAGTAGAGATTTGACTAAGTCAAGTTGTTCATTCATAAGATTTTTTTTTTATTTGGGTTTCCAATTATTGTAAGAACTCCATTGTTAGTTATTAAAAATTTTCTTTAAAAGTACACAGCCAGTTTTGGAAAAGGCATCAAAAGTTATTTCTGTGCTTGAATTTTTAGTAGTGTGTGCATACAATTGTAAATACGAATATGTGGAGATCCTAGGAATATAATTTTGTGGATGAAGTCATGCTGAAAACAACATTCGGAAGAAATAGTTCAACATCTAGGAGATCAACCTTCGACGTCAAGAAAACAAAGTTGCAAATATCTATTCTATGACGAGAAGAATATTATACGACCCTGTTCTTACTTTTCAAGTGATACCTTTGAGTTGGGATAATTTATAACTCCTGACCACAAAGCTTCCCACCCTTCCCTAAAAGGTTGTAAAATCCGCATAAGTCGATTTCATATACATCTACTTCTACTATACCAATGTAGGAAGGTAATCATGATTTCATGGTTAAGTGATTAAGATCATGTGACAACTGAAGCTTGTACTCATCAGTTGAACAACATGTTGGAACCAGAGTATCACGTACTTGAGATATTTGTTTCGTGATAACTTTCACTTGCATATTAGTGATGCATGTTAATCTACAGTTTATAATTTTTATTCTGCGGCAATTTGGTTGCTTTATGAAGTGTTGGAAGTAAAGAATGGATTACTCGAGAGTATAGATAGAGAGGAATTATGGTTTATTAGTGGTTGGAATGTGGTAAACGTTATCCGGTCCTTACAAGCAAATTGGAATACATATTATCAATGAAGGAAGATAATCATGGTTTCATCGTTTAATGATTAAGATCACATGACGACCATAGCTTGTATTCAGCTGTTGAACAACATGTTGGAATCAGAGTATCACGTACCTGAGATATTTGTTTCGTGCTAAGTTTTACTTGCATATTAGTAGTGCATGTTAATCTACAGTTTATAATTTTTATTCTGCGGCAATTTGGATGACTTATGAAGTGTTGAAAGTTAAGAATGAATTATTCGAGAGTATAGATGAAGAGGAATTGTGGTTTATTAGTGGTTGGAATGGGGTAAACGTTATCCGGTCCTTACAAGCAAATTGGAATACATCATATTACCAATGTAGGAAGGTAATCTTGGTTTCATGGTTAAGTGGTTAGGATCACGTGACAACTGAAGCTTGTATTCATCTGTTGAACAATAATATGGAACCAGAGTATCACGTACCTGAGGTATTTGTTTCGTGATAAGTTTCACTTTCATATTAGTGGTGCATGTTAATCTACAGTTTATAATTTTTATTCTGCGACAATTTGGTTGGTTTATGAAGTGTTGGAAGTTAAGAATGGATTACTCGAGAGTATAGATGGAGAGGAATTGTGGTTTATTAGTGGTTGGTATATGGTAAACGGTATCCGGTCCTTACAAGCAAATTGGAATACATATTACCAATGAAGGAAGATAATCATGGTTTAATGGTTAAATGATTAAGATCACGTGACGACTGTAGCATTGTGCTCATCTGTTGAACAGCATGTTGGAACCAGAGTATCACGTACCTGAGATATTTATTTCGTGATAAGTTTTACTTGCATATAAGTGATTCATATATACAATAATTAAATTTTCTTCAAACGTTATAAAAATGGCATTTATTCTACTTTGATCTACCTATAACGTTTTATGAAAGAAATTATAAATATTATTTTCAATTAAAATTGTGTTCAAATTTAAAATATATATTTACTAACTACATTATAAATATTTAGGTATAATTTGGAATCGGAAATATAATTTAGTTTAGTTTCTCGTTTGACTGGGAATTCAATTCAGTAATTGGTATCAAAAAGTCGAATCAAATAATTCATTCAATGTGATTAATTTTGAACGAATCTTGTGATTGGATTCTTAAAAAAGAACTGAATCAAGTGAATGGAATCCAAAAAAATAATCGGAGTTCCCATCTCTAATGTGGAGTGAGAGCAGATAATTTTTAACAAATGTATGTATTTGACACCAATATTATTATATCTTTATATCTTTTTATTCAAAACACCATTCAAGAAATATTTTATAGTATTATATTTGATACCCATTTCGAATAGTCCATTATTGTGTTATTATGACGTAGGATTATGTACAAAATAAAATACCACTGTTCATATTAGTTTGGTTAATAGTTTCCAAATACATGATTCCATGACAATTATATATATTCTAGATTTACAAGTCAATTAAATTGATAATAGACTGAATGTCAAATAAACTATTATTAATATGTGTTGGGAAATGAATGATATAATTTTTACATGGGATAAATTACAATTGTACAATTAACCAATAATGAAACGTAATCAAGTCCAAAGCCATTTATGTTGAAGTGAATTCATTATAAAATAGTATTTAAAATCGGATGAAAAATTAATGAACTATAATGGAAATACATTTAAATTGATCAGATTTAATTAATTTGGCTGATACAATATCTGACTTACTATATAGTTTCAATTTTAATTGAATTTATACACATATTTTTAAATTACTTTAAAACCATTAAATATTTTACATAATTTAATAATAATGTCAATTAAAAAACAATAAAAGTCAATTCATAAAATTAAAACATTAATGCCCGTATTCATAAAATGTTCGTTAAATTTATAACGCTTCGTTAAATATTTTCTCCAATGACACAATACGTCTTTGAAGACAAATAAAATTTTTAGTTTGTCTACTGTTTTATAATTTGTCAAAAAATTTAACGAAGCGTTATAATTATAACGAACTGTTATTTGACAAGAATTCTCAGTCGATCATTAAATTATTTAAAAACCTAAGCGGTAAATATTAAAAATGTCCAAACGTATAGAAATACGTTATAGAAGTTAGCAAGTAACAATGATGCGCAATGGTGCACTACTTTTGTATTCTGCGCAGGTTATTGTCAAATTAAGGAATCCATGGACACCTGTTTCACGATTTTTCAAGCGAGATTTATACAATAAACTTAGAGAAAGGTCTAAAAAGAGCTATAATCCATATAATGACAGACAGCTAGGCAGTTTTAAAGGCACTAAATGCCTTCACTTGTAAATAAATACTAGTCTGGAACTGTAGGGACACCCTAAAATTGCAGTCCAAGACAAACAACGTCATCCTGTGGTGGGTACCAGAGCACGAGAAAATTCTAGAAAATGAGAAAGATGACGAACTTGCAAAAAAGGGGCTAAACTCTAATACTATGGACAGGAACTTTCATGTGGTTTTCCACAAAGAAACTATAAGAAGGTGGTCAAAAACTGGGAAGAATCTGCCATATCCTCATTTTGAAAAACACTCCAGGCTTTAATCAAGCAAGAAAATTCATTTCTCCAACTATGACAAACGCCAAGGTGTTCTCAGCGAAAAGGACATGTTGACGTCACATATACTTTTTCCAGATGTTTAATTGCTAGTAACTGTATTATTGCAAGAACTGGAACCTTCATGTGATCTTCCACAAAGCCGCTAGAAGAAGATGGTCAAAAACTGGAAGGAATCTACCATATTCTTATTTTGAAAAACACTCCAGGCTTTAGGCAAGTAAGAAAATTAATTTCTCCAGCTACGACAAACGCCAAGAAGATACTAGATCTCAGCAAAAGGGACCTTAGAATAATAATGTAAGGAGTTCTCACTGGTCATTGTTCTTTAAAATGCCATTTGTACAAAATTGGTAAACCTGAAAATGACATCTGTCGACTGTGTGAAGAGGACGAAGAATCGTCGGAATACATGTTTGAATGTACAGCCGTAACCACACAGAGATTCAATCAACTAGGTAAGAGGTATCTTACTGCAGATGAGATCAAGAACTTGACTCCTGGAGCTATAATTGGCTCCATCAAAAAACTAGAACTGTTTCCGAAAAACTAATTAATGGTTGTGTCACAATAGATCTTCTAGGTTGCGGTGACAAAAGTGACAAAACGCTTAAATCCTCGTTTACATACAAATTTGTTACAAATTCAAATATCATCATCACCAATTTCTATTTAAAATAAAATTAAAATAGGAAAACATTAAATTTTACTTTAGTCAAGCTACGACAAACGCCAAGGAATTACTAGCTCTCAGCAAAAAAGGACCTTAGAATAATGGTCACTGTCCTTTAAAATACCATTTGTACAAAATTAGAACTGTTTCCGAAAAACTAAGTAAGGGCTGTGTTACAATAGATATTGTAGACCGTGGTGACAAAAGCGATAAAACGCTTAAACCCTCGTTTACATACAAATTTGTTACAAATTCAAATATCACCATCAGCAACTTCTATTTAGAATGAAATTAGAATAGGAAAATATTAAATTTTGCTTTAATATCGTGCCGTGTTATTAAAGCGAATATTTGATAAACATCTTCAAGTGAAATTAATAAACATCAAGATCCCCATTGTTGCTCAGTCAATTAAAAATAAGTACAGTTAATTTCGCTCTTATCGTACGCCCAGCACGAAATGCTTTTTCATAATTTTAATGTAAACATTTCGGGGCGTTATTAAAAAATAAAGTCGAATCGATATCTCATTAAGATAATGCGATCTGCAAAGTACAGCGAGCCATTTCTACCGGTCGTAGATTTCACTTCTCTAGCGAAGTGAGACAATGTTTTAATATTACTTTTATTTTTCCCCTGAACGAAATGATTCTGTCATATTGCTAACACTGAATTGCAGAATGGAAAATGGAAAAGTCGCTTTATGTTTTCACTTATTAAAACTGGGCAAAAATATCCAAAAGACAACAGTTTTGTTGTAAATAATTTTACATTCTTGTAACCATAAATAAAAAAATATCTGGTAATATTATTAGTGATTAGTAATGTACTATATGTAAACAATGTAAGAAATAAAAAATACTTTAGTCCTTAGATATGTATTATATTTTTTCCGAAATTGTTAAATTATAAATTAAAAACATAAATAAATAGCATTTCGTGTTTGTAAAACGTAAGCGAACTATTGAAACGGGGATGGCTGTGATAACAATCGTGCTGCCAGTGTGTCAAATATTTTTTTATAATTTCCATTTATGTTTACACCTGCTTAGATGTCGCTTGCATGAAATCAGATAAATTATAATCAAAGATAAATAATAAATAAATTCACCAATAATATGATAGAATAATATGTTTGTTATTTTAGTTAGTGCTAAAATAAACTGCAAAAATATAATAATATTAAAATATAGTTTAATAATTAGTATGACGGATGACTCCGTAAAGTTAAATTTTGACTAAGTGTCTGTCAAGTTTTATTTTAGCTACTACTTTGGCTAACTTCGCGGAATGATATCGTGTACTTTATCATCGATTTCGAAAAAAAACTATACACTGATGAAACATTAATTCTTGATTTGAAATAAATTGTTAAATATAGCTGCCATATTCAACGTTATCGACTATTTTATTTATGCTTATTTCTGTTAGGTAATGTCAATTTTAAAATGTCATGTTTTCAAATCAAAGTGCTCCGAAATAGGTTAAACTTTCAGGAACCCTGGATCACCCAGAACCAAGAAATTGTTTTATTTTTGTTAATTTGAGGAACATATTATTAACAACTCATTTGATATTTCGTTTCGATGCGATATTGTCAATTTAACCTGTGCAACAGCTCATAAGTAATGTTTTAGATTCAAAATATAAGAAAAATTAAATTTGGTAATACACCCTCAAATTCGAATATCTTTAATTGTATCCGGTAGAAAAATATTGTTGACTAGACTGATCCGAAAGTCTACGTGGAATTGAAATAATTCACAAAAATAATTGTGGAGAGAAGTAAATGAATTCGTCCGTCGTGCGTGCGCATGTCACTTGCAATTTTTTACGAGACCGCAGAGCAACTAGGACCGTGTAAACGATCCTTTAACCATCTAGAAAATTTATTTCCATCCCTGGGAGCCCTAAATATTCGCAGTACGGGAAACAGGCTGACAAAAAAATTAAAAATACATCAAATTTTCACACATGGTCTGACCATAAACGAACCATGTGATATATCACTTAGCCGTAGCTCATTCAGTGTTGCCAACGCAAAAACTGCCGCAACAATAACAACAAATGAAAAAAGGAACTAAAAAATTCTGACGGATGGGTTGGCAGCGAATTTATGGGCTAGAAACTACCGTGAGCAGCATTTGCCGCTCGGATACCCCACATATTAATTACCGTGAGGGAGGACTCATATGTTTGCTCTAATTCAACCAAGCAAAGCTGCACTACCGGAATTGTTTAATTGTGACAAATTCCTACGCGTTGCAAATTTAAAGCTTGGCGGAATTTTTCCAGCAATTACTCCACATCTACAAATACCATAAGGCCAAAATAAAACATTCCCAAAATCATTTACATGTGAGAGGATTGATTAAATTATATCCACCAAATCTGGTGGAGGCGAAAATAAAAATGTTGCAGAAAGATTTCGTTACTATCAGCCTATTGCTAAATGAAACAGAGTCACAAGTACCTAATTCGCTTCTTTGGTTTTCTTATATTTTAGTGGGATAGAATAGTTATTTGTGCTGCTAGGTTGGGAAAGTTGTTCTTTTCTGGTCCGAAGGATATGTATACGGCCGAGACGCAGTCAAGGCTGGATATTTTTTGAGAACCATAAAACCATAAAACAACTTTAATGTCCATTTGCACAGCTTAGTTGTAAGTTCCTGATAACTTCTGTTTGGTTACGATTGTCAACGGGAAGTTATAGAAATAACTGTCCTCCTAGCATGGTAATTATGGCCGTATTTATTTGGGAAATTTGAATACAACCCTAAACTGATCCTAAACTTACCCGTGTTGGTACCAAATAAACAATCAAATTTTATAGTTGGTGAAAATATTAAATGGAAAATTTAAATGATTTATTAAAATTATTTACTAAAGTTTTCCATTTTAACCTATAGAAGATACAACTTCTGACAGATATTAAAAAAGAAGCAATGTGTAAACAAAGATAGAAAACAGGTTCAACTCACCAACCCAGCAAAATAGCTGGGTGAGTTAGGTCAGTTCGGGATCACTTCTGGGTTACTTTAAATGTGCCAAGTAAACGGAATTAACCTACCAGGTTACTTAAAATATTCCAAATAAATACGGCCTATGCAAACATACGACTTTCATATATATTTGGTCGTCTAGCAATAGTTGAAATTAACTATAAAAAGTTGCAAATAAATAAATCTGAACTGTCTAGAGAACTGTCACATTTTACAAATAACATTATTTTAAGTTAATAGCTGCTGGTGACGCGAAAAATATTATAAGCGATTTGGAATGTAAGTATCAAATACAACTATTCTCATACGGTAACATGAACTTCACAGGCTCTACCTCAATTCATACCTTCTCAAAAGTTTTAATATACTTACATTTCTCGTAGCATAAATAACAAATAATAAACTCACAATGCCTAAAATCGTTACTATCGGAGACATCAACAATGTGTACGTCGGAAACGTAGAATATGAACTTGCTAAAAAGCGAATTGTAATTCAAGGTTGTTCATTTGATTGTCCAATACTATACAAATATTTGAACTTTTTCACTTCATCCTTTTACAAATACAAATATTCCTGTAGTAGGGCCATCATTAAAAACAGTGTACAAAGAACTATGATTGTTGTATAGCAATGTTTTGAGTCCTTAGTATAAACAACCGTATCCTCCCTAAGTGAATCTGGTTGAAGTGTGGCGGTGTTAGTTCACATACATCCCGTATATAACAGTGCGAAACGGCTATAAAATTGGCCGGTACCCGTCCAACTTTTTACCAACCTTTTTGAGAGACCGCGTTCCGAATAGAAACCGGTAAATGAATTTCAGAAAGCTGAAAGTATCATAATGCCTAACATCGCTACTATCGAGGACGTCAACAATGTGTACATCGGAAACGTAGAAGATGAACTTGCTAAGAAGCGAATTGTAATTTTGTAATCTAAGGTTGTTCATTTCTCATTTGATTGTCCAATACTATACAAATATTTGAACATTTTCACATTATCCTTTTACAAATATAAATATCCGTGTTGGATCATCATTAAAAACAGTGTAGTGTAATAAGTTGAAACACGACAAGGCTTTTCATCTTGTTATAGCTTGTCATATTTTTCTGCGGTCTATGACTCTGGTGTTTGTAGGTCAGCAAACAGAAACGGCCATCTTTGCTGATTAGTAAGCTATGACAATACCGGCCAAAACACGAGTCATAGATTCGGAAAAATGGATTTAATTATGTCTTCTGCAAAGATAGTTACATTGCCAACCCTTGCACTTTTCAGGATATAATTTAGTTCAGTAAGTGTCTTAAGCGGTAAGTTTTAAGCTGATAGTTGTAATGTAGTCGGTAATAGAATCAGAATCGAGTCGGGTTGAGAGTCGATTATCAAGATGAAATCGATAGCTAGTAAGGTAGCGACTCGACAAGTTCAATAGCATTTGCTTTGGTTTTAGTTTTTATTTGTTGTAAATAGTGTAAATAAAGTTAAAGTTAGTTAAAGACAATTCATGTCAACATCATTGATTCATCTGGTTAATCATTTACCATGATGAGTCCTCATCGTAAGAAAAGTCACACCTTCATCGCCCTTTTCGCCGTCAGACGATGAACTTCTATAAAAAGCGATTTATTACTCTGTAGATTTGTAAACCTAAGATTGTTGGGTTGTAATGTTTTGAGTCCATCCTTAGTATAAACACTCGAAACCGGTAAATGAATTTCAAAAAGCTAAAAAATATTACAATGCCTAACAACAAGAACTTGCTAAGAAGCGAATTGTAATTTAAGGTTGTTCATTTGATTGTCCAATACTATACAAATATTTGAACATTTTCACTTCATTCTTTTACAAATATAAATATCCGTAAAAGAAGGTATTTTTTGGAATTGCAGTCATTTAATAAAATCCATAAATACACCAACGTTTCGACTGTAAATCAGTTTTCATCAGTGCGCTGATAACGTACAAAACATACAATCAAATATACAGACATAAATTCAAATCAGGTAACAGACTTACATAAATGGTATTATATCATTATCAAGTAAATCATGTAAATTGTTTTACAGAAATGTTTCGTCAAACATAGATACCAACTGACTTATACAAGAAGTTTCTAGTTGAGCAACAGTCGAAAATTTTAAAAATCTTCACTAGCCAATCAAGAATTATCACGAAATGTAATTACAAAGGGAAAATTATTGTAACAACTAACCATAATGTTTTTCCAAAATCCCATAATAAATGGAGCTGAGATTCTGAATGTTGGTCTGGGCGTCAAAACGTTGGTATATTAATGGATTTTATTAATAGCACTGCAATTCCAAAAAAAAGACCTTTTATTAATATCCAGTTGATAAAACCAATCCTACATAAATATCCATGTTGGGTCAAAAACAGTGTAGAAAGATGAACTTCTATAAGAGATTTGTTACTCTGTAGATTTGTAAAACTAAGATTGTTGTATAGTATAAACAATCGTATCATCCCTGATTGAATCTGGTCGAAGTGCTTTGGTGTGAGTTCGCATACATCCCGTATATAACAGTGCGAAACGGCTATAAAATTGGCCGGTCCCCATGGACGTGAATCGATGGCGGACTCACTACACGCCAGCTCTCCCAGCCGAATAAGGGAATTTACGTGGAAAATATCGAGAATAGCGCACGCCACATATTCCTTTGTGGATGCTTAAAAATCCACCCTTTATTACGATGATTTGTGAACCGCACCCTACTTGAAATAAAACCACTACATGCTACATGGAGAACCTCTCACACAAGAGTATGAGAAATAACTATTTCATTTCAAACTAGTTGTTCATTAAACTGATCACTATAGAATGAAGTTGGTAAAAGTCGGTTGCAAATGGAAAATGTCTTAAGGTTTAACACGCATCAATTAAAATTATTAGCTCATTTACAAAAAGCCAAGAAGAATATTATGACCACTTTGTTTCTTGTACTGCATTTCTTCTGTGGTTTATAATTCTGTCATCGGCGTTTAGTAGTTCTTGAAAACTACTTGATTTTTCATAAATTTTATTATGTAGGTAGTTTATACCCAGTTGCCCAACAAGGCTTAATTTTAAGTAACACTTAAAATTTTATTTCGATGTGGTATTGTCTCTTTAAGAAGAACTCAAAATTTAAGAAATATTGGTACAACCGACCCTTAAAGAAATCATCGTGGAATTTTCAAAAAATACTTCTATTTGCCAAAATAATAAAAATAATAATAATAATAAAAAGGTAAGAAAATACAAATAAACATGAGGCTTCTACTAAACTTATCACCTAAACTACGAGTTTTATTGAAGTAGTTAGAGCATCTCTGATAAATTGTCTTTCAATAGGACCTGAGGATGCTGGAAAAAATTACATTTGCTCTAATTTTGTTAAAAAATGCCTGTTTACTAAAACAAGTAATTAATAATATCATTTATGTATTTTTATTTTTGACAACATACTTCTAGACAATAAAAAATAACAACAGAAGAAAATATAGCTGACGTAACATTAAGATTATTATTATTTTGTTAATTTAAAATCACTCATGATTTTCATTCATAGCCTGTACATTAATAATAAAAATATTATGTAAGGATATAAAATTAATAAATGGTTGAATTCAGAAAAAATATGCTATCGAATAGACATAAAAAAACATGTATAATTCCATTTAAAAAATAACTTTGTGCTGTATTATATTTTCTTCTCTGATAGGATGTCCCCATGGTCTCCTACTACTTTATTCTATTGCATTTTTTTGTAACTATAATAATAAACAAAATAATGGTGATGGTCGGTTTTTGTTGTTACACCCTGTATTCAGAATTTATAAACTTCTGATAACTTTGATAACGAAAAATTTTCTTCAACGACATCAAAACCTTACTTATAGAAAAAATGTTTCATATTTAAGTTAAAGGACTTGCGAATTTTTATTATAAAGAATTTTTAATTTAATAATGGACAGAACAATAAATAATAATAATAATAATAATACACGCCTGTGAACTTAAATGCTAATACTTATATTCACGGAGTAAAATTTGAGAACTACGTAGATCACGTACCTATCACTATTTATTTATCACCCTGTACCAACCAATCTATTTAAACTCAGCGAATACTTTCGAGAATTCATAATCGTGAAAGTGAGCCCCAAATAAAATGCTTGCAAAATAAATCATGTAATGCCTGGTCCAATATTAATGTGCCTGTTTTTTCATTTCCCGTTGCGCTAAATTCCTTCATCCAGCAGTCATTAACAATTTAATATCCCTCACATGTTGCCCCCGTAATCCCCGTTGACGGACGCTCGTGGCGTCGTTGTCGGCCAGCCCGAGGCGCGCTGCTGGCGAAACAAAAAACAAACGGGAAATGAGGAAATTGTGCAAATTCACAGGTTCGGCTAATGAGAAGGTTACGAATTAAATATAAAATTCTGCACACTGTAAAAGGGTTTGCTTTATGTATTTATGTAGATGAAGATTTGGAATACAGTTGATGTTTGCATTTGAAAACAATTATAGAAAGAATAAATAATTTGAACATGGAAAAATTGTTTAACCTATACCAGAAGTAGATTTTTTTAAATTTTCTCATATTTTCAATACTCACTATTACTTACACATACTTTTTCCAGTAAATTTCTGGAAAGAAGAGAAAAAAACAAACAGTAATCAACAAAATGAGAAATTGTTATTTGTGTCACTAGTCCAGAAACTAAACTTTTGCGAGAGCGAGTTTATTTTGACAGGCCGAGCTGAAAGCGAGTACAACAGAGTTTCTAGACGAATTTGAGTTTTGTAATACTAATGGTAGTCATGAGACGGAAGCACAGAAACAATATTATAAAGATAATAAGGTTTCTAAGAGGACTTATTTTTTAAAATTATATTGTTGCACCTCAAATAATTAAAACAATGACGTATATGACCAAATTTTGAGTTGAGTTCTCCAGAACATCTAATTGTTAATAATTCTATTATTCCAAACTATGTCTAATTTTTATTATTTTAATGAGAAGCCGTTATGGGTAGTTTTTATATTTTGTGACATATACAGTATGTGCAACGAAAGGTGGAATATAGGACTTTAACATGATATTTCAAAAAATTGCGGATACTCTCATGATAGATTTAGAACAAAACTGGAAGAGTATAAAGTGTTTCAAAATTAAAAACTACATTAGACAAGATCATAGAATATTGTGCAAAAAGCATGGAATGGTACACATTTCATACAAGTATGAAATTGACATTCCAAACGAGTTGTACACTATACTTTTTCTGCGACCACGATATTACTTCCTAATTTATTTATATTTTAATAATAAAGATGTCTTCATTTTACTACTTTTTAGCAACAAACTACAAAACAAAAAATTTAACAATACAATTTTTGACAGAACTGTTATATGAATTCATTCCTAAACGTTGTCTATGGTTATCGTGAGAAATGAAAATGTGTTTACAATATACATATAACATAGCAGTAACACACATAAAACAAGCAAGTCTCTTCACGGTCGTAGAAATATATTATTTAAGTTACTTAAATAATAAACAAATATATATAAATCTCGTACTCCAAACGTGTTATGGCATCAATTATGATTTTATGTTAGAATTTAATTTTGAACAACTTTGTACTCTTGCAGTTTTTCTGAAATCCCATGTTAAAGTCCTATGTTCCGCGTTTCGTTGCACACACTGTATACTAAAATTCGAATATGGTTAGATACAGATATTCCAATCTCGAAATGTTGTGCTATTATTGTTTCTCTAAAATTTTCACTTCTTATTATATCTTCTAACCAGTTTATTATTATTTCCAACTACCTTTTTTATTCTTGTAGTTATAAGTCTATTATAATACGATACTATTTCTTCTTTTTGTGATTTCTATTGTTTCCATATTCTTTGTACAGTTTCCAAGGCGTTAAACGTATTTTTATATTATTCTCCCGGTTCTATTAATCTTCTTTAACACTAATTTAAATACATTTAAATATCACAAAAGATATGACGCTTTTCTTTGTATAATTAACCCCGCTTTGCATAAATAGTTTCATGCTAAATTACCGATAAGTCTCCACGACTACACAAAATTAATTACCAACACAAATATTTAAAATACCCTAGCGTGTTTACAACAAATGTCAGCCTTTTTGCTTAGGGCTAACACTGCATATTTACATACTAACACTCCTTAAATTGTGATAAGAAAAAACAAAATTAGAATATGGATGTTATGAGTGTTTTAACCTAATTTTTCCAAATTTGGGACAGAGATATTTTTAGACTTGTTCATAAAACTTTTATGTTTATTAAAATGATAATTATATACAAATATTTTTTTTCACTACTAGCTTAGACACCCACTATTATTAACCTTTATTTGACATGAGAATTGTTTTTCACTACCGCTTACTTGGTAACCATAGTCACCTAGGTCAATAATAAATTATTATTAAACATAGTCAATAATGAAAACTGTTACTTTTTAAAGAAACTCAAGTCTCAAATCCGAATATTGCTTGAATCATTTAACTCAAGAAAAGTGTAAAATATGGACTCACAATTTAAATATACCGTCTAAATTAAATAAGTAAATCAAATAAAACCAAATTAAAAATCAAATGTTAAGTTTACAGACTGAAATGTCAAATATAAAAACAAAGACAGCCTACTTTATTTTTGTGAATGTTAAGAAACAAATTAATGTTTATGTCAAAATGTTTGTTATTGACAATATATATATATATATATATATATATATATATATATATATATATATATATATATTTTAGAAAGATTGGGATTAAAATGCTAGTAGTGAAAAATAAGACATACCATGGTTGAGAAGATCATTATTGACCAGCGCCTTGTGTCACAACTTGGCGCTAGGTCAATAATGATAGTCTTCTTAGCCTTGGTATATAATATACTATTATTATACCTGCATAATAATCATTGTTTAACAAATGCATGCGAAAACGCAACATTACACTCATCGTGCTCTAAAGTTGCTAAGCAACACCAAAACAAATTTGTTTTCATCACAACATATTGCTAAACAGAGTAACGTAAACAAAAATCATGTAAACAATAATACATCCCATCAAACATAAGAAAAATTCAATAATCCGAAACAGGTAAAAAGCTTATTTTCCGTAAGCTTATTTTGATTTTTGCACAATACAAGATGAAATAAAAATATTAGATATTTTTTATGTGATATGAAAATTCAACTAGTGGGAACAGTATTATACTAACTAAATTTAGTTACCACGATAAATTTTCGGTACCAATTAAATATACAGTTGTTATAATAATGCCTAATTCAATTATGCATGTTGCTTTGGAAAATCAGTTGTAACCATGACAAAAATTTCAAATAAAATTCTAGTCACTGGTGGTATTACATATTATAATAACAAAATTTTTGATATGAATATTTACTTGTTTCTTAATATTAAAAAAAAAAATCCTATATTTTTCTTGCCAACCTAAACTAGAAACTTGATCACCAAGGTTAATTTAACCGGTGATGAATGATTAAAAAACGGTCTTAGCTTTAATCATGATTAACTTGTGCTAGTTAAATTTAATCACAGTTAACCATAATTTAATCAGTTAATGAAAATCCGACCCTAAATGATATTTTTATATCTAATCTTGGAAAATAGTTATTTGTATATTAAGAGACTGTCGGCTGGATGGCTGAGCGAGCTAGCGCACATCTTTAGCTCGCTGTGACGTCATACGAACCTGAGATCCTCGGTTCAAGTCCCAGCGACCGACAACGTGTGATTTGTCGTAAAATAAAAAACACAGCTACTTGTGTATCACACTCGGATGCTATAGACTTGCCATCTATACATCTTAAATAGTTTAAGTAGCGCTGGCAAATGAAACAACCGACAGTACGGCAGTTAGAACTGCGGCTCGGTGAGTTCGGTTGCCCTATGCTCCGCTTGGGAGATCCAGGAACACATTATATATTAAGAGACTAAAGCATAATTTTTTATATAAATAATAAAAAATATTTTAGTCCTTAGATATAGGTACATTATATTTTCTCCAAAATCGTTAAATTATTAATTAAAAATATAAATAAATAGCGTTATTTGTTTGTAAAAGGTCAGCTTATTATAGAGACGGGGATGGCTGTGATAACAAACGTATACTGTCAAATTGTAAATATTTCTTTATAATTTTCATTTATGTTTACACCTGCTTAGATGTCGTCTGCATGAAATCAGATAAATTATTATCAAAAGTAAATGATAAATAAATTCACCAATAATATTATAGAATGATATGGTTGTTATTTGAGGTAGTGGTAAAATAAATTGCAAAAATATAATATTATAATAAGTTAAATTATGAAATAAGAGTCTGTAAAGTTTTACTTTAATTACTACTTTGGCTAATATCGTGTACTTTAATATAAATTTTTTTTAAAAAGTAATAATTACAAGAAATTTATTTGTGATTAATTTTAAAAATGTAATACATCGCATGGTATTAAACCCGTTGAAAATCTATTTAATTTTTATTAATAAATTTTAGCAGTTATGTGCTCCATTGGACACATGTTTGCACGTCGTGTTAGATTTATTTAATAAATGTTCCATTTAAAAACGTGTGAATTCTGTTATACAGTGAAATAAATTGAAAATGGAATTTCAAAATCTCATTTAAATGGATTAAAACAGAAATTTATTTTGTTGTAAATTCTTTACCGCTAAATCAATTCCAAATTGAATATGTCAAAATTATCAGCTACAAGAATCGTATCCACGTGTACAATTTTTTTGTACTTAAAAAACACTTGAAAAAAACATTTATATTTATTTTAATATTTTGTGTGTTCACAAACGTTAATTTCAATAACTAAATTGCAATGAATTGCAATGAATTTTTATTGCATGTTTTTCTGCAAAATGGTATAAACATTGGAAAACATATCGGAAATCAAGTGTACGCCAAAAGTAAATCAACCTTTTTGTTTACTCAATTCAATTTGAAATTTTAATAATATTGTATGACCGTTAAATGGTCAGCAAACAAAATAACAAATATGCATATTTGTTTTCTGTCAATTATTATTTACTTGCTCATTTCATTTCACTGTAGGTCTGAATTAAAATAAAATTGATAGAATTTTAAAATAAAACTCTCCTGAGGTTAGTGTATATTTAATTGTCTATATCATACTGTAGTGGAATGTTGAAAAATTCTGCCTAGTAGTAAAAATGCTTTACTAATAATCACTAAAACAGTATTTAGTAATGGATGTCATGATAGCTGAAAAGTTATAGTAATTTTTTTTCTGCGGAGTGTATTATTTTTTGCACGACCTCATATTTAAGATGGATATCCAGATAAAATATTGACATATTGATTTTTGACAATCAAATTAAATTATGTAGTTGCTTCTGTTTGTTTTTGTTGCGTTTTTATGTAAATTTTTCTATTCAATTTATCACATTTTATCCCATGGGAGAAGAGTAAGCAAAAATGTGAAACATCTCTATAATTTTGGTATTTTAAAAAGGTATATTATAATTTCAAAAACGTGTTTCACAAAACAGCACTTATTTAGAAAAAAATATTGTAAAGAATAAGAAAAATTTAAAGAAACAATAAAAACTGCAGTAAAAACCGTTTATAACGATACCGCTTATAGCGACAAACTAGTTATAAAGTCGAAATACTCTAACGTTATTTTACTTCTATCATTTATAGCGATTTCCGATTCTAGCGACGAAATTTATGGGTTCCTTTCTATGTCGTTATAACCGGATTTTGCTGTTACACATTACAAAGTAAATTTAACAAAAAATCACACATTAGTGCAAAAATTTTCTGCGTTATAATTTCAAGATAGTATACTAGCAAAGTCGTTTTACTGATGAAGTTAAACAGATGTAGTAGTTCTTGAAAGTATTTCCCCAATTTTCCTAAATCGGGAATGTTAAATAACAATTGCAGAACAAGTTATTTAAACAATGATTAATTTTTTAATCAATGTGATTTAAATCTGATTTAAATCAATGATTTAAATCAAGTGATTTAAATAAATGAACCCTGATTGTTCTATATATTTATTTGGTTCGTAATGAAATTTGCAAAGGATATTTTGATAAATATTTTAACCATAAATGACAATTAGGTGACAGTTTAAAATAAATATTAAATATTAATAATAATACTTTAACGGTGAATACATCGAAATATTTTTTGGGTATTTTTGTATCCTAAAAGCTGGAATATATTGTCGATATTATTGTTATTATATTAATTATTTGTAATTATTGAAAGTTGTACTGTCAAATCTTTGAAGAACAGTTGAATTTTTCAGCAACACAATCCTCTGATATTCACTAATTCAGTCTTCAGTTTTTCAGGCGTTTTTTGTCCTGGTGGATACATCAATTATTTGCAATTTTAATAAAATTTACGAGGCTCATAATTCAATTTTAATAGTGGCACAACCCTAATAAAAAACCAGGTTAATGTATACGCGATCCAGCAGGCATCTTAAGTATTCTACTTCCCCATTCAGCCTGTTGTAAAACCAAAGATTTACTACAAAAAATATACGAGAAATATGCGCGCCGAATTTTGAATACACCCTTAAGACAACAAATTATTATAATTTGATACTTTTGGGGATATTTTATTATATTTTTACTAAGCGATAATAAAGAATTTATCACCCCGTATTAATAAAAACACTTCTACTTTATCAAAAGATTATCTTACTATTAAAATAGACACCATCCCTTCTGTTTGGCATATTATAATAAAAATGAAATTGATATGTTTTATATATGTAGGAAGTCTGTTTCTACTTGTTGATCCTTACGTCATCAATCGAAAGAACGTGAATCAAATGTCAAAAGGAAAAGGGGAATTGACGACTATCATCTTTTCAACTGATATCCTGTGATTTGCGAAGTAAAACTAACAGTAGGTATTATATACAATAATGGAAAAAATATACAAAAAATATTGTAGGTAAAAGTAATGAAACTACCAATGTTCAATGACGCGACAATTTATATGTGCGGGTAATTAATCTCGAACATTCTAGAATCTTCCGGATTCTATAAAATTTTCGAACGATAGGGGCTTCCCTCTTACATTATTGACCTATTACTGAGTCTACCTGAATAGACTGGTGGCCGCGATGAGTCATCGGCAGTCAGTCATGCTCGTTACAGTATGGTATACTGTTGTCTTCATTTATAAACTTCAATCAAATTCGAATAAAACGATATTGATAAAATCTTTTTATTATAATTTTATTCTGTGGTATATTGGAGACATTCATAGTTTTATTACTCTTTTACTTTATGCATTTTTGTTTTTTCAACACCATTTCAACTACTCTTTTAGTAATACGTAAACGATATTCTCTTATTTGTTTTTTCTTATTAAATTCATTATTCATTTTCCTATTATTTCAAATTTCTACCTTTGGCGTACCTGGAATCAAACTATAAAATATATAAAAGAAGAAAAATAGCCAAAATAATATCTAGCAATACCTAGGAATGATTGGCAGCAAGAAATAAAATAAGAACTAGTAGAAACAACTGTAAAGACAAATAAAAATTTTAGATCACCTTAATAAACGACATGAATTAGAAATAACTTTTTCTATTTAATTTCTGTCGTTGGTTGGTCGCAGATAGATTATAAGATAGCGAATAAAAGTTTCATCTATACCATCCTAGATAAAAGTTTAATAATTCTTGCACCAGAAATTGATGACGTGAGGTTCAACCCGTGCAAATACTGTAATTGAATTTTGTCTGAATTCAATAGACAAAATAATTTTATTCAGAAAAGCCATATGATAGAATTTGTAATTCTGATATATGGACATAATAAATATAAATCTTTAGTAAACCAATGAGGAGTGAAATCAATTTATGTACCGGGCAAAAACGCGAATAAAAGTAGCCATTAAAAATTTATTAATCGATAGTAAATTCATGTCAGTTTAATGGTTCTTTCAACACATTGCCAGTAAACGAGTCAAAAAGGCCACATTCAATATTTTATTAAGCTCTGACGATGTGATATTTATTTAAAACTAAATTACCTTCGAAATAAAAACATGTATAAATTGAGTTACATTGCAAATACTATTTAAAATAGGTTTTTATTTCTAAACTTAAAATTGTCCTTTTAATGTCCCTTAAGTAAAACAATTTACGATTTCTTTCTTGGACACTTAATAGACTATAGGCTTTAAGATATTCTTGTTTACGTCTTGCTTAAGACAAGACAAGTCAAGATGAAACATTGAAGAAGCGAGACGATACTTGGACGAAGTTAAATTGTAGCAACGTTTTGCTAAATTTTTATTAACAATCTAGTTCTTGAAAAAAATGAAACTACATATATCTACTCTACTGCATTTCTTCTCTTTTTTTTTGTTTTAAAGGAAATTTAATGGTAAAATTTTAATTACGCCATAAATTTTTCCTTATTTATGTTAGAGCAAAAGTTTAAATACAAAAGTTGTTCAGAATTAAAATGTACGTCCAATGATATACGACAATCATGTCACGAGATACAGGTAAATTAAAATATCCATGTTTAAACTTTACATATTGCCTTGCAAAATATATAAATAACTTCTCTACATGTAAAAATAAGACATATATTCAGACAAGTTAAAGACGTCTTCCCTCTTCAGTCTTCTGGGATTTACCAGATTCCATATGTCTGTAAGAAATTGTACATCGGTCAGTCTAGTGGAATGGTAGAACTATTTCTACAATGATCGATCAGATTGAAGCAGCCAGAGAAATCATCAATCGCAGAGCATGTTTTGGAGGATTTTCATAAAATAAAATTTCAAGGCACGAAAATTATGTACATCTCTTAATACAAGTTAATTAGAGAAACCATTGGGAATATGAAAACTAAGGACATTAACCTCAATCACAACGATCCTTTGGAAATTAGTAAAGCATGACATAGTTGAAGTTCGGTTCCTTCTAGAAATGGAGTTAAAGTAACTCTTCAAAACTTTAGTGGAAGTTTAAGGAACCGAATTTATAAATTAAGTGATGCCAGTCGAAAAGCAAAACTATCTCGAAAGGTTATAGTTGAAGTTATGTTCCTGCTGGAAAAGAAGTTACAAAATTAGATTTTTGTCTTATTAAAATAATAGAATCTACCTATAGTTTATATAGATTAGGGAACCGAATTAATGAAAACTCAGTAATGCCAGTTGAAAAGCAAAGTTACATAAATATATTTTCACGTAGAATTATAATAGAAGTCCAGTTCCTTCTAGAAATGTAGTTGGAATGACGCTTCAATAAAATAGGTTGCACCAACAAAGATTAAATTTTAAGAGACACTTAAACAAAGAAAACCATTCGAAATTTTTACAGTAATGTTAAATAGTTCATTTGACATTTTATTCCGATGTGATATTATCCGTTTCAGGAAAACTTAAAATTTAAGTAAAAACAGTGCAACCGGCTTTTAGGGTTCTAGTTAAAATTATGTTCCTGCTGGAAATATAGTTGGAGTAACACTTCAATAAACTAAGTCGAAAAACGGAGCTACAGAACCATCTCTCATACCCAGCTGCATCAACAAGGATTTAATTTTAAGCAACACTTAAACAAAAAAAAAACAGTCTAAATGTTTACAGCTAGATATTACCCGTTTAAAAAAACTTAAAATTTATGTGAAAACAGTGCAACCACCCTTTAGGGATATGTTCCTGCTGGAAATGTAGTTGATTGCACGGTGTGAGAAAACAATGCAAAGCAGGAAAAGAAAGGAACATTAATTTGAAAAGCTCATTAATCCCCCTGTCCTCCCAAGCATTAATTCCAGCAATTACCTTCACTTTCGTTGCACTATAACAAAACAAAACAGCCGTAGATTCCGTTAGATTCCGGCGGAGAAACTTAAAGACAAAGTATTGTCCCATAAAATAGCGCGCAGTTAATCTTGCGAGCTCGGGGCTTAAATACGAGGCGATATTTTACAGTGTAACGAAAGCTGAGCTTTCGGGCTTTCAGCGCAACTTGACCGCTGGTTTAAAACTTTGCTTTTTCCTTCCGATCAGGCCTGAGAGCTCTTTGCGGTCTTTTTGCCGGCCTTGTTGATGGCGTGGGGAAGTTTCCTTGGCTTTGAAGGCCTGATGAACCCTCATGTGAGCAGGTTATTCACTAATAGAAAAAGGATTTACACCCAAGTGCTGCCGCCTCACAAACGCTTTATTTATTGACTTTATTGTGCGTTTAACACATCTACGCACTACTAAACGCGTAGAATACGTGCCTTTCAAACGCACTATACCTTTCCAAATGGTGAAGAATAGTCTGAGATATCTCATACCTCTTAGTTGCGAACGGTTTAATCGTTCGTGCCCCGCTATTATACATGATCTATTTCTTATATTGTGGTACAACATTCCTAGATAGAACAGGAACTCAAATACCTAGGATAGTTGTTTTGTGACAAGTATAACATGCATTTCAGGCTGGATGGCTGAGCGAGCTAGCGCACATCTCTAGCTCGTTGTGACGTCATACGAACTTGAGAATCCTCAGTTCAAGACCCAGCGACCGACAACGTGTGATTTGTCGTAAAATAAAAAACACAGCTACTTGTGTATCACACTCGGATGCTATATACTTGCCATCTATACATTTTAAATAGAAGTAGCGCTGGCATGAAACAACCGACAGTACGGTAGTTAGAACTGCGGCTCGGTGATTTCGGTTGCCCTACGCTCCACTTGGGAGATACAGGGACACATTATTTTATATTATAACATGCATTTCAGATGTATAGATTGTCAGCGTAAAGATCTAAATACTAGAGTACTTGCTAGGACTTGATCTAGTTCTCGTATTTCACTCATTTGAAACATCGTTACCCATTTCACTCTAAATTACATATTTTTACATTTTTCTATAGGGTCCTGAACCATTGTCGAAATATTGCTATCTTGCAGAAGAATATGAAAATATAAAACAATTAATAAGTATTAGTGAAAAAATATCCTTTAAATATCATTTCGTTCACAAGTTATAAGAGATGCCAGCCTCAATAGTATATTGTGCAATAAGTGCAGAAAGTTGCCTATTTCCCAGAAGGTTTCGGTACGAGACAAAGTCGAGTGTTGGAATCACACAAGTTGTAAAATAAGAGATTTTGCTCGAGTGACACACTATTTTTTTTGCGACCACACTGCTAAACGTTGAGAAAAGTCCTACTTTCCATAGTGGTTGTAGAAAATAGTATATTGTCGTCTATTTCCTACAAGGTGTAAAAGTTTCAGTACGAAACGAAGGCGAGTGCTGGAATCACTCAAGGTGGGAAGTAAGTGATTCTGCACAAGTGGCATACTACACTTTTTCTATGACAGCACTGCTATACGTTACAGATCAAAAACACATGCACGAAAGCTATTTGATAATATGGAACAGATAACCTTACAAAAAGTATATTCACGGAAGCGCAGTGTTGACAATTACTGTGTGTTCGTAGTATTGGTATTTTATAAATATTGTGAGAAATGCTTTCTCACACTTTAACCCACGATTGTGGGAAATATGCAACTTCGAAGCTTTATATAGTGTGAAAAAAGTGCTACTTTCCATAGTGGTCGCAGAAAAAATAAATTACGGTTTACAAGTTAGTAACAAAAAAATATATGAATGTCTGTATATCTAACAAAAGAGCCACCGCCTTCTGTGAGTATAATTATTAAACAGAATAGAATTGTTCCGGATGCAAGAACGGCGTTGTCATCGATGATATATTTTTTATTTAAATCACATCGTGTTTCGTGACAGTTTTGTATAGCTGTATTTATGTGCCAAGTTATGGAATGGCGGTACATGAATTGGAAAATGTTCAGAGACAACAATGATAAACGAGCATTTGTGAACATTTCAATTTGCGAGGTAAAAAATGCCTCAAATCAAAGTTTCCCTCCGTACATGGAACAAAAATACGTGCAAATTAAGAAGCCTCAAATACCCCATCCGTTTTAAAATCTGACACTTTGTGTATGAAAGTTTGGGAATCATCTATCTGTGTCAAATTTACTTGGCTTCATCTGTCTTTTCCCGTTATTCCTGTTGTTCGGGGATCCATCTGCGTTTGCGTTTATCTCGCCAGAACAGCGGATAAGATTTGGAAGTGTGAAGCGCCGACGCATGTAGCCTGTTATTTTATTCCGCCAACTTTCTTTTGTTTGCCAAGTTGGCCACGCTGCACTGTCGAGGGTATTTGTTTCGCTGATCTCCAGATTTCTTATTGAGATCAAAACAAAACCCGGATTTGCTCATAACCGAATGCTGCTTCTTTGATTTCTAACTCCAGCCAAACTCAAATGTATATTCTCCATTCAACACTTCTGTTTCTTCAAATATTTCTCTCACCTCATTTTTTTTATTTACTTGTTATAGAGTCTAAATTATAGATCATAGATCACTTTTATTTCTAACAATATATATTAGTGTTCTTCAACCGAAATAAATACGGAATAGGGAGGAATTTCATAACTTCGGCAGCTATCATTTCATGTTCTTATTACATAAATTACAAATATCCACTACAAATTTAACTTCAAATTCTTTAATAGTAATCGTTGTTTGTTAATTATGTGTCACAAAAAAATAAAGAACACTCAATAGTGATGATACAAATGCTACTTAAGTGATGATCAACGTGTATAGTGTATTTTTTTTTTCAAGAATGAAGTGCTTTGCAGTTCAATCTTCTATCTTCAGCTATTGTTACTAGCTGTAACAATCATAGAAAGAGTCATACTCTTGACTAATTTATATGACTCAGTATAGGTCCTTTTATATTTTATTTCCTATAACTGGAATGTGACTATAAAAAGTCTTTTCCAGAGAAATTTAAATGAGTAAAGTTTCATTTCCACTGATTGTGGTCTTTAATATAAACGGACGAAAACTGACACCTTTCCGGTGTGTTTTCGAAATGGGAAAATGTTATTCTGGTACTTTAGTGCAGTTGCTAGCTTAGGAAAAATAACAGTCCTTGAATATTTTTTCCGACCGGTTCAAAAGCATTCCCGTACAGTACGCAGTCCATTGTTTTCCGTAAATAAGAATACAATCATATATATTTCATAATCATTGAATATAAACCGATCGAAAATAAAATAGAATGTGCACTTCGTAAAAAAAGTGTTTTCCCGGACTCCTGGTGTTGTGGCCTCACAATTACCATCACCGTCCGGGAATATATAATTTTTCCTACTAGATTCACAATATACATTTAAGAATTGTGGCGTAAAGCGTAAAATGTTTATCCTACTATAACATACACAACCATTTTCAGCTTTAATAAAGGCTTAATGGTTAAGTATTAATAAGAAATGCTTAAGAACAAATATTTCCAAACTCCAAACTTACTTCCTAGTGCATCCTTAAGTATAATTCATATTTGTGAAAGGTAGATACGAATATATATCCATCTTTCTTTTATTTCTTATGCTGTTATTTTTCAATCCACTAAGAAAGATTATTATAAATTTATTTTAGGTTGAAAAATTTCCATTATAGATACAGACTATTATTTTATTCATAAAATTTTAAAATATAAAAAACCGAGACTGTCAGTTTGACAAGTCAGCAGAAGCTGAAAATAGTTTATATTGTACGAATGATCATAGTAGATTATGCCTTATGTACTTGTGTAAACTTGATGGAAACGAGTCTTGACAATTTATAACATCTTGTCCATAATTTATGAAATTGATAATTTTATCATAAAATGAAAATATCTAACGGTTTGGTTGATAGCATTGAATTAAAAAATAAGACTAAAAAAACACGAACGACTTTCCGCAGATAATATAGACATTTATTGAACAAAAGGAATGTTGGAAATGAAATATCTAGAGTACATTACCATCACCCCCAGAATATGTTCATTATAGATTAATATAAACTCCTAAACTAATCAGTAAGATTTGCCGTCTAGTTATCTCCACCAAAACTTGTCTTAATCCTTGCCAGAGACTTCATAAGTCTGGAGTAATAGTAAATTAATCTAAATTCAAATTGTTCTCCACTACAATAAATGCAATTAAATTAAGTCGCTGTGTATGCAGACTCTATACAACTTCCTTGAGAAGTAGAAGTACGGGTACCGGCAGAACACAACGCTATGGACGTTCTTATTTATGGGCAAATCGTATGCAGCCTGTAAAGTGTGGACCATTCTCGTGATATACGAGATCAGACAGGATATCCTGGGTACAAGAAATGTCACACATGCTGATTAACACTTGTGTTATTGTAGACTACAACACTCTATACTATTGCCAACATTGTTACATTACTTTCTTTCTATATTCTTTAGAAATAGATACGTGATTCCGAGTGTATATTGTATATTCGGTTATAAATATAAATAAAGTCGAATGTTTTTACAAACAAAATGGTCGCAGTTAAATTTTAGTAATCAATATGTTAGGACGATATACTTGTACATACAGGTTCAAGCAGACAATTTCCCAATACAATAAGTCTAAGTCAGCACATTCTAGGAGCACCAATAATAGCTATTTATGTAATAAGTACATAATGTCATACATAATTATGTACGAATTGCATACAAGACTTTATATACGACTGCAAAAATCGGTTTCTCTTGGAAAAAAAGTAAAATATTCATGATTTTAGACGAATGAATCAAGTGTGCTTTTCTTTTGTTTGAATATGAATTTATTCGGTCCGGTGTCAATGTCAAAATTTTGTTTGATGCAAGATGCAAGCGTGTCGGTCTCAGAGTTCTAATAATGAAAAAATAATAAAGATTCACTATTTCCTCAAGCAAGCATATATACGAAGAGATATTCAATGCGAATCGGAAATAGTGTTCTAGTAAGAATGTTGAAAAAACTGAAAATTACTTTATTTTACTAGTACTACAAAGGGGTACTTTATGGCCGCAAAACTATGATATAAATCAAACTTTAACGTGCAGTCTTACATAAAATATATTACTAGGTCAATTGATGTAATTCATAAAGTAAAGGTAAAACTAATATTTCCTGACTTAGTACTTATGTTAATAGTATATATATAGTGTAAGGTAATGGTTCTTAGAGGCAAAGAGAAAGAAGTAGACAAGAAGAGTAAAAATAGAGTGGTAGAGTGTAACGGTAGACGGCGGTGGTGGACAGAAATGTCTTAAGAGAAGTAAATTGTAAACCATCTTTAATTATACTTGTTTATATTTTTACACCAAAATGAGTATTTTATTTAATTCAATAACAACCTTCTAGTACTTGCTCCGTATCCGATTTGACAAAGAACACATTTAAATAATTTATAATGTCTATCCTTACCGACGAACGGGTCACAAATTGGAAGCAGTTGGTAGTAATGATACTTGTTGAAAGATGGGTTACAATTTGGTGGTGCCAGTCTCTTCAAAAGCAGTATTACACTAACTTCGAATCCTGATGGAGATCTGAGGTTCGAAAATGACTGATAACATTTATTGTTTGGTTACCATTGCCAATGAAGTATTATAGAAAACAACAAACTTATTAATAGGTTGTCTAGTAACGGGAAAAGTTAACTACAAGTTTGATCTAACTAGACATTCCTGACGATTTGTGATTAGTTCATGTATCAGATCATGTATCGTGATTGACGCATGCGCAAACGATGTGTAGTTCCGGATCATGTTTTTGTTGGATTCTGAACCGTCAAAGTTATACAGGATGTGCAACGAAACGTGGAACATAAGACTTTAATATGGGATGATAGATTCAGAGCAATACTACAAGAGTACAAAGTTGTACAAAATTAAATTCTACATCATATCAGATTATAATTTAAGAAATAGCACTTCTGCACTACGGTATATTAAATATAAAATGTAACACTTTCGTTAGAAATAATACAGCCATGGAAATAAAAAAAATCTATGTTTCGTTGCACATACTGTATATGTGTTACACTAGTTTTAATTTACCTGAATTCTTTTCTATAAATATGAAAGATAATTTCTCAAACTAGAGAGGAAAGTGTATCTCTCTTCTATTCGAGCTCGAGTATGACTCACGAGCATAGCAAGTGAGACATTCGAGAGAGAAAAAGTGCTTTCCTTTCGTGTTAGACACAACATTTTTTTCACGACATATTTCAAAAATAGATTTATTCGGCGGAGCAATATAATAAGCTAGAAAATTAGGTTATGTAAACTTTGACGTTTAGCAATGCATTTTTTTCAGTATTACTAACAAGACATAATTGTCACATATATTTTTTTTAATATAATATCATTAATAAATAAGAATTTTTAATAAAATAATGAATTTTTGAGTATTTCATTCTATAGTAATATTGGTCTTATACTGTTGGTTGCACATTTTCCTCTCTAAAGAGGGAAAAGTAATTTTCCTCACTATTTCGCGAGAAGAAAGTCAAATATCACCACAAATCTTCCTCTGTATCATTTAGAAATTATGACATTCATTTACAGATATTGGTAATTCCACTAAAGTAGAGAGTTATCTTTGGAACTAAATAATATACTTAATTATTTTTTCGAATTGGGACTGGAGTTAGTTTGACATTTCAGTATGTTAACAAGGGGTATAACTAATCGAGGTTAGTAGCTAATTTTTTATGAATTCAGGTATAAGTTGTTTTAAAAATAGAAGATAAGAATTTAAAGTCCTAATTCTTCTAAAAGGTAGTTTATGATGGATTTTATTTACGAATTTTCGATTTATGATTTAGATTTTAAAATATGAACATATGAAAAACAAATATGGTGGTTTACAAGCGATTTACAAATAAAAAAAATTAAAATTTATATTTGGAATATAACCAATTTTTATATACTAAATTCTAAATTCCAAATCCAGCCAATCACAAGAAAGCATTAAACTGACGTTTATATGCAGGTTAAGTTAATATCAAATAGCAAATGACAGATTGTGAGTGTTATTTTTAATTTTTGGTAAAATAAAAATAACATTTAATTCATTTTGTACCAAAACAAATTCACCTCACTTCAAATAAATGTCAAAGCAACAGTCAAACATCAACTAAATATAATATCACGTGATACCTTCTGATTGGATAAATTTAGAAAACTGAAACCCATCATAAACCAAAATAAAAAATCTAAATTTTTAATTAAAATTACAAAATTAAAATAAATAAATTAAATCCATCATAAACCAGCCTTAAGAATGGAAATGGTGGAAAAATAATCCCTGCCAATTTCCTCTTCTAAGATTCCCCGGCAAATCTCAGATTGGAACTTGTCCATTCGGTATGTAAAACCGGCTTGAAATCCAGGTAGTTGGAAGTTGCGTGACGTATCGATGTAGTTGGGAACTTTTAACAGAGTTTATGTATAAAGTTACGCTGGAGATTGAAGACGTCGGCGGCAAGTGACAAGGCATCAGATACTCGCGTATGTGATACATTCGTTACTAGAATGGATAAGTGGGCCATGCAACGACTGCCGACTGTCGCTAGAGATTGATGGTCTGTCGTTCATCATGCTCGCTATTATCATATTATTTATTGTTAACTATTCTCAGTATCGACACTGGGATCCACACATTCTTTTCAATCTGCTTCTTTATACAAATATGTAAATACAGGGTGGCCCAGTGAAAATTATCAGCGCAATTTTTGGCCACTAAACATTAATTTTGCAAAAAACGCTCGAACACCTCAATTTTAGTATAAAGAGGGACACCTGAATGGATTAGTACCAATGGCATTTCAACCCTAAAATTGGGGTGAACTACACCTCAAAAAAATTAAATGGGAAAAGGTGTCAAACATGAGACAGTTCGAAAGGCCTTTCAATTCTCTATCCAACAGTTGTTTTATTTTTTAAATCCGATCATTAGTTCCAGAGATATATCGTTTAAAAAAAAATTATCAGGTTTTTAAAATTGCAATCAAGTAGGCTTAAACAAATGACAGAAACTAAATAAACAATTCTTTCGACAAGTTGTTTGTAATAAACAAGTAATTTGTAAGTTAGATTTCTTTTTGTGGGGTTATTTGAAGTATAAAGTTTATGCCACGCCACCCGAATCTTTAGAAGGTTTACGGTAACGTATCGTAGCTCCAAAATTTTGAGCAAAATTTTTATTATTGTATAGAAGTTGGAGGTAGTCATTTTGAACACCTAATAAACTGATACTTGAGTTTCTGTCATTTGTTTAAACCTACTTGATTGCAGTTTTGCACACCTGAAAAATTTTTTTTAAACGATATTTCTCTGGAACTAATGATCGGATTTGAAAAATAAAAAAACTGTTGAAAAGAGAATTGAAAGGCCTTTCGAACTGTGTCATATTTGACAACCTTTTCCATTTAAAATTTTGGAGGTGCAGTCCACACCCATTTTAGGGTTGAAGTTACGCCATTGGTACTAATCCATTTAGGTGTCCCCCTTTATATTAAAATTGACGTGTTCGAGCGTTTTTTGCAAAATTAATGTTAAGTGGCCAAAAATTGCGCTGATAATTTTCACTGGGCCACCCTGTAGATAATTAACGCAAAAAAAATATTTAAAATACCTTACAATAATCAACACAATACAATAACTTTCTAAATATAACAAACAAAATTAAAATTAAAAATACTCAAAATGGCCGCCGTCATTTTATGTACAATTTGTCACATATAACAAATTTTGCCATTACATCGTCAGGAAAGGTAGATCTATTATTTTTTGACATTATTTGTTTGGTTTCAGGTAACAAAATCTTAAATAGCTGGCTATGGTGTATTTTTTATGAATTTTTATTAGTAAATATTTTAAAAATAAAGTGACGCCATTTTAAAATGGTTGAAGTAAAACAATGATATTTTGGTATCATTGTAAAGCTAATTTTATGTACATTTCGAAAAAAAATATAAAAATACCGATTCCCTATGCTAGAATTAAAGTTGGACACATTTCCGCTAAAACCGGAAGTGATACAAAATTGTTACTACGGCCATCTTATGAGTCTCTTTGTCTAGTTTAACTTTGCTCCTTAACATTTTCTTGTATCTTTCAAAATGAACGAAATATTTTGGGTGCCGGCCTTCCGCCAAACACCCTGTATAGATATGTAAATATATTCAAATAATACAATAAAATATAATAAGACTATTTCATTTTTACAGGCAAAAATGTCTAAATAATTAATTATATAGTTAACTTTAAAATTTATTCACTCTTAAATTGCCTATAGTTCAATTATTTTTTTTGTTTATTTATGGTATCAGCATGACTCAATAAAGTATTGTACTGAACGTGACTCACCGCAGATGAGTCATCGCGGCTGATCTGTCCAGTCAGTTAGTCCTGTTAAAGGTCAAGTGGGATAGGAGCGATACCGCTATTGTTCGGAAATTTTATAGAATCCGAAAAGCTCTGGAATGTTTGAGATTAGCTGCCCGCAGGTATATAAGGGTCACGGCTGGCGGCTCGAGCAATCAGTTTCGATCAGAGTGTGCAGAGAACCACTAAAGTCATTGTCGTCAGTGCATATCAGTGACATGTAAAGTAGAAATAAATAAATAGTTGGCAATAAAAATAAATAGTTGGTGATATAAATATCGTGTAAATAAACACTTTCATTGTTAATTAATAATAATTATTCTTAAATTAGTGAACATATTTGTTTATTCATAGTGTTACTATTTTTTATTATCTTTTTATAATTTGTTATTTGTTTATTAAAATTATTTATATAAATATTCGTATTTCAATTATTTTTAGACTTCACCCAAATAAATAAAGTTACAGTATTTATTTCAACAAAAAATATATCTGTATTAAAGTTGATACAGATATTCGTCAAGAAAAATTTTGCTGCTAAATATAATATCAAAATTGTATATTTTAAAAATTTCAAATCAGTACATTGATATTTACTTCAAAACAGAACATGAAAAACTTTGGCGACAAAAATTTCCCGAACGCTAAATTGAAAGTCTTCGGCACTCCATGTTGCAACTAATTTGTTGAAACTACCCGCACAAAAATAACATAACTGGGCATCCTGCATTAATTTTATATTTCCATTACTTTCATTCTCTAGCCGCTCGCCTAATTTTTTCTGCAAATTACCATTCGTTATATTACATTTATGTGTCCGATACATCAGACTTTTTTAGATGCAACATATAATTTTAGAAAATCTGTTATATAAAGTATATTTGTTTGATTATTATGTTGAGAATTAATTTATTTGAGTACTAATATAAGAGGAATTAATTACTAAACTCGCTAATGTTATACATCAATTATTTTTTGGGTAAAACTGAAAATTACTGAAAAATAAGTAATTTTTTTCTGAAAAAAGTAAAATTTTTCAACATTTTAATTTTAATGTATGTTAATAGATCTTCTTATGCTGACTTCAAATTTTCAAACCGAATTTGATTATCGCTTTTTGTTCTTGAGATATTTGACCTCAAAGTTGCACCTCAAAAATGTGTGTTTTTTGGGTATATCTCAAAAACGGGTGGAGATACAAACTCAACGATTATACCAGTCGATTCTACGGGTAAAGTTACATAAAGAAATGTTTTATCTGCATATATGTTCTTTGGAACGATTTGGTGCAAAATGAGAAAAACGAAAAAACCGGAATTTCAAATTTTCGCTCGGAAACTTTTTGTCTCCAAAATTTATCATTTTCTGAACTTAACTAAATATCGATACGCTGATTTCAAATTTTCAAACCGAATTCAATTATCTCTTACCGTTCTCGAGATATTTGCGTTCAAAGTTAAACCTGAAAAAAACAGTTTTTCAGGAATAGCCCTGAAATGAGTCGAGCTACAACTTTGTCGACCTAACCAATCGATTCTACGGGCAAAACTACATAAGTGTACCAATTTTTAGATTTTTATTCCAACGGATACAATTTTTAGAAAAGAAAAACTGAAAATGGCTAAAATCGAAAAAAATCGTAAGGGGTTCATCAGACATTTTTTTCGATTTTGCCGATTTTGGTTTTTTCGCCCTAAAACTTGTATCCATTGGAATACAAATCTGAAAATTGGTACACTTATGTAATTTTGCCCGTAGAATCGAATGGTGAAGTCGCCGAAGTGGTAAACCTAACCATTTAAGGGATATACCTAAAAAACCTAATTTTTTAGGTATTACCAAAACTCAACTTTGAACACAAATATCTCGAGAACGGTAAGAGATAATTCAATTCGGTTTGAAAATTTCGAATCAGCGCATCAATATCTACTTAAGTTCAGAAAATAAAAAATTTTGGAGAGAAAAAGTTTCCAAGCGAAAATTTGAAATTCCGGTTTTTTCGTTTTTCTCATTTTTCACTGGATCGTTCCATAGAACGTATATACAGAGAAAACATTTCTTTATGTAACTTTTCACGTAGAATCGACTATTATAATTATTGAGATTGTATATCTACCCATTTTTGAGATATAGCCAAAATATACAATTTTTGAGGTGCAACTGTGCTTTGCGATATGTTACAAATAAATCAATACATTCAGATTTAAAAATGAAAGATATTAAGGGGCTAATAGAAACATACTCTACTCGATATGAAAATTGCTTACATAACCATATTAATAATTTCGCACTAAATTTATTAGATAATTCCGAAGAAATAAGAAGATTGAAAAGAACTAAACCTCTAGATCTAAATCTAAATTATAAAGTAAAAACAACATAAAACATAAAACTCCAATGGGAGTTATTTCTCGCACGTTATTATTTAATTTATCAGATTTGCTTGTTGGTTTTTTTTCTTAACCAGTTGTAAATAAAGATTTAAATAAATAAATAAAAAAACTTTGAGAGCAAAAATCACAGGAACCAACCCATCTATCAATATGAACAACTTTGAGAAACAAAAATTTTGGACCGAAAAGTAGGTATTTTTGGAGTATTTCGGATGTATAATACATATTTATCTAACCAAATAGACAAATTTGATCCGAAACGTCCTTCTAGAGAACAAAAAAATAGTATTATTCAAAAAAAATGAGTCATTATATAAGGCCTTTCATTCGAATCCTTGCTCTTTGACTTTAGAAAAACACGTATGAGTTTAGTACCCCAGCGCAAATGCAAATTGAATAGAATGGACCATTGTTGAAGCCCGGCAGACTTGAACTTGTACGGTTGCTATTGAAACAATTGATGAATAGAGCTGAACTAATTCAACTGTTTGCAACAAAAATGGAAAGTAATTGCGAAAGTTTGTTGCGGCTACAATTACATTGTATGAATTATTAAACAATTTTAGATTGAATCTGTGAACCCCGACGTTTTCCATTCAAAGAAATAAAATGTAGTTTCCAAAAGGTCAGAAGGTCGGAGGAAAATTCAAATATGCAACTGTGAAATGTGAAAGGAGTTATCATCGTTTCATTTCTATGATCCTTTTGATATATAAATAATTGTTTGACTTTTAAAAATAACATGTAATGAGGATACCCAAAATAAACGAAGGGTTGTGGAATGTGTATCCCTACATGATTACATGACACAAATATATAAATATATCATTCACAGCTTAAAACCCATTGTTACATATGTACCAGATCCGCATTATAACCTATATCGATATTGATTTATTTATACAGTAACGGGCTTTTAATAATCATAGTTGTCGTGAAATGAGAGAGATAATTTTTATGTCAGAAATAAATGGCAAAAATTAACTCGGCAACTAATAATTTTCTGGTGTCTTTATGAGTCTATAAACGCACTGAAAACACGTCGTTAAGAAGAACTATAAACGCACTGGCCCGTATTACGCCTACTTTTACATCATAATCTTATGTAAAATTGAAAGTTAAAATCACGATATTATTAGAAAAGTGAGCTAGTTCGCTTTTATAATAAAATCGCGATTTTAACGCTCACTTTTACATCAAAATCTTTTGTAAAACGAACGTTAAAATCGCGATTTTATTATAAAAGCGAACTAGCTCACTTTTCTAATAATATCGTGATTTTAACTTTCAATTTTACACAAGATTATGATGTAAAAGTGGGCGTTAAAATCGCGATTTTATTATAAAAGTGAGCTCGTAATACGAGCCACTGTTTTTGGCGCTTTTCATTTTCTAGGTGGGGTCCTCCATTATTTTTTTATGAAACTTGATGAAATTTGAAATTAGTCGTTACAACTCTTCATTATTTTTCATAAAACCATAATGAACTCTGAGATTTGAACCCCACATTTTACACGCCATTCGATCTAGTCGTTGCCCGTTAACCAAATGAACAATCGTTTTTCGGTACTTTAGACAATAAATCACAATTTAAGTAAAAATACCACTGTGTCCGAATAGTTCGGAATCCACTATAAGTTGTACATGTGTCCCTTTTTGAGGCAGTAGAATGACAAGATACTAAAAATGTGTGTATGTAGATAACAAAGCCTCGATAAAAATAAAGGTAGAGGAAAGTATTTGAAGAAGTTAAAGAATTGAAATAAATAAAAATATACCGCGCAATGTTTGCAAATTGGCTTTAAAGAAAAATGTCTACTTTATTTAGCTGCGGGTTGAAAACAAACAAGTCTTTGTTGTCAAGAACAGATCGGTCGTAAGAATTACAGAGTCAGTTAAAAAAATAATCCATTTCCCCTTCCAACATTCAATGAGCAACCCTAAACAAACATCTGTCAAAAAATAAAAACAAAGAAGCGAAATCCACCCGAGGCAGAAACAAAGGAACAAAACGCCAACTTCACTCTTGTTTCGCAATCATTGCTGCCAATAGTGTCGACTCTGGGGAGCATCACCAACTCTTCCGCGAGTATTTCCCTAGGAGGATCGATAAAGTATTTGTCTGCCGGGTCATTATTTTTCCAACAGGCTTTTCCAAATACAAAGAGAGATTCTTCCCAGATCTCGATCGCTTCGTATCAAACGCTGGCTGCTAACAAGCGAACCGAGGTTACCGACGATCCTTACTTGTTTTTCTCTTCTCTGGAAATTGATTATCATACCGAACTCCATCTTTTGATTTACCTTCGCTACCAAAGTTGCTCTACAGTTCACATTTAATTTAGTTACCATCATCATCATCATCATCATGAAACAGGGCGACAAGTATCTAAGGTACTTGTTTCCTACAAGTTCAACTTAGTTTAATGGTGTAGGTTGTTATAGCTTCTGCTATTATCATATTGAACTATATCTTTTCATTTACCTTTGCTATTAAAAGATGTTCATCATCATCATAATCTTTAGTACAATATTCCAAAAAAAGGATAGGACCTCAAGTACCTAAAGTAGTTGTTTCAGGACAAGTTCGACATTTTAATCGTATAGCTTATCAGCCAACAGCCTCTGAATGGGACTTACAGCTTGTAGTGGGATTTCGAATCACTGGGATCCAGCGGTTTTTTTTTATTTGGATAAAAGTTGCCGAACAAATTTAGTACATCCACACGCCTAAAACTGAACTAAACTAATTTAAAATTAATCAAATTGAACTAAACAGACTACATTATGTTTGCGTCCGATCTACATTTAACACTACGTAAAACTGACTTTTTAAAAACTTTGTCGAGAGGCAAATCTACCCTTTCAAGTTCTTATTTAAATACAATTTTTTTTTGTGAAATATGTTCTCATCTTTATATGGCCCCATAATTTCTCATTTTTATTATAAAGTGGCAACGTCTATGCCGATAAAAGAATCATAGTTCACAGAAGAAATACAGTCTACAAACAAAATGGAAACCAGGGTCGTATTTTCCATCTTGTTTCAATTAAAAAGTACACGAAATTTGTTCCGAAATAAATAACTGGGGTACTTATAGATTTCAAGGTTCTTATATATTGCAAAAAAAAAAATCCAGTAGATACATATTATAAAAAAATGTATTTTCGAAATAAACAAAATAAAACATTTTTTTTAAAGTATCACAAAATTAATCTCGCATAAATAATAATAAAATATAAAAAATATAACCGTTAGAAGTAAATTAGTAATTTTTTTTATAGTAAGTAACTTACTGAGTAGGTAGTCTAATATTAGTTAATAATTAGTTTTATTGTTATACTTTCGCTTTTGGTTCAGATTCTGCTATTTCTCTACTAATGTGCCTATTAGGTGCAGCTTTATTAGATTTTATACCAGCGATTCGTTCCTAAAATTTTCAACTAAAATATTTTTACTAAAAAAAATATATTTTTTTATTTAAAATGTAATTTCCAAATATTATAGAAATATTCAAGGATATTTAAGGATTCAAAGTTGTTATTCAATTCCAAACATATCTAGGATTTTTAGGATTTCAAGGAATTCCATATCGATAGACTCCAAGGATTTAGTTTAAGAATCTGATGTGGACACCACATGACTTATTATTTTTGAGTTATGTTAGATTATTGAATTAGGAACATAAAATACATTAAGTAGTTTGTGAAAATTCTTGCTAGAAAATATATCTAATAATAAAATAAAAGTTATATATAATTAAATTGTGACCTGGTTAATTAAATATAGTATACAATATATAACTAGTCTAAATGGATTTAGAGATGGTCAAAATTGATATTTCCGAGGGAAACTTACAACACTTCCTTTACTTCGTATAAGGAAGTAGAAAGAAAACAATTAACGAATTTATTCATATCATTGGCAAAAAAACCTTAGGAGAACTTTGATCCCCGGTTAAATCGAGAAATGGATTTCATCCGTTCCATAAAAATATTAATTTTTATTCCATTGTTTAAATTTAAGATAATTGAACCATATCAATCCATTTTTTTATGTTATTACATCTACTTCCTGTTTGTAGAAATCCTTTTTAATTCCGCTTATAAAATGAAAAACATGCACGTGTGAGTGCAAAGAAAACAAGGCAAAGATGAAAAAAGGAAAAGCAGAAAAAGTGTGGCACATTTGCTCATAGACACGTAAAATAAAAAGTAAAATATGTTGTAATTCCGGCAAAGTTTCACCATAAAGCCGCGTATGTAAAGATACTTCATATGCTAATTAAAAATCCACAAAAGTTCCAAATCCTTTTGTGTCCGTCGTGTCCTTTGATAGCCAAGTTGAGGAAACTGCGAAGTTTGTGCCAAGAAAAATACTTTAGTTGAGATAAAAAAGGAAAATGGAATTTTTAATATGCGCATATCTTGCATAATTAACTTTACGGCCGGGAAGTTTAGCCGAAAAAAATACGCGAGATAATGGCAAATATGTCCTACGGTAGTCGTTTCGTTAATATTTCACTTCCAAGCACATAAGGAATTCTTAAAAATTTATCTTCTTGTTATTCCCTGCAATCGTATTAATTCTAAGAAATATGTCCAGCATTTTTCACTTTCTTCAACTTTTAATGACTAAATATAACAACACTGCTCTTAACTTTTATTCTTTTATCTTAAAACAAAAGAAGAATCAACCCTTACAAAAACAAATATTAAATAATTTTACTAGCATTCTGCAACACTATCTATATTCAAAAGTATTTGTCACATAAAATGAATCCTTTAGTGTAAATTGCTTATTACATGATTTTAATATAAAACATTTATTTTTTTCTAAAGGAGATTGCCACAATCATTAATAAAATAGGACCAAAGTTATATTTTTTTGTGTATTTTGTTTTATTACACTTTTTCCAATTATGTTTCTGAAAACGAAACGTCAATTGTATTTCAGATTAATTAATAATAATTCAAAAACCATTATAGCAATTTACTTTATAAGTCCGGTAAATGTGTTTTTACGGCACGAATAAGATGTAAGGAATTTCGAAATGAGTACCGTGCAAATCATTAACGGACGAATGTCGTACAATGTTTTATTTCATAGTGTATCACATTTTGCAATTTAATTCAAAGGTTTGATTTTGCTACTACAAAAATTATTGAGAAAGCAAACTAAAAATGTTTATCCAACACCGTGTAATTATAACGATATAAGTATGCAGTTTTTAGATAAATAAAGTAGATCATAAGTCACAAGTGAGCTAAATATATTAGCTCACTGTTTTTTGGTTCGTATCATAGTAACTACGTTATAAAACCTTCTCTACACTATTTTGTTCCTAAATGTCATTTCGAAATTCCATCTGTCAAAAATCTTATATGTATTTTATATCAATGATTAAAATGTGTTGGATGTTGGATAAAATGTTGTACGGCATATGTGTGTTAATTACCTAAGTCACTTGAAAAAATACCACACTCGGCTTAACGGCCTCGTGAGCTAAACTTTTCCCACGTGACTTATCTGTAATGTAACACACTTGTACCATAAATAACTATAATTGTCATTGAAAAATTTAAGAAGAAAACGCTGTCACCTGTCACTTATGACATGCCAATCACAAACTTTTAATAGGATTGTATTAAAATAATGTCACATTTAATTGTAACCGTGGAAATACGATACAATATGAAATAAATGTAATTAAAATTAGTCAGTGAGTTGTAGTAATGTATAATATAATAAATTTTATGTGACTAACTTATTATATTTGTTGCAGGTAAATATTCCCTAACATTCACATATATCATCTAATGTAAGTAAATATAATTAAAATGTATTACTTATTTATTTTCAAGGGTAATATAACAAATGATGAGTTTATTATCGATAATACTTCAAAATGTCACAAATATTGCATTTTCTAAATATGATCGATATTTAAGCGAATCACGAGTTATATTAGGGAAGAGAATACAATGATTACTAAAAACTCACTAAATTGTTTCCATACACATACTTTCTTTTAGTGTTTATTGCGTAACCGCATTGTTAATGATTTCATCTGAGCAAATTCCATAGCGTTCTGAAGATACTTTTCACTAATCGGTGACAGTTTTTTCTCAACTGTCAAATAATATTTTGTTTATATGTTATATTTACATTGTTGCTACTGGTAATAACTAATTATTATAGGCCGTATTTATTTGGGAGTTTTTAAGTAACCTAGTAGGTTAATTCTGTTTACTTGGTACGTTTGAAGTAACCCAAAACTGATCCCGAACTGACCCAACTCACCCAGCTATTTTGGTGGATTGGTGAGTTGAACTCGTTTTCTATCTTTGTTTCACATTGCTTTCTCTTTCTATTTCTGTCAGAAGTTATATCTTTTATAGGTTATAAGGGAGAACATAAATAAATAACTGAAATTTACTGCTTAAAATTTTCACAAATTTTATTGTTTACTTGGTATCAACCTGGGTACGTTTAGGATCAGTTTAGGGTTAATTTAAAATTTCCCAAATAAATACGGCCATAGTGGCAATAAAATATTTCCCCTTATTGGTACAACATTTTCAAGTGTTGTGATTGGTTGATTTTCAATAGAATTGTATTCTCATCTACATATACCAATCAATGACAATACTTCGTTTTTAAACTATAGACAGCACTAGACGAAGTTACATTTACACCACAGCGTTAGTGAAATACTAGTAGTTCTGAAAAGAATTGGTTTTAATCGTGAAATATCAAAAAATAGAAATGAAATAAAAAACACGTGCAAATTCGTTTGACGTTTCAATTACGTTTAAGAAGGTAACTTGAAATTTTTTCTGGTTAAATACTGCTTCATGAAATGGCGCAGCAGCCAATCACAGGCTTTGATTTTCTCACAAGAATTTCTAGTTACTGTCTATAGTTTAAAAACAGAGTATAGTTCTTGTTGAATAGTTTAGCGCTTGTATTCTTTACGAAATAGATCTTAGATCAACATACAAAGATATATAAAGTATGATGCCACTTCATTTTAAAGACATTTTTATTGCCGATTAATAAAATTATATAAAGTATACACTATGTAATTATATAAAATGACTTATATTATTTGCAGCACCAGAGCTGAATGAAAAATGTTAGTTTTAAAGTAAATATGCGACATTAATATTCAAGAAAGTTGAACTCGTTTTCATTGTTTTTCCATCACGTTTAAAATATTCCTCTTTATGAAAATATCGTGACTTTAGCATCCTCCGTAAATATTTACTTAAACTTGGTGACGTGACGTCAGAGAACAGAAGAAAATCGCGGCGTTATCACCAGCGGCGTGATGGTGCATTTATTAGCTAGAGCGAGCTACCTAACTCAAAATTATTAACTTCCTAATACCTGGATACAAGTTGTCCCGTTGCCTAGAAACTATAAACATTTGCATACACTCTTGTCTTTTTGCTCTCGGCTTAATTTAGACGCTGCAGTATTGATGTCTTGATAGGTTTTTAATGGAGAAACAAAATAATAAAAACACCGAAGCAATTTCAACTTAGACATCATAATGAATAGTCTTACACTATTCAATGTTTGTATCATCTCTAAAAACATCATATTGTAACGTTTATTCATTTAGGTGAAGTGTAAAAATAAGTCAAATACGAATATTTATATAACTATATTTAATAAATTATAAAATGATAATAAATATTAGTAACAGTATGAATAAACAAATATTAACACTAATTTAGAAGTAATTATTATTAATAAAGACTTAAACACTACTTACATTTATTTAAACACTTAAAACAATGAAATATATATTTCCACAATATATTTATATCACCAACTATTAATTTATTTCTATTTTACATGTCGCTGACCTGTATTGACCGACACTGATTTTCTTCAGTGACTCTCTGCACACTGTGACCGATATCAACTTACCGAACTCGTCCGATGTGGCTCTTATATACCTGCCACCAATTAATCTCTAGAACATTTACAGCCTTCCAGACTCTATAAAATTCTCGAACAATAGCAGCGTCACTCCTATTCCACTTAACCTTAATGCAACTACGTGCCTAGAAAGGTCAGGCGTGATGAATCTCGCTCGTTACAATATTTTTCACATTTTTTTTTGCATTGTAGCGGAATAAGTTTTCAATAGATTTGTTCCAACAGATATTTCTGACGGTTTGTGATCACTGATCTCTGTATAATATCTGGATAGGGCATATAGGAAAAAGTGAAGCTCATGTCGGCCATTTTCCTGAGGTCTGAATCTAATTCAATTGGCGCGAAATATGAATAATGTCATTAGTGTGTACAACGAAATATGAAAAATCTTTTTAAATTTGATTTGTTTTAGTGGAAGTCAAAAATAAAAATCTGTCGGCATGTAAAAATGGTGAAATGAGGCAGAAATAAAATCTTCCAAATATTGATTGAATTCCAGAAATTATTACGAGAATTTTGTAAATATTTTCACATTTGACTAGACATTTTGTCCGTTATGTCCGAAGCCATTTTATCGAGGTCCATTATACCGAGGTATTAAGGATATATGTATTGTTTACAAATCGGTTAATCGAATATGCATATTTGGTAATAAATAAATATATAGAAATAATATTTGACGATATTTGCTGTAAAAAATACAAACAACAAGTTTTAAATGACAAAAAAATAATAATATTTATAGAAGATATAGAGAAGAATCTAACATTTGTACAGTTGTAAATAAATTAAATGGTGAAACAAAAATTAAAAGAAAGAAGATTTGAAATTATTAATGATACTTTATAATAATACAGTAATAAATAATTAATTAGATAAGGTTTTTGATCTTTTTCCAAAATTTGAATAAAGTAATAAAATATGCTTGTATATTTTAATGAATTATTTAGTAAATATAGATGAAATAATGCGGTATTTTTTATTTAGGTACATTTTCGAGAGAATAACAAAAATGTCATTAATTTAGAAATATGTACCTAATAAGTTGAAATCAACTTTATTGTGGAACGACTGTACATCATAATTAAAACAAGAATTAAAATTGAAAATATTTGAGTTTCCGAAGTCATGGTCATAATTAAATTAAAAAATATTTTTTTAAGAATTAAAGTGTTATTATCAAGTTTTGTAAATTAAGTAGAGAGCGCGAAAAAACTGAATAGATGTAACAAAGTTTCTTTAATAAATTAGGAACTTTAACTAGAAAAATATTCTCTGGAATAAAGTAGTAGCAAATTTTTCTAAAAGAATTCCTAATGAATTCATGTCCGTAAGTAAAGAGATTAAAATAAAGTAAGAGTAAAACTCTGCAGATAAATCAATTTGGGCGAAGCCGGCACTGCGCAGGTGAGCCATGGCAGATAACAAATGCTGGTTAGTTCCCCAAAGTTCAGAATTACCACCCTCTTTATCACCACGCTTGTTACGGGCAAATATACGTCCGAAAGACACTAGAAAAGAGAAATTCCCCAAGAAAAAATCAAAATTCCCAGAACGATAGATTTATACGTTGCCATGGCAACGGCCACGGAAAAATTGATTGTGACAATACTAGAGTTTTTTCTAAATGACAAATTTCAGTTTTCTGGGTTTTTTATTTGATTTTTTTATTAGGACAGATATTTTTCTGTTCGGTTATGAATAAAAAGTTTAAATTCGGCGGGGTTTGATGGATAGGCTTTCAGCGAAGTTGGGAACTGAAACTGGATTTCAGCTGGGATTCCTGGATATTATAATTAGACCCTGAAATGCTATCCCAACAGGTAGACCGTGGTCCGTGGACCCCACTCAAATATCCGCAAATATGTTTCAATTAACTTATTTCCCCATTTACTTAACAAATTTCATAATTAACTTTATTCCGCTCTAATTTCTACAATACTTTACATATATTTCCTCTACGATAAGATTGTAGTGGTTATGTGTGAACTTCATTTAAGCTAAGGAATGTAAGTACATTATAACATTCGAGGAAGTTCACCGTATGAGAATAATTGTAGTACATACTTACATTCTAAATCACTAATAATGTTAAAGATTTTATTTGTTACTCACTTGTAAACCGTCATTTATTTGAACTGTTTATTCACCAAGGAAACCAACCTTCATTAACTACTAACCTGTAAAACTGACATCTAACTTGTAAACAATTTACAAGATAATAGTTACATTGTTTACATTTTCACCTTCAAGATGTCATTCTCACCAAAACGGCTCGTTACTTACTCATTTCATGGATCCAGAAACTTTCCTAAGAGGTGCGAACCACAAAATTTATTAATTAATACAAAATCATTGAATTAGAAAAAACATATTTAAAATTAAAATTATTCATACAAAAGAATAACTACATTTCAATTCTATTTTTTTTTTCGTTAATGCAAATCGGGTTAAAATTTTCTTTCTCTCCGTTAAGTAAATATTATCTACTGGTACAAATTTGCACTGACGAGAATAGTATATTCCTTATAAGCTAAGCATTTGTGTTTCCACAATGATAATATCCGATTGTACAAAAAATAATAGTCTTTGGTTTGTTCCAACTAACTTCAGAATCAGTTTTAACTATAACTTCAAACACAAATTCTGTTCCTACTTTCTGATTGATTCCAATCCAGTTTCTTGATAGTCAAAACAAATCAGAGGATCGGAACATATACAAATTGTCTAAACTTAACAACAATTTGATCTGAATATCCTCAAAATTGAATTTTAACTTGAAAATGAATTATTTGTAAAATGTCAGTAAAATAGATTTATTTCCAAGTACAAGTAAAATTAATTTAACGAAATTCTTAGTAATGATATGGACGATATCAGACCATAATTCGTTCTAACAAAAATATAATCCGGAACTATCCATCGTTCGCGCAAGTGTAAGCAACTATACAAGAACTGATTTATGAACAAATCACAATTGTGAGAAATTTCTTGTTGTATCTAACCTAATGAATCACGTATAATATGTAAGTCCACTAAAAGCAAAGTAAAGCTGTCATAGAAATAATGAATTCTGTTCTTTATTTTATTTCTCGTTTCCCTGGCCATCAAGATGACCAAGATGTTTGTATATTTCATATTTTCTGAATTTTGTTTTTTATTTTACTTCTTGTTTCCATGGCTTCAAGAGAAGAGAAATTAAGAAAAAAATTCAAAGAAATATGAAAACGAAAATAAATGAACATAATTAAGACAACGCCAACTTCTCGTTTTCCTTCCGCATATTTGAGATACTTTATACTGAATACTTACAAAAACAAAAATTAATAAAATATATTATTTCCTGAATTTATAAAAGATTCATTGAAAGGTATCAGTTTTAAACGTGATATAATTGCATGGCAAAACAAAATACTGAGCAGCGATTTCTCTTGTTTCCAAGCTAACTTTGATAACAATTCCAGACTGGAAACAAAGCCGAACAAATTCAAACTTTTATTCTTTAGCCGAGAATTGCTCACGTAGTAGTAATTATTCCATTCTATTTGCCACGAACCTTATTAATTCATTATTATCGATGTTCTTTACAGGTTAATACCAAACGTTTCAGTGTTCTTGAAAAACATATTCTAAATTCACATATCCGAGACCAACGACAAAAGATGTCAATAACAGTTAATACGTAAGTTGTATTTACAATAAAAAATTATATATTATTGTATTTATTATTATCTTGAGTTCTATATGCGTCATGCACTTTTGTCACTATACCAGATCATTTGAGATATATTCCTATATTTTTTTTTTATTTATATCAAATATGGAAAGCTTTGGTATGTCAAAAGTATATTACTCAAATATATTTATTTTCATTATAAGTGCGGTAAGTTGTATTTTAGAACACGAGGTTTTTTTTATATTTTTTTTACCAATATACAGGGTGGTGACTCGAACAACCGAACATAGGGTTTAGCATGTAAAATCATAGTTTCGTAATTTTCTACTTCCCTAATTATTTTAAATAAAAAAGTTTCAAATAACAGTATAGCATAAAATTTTGCGTCTGAATTAATAAGTAAAAATAATGTTCCTCATAAGCTCAGAAATTAGGTATGAAAATGCCGATAATGACGGAATTGAGACAATAATGAACAAAAGTTTAACGGATTTTCTGTCAAATTAACTGCATTTGTTTATTTTTATTATTATTTGAAATTACTGTTAAAATGAACTATTACATAATTAATTTTAAATTTAAAAAATAAGAACAAAATATGATTGCTCTATTTTTAGCGTACCTTGATAAAACAGTAATTATAAATAATAAAAAAAATAAACTAACACAGCTAACTTGAAAGATAAACCGTTAAAAATTTGTTATTTTTGTCTCAATGTCGTGGCTATTGCTATTTTTGGAGAGATTTACATTTTTATATCTAATTTCTGAGCTTGCAAGGCACGCAAAATTAATTTTGCTTATTGATTCAGATGCAATATTTTATACTCTGAAAGCTTAAAACTGTTATTTGAAGATTTTTATTTAAAATAACTAGGGAAGCAGGAAATTACCCTATATGTATTTTCTAAAGAAAATTGCTTGTTAACATAAAATCATAAATTCCAATAAGGAAGGTGCTTTCAAAAGTAATTACGGTATCATCTGAAACAAAACATTTTGAAAAACAATGAAACGTCAAAATCAGTGAAAATAATCTCCAAGACTTTATTGAACCGTATATTGCAGTCGATAGCGTTTATGTAAGCAACCTTTATTATTATAATTATTATCATTTTAATAATCTCTAAAAGTTAAAATATCGAATTACTTTACACTTCAGGGATTTCATTTATACTTATACATACTATAACAGAAAGAAAATTTATAGTTGTCATTTAGTGAAACAAATTATTCAATAAAAAAATAAAGTGATGATCGTTTCGTCCTTTCTGTGATCAATAGACTGTAATACATTGAAATATTTAAGTATTAGTTATTGTTTGGATGATAAATTATTTTCTCGAAGTACAACTTCAAAAACGCCTAAAACCGTCTGATTGCTGAAGCAGTAATAACAAAACCATCAACAGAGAAAAAAGCGAAACAAACGAACTTCTTTCAAAAAATTCATCTCGAGCCCCGGCAAAAACCGCAAGTCCAACCCTGACCCCCACAAAGATAAAAACTCACCAAGGAAGGCGAAGATGACGAAACGTAAAAAAGACAAGAGAAAGAGAAAAATAGAAAGAATGGACATTCCATCCTTGTCTCTGCAGTAGTAATCCTTGAGGTAGAAAGAGACAGAAGTTGGATAGAGGGAGGCACAGTAAAGTTCATTTTGAATAATGCAAGGGTAAAGTCCCACGCCAGCAGAGATGAGAATCTAGATCTACATGCTGGCGTTTACCTTCAAATCCTTTTACGTCGGGAAATCAATATTTTTTCCGCTTTTATGTGCCATAAAAATTTGGATAGAACAAATGGGATGGGGAATCACCGTTATACGCCGCCACCTGATATGATACAATCTTCTTTTTGGTTTCCCGGTGGAACCAACCTAACAAACTGTTATGTTAATGCCTCCAACAAATTGAAACATCAAACCCCAAATTTTTACGGACTTTCTCGTATTTGTAAACAGAAAATATAGGGTATTACCTTGCTTTCCTCAAGTTCTCAGGCTAGTAGGATATCCCTTAGTGGAACACTGGAAAAAAAACAACAAATTATTGTCCTTCAACACTTATGATTATTAGCTTATCGTATAGGTCAGTGGTTCTCATACTTTTGATATGAAGATACTTAAAATCGATAATATAAAATTTTCAGGCATTTTATTAATGTTAGGAAAACATGTGATACATGAGCTAGATGTAATTTACAAAATTTCTTTATATTTCTTGTGAAAACACCTCAAATCGATAATATAAAATTTCAGACATTTGATTAATCTTAGGACAACATGTGATACATGAGCTAGACGTATTTTACATAATTTCTTTATATTTGGGTGTATTTTGGATAAACATACTTGCATTTCATGTTTGTACTGAATTTAATCGTTCTCTGTTTTTAGTTTTGATTTTAATAAACTAAAAAATCTTATGTCAAATTGGCACAAAAAGTAGAAAATTGAAGTAAAACTCCAAGTGCTCTGGCTCCTATATTGTGATATTTATTCTGAATAAATATCTAAAATAATATTCTAATGAAAATTCAGAATATTTCAGTCGCAACGTTTCCAGTCAATACTATCAATAAATTTGTCTGGAAAATAGTAGCAAATCTGGGGTGGGATTCTATAACTTCGGTTGTATCATTTGGACTTGTTATGAAATCAAATACAAGTATCAACTAAAAATGTTACATGCAATTTTATAACAGTAATCGTTATTTATGGTTGATACGTACCTAGGCATATAAAGAACACTCTACATAAGTTTATACTGAAGTGAGAATATCTTAAATTCATTGCAAATTTGAATTTCCGCTATGGTGACATTTGATGTTTCACATTTGTACTTGATATATAAGTATGATTGATATTTGTAGTTGATATGAGTTATGAAATTTCACTCCTGTATTCTTAGTATTAACAAGTGTTGTAGATGTTCATGTAAACATTTCCAACTTGAATTAATATTCAAAATTCTATCTTGTCTTTAAAAGATCTAATTTTATCTCTAATATTCTAATTTATTTGTCGAACCTATAACACCTCCTTCCTTGAAGCTGTAAAAACTGTTACCTTGGGTATATTATACAGTAGTTTATTTGCTATCCTCATTGTCTGGTGAATAAACAGTTCAAATAAACGATGGTTTACAAGTGAATAACAAATAAAGGTATTTTCACATCAATACAGAGTGTTTTGTATTTGTCTAGTAATGTATCAACTACAAATAATGATTACTGTTATAGAATCGTTCACTTTGTTGTTTCTATTTGTAATTGATATCGTAACAAGTTCAAATGATGACAACTGAAGTAATTAAATTGTACCCTTAACTTGTCATATTTTATAAAATAGGTAGATTTAAAAATAAAATAAGTCTGTAATTACGTCTAATAACATTAGGAAGCTCGGTTGACTATCATTTACGCTAATATTAAAGCTGCCAATAAGATACCTAATATTATTGTTCATATAATAGTTATTTATATATCTAGGACAAAAACATTTATATTATAATCGAGCTATTAAAAGCATTTTCTGGAGGTGTAGGTTAAATTTTTCGATGGTAAAATATCTTTTAATCATTAATTATTATTATATATTTGTGTCAGTGTAATTCGAAATCCAGAATAGCAAGTAGAATAATCATGAAACAATGTGGTATATGAACTCTGTTCTTACTGGAAATGTTGTGTCTGAGAAGCAGTATAATGTAGCATTAAGTTCATTAAATGATGTGCATTAAATAGTTTGAAGTTTGTGTAATTTGTGCAGGAAAATCAGATAGAATTGTCGCCCTACAAAAGCATTTCATAAGCTCGTAAAGCCAATTTGGGTATTCCATCTTCTTGTCTTTGTGGCTTATAAACGAAGAAGTCCAATATATCTTCTTTAAAATGACAAATTTCCAGCGAGTTTTATAATTAGCAAAGTTGGCCGTATTTACCAAAAATCCTGATAATACATCTTAGAAAAATGATCAACTGTAACCATTAACTTTTGTCTCACAACATTCTGGTAACACAAAATAAATTTCCCCTAAGTTTTCCATTAAAGCAGCCTACTGTGTTGACGTATGAATAATTAATGGAATTTTAAACAGACAAAGGATTTGAGAAATTATCTCTTGTAGACTCCTCCGCAGGACAATTTTCATTTTTATTACTCACAAGTGCCTACGAGAGTGCTCGCAGGATTATATCATCAGGACGACGGAGTCCTTAGCCAGGAAGTCTCACATCGATGGAATTGTATACATTAACGTCTTCTCTAGTGAGATAGTGGTCAGAGGTTCTCAACTCAGGTGTTCCGAGTTATAATCTCAGGAAGGTATAGAGATGTCTTTCATTTCATCGTATCACCGTAATTTAATTGCATATGATCTCTATACTTGGTAAACATTAAAGGAAAAATGTTTAACTGTTGAAATAGTTTAGGTAGTGATTAGAGCTCAGACTGTACAACTCAGGTGATACGGGTTCGAATCCCCAAAGGTGAGAATAAGTGTATTTTCCTACGACCACTGTTAAAAATAGTCTTTTTAACGGTTGCTTAGCAAGTTAAAAATAACTGTTTATAACGCAGTGAATACTTTTAAATCGTTGTCATTGACAACGAATTAAAAGTAAAAAACAAATTTACTTTTAAGACTTGTGTTAAAAAGGAACCAAATTTAGTTACCTGTCATAAATGTCATTCTATAATGCTTAGTTTCTATTTACTAATACATAACTAGGGTCGTAGGAAAAATAGTGTATGATATTTGTGTTAAAAGTGATATTATTTCGTTCGTGGGGTTTGTTACACTCGGCTTCGCCTCGTTTCAAACTTCCCAACTCACTCATAAAATGTCACTTTTAATACTTATATCATAAATAACTATTATATGCCTTTCATTTCATCGTATCACACTATACTAATGTCAAAGAAAGTATTCATTATTAGTACTCGTTAATCGATTATACTCGAAGTAATAAATAACAATCCAAAAGACAAATCTGATTCTTTATTTGATTTCTTAGTAAATATCTAGGGCCTCTAACCTGCAATCCTATTACGCTTTTTCGATTTTATTTCGTCGCTTTATAATCTAACTTTTAGTTATTTTCAAAATCTATAACCCCATATTAAAGTTGTCTAATGATAAAACAAACCAAACAACATTATTAAACCAAAAATTTTATTGACCAATGCGAAATATCCCAAAAATACTCATTTTTGTACCTAAAATTTTGATTTTCGGAAAAAGTATACGTTGATAAATCTCAACGCGCTGATTTGAAATTTTCAAACAGAATTTAATTATCTCTTTTCGTTTCGGAGATATTTGATGTCAAAATTGTACCCTAAAAAAGTGTGTTTTTTGAGTATATTTCAAAAATGAGTAGAGATACAATCTCAACTACTCTACCATTCGATTCTACGGGAAAAGTTATATAAAGAAATGTTTTGTCCACATATACGTTCTTTGGAACGATTATGTGAAAAATAAGAAAAATGAAAAAACCTAAATTTCAATTTTTCGCTGAAACACTTTTTGTTTCCGAAATTTTTTATTTTTTGAACTTAACTAGATATCAATGCACTGATTCCAAATTTTTAAACAGACTTCTAATATCTCTTCCCGTTCTAGAGATATTTAAATTTAAAGTAATACCTAAAAAATCAGGTTTTTTAGGTATACCCCTTAAATGGTTAGGTTTATGGTTTTAGCGACCTCACCATTCGATTCTATGGGCTAAATTACATAAGTGTACCAATTTTCAGATTTTTATCTCAACAGATAGAATTTCTAGAAGGAAAAAACTAAAAAAGGCCAAAAATCGAAAAAAATCTAAGGTATACCCCTTGCCATTTTTTCGATTTTTGTAGATTTTCGTTTTTTCGCTCTAAAAATTGTATACCTTGGAATAAAAATCTAAAAATTGGTATACTTATGTAATTTTGCCCGTAGAATCGATTGTGAGGTCGTCGAAGTCGTAAACCTAATCCTTAAATGGGTGTACCTAAAAAACCTATTTTTTTAAGTATTGCCAAAACTCAACTTTGAATACAAATATCTCTAGAATGGTAAGAGATAATTCAATTCGGTTTGAAAATTTGAAATCAGCGTATTGATGTTTACTTAAGCATAGAAAATGAAATGATTTGGAGAAAAAAAGTTTCTCGGAGAAATTTTGAAATTTAGGTCTTTTCGATTTTCTCATTTTGCACCTAATCGTTCCAAAGAACATATATGCGGAGAAAACATTTCTTTATGTAACTTTTCCCGTAGATTCGATTGGTATAATCGTTGAAATTGTATCTCTACCCATTTTAGAGATATAGCCAAAAAACACACTTTTTTGATGTGTAACTTTGACAGCAAATATCTCAGGAACGAAATAAGATAATTAAATTCCCTCTGGAAATTTGAAATCAGCGCATCAAAATCTATCAACTTACACTATTTTCCAAAATCAAAATTTTGGGCACAAAAAAGAGTATATTTAGGATATTTCGCGTTTGTCAACAAAATTTTTGGTTTAATAATGTTGTCTGGTTTGTTTTAACTCTAGACAACTTTGATATGGGGTTATAGGTTTTGAAAATAAATAAAAATTAGAAAGTAAAACGACGGAATAAAATCGAAAAAGCGTAATATAGGATTACAGGTTTTGAAATTAGCGTATCCATATTTACTTAAGACTACAAAATAAAAAATTCAACATTCTGCAAATAATCATTTTTGTGTATCTAGGGTACTTGTTTCGTTACAGATTTTCCTTGTATTTAGTGGTGCAGTTTGGCAGCTTATAGCTTCTGCAAGAGATTAATATTAAGGTAGAATCGGTATAACTGAAATACTGCGGTATATTTATTTTGATTTTAGATACAGACATTGAGAAATTGAATACCCAATAAAACACTCCATTCGAAAGAAAACATTTTTACATTTCAATGTACTTTTCATCCACTGTGCAAACCAAACCATTAAGAAATTAAATTCATTTGAAACTATAACCTGTCAAATTACGACTTCACTTTTGCTCTACAGTATTAAAGTGTAATTAGATGAAATTATGCAAGAATATTAAACAAAATTTTATTAAAATGTCGAGTTCTTGAGTTCCAAGGGTGGATGTCGACGTAAAAGTTGGATAATTAAGTTAATCCAGCTGATATGCAGTTCTAGATCGTTTTGAGTTTGATAATCTAATTCCATGTAAGCATTTGAGTAATGGTGTAATTTGCCAAGCACTTACGCGCGTTAGAATGTTGGTGTATTACATGTCCTGATCATATTCCCTACTTTGCAATCTTCTCTTTCTTTTCCTGACAAGTGAATTTCTAGTTTCAACGGTAAAGTGATCGTGTCTCGATGTACATACATGTTATCTTGCTTTTAAGCACCAAGACAATAACCAAAATTTCATTCACGCCTTTTTATTCTATTATATATTGTATATAATAACTATTAGCATAACTAGGATAGTTTCTCTTTCTTTTTATCTTCCTTGATAAGTGCATTTCTTGTTTCAACGGTAAAGTGATCCTATCATTCGGCGTACATACATTTTATCTTGCTTTTAAGCACTAAGACAATAACCAAAATTTTATTCACGCCTTTTTATTCATATAATAGCTATTAGCATACGTAGGGATTTGACAAGTGAATGTCTTGTTTCAACGTAAAGTGATCGTGTCTCGACGTACATACATGTTATCTTGCTTTTAAGCACTAAGGCAATAACCAAAATTTCATTCACGCCTTTTTATCCTTATAATAGCTATTAGCATATCTAGGATAGTTAAGAGCATCATCAATTGGATTCTGAGATCGGAAAGCGAGGATTTTAAGATGTCTAATGCCTGGTATGATACATAACAGTCGAGGTTTGTACAATAGTTTACCGGTTTACATTATTTATAAATATTATTTTTTATACTTTCCGTACACAATTATGCTAATGTTATAATATCGAAAATGGTTTAATAATATAAGACATTGTTATACTCTTTTTGGTATTTTTCTTGTTGTAAAATTGGTACTTCTAATAACAGCATCCCACTTTAAATGTCAAATTGATAACCTCATATATTTTTAGATGTTTTTTAATACAATTTCTGAGTATGTAAATTAAAACAAAACTAATTTAAAAAATATTAAAATTTCGTAAGTCATAACGTATAGATATGTAAATACTTTCACAATATACCTATACCTAGATTATACTCTATTATTTTTTTAAATGAAATTTTTAAATATTTATTAAATAAGTGAAGTAAAGTATAAAAAATAGTATATAAAACTCGTTTTATACAACGTATTGTTCCACTCATGGGACATTGTGCCGTCTTATAAAACTAGTATAATTTAATATTATTAATATAATTGGTAAAATTTTCTCACAATTCTTGCGAAGTAACGAAAACTCGGGTCAAAACTGACTCTTAAATCACTCCAGCTTCGCTGTCGTGATCTAAATGTCATTTTTGACACTCGTTTGTTAGTACATAACAACTATACGTAAATTTTTCCAGTAAATTAATGGCTCTTATTATATTACTTATAAAAAAATATAAAGAAAACACCGAAGCAATCACCATGGTTATATTTTGTTGATATGTAAATTTTATGTTTGTGAAATATAATTTATGCTATGAATTTAATTCTTAAAATTTATTAATAATAATTAAGAAAAAACACTCGGTAAATGTTTCAAAACTTTAATCAACAATTCTTTATTTTCATTTCGGTAGAATGATGATGATGATGGTGTAGAAATTATTCACTGAAAAATGTAGCCATGGAAAATTATCGTTATAACATACAATTAATCAACAAAATAATAATCATGGGCTGGTCTACTTCTTTTAATATCGCCAAAAAAAACTTATAATATGAAGTTTCTGACATAAGAGTAAAAGGTATTTTAAAATTACTTAAGATTTTTCTGCAGTCTAAGTTCTCTCAAGTAATTAACTAACTGATGTTGAAGTTCCGAAATATGTATCTTTTCAATCCATTTTTGATTCGAGACAAGTACTCTTAAAGGAAAACGAACCTACTTATGTGAAACTGCTCGTAATTAATTCGAAATTGATTTGAAGAGTTTCCGCTTTTCCTTTAATTAAATTACAGATTTGTTGTGGAACGGTTGATAAGAATTTGAGAAAATTAAAGGATTTTGCAGATATCACTTCAAAAATACGAAATTGGGGTAAACTGATTTAAATATTAATCAACTGGTTTTTCCATGTCAATATTTAAATCAGATATTTCATATAACTTCAATTCAAACATCCTTAATATATTAATCATCTGACTTCAATAGATAAAATACCTCTAATAAAATGAAGTGCTTCAAACATGTCAGTTCTCCTTAACACATTTATCCATTTGTTTCTTTCTATTTGTAGAGGAATAATTATTCCTCCATAATCTTTTACAAAGGGAAATGTATAGAAGGACAAAAAATCATCACTACAACTTAATTTGGTACATCCAAACTACACTGCAAAATTAAGGCATGTTTCACTACAAACCTACATTTTGAAATGCCCGTGACATTCCAAATATTATTTTTTATCCTTCTCTAGCATGTATAAATTGTGCATCATATTTATCTTGTCTAAACATCTATGAATTCAATAATCACTATTTTATTGCAGACAACATCGAAATAATTATTTTCGTTACGTTAATTTACAGAATAATAATCCAATAGATAAAGTGACTTTGAAAGACACTTACACATTATTTGCCAGATAAGAGCTTTTAATAAATTTATTAACAAGTTAAGTATCAGTCACTTTATTCATACTTGGAAAGATCAGGCCTTATAAGAATGGGATATTCATTTTTAATGTAATTTTGGACCTACTGTATAACAATATAAACATTTAAATATTTTAGCAAGTAACGCTGAAAGTTTCAGCATGTTTTGTTTATTGTACAAAGTAAAAATAAAAGACTGTTATAATTTTGTAGTTAAAAACTTTTTGTTGGCGTAAATTATTAAGGAAATAGTTGAATATTTAACGAAAGTAATGAGAAGTTGTTCACATAAATAAACGATGTTGTTAACATAAAAAATTTTCACGATACTGGGTTCAATTTCAAAGCGTACAATAAATAACTAAACACTTTGTTTTGAGCGTACTTCTAAGGTACATTTACAAGAAAATCTTTTCTCCTCAAGAAAAAATTACAGAAAAATGAAGTGAAAAAAGTATACCAAGACTACATACATCAGATTCACAAAGGCGTTATTTTCTCCCGCATAAAAAACGAGCTTCCTGAAAAATCTATGACGAACCGGATGCCACGTCATAAAGTCTGATGACGTCATATGTTTCCTACAATGAGACTGACACTGTAAAGAGGAGTTTACTAGTTACTCCGCTACGAGGCAGGTCGATTTTTCTTAACCTTTTAACCCTGCTGACCAGCAAGACAAATCTTGCAAGAAATGAGTCAGAAACAAAAGAAAACACCTTTAGGATCGCTTCTTTTGTCTTCTTTTATAACAATACGAGTTTATATCGTTCTATATTTCAACTTTTATTGATTTTGATAATGAAGTTATTTGTAAATAACATTAAGCAGAATTAGTAGCAATAAAATTGTTATAGTAAACTAATTGTTTAATATGTAACTATGAAGTTTTCATCCGTTGCTATAGTAAATTAATTGTTTAGTACGAAACAATGATTTTTTATTCGTTGCTATAGTAAACTAACTGTTCAATATGCAACAAAGATTTTTTTATTCGTTGTTATTGTCAACTAATTTTTTACTGTGTATATTAGAATCATTTCAAGAAAATATTTAGAAAGCAAAATAAAAATCTTAGTGATCAATGAAAAATTTAAGAGGAAAATCGTTGTATCTGTAATTTTCATACTTTCAATAGAATTGTATTAAATAAAGTCAGTATTAAAGAATTTGAACATAGTACTACAAATTATAAGAATGTACAAATATTTTAAAACTATTTATGAAATTTATATACAGTACCGTAAAGAATAATAATACCGTAAAGTCTCATTTACCGGACTGAAATAATAATTGTAAAAATGAAAATGCGACATAGTATTATAAAATTATTTATTTTTTGCAATGGAATGATGGAATTCTATTATTTGTAGGGAATCCTTACCAGAAGTAATTTCTCAAGAATTTTATGCGAAAAATATTTGGTAAAAAAATTTTAACCTCGAAATGTTTTTACAAGGATTATTAACAATTCATTTATTTCTAATGAAATGTAGTGAAATAATGAAAATCATCATTCATCATAGGCAATTTCATTACGTTGATAAGATACAATACTCGTATATATCAACATAATTCTAAATTTTATCCTAATTTTAAATAAATTAAATATTGATCTTTCTGGATGATTGCGTACATTTTGTTGTGCTCGTAAATTAATCAGTATTTGACTAATTTTACCCTGGAGAAATAATTATTTAATGTTTCCTTTGTGTAAAAACAAAATACACCAGTTTTTAGTAAACAACAGTCAATTATTTATAGCGTACATTAAAAAATTTTCTTCAACGCCGTGTAATTATAGCACTATAACTATGGTGTTTTTAAATAAATAAAGTAGGTCATAAGTCACTAATGGCTTAGAAATTATATGACAGTTTAAACTGATCTTAAAATACATTTCTCGAAAACTGTCATGGGAAGTTTATATAATGATCGCTATCAACACGCAAAATGATTGTTTTTTGTCTAAAGGATACAAAAGTCTTTTGCAACCTGGAGGTAAATTTGTATCAAAAAATATACCTAATTTGGTAAACATCAAATTTTCTCTTTGTGTTTTTACTAATTTTAGGACATAGTTTTCGGAAAAATATTGTTTGATACTTGATTGCAAAATAGTTTTGCATTCTCGAATTGTTTTTTTTTTAATATTTTAAAATCATTCTCAAACGCAAAAGTACCATTTCGCAATCTAGAATGAAAAGTAACTATTTTCATTTAATTTTTGAGAGAAACATTGAAATGATTATTATTTTATTCTATCTACTGTCGTAGATAAAAATAGTAAACATATTATTGAAATCATCACTAATTCGTGAAAATACATAAAAATCGTTATTTATTTAAAATAAAATTAGTCTTTAAATTTATTATTTCAACCGGATATGCATGTTTGCATTACCGGAAGCAATACAATCTTCCTTATAGCAAAAAATTAATATGCATAGTTTAACTGTAAATATTTTGCCATCATTTTTATCTTTATAGATATTCTACAACAAGTCCCATAAAAGAATATACAGTATGGCGTTATCCATTTTATCTTAAAAGCCCCAATTCAATAAATTCTTTTATATCCAGAAATTTAGTTAAACAAATGGCAGGGAAAATTACCTGAAGATAGGAGCAGTGCATTCTATACTCGTATCGGTTCTTGAGTATTTATTTTACGAACCAAAAAATAAAAACTGTCACCCATTCTCTCACTTGAGCGGATGAAATTTTACCGGTATGAGCCGGTCGATGAAATAAAATCCCTTGTTTGCGACGCAGTAAATCAACCCTTAACTTCTCCACTGCGTTAATTCGTAATTTCAATCTCAATTCTCCATTTTAACACGGAAGAGCAAGGTAGGTTTGGATCATCAAATATTTATATCAATTCTTACAATTTTGTACAAATTTCAACCATGTTCAAATGATAAAAAAATCTGATGTGTCCAACACATTACCTTCCGCCACTGTAGTAATATCACAGAATAGTAATATACAGAAGCGACACTCCGTGTCGGTACCTTTCATATTCCCCTATTCAGTTCTATGACCTTGAAGCATAGTGTAGACCTTTAAATTTGTACCCTTCCCCTATCTTTTTCTAAGATGTGAGGAAACTTTTCGATTTTAATCAATGAGCCCTTTAAATTTGTGCACATTCCCCATCTCTCTCTAATTCTCGTTTCTCTGTCTTACTTTCGCTTCTGTATAAACCTATTCTGTGGTAATATGTTGAAATCTCAGACTCGAGAAATTTGACCAAAAACAATACCTCCATTATCTTTATATTGATAGGCGGGAAGTAAAAACAATATCATCTGACCAATATAATAAATAATAATAATTATTATTATTATTATTAGTTGTATTTATTATTATTTCGAAGTCATGTATTTTTAAGGATTATTTTAAGGATTATCAGGTGAGTTAATTTAATAATAAGATTGTCAACGTAGCGTTCGATCTGGTAACATTTGGAACGCGAGATTTGGAGAGGAGGCAGGTGAACATGTTATATGCCTGCAGTACGAGTTTGATTTCGCTAGAATCATTTAGTTGTCCATAGAGATTTTTTTCGTAAAACAGTTTTTTCTTGTGCGTTCTAAAAATGAGTAACGTCAATTTTAAACAACGGTGTTCTATCAGATTTTGCTTCAGACTTGGGCACAATGTAATGGAAACTTTTACAAAAGTTGAGCAGGCCTACAGAGAGTGTTATTTTAAGGGTCCAGGATTTTCGGTGGTTTTAGGAAATTTTAGAAGGAAAAGAGTCGATTGACGATTAAACACATAGTGAAAGCCTTCGTCTTCAAAAACTGAAAATATTGGTAGAATCTGGAATCTTGTACATTCAGATGACAGTACTAAATGATTGGGGAAGAGGTAAATTTGACTAAATCATTGGAGATATGTGCAAAAATGATAAAAAAAAATATTTTGGACGATAAAAATATTCCTGTAGCTCCTTAGGCTGTCTTGAGTTCCTGTGACTTTTTCCTTTTCCCAAGATTGAAAAATCTCCTCAAAGTAACTCATTTTAGAACACTTCAAAATATATAAACAGCATAACCGACCAGCTGAAGATAATTCTAGTATCTAAGTTCCAGCAATGCCATGAGGATAGGAAGAAGCGTCTCCAGCACTGTGTGACTTCCCAAGGAAGTTATTTTGAGGGAGACAACATAAAATAGTAATTCTATTAATTAATTAAAAAAAATAATCAGTCTTATTACTTAATTTACACAGCTCGTATATGCAGTTTTAACAAATTTTATATTCTCTTATTGTATTACAGGTAAACAAAAATGAATGGAAACAATAATTTACAGTCAGGCCACAGAATAGTTACATATAGAAGCGACACTCCGTGTCGGTACCTTTCATGTTCCCCTATTCAGTTATATGACCTTGAAGCATTGTGTAGACTTTTAAATTTGTACCTTCCCCATCTCTCCCTAAGATGTGAGGAAACTTTCCGATTTTGAACAATGAGCCCTTTAAATTTGTGCCTTCCCTCATCTCTCTCTAATTTTCGTTTCTCTGTCTTACTGTCTTTTCTGTATAAACCTATTCTGTGGTCAGGCACGTAGCCAGGAGAGGGGTTTGAGGGGCTGAATCCCCCTCTGTCAATTTAATCCTATATACCATTTATTATATATTTTTTTGTCCCTAGCATTTCAAACACGATTGGAAATGCAAGTAAATTATTATATAGTATTATTTTTTTATAATAAAAATCAGGATAGTCCTAACATCGTGTGGATTTCGTCGGGAATTTTTTGTGTTCGTCCAGACATCCCGATTCCCGATCCCGTGTCTTCTTAATTTCCTCCGGCTGCTTAGTTTTATCTTTCTGCGCAATTACATGCGATTGGAGATCGATGTGGCAGGAAAGGAAATCCCAGCAGGCAGCAGCTCCAGCAGGAGTCTTGTATTTCCTCTCAAATCTCACCGATATATTATTTTTAACTTTTTTGCTAAACTGCTTAGTTCAGCACTCCGCAGCTTCCATTCTGATGTAGTTACAAGTTTTTAATTAGTTTCATGAAAAAGATGGGGTTATGGAATTGAAAATAAATTACCCGCTGAATAGATGATACTTTCTTTTTCATCTAAGACTTTTCAATATCAAAATGGGATCAATATTATCTATTATATATTACAAAGTATAAAGGAAATACTTTTAAAAAAAGGATATTAAATTATATCACGTCATCGTGTTTTCCGTATCTAAACTTGCAAACTTTTAATTAAATTTATTTCCATAAAAATCTGCTGATAAATTTTAAATAATTTAAATTTACTTTTAATACTTAATATTGTATACTAACTTTTCATGAAAATATTTTGAAATAAACATTATTAGGATATACATGAATTAATGAGACTTTTTAACAATCAGCAAATTTTTTTATTAATACAACACAACAAAGGTCGTATCCAGCGGGGTGTTTTCGAGGTTCAAACCCCCTACGAAATTTTTATCGATATCATAACTTTTTAATTTTATCCTGAGAAGTAATAATTGAACGATTTGCGGTTGAAAAAGATCGTAGAATAGTTTTCATATTGTTTAATTTGAATATTATATGACAACTAATTGACTTATATTACATTACATCTTATGTGTCTCACTAAAATATCCTCGTATGCTCTGAGATACATCGTTTGTGCCTCAGTGTTTGAATACACATTATGATCCGTGGTCTAACGTTTGTACCTCGCAACGCATATCTGTGAACGTAGTTTAATTCTCGGTGACCTGACAGACCAAAACCTATTCTTAGCGCATGATTTTTTCGTTTTTTAGTCTCTGAAAAGATAATATACTGATGTGAGGTGCATATATTGTGCCTCAATAAAATTCATCAAATTTTAGAGCAACATTAAAAAAAAATCAATTCTGTTATCATACTTGTATTTTCTAATATGAAAACACCCTAAATCTGTAAAAAAAATAGCCCAAGGGACTCACCTTTTTTTTAATGGTGGCAGTTAACGTGTTAAATTAATACTACATAGTAATTAGGTTTCTATATAACATATAGTTCTTAGTACACGATATCACTCTGCGAATTTAGCCAAAGTTGTAGCTAAAGTAAAACTTTACAGACTCTTATGTCAAAGTTTGACTTTACGAACTCATCTGTCAAACTGAATTAACCTATATTTTAATAGATTTATATTATTGAAGTTTATTTTAACAAACATATAATTCTATAATATTATTGGTGAATTTATTTATTATTTACTTTTGATTATAATTTATCTGATTTAATGCAGACAACGTCTAAGCAGGTGTAAACATAAATGAAAATTATAAGGAAATAATTGACACTTTAACAGTACGTTTGTTATCACAGTCATTCCCGTCTCTATAGCTACGACATTTGCAAACACATAATGCTATTTATGTTTTTAATTAATAATTCAACGATTTCGGAAAAAATATAATGCATATCTAAGGAGTAAAGTATTTTTTATTACTCACATGGTTCCATATGCGTAATTAAAAATTATACTTTAGTCCTTTGATATACAAATAACTATTGTCATACAAAATAATTTAATAAAATATAATATAACACTTTTTTACTTAATTATATTATAACTTTTTAATTTTTAACTAACCCATCAGATAAATTATATACAAGACATTTTTGTCTAAAAAAAATTATGAACTGGCTACATTTTTATAAATAAAATACATATAGCCTGCAGCAAGACTAACAATAAACGTCAAACAATCAGCAACGTAAGAAATTTGTAAGTTGTGAATTTAGTTCCAAATACAAAGTCTGCCAATTCGGTTACCACTATTTATTGTAAGTGTTTCCAACTTCAGCCATTTTGAAGCAGCAGCAACAATGTGCCCCATCTTAGCATGTTATAACCTGCTGAAATATTCCATTCAAAATCTTTTACAAGCCACAAGACTAGGAGTCCATTATGCGCTAAGTAACAAAGTCATTCTCCATAAAATCCAAATTAAATTAAGTCCTCTTATGAGGAGAGGTTAATGCATCTCATATGAAGTTCGACGCCATGTACCACTCCGCGTGCACTACTTTCTCCACATTGGCGACAGTGGCGGCTCGTGGATCCGAAAACAGGGCAAGCGACAAAAATGTAAAAAATGTGTATATAAATTTAATATAAATTTTGGTTTTTGATGAAAAATCGAAATTTGAAAAACAGTTCGATGTTAAGAATATTGTTTTAAAAACTTTTTCTAGTAATATTTTTCTCTAAAATGCACCAAAAATGATATATTAAAAAAGTAAGAGCGACACTTTCGTTATAGGTAGAGCCAACTGCGGTCTGGAGGCAATAGGTGATAAAAATTTCGCCTATACGCATAGCTTCAACAGTTATATACAGTCTTATACGCAGGCGTCTAGCTAGGAGCTAGGAACTATGGATAGGGGAGAGCGGGCATACAGGCGGCTGAATAGGCAAAATTTCTGTGGCCCCTACCACAGTTGATCGTATTTTTAGCAGTTGCATAAAAATCCGATTTAATAAAATAAACAAGAAAATATTATTCATTTGATTTAAAAATAAAATGTAATTCACAAGAAAATGATTTATTATGGAAAAACCTTATCGTATAGAATAAAAAAAAATAAAGAAGCAATAAAAAATACAATAAAATCCGTTTATAACGATACTGCTTACAGCGACAAACTGATCATAAAGTCGGAATTGTAACCTCTTATTTCAAAGCCCATATTACATATACACGCTAATGTTATTTTACCTTCTTCGATTATAGTGAGGAAATTTGTGGGGTCCCTTCGATGTCGTTATAACTGGATTTTATATTTCAAAAAGAAATAAACAAAAAAATCACATATTGCAACAATAAATTCTATAATACAATAATAATACTACATTAGTAAAGTCGTCTTACCGATGAAGTTAAACAGATTTAGTAATTCCTGATTCAATTGCCACATGACAACATTGCCCACATGCTTTTTTTCCCTAATATTCATGAACCTGGGATATAAAATAAAAATTCCAGAAGAAGTGGTTTAAATTAATGATTAAAAAAACAATAATATGGCCCTGATACCCTGATATTTAGAATTAGGAAACAATACCAATACCACACTTTTGAAGTATTTAAAAGTATATTTTCTTTTTCAACTAAATAAATAAAGTTGATTTTTTCGATGCTCTCTTTCAGAAATTAATATGTATTATAAAGTAAAAAGACAAATTAAAATATATTTTGTTTATTGAAAAGTCAGGGTAGGCATCGCCTACCTTGCCTACCCTGACGAGCCGCCACTGATAGGCAAGTAGTCCGTGGACTCATCATTTCCAAATTTAAACGCGGGTTCATAACGCGCTTGTGGAATATTCAAAACGAGAAATTTATGGCTTGCTTTGTGATAGCGGCTTTCGGTTCCGGGTTTAAATAAGGGTAATTGAGGATTAATTATAGATATGGAGATGAATTTATAATACAAAAGAATGGAAATGAAAATTTGGTGGTGCTCGGCGTTGCATTAATTGTATTTTAATACCGCAGGAATTCAATTACTGCAAATATCGTTCTAATGCACCACTAAAAGGTAAGAAAAAGAATAGCCCAATTACCAGAAACTAGCATTATAATTACAATTTACTCAAGAAAGAATTTAGGAATAATATTAGATACAGTAAAAATGAACGACCGTAAATAGGTGTGAAAACAAATAAATTAGAGCAAATATTTTGAACAATTACTGCAGATAGAAATAGAAAAACAATAATAATTGAAAAACATATTGCTGTAGTATTGTAAGACTTAAATAGATAAACTGCGACACAGTAGCGGTTCGTGAACTAAAATTTTGGTGAAGCCGGTGATAGGAACTGAATAAAAACTACTTGAAATGACATTATTTTATCAGAAAATAGACAATATTATGAGTGTTGCGAACGTCATTTATTACCTGCATACCAGAAGAAACTGTTGCGGTGTCAGTCGCATATTCGCTTCACCCACGTACAAACAGACAAATTAGGAAATACTTGAGGCATGCCTCAAGACTCACTTTTCTGAAGCAGATAATGCAGCGAGAGAAAAAAAGATAAACGCTGTACGCATTGCAACATCATACATTGATGAAGTTTGAGGCAGAATAATTTTTGCCTGTAGACGGCACTGCTTTGGGCGTACCAATACTTTATTCGATAATGTGTACAAGATAGGAAAACAGTGGGAATTTGCAAACTAGATCATGTAGACATATTGCGCTCTAAATTTAATTTCCAAAAGATTGGGATTTAAAAATACAATCCAAATTCTCCTCTCTTCATTTTGTATGGTGAGGCACTACCTCACCTGCCTTTGTTTGACGAATCGCCACTATTGCGACAAGTAACAATTAATAATAATAATCTCTTTATTTCTTTAGATATATGTTTACATACATAGAAAGCATCGCAGTCCAATACAACATATTAGTACTTAAATAATTACATAAATAAAATCATGTAGTGGGGTAAACTTTCAATCTAGATTTACCAGAGAAAGAGAGAGAAATAGAGAGAAAGAGAGAAAGAGAGAGAGGGAGTGAAAGAGAGACAGAGAGAGAGAGAGAGAGAATTAAACCAAAATATTCCTGCAACGTGGGGAAGCTTTTGTCGAGTAGATATCATTATTAAATTTATTCTATTCCTGGATTTCGCATATATTTACCGGTGCAGACTTCAATATTCTCAGGCCAATGATATTAAGATTCTTATTTGTTAATATATGCTAATAATATTCTAGAACAATTATTGTAGAAATTAAAGTACCTACCGTCTAGAAAAAATAAATAAGTGGAACAAATGCTGATTTTATAAACTGGAGTAAATAAATAGTGCAATTATTGATGGAAAATAGAACATATATTTATGAATAAATTTAGAACAATAGAATAAATTGGCCTGTATCATTCATTAAGTAATAAAAAACTAAGAATAATTTTCCTTAGTTCTTCCGTATTACAGTAGTTATTATTGTGTAACTATGGTGAACGAATATACGAAGCTTTGTATATTCGAATATACTAACATTCGTATATTCACTTTAGGAGCGTTTGCTATTTTGTTCTGTATACTCAGAACTGTCAATGACATTTTGACATTTTAAATTCTATATATTTACGGAGCGTAGAACATGATCTTTTTCTTCAAACATAATATCGTCTAAAAACCGAATCTGTAATTTTTATCTGAGTCCGTGCACAACCGAAATGACATTTACAGTTACAGCTCCGAAATGAATAATTGATTAAAATAAAAAAATTACCTAATAAACCACACAAACGGCAAGTATTGAAATAAAAAACTGACTAGTGAACATATAATCATTTGTGCGGTTTGACATTTCGTTTCTTGTGTTAGTTTTTAATATAATTTTTATTCATGATAAAATCTATCGTATACAATTCGACAATTGAAAATTCTCGGCATGCTCGACGAGTTGCCTTTAGGAAATACCAGTCGACTTACGGTCTCTACGTCTAGTATAATCTAGAATTTTCAATCGTCTTGTAGTATAGTATATAAATATAACTCAAGTTATATGTAGAGTTGTCGGTTGGATGGCTGAGCGAGCTAGCGCACATCTCTAACTCGCTGTGACGTCATTCGAACTTGAGATCGTAGGTTCATGCCCCAGCGACCGACAATGTGTGATTTGTCATAAAATGAAAAACACAGCTACTTATGTATCACACTCGAATGCTATAGATTTGTCATCTATACATCTTAAATAGAAGTAGCGCTGGCATGAAACAACCGACAGTGCTATAGTTAGAACTGCGGCTCGGTGAGTTCGGATGCCATATGCTCCGCTTGGGAGATACAGGGACACATTATTATGTAGAGTTATTGTGAGTAGAGACAAATACAAGATCAAAAATTGTGAGATAATAGAGCAGAAAAGTAGGTTAAAGTAGAGAACACTACAATTTATATTAATACAATGAAAGAAGAATAGAATAGAATATGTATCTTACAAACATTTCAACAATGTTGTTAATAATTCAGTATACGTGACACATTTTAGAAAAACAGCACTTCGGAGCCCAACAAAGCACATAACTTTTTAACGCCAAAACTGTGTGCATTGAATTGAAACAGCGATTGCGAATTACAAATCAAATCAAATTTCAATGTTCACGACTCATTACTCGCTACCCTTGCATCCATTTCAAAAATTGCAGTGTGGTAAAAGTACGGCGTGCGGCGTGACAAAGGGATGCCAACACGCGATAACAAAATTATAGTGATTATTTGGTTATTGGCAGTCATTTGTTGGGGCATTCTGTGATTGTCTGTTGGCAAAATGTATTATATCCTTCCGGGCCACAATGCCAGATATATTGGAATGCATTCACCGGGTTCACCGTAGCTAAATGGCAGATATGATGCGAAGGGATGTGTGAACCACGCTGATGGATGCAGTATTCTCTCCCCAGTGTACAAATCGGAATGCATTGGTTACTGTTTCATTTCAATAAAAACTGCTTTTTAATGTATCAGGTAACACCTTGCTGTGGTACCTAGATGGTAATCTATAATTGGTATAAAATATGTAGCATGGGAAAGGATATGTGATACTGAGAAAGTATCGATATTTGGATATAAAAATATCGAATAAAAATTGTCGACACTAGTATTGGATTGAAAGAAAATGATCGATACTTCCAAAAATCGAAAGAAAAATATAGGAACCAATGAGAAAAAGTACATATTTTTTTTTAAAATGTAAAATAATTTTTTGCACTTCCGGGAATAAAAGCCTACTTTCCTGATGGATACAGCAACATTCCCTCGCCAATGTATAAATCGGAATGCATTGGTTACTATTTAATTTCAATAAAAACTCTTTTTAATGTATCAGGTAGCACCTGTGATCAGAAGATAATAAGGATGATAATCTATAATTGTTACAAAATATGTAGCATGGGCACAGAATAGGTTTATACAGAAGCGACAGTAAGACAGAGAAACGAGAATTAGAGAGAGATGGAGACTGTGCACAAATTTAAAGGGCTCATTGTTTAAAACCGGAAAGTTTCCTCACATCTTAGAGATAGATAGGAAAAGGGTACAAATTTAAAAGTCTACACAATGCTTCAAGGTCATAGAACTGAATAGGGGAACATGAAAGGTACCGACACGAAGTGTCGCTTCTGTATGTAACTATTCTGTGGCATGGGCAAGGATATGTCATAATGAGAAAGTATCGATATTTGGATACCAAAAATATGGAATAAAAATTGTCGATACTAGTATCGGAGTGAAAGAAAATTATTATTAAGTTATTAAAATAAACAAATTAACAGAAACAAGTGCCAAAGTTAAAAGCATGGTTCTTGCTTTATTTTTATATAGTAAATTATTTTTCTTAGAAAATTATGGAGGGAAATTATTTTTAATAATTTTTTAGGTACTAACTAATAGTAACTCAGAGGAAGATCATTAAGAATTTATGAAAGATAATCAATAATAGTGTATAGTGTATAGTTGAATTGTATTTTTAAACCATATATATGTTATAGAATTTTGCTCAAGTGTTTGCTCAATTCTTACAAATAACCAAAACAACGTATTTGCTTATCACACATTAATCTATCAAAACTTAACCAGATCGTAACCACTTAACTATCGCTGTTAGTTTAGCTACTAAAAAGTAACCAAGATCTTCGAATCGAATTGTTACTTTGGTTTAATTTCGCAATATTCCACTTGCTACATGTGTCAGATCTGAGTCCAAGTTTTACAAACGAGAATACAAAGAATAACAACAGTATATTATACATGAAGGATGAAAAGACTATCATGTATAAAATGGTATTCTTAGCCGTATATATTAGTTTTTTCACTACTAGAACTTAAATTCCATTCCTACTTAACCAATCACGTTACAATATTTTAATTCATTCATCTCTTAGTTTACGAATGATTATTGAGTATCGCCTTCCCTAACAACAGAAAAATTCCCCTAATTTATAGACAAACCGTGCCATATTTTCAATCCGGAAAGGTTTACATTTTAATAAAACCCGAATTAAAATTCCACAATCGCGCCGCCGTTCGGGAAACACAAGAAACATCTTACTCTGGTAGCAGCCAATCCAAATACATTAAAAAACTCTTAAGCCCTATTCAAAAACATATAAAAATCGATTTGCCGAAGCCGAGGGCCAAATTCGCCCGGAACTACTGGCATTAGGACGGCGTAAATCTGCAGCTACTCCCAACCGCCAGACTTGCTGGATGATGGCTTGGCCAACCTTTCCCACAATCGGTCAATACACTCTATATTATAGCTTTTATCTTGTTCATGGTATAAACTATATACTAATAAATAAATAAAGGATTTAAAATTTATCACGAAACAACTACCTGAGGTATAGTCCGACAAAAGATCTCGAGTTGAAGTTTAAATTGTTTTCAAATGAACTATAAGATCATCATTTTCTGCAACATAACATTTCTAGATAAAACAGGTTTATACGTACGACCCTGTTTTATATAGAAATGTTGTGTTGCAGAAGATGATGATTTTAAGACAAGTTAAATTCGTCTGGATAATGGACGCCGATTATTTAAAAGCCAAGAAATGACAAAAGTACTGGATTCATTCTTTTAATAAAATGAATTGTAAAAATAGCTAACATGTCTTTTCAAAGGAACATCAATAGCAAGATTTCCCAATAATAATTCTGTGGTGTTATTATTAGAATACTTCTCCAAGTTATGATTTTAAAGTATTTCTTACTTTTTAATAACTACCTCCAAACCAAATTAAACGTTTGACGTCTTGACTATCTCTCGTTAAGCTATTTAACAGTAATAATTTGAATTAAATAAAATTTAAACATTAAATGGTGAAACAAGAAATAAAACGTAGAATAAGATCTATTTCAGAAATATATTTTTTCAGGTTTTGTCATGACATTAATAGTATATTACTAACCGATGTGGAAAATGTCTCATTACTATCAAGGGCGAAGATATAGCCCAGAGACATAAAATTTTTCACCGAGCTTGTATATTACTTTATTCACAAACTGAAATTAATAATCTCACACGAATAAACAAATGCTTTGGTTTGGTGTTGATCATCTGTCACATAAACAGTTAGTTTAATTTCTAACCATAAATATTGATTTCATTGCGCTTGGAAAGTGAGTCTAGTTGGGGTTGGAAAGTATCTACTTCTCAGCTTTACTCACGTTGTTCTTTTCAAACACTTGGAAAATGAATTTCCCTGACTACCTAAGAGGTTTTCCAAAAATTTAACGTTTCTATCTTTTAATATTATAATAGTTTTAGAAACACCGCCAACTTTTTTTTCCATTAATTAGAATTCGGAACATATTATCAAGTAATCTGGTAATTGAGTTAGAAACACCGGTAAATATTTTTTTTCAAAACAGGTTGTTATATGTTTATTTTAATTTCAATATAAACAACTACGGCATTTATAAATATCTATACTACGAAAAATTCGTATGAATTGAATTCTCTACATAGTCAAAGCGTAATTATAAAAGTATACAGCATGTAAGTAAGGATTAATGTCTTTTGCTATAAGTTCAATAAATGCGCGAATTTAAAATCCAAACAATTGTTCTTGGACTAACTGTACTATGATTTTCTATAAAATAGTATATTGTACAACATGCATGGAATGGTATTCATTTCATACTCGTATGAAATGGACATTCCAAGCGATTTGTACTACTTTCTCTACAACCATAATATTATTTCCTAATTCATTTACATATCAATAATAAAGATGTCTGCATTTGATTACTTCTTAATAACTAGTTACAAAACAAAAATTAAATAATACAATTTTGGACGGAACTGGAAATATGAATTTATGGTTGCAAACATACAACAAGCAAATATCTTAATGGTTGTAGAAAAAATATGTTGTTTGATTCTCAGATGTACTGAGACGTCAGAATTTGAGTATCGAAAGCTAATGTGAACATTGGAAACCGCATGGATGAAAAGCCTATACACTAATACGAATTAGTACCGAACAGTTAGTTGAATAAAGGACATACAGCAATGAAATATGAACATAATCGTAGCTTACTGATTAAGTTAATAATAGATACGCAGTGTATCCACTCAGTATGTTAATATATGTTGATCTACACATGTCAATCACTCATCTGCAACTGCATTGTATACGGAACACGATTACGGGATGTTGAAAACAATTGGCGCTGCCTAGCAACGGGATAATGCGCTAATGTTTATCCTGTTATCACTCGCACTTACAGAGCGGTAATTTGAGATGTGCACGTATGAATAAGATTAGAAGGATCAGATAGCAAGTACAACAAAAACAAATCAGGTGGAATAATCCCGCTGTGTAAACCAAGCTCAAGCTTGCAGGGGTGATGTATGCGGGGCTGTATGTTAGAGTAAGCCGGATCTAGTTACCACAACCTCACGGAGATGTTAGAAAAATGTTAATGCATCGAATATGCAGCAGGTACGAAAGGATTAATAGTTGGAGTCTAATGGAACATAATTATTATCATATGTAATAGCGTAAGTGATTAATTTTTCTGATTTTTTTTTTAGATTCTTACTATATTCTATTTAATAACTAAGAAGAGTGAACTGAAGTTGGCGCACTAAAATAAATACTTCTGATTGGCTAACGTAACGCCAGTTTTACACATCAACTATCGTAACAGAAAGGGTTTTAAGTTTCGTTTCACTGTTATCAGATTCTTTAGGTTATTACTCTAATCACGTTCTTATTGTATTTTATATTCATTTGTGATATTTTACAAATTTTGTGTGCTTCAAACTTTATTGTGATCTATCTCAGTGTAAATGTGGCTACAGCATTCACTCCTCGTAGTTTTTAAATAGAGTATAGAGCTGGTCGTCTTAGCAAATTATCGAGATAAATTAGTAACAGGCTGAGTAAAGCAATTGAACATTTGTCAGGATAAAATTTAAACACGAATGGTATTCGGATGACTATTTCCAAAATTAAAATAAGTGAATAAAAACTAATTTGAAAGATATATAAACATTATTTATAGACATAAAACGTCAAATTTTTTTTGCTTAACAAAACACATGCAAAATATAGCATCTTATTGTATTAAAGAATGCTACTTCTTATTTCCAGCGGCACAACTAGTGATTCGGGTGAGACAAAATATATCACGAAATTTCAGGAATTTCTTTCATTCATCATATAAATTATGGGTACAATACGCATTTCAAATTAAATATACCTACACTTAGAATACACATTTCGAGAACAATATGTAGCTGCTATAATTTTGAAAATCTCAACATATCTAACAGTATTTACTTGCAATAAATTATCCCAAATAAATTCATAATAATATATTGTGTTATTAAGAGTAAAAGTTATAATTTTTGTGGTGTGCGTCGTTTGCACGACGAGCGAAACAATTCATACAATAACACGCGAGGCACACAAAGACACACTCCGAATGAACATTCTATTTTTTCTTCAAACGTAGATATTTAAACAACTTCTTGAACTTGACGTTCAAATTATAGGTTAGTAATTTAAATCTGTCAGTTGATGATGGTTTTTAGTAACTTTATCTTAGGTTGTCTAGTTTTATAGTGACATTTAGAGCGATATTACAGATTTCTATTGTACAAGTTATTTTTTATTCGCTGATTCTACATAGGTTGCATGGACACTTATTTATGTACCTTCTACACTGGCGGCGTAGAAGTAGCTATATTTCTAAGACCCTACTTTTATGACGTTTGCAGAAGAAGCATATTTTGAATCAATTCAAATTTTCTATCAGTTGCACTATTATGAGCACAAGCTCTTTTATTTTATTTTATAGATAAGAATTTACCAAAAATTTAATTCTATAATGTATACTAAGGCAGTCAGTTTAATTAGGTTCCTACGTATATACCTACATGTACATTATAAAAAAAATACATTTTTCAATAACTTCATTAATTTTTAGAACTAGAATAGATTAACTTTATTCTGATGAGATAAATAGGACAGTAGAATGTTTTATTTCATTCAGGGAGGCTTTAAAAGTTACAGGGGATGCTGAGCCCCCTTTGGCGACCCCTTGGCTACGGCCCTGGGTTGTCTCCAAACAACCGTACTAAGGAAATGCTTTTATTCCAAAAACTTATAATTTGAAATTTTTGGATATTACTTTATTACGTCTCTCACCTAAATTTAGTTTATTTTCTATAATGTTTAACGATCGCTAACTACTATATATGCAATGGAATGCTAGCAGTAAAATCTACTGGATTCGACTTGTCAATATTTACCATAGGCGATATAGTTTTTAGTAAAGTACCCCTGATTATTTCAAACACAGCATACATTTATGTATATAATTTTACATCTTGTAACACCTCGTACAATACCACACACCATCTATAACAATTAGCACGACCTGTGATAACTAAAAGTGATCCCGTACCCGACTGGCTCGAATATCAATACTCTGGTGGGTGTATGTTAAGTAGTACCGCAGACAGAAATGCTAACAACGTCGGCAACCGCTCGTTAATATAAACACTGGCTGCTGCTAGAGCTGTACATATGCAAGACGTCCAGGCTGATAATGAAAGTGCTGCTGTCTGCTCACCGGAAATAAGCAGGGAAATGGACGGTGCTCGTGCATGATTTCAAGCACCTTGTTTATTACGTAAAGTACATGCTTCAATTCTAACAACACCGCATTTAACAACACGTAATAAATTAATGATAAATAAAACACATCTGTTTTCTACTCGGATTAGACCTTATTGGTTATTGATATTTTAAGTTAAGTTAGGTAAACGGGCCTATATCTTAATTAAATATAAGTAATTAGACAAGACCTACTGAGAAACTTCGAATATTAATTCGTATCTTTAGTTAAAAGTAACAGAAGCTATTTCTGGTAACAACACATAATAAATTAATGAATTATAAATAAAACACATCTGTTTTCTACTCGTATGCGACTTTATTGCTATTTTAAGTTAAGTTAGGTAAACGGGCCTATATCTTAATTAAATATAAAAATGTAATTAGACAAGACCTACTAAGAAACTCCGTAAATTAATTCGTATCTTTAGTTAAAAGTAACAAAAACTATTCCTGTATCAGTTAGACTGTTCTTACAGTGATTGAAAAATTGTCTCGGGTAAAAATTTTATTACCATAAGGTTAAAGATAACATAAAATTTTACAAAAACTTTTAATTCTTGAGTTAAAAATGGATTTATACATAGTTCACAATTATTGTATGTTTAACTGATAGATAGAGTCCAAAATTTTCGAAAATAGATGCCGATACTTATATTTAAAATTTACAGAATTTAATTATCTCTTTTCGTTCTTGAGATTTTTGCTTTCAAAGTTGCACATAATAGTGCATATCTCTAAAATGAGTAGAGATATAATCTCAACTATACCAGTTGAGGGCAAAGGTTACGTAAAGAAATATTTTTTCTGCGTACATCTTTTTGGAACGATTCAGTGAAAATGAGAAAATCGAGAAAAATATAACTAATCTTTTTTTTTGAAATTTGACAATTGACACATTTATCTAATTTTGCCCGTAGAATTGAATGATGTGCTAAGCTTGAAAAAACATATATTTTATTAATTTATTTAATAATGTCAAAGCTAGTACTTGAAAAGAGTTCAAAATTCGATTATATTAAATTTCTTTAATAAACAATCTAACAATGCCAACTATGTAAAAAAAAACCACATCATGGAATGTATACCTACAGATTTTTTTCATGTCAAGTACCAAAATTAAATTAGACATTGTGTACACAATATACGCCCTTAATACATAAACAACTTTTGTTAATTTTATTACTTTATAAAACCAGAACGACTGTTTTCTTGGACTTTTATTTACAAATGATTAATCAACTAAGTAGTAATTTTAATCATACATAATTTTTTGTAATAATACTTGTTGAAACCAGAGTAGAATATATGTGATGTCCAATTGCAGAAAACGTTGTTTGAAGTTAATTAAAGTAGGTATGTCCAACACGGTTAAAAATGAAAAGTACGGTCAATGCTTAACCACGTAGCAAGCAGGGTGATATAACTGATTTGTATCATGCACCCTTGTTTAGGGGTGTGAAAATATGTATGCCATTTCACTGTCTATTGCCCCGCTCATTCTGCTCGTGATTGACAGCTACATTTCCGCGTAATTTCAACACCCTTAGGCCTGCTCTGCGTAGTATTATTATTAGTCCATTACCCATGCAATTATGCAAATATCTGACAGTCATATCTAATCATGGGGCTATCTTAGCTACAACATTCTTCGTTTTTATTTGTACGAAATGAAGGAAGTATTGTAATCACGAAAAAATCTATTTAGATTAGTTTCGGCGTAACATTATCACGTATACAGTGTGTGCAATGAAACGCGAAACATAGGACTGTAGCATGGGATTTCAAATAATTTCGGTTACTGTCTCTCCTGGCAGATTTAGAACAAAACTACAAGAGTAAAAAGTTATTACAAATTAAATTCTACATTAGATAAGATTATAATTGATGCAACAGCACGTCTCCAGTACGAGGTATATCAAATATAAAATGTTATATTTTCGTATTTCGTTAGAAATCAGACAGCCATGGAAATAAAAGAAAATATATGTGTCAGTTGTGACAATTAAAGATATGTCATTACAGATAATTTTATATTTTTGTAATGTTGGTATACTATTAAAAAAAAAAAACGAATCTAACTTCAACTTAAACAATATTAAAATACAGATAATAAGAATTATAATCAGTAAACTGTCACATGTATATTTCTTTTATTTCCATGACAATTTGACAAATTATAAAACAGTAGACAAACCAAAAATTTTATTTTTCATCAAAGACAAAAATATTTAACGAAGCGTTATAACTATAACGAATGTTTTATGAATACGGGCCAGTGGCGTAGGCAAGGGGGGATTTATGGGTCCGGACACCCTCCTTGACGAATATAAAATAAAATATTCATATATATATATATATATATATATATATATATATATATATATATATATATATATATATATATACAGGGTGAGTCTGGGAAGACGCCCCCCCCTTTAACTTTTTTATTATAAGTAATAGAAAAAAATGGCTCTTATAAAAGTTTTATTATTTTACATATACTAGTTGATGGTAGATGTAGATATTTTTTATAAAGTCAGGTTTACAAGATACGACTATCAACTTTTATTTTTCAAATGGCAACCTATAATTATTTGAATAAAATAGAAACCGCCATTTTTTTCTCTTTTCAACGATGTATTAACTTTTATTAATGTATTTGAAAAATTTCGAGAAAAATGAGATATTTAAAAATATTTGAAATAATTATTAAATAAATATTATAGGTGGCTATATGAAAATAAACAAAACGTAACAATGTAAAACAATTAAATTAATGTCAAAAATGTATACATTTGTTTGTTACTTACTGAGAAGGATGTTTACCCGATTTCGAGAAACATAGCCACCTATGATATTTGTTTAAAAATTATTTCTGACATTTCAAAATGATCTCATTTTTCTCGAAATTTTTCAAATACATTAATAAAAGTTAATACACCGTTGAAAAGAGAAAAAAATGGCGGTTTCTATTTTATTAAAATAATTATAGGTTGTCATTTGAAAAATAAAAGTTGATAGTCGTTCAACGATGTATTAACTTTTATTAATGTATTTGAAAAATTTCGAGAAAAATGAGATCATTTAGACATGTCAGATATAATTTTTAAACAAATATCATAGGTGGCTATGTTTCTCGAAATCGGGTAAACATCCTTCTCAGTAAGTAACAAACAAATGTATACATTTTTGACATTAATTTAATTGTTTTACATTGTTACGTTTTGTTTATTTTCATATAGCCACCTATAATATTTATTTAATAATTATTTCAAATATTTTTAAATATCTCATTTTTCTCGAAATTTTTCAAACACATTAATAAAAGTTAATACATCGTTGAAAAGAGAAAAAAATGGCGGTTTTTATTTTAGTAAAATAATTATAGGTTGCCATTTGAAAAATAAAAGTTGATAGTCGTATCTTGTAAACCTGACTTTATAAAAAATATCTACATCTGCCATCAACTAGTATATGTAAAATAATAAAACTTTTATAAGAGCCATTTTTTTCTATTACTTATAATAAAAAAGTTAAAGGGGGGGGCGTCTTCCCAGACTCACCCTGTATATATATGTAGTGCCCTTTGCTTGCTTCATAAAGAAAGTAGTAGGTGTTGTTCAATAAAATGTTTTACGATAGGTTTTTAGTTGCTATGTATTATTGAGTTGTCAGATTTCGACTAGAATAAACAGCAATATTTGTGTTCGTTAGATTTATATTTATTTTTATATATATTTTCGATTATACAATATTATTAACTAATATTTTTACATTGGTGACCCCGAACTGAATCTTCGCACCTTCGTTTTCGTCATGGAAGATGTACACCATGACTCTCTACCACTTCACCCTTCGGAAGCCGAATCTGTTCAACTTTCGACCCTCTCCACTTCTTTTAAGATTCCTGAATTTTGGCCGGCCGATCCAGAGCTTTGGTTTTCTCAAGTTGAAGCTATTTTCGCTTCCCAGAGGATCACTTCAGAGAGAAGCAAATTCGTAAGACTAATTAGTGCCTTAGGCCCACAGTTTGCCGCTGAGGTAAGAGACTTAATCATTGCACCTCCAGTGGAACAACCGTACTCTGTAATTAAAAAGGCACTGATTCAACGATTAAGTATTTCTGAAAAAGAAAAGCTACAACAACTATTAACATCTTCTATTATTGACGACAAAAAGCCTTCACAAGTCCTACGATACATGCGTCAGTTGGTCTCAGGGAAGCTACTTGACGAAACTATCCTCGAAGAACTGTTCATGCAAAAATTACCATTATCAACTCAATCCATTATTTCTTCTTTGTTGCACTGTTCCCTTGAAGAGAAGGCAGAAGTCGCAGACAAAATCGCGAGCATTTCCCAACCTTCAATAGCATCGATCTCGCAGGAAACAATTTCTATCAAAAAACTATCAGAAGATGTCAAGAAATTGCAGTCACAACTAGAACTTCTGACCACGGAATCACCTTCTCTCTGTTGGTACCACAAGAAATTCGGAAGCAACGCCAAGAAATGCACACCACCCTGCAACATGGAAGATTCTTTCAAAAAGAAAAAGGTTCTTCTCAACGAAACTGCTATAAAAATTTCAACTAATACAAAATTAATACCTTGTATTTCCAGTTGTCATCATCTTAATGTATCTGCAACACTATTTTATTTGACGGACAGAACGTCTGGGCAACGTTTCCTGGTGGACAGCGGTGCTCAGGTTAGTGTCATTAAGGTTGCATTTAACGAATCTAAACTGAAATTGTTACCTATTTCTTTACAAGCTGCCAATAAGTCATCTATTGACACATACGGTTTCAAAACTTTGACATTAGATTTCGGTCTTTCAAAACCTTTTACATGGAAATTTGTCATTGCAAATGTTCAATGCTCAATAATCGGAGCAGATTTTTTGACACATTTCAAATTAACTGTCAATATGTCAAAGAAACAAGTTTTAGAATCGGATCAATACACAAACAAAATACACTTCATAAAAAAAACCCAAACTCCTATTTCACCACAATCTTACTCAGAATTACTCTCACATTATCCTTCTCTATTAACAAATAAATTATATTCAAAATGTCAAATCAAACATAAAGTAAAACACTGTATAACTACTACCAGTTCCCCAACTTTTGCAAAACCACGCCGTCTAGCTCCTGAAAAATTGATGGAAGTCAAAAAAGAATTTAATAATATGCTAGAGATGGGTATAATAAGACCTTCTTCTAGTTGCTGGGCTTCACCCTTACACTTAGTTCGAAAAAAATCGGGAGAACTACGACCCTGCGGAGATTATAGAGCTCTCAATTCACAAACGATTCCGGACAGATACCCACTTCCTCATTTACAAGATTTTACGGCAAACTTACAAAATTCAAAAATTTACTCTAAAATAGATTTAGTAAAGGCGTATAATCAAATACCAATGGATGAAGAATCAATAGCCAAAACAGCAATTACAACTCCATTCGGTCTTTTTGAATACATAGTTATGCCGTTCGGTTTAAGAAACAGCGCTCAAACTTTTCAACGTTTCATTGACATCGTCACGAGAGGTTTAGACTTTTGTTTCGCTTATATAGACGACATACTCATTGCTAGCAATTCTCCGGAACGTCACTATGAACACCTAAAAATTATTTTTGACAGATTACAAAAATTTGGTATTTTCATCAACAAAGATAAATGTCAATTCGGTCAAAATCAAATATTATTTCTAGGACATAACATTTCTCCTTCCGGAATCAAACCTGTACATGAAAAAGTAGATAGTATTTATAAATTTCCAATGCCAAAGACACAAAAACAACTACGAGAATTTCTTGGTTTAGTAAATTTTTATCATCGCTTCATCAAAAACTGCGCTACTATTTTACATCCAATCAACAAACTATTAGATAACAAAAAAAATAGTTCTAAAGAAATAATTTGGACTAAGGAAGCTACTAGAGCCTTTAATATGATTAAAACTAAACTAACACATGAAACAAATCTTTCTTTTCCAATACACGGTGCAAAAATTAATATTATGGTTGACGCATCAGACATCGGAATCGGTGCTGTTCTTCAACAATTCGTCAATAATCAATGGGAACCACTCTCTTTCTTTTCGCGAACTTTTAACTCGACTGAAAAACGTTACAGCACATTTAGTAGGGAACTTTTGGCTATATTTTCAGCGATAAAAAAATTCAGATATTTCCTTGAAGGTAAAGAATTTTTTGTTTTAACTGATCATAAACCTCTAACTTTCATTACAAAAATAGCCAGCAATAATACTTATTCACCTCGCGAAATGCGGCAATTAGATTACATTTTTCAGTTCACAAATGACATACGTCACATCTCTGGCAAAAATAATCCAGTTGCGGATGCCCTTTCTCGCATTTCCATAAACATCCTATATTCAAATAGTCAAATAGACTATAATCAGATTGCAAAAATGCAACAATATGATCAGGAATTACAAGAGTTACTCGAAAACAAAAATACAAATTTAATATTTAAACAAATATCTCTACCTAAAACAGATGTTAAATTATGGTGTGATATTTCAACAAACACTTACAGACCATACATACCAAAACAATTCCAAAATCTTATATTCAAACATTTTCATTCATTCTCACATCCGGGAATTAAATCAACAATTAAATTAATTACTTCAAAATTCATTTGGAAAAATATGAAAAGATATTTAACTGACAAAACAAAACAGTGTTTACAATGCCAAAAAGCTAAAATAGTTAAACACACCAAATCACCTATTTTTCAATTCACAACTCCAACTTCACGTTTCAGTTCAATTCATATCGACTTAGTCAAGTTACCAAATTCACAAGGTTTTTCTTACCTTCTTACTTGCATCGACCGTTTCACCAGATGGCCTGAAGCAATACCTTTAAAAGATTGTTCTGCACAATCAGTTGCAACAGCTCTACTTGATGGTTGGATATCACGGTTTGGTGTACCAGCAACAATTACATCTGATAGAGGCCAACAATTTAATTCCTCTCTTTTTCAAAAACTACTAAAACTTTTAGGAACACATCATATACAAACAACAGCTTATCACCCTCAATCAAATGGCATTATTGAACGTTTTCACAGACAATTAAAAACTTCCTTAAAAACCTTTCAAAATCCTTCACAATGGATCAGTTTCCTTCCGTTGGTCCTTCTTGGAATACGATCCTCCGTAAAAAATGATATAAATTGTAGTTCTGCAGAACTCGTGTACGGCACGAACCTTAAATTTCCTGGAGAATTAATTCCCACAACTAAACATAACATATTAAATAAAGCAGAAGCAAATCAATATTTAACACTATTAAAAAACACAATCAATAAATTTACTCCAATCACTACAAGAATATCAACAAAAACATCACACAACATCCATCCAGATTTATTCAAAACTTCCCATATTTTAATTAGAAATGACACTATTGGTCCCATTCTTAAACCAGCATATAATGGACCTTTCAAAGTTGTCAAAAGATATGATAAATTTTTTAAAATTCTTATAGATGACAAGATAGAAACAGTGTCAATAGATAGACTTAAACCAGCTTATATCAATCATTTTGATTAACACAGTTCAGCAACCTCAATGACACAACTGTCATTCCGTTATATTGTTAATTTTTTTGATTTTTTACAACCTACTACTTCCTTTCTTGGGGAGGGCTTGTGTAGTGCCCTTTGCTTGCTTCATAAAGAAAGTAGTAGGTGTTGTTCAATAAAATGTTTTACGATAGGTTTTTAGTTGCTATGTATTATTGAGTTGTCAGATTTCGACTAGAATAAACAGCAATATTTGTGTTCGTTAGATTTATATTTATTTTTATATATATTTTCGATTATACAATATTATTAACTAATATTTTTACATATATATATATATATATATATATATATATATATATATATATCCATTTATTTACATTTTCTTAATAAATAAACAGATATACATACCTATGTATTAAGTAACCTCATCTAATTTTGAACCCCCCCTTTCAAAATTCCTGGCTACGCCACTGATACGGCCATTAATATATTTCGAACTGCAAACGCACTGTTGCAAAAGTTATGATTTTATCTGCTGTAGAATTTAATTTTGAACAACTTTATATTTTTGTAGTTTTGCTCTAAATCTATCAGGAGAGAGAGTATCCGCAATTTTTTGAAATTCCATGTTAAAGTTCTATGTTCCGCGTTTCGTTGCACACACTATAATACGTGATAATGGTATAAAATTGTTCACTTTAGAAGTTATTAAATAGTATGTTATTTATTACTTAATTGAATAAATAATAACATACAAAATAATTAATTTTCATGGACCATTTTATGTGTGACCGGTCTTATGTAACATTTGAATAACAGTTATTTGAACTTGATTCCTACGTGCAGTAAACGTGCACCTTCGAGACAAATAAAGTAACAAAACAATCCGAAATCACCGTAATTGAAATATCGGATTTTGATCTTGGCGGCGTCCCGTTAATGGGCGTTAGATGTGATTTTGGTTGTTAGTGTCGACAGCAAACTGTAACTATCTTCCGATGCTATAAGCAAGATAATTTGCGAACATGAGCTTCTAATACCCAAGTTGGCTAATGTAAGCAACGGTACTACTCGCAAAGTAAGATAGATTGATAATTAATAAATTACGCCATGAATCTTATTGGGACTTCGACGTGTTGGTTGTTACCAACTACAATAACGCACGAGTATAGTTATACGACTTGATTTAGTTAGTGGGATAGCAAATGCAATAACGTCATACTTGTTGCACATAACACTGAATTTATCTCAGCAAGAAAAAGTCAATTAATTAATAACATCTCTCATCTCTCTTATTTTCAATAAAACAGAACAAGAGTGTACTGGATTGTTACTGGAGAAACAATAGGTTGCTTCATAAATAATAAATATTATTAAAGTAAATATAGAATTTATTTAGATTTTTGCTGAGTAAAAAAACTGAACTAGACATACCTATTAGGTGAATTATGTGAGCAACACAAATCCATTATGAATATTTCCATAAATGCGCCAGAATGGATTATTCCATAGTTGTTTTCAATACGTGGAACAGTGAAACGTTAGGTTGACAGTTGAGATTTTTCAATATTATTCAATATTATTCACAATTATTACACTACCGTGAATATTTTTTAACATGAGATTTGTCATTTCCATGGTTACGATTTGATATTTGATTAACAAAAATGTATATTTGCTTGACTCATTTAAAATTAAACATAGGGAATGAATTTGATATTTGTTTTTTGGGTTATATAATTTTCTGTCGGGCTTATACCAAGTGCAACAACAATTTTAAGAATCATTCGTAGCAATGGTAGAATAGTAAAATGGTCTGCTAGATCATTCGATCTTACATATCCAGATTTCATTTATTGGTAACCTTTACAATGAGAAGGTAGTATTGGGGAAATATTCAAAATTTAGATCGATTAAAGGTTCAAATTCTAAACATTTCTCAAAATATTACAATTGCCCAAATATCGTCGTATGTAATTGATAAGTTTTATAGCAGATTACTTAACAATAAGTGGATGGATTTTTGAAAATTTATTGTATTTATTGTTCAATTATTCGTTACTATATTTACTTGTTGTGTAGCAGACAAATCTATTATAGAAAATAGTTCATATTAATGTGCTTATTTCAAATACACAAAAAAAATATCTCTTTTCGTTCCTCACCTCAATACAGTGTTTTTTTTATAGATCTCAAAAATGTATTATTTCGGCTAAATATGAAAAATGTTATAGTGAAAACTAAAAATTGTAACTTTTCGTGTTTAACTGTCATTGCGAATAACTTTTAATTGGGTGTGACTTTTTAAATTTTTTATTGACCCCTCTGTAAAACAAACAATGATTGTATACCGTAAATCCATTTTTAGTAAAAAAGTGAAAGATTTTGTAAAGCTTGAATTATTCTTTAATCTTTTAGTAATGAAATAAACATTACATAACATGTAGTAACATGGAGTAAATAAATATAGCAAAGTGGCAGTTAAAAAACTGATTACAGTTTTTTTGAAGTTTTCTTTAGTAGAATATTTTCATAGTTGTATTTAGCTTATATTAATAGATTTTTTTGAGAGAGAATGGCAGTAATTAAAAGTTGTGTTAAACCAGGACGGTTTATAATAAAAATGTGAAAGTTTTTATTTAATTCAATGCTCCTTGCAGCATAACATGCAAACTCTTTTAACTCGGCAAAACAAAGAAATTTGAATATGCAAAATATAGTTTTTACATGCGTTTATGCGGCAAAAAATGCCTCATATTCATGTAATTTTGGTCTAAATGTAAATGAAACTGCATAAAAACACGCGCGCTGAATCCCGCCCTGTACAACTTAACATATACCACTACATATTACAAAAAATCCCCAAAGAAAAACCAGGCGTGAAAATCCAAGTAATTCAACGTGTTCCCACCCTATGCCTATCTCTATTTAGCGCATTAGCTGCCCATCGCCCCGTCTCGCTCCGACAAGGATAACAGACAAAAACTCCGCGTTGGGCAAACAGGAGTTAGCTCGGGTCGCGAATGTGGGTTTTTACAGCGAAAACATTTTTATTGAAAATGCGTAATGTTGGTAGCACGTGACGTCATCACGTGGCACACAATGGGAAAAGTTGCGGCTCGCGGTAGGCCATGGAACGGAAATGCGGTTGTCGTTTGTTTCAAAGGATAATCGAATGTGGAATTGGAAATATCTGTAGAAAAACTTCCCACTTTTTCCCGGACCATTTTCACGAATTTCACGTTTATTTAATTATTTTCTTCACGCTTCCAACAAATTTTCATAGAGTTGTTACGTGGTAACGAATAATTAATATCAGCAATAAAAATTACTAACTTAAGGAGGTAAAGTCGATTTCCTTGAGTTCACCCTCATCAGGTCATCAATGTTGTCGTCTAGATCTAGACTTTCTAGAATCTTGTCTTGTCTTGTCTAGATTTTCAACATAAGACCGATACAACTTTTGTCTTGAAATTTCAAGACAAGCCAAGACTTTCTTACTCTAGATCACGACGAGACAATTTTCAAGACTCAAGTGTATATATTTTTTTCTCTTTTCAACAATATTAATATCATTCCAATGAAATCACAGTATTTTGATGAATTGGACGAATCATGATTAAAAATTCACTAATAATTATCAGTTACTGGTAATTGTCGCACAAATTTCACTATTTACAATGAAAGGTCACGAGGCTTTCTCACTCAGATCCTATCGGATTTATAAATTAAAACTAGTCGATTCCCGAATTTATAGATGCTATCCTTGGAGATATCATATTTTAGAAGATAGTTTGTTTACCAAAAAATGGCCTTTTCAGATTATGTTTCAATATAAGATATATAATTTTTTTGTATTAATTTTCCAATAAATTATCCTCTTTAAATTATTTTTTTTCGTTTTTATATGACCTATTTATTATAAAATTACCCGGAGGTATTCAAATTTTGTTTATTATTAAAAACAGGAAGTCGATTTTTTTCTGGTAAGGCTTGTATTCATCATATAATTATAAATTATATCGAAACGTTTGATAGAAAATAAATGTTTATATAAAATTTATTTTAAATTAAAACAATGTTGTACTTTTTTTTTAAATAAAAATAATTATATTATAATTAGATTATTGAAGAAGATAAAAATTATAATTGGATTAGAATTAGATTCTAAAAATACAAACTATCTTCTAAATCAGTGATTCTTAAACTTTTTCATGTGAAGGCACGCATGTGCAAATATATACAGAATTGTTTCTCATTTTTTAATTTATAATGTGTAAAGCTAAATTCTTCGTCTTCTGTATTGCGCAATTTAGGCTCTACCCATTAATTTCATTAGTGCATCTGTTTGGCGTCCCAGGTATAGATCCTATTTTTTTAACAATAACAACAGATCCTTACATTTCAAAAGTAACAGTGAAAAAATTGTGCAGATTATACTTTCCTAGTAAAAGATTTCTCTGACCGTAAAATTTGTACAACCAAATTTGCTTGAGTGCGAAATTTGATATGTTCATTTCAAATATAAACAGAATTGTTTCACATTTCTTAATTTATAATGAGTAAAGCTGACTTCTGAATATATTGTACTGCGTAATTTAGGCCCTACTGGTTAATTTAATTAGTGCAACTGTTCGGCGTCCCAAGTATAGGTCCTATTTTTTAACAATATGTAACTGATCCTTACATTTCAATTCAAGAAAGAGTGAAAAAGTTGCCAAGATTGTACTTTCCTAGTAAAAGATTTCTCTGACCGTAAAATTTGTGCAACCGAAATAGCTTGAGTGTGAAATTCGGTATGTAGGTAATTTTCAAGACCTGGAGAACCTGCAACGTTGTGCAGCAATATTCTCACTTAAACAGGTGAAATTCCTGTCCCCTACTCCACATAACTGTAACCATTAAAGCAGCTCATATAACTATACACTGCACTATTTGTTACTACATTGTTTCATATATTTCAAAATTACTACCTTGCAAACTGCAAATAACCTCACTTCATAACTGGAAGTAGATGTTATATATTTTATTATTCCCACTTTATTCGCCAAGTAAAAATCGTTGCGAGAAGTGTTTATCCGGGAGTCGAACCATAAACCACGTGACTAACAATGGCGCGGCACTTTAGATGCAAATGCATTCACTTAATTTCCGCGTTCTGGAACACTGATCCCTCTGCTGGCTTTCGGCTACATTACGGAACACCTTAGAAAGATATGTGCAGCCGTTTAGCCCTGTTACATTTATATGAAGCATCCACCGAATACCTACTAATTTCACAAACTAATCTCTCAAAGCAGAACGCAAAGGGAAAATGCAGTCGATACAGTTGTTCTAATTTATGAAATATAAAAAATAGATATTTGAATCGATAGTCTAGAAACTAAACTTTTGCGGAAGCGAGCTTCTTTTGACATAAAATGCGATCTCGCAAAGAGTTTCTGGTCAAGATTTTTTTCGCCGATGACACTTTTAATTTATTAAAGAAATATTATTGCTACTTAAAATTTTATGCACTATAGATTTTTATGTCAGAAACATTTTCGGTTCTGTAATACTAGTCATAATGAGACGGAGGTGAGAAAAATATTTCATTGTCTGTCAATAATAATAAAAAATGTGAAATATCCCAAAAGTACTCATTCTTGAGTGCAAAATTTTGATTTTGGGAAATAGTGTACATTGATAGGCCTCACCGCGCTGATTTTACATTTAATACAATTATTTAAAAAATATTTTGGCACCCCCATCAGCAGCTTTGTGAATTACTTGCCCTGTAGTTACTGCATACATAATCTATTTTATTATTAATTATTAATTGTATAAACTCAGTTTTAAAGAGAAGAAAATATATTTTTTATATAATTTATTGTAAAGTCAAACGGTACGCCAACATCTGATTTTGATATAGAAGTATCTAATCCATTCCCATTTATTTGAATTTGACATTTTTAATAGCAGTATTCTACTTCTAACATAGTTTTGCATTTTAATAAAAATTTCCTATTATCACGTTGTGGTACGAAAGAGAAATGCTTTTGGTGTTTTTTAAAGAACAAAACTAAGTTTAGATGTTTGCGAGGTCGAAGTCCCAAAGTGAAAAAACATAAATTAAAACTGTTCATTTTCATTCAAATATTACGATTAGAGATTTCTTGCAATCCATTCGTATCTATTTTTGTGCCTTTATTTCATTATGACTACTGTTACAGAACTCAAAATCGTCCAGAAACTCTCTGTTTCTAGGCCTTGGCCGGGAAAATGTAGGGGTGTCAACTTGAATATTTTAGCATTTCATTCTGTCAAACTTTTTAATTTTATTTTATTAGAAATGAAGTTTAATTAAAACAACTAGTTTTGATTTATTATTCATATTATACTCGTTTGTATGATTATGATTATGTTATTTGTTGAAAAATATCAATTCACATTCGTTTTATTTTTTAGGTTACAACAAATGTCGCAATTTTTTTTAATAAATAAGTGAATTTTTTATATATCCATTTGAACCGAAAATATTTCTGACAAAAACCTATAGAGAATTAAATTTTAAGTAATAATAATGTTTCTTTAATAAATTATAAGTGCCATCGGCGAAGAAATCTTGTGTATCACACTCCCAGAAACTCTTTTACGATATCTCATATTATTTGCAAGCCTCGCAAAAGTTTAGTTTCTGGACTAGTGATACAAATAACTATTATTGATTCTTTTGCATTTTGACTTTAAAAAATTAATACAGCATTTTATAGCAAAAACAGTATAATACTTATTTATAAATTACCTGCTTAACTAATCATATAAATTACCTAATTTTGCGTAACGCATAAAAGCTATTTATTTTTTAATCAACCCTTTGCAAATCCGTAGGCCTAGAGGCGTAACAGGGCGTTATTCTACGCGGAGGAAGAAAAAGGTTGTTGGTTGTTCGCAGTTAGCGTTACCCGTGTTAGGTGTAGGTGTTACTAAACGTTTAACCACCGACAGATTGTATAAGTCCTCCTGCTCGTTCAGCCTGCTTTTTATATGAGGAGAAACGGTGCGGCACAGGGGTGGACTCGCCCAGGGGAAAAGGAATGGGGAAGATTTGAAAATAGATGTGATTTATTTTAGTAATGGAAGTAAAAATAAATGTAAATAAGGTTAAGGCGCCATAATCCTATTAAACTTTATGAAATATTTTTTATTTATTTAATTAAATCTTTATTTGATACTGGTTAGCAAAATAACCAAGAAGCAAATGTGATTAAGTACGAGAAATAACTCCCATTGGAGTTCTTTCAGTTTTATGTTGTTTTTACTTCATAATGTAAATGTCAAATGTAAAGGTTTAGTTCTTTCAGTCTTCTTATTTCTGAGGAATAATCTAATAAATTAGTGCTAAATTATTAATATGGTTATGTAAGCGATTGTTATATCGAGTAGAGTATGTTTCTAATAGTCCTTTAATAAATATACACAATATTTCAAACTAGGTCGTATGTATAAAAAAAATTACTTACTTTTATAAGTTATGTACAGAATGATGTTGAAGATGAGACATACCTGTAAACAAAAAAAAATCGTTAGTTGTTTAAAATTAAAATATGTTATTGTTTTACAAAGTGTAAATTCAGATGAATACAATGACAAGTTGTAGCTCTAATAACTCGAATTTAAGTCGAATTAAACTCATAATACTCCACCAACTATTAACTGTTGTTGCCATAAAAAATCATGTGGCGTACCTTCCATATTAACTGAGGTGACGTCCGATAAACGCCCTCTAAGCTATAAATAGATATTTCTTTATATCTGCTCTAAAATTCGATGTACAAGGTCTCCAAAAATAATTGTTCAAGATTTATAGAACATGGAGAAGAAGTCAAAATAAATCGCAAAGTATTATACAACATATGTCCAAAAATGAACTGTTTCAGAGGTATGGGAGTTTATTTAGATGTAATCCTAAGTAAATACTGATTATCTCAATTCAAATTCAAACATGTTAACTAGTAACCACTATGGAACACATTTTATATATTTATTACTTATTATCCCATTATAGACACAATCGCCTGAAATGAAGAAAGTGTCTAAAATTTAGTATATTGCGAATGTTTTATTTGAACTAAATCTAGAACATGTTTGAGTCATCTTCAAAGAAGCCTAAGTACCTTTGTTCGATATCCATCCATTTAAACTATCACTCAACAAATTCTGCTTTCAGAGTAATTGCAGCCTAATGAAACTTATGTTTTCCTAATACAATAAAAACGCGTAGCGAGGAAACGGTGCTTGTAGTGCCGGAACCGGAAAATCCGCAGGAAAACAGCGCTGGTATATATTCCTGCTGTGCACCTGCTGTCTCAAGCAGGATAATGCAGGAGTATACGGCGCAGGTTTATCACCCGTCAAGTATTAGCCTTATAGCGGGATCATATTTTATGCCTTACGCGAATATGAGTGCTGTACTTCATAACTATTTCTCAGGAGACAAAATTGCTTCTACTATCACCAACTATGTAACTAAAAATGTAAATGTTACTTTGAATTTAAAAAGTAAACACAAACTGTGAGCAGTTTTTGGAATTATTATAGTTAAATATTACTAACGGTTTGTAATACATTAGTGGATGTGTCAATCTGCGTTATTACGGTAGTTTAGTTTATATACAGGCACTTCAGCTGATGCAGAGGTAGAATATATTTATTATTCAACTTCCGTTTAATAAAATACTCTTTATTTCACTAATTTCAGTTAGGTTATTGATTGAGATTATGATAGCAAATTGGAAGCTACACATACATAGAAACATTAAAAGCTATAAAAATAAAATATTTTGCCCTTAATATCTTTGCAAGTATTAATAATAAAGTTACTATATGTATTATATTCACAGAGACTCGTGTCTTACAATTCAAAAAACTTAAATGACAACTTTAATTACATTTATTAATAAATAATACAATCGTCCTTAGATATACATTATTCTTTCCAAAACCGTTAAATTATTAATTAAAAACATAAATAAATAGCATTATGTGTTTGTAAAACGTCAGCTAGATATGTGGATGGCTATGATAACAAACGTACTGTCAAAATATCAAATATTTCTTTATAATTTTTATTTATGTTTATACCTGCTTAGACATCGTCTGCATGAAATCTGATAAATTATTATCAAAGGTAAATAATAAATAAATTCACCAATAATATAATAGAATGATATGTTTGTTATTTTAGGTAGTGCTAAAATATAATACTTTTAAATTATAGGTTAATTCAGTTTGACAGATGAGTCCGTAAAGTTAAATTTTGTAAAGTTTTACTTTAGCTATTATTTTGGCTAAATTCGCGAAATGATATATCATGTACTTTAGTATCGATTTAAAAAAAATATTATGTATTTCTCACATAAATTCTGCATACTCAGCAATGGATAATAAAATACTTTGTTATGTGTGACATATTTATCAATTTATTTTTAACAGTTCGCTATTTGTATAGAACTATTTACCAAATGTTTCTAATTGTTGCGACTAAATAAAGTTAACAAAACTATAAATTACCTACTAGCAAATAGTTTTATAATCGAGCTTCTATCACAATACCGTCGATTCAACCGGAAAAACTTTTTAACAATGTTTTTATTTTAAATTAATTTGTGTTTTGCACAGCATAAAAGTTTTTTTATTCCTCTTTAAAAGTTTCGAAATTAATTAACTTGTACAGATTAAAATGTTAAGTAGGTTGGCGCCGAATTGTAAACGGAATTTAAAAATTTGATGTTGCAGATTTTAAAGTCATTATTTGCAGACGTAAAAAGCGAACATCATTTAATACAGAGTAAATGCTGTTTGCTGAAGTTATGGATTGTAAATCGAAATTTATGGCAAATTTGATAAAATATCGTTTATTAATCGTAAAAATGTTTTTCATTACTCGGTAATAATTGACTACAGCTTCATGTTCATAAAATTGAAATTGTAATTGTAAAATGAATTATACACACTGTTTCATATTCAATTCATATTTGCAATATTCTGCACTATATTGGAGTACACATAATTAAAATTTCAAGTGTGTTCTATTATTACTCTACGTATTGTATAATAGATAAATTGATGGAATTATTACTGTGCAATTTCTGGATGAAATTAATAGACATGTAATTGAATTTCTATTAACGGAAACTTATTTAATTTACCTAATTTACTTGCATATTATTTACCCTTCAATTTTTCACATTCCAGGTCTAATTATTTCGTTTGTTCTAGTATTTGTAAATATTTGTACCCAAATTTCACCGGTAATTGCTCTAATTACATGTTTCAAAATATATTCTAGTTTATTTAATTTCGGATTTATATTTTAAATTCTTGCTCTAGTATTTGAATTAAATTCAACTAATTATTTGGTACCGAATATGCTCTAATTTATGTAATAATTGCTCTAATTAATTATGTCTAGTCGATAGCATTTTTTTCTGAATTCTACCTTGTATTAATTTTATATCATTATATAATAAAAATATTGAAAAAAATGCGACTAAAACTTAAATAAATATTTATTTTTATCATTAATGTACAGTAGGCTATGGTAACAATAATAATAATCTCAAAACATACATAAATAAAGATTTTCGATTTTGTTTCCAAAGCACACTCGACCGAAATGAATTAAATATATTTTTTTCTAATTCCTAAGTTTATTTTCATTTTAATGTACATGTGTTTTATATCGTTGGAAAGAGAGAAAAAACACCATTTAACAGTACTAAAGACAACTTTGAGCCCCTTATGAAAATTTAAACAAATTTCTCGAAAAGTATTCGAGTTACAAAAATTTAGTGGACCGCTGTCGACTCTTTGTGAAAATGTGCAAACTAAAAACTTGTATGAACTGAAACAAGAAAGTAATAAATCAAAAACATAATTAAAATAGCCAACTAATACGGGAACTTTGCCTCAATTTAATCGACATCGTATCTCTGACCGTTATGTGACTGTATTTATATTCGTAGTAATAGTGCAAAATACTTTATGGTATAAGAATATGAAAAAAGATTATTTACAGAAATAAATAACTATAAGTCGTCGTATTGTCCTATTACTACATATTTAAAAATAATTGGAGAAATCGACTTATGTTAAACAAAGCAAAGTACAATTTAACTATCTGGAAAATGAGAAGTTGGAATTGCGACTTTATCCTTTCATCCTTTTGCAATTTGCATGGCTGAAGGACACGTGCTGAATGGCGCAGTTATTTTGCTTATTTCATACGTAGGTCCTGCTGGAGGATGTCTATTGGAATTATAAATCCTGCAAGTATGTGCTCGTAAATAACCTTTTCTTGCAGGAGATTTATTTCCGGAGCAATACGAATGACTCGCCAATTTGTGAGCCAATGCGTCTTGCTAGAACGCTCAATGCTCTAATGAATGTTTTTGTTGCGTACACTTTCAAGTTTTTAAGTTGCACAGAAAATGTCAGGAATTTTGTTATATTGGAAATAGATGTATCTTTGCAAATTATTTCAGTTTACACCTTCTCTACTTCTATGTAGCATTGGTTTTCTTTTTTGGAGTTGCAGTCATTCAATAAAATCCACTACTTCTGTTTACGAAATTATATATTTTTCAAATTCTTGGAAAGGGGGGTATGAATGATCTTGTCGGGTGAAATCATGTGATTTCCAAAATAAATAAATGTCAAAATCGACAGTATTATACACAAATATAATAATGGATGAAACATACTAAAAGATTTGTAGATTAAACTATCGAAACTACCAACACAAAATAAAGCATAAATTGTCAACTCCAGAATCACCTTCATAAATGATATTAATGATATTAATTTTATACTCAATTTCTAAAAATATTTGAAAATATCCATTACAGCGGTTGCACTACTGTTTCTATTTCATTTTTGTCGTTGGTTGGACGCAGATAGCATACCGTAAATATTTTTTAACGTGAAACATGGGGATTTATCATATCCATGGTTACGACTTGATTTTTGATTGATTGATAGCCATGTATTTACTTGTCTCATTTAAAATAAAACATAGGGAATGAATTTGACAGAAGTATTAAATTTTAATATTGTAAGAAATTACAAGATAAAGAATTGACATACCATCTAACAAACAAGTAAATATAATAACGAATACTTAAACAATAATTACAATAAATTTCTAAGCAATGACTCAATCTACTCTAGTTTTGAATTACCTGCAATTGTAATATTATGAGCAATGTTTTGAATTTGATCTTTTTATCTAAAACAAACTTTTGAATTTAAAGGTCAGCAATAAAAAGAATCTAGATTATTTGTAAGATCTAGAGATCTACTAGACCATTTTACTATACTCCTATTTCCTCTAAAATTGTTAATGATTCTTAAAATTGTAGTTGATGATAACATCTAGTTGTGCACTTCCCGTTTTTATTGCAATCGGCAATGCTCAAAAGACACTTTGCTCCTAGCGTTTTTTTGATTTTTTCATAACTCAAAAACGATTAGATGTAGAATGTTGAAATTATGTTTATGGAATTGCTATAACATTTATGATTGACAACATTGACAACTGTCAGAAAATATTTCGTGAGAAATATATAGGAAATAAATGAGAACAATATCTCTTTCTTTATAAATTTTTGAGTGACTAAAATAATGTTGTATAGGTAACGCAACAAGGCATAGTGATAAACATTTTAATGATATTTTTAAAAGGTGATACCTTTCAAAGGGAAGTTCGAAATAAGTTTAAATGAAATGTAGCGGAAAATGTGTATAATTTATCGTACAATCTATGCTATTGGTGATCCTGTATTAAATTTAATATTGTCTATAAATCCTGTAATGCATATGTAATACATTTGACGTAAATACATTAAGAATCCAACTTTAAGCTACGGCGACTCGTCGGACATTCTGTAGTGTTATCTCCTACATGTTTTTATTTAATTTTTGAGCGTCCGTTAATTCGGGAGGAAATTTCATTAAAATTCCCCCAAATACAAATCCCACAATAAGTTATGCCCCAAATAACCGTCCCTCTCATATTCCCTAATCCCGCGTGAGCCCAGTGCTGCCAGGCCACTGGCGCCAAATTCCCTAGATCTTAGCGCCAAATTCCCCAGATCTTAGAGCGTGGCCCGTGCAGCAAGATTGTTATACATCAAAACGTTTGAAATTAATTTGATGCGCGTGACGTGATAAACGTGAGTGCGTCACGTGCTCGCGTGATTAATTGCCATAATTAATAATGCGCCATGGGCGGCGGTTGTGGTGGCTGGACAGGGGCATGGGGCACTAATGGGGCAAGCGTTTTAGGGGGTTTATGTTGATTGTTACATATTTATGATTCTGATGCACGTGGTTGCATTGGGGTGTTGTTTGGTCAATTGCTAATGTCCTCTCATTAGCCATTTCAAATTTTGAAAAATAAATGTTATTACTAAAAACCGGACGTGAGAGTGAAATTGATATTTTACAAATTTGTTTTATGAGTGTGAGATCGCGGTTTCAAATCCCAGTTTTTTCAATCTTTAACTAAATAAAAATACAACTATGGCTTTATGGTTTGGATTATGTTGTATGTTCTGACATAATTAAAATGCAAGTGAAGTCAAGAACCGAGTACCTTGATTACCTTGTTCTATCTAGGATTCCTGTCACAAATGATGTTTTGAATCTGGTTAATATTTTTAATATTACTTCAAAGTAGCCAAATAATTATAGCTGTTTTACGAATATATGGAAATCACTTCCTTAAAAAAGTCGTTAAATTACGGAAATAGTCTTTACCTAATTTATATGAGACAAACAGTAACGTTTTATATTTTTTATGTTTCCGTCCGATATGACTAATATTACAAAACTCAAAATCGCCCAAAAACTCTCAGTTTGCCAGCCTACGCCGGCAAAATGTAGGAATGCTAACTTCAATATTTTAGTATTACATTTTAGGACGTTAATGGCTTCTTCTCTAAATAATCAGACTAACATAATCTGAATCTGATTTTTCAGTTATATGCAATTATAAGTGCTAGATTGTGTAAACACAGGGAGGAAGGATATTTTAAACATATAATTTGTTTTAAACATAATTAAATAAATAAAATAAAGTGTAACCATGGCCTACTCTGTAAAATTTAATATCCCCCATAAATCCAGTAATATCGACCTTTCGGTCAAGCATGTATAAGGTATTTTGCTATCCAGTTATATCAAAGTATTAATTATTAAACGCTGCACTACAAAATGTGTACATTTTTGTCAATTATTAACAAGATTCGATCCCCGGGCTAATGGAATTCCGAGCTTTAACCACTGAATCACATAATAGAAAACAGATATTAATTAAAAGCAGTAGAGGCCCTAAATTAAGTATCGTTCCATTGGAGAATTCCGTAACAAATCTGCGTAGGCCATGATCCAGGGCCGGACTATACATCACCCGCGGGCTAATTACACGCACATGCACGTTGATTACAGGACCGTACGGGCCTAAGTTCAAAAGCCGCAAAAGAGCATGATTACAGACGCGAGAATTTAATAGAAGAGTAGAATGAAGGATTAATTGCTCGTATTCGTGCGTTCGGAAATTATCTGGTGGAGAGCTTCAACTTTTTTTAAACGCATTACAAATAAAACTTTCTTTTTATTGCCAAACAATTCATATTTCTTTACATTTTTTTTATATTTATTATCATTTATTTAAATCCCAGTTTTTTGTGAAGCTAATTATAGCTCCAGGAGTCAAGTTCTTGATACCTCTTACCTAGCTGACTGAATCTCTGTGTGGTTACGGTTGAGCATTCCCACATGTGTTCCGACGATTCTCCGATCTCTTCACAGAGTCGACAGATGTCATTTTCAGCTTTACCAACTGTGTACAAATGGCATTTTAAAAGACAATGGCCAGTGAGGACTTACCTCACCTTCTTATAGTGTCTAATATGGAAGACCACATGAAGTTTTCGGTCCGTAGTATGAAAGTTTAGCTCCTTTTTACCTCCCGCCTATCAATATATAGATAAGGGAGGTATTGTTTTTGGTCAGATTTCTCGAGTGTGGGTTTTCAACATATGAGCACGAATTAGGGTCCGTAGAATACGATTTTACTATTTTTACCGTGATGTCTGTATGTGTGTGTGTCTGTGTGTGTGTCTGTGTGTGTGTGTGTGTCTGTGACGATTTTTCGTCCACGATAACTCCAATACGATACATGTAAAAAATATAATATTTGGTATTTAAGAGTTCTATTCTAATATGATGAATTGATTAGATTTTGACTACAATTGGTTAACCGGAAGTAGTACTTTACTTGAAGCTGTAAACCGTTTTTCCTAAAAAATACCTCTAAATACCATATTTTCGCAAATTTCGTTATTATAAATACAAAGATTTTTTAATTTTCTACCGATCTGCATAATTACGTTTATATATAACTTCTAGCTAGATAGAAAAAAATATATGAATTATAATAATTTTATATATCGTTTAGGCTGAGGAATTTCGATAAAACAGATGAGTTATTCATATATTCACAAAATTTGACATATGATGTCAAATTTGATGTAAGTAAGTGTAAAAGATAAAATAAGTAAAAATGAAGTGATTTTATTGTAAAATTTAAAAAGATGGAAGAAAGATATTAGGAATGTATTTGCATGCGTGAATCAAAGTAAGTTCAATTCCGGTTTTAGTAACGTCAAAAATAGCTGTCATATTGGTCATACAAAATTTATGAAGGAAATTTTAGGTATGAAATGAATTAAAAATATTCTGAACTGCAATAATAATAAACTAATTTTAATACTACAAATTAAATGTATTGAAAAACTTATATAGAATATATTACTACAGAGGCGGGAGGTATTGTGTTGGACACACCAGATTTTTTTCAAGTTCGTTAGCTTTCTCATTTTCTATTACCTCATATGAATCTCACAATAACTAATTTAAGAAATAAGTATCGATCATTGACCCTCCAATTTCAACTCTACGTGGTAAAAAGATGATGTATTATGGAAACAACTTTTTATCAATTTATTCAAATGATTTTTATATTAATTTTTTATAGATTATTCCACACATGTCATTTTCATTCAAAAATGCTTTATTTGATAGAGGAAGACAGTTTTTGATAAAACCATTCTTGAAATAACCAAGCAAATTTAATTCGAGGCATGATTTAATCGATAACATATACAAATAATTGTTGCATAGTAACATACAAATGAGTATAAAAAATGAGATGAGTCATTTTTGACCCAAGTTGTCGTTACTTCAGTTGATTACTTATAAAATATCCTCAAAAAAATTATGGGAACATCACTAATTTTGATCAAAGTTATAATTTAAATTTGGTTTCTCTTGGTCTTGCAAGTTGCACCAACAAGGCTTAAATTATATGCAATCAAAAAAAAACCCAATCAAAATTTTGACAGCAATGTTAAATAGTTCATTTGACATTTTATTCCGATGTGATATTGTCCGTTTAAGGAAAACTTAAAATTTAAGTAACAACGGTGCAATCGGCCATTAATGTTTTTCTCTTTTCATTCCAATTTCTGTTATACTACCTATCCATGTTTCTTGGTTACTTCTTCTTCTTTTTGCTGCAATAACCTTCTCCATCGTCTATTGACTTCATCCTTAAGATGTGTTCAAACCTCTAAAGATGTTTGTTTTCTAGTTTCATCGTTTATTGATTAAACCTTCGCATCTCACTCTATTTGGTTTAGTTTTTTTTTAATCCTTCCAACAATTTAATCTCTAACGTGTGTTGGTCATGTTTTTTCAACGATAGACTTGTTTCAATAATGGTATTATAATTTTATAGATAGAATGATTGGTTTATTAATAGTGTACTAACTGGTGATTATCAGATACATTATTGTTCGAATAATGTTTATTGAATTAAGTACTAGTCAAGAAATAATCAATGTGTTACTAATCTCCAAACATACTACCCGTCTTTATTTTCTCTGGCACAACATTCCTATATGTAACAAGACCTTAAATACATAAAGTATTTGTTTTATGACAAAGTTATACTTAAATTTTAATGGTACAGGTTGTTAGCCTACAGTTTCTACAAGAGACTGACGAGGGACTCAGCCATATTTTTATTTCGATAAAATACCAAATGAACCATTATGAAAAACAAATTAAAAAACAAAGAAATGTTTATTTTGAAATCCAAAGAAAATCTTTCGTCAACACCTCACAAAAAATCTTGCATTTCTCTCTCTTGGTATATACTACACTATTATTATATTCGCAGTAACGTAATGTACTTATACAATGTGCGGTAAACCAATAGACGAGTTATAATAATCCCAATAGCATCACGTAAAGTAAACCATATTTCACGAGCAAAATGGATGAGCGAACATAATCATACTAATTAAATATTGAGTATTAATTCGTTATCAATTATAACCAATGACTAAATAAGTAGATTATCACTGCTGGTCTGTTTATATTTAGATTTGTCTGTTGTAGTATTAGCAAATAAATACATTAAACGATTCGCTTTGGGCTTCGCTTACCCATTTATTTATTGAGTGAGAACAAAACTAGTGGTGTTTAATTAATATTTACAGAAAGTAGTTTAGTTTCCACTGGGGAAAGAATGCGAAAAGGTTAAATTTAATAGCTTTTATAGCTCGGTGTTTTATTTCAATAACAATATTGACTTAATAATTACATGTTCTTTATATGTGTGTTATGTGTGTGCTCTGATATTGAACTTTATATTGTAGCGATCCCAAAGTCACGTAGCGGGCGACGGCCGCTTATGGATCTGTCACGACAGATTCGCTCGCTGCTATTGTTCTATTTTCCAGAAGGTTGGAGAACATTCCAGAATTTAATTGTTCTACTATAAAAACTTCGAAAAGGAGATCGCGAATACAGTTTGATATTAATACGCGCTGTGAAAATAAATAGTTGTTACTCTTAAATTAGTGTTAATATTTATTTATTCATAGTGTTACTTATTTGTATTATATTTTATAATTCATATTTTGTTTATAAGACATATACGGAACTAGATTAATTGTCAGAAATATAGCGTGTTTACTGTTTAGTATCAAAAGAAAGGATTGGTTTGCAAAAATGAGTAAAATTTGCCATCAAATGTAAATATTTTACTGTCACTCAAGGCCTAAGGAACAGTAAATAATTACATTTTTCCCAAAATATATATTTTCTTCCTAATTTCCAAAAAGAATGTTAAATTTCCCTAGATCTAGGGAAAATTCGCTAGGTATGGAAACACTGTGCACATATGACTTGCGTGACAAAGCCTGCAATATTCGAACTTAAAATCTCGAAAAATCTCGGCAAGTTCTGAAACCGAGACGAGATCATAATACTCGACATGAGAAATAAACGAGACGAGATAAAATATTTTACTTTTAAAATGAGATGATACGAGAAAAATAAAATGTCGCCTCATCTCGTCTCACAGAATCAATAATTTCACACTATAAGAAGCTACATTTTTTAAAGGTTCGTTCTTTTTGTGTATGTAATGACAAAACAAGTAAAATTAGCTAAAGCAATACACTCTAGGAAAACATGGGAACTAATTAATTCCGCGTCCCATCTGTTGGTATAGTAACCGCAGTAAACAAGTTTTTTTCCGTCTATGTTTCCATGGGGTTCATTAATTATTTTCGCGATTAATTAATTAGGTCGAATTAAGCTTGCCAATTTTCATTACGAGAATGTAATGTATGTAGTGTGTTTGATTAATTTCGGACCCCGTTCATTTGACAATTCACACTACGTCGTGCATTTCTCATTAGCACGAAATTATCATAATTTATGTTTGCATAGAGGTACGTATACTGATGATCTCTTGGTCAAGTTTACATATTTAAATAGCTAATTATGCTGCTAGGTAATAAAGTGCCTCTTTTCTGCTCCAAAAGAAGAATAAATAAGGATGAGTTTTAAGAAACACATAATATTTTTTTCTACGACCACCATGAAAAGTTGATATTTATGCTCTCTTTTGTCATCGTAATGTCAATGATTACTGAGGAACAAGCAAATAAATACTTTACCGCGCGTCTCCATAAGCAACAAGCGATAAAGTACTTAATTTGCTCGCTTAGGTTATTTATTTACTCATATCGTCATGGTTACAGCAACACAAAACAGGAAATTGGTTAAGATTGAATTGAATTTTTATTTCGTTAGTAAAGTCGTAGAAAAAATTATGTGTGCATCTCTAGCGTAAAGTATCTTTATTGCTCTAGCTCGATTCAATTTACGAGCACGAGCAATAAAGATTCACTTTACGCTCTTGATACACAAATAACTATTTCTTACACTACAACATAACTGTATGTCTTATGTGTCTTTAGATTTATTTTTAACAAATTGTAGATAATTTCCTTCACTGCATTTTTTATTTCTTCTTGTGTGTAAATTAATTTATTTCATACTGCACATGCTCAGTATTGGCAAATACTGTGAGAAATGATTTCTGAGATCTCATTCCCTGAAGGTGATCTATTTCAGCTGCCTGGGAATTGGAGCACGCTTCAGCGTGTGCTCTAATTCTTAGCCTGCTGAAACCAGAGCACATTCTAGAGTAGATTTGTGTGTTCTTTATTGAGGTCTGGTTTTAGTGGATCAGGAATTAGACCATTTTGAAATGTTTACTCTAATTCTTGGTCTACTAAAACCAGAGCACATTCTCAGTGGATCAATAATTACAGCACTCAAAAGTGCTTGCTTTAATTCTAGGTCTGCTGAAACCAGAGCAAATTCTGGAGCAGATTTGGCTGCTCCGGAATGTGCTCTGGTTTCAGTGGGTAAGTAATGAAAGCACTCAGAAGTGTTTGCTCTAATTCTTGACTTTCTGAAACCAGAGCACATTCTGGAGCAGATCTGGCTGCTCTGGAATGTGGTTTGGTTACAGTAAGTCAGAAATTAGAGCATTTTGAAATAAAAATGAAATTTTTTAATGCCCTGGATTGTGCTCTGGTTTGAATGAGTCAAGAATTAGAGAATTTTAATGTGTTAGTCTAGTATTTCTTTTTCATTGTAATTTATGTTTTGATTTTGATCATTATAGGAAATTTTGCCCCAACCAATTTTTGAAAAGACTTTAACCCACGATTAAGGGAAATACGCAGTTTTATATGATATGGGAAAAGTACGCAGAAAAACTCATTTACCAGTTATGGCGTAAATAGCTATTATCGTTGTTGTCACCATTAGATTCCATATTAAATTGCAATATTTAATACTGATTCAATAAAATTTAAATATTATATGAAATATAAAAACTTCTGTAACAAACTTTTTGAGGTTGAATTGACTGAGGAAAGTATTTATTTTGTTTATACATTAGACATTACATATATTTGTTTGATAGGTAAATGTTTACATTGTTGTATTTTCTATTAAAAACATAAATTATTCCAACTTTTATATTAAAAGTCAAAATTGTAGATTAAAATTATAAATTAACGTAGTTGTGAACACTAGTTATAACTTGTTCATAATAAATTCATAACTACATGTCTAGCTTCCTAGAAAATTAATTTAACCTGTAGAAAATTTCAAGCAAATGTTTGTATTAAAATTTCCCGATAATAGGCAAACTTTAAGAAAAAATAAACTGACATTAAAAAATTATTTTCGCCGAGGGAATTACTATTAAAAACTTGGCTGCAGAAGTTTAAAAGTTCGTAACAAGGAAAGCAGATTCTGTAGCGGGCTTGTACTGGTCAATATCTCCGGAATTTATGCACAAAATCATTCTGAAACTTTTGACTTATTACACTGAAGTTTCAGGTTCAAAATACTGCAGGGGATGAAAGCAAAAAGATAAAAACATGTTTGTTCTGAACTTTACACATTGGAGTTTTCATATCTACTGGCCACTTTGAGGAATATTAGAAATAAAGAATCGAAAAATTGGTTACACGGGCATTTGTAACACACTTCCGAGTAAGATATACAGAATGTTGATTTTAAGTGGTGCACAAAAATCACTATTGCTATTTCAAGAACTGTAATAGCTACGATATCAATTAAATTAGTAAACAATATCTATTTTATAAGATTAATAGGCTCTTCCCACAATTTTTAAAAATAAAAATTGGTGTATGAACACTTTTGATATTTTCATTTCCGTTTTTACTACATTATTCGAAAATATAATAAGTATAATTATACAGGGTCATATTCTCGTAATACATTTTCGTAATTTTCCAGCTTCCCTAATTATTTTAGGTAGAAAAACTTAAAATAACAATTTTAAAGCATAAAATAATCTGAAACAATATGCAAAATTAATTTTGCATTGTAAGCTCATAAATAAGGTATGAAAATGATGTATATCGTCCCAAAATAGCGGTAGCCATGGAATAATAAATTTAATGTAACTATTCAATAATGGAATAAAATAAGCTTAGGTCAGGTTTGATTAGGTTAGTTTAGATAACTTTAGGTTTGGTTAGATTAGGTTAGGTTTTGTTTGGTTAGTTTATGTTACTGTAGGTTTGGTGAGGTTAGGTTAAGTTAGGTTAGGTTTGACCAGGTTGTGTTAGATTTGATTAGATTAGCTTAGATTTGATTACATTAGGTTAAGTCAGGTTGTGTTAGAGGTTCTATTAGATTAGACTATATTAGGTTAGGTTAGGTTAGATTCGAGACGAAAGAGGAAGACTTGCAGAGCAAGTATCTATTTAAAAAGTACTATCCGCGAGCAGAACGAATTCACTCGTATTTTAATATAATCAGAGGCACACATACGCACACATACGTAAAATTTTACTAGTGCGCTTTTGCTACGTTTTTGGTGCGCTAGGAAATGTTTAAAAATCAGAAGGTGCGCTTTTGTCAAGCAGCCTAATTTTTATGTCCTTATTCGATAGATAATTTTATTTAGAATTCAGTGATATATTACTAGCATATCTATGACAATTTTTTTGAGAAGTTTTGAAAAGTACTTCCTAATAAATATTTCTCGACTACTATTTTAAGTGTAAATGACAATGCATTGTTTTTCCAGTATATATTTCAAGGAAAAATTTTGATGAAAAAACAACGATATAGTTGTGTATATGTAGGACGCATACGTAGCAAATAGAAAATGATGCATGCATATTTTTATCTTTCATATTTAAATCAGCGTATGATTGTATGAATAAATTTGAGAAATATAAATTGCTCAAAGCATTGTGCGCTGTTTAGAAAATAGAACGTGTCATCTATGCGGAATCTATGTTGAATAAAATACGTCTCAATTTAAATATTGTCATGTAAATTTGATTACTTCCTGGGTACAGCATTTGAATTTCAAAAGAATGTTTCACATTTGATTTAATTGTAGGAAAGTTCCAGAAACTTATATTGATGTATAAAAATTTAATTCACTGAACTGGAAATCATTCATTTACATTTCAAAAATTCAATTTAATCTTATTACTATTTACTTGATCTAGTAGCTCAGTGAGTTTAAAAAACAATCAAACAATCCTCACGGCTTAAATACTGGAGTCTTGGTTTCGAATCCCATTACAGACATATTTGTGACTGTCCCTTTGATACATAAAAAATGTTTACATAATGAAATTTATATGAAATATAACAAATAAATTTAATATTAAAGGTCATTTTAGACTAACCTACAAATTGCACAAGATGTTGCTTCATTTTTAGTACAATTTAAATTGGCTATAGTATCAAACAGCAACTTGGTTAAAATATTGTATACGATCGTAAATGTGTTGCCATAGTAACATGCAAAACTTCATCAACATCTAACAATTTTTGGTACAAGATATTGTGCCATTTCATGTACTATATATTGCCCCATATATAGGCTAATCTAAAACGATCTTAAATTAACCAGTTAAATTAAAAATCGGCCGTAAATCTGGTATAGGAAATAAAATATTGAAAACAAATATATGAATTGTAGTTATTATTATTAATATTTTAATGATTATTTTACTTATATTTTCGCTAAAAATTCTTCTAAAAAAATTATATTCAGTAATCAGTAGGCTATTTTCAAAGTTTCCAAAAACTTTAACCTTTTTTAAAAATTATGAAAATTGGTAGGTAGATATACTTATGTAAAATTGTCCGTAGAATCGAATGGTAAAGTCATTAAGAATCTCTTTGTATTTCAGTCCAAAAATGGGTATTTTTGGATTAAACTTCGAAACTTTAAAGGCAAATATCTCGAGTACAAAACAGATAATTAAATTCTGTTTGAAGAGGTTAGATTAAAAATATGTATCATTATGAGTTTCAAACCAAAATTTGACCATTATAAGTGTAAAATTATATGAATTATATACGAAGCGAAAATGTTATAATTATAATTACTAATACTCGTGAAATACGTACTCAAAAAGGGTGGATATAAAAATTACATTTTTTCATGTGGAGGCGTCCACCATTTATTCCGTGAAAAGAGATTCCATTTATGAAATGAAATATTATATTTTATTACTCCAGCAAATTAGTACAATAAACGATGTTCATAATACGGCAATAAATATGCCCGAACTTTATTTTGCTAATTGAATTGTTATTGAGCAAATAACATTTGATAAAATTATATTCATTAAAACAAACTGTAGCAAAAAGTACCTCTGGGTCAGAATAATGACTGGCGCAAATAAAACCAAAAAAACCATCGACAATTACATCCCCAAACAATAACAAGAACATGCCGTAAATGTCAAACAGCACTCAAATTTATTTCCATCGCAGTAGCCACGCTTCCACGGAAAACAATACACTGTCGGTCAGAATGTCAGCGCAGCATTGACTGTCACGTGATATTAATGACATCCACCAGTCGCAGATGTGGGGTCTCAACATAATCTACCTCAGGGATTACCAAACTGTATGATGACACAAACATAAGGTATTCTCAAATGATTATACTGATATTGATATTGACCGTATTTATTTGGTATCTTTAGGTTTAACCCTGAATTGATCTAGATGTAACTTGTTTTTCTTTCAAATGAATGTGCTATTTTATGTTAGTAGTTATAAAAATTAGCGGTAAATGTATACTATATCTACTTTTGAATATAAAATAATATAAAACCAGTTTACTTTAAAAGTCTCAAAAAATACGGCCATTATTTCTATTATGTATGTCTGTTATATAGATTGCTCGGTAAGATTAAAGTTTATAGCTGTTAATTGGGATTTCTATAATTATTCTATAATAATACAACTAAAATATACTGTTTGAAATATACTAATATACTAAGGTATTATTGGCCAAAGGCTACAATAGCTGAAAGAAAAGCTAGTGTTTTAAGTGAGAGAGAAACTAAGCAGAAATAATGGTGGTAGTATTTCAGTGAAGTTAGAGTCCGTTCGGGTTACTGCATCACAGTCAGTCAAAAGGGCATGTTTTTTTTTTAATATTAAATGAATAACTCATTCATTTTATTCAAATTGTATAATCTGATAAATATATTTTTTCTGTTAAATTAGAAGTTACAAGTAAAAAGTATTTACGAAAGCCATATTTTTTTTATAATAACAGAATATGAAAAAAATGCCACTGAGAGATACAAGTAAAAAATATTGCTTAGAAATTTAAATAATCTAGTCGACATGTTAAAATTCTTCATAGAAATATAATAATTTTTGTATTTTTGTACCAAATATAATTTAGAGCTTTAAATAACGTACCCCTCCAATTCAATTATAGTCAAAATCTAAACAACTCTTCCGAATATAACAAAACTTCTTGTCGTAAGTTTTCATAACTTCCTGTTTCTTATAAATTAAGTTTAATTCATACTATTTCGCATATCCGTGTTTACAATTGTGGTTACAGTGTAAATGAGACTTTATAGTATTATTACTGTATACGGTATTGTAGGTACTTAAAACTTATATATCCATTAAATGATTTCAAATATGTGTACGTTCTTATATTTTGTAGTACTAAATTTAAATTTGACTTTATTTTATATTTCTAGTGAAAGTTTATGACGTGTAACATAATTATGTTACTTTCTTAATAGTTGTCAAAGTAACAAAATCAAACTTTTGATTGAAATTGAAAAATATGATACAATATGAAATAAAACGTTGTACGTCATACGTTATTTTGAAATTCCTTCGTCGCCTCGTCTGGAAATATCTTATTCGTACCGTAAAAACTTATATACCGAACTTACAACGTAAATTACTATTACAAGATCCTCACATACACTTACAGACGTCACGTAAAAATGTTGAGTACGAACTTTAAAATGTATTATTCATCAAAATACCAATGTTTTCCTTACCAAAATATCGGAAAATAAAAATATATCTATGTCTAATCTTGCAGAGACAACAAGTGCAATGTATTTCTTAAATACTTAAAAAATATCTGCAATACTAAATACTTTATTCCTCCTATTATTATCATGCAAATAAAAGTGAAGATTTTGTGTACAAAAGTTTAAAATACTATGTATTTTTCAACGAACTATATACCTAATAAACTAACATACGTACTGAAGGTACTTGCACGGGTGTCCTTTCCTAAGTGAATGAGTTTGCTGGACAGAAGTCCGGTCATTGATCTTCGTATGATGTTTCGTGGAATTAGAGCAAAGATAGTCGGGTCCGGTCCGGGAAAGGTTAAATCGTGTAGCAACAAAGGCGAAGAGTGTATAGAACGAGGTTTTATTTGAAAGCTTCAGCTGCAGCATTTAGGGAGAGAGGTTAATAGCTGAAACTGAGAATTATGGCGCATAAATGTCACGATTGTTTCGTGTTAAGTATTGTGCAAAAACTCTAATGGAAATTGTAGAGTAATGCGCGAATATATTAAGCATTTGTTGTGGCGGCAATTATACCGAATTGAGTATTCACTTGCTCAACCTGCCTACGGAACTAGAAGCAGATATTTATTACTCGAGTCGGAAGTGAAATTACAACTTAGATATTCGCCGTTAAATCTATTCGCTCCTTACTTCATTATCTACTATATTATAATTTCCGTTGACTGCTGACGTAAAATGAATTATTAAAATTATTAGTATTTACAGTATTTCCACAATTTCTTTTAGTGTATTCAATAATTATTATACTATTAATATGTTCATTATCAATCATGTCAATTATAATAATAGTCAATGTCAAATATAAAACATTTATTTCTATAGGTAAATAAATTAACCGCAATTGTAACAAATTTACCGAATCACTAATTATTTATAATAGTTAAATAGAGCTAGATAGAGGTAAATTTGAACAATAAAATTTTAGCTAATGACATAATATTGAATAATTATTTACAAAAAATTTCACATATTTGTAATTATTTATGATAATTCAGAAAAACACTTCAAATCTACATGAAAACACCACTTCCGGTTACACGATTAATACCAAAATCAGATCTAATCTAGGGTGTCACAATGTTATATCCAAATTTTAACTTTTTTTATTCACTCTTACTGAGTGGCGAGAGGTAAAAATAAATGTTCACAAATTTCCTAAAATATTTAAACAGTTGAGACTTAATATTTATTTTCAAAACATATAACCCCATATCAATGTTAAGTAGAGTTAAATCAAACCAAACAACAGTATTAAACCAAAAATTGTGTTGACAAACGCGAAATATCCCAAAAATACTCATTTTTGTGGCCAAAATTTTGATTTTAGGAAGTATTGTAGATTGATAGATCTCGACGCGCTGATCTAAAATTTTTAAACGGAATTTAATTATCTCTTTTCATTCTTGAGATATTTGCTGTTAAAGTTGCACCTCAAAAAACAGTGATTTTTGGCTATATTTCTAAAATGGGTAGAGATACTATCTCATCGATTACACCAGTCGATTCTACGGGAAAAGTTACATAAAGAAATGTTTTCTCCGCAAATACGTTCTTTAGAACGATTAGGTGAAAAATGAGAAAATCGGAAAAACCTAAATTTCAAAATTTTTTCGACGAACTTTTTTTCTCCAAAAGTTTTTATTTTCTAGACTGAAGTAAATATTGATGCGCTAATTTCAAATTTTCAAACCGAATAGAATTATCTCTTACCGTTCTCGAGCTATTCGTATTCAAAGTTGAGTTTTGGCAAAACCTAAAAAAACAGGTTTTTTAGGTATACTCCTTCAAAGTTTAGGTTTACGACTTCGGCGACCTCACCAATCGATTCTACGGGCAAAATTACATAAATATGCAAATTTTTAGATTTTTATACCAAAGGATACAATTTATAGAAAGGAAAAATGAAAATGGTCAAAATCGAAAAAAATGCCTGATGAACCCCTTGCGATTTTTTTCGATTTTTGGCCATTTTCAGTTTTTTCCTTGTACACATTCTATCTGTTAAGATAAAAATCTGAAAATTGGTAGACTTACGTAATTTTGTCCGTAGAATCGAATGGTGAGGTCGCCGAAACCTTAAACCTAACCATTTAAGGGGTATACCTAAAAAACCTGATTTTTTAGGTATAACTTTAAATTCAAATATCTCGAGAAAGAGAAGAGATGATTGAATTCTGTTTAAAAATTTGGAATCAGGGCGTGGATATTTACTTACGACCAAAAAATTAAAAAAAATGGTGACAAAAAGTTTTAAGGTGAAAAATTGAAATTTAGGATTTTTCGTTTTTCTTTATTTTGCACCTAACCGTTCCAAAGAAGGTATATTTGGGCAAAACATTTCTTTATATAATTTTTCCCGTAGAATCGAATGGTAAAGTAGTTAAGATTGTTTCTCTACTCATTTTTGAAATATACTAAAAAAATACACTTTTTTGAGGTGCAACTTTAACAGCCGATATCTCCGAAACGAAAAGAGATAATTAAATTCTGTTTGTAAATTTGGCATCAGCGTAGCTAATACTTTAAAAAATATTACAAACAAAATTTTGTAAAATTTTCAAATTATGAAGCTAAAAATTCGATATTTTCAAATATTTTCGGGTTTTACGAAAAAATACAGTATCAGCGGCTTTGGGAATTACTTCCCTTGTTGATACTATATATAAATAATATTTCCAAGTAATATTCATCATAGTGTGACTTAATAGTAGTAAAATAAATGGTTCCACTTACATTTAATTCTTTTATTTTATAATAATAAACGTAAAAATTTATTTTGGCACCTCCAAAAAAAAGAACTGCACACGCCTATAAAACCACCTCTGCGCAAACATTACAGTAGAACATCGGTATAACGGACCTCGATAAAACGGACTTCGAATAGAACAGTTTAAATATCCAGTCAAATGTAAAAATATTTGATATTTTTAAAAGTATGATTAATCGTAAACGAAACACACACATTTGCAAGGAGGTTATATTGGAATCCCTCGAATTGCTGTGGAGTGCCAGTTTTCTTTGTTAAAGAGGTATATCTGAAGAACTGGGATACAAACCTGTTGTAAGAAAAATAAAAACTTCCATACAACTGACAAATCAAGAATATTAATCATCCTTATTTAAATCACAAGTCAAGAAATCTCTGTATTGTTATTAACAAACTCTTTTTATGAGAAAACTGGTGATTGTAAATTCAAGAAGAGAGAGTGTTATTCGACAATTGTAACAGCATTCCTAAAAAACAACACCCAGCGAATTCCAAATGAAAAATTCCACTCAAATCACAGTGAACACTAAACTGACTAAACTATTCTCAACAAGCTCTTTTATAAAATTCCTGGAGCATTTTTTGCTGTCAGCTTTGCGAGCTTCGCCCTTGGAACGTCCTAGTAACTTGTCTTTCTCTCGACGATTTAAAACTTTCATTGCGTCCGTCATTCGCTCATTTCCCTGGCAGCGCTGTTCCGTTTCCGGCAGAGACGGAAGTTGTGCGCCCGTGCGTTTAACACAAACAACCCCGCAACCAGGGGGGGGGGGGGGTGGCAAACAATGCAATGGACAGCTTACAACTAAATAAGTAAATATTCATGAGAATGAGAAGTTCATTCTATGTACATATTTAAGTGGTAGTTGATACAGACTTACATTTTTTAGACTTTTTGTAACTTGCATTTTAGTAATTTGCGTTGTCAACCTATAGCTTCTAGCTTCTACTGTACAGCAGTATTTTTATTAAAATTATTGGCGCTGGGATTTGAATCCCAAATTTTACATTCCGTTCAATTCGATTTGGAACGCATAACCTCGCCTGTTACCAAGTGAGCCACTACTGTCATTTTGTCTAAACAAACAACCTCACAACCCTGCTTGAACAAAAAAATCTTGCAAAAATATTATGTATAAATTAAAATTACAAATACTCGTCAATTATAGACATTTAAAGATGTGAATTCGTTTTTGCATAACCCAGATCCAGCCAATTTCGATAATTGCCGAAGAATTGTAAAAATAATGTTAAAAAAATTTGTCTTTAATATAAAACTCTTTAAAAATTGTACTCACGAAATCCCAGGTCATATTTAAATTTCTCAAAATTGACAGAACTTTACAAGAGTTGTACAGATGAGTAATACTTTAAGATTAATATTTTGCGCATCATATGAGTCATGAATATCGGTAAAGGTTATTTTATTATTCAAATGTTTCTGTTGAGATGATTAACATGTCAAGATATAGGGACAGATTGATATTTGTAACATACCCCTATGTTATCTAATCAAGCAAGATTAAACTGTACATATATTTTACACACTTCATTCTACATAAAATAGATTATATATAGTAATCAGGATTGGCAAAAACAATGATTTATTTAAAAAAAAATCAAAAACCATTGGTTTTTTTTTTAAATCAAATAAATGATGATTTTTTTATTTTTTTTTAATTTTTAAAGTGTTTTACTTCATTTTTTAAATTGTTTTGAAAGCAATATACATATTTCCTTACACCGAAAGGTAGAAAGGTTCATGGATTAAGTAAGTATAAATAATTAAAATAATAAAATAACATTTCATATTAAGATATTATATACAGAACATATTTTAGTTATTATTAATTACATCGTAGCAAATCAGTTGATTTAAATCATGATTTAAATCGTAATTTGAATTAAATGATTTAAATCAGGCCAACCCTGATAGTAATACAAAATATAAAACATTTGAATCCTGTCTCCTATAAATTTAGCAAAAAGTATGTCATCTCTTCACTAACTTTTTACCGACGATATGATTTCACTGACATGCCAATTTCATATCATACTTTATCATCAATTTCCTAATTGACAAAATTCCATAAAAACCCTCACAAAACCCTGACTCCGTCCCTGTAGCTGTAACGTAAGGGCTGGTCAGTCTGTCTGGTGCAGAATTCAGGAACCCATTTTCCTAATGACAAAGTTTGCTCCAAGTCGGAGAAATTAATTATTGCGCCGAAGTTGCTTCGAGGACACTGTTATAAATACAGCGTCGACGACGTGGACTCAGGACTCAGCCAACGGGAAAGGTCTGGGTCCTGGGTCCTGGATCCTGGATCCTGCAGGAATAAAATCCACGACGGGGTGTGGTCAGGATAATCAGCTGCCACGAACAACACTCCAAGGGAAGAAGAGTTATACGAAGGGGGAATTGTGAAAGAAAAGAAGTGGCTAATATTTGGAATAAAAATAATTTATCTTAAGAAAGTTTTATTCATTGTTATATAAAAAATTACTCACGCCCATTACTGGGTGTATCAGTAGCGTAACTAAGGGGGGTTTAGCTAGGTACGCTTACCCACCTGTCAAGATTTTCAAGATGAACGCGACTTTTCAATCATTTCATTAAATTCATTAATATTTTTAAAAAATTTATCTCAAAAAAATATGATACAATGGGCCAACGTTCTCATCCAAATATTTTTCAATATGTTAATTTTAATAAATATATGTATTTAATAGTAAAAAATACTCGTCAATTTTACTTCTAATTTTATATTTTTTACTTCATTTAAGTTCAATAATTTTATTTATATTATTAACATACAGGTTCATTTTGTTTTGTCCATATAAAAGCTGATACAAACAATGTTATCCAAGAGTATGCAAATATTATATTACAGAATTCAGAATAAAATTCTCTACAGATCAAAAATTATAATAATATTCCAAATATCATTAATTTTTTTAAATAACCAGAAATATGTATAAGTAAGCATAAATATTTTCGGACGTTAATTTATTTCTTAATAGTTTATATTTTACCTCATTTCTCAATCTGGTCAATACCTACATTTTCCTATATCGTATTCAACTGCTTCATTGGTAAATAAACAGTGAATGATTGTCGAGCAATTTGTGGGTTACTTGCTTAAATTAAATCATCTATTAGTGAATTTAAAAATCACAGTTCCTATTTTACATTTTGTGAATTATAAAACAGAATCAATTTCGATAATGTGGAAAAATATTCTTTGTTAAAATATTAATTAAGTAAAATTAAACACGGTTTTTGTAAAAGACACAATAAAATCTATATTAAAAGTTGTAAAAAAATTGTAGTTTAATACAACTGAATAATATTTATATGTTCTTTTAAATTAAACACTTTTATATAAAAAGAATACTATAGGAGTAGATACAAAAAAATCATGTTATAAATATAAATTAGTAGTTTCCTCAAATGTAAACTGTTTCAATCGGTAATAATTTATAAGTATATAATAATGGCTTAAACAAAATTAATGATTAAGTCTTCCCCTTCAGTTCATCTATTTATATTTTCTCTCTTTAAGTAAAACAATCCATTCTATTTCTTAACAGTAACTACATTTTCGAACAAATCGTAATAATATATCGGTAATAATATAATGAAGAGAGTATACCACTAGATACATTTTTATTTGGGGTGTAGATAATATCTCATAATTATTGGGTTATAGGTTACGTAAATACCATAAACAAATAAGTTTATATAAATACGTTGTTACTGTTGTTCACCCATAATTGAATATGATTTTTTCAAACAAAAGCAATATAATTCTATGAATACAACAATTATAAACACACGCATTGTTAATCTAAATATCTTGCATCTGTTTGTGTATCTATTAGCTTCTATATTTACATAACATATTGAAATCAACATTTAGAGTTATTAAAAAGTAAAAATATAAATACCTGATACAAAATCCACATGAAAAATAGTTGTTAAACTTCTGTTTTTATACTTCGAATTGTTTCTAATACACATTTCACTTCTAAACACATCTATTATTGTTTTACCCGTCACTAAACAAAATATCTTTCAAAGTTTTTGTATACCAAAACAATATTATAATAAAATCAAAGAAAAAATCATTATTACTGAGTACAAACACTATTCAAATACACAACTATATCATTTGCACAAAACAAAACAGTTTTTAATTGATAGAACACGCAAAAACCGATACAAAGCTGATGAAACGTCAAACAGGAATATACACTAGAGCCATCGAGCGACGAGTTTTTGAACTAGTTTGAAATGACCGTTAAATAAAAATATTTTTACAGTATTTTTATGGACAATTCATATAAAATATGTATTCCACCTTCAATTACCATCATCTTTATACATAATTTATAGGTGTAACTCATAAAATAAAAGAAATAAAATTTAACAATTTACCTTCCACTTTCCAGGTTCTTCCAATCTTCATATTTATACTTCCACATTTCACACTCACGGGAATAGTTGTAAACTCTTATTAACTCTTCCAAGGTACACATTAAAGTTAGTCTGATATCATTTATTCAATATAAAATAGTTTGTAACTGATAAACATAGAAACACACACACAAAGCCGTTATAACCGAATTCAAGAAATGACAAACTGAAACAAATGAATAGTAGTGGCATCTTGCGACAAATCTTAATATTTGTTTAAAATGACCGTTAAACAAAAATGTTTTTTACAAGAAATTTTACGGAGAATAATATGAAATACGTATTCTACATACAATTAAAAAAATTATACATAATTTCTATATCTAAATTTAAAAAATTTCATTCAACGACAAATAAAAAGTTCTTAAAATAACAAATTTTAAAATTTTGAGACTTGTCTCTTTCTAAACTTTTATGGAAATTGATAAGTGGTATACTTACAAAGATATTTTTTGAATTGACACTCACATTTTCCTTCCAAAAATGAATAAAAAACTGAGCTAAACTGCATGAAATTTCAGGCAAGTTTGAACTGATTGTAATAAAAAAAAATCGATAATATTTTTAAGTTACAAGAAAAATATTTCGAATAATTCACATTGTGAAACTTTTTTCAAATAATTATCTTTAATAAAAATAATAGCTTTTTGATAGTCTAAATCCTTATAAATAGTAAATCTTAAAACTATACGTTAAACTATACGTTAAACAACTTATTATTAATAATCTAACCAATAAAATATTTTGAAAACAATAAATGTTTCTATACTATAAAATTCATCAATCAGATTTTAAATTAAATAAATTTATATTATATTTTGTCTAAAATTATTACATATTAATATTAAATTAGTAAATTAATTATTATAAGAAACACAATTGTTACTTTTCAGATATATTTTAACATTGAATTCTTTCAAAATTCTTATTTTTGTTAAAGGATATAGTTTTTGTTTTATATTTTGAACTAGGTATATATGTATAATATATTATTTTATTTAATGAAACATCTCAAATATAGTCCTTGACATTTCTGCCCATTAAAACCGGTTTTTCAATAAGTAGAGCAAAATCATAAACTGGTTTGGAGCTCCAAAACAATTTTAAAACTCGTCAAACCAGTTTTTATACACAAACAGGTTTTAGTATTTATTTGAACATCCGCGTATAAATAGGCTCCGCCCACCTTCTATATCGATATAGGTATTGATTTTCTCCGATTTACACAACTAGAATTTAATAGATTCTCTCTTTTTTTAATACTTTAATATTTCTAGGTTTATATAAATATGTGTATATTTGTTTTAAATTAAATACCACATTATTATAATTATTTGGTGATGAAAAAGCAATTATTACGAGTTTTTAATTAAAATATTCGTACAAGAAATTGGACATAGATGGCTCGTCGAGTCTTAAAATAAGATTATTTGAAAACTGGAAATAACAATAAATAAACCGAAATCGTATTAAATTTTGTACTTATTTAAAAACTAGAATATATGTAAGAATAATTATCAACAGAAAAATCAAACAGCATTGTAACATATTGTTGAAATTAAATTTTAAATATTTTTGAAATTAGGCCCCGCCCTTTATATCCATCGATATAAGTATTGATTTTCTCCGATTTGCATAACTAAAATTTAATGATACTCACTTTATTACTAAATGTTTAAACAACAGATGGCACAACTAGTATTGAATATTTAATAATTCTAAAACAATTTGAAATTATATTAGTTAATAAATAAACTTAGACTATTATTGCAAAAAAAATCAATGATTTTTGTAAACCATAATTTTTACTACACTTGTTTTACTGTAATGGTTTATTTCAAAACAAATACGTACCATATTTTTGCATATTTGAATGTAAACAGCAATATTTTTATATTTACATTATTCATTTGAATTATTCATATTTGGTGGAAATAAACTGTATTTGAAATCTAAACAATAATATCAATTTTTGGAATAAATAAACTTTAAACAAATACAATATTTTGCTATTGCCTCGTTTAATTTCTGTTTTTAAACAATTTTAATAAAAAAATATTTATAAACAAAATTCTTGTAGGTATCTTCATATTTAATAAAACAGATTTTTTTATGATGCTATTGTTTTTACAATATGTAAACAGCACGAATTAATAATTTATTTGTTTTTCATAGAACATTTTTTAAAATTGAAACAATATTATTTTGAAACATAATCCGGAAATTCAACAAAATATATTTGTGAACATAAAACTAGAATACAAACACAGCTTATGCTAATTTGCAGACAAAATGGTATTACGTAAATATTATTAGACCAATGTGACATTTCAAAATGAATTAATAACAACAAATAAAAACAAAATTCTCCACTATTTTCTCTCAAACAACGTATAGTTTATCATGTTGAACACGAGATGAAATTAATTTTTTCTTACGGGATTATGACATGCATGAGAGCATATTTTTTCTGGGATAATAAATTTACATACAGTAAACTTTTATTAAAATATTTATATTACAATTATTTATTGAGGTAAAATCTAGTACAGCTGAACAAAGACATTATTTTGATAGGATGGGTTATCTTCAAGAATCAAGTCTAAATTCTACTTTTAGGAACTGGTATTTTTTAATGTTTACCGATTGGATTTCCATCGCAGTAAGTTATCTTTATAAATTACTAATCGGTAAGTAATTTCTTAATGGGGACTCGGTATCTAAGTAACTTAATAATGGACAACTATTATTAAATTATTATTTCGTCGGTCGTCCAAAATATATTAGAAGTGTTTTGGGAAAGGGTACTGGATACTGCTGACAAACTGGTTATAACGTGAAAATTTTGACCACTTGTTTAAAGCCCACATACGCTACCGTTATTTTACTTGTATTGGTTATAAAACGAAATTTTTGGAATCCCTTCGGTGTCGTTAAAACCGGATTTTACTGTAACATATTTTAAAAATAAATTTAACAATTAAGTACACATTAGTGCAAAAAATTTCTGCGTTGTAAATTAAAATTAATATTCCAGTTTAAATAATAAATATATAATAATAATAAATTTACAACTATTTACAACCTAATAAAACAATATTATGTATTTTTTTTATTTATTTCTTCATTAGACGTAATATTTTAAATTAATTATAATTAATTTCGTTTTATTTATACTACTATCATAACTTCATAAAAGGATTTTCATAATGTGACACTTAGATAACCTATAAGTTCTACAATAATGGCTGTTCACATTAGTGGTCGTAGAAAAACATATTTTGTAGTTCTTGTAAGTAATGCCACATGGTATGTACTCACACACTTTTTCTTCCAATTTTCGTAAATCTGGAATGTTAAATAACAATTGCAGAACAAGTGATTTAAATCAATAGATCCCTGAAGTCCTTTAATCTTTATTATTATTATGCTCAAAAATTTGGATTGACTTCTTTGGATTACATACAGCCACATTTATTTTGCAAACATATTCCGAGTTTGTTCATTTGAATATATTTTATGAGCACAGAAATTTCAGCTGAATTTCACCTGAAAACAATTATTAATCATTTTAGGAATCAGAGTTTCAGTGAAAAATTTCAGTTGTCCATTTCAAATTCCACTAAATTCCGATTGGTTAATCAATATCAATTATAATTTCGCATGAAATCAATAATTTGTATTTGGCAAAGCAAGTCAAACCAATCAAATTCGGAAACGCTAGAAAAACATCCGCAGGCCAAAAAATATTAAACTAGAAGCAGATAATTCAGACCAGCTTACAACAAAACCCTGCCAACTTGAAATATGTCTGGGGCTTTTTGCAGGAATTTTTTCAGGCCTAGAGTGGCAACACTGCGGCGGTGACAAATCATTAGACCCCAGCAAATTAATTAGGAACGAGAGAATTTTTGTAATGGCTGATTTTTTTACGTAAATACGTTCCGGATTAATTCTATTTTTAATCTCGTAGAGCATGATAAACTATTTTGTTATTTTCAGAACGCTGCATTGTTTGTTGTGCTTTCAGGAATTTTTTACAGGAAATTGGATACTGAAAGAGATTCTAAAAATATTTTTAAAATATGTGCACCAAAATATTTTGTAACTGTTATATTTTAAATTCATCACTGCATATTTTTTTTAACAACATTTACAGTTGAAAGGGTTGAATTAATAATCATATTGGTTTAGATATCATATTAAATATTCTGCATGTCACGGATTGAGTTGCAAAGCGGGAAAATATTTTTATTTTTTATATTAAGAGAAAAATTTATTTTTGATAAACGTTTTGCATGATCCAAAACGGCAAATTCAGTTTTAACCTTTTAAAATTTTCTTTTAGAAAAATCGAAAACCCTTAAAAATATTACCAGTGAACTCCTCCTATCAAACTACTTCTGTGTACTAATTTTCATTTTCAAATTTTTACTAGTACAGCCACAAATGCAAATTGAATATCAGATAATAGGAATCCATATCACTGATAATAATGCGCGTCTAGAGACGCTAGAACTCAGTCCTGCTCTGCGGGGTGCCGGGGCGGTACTAGGCCTCCGGATCTATGTTCTGGTTGGTAACTTGGCTAGTAAATAACAGTGGGTCAGGAATTAGAGAATTTGCTTTATTTCTAGACCTACTAAAACCAGAGCAAATTCTGGAGCAGTTTTGGCTGCTCTGGATTGTGATCTAGTTTCAATACGTCAGGAATTAAAGTATTTTGAAGAGTTTGTTTTATTTCTTAGCCTACTAAAACCAGAGCACATTCTGGTATAGTTTTGGCGGTTCTGGATTGTGCTCTGGTTTTAGTGTGTCAAGAATTAGAGCATTCTAAAGTGTTTTCTCTAGTATTAATTTTCTTGTAATTTTATGTTTTGATTTTGGTCATTTAAAAAAATTTAGCCCCTAAAAAAATTTGAATAATCGGCGCTCATGCATAGCGTATACTTTATATTTTTACTGCAAAAAGACGTTTTATTAGACACGAAATTTATTTGTTAATTAATATTTACAGAAATAAAGTAGGCTGTATTTTTTTTTATTTGTCGTTTCAGTTTATTAACCTTACTTATTTTCCATTTGTCTTCATCAATTGTTTTTTGTCTTTTGCTTATCCATCAGACTGATAACCAGATAACACATTCAATTTTGCTTGACTTTAAATAAGACATAAAAGATAAACTATCTTTTTCATATATTTTTCATCTATAAATTATTGGTAGAATATTCATTGTCAGGGCCCGAATCGGGACGATACGAATTATAATAGCTTTCAGTTGTCAGCCAACGGTTATTTCGGTTGAGCTGTTTTCACAGTATTTTAGTGTTTTCAGACGTTACAAACAATTTGACTGTGATATTTGTGTGTAAAACCAATGAAAATGTGTGAATTATTGACTGACTATACTAATTGAGGGATTAGTGAACAATTTTGTGTAATTTTCAGCAGAAACAGTGAACATAACCTGCAAATGGTAATCACGATATATTTTTGTTCTTTTTGCATTCAATTCTGTTGTTTCATTGTTTGATATTGTTAATAGTAAGTTTGTTGTTGTGTATATTTAGATTTGAAAATGTAATAAATATTAGTTAGATTTAGATAATGAAAAACATGTATATGATTTGTGATAATTTACTTGATCTTACATGTTACATTTAATACAAAAATTTTACACGAAACAAGAAGTGAATTACAGTTTGCAGATTCTATATATTTACCAAATTTTCCAAATATCGGTTTTAGTTTTGATTTATTCACAAATATGTTTATTTATAATAAAGTTTGTAAGCTATGTATGTATTCATAATAAGGTGAAAAATCCACGAAAAAGTTTGAAGAAAATTAAAATTAGTCCTAATGTACTTCTCGCAAATTCACATCTTTTAAGAAAATGTAAAGAAAAGCTTGAAGTCCAAAGTAATTTTGTCCGTAGAAAATAATTTCATTTATGGCATTGCAAAGCAATAAGATAATAAATATTTAAATACGAGATGTAAAAGAAGGGAAATTTGACTTTAAAAGCTTCTTAAAAATTAGAAAAAGTCCGACGAAGCATTCCTTAAGCTGATAACTGCAAAAAAGAATCCATTTATAATTTTACACGAAAAAATTAATCTCAGTAAATGTAAAATCAGAATGGATTAAACCTTTTTCCTTAAAGTTGAAAAAACATCAGAAAATCTTAAATTCATATCTGCGATATTAAGTGCATTCTTTTTGTCATCTTCAATTCGCTTAGGTTTAAAGTGAACATAAAAATAAATATTATATACAGGGTGTTTATAGTAAGTTGAGCTCGAAGTTGAGATAATTTTGAATGGAGCTTTTTTTGCTCTTCAACTATATAAAAAAAGTCCTACTTTATTTTAATAAGAAAAACGTTTTTTTTTTTGAAGATATAAAACAAACTTATGATTTTTTAAAATGGAGGGCATATTTGATTTAAGGCTCAAAAATTTACCTATTTATTTTCTTTTCTGCTCGAATTTTGCTTTTTGCATTCATTTCCCTAGCGTACCTACCTATAGTAAAAATTTAAATAAAACAATATTTATTTATAATGTTATTTTGTTACAGATCCAGGAATCTTCGATCAGCAAAATTGGATCACATCATATTTCTTCAATTACAAGTGAGTGATATTTTTTTTAACAATATTTATTATTATAAATGAAAGAATTTAATACGCATGATAGAGAGAGCGTTATAATAATAACGTTTTTAGGTTGAAAACCGGTTTTCAAAAATTGGAAACCTGTTTAAACCGGTTAATATATCATTTAAAAAAAATATTTATAAAATAATTATAAAAATGTTATTAAAAAATATTTATTTAAAAAATTTAATTAATGAAAAAATTTCCTTAATACGTTCAGAAAAAGGCAGGTCACTTTCCAGTTGTAAACTTGCCTAATGCTGTCAAAAAGACTATCTCTAAGGAGTTCTAACTTTTATGACTCTCCAATAAAATGTAAATTATAAAAACTGTCATGACTCATAATCAAATACAAATAGACAACGTAGATACCTATAAAAAAATATTAATCATTTTTCATGCTAAATGATATTAAAATAAAGGTTAATGTTCGCTAAAACCGGTTTTTTTTGGTTAACGGTTACCGGTAATTTCGGCCTGAAAAATATCGGTTAAAATTACGGTTAAAGTTCGCAATTTTTATTCAAAATATCGGTGAGGTACCGTTTTTTATTAACCGGTTGAAAATACCGGTGACACTTTGACTGCAATTACTGATATTAATGATTATTTGTAGTCATATTTCAAATAAACATACATAAATATTTACGTATCAAAATGAGTATAACTTTTTTGAAACGTCTTAATGTTTCATTGTCTTCTGTAAGAATAAATTATAAAGAAGTGGCAAGAAAAGTAAGGAAGACAATATCTTAAAGTAGTTCTCAATTGCAGCTAATTTACATACAAAAGAAAACTTGTAATTACTGCACGTAAAATGAAGAGTAATAATTTCTTAATTGCAAAAAATCTGTAGAGAAAAAATAGAGAAGTTTCTCTAAGTATTAAAAAGTCTATCAGAGTTTCATGCGAACTTTTGTAATCAATTTTGAACTTTTAAAAGAACACAATAATTGAGTTAAAATATTAACTTTGAAATAATGTACAAACTTTCTTTAATTTCAAACAAAAAATGTATCGGGGACACAATTTTTATATCGGAATTAATAATTCTTATGAACTTTGTACTTTAATACTTGGTGGAGGTTTTCATTTAAATATCTCAAACTTTTTAGGCAGGCCGAAACTTCACAGGGTCATAATTGTTCACTTTATTTGGTTGCTAAACACTCTTTAAATATTCCAAATGGATATTAATCTGAAATAACTTTTTTTGATATCAAATAACAAGTCATAAAGCCAAAAATGCTTTTTTTAAAAAATCCAACTGATCTGACTTAAACTGATTTTAGTGATCTGATCAGTGGCGACTCGTGGCTTTAAATCATTACGAAATTTTCAAAGATCCTGTAAATGCCTGTGTTAAAGAAAATGTTTTCTTTTGTTATTTTTTGAGGTTGCATTTCTGAGGTCATAATAGGGGATTCTAGCTCGATTGAATTTAGAGAAATTAGTTTAAAAAATAGAAAAATATGCATAATAATGAATATCAATAAAGAAATAAAATGATATAATAACATACTTTCGAAATACGAGGGATTTTTGTTATGGAGTGACGTCATCTACATGAATTACATCAATATTTTGATTGGGACTTTTAAAAGACCGCGAATGTTTTAATTGACAAGTGAAAAATCTTGCCATAAAGTCTGACGAATGAGCTTGAACAACACAACGGGCGTGACCTTGAGTCAGAGTAAACTTCAATTGTGTACTTTTAGAGTGTTATTAGTTGAATTTGTTGTCGTATATATTAACTTTTATTATTTCTTTTACATTTATGACAGTACTATTTACGAGATTAGTGCATAAATTACCTGTTTATATGTAATGTGTTAAAAGTTTGATCACTAGCGCCACTGATATTCTTAAACAGTTTTTATTTGAATACAAAGAACTATTTACTTAGTTCTACTTTACATGTCGCTGACATGTACTGACCGACAGTGACTTCCTTCAGTGACTCTGCATACTCTGACCGATTCTGACTTCCACCAGCTGCCCAATACGACCCTTATATATTTGCCGCCAATTAATCTCTGGAACACTCCAGAGCCTTACGGTTTCTTTAAAATTTCAGAACAATAGCTGCGTCGCTCCTATCCCACTTTACCTTTAACGCAACTACCTGACCTACCTTTAACGCAACTACCTGACCAAACAGGTCAGCCGTGATGACTCATCTGCGGAGAGTCTCGCTCGTTACACTATCAGTAGCACGAAAGCTAAAACTTCAAACATGTAATATTTTATTTTAAAATATTTTTACGATTAGAGATATTAATTTCTATATGAATGTGTCAATTCAGTCCTGATGAATTATTGTTTTCGAATTTTATAAACGAAGTGGATGATGATATATTTACGACAATATGATTTGTTCGTATTAAATCCAAATATAATTGTGTACAGAATTGTTAATACAAAGCGAGCAGTTTGTTAAACTGTTCACTGCACAAATTTCTGAAATTTATTTGAATAATAATTCCAAATGGTTCAATATGCACCGTGTATTAAATATAGAAATATACATCACATGTGCCTTGTTTGTTTTATGTCCTAATATTTGAATATCTAAATTATTTAATGGTACGCAATGTTATAGTTTATACAATAATTAGTTACACATATGGTTTAATATAAACTAAATTAAACAAAAATGTATGCTATACAAGGGAACATTTTATTTAAAAATATTTAGTTACGTTGAAACAATCGTGAAATAATGTACTGGTAAATAGGTAATTTTAGAGGCAAATTATTTGGTATATAGTCAAACCAATTAGACTCCGTATAACGGTAATGGAAAAAGTATTCTATTCTTTTAAAGTTTTTTATTGAATAGGTATATATTTACGAAATAAATTTTATATTATAACTTATTATATTAACAAATAAAATAATGTATTGACTTCTTAAATATTTTGTAATGAAATCCAGAAAAAAATATTATATTTATTATATCAACAAAGTATGCCAATTTAATCTTCGTTGTAAATTATATAGAATCAATGATCTATTGAGCCGCCATTTAATAGAATTACTTCCTTTAAATGGTTTGTAGTACTATCCACTAATTTTCTTGGAATTTGGAAGTCAATTTTACCCCATTCTTCTACCAGAAATGTGATATTTCTTTTATATTCTTTGGGCGTCTTGTTCTACATATTTTTTTAAATAAATCACAGAGATGAATGACTTTCATATCTGGAGACTGTGGAGGCGTTTTTAATTGTTGTCTACTATTGTACAGTAACTATTCTGGCAGTTTACGTATAGTATGTTTGGGCCCATTACCTTGTTAAGTTAAGATATAAGAATTTCTTAAATCCAATTGTTCAGCACTTTCCCATCAAAAACAATTAATTGAAATAGTTGAAATTTTGGATATAACATTCTTATACCCTAGATTAGATCTGTTTAGATTTTGGTGTTAATAATGTATAACCGGGAGTGGTATTTTCATAGATTTGAAGTGTTTTTCTGAAATATCTTAATTAATTATGAATATGTGGGAATGTTTCTAAATTATAATTTAATATTGTCAATTAGCTAAAATTTTATAGTTTAAATTTGTTTCTACCTAGCTCCATTTAATTATTAAAGTAATTAATGATTCAGTAAATTCGTCACAATTACGGTTAATCTGTTTACCTATGGAAATGAATGTTATATATTTGACATTGACAATTATTATAATTAACAGGATTGTCAGTGAAAATATTAATAATTATCGATTACCCTAACAGAAATTGTACTAACACTGTAAGTACTAATTATTTTAAGAATTCATTGTACTGTATACGCAGTAAACGCAAGAAAAATAAAAAATGTCAAATTAGTATGATGCACTATGAATTACTACGAAAAATATTAATTTGACATTAGGATGTGTAGAATAGAAACAATTTAAAATAGATTACATGAACATTTTTATTAGACTATATGAAATGATAGTAAGACATGTATAAAAATCTTTATAATACCCTAGGTACATAAATAACTAATATTTAAAAATTAATACTTTGATAATAAATTCTGGAAATTGTATTATATAGTAACTAAAAATGGAATATTTGATGATCTCAAACGCCGGGCAATTTTTCCCGGCCCAATTCCGCCCTTATAATTCACCCTATATCACGTCGTGTGCATCGGCATCCATACGTCAGTTAGACTGCTCCCATACATATGCCCATCCGGTGACGTCAGGGCTGTCTGCACCAATACGGTCACCGTATGCAGTAGCTGATTTCTACCGTTGAGTTATGGCTAGCTGATATTGATGGAGAGGTTGTATACTTCCAGAGGTTATGGGAGATTTATAACCAGGGTTGTAATTAGGGGGTGTTCATTACATGGATTGGGTCGCTGAATTGATGATGATGGAGTAATGAGATAATTAGGGGTGGAATCAAATTCCGTATTGTGCGTTCGAAGGTTTTTATAGGCGATGAACTTCATTATTAGCGTGCGTAACATTCCTCAGATTCAGTAAGGGAGTTTTAACAGAAATATAGTGAATTGACATGACTCACAAGAGAATGTCACTACCTGTCCAATCAATATTAATGTGGAATATTTTTTTCCGACTTCTTTTGGTACCAAATGAAAAGTCCCAAAGCCAAAAAACTTCGTTCTATATTTTTCGCAAGTATGTGATTTTGAAATTTTCAATTTATCTATATTGAAACGTTTATTTATTTAGGTGATGTGTAAAATTAATTGAAACACGAGTATTTATATGACTAATTTTAATTAACGAATAATAAATAATAAAAAATAAATATTGGTAACATTATAATAAACATTCATTTATTTAAGAATAATAATTATTAATAAAAACTATACGATATTTAAATCACCAGCTATTTATTTATGTCACCAATTGTTTATTTATTTCTAATTTACATGTCGCTGACATGCACTGACCGATACTGACTTTCTTCAGTGACTCTGCACACTCTTATATACATGGCGGCAATTAATTTCTAGAACATTGCAGAGTCTTCGAGAATCTGTAAAACTCTCGGCATCGCTTCTATACCTCTTAACCTTTAAAGCGACTACCACCTTATGTCCTTCGGTTGCTTTGCACCTCTGGACACAACTTGGCGCTAGGTCAATAATGATAGTCTTCTCAATATTGGTGTATAACATACTATTCTTTCATTTCCATAACTGGCTGATTTTTAACGAAAGTCTTACATTTTATATTTAATAAATCTCGTACTGCAGATGGGCTGTTGTATCAATTATGATCTCATCAGATGTAGCATTTAGTTTTGTACTTTTCTAGTTTTGCTCTAAATCTGTTAGGAGAGACAGAGTATCCGCATTTTTTAAAAATCCCATGTTAAAGTCCTTTGATCTGATTTTTCGTTGCATACACTGTAGATTCATGTACAAGTAATTATAAAAAACGTTGTTTTCATTGAACAAGTAGAAACAAGTAGTACTTGTGGAAACAGTCGAAACTTAGAATAAATATAGGCGGCAACATGATCTGTTCTTGTTTTGACTTAATCATGTTTTGTCTACAGTAGTTAATGTTGCGTTCCGAAACAAACAAACTTAAACAAAATAGTGTCTGTAGTTCGATGTGTTTCTGTTTTATCTGTAACTATTTAACTGGTAATGTTGTGTTCCGAAACAAACAATTAGCTAAAATAAGGACTGTAGTATAATCTGTTCCCGTTTTGACTAGTTTCTGGTTTGTCTGCAAATGTCTAACAAACATACTTCGATAAATACCAACTATTCGTGTTTTGACTTGAATCTTTTTAGTCTTCACCTGCAATGTTGTGTAACAGGTACGGTCGCCTAAGATGAAATCTAGTAACTGATATACAAGGATTTTAAATTATTAGTTTTATTTGCCTCAAAAGTAATCCACAAATTATATTAATGAACAACTTTTACTCGAGACAAGGGTAACGATAGTCGCTGCCACCACTATCACTTTATTTAAAAGTCTGCCATGATAGAAGCAGACAAGGGAATGTTAATAATGATAACAGATGCGGTTTACTATATGGTCAAATTGGTGCAGGGTAGTAATTTTAGAACAATAGAGTTTTACCTACGCGTTGTACTACCACGTCACAATGACAGGGGTTGGAATAGGATGGACTGAACAAACAGGATATTCCAACAATAAGAAAATTATATAAATTTTTATAATCAACTGCGATCAAGAACATTTATATAATTCAGATAAACTACAACGCGTAACTTGATTCCTACTTACATATTTACACCACGATGAGAGAGCCTTCACACAAAGTAAAACAACTTATTGGTTATATCACAAAGAAATACCAAGGTATGTCTGACGTTCCGTCAAGACATCCCCAACAGTCGAAGATTACAACAAGAGAGTCAATAAGAAAGTGTACAACAAGAGAGTGAGATTTCAAATTTTGGATCACCATTTAATGGTAAAAACCCAGAAGTTGTCAACCTATGTTTATCCAGGTGTTCTCATCTCCTAAGTATGAACTATGCTAAAAATAACCGAACTATTGATGTTCACGAAGGGCATCACGTAACGAAAACGGAGAGTTATTTCTTTGAAAACAAGCTTGAAGGCGCAAAATATTCATCCTTCACCATAAATCTGTCCATTTTGTAACATCTGGAGTACTACAATACCAAAAATTTACAAAAATGCACAGTCGCCAAGCGACCGTGTTACAGTTGTGAAACAAACTTTGAAGAATCCCAGAAATCCAGTTAAAACTAACAAGCAACTAACCTCTTTCCATTTTTGTTGCGTGATTAATATTAATTAGATAAAATAAGGACTGTACTAAGATCTGTTTTGTTTTGACTTGTTCTTGGCTTGTCTGCAAATGTTAAACATACTTCGGTAAATAACAACTATTCGTGTTTTGACTTGAATGTCATATTGATTGACGTCTCGTATCAAATGTACTATGTTGTAATCTTAGGAACTTTTGTATTTGAAAATTTTAGTAAAATAATTTTTAAGTTGGCACTACTACATGGCACAACTATCAAATTGTGCAAAATTGTGTTTTTTGTCAATTGCGTACATTTGCATAATTACAAGATTCTTTTTAGTAATGTCACCACTCAAATTTCAATCAATAACGCCAAGCGCACAAACCAAACATCATTATAACACTAGTGAAATGTATATAACACTAGCCTTCGCGCTAGTGAATCGTTTCCAAAATGTCATATTGCCCTGTTGCACTCAAAAACCAGTAGATGGTAGTCAGATTATAACATTTTTGAACGCGTATCACTAGTGTTATAAGTTACAGAATAGACACCCTGCAACGTTGCGAAATAAACTTTGAAGAATCCCAGAAAACCAGTTAAAACTAACAAGCAACTAACCTCTGTGGGTTTTTGTTGCGTGATTAATATTTCACATCCAATATGGGTGGCCTGTTGCACCGGTATAAAGCAGGGCTGATTGTGAAAACCTCGTCTCGTCCCGGCATCACATCACCCCGAATAAGCTACGCCTGTGGCTGACAAGCTCAACACTTCGTTCAACCCTGCACACAGCAGAAAGTAGATAATAACCACAGCGGTTTAATATACAGACATGCCATTCAATTCATACTAAATACAAGCTTCGCTAAATACAGTTTAATGCTTCTATCCTTAGACATGGTCTGAATGGGGTAGGTGACCAATTTCTAAATTTGGTATATGTGATAGCTTGTACAAAAATAATATACCCGTATTTTTTTAAAATTGTTAATTATATGTTGTTTTGAAGTAAATAAATAATATAGTACTTGGGAGGGGATTATGACGTCAACTAAGTTCATGAGAGGGGCGAAGGTAGACAGAGACGGAAATATGTGGTGTGAGTGAGATAGATAGATTTATTGCCACACCTTCAAATTTTAACCGATCAGCGTGCGAACTTAGCGAACGTCATAGAAATGGACGCTGTTTCTATTTAACGCAAATTACTAAACAATTTCTGATAAATATTTAACTTTTTTAAAGTCAAAGTTCATAAATAAACATACTTTCTATAATTTAATAGTTTTTACATTAAAATTCTACCTTGGTCACCTACCCCATTAGTTATTAGTGTGCGTAATTGTGGTTATTAAGATGATCCCATCATTTTATAAAGGAAGAAATGATAGATAAATTTGAGATGATAATTCCAGCTGTTTCTAAAGAATTTTTATTTGCCTGGAATAGTTTTTCTGCCTTTAGCCTCTGCTATACTCTGTTTTTAAACTATAGACAGTAACTAGAAATTCTAGTGAGAAAATCAAAGCCTGTGATTGGCTGCTGCGCCATTTCATGAAGCCGCATTTAACCTGCAAAAATTTTAAGTTGACCTTCTCAAACGTAATTGAAACGTCAAACTCTCAGTAGTTGTCAAATCATTTATTGAATTTGCAAGTGTTTTTTATTTCATTTCTCTTTTTGTGATATTTCACGATTAAAACCAGTTGTTTTTCAGAACTACTAGTATTTCACTAACGCTGTGGTGTAAATGTGACTTCGTCTAGTGCTGTCTATAGTTTAAAAACGGAGTATAGGGACCTACAGCTTATAGTGTATTCTGATCTACTCAGACAGTGGTATTATATTTAGAAAAATAATAGCAAATGGAATGAATGAACAAGTTTATTAAGTAATGATAAAAATAACAAACACTCTTATTTAAACTAAGTTTAACAATTAGTAAATCACACTTAACACGCTAATTATTAACTAATATACATTTATTTTTACACGACAATATTTATTTTTATGCTACAAAATATTAATTTCTACTGTCCATGACACTGTTCGGACCGACTGCGTCGTCTCGACTGCCTCGTCTCGACTCACTTCACTCTCTCTACTGACTCTGACTCTTCACTCCATTCATACTCTCTGCATTCTCTGACCTTTACTTCATTGTAACACTACCCGACTGCCTTTCTGACTCTCTACACTCACTGACCAACTCGAGTCGCCCAGCGCGACACTATACCTACCGCTAATTAATCTCGAATCGTCTAGAATCTTTCGGACTCTGATTAGAAAGTCTCGCTCAGTACATTACTTGTTTTGACACAAGTTTTACTTGTAATATATTGGTGTAGGTATTCAACCAATCTTCTGCAAGGACCTACATAATGGGTTCCAAACCACAAGACCATATGGGTAACCCTACCTATAAATATTAATACTTTATTGATTTAAGAAAAGAAAAAAGGAAAATTAGATTGTCATATATTAGTGCCATCTTTTTTACAAATATGTATCGTTGAAAACGAATTTATTTTCAGAATGGAGATTAATTCCAACAATAAAGTAGTAATCACCTTGCTTATGTTTTTTCCACAAAACAATTTAAAAAATTGCATAGCTTAAGCTTAAGTGACATATACTCGTAAAACAAATATTGTTCGTAAATTTTTATCTGTTAAACTAGAAGTTAAATGTAAAAAAATATTAACACAGGATTATACAAAAATAAAAATCGTGATATTCTAAGCTTGAAGTAAAATCACACTTACAATCTCCATTTGTAAACAAAATGTAATCAACTTTTCCGAGTGTAACAAAGTACTGAAAGTCAAGTTCTTCAAACGTGCTATTCATTAAATATACGATATTCCACTAAATTGGTGAGAGGCAGCTTAATTGGAACCTGTAGATTGTTGTTTACGAATCTTATTCTTCTGGCAACATGTAAACCATAGTCCATAGTAGAGGTTCAAAGCAGTCAAGAATAGATGAAATTATTTAATATGTGAACCATGCCAGACGTCTAAACAACTTTCACAAAATATTTATTTTGCGGCTTTTGAGATTTTTAATTTGGACTATAAGTTGTTACGAATTCTGTTCTTCTTGTGATTATTCTCAAATCATTATGTGTATCATGCCAAGGATTAAATAACTTTTTTTCTATAGCAGATGTTAAAGTGTAATTTTATCAACTCAAAATAGTGGATAAAGTAGCACTTTAACCGCAAGGATAGATAAAGTAACACTTTAACAGCAAGGGTAGATAAATAATACTTTAACTTTTGTTTATTAGAAGTTCATTTCCATAACAAAGCACACTACTGACATTTTAAAATTGTTCTTAAATATTAAATTATTTTTCTAATTCTTTTCTCTTCAAAACCTGCTATAGAAAAAAATAGAATTTTATACGCGACGATAAAATTAAATTATCGACTCGCGAAAAATATTTCACTCGCGATTGTATCGCTCTTGAATTAACATTTTCCGCTTGTCGATAAAATATTATTTTATCGTCTTGTATAATAAATAACTATTATATAGTACCTATTTTGCGGTTTTTGAGATTTTTAACTTGGATTCTTAAGAATCTTGTTCATCTGACGATTATATTCAACTCAGCTTGTAAAACATCTTACAGGTCCAAAGGAATCAAAAATAGATGAAATTACTCAATATGTGAACCACGCCAGAGGCCTAATAGCTTTCATATCATTTTTGAAACTTTTAAATGGACTCTGAAGGTTAAGAATCCTGTTCTTCCTGTAATTATTCTCATGTCAACATATAAACCACGCCAGAGATCAAATACAATTAAAAATACATAAGATTACTTAACATTTGAACCTTGCCAGAGGTCTGAACAACTTTCACATAACTATTTGACGGTGTTTGAGTTTCGTTGGACTGTGAAGTAGTTATTTACGAATCCTGTTCCCGGCGATTATTCTCCCTCGGGATGAGTTATAGGATCCGTGATCCCCTTTCCCCTATGCTGTCAATCGCACATCCCGTCTTGCGTCTGGAAGAATTAACGCCTGGCTGGGAATCGGACGTAGGTGGGATGATGCCCGGATGACACCTGGATTTGGGGTAATTGTGAACGGTAGACTCCGTAAATACTTATGCGTGAAAAATTATCTCGCCGCGTTTTTCTAGAATGTTTTTCTACTGATTTGGGAAGATTAAGTGTTGCCAGAGGTAATATATCACAGCAGGCTGTAATTCAATATGTTGTACGCACAGATACGCAATTCATTCATTTCATTTGCGGGTAAGAACATTGCTTTTTTCTTCAGAGTAATATAGGATACACGTTTTCTCATTTACTAATGGTATTAACGTTTGAGGAATAGAAGCGTAATGAAATATATCGGTACTTTATAGCTATTAACATACGTAAGATAGTTATAAGTATCATAACTGCCGCAAATGCCATTTGAATTATTTTCGCCCTAGGGCGTATAAAGTTGCTGAACAATTGTTACTCAAACGAATTAAAATTAATGTCAAACAATACAATAAATTTGATTAAGTAAATATTATTATTTCACAAGAAAAAATCTCTTGTCTTCTTTAGTAATTTCTTGTCTTCTCTCGGTAAACGAGACAAGAAATTCAAGTACCTATATCTTATCTTTCATTACTCTTGTATATAAAAATCTTGTCCTGTTCATCATTTTCTTGCATATTCTTATCTTAATTAACAATGACCTTGAACATATAACTAATCTTGTATCATATGTACATTTTTTTTGTTTAGATAATATCAATGTCTATAATATAAGTATATTTTAGTACAACAGAGACGTCTGTACAAGCAGATAAGCTTTTTTCAAAGTATTCCTGGTTATAAGAAAGCATTTTGTGTCTTAACTCTTGGTTATATAATTTCGAAGAATAATTATTAATCAGTTGTTTGAAAGCCCACATACGCTAAGTTATTTTACTTTTATCGGTTATAGCGACTTTCGGCTATAGCGACGAGATTTTTGAGATGTACCAGTAAAGTCGTTTTACCGACGAAGTTAAATATATTTAGTAGTATTGAAAGTTTGCCACATGGTAACATTACTAAAGTTACTAATTCAATTATTTTTTACATTTCACCTAAATGAATAAACGTTACAATATTATAGTAACACACACTAGAGGCAATATTCGACAGTGAAACACAAACATAACAAACAAGAAAGTATATCCGGTTGATATCTGTTAGTATATGCGATGATATTTATATTCCGTGAGATATTTACACAAAGAATTTTATCTACACATTTAAAGCTGTAGGAAAATAGAATAAAAGTAACGGTTTCATATTCCGTGAATATTTTGTTTATACATTCCAAAATCAGAATTTAAATAAAATGTAAATGAATGCTATAAACAAGTGGCATATCTTTTTTTTATTTAACCATTAGCTCAAAACGCTTCTATGGTAAATACATTTTATATTTTATAAGCTTAAACCGCATTAAAATAACAAAAACATACTTTGCATTCATTAAAAACTCAAATATCCACAAAACGCTCGTTAAAAAACCTGAACACATGAACAAAACAATGGGTAAACATTCAATTATTACAGATTTAAATTGATACAAATTATGTTTGGTGAGGTCGGAAAACAAAAGATGAAAGAGATTTGTCAGAGTTGTATGATAAGGTTGATATTGTGACATCTGGAATCTCATTAAAAATGTGAAAAATTCATTTTCATTAAGTTAATTATCAGAGATAAAAACAGAAAGCCCTGTTTATAAAGCTATCTGTTTCAATTAAGGAAACTATGAAAAATGCCATTTTAATGACGTCAAATGTACAAATTATTCCAAATGGCCTAGAATTTTTTTTGCTAAAATATAAACAGTATTAATTTGGGCTAAAGTCTGTTTTTTAACTGAACAATTTTTAAAATCATATGTCCCTTGCAGAGGTTATACAGTATCAACTTACACTTCTAAATTGTAAATAAACTCGGCACAAAACAATAATAACCTTATTTGTACATCATTATCTGAGAAATAGAACTAGAAATAAGCATTTTGATTTAGTTTTAGTAAATTTAATTTTGGGAATTTTAGGAGATTAATGTTAAGTTAAAATATTTTAATTTTATTATTTGGACGTTTCGGACAAGTAATTAGTCTATAATCAGCTTATGATGTCAATTTCTCCATGACCCATTTTGATCAATATTGATTTCGTCATATTGTGTTTTTGATAGGGCTTATTATAATTTACAAAGGAAAAACATTTGTATACTGTATGGTTGTGATACATGTATAGTATTTTTAGATATCACTATTATTAATATTTATTTGACATGAGAAATTGTAACCATGATCACCTAGGCCAACAATAAATTATTATTGACCTAGGTCGATAATGAAATCTGTCACTTTTTAAAGAAACTTAATCAAATCCAAATATTGTTTGACTCGCTAAACTCACAAAAAATGTAAATTATGAATTTACGAATTAAATTTATTAATTTAGATAAGCAAATCAAATAAAAACAAATCAATAATCAAAATGTCAGATAAAAAAGTATATGTCGCCTACCTCTTTTTTTGTGAATATTAAGAAACAATTTCCATGGCTGTCTTATTTTGAACAAAAGTGTTACATTTTACATTTAGTATATCTCGTACTCTGACGTACAGTTCTATTAATTATGATCTTAACTGATGTACAATTCAATTTTGGACAACTTCGTACTGTTGTAGTTTAGCTCTAAAGAGTAGTTTAGCTCTAGAGAGAGTATTCGCAATTTTTTGAGTTCCCATGTTAAAATCCTATTTCCGCGTTTTGTTGCACACCCGGCATATACTACATATGTTTATACAGAAGCGACAGTAAGACAAAGAAACGAAAATTAGAGAGAGATGGAGAATGTGCACAAATTTAAAGGGCTCATTGTTTAACATCGGAAAGTTTCGTCACATCTTAGAGAGAGATAGGGGAAGAGCACAAATTTAAAGGTCTACACAATGCTTCAAGGTCATCGAACTGAATAGGGGAACATGAAAGGTGCCGACACGGAGTGTCGCTTGTGTATGTAACTATTCTGTGCTACAGTTGAGAAAACCATTATTGACTAGCGCGTTATGTCTATTGCTTCACACCTCGGGACACAATTTGGCACTAGGTCAATAACGATAGTCTTCCCAACCTCGGTGTATAATACACTATTGTTTTATTTCCACATGCAGCTAATTGATATTTATGGTAGAGTCCGATTCACACTGCACAAATGTGTAATGAGAGTAAAGGGCTGTAATTAAATCATGCGGGATATGAATGCGGCGTCAACACGTGACAACGTCGCGCGCGGATAATTTTTGGCTGATTATTTAACACAGGAACACGGTGTTTATAATAATTACGTTTCTGTTAATTGCCAAGACAAATATTAATAGCGCAATTAAAATAATTAATTGTCGCGGACAGAATGGGCACTGATGCGCCCACTGTAATTAGTTCGGTAATGTTACGGCTCTAATCGAATCATAAACCACTTTGGGATATTAATATTATAATTTATCAAAAACAGCTACGTGCTCGCTAATTTTCAATTGCCATAGGTAATGGGATTAAGATGTATAATAAGATATATTCCGCACAAATTATACGAGGACGTGAAATCGTTCCTTACTGCTTATTTACATACAGGGACGGATACTAGGAGAGGTCACGAGATTCTCTAATTTCAATAAATTCGCAGAGATTTCTTCAAACATTGTGAAGAATGTTATATATTAAAATATACCGAACAAATATAAGTTTGGGAATCACAAGAATTCCATACACCATCTAACAGTAGTAACATTGTACCATTAAAAAACAAAATAGGAAGCCTGAATTTTCATCAGTGCATCTGGTATGCAAAGACAAAATGTATGTGCAGCAGATAATAATAATCCATATTTATGATAATAATTACACTAAAAAAATAATTTTAATTTTCCTTACATAAATAGAATAATAGAAAATCAAATACTCCTCCACTATGTAGTTGAGACGGACCAAGGCTATGAGGATATGAACTGGTTAACATATTATGATCATTTCTCACATGTGGTATACACTCTTCATGTAAATAGTGACCACAAATTACACATTTTATCCAGTCATCCTCCTTTATCATTTTTTAAAATAATTTTCCTTGCATCCTGCATGTTTTTATAATCTTCAGCTTCTTTATTACCATCACCTTCTGATTAACAACAGTTCTTCAGATCTCAAGGAATAGTAACTAGATCTTCGACCTTTCTATGTGCGAATGAATTTTTTCCTATTTACCGATAGAATTGATCCTTTTAACATTAAAAATCCTCCGGTCCATCTCTCCCCAGCAAAAATAATTGGTCCATTTTTAGGTTACGTTAAGTCTTATGCACATGTTTATAAAGTATATACATAAATAATTAGTTTAAACCTACCGAAGTAGTAATTAACTAATTGTGTATATGTTACAAATAAGGCAATTTTTTAAGTAAATCTTGGGTTACTCAGTGTTGAGTGCATTAATTTTCAAGCGGTTACTTACACTGTCTGTAAACAAGAAAATTATCATTCCATATCAGAGACATCACTCTAATGTACTTTTAAGACCATAAGTCCATCTCTCCTCCCCCACTTACCCTAATATAAAAATGCTTTTTATTGTTTTACGTCAAATTCAGGACAAATTTCGAGACATATACTAAACTGGGTCGGTCACCTCGATTACTTTGTCTTCGGTCTATTTAAAAAGACGTTAAAAAGTATGAAATAAAACTAAAAACTTTGCGAGGACAAAGATTAAATTTTGAATAATATATATTTTTACTGAAACTAAATTGACATGTTAAGCAATGAATAATAAAGCAAGAATTAATGTCAAATATTAATCTCCGAAGAAAATGGTGGAGTCGCTAAGACAAATTATAATAGCAGGCATCTTAGCAATATGAAGGAAATATAAAGTTATAATTCTTTTATAGAGTTGTTTCCGGGGAATAAAAAGAGAACACGTGTTTGACAAATGTAATTAGTGCAGAAACAAATGATGGCTACATATTACTGCGTGTAACTCATAATCGCTTTTGACTTTTTGCCAGTAACTTTGTTCCGAAGTCTTTTTGTTGCCATTGCCAAGCCGTCTGGATTTTTGCGTTCATGTCCATATACATAATGAATCATGTAGTGACAAAAAGCGAAAGGGTCACAGTAGGCCGTGCCGGCAAAAAGCATGGCACGCCACGATTTAATCTACTTGATGCATTTTCATCTGGTCAGCCAGTCTAAAATAGTCGGCTTTTTGTGATTGTTTTTTCCTTTGCTTGCTGTGATTTTAGTTCCCAGACAAAGGATTTTTTTTTGAATATTAATATTACATTCTTTTGTTATTTTGAAGTTGGTTCTCCCTTTTCCCAGGGTATTTTGATACAACGGATTATTAAATTTGACACAGGCTTCCGGATTTTTTATACGTAGCGCATTTTTTCTAGCGGGAACTTTTCAGCAAATTAAAAATCCGATATGGACAAAATATTTCCACCTTTTATTAAGCTCATTTAATTTTCTGTTTCTCATATATTTATATTATTTCGTTATAAATTCAAAGATAGAAAATAAATTATATTATTTTAGAAAAAGAATAGTAGGCGCCCAGTACATCTGTAGCTCTCCCTTGTTTGAGATATTAATAATAAATTTTATTAAAGTAAATGTTGAATACATTTAGGTTTTTCCTTAATCAAAAATAACCCAACAGATTACGTAAACAAATTATGAATTATAAAAAATACAACTTTTCTATTTTCAACGTAAAATTGTGTTTTTACATCCGAAGTAATCCAAAATTATCCATTTTGGGTTCAAAATTTCTGTTTCCGAAAATAGTCCTATTGACAGATGTCCATGTGCTGATTTTAAATTTACAAACAGAATTTAATTATCTCTTTTCGTTTCTGATTTTTTTAGTCTCAAAAGTTGCACCTAAGAAAAGTGTGCTTTTTTGGTAGGTATATATTAAAAATTGATACAGATATAATCTTAACGATTATATCAGTCGGCAAAGTTACATTAAGAAATGTATTCTCCGCATATATAACTTTTTTGGACCGATTCGATAAAAAATGAGAAAAACAAAAAAAAAACGGAATTTAATTTTTTTGCTAGTGATTTTTATTTATTTTCTGGAGTTAAGTAAATATCGGTGCGCTGATTCCAAATTTTGGAACAGGACTCAATTATCTCTTACCATTGTCGAGATATTCACAGTCAAAGTTAGACAAAAAAAAATGTTTTTCAAGTATAGCGACCTCACCAAACGAATCTTGGAGCAAAATTTCATGTGTACCAATTTTTAGATTTTTATTTTAACGGATATAATTTTTAGGGCAACAAAAACCAAAATCGTTGAAAATCCAGAAAAATCTTTTTTGATTTCGGCCATTTTTTTTTCGTTTCTAAAAATTGTATCCGCTAAATACATACCTGAAAATTGCTACAGTTCTACACACTATTGTTGAAAAACCTCTTTTTTTGGGTCCAACTTTGAATGTTAGTATCTCGACAACGGTAAGAGATAATTAAGCTCTGTTCGAAAATCAGGCATTTATATTCACTAAAGTCAAGAAAACGAAAATTTTAAGAGAAAAAAGTTTCCAAGCAATTAACTGAAATATAGGTTATTTAGTTTTTCTTATTTTTCACCCATTTGTTCTAAGGAATCGACTGGTATATTCGTTGAGATTGTATCTGTAACCATTTTAAAAATATGAACACACTTTTCTGAGGTGCAACTTTCAGAGCAAAAATCTCAGGAACGAAAATAGGTAATTAAAATCTGCTTGTAAATTTGAAATCAGTGCATCAACATTTATCACAATAGAATATTTTACAAAACAAAAACTTTGGTCCCAAAAATGAACACATTTTTTTTAATTAAGTTAATAATTATACCTCAAATAAATTTCAAATAAATTTTTGAGAAGGATTAATTAATATAGAAAATTTATTCTGAAATTCTAAATTGTTATTTGTCTGTGATACTTATGAACTAACGCTATGTAAACATTTTTTGATATAAAAATTTAATTAAAATATTTTACCAATAACATTGAAGCCTTATTAATTGACACGGTTCGTTGTGTTATGATCGGTGGTAATGGAAATTTATGAAACTAATGCAAGGTTCAATATGTTTTTGTAAGTAGTGGATTATATTTTTAGGGGAAATTGGATTTATAACGTTGGCAAACATGCTTAATAAAATTAGTAAAGAGCGAGAGTGGCTTAAACAAACAAGGGCGAATCTCGGATTACGCCGCAATTTGCTATATTGATTGCAGAATCGAGTGATCAGAGTCCGCGTTGTTTAGCGAACAGTCATTTTTTATTTCACAGAAGTCGAAGTTTTCCACATTAATTAATTAATTTTGTGAAAATGTCAATGTCTGTGGATGATAAATGGGTTTTTTCAAAAGTTTCTCCCGATTAGACTTGGATGTTTTTGATTAAAAATGCATTCATATCTTCGAGTGAATTCAAATTGTGTATTTCAGACAGATTTCATTCTAATTACTGCCAAAGTTTTTATGTTTTATTGGAGTTTTATATTTACTCCTGTAATGCTTTTTCTCATTATTTTCAAACTATATTTCAACAAAAATAAAACTTCTCGCTATTACGAATGCATAGTCGGACAGTAAGAACAAATATGTCATTATCCCAGCAAAATTTAATAGCAATTACAGTCGAATTCACTTTTGTTACATTAATTAATAATTAACTAATTCAAGAATCAATCTGATCCGTAGATAAACATTTGTTCTAATTCACCAAATTGATTCACAGTTTTGTTTATGTTAGATTAACATTTGTTTATTCACAGTTTTGTTTATATTTTTGACAGTTTTGTTTATTTTTTTGATAGTTCAAATAATTTTCGAGTGAGAATGACACTTTTTGTCATTTTTTTGTTGACATATGACGTATAATTATATTTTTTATGTCTGAAAAAAATATAAAAATGGCAAAGAAAGAAAAAAAGAAGAAATTACATCTATTCCTACAGATTTGTAAATATTTTAGATTAATCTTAACGGAGTGAAGAAATAAGCAGGATTGCAGTCAACTGATGAATTTTATTAGTCTAAGGCCTTAGACTAATAAAATTCATCAGTTGACTGCAATCCTGCTTATTTCTTCACTCCATCATCCCTCCAGTCGCTTAACACCAATTCTTACATTAATCTTAACTGCCAATCTTGTGTACATAAATACATATGTGGAAACGTCAAAACGAGGATCAAATCAGATGATCAAAACTTGATTAAAGGAATACGACGGATCAGTTGATCATTGATATTTAATGGTGAACTGAACTGATTAATGGATCAGAGTTGATCAGTGGATTGGACCGTTAAATTTAATAAATAAAGCTTACAATGTTCTCCATCGAAATGCAAGTAAAGTCAAGAACGGGTGAAGTCCGGTAACTTAAATGTGTGACATTGAGCTCGTTTAGAAGCTTAATAAAAATAATAATTTAGTTGGTTTCTAATTTTTATACAAAGTATTTGATTTCTTGTTAACAAATTGAGGAAAGTTGAATACGATTGAGAAAATTGGTAACTGTTAGAGAATATTTTTCGCGCTTCCGTCCTATTATGATTAGTATTACAGAACTCAATATTGTCCAGACACTCTCTGTTTGTCGGCCTAGCCCGGTAATATGTAGGGATGCCAACTTAAATATTTTAGCATTACATTCGGTCAAAATTGTTAATTTGATTTTATTGGGAATGTAAAAAGTTAATTCACCTTCGTTTTATTTTTTAAGTTAGAACAAATGTCACTAAATTTCTTGAATAAAACAAGTGAATTTTTTATATATCCATATGAACCGAAAATGTTTCTGCCATAAAAAACAATAGTGAATAAAATTTTTAATAGTAATAATATTTCTTTAATAAAGTAAAAGTGTCATTGACGCTCAGAAACTATTTAGCGAGATCTCATTTGTGGTTTCGTATTCAGTTCTGCCTGTCAATAAAATGTCGCTCTAACAAAAGTTCAGTTTGTGGACTAGTGATACAAATAACTATTGTGGAAAGCAATAAGAAACAGTGATAAACATTTTAATACAATTTCGCTAAAGATGATCCATTTGCAAGTGATAAAATATACAAAATAAAAATATTATAGAAAATCAATAATCCAGCAAAGCAAGACTACAAAATAATCATATTACATACAACTTGTTAAAGATGTAATAGACCAATGGTGTTGTTACCAAACAAAACACTTCTTACTTGTTTTAAAGTTGTGGTATCAAGTGATATTTACACTCTTGCTGCTCTTTCACTGTTTCTTTTCAATTGTATTCCGTTAAAATCACTAATCCCTCTCTTGAGCAATTACGTTGTGTACCCCGGAGTTCCAGTGCGCCGCTGGCTGACAAGCTTCCGGGGCTCCGGGGCTCCGGGGCTCCGGGTCCAGGCGTGATTTACCGCCGAACGGCGTCGGACGCGTCAGCACACGTCTCCCCCGCTACTGAAATACTCAGGGGGGGAATCGGTAATACGCGGGGGGTTGACGGATGGAGATGGACAGGATAGAAATATTCTTAGTAGGTTGTTTTTAATTGTGGGAGAGTATAAAAGGACGAAATGATTTATAATTTCAAATAAATTAGTTAGTATTTACAACAAAATATTATTTTTAATAAAGTTCTATACAGAGTGCTATCTACAGAATTATAAGAGCTACAATATCACTTAAATGGTTAAATAAGAGGGACCAAGCTTGTTCTTTTAAATAGGACTGTACATTTTTTATTTGCGTATTCGATAGCGAATTTAATTATATGTATATAATTTTTAGCGCTGAATACGACTCTGAAAAATTATTCCAAAATGATATCGATTTGACAGGTAGTAGGGTTCTCTTGTAAATAGTGTTTCACGAGAGTCTTGTAGTTTTCTTGGTCTTGCAAAAAATGCAAGACAAGAACAAAACAAGAGTTACAAATTTCAAAGCAGGAAAAGGCAAAAAATTATCTTGCTACTCACGGGGAGAATCGGTAATACGCGGGAGCTAAGTTGACGGATGGAGATGGACAGGATAGAAATATTCTTAGTAGGTTGTTTTTAATTGTGGGAGAGTATAAAAGGACGAAATGATTCATCATTTCAAATAAATTAGTTCGTCTTACTAGAGATGGAACTGGAGCTGAATAATTATTCGGTATTCGACATAGTGGATATATTTTAATACGAAATATTCGGGTACAAGAAATAAGTGAGGTACAACGCTGTTTTCTTTTGTTAAGATTTGTATATAAATATGTAGATAATAATTATTTAAGGGTAAATTTCGTGAAACCGAAATAATTAAATTTGATAATAATCGAACAAGATTACCTCGATAAAAATTCGGCGGAACATTCGGTTAAAATTTCGCCAAATATTCGTTATTCAGTTATTCGGCTATTGCTATTCGACACATCACTAGTATTTACAAAAAAAATCCATGAGTTATTTGGGGCGGGCACGAGGATCACAAAGAGGAGTGTTCCAAAAACACGAATAGAGCAATATGTCGTGTAAAACAAGGGTAATATACTATTTTTTTATACTTTGCTTCACTTATTTAATAAAAATCTTGAAAATTTCAATTAAAAAATAATAAGAGTGTAATCTATGGATATACCTATATATGACATATGGAAAATCTGTTGAATGAAGTAGGCACATTTATCTGTAAAAATGCATTTAAAATATTGTGAAAATATTTATAAATCTACATGATCTATTATGTTATGTTTTTACGAAATTTTAATATTATTTTAAATGAGTTTTTTATTCGATTTTCATACTCAGAAATAATTTAAATTGTATTAAAAAACATTTTAAAATATTTGCGGTTATCAATTTGTCATTTAAAGTGGGGTGCAGTTGTTAGAAGTACAAATTTTACAACAACTAAAATAACTTATATTATTAAACCGTTTTCGATATAACAATATAGTAATTGTCAACGCAATTTATAACAAATGATATTTATTAATAACGTGAAAACGGTAAAGTATTGACTAAACCACGGATGTTATGAATCATACCAAGCCTTAGATTTCTTAAAATCCTTGCTGTCAGAATTACGCTCGTATTTGAGGGCGTATAAACAAGTTTATGATTCCGAAAAGAAATAAAATATTCTATTTATATAATTAATTTGTGTATCACATATACATTTATTTATTTAAATAATATTTATGACAGTTATCAAGTCGAAAAGTCTAAATTTAATAAAAGTGCACTATGCTACAACTTATATTAACTATATATTATACAGGGCATATAAGCGAAAATGAATCTCCTATTATCATTTTTATTGTGGGAATAGAAACATCGCCGTTCTTTTTTGCATTTTCAATTATGTATTAGTGTAATTTTGAAGTAAATAAATTATATATATACCGTGAGTTCATTTTAACATGAAATATAGGATTTCCTAACTCTATGTACTTTCTATAATTCATTAGTTTTTTCATTAGAATACTTTAATAGTCAGTTCCCCTGTATTGCTTTATTATAATAGATAAATTTACATATAGAACTATAGTTAATAAACCATGATTACCTATTTTGCTAATGAAATTTATGTTTGAACAATAATATCAAAAACGATGTTAAGACAAATATGTTACCATTATATTCGTACATCTCAACCACATCATCTACATATGTTACAACTTATTAGTACGTAATTAACATATAAATTAGCATTTAATTAGAAATTTGCTCGACGAATGGCGCTACGTTTCAAAGAAAACAAGCACGCATCATTCTGTAGCTTTGAGCGCTGCCACCAAATATCCTACACGTTAATTAAAGTAACTGAACGCAAAGGGGTGAAATGTGAGAAACGGCTTATTTCTGCACTGTTTACCTACATACAAGCTTGTTTGTTTATTTGCGTGTTTTATTTGGGAACAGTGGTACTCAACATGATTAATTTACACTCTTAATTGTTAAAGAAAAATATGAAAGGGAATAAGAATTATGTTATTTTGAAGGGTAAAATAATAGAAAACGACAAGAGATAATTCTGTTTGAATATTTGGAAACAGAGTGCTTCGATGTTTGCTTAAGTCCAGAAAATGAAAAATTTTGGAGACAAAGACAGATCTTGAACGAAAAGATTAATTTCTGGTATTTTAGTTTTTCTTGTTATACAGAGTGTTTCTTTCAAGTTGCACATAGGAGATTAATATGGAAAATAAAAAAAATTCAACACCTATATATATAGGAGAAAAGTGTCTAAAATGATCGCTCGAGATAAAATGATATTATGCTGTTTCTGCTGAGAACAGCTCTTCACCTAGCAGTTCTTCTTAGAATCATTCTCTTCGCCATATATCTAGTCGCTTTTTGGACTTTGAAGCGAATGTTAGCGCTGTTATTATTTTGAGCAAAGAAAATAAAAAAATGCTGTGTTAGATGTTAGAAAGGTCTTTTTCAATGTTGTATCACTTATGTCGGAACAGGTATTGTGTGAAAATATTTTTATTTTCGAATTTAATGATAATTCATAATTAAAGTAGTTAAGGTATCGTTTTTACATGTGAAATAAATGAGGTTATTTTCAACATCTGTACAATAATATATAATGCCCCACTCGTATAAAAAAAAACAACGTCAAAGTTGTAACCATATTATTTTGAATAAAACTTCATATATTAACATGCTATTTAATATGTACAAATGGTCTTTTACTATGTTTATAAAAAAAAATATAAATTGCAAATTGCAAGTATAGTTAATGAAGTACCTCAATTTAATTCGTATCTACTTGAAGGTAGACGAACTAGCTTACGAAAAATATTTTAAATTTATCGAAATTAATGGAGTTGTACGTTTTATATCAATCTCCCTTAAAGGGATTGTATTAGACATCTTTTCCCTACATCATATCGTATCTAATAGTATGAATTAATTTTTAAATATGGGAAGTTAATTGATGTATTAAATTTTATATAAAAAATATAGGTAGCTATAGATGTTTTTTTTTTACCGAATTCAGACAAATAAAGTCAAACGTTAAATTTAAAATAATTTTTACGACCAAAATACAACATAATGTACGTGTATTTGGTGTCATTTAATGCAGAATTTTTTTATTTTTCCTTGAAAAATAAGACAAAAAACTTATTTCCAGAAATCCTCTACCTGCACCTTGAAATAAAAATATGTTTCTGTTATTTATACCTTGAAAGGAAAATGGACAAAGGAATGAATGCCTTTGTATAATGTTTGAAAATATCTGTGTAAATATTTTTATGCAGCAAGTAAAATTATAAAGTAGAATAAATCTGAGACAATGTTTCTGCTCTGTGCAGTTGTTGTACGTGTAGTTTAGTTACAAATATGAAACTTTCTACAAAGAACAAAGGAGAATATTTTGGAGTACGAAGTTAAGTTCTGCATATTCATATGCATTTGAAACTACTAATTTTAAGAAACTTTCTACGATTTAAACTTTTCTTAATAAATAAATTCACTTAATACATAACCAGGGATAAAATATTCTTGTACTTAGTACAAATTCGTGCTAGTGTATTCTCCGTTTTTATTAATGGTAAGAGAGGTGAATCTTAGTTACTAAATTATAAGATATTTTATAGTATACGGGGATTATTTTCTGCACAAAAGTTCCTGATGTAGTACACTCTTTACACCAACTTAAGTTTCAGAAAGGATAACGTTTGTTAAACTTTTTTTACAGATATTTATTACAACTATTATTTATTACTACTATATCTAATATTTAATTTACAGAAGTTCATGAATAATACAAATGCGCAGAATTGCACCACTAATTTTATATTTTGCGCATCTCACTACTCGTCATTTTCAGTGAATTGTTCTCTACAGTCAAATTGAATTATATATTTTATTTTACAATAGCGGTATTTGACATACTTTATGCAGTTATTTTATGTGACTAAAACAAATATAGCTTACAAGTGACTAAAATGCTTAATAGTAGACAGTAAGTTTCAATACTATCTTAAATATTACTAGTTTATTTCACAAACACTAAAAAGATTAATTTTTATTTCTGCAATCATTGGGTTTGTTCCAACTAAATATTCTTAACGGTTTGTGATTGATTTATATACCGTGGTTTCTGTATGCACGGAATGTGGATAGTTCCGGACCATGTTTTTGTTGGAACGAATTGAATACTGTCAATGTGTTAGGTTAGTTTTACTTTTACGTGAAAACAAATCCATAAATATGGAAGATAAAAACAAAAGATTTTGAGGTTAATTAAAAAAATTATCAGAAGTTGTGACTAAGAGTACATACTCCGATTCTCTGACTGTTTTGACCGTCAATGAACTGCTTGAAGATCGGACAGAAATCAATAGGAACAGCAGACTGACGGTTAGAATTTGGGCTTGAAGTTAGTTACAATGCTATTTTCAAACTAAGTCTGTACCCTTCCGAACTGATGTGGAGGTTAGTGGTAACAAATCCATTGTCCCTTATTTCGAGCTCATTTTTCTAAATGCTTTTGTTAAAAGTGACGTTTAGTCTCATAAGATTATAATGTAAATTAATGTAGCGATTCCAAGGTCAAATCGCGGGCGACGGCCGCTAGCGGACCTGTCACGACAGGTTCTGTTTTCGAGAGGCTTGGAGAACATTCCCTAACTTAATTGTTCTACTATAAAAACCCTGAGCAAGAGATCGCGAGGACAGTCTCGTTAATTGTTAGAGACTACCTTCGACAAATATCGGTTTATTGTTCTATTCATCCGTTCAACCATGCCATCAGACTGCGGATGTAATGCAGTTGTTCTTGTTTTTTTGATTCCTAATATCTTACAGATATTTTGGTATAGAGCAGACTCGAAATTCCTTCCTTGATCGGAATGTATTTTTCGCGGTACCCCGAATCGGCAGATGCACATTATCTTTTTCCACGTTTTTCATTTTGTGATCTATATTTTTTGTTTACACACTGTTTTTCGACAAATTTTCCAATAGCAAAACCATAATAATACAACATGACGTTCTTTAAGTAATTTTTCATAAAACTTCATTTGATATAAAAAGCCACTACTGTCAGATAGAACGTCGTATATCATACGTGAGTGAAATGTCTTTATACATCCGTGCTTGTCTTCATGCGTCAAACATTTCACTCATATATAATAACTTATTTCACTCAATAACAATATTGTCGCGATCCCAAGGTCACGTCGTCGGCCTCTAACAGACCTGTCACGGCAGCTTCGCGTGCTTGTATTGTTTTGTTATCCAGAGGGTACAAGAACAATCCTGAACTTAATTGTTCTACTATCTAAACCCCGAGCAGAAGATCGTGAGGACAGTCTGTTATTAATACGTGAAGTGAACAGGAATAATTGGTGATATAAATATATTGTGGAAATAAGAAGTGCGTAGTGTTAAATGTTTAAATAAATATTTTTAGGGTTTAAGTTTTTATTAATAATTGTTATACTTAAATTAGTGTTTATATTTGTTTATTTATAGTGTTACTTATTTTTATTATCTTTTATTATTTCATATTTCGTTTATTAATAGTATATTAAAACATAAGTTGTAGAAGGCAACCTTTTCAAGCACGAGTTTGAATTTCGGGAACGAGCGCGAAGCAGTGAGTGCCCGAACGAACGAGTGCTTGAATTGCCTTCTATAACGAATGTTTTATACTATTTTCTCTGTTTCGGCTTTTATTTACATTATTTTTTATAATAATATTTGACAATTTCTATTAAGGGATTTTTTTGATAGAATAGTTAGGTTGGTGACAGTGATTTCTGTTTCGTCTGTTGCCTAGGTAAATTAGAATTACTTTGACAGTTGCCTAGATATTTTGTGTATTTAATGCAGTCATGCTAATCTCAAATAACAAAATATAACCAAAAATCGTTTAAGAATGAAGCTCCTTCTATCATCAATAAGCGTGCTGGAATATGATATTCTAATTCCGAAACAGAGAAACTTAGTTATATAAATATTCTTGTTTCAATTATATTTTTACACTTCCTAAATAAATAAACAATACAATATAATGTACTAGAAGTATAGTTTATGAGAAAAATATATTATAATGCCCATATGATATATTTACATTATAACGAGATTTATATCCAACCAGAACGTTAATCCAGTGGGCTACCCGGCTACCAGCACGTAAAGTATGACTGTCAACGAGTATTGAGCGTAGCTAGCCAGCGTAAAGTGCATGATGGCACACAACATAACACAAATTCTCGCTTTCCTGCATCCTTCCGTATCCTGCGCAGTTTGGCTGCCACTGGTATGTGTTCCTGCCGTTATAATCTCGTAATCTGATAATCTTGCTGTCATATCTCCGCTGGCTCAGCCGTGTGAGATAAATATGTTCGCCAACAACACGTCATGAGAGGAATGCGGCAGATTATATAAAAGTGCGGCTGGACAACTATCATCATTTGTAGGGGAAAATGCGTTATAGGTTATAGATATTTTAACAACTAATGATAATAAACTGAGAAAATTATTGTTTTTTTTCCTTTTGGGCAAGTGTGCTTAAGAATAAAAATATTTTTTTTATTTCATATTAGTGGTTAATAGTGAATTTTACTAAGGCTATTTTCAAATAAAGTCAAATAGAATTTGTAAGAATTAGAACTACTTAGAAATACAGGATGTGCAACGAAATGCGGAACATAGGACTTTAACAAGAGATTTTTAAAAAAAGCGCATACTCTCTCTTCTGATAGATTTAGAGCAAAATTAAATTCTACCTCAACAATTCAAAAAGAACAAAACATCATGTTACACTATTAAATTCTAAAATAAAATATTTTGGGACTGGAGCAATACTGCCATTTACAATATCTTTGCATGAAAGCTCCCATTCAGTTGAAATGTTAAAACTTTGTTTGAAACAAAAGATAATAAAACCACATTTGATCGAAATTAATAAAACCAATAATTGGTTAATTGGTTAAACCTAGACAAGACAAGAGTCTAGAAAGTCTATATCTAAACGGGAACATCAGTTTATTTCCATTTTAAGGTACACATAAATACATTTGTTTTTTTTTATTGGAAAGAGAAAAAATCTCTATTTTCAGTTTTTTGCTCATATGTAGTGATCTTTACATTTTTTCGGAAAAACAAATATGTAATTATAACGAACTTTTCTCCTACGGTTCTCGAGATCCCAATGGTTGATCTCGAAAAACGAACATTGTATATGGTACATATGATTTACAAATGTGCATTAAATGAAATGGTACATTCTATTTAAAATATATAAATCAAAGTAAAAGAATGGTATATAATAATGGGTAAGTAAAAAAAATGGCAAAATATCACTGTATCCGAATAATTCGAAACCCACGATAAGCTGTAAATCCCATGCAGAGGCTTTAGGCTGACAACGTTTTCTACCGAAATGAAAGAAAAATGGAATAGGTAAAGTTCACTTCTTAATTACACCTGCGGCTAAAACTCCTAGAATGGGGTATTCCAAGTTTTTTTCATTTTTTAATATGTTATTCTATGCATAAAAATATTAGACCCGTATTTTTTCTTTTCGCCGAAAGGTTTCAAACACGCCAGAAATAAATTTTTAAAGTTTCAATAAATTACACCCTAGAAAATCGGTCGTGCGTGTGACGTCACAGGCACTGAGAATCAGCTGAGAACATCATTCGTAGGTCTGAGTCAGAGGCGTGGCGCGTTCGAACAAGAGCCAATAGGCTGACGCGAGTGCCTTCTTCGTCACAACAAGGCTGATACTGAATTTTACGTACTCGATTCAAATGCATTACAATTTCATTTTGATATTATGGTATTAAAAATCAGAAAAGTAATGATTATATTCACTTTAATATTACTTATATATGGTAAACAATGATATCCAATAAGAATTTCTTTAAAAGCCGTAGGCTTGGAATACCCCATTGCAGCGCTAATAATTATTAATAAGATTGATAATTAACGCAACAATAAGTTTTAAAAAGAAACAATGTTATTAGCAATAACAATAGCAATAAACAGAGGAAAGTATTTTCCATTGCAGTTGGTTTATCGGAAAATAATTTCAATTAAAGAAAACTAGCGCTGGTGGAAAATATCGGCTGTAAATATCCCATTACTTGCAAATTCGATTCGTGTATTTCCGGTCAAATATTAATTAAAACCCTTTCAGCTGCTACAATTAATTCTTAATTACAAAAACAATGCTATCATTGTTTTGCAAATGACGTGTTCGCAATTTGTAACGGACGAATTTATAATTACAAATACTCTCAATTAATAACAACCAGAGGCTTCAGAAGTTAATTACTGACTGCGGAAAGTAGATAAGGACGGTGCGTATTAATTTCGCTACCGAATGGGTGAAAAAAAGCCCTAATGAAATGCTATTCGTTACTTTTTCCCTCCAGCTTTTGCTTCGTCAGCGGAATCAATGAAACACATCGCTTGCACTTTTGATCTATTGTTGTTTATTCTGCTATAAATATTTCAAAAACGTGAGCAATTGTTACAAACATTTCAAAAAATGTTTACTGGGAACTCGAGTATGATTTATAACGGGTACAACAATACCAACAATATGAAGTACTGCTTCATTTACACATCACACTAATCGCTGAAATTCCACATAAACTCTAAAAAGTATCTACACCGTTTTATCAATGTAGTATTTTAATCATCAAATATACAATTCGCCAACAAATTTTACTTTTATAACTCAATCATTTTATAAACATCTTACTCAATTGACTTATGATCTCCTGACCCAAGTGGGGTCGAAACTAGTCGAGGGTGATTATAATATATTATTATATAAAGGATTATGATATTCATTATTCGCGGAAATGAAATTTGAGTGAATAATGACATAATCCCGAATGTAATACTATACTTTTTCTGTTTTAAATTCGGAAAATCGCATATTTTAGAAAATGGCAAATGGCAACATAAAAATACACAATGACAAATAATAAAACCGTCAGCTGGCAGATGGTCGTAGAAAGGGTGATCCACTTATAAAATAAACATGAATAATTGTTTTCTGGTTTTATGATTGGCCGAGAAGAGTGAATTATGAGTTATCTTTCATTGTTCTGAAATATGGCTACTATAACTAAACGAAAAAATTGAAATAATGGGGATATATGTAAGCAGGAGTAAAAAAATATTTTAATTAAATTGAATGCACTTCAGTACTGCATTTTATTTTCCTACTAGTTCTTCAGTTAAGAAGCATCCATCACTTGAATATACTTATAACAGAAAAATAGAGATAGATTTCAATATCATCAATTGGTCTGATAAATTTACGTACTATAAATTTGAAACTTTGTTTCAGTGAAAATTTAAAATGTTTTGCCATAAAATTTAGTGACAACTTTTTATTTTTAGTTTTAGAAATAACTTGGAAAATAATTAAAATTCTGCCATTTATAATTTAGTTTAAAATAGTTTTCTGAGAATAGTTTAATGGAAAATTCTCTTGGGACTAGTAAAATATAACTTTTGTTTATTTTATTATAATTTAAAATGTACAAGCTAATTTTATTTAACTTTTAAATGTAATGCATAAAATTGCATAGAATTACAAAATGCAGAAGACGTATATAAATTCTTTTGTTATATTAAATTATTATGAGGGAAAATTTCAAACCGTGTACTTACTTTTTAAAATAGAGAAGTTTTGTTGTTAGAAAATCGCTATTTATGTAATAAGTAAGGAAACAAAGGTGGTTATTTAAGGCATACGAAAATCACAAAACGAGACGAGGTGAGACTCATTTAATTTTTTTTTATCTCATCTCGTTTATTTCTCGTCTCGAATAATATTCTCTGCTCCCGCTTTCGAATCTCGCCGTGATTTCTCGAGTTTTCAAGGTCGAGTATTACAAGCTTTGTCACGCACGCCATCTGTACACAGTTTTCTCATATCTAGGGAAATTTCCCTAGATCTAGAGAAATTGAACATTCTTTTGTGAAATTAGAAAGAAAATGTATATTTACGGAAAAATCAAATTATTTTTTTCACAGTATAATTATTAGTATAAATATGTAAGTACAATATAATTATCTGCTACACCTACATTTTTTCTTTGCATACCAGAGAGTTATATTAAAAATGAACTAATTTGATGAAAAATCAGGTTTCTGATTTTGTATTTTAATGGTATTCTGTTACTACTGTTAGATGGCGTATGGAATTTTTAGGTTATCAATTGAAATCTGTCAATTGTTGATGATTTTTAGTAACTTTATTCTTAGGTTATCTACTTTTATAGTGACATCTAGAACAATATTGAAGATTCTATTGTACAAGTTATTTCTTATTCGCTGATTCTAAATAGTTCCTATGAATACGCCTGAGTCATAGAAGTAGTTACATTTCTACTGTAGAAATTCGAGAATCTCGAAGTAAGTTTTTGCCTCGAAGCTTTGTTTTTAATATTGAGAGACGAGATATTTCGAGACGGGACGAGCGAGATTCGAGAAATATTTCGTTTCACCCGAATCACTATAAGTGAGATAAAGAATAGGTGATTAATTTATTGGATTACTTTTTTTGATAACAAACTATAATGAAATAGTTATTTGTGTATCAAGGTTCTAAAAGTAATCTTTTTGGGCCGAAACCGAAGTTTGCAGCCGAGGCTACAAATCAGATGAGGCCCAAAAAGAACTTTTAACCGAGGTGCACACAACATTTTTTAGGCGATTACAACAAGAAATTATAAATTTTCATTCAAAATCAATTTTTGACATCTGTCAAAATTTACTTTACGGCCGCATTTACTTTACGGCCGCATTTACCTTACGGCCGCATTTACCTTACGGCCGCATTTACTTTACGGCCGCTATTTTTACTCGGAAATTCATTACTGTTTCATTAATATTTGTAAATTAATAGTTAAAATTTTACTTACATTTGTTATTATATTCTAAAATAATTAATCACATTAATATGAACTATGTAAATCAATAATGAACAAACTAGCGGACATAAATTTTGACTTTGACAGATGTCAAATAAAAATTGATACTTTAAGGTTGCCAGCAGATACGAAAAACAACAATTTATGTACCAGCCGCCTAAAAACGTATTGAATTACGATATTTATAACAAGGTTAGGAAAGTATCGTATTTTGTTTGTGAATGCGAATTAAATGTCGTCAGTTTTTCTGATTAAAATTACCAACACGATATCCAATTCCCATGAAAATATTAGTTCCATTTCCAATTCGCTGATGAGAACAGATACAAATATTATCTGCGCAAACTATCCAGTATTGCAGTGTCAAATACGTTTTGCATAGACAATTTAATAATATGGATGATAAGCTGGATACGAAAACATTTTACTAACGAGTATACAAACATTTTATCATTGTTTAAATAGTTTCGCCATTGTTCGGACTGTGTTCGCTATTTTTTGCACGTAATTTATGAATGGCGAACGTGGATTATATGTAATATATGTCAAAAGTTATTTACTAATATTGTTTTCGATGTGCTGTAGTTTATTTTACATTCCATGTTTTGTTTATTGCCCAACTTTTTTATTGTATTATAAATAGGAAATGAAATATTCTACTCGTGGCAATAAATGACGGATTCAGGAAACTAATGTTGAATATAATTTTTTGTAAAGCTTTTTTGTTAGTTTTTAAATAAATTTACCATACGGTCCTAGCCTTTCATCAAATGTGCCGACCTTTTTTGTTGCAGATTTCGGTAATGACTATTCTATATACATAAATTTAAAAAATTGTTTTTAGAAAGAAAAAATGACTGCTGAACTTTATACACTAAATTAAACCAGGTTTAAGAATAAGAATAGTCTTAAAGTTAAAATAGTGATAACATGTGAGATTAAGTCGCTCTACGCTGCAGAAATAGGAATAAGGAAAAAGAATTAGACGTAAACAAAACCTGCAAAACATATATTAAACTGACAAATTATTAAATAATAATACAAAATCGTCATATAGAAAATGTAAATGTCAATTATAAAAGTCGGTAAGAATACCAGAACAATAAATATAACAACTTTTGAGTAATCTAAAAATACATTATTTTTTATTCCTTTTTGGAGTCAAAATGGCGGAGTTTGTAATATTTTAGTTTAAGTAACATTTCGTCTTGTTCGTGTTTCTAGGAATGGACTTAACTTATAACTACATTTAATAAAATATCCCTAGGTAACTCAAAGCAATGATAGGTCTCTGGTACACTTCACTTCAGGTATTTTTCTTCGCCTCACTTTTTCATTCTAGCAGTAAATTTGAAATGTACGAAATGCGATCTATTTATCAAGAATTATCAAGTAAACTTGATGAAATTTAGTCAAGTTGTAAATTTAAGAAAAGTTTGATTTTCAAGTCATTCTCAAGTCAGTAATTCATAAAACATGAAGGGACTTGACTTGATGAAACTCAAATGGACAGCAATATTTTTTATTTGGTGACGACCAAGCAATATACCAAATTTAAATTTTGCAAAATTATAATCATTTGGTCATAGAAAAACAAGAGGCAATATAGCTGAATAATATTCCAAATAGTATTCCCAAGTACTTAAATTGCTATATATATATATATATATATATATATATATATAACTGTAATGATTTTATTATAAGATATATATTTGATCTTTGACATTCCTATCACCTAAATGTGCGTATAATGCAAAGATTAATTATATTTTCAAGATTATTTGTGAACGGCGGAGGCCCTGATAACGTTTTAACTTGCAAGATAAGAAATATGCAAGAAAATGACTATCAAGACTAGATTTTTATGTATAAGAGTCAAGAAAGACAAGAAATAGCAAAACAAGACATGAAATCTTGTTTTGTGAAACACTACCTGTGAACCACCGATGTTCTTAAATAAATGAGAAATCCATATTTAAGCAACACTTTGTGAATGATAGTTGTAATACATGTTAAATTACAAACGTATTTAAGAGTAGAGTGTTATGGGTGTGTCGAGAACCACCGCTCTTTTACATAAAATGAGAAATCCATAGTAAAGCAACACTTTGTGATTAGAGAATGATAGTTGTAATATGTGTTAAATTACAAACGCATTTAAGAGTAGTGTGTTATGGGTGTATCAAGTGTGCTACCGTTGTTCTTACATAAAATGAGAAACCCATAGTTAAGCAACACTTTGTGAACAGTGGCGGCTCGTGGTATTTTTGAGCGAGGGGGCAAATTATTTTGTTTGGTGAGAAAAACGTGGTCATGAAACGATGTTTAGAACTCCGATTTCGTCACAAATAATTTTAATATTATTAATAATTAATATTAATAGGTATCAATGTTCAGCACAACCCAACGGAAAGGTCAATGATAGTAAAAAAAAAGTGGGTAGGGGTAATGAAGAAAGTAAAAAAACAAATTAAAAATGATATAGGTACTAGAATAAATTTGAAATATAATATAAATAAAAAGAAAACAAATCTCATTTCTATTCGGTTAAGAATAACTAAAAATAAATTCTTATCCCATGAACTAAAACATTCTAATGAGCTAGAAGCAGAATACACTAATTGTTAATTACAGTTGTTTATATATTATATCAATTCTTCTGTCTTTAGTTTTAGGAAAATGATCAATTATTTTATAAAGAAAATCTGGAGATTTTCGTAAATGTTTAATCATATCTTACACGATTACAGATACAATTTATACACGACTGACGATCTGGCGATTTTAGAAATATAACATGCAATGAGTATATTTCACCGATCACGTCCGATTGTTTCCGAATCTCAGAGTATGCATGCCTCCTCTGGTTCAACACTCCGCTATTCGTATTATTTATATGATAAATTTACAAATTTTAAAAATAAGCAAAGCATTTGTTTTAAAATTAAAATATTAATAATATTTAAAAACTCTTCAATGATGTTTTACATATACATATTTATTTTTATTCTTAAATAAGTTTTTTAATCACAATACGCATTATTTTTGTTTTATCAATTTTACTGAATATTTACTTTAAATTATTATTTTATTATAAACAAATTAAATCTGTGCATCTCTTTATTTATCATACATATTATAGAATTTATTTTAAGAATTTTAAGTCATACAAGTACAACACCGTTCGAGATGGCGAGGGGGCTGACAACCGCTGTATGCGAGCCCAGTCGCACATGAATTGCACGAAATCACTCACGTACATAGCGCTGTCTCACTTGTACAGTCATCTTGTTCCCATTTGTGTTTGGAACGTATCGTTGAGTAGTATACCATACAAGTTTCGTCTGGCGGATGCGTGCCCCCGCTAGTCGAATTTGATGTATATAATATTGTGTTGCACAACGGCGCCGCGCTAATTCCTATTTAAATAGACCACTAACATAGTACATTGTTAAATGTTAAGTAGTATAAGATGAAGTTTATATTGTTATAATAATTAATAATAAAAATATATTCATGTGAAATAGAAAAAATATTTTATTTTAATTTGAGGGGGCACTGCCCACTCTGCCACCCTGGACGAGCCGCCACTGTTGATGATAGTTGTAATACATGTTAAATTACAATGACATTTAAGAGTGTCGCATTATGGGTGTATCTGAGACGGAGTAAGCCCTTATTTACTCTGGCCGTGCCTACAGTAGTAATCCGCTCGTATTAGCCGTGAATGGCTGCGTCGCGCCCTCAATCTCTCCCTTTAGGATTGATTGCCGGTGTTTCACGTACGGCTGTACAACAATTCCCTGCGCTGCCATTTCCCGCCACCTCCAGAACTCATCGCTTTAAAACGCCGCTAACCGCTTTCCATTTACCTCTTACTATCTCCAACACCAACACCTTCGTTGCATCATAATTATATCAGCTCTTACGTTGAGGACTAATTTTAATTTCAAATATTTCACATGATTTAAATACTTTTATCCAACACCGTGTAATTATAACGATATAAGTATTCTGTTTTTAGATAAATAAAGTAGGTCATAAGTCACTAGTGAGCTATAGCTATTTATGTATTAAGGGCGAAATGATATAGATTTTGGCCCGCGGTGCAAAATTGAAGCCCGACGCGCAGCGGAGGGTTACAATGCACCTAGGGCCAAAATATATTTCGCTCGTAATACATACAATATTTTTTGCACATCCGAAGTAGTATTACTTCATCACCGCGATCAAAGTAAAACGATGTTCAAATCAAATTCAGATCATAGTAGTCTATTTGACATATGTACGTTGTCATGGATAACAATGAAAATAAGCAAGTAGTAAGTAAACAAAGTAGCAAAAAAGCGGTGACACGTCAAACATTTATTATAAAAATGGGTGAAACTGAGCACGAAAAGTTCTAGGGCGAAAATGACTACTTTTTCGCCCTCGGGCGAAAAAGAGTGTCATTTCGCCCTTAAAACAATGTTATTTGTCCGACTTTTACGCCCGGATGTGCAAAAAATATATTAGCTCACTGTTTTTTGGTTCGTATCATAGTAACTACGTTATAAAACCTCTTCTACACTATTTTGTTCCTAAATGTCATTTCGAAATTCCATCTGTCAAAAATCTTATATGTATTTTATATCAATGATTAAAATGTATTGGATAAAATGTTGTATGGCACACGTGTGTTAATTACCTAAGTCACTTGAAAAAATACCACACTCGACCTAACGGCCTCGTGAGCTAAACTTTTCCCACGTGACTTATCTGTAATGTAACACACTTGTACCATAAATTTGTACTCACTACTTAGAAACTAATGTTTCCCGCAGCCAACAATCCAAAAGGCCAAATTCCCGCTATTGTTTTTCTTTCACGCACTAGTGTCTCAACGGAAACTACTTTGATCGAGTAGCTTAAAAGTATTATTATATTTTTATTTTTTTTGCACATTACAATAAATTTAATATAAGAACAAGATAATTGAGGAAAATTAGTTAGAAGAATAAAAATTATCTAAATTAAATTAAACATTTCATTGCTAATTTTGACATTTTAATACTACTAGCGCTATCTATTAGCAACACAAGCAAACAATAACAACGGTGAACAATGACATACAGTCCATAGCAACGAATGTTTATTCGCTTTATTGACGATTAAATGACAGTTTTACTTTTTTATTACTTACGTTTTATAATTAATTCGTTACAAAAACTCTTGTGCAATACTTATGCGGAAATACCTTCCGTGCATTCGCCTAAATGAAAAACTCGCTCGCGTTGCTCACTCGTACTTCAAACAATCGCTCATGTACGGAAACTCATGTTTCCGCATTTGTATTTTAAATAAGTATTACAGTAACGTTAGTAGTTTACACCTTTGAGGTATATATTACCACATGGTTTTAACAACACCTGTGTCATGTTGCTTGTTAAGTCCAAGGACCATGCATATTTATTGACTAGTATTATGTGTGCTTTACTTTCAGTGAACTATCTGGTGAATATTAACTCTCTAGTAGAATACGACATGTTAAGTCAAGCTCTAGTTAGTAAATTACCATTCAGTATGTATTTGTTAATCATCAATTATATGTAGTGACTATAATAGAAACAGTGGAGCAGAAATGGACTGGTAGGAGAAATGAACTTTTAGTTATAAAAGTACTTTAGAGTGATACCTCTCATAGAGAATGTTATTTTGTTGTTTAGAGACAGTATAAGTAGCCGTTTTAAAATTAATGCAATTAATACTGAATAACCCATAATTTACCTAAAAATTGCGAAAAAAAAAATTGTGCCTTACTTATACTATACCTAGCCAAATCAACGAAGTTCAAAACTGGATAAGATTCAATAATATCGGTTGCTACGATTTGGACTTGTTATGATATCAATTGCAAATATCAACTGCAAAGTATACTTGCTATTCTATAATAGTATTGATTATTTATAGTTAATACGTACTTACATATACTCATACATGTATAAAGAACACTCTACAAGTCTACACTGACGTGGGAATGTCTTAAATTCATTGCAAATTGCAAAAAAATTTGTTACCGAGGTACGTTGTATTTTGTACATGCGTATTAATTTCTATCTGTCAAAGCTTTGATACACTTTTATTTGAACATAACCTTACCTGACGTTATCAGGTAAAATGTTATCCTGTTCTGAAAACAACAACTTTCAACATCAAATTCTATCCAGCTTGTTGAATATTTTTGGCTTTCCAATGTTTTTTTGTTTCGGAAACAAATAATAATCAGATTAGGCTAAATCAGATATGCGGGTTGGTCGAAAATTTCAAACCGATTTCATCGAATTACGCGGTGGCGAGAGCTTTATCATTCTAGAAACTAGGTCTTTTTAATTATTTTTTTTATTATGAAAAATAGATGTATTCAAACTTTCTGTCAGAATATGTGCATTATACAAAATCACATCATGGACAATTTGAATGCTTTCTTGCGCAAATACTAGAAAAGAATAAGTTTCTTACCTAGCAGCACAAATAACTATTACATTTATAATGAGATGATACGTCTTGCGTCTTAGAGAATCATTATTCTATTCAAATTATATAGGTTAGAGGTGGATCAATCCATCGAGCACTTGAATAACTTTCTAAGCGCACTGTACGGCAAAGTCTCTCTCGGTTCATATTTTCAACGTCAGTCACTGTTCGAGTATTAGTATATCATCATCAACTATAGCACAATATTCCTATGTGGAACAGGGTCTCAAGTACCTAAAGTACGTGTTTCATGACAGGTTTTACTTGCATTTTAGAATACAGGTTGTCAGCCTACAGTCTCTGCAAGGTCATTACACCATTGATGGGTCACTGGAAATTTTCCGTTAGGAATATTTTTATTTCCTTGAAAAATTCCCTAAACCCATTTCCCGGAAAAAATCGGGAATTCCATTTTGGAATTTTCCTGGAATATTTAGGAAAATTTCCGGAAACAAGTAGGGAAATTCCCGGGTCTAAGGATAATAAATTTAACGCAGGCGCAGCTTTACTGACATGTTCTAACCAGTCCCGATTAATTTCATACAGAGTTAAAATTTAACTTACCTATATACTTTATAACATTATAACCATGAGTGGAAAATGGAAAATTGTAAAATCAATTCTAAATAATTTTACCTACAGCAACACTAACATTTATAATATTTTTAGTCTTAGTAAAGATTATGACATAATTGTTATTTAATTTTCTTTCATTTTCATGAAATAAAAATTTTGCTGTGCCTTTGATTTTTATGAGGGAATTTATAGTTAATTTTGCCCCGGAATTCCACCGAAAATATTTCCAGAAATTTCTCTGAAAATTCCCCAAAATCTTCCCTGGAAATTTTTTCAAAATATTCGTTCCCGGGAATTTACCCATCATTACAGCACACACTGAGCCGTTGCTGCTCGTTTATCTACACGATCAGACAAGACACGCCACGATCAGACAAGACACACCACGATCAGACAAGACACACCACGATCAGATAAGACACGTCACGACTATACAACCATACTGGTTAACAGTATTACCACAGTATAGTTACACACAGAAGCGACACTCCGTGTCGGCACCTTTCATGTTCCGCTAGTCATTTCTATGACCTTGAAGCATTGTGTAGACCTTTAAATTTGTGCCTTTCCCCATCTCTCTCTCAGATGTGAGGAAAATTTCCGATTTTAAACAATGAGCCCTTTAAATAATGTTCCTTCCCCCATCTCTCTCTAATTTTCGTTTCTCTGTCTTACAGTTGCTTCTGTATAAACCTATTCTGTGGTATTACTATATGTATATACCAACGAATAAACCTGTAAATCACAATTCTGCATGGATTGAGCAATATTTAAATCATGTTTCTGCAAGATGGCCAGTAGAATGAATATGTTGTGCGTGTTATTTAGTTGGTATAGTGTACGCGTCGTTCATTAGTCATCTTTGCCTGGGAAATAAAGGGAATAATCTGACAGGCCGCGGAACAGCTGGGCCTCCGACACGTTGCCAGACAGAACGTCAAATTATTGAATAAAGAGCTTTGCGACTTCCGAGCCAGCCGCACCGGTTCAATTTTGCGTTTGTCACTCACGTAAGACGCCGACGCTTATATGACGGCGGGGACTGTTTGCCAATATGGAATATATTGAAAATCTCATATACTGACAGCGTGGACACACGGAACTCGGAGTGCGTTGTTTTATGCGCAAATAACCCACCATCAAATAAGTGGAGTTCTTGAAACATGCCAGCTATAAAAGGAATTCACTTGTCGCAAACAGACCCAATACATGGAACATCTTGCTGGAACAATATTTCAATTAACTGTTTCTATCAATGGAGACTATGACTTAGACAATAAATAACAAAGAAATGGTAGAGTTTGTCAGGCCCTACAACAACAATATCTTAACCGCAAAGACAAAACAACCAAAACCAACCAGTTAAGATGCAACATTTCGAATCTGCCATTAGTCATTACTATGGATACCACTTGTTATATGGCACTGTATCGTTTCAGATAAAATGCAACATAGGGAAAAGCTCTATTAAGAAACTATGTATATTTTTAACGGAAGGGAAAGATCAGCAGCAGAAGTTAAACTTAATAAAAATATTTGTTACATAGTATTATAATACATTATAGTCGGTAGAGTATACCGTGCAGAATTACATTCTCAATATGTAAGCTTTGTTTACAATTTTTATAAATGTTCATTGATAACTGTAGCACCAATAGAGAATATTGTACTTTTAGTGTATATTATTATTATGTATAACTTCTGCTACTGATGATGGATTAATAATGCCTGAAACGTCCTGTATTAATTTTTTTGACTATTATATATTGAGTTACCAAAGATATCAAAATTCGAGATTCAGAGATCGTAGAGTTCTTCCAAGGTACATATGAAAAAAATGAAATGAAACTTTCTTGTCGGTCTCAATATACGTGTGTATAGACACTTATAGATATTTGAAAACATTTATGTGTAAAACGTTTTCCTAGCAATGTAAAAATAAATCATAATAGTATATAGTGCAACAAATACAGAGTTGCCTATTTCCAATGAGGTATGATAGTTTGGGCACGAAGTCGAGTGCTGGAATGAGATAAGGTGAGAAATAAGTGATTTTGCACCAGTGGCACACTGTACTTTTTCTACGACACCACTGCTAAATGTTGCAGAACAAAAATACATGGACGAAAGTTATTTGATATAAGAACAATATAGCGCACGTAACCTCACAAAGAGTACCTTCTCGAATGCGCTGTGTTGGCAATTACTGTGAGAAATGATATTTGCTACACTGCACATGCGCAGTGTTGCAAATGTTTTCTCACCCTTTAACCCACGATTGTGGGAAATACTTTGAAGTTTTATATAGTGTGAGAAAAGTGGCACTTTCCATAGTGGTCGTAGAAATATAATATTTTCGTTGTTAAATAGATCTAAATGACCAGAATATATTCTATCGCAAGAGCCAATAACTGGAATTATTACAATTTAATTTTTTGTAACAGTAAATACAATGGCTAAATAATAATACATGTGATTTGTTCTTGTATAAAAATATATTAATTATTTATATACCTAATTTTATTTGGAAAATTGTTGTTTTTCATCATTGCTTCATATCGTTTACTCCTAGACTCAATTAAAATGTTACATATATGAACTGATACAGATTTCCACGTTTCGCATCTGATTTACCAAAATTCATTTAAATTTGAGTTCTTGACTGTTTTTTTTTTATACAAATCTTTTAAATTTTTTCTTGTATCTAGAGTTCTTCCAGTATGCAGAAAAAAATATATGTGCCGTTAAAGTATTTGTTACACTAGAAGGTGTTGATTTTTGCAGTTAGGATTTATAATTATTTTCCATACAACTACTAACATCATATGCAGTTGAATGAAAATGATACGACGGAAAAAATACCTTTATGAAACCTGAGCGTTCATCACTAGCTCCAATGTATTTTCTTATGTAAATTTATATAATAATAGCGATGACACAGTTTCCACTATTAATGAAGACGGTAAAACATCAAGAAAATAGTTGGGTAAATTAAATTTGAGAGATGAAAAATTAATTATGTTGTAAAAGGAAGAATGATATATTTATTTAATTAAGCATCACGAGACAAATTTTATTGTAGCAGTTCATAATTGCTTGAAAGCGTCGAAACAGAAAATTCACAAACAATTACTCATAGCGTCTGTCAAGAAGTAAGAAACAATTCATTTTACAAGCAACAATTTCAGTTAAGTGCATCTTTATAGAATTATTTATGTTGTAAATTCGTAATGGGAACCCAGCAAATGATGGCGCCGAAAGCTGGCCCTGGAAGAAAACAAAACACTGTGCATTGCGGGTGAATTTATGATTCTTGTGGCGGGAGATTTGAATAATGTATCGCGGCCTTCTCGATCCAAATCCCACCGCAAAATGAGTTAGCATTAGTAATTTAGAAAGGGGACAACTAAACCCCTGTACATAATTTCCAGGGGATTAGGACTTTCTCATACAGAGACACTCAGCGAAGGTGTTTTACAAATTGTATTTATGCCGTATTTGTTCTACATGATATATACCTTGTTTTATTTTGCTCTTAGGATTACTCATTTAAGATAAAAATATAATTTATTTACTTTCCCTGCTCTGTACTTCATAAGGAATTAATTCGTGATATATGTGATCCTTTATTTTTCTTTCAACGTAATAAATTACCTTTTCTCAACCGCTATGAATCTAGAAAAAACCAAACTATTTTTTTCCATTACTTTTAATCATTTTGTGAGTTTCGTATTTTTGGCAATTCGACTTCAAATTTCAATCTCAAAGCGAAGATGTTTCAACGTAGTACAAAACAAATTCTCTCCTTATCTCAAGCTTTGTCCACTCTATGGTGACTGCGTTTCTGAACTTCTTTGAGAAGATGAGTACACATCTTAAACACACTTCTCGAAATCTAAGCTCTTTAGCAATGATTGCCTTAACACTTCTGTATGTTATTTTGAGTTTAGATAGTTTCACCAATCGTTAATCGATATTAATTATCGAAGGGAAAATAATACAAATTTTATCCTTCAGTCCTCGGACAACATTTTTCGTCCACTCAAATTTTTTTTATACCTTAAGCATCCGAACTGTTTCTTAAACCTTCTTAAAATTTTGATTGCATTTAAACCCTCTGTCGTGTGATACTTGATAATTATTCTTTGCGATAAAGATGACTGTAGCTCTTGGTATGATGACACCGACTAAACGAGGTAATATAATGTCCCCTACAAAGGTAATCTATTCTAGTTATCCCTAACCCCTATTCGTTCATCTCTCAGCGCGTAAAAAAGAAATTCCTGTTTTTGGTTTACTCTTGTAGATCGTATAGGAGAATGCTGAAATATGAGTGGATTTTTGGTAGCTACGAAGATGATGATTACTTTTCTTAAATGATGATAGTAGATCAATCAGTTTGTAACATAATAATATTGATTACTAAACTAAATTCATTTTGAATTAGTGCACAGGTGATCCACCCATTTCCAGAATTGGTGGCTTTGGAGTAAAGTTCGTTATATAACTAAATTGATTTTAAAATTATTCTAAATTAAACTGATATGTGTCTGACATCGTCAAACTTCTACACTCATCACTGTAACTGACTGGCTCCATGACAAATGCACACCGTATAGATTTTTAAACATTTCATAAGCGCACAAAACAAATACTTAGCAAAAACGCACCAGTAAAATTTAGGAATATAATGTGTAAGCGTATGTGTGCATCTGATTAGGTAAAAATACGAGTAAATTTGTTCTGCTCGTGGATAGTACTTTTTAAATAGATACTCGCAGAGATATGCCTCCAAGTCTTCCATTTTCGTCCCGAATCTAACATAACCTAACCTAACATAATCTAATCTAACTTAACATAACCTAACCTTATCAAATTAAACCTAATCTAACCTCAGCAAACCTAAACTATCCTAACCTAACTTATCTTGACCTACTCTAACGTAACCTAATCTCACCAAATCTAAAGTAATCTAAGCTAACCAAACTGAACCTAACCTAACATAATCTAACCTTACCTAAACTTATTTTATCCTCTCATTGAATAAATATTTATATCTTTATTAGTATATGAACATTTCAATTATACAGACAGTGCGCTTAAGTAACTTACTTTGGTGCCCTTTTCAAAAGTTCATTTGGTGCGCTTTTGTAACAAAAAATGCCATTTGGTGCGCTTTTGTCATACGCCGAACTAACTGATTACGACTTAACTAAATAAACTAATACTTAAAATTAAGAACTTAAATACATTAAGGGAGAAACAAAAATGTACCCCTTTAACTTTTTATCCCTACATAAAAAATTCATCTGGTTTCGACTCGAATTGAGCGGGAAGAGAAATTTTTAAATTCCAGTTTCGTCAACTTTTATCCAAATAAAAATACTGCTGTACAGGGCCTACAACATCAGGGCCATCTTGTTAAATGCAAATTATTTTGATTATTTTAAAGACCGTTAAACACAAAATTGTCATAGTCGGGGCAGTCTTTGTAATTATTTTTCCGTGAGCATTTACGACTTGACACTGATGAACATCAAAGGGCACAATGTGCCCTCCACATCAAATGTGTCTACCTTTCATGTAGCGGAATTGTCTGGCAGTTCGGTCTTATCACTTTGAACATTGCCATACGGTCTCACGTAATTAATCTCGAAGTAATAATAATAAACAAACACACGTGTCGTCATGGCAACGCCAGACAATCAGCTGTCGAGAAGCAAATGTTGTCTATGGAGATCCTCTGTTTGTGTTCGCTTGTTTACACTCAGATAAAATAAGAGAATACGCTGCAAAATGGAGAAACTTTCAATATGGCGGTGGGGCTTATTGTTATGTTGTCTTGTTGTTTTTGTTTGCCTTAAATTCTACATATTGTTACGCTCTTACTACTTACCTTCAAATTTATTACATTTAAAGTTATTTGTAATGATAAAATCTTATTTACATATATGCACGATGTAACAGACATAAGTACATACATTAAATTTAACTAGCGATAGAACTTGTTGAAAACAATAATATTTATACCTTCTAGAAATGGATATTAAATCTTTGTTTCCATAACAAAAATAAACAATAATTTAGATTTAGATTTGTCAACGTAACATGAGCCAACACATATAGAGTAGATCATGAAATAGTTATTTGTATCACTAGTCCAGAAACTATTTTTTTGCGAGAGCGACCTTATTTTAAGGTATGTAAATAATGCGAGATGTGGCAAAAGAATTTCTGGGCGTGTGAAACACAGGATTTTTTGTGCCACTGTAAGTTTTTATGTTGGTAACATTTTTGATTCACATGGATATATAAACAATTCACTTGTTTTATTCAAAAAATTTGGTGATATTTGATCTAACCTAAAAATAAAATGAATTTGAATTGATACTTTTCAAAAGAACTAGTGATACAAATAACTATAAAAGTGTATAAAATGAAAAGAACAAATATAGCTAAATTAAGTTTTAAATTAATAGACATAATAAAACAAATATTTTTTTGTAATTCACTATATTTTTCAAGATTTATCATTTTAAAATGTACTTGTAACGGCGAAATGCAGTTTTCAAAAAACTATCTAAATTTGACTCTTCAATGGAAGTCATAAGAGTTAGGTGCGGAGAAAATATAATTTTTCTAGTTTCAAGCACTAACTAAGTACATTTCAATATTAAAATAAAAATCGAAAAGATGAAATAAAATAATATTTATAATAACATCTTCATATTCTGAAACCGATAAACTATTCAATGTTATGAATTATACCAAGCCTTAGATGTCTTAAAATCCTCACTTTACAAGATCGAAATTCAATTATCATCTGTGGAGGTTATGGTACTTATAACAATTCTGGATAGGTTAATAACTATTTTGTAATTTTTATATAAACGTGTTACTTTTCAAAAATTGATTCATCATTATCCAGTAGAATGTCTGTGTACTAATTTTCACTTTTATAATAATTATTAATCGATTTATTTATTATTGTCAAAATGTATGTAAATAAATTTGATAATTCCCATTTGTCAAAAACAATTGTTTTATTGTTTTTGCTTCTGGATCAAATTATTATGAAAATAAGCGGATTCATTAATTTATCATTGGTTAAATATAATTCCGAATATTATATTAAAATTTACATATATAAATTAATATAATAAATATATAAATTAATTTTAAAACAAAAATCCGTTATTCTATTTTTTGCGTTTTTGGAATCGTAGTAGCCATGTCCAAACGACCGTTAGCGTTAGACGCCAGTGTTTTGTTTTCTGTTATATACGGCGTGCGTGTTGATATCGTTTCGTAATAATTCATTAAATATCGTGATAAACATTTAAATTTCAATATTGGAACTAGGAAAAATAAATTCGTTACTATTTTCCGGTTATTTTGATATATAACAAATGGTTTGTGATATTATTTTAGCGTGAAATATTAACAAGTTTTGCGGGGTTTGAGGTTTCTGGCGTTTAGCACAAAACAAAAGGTAAATATTTGTTTCATTTTATTTATATTTTGGTTTCGCTATAAAAATAAGCGAATTTTATATATTGTTTTTGTTTATTAGTCTTGAATATTTAAATTTGTAATTTTTTCGGTTGAAATGTTCTTTTACAAAAAAATAGACTTTATATTTTAAATATACAAAAACCCATATTCCAAATTATTTTATAATTTGATTTTTGTATAGTTTTTAAACCATCATTAAAAATATTATTGAGTTTAGGTTACAAATATGTGTGAAAATGATGTATAGCAGAAAAATTATACATGTTTTGTGAAACTAGTAAAATTTTGTTATAAGTGTTTTAACTTTGATATTTATTTATTATGGGTAATTTTACGAAAAATAATATTTTTCTATCGATAGATATAAATATATATTATTAGCACATAAATTTGTCGCGAAATAATTAAGAAACAAAAGTTTTATATTTTATTTCTCTTTCACAGTTCTATAATTTTTATTCATATTAATACATATTTTTTTTGGTCATCAGATTTAAAATATTGTGTTTGCTTTCATCAGAAAATATTATATATTGTTTATTTAAGTGAGATTTAGGATTTTTTTTCTAAATTTATTCTTCCTATTGGGCGAATTATTTTTCTTAAGCTCTTAGCATTACTTGTGACTTACTGATGAGGGAAACTTAGTTTTCGAAACAGTTGTCTATTTTTACTTCAGTGTACGAAGAAAACCATCCCTGAATCTATTTTGACTAGTTTTTAGTGTTGCCGCGATACGAGGCAAATGTTTCGTTACTGATTTAATTCGTCTCGGCATTATCTTGTCTCGATAAATATTATACTTATACATTATTTAGACTTGCTCATTTTGGTAATTTTTTGACATTTTAAATTTTAAAATTAATTGTAAACTGTAATTTGACAATTTAAATAAATATATAACTTACTTCGTCATATGTCAGTAATAATCCTTTGATTTCGGTTTACATTCTTATTACCAAAAAAGAAAATATATTCTAATTGGATCTTTTTGAAAATATTATATTTAAGTGTTTTTTCGGCATTGATATTGGTGAAATATTGTTGTCACTCTTTCTAATTGTGCAAGTAGTCTCAGTATTTTGTTTTCTATTAGGGTTTTTCTTTTAATTTTAATATTCCGTTTGGATCGGAATGGCTTCTTGATATCAAACTTACCGTTCTCTGAGATATCGAAAAAAGTTGCTACTAAATATTGTTGTTCTCGACTAGAACTACAAGAAAACGAGACAAATTCGAGACTTGTCGAGACAGTGTCTACCTCGTCACGACTCGGGTTATATCCCATCTCGTCTTGACTATAGGTTTTGTCTCGATGTATCGAGACGAAATGAGACAGGTAACTAGTTTCGGCGTGACGTTTGTATGTACGTACATAACTCAAAAATGATTAGCCGTAAAATGTTCAAACTTTGTATATGGGACTGCTATAACATCTAGCTGTGCACCTCTCTATTTTATTGCATTCGGCAGTGCCTAAAGAGCACTTTGCTCGAAGGACTTTTGAATTTTTAGTATAACTCAAAAATGTTTAGTCTTTACTGTCAAGTGAATTAAGTTTTGATGAATGTGTATAATTCAATAGGCATACAAAGGAAGTCATGTGGTGTTCACATCAGAATATCTTTTTAAATTTTCTTTGGCCTGCAGATTCACCTCATTATTGTCATCAAATGTTCGGTCTTTGATGGCTAATTAACTATTAGCCTGTATATTTGTTAAACATGACTGAACGTTTTTGTTTTAAAATACAATAGAAATCAATGAGTACAATAAAACGAGCAAAGTTTTGGGGCGCACCTGTATTCCCCTGACCGTCTATTTCCCTGAATGTACCCGTTCGGACAAGTTAGATATTAATTCTCCAACTAGTAAGTATGTATTGATTCGGCATGAGTTATTATCTGAATCCAGCATCCGCGTCCAACATCCACCTGCATCGAAAGTGCGGAGGTATTTCTGTCCGGTTGATATACGAGGACTGTACAAAGTTCGCGAATTTCATTACGGCTGATTTAAATACGAGCGCTGCTAAGTTATTAGGACAATGATAAATCGCCCTACCTACGCTATCTCTGACAGAGTTACCACCAACAATGGTCTTGTGGCCTCAACGATCCGCGATATTTATTACTACGCGTTTTTTATCCCAATCATTGCAAACTGATCTCTAATGTTCCAATGAATGTTTGACTTACGATCGATTTATTGCTGGACATTTATACTTTTTCTAACTCTACAATTATCAGCTGATGTACGTCCGAATATTTGAATGGGCGTATTTGTTAAATTTGTAGGGAAAAAAATGCAAAGCCTATTGAGATGGCTTTTAACGTTTGGTGAAACAATATATTTATTTTTTCGAAACAAAAACACTATGTACAAAGGTATTTACATCATAAGAAGAGAATTCTGTTAATAGTCTTACAGCTGGATATCAAGAGGGATAATATTTTTATAAAAAGAAACAAGCTTTTTCCCTTGCAGTTTATCCCATAAATTAAATAAATATTTATGTTTTTTTTACTGTCTGACTAAAGTTTCGGTTTTGTTCTCGATTTTCTGGTTTTTTCGGAACGGTTTCACTCACCTGTTTTTTTTTTTTTGTTAGTTATAGTTTTGTTTCGTTTCGTTACTCTGAGGCTGAGGTGCCAAGTGCAAGATGAGGCAAGATCTTATTAATTTAATTTGTTGAATTACTTATTGTGGAATTTAGAAAAAAAATGTAACATTATAGTAAAAGAATAGCATACATTTTAAAAGAACCTGTTAATAATCCCTAATTACTTCTTGAAAAGACTACTTGTTTAATTGTGATTATTTGTGTTATTTGTGAGGTGGAGATAGATAACCAAAATTAGTAAAGATAGATCTCTACAGAAATAAAGTGATTTTCTAAAAAAAATATTCTTTTACTTAATTTAATACCTTAAAAAATAAGAAAAACACTAGATTTCAGTCTTTAATAAAAATTTAACTAAAATTTAATTTAACTACATAAGTTTCGGTTACGTTTTCGGCCGAAACTAGAAAAGGAGCCGAATATTCGGTTTCGGTTTTGGTTGAAAATCGTGTTTCGGTCGGACACTACATTTTTTTTAATCAGATTAAAACCTTGCATTTTTGAATAGCTTTACAATAGCTACTACAAAGAAATTCGAAGAAAATCGTAATTACAGTAGAACGTTATAATTAATTATCACACAAAATAATAAAAATTTGTTAGAGCATGTCGACAAAAGTGGTTGGACATCCATTATAAATTATAGATTCCTTACAGAGTCTATAAAAATACAAGTAAAACTTGTCACGAAAAAATAGTTTAGGTACGTGATGTCTTGATTCATCTAGAAATGTTGATGACAATTCTATTTTAGAACAGATAACGTGCATGACAAAGCCTGCAATATTCAACCTTGAAAATTCGAGAAATCTCGGCGAGATTCAAAACTAAGACGAGGTAATAATAATCGAGAATAGAAATAAACGAGACGAGATAAAATATTTTACATTTCAAATGAGATTATACGAGAAAAAGAAAAATCTCGTCCCGTCTCGTCTCTCAGAATCATTGCAGGGCAGATGAAATGAAGATGGGAATTCCATCTGTTTCAAAATAATTTTTTTATTTGTATTTTAATGGTGTTGGCTTTCAAGAGATCTAGAAACCTTTCGAACACAGGTGGTATTTTAATTGAATAAAGGTCTTTTCGGCATATGGCTCCATAATTTCTAATTTTTATTACACAAATGTCAAGGTCTATGCCGATAAAAGAATCATAGATTAGAGAAGAAATGCAGTCTACAAACAAGATGGAAACTAGGACCGCATCTTGTTACAGAGCCTTATTGTCCGTTCTTTTACTGATGATTTCTGAACTGCTTATTTGTGTTTCGTATGCCATTCTACGAAGTTGAAGTTGTAATCCATTTACAATTTACAATTCCAAATTCCAAGTTATTTGTTGCAGTTGGTAGTGGGGGTCACGTGGCTTGCTTGCTATGCTGTATGTGATTTTTTCAGCGATTTGCGAGTCTCGTCTCATGACGGGATCGCGGATCTGTTTGACTTCTGACGTGCTGGGAATATCGATTCAGGAATAAATAATTCTCGAGCTTTCACGCACACTTGTTTAATGTAGAGAGGGCACGATTCACCCAGGAATTCGCTTCGATTTTCCATTTGTTTATTATCAAGAAAGTGAAATTGTTACTTTCCATTCGCTCGCCAACTTTCCTTACAAGTATTCATATGTAAATATAGGGTCGCAGGAACTCGGTTCTGGGGACATAACCTCAATTTAAACCTATCTCCATAAGGTTGTTCACCTCTTCAAATATTTAGGTGTGTTATCAAAAAGCATGTTAAATTCAGAACGGTAAGGACATTTTACCTATGAAAGACAATTGTTTGGAGGAGAAACATCTGAAATCGGTATTCCTTACTGTTCATAAAGCTTATACAATTTTTTGCACAATCAAAATTAAATTTCCCTCAGTATCAGTAAAGAAGTATGCAAAATGAAATGTATTAAAATCATTTATGGAAAACTAAAATCAGTTTACATGGAATTTTTCAAACATTCGTTTCATTTTGCAATATGTCCTGTCACTTGTGGTTGTGTTTTTGTTTAAGTAATATCTACAAAAATAATTTCAAAGGTACAAATTGTAGTATTAGTAACTGCGCTTTTAATATTAATAGCAATAAATGAATTTATTTAATAATTTCTGTGTCAATAAGAAACAAAAGAGATGTTGATTCGTATTTGTCTACGTTGCTAAGTTACAGTCAGTAGAATGAAATCCTATAAACTGTAGGTTTGTTCCAATTTTAGTTATTGTATCATAGGTCCGGACTATGTTTTAGTTGGAACTAATTGCTGTCATTACTATCAGTTGCCTTAGGTTAGTTTTAATTCTAGCTGAAAATAAATCTAAATATATAGAAGGTTAACAAAAAAGAACTCACCAAAGCCTTACAAATATTTCATTTTTAAATTTATATACAATTTCGAGGTTATTAAAATCAAATTGTTACACTTTCTGACTAACAATTAAGTCACTATATTGTACAGGACAATACTACATGTATTCCTACATATTATTTAATACGCCTCATATTCTTATTGAGGTTTTTTTAACCGGTTACATGCCCTGATTACAACTAAATCAGTTACTAGTGCGTCAAATTTGAATCTCCACTACTAACTTGTAGAATATTTACAGGTTAGTAGTTTCTTAAGGTTATTTTCATTACTGACAACAGAGAGCAATTAAACTGGTACACTCGGTAATGGATAATCAGCCGAGATTGATAAAATAAAGAAAACAAACGTCGTCAATGAAACAGGTGAATTTCCGTTCCAAGCTTCACATAGAGTTAACGGATTCACGTACACGTATTATTAAATCCTGGTCTCGTTAGAATTAAAGTATCTGAATTAAAAGCCCGAGATTTAAATTCCAACTATTTAACGCAATGCAAATGACTACACTTCAGAATACTCGTAATACACTGTGCTAATTGTTCATTGTTCTACTCTGCCAACTAGCTAAACTTTCAAATAAAATTTAAACGTTTAACCTACACAATAACTTGCAATTTCCTTGCTCAAAATTAAAACTTAAGAAATAGTGTATTGTTAGAAGAAAGTTTCATGGAAATAATTCGTCATCGTTATCAATAAAATAAAATAATCATAAAAAAAGACTTCATTTTTACAATTTTGTAAACAATAGAATAGATCTGATAATTTTATGCAAATACATATTTTTTTTCTAGATACATTTTCAAAATTTGTATATTTGTGTACTATTCATGTACTTAGAAGCTTTATTTTGAATTCAAAAATGAATATTTTGCTTAGTTTACGATATCTTTCATATTTTGAGTTTTTGTGCATTCCTGCATATTTTGTGATTTTCTGTATTTTCCTTTTTTTCTGACTCCATAAAAACCAAATTTTTTGAACTAGCTTGAGATTCTTCTTTCGAAAATGTGAATGAGCAAAATGTTTCATTTAAATATGAACACGTAAATACTTAGTGAGTAAAATTCAACTTTCAATAAATTGGTAAAACTTGAAATAGTATATTGTGCAACAAGTGCAGAAAGTCGCCTATTTCCCATGAAGTGTGAAAGAATTTAGAATTTTCTTATATTCTTCAGAGTTGTTTAGAACTTTGATTTGGTTTATATGTTGCGCAATTTATACTCTCTGCATTACGTGTGATTTACTGATTACGAATAGTGCAGAAAGTCGACTATTTCCCACGACTGTTTCGGTAGGAGATGAAGTCGAGTGCTGCAATCATACAAGGTGGGAAATGGCGATTCTGCACGAGTGGCACTTTTTCTATGACCACACTGCTAAACCTTACAGAGAAAAATACTTGCACAAAAGCTATTTGACAAAAAGAATAATATGGCGCACATAAACTAACAAGGAGTACTTTCGCGCATGCGCAGTATTGGAAAGTACAATCAATCACACAAATTTAAAACTTTATATAGTATGAGAAAAGTGCCACTTTCCATAGTGGTCGTAGAAAAAGTTATTTACGATACAAAAAGAAGTTCGTAAAGCAAAAATTTTGTCAATCACGTAAAGGGTATAATTTTTAGATCCGTGTGATGAATATTACTTGGAAAAATCTGTAGTAATAAAAAGGAAAAGAGGTTTCCAAAGCCGTTGAAGCTGTATTTTTACGTAAACCCGAAAATATATGAAAATATCGAATTTTTAGCTAGAAAATTTTCAAATTTTACAAAATTTGATTTGTTATATTTTTTAAAGGATAAGCCACGCTGATATCAAATTTAGAAACAGAATTTAATTATTTCTTTTCGTTTCGGAGATATTTACTCTCAAAATTGAACCTAAAAAAAGTGTGTTTTTTGAGAATATTTCAAAAATGAATAGAGATACAACCTCAACTACTTTACTATTCGATTCTACGGGAAAAATTATATAAAGAAATGTTGTGTCCACATATACGTTCTTTGGAACGATTAGGTGAAAAATAAGAAAAACGAAAAAACCTAAATTTCTATTTTTCGCCTCGAAACTTTTTGTCTCCAAAATTATCAATTTTTTGGACTTAAGTAGACATCGGTGCGCTGATTCCAAATTTTCAAACAGAATTCTATTATCTCTTCCCGTTTTCGAGATATTTGAGTTCGAAGTTATACCTAAAATATCAGGTTTTTTAGGTATACCCCTTAAATGGTTAGGTTTACGACTTCGGCGACCTTACCAATCGATTCTACGGGCAAAATTACATAAGGGTACCAATTTTCAGATTTTTATCTCAATAGATAGATTTTTTAGAAGGAAAAAACTGAAAATGGCCAAAAATCGAAAAAAATCTAAGGTATACCCCTTGCCATTTTTTCAGATTTTGCCATTTTCATTTTTCCTTTCTAAAAATTGTATCCTTTGGTATAAAAATCTAAAAATTGGTATACTTATGTAATTTTGCCCGTAGAATCGATTGGTGAGGTCGCCGAAGTCGTAAACCTAACCCTTAAAATGATATACCTAAAAAACCTGTTTTTTTAGGTATTGCCAAAACTCAACTTTGAACACGAATATCTCGAGAACGGAAAAAGATAATGGAATTTGGTTTGAAAATTTAGAATCAGCATATCGATATTTACTTAAGTCTAGAAAATGAATAATTTTGGAGAAAAAAAGTTCCTCGGAGAAATTTTGAAATCAAGGTTTTTTCGATTTTCTTATTTTTCACCTAATCGTTCCAAAGAACGTATATGCGGAGAAATCATTTCTTTATGTAACTTTTCCCGTACAATCGACTGGAATAATCGTTGAGATTGTATCTCTTCCCATTTTGGAGATATAACCAAAAAACACATTTTTTTGAGGTGCAACTTTGACAGCAAATATCTCAGGAACGAAATGAAATAATTAAATTCCGCTTGAACATTTGAAATCAGCGCGTCGAGATCTATTAATGTGCACTATCTTCCAAAATCAAAATTTTGGAGACAAAAAAGAGTATTTTTGGGATATTTCGCGTTTGTCAACTCAATTTTTGGTTTTATACTGTTGTTTGGTTTGTTTTAACTCTACACAACTTTTTTTAATTTTATATACATTCTGAAAAAATATATTAAAATATCTATTTTCTAAGCTATGTACACATTTCCACTAAAATCGGAAGTGACACAGAATTCTTACTACGATCATTTAATGAGCCCTTTTGGCTAGTTTAATTTATATTTTAATCCTATTTATGAAAATTCATATATTTATAAACAATAATTACTTTTCGAGTTTAAAAACGCATTCACGAAAGGTGTAATATTGTAATAATTTACTTAAAAAATAATAGATCTAGGTTAGTACGATTGTAATTGACTGGCAACATTGACACCTATACTTATAAAGGAGGTGGGGGTAAAAAGTTGTTTTGTAAATATGTGCCACTAGTTTAAACTTGTTCGTAGAATGTTGCTTTGTGTAATTTATAAAATCAAATATACTTGAGCTTCAGAGATGTTGGACATAGCTACAATAAATTACAACATTTCTACTGTGCTATTAATTATAGAAAGTAATTTATCCTGGTAAATTTGTAGGTTAGGACAACGGTTTAAATGCCAAAAACAAACAAATGAAAACACGAGCAATAAATTTTACTGTTTAAGATAAATGAAATTTGAATGGCGAGCAATAATGCTAAATTCTTAAAGTAAATGAAAGATATGTGAAAAGATTCCTCTTTTACGTAAACTATAAACTTTTCAATTCCCAAAGTGAAATAAAACCACTAAAGCATTTAATAAACCTCTCCATCCATTACTTCCAGGCAGTCTATCTGTCTCCGTCGCACTAACCCTTCACGGCCGTTCTCCGTCCTTGTCTCGCACACACATTCGCACAGTTGTACCAACTGCGAAGAGAATTAATAACGATCTTCCCTGGGACAATGCGGGACGGTGCTGACTGCCTGACATTCACAAAATTATTCCTGGAAGTTGGCAGTTCTGCCACCAGATAGCGATGTCAGGGTTTTTGTCTACAGACAGTTGGCGATACTGGGATGGTTAATTTCTATTGTGCTTCCGGTCAAGCAGAAACAGATTTTCACCGGATGTGGTCAATTTGAAGTAGTGAAATTTTATTGTTTAAAATTGCAATATCGCTTGCACAGCATACTTCAGTTTCAATTTTATTTTCAATTCAGGTCGAAATAATACATTCCTGAAAGTTTATTAAACGGTTTGTTTTCAATATTCAAATTCAAAATACTGAAATAGAGGTTTTACGTTTTTCTCATTTTTCACCGAATCGTTCCAAACAATGTATATGCAGAGACATTTCTTTATATAGGGGAAAGGTGTCCAAAATAGGGATGGAAAATTTAACGTAACGATACCCTATAACGTTATAATAACGTTTCATTTGCTATTTTTTGTTATAACGTAACAATAATAAAATATGTAACCGTAACGTATCAAATAACGATACATTGTGCCATTATTTCCCATTAAGAGCATATAAATTTTTAATTTACTAAAATATTCATATACTGGGTGTTTTACAACTTACGCCAAACAATTAAAGGGTATATACTGTATGACGGGCTGATTATAAAGCAAAAAGAATTTTTAAAAAATTCGCAATAAATTGCATTGTATTTCAAGCAAATAATATTATATCTTGAAATACTGTGAGTATTTTTTTACATGAAACATGGAATTTATCATAACCATGGTTAAGACTTGATATTTGATTGACAGCAATGTATACTTGCTAGTCTCATTTAAAATGAAACATAGAGAACGAATTTGACATTTGCTATTTGGTTTATAAAATTTTCTGTCAGGCCTACACCAAATATAACAACAATTTTAAGAATCATTAATAACTTTAGTGGAAATAGTAAAATAGTAGAATAGTCTGCTAGATCACTTGATCTTACACATCTGGATTCCTTTATTGGTGACCCTTTAAAATCAGAAGTTTTTACTGGGGGAAAATTTTAAAATTTAGATAAATTAAAAGTTCAAATTCAAAGCATTTCTCAAAATATTGCAAATGTCCAAATATCATCGTATGTAATTCAAAAGTTTTATAGCAACTAGAATCATTGCTTAGCAGTTAATGGATGGATTTTTGAAAATTTACTGTAATTATTGTTTAATGGTTCGTTATTACATTTACTATTTTCTCTCAAGTTATTTAAGATTCTTAAAATTATTGTTGCACTTGGTGTAGGCATGTTAGAAAATTTATAACTCAAAAAGCAAATGTCAAATATACATTGCTGTCAATCAAATATCAAGTCGTAACCATAGATATGATAAATCTCTATATTTTACATTAAAAAATACTCACGGTATTAAATTTTAAATGGAAATCTCTATTTGTAATATTATATCTTCAAATATACTACATATGGCTATATATTTCATCAGTTATCGTGATTCTTCGAGTCATCTGTTAATCATTCTCAAATTAAATTGATATAGTATTTGACTATTTTTTCATCTCAATTATTTCTGCATGTAATTTTTTATTAAAAATAATGAATAAAAAAATTGCTTTTTATAAAATACTACAAATTTTGTGCTGTATATAAAAATAAGAACCTCGCAATGTAGGTCTCCTTTTTGTGGCGATTTGTGAAAATTACGTGGCCCATATCTCACTGCTGTATTCTCGCAGCGCCCCTCATTGACTTGTCCCGACTTGTCGCTGTCTCGAGAGTTTAATCAGACTGCGGTCTCGTTTAGAGCGGGGTTTTTATTTCTATTTGGCTATTGCTCCAAGACTAATACACTAATTTGTATGCCGGGCGGTAAGTTTTCATTTCGGATGATGTTTCACCTAGTTTCTTGCAGACACTTTTTACTTTTCATGCTTTGTATTTTATTTCTCGCGCAAGTGCCCCAATTAACGTATAAGTGAAATAGGTTATTCAAATTGAACCTGGCGTTTGGAATAGTAAGAACTAAGAAGTCGTTAAGAGGTAATGAGGATTTTACTGATTCAAATTTGCTTTACTTGAGTTTTATTAAGATATTAACATTTAGATTCGTTTTAATACCCTTGACAATAGCTGTCTAGAACTGTTAATCTAAAAAATAAGTGATTCAAACATGCGACTCACGATTCTTAAGGTTTGATATTAAAATAGGTAACTCAGACACCATAATCGAATGTCATAAAAACTAACCACTATAGCTTCTCATTATAATAATAAAAAGTAAACATTAGTTTACAATAATATAGTTATTAGCAATTTAATGATTGGTGACGTGTCTTCTAAAAATACTTGTATGGGGTTCATTAGATTATGAATGGGGTATTCCAAGCCTACGGCTTTTAAAGAAATTGTTATTGGATATCATTGTTTACCATATATAAGTAATATTAAAGTGAATATAATCATTATTTTTCTGATTTTTAATACCATAATATCAAAATGAAATTGTAATGCATTTGAATAGAGTACGTAAAATTCAGTATCAGCCTTGTTGTGACGAAGAAGGCACTCGCTTCAGCCTATTGGCTCTTGTTCGAACGCGCCACGCCTCTGACTCAGACCTACGAACGATGTTCTCAGCTGATTCTCAGTGCCTGTGACGTCACACGCACGGCCGATTTTCTAGGGTGTAATTTATTGAAACTTTAAAAATAAATTTCTGGCGTGTTTGAAACCTTTTGGCGAAAAGAAAAAATACGGGTCTCATATTTTTATGCATAGAATAACATATTAAAAAATGAAAAAAACTTGGAATACCCCATTACCTAGGTGTATAGAAAAAATCTGTAAGAACCTGACCTCAACAACAAAAACAAATTGTAGATTTCTTTTTAGATAAACAATATTTTCAGTGTAGGGTCATCAATTCATGTGATTTTTTGGGGCATAGATAGATGAGGTGTTTTATTAGCATTGTAAGATCTTTATTAAGTCTATATATATTAATAAAACTTTTACCTGGAAATTGAAACAAATACTGGTGTCATGTAACGACTTATTTTACCTCTATAAATTTAAAATAATCCACTTCGCTCTTCTTCAGTAACAATCTCATTAAAAGTATCGTTGTCCAGTATTCTTTTATATGAAGAATCGAAAAATGTAGAATCAATCAACTTTAAATTGGGACGCTATGAATCAAGAGATAATTTTGACAGATATAAAATAAATTTCCTTATAATATATATCAATGTTACCAAAAAGTTACGGAAACAGCTGAACTATATAACAAATGAGTTACAGAGTAGAACTGTTGATAAATGTATTTGCTATCACTAGCTAGCTAAATATTAAAGCAAAATTTTACTGAGTCCCACCACAGATTACTTTAAAAGTCCCAAATAAAAAATGCCACTGTAATCTAGGTCAATAATATAAACTGGCAATTTTTATAAAAAAACTCAAGTCTTCAAATTTGATTTGAAAAGAAATGTGTAAACAATGGTATAACAATTTGCCGTCTAATTTAAATCTGAAGTTAAGCTGAAACGTCAGATATATAAATAACTACAGCCTACTTAATTTTTGTAAACACTAAAAGCATGTAAATATTCATATCATAATATTTGTTATATCAACATAAATTGATAAAATTGAAACACGAAATACTTGAGAAAAAATAAAAAGTCCAAATTCTAAAGTACCGTTCGTTGTGGATACACCTGTATTGTAGTCTATTGATGTATCTTGAAATTGAGAATTCACATGTGACGTCACAGCATCTAAATTCCCATCACGTAGTCACATAGGCGTGAACCCACCTCTCCGTAGAGAGAAACAGGAAACAGGATAGTTCCTCTCACTGTCTCCCTCTCCTTATTTCCGTCTCCTTGGCGTTGGGTTTCCATGGCCGCCTGGATTTATTACGCACTCCGCGTGATGGCTAACAACAAGTGAAACAAGTTGGCGTCTATCGCTTGTTTTTTATTTTTCTTCCGCGATTGTTTGAATATTTTATTTGCTAACCGCATAGGGAATAATGATTGAGGTTGGTGGTTTCGGTTTTCTAAGTTGGTAGAACTCAAGTCTAAATTGATTCATTACGGAATAAATCTAAAGATTTTTAACCAAACCTAAATTCTTCTGTTTATATCTGTATTTTAATATTTTAGTATTATCTGTAACCTATAAGACTTGTAATTATTTGCTAAGTAGATTTTACAAATATACATATATTCAAGATACTCAATATAATATAATATTCCAATGTCCGTATTCGTAAAATTTTCGTTATAGTTATACCGCTTTACCAAATTTTTTGAAAAATTATAAAACCGTAGACAAATTAACATTTTTATTTTTCTTCTAAGACAAATTATGTTATTGGAGAAAATATTTAACGAAGGGTTATAAATATAACGAACGTATTATGAATAAGGGCATAAGTATTTTAATACATTTTCTCAAGTAGAAAATTTCGAAGTACCACTGTATAATAATGAAATTTTTCAAAACATTTTAATCATTTTGCTCGCATAGTAAAAATGGCAATAACTGTTTTTAAAAGAAATTAAAGCATGATTTAGAAACCTAACATAATCTAACGTAAGAAAACTTAACCTAACAAAAATTAACCTATATTAACCAATAGTAAAGAAAATAAAATAAAAAGAAGCAAAATATTTTATTTCGCCAAATTAACAAACTTCACAATATAAATTCCTATTATTTATGGAAAATATCATAAATATAGCAAAAAAAATTACTTTGCATTTATTTATTCAACTGTACATCTATTATTATAATCCTATCGTCTATTATTTTACTGTGCATCTATTATATAAACTTGACGTCTCATATTTTACTGAGCATTCTATATATAAACCAGGGCATGTAACCGAAAAAAATACTGGTTAACGGTTAACCCTTATAGAGAACGTTATAATAATAACGGTTTTAGTTCGAAAACAGGTTTTCGAAAATTAGAAACCGGTTTAAACCGGTTAATATATCGGTTAAAAAAATAATTAAATTAATTAAAAGAAATTAATTATAAAAATTTGATTAAAAAAAATTACAGAATAATTAATTTAAAAAAAATACCATCTGAGAAAAATATAACAATTAAAAAAAAGCAAATTAATTAATGAATATTCACAAAAATTCCCGTAATATCTTCAGAAAAACGCAGGTCACTTTTTAATTTTAAACTTGCCTGTGTTGACAAAGGCCGTATATATTTGGAACTTTTTAAGTAACCTTAACGGCCAAAGAAACTACCTACATTTTTGACTCTCCAATAAAATGTTAATTGTAAAACCTGTCATGACTCATGTTCAAATACAAATAGAAAACACAGATATAAAAAAATATTTTTTTTTTTCTCGCTAAATGATATTAAATAAAGGTTAATGTTCGCTAAAACCGGTTATTTTTTTTTTGGTTAACGGTTACCGGTATTTTCGGCCTGAAAAATATCGGTTAAAATTACGGTTAAAGTTCGCAATTTTCGTTGAAAATATCGGTTACCGGTTTTTATTAACCGGTTTTTTTAACCGGTTACATGCCCTGATATAAACCAATTGCCTGTTATTTTTACTAAACTTTTTTTTTACTAAGTGAAATTATTATTGACTCGGCAAAACATAAAGTAACATAGAAAGCGAATTAATTCCTATGACAAATATTTAAATGCATAGTTAAAGAATTATTTACCAATTTTTTTTTTTTGCTTACTAATAATTTTTTATACTTAGCAATGTAACAGTGCAAAAAAATAATATTTAGCAGTTTAACGAAAAACAATAACCAAATAAAAATAGTGCTCTATCCTATTGTAGCTCCTTTGTAGCGGCTACGCCCTACACCACCAAAATACAACTAAAACATGACACGAAATAAGTACCCTATTTATTTGATGCTTTGTTCCATCTATATATGGTTGTATTATCTCTTAAATTATTATTTTTTCGCTGGACATAAGTTTGCGAATGGTACAGATGTGCAGTACTAATTGTTTAGAATTATGCGCATCTCACAACTCATTATCTTCGGTAAACTTTACTATATGTCTGTGTAGTATAAGACTGATATTTATATGTCATGTTACATCTTTAAGTAATGTCACATATTTGTACAGGTAACGAGTTTAAAATATAAGATATTTTATCCCGTTTCATATAAATCACAATTTGTAATCAATCATAAAACGATTATAGTCTGTGACCCATCCAGGTTTAAAATACTTCTGTCTTTCTTGACACAAAACATACGTGTTCTACTTTTGAACAACTATAATAATAAAAAACTTATAGTAAATGTCATCATAAATTTTATGTTTGTAAATGCAATGGATAACTGTATAAAATATGGATAGAATCGAGATGATATATTTTATTATATCTAATTTTATTGTATGAACTTCCTGTATACTAAAAATACATCACGGCTTCACGGAATAAATTTATATTCAAATTTACGGAGAGAGAAATATCTGTCAAATAAATATATCAATAGCACAATGTGTCATAGTCATACGATATTGTTGTATTTATCTGACAGACAGTTATTTTCAAATCTGTCGTTCGCTCAACACGAAAGAAGGAACAAATTGTATTGATTCGGCAGAGAAACGCTTTCTTTTTCAAATAAGACTTAATAGCTAATTCTTAAAAAGAAATACAATACAGATTTATAAATCACAAAACAGAGATACATACATAATTTTTAAATTAAATCTAAGCGATTCATTTTTGTTTGACCGTCATTAATTTGTGGCACAACAATGCTACATGGAACAAGGACTCAATTAACTTAAGGTTTTTTGTTTCGTTTTACTTGCATTTTAGAAGTAATTGGATGTCAACCTACAACCTCTACAAGGGACTTATTACTTATAATGGCTTCCGAACCTCTTATAAAGAAAGGATTTTAAATTTAGTTAGAGATTGGCGATGTTGGGATGTGAACCCCAGATCTCGCATCACATTCACATCCGGTCAGAGCATTTATTTAATTTAAGTCATATATTTTTTTTAAAAATATATATTTTAATTTTAAAAACCGCAGAAAGTCGTCTATTTCCAACGAGGTGTAAAAGTTTCGGTATGAGACGAACTCGAATTCTGGAATCACACAAAGTGGGAAATAGGTGATTCTGTACGAGTAGCACACTATACTTTTTTTACGATCACACTGCTAAACGTTACAGAATAAAAATATATGCAAGAAAACGACTTAACATAAAGAACAATATGACGCAGGTAACCTCACAAAGAGTACCTTCACGCATGCGCAGTGTTGGCAATTACTATGAGAAATGATATTTCCCACAATGCACATGCGCAGTGTTGATAAATACTGTGAGAAATGATTTCTCACACTTCAAATAAGCAACTTTTATATGTAGTGTGAGAAAATTGCCACTTTCTATATTAGTCGTAGAATAAACTATTACCCTACAGATTTGTCAAAATAACGCAGGACAATTAGATATGTGCAGAATTTTATAAAATAATATTTATTAATAAGGTGAAAGCGGTAAACTACTGAAAAAACCATGGATGTTATATATCATACTATGCTTTAGATGTCTTAAAAACCTCGCTCTCCGAGCTCCGAATTCAATTGACATCTACGGCAGTTATGATACTCATAACTATCCTAGGTATGTTATTAGCTATAAAGTATGTTCTTTTGGAACATCTCCTTCATTTCATTTGGAGGATGAATCCAGTGTCGTTGTCCTTTTTAGAGTTTTCATTTTTACTATTAAAGTAAACAATCTTAAAGTGTATTTACATTGAAAAGTTTTTACTGCGAGCACAAAACTATTAATTATTGTTCTCTTGCTGTAGGTACTTATTATAAAGAAATATAGACGGTAATCATTTCTGTTAATATTAACTGTAAATACTACGTATTTCACTTAACGTAGCAGAAAACAGATATGATATCAAAGGAAACTAATTAACGCAATTCTAAGAAACTTTATAAACAAGTTAATATTTCTAAGAAGTAAACATTACTGTACTTGTTTCTTAGTAACAATAATCCAGTTTAGCTGAATTCAATCATTTTTGTTTTCTTTTCTTTTGTCATTTTCTTGCTGTCAATATGAACATAACCTACTGTTATATTTTTGATTTGATGCAATATAATTAATATTTATCTATTGAACTACCCTAGGTAATAGGTATTATTTAACTAATTATTTTTTTTATTTTCAGGTAAGCCTAAGTCTTCAATTTCCTAATTATGTATCTATGAATGGCTGAGTTTATTTGTGTTATATTTCAATAAGTATTTTCTTTTTAATACAAATAAAAAAAATCATGTTGGTTAAATGAATCGGTGTTGTACAATGAAACAAAAAACATACCAAAGTAGAAATTAACTAGTTGTGTATACAGGTGTCCGTTTTAAGAGGCTAACCATTGGGATCTCGAGAATCGTAAGAGATACGAAGTCGGTTAAATTGGGGCAAATATGCCGCATTAGTTTGCCATTTTAATGACGTATTTGTTTTCCCGAAAATATAAATTTTTATATTGGGCTTAAACTTGTCTTTAGTACTGTTAAATAGAGATTTTTCCTCTGTCCACTGATAATATAAAACACATGCATATTAAAAGGCAAATAAACTAGAAATTATTGATTTGATTTATTTCGGTCAAGTATGCTTTGGAAACAAAATCGAAAATCTTTTATTTTAAACAAAATTTTCACTAACCAATTCAATTAGTTAGGAGTTTAATATGCTGCTCACCGACATAAACAGATTACTTTAGAAAAATATCTTCAGCTATATTCTGAAAGGCAACATCCACACCCAAAGTATTTGCTTCTGTTTTGTAGAAATTTGTTTGAAATTTTAAAAATTCGTTTGAAACAATAGATTTTCAATTTTGTTTCCAAAGCACACTTGACTAAAATGAATAAAATTAATAATTTTCTAATTTCTTAGTATATTTTCATTTTAATAAACATGTGTTTTATATAATTGAAAATAAAAAATCTCTATTTTAACCAGGGCATGTAACCGGTTAAAAAAACCGGTTAATAAAAACCGGTAACCGATATTTTAAACGAAAATTGCGAACTTTAACCGTTATTTTAACCGATATTTTTCAGGCCGAAAATACCGGTAACCGTTAACCAAAAAAAAAATAAACCGGTTTTAGCGAACATTAACCTATATTTTAATATCATTTAGCGAGAAAAATATTTAATATTTTTTTTATATCTGTGTTTTCTATTTGTATTTGAACATGAGTCATGACAGTTTTTACAATTAACATTTTATTGGAGAGTCATAAATGTAGGTCTCTTTGGCCGTTAAGGTTACTTAAAAAGTCCAAATAAATACGGCCTTTGTCAACACAGGCAAGTTTAAAATTGAAAAGTGACCTGCGTTTTTCTGAATAAATTACGGGAATTTTTGTGAATATTTATTAATTAAATTGTTTTTTTTAATTGTTATATTTTCTCAGATGGTAATTTTTTATTATTTTTTTAAATTATTTTTCTATAATTTTTTTTAATCAAATATATATAATTACTTTTTTTTTAATTAATGTTAATAATTTTTTAAATTGATATATTAACCGGTTTAAACCGGTTTCCAATTTTTAAAAACCGGTTTTCGAACTAAAACCTTTATTATTATAACGTTCTCTATAAGGGTTAACCGTTAACCAGTATTTATTTCGGTTACATTCCCTGTTTGTAACTAACTTTTAGTAATTTCTAATTACAGTTGAATATAAAAAGTTACAATTTTTAGGTTTTTACTGTAAAATTTTTCATATACAGCTGAAATATTCCAAAAATACCCATGTATGAGTCCAAAATTTTGATTTTTGATTGTTTAAACCCAATTTTAGGTCAGGTTTGGGTTCCTTTTTACCCATTTTAAGGTGTGACAAATTTCCAAATGTTATATACAATATGTTTAGACACTTTTCAACTCATTTTTGGGTATAAAATGCAACACATAATCGTGTTAAACTTATTTTTTTAATTATGAACACCTAAATCATTGTTAAGCACTTTAAACCCATTCCAGGGTGTGAAATAACCCAAATAAACCCATTTTTAGGTAAAATTTATTGATTTTTTTGAAAACACCAAATTGATAGTCGCCGATGCGCTGATTTCAAATTTTCAAACCGAATTTAATTATCTCTTCCCATTCCTGAGATATTTGGCTTCAAAGTTGCACCTCAAAAAAGTGTGTTTTTTGAACATATCTCTAAAATGAGCAGAGATACAGTATCAACGATTACACCAGTCGATTCTACGCGCAAAGTTACATAAAGAAATGTTTTCTCCGCATATACGATCTTTGGAACGATTTGGTGAAAAATGAGAAAAACGAAAAAAACCTGAATTTCAATTTTTCGCTTGGAAACTTTTTGTCACCAAAATTTTTTATATTCTGGACTTAAGTAAATACAGATGCGCTGATTCCAATTTTTCAAACCGATTTCAATTATCTTTTATGGTTCTCGAGATATTTCTGTTCAAAGTTAGACCTGAAAAAATCAGTTTTTCAGGAATAATTCTGAAATGGGTTCAGATACGACTTTGGCGACCTCACCAATCGATTCTACGGGCAAAATTACATTTTTGTACCAATTTTCAGATTTTTATTCCAATGGATACAAATTTTATAGAGGAAAAACGAAAATCGTGAAAAATCGAAAAAAATCGCAAGGGGTTCATCAGGCGATTTTTCGATTTTCGCGATTTTCGTTTTTTCGCTCTAAAAATTGTATCCATTGGAATATTAATCTGAAAATTGGTACACTTATGTAATTTTGCCCGTAGAATCGATTGGTGAAGTCGTCGAGATCGTATCTTGACCCATTTCAGGGATATTCCTGAAAAACGTTTTTTTTCAGTTCCAACTTTGAACCCAAATATTTCGAGAACGGTAAGAGATAATTGAAATCGGTTTGAAAATTTGAAATCAGCGCATCTGTATTTACTTAAGTCTGAAAAATGAAAAGATTTGGAGCCAGAAAGTTCTCCAGCGAAAAACTGAAATTCCGGTTTTTTTCTTTATTCTCATTTTACACCAAATCGTTCCAAAGAACATATATGCGAAGAAAACATTTCTTTATGTAACTTTGTGCGTAGAATCGACTGGTATAATCATTGAGACTGTATCTCTACCCATTTTAGAGATATAGTCAAAAAACACACTTTTTTGAGGTGCAACTTTGAAGCCTAATATCTCAGGAATGGGAAGAGATATTTAAATTCGGTTTGAAAATTTAGAATCAGCTCATCGGCGACTATCAATTTGGACTATTTTAAAAAACCAAAATTTTTGACCGAAAAATGGGTCATTTTGGATTTTTTCGGCTGTAAAATCAAAATTTTAAGGTGCAAATCTAAATATTGTTAGTTTTCATGATTAACTATGATTGTAAATTACTTGGAGATGAGAAAAGATATGAATTTTTATTTGGATATGGTTTGGAATATATTTGCGAATTTAGATAACAATTATCAAAACAAAATTTCCAAATATAAGTACTTCCGGTCATCATTTCCGTTGTAGGCCAAGGTTCGTGGTCCTATTAACAAGTTCATTTGTCCTACTTATTTGTTTATTAACTATTTCTTATATTATTATTTCCACCTTCTATATACAGGTTGGCTCAATGAAAATTATCAGCGCAATTTTTGGCCACTTAACATCAATTTTGCAAAAAACGCTCGAACACGTCATTTTTAGTATAAAGGGGAAACACCTGAATGGATTAGTTCCAATGGCATAACTTCCACTCAAAATTTTAAATGGAAAAGAGTGTCAAACATGACAGTTCGAAAGGCCTTTCAATTCTCTTCTCAACAGTTTTTTTATTTTTCAAATCCGATCATTAGTTCCAGAGAAATATCGTTTAAAACAAATTTTATCAGGTGTTTAAAATTGCAATCAAGTAGGCTTAAACAAATAACAAAATCGAATATCAGTATTTTTCCCGTAACGTAGAGGGCCGAAATAATAGGATAATATACTTTTATAATCTCGTAAATAATATAGTCACAGATGTAAAAGGAATAATAAAAGTTAATATATAAGACACAAACTAATAGCACTTTAAAAGTACACAACTTAAGTGTACTATTACTCAAGATTACGCCCGTTGTATTCTTCAAAATGTTCCATGTCGATTATCTTTTGTTTTCTGCTAAAATATTTTAGAAGTAACTCGTGTTTGGTATCAAATGAAAGGATTATTTGATGAGGGCTGGCGTGTAGAAATGACAAAAAAATTCGTTGTCGAATGTCTTTTGTTTTCAGCTAAAATATTTCAAATGTAAGTCGTGCTAGGTATCAAATGTAAGTACTCGACTATGTTTGGCGTGCAAAAATGTCAAAAATCATGTCAACAGGCTTTTGTTTCTGGAGAAAAGTTGTCAGAAGTACGTCGTATTTGGTATTAAATGTAAATAAAAAATGACAAATAATTACCACGTCAATCAGCAGTTGTCAGAAGTATGCAGGGCATGTAACCGGTTAAAAAAACCGGTTAAAAAAACCGGTTAATAAAAACCGGTAACCGATATTTTGAACAAAAATTGCGAACTTTAACCGATATTTTTCAGTTCGAAAATACCGGTAACCGTTAACCAAAAAAAAAAAACCGGTTTTAGCGAACATTAACCTTTATTTTAATATCATTTAGGGAGGAAAAATTTTAATATATTTTTTTTATATCTGTGTTTTCTATTTGTATTTGAACATGAGTCATCACAGTTTTTACAATTATCATTTTATTGGAGAGTCATAAATGTAGGTAGTTTCTTTGGCCGTTAAGGTTACTTAAAAAGTCCCAAATAAATACGGCCTTTGTCAACACAGGCAAATTTAAAATTGAAAAGTGACCTGCGTTTTTCTGAATATATTACGGGAATTTTTGTAAATATTCATTAATTAAATTGCTTTTTTTTAATTGTGATATTTTTCTCAGATGATATTTAAAAAAAAATTGTAATTAATTATTCTCTATTTTTTTAATCAAATTTTTATAATTAATTTGTTTTAATTAATTTCAAATATTTTTTTTAACCGATATATTAACCGGTTTAAACCGGTTTCCAATTTTCAAAAACCGGTTTTCGAACTAAAACCGTTATTATTATAACGTTCTCTATAAGGGTTAACCGTTAACCAGTATTTTTTTCGGTTACATGCCCTGGTTAAAATATATAAGTTGGCATCCCTACGGTAAACAGATATTTTCTGGACGATTTTGAGTTCTGTAATACTAGCCTTACGGTTCTGGAGATTCCAATGGTTAGCCTCTTTAAACGTACACCCATACAGTCTTTTATTCCCAAAAGTACAAAAAAAGTGTTATAGGTTATAGGTTTCATTGAATTTGTTGTAATGAAATATTTATCCATTAATAGCGCTGTTAAAACATTAACGCTGAGTAAAATAGAAGCCATTGGCGCTGTTTTTATTGCCGCGTAATAAAATCAGATCGGCTCGGAGTTGTAGCGTTCGCTTCTTGAGATAAAGGCCGAGAATGACGTATAAATCATGGGAATTCATGAACAGCCCCTGAATTTCTGCTACACTAAACGAGAAATACATTAGGCCGATATTGATAGCGTAGCGATAGGTGCCAATCGAAAATATAATAAAAAGAAGTATACAGGACGTGATATATCGCTGTAATAAATATACTACCGAAAAATAACTCCGAAACTGAAGTAATGTCAAGACGCAACCTCAATACTAGAACCCTCAGTCCATTAGTAGTTACATGATCAGGATTTAAACCCAGAGTGAAAATGGTGACGCCGTGTTTAAGTGAGCTTATTTAAATTATTCATTTTGTAAAAATGTTACCATTAAAAATGATAAATTTACATTTTAACAAACAAAGTGTAATAAAAATGAACTGCTAAATATTGTACGTGTGTCTGACTTCATCAGATGTAGAAACCAATAATTCTATAAAATATATTAAGTTTTTTAGAAAGGAAATCATCTCCTGCTCTTCTTACCATACCTTGTAAATATGTTTTTCTGATTTTAGACCTTTATTACCAAAAACTAGAGTAGGTAGTATTTAATTACTTTGTTAATTAAATTACTTACTCAATTTCTTTTAGAAAAAAACTAATTGTATTTGAAATACTTTTAAAGCGCAGTATTGGTAATTATTAATTTCGGATTTTTTTAGAATTATTTGAAATAAGTAATTGTTTCTACTACATACTAAATAGGTATTATTATTTTTTTTTATTTTGTTAGTAAAGTCGTATAAAAAAATATGTGTGCATCTCTAGCGTAAAGTATCTTTATTGCTCTAGCTCGATTGTACCGCTCGCTACGCTTGCGCTTCAATTTACGAGCACAAGCAATAAAGATTCACTTTACGCTCTTGATACACAAATAACTAATATATATTTTAACATAACAAAACAGCGTTGTACTTCACTTATTTCTTGTAACCGAATATTCGGTGCCGAATAGGCCACACACCGAATAGTGAAAATATAGCTGAATAGGTCGAATACTGAATAATTAATAGGCTTCAGTCCCATCTCTAATAATTAGAAATTTATTACTATTTTTGAGTAATTTGTCCAGCTCTGCTAAAAACTAACACTTGTCGATTTGGAATGCGAGATCAAGTGTTTATGTGCTCAGTTCTATAGTAACTTATGAAAAACAATCCAGGATGTTACACTAAAAAAATAACTAAGAAATAAACAAAAGTACAACAATGTAGATAGATATATTGGCGCAAATACCGGAGAGATTAGAGCAAATTAATAGAGACACATATTATTAGAGCACAGATGAGAAGTAATAAATATAAAAGGAATTTGATAAACTGAAGCAATTTTATGTAAATAATTATAAAGGAAAATAAAATAAAAAGCCTATGGTCTGAAGAACAAAAGTCACTACTTTTGCGTCATATAAATTATTAAAATAAAGGTTATGTATCCTATAACCAACCCTTCCTACAATTGTATTACTAACCAATTACGTCGGGTTTGGATCCCAGCTACGTGCTCCCTCCCCCCTTATCCCTAAACCCATCGATCACCCTTCAATCTGCCCTTCCCTCAGAGTTCCGACGGCGAGAAAACGCGAAGTGGCCGTAGCATTAACGAATGCCCGCCATATTTCACCGAGGACACAGCGATGCCATCTATGATTCAGTAGCCGCAGCGTACGTGATACAAGCGCATGAATTATTCACAGTGCTGCCCGCTGCCGGCCGGAATTCTAACTCTAACTGATCGTGTTAACGCTACGGGTAATGGATGTTCAATTTATAATGATAATGATTTGGAATTTTCTTTTGTGGAGGTTTTTTAGTGAGTTAAAGTTGGCTATTTATTTTAAAGTGGCTATAAATATAAATGGGTGGTTTTAAGAGCAGCAACTTAGAAATTTTAATGCACATAACACTGTAATTTAATACAATATATTACTGTAGATAGTTTTAGATAGAATGTACATTTCATTTTCAGAAGTAACTTTATACTCTATGTGTTATTTTGATAAGAAAATAATGTTGCAACATAAATATCATCAATTTGGGGACTACTTGAAACAAATATGCGAAACTGCACAAATAATAACAATATATTAATTTACAAGAGAAGATGAATATAGCGTTTCGAGTCGTAGACAAGTACTGCAATTAACTTGAGTGAATAATTATAAAAATTCCTAATATAATACTAAACTTTTTTTACTCCTGTAAATTTAAAGAAACATGGAATAAATGTTTTAAAAAACGACAATATAAAAATACACAATGCTATCAGACGGCCGTAGAAGGGTGATCCACATCACGACAGATTTAAAGTAAACGTTAATAATTGATTTGTAGTTCTGCGATTGGCCGAGGAGAATTAATTATAAATACATAATTCATTGTCCTGAATTATAACTTCTACAATTAATCGAAAAAACTAATTAATGATAATATATTGTTACAGGAGTAGAAAATATTATATTATACACTAAGGTTGAAAAAGCTATCATTATTGACCTAGCGCAAAGTTGCGATCTTAGGTGCAAAGCAGCCGAGGGACATAAGGCGCTGGTCAATAATGGTCTTCTCAACTGTGGTACATATAGTATTTTTTTCACTACTAGCATTTCAATTTCAATCCAACCAAATATATATATATATATATATATATATATATAAAATTACATAGAGTGTTCCATTTAAAAAACAGACTAACAATTCTTGTCGAACCGTAATGCAACACCTTGTATATATGAAAATAATTTTACGTTATGTTCCTTGACAGGACGAAAAGTATAACTTTCCATCCGCAAATATTTTTCGTATGCTAAGCTCACTGCAATTTTATCTTTTATCATGGATTTGTGAGCACTACCAGGATGGTAAATAATAAACTAAAAAACGAGTAAATAAAAAAATTGTATAATGGAAAAATTTAATGCACCTCGACAAAAAATGTACCTAATGAAATATTTTGTGGTCTAAAAATTGTGTTCATTACGTGCTCGAAAGTATGAAAACAATGTTCGTATAATATTTGTCAAATCTGGGAATCCAGCGGTGTGTTTATTTGGTAAAAAAGAAAAGAATTTAACGTAAAATAAAGTGGTTTTGTGGCATATAGAAGACGTATTATTTCGCCAGTAATTCCATTTTATTTTTAATAATACTTACGACTCTCTGTAACCATTTTAATAAAATTTACACCAGAGAATAAAGCAGCATTTACAATTTAATGAAATTCTAAAGTTATGACGGAGCACAAAAGATACAGCCCCTGAAATTATGCATAATGTTTATAAAATAATTTTCATACAATAGAAAGATGGCAATCTGAGTTATATTAAAACATTAAACTCAGTCTTGAGGGGAATAAAGCGCTGTTTACACCGTATAAAAACTTTAATTGCTCATTAAGTTTCCCTGCAAGAAGCTGAACTATGCTTAATATCGCATTATCCCACATATTGAAAAAACAAAAACGAACGTGGGAAAACAAAAGTCTCAGCAGTCATTTGTCACAAGCTGAATGCGTTGCTCTGTGCCAGCGTTGCTAGGTTACCGACAGGACCGTCTTCCCAGATTTCACGCCCAAAAATAGTTTTTAAATCTCTCATAAATCAGTAACATGTCAGCAGAAACAACCACAGAATACGCAAACATTTAAACAGGTTGTTACTTTTCCCTATTCCAGGGTCGTATATTTGAGATACGATTTTTTGAAATAGTATATTGTTTATCTAGTAGCAAAAGTGATATATTTTCTGACGATGGTAGAAATTGCAGGATGAGCCGTAGGCGAGGCCAACAAAACCAGGAATTCTGGAACTCACTCCTACGTGGTACACATACTACTTTTGTTATTCGGTCGGTTTATATTCGATAATTATGAAATAAATATGATTGTATTTTTATTTAGGAAAAACAGTGAACTGTGTATTGTACGGGAATGCTTTCCACGGGCCGGCATAGTATATTGTGCAACAAGTGCAGAAAGTCGCCTATTTCCCATGAGGTTTGAAAGTTTTGGCACGAAACGAAGTCGAGTGCTCGAATCACACATGGTAGGAAATAGGCGATTTTGCACGAAAGCTATTTGACATAAGAAACAATATGGCGCAGATAACCTCACAACAAAAACTTTTATGTACGGGCAGTGTTGACAATTAATGTGAGAAATGATATTTCCTACTTTGCACAAGCGCAGTGTTGACAAATACCGTGAGAAATGTTTTCTTACAAATTGAACTTTGAAGCTCTACAAAGTGTGAGAAAAGTTCCAATTTTTATAGTGGTCGTAGAAAAAAAATGGCTGTTATTTTTCATTGTCTAGCAACTACACTAAAATACCGGAATAATTCACTTTCCGGTTTAAAAATCTAGAAAATTCTTTATTCTCCTTCTTTGACCCACTACATTACGGGAAATATAGTAAAAAAAATCCAGGATCATATTTTACGATGTATATATTTTCTTAATCAAACGGAATTTCTGACTGTAAAATTATGTTTTACCAATTTTTTTTACGAAATTTATCTATTTCTACCGGGCAAAATACTGAAAATATTGCCAATTATTTTGAAACGTTACTCTATACAAAAAGTAGACGAAAACATAGTAAGAGTAATAAAATTGAAGAAAACCTAAGATGGAAAAGAATAATCAAAATAATTGGACACAGAAGAAATGGGCGTGGATCATCCCACAAAAAGAACCTAGACTGTAGTAGAAGAAAAAGAAAATACAGTAAGAATAATAAAACTGGAGAAAATAGAAGATAGGAATAGAAAATATGGAAATGGATAAACGGATCAGTTTTTTATAGAAGAAATATAGATAAATCAACAACAGAAAACGAATGTAGAGAGTTTCTTTCTTGAGTTTTTATAGAAGTTGTGAACGAGACCACGATTGGTTGGAAATCCATTCCTTAAAACATGTCATCTAGTTCATCTGGTGTGGGATTCTGTAAGTCATAATAACTACAAATAACAACTGCACTTGTTAAAATATCAATTATAAAAGTCAAATGTCAAATGTCACCATGATTAAAATTCAAATTTGCAATGGATTTAAGACATCCCTTCCCACTTCAGTGTAGACTTGTACAGTGTTCTTTCTTCATGCATGAGTATATGTAAGTACGAATTAACCAAAAATAACCATTACTGTTATAGAATAGCAAGTGTACTTTGTAGTTGATATCAATCGCAAATATCAATTACAAAGTATACTTGCTATTCTGTAGCAGTAATGGTTATTTATGGATGATACGTACTTACATATAATAATACGTATATATAAAGAACACTGTACAAATCTACACTGATGTGGGAATGTCTTTAAATTCATTATAAATTTGATTTTCGTTATGGTAACATTTGACGTTTGACGTTTGTAATTTATATAATAACAAATACAATTGTTATTTGTAGTTGTTATGACTTATGGAATCCCACTTCTGGTCTGAGTATAAATAACGTCTACAATTTCAAGTCCATCCCTGCGCTCGCATTGTTACAGCGTCGCTAAAATGAATAATTTATAAATAGGTGACGTCATATTCCATATATCACAGAGGGCGTGTGCATCGACAGATTTCTCCCATCAATCAGAGAGGCATCGCCAACTGCGACCGCATTAGGCTCAGCTAATTGTCTCCTCTGTCTTCGGAATTGCGGGATTGATTTATGATTGCGATTATTAAATAATCGTCTGGGTGGTTACCGAGGTGATAGACAGACAAAATGTCCGGAAAATTTAAATATTACTTTCCTTTTGTCCTTTATAAATGATTCTTCCTGTTCAACGTTTTTCATTGAACAGTTGTACGTTTCATGTTGTAGGTAGCCGATCTGTGATAACAATGACTTACACTTAATTACACTGTTCAAAATATATTACCTTTTCATTTTTTCATAAAATAAAACAGGATAACAGGAAATACTAAATTGTATAGAATTAAAAGTGCAGACTCAAGAGATACGGTAGAACTAAAATCAATAAGGACGAAACTAGAAAATAGACAAATGATGTGTTTTGGATACATCACGAGAATGAATCTGGATAGCATAGGGAAAAGGTGATGGACACAGGGATAACAAAAAGAAAGGTTAACGAAGAAATACCTGGGTAGGAAGAATAACATAAATACCCTAATATTCTGTAACTCAGTGGTTAATTTCTAACTAGTTAAGTTTTTTCTTCAAAGAAAATAGATAGCAATAAAGGAAACATCAAAACATCAATTATAATGTTTGTTTTAATTTGTCAAAAATTTTAGCAACTGGTTAAAAATTAACCACTAAGTTACAGAATATGTCCCATAGAAAAGATAAAAGCATAAATTGAATATTATTTATTCTTGCTAATGAACTTAGAACCTACATTTGTGTTTAGAGATTAATTATAATACATAGTGATATAGTCATACATCATACATTAACCATCCTGTTTTTAATAAATTGTTTCATCCAGTCAAGTCCTGACCCTAAATTATCTAACAGAACCTCTTCTTCTTTTTTTTTCATCAACCTTGCAAGATGTTCTTAGAAACCTCAGACATTCCTCTTCCCTTTTGCAGAACACCTTTTCTAGTAACTTGAGAGCCAATACTTGTGTTTTCTCTCTTCATTAACACATCTGAATCTAAGAATCATCTTGATTTTTTCTTTTCCTCAACTAGATACCGTAGTATTGTCGGTGCTTATATTAGTTTATACTCGTTGTACTTCTCAATCTGGCTAATGCAGTTCAATAACTTTAATAATATACTGCCGAATTAGACATCTTAAATGTCATTATTAGGGTTTACTTTTAGATTAAGGAAGGAATGAAATAGTAACTAGAAATTTATTTCTAATAACATTTGTCCAATACCGAGTAATTATAATGTTATAATTATTGTGTTTTTAAATAAATAAAGTGGGTCATGAAACACATGTGGGTTAGAAATTCTAACTCACTGTTTATTGATTCGTATCATAGTAACTTCGTTATAAAACCTTCTCAACTATATTTTTTTATTACATGTCATTTTAAAATGATTAAAAGGTGTTGGATAAGGAATGAGATAAAATTGATTCCCAAATTCCAAGAATATTAGCAGATAGTATGAAAAACCATTTAAGGAAAGTAATTCTTAAGAATGGCGATTAATAAATCATTGATTCTATATAATTTACAGGTGTACGGAGACTAAATTGGCGTATACTTACTTGTTATAATAAAAAAAAAACTAATTAGTTTGAATAAATATCTTTATGTTTTTAGCAATGACCAAATCTTCCTCATGTAATTCATTTGCTATAGTTATATTTTTACTTATTATCTTATATTTAAATAGATTGTAAAATTCTTAGAACATATAAAAAAATATTATTATAATTAAATAGTTATTATTATTTTTATAATATTACTAAAAATTGTAGACGTTGATGTTTAAAACTTTAAACACGTATTTTAATATAATATTATTTTTACGACACCTTTTACGAGGAGAGGAATGAGACTATAAAAGAATGAAAACACATCCGCATGCAGTAGTTCCGTAAAAAACCGTGATTCATTAGAGAATCCCCAAAAGAGTGACACCATTAAAGCAGAAATGACAATTTGTAGTTGAAAATTAGTATAATCTCCATAAAGTAGAGAGCGGCAGCATAGGTCATTCGCAGTGGAATTTTTCCGTGTTTACTTCGCCGCAAACGGCTTTTATTGTCCGTCTAACGAGCCCGTTCCCATAAGGCCCTGCTTGTTATTTTTACGACTGGCGTATTTATTAGTTCATACGGACGTCGCTGGAGTTATAGAACAAACGCAACTCAAGCTGCCTCAAAATAACGAAATTGGATCAGGAGCTGAAATAAACTCGTCATAGCTCACAGGAAAGGAGGGAGAACTGAAATAATTATGGTCAGGGTATTGTTAGTACAATTTGAATATTATTTTTAAAATTTATAAAAATTGTTGAAGTAGAAATGAATTCAGCATTGATCGTAGAAAAGGACATTCCAAAGAACTGAAACCGGTGTTGCAAATAGTAGGTTAATGAATATTTGAATTTGATTCAACAAAAGACACTAAAAGTCACTAACTTTAGAAAATGATATATGGATTTCAATATTTTAGACGGAAATGGAAGAGGGAACATTTATATTTAAAATATTGTTACAAAAAATCCTTTGGAATATTCAAAAATATAATTTATCTAATTATATCTCTTTTAAATTAACCACATTTTGTCCATAAGGTAAACTGCTCTGAACTAAGGATGCCAGGTTTTCAATGAACTATAAAGTCAACGTCATTAGCTGATTTAATATTACATAACAATAAAATTACCAGCAGTGACAAATTAGTAAAAACACTAGATTCAGACATGTCTGAAATCAACAAATTTACTGAAATTGTCATTTGAAAACACTAGAATTAGCGACAAAATTACCAAATTGGAAACACTGACTGAAACCAATAATTAAGATACATATGTTTAATAAACTACTGGATGTTTCAATCAAGCTTTGCTTATTGAAAATTCTTTTCGAAATTGTAGAAAAATTGTAATATGAGTAGAAATTAAATCGCCATTGGACATAAAGAAGGATCTTCAAAAGAGCTGAAATCATGAATTACGATACTTTTAATATGTTACTGCTTGTTGAATCAAGCTTTCAAGGTAGAAAATTGTATTTGATTTCTAGATAGAAAATCCTGTCGGAATTGTAGAAAGATAAGAATAAGAATAGAAATAAGTTCAGATATTGTATATAAGCAAAGACATTTCAAATAACTAAAAACCGTTAATCACTGTATTACTAAAACTTTGCATCAGGCTTTCTTAATGGAAAATTAGTTTCAAGTCGCAGCGCTTTAACCAAGTATACAAATTGTTAGTTTTTGTACTACAGATACAATTTCTAGCTAGAAAAGTCTAAAAAATGTTACTTTTGCAGTTTTTTGTTTTTTGACTATTTTTAGACTTTTCCGTCTACGTTGTAACTGCTTTTCAAAAAATTTAGAAAATTGGTTAGCGTATATGTAATTATCTCTGTAGAATCTAATGAAGAAGTTGTATTTAGATTTAAAATGATATGTTATACTTTAGGATCAAAGGAAGAATATTAAAACACTTGATGAGTGAACATGACTGATTGTGAATCTTTAGACGAGAATCTTTATTAAGAAATGAATATATGATGTTAAAAAAAAAGAATGTTAGGATTTTATAGTACATTAGCTTAAATAGAAAAATAGAGATTGAGCGAAAGATAACTGGGGAGGCTTCTTCCCATTTTTCCTTAGAGGGAGAGTTGCTTGTACCAACTCTGGATAATGTTAAAACAAATTTTAACAGAAGTAGTTGTGTGGTTTTTCGTAATAAATTTTATTTTTTATAAACTTTTACAATTTTTGATTATTTACATTTTTCGATGTAATATTTGTCACATTTAACGAATAGTTGATGGAAATGAAATGATAAAGATATACTCAGATAAGTAAGGTAAGGATATCACTGTTTTACAATGTCGGTTTAATGATAAGGTAGTTTTCTGCATTTGTTCTAGATAAAACTAGAAAACCTACATTTCTGTTTCTTCTTCGAACATTTATATCTCACGAACAAGACAAAATATTTAATTTTGTTTGAATAAGTGGACGAATTACATGGTGAAGTATTAAAAAATAATGAAAATTGGAAATTGGAATTTTTAAAAATTTTTCCTGAGAGAGAGACTTACAATTATTAATAGAAGTAGTTTTGTGGGTTTTCGTAATAACCTATATTTTTATAAACATTTACAATTATTGATGATTTACAGTTTTCGTTATAACATCTGTCATTTTTAACGCATAGTTAATAGAAATGAAATAATAAAGACATAACCAGACATCCATACCGCTGTTCTACCGTGTCGATTTAATGATAAGGTAGTTTTCTGCATTTATTCTAGTTTTATATTTAAAACTAGAAAACCTAAATTTCGGTTTCTTCTTCGAACATTTGCATCTTGCGAACAAGACAAGATATATATATATATATATATATATATATATATATATATATATATATATATATATATATTTTAAATATATGAACGAATTACGTGCTGGAGTATTAAAAAATAATGAAAATTGGATTTATTTTAAATTTAGCTTAAAATTGGTTTTTGTGACAGAGGTGTTAGTCTCTAAGGAATGTTGTTATGATTTCATACAGCCGTGAAGTGTGTTAAGCCGTGTGGGCCGCCCCATTTGTTTGTACAACTCGAATACGGTGTTTTAAATTTGTTTTGAATCGAATAAGTAAACTGCAGGCCGTTGTTTGAATACGAAATAGTTGCTATTTCCACTTCAATTATATTCATGCTGGCTTTATTGTTGCTTGTATTTATACCGGTCTGTTTTATATGGAAATTTCCAAAGGAAATCTACGGATTCTTCCTTTTCTAATAAACTTATTTAGCAAATTCTATTTCCATATTACCAACAAATCAATTTCAATCGAAACGGACTTTAACAAGCCCAAATGAATTTCTTTGGTGCGTCTGTTTGAGAAAGAAAATTCATTTATTTCTCTTTATTTTCACCCTTCATCTACTTTATATAAGGACTTTTTGTACTTAATACTTATTACATTTTAAGTACGCACGATTTAATATCTTTAAGCCATTACACAAAAACAGAGAAGTCATCAAGAAAATCGCTAAATTAATCACTTAGTCTTTATTTAATTTGCAAGAAATTCGGCAGATGGGACATGTTCTTGTTTCATATTTATATTATATTAATTTTCAAATAATACTATTAAACGACACGTATATTTTATTTTCTAAAAAATCCGAGAGAAAATAAATGATAAATTAATAAAATTTTCTTGATACTGGAAAATGCATTATTCTGGTATTTTAGGATAGTTGCTAGGTTACGAAAAATAACAGTCCGGGAAAATACTTAAAAAAAAGTGAAATCTTTTTAATTATGTCATTTCTCCCTTTATTTATTTTTAATATGGCAGTTATTCGTATTTTATAACGTTGAAAAAATTACTCTTTATATCTATTCATTTATGATTTTTTTGTGATAAACAAAAACATAATGACCACCACATAAGGCAACTTTTGTTTTGTAGTTCTTGAGATCAATTCTTAAATAATTTTATTAGCCAGCCTGTATACTCTATTTAGACCTAAAATTAATTTATCTGAAAACTTTACTGTGGACTGATTAAAAACAATGGATTTGTGAATATAAATTTAAGTAGTATTTTATTGTGATCCCCATTATTAAATTTTTCAAATAACTGAAGCTGGCGAGTAGTATAGATGCGCAATGTTGCTAGTTTTATATTCTGCGCATCTTACAGCTTATTATTTTCTCTGAAATTTTTATATTATATAGTAGTAACCTTAATGCAGTAAAACTGTTTCCTTTGTGTATGTTGTAAAATTTTTTATTTACTTATTAATAAAATAAAAATTATATCCAAATCCTGACAGTTACTAATGTTGTGTCAAAAATTGAATGACAGTAATGAAACACAACTTTCAATAATGTAAATACCACACCTACTAATTTGTAAAATTTTTACAGGTTAGTAGCTAGTAAAGGTTAGTTTCCCCGTTGAATAAATAGTTCAAATAAATGACAGGTTACACGTAACAAATAAATAAGTAATACTGCTACTATGGACAATTATCTAAATATAATATATTTAAAAGCCGTAGTAAAATTTCCTTGTTCCGCCACTGGCTAGTAAATAAATCACCCGTCAACGTCCCCATTCTAGCTGCCTCCAGTGGCGTCGGTAAGATTTTCCTCTCTATTTGGTAAACAGCGCGTTTGGAGTATTCGCGGTTCGTATCATGGGCAGGAAATTTTATTTCGCAAATCCAATTGTGCGACACGGGGAATTACATTACAGCCCGCCGCCCCTGTGCTCCAGGAGGCACTAGGGGAGGGGGGTGTTTACAGCATTCACTGCGCCAACGAGAAAAGTGCTAGTTGAAAAGATTCCGCCAAAAAAGCGATAAGGAGGAATTCTACGGTTAATGCATAATTTCACGGACTCACACGATAAACGGTCTCACCGAAATAAAAGAATTGGAAGAAAAACATAATACTACCTACAGTAATTATTTACTATAATTCGTCTCACATTGAAATGAACTGGCGCGAAAGATGTATTTTTGTACATATTTTGAGCAACGCATAAGAGAAGGTACCTCCTGTAGAGTGTGTACTTAGTTTCTAGTTCATAAGGGAAAATTCTGTTAGTTCGAAATTAAGATGTAAGAAACATGAAAATACAATAAACAAAAATTAATACAGGATCAAAATAGACGCATTCCTCGAATTTTTAAAAGTTTAGCTTTGCGAACATTAAGTTTTTTCCTTAAAAATGTATTTTCAAATTTTATGTAGGCTTATGACGGATTTAATTTACGAATTTTTAATTTAGATTTTAAAATATAAACACACTTTTAAAACAAATGTGGTGGTTTATGAACGATTTACAAATTTAGAAATTTAAAATTCAGATCAATTTTTATGTACTAAATTCAAAATTCCAAATCCAACCAATTACAAGAAAGCATTGAACTAACATTTATAGGTTATGTTAGTATCAAATTGCAAAAGACAGTTTGTAAGGAATATTTTGATTTTATAGTAAGATAAAAATAATTAGATATCAAATCTATTCTGTACCAAAACAAATTCACCCACTTCAAAGAAATGTCAAAACAACAATCAAACATCAAAACTGAATCATAGAATAGTTACACACAGAAGCGACACATTTCATGTTCCCCTAGTCAAGTCTATGATCTTGAAGCATTGTGTAGACCTTTAAATTTGTGCTCTTTCCCTATCTCTCTCTCAGATGTGAGGAAACTTTCCAATTTTAAACAATGGGCCCTATAAATTTGTGCACCTTCCCCATCTCTCTCTAATTTTCGCTTCTCTGTTTTACTGCCGCTTCTGTATAAACTTATTCTGTGACTGAATATGATAGCACGCGATACCTTCTGATTGAATAAATTTGGGAAACTAAAATCCATCATAAACCAAAAGAAAAAATCGAACTTTTAAATTAAAATAAATAAATTAAATCCATCATAAACCAGCCTTTTTGCTACAGATTTTTTTTTAATAACAGTGTGTATTTATTTTCTTTTTCTAATTTAATTCAAACTACCACTTCTTTTATTCATAATGTTTTCTAATTTAAACAATACCTCTTCGATGTTTTTCTCTGAAAAATAAATTATGAAATATTATAACTGAGATAGTATTTTCTAATATTTAAGTAAGGTTTATAATAGTTTCATAGCATTCAAAATTTGTCTTTTCATTTCTTAAAAGCACTTTGCTACACAACTATTTTGTTTAAAAAAAAATAGTATAGATAGGACTGATATTATCAACATTTAACTTTAAATGTGATTTTATGAACAAAAGCACATCGACACGAAATATCATTATGAGATTTCTAATATTGCTATCAAAATTTCTATGCGCATTGAAAATTAAATGGTATTAAATAAACAAATGAATACTTAAGATCCAGTTGCTTGTAGAACTGTCGTGCCAATAATACTATCTTAATATACGTACATAAAGTTTATGTTGATAATAATAATATCATTTAAACAGTTTGAATGTTATCAGAAATGGACCCTAAATAAATATTATTGTTGGTCTAATAAAATATACTGCATCAATATAGATTTAGCTCCAGTTCAAGATTTGCTCGAAACCTTCTCATCAATATTATGACAATCATAGAATTGTTTTATTTTCATGACATGACATTAATATTGTTTTCTTTTTGTTCCAGAGGTATGTTGCTGTCAATTTATTCCACTATGTAAGTAATAATATATACTCGTATTTATGTAATAAGGAAACAAAATTCGCCTCTAAACAAAAAGTTATCTCGGATTCCCTAAGTTTGTGCGTTACTAAGGTACTATATAACATAATTGTTGGTTATAAACGGAAAACAAACAATATAAATAAAGTTGTTATTCAAGTTTTTTGAATTGTGATGTATAAGTCACTGTGAATCTAATAATAGTATATTGTTATATAAGGGATTATGAGAGCCATTATTTACGAAGAAGAAGTTTGCATCACGAGTCGTAGACGACCAGAGATGGGAAAGATACTTTTAAAAAATATCTAGATACTTTTAAAAAATACTTACCTATATAAATTTATTAAAGGTACTTAAGTATCTAGATATCTTTTATTCTAAATGTCTGAAAGTACAAATATTTCTTAAAAGTATGTAATATAACTACTTAAGATACATGAAAGTATCTTAGATGCTTTTCAATATCTTAGATACTTTTAAATATCTTAGGTACGTACAAATAGGTAAGGTATAAGAATATGAAATTTATATTAATACCGCCCCTACATATTTTCGACTTATCACCCGTTGTGAGGGTTAGCCGCATCCATTACCAAGGTTAAGGGATTAACCAAATATCTTGTCCTATACTATACCTACTTAATAACTGCAAGTTAAGAGATATGCCTCATTTTTTAATTTTCGAATTTCTCTTATAAATATTTAACATTTTATAATAATTTTTATATCATTACATTCTATTAAATCAAATTAGAAACACTTAAAGGGCCTCGACTAAATGCATCGGAAGCAGACAGCTTGTTTGTATTTTACAGCTTCTCTTGCCGTGTGTCAGAATTACAATATTAACAAACCAACTCAATAAACGGCACAAACACTAAAACTAATTCAGTCAGAGTAACGTATTTTAAATATAGGTAAATAAGATACTTTTTTTTAAGATGAAAGATACTTTTTTTTTTAAGACAAAAGATACATTTCTCCGTTTCTGAGATAAAAGATACTTATTATAATAGACGATAATTTTTAAGATAAAAGATACAGGTACTTTTAAAAATATTTAAAAAAATGATACATTTTACGTACTTTTTGTATCTTAGCTACTATCAAGTATCTTTTTTTGTACTCCCAGCTCTATAGACGAGCAATTCATGTGAGAGAATAATAACCATAAACCCAAATATAATACTATATATTTTCTACTTCTGTAAATTCAGAAAAATGCGTAATTTTTTTAGAAAATGACAACATAAAAATATACAATAACAAATGCAGGGAATATTGACAAATGACTATACCGGTAGCTGTCACACGGTCATAGGTAGGGTGATCCAAACAGAGCAGATTTAAAATAAACGTGAATAATTAATTACTGGTTCTGTGATTGGTTAATTATGAGTCATATTTCACTGTCCTGAAGTATGGCTATTATAATTTATAATTAATCGAAAAAATTGAAATAATCAGGATATACTTGTGCAGGAGTACAAAAATGTAATAATTGTATTATTAATATTTCCAAAAAGAATACAATTTCTTTATTTTTGTATCTGTCAATGTTTCTACATATGCTGCATTCCATTTTGATATTATTTCACAAGTGAAATAATACAATCAATAACCTAACTGAAATTAGTAAAATAACAAGTTCCTACACAATATTAATCTTATTAAAGCCCCATCTAATATTTTAAAATTGACCAATGATAGCATATTCATACCATACCACTCGAAATGTTTAACAACAAATACAGCAAGTCCATTACTATGATGCACCATCCTCAATCGAGATAATCGTATCCGGGTAGTAATTTGCAAACATGTTGATATATTTATTTACCGGTACGTAAATGAATTAAAAGCAATTTATTAACAATCCTCCGCGGTACACGTGTTTACATTTCGGGTAACGAGTTGCCAAAAACCAAAACAACTCCGGCATCCACCATCGCATCAAGTGCACAGCCATACAGAGTGAATACAGAAACGAATGTTTGCCATTAAATTGTTTACGCATATGTCGGCGCGATGAATAGGGCTTCAATGGCGGCGCCCTGGGAATTTTAAGGGTGTTTTATGCTTTCAATAATACACTTTTCTCGTGGAAAAACATTTATAGCTGGAATTGCTGGAGGTATTCCGATAATTTGTTTTTAATTTTTTGTTTGTTTCAACAGTCATACGTCAAGTATAAACATGCTGCCTTTTCGTAAAATTGAGGATACTCTTCCAATTTTTGTTAAGCTAAACAGTAAAAAGTACTTGTATCTATTAAAAAATAATTACTTATTATATTATAGCTTTAGAATTTCACTTCATTAATAATAACGAGAATTTTAAATATTATTTTCAATTTTCCCAAAATTCATATTACCTCAGAAATTGTAGAAATGCTACTGAATTCTCAATTATTTCATTACTACAGTTGCTTAATATGTTCAAAATTCTATATTTTCTCTTTATAAAATAACTCTAATCTATCTTTAATTGTCAACCCTGAAGTATAGTAACTATAAGGAATAAATAATTGAATATCGACGAGTGCACTTAATCTGTATAGAAATATTTCTCGGAGAGACAATAATACCTATATCTTAAAATCCCTGCAGTCTACTGTACTATCTTCAAAATCCTAAGTAAGAGTTACAACTTAAAATTTGATTTCTGATAAAAACCAGGCGTTATCCAAGATGATTCAAATATTTTCGGCAATATTAATCCACATAAGAACACTGGTGTAAAATCCACTATAAGCTACAGATCCCTTACAGAGGTACAGAGAGATAAACTGCTCTAATAAACGCAAGTACACCAGGTATTTGAAGCCCTGTTCTATCTTCTTGGAATTTTATTTTCTTTAAAGCTACATTCAGTTAGAAGGGTTCACAATTACTACTTAATTTGTGAAGGAATGTATAGACTCCTCACGACTGTTTTTCGTTAACAGTGCTCTTAATATTGACAACAGTTATCAAACGAATCAGTATTCATAAGTGTGTTCTTAAATTTTTAGATCTCCAAGTTTTTAAAAAAAAAATATTAAAATTACCATATTTATTGTATTACTACTAATAGATCGAACACCTCAAACCTTTTTTCGATGTTCCTTTTTCTTTCTTCGGTATTGTTAAGGATGTAATTTTAGTTATTCCTTATTGGTAACCATTAACTTTGACATCCATTTCTTTATAACCCCGACTCTTTCCTAAATCTTTTAGAGTTGTTTTGACCTCTGCTATGGTTTACAAGTTGAGTAATCGTAAGTACCCTCTTTAATTTTTACAGTTGTCTACTAATGATGACAACATAATTCTCGAAGTACATATGCGGTTTTTAAAAATTATTATTAAAGTTAGGGGTATCACACTTCGAAGTGACGCATGCGCATGATGGATGAAAATGTGCCATTTTGACACATTTGACGTTTCTTCCGTTTACATTTGAGGTTCAGATAAACGTAGGTATTTGTAATTATAAATTATGAACTTGTTCTAGAAAGTATTATCATGATAGGGGATCTTTATTATATCAAAAAGAAATACCGAAGGAAACATTGGTGAATTTGAGCTATTAATACTAACAGAATAAAGAAAGGTGTTTTGAATATTATTTTTGTTAACAGAAATTAGACTGGGAGATCTAAAAATATTTTTTAAGTACTCACTTTATCAATATTCGGACCACTTATACCGAAAAACAGTCATAGGGAGTGTATACCTCCATTTGCAAATTAAGTAGTAATTAAGAACGCTTCTAGTTAGAAGTAGAAATTGCAAATTGAAATTACAAATTACGTGGTTGTGAACGCTGTAATAATGTGATTTTCTGAATGAATGAAAAAGTCATAAACCAAGGGAGAAATTTGTGTCAACAACAAGTCCCATCAAGCTTCAATATATAATGATCGTGTCCGCTATATCCGGCCTTGCATTGAACGCAACATAATACAGTTGAGAGTTAGCAGAGTCGAAACACCGCAACCAACACGCTAAACCACTTTGTAAATTTCTAATGCGCCTTTGACTAGCGAGCGGGCACTCGCGATAAGCGAATGGACAACGGTTAATCTTTAATCGGGATTGAAAGCTGCTAATGGTGGATTGATGCAACTTCATTCTTCATTTCGTCAAGTCATCGGTTATTAGGAACAGGATTATACGCCACTACGCCTGTTAAAAGCTTAGAAATTAGCCGCGAAGTTTAATAACATTAAATAATTAAGGTTCATCTACTGTTTCAACTATTTATAACAATAGTGCATATAACAATTTATTCATAATCATATTCGCATTATATTTTCATGAGCATAAAAAGACAAGGAATAGACCAAGTAGATAAATTCATGTATCTGGGAGGAATTATATACAGCAAAGAACTGGAAGAATTTTCAACATTATGAAATCAAAATTTCTTAATCGACAGGAGATACCAGCAGAAGTCGTCAGAAAAGTAGTAAAACCAACGTTTTCCTTTACGTGTGAAACCTGGACAACAACAGAAAGACAAAGAAGTAAACTAACGAGTACTGAGATGAGGTTTTTGATAAAAATTCAAGGAAAGACGAGAATAGATATGATAAGGAATGAAATATACAGAGATCATTTAAATGTATTACCAATCCAGGTGACAATACAACAGTACTCTAAAGAAAACAACGCGAATGTATAGTACCATCAATATAGCTTGTTTTTGTATTTGTGGTAGACAACAGTATGGAAACTTATGCATTTAAACGCATAAAAATAAATAGTCAAAAAAATAATTAATATTTTGTTGCAAAACTATTTGCTTAGGTTACAGCTTGATATAATCTGGGTATTGAATCTAATTAATTTCTGTATATATCAAAAGGAATTTAGCAACATTCGTTTTTTAATGCCTTTCATAATTCGTTTATGTTTTTCATTGCTTCATTGTACGAATTTGTTGCTCGAAATGTTCCCAAAGGTATTCAAAGGATCTAAGTTAGAGGATTGCTGTGCTTTACAAATCTAGTGACTTTAGACAAAACATATCACGAGTTGTATTCCATAACTCATAACAACTACAAATAATAATTTTACTTATTATATCAATTTCAAATGTCAAATGTTACCATGGCGAAAATTCAAATTTGCATTGAATTTAAGACGTTCTCACATGAGTGTAGACTTATAGAGAGTTTAGAGTTTTTGATATATGTAGCTACGTATTGTTATGCCACCTACCTGTTTACCAGGGTTGACACTATAATATAAATCAGGATTTTGGCTTGGTGGAAGATATGCTTATTGTGTGGTAAATATTTATTATTATTGCTACGACTTAACTACATTAGGTACAATTTACTGACTACTACTGAGTAGATCGACTAACCCCGACTAACGACTAATGTCTACTGATCTCTACTGAGACTGAAGGATCTCTCTCCAGGTTATGGAAAATAACCTGAGAATTAGCAATTTAGTTGATGACACTATGGAACTTTTACAAAAAGGAAATTCATATAATGTCACATGAAACGCACAGACGCCAGTCTGTCGTAATTGGAATACTAACATCCTACAATCTTAACAGTATTAACCAGAAATAATTATGTCTGTTATAGAATTAAAAGCTCACTTTGTAGTTGATATTTGCAATGAAAAATCAAATCCAAAAGATAGCAACCATAGTTATGGAATCCCATCCCATTTGTAACTACATATAGACTATAGATTGACCTAGGAGACCAATAAACTTTTGAATGTACGCTCATGCCATACTCTATTAGTTTATCCAGCTATTAATACCTGTGGGTATTTTGTTCTACAACTTCCTATATAGAAACAACATCGTAACATCGTAACACCTGTATTAATCCCTATCCCATTTATCTCTGATAAAAAGAACAAATTATTCTCTCCAGCGAGCAAATATTTTTCCCGGATTCAATTCCCCGTTAACAAACTCCGGTGTCGCTATAAAACAATTGAACTCCGACGCGGGTACGTGTACCCGGACATATTTCCCAGCAACGGCAAACCAATATACCACGCCGTCTTCGATATTATTCCGTGTTTACTGTTGGTGCCGCAACACCAGTAAATACACATTTGTGGTGCCAAAGTCTAGCTGCTTTACATTCTTCACTTGTAAATATTACGCGAACATGCCAGAGGAAATAGTGGAATAAAATCAGAAATGGACTGGGATGGTAAATAGTTAGTGGAGATGACAGTCATGGGGGCTGGACTTAAATTATGTAACGATTCAAGGGGGATGGGGTTCATGTATGCTGATAAACGATAAAATATAATTCAAAATAGTTATTTGTTTCACTAGTACAGAAACTGAACTTTTGTGAGAGAGAGCAAATAATGCGAGATCTCGCAAAAGAGTGTTTGGGCATGTAATACACAAGATTTTTTAGGCCGATGACATTTTTAATTTATTAAAGAAATATTTTACTACTAAAAATTTTATATACTGTAGGTTTTTATGTTAGTAACATTTTCGATTTATATGGATATATAAACAATTCACTCGTTTTATTAAAAAAAAATTAGTGACATTTCTTCGAACCTAAAAAATAAACCGAATATATTTTTCAACAATTAACGCAATCATAATTGTACTACACGAATATAATATGAATGATAAATCTAAATAGTTTATTAAAGAAATATTTTACTACTAAAAATTTTATATACTGTAGGTTTTTATGTTAGTAACATTTTCGATTTATATGGATATATAAACAATTCACTCGTTTTATTAAAAAAAAAATTAGTGACATTTCTTCGAACCTAAAAAATAAACCGAATATATTTTTCAACAATTAACGCAATCATAATTGTACTACACGAATATAATATGAATGATAAATCTAAAATAGTTTCTGGACAATTTTGAGTTTAGTAACTAGTCATAATGGCACGGAGGCGCGAAAAATATTTTTTAATTTGTTTTTCACATTTGGGTAAAAAAAAGCTTTGAATTGATTTATATAAAATTTAGGGGGAGGAGATTAAAGTACTATTCTCGGTACTATTGTTCGTTTTTGATTTGAAGGCGCCCCAAATCGATTATATAAAATTTTCGGCAACCCCCATGAAATTTTAAAGACTTCTTAGGAAAACATGTTATATAGATGTAATTTACATAATTCCTTTATATTTGGGTGTATTTTAAACAAACATACTCGTATTTCATGTTCTACCGACTTTCATCATTCTCTCTTTTTAGTTTTTATGTGAACAAACGTAAAAATCAAAAGAAAACTAAAACACGAAGGTCTTTGGCTCCTATATTGCGATATTTATTTTGAATAAATATCCAAAAGGAATCTAATTAAAATTCAGAATATTTCAGTCGCAACGTATCCAGTCAAATCTATAAATAGATATATCTGGAAAATTGTAGCAAATCTGTATTCTTAATGTTAATAAGTGCTTTAGGTTTTCTTTTAAACATTTCCAACTTGCCTCAATTTCCAAAATTTTATCTTTTCTTTAACAGTTCTAATTTTATCGGACTATTTTAACAAATTTTCATCTCTTATATTTTGCATTCTGGAATATATTTTATTAAGTTCTTCAAATATTTTTTAACAATTTACAAAGTTCAAGTTTGTTTTCTTGTTCAAAAACAGTGAGTAGGTAGTTCTAGTTTTAATTCGTAAACACGATTCAATAATCATTCTTTGGACAATCATTTGACATCTGTATGAAGAAGAAGGTTCAAATTCTCAGATTCAAGAATTATTAAAATACGATGCTAAATTTCACATCACGCCTGCGGCACTCCTACAAGTAATGAACCTACATTGAGTACCACTGTTGAGTGATTTTGACACAAGATGTAGAATTATCAAAAAATATGATCCATTTGTGGTAATAAAACATTTTTTTTTATTAAATGTTACAAGAGTCACAATTAATTGTATGTAATTTACATTTAATAAAAAAGGAGACGATACGGTCTCGAAGTCCGACTACGAAATGAGTTCTACTTACGAAGCCATATCCATAACTATTTGGTTATGGCAACATTTTGTTTAATATTGTCTTGGTTCATAAATATAAAGGAGAACTGTTAAAATCAAATATTTCAATTAAAGTAGGTCCTATTCCATAATATTTGATATAAATACATGCAAAATTAAAAAATCTAATCAACATGACCACCAAAACCCCATTATAATTTAGCGGGGCAGATGGAAACAGCAAAAAACTGTGTTCCCAAGTTAATTCCCTATGTCAAGGTTTCTGCTCACCGTAAATAAATAGATATGCATAAAAATTTTATTTGGTTAATTTAAATGTGTTATTTAAATGACGTTATTGGAAAAATTTTAATTTACTCATGTGTTTATAACATGTAAAAAATAATGAATGTTTTATTTATGAGTAATATTTAATATTTCCAATATTATAGATGATGAATACATGTAAATGGGAATAATTATTCGTTAGTACATTTTCAAAATTAAACATTAATGGAATGAGTAAATTTTGTCATTTTGTCAGAAAATTAAACAAGTTATATTTATAGAGTATTTAAATATTGCATTGTATTATTATATGAAAAAGTTATTTATTATCAGAAAAATATTGAAATTTCAGATATAAGTTTTGAGTCAGTACGATACTATTAATCTTCTAAATTTATAGAATTATGCATATCTTCTTAAAGGAGTGTAGTGTGATAGTATTGTTTATAAACTAACTATTAAAGATAACATTTCCTATATTGTTCGTGATATCGCTTTTAAACATGAATATTTTATTAATATGCACATTTTAATGATACTTAAAAAGTAAAACCGTTGAGTAGTTTCCCGTATATAGGTACATTATTTATAATTCTATCAAATAAACAATTATTATGATATAATATACAATTCTAGATGTACTGTATGAAAATATACTATATAATGAATAGTATATATAAAAATGAATTTAAGAGTAATATTAACTTTAATAAGCATGTAAGAAAAAAGCTGTATAAAATGCTGATCTTTTTCTATATTTAATTATGTTACTAAAAATTATACTGTAACATACTTTTGTTTTTAAACATGTTAAAGATAAATTTTCAACTAGATGTTATAGCAGTCCCAAATATAAAATTTCAAAATTTTACGGTTTTTCATTTTTGAGTTACGCGAAATACATACGTTCGTACGTACAGACGTCATACCAAAACTAATAAAAATGGATTTAGAGATAGTCAAAACGTATATTTCCGTTGAAATTTGAAAACCGAAATTTTTCGCGATTACAATACTTCATTTACTACAAGGAAGGAAATATAAATAAGAATAAGTAATATAATTTTTATTTTGCAATTTTGCAGTATTTACACTATGGACTGTACGCTACTTTCAAAACTATTAGAATCTAAAAATGTCACTATATAACTGAATTCCATTAGCGTTCCGAAATATTTGAATATTTTATTGCTAATTGCGTTATTACTGTGAAGTTTTGGTATTGAAATTAAAACATGGTCGAAATAAACAAATATAGCTGGTATATTGCAATTTACACTAAAATCTAAAACGCGTCAAATAGTTTATGGTTTCATTTGCTGCAGAAATGCAGTCGATGTTTTTGCCACAGCGAGAACGCTTTTCTTTGTTTTGCGCGCGGTTAATACATATATCGCTATATTAAAGTTTCATATTGCGGCTTCTTGCTGTAATTTCGATACTAACTCCTGCTACGATCTAGTTTATGAATTGGAAATTGTAGATGCAATTGCACTAAAACCTACCGTCTAGTATTAATAAATCTATAAAGGTTTTGTTATCTCATTTCGACAGCAGTGCCATTAAATGTTTAAGGTTGGTGGTTTTGTTGAAATTGAATTGAAAAAATTAGTACTTTATTAAACAATTTTGAATATAAATATTGCAGAAATAGATAAATAGAAAAATAAAACAATAATAATTATAAAGTTTACAATATCAATATAATTTTTATAAATATCTTTAATAATGATAGAATCCCAACATCTTTAATTTTCTGTTACATTTTTTGCTGAAAGTAGTCCGGCTAAAATGTATGCAAATAATATTTTCATATTTGTGTACTTTGTTTTGTAAAAATATTTTTTTAGGCGGCCACTACAGAAATTATTCATTTCCATTTAATATACCTATCATTCGTCAAAAAGAACACTTTCCCACTGGCCCACCTTGAAACCAAAATTCACTACGTCTCGTGCCGCAAAAATTATCCTTACATGAATATGAATGCTTTTCTGCACTCGATACACAATATGCAATTGTGAAAATAGGCCCGATTTCTCAATAGGATCCATTGTCCCAATCACAAATCACAATGATTCACTCTTGCGGACAAAATTTAAACTAACGTGGTTTATATGTTCTTAATTACATGTAATTTCAATTAGGGTTGGAAAAACCCGATTTATCCTTGACAGAGACAGTAACATTTTCATTATATTAAATTTGTTTAAAAACAAACAATCTAACAATGCCAGCTATCTATAAAGAAATCATAGCATGGAATGTATACCTACAGATTTTTTTCATTTCAAGTACCAAAATGAAATAATACGTTGTATGTACCACGTGCATAATGCAGATATACAATAAAAATCATTCCATCTTTTATTCGATGTGTGATAATGGTATGTATTTTCATGAATGCTGCCAATCTTAGTTTGTTTCGTTAAGTTCTTTTAAGCTATCCAGTACAATGTTTGAATTATCGAGATGAATTCTATGGTAGGAAAAGTAATTCGATTTGGGATTATTTATGTTGAAAGAAATATTAATAAAACAAAAGTGATTATTTATTCCTTTTTTGTTGAGATGTGATTTGAAGTGAATAATTTGTTGGTGAATATAACTGGAAATCTGTTTGTATTTAATTTTATAATTATTTGATTTAAATTGCGATTTTTTTTATTTAAATCATGATTTCAATTATATTTCATGCATAAAAATATTTACACAAAACAAATACGATTAGAATAATACTTATTTCTCTCTGACAGCTGTATAATTTTAGTTTAGTTTATTCTGACGTTCAACTTTACATTTGACCTTTGCATCATCTATGTATGTATGTCAGATATGTCATTGTATTAGTTTGTTAGAAGTATTCAAAACGAGAAAATCTTTTAGGAAAATTATGAATGATGAAGTTTACTATTTTGAGGTTTTTATTGGGTTAAAAATTAACGAAACTCAGATTTGAACTCAGTTCGGGTAGGAGCACACTTATTAAGTGAGCCACCGTTGTCCGTAATTACAAATATTTATAATTTTATGTCAGATTCAGAAACCTGTATGTGATAGATTTCTTTGCGAGGTATTAATTAAATTCGCAAGTATGTTATTTTTAATTTTTGCTTGAATAAGTGTAATAATGAAATGCTTTATATTTGGAAAAAATATCACGAAATAAAAGCTATGCAAACTACCCGTGTTCCCATGTAGATAATTTGTGTAATACTTGACAACTACAGATTTAATTTATGCAAAAAACTCTCTGTAGTGTTTTAAATTCATTAACAACCGCGCCTGAAATACACTGAACGCGCTGAAATTCACTGAAACCTGAAATTCAGTTGCACGTTATAATGTTAGAGTAATTTGCGCATATGATATTGTCAGTTTTACAAACTTTGGGGTTAAATCAAAATTTTTAAATTAGGACGAATTTCCCTAGGGGAGGTGTGTCTAAATATCCCTGTCTAATTTTTTCGAAGCAAAGTTAAATTTGTTTTGTGTTTCAAAATTTTTAGTGACCATGTACAAACAGATTTATGTAAATCTAATTATAAGGTAGGCCTGAATTGTAGGTACGTTTTTTCTCGCAATAAATATAATTTTATTTATGAGGTTCATTGTTTGTAGTATATTCCGAAAATGAACTACGATACATTTATAGATATATCATGGTTACAATTTAATTGGTATAACGGTTGAGAGACGGATCTCTGAAGCTGTCAAAAGTTTAAAAGTGTGATTTATGCATATATTAGATTATAATGATTGATTTTGGGAGATTATGGAGGCATAGTATTTTTTAAAATAATTCTATACTTATTGATAATGATGAAAAATTTATTAGACAAGATAATTAATTAAATAATTCAAATTTCCTTTTCTTTACTTAATTATTCTTCACGTAGCTCTCAACAGTTTATATTAAGATAATTAATAATAGTGTATATACTTGGATAGTATTATTTACGTATTTATTTATTTAATTTACATTGTTCAACAGACGGAAGTCCAGTAAAAGGACAGAGAACCTACAGTTTATAATGGGTTCCAAACCTTGTGTGTAAAATTTCTATAAATTTTAATAAAGGTTATCTTCATCTTAATAGGAACCATCGTTACAGAACGATAAAATGCGTCTATACTTATAGAATGACAACGAATTTTTTTTTTCTGCAAACCGAAAATTAAATTATATTGCTAGATTGTGAATTTTATTAAAGATTCATTCCTAATTAATATTGTTGGTACAACAAAATAGAATTTTTAGATTCATAGTACCGTTCAATTGAATAACTATGAATCTAAAAATTCTATTTTGTAGTACATAAATATATTTTGAAAGCTAAAATTACGTTTCTATATAATACAATGAACATTCAAAAATTAAATTATAAGCATATTCTTAATTAAGATACTTTTGGTAATTTTATAAATTTTATATGCCTGAAGGTTCTCTTTATGTAAAATAGCTTTCGTCTATGTATTTTTATTCTATAGTGTTTAGCAGTGTGGTTGTAGAAAAAGTATAGTGCGAAGAACAAAACAGGGCCAAATTACATCGATTCATTTAGATTTGTGAAAATTTAAATATTCTAGAATCAGTTAACCATTGATTTTTTTTAATAGTGAAATGAATTAATTTTTGAATCAGAGTTAGTCAGTGGATCAAGCCTTGATTAAGGAATTATGAATTCGGTCATAAAACAATTAAATACTAAATTCCTCATTTTCGGTGATTTATTCAATTCCTATCACTATTTGCTCCTATGATATTATTTTAATTCTTATTTTCGATCTAGAATGCCACGGACAATGTATTTATTTTATGAATTGTGGAAGATATAATATACATCGTTAGTAAGTAGCTAATTCGCTGGCAAATTCGTACCAATTACATATTTCTTTGAGCATTCCGTTCGTATAATAACGCAAATAAAAAGCCGTAGAAAATATCTGCTTCTGAATATCACGTTATCATCAAAAGAAAGTTAAAAGGAAGAAGAATCCACGAAATCCAAGCAAGCCGAGCCAAACCGGAACAAAAATTCGCAATCAATAGTGCAGCTCTTCGTTTATTTATTTTATGCAGCTTGCATAGGCGTGGAATACCGACTAGTAGGAACAGAACACAGGCGAACTCAGATGCTGGATAAATTATTTACATGCTAGTTATATATGGCCCGGATTACTCTTCTACATACAGATATATTTACACTATTCTTATTTTCGTTAAATACTTACATGAATGTTCTTCTACAATAACAATATGTAAAATAGGAAATATGGGACAGATGACATGTGGGACAAAATATCGAATTTATTTTTTTTAATTCGGAAAGTAAATTCGGTTTCCCTGAATTGATACTAACGTCATCAAGTATTATTAAACTTTTTTCTTGCATATTTATCGTATACACTTGGCATAGATGAGATTTTCATTTGCTATCTCATTATCGTACGTCTTACATAGCGGTATATATACTCTATTTATCGTAGTTTATTCTCACATCATCAATTTTGCAAGAATTATTAAAATATTATCTTGCGTCTTTGTCGTATGGGCATAACACAGATGAGACTTTTATTCTCTATCTCATCATCGTACGTGTTACAGAGGAGTACATATGCTATTTGCGTCAAACCAACGACAAAAATGAAATAGAAACAGTAGTGTATCCGCGGTAACAGATATTTTCCAATATAAATTGAGAATGTCATATGTTATTAATGTCATTTATGAAGGTGATTTTGGCGTTGACAATTTGTGATTCTTTGTGTGTTGGTAGTTTCGTTAGTTTAATCTACAACTTTTTATATATGTTTCATCAATTATTATATTTGTGTATAATACTGTCAGACTTGATATTTAATTTACTTTGGAAATCACACGATTTTACCCGACAAGATGATGTCTTCAATCCTCCTTCCCTCAACGATTTGAATCACTTAAATTCGTATAATGACGTGAGGATCAACTGCGGGACATGGACTGTACATACTATGACTATTTTTTAAAGTGAAACATTTATCATATCCATGGTTACGACTTCATTGACAGCAATGAATATTTGTTTTCTCATTTAAAATGAAACATAGGAGTGAATTTAAAAGAAATATTAAATTTCAATATTGTAAGAAATTACAATATAAAGAACTAACACTTACTAACTTACACGATAGAGATCTGAGTACTGAGTTATATGTACTTATAGTTTTCTTCAAATATATTTTAAAAAAGTATACTACGAGTATGTGTGATAAAAGTGAATATGGATTTAGAATCCTGTAATTGATGTATTAATGAAACTAGAGGATAATTTGACCCGAATTTGAGTATTTCTTTTTTTTCTTCTAAAAATGATTGTTTTTTACATGTACTTTTATCGTCCATGGCACACTTATTCTAGCCAAGCACGGTTTGTAAAAAAAGCAATTTTTAAATTTTTTTCTATTATTGTGAAAAAAATCACTATTCCTTTTCAAAACTTAATGAAAATGAACATTTTGTTCAATCGTTGATTCATGTTGGTTAAAAAGTTGACTCGGTTGGATTTGAACTTGAGTTTTCAGTACAACAGGTAATCATTCTATTATCAAAATCACAAATCTCTTAAATTTCATACAAAAAGAAACCAAAATTTAAACGTAGAAAAAAAAAGAAACTGTTTGGCTCTTATCTAATACACTATCTTGTTTCGCATCGTTATACTTGCATTTCGGTGAATTTAAAATCAGTCGGTTAGTAATATTTTATTTGGTTAATAATAATAGTTGACAACGTCGGAAATCGAACCCAAGATCTGAATATCCATTGAATTTCTCTCTGGTATTAACATTTATAAGTTTACTGGAATGTTTTATTTTTATGAACAGGATCTAATATTCCATATAATAAAATTTTAAAAATAAATTACATTTGAGAACGTAAGGAAATTTATATTAGATTTGAAATAGGTAATATATTGATTATGGTCTAGAATTCGTACAAGTCAATAATTTTATGAAAGGTATTATTTGATTTTATCGCACGTTAACCATTTTACGTCGTAGAAAAATGAAGGATATAAATTTTTCATTTGACTTGTGTTTTATCCTATATTTATTTGCTCATTTTGTTTGATATCCCATAAACCATTGCGAGATTATTGCTATTTTTACTGTTTGACATATGAGGTAATTTTACTTTCATTAATAACTTTTTATTATTTCTATAAAATCGATCAAAGTTGATAGCAACGAAATTCGTTTTAGAAAATATTTTATTAATATCGCGGTCGGAAAAAGAAGCAATAAAAATGTACAAAGAAAAATTGAAAAAGGAAAATGCTCTTTCCAATACATAAACATAAAGGAAGAACACTGAAACTCAGTTGCTATAAGTATAAATTTATCTATAAATACTGAGTAGCTAGTTTTACAGTCTCGGCAACCATCTCTACGAAATTCTGAAAGGAAATATAAATTCTTCAAAATACTGTCATCTATTTTACTTTCTTTAATCAAATAAATAAATTGATTGTATAATTTCCGTCAGAAAATAGCTGCTCGAATATACAGGCTGAAAACTAGAAACCTTGTCGTAGGGAATTAACAAGGGAAAAATTGTTTTTTGCTGTTTCCAACAGCCCCGCTAAATATTTTTTATATCTTATTTTTAAATTTATTTATTATTAGAAATTAAATGTATTACACAAAACTGTAACTAAAAAAGTTGTTTTTTTTTCATTTAATATGAGTTCTGAAAAATTTGTTGTTAATTTAATATAAATATTTTTATAATTATCAAGGAAAAAGTGAAAGAGAAATTAAACATTTGTTTTGACTGGCATGTATCCCAAATATCCATGAACGTCTCGTTCGCAATATCGTAATATAATTTAAAAATTGTCTTCTGTTTTTGTAAACTTAGATTATATTTCCCTCATCATCAATAGTGCTTTTTATCTATTAAATTGTTACAATAAAATTAGTTGAAACAATCAACGAAAAATATGACTGAATTTATTGTAATCAAATAAATGATTTGATTACTTTTAGAAGTTATTTGTAAAATAAATTGAAAATATTGTAGACTTTGTTTTATAATCTACTACAATTATGGTAAAACAAAATTTTAGTGATTTTGCAAATTATGTCATTATTAAATATACAGATTTTTTATTTTTCTACGGATCTGTATAGTTACGTGGATATATATATATATATATATATATATATATATATATATATATATATAAATTATGATGATTTTACGTATTGGTTAGGCTAAGAAATTTCTATAAAACCTATGAATTATTCATATAAAATAAGTAAATATGAAGTAGTTCTATTGTAAAATTAAAAAAGGTGGAAGAAATATATAAGGAATATATTTGAATGCGTGAATCAAGGTAAGTTTGGATCCGATTTTAGCAACGTCAAAAATAGCTGTTTTTTTATCATACAAATTTTATGAAGGAAATTTTATGTATGAAATGAATTAAAAATATCCTGAACTGCAATAACAATCTACAAATTGAATGTATATGGAAAAACTTATATAGAATATACTACTACAATGGCGGGAGGTAATTTGTTGGACACATTAGATTTTTTATTTTATAATCAGTTTTTTAATTGTCTAGAATTTTCTCGTCTTGATCTGGAATAAGAAAGTATAGATCTAGACGGCAACCCTATTTCCTATGTTGCATTTTATTTGGAATAGTACAGTGCAGTACAGTGATATGTATATTGGTATCCATGGTAACGACTAATGATAGATTAGAAAATATTTCATCTTAGTAAAAAGTTGATTAGATTATGCGGCAGATGAATTCGCTGTTGAGTTAATAACGTTGTTTTGAATTTAAGATTTAGGAATACATTTGATACAAATTTCCACATGAATAAAATTGAGGTTATGAAGTTTTATTAATTAAGTTGAAAGTCCGGGCCGTCATTTCGAATTAACAAAGATTAGCGAATCTTAAAACGTCGTTAATCTGTGTAAAACGTGAAGAAACAGCAGGGCGACGAATCTTAACATCCATTAATTTTTCCATCGACTTTCTGGAGAGGATTTTTGCTGGTGGCGCCCCGTTGTGAGGCTCATTTGCATTTAGGTCGGGCTGTCATTTCCACACCTTGTCTTGCTTTATCTTAACGCACTCTTCACCTGCGACGCGCCAATCAATCGATAGCGATGATGGAATTGAAATGGAAGTGAATTCTGACGGGTTTTATTGTCAAACGCGGTTTGCAAATTGCCATCAACGGATATTTCAATTACCAACAGCCACGGGACTGCATGTCGAAAAATAGATAAAGAGTTTGTTTTCCCTAGTTGATCCTCACGTCATTAGTCGTAACCAGAGCTGGGAGTATCTTACAAAAAAAGATACTCAATAGTATCTAAGATACAAAAAGTTTCTAAGATAAAGTATCTTAGATACTTTGTATTTTATGTAAAATTTATCTTTTATTTAAATACCTTTTAAAAGTATCTGTATCTTTTATCTTAAAAAAGTATCTTTTATCGTTTTATCTTAAAAAGTATCTTTCTCAAAATTGTATCTTTTGTCTTAAGAAAGTATCTTTCATCTTAAAAAAAAAATGTTATTTATCTATATACAAAATGCTTTACTAAGTACAGCCGAAGAATACTGAAATGAGAGAACTACTACGCGTTCATTGTATTTGTTCATTTTATCTGACTTAATTAGTTTTAGTGCTTGTGTCGTTTATTGAGTTGATTTGTTATTATTGCAATTCTAACACACGGTAAGAAAAGCTGTAAAATTCAAACAAGCTGTTTGCTTCTGATTCATTTAGCCGAGGCCCATTGAGGGTTTCAAAGAAATTTATATTGCCAATGAAAATATGAGTTAAATAAAATGTAATGATATAAAAATTATTATAAAATGTTAAATATTTATAACAGAAATTCGAAAATTAAAAAAGAGGGCGTATCTCTTAACTTGCAGTTATAAAGGATGTACGTACCTATATCTCAAAGTGGATATCTGGAAGTATCTAAAATATTTATTTATCTAAAATATTTAAAAGTATCTAAGATACTTTCATGTATCTTAAGTAGTTATATTAGATACTTGTAAGAAATATTTGTATCTTAAGATACTTAGAAGATATTTTTTAAAAGTGTTCTTGTCGTAACCATGTGATTTAAAATGACAAGGGAAAAAAAGAATTGATGACCTTAGCTTGTCGGGTTAAATTGTGTGATTTCCCAAGTAAATAATGAAGTAGCGCATAAAAGACTCATCTATGATGTAGGTATATGCCATAAAGATACTAGATAAAAGTTTAATAATACATGCAAGCAAAAATTGATGACGTGAAGATCAACTGACGAAAACCGACTCTACACTTCTGGCTGTATAAATATTAAACATTTCGTAAACTTTTTTTCAAAATTGTCTTCAACAGTTATTTCAATAAACACCAGTCGTAGGATTTCATATCTCAAAATATGTATACAGTCGTATTTTCGTAAGAATCCTTAAACATCAGGGATTCGAGATTATTTTTCAAGGGATGCTTAAATTACCAGAAGCCACAGTACGTATCATAAATGTTATTACATAAACAAAGAACCAAAAATAAACAGAACATTGCGAAACACAAATACAAAAATATTTATATGGGATATGTACGCTAAAATAATAATGTACGATAAATATATCACTAAGGGCTGGTTTTTCAATAGTCTGTCAAAGATCCTGTTATCTGGCTGGTAAATTTCATGGAAATGAAAACGCATTTTTTGATATGAATTTATCTGACTGATAAGTAATAATTTTCACTTATATTTGCTACATTCTTATTTTAAATGTTGTATTAATTTGGACTAAAAAATATCAATGGTTGACAATTTTGATCGGTGACGAGCAAAATTTCTGCAAATAAAATGCTGGTGTTCATTTTTAAATACATTTACGAAATATTATATGCTACTTATTTTTATTTACTTTGAAATAAAAAATCGAATAATATTTTCTATATTTTGTAATAGATACATTGCTGTATTTTTACTAAATCTAAATCTTTTCAAAAATTCATGGTCGCTCCAGAAATTAAAATGGTCTGATTGAAGTCTTACAATACTTCTATACACTTCATCACATTAATAAAATCTATTAATTCTTCTTCGTCGCCACTCTCAGCAAATACACTGTACTATTTTCATATTTTGACAATATTATAAAAACTGTCAAAAATTTGACAAATGCTACAGAATATTTTACATTTGGCCATATGCGGACCAAATTTATCCTTCTGGCAAAATTTTGTATTTAACTTGATGTTTGTTTATCCTCATGTCATCTAAGATTTATCCTCTTGGACCGAAATTCGGAGTTACCATGATGATTAATTTAATAGACATTTATCAGGACATTAAAAATGGGTCCTAAATTAAATTATATTCTATTTTTTTTTCAATTTTATACCGCGTTTCTCAGAAAAGTATTGTCGTACCTATTTAACCTGGGAAACAATTTTTGGTAAATAAAAACTGTCCGGCTAATAACTAAGTAACCATATTGCACAGAATAATACTATATGTATTCCAAAATGTTATTTAATACAGATTATTTCATTTTAATATAATATTTCAACCAAAGTTATCATTTCGTGGGTACAAAAATGAATTACGGAACAACTTAACCGGCACTTTAACCAGACGTAAAAAAATCGGCCCTAAAATGTAGTTAATATACGTCAATATTTATATATTCATAATGGGTTATTGGTTATATCTAATTGTTTATTTGTTATGTTTACCTTCAAATATACCACTAATTCCAATTTCCAAACAGTCATCAAATTTCAACAAATAAATGTGGAACATTAATTGTATATTGTTTTATTAAACAATGTATTACAAAGTCTTTATAGTTGTGGATTAGATATTTACTTACAATACAAAGTATACGAACCATTTTGTGCACTTTTGATTATGCAAAGTAAAGAAGTTGGTACCGATATCGATGAAACTGGCGTGTATTCCAACACCCACACATGATAATGAAGTGCTTTTCAATAAATAAATATGGATAAACTAAATCCATATTGTTTTATTAAGAAATATATTACATTAAGAGTCTTTATAGTGGTGAATTAGATATTTACTTATAATACAATGTACACAAACCATTTTGTTTATTTTGATAATTTAGTAAAGTAGTTGGTACCGATATCTATGAAACTGACGTGTATTCCAACCACACCTGATAATGAAGTGTTAGTTCGGTACACCTCGTCAATCACTTATCAGTATTGCTGCACAGTTTCCATATTCCGATTTTGTCGGCTGGATGGCTGAGCAAGCTAGCACACATCTCTAACTCGCTGTGACGTCATTCGAACTTGAGATCGCAGGTGCAAGTCCCAGTGACCGACAACGTGTGATTTATCGTAAAATAAAAAACACAGCTACTTGTGTATCACACTCGGATGCTATAGACTTGCCATCTATACATCTTAAATAGAAGTAGCGCTGGCATGAAACAACCGCCAGAACGGCAATTAGAATTAGAATTGCGGCTCGGTGAATTCGGTTGCCCTATGCTCCGCTTGGGAGATACCGGGACACATTATATATTATAAATATATATATATATATATATATATATATATATATATATACATACATTAGATGTTTACTTATAATACAAAGTACACAAACCATTTTGTTTATTTTGATAATTTAGTGAAGTAGTTGGTACTATCGATGAAACTGACGTGTATTCACCCACACCTGATAATGAAGTGTTAGTTCGGTACACCTCGTCAATCACTTATCAGTATCGCTGCATAGTTTCCGATATATGCAAAACTAATTCTCAAGTTCTCTCGTCATCCTTCATCGAGATCGCACGAACTTCGCGCGTATGTTTGCCGGAGTTTTATTCGGCTCCGGAGATAAATTTACGATATGGCTATCAGGCAAGTTTATTTTAACCCCAGTCAATATTTTCTCTAGAGTGTTTTCTTTGTTTTTGTGCCAAATTCGAGCGAGAATGAGATTTAGGTAATGGGGAACGTGTTAGGAAATGCGTTGTTGTGTTAATCTTCTTCTAATGGTACGGTGGTAATTCAGATCAGAAGCGTGATATGTAATTCAGAAAGCGTAAATTGTTCTTCAGATTACTCAGTTGTATTTTATAAATCGTCAAATGAAATTGAGAAAAAATGTGGATCATACAGTTTTGGTCATAATTATCATGACATATTTATGCTTATTTCACTTCTTGAAAATTAATTAAAAAATTATGTACGTATTAAAATCCTTTCAAAAATATCCTACTGTTTTTATTAATAAAACGGGAATTATATTTTGTGGGTTTCGAATCATTCACATCGATATTTCATTTTAGGATAATTTCAAAATAAACAATTGTACTTTGTATACCATATTACATTAATAGAAAACTGATTTTTCTTGGACGTAGAGATTGGTTGGAAGTTTCCTTTGTTATTATTAAGATTTTCTCTTTTGTGATATTCGTGTTGCGTGTTTTTTCTCGTTCGTCCGTTTGGTTTGGCCGGGAAAGTTGTGGTTAAGAGTTGGTGGAAATAAATGCTTTTGTGATCTAGCCCTCGAGTGTTTACGAATCCCTTTTCGCCGTTTTGTAAACCTGGCGTTAATTCCTCTATCCACACTTTGGAAAACAATACAGCGTCGATGAAGACGTGCTGGTCTTTTTACATTTTTTACTCGTGCGAAGAACTTAAACGTCACATCATTCTGATTTATTGCAGCTCACACGACGGCAAACAATTGTCCTTACAGAGAAGTTTTCACATAAAACACGCGTCGAGGATGTCGCTTGAAGAAAAAACCTATAAAACTCCCCCTAGTGCCGGCCCTTATTTATTCCTCACAACTTCCACTTGCATTTAGATCAGGGCTACTTAAAATATTACCTCAAGGCCCCATTACATTACTCATCATTATGGGACCCATAAAGTCTCAACAAACTGAGCACTATATTTTTTCCTCTAATATTCCACAATTACTCAACTACTTCAGGTCATACGCAGCAGAAAGAGAATACAATGGAATTATTATAACATCAATGCTTTCATGGTATTTGAACCAGCAACATATAGGTTGTGGATCGTGAATTCTAACAACAAACCTGACAGACAACTATAAATAACAATTGTTCTTTTTATTATATCAATTACAAACGTTAAATGTTACTAAAAGAAGGTATACTTGCATTTAGATCAGGGCTACTTAAAATATTACCACAAGGCCCCATTACATTACCTCGTTGAACACAATTGTAAGCAGAACATGATTTAACCATTTAATTTTTTATTACAGTAACAATTAATGAAAACAAAACTTTATAACAAAAATAGTTATTTCACCAGTTCTTGCCACTCAACGCGGACAATCTCTCTCGCACTGTGTTCATTTGAACTATCTCTATCTAAACTCGTTCCATACTTATTATTAGTTCAATGAACGATGATGATGATGTACGAAAGCAATCTAACAACTGCATGTTGAGAGAAGAAAACAATCGTTTTCTGTAAGTTTTAAAACTCGGTCCCCGTTTAAAGTCCTGCAAGAAAATAGTTAGAAAGTTCTCTTTTGATCTATGGAAATATGACAGAAAGTTTAATTCACACTCGTAAAAATATATGAACTGTTAAAAACATGAAATAAAACTGTGAATAGTGATAGTGATAGAGGTTGCAGCGACTATCGTTACCCTTGTCTCGTGTAAAAGTTGTTCATTAATATAATTCGTGGATTACTTTTGAGGCAAGTAAAACTCATAAATTAAAACCCTTGTATGTCAGGTACTAGATTCGTCAATAGACAGACCATATGTTGTTACAATATATTTGACACCCTGTTCCATTTAGGAATGTTGTGCCACAGATGATGATGATGTAGGAAAGCAATCAAACAACCGCATGCCGAGAGAAGAAAACAATCGTTTTCTGTAAGTTTTAAAACTCGGTCCCCGTTTAAAGTCCTTCTGGAAAATAGTTAGGAAGTCCTCATTTGATCTATGGAAGTTGTCCGTCGTTGTGGGAACAGGAGAATTAACCCGTATTCTCCGCTGGTCTCCGTGGCCGTACCTAACGAGCGCTGCGACTGCGGGCAATATTCGATTTAAGACTTTGACAAGTAATTCGGTAGTTCTCAAACATACACCCGCGCAGACGTCTTTGTTGGGCGGCAGACCGTGTAACATCACCTCTACGAGAAAACTTTACTCACTACTGCCAAACTGGTAGAAGGCTGGGTAATGGAGGGTATGGATATACTCAATGAGATGGATACTTAACTGACCTACATCCTGGTTAACTCACTTTATATCCTTCGATCTATCAACTCTATCTTTATCAATGTGAAACATCAATTAATATTTGGTACATCATTTATTTAAATAAAATTTGAATATCAAACAAAATATTTCGTTGTGCTTTGGAATCATAATAGTTATTTACGTGGTCAACGGTGTAACTTTACAGGGAGAGATGGAAATTTAGGAGGCCAGCGACGAAGGATGCTAGCCTTGTAAATTTTTACAGGTTAGTTACTGTAATTGTTTATTTACTTAGCAACCAAGAAGCCTGTAAAGTGACAATTATATAGAAGGTGGAAATAAACTTGTTTACGCCCCTTTATATGCGAGCGTAATTTGGCTTTTATTGCCCGAGGGAGTATATAATTGCTAATCAATAGTTACTCAAACAAATTAAAATTGTAGTTAATGTATACATGTCAAATACTACAATAAATTTTAATTTTGATTAAGTAAGTATTTAACATTCACAGAAGTGTTCAAGTACCATTTCATATAATGGGGTCATTTAAAAAAAAATGTTTCGATTTTTTTTACATTTATGGAATCTGCGACACTTACTATGCTTATTGCAATATAATGTACGCCGAAATATAATACTTTTCATTCATAACTTTGTTATAAGATATTCGCGCTTCGAATTTCGTGACGTCACGAATCAAAAACTCACGCAAAGATACATCTCACACATACACGTACAACGAAGCGCTACAAGTTGAACGTCAGTGTAAAGCACGAAGTATAATTTTATACTTTGTGATGTAAAGTAACCTAAAATTTATATAGTTGTCAGAGGAAAAGTACGCAGGTTTTTGTTTTGTTTATATTAGCGTAGAACTACAGGTTTGTAAGCGTGAAATATAATTGAAATTACATCACAGTGCAATATATTTATATATTTAGGTAAAGCATGGTCAACGAAGTTTACATTTCGTCCGAAAGAGTGAGCTGATCATTCTGATTCGTGACGTATTGGCAAATGGCGTCCTGTTAAAATTTGAAATAAAAGTCTACTTTCAAAAAATTATATCTACGAAACAATGTACCCAAATGACATGAAAATATTATTGACATATATTGTAGACGGTAGACTTTCAGGAAAAAATAAAACAGAAAATGTGAAATGACCCCATTTTTTTTAATTTTTAGAAACCAACTTGGTCTGTGCAGCCTCAAACACTATTAATATTTCGCCAGAATAATCAGTACGTGACGTTCCATATATGTATATTTGTCAGTGACAAACAATCTAACAATGCTAATAAGTACTACTATTCAGTAGACAGTCTTCGTTGAAATAAATTTGTTTCACTGTTTTGCATAGATGTGGTAATATATTAAAAATATAACACTTGAAAAAATAACAAACTTTAAACCTAAAAATTTATGCACAAATGTAAATATTTTTTTAAAGTTGTAGAAAAATATCTTTCATGTGTTGCTTAACAATAAGAATAAGTTTGTTTTTGTAAGATATCACTAGTGATGAATAAATTCCCTCATTTTATTTTTGGGGATTATTCCCCATAAAAATAATAGTTTCAACAGAGGTACTCTTCATTGCTTGTTTTTTTTTTTTTACTTAATCACAAAACTTTTAAAAAAACAGATATTGGTATTTCGGTCTTTATAATTTGCTTCTTTCAATAGGGAACAATGTAGTATTTTTAGTAATATTACCCTTTTCTGTATGACTTGCTAGACCAACTTTTTTCTACAAAACCACTAGCACTAGCCCCAAATTAGAATTTCTTGCTAAAGCTTTTAGCAGACTATACTCCAGCTCATTATTAATTAATACATAGATGGAACATCTTTCCAACAGGGTATTGTACTCCATCTTTATTCCTTTTGCTCTTGTCATTGCTAAAGCTCTAAGCCCGGTGCTTAACTGCTCGTTTTTGCCTCTCAGATTTAACGATTAACTCTTCTCTTTAAATCAAACGTTTAAATGCATTGGGTCGTTCAACCCTCACATCGTACTCTGTGAAACAACACGCAAATAGAACTAGAATGAGGAAATGTTAATAAAATATTCTAGAGACAATGGAAGAGAATTACTTAGACTCATTTCTTAGGAAATCATTTTCCATTCTCTTAAAGTAATACAAAGTACCTCATCTAGCTATTCTCAAAGAGAAACGAATAAGAACTTTTTATGTTAGAAGTCTTTTAATATTCGCTCTACTTTTCCGATGATATTTCTTCCAATAAATAACAGTTTGTCTTTCCTTTGTAACTTAGATTCATTATTAATATAAATACCCTGAATGAAGAAAATAATAACATATAAATACATTGTAAAATTCTTTTACTGGTTTCAGGATAATAAGCTTTTGTTTACATAGACAAATGTAAGCAGGGTAACTAAGTTATGGGGTATTCTAATGTAGTAAAATTTAAGGTAAAAAATGTTGTAACATTGTGGATTATGCTATACAATGGTTGAATTATGAAAAAAAAACTCAAAAAAAAGTTATACCTAACATGAGTTTTCTTTTATTTTATTTGGCGCTGAACAGGTATCACGTGGGTTGTGACGTAAGTGGGACTTATGACATATCTAAAAAAAAATTGTAGAGACTGTATCACAGATATTCCGTCATTGGTACTTTATGACAGATAGACTACCGCGCTAACCGTTGTGTTTGCAATCATGCCCCCACCATTTAAATGTCATGAGTCCCAGATACGTCACATCCGGTAAAATTCAAATTTTCAAGGAATTTTTAAAAATTCATATCTCGTTCGAATTAAATAAAAAAGGACTCAAAATTTTAGGTTTGTAATAAGAAAATACGTGAGTTTTGAAAAAAAATCATTAGAATACACCATTGTAGTAAAACCAGTTCTAAAATAAGTGATTCATGATTATTATTACTATGGTATACGTTAAACATTTAACGAAATAACAATTTTGATTAGTAATGAAAATCATGTAATATGCCAAGTATATTCGATACTATAATTTTAGACTTTTATTTGTATTGCGGTTTTCGTAATAAAATAAATGAAAAATATATTTGTGCACGAAATTTTAATTTGATATATAGATTTTTAAAAAACAATAAATATAAACTTTTAATATCATGAAAATATTTCTAGAAAAATTTAATATTTATTATTAAAATATTGTTTGCAGTATTTTATTTTTATTTCTGGTGTAATAATAAAGTCCAAACGAAAAAATATTAGATAAAAATAAAATTAAAAGGCTGAAAACAAACTATAAAATCCCCCTTCATGAAGATAAAATATAAAACAGAGTAAGAGGAATTTAATAGACCGAAAACCAACAAAATAAAAACACGCAGAATCACGAGCAAAACACGTACTGGCTCTGTAATTTATTCCGAAGGGAAAACAAGCTATTTTATTATATTGCCATAATCAAAAACGGCTCATAACTGTGTCCAATTAGTCTAACGGTCCTATTTCACATAATATGCTGGGATAGGGCTCAAGTGCAATAATACCACCTTGCTGTTTCGTCCTTTGCTGATTTTCCTTTTCTAACTTCACTAAGAAACATTACCGTTGAAGAAAAATATCTGGTGTGGACACCACATGGCTTCCTTGTACACTTTTAAGGCCGTATTTATTTGGGAAATTTGAATACAACCTTAAACTGATCCTAAATTTACCGGTGTTGGTACCAAATAAACAACTAAATTTTTTAGTTGGTAAAAATTTTAAATGATGAATTTAAGTGATTTATTAAAATTATTTACTTAAGATTTGCTTTTTAACCTATAAAAGATATAACTTCTGACAGATATAGGAAAAGAAACAATGTGTAAACAAAGATAGACAAGTGGTTCAACAATATGGCACAGAATAGGTTTATACAGAAACGACAGTAAGACAGAGAAACGAAAATTAGAGAGAGATGGAGAATGTGCACAAATTTAAAGGATCCATTGTTTAAAATCGGTTTCCTCACATCTTAGAGAGATATAGGGGAAGAGCACAAATTTAAAGGTCTACACAATGCTTCAAGGTAATATAACTGGATAGGGGAACATGAAATGTACCGATACGGAGTGTCACTTCTGTATGTAACTATTCTGTGAATATGGCCTAAAGTATACAGATTAGTTAAGTACAAAATTTATATCATAAATTCTAGTGATAGCGAAACTACTACTTTTGAATCATAGTGTGATTTGTGATTGCTACTTGCTAGTAACTGTGATTTTAAAGTGTGATCTTGATCACAGTTCATTGTATGATTAAAAGTCGAGAATCTTCGTTACTAATCGCAATTGCTTAGTGAGGAGTTAAACTGCTATTCTGAATCACAGTTTCAGATTATGATTTGTGATTGCTACTTTGTTATTTGTGAATGTAAAACGTGACTGTGGCCATTGTTTACTGTACTCGTTGGAATTATATAGTGAGGCCACATAATAGGTTTATACAGAAGCGACAGTAAAACAGAGAAGCGAAACTTAGAGAGAAATGGGGAAGGTGCACAAATTTAAAGGGCCCATTGTTTAAAATCGGAAAGTTTCCTCACATCTGAGAGAGAGATATGGAAGGAGCACAAATTTAAAGGTCTACACAATGCTTCAAGGTCATAGAACTGACTAGCGGAACATGAAAGGTACCGACACAGAGTGTCGCTTCTGTATGTAACTATTCTGTGGTGAGGCTGAGAAGCCGAACTCCTTCTTTTGTATCACATTGTGCTTTATGATTGCTACTTTCATATCCATGATTTTAAAGCGTTATTTGTGATCACAGTTATTGTACAGTTAAATCCGGGAATTTTTGTTATTAATTGGAACTATTACTTCGTACTTTTCAAGAAATTCATACTAACTTTCAATTTTTATATGGGGTTCAAAGTTGTCTTTAGTACTGTTAAATAGAGATTTTTTCTCTTTCCAATGATATAAAGTACCGGTACATTAATATAAAAATAAATTAATAAATTAGAAACTTATTGATTTTATCGAACACCGTGTAATTATAACGATATAATTATGCTGTTTTTAGATAAATATAGTAGGTCATAAGTCACTAGTGAGCTAAATATATTAGCTCACTGTTTTTTGGTTCGTATAATAGTAACTACGTTATAAAACCTTCTCTACACTATTTTGTTCCTAAATGTCATTTCGAAATTCCATCTGTCAAAAATCTTATATGTATTTTATATCAATGATTAAAATGTGTTGGATAAAATGTTGTATGTCACACGTGTGTTAATTACCTAAGACACTTGAAAAAATACCACACTCGGCCTCACGGCTTCGTGAGCTAAACTTTTCCCACGTGACTTATCTGTAATGTAACACACTTGTATCATAAATAACTATTATTAATTTGGGTGTGTGGGATACTTCCGTTGAAAACTGAAAACCGAAATTTTTCGCAATTACTATATTGTTTTTGAATATATTCTCAAACTTAAAATGCTTTACAATTAAATATAAAAATGAGACTCCTGTTGACATCTATTATTATTATAAGTAAATTGAAAAATTCATGCATTCGATTTGTCTGGATAACATGCAGCATTTCACAAGTAAATAAGATATTTTTACAATTAAACACAAACAAGATATTTGTCTACATCTGTTAATAATGCCTGAATCACTTAAATATTTATATATAAATTGTTCCACTAGGGAATGGAACCTCATACCTAATGGTAAATGTGTATTGCTGTAAATAATTATAAAAGTTTTAAGTTGAAGCCAATGTGTTCTGCTATTTGTAAAGCGTGACTCCGAAACAAAATATTTTACTGGTCATGAAACTCTGTAAAACTTTTATCAATCTGAAATGTTGGTAACTTTTCCTTTAATATTACAAGAGCAATCTCCAGTTTTCAGATAGTTGCGAGTTGTAACATATTTCAACAAATTTCACCAGTAATAACTAGATGTCTGCACGCTTAAATAATTTCACTTATAATTTCGCTAATGAAAAATTCCAAGTTAACCCATAAAGTCTAGGAGGATCTAGTTACACTCATTTAATAATTTAATGTCTACTTAGCGCAGGCCCGTAACGCAAAAATTACGATGGGGCGTAAAAACGCCTCTCTTGCTAATCTGTCCCTTGTCGTTTCATTCCAAAATTCAGACTTTAACGTTAACATTAATCCAAAATTTTATGGGTCAACTGGATGATGTACATCCTACTTCTCTTTATCATCTTTGATTTTGATAAAATTTGGAAAAAATTTCTTACTAAGCATGACAAATATGGAAAAAAATAATGAAAAATGGCGGTCAGTCTAGGTTCATCTTGACATTGCATTTATTTGTTTTTAAAGCAATTTAATATAAAAAGTGTATACATACACGCACCTAACCTAACCTAATACAACCTAATCTAACCTAACCTAATAAAACGTAACTTAACCTCACTTATGCTCGTTTGCACCAACAAGGCTTAAAGTTTAAGCCAGACTTAAACAAAAAAAATCTAATCGAATTTTTGACAGCAATGTTAAATCATGCATTTGACATTTTATTTCGATTCGATATTGTCCATTTAAGGCAAGCTTATAATTTAAGTTATGTTGGTGCAAACGGCCATTAATCAAATTTTAAATATTTCATTTGTAGTACCTAAAGAATTTGATTCATAATAAATTTTTAATTGAATTTTATGGGCGCATGTACATTTTCGTAGGTTTGCAGCCTATAATCTCTGTAAGGTACCTACATCTTATAGTGGGTTCCGAACCACTCGTACATAACGGTATATTTATTTTGATAAAAATTAACGAAACTAGGATTTGTACTCCAAATTTCACAATCCGTTCAATTCGAGTCGAAGCGCGTTAACTAATTGAGTCACTGCTGCCCACGTAATATTAAATAAATATAAAAGCAATTATATTGGAAAGAGATAAAGAAAAATGTAAGAAACAGGGAATTTAATAACAGGGTATTACTCTAGTCACATTTTATTATTTTTACTTCCTTGTACGACGTAAAATTAATAATCGCGAAAAATTTCGATTTTCAGATTTCAACAGAAATATCCAGTTTAATCATCCCTGAATTCATTTTGATTATTTTTGGCTTGACGCCTGTACTTATGTATCTCGCATAACTCAAAAATGATTACAATCAGAGGTACCACATTCGGATTTAACGAAGATTTTTCAGAGAATATCGGTAGATGTTGACAAATTTCGGTAGAATATTTTTTCTATATTATGTTGCCTATGTGTCATTTTTTTTACAAAATAATGTATTTAATTTATGTTTGATACAGGAATTTTTCAAAACATTAAAATTACTTACCTATTATAGATTTTTCCCAAGACGATTTCTTTGTTTTGTTTTTAATATGGGTTTTACCAAAGAATTTTTACTGTAGAGCCTTTGCAAAATTATCTAGAATTCGGGTACTGTTTATACAATTTGCCAGTAGATTATTATTATTATTATTATTATTATTATTAAGCGTTTACTACTAAAACAATTTTGTATTTTGTTTTGACAAAATTTTACGTTGACTAGCATTAATTCTGAAATTTTGAGTAAATAATTTGGTACAAATCAATGTCTCTCGGTAGATTAGTAGAATGAAGGGGAAATCGGTAGATTTACCGAAAAATCGGTGTAGGTGGCAACAATATGTCCAATGTTAAAATTTTGTATATAGACTGATTAGAGTATGAAATAAGTTGAAATGAAATGAAAAAAATGTTTATAATTTAAAAGGCGTACAAGGAAGTATTATGGTGTTCACATCAGATTTTTATTATTTGTAAACAAAATGTGGTGAGAAGTTTGCATTATTGATGAAACACTTGAAGTTAGCAATCACTAACATTTTAATAAAGTCAGGATTTTTAATTAAAGCTTATCTGGAAGTTCCAGCACTACATTCTTACCTGATTACGTCCTTACAAAGGATTCTTCCGCCGCGTGTTAAAACTTTAATTTGAATCGCATCTCCGCTCTTTGTCGATAATAAAGTCGATTATTTAATGTAGCGTTAAGTTTCGCGAATCACTGGTCTGAATTTGGATGCAATTAATTCATCTACAGTCATAGTTCGGTGTCTACTGCTCACAATCCAGTCTGTTGTAATAAAAACAGTTGTTGATTCGTTTCCTAGAAACGAGAAACAAGATTTTCTTATTCCTGTTGTTCACGGGAAATTTATTACAGAATTTTGTAAGATTTATTCTGCAAAGGAAATAAATATAATAATATATTATTAAGAAAAATAAAGCGTATCTTCTTTGTCAAGTTTAATTATAGACATTCATATAATTTTATTACTACTCGAAATTTTGAAAACTGAAACATCCATGTAATGATTATTGTTTCATTGCATTCTAATACTTTTTTTTTAACTTACTTGAAAGCGGTAATTTATTTGGATTGTTTATTCACCAGTGAAATTCTTCATTACTTCAAGTAGAGAACGAACAGATAAAATAAAAATATTGCATTGTTTACAATGTTGAAAATTGTGTGTTGTTACTGTTTTGACACAATATGAGTAACTGATAGGGTTTGGTTATAATTTTAATTTTATTTACAAAAGAAAAACAAATAAACTATTGTATACTATACGCAAGGTAACAGTTTTTACAGTTTATTATCAGTAAAAAAATTGTTTTACCTCGCTAATAATGTAAAATACGATTACCATTAATATATCTCAAGTCAAATGCTTTTTGTTCCGTATAGATACCTAAATTATACCTGAGACAGGTTGACTTAAACTTATTGATTTATAAGTCAAAGAACTGTGGATGATCTCAAGGGTCTGTCGATCAGAAATATGGAGAAATTAGAATTTTAAAATTTTATTGTATTATGCGGGGCACTTTAACCTCACTACTTTCAATTGTGAACGGAAGGTATGTCGTAGAAGGGTGAGAATAGACGTAAAAAGAGCAGATAGTCGGAAAAAATCCCCTCAGTAGTAAATATGGCGTGGTCCAAAAAACAGCGCACTATTGCGGTCGAAAACTACTGTATCGCAATGGTGCAGCGTGTGTTTCGTACTCGCTTCTAAATCATCCCTCGGGATTTAGTTGCCGACCGAAAATCTGTTCTGTTGGGGGTTGACAACTTCAAAGAAACAGAAAGTGTGTCTATGAAAGAAATGGGTGAAAACGGACCAAGCTAACACTGAAGAATTGGTCCTTACTTTTTATGAAGGAAATCGCTCATTACCGTGAATTCTGTTCGGTATGTCTGGTTCCAATAGGGTTAAACCGTAGCCCACACAGTTCGATATTTAATGTCTGTTTTGAGGGAGATGTTCCCCGGCTAACTGACCTCTTTAAGATGCGACATTTCGTTGCCCTACACTCACCGGTTTTAACGCCCTATGACTACTTCTTATAGGGGTATCTAAAGACTGAAGTGCTTAAGCATCGTACCAGAACCCTACAAACTTTGTACGTTTTAATCCGCTTGGAAATAGCTCTCATATGAAAAGATGCTTTCACACAATCTTTTGAATACTCCACTCTTCTCGAGCTATTCTCCCTCAGTCTGCAAAACATACTAAACAATCACCCAAACCACTGTTATATTTTTGGCGGGGATTATAACGCCAGAATAGGCGATCTGAATCAACTCTCTGAAGATATTTTATTTAATAATAAATGGAACGCTATGAGAACAGTATGTGATGCAACAATAAATAAAAAAGGCAAAGATTTGACAGAATTATTCGAACAAGAAAATCTTATAGTGCTTAATGGTAGGTCTCACAGTGACACTCCTGCCAAAATTACGTACATGGGGGCTCGCGGCAAAAGCATAATAGATCTAGTATGGGCAGATCCAAGTGCGCTACAATATATCACTGACTTTACCGTTATAGACGATATAATAGTATCGGATCACTTCATATGCTCAGTAAAAATCACAAACCTTATTGAAAACAATAATAATGATAATAATATAACTAAAGAGCAATTTACATCAACAATAATAAAAACTAAATGGGACAATGAGAAAACTCTGGCCTACAAACAAGAACTACAAAATAAAACCTATAATCTAAATAACATGAGCTCAGAAGAAATATACAAGACACTAACATCTGATATCATAAATATCTCCAATAAAATTGGAATCGTTCATGAAACCAAAGCATTTCAAAATAGACTTACCAAACCAAAAAATAAACCATGGTTTAACGACGCTTGCCACAAACTTAAAATAGAATGTAGAAGACACCTAAATTTCTGCAAAAAACGTGGATATACAAAAGAAAATCTTAGTCAATATTTTGACACAAAAAAGAAATACAAATTAAAAATTACCGAAGAAAAGAGGAAGCACAAAATGGAAATCAAACGCAAATTAGAAAACATCTCAGATCAGAAAGAGTTCTGGCGAACAATAAACTCCTTACAGCCAACAACCTATGTCTCTAATCCAATAAATTTAGAAAATTGGGTAAGATATTTTCAAGAATGGTATACGAGCAATGATAAATTAAACAATGAAGTAATATATTTCGGTACCTACTGTCCATATCTTGACGACGATATAACACTAAACGAATTACATAATGCTCTCAGAAAACTCAAAACAAACAAATCCCCAGGAATCGATGGAATTATATACGAGCAGTTACAAAATTTGCCAACAAATTGGATACTATATCTTAAAACATTGCTAAATCAATTTCTTTCCGAGGAAGATTTACCTCAAAATCTAAAAACTATAAAGCTCACACTTCTCCATAAAAAAGGAGATCGCCTAATTGAAAATAACTACAGAGGCATAGCACTTATTAACACTATCACCAAACTATTCACATTTATTATAAATGAAAGACTTCAAACATGGGTGGAAAGTAAAAACTTATTACCGGAAGCCCAGGCAGGTTTCAGACAAAAACGATCATGTTTAGACAATATTTTTGCTCTTAATGCTATTATACAAAGCTCTTTTTTAACCAGCACACAGGGAGTATACGCCGTCTTTATAGACTTCCAAAAAGCGTTCGACGCCATCCCCCATAACTTACTATGGAATAAAATTTATCAGCAAGGCATAAGCGGCAAAATCATTAGATTATTAAAAAATATATACCACGGTGCAGTTATGCGTATAAATATAAATAATGAGTTATCTGATGAAATTCATATCACACGAGGTGTCTTACAGGGCGAGTGCACTAGCCCAATGCTATTCGCATTATATATTTCGGATCTTGAAACCTTCATTAGAGAAAAGAAATTACAAGGATACTTTATAGATAATCAGAACGACATTCTAACACTAAAATACGCAGACGATATTGTATATTTTGCCTATTCACAGCCAGATCTCCAGAGAAAACTTGATGCACTTACCGAATATTGCGACCTCAATCAGCTAACAGTCAATTCGGACAAAACAAAAATCATCCATTTTCACATAGGAAGAACTCCTAAGCGAAGAATAAAACACATATGTCAAAATAAAGATATAGAATTCACAAACAAGTATACCTACTTAGGTGTAACATTTACAGCTTCCGGTTTATTCAATCAAAACACCATAGAAAAATTAAGCACAGGAAGAAAAACTGCAGGAGCAATTAAAAATTCCATGTTGAAAGCTAAATTTTTCAGCTGGCAAACATACATAAAACTATACAACGCCGTACTCGTACCATCTCTCCTATACGGAGCAGAAATATGGGGCTTGGGTCAACATGAAAACATAGAAAAGGGAATGTCAAATTATGTCAAAAATACTTTCGGCTTGCAAAAAACAACCCCCAATTACATAATACGTCGCGAAACAGGATTAGATAAGCTGGAACTAATAATAGTTAAAAAAACACTGCGTTTCTGGTTGAAAATTCTACTAATGCCTGAAAACCGTTACGTTAAACTCTGTTACAATAAATTATTGGCACTAAACGAAAATCCACCTTCGAAAATAACAGACAATAAACAAAACAAATACAATTGGATAAGCAAGCTTCAATCTGTACTTACAGAAACTAATTTTGTCGAAGTATGGGAAAGACAAAGTTGTGTGCTTCTACAATCAGAAATGAACAACATAGTGAAAGCATATAGTGAATTGCTATATAGAAAAGATACCAACAGAATAATTCAATCATCATATAATCCAAACTACCGATTCTACATAACTAGCCAACATTACCTGTCGTTAGACATCCCATTCAAACCATTAAAACTATACGCACAACTAAGAACAGCCAGCTTCAAGTGTTTTTCCCTTTACCAGGATGGTGTCTGGCACAGATTCAATGAAGATGAAATTTGCAGTCTATGTAATCTTCTTGAAGAAAACAATATTTTACATTTTCTGTTTCAGTGTCCTATGTACACGCCGTTTGGATCACTGTACATAAATAAATACATCAATGCATCTAGTTCCAGCCCTATCAAAGATTTACTAGCAGAACCAACCAAAGAGAAACTCTGGGATATAGCTAGCTACATCAAATCAGCCCTGAAAATAAGAGCCTTCATACTAAATGAATAATACTTTGTATATATACAACATAATTTATTATATATAACACTTTGTATTGTTGTCAATCCACTTTGTATAGATATTTTTCTCTAACAAATATACTATATTATTATTATTATTATTATTATGAAAAGATGCTTTCTAGACCTATGTAAAATCATAAAACCCGCCTGCAGCAGTATATTAACAACAAGGATCATTACTTGCAAAAAGTTATTTTTAAAACTAGGTGATTTAAAACTTCCCGTACTGTAGTTGAAGAAGTGTTCCTTTAGCAGTCAAATCAGATCAGATCATTAAAGTTAATTCAGTTTGGATCAGTTGGATCTGATCTTTTTGCTCTACTCGGTGAGTAGATCAATACATTTTATATAAAGGGAAAAAATTGATCCAGTGAAATGGAATGAAAAATAAGTAATCTGGATTTAAAAATGTTAGTTTAAATCTGATCCAAGTAGCAAATGAAATACTACTATAGATATCAATTGCATCACTTTTATTAGCTGCCAATATTTTATGAAGTATTCAACAAGCTCTTTTATTTCTCATACAATACAGTTATACAGTCCCTATATCTTAAATCTTTAAAAAGAAAAGTCGAAATGTGAATTGAGTTAATTTTATTGACAAGGCAGTTATTGACTACGCATTTATGGTAAATGCAGCAGTTTTTCCTGTATATATAAATGGCTAAAATACTTTATGCTATTTTAATACCTTTCGTTTCGCATTAAAATTCTCCTCGGCCTTATGTGTTAACCCCTGTAGCACCAATTTCCGTAAATTTATGTACAGCTTGTTCCGTGAATCGAATACACAATTTGGCGGCAAATATAAATGTTTCAAGACGTTATTTCTTAAAATCACCAGCGTGTCTCTACGGGCGGGTCTCCCGGGAGTCCATAAAGAAGTCGGGCAGCCGCACTAGGGCTTCGCCCCTCCACGATGTTTACGTCACTTGTTCTTTATGATTTACTATGTCTGCGTTGCGTAGCGTTTTACACTCTGGCGAGATTGCGAAAAGCGCAGGGGAATTCATTCTTCGGGAACTACATTATGTACGGCTACTTACTTACGGGTTTACTGTGTGCTAGTTGGGGACAATGAAATCTTTAATAAACTGACAAATCTTTCAACGAAATATAACATATATTAAATATAAACAGTGATGGCTTAGTAGGTATCTTGATTTGACTTGAGATTTGAGGTTCAAATTCCAGCTACGTCAATCGGGAACTATATTATGTACAAGTACATACTTAAGCTTTTACTTCATACTATTTGGGGACAATGGCATCCTTTATAATAAAGTGACAATTTTTTCGACGACATTTTACTTATATATTAAATATAGACAGCGGTGGCTCACTAGGTTTCTTTATTTGACTTGAGATTTGAGGATCAAATTCCAGCTACGTCAATATTTGGGGACAATGAAATCTTTAATAATAAACTGACAAATCTTTCGACGAAATACAACTTATATATTGGCCGTATTTATTTGGGAAATTTAAATCCAACCCTCAACTCAACTGATCCTAAACATATCCGGATTGGTACCAAATTAACAATCAAATTTAACAATTAGTGAAAATTTCAACCAGTTAATTTAAGTTATTTGTTAAAGTTACTTATTTAAGTTTTTAATTTTAACATACAAAAGATATAACTTCTGACAGAAATAGGATGAGAAAGCATTGTAAACAATGATAGAAAACAGATTCAACTCACCAATCCAACAAAATAGCTGGGTTAGTTGGATCAGTTCAGGATCAGTTCTGGGTTACTTCATATGTATCAAGTAAACAAAATTAACCTACTAGGTTACTTAAAAAATCCCAAATAAATACGGCCTGAAAATATAGACAGTGGTGGCTCACTAGGTTTCTTGATTCGACTTGAGATTTGAGGTTCAATTTCCAGCTACGTCAATCGGGAACTACATTATGTACAGCAACTTACTTAAGATTTTACTCCATTCTAGTTGGGGACAATGAAATCTTTAATAATAAACTGACAAATCTTTCGACGAAATACTACTTATATATTAAATATAGACAGTGGTGGCTTACTAGGTTTCTTGATTCGACTTGAGATCTGAGGTTCAAATGTAACAATATGGAATGTTTTTCATATGTTAGTGAAAACCTGAGCGTAAGGAAATTTGATCTCTTGCATTCAGAATCGACATGTGTTAGTTTTTGGTAATAAAGTTCAAAATTTATCGCTTCACTGTCATTCTGAATGCATGAGAATTGTATTTTTAAAGATTAGTTTTTACAAGATCTGGTAAGGAGAGCAAAGGCATGATTTCTTCTTAGCCCTCGAGAACTTCACAGATTTTGTAGAATAAGTCGTGTATCTACATCTGATGAAGAGGCACGTACATCAACACTAATAATTTTAGTATAATTTAGTTTATAGTCAAAATGTAAATAAATTTTATCCTAAGCAAAATCGTGTGTGTTCGTCCGATTTCGTCCCATCGCGTTCCTTAGTGTTGTGTTACGCATCATCGTCATTCTGAAAGTCGTCAAGGTAATCATAATTATAGCATCATTTTTTCATTCCCCTTGTTATACAAATTCCAGCTACGTCAATTTTTAATCAGTTGTATCTGAGATTGTTGAGCCACAGATTAACAAGTGACAACAAGTTGATACTTCTTACTACATACTCATTACTTGCTTTAACATATCAAACTCTTATAATCTCTTTATAGAGAGGACAATATACCTAAATCTTTTATAATAAACTGACATATCACAAGTGTCTTTCAACGAAGTATTACTTATATGTAAAATATAAACAGCGGTGACTCACTAGGTTTCTTGATTCGACTTGAGATCTGAGATTCAAATTCCAGCTACGTCAATCTTTATTCACATATAAATACGACCGTGTCCAAGTATTTCGGAAACCACTATAAACTGTAGGTCCCATACAAGTTATCACGAAAAAAGTACTTTCAAATAGTTATGACTCTGTTCTCCCTGGGATTGTTGTCCTACAGATTCACAAGTGACAAAAAGTTGATCACTTCTTTCTACAAACACATTGCTTGTTTCAACAAGTCAAACTCTTATAATCTTTTTATAGAGCAGATTTGAACTAGACTTTCATTATTAAGTAACCATCTTTTTTAAATTATGGCTATGTTTAGGTAGCCATATTTTCGTCTAAATTTCGTCTATGTACATATATTACAATGTTTAAGACCATTTTCTACGTCTTCTATGTCATTCAATTTATTTATCAAACATAAATTAACGTGGATTCATATAAAAATGGAACGAATTATTTACAATGTTGTGAAATCTTATATTAAATATTGAGTTGAACCAAGAAAAGATTTAAAAATTAATATATCTTTAAGGAAATAAATAATTTCAAATTGCTACGAATATTTGAAATTATTGAAAACTTTTCACATAAACTTTACTTTATTCTTCGTCTTCTTCTTTAATATTTCTTTCTTCCATCAATACTGCTACTTGGACACATTAATTTTAATATCAGGAGGATATCTACATGACTAAATAGAATAAATATATATGATTTTCGAAAATAAAGTAATTTTATAAAAGTATTGTTCGTCCAATTTTGACATTCGGTACAGAAACACAACCTTGCATTATGTGTTAAGTACGTGGAATTCTTTCGTCCTGTAACCAAGTGATCTTTAAAAATTTGAAACGGAATTCTCAGAATCAAAGGAGGTCATTTTATCCATTAAAGAATTTGAGCTAAGAGTTAATTTTTGAAGACGTTGAAAAAATATTTAAATGTGTATACCGGGTGTCCCAGCTCGACCGACACATGGGAGTTTTACATGGGAAATCAGTTAATTGTGAATAGTATCTCCCCAGTGCTAGATATTAACTTGAAATTTTGTATGCTTATTGAGGAATATTATTTCTATGGATAACAGTTATTTGAAATATGTAATTTCGTCTGCAAAACGAGATTTATTAAATTATAAAATCTAACATTTTCGTTCAAAATCAATCAGCCATGGAAATAAAAGAAAATATCTATGTGACAGTTCTGACAGTTAATGACATTGTAAGTATTTATATTTTTGTAATATTGGTATATTATTTAACAACTTAAATAATATTAAAATACAGGGAATAAGAATTAAAATCAGTGATACTTCACTAAACTGTCAAATAAATATTTTCTTTTATTTCCATGGCTGTCTGATTTTGAACGAAAATATTAGATTTTAAATTTAATAAATTTCGCGCTGCAGACGAAATTGCATATTTCAAATAAGTGTGATCCATAGAATTAATAATCTCCGATAAGTACCTATACAAAATTTCAAGTGAATATCTTGCACTTAGGAGATACTATTCATAATTAACTGATTTCCCATGTAAAACTCCCATGTGTCGGTCGAGCCTGGACACCTGGTATACATAAGTAGTGAGTTTTCCTTTGGTGAATTTGTGTTTAGCAGACATCGCCTACATACTTTGCTATTGTTGCTGAGCGCGTAGTTATTTATTTATTTTCAAATCAAACCTTTCATACATAACCAAATCTCTTCTGTATTCTCGCGAAAAATCCCTCCTCGCTGTTGTGTTATCCCCTCTGCTTTCCCTGGCCAGCGCGATGGAAAACGCTTTCATATTTCAAACATCTGACAGCCGTGGAATAAATGAATAAGGTCCGTTGGACTAGAGTACAAGAGCAGGCCACTGGATCGCAGGTACGGACTGGACAGCCCCGGAATTAGGTTAGCGGAGTACACTGCAGGGTGGGGTGCATACACAAGGCCACGAAAAATCAAAAGGGGGGAATAGAAATTAGGTTTCGTAACTGCTCGCATTGTTAACTCCTTTTCTATTAAGTGTAGTTAAATAAATAATATTAACGGCAAAATTTAAACATTTCTAATAATTTAGTAGTCATTTGTTGTTTTTTAGGTTATAGTTATTTCAAAGTTAGTGTTGCCCTCTAGATCTAGACTTTCTAGACTCTTGTCTTGTTTAAATTATTAAGACAAGATTGGCAAAAAATTGTAAGTCAAGACAAGACATTCTTATGCTAGATCAAAACGACAACTTTCTAGATAATTTTCCAGACTCGTTTTAGAGTTGTGCTAAAAATTCAAAAAACTTTTCGAAGAAAATGACCTTTTGGCACTGCCGATTGCAATAAAAAAGTTAGGTGCACAACTAGATGTTATATCAGTCCCGTATACAAAATTTCAACATTCTACGGTTAAGATTTATTAGCAATATTGCCGAGACTGCAAGAATAAATGAGGTTGAATCCCAAAAACTATAATTAATAACAGTATTCTAAATTATAAATAAAAACTAACAAAGGTACCCCGTAACCTTTAATTAATAATTTCAAATCTTTTCAGTTATACTACTGAGTGACGAAGAGAACTTTGTTTTCGAAATACGTTTTTTATATAGGTATATTTTCGGTTAAGATATAATTTTATTAGTTTTTATTCCAAAGAACTGTCTTTTATGTAATTCAACTACTCAGCAAGGAATCGAGTAAAAATATAACAATTACTAAATCTAGACCATATTCCAGAAAAAATTGGGTGATACGGATGTTCCAGATATAATAGTTTAATAAGCACATTAAATTAAAAAAATATATATTTTTAATTTATTAAATAAAGCAACAGTTTGGAGTAAATATCGGATTGTAATAAATGCATAGATAAAATATGCAAAATTTAATTTGTCTGAAGTAAATAATGTAGGAATCAAATACAGTAAAATATTTATATAGAAAACAAAAAGTCAACTTAAACTAAAAGGATTTTTTCTATTTATGATTGAAATGAAATGTATTGATTCGAAAATGAATTTGAGTTTTTGAAGGTATTGTGTGGAATGTTGTAGGTTGAAAAGCAGAAAAACAAGTAAAAAGTCTTGGTCGGGATTTGATTGTGACTTTTCTAATCCATTGGTTCCTGTGTCGTGTGTCGTATAAAACTATGATTTATCCCAGATACGTATTAGTAATGGAAAAAGCACAATCGCAAGTTAGAGAATAAATCATTGCGGTGTTTCCGTCTTTAAAAAGCGGTATAAATGCATTATTTCTCTCTTTTCTCTGAAAGCATTCCACATTCCTCCCTATTCATTTGAAGCAAAAGTTTCAAAAGTTGTGCTCGATTCAAATAGTAACAATTTTTCACTTGGTTACGTGAAACTGGCGAATGTTTTTAAACTACGAAGCACTCCAATGAAATGTTAGTAAACCTTCAATCATACCGGATCTTTTGCCAAACGCTCGTATATTTGTTATTCAAATTCCAAACTTTTATCTACAAATTTTTACCTGTACCGAGGATTTGGCACATCGAGCACTAGTTTGTTTCTTTTTCAACGATTGAAATATTGCTCTTACTTCACGAAAATACCCGAATATCATTAATGTTAAAGTAATCGTATTTACCAGAATCTACATAATATTCATCTTATTTGCGAACAGTAGCAAACATATTAGTTATATGTCGATTTATAAATCGGATATTAATCGAGGATTGTAATTATTTCAATTTAAGAAAAAAAAACGTATTTTGGGGTAAATAAATAAAGTAATTGCTAGACGATTCTGCAACAATTAAAAAAATATCTAATGTGCCCAACACATTACCTCCTGTTACTATAGTAATTATTCTATTATTATTCAATACATTCAATTTATAGTTTTAATATTAGTTTGTTATGGCAGTTCAGAATATTTTTACTTTATTTCATACCTAAAATTTCCTTTATAAAATTTGTATGACAAAAAAACAGCTATTATTTTTGTCCTTTTTTACCTTGATTCATGTATGACAATATATTCCTTATATATATTTCTCCCATCTTTTTAAATTTTACAACAAAACTACTTGATATTTACTTATTTTATCTTTCAAACTTACTTACATAAAATTTGACATGGTATGTCAAATTTTGTGAACAAATTTATTCTCTTTTATAGAAATTCCTCAGCCTAAACGATACCTATGTAAAATTATTATAATTTATATATTTTTTTCTGTGTAGCTTGAAGTTATATATAATATCAACGTAATTTAGCAGATCGGTAGAAAATTATAAAAATCCTTAATAATAACGAAATTTACGAAAAATAGTATTTAAAGGTATTACCTAGGAAAAACGGTTTAAAGCTTAAATAGTCAGTTCATTTTAAATGGGTCACCATTGCTATAAGAGATATGAAGTTACTTAAATTAGCAAACAATTTCTATATTACAAGGCTATTATTTTTTTTATATATTTGGAATCTACAATCTACACAAAAATACAAATCCAATTATATGTTTAAAGTTAATTCTTAAACTAAAAATACATTTTGTATATTTACAAGTTTGAAAAACTTTTACCTGAAAATAGCAGTTGCCATGAAAAAATAAAAATCAAACGTCAAAATCAGCGTTCTTTTCACTCTAATTTTATCTTTAAATTAAAAAATCTACTCAGAAGAACACAGTTTTCGACGTTTGATAATTATTTTTTCATATCAACTGCTATTTTTTTGTAACTTTATATAAATTTATTGCTAATCCTGGGGTATTATTTTTAACTAAAAATTAATAAATGCATTTTATTCTTCCATTTGAATTACTGCTCCATTTACATTTAATTGGATTTCTGATTTTTTACACTACGTAGAATATACTTTTTAGGTTTTGAACACCCGTCAGAAACATAAAAAGTCACTGGTTAGACAAATAATAGATCAGGAATTATAAGATTTGGAGGTACATAAAATAGATTAGAAAAACGGATATATACTACATATTTCTATGACAACAAAGAATATAATTGAAAATTCTTACAAGGTCTGAATATATTTATATTTGAAGTTGAGATTAATCCTTCCCGTTATAAATTCTGCGGGTTGACACCTTAACCGCACAGCTGCGTAAAAATAAATTTTTGATTGAGTTTTACGGCATACTTCATCCCAATAACGCTAAAACGCGCGCTGTTAAATGCCTGTCAGCCATATTTCAACATTAAAATTTCATAATTAAATGGACGGCATCTAGTTACCTACGCACAAGTTGCACTGTTTTGTTTGGGATTATCAGTTATATTGTCCTATGAGCTCTAATGCCCATGCATTACAGGTATTATTTGTTGTTACTATAGGTAAACATTATCTCACAATAATGTATTGTGCTACGATTTCCAACGACAATTTCCAAATTTTTTTTTTGTCTGTTGTTTCTGTAAAAAAATGTACAGGCCTTAGGGGTCATTTGTTTGGATAAATAACATTTTTGATTCATTTATTTTTCTAATTGATTATATTTGTTAAAGACAATCATCATCAGTGCTATATGATGTTAGGTACTGTATCACGTCATCCATAAATTATAATTTTTTTTTCGAATTTATAAGTCATGGTGTCCTCTTCTTCATAGGGATACTTGTCCATTAAATTCGTCAATGGATTTCTTCCAAGAATCCGAAGTTCTGTCATGGTTTTTTATTTAATGTTTTTCTCGTCTCATTCCTATTTCTGTTATTTTATTTTTCTGTCTCCATCTCTTTCTTGAAAAGTTTAACTAAAATTATTCTCTTGATGTATAGAAACTACTTAAATTGTCTTTTTTCTACTTTCGTAGTTACTTGCAGTGCCTAGTGTTTCAGAAGACAAGATTTCTTGTGTTGTTTTGTAATTTCTTGTCTTGTCTCGAAAAGCAAGACAAGAAATTTAGGTATATATTGTCTTTCATAACTCTTGTGTATAAAAATCTTGTCTTGATCGTTATTTTCTTGCGTAGGTCTTGTCTTGCATTTTAATATTCACAAATGATCTTGAATGTATAAATAATCGTGTATCACATGTAGATTTTTTTGTTTATTTAATATCTATGACAATTATCATATATATGTGGTATAATACAATTATGTATTATTATTTAATAAATATTATAAAATCAAAAATCTTATAGCTGCACATAATGTATTTTAGTAGAACAGCAACATCTGTACAACCAGATAAGCTTGTAATAAGAAAGCATTTTGTGTCTTACCTCTTTGTTACGTGATTTCGAAGAATAATTATATTATTTAGTCATTAATTATTACCATTATATATTTTCTGAAAATAAAATATCCTTACACATTTTTAAAAAATTGCATTAGTTTTTTTAATATTTAAATATTTTCTACTTCGATTAATTTATAGGTAAGTTCTTATAATAAATATAGATTTCAAATTAGCAAATAAAAAATGCGAGAGTAAAAGAATTGAAGAAAATCTTGCAATTCTTGCAAGACAATTTCTTGCCTTGTCTTGCTTTGAAATTTGTAGCTCTTGTCTTGCATTCTTTGCAAGACTGATGTAAGACCAAGAAACACTAGTCAGCTTATATCCTCTGCAAGAGACTTACAACTTATAGTGAGTTACGAACCAATTGGACATTGACAGATCTGGGATTTGAAACCCAGATATCATACTTCGTCCAAGTTGAATTCGAGCAAACTAATGAAGTGAGCCACCGCTGCCCGTTATAGAAAGAAGTAACTTAGAATGGAGACGGTATTTCTTAAATTGAATCTCGTCTAGTATATCAAATAGATATCTTTGATAAAACAGATTGGTATATCCCATCTTGCGATTGTAGATTGATATTTTGAGAAATAGTTAATAATCCAGGAATGACATATTTATATTTTGTAATTAGACAAAATAAGTAATGAAATTGCTCTTTCATGATTAAGAGATTAGTCCAGCTCAAATATTCCCTTATAAAAATCCACATAAATTCCACTAAACGTTCCTAAATTACCTCTTCTTAATATACAAAATGAAAAAGATAACTCCCCCAATAAATTCACGTCGCGAAAAATTGTTAAGTCTGGCCGTAATGAAAATCATTTAGAGAAACTACCGCTAGACGGCGGGGCGCGTTTACACTGCACAGTAAATTTAACGTCTCCTTAATGAGATGCCTGCAATGAAATAGGTCCTGGAACGATGTCCTGGCCGTGTATAATTCCCAGAGATTACGACAACTTACGAGACTTATTCAGTCTTTCCTCCTGTAATTTCTTACGGAGATCTATGGTATGTTTGCAAGGATGCGTAGGTGTTTTGCTTGCGAATTCCAACGCAAAACCTGCAGATTAAAGGATACCGCCCACTTTTCATTCTCCCAAATTTTCTTCATAGATTAGTGCAGAAAACATGTACTTAGAAACTTTATATAAAATATTCGTTCATTTTTTATTCTTTGTTCGAAGTAAAACAAGTATTGTAAAAGTGAAAAAAAAGGTTTTTCTACGACCACTATTGAAAGTGGAACTTTTCTCACACTTTATAACCTAGAAAAATGAACATCGGGAATATTAGATTTATAAACCTCTTTCGTTCGGTGTATCAACATTTTCAATAATTAATTCCATAAAAGTTATGCACTCTACAAATTCATTTCAATGAGTTTATCAAAAAGATTATCTGAATGCATTCTATTATTAATACTAATGAAAACTTTCTTCATAGATTAATACAGAAAACATGTACTTAGAAACTTTATATAAAATATTCATTCTTTTTTGATTCTTTGTAAGTAAAGTAAAACAAGTATTGTAAACGGAAAAAAAAGGTTTTTCTACGACCACTATGGAAAGTGGAACTTTCTTACACTTTATAAAACTTCAAATTTGCATATTTCCCACAATCGTAGGTTAAAGTGTGAGAAATTATTTCACTCGGTATTTGTCAACTCTATGCATGTGCAATATGGGAATTATCATTTCTCACAGTAATTGCCAACACTACGCATGCGTGAAGATACTCTTTGTGAGGTTATCTGCGCCATATTGTTTCTTATGTTTCTTCCGTGCTTTTTTTTAATTCTGTAACGATTAAAAGTGTGGTCGTAAAAAAGTATAGTGTGCCACTCGTGCGGAATAGCCTATTTCCCATATTGTGTGATTCCAACTTTCAACTACCACACCTCGTGGTATATAGGCGATTTCCTGCACTTGTTGCACAATATACTATTTCGGTTTTCAACGGAAATGTCCATTTTGACCATCCCTGAATCCATTTTGAGTAGTTTCGATGTTAATTTTCTATATGTATGTATGTACCGGGTGTTTTTTTTTTCAGGTGTACATAGGAGATCATAGGAGATTAACATGGGAAATCATTTTTTTGCAGGCTGTTGCCCCCTGTTTCAACTGACAATAATGATAGTTATTCTGTCGCTTTATTATCTAACTTTTATTAATTTTCAAAACCTATAAATCTCATATAAAAGTTGTGTAGAGTTAAAACAAACCAAACAACAGTATTAAACTAAAAATTGTGTTGACAAACGCGAAAAACCTAAAAACTACTTATTTTTGTACCCAAAATTTTGATTTTGGAAAATAGAGTACATTGATAGAACTCGACACGCTGATTCCAAATTTTCAAACGGAATTTAATTATCTCTTTTCGTTCCTGAGATATTTGCTGTCAAAGTTGCACCTCAAAAAAGTGTGTTTTTCGGCTATATCTCTAAAATGAGTAGAGATACAATCTCAACGATTATACCAGTCGATTCTACGGGAAAAGTTACATAAAGAAATGTTTTCTCGGCATATACGTTCTTTGGAACGATTAGGTGAAAAATGAGAAAATCTAAAAAACCTAAATTACAAAATTTCTCCGTGGAACTTTTTGACTCCAAAACTTTTAATTTTCTGGACTTAAGTAGATATCGATGCGGTTATTTCAAATTTTCAAACGGAATTCAATTATCTCATCCCGTTCTTGATATATTTGGGTTCAAAGATAAGTTTTGGCAAAACCTAAAAAAATAGGTTTTTTAGGTATACCCCTTTAAGGGTTAGGTTTACGACTTCGGATACCTTACCAATCGATTCTACGTGCAAAATTACATAAGTATACCAATTTTTAGATTTTTATTCCAAAGGATACAATTTTTAGAAAGGAAAAACAAAAATGGCAAAATCTAAAAAAATGGCAAGGGGTATACCTTAGATTTTTTTCGATTTTTGGCCATTTTCAGTTTTTTCCGTCTAGAAATTCTATCTGTTGAGAAAAAAATCTGAAAATTGGTACACTTATGTAATTTTTCCCGTAGAATCGATTGGTGAGGTCGCCGAAGTCGTAAACCTAACCATTTAAGGGGTATACCTAAAAAACCTGATTTTTTAGGTATAATTTTGAACTCAAATATCTCGAGAACGGGAAGAGATATTTGAATTCTGTTTGAAAATTTGGAATCAGCTCATCGATATCTACTTAAGTCCAAAAAATGAAAAATTTTGAAGAGAAAAAATTACGAGTCGAAAAATGGAAATTTAGGTTTTTTTCGTTTTTCTTATTTTTCACCTAATCGTTCTAAAGAATGTATATGTAGACAAAACATTTCTTTATGTAATTTTTCCCGTAGAATCGAATGGTAAAGTAGTTGAGATTGTATCTCTACTAATTTTTGAAATATTCTCAAAAAATACACTTTTTAAGGTTCAACTTTGAGAGCAAATATCTCCGAAACGAAAATAGATAATTAAATTCTGTTTGTAAATTTGATATCAGTGTACATAAGCCTTTAAAAAATATTTCAAACAAAATTTTGTAAAACTTGAAAATTTTTTTGCTAAAATTTCGATATTTTCAAATATATTTTGGGTTTACATAAAAATACAACAACAGCGACTTTAAAATTACTTTCTCTGTTGTTACTACATACATAAATTATTTTCCAAGTAGTATTCAACATTCTTCATTGAAAATAGATAGCACTGGAAAAAATCTCAAAATATCACTTGTAATGTATTTTTTTATGTGTCAAAAATGTTAGCAACTGGTTAAAAATTAAACACTAAGATACAGGATAGGTCCCTTTTAGAGGTTTTTCAATATTTAAACACCACCTGTTTTGATTTATTATAAAAATATCATAAATCTGTTGTATACATTTGCTCGAATACGACAACAAATATTATTACGAAATTATATACTGGTTGAATATTTCATGAAATTTAATCTTCTTTTTCTGTTCCTTTTTCAGGTACGTAACTTTTTCATCTACCCCACTCAGTTTCCGGTTTCCAATGGTGAATTATCCTGTGAGTAATTACAAGTTTCGGTTTTATTTCCAAATATAAAATAATGTCAAAGTTTAATTAAAAGTCAAATGTTATTCTATTTTTAGGAACTCTGATAACTTTTGACAACGATGAAAAGTTTGTTCATAAATTACATGAAATTTCAACGAATTTATCCAATTTTATAAGTTTTATCATCATTAAATATTTAGGAGCAAATAGGAGTCGGAAAATATTTTCTCATCGGATTCAACAGATCGGAAAAATTGATAATATAAAGTTTATAAAATAAATTTTAAGTTATTGGCGTAGTATCTGTTGTAAGGACTCAAGTATATTTTGAAGTACACTTGTAAGATCAATTTACAGACTCTTGTGCAATGGTTTCCCATCCAAGTATAACTGTTATTCCTTTTGCTTGACTAAACACATATACTACTCAAAGATAAAATATAATGAAAAATGCCATTTATAGTAACAAAATATTTAATTTAATTAAATTCTTTTCGAACATTTATCAGAAGGAAAATGATATTTGAAATACACAAATTAATTAGTTTCATGTTTAACAATTCTAATAAAAATGTAGAGGATGAAAGAAAGAAAAAATCCAAATGATTAAATGTTGTTTAAGACAAGTTACTGATCTATTTTCCGACCTCAATATTATATGGCCTGGCCTGAGTAAATTTTACCGATTAAATTCGTAACTCCAATAGACTCATCAACAATAATCAAATTATGGTAAATATGTGATGTAAATAATATTTATATATTTAGCAAGTATGATTAACAATAAAAAAATTATTAAAAATTTATTCAGTTCAGAGATATTAAGGTTTAAAAAATTCATCGCGTCATCAGTACTAGTTTTAAAATGAAGCTTCTGATTGGCTAAAAAATGAAAGCCCGCTGCTCGCCATTGACTCAGGCAGGCAACATAATGGATACAAATTTATATGAAAACTTTCTAGTGTTGGTGTTCTGTAATAAAAACGAAAATTAATTTCTATAAAGATTTATTTTATGCTATGAGTATACATATAAATATTTTATGTAAATATTGTAATATTGCTTTAATATTGTAAGTTTTAAAGTTTGTCGTAGTTCAAACACATGACTCAAGCCCACTAGCGCCACAGAAATGTCAAAGTGAAAACGTTGTCAAAATGTACAACAATATTTACCTACTTTCCATAAAAATATATTAGTTAATCTATTTAGAGAAAATTATTGAACAAAGATAACATTTAATACATGTTTAATTTTTTATCAAATATAAAATGAAGGAAATGCAAATCACATGAAAACCTACTGGTTGAGTACCACTATTTAGTACCGGTGACGTCACATTGCAGCGCTGTACATTAAATAATTATTTTCTCCCTTAATACTAAGAATTTTCAAACCGGATTTGCACTTATCAACATATTTCTTTATGCAGATTTATAAAAAAAATTATTTTAAAAATGGTTGATGAGCCTATTATATTTGCTTGATTATTTCATGAATGACAACAGATTAAACATTAAATTTTTCATATCAATAAAATGTACCCTTGTGGGGGTCACTAAAAAACAGCCTAGTTTCATTAAAAGAAGCATTTTGATTAGGTGAAAATGCCTTATGTGGAATAATCACAAATATTTTTAATAATTTTTTTATGATTACTCTATTTTCTACTTACTAAGTATTACCAAAAAAGTAATCCGTTTTTTATACATAGGATTTAAATCCAAAATTGAAAATTTGTTGTACATACAAATTTTAATAAACTCGTGTCCCATAAATGAAAATAAATAATATAATTTTATTCGCTCAACAATGTGACATGTTTTTATAAATTTTCACTGTGCTCGCAATAAATATATTCTGCTTGAAATAATATATTAATAAAGCAAAACATTGTACGTTGTAATAAATTTCATTTATTACATTGGGCCGTATTGTAATTTCATGCTCAGGTTACATTATTCTCTGCCAGTGCATCAAAATATTCAGAACGTTGATTTCAAATACAATATTTCAATTTCCCGTGTACCAATACGTGACCGAAATATTTAAAAACAAAATTCCAATTTACATTTGACCGGCTTCATTCATATTCACTAACCTAGAAAAATGAACATCGGGAATATTAAATTTATAAACCTCTTTCGTTCGGTGTATCAACATTTTCAATAATTAATTCCATAAAAGTTATGCACTCTACAAATTCATTTCAATGCGTTTATCAAAAAGATTATCTGCATGCATTTTATTATTAATACTAATGGATTCCACGTATTGAAATATTTACCTCATATACCTCTTTATACGGTGTCCTTGACTAGAAATATTAAATTTATATCAACAATAATAATTAATTATTTCATAAAAGTTATATACTGTACAAATTCAATTCAATGCGTTTATCAAAAAGATTATCTCTATGCTTTTTATTATTAATATTATTATTTGCTACGTTTCCATCACGGATTCAAAACGAATTGAAAACTGTTTTCAGATCTAAATTGTAAAGGTGTGTTTATGCTTAAAAATTTAGGAATAAGGAATAAGCATAAGTGTAATATTAAGCATAACGATAGAGGTGTTTATGCTGCTAGTTTTAAGGAATAAGAATATGGAGTAAAAGTAGTTATATTTTCATAAAATAAAAATGGAGACTTTCATTATGTTGGTTAGCAGTTATATTTCAATATTCCGTAAACCTTCAAAAATTACTGATTACTAATATTATTTAATAAACAAATAATTTTTAATGTACTTGAAATATGTATTTAACTTTGTGTTTTACATACTTACGAACGAACATTTACCGGAATATTGATTCTGCTATACTTCAGAGCTGGAAATGGTCGAAATTTAAGACAAAAACAAAAACTAAAACCTGTGACAATGTATGAGATGAAAACGTAATCACTACAAAGCAAGTAAAACTTCTCAAGAAACTTAATAAGTGATCTATGATATTTTTCAATTACGACCGAAATTAATAATGGTACATCCGTTTCTATGAACTTATTTATTGCACCATCGGATATATTGCTAACCTATTAGGTTTCTAATGCAGGATTGGTTTTATTCGACTATGTAGTTAATAATTAGGAAAAAAAACTTTTGAAGTACTGCCGGCAACCAATCTCGAATCTTCTAGACTCTTCCGGACTCTGACCATTAGTCATCAATAGCGAATTTCGTTCTTTACAATATGTTAAGACATTTACATTTCTTCTCAATAACTAAATATATTTTATCTGTAGGTCCCTTGCAGAGGCTAGTAATAAAAGACTGACAGTCGACACCAATAAAATGTAATAATACTTGTAAGGAAACAAGTACCTTAAAGTACTTGAAATCTCATTCGATCTAAGAAAGGTGCGCCACGGTTGGTGATAATGGTGCATACAATATTTTTTCACTGTAATTGTTATTAATGTAATTCATAAGCCAAAATTTTTTAATTGTGCGAAATTTTCTTCACTTTATCTGAATATCAATATCAATTTCTCATTTACCATAACAACACATAAGATACCTTGTACTCATGAAGTTAATAATCATTAATCTAGTAAAACATAAAACGATCACCAAATAAAACATCATATTATTAATAAAAAAGATAATACGATTCTATTTTTCTTGCCATAACTTTTTATTCACGTGCGGTTATTATACAGGGTGGAAATGAACTTAATGTCATAAATTTAAGGATCAGTAATACCTATGACATGTATAGATTACAAAAGTGAAAGAATTTTATAAAAATTCGACAAACGAAAATTCAACTTTTCTTAAGGAAACTCTTGGAAAATATATTTATCAAAAATACATTCAATATTAGTTGTATAAGATATTATTCTTAATAATTAAATTAAATAGTATTTTTAACGAAAATTTTGTTTTTATTTACAGAAGAATTCATATGTGTTGCCAGTTGTCCAGTATTACAAAGAATGTTAGCTTAATGAAAACTATCCTTAAATATGCGAAAACTACCCTTCAATTTATGACATTAAGTTCATTTTCATCCTGTATATCCTATAATGTACCCCATATTCACTTTCTCGAAATAATCTACTGTGGCATTCACGTTGAGTTTTGAAGCTTTTAAGTTTATAAAAACGTGATAAGCCATTTCCTCTGTAGATCCCTTCCTTATGCCCCTTTTCCCTACTTCTGATTGTCTTTATCTCCGTTGGTGTAGATCTAGATACCCTTGGTTCGACAAAGTCCCACGATGCCCGATTGTCCGTCCCTGTGGAGAAACATTACACTATCTGGTGTCCAGCATAGCATAGCCAACCGGGATAGTTCGCTAGATAGGGGTAATGGCGGGAATTCAACGCAGACGTGAGATAGAAGTGTTTTGTTTTTGCAATGAGGGAGACGGACAAGTGAATGTGTTAATGGGAAGACTGAATTCAACCAAAAACAGTTTAGTTATATGCGTAGTGAAGTTCCAACATAATAAAAGTAGTAAGATAACCCACTTTCTGCGTTTTGGAATGCAGACCAATATGGCGGCCGGAATATTAACGACTCGTGAATGGGGTTAATAAATAGTTTTAATAGGTTTAATTGAATGGTATGTGAATTTTAAGTACATATTTAGATGTAAAATAAATGATACATAATTTTAAAATGAAGTATGTGGATTACAATAAGCTGTTTCATTGGAAATTTGAAAAAATGTAATAAAATTTGGTAAATTTATTTGAGTACGTCTATGTGCACGGGGTTGAATCTGGCTAGATAATAGACCGCATATAAATGGTACTTAACACAACACCTACATGCGGCTACGGTAATAAATTTGACCCTTGTGCAGGTACACAAAAAGAGTCCGTCGTTAGGAAATATTTTATCGCGGCTGGATATGCTTATGCTATAAGGGTGCCCTAACGGTACTTCTAAATATTTATCTGATTCCTATTCTTACCTTATTTTCTATTATATAAGGAGCTAGAAAATATTTTTTCTCAGTATACCTATAGTTTCTGACTGTGTGGTTCATTTTGAAAATGTCTTCACAAAATTTTGATAACTTTGTTATACCTCCTTCAGGAGTTGTTTCAAAACAAAAATTTAGAATACTTGAAAATATTGTATTAAGAAAACCATTCGCGTCAACTTCAACGGCGAACGTTAATGAGTTTATAAAAAATATAAACTCGTTGAACGCTGATGTGGTGCATCGTGACTATGATTCCGGTATTTCTCCATCACCGGTAACGGCAGCAGACTTCGAGAAGGCTCTTCAGGAAGTGTGCGACGAGAACTTTGGTGATGAAGAAGAAATTGTACCTCGTAAAAAGGTGCGTGTGGAACGCCTTTCATTACCATCGCCGGAGTTGGAGCCGCTAGTGATCTCGTCGTCGTCGGAATCGGAGATCGGAGAGCCGTACGCCCAGCAGCTAGTGTGCAGCGAAGATGATGAGACCCCGGACATCACGGATATACCAGACTGCCCGTTGGTATCTGACTGGGTTATAGAGAATATGGACCTCATCACCGGAGATGCAGAAACTGCAAGATTTACTCTACCGCCTAATAAAGATGTAGCCGACAACAATGACCGTCTACTGAGAGGAACACCGATTCCTCTAGATAGTACGCGGAAAGTGTTTATTACGGTCGGCTTAGAACCAAATCCGGTACCGCGAGTGATTGTGAGGCTTGTGGGTAGTGTAATAAAAAAACTTATATAGACATTTTAGATTACGTTAGATTAGTGAATTATTTAAAAAAACTTGAATTAAAAAGTAAGTGTAGCGATAAAGATATGAACAAAATATGCAGTCTCGTTTGGGCTGATTTCAGTATATTACCGCGGGAACAATTGAAGTGTAGATTTAAGAATCAGTTTATAGTGTTAAATAAGGAGCATGTTAGGAATTTAATTAGGTTAGAGAATATAATAGTAAACGTAATAGATAGTTACAATGTAAAATATAAAAATTTTTGTTATGTATATAAAAATTTTTTACAAAATGTAGTAATATTTAGTATAAGAAATCAGTTAGACATAAAAGATAGTTTATATGAATATTTATTTTTTAAGAATTTAGATTTTAAATTAATATTTATAGAATATTATACGTATTATTACAATAAATTATATAAGGATGTAAAGTCTGTAAATACTTTTATTTTAAAAGAAAAAAAATATATTACATAAAGAACAATCATGTTTCGTATTTTTAATTACCTCCCGTTTGCACCTGTTCCAATAAGAGAGTCCAGTGAGAAAAATTTGTAGAGTCGTCAACCAATGGGGGTTTAATTTTGTAAAAAGGTAAGGTATAAAATAAAATAATAAAATAACTTTATATAGATGCCTGAGTACCTACAAATATTCGCTGCAGAAATTGCATACTTTTATTTATTTATTTATTAACATCAAACAAACATTAGTTATTACAAAAATTTAAACTATTGGAATTAAAAGAAAGAAAAGCATTTGTTAAATGCTATAAATCTTATCTCAGATCCCCATCTTCAACGCAGGTATAAAACTCTTCCCAGGGTTGTAACAAAAATTTTGTTCGAATCTAACATTATGATAATGTACCCTTGAAAATATACAGGTTGGTTAAATTTTTTTAATACCACCCTGATCACGTAGTAAAAAGATTGCATATAAACAAAAAAAAGCAAAGGAAAAAATTCAGTCGTTGAGTATCACTCGGGTCAATATGGACAGCGGAAATCAAATAAATTTCGATAACTTTTTTCGTATTTGTGAGGAAATTATTATTTCTTCGTTAAATGAAGAAGAAGAAGGAGAAATGCAACAAGAAGATTATGACGCTTTTTATGAAATTTGTGGAAACTTAATAAGTGAAAGTGTACAAACTGGTGGAGGTGGTGTGGGTGGTGTAAATCGGGAACGTTTCAACATTACTTCCGATATTGAAAAACACATAAAACAGTTTAATTTAACTGGGAGAAAAATAACATTTTCTTTGAATGATCCACCTGTACAAGAAGATCCTATAATATGGTTCTACGATAGCATAAAAAACGTTATAGATTTTGTGTTGCAATCAGTGAATCCTCAAGATTATGTCGGATTTATATTTCAAACTCCATGTCTGGAACATGGACCAGCTTGGCTCAGCTTCAGGCGTGCAGATCAACTTCACGTTGATGTTTTGTGGGAAGCATTGACCAAAATATTGCAAAGCAATAAAGAAGTATTTTCCGAAGGGCAATTCACAGTCGAGATGACCAGGGTATCTATGCCTTCTGGTTCAGGAAAATTAAAAGGACATGGCTTAATGTATTCGGAATTTTGTCGACGGAAACATGGTATATTGGAAATAGAAAATACAGATAATTTCTGTTTACCTCGTGCACTTGTAGTTGCAGAATCATTAGTGAAAAATGATCCATGTTTAAAATATATTGTTAAAAATACACATGGAATACAAACTACAAGAACAAATGAACTTTTAAGAAATGCAAGAGTTAATATAGGTACTAATGGCGCAGGTATTCCAGAATTAACTGAATTCCAACGTTATTATTCTAATTATAACATATGTGTATATGAGTTTAATAGCCGTGGAAAAGTAATATTTGAAGGTGCAAAGGGGAAAAATCTTAAGAGACTGAATCTTTTGTACTATCAAAACCATTACTCTGTTATAAAAAGTTTACCTGCAGCATTTTCGTGCAAATATTTTTGCGAACAATGTCACGTTGCTTACAATGTAAGGGGTGGTCATTCTTGTAAAAATATTTGTTCTTATTGCAAATATTCTCCTGCATGTAGTATAACTATTCAATTAATTAAATGTGAACGTTGCCAAAGAGAATTCCGTGGACAGCAGTGCTTGGACAATCATTTAAATTTTGAGTGTAAAAGAGTTAAAAAATGTGAACAATGTTTAAAAATATACAAGTGTAAAAAAGGCAGGCTACATGTATGTGGTGAAGTTTACTGTAGTTTTTGTGAATCTTATAAAAAGCCGGGACATATGTGCTATATTATTAAGGACAAAACCGTATTAAAAGGTAATACTTTATTTATTTATTATGATTTCGAGACATATCAAGAAAAAATGCTCGGTAATGATAAAGAGCACGAAATAAATTTATGTGTCATACAGCAGTCATGCTCTACCTGTTGCAACATAGATGATTTGAAACAAATATGTAACTCCTGTGGCATTCGTCAACAAATATTTAAAAAGGACCCGTTGCAAAACTTTTTAACATATGTTTTACTTCCGCGCACTTCATTTTCTTCTGTTATTTGTATCGCACATAATGCAAAATCGTTTGATTGTCAGTTTATTTTAAAATATCTTGTAGAAGAACGCTACCTTAAACCAAAATTAATTTTGAATGGCTCAAAAATTATGCTATTACAAATTAATCATATTAAATTTATAGATTCTCTAAATTATTTACAAATGCCGTTATCAGCTCTACCTAAAGCAATGGATTTACCACCTTCTTTAAAAAAAGGATATTTCCCACATTTATTTAATAAAGTAGAAAATCAAAATTACATAGGACCGTTACCAGCCCCTGAATATTATGCTGTAGATAGCATGAATCATTCTGTACGACAAAAGTTTTTGGAATGGTATAATATACAAATAGAGAATAATGTGATATTTGATATGAATAAAGAAATTATCGAGTATTGCGTGTCTGACGTTGAAATTTTGCGTCGAGTATGCGAAAAATTTAGAAATAATTTCATTGAAGATTGTAAAGTATGTCCCTTCAGTGAAGGGATTACTATCGCTTCAGCCTGTAATCGTGTGTTCCGACGTTTGTTTTTGAAGCCGAATACAATTGGTATTATACCACAAAAAGGTTATCGCATGAAAGACAACCAATCAAAAATTGCGCTGAAATGGTTGATACATGAAGAAAACGTACGCGGAATACAAATTCAACATGCAGGACGTAGTAATGAAGCAGTCATTGAAAATTGTTTTAAGGTAGATGGTTATTATTCTCTAGATAAATTAGTTTTTGAATTTTTGGGGTGTTTTTGGCATGGGTGTACATTATGTTACAGAACGAAAAGAAATGAAAAAATATTTAGTAATTCAAAAGAAACTTTAGATGAAAGATACGAACGAACAATATCAAAATTAAATAAAATTAAAAAATTAGGATATAAAGTAATTAGCATTTGGGAGTGCGAATTCAGAAAATTATTAAAAGAAGATAAAAATTTAAATTGTCAACTTGAAAAGCATGAAATTTTAAACAATATGCCATTACAACCGCGAGATGCATTTTTTGGCGGAAGAACAGGCAATACCAGTTTATATAAAAAAATTAAAAATGATGAAAAAATAAAATATGTAGATGTCTGTTCTCTTTATCCATTTGTATGTAAGTATGGAAAATATCCAGTAGGCCATCCAAAAATTTTTATCGGAACAGAATGCGAATCGTTATGTCCTAATAACGATATTAGCCATGTTGAAGGCTTAATTAAATGCACAGTTTTACCGCCCAGTGAATTATTTCATCCTGTCTTACCACGAAAAATCCATGGGAAACTTATGTTTGTATTATGTCGTACATGTTGTGATAATTTAGAGCAAAATGACTGCAATCACAGTGATGATGAGAGACAATTTATTGGGACATACATTTCTGACGAGGTCCAGTATGCGGTTTCTCTTGGCTACAAAATTTTACAAGTGCACGAAATTTGGCAATACAATGTTACTGTTTACAATAAAGATACTAAAACAGGAGGATTATTCGTCGAATACATTAATACATTTCTAAAAATGAAGCAAGAGGCTTCTGGTTATCCCGACGACTGTTCCGATAATGAAACTAGGAATGAGTACATTCAGAACTATTACATCAATGAAGGAATTCATCTAGATCCAAATAAGATTGAGAAGAACGCTGGAAAAAGATCAATTGCCAAACTTATGCTGAATTCTTTCTGGGGTAATATAAATAACTTATTTAAAAATTAATATAAATTTTATTATAATATTCATTTAATTTGTTAACAGGTAAATTTGCACAAACACAAAATAGACCTTGTACATCAACTGTATCATCTGCTGAAGAACTTTATGAATTATTGTCGAATCCAGCAATTGAAGTTCAGAGGATTATCCCAGCAGGTGACCAGATGCTGTACGTACACTGGGTTCACGCAAATGAAGCCATCGAACAACTTCGAACTGTGAATGTGGTCATAGCAGCCTACACAACGGCACAATCTCGTTTACAACTCCATAAATTTTTACAAGAGCTAGGTAATAGGGTATTATACTACGACACTGATTCCATTATATACTGCCACTCGCCAGGACAGCGGGAGCCCCCGACAGGTAACTTTTTGGGTGATCTTACTGATGAGTTATCTTGTTATGGGTTAGGCAGCTATATAACTGAATTTGTGTGTGGTGGACCGAAGAATTATGCATACAAAGTTTATTCGCCAACTAGTGAAAAGATTACAGAAGTATGTAAAGTTAAAGGCTTCACATTAAATTATAAAAATTCCCAAGTCATTAATTTTGAATGTTTGAAGAATTTGATTTTTAATAGTAATATTAAAGGCCCAGTAATTTCTTTTGACAATATTCGATGTACATCTACTCACAATGTTGTCACAAAACATGAAACAAAAAAATTTAGTATAAAATTTATGAAACATAGACTAATAGATAATGTAAATAGTATCCCCTATGGCGTGAAAAGAATGAAATTAGATTAGGTTATTTTTAATTATATTAATTTGTAATAATGATAATAATGAAATGTACCTATGTAAATAATTTAAAGATGTAAATAGTATTTCCTATGACGTGAAAAGAATGAAATTAGATTAGTTTATTTTTAATTATATTAATTTGTAATAATAATAATAATGAAATGTATGTAAATAATTTAAAGAAAACTAAATGTGTATAAATATTTTAAATATAGGTACTTTTTATGTATTACATAATCATATATTTCAATAAAAATGTATTTCATTGCGTAAATTTAATAAAATATCACTAGAAAATTTTAATTCAATGTTTGTAATATAATATTTTCTACAACGTATGTATACCTACCTAGTACCTACCTAATGAACATATATATCTGTATGATAGAAAATAAAAACGAATGAAATAAAACAAATAATTAAAAATATTTTTTTTATTAAAGTAATAGTTAAACGTATACATTATAAATTCATCATTTTTTATTAAAGTAATAATTAAACATATATCTTATAAATTCATCATTTTCAGATTTACAATATTTATTAAATAATTTCACAAAATCATTATTTGTATAACAATTAATTCTAAATAACAAATACACTAAACAATAATAACCACAAACTGAAGTTGAATAATCTTGCAATGAGGCTGTATTGTATGTCCATGTGCGTGTATTTCTTCCTAAAAATTCATTGTGTTCCTTTACTAAAGGTGGTCGTCCGTAACTGTCAAAGTAGGTTCCATGTCCTGAGCGATCAATAAATACTGCTACCCAATGAGTACCAGGCATCGTATCAGGGTCAGTATTTATAATTATTGTACATGGAAAATTTACATGCTGCGGCAATTTGTTCGCAGCATACACTCCATAGTGACTTGTGTTTTTCTTAAAATATTTTTGAAGTACGGTACGTATAAATGTAGCATCCATGTCTGTATGAGTGTCACAGCCAAACTAATTTCTGTGGTTATATTTTACAAGATATATATACGAGTTTTATAATTGATATATTTTTATAAACTAACTACCATAATCAACAATTACATTTCTATTTTTATCAATTTCAATAATATTGTCAAATTCTGCGTAAATAACACAATTTACTGTTTCGGTAAGGGCAGTTTCAAAACCAACTTCAATTCTGAAAGAACCATGTCGTGTTAAATTGCAGTGTAACATAGAATTTGCAGCCAAGTCAGGCGTGAGATCAAATGCAGATAAACAGTAACCATTCGGGTAACTGTCCCTGTCGATTTCGTTGCCACTGTTACCAAAATGAATACCTGTGCCAGAAAACAATGTATTGTACATTTGTATGTAGGATTTTTTGCCACTGAATGACGGTTGTAATGGTTTCGATGGTAATTGTTGCCCATTTACACATAACGACAAATAATTTATTTTAAAATTTTCAAAATTAAAAGGGTTTGACTTATAATCGCCATTAAATGCTTTGTTTGAGACAAATCCGATTATGCATCTCTTCGGAAGCTGTCCTAAGAATATGTTATCTAATGATTTTCCTTGAATACCGGTCGGAATAGTAACTGCTTTTACAATAGATCTGGTAATGGCGTACTTAGCATTAGACATTTCCAATGCTTTATTGTGTGCCAATAATATACTTGGATTTAATTTGACACGCCGCACAAGTAATGTAGCTTCATTAATTTGTACTTTATAATTAGAATCTGGTGACATTAAGTGGAAGCTGTCTCTCGATCTCACCAGCCTCAATTTCATTTCAACACCATGTAGTAAAAATTTTTCTTGATTGAAAATATCAACATGAAGGTGACCAATCATATCAACATTTTTACTTTTTTCTACAAACTTTTTACGCTTATTGTAGCCGGAATTTCCAGCAGCCTCCGTATTGTTCATTTTTCCGGCGTCATCAGAGTACCATAACGTTGAAGTGAGGTGAGATTTTTTCGCATCTTTCCCATAGTTTAATAGAGTTTCTATATATGATCTGTATGCGTACGTGTTATTTGGTGGAGAAACAAGTTTTTGATTTAAATATACGTCAACTTGACTAAAAATAGAATGTAGCCAATTATTAACGGGGGCAACATTATCTGGTTCCAACAAAGCAGTATTATCAGCTTTAACAATTTTTGCATTTAGATAAATCATAGTTTGTGATAAATCAAGATAATCTTCTCCATGGCCAGGAATTACAAATTCTATGGGTCCGTCTTCAGTAATTGACGACAAAGGTCTGTAATTTACCCATTGACCACTTTCAATACTAGTTTGTGTAGGAGGTACGGTAAATAAATCTAATTCAGTTTTCACACATTCACATGATTGGGCATGTAAAAATGCCATTTTAATCAAATATATCTGCTTGTCTAGAACGTTTTTTGCTCTTTACTGTACTGCGAGAAGTTGTAGAATGAATAGGTTTCTTAATTAAACGCTTCTTTTTATAACCTGAGCCACTCATTAGCTTTTCAATTTTATCATCAACTTTTCGTTTTAAATTAATCCCCGCCTCTCCAATGCGTTTCTTAAACGATTCTTTAGGTGATTGATTCTCACTCAAATCACCCAAAAAATTAATTCCTGTGTTTAATGCTTCTTTACCAATTGCTCCTACACCTTTCCGTATTAACGGTAAAATATTTCTAAACAATCCACTGAAGAAACTTCCTATTCCATGACCACGTTGAAATTGACTTCCTTTATATACGGGTCCTATACCGCTACCTGCTTGAAAATTATAATATTGTTGATACGGACAAGTTTTCATTATGTTCGTCGAAAATGAAGTTTCACACTCAAAATCCCAAATTGAAATGGCGCTGCATATCCATCGTGAGTCCTTATATCAATTTCTATATTTGAAAATTCTCTTCTTAAAACAGGTATGAAATGTGGTTGAGGATATGTAATCATTTCATTAGATCCAAAAACATATGTGTCATTTTTAACGTGGACAATTCTTAACAATGGAGTGACAACGTCGCCTACTAATTGAGGTTCTATGATATCACAGTAAATATATAATTGAGATGGTATACCTAATTTTAAATTAGGTATATTAATTGAAGTTTTTTGTTGATATATGTCTGTAAACGGTGGATAACCTAGTTGAAGTGCTAGCCGGTGAGATAATTTCATACAACAAACGTTTGCAACTTTGAATCTTGTTGCTACTCGTTTTTCTTTGGTGTCATAGGAAAATGCTACATATTTATTTATCACGGCGTGGTGATTCATTTCATGTAATACACTATCAATGCTTTCATAATTTCTTGCAGGAACTTTGCCAATAAATGCATCTGATTGTTGTTTATCATTTTTTATCGAAATATTTACTGTATTTTCGCGTTCATTGACGTTGTAAATAGAACAAGGATATATAATTTCAGATAATGCTACTTCCCAGGATCCGACTAATTTAATGTTTTGCGGTAATTGAGTCGTAAAACGTGTAGTTTTGTTATTAGGAAAATATTGCATTGAACTATTACTAGGTAATGTTATAAAAAATTCTTTATCATTCATTGTTTAATAAACGAACAGTATTTGCCGGTATCCAGGAATTAAACTTGTCACTATATCCTCTCCACTTAACGTACAATTTCTTTCTGTTACCAGTGCCTTTGGTCTCCAATATTTTATCTATTTTATACGTTGTATCAGATTCAATATACACTCGTTGTAATTCATTCTCGTAGAAAGTGCCCTCTATAATTTCATTATGTAAATCTTTTAATTTATAAACGACTGGGAGTCTGTTGCTAATAGCATATATTTTGAATAATTCTTCACTCCAGTTAGATTCATAACCCTTTTCAAAAATTTTTTTGTATTTAGATATTCTAACAATATCTCCAATTTTATATTTTCCTTGTTTCTTTGTTAAGTTTTGTTTATCTTTATTTTGATTTCTCCATACTTCCAATACATTATTTTCATTTACTTCACAAGGAGCCATTTGTATTGAACGATGTTTTGTCTTATTGTAAGCAGTAACCAGATTTTGTAATACATCCACATATCTGTATGTATTTTTATATGTAAAGTAACGATACATTTTTGTTTTCAATGTTCTGTTAAATCTTTCTACAAAACAGGCTTTAATATCTGAATTTTGAGTCACATAAAATTTAATATCGTTTTGTTTTAAAAATGATCTTACTGATTTAGCAATAAATTCTGAGCCTTTGTCAGTTTGTAAGAAAATTAGTTTTCTTTCATTAAACAAGATTTTAAATGCTTGTATGACTGACTCAGGTTTCTTATCTTTTAAAGGAAATGCCCACGCATATCTACTGAATATATCAATGACTGTTAAAATGTATTTGTAACTATCGTTGAAGCGACTTAGCTTGCGCATATCGCAAAGATCTGCCTGGAATATATCATTAATATTTGAAACCTTATATTTATTTCTTATAAAATGTTTTCGGACAGGCCTGTGTAACATATATGCGTCTTGTGAACTAATCCATTTTTGTATTTCTTTTGGTTTATATTTATCTTTTACAGAATTTATAAGATTATGAACTCCTGAAAAACCGGCAGGATTAGAAGTATCAAAATAAATATTAGACAATATTTTATTCATTTTAAAATGTATATCGTTTCCACTCTTTTCTAGACTTGGCTTTCACTGATTCGTAGTCGGTTTCGGCGTCGTCGTACCAAAAAGATTGCCTTCTTTTACTTTTTGTTCTAGGAGTGTCAATAACAGACTTCGACTGAAAATATTTTTTTCTTTGGGGATTATTTATTAATTCTGTTGGAAAATTTATTTCTTTTAATGCATGTAAAAATGTTTCCCAGCCAGTAGGATTACTACGTTTTCTATTTCTAACAATGTCGGCAACTAAGTCTGATATGTTTGAGTTTGGAATTTGTTTCTCATAAATTGAAACAACACCCTTCTTATCCCAAGAAACCGTTCTATCTAGTTTTAATTTTTGTACTATTAATCGAGCTTTTTCTTGAAGGGATTTAGGAATAATATTTATTATATTTCCATCATCATCTTCATCATCTTCTTGCTTCTTTACAGGTACTTGGGCTTCTGAAGAAATCTCGTGCTCGATAGCTAGTTTTATAGGCTCTCTACTTTGTTTTTGAAAATATAAATATCTTTGTAAAATTTCTTGATACTTGATCCATTTTTCATATTCCGATATTGTGGAACTTAAAATATTTTTCATATCTTTATCCAGCTGGCTAGTTATAGAATCTTCTTCTTCTTTAACGTTGCTACGTAAGCGATTCAAATTTTCAGGAGATATTAAAATCATTTTCTTAGCATGTTCCATTTTTAATTTTTAAATAAACTACTTAGAACACCGGTTAAAAGGGGTGCTAACAAAAAAGGTAAGAATGCTCCACCTGATTGAACTAACACACGCTTTTTAGTTTTCCAGCTATCACCGCGTTTTATTAGTTTTCTTAAAATGCTTTTATGACGTCCTATTGAAGCTTGCTGCTTTCGACTGAGAGGAATTTTACCATGTAAAATATTATAAATACATTCACAAATACATCTAACTGAATTACAATCAGCGTTTTTTAACAGAGCTAATCTATCCTTCGGTCTCAATCTGTGCAGGGCACGCAAGAGCTCTGCATTGTTAATGACAGTTTTACTCATTTTCATGAAATAATCTCTGGTAAATTTGTACTCCCGTATTTATGCGATTTTTTAGGCAAATAAACGTATATCAGATTATCACGTGATGTGCGATATCGCAGCCAATCGGGAGTGCTTTGTTTGAGATCAAAAATTATGTACCCATGCGGTTCAGATGTTGCATCATTGTATGCATCCTGCACGAATTTAACATTTTCTGGGCATATTTGTCTTGATAAATGTAAAATTTGCGCTTTGTCTCGAGGATTTTTGAAATTAATTATATAATTTGCATTTAAAGATATATCTCTTTGGCCTTTTCCTTGATGAAATAAATTTTGCGTAAGAAAAAATACGGATAAATTTTTATGATGAGACCATTTAGTAAATATATCTACAACTCGTTCGTCTGCCTCTCTCATTAAATCATCGATTATCATAAGTTGAGGATCTCTTCCGTTAATATTTTCGATGTCTGGTAATCCTTCGACAAATTCCACACCTTTTATAGTATTATATAAATTTTGCCATGTTCCATAATGCCAATAAATTTTAGTAAACTCAGTATCACTCGTATTATTTAGATTAGAAACAAAGCTGTTTACAAAATACGACTTTCCACTGCCTGAGGGGCCAGCAATTATAGCCGAGAAAGGATGATTGAATTTTGTACACATGTTTACAATTGGAAATTAAGAATAACACTAACATATTTTTATTTAGTGTTTCATTTATAAGATAAAAGGTATGTAAGGAAATAATGAAACATGTAATATAATTTATTTATTTTTATTGAGTATAGTAAATTATACAATTACATTTTATGTTCAACAAATTCTATTAACCTAGCTTGTTTTCCTGTGCCATAGGCTTTTATTCCGGTATATTTAATAGACCATCTTGCAACAGATTTTTTCAAATCAGAAATGTCTTCGTCAGTTAAATCATCGAATCTAGCAGGGAGATACGTTATAAATTCTTCACACTCCGCAATTATTTTTCTTCCATAGCTTGTTTTAACTGCTTTAATGTCGACTAGCTTGTATTTCTTTCCCTTTTCCAAGTCGATAACTCTCACTCGGGGTTTTACATCGGTTAATTGTCCTTTCTGATTCAACTTCGAAAAATCCATTTCTGTAAATAAATATTAAAACAAATTATAGAAACTAACAAATACATACAATATTTTGAAATAATCGTACCTGAATAAGCTAGGTGTTTTCGACAACTTCTCTTCTAACAGAATAAACTCTCGAAAACAAAACTTCTATTTATAACCACAAACACTAGCTATAATAATATTCGGGCCGCCATATTGGTCTGCATTCCAAAACCGGCCGCCATATTGGTCTGCATTCCAAAACGCAGAAAGTGGGTTATCTTACTACTAATAAATTTACGTTATCAATAAAAAGTCACTTAATTAATCAAATACACTTCACCTAATTTTCACTGTTATGAATTTGACAATATATCAAAGCATTCTTTCCAAAAAAACATAACAGATATAATATTAAGGTCGGGAAATGACCCTCTAAACAAAACAGTAACTTGTCTTAAATAACATTTAATCATTTGGATTTTTTCTTTCATCCATTACATACGTGAAACTAATTGACAGTTACTAATTAATTAGCGTAAAACATTGTTTTTTTTTACTACTAGCCCAGGCACACACTATTATTATAACATTTGACATGAGAATTTGTTTTTCACTACCCCTTACTTACCCATGGTCACCTACGTCAATAATAAATTATTATTAACCATGGTCGATAATGATTTTAAAGAAACTTAAGTCTCCAAATGCAAAAATTGTTTGAATCATTTAACTATCTAAACTATCCTATTTAAATACAAGTCTGACCTAATCTTAAGTATTTAACAAGTAATTCTACCCCACTGTTTTACACAGCCATCCAATCTATAATGAGCAGAGTACCCGCGATGAAACTATCGTTTACGATCTAGTAGTCGTTGGATTCTCGGCCATCTATCCATCCTGGTTCCGGGTGTTATTAGTAAACTTCCGGCTCGCACGTGCACAAGTGCTGCCAACTTGACAACAGCACCAGACGTCCAACTAGGAATGACACTTTTTGCTGTTTGTCTTTCTTGTAAGGAGTTTAGAGTTGTAACGGAAAAACTTTGGGGGACCGATTACGGTTTTGCAGGAAACTTAACACAAATTAGCAATGTTGATAGTTGGTTTAGATGGGTATGGTTCAAGTGATATCGTTACCATTCTCTTACCATGCAATGGCAATGTATGGTAATATGGAAGATATAATTTCATAGGTTTAATTGTAAGTAGTACTTGAGCAGCTGTAGCTCATTTATTTAGGAAGTAAAATCTCCCCAGAACATAGATTCTTTCCGGACATTTTTTTTGAGTGTAATTCAGCAATATATTAACCAGCACGAGTGAAACACGAGTGCAGTTTCGCAGTTGGAATGCACGATGAAAAAATTTCCGGATATGAATTAATGCTCTAGAGCATATTCGTTAAAAAAATTGTAATGACACCAATTTAGACAATAAAATTAATTTAGGTTTTGTATTTTACTTAAAATAATCAAGTTATAATTGAGTAATAAAACGAATTATTTATTACTTCTAAAACATGTGGTTTTAATAAAATATCAAGTCAAAATAAGTTTTTAAAATTTCAAATCAACATTGTCACGAAAATATTTCCAAGAAAGTTTTATATTTTATAGTAATCATACTTAATACAATATTTCTATTGACTATTAATTAGTGTCGCATGATTTTCTACAAATTATAATTTCGAATTTTATACCAAGTTTTTTAAAACTACATATGATAGTATGGGTTTATTAAAATATAAGAAGTATTTTTTTAATGAGTAAATTTTACAATCTACACAATACTGTCAATTTTAAAATATACTATCAAAGTAGCAACCGAGTATTAACAGTTCCTCAATAATTATCTAACTAATGAGTTATAACTATTTTATTTAATTATGATCACCATAGTTACAGCGTTATTATTACAGTTACATGGTGTTGGCTAAATTATTAAAACTACTCAAAAATACTCTTTCTGAAAAGGTTAAAAACAAGAAAACAACCTTCAAATTAATTATACAAAGCTAGTTTGGAAAACTAGTTTTTTATGACATGAAAGAGAATTGGAATTGTTCAGCATGTTTGCCATTCTCCAACGACAGAGAATTATTAACATCATGCAGAAAGTCCAAAATCTCTTGCGGTGAACGTCAGGTAAAATTGTGAAAAATTCAAAAAGACACGAAACAGAAGCGTTTGTGAAATTAATTAATTTTAATTCTCCTTAAAAACAATTTTCGTGGCCGGTTGATTATTTTTAGCACAAACGACGTAATATTCCAAGCATTCCGTTGCTTCTCTTTTTGCGAGGATATTAACTTTGCAGCAACCAAACCCGAGAAATTTTTAATATCACTCAAACTTTAAAATCCGATTTTCTCAAACTGCAACATAGCTGCTCTTGACAGAAACATCAGAATTCATTACACTTTGTAGAATGCACAATTTCATCAAACATTTCATAATATTTTTCAATATTAAATCTTAAAAAAAATATCATTTATACAAAGTAATCACTTATTGTTAAAAAAAGGTTTCAGTTTTTAATTTTCAGAAGAAATAGGTTTTTAGACGGTGTGTTGACTTACTAAAAATGTTTGGGATTATTATAGTTATTTATGTATTGGTATAAGGGAATGCTTGAAGCTCGACACAGACCAAGTTGGTTTCTGAAAATTCAAACTATTTATATTAAAAGGATCAAATCTTTAATCACTTAATCAAAATTAAAATTTATTGTATTGTTTGACACAACAGTATTATTTTCCCACGATGTACAGCTGTGAAATTATTTTTGATTATATTGGTATTATTGCGTTTAACCCTTAAATTCTTTGTTAGCTATTTATAGAATATTTGCTAACCAATATAATAATTATTAATATATCAATATTTGGTTTAAAAATTAACAAACCATATTAAATGACTGAAATTATAGTTAAAATATAAAGCAACCCAATTGAATAATAATGACCAATAAAATTTTAATAAATAACCAAATAATATAATTATCTTTATTATATCAATTTTCCACAAATTATATTTATTTTAATAATATTTTAAAAGAGGTGGTTTAATTTATTTATAATAAATAAAATTTAATATATTAATATACATTATCCACAATTAGTAGGTATATAAAGGGTCTTTCAGGTCTTTGTATGTTACAAATACTAGTAGTAAAACAAATATTTTAACATGTAATTAAAATATTCTATGAGGTAAATAGGTTATTATAATACTAGCTGCAAACTATCTAATTACATGATCACTCTTAGTATTTTGTAGTGAATAATGAATTTTCATTACGAAACGTAAAGAGAGAAATAAAGTGTACCTATTCAGACTTAATAAGTAAACTGTAAGAATTTGTGTCCCATAAATTTGTTGTCATAGGCATTTAACATAGGAAAACAGTTTTTGGTAAAAAATTAGTAAACTGTCCAGCTAAAAACTAAGTCACCATAATACTACATGTATTCCTAAATTTTATTTTATACAGGTTATTTCATTTTAATAGCACAATTACGAAATTTACAAAAAAGTATTAATTTTTTCAAGTAGTGCTTTTATTACTATATATGCATAATGGTGAAAATTTCCGAAACTATTGGTTTTAAGCATAGGATACCTCAATAACACATGAAGATAATACAAAACGACCCAACTGAATTATAAAATATAGGGTGCTCCATTTGAAAATGACGAGTTGTAGTCATTAGAAATTGAGTAAATTTGATACGAAATTGAACATAGAGCATAGTTACAGTTGTACAGAAAAAAACCTTAATTTTTACTATTAAAATAATTTCAGTATGTCTTTATAACGCAATGTGTTTATTTGGACTTTTTTAGAGAATAAACAGAATAACTTGGCAACGCCGCGGAAAACTAAAACAAAATTAATATGTCAGTATAGGACAATGAAATACAATTGAAAAAATATAAAAATATATAGAATGTTCCATTTAAAAAAGTCAAATAATTCTCGCCGAATTGTAATGCAAAACCTTGTGTATGTCAAAATAATTTTACGTTATGCTCCTCGAAATGCCGAATAAATTCTTTTAATAAATCCATGCTGTATTTCTAATTTAAAAAATTGAAAATCCCAATAAATTCATTATAAAAAGTGTGTGAACAAAGTGCACACCAAAATTACTTAATCATTTAATCTTGGAAGTTATGAGCAAAAATTAAAACAGTAAAAGTTACATTTTTGTTCATATCTAGTAACCTATGCATTTTTTTTTAGGAAAAAAAGACATGTTTGAAATTGTTCCTTGTATCTTTTACCGTCCTCGAGATCACCATACTTTACAAGTTATTTGTGGATCAGTAAAGTCTTTTATTCTAAAAAAATTGGCTTGTTACTTCACGCCTCTAAATTAACTACTAAGAATGATCATGTTTACATTTACATATTTTAAACTACTTGAACAGGAAAATTTTATTGTTTACTGACCCGTCAGTTAACAGACACAATAATATCATTGCATTCGTGATTCAATTTTCAGTAGCTGCAATCAGATGACCCTGATATGATTTAATGATTGAACTTGATTGGTATTAATGTAATAGAATCTTCGGTGTTTCAATTAAGAAGTCATTTGCGATATAATATGAGAAATTTACTGCATCTCTTAACCGCAAATAAATAGTTAAGAGCAGTTATACCCTATTAAACCCGAAACTAGTTCATCTGTTCATCCAATTACTTATTAATCCTGTATTAATCCGGCCCTCCTTATTCCTGCTATAACCCGCGCTATTCAAACTGCGTTTTACGAGCGTGCGACCTCAGAATCTGCTCGTCCTGCCGCAGACCACTGTAAACAGGCCTTTATTCGCGCGTGGACATGTGTAAACCGGCACACATGTGTAAGACGAGGCCGCCTGTGTAATTAAGGACACCCGGAACAGTTGACGGTGCTCGATTTCACAGCAGACTTGGATAATTGATTCTCCAAGCACGACGGTTTTTGTATTAATTTTCCAACGAAAATGTTGTCAAGAAAATTGAAGTAATTGTTACAAATTAAACACAAAAACGAATACAGTTGCTGGGTTTTATAGTTGAAACTTTAATTACAAAACGGATGAGAACTACTTCCATGACAAGAAAATTCACCATTGGAACTATTCTTAATTCTTTGGAATAAATGAATTGTGTTTCATTTCGAAATACATATACCGTATTTTTTAACGTGAAACATGATATTTAACATATCCATGGTTGCGACTTGATATTTGATTGACAGAAATGTATATTTGTTTGTCTCATTTAAAATGACAGGCCTACATCAAGTGCAACAACAATTTTAAGAATCATTAATAACTTTAGAGGAAATGGTAGAATAGTAAAATGGTCTGCTAGATCGCTCGATCTTATACACTAGATTCTCTTTATTGGTGACCTTTAAAATCAGACATTTGTACTGGAGAAAATCTTCAAAATTAAGATCAATTAAAAGTTTCTCAAAATATTACAATTATCCAAATAACATCGCATGTAAAGTTAAAAGTCGGATTTTTGAAAATCTATTGTAATTATTATTTAATTTCGCCGAGAGAACGTCTCTTCTACAAATTTCGCCGAAAAAACAATCTCTTTTACAAATTTCGCCAAATGAATATGTCTCCCATAAATTTCGCCGAGGGAACAAATTTTGTACAAATTTCGCCAAGAGAACATAGTTTCTACAAATTTGGCCGAGAAAAAACATCTCTTCTACAAATTTCGCCGAAAGAACATATGTTCCATGGATAGCACCAAGAGAACATCTTACAAAATTTTACCGAAAGAACATCTCTTCCACAAGTTTCGCCGAGAGAACGTCTCTTCTACACTATTTGTTTATTTTAAATTATTTATTTCAATAATTTTGTAATACCTACACCCGCAATAAATAAAGTGAAAATAAATTTATATCTAAGTAATTTTAAATGTAAAAATTAATGAAAACCACAATCGAAATTGTTGATACGGATTGTAGTAGTAGAAACAGTAAAAATGTTGAGAAATAAAATAGATGACGGAGATATAAAAATAGATGATATATTTATGATAAACTTGGAAAACTATTGGTAATCGGTGTTGAAAACATGTTGGTTATTTTTCTTCCTCTCTTTCGCCGTCCTTTCTAGTGGAGCACTTTACTCATTTCTGCGACCAATCAGCGTCACATTTAGGGACAAATTGCTATTCGATTCCGCCTAACGGCAGCCGATTTGTTTCCTCGTGTCGTCGCTATATTTCACCGAATCCCAAGTCGTTATAAAACAGAACTCATACATTAACACTCACGGCTTGTTACCAACCATTAAAAAATAAAGTCCCTGTCCCCAGCCTGTCACGGAATGTAGACGATCGATTTGAGAATTGGATGAATGCGTTTCAAGTCTTTCAGCTCCATAGGCGTCGGGGAAACTTTTCGGAAAGGTACATTAAAGATCAACAATTACGTGTTCGAATAGATACTATCGAAATTATTTTCTTGAGTAGAAGATGATTAAGTGTCAGCCACTACGGTTGTGTGGTCGTGCGTGTCTTTTCTGATCGTGTATATAAGCAACATAGCCCGTCTTGTCCAATTGGATGGGTTACCGCACAACGGCTCGCTATGTCCTGACCCTGCAGAGATTGTAGGCTGACAACCTTCATCACTAAAATGCAAGTAAAACCTGTTATAAAAACAAAGTACCCCAGGTACTTGAGGCCCTGTTCCACTTAGGAATGTCGTGCCATAGATGGAAGAAGATGATTAAGTACGGATTGAACAAAAGTCATTGTGTAAAAAATAATCAACCTTGAGAATTGACAATTATATCTGGCTGTTACTTATCAACCAGATAAATTTATATTGAAAAACGCGTTTTTATTACCAAGGACTTTGCCGCTAGATAAATTTAATTTGTTTGGTAGTTAACAGGAACTTTGACAGACGATTGAAAAACTGATCCTAAGTCTTCTAACCTTTCTAAAATTGGAGCATTGTCTCTTTGTAGGCATAAGGAAACTTTTGGGCAATAAAACAAAACGTATTTATCGTTCTATATTGGTTTGTCTTTGCACCAATCTGGTTTTAATCGTATCCATGTTTTTTATTCTGTTAATCGACGTTACAATAGTGGACTCCGTTGAAGCGTCTTGTTGTAAATAATATTATATTTGTACCAGTAATACGTTATACGGGTATCTCAATTGGATAACATGCTTTGATTCGAACTGAGTAAAGTGAGATATAGGAATCTAATCCCAACGTTGTCTAGTAAAATAAAATATCGCTGTATTTGAGTGGTATGAAACCTACAATAAGCTATGGGTTATAGATCCCTTGTAGACAAGTAAAATTAGTTACAAAACAAGTACTCCAAGTCCTTGAGGACATGTTCCATCTAGAAATGTTGAGCCACAAATGATGATGCATGTCAAATTTACAGCAATCGATCATTGTTACGAAGTACATGTCTCTACTTGAATTGAACTGACAAGAGAATCTCAGTACCTGTCCAATCGATATTAATCTGGATTTTTTTTTCTGACTTAGTTTGGTATCAAATGAAAAGTCCCAAAGCCAAAAATCTCCGGTCTTTTTCTTTCTCAAGATAAGTGATTTTAATAGTTATTTAAGCTGCAAGGAATGTAAGTGCATTATAACTTTAGAGAAGGTATGCACTGAGGTAGAGCCTGCGAAACCGTACAATAGTAGTTGTATTGGGTACTTACATTTCGAGTCTCTTATTATATTTTTTGCGCTACCAGCAACAATTAACTTAATTTGTAAAATATGACAGTTCAAATTTATTTATTTGCAACTTTTTATAGTTGAGCCGTTGATAGACGACCAAATGTATTTAAAATTCCTGTTTTTCATTTGTACCATTTTCAAAATTTTATGAACATATGAATAACTCATCTGTTTTATAAAAATTCCTCAACCTAAACAATATGTAATATTATTATAATTTATTTATGGTATTTTTTTAGGAAAAACTGTTTAAAGCTTCAAGTAAAGTATTACTTTCGATTAACTAATTGTAGTCAAAATCTAATCAGTTCATCATATTTGAATATAACTCTTAAATATCACATATTACATTTTTTATATGTATCGTATTGGAGTTATCGTAGACGAAAAATTGTCACAGACACTCATACACACACACGGACATACAAACATCACAGTAAAAATAGCAAAATCATATTCTAGAGACTTAAAATCGTGCTCTTATGTAGAAAACTCACACACGAGAAATTTGACCAAAAACAATACCTCCCTTTTCTATATATTGATAGGTGGGATGTAAAAAGAACTTCCTTTCCTCACCACGTAAATAAAAAAAAATATTAATATCGAATGGACAGGTAGTGAGGTTTCCTTGTAACTGCAAGTAGTGTGAATCTATGTTCAAATTCCAACGTCGCCAACTGTTAAAAACAGCGTTAGTTCCAAGTAGTTCGGAATGTAAGATGTAGGTTCCTGACGAGTATAAATACCCTAGGTTGTTGAGACCCTGTTCATCTAGCTTAAACCACAGGGAATGATAAATAAGTTATATCTTGTGTAAAAAAGTCGAAGTCAGGTATGTTCATGATTGGTATCGTGCATTAGACGTCCCAACAATCGATACCTGTCAGGAACTTGCGTGCCTCTACTTGAAATTCTCCGTCACTGGTCTCCAATTCTTCTCCTTTCATCACCTTTGCGTTGGTGCTGTCTCTTACCTATTCTCGATTTACGTATATTGATTCAACAATTGCCTCTAAAAGCTCTAGTCCCTGTGCTGATTTCGCCGAAGCGGTTGGCTGCTGCTGATGCGATCAAACAGCACTCCGCTTCATGGAAATCTCACTTATTGCCACAAGACGGTGGTACGGGTTTTTATTTGCGCACTGTGATCAAAAGGAAATTAAAGGAAATAACTGAATGTTTACATTTTATATTTTTTCAGGCAGAATTATTTATTTTGTATAACATACATGTGTAAATATTTGCCTCAAAACTGATTTCAGAGATAAATTGAAAATCATATTTCAATATAGAAATACATCATTCATAACTGATTTTACTTTCACCGTGTACGTTACAGACAACGCTGCCAAATATTATTAAAAAAAAAATGAGCATGTGTGATCGTCACTTAGTAGAATAATTATATTTGCTTGATAAACCCGAGTTCTAATCTCGTTGAGAGGTTGAGTCAAATTCTGCATCACCTATTTCTAACCTTAAAAATCTGATGTAAACACCACATGATTTCTTTATACGTTAAATTATACACATTTCTTGCTGTACTTCATTTAAACTTATTTCACTTTAAAGTGAGATCATTCTACGAGAAATCGTTCTTCTTCCATTCTTTTCATATCTCCGAACTTTGTTTCGACATATTTAATCATGTTTTAAAAATTTATAATCATTTATAGCAGTACACAATAGTATATTGTGCAACAAGTGCAGAAAGTCGCCTATTTCCCACGAGATGTGAAACATGTCAAGGGGATAAAAGTAGAAGAAATAGCATTAAAATATAAAGAACTAATGAAGAAGATCAAAAAACAATTCAAGCAAATTCTATAAAGAATGGATGATAAGAGAAAAAATCAATAATAATAATGAATAAAAGGAGAAGAAATAATAAGAAAATATTAAATAATTTATTATTAAAAAACTTCCAATATACCCGATACTAAATTTCGAACCGATCAGGGGTAGCAGTCTATAACTTCGGATGTTGTCATTTGTAGTTGTTATGATATCAATTGTAAATATCAACTACAATGTATACTTGTTATTCAATAACAGTAATAGTTATTTATGGTTGATTCTACAAATACCAACTTGTTAAAATATCAATTACGAACGTCAAATGTTAAATGTCACCATGGTTAAAATTCAAATTTGCAGTGAATTTAAGACATTCCCACATCAGTGTAGATTTGTAGAGTGTTCTTTATAAATGTTCTTTATATATGTGTGAGTACATGTAAGTATGTATCAACCATAAATAACCATTACCGTTATTGAATAACAAGTTTAGTTGTAGTTGATATCATAACACGTCCAAATGATAGCAACCAAAGTTATAGAATCCCACTCCATATCTGTAGAAGTTGCATCCACCTTCTTACCAACTAGAAAAGATTTAGTGATCTTCAAACGGCTAAACAGATTTTGTTGAATCATAACTAGCAACACTCGATTAAGTCACCTTTCAAACAAAACAATACGTAATCAAAATCGGTTCATCTATTTGGGAACGATGCTAGACAGACAGTACAGACACAGACAAACAGACACAAAAACAATTATACCTCGTAAGGCGTCGGTTTAGGTCGTCGTAATATTTGGGCGTCCAGGACTAAAATACAGGCCATCTAATTACATTGAACTGAGGAATATTTTAATTGGATAAACCAATTATTCCTTTACAATCTCTTATATTTTGCAATGAAGCACTCATTAAAATTAAAAATGTTGTTGAAATCATGAATGGTTATCTTTATAAACAGCATAAAAATATAATTTTTTTTAAATTTCTAATTTTTATCTTTAAATTGGGAACAAAAATGTTTCAATAAGCTTTGATTGTAGGTATTACTAAATTGCTTTATACCCTTTTTCTTTCTGCTTCGGTACCATGAGTGTCTATTTAATGTTCTCTTCTAATTTGCATAAAGTAAACTTGGATAAACGGAGTAATGAATGTGCATGTTGAGATATTTATATTACAGAAATTAATAACTGTTCGATCTATGAATGATCAGCAGAACATATTAGAAACGTTTCCATCTATCAATAACTATTCCCATACGGCGCAATATTAATTAATACAAGCCAAATATTTCAATCCCGTCCAATGTTCGTATCAGTCTCTCAACGAAGCGGCAACCGGAATTCTAGGCGCTTGGAAAATGCCTGCCACCATCGCTACACTGTTGCACTTGTTTATGAATTTTTCAGTCCTAGGGAATTTCATTTGGGGAATTTTTTAGGGAATTTATTGTGACTGAATTATGGCATAGAAAATTATGAACGGAATTTTAAATTGTGTATTGATTAGGGAATTTTATATGTTGGCATGATTGCATTTTTCCGCAAATATTGCTCCATCCACAAGAAATTTAATTAAAAATGTTTTATTAAATTTGGATAAATTTGTGCATTCTATTGAAAAGTTTTTTTGCTTGTACTGTGTTTGGAACATGTACTATGTATCTGACACGTTATACTATACAGAAATGTGAAACTATGTTTGTAATAACTGTAACATAAAAATAAAGAAAATATTTTTCAATTTTCTGCGTTATTAAAAACGTTCAACTTTTAAAACGACATCCACAGATGTAGATTTAATTCGGTTTATTTCTTTATTCGTATTGGATTCCAAGTTGAGTCAAATTAATTTTACGTAGTTTGATTCTAAGGAAAGTACTTCACGGAACATTTTTAGTTTTTCGATTAACATTTTTTCTTCTACACGTCAAAAAAAATGTGGAAAATATACAAATGCTATTATATTTTAATATACTGTATTGTTAAATACAGGACAAACATATTTCATATCTACAAGTGTAATACTGATATTGTAGTTATAGTTTTGAACAATCTATTTCATATTCTCGGGTGAATTCGTGTAATTTCCGAAGTAAACAAATGACAAAACTGACAATATTGTAGTTGTAGAATAAACTAACGAAACTACCAACACACATGAAGCATAAATTGTCCACGCCAAAATCACCTTCATAAAAGATAAGAATGACATATTGAAGTTTTTTTATTATTTGAAAATATTTGTTACCACGGTTACACTATTGTGTTTATTTCAAATTTTTTCTCTGGATAGACACAGATTGCATATACTGCATAGTGATTCGAACACTCGAACTTAGAGATTTAACATGAGAAATCATATTTTCGTAATTTCCTGCTTTCCTAATTATTTTAGGTAAAAAAGCTTCAAATAACAGTTGTAAAGCATAAAATTTTACATCTGAATTAATGAACAAAAATAATTTTTCAGACGACCACATATGAAAGAAGCCATATTTACACTGTAATTAACACCAGAAAATGTAATATAGCACACGGTGTGTGTTATAATAACACACTAGTGTGTTATATAACCGGATATGACGATAAGTGGTCAATAGATGGAACTTTGATAATGAAATGTAACAAAATTAACGAAAATTTGCTTCAAACTACGATTTTAAAATTGGTAGTGAATTAATAACAAAAATAAAGAGTCAAAATGTACTGATAGTTTTATTAATTGTTCAAATAATACGTACTAGACTTCCAAATCAGTTTCCGGTTAACTAGTGATACTTAACCTCAAACCCAAATTTCAATGCTTTCGTGAGTTGTGTTTGACATTGACACTTTTGTATAAACCCTCTTTTTATTATAATATTTTGTGGTTGTCTGAAAAATAGTGTACATAACTCGCTTGAAAGTGCATAGCAACGCTCGTGTATTAAATCACTCGGCACTACACGCCTCGTTCTTCAATCTCTACACACGCTTGCTATTTACCACTTTCCACGCTTGTTATGTAAATAACTATTACGTGTCTTGTAAGCTCAGAAATTATGTATGAAAATGATGTAAATCACTTAAAAAATAACGGTAGCCATGGAATTGAGTCAAAAATGAACAAATGTTTATGGGTTTATCTGTCAAGTTAGCGACTTATCTCGGCTAGTTAAGAGACTTATCAGACACTTATTAGGATAAAACAAGTTTATTTTTAGAGTTGCAGTCATTTAATAAAATCCACTAATACACTAGGTGTATTATGACTGCAACTCTAAAAATAACCTTCTTTTATTAACATCCAGTCGATAAAACCAATCCTACTTATTAGGATATTGAAAAACCATCCCTTAGAGTAGTAAAATTTTGACATTGTAACTGACCATTTGTAAGGTTATCCTTAGCAATGACGAAAAAACATAAACAGCACTCAATTACATTAACCATCTATTAAATTCAACAAACGAGGTTATGTGATATGATATGTGGTCAGATAAATTTTTCCGGACATAAAGACCAATAGAATCTGCAACCGGAGACAATATCCAACAGGTGACCTGCGACCTGGTGATTAGCGTGCGAGTAACAACACGCATGCAATGAAGCCATGAAGGGCAGACACAGAGATACAGACACAGATAGAATCAGCATCACAAACACAATCTAGTAAGCCGTGAGAAGACAGTATACAAATCCATATCCGCTATCTGCAGCCGTGAATTTACAATTGAGCATGTTTAGTGTTTGATTTAGGCTCTCAAACAGATTGCATTAATGGCTTTGTTTAGCCGAGCCACGGAATCATTATGCAAATAAGACGGGCACCGCAGGCTTGGAATTCATTGGCAATCTATAATATCAATATCGGATTCCTGGTTGCCTGCTCCCTAGACACATGCCTTAAGCAGGGACGGACTCAGAGGTAATTAATGCGTTTGTAATTGTGAATTGGCTAGCACTATAGGTTATATATAGTAAATTAAAAAATGTAAATGTTCTTTTCAAGAACTCATCAATAAGTATTATATGCGATAGGATATATAATATAAGGTTTAGAGCAAAGGTTGTTGTAAAAAGAGATTGATTGCAATAAACCTTATAATACTGCACGGAATACAAAACTCGGTAAAAGTTGAGGTACGACGCGTTTCGATCTTTCGATCATCTTCAGGTAATCGAAAGCAACCAAGAGATGGCAGGACAAAATAAACCCAATGTCACCCATTTAAGTTACACTACACGACCTTGGTAGCACTTCCACCAATTTTCATTAGTGTGTAATTATTGTACTTTTCCTATACAGGGTGACCAATATCGAAAACTGTAATGCCTGGTTGCACCACCTTCGCTCAAATATTTAAACCAGGTTTTACTCTAAGTGTAGTTTAAAATTGTTGTACCGTCCCACCCCGTAAATGAGGTATAGATGTGTTAAGCTTGGTTTAAATTTACGCTTCCAAATACGACGGTTTAGCACAGTGACGATCAGGCAATTTTATTTGGGTGGGCGCAGACCGGTCCGACATTTTTTTGGATGGGCACCCAAAGTGTGAAAAACCAATATTTTTTTTATAAATAAATGTTATTTAACAAAAATAAAAGAATATTGCATTATAACAACTTGGAACGAGGTATTTTTTTACCTTTGGTTAAAGTGTCGGTTACCTTACCAATTGATTTACAGAAAAACATCGTATAGAAAAACTGTCGTAAGTTGTCAAAAATATACGATATATATTATTTCGATGCAATATTTTTCTATTAACCGATGGTTAAGGTATCCCAAACAAAACTTACATTACATTCAATTTTGAATTATCAGTCAAGCATGTCTTGAAATAAAAGTGTATTTTACTTTGTTCAAGTAAATTTTTTTTCCAATTATCTTTCAATATTTTTATAATTAAATTTGCAAAACTAAAATTTACTGAATAATTATCTCGGGAACTATAAGAGCTACGAGGTCGGTTAAATTAGCAAACAATTTCTATTTTATAAGACTACTTTAATGAGCGAAAAAAATTTTTTTTCCATCAGTGGTTCTCAAAATACTTCTATAAATAACTTTCTTATTTCAAATGGGAACATACTTTTTTTATTTACTTATTCGATTCAGTATTTTTTTTTAATTCAACGATATCCATATGTAATACCCTTACATAACAAAATTTTTGAGAAAAATGTAAAATTATGTATGTATCATTTTTATTTAAATATGACTATTCAAAGAGTGCTATGGAAGAAACAGAAAATAAAACAATTGTTAATATTATTGCTGTCAAACTTTTCAAGTGTACTTTTGTAACTTGAAGAAAATTATTAAAAATTTTGCAATTATTTCTGCATTTGATTTACTTGTTTTCTTCCACACCACTCTTTGAATAATCATGTCCCATGCTTAACAAGTTATTTGGGACACATATATTTCAATAGGAGCAACATACCTTTAATAATTTTTCTATTTGAATCTTTTTAAACAAAACAGTCAAAGACAAAAATACTACAGGTAAATTAATTATCGGATTTTGTACAAAAAGATAATTCTTATCGTGTACCGTCTGTATCAAGCTTTGTAATTGTGTCTTCAACCGAGTTTTCAAATCCTAATGTGGATAAATTTCAATACAGCAAGAATGTGTTTCACTCGGTAACGTTAAAGGTCGTAAAAGAAAAGCAAAGTACAATAATTCAAACACAAATCCATAGAAAGTAAAATTACCCTGGCAGGACGATTCATCATTTAGCCTGAATATAACTTCCTCTTTCCATCTTTCATATTTAAATCCCCAAACTTATTCGAGGTAGCAGGCTCGAAACATTTTCATTTGATAATAACACACATAAGTTAAATGGACCCGAATCCAGTTGCCCATCCAAGTTGAAGTAACTTGTCCAAAACACCCTCCCTCACAGCTTGTCTGGGCCGCTCTAAAGAAATGTGTTCTGTTTATCTTAATTATCTGTCAAACAACTTGATGGGATTGCTAATTATAACAAGTGTTTTGAAGAATTTATTCCGAAGCGAAAAGATGAGTTTTCAAGATGTGGCATAAATAAATTCTAAAGCGAATCCAGTAACTTTTAATAAGCATTACTTCAAAATATCATTTTCTTGTATTTCTTTTCCTTAAAAAATTTTTTACATTATAAACATACAAAAAAGTAAATATATTTTTAAAAATCAATCAAAATTCATTTTATACTCAATATTGTTTGACAATGACTATAAAAAATTCACAGAAGATAACGAGTAATATAGATGCGAAATTTTGTACTATTATTTTTCTATATGCGCATCACATATACTCGCCAATTTATGTGTTTTATTTTTATTAATTTTCAAATTAAAATATTACCTATGATTATAGGAATAGTAAACAGTAATAAATTAATAAAATTTCGTGACGTACCTATCAATAGAATTGGTGATAAAAATCAGAAATTGTTATTTCTTTTTATATTTCAATGAAAAATAGATTTTTGTACGGAATAATTAATAATTAAGAAAATTTTAGGAAAACTTTTAGGAATAGCAGTCATTTAATAAATTCTAGAAATATACTAACCTCTTTGACACTTTTGACTATAAAGCAGTCTTCATCAGGGTAACAATTTGTGATTTCTTCTTTCTAGTTAGGTAATAGTCAAAAATATTTTAAATTTGCACTTGAAATGTAATGTTTCTTCAGGTATTTATTAATTGTATAAAACTGCCACTGTATTATTTTAACCTTTGTTTGACTAGTGCTTCGTTTTTTACATCTTTTTGACTATTACTTGACTACAAATTTCTTGCTTAATTCAGTAGATTGATAACTGTTAAGTAACATGTATTTCTTTGAATTTTATCTACATTTCATGAATGATTTTTGTAATAGTTTATATGACATATTGGGAGTGGTAATTATGTACTATACTTTTCTACGACCATTATCTGACAGTATTTTGATGACACTACGATCACACAATTTACTAAAAGGATTGATATATCACTAGTAAATAGTGCCAACTACAGAAAATAAAAACAACTACTCAAACTGTTAACCTCAAAATAATAAATTTAAACTATTTACAACCCAATAAAACTACTATAAAGAATATTTCTTGTATATTTCTTCATTCGTCGTAATGTTTTAAATTAATTATAATTACTTTGTTTTACTTATATACTACTAACATAATTTCGGTACATCAAAAATTCCTATACGCCTAAGAAAAGTGACACTTAGATAACCTACAAGTTGTACAATATTGACTATTTTCATTTATGATCGTAGAAAAAATAATTTGTGTTCTTCTGCAATAATTTTTAATAACCAATTATAAATCTAACGAAGACTAATTTATATTTGAAACGTAGGTGTATTTTTATATTTTAATTATTTATTTTTAATGCTGAAAATTTTATAATTTTTACATCATTATTTTTCATGTGTAGGAAAACTTCATTACAAATTTCAAATATTGACGCAGATATAGTAGGTATAACTTACATATAGAGGCAAATAAAATAAATTATTATAATTATGAATATATAATTAACAATCTATTCAACTACATTAAAATAAAGTACCTAAAACTAACAATAATAATTCGTTTTGTTTATTTTTCAATATTGTATTGTGTAATATAAACTTTTCCCGATATTATTATGGTAAATAAATAATATTGTAAAAATTCTTTAGAGAATAAAATAAATAATTATATTTATTTATATATCCGATTAAAATAGCAATTATAATTATTTATCAGAAAAAACATTTTTCATGGTAAATAAATCGCTTTTAATAACGTATTTACATAAATTATATTTTTTGCCGCAAAATTTCAATATGTACCTCATTCATTTATAATTATATTTCTGTTATATTTAAATTGCAAGCACATGTAGTTGCAAAATTAAATGTAGATATGTTTACTTAATTGTTAATTTAGTATGCACGTATGTATTTATTATTTTAATGTACACCTATATTTAATTTGTAATGTTGCAAATTAAAATGGAAGTAAAACGTATAAATAAAATAATTATTTGTATACCTAGGTTTGAAAGTAGATCTTTACAAAAACACCTTCAGTCGAATAAGGACTTGTTTTATAATTACGTTGTGAGAGAAAATATCAAACGCCGAGATATAAGATGTAAGTCTCAGATTCGAACCCCGCGGTTGAAATATTCTTTTTACAACTTATTTCAGTGACCAAAAATTGTGTTTTAGGATTTCGATTTTACTATCGGAGAAATAATTATAGTCACTCGGTAATAAAGATCATAAACTATTACATTTTTTTACATTCAAAATGATGAGCATTTTATATTCCTTTTTTCTTACGTTTCTATTAATCTTAATACTACTCTTAAATTATATGGCCAAAAAAATATTTTTACATATAATATTCTTTATACAGTATACTTTTAGACAGCACATTTATAATTGTATAATTATTTATTTGACATAAATATAAATAATGTCTATTCGGAAAACTATTCAACGGTTTTACTTGAAATTAAAATATGTTAGATAAATCATCAAATTTAAGAATATTTTTTTTTATTTCACAAAAGAAAACGACACTGTTTTAAAAATATTAATAATTTACGCGGCCAACGTGTTTAAAATGTTACAATATAATTTTTAAAAATTATTATACATGGAAGTTATGTATATTTTTCCATATGTTATGTTTAAGTATCTTTAAAAATGTTGCGTATTAATTAAATTTTAAAAAATATATATTAAAAAGCGATATCACGATCACGAACAATAATTGAAATGCTGTCTCTTTGTTTATATAAAAACAAGACAAGGAGATGTATTTATAATATTCTAAAATTTGAAAATAATAATAGAACATCTTCATCAATTTAAAGTTAAACTTCCTCTTCTTCAAATTCGTATCAAAAAATGCTGTCCTCTTATACCTACATTTATTCTATTATTTTTTAAACGGCTGTACTTAAAAAATCCTTCTTTTTCATAATATATCATCATTCATTTATTATGAAAGATGATCATTTTAAAATTTACCACAATTTTTGATATATGCATTATTATAGAATTATTTCTCCGATAGTAGTATCAGATTTTGTTACAGTAAAATAAATTAAAAAAAAATATTAATTTTGAAGCCAATATCAAATCGATGTGACAGTCACCCGAAAATATTAAACCATAATATGAACCCCATTACGAAAGCGAATAAACTGATGAAACAATAATATCTAGCGTGCGTGACAGAAAAAGTGAAACACAACAGCATCGGCCGAGGTTCACTTATCAGCGACGTCAAAAACAAACACGGGCCATCCGGACGTGACTGCGTGACGCGTGACGTGCGAGCGTGAGTGCGCATGGGCTTCATTCACGCTGCAAAAATCAATGCGCAAAAACATCAATAGTGCAATTGATTGATTAGTTATTAATATGTAATAATAGATACCCCAAAAGTAATGCTTCTTAAACTTAAAATATGGTAAACAATACAAAACTTTTTCCGGAATTCGCAAAAATATCAATAGTGCACTAAATTGATTCATTGGTTATTAATATGTAACAACAGATACTCAAAAAGTAATGTTTCTCAAATTTAAAATATGGTAAACAATATAAAAAATTTGTCTCATATGTGGATAAGATTATTAAGCTGGCATTTGAACCCCAGTGGTTGAAATGTGAAGTGATAAAATAAGTCACATGTGTGAGAAATGACAAATGGGATAGAAATTTGAATTCTTGAATTTTTGTATCATATCATATATATCTCATCATTGTAAAATTCACTATCATATTGGGGATTAAGTTTAAATAAACGTAGGTTTTCCAGCGTTATGTTTTATTTGTATATTGTTGTTATACCTACTTGTCAGAAAATTTTATAACCCAAAAAGCAAATGTCAAAATCGTTATCTACGTTTCATTTTAAATGAGACAAGCAATTATACATGCTGTTAATCAAATATCAAGTCTTAACCATGGATATGTTTGCATGTTTCACGTAAAGAAATCACACTCTGGTCAGTTCAGATCAGAACGCGCAATCAGGTTGTTTCATTTGATGGAGCAAAGCAGTTTTTGAGCAATTATTTCAAGCACTTCATTTTCACCCAATGAGAATGCTTCATTTGATGTCCGAAGGTAGTTTTTCAGTGAAGAAATTTGATAAAACCACAGTATCAGAATCATGGTTACAGTTTGTTGATATCTAATATTTTATATTTGAACTATTGTCACTTGTGAAATAATCAAGCAAATATAATTCGAGGTATGAATTTAATTGTTAAAATTTACTTATAATTCCTGCGAAGTAACGACAACTCAGGTCAAAAATAATTCATAAATCACTCCAGCTTATAACTATACGTAAAATTTTCCAATGAATTCATGGCTCTTATTACTTATGATAAAAAAAAATTTAAAAACCACTGTTAAATCGTCATGGTTAAAAATTTTATAGAAACGTAACTTGAATCGAAAATGATTCTCAAATTATTGTTTTTCTGTTACTACTCAAAACTATTGAAAAATTTATCGATAAGTTCATGGACATACATAAAAACCGAAACACCATGAAAATCCTCACTAAAATAACTAAATAATAAATTTCCCTAAGCAAGTGTTACTTCCAAAACCAAAGTTGCGAAAATAATCCTGTAGCTGTATGAAAAAGCTGGAATCCAGACACCTGACAATTAAAAGTTTGGTTCGATGATCTTGAACCCTGATCCGCACCTGAGCTGCGACATTTTAATCCCGAGATCCGGCGCTACATTCGAGAGGCGGAGGGCCCTCCAGTCGAGACTCTCGCCTGAGACAATGAGGCTGGAGGGCCATACAGCGAGAGCGGCGTTTATGAATATGGCTTTGTCACGAGATCACACGAATTCCGCTCAGTAATTGTTTTATTGTTTGCGAAAGAGTGATGTAAGAAAAAGGACATAGAAAGCGTTATTGTAACGAACAAGAATTTGATAGAGTATTGTGAGGAATGCTGCTGTTCTTTAGCAAAGGAACTCTCTTCTCAAATAAAGACGAACATACATACCTATCCGTAAACTGTTAAATTCACTTTAAAATTTGAACATTAATATAACGAAATTTAAAAATCGCAAATATATAAATTCGGAGTAAATCATTAACTTAAAATGTGATGTGTCCAACACATTACCACTTGTCACTGTAGTAATATAATCTACATAAGTTTTTCAGCACATTTAATTTGTAGTTTTATATTTAGTTTGTTATTCATTTCATACATAAAATTTCCTTCATAAAATTTGTATGACCAATAAACAGCTATTTACGACGTTACTAAAACCGGAACCGAACTTACGTGATTCACACATGGAAATATATTCCTTATATATTGCTTCCATTTTTTTTAATTGTACAATAAAGCTACTTCATATTTACTTATTTTATCTTTCAAACTTACTTACATCAAATTTGACATCATTTGTCAAATTTTGTGAACATATGAATAACTCATCTGTTTTATCGAAATTCCTCAGCCTGAACGATATGTAAAATTATTATAATTTATATATTTTTTCTGTTTAACTAGAAGTTATATATAAACAAAATTAAGCAGCTCAGTAGAAAAACTAAAATTCTTTACATGTAATAATAATGTAATTTGCAAAAAAATGGTATTTAGAGGTATTTTTTAGGAAAAACGGTTTAAAGATTCAAAGTACTACTCTTGATTAACCAATTGTAATCAAAATTTAATCGTCACAGATACACACAAACATACACACATAACGGGAAATATAGTAAAATCGTATTCTAGGGACCCTAATTCGTGCTCATATGTTGAAAACTCACACTTGGAAAATTTGACTAGAAAAAATACCTCTCTTATCCCTTATATATTGATATATAAAATAAAAGTCTTAGTCATTTGTCACTTATGACCATAACAATCATAAACTTTCAACAGAATTATGTTAAAATAAGGTACGATTTAAAGAATTTAAATTTAGTAACTACTGTTGATATAAAAGTTGTACTTTATCCTAGATAGTAGTATATGTTTTGTTTTAATGAGTTGCCATATATATAATTGATGTGTGTAAAACTGTCATCCATGTTTATTATTTGTATTTATATTATCTTTAATATAAACTGAATTAAAACCAATTCACAGTTTTATTTGTGTCTAATAACAACAACTACGAAATAGAAGATTGTACAAATATTTTGTACTGTAAAGAACAATAATGCCGTAAAGTCTCATTTACCGGACTGAAATCACAATTGTAAAAATGGAAATGCGACATAGTATAAAATAAAAGGTTTAAATGCAAGTTTTGGTTGATTGTGATTGAATTAGAGAACAATATCTTCTCATTCTCACACATACATACATACATAAAATCAAAAACACCATAATTATAACTTCAAAACTGTTAAAAATGTTTATATTAAACAAACGCTATTGTATTTTCATCATTATCCATAGAAACCTTTTTCCTAGTTGCCGAGGGAAAAAAATATAAAAAAAACCTTCAATGCATGTTTTGTTCATAATAGCATATGAAAACGCTATTTAATAGTATAATGTGAAATATTCAAAATAAGTTCGTGCACAGAATTCGGGGTAGAGTAGAGTAAATTTCTCTGATTTATATTATTAAACTGAAGTAATCTGTATTAAATAACATGTGGGAATACATGTAGTATTGTCCTGTACAATATGGTGACATAGTTGTTAGCCGGACAGTTTTTATTTTCCAAAAACTGTTTTCCCATGTTCCCATGTTATCATTATCGGTTTATACATTTACACATACAACCAAAAACACCATAATTATAACTTCAAAACCCTTAAAAATATTTATATTAAACAAACAATACTATTTTTATCATGATCCATAGAAACCATTTTCCTAGTTGCCGAGGAAAAAAATACAAAAAAAACACTTCCATGCATGTTTTGTTCATAATAGCATATGAAAACGCTATTTAATAGTATAATGTGAAATATTCAAAATAAGTTCGTGCGAAGAAGCCGGGTAGAGTATGCAAAGCGTAAGCGTTTATAGGCTCATCATCGTGCATACCTAATGCGGTTATAAAGATTTACAAGTGATATTCTATTGTATCAGTGGTAGGGTGTAAAATAAAAAGCAATAGTGCCATTTTCATAACCACGCATGTCTGTACGGCGTGTAAAGATTTTCAGGTTCAATTTCCCTCTTGGCTGCGTTCCAGAACCATTTTCACACATTCGCTTTTTTCTCTTAGTCTCAGCCGCCTCTCTATTCACCTCTCATTAAATAAAAAATATTTACACGGGGTCGCTATGATGGGAAAAAACACTTTTTCAGAAGAGATCCAAGGCAGAAAACCTGGATTATGTTTTTATATTCATTATTTGAAAATAGGTAAATGTATTTATGAGAAATAAAAATTAAACACCATATTGTACTCGTATGCATGTGTTCAAAATATTTTTATATAATGGAATATATACTGTAAACGTAAACATATCATGAGAATATGGACACCGCTGCCTTCATTTTTATGAAAAGTGCAGAGTATAGTTATATTTATTATACCGTTGGTTTACTTTAACATGAAACACAGAATTTGCCATATTCATGGATACGACTTCACATTTGATTGACAGCAATGTATCAAAGCGTTAACTTTAAAATGAAACACAGGTTGTCAAATTCACGTCATTATTAACAGTAATTTTTTTTTAAATAACACATTTTCATGTCATTGGCATGGGACGTGGTGGACAAATAGTGACCCAGTCTCCTGATATATATTTGATTTTTTTAAACTAGGGAACACTAGGAACGAAATTATTTAATGGGAATGTGTAAAATAATTAAGAATTAAAATACAAAATTTAAAATCATACTAATCTCAATATTAAATCTACTAATTTTCATTTTAAATTGAACGCTGAGAGGCTCAGATACATTGCTGACAATCATAAATGTCATATCGTAACCATAGCTATAAGAAATCCCATGTTTCACGTTAAAATAAACTCATGGTATAATAAATAAAAGAAAATTATTTTGATAAGAAATATAATAATATGGAATAAATAATAAGTTCGCGAATTAAAAAAAAAATGCTATCTATTGCAAGTATGTGGATCGATTTTTCGAGGGTTGCTCACAATACCTTCTACATTAGATGGATGAAAGATGAAAGAATCGAGAGTCTATCGTTTGCTGGGTAACCAGCAATAATTTATTATTGACCTAGGTCAATAATGTAAACTGTCACTTTTAAAGAATTTCAAGAAAAATACACACAAGATAATATAGACAACGAACATTAGAATAAAAAGTATAAAAAACAGTCGTATTTGTGGAGTACATCGCTAATTATATTTCAAATTTCTGCTACATTAATTAGGTTGCTTAGAAATAATACAAAGACATAAAATATAATATGTACAGAGCATTGCTTGTTGTTCCCTCAGGCGACTTAAATCATAAGTACATTATTTTGAATTCATGCAAAGAACTTGCTAGTGTTGAATAAAATAGAAAACGAACACTGTGTACAAATAGAACAACATTTTTAGGTTACGTTAAGTCCTTTATCTTATGCACATGTTTTAAAGTGTTTATTGAATAAAATCAAAAACGAACCCCCGTAGAGCGAAATAATAATAACTCTAGTGCACTTAGAAATCCTTCTACATTAAATAATTTTCCTTGCATTCCGCCTATTCGTTTTTATAATCTTTAACTTCTTCATTCTCATCATCCTCTGATTAAACATTTAATAATAGTTCTTCAGAACTCATAGAATAGCAACTAGATCGTCTACCTTTCTATGTGCGAACAGTTTTTTTCCTTGAATTGATCTTTTTGACAATAAAAATCCTCTTGTCCATCTCTCCTCAGTATATGTGGTCCATCTATCCTCAGAGCAGAGGCTAAATAGAACACTAAATTACTTATGAATGTGTACAAATGGAACAACATTTTTAGGTTACGTTAAGTCTTATGTCTCATGCACATATTTTAAAGTGTTTATTGAATAAAATCAAAAACGAACCACCGAACAAAGAAAAAAACAGATCTCAAAAGCTGCGACGTCTGCTCAACCACAATTACCGTCAAACACATCATTGAAGAATGCCCCAAATACATCTACCAAAGAATTAAGTTTAACATCTCATCCACAGTCAAAGAAACACTGAAAAATAATATGGACAACATGAAAAATATTATTAAATCTTTAAAAGATATAGATTTAATAAATGAGATATAAAGATACTGTCATACATACAACTATGTAACACTTACTTATGGGTCTAAAGACCTCAGATCGAACACCCAAAATATTAAATAAATAAATCCCATGCAGCGAAATAATAGTAATTCCAGTGCAATTAGAATTCCATGTAGCATTTGCAACAATGTAGGACGCCGCATCAGCTATCGACCGTGTTTCTGCGATTCTGTTAATATTGTTGACGCTGAACAGATCACGAAGTTATGAAAACACGGAACATGGCATACGCGGTGCTCCAGCACTATCCCGACATAACTTGCCACTTAAAAGTTTCCTGCACTCGCCTAAGTATAATGTTTTCCACAACTTCCACCAACTTCTCTCTGTGTTATAATCTCCAAGTGTTTATCTTATATGAAACACCATAAATACCACTATTTATTGCTAATTTCAATTTAATTTCAACCGGAAGATTATGCTAAGACCCCTCTTTTAATTAAGTTTACAGGTACACCAAATTTACACTTAAACTTATTAATAATTACATATGAAACTTTCTAAAGTCAAACCACGAGTGAATTCGTATCTTGAATATGAAACAATAAAACGTAATCATATATTATACGTCAACGTTATTAAGAGAATCATTATTGACCGAGTGAACAGATTATAAACTTCTGAATCGAAGTTTATAATTCACGAAGACAATAATGGGGTATTCCAAGTTTTTTTCATTTTTTAATATGTTATTCTATGCATAAAAATATTAGACCCGTATTTTTTCTTTTCGCCGAAAGGTTTAAAACACGCCAGAAATAAATTTTTAAAGTTTCAATAAATTACACCCTAGAAAATCGGCCGTGCGTGTGACGTCACAGGCACTGAGAATCAGCTGAGAAGATCATTCGTAGGTCTGAGTCAGAGGCGTGGCGTATTCGAACAAGAGCCAATAGGCTGACGCGAGTGCCTTCTTCGTCACAACAAGGCTGATACTGAATTTTACGTACTCGATTCAAATGCATTACAATTTCATTTTGATATTATGGTATTAAAAATCAGAAAAATAATGATTATATTCACTTTAATATTACTTATATATGGTAAACAATGATATCCAATAAGAATTTCTTTAAAAGCCGTAGGCTTGGAATACCCCATTCTCTGCATAAGCTTGATATATTATATTTTCCTATACTCCGTTTTAAAATGAGAGAAAATAAAAAATCAAAATTTGCAAAAGCAGTATTGGATTTTTGACAACAAGCATGGAATGGTACTCATTTCATACGAGTATTACATGGACTATTCATAACAATCACACAACATAAATAAAACTGTTTTTGTATTGAATATCATTGAAGATAAAATTTTAACTGACTGCAATAATACTTTATTCATTTTTGAGATTTGTAAAGATTAGAATTATCTTCAAGAAGAATGAATTTATTCTCATCAAAAACAAAAAAGAATCGTAAAATTTTTATTGAATATCATCGAAGACGATAGATATATTTTTATATAGGTTCACAATAATATATTATACAACAAGCATGAAATAGCACTCATTACATTAAATAATATGATTTCTGACAGAACTGTGAGATATAACTAACTAAATAAATAACTTAGCGGGTCGCTCTATTTGTCCACCACGTCCATTCCCATGACGTACAAATGTGTTATTTTAAAAAATATATCTCAATTTGACGGGTAATAATAATCTCAATTAAATGTGAAGTAACTATAATGTTATTTTAATTTTATGCCTGATCCCACATTTGCCTTAGTCAAATTGTTTATTAAAACAATAATATGAAATGTCAAGATGACATTTAGATACATAACCGCTAAAATTTTTATTGTTAAAAAAGTTTTTAATGTTTAAAATATTATGAATATTAATATTTTAAGCGTGATTCCGCATTTAATTAAATTATTTTTCCTTTATTTATCATTTTTTATGAAACATATTAAAGTAAATATAAATTTGATTATAATTATAACGTTTCATTGATGACATAAAATTCTTAGGTGAAACTAGACCTTCCTACATAAGGAATTTGTTTTTTGACTAGTTGAGAATATTGTTGCAATGCTTAAGTTGTTTTTTACAGCACAGATTATCCGTCTTTTGTTTATTTTGAACATGCAGTTCCGGCTGTAGGAGAATTTCCGGCAGCAAAGAATTACGGGAAGATGTTCATGTGTTTATTTGTTATTGTTCCTTTGTTTTCTGTTCATTTTTCCACGTTTGTGTAGCTAAGTTGAATTTTTATTTCAGATTTCTAGAGGAAATGTTACGTTGTGGAATTTTTTCTCAAGGATTTATTGGTGAAATACAGATGCTAGATTTTTTCATTTCTTTTGTTCTTGACATGAAACATATTTTCAAATTAACATCTATATTTGAAACGAAACTGAAACAGTTTCTCACTCTGAAATACTCTTTGTGGTGCACTCTCTGTAGCTATAAGTTCCAAGAAAGTAATATATCATACAAAACCTTTTTCGTTAAATAATATTAATGGAATTTGTGATAACATAGACAATAGGCATTGATGAATTTTATTATAAATTGAATTATGTACAAAATTAAGCAGAGTAACTAATTTCTTGATTCTGTAACTATGACCTGTAAAATGTAGGTAAGACCTTTATAGCCCAATTCTGAACAAATCTGTAAGACTTACAGATCTGTAAATCTGTAAATAATAAAAAAAATCGCAACGAAAGTAGCCACTCTTATGTATAATTTTATATTAACCAATAAAAATAGATGCGCTTTTGTCAGTTTTTTACAGATCTGTAAGACTTACAGATTTGTTCAGAATTGGCCTATTAGTTTACATGATCCTGTAACCTGTAAGTAACATAGTTACAGGTTTACATTATATATGTTTCTGTATGAAGCACTGTAACACTAATTTCACGTAGATTTATAATTTCATTTATTTTAAATGTCACTGTCATTTTTGCTGTCAGAAAGTGGTCAGCAGAAATTAAAAAATATAACGTAAGGCAAAGTCCGTGCAGTGAAAAGTAAATACCTAATATATATTTATTACTATAAAAAAGATGAAGTTCTCGGAAAAGAAAAAAAATTATTTTTCCTACGACCACTGTTAAAAATAGTATTTTTAACGGTTGCTTAGCAAGTTAAAAATAACAGTTTATAACACAGTAAATACTTTTAAAACGTTGCCATTGACAACGTGTTAAAAGTAAAAAACAAATTTACTTTTAACACGTCTTATGTTCAGTTGTTCATAACAAATACATCATGACCTGTCATAAATGTCATTCTAATGCTTAGTTTTTATTTACTAATAGGTACATAACTGTGGTCGTAGGAAAAATAGTGTATGATATTTGTGTTAAAAGTGATTTTATTTCGTTCGTGGGGTTTGTTAAACTCGGCTTCGCCTCGTTTTAAACTTCCCCACTCACTCATAAAATGTCACTTTTAACACTTATATCATAAATAACTATTTTTTATGATAATTCATAACAATTTTACTTATCTTTTTTCGCCGATGTGTTCTCATATCATTGATTTCAAAGTAAAAGATTCTATTTTTTAGTAAATATTTTAACAATAATTAAAAATTATTGATAACCTGTGAATTTTACAGGATGATATCTGTCACTGTAATATTAAAGGTAATTATTTACAGGTCTTCAAAGATTACAGAGATATGTGGTCGATTGCACCAATATTACTTAAATTCTAAGTTTCCCTTAAATGGACAATATCGCCTCGAAATAAAATGCCAAATGAATCATTCAACATTGCTGTCAATAATTTCGATTAGCATTTTTTTTATTTAAATGTTTAAAATTTAAACCTTGTTAGTGCAACTGGGCATAAAAGTACTAAAGAATCGGATTTTTTTTACAGTTTTACTATTTTCATGGTTACAATTCTTACAGGTCTTACAGAAGCGTATAAAATCGAGTCTTAAGTCATAATTGTAGCCCATGTAATTTTGACAAGCCAGTAAGGTAAAAATATTACGAGAAAACCGGTAAATTATTGCATAAATCACAGACGTTATGAGTCATACCAATCCTTAGATGTCTTAAAATTCAATTGCCATGTTGACATTCATAACTATAATCCTAGATAATAGCTATTACTTAACTAATTATTTTTTTCTATTTTCAGGTAAGCCAAAGAATTCAATTTCCTATTTATGTATCACGAATGGGTGAGTTTTCTTATATTATATTTAAATTAGTATTTTTTTTTTAAATTTTTGCCATTTTTTAAGTAAATCTTGTATTATTTAGTGTTGACTGCATTAATTTTCAAGCGGCTACTTACAATGTCTCTAAACAACAAAATTAACATTCCCAATGAAAGATACCATTCTAATGTACTTTTAAGACCAAAAATCAATCTTTCCTACTGGTCCATCTCTCCACCACAGTTATGTAACAAGTAATAAAATGATAAACAATGCATCCACCAAAAAACAAAACAATAAACGTATAAACATTTTGAAACCATTTCACTAAAGAGTTTATAAAGCATAAATATTTAGTGGTTAACTGAGTGCTATCAAGTGTGCGTCGACCAAAAACATAATAAAACGTGTATAAGCATGTTAAAACCATCCCAACAATGAAGTTATTAAATATGAAATAATGGAGAGTGCTCCCGTTTCGATTCCATTTTCCTGGAGTTCGTGTTAAATGTCAAGAGTCGCTGCAGCTTCACGAAGAACATTTGTCAATATTTGTCCCAAGCGACTAGTTCTCGGAAAAAATGTTGTAATTTTTTTCCCGGTACCAATTTTGAGGTCGCAGATAAAAATTTCATCTTGTTGCTCGTTCCATTTGAAACAATCATGAAGCTACATCTGATTGAAACGTATTGCTTGCCTTGCAGAGCGCAAAGTTGATAAAGAGGATCATAGTTTAGAATATTTGTTGTTTAATGGGTTTTTCTTTAGAAACAATCATAGTTTGTGTCCCAAATGTCAATTTCAAATATTATTTTTTTAAATTAGGCAGGTTGTTTCCAAGAAGTAAATAAGTTTACATAGACATGATCGTTTTAAATATTATTTTGCTATTTAAAATGTTTTGGACAATCACGTAAATTTTTATTTGTACACAATCATAGTTTGACTTTCAAATCACAATTAAAGCGGTTATTTTAAATTACAATTGTTTTTAAGAAAGTTAATAAATTTCAATGCAGGCTTGGTTTTATTCGACTGAATAATTAATGATGAGGAAAAAGTTTTTCTACGACCATTATGGAAACTAGCACTTTTCTCACGCTGTACAAAGCTTCAATCATGGGTTAAAGTGTGAGAAATCATTTCTCACAATATTTGCCAACGCTGTCATTTCTCACAATAATTGCAAAAACTTGCGCAGTCATTTAATAAATCCCAATAATACCCCAACCTTTCGATTTGAACTAAACGATATGGCCATTTGTTTCAATTTTGAGGTCTTGCAAAAAAATTTAAGTAAACCTACAATGTCTAATTTCTAAGGCCTTCCGCTGCGTGTTTTATCTTCAATCGACTCTTTTCCTTCTAAAAATGCCTAAAACTGCCGAAAAACTTGACCCCATGAAATAATACTATCTCCGTAGGTCTGCTTAAGTTTTGTAAAAGTTTCCATTGTACTGTGCCCAAGTCTGACAACACACCGTTGTTTAAAATTGACGTCAAATCTTACGAAAAGTGTATAACTATAAGAAAAATATATTTGTCTCAATTTGGTTATTAAAAATCTGAGAGTTCTATCGGAAAAATTTGTCCAGAGTACATACTCGTTTTGATTTCCCAAATACGTACAAATCCACCCCTGAACTGTGAACTACTTATTTCATTAATGCATTAGTAAATTAGTAAAATACTTTTCATTCAACTAATTAGTTAATTAATTGTAATTATCTGCATCGCAATAAGTTGGATTGCGTATCGCTTCGGACGCTCGTGAAATTAATTTGTTTTCCGTCAGATGTACCACTGGATGCATTTTGGACTGCGGATTATAGGAACTGCAACCCGTTTTATCTTGTTTGTGGAATATTGTACAAACTGCAATGCCTGTGGCATTTTACTTCTAGTTACGAACATAGTATTTGATTGTTACGAACTATGACTAAAATATAAACTAATTATTGAAATATTTGATATATTACACGAAGTTGAGTATTCATGTATTAAATATTATTACAATAGCCACTAAAATATAAACTAATTAGTGTAAATTATATAGGTGTATGTTAAAGTTATAAAATAAATATATTAATTGAAAGGTAAGGTCGATAAATACGAATTTCTATTTATTTAACTTAATTAATAATAAATTAAATGTTGGAATCGTTTAAATTTTATTAATTTGTTACTCGTTTATTATTGCTTTTTTTACAAAATAAGCTACATATTTAAACTTTATATTTGAGATAAAAAACAATTAATCGAAATTTCAGTCATACAGCATTTATTCCTACAAAACCGACGTTTCGGTATACACTTATACCTTCATCAGGGTAAGTAGAATCTATAGATTCTACTTACCCTGATGAAGGTATAAGTGTATACCGAAACGTCGGTTTTGTAGGAATAAATGTTGTATGACTGAAATTTCGATTAATTGTTTTTTATCTACACTACACCACAGTCGAAAAAATCCCATCCCTCTTTATATTTGAGAATTTATAAAATTCAAGAAACCATGAAAAACCCTATTGCCAGTTTATAAGATTTTGTACTGAAGTTGGCGAGTATGAGTGATGCGCAGATAGAATAAAATTACTTCAAAATTGCGCATCTATATTACTCGCTATCTTCTGTGAATTTTTTGTAGTATCAAACTTATTTATATTGGAATATAAAATGAATTTGGAATGATTTATGCAAAATTTGTTAGTTTTGTTTTACTATTGGAGTTTTTACAAAAAAAAATTATTTTGTTTTGACAGCGAATAAAAAAAATATATATTTTTCAGGGGATAAAAACCGATATAAACCAAATCAAAACAGTAACTACGTTAATATCATTTGCGTTATTGGACTATCTTCTTAAATTATCTCTCCGAATTACAGCGATTTTTTTATTTTATTTTCTTCTGATAAATTTCAGTTTTGACAACTTGAACTTGTAATCGGACAACATTTTGCCTCGAAAATGTTTAAAAAATAAAATAGTTTTCTTGTCTAATTTCTAAAATTCATTTTAGACTAGCCTATAAATTGTACGAAATCTTAAATTAGCTAGTATCAAGCAGCAAATTGGTTGATATATTATATACGATCGTAAATGTGTTGAAAAAACAGAACACGTTCTATTTTTATACATTCTGTCACTCAATTTGTCTGCGAGCATACGCATATATGAAGTTTGTGATCTCATGCGTTTCCAACGTTTATGTGCTTCTACAGTATGTAGTGTGGTTAAAGAAAACTTAGTGTCACTAGTGGTAAAGTTGTAAGTATTACTTTAAATGTAAATGAATTTATGGTTGATTTTGCTTGTCACATTGACATATTCAAAGAAAGTGCGAAGAATACAAGCTAATATATTGTACAAAAAATTGCATTAGTATCATACAAAACTTCGTCAGAATCTAACAATTTTTGGTACAAGATATTGTACCATTTCTTGTACTAAACATTGTGCCATGTATAGAGAAGAAAACGGCCTTAAGTAACAAGGTTTCGTAATCAATAGAAATTTATCCGTCAAAATAGAAATCTGTTGTGTAATTAACATAAGTCGTAAGTTCCTGATAACTTCTGTTATTTGGTTACCATTGTCAACGAGAATTTATAGAAAAAAACTATGATACTAGCAGGATAATTATGAAAAACATTGGAATTTAGTATACTTTTATCGTCTAGTAACGGTAAAACTATAAAAAGTTGCAAATAAATAAATCTAAACTGTCAAGTGAACTGTAACTATATTAACATTACTAATAGTTACATACAGAACCGACAGTCCGTTTTGGTACCTGGCATGTTACCCTATTCAGTTCTATGACCTTAGAGCATTGTGAAGACCTTTAAATTTGTTGACTTATCCTGTCTCTCCCTAAGATGTGACGAAACTTTCCGATTTTAAACAGTGAGCCCTTTAAATTTGTTGCCTGTTCCCATCTCTCTCTAATTTTTGTTTCTCTGTCTTACTGTTGCTTTTGTATAAACCTATTCTGTGGTTAATATCTGTTGGTAGCGTGAGAAGATAATAAGTGCCTTGGAATGTAAGTGCACAATACAACTATTCTCGTACGGTAACATGAACTTTGGTTTCGCAGGCTCCACCTCAATTCATACCTTCTCGAACGTTATAATGTATTTACATTCCTTGTAGCTCAAATAACTATAATTTCCACTATTTTTTTATGTTTAATTTAAATATTCGATTTTGGTTATTCATTTGCGAGATACAGAAGTTTCTTTGAATATTTGTTGAGATGAAAGTTCGAAGTTTGAAGTACATTTTTGTATGTTGTGGGTAGAGTGTATCTATAAGTAATAGGATGAAATATATAATCCAGTTCATAAATAATGCATTTGAGAAGTTATGTTTATGCTTGTTATTGATTTTTTCTGGAAAATGTCTGTTGACTTTTCTTAGAGCTTTTGAAAGCTCTTTTGAGCCAGATGCTTTCGTATTTTACATGTTTTCATCGTTTATTCTTGTTCTGATATATTTTTCTCTAGAACATAAATTTTCAACATGTGTTCTTTATCTTTACATGTTGTTGCAACGTAGTAAGTTAGTCTGTGCAAAAAATCTCATTAAAAGAACGGAAATGTCCTCGTATTTTGTGCATAGAGGCGTTTATATCTCGCTTAGACTCACTGGGACAGTTATTAAACTACTTTTGGCATATATCCTTAAACAAACATTCAAATTTTTTATACATAGTGTACAATATGTTACGTTCTACTAAAGGAATCATTTAAAAATGTCTGATATGAAGAACACATCAGCTTTTGCTACTAGGCATTTAATTTACTGTGCTTTATGTTTCTTTTTCCTCTAATTTTTTTCAATGAAACGCATTTTTTCATTTTATATACCCAACCTGACTACATTTGTCAAATTTTAGGCAACCCGTATAAAACTGTTTTTCTATGACCACTATGGAAAGTGGCACTTTTCTCACAATGTACAAAACTTGAAATTGCATATTTCCCACAATGGGGGGTTACTTTTGAGATATGATTAAAAAACATTACAGATACAGATTTTTGATAGTAAATTTTACTTTAATTTACATTATGAACATATAAAAAACTCCCCTTTAAAAACATTAGGTTTCATCATTCGTACTTGTAAAAAAAATCATAGTTTGTCTACTCTGAAACGATTACATTTTTCAATGGTAAAGTCAAAACTTGAATACTGTCTCCATATATTGAATCCCATTTACAATAAATATATAGTTCAATTAGAAACTATTCAGAAACGATTTGTTAAATTTTGTTTTCATAAAAAATACAATCACTATCCCAGTTTTGATATTACATATAATGAACTTATACGTGACATCAACATTATGTCTCTGAACAATCGACGTAAAATTCATTCTTGCCTTTTTATACAAAAAAAAAATAATGATATCAAAGACAGCTGTTTTCTTGGACATCTTTCCCTAAATATTCCATACGTATACCAGCTAGAAATAAACATTCAACTATAATAAAGTTAGAACAAACTATGAAATGAGGTCTACAATCTGGCAAATGTGCAATACTGTTAATATCACTTGTGAGATACATGTATTTACTGATTCCTTAAATGTATGTAGAAAGAAGCTAAATAACTACTCTAGTCATGTAGATAATTAATATTAATTTTCTAACTTACTGTTAACTATTTCACTTGTTTTTCTTTTGTTTTTATATTGTTGTCTCTATATTATTTGGGGTAAGAACTTTTTGTAAGGCATTTATATGTTTAATATGTGTATAATCATCCTGCAATTGGAACTTTTAGTTCTGTTGGATTGATGCAAAATAAAACAAATCTTAGTTAAGACATTTAACTTTACTATAAGCAACGTTACCGTCCTATCTCAGATAATAATACTATCATTTATTCTGGGATGTTGCCTCCTTAGAAAAAGAATATATTTTTGGAACTTTGAAATAAAATTTAAAATATACAATAATTCGCTGAGTATAACAATTTTGGCGTGAAGTGTGAATATAAATGCAGAACAGTACAGCAGAGGCAATATGAAAATATGAATGTTTCATATGGTGACATAAACAACATAATACAGCATTTATGCTAGCAGCTAAGGCTATTAGCTGTAGGATCTTAAGACGGTGAAATTTACTGCCCTGTTAAAATCTTCATTGCAAGTAAACTAAGTTATAAACATTTTAATAGTCGACAACCCGGGTCCGACAGCAGCTTACTACATTCCTCGGCAGATGGCAGGAATGCAATATGTCTGTCTTCAAGGAAACATACAAACATTTGTCTGCTGTTGTTTCATTATTGTAAACTATCAGCTGTTTTTGCTTACAGAGACGTATCAGTAAATTCTCGCCTGACCGTACCTGTTGTAATTAAACACGCCCCACAACGGGATTAAATGAAATTGCGTGTGCAGGTCCGTACTGGTGTAAATTTCGTTAAGGACTTGATTAAATGTTGAATTATTTCGTAGGTTGTCACCTAAGGACTTGTGTAATAAATTCGATTAATTTTGGCTTAATTTCAACGCGACAAACGACAAGTGTTTTATAATAAATTTATACGTTTTCGGCGCCTTTATACCTTACCTTACTTCTTGCCTTTAACACAATCAAATTTGCACTTTACTTTTAGAATTTCAGTCCAAATTTCTGCCAATTTAAATAATTCTTATCTGAAAGAACAGGCGAAACAGAATTACTTGCAATAGAATAAGAACTACAGAAAATTTATTATTCTTGTATTGTTCGGAAACTATATTTGGGACGCCGAACTGATGCACTAATTAAATTAATGGGTCGGGCCTAAATGCACAGTACTGTCTATTTATATTATATATTTGAAATGAATTGTAATTGCGGTCTTAGCACCGATTCCGATATTACCGATTCGTACTCGTATTTATGCATCTGTGCAAAAACAGGTTACCAATAGCAATGTTCTATTCAAATTTAGCACTTTTTAGTGGGAGAAATTTCTTGTACATCTCTTCGACATCCCAAGTATAAAAATAATTTAGATGAAGATTATTATACAAATTTTTTGCTGCTCTTCATTTAACTTTTTTCACTTGAAAGTGAGATCATTCTACGGCTAATCGTTCAACTTCCATTCGTTTCATATCTTCGTAAAATTTTATTAAAACATTTATCTCAATTCCTTATTGCATTATACAAAATTATTTTAATCGCTCAAAAACTTGCAAAGAAAGAGATATTGTTTTCATTTACTTCCTACTTATTTCTCAGGAAATATATTCAAGCAGTTGTCAATGTTGTCAATCATATAGTCAATTTATTAACTAATAAATTAAATAATTATTTTTATTAAGTTTCTGCCAAAAGTAAAACGCCCTTTTGAAAATGCCAATTGGAACAAATAATGATGGTGCATAACTAGATGTTATAGCAGTCCTATATACAAAGTTTCAACATTTTATCACTAATCATTTTTGAGTTATGCGAGATAAGTACGTAATTTTCTTTTTTCACTACTAGCCTAGACAACCACTATTATTAACCTTTATTTGCATGTGGAATTGTTTTCACTACCTCTTAATTGGTAACCATGGTCACCTAGGTCAATAAAAAATTATTATTATACTTTTAAAATAATTTGTTCACTAAACATTTTAATAAAATTTTACAAAAGATTACCCATTGAGAAGAATGATCTCATTATCAAGTGAAATAAATTTAAATGAAGTGCAGTAAAAATGTGTATAATTTAGCGTCCAAGGAAGTCATGTAGTATCCACATTAGATTTTTTAATCTAGTTCAAAGAATAGTAGAGTTTTTCAGAGACTGACAGTTCTTAACTTGATGACCAACATGAATTTTTGTTAATAAATCTTACAATTGTCGGTCATTCTACTACTCAAAAATTCAGCATAATTCACATTAAAGTAAAGTGAGACGAGACGAATAACAAAAATAACACGATTATATCAGAACTAAACATCAGGTCTTGTTTTTATTTTGAATGCAGTCCCATAGAAGAGATAAATTTAAACTGCAGTACAACTAGACAAATTTAATTTTCACTTTGGATTAAATTCCCCTCATGCAACAATTAAAAAATCTGGCACTTGTCACTGTTGAAATTATCTTATAATAAGGTGTGTCCACACCTGCGAATAGCAGAAAAAGCTGAGCAAATGTTGTTTAAAAACACTACGTGCCTCACATGTGAATCGCGGAGCTTGTGAGTTCACACTCGCATTCGGCACACGTCGCCATGTTTAATTTCATTGCAGTGATAGGCACTGTCCAGCCTCATCAACGGACAAGTAGTTAGAGCCTCAGGGCATTCAATAGGTGCTAACTTCACAGCTACAGGGGGGGGTTAATAGCGGGAGTGGTTCAAACCAGAGAATTGATTGGGGAAGTCACGAAGGAAATCATTTCTGTTTTCTGATTTCTAGCTTATCATAGTTTGGTTCCAGTTATTATAATTATATAAAGTAGGGTTAACAATAATATTGGTAGTACTTTTAATTTAAAGAAGTAAAAATTTTTTTTGCAATGATGACAATTGTTTATGCAGGAGATTAAGAACGAACATTAAATAATACAGCTTTTAGGTATCGAGCATAAAATTGTGTTTATATATCCGAAATGAAACAAAATACATATTTTTCGGTGTACCTATATCTTTTGTGTCTAAAAATAATCCATGTTGTTTAATAGCGGGAGTGGTTCAAACGAGAGAATTGATTAGTGAAGTCAGGTTTGAAGGAAATGATTTCTGATTTCTAGCCTATCATAGTTTGGTACCAGTCATTATCATTATATAAAGTAGGGTTAACAAAAATTTTGATAGTACTTAAATTTAAAGATATTTTTTTTTGCACTAATGACAATTGTTTATGCAGGAGATTAAAAACGAAACTTAAAAAATACAACTTTTAGGTATTCAGCGTAAAGTTGTGTTTATACATCCGAAATTATCTAAAAATACATATTTTTAGGTCTATATCTTTTGTGTCTAAAAATAATCCATGGTGTTTAATAGCAGGTGTGGTTCAAACAAGAGAATTGATTGGTGAAGTCAGCTTTGAAGGGAATGATTTCTGATTTCCGATTTCTAGCCGTCATATTTCCAATCATTATCATTATAATTTAATTTTTGGGTCCAAAACAGGCCACATTGATAGATGTCGATGCGTTTATTTCAAGTTTACAAACATAATTATCTCTTTTCGTTCCTGACATATTTGGTCTTAAAATTATACCTCAAAAAAGTGTTTTTTTTTTGGTAAATCTTATCAAATACGTTCTTTTAAACAATTCGATGAAAAATGTGAAAAATTACAACACCAAAATTTCAATTTCTCGATCGAATTTTTTTTTTTAAAACAATGTACTAATAGATGAGGTAGAGCAAGGCCGTTTTTATGCATATGCTATATAGGTTGCAGCCTATGGGCCCATACTACTTAGTTTTTTTTTTAAATTTTTTAGTACACTAAAATAAAAAGATGTTTATTTTTATTTATTGAATGTAGTGCGGGCCGTCCATTAAAGATATCAGAATTCGACGCAGTTATTTTATGAGCAATAATTCAGTCACAATTCGGTTGAACTGTTCAGTATGTAGGACAGCTGAGAGCTGATAAATTCGACGTCCATGTTAAAAGACAGGTTCAACATAGACAGTGATATTTTAAAACAAATAAGTTATGAAGATATTATCATTAGCTTCATTAGTATTAAGTGTAGGCAAATACTAATTAGTCATTAATAATATTTGATATTTTCATTTCTGTCTGATTATTTAAATACTCTTTTAAAAATTTCAACGGAAATATACACTTTTGTCATCCCTGAACACATTCACATAATTCAAAATTCAAACATGATTACCTGAAGAATGTTGAAATTTTGTATATGGAATTGCTATAACAGTGCCATACAGGCACTTTACTGGAAGAATTTTTTTAATTTTTCACATAACTCAAAAAAGATTAACCGACGAATGTTGAAATTGTATGTGGGATTGCTATAACATCTATTTGTGTACGTCTCTTTTTTATTGCAATCGGCTGTACCAAAAGAATATGTATAATTTAATAGACGTATAAGAATGTCATGTGGTGTCCACATAAGATTTTTTGATCTTGCATGTTCCTAACACGTGTACTTGAAATTATAAAATCATCCCCAGTAAACATAAAGACATTGTTGCTTATAATAAGGCAATACTTAATTATATTTCAACAATAAAGCCATTTCAAGTGATGTCTGCAATATCTATTAAGAATTTCAGTATCTTAACGTAGATATTTTTACTCTAAACTTCAACACCCCGTATAATTATCTCCACCCCCGCACTGGTTAAAACACCTTGACATTCCATACAATCAAGACAATTAAATCTCCCCTAACATTCTAAGACTGGCCTCGTCCATTCGCGCTCCTTTGTCTGCGTTGCTCCTTTGTTACCAGGACACGAACCCGGACCCTCTGCTCCGGGTTAATGTAGCATGGCGGACATATTATAATAACCGTGATGTTCGGTTGTTAGAACACGCTAATGTCAGAGCCTTCTCGGAGAAAGGGGACGGAGTGGACTTAACGGATTTTTACTGCTTACTTGGTAGTCTTTCCATGATAGTGAACTCATAACAATAAAATGTCATTATATTAATTAAAGACATTTTTACCTAATTTTATTATATTATATTTTAAAAAGACTACAAAACAGCAGTGGTTCACTTGGTTAGAGTTATCGGTGTCCAACTGAATGGAGTATAGGAGAATAAGATCCGGGGTTCAAATCCCAACGTTTATAATCTGTGCAGGATTGGTTTTATCGACTGGATATTGATGAAAGGAAAGATGTTATTTGGAGTTGCAGAATGACTGCAACTCCAAATAACATCTTTATAATCTGTAATCAAATAAAAATACCGATATGTGAGAGTGATTCGGAACACACTATAGGCTTTACAAGTTCTTTCCTGTAAGGGTTTTGTTTCTTACATCCAGATTCAAAAAGGGAATAACCATTAACTTCACATTTAGTACCGTTTTGATTTCCTTTAGTAAAAGTTAGTTACTAACTCCGATTAGAGTTTATCCTAAAGTTATGTCCCTTCTTAATTTTCTTGAAATATCGAAATTTCTCCAGTTCGAATTCATAAAAAGTATCTATATTATGTAGCTCGATAGATAATTTCAAAAGCCGAAAGTCAATAGTGATGATGTCTGTCCCTGTGTGGATGGATGGATGGATTTTGTCGTAATGATTATTTAAATACTAGTGAATAAAAAAGTTGAAATGTTGGATATTCTGACATCCTAGATTAGGTCTGATTAGATTTAGGTGTTAATCATGCAACCGGAAATGGTGCTTTAATGAAAATCTCAAGAATATCACAACTGCCGCAGATGTCAATTGAATTCCGAGCTCGGAGAGCAAGCATTTTAAGACATCTAAGGCCTGGTATGATACATAACATCCGTAGTTTGTTCAATAGTTTACCTGTCTTACATTATTAATAAATATTATTTTATAAAATTGCCCTGTGAGTAACGTTTTCGTGATTAAGTCTGTATGGGTTGATATAACAGCTATATTATCCAATTGTCCCACGTTATTTTGACAAATCTGTAGGGTAATATTTTTATCATACTAACTCAAAATTTTATGGGATATAATTATGACTTAGTTACTCTGCTTACTTTTATCTATGTAAACAAAGGCTTAATATCTTAAAATCTTAAATTATTAAAATCGTATTCTAGAGACTTCAAAACGTGCTTATTCATTGAAAACAGGCTAATTGGTAATAATATCAATATCTTCATAACATATTTCAGGCCCGGATTTAAGGGTGGGCAGACTGGCTGCAGCCCAGGGGCCCCACCACGTTAACAATTTTGTCAACAATTCACATTACTGGAAAATGAAAATGATTTAACTTGGAAAACACCCAAATTTATGTACCTGTAATTGATATGATAAGAAAATAATAGTGTCTTTAGTCGAGAATTATGTATGTATGTATAATTTAATAATGGAAAAATAGTGCAGGATCCTTTTGCTAATATAGAAGTCGTTTTGAGAATTTATTTCGTTTTCATGGTAACAAATTGCACCGCAGGAAGATCATTATCAAAATTAACAATATTAAAAAGTAAGCTGAGAACTGTTATGATGGAACAACACCTAAAACATCTTCTAAAACTTCTGAGCATCAACAATGATATTTTAACAACATTATCACATAAAGATATTATACAATATATTACAAAGAAAAATTGCAAAAAATAAATTTTATATTTATCAATACAGAATTGATTTCTTCGCCTGGATAATTTGTAATAAGGAAAAAACTTTTGGAATAGCAGTCATTATATATAATCCACTAAAACATCAACATTTCGAGTGTAAATCAGTCTTCATCAGGGTGATAAATTGTATTAAAAAATATTCAAGTACTTTTTAAATTAATAATTTATTTAAAAAAATGTAAAATATAGATTTTCAATTTTTCCCATGTTGAAAAAGGGCATTAAACTTTTGCCCAGTGACCTCCACCAATATAAATCCGGCCCTGATTGAAAACTCAATATTCTATTTTAGCAACATTTCAATACCTCTCTTGCTGAGTGGCAAAATTCCAGTATTTATTATAAATAATAACAATAATAATAAATTTATAAATTATTAAGATCGTTTTGTCTTTGGGACATCATAAGATAGAGTGACCATTTATTTCTTACATGAAATCAGTACAAGACCTTTGTTCTGTATAGTATTATTGGGCAAATAATGGTAAAATTGTGTCAATACTATTGTTCTAATTTATTTCTTTTGCTACTATTAACAGTTCTTTTCAAAAATGTTTTCAAGTCATAAGTAGCAGTGGCAGAAATTTAAGTTAATATTTAAATTGTATAAAAATGTATAAATGCCAATCATTAAATATTTACAAAATAAGGAAAATCAGTACATTCAGTACGGTATGTAAAAAATCAGTACAAAATGTATTTCAAATTGTTTATCAGTACAATGGTCTGAAAATCAGTACTGTACTGACAAAATCAGTACGAATGGTCACTCTATTATAAGACGCCTAACGATTTACAAAAAGACGAAACAATCCAAATAGCAAAAATTGGATTAACCTATCAAGTAGCACATACAAACTCCTTTCAATACATAACACTTACCAACATAGCTTTACAAGATTATTTTCGTAAGGTAGATGATAACTTGACCCATTTTCGGCGGAAAGAAAAGCCTTAGAGAAAAGAACCCCTGGATTCTTCCGTGACTTATACGATTCCAAATCCGTTCCGTGCTGCAAATTGACACAGTTTAATTTTTAAACTGGCCTTCAACCCTGTAAATTCTCTCTGCCGGGTATAAGTTATTCAGGGCTGACCACCCTCCGGGCATATGCCTCGTGTCACCCCCTTATTTCCCATGATACTTCGACCCCGGGTTTAATAATTTAGCCTGCTGCAGCAGGATTTATCGCAGGAGGCACAGATTTGCAGGAGGTAACGATGTGATAGTTACTGTCGTTAGACGTGGAAATATTTTTAATGGCTTAATTCCTGCCATGAAAAATATACAATAGTATAGCTATTTGTATCACTAGTCCAGAAACTAAACTAAAGCTTATAGATTCGGCTGTCACTTCTCGTTGAAACATATTAACAAACTATTTAAAGGAATTGAAATAACATACTCGGTCAGTTTCAAAATATTTAATATCGAGAGATACAATACGTATTTCGGCTTACTAGGCCATCGTCAGGTAAAAAAAAAACTTGACGATGGCCTAGCATAGTTATTTTTAAAAAATGCGAGATCTCGCAAGAGTTGTCTGATGACACTTTTAATTTATTAAAGACACATTATTACTACTATTTTGTACACTATAAGTTTTAATGTAAGAAACACATTCGGTTCACATGGATATACAAACAACTCACTTATTTTATTCAAAAAATTAATGACATTTGTTCTAACCGAAAAAATATAACAAATGTAAATTGATATTTTTCAATAATTAAAGTAATCACAATCATACAAGTCGAGCATAATACGAATAATAAATCAAAAATAGTTGTTCTAATCAACGTTTTGTATTTTCAATAAAATAAAATTCTAATTTTTGACAAAATGTAATGCTAAAATATTTAAGTTGGCATCACTACATTTTGCCGGCCTAGGCGTGTAAACAAAGAGTTTCTGGACGATTTAGAGTTCTGTAATAAAATAAAATCCACTGATACACAAACGTTCGACTACAATTCAGTCTCGATATTTTAAAATCATTTATCACCCTAAAAAACACTGTACTACAGTTGAAACGTTGGTGTCGTGTATCCCATTATAGAGATGTAGCCAAGAAACACACTTTTTTGATGAGCAACTTTGACAGTAAATATTATTTCTTAAATAATTTATATTTAATAATAAGATGTCTTCATTGACTTCAGTAAAACATTAAATATTCTAGGAGCTAGTTATAAAACAAAAATTAAACAATATTATTTTTTATAAAAAACAAATTTCAAGACTTATTTTTATGATCGAAGAAAGATCTTACCTTCTTTTCGCTTCCAACTGAATTTTATACACAAAAAAAAAATACTGCTACTTCCGAGTGAACTTCGGACTGTTGGCCAGTGCAAATAAAATAAAAATATCGAAAATTAACCTACCTTTGTTTTTATTACATACCAAGCAAATAGGTATTTAAATTAAAATCCTGTAATACCGTTAAACATTTAAATGAAAACCCATTCTAAATTTGCTAACTTGACAATGTGCCTATTCATCAATCCCCCCCCCTAACATCCCCCCCTTTCCTCCTCCCCCCTCCCCGCCGATACACAGCGCGGGATTAGAAGAAACAAATTCAGCCCGTATCCGTAATACAGTTGCGTTGCGTGCTCACGACGTCTCCACGCCGTCGTGAGTGAAAGGTCCATGTCAGCTGTGTTGACAGGGATTATGACATGTTGCGAGTATGAAACTGAAATGAACTCTGCCAAAGCCCCAAGCCACACTCATTGTCAGAGTGGAATTGTAACGCAGATGGGGGGCTTTATTCACGGTTGGAGATACAGGTTTTTATGCATTCTAAATGATATTAATTGTGAAATAGATTAACCTGCATGTGATCACTGACATGAGACAATAATTAAGGGAAAAAAATTATGTGTGAAAGGTATCACTTTCTGGAATTATCTTGTGCCAGATATATATCTTATTGAAATTTCTTCTTACAAACATGGTAGTACGGTTATAAAAAATAATCATCAGCTGATATACTTCTAGTAAATCATACAGCCGGTGATTTCTGTTCTTTTCAAGATGCACTTAGGAGATTAACATGGGAAATCAATGGACATCAAATACTTGTACATTATGTTGTATTTTAATTGTCTAAATTAATTTTTAAATTTATTTAATTTATTAATAAAAGCAATAGCAATGGCTTTTGAATAAAAAAAATGTCTGACGTTTGACTTTTCGTCAAAAAAAAATTAATTTCGACACGACAGAATAAATAAACTCTTCTCCACAAAGAGGACCAACAATCACGCTTTCAGATTGTACAAAAGTATATTATTGGGTAATGCCGAATATTCGATTAAGAATTTACCGAATATTCGTTATTCGGATATTGGGCTGATCAGCTATTCGTCACCTCACGAATTAATACTGTAAGTACTAATTATTTCAATAATACATTTACCGTGTCAACAGCAACGCACCCGATACTTGAATATATAAAAAATAAAAATTAATAAAAAGTGTAAAGAGAACAGGCGAGAGGTTATGTGCTGGTAACATCAATTTCTTTAAATCTGTTGTTAGTTCAGTCGTTCTACGATAACTGACGATAAAATTTACTTTTAATTTCTGTTGCCTATAGAGAATAAAAGTGGAGTATCCCTTAATTTATTCGTACAAATTTGATGCTATTTTTCAATGTAAATAATTTATCTCCTTATTTCACCCTTTATTATGAGCAAAATAATGAAATAACCAAGGCTACCTATATTTCTCGAGTTACGAATATTTAAATTAGATGAATGAAATTTCGAAAAAAATTCTTTAGCTACAAATATTTGATCACCATATTCTTGTAACGGAAATGCCTATATAATATAATATTGGAAAAAAAAATATCTGACCACAAAAAGTCGATCCTTGTATTCAATCGTTAATTGTTTTATGATGTTCCTTGGACTTAATTAAAATTTCGATTAATATAACAGTCTCAAATAGTGTTTCGCAAAACAAGATTTCTTGTCTTGTTTTGTTATTTCTTGTCATGTCTCGATAAACAAGACAAGAAATTTAAATATATCTTGTCTTTCATTTCCCTTGTATATAAAATTCTTGTCTTGATTGTCGTTTTCTTGGACATTTCTTTTCTTGCGATTTACAGCGTAGGGATTCCCCAATTCGCAAATCAACATATAATTAATCTTTGTGTCACATGTACATTTTTATTTTGTTTTTACAGCTGCAGTCCTTTAAGGATTTTTTAGAACAACAGCTACATATTTATAACACAATGCTTTTTCCCAAAGCTCCCTGGTTATATAGTATTTTGTGGTTTAACCCTTGGTTATATAATTTCAAGAATAATTATATTATGGTGCCAATAATTATTATCATTATATATTTTTTTAAATGAAATTTACATACCTACGTATAATGAAAAATTTTATGTTTTGATTTTCTTAATATTTACATATTTTTGTACTTTTAGGTAAATAAAAACTTTATGTTAATGATACTACATTTAAAAGTACAAACTTCTATTTTCTTAATCATAGACATATATTTATAGATAAATTCTTATAACAAATATATACTCGTATTTCAAATTAAAAAAAAGCAAGAGTACAATAATTGAAGAAAACCTTGCTATTCTTGCACTTTTCTTGCAAGACAATTTCTTGCCTTGTCTTGCTTCGTAGCTCTTGTCTTGTTCTTGTCTTGCATTTTTGCAAGACTGATGCAAGACCAAGAAAAATACTTGTGAAACACTAGTCTCAAATGAATTTACGTGGTCAATGAAAAGTTTGTTCACTTAATTCCATTCACCTACACAGTTCATAAACCGTATTCTATTTTCGCTGGCAGCAAAAGGCGTCTAAACAGCTAATAGCTACTTTCTGCAAGCCCTTGTGAAATTCGTGGGGCACGCTCATGGACAATTGAGCCGAATGGTTTTAATTGCAGGAATGCCAGTTGGGAAAGTGACAGTATTGTACGTAGTGGGCCATGGACACAAATGAGAATCGTATTCGTGCGAGGGCGCATGTGTCTCTAGGTAATTTCCATTTCCAGGGGGGGGGGTTAATGGCCTACATTACATTCGCTATTGAACTCCTCGAAATGTCACGCCAAATCCCAACAAGAAAAAGTACAACGGGAGGGAGACAGGGTTGAAAATTCACGCTCTTTAAGTATTACTAATATGTATCAGATTGTTCTTTTCTTCTAAAAGTTAAAGTAAACCTAATAGCTTCGTTTAATTATCATCAAAACTATATAATCTTACAGTTTTTTATTACTTGTGATTGTGATAGTTGTTTAGATAAATCTCTGGTGTCATCTACTGGTAAATCAGAATAATTGACATAAACTATTTAGAATATAAAAAAAAGAATTTAAAAAAAAGAATTTAAAAAAATCAATCAATCATATAATTCTGGAACTAGAAATATAAGTATGAGATTTAGGGTTTAATTCATTGAAATATAAGGAAAATATGTTTACTTATAGATTGATTTTTCGTGACGGTTTTATTGGAGAAGATAGGACACATGCAATTTAGATGAGAATTCCGTTTCTAGACAAGTTTACTTTCATTTTAGTGTTATAGGTTACCAGTGTACAGACTAACAAGGAAACTACAGCTTATATTAGTAAAAAACTAGCTAAGTTTTTTAGCACGCTTCGACACTTCACTAAAAATGGAAGCTATAATGTCAACAAAATTTCCAAATTTCGACGTTAGCAACAAAAGATATCAATGAAAGAGACAGAAAGAAAATCTTCAAAAAGTACTTATATACTAAAATATAACAAAAAAGAAACGAATGGGTGTTATAGAAGATTGAACTTACTTGATATTTCAGGAACAAGTTTTTCAATTCTGGTAATAGTTATAATGTACATTTTTGACTACGTATATCAGTTTTCCATGCGATATTTTTCTGTAAACCAACGTTTCAGATAAAATTGGCCCTTAAGTATACAAACCTAATTATCATCTCTAACCCATCTGAGACTAGTATTTGATTCAAAAAGACTACCTTATAAAATCACCTTTTCGGCAACTGCTAGTGCTAGTAAAGGATCCAAAAACCAACCAGTCATTCAAATAAAGGATACATTTCTTAATTATACATTAGGTTCCATTTTTCGTTATACATAAGTAATATATCTTAATAACAACTCATCACCGAAGAATTACAAAAAGAGTTGTCACTGTATTTATTCTCGCTGAAAACAAATCTTTTTAATACTTTATATAAATCAAAAGTTGTTAAAACTTATTTCTCTGCAGAAGTTGTTTACGTCCAAAAGTTATAATAATAAACAAAAAGTTTGGCTACTTTTCATGTCTTCAAAATAAAATAAAATATAACATCACCCATCTTAAATATGATTGCAAAAATATAATATCTGTATTTAATTGTAAATACCAAAAAAAAAATACTCGGCTATCATCCAAGACCGGCCATAATAAACCACAGACACTTGTTTCGTCCTTATTGAGATTCATCAATGTGTTGTAAATCCTCAATGCCATTGCTGACAACGGTACAGGGTTAGTTTCAGATTTCATTTATTTTATGTAAGTTATTATTTACAATTATATACATTATTTACAAATTATATAATTTTGTAAACTATAGGGCTCTAGCTCGTTGTGTAGGGTCAGTGTTCTGGCAAGGTGTTATCCCAGCAGTGCTGGTATCTGGCCTGCAGAAGTAAGACTTGCTAACAGAGCCATCTACCAAAAAGCAGCAAGATCTTGACAAGCAATTCAATAATAGTTATTTATGGTACAAGCACAGAATAGGTTTATACAGAAACGACAGTAAGACAGAGAAGCGAAAATTAGAGAGAGATGGAGAATGTGCACAAATTTAAAGGGCCCATTGTTTAAAATCGGAAAGTTTCCTCACATCTGAGAGAGAGATAGGGGAAGAGCACAAATTTAAAGGTCTACACAATGCTTCAAGGTCATAGAACTGACGAGGGGAATATGAAAGGTACCGACACGGAGTGTCGCTTCTGTGTGACTGTGTGTAACTATTCTGTGGTAACACTTAGAACTTAGACCTGGAGCGGCGGCAGGTGAACATTTTATATACCTTCAGTACGAGTTGAACTCGCTGGAGTCATTTTTTAAAACAGTTTTTTCTTGTGCGTTCTAAAAATGATTAACGTCAATTTCAAACAACGATGTGCTACCAGGTTTTGCTTCAGACTTGGGCACAGTGCAATGGAGACAGTGTTATTTCAAGCGGCAAAGTGTGTTACATTACAGATATTATGTGGGAAAAGTTTAGCTCACGATTGAGTGTGGTATTTTTTGAAGTGACTTAGGTAATTAACACACGTGTGCCATACAACATTTTATCCAACACATTTTAATCATTGATATAAAATACATGTAAGATTTTTGTCAGATGGAATTTCGAAATGACATTTAGGAACAAAATAGTGTAGAGAAGGTTTTATAACGTAGTTACTATGATACGAACCAAAAAACAGTGAGCTAATATATTTAGCTCACTAGTGACTTATGACCTACTTTATTTATCTAAAAACAGAATACTTATATCGTTATAATTACACAGTGTTGGATAAAAAATATTATTAGACTGTTTCACGTTTTGCAGCAAATTTGCAAATTTCTTTATGTATTTAATTGACACTGTCTCCTAGCAATGAAATAATGACTTTATGGGAGTTGGTTGTTTGGAAGAATCCTTTTGACGTCCTTTGTACTCCTCACATATGTCCTGATGATAATGATAATGGCTGCTGGTCAGTGTTCTAGCAAGGTGTTATCCTAACAGTGCTGGTATCTGGCCTGCAGAAGTAAGACTTGCTAACAGAGCCATCTACCAAAAAGCAACAAAAGCTTGACAAGCAATTGAATAAAGAAATTTACAAATATCAGAAAAATGTTTATTATTACTGTTCCACGTTTTTCAGCAAATTCATAAATTTCTTTATGTATTTAATTGACACTGTCTCCTAGCAATGAAATAATGACTTTATGGGAGTTGGTTGTTTGGAAGAATCCTTTTGACGTCCTTTGTACTCCGCCTCACATATGTCCTGATGATAATGGCTGCTGTAATGAGCGCGTAACGCGAGTTGTTAATGGCGGATTTGTGTTCCTCCGCGATCATCCCAGATTTTAACGCAATTAAACTTCAGTTCTGATGACGACGAGTTATTGTTAATAACGCACCGCCACAAGACTCTCAATTACCCCGCGAGCTTCAAACGAGGACCAGTTTGAGTAGAATGTGGGTTCAAACTTGGAAGTGTCACTTTAGCTTCTTCTTACAACTGACGATGAGTTATCTTCTTCTTTATTTCAAAATGTGTAGGTTATTTTAATTGAATTGAAATTTTAGTTCTTTGCTGCAAGGCGTTATAAGACCAAGCGACAATAGTTTTTTGTGATCAAAGTAAATTATTATCACTTATCATTTGGGCTTCTTTCTTCCATATTTAAATGCTTCTCTGATACTCTTTAAACTCTTTATAATGATAGTTGTTAGGCTAATATATTTTACCTTCTGAGGCAATTTGTCACACTAAGGGCCGGTTTTTCAATCTCTAGTTAAAGTGCCGGTTACCTTAACCATCGGTTAACAGAAAAATATCGCATCGAAAATCTGATGTAAGTTGTCAAAAATACACATTATTTACTATTTCGATACGATATTTTTCTGTTAACCGATGGTTAAGGTAACCGACACTTTAATCAGAGATTGAAAAACCGGCCCTAAGGGTAACTAACATTTTACTGTCATATTTGTAATTCAGATGATTTTTATTAATATTGTAAACTTGTTAACAATTCTTAGTAGTATCATATTGACTAGTAATACGAATTGTAATTATATCAAAAAGGTGAAGTTCCTAATTTTTTTTTATTCAACTAACTAAGTAACCCAAAATTATTGTAACGCCCAAACCAAGCACAGGATTATTTTTCACAAAATTATTTTTATTTAAATGTCCTTATAAATGTCCTTGTCTACATTGTACGTGTTAAATTTTGGCCTAATATATAAGGATGGATATACTATTTTCATCTCTTTTTGAAGCTGGAAGTATGAATTTAACTTCAAATTGAAACCCCGTCATGACATATCTGACATTGTACACAATTGTCAATATGCTTTGAACATACTTTGGAAGAATAATGAATTACTTTATGAGTTAGGAATAGAGTTTAGTTTAATGTCACCAAATAATAGATGTATGTGTTTGAGTTGGAAATGCAAGCAAGTTAGTCATGTGCATTGAATACTTCCGCCAGGTATAACAAAGAGGGAAATATGTTTTGTCCTTCTACATTTGGCCAAAATCTAACATTTTTATGTATCTACTGATAGATGATCTAAGTATAAATAACATTAAAAGTGTTATAGAACAGATCGAATTGCGGATCCTGTAACAAAAAATACGCAGGGAAAACATCCCAACTTGTACATAAACGTATGTATCAACATATCTTCCACTGCTTAAAACGTAACATAGTGTTTTATGTAAATGTTCAGTTCAGACATGTTAAAAATTTAAGTTTTAGAATTTAAAATATTAGACTATGTATATCAATATGGACAAACAAAACAATACCAATAACCAGACAGATTTTTATAATAATATTCAACATCTTAAGCAGTTATTATCGCTAGTGAAGTAATATTTCAGATTTTACCGATTTAAAAATTCTGCTATGTAGGTATATGATATGTTATTGTTTTTTTTTTGCTCTTCCGTTTTTTTCTGTCCTTTCACTGTTTTCAAAACGTGTTCATTATTGTTCGTTAGATGTCATATTCAAACAACCATTAACCATTTTATAATATTTCGATATTTTATATTACAACTTAATTCTTTATGCTGAGTATATTTATTGTTATTATATTTTGTATTTTTAATGTAGCTGATGATGGATTATGTAAAATAATCTGAAACGGCCAAATGTAAACCATATTCGACAATTTCTAATAAATGGAACACATGATCCCAACCACAACAATATAAATCCATCCTTATTTATTAGTTTACTAGTTTCTTTATTAAGTCAGATATACATATACTCTTTGTGAATATATTTGAATTGATGCCTGTACAAGAATTAATATTAAAAAGTCAAATTTAAAAAATGTGTAGATAAAGAACGAAATCCTAATCATACTGCCAAAATAATACAACGACCTAAAGTGAAAAACAAGTTCGTTCGTGTCCCTCCTCCCCATGTTAGCAAAAACAAGTGCGCCCTGGTGTTGCATTGGCTAGTGTGACTGCTATTGGATTAATAAAGCCGTAGTTGGTGAGCCAGTGTTTATTAACTGTTAATTAGGATAGTTAAACAGTGCGGTAGCCGAAACCCTCGTTGGCTGATGCTCACAGCCCACTATTTTCATAATGTGTGATTAAATCATGCTCTATGCATGGCCACTAGCTGTAATGAGCCTAATCAAATATTTGGAGGACCGAAGATGTGGTCATTTCACCACGATATACTTGGATGGACGTTCACAATAGTTAGCTCTCTTGTATTCATGTTTATTAATAAAGTCTGTAAATTGCATGTTTTGGAAATATTTCCAAAGTAGACAAAATTGTAATGTCAAAAGTGTGACATTTATGTAAATAATTAATTAATGTATAATGCAACATAATTTGATTTAACTAATCAATGTTGAGATTATGTAAGGCATATTTTTAAGAAAGCATTTTGTCTTAATTCTTGGCTATATGATTTCAAGGAATAATTATATTGTTTAGTCAATAATTATTAATATTATATATTTTTTGAAAATGAAATTTACTTACATACATTAAAAAAATTGTATTATACAATTTTTTTAATAAGTACATATTTTTAGACTTTTATTAATTTATAAGTAAGTTCTCATAATAAATAGATTTAAAAACTAATAAAAAAAAATGCGAGAGTGCAAGAATTGAAGAAAATCTTGCTATTCTTACACATTTCTTACAAGACAAATTCTTAGAGCCTTGTCTTGCTTTGACATTTGTAGCTCTTGTCTTGCATTTTTTGCAAGACTGATGCAAAACCAAGACATACAAGACTCTCGTGAAACTATTTTCTCCTGTCACCAGTAAAAACATTTTTACCTCGCTTATACTGTAAAATACTATCTCATATTTAACAATATTTATATGTCACATGTTTTTGCTACAAATTTATTCTTTCTTTATATAATTTTATAACAATCAGAGTAAAATTACTCCAATTAATACTCTGATAATATTAAATACTACTTAAATCATGATTCGTTAATGTTAGATTTACTTAATAGCAACTTGTCGTTGGTGTGTAAAAGCAGCATTTTATTTTTGGATAAGTTAGTAAAGTGCAAAAAGACAGCATATTTGTCAATGTCTAGCAAGTGTAAGTTTAAAATAAGAAACGTAGTAAAAGCACTAGCCGCAATATGAAATTGCTGTAGTCGAGTAACATAAATGGAAGAACGGTGTACATTTGTACATATTTATAAGTTTAATACCGCAGAAAGCCCGTACTTGTAAGTAGGTAAAAGAATAAGAAAAGCAAAGCAAATATAAAATTTTAAATTCTGCGGAAAGATATTTGATCTAGGTCAACTAAAACTCCAACAGCGCGCACTGCGTTCCAAAGCGGTTAATAAACAAATATTCTCCAGTGGAAAAGTATCTTGTATTTATCTTCCGCTGACCGAACCACTGCTGCCAACATGAAAGCCCAATTCTGGTCTTAACTTCCAAACTATTGTCTCGCAATGTACACAGATACTATAACTGGGTTATGCAAAAATATTTACTTCTATTTACATTACTACCCACTAAAATATACTTTAAGTTAATTTGTTAAATTTGCACAAAATGTTTGAATCAGACAAGATAGTTTGAAAAAATTGTTTTATCGCGTCCTCGGTACTAAGTTTAATTATTTATTAGCAAAAACTTTCTCCGCAAAAATAGTTCCATTGTATTTCCCGCAGTTGATCCTCACGTCATCAATTTCTGGTGCAAGAGTTATTAAACTTTTGTCTTGCATCTTTGTCGTATCGTATGGCATAGATGAGACTTTTATTTGCAATCTGATTATCGTAGGTGTTACAGAGACGTCTAATCAACAAAAATGAAATAGAACCAGTAGTGCAACCGCGGTAACGGATATTTTCTAATATTTATAAAATGAATATGTCATTGATGTTTCCCCGACATAATAGGAACATACGTACAGACATCACGCCGAAACAGAAATGGTCATAATGGATATTTCCGTTGCAATTTGAAAACCGAAATTTTACGCGATTACAATACTTCCTTTACTTCGTACAAGAAACAATTATAACAAAAGTTAGCTTTAGCTTTATTTAAAATAATTGAATCGTATAAAAAAAATAAAGAAGAACATTTTTTAATTAGGTTATTGTTTTCAAATACCTACATATAAATTTTAAAAGCAATATCATCATAATATAACAAAAGGATTGAAAATTCTCAATTATAAGAGACGTGTTGCCTGGAAACCTACGTCTCGTGGTATTTTCTAAAGGCAACTCGCCGAGCAGGCCGAGAATTTTCAATTGTCGAATTGTATACAAGTAGAACGTCAAACCGCGCAAATAATGATGTATTTACTAGTCAGTTTTTTTTATTTCAATACCTACTGCCTTGCCGTTGGTGTAGCTTAAATTAGGTACGTTCAATTATTCGATTCGGAGCTGTCATTGTTAATGTCATTTCGGTTGTTTACTTAAAGTTCATGGATTCAGAGACAAATTACAGATTCATTTTTGTAGTCGACACTATGCTTGAAGGGAAACGATCATATTCTACGATCCCTAAATATGTAGAATTCAAAATGTCATTGATAGGTCTGAGTATATAGAACAAAATAGCTAAACGCTCTTTAAGTGTATATACAAATGTTAGTATATTCAAACATACAAAGATTCGTGTATTCGTTCACTATGATTACATAATAGTAGCCACTATAATACATTGTAACTATGGAAAATCAGGCATTCTTATTGGTGTATTACCTAATGAATGATATTGTCCCAGAAATATTCTGTAATTTCTTTCCAAAGTTTGAATGTCCCGACCGCTCACCAGGTTTGGTGAATCCAGCCACCACTTGTGACCAAGCTGCTCGGTCATCCCCGCGGTTTTTCGGCAATCTCCGTTCCGGAACTCCTCCCAGGAAAACAGAACAATAAAGGAAGTGGAATTAATTTCCCCAAAACGATTTTTAATGAAGTTATCTCTGTCCAAGAATGAATGGCACGCTGTTAATTAAAGAGTGGCGGTGATTTGAATGGATTTTTTGATCAAACAAGGCGAGATTTGCATACCTAGACAGGCAGGAGATTTTTCTGGATTTTATGGCGTAATTGCAATGTCAATACTCATATCAGCTACAGGAAGAGTACTCACTGCTATGAGAACGCAGATTAAAACGGTTTTCTATTTCGTGCCGCGCTTTTTGTAGCTGCAAATATTAATTAAAAGTCAATATTCAGCCAGGAAATTCTCTACTAAACACAAATTTCTCTTTTTTTCCTGTTTATTTATTCACTTGCTCTGTGGGTTCTCTTGTTTCAAAACCAATTTCATTTTGGTATATTTTTTTCATAGCCTATGTTAAATTAAATTTAAATATAAATTCTATGGCATCACAGACATTCTCTGTAGATTGTGCTTTGTACATTGCACATACATATATACTCTTATTTCTCGCCGTTGATCCTTACGTTATCAGTTTTTATTATAAGAGTTATTAAAGTTTTATCTAACATCTTTGCCGTATACGCATACATAGATGAGATTTTTATTCGCTATCTCATTATCGTACGTGTTTCAGAGGGACATATATGCTCGCTACGTCCAACCAGCGACAAAAATGAAAAAGAAACAGAAGATCAACCGCAGTAACGAATGTTTTCAAATATTTAAAAAAATGAGTATGTCATTCATATCGTTAATATCATATATGAAGGCGATTTATGGTTCGTAGTGTGTCGGTAGTTTCACTGGTTTAATCTACATCTCTTATATAATACTGGCAGTTCTGACATTTATTTACTTCGGAAATCACACGATTTTATCCATCATGATAATGTTATTAATCCCCCTTCCCCCATCAATTTGAATCTTATGGTTACTATTGATGACGTGAGTATGAGCTACGGGACATAGTCTGTACATTACTATACTCTATTTAATAACTAGGACGAGTGAACTGAAGTTGGTGTACTAAAATAAATACTTCTGATTGACTGACGCAACGTCAGTTTTACACTCAACTATATTGTCTCATCAGCTATAGTGTCAGAGAGTGTTTCGAGTTTCGTTTCACGGTGATCAGTTTTTTTTTTTTAGTTTATTACTCTTATTACGTTTGTAATAATTTGTGATATTTCACAAGTTGTGTATGCTTCAAACATTATTGTGATCCATCACATTGTAAATGTGGCTACAGAAGTCACTCCTCGTATTTTTAAATAGAGTATAGACCTTGTTTAAATAAATTCAGAAAACTTATTTTACGTTAGTCCGCTTTATAGTGGGTTTACTGTAGTTGAAACTTTATAATTATATATTCATTTCTATTTCTACCTCTCGCCACTCAGTAAGAGAGCTATTGGAATCGTGCTAAAAATCGGATAGTGACTTTTCAATGAATAAGCACATTTTGAAGTCCCTAGAACCTAGAACACGATTTTAATATTTTTACGATGATGTATTGACGTGTGTGTGTGGATGGATGTATATTGTCGTAACGAATGCTCAAATAGTAGTGCATAAAAAAAGTTGAAATTTTTGGTATAACATTTTTAAGTCATTAGTTCAAATTTGTTTCTACCTTGCCCCATTTAACTATTACAAGTAATTAATAATTCGGTAAATTGGTTACAATGGGGTATGTGACCATAATAGAATTTCGTTATATAAGTCATAAAATATAAAAAATAATTACAGTAGCTGCTCAATATACTAATAAAAATTTAATATTTGCTTGCAATAATAAAATTATTAACAATTCAATGTTTCGGAAAAGAGACGCGTGACATATGGTATGTAAGTATTTAAAAAAAGTGTAAAGAGGATAGGCAGGAGGATGTGCTGGCCATATCAGATTTTTTAATGGTACATGCTACCTATTAAAGTTATTAAAAAGAACGTTGATATATTTCAGTTTCGAAATCTAAAATTTTTGTATTTAATCGGAATTCTAAGATTATTCACAATCGAATGAAGATACCTAATATCTCATGAGACAATGAAAGATACATACGTCGAACAGTGTCAACTAATGTTTATTGTTTACAACAAAAATATACTTATAGATGACATGACAGAGTGTTACAAAGGACAACGAACTAGAGACAATATAATGCATTCCTCCCATCACCACAAATATCCCCACACCGTCAAATCACCCCCGGAGGAAAAATATCCGTGAGCCAGTGGTCTGTTATCCTGTCTAAGTCAATGACACCGTTCCACTATTCTGTACCACATCGCGTATGTAATTTCATTTGAATTCATGCGCAGACGTCCACATTGCTCGCGACAGAGACAGTCTGCAGTTGGTGCAATCCGAACGAAGATACCTCAGCTCAGACAGAAGCGAATTATCGTAAAGGAATCTATGAATGAATTGAAAAATATTGTTAGAGGAACGGAGGATGCACTCCGAGAAGGAGTCTGAAGACAAGGGATTTGGTGTTTGCTTATGTAACTGAGTTTATGTACATTTGAATTATTGAGAAATAGGAAGGATTTTGTTATTTACAAAATAAACGCCAGAAAGCATTTTTCTCATGTCACTGATCTCGGGAGAATTAGAGAATTTATATTTAATAGAAAGAAAAGTAATGTATTTTAGATGTGATTGTGTTGAAAACAACAATATATATTTTTGCATTTCTGGGAATTTAAAAGCCTACTTTACTCTTCATTTTCGATTACTGAAGTAGCACTTTAAAATCTGAGGGATTAAATATGAATTTAATCCTTGCGTGAATAAATTAATAAACAAGCACAAATAGGTATATGTATGTAACCTAGCCTAGCTTACCAGAAAAATGTGCATAATGATGTTTGATGACATATAATTTGTTTTTGTTCTAGTGTTTAATTTAGCTCAACCTATTCCAACCCCTGTCTTTGTGACTTAGTAACTCAACACATAAGTAAATCTCTATTGTTTTAATAAAATTGCTCTGCACCAATTTGACCATAAAGTAATCGCCTCTGTTATCATAATTCCGTTCCTTCTATCATGGCAGACTTTTAAATAAAGTGATAGTGGTAGCAGCGACCTTCGTTATCTTGATAATTAATAAGTATTGCATTAATATAATTGGTAGCTTATTTTGGATCGAGTAAATTGTTTAAAAATTCTTTGAAACTACTATTAGATTTCGTCTTAGACGACCGTATCTTGTATGTTACTGATAGTGATATATTTTAATTAAAACAGTAGTATTGGGATGACCATGTAAAATACGTCACGTATTATACGTCATTTTTTATGCATAAAAAACTATTTTTTACAACGATAAAATTTTCGACTTTTTTACGTAAATAACATAAAATGTAAACTATAGTTACACAATAAATATTATCTTGTATAATTATGTTATGTTAATTATTCTTTTTTACCCTATTACCCAATATAGGATAATATCAGCATACAAGCATATAAGTATATAAGCGTCCCATTCAATCATTCGTCATATGTATACACTCGGCTGAAATCTGAAGGAAAAATCGTAATATATATGTGGTAGGGTAAAATATACAATTTGGTAGGGCTGTTGTTTTCTCCGCCATTATTCAAATGTAGCTCACATTTTGACAGCGATATCCCGCCAATATCTTTCAATCTTTCTCCAAATATATATTTAAGCGTCCGGGGTGCATTCGCACATAAGGAGCTACTTTACATGCGCTCGCAGACTAGACGGCGACACTTGCACGCTGAAATATGCTCCAGGATATTTTCATCATAAAGTACAGAAATGTCACAATGTCAACGAGTGCAGTCTATTCCATCAAATTCTATTTTATCTCCTGTATTTAGAATCTTCTTTTACTAAGTGTGATCGAAAATAGCGAAATCAAAATATAATATAACAAAATATATAACCAATTATAGTATTTTTTATTAATAGCGAGTTAATATTTTGTTGTCTCCTTGATGTGGTTTAATTTTTAGATTTTAAAAATTGGATATGGTTATACAGCAAAGAAAACTCAAGATAGTTAACGTTTCGGTTTATGTTAATCCATCCTCAGAACATGATATATATATATATATATATATATATATATATATATATATATATATATACAGGGTGATCATGCGAGAATGAACCAGCTATTATCTCCGTTATTAAGGGAGATAGCGATTATCTTCTTATATGCTAATTTACTATAGATAACATGGGCTATAAGATGCGGTAGTTAAAAGTGTTCTATTACTTCCGGTTCCGGAGTATCTGATATCAACTTTGAAATTTCAAATGGCACATACTACTTTGTTTTATATTTTTGAAAAGTACACAAAATTTTGTTTACAATGGTGGTAAATAAGTAGTATGTTATATTATTAAAAAATAAAATGGCGGGCGTTTAAAATATTTTATTAAATAAGTGTTTACTGTTTGAGATTTGGATGTTTCTAGTTCATGGATGATGTGATATTTAAAATTAATTTCATTTATTTAGCGTTAAATTCTTCTAAATATGGATATACTTGATTGAATAAGAAGAATAGGGAATTCATGGTTTTAAATAAATGAAATTAATTTTAAATATCACATCATCCATGAACTAGAAACAACCAAATCTCAAACAGTAAACACTTATTTAATAAAATATTTTAAACGCCCGCCATTTTATTTTTTAGCAACATAACATACTACTTATTTACCACCATTGTAAACAAAATTTTGTGTACTTTTCAAAAATATAAAACAAAGTAGTATGTGCCATTTGAAATTTCAAAGTTGATATCAGATACTCCGGAACCGGAAGTAATAGAACACTTTTAACTACCGCATCTTATAGCCCATGTTATTTATAGTAAATTAGCTTATAAGAAGATAATCGCTATTTCCCTTAATATCGGAGATAATAGCTGGTTCATTCTCGCATGATCATCCTGTATATATATATATATATATATATATATATATATATATATATATATATATATATATATTAATAATCAAAATATTTATATAATGAAACTTCAACGCGTATCTAGTTTATATATACACTCTAAATTTACAATCAATTTTGAAAACCTTTTTACATCGGTCTACTTTTCAATATTAATCCACAAAGAATACAATTAAACTTGCTTACAAATTTATACCACGATGAGAGAGCCTTTACACACAGTAAAACAACAATACGGTTAATTCACTAAGAAATACCAAATGTGTCTTATATTCCATCAAGACATTCGTAATAGTTGTTAGTTGCAACAAGAGAGACATTTCGAACTCCATAATCTCATTTAAGAGTAAAAATGCAAAAGTATAAACAACGCTAAAATGTCCCAACTATTGAAAAACAGATAAGATAATCTTACATTATTTTTTGTGCCATAGAACTATTTTAACTCGGAAAAGAAATGTTATAAAAGTCTTCTTCTAATAGAGTTTGTAGAAAAATATTATCTATTTGACTTTGTCTTGTTTGTTTGTCTAAGCGTATATTGATTTTATGTTGGACTTAGAGTAATGCTCAAGTATTTATTATCTTCGCAAGAAATGCAATTGGGACTTTAAGAATCTGGGTAAATCGGGATTGAGTATATTTATAGACTTCTAGATATTTAATGATTTTCAGTATTTGTATTCCTAAGTATCTAGGAAATTTATGTTTATGGTTTAAATTTAAAGCTTGCTATTTATTATGTAGAGCTTGTTTACTTCTTATTATTCATTTATAAAGTTGGAGATATTTTTGTTTTTTTCTAGAAAAACAACTTCTGCATATTTCACGCAGGAAACAAATCTTGAAACTAGGAAACTAAAATTTAATATTACACGTTCGAAATAAAAACAATTACTAAACCAACAAGACATAAATGTATACAAACTCATGTGGTAACATAATTTAAAGAGTTTAAAATTAAATATGTCTCTTGCGGCTTATACATATACGTATTGACGTATATATTTATAACGTAGATAGAGTTTACCAGAAGATATATTTCAGGCACTCTAGTTAGCGTGGAGAGTGCATCATAGGCTAATTACATTTAGCTTCTTATTTACTCATTACAATTCAGGATTATATATATATATATATATATATATATATATATATATATATTTAATTTTAGCTTTCATATTAAGACGATAAGTTACACATTAGCAATATCAGACTTTTTTATTTTCATATTTTCAGAATGTAGTATCTAACATAATATGTCAATGAAGACTAATTCAAAAAAAGAAATATTGAAAAACTATTTAGTGTTATAAATTACATTTCATATAATTAAATGACAATGAAAAACATAGCAGTAAAATTGAATTTATAGTTGTATTGTCTCTATTTCTGTTTGATATTTTGGGAACCCTAACTTTTTATGAAATTTATTTGTTAATGTAGTAGAATCTTGGTATAACGGACGTCGCATATAACGTACAAAATATACGACTTTTCTCAACTATATTGCTCGACAAAAAAAATGGACACTTAATTTTTTTTTTTTAATAATGTTGCTATTGTTTTTATCTACTAAATTATAATACATACTTAAATTACAATATATATATTCAAATACTAGCCTGGCAAAAATTTTGAATTTGAAATAGTGAGCAATTTAATAAAATAATTTATAAATGATTACGAATATTATAATCCTAGTTTTAACAGCCACTATCATTCAACATATCTTTTATTTCTATAACGTGATTGTTTTCACAAATTTTCCTGATCACACAGTATTTAACAACTATTTTTTCTAGCCCTGAAATATACTTTGTATTTTATATTTAATTACCAGCTATAGATATAGATAATTGGGTAGATGTGTGAGAAAGAAAAGTATAATACTGTGACGTAGATGTTAAGGATACTAAAAACTTGAATAGCTTAAAAACGAATACCTTTTTTTAAACTGATAAATTTATATTACCTTGTGATAGTAAATTCATTGTTAGATAAAACTTATTAAACAGTTTCTTTAAGAAAAAAATATATAATCGTTGTGTTCTCGAACCTGGACTAACACGACAATTCTGAACAAATCTGTAAGTCTTATTGTTCTGTAAATCTGTAAATAATGAACAAAATCGCAGCGAAAGCAGCCACTTTATGTATAATTTTATATTAATCAACAAAAATAGATGCGTTTTTGTCAGTTTTTTTTTACAGATTTACAGATCTGTAAAACTTACAGATTTGTTCAGAATTGGTCTATAAGTTCTTTTTATAAAGCTTTATCCACTCGGTTATGCAACATTTTGTTTCTAATTTCTTATTACATACATACCTATAACAATTGTTAATACACAATTTTATTTAATAAATATTTTAATAAGAAAATCTTATGATGCAGAATACTTGATATCAGTAGGTAGAAATTAAAATAATCTAACCAACGATACATCATACACGTCATTATATTTACCATTACAGAAAATAATAATAGAAAACTGTTTTTCCATGTGAATCCATATGTCAAGATTTGTAGTATTCACCCTGTGTACAAATATGAATAGTATTATTATTATTTGAGTTTCAAAGTTCATATGTAATACAATAAATAGTGCAAGTCTGGTTTGAAACCGCGAATTTTAAGAGCATACAATATGCAATATAGTAAACTTTAACACACTATGTCTGCCACATATGTTCTTTGTCCCATATATTACTATTTTATCGCAAACTGTCGATAGTATACTCCCGTTCAATAACATACTGTCGTTGAATATTCTACACTGCACACACATGTATAATATATTGATTACGTTCTATCCACCAGCTTTACAAGTAAAATAAAATTTAATAATTTATGCAGTAATTACGGTGATATAAATGAGATATTTTAAAAGAGAAATTTGAGTTAATATTAATACATTGTATTATATCGGAAAATTGAGGATTAATTATGTATATGCATTAATATTAATAATTCATAAACATAATTTTGTTTTTGTTTTGTTAAATATTAAACGTATGACAAATATATTAAGTTTAGAACTAGGAAAATTTTATTATTTACAGTTGCAAAGTTCTAATTATAACTAGAATTTTATTCTAGTTACAAATAATTTTATTGTTTTATTGTTCACTGTATGTTTTTTATAACATATAAAACATCTCTATTCTTTTTCATAAAAATAAGTAATCATAACACATCTATTAGCTATGATGTTTGACAAGTTTTTTTCTTTTTATATACTGGTATTCCAAATAACTTGTTAAGAACGGTAAGAGATACGAGGTCGGTTAAATTAGACCAAAGTTGAGAAAGACAATTTTAACTATGTCATTGTTTTTCTAAAAAAAATGCTTTATCAGGGCATATAACCGGTTAAAAAAACGGGTAACCGATATTTTGAACAAAATTTGCGAACTTTAACTGTAATTTTAACCGATATTTTTAAGGTCGAAAAACCGTTAGCCAAATAATAAAAAACCGGTTTTAGCGAACATTAACCTTTTTTTAATAATATCATTTAGTGGGAAAAAAATAATTATTTTTTCTTATATCAGTTATATATGTACATATTTGAATATGAGTATATGAATCATGACAATTTTCCTTTTATTGAAGAGTCAAAAATTAATAGTCTTTTGATCACTTTTAGGCATCAAGTTTACAATTGAAAAATGACTTTTTTTCGATTTTGGCTATTACCAGTTTTTCCTTTCTAAAAATTGTAACCGTTGGAATAAAAATCGGAAAATTTGCACACTTGAATAATTTTGCCCGAAGAACCGATTGGTGGACTCTGCTTAAAAAAACCTCCTTTAATTTCTATTTTTTTAAATTATATACTATATTAAAGGCTGGGCCCCATTAATCTAAAATGTCTAACTCCACCCCTGCGTAGTGATCAGTTAAATGCAATTATTTTACAAATCTGTACAATTTAACAACAATTCAAAACAGATATTGTATATTTAAATCCAAAACAAATGAAATAATAATAATAAACACGTGAAAAATGCGTTAAAATTTATTGTATTTTTTCAATAAAATATCTCTGCTTTGTACATAATTTTGTATTTTTAAACAAAATTATGAAATATTCGCAATTGTTTATAACTTTATTGATAAATTGTTTATTTAATTCATCCTTCTGGCAACTGAAATAATTGCAAAATAAACAGACAAATTTTACAAAAAAAATATAATTAAACCGAGAGAAATTTTTTAATATTAATAACATTTAATTAACAACTGAAAATTGTTTCATTATACGCGACAACAAAAAGTCAGAAACTGTAATTAAAAAGAATAAAAGAAATTTTAATAAAACTGAGAAGATAGAAACAAAGAGTTATAAAAAGTGTTCGGATGTTTTTTCTTCCAATTTCCTCTCATAAATAACAAGCGGTAACATGTGTTCTTTCTGTCAATATAAACTATTTTATCAAATTCTGTCACTGGAAAATATACGGCTGTGTTAACATCGTAAATGTATTTCATATTTTGACACCAAAAAATTCAATGATAAAATGTTAACGGAATTTTCGCTGATTATGGACGAGGTTCTATATTAGAGACAACTTCTCAATAATTTTGATGTTAATTTTATTTAAATTCTAATATTTCGTGGATAATTTTTCCACTTCATCAGAGATAACTACGATCGTACAATAATTTAGTAATAATTTTGACACAATATTGTCAAAAATACTTACAATATGTTATTTTTCTCTTCTTCTTCACTTTAAATAGTAAACCTAATGTAAACTGCCAAATTTTAAACCACGTTGCACGAGGCTACAAAAAAACTTTCTTTTATCAATGTTTACAAGTACAACGTAAATTTTAACAATAATTTCAACTTTCAACAACAAATGTAACTATGTTTCTTTACATTAACAACTTTATACATGTTAAAACTATTGTAAGTATTTTTGACAATATTGTGTCAAAATTATTACTAAATTATTGTACGATTGTAGTTATCCCTGATGAAGTGGAAAATTATCCACGAAATATTGGAATTTAAATAAAATTAACATCAAATTTATTGAGAAGTTTTCTCTAATGTAGAATCTCGCCCCTAATCACCGAAAATTCCGTTAACATTTTATCATTAAACAAGTCGGTGTTACTTCTTTTCAAAAAAAAAAATTCAATACTGATATTATTTTTAACATTCGTTCGACTGCCCTTGAAATACAAATTAATATTAGTCCAGTTAAAAATCCATTTACTCGTAGGATCTGAGTTTTATAAATATATTTGATTTTATAAAATACAACCAATACTGAGTGTGTTTGTAGTTATGTAGCAACGTAGTCGTGTATAATGCGATCAAAGGCTGGAATTTCAACTATTAAACAAAACATACTAGCGTTTTTCACATGATTCTGTCTATTGGAAAACATTTAAAATCGTTTTAGCACTATACAATGTTTTTTAAATATTTACCGATTGAGTTTCTAGGACAGTAAGTTATGGTTTCAAATTACTGATTGGTAATGATTTTGAACATTTCTTGCCGACGACGGAATCGATAAATAAACACCGATTATGATCGATCAAATTGAACCAGCCTGAGAAATCGTCAGTTGCAGAGACTTTGAGGATTTTCATGAAAAATTTCAAGATACGAAATCAAGATACCTTAACATAGGATTAATTAGAGGAGCTATTGAGATTTTTAAAACTAAAAATATTACCTAATCTCAATCACATCGATGATTTGGAAGTTAGAAAAGAATAGATTATTAAATTAAATATGTTGTAATTTGTTTCTTACTTACTTGTCTTAATAATGAAAGAATAATTTGAACTATGAACTTTCAATTTTTTTTTTATGGAGTGAAGAAATAAGCAGGATTGCAGTCAACTGATGAATTTTATTAGTCTAAGGCCGCTACCAATTGTAGCATCATTAGGGCAGAAGACTATTTTAAAATATTGTCATCATATACAGAAAATCAATCAAGTAGATATCGTCATACATTAAAAAATAAATAAATAAATAATTAAAACACGTCATGTACTACAACATATTATTTTGTAATACATGACGTGTTTTAATTATTTATTTATTTATTTTTAATGTATGACGATATCTACTTGATTGATTTTCTGTATATGTTGACAATATTTTAAAATAGTCTTTTGCCCTGATGATGCTACAATTGGTAGCGAAACGTCGGCCTTAGACTAATAAAATTCATCAGTTGACTGCAATCCTGCTTATTTCTTCACTCCATCATCCCTCCAGTCGCTTAACATCAATTCTTACATTTTTTTTTATAATTGTTACAAACTTTCTCATATTCAAAATGGAGAAGAAACATTTGCAAGCTTGTAATCTAATATTTATTTACAACAATTAAAATGTTATTCTTGAAAATGTTTTGCTATTAGTACAAAATTAAATTATTACATATATAAATATTAACTTATTACCTGAGAAATATATCCTAAAAACAACTAACTCCATGTCTCTAGACTTAGAAATTTTAACGCACTACAATTCTTCCAAGTAGTAAATTCTTATTTAAGTACATAAATTCAGCGTTATATTCAGCATTTTAAACAATAACAATAGTTAACCTATAAATTCTGCAATATATGCAGCATCGTAATGCACTCTGCATCGGTTGCATATGCCGGAAAATATATCTGGAATTTTATGTTTTACATAAAATTCAAAGTCGCACATATCCTCCTCTAAATTTAATCTAGAAATGCATAATCCTTATAAAGGTCCCGATAAGTCTGTGACAATAAAACCGAAATTTCACGATGGCTGACATCGCGTAGTTAGCAGACAGTGGGTAACCGAGTCGGGTAGTCGGGTAGCTCATGCATTATACATGCGCCCACCCACCACATATATTATTTATTTTATTTTGGAAAAAAGAAAACGAGAATCTTCCCTGAAAGCATCGCCGTTTTTATGAAGAACCGCCTCCGTTTCCCGGTTGTTACCTCCTTATTCCAGCCGATGTTTATTTATTTAAGCGGTTATTGATTTTGTTTCAAGTTAAAAGGAATTGGGGTATTCGGTGCACAAGAATGCACCAATCTGAAAAAGGACTCTTGGATTTTTAATGGCGCACTATATTATTAAAGCTTGATATATTTGCCATGGTTACTTTTTAATACATTTTAATAGTTATTTATAGTATTTGTACAAGTGTGTTGCATTACAATAAGGAGAAATATTTAGTTCACGGGACCATCAGTATCAAGTGACTTAGGTAATTAACACACACTTTATGCAACACCTTTAAACATTAATATAAAATTTAATAATATATTATTTAACAAGGATGAGATAAGAGCGACACCGCTATTGTTCGGGAATTCTATGGAGTCCAAAAGACTCTAGAAGGTTCTATATTAATTACCCGCAGGTATAAAGTGCCGCAGCTTAGATTGCGGACAGTCAGTTGAGAGTGAAGGAGAGTATAGAGAGTGTGAAGTCAGAGTCAATAGAGTTAGTAGAGAAGAGTAGTGTAGAGTAGAGTACAGTAGAGTGAAGTGAGTCGAGTCGAGGCAGACGGTCCGAACAGAGACATGTATAGTACAAATAAATATTTTGTGGAAATAGATATTAAAATAAATAAAGTAAAAATAAATACTGCTGTGTGAAAATAAATGAATATTAGTTAACTAGTGTATTAAGTGTCAATTACTAATCGTTAAGTTTAATTTGTGTTATATTTGAGTAAATCGGACCGTTTGTTATTTTTGTCGTTATTTAATAAATCTGTAATATAAATATTAGATTGAAATAAATTGTGAAAAGAATATGTCAACCGCCAGGATTTGAACCCGAGACCGGCGGTTGACATATTCTTTTCACAATTTATTTCAATTTATAGACTACTGTTAAATCCATTCATATCAATAAATATTAGAGTTTTGTGACTTTTTACACTTCAATCATATAAATAACCGTTATAATATATTTTTTAGGCGGCTGGTACATAAATTGTTGTTTTTCGTATCTGTTTGCAACCTTAAAGTATCAATTTTTATTTGACATCTGTCAACGTCAAAATTTTTGGCCGTTTGTATGTTCATTATTGATTTACATAGTTCATATTAATGTGATTAATTATTTTAGAATATAATAACAAATGTAAGTAAAATTGTAACTATTCCTTTACAAATATTAATGAAAAAGTAATGAATTTGCGAGTAAAAATAGCGGCCGTAAAGTAAATGCGGCCGTAAGATAAATGCGGCCGTAAAGTAAATGCGGCCGTAAAGTAAATTTTGACAGATGTCAAAAATTGATTTTGAATGAAAATTCATAATTTCTTATTGTAATCGCCTAAAAAATGTTGTGTGCACCTCGGCTAAAAGTTCTTTTTGCGCCTCATCTGATTTGTAGCCTCGGCTTTGCCTCGGCTGCAAACTTCGGTTTCGGCCCAAAAAGATTACTTTTACAACCTTGGTACACAAATAACTATTTTAGGCGGCTGGTACATAAATTGTTGTTTTTCGTATCTGCTGGCAACCTTAAAGTATCAGTTTTTATTTGACATCTGTCAAAGTAAAAATTTTTGGCCGCTAGTTTGTTCATTATTGATTTACATAGTTCATATTAATGTGATTAATTATTTTAGAATATAATAACAAATGTAAGTAAAATTTTGACTATTCCTTTACAAATATTAATGAAAAAGTAATGAATTTGCGAGTAAAAATAGCGGCCGTAAAGTAAATGCGGCCGTAAGGTAAATGCGGCCGTAAAGTAATGCGGCCGTAAAGTAAATTTTGACAGATGTCAAAAACTGATTTTGAATGAAAATTCATAATTTCTTGTTATAATCGCCTAAAAAATGTTGTGTGCACCTCGGCTAAAAGTCCTTTTTGGGCCTCATCTGATTTGTAGCCTCGGCTTTGCCTCGGCTGCAAACTTCGGTTTCGGCCCAAAAAGATTACTTTTAGAACCTTGATACACAAATAACTATTTGACAACAATCACTTTTTCGATGCGATATCTTTCTAATAACCGATGGTAAAATAATCGGTACTTTAACCAGAGGTAGAAAAACCGGCAATTTTATAAATATAATACTGTTCCCATTGGTTGAATTTTCAAGTGTTTTGCATCATGATTGATTTTAGCTAATCGTTGGAATTGATCGTTATATTATAATAGGAGATATGAATTGGGGAATTCAGTTAAATTTATTATTTCTACTTGGACTATTTCGACTCCATATGGAAATACTCATAAATTAAAAACATATATTAATATTAATTAACAATATTTACCTATAGATTCAGAATTAAAAATTTGTTGTTAGATATTGGAACTAAAACAATGTTGCTGTAAATAACAAGTACTAACATAGAAATTCTAAATTTCTCTCCCTCTTAACCTCAATGCATTTTCTCCGTGGAATAGGAATTGAATCAGCCAGAATCTAATTATTCTAATTAGAAAATTTCTCATTAAAGTAAAACAATTTCCCAATCCCCATAAATTCGTTAGTTTATAATGCATAAAACAATTACTCTTCAATTATTTCCCCACATCTTGCGCAGGTTGCAGTGGAAGGTAAGACTTGCAATTAGACCTGTACATTAACCTGTCTCCCTCTCTCTCTACACCGCGTGTGTGGGAGCGAGACAGACTGCGAGACATCTGCTGTGCAAATGCAATCACATTGTTGGGGACTCGGGAGATAATTGGTGCTGTGAGAATTCCTGCACTCGCGAAGGAATACTTTCGTTTAAGTCTGGAATTCGGGAATAGTTTGCGGAGACAATCATTTTTATAAGCTTCAAATACTGTCGCCTGGTAAACAATCCTTAAGTCGAGAAGTTGACTATTCTTTCTTTCGACCAAAGCCGGCCCCTAAAAGAGGACGAAAAATACATTTTAAAATATGATCTTCAAATTGCTGTACGAAGATTGAAAATAGTGGATTGGACATCGTCACTCACTAGCAAATTCCCAGCTACTGTTTTAGTTTTATGCAGGGTCGTGTAACTTAAATAGATGACGTTGGGCTCGTTTTATACTGCCATCTCTTGGTTGCTCCGTAGAAACTTAATAAAAATAATAATTTAGTTGGCTAAACATTTGATTTCTTGTTAAAAAATTGAGTACGATTGACAAAATTGACAAAAATTTTCTAGTTTTTCGATGACTTTGTGTCACCTGTATTATAATTTTATTTTTCTACTTCCGTTTAATTATACCTATATTTTTCCTACGACCACTGTTAAAAATAGTCTTAATAACGGTTGCCTAGCAAGTTAAAAATATCAGTTTATAACACAGTGAATACTTTTAAATCGTTGCCATTGACAACGAATTAAAAGTAAAAAACAAATTTACTTTTAACACTTCTTATGTTCAGTTGTTCATAACAAATACATCATGACCTGTCATAAATGTCATTCTATAATGCTTAGTTTTAATTTACTACTACATACAACTAGGGTCGTAGGAAAAATAGTGTATGATATTTGTGTTAAAAGTGATTTTATTTCGTTCGTGGGGTTTGTTAAACTCGGCTTCGCCTCATTTCACAAACTTCCCCACTCACTCATAAAATGTCACTTTTAATACTTATATCATAAATAACTATTATTTCAATATTTTATTAATTTCAGTTAGGTTATTCATTCCATTATTTTACTAGTGAAATAATAAGATCTTTATTTCACGCAAAATGAAAAGAGAACTGAGAATCGAAAGTAGAAAAAATATTGTATAAAACATGTAAGAAAATTGGGTGGTTTCACTTTTGTTCTTAAAAAACTCATTTTGTATATTTCGCAGGCGTTAAATACCACCTTTGTTTCCTTACTTATTACATAAATAGCTATTCTAATTTCTATGTAAAATAAATCTATCATTTATCTATTTTTGCAAACACGGTACATAATCATTGAATGAGAGAAAAAAATACCGTTTCAATGACTGCATCATTATATTCTATAGGAAAGTGTACGTAATGGAAAGATCTTCATCTAATATACGTTCTTTGGAATTTTTGTCAGAGGAACTATTTTTCTCCAAAACTATTCTTTACGGGCATTGGTAGTTCACTTGGTTAGCATTTCCGACTCGGTCCGAACGTAGTATGAGATCTGGGGTTCGATTCTCAGCGTCGCCAACTATTAATCAAATCAAAATACTGCTGTGTCAGAGTGGTTCGGAAATCAATATAAGATGTATGTTTCTTACAGACATGGGCGCCGATTCTAAGGGAGTATTGGGGTTCATGCCCCTAAGGAAAATTTTCCTTTAATTAAAAAAAAAGTTGAAAATTCTCATGGACCAGGTGAAATTCACTTCTCAATTTCACTTGCAGCCAAAACTGTTCTAGTTTTGTATTTCTAATTTTTTAGATTGGGAACAACTTTTCCTTTAAAAGAACAATATTATATCAGAATAAAATCGTCAAATGAACTATTTAAAATTGCTATCAAAATTTCGATTAGCATTTTTACTTCCTTGTATAAAGTAAAGGAAGTATTGTAATCGCGAAAAATATCAGTTTTCAGGTTTTAAATACGTATAATTTAGCGTACAAGGAAGTCATGTGGTATCCATATAAAAATTTTTGTTTAAATGGTTTAAGTTTAATTTGTGCAATTTGGCATTAATGTTCTAAGTAAACATTAGTTGTTCCTGAAATATTCTTTAACTTGCAACCCCTGCTGAAACATCTTATTTCAGTTTCCATTTCTCTTATTATCTTTGCCTCTGAAAGTTCTTAAATCAAAACATTACTAACTTCATCATAGCAGGCATTATGTTGCTCATATCATTGCGTAAAACTTTCTTATTGCCAAGTTGGCATTCTGAGTTTCAGTGGAACTGAACGACGCATATAATAATTTTCATAATTTCAGGGCTTGGCTATCCTGAAAGTCCCAGCCAGATTTAATTTTCAAAAATTTATTCTGAAGAAGCAATTTTCCTTTGCCCGTAGTATGAATATGTATTTCATAGGCGTGCAGAAAACTTTTCAAAGGGCGAGTTAAGGAAATTATTTCTAAAGCAAAGTAACACCTAAACAGCATTTAACTAATTGAATTAATAAGTACGAAATCTTAATACAAATAGGAATAAATCTTCTTTTTAAAGTATTTGTTGTATCAATAATAAATACGTTTCCATACAGCTTTAAACACATACTGTTTAACAATTAAATTACATTTTTTTGCAATGTAATAAAAAAAATTTGATTTATTATCTATTAATATTAATGTTGTTAAAAAAAGAGTAGCTTCTAGAAAACTGTTTATATTTATGATTTTCTATTTATATTATTCGCACATAAACATATTCAATATAAACCATTTTTCAAATTAAGACAATTTTCGTGCCATAACTATCAGCACAATAGCTGAAAGAGAAACAGAAATAGTCATTTACTTCATTTTAATTAAATACATAATTATATTCTATTTATCTACAATAGTTTGTAAAGTTAAAATTTAGAAGTTTTAGTTTTGTAAAATAATTGTTTAATAACAATTTTATCATTCTGTTCAGAATTTTATTTCCTATCGAATAAGCAAGTAAATCATACACGATCTCATTTAAAATTGGTCCCTACAGTTTGAAAACCATTGATGAGAAATAGTATATTGTGCAACAAGTGTAGAAAGTCGCCCATTTCCCATAAAGTGTGAAAGTTTCGGCACGAGACGAATTCAAGTGCTGGAATCACACAAGCTGAGAAATAGGTAATTCTGCATGAGTAGCACACTATACTTTTTCTACGATCTTATTCTTCTAAACGATAAAAAACAAAAATACATGCACGAAAGCTATTTGACATAAAAAACAAAATGGTGCAGGTAACCTGACAAAGAGTACCTTCACGCATGCGTAGTGTTGGCAATTAATGTGAGAAATGATATTTATCACATTGCACATGCGCAGTGTTGGCAAATACTGTAAGAAAAGATTTCTCACACGCAACTTTGAAGCTTTATATAGTGTGAGAAAAGTGCCACTTTTCGTAGTGGTCGTAGAAAAAAATAATTGTGCTCTCTAAAAAGTGTTGTAAAATAGAAGTTGTATACTAATTTAATCAACTTCCTTATTATTAAGTATTGAATCGTCGTACGATTATTAATGTTATAACTTTATTGTGTAATAGTATATTATTATACAAGTTTTATAAGACGGTATATTGTTCCATGAGTTGGAATGGAACAATACGTCATATAAAACGAGTATAATATATAATTGTTTATACTTTTTTTCACTTATTCAATAAAAATCTTAAAATTTTCAATTAAAAAAATAACAGATTGTAATCTAGGGATACATATGTGAAATATAGTAACTGTCTTGAATGAAGTTGGGCACATTTACTTGTCAATATGCATATAAAATATTGTGAAAATATTTTCAGATCTATACGTTATGACGAAATTTTAATATACTTTTAAATTAATTTTGTTTATTCAGTTTTCATACTCAGAACTAATACTACAATATTTGAGGATATCAATTTGACATGATGTGCAGTTGTTAGAAGTACCAATTTTACAACAACAAAAATACCAAAAACAGTTTAACAATATCTTATATTATTAAACCGTTTTTGATATAATAATAGAGCAATTGTAACGCAAAGTATAAAAAAACAGTTTCATAGTTATTCCTTATTAATTTACCTTTTGAAATACACAGCCAGATAAAGCACACGAATCCAATAACTTTTCTGTGTAAATGGCATGTTTGGTTAGATTAGCTGTAACTAGATAATGTAATGTATAGAAAACCTTTGAGTCCGCTCCTGTCCTGTAATATATTCTTGCCTGAGTCCTGATATACCTACATTACTAAAAGTGTATCCTTATAATGTAATGCAAATTTACTCTGAAATAATTGAATTTACATTTTCCATTTTCAGGTCGAGTCACTGTGCTGAAAGAAGACTGCGATATTGACTGAACTGCCGCATCTCTGACTATATTAAGCACTTCTGTCATGTTCCAAACTTAAATTATATTCTTACAAATTCAATTTTTTAAATTATTCTACTAATTCAGGAAGTTTTACTATTTTACATTTCTAATTTAAAATGTTAAAAGACACTTTGCACAAGCTTTTCGTTTACATTACTTAACATCTACTAAAATGTAAATTGTTAAACGAGTGCGATTTTAGTCCCAAATTTCGGGTTCAAATTTCATAAACCTAAATTTAGTGGTTTTGAACAAGTTTCAAATAAAGTATTTTAAAAATTATGACCCATTACATGTTCACTAGTATTATACTGTAATTAATAATTAAAAATTTAACTGTAGTTCTTCTCAAAACTGCCCATAAAATGCAATTAAAATATGTAGAAATTTAAACTTCAAAAACAAAACAATGGAGAAAGATTCAGGTCGGTACCGGTACGAACCATACCCTCAACTAACCAAACAAAACAATGGTACCAACTCCTTAAAACGCGAAAACAAAAAAGAACCAGAATCCAGTTGTTGCAAATGTTTTGGCAAGAAAAAATCCAGACGAGCAACTTTCCTCCACGGTTGTATTACCAACCTAGGAATATGTTTGCTACTGTTCATCTACACTCTCATAGGGAGTTTTATCTTCCTGGCCATTGAGGGTGGTAACAATGTTGAGCAACAGATACTTGCAACGACATCTAACCAACATTATAAGAAACCGAATTTCAATACGTCGATAGAACTCAATCAGATAAACGCCGAAGCCAGGGCGAGGACGGTTGAGAATATTTGGAACATGACAGAGTCCTTAAACATCCTGTATAAGGATAACTGGACTAGATTGGCGGCGCAAGAGATCACAAGGTTCCAGGATCAGATCATTAAGAGGCTGACGGAACAAATTAACAGTCAGATTCAACCTGTCAAACAAGAGAAATCCGTCGCTGTTGTCAGAAGCGAATACGAGTGGACGTTCGCTAAGGCGTTTTTGTACTCCTTGACCGTTTTGACTACAATTGGTAAGTAATTTTTTTTTGTTATTTATTTATTATTGTTTGAGTACACATTAACACTTTATCTACAATTTTTATTTCATAAAGCTAAAATAATTTATTTTTACACACTATTTAAATTATAATAATATGATGTAGAAAACACTCGTTAAATAACAAGTTTTATTTCATATCTGGATTAGTCATTAAAAGGGAGTAGAGATGGGCGGATATAAACGATTTGGTTAATTAAAACGAATCACTTAAGTGAACGAACTGAACTGATCCCTTGGTTACAAAATGATTCGTTCAGTTGTATCCTGGTACCTCGACATCTATAGTTGCGACTCAGTACTATATCTTTTTCTAGTGTTATTTTTAAGATTTTAAGAAGTACTCCATATCGATTTTCTTTAAAGTAATAATAAATAATAAAGAAAATAAAAGAAATAGAAATATTTCAGTACATTACTATCATACTCATTATGATGTATAAATCATAGTTTAACATTTATATAATAAATATTTACTAACATTCTTTATATTTAAAAATTATTCAAAAACAGTAAACATAATTTTGTTTTTGGTTTGACTGGAAATTGGATTCAAAAATCGCACCTCGCAAATCTGAAACCCGAATCAAATATGTGAATCAAATCTAGATGATCCAGAATCTAGAATTTAAACATTTTTACATTAGGCATTTCATTCAATGATTCATTTTGAACGAATCATATAAATCGATTCATAAAAAAGAACCGAAACAAATGAATCGATTCCTAAAAAAATATCGGCAAATAACATATCAATTAAGACAATGAATTTTTTTCCTAGATATTAATTTTCAAGTAAAAATATTACAGATGGGTTTTTTATTTTGTAATCCAATAGCTAACAATTAATATATTAATAATATTTTCGTTTTTTTAAAATGTTCAATTACTAATATTCAACATTTTATTATTTGATCATAAAATTAATTTTCTTCGACAATCGTACGACACCACTTAACAGCCAATAGAAACATTGTATTAAGCATTGTTATCATGGTAATATAAAAATTTACTGGAAATTTTTCGTTACTTGCCTTATTACCTATCTAAATAAAATTAATAGGTGAAAATTTCTTCCTTTCAAAAACGTCGCTTTATCATTTTAATAAATTATATTGAATTGTCATTGTATCGAAAAGAAATAATAATTCGTTTTATTATTGTATCACAACTTGAACATTTTAAGCAAAATATGAAACCCTTAATAACACAATAATACTATTATTATTCAATCCAAAAACTTGCAATTTTAATTTAATAAAACAAACAACAATTTTCTGTACTACTCACCATCTTTAATCTGCAAGCAAGGTAATGATATTAATTGGGTCATAACTGTATACATTTCAACACCAGTATATCATTAAAAAGATGAGTTGAAACGAAATTTGGATTTCTTTGAAAACAAGTGAGAATCAGTGTGAAATCCAAGCAAATGTTAATTAATTTGGAAACCTTAAAATGTGAGTCCATTTCATCGCGAAATGGAAATAAATTAATATTCATATAGATGTACAGGTTTATTTAATTTACAAATTCATTACTTAGAAAACTCTCTCTTTATTCTTGTCAAACCCTCTTCAGCTGCAGACATAGAAACGGTTTGGCGCTGTTTGTTTAATTACCAACCCTTTTCAAGTAGGAGCTAAATGTCCCTAAATGTATTTTTTATGAACAATGATTAGCCGTACAAGAAACTCCAATCTAGGTTTTCATTCGAACTTTTCCACGACTAATTTATGTAAAAACAATAGACGGTGGCTGTCATTGTTACAGTAATTATTTTAATTGAGCAAACGGGAAAATACACCAGAGAAATTGATATTTTTTAATTACTTTTTCTTGATTGAATTTTTTTGTTGTCTTTTAATAATTAACAGAAAAGTACACCAAATCAATACTCTAACCTCTTTAATTAAAGTAATCTTTTACAACCAGGTTCATAAATTGAATTAACCGATAACTCCATATCCAAAAAAAACCATTGTTTTTTTGTTTCCAGACTATAGGCTGAGGTCATTAAAATAAAATAAAATTTTCTACAAACAATTAAGCTACTGTTATGTCTAAGAATGATAAAGATTTTAATAATAAGAAATTCATTTTTAATAAAATAAAAATCTGACGTATTATTTTTGTGAAAATATTTCATTTCAAACGTTTTCCTAAAAGTTTATTTCAATTTAAAATCTTTTGAAATAAAATATAATATTTATATCTGTTTTAAAAGCAATTTCTTTGAAACAAATATTAATGGAAATCTTACTTATATCATAATGGAATCAAAGAAATGAAATATAAAATTGTATATTACAAAAAATTTTAACATATAAAATTGTAAATTTCCGGATGCTTTAACAAATGAAATTTTTATGAAATTGTGAAATAGGTATATATTTTCCAAACATTTACTCTAAATATAAAATTCATTATATCCAAATATAGAGTGCATATACTAAGTATTTCTATATATTTATATAATTTAAACGTGAAGGAAAAAAATGGTAATAAGAAACGGCTAAATTATTTGGTTTTATCTACCTTAATATAAGATGTAAATAACTCTCTACACATCTAGTCACAATTATCATAATTTTTAATTCCTTGTACAATGTATAGTGATAAACATTTTAATAAATTTTTAAAATATGATCCACTTCAAAGGCAACTTCGAAGATATGAAACGAATGGAAGTTGAAGAATGATTAGCCGTAGCATGATCTCATTTTCAAGCAAAATAAGTTTAAATGAAGTGCAGAAAAAATTCTGTATAGTTTTGCGTAAAAAGAAGTCATGTGGTGTGTATATTAGATTTTTTAAGTTTGTAAAAACAGTCCTATTTTATGGTTGACGAAAATTATTGTAATAATTTCGATTTCGGATGATAGTAACTAGTAAATAAAATTGTAATATCCTTTTAAATTAATTTTGTTTATTTAGTTTTCCTACTCAAAAATAATATAAATTGTATTAAAAAACATTGAAAAATATATGAGGTAATCAATTTGACATTTAAAGTGGGGTGCAGTTATTAGAAGTACCAATTTTACAATAACAAAAATATCAAAAACAGTTTAACATTATTTTATATTATTGTATATAGGGCAATTATTAACGCAAAGTATAAACAATTCTTTGTGTCTTCCTGGTTCGGAAACCACTATAACTGCAGACGCAGTTGGGTGTCAACTTTCATTAGTAAAACGCAAGTAAAACTTGTTAGGAAACATGTACCTTATAGGTATTTGAGGTGAATATAAATAATAGTTTCTAACAACTGTGACATTTTAATTTTGTAATAACAGTTCTATTTTATGTCTGAAGAAAACTATTTTAATAATGTCGTGTTCGGATGATAGTAATAATAACATTTGCACATATATGAGTGTGATTTCAGCAAAATATAATTCAGAAATAGCTATTACCATAGCGGGGAGATAAAAAGGACCATAAATTCAAATAGAAGTAATAGCCACACAATCAGCCTCGATCATAACTCTTATTTTGCCCGCACTGTAATATATTACCCGGTACCCCTGGTCGCATTTAATACCTATTCTTTCATGTTTCTTTCATTCTTTCAGCGCCGATTTTTCTCGCTCAAATCGTTAACTTATTGCCACGTTCTGTGATGAATTGACGTACATTTATTAAAAGTTAATTGCGCATTAATAAGAAATATGATCTTTGATACGAATAAATTATTCAATTATAATTAATGAAATATGGCGGCGAGAAAAATGGTTGTGTCTTTCAAAGGGCTTTCACCTTTCTTTATTACAAGGACTTTGGAACGAGAAGTAATAAGTAAATGTATCGCGTGGGCTTTGAGATGAATGCATTTGTTTAATGAGGATGTTTTCATCACATTTATCTTCACATCTTTTTCTCATATCCAAACCGAAATTATTATTTTCGTTAAAATAATATGTGAGTTCAGTTGAACAAAATGTATTGTTTGTTTTTAAAATGTCAAATTTAATATTTTCATATACGCTGCGCCAAAATGTTTTGAGGACACATCCTTCATTTTTTAGATGGTGCTTTTAAGACGTCATCTTATATTAGTTGGTTGTATATCTTATCCACATAGGATACAAACATCTGAAACTAAAGAGTACTGATGAAAATATATTCTGGTAAATAAAAATTATTAAATCTAAGACAAATACTATAGTAACAATGAGTAACAGAGGAGAATGTTTAAAGTGACGCGATAAATACAAATACACGATTTTATGTAAGTTGTATTTCCATTACAAATTTAATATAATCAAACGGTTACACTTTGATTGACCACATTACAATCAGAGCTGTTAGCTCTGATGTACGTGCATCTGACTTTATGATACAAAACGTCTCTACATTGTAGGATCGCCCGATCAATTGATAATACCGCGATCAGAACACATTGATATACTTTCATGCGTCTATTCGCTACATTCGACGGGGCGCGATTCTTAAAAAATATAATAAATTTTCAAACGCTGCTCTTCTTATCATATTTTGAAAAAATTAATCTCCTTTTGAACACTTTCTCACGAATTCTAACTTATAAATTTTCACGATTATTATCAACAATAACAATAACATGTGATGATTTTGGATGCAAGATCAAGTGTTCAAATGCTTAAGCTGCAGTAACATACGGAAAACATTCCATATAACGAGCATGACTCATCGCGGTTGTCCTGTCTGATCAGGTGGTCTCACTAAATAGGTCAAGTGAAATAAGGGCGACGCAGCTATTGTTCGGGAATTTTATGTAGTCCGGAAGAGTCTAGAAGATTCGAAATTAATAAACCCCAAGTATAAAATGTAGAGAATTGTAGAGTGGAGTGAAGTAAATCGAGTGGAGGCAGTCGGACCGAACAGGACAAGTGAAGTAGAAATAAATATTTTAATAAAGGTTTCGAATAAATCAACAATTCGTTCCAACAAAAACATGATCTAGAAATATACACAGTTCGCGAAAGCAAGATACATGAACTAATCATATTTAGTTACAATAAACTATTAATAATTCTATTAATAATAATGACAGTCATGGGCGCCCATAAGGGGGGGCAAGAGGGGGCATCTGCCCTCCCCTGGCTTTTTGCAAATTTTAAAAAGACGGTAAATTACTTAATTATTTTCGCTACCGTTATGTTCTATAAGAAATTTATTCATGTTTGCTTAACTTTGGACTTAGGTTTTTTATGTATGGCACAAATTACTCCATTGGTATTTATGGTAAATTATTTAAACTGGAAGGAATTGTCTTTACAAATCAATAAAAAAAAATAAGAATTTTGTTCTTTATGTTTGTTTATTTTCTTTTTTAATACAATTTTTTTTACTATTAAGTATGTTAGCAGTTTATCACTGTAATATATATTTTTTATATTATATATAGTCGATTGTTCATAGTATCCTGAGGGTGTTAAGGTATTTTTTTTATAAATATGCATAATGACCGGATACGACAATATTATTTAAATTTTTATGTTTTTCTTAAATGGACAATCTTACGTCGGAATGAAATCTACTAACTATTCATATTGTTGTCAAAATTTCAACTAACTTTTTTTGTTTAAGTGTTTCTTAAAATTTAAGTCTTATAGTACAAGTGTGCAAAAGAATATATATCTTTTTTATAATAATATTTCTGTTTTTTTTTTTGCCCCTCCTTGAAAAATACTGTATGGGCGCCCATGATGACAGTCTGTAAAAGTCAAAATCCATTATTGTTTAACGTTTCTATACAAATGTTTTCAATACTCTGTCTAGTAAAGTGGAAGCCAAACTATGATTGGTCTGATGTGAGTAATATAGAGAGGTTAATATTGAAATTACCGTAACGAAGAAAACATAGAAATTGAACGGCTACATATGTATATTAATAGGGCAAGACGTGGAGTTTAGTGCATAGGTCCGATCTGAATGCGTCCGAGGGTCGAACAGAATCGAAACTTGGTAAATTGAAACTAATTAATGCCGAAACTCTGAAATAGACGCACGCGAAGTTTGCATTAATACTCTGTAATTGAAAACGTAACTGTAGCGGCAGCTCTTAGTGATATGACGTTAGCTGCAAATCGTTATCGTCGGCGGTGCCACACTTTTGCTGACTTCCCGATGCTCTTTTATTTGCCCACTTTGCTGCGCTTGCTTTCATTCCCCGACCACCTTTGTTGCCTTTATCGCCATTATCGCTTATTTAGCGAAATTATTTTTGTCGCCTTTTATGATCCTTTCCGGATTTTCTCAATTCATATTGAGCACTTTTACTTTGCAAAATTTGGGTAATTTGTCCCTGTACTTACTTTATCAATCATTCGCAAAAGTTTTAATTAGGTGGATCCCTTTAAAGAAGAGTTTGTTGACCGATTTTTCCACTCCAATTATTTTCCATAGAATGTGATCCATTTTATCTAATTCTTGAGCTTTTCATTTCCACATAGTCTTGCTCCAGTATATGAGTATGTCCTAGTTTTAAATACAGTACAATCGAATTAGTGCGAAAAGAACAAATCCACGCTTGTTCAGATTATCGAATTGTTAAAAATGCTAAGCTAAGCTAAATTTTTTGGATAAAAAGTTTATAGTAACACCATTGTTGTATTCAGGAAAAGAAAAACATTTTCCCACATAGATTTTTGTTTAAATTTAGACATATTTTGAAAAGATTATCATAATGTTAGTACAAGTAACACCGCATAGCAACATTATCGCTATCAACTTTGATGGTTCTACGAAATAAAAATATAACAATATGAAACGTTTTCCGTATGTTACTGTAGCCTGAATTTTTGGTTTAGTGATTCGGTGAAACGAAATTTTTTCTCGAATCTCGCTAGTCTCGTCTCGTGATTTTAAAGTAAAGCTTCGAGACTAGAAAATAAAATCGAGATTCTCTAATTCCAGTAATTTGGCCGAGTTTTTTGTGGTTGAATATACGATATATCGAATTATCGATATTGTCGCATTATCGATATATCGATATATCGAATTATCGATAAATCGAATTATCGATATATCGATATTTACTTTTTTTAAATATCGGCATTCGATATATCGACTATTCGATAAAGTAATCGACATATCGCAAAAAGTACCCAGCCCTAGTAACTATTATGTGTTCATACCTCTTACGGTTCACGGGATCACAACGATTAACCTGTTAAAATGAACACCTATATACAATTGTAATTAATAACCTTTGAAAATCTAAATAGGTTTAATTTAGTGACACTTATATTGCATAGCATACATTACATATTGGAAGCAGCGGTCGACTCTATAATGTCCACAGTTAATTTTATTACCCCGATACAAGTAAACATTTTCCACTGTTGTTAGTTCTGTTGTTAATTATATATTTGATATTCCATATATAATTGATAATAGACCGCCTTGAGTAGGGTTCCTACTTCCTGGTCCACTTAGTTATGTATAATATCAGAAGCAATTACGATGGGGAGCATTTGTAGTGGTTGTGCGGTAACTGTAGCTACGTGTCGGCACGAAACGTCCTAAAAATTCCACGGGGAATCCCCGCCACGGTTGCCAACCCTCAAGTTCATCTTCCCTGAGATATTTCTCTTTAATCCCTTATTCCTACCGGATATTACTGCCTCATAAATAATAACCAACATTGAGTTTTCAAAGAATAGAAATTGATAATTGTATAGTTCTTAGAAAATGTAGTGGATGGACTATATTCTGTAATTAATGCGGTTTACCTTTCGCAGTAAGAACTTGCTAGTAGTCGTGTTCGATATATTATTGCATACCTGAGCATTTGTATGCTTGATATGGCACCTACAATCGACATGTGTTAGTTTTTTGTAATAAAGATTAATAGTATATTAATACGAATTTTCTGTTGAATGAAATTAGGCACTTTTTTTGCCAAAATACATTTAAAATATAGTGAGAAAAGTGTCTAAAAACAGTTTTTACATGTTTGGTAAGGAGGAAAGGGAATGATTTCTGCTTAGCCTTAAAAAAACTTTCCATATTTTGAAGAGTCGTGTTCCTACGTCTGATGAGGTCAGATGCACGTATATTAGAGAAAATGGCTCTCTAAAAGAAAACTGTCATTATTAAATCAGTTCTTTCTCAAGGTGCAAAGCAACTGAGGGACATAAGGGCTGGTCCATAATGATCTTCTCAACCGTGGTATATATATATATATATATTTACTACTAGCATTTCAATCGTAATTCTACTAAAAAAAATATATTGCCAATAGCAAACATTTTGACATGAACATTAACTTAAAGTTGTCAAATTTCAAATAAAGGTTAATAATAGTGGATGTCTAAGCTAGTAGCGAAAAAACGCTTTCCACCGTTTTGCCGTAATTTAGTTCAATTTCTAATTATTTTTTTTGTCAATATGTAAATATACAACATATATCTTTACGTAAATTATTTATGTTTGTCCTTCCATCTCCTTCTATTGTGTTCTTTCGTCATCATTAAAACACCAAGGCACAGACAAATTATATTTTGTCTGTGACCAAGATAATCATAACAACATCTTTTTCATTTTAATATTTTGTAGAAGGAATATGTGACATCAACATGGTAAGATCGTTGAAAAAAGCAAGTAGATTCTATATTATTTTACTACTTTGCCGCGCTGACGTCACAACATCCCTTCCCCCAATTTTTAATCATTATTTTCTCATTAACTACGAATAATGAATCGATCTAAAAAAATTGGGATATTTTGTTTTTTTTATCTAAGGTAATTCTCTGTTACTAACTGATAAAGCACTCGAATTGAGTGGAGTGTGAGATTTGAGGTTCAAATTCTAGCATTGCCAACTTATAACCTAATAAAATTTGCTTCCAATCATGTATACGTTAGATATTACATCTGATAGCATTAGAGTTTGATCTTGTGCACGAAACAGTTATCGTGTTAGAACATGTGTGTACTGAATAACACCTGAATCTACGAGTATGTGGTTTAATAAACCTACGAAACCTGCATACAATCGGCATAAACCGTCCTGGCATAATGCATTACACAGCAATTCAATTTATCAATTTAAATTTCTATCTTGGTGCTGTCACCTGATTTCATTGGCTATATTCTTGTTTAGCTTTCAGTTTTCAGTTTCAGCGCAAAATGCTGAACAATTCCACGTGTACAACTAATGCAATATAACCTGAAAGCACGGAACAAAAAGCGCACAAAATATAAAAGAATAATTAACAGAATATTCTCATTTTGCTGACCCGAAATGTCGGAGATGCCAGTGGCGGAACACTCGTATTTTACTCTGGGGGTTTCAATCCTTTTAAACTGGAATAGAAAGTGGCACTTTTCTCACACTATTTAAAGCTTGAAAGTTGTTTATTCCCCACAATAGTGGGTTAAAGTGTGAGAAATCATTCCTCACAGTTTTTACCAATACTGCCCATGCGGGAAAGTACTCTTTGTAATGTTATTGTTCTTTATGTCAAATAGCTTTCATACTTGTATTTTTATTCTGTAACGTTTAGCAGTGTGGTCGTAGAAAAATTATAGTCTGCCACTCGTGCAGAATCATCTATATCCCACCTTGTGTGATTCCAGTACTCGACTTCGTCTCGTGCCTCCTGGGAAATAGACGACTTTCTGCACTTGTTGCACAATTTACTATTCGACGGTTTAACTTTAATTACTAAAACTCCAAGGCGAAGTACGTCACCCTACGGTGAATACCAGGGCACGAGGAAATCCTAGAAAACGAAAAAGCTGATGAACTTGCAAAAAAAGAGGGAGGAATCTGTCAAGCGAGAAAATTCATTTTTCCAGCTGTAACAAATGGCAAGGAGCTACTAGCTCTCAGCAAAAAAGCACCTTAGAAGAATGACAGGAGTCCTTACCGTCCATTGCCCTTTAAAACAAAAACGGTTAATATATCAGTTAATAAAAAAAATAATTATAAATAATATTATGGACCAATGAAAAACGATTATGTATCGTGCTGCATACAAAAAGTCATTTTTCATTTGTAAACTTGATGGCTAAAGCTGACAAATAGATCTATTTTATGACTCTCCAATAAAATGTAAATTTTAGAATCTCTCATAACTCATATTAAAAAAATCTGGTGTGTCCAACACAATACCTCCCGCCACTGTAGTAATATATTCTATATAAGTTTTTCAATACATTTAATTTGTAGTTTTAAAATTAGTTTGTTATTGCAGTTCAGAATATTTTTAATTCATTTCATACCTAAAATTTCCTTCATAAATTTTGTATGACCAATATGACAGCTATTTTTGACGTTACTAAAACCGGAACTGAACTTACTTTGATTCACGCATGCAAATACATTCCTAATATATTTTTTCCATCTTTTTAAATTTTACAATAAAATTACTTCATTTTTTACTTATTTTATTTTTTTAATTCCTCAGCCTAAACGATATGTAAAATTATTATAATTTATATATTTTTTTTCTATCTAGCTAGAAGTCATATATAAACGTAATTATGCAGATCGGTAGAAAATTAAAAAATCTTTGTATTTATAATAACGAAATTTGCGAAGATATGGTATGTAGAGGTATTTTTTAGGAAAAACGGTTTAAAGCTTTAAGTAAAGTACAACTTCTGGTTAGCCAATTGTAGTCAAAATCTAATCAGTTCATCATATTAGAATAGAACTCTTAAATACCAAATATTATATTTTTTACATGTATCGTATTGGAGTTATCGTGGACGAAAAATCGTCACAGACACACAGACACACACACACACACGGACATACAGACATCACGCTAAAAATAGTAAAATCGTATTCTAGGGACCCTAATTCGTGCTCATATGTTGAAAACCCACACTCGAGAAATCTGACCAAAAACAATACCTCCCTTATCTTTATATTGATAGGCGGGAGGTAAAAAATTATCAAATATAAAAAAAAAAATTAAATTTTTTTCGGGCTAAATGATATTATTAAAATGAAGGTTAATGTTCCCTAAAACTGTTTTTTTCGGTTATTGGTTACCGGTATTTTTGGCCTTAAAAATATCGGTTAAAGTTCGCCAATTTTGTTTTCAATAACCGGTTTTCCTAACCTGTTACATGCAATGGTATAAATAAAGGGTAATATTCTGGACGGCAGAGTGCCCTATTGGCCGAGTGTGTGACCCGCCACTGGCTGCTACTCATTTGTGCGTTTCAACCACGTAAACATCGGCCCTCAGGAAGGGGAAGAGAGCATAACAGTGCTCTATCTCTTTGACACGGCAAATCACGTTATCTTCGTCACTTTTCATCAAATTTAGAAAGAAATTCAATTTATTCCGACGCGCTCGAGACCTGAAAAAATTGTCTAGCCAATTTTTTTTCACACTTCGTTTCCCTCGTTGATATATTCCATTTAGAACTGTGGTTATGCTGCAGGTTTTCCTACAATGAAAACATGAATTTCCACAGTTATTTATTGCGGAAGTACCGGAAGTCGAGGAAAACCGCAGCCAAACACTGCAGAGAATACGTGTCGAGCGCTGATTTTCACACCGATTTTCTTACCATCTCCAGAATTACTCCACTTTTACTACCCTATAATTACAATTAGGTCATTGCAAAAAACATATCGCAGTAGAATATTTTCTTATTAATAATCACGCCACGGTAGAGCATGTGGCATCTTTCCGTAACATAAAATGACGCCTCTTTTTAATTTTTTTTTGTTTCATATATCGAACTGTTTTATTGAAAGAAAAAAATGTATGCTTCGAATATTAACCATTTATTTCAAAATTCATCCAAGGAACTTTTCTCTCAAAAACTTTTCATTTCATTTTAAATATCGATGCGCTATCAAAACATACAATCCTATTATGCTATTTTGATTTTTTTCTGTCGCTGTATTATCTAACTTTTATTTATTTTCGAAATCTATAATCCCATATCAAAGTTGTATGAAGTGAGAACAAAACTAAACAACAGTATTAAACCAAAAATTGTGTTGACAAATGGGAAATGTTTCAAAAATACTTATTTTTGTGCCCAAAATGTTGATTTCGGAAAATAGTGCACTTTGATAGATCTCGACGTGCTAATTTGAAATTTTCAAACGGAATTGAATTATCTCCTTTCGTTCCTGAGATATTTGCTGTCAAAGTTGCACCTCAAAAAAGTGTGTTTTTTGGCTATATCTCTAAAATGGGCAAACATACAATCTCAACGATTATACTAGTTGATTCTACGGGAAAAGTTACATAAAGAAATGTTTTCTCCGCATATACGTTCTTTGGAACGATTAGGTGAAAAATTAAAAAATCGGAAAAACCTAAATTTCTAAATTTTTCCGAGAAAATTTTTTTCTCGAAAACATTTCATTTTTCAGAGTTAAGTAAATATCGATGCGCTAATTTCAAATTTTTAAACCGAATTAAATTATCTTTTACCGTTCTCGAGATATTCGTGTTCAAAGTTGAGTTTTGGCAATACCTAAAAAAACAGGTTTTTTAGGTATACCCCTTTAAAAGTTAGGTTTACGACTTCGGCGGCCTCACCAATCGATTCTACAGACAAAATTACATAAGTATACCAATTTTTATATTTTTATTCCAACAGATACAATTTTTAGAGCGAAAAAACGAAAATCGGCGAAAATCGAAAAAATGCCTGATGAACCCCTTACGATTTTTTTCGATTTTGGCCATTTTCAGTTTTTCCTTTCTAAAAATTGTATCCGTTGGAATAAAAATCTGAAAATTGGTACACTTATGTAATTTTACCCGTAGAATCGAATGGTGAGGTCGCTGAATTCATAAACCTAACCATTTAAGCGGTATACCTAAAAAACCTGATTTTTTAGGTATACTTTTGATTTCAAATATCTCGAGAACGGGAAGAGATAATTGAATTCTGTTTGAAAATTTGGAATCAGCATATCGATATCTACTTCAGTCCAAAAAATATAAAAAATTAGAAACAAAAAATTTTTTGGTGAAATATTTAAATTTAGATTTTTTCGTTTTTCTTATTTTTCACCTAATCGTTCCAAAGAACGTATATGTGGGCAAAACATTTCTTTATATAATTTTTCCCGTAGAATCGAATGGTACAGTATTTAAAATTGTAACTCTATTCATTTTTGAAATATACTCGAAAAACACACTTTTTTGAGATGCAACTTTTACAGGAAATATCTCCAAAACGAAAAGAGATAATTAATTTCTCTTTATAAATTTGGCATCAGCATAGCTAATTCTTTAAAAAATATTACAAACAAAATTTTGTAAAATTTGAAAATTTTGAAGCTAAAATTTCGATATTTTCAAATATTTTCGGATTTACGGAAGAATACAGCATCAGCAGCTTTGGAAATTACTTCCCCTGTTGTTACTATATACATAAACTATTTTTCCAAGTAAAATCATCACAATGTGAATTAATAGTACTAAAATAAATGGATTCAATTAAATTTAATACTTTTATTTTATACTAATAAAAATAATTATAAAAAAAATTGGCATCCTCAAAAGAAAAGTTCTGCTCACTCATATGAAAATAAGAAGTTGAAAATAACTGTAGCTTGAATTAGATGTAGGTACTATGTATATAGGCATTGGTGACAGTGAACATTCAAATGTTCTTAAATTTGATTCTCATGCATTAATAACTGCTTCAAATTGCAAGTTAACAAAAAAGAGTTTAAATTTGAACGAATTCAAATTAACACTTTTGTTATTTTAATAATTGCACATTGTCTAAATTTAGTTCGTAATTCAACAGGAAATAAAATTTTTGTTTAATTATCTTTTTTCACAATCGTGGAACTCATTCATAATTTAAGAACCAGATCAAAAATATAATTAAAAATTGTATACTTCATTTACCTTTCCGAACTCATTCAACCACAACATGCCGAATTCAACTTTTTTTCATCTGGATGTTTATTGATTAAGTGCGAAACAAATTTAATTTTCTTGCCAACCCAGATTTAATATTCCTTTATAAAGTAGATTAGAGTTTATAGTATTCGCGATAATTTATACATCTATAAATTATTAAAACTTTGAAACTGTCAAAGTATTAAACTTTGTCACTTTTTAATTGTGTCTGTTTTGCTTTATTGAAGATAAATCATTTTAGTTTTTATTTACTTGATGTAAAAGTTTGGAATATTATAGGTCAAACTATAAGCTATAAAAGAACATTAAGAGATATGAAATATTTACTCCAACTTTCAGAACTGTATTTTGTTTACAGTTTTATATTTTCAATATGAATTGTAAATTATTTGCTCTTTCAATCAACATATAAATATATTTCAATTGCACACATTTATTTTTATACAAATTAATTTACAATGCGAATAATTGTAACGATGAAAAATAATTCAAATTTTTCAAATATTACAACTAGTTATTTGTGTATCAAGGGACTTCAATATAATTTTTTATTACGCATATGGAATTTATTTTTTCCGAAATCGTTAAATTATTAATTAAAATCATAAATAAATAGCATTATGTATTTGTAAAATGTCAATTAGCTATTGAGACGGGGATGGCTGTAACAACAAATGTACTGTCAAAGTGTCAAATATTTCATTATAATTTTCATTTATGTTTACACCTGCTTAGACGTCGTCTGCATGAAATCAGATAAATTATTATTATTAGGTAAATAATAAATAAATTCACCAATATTATAGTATGATATGTTTGTTATTTTAGGTAGTGCTAAAATAAACTGCAAAAATATAATGCCATTAAAATTCTAATTAATTCAGTTTGACAGAAGAGTCCGTAAAGTCAAATTTTGACATAAGAGTCTGTAACGTTTTACTTTAGCTTCTACTCTGGCTAACTTCGCGGAGTGATATCGTATACTTTAGTATTGATTTAGAAAAAAAAACGTTTTTTGTCTGAATAAATTGTATTATGTCTATAGTACTCTTGTTTCTTAAAATTAGAATCTTAAAGAAGATCGTTAAGATTATTATGATAAAGATTAAAAAAAACTTGATGATTTATGATAATGAAAATAAGAGTGTTTTAAGAAGAGAACTATAAAATTCGAGTATACAATTTGAGAAAGTTTTAAGTATAAAATGTAGCGTCAGTTATGGCAAGAAAAAGAAGAAAATTTAATTATGCATTTATTTGAGAAACTAGTGCCATAGATCTAAACTACTCGGAATTCTAAACTTCAGTGTTAAAATGTTAATATCAGAAGTTTCCACAAGAGGGCAATAAAAATCTATCATTTTGTCTTCCAACAAATGATTTTCAATTTAAAATCACTTATCGCAAAACTACTACAGGCATTTTAATTATCGAGCACTTAAAAACACTCATTTAGTTTAATAGTCGATCATTAAAGCATATTAAAAACCCATGTCTGCCAGCCTAATGAAGTGGAAGTTTAAGGAGTACCAACATAAAAATCCCTAGAGTGTAGCGCTTTTATTTCATCTTGTTTTTAAGCTGTGTAATCCTGGCTGCATTCAATGTACATACCCTAAGAAAACTATTTACTGTTGTGCTCCTAGTGATCTTTTACTTCTTTAGTGTTAAACTGACAGCACTAAATTCCCTAAGATGCTATCTGGGATTTTATTCCTAGGGAAGTTTATCTTTCGGATGTTTCTTACGGTACAAATTAAATGCTTACCTCCATTAATACTACAGCTTCTTTATATCCACGATTACTGAATAAAATACTTTGAATTTAAATTAAAACTGTAATGATGCCATTAAGACGTTCTCTTTCACGCTCACATACATTGTTTTAAAATAATTTAAACTGCATTTTATCCTTCGGAGAATACACGTACTGGAATTAAGAATACCTTAGTGTCTTTGTTCAAAGCACCGGAAATATCTACTTAGGAATTGTTAAACTTTAAACTATATTAAAATAGTACATAGAATCTTCTTTTTGGATTTTATTACAATGTATTCACACAGTATTATAATTTTTTGCTATGTGAAAATTAAATATGCTAAGGAGAAAATTTTTATGTTGATAAATAATTCTTTTACTATATTATTGTAATTAATTTTCTTTCTATATTACTTTCAGTGTTGCGGAGTCATTTATAATTTCTCTTAGTAATTTTTTTTACCGGTTTCAGGATATTAAACTTTTGTGTATATAGGACAAAAGTAAATAGGGTAACTATGTCTTAATTGTATTCCATGTAATTTTGACAAGTTAGTATGGTAAAAATATTACCGTACACGGGTAAAATTCTATATCTTTGGATGCTATCATTTGAACTTGTTATGATATCAATTAAAAAGATCAACTACAAAGTATTCTTGCATTCTGTAAAAGTGATGATTATTTATGGTTATATGTAATTACATATATTCAAACATATATAAAGAACATTCTACAAGTCTACACTGAGGTGGGAATATCTTAAATTTATTGCAAATTTGAATTTCCGCTATGATGATATTTGACATTTTAACGTTTGTCAATTTTGGTATTGTTAGGTAAAGTTTGGTTAGATTAGGGTAGGTTAGTTTAGGATAGATTATGTTAGGTTCCTAAATCATGGTTTACTTCCTTTTAAAAATAGCTATAGCCATTTTTACCATTCCATCATGCGAAAGTAATATAATAAGAGCCATGAACAACCCGAGTTGTCGTTACTTCGCAGGAATTATGGGAAATTTTACCAATTAAGTCATAGTTCGAATTATATTTACTTGATTATTTCACCAATGAAAACAGTTCAAACATAAATTTTTAATATCAACAAAATGTAACCATGACAATGATACAGTCGTTTTATCAAATTTCTTCACTGAAAAACTACCTACAGCCATCAAATGAAGCATACTGATTGGGTGAAAATGACGTGTGTGAAATAATCATTATTATACAGTGATACTTTTACTAAGCTATTTTTTTACTTTTTAGTTGGCCTGTTGTAACAACGCAAACGGACAATACCATGACAATACCTTTGCTAAAACGTCAGCAAGAGTTGAAGAGTTGATTGATATTTCAATGTTTGTGTTTGTAGAGATTTATCTTTCCTGTCATTGATATGATATTTTTTGTTTAGATCGGGTGATTTCTGTGTAACTTTTGCCAAATTTTACAATTTTATTGTTTTTGGGTTTTGATTATATTATTATCTTTTCATTTATTATACACAAGCAGAAAAAAGTTCAATGTTGGGACATTTTAAAATAGTTTTGTGTTGGCATCAATCACAAAAATTGAAATGTTGAGTACATTAAAATAAGGTGACTAACCTTTCTCCTTGTAGGAGTACTACTTTTTTTATTTGTACTCTTTTAATAATATGTACTCTGAAAGTATTCCTTTATTTTGTTGAGTAATCGTTACTACATTATAGTAGAAACCAAAAAAATCTAAAATTGTTGGTTGATTATGCTCTTACTTTTATAAGAAGTATTTTAAACAGAAATAAATATTTTTATAGTTTTACTACCAAAATAACATGTAGTCATAATAGTTTGAAATAACCGTTTGCATTATATATTTGTCATTTGAAAGCCCAATAAACCACTAATAACAAGCAAATGTTCTCGATTCGTATGTAAACACAATATTTCGATTCGATTATGCAGATTTGGCGTATAAAAATAAATAATTTGAATGAAATAACAATAAACACAGTGAACCGTGAATGTAGAACACACATGGCAACCGCTCGCGTCTCGTCCTGCAGAACGCGCATAAACACAGGATGCGATCTGACAGCTTTATGTGCGTAAATATGTAATGCACAACGACATGGGTGACGTCACAGCATTTGTTAGCTGCAAGATAAATTATCATCTTCATGAAAACCACTTGCCGATTGCAAATTTATCGCTGTACTGGAAATATAATCCTGCAGTGGATTCTCGACCTTGTATTCCAATTATATATATTTCCCTAACAAACTATTTTTGAAATAGCGTATATATGTCTGGCCCTCAGTGGGAATTTATTTTGTTATTATTAATATTTTTCTTAAGTACTTCTTTCATCCAGTTTTCTCCTGTCCCCATATCGTCTAACAGAACCTCTTCCTCTCTTTTATTTCTCTTTGAATTTCCCTGCACGATGTCCAGATGCCTCAGAGATTCTTCTCTCCTATCTTGACAGCTAGTACTTGTTGTTCTGTCTTCATTACCACATCTGAATCTAGCAATCATTTTGATGTATCTCTTTTCGACTAGTAGGTACTGTGGTATTGATGTTTATACTATTTTAAATCTGTTATTATAATGCGAATTTATGATCTTACTTTGCAGTTCTTGTTGTTGTATGTCCCAATCTCTTTGATGAAGTTCGTAATGTGTGTTGTCTCCATTTCTATTTTTAACGTAGAGTACCTACCCATTTCTTTCGTAGTTTGCTTTTCTTGCTTGTCCTCATTTTGTTAATTTGTTGTTTTTCTCATCTCTTTTTATTACTCGTCAACATTCTTAAAGAATTAGTTTTTGAGTATTTCTTACTTGTTCTTCATATTTTACTGCTTTCTTTAGTGCCTTAGCTCAACAATATATAAATACATTACACTGACATTTAAATGTAAGAAATTTAAATCCCTCAAATATGCTACTCGATAGGAAGGATATTCTTCTGCCGTTGACTGAACCATTGACATTTAGGTTCTGTAGTATGCAAGTTATGAAAATCATCCTGCTCAGCAGAAATAACGTGAAATATTTTAGAAAATGACAACATAAAGTCACAATAACAAATGACTATATGGTCTGCTGTCAGACAACCGTAGGAAGGGTAATCCAAAGCAAGGCAGATTTAAAATAAACAGGAATAATTGATTTCTGATTCTATAATTGGCCGAGATGAGTGAATTATGAGTTCAATTTTCATTGCCGTGAAATATGGCTACTCCAATTAATCGAAGAAATTGAAATAATATAATAAAAATAATATTTTTTTCGACGACCATTAACATATTTGCTTGTTATATGTTTGTTATTGCTACGGATACATAGTAGATTGCAAACACATTTTCATTTCCCACGGTAACCAAAGACAACGTTACGGTATAAATTAATATCTCACAGTTCTGTCAAAAATCGTATTGTTTAATTTGTGTTTTGTAGCTAGTTGCTAGGAAGTAGTGAAATGAAGACATCTTTAATATTAAATTATAATTGAATTAGGAAATAATATCATGGTTCTACTAAAAGTATAGTGTATAACTCGCTTGGAATGTCCATTTCATACTCCTATGAAATGAGTATCGTTCCAAGCTTGTTGTACATTGTAACTATTACGCGCTATTGGATAAAATATTCTATGGCAATACAATTTTCTTATATGAATTGTATGTAACACAACTAAATTATCATTCTGTTTAAAGTTATACTTTTTGGAACCTGCGCCTATTTCTGCTTTTATTTGCACATCCTGTTATCGTGCTAACATCCTGGAGATATTTGGGCTGGAAATCAAACAGAGTTCAGCGCGATCCCATCGCAGGCATCCGTGGATGAGAGCCGTTAACGTTAGAGTCTTTCTAGACTTTAACCGCGGTTAGCAATTCTGCTGTTCACGTCACATACCAAATTGTTTCTCTGATTCGCGCGGCCGCTCCGACTTCTGTTTCCCTGTCTCATCCGGTTCCGTGCCAAACGTCACTTCCGGAACGCAGGGCCTGATTAAGAAAGAAACGGGGAGGTTAAATAAACGGTAACATACTCTTTGGTAAATTATTATAAATAGATGAGAAACTATGATAAATACTAGATTATTATTGGAGCATATTGAGAAGTTAAATACTAGAACAATTAACAAAAAAAAAAAAAACATATTACTAAAGAAAATATATAAGACCCTAGAAACATTAAAAAAACATTGCCAGGTTATAATTACTACTACAAATAGACAATAAACTATGACAAATTCTAGATTATTGTTGGAGCACATTGAGATGTTAACTACTAGAACAATTATCAAAGAAATTTGAACATATTACTAAAAAAAATTAGTAAGACCCTATAAATATTAGGACAACATTGTCAGGTTATAATTAGATTAGAAAGATGATGATAAACTGGAGCAAAATTTATGACAAATAATCTGAACACATTTCGTAACTATAATAATTAATAAACTAGAATAAACAGTAGAGCATAGAGTTTCACAAGACAAAAATTATGAATTAAATAATTATTATAAAAACAAAAATCGTATAGCTGCACATACTATACGTATATTTTGTCAAAGCATCCCTGGTTATAAGAAAGCATTTTGTGTCTTTTGGTTACATGATTTATTAATAAATATATTATTTTATCAATAATTATTACTATTATATATTTTTTGAAAATGAAATATACATAGAGTACGTTTACACCGTGCGTACCAAGCGTTTGGTCCTAATACCAAATGACGTCACAAGATGACGACGGACGGTATAAACACTCCGTACCAAACCGTTGGTACGCAATTGGTACACAACTTTAGTACGTTCCAAGGGGGATGTACCAGACCCTTCTTACACACGGTGTAAACAGCAAACGTACTAAACCGATTATGCTGCCATCTGTGATAGGCAATGGAAGTAAAATTATATAGTAATATTTAGGTTAATTTTAGTGACATTTATTATAAAATTTCATTTGACGGTGTCAGGCTACTGGGAGTTATTTTTAATAATATTTATAACATTACTTAGATTATATCAATCAATAAACTTTATAATTAAATAATTTTAGGTTAGGATGCCAAAGAGACCAAACAGTGTACCAGAAATATTTGGTCTTATTTTTTATACACCGGTGTAAACATACCGTACTAAAATAAACTTTAGTACGTATTTGGTACGCGTACCAGTATAGTACGTACGGTGTAAACGTTGTCTTACATATGTTTATTTTGTATTATTTTTATAATACTGACATATGACTTTTATTAACTTATAGTTAGGAACTTATAATAAATGTAGAGATGAAATTAGTAAAAAAAAAATGCGAGAATACAAGAATTGAAGAAAATCTTGCAATTCTTGTAAGACACTTTCTTGCCGTGTCTTAGTTACGTAAGAAAATTCACCTAAGACAAATACCAAGGAGCTACTAGCTCTCAACAACAGAAATCCTCACCGACCATTGTCCTTTAAAATACCATTTCGATAAAATTGGTAAAGCTGAAAATGACATCTGTCGATTTTGTGAAGAGGACGAAGAATCGTCGGAACACATTCTGTGTGAATACTCAACTGTAACCACAAAGGTATCTTATGGAAGATGAGATTAAGAACTTAACTCCTGGAGCAATAATTGGCGTCATCAGAAAACTGGAACTGTTTCCGGAACACTAAGTAAGGGCTGTGTCACAATAGATCTTCTAGGTCGCGGTAACAAAAGCGGTAAAACGCTTAACTCTAGTTTACATATAATATAATACCGGAGAAATTTTGAAGAAAAGAAACTATATAAAAAATTTCCACAAAGCAAACTATCGTACTCAGCAATGGGTGACATTATAATGTCTTTATGAAGAGTTGTAGGCTAATTAAAAGATTTAAGAAAAGAAAAAACACTCTCGGTTACCTACAATATAATACAGGAAGAACATTGGAAGATAATAACCAATATAAAAATTTGCTACAAAGCAAATTATCATACCCAGCAATGGGTGATACTATAATGTCTTTATGAAGAGATGCAGGCTAATTATAAGATTTAAGAAAAGAAAAAACTTCCTGGTCATACGGGAGGAGAAAGTTGAGTAGTATAAATCTGAATTAGCTGTTATTATTTTATAAGCTGTACGTGCGTCCCGGAATGCGAGCTCCCCAGTCCCCCCGGAATTCCGGGGGGTAATTTAAAGAAAACTTCCGCTCTACAATTCAACTTTCTGTTTTGTTATTATTAAAAGTTACAACACTCCCAGCATTTCACACAACGTGTTATTGATTTTTCCAGCCAATGCTTTCTTGTATGGTAATGCACGATATAGAAATATGAATTGTAAATGGTAACTTATAATTTCCTCTTTATCAAAATGGAAATTCCCTTTTTCATCATTTCGATTTCTATTCATATTTTAAATGTGTTTCAAACAAAGCGATTATTTTCTTTTTTAAACAATCATCTACTGTTTTCTTTTGCCAAAAACGTAATATTTAATATAAAATAAAAATATATCAGTTTTACCAATTTTCAGATTTTTATTTTCCCATATATAATTTTTAATGTACTCCTGACGAATTTCCTCAATTTTCGTTCTAAAAATAAAATCCGTTGAAATAGAAATCTAAAAATTGGTACACGTATGTAATTTTGCCCGTAGAATTGTTCGCCAAAATCCTATCTTGACCCATTAGAGAGCTAGACTTGAAAAACCTCTTTTTTGGTTCTAAGTTTGAACGTATATATCTCAAGAACGGTAAGAGATATTTGAATTCTGTTTGAAAATTTGGATTCTCCGTATCTATATTTACTTCGTTTTTCTTTTTTTTACCGTGTCGTTCCATAAAACGTATGTGTGAAGGAAATATTTCTTTATATTATTTTGCCCGTAGAATAGTCAGTTATAATTAAAGAGCGGATTATATGCACTGAAAAAGGTTCAAAATATGCATGCAATATGCATTAAAAAATTATCAAAATATTCGCAATATATGCAAAAAAGTTGTAAATATGCACTTTTAAATAAATATTTTTATATACAGTGTGTTATTTAGAACGTTTCATGAAATGTATAAATACAATAAATATCACAGTTAATTTTAACACCATTAAAAAAAACATACAGTCTCAAAAAAAATCGAATTAGGTAAGCATCTATTAATTTATTATTGTTTCAAATTCATAAAAAGGTCAAACTCTTTCTTGGAACAAAGGAAAGTTGTTTTCTGTTCCTCAAAAAGTATCCAGCCTCAACTGTTTCTCGGCCGTATATATGTATATATATATATATACCGGGTGTCCCAGCTCGACCGACACATGAGAGATTTAAATGGGAAATCAGTTAATTATGAATAGTATCTCCCCAGTGCAAGATATTAACTTGAAATTTTGTATACTTATAGGAGAATATTAATTCTATGGATCACACTTATTTTAAATATGCAATTTCGTCTGCAGGGCGAGATTTATTAAATTTAAAATTCAATATTTTCGTTCAGAATCAGTCAGCCATGGAAATAAAAGAAAATGTCTATGTTCAGTTCTCACACCACACCACTAATGGTGTTCCGGAAACAGTTGAATCATATTTAATCGTATCATCCGTGAATATAAACAATTACAGTTTTTGACATTTCGTAAAAATGAATCGATAATTTGTTTAATATAGTTGATTTATTCGTTGTTTAGTCTTAATATATACAACTCGAGCTTCGAAAATAATCTGAATATACAGTTTGCGAACTCGATGTGTTACCTTTAAAACACATCTCGTCGTCAACTGTATATTCGATTATTTTCGAACCTCTTGTTGTATAACTATTGACTATACCTAAATATCCGATTTCCTGTCAATAAGGTTTTCATATTAGTGAGAAACAAACGAAAGCAATCCAATATTAGACAAACATTAATATTTGGCCGCTGTGTTTGGAAGTAAATATGTTCATCCTCACGTATATGTCAACAGAAACGTGATATACTTGTCAAAGAAAAAATAAATTTCCGCTGAAAATAATATACAACATGGTGGCTATTCACATCCTCGACATATTTTTTGTATAGAAGCAGAAACGTAATATAAAATATAATAAAAAGGACTTCTTCTTTATGACATGGTTTTGTGCTGGAATGAATTTTTACTGAAATGTACGAAATGTCGTCTTAATTATCATGATATGTTTACGGATATTAATAACCTTAAGTCGTTTGTTTCCCAGAGAGAATTTTGCAAAAAACCTTACAGGCATTTTGTTTTTATAACAAAAATCTTATGAGAACAATAATCTTCTACTAGTATTCATGGCTTAATTTACTGCCACTTTTGTTTATCGGAATTTCTTTTTTGATTATTGTATTCCTTAAAAAAATTAAAAACTCTAAAAGGCAACTAGAGCATTAACACGGATACAAGTTTTAATGTACACCTGACGAATTTTCTCAATTTTTGACGATTTTCGTTTTTTCGCTCTAAAAATAGTATCCGTTGAAATAAAAATCTTAAAATTGGTACACTTCTTTCATTTTGTCCGTCAAATCGATTGTTAAGGTCACCAAGATCGTATCCATTAAAAGACTAGGCTTGAAAAACTTTTTGTTCTAAATTTGAACTTAAATATCTCAAGAACTGTAAAAGATAATTGAATTCTATTTGAAAATTTGGAATCTGGGAATCTAAATTTACTAAAGTTTTATTTTGGAGAAACAAGTTCCTAACTGAGAAACTGACATTCTGGATTTCTAGTTTTTCTTAATTTAACCGACTCGTTCCAAAAAACGTATGTGTAAAGAAAATATTTCTTTTATATAACTTTTCCCGTTTCATTTACTGCTGCTTATGTTTATTGAAATTTGATTTTTGATATTGTATTTCTTAAAAAAATTAAGAACTCTAAAAGATAATTAGAGCATTAACTGTATACTTAAAAGTTGAAGATCTAATAGAAATATAATGAAATGAGTTGATTCAAAAATTGATGCGGTTTATTTTTCGAGTAGAGGCCTTGAGGATGCTTATCCAAAATTTAAATTGATTATTTTTATTTTTTTATTTAAATTGGTAATAACTATACTATTGTAGACTAAGGTTTAGTTTTTATTATTATAATGAGAAGCTATAATGGTTAGTCTCTATATTTTATGACTTATATACTGAAATTCGATTATGATCATATAACTTCATTCTGCTTTCAGAAATTTTTAGTTGTGATTTCTTTACTTGAAAGAAATATGTTTCAATCATTTATTATTATTATAATTTTTCAATTAAATTCAAATAATTTCGGCTTCTGGATTTTAAATTTTAGGAATTACCTTAATTCTTACAATTTGTATATATGTGTTAATTTGTATTAATTTGTTTTGTTATATTTGGTCAAATAATTTTTCATAAGAAACGATAGCTAAATGACTATTTTAAAAAAAAAATTGTAGTAGTTGTATGTACCAGAGATATATACCTACTTTTAAAATGTATCTATAGAATTAATGGAATAGAATATGAAAAGAAAATTATTCTGAAAGCTGTTTGAGAAAAATGAAGTATTTGCTAGAATGAACGAAGAACGATAAGCTTTCCTAATTATATCTAATTCAGCATAATCACGAAAAGCCGTGATGCAAATCCTAATTTATTTATAAAATATTTGCTAGCGAAAATTAAATTCCCAATTTAAACAAAATCTCGGAAGGTAATTTCTTAATTTCCTCTGCAAATCAAATAAAACTAATTAACAAAACAGCATCGACGTGAAAATGAAAACAAATTTCCTGAAAAGTGGAATCTTGTAATTGATTTTCGCATTGAAAATGGCGCAAGTCAATCAAGGCTATGAAATTGTCTCTGACAGAGGGGGGGGGGGTGACTTTGAACTGTTGTCAGGGAAGATGAAGCACTTAATAACCGCAGGAGGCGTATTTTTTCTCCTGCTTTCAGCTGTTTTGGATTCAGTGGCGGGCGGATTAGGAAGGGTAAGCTAGATTTATTTACGGAACGGCGTAGCAGGGTGGGTAATGCACAGATGGACTTAAAGATGGATTATCTCCTATTTTTTGAAAGATCTTTGGCACTGCTTTTCGGCTGAAATGTCTACATGGGATGGATATTTATATTAGATTCTTTATCTTTTCATTATTTTTTACTGTAATATTTCACGGCCTCTCAACTATTAGAATCAAATTCCCTATGTTACAAGAAAATGTCATGCGAAAACAGTTTTTTTCAACTATTAAAATCACATACCAAAAAAATGTCATGCGAAAGCAGTTCTTGGTAAGTAAAAACTGTTTGGCTAACAATTAAGTCACCATATTGTACAAGGTAATAACTACATATATTTCTACATCTTATTTAATACAAATTACTTTATTTTAATAGCATAATTCATTAAAATTTATGAAAATAAATTTTCGCCTCATATTTTTATTGCTCTCGCAATGTTGGAACCTATCAAATCGTCGTGGTTATGAAGTTCTCAGTTCGATTCCGACTTAGGGCTTTTTTTGCTTTCTGTGTTATTTTTTTTGTTTAAGTTTAGATAATTAATATGATTGTTTACTTGTTCTGGTCATTTATTTAGTTTACTTATTCTGTTGATATTTGTTTATTTGTTAATGAATTTATTTATTTCATGGTGTTTTATTTATTTAAAATTTACTAATTTTAATTATTTCTCATTAAGCATCTTCTACAAAACACAGTAATAATTTTGTAAGTATGTAGGTGTCAACGTTGCTTGTAGACAGTAATAAATATATGAGGTGGCTATTAAAATGAAGTAATCTGTATTAAATAAGATGTATAAATACATGTAGTTAGTTACTTAGTTGTTAGCCGGACAGTTTTAATTTAACAAAAACTGTTCCCATGTTAAATGCTTATGACAACACTTTCTTGGAACACATGGTATATGTCATACCCTATAGAATAAGAGTAATAATATGGATAAGCATTACTTGATATAAATCATAATTTAATGCTCGGAATTATAAGTGTCAGTTAAATTTAATTCCCTAGTAAATAATAATAATAATTATTCCTTCAATAGATAATTGAAATTTTGATGGCCATGATATTTATGTCATTAATAAAATTGTTTTTATAGAGATTCTATTAGAGGAAACGAGACGAAATTTTTCTTTTTCTCGTAACGAATCATTTTTTGTCGCCTTGGCCTCGACTCTTGTCGAAATTTCTCGACTTATCCAGGTCGAATATTGCTGATTTCTAGATCTATAGAAATTGAACATTCTTTCGGCAAATTAGGAAGAAAATAAATATATAAGGAAAAATCAAATATTTTTTTCTGACTATAAGTACAATATAATTATCTACGACCAGATAGTCATAAAAATGCACTATAATGTTGAAAATTCAGATTTCTGATTTTGTTTATTAATGGTACATCTACATGGTACATTGTTACTCAGATGGAGTATAGGATTTTTAGGTTTTCAATTTAAATCTGTCAGTTGTTGATGGTTTTTAGTAACTTCATTCTTAGATTGTCTAATTTTATAGTGACATTTACGAGAATAGTTGTAAATAGTATTTAATTTACATTTCGAGCCGTTTATTATATTTTTCGTGTTACTACGAACAATTAACTTCAAATAATGTTAAAGTAGTAAAGAACTGTTATTTTCTATAACACTCCGTTGACAACTGTAACCAAATAATAAATGTTATCAGATACTTACGACTTATGTTTGCTGTGGAAGTATTATACTTACTTACTTAGGCGTTGTAATTAATCATATTGTAATTGGAGAAAACATATAACAATATATTAACTGCGTAGGCGTATTCACTCAACATATTAACTGCGTAGGCGTATGCAGACATCCAAAGAATAAAACGAAAATCATGTTACACCATAATGGAGTCGGTGATACATTCTCAAATTTCATTTCCAAATATAACCGAAGTAAATGAATTTGATTATTTTTGGTGAAATGAAAGGTTGGATACAAAAAACGAGATGTGGATGTTTTTATCAGGTGTTGTTTATATAATTCATTTTCAATTAATCACGCCCTCGTTGTCACGAATTTGAAACTTAATCAACTCGTCTGTCAACACGGCGTGTATGTAAATTTCCTTGTAATTAAAACAAACAATATTGTATTAAACTAATATTATCGATAACAGGCAGATGACAGCACTGTTGTGTTTTAGCCGGACTGTCCGCGGTTTGAATCCCTGCTAGGATAAAATATATTTCGTTATTTACATTTGGTACTAACTATTGTATCACCAATTGCACCGACTTTTTAAAATTTCCTTGGGGACAAAAATCAAAACATAAAAATACGAGAAAAAAGATATATACTAGGGCAAACACTTTAGAATGCTCTAATTCTTGACCCACTAAAACCAGAGCACAATCCAGAGCAGCCAAAACTACACCAGAATGTGCTCTGGTAATAGTAGGCCAAGAAATAGACCAAACACTTATGAGTGTTCTAATTCTTGACCCACTGAAACCAGAGCACAATCCAGAGCAACTAAAACTGCTCCAGAATTTTCTCTAGTTTTAATATACCAAGCAATAGAGCAAACACTTCTGAGTGCTCTAATTCTTCACCCATTGAAACTAGAACACAATCCAGAGCAGCCAAAACTGTTTCAGAATTTGCTCTGATTTTAATAGGCCAAGAAATAGAGCAAACACTTGTCTGCTCTATTTCTTAACTCACTGAAACCAGAGCACAATTCGGAGTAGCCAAAACTACATTAGAATGTGCTCTGGTTTCAGCAGGCCAAGAATTAGAGCACACACTGAAGCGTAAATAAAGATCTTCTTTAATAAAATATCTTTAAAATTTCATCCACATAATTTTGGGTATGCAGGTAATTTTATATGATCAATTTGGAATGTCTTCACATCAAGAAGTTTGGGTACAACTGCTCTATGAATTCGAATTTCAAAGCTACATCTGCAGCAGTTATGATACTCATAACAATCCTAGATGTGTTAATAGCTATTAAATCGCTATACTTTCTTTAACACTAAAATTAGTTTTCAATGTAAACACAGTATTAGAAATATATAACCATTGATTTTATAAAGTTACATATAAAATCAGTGATATATTTAAATGAATGATGAAAAACTGACTTTAATTATAGCATGATTTGAATTTCGTTCTTTATATTAAGCCCTGAAACTGATCGAGTGTCGCTACTCATATTTTCTTTATATTGTGGTTGTGGCTTTTTACTAAAAAAGTTATTTTTTTACGTCATGAAGTGCCTGACACTTGTGAACTGCTTAATTATAAAATTGACTTGTTAAAAATGTGAAAGGTAAAAAGTGGCGCGTTGGTAATTACCTGTAGCTTTGACACCACCTGATGTTTGCTTAAACACTTCTGTAACGAAGTTAATTAGTAATTATGAGTCTTTTGTATCTCCCGGTGGCCCCAAGACATTCCTTGTCGTTTGCCAGAGTTCATGTAAACAATACAACGAACGGATCTAGTTTCTTCGGCGTCGATGTACTTACTTCAAAACTCTGCTCTGCTTATCTGAGCGAATAATTACTTCGCTACATACTTCTTTTACGTTGCAGTTTGTCTTTCGCTATTTGTAAATAGCAATCCCGATCAATTCTAAATTCGTTTTACTATTATTCATCTCATGGACAGCGGTGGCTTAGTTGGTTTGTTAGTTAACTCGACTAAACTAAACACAATGGAATGTCTAGGGTCCAAATTTCAAATTCGCCAAAATATGACCGTGCAAATGCTGTGGACAACATACATTAGTAACGACGAAATTCACCATTCCTTAATCAAGGCTTGATCCACTGATTAACTCAGATCAGTAAATAAATTCAATTCACCATTAGAAGCCAAATTCACCATTAATGTATTTTGTATTTATTAATGATCAACTGATTCAAGAATCAAGCTGGTTGTAGATCAACATAGTGTTTTTTATATTTTTGACAGTTCATTAATTTTACGAGTGTGAATTAAATTTTCCGTCATTTTTTATTGACATATGACATATAATTTTCATATCAGAAAAAAAAATGGCAAAAAAGAACGAAAAAGGGGGAATTTACATAGATTCATATAAATTTGTGAAAAATAAAATATTTTAGATTAATCTTAAGAGTCAAAATCTTGTTTACATAAATACATAATTATGTCAAATCGTCAAAACAAGGCTCAAATCAAAAGATCAAAGCTTGAGTAATGGGATATGACGGATAAGTTGATTATTGATTTTTTTAATAGTGAATTGAATTGATTCATGGACCAGTGAATCAGGCTTTAATTAAGGAATGTTGAATTTGACCGTAAAAATCAATGATAAATGTTTCCTTCAAAAATTAAAAACCAACTAAATTATTATTTTTATTAAATTTATGTTATAAATAAAAAGTCCTTTTGAAAAGGCCGATAGAAACCAAAAATGGAGGTACATAGCTAAATATTACAGCAATTGCATTAAAAAAAATTAACATTCTAGGGCTAATTGTTTTCGAGTTATGCGAAAAATTCAAAAACACATTACAAGCAAAGTGCCATTTTGGTACTCCCTATTGTAATAAAAAAAGGTTCACAACTAGATGTTATAGCAGTCACATATATAAAATCATACATACATCACGCCGAAACTTGTCAAAATGGATTCAGGGATGGTCAAAACGGATATTTCCGATTTTTTTTTTTTGCGTTTACAATACTTCCTTTACGTTGTACAAGGAAGTAATAGTATATTATTCAAATAAAGTAAGGTTATTTAATGATAAAAAAACTATTGAATTATAAATGTATTATTTGACTGTTGTTGATAAATAAACTTATAATAAACATTCATAAACAGACACTTTTTAGTGGATTCAAATAAAGTACTACCTGTTTAAGTTTTTGTTAAACATGACAAGTAGCAGAAATAAGATTAGACTTTTTACAATAGACCCGAAAGCCACATGTGCTCATATTCTTGTAAGAAATACATGTGTAGTAAAGAAGCCGCGATGTGTATTTAATATGGAAAAGAGAGGAAATGAAAGACGAATGTGTATCGAGCTGAAGAAGCATGAAACAGTAATTCCGATATGTTTTATTCCCGTTGACTGCGAATACTTCACCGTTGAGAGCACGAGGCTTTGTTCCAAACTCCTCAAAATTGAATTTGAAAATCGTGACGCGGTACAAAAGCAGACAAGTCGATCAGCGACCAAACTAAGCGAAATAATAAAATTAGAACGCGTTTTAAGATAATCGATTCACGGACTGCCAGACCGATAAATTATTTTAAAGCCTACTGCTTCCAGATGCCTAACTTTTTAATCCTACTGAATTTATTTATTATTTTAATAAATTGTGTAAAATCCACGCGAGGAAATAAGAAAAATATCCCAAACTTTTTCCTAATTTAAAATTACCAAAAGAGGAAGAAGTTTGTTAATTTAACTTTGCCGGCATCAAAAATAACGAAAGGGGTTGTTCATCGATTATTATTAGACCAGGCATCCAACTTTAATGCTTTGCTTGTATCAGTGACGTATGCGAACATTTTTTCATTTTTTTATTTCAACAAGAAGACAAAAAATACACTTGATTACAACAAAATGTGATTAACTTAATGTATTAGAAATACCTTGCTGTGAAAAATTATGCATCCAGATTCTTAAAAGGGACTAGTCACTAACCCGTAATAGTTATACTCCTTCTTAACATCCTGAAATTTCAAACTAACTCCAGACTCAACTCATAAAAAGAATTAAGTATATTATTTTTCGCATAACTAAAAAACGATTAGCCGTAGAATGTTGATATTTTATGTATGGAATTGCTACAACATCTAGTTATGTACCTCTAGTTTTGTTTCCAATCAGCCTTTTGAAAAGAGCAGTTTAATTTTGGAAAAAACTTATTAAAAATAACAATTTAGTTGACGTGGACAATTGTCAGAATATATTTCGTAAGAAATGTGTGCGAAATAAATGAAAACAATATCTTTTTCTTTGCAAGTTTTTGAGCGATTAAAATAATTTTGTGTAATGAAATAAATAATAGTGATAGACATTTTTAAAAAAATTCAAAGATGATCCATTTCGACGGAAAGTTCGAAGATATGAAACAAATGGAAATGATTAGCCGTAGAATGATCTCATTTCAAGTGAAATAAGTTTAAATGAAGTGCAGCAAAAATTATGTATAATTTAGCGTACAAGGAAGTCTTGTGGTATCCACATCGGATTTTTATTAAGTAGTAATTAAATATATCTATTTATTTATTTCATTTCAAAATAATTTAATTTTTGCAATGCACAGTGGAAGATTTACTTTAACGTTTCTGTTCCACGTACCTATTACAAATTTAATAAAAAAATAAATATTAAAAAAAATATTCGAATCATATTTCAATAGATGCTAGATTCCATCGAACTAGTGGACTTATCGTTGGAACTAAATAATATTCTTTATTATTTTTATAAATTGGGACTGGAGTTAGTTTGAAATTTCAGGATGATAACAAGGACAATAATTAATCCGAGTTAGTGGCTATTCCCTTTTATGAATCTGGGTGTTAGACACTTCAGTTTTTTACATCTTCAAAGGATATATTGTACTTACATTCCTTATCTTAAACAATTATAAAATCGAATGATACATGTGATTTGTAAGTATAATTTTATTGTAACTATCTTGTAAATTTGTCCGGTCAGCAGTATCTCCAATCCGCCGTAAAACCTCCCGATTACAAGGGATGGGATTGGTTTGGAAGAATTTATCTTTTTTAATGTGTTTTTTATTCGGAGTAGCGGAAATCTGTTTTTTCCAGAGTTTGTGAGCCCGGAGTAACCAACACAATCGATCTAAGCTCGTTTTATAAGTCGTAACGCCGAGTGCTATTTGTGAGACATGCTCGACTGCGGGTGCGAGAGTTAGATTATGCTCGTATTATGACGTCTATAGTGCGACTTAAAGTTTGGGGATTTATAGGGCTTTAGCAGTGTTACCAGTTTGCTGCTGATTCTGATAGAGTACTCTAACACTCAAAAATATCGCTTCGCCACTGATCTTAATCTTTATGGCTACAAATTCTACTCAGCTTTACGTTTACTCCGAATTCAAATCGAGTGCAGTTTGTCTCAACGTTTAGTAGAACGGACACACTTGAATCAATATCATAGAATAGACTGCATTAGTGTAACGGTCATTTTGTGGCGCCAAATTCAAACTGAAACCCTAACTCGCCTCTGCCGATTTATACGCCCATGTTATTCTTATGGGAATCAAAATATGATATCTTTAAACTGCTAGAAAGTATTATAAAATGCAAATCTTATCTATTAAACCTTATAAATACTAATCTCTAATGTTTTATCTGTCTTCTAATGTAATATATACACCCAAAAAACATAATATTATTTAATAAACTTCAATTTAAACAGTAGGTACAAATTTCTGAAAACGTATGTCGTAGCTGTCTTAGTATTCAGTTGAACCTGTCATTTTAACGCGGCGTTTTTAACCTGCTGCACCAAGTAATGACATATGTTACTATATGCGTTACTACTTTCTTTAAAATCAATTTTTTCTTAATTTATTCTTTTATTTGTACTTTTTCTGTCCGGAAACCAAAGAGTAATGTTTTAGAATATAAAAAACCCTATGTTATAATTTAGAATCGTCAAAATGGTTTAATATCGTGATTTGAAAATGTACTCCCATAAGAAATGCATACACTCAGATTTGAGTTAGGGTTTCGCGCCAAATGTAAATCTTAACCTCACTAACGTGGTCTATATCACAGAATAGGTTTATACAGAAGCGACAGTAAGACAGAGAAATGAAAATTACAGAGAGATGGGAAAAGGCAACAAATTTAAAGGGCTCATTGTTTAAAATCGGAAAGTTTCGTCACATCTTAGGGAGAGATAGGGGAAGGCAACAAATTTAAAGGTCTACACAATGCTCCAAGGCCATAGAACTGAATAGGGTAACATGAAAGGTACCAACACAGAGTGTCGCTTCTGTATGTAACTATTCTGTGTCATTATAAGAAAATTGTGGCTTTCAAAGAAAATAATTACATTTACAATTCCACTAATAATATGCCATCTAATTAAATCACAGTATTTTGGTGAATTGTACCATTTTTTACAACATATTATTTTGTAATGCATGACGTGTTTAAATTATTTATTTATTTATTTTTTAATGTATGACGACATCTACTTGATTGATTTTCTGTATATGATGACAATATTTTAAAACAGCCTTTTGCCCTGATGATGCTACAATTGGTAGCGAAACGTCGGCCTTAGACTAAGAAAATGTTTATGTTTATATTAATAAGCGAGTTTAGACTTCCAAAGTTTGAAATAATCATGTGACGTCAGGAATATGGATTTTCTTATCAAATTCTTTTCTTCGTGGACCAAAATGTTCTTGAAGTATATGCTGTTTCTACATTATATTCATAAAAAATAAATAATAACACTTTAAAAGTACATAACTGAAGTTTACTGTGAGTCAAGGTCACGCTCGTTGTGTTCTTCAAGCTCATTCGTCAGACTTAATGACGAGATTTTTCATTTGCCAATCAAAACATTCGCGGTCGTTTAAAGTCCCCAATCAAAATATTGATGCAATTCATATAGGTGACGTCACTCTATAACAAAAAAACTTGTATTTCAGAAGTATTTTAATTGTATAATTTTATTTCTTCATTCATATTCATTATTATGCATATTTTTTATGTTTTAACCTAATTTCTCTAAATTCGATTGAGCTAGAATCCACCATTTAACAAAGTTCTCTAACTAGCAAATTGTGCTTTCAAAGAAAATAATTACATTTTCAATTCCACTCATAATCTGCCATCCAATTAAATCACAGTATTTTGGTGAATTGTACCAATCACATTCGAATTACGCAGAAATCCCAGCGTCGCCAACTATAAACCAAATAAAAATATCGCTATGTTCGAGTGATTCGCAAAATCGGAACCCATTATAAGCTGTAGGTCCCTTTTAGAAGCTGTATTATTAAAATATACAAAACAATATTTAATTAAAAGAACAAATCCATTACAATATTAAAATATCGTCTACTACAAGTCAGTAAAATCCAATCTTTAAAATTTAATTACAGAGTATGAATAAATTACTTTTGCTCGTAAAATATAATAGACTAACAGACAATCTATTAAATTACTAGTACTATATGCAAACAAAATACATATAAAAAATTTAATGTGTAATATGCATATTTAAAGTGTAACTTTATAATATATTCAGTTTGATGTACTAGGATGAATATTGTAATATTTTATGAACAAATTTATAAATATTTTAAAATTCACTCTCTATTTTGTAACAAAAGAGATTAAACTGAAAATTTTATTTCAGTACATAATTAATGTACAGAATACATGAACTTTGAAAACAAATATGTGTTAATATTTTTTTTGCCAAATAAACAAAATTTTGTTTAATGTTCCTATTAAAAAATAAAACAATCAAAATGGTTTTAGAAATATATTGCAATACAGTTATTTATCAAACTAGATAGGAAAGCGTATCTTTTTACCATTCGAACTCGAGTTTTACTCACGAGCGTATGATGGACACATTTTTTCACGACATGTTTCAAAAATCGTTTTATTCGGACGAAAAATGCGTAGCAACATGATAAGCTAGAAAATTAGGTTATGTAAACTTTGACGTTTAGTAATGCAATTGTTACAGTGTATGCCAATTCAAATTTAAGTTGTCAAATTGAATAATGTGGAAAAAGAAAAGAACAAGACATAATTGCCATAATTTTTTTAAAATGATACTATTATTAAATAAGAATTTTTAACATAATAATGAATTTTTCCAATATTTCATTATGTAATAATATCCATGTTATACTGTTGGTAACACTGTATGTTTTCCTCTCTAGAGAGGGAAAAGTAATTTTAACTTTCACGATTGTCAGGAAAATAGTTATTTTTGATTCTAAATTGCGAAATGGTACTTCTGCATTCGAGAATGAATTTTAGAACCAACCAATAACCATTCGAGAATGTAAAACTATTTCGCAATCAAGTATCAAACATCAGTTTTTCGAAAACTGGTCTCAAAATTAGTATAAAATTCAAAGAGAAATTTTTGTCGTTTATCAAATCAGATATTATTCGATAGTTGAATACAGAAATATAACAACTGTTTTAAATTATATCAATTTTCAAGTGAAATATTTCAGTACTTCTTTGTTCATTATTATTAAAATGATATCATAAAGGGACGAAGACAAAAAAATGATAAATTTCATTAAATTGTGATTCTTTATTTTACCAAAAAAACATACTGGATTCAAAAGTCTTTTTTGCACTACTATACTCTTCATTTTCGAAGGCTGAAGTAGCACTTTCAATCCCTTAAGGATTAAATACAAATTTAATCCCTGGATGATTAAATTAATAAAAAAGCATTATGTTACCACAGAAACAAGTAGGTATATGTATGTAACCTAGCCTAGCTTACCAGAAAAATGTGCATAATGAAGTTTTGTTTCTAAATCTGTCATGTATTTGACAGTTATAGAAATATAACCAAATAATTATTATTTTAAAATGTATGTACGGAAGTGCAAAAAATAGTGTATATACCACAAGACTAAAATGCCTTTATTCCCTCAAGTGATTATTTCCCTTGTCTATGACTCGTGAAATAAACTTCACTCTCAGGATTAAATCATGCACTTTAGTCCCTGAGTATATAATATTCTATTGCATCCTGTAGACAAAAAACAATTATTTCGCGTGTTGATAGTTGTCATGTAAATATTAACTTCCCGTAACAGTTTTCAAAAAAAATAAATTTAGTGTATATAATTGCATTTATTGGATATTTAAACTCCTATGAAATCTGGAGGTAGTATACTTAAGGTGAAAGAGAAGGTGTCTGGTGTTTGTAAACTGTAAAGTTATTCGCGCAAACAAAATATCGAAAAAACTTCGTAATTTAGTTTGGCCCCTGAGAAAAATTTCCAACATAATGCAGAGAGGGAAGTCCAGAGATACAAATATATTCATATTCACTGGAAAGACAGAAGAAATACAGTTCGTTTAGATGCCAAAAAACGTCGGAAGAATTTTAAAATATTCCTAGTGAATTTTTGTACATTTCTTGGCTTGTTTTGTTTTGCTGTCTTTGTCTACTGTCGATTTATGCGTTAAGGGGAACTAGGGGGTTTATATTTCTGTATTTTTCGAAGGTTGGCAACGCCGACGTGACTAGAAATCATTATGGCGGGCGATATAAAACGCATTTTTTTGTCTTTCAACGCACACTGTGTTTCCTCGATTTTACGATTGTTGGCACTGGTGGTGACTTAATCGTTGCTATAAGTAACGGGAAAAACTGCGCAACACTAAATAGCTGTTGTTTTCGGACGCCATTTTGGACGCGGGCCTTTATTGATTTACAAGTGAAAAGTTTTTAGAAGTTTCTTCTCTTGTTTTAGTTTAGTTTGTTCATTAATATGCCTTTATATCAGCTCCGAGCTTGCGATAGATTTAGATTAGCAAAAGTTCCTACTCTTGCTGTTATTAATTACTCTAATAGCAACATTCTCTTCAACATTCTTTCACACAATTTACACACATTCAAATCACTCATAATTGTTTGTTATATGTGTGTCTCACTGTAATATAAACTTATGTACTTGTGCCTATTCATAGGTTTTTCTTTTGCAGTATATGGTACAAATGTCAGTTGTACTGGACAATTAACTATTAAACTAGGAGTCTTATTTCTGATAATCTTATCTCTTTTTCCACATATTAAAATACTGAAGTCACTGATGATTGTTTATGTGTTCCTCACTTTCCTATTTCCTCTTCAGTATGTCTTGGGAGTATCAGTAGTTCTAAGTTCATTTAACCCCCATGTAAAGCATGTTTAAACTATAACAATATTAAATCTTTGGCTGAATATTACAAAATTGATTGATATAATTTTTTTTACAAAATATGCGACATTTAAAAAATACGAGGACGAATTTTAAATTAAAATGGAAAATATAATTAATTTACAAGGGCAGGACGCGGAAAGAGGTTTTTCTTGTTTAAGAAGAATAAAGACTTATTTAAGAAATACTATGACTTTGACTATAAAAGGATTGCAAATTTAATTATAAAAAATATTGAAAGGTAACTGGCAAAAAAATTAAACTTGGACAAGATATCCTAGACGATATCCTAGACGAATAAATCTTAATTGAATCTAATTAAAGATTTGTTTCTGATACCTAGTTTTTCGATGCGATATTTTTCTATTACTCGATGGTTAAGGTAACGGGCTTTATAATCAAAGATGAATAAAAATCAGACCACAGAAGATGTTTATAAAATAATTTTTGTTTTTAATAACACTTATTCAAAAAAATATTTAGGTGCCCACTCTAAAAAATGTCAGCCCAGCCTATGCTTACCCAAATAAAATTGGCTGGCGACGTCACTGTATATCTTTTTAACGTTTCATATATTTTTATTGATCAACATTATTTTTATCGTACTTCTTTTTATATTAACTGTTACTAATACTTTTTTAATGAAAAATTACACTCTAATTAATGTCTACTACTGTGTCATTCAATTTATTTTTTTCGTATTACATGTTTCTGTTTTCTCTTATTTTATATTCTCTTATGCTTTTCCTATTCTGTTCAACTTATAATGTAAAATAATAAAATGTACATCATTTCGCTGAACGATACCAGGATGTGCAATTGAAATCATTGATATTCGCTTATCAATAGCAGTAAACAATATAGATATAGAGGGTAGTTAAATTCTGTATAGCGAATAGCAAAGCCTTTGTATGAAATTTTAACTAACATGCCAACAAAGGGTTTAAACGAACGCAATGAAATCTAATTCCCGCTTCAAAACGGTTTGTTTGGATAAATTTTTAAACGATTTCCAGCTGTTTGAAAATGTAGTTATAAACTATGAATGATTATATCAGAACTACGAAATTCCCATCAAATATTTATAGACTCTGAATAGACAGATTAATACTACATGGAAAAGGTTTTAAATTCTGCTCAATTCGTACATATCCTTTTTTGTAGGCATTCAAATTTAGTACTAGTATTGTATGACCTCATTTTATGACAAACATATCTACTCAATTGTTGAATATTTAATGAAGCCAATTCCACAATATAAAATTAAATTATTTTTCATTCGTCATATGTCGCCACATAACTCTTAATACATATCTGTTACGTTGGTTGCATAATGCATCACTCTTATAATCAGTTTATTTAATATATTTCATATTATTACAAACAAAGTTAGAAAACCCGTCTGTCTAATTGATTATAAGTCAATATACAGGTGTCCCAAATAACTTGTTAAAAATGGATATTTCGAGAACGTTAAAGATACGAGGTCGGTTAAATTAGAACAAATTTACCATATTAAGGTACCATTTTAACGATAGACAAAAATAGTTAGCCGAGGACAATAAACTATGTGAGTAATAAACAATACTTTAGTCCTTAGATATAAATTATATTTTTTTCCGAAATCGTTAAATTATTAATTAAAAACATAAATAAATAGAATTATGTGTTTGTAAAACGTCAGCTAGCTATAAAGACGTGGATGGCTGTGTCAAATATTTCTTTATAATTTTCATTTTTGTTTACACCTGCTTAGACGTCGTTTGCATGAAATTAGATAAATTATTATTAAAGGTAAATAATAAATTAATTCACCAATAATATCATAGAATGATATGTTTATTACTTTAGGTAGTGCTAAAATAAACTGCAATAATATAACTATTAAAATATAGGTTAATGCAGTTTAACAGATAAATCCGCAAAGTTAAATTTTGACACAAGAATATGTAAAGTTTTACTTTAGCTACTACTTTGGCTAATTTCGCGGAGAGATATAGTGTACTTTAGTATCGATTTCGAAAAAAAGTATATATTTAAAAAACGCATCTTAGGAATAGGAACCGAAATGCATTCTTTTTACTTGCCACCTTAAATTCTCCAGACAGTACATAATTTTAGATTTGACGCTTAACTTTACGTTTGAATTTATGTCTGTGACAGATAGTGATGGGTAAATTTTCGGGAACGAATATTTCAGAAAGTTTCCTAGGATATTTCCCGGGAAGTTTTTGGGGAATTTTCTGAGGAATTTCTGGGGATATTTTCCAGGAAATTCCTGAGGAAAACTCAATGATAAATTACCTCATAACAACCAAAGCCACACCAAGATTTTTATTTCATAAAAATTAAAGAAAATTTAATAACAATTTTGTCATCATCTTTACTAAGACTAAAAATATTACATATGGTGATGTTACTGTAGGTAAAATTAAGAATTAATTTTATTTTTTTCCGTTTTCCACCCACAGTTATAAAGTTATTAGAATATTAACACTGTTAGAAAATATTCAATATTCCTGACGAGAAATGACTAGTGTCAATGTCAGGTATGTCTGTGTTAGTTTGTAATTCATGACGTCACGAAAGTTCAAACTAGGAATATTAATAATGAATGAAAACTAGCATATTTTGGGATATTTTATAATATTCTATGCAAGTGAAAAAATCGTAACATTTTTTTTTTAAATAATTCCATTTTAACGTTATAACCAGTTTGTCGTTATAAGTAGTGTCGTTCTAAATTGTATTTTGAAAATATTAATAACTATTTATAAATCTTTAAAAACTGTTTTCTGGAAAAACCTTTTGAAACTAAACTAATACTTTTATCAGAGTGTTTGAAACGTAGTACACTAAAAACTCCATAAAATTAATCTCCGAAAAATTGTCTATAACATTAGCAATTCCCTTCATCAAGCCTTTAATATAGCGAAGTGTGGCAGTAAAAAACCTCTTAATCAATATCCGCCGTAATTCGTTTATCACCCATTAAGATCCTTCTGTGGAGTTCTCCTTTTACCCGTTACTTTGGCGCTGCTGGCGCGAACTCTTGTTGCCAACTTCGGGCATTATGACACTCAAGTGCAAATGGGAAAAAGTCTTTTAACCGCCGCTAAGTAAATCCGAGAAGTTCGCTGATGCTCCGCATGACATTCAGTGCATCCGGAACTAGACTGACGTAACGTGACGCTAACGTCACTGTTACGCTCACAATGGAGAAGTTAGTTGCATGTTTTCGCTGGAATGTAGATGGCTCTCACTATTCTAACTGCGTCATTAAGGTCTCTTTCAAAACTCCTCACAACATTAACATTGTTGTTAACTACTTTTATATAAATTTTGTCTTTGTCCTACATTCTAACAATATCTTTTTCCGGTAAATGCCATAATACTATATTATACAACAAGCATGGAATGGTACACACTTTATACGAGTATGACAGTTTTGCAAATCATACGAGTATAAAATGGACATTCCATGCGAGGTGTACATTATACTTTTTCTACGACCACGATATTATTTTCTAATTAATTAAATTTTGAACAATTTATTTTTGACAGAACTGTGAGATATGAATAACTTTTGACAGAACTGTGAGAAATGACTTTATACCTTAACGTTGTCTATGGTTACCGTGAGAAATAAAAATGTGTTTACAATATACTATGTATCCGTAGCAAGACATGATAATACTATAATTGTTTAATAAAAGAAGGTCTTTCTTGGAGTTTCAGTCATTTAATAAAGTCCATTAATACCCAAACGTTTCGACTGTAAATCAGTCTTCATCAGGGTGCTGATAATATACAAACAAGTACCTAATACCATTTATGTAAGTGTGTTACCTGATTTTAATGTATGTTTGTATATTTGTTTGCATGTTTTGTATGTTTATCAGCATCCTGATGAAGACTGATTTACAGTCGAAACGTTGGTGTATTAATGGACTTTATTAAATGACTGCAACTCCAAAATCGACCATCTTTTATTAACATCTAGTCGAACCAATCCTACATATTTCTTTAACACTTAAATATTTGAAAATTTGAAATCAGCACAGTAAAGTCCAGAAAATCAAAAGTTTTGGAGAACACATTTTTTTTCTCTAAAATCAAATGGTAATCATTTTAGGAAAACACCCAAAAAGACATATTTTTTTGTGGAGTAACATTGAGAGGAACAAAAAGAGATAAATAAATTCTGCATCGAAATCGTTCAAACCAAAACCGTTGATTGAAAAATATATTGATAGGCAAGCCTGTATATTATTGCGTACCGCTGTTTTGGAATCAGATTCGACAGAGCCATGTAGTACGTAATTCCATGAACTACTTTGTGAAATTAAACAGACAAAATATCAGATAAATAAAAATGTTTTACATATTTACTATTTTTTTTTTTGTATCTATTAAAATAATTCTTTCAATAATTCATTGGTATATTTTATAATAGAACTAATTTGTATTATTAATTATGTGACGTTTGCTCTTTATTTGACAGAACGCCTGATATTAACCCAAATGCAACCAGACTCACAGTTATGCAGCTGAAACGATTTTTGCCATAAACTTGCCCATCTATATATTTTTCAATCAACGCCAAAATTAAAAAAAATTATATTTGTAAACACATATGTTTTTCAACAGGGATTGGAAATAAATTAGGAATGAAAATAATATTCAAAAATTCCCAATTAACAACATACAAATGATAAATCCAGTCGCTGTTCTCACTAACTTACTTCTCAATTTCAATAACAATATAAACATTTTAATAATTGCTCTATATCTATATTTAAGTAGTCGTAATACAAAAAGTATTAATTTTTCAGAGAATGACGTTAATGAAAATGAAAAAATCATGTACCTCAATGGGATTTGAACGCAGGATATGTATTTCATGCACTGTACTGTATATTGAAATCACAATGAGGTCTGATTTTTCAAAAATTAATTATACAAGAACGTTAAAAATAAAATTCGTATTAATTAAATTTCATTCAAAATAAATAAGTTTCGAATAAATATATTTCGTTTTGTTCAAATATTAATTAATAATTTTCTCATACAAATCAAAAATATATTAAATTCAAACTCTTTTTTTTAATACTTTATTTTTCTTAAATGTGCTGAATTAGGCATTGTACATATGAAATGTGCAAAACAGCAAAAAGTTTTAAAACAGTGTAATATTTAATTTTAAAATTTTATATTTCTCTGTGTAGTTTTTGTAAATATAAAGAACACAAGAAATTCTTGAGCATCTAAATAAGTATCTTTTGCAATATTATTTTTCTATTTGTAGTTTTAGTACATTGTTCACATAATATTAGGTTACGTATTTTCTATCTCTAGTAAAAGTGTCGCTTATCTTAAATAGAAAAATATCGCATCGAAAATCTGATGTAAGTTGTCAAAAATATACATTATTTGCATTTTTGAAGCAATATTTTTCTATTGACCGATAGTTCAGAAACCAGCACTTTAATCAGAGGTGGAAAAACCGGTCCTAAATAGTTAAAATACTAACTTAACCTGAAACTAGAGTAATAAAACACACAGTAGTAATACTGGTTGCATATTACGATAAAAGTTCATTCTTTTGATTACTACAATGTCGATTGTAAATGAATGAGTGACAATAAATTTGATAAGAATTGCAACACATATTTTTATGCATACGTAAAGGTAGTAAAAGGAATTACTTTTATTGTGTATTGTATTGCTCGTAAAGCGAAAACATACATGGAAATCATGCTGTATCTGCATGTAACCCCCAGATAATAAAACAAGAATAAGAACGCCATCAGATCATAAATCTGTCAATTTCAAAAATCCGATCTTGACTTTACTTCGAATGTCAAGTGGTCATAAATTTAAGACAGTTTTATATCTTAAATTTCCAAAGGAATATAAAATGAAGTATTATACTAAACTCAAGAATCGAGAATATTTTCCTATAGAGTTGTATTCTTAAAAAGTACTAAAAAAAGTGAAATGGATATGAGAATTTCTAAAAACAAATGTAAATTTTGTTGATTTGGACAACAAATTAATAAATTTGTTTCAATGCAGCTTGAAATTTGCTGAAATCGTACCAGCTTCCCAGAAATGTTTCAGTGGTTGTCAAACTTTTATCCCAATATTATTTTTAAAATTTTCAATTCAAAGGGAAAAGCAGACATATTAAACCATTAAAAAGTTACAATAATATTCACTGGAAATTTTTCGGATTCCTAGAAATATATTCAGATATATCCTGATATTTTCAAATCTGTCAAATTATTTTGATAAATTAATATGGTTGTAAAATTGTAACAATTACAATAATGTTTCAGCTATTTTATTATCTATTAAAATTATAGTAATATAAATGTGAAATTTTGTGAGCAAAGTTGCTGAATACTGTTATTATTGTAATCAGTTTTTATGTGACCAATTTTACATTTCTGTTTTGCGGGTTACAAACTTTTGTTAGGCATAATAGAAAATATAAATAAATACGTACATCTAACATAGAACTTATTTATGTATTAGTAACAACCAGATATTATTTATTTATTTTCTTATTTAGTAATATATATTCAGATATTTTCTTTTAGAAAAATATAGTAATAAATTGAATGTTCCTGTTTCATTAATTGTTATTTTATATTAAAAAATGATTTCTATTTCATATACGAGTAAAAACCCTTAAAAAGTACTATTTCTGTTCTAAATCACCAAATTTGTTTAAAACAATAAACTATGAAAATAAAAACAAATTAAAATTTGTCTAGACTTATTTTGATAAACCTTATTACAAAATAGATAATTTTTTAACCGTATTTACCATTTTTATCATGTAGAAAAAAACCTTGTTTATGCATTAATAGACAGTGTGTGCAACAAAAGGCGGAACATAGAACTTTAACATGACATTTAAAAAAATTGCGCATATTTCTCCCTCCTGATAGATTTAGAGCAAAATTAAAACAGTGCCAAGTTGTTCAAAATTAAATTCTACATCATATAAGATAATAATTGATGCAAAAGCACGTCTGCAGTACAAGATTTATTAAATATAAAATGTAACATTTTCGTTTAAAATCAGATAGCCATGAAAATAAAAGAAAACAGTTTTTTTATTGTTTTAATTTTTATAATTTTATAATTCAAAAAAATCTTCTCTGTTTCAATATTTTTTTCTACTTTTTATTCCCCACTTACTTTTGAATTTTTGAATTTCAAATTCCGGATTTCGTATTATTTTTACAATGAAATTTCGAATTAATTTTTTTCGAGAATCGAAAAACTAAAAATTGTAACTTTCATGTTTGGGGCCGTTCAAGTATTACGTAAGCACTATAGGGGGGTGGGGGGGTCTTTGTTTTGCTTATTTTGGATGACATGGGGGGTAGGGGAGTCTAGCTGATGATTACGTCATCGGTAGCTATTAACTTTTTAACACGAATGGCAACCCAAAAAAATTTTAATTGAAAAATGTTTACGTAAGCATGGGGGGAGGGGGTAAGAGCTTTGCTTACTTTTGCTGACAAGGGGGATGGAGGGGTAAATAATTGTAATAAATCTGCTTACGTAATATTTGAACGGCCCCTTTAACAGTGATTGAAAATTTACATTAATTGTCGTAGAAATTTTATTTATAACAAATAAATAAATTAGTCATTTCTCTTAATAAAAACTTTGATTTTTTGGGGTATAAATTTTACGAAGCGCTGTTAGGAAGGGGGGAAAATAAGAAGAAGCAAATGGAAAAAGTCTGAAAATGAATTCATAATCTTAAACAAATAATAAATAAAAACGTAGATTATGAAGGCAGGAGTTTTTGGCCCGAGGATATACAAGATATTTTAATACACAAATAATAATAGAAGACGGCCGAACAGAGAAGAACAACTGCAAATGACAAATGAATAAAGTTTGCAGTGTAAATCTGCAGGCTTCTGTATTTAAAACACAACTTTCCCGGGCTGAATATGTTTTTTCGGCGGCATTTCCCTCGTTGTAAATTAAAAGAAAAGTGTTTTTCCTTTTTCCAAGTTTGCCGGTTGTCGGAGACACATTTTAACACAGTTAGTTGTTCGGGAAGTTTTAAAAAGAAAGTTTTTAAAATTCTCCGCATATTGTTCCAATTAAACAACAAACACTGCAAGGCAACTAGAAGCGGATGTTGAAATTATGTAGATGATACTTCCCATTTGCATCCAGAGTATCCAAGTGGTTTTAATGGTCAGGTGCTGTTCAGTTCTTAGCGTTTTTGTTTCACCAAGGTAACCAAATGAAAGGAAATTGTTTCATTTACAAATATTTTCATTCCATTCATTATTATCTACATTACCATTTGAATTACAAATGCTAATGTTCAGAATAACAGAATTTACAAACACTAATATTTTATTTTTCTCATTTAGATATTTACCTCTAATAAATACAAACATTTTATTTTATATTATTACTTGATTACTGGTATAAATATCTATTAATTTTAATACAATATTTATTTGAGTTTTATTATTTCAAGAGTTTTTATGTGATATGCGGTGTTGACACTGACAATTTGTGTTTTAAATTTGACATTATTCGATGTACCACGTATTAGTAAATATATAACATATTATTTATATAATTATTTTATTATTATTGTACATATGAACCTATTTTATTACATGTTTTTTTTTTATATTTGAAGTGTATAATATATTGATACAGGCAGAAATATGTTTAAGTCCCAAATTGGAAATTAAATATATCAATAATGTATGTAATATATAATATTGAAAAAACCTTGTTTAATAAACTTAAAAGCGTACGAAAAGGCAAGAAAAAGTACGTCATCCGTTAAATTTTGCTAAGTATCATCTCCATGTATTATGAAATGTAAAATCAAAATTTCAGATCCGTTTTTCCAGCATATTGCGCAGTTATAATAAAAAATAGCATTCCGTTTCGCGTCGCGTTTTTAAACTTGTCTCGCGTGCTTTAATGACTGGCTTATACACTTGTATCATAAAATATCAATATTGGTGTTTTCTTTATTTGACGTGTTTTAAGGGGTATATGGTGTTGAAATTGGCATTTATGTTTCTTTTTGTATTATTTCATTTATTTAGTAAGCATGATTTTATTTTATTTCTTATTAGTTTTGTAAAATAAATAACAATGCTTTGTTTAGTATAAAATGAAACGTACATTATTTTCATAATGTAAACAGTGAAAATAATTAAAAGAACATTTTTATTTATATACTATTATTTAAAAAATACATATTTTTGTAGTTTATACACATTCTGTTCATTATTCTTTAATTAACAATAAAAACAGTACTAAATATAAATAACACAAATTGTTTACCCTGAGTATATTGTTTCTAACCTATTTCTCTTTTTAGGTTATGGCAGCATTGCCCCCCGTTCAACAATGGGCAAAGCCGTTACGATGGGCTACGCCATCTTGGGAATCCCGCTCACCCTTCTATACCTCTCAAGCGTCGGATCTCTGCTGAGTCATGTAGCCAGGGGTGTCTTTTCCCGAGCCCTGTGCTGCTGCTTGTGTTCCAACTGCGGATACTGCTGCTACGATGAAAAGCGCATGGCAGAAAAAGAAAGGAAGATGAAGAAGAAGCGGCAACAGCTAGAACTACAACAACAGCTGGCCTTGCAAGAGCCATTTTATGTACGGTCTAACTCCGGTTTTACGTCAAGTACGACTTCAACGCATAATAATCTACATAGTCCAGTTCGAGATGTAAAAGAAACTGATAGTTTAAGCTGTACTGATAATGAATCGAAGACGTCTATGCATGGATTAAGCATATTAGCACCTATATTGTTGTGTCTAATTATTATGTTTTGTTATATTTGTGTAGGCGCATTTGCATTGTATAAACTGGAAAATTGGTCGCTTTTAGATGGTTTTTACTTTTGTTTTATGAGTCTAACCACAGTAGGCTTCGGAGATATGGTTCCAGGAGCTGGAGCACATGGTGCAATCACCGATGAGTCATCAGCTACCATCTGGTTCTGCTCAATGTACATCATGTCCGGAATGGCTTTGACAGCGATGTGTTTCAACGTAGTTCACGACGAACTGATCCACAGACTAAAGCATCAAGAACGAGGCGTGAAAAAAGCAAGCTCGGCAAGCTTCACCGACGACCTGGTGTCTGATCCGTACAATATGACGTCATGACAATTCCATTGTCAGGGTGGGAAACACCCAGGCAATTTGTATAACAGAAATATGACAGAGGAAACTCTGCTGAGTACCGGAACTCCGACATCCTTGGTGGATTTAGGTACTCATGAGTTGGTACCAGTGAATTCTAAAATGCCGGAAGTGCTGGAAGGCCCGGTGATGACTGGGGTATACACCCTTCCGGAAGAACCGGAAATAGAAGAGAATGGCGAAGAAAATACTGAAATGTAAGCAGGATTTGTGTTTTCGAACTGTTAGTGTTTTATGTAGTTTTAACATATCATTCAAGCGATATCGACTGACTTTCAATTGTTTTGGAATCCGACGGGTTTTAGGGACCTCTTTACAATTCTGTGAAATGTGTGACATATAAATCAAAATCATTCGTGTGTCCAAACCTTTATTTTATTTATTTGTAAAGAGAATTTGCTTGTTGTTTCATTGTAAAAATGACAATAAACACTTAAATTTAACCTTTGAACAGTTTGAGAATGTTTTGGAAATATGTAACTAACTGTATCTATTTATAGCTTGTTTCAAGTCAATTTATAATTACATACATTAATGTCTGCCAAAAACGTTACTATTTACTGTAATATGTATGTGCAAATTTATAGAGAGTTGTTTTAACTAATTAACTAATGAATAATTTGAACTTGAAACAAACTATAACTGCATGCACTGATCATAAATAAATAGTGCAGATCAATTATGAAATGTATACTTGTTTGATTTATGAAATATAATTCTAACGCATGTATACCAAATATTTATTTGTATATGCAAATTCTCTTTGAATTGTAACACACGAATTACTATTGTAAGAAAGAATTATTTTATAAATTCTAAATATTGCTAACTGTATAGATAATACACGTCTTTAAGTGGAAACGAACTGATATTGTTACTCCATTGTTAAGCACAATTTCTAATTTCTTTATAGCTAATGGACGATGTTAAACTACCAACTAGGCACTTGTAATAAATATTCTAATATCAGAAACCTATTTGTATGTACTATTTACGATAATAGCATTCGTGTTTTAAAATTATAACGGGTGTTTAGTTGGATAATCATTTTGTACATATTCACTATCCCATATAAGTCTCCATTATTCTTTTTACACAGGTTTTATCTTTTTAATATAGAACTATTGATTTGTGGATAGTTTAATGTTTGTGTATATCTGTAAAAAGTCGTTTAATATACACGAAATTACTATTTGTGGTTGTTTATTCCCTGTTTTCCATTTTTATATTTATCCTAACAATATTTATTTGAGCGCACTATAGCTTGATATGGTGCCATGCACGTTTCAATGTAGCCAACATGGTGGGCGATGATTTCATAGTAACGCGCTGTTTATTTGGAATGTTTAACGCATAAAATGTCAAAGCTTATGACATTTGCGTTTGAATTAAAGTAATATATCGTATAATTGTTGTATTCCTGCAGAATTTGTGTAAATTTCAAGAGAGGTTATATAGAATATACTCGGTTGGCAACATTGAATTGTCTCTTCTTTCGATTTTCCGTCATATACGTCTAGTCCTCAAACAACATATGTCCAGTACGGTGCAAAAGCAAACTCGGCCCGGCCATCTTTATATTACAAACATTTTGTTTTGTGAATTAGAAGCTAAATTATATTTGTAATTAATGTCAGAACCACAGTCAGCACTTTTACTAAGAAAACAGCTAGCAGGTAAGTCATTGTATAATTTATTGGTTGCCCTGTAGTTCGTGTAGACAATGGAAGAAATACTTCGATGAGCCAGTGAAACGACCTCGCTTAAAGCGATCGCCTTTTAGATTACATTTATACCATGCATGTATCCAAAAATAACTTTGCAGATTGGCCACGTGCTTCTGTATTTTATATGCATTTTCGTTTGCTTTGCACATTTTAATATCTCTACAATTTGCGTAGGAAAATCGATTGCATTATTTTTCTTTATACTTGGTCTTTTTATTTTTTTATTACTACTTCGGGCATTCACACACCTTTCTTACTCATACTCTAAATTAAAACAAAAATTCAGGCTTTGCCCACCCTTTGTTTTATTTCCAAGATGTGTTAATTTATCTAGAAATCTCACGTTCTTAGAATCATTCCACATGGAATGATTCATTCATGCAGCACATTTTTAACCACACTTTTCGCAACCCTTATATGTAGCCAATATTCCAAATCATACATTCAGATTAATTAGTCGCTAATTAATTTACAACCGGCGTTTAACCAAACTTATTTACCAACCCATCTTTTTAATTTTTTCAGAGTTGAATAAGAACCCTGTAGAGGGTTTTTCGGCTGGCCTTATCGATGACAATGACATATATAGATGGGAAGTTCTTATTATTGGTCCACCAGATACGTTGTAGTAAGTATCCTATTTGTAGGAGGTCATTTGCAGGGATGATTGTGCGGTTTGTTGCAGTGAGGGCGGGTTTTTCAAATGCCACCTGCATTTTCCCAAAGAATATCCTTTGAGGCCACCTAGGATGAAATTTATCACAGAAATTTGGCATCCGAATAGTAAGTTTGTCTATATTTATATCACTACAAGCTAGGCTCATTTCCTCACAAATAACTTTATATATTCAAATTACAATTTTGTTTGAATTGGTAAAATATATTACTTTTCATGTAACGTGGGTTCATCCGAACCCACAATAAGATTAATGAAACAGGGTTGTTACATAAGTATCAAGGTTAAAGCAAAAATATTATAAATTATTTATTGGATATATATTTTAAAGTCAGTACAATTTTTAATTATTTATAAAGTACTACATACTACAGTACTTTAGTATACGCCAGTACTATACAAAAATTGACTTTATTTTACTTGTACACGCCTGTTTAAAGCAAAAGTTAAACTTGGAAAATCTGCTTAAATCTTTTAGGATCTTTTACATATCTTACGTATATTTATTTTTAATTTTTATCTAATTGATCTATAGTTAGTTCAAAATTACTGTGCGAAACAGGAAACTACAGCATTGATCAAAATATAAAGAAATAAGTACTTATGGTACTTATAACTTTAACGGCTTTATGAAATACTTTTTTTTATAATTACTTTGCATACAATAAGTTATTTATTGTTGTAGTTTGTTCAGTTGACTGATTTATTTTACAAAATATTTATTATTCATAAAATGCTGTATATCTTTTCATAAAATTGTAATAACATGTAAATATTTACTTAAAAATGATTTGGTGTTCAAAAATTTTTTTGTTACTTTGCTTTACAAAATAGATTTTATTTTAATTATTTAACTAAATTATTACATTTTTACTTCCAGTACTTTTTGTTGTAATCAATTCCCTTTTAAGTTTACATTTTATTTTACAAAATAATCATTAAACTTTCCAAATTTCATGAAATTCCAGTGATATGGTAAATTACACTTAAAATTTTGTCTAAAACAAGTTATTTTTTGTAATTTGTTCATCTTTGAATGATCATTTAATTTACAAAATATTTGTCATTAATAAAACTTGACAAATTTCATGAAAGCCAATGACATAGTATAGTTTTTGTCAAACGAGAGAGGAAAGTGGTGCATTCGAGTGAGAGTGGAAAAAGTAATTTCCTTTCGTGTTAGACATAACATTTTTTTCACGACATGTTTCAAAAATCGATTTATTCGAACGAAAAGGCGTAGTAACATGATAAGCTAGAAAAATAGGTTATATAAACTTTGACGTTTAACAGTGCAATTGTCACAATATTGCCAATACGTCAATTTATGTTCAAGTTGTCAAATTGTGAAATAATGTGAAAAAAGAAAAGAACAAGACATAATTGCCAATTTTTTTTTAAAGAATATTATTAAATAAGTATTTTTAATATAATAATGAATTATTCCAATATTTCATTCTATAATAATAACTATGTTATACTGTTGGTAACTCTGTACATTTTCCTCTCTAGGAAGAGAAAGTAATTTTCCTCACTTTCGCTATCGCGAGAAGAAAATAGGTCTTTCTATGCATGTCGTGAGAAAATATTTTTATTTTATTTTATTTTAGAAATGACTTCTTTGATTTTTATGTTCAAATATTTGTTACTTGTACTTTTATTTTATACCTTTACAACTTCTAATGGTTTTACAAAATATATTTTTTATTTTAAATATTTTACTCAAACATATTTGTTATTAATTTCTATTACATTTGTTGTAATTTGTTTTGCTCTAAATCATGTTGTAAACTTTACAAAATACTTAAATATTTTGCCTAAAACAAGTGATTTGTTTAATACTTCAAGTTTTTTTTGTTGTAATTTGTTCATAACTGAATAATCATTTAATTTACAAAATATTTATAACTAATCAAACTTCGTATACTTCATTTAATTTCCATAAATTGGTACTTTAATTATTGATCTTAAAATTAAAAAGGTATTTGTTTTGTATTTCAAGTAATTTTTTGTTGTAATTTGTTCATCTCTGAATCATCATTTCATTTATAAAATATTTGTCATTAATAAAACTTTCAAATTCAATGGCATAGTAATATTTTTTATTCACAACCACTATTGTAATATGTCAATTCCTAACCTGTCAAAGGTTGGAAACGTATGTCATTTTTAACTGCAATGACAATCTCACGGGTGGGAAATACTTTAAAATCCCTTGGGGAGGAAGTGTTTACTATGGTTGCCTAGTAATACTGTCATAAATCTCTAAAAGTAAGGTGATCTGTGCTGTCAAACATATTAAAATAAATTTGAACATTTGTTTTCATAGACTACTACCGTACATTAATTTAGTTTATTGGAAAAAGGCGATATACGAGTAGAAGTTAATTTGGATAATTGTGAATAAAATAGTATACATAGTTCGGTGGGAGTTTCATTACAGCCTTGCGCTATATCTGAGCCTCGAGGCTTCGCCTCTCGGTCATATAATAAGCCCTCGGCTGTAATGAAACATTTCCCACCTCACATGTAATATACTATATCTTATTTTATTTTGTTTCAAAATGGCATAACAAAATAGATTTTTTATTTTAATTATTTTACTAAAAATGAGTTATTTGTTATTACTATTTCTAGTACTTTTGTTTAGCTCTAAATTTAAGTTATTAAATTTACAAAATATTTATCGACTTCCAGTGCTGTGCCTAAAATATTTCAAGATTTAATGTTTCAAGATTTTTTTGTAGTAATTTGTTTATAACTATAATAATATAATTTACAAAATATTTATAATTAATCAAACTTCGCAAATTTAATGAAATTCCCATGACTTGGTACTTTACTTATTGATTTTAAAAATTAGTTATTTGTTTTGTATTTCAAGTAAGTTTTTGTAGTAATTTGTTTATCTCTGAATGGTCATTTAATTTACAAAATATTTATAATTAATCAAACTACGCAAATTTTAAGAAATTTTCATGACTTAGTATTTTAGTTATTGATCTTAAAAATTAGTTATTTGTTTTGTATTTCAAGTAATTTTTTGTTGCAATTTGTTTATCTCATTTAATTTACAAATTTATAATTAAACAAACTTCGCAAATTTTATGAAATTTTCCTGACTTGGTACTTTACTTATTGATCTTAAAAATGAGATATTTGTTTTATATTTCAAGTAATTTTTGTTGTAATTTGTTCATCTCTGACTAATCATTTAATTTATAAAATATTTGTCATTTTATACTGGACGAATTTCTTGAAATTTCAATGACTTGATAAAATATTTTTACTTTAGTTATTTGTTATTTGTATTTCAAGTATTTTTGTTTAGTAACAAATATGTAGCAATAGTTAAAATAGCGAATAAGTGCAAATTATTGTGTTTCGCAGTTGATAAAAACGGTGACGTATGCATATCGATCCTCCACGAGCCCGGAGATGATAAATTCGGATACGAGAAAGCTTCGGAGAGGTGGTTACCTGTACATACTGTGGAAACGATACTCATATCCGTCATCTCGATGCTAGCAGATCCCAACGACGAGTCCCCAGCTAATGTTGATGCTGCCGTAAGTCACATTTCACCTTCCATGCATGTTTCTCAATGTCAACTTTCTATCCACTCATCACTAAATTCTCAATTTGTGTTTTGAGAAACTTGATTCGATAATGGTTTTTTGGAACCGGTTTTGTGTCGTATGTTGCTTATCATTTCGTTTGGAGATTCGAAGGGGAAGATTCAAAGGATTAATAGAAAAAATGTAGAATCATTTATCTTTGTATTTGGAAAAACACGCATTGTTGACAAGACAAATTATTCCTTTCGAATTTTAGGAATTTTAATTTTACAACTAGTTTCATTGTATTATAATTTTATTCTTAATTTCTTTTGTTTTTTGTTTCTATTGTCTTTATTAAAACGTGGAAAAATTATTATTAATTGCTTAATTTTTAAAAATGTTTGGTACTGCAGTGGATATAGTATATTCACTATTTACAAGCCTGACAAATATGGAATTATTAACAACAATTTTACTTGACAGAATATGCACTTACGGTTTATTAAAATGTGTAAAAAATATCAAGATTATTCTTTTTACAATAGCCAATAATTAAGTCAAAAAAAAATAATTGTCGGCCTCAAAATACCAAGTGTCTTTCATTACTTTTTTCTACCCTTAAATAGCATATTTGTAGTTAAAATTTGTTAAAAAATTAATATTTGTATAAATTTTTTGTGAAAATTTCATAATTTGTCCGGCCAAAAAATACCACAACTTGTTTGTAATGTATAATTTTTTTCTGTTTTTTCTGATATTTGTCGTTAAAGTCTTAAAATTGTCGGGCCAAAAAATTGTACAAAATTTTGTCTTTTAATTGTATATATTTTATTTTTTATATTACTTATGTATTAAAATGGTTTAATATTTTGGCAAATTTATCGTTAAATCTTCGTCGGCCGAAAGTACCATAATTTTTTTTTATTTCTTTTAGTTGTCCATATTTTATTTTTATTATATTTGTGTCTATTAAAATTAATTCATATTTTAAGAATTTTGTAGTTAAAATATCTTAATTTGGCACTGTTTTGTTTTTAATTGATATATTTGTTTTATTTTCTATTTTTCTTATATGTATTCAAATTGATTAATAATTTGGGAACTTTATTGTGAAAATCTTTTACTTTGTTGGGCCAAAAATTACCACTATTTTCTTGTAACTACCGATTGTATTTATTCTATTTTCTATTTTTCATCCATCTATATAGCAGTATTTTGGAAATTTTGTTGTTAAAAATCACTTAATTTTCCGTGATCATTTTTTTGTATTTTTTATTCCTCTTGTACATTAAATTGATTAATATTTTGGGAACTTTATCGTCCATATATTTTAAATTTTCGGACAGAAAATTTACCATTTTTGTGTCTACTAACTCACTGTATATATTTTATTTTTTATTTATCTTGAATCTATTATTTCCTGTGAATTTTTTTAAATTATATGGCAGAAGGATGCTTGCTTTTTTTGTTAATTCAAGTTGTATTTCTTTTATTTTCTGTTATTTTTGTTTGTATTAAAATGTAGAAAACATTTTGTGAAGTAAGGTTTTGGTGTATGGTTTGTTAGTTTTTGATGCGAGTGAGTTTGGGCAAGGGTTGTGTGTGGATATTAATGTAGGATTTTGTTTCCATTGTTTCGGCTGGCGCCTGCAGAAAGAATGGAGGGAGTCATATTCAGAGTTCAAGAGAAAGGTGGCAAGATGTGTTAGGAAAAGCCAGGAAGAGTGCTTGTAGAAATTGGACTTTTACAATTATTCAATATTTACTATAATTAATATAATTAAAAGGAAAATAACATCCGATTAATAAAACAAACAAGAACATAATATGCACATTTGAATAATAATTAGATTCGATTGTGTTAAACTCTTGTGTTAAAGCAAAATTTTCGATTTCCATTCGCGTTCGGTTATCGTCTGTGAATTGAGCTGATGTGGTTTGGGCTTTTATATTGTGTGTTCAACAATATTTATTGTGAATTTTAGACAGTTTTCTTTCTACGGCAGTGTTTAGTTCTGTAACTGATTTTCTACTTAAACAAATGTGAATACAGTGACAACCACAATAATGTCTGTAGCTAAGGCCGAGTCCCTTGTGTGATTCGTTTTCGACTCATTGCGTTGCGGACGTTTCCATTCATTTACTTTGTATCATAGACTTCTGTCTGTTTTATTTCCTTTTAGTATACACTGGCTATTCAACAATGTATTTACTAAAATACTTCATTTATTTTGTACTCTTAGGGAATAGATAAATTTTCATGTAAATAATGATCGAAAGTAATTCTACAAATAAACATCTTTTATAAATATATTTCTTCTTTAACCTTCTCTACCTCATTTAATAACCCTTAAAAAGGTGAGTAGGTGAGTGCTTCTTATTTACTGATATTTCATTTAATAAAAAATCCCTCCAATTTTTAAAATTATTGTATAATAATTGGGTATTGCATCATTCATTAATTAATTTAATTTAATTATAATTAATTAACAAATTTATTCATTTTGAACGTGGTGTTTAAAATGAACGGATGTGTATATGATACCCTCCCGAATTCAAGCTTCGAAGACGATTTTCTGGTTCAAAAAACAACTTCTAACACTTCTACAGACATGGAAATACATTTGGGAACTTTATATTGTGTGGTAAGTTTGTATTCATGTGCAATTTCTTGATTTTAGATTTAGTACATACTCATAATTGAATTTAATATTTATTAGATGTATAATCTTGTTAGTATTTGCATTTTGTGTATATTTTATGATAAGAAAATAACATTTTGAATATTACTATTTCATCATTGATTATATGGGGTGTGAAACTGAAGGGATATAATTTTTTGCAGAATTCGAAATTTGATTTAAGGTTTTAAACAAACATTTTGAAGCCACTGATTGTATAAGATATTTTTCATATTTTATTTAATATTTTACCGGTTTCAGGATATTAAGCCTTTATTTCCATAAACAAAAGTAAGCAGCGTAACTAGGTCATAATTGTATTCCATATAACTTTGACAAGTCTGTATGGTAAAAATATTACTGTACAGCTTTGTCAAAATAACTTTGGTCAATTGGATATTTACAGCTCTCATATCAACCCATATAGACTTTATTACGAAAACGTAATTAACGAGAGAATTTTATAAAATAATATTTATTAATAAAGTAAAACAGGTAAACTATTGAACCAACAACGGATGTTATGAATCATGCCATTTAGATGTCTTAAAATCCTTGCTCTCCGAGCTTGGAATTCAATTGACATTTGCGGCTGTTATGATACTTATAACTATCTTAGGAATCTTATTAGCTATGAGGTCATATACAATTCTGATGGGAATCTGCATACTTTACTTTAATTAAAATAATGAATGAAATATTCATCATATTAATAAGTCCAAAAATAAATTAATTATCATTTTGTACTCCTGACGAAACATTTTAAATGTTTCGCTGTTGTAAACTTGGCTTGGGTTTTCCGTGCTGATTGGTCAAAATTTCGATCCTATTTTACTAAAAACTACGTTTTTATAAAAATAAAAAATAAAATTTTTACTCTGTAAATCAACTATACTTAATTATGTATTTAATGAAAAATCTTTTTGATCAAATACAGGACCATTAAATATTCAAAATTTGTGATCGTTTTTTTAAAATGCTTGTGATACATATTTGTGTTTTTCTTTTTTCATCTTTTTCATTCTTGTTTACATAATGTGTAATTTAATTATTTAGGAGGAATAAGACGAAGTTTAGGGTTTAGGTAAGGTTTGTGTATCTGCATTAAATATTAAAAAAATGGTGAACAGATTTGGTTTATATTTATAGATGGGCCCTGAACGGAAGAAAACTTCTATGGTGAAGAGTTCCTGAGACTTCAACCTTGTGCTTTTATTTGTACGCCTTGTTTCAGTTTAGTTTTAAGATACAAAAAATAAAATCACATCCTAATACAATACGTTTACAGATACATTACCCAAATACATGTTTGTTATACGTTTCAATAATTGGTACATTACACAAAAGTTCAAACGTATATACATACGTTAGTAACAACATACACAAAAAAAAACATATTTCTCAATAAAAGTAAACGTACAAATTATATACACTATACACATTCAAACACATACAATTTCATATTTAGTAACAGTAATAAATATCTTTTACATTCATAAAAATAAATGTATATGAATTTTTATGAAACCTGGCATTATGGTTTTATATTTTGTTGTTAATACTCTATTTCATTGATATATTTAAATAAATAAACAATAAACATAGATTTCTCAAAAGATGGTTTTAAAAAGTAAAGTATTCGTTTTCCTATTCACAATATAATTTAATTAACACATTTGGTTATTCCATTATTTTTTATTAGTAATAAATAGAATTCTTTTTATGGTAATTTTTATGGTCTATCAAGAAGCAATTATTAATATTTCTACATTAAAAATTAAATTTTATTTTACATCATATACAAATAGACAAATATTATTTTCAAAAATGAAATAGATTTTCATAATAAATAAAAATAAAATAATTGTGAACGTACAATACGTCATCTAAAAATTCGTTTTTAATTTTAGTAGTTTTTGGCCTGGTATTAAATTTACTTCGACAGTAAATATAACAATAAAATCTTAAAATTAAATAATTTTAGTTGAAAATATTTACAATATTTTTATTTCAAAATTTATTTTTTTCATATTTCTGTTATGTTATTCCTGAATGCAGTTGAGTTAACATTGTAATCGCTATTTCCCTGCATTAATTTACACAAAAATCAAATAAGAAAATAAAATTTAATACATGAAAATTGTATCCGTGTATTTTATAGTAGTAATAATACCACATGAAACACTACATACATATAAAATGAAATGACCTGACTAATAATAAATGTAGAAAGAATATTTGTTAATGTAATTTACATATATTTATTCCTATGTATTCGTGTAATACATAGTAATCTGTTACACATACATAATCGTCATAAAATGTAATACAACAAATAATTTATAATCGTTGTATAAATGAACAAAACCCTACTAGTAAAGTTCCTAATGTTTACATTATTACATTCCAAAATATGTGGAGCAAAACAAATGTTAGTGACCAACATTACACGAACGAGTGAAAGACATCTTTCAAACCAACTCAAAAATCGCCTGTGAGCAGCCCGCATTACAATCTATATCTTTAAAAATTAGACTTAGAATATAGGTATAGTAGAAGTTTAGGTATATGAAATTCACTTTCGGATAAGCCGATTGGCCCTTATAAAGTTTTTGGGACTTGCGGTATTGGTACTTTTAGACAGGTAGTTTTTTCTGTCGTATGATGTTAAGGGCCGTACCAGAAATTTTCTTTCAAAGTGTTTCCTAATTATATACTTTTAAATGTCTAGTGAAATATTCAAATAATAATGCCTTTTAAATGCCGTCTTCTAATTTCAATTTGTAAATTGAGAAGAGATTAAATAATTAAAATAAATTCAACCGTAAATTTTAAATACAAATAGTTATTAAATAAATATAAGAAATACTTGGTTGTTTAAAAAAATTGAATTTTATTTTTATTCATATTTCAACTTTTAAGGCCATTAACAGGAAATACTAATAAATATACTTCACAGAAAATTTTTAGTATTTATACATAGAAGAACAAAGATAGAAACTAAGTATGAACCACCTTTTCAATAGTACGAATATCTAAAATGGTTTAAAGCGGAGATATCAATGGAGATTTAACTAAGTCAAGTTGATAATTCATAAGATTTTTCTTTTCATTGAGTAATCTTTGGATTTCCAATTACATATTCTAAGAACTCCATTATTAGTTATTTATTTATACAAAGTAAGTACAGTATGAATTTATTTAATACGGTCCTGTTCTTACTTTTCAAGTGATACCTTTGAGTTGGGATAATTTATAACTTCTGACCACAAAGCTTCCCAACTTTCCATAAAAGATGTAAAACCCAAATAAGTCAGTTTCATATACCTAAACTTCTACTATATACGAATGATTCTCCTCATTTGTATAAAATAACATACGTTTCCATACAGTTGAGCGTACGTCATAGTTTGATATTAAATACTTTGCAATACATTGCATTCAACATAGTAAAGTGTTATAACATCTTGTATTTTGTAACTTGTACGCCACAGTGACTTATGCAGCAGATGCTCTGGTTTGCACTTACAAAACGCAAGGTTTATAACATTTTACGATAATATTGTCGGTAGGATGATTACAACATTGTGGGTACTTACCACTGACGTGGAGAAGAGACATTATGAATTCTCTTGTAGAGAATTATAGTTGAACTTCTTCATGTGGTGATGATATACAGTTGGGACTTTCTTATAAGAAACACAAAAAAAATTTCCTCTTATAACATTTTAGTTTAATAAGATATGTATCTATTTAAAAATATATTTCTTATTAAATGGAAGTAGGAAAATAAAAGGAAGGAAGCAATTGAAATATTTATATTTTAAATAAATACTGTAACATATATTTATAAAATACTATAAAACTAAACATTTTAAATAAATATATAAATGCTATCAGTTCATCATTTATTAAATAAATAAAATATGTCATCAAACTGATTATTTGTACTATTATCAATAATTATTTTACGCAGTAATGTAATAGAGAAATTTTAATATAAAATAATGATAAATTTAACAAAATCCGTGACACCTGTAAGTAATTGTTGAAACTACTTCTAAATTTAGTAAAAGTGCAAAATTTCAAACACGGTGAGTTATTTTAAATTGTGTAAAACAAACTCACCGTTTGCTAATGATGAACTTTGGAACGAATACTACGAACTGGAATTATGAAGGAATAAATAAAAAGATAAAAATTTTACTTTACTGAAATTTACTTCTTCGTGGTAGAAATTTAATGGCTTTTTGGTTGAAGGCAGTTTTGGGTCCTTTCTTGATTTTCCCTGACCGTTTTATCCCGATGTACCATCCCAAATGCGCGTATTTTCTCGAAAGGTAGTAGTTGTAAGACCCCTGGAGAGATTCTATGAACACTGTTGACTCTTCTGATTTGTCTTCCTAAGAAAAAAAGTTTTATATATTTTATAGAATATTTTTTAATAGTTCATTACCTCTCCAATAAGTCGTCCTTTTCTATTCATCGCTAGATATAATTTGTTTTCTATGCATTGTATCCTCACGTGACCTGGAACTCCTGCATAACTTAGTTCTAGAAAAGCTGAAAAAAGAGAAGAAACATTTTAAAAATAATTTAACAATTGCTATAAAAATTTTTAAAATATTTAATCTATAGCCCAACAATAGGGTTTTACATGATTTTTTTTAACTAATATTTCTCAATTAAAATAATACAAATGATAGTTTTATTTTAATCATTTGTCTCGTTTATCTGTCATTTTTGTTTATTTTATAAATATCATCAAAATATCAAAAATTCATAATTTCAAATACATTTTTGTACTTGTTCAAATGGAAATAAAAAAATGTATGAAATACGTAAGGAAACTAGACGGTTATTTAATTTTTGCTCTTACAAAATTCGTCTGCGTCTCGTTTTGTAATTTTCGCATTCGTTAAGTAATCACCTTTTTTGTCATTTCTTACATAAATAGCTATTAAACAATTTTAAATAGTTGTTACACATTCACAATATATTTTAGTATTAAATACAGTACTTATAATAAAAAATTATTATTTTATAATGTAAAATGTTTATAAATGTTATAAATAAAAAATGGGTGTGTTCCTGTGACATCACAACGGCTTTTAGCGAGCGATTTGTTGTAATTTTGAAAGCTAAATCTGTTTCCAAAATATTTCTTACTAGTAGAGTTATGGTAGTGACGTAACAAAAATTTTATTAAATTATTTCTCGTGTACTGCAAGGTTTTTTTTTTAAATAAAATACTAGTTATTCTTTAACGTGTAACATGGATTTTGTCGTATCCATGGTTACGAATTTTGACAGCTATGTATCAGAGCATTATTTTTAAAATAAAACATATGTTATTATTATTAACAATTAATGTTACATTGTTTGACATTTATAATAAAAATTTATATTACTGTCAAAATAGGATTCATGGATATGAGAAATATAATGTTTTACGATAAAATAAGTTCATGGTGTATTTGTTTTATTTTATTGTAGTTTGAAATAATTGGCAAGTAATTATATTGTTACACATATCTTAATATAATAATTATATTTTACAAAACGTGCCAAATTTGAAAACATTACAAAATAATTTTAAAGAAAACAAACTTACTTTCTAAATATAGTTGAAAGAAACCAGTAATCAATCCTTCGGTATCGGCATTTAAATTCTTTCTATATTTACTTCAAGGCAACGTTGCAACTTAACTCTACGGTTGCACCATTAAAATTAAATATTTTAAAATAAAAACTTACTATGTGGATCGTCATCTTCTATCGATCCTCTGACTTCTTTTTTACTAAATATCCCTAAATTCCACCCTGTACTGCAGAATAATTGCATACGGGGCCCATAGTTCGGGTTGCCAGGTCTGGATTGAGAGAGATTTTTCCATGGGGGCCATCTGCATTCGTCGGACGGATCAGGAGGCCAACCCCTAAAAAAATATTTAAACGATTATTATAATATATATTAAAATGTAACTTGCAAGTTTATATTTTTGTAATGTGGTATGTGACTTAATTTTGATTTTTAGGTAGGTATATGATAGTAGACAAAAAAATACAATACATGCATTTTTTATAGCGATTCATTATACCTAGTTTACAAGAAAATGAATTTAATAATTTGGGAAAGGGGTATTGTAAAGTCAGATAGAATCATAAAAAAGGCAAAGACACTGGGAGCGAAAGACACAGTCTTCCTATCTTCCTCCATGATTCTACAATTCTGACGTCACATATCCCTTCTCCGAAACATTAAATTGCTAATAACTTTATTATTGCAAACTAATGCATAATTTTTCTTATTGTAATGAAAAGATATAGTGGTTAGTTTTTATATTTTATGAGTTATATATTGAAATTCGATTATAAATAGACACATACCCCAATGTAATATTATTAATGCTAACATATAGTAAATAAATAACAATTAAATGGATCTAATCTAATTTTATTATTTTATCCAACACCGTGTAATTATAACGCTATAACCACTGAATAGTTACATACAGAAGCGACACTCCTTGTCGGTACCTTTCATGTTACCCTCTTCAATTCTATGACCTTGGAGCATTGTGTAGACCTTTAAATTTTTTGACTTCCCTATCTCTCCCCAAGATGTGACGAAACTTTCCGATTTTAATCAATGAGCCCTTTAAATTTGTTGACTTTCCTCATCTCTCTCTAATTTTCGTTTCTCTTGTCTTACTGTCGCTTCTGTATAATCCTATTCTGTGCTATAACTATGATGCAGTGGCGGGGGGTACAGACTTTCATAGGTGGGACGAATTACCTTTTGTTTAAGGTAACCATAAATAATAAAATATATAATAATATTATTAATTAATACAAAATCATTGAATTAAAAAAAATATTAAAAATTAAAATTACACATACAAATCTAAACTTTGAATCATTTTTTTTTTCGTCGATGTGAATCGGGTAAAATCTTCCTTCGAATCTACATTGTTTATGGAACTTTAATTTCCTTAAATTAGAAAAGCTACGTTAATAACTTATTTACTAATAAATAAATATATATCAGCACCAAATAATTTCAGAGGCATTTGTGTTTCCACAACAATATTTCGGCAAATAGTTTTTGTTCGTGACAATTTTGCTTCAAATCATATAAATGTTTATGATTGTGTATATGAGACGCCTTTGCGCTCCAGATTTATTTAATATTATTTTCGAAATTTCAAAACGTTCCGTTACCCCTCCCTCAAATCCGCCACTGCTATGGTGTTTTTAGATAAATAAAGTAGGTCATAAAACACATGTGGGTTAGAAATTATAACTCACTGTTTGTTGGTTCGTATCATAGTTACTACGGTATAAATCCTTGTCTACTATATTTTTTTATTAAATGTCATTTTAAAATGTCAATTGTCAATTTTTTTATACATTCTGTATCAATGATTAAAAGGTGTTGGATAAAATGTTTTATGGCATAAGTGTGTAAATTACTTAAGTTACTTGGAAAAATACATGTTGGGTGTGTCGAGTTACTTAAGAAAAGTATATATTGTATTTTTAAACTACAAGAATATACGAAATGTAAAATGTAAATAAGGAAATATTTATGCAAGGGTGCAACTCGAAAATTTAAATGCAACTCGAGATCTAGTTAGCAACTGACTTATAAAATTATTTCAAAAACTAATAGTGGATGAAAGAACATAAATACAAAAATTACTTAGAGTTGAATATTCTAAAAGAAATATGTAGCAGCTGCATATAATTAGGGAAAGAAAATTTACTAATCTGCTTACAAGAAAGAATACCTGGAAAGGTATAAGCTTTACATTCTCTATTGTTATTGAAAGTGGAAAAATTCTTAGTAACATACAAAAGATACATAAAACTAGCTAATAAAAGTTCAATAAACAAATGGAAATTAGTAATTAGTAAGTCTAGACATACTTTTACAATAAATTGTTTATTTAAAACTAAGAGCACTACTCAACAATACTCCTTTTTCACGTGACTTATTTCTAACGTAATACACTTGTAACATAAATAACTATAGTATAGTTTGTTATTTTTATTGTTAAACAAAATATTTATAAGTTTATTATAGTGTATAGACATGCTATATATTAGTTTTATAGGTACTATTTAAAAATACACAAATGTAAATATGTGTCAAATAAAATATGATAAATTAATTGATATTTATAGATTTAGATATTTGTATGTCCCAATTTTTAAAAATAAATTTTAACCCAATCGTATTTGATCTAGATAATACATATTTGTTTGATTACTTATGTATATCATAAATTTGTATTTGATTCTAGGAATAAAATAATGTTTATTTTCCTTATTGCATATTTCAATTAAATTCAATTATTTATTGTGATAAAAATGCAATAATTTTTTTGTCAATGATTGATAAAGAAAATATTTGCTACTATTACGTTTTTTGGCGTTTGCTTTATTACCAGTAAAATATTTATTTTGTAAAGTAAATATTTAAACTTACAAGTCTGTAGAAGAATTTCCTGAATTTGGTCTCCAAGTAACATCCCGCCTTACTCTAGTAACTTCCTCTTCATTTTCATCTTCTTCCTCTTCTGTGGACGAATCTTCAACTTCTTCTTCAGTGCCACTCATTGTTTTGTGTAAACAACTGTTTTGACAATACGTAGACGTAGCGATAAACACGCTACCTACCTACTCGAGAACTCAATTGCATCTGAACTAAACTGATGATGGGTGAGGTATTTTTAGAAACTTTATGAATGGCTGCTATATATAAGTGACGCATAGATGTACTACTTCCTATAGATCGTAAAGAGTTTGCCATTTTCAGGGCCGAATAAAATAAATTTTGAAATATTTCTCAAATACCAAAAGAGTTTATTACAATAATAAACTAAAAATTATTGTAAAATCTAAATATTTATAAACTTTATATTAAAAGTGAGTACATGTGACGTCATATCCTTTTCTAGAGGGCTGTATTCTCAAGGTCATCTACTCTTATTTTTCTTGTATTGTGATTTTGTGATGGTAGTGATGTCACAAAGATTTTATTAATTTTAGTCTCATCTACTGCTAAGTATTTTACAAAATAAAAAAAATACCGGTATAAATTTTTTTGAATATTATTTTAAAAAATATCTTATTTTAATTCAGTCCAGCAAAAATTTCTACAGCCATTACCTAGATGGGCAACCATTGTTGCTAATCAGTTTAACCTAAAAAGCAAAAAAACAAATAAGGCCATAATTAAAATCACAAACAGAAAAAATACAAACGAAACTATTTTAAAATAAAATATAGCATAAGAAAAATAAAATGAATATTATGTATGACGTACGCCATCATTTGAAACAGTAATTGTTTTAAAAAAATATGTCAAAAATTGATAATTTAAAAGTAAATTTAAATTAAATATTTCTTAAAAAAAATTATCAAAATAGTACATTACAATATTAAATTAAAAAATATTGTAAAATGTAAATATATATAAACTTTAAATTAAAAGTTAACGAGTTTTGCTGACGTCACAACCACTTCTAAATGGCGGTTTGTTCAAGGTCATCTACATTCTTTGTCTTGTATTGTATTTTATTAATTTTTGTCTCATCTACTGCTAAGTATTTTATAAAATAAAAAATATGGGTGTAATTTTTTTTAATATCATGTAAAAATGGAATACCTTATTTTAAATCAGTCAAGCAAAAATTTTTAGTCATTACCAAGATGAGTAACCTGGTAACCATTGTTGTTAATCTGCATAATCTAAAAAGCAAAAACAAAATAGGGCCATAGTTGAAATTACAAACAGGAAAATACAAACAAACAATAATAAAATAAAATATAGCACAATATAAATAAAATAAACATGACGTGATATTATTTGAAACAGTTATTGTTTTAAAAAAACGATGTCAAAAATTGATTATTTAAAGGTAAATTTAAATTAATACAAGTTTTTGTGACGTCACACCCTCTTCTAGAGGGGAGTACACTCAAAGTTATCTACTTTTTTCTTGTATTGTGATGGTAGTGACGTCACAAAGATTTTATTAATTTGTCGTATCTACTTCTAAGTTTTTTAAAAATGAAAAATACGGGTATAAATTTCTTGAATATTATGTATAAAGAAAAGCAAAAATTTGTTCAGTCGTTGCATAGATGGGTAACCATTGTTGCTAATCTTCGTTACCTAAAAGGAAAAAGAGGATCATCAAATAAAATTACAAACAGTCAATATTTTGTAATAAGATATGTATAAAAAATATTATTTTAAGGTATAAGGGTATGACAGTAGATTTTTAAATGATACGTGATTATGACTTATTTTTTTGACGTCTATTGAAATGTTAACTAAAATATAATACGAATAACAACAAAACAATAAAATATATGCTATATAATATTTTTACAACGATTTATTTCTTATATTACATACTATAATCTTTAGTATATACATTCTTTTCACAAAAATAATAATACAAATAATTACACCTTATCTTAGTATAATTATTATTATATTTAATATATATTTTTAACATAATAGCAACAGAAATTTATATTATTATTTAGATATTCATTATATGCAGGTATGTATATGTATAGTTGTTATATTTACTTAATATTTAGATCTTACATTAGAAACATAGGCCAAGAATGTTGTGAGACAGTTCAAAATTCCATTTAGACGTTTTAAAGATGGACATCAGAAGTTCAACAATTACTGTACATATAAACACTATGTTTTGTTTAGTTTGTTTACATTTATCAGATGTTTTCAGTTGTTCAGACATTTGGAAATGGAATCGATTAAGATTTAGTATACATTTATAATTAGTATTGAAATAAAACTCGTGTGAAATTAGCAACTAGCTACAAATATATGATAGTATTTACCCCGAGTAAGAAAAAATTAAAAATATATAAATAAAATTTTATGTGGAAAAAACCAAAAACAATATAATAATCATAGTAAGATTCAGTTTACAGTTTATAAATTGAAATATGAACACTAGATTGTCTTTTTTTTCTTGTAAATAATACCTTACTTAAAATTAGATAAAAAATATTTTTTCTACGACCACTTATTTTGACAGTATTTACCAAAACAGCACATGTGCAATGTGAAAAATTACTTTCAGTATATTATTCATCATAGTAACTGTACATACGCATATGTCAGTGGTACTTTTCTCACACTTTATAAATCTTCAAAGTTTTATATTTTCCCACAGTTGTGGGTTAAAGTGTGAGAAATCATTTTTCACGATATTTGCCAACACTGCGCATGTGCAGTGTGAAAAATATCACTTCTCAAAATAATTGCCAACACTGCGCATGCGTGAACTTTTTGTGAAGTTATCTGCATGAATTTTTGTTCTGCAACCTTTAGCAGTGTGGTCGAAGAAAAAGTATAATGTGCCAATCGTGCAGAAGCTCCTATTTCACACCTTGTGTGATTCCAGCACTCGACTTCGTCTCGTACCGAAACTTTTACACCATATAGAAAATAAGCGAATTTCTGCACATATTGCATAATATATTATTACCTACGCCATTTTTTTTATCTCAAATATCGTGTGTGTATTTTTGTTCTATCTAGCAGAGTGGTCGTAGAAAAAATATATTGTGCCACTGGTGCAGAATTATTTATTTCTCATGTGTGAAAGATTTCACGAAATTCTACACTTGTTGCACAATATACAATTAAAATATAAAATAAATAAAAATATCACTCACGGTTTATTACCCATTGTTGGGCGTGCCAGGGCGTCTAGCTGACGTGGAGAGTGCACCACAGGGTTCCAAATGATAATAATAATAAAATGGGTATTGAAAATGAGAGATTTAGATTTATAGAAAAATCGTGCAGATATTTGTTGATTTGTGGATCAAAATACCGGTGAGAATTTTGAACTGTTTTGTTATTTATGAGTGAACATCTGTATATAGTCACAAGTCACAGCTAGAGCACAATTTCTATATATTAATTTAAAATTTCGTCCTTTTACCAGTCGAATTATAAAGTCTTTTATTAAAATCTTATGTTAAATAAAACAACATTTACCAGGTTCCGAAACCCCGTGAGTTCATAACACAGCAAACATTCATTTTGAGCACCATTCAAAAATATAACATTCGATTTATAAACACCGCAGTCCTTAGAGTTCCATCTGTTGACGTATTTACAACTTACCACTTGGAAGGACCAACACTGTACATCTTAGGGTGAAGAAGTTTTCCACGTTAGGAACTTGTGAAAATACTTAAGAGACGTGCATTTGAGGTTAAGAAATCTGTGTTAACAATTATCAGTTTATAACTATCTTCTTTCTTCAAAAATAGTCACATTTTAGTCACTTCACTTTAATTTTATGTACACAAATATTTAGGGAGTGAGACTTATGAAAGCTGTGGATTTACTATAGACTTTACGAAGATTATATGACACTCATTAGTTCTTGTTGACATGTTACGTCAGTAGTACTTTCAACGCGACTAGCAGGATGTAAACGTAGTAGGAACAACAATGGTGGGCTTTGCCGCCATGTTGCATGGCCTCTGGGTGCTCGCCTGTAAACAAAGTAAACATTAAATACCACAATATTTGAAATTCACAGAAGCTGGCGAGTGGGCTGATGCGCAAACACATGCACAAACTTTACCTCACCACTCGCCAGCTTTGGTGAATCCAACTGTTGTTGTTTATAACATGCACTTCACTAAAAACTACAATACTACTTCCAGTTCCAGATTTCATTATGATAATATTATCCAACACGATGATAATATAAACAGGAATTTTTATATACAATTTAATTATATAATCTTCCACGGTAGCTAAGTGTTATCAAGAAAATAAGTATATTTACAGTAGCTTTCCCTAAATTGGGACACGTTAGAACTAATCTATTTTGGCTCAATAAAGAACCACAATTAAACGAAATGTTATTCATTTTAAAATAAAATCATGAAGAACTCTAATTCTTACCCTAATGTAAAAAAAGAACAGTCACAATAATTACTTCTTGTGATAATAATCAACCTGCCCAATAACTAGTCACCGTAATATTTACTACCTGAATTCTTGCTCTAATGTAATTAGTTCAAAATCGCTCTCCGTAAAAACCAGTCACCGTAATGTTTACTACCAGTGTGAAGGGTGTTTTCGCATTGTGAAATACTCTAATTCTTGTCCTACTGTAATTAGTTCAAAATCACTCTCCGTAAAAGTGAGTCACCCTATGTTATGGTTACTACCTGCAGAGCGGAGCACACTCACTGTAACGTGCTCTAATTCTTGCGCTAATGTAAATAGTTCAAAACCACTATTCGTAAAAACCGTAAAGTTTACTATTTACTCTACTTCTTACCCTTGTGTAATTAGATCAAAATCACCCTCCGTCAAAACTAGTCACCGTTACTATTCCAAATAAGTGAAACTATTCCAATTACGTGTATTCAGTTTTTTTGTTTGGTCCCCGTTCTTTGAAATTTGATGGCCCAATTAACGCATTCTGCGACATACCGGGTGTTTTTTTTTCAAGGTGCACATTGCAGATTAACAAAGGTAATCAGGTGGCACCAAATATACATTATATCGTATTTTATTTGTATAAATTAATTTTGAAATTTCTTTAAATTTGTTAATAATAGCGATAGCCATTTGAACAATAAAATAAAAATGTTTGACGTTTGACGTTTTATCTATCAATTTTTTTTTATTAGATTTATTTTATAAATGTACATATAACTTTATAAATTAATAAACTAGTTATAGTCAACGATAAAACGAACTTCGAGAATAAAAAACCAAAAAAGTCATAGCTACCGAATTCTGACAGATAAAACGTAAAATGTCATTTTTTTTACTTTATTATTCAAAGCCATGGCTATCGCTATTACTAAGAAAATGAATAAATTTAAAAATTAAACAGTAAAGATGTAAAGATATATATTACTCATATTATTTCAATTTATAGTAGATACTATATGACAGAAAAATCCTGTACACATAGGAAATTGTAATGTTCATTGCATGTGAAGAATATTATATGTACTATTTAGTATATATTTAACACTGATCTCATAGAGTAAATTAAATAAAATTTGCTTCAATAAGTACTGCGAAAATACTTATACGTCATGATATATTCACTTTATTTTAATATGCAAATTGGTCTAATAATGTTTGAATTAGATCTCATAACGTACTTACTGCGCTATGCAGTTAAATATTTCTTATCTTTCCTGGCGAATTAAGTGCAAATTAAGTTTCCCGCCATCGTTTTTATTTTCGCGAACAAAAAATTCTTTGTGTAAGTCATGAAATATAACATGAAATCCTATCTCTCGTCTTAGCTTTATTACTCCAGTGACCATTGGGCCTTATCTTCTTACGTCATTTGTTTCACAATGTTCTAATGTCCGGGTTCCTGATCGGAGATTTTACGAGTACGGTCCTGACGATTGAAAGTTAAACAAAGAACTTCTTCATTGAATTTAAACTTTGCTTTTAAAATACTTAAGGTTTTTTCTGGATTATCTGTTTTATTTCTTAATATTGAATATCAATTTTAAATCGAGTTAGCGTTGTTTAGTCAAGCAAAAAACAGTGGTTGCCAAGACACCACAAACAAAAAATTTGTAAACTTTTGTTTTATCATCTTAAATATACAGGGTGATTTCTAACGTACGGACGAAACTGATAGGGCAACTAGAGGGGACCAAAATATAGTTTTTTTTTACAATAAACTTTTGATCATAATCGAATAACAAAAAAGATACAACGGTTTAAAGTTCTTATAAACTTAAGCATTTTTTTATAAAATGCGGTAATAACTTACGTTTTGAATTCAAATTTAGAATATTTAAGAGTTAATTAAACAAAGTTCAGTTAAAATTTTATTAAAATTTTTATAAGAGGAAAGGTATGGCTACTTAAATTGTTCTTTAAAATATTCGGTCATGGGTGTTCGTTTATTCAGAACCGCTGATTTATTTAATCTAATCATGTATGTAGGTCATATCATCCTAGGGTTAATTAATAGCGTGTAGCATCAAATGAAAGAAGTGATATTTGGTGAATTTAAAATGTCGCCATTTTGAAATGGTTGAAGTAAAACTATGATTAAACCTAATTTTATGTTCATTCTGAAAAAATAATATAAAAATACCGTTCCCTTATGGTAGTATTAAAAATTTTCACTAGAACTGGAAGTGACAAAATCCTTACTTCGATAATTTTATGAGCTCCTTTGTCTAGTTTAATTTTGCTGCTTAACAATTTTTTGTATCTCTTAAAATAAAACGAAATATGTCGGCCTTTTACCAAACACCCTGTATATTTCATACTCATACTCACATATTAATAACGAATGAAGTATAAAGTGATGCATTTCAATAAATCAAGCAATATTACCATAAATTATGAAGATATGAGTATATGCAAGTATATCTGAATCCAGCAATAAAGTAACATTGTTTTACGATCTATTTATTCTCCAGTAGATTGCATTTGCAGCACAAGGCGCAATAATTTAAAATTATATTTGAAACTAGAGATAGGACAACACATTCGCAGTATATCCCACTTATAGATAGATAGCACCAGCGTAAAACTTTACGACTAGCTATAGTCCGCTCAAAAAGCTTCGTGCAAGATGTATGGTCCGAGTTATTGCTCCCTGGGTGCTATAAATATAACCTAGTTTACATAAAAGACTTTGAATGTTGGCTGTAAATAAATACATGGACATGCCACCCCAGATTTACACATTTGGACAAACAAACCGAAATAAACTATAGACTGCATTAGTGTAACGGTCATTTTGTGTCGCCAAATTTAAACTGAAACCCTAACTCGTCTTTGCCGATTTATACGCCCATGTTATTCTTAGGGGAATAAAAATATGCTATCTTCAAACTGCTAGAAAGTATTATAAAATGCAAATCTTAACTATTAAACCTTATAAATACTAATCTCTCATGCTTTATCTATCTTCTAATGTCATATACACACCCAAAGAACATAATATTATTTAATAAACTATATAAACAGTAGGTGCAAATTTCTGAAAACGTATGTCGTAGCTGTCTTAGTATTCAGTTGACCCTGTCACTTTAACGCGGCGTTTTTTACCTGCTGCTCCAAGTAACAACATATGTTACTATTTGCATTTCTACTTTCTTTAAAATCAAATTTTTCTTAATTTATTCTTTTATTTGTACTTTTTCTGTACGGAAAGCAAAGAGTAATGTTTTAGAATATAAAAAAATCCTATGTTATAATTAAGAATCACCAAAATGCTTTAATATCATGAATTGTAAATGTACTCCCATAAGAAATGCATACACTCTGATTTGAATTAGGGTTTCGCGCCAAATGTAAATCTTAAACTCACTAACGTGGTCTATTGGCGGTTTCTTTCAATTCAATTAGATAGCAGTGGCGTCTTGTACTATGGGACACGGGGGCGCAGCCCTACTAATAATTAAATAACTAAAAGAAAAAAAATAATCCAGTACTTGTTCGTGTCAATTTTAAGTTAATATTAATTATTTTTTATTTAATATCATATAATGCATCCCTCAATACAACACGGTTAGTTTGGGGGCTTTAATTAGTATATATTTAATATCACATAATGCACCCTTCACTACACCACTGAAAGTTTGGTGGCTACATAGCTAGCTAGGACATTCATAGTAATGCCCCGGTCTCTCACCATTTTATTCTTGAGTTTTCGCTATTTTGACCAATAGGAGCGTATTTTCATGGTACTAGAATAACTTAAAGTAGGGCAGTGCCTTGAATTTAGGCGAAGATTTCCGATTGTGTCCAACAATTTCTGAGGTAATCAGTTTGCATTGTTTGTGGTAAAAATTCATGTATTGTACGAAAATTACTTATGATGATGATTTTGCAAACGTAGATAGTGCTTTATTAATTTTGCAAATACAAAATAGTAATTATTTAACAACACCATTTTCTGAATGTGTTAAATTTACTAAACATTACTTGTACAATATCCATGACTAATGTAGAATGTGAACACAGTTTTTCTACTCAAAGAATTAAAACATTTTTACAACACAATGATTTGAGATTGACGGACTGCGCTAGCGATGTCAAACGAAAAAACTATGATGAAAATCTTCTTGATCAACAATGAAGTAATTGAACATTTCATTCATGCAAAAGAGCGCAAGATGGATTTTATATTTAAATTGTATTTACATGTTTTTAATTTTTGTGCCCTAACATGTAAAATATCACCAGCCGCCACTATATAGTTAGGACTTTAATATGCTGTTTCTCGAAATAAGCAGATTACTTTAGAAACATATTTTCAGCGTTATCCAGAAAGGCTACAACTGCACCAGATGTATTTGCTTCTGTTTTGTAGAATTTAGGCGAATTTTGAATTGAACTGTTAAAAATTTGTTTGAAACAAAAGATTTTTGATTTTGTTTCCAAAGCATACTTAACCGAAATTAAATAAAATTAAATATTCTCTAATTTCTTACTTTATTTTAATTTTAATGTGCATGTGTTTTATATCTCTATTTAACAATACTAAAGACAACTGTGTGCCCATTATGAAAATGGAAAGTTAGTATTAATTTTTTGAAAACTGATCAAGTCACAAAAATTTTGAGGACAGCTGTCATTTCTTTGTAAAAAGTATCTGTAGAATGTGCAAACTAGAAACTTGTATGAATTGAAAAAAGAAAATTATAAGTCAACAAGTAAATTGGTCAAAATCAGTTTTTTACTCAAATCTATTGACGTACGCATTTTTTCAGGAAAACAAATACATGATTAAAATGACCAACTAATGCGGCAACTTTGTCCCATTTTAACCGACATCGTATCTCTTACGGTTTTCGAGATCACAATGGCTAGCTTATTAAAACGGACACTCTGTATTTATAACGCAGACTGCATATCACTTCTCGGGCACTCTTGCTGATGAGACGAGCACACCACAGGGACTATTTTTATGAGTAAAGTAGTTTTTATAATGAGTATGTTTTTTGCAGTGCTTGATATCCATTTTTTTGTATTTTTAAATATTTAATAAATTAATAAAACTATAAGTACCTCAATTAGAAATTACTGAAAAATTTAAGAGAAATATGAATTAATTATTAATTATGAAGTTCATTACAACGCGAACTTTTTCAGCGCTGAAACCTGAAACTTTTCCGACAATATATCGACAAAAGAATTCCCAGTTCCCAGGAAATTAAAAAGAAAAGTCAGGTGAAAAGAAATATTTTTAATTTAAAATTGAAATGTGATGTTTTTTCCAAGAAAGAGCGTAAATCATTAGAGAACAGTTGCAAATGACACCAAGGCTTCGGAATGTAAAATGCATATGTAGAAAAACTTCTATTATTCGAATACTGATGAAGCTGACATGTTCGTATATGAAAAAGTCCGTACGTGATTTTATGTTTCTCTGCGACAACGAGAATAAGTGAATTACACTGCATTTAGTAAAAAAAATACACTTTAAATAAAAGATTTTGATACATGTATGAGTATCTTGCTACAATCATTTATTTAATTCCTCTTCAGTATGTGTTGTTTCTAAATTTGAGACGCCGAACAGATGCACTAATTAAATTAATGGGCAGGGCCTAAAATGCACAGTACGGTGTACGCTGAAGTCAGCTTTACACGTTACAAATTAAGAAATGTGAAACAATTCTGTTTATATTTCAAAGGAAGTTAATACTTAAAGTATTTTAATAAATACTAATTATAATATTAATTTCAAAAAAGGTAAACAACAAAAACCAATAGCAATATTTTTTTCAAATATAGCGCTCGTTAGTGGAAAGAGTTTCTTGTGCATCTGTTCGGCGTCCAAAGTACAGCGTAAAATTTTGTTTACGAAATTATTGTTTCTGAAATCATAATTTAATTATCTCTTTGCTGTCCGATATTTTTGCTCTCTACTTTGCTCTTAGTTCAAATTTTTGATTTGGAGCACCATTTCATAGTTATTGGCGTTTTTCGAAAAATCGCATTACTCGCGGATTTTAAGGAATATTTAAAAAATACAAAAATTCTCAGCATTTGCTTTCGGTTCTCTAAAACATTTGTATTTACAATTATTTTCTATTTTATCAAATAACAAAATGGCGACCGATCAAAAATTTCAAAACAAGATATTTTGAAAACCACATTGAAATTGAAATTTTTGATTCAGTGAGTTCTAACTGCCGTTTTTAGGTGTTACAACTTAGTATTAACACCTGTAAGTATCTTTAAAATGGATAGAGATAAAATATCAACGGTCATACCATTCGAATCTGCGTACAAAGTTACACAAAGAAATGTTTTCTCCGCATAAACCTTTTTTGGAACGATTGGGTGAAAATGAGAAATAATAAAAAAAAAAACGGGAATTTCAATTTTTCGCTCTAGAACTTTTTATCTTCAAAAATATTTATTTTCTAGACTTAAGTAAATATCGATGCGTTGATTCCAAATTTGTAAATAGTATTCAATTATCTCTTATCGTTCTCGAGATATTTGACTCTATTAAACCAAAAACAATACAATAAGAATTCATATTTTCGCTGTAGATTCTCAATTTCATATCGTGCATGAAATCAACATATTTTATCTAGTTTTATTCTGATTTTGCGGTCAGTTTAGTCACTTTACCGTGCGATGTCTTAGCTTCTGATATTTCTCGGAGCTGTTTGAAGATATTGAAACGTCAAGCGATCAAAAGAATGAACAAAACTATCGGATTTATTCTTTTTAAACGATTTGCTGGATAATATCATATAGTCCGCATCGCCGCGTTTTTGAAATAGACTTCGATTGTAAAATAAAACAAGCAATTCCATTCGTTAATAATAAAAGAAATTGTATTTTCATGATGATTGATAATTATTTTTATTGAATTAGTTTCTATGTTGCTGTTCATTAAAATGAAAGTAAAAATAATAATCCATTCCTAATAATTTATTATAAGGATCAAATATTTTTTCGCAGAGAATAGTGGAAGATCCAGAAACATTTCGAAGGGGTGGTGGGGGGTGGCTTACGAATTACCGTGCTTTTTTTTTAGGTAACCATAAACAATGAAATGTATAATAGCATTAACCACAAATTTATTAATTAATACAAAATCATCATTGAATTTAGAAAAAAAATAATAAAAATTAAAATTATACATACAAAAGAATAACTAAATTTCGGATCAAATTTTTTTCATAGATGCGGATCGGGTCATAACTTTTTCGAATCCAGCTCCTTTAAGGAGTTTTATTTTCCTTATTACAGAAACTCTATGTCAATAATTTATTTAGGTACTAATAAATAAATATTAGCACCAAAAGTTTCAGAACTTCATTTGCATTGACGGGAACCAGATTCTTTATAAGTTAGGTATTTGTATTTCTACAACAAATAGCAAATATATTTTGTTTTTGACAATTCTGCTTCAAATCTTTATGTCTGTGTATATGAGACGCTGTTGCGCTCCAGTTTATTTATTATTAATTTCGAAATACCAAACCCCCCCCCCCCCCCCCCCCCCTCAAATCCGCCACTGGTAGAGAACTAGATAATATTAGGTATTTCATTACTTGACCCCTGACTGACATTTTTATAAACTAATCCATATGTATTTATATAAATTTAAAAATTTTCGAATTATATTTTATCGTTACGTAAAGCTCTCATTAAACCCCATACTTCGAAGCATTGCGTAATTTAAGGACAGTCCCTTGTAGGCACTTATAAAAGGCAGGGAGAGTGCACCACAAGAACTATTTTAACGTGGGAAATAAACATAGTATATTTATTTGCAATAAAATATTTGGCGTCTGTCCCAAATACATATTTAATTAAAAACAAAGTTATTACTAAGCGTGAAATGGTTTAGGTACACATTGTTGTGAAATGGGAGGGTATTTAAAACTTAATGTTGCAATTGTGAGTGAGTTGTGAGGCTTGTGATATTTTCATAATTTCATTTTAACTTTTGCTCGTGATAGTGACTGGTGCCTCTTTTATTTAATAGTGCATTCAAATTCTGACCCTATGAAAATAAATAAATAGAGCAATTATTTTTCAAACAGTAAAATTATCGTGGATATGTAAATTCGTTCCACGTTATCAAGAATATACCTATATGATCTATAACAAGAATAAATTTTATACTTTGTATCAAATTATTACGCGTACGAGACGCAGTGTCGTTTTATATTTAAAAATAAATTCAATTTAACAAAAGTACATAATTTTAGGAAATATATAAAGACTAGATTCTTGAAAAAGGAAAATTTATATCTAGTTCGTATATCAGTTTCAGACAACACTGTTACTCATTTTTTGGTTGTATTAATTTGTCATCACAGATTTCACTAATGATTTTAAATCAATGACAATGATCTAAGATGTAATGATTGAAATATGAGCATCAGTGGCGTAGCTAAAATTAGTGTCACCTGGGGCAATAGTGATGAAGTCACCTTTACTAAAAATGTCTATGAATGTATTATTAAAAATGAAAATATATTTACACATAATATAATATTACACATTCTTTGTACCGTCTACATGAAAGTCGTTTTTCTTTTGTAATTTTTTTTTGTTTGGAAACTTATATTTACGAAATAGGTCTTTTGGCAGCAAATTTTTAATGTAGTTAATGTACCTTTGATCCAAAACGAAAAAAGCCAAGATAAAACCTAAAAGCCACTCCACATTTTTATAAAAGTAAATTCGTGAAATGACTTGTGGTTTGTATGGATTCGGCGCTATTTTTTTCTAAGGGTGCATTCATTACACATCAAAAATGTCATTTTGAAATACACAAAATATCAAATTAGATAATTTTAATTATAAATTTTCAATTTAGAATTAGAACCCTAGAATGGTACCACACAGGGCTCCCCTTGTATCCCCCCATCTTGAAACTACGCCACTGATGAGTACTGCATAATGAGTATGGGTTTTGACCACATGGTATTGTTAAGTATATTCAGGTAATATTGTTGTCATATTTATTGAATTTAAACGTATTTATTAAAAATTTCAAAATAATTTTGTGTCCTAGAACAGTGATGTCCCATAAGATCTGATTATTTAAAAAATATTTTAAAGAGTTAGACTAGCCACATTAATAATAATAATGTGTCCCTGTATCTCCCAAGTGGAGCATAGGGCAACCGAACTTACCGAGCTACAGTTCTAACTACCATACTGTCGGTTGTTTCATGCCAGCGCTACTTCTATTTAAGATGTATAGATGGCAAGTCTATAGCATCCGAGTGTGATACACAAGTAGCTGTGCTTTTTATTTTACGACAAATCACACGTTGTCGGTCACTGGGACTTGAACCTACGATCTCAAGTTCGAATGACGTCACAGCGAGTTAGAGATGTGCGCTAGCTCGCTCAACCATCCAGCTGACCATTAATAAGTACAGTAAAATAAAATTAGATGTGAAATCTAAAAAAATCTATATCTCGAATTTGATTTACGATCATGGTACAATACTAAAGTATAGTTTACTGATACTGTAAGGGGGCTTCACAATTTGAATGCACTGTTGTTGGTTAGTAGTTACTGACCGCCATCTGTCGGGTCGTGGGGCGGACGCGCGCGCGAGTGCTTGGGCCGCGACTCACCGTTGAGCACGTGCACGGTGACGGACTTGGGCTGCGCGTTGGACGGGTTGCACTGGTACTGCCCGCTGTCCGACGCGCGCGCCTTCTGGATCAGCAGGAACGACGTGGTCGTCTCGCCCTTCTCCGTCACCACGCTCACGCCGCCTCGGGCGCTGTCGTAGCTGATTATCTGCAACACATACACATGGTCAACAACATTGGTTGGTTTTGATGGAACTAGATTGTCTGCTTAAAAACACTGAAAGGGATCTACAGTTATATTTCGAATCACTCAGATCAAGTCGAAGTGCACTAATCAAGTACGTCGCCACTACTCGTAAAAATATGTAAATAGAATATTCAAGCTACTTCACTCGACTTGAGCGCTTTCGTAGCTGATTATCTACAACACATATAGCATCAACAACATCCGGATCTTCCAGGTACATCTCTTCAATCAACCATTAGTGCTATAACCCTAGCTGGATTTAGATCGCAGGTGAAAGTGACCGTTTCCAAGACAATTTTATTTCCTTTTCTTATGGAACTAGATTCTCAACTTATTACCACTGAAAGGGACCTACTGTTTATATTTCAAACCACTCAGATCAAGTCGGTGTGCACTAATCAAGTAAGTCGCCGCTACCCGTGAAAATAATATAGTAAATAGGATATTCAAGCTACTTGACTTGACTTGATCGCTGTCGTAGCTGATTATCTGCAACACATGCAAACAGTCAACAACATCCAAATTCATCTCTTCAAACAATCATTGGTGCTATAACCCTAGCAGGATTTAGACTTTTTGATGGAACTAGATTGTCAGCTCAAAACCACTGAAAGGGATCTATAGTTTATATTTCGAATCACTAGATCAAGTCGGAGTGCACTAATCAAGTAAGTCGCCGCTACCCGTGAAAATAAGATAGTAAATAGGATATTCAAGCTACTTGACTTGACTTGAGCGCTGTCGTAGCTGATTATCTGCAACACACATATACCGTCAACAACACCCAGATCTTCCAGATACATATCTTCAGTCGATCATTGGTGCTATAACCCTAGCTGGGTTTAGACCGCAAGTGAAGTTGACCGGTTCCAAGACAATTTTATTTGCTTTTTTGTGGAACTAGATTGTCAATTTATTACCACTGAAAGGGACCTACAGTTTATATATCGAACCACTCTGATTAAGTCGGATTGCACTAATCAAGTACGTCGCCGATATCCGTAAATATATGATAATAAATAGGGTTCAAGCTACAGCTATACAGAAGCGACACTAAGACAGAGGAACGAAAATTAGAGACAGATGGGGAAAGCCAACAAATTTAAAGGTCTCATTGTCTAAAATCGGAAAGTTTCGTCAAATCTTAGGGAGAGATACGAGAAGTCAACAAATTTAAAGGTCTACTCAATGAAAGGTACCGTCACGGATTGTCGCTTCTGTATGTAACTATTCTGTGGCTTGATTTGATATTCAAGCTACTTGGCTTAACTTGAGCGCTGTCGTAGCTGATTATCTGCAACACACATATCGTCAACAACACCGGTTGCTTTGTGATGGAACTAGATTGTATGCTTAAAACCACTGAAAGGGACCTACAACAAGTTGGAGTGCACCGCCGCTACCCGTAAAAATATGGTAGTAAATAGCGTTTCACGGCTTGACCACAGAGTAGGTTTATACAGAAGCGATAGTAAGATAGAGAAACGAAAATTAGAGAGAGAGATGGGGAAAGTCAACAAATTTAAAGGGCTCATTGTTTCAAATTGGAAAATTTCGTCACATCTTAAGGAGAGATAGGGGAAGGCAACAAATTTAAAGGTCTACATAATACTCCAAGGTCATAGATCTGAATAGGGGAACATGAAAGGTAGTAGTAGTAGCCCAATTTCAAGTCAAGTCAAGTACTTGAAAAATCAAATAGTTCTTCAAGATTACTTGATTTTTCATTTTATTATGAGATGAGATTTTCCACAAAGATTTCTATTTACAAAACCAAATCATAAATAATTCTAATTTGCAAGTTGTTAACAAAAAAGTAATATAAAGATAAAAAATAAATAAACACAAGGCTTCTAATAAACTTATCACCTAAACTATTGCGGGTTTTTGTTGGAAAATTATTGGCCAATTACAATAATTTCGTTAAAAATACATAGTTACTAAAACACGTCATTAATAATATCATTTATATATTTGTATATTTAACAACCTACTTCTAAGCAAAGCTCGCAACTGTAAAGAGACTTAGCAATTTTTACAGTCATTATGACAGAATTTGTGGTACTCAAAAATAATTAATAATTACAATTCATAAAATTAACTATATTTTTATTAAAAAACTTGAAACACGAATTAGAAGAAAACCCCAAATATCTAAATATACAAAAAAACCCTAAAAATCTCAAATGGGATTTTCTCAACTTTGACTATCAAGTCAACAACTATTCTACATTAAATAAGAATTCTGCTCATAAAAGAAACTCATCAGTACACCAGTCTCAAAAATCTAAGGTACTTGTGTCCTGACAAGTTTTATTTACATCTTAGTTAAGAATCGAACGAAATATAAGGTCTTGGATTCGAATCCCAGCAAAATAATATATCGTTGGGTTCTTATTGTTCGGAATCCACTATAAGCTGTATGAGTAGAAGTAAAACTTGAAACAATAAAAGTATATTAAGAACTTGTTTTATTTAGGAATGTTATGTCACAAATGATTATGATACATCTAATAACATATTAAAGTAAGTAAAGTAAGAATGCAAAGCTTATAAAAAGGCGAAACACATCTAATTGTCGTTTAATTTGAAAAGGATTATGTCCAGAATTACACTTAAACAAATAATCCTTGAAGCATGTATTTGTAGTGCGCAGTTATGAGTACACTATCAATCCTGCATGTTTAAGTGATACATCTAAACAATAATTTAGAGTATTTGTTTAGCAATATGGCACATAAATTACTTTCGCACGTGCTGTGCATTAAATGCAACGTTATGAGCGTGTAATGCTTACTTTATACTCCTAGTTTAATTAAAATAAAATATGGCAGCAATGCTACAACTTTTGCACAAACCGTTTCATTTATGTAAACTAATACTAACTACCACGAGAATTTATCTCGTTTAATTTATGTCGCAAAAATTAATAATTAACTATTTCAATTACATTTGCTTTAATTTCAGACTTATTTCTTTACCACTAACCGAAATTAGACCCTAATTTGTTACCTTTTTCTTACACTTTATAAAATAAATAATATCTCTAACAATTTATTACTCATTGTTTTGTCACAGATAACGGCAATGATATATTTATACAAAAAAAAAGTTTACCAGATATTTTCCCGGGGGCACTTTAACTGACGAGAAGAATACACCATATAGGCTTATTTAATTTCTACCTTGTGAATCAAGTCACAAAAGATGTCACATTTATGACGTTTGAAGAAAAATTATTTTAAAACCTTGAGAAATCGTGGCGAAATTATAGAAATTCGAGAATCTCGATTTTATTTTTTCGTTTCGATGCTTTAATTTTAAAATCGTTATGGTCTTGCCTGAGAAGAGATACTTCGAGACAAAATGAGCGAGATTCGAGAAATATTTCGTTTCACCCAAATTACAATCCACAAATGTAATTAAATAAATATAACTTGACATGGGAAATAGTATATTATTTATCAAGCATAATATGTAGGCTATATTACACGAGAATGTAATTAAAAATACGAGCGGTAGCGAGTATATTTAATCATTCGAGTGTAATGTAGCCATATTATGCGAGTCAAATACTATACTTTATCTACAACTATCAGGCATATAAAAAATCTGGTATTTTTTGTTAAATATTCAGTTAGGTGTGGGTAGTTCATATATAGCTTAACAGATGGCGCCACAGTAGCACTTAAATGTCAAAATAACTAGGTATTCAAATTGTATTTATTATACTTTTATAATCATTTATATTGATATTTATAATAAAAAATATATTATTAATAAATTAACAGTTTATTAAAATGATATGTGTTAAAATATATGCTCTATTTATTACAGAAAAGTGTAGCGTGTAATATAACATTTCATATTACACTTGTGTAATATGAGTAGTATATTATATGTAGTATCATACGTATAATGTACCCATATTTCAATAGTTGTAGATAAACAGTTTTTTACTATTATTACGCCTATTTGTCCCGCTAAATATGATAGTTTGTATGTGATACCGTTGGTTATATTATTTAATTTTATCTGTAGATAAGAAATGTTATGGAATATGACAATATGTTTCATAGCCAAGATCTTAAGGAAATTATTCCACTTTTTTTTATTATTTAAAATGTAAATTGCATTCTATTGATAAATTCATTAAAAAAATTATTTGAGTACAACAAACGGATCATATTTTATATTAATTCCAAACATTGTGTCAAAATCACTTATTGTAAAAAAAAAGTTGAATATGCAGGTGAATATTACAAAATCAATAATATTTTAATTTACTATTATTATTCAAAAAACTTCTAAAAATAATCAAATCATTTATTTGATTACAAAAAATTCGGTCATATTTTCCGTTGATTACTCAACTATCTTGATTGTAGCAGCAGTCAAGAATATTGAAAAGTGTTTTCGTAACAACTAAATATTTTCCGTACAAAAAACGATAAGTGCGCATTCCGTAACGAAGTTATTTCTGAATATTTTTGACGTAGAATCTTTATTTGTTTTCTTTCGTCAGTAATAACACGTGTATAAAAAGATGACAGTGAGTAATGTGGAAGATAATGTCTCTAACAATTTTTATTATTGAATCCATGTAGGTGTTTTGTTATGATAATAGCTGTCAGAGAAAATGTCCTTTATTATCCTCAAGGTGACACTGCCTAAAAGATTTCACACATTTCTTCAATAATACAGACGCGAGCCATTAAGGAATGAACGATACAAATGGTGGAAAATTTATAATTTGAGCAGGGAATCGATAATGTTGGTAAACAACTCTTGTTGGTGGTGTTTGTATGAAATAAAATTTTGTCTCGACAATATTCATTAAAATTAAAGTAAAGTTATATTGTAGCAACATTTTCCTATTCATTATAATAATGAAAAATAGTATAGATAATAAAATTGAGAAAATTATGCATTACTCAAAGTTATAGTCAGAGTAAAAAATGTATGACTTTCAAATATGGGATTATGATTACAATTAGCCAAATTTATAGGGGTTTAAAGTTTCCCATATATTTGATTGCTTTTGTTCGAATTTCGAAATCGAAATGATTGAATGATGTTGAACCACCAATGAGAATGTTGTGGGAAAGTTGTTATGAGATTATGGGAACTTTATTCCAATAAAAACACAATTATTGCATACTTGATTGTCTTGGAAATAGTGTAACAATAGTATAGTCAAAATTTTTAAGTAGTGAAGAGACGTCATCAATATTTGTAACTAGACTATGACGTCAAGGAGTACAGTGTTTATATGTGAATTAATATTCCAAATCTGTTGCTCTCTACAAATGCATATTTTATTTAAATTTAATGTTTTTAATGCGTTCAATGGGTAATTCTAGCTGTATCGAATTTGTAGTAATTAATTTTAAAATAGAAAAAATATAGATAACAAAGAAATAAAATGATATGATTACAATACTTTAGAAATAAGGGCACTTTTTGTTATAGTGTGATGTCATCTATATGAATTGCATTAATATTTTGATTCTCAAACTGTTTTTATTCGAATATAAATATCATTTTTAAATTTGTATATATTGAAATTAATATGCAATTATTAAGAATGTAGACTTATACTCTATTGTAATATTTAAAATATTACTACAAACTATCAGAAGATGCTTAGATTAAAAGTCAAAATAAACTAGAACTTAGAATAATAAAATGACACAATGAATAAGTACTCGTAAGTTTTATAGCACGGCATGTACGAAACAGATACTAATACAAATATACTATTACATTCAGCATTAAATTTTGTAATAATAACACAAAGTACATTAACATAATGTCCACATTGCAAACTACATTAGTAAGATTTTTAATAATACCCCAGCGGCCGACTATTCCATGAAATAGTTGTACACAGCGAACCAAATTACCATAAATCAAATTATCTATTGAATCTGCTATAACAAATGCAAAATCAATTGTTATGGTTCAACTGAAACAATAACTGTCACAGCGACGATTTACTGTCTTTTGTCGCGATTTATTTTTTCTTAAAATGAAAAGAAGGCTCTGAAATGTCACATTACAGGATATTAAAAGTGTCGTGACCCGTATGCGTATTTTCATTTCATGGCTATGAAATGTAAATTTTAGAATAAGAGAACATAACACTGCTGGCTAGTGGGTAATATTTTTCGTTGAAGTTTATTGGGTTACGATAAAGAGATCTTTTCGCACGGGAAATATTGTAAGAGAAAACATTTTTTATATTTATTTTTATTTAAATTTATTTCAACAAAACCAAAAGTTAAATAATTCTGAGCTGAATTTCTTGTATTTATTTATACCGTGAGTATTTATTACGTGAAATATGTAGATTTATCATATCCGTGGTTACGACTTGATATTTGATTGACAGCAATCCAATGTATACTTGCTTGTCTCATTTTGTAATGAAACATAGAGAAAGAATTTGACATTTGCTTTTTGGGTTATAAAATTTTCTGACAGGCCTACAACAATTGCAACAATTTTAAGAATCATTAATAATAATGAAGAATAAATTTTTGAAAAATTCATGGACTTCACTGGGATTTGAACCCAGGGCCTTCCCATTTCCGGTAGGATGCTCTACCAACTGAGCTACAAAGTCCCGTGACGTTCATGAATCTTTCACCTGTCTTTTTGCCGTGTTTTGCAAGTATACTCTCTTTCGAGCATTGAATACTTGCTGACGACTTTAGACACACTTGGTGGTTTTAACGAACCACACCGCAGTAACTAACTGACACACTGTTTTTACACAATTTTTCAAAAATTTATTCTTCATTATTAAAATGTTGAATCGCCATGCGGTTCTAAATGTTATAACTTTACTGTGTAAAAACAGTGTGTCAGTTAATCATTAATAACTTTAGAGGAAATGATAGAATAGTAGAATGGTCTGCTACACAACAAGTAAATATAATAACGAACAATTAAACTATAATTACAATAAATTTTCAAAAATCCATCCATTAACCGCTATGCAATGACTCAATTTGCTGTTTTGAATTTAAACTTTTAATTCATCTAAATTTTGAAGATTTTCCCCCAGTACAAACTTCTGATTTTAAAGGTCACAATAAAAAGAATGTAGATGTGTAAGATTGAATGATCTAGCATTTCCCTAAAGTTACTAATGATTCTTAAAATTGTTGCACTTGGTGTAGGCCTGTCAGAAAATTTTATAGCCCAAAAAGCAAATGTCAAATTCGTTCCCTATATGTTTCATTTTAAATGTGACAAGCAAGTATGTTGCTGTGAATCAAATATCAAGTCGTAACCATAGATATAATAAATCACCATATTTGACGTTAAAAAATACTCACGGTATGATTGTTTCCATAGAAGACTAAATCATCCCATCGAATTTTAAACGTACTGACGTCGGAGGCCTAGGAAACGTTCAGGTTAATTGAGCATTCACTAGTATACTGATAGTGTCAACGACTATTAATCCTGATTTCTAAGTTGACACAAGGCTTAATGCTCGATACATATTATTCACTGCATACGGCATAATACACTCGGTGACTCGATCATTTGTACAAGATAAACCATTTCTAGTTTGTTTGCTTAGTAACTATTGCCATTTGATGAAATATTTATTTATGGACTTGTCAAATTGACTCAATTGTGGAAGTTTGCAAAACAAACATTCCTGCTGTCAAGGCAGGTACATTTATTCTTTGTTTGATAAAGATCAGTAGCGAAAAAACAAAAACAATGATCGTCAGTGTAAAACCAGGAAAACATCAGATCAAATTGGAAGGAAAGAATATTTAACAAATAGACGTATCTAAAAATTTAGGATTTATATTCACAAGGGATGGGAAAAAAGATCGAGAAGTCACTGAAAGAGTAGGGGCAGCTGATAAGATATTTATCTACATAAAATCAACTTTTTCATTAAAAAAAGAAATACCAATAGTGGCAAAAGTCCAAATTTTTAAAAAAGTAACCATTCCACTAATGACATTTGAATAGGAAGCTTAGAATGCACTAGATAATATACGAAGCCGAGTAAGGAACATAGAAATCTTAGAAGGACAATTTAAGAATGGAGGATAGCAGAAAAACAAAGAAGATTTTTGAAGGACAACCCAGTAGAAGAAGATGAAGAGGGAAACCTACGAGAAAGGGGGTAGTTAAAATTAGAAAAGGCACAGGGAGAAGAGGAATAGCATGGAACGATATAAAAAGTAAAACCTAGGATAGAAAACGGTGGAGAAGTTTATAGTTTTACGCGTATAATAATTATCAAGATCTATCTTTGTAGATTGAAAAATGACAAGAAGGCACAAACATCATATGGATACGCATAAATATATACAGGCTAGGTACTAAGCTTGTAATTTGCAAACATTTGTTCTTAAACATTGTTTCTCAATATTTAGCATTTAACCGTCGTCGAAGATAGAAATTGTTGTATAAGTTGTCATATGTCACATAAGAGAAAACCGAGAAAAGAAAATTAAGATGATTCAGATACCTGCAAAGAATGTCAGAGGACAGAATAACCAAGAAAGTGTACGACGCAAGAACAACCAGCAGGAAGACAAGAGGCAGACTAAGAAAAACATGATTAGCCGTCGCAATAAAGCAACTGAGAAGTAAAACAGAAAAATATTATGAAAGACACACAAAACAGAAAAAAAATCTGAAGCAGACCAACGAGGTAGAATTCAACTCCATTTGTCTCACACTGGAAAGCGTAGAGTGGCATAAGGATTAAGGTAAGGTATTTATTTATGATGTAAATTTTAGATTAATGTATTTTTTAGTACGTAGGTAATTGAACAAACTGAAAAATTTAAATACAACCCTGGTTTTACGAGAATTTTTACTTCGATAAATCTCTTGCATAGTTACCCTCGGCACGGATCTAAATAAGGACCATAACCTTAGAGTTCTGAACAGACTATACTAACCACAAGATCAGCAAAAGTATTAAATAAAAAATTTCCTTATAAATTCCCTTCCCGATAAATGTTTCCTATAGAAAGATTACCATATCACTACAAGAACCTCATCGAAATGTTGTGCAATAGTAAAAATTTTAGTAATGCAATTGCAAACACTATTTGCTTTTTAATATTCCAAACGAATAATAAAACCGGTGGATTATTCAACACCTTTCCTAGATTTTATTATGCGTTGATTGTTCAGTGCTGTCCAGATATTAAAATCTCTTCCGGGAATAAATTTCCGGGAAAAATCGGGCGGCAGATTCCGGCGTAGCCGCGACCACTTCCCAATAATCTGTCGTCCGTGCCCGGAATATTCCCCGGACTTTATCGCGGATCGGCCCGGAGTTTGCAGCAATCGTCTTAATACCGATAATATACCGTTGGTCGCCGGCTCCGGAATTCCACCGGAGTCACCGGAAATGGCAGTGGTACACCGCATTGGGAATAATAGTTCGCTTTATTTACAAAACAGAAATAAACATGGGGAAAACGGGTTGTTTCACAAAAATAAACGCTTTAAATCAACTTATTACGCTATTAGATTTGTTCACCGTTTACAGTTATTGTATTATTGTATTTATTCAGCTGTTTCGCAGAAATTGTGCTAATAAAAGAATATAATACTCTGTGGTAAATTTTTAGGTGTTTGTAAATCAGACTTTTAGTAAAATTAGTTACGTATCGAAAATGGCAGATCTGGGGTGGAATTTTATAATTTTGGTTGCAATCATTTGGACTTGTTATGACATCAAATGCAAATATCAACTACAAAGAATACTTGCTATTCTATAACAGTAATGATTATTTATGGTTGATACGTACTTACATATACTCATACATATATAAAGAACACTCTACAAATCCATTCTGATGTGGGAATGTCATAAATTCATTGCAAAATTGAATTTTCGCCTTAGGGACATATGACGTTTGTAATTGATATAATAACAAGTACAATTATTATTTGTAGTTGTTATGAGTTGTTTAGTATTTTTTGTTAGACAAGAGTTTCAAATAAGATGCAATATGTACTAATCTGTCATTAGTTATTGTTATTACTATGGATATTAGCTATGTATATCACCCCATTGTTCCAGATAAAATGCTATTTAAAAAGAAGGTGTTCAAAGTTCGCAAAATTTATTAAAAAAATTCTGATGTATTCATTACATTATCATTAAATGACAATAATGAACAAAGTATTGTAATAGTGTATTATTATACAAGTTTTATAAGACGGTATATTGGTCCATGAGTTGTTTGGTGCTAGACGAGCGTAGCGAGGAGTGCTCCAAAATACGAATGGAACAATATGTCGTATAAAACAAGTATAATCTACTATTTTATGCTTTGCTTCACTTATTTAATAAAAAATATTAAAATTTTCAATTAAAAATTAACAATATTTTATATTGTGTGTGTGTGTGTGTGTGTGTGTGTGTCTGTGAGGATTTTTCTTCCACAATAACAATATTTTATAATATTAAACTGTTTTCGATGTAACAATCAGGCAATAGGGTGGTTGCAAGAAATTTGAATTCGGATATCTATATTATATATGGATACATTTATCTATTTAAACATTATTTGTGAAAACAAAATGATAATATTACCTATAAATTAAGAGTTATTAATGATTGAAAAATGTGTAAATTTTCAAATAAATCACGTGACTTAAAGTGTCCCCCACTATTTGCTGATGTCATTGGTCATGGTGTCGCAGTGCACCAACAAGTAAACAGCTTCACTGGTTGGCGAACATGCGCAGTTTAAGAACCATGACCAATGACGTCATAGGAGTGGGGGGTAGATATAAGCAAGAAATTTTAGCGCGATTATTTTTTCTCTAATATTTCAAAAACTATAATGAAAAAAAAATTTTTTCTTTATTTCCTGTGTTTAAATTACAAACTCTTTCTAATAAAATAATTTTTAAAAAATGTACAACCACCCTATTGTTAAGGCAAAGTATAGAAATGAATTATATTTACGAAATAGAAAAATGAACCTAATATTTCATGTCATTTTTCTGTTTGCAAATGTCCCAAATTCGACCTTCGTCACATGGAGAGTATTTGGAAAATTACTAAATGAAACTCGTGGTAAAAATAAATAATTAAATTTTGTGAACTAATCTTCGGTGCGTACAAAAAACGAGGCGGATATTTATTTTATATTTTAATTAAATAAAAGTCAGCAACAGCGTCACATTTCATTCCCACGGGTGAATTCCTTTAGAAATGAATATTTACCAAGCAATCACTTGCAGATAATCATTTTGCGAGAAAGAAAACTGATTAAACGCAATCACGTTTTTCATTTCGCGGAATCTGCGCCATCAAATCTAGTCCCGGGCCGGCATTTTTAATCGCGCGTATTTTCATCACTCCAAGGTATTCCAATCAATCACTACCCTCAATATTTTTATTATAACTTCAAGATATTTCCCAAAACATTTACCTCTCATAGGTTTTTATTTATTATTCCACCCACGTCATTTTCACACAATCAGAATGCTTTATTTGATGGAAATAGGCAGTTTATATTTATTTATTTATTTATTGAAACCATTCCTACAGAACATAAAGTTCCAATTACAGGAGGATTATATAAAAAAAGGAATATAAACAGTAAGTAAAGTATCTATCAATATAATTATTAAATGTCAGGTACATGAAAATAACTTGTGTGGAATATATATATATATATATATATATATATATATATATATATATATATATATATATATATACCGGGTGTCCCAGCTCGACCGACACAATTAAATTATAAAATCTAACATTTTCGTTCAAAATCAGTCATCCATGGAAATAAAAGAAAATATCTATGTGACAGTTCTGACAGTTAATGACATGCCATTGTATATATTTATATTTTTGTAATATTGGTATATTATTTAACAAAAAGAAACTAAATTCAACTTAAATAATATTAAAATACAGGGAATAAGAATTAAAATCAGTGATACTTCACTAAACTGTCAGATAAATATTTTCTTTTATTTCCATGGCTGTCTGACTTTGAACGAAAATATTAGATTTTAAATTAAATAAATCTCGCCCTGCAGACGAAATTGCATATTTCAAATAAGTGTGATCCATAGAATTAATATTCTCCGATAAGTATACAAAATTTCAAGTTAATATCTTGCACTGGGGAGATACTATTCATAATTAACTGATTTCCTATGTAAATCTCCCATGTGTCGGTCGAGCTGGGACACCCGGTATATATATATATATATATATATATATATATATATATATATATATATATATATATATATATATATATATATATATATATATATATATATATACCGGGTGTAGAAATGGAAAGTGGCGCATAGCGATTTCAATGTTATTTTTTTTCAACTGCTGTATCTCTTTACCTAATCATTTTAGCGCAAAAAGCGTAAGAGTATAAGTTGTTCTGAAATTAAAAAGGCATCCTATAAAGTCAACTTATTTCCATAATTATTCATATTTAACGATTTATTAATTAAATAAAATTTAAGGTTTTTTAGAAAAAAAATAAGACTGCCTTGATAAATGAAACAAATTTTGAAAATTAGTCATAGTGACATTTAATTTTTGAATAATTTCTGTTAATTATAGACCTTATAGTGACTGTTACTACACAAATACCATTCCAAGCATTGAATTTTCTCTTGGGTAGTCAAATTTGCCATTTTCAGAGTCAATCAAAATTTTCTATGACAAGTAATTGTCACTGTCAATAATTTATTCAAAAATTTTTTCATTTATCAAGGCAATCTTAATTTTTTTTTCTAAAAAACTTTAAATTTTATTTTATTAATAAATCGTTAAATATGAATAATTATGAAAGTAATTTGACTTTATAGGATACCTTTTTAATTTTAGAACAACTTGTACTCTTACGCTTTTTGCGCTAAAATCATTAGGTAAAGAGATACAGCAGTTGAAAAAAAATAACATTGAAATCGCTATGCGCCACTTTCCATTTCTACACCCGGTATATATATATATATATATATATATATATATATATATATATATATATATATATATATAATTATTTATTTACAAGTTTGTAATTTAAACTTACCGCCTCGTTATGGTTCCAATAAATGTATGCAGGTGGCTCCGGGCTGTAAAGGACTACGCAAGTCAAGTTGATGGTGCTTCCTCTGTCGATATAGAGTTCAGGGCCTCCTAGAATGTCTGTGGTCGGTTCTGTAACAAAACAAAAGCACATTAGTTATATTTCAATTGTTTACTACTCACATATTCTAATACTCAAACAAATAATATTCATATATTCAAATGAAATATCTATATATCGAACCCAAAGAATCTATTAATTTATTAGGACATCGATAGACATTTTTTTTTTAGTTCTATGGCTTTGATGATCTACTAGCATTATTACGGGCCGGCTTTTTAATGTTCTGATGTCTGATAAAGTACTGTTAAATAAATCTTCATGTTAAGCACGAATTTCGGATTTTTGATATTTTGTTAATTAATTAATTTTTAAAATACAGCAATATATATCTATTTCAAAATGTGGAACATATCATTTGGTTTTCTACTAGCAGGTAATATATAACATTTCGTGAATATATTTAATAGTATATTATACGCCAAGGTTGAGAAGACTATCATTATTGACCTAGCGCCAAGTTGTCTTCTGAGGTGTGAAGCAACCGATAGACATAAGGTCTATAAATGTGTGGAACATGAAATAAGTGGAAGATAAAATGATTTGGAAGATAAAATGTGTTTAAGATAACTTTTTTCGCGGATTAAAAGTATGCACGATAAAAGATGTGCAAGATACAATGTCGAGCAATATAACATAAGTAGAGGATAAAACCTATACGCCCCGATAAATTCATAATGAAAAACACGTTTTCGTTACCATGAAATTTACCAGCCAAATAAATTTAATCTGTTTGATAGTTAACAGGAACTTTGACAGACGATTGAAAAACCGGCCCTAAGATGAGTTAGGTTTTCCAAATTATATGCTATATACTTGTAAATATCAATAAAAATCTCCAGCCATTTTGATTTTTCTGTTAATAACTACAAGTGACAGGCTCCCGTAAATGGCTCCTATCACCAATAAAAACCGTTTTACCTCGCTAATATTATAAAACACTATTACTATTTATATTAAAATGAGACTACTGTCGACATATGTTGATGATTACTAAACTAGAAACATGACTACCTCAAGAGCGTAACTCCGTTAGACAAATACCCACGGGTATAAGGTACAAGCGTGTGCAAATCCTATATTTTTTCCCACTAAACTAGCCACAAGAATTAGCAGCCCCCATTACTCGGTCCTCACGCAAGCGTTGCCCTCGTGCCGGGGTAATTACACGCAGCGACATCTGTAAGCAATATGCAGAAGTACCGCACGCAGCCTTAATAACGGAACTTGTGTACTTTGGTCACTCTGCGACCGGAAGCGGATCGAACGGCCAGGAATGTTGTTATTGCCGAAGGTTATACTACAGTTTTTATAACCCGAAAGGGTGTTTTATTAAAACCAGAGAGCCTCGCTGAAGATATTGCAGGGAAATAGCACGCCCGAAATACTCGCACCATTTTACAAAACTCTAAGTGAACTGAATATTTTCAAGTATTTTACATAATAGTTTTTAACTGTTAATTTAATTCTTGTTGAACAATAGAATGAAATTATTTTTTTCTACACCATACTTTATACTATGTAATGTTTTTTGCATGTTTGACAAAACATATATAGGTTATATCCATCCTAGAACGGATATGAAAAACTTCTGACTGTCACAATATACTTTTTTCGACATCGACAATAAAGTACACGATATCACTCCGCGAAGTTAGCCAAAGTAGTAGCTAAAATAAAACTTTACAGACTCTTATGTCAAACTCGAATTAACCTAAAAATTTTAGTTTATTTTAGCACTACCTAAAATAACAAATCTTACTTTACATAATAATGTAACTGATTTCAAGCAGACGACGTCTAAGCATGTGTAAACATAAATGAAAATTATAAAGAAATATTTGTCACTTTGACAGTACGTTTGTTTGTTTGTTATCACATCCATCGTCGTCTCAATAGCTAGCTGACATTTTAAAAACACATAATGCTATTTATTTATGTTTTTAATGAATAATTTAACGATGTTGGAAAAAATATATTGTATATCTAAAACTAAAGTATATTTTATTACTCACATGGTTTATTCACCTCGGCTATCGCCTCGTAGAATATATTCCATATGCGTAATAAAACATTATACTTTAATCCCTAGCCTAGATTACCAGAAACATATGCATATTGATATTTTGTTTTCAAAGCTGTCATTTATTTGATAGTAACGTAAATATAACCAAATAATTATTATTTTGAAATGTATATGCCGAAGTGCAAAAAATTGTGTATATACCACAGGACTAAAGTACGTTTAATCCCTCAAGTGATAAATAAATAAATAAACCTCACTCTCAGGAAAAAAACGAAAATACCTAATAATATCTACATCCTAATGTATAAAAGTATTCTTCAACTTATCTAAACTCGTATCACACTTCGCAATATTTATTTAAAATATTTATTTCATGAAATGTTAACCTGTTTGACACTTGACAGCAACTGAATTTCCCACAATTCTCTACGCATTACGCAAATATTTCAAATGTTCGTTTACATGATTATATACAACTCGAATGGAATGCGTATATCCACTCATGTTGTACAATTAACTATTTCTATGACCACTAATGTAAGTAGCCATTATTGTACAATTTATAGGTTATTTAAGTGTACATTATGGATGGCTGTGTGTAAAGTAATCCGATTGTGAGAAATACGCAACTTTCAAGCTTTATATAGTATGAGAAAAATGCCACTTGCCATATTGGTTGTTGAAAAAAATGTTTTACCGTGCTAGTAACATAAAATACTATTATTATCTTAGATAATGGTAAATGTTCATTACGGTGTAAATACATCATTACATATATCTGCGATATGGCAAAATGGTGCAGCCAAAAATGAATATGAAGCAGTGAATATTTATAAACTGTGACTGTGTAATATAGAAAAGGTGTTGTAAAGAATGGAGCACCTATAAAATCAATAAGGTAAAACTCCATCTATTTATCATACAGGACAAAAGAATAAACTATCGACAGTTTAAAACTCTGTAAGAGTTAAAAAAAGCTTTCAGAACAGCTCGGATAAAGGCAGCCTCACTTCGCAAGTCTATTTATCAATTAACTCCCTCAATTGCAGAGCCAAAGCCGTGTACTTCAGGTGCTAATTAATGACTTCACCGGTCACCTTCACACAATTCCATTCTAAACTTTTCTCTAATTGTTACACATTTCCTCGCTGACGGATCTAATTTCATTTAGCTACTTCATGGACCTATTTTTCTTATATTTCACAGGCAAAGTCAATTTGCTTTCAGAGATAAATAAATTTCAACTGGGAATTAAGTTTTATTTTTTATTTCAATGCTTCAGGGAACGTCTGCTAAAATATTTCTCTAACAAGCCTTCTTTTATATCTGATTCAATTTACATACTTATTCACTTATTTTGTTAAGTTTTATTAAATAAAATAATTGTTGCTTTTCCTTATTTTTCTAAAGCAATTGGAAATAGTAATTATCTTTTTAGTAACATTCATAAATTAATTAATATTTTTCTAAAGGTTTTGCAATAAAAAATTATTGTCTATTTCTTTTTGATTGATTCATATTACTATATTTCATAACATAAATTATTCTGAGTATTACATATAATTTTCTTAATAATCTAGTGGAGAATTTTACGAATTGAAACCTACTGTTTTTACTTACATCGTATAAGCAATATCCTATATCTATAATACAAATTATTTTTTAAATATTTTTTTATTATAAACTTTATAATGTATAAATGCAATAAATTGTCTAATTTGAAATTTTGTTGACATATCTTTTCATAAACTTCACATTTGTGCATTTTTAAACAATTGTTTAACAAATGAAACTTTGAATAAGCCAGTTTCATCATATACATGAACGTCGATAAAGTGTAGAAAGCTGATACAGCTTCTTCTCCTTTGGAGTATGTGAAATTTAATAATATGTTTTTCATAATTATTTTTTCTAACTTTTATCAAAGTGATAACATATTTGTTGCTTATTAGAAATCGATTTCTGTATTTTCATATTTTTATTATTGTCCTCTTATTGAAAATTTTCTAGGCGCGTTAGTGATTCATTAACAGAGAAATTCGAGTCACGAAGATGTGACGAAACTTTCCGATTTTAAACGATGAGCCCTTTAAATTTGTTGCCATCCCCCATCTTTCTCTAATTTTCGTGTCTAAGTATTACAGTCGCTACTGTATATAACTATTCTGTGGCAATAGTTTAAGCAATTATGTATTAATTAGGTATAATAATAATAAATAATATTAAGGTGAGTATAATCTTTTATTACCTAATTATTATTACCTTAATATCAAAATGATACTTTAATGCATTTAAATTAAGTGTGTAAAATTTAGTATCAGCCATGTTTGCGACGTGGTGCACACTGGCAAATGTTATTGGCTGCTCGAACGCACCATCTCCTCTCGCTGGTTTACTATTGGCTGCTGGCTCAATGGTGTATCTGACGTCACCGGCACTGTCGATTTTGTAGGGTGGACATTTTTTCTGGCGTATTTGAAGCTTTTCGTCAAAAATAAAAAATACTGGTCTAATATTTTATGTACAGATTAAAATATTAACAAATGATAACACTTGGAATACCCTATTTTTGACGTAATGAAACTATTATAAATTATAAATAGATTTTAAAGTAGTGATAGTAATTTGTGTATCGATTTCTGTTTCGTGTTCAACATCTCAGCATTCCTTTTCCCTGCACATATTTAACTCTTTCTTTTATCAATTCCCCAGTTCCAATTTTGTCCGTGCTCAAGTTACCGTAGCCCGTAGCGAGGAGATCACGGAGTCAGCAGAAACAATTCGAGCCAAAAGCCAAGTACCGTGTAGTGTACAGGCGGACAAGCATCGGATCACGTGACGTCATACACTCATCCCCGGATGTGACGTCACGGTACACGTGTAGCACACGGAAGTCAGTTAGTGCGTATGTAGACAGGGAAAGTTTATTATGTTTAAAGGAAGATGGCGTTAGTTGCCATGGAGATATATTTAAAATCCGAATATATGTATAATATTAGGTGCAGTCTTTTCTTCATCCTTTACACGACACATATTTAAAGGAAAAGAATGGAACTGATAGTTTTTAGAAGTCAAATGCAGGACAATTTTAATAATTTTTTGATTTTTTTTATATAAATGTTCAAATAAAGATTTATCGTAACGTCATTACCCAAACGATAGCTTAGAGACATGCCCTTTTTTAATTTTAGAATTTCTCTTATAAATATTTAACATTTTATAATAATTTTTACATCATTACGTAATATATATATATATATATATATATATATATATATATATGTATATATATATATATATATATATATATATATATATTAACCAGGGATATATAAAAAACAAATGTACGCATCATTTGTGTCTTCTTTTAAATTAACAATAAATTTAAAACATTGTTATAAATCTTAAAATTTTTTTTTTAACACTAGTTCAGAAAGCATGTTTATTTGATAGGTAGTACAATATTCAATAAGCATGTAATGTGTGCTATTACTTATGAGAACGAAGTTTGCATGAGCGAATTATTTCTAGTGTTATTTAGTTACAGTTTAAGCTTAAAAAGACAAGAAAAGTATGAAAAATGACAAAACTTGTGTAACATTAACTTTTTATGAAGAAAAACTTATTTAAAAGTTATTTTTTTTGTTACTCCTTTGCCAGGTAAGATTTAAATTTGACTTAAAGGTGATTGAATGATGTTATTCCATCGGATTGTCAATATTATTCGAATAGCAACAGTAACGAAGGTCATTAATTGATAAAAAAGCGCTAGAATTATAGGTAGATAAATTTATTTATTTAAAAATCTTCAATATTATTGGAAATTTTATTATAAATAAAAAAAATCGGTTGCCTGTAAAGTCGGTTTTACGGGCGAAGATTTTACGTGACGTCTTTTTCTCGGTAGAATATTTGACACAAGCACGCACCGATTCAACGCGCCTAATTCTCTAGTGCTGCGCGCGCAGCGGACCGATCATGTTTGAGTGGGAGAGAGACGCAAGGCATTCGCCGGTCCGGCGGGCCTCTCTCTCGTTCGGTGACTCATCGTAACAGACGTGAGCGGGCGTTACAGTTTTTCATGAGTTACTCCGAGCCACAACCTAATTTAAGACGTTGTCACGTCAATAAGGTTATTTTCAATTCAATTCAAAACAATGCAATTCTTCAAGTGATATTCAAATATCAGCACAACCTCTCGAAAAGTACAGTCACAATAAGTAATTTAGATGAAATGAAGTTATAATTTGTATGAAAAGAATACACCCGCTGTATTTCATGCGAAATTCATTTATATATAGGAATATGTAAAAAGAAAACACATATGGTTACTAAACAAGTAGTATGCAAAATAGCATCTGCCACCAAATAATTTGAATGAATAATGTCGATAAATTTTTATATATCCCTTCATTATCAATTGTTCGTGCTGCATTATTTATAATTTATCTAATTGATTGATTCGTGCATTAATTAATAAGTTTGATAAGGGCAAATTAATTGCGAGTTATCAAAACGTATTAATTGTATTGGAAGTGTTTTGATTACGGAAAATTAATTTAATTGGGTCACAATTTTTTTTATTCTATTGTTAATCGCCTCCACCATTTTTGTAATCCATATTTTAATTATGTGTTTTAAAATATTTAATTAGTCAAATTACAATAAATTTTTGAAATATTATTCTATATGAACTAATTTTTTATGCTTTTGCTTTTTGTGCCGTATTGATTCTTACGTAAAAATAAAGAATTTCAACTTGTAAGCTTTGTCAAGGTTAAAATGTGTAAAGAAATATCACCGTCCGACTTTTTCATAACATTTAATTTCAGATTTGTGTTCATTAAATTTAAATAAACATTTGGAAATGTGATTCTAATTACTCCAAATACACAAAACAATTTTTGTGGTCTCCTTAATGATGTTTGTTATTTATAAAAACAGAATTCATTATTTATTTATGGAAATATCCAAATTGTTAATGATATGTCATATTGTATTACTAGGTGAATAATTGCATGGGTGAAGTGTGAGATTTGGAGGTCAAAGCTAAGATTCCACAATCTTTATCTAAATAAAAATATCGCTGCGTCCGATTGGATGGGAACACACTATGAGGTGTAGGTACACTTTTCAGATTTAGGAATATAGTGTCAAAATTATGATGAGGTGAAAAATAAGTTTTTTTTTATTTTTATATTAATGTAAACGTACTTTTTTATTTGATTTAAATCACTTGTTCTGAATTGTTCATTACCATGTTCCAATACTTTTAAGAACTACTAAATCTGTTTAACTCCGTCAGAAATTGTATATTACATATTAAGAGTTGTAAGATGCATATTACGCACGAAGTGGAAAAGTTACACAAGATTTGCGAATTTGTAATTCCACTAGTGCGTTCTTCCTTTACAACTCGAATTATGTACTATACTTTTTCTACGACCAAATTTGATTGCATTTCGATCACACCACGATCACACAATGAAGGGAAATGAACGACGTATCACTAGTAAATAACGCTAACTAAAGAACATAAAAAGAACTATGTCAAACTGTCAATCATAAAATAATATATTAAAACTATTTACAACTTAATTAAACAATGTATGTAGAACATTTCTTGTTTATTTCGTCGCTAGTCGTAAAGTTTTAAATTATTTATATTTAATTTTGTCTTATTTATACTGCTGACATAATTTGGAGAAATCAAACTTCCTAACTGTGCGATGGCGCACTTTACCTTTAGTAATGTGACACTTAGATAACCTATAAGATGTACAATAATGGTTATACATCAGTGGCCGTAGAAAAAACGACTTTACTGGCATATTATTTTGAATTTATAAGAGAATTTTTTTGCACACTGTGTTTTTTTTTATTAAATTTACTTTGAAACGTATTACACTAAAAACTGGTTATAACGACATCAAAAGGAACCCAATAATAAAATAAAAAATCTGATTTTTTTCCTGATAATTATAGTTACATATTAGGGTTCCGTTAACTATTTTCTGATTATATGTATTTATTTATTTATAAATATTTTATAATAATTTTACAACGCTATACTCTACATAATTTTCAATGTAACTTACTCTTTTCAAAAACAATACTAGATTAATTATTTTAGTATTCTTACGCTTTAATTTCATTATAGTTGTCTAATATTATTACACTATTTTGTTCAGTGATTTTTATTTATATACAAATAATCTACTTCATTTCTGAAATAGATTGTAGGGCATATTGATGTGGACAACGCCCTGTTCGACTAAAACCAATCGAGAAAAAAATTCATATTTCTTTGAAGAATAAAAACAGCCTTTGGGAAATTCATTTATTACTAGGGCTTTCTCATGATAATATCTAGTAATCCATGAAAACCTGGCTCCGTCTTTCTCATTGCAGCGGTCTGAGATTTCTTTACCGGTTTCTTTTTCGTCTTTTCCCGCCTCTTAAACGGCTTCCGGTTTTATTCGTAGCGGAAATGGCCATTGCATTTTAGTGGAAAACAAATTGCCAACCTAAGGATTGTTAAATCCCCTGCTTACATACTTACAAGCTGACAACAAACATACTTGCCGTACTTGCCTCGTTTTCAAACGGGATTATTATCCACCAAGTATCAAGTACTCTCAAATAAATATACATATGTATAGTGCACTCATTTCAATTGGCCACTTTATCCTAAAAGTATTACACTAATATAAGGTAGAAGGTAGCTATAATGTACCTACATACAGATTCATAAATGGTATTAGATATTAACTCCATATTTACTCCAGTTTTTTACTCAATTTCGAAATCATTAAAGGTATTATACAATAACTCCAATTAGATTATTAGAAACAGTCCGATTCTTAACTCCGTGAAATGTCATACTAACACCCATACCAATTTATAAAAGAATTATGGCCGGTTTAGTAATTTTATACTTTAAATACCAATATACAATATAGGTACGTCCTATATAACGTAGTGTTTCTAACATGTGTAACATACATTTTTACACCAACTCTTTCTACAGTATGAATATTAGTATCTTGTCTCTCTTGCTATCAGTGACTTACCAATCAGCATTCATGACAGCTTTCGCTTATTTCAACCTAACCTAACAGTTTTCTGAGATTTATATCGTGTTTTGACTGAATTGATGTAATAAAATAATTAGAGACAATGGTTAAAACATGTTTCATATGTAAAATATCACAAGTGACGGATTCACTGCTTTCATATCACAGGTAAATTATAAAATATGTTATACGATGTGTTTATTCCCAGGGAAGGTTTCCGTAAGTGTTTTTCTGAGATGAATGTATGTCCGTAACGTGTGCGTAAAATAATTGAAATTTTGAGAGCAGAAGAGTAACGTACAATCAAAGTACGTATATCCCACAGGGTGCCATAGTAAGTCTAGGCCTGTGGAACAAATATTATGATGGACTGTTGTGTATCTCCGATCACATGACATGTCATTCACAAACGACGTCGCTGTCAATTCTGAATCTAGGAAGTTATTACAATGACAGAATTTTAAACTTAGTGCATTTTTCGAGGTTATGTCAACAGATGATTGTAAGTGAGATAACGTTATATATAACATCATTGATATTTCTATACTTTAGACAAAGACAATGTTTCAAAGTACGTCGTTGCTATGATGACAACATACATTTTATTAGTGTTGATGTCTAGATAAGTACAATATCACTAGGCAGGTTGAATCAATATTACTTAATTTTCAGTTACCCTTAAAATGTCAAATGAACTATTTAACATTGTTGACAATAAATCGATTAGATATTTTATTTTACGGACAAATTCACTATTCCTTAATTAAGGCTTGATCTAATTATCAACTCTGAACTATGAATCAATTTGATTCACCATAAAAAAATCATGAATCAACTGATCCGTTGTATTCCATTAATCAAGTTTTGATCATCTGATTTGATCCTAGTTTTGACTTTTTAACATACGATTTTGGCTGTTAAGATTAATTTAAAATATTTTAATTTTTACCAATCTAAATGAACCGATTTATTTTCTCCCTTTTACGTTCTTTTTTGCCATTTTAATTATTTGTTCAGATATGAAAAATATAATAATACATCATATGACAGAAAGTTTAATTCTCATTCGTAAATTTATATGAACTGTCAAAAATAGAAACAAAACAGTAAAAAGTTGGTGAATTAGAACAAACCTTGGTTCTTGAATCAGTGATCATTATCAATGGAGTAATGGTAAATTCGGCTGTAAGTGATACGGACGAAGATTTGTTCTCTATAATTATTCGACGTTTTAAATTCGATTGATTTCCCTTCTGTTTTTGTGCAGTTTTGACCTCGACAGGAATATCCTGTTTTAATTATTTTGAGGTTCCAAACTACGCCTTCATCACAACAAAGACGCAGGATAAAGACAAGTGTATTTTATTTACATAATTTAAAAGCATAATATGTCAGAACGGCTATTTCACGGACACTGATTTTGGGATATTAAAATTGCAGACTTTACCCCAGATTAATATTTTTTGTATAATTTCCCTACCTCGTCAGGGATTATTTTTACCAACAATAAAACGATGTAATAAGTTTGGTATACGTGGAGAACGATATAAATTTTAATAACTTCATATGAAAAATTTGGTATTATAATTTTTAAATATTTAATATATAATTTTATTTTGTTGACATTTTATGAAGTTCTAAATTTATACCAATAAAGGATAATGAGAAGCGTTACATTTATATTCAACATAATACTTTATTGTTATCCCTGTTCCTATTTATATTGTGAATAGAATGTGAAATAATAATAAAAATTTGTAAAATGTCAACATTATCCAAATAAAAACAAGTTAGAATACATAAACAAACAATGGATAATAAGCCTGGATAATGTATATAATTCTACTTATGATTTTAATAATTGATATCTATTTTTCATGATTATTAATAAAAAATATTCCAAATTTATTGAAAATAATAGTTGTTTGTATATCAAGGTTTAAAAGTAGATGTGTTTGGCCGAGGATAAAGATTGCACATCGAGCAAAGCAAGGGATGCATCTAGTTTAACAAAAAGTACACGTAAAATTTTGTTTTTGTACTCTTATGTATGTATGTACTCTTACAATAAAATCCAATACATTTTCACGTCCAACTGCTAACTTGGAGCTGTAAAAAGATATACAATTTTAATTGGAAAAGTGATTATTTATCATCAAAAAAAATGGCGTTCCCGTACTTGGTACATAAATAAGAATTATAATCGAACAGCTATTTTAACTAGTCTTATTATTATAAAAGTACTTCATAAAATCTTCAAAAGGTTGTTGTCAAATTAGTCAGTGATATAATAGTTATTTATATATTAAGGGCATAATCAAAAGATTATAGCAGGAGGAAATGTTTAAAGCTTGACACGGAGCGGATGATATTTAACATTACCTAAGACTATAATGTTATGAATCGATGAAAACATTAATTCATTTATTGTAAAAAACTGTTCAATTTCACTGTCTCATTCAACTATATCGTCTATTTTATTTAGGATTTAGGTATATTTTAGCATGCTTTTCGATGTTATTTTGAAAAGGGATAGCAAGTGAGATAATTGGTATTTCTATTATTTAGATAAAGACAATGCTTCAAAGTATGTCGTTGCTATGATGACAACAAATATTTTAGTAGTATTGGTATCTATATAAGTACAAAATCATTGGGTATACTCAGAACCAAGATACTGGTCAACTGGTCTCTTTGGTTGAATTAAGGAACACACTATAAGAAGAGGAAGATTGATTTATGATAGTGCATTTTCTTGTTTATCCTTTCGTCCTCGTATATCCTATTCTGTTCTCCTTAATTGTACAAGTTTTTCAGTTGTTTGCTTTTTATTACACTTCTCAATATAAATAGAAAGAACCATGAATGCATTAAAAAGAGTCACAACTATGACAGCATTTTATGTTACTTAATAGTCTTCGTAAATGTTAACATGACTAGCTCTGAATTTCATTATTCCATCAAATCAAAGAAATCCCTTCTAGAAGTTGATAGAAACGAACGAAAATATAAATTTAAGAAATAATTGTTAGAAATTAAATGCATATATCTACATGACTCTTCTAAGGAAGTGATAAATTAAGTAGTTTAATGAGTAAGGAATAGGTTGTCATTTTTCTGGCCACTTTTTTTTGGTTGTCACCTGTTCTTCTTTTTACTATAGAGGTTACCTTAGATGTAAGTTATTCCTACAAACAGTTATACCGTTTATTATCATGTATTATAAATACATTGTAGTCAATATTATAGATTCTTAGCCAATTGTCAAGAACAAATAAATAAATTAATAATTACTATAACGTAGATTGAAGTTATTGTGGGAAATTAGTGTGCAATAATCTGCCAATACCCCGAATGCATCTAAATTCCTCCCATGACTACACAAGCACCGACTTGTTTGAGTTCTGCCTCTAGTACTACAAGTACAGTTTGTGAGCATACACCAGCAGAAACATGTTACATACGTGGTTCAATACGTGAAAATAAGCAAATGCACGGGGATTCCCCGAAGGAGAGAATATAGGATGTGGGTTTACTACGTTTACAAGGGATGAAGGGAATATGTAACGTGATATTTTTCGGGGATTATGTTTTGTTTTCGGAGGGTGAACCTTTTCCTACGGTCAGCTATTACCAATATGTTTTGCTAGTTGATGTGGGACATGTGACTGAGTTGCGGGCTGTTTATTCGATATGAGATCTGGGGTGGAAATCTATAACTCATAACAATTACAAATAACAACTACACTTGTTAAAATATCAATTGAAAACGTCAAATGTCAAATATCACCAGAGCGAAAATTCAAATTTGCAATGAATTTAAGACATTTCCACATCAGTGTAAACTTTTTGAGTGTTCTTTATATATATATATATATATATATATATATATATATATATATATATATATATATATATATATACAGGGTGAATACTGAAAACCTTGACATAGGGAAATAACATGGGAAAACAGTTTTTTGCTGTTTCCATCTGTCCCGCTAAATAAAATCGGGTGTATATGGTATCGTTAGTTAGATTACTTAATTTTGCATCTAATAAAACCAAATGTTGTGGAATATGGCCTTTTCTAAATGAAATATTTGATAAAATAAATTGTATTTTGAAGGTTATCCTTCATATTTTCGAATAAGAAACGTCAAAAACAAAATGCTCCATAGCCGAGTGGATACGAGGGCTGTTTCATAACATAAATAATCTACAAGACCTGGTTCGAGACCACCTCAGCCCGACTTTTTTTTAATTAAATTATGCTTAAAATATCTTTATTATATCAGACTATTTTAATAAAATAGCAATATTCATATTTTTATAAATAAAAAAATCCAAATATTTAATAGAATTATTATTTGCTGTCTGTCAAACTTAATAATTAATTCGAATTTAGTTTTTGGTGTATAATTTTGTATTTCATGTTTCGAAACATGATATTTTAAGTATAATTTAATTTAAAAAAAAATAGGGCCGAGGTGGTCTCGAACCAGGTCTTGTAGATTATTTATGTTATGAAACAGCCCTCGTATCCACTCGGCTATGGAGCATTTTGTTTTTGACGTTTCGTATTCGAAAATATGAAGGATAACCTTCAAAATACAATTTATTTTATCAAATATTTTAGTTAGAAAAGGCCATATTCCACAACATTTGGTTTTATTAGATGCAAAATTAAGTAATCTAACTAACGATACCATATACACCCGATTTTATTTAGCGGGACAGATGGAAACAGCAAAAAACTGTTTTCCCATGTTATTTCCCTATGTCAAGGTTTTCAGTATTCACCCTGTATATATATATATATATATATATATATATATATATATATATATATATATATATATATATATATATATATATATATATATGGGTATACGTAAGTGCGTATCAACCATAAATAACCATTACTGTTATAGAATAGCAAGTATTCTTTGTAGTTGATATTTGCAATTGATATCATAACAAGTTCAAAGGGTAGCAACCGAAGTTATAGATTCCCACTCATGTACGATAACAGCTATTAATATACCTAGGTAGGTATGAGTACATATCATAACCGCTGCAGATATCAATTAAATTCAGAGCTTGGAGAACAAAGATTTTTAAGACATTTAAGTTCTGGTATGATTCATAACATCCGTGGTTTGTTCAATAGTTTACCGGTTTTTCGTTATTAATATATATGTATTATTTTATAAAATTCTTTTGTGAGTAACGTTTTCGTGATCAAGTCTGTATGGGTTCATATGATATGACAATTGTCCCTTCTTATTTTTACAATTCTGTACGGTAATAGCTATTAACATATCTAGGATAGTTGTGAATATCATAACCGCCGCAGATGTCAATTTAAATCCGAGCTCGGAAAGCGAGAATTTTAAGACATCTAAAACTTGGTATGATTTATAACATATGTGCTTTGTACAATAGTTTACCGGCTTCACGTTATTAATAAAATTATTTTATAAAATTTTCTTGTGAATAACGTTTTCGTGATCAAGTTTGTATAGGTTGATATGACAAATATATTATCCAATTGATCCACGTTATTTTGACAAATATATAAGGTACTATTTTAACCATACTGTTTCTCATCCGAAAAAAACGAAGCAATAGTAACAATAAACAAAGTGAAAGAGGAACATGTCGTAAGTGATTGATAACATGTATTAGGTATATTGCTACCATTGTCAACGGGATGTTACAGAAAATATCAGTCCTACCAGCAGAATAATATAAAAATCATCTAGCAACAGGAAAAGTTAATTATACATAAAGTTGCAAATAAATAAATTGTTAGTTCGACAAGCGATCCACTTATATTTTAACATTATTAGAGTTAAATAATAAATTAAAATCACTTAGTGACGTCCACAAAATAAATTTTAATAAATTCAACTAGTTTCGGCTACATGCCATTATCAGAAAAATGGTTGAATTTATTAAAATTTATTTTGTGGGTATCAACAAGTGTTTTTATTTTATTATTTAACTTTGAAAAATGTTCTACCAAGTGCCGACAACATCTTCAATTAATACTACTTTAACATTATTTGAAGTTAATTAAAATTAATTAGAAAAGTAATAAACGATGTGCAATATACTTGTACTTGTAACACGCTTGCTTGGTGGCTGTTCATTTTAGTATTTTTTGTTATTGGAATATTCTAGATATTAGGAAATGGCCAGATTTGTGGTGAAGGACGCACATTTACGCATCCGACCTTGACTTCGGAGAAGTATCTGTCCATTTCCGTTACTTGATTCCCTCGGAGGACATCAATAGTTGTGTTATTTCATACTTAAGGGATGAGAAGTGTCGGGTAAATTGAGGTTGATAACTTTTGGATTTTTACTAATAAATGGGTCTCCAGAGTATGAAATACAAACTCTCTTGTTGTAATCTTCGACTGTTGTAAATATCTTGACTGAATGTCAGACCCACCTTGGTGTTTCTAAGTGAAATTACTAAAAGTTGTGTTACTGTATGTAAGGCTCTCACATCGTGGTGTATATATTTAAATTTTTATTTATAATTTTTTTTTATAAATATAAATATGTTAATTGCATAGGCAATCAAATAAATGAAACGTAAAATTACAATGTTTTAAAGAAGAAAGGTTGGCGAAGATAAAATTTGTAGAATATAAAATCAAACATCAAATGTGTGGATGATAAAATGTGCGTAAGATAACTTTTATCGCGGATTAAAAGTGTGCACGATAAAAAATGTGCAAGATTGAATGTGTGCAAGATACTATGTCGAGCAATATAACATGAATGGAGTGGAGTAAAATCTATACGTCTCCGAGTATCGTTACCTTATCTCGGTATAAAAGTTATTCATTAATATAATTAGTGGATTACTTTGATGCAAGTAAATCTTATAAATTAAACGGGCGAAGGGTGGGCCAGGGTGGTCACTGCCCCACCCTGAAAGTAGCTGATTTGTACAATACGAGACAATATCACATCAGAATAAAATGTCAAATGAACTATGAAATATTGCTGTCAAAATTTCGATTAGATTTATTTTGTCTAAGTATCATTTAAATTTTAAGCCTTATTGGTACAATTGGGCATAAGTAGCTTTTTCAGAGTTATATATCATGTATAATTATTGTTATTCTAGTTTCAAGGACAGGACGCGAAAGAACTTTTTCTTGTTTAAGATGAATAAAGACTTATTTAAGAAATACTATGACTATAAAAAAAATATTGAAAGACAATTGGAAAAAAATGTACCTGGACGAAGTAACAGACACCTTTGCTTGAAGACATGCTTGACTGTTAATTCTAAATTGAATGTAATTTAAAGGTTGTTCTGGATACCTTAATCATCTCTTAATAGGAAAATATCGTATCGAAATAGTACAATTTTTCGATGCGATATTTTTGTATTAATAGATGGTTAAGGTAACCGACACTTTAACCAAACGTAAAATTTTCTGTTATTTTTTTGTTAAATAACATTTATTTATTTAAAAAAATATTGATTTTTAATACTTCGGGTGCCCAGCCTAAAAAATGTCGGACCGGCCTGTACCCACCCACAAAAAAATTGGCTGGCGACGTTACTGCTTTGCAACCTCCGCCTCATTTCAAACCTCCTCAAACCTTACACATACTTAAATTTCTTATACCAACAATTAATATTGCTCCAATTAATAACATAAAAACATTTACTCCACATTTTACTTCAAATGAAACTTCCCTTTGGCAAACTCGCCGGAACAAGTAACTAGGTTGCGGGTGGAGATGTTTACCACGGCGCACATGTCCTACATACAAACATATGTACACGTCGTACCTGTGTGCTAACATGGCTCATGTGTACGTGTCTGGCCCACGGCTTGCGGTCGCCGCGCAGACAAGCAAACAAAACTAACTTGGACATTGCATTCAAAACCGTTTCGTTATTTGTGCTAAGTGACATTATTCACGGGGATTAAATACACAGGCTGGCAATGGTCAGATGATAATATATTCGAAACCAATTTGTTATTTGTATTTAAGTATGGTTCAAGAAAAATAATCCTAGGGAAGTAGAAAGATGTCAGATGTATCCTCTTAAAAAAATGTCGTGTTTTCAAACTCTAGTATGATTTAATAATGCATTAAGCTCCTCGGCTTTAATAGTATTATGCAACTAGTATACAAAACTTATGAGATATCGGTGATTTTGTATAACTGACGTCTTGTACTATTTCTACGACTATATTTTTTAACATACCTAATAGAACAATATTTTATCATCTTTGGCACAACTAAATACCCAGGTATTCGAGTAAAAATATGGCTTAATTTCAGTACTTCACTGTAGACTTTTGACAATTGATCTTGCATCTAGAAGGGATAAGAAGATTGAAATTTATGTTGTAAATGTCATTTTGGATTGGTGAGAAAGTGTCTAAAAGCGTTAGTTTTTACAAAATTGTCAACATAAAGTATCTGTCCAATTGAACAGAGCGGACTATGTTAACAACCATACAACTTAAAGTAGACTTTCAACCCTTATTAACCCTATAAATCAAGTAATCAGCAATAGTATTATTCAGTACGTAGACTGAACTATTTAGATAAAAGTTACCTTACAGCAAATGAGATTGGGAAACACACTCTGGAACTATCTCCAGAAAACTAAGTTGGGACGTATTTGTAAGGAAAATATTGAAGAAGTTTTATGGAAATGTGCAGGATGGAAAATTCTGGTGAATACGATACAATGCAGTTTTGGAAGAACAAGACATCGTAACATTCATCAAGTCACAAAGAATAAGATGGATAGGACCCGTGCTTGAGGATTGAAGAAGAAAGAATGACAATTAGAATCCTGAGAGGAAAATTATATGGGAGAACAAAGGCATAACTAAAATTAAGATGAAAAAGTGATGTACAAAACGGAATATTCAAGATGGAAGTATTTTTTGGTTTACCTTTCTTCCTCTTTCCTTTAATTTTATATTCTAATGCACTTTTAGTTATATGTGAATTTTCTTCTCTAATGTATAACCATTTCTTTTTTTTATCGTTATCTCCACTGGTTCCATGTTACATCTCCATTATTCTGCATTTGTTATAATATCTGGGTAGTATATTTTTAGTATTCTTCGTAGGCATTTGTTTACAAAACCTTAAATGGTGTTAATGGTTCTTGCATTTATTGTCCATGTTATCGATGCTCACAATAATATACTTTTTATATAGCTATTGAAGATTCTTATTTTATTCTTTAATGTATTTTCATTTCATCTCCATATTTTTATAGCATGTTGAAGCCTTTGTGTGTTTTGATTGTTGTCGTCATTATATCTTTTGTCTTGAGTTTCATTATTTGTTAATAATTTACACATCTTCACAGCTAACCGTCCTGTCCGTACAAAAAAAGTACCACCCTGTTGCGGTGTACCACGCGGTTTAGTTTTCTCCCTCGTAGAAATTTCCGACGCCGGTCCTAGTGCCGCTCAGGGCAGAGGCCTGTGAGTGTAGCAAACTACTCAAACGTTTGAACTTTGTACAAAGCGGCGTTCTGCTACACGATTATTTGAATGCGCACACATCCCCCTCTGGGTAGCAGAACTACCCCGACTTCTTTCACGACACTTCAGCCTCAGGAACTTCAATTAATTGTCCTGGACTTCAAGGAAAGTTTACAAGGATAGGTAGTTGGTGACATCTCGCGGATTTTTAATATTTGTTTTTCCAAACTGACATAAGAAGTTAATATTTATTTGTATGTGACAATTATTATCAACACACAAAATTGTAAGTTTTTGTCTAAAGAATGTAGTAGCTGTTTAAGCTGCATGAACTGTAAGTAAATTATAACTTTTGAGGAGGTATGTTACCATACTAGAATAGTTATGTTACATACTTACATTCCGAGTTGCTTATTATATTTTTCGCGTCATCAGTAGCAATTAACTTCAAATAATGGTAAATTATGTGTAGAATGTGGGCTATTTGATAATTTATATTTATTTATTTGCAACTTTTTATAGTTAATTTTACCCGTTGCTAGACGACCAAATATAAATGGAATTAATGTGATTTTCATATTGACCTTACTAGTAGGACAGTTATTTTTTATAACACTTTGTTGACAATGCTAACCAAACAATAAATGTTGTCAGAAACTTACGACTTGTGTTGCTGTGGAAGTTATTATTACGTGAAGGGTGGCGCGAAAAAATTATAACATACAGTATATTTAGTCTTTTACATCCTGCTATTATTTGGGGACAGGGACAAATGAATAAAATTTGTCCCTTTATTTTTACCACTCGTCACTGAGGTATTGAAATCATGCTAAAAATCGGATAGTGAGTTTTCAATGGATAAGCATATTTTGAAGTCCTTACAACACGATTTTAATATTTTAACTATGATGTTTGTCCGTGTATGTGGATGGATGTTGTAGTGATTACTCAAATATCACTGAATAAATTTTGGATATAACATTCTGACACACTAGATTAGATCTGTTTAGATGTTGGTGTTAATCATGCAATCGGAAGTGGTGTTTTTATGAAGATCTGAAGTGCTTTTTAAAATATCTTAATAATAATTTAATATTGTGTCATTATCTAAAATCTGCGAAACAAAAATATATAAAAAGAAAAAAACTGATCCTAATTAAAATATGTAAAGAGGACAAGCGAAAGGTTATGTGCTGGCCACATCATATTTTTTTTCTGATATCATTTAAATAGTATTGAACGACATATTAAAATATTTCACTTGAAAAATTATACAACTTAGAACATTGTTTAGTTTCTATTGCCTCAAATGCGAAAGTAACATTTCACAAATTAGAATCAAAAATAAATATTTGTTATGTTAGATTGGCACAATTTACAAAGAATAATAAATAACAAATTTATTTATATTTTTATGCGGTACTTTCTCTGTACCAACTCTAAATATCCATGAAGTAAAAATTTATTCATTTACTTCATTTGGATTACGGTATATAATCAAATAAAATATAACCTGTTAAAATATTGTTTGTATTGTCTATATTCTATGAAAATTTATACTGACAAATATTAAAATGTAATCCAATTTACCAAAAATATTATAAATTCACACTCAATTTAAAATAAAAATGATGTGGTCACAATTAAACTCAATAAATTTATATTATTTTATATTAAAATATTTTAGTAATTCAGCTTGACATTTTTGTGGTTAGTAAATCGAATATTATTACACATATTTATAAAATAAAATAAACATAAATGTTTATCACGAATTTATTTAAAATGAAAAATATTATCACAATATATTTATATATCAACAATTCCTAGTTTCTGAATATTTTGATTATAATTTTCCTATATTATGTTACCGATCATTATTGTTATTATCTATTTATTTTATAAAATAAATGTACCGTATAATAAACAGGTATAATTATTATTAGAACACATACACAAACACAGCAAAATACATTTGTGTCGTGGAGTAATATATTGATATATAAAAACATACAACACTACTAAATAATGTACGTACATATAATTATCATTGATTTATATTAATTTCAATGCAACAATATTTAGATGACAATACGGGTCATATCACAATAATATATATAGCAATGGATATGGGATTATTAAAAAAACATATATTTTCTAAATACCCTATTGCTTTGAGTTCATAATTTCCACTACACTGTTCCTTATTATTTTTTGGTTACTAATACATCAGACGACTGTAGTGACAAGAATTGTAACGTACTGATTTATAAAGATGGAAAAGAATAATGATGTTATCTACAATGAGTCTAATAGTTCTATACTTCGTTTTTAAACTATAGACAGCACTAGACGAAATCATATTTACACCACAGCTTTAGTGAAATATTAGTAGTTCTGAAAATAACTGGTTTTAATTGTGTAATATCACAAAAAGAGAAATGAAACAAAAAACACGTGCAAAATCAATAACTGATTTGACAATTACTGATAGTTTGACGTTTCAATTACGTTTGATTAGGTTAACTTAAAATTTTGTCTGGTTAAATGCGACTTCATTAAATGGCGCAGCAGCCAATCACAGGCTTTGATTTTCACACTAGAATTTCTAGTTACTGTCTATAGTTTAAAAATAGAGTATAGTAGCAAATATTGAAAGGCAAGTATTTATCTGTACTAAATAATTCAAAAAAGTCCTTATTGCAGAATGAACTTTTTAGTATTTAGATTAATCGATAACTCGTCAGTTGAAGACGAGTATGAAGTCCAAGGAATAATAAAAAGAAATTAATAATTTTGACGAAATTGACGACGTAGATTTTAAAATTACGAATATCCAAAAAATTATGTAATTCATTTACTTCAAAAATTTTGAGAAAAAATATTATTTTCATTTATTTGCCTTGTAAAAATATGAATTAATTAAGATCACAAAGGTACGTATGTCAGGGTACATGTTTCTGACATAAGTTGACAAGTTAACATTTTTAAAAGAATATTTGAAAACAGTTGCTATAGCTACCACAAAATATGAAATCAGCTAAAACGTTGACTGAAAAATATATAGATAGGCAAGCGTATGTTTTTGCGTACCTACCGCTGTTTTGGAATCAGATTCGACAGAGCCATCTCATTCATGATTTCATGAACTACTTTGCTGAATTAAACAGACAAAAATATCAGATAAATAAAGATGTTTTACATATTTACTGAATTTTTTGGTGTCTATTAAAATGGTTCTTTCAATAATTCATTGGTATATTTTATAATAGAACTAATTTGTATTATTAGTTGTTTGACGTTTGCTCTTTTTTATAATATTTGGCAGAAACGCCTGATATTAAACCAAATGCAACCAGACACACAGTTATGCAGGTGAAACGAACAATCTCATAAGCTTGCCTATCTAAATATTTTTCAATCAACGGCTAAAGACATTATGTACAACCAAATTTACACAATAATGACAGTAAATAATTTCTAATGAACAAATCTCTCCATACTAATGAAATCATTAAATTATGATGGTGAATTACAATTTATTTTTGACAGCAATGTTGACAATTCCATTTGACATTTTATTCCGATTTGATATTGTCCATTTAAGGGATACTTAAAATTTAAGTAATGTTGGTGCAACCCATTAATTAAGTCGTGTTGATCCAATAATTATTGATAGAATTATTCACTGTTGGTGCATACGGACATAAGTATATTAAAATATTAATAAAATAAATATAAGAAATTCATATTTGCTGACTTGAGCTTAGCAAACATTTTAACTAAAGGGAAAGAGGGGAAATTTAATTAACAGATGACGTCACCGCTATTAAATTCCGATTAAAAATGTCTAAAGTTAATAGGAACATAAATTGGGAAAAATTGGGTCATTTAGTGGTCAGAGTGCAAGGTAAAAGCTGCAGTAAATATCGCGGGAGAAATTCCAAAACTCCGGTAAAAGCTCTACAACTCCAGATCCACTTGGGAGGCAGTGGCGTGCGAAGAATATCTTACAAGGGGCACACATATTTATCACCAAAACAATATTGTAGAATAAAGAATACAATTATAAACAATTCACCAATCCTGTCGATTGCTTACTTATTACAATTTAGAACCTATTGAAGATCATTAAAATAATTGGATATATATCAGTACAGTACCACCTGGTAATAAATGGCTAACATTCTCGAGGAAGAGGTAAAGTTACATTTGAAATCTGATCTCTTACAAAGTGAAATATAGTCGGAGAGAGATAGCAACCAACAGGAGCTTGTGTCCTTGTCGTACACTACGTTCAAAAACATCTGGCAAAGTTTTTTTAAAGCAGAGTGTTAGACAATCATTTAAATCCCTTTTCTCAATGTCTCTCTGCATGGGCTCTCTTTTTAGACATAGAGAGCGTAGAGAATACACGTTCCAGCATTACTTATTTCATTGGTCTAAATTATGAAATCCCTTAGGTAAAGAAAAAAAGAAATATGTGTAAGATGGGTACCCATGTGGTTCAAATAGTTAAGGGGAAAGGGGGATTGTTGACATTATCTTGTTGAGTGAAATCGGGTAATTTAAAAAATGAATAAATGTCAAAACTGGTAATATTATATACAAAAAGAATTATAGATGAAACTTATTGAAGCACAATTTGTTGACGTCAAAATCACATTCATAAATGATATTAATGACATGAATGACAAGCTCATTTTTTTTAAATATTTTAAAATATCTGTAACCGAGATTACATTACTGTTTTTATTTTATTTATAAACAGCATTACTCGCTAGTAAGTTACTAAATTAATGAGAAAAACTGTAAGAGGTCATTTCTCACAGGAAATGACGAAATAAGTATAAATCCATAATAATTCAATAATAAACAAAATAGATAGACATAGACAAGCTATGTTGGCAATCGATGAAGAGTGATTACAGTGCAACTATGATACATTCATATGTTAGTACTTTTCCACTAGAGTCACTATAATTCCTGCTGATAAGTAAAACTTCAGGAGGGTAAAGTTGCAATAGAAAATAGGCAGTCGATATTGAGAACTGAAAGCAAAAAGTCGGGTCTTCAGAGCTCAAAGATATATTCCAAATCTCGTTCCAAATCACTTGTATCTTTATTTAACTTAAATTCACTTTAATATAATATATTTATAAGTATTTCCGTTTCATTATTTAAATCCTAGACCCGAAAGTTAGGTATATTTATAACTAGTCCTGATTTGGTAAGAACCCATTTACAATTTGTACGTTTGGGTTGTATAAGCACCCCTACGTTACAAAACGATCCAATATAAAAATTGGTGTATGCGCCTTATTGTGTTTTCTTGCGCCCTTAGAAAAATCTCCTGCGCCGCCTATGCATCTCCGGAGTTCTCATGCTGATAAGAGTCGCAACTAGCGCGATGTCAGCAGTTCTGCCAACCGCCGAGAAAGAAAGAGAAAAACAGCAAACATTAACTTTATCAAGGAATGAAAAATGCGTCGACCGCGACTTATTAACCAGATACGAATCGGAAAACACTTCCCTGCCGCGCTGGGATGAGGCACGTTGTCGTAAATTGCACCGGATGATTTATGCCAGATAGAGATTGCAGCTTGGCGGATCAGCACTTTACCAACGCACGAATTTATTATAAATTCACCCCCACTCGTATTGTCTCCAAAACTACTCGTTCATCTACGTCACTAGCATAGAATAGTTACATACAGAACCGACTCCGTGTTGGTACCTTTCATGTTCCCCTATACAGTTCTATGACCTTGGAGCATTGTGTAGACCTTTAAATTTGTGCTCTTCATCTATCTGTCTCTAAGATGTGACGAAACTTTCCGATTTTATACATGAATAAAATAGAGGATAATGTTGAATATGACCACAGAATATGTATATACAGAAGCGACGGTAAGACAGAGAAACGAAAATTAGAGACAGATGGGGAAAGGCAACAAATTTAAAGGGCTCATTGTTTAAAATCGGAAAGTTTCGTCACATCTTAGGGTGAGATAGGGGAAGATAACAAATTTAAAGGTCCACACAATGCTCCAAGGTCATAGAACTGAAAAGGATAATATCAAAGGTACCGACACGGAGTGTCGCTTCTGTATGTAACTATTCTGTGGTATTAGCACAGAATAGTTACATACAAAAGCGACACTCCGTGCCGGTACCTTTCATGTTCCCCTATACAGTTCTATGACCTTGGAGCATTGTGTAGACCTTTAAATTTGTTGCCTTCCCCTATCTTTCCCTAAGATGTGATGAAACTTTCCGATTTTAAACAATGATCCCTTTAAATTTGTTGCCTTTTCCCATCTCTCTCTCTAATTTTCGTTTCTCTGTCTTACTGTCGCATTTGTATAAACCTATTCTGTGCTAAAACACTAATCCGTAATGAAAAATTCATGCACCTGCCAACAAAAATATAAATATATCATTGAATGTTCAATACGGTACATAGGTAGACGTCAATTCTCGGGTCTTTTCTAACCACGGAGAGCGAATTCCAGGGGCAATATTTGTTTGAGAAATAAAGAATTGGACACTCGTACAGTGTTTACTTATGACCAATTACACCATTGGCGTTTAACGCTAACCCGTAGGTGTTTATTGCACAGATTCTTAACTGAAGGTTAATGTGACGTTTGAGAAGTTTAACTTAGACCCGACTCCTTCTACGGTTTAAGATAACTTATTTTCAATAGTATTTTTGTGAAAAAATATGTATTCAATTTTTTTTATACTATTATACAAATAAAACAGAATGTAATAATAATTGATCGTTAATAATATATTAATTATGCTATTAATATAAACAGATATTGAACTGAACAAAAATGGTAAATTGTTTAGTTTTGATATTATCTATGGCATTCCGAGAAGAATTTATGATCGGGGAAACCGTTTCACAAATAAAAAAAACATGATTTCTTCATGAGATTCCGTTTAAGAAAAGCAACTTTTTGAATTTATAGCCACAAATTGACCAGCATTTGAACTATCCAAATATGTGAGTTTTATGCTTCTCTAGATTTTTGATCTATTTTTATTGTCAATAGTCGATTTTTCTGGATTACATGTTTCGACGGTTTCTAGATTCGTAGTATGTATAAATGGAGCAAAAGTTCCCTTGGACCGGAATATATAAAATTATCCTCAAGTCCGGAAGAGATTTATCAAGTACAAAGATTATATATTTTATATTTTATATATTTAATAATATTTTAACTCATGTGTTTATTATTCTCAAATATAAAAATATTACATATATTTAGTTCCACAGCACAACCTGAAGTGCGTAAAAGTTTCTAAATTTTCCTAAAATGAAACGTAAATCTGTAGTTTAATGTAATCCGTACCTAACCTCAAGTGGTGCAACGTAAGTTAGAATTAACTAACATTTAGCTTAAACTGACGATTAACTAAACTTCATTTTTAACTTATAGTGGTGCAAATGGCCATTAATGATATTTGCAGATCTAGTAAAGAAGAGTTGTATTATGGATTTATTAAAAATCGAAGACAAATATTTTTTTCATTAGTGACCTTTTGTTGCTAAGTAGTATTTGCTAAATCTTTAATTATTTCGTGCAATTTAAGCTCAAGCAAACGCTACTAACTTCATCAGCCAGTTTCTTATTATTTATCGACAAAATTAATATGTCACAAACGTAGTTAGAAGAAAAAGCTAAGACTAATCCGTGTCACCCAAAATGTCTTTCTGTATCACCTTTGACATACATCTTGTATGTTCACCTTCACTGGTGTATTGTATAATGCAAATTTAATTAAAAGTTGTATTGTTTTCAGAGGTTAAAGTTCAAGTACTTTTGTTCCCCTGGTCTTCAGAAATATCCTCAAGAGCAAATTGTCTGAAAGAATAACTGCAGTTGTACGCCGTTTAGAGCCTATCTTACTCTTACAACTTCGAATCCGAATCATTCGGACAAAGGGACACTTTTATTTGGGTAATTGCATAAAATCGCAAATACCGTAGACATTAACGATGTGTGATTGTTATGTTCACGTTGAGAAGACCTAAAAATATTTTTTTATACTCATATTTATTGAATGACATAGTTATAACAAAAATACCTAGTATATGTATGTATAGGATCTTTTAATTTCCACGTCTTAACTTTGATAGTTGATTGCAGTTTTGTTTAAATTGGCATCGCTATCCTTCTGCGACAATTTTGTTCTATCATAGCTGCCATTTCATCGTGGAAAAATATACAATTAAATAACGCGTCGAAATAATTGTGAATATTTATTATGAAAATTTGTCCTCAATTCGCCAAACTTTTCGAGAGTAACGTGAAATTTATGGTCGACATAACCATCCTACCAAGAGCACAATTCAACGACTTATTATAAAATTTGAAGAAACTAGTTCAGTTGCTGATCTGACAAGTGCCTGTGTTTCGTCGAAACTTTCGGTCAGTCGAAGATATTGTTGCTATAAAAATCTCTCAGATTTCGTAAATATCATGATAACCAATATTTGTTTTTGGCCAGAATTGTATAATATGGACATAGACGAAATGTGGTTCCAGCAAGATAGTTCTACATGCCACATAGCGGGTAACATAGGGAATTATGGCGAAAAGATATTTCGAGGAGAGGTGACATCAATTGGTCAACAAGGTCGTGTGATTTAACACCCTTAAATATTTTTTTTGGGATTATATTAATAAGCCAACAATAATTAATGACCTGAAGAAAAAAATTATTGAGACCATTGCTGAAATCCAGCCCGAATTATACCAAAAAATAATCGCAAATTAGGTCTATCGTACCGTCACTTGTCAACGATCCGCGGAGGTCATTTGAACTATATTATTATCAAAACGTATAGAGCCAAGCTCATAACCTTCTACTAATTATTACAACTAAGAGTTACTTACTAAAATAGGTTAGTTTAATACAAGTGATTCTGTTTCACATATCACTGCTAGCTTATTTTAACGAGTAGTGTAGTATATGTGGCAACCTGTACCACGAATGAAAAAATTGAATGAAAGAGATAAATATATAGAGAAATAAACATGTGAGCATGGAATGAAATATCTGTTAATACAGTGCTTAGTATTATAACCTATAAAATAACCACATATTTCACAGTTCTGACAGCAGTGAATTACTGAAGTGTTGTGTGCTGTTCAATAAAATGTTAGGTAATAGGTATTAAAGAAATGGCAAATAAACGAGAGCGTACGGAAAATTGGAAGAAAGAAAAAATATTTATATTAAATTTAAAAATTAAAGACAATAAAAGTCAACATAGTAAGATTTTATAGAGAGGTAATTGATTTGGATATCAATAGCCACCAAAATGGTAAGTAGAGGTGGTTATACCTCAAAGGTTAATCGAATTAAGCAGCAGTGGCTACGCATGAAAACTTGTAGTTCTGCGAACTACAACCGTTTCTAGAAATTGATTTTATATCATTTTTGATTAAATAAATTATTTTTCTAACAATATCTTTTAAAAATCTGTATATTTTTTTGAAATCAATTTCTTTAAATCTTTTAATTCAAGCATTTCATGTATATCTCTATCCATCTTATTAAATAATTATTAATTATTATAGCGACAATATTTCAATCCACAGGTAATAGTAGGTACTTAAAATTGTCTTCTGGTGTTTTGGTGCTACTAATTAGCACTACCAAATTTCTCTTTTATTAGGTACTATTAAGTTATATTTGAACTAATTTTACTTTTTGAGTGCAAATAATTTAATAGTGACTAGTTACAATCGGTAGTATTGCTACTAATATTTACAGTAAAAGGTTATGAGCATGGCTTATAGGCATTAAATGTGTTTCAAGTCGCAATAAAAATTCTTGCTCTTACTCATGTACAAGTCCTTGTATTAAACTTGAAAGATCAGGCATACAATTGAAAGACCCTATATTAGCTGCCATTTGTGGCAAGCTATACAACATAGAATATACATTTAGTAATCTCTTTCGCTAATAATTTCTATAATAATAGCAAATTCCGCCACATTTTCACTAATATCTATCTCTGTTCGCTCTTCAGTCTTCTGTTTGTGTGTCCCTATCCATCTCTTGCGCGACATATCTCATTAATTAGAGATATTACTATCTGTGAGGCAGCTTTGTACACAGCCGATACGTGTTAACGATGACGATGTTAATGTTACACATGTGTTACGCACTAGTAATTATTATATGTGGTGCTAGTGGTGCTTTTTGTGGACTACTACTACAAACACGATCAAAATGTGGAGAGGGGTGTGCATTGTTATTGTAGGCTGTCATTTGGAAATTTATACCTTCATGTATATGTAGAACTGTGTCTACAAACAGGATTTTATTTCGAATATAATCAATCTCAGAATTATGTTAAGTTGAAAATTGTCCTAATTTTAATGTGACAATGAGGTCATGCAAGATTCCTCACTTTTGTTTTAATTAATAGAATAATGGAAAATATTAGACCCGTATTTTTTATTTTTCCCCAATTTGACTTTTAATAATGAAAAAACTGATATTAAAAACAGGGACGTCTCCTGCCAATTTTATTTGGGTGGGCACAGGCCGGTCCGATATTATTTTTAGGGTAGATGCCCAAAGTATTAAAAACCAATATTTCTGTTAATAAATAAATATTATTTACCAAAAAATAAAACAACTATGAAGGCCTGTTATCTTAACCACCGATTAATAGAAAAAATATACGTTATTTATTATTTCGATGCGATATTTTTCTATTAACCGATGGTTAAGATATCCAGAACAAAACTTTAAATTACATTCAATTTAGAATTATGTGCCTAAGATGTCCTGATGCAAAGGTGACTATTACTGTATCAAAGTTCTTTTTTTTTCCAATTACCTTTAAATTTTTTTTGTAATTAAATTTGCAAGCCTTTTATAGGTTATAGTGTCATAGTATATCTTAAATAAGTTTTTATTCTTCTTGAACAAAAACAGTTCTTTCGAGTCCTGTCTTTGAAACTGTAATGTTAATAATTATATTTTCCTGCGTGTGCGTGCACAAGAAAGGACATTTGCCGGTCCAGACCTACAAAATCTCACTATTCCCTAGGGAAGAAAAAACAGTTAGTATGCGGACTAACAGATGGTGTCTAATGCAACCAGAGTAAAATGTCAAAGTGCATTTAAAATATTTTAACTTTCGATAATTTTTATACTTAATTAAATTCCTGCTAAGCTTGTTTATATGTCAAAATATTTGTTTTCTGTTCATGTACTATTTCTAATGTTGGTAGGCAAATTCACAAATTTCTTTCAGGTTAAGTTAAATCATTTTATTTGTTCTCCGGGAAAGTGAGTTTTTAAAAAGAATTAAAATTACAACGGATCTAATCTACGTTCTTTATTCGTGTTAGAAGTACAAAAGACAAGATACATAACATGTACAGGCTGTTTTATAATATACGTTATCTCTACAAGGAGGTTTCATGTTCATGTTGATAGTAGGCAGATTGTGTTTCTTAACTAAATATCATACATTTCAGAATTGGTAAGATATTATTTTATTATGTTGTTTTATTGTGTAGCATAAAAAATATTGTGTACTGGTACGTATTAAGATTAAGGTATTAGTTGTTTTCTGGTCCTCAAGAAGTATATAGCCTCGACTGCGTCTCGGCCGTATACATATTCGAGCCAGACAAGAACAACTTTCCTACCTAGCAACATAAATAACTATTGTTTATGTATGTCAGTATTTATTTTTAATTATTTTTTTTGCCCGTTTTCAATATAATAAAGACAGTTCAATTTATTGAATCTTGTGAGTATGACATATCAAATCAATATAAAGCTTACCATACTACTCGTCAACTTCTGTGAATCGTGCATCGTGCTTTATTTTTAACATTAAAATATATAAATCAAAGTATAATAAGTAAGAGCTTTTTAAGTGTTAGAAGAAGACACAAGGTTACAAGCTGAGTGTGAGTACTGCAGAACGCAATTACATATAATGTCCAACCTACTTTGACGCAAATGGAATACATTGAACACGAACTCTTTTATTCTTTTCGATTTAAGCTGCATAATCAGTTGGCATGAATAATAGAACAATTTCATCAGCTTTAAAATATCAGTCTAGACGGAACATAAAATATTCAGAATCAATGCAAATTTCAATTTAACTTTTCCACTGTAGTGATATGTTATTCAATGGAGAACCGCCCAATGTTCAAAACCATGTAAACGTACAATTCATGCTGTTTACTCAAGAAAAAATGTTTAACTTTGAGGTGGGTATTTTGTGGTAAAAAAAAATAGTAGTAGTTACAAAAAATTGCGAAGTTAAAGACTTTATAAATATGAATTAAAATTTAAATTTGACATTATAAAAAAATTCTTTATCATATATTTGTCAATATATGGAATTGACGGTTGGTAGGGTTTAACCATATGCCATTAGCTTAGGATTATCCTAAATATTTCAAATGTACTATACTTAAAAAATGTCTGAGTCTAATTTACATATTTTTATAATAATAATAATAATAATAATTGGCGCCACAAACATAGAACAGTTTTAGCTGTAAGTGAAGTTGGGAAATGAACTTCACTTATTCGATGAACATTTTTACTTTTCATTTTTGCTGGAGTAGGTTGTTGCCAATTCGGACGCAGGGAATCAAACCAAAGTTTGGGACTAATCCGGGTTGATTTAAATCATATTTAAATCAGTCGATTTAAGAAAAAAACATTGATATAAATCACTTGTTCTGCAATTGTTATTTAACTTAATTTAACTTACCAGATTATTACCAATGTTTTTAGTCGAGAACTATTTATGTATAATTTAATAATAGGAAAAAGAGCAGGATCTTTTTCCAAATGTCATGAAATATAAAAACTAACCACTATAGCTTCAGCTCTCATTATAATAATAAAAACTAAATATAAGCTACTCGTAAACTACGAATAATAAATCGATTTAAAAAATACGGGTATTTTTTGTGTATTATCAGATATGTAAAAATCAAAATTTGGTCAACTACCTCATTATAGAGATAGGTACTTATTTCCAAAAATTTGGCATTTTCCTTCAATTCACATAACTAATAATAATATCGCATCATTTCATTAAGGAACATACAGGAAATGGAATGGAGATGACGTTTACATCTGCTTATACGGGGCCTACAGCTTATAGTTGGTCCTGAACCGCTCGGACATAGCGATATTTAAATTTAGTTAAAGATAGTCAATGCTGGGATTTGAACTCAAAATCTCATACTGAACACTTAGTTCGAGTCTAAGCGCGATTTTACCCCTTTCCATTTGAACTGATTTTAGTGATTTTATGTAATCCGAGTGGCAAAAGAAACACCAATTTAGTATCATTCACGTCAGATAGAGTGTCTAGGATATGACGTATGGTAAACGCTTTCTATATTACAAAAAATCACTACCGATATCATTCATAATGTAAATTGGAACACCCAGCAATGGGAAATATATTTAATAAAAATTATTTCAGTGCAAAGACAACAACAAGAGCAAATATCGAAATAACTATCTGGGCAATTGTTTCGTTGGGCGTAGCTATAGCAACAAGTCGAAAGTCCAATGTTTCCTCCTAAACAACAATTCCGCTCCGCAAAAAATAAGCGAGAAGTTCTGGGCGACACAACTTTATTGATAAATACAGAAGTTCGAGTGTAAACCAGTGTTGGCAATAATGAAGATTTAGTGTGCGAAGTATTTCACGGGACAGGCTGCCAACCACAGCTCGGGAAACCAAAAGTTTCTACAGTTTGCAACAATATATCAAGTTATTGACATCCTTTGATGATTTACTGCTATTTTTACCCAGGAAACTGGCGTAATTAAAATTTTTCACTCGGTACTGATGTTTCGTGATGCTCAATTTTAAAAACAAATTGTCATTTTTCTGTTAGAAATTATAAATCTTTAGTAAAAACAATTTAAACTATAAATTCGAATTAGGTTAAATTTATTACTATGAAGATATTGGCATAAACAAAGTAACCAATAGAGAACAGAAAAAAACAGTGGTATTCCTCATGTAGTTCTATTCACATTTAACTGATCTATCTTGGTGATCTAGATTCAAAAATGTAAGTTAAATCTGATACGATTGATAAATGGAATACGTTTTATACTATTAGAAAAGTATGGACAGATCCAAAAAAATTTATTGATGAGAAAGGTGGTTATTTGAATATTCTGAAACAGAATTTGGAAAAATGAACTGAAAATTGGGTTTAAGGGATTCTTAAATCTTTCAACAAGATAATGACCCCAAACATACCAGACGTAATCTGTCTGCTAAAGTAAGAATGTTTATTTATTGTAAAATTGTGGTCAACAGTTAAAAACGCCTCCACAGTCTCTAGATATGAATCCAATTGAACAACTCTGTGATTTATTTTAACAAAATGTATAAAACAAGAGCCCAAAGAATATAAAAGAAGTATTACATTTATGGTAGAAAAATGGGGTAAAATTGACTGTCAATCTCCAAAAAAATTAGTGAGCAGTATGACAAACCGTTTAAGGAAAGTAATTCTAATAAATGGTGGCTCAAAAGATCATAAATTCTTTATAATTTACAGGTGTACGGAGACTAAATTGACGAACTTATTGTTATAATTTTTTTTTCTCGATATCATTACGAAAAGTTTATTTGTTAATATAGTAAGTTATAATATAAAATTTATTTTGTGTATATATACTCAAAGAAAAACTTTAAAAGAATAGAAAACATTTTCCTTTACTGGTGTACGAAGACTAATTGGTTTGAGTATATATCCCTCTGTAATACGTAATACGTACTATAATGAGATAGCGAATGTAAATGCCATTACCATGTGTATACGACAAAGATGCAAGATAAAAGTTTAATAATTCTTGCAGCAGAAATTTATGTCTTTATCAACTGCGGGAAATAAGTGTATAAATAATTTGGTGTGTTTTATGTAATTTGAAATTTCTTTTGCTGAATTCCGTTGAAAAACACTTGAATTTCAAAGCCACTGAAACGAAAACTCTAAACTGGAAAGTTCCAGTGGTAAAATTAACCCTTTGACTGCGATGCGTCTCTGTTTCACGAGTTCCTTTCTCTGGAAAAAACCGCGGTGCGATATCGCGGCCATTAGGCGAGTGTGGCGCCTCTATCGACGGCAAAAGAAGAACATCGGATACACGACGGATGCGATAAAGGACGGGTTTCCCTTTTATGACGTGATGCATTGATACCTAGCGGGCTAAGTAGACACTCGTGGGTACAACCCAACTTTCTTTGATTGACTACGAGTTGATAAGGCTTTATTGTTGGGGAATTTGTTTGCTGAGAACGAGAAGTTGGTATTTCGATACAAATACAGATGGCATCACACAATCAAAATAGCAACAACAGTCATAGGTTGGTTCCTACATTGCATACATTATTGTAAAGTAATGTTTAAATATAAGATTGACTACAAGTTTATAAGGCTTTATTGTCGAGGAATTTGTTTGTTGGGTACAAGGGTACGAATACAGATGGTATCATACAAATAAAATAGCAACAACAATAGTGGTTTGATTCCTACACTGCATACATTATTGTAAATTAATTTAAATATAACACTCTAGTAATAAATCTGTTTGAAAATTAAGAACATACTAATATAGTATCATCATCAGAATCTATAGTAAAACAATCCTAGAATGAAAAGAGAATCAAGTACCTAAGGTATTTGTAATGTGACAAGTTTTACTTGCATTTTAGTAAAATGCATTATAGCCTATACTAGCTCTGAACAGAGCTACAGCTTATAGTGGGTTTCGAATCACTCTGACACAATATTATTTTTATTTTGATAACTATAGGCAATGCTGCGGTATGAACCCTAGATCTCACACTCCGCTTAATTTAAGTCTAATGAGCCATCACTTATTAATATAGTGTATACTTAGAAGAAACAGTGAATCAAACAAAATCACTATTAATCTAGAGACCATAATATGCATTTTTTTTTTGCAAGTAATATAATAAGTACCTACGAATTGACACAATTGTTTGAAATATTATTATCATCGGTAGTAACTGCTGACTTTTGGTTTGGTTACATTTGTTATTGGTCTGTTACAATTAACACTATAAACTGTTTAAATACTTGTATATGTCTTTACAAAATGTATCTCTGTTTTGCGAAATAAAAATTATTTTTTAAGTCACATAATTTCCAAAGAAATTGTAATCGGCCGAGGCGTACGCCAAAGTTCTAGTGACCTTCGAGGATATTAAGATGTATGTGCATTCCGTGTTTAATTAGCCTTAACTATTTAAAAATATTTATTTCTTAATATATTTTTCAATATAAGTTATTAAGTTCAATCGTCAAGGAAAAATTATGAACAAAAGGTAACAGTCACGTATACATTTCGTTATTATAGATGTAATATAAGTTATAATACAAGAAGCGTAAAAAAGACCTTTTAAAATATGCAAAAACTTGGAAACAGTTATATTTTTGTATTAATTACAAATCAATCAACTTTTCAAACAAGAAACTAAATTAAAAGTAATGCCTTTTAAGATGATTAAAAAAAGGTATATTTACATTATTTTTAATTAAAATGATTAAAACACAGTCTGAACAACTGTCATTATGTAAAAATAACTAATCTGAAATATTTTTCTATATATGTCCGCTGTCTTAATTTGCAGTCGTAGAAATAGTTATTTATGGTACAAGTGTGTTACATTATATATAAGTCACGTGGGAAAAGTTTAGCTCACGAGGCCGTTATATACCTATATAAGATTTTTGACAGATGGAATTTCGAAATGACATTTAGGAGCAAAATAGTGTAGAGAAGGTTTTATAACGTAGTTACTATGATACGAACCAAAAAACAGTGAGCTAATATATTTAGCTCAATAATGACTTATGACCTACTTTATTTATCTAAAAACAGCATACTTATATCGTTAAAATTACACGGTGTTGGATAAAAATATTATATGCGAGTTGTGATGTTTACCAAATAAATTAATAAATTATGTTATATTTAATGATTTGTATTTGGAAAATTGAATTGGAAGCAAACCAAATTTGCGCAAGAACGGGGTGAAAACAGCATTAAATTTGTCGTGTTAAGTCAGGAAGAAATTGAATTGGACGCTCCGTATGCGGCCTGTTGTTGAAACAATAGGTTCATTCTTATTTTTATTGCGGGCAAATCTAATCATTCCGGGCCTGCATTGTAGTGATAGAGACTTGTCCACACAGTGATGGATCGTATCGCGGAAAAGTTAAAAAAATACAAAGCTTTATCGAACTACAAATGGGGTTGTACAAGCTCAAACCCGACACAAAAAATTCTATACAATTTCAATTCTAAATGTGCTGATACCGACACAAAAACCAATCGATGAATTAAATTCAAAATAAATAGTTCTCTAAAGCCGTCATTTAACATGCCTACATCACAAACTGCTCTGGTTTTGTCTGCGTTTGTTGGCTATAAATATTGCTTCATTCGCGGTCCTCATTTCCCAGAATACAACTAAATCTATTCTATATGCAATACAGATTAATCCATTAATTTTCATCGTCATTTTAATTAATTTAATTCGGAAATGTCAGTCAAATTTTATTAGGATTAATAATTATAGAAAAGTAAATACAGTCAAATTATTGGACATCTAGTGACTTACCCATTTTAAGCGCAATTAAACGAATTAATAATTCTAAAATAAAACTGTAAATAACTATAATTATACCACTTATGTAATTAGATTGAAATCATTCTTCGTAAAAACCAGATAAGAACGAGACAAGAGCTACAAATTTTAAACCAAGATAAGGCAAGAAATTGTCTTCCAAGAAAATTGCAAGATTTTTTACAATTATTGTGGTCTTGCATTTTTTTCTGCTAATTTTAAATCTGGATTTATTATATGTAGCTACCTATAAATATTTGTCAATGTTTATGAAAATTATGGAGTATAGACATATTTTTTAAATGTAGTAACATTCATCATTAATATATGAATGTTATTTACGTACAAGTACAAAAATATGTACCTAATTATTATTAATTTATTTTTTTAAACATTATGCAGGTAAATTTCATTAATAAAATATATAATAGTAATAATTATTGAATAAGTAATATATTTATATAAAAACATAAAATCAAAAGTTAAGGCACAAAATGCTTTCTTATAACCAAGGATGCTTTGGAAAAATGATATTCTGCTTGTACAAATGTCGCTATTGTGCTAAAATATACGTATATTATGTGCAGCAACACTTTTTTAGAATATTCATTTGATATTAATAATAAATAACATAATTTTAACAAAAAAATGTTCATGTGATAAAAAGATTAATTTATTATATATTCAAGGTCATTTACGAATAGGGGAATCCCTGACTACCTTTTAATATGCAAGACAAGAAATATGCAACAGTAATGAAAGATACGATATACTTAAATGTTCTGTCTTGTTTTTCAAGGGGGATGTCGTAGAGATGTGAGCACAGTCGCAAAGAAGTAGATAGTCGGGAAGTTATTGTAAAGCAATAAATTCTTGCCCATATGTAATTAGGTTAAAATCACCATCCGTAAAAACCAGTCGTCTTAATATTTATTACCCGACTTTGAAGTACTTTAATTTGAGTAAATCACAATTATCCATCATAAAAACCAATCAACGTTATTGTTCTAATTAAGCCAAGAAATCGGTTATATGATAAAAATTACTTTAAAATATAAAACTTTTAAATATTCATGTTCAACATAACATTTCTAGTTGGAACAAGGCGTTACGTATTTTGTTAAGAACTTGTATCGTGACAAATTTTACTTGTATTTAATTGGTGTACGATATCAGCCTAAAGCCTCTGCAAGAGACTTACAGATTATAACGGATATCGAAGCCGCATTATTATCTGCCAGGAATATATCATGCTCACATTTTTACACTGATATATTCATTCATGCAGCTTTTGATTCTGGATATTCGAGGACATAAACCAAAGCTTATATTGACATAATTGCAGGATTATGGACATATTTTAACTTTTAATTTGATGAATTTTGAAATAGGGCCATTGGAAAGTATGATATATGGATCAAAAACTGTCGTATATCATGAACAAGAGAATTATACTTTGTATCTTTTATTCATGCAAGAATAACAAAAGCTTTTCTAAAATTAAAATAATAAATGAAAATATTGGTGAATTCAATGTTCAAAGAATTGCATTACCATTAATAAAATGTTGCAATAGTTTGGAATTACTGAGATCGTGAGTTCGATTCTTTGAACGTACATGCTATAAATATCACTTGTAGGAAGCTTTTTCTCCTGGCACTCCGATTTTCTTCTGTCGTTACTGAACCTCTAACCTCTAATCTCTACTAAACTACTATACTACACAAGGAAGAAGTCACTTCTGTCCTCTAAGTGAAAGTACAATGAGAAAACGGTAGACTACAATGAGACGACTCGCCAATGGGGTCCTCCACCATTATTTAAAAATTTTATATATGATTTTTTTTCTTAATTGAAAGCGAGATGTAGTTTCAGAAAGTCGTAATTGTTATTTGTTAAGTCATAGTAATTTTTAAATTTTAACAATGGGGTTCGCTATCTATTTCAACTGTTATAAAAATATAAAAATATGTTTTACCCAACACCGTGTAATTACAGCGTTATAATGATGATGTTTTTAGATAAATAAGATAAGTCATAAAACAGATCTTTCATTTCTATATCGAGAGTATTTTTTTCACAAATTTCCTTGACCGCACAATTTTGACAACAATTATTTGTTTTCTAAATTCTGATTAGGTCTGAAATACCCTTTGTATTTAATTTACTCAACAGTAGTGTTGGAAATAGCAAGAATTTGGAATTGGGTATATATCTGAGAGAGAAAGGTGTAATATTGTGACGAAGATATTAAAGGTACTAAAGACTCAAATGACTTAAAAACGAATTAGGTACTTCATTTAACTTTGTTAGTTTCCATCATACAGAATTAAAGTCTAGATTGACTATAAGTGATCAATTTCCTAATTTGCTACTATGCTGAAAGATCTCATTGTCAATGCATATTACAAGAGCAGTGAACTGGCATTTATACCTCATAAAGATGAGGAAGCACGTTAGGTTCCTGTAGCAAGGCATACATAAAACAATCAATCGCTTACAAAATTTTATGAAGATCAAATAACCTATGTAGTTAATGAATTACAAAGTAGTTTAATTTCTGACTTCAGCAGACGATGGAACTCTTACAAAATATGGTAAGAGTATTAAATGAGGATGTTGTCGGCACTTGGTGGAACGTTTTTCAAAGTTAAATAATAAAATAAAAACATTTGGTGATGTCCACGAAACGTTCACCTGGACAAGTGTTTTTATTTTATTATTTAAATATGGTAAGTTTTTTAAGGCTGAGCGAATGCACCTTCTTCCCTTCTTGTCATGTTTTGTAAAAACTAATATGTTTTTGGACACTTTCTCACGAATCCAGAATGACAGGTGATAAATGTAAAATCAAGTGTTCAAACACTCAGATCTAATGACATATGAAAAAGATTTCATATTGTTACAATGGATTTTGTAATAATTAACCCTTCTGTAACAGTACTGTGATTTAATGGGATGGACAGAATAATTTCTGACTTCATCAGACGATGGAATTTTTACAAAATATAGTAAGTTATTTAAGGCTGGACAGATGCACCCTTTTCCCTCCTTGCCATGTTTTGTAAAAACTAATATGCTTTTGGACACTTTCTCACGAATTTAGAATGACAGTTCAAGAGTCCAAACGCTCAGATCTAGTAACATATGGAACGTTTCATATTGTTAGAATGGCTTTTGTAATGATTAACCCTTCTGTAACTGTAGTATATTATAATTTGGAAAGGAATACGGCAGCGAAGTTATATTTCCGCAGTTCATCCGAAATATGAAAGCAAGTTTCATTGTCAGGCTTTTAATTAAAATTCTTGGCACGGTAGCAACATATTGTTGTCTGCAAGTTTTTCGAGATAAGTGTGAGAGTAATTCCCTGAACAAGATCCTCCCGCCCGCCATGAGTGAATAATCATCAAACTAAGTTGGTTCTGTAGTTGCGCGATTCACTCTTACGAGCTTTTCAAGTCTGGCGAACACAAAACAGAATTACCCAAATAAAGCAGGTAGCATTTACAGCAACCGCGTTCCATAATCCCCGCATTTACATCGTTTCTCCGTTAGCGCGGACAGGAACCCTGATAAGGAACTCGAGACACCATCTATTATTTCACTTTTGAAACGCGAGACTGACAACAGCGTCTTGTAGGATTTACTTAGTTAAATGGGAGTCGAATTGCGGGAATTACAGCGGCTAGGGTTGCGTCTTACATGGCACAAAAGGAGTAAGTAGTGTGCGTGGATATTTCACTTATTTTAAACGCTCATGTCGCTTCCGATATACAACCTCAACAATGTTAAGCTCATTCCTGACGCAAGGATTCCAGCTCTGATTACTTTCTCTTCTATTTCTGGGTGTAGCAACTCAATTATTCTCACGAATTTTGTCGAGTATCATGATCGGTATACATACCGTACGTCCAAGACCAAAGTTGGTATAGCACAAAAGGAAAGTGTGCGTGGATATTTCACTTATTTTAAACGCTCATGTCGCTTCCGATATACAACCTCAACAATGTTAAGCTCATTCCTGAAGCAAGGATTCCAGCTCTGATTACTTTCTCCCCTATTTCTGGGTGTAGCAACTCAATTATATTCACGAAATTTGCCGAGAATTATGATTTACCGATATGTACATATCGTGAGTCCAAGACAAAAGTTGGCATAGACATTAAACATGAGACAACAGGGGGTAATAACTAAGTTAAAATATTGTACAGGACAGTAGCTCGTGGTACATATTTATGGGTGTGCTGCATCAAACAAAAGAGAAAATAAAATATGAATCAAAGGAATTAAATTTTCTTTATAGTTTTAAAGTTTTAATCAGGGCACCGATTAAAAAAAACCGGTAATCGATATTTTCAACAAAATATATGAACTTTACCCGTCATTTTAACCGATATCTTTAAAGCCGAAAAGAATACTCCGAATGTATTATACGAATTTTTTTGAATATCCTTGTTTGATTTTGTATGCATCTCGAAAAATAATCGCTTTTCGTTGGTCCATAATATATTTTTTATTAACGTATCCAATAACCGGTTTAAACCGGTTTGCAATTTTTAAAAACCGGTTTTCGAACTAAAACCGTTATTTTTATAACGTTCTCAACATGGGTTAACAGTTAACCAGTATTTTTTTGGATCGCATATAACGTACCTTTTTAAATTCGGATCACTTATTTTTCATAATTTGACTGAATTAGTATACCCCCTACACAAAACTGATTTAAGTGATCCTCTCACCGAAGTAAATCATAAAGATCAGATCGAACTGATCTGATTTGATCCGACTGGCAAATGAAATGCCATTATTGCTACAGCGTTATATCAATGACAGATAGAATCAAAGATTTTCTGTTTGCTACTGACTCCAAAACTCTCGAAGAATAATTTGATTTTCATATTAATTTCTAATAAAATATGAGAAATAACGTTGATACTATATAAATAAAATGATGAAAGTAAATATTATAACTAATTTGTTCCCGAAAGTTCCACTTATATAAAACTTTGCAATAATAAATTTAAGTACTACTCGTAAGTTGTCTACCTTATTGAAAATATTTTATTTTCTTGGTGGATTTAAATAAAAATATATAACACTTGGCAAGTTTTTCTTGGGCAAGTGATGAATTTCCTCATTTTTATTATGAATAAATACCGGTTTACTTGTTAGACTTCTGAGGTTAAAGAAATTTTTTAGAAGAATATTAAAGAATACTTTAAAAGTCCTTATAAATTTGGGAAAATCTGCACCTAATTGGTTGATTTCTGCCCGATTTCAATTTGTTATTTATTTCAACCGCCGAATCGTGTATCATGATTTTGTCGTTGTCCTATTTAAAATTCTGAAACAGTTTAATCTGAGTTGGCAAGTTTTATTACCCATTAAAAGTTGTTTCAAATTTATCGCTGTGACATTTATACTAGCTTAGATACATTTCAAATAATAAAATTAGTTCAAATTGAAACTAGGATTAGACTCAGATATTCAAGCTATCAAAACAAAGTTGTAGAGAATAGTGCAAAATTTTTAGTGTGGTTGGTATTTACAATTAAAATTACATTGTCAAGCATTTTGCATTTTTTTTTATTTTGAGGTTAGTTGTAATGTAATATACCTAGTGGCGACAACTTCAGATCAATACATCAAGAAGACTTACAAATTACAAATTTTATCGTATGATTATTTAATGTGACTGACTTCACTTTGTTTTCCTGTAAATTATACATTTCCGTAATAATATGATTGACCAGTTATTTGTAGCATCAAATTTCCTGGAATCTTATATAGGTCATTGAATACTCTACTTTCTACTATAGAAGTATTGCATACCAAATTGTTTTAATTACATTAATTTTCCTAATAAGTTCTACACACAGTACACTTTAACATTAAATAAAATATTTGATATGATGACCTTTACTATTAATGAAAGAGTTTGATATACCTACAATTTTACAAAACTACTCATTATTGTACATCTATAAATATACCTTTAAATCAACAACCATGAAAGAAGTATTTTAATTTATTTGTGGCAGAAAAAGAATCATTAATTATTTAGAATATTGGGTGAATACTAGAAACCCTGACATAGAAAATTAACATTGTAAAAGAGAAAAGTAAATATGATGTGATGTATTTATGTAGTAGTCTGCGTTTTAAAGCATTGTAAGACATTTTTTATGTGCACAAGAAAGTAGACATTTGCCGATCCAGACCTATAAAATCTCACTATTCCCTAGGGAAGAAAAAAACAGTTCGTGTACGGACTAACAGATGGCGTTTAATGCATTAGAAATAATAACCAGAATAAAATACGTCAATATGCTTTTAAAATATTGTAACTTAATTTTGATATTTACGTTAGTTTCTAGGTATTTTTATTATGTATTTTGTAAATAATATAACAGAATTGCTAACCGTATTTACATGTCAAAATAAAATATTTGTTTTTTTGTTCTTATTCTATTTCTAATGTTGGTAATCAATTTCACAATTTTCATTATGGTTATACATATCCTTCGGACCAGAAAACAACTTTCCTATCTAGTAGCACAAATAATTATTGTGTGCCATTATATTTGTAAAAGATTATTTAATTTAAAGTTTGGAAGTTAGTAAGATTATATTTGACGTTTGAAATGAAGTGAAGTTGGATAAGAACCCTGATACTCACTAAACAAGGGGAGAAGTGTGGTATTTCAGCCGCCTTTTGAATGATATAATTTTAATAGCAGTTGTTTCCTTATTCTATTGATTATAGATAAAAATTAAACATCGTGCAAGACCTCATTCACTATCATCATGATGGTTTGGAAATTAGTAAAGCATAGCTTTCTATATTAAATATGTTGTAATACGTTTCTTAGTTACTTGTTTACTTGCTTTGTTATGTAATTGTGTTATTACCCTGAAGAAGGCAGCAGTTTATGCCGCCGAAACATTGGGTTTATAAAATAAATAATTACAGAACTACAACTAAAAAAGTTGTTTTATTGAAACAAGAAAATTATGTCAAAAAAAAAATTGCCAAAATCAGTTTTTTGTTCATTTCTAGTGAACTATCATTTTTTTGGAAAAACAAATATATAATTAAAATGGCCAATTAATGCGGCAGCTATGCCCCATTTAACCGATTTTGTATCTTTTACGGTTCTCGAGATCCCTATAGTTAGTCTCTTAAAACAGACACCTGTATTTGTATTAGCTGAGTGAGCTGAATCTACTTACTTTTGAAGGAGAAGTTGCTTACCATAGTTGATTATTAGTTACTTTAAGTTGTAATCTTCCCAACCTAAGTTCATCCCATTTCAAGAAGCGTCTCCCTAAATCTAAACGGCCACCTGTATTTCTGTTAGGTGCGTAAAGCTGAATCTACTTATTTCCGACGCCGAAGTTACTTACCATAGTTGATTATTAGTTACTTTAAGTTGTTTCTAGAAGCGTCTCCCTAAATCATTTCCTTATATTTATTCTGCGTCAAGCCTGTTTGCGTAAGCCTAGCAATTAAAATGCAAACATCGGCTTGCAAGACAATTAATTTCACGGTGACTGCACGTAGTTGGCTATGCACGCCACGGCGTGAGCGACACTACCGCCACCTAGCGACCGACACCGATTAACACGACACTTTTAAACTGGTGCATCGCTGATTAATTGCAGCCAAGGAAATTGTTAATTAACCAGATGAGGTGCAGCTTTTTCCACTGTCACTTGCTACGTAAATAAGTTACACTAGATGTTACGAAGTTTCAACTTTGTTATACATAAATTATTATTGACAAGTTGTGGCGGAGAATAAGTTTTAAATTTAATGCTGACAAGTTTTTGTTTGCATTTATAATGACACACGCTAATACATAAATTAATAACCTAAATAGTGAAAAGGCAAACGTCTTTCAGAAGGATCATTATCATAAAATATTACAACAATGCATTAAAAAACAATATTAAAGTAACAAACCAGTTTAATTCTCTCCACGACTGCTACAATGCCCGAAAGGTGATATCAGATTTACGCTTTTTACGGTACAAATATATAATTACGGATATCTGCTATAAAGTTTAGTACATATTAGTACATCGATCAATGAGTAAATATAATGTAAAGAGAGTGACAGACGGATGTTGGACAGGGATTTTTTAATAACACAAGTTTTCAATTCTTCAACGTTACGGTTTAATTTAAACCATTATCAAGAGTTTACGGTTTCTTGATGGTGCAAGGGATTTTGAAGTCTAGTCTCAGTGTTTCAGGCAACTTTATGTGTCTTGATGTTGATATGTATCCGATGTTTCAATGTTGTAATATTGATAGTGTCCAGTAAATTTATTAACCGCCATTGTACCAAATTTACTCGATCATTAATTACTTGTAATAGTAAAATAGGATTAAGTGGAAACAAATTTGAACTATAAAATTTTAGCTAGTGACATAATAGTAAATTATTATTTATAAAAATCTAATATATTCATAATTAATTAAAATATTTCAGAAAAACACATCAGATCTTTACGAAAACACCACCTCTGGTTGCGCGATTAACACCAAAATCTAATCAGATCTAATCTAGAGTGTCACAATATTATATCCAAATTTTCAATTTTATTCACTAGTATTGAAGTAATCGTTACGACATCCATCCATACACACGGACTGACATCCTCGTAAAAATATTAAAATTGTGTTCTAGGGACTCTAAAACGTACTTATCTATTTAAAACTTACTATAGCATGATTCCAATACTTACTTTTACAATTCTTACTGAGTGGCGAGAGATAAAAAGATAAATTAGTAGTGTATTCTGTGTAAAATGTAAAGTAAATCAAGGAAATAACAAGTTATTTAATTCGGAATTAATTTGCAAGATGCAAACTAACCCAGCATTTAGTAGTTAGTCTAAAATATATTCAACTCTAATAAACAGCGAGCCAAGTTGGGTAATACGTTTAAGTCTGCAACAAAACCAGCTAGGATCCACATTTCACCATTACTGTGCAGATAGTTCCCGCACAATTAGACTCTCTATTCTTCTACTGTTCGTAGGACACAGGGCGGGGCTGATGTATGAACTAGGCCGAACTTTTAAGCCCTTCTGCCCTTGAACCGGCGGCAAGGATGTACAGTATTGTATTAAGTGAAAAACTTTTCTCGTTTCACCCAACTTAAACACGGAACAGTTAAGTATGTTGTAAATAGGTATTTAGGCGTCTGCGCCAAAATTTCTCCTGATATAAGTTATTCGGATACTAATCATCTTCTGAGTAGGGGAAAAGTGTCTAAAATGATCCCTCAAGATAAAATGATCCAGTGCTGTTTCTGCTGAGAACAGTTCTATATCTAATAGTTCTATGTAGAATCATTGTTCCCACTATATATCTAGTCGCTAGTTGAAATTTCAAACGAATGTTAGCGCTGTTATTATTTTGAGCAAAAAAATAAAAAAAATTATGTGTTTGATGTTAAGAAAGATTTTTTTATGTTGCATAACTTTTGTCTTAGCAGGTTTTATTCACGAATTTAATTACAATTCAAAATTAAAGTAGTTAGGGTTTCGGTTTTGCATGGGAAATAAATGAGGTTATTTTCGTAAATTGGGTGTTTGGGCTAAAACAATCCCATTGTAACGGGATACCACACCATTTTTTTTTTTATTTTTAGGGATAATAATATACAAACAGCTCTTCAAAGCTATAATCTTATTATTTTGTCGTATTATCGTGCTATTTACTATTTTTTAACGGTATCATTTTGTACAAATCCTAGAGATCATTTTATACACATAGGTGTACAAAATGATCCTTTAATATGACAGTAATAGCTATTAATATATTGAGGATAATTATGAGTATCATAATTGTCGCAGATATCAATTGAATTCCGAGTTCGGAGAGCGAGGATTTTAAGACATCTAAGGTCTGGTATGATTTATAACATCCGTGGTTTGTTCAATAGTTTACCGGTTTCACGTTTTTAACAAATATTATTTATAAAATTATCTTGTGAGTAACGTTTTTCTGACGAAATCTGTACGGTAATATTATTACCCTACTGACTTGTCAAAATTATATACGAGAAATTATGACTTAGTTACTCTGCTTACTTTTGTCTAATATGCTAAAACCGGTAAAAAATTAAAAGTATAGTTAATGGGTTAGGTAAATTAAATTCGCGTTAATCTGAAAATAACGAAGGTGTACCTTTTATATCAATGCCCATCTTAAAGAGATGATTTTAGACATCTTTCCCCTATATACATATATACAGTACGTGTATGTAGTAGTTTCATGTTGTGTCATTAGTAAATTTCAATCTAGAGGAAAATTGATATGGTACATTTTATTCCCTAGATTTAGGAAAACAATACAAAAATTTCATAAATGCAAATAAAAATAATAGTAAAGCTATGTATGAACATAAAACTGTACAATTGTTATGTTTAGATTATTAGCTACACTCTTTATATTCTCCTTTCAGGAAAATATATTCCTGATATCGCATCTCCAAAATACAATTCATTGCAAAAAACTCAATAAATGCAAATAAAAATAATAGAAAAGATATGTACGAACATAAAACTGTAAAGTTGTGATTATAAAACTACTGGAAATATGTTTAGATTATTAGCTACACTCTTTACATTCTCCTTCCAGGAAAATATATTCCTGAGCTCGCATCTCCAAATACAATCCATTGCAAAAAAACTCAATAAATACAAATAGAAATAATAGCAAATATATGTATGAACATAAAACTATAAAGTTGTGATTATAAAACTAGTGGAGATATATTTAGATTATTAGCTACACTCTTTATATTCTCTTTTCAGGAAAATATATTCCTGAGCTCGCATCTCCAAAATACAATCCATTGCAAAAAAACTCAATAAATACAAATAGAAATAATAGCAAATATATGTATGAACATAAAACTATAAAGTTGTGATTATAAAACTAGTGGAGATATGTTTAGATTATTAGCTACACTCTTTACATTCTCCTTTCAGGAAAATATATTCTTGAGCTCGCATCTCCAAAATACAATCCATTGTAAAAAACTCAATAAATACAAATAGAAATAATAGAAAAGATATGTATGAACATAAAACTATAAAGTTGTGATTATAAAACTAGTGGAGATATATTTAGATTATTAGCTACACTCTTTACATTCTCCTTTCAGGAAAATATATTCCTGAGCTCGCATCTCCAAAATACAATCCATTGCAAAAAACCCATAAAGCTGGATGCGGCGTTAGTGCAAAAAGCGCCCGCATAGAGCGCTGCCTTGGCGTCACTTTAACGCGATTTTACGTTCTCGATTTCACATTTAAAATTTCGATATTTACATTCGGATTCCATTCCATTCCTGTATGAAGCGGCAACGGAACTTGTCTTATCATTCAGCAGTGAGCGAGGCTCCAGTGGCTCCAAACAGGTGGAAACTGGATAATGGAACGCGGGGCGGAAATGTAGACAGGTACGGAAAATAGAACATGAGATGCAATTGTTCTATGGAGATGCCGGTAATAAAGAGTTTACACGCGGACAACCAAGTTCTCGTTTCTGTTCTACAACCAAATTGGTTACAAGGTTACAACCACGGGCAGTGGTGGTTTAGATCTAGGGTTCAAATCCTAGTGGTGACAAACCTTTAACCAAAAATATACCGCTGTGTTCGAGTGGTTCGAAACTCAATATAAAGTGTAAGTTCCCGACTTGTTACTGGATTTCGGTCTGTTGTACAGCGTAAATTAATTAAATCAAATAAACCAATCTTGGTTCGTTATTAAATTAATAAACATTCGAACATGAGAGATGCAATTGTTCTATGTAGATGCTGGTAATAAAGTGTTTACACGCGGACAACCAACTTCTCGTTTCAATAACCAAATTGGTTACAAGGTTACAACCATGGGTACGACTTGGTGAGATCTAGGGTTTTAATCCTTGTAGTAACAAACCTTCAACCAAAAATATATCGTTGTGTCCGAGTGGTTCGAAACCCAATATAAGCTGTAAGTTCCCGACCTGTTACTGGATTTCGGTCTGTTGTACAGCGTAAATTAATTAAATCAAATAAACCAATCTTGGTTCGTAATTAAATTAATAAACATTCGATCATGAGAGATGCAATTGTTCTATGTAGATGCTGGTAATAAAGTGTTTACACGCGGACAACCAAATTCTCGTTTCTATTCCACAACCAAATACATGATTCGTAATCATCACAATTAACAGTTTTTTTTAAATTAATATAACGTTTTAAATTTATTAAATTCGTAAGGAATTTGTGAAGATTTTTGTATTCCTAAAATAAATATTCCTAACATCTTTTTAAGGCACTTGTTTTGTGACAAGTATTTCTTACATTTCATCGATTTATATTGTTAATTAATAAGTTAGGGGGGCGGAAATGTAGACAGGTACGGAAAATAGAACTTGAGAGATGCAATTGTTCTATGTAGATGTCGGTAATAAAGTGTTTACACGCGGACAACCAAGTTCTCGGTTCTATTCTACTACCAAATTGGTTACAAGATTACAACCATGGGCAGTGGTGCTTTACTTACCACTTTGTGAGATCTAGGGTTCTAATCCTTTCTTTAATCAAATTGGTTACAATGTTCCTAATCATCACAATTAACGCAGTTTTTTTAAATTAATACATCTTTCTAAATTTATTAACATTCGTAAGAAATTCGTGAACATTTGTGTACTCCTGATATAAATATTCCTAACATATTTCTCAGGATTAGTTTCCTCTTATATTCTTATTCCACATCATTACTAGTGGTATGACCATCCTAAGTGAAACAGAGTGTCAAGTACTTAAGGTATTTTACAACAAAGAACCTAAGAAATTTAAGGCACTTTTGTGATAAGTTATACTTGCATTTCATCGATTTATTTTGTTACAGACATAATACAAAAATTTATTTAATATCTTGTTGGACAAAGAAATAAAATAATTTTATAAGACGGTATATTGTTCCATGAATTGTTTGGGACACGAGAAGTGCTCCAAAAACAGGAATGGAATAATACGTTATATAAAACTAGTATAATATACTATTCCACTTTTAGTTAGAAGCGTTCACTATTACTACTTAATTGGTAGTATACACTCCCTATGACTATTTTTAGTTTTTTTTTGTTCGTACTTGTTTTCTTTCATTCAAAAACTGAGTACAGAAAATAATTTTATATTTTAGCAGGGTGACATATTTACCCTAATTCTGTAAGGAAGTTACTAACTCTTAGCAACGTTACTAACATCATTAGCCAATCAAAATAGTCGACACTAAATAAAATATGAAAATGACAGCTTTTACAAATATTTCTATTGGTTAAAATTGTTAGTGACGTTACTAAGAGCTAGTAACTTCTTTACAGAATTGGGGTGAATGTCATATTACAAAAGTAACTAAAGAAAGGTTTGAATATCATCATTTGAATGTATTGAATTTGCTAATTGGCTTTAAAGTAGTCCTGTCCCAAATATTATTGAAATAGTAGGGCACAAGATAACACAATACCTGCGGTATGATCCACAGCGAACCATTTAAGAAATTAAATTAAAACTAGAATACATTTGGGATAAATTTAAAAATTCAGACAGTTACAAAATTACGAAAAATGTCGTCCGAACTTGTTGTCAGTAATTTTTTAAGTTGTTTTCTTAAAAATAAGTTTATAAGTTAATTATGTCAGTAAATATATAATTTTTCTTCTAAAATATCATCATTATAAACCTATCTTCAGGTGTACGTGTCAACAATTGATAGTAAATATGAGCAGCTATTTATAATAAATCACAGGACGTCAAAACATATAGTTGTTAAGGCTCGTATGCATAAATTCGATTATGTTCACATACACCATATATTTGATGTAGAATTTAATTTTGAACAACTTTGTACTATTGTATTTTTGCTCTAAATCTATCAAAAGAGAGAGTATCCGCAATTGTTTGAAATCGCACGTTAAAGTCTTATGTTCTGCGTTTCGTTGCACATTCTGTATACAATTGAAAGTCACAAAAATCTCTAATTTGAACCTCAGATCTTATACCCCGTTCAAATTGAATCGAAGTGTTTTAACCATTCCAAGTAAGCCACCGGTAACCTTATGTCTTATAGTAAATGATTCTCTGATTAGAATTAATATTTCTTTGGAACAACCAATTCTATATTTACAATTTAAAACCTACAAACCCCGTTGCTTGAAATGAGCAGAATCCCGTCCCACATAACTATTTCTTCCAGCGCGCAGTGCGATGTTTTGTAGGTAAATTCGAATATAATTTAGCACAATAGCCAGCTAGAATACTAAACAGGCCGACTTGTAGCACAATACAAAGCGAGGCATAATATAAGCCGCCGGAGATAATGTTCCGCTCAGCCAATGCCGTCGTGGAAATGTAAATAAAATACACCACATTATAGACACATTGTTTTCTTTGCCATTATCTAATAAACTATTATGCTACGACTCGCTTCAGACTTCAGCTCAACACTGCTTTTTACAAATGAAATCTGCACACACAGAAAAGCTATGTGTATGAATATGTTATATTCAACGCGAAAATTTTGTACATGGAATGGTTTATTGTTACAATTAAATATACTATTGGTATACATGGTACAAATTTAGATGTTGATACAAGTGGCGTACATTAAATGTAAACTACATAATCTCTGATTATCCACGAGTTAAACCAGTAAGCATAAAATTATTTTCGGCAGAACCAAATTGCTTTAATTTCTCATTTGTATTAAATGTAACAGAAAGTATACATTTGATCAGCGCATGAAAGCGAACTAAGATAGCCAGATATAAATCTGCTTCGGTCAGTGAAGTGTGTTTGGTCTGTTCTCAAAGTCATGAGTCATACAAAGATGGTACATTTGGGGCGTAAATTGGTGAGCTCGCTATAAGCAGAAAAATCTCTGCTTGTATCTTATATATAATCATATATTATTCTAACTTAAATGAATAAAAGAAGATTATATTAAAAGTCTTACAGGCTCTGTATTTAAATATTTGTTAAATTCACATTCTTTTGATAACAAAAAAATTAATCATAAAGCAATAAAAACATAACGGGAAAAATTTTTTTTTTTCTAAATTTGATAGAATTATAATTATAATATATTAATTTTGATTCACTCCAAAGAATATATTCTTTATGAGATTTGGGGTTGCAGAATGCTTATTTAAGTGATCCATTTCATATTTCTGTAGATAATTTTAAAAAACATTATCGCGGTTACCACAAATTCTAGTATTAGATATAAGTATTCCTGCAGTACAGTGGAACCTTATTGAAAATCAAAAAGAAGCATTTTTATACCTGCCCATATAAGGGTATAAAAATTTATTTAACGTTTCCTTGCACAAGGAAATTGTCAATCTAGTGTTGGAAAAGAATTACATTTGCCTTATTCACAGCCTGTAGTAGGTAGAATTATTAATGAAGTAACGATAGTTTTCACACATTGTATGCTACATTGATTTATATGTATTTTAGTTTTCCGGAGAAATTAAATTTACAAGTTGCTACCATGTTTATACTGCAAATATATACATAAATATACATAAGTATTAGGAAAAATGTGATTTAAATACCAATATTCAATAAATAAAATTATAGTTATCAAAAATATATGTCTGAAAAACAAATTTTTGAAACGACAAAAACTAACTTCATGTAATTGGGGTAACCACGTTGTTCATATTTAAACAATTAACGATGTTACTAAAATAGCTACTACAGAATATAAAATAATTAGTAAAGTTGCTACTTATCCACTTCTATAACCACTTCCTTACAGAATGGGGTTCAATATACTATTTTCAAGGTAAAATGCCTATGACAACACTTTTCTGGGACATACGGTATATCAATTAGTATATCATTGAACGAAATTCCTAGAATGATTGATATACAAAATCAATGCCAGAATTAACTGAAGCAAAGATATCGCATAACAATTTTGTTTGAATTTTTGTAGTGCAGCAATTTCAATTGTCCTGCACTTTATAGTAGATTTGACATAACCCCTTGAAGTATGTTGCCACACGGTTTTGAATACATACGTGATTTGTTTGAAGGTATAGCTATAGAAAAGGTTTTGGTTTTTATTTTGTTTTTAAGCAGATATTTTACGGTGAATTGAAACACTAGTGGAGCAGTAGAAATATTTTAATATTTCATTGTAAGCGCAAACAGAGTTTGCAAAGAGAAAAATAAAAAATCTTACAATTCCACACCAAGCAAGAATAAACACAAAACAAAAAATGTTCGTTACAAAGTGTTCAAATCGTCATTACACTCTCTCCGCCTGAATTGAAGGAGGAAAATGTCGGTGTATTTATTCAGAATAATGAATATGCTTTATTTGAGCGACTGCTCCACTTCGTAAATAATAAATTCTTGAACAAACAAGGCCAAGAATACTGAACGAAGTGTGCCATGACGCCAAGATCGAATGAATAAATTATGCCCCGAGAAACCAACACAGAAAAGAGAAAATGTGGTTGCCATGGTAACGCCGACGCAACTTAAAGGTTCGATTCTGCGATGCGCGATTTTTTATGTTGCCTGAATTAATTACTTGGAAAACTCACTGTTTTTGAAAGGCTACAAAGTGTGTTTTGATTTATCATCGCGGTTTGCCATGGAACTGCAAGGATCCTAATTTATTAAGGGCAAGGACCCTTGACATCTGCCCTTTCAAATTCACCTCAGCTTTAGAATTTCAACCCAGAAAAGAAATGTATATCAGGACAGGTATTGTCGAGTTTGGCAGTTACTCTGTCTCAGTTATTCGTAGACTGTCTTGTCCTGACGTATGACTTATGAGTAAAGTTGATAGTTATATTCACAAAAAATATAAAAAAAATTAACGCATAATATGCACAATAATATATAATATAAAAATATGCATCAAAATAATCATTTTATGCAAAAAATAATCAAAATATGCATATGTACATTTTATTATAAAATCACGTTTTTCTAAAATATATAAATATGTACCGAAAAATAATAATAATTGTACTAAATATCTCCTTATTTGTAAGTTTTAGCTGTGGTAACATCCGAAATATTTTTCTGCATTAACAAAATTCAATTAAGATATTAAAAACAAAACTTAAAGTTTAGGTTTATGACTTCGGTGACCTCACCAATCGATTCTAAGGGCAAAATTACATAAGTATACCGATTTTTATTTTTTTATTTCAACGGATACAATTTTTAGAGTGGAAAACGAAAATCATAAAAGTGAGAAAAAGCTAAGGCCATTTTCAGTTTTTCTTGATTTTTAGGTATAGCTTTGAACTCTAATATATCGAGATTCGGAAGAGATAATTGAAATCTGTTTGAAAATTTGAAATCAGCGCTTCGACATCTATTTAAGTCCAAAAAATGAAAAATTTTGGAGACAAAAAGTTTTTAGCCGAAAAATTGAAATTTAGGTTATTTCGTTTTTTTTTATTTTTCACCTAATCGTTCCAAAGAACATATATGTTGGCAAAACATTACTGTATAAAACTTGTCCCGTAGATTCGAAGGGGTAAAATAGTTGATATTGTATTTCCACCCATTTTTTAAATATATAGGTATATTAAAAAATTCACTTTTTTGAGGTACAAATTTGAGAGCACATATCTCCGAAACTAAAAGAGATAATCAAATTCTGTTTGTAAATTTGGTATTAACGTAGATATTTCATTAAAAAAAATTATAAACATAATTTTGTAAAATTTGAAAATTTTTCAGCTAAAAATTCGATATTTTAAAATATTTTCGAGTTTACGCAAAAATAAGCGAAAACGGTCTTTACATTTATAAATATTGAAGATGTATTATAGAACCTTACTCACACTCATTTCATAGTAGTTCAAGAAAAATACCAATAGATGGCATTACGAAAATATGTCTCTGCAATTGGCCTACAATTTGTGGTAGGTTCGGATCCACTTCGACACAACAGCATTTTTTATTTTATTAGTTGGCGACGCTGGGAATCGAACCCCAGATCTCACACCTCAAACAATCGTAGTTGCATCGCGCTAACAAAGTGATCCACCGCTGCCCGCACAGACCAAACTTACAATAAGGTCTTGCACGGTTTTTTTCGCTTTAATCGATAGAATAATGAAAAATATTAAACCCGTATTTTTAATTTTTCCCCAAATTAATCTTTAATAATGAAAAAACTGCAATTAAAAATGATGTGCGTGAAAACGCGGCTGAATTACCCCACTTCCCCTCTTGTCTAGTGACGTATCAGGATTCTTGCCTAACTTCCCTTCGATTCAAACGTCAAATATAATGTTTTAACTTCCAAAATGACAAATTAAATAATCTTGTGCAAATATAGTGGCGCACAAAAGCCTTACAATGCTTTCAATCACGCACTGTCCACTTTATCAACTTTCAAACAAGCCACCATGCCCCTTCCATGCGTGGATAACTTCACCCCAAATAAAAATTATATTTCAAGAAATAAAATTGTGTTATATTATTACATTTAATACATATTTTTCATCTATATATAAAAATTTGATCTGAAATTTTAATTTATATATTTTTTCTTTTCTAATTTTTATGTCTTATCAAAAAACAAAAAAAGAACCTACACACGACAAAACATGTCTGACTTTTTGTAACTTTTTCAAAGTATGATACTTTACATCGATTTTATGTAACATAAAATGTAAATAACAATGAATTAAATCATATAGAACGGTAAATTAGACTTTATAGGTTCGATTTAAACAATAAAAAGGTACACTTAATTTATTTTGCAAGACCTCATTATAATATTAGTATGGAATCGCTAGAGTGAGAATGAGACGTAAAAAGAAGTAATATAAAAGAAAAAAGCATATGTAGGCCATGTATAGTATAATTTGGTTCGGAAATACTTTAATACCATAAACACCTAAGTCATTTTAACGCGGCAATAACAATAACAGCCGCCCTTATGCTCAGAAGCAGAAGCAAACACAGAAGCAGAAGCAAGTTAGCACACGCTGCCAATTCTTCCCGTCACGTGCCGACTACGTGCAAGCTGGGTTTATGGGTGGCAGAAATTCATACAAACAGTTTTATACTAGTCTTTCGACAGCGAATTGTTGTGCAGTATTGCAGAGATAAATCGTACGGTGGAATTTTGCGCCCGAGGCCCTGGTGTAATTGTTGCGTTATCTAGGTGTCGCAAGGGAATGCCATGCTGAATGCTTTAATTATGGTTGGTTAGGTTCATTGCACGTAATGGGATTGATGGAATAATTTGATATTGAGATATGAGCTGATTGCTTCGCAGGTTTTAAAGGGAGATAGTTCCACTGTGATGGAACATACAATTCTTTCTCATTTATATTTGTTATTAGTATTTATTAATCGCATTTGTTATAACAATTTTTTTCTAAGGCGAAACATAGTGTATTATATAAAGTAATAAGATCGGTATGGACATTTTACCAATCGTTGTTGGAAGAGGAAAGAAGCGACGACGCCAATTATTATTTGAGATCGCATTCCTTACCGTTCGTAATGCCTACATATTTTTTTTTTTTGCACGATCAAAATTAAATTTCTCTCAATATCAGTAAAAAAATACTTAATATACGTTGACTTTTCAAAATATCCTTGAGGCAAAATTTCATATAATAATCAAAATCAAACAAAATTGCAAGAAAAAAGGAATACTAGAAAAGGATAAAGGAAAACTAAAAATCTTATTTTCAATGAAAAATATGTAATTTTTTTTTTCTTATTTACTACGTACTTTCAGTATGTCAAGAATCAGAACAAACAATTCAAAATGCATTAAGTTCTAACCCACTAAAACCAGAGCACAATCCTGAGCAGCTAAATCTGCTCCAGAATGTGCTCTGGTTTCAGCAGACCTAGAATTACAGCAAAAACTTCTGAGTGCCCTAATTCCTGACCAAGAATCAGAGTAAACGCTCCACTATGCTCTAATTCCTGTTCCAATGAAACCACAGCACAATCCAGAGCAGCTAAATCTACTCCAGAATGTGCTTTGGATTCAGCAGACCCAGAATAAGAGTAAACACTTCAAAATGCTCTAATTTCTGACTCACTGAAACCATAGCACAATCCACAGCTGATAAATCTGCTCCAGAATATGCTCTGGTTTTCAGCAGGCCAAGAATAAGAGCTCACGTTGAAGCTTGCTCCAATTCCCGGACGGCTGAACTACCGTTTCAGGATCCACGGTATATCCTGCGACACGCATTATTACCGGTCATATGTATTCCTATTGGTTGATATTCAGTCTGTAATTGTGATTGAACTAATGGGATTTTTCTAACTTTCATATGAGAAATTAAATGGTGATATTTTTAAGGGTGTAACTCACACCACAGGGTAGTAGTCTCTTTCTAAAAAATGGAAGGAGGTACAATAATTCTTTAAAATAATAACAATTCAGGCCTTTATTACTGACGTAAAAAATGTTACTGATGAACTAATTATAATAGTTTTAATACTTTATTACTCGATCTCATAACTTATCTCTATCAGTTTTTATGTGATGATCTTACCAAATTACCTAATTATTTAACATTCTCCTTTTATTTTCCTATATTCATATTTATTCCTATTTATTTCGTTGTAATAAATTAGAATGTTTTTTTTTTCCTTTTCTAGATTTAACTTCATTAATAATTATCAGGGACTATGGCAACTCTCAAGTTTTAGTAAGTGTAGTAACCGCCTATCACCGTAAGTGTTTATTGTAAAACCCTACATTGTTGCAGTATTGTGAGACATAAAAGAATCAATCACCGATCAAGTGCCATGCCTCTTCCAATCCACTTTCTTTAAGTTCTGAAGTCTGGCCACCTTCTGACGTCACTAGTTCCTCAGTAGTTCCTTCACCCGACACGAGAGGCGCTGTCTGAGCGGAAGACATAACACGTGCCGGCAACTCTTCACCAATCACGTTTGCGATTTTACGAGTTCTGTTTACGCTAGTTTTACGGCGCAGCATTTATTGTTGTCTCCGAGTTAAAGATTTGATGGTTTTTGTAGCTCGGCCGAATGGTTGTTTTATGCTAAATGTTGCGAATATTGCGAGAGGATAATTAAATTCCACGGGGTATTACATGAATTTAAATATCTCACAATGTTGTAGTAATGATTAACTGTTTGTTAATTTCAGAGGTGAAATGGAACAATACAATATAGGTGTTATATATTTATGTATGTATATATATATATATATATATATATATATATATATATATAACACCTATATTGTATTGTTAATTTCAGAGGTGAAATGGAACAATACAATATAGGTGTTATATATTTATGTATGTATATATATATATATATATATATATATATATATAACACCTATATTGTATTGTTAATTTCAGAGGTGAAATGGAACAATACAATATAGCTGTTATATATTTATGTATATATATATATATATATATATATATATATATATATATATACCGGGTGTCCCAGCTCGACCGACACATGGGAGTTTTACATGGGAAATCAGTAAATTATGAATAGTATCTCCCCAGTGCAAAATATTAACTTGAAATTTTGTATACTTATAGGAGAATATTAATTCTATGGATCACACTTATTTGAAATATGCAATTTCGTCTGCAAGGTGAGATTTATTAAATTTAAAATCTAATATTTTCGTTCAAAATCAGACAGCCATGGAAATAAAAGAAAATATCTATGTGACAGATCTGACAGTTAATGACATGCCATTGTAGATATTTATATTTTTGTAATATTGGTATAGTATTTAACAAAAAGAAACTAAATCTAACTTAAATAATATTAAAATACATGGAATAAGAATTAAAATTCGTGATATTTCACTAAACTGTCAGATAAATATTTTCTTTTATTTCCATGGCTGTCTGATTTTGAACGAAAATATTAGATTTTAAATTTAATAAATCTCGCCCTGCAGACGAAATTGCATATTTCAAATAACTGTAATCCATAGAAATAATATTCCCCAATAAGCATACAAAATTTGAAGTTAATATCTTGCACTGGGGAGATACTATTCATAATTAACTGATTTCCCATATAAAACTCCCATGTGTCGGTCGAGCTGGGACACCCGGTATATATATATATATATATATATATATATATATATATATATATATATATAATATAAACATAAGAGTTTAACATGAGATTTTAAAAAATTGCGGATACTCTGTATATAGATTTACGAGATATATTAAATATGAAATGTAATAATATAAAATAGCCATGGAAAAAAAGAAAATATGTATATGACAATTTAGTGAAGTTTCCCTGATTATACTTATTATTGTCTATATTTTAATTTAAGGTGACTTTAAATTGTGTTTCTTAAATACTTTACCAATATTACAAAAATATAAAATTACATTTAATGACTTGTCATTACCTGTCACAGTTAACATAGATATTTTCTTTTATTTCCATGGCTGTCCGATTCTCAACGAAGATGTCACATTTTATATTTAATAAATCTCGTACTGCAGACGTGCTGTTGCATCAATTATGATCTTATCTGATGCAGAATTTAATTTTGTACTTTGTAGTTTTGCTCTAAATCTATCAGGAGAGAGAGTACCCGAATGTAGAGGGATATAATAAGTAAAATCATATTTTCGTACTTTCCTGCTTCGTACTGTCAAAGTATCAAATAATTCTTTATAATTTTCATTTATGTTTACACATGCTTAGACATCGTCTACATGAAATCAGATAAATTATTATCAAAATACAGTTTAATTCAGTTTGACAGATGAGTCCGTAAAGTTAAATTTTGATATAAGAGTAGGTTAACTTCGAGGTGTGTACTTTAGTAGCCATTTCGAAAAAAAAATATTTTTGCTTATTGATTCAGAAGCAAAATTGTATGCTCCACAAATATTATTTGAAGCTTTTTACCTATAATATTTAGAAAAGCAGAAAATTACGAAAATATGATTTTACATGTTAAATCCTTATGTTCGGGTATTCGAGTCACCATCCAGTATATGTATATGTACATTATTTTTCTCATAACTAGCACTTAAATTCCAATACTACTGAAAAAATTGTATTAATAATAACAAAATGACAGGAACATTTCCTTTTTTTAATGAAAAATTAAGTAGATTACATTTATTTTCATATCTGACATTTTAGATTGTTCAACTCACTTTCGACTCTTAATTTGTTTTTATTTGATTTACTTACTTAAATTAGACATCAAACTGATTTACATAAAATTTGAGACAAATAGGAACAATTAAAAAAATCGGAATATTTTCCCAACATACAAAATCGGGATAGTGCACTAAAATCCAGGACTTTCTCTCGTAATCCTGAACGCTTTCTTCGACTAAATAAAGAATAGTTAAGAAGTCATTAATCATTAGAAGAAAAATAATAATAATTAAGTGCCAATGTTTTTACTTTGTGTTGTATTGTGTGTCGATCAATATAATTGTATCGAGAGTTCATTTCGTATCGTCACATTGTCTAAGTTTTCCCGTTCGGGAAAACAATTGCTTTCCTAACCACATGGTGATAATTTGGAGTTTGAAGAGCGCGTGGAAAAGCAATTAATAATGTTTTGTGAAACAACAGAATGTGTTTTTTCAGAAAAGAGAAAATGTGAATGCTGTATTCAGTGACCTTTTGGAAATTGAATTTCAAATAACTGAATAGACTGAACTTTAGAACTATCAAAAACTGTCAAATGCATCTCAACTGCATTCGCGTTGGATTAGGATTTTTGTTGCATTTTAAACGAGAACACAGTGGGATAAAAAAGTTATAATTTTATTATGTTGTTGTGGATTCACGATAATAAATTTGAACATCATCACCACTTTCAAACAATAACACATTTGAAATGTATTTACAAATTTTAACGGAATACCAAAAGGACAACAAAATCCACTATATTTCACATTGTTGTAACAAAAGATATGTACTAGTTTAATGAATTGAATAATATTTTAAATTTAAGAAATTTTTATTGTTTACTCAAATTGATTTGGAAACTAAGAGAAACTTTTATCTCTTATTTTAATTTAGAGAAAGTGTATTGTTCAATTTTTCTTTTTCTCATACCGTCTCATTTAGATGTGAAATATTTTATCTCGTCTCGTTTATTTCTAGTCTCGAATATTATTATCTCGTCTCGGTCTCGAATCTCGCCGAGATTTGTCGAGTTTTTAAAGTCGCCATCTGAGCGTAGTGTTTTCATACCTTTTGGTACATTAGGAAGAAAATATATGTTTACAGAAATGTACTAATATAATTATCTGCTCTACCTACATTTTGTTCTTACGTTTTATTGGTACACTGTTAATACTATTCGATAACGTATGGAATTTTTTGGTTATCAATTTAAACATATCAGTTGTTGACGGTTTTTTATAACTTCATTCTTAGGTTATCCAGTTTTATAGTGACATTTAGAACGATATTGCAGGTCTCTATTGTACTAATTTTTCTTACTCGCTAATTTTACATAATTCCTATGGATACTTGATTTTTTTTCTACGCCAGCGGCGTAGCAGTATCTGTATTTCTACTTTCGCGGCGTAGAAATTTTATTTCTACCTTGTGAATCACAAAAGATGACACATTTATGACGTTTGAGAATCTCGATTTTATTTTCTCATCTTGAAGCTTTGTTTGTAAAATCGTTTTCGTCTTGCCCGAGAGAGACGAGATATTTCGAGACGAGACGAGCGAGATTCGAGAAATACTTTGTCTCACCCGTATCCCTATCATCTACTAAATGTTGAGACTACTACAGCTCAAACTTTGTATTACAAATTCACGTTTACACCTTTCAGCTTGCCTTTTACTTTTATGAAGTAAATAATTTACTGGCAACAAAGAAAGCGGAAATTGAAACACGATTGAATTCTGTGGATATTTTTTGTAATTTAATTTAGAAGAATGTAACACAAGCTTTGAATATTTTGTTCCCGTTAATTAAGTTAACGCTTTGGAAAGGTTTCCTGGGCTAATATATCACAGATTCTCTACATTTTCTTTACTTTTCAAATGGAAGTATTTTTAGCAGGAACAATGTATTTTTTGTTGGCAAGGTTAAGAAAAATATGAATTGACAATTATTGTATGAAGAACAGAACCTTAGAGATATAAATTCCTACCTACAGATTTTACAAGGCATATATAGCTTATACATTTTTGAGAAGGAGATATATAAATCAGTTTCACTACATTATAATTAAATTACCGGGCACCGTACGTCTTATGTCTCAATTTTTATACTCCCACTTTTTATGCTATTTTATGATACTTTATCATATTTTTCGACTACCGTTCTTAAAATATGTCATAATGGTTTCAAAGACACTAAATAACATTTTATTTGCAGATTCACAAGCTGTGGCCTAGCAATATCTTTTAAGTTCTTGTGACTGATGTTTTCTTATTCGAAGTTGTTACATAATATATAGTTAATACTAAAATCAACGTTATGCAGGAATATTTTACGTATACAGGATGTCATCGAAACGCCCGACTTTGATATCTTTGTTGTCGTTAGAAATACAGCATAAATTTATTAACAGAATTTATTCGTCCAATCAAGGAGCATAACGTAAAATTATTTTCACATATACAAAATGTTGCATTACGGCTCGACGAGAATTGTTTGTCTTTTTTTTAAATGGAACACCTATATATTTTTATATTTTTTCAATTGTATTTTATTCCCCTACACGGCCAAATAAATTTTGTTTTAGTTATTCTCTAAAAAAGACCAAATACACGCATTGCTTTATAAAGACGTACTGTACTTATTTTAATAGTAAGAATTCAGATTTTTTTTCTGTACAACTCTAAGTATACTCTATGTTCTCACATATTTTTTTTATATGTAATTATACAGGGTGTTCAATAAAGCGAATCAAATTTACTCAACTTCCAATGAATATAACTCGTCATTTTGAAATGGAACATCCTATATTTTATAATTCAGTTGGGTGTCTTTTTGTATTATTTTCATATTTTATTAAGGGTGCCTAAAACCAATAATTTCAGAGATTTTCACCATTTTAAATTTATTTCTCAGTGTTTCGACTGATAACAAACTTTGAATTATAGAAGGGGACCACGCGGTACCGTCACCTATAACTCCATAAGCATGAGTAATTACATTAGATCTTAATAAATATAGTATTTTATTTAAATATAGCATTTCAATTAAAATATTACGTAAAATTCAATTACTAAACATATTTGAATTATCAAAATCAATTACCAATTACCAATTACTTGGTATCTTGCAATTACCTAATATTATAAAGAAATTTGAAAATTAATTGAATTCTATAAATACTTTTTATGGAAAAGTAATTTAATTTGTATTTCACTACTTTTAATAAGAGAGGTGTCGCATTCGGCTCCCGGCTAGCCCTTCATCCCTACTAAATATGCAACAGAAAAATTACTACATTCTCAAAAAAGTTCATCAAATCGTAATAATTTTAACAGTTTATTATTATTAATGTTCCTGTTTAAGTTCAGACGTCGATGATGTACCGTTTAGACAGAAGAATCAATTAATACCCACTGTACTCTTCTCAGTGACCGCAGGGGTAATTTGGCTTTGAGATCGCAGGAGGCCGGCCCAGGCCCGTGTCGGCCGGTATTACAGGCGGCTGAGTTATGGGCCGGTATTGTGGCGCCCTGCACACGTACACAGATGACCAGCCCTGGCTGTGCCTGTGTCAATAGCACCTCATGTCCTCCCTACTTACACACGGCTGTTTTATTGCCGGATGTTCGGATCAGATGATCTTTTCGGGATTAATTGGGATTTAGCTGAGGGGATTTGGGTTAAGGGAGTGAAAATGAGGATAAATAAAGTCCACCACTCTAAATCTTCCTATGGACAGTCAGGAATTAAATACAGACAGTGTATGGTTTGTTAATTATCTACAAATTTACGAGGGTTAAACATTATTTCGGCAGTGATTGGCTTCTAAGGATAAATGAAGCTACTTTTTCTAAGTAGTCCTGTTTTTGAAAGCTCATCTTTCATTGGAAAGTTGCTCCATTATTGTATACTTTTTCTATGTCTGAAAGATCATTTTTCTAAATCTTTTATTTTTATTAACATCTATCGTACTCTATTTTTTTCTATAAATAGTATAAAAGTAAAAGTTAAAAAATGTGAAAATAATTATTAATAGATGTACGATGTACCACAGTGATAAATTAAATGTCATAACTTTTACTGTGTGTCAAATTATATTCAAATAAATATGCTCATACATTTTTATACTTTCATTTTTATCTTTATTTTTTTTATTTAACATTTTGTATAAAACACCAATGTAGAAACGTTTTCAAGTTATGGAAAACATGAAGCATTAATATTTAAAATGATAAACTGAAAGCTATTGACAACAAAATGAGCTTTGATAAAATAGCTACAATTTACTTGAGATCTATGTTGCATGTCTTTCAGGTAGCACACCTTAACTTTGACAGTTGATTTTTGTTTTGTTTGCATTGACACCGCTATCGTTTTGCGACGTTTCTGGTCTATCATACCCATTAAATAACGCGTCGAAATTGTGAAATTTTCTTAACAAGATTCGTCATCAATTCAACGACGTATTACAAATTTTGAGGAAACTGGTTCAGTTGCTGATCGGGCAGTGCCTGTGCATCGTCGAAACGTTCGATCAGTCGAAAATATTGTTACTGTTGAAGAAAGTATACGTAAGAACAGAAATCTCGTAGTTTTTCGTGAATATTAACGACAAGGAGTATCGAGAGATGATAAGTAGTGCTATGTGACTAGAATTGGATAATGTGAACATAGACGAAAAGTGGTTTCAGCAAGATAGCGTTACATGCCACACAGCGGATAACACGGTGAAATTATTGCAAGAAAAGATTTCAGGGCGCCTTATTTTGAGAACAGGTGAGATCAACTGGCAAGGAAGGTCGTGGAATATAACGCCCTTAGAATTTTTTCTGTGGGGCTACGTTAAATCTCTGAGTTATACGGGGCCTATTTCACAAAACTACAAGTCTTGTCATACAAGTGTATAACTAGGCCACGCTTATCAAGTTATAGATTCTATAGGTACATATTGAAAATTTGACAAGCGTTGCCAAGTGATACACTTGTATTACAAGACTTGTAGTTTTCTGAAGCAGGCCCCAGTAAGCCAGTAACAATTAACGATCTGGAGAAGAACATTATTTGAACTATTGCTGAAATCCATCACGAATTATACCAAAAGTATCCGCGATTTGGGTCTTTTGGACCGTCACTTTTCAACGATACGCGGAGGACATTTGTTTGGTGATAAAGTGGTATCCATAGCAATGACTAAGAATAGATTAGAAAATATTGCATCTTAGCTGAAACTCATAATTCAAGTCTATTCTGTAATTCAGTGGTTAATTTTTAACCAGTCGCTAAAAAATTTGACAAATAAAACAAACATTACAAGTGATATTTTGATATTTCCTCCAGTGGTATCTATTTTCATTGGAGAATAATTTTAGCAACTGGTTAAAAATGAACCACTGAGTTGCAGAATAGGGAGGAATATATTTTTGGATAAAAACTTGTCGAATGTGTAATAGTACTTTTGTATAGTTGCGGATGAGGACGATTGAAGCAAATGCAAATACAAGCTATTTGTTTACACGTTGCCGGGGCTTTGTGCAGGGCCGGCCTGAGGCCTTTGACGCACTAATTGGAAGGCGCGGTGCGGTTAGTCCAGATGTGATCACAGAACCAGTTAAGACGCTCCGCTCCTGTTGCGACCTCAAGGCAGACAATTAGGAATTACACTCGGGTTGCTCACTTCCTTTGAGGATACTTACTTATAACTTAACATACGTCCACGACAACGCTGTCCGACGTGTTCCTGCACGTAAACAAGTCAAACAGCAACGGAAACTTTCAGTCGGTAACTGAAACTGCAAAACGCAGGTCTTAGTGAAGGAGGTCTGTTAATGATTATAAACCTAGGGGTTTTGTAAGGAAAAAAGGATTCAGTAAAGTTCATCCTCATGTCATCTATTACTGGTCACGAATTATTAAAATTTTATCTAGCATATATTGTACACATATGGTATAGATGACAATTTATTCACTATCTCATTATAGTAGGTATTAAGGTATTACGGAAGCACGGAAAGTTACTCGTATACCGTGTGTTTCAAGAAAGTATTGTCATCGGCATTTTACGTGGGAAAACGGTTTTTGGTAAACAAAATCTGTCCGGCTAATAACTAAAGTCACTATATTGTACAGGACAATACTACATGTCTTCCTACATATTATTTAATAAAGGTTACTTCATTTAAATAACATAATATAGTGAAATTTACAAAAAAAAAATCGGTTGATGATTTTATTATTTTACATGCGCAAAATGACAGTTGTCATGGATTTCAGTGCACTATCCCAATTCATTATATTTTGGAATATATCGAGGTACCACTGTGATTTGATTCTGAGGACCAATGATAGACTGTAACAAAAATATTCATCTCGCTGATTTTTATTTGATATCAGTCATCTATCCATCTCCACTCTACCATAAAACTACTAGAACTATAAATAAATTGTTATTGTCATACTACAGTCAGTTTTTTTTGACCCTAATATCATCAATTTCTGCTACAAGAATTATTAAACATTTATCTAGCATTTTTTGTCGTATATGCATGACATAGATGAGACTATTATTCGCTACCTCATTGCTATCTGTGTCTAATTAACGACAAAATGAAATAGAAACAATAGTGTAACGATGGTAACACATATTTTCAAACATAAAAAAATAATATATCATTCATGTAATTCAATTATATTATTTGTAATTTCGTTAGTTTAATCTACAACTCTTTCTGTACATTTCATCCATTGTTATATTTGTTTATAATAATGTCAATGTGATATTTATTTACTTCGGAAATCTCACGATTTTCTCCCTCGTCTATTTAAAATCACATGGTTACGATTCCGTTGAGATCAACTCGAAGAAACCAACTTATCTATATTTTTCTCGAATTTTAAATTTCATAATACTGTATTACCTTGTGTTTTATGAATGAAAAAATATTAATCTGAGAATGGGGTCCATGGATCAAAAAATGTTAAGAACATTAATATTCTCTGCCTTAAAGTTAATTTTCATGTCATTAGATCTTTAGGTATTGTAGCATACTTTCGGAAAACAACAAAAGCTACATAGAAAAATGATCTTTCTATCATAGAAAAAGTATACAATAATGGAGCAAGATAAAGCTTTAGAAACAGGATCACATAATAAAAAAAGTATATCCATTAAAAATGCTTTCAAATCAATACAAAAACTAGTTAAAATTAATTTTGCACTATAAAAGTTACATGAAAACATAAAATTGTTTTAACATTTTCTTTTATGAATGCGATGTAGAGGTATTTCGCCTATCAAGATACACTACTCTCTACATTTTTAGAATAATTTGTGGGAAAACTAGATCCGACAGAATAATGAGCCAAACAATAAGAGAAGAATGTAAGATCCTAGACATAACAAAAATAATAAAAGCATGTAACAAGAGCAGATGAAACAAGGTTAATAAAGACTGTAATAGATTCAAAATCTAGTAGAAAATGGAACCTAGGAAACCACCGAAAAGAATGACCGAATATTTGATATCCTCATCAATAGAAATTCCATAAAAAAGCAAAACAAAGCTAAATTTACAATAAAAGAAATAGAAGAAGATGCACTAATAGAAAATGTTAAATGAAATACGTTTGAGAACTTGCGTAGGATCACATTAGTTCACTATTAACACGCAAGTATAATTGTAAATAAAACTTATTTGTAGCTCTATTCGTATGTTTCTTATAGGGATTATATTTCCATTTTCTCATGTTCTATCTATTTACTTCACACTATACTACAATTCCTGTTGCATATATTATTTATTCTATCCGTTTACTTCTTTGGACTTGTTATGATATTAATTGAAAATATCAACTACAAAGTATACATGCTATTCTATAACAGTAAAGGTTATTTAAGGTTGATACGTACTTACATATACTCATACATATATAAGAACACTGTACAAGTCTCTACTGATGTGAGAATGTGTTAAATTCATTGTAAATTTGAATTTCCGTCACGGTAATATTTGACAGTTAACGTTTGTAATTAATTGCAATTGTTATTTGTAGTTGTTATGAGTTATAGAATCCCACTCATTGAAGCTCTATTCGTATGTTCCTTCTAGGGATTATATTTCCATTTTCTCATGTTCTATTTACTTCAGACTATACTACAAGTCCTGTTGTACTTTATTATTTGTTCTATTTACTAAACTTATTTATTCAAGAATATGCTCAACTGTGTCCAGAATTCTAAAAACAAATTGTTTTTTTTTGTGTCGTTTTTTGTGATCCTTGCATTTCCCCTGCCAATTAACAAAATAAGCAGAAAGTAATCCCACTTGAGTGGGAATAAAGAAGCAGAATCGACAGAATCATCCAATAATGCAGCACCCTCGAAGAGGCGGCTGTTTCTACGCTGCCTTGATCGATGCCCTGAACAATACACTTTGATTTCGGTTGACCTACGCACTGTAGAACAATGCCGGCTTATTGCCTCCATTGTCAGCCAATACAGACAACCAATTCATTGCTGACTTTTTAATTATTATTTCTCATTCAACCACCTCTTATAAATGAGAATTAAGGAGTCGATCGGTTTAGCTTAAGATTCCCTCATGTTTTTTATTCTTAACTATAGAAAAATACCAGAGATTATATTTGTTAGACACCTTTGCGCTACGGTATAATAGTATATTATTCAATGAGCATGTAATGTGTACTATTACTCATGTGGATGAAGTTTGCCAACACGAGTGAAAGTAAATACTATACTTTATCCACAACTATAACTTGTAAAATATATATTTATTATAACCAAATCAACCAACATTTTGACAGATATATAACAATCATAACAATAGCTTGCGACACTGTTTCACAGCATACTTAATGCAAGGCAATTATTTCTAATGTTATTTAGCTACAGTTTAAACTTCGAAAGAAAAGATACAAAGAGAAAATATATCATACATATTTCAGAAAAAGTGACTTTGTAAGTCTCTAATTAATTTAAAAAATAAAATATATTTTAATTTAAAATCCATCGCCTTATTTTTTAAATGTTTTGGTAAAATTTGTAGCACGTGTAATAAATTTTTATATCAATTTTGTATATAAGTTCAGCCAAAGGTTTAATATTGTCATTAAACCGAAGTTAATTTCAGTTATAATCTATATAAAATTTATTCTCACTTATAATAATCTCCCTAGCACATTTATTCTTTTCGGATTTTTTTTCAAGTGAATGCCATCAACGTATTAATCAGCACGAGTGATACACGAAAATTATTTATTATTTCTAAAACATGTATTTTTGACAATAACAATTCAATATAATTTTTTTAAATGTCAAACTAAAATTTGTGACAAGTAAAATTTTCAGCTATTAATTTTGCTTAGTTAGGTAGGTTAAGTAATAAACAATGGTAACCATATTAAATTCAATGTTTTTATTGGCTGTTAATTAGTTTCTAAATAAAAATATGGATATTTCGTAACATTTTCATCCCCTAATTCAACCCTGAAATTCAGTATTAAAACTAAGAAGGGGTGTTAGACAACACACGCATTACTACAACATATTATAAGTTTCCACTGAGGTAAACCTTGCGTAGAGTTTTTAACTCTACATGAGTCTACGTGTACAACGCACTACATGAGAGGGATAAAAGTTTTTGCATTATATGGACACGCTTTGGAATATAAACGACAAAATAACACAAATGAACAACAAAATTTCAGCTGGATTAACAAATTTTGCAAATAATTCATGATTTTTAATTATGAAATATAATAATAAAAATTACCTCTATAATTCCAGTTTCCAATTTTGAAAATGCATGTATTAAAATTAATTAATTTTAAATATATTTTAACTCAAATATGAACTATTCTAAAAATTGATATATTAATTACTGAACAGACTATTAGTAAAAGAATATCCAATTATCATAATGAAATCAGTGCATCAACATTTTGCAAAACTAGGTCACTACCGACTGCGTTCTAAATAACATTTTTGCTAATTGTTATTGACATATCCGTATTCATTTTTCATTTCATATAAATTTTTATCAAAGTTGAATTATAAAATATACATTGTTAGAATAAACAGAGCAATTAAATGAATAAATACATATTTTATTCATATTATTTTAACTGCATTTATTAAAACCAGTGTTTTTATTATCAGTGATTTATGACATTAAAAAATAATTTCGTGACAAATGTATCACCAGTAGTGAAATCAGTGGCGGCTCGTGCTTCATATTTTTGGGTGTACTGCGTCAAAAAAAAATGAAAAAAATATTATTCAAAGGAATTCAATTTATTCTATAGTTTTAATTTAAATTTTAAAGGAATACTTCTTTCCTTTTTTCGGGAAACGTGTCTATTAATTGTTCATTATAGTTTTGTGACAATAAAATTTCAAGTTTCTTTATTTTCTCAGTCAATAGCAACAAATCTCTCACTCAAGTTTCAATTCATATTTTTTACCATGATCATCCGCAAACAGCAAACACGAAAAACAAAGCGAAGTATTCTTCTTGTTACAACCACAAATCCAGTTGTTACTTAAATACATGTGTTTCTTAAATTGCAATTTATAAGATTTGCAAACTAACAAAACACGATTAATATAGTATCGCTAGCTAGTGCATGGTGACTAGATTTTTATTTCCCTCGAGTATTAAATTGTGAATTAAAAATGTATAGTACAAGTATTAAATGATGTTTATATATAAAAAATATTTATTTGTATAAAATATTTATATTAAAAATAATTATAAAATTTATTGTGACCTACTTTTTGCTAGTAGCGTATTATTTTAATTAAAATTAATCACATATAAAAAAGAAAATATATTTTATATGTATTTTAAATAATAAACTAATATTTTAATTTTAGATTGTACTATTTATAACGTATTTTTAAATAAATGAAAAAAAAAAATATTTATTATTCTAATGCGGTAAATTATTTTTTTTAAATATATGTTATAAAAATTGTAATGTTTGTATTTTTACATGAACAATAAGGTGACTACTGCACTCACCATTTCAGTTTGTAATTAATGCCCGTTATATAATATATAAAACAATTTATTTTAATAAACATTATAGTTTGTTTAACAAAGTTATATTATTTATTTTATTTAACTTTGATAGTGAAAATATTATAAAAATAGTAATCAAATACTTTGAAAGGAGTTGTACTAATGTAAGTACTAAAGTTGAATGAAAAATAGATATTATGTATTGATTATAAATATTAACAAAATGTGTAGAGGCCAGGCAAGAGGTTATGTGCTGGCCACATCGGATTTTTATTTTAATAAACCTATTTATTAAACATATATCTGGTTATATATTTATTTAAAGCAATAAAACAAAGATATGTCAAGCTCGTTATAAGCAAGTTATGTGTAAATACGGTCCTGACCATAAACATATTTTCAAATTTAATTTAATATCCAACATACAAATACCCACAAAAAATCAAGAGATTATTTCTGTAATACTTTTGCACCTTGAATCCTGCGAAATCTTTTTAAAAATTCTTACTGCTCCCCAAAAATGTAATCCTTAATATCCTGTCAGTAGGTCCGTGTCTCGTGACCCAATTTCCAGCCTTGTGTGATTATGTCGCCAGGACCGTACCGGGCATATTTAATTCCATAAAGTAATTGCTGAAATTTTTTAATTTAATAATTCAAATAAGTTCAGCGGTTTGGGAATACGAGATTTTCGTTGGGAAAATAAATTTTATTAATTTACTAAGGAAAAACCTGTATAATTTTAAGTGCATTTTTAAATTAGGATTTTTATGATTTAATTGTAAAATTGTATTTGCATACTTGAAATTTCTCTCGATGCACTAAATTCAAATTTTAATTTCTTTTGTTTTAGAAATATTTAGAACAATTTCTTAAGGAATTTTGAATATGAATGAATAAATAGATCCTGGAATAGGATCCTAAACCAGCAGTGTTGTTACCAGATTTAGGAATATTCTTAAAATTTCAAGTCAATTTAGAAAAAAAATTTACAGCAATTTTTTTTAAGGATATTAGAGTTAGGTATACTGAAAGATTTCAATAATCATTAGGTAAAGCGTTTCTTGGAATTCCATGATTTGTAGAGTTTCACGAGAGTCTTGTATTTTTATTGTTCCTTCCTGGGACTTGCAAAAGATGCAAGACAAGAACAAGACAAGAGCTACAAATTTCAAGCAAGACAAAGCAAGAAATTGTCTTGCAAGATTTTCTGCAATTCTTGTATGATTATGAAAATAATGAAATACATATTTTATAAATGTAACATTAATCATTAATATATGAATGCTTATTTACCTACAAGTACAAAAATATGTACCTAATTATTAAAAAAAAAATAATACAGATATTTTCAACATATGTATGTGAATTTCATTAAAAATATATAATAGTAATAATTATATTACGAATATGAAAATAATCAATACCCTGTACAACTAAGAGTTTGTTCCCCACTGACGAAGACATATAACGTCACAGGTCAAAATTTTCACTTATAAAATTACAAAAATCTGGCTTATTACGAAAGATTTTTCAGTTGTGTTTTCACTATTATTCTTCTTTAACTTTATTTTATTTATTTCTACTAAAAAATTAGAAGAATATTTTTTCCAGCTAAATTATTAACTTATACTCTTTTTTTAGTAAGATTTGATCCCTTGAAATGTCGTTAATTCTGCGTTGGGTTAACTATGAATGATCTCTGCTCATCTATCAGCTAAACTACTTTATTATCTTCTATAGAACAATTAAACAAGATAGAAACTTGGTCTGACCTAGATCCGTTGTTTATTTAAAACAAAGGCAAAAAGGGATTAAACAATTAATACACGCTCTAGGGCAACAAATCATTGTTAGGTGGTTACTTTCTGGTCAAAAATTAATTTTTATTAATTGCTCTTTCGCTCCAACCCTTAGGGAGAACAGTGCATGCAATATATAACTGCGAAACTCCCTAGATGTCAAATATTTTTTGATGAAGACAAATACAGGGCAGAAAGAGATAAAAGTATACTAATTGCATTCTAAAACACGAAGATCAAACATGCCTAGACAGGAACAAATGAATAGTGGCTGCATTAACAACAACGCTGGAGAAAATTGCAATTTTGTCAGCACAGTGCATTAGCAAACAATACGTAATCTATCTTAAATTAGAAAAGAAACTAACACTTAATTAGGTACTCTCTTTTACTTTGCTTAATTGACACGATATTCTTTCAAGGTGTGACCCAATAAAAACTCTCTGAGAACTTGAAGTGTCCTAAAATAAATACACTTGTTTTTGATTCTTATTTCTTTAAAATAAAACTGTTGAAAAATATTATACTTAAAAAAAAATCTGCCTAACAACATGTACTGCAAATAGTTTGGAAACATTTTTGGAAATGCAGTTTTCATTGCCATAAGACATTTTTTCAAACAAAAATAGAATTTATGTTGAAAGACCGTAAGACTATTTTCCTACATATAGCAGGTAGCCGAGAGATCCAATGCATGGTAGAGCGGCTCAAATATGGGCCGTTGCTAAACAGTATTATACCGCAGAATGTAAGGGATATGCCGCTTTATCATAGTTGCGATATGTATTATTTTATTGTCAGACCCGACAGAGTCAAGTTTTTGGACTATAATTTGTCTAGTTTTTCTATTTATTTAGCTTTCCGAATATTTCTTGTAATATTTGCATTAGGGTAAGTGGGGGAGAGATGGATTTTTGGTCTTAAAAGTACATTGGAGTGATATTTATGCTAGGGAATCTTAATTTTGTTGTTTAGAGACAGTGTAAGAAACTGCTTGAAAGTTAAAGTAGTTAACACTGAATAATTCAAAATTTACTTAAAAAATTGCCAAAAAAATTGTACCTTATATGCACAATTAGATAATTACTATTTCAGTATGTTTAAACTAGTTATTTCTGTACATACTTTATAAACATATGCATAAGAGTTGACGTAACCTAAAAATGTGGTTCTATTTGTACACAGTCATAAGTAATTTAGTGGTCCATTTAACCTCTGCTCTGAGGACAGATGAACCACCTAGGCTGAGGAAAGATGAAACCGATAAACAGCAAAAAATTATTCGCACATAGAAAGGTAGATGATCTAGTTGTTATTCCATGAGTTCTGAAGAACTGTTGTTAAAAGGAACTCTAGAAGACTCTAGAAAGTTCGAGATTAATTACTCACAAGTATAAAAGTGTCGCGGTTTGAAATCATTCGCACATAGAAAGGTAGACGATCTAGTTGCTATTCCATGAGTTCTGAAGATCTGTTGCAAAAAGGTAGCCTGGAAGACTCTACAAGATTCAAGATTAATTATTCGCAAGTATATAAGTGCCGCTGTTTGGAGAATAGAGCAGTGTGGAGAACAGTGAGTTGGGAAATAGATATAAATATGTAATAGAAATAAATTTTGGTATCTTGTGAAAATAAATAGCGTAGAAATAAATACGGTCGTGTATAAATAAATGGATATTATTGTTATTTGCGTTTAAATCAGAGTATTTGTTATTTTTGTCGTTACTTAATAAACTTGTTATATAAATATTCATGTTTTGTGACATTTTACACTTCACCCATATAAATAAACGTTTACAGTACCTACCTTTTCGGCAACATCATTCAAAATTATAAATATATTTTATTATTTTCTGATTCTTATCTTTATTTGTTTTAAAATAGTTCCTTAGAACTTTGGGATGATACAATATATGAACTTGGACATCAACGGAATGAGAAAGGTAATTAATAAAACACAAGTGTATATAAAATATATCATTGTAAGACTAGGCAGTGTAAATATTATTTCAGTGTGAAGAATAGCATCCGCTCTTTATCTTGAAATTGAAAGCGTGATTAATCGAGAAAATGGCGGATTACGGCGTATAGGAATAAATTATTTCGGTCAGGTTTTTTCATAAATGAAATTTACATTTTTTAATTGAACTATATTGTAAAAAAGCCGGCCTTCATCAGTATTCTGTTGTATTAATGGTTTACATCGATGTGGCCTCGTTTTCGTATTCCATCCTGCACTTTACTTGCCTTGTTTATTCCCATATCATTAACTTATGCTAATCTACCACATGCAAAACTAGCGAATAATCATTTTGTCTTTCGTTACGGAATCTATGTGCAACCGAGATACGATTTTTGATTAAAAAAACCTGTGTTGTATGAATCAATTGTTTTCATCTTTACAACCAATCACAGTTCGGCTTCTAATTGGCACTGACAGCGCGGGAGATTTGAAATTATATTGTTTCTTTGGTGAGAAAGATAAGAAATAGGAGAGCAGTTATATGAATTTAATGATTAGTTAAAAAAAAACAACATTTTTACTAATCACTAGTCTTCGTAAGGGATGGATTTCATCTCAATCCACTATCCAGTCGTAGATGGTTTTCTTTTATATTATTTTGTATTACTAATCATTCTGTCACTCATTAGGGACCTGTGGTACATTTTTTTTTCTAAGAAACAACCTTATTGTGAGAACCAAAGGCATTGGTGTTTTTAGCAGTTTTTAGTAGAATAGTTTGGCTCCCAATTGTTTTGTTAACGCGGCAATTTTAAATTTGTGTTGTTCTTGTATTTAATAATTAATCTGTCATGTAATTTATTTATAATAGAAGAAGGCTTTAGTTTGCGCAGTATTATGTATGGATGCATTGTCTTAATGCAAGACTAGCTTACTTCGAGGCCGATTTTCACGTACTTTTTCAAATACCTGTGGCAAACAAATTGTTGTATACCAATTAGCAGTTACTTTTTTCCTATCCTTCTAATGAAATATTGACAATAAGACCGGATTTTGAGAAAAAGGAGGCTATCATTTTTTTACTAACACTCGTTTTACTTTGACTGGATTGGGGTCTGTTGTAAAGACTCATTAAGATGATTATCGTTTTGTTTCAGGTTCAAATAAAATCCATGAATCATCAACTGTTATAATATACATACACTGCTTTAGATTTACCATTATTGTAATTTTTTAATGTTTTCATTTAATCATTTAAATTATGAGGAATCTAGCGACAACAAACTTTCCTGACTTTTAGATAGTCGTGGAAAATTTTATTTATAGCGGTCATTCCAATGCCCAAAGTAGCCCGTATAATTCTGTAGGTGACACGGTTGTCTTCTTTAAGCATACTACAAATCATCACTGAGAGAAACTCGATCAAATTTAAATTCATTGTACCAGCTGTGAATATATCTGATACTAGATGCTTCATTTTCAAAAGTAACTCGAAGTCTTTTGAGGAATTGTTTTGGAGAGAGCGAACTTTTAAAATCATAATAAATCATAGCTCGAAAATTTTCTCTTGTTAACAGCATTTTCAGTACTTGTGTATTTTAAAATTGCTTAGAAAATTATCGACAACAGATAAACAATTGCAACAACAACTGTCCAATTACATAAAGATGTACTTTTGTTTTGTGATGAATTTATTTTTTATAGCTACCTTGATTATATTAGATTGCAGAAACTTTCGGTACTATCCTCGTAATAGCAAAAAGAGATCATTGAAATATAGAAAGAAAGGTTGTTAGCTCTCTGCACATGAGTATAATTCCATTTATTTTGTTTTATTTGCAATAGCTTCATTTCATAGCTTATATTGAGTTTAGAGTTATAGTACTTGTAATGAGTTTAGATTTATTTAGTTAGCTATTTTAGGAATTGAACCCAGGACATAAACTACACGGACACAGAAGTAAAACAATTTACTTGTTTATTTAGAGTTATTTAGTTATCTATTTTAAGAATCGAACCCCGGATATAAAAAAAATACAAGAGCATTAACGATTCAGCCAATAATTCCAAGTTCATTAGTTCGAAATTTAATCCTGAAAATTTGGTAATTTTTCATTGTAAATCCCCAGCTCCATTTTCACTTTCAGGCCCCATACGCGAATCCCACGAATACGGGCCTGTAGGGGTCATTGCTGCCAACTGTCCAGTGCTGTAAACATCACTAGCTGATATCCCTGCTTTAAAGTGTCGATTCGCGTTCCATGTTCAATATATCAAGCGATTTTCAAAAGTTGCAGCTTTGCAAACCGAGCAAAAACAAAAGCGACTCGCTCTCCGAGAACAAAACACTGTCCGGAGGGGTGGGGGTGACGACCTGTCTTTGTGCACGTTTCACGTCAATGTGATTGATTGGAAATTATGAAAATGCTGAGTGTCTTTTTGTCATTTTTCAGGCAATGCTATACAAGTATTTTGTTTTTCAGCTAATTGCTTTTTGGAAACTGAAGGGTTATTGCTTTTCGGATAATTGGAACTGAAGTACATTCCTGTTTTCACGCCTGCTGAAATTACCTTAAATACAAACAATTAAAAGAAATCCCTTTAAGTATGCTAATACTTCAGTATAGACACATACAGGGTGGTGACTCGAACATCTGAACATATGTAGGCATTTAATATGTAAGATAATATTTTCCTAATATCCTGTTTCCCTAATTATTTTAAATAAACAAGATTCAAATAACAGTTGTAGAGCACAAAATTCTGCATTTGAATCAATAAACAATAGTTATTTGTCAAACTAGAGAGGAAAGCTTATCTTTTTTTTGAAAAGTGCTTTTCTTTCATATTAGACACAATACTTTCTGACAACATATTTCAAAATTAGATTTATACGAACGAAAAGAAACAAGAACATGATAAGTTAGAAAATTAGTTTATCACTGTATTGTAAAATTTGACGTTTAGCAGTGCAATTGTTTATTAAATAATAAATTTTAGTTTAATAATGAATTTTTCTAATATTTCATTCTAAAATAATATCCATGTTATACTGTTGATAACACTGTACATTTTCCTCCCTAGAGAGGAACAAGTAATTTTCCTTTCTATTTCGCCAGAAGAAAGAAAGGTCTTTCCATGCATGTCGTGAAAAAATAATTTACGGGCCTTTTAAATTTAGAAATTAAGTTTGAAAATGATGTAAATCACCCCAAAAATAGTAGTAGCATTTCCTATAATTGGTGACCGATGATAAAATGTCACGACGCCATATTACGGCACAATAAAAATCGTGTATCTAATAAACATAAAACAGAACAAAAAGAGGGTATGGATTTAAAATGAACGGCATTGAACAATACACTTTGTCTAAATTAAAATGATAAATTATTTATTCATTACAAAAATTGTTTTGCAATTTGCAAATTGAATAAGGCTCGCTCTTTCAAAGTATGAATAAAGTGAGGGATAACTAACTCGTAAATAAATTTATTAGAAGCTCTTTTCCGGCAAATAATGCGTAAGTGTCTTTCAAAGTTACTTTATCCACTGGATTATTATTCTGTAAATTAACATAACAAAAACAATTACTTCAATGTTGGCTGCAATGAAATAGTGATTACTGAATTCATAGACGTTTAGACAAGGTGAATATGATATACAATTTGTACACGTCAGAGAAGGATAAAAAATATATTTGGAATGTCACGGGCATTTCAAAATGTTAAAATTTGTTAGTTTTGTAGTGAAAGGTGCCTCAATTTTGCAGTGCAGTTTGGATGTTCTAAATAAAGTGGTAGTGGTGATTACTTGTCCTTCCATACATTTCCTTATGTAAAAGATTATAGAGGAATAATAATTCCTCTAGCAGTAGAAATTAAAAAATGGATAAATATGTTAAGGAGAACTGATATGTTTAAAGCACTTATCTATTGAAGTCAGATAATTATTATTTTAATTATAAATAATGTTTAAATAATGCTAAACAGAGCAAGTTATCGGTTATATGCCCAAGAATTATTAATTCTTTGTTATTCCATTTTTCAAAGTAGTTCACTCTTTCTCTCAATCTATATGGCCGATGTTGTGGATTTACAAAATTATCTATTTCTAACTCTTGGTCCTCGAATTTTTTTAAATCATTGAAAATATCTCTTTTGAAATGTTAGGTATCATGTATAAGTTTGAATTGACAATTACAAATAAAAAGAAAGAACTCGTGGCTTTTCGGCATAATTCGGTCACAATTCACAATCCAAATCAGTTTATTTCGAAGTTCAAGTTCCCAATAACTTATCTATCAGATAAAGCTAGATATTCTACGAATACATATTATTCTGTGGTGGAAAGTGGGATTCGAAGTTTATTTGACAGATATATTTTATTTCAAACTTTATTTGTACTTGGAAAGACCGGACCTAAAAGTATGAAATGTTACTAAAACAATAAAATAAAAATAGTAAAATTATTTGTATTATTTGCCGCCCCTTAAAGTTTGCGCCGGGGTTCTGAAAACCCCTAATACCCCCCTTGGAACGGCCCTGATAATAATTGACAAATCGGAAATACATTTCATGATTTTTGAATTACAACTGACATTATAAACTAAAATTATAAATATTGATATTAATATATTCAGAATTTTTTATTTATTTCAAATTATTTAATGCTATTCTGCTGCAAAATAATTAGAGCCAATAATTGAATATTTAAAAATTAAAATGCAATGCAAATAATAATTTACAATTTTCCATAAATTTTGTTAACTATAAAAAATGTAGGTGCATATATTTTCGGCATGTTTTTTGTAGGAATAACTTTTAAAACTGGAATAAGATAGGCAAAGTCTATCATAAAATACGTAAATATTTCATCAGCTTGTAGATCACTATCTTATGAAACTCCTGCAAAATTTTATCACCGAGAAATTGGTACTCCTGTTTCCTATAAAATTTGATACGCTTCGTATTATTTTTTCAAGACGAAAATAAAAAATCTATAACTCGCTTGTTTATTTTGGTGGAAATCGTTGAGATATGACAGAGATACAAATATTTTCTTTTATCTGTCAATTTTGCACCAAAGCACGAATTCAAACATGAAATTTGCCAATGATATTTCTTTATTATTTCAAGGAGGAAAAGCGAAAAAAAGCAGTAGACGATATCGAATTCTAGCAAGATGGAGAAATAGCTGTTATAATTGCTGTATTTATCGAGACGATTGAAAGAATTCGCTTAGTTTTTCTTTTAAATAGTAATATAGAGAATCTAATATTATTAAACGAGGATAAAGACATTATAATAAACAATAATAAAGAAAATATGTTGTGAAATTTGTCTTACGTATTTTTCTCGTTTATTGTTTATTTTTGATATTAATTATTTTTTGATAAAAATTCTATTGGGTATTCATAAATTTGTTAATATATAAACGGGTATCTAAGTAAGTACATGCTTTTATTTATTGGTATTTTTTGTTATATTAAAATACCATTAGCTCAATTAATTTTGGGTTCAAAGCAAAAACTGCTAATGAAGGTAATGAAAGAAATGTCCGGCTAAAATTTGAAAAATATTTGATATCTGATAGCTAACTAGAAGCATCACCAAGTATTGTTAATAACGTCAGTGGGTGTTGAATGTATATAGCCATAGATTCATAATTCATAATTTCTCGGTTCGAATTTTGTAGTAGTATAGTAGCGATTGCAAGATCACGCCACGGGCATACATCACAGACAGTTGAGACGCGTTTAATCACCCTTCTATTATACTGACGCATCGAAGCTGCCAGAATATTCGAGATTATAATTGCTCGGTTATATAAGCCAGTCCGCGTGGACAATCTGATATTAATATGAGTGGTGAAAATAAATAGTTGGTGATATAAATATCGTGTAAATAAACAAAGCGTAGTATTAAGTGTTTAAATAAATATTCTGAGTGTTTAAGACTTTATTAATAATTATTACTCTTAAATTAGTGTTTATATTTGTTTATTTATATTATTAAACTTATTATATAAATATTGGTATTTCAATTATTTTTACTCTTCATCTAAATAAATATACGTTACAGTAATAAATACATTTGACTGCATCATCAACAGTGACACGATATACCTAGAGACAATAGGATCTCAAATACCTAAAGAGATCCGTGACAAGTTTTACTTGCATTTAGTGCTACGGGTTATCAACCTATGGTCTCTACAAGGAATTTACAGGTAATAGTGGATTTCGAACCACTCGGACGTAGTGGTATTTTTATTTGGATAAAGATTGTAGAAGCTGGGATTTGAACCACAGATATTTGACCTCTCTCATATTATTTAGAAGTAGCATAGGTATTTTGTTTATTGTAAGAAAATAATAATACAGAAAAATAATTAATCATAAAGAATGAATTGCGTCTAGGTAAAGATTTTTAACAGCCCTGAGTAAACAATTGCCTTGGACCAATCATCACTGAGAGTGCTACTAGGTGTAGAAGATCCGCCTACCTAAATTGGAGTAAAAGAATAAATGAAATAAATCGAAATTTGACAGACGTTTCTAACAGAACTGAGTAATGTGAATAAAATTAGCAATTGAAGTTAATGTTCATTAGAAAAATACGAAGATATATAATGATATTACTTGAAATTTCTTGCACATACGCAATAGTTTCTAGATTAAGAGCAATATCCATACCACCAGATAGCAACATAAACATGAACTTCAACAACCTCAGCTGTTAATGGACTTAAAAAATTTAAGCGATGACAATTGAATGCTTCTAATCCTTAGTTAATAGTTAACCATAATCGTATGTCCCTGGTATGTCTCTTCTTTGACCAAGTATAGCACTAAGTGCTCTGCCGAGTATTGACTACATCTAGTAATAAACAATATAAAACAGTAGACTCACCAATGACGTTAAGATGTATGAAATGGCTCATATGCGGCGTGGTCGATATCTGGCACTCGTAGATCCCCGTGTCGCGGTGCTGCGGGTACTTGATCTGCAGCGTCCAGTCCTCGGAGTGCGGGTGGTGGATGGCGCGGAAGCGCTGGTCGGACGTGTAGGTGTAGCGGCCCACCGTCAGCAGGTGCACGTCCCGGTGCCGCACCCACGACACCTGCAGCGACATCTGCAATGAGGCGGCGTCAGTGCGAGGCGTGCGTGTGCTGGGAGGTGGTGGTGGTGGTGAGGGTGGTGGTAAGCGAACTACTGGGGGTCATAGTTGGGTTAATGTAGATTTAGTTTAGTTGATTGTAGATTAGCTAATGTTTCACGAAATAACTGTAACGATGTATCCGAATGGTTCGGACCCTTAGATCATATACCACTACGTTGTGGAATCGATGATCGACTGGGAATTGATAATAAGAAGAAAATTTTGTCGGAACTCAATCTTGAAGTTTTAATTTATTTGATTATACCAACGTTTCGACTACCACTGTGATCATCTTCAAGGATTAAATCATGTCAAATATTTTTCTTAGAATAATTTGTAACATGTACATATATGACGATGACATAAAAAAATATTTGTCAAGCAGTACCACCAACACTTGCAGTAATAGATGTTTATGTTTTAGTTGGTAATGCAAGCAAGTTAGGCATGTGTATTGAATACTTCCGCCTCATATAATAAAGAGGACAATATTTTTATCCTTCTACGTTTGACCAAATTTTTTTATGTCTTACGTATCTAATGATATATCTAAGTTCGGAATCTACTATAAGATGTACTTTCCTTGGAAATGTATGTAGTAATATATTAAATGCACAAAAAATTCTGCATGAAAATATGTACTGCCAAAGACATGAGTTTATTTTGATAGGAATTTGACAAAAAGTGCCCGAGACGTAATCGAGAGTACTTTTTCTGTAAAATGACTCTCAAAATAAACGAAAGCAGTTTCTTACAGGCAACACAATTTAAATGCTGAATTTTTAGATCAATTTTAATGCGTAAAATATATGTTTATGCGATCACTACAGAAAATTATTTACTTCCATTTACTGTGAAAAGGAATAATTGTCCACGATTTTTGATTAGGCGACGGATATAAATATTTCCGTCTTGACCAAAACCAATCATATTTAAGCAAAATAATTTCTATTTCGTTCAAAGCCAATCAACAAGCCATGAGCCGATGTACTCTTTTCTCTTTATTGTTGTTATGGTTACCACTATTGACGTTTGATAACAAACCAATTGTTTGTGTGAAAAGTATTGAAATAAGTGTCAAATACATCAGATTTTTATGTTGTTGCCTAAAAAATTATATTCGCATGGATATGAATGCTTTTCTGCACGGGGTACACAATATACTATTGTTGGACTATTTCCAGAAAAACCTGTCAAATCAATTTTGTTTATAAATCTGTTTCACATCTGTTTATGTATATTACATTTTAATAAACATTTACTGTAAATTTCCTCGTGTCGCATACCATTCTTAAACCAAAACTTATAATTTTATAAATTATCACTAAAAAATTTAAAGTTCAATTAACCACAATTACAATTTTGACTGTCATTTGGGATTTTAAATGTCACTATCAAACCTGTGCAATTGTCACTGTAAGTTTCTGAAAATTGTCACCTACTTTTTTTTGCAAGTTCGGTTTGGTTCAATTTTTAATATATTGGTTATTGAATTGTAAAGGAAAAATAGTCAAGAAAAGATAGAATTCTCTTTTCCTTTTTTTTTCATTGTACAAATGGAATGATGGAATAGGTACTATTATTTTTATACTTTATTCGACTGAATTGTTAGTAACTAGGAAAGAACTTTTCGAGTAGAGTCATTTAATAAAATCCATTAATCGAAATGTTGGAATATTTTTTATATAATGCTTGAACTTATTAACATGCAAAATAATGAAAAACTACAAAACAAATTCAATAAAGACAGTTTATTACCTTTTTGTCTCAATAAAATCATTTATAGTATCATCTATCAGGCATTTTTATGTTTGTGTACGCCTAGTTTAGAGGCGAAGATGTCTTAAAATAATTGTGTTCAATAAGCTGAAACTATGGCAAGTGTTTAAAGTTAATATCCCTGTCGAAGAGTGGAATTCGCTCTATATTTCCAGCCACATATCGACTTCGCCGAACTTTATCCCGGGGTTATGAAAAACATTTGTCAGTTCATTTCAGGCTGAAGGCGCGATGTTTCAGGATCAAGCTTCAAGCTGCAGCCTTGAGCTTTCAGCTCGGTTTCAGGTTGTTTCAGGGTCATGCAACAGGCGGGGTAAACTAATACTCTGCGAATCATATTAGAGAAAATTGAGGAGACGTACACGATTACAAATTTAATTTTCCACGACGTTTCGATGGAGGTTAATAGTTTATAGTTCCATTAGCACAATTTTCGGGAGTATTTCAGGACAATACCTTGCAATATTTCATGTCAGACAAATAATAACTAAACAATAGAACGATTTAGACATTCCCCAGTCTTTATAGCTTCATTGGTGTAAGTGCAAATCTTTGTAAATACAATTATACAAAAATAATAATATTAAGACTAGTGTTTAAGTTGTATTGTGTTGTTATTAGTAGATAACAACCTCCCTAGTTTTGAAGGTGAATTAAAAAATATCAATAGACATATAAAAGTTTTGTTTAGTTTCTTCAACTACAGTATGGGAAGTTTTAAATCATCTAATTTTAAAAATAATTTGTTGCAAGAGGTGGCCGTTATTGTCAATATACTGCTGCAGGCGGATTCTAAAATTTTGCATAACTCTATGAAACATATCTTTTCATGTGAGGACTATTTCCAAGTGGAATACAACTTCCAGTGTTTCTTATATTATGCTTAAATACTTTAGTCTTTAGATACCCCCACAAGAAATAATCACAGGGCGTTAAATTAAGCAAGCACTAGTCCACGAAATGTCTTTTACAGGGGTCAGTTGGCCGGGGAACATCTCCCTTAAAATAGCCATTAAATTTCGAGCTGTATAGACTCTGGTTAAATCCTGTCTGAACCACACATTTCCTGCATTAAATTCTTCAAGAGATGGTGTAAAAACACTTGTATCATAGTGACATACCGAACAAAATTCCTTTCATAAAAAAGTATGGATCAATTTCCAGTGTTCGAGAGGTCCGTTGTCGCCCATTTTTTTCATAGACACACTTTATGTTTCTTTGAAGTTGTCAACCCCCAACAGAACAGATTTTCAGTCAGCAACTAAACCCCTAGGGCAGATTTGGTAGCGAGTACGAAACGCACGATGTACTGCTGCGATTCAGTAGTTTTTCAAAAAGTAAATTTCGAAGCAAAAGTGTTTTGTTTTTCGCACCACATAATATTTACGATTGAGGGGAATTATAAACCTAATTTCCTGACTATCTGCTCTTTTTGCAACTATCCTCTTTGTTTAATAACATACCTTCTCTTCACAATTACCTGATATTGATATTAGAAAGGTTATTGTGCTCCACCCTGTACATTAAAGAAATCAATACTGTCTTGAAGAAATATGATGGAATTTAAGGTCATGTTCCTTATTGGTATATTATAGCAATGATGAGTATAGATTATGTATGTTAGTAACTATTCCAAATTCAACTACCTCATTGAATATTGTAGAATTATTATAATATTTGAATTTGAGATTATTTGTGTACCTTGAAGTTGAAATAATTTATGATATCTGACCACTAAGTTAACCAACCCCCATTAAAGATTGTAAACCCTTCTGTCAGTTCCAAATAAGTCTTCATACAACTTATAATAACATAAGACACTGATGCTCACATTTTTAAGAGAGCTGACAACGATATCAATTTTTTGCTTGTCTTATTAAGCCGAAGCCTAAACAACGATTACGCTGATTTTTTGCCTGGACCAGCTTGTTTGGCAAACTTAGGTTATTTGTTATCCTTGTTATCTGTAGTGTCCTTACGTTTCACCTTAGCTGGTCAATTGGTTTTTTTGCCCTGTCTAGCCAAGTCCTCGTCTGACTTAATAACTTCAATTCTGCTGATGGTAGCCTAAGGCGATGCTGTTTTTCTCTTCTAACTACGTAATGCGACAGCGCTAGAAATATGGAAATATTTTTATCTTGACTTGGAGATCTATTTCAGTTCATTTCAACCAGACGCACTTAAATTTAATCTCGACAATACAGGGACAACGACGGAATTCCTAAAGGAACTTAAAAAATAATCTTGTCTTTCAAATACACTTTACGGTGTACGTGATAAAATAACTAATATGTAATCATTATCATCTCTGGTACAACGTTCTTATGTGGAACATAATGTCATGTATCTGAAATACTGTTTTTATGATTTTGGTTACATTTTAAACACTATTACAAATAAAGGAAAATTTGTAAATAGTGCAATATTAATAGTAAATCATACAAATGTCATATGCGTTTTGAATATCCGTTTACAAGTTTTGCTTTTATTTTAGTGGTGTAGATTGTTGTATTGTGTTTTGAATTACTTGAATATAGCGATATTTTTATTTGAATAAAGATTGATGACTTGAACATTAGATTTTATATTTTATTTAACTTGTTATTAAAGTGAGTTATTGTTGGCTGTAGTGATAAACAGGACGAGACATTTTAAATGTAAAAAAAATGTCTCGTCCTGTTTATTGCTCGTCTCGAATCTCGCCGAGATTTTCTGAGTTTTCAGGCTTTGTCACGCATGCCATCTGTAGTGTTTCCAAACCTAGGGTAATTTCCCTAGATCTAGGGAAATTGAACATTCTTTTGATAAATTAGGAAGAAAATATATATTTAGGGAAAAATTTAATTAATTTTTTCAGACTATAATTATTATAGTTACATAATTAAACTATGTAAGTACAACATAATTTTCTGTTCCACCTCCATATTTTGTCTTTGCTTTCCATATACTCTATTACTACTCTTAGATGGCGTATGGAAGTCTTAAAATGCCGAAAACCCAAATTTATATTTGTTCGATATTGTAAAATTTTAACATATAACATTTTTCAAAATTCAATCGTTTCATCTTCAATGTTTTCAACAGAAATAACAAATAAGTTACATTTTCCGCGAATTTATCATAAATTAGCAAGTTATATTCTCAATATTGTTGCAGAGAATTTATTAAATGTTAGTTATTTTGATTTCATTTTCTCGTCTTGAAATAAATAATAATACACTGTCGTCCTGCAATATATCACTTTTTTACTAATTACACAAAATGCTATTCCATTGTAAATTTCTTTAAAAATCGTTCTCTCGGAAAAGACTATTATCGTGAAATCAAAGCTTGTAAACAACGCAGACTGTTACCAAAATAAATTGAAAATGTAGAGCACATTCCATATTTCGAAAGGGATATTGAAGTTAGCAATAGTTTAGGCTTTAACAAAATTATTTCAAGTATTTGTCATTAAAGTTACAAATGTGTCTGGAATATTCAAAATTAATTACAAAGTTTGAGAAATAAACATATCATGTCTGCTACCCACATTTTCCATTAACTATACTTATTTTTGGATTTACATAATATCATATTTACCCTTGTAGAAGTATTAAGTAACGACTTGTTAAATTGCGAAATCTAATGTTTTGAAATTTTTATTTTGTTATTTAGTACAAAAATCCGTATGTAATAATTTTATATTCATTGAAAACAAATTTCAATCCATAAAGAATATATTCATTTCCAATGGGTTTGAAATAGTTTCCATGTTTTGGAATAATATATTCACAGATAAATGAAAATCTAGATAGTAAAAATATATTTTTATGATAGAAAAACTGGTTAATTTTTATTTATTTTATTTGGTTGCATGAATCATTATTTGCTTTTAGCTAGAATTTGATTATACATTTATATATTCTGTGAAATTGAATTAAATCGAAATTAAACTAATTGAAAATATGAATTTATCCCTTAGCAATAATAAACTTATATTCAATTGTATCAACAAACCGTAAATTAAAATTAAAAACAGAAATAGAAATTTTTCCAGCTTTTTTAAATTAGTAGTCGTGGAACTGAAATAAATCCATATTTATTAATAAATCATTGTTTAAATTTATTCTTTTTTATGACGACACATAACATTGCAAAAGCGCACCAAAGTATGTTACTTAAGCGCATCAGTGTCTGTATAATTGAAATGCTCATATATTAATAAATTTGATATAACTATTTATTCAGTGATGGAATAAAATACGGTTAGGTAAGGTTAGGATAGATTAGTTCCAATAGGTTTAGGTTTGGATGGGTTAGGTTAGGTTAGGTTAGTTATGTTAGTTTAGATTACTTTAGGTAGGGTGAGGTTAGGTTAAGTTAGATTAGGTCAGGTTGGGTTAGGTTAGGTCAGTTTAGATTAGTTTAGGTTTGATGTGGTTTGGTTAGGTTTAATTATATTAGGTTAGGTTTGATTAGATTAGTTTAGGTTAAGTCAGTTTATGTTAGGATAAGTTATGTTAGATTAAATTATACTTGGTTAAGTTAGGTTAGGTTAGATTTAGGGCGAAAGAGGAAGACTTGGAGACATAACACTGCGAGTATCTATTTAAAAAGTACAATTCGCGAGCAGAACGAATTCTGTCGTATTTTGATTTAATAAGATGCACACGTTTTACTAGTGCGCTTTTGCTACTTTTTTTAATTATTATAGGTACGTTAATGATTGATAAACAGAGAAACTCGAGCCACGAAGATATGACGAAACTTCCCGATTTTAAACGATAAGCCCTTTAAATTTGTTAGCTGTCCCCATCTCTCTCAAATTTTCGTTTGTCTGTATTACTGTCGCTTCTGTATATAACTATTCTATGATTCGGCTATGGTTAGTCATGGGACACCTGTACATGAATATTTTAATTATCATCGCCATTGAATTTTGTAGAATGTACTGAGTTTTTACTGATAGACTTTAGGAACAATATAGAGGACAATAGAAAATATTTCATTATTTTAAAAGAGAATATGAATTTTCATTTGTCTGTCTTACTGTCGCTTCTGTATATAACTATTCTGTGGTTTAGCTATGGTTATCAAACCTGTATATGGATATTATCATCCCCATTGAATTTTGTAGTATGTACTGAGTTTTTACTGATAGTCTTTAGGTACAATATAGTTATAGAGGTCAATAGAAAATATTTCATTATTTTAAAAGAGAATATGAATTCGCATTGTGTTATTATTTGTTTGAAACAGGTCGTGCACTTATTTTATATTCCAATATTTCATAGAGAATTTTACAATTTTCCGTCCGTTTTCGCGGAAAAAACATCACTTTGTGCAATCCGCAATTCAGCACAAACAACTTCCTCATTCGGCGATCCCATTTTATAAAAAAATAAAAAATGTTTACCCCTAAAGGGTTCAAAGGTCTCGAATTCAGTAAATAACCGAAATGGTTCATATATTACACAAGTAATTCGTTTATTTCCCAGGCATTCCAGTGAATACCAAACGATTGATGAAGGGCAGACGTCACGACGATATATCGCAACATTTTTGCATTTCTATTCATAGTACGAGAACTGTTCTAACTTTTCATCCTGAAACTTTTTTCTTCTAAATTGGTTATAAGAGAAGGGGAGAAAGGAGGTCACACCAGTGATTCTCAAACTGTTACAGTATCGTAAAACAATTCAACAAAAAGATTTTTCACTTTGAAAGTAAATTGTAACGTTTATTTATTTAGGTAAAGTGTAAAAAATGATTGAAAAGTTTAAAAAACGAAATATGAAAAATAAAAAAAAATAAAAATAAATAATACTATGAATAAACAATAATAGAGACAAATTTAGAAGTAATTATTACTTATAAAAACTTAAGCACTACGAACATTAATTGAAAAACTTAAAACTACGTAATATTTATTTCCACAATATATTTATATCACCAACTCTTTATTTATATCACCAACTATTCATTTATATCACCAACTATTCAATTATTTCTACTTTACATGTCGCTCACATGTACTGACCGACATTGACACACTCTTTCTTTACAAGTTTTTAAGCAATTAAAATATGTTTGTGTAGTGCAATAAGGAATAATAATAAACATTTTAATTAAATTTTCAAAAGATGATCCATTTCAAAAGGAAGATCGAAGATATGAAACGTAGTTTAAATGAAGTGCAGTAAGAAGTCATGTGGTGCCCACATCAAATTTTTTTAATTTAGTTATCAGATAACTCTAGGTTCATGTTGATGTTTTTACTATTTTTGTAGGCTACCAAAGTGTACGATCTTTTGCAAAAGTAAAGATATTCAAAACAATCTTACCACTAGAATCTGTAAGGAACTTTTATTTCCAATATACAAATAAATTGGACGGAAGATGGATTTACTTGACTAGTTTAATTGATGAAGAAGAAAATTGTCCTTCATACAAGAAAATTGTTTAAAAATATTGAAAATTACCTTCAATGTTATTTGCTTTTAAGAATGAATTAATTGTGAGTCTGTATTTTAATCATATTTCACTAGATTAAATTATTGGAACATTCAATTGTATCATTAACTTTAAGCCCTTTTTTTATTCCTTTTATGGAATTACGAATTACACAATTCGTATAACTACTACTAATGGAGTTAGTAGATTAATATTTATATTTTGCTCCTTTGAATGATTGTTAAGTTAATGAACACAAAATTAGATAAAAACTGGGACTCTTTATTCAAATTTAACTTTTTTTAACAGTTCTTTAAATTTTCTGATGGTGTACTTTGCACTTTTGATACACGAATACTCCTGAGATCTCAATGGGTAACTGCTTCATGAATAAAATATACACTAGCGAGACCTCTCTATAAAGAAAACTGCTGTTTCTAAAAATATTGCTGAATGGTCTGATGTATTAAATTTCTTAAAAAAAAAACATATAAAGAATTTCTTTATATTCTAATACAGAACATATTAATATACCTATTTGGTAAATAAATCATTGTTGAGATATGGGCCATAATCATTGAAGTTAATTTTTTTCTTCAAACGTTTAATTAATATTCGTTCCTAATGTCATATTTAGTTGAATGAGGATGATATGAGTTATGAGTGAAATGTATAAAACGTACATTGCTTCATATTATATACTTTTTCTTCGTTCGAAAATAGTGCTGTTTATGACGTCACACAAAAACAGTTTTTAAATGATTTTGAACTGGTCAGTACCATCAGCTCCACAAATATTGCAAATTTTTATATAATCCAAATTGAAATTCATATTTTTATTTTAAAATTTTGTTTGGTTAGTATTAATTAAAATGCCAAATTTACACAGAATTTCATTTTCTCTGGACGCAAATACTTATCATGTGTCACTAACAGTATATTGTACAACAAGTGTACAAAGTCTATTTCCCACGTCAGTAAAGGTTTCCGAACGAGACGAAGTCAAGTGCTGAAATTACACAAGGTGGGAAATAGATGATTCTGCATGAGTGGCACACAATACTTTTTCTACGATGATACTGCTAAACGTTGCACAACAAAAATACATGCACGAAAGCTATTTGACATAAAGAACAATATGGCGCCGGTAAAATCACACAGAGTATAATATTTCTCACACTGCACATGCGCAGTGATGGCAAATACAGTGAGAAATGGTACCTCACACATTAACCCACGATTGTTGGAAATTTGCAACTTTCAAGCTTTATATAGTGTGAGAAATGTATCACTTTTCATAGTGGTCTTAGAAAATTTTTATTTAAAAACTACATTTTGGCGAATTATGTCTGATAAGGAAATGGTTTGAACACTGGGTTGAACGCCAAATACAATTTATATTCATGTATCAACCATGTTGAAATATTTTCCAAAAATGTACTATAATTATACCTTGACATCTTATGATTTTTTTTTCTCTAACGATTAATAACAGATGAATTATTAACGTCATATGCAATCAAATGACGATGATACGATGTAATGAAAGATACACTCATAACTACTGTAACAATATGGCATGTTTTCCATATGTTAGTATAGTTCTGATTGTACACTTGATCTTGCATTCAGAATTGACACGTTTTATTTTTTGATAACTGTCATTCTAGATGCGTTAAAAATAAGTAATTATATATGTATATATATATGTATATATATATATATATATATATATATATATATATACATATTTTTGCACAATATGTTAAGGACAGGGTATGATTTTCGCTCTCATTTTTCGCGAATGTTGAGTAATCGAAATCATTGTTTAATCATCCAGATAATCTTAACATCATTCAATTCATCCCCCTGCCCTGTCACAATACCTTTAGGAGATTGAACCCGGAACATCTGGGTTGTGAAGTATGAGCGGTAACCACTTTCAATAGACACCGAATTATATATGCACCGTATGAAGTTTTATGTACAGTTATTTTCCTTTTCAGTTCCAAGGCTTCAATTTCTTGTGTAGAAACTGTCATTACGATTTCGTACTGTGAGATTTCCGAGCAATTGTAATGGTATTGAAGCAACGTTTCACCCAATTGAAACAGTAATGGACATCGGTCTGAAGTTCAGTGAGTTGTAGCCATGGCGAAATAATCATTTATCTTTTTTTCCGGTTGGGAAGCGCTGGTTTGAGAGTCCTCCGCCGTACCCCGAGGGCGCCACATTCGTAGAACTTTGACGTCAAATTTATAACACCCTGTAGAATACGAAATGCGTTCCATTCCTGATACATAATTGTGGTAACTCTTTCTTCCTCTGTCTGTTGGAAAGTTTCTTAATTTTTTCTTGTTTAGAACTGTCAAACAGTTGAAAAATTGTGTCGGTTTATCTTTCTTTACTCGGTTGTTTATTTAGTTTGTTGTCCTCTGCTCTTTTGTCGCTTTTAGCCCTGTTTGCTGTTTGATTTCGCTTCATTCGCAGAATAATTAGCCACTGATAACGCGAGATAAATGCGTATGGGATGTTATCTTGACGTTGTTTTGTTTTTGTTGGAAATGGAGTTAATAATTCGGCGTTTAACATAAATTGGGATCATTTGCAAATGAATTAATCTTTAACCAAGACTCTTCTTTAAAAACACAGCATTTTTTCACTATATGCAGTACTACAAGATTATATTTTACTTAACATTTAATAATTGCAGTAATAACTAGTAGTAGTTTATTTTAATAATATCATCTAGTGCGAAAAAAGTTTAAATATTTTTGTTATATCTAATTGGAAATCATTGGAATGAGTAATAGCCATTACATGAGGATATAATACTATAGTTTATCCACAACTATAACATGAAAAATATATGTTTATTATAACCAAATATGTCATCACATTTTTAACAGATAAATAACAATAGCTCGCGTCACGATTTCACAGCATACTTAACGCAACACAATTATTCTAGTGACGGCCTTCCGTAATATGACACTTAGGTAACCTATAAGTTGTACAATACAGGCTGCTTACAGAAGTGATCGCAGAAAAAATCAATTACTGAACTGCAAAGGCTATAGACAGTCAAATCGAAAAGGGTGAAAAGATAAAATAGAAGAACATATTATATTGATCCATAAACAAATATTTATTAAAGTCCAAGATTTTCTTACGATAATCAAAAATTAAAATAATCCTTTACATTATTAGGGCCGGTTTTTCCACCTCTCGTTAAAGTGTCGGTTACCTTAACCGTTGGTTAACAGAAAAATATCGCATCGAAATTGTAAATAACGTGTATTTTTGACAACTTACATTAGTTTTTCGATGCGATATATTTGTATTAACCGATGGTTAAGGTAACCGGTACTTCAACCAGAGATGGAAAAACCGGCCCTTAATCAGTTAAAATGAGAAATTTCAGTACGTTTTAACATTGAAAGAAGTTGTAATATAGCTAGATACTTCCAAATGTTAGGATAAAACAATATCCCTTGTCTTTTATTATATTTTTCCAACCAGTAACTAAACTTAAAATTTGTAGTAGATGGAAATTATTTCTTGATTTACTAACTAACAAACTCTTACGAGTTTTAGAGCCAAGGAAGAAAACATAATACGATCAATACCAATTGTATTTGGTACACACGTCTGAAAATTACCCAAAGTACCTCAATGTCACAGTCTTATGTAGTATTAGTGCTTATCCCACAATAACATGTCCCAGTGCAGTCCTCGCAAGACAAAAGAAGAAAAAATTAACGCAATCTCGTTGCCGCCGAGTGCGTAGAATACACAGAAACACAAGAAAATCGCATTACCTAGAGACCGGGCACAATGGAATACAGCACGTCTCAAACTTTCCCTCATTGTAACTAGAATGACGAAGGGAGGTTCAATATGAGAACATAACTTACATTTTACTGTAGAGGACATTCGTCTAATTATTAGTAACTGTGATTTTTAACATAAATGAAGATATATTTATTATTAAAATATGAATGAATTAGGAAATAATATCGTGGAATTGTCAAAACACCATGAGACAATAGTCATATCATCTCAACCCATAACTTGATCACGAAAACGTTCTCACTGTGATCTTTAACACAAATGAAGTCATCTTTATTATTAAAATATAAATGAATTAGGAAATAATATCGTGGAATTGTCCAATTGTCAAAATAACATGGGACAATTGTCATATCAGCACCTGTACAGATTTGATCACGAAAACGTTACTCACACGAGAATTTTATAAAATAATATTTATTAATAACGTGAGCCGGTAAATTATTGAACAAACCAAAGATGCTATCTATCATACCAGACTTTGGGTGGGATTCTATAACTCATAACAACTACAAATAACAACTGCACTTGTTAAAATATCAATTACAAACGTCAAATGGCAAATGTCATCATAGGGAAATTTAAATTTGCAATGAATTTAAGACATTACCACAACAGTGTAGACTTGTAGAGTGTTCTTTATACATGTATGAATATAAGTCAGTACGTATCAATCATAAATATCCATTACTGTTATAGAATAGCAAGTATACTTTGTAGATGATATATGCAATTGATATCATAACAAGTCCAAATGATAGCAATCGAAGTTATAGAATCCCACTCCTTATATGTTTTAATATTTTCCATATAAGACAGCTATAAGCAAGGGCAAGGATGGTAATTGTTTATATTATTTCAGTTTTAGTTTTGGTTAGTACAAAAAATAACTTTTCATTGACATATTTACTAAATTTATAAATTCTAAAGTACTTCAATAAATTTTCAAACAAAAAATGTGTAATAACGGTTTTGATTTCGGTTTCGTGTCAGTTTATTCAAAATTTCGTTAAAGGTTTTAATTTTTATTAAAATTTCTCTTTTTTTCAAATAGCTTAGTATCGAACTAAACAATAAAGTAAATTATTACATGAAGAAATATCGTATATATTTCTTTTTCTACGACTACTATTGTAAATAGTCATTATTGTATAACTTATAGGTTATCTACGTGTTGTATTACGAAAGGCCGTGTGTAAAGTCGCCGACCGCACATTTAGGGCATTTTTGATTTATCGAAATTATGTTAGCAGTATAAATAAGACAAAATAATTATAATTAATTTAAAACATTACGACTAATGAAGAAATATACAAGAAATGTTCTATATAGTATTGTTTTATTGGGTTGTAAATTGTTTTAATTTATTATTTTGAGGTTAACAGTTTGATATAGCTGTTTTTATGTTCTGTAGTTGGCGCTATTTATTAGTGATATGTCAGTGTAATGTGATCGTGGTGTGATCGAAATATAGTCAAATAATGGTCGTAGAAAAAGTATAGTACATAATTCGAGTTGTAACGCAATTATACACTTGTGGAATTACAAATTCGTTGCTCTGGGGTTCTTGTACAATTTTTCCACTTGGTGCGTAATATGCACCTTACAACTTTTAATATGTAATATGTAATAAAATTGAATGAAATTATATAGTTAAATTTAGATTCCTTATAGTTTCTTCAGAATACCCAAGAATGAGTAATAATCTGTAATGATATATATTAAAGATGACTTGAAATTAGTGATTTAGTGATTATCATTATTAGCTGATGAAACATGGTTAGATGTCACTTTATTAGATACTATCAACTAAGCCTTGTTGTACTATTATGCACGATTCAAAAGGGCTATTGTACTATAGATAATGATACATGAGCTACGTACATAATATACTATAATAATGATCTTATCATGTCGAATTAACTCAATTATACTAAGCAACAATATGTCTGTTTCATACTATGATGAGAAATGTAATGATATATAATAATATATTAAATGACTCCTACGCTAAATGTAGCTAAACAAAAGTATAATATTAGATTTATGTTTAGTTCTAAATATTTGTTATGGATGTAACATAATATAACAAAATCGATCACTATGTGTAACTTGATCGAATGTTACTATGAATATAAGAAACAATAATTTTTTTAAGTATTCGAATTTTGAGATTCTACCAATCTTATTGTTGATGAGGTTGATATGAAATAGTTTGTTGCCTATTTTTCTCGTTAAGTTTCTATAATTTTTCCATTCTTATGATTAGGTCACCAATATTCATATATATTTTAGATACATACATGTATAATTGTTTCCGATGATCAAGCAAATGTAGAAAATTATATATTTATTTCGAGGAAAATGTTTACCATATGCCTCGCTGGATAGACCACATAGAGGCATATTTTGACCTCGGCAAGATTCGAACTTGAGTTATCAAAACCCTACTTCATCATTGTACCAACTAGAACAAGGACACTATAAGTATATTTTTGCACTTCTAATAAAAAGTTCATGTACTTCATGGAACTTTGTAACTCATTTGATGAAGCATTCTACTAGAAATGAGAAGATCAAATCCCAATTAAGTTTAAGATTTTTTCCAAAAATAACATTTTAAAAGGATGATAAAAATTATATACTTATACCGAGAAAGGTGTTTACTTAGTTTACCTAGCTGGATAAACTACTATAGAGACACATTTTGATCTTTCCTAGATTTGATCTTGACTTACCAAAACTTTAGTCGATCGAGTATCTTTTGATATGCTATTGTTTCCACTGATGTTTAACTACCAATATCGTAAGAAAACTAATGAAAATATAAGGAAAGCAGAAACACATATTATTTCAAGGGATTCGATTTAGCAACACCTGAAGCTAGTTTCAAGGAGGCTACGACTTTTGAAAGGAGTATCTGGTTAATAGCAAGTATGTAATGCTCTTAGTTAAACCTAAACTGATCCTAAAAGTACCCGGGTTGGTACCAAGTAAACAATCTAATTTTAAAGTTGGTGAAAATTTTAAGCAGTAAATTTCATTCATTTATTAAAGTTATTTATTTATGTTCTCCGTTATAACTTCTGACAGAAATAGAAAGAGAAAGCAATGTGTACACAAAGATAGAAAACGAGTTCAACTCACCAACCTTGCAAAATAGCTGGATGAGTTGGGTCAGTTCGGGTTACTTTAAACGTACCAAGTAAACAGAATTAACCTACTTGGTTACTTAAAAACTCCTAAATAAATACGGCCTTTGTAGCTTAGTTGGTAGAGCATCCTACTACAAATGAGAAGGACCTTCATTCAAATCCCAGTGAGGAATGAAATTTCCTCAAAAATTTCAAATACCCAATGGCGTTGATTTTATGTTCAATAAGAATATGTAATACCCGGGACACACGACGAAAGTTAATGATCATTAACAGTTAATACTTAATTTAGTTGCCATGTGTCATGTGATCATTTAAGTAATGGTCATTTCAAACTTCATAATGTGGAAAGTGACGATGAAGTTTAAAAACCAATGATCGGAAGCGTTCGGCTGTCATCGCAAGTCGACTGACAGTTGATGTTAGTGATGTTGATATCTGGTTAAATTATTCTTATTTGGGTAGACGATTGGTAATGAAATATAGTGGCATGGATAATACTCTAAATCTAGAAAGAACTAAGGTGTCTTTAATGACTCCTTATCTTCCTTTTTAATCAAGGATACATTGCATTAGCGCATGTGCAAGAAATTTTAAGTAATGTCCATGTGTCTGCATATATTTGTAATGAACATTAACTTCAATTGAGAATTTACTTAATGATCATTATTTATACCGTGTGTCCCCGGTATTACTTCTTTTTAAGCCGTAGGTTGACCTTGAATGTGAGTCCAGTGTGAACATTTTGAGAGTCCCTGGCAGATCCTCCCACAAACAAACAAGCCGAGGCTGCGAATCTTGTTTCGCTAACCGCATTAGGTGCTGCTAACAGGTATAGCCCATCAGGGCCGCCAGTGCGGTCATTCCCAGCTTTTGTTTCATTCGGAACCGCCGGCTACGCTCACATGTTGCCAAAGTCAACTAGTATGTACGAGTACTGACACGTACAGAGCTCCAGATTTTAGCTAATAATGTAGTTACGGGAGTTTAAAATCTTATTACTAATCTGATATTTCTTTCTACGAGAATCAAATTTGATATCTAATGTGTTCTTACACCAAGACAAATTTTGCTTACATAGTTTTGTTTTTTCAGATATCATCAGACATGTTTTAAAATACAAAATGGTGTTAAGTATGTTATACTTATAAACAAAGATAAACTATATCATATTACCAAATTGATATTATTTACAAGACAATTAAACAGAACATGGTCTTAAAATAAGTAAAGTTTCTTGTTGTGAACTAGGTTTTACTTTATTTATTTGATTCTCACTGTCCAACAGATCGAAGTCCAATTACAGGACAGGGGACCTACAGCTAGTAGTGGGCTCCGAACTACTCCGATACAGCGGTATTTATATTTGGTTACAAGTTTGTCGTCACTGGGATTTGAACCCTAGATCTCACACTCCGCTCAGCAAATCGAAGCACGCTAACCAACAAAGCCACCATTGCCCAAGTAATAAAATACAAACACAGCTAAACAATTTAGCAATACGATAGTTAAAGAAATTCAATATTAGATAATACTTCCTAATAAAAATTAATCAATTGCCTCAAGTTTTATTATTCCTGGTAAGATTTATTTGTACTGTTTCGTACTTTCGACTATAATTAGTGTCGTTCGAAAGGACAAAAAGATTTCAACGAATAATTACGAATAAACTTATAGAAATTTTGTAATGTTTTACTAAATAAGTTCTACGAAGTCTATTATTTTCTTGTTTTATTACAAATTTCTTTTCTTCGTCCTTGTTAAGCTTATCAGCTTACAATCTTTGCAAGTATAGTAATGGTTATTCACACAACTATACGGTAACGTTTTTACTATCTTTAATGATAACTATATATTGTACTTGGTCTCAATGAATAATAAAATAAGTATGTTCCGACATTTTTATTCATTACTGATTACACTAGTTTACTTTATAACTGTAGGATTGTTTTATTGACTGGATATTAATAAAAGAAGGTATTTTTTGGAGTTGCAGAGATTTAATACAATCCACTAACACACCGACGTTTCGACTGTAAATCAGCCTTCATCAAGGTGCTGATAACATACAAAACGTACAATCAAATATACAGACATACATTCAACTGAGTAACTGACTTACATATGTGATATTAAAATATTATCAAGTAAAACGTAATTATTTTACTAAATAAAACACAAATACATACGTACATGTTACTAATTAAATATCACAAATTTATCATTTATCTTGGAATTTTGCGAAAGCATTATGGGCAATTGTTAGAACAGTTTATTCCCTGTGTAGTTACATTTCTTGTGATAAATTACTTGATAATATTTTAATACCATTTATGTAAGTCTATTACCTGATTTGAATTTATGTCTATATATTTGAATGTATGTTTTGTATGTTATCAGCATCCTGATGAAGACTGATTTATAGTCGAAACGTCGGTGTATTAGTGGATTTTATTAAATTAAAATTAAACTTTAAAAGAAGACCATCTTTTACTTTATAACGTTTTTTATTAATAGCTGGAATGGAGAGTATACCATAATTCAATTATATCTAATACGAATATATATCTTTACGCTGTAGTGTTAATACCGTTATCTACGATAAATTATATTAGCACACCTAGCAATGCGTACATATTTATGTATGTATGTAACGAATATAAAAAATATAAAATATAGTTATTTGATAGCAAACACAGGTTTTTGGAAAAGTTATGATGTAGTATTTGCGTCTCTGAACCCATTCTGAGTACATTATCCCTTGTACCGTATTGTATCTTTTTTATGCGTGTATTAAAGTATCGAGAATATTGTTGAGCAAACTGTTTTCAATTTGGTGGGATAAAGGGATAACCCGTTGGCAAATATTGTGAAATAACGGGCAATCGCTTCGAGATCATAGCCCTGTGAAGGGCACAGCTACAATATCATATTTCCAAACAATTAGAATCATCCCAATTGGGTTTCTTTCCATAAACCTCTTTCCAGATCATCTCCAACCATCTGTCTTGCACTTCCAGGAGATTTCAAACAATACGTTATCCAATATTCTCTCAAACGCGAAAGTGATATCTCAAATTTCATAGCTGCCTTATTTTACACTTTATATTGTTTGCACACTTTATACACGATTGTACTACATTTTCTTACGGAAAAGTATATTCAAAAATCAAATGGGATACAGGGCCGGCTGTAGGGCATGTGGTGCCCTTCTGTAACTTTTAAAATGATGCCCTTTTTTTAGTATTTTTTATAGATCTACACATATTAAACATTTATTTAACTAAATTGTAAATACATTTAAAATTTGTTGTAAGTAAGGTCAATAACAATTATTAATTTTATAAACTCACTTTTAAAAAGAAGAAAATATATCTTTTGAAAACAAATGTTTTCTCCACATATTCGTTCTTTGGAACGATTACATGGAAAGTGAAAAACTCGATGCACTGATTTCAAAACCTGTAATCCTATTATGCCTTTTCGATTTTATTCTGTCGCTTTATTATCTAATTTTTATTTATTTCCAAAACCTATAACCCCGAATCGAAGTTGTGTAGAATTAAAACAAACCAAACAGCAGTATTAAACCAAACATTGTGTTGACAAACGCGAAATAACCCAAAAATACTAATTTTTGTGCCCAAAATTTTGATTTTCAGATGTAGTGCATATTGATAGATCACAACGCGCTGATTTCAAATTTTCGAACGGAATTTAATTATATCTTTTCGTTCCTGAGATATTTGCTGTCAAAGTTGCACCTCAAAAAAGTGTGTTTTTTTTGCTATATCTCTAAAATGGGTACAGATACAATATCAACGATTATACCAGTCAATTTTACAAGAAAATTTACATAAAGAAATGTTTTCTCCGCATATACGTTCTTTGGAACGATTCGATGAAAAATGAAAAAATCGAAAAAACCTAAATTTCAAAATTTCTTCGAGGAACTTTTTTTCTCAAAAACTTTTCATTCTCTCGACTTAAGTTAATATCGACGCGCTGATTTCAAATTTTCAAACCGAATTGAATTATCTCTTACCGTTCTCGAGATATTCGTGTTCAAAATTGAGTTTTGGCAATACCTAAAAAAACTGTTTTTTTAGGTATACCCATTTAAGGGTTAGGTTTAGGACTTCGGTGACCTCACCAATCGATTCTACGGGCAAAATTACATAAGTGTACCAATTTTTAGATTTTTATTCCAACAGATACAATTTTTATAGCGAAAAAACGAAAATCGGCGAAAATCGAAAAAATGCCTGATATATCCCTTACGATTTTTCTCGATTTTGGTCATTTTCAGTTTTTCCTTTCTAAAAATTGTATCCGTTGGAATAAAAATCTGAAAATTGGTACACCTATGTAATTTTGCCCGTAGAATCGAAACCTTAAACCTAACCATTTAAAAGGTATACCTAAAAAACCTATTTTTTCAGGTATAACTTTGAACTTAAATATCTCGAGAACGGGAAGAGATAATTGAATTCTGATTGAAAATTTGGAATCAGCGCATCGATATCTACTTTAGTCCAGAAAATAAAAAAATTTGGAGAGAAAAAGTTTTGCTGCGAAAAATTGATACTTAGGTTTTTTCGTTTTTCTTATTTTTCACCAAATCGTTCCAAAGAACGTATATGTGGGCAAAACATTTCTTTATATAATTTTTCCTGTAAAATCGAATGGTAAAGTAGTTGAGATTGTATCTATATTCATTTTTGAAATATACTTAAAAAAACACATTTTATTGAGGTACAGCTTTGGGAGTTAATATCACTAAAACAAAAAAAGATAATTAATTTCTATTTGTAAATTTAGTGTCAGCTTACTTAATACTTAAAAAAAAAAATTCACAAATTTCATTGAGGTTAAATTAAATGTCAAATTATTCAGTGTTCATACGATGCGTTTATATTATTTTATTATGTAATTTTGTTGTGCAGGATAAAAAAATAGTGCGTACTACATGGTAGTAGATTGCGTCTCGGCCGTATACATATCCTTTGGACCAGAAAAGAACAACTTTCCTACCTAGCAACACAAATAACTTGTAGTTTGCAGTTTATATTTACCAAAACCTGTTTTCCCATGTTAAATATCTATGACAACATTCTACTGGAACACACAGTATAATATTACCCGATGTTTGATATATTAATACCGTGTAGGATAGGAGACATATGGGTTTAAGAATGATGATAGCACGTCACCATGGTATTATTCTCCATGCATAGCTAGAGGCATATGCCGATTGTTTAATCAGGGCTGTCGCCACGTCAACTGTTGAGTGGCAAGTGTCTGCCCGATCGTCGATTGTATCGATAAGAGCGCCCCCGATTGCATTGTGTCGAGCGAGCACATCATTGTGTTATCAATGGACCAGGAAGCAACTAGCGCCTCTGGTGATAATTATGTGAACTGTGAATGCCACAAACATCAAAGTTCCTGCTGCCGAGAACAATGCACCGCCTAGCGGCTGATTTATGCACTGATGTTTGTTTCATTATGCTCTTGATTAGGGGAATTATTTCACTTGCTAATTATTTACCTACTGCAACGCAAAACAACTTTATCAAATTATCAAACAACGTACAACTTCTCCCACACGTATCTCCTGTTACATGCAACTAGAGTCGGGCTCAACATTTACCAAATTGGCTTTACTGATGTGCTTTATTTGCTCAACGGCCACGCATGGTGGTTTAGCAAATAGAATTAGCGATTTTTCTAATATTTCATTTAAAGTAGGTACTTGTAAAATTAATGGTAGATGGATTTCCTTGACTGTTGCAGTAGAATGAGGAAAAAAAATTACTGGAATTCAGTCAGTTGAAAATTGGTTTTATTTCTGCTCCAATTTGTGATTTTACTCGTTTATAACGTTTATTTGTTTTTATTGTATGAAGTGTGATTGTAGAAAACCATTGATAAAGTTTAAATGGAAATGAATTTATTGTTAATTATTAGTTTCATACAGAACTTCTTCCAAATCTATCAATTTTTGGTACAATATATTGTACCATTTCTTGTACTATTTATTGTCTCATATATAGACTAGTCTTTAAGACACTTGTTCTGCAATTGTTATTTTAACATCCCAGATTTACAAAAATTGGGGAGAAAAACCTGTGGTTAATGTTATCATGTGGCAATACTTTCAAGAACTACTAAATCTATTTAACTTTATGGATAAAACGACTTTGCTGGTGTACTTTTTTGAATTTATTATCCAAAAAATATTTGCACAGGTCTGTGATTATTAAATTTACTTTGAAATGTGTCACAGTAGAATCCAGTTATAACGACATCGAAGGTATCCCAAACATTTCGTCGCTATAGCTGGAAGTTGCTATAACCGATAAAAGTAAAAGAACGTTAGCGACAATGGCTAGAAAATATATGATATGTAAAACATTACAAGTGAAGGATTCAGTGCTTTCATTTCACAGGTCAATTATAAAAGTAAGTGTTTTTTGGGATGTCTGTATGTCCGTAAGGTGCCTGTAAGAAGTGCAACCAAAGAGCTTATGTTCCACAAGGGTCCATATTAAGTCCAGGACTTTGGAACAAATATTATGATGGACTGTTGTGTACTCTCGACCACAAGGCATTCACAGACGACGTCGCTGTTAATACTAAAATTACGGAGTTATTGTAATGACAGAATATTAAATTTAGTGCATTTTATCGAGGTTATCAAAATGTGATTGCAAGTGAGTTAACACTAGATAGATGTACACCTCAAACAAAGACAGCGCATCAGATACTGTCTATTTTGGCATACTTTTTGGAAATTATTTTGAAAAGTGAGACAACATGATTGGTATTTCTATACTTCAGACAAAGACAATGCTTTAAAGAATGTTGCCACTGATCCGTACGTAATTGTAAAAAAATGTATAAAAATTTTCATTTGATTGTATCACCCACATTCGACTGCATATGATTTAGTAGTTGACTGGTCGTTAAATATTATAGGAAAAATATAAAATGTGTTTAATTTTGGCGAAGAAGTGATAGATTGGCACATCTCCAAAGTTTGGAAGTAATAAAAGAAAGTGCAGGTCATATTAATAAGGTTAGAGTGTTCCAGTACACAAACGCAACGTAAAAATGAGTTATTTAGGTAATTTTCTCACTTTAATAAAGATTGCAATCATAAATTATTTTTATGCAAAGTCGGTACGAGGCGGGTTTTATGAAATTTCTCAACTAAAACTTTGCATATAACAAATTTAATCATGTTTTATGCATCTAGTTAGCGGTGAAGATGGCTGGTGTTAATTCAATGCTTAGCTACGCACCCGAACCAAGGCTGACCTGATTCTGATTTGAATTTGTGAATACATTTCGGCTCTCTCGCAAACTTGGAAACATCAATATTTTTGACAAAAGTTTCCGCGCAAAATAAAAAATGAGATTATTTGAATATATTTTCCCGGGTTACTGCGAATATCGCCACTTACAGACAGGACTTCGCACAAAAGAAAATCATCACTCAGACACACTAACAATAAAAAATATTCCTAGTTCCACAAAAGGATTATCCCTACGCCCGACGAATTTCAATCGCTCGTTGCTAAATTCACTTTGAAACAATAACACTCTACGATTTATTCGCTTCAGTTGAATTATCACACCTTTTCTAACCATTCCACGAAAATTGTGAAATCGCCACATCAGTACTCACAAACTTAAATATGTTCCAATATAAATACAGTACCTAAATTGGAATGACTCAGTAATCGTTGCAATTTTCCTTTTTTTATTAGTTGAAGGTTATTCGAGGTAGTATATGCAAACTAAACGGTAACGACTAGATGAATATGAAAAATGTACTGGCTACTTAGACGAAAACCTACTGACATAATAAGCTATTGATATATAATGCAGTCCTCATCCCAATCTGATCATATAGCGTTCAAGTCTGGAGTTGTAAAAAGATCTAACATAGACGTTATATAAAGATTCCAGAATAAAACTTTAAGAACAATAATGCTCCATGGTCTATGGTATGTTAACAAGGATATAGTCCATCCAGAGGTATTAAATAAGTAGATAAACAAATCGAAAAATTTGTAGAAAGATATTGAAGAAGACTATATCATCATCCCAATGAACTATTCAATAATCTACTCAAGTGTATAACGATAGAAAGACGACTAAAATGAAAAAAGCAACTACAATTAGGTAAATAAGGATAAATAATATTCCTCATCATGTTATTTATGATAATTAAATATAGCAAATTTGCAAGCTTGTTCTAAAAAAAAAAACAATCAACCAGCAAATAAAAGTAAGAAGGTATATTAATTACCTATTTTTTGCTTCATTTAAAGTTACATACATAGATGACATATGCAACATGCGAATTTCATCTGTATATAGGCAATTTTACTTGTAGTTTATTTATTTATTTTGCCAGCTTATAACCTCTATAAGGACCCTAACTTGTTAAACCCATTTAGTCAATAGTATTTAAATTGGTTAATAGTTAGCGACGATACGAATCGAACCGCAGATCTTATACATACTATTCTCAGTTCAAAACAGAGCATGCTGGTAAATATTACTAGGTAGCGTTCTCTTTACACAAAAGTATATGTTCACCTTAATTAGCTCACTTATTATGTCCTTTCTTTTTGTCACAACTGAGCTGAGAAAAAGTGAAATTGAATTGTACAAATATTTCAGATGTCGATGCTAAGTCACCTTCGTAAGCTTTGATCTCTTATTGAATTTAAAGTATTGTTATTTTGTTTGTAACAAAACAAAATGTCCAAGAATATGTAAGGTACTGTGTTTCAAATTTTTTGATAGACGCAATTATTAAATGAAAGAGGTAAATCATACGTACACTAATTTCTTATTTACATCTAATTCGAAGGACAGATTTTCAGAGGAAGTTTTGAAGCTAATAACACCAGCGACATCAGTCTTCGTTAAAGAATACTACATTTGTCGCTCTTTTTATTACTGAGTTTAGCTCACTTTATACTCTTTTCACTTTAAACTAAGATGAGATGAGAAGATGACAATAACAACACAAATAATTGTAAACGAAAATGAGAATTTAAAGCCTGTAGAATTTTACGCAAAGCTATAACGTCAATCTGTCAAGTGTACTGGTAATATTTCTATTATCAGTCTTCGTTAAAGAATACTAAAATTGTCGCTCTTTTTTTACTGAGTTTAGCTCACTTTATACTCTTTTCACTTTAAACTAAGATGAGATGATGAGAATAACCATAAGAACTTAACTAATTCTAAACGAAAATAAGAATTTAGAGTTTGTAGGATTTTACGCAAAGCTATAACGTCAATTCTGTCAAGTGTCCTGGTAATATTTCTATTTCCGTAATTCCGCATTTAGATGAAATCAATTGAATTAAGTAAACATCCCAGGCGGAAGCCCCATTCCGCCTACTAGATCTGTTGACAAAATAAGAAGCGTCAGATTTAAATTTGTCTCTTTTTTCCCAAGTCAGCACGGGTTGCTTGGATCAATTCTCTGGTTGGCGGTGTGTATAAAAAACTGACTATGGCTCGGTCTGTTGGAAACATTTATCAAAAGCAACGACGCCAGCGACGCTTGTGGCATCGAACTAAACGGACGCAGGACAGCTCGACGGGATACATAACAACATGTGTATGGGGTTCTCAACAAGTCACAGCTCGTTTTTGTCGGGGGTAACCTTGAATTCAGAATGGAGACTACGTAGTGTCGGTTTCAACGCGAGATCATTGGGACTATGCAGGGTGGAAATGAACTTAATGTCGTAAATTTAAAGGTGAGTAAATGTGCAGATTACGAAAGTGAAAGAATTTTTAAAAATTCGAAAAATAAAAATTCCACTTTTATTAGGGAAACTTTTTTTTACTGCTGTTTTAATTCATATTTCATTAAAAATATGTTTATCAAAAATACATTCAAAATTAGTTGTAGAAGATATTATTCCTAATAATTAAATTAAATAGTACTGTTAACCAAAATTATATATTTATTTACAAAAGAATACAAATGCGTTGTCAGTAGTCCAGTAATACAAAAAATGTTAGCTTATTGAAAACTACACTAAAATATGCAAATTTTTTAAAAAAAATTTCGTAATCGACAATTGTGATACTACTCACCATTAAATTTATGACATTACGTTCATTTCCACCCGGTATATCTAGTATTTGTTTTTCTACTTCGATAAAGTTTTAACTAACAATTCTATTTAAACTTTAACTAGATACTAAACTAACTTCGTATAGGATCAGAGCGTCAAGTATTTGTTTACTCTTTTTTCAATTGTTCTACACCTTCGATAATGGATAAAACCAGAAGTAATTAACATAACTCAATTGTTTTTGTATATATTCGTACAAGTTATAGCTCTTTTTTAGTATTGAAGTAGTCTCGGTTTGAACTCTCGATCATTAGGACTATATTTCCAGAAAGATTAAAACGTTCAACGCTCAATCATTGGGACTATGTATCTAGTATTTGTTCTTCTACTTCGATAAAGTTTTAACTAACAATTCTATTTCAACTTTAACTAGATACTAAATTAAAGAGTGTCAAGTATTTGATTACTCTTTTTTCAATTGTTTATCTATAGCATCGGTAGAGGATAATTCTATTTGAACTGTAACTAGAACTGAATACTAAAGTAACTTCTACAAAGAATCTTTGGACCTACATTACTTCGGGAAGTAGTAGCTTACTTAGTGATCTCCGATTCGAACTGAGTGAAATGTGAGGTCTGGGATTCAAATCCCAGGTTCTCCAATCTTTATGCGAATAAAAATATCGCTTTATCTAAGTATTTCAGAATCTACTATAAGTTGTAGGTCCCTTGCAAAGGCGGTAGGCTGACAACCACACTACTAAACTGTAGGGAAAATTGTTACGAAACAAGTACCTTAGGAACTTGAGATCGTGTTCCTTGTAAGAACTAACTATATTAGTCGAAACATCAAAGTAAATTTATCTATAAATTTAGTGAGAGATGATTAATTAACACAACTCCATTTGATTTTTTTGTAATTGTTCTTCAAATTTACGCCTTTCTTGCTATTGCACATAGCATTTCATCTATTGAAACACAAAAGGCAGATGAGATCAAGATGAGAATTAGAAATTCATTAACAGATGTAAAAGGACCTCATTATGAACATCTGTAGCACAATATTCCTAGAAGGAATTGAACGTCAATTACCGCAGTTACTTCTTTAGATATACATTTTAGTGATGTAGGTTATCAACCTATAGCTTTGGCCCGCGATACCGAATAGTGGATTCCGAACAAGTGGAATAGAGAGTTCTTTTAATTCGGTTAAATGTTCCCAACGTTGGGATTTCAATCCCAGATCTCATACTCCGTTTAGTTCCCTTTGCTTATATTTCTTAGCATTTGTTAATGTGTATCATTTCCTTACAAAATATTGAACGAACTTGTTCTTTCTTAATTTAAGTAAATAATGCATCAATTTAATGATGATTTCTGCTTATAAATTTAACAAAAACCTGTATTTTTATTTTTTTTCAAATTCTACTGTTGGGTAAAGTGCACATGTCCTTGTTAATAGCCAAACAAATTTGTCTTGTTAGAGCTGCGGTTTTACCCTGTCAGTAATCTATTATTTAGGCTGTTGTGCGAATATTATTTGTCCAAATGTCAGTGGTATCCGAAACAGGCCCCTAATCCCAACCTACCCTAACCTAACATTTGCCACTAGAGTCCAAGTACACCGGACAAGGAAAGGTCACACACCCCCCCCCCCCCCCCCCCCCATCGCTTCTTCCAGTTCCAGTTCACCTTTGCGTAGAGGACGCAGCTCGCCCCAGGGACGAACCGATGCTCCGATGTTTTCTTTGAGGCGGCTCGGATCGTTAAATTATAATGCCTTGACAGTTTGCGAGGTTTTCCAGGCTGGGCCAAGTGTAGGTGGCGTTTTGTTGCACGGTGTGTTTCAATTAGGATTTGTATACGCCGGTCTCAAAGTATACTAAAATCTTTCATTTATGCCTACATCATAAATTAATGTCTGGGGTTCACTAAAAACATTTATTTTAATATATTCCTAGAAGGAATATAATTTTCTCTTGTTAATTTTTCTGTATTCTAATAAGACTGGTAATCTACAACTAAATGTTGAACCATTCGTATACCAAAGTATTGTTCTCTACTTGTTGCTGTAAAATGGTAGTTCTTTGCTAATTTAACCAACCTCGTAGCTCTTATAGTTCTCGAGATAGCAATGGTGGCACACTTAAATGGAACACCCTGTATATGTCACAATTTTTGTTCCAGTTCCACTGACATTTGGACAAATAATATTCTGCACAACAGCCTAAATAATAGATTTCTGACAGGGTAAAACCGCAGCTCTAACAAGACAAATTTGTTTGGCTATTAACAAGGACATGTGCTCTTTACCCAAATGTAGAATTTGTTTCAATTTATATTTATTGTCGTCTTATAATTACTTAGTAGTTCTGTACTCACTTTCTCAAGAAATTGCTCTAGCCATATATGTCACAATTTTTGTTCCAGTTTATCTAAATCACGATCTATTTATTATTCCAAATTGTTATTAAAATATTTTTGCAGTCCTTTTTCTTATTTTCTTTGGCACAAAGCTTTGTTAAAGTAAAAAGCTCCAATTAATACATTGATTCGTACATCAGCCTTTTTGACAAAAATATCTCTAGTAATTAATTTATTTACTTTTTTTGCTTCATTTTATCTGTTTTATCTATTTACATAAGTCTTTGATTTTTCACTAGTTTGTCTAATTCCTGATCAAACAATAACTCTACATTCTTAACAAATATTGTTATTATTGCTCCATTACTCATTGCATTTGAATGTGCTCCAATAAATGTAAATCTCATAACTGCTATAATTATTTGTCGCAGATTTTTCTTCAAATGGCCTAATTTCTGATCTGTTTATTGCACGAAATTTTACTATAATATTTCTAATATACGTCTACTTATATGCTCTTTTATATTTTCAAATGTTGCCAATAATTAATCTAGTTATGAATTATACCTTGTGCTCTCGTTTACTTAATTTAGTTATTATCAGAAAATGGTTGTTTCTTGGCTGGGCAGTTTATTCAATAGACGAAAGTTTCTGGAAATCAGCCAACCTTATTCTTTCAACCTCGATTGTTTCAGCCCCACATGGGTCTTCTTTGCGAGATGAAATATATAATTAGTTTCCTAATTTCCAAAAAGTATCGTCTATTGAATTAAAGTCGTTTTAGACGAGCCTATAAATTGTACAACATCTTGCAACATTTTTGGTACAATTTAAATTAGCTAGTATCAAACAGCAAATTGTTTGAAATATTCTATACGATCGTAAATGTGTTGAACACGTTCTATTTTTCATATAATCTGTCACTCAATTTGGCTGTGAGCATGCGCATATATGAATTTTGTGATCTCATTCGTTTCTAACATTTATTTGCTTTTATAGTATGTAACGCGGTTATAGAAAACTTAGTGTTACTACTGGTAAAGATATTCATGAAACATCACGTCTGGTTGCATGATTAACACCAAAATCTAATTAGATCTAATCTAGGGTGGTGTCAGAATGTTTTATACAAAATTTCAACGTTTTTTATTTACTACCCATCCATCCATCCATTCACACTCACCGACAGACATCAAGTAGAAATATTAAAATCGTGTTCTAGGAACGCTTATCCATTGAAAACTCTATCAGATTTTTAGCATGATTTCAATACCTCTCTTACTGAGTGGCGAGAGTTAAAAAAAAGTTTGGACGTGAAACCAATGAAATCTGCACAATTTGCAAATGATGTTATAAAAATGCGATTTATATAAACATCAAGTTTGGCGTGAATTTCCTCAACTGCCATCCTTGTCTCTCTTGTGCACTATCACGTCTTGAACAAAGACAGGAGCAATCAGAGTGGATTAAGCGTTCCACAACAAGCTGTAAACCGAAAATGCCTATCTAATACCGGAAATTACAAATGTAGGGAAAAAATCCTCGCCGACAAGCGGAAGCCGGCGTCTTGGGCAAGCGCCGGTGCTGCCACGGGCGTCGCCGTGGCCTTGGCGAACTGCGCACATGTCATGTTAACTCGTGTTCGTGTCAGCTAGACAACGCTAATAGACAACGGCGTGATGGGGTACTACTAGCTCTAGTATGGCTCTGATTGCCTATTGATTATATACACTTCTATATCGGCACTTCAAATTATATTACACTATTTAAAATTATTATTTTTAAACATTATTTGGAACATATATGCTCTTTTCCATACCTATAAGTTCAAACAATTGCCTACAATTTGTTTAAAATCGCTTTCACTTCATTATGATGTAGCAGCAATATTTTTACCAATATTTCTGGGTTATTTTTTTCATTACATCAATTTCAATAAATATAAATGTAAAATTAAAAACAATTTCTTGCGCAAGGGTTTTTTCATTCTACAAACTGCCAAAATCTTGTACATACTTGTACTGTGCCAAATCTTATAAATCCCATTAGAGAAAGAACACATGACGTTACAGAATTGTAATTAAAAGGATTAATATGATTAATAAAATTAAATCTGATATGGCCAGCACATAACCTCTCATCTGTTGTCTTTACACTTTTATTAATATTTATATTTTGTATACCAGAAGTTTATTTTATCAGTAAATATAGAAAAGTTCATTACTATAGTTATGGCGTAAATTAATTGACAGTAATATGTTAAAGTAAACGCTTTTGAGTAAACATAGGGATAATTAACATAGACTAAAAAATATTAAATAATAATTAAAGAAATTACATACATATTCATAAAAGGGATTAACCACTAATTCCGATTAGTTAGTCCTACTGTTAAAAATGTTGAAATTTTGGATATAGAGACAATAGATTAGATCTGATTAGATTTTGGTGTTAATTGTGCAATCGAAAATGGTGTTTTCATGAAAATCTGAAGAGTTTTTCTGAAATATCTTAATTAATTATGAATATATGAGAATTGTTGTGAACTTTATAGTTTAAATTTGTTTCTACTTAGCACCATTTAACTATAACCAGCAATTAATGATTTGGTAAATTTGTTACAATTGCGATTAAGGGGCCGTTCAAGTATTACGTAAGCACTATAGGGGGGTGGGGGGTCTTTGTTTTGCTTATTTTGGATGACATAGGGGGTAGGGGAGTCCAGATGATGATTACGTCATCGGTAGCTATTAACTTTTTAACACGAATGGCAACTGTTAATTTTAATTTAATATGCGTACCAAAAATTTAAAATAAGTTTGTTATGTTTGTAAGATTATAATATTTTGTCCCTTACTCTATCTTGAATACTGTATCAGTAAAATCTAATCTCCATTCTAAATCTATTTTTTTATTTTTAAAATTATAATTATAACATTTTAATTATATTAAAAAAAAAAATTAATTGAAAAATGTTTACGTAAGCATGGGGGGAGGGGGTAAGGGCTTTGCTTACTTTTGCTGGCAAGGGGGATGGGGGGGGGTAAATAATTAAATAATTGTAATAAATCTGCTTACGTAATATTTGAACGGCCCCTAATCTGTTTACATATAGAAATAAATGTTTTATATTTGACAGTGACAAGTATTTGGCAGTGAAAAAATTATAAAGAAATTTATTGAATACTCTAAAGGAATTGCACTAATATTGTAAGTACTAATTATTTTACTGTGTCAGCACTCAACACATGGATACTCATATATTAATAGATATTGCAAAAAAGTGTAAAAAGTACAGGAAATGCACGAAGTTAAGTGCTGGCCACATCAGATTTTTTAAGCAATCCTTAAATAAAGATTTTTAGAATCTTTTACAAGTATGCTTCATATGTAATAACCGTATCTAAAACGGCGTACAGAAGAAGCCCATTAGGTAATAATAATCATCTTAACCTTCAGTGTGTGCGAACTACAAATTGCCCTTAAAAAAGCAATTAATCTGTAAGAGAAACCCGGTCCATTATCGCGTAAAAGAAGCGTGTTTCGTCTCTTCACCCTGATTGAACTTTAACCCTTCCTATCACCTCGTGCTGCATCAATGGCTTCTCGGGTTAATGTTATCATGTTGGCACGCTTGATAACGGCTTTTGTTCTCATAACACCACGCCCGCCATTTTATTGTACTCGATATTATTATTTCGCGTAAATTTAAATAGTTGCTGATAACTCAAGAATGAAGTGATAAAGCATGCTGTGTTTAAACACACTATACTATTCTAACCAATTATTCCTATTATATCATAACATCTAAATTCCAGTTTACCACTAAAATAAATTTAATGGAAGTGGAAAAAGTAAAAATAATTAGGGAATAAAGAGACGTCATGAAATTTTATAACTAGATTATGACCTCACAAAGTACAACGTTTATATGTGTGTAGTTATTTCAAATCTGCTGGTCTATAAAAATGCATTGTTAATTTAAATTTTAATAACTAAAAATAAACAAGAAATGCATTGTTGATTTAAATTTTAATAACTAAAAATAAACATTTTTATACAACTCAAGTGAAACAAAGATTATACTGACAATTCCACTCACAATTTGTCATCCAATTAAATCACAGTTTTTTGGTGAATTGACTCAATCTGAATCAAATTTCACTGACAATTGTCAGTTACTGTCAATTGCTGCGAAATATACACGAGTAAATAGGTGTTACTTAGATTCAACGTCTGTCAAAGTTGTGGCAAATAATTAATTGAAAAAAAAAATACATAATTTCGAGGAATTGTCATGCCGAATACCATTTGTAACTAAAATTTTACTTTTTTTGCCTAACTTACTCCTGCTTGATGCTTTAGAAAATCGTCACTCTTCCTATGGACTCGTTTGATTTTCGTCGCAATAATCAGTCGAAACCATAACGACAAAAATTTCAAATAAGATTTTAGTTACTAGTGGTATTAGATATGATAATTCCATCGAAAAACATCACATATATATGATATTCAACGTGCCTTGAATAAAATTTACTGCAGTTATCTTAAATAAATTGAAATTTTAGTAAATTATGCTTCACTTTTAAAAAATTGTAAATATCATTCACCGGTTTCAGGATATTTAGCCTTTGTTTACATAGACAAAAGTAAGCAGGATAACTAAGTCATAATTGTATCTGTACAGTAATATTATTTGTCAGTTAAAAATGACTTGAATTTGATAACCTATGTTTTTGATACATTGCTGTCAATCAAATGTAAAGTCATAACCATAAATATGGCAAATCCTACGTTTCACGTTAAAATAAACTCACGGTATAACTGCAACCATAGAGTCATATCAACTCTTCAGACTTGATCAAGAAAACATGACATGAGAGTTTTATAAAATAATATATATTAATAATATCTTCATTTTCTGAAATCGGTAAACTATTGAACAAACAGATGTTAGGAATCATATCAGACCTTAGATGCCTTAAAATCGGCTTATGTATGTGTTCCTGTATCTCCTACAGGGCAACCGAACTCATCGAGCCGCAGTTCCAACTACCGTACTGTCAGTTGTTTCATATGCCAGTGCTACTTCTGTCTAAGATGTATAAATGGCAAGTCTATAACATCCGAGTGTGATACACAAGTAGATGTGTTTTTATTTTATTTTACGACAAATCACACGTTATCGGTCGCTGGGACTTGAACTTAAAATCAGTTTACTACCTATTGTTGGGTGTACGAATCTGCATTTTCTTTTAAATCAGTAACCACATATTTAAAGTTTACTAAACATTAACCAATTGACGATGACTGTCCACAATTATGTTCCATAAAACTATAGTAAGAAACATGGCACGTGGAATAAAACGTGTGCTTTTTATTTCAATTTGCTAAGCCAACATGTTGAAAGAACAAAACTATCTCCCCATGGCATATAAATCTGTCTGGAATTTATTTATTTAAGCCACGATATCTGCAGTGGAGGTGCAAATGTTTAAATTCTCCGTAAAGATCGACACGCGATATTGAAATAAGGATATAGGGATTCAGTTTACGAGCCGGATTGCCCAGGTTTCCAGCCCCGGATTCGAATATGAATTGCAAACCGGGCCGGGAAGATTTGTAGCTTTTATATTCGGTGATTTTTCATACCTACACAAATATTTACCGAATTTAAAACATTCTTTAACTTTTTGTACTAATAAAAATTTGATTTTTATAAAGAGCATTATGGGAAAGCGATCGAGTAATATAAATGGCAACATATAACTTGAAATATCGAATATCAATAGATTTATGCTCCAAGTGTTTGGAGCTTGTTCAAATAATTTTTATGACTTCTCAATTTTTCACAACCCACAGGGTTTATGAAAAATGAACAAACATTTTCCACAAAAAAACAATGAATATGAACTAGTTGTTTTATATTTTATACTTTAAAATAAATAGTTCTGTCGAACTGGAGACCTAAATTTAAATACCCTTAGGGATAACTTTTAAACGAATTTTTATTTACTGAAATTCAGAAAAAATAGATAATAAAATATAGAAAAAAATAAATGAAATAGAAAACATGTTTTTTCTAATTATAAATTATAAAAATATATATGCACCCTCACCACATAAGCATAGAAATAATTCAGTTATTTTTATTATACTAGTATTTATTTTAATAATTTTGTGTTAAGAAGTTTAATATGTCCATGTTTCTCAAAAAGATAATTTCTTTTCGCGGTTTTTATATTTATATAGTAACAAGCAAAAGCAAATAAAATCGAAGACAAAATTCGAAATTCAAAATTCGTTTATCAATCGAAATTCAAAAAGTTGCAAAGTAATTTTTTCGAATTTTATCAACAACAATACTTGAATCACAGGGCCCATGTTCCACGGAACACGGCGAATACTAGTTGTTACGCCGCTAAATCTAGTTAATTAAATAAAATATTTAGGATGTATTTGTATACGAAAAGTATTAACCATCAAACAAGTTACAGTTTTCGTCTGGAAATCAGTGGCAGATTTAGGGGAGGGCTTTTAAGATCTATAGCCCAGGGCGACAAAATCCATGAACGCAATTTTTTGAAAATTACCATTTAGAAACAAGTCACAACAATAATCACAAATTGGCTCTAGACGGCAAAACAACATAAATTAGAATGTAACATTTTTTCAGTGATTGAGGAAAAGTATTGTGTCACTTTCGATATGAGAATATGGAACAACGTAGAACATTTCCTGTTTTTCGTTGTGATCTAAGTAGAAGCATAAGTTTGTGATGTTTATGAAAACGCAAGTGATAGGAATACAAAGCACCTTGTAAAAGATCTCCCCATCCGAGTATATTGGATACATCGTGCGCAGAACAACGACATCTACAACTTTGCAAGTTCTACTTTTCATCGTAAAATTTAAAGGATATAAAGTTTTGTGATTGGTAGCTTAGAAAGAATGGAATTGGTGTAACTAAGTTGTTATTTTGCCGGAGTGAGCAAATGACAGAGTGGGATAATTCTATCGATTCCCGCTTCAGACAAAAAGAAGATATTTTGTTCGCTTTACGTAATTCTCTCCATTAGTAACTAAATATTTTAACAGATTCTCTATGAGCTGTGCTCAGGATAAATTACCAGAATTGGTTTATAAACACTACTAAAATGGATCATTTTACATTATTTTCCTTTGAACGCGTATCAAAGACATTGTTTAATACATTAAATTGTTTCGCGTCATATTGTCACAGGACTATTTTCCAATACAATTACCTACACATGTAGGCTATGTCCTCATTTTTTATAAATATAGACAAGAATTTTTTAATTTATCGCGAATTGAAAATTCCTTTAATAATTGGTTTCAAACAATGTCATTTATCAAAACCATTTCAAACCTGAAGTATATAACCTTTACAAAATCATTTTCAAAGACTATCATATAAATGTTTTTTTTTTATTTTTGCTACTTACCTGCATTTTCACATATGTCTAACATATATCTCTTTTTCTTTATTATTATTATTATTTATACATTGGTTGTCGCTAGTATTACACAAGACAAAATTTCTTGTCCTGTTTCGTAATTTTTTGTCTTGTCTCGAAAAGCAAGACAAGAAATTTAAATATACCTTGTCTTTCATTACTCTTGTATATAAAAATCTTGTCTTGATAGTTATTTTCTCACATATTTCTTGTCTTGCATGTTAATATTTGCAAATGACATAGAATCATGTCAATGCCAATTATCAAATATATTTCTTATAATAGAGTTATGTATTATTATTAAATAAATATTATAAAAAGAAAAATCGTATATAGCTGCATATACTATAGGTACATTTTATATCTCTAGTCAATAATTATTACTCTTGTACATGTTCTGAAAATGAAATTTACATAAATAAGCTAAAAAAAATGTATTTTTTAGGTACATATATTAAAAAATATATATTTTTTTAATACTTACATATTTTTGTACTTTTATTAACTTATAGGTGGGTTCTTATAATAAATCTAGATTTAAAAGTAGCCAAAAAATGCAATAGTACAAGAATTGAAGAAAATCTTGTTACTCTTGCACATTTCTTGCAAGACAATTTCTTGTCTTGCTTTGAAATTTGTAGCTTTTGTCTTGCATTTTTTGCAAGACTGAGGCAAGACCAAGAAAAATACAAGACTCTTGTGAAACACTAGTTGTCACCTCCTTGAAGTAGTAAAACTCTTATCTCGCGTTTACTGTACAGTAGTTTACCAGTTATTCACGTATAAAACAAAATACAACCGGCTTTTATTTATGTTTGTGTAAAACAAATTGTAATAAAAATACACTGAAAATTAAATTATCAATAAACACGATAATCCGAACACAAACAGTAAATTACTTGAAAATATTGTAAAGTGGATATACAAACTCATTTGTAATTTTTCATTCACTAACTGCGTCCAAATTCAATTATTTCATCCGCATGCAGTGTTGAGCTGTGTTGTAAAATATTAACAGGCCATAAATGCCAGAAAGACGTGATCTGATTGGTGGAAAGTGGAACAAGCTGCATTTCTATTTGCCGATCGTGGCAACTGGAATATTCAGTTGAAGCATTGACAAGCGATACGACACTTGATAGTCGGTTAAAGTTTATGAATTTTTATAAGGACAGAATATCCGATTGAAATTCTGTATAAATACGATTGTATTATACCGTGTGTTTCAGTTAAGATGTAATATTTGCTAATATGTATTTAGTAGAGGTCGGTTTATATTTATTTTCATGTTTTATTTGATAATCCATATGAAACTAGTAAAAAATAAAAAAATATTTCAATTTCTATGACATTTTTTTCAATATTTTTATTATGTAAGGATATAAATATATTACATGGTTGAATTCAGAAAAAAATAAGCTATCGAATAGGCATAAAAAATGTGTATAATCATATTTGAAAAATATAACTTTGGACAGGAATTTGGAAACCAATGGTTTTAAAAAACATTTTATTCTATAATTCAATGGCTCCCTTGGTCTCCTATAATTTTGTTATTTAGTAAATTTTTGTATCTTTAGTAACTGCCGAGTAAAACCATGTACCAATCTTTTGATTCCACCCTTTATTCTTTTCTTTTGAATAGAAACCCAAATACGAAGTTTTGCATTGCATATATTTCAATATTATAGGTTTTTACCGCATAAAAACTTATTATCTATATAACTACATAAATACATTTAATAGTATATTACTCAATGAGAATATAATGTGTGCTATTACTCATGAGAATAAATCATTCGAATGAGTAATAGCCATTACAAGCGAATAGAGTACTATACTGTATCAACAACTGTAACATGACAAATATATGTTTCTTATAACTAAATATGTTATCACACTTTGATAGATAAATAACAATAGCTCGCGTTACTGTTTCACAGCTTACTTAACTCAAGACAATTATTTCTATACTCCGTTTTTAAACTATAGACAGCACTAGACGAAGTCACATTTACACCGCTAGAAGTTACCAAAAAAAATCACTAGATTTATTTGGCGGGAGAAATGAAATGTCAAAATGAATGTCACGTCAAAATTTATACTTTCCAGGCTATATTTTCATCATCCAAAACTATGATGATAATCTACTTAATTTATTTATATAAAATCATAAATACGTACCTTTAGTTATAAATTAATTAATTGCCTATTTTTTTGTAATTCTATGTTGAAAAATTTATATTTATATATTTTATTTTAAAAATACTGTTAACTCTTGGTGGAAATGTCACAAAAAGAGCAATGAAACGAAAAACACGTGCAAATTCAACAATTGATTTGACAACTTCCGAGAGTTTGACGTTTCAATTACGTTTGAGAAGGTTAACCTGAAATTTCGTCTGGTTAAATGTGGCTTCAAGAAATGGCGCAGCAGCCAATCACAGGCTTTGATTTTCTCACTAGGTTTCCTAGTTACTGTCTATAGTTTAAAAACAGAGTATAGTGTTATTTACTTACAGTTTAATCTTAAAAGAAAATGACAAAACTAGTGTAATTTTGGCTTTTTATGTATAAAAAATTACTTAAGAGACATGAGTAATGTATATTTGTATTTATTTTACTTAAACGTGTGGTACAGAAAATGAAGAATATTTAGTTTGTAATGCTTTAATTTCTAATTTACATTTTAATTTAAACCACTTGTTTTTGTCACGAAATGATTAAAAAAACAATTCAACTCTCATAAAGCAAATTAAACGAATAAAAAATACACTAGAGTTAATCTAACATTATCTGTAATATGTAAAGTGCACTTCAACATGAAATACTCTAACTTAACCGCTTTTTAATTATTAATAGTAATTACTGGGGCAGTGTTATCATTGTCAGTTTTATTTACATTTATTAACTTTCGTGTCGCCTGCGTATGAAAAATTTCCATGTCACTCTAATATGCCATGAAACATTGCAAATATCAACCGCTAACTAAATATATTAGTTTGCTTTTACGATTTTCATATTTTTTAATATTTACTGGCTCAATAATGGAAATATTGGAACAAAAAATTATTGGTTTATTAACTAGATGTGTTTAAATTAAAAATTACGTTATTTGTGGAAATTGATTTATTTATAAATATGAATATGTTGTCCAATAAAGGTTATGCCTATACAGACTATTTCCTAGAGTTGATATTCATGTTATCAACCGTAATCGTGTGATTCAAAAAGTTGGAAGGAAGGGGGATTGATGACATCATCTTGTCGGGCGAAATAGTGTTATTTCCAAAGTAAATAAATGTCAAAATTACAGCATTATATACAAATATAATAATGGGTGATACAAATTGTAACGTTTATTTATTTAGATGAAGTGTAAAAATAATTGTAATACGAATATTTATATAACTAAGTTTAATAAACGAATATTAAATTATAAAAAGAACTTTATATATCTGCCGCCAATTAATCTCTAGAACATTCTGGAGCCTTTCGGACTTGATAATATTCGTTACCGCGATTACACTACTATTTAACTTTTTCCGTTGGTTTGACGCAGATAGCATATTCGAAGAGTGTAAATTAAGTAATAAAACTGATTAAAAAAAAATGTTCGAGTAGAATTTATATTCAATAATGCCTCCCTCAAAATATCTTCTTTGGGAAGACACATAATGCTCAAGACAGTTCTTCCTATCCTCATGGCAGTGCTGGAACTCGGATACCTTCAGCTGGTCGGTTATAGCCTTGTTTTTTATTTATTATAATTATTTTATATATCGATTAGGCTGATGAATTACTATAAAACACACAAAATTTTATATATGGTGTGAAATTTGATGTAAGTAAGTTTAAACGATAAAATAAGTAAATATAAGTAGTTTTATTGTAAACTTAAAAAAGGTGGAAGAAAAATATAAGGAATCAAGGTAAGTTCGGTTCCGGTTTTAGTAACGCCAAAAATAGCTATTTTTTTGGTCATACAAATTTTATGAAAGAAATTTTAGGTATGAAATGAATTAAAAATATTCTGAACTACAATAACAAAGTAATTCTAAAACTACAAATGGTATGTATTGAGAAACTATAATAGAATATATTACTACAATGGTGGAAGGTAACGAGTTGGACACACCACATTTTTTTTTAATATTGCTTCATATTTACAGCAATTTTATCTATCCAGTTATAACACGATTGGTAGATTGTTAATATTGTGAGGAAAATAAAATTCTTAAGCAATATGTGTTCCAGCTTCATCAAATGAATGTATTGAAAAACTACAGAATATAATACTACAATGGCGGGAGGAAATGAGTTGGACATACCACATTTTTTTTTATATTGTTTCATATTTGCAGCAATTTTATCTATCCTGTTATAACACGATTGGTAGATTGTTAATATTGTGAGGAAAATAAAATTCTTAAGCAATATGTGTTCCAGCTTCACCCTGTAACGCTGAGTGTAGAACGAAGGAGTGGGTTTCCTTACAGAGTGCTTTACTTTACATTTCCGCTTCCATGTGTCCCAGTTTGTGACTTACAGGTGAGCAAAAAGGCTCTTGTGCGCCAGGTAATATGCAAAAACTTCCGCGAATATAAAACTTACAGTTTTTATTGACGGACCGCTTAAGAGTCCATTTCATTTCAACGGGAACTTTCCACTTTGACTTTCTTATTCCACGATTTTGTATTTTCAACCCAGTGGTGTACAGAAATGTCCATGGAAATTCAGACGTCAAGGTTTTAAAGGAGTACGGAGAAACAGGAAATTTTTATATCTGAAGACAAAATTTAATTCATGTTCGACTACAAAATGTGATATATTATAATAAGTAATATAATAAGAGCCATGAATTTATTGGAAAAAATTACGAATAGTTGTTGCGAAGTAGCAGACAAACGAGAGTCAAAAATGACATTTATATCATGACAGCGAAACTGGAGTGATTTAAGTGTAATTTTTGACACGAGTTGTTGTTACTTCGCAGGAATTAAATTCATAGCTCGAATTATATTTGCTTGATTATTTCACGAATGACAACAGTTCAGAAATAAAATTTTTGATATCAACAAAATGTAACCATGACTTTGATATTGTGGTTTTATCAAATTTCTTTACTGAAAAACAATCTATGGCCATCAAATGACACGTCATTTTCATCCAATCATAATGCTGCATTTGATGGAAATATGCAGTTTTTTAATGACAATTCCACTCATAATTTGGCATCCAATTAAATTACAATGTTTTGGTGAGTTGAACCAATCAGATTCAACACTCATTGACAATATCAGTTACTGGCAATTGCCGCGGAATTTACACGACTAAATAGGTGTTTCATAGATACAACGTCCCTCAAAATAGTGACAAATAATTAATTGAAAAAAATATACGTATTTCGAGGAATTGTCTTGCCGAATACCATTCGTAACTAGAATTTTACTTCAAATTTTTGCCTAACTTACTCTTGCTTGTTGCTTTAGAAAATCAGTCGAGACCATAACGACAAAAATTTCAAGTAAAATTCTAGTTACTAGTGGTATTACTGATGATTATTCCACACACGTCATTTTCTCCCAATCAGAATGCTTCATTTGATGGCCATAGATAGTTTTTCAGTGAGCAAATTTGATAATATCACAATATCATAGTTATGGTTACATTTTGTTGATGTCAAATATTTTATGTTTGAATTGTTGTCATTCGGGAAATAATGAAGCAAAAATATTTCAAGCTATGTATTTCATAATAAAATTTATTCATTATTCCTGCGAAGTAACGACAACTCGGGTCAAAAATTTTTGATACTCGTTTGTGAAATATGTAACGAATTTTTTTCATAAATCTTAACTAATATTTAAGCCCATCTAAAGATTTTAAAAGAATGAGGAAAATGACAATTATTTTATAAAGAATACTTGAACTAAATATTTCAAAAGAGCTATAATTTACACTTTTGGTATCTTGTAACATAGGTACCGTATGTCTAAATCCTTCTTCTCATTTGAGCCGTATAACTATAAAAGTACAGAAGTCGTTAAATATAACAAACTTCTTTTTTTTTCTATGAAGACCCCGCTGTGGTCAACTTTCTGAACTGAAATTAAATACACTGGTGTTAATTTAACTCTACAACTTTCTACTGTGTTTATCGTCATTGCTATAATATCCTTCGTTTTGCAGAAGTTGCAAAGGATCTGTTATTTTTCCAACTTTGAGAAAACAGCAAGAGTTGGTGCTCAAGAAAAGAGAAAGACTCATAATTGGTGTTTGTGTCTTATAGTTTAATCTGTTTTTCCTTATTTTATAATAAGGTGACTAGATTAGTTAGTGGTAGTCTAATGTAATAAAATTTTATACCAACAAAAAATGGTTTAAATTTACATTTTTATTACCCGGACCAGTATTCCGTTATTTACAGGAAGTACTAGAATACCGGAACATAGCTCCAGCAGCCATAAAAAAATACCGGAAGGATGATCTGATTTGAATATTGGTTACAAAACATTTTATTGTAAATTAATATTTATGTATATGTTTTAATATATTATAAATATATATAAATTTTGCCGAAATATTTTTATGTTTTACATATTTTATTTAAATTAGTACCGAATATTAATTGTGATTATTGATAAAAATTCGAACTCTATTGATTACCTTTGAAACATGATTTTAATTGTAAATATTATAATTACAATTTAATCCATTTCATTAGGAATTATTTACATTGTATTTCGGTAAACTGTAATAATATTGCATTGGAATTGGACATGTAAATAATAAATTAATCATATAACTTCAAATACATTATTGATGAATGCGAATTAAATTATTTTCCGCTTGGATAAAATGTTGAATACATTATCGCTCCTTTCCGAAATTTATTGTATCCCACATCCTACACTTGTATTCAACTACACACTATTCAAAATACTAATAAATTTACTTCGAAATTTACATTTTATCATTTCATAATCATAATAAAAACTACAAATCAACTCGTGAAGTCTTTAGAAACAATAATTACATAGAAATAAATTAATGAAAAAAAAAAAATTATTATAAAGAACTTATTAAACAAATAATAAAAAATTACCTTCTAAAAAAATATAACAAATAAAAGAATGCAATTTAATTAACGAATATTCACAAAAATTCCCGTAATACATTCAGAAAAATGCAGATCACTTTACAATTGTAAACTTGTCTAATGCCCTAATGCTGACAAAAAGACTAGTTACTTTTATGACTCTCCAATAAAATGTAAATTGTAAAAACTGTCATGACCCATATTCAAATAGAAATAGGTGGGTAATACAAATATAAAAAATATTTTTAAAAAATCGTGCTAAATGATATTAAAATAAAGATTAATGTTCGATAAAACCGGTTTATTTTATTTTGGTTAACGGTTATCGGTATTTCTTCTTTAAAAATATCGGTTAAAGTTCGCAATTTTCGTTTAAAATATCAGTTACTGGTTTTTGTTGTATAGGCACAGAATAGTTACATACTGAAGCGACACTCCGTGTCGGTACCTTTCATGTTCCTCTATCCAGTTCTATGACCTTGAAGCATTGTGTAGACTTTTAAATTTGTGCTCTTCCCCTATCTCTTTCTAAGATGTGAGGGATCTTTCCGATTTTAAACAATGAGCCCTTTAAATTTGTGCACAGTCTCCGTCTCTCTCTAATTTTCGTTTCTCTGTCTTACTGTCGCTTCTATATAAACCTATTCTGTGACCATATGTTAGTATAGATCTGTATTTCGTTTTGTAAACCGTTATTTTTGTTTTCTTGTTAACTTTCCTCTTTTCTATAAATTTGTGTTTTATTGCATGGAATATTCTTACTGTTTTGTCTATGGGCTTATTAATATCTTCTTATTAATAAATATTATTTTATAAAATTCTCTTGTCAATAACGATTTCGTGATCAAGTCTGTGTGGGTTGATATGACACCAGGGTTATAATTACATTATCCAATTATCCCACGTTATTTTGACAAGTCAAAACGGTATTAATATTACCGTACAGACACAGTTATGAGTTTACCAGCTTACTTTTGTCTATGTAAATAAAGACTTAATATCTTGAAACCAGTAAATAACAAATATCGGTAATGATACATTTAAATGTTCCGGGTTACTTTCCGGGTAGTTTAGCTGGCGTGAAGAGTGCACCACAGTGTCAATTTTAAGTGTGAAATAAATGATACTGTATAACATATGTATATCACAACTAAAAAACATAAGTGCGAGTAGAGAAAATAAATAAAATAAAATGTGCACAAAAAGTATCAAAATTGTACACGAAGAAATAAATATCAATACTACATTCCCAGTGTGGTTTCCTGGTGTTTTTAACATCCGGTAATGACGTCACATGTACAGAACGCAGCGCAACTATGGTTTCCTGTTTCCTGAAAAATTCCAGCTGAAAAATGCTGAAACGGACAAGCAGCACTCTGTAATTTGTTAATCGAAATCTGTTTGAGAACGCCATTCTACTTTGTTTGTTTAGTTTCGAAAGTAGATTGTAACATATGTTTACATTAGCATCAATACACATAGAGTATTTTAATAAATAAATACATATATCAGAAGAACTGGATACATAATTTTAAAGTTTTAACGATATGGAATTATTATCTTTATGTATTACACGCACTCATATGGCATATAAAATCAAAAATTTTAAATTGTCAATAGTACAATACAAATAAATAAATATATTAATTATGGATACATTGCTTAGCAAGTCAATGAGTTTCAGATAAAATGAAACATAGATTGTCAAAGTTAAATGAACTTGTCATCATAATTTTCCGATTTATATAAAACGTCATACAGAAAACGTATCTATACAAAATCAATATATTTACAATTTTAATTTAGATGATATTTTCATCTTAATATTGTAAAAACAATAGTTCTCCTGACATTTAATTAATTGTAGACAGTTACTCTATTATACGTAGTAAATTATATTTCACTACTAGCCTAGACATTCACTATTACTAACATGATTATTAACCTTTATTTGACATGAGAAATTATTTATCACTACGGTTTTTTGATAACCATGTCAATTAAGTCAATAATAAAGTATTATTAAACATGGTCGGTAATAAAAATTGTCACTTTTTAAAGAAACTCAAGTCTCCAAATCCAAATATTGTTTATATCATTTAACTCAAAAAAATTGTTAAGTATGGATTCTCAATTTGAATATACCATCTAAATTCAATAAGTAAATCAAATTAAACCAAATTAAAAATCAAAAGTAAGGTTGACAAACTGAAACGTCAAATATAAAAACAAAAACAGAGCCTACTTTATTTTTGTAAATGTAAAGAAATAAGTTAATGCTCATGCCTAAATGTTTGTTATTGTATTCGATTTATACCTATCTTTCGATTTACCAAAACATTAATTTATTAAAGCTTTATTAACTTCCATCAAAATTTAAATAAGAATTTTCAGAATGAAGCTCGACACTTGACATTTTACATTCAGCAAGCCGTTTGACATTTTAATTAATTATTTATTATATTATTTTAATTAAATAATAATTAACTTGCCTATAGAGGGTCGAAAGACAAGGATTACGCCCGCTGACGAAATTTGTATTTCACTTGTTCCATGACATTTTACTTACATTTCGGTAGAAAGGTTGTTAAGTCTCTACAAAGGACCTACAGCTTAAAGTGGGTTCTAAAATACTATAATCCGACTTCTCATTTCACTCAGCTCAAATCGAAGCGTGCTAAGCAAAATTGAGCCACCGCTGCCCATACAATATTAGATTGTATGTACAATAATGACTAAATGAGAAAATGATAGCCATTATTTTATAATATAGGCGAGTGCAGATTTGTATTATTTTCTGTATTAAAATATCAAGTATCAATTATGAAATTCTCTTATTACTATTCTAAAATACTCATTAGTAATAATTGGAACATTATTCTCTTTTAGCAATAATAAATAATAATAAAATCTTTGTCGACATCATTAACTCAATTCTTGAATTTTTCTCAACAAAATTTTCGCAAACTACTTTTTCCTTTTTTGGTGACACTTTTTAATGTACTTCATTGCTAGAATGTTATTGATGTTGGCACCCTGAGTGTTTTGTTTGGTAAGAAGAAAATCTAACTTAGGCCAATTTGAAGGGTAGCTAGTGACGAAACGTCAATGAATTATTAATGAAAAAGTGTTGCTTTTTGAGTGCGAAAGAAAAGTTTTAATAAGGTATATGGCCCTTAATAGAAAACTCCTAACTTCGCAGCTCTAATTAAAGCTTTATGTAATGGGATATGACCTGATAAATATTGAACTACTTAAGATAACGACAAGGAATTTTCCCTTATTCTTCTTCCCTCAACTACTTAACTAAATTATCTATTTAGCATCAGAGGAGGCTAATAATAACGACCAATATTTCTTCAAAAGTTTATAAAAAGGTAATGCACTTCAGGTCTTTTTAATGTAGAATATAAAATTAAGAAATATTAACATAATTATTTAAGTTACAACGTACAAAACGTCGAAACATTTATGGTATTTGAATAAGTCGAAGGCATTTTTGAGGACGTTAACAATTAACCTTAGGTATATATACACAAAATACTATTTTATATAAAAAGAATTATTAATTAGTTTTTATTTCAAGTTAGTTTCATTATTAAAAACATTGTATTAAACCTATCGTACCGTTATTTTCTTAACAACGAAAATAAAGTTATTAAGTATTGTCGTTAAAAAAGAATAATTGTTATTGCATACTAATGTGTAATGACTATGGATAACATAGTTACATTATGAGTAGCACTACAATATTAATCTTACAAATTACTTTACATATTTTTACCTATTTCAGGTTATTAAACTTTCGTTTACATATAGGGTAAATAATATGTTCTGAAAGCTACAAACAATATTTTATTCGGGTTCAAAAACGTGCAACTCTTTTCCACTATATAGGTAAGACGGACCAAGACTATGAGATGTACAGGTTAACATATTATTGTCTTTAGTCATATTTGGTACACTCTTTGTGCAAACAGCGACCACAAATTACAGATTCTGTCCAACCATCCTTCTTTTTTAAAAACATTTTTTCTTGCATCCTGCATATTCGCTTTCATAATCTTCAGCTACTTCATTATCATCACCCTCTGATTAACATTTAACATCAGTTCTTCAGAACTCATGAAATAGCAACTAGATCGTCTACTTTTCTTTGTGTCAATGATTTTTTCCTGTTTAACGGTTGAATTGATCTTTTTAATAATAAAAATCCTCTAGTCCAACTCTCCGCAGCATAGGCGGTAACATCTGTTCTCAGAGCAGAGGTCACAAGGATTACTAAATTACTTATGATTGTATCAATAGAACCACATTTTTAGGTTACGTTAAGTTTTATGCACATATTTATGTAATAAATAATTAGTTTAAACCTACCGATGAAGTAATTAACTGATTGTGTAAAGATATAAGGTACAAATATTTCTTGGATTTTTTTTATATAAATCTAGGATTATTCAGTGTTGACTGCATTAACTTTTAAGCGGCTACTTACACTGTGACTAAACAATAAAATTAACATTCCCTATGAGAGATATCTAATGTACTTTTAAGACCAAAAGTCCATCTACAAATTTGGTGATCTTTTAATGACATAAAGATGATGAATAAAGAGGAACTTGTAGGAAAATAAAATGCAGTATTTGCATGCAGTCAATTTATTTAAAATCTAACTTCTACTTCGACCGGTTTCGGCCCCAGTACTGTATTTTTGTTTCTTATGATTGAGAAGTTGTTTCATTGATTCCATGTCCAACATCCGACTATTACTTTCTTCGAATTATAAATTTAGTGACTTTTTAATGTCATAAAGATGATGAATGAAGAGTAACTCGTAGGAAAATAAAATTCAGTATTTGCATGCAGTCAATTTATTTAAAATTTTAATCTACCTCGACTGGTTTCGAACCCAGTACTATAATTTTGTTTCCTATGAAAGAAAGATGCAAATAAATTGCCCATTTCTAAAAACAATCTCCTCCCTTTCCTGCTCTGAAGACATCTGTCTTTGGTATAATCATCCTTTACTAACCAAGTATCGAGTTCGAGACATCGTTTTAGTTTTCATATCGTGTACATACTCGTATCCCGAACTGCGAAGACTTAGTATCCCCCGGCACTTTGCACTACCCGTCAACTTGTACGAGACTGGAATAAAGCAGAGGTGGCCAAAATGTTCAACTTAGTTGCCAACTACGGATTATTCAATGCTGGTGGTTATAGATCTGGAATATGCAGCAGTTTCATTGCGATTGCTCAACTGAGCTATATTTGCTTTAAATTGCTGTTAATGTACAAGAGAATGACTTCCATTGCTTCTATACAATACGCTATAAGGACTTTTGGTTGGCGTATAGTAAACGGCTACTATAAGAAATACATTTTTTCGACGACTATTAAGATATTTGCTTGTTGTATGTTTCTTAACGTGTACATTATTGGTCAGTTTATATTGCTAGGTAATAATTTCTTGTTATTTTAAAGATAATTGTTCGGATTCACATTCAGAATTGTTATTGTTACTGGCAAGAACTAAAAACTCTTGGCTGCGCTAACAACATTGTTTTAAGTGATTTAAAATGGCGATTGGTTTTCTGTTACCTATAAATGCTTTAACAAATGAACACGGTTATATTTTATTGTCCATATCCATCTCGTTATTAAATTCGTAATGCTTTAAATATTTGACTCTTCTCTTTACTATAAACGTATATCATATTCACTTCATCATTAATAAATTAACCTAAATTTTATTTTTATCTAAAGAATTATTAAAATAGTTGAGCTAATCAACGAAAAACATGACTGTATTTGTTGTATTCAAATATATGATTTGACTACTTTTAAGAGTTTTTACTACAATAATAATAAATGAAATTACAATATAATTGACTTTGTAATTAATAACCACAATTATTGGTGAAATAAAATTTTGATTACTCTGTGATTTTGACAAAAGGTGTGGAATTAACAAAAAATATGATTCGTTTATTGTAACCAAACAATTTTTGTAATAAATGTTACAAAAGTCTCAGTTAATAGTATGTAATTTACATTTTAAATAAAGAAATGTATTCGAATCTCAAACTCCGACTATACAATGAGTTTTATTTATGAAGTCATAGCCTTATCTACTCGGCTATGAAACATTTTGTTTAAATATCTCTTATTACATAATTATAAAAGACAACTGTCAAAATTCAATTTATGCAATATTTAAATTAAAATAAGTTTTTTTCCATAATAATTGATATAAATACATGCAAAATTAAATAATCTAACCAACAATACAACTTACACCCTATTATATTTAGCGGGACAGATGGAAACAGTAAAAAACTGTTTTCTTATGTTAATTCTCAATATCAAGGTCTTTAGTAGTCACCCTGTATAAAAATTGTATATCAAGAAATAATAAAATGGGCAGTTAATCTAAAACTAAAATTAAAAATAAATTTGGAATATGAAGTTCGTGACAGAGTTTGCATATCATAAATTTTAGTGACTTATTTTCTTGAGTTACATTAATATGACAAATTGATATGGCGATGCAAAAATATATTGTAGTTTGTGTTTTTAATTGCAACAACGAAGTAATATCTCACGCTTCTGTACCAGGAGAGTATGAAACATTAATAACAATTGGAGCTGGGAAAAACTAGGGTATAGAAAACATAACTCAATATTGATATCCGGGTGGGCCGTCCTTAGAGACCCGCCAGGTATCCGTTGTTTTGCGAATCTAGTTATAAATTTTAAGCATATTAAATCAGGCTTTAAACAGTGAGATCACTTTGGCGTTGTTAAATATGCATGAATATTACAATGTATTGATATCACGGGTAACTAAACATACCCGAAATTTACAGAGGAATATATAGTTGTTCCACAATTGACTGGCAGTTTTTACCTAAATGGATTGTTATTTTGTTGTGTGAATTGTAAATACTTTAGAAATAGTTGTTAAACAGTACAAATTTTTTTAAAAAAATAATAAAAACCAAAACCTCTTGATATAATCTTTACAGTTAAGGTTAAGTTGATTTCAACTAAACAAGTGTCTATTCTTCAGTAAATATTCAATAATGTTGTGAACAAGATTATATACTTATAAAGATGATCATAACTTTGTATATGAAGGGACTAAACCATATTTTTTATTACGCATACGGAATTTATTCTACGCGACGATAACCGACAAAGTATCAATTTTCATCTGCTCAGTACCAACATTTTTTACTAAGGGTATTTTAATTATAAACCCTCTGTTTTTTATGGAGATATTTTCCTGATTGAAAATAGTGAAAACACTTATACAATGCACAAGGTGGCGCAAAAGTAATCACCCTATTGAAACATGCTATAATTTTTGCAAATAGCGGCAAATGTCAAATCTGCTTTGACATTTGTGAAGTAAACAAATGCAAAATACATGTCCATAAAACACGAATCGCTGTATTCCTCAAAAACACGGTTTAATTACTTCGATAGCGTGAATTTACGCGCAGATTTCCCGGTCGCCTGACACCAACTGGGCAAACACTGCGGCGTTCAGCTTCTCGCCTAGAAGAATATGGTACAACACGAGATGCTGCCAGGTCTGGCCGGCCCCGGAGGAGCCGTTCTGCTCAGAATATCGCGGCTGTGGCTGAAGACGACTACTGTGGACGGCGAGCGCTAGAGAGCCATGCTCAACGACTTTCTTCTTCCTCAATTGCATGAATTTGAACTGAAGAACATGTGGTTCCAACAGGATGGAGCAACGGCTCATACTGCACGAGCCACAACGGAAATTCTGAGGGCTACATTTCCGGGTTGCCTAATCTCCCGTTTTGGTGATTTGCACTGACCGGCAAGGTCGTCCGATTTAACCGTTCCAAACTTCTTTTTGTGGGGTTTCTTTAAGTCACGAGTATATGTCAACAAGCCTCAGACTTTTCAAGCCCTCAAAGAGAATATCCGTCAAGAATGCGAGAACCTATCACCGGAAGTACTGGCAAGAGTAATGGAAAATGCTATAAATCGGGCCCGTATGATCATCCATTCTGGCGGCGGCCAATTGGCCGATATCATTTTCTCGACTTAATAGGAAAAAAATTAAGACATCAACTAAACATAATCAAAAAGCAGAACCAAAGTTTTTCATTCATAAAAAAAATTGCAGCCAAAGAACATCGGGTGACAACTTTTGCGCCACCCAGTAATTGGACTAGTGACAGCTCATCAGGGGAGGCAGTGCCTTACCAAAAAAATGGAGACAAGAATTTTGCATTGTATTTTCAAATTTCAATCTTCTAGAAATTTTAAAATTTAGCGCGCAATGTGTCCATAATATCTAGTCGAATAAAGCATTCGTACACCCAGCGCAGTGCCGATTACAAATATGAAGAGGCAAAAATTCTTCTGCGTCAAACTTCATCAATATGTGTGTACGATTATGTTATTTTACAATGCTACAGCGTTTATCGATTTTTCTCTCTCTGCACTACATGCTTTAGAAAAGTCCTGAGGCATGCCTCAAGTGCTTTCTGATTGGTCTGCTTGAACTGAATGCTTTTGAAATTTTGGTCGTTGCATTTGCAGTTGTTCAAATGTACTATAAGTAGATAGATGTGAACATCCGATATCTTTGGATTTTAAATTTGTTTGCCAAAATTTTAGTTCCCGAACTGTCACTGAATTGGATGTCCTAAGACCTAAGGAAATAATTAAGTCGCCCAACGCTTCTAAAATTCACGTACTACATCTGTAGACATGGAATATAAAAAATAAACTTCATATTAAAGTTTTGAATATAAGTGATATGAATGTTTAAATCGTACTATTAGAGTTTTTATAACTTTTAATTGATTTTTTTAACTAAATATACAGCTGTTGTGTACCTTGCTAAATACCAGCATGTATATTTATAGCAATGCCAAGCTGAAAGCCACGAAACCACCAATATAATTTCCCCACATCCCGTAGTTAAATCCTAAATCGTATGGTTAGCACATTAATTAAATCAGTGTATTGATGTTAATTATAATGAGCATTCTACACATGTCTGCTTAACGCAGCTGCTGGGGCCGGAGTAATAGGGAAGAACTCCTGCGCAATCTGATTTCCTGTCCCGGACCTGGAAAAATCTAATCCTGATAGCGCGAGCGGATGATTAGATAGATTAATTAGAGCGGATGTTTATTCTGGATTCAATTACATGTGATAAATTATTGCTAATAATGTGCAGAATTGTGTTACTGAATTATAGGTAGGTACTCGTGTTCGTTTATTATAGATAGAATGAAATAGGAACTTGATTTTCGTAAGAGCATCAATAATGTATATTTATACATATCCACGATTATCTGTCCTTAATACATAGGACGAAATAAGCTCTTGAATTTTAAATATAGTATCATTAATATGTTGTACGAGTATAAGTAGATACACGAATTATTATTATCTGTTACATAATATTACTATAGTTTGTCTCAAATAGAACTGGACCTGTCAATCATTCTTGCGCATCTAATGCAAGAAACAAATTGAAGGAGACGACAACGAATTTTTTTTTCAATGGTGTGCAACGTTCCGCACAGTACATACTACAACAGTCGTAGACCCTTGTCCCGCCTACCAGGTGCCCTGTGCAGTATAGGGTTATAGTAGGTATACCTACCCACATCAACGAATGTTCAAAACTAAAATAAGCTAGGGGTGTAAACTATATATTAAAAAACATACTATCATTACCATTGACGTGAGGCTATTTCAACAGCAAATGAGATTTTTGTAAATATTTACATTTAAAAATTAATAATTATGTTTATAAATAACAAAATGTATTAAATATATATTATAATTAATAAGGACATTTAGAACGGCTCCTTATACTGTAAATTTTTTTTTTTCGTCCCCTGGATAAAAATTCCATCTATTTCATGAAGTGGAACACATCCTCTTCCAGATAATGAAATTATACGAGAAAACAGCATTTAAATAAGCAAATTGTCAATTTCGTGAAAAGGTGGGATAGTAAATAATATTTGGTGCAACAAATGTTGCGTCGTGTCAAATGGATGTCCATTTTCTGTAAAGGTCACATGATCGAGTAAAGAACTTGCTGAGACAAGTATTCAGTAAAATTGAACAATAACAACAAATATAAGTATGTGTGACGTTTGTGTACAATCCAAAATCCAATACAGCATAATTAGAATGCAAAGCCAGAGCAGCGGCATCTATAAAAGACGTTTAGAGCAGTGGAAATAATCCCTTCGTAAAATCTGCTGGTAATTAGTAGAATTTATTAGTGTGAATCGCGTTAGCATGCGTATTGGTGCATCCCGGGGCATATTGCACAGTGGTGCCACCTGTGAAAGCACCCACTGTAACATTTCAATTCGCTACATACATATTGAGTCGAGCGACTGACAAATGCATGTGTCCGCATTGTTACTCCGTGCAGCGCAGCACAAGTGCCATCCAGTGGTGGAAATATGGATTACTGTGACGCTTCGTTATTAAGATGCCGGGAAGAGTGTGTGTGGTGTGAGTCGAGCATTTGCAGCCTGAAAATACAAGCGCGAGAATATTAATTTAGCTTATTACGATTTGAACTGCTGTTGGAGATGTCACTTCATTGTGAATTGCATGAATTACGATTAGATATGCAGTTTGCGACCTAACAACAACACCGTCGATGGTTTGCCTTACTGTTTGCTTTATCTGAACTAGAATTCATGGTTAGGTGCAAACACTCTGTTCGTTTCGACTCTCAGCACCTCCACCAAATTTTAACAAATATTATTTACATTCTATTAAACATCTTTATTCACAATTTTCAAACGGCTGAATTTACCATTCCTTAATCAAGTCTTAATTCACTTATGACATCTGATCCATAAATTAATTGAATTTATTAATGATCAACTGATCAAATGGGGTCCTCCATCATAGTAGCAAATTAGGAAATTAAACACTTATAGTCAATACAGACCTTAATTCTGAGAGATAGGAACTATCAAAGTTTAAAAAAGTTATTCGTTTTTAAGTTGTACGAATTTTTAGTACCGGAAACTTGCGCCCTCCCTTTCCTGAATGAAATTTAGCATTAGTACTACCTAATTTTAATCAACAGTTATTTTGAATAAATTAAAAACCAATCTTTTTTGTGATTATTGTTGTTTCTCGGAACAAAACTGTGAATCAAATTGGTGAATTAGAACAAATGTTGATCTATGGATCAGCTTGAGTCTTGAATCAGTTGGTTATAGATAAATAGGTTAATGGTAAATTCGGATGTAAATGTAACAAGCTTTCAACTATTTTTATTTACTTAATAAGCTACACTGGATTTTAAAATCCACAATGATTTCAATACTATCACTATACGCAAGATGTTTGATAAATCAATGATTTTTATAAGATATAGCGCTCAGATCGTAATTTTAAAATTTATTTTTATCAATAAACATCCTTTGTAGACTTAAAAAAAAAGTTTGAAGTAAATCTGTGGAATAGTACATTTTTAATAAAATTCAAAAACGTATTATTTTTGGTCTAATAAAAAAATGACTTCCATTATCATTCCCACATTATTATTATTTGTGTGGAAAAACTAATAAGGAAATTGAAGAAAAGCTAAAAAGTCTTAAAGAGACTCTGTTTCATCGCATGAAATGGGGGAAGATGTTGAGTGACTAGGACATCCTAATGAGGTTACAACTAAAGATATGGTAAAAAAAATCCATAACATCGTGTGGGATGACCACCAACTAAAGATCTGCGAGATAGCTAAGATGGTAAATTTCTAAGATGAACGTGCGCGTGACCATTTCGAAGCAATGTTTGAAAATATATAAGTGAAATCCAAGTGTATATTCCCTAACCAATATGAACCACGAATCAAAGGACAGTAAAAGTAGTTGATTTCTCCTAAAGGACATACTCCCAAGAATACAATAATGGTTCCAAGGTTTTCTGAGGTTCGCAAGGAATTGTCTTTAATGACGATTCTATTGATTAAATGCAAAATTCAAATCGGAGGCGTTATCAACTGAATCTCTTACATTTAACTACTCTTATGGCCGGTTGCACCAACGTTCCATAAAGAGATACATAGTTATGAATTGCATAAACTTAGAGAATCCTTAAATTTTCATTCTGTTGCATGAATCATATTTATGTGTTCCTTAGCTAACGAATACATAATCCAAAATCAACTGATCTAAAACGACAGATCTAAAAATATTTAATGAAAAAATAAAATTTTGGATATATTTTGTCAATTCTATAATATTATATATACCAATAAAGACATTTTAAAGTTTTTCTGATACATTACATATATATTTTTTTAATAAAATGAAAGATATGAGTTAGGTTGGTAAGACTGTGTGTCAGTTTTAAATGGATAAAGCTAGTAACATCCTATTTCCATTTTGATTAGTTTATATTCTGATTAATATTAAAGTAAGTCACATTAATTGCCAAATATTGTTGAATTTGTATTTTATTTCAATATATTTTTTTGATGGCAGAAGAAGTAAAGAAACGAGTACGTAGTATGAATTTTTCTATTCAAGAGAAGGAAACATTATTACAAATTATGATAAATTTTAAATAAATTATCGAAAATAAAAAAACAGATATGGTGAACAATAAAAACGTTCGAAAATTCTTTCTCGGTTAAATTTCTGAAGTTATCGGCTCTTTCGTATATTTGACGTACATCACCATTGTTGAAAATATTTATTTCATTTATGTCGTCGAGATCGTCCACAATATCATATATATTATTCATATTTGTTATCTTTTGGTCAAGACACAAGTCATATGTTATATTAAAAACCAATACATAAATTTAAACCGTCAAAATTGGTCGTTTAATTTTAAGGAACCGTTAGGGATATTTAAGGAATACATAAACATTATTTCGGCTTGTGCAACGGTTAAGGAATACATATCATATTTATGGAATACTTAGTAGTTATGTATTCGTGGTGCAACCAGCCATTAATGCTTTTATGTATTATTTTTTAAGGAAGCTAGTTACGGTAACATAACCTTGATTACGGTAGGTAACAGCGTATGAATTAAGGGTAATTCAAGTCAATTTGTAAAATACATTTGCCAATTACAAGCACTTCATCGAATGAAATTCTTGGAAAGAGTATGATAACCTACTTATTTATAACTATTCATTTGGATAATTTGCAAACCAGACGAGCAGAGAAACGTCATTACATCTAGAAAGAGAATAAAACAATGCATTTTACATACAGACATGCAACCTCTTACAGTATGTTGCCACATCAAATTTGAATACATGCGTGCTTTGTTGGTTGCAACTTTTATAAGGTTTGGACATTCATCTTTATAGACTATTAAGATTTTGCAGTAAACAAATTTGAGTGACTATAGTTAATCTGAAATAGAAAAAGACTTACGCAAAAGACGAGTTTGTGATCGCAATTTGAGGAACCAATACGAGAAGATAACCGTACTGAGTTTTATAATAATAACATACTTATGGCTGGTTTTTCAGTGTCCTGATCAGTAGGTAAAGAAATTCTTGGACAATTCAGTCAATTTATTAAATTACAAATATACACCAACGTTTCGACTTCAATTAGGTCTTCTTCTGGGTAATATTTGTTGGAAATATTAAGGAACTTTTCGTCAAAAGATAAAACAAATTGTAACACAACCACATCGTACTATCAAATATAATCAAGTTGATTGGTTGATGGTATATGATTACTATTATTTCCAACAGTGTCAATGTTTTCAATATTCACTATTGACCATTTTACTTCCTTGTATGAAGTAAAGAAAGTATTGTAATTAGGAAAAGTTATGACTTTTAGATTTCGACGAAAATATTCGTTTTAATCATCCCTGAAACCATTTTGATTAGTTACGGTGTGATTTGTGTACGTACCTGTATTCGCGTAACTAAAAAATGATTAGCCGTAGAATGTTGAAATTTTGTATATGGGCCATTTAAGGACATTTTACTCGAAGGGTTTTCTTGAAATTATCACACAAGTCAAAAATTAGCCGTAGAATGTTGAAATTTTATATGTGAGACTGATAGGGGGATCGTATCTCAGTTTCAAGCGAAACTAGTTTTAATAAAGTGTACAAAAATGCATGCAAAATTTAATAGACTATGGCAAACACGCGTCTTAGATAATTCAATACTTTTCAAATAATATTGTTACAATAGTTATTATCAAGTAGTTAGCGTAGACTTGTTTTGAGGTGATGTCAGAAAAGCTGTCATTAAAAACTATTTAAGTATATTTATGTTTTTAATTTAAATAAATCGTTACAAGACCACAGAATAAGTTTATACAGAAGCGAAAGTAAGACAGAGAAACAAAAATTAGAGAGAGATGGGGAAAGCCAACAAATTTAAAGGGCTCATTATTTAAAATCTGAAAGTTCGTCACATCTTAGAGAGAGATAGGGGAAGTCAACAAATTTAAAGGTCTACACAATGCTTTAAGGTCATAGAACTGAATAGGTCGACAAGAAATGTTACCGACACGGAGTGTCGCTTCTGTATGTAACTATTCTGTGATAAGACGTACAATAAAGTCATGTGATGTCCACATCAGATTTTTCTATTTCTGTGCACACCAGACCTTACGAGATGGAAATACCTCTACCACAATGTAACTACTCTATGAATAAAGTATTAATTTGATACCTAAAAGGAATATTGTGCTTTTCAGACGAGACTTTGCCCAGTAACGTTTAAGAAAATACCAAGAGCAAAACATACAAAACCTTGTAATTTTTGTGGATTTGGGCACATGTGCAAACAAAACACAGTCGAAATGAGTTAATAAGCAAGTAAATAATTAAATTGCAAAGCAGTAGCTAAAGCTGAAAGGCTTTCCGTGTTGTTCAGATGAAACTACGTGGATTAATTTGAGGAAATTATTATCTAGTCCCAAGATATTCGCACATCGCAGTGGCCAGGACTAAGAAATGGGATTAGGAGGCTTTGAGCATTGCATCTGCTGCTGCGGCTGGACTGGGAACTAATAACGCTACGCGATGTTGATTTGTCTCACAAACAGATGCACCGCGACTAATGAAATAATTGAGTGACGAAGCCTGTTGCTAGGGAACGCTTCGATCATTACAACAAATGGTATTACATTTCGATAATCTCCCAAACACTAATCCCATTTAGCAGCTTTAACAATATATAATTCAATTATATACTGTCTTAATTATATAAAAATGAGTTTACGGTACATGGTTATTGTCTGATTAACTGATGAGTCTGTAAAAAATGAAGAAATTACACCTCTAATTATGTATAAAACAAAGTTATTTTCCATCGAAGCTAACGAAGAAAACTTATACATTATATATTTTTAAAGCTAAATTTTTGGTTTTTGAAAATAATCCATGCTGATAGACGTCGATGTGCTGTTTTTTTTTCATTTTTCACCGAATTATTTCAAAGGAATTACATAGGGAGAAAACATTTCTTTATGTAACTTTGTCGGTAGAAATAACTAGAATAATCGTTGAGATTGTACTTCTACTCATTTAAGAAATATACTAAAAAAACATATTTATGAGGTGCAACATTAGATATTTTTGATTGTTTTAGAAATATAAGCACATTTTTACGCTAAGAAGAAATATATTCGACAGATACTATAATAACATTTGTTATTTAATGGAGGCGCCCTGTATTTCAAACAAGCATCAGGCGCTACTAACATAACCTAAACGATTATTTTGAAAATGAAATTTACATAAGTATGTTAAAAAAATTGTATTAATACTTTTAATACTTACATATTTTCTACTTTTATTAATTTATAGGTAGGTTCTTATAATAAATCTAAATTTAAAATTAACAAAAAAATGCGAAAGTACAAAAATTGAATAAAATTTTGCTATTCTTGCACATTTTTTGAAAGATAATTTCTTGCCTTGTCGTGCTTTGAAATTTGTAGCTTTTGTCTTATTCTTGTCTTGCATTTTTTGCAAGACTGAGGTAAGACCAAGAAAAATACAAGACTCTCGTGAACACTAAAAGCATGACTGTGACTTAAGCAGTTTGATTGTGTATGAGCAAGCATGACTCAAATCATTCAGTGGTGAGAATGCAAAAACATCTCATTTTATTAAAGATGTTTATTCTGATATCCAGTTCTCTTACAGTTAAGACGTTGTTACATAGTTCTATCTATGGATTCAGTAAGCAAAATGCAAAAGTGGTTGTTAAATAATAAATAATCCAGACAGTAACATAATTAAGTTCGGAGTTTTATTATTCATAGCCATAAAAAATTTAATACTTCTTATATGCATTTACGCATGTATAGTATTTAATAGGCGTATTTATTTAATTTTATAGCTTGTACTAGTACTAAAAAATATTTTTTCCTCATATACAGTGATAAATATTGGTAAAAGGTGAAACAATGTGAATGATGATGATAATAATACTCCACATTTTAATTAAATTTCTATTGACAGCTCATGGGTACTTTTTCATTTTATTGAGAGCACTTATTGTAATATTGTATTTAATTTGTTGGAGTAATTGAAGTGACAATAATTACGGATAATGAATAAATGTAATTAAATAACGTAGCTGAATATTATTACATTCGGTTTTCGTCAATAAATATGGGGTATCAGCCTGCTTCATCACACAAAATCAATTTTAATATGATTAGTCATATATCAACAATACGATAGGTATTTATTACCAAGCTTTTGTTAGTATTAAAAATAAATAATCAATAGTACTTTCAATACTAAAACAAACATTGTTTTATCATTTTTTCATAATTACTTGTCCTTTAATTTTATTATGTTTACACGAGCTGTGTAAATTAAGTACTAAGATTGGTTAAAAAAAATGTTCGAACAGAATTACAATTCAATATTGTCTCCTCAAAATAACTTCCTTGGGAAGCCACACAGTGCTGGAGACGGTTCTTCTTATCTTCATGACAGTGTTGGAACTCGGATACTGGAATCACCTTCAGCTGGTCGGTTACAGCCGTTTAAATGTTTTGAAGTGTCCTAACATGAGTTACCTTGAGGTGATTTTTCTCGAGAAGAAGAAAGAGTTACAAGAAATCAAGTCAGGCGAATAAGGAGGCTGAGGAGCCACGGAAATCTCATTTTTTTAAAAACATTTTTGCGCAGATTTTTCTCATACCTAATGAATTACTCAAAATCTGATGAACGGTGGTGTGAATCAAATTTAACACTTCCCCAATTATTCAATACTGTTAACCGATGATCTGGAAATGATCCTAGATTCTGTCGACATTTTTAACAATTCTTGAAGATGAAGGTCTTCCGCTGCGTGATTTATCTTCAATCGATTATTTTTTCTCTGAAAATGCCTAAAACTACCAAAAACCTGGCCCCTTGAAATAACATTGTCTCTATAGGTCTGCTTAAGTTTTCTAAAAGTTTCCATTGCACTTTGCCAAAGTCTGAAGCAAAACCTGATAGCACACCGTTCTTTGAAATTGAAGTTAATCATTTTTAGACCGCACAAGAAAAAACTGTTTTACAAAAAAATCGCTACGGACAACCAAATTACTCTAGCTCGTTCAAACTCGTACTGAAGGCATATAACATGTTCACCTGCCTCCTCTTTACGTCCCGCGTCCCAAGTATGTATTGTTGATTTATTTTATTTATTTATTTATTTTGTATTGTCCAACAGACCGAAATCCGTAACAGAACAGGCGACCTACAGCTTATAGTGTTATAGTGGGATCCGAACCACTTGACCACCAAGAGGTTTTGGTCACTGGGATTCGAACCTAGATCTTCCACTTCGTTCAGCGATTTGAACGCGTTAACCAGATGACCCACCACTGCCCGTTACTAATTAAACCTCAAATATAACTATAGTGCACTTTCGAACAATGTCACTAGGAACTTACAGCTTATAGTTCATTTCGAACTATTTAGTTAGACACAAAAGACTACTATTTGGTTACTACGGTTGATGAGATTTGAACGGCGCGTACAAACCAATTATATCTACTACATTCCAACAATACTTAAATCTCCGCATCCACCATTTTTCTCCCAAATCCAACGGTTGTGTATTTGATTCGCTAATCGCCTTTTCAAGACCGCTGCGATATGACACACGCCACTCATCAGCTAAATCTCTACAGTGTTCTCAACGTAAATCTCTGTTTAGCCAGAAAAATAAAACACTTGTCACTTGGGTATTTATATGTCAGTATTAATTCATTGCGGATTGTTTCTTGCGTACTTCAAGACAGGTTGCGCCCTAATTTTCCAACGTTTTTATAATCGAAAATGAAACCTTTAGGATAGACACATAATCGAAATCTAAAAATTGTTATTTACAAACTACAGACGACTTTATTTAAAATTTACATCAATTTTAACAAATTCATATTGCACTCTATTTCCATACATTACATATTCAAAAATTGAACACGTCGTTTTCAATATTGTTTACGTACTGTATTTTTCCAAATAGGAATATGTCGTTTTAACAAATGTTGAATTTGTTTTTGTTTACATAAATAAAAGATGTGATGTGGCCAGCACATAACCTCTCGCCTGTCCAGTTTACATTTTTTATTAATATTTATATTTTCCGTTGGTTGACTGCAGACGGTAAAATGAATTATTAAAATAATTAGCACTTACAGTATTATAATAATTTTTTTAGAGTACTCAATAATTATTAATATTTTCACTAACATTCCTGTCAGTTAATTGTCAATGTGGAATACAAATCATTTATTCCATGAGTAATAGCTATTAACATACCTAAGATTGTTATGAGTATCATAACCGCCGCAGATATCAAGAGAGCGAGGATTTTACGAAATCCTAAGGCCTGGCATGATTCATAACATCCGTGGTTTTTTCAATAGTTTACCGATATCACATTATTAATAAATATTATTTATTCTTGTGAGTAACGTTTTCGTTATTAAGTCTGTATGGTTTGATATGATTATGATAATTGTCCCATGTTATTTTGACAATTCTGTACGGTAATATTTTTAACAAACTAATTTGTCAATATTACATGGTATACAATACATGACAAAGTTACCCTGTTTAGTTTTGTCTATGTAAACAAAAGTTTAATATCCTGAAACCGGTAAAGAGATTAACCGAATTTGTTACAAATTTACCGAATCATAATTACTTATAATAGTTAAATGGAGCTAGGAAGAAACAAATTTGAGCTATAAAATTTAGCTAATGACGTAGGTAATATATTCGTAATTAACTAAGATATTTCAGAAAAACATTTTTTTTTAAACACCACTTGCACGATTAACACCAAAATCTAACCAGATTTAATCTAGGGTGTTAGAATGATATTTCCAAAGTTTAGTAGCGCAAAAAGGTCTCTTTTCCTGGTGAAAAAAACGGTTCAAATAAATTACGTTTTATAAGTACCTAACAAATAAAAATATGATATTTCGTATGTTCCGGTAATCTAAATCGACAGAATTAGGCATGAAAAAAATTAATAATTTGAAATGAGTGATACATTTAGTGGAACTATCCACATAGTTATATTTATTGCAACGGTCATAATTGCAGATAGTCCAGAATTGTGTCACAAACGAATTCCGAAATCCATCACAATAACAAATTACGCTATCGTGGTCTGATGGCGTAAGCGACCATTATTTAAGCATTTTTTCATCCGAGCCGCGTATTCAACTATGACAGGTCGAAATAACATAAATGTGATGTCATGCGAATCGTTTGTTTCTGTGGCAGAGGCAACTTGATGTGGCGGTCCCACGAGGTTGGTTGGGCTGAAGTTGATGGGTGCATGGGAATCAAAACGACAAGGTGATTTCATTTTTAATGTGCGAGGTAATCAACGCATGTGATACTGCTGGTTATTACAAAAAAAAAGTCAATTGGATTACTTCAAATATCCAATTTCAAAATTAAAACTCTATTACAAGAATTGGAGTGAAATAACCATAAATGATTCAAAACCAAGAATCCTGTTTTCTGACTAGTCAATAAGAGTAAAACGCTATTAATTTAATTTTAATGTGAAACATTATTGCAACTTCACATTTAATTGACAGCAAAGTATCAAAACATTAAAAATAAAGACTTTTCTTGATTATCCACAGAATTTATTTTAAAGTTACAATTGTTTCGACTTTACAGTCATTATCAGACATATTAATTTAAAATAAATTTGATATAATTTTCTATCAAGAATCGACCACTCTCTTTCAAGTATCAAAGCGTTCACAAATGAAACATAGTAGATATATTATTGAGGTTAATCAATAATAAAACTCATTTATAATATTTGTAATTTGACTAAGTTTGATGTTTCTAGAGAGATTTTCGATTTTATATTTTAATTTTTGGATTATTTTACATATTTTCATTAAATAATTTCGTTTCTAATGTTCTCCAGTTTAAAAAAATTAAATGATTTGAGATCAAGAGAACTACCGAACCATCCAATTTGTCCATCGCGTCCATTCCAACGACGTAGAAATGAGTTATTTGAAAAAAGTTCGCAATTAAACAGTTAATAATGACGTAAATTTGACAACCTATGTTTCATTTTAAACTAATCTATTAATATGACAAATCCTATATTTCACATTAAAATAAACTCACGGTAGATATTAGGTACACATTACAGCATTTAAATTTTTCGTTTTCGAGGGAAACTAAAATATTCTAGCTCATGGGCGATAAAGTAGAAGAAAAGATCGCCGGGAGGTAAAGAAAATGTCAAAAATATTTATTCAGGTTTGTACACCTTGTATGGTTTTCATACCTATCCTTAGATTTACCAGGACATTAATCTACTAAAGCTTTATTAGCTCCAAGCTTAACATTTGACATTTTTATTTATTTGCAACTTATTTTTTTGTTTACAGACCAAGGTATCAATGTCAGGCATCTCCTTTAATATTTTTGGCATAATAATTTTACATAGCAACAAGAATTTATTCTTATAATTACAAAATTACATTCAATTTAGAAAGAGATTTATAAAAAAAAGCTCTTCGTTATGTGTCGGGCTTCAAATTTTATCTGCAAGTATAAACCTTATTTTTCGATCATCTGTATGTAAGTAAATACATACAGACGATTTGTGGTATACTCTGGTTTTCGTAACTTTTAGTCAACGCAAAAACATAATCCTCATTTCATACCCTGATGGAATCCATATTTACTTTTTTCGCGGATTAAAAGTGTGTACGATAAAAGGTGTGCAAGATTGAAAATGTGCAAGGTACAATGTCAAGCAATATAACATGTGTGGAGGATAAAATGTATACACCCCGATTTTTTTTATTTGAGTAAAGAGTGTCCGTTTGGTTTAACATCTTAGTTTAATATCTTCTTAAACGTTTTGGTTAAAATGGAAAATCGGAATCTTAAAATTAGTAGGTGTAATGAATTTTTACCTCCAGTAATAGTAGATGCCGGAAAATAAAAAAATGGCTGATATCCAAAATTTCATTACACCTACGTACCATTCCAGTGAAGAAGTAGCAAACTTGATAAAAAACAGTCCTTAATTTTAATATTTAAAATTAATACCTGCACTAGATAACAAATACTTTTTTAATATTTAAAAATTATTTAGCGATATTTACAATTGATTAAGCACTACCGAATTTAAATTGCCGGAAAAATATTTTTAAAATGCACAAATTTAAATTAAATAAATCAGTTGCGTGAATTTGTTTTTTAAAATTGTTTTGTCAGTTTAACAAAATGCATAACGGTTTTATGGAAAAGGATTAAAGCTTCGAATGGGTTTATGAAAATATGTACACAGTGGCGTCTCTATAAGAAATTATTTTCTACTTAACAAGCTTTCTTTACAATATCTTATAGATTATTATTATACGAGCTTTATAAGATAATTCGTAGTATGATCTGCTTTTTTATACTTTGCTTCACTTATTTGTAAAAATATTGTCTAATACAAAAAATAATAGTTTATAAATTAGGGATTTATGTAAAATATAGTAATTATGTTGAATAATATTGGACTTTGTAAAAAAAAATCAAGTTTTATACTTAGAAGGAGGGTTGGCAAAAAGAATGATCTATTTAAAATATCAAAAATCACTGTTTTTTTAAATTTTTAAAGATATCTAAGTGTTACTGCACTTTTTAATTTTTTTAAAGGCAATATAACCATTTTATTTCATAAACGAAAACGAAATCTGTAATAAAGCCAAAACGATTAATCTCAATAAAACTAGAAAGAGTAACAAAGGATTTCTGCTTTTACATACACATTTAAAAACTTACATTTTTCTTCTGTTATATAGCAAATAAAAAGATAGAATATTATTTAATTAATTAATTTAAAAGATATTATTGTATGCAGAACAGATTTTGGTTGTTATAAATAGTTTTGTAGCAAATAATTAAATTTTTATTATAATTTGTATTTTTGATAAAAATCAATGATTTTTATTTAAAAAATCAATTGATTTAAATCTGACCAACCCTGCTTAGAAATAATTCCATATTGTATAAAAAAACAGTGCCAAATATTTATTATTATAGAAACAGAAATATAATTCTATTATCATTTTTTTAGATAGATTAGTAAGATTAATGAATTTTTCTAAATTGTAAATAAATAAAATATGCAATAAAGTAATTAGTTTCGATTTCACTTCTTCTTTTTGTGTACGAAATAGCTATTTATGTATTAAGGGCGAAATGATATAGATTTTGGCCCGCGGTGCAAAATTGAAGCCCGACGCGCAGCGGAGGGTTACAATGCACCTAGGGCCAAAATATATTTCGCTCGTAATACATACAATATTTTTTGCACATCCGAAGTAGTATTACTTCATCACCGCGATCAAAGTAAAACGATGTTCAAATCAAATTTAGATCATAGTAGTCTATTTGACATATGTACGTTGTCATGGATAACAATGAAAACAAGCACGAAAAACTGGGCACGAAAAGCTCTAGGGCGAAAATGATTACTTTTACGCCCTCGGGCGAAAAAGAGTGTCATTTCGCCCTTAAAACAATGTTATTTGTCCGACTTTTACGCCCGGATGTGCAAAAAATAATTTTCATATAACAAAAATTAATGACCTGCTGAAAAGGTTAACTTTTCGTTTAAATATGTGCTAATAGAGTAATTGTTAACGCAAAGTATAAAAGTAAAACTGGTACTGTGTTTAATAAAATGTTATTTTATTAAAATGTTATAGGTATGTAGAATAAAATGCATGATTTTTTGAATTCGTATAAAGACGCCTCTTTAAGAATATTGAAACTTGAACTCACGGTTTTGTTGCCCAGATTCTTAACCCGGCAATTCAGATAGGCGGTTTTCCCGAGTAGAGCTGTAACGTTCTTCGAGGCAGATTTGTCGAAATGTGGTCCTGGACGTGTAGTGGTTTCCACAAGGGCGTTACTGCCGGATGCTTCTTTCTCTGTCTCTCTTTGGGCTGCGTGCACTGCAACAGACAAAGATAGACATAGTTAAAAATGGTTACTGAAGTGGTTTATAGAGGTAATCGCTTTTAAAACAATACTGTAAATATTAATAACTAGAGCTGGTAATTTCCAAGGTATGTTTTTTTCAGTATATTTAAAAAATGAGTATAGATAAAATCTCAACTAATTTATTCGATTCTATGGAAAAAGTTCTATAAAGAAATTTTTTGCGCACATATACGTTCTTTGGAACGATTAGGTGAAAAATAAGAAAAACGAAAAAACCTAAATTTCAAATTTTCGCCTCGAAACTTTTTGTCTCCAAAATTTTTTATTTTTTGAACGTAAGTAGATATTGATGCGCTGATTTCAAATTTTCAAACAGAATTCAATTATCATTTCCCGTCCTCGAGATATTTGGGTTTAAAGTTATGCTTAAAAAATCAGGTTTTTTAGGTATACCTCCTAAATGGTTAGGTTTAAGGTTTCGGCGACCTCACCATTCGATTCTACTGGAAAAATTACATAAGTGTACCAATTTTCATATTTTTATTCCAACGGATACAATTTTTATAAAGGAAAAACTGAAAATGGCCAAAATCGAAAAAAATCGTAAGGGGTGCATCAGACATTTTTTTCGATTTTCGCCGATTTTCGTTTTTTTTGCTCTAAAAATTGTATCTGTTGGAATAAAAATCTAAAAATTGGTATACTTATGTAATTTTGCACGTAGAATCGATTGGTGATGTCGCCGAAACCGTAAACCTAACTATTAAAGGGGTATACCTAAAAAACCTGTTTGTTTAGGTATAGCAAAAACTCAACTTTGATTACGAATATTTCGAGAACGGTAAGAGATAATTCAAATCGGTTTGAAAATTTGGAATCAGCACATTGATATTTATTTAAGTCTAGAAAATGAAAAGTTTTGGAAAAAAAAAGTTTCTCGGAGAAATTTTTAAATTTAGGTTTTTTCGATTTTCAGATTTTACACCTGATCGCTCAAAAGAACGTATATGCGGAGAAAACATTTCTTTATGTAACTTTTCTAGTAAAATCGACTGGTCGTTGAGATTGTATCTCTATCCATTTTAGAGATATAGCAAAAAAACACAAATTTTTTTGATGTGCAACTTTGACAGCAAATATCTCAGGAACGAAAAGAGATAATTAAATTCCGTTTGAAAAATAAAAATCAGCTCGTTGGGACAAAGTACACTAATTTCCAAAATCAATATTTTGGGCACAAACATAAGCATTTTTGGTATATTTCGTGTTTGTCAACACAAGCTTTCTTTGACAAAAAAATCACGTTAGGTACCGATAGCTGTTTTAATAACGTACCTAATTGAATTTTGTTAATGTAGAAAAATATTTCGGATGTTACCATAGCAAAAATTTACAAACAAGGAGATACAATTATAATTGTTTTTTGGTAAACATTTATATATGTATTTTAGAAAAACATAAATATTTAATAAAATGTACAACCGCATATTTTGATTATTTTTTTTTTTTTGCATAAAATGATTATTTTGATGCATATTTTTATAATTTCATTTTGCATATTATGCGCATATTTTTCATATTTTTTGTGCATTAGATTATCAGCTCTAATAATAAGTCTCAATACGAAATATATATTAAAAACACTTTCAATGTGTATTGATTTCAATAATTTATGTGTTTAGGATATTACACAAAATAACCAAAAAACATTATCAAACAATATTTAATTTAATTATTTTAGGACAAGAAAAATAGATAAACATCAGCCAAAAGAAAAAAATATACTATTGATTTAATTATTAAGGAAAGCGATCATATACCACTACGTCTGGCGCCATATATGTGTAAATTAAATCACATTCAGTAAGCATGGGAACAGATGAAAAGGTACATCCGGGAAAACAATCCTGGAAATTTAAATTCTATTACCACAGAATAGGTTTATACAGAAGCAACAGTAAGACAGAGAAACGAAAATTAGAGAGAGATGGAGAATGTGCACAAATTTAAAGGGCTCATTGTTTAACATTGGAAAGTTTCCTCACATCTGAGAGAGAGATAGGGGAAGAGCACAAATTTAAAGGTCTACACAATGCTTCAAGGTCATAGATCTGACTAGGGGAACATGAAAGGTACCGACACGGAGTGTCGCTTCTGTATGTAACTATTCTGTGCTATTACCCTAAAATTTTGTAAAACATACGGCATCATTAGAAGATCACTATTAGAAAATTGATGGGCAAATAGAGGAAGTGACAGATTCTTTCGTAATACATGTTAACGACGATTCTACTACCGATTCGGACTCTTCGAAGTGAAAATGAGGACGATGTTTTTATAAATATAAATTTTGTAATATGTTTTATAGAAATAAATATATATATTTTTAATAAATATTAATGACGATTCTAATACGGATTCATAAAACATAAATATTAACTTTGTAATGATTATTCTTATAAATTTTTTTTATAATATTCGTAACTTTATTAAATTTTATTAGGTACTCTCCCTTAACTGCAGTGATTATCTTAAACGCACTAGTAAAATGCAAATGAATGGTCCATTCCATAATGTATTTAGATATTTAAATTTAATGAAACAATAAATCCTATAAAAAATCTATTAAATTTTTATTATAATTTTATTCTGCAACCCCTAATTTTATTATCATCTTATCATAAGGGTAATAAATTCTCCATATAAAAGCGTTTAATTATAATTATCACTTACACAAACTCATAAACCTTAGCCGCTGAAAACGGCTAGCAAAACATTTACATTAAAAAAATTAACATGATAATTTTTATGTCCTACTTGACATAATATGCGCAAGTATAATTCGCCATTTTAAAAAGTGATTTACATAACATTACTTTTATTATTTTCCTTTTTATTGCTGCAGTCTTTGTTTTGGTGGTTAGGGGTCATTGTAACTATAAATTTTATATTTAGACGCCTGCATTTCATAGGGAAATTTGTCACGTGAAGCAGGGATATTTGTTAGTTTAAATTTATTCATAAAACGAACAGGAATGTATGTTGTTTTTATTATTTATAGCGCTACAAAGTATTATGGTCGTACTCGAAACAGTACATGCTATATAATTTAGTTATACTTTTAACTTACAATATACGCTACATTTAAATTTCTTTTGATTTATTGGACTAAAATATGTTATTTTCAGTAATTTGTTTAAGTATATACTTACTACATTTTATACTTAAACATTTATTACAGGTGAACGACTTTCTAATAAGTTATTTAACCCCAATAAAATTTATTTTTACATTCAAGCACTTTTTTGTTTCAACAACAAAACAACACCGTTGTAAAAATAAGGTTATATGTTTACAGCTCTATTTGTATAATTAAAACATAAAATTGTAATATTGTACTATGAAAAAACATGAAATATATAATAAAGATTATGTTTTGATAAACATTTTACGTCATACAATGTTTTAAACATGTGAAATCACTAAAAAATATTGTCACATCCCTCAGAACAAAATAATAAACAACTGTAACAATAACTGTCACAAGACTCGTGCTTATGTTGTTGGTGGCAGCACCAGATATTAAATAATAATAAATAGAATAATTCATTTGTTATAAATAAAATAATATATGACATAATGATTACAAAATTAATATTATTTTTTATTTAATTAATTTTGCTAAAAGTACAATTTATTTCGTTTAATCGAAAATTAAAAAATGAATATTTTTCTTATTTAAACAAGGTTGCACAAATAAGAAGCAATTTAAAATCATTCTTTACTAATGGTTTATAATAAATTGTTTTTCTCGAGACAATGATTGAATTTTTAAAATTATTTTATATCTGTCGCGCAAGGTCTCATCGTTGAGACAATGAATTCATCGAATTTGTATTGATTCGGGTGCATTTTTTGACAAAATAAAAAAGGATTGTTAAATAAATCTAGCAATTTTTACATTTTTCGAAAATCATAAAGATGATTTGATCGCAAAATTATATAAATAACACTTATTGGAATGCTATTTTCTATTTTTTTTTGCATCCTTGTCATATAGGTGTATAATGACCGTATTTACGAATTTAATACTATAATTTTTCTACTCCTGTCCTCCGTTAGCTGTTAAACCGCCATAGGAAGGGTGATCCACATAAAATAAACGTGAATAATTGATTTCTGGTTTTGTGATTGGCCGAGAAGAGTGAATTATGAGTCATATTTCACTGTTCTGAAATATAATTACTATAATTAATAGAAAAATTTAAATATGGGGGATATATTTACACAGGAGAAGAGAAAGTTTTTTTGTGTGTAGTCACAAAATTAGTTGTTTTTAGAATGATCTCCCCATTGATTTTAATCACATGGTTAGAATTGATAACGTGAGGATCAACTGCGGGAAATAGAGTATAGATTGATTGTTACCTGGCAACTTTAAAGCAGGCGTCTAATAAACAAGGATTCTGTTGCAGAATTGGAATGATGCGATTACCTTTATCTATAAGATGTTAGATATGGAAAAGTACCTTACAGCTCATGTGTAGCGATTCCCGTAAAATTAATTCAGCGTCCAGGTTTAAATAAAAGTTAAAATTAGAGTGGATCGCTTACCATAACTATCACCTTAACTGCATATTGAAAACACTTAGAACAAATTCCTGCAAAAGGAAAGAATCGAGGACGAAGCCTGAACCATTTAATCTTAGAACAAGAAACATTCCTGCCCTTCCGAACGAAAGTTATTTAATTTTCGTGGCAGAAGTGAAAATTACATTGAAGATCGGAAAATTCAGCTGAGCGGTGATACGACAGACAAACGGTTAACGGGAAATGTTCAAATTAAAATGAGGAAATTAAGGACTCGGGCGGCTGGGCCGTTTGATTTAAGCGTTTTAAGCCCCTCGTAATTTGTCAAACTGTTTCCTACGAATTTATTTTTCCAGAGATATTTTGCTTCACTTGTTCTATCTATCATTTTAAGTATTTGTTTTATTCCCTTCATCCTAACATCCCTAACATCCTATCTATATTAATACACACCAATTCGCAAAAATGTTCCGCAAAAAACAAAAACTCTTACACAAGTTTTATATTACACACTGTGAAAATTGCGTTTTCCACATTTTTTTGAAATTTACATTGATAAATTCCAATAACTAGTTTTTAACCAATCATGCTGCAAAACACTGAAAATTCAACTAATGTGAACAATATTATACTGATAAATTTCCGCTACCAAGTACATATCTCACCAAATATTAGTGATGTGATAAATAACAATTTAGCCGGATAGCCGAATAACGAATATTCGGTGAATTTTTACAATCTCAAAGCGTGATTGGTGGACCTCATTGGGAGAGGGGTGTAATTGTTTTGACGTGTCGAAACTCATTTATTTTTTGTTAAGGTAAATTTTTGTTTAATTATTATTAAATTTAATTATTTCTGTATCAAGAAAAATTTAATGGTTTACCATTAAACAATATATCTAGATAAATTATTTACTTTTATTGTAGATGCATTAGTGATACTGATAACTAAACATATATCTTTTGTTTAAAATATATTTTCTATAATTATATATTTTAATCAGCGTTATACTTCACTTTCTTGTAACCGAATATTAAAAATATAGCCGAATAATAATTCGCCTTCTATCCCATCTCTACCAAATACCACACGACCTCTCTGATTTTTTAAATAAACTTTTATTTTTAAGCAGCTCATTTTTTTTGCTTTTTAGCAAAACCACTTAAACAAAGTGACATTAAGTAACATTTTATCGATAAAATTTGATAAATTCACAGCAAGATCGCCATGTTGTTAATATAATTTTTTTCTGTTGGCATTAGAGATATAATCAAGCCAGGATTGCATTGATTTAAATCAATTAATTTAAATCAATGATTTAAATCACTTTTTCTGTAATTTTTATTTAACATTCCAGATTTACGTAAACGGGCGAAAAAAATTTTCATGTGGCAAAACTAACTACTGTTTCATTTCGTCGATAAAACGACTTTACTGGTATATATTCAGGGCTGACGAGAGCCGGGTGCAGGGGGTGTAAATTACCCGGGGCCCGGCGTCTACTAAGGGGCCCGGAGCAAAAAAAAATATTATTTTTAATAATAAAATAAAATATTTTACTAATATTTTTAAAATAAATATTTTCTCCATATAATATTTACCTCATAGTTTTTGTCATTATTGAATAGATTAAATACTTCGTAAACAAACTAATATTTATAATTTAAATATCCCGCTAACTTAGTAACATTTTTGTTACATTTTACACAGTGCCATCTGTTGCAGTCGGGAAAGCTAAAATAACAACGCTCAGCGTTGCCATGTCTAGGGATTTTTCCCGAATCTAGGGATTTTTGATATGGCAAAGGGAAAAACGGATTTTTTTCATAAAAATCACAAATCTAGGGAAATTTTAAAAATTCTGAAAATATGTAATGAAACTAACTACTTTTCCCTTTAATGTGATTTTTCTGCACTTATTGATTTATTCGCTAAGCACAAATCCCGGAAAGCATATAATAAATTTAATTTAATTTCTTTTTATTGCATATACAGGTGTTCATTTTATTTTGTCCACTATTGCTATCTCGAGAACTATAAGAGCTACGAGGTCGGTTAAATTAGCAAACAATTTCTATTTTATAACACTATTAACATGAAACAAACAAAATTATTTTAAAACCAGTGGTTCTCAAAATACGGGTTTCAACTTTTTTATTTTAAATGTGAATCTATTTTTTTATTTGCTTATTCAATAGATAATTTTATTCTAAATTCAATGATAAAATATTATCATACCCTAACATAACGATTTTTTTGAGAAAAATGCAACTGAAGTTTTATATTAATTTGATTAAAATATGACAATAATAAGAGTGCCATGACGGAAAAAACGGAGTACACGGCATTTTTTAACCTGAAATTAGAGTGCCTTGACAGAAAGAAGTGAATAATAGCTATTTTTAGTACAAGTGAGCAAAATATGTCTTTTTCTCACGGCCTCAGAAATTGGCCACACGAGCGAAGCGAATGTGCCAACTGGACAAGTGAGAAAAAGACATACTCACGTGTGCTAAACATAATTTTTTCTACAATCTTAAAATATAATTTAAAAAAAAACAAAACATTGTACTGTTTTATTTAATAATGAAAATCTCAACAGTACAATTTTGTTTATAAATTATAATTAAATTTAATGTAAAATGTATTATAATGTATGTAATCCCATGAAAACATTATGCTCAGAGTTAGTGTATTTTGCTCACTAATGTTATTTACTTTGCTCACTTGTGAAGAAATTTATTTACTTTGCTCACTTGTGATTCAATATGCTACTTTGGTCACTGTTTTAAGTTGAATAATGATGTATTTTGCTAACGATTTTGGAAAAAAGTATATTCTTTCTGTCAAGACACTCTAATTCCAGGTTAAAAAATTACTTGTATTCCATTTTTTTTTCGTCATGGCACTCTTATTATTGTCATATTTTAATCAAATTAATATAAAACTTCAGATGCATTTTTCTCAAAAAAATCGTTATGTTAGGGTAGGGGGCCCGTAAAAGTCAGAGTACCGGGGCCCGAAATTTCTCTCGGCGGCCCTGGGTATATTATTATGAATTTATAACGCAGAAATTGCACTAATGTGTGATTTTTTTGTTATATTTACTTTGAAATATGTTACAGTAAAATCCGGTTATTACGACATCGAAGGGAACACATTTTCTTCGCTAGAACCGAAAGTTGCTATAGCTGATAAAAGTAAAATAACATGTTTCGACGTTATAAGCAATTTGTCGCTAGAAGCTGTATCGCTATAATCGGATACAGTAGGGTTTTTTTTTAAATAAATGCTATTAATTTGATTCAAATATAAGAAATCCGAATTAAATAAAAAAATCCGATTGTTTTGATTTTTTTAAAACCTGATTTTTATGTAATAACAATTCGCGTTAAAAATAATTCTTAATAAATTTTGCTTGGCTATTTTGGTTTCAATAACATTTTTGACATTCGTTTGTCTTTCTGAGCGTACAAGGCACCTAAAATTAATTTTTTCAGTGTAGAATTTTATGCCTTAAAACTTTTATTTGAAGCTTATATACCTAAAATAATTAGGGAAGAAGGAACTCACGAAACTATGATTTTACATGTTAAATCACTTAGTTCGGGTGTTCTAGTCACCACCCTGTATACTTTTTTTTTAAGTATGAGGTATATTTACATTTACAATAACAATATTTTGTTAAAATCCAAGACAATCTAGAAATTATTTATAAACTAGAGTATCGCATTTGTTATATAAAGCAAGTGAGCTAATTCAACCCTGCATAGAACCTCTGGCCTCGGTTATAATAACAAAAGCACCTCAAAAGCCAACTAACACGCTATATTATCAACACTAACAAACCCGCTCGTGAAACCAGAGCTTTGGTCAAGTCAAAAGCACGAAAGCACAAAGCTCGATGTCGCCAGAAATACACGACAACGCCAACGACAACAAATTGCGAAACATTCGCAAGAAAAGATAAATGAAAAACATGTTTTGTTTATTTCACAGAGCTCTGGATGGAACTCCAGTGATTCTAAGATTGTAATTAGTAAATGCGATGTAATGGAACTGGGATATTAGAGTTTTGTCAATTACATTAATGAAATTAATTAAAACCTGAGCTAACTAACGGAATGATCGTTTGAAGATAATTTAAACTACCTTTCTCTCTTCAAATCCCGTACTTCTAACACGGAAAACGACACCGTTTTCCTACTAAATGTACCACCTCCTGAAAACCAAATAACATAAAAACATTAACATTAACCTAGAGAGGAATTTAATAATTACTTACGGAAGGAATGTAAGTACATTATAACCTTCGAGAAGGTATGAATTGAGGCGGAGATTGCGGAACTGAAATTCATATTAACGCACGAGAATAGTTTGTTGTATTGGGTACTTACATTCCAAGTCGCTTATTACATTTTTTGCGCCACCAACAGCAATTCACTTAATAGTTATTTAAGCAGCAAGGAATGTAAGTACATTATAACCTTCGAGAAGGTATGAATTGAGGTGGAGCTTGCGGAACCGAAGTTCATGTTATTATACGAAAATAGTTGTACATATTAGGTACTTACATTACGAGTCGCTTATTACATTTTTCGCGCCATCAGCAGCAATTAACTTCAAATAAAGTTAAAATATTCATAAAATGTGGGCCACTTGACAATGAAGATTTATTATTTGCAATTTTTATAGTCGATTTTGTCCGTTGTTAGATGATCAAATGTATATGAAATTCGTATGATTTTCATAATTACTCTACTATTAAGTAGGACAGTTATTTTTTATAAAACTCCGTGGACAATGGTAACCAAATAATCATAAAACCAATATATTTTTCAACGAATTCTCGCATACCAAAGATATTTATAGTAGACAAAAATAATATACATTGGCTATGAGTTTTGATTTTGATAAGTGCAATTTTACTTTTAGCCAAAAACATTTTGTCATTTTGAAATAGTGATGTGAATAACTTGAACTAAATCGAACGTCGTTCGACCGTCAAATAAATTTAAAGGTTTTTTGGTAAAGATATTTATAATGAGACCATTAAAACATAGTTTACCCATATTAAATATAAAAAAAATAAGAAAAAGTGTACAATATTGGAGGGATACCAATTTCTGTCTCTACGCAAGAAAACATTGTTGTTTACCATGGAATGATTTTGGACATTGTATATGAATTTTCTTTAAACGTACTTAAGAGAGTTTGACTAACTAATAGGAACTTGTGTTTTATATTTTTTATAATAAAAAATGAAAAAGATGCAGGATTACATTGATTTAAATAAATTGATTTAAATAAGATTCAAATCAAAAATCATTTGTTCTTTGTTATTTAAAATTCCAGATTTACAAAACTAGGGAAAAAAGCGTGAGCGTAATGTTACCATGTGGCAATACTTTTCAAAAGCTACTAAATCTGTTTAACTTCGTTGGCAAAACGAATAGTAAAATGCGGTTATAACATCAAAGGAATCCAAAAAATTTCCTCGCTATAGCCGGAAGTCTGTATAACCGATAAAAATAAAATAACGTTAGTGTTTGTGGGCTTTCAAACATGTGGTCACAATTTCAACGTTAAAACTAGTTTGTCGCGGAATTGTATCTTCAAATTGTGCTTATTCTTTTTTTATAAAAATGCTATTTTGTGAAACATATTTTTGAAATTATATTACAATCGGATTAAAATAAAAAATATCAGATTATTTGTTTTTTTAAATAGGATTTTTATGGAATCCTGAAAAGATCTCGTTTTTGCACGATACATAAAATGAAATTGTTAGAAAAAATTTTTGACGAACTGGATGGTAATAAATGTTAGGTATCGTTATTGTGAGAAAAAGGAACAATATATTTTTTAAAAACTTATAAAATAATATTTTTAATCGATTTGTTAAATGTATAGATTTCAAAGTTATGCATAAAATTGTATTTTTCTTCTTGCCATGTCACATTTCTATGTAGAACAGGGTCTAAAGGTGCTTTTTTGTGTTATTTTAAATATTGTTAAATATTTTCAGTCTATAGTCTCTGCAAGAGACCTACAGCTTATAGTGAGTTCCGAATTACTCGGACACTGCAGTATTTATTTTTCATTAAGATCAGCGAAACTGGAATTTGAACCGCAAATCAGTTCGAGTCGGAGCACGCTAAGTGAACCACCGCTGCCCCAATAAAATGATAATATGTCCAAAAAAATTTTTCCTCTTTTGGCTAACTATTTGTGAATACATACTCGTGTCGGTGGCATTTGCAATTATTAATTCATTGTCTTTTCTTAGGTTGCACCTAATTAATTTTTAAATTTACTGTGACACTGAAGTATAGATGAAATTGATCTTAGACAATGAGGCTTGCGCAAAACTGTTCCCAGGTAAAATTAATTAAATTATGATCTAAAGAAAACTAAAAATATCAGTTTGATTATTCTTTGTATATTGTTGACCAATATGTATGAAAATATGTTTTTATAAAAGAGAATTTACAATTTAAGAGTATAAAGTCTGAGTTTGCTTTTGATTACCACTGACATAATTACATATTTTTAAATTTTCATTTCATTTGCAAAACGCCCAATGTTATTCCACTATTTACTGTTACCGCCAGACAACTATATTAATTAAATGAATATTCATTTGTTTGACCCTATCTCAGCAGATAATAAATTCCAACGTTTTCCACACTTCTATACCCTTTACTAAAAATTATTCTTGCGAATAAATTCTTTGTTGGAATATCTCATGTCATGTACACACATTAGCACAATTTCAACTCACAGTCCTTTTGTTTTATCTCAATATATGTCACTTCCAAACTTAAAGCCCTTTTACAACGCAAGTGAAAAACTGCTAAAACCCTTCACTTGTTTATTTTCTTGCTGTCAAAACAATTTCTTGTTCATAATTATCAAAGCCGCCTAAATTCTTAAATTTCGTTGTGGATGGCTGAACGACGCTGATTCAAAGTGATGTGAACAGTGTAAACGCGCCTTCATGAGGAAACTTGGGAGTTTTCCGGCAGTACGAGTGAATTTTCCACTCGAACAATATAACACAACAGCGGCGTGCGTGCCCGAGGCAAGGGGGCGGGTAAATTGGGGTGTAATGAGATCTAGCGGAATGCAGGGACGGTTTTTATAGGGGGCAAAATTTAGAATGGAATTTAATATGGTAAGCTCTCACAACAAAAAAGAAACTTTCAACTTTCCCACTATTCAGTTATATTAGGGCCTAGAACCGAAATTGTTATACTCAAAAATATATGTGGCAAAATTTTAAACCTACATTTTATTTTTAAATTTGATTATTTGATTAAACAGTTGAAACTTAAATATTAGATATATATATAATGTAAAATTTTAATATACATTTCTGTCGAAAATGTTGGTTCTAGAAAAAAGTTTATATTGACAGATTTCGATTTGCTGATTTTTAACATATTTTAATTATGTTTCGTTCCTTGAGATATTTGATTTGAAAATTGTACCTCAAAAAAGATGCTGTTTTAAAGTTTTTCCTAAATTTACATATTTAATTTCGACGAAATAGAACGCTTCATTTAATTATTTTTAAATGTTTGAAAATATGAAATCACAGAATTGATATTTACGAGTAAATAATAACAAGTAAAATTTTTGGAGACAAACAGTTCTTCGGAGAAAATTGAAAATTTAGGTATTTTCATTTCTCTTGTTTTTTGGCTAAAAAGTTCCAATTAACTATATGTTGAGAAAAAAATATTTTCCTACAACCGGCTATAAAGTACTTACTTTATGTCCTCTTCTGAGTTTGTAAAGAGTTACTTTCAGGCACTAGTGCTTCAAAAGTACTTTTCACGCAGTAGTGAGTGAAAAGTAACCGTTGCTAAGCAACGTTATCAGATTTATCAATGGTTTCATTTATTTTTGAAATTAATTTTTATTAATATTTTTTATCTTGTGCTATCATTCGGCTATTCTTCATGCGTTAAACAGCATTCGACTAAAAACACTTATTTTATTCACTAGTTGCATAAGTAACTATTTTTAGGTAAAGTTAACGGCAAATATCTCAAGAAAGAAAATGATAGTTACACTCTGTTTGAAAATATGGGATCAGTTATGGAGATGTATTAATAAATATTAAAAACAAAATTTGAAAAATTTGACTACTTCAGACAAAAATGAGCTGTTTTAAAATAATTTTCGATTTAACTCGGAATAAAAAATTATACTTTAGTCCCTTAATATACTAATAACTATTTTGTTGCGTTAAAAAAAATCTGATATATACAAACAAAAACAGTCTTAGTACCGTTTACAAATCTTACATTTATAATCAATATTTCTTTCCAAATTTTGTCGATATGTAATACCCTCAGTGTTCTACTTACAAGTGTTAAATCTTTGATAAGCCATAATAAATTTAAAAATAACACCCATGGCTACCAACGTAGCCACTAAACAATCCCCGCAATTAATTCCAGACGTGAAATTATATTCACGGTGATCATACAGCGAGTGCGAGGAGAATTATCGATGTAGTTGCAGATAATTTCACCCATAATTAATATACCCTCGTGTAACATAATTTCCACTTGCATGCAACATTCGATTGGGCTGTTTAAATAAAAGCATAATTACATGCAACCGAGAAAAATATTTTACGTTCAATAATATAAACGTGAACGTGTTACGTTACGGACTGTAGTATTGGCGGCCATCTTGGTCCTGGCATGCAACTTGAGGTTTGAGGTTAGTTTTCGTGATCACGTGACCTATTGCCGATTAGAAAAACTGTGACGGAATAATGAAGTTATTTTATAATTATTATCACGAGATTTCGTTGCCTTATTTCAACTCGTTTCGTATTCTTAACTTTTCTAAGTTGATTTTAATGTTGAGTTGTTTAACACACGTGTACTGTAAAGTGTCGGAAGCGTGCGAAAATTACTTTTATCTACAACTATTGAAATATATATACATTATACGTGTGATACTACATATATCATACACTCGGATGATTAAATATACTCGCTACCGCTCGTATTTTTAATTACATCCTCGTGTAATATAGCCTACATATTATGCTTGTTAAATAATATACTATTATCTCTCACCTTATAATGAACACATTAATATGCAAGTTATTGTATGTGAAGTATGTCGTTCATAAAATCGTGTATGAAAAAAAAACAAATCGTGTGTAAAAGGACAATGTAAATTAAATGGGACTTTCATCATTAAACGATTTCTGTTAACAAAAAAACATATTTTTGACACAATGGTCTTGTACAACAAACTTTAGTGCTGCCAACGATTCAGTATCGTAGAAAAATGTACCTATTACAAATTATCGTACATTTAGATCCTGTGCAATATATTTTTAAATGTAAGAAATTTTTCAAATTGTTAACATTGTACCCAGTGGCGTAACTAGAACTCATTTTATAAAAATATTGCAACTTCAAAAATTTCTTCCTAATTACTAATTATCCAGTCGAATAAAACTAATTTTTGTACTCATAAACATCAAATTTACTTTTAGCACTTTTCTTACTGTCGTCTTTGTAATATATTCATATGATAATACTGGTAATATATCATTGTTGATGATCAGAAGTATTAGATTATGTTTTAGGAGTTGTTGATCATAACAATTATCAAGAAAACAAGATAAATTCTTAAGATGACTGCCATGTTTGGAAAATGATCCTGCACTTTTTTCTATTATTAAATTGCACAAAAATTATTCTCCACTGAAGATACTATACTATTATTTTCTTCTATTAAAATTTAAGTCATTCCGTTGAAGATTAGTAAAGTTACAAGTATATAAAGATTGGCTCTTTCTTATTTTCTAGTAATGTAAATTGTTAATTTGGTGCACATCTTTATTATTAAAATGTAAATGAATTAGGAAAAAAATATACCATCCTCCTAGGAAAAGTATAGTGTACACCTCGCTTAAAGAGTTATTTTATACTCGTATAAAATGAGTACAATACACTATTAATGCACATTTTAATTTTTTTAATGCAATTTTAAATCTAGATCTAATAATAATAAAGTATCAGACACTGTAAGTACTTTTTTCGTAACAATTTCTACTTGCAATTAAATTCAAAGACTGCACCTTAGAGTGTATTCCGAACCAACAATACTTATTTCATATTGTTAATATTAATCGACGACAAGAACCGAACCCCAGGTCTCACACTGCACAAAACTCTGAAATTCATAACAGAACTTCACCGAATTATTAACTGTATAAGGTCACGAACTCAAGAAATTCCTATAAGGAAAATACGTCTGGAAAAAATCAAATCACAACTACCTAATCAAAATGACAATCTCTTTATCTGCAAACGTTGAACCCAATAAATTTTCCAGCCCGAAGCAATTTATTATCATTCACAATTTAATTTTGTAGGAAATTTTCCACATAGAGTTGTGTACAAACATCATACAGTGTATTAGCGCTGTGAGCGTGTGTGTGCGTGTGTGTAGCATTTTCGCATGTTTTCGTCCTTTTGAGGACATTTTCCGGCGGGTGACTGCCAGGGGTGGATTCAGGGGGAAGTTATTTTTACGTCGCATGACGCAGGGATGAAGTTTTACTGAAAATGAATTTGGGAATTATGACGTACATATTAGGTGCACTCTTTTTGTTATCTGTTTCATTTCACTTATGTTTAAAGTGAAAAAAAAAGATAATTGTAGAACATTGGTATTGTTGATTTTTTTTATTTTTTCATACAATAGGTAATTGATCTTATTTTATATGTACATATAAATTCTAAATATCTAACTTCAATTTTTAATTAAATTAAATTAAAAAGTTATTTATTCAAATAACTTTCTTTTAAATTTTGATTAAAAAATGATAAACTTATTAATTTTATTCGTCACTCACTAATTACGAATTTTAAAAATTTGGAATAAATAAAATAAAATATAAACTTATTAATTTTATTCGTCACTCACAAATTACGAATTTTAAAAATTTGGAATAAATAAAATAAAATTTAAAATCTAAGTGTATTAAATTAAAATGTGCTTGGTTTTACTTAAGTTATTACAGATACAAAAATATAGTACCTAAATAATAAAGTTGTAGGAGAGCAAGGAAAATAAAATATTTTTTTAAACCAGTGGTTTTCTGACCAACCATGTAATAGTTTTATATCCTTGCATAATAAAAATATTGAAAAAAAGGCAATAAAACTTTAAATAATTTTTTATTTTTTAAATTAATGTACAGTAAACTTTGGATGACAAACAATAACAAAACCTATCTACTGTAAGTAATATTGTTCTAATTTTATTTTTAATATTACAAAGGATATTATAACTAACACAAAGATATAGAATATCACTGATTTTTTTTTATTTCCACATGCCTGTCTGATATTGAACGAAAGTGTTACATTTTATATTTAATAAATCTCGTACTGTAGACAAGCTGTTACATTAATTATGATTTTATCTAATGTAGAATTTAATTTTGAACTACTTTGTACTCTTGTACTTTTGCTCTAAATCTATCAGGAGAAAGAGTATCAGAAATTTTTTGAAGTCGCATGTCCTATTTTCCGCGGTTTAATTATATAATTACATATTATTAAAACGATATAAAATCATAGATACCGAAATCTGATAGATAAAATATCAATCATTTTTATTTTAAAGATATAGTAAGTCACCTTAAAAAAACCGATATATACCTATACACATGTATTTATATATTTTAAAAATAATAATAAAAACAATTTTCACTATTGATTTTTATTTCTTTTTGAACCTCTCCGTAACAGAATCCTGTCTACGCCACTGCTTTAAAAAGCTATTTCATGGCACCCTTTGAGGTAAGTTTCTGATAACATTTATTATTTGGTTATCATTACCAACGGAGTGTTAATAATGTAAGGTAAGTTGAAAGCATATTGGGATAGATATTAAAATTACAATAGTTTTATGGTTAAATATAATACCCAACAATAATTACCTGCCCATAAAATTTTTATTTGTCTAATAAAGTTTTAATTATAAATTAGCAATAAAACTCTATGAAACTATTTCTTATTAAACGATGTCTACTCGTAAATCTAGGAATAATAAAGATAACATTTTCCGTTATTCGAAATATACCTACACTGGCATATATTTACGACTTTAGTTTTATAACATTTTATTTTTGCTGAATAAAATTTTATCGGAAAATTTCAGTTTAAATTAAGCGAGCAGAACATGAAATATCCTGTTTAGCACTATCAGACTCATCTATGGATTTCAGCCTGAAAGTTGAAAGTTTCGTGACTGCGGCTGAAATTCAAGTACTGAAAAATTGGCAAAAAATAAATCATGAAATTACCTTCAAACACTTTACAGAAAAAATATTAAATAACAAAGTCAAATATTTGAAATAGTTTTTAAATTATCATCAATGGCACGACAAAGCCAGAAGGAACAGAAATAATGTTATTTAAAATTACATTTAATTTAGACTTTCACCATATATATAGTGAAAAAAATTAAACCAACCCACTTGTTAAATCTAGTAGTTTATTAATTTTTGTAGGGTTTTAAAATGCAAGTAAATGCCACCATCATTTTAATTTTACGTCAAACAAAAACAGTGATCAATAAAGGTTAATTATATAGCAGCGTCAAGTAATTTTTAGATCAGTATTTTGGCGTTCATTTAATTTTATAACACTATAAATTGGCGCGGTAAAACTAATTATTATAATAAAATTAGATGTTAAAGCAATAAATATACCATAGCATGTCTACATCCCATAATTTCAAACGGGCGAAATGGCTTGTACCAAATTGCAATTTTCATTTGTTTTTGTTTTACATTATTGTGTATTTGCAATTATTTTAAACTTTCATTTATTATCAGTATTCGTAAATATTTCGTTGTTTTGTAACAACCCTTTTTGCATAATCAGAGATTATTGTTACTTAAGCTAAGTAATGTAAGAATGTTATAAAATTCGAGGCAGTGTAAATTGAGGCGAAGCTTGGGTTTTAATGGGCTATATGACTACTGTCGAATTGAAGGAAAAAAAGTATAAAATCTAAAAATTAATAATGATGACAAAAACTATATATTATCTTATAATTTCACTAAAATTAGCATTTGAAATTAAAATTTATGTAACGGTACCATATATCTGACGTCACAAGGAGAATGAGATAGCAGATTACAATGCTAAAAGTGGGATTTTAATGAACCATTTTTTTACGAAATGATATCGAACGAACGTTGTTAATGATATATTATAACTATTAATGAAACAATGTACAAGATATCAATACAGACAATTCATAGAATAAAATAAATATATCTCTGACGTTAATTAATTTAATGAACCTAATTTTAATTAATGATATCGAATAAATGTTGTCAATGATATATTATAACTATTAATGAAACAATGTTCAAGATATTAATACAGGCAATTCATAGAATAAAATATAAATATTTTAATATTACACAACAGATTGTTTTAATATAAATTTGGTTGAAATTGAAATGTCAATTGTCAATATTGTCATTGACATATGATTTTCGAAGGCTGTTTAGTGTTTACATACATCTATTTAAAAATAGAACCTGGGTAATTGCCAAATGTAGATAATTCTACGATAGATGATTTTTATCGCATGGCCTCAAATTCTCTATCTAATTCTCCTAAGTGACGTCACATATTCTCTCATCAAAACTCTATTATTGTTTTTCTCCGGAACTATCAAGAATTAAGCAATTAAAAAAAATGAGTATTTTTATTTTTTGCAGATAATCATAGAATGGAAGAAAAAATGTTATATTTAAAAATACTTCTTTATACTCCGTACAACAAAATTATCATTCATACAATATTTTTAGAAGAAATAAAGACTTAAGACTTTCATTAATAATTTTAATTGACTAACCCCAAAAAATATTAAGATTCTTTGTTTGAATATTTTTTCCAGTGATGTTTATTGTTTAGGTTTCAATTTAAAAGATTAAAAAATGAAAGAAAGATATGAAATGATATTGTGAATTACTCATTGATAAAATTTGAAAAGAAATTTGTAAAATACCTGTTTAAAAAACATAATGACGTCAATGTAAAAATGACGTACATACTTAATTTATCTGACTGAATTTCAATATAAATGTTTACATCTTTTTTTCATGTTGTAGGCGTAATGAATGAAAATACTTTAATAAATGTACAATAAATATGGAAATATATATTATAATGATATTTCACGTCGCCGTAAAATTCTCTTACAATTTAAATCCTATTCATTCTATCTTATTATAATGAAATACATGTTAATAAGATTTTCTCTATGATGCGATAAACAAATATGTAGAAATATTTAGTATAATGGTTATCAATAGTCTTGCAGCTTCAAATCTCTTTTAAATTTATTGTTTTTCTCTTGTTCTAATGTGGTACATTATTGGAAAAAATATTATAAAGAGTGGCCAATAAAATTGTTTAAGCATGGGGATCTCGAGAATTATAAGAGATACGAAGTCGGTTAAATTAGACAAAAGTTGCCCCGTATGTGAGGGTCACAAACTCGAACCGCAATAGAATGAATCCTGGAAAAAAGTTCATGCAAGAGGTTTGCACAATAATTTGTATTTATTTTTGTATAAATATTTATAATTATTATATATATTCACTGTTTTGTGTTTGTGTTTCAATATTTCCAAGTGCTGTCAACCTGTCAACATGACAGCAGTTGTTGCCAACATTGTATGACAAATGCACTTTTTTTTTTAAATAAAGGCATAAAGAAATGGAAGTGTTTTTTCTACAAAATTTCCCGCACGCTAATTTGGGGGAGACGTGGGAATAGTTATTTATATAATAAGTAAAGAAACAAAAGTGGTTATTTAACGCATGCGAAAATTACAAAATGAGACGAAGACGAGTTTTGTAAGAGCAGAAGTGAAATAACCATCCAGTTTCCATATGTGTTTTATACAATATTTTTTTTACTTTCATTGGAATAAATACAAATATGTGTTTGACATTTGCAAAATAAACAAAAAAGACAATACCAAGGATTCCTTAATTTTCTGCGTTACCAAGTTAGTGAAACAAAATTGTTGGTTGTAAAGAAGAATCTAATACATATGATAACTGTATTATTAATATTTTTAAAGATAATAAAAACTAAATATTTTATTTTTATAGCTGTTAATGTTTTTATATATGCATAGTTCAATTTGATTTTGCTTGAAATAATGATCTCATTAGGGAAATAAAGTTTCTTATTAAACGGAAGTAGAAAAATCAAGATTCCCGATGTTGCTTAGGTACCTAATGAAAATCAACAGATTTTATTGTAAGAGTATAAAATAGTATATTGTGTTATTAAGAGTAAAAGTGATACTTTGTGTGGCGAGCATGGAAGTTTGCACGAGATATTATATTACGGAGGCATAGAAATTAAATTTCAAACTTGTCAATCACGTCACAGGAGATGTCACTTTTATGACGTTTGAAGAGAAAATACATTTTCATGTTAAGAATTAGAGTTTTCCAATTAGTAGAGAAATGTATTGTAAGCGCCTCCGCTAAATTAGCTAAGTGGGCAATTTTCTGCTTGTACACATGTGTATTAATTGGTTGTGTGTATTCCCTCATACGCATAAATTCCCTACAACGATTTTCTCCTATTATTTATTGCTTTGTTTAGTAAGTATCCGTGTACTGATTTGCGTATGTGGAACAAGGATAACCTAACACAACCGCTGTGCTTTGGAGAGAGATAGACAGAGCCTTATCGTATGATTAGCCTTCCCAAACCCTGTGAATTTCAAATCCTATAATGGCTGCCGTTTATCTTTATTACTGATCTTAATATTTTGAATGTTGTGTAAAGTAATGTAATTACTTGATGCTAATTACGCAAAATCTTACCGGACGGCGTTTTATGAAGATGTAAATGATGTAATTTGATTTTGGGCAGATTTTTAGTGCTCCACTTGGAAATTAAATATTAAATGGCGATTTTTTATGCCCGGAACGATAAGATCCAATAATTTATTGAGGTATAAAAGGTTTATAGGTTTTTTCACCCTTACTAATATCCACGAATGTCTTCTCGCCAATTGATTTTAATAATATATCACGAGGGTAACTTTTTGTGACCCTGGGATTAGATATTTTAGTTTAATTATGATTTTGACTTTTATGGCATAGCTTACACTGACGAAATTAATAAAGGCACTTAATTTTCTATTGGATCGTTTTCGTAAACGCGATATCAATATTGATGTTGAATATTAAAATATTCTATAATTTTTTAAGTTTGTAAGCAACGAAGGTACAAATTTCTTGACTAGGATTATAATGGAAGAGAATAAGACTGTCTGGATTTTAGTCAATAATTTTTAAGTTTTATTACAGCTCCAATTAATTTCTGCCTTTCCGACTTACGCTCCCTAAAGAAGGCTTAAAAGGGTCGAAACTATTTGGAGCTATAATAAAACTCTAAATTATTTACTAAAATTTAGACAATCTTATTCTCTTTCATTACAAAATCAAAAATATTTTCAAATGCATCCAATTTACAAAAAAAAATGCAAAACAATGAATGTACACTGTATTTTCCGCTGTTGATACTCACGTCATGAATTACAACCATGTGATTCAAATCTCTAGGGGCAAGGGGGATTGATGATATCATCTTGTAGGATGAAATTGTGTGATTTCCGAAATAAATAAATGCCAAAAACTGACTGTATTGTATACAAATACAAAAAAAAACATACGCAAAGAGTTGTAGAACAAACTAACGAAACTACTAACACACAATAAAGCACAAACTATCCATGCCAAAATCACTGTCATAAATGACATGAATGACATATTCAAGTGTTTTAAATAAAGGCCTCTTCATTTCACTACTTCAGTGGTAATAAGTATTCTAGCAACTAGCTACAAAAAAAAATTAAACAATATTATCTTTCATAAATGTTTCAAAGAGTTAGTTTATAAAATAAAAATGGAAAGTAATATCTATAATTATTGTTAGATATAAAAATATGTTTATGTACGACTGCACGTTAAATTTGATTTATATCATAGTTTTGCGGCCTTAAAATACCTCTTTATATTACTAGTAAAATAAAATAATTTTCAGAAGTTCTTTCAACATACTTACTAGAACACCGTTTCTGATTCGCATTGTATGTCTCTTCGTATATATGCTTGTTTGAGAAAATAGTGAATCTTTATTATTTTTGAATTATTAGAACTCTAAAACCGACACGCTTGCATCTTGCTTCAAACAAAATTTTGACACTGACACCGGACCAAACCAATTCGTATTCAAACAACAGAAAAGCATACTTGATACATTCTTCTAAAATCATGAACTTTTTACTTTTTTCTAAGAGAAACCTATTTTCGCAGTCGTACATAATGTTTTGTATGAAATTCGTACATAATTAGACTTTATTGACTCGCCTTATTTATTTACCTCGTTCGCTTCACTCACTCTGCCATAAACTGTAGGACTCGCCAATAAAGATCTACATTATGTACTTATTACGTAAATAGCTATTATAATATATTATGTACCGTGTAAGGTCGTAGAAAAAAAATATACCCGTACTGGTTTTTTTTCGTACTCTACCAATTAACTGCAATACCAGAATAAAGTACTTTTGGAAAACACACAGGAAAGGTGTGTTATTGTCCAATAAAAAAAAATTATATTGTAAGATATTTTTTTATTTTAAGTTATCTTTGCAGGTAACATAGTTTAGTGAACTATATCTTGCAATTTCGCATAGCCTATAAAGTGTAGATTTCATATTTATATCAATATCACTAAAATTAATTTACTTGATGTTTCCATTTATAAATACAATAGAATTGCCACCATGTATAAAAAGTAATTAATTGTAGAAGTTGTTAATGAAAACTACTGCAGGGATTCGAATTTAAAAAGTACAAAGTAATTTTTTCGTATATTTATAATCCGTAGTGTACATAAAGCCGTGAGTAGCATATCGATTCGAAATCTATATATTGTATGTGTCGAATAACAATACCATCCCAGCATGTAGTCGTTGTGTTCGCATTGTGATAATGTTGGTTTGGTTTTTTGCATGCAAATGCGTATGCCGGTACAAAATACGATAACAAAATATGACTTGGCGTAAAAAACACGCGTGGCATTTCGACCCGATGTATGTTACATATTTCATCATTTTCATAAGGCATTACGGACTAGTTATATGCTTTTTCACCTGGATTGGATTTCTGCGTTGCCAGTAATCAAATATACCACGATTTTGCATCAAAAATAACTCAATATAACTCGGATACATCATTTTAAAAGGGTTTATAAATCATATAATTATTAAATAAGTCATTTTAGCTGTATTTGTTAATAAATTTTAAAAGTATAAATTAGTAGTTTATAATATTACCCATCATCATCTATTTACTGAAAAAAAAAAATTTCAAGGTACAGCTTCAGCAAGAGCACTAACGTTTGTAGTAGGTTCTGAACCACTCGAACAAAGCGATATATTTATTTAGATAAAGATTTATTAAACTGGAATTTGAAGACCAGGTCTCACACGCCGCTCAGTTCGAGTAAAACAATTGAGCCACCACTGTCCGTTTATGATATATTGCAAAACACTGACACCGCTACAGAATGAATATTAGAAACCTTGACATAGCGACATAGGGAAATATAATTTGGTGTACGTATATGGTATTATTGATTACATTATTTAATTTAGCATCTACTGATATTAAATATTCTGCATTATGAGGTTTTCTTATTCAATTATGTAATAAATTAAATTGAAAAAAAAATCAAACAAAATATTCCATAGCCAAGTGAATAAGTCTATGGCTTCATAAACTTATTAGGTACGTAGTCGAGATTCGAGTCATCCTATTTTTTTCTTAAAGAAGCAGTTTAATAGATTTTATCTTAATAAAGATTTATTAGTATTATAAGTTATTATATATTTATATACAATATGTCCACGAATTGATTGGCAAAAAAGGAAAATATATTCTTTTTATATTTCGAAAAAAAGGTATTCTTCATAAAAGTTTTTGTATATTCCAAAACGGCCACATCTGTTTTAACATTTTTAAATTTTTTTTAGTTTTAGAAAAAAATCGGAAATAGGTTAAAAAGTCCCAAAAAACATGTTCGTATTTCTTAGAGTTCTCGAGATCCTAATAGTTAACCTCTTAAAACGGACACCCTGTGTACCACACACCCCATCATATTTAACGACTCAAATGAAAACAGTAAAATAATATATTGTTCAACAAGTGCAGAAAGTCGCCTATTTCCTACGAGGTGTTAAAGTTTCAGCACTCGACTTCAGCTCTTGCTGAAATCACACAAGTTGGGAAATAGGTGATTCTGCACGAGTGGCACAGTATATTTTTTCTATGCCAATACTTTTAAACGTTAGAATAGAAAACAAAAATTCATGTACGAGATCAATTTGACATAAGAAAAACGACCATTATAGAAAGTAAAACTTCTCTCACACTTTATAAAGCTTCAGTTATGTATTTACCACAATCGTGGATAAAAGTGTGTGAAATAATTTGTTACAGAATTTGCCAACATTGCGCATGTGTAGTGTGAGAAATATCATTCACACAGTAATTGCTAACTCTGCACATGCTTGAAGGTACTCTTTGTGAAATTATCTACGCCATATTGTTTTTTATGTCAAATAGTTTTCGTGCATGTATTTTTGTTCTGTAACGTTTAAAAGTACATGTACTCGTGTGCCACTCTTGCAGAATCACCTATGTCTCATCTTGTGTGACAATTTTCACACCTCGTGGAAAATACGCAACTTTCTACACTTGTTGCACAATATACTACTTCCCTTATTAATTCCTTTTTTCAAGGTTTCTAATATTCATCCCATTTTCATAATTCCTTTGCGACCTAATGTACTAAATAATTATTTTTGCATATACTTGAATATACAACTCTGAAAAGCTAAAATCCTGTAACGACACATCTTTTAAAGAAATGAATGCAAGCTCATAAAAGCATTTTCCACTTTAAATCCTGGAGAGATTTCATTTCATTACAGTCGCTAGAACACCCTGCACCGATGGCAGATCAAAGCTGCACTCTAATTAATAAAGCAGTAAGCACAACATTAATACATTAATTGACAGCAAGTATTTAAAACACGCAGCGAAATTAATCCTCCCTCGTCCTCTGAGCTTTGGGCCGCCAGCGCCTGCTTTGATGTCTGCACGCACTGCACCGGCGGCCACGCTGCAAGGGCGGGAGATTCAAATGTGGAGCTCAAAGGCTTTTTCAGTTTTGTTAGGAAGTTCAAGGGTTTGTACGGATATGTGAAGAGTTGGATTCGCTGAGGTTGCTTGCTTTCCTGTTTGCATAACTTGGTGTAGTTATTTTCTAATATGTTAAAATAGAATATTATATACCAAAGATAACATTGTTGATCTAATAATTGAGGGATAAAAGGCGCTGGTCAATTATGTTCTTATATCATAATATCACTTGATTTGTTTTGATTTTCTTATTTAAATTAGACGGCAAATTTAAATTGTGAATCCATAAAACCATTTTACTTGAGTTAAATAAATCAAATTTGGATTTCTGTAAAAAGTGACAGTTTGCATTATTGACTTAGGTTAGCATTCTTACCAAGTAAACGGTTTTGAAAAACAATTTCTCTTATTAATAATAATTATTTATGGTACAAGTGAGTTACATTACAAATAAGTCATGTGAAAAATATTTAGCTCATGAGACCATTAGGCCGAGTGGGATATTTTTCTCAAATGACTTAGATAATGAACACACGTGTGTCATACAATATATTATCCAATACCTTCTAATCATTGGTATAAAATATATAAAGGAATAAAATAAAAAAAAGAGGAGAGAAGGTTTTGTAACATAGTTTCTATGATATGAACCAACAAACAATGAGTTATAATTTGTAATCACATGTGTTTTACGAATTCCATAAACAAAATTTCAACATTCTATGGCTAAAAAATTTAAAAAGCGCTTCAAGCAACGTGCCTTTTTGACATTACCGATTGCAATAAAAAAGGAAGGTGGTCAACTATGTATTGTAGCATTACAGACGTCAAGCAAAACTAATCAAAATGGACTCAGAGATGGTCAAAATGGATATTTCCGTAAAATCTGCAAACCGAATTGTTCACGATTACAATATTTCCTTTACTTCGTATAAGGAAGTAAAAAAAGTATGCCCTTGTCATTTAATTTCGTCACATATACAAAAATCGATCTTCCAAGCTTCTCTCATCCTTAACATCTTCTATGTTCAAAACTGGTAAATCTATTTTTCAATAAATGAGTAAAGAGTACAATGTGTTTCTAATTACTTTTGATATATCGTACTAAGGTATACCAGTAGAAGAAAATAAATGTACACGAAATTTAACTGAACGGATTTTAATAAAACTTGATACTAAAGCTAGAAACATTAATGGTACGAAATAATCAATAACGTACCTATCAATAGAAAATAGACATTTATGTATGTATGTGCATTTCAACATAATTCTTTTCTGCATCAACTTGTAAAGGTTATTGGTAAATAATGATTTTATTACAAACATGTCAAATTGAGAAGGAAGGCGTATTAAAATGTTCTTCTTTATTGATGATTATCGCAGATAGTGTGTAAAAGAATGTAAAGCAAAACGAGTTGTGCCAGGAAATGCAATATAAAATATTGTCCCGGTCACATTTGAGTTATTTATTGTCCATGCATATGAAAGTACAACAGAGTCTGGGAATGTACAGTACAGCAGAATAAAACGAAAACAACATATTTGTTTAAAAACTTTGAAAGCTCCTCGGAAGCACTTTTAAGCTCGATAAAATATTCAGCACCGAATAGGGATGTACGCAAAACACGCCTGAATAGCAAGTAACGAAATTATCTGCTGCTTATGTTTATCTTAACGGAACATATTATTTGAACGAAACATCGAACATTAAATATTTACCAGCGAGATCATTGCCGGAAACTCATTTAGTTTTAAACGCAAAACTTCCTGAATTATTCACCTTGAGACACTGACGTTTGCTACGATGTCGGTGCATATTATTTATCTACTATTTACTATTTATTTCTTCTGCATTTAGATTAACTTTTCCAAGAATTCTAGATAAAAAGTCAACACCAATGATGGTTTAATTCCAATGAATAAAGTAGGAATCAGAAAGAATATTAGTTCACCTTTGAACGCTACCGTTTATAGTTTATTTTTAGTGTGGTAGTACATCTAATGTCTCTGTTATACACATATTTTCGCCCTTTCAGAAAGATAAACGTTTGTCTAATCAGTACATCTCTTTCTTATTAATGGGATAAAAAGCAATAGCGAATAGGAGAAGATTTAGATTATTTAATGTTTTTCTTGTCTCGTTTTCATTTTTGTTATTCTTTTTATCTAGACTTTACTTTTCTTCTTTTTACCTGTTTCAATCATGTTCATTATTCGGGTTGATCTTTCTGATGTGTCCGAACAACTTAAGTTTAAGTCTGTTTTCTAGTTTCGATTTATTGGTTCTAGTTTTAGATATTCAATCAGCACTTCTTGTTCTATCCAATTTATTTTTCCTTCTTACCTTTCACACATATATTTTATTAATAATTATAAATTCAAATATTAAATTTAAATAAGAGAGCAGTATTTACATCTCGCCACCCAGTAAGAGATTTTAATATTTTAACGATGGTGTCTGTCCGTATGTGTTGTGTGGATAGGTACGTGGATAGATGGACGGATAGATGAATGGATAGATGAATGCATATTGTCGTAGCGATTACTCAAATACTATTTAAAAAAGTTGAAAGATATAAGATTCTAACACCCTAGATTAGATCTGATTAGATTTTGGAGTTAATTGTGCAACCGGAAGTGGTGTTTCCATGATGATCTGAAGTGTTTTTCCAAAATATCTTAATTAATTATGAATATTTGAGAATTTTTTTTCTACCTGGCACAATTAAACTATTACAAGTAATTAATTCGGTATAATTGTTATAATGACAGTTAATCTGTTTACCTACGGAAATAAATGATTTATATTTGACAATGGTAATTATTATAATTGACGAAAGTGACTGTGGAAATATTAATAATTATCGAATACTCAAAAAGGAATTGTACTAATATTGTAAATAGTAATTATTTTAATAATTTATTTTACCGTGTCCGCAATCAAATCACGGAAGATATAATTATTAATAAAAAAAAAGTTTAGAGGACACATCAGATTTTTTCTTTTAGTTTAATTTCTATCTAGGACGTTCTTACCAGAATTAAAGTAAAGACGATAAGGAGAAAAGCAACTATATAAATTCTCTTAGTAGAACATAAATACACACACACATAACACACAATCAGACTGCACCTATCATGATTTAAGTTTCATACCAGAAGAAAACAAATATAATTTATCATTAAAATAACATTGAGTGTTTTTAATAATTGTATTCGACCATATATCCCTCAATACATAATTTGATATGTAGGTTTGTAGTGAAAGATGCCTCAATTTTGCAGTGCAGTTTGGGTGTTTCAAATAAAGTGGTAGTGGTGTTTACTTGCCCTTCTATACACTTTCTTCTGTAATAGATTATAGAGGACTAATGATTCCTCCAGTAATAGAAAGAAAAAATGCATAAATTTGTTAATAATTGTATTCGACCATATATCCCTCAATACATAATTTCATATAATATTCATTTGTGTGGCCATCATATATGTAAACCTGCACTTTCCAATACCAATTACTCATTGGGAATAAAAGCATGTAGTTAGCATCATATGTGTTATTCTTACATTCATAATAACCCTGTAAATAAAACACACATGTAGTAGAAAAATGTAACTTACATATTTAAGGAGATACAAATAATATTGGTTGTTATTTTTTACTATTCTTACTTTCTTAAGAGGACATATAGCTGGTGGAGAACATCTGCGAAACACTGTGGCTAACATAGTATTCTTTTGTTTTATAAGAAAACAAGTATCTTTCATAGTTAGGTTAGTAAAAAATGCACAGGAGTCTAGATTATCTCTACTGGAACAGCGAGTTAATTTTATTACTCCCTGTAATTATAAAATTTTATTATTTAATTAATTACTTAGCTTTGCAAAAAACTTAAAAGTTAAAAACCATAAATTAAACTAAATAATAAATTCCATAAATACTTTATTACCTAAGTAAATATTATATAATATTAAGGCCCAGTCTTTCTAAGTATGAATAAAGTGACGGATAACCAATTTGTACACTATACTTTTTCTATGACCACGATATTATTTTCTGATTAATTAAATTTGGAACAATTTATTTTTGACAGAACTGTGAGATATGAATAATTTTAGACAGAACTGTAATAATTAATGTATACCTTAACGTTGTCTATGGTTACCGTAGGAAATGAAAATGTGTTTACAATATACTATGTATCCGTAGCAATAACAAACATACAACAAGCAAATATCTTAACGGTCGTAGGAAAATTTATTAGAAGCTTTTATCCGGCAAATAATGTGTAACTGTCTTTCAAAGTCACTTTATCCACTAGATTATTATTCTGTAAATTAATATAAAAAAATAATTATTTCGATGTTGCAATGAAATAGTGATTACTGAATTCATAGATGTTTAGACAAGGTGATTATGATGTACAATTTGTACAGGTTAGAGAAGGATAAAAATATGTTTGGAATGTCACGGTCATTTCAAAATGTAAAAATTTGATATGTAGGTTTGTAGTAAAAAATGCTTCAATTTGGCAGTGCAGTTTGGAGATTTCAAATAAAGTGGTAGTGATGATTACTTGCCCTTCTATACAATTTCCCTCTGTAAAAGATTAAAGAGGAATAATGATTCCTCCAGCAATAGAAAGAAAAAAAATGGATAAGTGTATTAAGGAGAAATGATAAATATAAAGCACTTCATTTTATTAGAGGTATTTTATCTGTTAAAGACAGATGATTAATATTTTAATTAGAAATTTTATTTAAATATTGATAAACATTGCAAGTTATCGGTTATATTCACAACAATTATTAATTCCTCGACATTCCATTTTTCAAAGTAGTTCACTCGTTCTCTCACTCTATATGACCAACGTTCTGAATTTACAAAATCATCTATTTCTTTTTACTCTTGATGATCGAGTTTTTTAAAATCATTGAAAATATCTCTTTTGAAATGTTAATATGTATAAGTTAGAATTGACAATTATCAATAAAAAAAAGAACTCGTGGCTTTTCGACATAATTCGGACACTATTAACAACCCGAACCAGTTTATTTCGCAGTACAAGTTCCCATAAACTTATCTATCAGATAAAGCTAGATATTCTACAAATATATATTATACTGTGGTGGAAAGAAGGATATGACGCTTATTTGACAGATATATTTTATTTCAAACTTTATTCGTACTAGGAAATACCGGGCCATGTATGAAATGTTACTACAACAATAAAATAAAAATAGTAAAATTATTTTATATTATTTGCCGCCCCTTAAAGTTCGCGCCGGGGTTCCGAGAACCCCCAACACCCCCCTTGGAACGGCCCTAATAATAATTATTAAATCGGAAATACATTTCATAATTTTTTAATTATAACTGACATTATTACTTGCAAAAACCGTGCCTAAATATAATTTAGTGTTAAAAATCTGATCAATTAATTAGATTATTAAGAAATGATGAAGATTGTACTCGCGGGAGATCAAGATCATACCTTAATATGTTCCACATCCCTTCGTACTCGAAAAGACGAAGTTACAAATGTCTGATGATTTCTTGTGTTTAAAATAGACTCACTACAATTATAAAACGGTGAGTTTTCTGGAACTTCGCAAATATCTGCTCGATCCAATACTATACTTTTACTTTTTCTAGCTTTAAGTTTTATAAACATAATACATATTGTTAAACATATATATGAGTACTTCATTTTTTCAAATTTTTGTTTAGAACTAAATATATGTATATATTTTTGCGCAATTAAACATTTTTTTATAATTACAGGAAATAATTTCTACCTTTCCCAGCCTCCGAAAATTATAAACTATTTATAAATAATATATTTTTTTTATATAATGATTTCATTGAAGGTAAACAATAATTTCTCTATTTCAATTTGATTTTAATTGTACGTATCAGTGATTTCGTACTTATAGGTATAGATACCAGCAATACTAAAATGCATGTTGTCATTATAGCAACGATATACTTTGAAGCATTGTCTTTGTCTGAAGTATAGAAATACCAATGGTGTTATTTCTCTTGCTATCACTTTTCTAAATAACCTCGAAAAAGTATGCCAACATAGACAGTCTTTGATGCACTGTCTTTGTCTGGAATGTACATCTATCTAGTGTTATCTCACTTGCAATCACCTTTTGATATAAACTCGAAAAATTGCGCTAAATTTAAAATTCTGTCATTATAATAACTTCATAAATTTGGTATTGACAGCGACGTTTGTAAATGCCATGTGGTCGGGGGTACACAACAGTCCATCATAATATTTGTTCCAAAGGCCTGAATTCAATATAGAGCCTTGTGGGACATATGTTCTTTGGTTGTATACTACACTTCTGCCCTCAAAATTGCCAGTATCTTACGGACACCTTACGGTCATATAGACATCTCAGAAAAACACTTACGGAAACCTTTCCTAGGAATAAACACTTACAACTTATTTTATAATTACTTGCGAAATGAAAGCTATGAATCCTTAATTTGTGATGTTTTACGTATCAAACATTCATCGAATGAATTCAAATTCTCTATCTACGTGACGTCACATATCCTCTCTACAAAACTTTATTATTGTTTTTCTGCAGTATTATCAACTAATATGCGATTTAAAATATACGGTATTTTTTTCTCTTTGTATAGAATCATAAAATAGAAAAAAACGTTTATATATATATATATATATATATATATATATATATATATATATATACCGGGTGTCCCAGCTCGACCGACACATGGGAGATTTACATGGGAAATCAGTTAATTATGAATAGTATCTCCCCAGTGCAAGATATTAACTTGAAATTTTGTTTACTTAAAGGAGAATATTATTTCTATGGAAATATGTAATTTCGCCTGCAAGTCGAGATTTATTAAATTTAAAATCTCACATTTTCGTTCAAAATCAGTCAGCCGTGGAAATAAAAGAAAATATCTATGTGACAGTTCTGACAGTTAATGACATACCATTGTAGATATTTATATTTTTGTAATACTGGTATATTATTTAACAAAAAGAAACTAAATTCAACTTAAATAATATTAAAATACAGGGAACAAGAATTAAAATCAGTGATACTTCACTAAACTGTCACATAAATATTTTCTTTTATTTCCATGGCTGTCTGATTTTGAACGAAAATATTAAATTTTAAATTTAATAAATCTCGCCCTGCAGACGAAATTGTATATTTCAAATAAGTGTGATCCATAGAATTAATATTCTCCAATAAGTATACAAAATTTCAAGTTAATATCTTGCACTGGGGAGATACTATTCATAATTAACTGATTTCCCATGTAAAACTCCCATGTGTCGGTCGAGCTGGGACACCCGGTATATATATATATATATATATATATATATATATATATATATATATATATATATATATATACCATTCAGGATTATTTATATAAATGAGATACTTTGGAAATTACGCAGAAAGAACAACCTACCTTAAAATAATTTGTTACTAAATGTTCCAATTTTTTTCAAACTGTATGTGTTTTATTGTTCGAAATAAAACAACACATATACCAATGGAAATAACAAATTGAATTTAATAAAAATCTCCTGACATTATTGTTTTTATAGGTTTTATTTTGAGTGCGTATTTTCAATTTTTTTGCATATATCATGCATAGTTTGATTTTTTAATACATATTGCATATACCGGGTGTAACAAGTAAAGCGCGCCATAGGTGATTAACATGGCAAAATGGTTTTCTTTGTACAAAAGCAGCCTAAATTTTATACAAAAATGTTTGAAATATGTATTGTCGGTAATTAATTCTGCATCTAATTCAATAATTACATTGTATTTTGCACATATCATAACCACCCGCTTTTCTTGTTATACTTGGTATATTTTTTATATAACATGCTCTTTACTGATAAAGCTGATTGGTACACCCAGTAATGGATAAAGAGGTATAATTGATCAATTTATATTTTTAATTTTGTTATTACTATGTACGGATTCAATTTTCTATTTTGTATTCAGCACTGAAATTTCGGCTCTAAAAATAAAATTAAAAGCACTTACAATAAATATCGACAGTTTGATCTAGTGTGCTATAAATTATCGTGCCAAAAAAGGAAAGTCTCGTTTACCTGTCATTTCTTTTTGATTAATTATCTTAAAGTTAGTTAACATTCCGTTAAGAGAGCGCCAGCGAAGGCCCATCCGACCCCTGTTATTTAAATAAAGGCGTCCTAACAGGGATCGATAAAGGCAAACACGATGGCGGAATATATTAGTGTCAAATGAATGAAATATCGGGAGGTAAATCTACGTTTCAATATTAATACATGTTTTGATTAAACCAAAATATTGAAAGTGGGGAAATATTTCACTTGTAGACGTTTAGAAATGGACGTTGGTCTGCCAAATATTTTATAGAATTCTTATACATACGCTTTGAAATTCTAAAAGAGTACTACTGTGTATTATTTATTGTTTCTCCTACTTTGTCATTTGTTTTGTTATCCAAATTAATAAACTTATAATTTTTTATAAATGGTGTATAATATATAATAAAAATGAAACTATGAAGCATAGCATATGAAAAAGTGAAGCCTGTGGCGGCCATTTTCCTGAGGTTTGATTCTAATCCAATTGGCGCGAAATATGAAAAAAGTCATTAGTATCTACAACTAAATATTAGAAATCTTGTTGAATTAGATTTGTTTTAATTATTTAACATTGAATTGTTTAAGGTACCTACTTATTTATTTAACTGAAAATATGTTATGCAAAAAAACGGATTGCGCTAAATATTATAGAAATGTGTTCGATGCAAAGGAAAAATCTAATGAAATATTAAAATCACAAGCAAAAATACACTTTGCTTAAAATTCACAGAATATCATTTTTAGTTTAAGAGGATTCCCGGTGAAGCTAGAAACTCTAACTTCATATTTTGTGTTTCTAGAATCGACAACGTTCACAAGTTCCTCCACTGTACAAGAATCACAGATCATTTTTCGGTCGACTCTTTTCAATACGTGTGTACTTTAAGTTTCTGTCTTTCTTCCACAGGTATAGCCCACCCTTACAATAAGCGAACTATGAGTGGGAGAACATTAAAACTGGAGAAAAATGCAAGAAATTTGTATGTTACAATTTTTCTGTTTTAAGAAGAATGGTTAATTCAAATAGTTTTCTGATTGGAACTACTGATTTATAGGTCTTTATTCTACAAGTCTATGTCTCTTATTTGTCGAAAAAATACATTAGATAACAGTTAGACAACACAATAAAGTAGTACCTTTATGTCTGATATATAATAATTTTTTTTCGCGATTCTATTGTAAATTTTAAAATATATTTGATATAGGCGGATGCATCTGAATTTGAAGAATTCATATGAATTTATTTCATATTAGTTTCTTTTCTGGTTTTTGAATAAAAAGAAAAATGCTTAGCATGTATTTTACCATATACCAATAGACACCGGGAATCCTCTTAATAAACTTTATTTTTACATGTTATAAAAATGCAGAGCTGGTTCTATGTCGGAATAGAAAATAAAAATCCGTATTTAGTAAGTGATTCTTGTAATATTCGTAAAATATCATTGTTGATTCCGAAAGCTAAGATATATTAGATGATTTAGGCATTGTTCGTTCATACTCGTTTCTAACCTATTTTTGAGTATTTAAATTTGAGAACGATCATTCTGCAGTGCAATTTGTTATCATGATAGCAAGATAAATTCATCATGCTATCAATTACTTAAGTACCTAAAACAATTCGAAATAACATAACTAAAGCAAATCAAATTTAAAAAGATTTCTCATATTTCGTTATAGATACTAATGACTTTATTCATATTTCGCGCCAATTGCATTAAATTCAGACCCTAGGAAAACGGACGCCACAGTCTTCACTTTTTCATTTGCTATGCCTTATCCAGAAGTATTTATAGAGATCAGTGAGTTAGCTGCATAAGTTTATTTTTATTATAATTTGAAATTACTTTACAAATGAGTGATTAATAAGTGAACCGAAAGAATATGATTTTACATTTTTTTATTTACAACATGAATGGATATTTACGTCACATAGCTGACGTTTGCAGCATTTTGTGTGATAGAAATTTCATGTTTTCGCTTGACCGATTGGTAAATAAACTACGTATAAATGGAATAAACAAGCTGGATGATATATTTTGATTATAACAACAACAGCCGTTTGTTTATAAAGTGGATGTTTCGTGTATGACTTGTAATTACGCGCAGAGTAATTTTGTTTTTCCACAAAGTATTGGATTACTCCTCTGGAAAGCAAACAGTCGCTGATTATCAATTCATCGCTGGAATAAAAATTACATAGAGTGGTTAACATTTCATCGACTGCCCTCTATAACGATCATAAACAAATATTCAGAATTGGATTCAGGACCAATTACACCAATATAACTTTTAAATATATCTGAGACAAATTCGTATCATAATAAAATGGTTAATTAATAAGATATAATAATAGTTATTTATGGTACAAGTGTGTTACATTACAGATAAGTCACGTGGGAAAAGTTTAGCTCACGAGGCCGTTAGGCCGAGTGTGGTATTTTTTCATGTGACTTAGGTAATTAACACACGTGTGCCATACAACATTTTATCCAACACATTTTAATTATTGATATAAAATACATATAAGATTTTTGACAGATGGAATTTCGAAATGACATTCAGGAACAAAATAGTGAAGAGAAGGTTTTATAACGTAGTTACTATGATACGAACCAAAAAACAGTGAGCTAATATATTTAGCTCACTAGTGACTTATGACCTACTTTATTTATCTAAAAACAGCATACTTATATCGTTATAATTACACGGTCTTGGATAAACATAGTTTTCTATCTGGTGGCGAATTTTAAAACTTGTGTTGCTTACAGAATTTATTTACAAGTTTAATTTGACATATTTGTTATTGTTTATAATAATATAGTAATATAAGTTTCCACTCTTTTCGAGGAAGAGCAGAATGTTCTGTAAATATTTACTTCAAATTAGAAAAATGAAAAACGTTATTCGAAGGATTCGAAATATTATATTGAGCGAGACTCAGCGCAGATGAGTCATCACTACTGACCTGTCTAGTGAGGTAGTCACGCTAAAGGTCAAATGGGATAGGAGTGATGCTGCTATTGGGAGTCGCCACTGATAACAGATGGCAGCAGTAAAATGTGAATAGTAGGGAAAACACTGGATTTCACTGCATCGCACAGCCTTAGTTTATAGAGTTTATCTTTCAAAATAATATTTTTACCGTAAATTTTAGTGAGATACAGTACATAAAATATGTTTATTGCATTAGGAGATGTATATTAATTTATGGAGTATTGTGCGGCCTATGGTTGAATTTATTGTATAATTAAATTATTAGTTTTTCCAGATTAATCATTGTATGATAAAACATTACTCTCACGCTCTTACATTTTTAAAAACATATTGGTATATTTAATATTTGCTGTAACTGTTCTCTGTCTAAAATAAAAATAATTGATTTTAATGTTAAAGATAGACTTTGTAATGTTACATAAATAAATGTACGGTAGAGTGACCATTTTTTTTTTTAGAAAAGCAGTACGAAATCTGTCTTCTATAATTATTAGGTCACATGTCAGGGCAAAAAATGGAAAAATTGTAGCAATACTATTGCTTTAATTTTATTGTAATTGCTACAGTTGCTAGTTATTTTCAAAAGCATACCAAGTCACTAATTAAACGTTAAATCAATTGTGTTATTACTGGAATCTATATAGATAGATTGCAAATATTTAATTAATATTTAAATACCAATTCTAATTGTTTATCAGTTCAAGGGTTTGAAAATAAGAACTGTATACTGACAAAATCATTAATAAGGTATATTGAAATTTATGGAAATTACTTTAAATAAATTTTATGCTTTTATTTTAATTAAAAAAACATGTAACCAAAATATCAGATGCTTTTTGTAGGCATACTTCTAAATACAAAAATATATTTTTTTTTACTGCTGAATGATATTAAAATAGTATCTCCTTCTATTACCACCTTTAAGAATAAATATTAATAGTTTTGAGTATAAAATGCACTACAAAATACTTACATGAACTAAAATCGTTTTACGAAATGATGGAAACAAACGTTCATGAATAGCGAAATTTTCTTCACAATGTTTAAAATTATTTTCCACAGTTTTTCAAAACTTAGTCTTTTAAGAAATAATGCAGAGATATTTCAGAACTTAAATAATTATCGCACAGTGGTACAAAAGAATTATACTAGTTAAATTTTGAAGAAAATATACAGACTCCTATGCTTTTACTATGCGCATCGACCTTATTACACTACTGTATAAGGTCGATGAATATGCGACAGCTACAATGTTTTCCCTACTATTTTTTTGCCACCAGATGTCAGCTACTTTGTTGGCGACTCCCAATTGTTCGCGAATTTGAAAGACACTGGAGGGCTCTGGAATGTTCTAGAGATTAATTGGCTGCAGGTATATAAGAGTCCCATCGGGCGAGTCAGGGTAGTTAGTATCGGTCAGAGTATGCAAAATCACTGAAGAAACTACATAGGTACTATTAAAAAAAATCTACATTTATATATATATTTATATTCTAAAATTATTAATAATAATTACACTATGTATAGCGTAATTTCCATAAAACCCGATTTTTAATCTTTTCATATTTTCCCCAACTCTATCTCCGAAACTACGGAATCTACAACAAATATGAATAGGATTTTTTTAAGAAAATTTACTCTTGTTTATTTTTGTATACTATGAGTTTTTCGATAAACTCAATAATTCCCAAGATATTTAAGAAAAGGTGAAAACATGTACCTTAAGGTGGCAGGACACTCTTATTAACATTTGTGCCAAGTTTCAAAACTTCGGGATTTTTTTTCTCCTATGTGACGATTTTTTGTCTAATTTGACTGCACTAATATATTTGTATTGTAAAATAATTTTAAATGAAAAAAAATATATACATTGAGATGAAAGTAGGAACGGTAATTACTTAAACCGTGAAATTTTTACTGTTTGCTCTCCGTAGGAGTAAGAAACTCATAACCCTCACATTTAGTTTAGAATCGCTATCAAACCAACTGTTTAGTGTAAGTGCCTCATTTCTCAAATTAGAACCGAGGGCAAATAAGTCTGTGTGGTTTTTCAACGAAATTTCCGGGTATTTTTTGCTTTGCTTAAAATGCACCCGCTCTCTTTACAAATGTGTATCCATTTGCGGACTTCCTTAAAGGCTTCGGAGACAAGGATAAGGATAGAAGGATAAAATAAAGATGAGAACTGAGCCGGCGTCAATCGAAATTCCTGTTCCTCTCTTCATGAATTGATTGATGCTATTCTCTTTCGCAAACTTCCTAAATTTATATCAAAATGTTTTCAATTTTACTGTAAAGTAAATAATATATAATATACTTCATCTCTTTTAGATTTAATAATAAATATTATCCTCATTACAAGAAAGAAAGATGATAAGAAATTAGTGAATAAAATTACGAATAGACTTAGAATCTTTAACGGAAACTATACAATAGTTATATTCAAATATGATGAATTGATTAGATTTTGTCTACAATTGGTTAACCGGAAATAGTACTTTACATGAAGCACTAAACCCTTTTTGCTAAAAAGACGCTTCTAAATTATTTTTTTCGCAAATTTCGTTAGGATTAAATATAAAGAATATTTAATTTTCTAACGGCCTACATAATTACACTTTATGTATAACTAAAAATAATAATAATATTAACTTTACACATCGTTCAAGCTGAGGAATTTCTTTAAAATAGATGAGTTCTTTATACGCTTACAAAATATGACATATGCTGTTGTCAAATTTGAGGTAAAATAAATAAATATAAAGTGTTTTATTGTAAAATACAAAATGATGTAAGAAATATATAAAGAATAAATTTTAATTACGCCAAAATTAGAAGTTTTCGTTGGTTTACGATACAGTTTTTCAGGTATGAATTGAATTAAAAATATTCTGATTAAACTATTTTTAAAACTAAAAATTTAGTGTACGAAATATTTTTTTATAGAATATATTACTACAGTGGCGTGCGGTAATGTATTGGACACATCACATTTTTTATTAAAATTACAGCTGCAACAATAACATAAATTCTTCTTTTTTTCACGGTTTCTATGTATAAAACAGCACAATCCATTTTAAAATCGACTTTGGATATTATTAATATTTATTTAGGACACGCAATATACATTTCCAATATATTTTGGGAGAAGTAAATTTGACATTTTATAACAGCGGACAGTTTTAGTCTTGCAACTAAAAAATAAAATTAAAACTGAAACATTTGCAGGGAATAATTACGCATATAGGTATATATTTTACTTTATTTGACAGTGAAAATTATTATAATTGACAGTGGAAATATTATAAAATAATTATCGAACATTCTAAAAGAAATTGTACTAATACTATAAGTATTATTTATTTTAATAAGAGGTTATGTGCCGACCATATCAGATTTTTTGATTAGGTAAATTAAATAAATCGCTTATGTTAGATACTACAAATAATTTAAAAAGTATCAGTTTTTTTAATGCACACTAAAAAAGTTTTAATTAAGAATATCATTTGCAGTAGTATGTACAAGAAAATCTATTATTTAAGTGCAAACTACGTAACATGTTTTGCACAAAAATAGCAAAGCATTTTCCCTGTTCTAACGTTGTAAGTCGGCAGCTATAAATTTCTTGTGCAATAACTTAAAGTAATTTTAAAATAGAATGTTCTCCGGAACCTTATCTGTAGTATGTCGATTACTGGTGCGAATGTGTAGGCGGTGGAAGTTTTAAATATATACATCGATTTGTCTTTTAAATAGGTTACAGCTTGGGTAATTGCGGTGCGGTAAAGAGTGGAGAAAAATAACGGTTGTGGTTACCTGCCCAATAAAAGAGCTTACAGGTGAGAGGGGATTTGTTTCGGGAAAAACACGAAATTTAAATTTAGTAATTGTCTCAACTTTTATATTTCTAACTGAAATAAATGGACTCCCCCACCAAAAAGAGTTACCGCACCCAAGCTATTAAATGGTGAGACTAATATTCTTTATTCTTTTATTATTTTTTTTAAGTTTCGTTCTTCCAAGCATTCTTATTCTTATTTTTGACTGTCAGTCTATCCTTTCTTCATTTAGGTCACTTTTTCTTCTTATTTTCTCTCTACATAGTCACCTTATTCTATAGTAATAATGGTGTTTTTTTTACAAAGTTGGCAATTCTAAAAATTTCATATTCATTCATAGCTACTGTTTTAATTTTAATTTTATTTGCAAGAAAAATCATTTATTTCCATAGGTATACAGATTAATCGCAATTTTAACAAATTTACCAAATAATTAATTACTTGTAATAGTTAAATGGGGCTAGGTAAAAACAAATTTGAATTATAAAATATTAGCTAATGACAATATTTAATTATTATTTACAAAAATTCATATATATTCACAATTAATTAAGATAATTCTGAAAAACACTTAAGATATTCCGGTTTTACGATTAACACTAAAATTTAATTAATCTAATCTAATTCATATACACTTTGAAATACATAATGTAACGTTTTATTTATTTAGGTGAAGTGTAAAAAATACTAGAAACATTTATATAACTAAATAAAGGAATAATAAATTATAAAAGGGAATAAATATTAGTAACACTATGAATAAACAAATATAAAAACTAATAATATTTATTTAGACAATTTAAACTAGGCACTGTTTATTTACACCATATTTTTATCAGCAACTATTTATGTTCACCACTCGTTATCAGACTGTCCCCGCAGTTTTTCTGCTCGGGCTTATATAGTAGAGCAACTAAGTTCTGGATCATTCTAGTATCTTCGACGCATCGATAATTGTATCGGGAAGCGAACGAGTCTCGATTTGTCTGCTAGGGGCGTGACCTTGGAATCACTACAATAAGTTTACATTAAGCGCAGCAAAAAATATATATAATTTAATACATATACAAGGAAGTCATGTGGTGTCCACACCATATTATTTGTAAAGTGTTTTCTGAGAGTTAAATTGTCACACCTTCTACATTGTTACTCATTTTCATTTGTAATTTGCTTCTGAAGCTTCCTGGTGAAGAAGCTCGTACATCATCGGGAATCATCGTGTCTTGTCTCTCTCTCCCTCTTGTGTGTTTCTGTAGCTGTGTCTCTCTCCACGCAACGTGCAAATTTAATTAAGAATCATTAAATTTTAACGCAAGATAGACGCGGTTCGCAGCTTCCATACAAGGAGCAGCGCATGCGTGAAGGAATATGATGTATATATGCGAAACACCGGCATACCTTTATTGATTGGTTGATAAAAATGTAGCAGAGGTGGGATAGGTGAAACATATGCTTAGGTTCTGGAGAAAATGAAAGTTTCACAAGAATTTCGTCTTACGAAGGAAACATATTATCCTTATTGCTTCTAAGTACGCATGGATCAGGTTTTACATCTCTTACTGTTTTATTTGGAGATATTTATGATTTTAAATGTTTGTATCGTAGTTCATAGTCAAAAACAAACAGCGTTAATTTGACCTACAATAAATATGGTTCAATTAGTATTGCCTGTATCACTGATCAATGTTTGCAGATTTCAACGGAAATATCCATTTTAGATCATCCCTGAATCTATTTTGACTAGTTTCGGAATGACATACGCACATACGTATGTAAATCTGTATGTATGTATGTTCATACTGTAACGTTTATTTGGTTAGGTAAACAGTAAAAATAAGTGAAACCCGAATAAATATATATTTACACAATATTTATATCACCAGCTATTTATTTATAACATCAATTATTTATTTAAATAACCAGCTATTTATTTATTTCTACTTTACATGTCGCTGACATGCACTGACCGACCCTGACTGACTCTTTTACCTTAAAAATGTGGGTTTTTTCAGTATATTCCAAAAATGGGAAAAGTTATATACAGAAATGTTTTGCCCATATATATGTTCTTTGAAACGATTATATGAAAAATAAGAAAAACGAAAAAACCTGAATTTCAATTTTTTGCTTCGAAACTTTTTTTCTCCAAAATTTTTCATTTTTTGGACTGAAGTAGATATCAATGCGCTGATTTCAAATTTTTAAACAGAACTTAATTATCTCTTTCCCATTTCGAGATATTTGAGTTCAAAGTTATACCTAAAAAATTAGGTTTTTTAGGTATACCCTTTAAATGGTTAAGTTTATGGTTTCGCCGACCTCACCATTCGATTCTACGGGCAAATTTACATAAGTGTTCCAATTTTCAGATTTTTATCTCAACAGATAAAATTTCTAGAGGGAAAAAACTGAAAATGGCCAAAAATCGAAAAAAAATCTAAGGGATATACCTTAGATTTTTCTCGATTTTTGATAATTTTTGATTTTCCGCTCTAAAAATTGTATCCGTTGGAATAAAAATCTAAAAATTGGTACACTTATGTAATTTTCCCAGTAGAATCGATTGACGAGGTCGCCGAAGGTATAAACCTAACCCTTAAAGTAATATACCTAAAAAACCGTTTTTTTAGGTATTTCCAAAACTCAACTTTGAAGTCAAATATCTCGAGAACGGAAAGAGATATTTGAATTCTGTTTGAAAATTTGAAATCAGCGCATCGATATTTACATATGTCTGGAAACTGAAAAGTTTTGAAGAAAAAAGTTGCTGGGAGAAATTTTGAAATTTAGGTATTTTCGATTTTTTCATCTAATAATAATAATAATAATTTCCAAAGATATATTTTCTTTAAAAAAAAAAAACATTTTTTCTTGTAATAAAACAGTTCAAAATATGAAACAAGATAATAAAAATGCGAAAGGGCGCCACGTGCCTTATATAATAATATACTATTGATAGCATGTTTTTGCAGCCACAGTGTATTCATAATACATGAGTATATAGAACTGTACATGTGTGTATATGTAATTTAATTTGATTTCATATTTACATCAGAGAATAATAATACAAAGTCTCATATTTCATTTTGTATTAATTGCTTATGAATATTTAAGGCAGCCTTAAAAATATAATTGCATTGCATACCTTAACATTAGAATTGTAATTCTAAATTTCAATTAACGGAATAATTGATTTATCATGATATTGGTGAAATCAAAACTGCATTACAAATTAATTGCAATACAGTACACTTTACCATTAAATAATTTATTTAGAAACGGGTTGGTGAAATTTTTGATTAACTGAATATATGGAGAGTAGATATAATAGACGCGTTTTACGCCTGTCCAATTATTGCAGTTTGTATGTAATTGTATTTATATTGATTAATTATGAATTTTAATTAATGCTTGTGTGTATTCGACATACTTGTGGAGAATTTATAATATTAAATATTTTCTTTGTGCCTGGATAATTGAATAATATAATGTATGTAATTTGGATATGTGGTTTTCTCTTTACAATTAGCTCTGATGTTCACAAAACATTTTTATGGTTAACCACATTTTGGAAATTAATTTATACATGGAATATTAAATTCAATCAAATTGGAGCTCACTAAAAATACCGCCTATTTGAATATTCAATATATTCACTCATGAACCGTTTCAGAACTATACTAATATACATACAGTCAAATGGAAATCTTAAAAGATTTAAAAACAAAATTAATTCATGAAATGTCAAAAAATTATTGATTTGTGTAAATTCTTAATTGGGAACTTCTATTTGTTATTCTGAGAACAGTTATTTTAGCTGCAAGGAATGTAAGTACATTATAACCTTGTAGAGAAGAGATTAACTGAGGCGGAACAAGTTGAGTCGTACGAGAAGAATTGTATTAGATACTTACATTCCGAGTCACTTATTATATTTCTCGCGCCACCAACATCATTTAACTTCAAATTATGTTAAAATATTTGTAAAATGTGAGCCCGTTGCTAGACGACCAAATATATAAGAAATTAGTATAATTTTCGTAATTACCTTGCTACTAGGACAGTTATTTCTATAACACTTCGTTGACAATGGTAATCAAATAATATATATACTTAACTAAATGGTATGATGCATATGTCTTAAGATATCCCTTGTATTTTTTAAAATGGGTCACCCAGTTTATTTGTTCTTCCAATATTTAACGACTGCTAAACTATCTAGATTATTTAAGTTAAATGAGGATGATACAGTTGATCCTCAAGTCATCAATTTCTCCTGTAATCTGCAAGAAATATTAATTTTTTATCCTGCATCTTTGTTGTATACGCATGGCATAGATGAGTCTTTTATTCGCTATCTCATTGTCGTAGGTGTTACAGAGGGGTACAAATATTTTCAAATATTTAGAAAACTTGAATATATCATTCATGTCATTCCTGACATTTATTGATTTATTAAGGTGATTTTGGCGTCGATAATTTGTGTTTCATTGTATGTTGGTAGTTTCGTTAATTTACTCTACAGCTCTTTTCGTAAGTTTCATTCATTATTACATTTGTATATAATACTGTCAATTTTGACATTTATTTACTTCGGAAATCGCACGATTTCACCCGACAAGATGATATCATCAATCCCTCTTATATACTCCGTATTTATTTGGGAAATTTTAATTCAACCCTATACTGATCCTGAACTTAGCCATGTTGGGACCAAATAAATAATCAATTCACGTTTTCCGTTTTAACCTTAAGAGATACATCTTCTGACAGGTACAGAAATAAAAAGAAACGTGTAAACAAATATAGAAAACAGGTTCATCTCACCAACCCAGTAAAATAGCTGGGTGAGTTGAGTCAATTCTGGGTTATTTCAAACGTACCAAGTAAACAGAATTAACCTACTAGGTTGCTTAAAAAGGCCCAAATAAATACGGCTATAGTATACATATCGAAGCCTCGTGGAACTGTACGGGTATTTTTGTAGAAATACCAATGATGAAGATTTTACAGAGTTGATTATCGATGTATGAGGTACATAGTTTTTCTTATTGCTGTCCGAACCGAATGGCATTATTTACGATATTGACATCGTGCTGTGAAATATCACAATATCTGGTTGTTATTTGTCACGGAGTCCGGCGATTTCTCTGCAACAAAGCTTTTTTCTCATTCATTACCTCCTTTTTCACTAGTGGGCCAATAACTCAAAATTGTCACACGGGACTTGTTGCTCTTGTTATTTACTATTTTTCCTTTGTGGACTTTGGAAATAACAACGGGCCAGGTGGAACGACTACGCTCGCAACTGTTTCACACAATTTATGAGTGGTTCGACAATTCTTCCCTTCTCGAATTTAACCTTAGTTTTTATTCCTTACCTTTCAGCATTTATTGAGCATCTCAGAACAATAGCTATAGAAAATTTAAATTGAATTCGAAGTAAGAAGAAAGCTTTAATTTTTAAAGGTATTTCTTCTGGAGATTATGATCGTTATTGACATATGAACAGGTCCAAAAGTGTTCAGTTAAATTTAGTATCTTTTGGAATATTCGGGTTATTTTTAATAAATGTTTTGTAAAAATGTAAATAAAGTTTAGTTTAAGTCCAGTAAATTGGGAAAAATTTGTTTTCCTGTTGTGTCCGGCCATCATCGTAATCCGTCTTACAAAAACGTTAATAAACTAAATTAGTTTGAAAATATTAGACAATCGTCTTTAAGGAATATATAATGTTCTCGCTCAGGGGCGCCGACTTTTCATTTCTGGCGAGGGGGCATAATATTTTTATCAATACACAGGTAGTAGACAATATTTTTTTATTTTATAAAATAGAAATTAAATTGCAATTAATAGGATCATAATGTATGGGTCTATATTTATCAAAGCTAAAAAAATACATTACAATTAACAAACAAAACATAAATTATATAATAAAAAACAAAAATAAAAAAACGAAAAATAGATTATAATGAAACATAAAAAGTAAATTTTTTGCACAGTATTCAATATAGTATATACAGAGTGTGGAACGAAACGCGGAACATAGGACTTTACTGTGGGATTTCAAAAACTTGCGGATACTCTCTCTCTCCTGACATATTTAGAGCAAAACTAAAATAATACAAAGTTGTTCAAAATTAAATTTTACCAAGAATAGTTGTCGGAATTTAGACAAATGGTAAATTGAATTTTGGTTTAACCTTGTCCAAATTCCAACAAATATTCTTGGCTAATTTAATTTGGAAAGGTCGTCGAAAATTGGATATGTAGGTAGAAAAATAAAAAATTAGTTGCTATCTTTCTTACAGAGGGTGGACACCTAGAGTTTTTAGTTATATAATTTTCTAAAGTTTTTAATCTTCGTATCAATCTTTTGAGGTTATTGAATTTAGTTGATCCTACATTGTCACAGGTGATATTGGTCCTTACATTATTGTTCTGTTCGGCCTTGTGCCCTACAGGAAATTAAATTTTGGTTTTGTAGTGGATTATAATGATATAAGCAGTTTGCTAATTTCTGTGTCATTTGTTTATTTATTTTTTATAGCAATGATGAAGGTACAATAAAGATGCAAGAAGAAATGTAATATTTTTTTATTTCTCTACCTACATATCCAATTTCCGACGACTTTTCCAAATTAATTCTATAACTTTTTGGATACGATTACAATAATTTCCATTCTTGGCTAAATTCTACATTGGACACAATTCCATTCTTCATTAAATTTTACACATAATTTGAGATAGCTTATAGAGTCATGTCATCAAAATTATTCGGATGTGTTTTAAAATAATGAATAATCAAATACTGTACTTTGATTTAGACTAGTTAATATCATGATCACTAATGCCAATGAATGAATAATACTGTAGACGTTTATCGTTCATCGTTCACGAATGGATGTATCTATCTGGGAAAGAATATTCCCAGGCTGAGCTGAAGGCTGGACTACTCGCGCAATACAGACATATCACAGATCGAGTGCGTGTTAAACTGCTCTGGAAGATTTATACTGGTTGCTGCCGCAGATGTCAAATGCCCCATGACGCGAGGTTATTTATTACGCCGCGCTGTTTCCAGAACTTTTCATATTAAAACTCAACTGAGATATTGAAATTCTTCTTCAGTTTTAATTCTTAATACAAATCTCCAGCTGTTACAAGTCTTTTAATATCACCCACCGCACACCAATTTTCATTTTATTCCAATTTTCCTTTAATGTATGCCTCTGGTTTCCAAACCCACTATTTTATATTTCTTTTTTACCTCCCGCCTATCAATATATAGATAAGGGAGGTATTGTTTTTGGTCATATTTCTCGAGTGTGGGTTTTCAACATATGAGCACGAATTAGGGTCTCTAGAATACGATTTTACTATTTTTACCGTGATGTCTGTATGTCTGTGTGTGTGTGTGTGTCTGTGTGTGTGCGTGTGTCTGTGTGTGTGTGTGTGTCTGTGTGTGTGTGTGTGTGTCTGTGTGTGTGTCTGTGTGTGAGTATGTATGTCTGTGACGATTTTTCGTCCACGATAACTCCAATACGATACATGTAAAAAATATAATAGATTTTGACTACAATTGGTTAACCGGCAGTAGTACTTTACTTAAAGCTTTAAACCGTTTTTGCTAAAAAGTTCCGGTTTTAGTAACGTCAAAAATAGCTGTCATATTGGTCATACAAATTTTATAACGGAAATTTTAGGTATGAAATGAATTAAAAATATTCTGAACTGCAATAACAAACTACTACTACAGTGGCGGGAGGTTTTGTGTTGGACACACCAGATTTTTTTATTTATAAGCTGAGGTTGAATTAGATACACGTAACGGTAAAAAGCAATAAAAAGAAGTATCCAAAATGGGGTGTACTGAAATTTAAAATAATTTACCGATTTCAGGATATTAAGCATTTGTTTGCATAGACAAAAGTAAGCAGGGTAAGTAAATCATAATTGTATCACATGTAATTTTGACAAGTCAGTAGAGTAATAATATTACCGTACAGAAGTGGGATTCCATAACTCATAACAATTACAAATAATAATTGTACTTGTTACTATATCAATTACAAACATCAAACGTCAAATATGACCTTTATTGAAATTCAAATTTCCCATAAATTTAGGACATTCTCACATGAGTGTAGACTTGTAAAGTGTAATTTATATGTGGAAGTATGTATTAACCATTAATAATGATGACCATTATAGTTTACTTTGTAGTTGATATTTGCAATTGATATCATAACAAGTTCAAATGGATAGCAATCGAAGTTATGGAATCCCACCACTGATTTGTCAAAATAACGTGGGACAATTGGATAATAAAACTGTCATATCAACCTATACAGACTTGATCACGAAAAATTTACTCATAAGAAAATTTTATAAAATATATAATGCTCGGAATTCAATTGACATCTGCAGGGGTTATGATACTCACAACTATCCTAGCTATGTTAATAGCTAATAACAAAGTATGATGTTATTAAAACAGATTCCCATATTTTCTAAACACATGTTCCATTTTTCAATTTTTGAAAATCTTGTCTGTGAATAGAAGCAACAGCACAAATAATACGTTACCATTAGTGATTTTGTACTTATCTAGATACCAACACTATCTGATGCGCTGTCTTTGTCGTAGGTATATATTTACTCATCTATAGTGTTACCTCACTTGTAATCACCTTTTGACATAACTCCGAAAAAAATGCGCTAAATTAAAAATCTGTCATTACAATGACTTCAGAAATTTAGTATTGACAGCGACATCGTTTATGAATGCCATGTGGTCGAGGGTACACAACAGTCCATCATAATATTTGTTCCACAGGCCTGGACTAAATATGGACCCTTGTGGGTCATATGTTCTTTGGTAGTAAATTACAATTCTATCCTTAAAATTTATATTATCTTATAGGCATCTTACGGACATGTAGACATCTTAGAAAAACACTTAGGGAAACCTTCCCTGGGAATAAATGGAAGCGGTGAATGCGTCACTTGTAATGTTCTACATATCAAACATTTTCTAACCATTGTCTCTATTTATTACATTGCATCAATTCAGTCAAAACATGCTATAAAACTCCGAAAAGCACAAAAAAAAACAGCTAGGTTAAGTTGAAATAAGCGGGAACTCTATTGAACTTGAGTGATAATATACATACAATTTCTTCATGCTGATGATAGCAAGAGAGACAAAAAGATACTAATATACATACTGTAGCAAAATGACAAAAAAATGTTACACATATTGAATACATTACGTTACATAGGATGTATAATGTATATTGGTATCTAGATAAGTATAAAATCACTGGTTACCATTATATATCACAAGGTTGAGAAAAACCCGGGTTTTTCACAAAAAACTTAACCCACATGTGTTTTAAAAAAACCGGGTTTTATTGGGTTATATTAGAAATGTCAAAATATATTAATTATTTTGGATATAAATAGTTCACATAAAATTTGAAAAATTAATTATTTAATTATTTTAACACAAAATGCGAGTACATATAAATACGGTTACAAATATTTTTTTCTGTTTTCTCTTACGGCGTACAACGATTGAATTGTATAAGTAGTCTTGTTGGCCGGTATTAGCTTGCATGTTATATTATGTGTATCATATAATCATAGTTTATTTATGTTTATGTAGCTTTTTGAACACACCGAAAAAAAATATTTTTTTGAAGAAAATATGAGTTTTTAAAGATTTTTTTCGATTGGTTTTTTACGGTGTTTTTTTGGTTATTTAAAAAAAACCGGGCGGGTTTTTTTGGCTCGGTAAACTGCAACAACCCTGATATATCAACAATTATTATATTAAAAAAAGTTAAAATTAGTTGGAATGTAAGTAGGCATAATATTCCAGTTAAAATTAACGAACAAAACTTAGCAACCAGATTATTCAAATAAGGCTGAAAAGCTTTATAATTCCGATGACAGAAACATGTTCTAAATAAATAGATTACAGCACATAACTTGCACATAAAGTTAGTGCAGCGCACAATACAAAGATGATACAACAAAAACAAGTACTTGTCAACAACAAAGTGAATTAACACTTCGCATTGAAACGTTGCAGCATCTCTCAAACTTTCCGCTGCAGTTAAATGAGCTGAATCCCGTGGCCGGCATCTCACGCGGGGATTTAACTTGTCCTGTCGTGGAACTATGGACGGTCAGAACGCTCATGGGTTATTCAATCGGGAACGGAAAAAAATAAACGCATTTATTACCAAAATCCTCACTGCAGAACTAAATAGGTATTCTCATATTGTGGTCTATTCTCAATATCTGATAATAACTAGTGATGGGTAAGTTCCCGGGAACGAATATTTAAGAAAATTTCTCGGGAAGTTTTTGGGGAATTTTCTGAGGAATTTCTGGGGATATTTTCCGGGAAATTCCTGGGAAAAAATTAACGATACATTTCTTAATAAAAATCATTATTTCATAAAAATTAGAGGAAATTCAATACCGATTATGTTATAATCTTTACTAACATTAAATATTACAAATGTTGATGTTGCTGCAGTAATTTTTTTTTTCTATTTTCCAGTCATAGTTATAAAGTTATTAGAATAATAACTCTGTTAGAAATTAATCGGGACTGGTTAGAACACGTCGGTGAAGCTGCGCCTGCGTTGAATTTATTATCGGGAATTTTCCTTCTTATTCCCGGGAATTTCCCTTATACCCGGGAATTTCCCTACTTGTTTCCGGCAATTATCTCATATATTTCTGGAAATTTCCAAAATGGAATTTCCGATTTTTTTCCGGAAAACGTGTTTAGAGAAATTCCCGGGAATTTTTCCGGGAAATGAAAATATTCCTGACTGGAAATTCTCAATGATCCATCCAATAAAATAACAAAGAATGAGATAGCTAGCCTGCTAAAGCTTATAGAGATTTCTAAACCACTGTTCACCATAGATTATATAATTGTACTATATAGTAAGCCAAGCCAGATTTCAGTGAAGCATATAAGGACAAAACATATTCCCCTCTTTGTTGCAAAAGGCGGAATTCAATACACATGCATAACTTGCTTGCATTACCAACTCAAATATAAACATCTATTATTTCAAGTGTTGGCAAGACTGCATGTCAAACATTTTTTTTATGTCATCGTCATATTTGTATAAATCAGAAATTATTCTAAGAAAACGATTAGCAATTATAAATACCTTTATTATTTCATGTTTAAAGAGTACGTTTTTGAAGTTAGAAATTTTCTCTTTTAATTTTCCGAAAGATTATTTCAGAAAAACATGTTAGGTTAAAACTGTACACCTAACTCATAAAGTAATTAGTAAATTTTATAAAGTAGGTTGACAGCATTTTGACAATTGTGTAAAATGGCCATATTTATTTAGGACTTCTAAAGTAACCTGGTAAGTTAGTTTTGTTTACTTGGCACTATTTAAGTAACCCGGAATTGATCCCGAACTTTAACTAACTGCCCCAGCTATTTTGGAGGGTTGGTAGATTCAACCCAGGTTCAACCCGTTTGCTATCTCTTTCTTTCAACTAAATGAGTTACTTTTGGTTCAGTTTAGGGTTTTACCTGAAGGTACCAAATAAATATTTCCAATGTCAAATATGTCATGATGGGTTTTAAATGTTGAAATTTAATTCATACTTCCGCCTCCAAAAAGGGATGGAAATAGTATATCCATCATTCTACGTTTGGCCAAAAATATAATACGTACATTACAGACAAGTCTATATCTACTGATATATGACGTAAGATTTAAGCTGTTCACAATATTCAATGATGATGAAATCATTATTTATAAAATTGAGAGCTTCAATTATCAAAACCGGAAAAATACACAAGATGATACATCTTCTCAGTCTCTTCATGGTCAAATCATGCCCCAGTTGTTTCTTTGAGGTTAGCACATCCCTCCCTGTCACATCAAGTCGCCCGCTAACAGGCGGTGACGAGCCGCCACTGAGTTGTCGCATCTACTGAGCGTCACTTTACGGCGTCGACGTTTTATTAGCGTTTTACGTCGCATGCCGCAACATCTAGGCAGCGACGCTCGATGACGTCACGATAACAAGATCGCCATCTTGTCAACGCGGTTTTCACCGCCAAGTCGATGTGCAGTAGGCTGCATCACTTGTTTTACGGCTTTGTTTGCGAGGGGGGCTTGTTTGGATTTTGTAGATGCGATGGAACTTAGGTTTTATATTGGGTGGTAAAATGCGGATTACTCTAAATTCTAGTAATATACTTGGTTCTTCTCGATATATACAAGCACAAGCGTTACAGACACTTTTAGTAAAGAAATTTTAAATTGACCATTGAACTAATAATACGTATGGAAGGCATTTAGACGGAGATAGTTGTAATGGACCTATTGCGAGAGAGATAGCGACCATTGAGTGGCAAGAACTGGTGAAGTCTCATTATCTTGTATATACGATTTTGACTATTTTTGTTTTAATTAATTGTTAATAGTAATACACAATAAAATGGTTAAATCTTGTTCCGATTACAATTGTATTAAACGATCAAGAAAGGCGTTGTGTTTTATAGGTAAATAACCATCAAAGAGATACGTAACATTTTAAAGCATTTAAAAATATTCGTAAAGGTAATGTCAGTATTAAATTCATTATTTTCACAACAAGAAAAATAAATTATAATAAAAAAATTTTAAATTTAAATAATCATATTTTGAATCAAGATTCTTTAAAAAGTCACTTAATTCAAATAATCTATAATGTGTAGAAAATATCATTTTTCCTTCAAGCTTCTATATAAATGCCTATTAAATTGAGCTCCTCTGCCACTCATCACGTGACCCGTACATACTTTGCCTTTTCTCACTTCTTAGTTTCAGATATGTCTACCTCTCTTTTGTGTTCATTACATTCAATTGAATTTTAAGATATATAAGGCTTGGTATGATTCGTAACATCCGTAGTTTGTTTAATAGTTACCGGTTTTACTTTATTAATAAATATTATTTTATAAAATTCTCTTATGAGTAACGTTTTCGTGACCAAGTATGTATGGGTTGATATGATATGATACTTATGTGATATGATATAATATGATATATTAATTACCATACTAACTTCTCAAAATTACACGGGATGCAATTATGACTTAATTACCCTGCTTATTTTTTTGTATGTAACAAAAGCTTAATATCCTGAAATCAGTAAAACATTAAAATATCAGGAGAGTAAAAAAAATGTAATTGTGATTTGGATTTGAACTTGTCTTTTACGAATCAAATTGTAATAATCCTAATCCACGTTGTGTTATCTTTACAATGCCCACAGTAGATTATAATATGAATGATTAAATGACAAATTATTCTTGAGACATATTTAAGGAATTTATTATTCAAAAATTTTCATGGTGCAAAAATGCCGGTCTTCGCATACTTGAAATTCCTGGCAATATAAAGCACGATATTGAGATTGGGATCCGAGTATTTTTTTCTTATCCGATTTACCTTTATGAAATGTTTATTAATAGATGGTTAAATATGAAATTCTTTTTTAGCTTATTAAATTCATGCTTTAAATATATTAAAATTTTAAAGGCTATTAAAATTTTAATAAAAAATTTCATAACCTGAATATGATTAACTTTTTAGAACAATTACACTAATACTAGTGTACTTCGACGCTATTTAAATATAATTTACGGTCTGAGGTTCAAATCTCAGCATTGCTTGTTATTAACTAAATAAACATTCTGCTATTTCTGAGTGATTCACAACACATAAGCCTTAGGCCGTTTTAGACTAGCCTATATATAGGACAATAAATAATACAAGAAATGGTACAATATCTTGCACCAAAAATTGTTAATGTTGACGAAATTTTGTACGATACTAATGTTATTTCTTGTACAATATATGTGACAAGCAAAATTAAACATAAATTCATTTTCATTTAAAGTTTGCAATAAGTACAACTTTTCCAGTAGTAATACTAAATTTTCTATAAACATATTGAGATCACAAATTTCATATATGCGCATACTCACAGCCAAATTGACTGAATAGTATGAAAAATAGAACGTGATCTGTTTTTTCAACACATTTACGATCGTATACAATATTTCAAACAATTTTCTGTTCGATACTAGCCAATTTAAATTATACAAGATCTTGCACCATTTTTGGTCAAATATTACCACAAATCTTTCTCTGTATTATTTAGAAATGCTGATAATCACCTACAAATATTGCTAATTCCACCAATCCGTTTTTAGAATTCAGATTTAAGTTATTTTGACATTTCGCGATGTTAACAAGGGGAATAACTTTGGAACTAAGTAATCAGGAGTGTTTGCTAATCCTTTGAATGAAGGTGGGTATAAGTTTTTACATATAAACAAATAATTTATAATTTCTTTAATTAATATGTAATATTTATTTAGTCTATGTTAATTATTCCTATGTTTATTCATAAAATAAACGCTTTAATACATTGCTGGCAATAAATTTACACTGCTTATTGATAAAATAAACTTCCAATATATACCTCTATGTAAAACGTACGATAATGAGATAGAGAATAAAAGTATCATCTGTGCCATGTGTCTTCGACAAAGATGATAGATATAAGTTTAATAATTCTTGCAGCAGAAATGGATTACATGAGTATCAAATAGAAAAAACAACTTTACCTGAGGTATAAGACAAAAATGTAAATATAAAACCTTAAATCTTAAAGGCACTGTTATAATAATGTTAAAATTAATGACTGATTTGATATCATCAGACTGAGTGACCACAAGAGAAATTATAAATATTGTATAAATTTTTTTGTCACAAACAGAATACTTAAACCAAAAATTACAGGGAACACCAGCATCAAAATTTTAAAAATCAAAAAATGAAAAGAACTCCGGAACCGAAAACTAGTTTCAGCACTATTTATCCGATTTACTTGAGCCCCTATTCCATCTAGGAACATTATGCTATTGAAAGACCATCATATACGCATTCCCATGCGAGTTAATACCCGCCATACGGTGGATGGGAAGATGGCCACGCTAATGAAAACAATTGCAGCTCGAGCGAGCATGATCTGCTAACGACTATTAGTTCGGAGAGGGGGAAATGTCCTGGAGCCGGGCCTGACGAGTCCAATTACTTGCAGGACCGTGCATCGAACCATCGCCGATTGCATATGTGCACGCGCCCGTTAATTGCTTCCCGTTCCGCTAGATGGCTAGGTGAGCTGAGCGCCGGCTTAATTGCACCAGCACCCGAAGAAAAATTCACGCTATCGAACGAACATTGTTGCAGGGTGAATAAAATCATATTGATAAGTATTGGGGACTTAATTCGTACTTATTACGTATTACAAATCCAAAGAATATTTTAAAAGGCAGAACAGAGTTGGATATTACTTTTTATTGACAAGTTGGTATAGACTGTTGAAGATATTTGGTCGAGAGGAAAAGATACGAATATGTTACACGGAGAATAATTAGAGTAATTGGAGAGTTCAACTTCTAAGTATATTTCGTCTCAAATAGATATGGACCTGTCAATCATTCTCGCGCATCTAATGTAACAAATAAGTTGAAGGAGACGGTAACGTATATGTATTCTGTTCAATGTGCCGCACAGTTACTACACCTTTCGTAGACCCTTGTCTCGCCTACCAGTTCCCCTGTACAATACAGGGTTATAGTTGCTATAACTACCCAAATAAATGAATGTTTAAAACTGCACTGATCCAATAAGCTAGGGGCGTAGACCATAAATGAGAATGTATTCAATAACAAATGCAATTTTATAAATGGTAAAAGAGATCTGGATAAAATATCAACCACGGAATCCAAGGTAAAAGAAACTGGAGGAAAATAACTGTTGTGCTGTCCAACTGGATGATTGGGAAAACAACCCGTCGTAGACCGTTGTCTCGCCTACCAATTGCCCTGTACCGTACAGGGTTACAGTAGCTATATTTACCCAAATCAACGAATGTTCAAAACTGCATTGATACATTAAGCTAAGAGTATAGACCATAGATGAGAATGCATTCAATAACAAATGCAATTTTATAACAGATAAAAGAGATCTGGATAAAATATCAACCACGGAATCTAAGCTAAAGGAAACTGGAGGAAAATAATAGTTGTGCTGTTCAACTGGATGATTGAGAAAAGGCAAAAATATATTTTTTAGTCAGTATTTAGATTAGTCACTAATGTCTACAAGAAGAAGTTAAATTTGTTGGACATGAGAATGCTTATGTGGAATATGGAAAAAAACGAATGGATAGGATTTGGAATGAGTCAAGAAATAACCGAAGCGGTGGAAGTATAAATTAAAATCAAAGTTTATTGAACAGATTTGGCCTACTATAAGATGGGGCGAAAACTGTGGTGGAAGAAGAAATCTTAAAAAATAGGACTGCTTCAGGTAGATAGATTTTTAATGGTATTCTCAAAGAAGTCATCTTATTTTTCTTTAGGTACAAGGATTTCTATTTGAACAATACTTTTTTAATGTTTCTTTTGATATTAGCCAGCTCTCTACCTAACATTTCAGTAGTCATTCTGGAGGAGGCTTAGTCATAAGCAATTATTCTTTACTTATTTTAATTTATATTTTTCCATTGCTCTATTTACATGGTTGTCCCATTCCCCCCTTTAAATTTTTGAGAATTTAACTAAATCTATAGTGTTATGTATCTTACACTTTGATTTCGTATTCTGTCTATTCTTGTTTTCCCCATTATTGAACAAATCATGTTCATTTCTCTTGTCCTCTTCAGTAGTGTAACAAGGCTGGTTTTGGCTCAAATGACCTACAGGTGACCTGCTTCAAGGTTTCCCACGGCTTAGAGAAGCAATGACCTTGGTGGGATCCACGTGGACATCGGCGTCTTAGCCGTGGGCAACCTTGAAACCGGTCACCTGGAGGTAAACCAGAACAAGCCTCGTTAGACTACTCTCATCATTTGTTTAGTTTTTTTAGTATCTGAACTGTATCAATTGTCAAAAGTTTATTTCTTCAAATGATGTCTCGTAGAAGAATTCTAAATTTTTACTGATTCATTGTTCGTGAATTAAGAAAAAAGAATGCTGAAGAATGAAGAGCTAATAGAAAGTAGTTTTCGAGTGAATCTTGTTTTCATCTTGAACTCTATTCTTGTGAAATAAACTCATAAAGCAGCCACTTCAAACACAAATTATTACTTATTCACCACTGTGAAACCTACTTGAAGGGGTGAGTCCTAGACGTTAAAATTCCCCTCCTCGGGAAAACATCGCTATTTGCCCTGCAACCAGTGTTATTCCTGCCTGCAAACATCCACCCACGCCCTCGTATTTACTTTTCACTCCGTTAGTTTCCAAAGGCTGATGCCGTCAGCTTACAGCCATAGGCCTAGACGTACAACAATCACCAGCACTAACGCTACGTACACAATGCGCTGGAAAGAGAGGGTAATGTTACAGAAGGAGATAGAGAGGTTAATTGTTGTTGCAAATTAAATTTGTTATTGTATTACATACTAATATGGGATTCACTTGTATGTGAATACAAATATGGTTATAGTGTATCTATAAGTGTAATTGGGGTACATTGTTGGTTGATGGAAGAATTGGTATTACTAAAAACTTACAAATTCTGTTGATTTTTTGGGCTGGTAAATCAGCAAAAAGGGTAAAAATGTTCGTACCTATAACAAAAAATCAATATTAGTAACACAAAACAAAACTAAGAAAACTAAATAATTTGACAACTTTAGGTATTTAGGAATTCAATGGTATGAGATTTATATATTCGGTTGTAAAAATTAAAAACTTTTAACCTATAGCACAAAATAGTTATACAAAAAAGCGACACTTTGTGTCGATAATTTTGATGTTACCCTATTCCATTCTATGAAACTGGAGCATTGTGGACCTTTAAATTTGTTGGCTGATTTATGCTCGAAATTTAATTTTTTGTTTGAATGATAATAGTTATTTATGGTACAAGTGTGTTACTTATGACCTACTTTATTTATAGAAAAACAGCATACTTATATCGTTATAATTACACGGTGTTGATTAAAAGAATTAATGGAATGTAAAAAACTAAAATTATAAAAAGTTCACCAAGAAGCACAATTTTCTATTTCTTCGTTTTGATTAGATTTCATATTCATATTACCTATTTCATAGCATAAAATATTCTGTGTCTTACGCATATTATTTTCTTAATAATTTAGGGGAGAATTTAATTGAAACCCATTTTTTTACTAACTTATATAAGAAATACAATACACCTTTAATTAATACAAATCAATTTTTTCAATATTTATATAAAAAAGTATTTTCTAAATAAAATATGTAATTATAAAAATATTCGTGTGTTGTTTTAAAATTTACAAACTCAGAATTCTCCAAATTATGATCTTTTTAATGTATAAATATGTTGTTGTTATCTAATTCGATATTTTGTTGAAAAAACGCCTCAGAAGCTTCACATTTGTGTATTTTTACACAATTATTTAACAAGTACCACTTTTAATCAGCCAGTATCATCGTATACATGGACGTCGACAAAGAGTGGAAACCTAGATACAGCTTCTTCTTCTTTGGAGTATGTGATATATAAATAATTTCTTTGCTCGTATTTTTTTTTTTTTGAATGATAAAAGGTTAGTTCTTTTCAATCTTCTCATTTCTGATAAATTGTCTAATAAATTTAGTGCTAAATTATTAATATGGTGTATCAGCGAATTTCATATCGAGTAGAGTATGTTTCTATTAGTCCCTTAATATATATAATTTTGTAATTAATACTCGAATGTATTGATGCATTTGTGAAATACCACGGAGCATTTACAATTAATTGTAGACATTTATTTTGAAATCTTTGTATATTTAAATGTGAGAACCTATGGTTGATATCCTAATTCATAGTTTTTTTTTTTAATAATATACTTGTGTAACCTTTGAAATTATAACTTCAGAAAGACAAACCAAATGTATAAATGAAACTATCCGATTTTTTTCAAAATTTGCGTTTTAAAGATTTATTATTTTAATATGTTAAAAATTATTAATAATCAATGCCAATACATCGATAATTTGAGAGCTTTAATACAAAATAAAAATCAATACAATTAGTTTAACTAACCGTTTTCGTATCAGTAGAAGACTTTTTTGTTCCTTTAAACATAGTATAACCTCACTCTAACAACAACAAAAACAACAACTGCAACAACAATCACATTCTCGTCCAATATGTAAACCAGTATTTATGTACCTACACCTACAACCGCGTATGTTAACATGCATATTTAACTGCATTTATTTCGCTGTTGTGTGTAATTTAATTAGGCTGGGACGCGAACTTGAATTACGAGCTTTTGATGTGATATTTAACCGGGAAAGAAGAATAATGCTGTATTTTGCCATATAGTAATTCCTAACTAATTATAATATGTTCTGCCTTGTTTGTTTATAAACATAGTGGAATTAGTTCAAGTGGATGCGTGTGTAAACAATAAATTATACTAAAATGTTTTTAAATTAATGGTTGGTTGGGTTTACATAAAAATAGGACGTGTAATTAACACACAATTCTGTTTATGAAGACATAGATATAAACGAATAAAAATGCAACATATTTCATAGCGCACGATAAAAAATATTAATAAATATATTTTTCTTCAAACGTCATAAAAGTGACAACTGTGACGTGATTGACAAGGTTGAAGTTTAATTTCAACGCCGGCGTAATATAATTATTTATTCTAGCCGCCGTTTAATTTCTTCGCCGCCGTATGTAGAATCAGCTAATAAGAAGTAATTTGTACAATAGAAATCTGTAATGTCGACCTAAATGTCACTATAAAAACTACATAACCTAAGAATAAAAGTACTAAAAATTATGAATAACTGACAGGTAACCTACATATTAAACGTCAAATAGTAATTAATTTTTAAAATTTCTAAGTTTGAAGAAAAAATAGAATGTGTTATTCAAAGTAAAAGTGTCTTTGTTGTGCCTCGCATGCAAACTTCCATGCTCGCCACACAAAGTATCACTTTTACTCTTAATAACACAATATACTATACTCTCATTTTTTTATGTTGGTAATGATAAATTAGATATACAAGCTGCTCTCTAATTATTTTAAGTAAAAAAGCTTCAAATAACATTTGTTGAGCAGAAAATCTTTCACCTGAATAAATAATGAAAATTAATTTTACATGTTTTGTAAGCTCAGAAATTAGTTATGAATATGACGTAAATCACCCCAAAAATAGCAGTAGCCATGGAATTGAGACAAAAATTAATAAATATTTGTATACTTTGCGTTAACAATTACCCTATTATTAGATCGAAAACAGTTTCATAATATAAAATATTGTTAAACAGTTTTTGGTATTGTTCTTGTTGTAAAATTGGTACTTCTAACAATTGCATCCCACTTTAAATGTCACATTGATAATCTCAAATATTTTTAAATGTTTTTTATTACAATTTATATTATTTCGGAGTAGGAAAACCGAATAAACAAAACCAATTTAGAATGATATCAAAATTCTTAATGTATAGATTTTGTAAATATTTTCATAATATTTAAAAAAATATATTGGCAGATATATGTTACCAACTTCATTCAATAGAGTTACCAAAAGTAGTCAAAATATAATTAGTTCATCATATTCGAATATAAGTCTTAAATACTAAATATTATATTTTTTACATGTACACACACAGACACACACATACAGACATCACGCTAAAAATAGCAAAATCGTATTCTAGGGACTCCAATTCGTGCTCATGTGTTGAAAACTCTCACTCGAGAAATTTGACCAAAAACAATACCTCCCTACTCTATATATTGATAGGCCGGGGGTAAAAAGGTGGAAGAAATATATAAAGAATATATTTACAAGCTTGAATCAAGGTAAGTTCGGTTCCGGTTTTAGTAACGCCAAAAATAGTTGGTTTTTTCGGTCATACAAATTTTATGAAGGAAATTTTGGGAATGAAATGAATTAAAAATATTCTGAACTGCAATAACAAACTAATTTTAAAACTACAAATTAAATGTACTGAAAAAAATATATAGAATATATTTCTTAAGTGGCGGAAGGTAATGTGTTAGACACATCAGTTTTTTATGTTTTTGTTCCTTTTATTATTTATTTTATGGAATATATTTTTGTTACAAAAACGTTTTTATGAATCAAATATTTTTCCTTACATATTTTTCAAATAATCCTACAATAATATTTTTTGGACAATACCACCCGAAGGAGGGGGGCGCAAATAATTAAATTTGCCCAGGGCGCAAAATTGCCTAGATTCGGCACTGATTAGATATCTTAAAAAACAATTTAATGATTTTAAAAGATGTAAATATAAAAATGGTGGAGGTGCCAACAAGTGCATAAAACTTTATTGTCCATTAGTAAGCCATATTCCTTTCTCACATGTGAAGTGAAGGTGTTAAAGGAGGTAATAAGTAATAATGATATGCAAATAGTTCGTTAATTACAACTGGAAGTTTTAAAAGCTTAAAAATCCTAGGCCATTTGGGGCGTCGTATCACCTCATATTCACTTAAATTTTTAATATCTCTTGTTCATATATTCCGTGCTTAAGATCCCATCGAGATAAGATAAGTTCAACGCGTTGGGGAGATAGTATCGATACTGGAGCTGAAGAACATTCTGGACGACAAGGACGCACTTATGCCGTCCCTCCGCGCGGAAAGAGTGGGAAGATGTTTGCATTTTTCCTGGAATGTAGGTCAGCTTTTAGCGGTGGCTGTGTCGGTAATGTCGGAAACTACGCGATGCTTACCGGCTGAGGTAAATGAAGAAAACCAGGACTATAAATTAGACAGGGAATCCTGTATAAATATTAAATAGGGTTGAGTAAAGGGTACAGCCGGCTGAAAGCTGACAGGAGTTTGTTTTGATTGTTTGCCACTTTGAACTACACCTAATAAATTAGCTGCGAACATAGTTCTACATAATAAACACCGATAAATAACTAAATATATCACACACATTCCTCTCTGGTTATATGCCTATTATTTATATTCCGTTTCTGATTTCAAATTCCTAAATAAATCTTATGCTTCACATTTGCATTTTACCAGAAACGCCACAAATGTCTACTTTCATTTTTTTTTACTTCTTTTTACGAAAAAAATTGTAATCGCGAAAATTTAGATTTTCAGATTTTAACAGGAATGTTTATTTTGACTATCCCTGAATCCATTTTGATTCTATTTTTTTTTACTTCCTAGTACAAAGTAAAGGAAATATTGTAATCGTGAAAAAATTCAGTTTTTTAGATTTCAACGTAAATATTCGTTTTGACCATCCCTGAATCCATTTTGACTAGTTTCGGCGTGACGTCTGTACTTACGTAGGTACGTATCTCGCTTAAATAAAAAATGATTAACCGTAGAATTCGAAATTTTGTATATGGGACTGCTATAACAACTAGTTGTGCACCTTACTTATTTTACAATTGGCAGTACCAAAAGGACACTTTGTCCGTAGTGTTTTTTGAATTTATCGTATAACTCTAAAACGATTAGCCGTAGAATAGTGAAATTGCTGTAACATCTAGTTATGCACCTGCATTTTTGGTTCTAATCGGCCTTATCAAAAGGGCAGTTTACTTGTGGCAGAAACTTAATAAAAATAATAATTTACTTGGCTTTTAATTTTTGTAGAACACATTTGATTCTTTGTTAATAAATTGAATATACGATTGACAACTGTGACAATTGCCAAAATAAATAAATGAAAACACACCCCAATTCTGTAAAGAAGTTGCTAGCTCTTAGTAACGTTACTAAAAATTTTAACCAATAGAAATATTTGTAAAAGCTGTCATTTTCATATTTTATTTAGTGTTTACTATTTTTATTGGCTAATAATGTTAGTAACGTTGCTAAGAGCTAGTAACGTAGTAACTTCCTTACAGAATTGGGGTAATTATATATCTCTTACCCTGCATAATTTTGTGTAACTTAAATGTCACTTTTGACACTCATTTATCTGTTGCTATGCAGCAACTATTCGTAAATTTTATCAATAAATTAATGCAATAAGGAATAGTGATAAACATTTTAATAAAATTTTACAAAACATGGTACATTTTGAAGAGAAGCTCGAAGGTATGAAACAAATGGTAATTGAGGATAATTAGTCATAGAATAATCTCACTTCAAGTAAATCTCAAGTATAATAAGTTTCAATGAAGTGTCCACATCAGATTTTTTATTATTGGTTCGACTCTACTACACAAAAATCATGACAGAAATAGGAAATTTTAAACACAATTTGTTGGTCTTTAAAAGCTTTAATAATATATTTATTATACGAGTTTTATAAGATAATACGTTGTATAATATTGTATAATATATTATTAAAGCTGACTTTACACATTAGTTGGATAAATAACTATTTCTTATATTTTCCGCTTCTTGTTTTATAAAAACCTTAAAAATTTAATTACAAAAAATAATATAGTTTAATCTAGGGCTTTAAGTGAAATATGGTTACTCTTTTCAATAAAGTTGGACACTTTAAGCCCCCGAAAGGCATTTAACATATTGTGAAAAAATTTCAAACCTATATGTCAAAACTTACGAAATTTAATACCTTTTAAATTAGTTTTGTTTATTCTATTTTATTACTTTTACTTTTAACCCTTTTTGATATAACAATAGAGTAATTGATAACCCGAAGTATAAAAATAAACGTGTTTTCAGACCATTCACATTATATCAGAAAGTCCATATGAAACCGTACGAGTATATGTATGTCTGACGTTTTATAAAAGTACATTTCAATGAAATATTATACTTTAATGTTATAATTTTCATATTTTAATTATTCATTTAAATTGAAAATTACATTAGAAAGATTATAATTTCAACGTCCTATTTTCATATTTAACGTGCATGTAACATAAAAACTTTATTCTGACCTGAATTAAGGTACATTTCACATTAAATTTAATAACATTTATGGTAATACTTTTAAAATGTATGGATAAATTATTTTCCATGTGGTGCTTCTTTTATTAAATAAAAGTCTATAGTAAAGATGCACACACTGCAAAAATGACAAGATAAAAATTAGATTACTTACTCTTAGTTATATATTTTTAACTAAATTTTGTCATAAAAATATGATTATTATACTTTATTATCAGTTTTAGGTAAATATACACAACTTTATATAAAAATAAAGTTTGTACCTAATACTTTTAATTTGTATTTCAGTCAATTCTTTACTACTTTTTTCAAAAAATTAAATTATTCAAACTATGGGTCTAACACATAAGATCTATTTGTCACAAAAATATGAAATAAAAAACTAGAGTGTTCTATATAGGGATAGACAAAAGCGTTTTTCTAAGTTTTTCTTATTATTTATTAAAATAAAATAAGACTTTTTTATATATTTGAAGAGCAAAAAAAGCTCTATTCAAAATGATCACAACATACTATAAGCTCCATATGAATAATTAAATTTGACATCGATAACTTGAAAACAATAAGCGATAATTTTTTTTTGACTATCATATGAAGAAGTTACATACCAAAATCGCCTAATTTTTAATTTTGGTAATTATGAGCAAAAATTAAAAACCATAAAAATTTTCGTTCATATCTAGTAACCTAGGCATATTTTCAGGAAACAAAAACATCATTAAAATGGTCCCTTAATGCGGCAACTTCGGTCTAATTTAACCGACCACGTATCTCTTACCTTTCTCGAGATCCCCATACTTAAGTTATTTGGGATACCCTTTATAGGTACTGGTATATATAATGGTTATATATCTATTGACAAAGATAAGTATATTTGGATTCTATATGACATAAAAGAATGAATCTAAATAGAAGCAGAACAAATAAAAAGAGGAAATACAAGAAAACCAAGAAAGACCTTCACAGATAGAAAACCATAATTAGAAAGATGAAGAAAACAAGAAATAATCTGAATTTAGTAAAACATAAGAAATCAAATGAAGAAGAAACCGGAACGACCTGTTTTTGTTTTGTGTGAAAACAACCTAGCAAAATAAATGATTCCAAGTAAAATAATTAGCAATTATGTGCTAAAATAAACTTCCTTCATTAACAATAACACGAGTGTAAAAATTTCCTGTATAATCGGGCTGTTTTAAATAATAAAGAAAGCATTAACAGCTTATCTTGGTGGATGGAGATCCGGTATCAAATATCGGCCGGCAGAAACCCGAGCGAGGGCGAAATCATTTTTAACGGAGAAAAGAAAAAGAAACGTAATTACCCTCAGATTGCGTGCTGTTACCAACACTACACAAAAAAGAAATGTTCCGACCAATAAAAATTCTTGTGCTATCATTAATTTATTTATTCCGTGAGCGACAAAAGAAGTGAGATTAGTTTTGAGTTTTGCCGCGAGGGGAGTTTCTCAAACTTTTTTCACACCCTCTGTTTTAATTTTGTTTAATAATTTAATTCGCTTGTACGACAACCCTTATAAAGACCGCAGAACAGAAAAAATAAGAGAAATATTTTTTCGCGTCATTATTCACGTAAGTATAAACATATCTGAGCGACATAAGTCGAAACTTTTTGATAACCATATTTTTTTTCTTCCATTTTTTGATTCTGTACAAAAAATAAAAATACTCGTAGTTTTTTCTAAACCGCTTAATTGTTGTTAATTACGGAGAAAAATAATAATAAAGATTTAGAGAGGGGATATGTGACATCACGTAGAAGATTTAAAGAATTTGAATTCTTTCGATAAAAATCGTCTGTCATAAAATAATGTACATTTGGCAGGTTACCAGGTTCCATTTTCAAACGAGGTATGTAAACAGTAAATAGCCTTCAAAAATCATATGACATTGACAATTTTGAAAAAGGAGTACATATTTCAATGTCAACTAAATTTACACCAAAACAATCTGTTGTGTAATATCTTTTTTTTTGTTCGATATATCGGTAAAAGTTAGGTTATTATATTTCCAGGTTTAGCACTGTAAACTGCTCTCTCATTCTCCTACGTGACGTCAGAGATATGGCGCCGTTACATAAATTTGAATTTCAAATGCTAATTTCAGTGAAATTATAAGGTAATATATAGTTTTTGCCATTATTATTAGTACTCACAATGGTTAATTTTTAGCTTTTATACATTTTTTCCTTTAATTCGACAATGGTCATATAGCTCATAATGAATATCATACGAATTTAATTTGATCATCTAGCGAAAGACAAAATTAACTATAAAAAGCTGCAAATAAATAAATTTGAACTGTCAAATGGTACACTTTTTACAAATAGGTACTTTATTTGAAGTTAAATGCTGCTGGTGCTGCGAAAAATATAATAAGCGACTCGAACTGTAAGTACCTGATACAACTATTCTTCAACGGTAACATGAACTTACATTCAAGAAGATATGTTACCTTACTTTCCAAGTCGTTTATAAAATTTTTCGCGCCACAAGCAGTAATTAACTTCAAATAATGGTATAGTATTTTTAAATATAGGTCAATTTACAGTACAGCTTTATTTATTTGCAACTCTTTATACAGTCAGTTCTGTTCGGTGTTTGACGACCAAATGTATATGAAAATAGTATGACTGTTTTCTTCTATAATACTTCGTTGACAGTGGCAACTAAATAATAAATGTAATCAGAAACTTTCAACTTTCTTGCTATAATAGAAAGTTATGCTTACGTCAACGGTGGCGCGAAAATATTTGAAAATTGAAAACTATTAAACAAAAAATAAAAATTTATTTAAACATAATCATCTTGAAAACTCTCTTGTTATTGTTTCTATTTGTTTGGTTACCACTGGCCCGGTTATTATTAAGTAATTCCAGAATGTCAAGGCCTTGCATGAAATAAACAAATAAACTGAAAGGTTGAAATGAATTCAAATTTAAACATTTTTTGTCAACAAATTTGAAGGTTACTTGATTCAATACTTTGCGTTATGAAATTATAACAAGAGGGTGGGTAATAGATTTGATATTCAAATGTTTTCATGTTGTGTATTCAGGTTGTGGCGGTGTTTGTTTTAAATGCTCGTGATATTTAAATTGCTGGGGACATTTATTTCTTTTATGCATGTTATTAAAGCGATCCGGAAATGGATGCTTTATATTGCATTATTTAACATACGAGTTATATGTAATAAGCTGGTGAAAAAAGTGGAGTATTAAAATTGCTTGACTTTATTTTTATTTTCTACCTAATTTATATGAAGTAAGACAAGACCTTTTTATATTATTTTTTGCTAAAGTTTGACAATAGAACTCAGGTTTCGCAACCTACGTGTTACAGATCAAATCCCGCAGAGACATGGAACTGTAAGTGCTTCATTACGTTGTATCACCCTCATTTTCAACAACGTGTTCCGACTCGAATTGAGTGAAGTATGTGATCTGAGGTGTAATTCTTAACGTCCCTAACTCAGTGGCGTGCAGTCAAGGTAATCAAGGTAAAGTCTGCTTACCCTTCGGTTCTGGCAAATAATATTTAATTTCATGGTTTTTAATATAAGCCAATACATATAATAGCTATTTATGTAGCTAGTTAGAGAATGCCTTATTTTATGTAACGGTGGGATATTTACGGAGCGAGCGAAGTGAGACATCCAAAATCACACATCTGTTTGACTGTTGAGTGAAGTATTACTGATTATAATTCTTATTGTCTGTATTTTAATATTATCTATTACATTCTTTTTTATCTTACACACATTGAAAATAAGATATTCTTGCCTGTGCGCGCGCAATAAAGTACATTTGCAGGTCCAGACCTACAAAATTTCACTATTCATTCCCTACGGAACAAAAAAAAAACAGTTCATTGTTCGGATTAATAGATGGCATTTAATGATTTAAATAATAACCAGAATAAAATACATCAACATGCTTTTAAACTATTGTAACTTTAGATTTTGATACTTACATTAGATTCTAGCTAATTTTATTATATATTCTATAAATAATAGACAAGAATTGCTAACCATATTTATATGTCAAAATAAAAGTTTGTTTTTTGTTCTTATTCTATTTCCAATGTAATCAATTTCACAAATTTCATTGAGGTTAAATTAAATTTCAAATTATTCAGTATTCGTAAGATATGTATATTATTTTATTATGTTGTTTTGTTGTGTAGGATAAAAAATAGTTTGTGCTACACGGTAGTAAAGTTATTTTCTGGTCCTCAAGAAGTATCCAGCTTCGACTGCGTCTCGGCCGTATACATATCCTTCGAATCAGAAAAGAACAACTTTCCTACCTAGCAGCACAAATAAATATTTCTTAAATAATATACCACTATTAGAAAAATATAAATTCATCTATGATGACGTGTAATTATCTGTCACAACTGTCACATTGGTATTTTCTGTTATTTCCATGGCTGTTTAATTTTTAATGTAAATGTTACATTTTCTATGTAATAAATCTTGTACTGCAGACATGCTATTACATCAATTATGATGCAGAATTTAATTTTGAATTACTTTGTACTCTTATAGTTTTGCTCTAAATATATCAGAAGAAAGAGTATCCGCAATTTTTTGAAATTCCTTGTTAAAATCTTATGTTCCACATTTCATTGTACACATTTTCTAGTAAAAATTGTCTAGATTTCATCTTTATAGTGTCTTCTATTTTCCTTAAAGAAATAATAGAATTTAGTAGAGGGTGAATAAAAACTATGACTACTTGACGTGACGACATATTTAACTTCCATAGCGTGCTAGATTCAAAGGTGAAAGACATGTTTCATAAACTCCGCTGACATCTGAAAATAGTTGCAAGCATTGAAACAATCGCCTGTCAGTTTCTTTAAACAGGAAATTAAAACCCTTGAGTATTAATAAACGTGATAAAAATCCCTGTAACAATTGAATTGTGTACAAGTGATTCTTATGTCAGACTGACACAAGCACGAAGGAAAGAAAAACAAAACATCAGTTTCAATATCTGTCCGTGAGCATAGCAAGCAGTTGTTTCTTCCGCGGATGCCGTGCAATCTAGTAGGCGGCTGTCAAGCTACGTCAGTGTCAGGAACAATTACTGATATTGTTTAGCGTTCGATGACAGTCGAATGTCGCGTGTCAGGTCTGCGCAGTGCATTGTGGGGGATGACGTCGCGTCAAATAATTTTCAATTCAATGCCTCTGATCGCAGACAACTTGATTGGGGTAGCAATCCTGGAGCTACTGCTCGTTGCTTTCCAGATAAATATGTCAATGGTTTTTTACTATAAGCTAAGTTTGCCAATGTTTTTAATTAAACAGACACCTTTGAGTTTGTGATTAATGCTCAGGTTTCACAGTTTAAGTGTTGGTGGTTTGAATACTTCGAAGGTATAGATGTTTGTCTTTCATTTCATCGTATTTCCTTCATTCTACTGACCGATCGGTAAATATAGGAAAAAAATATATTACTGCTGTTATATTTGGGCCAGTAAACTTTCAGGTTTCACAACCAAAATTGTGTAGGTTCAAATATCACAGAGGCATAAATGTGTATTATTCCAAATCCAGCACAATCAGATTTTGTAATAGATCTAATAATAATTCTAGCATATGTTAGTTAAATGTGAATGTATGTCATTAGAGAAAGTACAATACATTAAAATCCTAGGAATATATCTTGATGAATTACTGAGTGACAGCTCTCATGTTCAGTATATTTGTAATAAACTTAATACAGTATGTTATGTTATAAAAAGATTGTCTGATATTGGTAATATGTTTGTCACAAAGTCATACTATTATGCTAAATTATTTTCTGTTGTTAGTTATGGTATTATTAATTGGGGTTCTGCACCAAATATAAACAAGGTATTTATTATTCAGAAACGTCCTTTGCTTTATATTTCAGGTCTGGCGTGATGTGATATTTGCAGAAATACATTTGTTAAACAAGAAATTCTTACTATTCCTTGAATCTATGTCTACAACATTTTAATTTTCACAAAAAACTACTATTCCTTTACAAAGCACTGCGACTACCACACTTACACACACGTAATAAAAATAATTTAATACTGCTACATCACAAATCATCTATGTACGAAAAAAACATTTATTATATTGGGGCACTTTTATATAACAAATTACCGAGTATGTTAAAATCTATTAATTCTCTAAATAAATTTAAGTCAGAAGTGAAAAACTTCTTAATTTATAAACATTTTTACAGTATTGAAGAATTTCTGAACATGTAATACGTATGTACCATATTTAAACTGTTTTAATTTTTTTGTTGTTGTGACAAACTTATACATGTAATATGGTCAAATGAATAAATAAATAAATACATACAAATTTCATTGCATTGTATTACCCTTATTTCACTGCATATGATCTTTTAGTTGATAAATAGTCGTTAAATACAGAGTATTGATTAATTGTTTCTTATTACAAGTATTAGTATTATCTTAATAATAATTAACTAAGACGACATTTTCAAATCAAGAATATGTGATAATTATTGATAATTATTTTATTTTAATAGGATGCCGCACCGTCTCATTTTAACACTTCGTAAGTCGCGCGGAGGTCCCGTAGACTCCCGCGATATTATTTTGTTTTTATTTTAAAAAGTAATAGAGATAAAGAGATATTATTTTATGACATCTTAGGCAATTATGTGCGCAATTCCGTTCATAAAATAGGAATGACCAATTCTTTGGTGTTCGAGAGGTCCGTTGTCGCCCATTTCTTTTCATAGACACACTTTCAGTTTCTTGGAAGTTGTTAACCCCCAACAGAACAAATTTTCGGTCGGCAACTAAATCCCAAAGAGAAATTTGGTACCGAGCACGAAACGCATGCTGCACCGCTACGAATCAATAGTTTTTAGAAAAGTAAGTTCGACGGTAAAAGTGCTCTGCTTTTTGGACCACACCATATTTACGATTGAGAGGAATTATAAATATATAACTTCCCGACTATCTGCTCCTTTTGCAACTATCCTCAACCTTCTACGACATAGCCTCCCTTCACAATTACCTATTGAAAGTAGAGAGTTTACTAGGTTTCACCCTGTAATATTGAAAACATCTTGATTCAAGCAATCTCCTCATACGGTGGTTAATTGAATGAAAAATGAAACCCCGAGAAAAGTTCGAGTCAAATTAAAGATTAAAAAAAAGTCTTCTCCTTAGGGCAAACGGAATTAAATTCCCGACTTGTTAAGTAAAACAGGACCTTCAAGTGTTGGAATTTTAATATCTCTTTTACTGCGGAGTAATGAGCGAGTGAAGGTGAGAGGTAATTCAAATAGTTAAATTAAAATAGTTAATGAAGATAGATGACAATTAGTGCTAGTTCTCTCCATTTTTCAATTTCTATATGATAAAATAGAAAATTGGAAGATTACCGGAATATCAATATTAAAATTGCTAAGTGACTATCTGACATTTTAAGGGTCCTTCATTATTCTTAATTACGCTACTACTAGGTTGCAATTTGAATCTATACTTTAGCAATAAAATGCAAATTTAAACTCGTTTCGATTCTTCGCCAAAAGAATTAGACCATAGATCTGGAGTATCCGTATTACCTGGGTACTGTTATTAAATTTTTCTCAAATATTTGCATACTTGTCATAAGTAATATATAATTGAAAAGACAAAAAAAAGTGGTTTTAATTTTACCAAAATAAAAATTGATAATCGTTACGTGTAAATCAGACTTTATTTTTTTTCTCTCTATTTCATCAAATAGTATTTTAAATATTATAAAACTTTTATATAAGAAAATTTTATTCCTTATAATCAAAAAATTAAGGGAGGCTTTGTAATTGCTGATACAACTGTATATGTTCTAAAAGCTGTAAGTGCCTTTACTCCATTTGAAGTCAAGTAAAAATTGTCACTAAACAGTTACTACAGGTACCTACTTGGGACTTTGTTCCATCTATGAATATTATGTCTAAGATAATGATTATTTCAATAAACCAAATAATACAATGTAATTAAAATTTCTATGCCTCCAGGCATTATGTTTGCGTTTGTATTTGTTTTTCGCAACAAAAATAGTTATTTATATATCAAGGGACTAAAGTATAATTTTTTATTACGCTATCGCCTCGTAGGTCGTAGAATAAACCATGTGAGTCTTTAGTCCTTAAGTAATACCTACTAAAATAAACTGCAAATAAATAATTATTAAAATATAGGTTAATTCAGCTTGACAGATGAGTCCGTAAAGTTAAATTTTGACATAAGAGTCTGTAAAGTTTTACTATAGCTACTATTTTGGCTAACTTCGCGGAGTGATATCGTGTACTTTAGTATTGATTTGGAAAAAAGTTGTTTACATAGTTTAAAGCTAAAAGTAAATTACACAGTATGAAGGTTTGAACAGTCCTGTGTCCAAGCTTTTGTATTTTCTATTAAAAGTGAAATTGCGTTGAAAAAACGGTTTATAAGTCTTAGAAAATTCGTAATTAACCCAGTAACATTCCAGCCTCGTTTATTAACTGAACAAAGCGAGTAAAAAAACTAATTAGCTTTCCTAGGCGCAATTAATCGCAGTAAATTTACTTTTTCTCCTAGCAACAAATAACAAATGTTATTCACTTATTTAATTCAAAATTCCGCCATTAATAAACAAACAAAACAGCAGCGAAACGTACTTGCGAATATTCACTGCATAATACTACAATTAATATCCCACTCGGTCGTGTTCGGATTAACTCGGTCACATTCGGCGATTAATTTCGCTAATTTTCCAGGAACGGATTAAGTTCAGTTGTTAATAAATGGTTATTAAATGTTCACCTTACGACCGCCGGGTTATAAATCTTCATGATGACGCTAGGCTGTTTAAAATGCCATTTATTACCGCAAGTATGAATTCCCGCCAAGCAGAATATGGAAAAATTTATGTGCAGGGTAGGGCTAGACAGCGAGCTGCCGTCATGAAACGGGTGATTAAAGTGAATATTATTTCATGCTGACTTGAGCTGGTTGAAATTACCAGAGAAGTCTACAACTAGCTATGATTCACTGCTCTGAAAAACAATGCTCTCAATGGAAAGCTCACGCTGTTTATTTTGCCCAGTTATTTAAAATTACGCATCGATTCACTTTATACGTCTATTGTAGATCAAACGAAGTGTGATTCCTGGTATAAAAGGGATGTTCTGTTCTAGTAGAGATGACTTCTGCTTTAGTAGAGGTTCTGGAGAGCTATAAAAGCTTTTGGTTTTCATGGATGCAAACTAGTGTTAAAGAAGTTTCAGAATTTGGTTCAATTAAATGGGTTAGGAATTGGTGCTCACTTAACTGATCTAATTGTTAATCTATTGAAATCATATTCTGAAGTTTCAGCAAAATCAAGTGTTTGCTCTGAATTTTGGTCTACTGAAACCAGAGCATATTCCGTGTCATTATCAATTATTGTCTGTTTAAATGAAATAGCAGAAGAAACGAATTGTTATTCGGATTAGATTTAATTGATAGCACCCGAACATTCTTAGTAACGAATAACGGCATGTGAACTAAAACCTAACGAATATAAAGTAATGAGTACTTTACCTAAAAAGAACCAGTAGTTACAAATACTTAAAAGTAACTAAACTTTGCATCTCTCACATGGTGATGTTTCCAAAGATTTATTTTCATTATTATTTCCGTTTTGATTTTCTATTCATTTTTCAAATGTTAACTGTGTATAATCTATAAATTACCGTCTAATAGTAATTTTTGACAGGGTAAAACATACCTTGAATCATTGGGTGAAATATACCTATAGATATAAGAACGTAGAGGGATATAAAGAAATACGCAGCGCTAAAATACCGATACGACGGCTTGGACGGTAGTACTTATAATTAAATTAGGGCGAGTGAAATAGGTAAAGAAAGCCTCACTTGAAATATACATATTCATTTATGTGTAAAACACGTTCTAAAATTATGTCTTGGAAGAAAATAATAGTTATTTATGACACTAGTGGGTGAAGAAGTACTTTTATGCATGAGTTACGGGGTTTCGGGGTTTCTATATGAGCCACTTCTGGGAGGTGAAAAAATTTCTTCTTCATCCATTATAAAATCAATTCTGTCTACAATAACGGAACCTAAATGATAAAATATCTTTAAATCTACAATAAAGTATGTAATTCATTGTTTTTATCGATGATTGTAAAAATACCTAACGCACACAGCAACACAGGCAAACAATACACTGGATTGCGTTCAGTATTCCTCAGTGCTGACAGCGGTACAATACTACCAATTTAAAAAATAAAACTATCGTATAAATTTCTCACATTTAAAAAATATATTGTACAGAATCTAAATGTACGATAATTTGTAGTATATTTTTCTACGATACTGTATCGTTTGTTTTTTTAACGGGTGTTGTACATGACCAATGTGCCAAAACATATTTTTCATTTGTTAACAGGAATCGTTTAATAATAAAAGTGCCATTTAATTTACATTGTTCTTTTACACACGATTTGGGTTGTTTAACACACGATTTATCATTTTATTATATTATTATTATTATTATTATTATTATTATTATATCATTATTGACACATATCACATACAATAACTTGCATATTAATGAGTTCATTATAGTGTGATAGTACATAAAATAAATTTATTAACAAAATTTTTGGGTAGGCTAGTGGATGATGGTCAAAGACATCGACTAGGTGGGCTATGGACCACCCAGACCTCCCCGTTGTTACGTCCCTGTGGTCAGTGGAAATTAAATAAATAAAAGATAAAAATGCATCCACAAAGGATAAGTATAAAATTAGTTATATATGAATTAGGGCGGCGTTGCGACATGAAGTAGAAGTAGAACACCACTTGCAAATTGCAATCCTAATTCCAGCAGAGAGCGGTCGCTTGACAAGACTAAAATAGCTCTTTAACACTTATCGGTTCGCAACTATTCGCAACTCGGCATTGTGATATTATTTGGTTATAATTTGCAGCATATTTCCTCGACCGCAATCCTCTGTAGATGAAATTATGTCGCTTTGTTTGCGCGCGGTTGTGCTACGCGGGCGCCGCGCGGTGCGGTTCTTGTGTAATCGGCTTTGCAACCCGCAGGTATTGCCAACCTTTACGACGAAACTATTCCCAACTGCCGGAACGTTTGTAGTCGCCCATTGGCTTTTTATAACTACGTGCTCTGTTGTTTGGGGTTTGTATTTTTACTATGAATTGCGGAATTAAATTCAACAGGATATTTACTGCTTTCACACCGGGACTCTAACAATACTCTTTACCGACAATTACAGTACATTTGTTACCGTCGGTGTACTGAAAACTTAACGGATATTCACATTAATACTTATGAATATGTACATAGCACTAACGCTTACTTGCTACTTTTAAAAGTATTCATTTTGTTACCCAACTCTTCTTCTTCTATATCTTCATTTTCATCTTATAAAAAATAAAATTTTTGAAAAATTCATGGACCTCTCTGGACCTGGTAGGTATTTGAATTCAGGGCGTTCCTATTGCTATTGGGATGCATTACTTACTAAGCTACGAAGTTCCATAAAATACTGTATCATTTTAAGACAGGAATAAAATAGAATTCGATGACATATATGAGTATGACAACGATTTGAATAAATTAGATTTAATTATTTAGGGATTACAGAATTCCTGGAAGAAGATTATTTTCATAACTTCAGTGAATTCGAATTTTCGTAGTATATTTTCATATTCGTTATTCGATATACAAAATTCAAATTTTGTTTCTATTTCTTTCCATGATTTATGTATTTCTAGGTTTCGTTTAGATATGTATTTGGATACATTGTTACATACAAAATTAAAGTAGATTTTAGACAATAGCCGGTAAGTATACATAATTACAGGATTAATCAAATTAATCTTAATATATACAGGACACAAATACTCAATTTCTATTTAATAGAAAATAATGAAAACTTGAATGTAGATGTTAGATGCTACATTGGAATGTTGTTTAGATATTGACTAAAATAAGTCAACTGTAAGTGACACTTCACAAGAAGTGGACAGCTATATTTCCTGACCTCAAGATATATCCAATTATTTCTCAAACATAAAGATATATAATTTGCCTATGAGTGTACACTCATATTTTTTTTATTTTACTTCTAGATTTATGAATTATATTGGTTTCACTCATCATTCTGGCATTAGTATTATTCATTCCGCCTCAGTTAAATAAATAAACACTCTGGTTTTATATTCCTAGGAATTTAAATGAAATGAAAATTCTGTCATCAAGGAAAAAATATGAAATAAAAATTTTATCATATTGAATAAAAATAAAAGTTCTGAAATCATTTCCTAAGGATCCAAAAAATGCTTCACTATTAATTTCAGTAAACCTCTTTCATCATACTTACTGTTAATAATAACATGTTACGTTCTGTAGCGAAGCCAACTCTTAACTTTATTATTGTGTCAGTAGGGCTTATACCCAAGATTATTGTATTTAACAAGTAAAAGGAAACACTCTTCGCCAAATCCTAGTTTTATTACGTCTTTATGATATCCGACGCAAGGTATTAAATTTTTATGTCTATGTAAGCAGCCAACACAAAGAAACCACTCTGTCAACATGTTATTTATTTTTTTATCTCCCTCGGTAACGTTCAAGTAATTTTATTGGGCAATTTGAGAGAAAAAATAGTTTTGTTTACGTTGTAAGCGAATTTACATATTTTATTGTTGGAATATTGAGCTTGTTAAATATTTATGCTTGTATTCTTAGTTTATTGTCAATAGATGGCAATATTGCATGACGGGGCATATTTACGATTGAACGATTTTTTTTGAATTGATTCAGTCCATTTTAAAATAGAACACTATTTCAAGTAAGTATAATTACAGTTCAATAAAAAAGCAGCATATATCAGATTAACAGAAAAAATGTAAAAAATTGTAAATTACTCACCAAGGTTGAGAAGACTATCATTATTGACCTAGTGCCAAAATTATATCTCGAGTTGCTAAGCAACTAAGGAATACAATAATAGTCTTCTCAACCGTAGTATACTACTTTATTATTATAATAATAATAACAGATTTTAATATGAATATTTACTTGTTTTTAAATATTCACAAAAATGAAGTAGGCTGTATTTATTTTATGTGAAAGTTTGCATTATTGACAAGATCAAAAATAATTTATTAATGACCTAGGTTACTATTTTAACGTTTTATTTATTTAGGTGAAATGTAAAAAAAATATTGAAACACGAATATTTATATAACTAAGTTTAATAAACGAAATATGAATTATAAAAGATAATTAAAATAAGTAACACTATGAAAAAAGAAACATAAACAATATTTTTACACTAACAATTATCAATAAAAACTTAAAAACTAAGATTATTTATTTAAATCTTAACACTACGCAATATCACCAACTATTCATGATTACTACACGTATCAATTAGACTGTCTTCACGATCTTCTGCTCCGAGTTTTTATAGTAGAACAATTAAGTTTTGAAATGTTCTCCCATCCTCTCGAAAACAGAACAATAGAGACGAGCGAACCAGTCGTGACAGGTCCGCTAGCGGCCGTCGCCCGCGACATTACCTTGGGATCACTACATTATGTTATCTATTTAACACTAGTGAAAATAATTTCTCATGTCAAGTGAAAGTAAATAATAATAATAATAATAATATTTGACCCCAGTCATTGGTGGTTGCTTGGGCTAGCACTGAAAATACATCTTTATTGTAAATGTTCTTCTATTTTAAAATTATTTAGGTTGAAAGGGATATAAAAATACTCATTTTATTATTTAATTTTAAATGAACCCTGTCATAAGTAGATGCTGTATAGTTAGTGTTCTTTCATTTTAATGAATAATTATTGTGATATAATTTAAAGAGCATGGTTTCAATGTTTCTTACAAACTGTTCATTAAATTTTTATTTTGCATAAAGCACGATTTATGTACAGCAATAATTACAACACTCCAATTACAGCCGTTGTAAAAAGCATTAAAATATGATATGAATGTTTGTTATAGTGTAATATGGTTTATGATCTCATTAAAATAATGATAGTAGAAATTCCAGCTGTAATAGCGGGCCAAATAAAAGTAGGCTATGTCATTAAATATATATCACCAACACACATAGTTCTCTGCTGTTTATTCTCAATTGTTTACTCAACGTGTATTGGATTATTGATTGTGAATATTAAAAACAAAACAAATCATATACATTACACAGCAAACTGAATTTTTATTAAAAATAAATAATGTTGTGGGTGTTTTTCATTGAAAAATAAACTTATATTTCTGTCAAAACATTGTTATGTATTACAATTAAAAACAAAACTACTGTATCATCCATTGGTAAAACATCGGTTCTCAGGGAAAACCTAGAGTCCTCAAAAACAAAAGATATCAGGACAACTCTTAAAAAAAAATTATAAAATCACAGGAGAATCGTCATGAATACGAAGTAACGACAACTCAATTCTAACAAATGATTCTTAAATCACACCATTCTTGACATTTGTCTTTTATTCATTTGTCTGCATAGGCATCGGGGCTCATGCCCCTAAAGAAAATTTTCTTAGAAGCAAAGACCCTAAGGAAAGCGCAACATTTTTTTACTTCAGTAACAAAGTCCTGAATTGTTATTACTTTAAAGAATTGTTGTACCTTCCATTTTTAGTAACTGACTACTACCTTTAAATGGGTGCGAGGTACCTTTTTAAAAATATTACCAGTAAATTTCTAGCATCAAATTACCTATGTATACAAGTTTTCATTTTTAAATTCCCATTAGTTCAGTCACAATTACAGATTGAATATCAGCCAATAGGAATCTGGTGCCCCGAAAGCGGTCTAGTTCAGTCGGTTTAGAAATGGAGCATGTTTCAGAGATTGCTCTAATTCTTGGCCTACTGAAACCGGAGCATGTTCTGGAGTAGATTTAACTGTTCTGCATTATGGTCTGGTTTCTGTGGATCAGGAATTAGAGCACTCAGAAGTATTTGCTCTAATTCTTGGCCCGCTGAAAATAGAAAATGTTCTGGAGTAGATTTAGCTGGTCTGGATTATGGTCTGGTTTCAATGGGTCAAAAATTAAAGCACTTAGAAGTTTTTGCTCAAATTCTAGGTCTGCTGAAACTAGAGCACATTCTGGAGTGTTTGCCCTAATTTTTAATCTGATGAAACCAGGGCACATTCTCGAGCAATGAAGCTCTGTATTTGTGCTCCGTTGTTAGTGGACCAAAAATTAGAGCAAGTATTCCGAATGCTCTAGTTCTTGGCCTACTTAAACCAGAGCGCATTCTAAAGCATTAATGCTTCGGATATTTTAGTGGTTTCAGTAGAATAAAAATTATTCATCCCTTTTTAATTTTCTTACAACTTTATGTTTTGATTTACGTCATTATAAAAAATTTTCCCACCAAGAATATTTTGAAAAGTCAGCCCTCATGTTCGTCTGTTAATACGCAACAATATTTCGTATTTTTTTTCAAAAAAATCATCTCCCTTATTATATTACTTATAAATAAGATAATATAAAAAGGACGACACCTACTTATACACAGATACATACTCATTATTCCGTATGCAACGAAGTAAAACAAAATACAGAACTTAAATAAAAGAACTTTTCTACGAGCGATGTAGATGTAGTGAGTATATTTATTAAATTCCTGATATAAAAACTAAGCACCCATATCTGGCCGAATTGTATCTCGTACAAATTCGCGCTATCTTCAATCACATGAAGAGAGCAACGTCCCTATCAGGCAGCGGCGTCCCAAGTGGGGCACGAGCGTGCTTGTTTCAAATTATTGTTATTTACATCGGCGGGAAATGTGGAAAGAATGCGCGATAAAAACTCAACAAGCAACCAGGAAGAAATACAGCCCTGATACCGCGATATGTACACAGCAGGGATGGGGACGAATTAAGATAGGACGAGAATTTATGTACGGAACGAATTATCTAGATTAGTTTATTTATAAAGTATATAATGAATTTAGTTACAACACATCAAGAACAATTAGATTGAAGTATTTTCAATTTTAGTTATTTTTACTTTGTGTCAACAGAAGATACTTTCTGGTTTTCTGTTTAGTCAAATTTAATCTGGAATAAAAAGGTACAAAAGTCGAGACAAACTAATTCAATTTTCCTAAATCTAAAAATATTATCGATTTTTATTTCAAGTAATTTTTAGTATATTGAATGTATACCGATAAAATAAATAAGTATTTTTAATTTTGTGAAACTATATGCTGTATTTAGGAATTTGTAATTTATTACTATTTAATATATGTCTATACTAAATCCGGAAAATGAATTTTTATTTCATATTATGTTGCATTTCCATGTTTACAATTGTGATTTCAGTCCGGTAAATGATACTTTACAGTACTATTTTTCTTTACTGTACTGTATAAATAATTTTTTTTTTAATTATATGTCCTTTAAATGATTTTAAAATATTTGTACATTCTTATATTTTGTAGTACTAAATTTAAATTCTTTAAATCTGACATTTTTTTATTATAATTCTATTGAAAGTTTGTGCTTTACATGTCATAAGTGACAGATGACAGCCTTTCTCTTCTTAAATTTTTCAACAACAACTAAATTTTTATTTTATGGAACTAGTCCGATAAATCTCATTTACTAGACTTTAAATTAGTCGGGGAAACAATTTGACTTCAATTCTGAAAATTTCAGTAGAGGAAGTGGCTTTTGATTAAAACAATATCTGTGCTAAATTATTATATAGTACAACAAGCATGACATGATATTCATTTCATACGAGTATGAATGGACATTCCAAGTGAGTTGTGCACTATACTTTTTCTACGACCACGATACTATAAAATACTAAAAATTAAACAATACGATTTTTGACAGAACTATGAGATATGAATTTATACCTTAACGTTGTCTATATTGTTACCCTGGGAAATAAAAATGTGTTTACAATATACTATGTATTTGTAGCAATAACAAAGATACAACAAGAAAATATCTTATTGGTCGTAAAAAAAATATTTCTACTACAGTTCTATTCCCAAATCTTTAATTTTAAATCTACTAAAGTAAAGCCTAAATCAAATTATATTGAATACAGTTTCCAAATTCTAAATATTACATTATGGTAAAAGTGTCAATATGTTTTTTTTTTATTATACACTTTAATATATACTTCCTATGGTATGGCACACCATTCCTATGTAAAATCAAGTACTTAAAATACTTATTTCGTGACCACTTTACTTGAATTTTATTGCTATTCGGTAGTCAGTACAGTAGGTTTTGAACCATTCGGACACAGCTATATTTATTTTCGATTAAACATAAGTGAACCCGCTAGCTGTATGAGAATATTTACTCTGTTACATTACAATGAATCCCAGTACATAATAAACAATGCAAAGCCACCCTTCAATTAAACAATTAACCCTGCGCATACCCTTGTTTAAAAACGTCCGCAGAAAGGGCAACGACACATAATGTTCATTCGGCATATAAACTTAAGATAATATGCGGTAATCTGATTAGGGTGGTGTCTGCAGGAAGACTTACAAGTTCCATTGTTTCCTTAGGCAACCAGCCCTCTCGGATTTCACCAGGACTGGGCCCAGGGGGAAACAAATTATGAGATATTGTCACTACGGGCTTGGAATGTAATACCGTCATAAACATGCGCTCTTTTAAAATGTAAAGTCCTGAATGGAGATAATACACGTGGCGACTCGAACTGACAAGATCTTCAAATGTAATTTGCACTAGTGAATATTGTCAGTGTAATTCGAATGTGGTTGGTTCAATACACTAAAATAATGTAATTTAATTGGGTATCAGATTTTTATGTTACTTCTTCTTCTTCCTATTTTTGTTATTTCATCATACAAGTCTTTTTCCTTTATTTGTTTCTCTGTTTTGCTTTTCCTGTTGCAATTATCTTCACTTGTCTATTAAGGTTCGTTCTTGTATCAAAAACACTTCATGTGTTATTTTCTAGTCACTTGCAGTATTTATTCTATCCAACTTAGTCTTTCTTACTCTAAATTTCATCCTTAAGGTGTTTAACTTTTCATGTTTTTTTCAGCGATGTCTATTTTGTCTATGATCCACAGAGTATAGTGGGTTCTGAATGAATTGAATTTTTAATTTTGTTAATATTTGACGAATCTAGGGTAAGAATTCTAAACCTTACATTCTACTCAAAAGGGAAGGTCTTCAAGTTACTAGTGAATGAAATATATTTTTTAAACAAATAAAACTAGAACCAATAATGCCAAAACTAGAAAATAGGCAGCTGAAGTGATTTGGACAACAGAACGAACCATGATAGACTAGTAAAGATAATTAAAATATAAAAAGCGAAAGAAAGAAAAACAGGAAACTAACAAAGGCTAGTATGATGAAAAAATAGAAATAGGAAGGATAAGCGGTAAACTATAAAATGATTTAACAATTCCACTCATGATTTATCATCCAATTAAATTACAATATTTTGGTGACTTGATCAATCAAATTCGAATTACATTGAGAATTTTCACTAAAGAAAATTACCGTGGAAATTTACGACTAAACAGGCGTTGTTCTAGGTATATTTCTAGTTATACCATTCGTAAATTTTACTTGTAATTTTTGCCTAGCTCACTCCTGCTTGTTACTTTGTATTGTCGCACATTTTCATCGCAACAATCAATCGTGATCTTAACTTGAATTCTAGTCGCTAATGGTATTACACATATGAAAATCATTGCATATGACTAAAAAGCCTGAAAGAAATAAATTAATAATTTTAGTAATCCAACAAAGAATCTCCCAGATGAAAAATGATTTGTAATTTAAAAATGAAAATTAATAAAATCGGTGAAACAGAAATTCTTTGATTTCTAAATATATCTTTATACTGTATTAATTTCGTGAAAACAAGTATGTACATGATACATTTTCCTGTTTCCACTTATATTAAATTATCAACATGTTCTGATTATGCTTTTACTGTCACTGCCACCTTAGTCTTCTTTATTTCCCCTCCGTTTGTCATCCACATTGAAAAATGTACAAAGATATCTGTGACTCAATCCACACCAACGTACAAAGAGCTACGCAGCTGACAGCCAAAACAAAATTAAATTTAGCCATTAAAATACATTACATTGTCAGCGAAAAAACCATGTAGCGGTCTTTTAAAGTCTATTACATTATGTAACGTACGCGCCAAAAAATGGCCACGGCAAAAAATTCATTAGTCCCTAACTTCATTTTTTAAATTAATAAATGAACTCGTGCTAGTAATTTGTAATTTTCAAGAGCATTTTCAGGATAGGATTCCTTTGCTACGTTCAATTTTTTGTCAAAGGTCGTTGTTCTATAACGCTTTTAAGTTAAGTGAACTACAAAGTATCTAAATTGGAAGGTACTCATTTCTTTTCTGCAACGTTTTTTGATAAAGTATTTTCCGAAAATATACAGAAATATACTTTGCAGTTATGTTTTAGTTATATCGTGAATGCAAGGTACATTATTATTATACATAATTTGTAATGATCATAGTTGAAAAATGTAATTTGAAAATCAATCAAGCAAGATAAAGATTATGGTAGTAGGAAGAGGACAAACAATTGAAAATATAAAAATCAATAATAAAAAATAATAGCTGAATAATTTCCAATATCTATACACAATAATAGAAAATAATGGTAAAAAATATTTAGATATTAATGAGCGCATAAATAAAAACTCAAGAATAATTCAAGCAATGAAACAGTTTTATAAGGAAAGAGGGAAATTACCAACAAAACAAAAATAACGGTTTACAAAGCGATATACAGATCTATACTAACATATGGTTGCGAAAAATGAGATATATCACAAATAAAAAGTAAAACACAGACACTAGAAATGAAATATCTGAAAAGAGCACAGACGGTAACACACTTGGACAGAATAAGAAACGATACAATAAGAAAATAGATAGATCCTAGACTTTACAAAAATGCACCAATTAGCAGGGTGGGATCATTTGCTCAGGATGTCCAAATCGAGATAAATGTGGATGACAAAAGTAAATAAAAGAAGGACCGTGGAAGACCAAAGGACACCTGGAATACAGGGTTGGCAAAAATCATGATTTATTAAAAAAATAAAAAATCATTAATTTTAAAAAAAAGCAAGTATTACTGCACTTTTTAATTGCTTTAAAAAGCAATATAAATATTTTATTTCATAAACGAAAACGAAATCTGTAATAAAATCAAAACGATTCATCTGAATCTAGGAAGAGTAACAAAGAATTTTTTACTTTTGTTATATATTTAAATATTTATATTTTTCTTCTGTTATACGAGAATTAGAATGATAAAATACCATATAATTTTAAGATATATATTATTGTATACAGAATATATTTCAGTGAGTATTAATTCTTTCGTAGAAAATAATTAAATTCTTATTATAATTATTATATTTTTTATCTTCGATAAAAACCAATGATTTTTATTAAAAAAACAATTAAATAACGTGTAATTATAACGTTATAAGTATGCTGTTTTTAGATAAATAAAGTAGGTCATAAGTCACTAGTGAGCTAAATATATTAGCTCACTGCTTTTTGGTTCGTATCATAGTAATTACGTTATAAAACCTTCTCTACACTATTTTGTTCCTAAATGTCATTTAGAAATTCCATCTGTCAAAAATCTTATATGTATTTTATATCAATGATTAAAACTTTGTTGGATAAAATGTTGTATGGCACACGTGTGTTAATTACCTAAGTCACTAGAAAAAATACCACACTCGGCATAATGGCCTCGTGAGCTAAACTTTTCCCACGTGACTTATATGTAATGTAACACACTGGTACCATAAATAACTATTATATTTTTCTTCTGTTACATGAGAATTAGAATGATAAAATACCATATAATTTTAAGATATTATTGTATACAGAATATATTTCAGTGAGTATTAATTCTTTCGTAGAAAATAATTCAATTCTTATTACAATGATTATATTTTTACCTTCGATAAAAACCAATGATTTTTATTAAAAAAATTATTTAAATGAAATAATATAATCAGACCAACCCTGATAACAGATACAAGATCCTACAGCAGTGGGTGAAATTCGTGCATAACTAAAAGTCAAATAAGAATGAACTATAAAATACAACAAGAATTAGAAGGCGGAAATATAGAAAAAAAATGAAAACCCAAACAATGAGATGAAGATCTTTAATTAAAGTAATTCTTGACGATTGACCCTTTACCAAAACCCTTAAAAATTCATATGTGCGCATCTAAATGCAGTGCGTGGAAGAAAACATCTTGCATTTAACCGTTTCTATCTCCCATCTTCAATCTTGTTATCTTCGCGCTCACAATCTTTCATTCGGCAGAACTCTCGGAATGACAATAGCAATAACACTAGCAGTTACATTCAAAGTAATCTCTCTTAGGGTACTATGCCCTGTTCCCTTATCTGCTCCCGTTGCCCTGCGTATGATAACTGGGACTCAAGGGGTTAATCAAATCATTCCCGACAAAAATATTAACTTGAAGGTTAGGGGAAGCTTGTTTATTATGTAGATTTTAAGTTTATAAGCATAATAATAATAGTATCATGTCATTTCATTGTATAGAGCAGAAGAAATCAAGGTTAGAATTCCTTCTGGTTTTAGATAATTTTACTTGTATTATAGCTAGGGTAACCCGATGTCCCGATTTAGTATTCCCACTTTCTTTTAACTATCCTGATTTATCCGAAATTAGACGTAATAGATATTAAGGATGTAAGTTTGATAGTTTAAATTGATCTTAACATACATTTTTGATTAAATTCTGACATTTTTTATCGATTGTTGTGATAATTACGATTGTTTATTTGTTTGAAGAAAAAAATATTTTTCCAAATCGATATTAAAGTATACGATATCACTCCACGAAGTTAGGCAAAATAGTAGCTAAAGTTCAACTTTACAGACTCTTATGTCAAAATTTAAGTTTACGGACTCATCTGTCAACCTTGAATTACCCCCTATTTTAAATGTATTATATTTTTACAGTTTTTTTAGCACTACCTAAAATAACAAATATATTATTCTATAATACTATTAGTGAATTATTTATTATTTAACGTTGATAATAATTTATCGGATTTAATGCAGACCACGTCTAAACACGTGTAAACATAAATGAAAATTATAAAGAAGTATTTGACACTTTGACAGTACTTTTGCTATCACAGCCATCCTTGTCGCAATAGCTAGCTGACGTTTTCAAATACAGAATGCTATTTATTTATGTTTCTAATTTATAAGTTACCGATTTCGGGAAAAATATAATATATATGTAGTGCCCTTTGCTTGCTTCATAAAGAAAGTAGTAGGTGTTGTTCAATAAAATGTTTCACCAGATGTTTTTAGTTGCTATGTATTATTGAGTTGTCAGATTTCGACTAGAATAAACAGCAATATTTGTGTTCGTTAAATTTATATTTATTTTTATATATATTTTCGATTATACAATATTATTAACTAATATTTTTACATTGGTGACCCCGAACTGAATCTTCGCACCTTCGTTTTCGTCATGGAAGATGTACACCATGACTCTCTACCACTTCATCCTTCGGAAGCCGAATCTGTTCAACTTTCGACCCTCTCCACTTCTTTTAAGATTCCTGAATTTTGGCCGGCCGATCCAGAGCTTTGGTTTTCTCAAGTTGAAGCTATTTTCGCTTCCCAGAGGATCACTTCAGAGAGAAGCAAATTCGTAAGACTAATTAGTGCCTTAGGCCCACAGTTTGCCGCTGAGGTAAGAGACTTAATCATTGCACCTCCAGTGGAACAACCGTACTCTGTAATTAAAAAGGCACTGATTCAACGATTAAGTATTTCTGAAAAAGAAAAGCTACAACAACTATTAACATCTTCTATTATTGACGACAAAAAGCCTTCACAAGTCCTACGATACATGCGTCAGTTGGTCTCAGGGAAGCTACTTGACGAAACTATCCTCGAAGAACTGTTCATGCAAAAATTACCATTATCAACTCAATCCATTATTTCTTCTTTGTTGCACTGTTCCCTTGAAGAGAAGGCAGAAGTCGCAGACAAAATCGCGAGCATTTCCCAACCTTCAATAGCATCGATCTCGCAGGAAACAATTTCTATCAAAAAACTATCAGAAGATGTCAAGAAGTTGCAGTCACAACTAGAACTTCTGACCACGGAATCACCTTCTCTCTGTTGGTACCACAAGAAATTCGGAAGCAACGCCAAGAAATGCACACCACCCTGCAACATGGAAGATTCTTTCAAAAAGAAAAAGGTTCTTCTCAACGAAACTGCTATAAAAATTTCAACTAATACAAAATTAATACCTTGTATTTCCAGTTGTCATCATCTTAATGTATCTGCAACACTATTTTATTTGACGGACAGAACGTCTGGGCAACGTTTCCTGGTGGACAGCGGTGCTCAGGTTAGTGTCATTAAGGTTGCATTTAACGAATCTAAACTGAAATTGTTACCTATTTCTTTACAAGCTGCCAATAAGTCATCTATTGACACATACGGTTTCAAAACTTTGACATTAGATTTCGGTCTTTCAAAACCTTTTACATGGAAATTTGTCATTGCAAATGTTCAATGCTCAATAATCGGAGCAGATTTTTTGACACATTTCAAATTAACTGTCAATATGTCAAAGAAACAAGTTTTAGAATCGGATCAATACACAAACAAAATACACTTCATAAAAAAAACCCAAACTCCTATTTCACCACAATCTTACTCAGAATTACTCTCACATTATCCTTCTCTATTAACAAATAAATTATATTCAAAATGTCAAATCAAACATAAAGTAAAACACTGTATAACTACTACCAGTTCCCCAACTTTTGCAAAACCACGCCGTCTAGCTCCTGAAAAATTGATGGAAGTCAAAAAAGAATTTAATAATATGCTAGAGATGGGTATAATAAGACCTTCTTCTAGTTGCTGGGCTTCACCCTTACACTTAGTTCGAAAAAAATCGGGAGAACTACGACCCTGCGGAGATTATAGAGCTCTCAATTCACAAACGATTCCGGACAGATACCCACTTCCTCATTTACAAGATTTTACGGCAAACTTACAAAATTCAAAAATTTACTCTAAAATAGATTTAGTAAAGGCGTATAATCAAATACCAATGGATGAAGAATCAATAGCCAAAACAGCAATTACAACTCCATTCGGTCTTTTTGAATACATAGTTATGCCGTTCGGTTTAAGAAACAGCGCTCAAACTTTTCAACGTTTCATTGACATCGTCACGAGAGGTTTAGACTTTTGTTTCGCTTATATAGACGACATACTCATTGCTAGCAATTCTCCGGAACGTCACTATGAACACCTAAAAATTATTTTTGACAGATTACAAAAATTTGGTATTTTCATCAACAAAGATAAATGTCAATTCGGTCAAAATCAAATATTATTTCTAGGACATAACATTTCTCCTTCCGGAATCAAACCTGTACATGAAAAAGTAGATAGTATTTATAAATTTCCAATGCCAAAGACACAAAAACAACTACGAGAATTTCTTGGTTTAGTAAATTTTTATCATCGCTTCATCAAAAACTGCGCTACTATTTTACATCCAATCAACAAACTATTGGATAACAAAAAAAATAGTTCTAAAGAAATAATTTGGACTAAGGAAGCTACTAGAGCCTTTAATATGATTAAAACTAAACTAACACATGAAACAAATCTTTCTTTTCCAATACACGGTGCAAAAATTAATATTATGGTTGACGCATCAGACATCGGAATCGGTGCTGTTCTTCAACAATTCGTCAATAATCAATGGGAACCACTCTCTTTCTTTTCGCGAACTTTTAACTCGACTGAAAAACGTTACAGCACATTTAGTAGGGAACTTTTGGCTATATTTTCAGCGATAAAAAAATTCAGATATTTCCTTGAAGGTAAAGAATTTTTTGTTTTAACTGATCATAAACCTCTAACTTTCATTACAAAAATAGCCAGCAATAATACTTATTCACCTCGCGAAATGCGGCAATTAGATTACATTTTTCAGTTCACAAATGACATACGTCACATCTCTGGCAAAAATAATCCAGTTGCGGATGCCCTTTCTCGCATTTCCATAAACATCCTATATTCAAATAGTCAAATAGACTATAATCAGATTGCAAAAATGCAACAATATGATCAGGAATTACAAGAGTTACTCGAAAACAAAAATACAAATTTAATATTTAAACAAATATCTCTACCTAAAACAGATGTTAAATTATGGTGTGATATTTCAACAAACACTTACAGACCATACATACCAAAACAATTCCAAAATCTTATATTCAAACATTTTCATTCATTCTCACATCCGGGAATTAAATCAACAATTAAATTAATTACTTCAAAATTCATTTGGAAAAATATGAAAAGATATTTAACTGACAAAACAAAACAGTGTTTACAATGCCAAAAAGCTAAAATAGTTAAACACACCAAATCACCTATTTTTCAATTCACAACTCCAACTTCACGTTTCAGTTCAATTCATATCGACTTAGTCAAATTACCAAATTCACAAGGTTTTTCTTACCTTCTTACTTGCATCGACCGTTTCACCAGATGGCCTGAAGCAATACCTTTAAAAGATTGTTCTGCACAATCAGTTGCAACAGCTCTACTTGATGGTTGGATATCACGGTTTGGTGTACCAGCAACAATTACATCTGATAGAGGCCAACAATTTAATTCCTCTCTTTTTCAAAAACTACTAAAACTTTTAGGAACACATCATATACAAACAACAGCTTATCACCCTCAATCAAATGGCATTATTGAACGTTTTCACAGACAATTAAAAACTTCCTTAAAAACCTTTCAAAATCCTTCACAATGGATCAGTTTCCTTCCGTTGGTCCTTCTTGGAATACGATCCTCCGTAAAAAATGATATAAATTGTAGTTCTGCAGAACTCGTGTACGGCACGAACCTTAAATTTCCTGGAGAATTAATTCCCACAACTAAACATAACATATTAAATAAAGCAGAAGCAAATCAATATTTAACACTATTAAAAAACACAATCAATAAATTTACTCCAATCACTACAAGACTATCAACAAAAACATCACACAACATCCATCCAGATTTATTCAAAACTTCCCATATTTTAATTAGAAATGACACTATTGGTCCCATTCTTAAACCAGCATATAATGGACCTTTCAAAGTTGTCAAAAGATATGATAAATTTTTTAAAATTCTTATAGATGACAAGATAGAAACAGTGTCAATAGATAGACTTAAACCAGCTTATATCAATCATTTTGATTAACACAGTTCAGCAACCTCAATGACACAACTGTCATTCCGTTATATTGTTAATTTTTTTGATTTTTTACAACCTACTACTTCCTTTCTTGGGGAGGGCTTGTGTAGTGCCCTTTGCTTGCTTCATAAAGAAAGTAGTAGGTGTTGTTCAATAAAATGTTTCACCAGATGTTTTTAGTTGCTATGTATTATTGAGTTGTCAGATTTCGACTAGAATAAACAGCAATATTTGTGTTCGTTAAATTTATATTTATTTTTATATATATTTTCGATTATACAATATTATTAACTAATATTTTTACATATATATCACAATTAATTTTTTGTTTTTATTACTCATATGGTTTATTCAACTCGGCTATCGCCTCGTAGAATAAAGTCCATATTAGTACCTAATAAAAAATATATACTTTAGTACTTTGATATACAAATAACTACTTAATTTCATCAAATCATTTGATATGGGTAAATATGACGTGTCTGACTCAGATAATGTTCCATATAACATTGAATTCTATTTCTATTGTTATTTGTCTTACTAAATAAATAATTTTTCATAATGGCATTGAGTAGCACTCAAATTACTAATTATATTAGCGCACTGTCTTAGATAAATAAACTTAGAAATATAATAAATTTTTTAATAGTAATGTCAAAATGCTTTGTACCGGAATGGTATCCAAAAAATCTGATCACCCTAATTGTAGCAAATGACCTACAGGTCAATAACATTTGAGTTAATGTCCAATATCTTTGGTAACCGTTGAATTTTCTCGGCGATTTGATTAAATTTGCGGACCAGATTTGAATGCAGTGAAACACCGCAGGTAAATTATGAACTCGGCTACTCAAAATAATGAAAAATAAATCTCTACCAACGCTGGCTTCGTTCTAACCGCGCTATCTAGTAAGCAGATCTAGTACTAACGCTTTTACTGAATATTAATGTCTGAAAATTGAAATTTATTGTCAGCCTTATTAGAAGCTCGGAATCGTAAAAACGTTATTTCAAAATGGCTGATCTCGCATTAAATTTTAATTTGGACGACATTTTAAAGCGTTTTAACATAATAATGCTCCGGTTTATTGGTTTTTAAATTATTTCATTAGCTTTTTGCACCTGTGGAGGTAAACTTTAGAGATAGCTTGTTTTAACTTTATTACCTTCGTAAAATCACACTATGTTTTATATTTCGATAGCTAACGGTGTTAAACGCTAAACTAAATGTCCAGCATGATTTATAATTCCTACGACCACAATTACTTCTAATAAAATATTAATTGCCTTCATTATTATTTATTCTTGTAGCTTTATATTATTCATTGAGATTCGATCTCAGCAATCGAATATTAAACGTACATAATAAAATAAATTCATCATCTCTACTACAACATTTCTAGATAGAACAGGGCCTTAAGTATCTAAGGTACTTGATTTGTGACAATTTTACTTGTATTTTAGTGGTATAAGTTGTTAGCCTACAGCCTCCTCAACTTACATATTAAAGTAAATTTCGAAATACTCGGACACATCGGAATTTTTATTTTGATTATTCTACTCGTCACTTTCATCCAATCAAAATGCTTCGTTTGACGTTTGATAGGTTTTCAGCGTAGAAATTTGATAAAACCACAGTATCATAATCAAGTTTACATTTTGTTGACATCAAAAAATCTAAATGTCATTTTTGCCACTCGTTTGTCTGTTACTAAGCAATAACTATTAGTATATTTTGCCAATAAACTCATGCCTCTTATTATATTATGATAAAAATTAGCGAAGGTAGAAGAACTACAGATTTCACACACCGCTTAATTCGAGTCATTTGCTAGAATTTTTATAAGATATATAGAGTCTGATTTTTCCAGTTTATCCTCAAGTCATCAATTTCTGTTTTAAGAATTATTAAACTTTTTTTAAATTGATAAAAAGATATCGAGTTGTTTTGCATGATTAATTTTGGTAAGAAATAAGGTAAGTCCAGAATGTGTTGAAAGATTTTATTTTAAATTTCGGAATAGTGGCCATCTTCAGGCCTACGGGTCAGAAAAATGTTTAAATCTTGTGTTTGTTATTCTATAAATATAGGATTTTATCGCTCTGTGCCGATGCTTCCTATAAAGATGAAGATAACCTTAATTAGAATTTACAGAAATTTTGTTTGGGGGTGATAATTAAAAATTTAGGGGTGCTCATAGCTCTGTAGCAAGTCTAAGTCAGCATATTCTAGTGGCACCATAAAGTATATTAATAGGTCAATTGATGTAATTCATAAATAGTATTGAGTAAACGTAAAACTAATATTTGCTGACTTAGTACTTGTTTTAATAGTATATATAGAGTAAAGGAATGGTTGTTAGAGGCAGAGAGAAAGAAGACAAGAAGAGTAGATGTAGAGTGGTATAGTGTAACGGTAGACGGTGGTGGCGGTCAGAAGTGTCATTAGATAAGAAATCAAATGTAAATCATTATTAATTAAATTTATTTATATTTTTATACTAACGTTAGCATTTTGTTTATTTCTATAAACACCGCCTAGTACTTCTTCCGTATCCGGTCTGACAAAGAACCCATTTAAATATTTTGTAATGCCTAAACTTATCGAGGAATAGGTTACAAATTGGTAACAGTGGCTCTGTAAGGGTGTTACAAGTTGGTAATAAAGTTAGCTATTGAAAGACGTGCAATAATTTGGTGGCGCCAGTCTCGTCGAAAGCGGTATTACAAATTGGTGGCAGCGGTATTATAGCACTCCCAAGTACCCCCCTAACTACGCCTATGGACACTAGGCTATGAAGACCCTTTGAACACTGAACTTTTTCAAACATGTCCGGTTATGACAATCGTACTGTAGAGTGTATATACCTCTGCCGTATAGCCATTGAGCACTCTATTTTAACGCGACGACATTTCTATGTATGAACCTAAACAAGTAATATTTGAATTATCAGAAATACGAATTCTACGAACTTTAAATATTAGAGTAGGTAGATTCTGATAATTCAAATATTACTTTTCATGGTTACGATTGAAGTCGTGAGGATTAATTTAGGAAACATAGTTGAAGGAAACACCCTGTCGTCACAGAATAGTTACATACAGAAGCGACACTCCGTGTCGGTACCTTTCATGTTCCCCTTTTCAGTTCTATGACCTTTAAAATTGTGCTCTTCCTCTATCTCTCTCTAAAATGTGAGAAAACTTTCCAATGGTTAACAATGAGCCCTTTAAATTTGTGCACATTCTCCATCTCTCTCTAATTGTCGTTTCTCTGTCTTACTGTCGCTTGTGTATAAACCTATTCTGTGCTGTCGTCAAAAATAGAATGAATGTGAGTTATAAAATATCACTTGGAATATTGCACCGATGCACCGGTGTGAAAAATAGTTGAAATTTAAATTCGGCGCCCATTTATAACCTGGTTGGAAAAACAAACAACAAAGCAGGCACGTAGTGCACGTTCAGCGAGTAAATCGGTGACAAAATGATCCACTAGTGTATGAATAATATTTACCATTAAGCTTTCGTTTGAAAGCGGGAGCTTAATGCAGCTTGTCAGCTGCAATCGAAAGCTCTCGTAGGGCGCCTGCCCGCGTCAGGATGCAGCCAGACGAACTGCTCTCCATTTTTATTATGCTCTACTTGAATATTCAATTTTTCTTTGCCTTGTCGTGACACACTTTCAGATGATGCAATTTAATTTTTATTGAGAAAAGTTTCAGCACTTTCAAACCTATCGGAAAATCTTAAATATTAACTTCCTCTTAACTTTGCAAACTGTGAATTAACTCATACAATACCATCTTTATTATATGAAGATTTAATCACTGGAGATGCTCTTTTCTTATTTTCTGTATTTCAGTCTTCTCCAGAGTCGAGCTGAACCTAACGAGATGGCGAAAAACTTTGGGTTCTTAGGTAAGACATTTTTTTTATTAAATTGTATATACCTAAATAAAGCCACCGTTTTACTTAGATAATAGGGCCCTATTATTAAGATGTCGAGAAATTTTGGGCTCTTAGACAAGACATTTTTTTTTATTAAATTTTATATACCTAAATAAAGGCATCGTTTTCGTTAGATAATAGGGCTCTAAAATTTATTTTTCTCGGCGGGCCTTTTTTCTTCAGTCCGGTCCTGATTTCACTGTCAATTGCTCGACAGGGGTAAAACCCAATCATAAATCAAAATTATGTAAAATATTTGAAAATTCAAACAATGAGAACAATATTTATACTGATTATTCCACACATGTCATTTTCACTTAATTAAAATGTTTCATTTGATAGAAATATGCAGTTTTTTAGAGAAAATTTTAATACATCATCATGGTTATATTTTGTAGATAAAAAAATTATCATTCGTGAAATAATCAAAAGTTATGTCACAAGTGATTGGGAAATACCTGAATATCTTTCAAGTGTTCGAAAAAATAAGAGAAAAAATATTCTAATATACATACTTTCTATGCAAAAGTGATATACTAGAATATTTCCAGAAAAAAAAACATTTAAAAAATTATAGCCATAAATATTAAAATATTTATTTTAAACTGTCATAAAATAGTTCTTAGTATCACTAGTCCAGAATAATTTGACAGTCTGAGCTAAAAAGAAAGCCTGCAAATACTCGCAAGAGTTTCTGAGCGTGTATTACACAAAAATTTTTTGCGCCGCTGATACTTTTAATTTATTAAAGAAATATCATTACTACTTAAAATTTTATACACTATAGTTTTTTATGTTAGTGTTAGTATTTTCGATTCACGTGGATATATAAATAATTCACTTGTTTTATTAAAAAAATTTAGTGACATTTGTTCTGAATTGATATTTTTCAATAATTTACATAATCATCATCATACAACACAAGTATAATATGAATATTAAATTTAAAGGGTTGTTCTAATTAACGTTTTACATTTCCAATATTATTTTTTTTCCGAATTTACAGGAGTAGAAAAAGTATAGTATTATATTTGAAATAATGGTAATTATATACTATACTTGAGAAAATCTGGTCTTGCGATATTACTTCTGATAATCGCTTATCTTTATAAGAAAATGCTCTAGTTTATTATTGTTCTAAATATTTATTGTCCTATATTCTTGCTCTAATTATTTTCCCTAGAATGCGTTTTAATTTCTAATGCAATTGCTGTAGTTATTATCTTTGCTAAAGGGTATTCATTCATAAAATGTCATCTTTATTATGTTCGAATTTAATAACCATAGATGCTCTTTTCTTATCTTCAATATTTAATATTTCCCTATTATTATTATTATTATTATTACATCATCAGAATAATAATCTTTGGCACTTTAACATCGGGAGAATTTTGATTACACTTCCGTACCGTACTTGCATTTTATTGATATGAGTATTCAGTCTACATCCTCTGCAAGAGATCTTTAGCTTATAATAGGTGCATTCTTCTTGTCGTACTTGCATTTAATTTATATTTAAAGTGAAGTGAATGGAAATGATAATTTCGAGAAGTAAATATATTTCAGCCTCATTTTGAGCGAAGCATAATAATACTCAATTATGTATGGAGCGTATACATAGATGTTCATTTGAAGACAAAAATAGGAAACAATTTAGTTAATTTTAGGTAAAAATATATTTCTGAGATAAATTAGTGGCTTGCGTTTGAATTTATTATGTTACCCAACAAAAAATAATAAAGATTCAATATGATTCAGAGTTCCGGTAAGTGATTACAGTTAAAAATAGCGGTTGATAAACTTCTTACATTTCATGACGTCAAAATGAATAAATAATTAGCTAATTGGTATATTTTGGACATCAAATATTGATCAAGGTAAGGTCAAGCAACAAAAACAAAAAAGACTATGAAACAAGTAGCCTACTTTCTTATTAATATGTTCTCACAGTAAAATTGTCTCGTATTCATTTTTTATTAAGTTTTTTATTCATGTAGTCAATTTGATCCAATCAGATACACCAATATTTTATTTACTTTGTATAATCATCTTCGATAAAAATAATGTCTAATGCATTCTCCTTACTAAATATGAGTGTACACATATATAGAAATCGGTGGGTCAGTTGGTTAGCGCGTTCCAACTCAAACTGAGAAAAATTGTAAGACCTTGGGTTCACATCCCAAAACAATTAGTCGTAGAATATTGAAATTTTATTTATGTAGTTACTATAACATCTAGTTATGCACCTCCATTTTCGGTTCCAATCATCATTTCAAAGAGCAGTTTACTTTTAGCAGAAATTAATTAATTATTAAAAATAATAATTTATTTGGCTTTTAATTTTTGTAGGAAACATTTGATAATAAATTAACATTGACAACTGCCAGAATATATTTCGTGAGAAAAATGTAACGAAATAAATGAAAACCTTATAAATTTTTTGCAAGTTTTAAACAATTAAATTAGTTTTGTGTAATGCAATAAGGAGTAGTGATAAACATTTTAATAAAATTTTCAAAATATGACACATTTTGAATGGAAGGTCGACGGTATGAAACGAATGGAAATGGAAGAATGATAAGTTTAAATGAAGTGCAGCAAAAAAAGTGTCTAATTTAGCGTACAAGGTAGTCATGTGGTGTCCACATCAGATTTGTTACTTTTGTTTTAACGGTGTAGTGTAGATTATCAAAAGTACGAGTTGGTGTTCACTAACCAAGTGATCCACCGCTGCCTTTTAATGTAGATGGATGTTCACATCCTATAAATATTGAAACGTCCCTTCTTTGGAATTTGCGAAATTAAGCAAAAGTCAGTGGCTCTAAAAATCCCCGTCCATCCATCTAAGTTACAGGATTCAGGATCTAAATGGGTGGTGGGTGATTTTATTCCTGCCACAAGACCGGAAAATTACCAGACTCCGGTTGTTTCCGGTAGAGCTGCACGCTCAGAAACATCCTTCTTACAGACAGGAAGCGGGTGAACAGCGGTAGTCAAACAATGGCTCAAAGACCAGCCGAGGAAGCGTCTGACTCAATGAAGGAGATTGTTTGCTATGTCCGATATCAGCTGCCAGTGCAGTAGGAACAGGATTTTATCCAGGGGTTCACAGAAGTAGTTTCAGTGAAAACATATTTTGTACAAAACAAAATTGTAATTAATTACGATAATACAATGATATAGATTTTCCACATGATGTCAGATTCTCTTCGTGCTCCGTTCACGTAACTATAACTTACTTCCATAGCAATATAAGTCGTAAATTTGTGATAGTATTTATTATTTTCATACTATTGTCAACGGAATGTTACAGAAAATAATAGTCCTAGTAGTATTGTAATTATGAAACTGATACTAGTTTCATATTTTGACGTATGTATTTATGTACAAAAGATTTTGATTGTTATTTAATTAATCTAAAATTATTTTAATTCTCACAAATTTGTATGAATCGATGTAATTTTCGTTCTTCTTTGTCTTTTTTTTTTTTAAATATGAAAAATATAATTATACGTTATGTGTTAACAAAAATTGACAAAAAAAAATAATTCACACTCGTGAATTTAGAAGAACTGCCAAAAACATAAACAAAACTATGACTTAAACTGTGAATTAGAACAAATGTTGATCTACGGATTAGCTTGATTCTTGAATCAATCAATCATTATAAATGTACCTACTAATGGTAAATTATACAATAAGTGACTCTGAATGTGAATACTTCAATTCGTACTCGAAGGATATAATGTCTTACATTCCTTGTAGCTTCAACAACTATTTTATTTGATAGAAACTCAACTAAAGAGTATGTAAGAAATTTGCATCTTTATACACAAATCGGTAAAATAGGAAAATATGGAACGACCTGTTTGAACTATATGAACCTTATATCATCTTTGAAACAACATTCTAAGATAAAACAGGATCTCTATTACTAAAAGTACTTGTTTCGTAACATTTTACACACAGATTCATAAAAAAATAGTCATTAATCCCTAGTACGTATTAGTTATACCCCTTTTATTTTATTTTTTAATTTGTTTTTTTGTTATATTTTTGTAATCAAACATATTTATTTATTTATTTTAGTTCAAATTGATTTCATTTTTACCATGAGCAGTGGAAAACCGATATGAACATTAAAATCAGAAAAATAGTATATTATATACTGAGGGACTAAGTGCACAATTTAATTCTGAGATTGAGGTTTATTTCACGAGCCGTAGGCGAGGGAAATAATCATCCTGTGGTATATACACTATTTTTTGCACTTCCGCATATACTTCTTAAAATAATAATTATTTGGTTGTTTTTATAAACTGTCATTACATGGCAGCTTTGAAAATAAAACATCATTTTGCATATTTTTATGGTGAGCTATCGAAAATTACATTCAGATAACTACTTTTTGTTGAAAAATGCTTGTTTATTAATTTAATCCCTTTGGAATTACTTCAGCATTTGAAAATGAAGAGTAAAGTAGGCTTTTAATCGAAGAAGTGCAAAAAGTATTTGCTATATTATAAGAAAAATAATAATTTTAAGGTTTCTGTTCCATGTGATATAAATTTAAGAAAAAAATATATTAAAAAAATTGTTTACAACCATATATCAATGAATGCTTGTATGTACCACAAATCTTCCTCTATATCATTTTAGAAAAAATGCTGATAATTATGTACAAATATTTCTAATTCCACCAAAATAGTGGAGTTATTTTTAGAACTAAATATACTTAATTCTATTTACGAATTGGGGACTGAAGTTAGTTTGACATTTCAGAATGTTAACAAGGGGTATAACTACTCCGGGTTAATAGCTTATCTTTTTTATGAATCTGGTTGTTAAGGTTTACTTACAGATTATAGTATATTCCAAACTGCTAAATAGTTGAATAAAATCAAAATTATGAGTAATTAAACTTTCAATTTTTAATAATATTACTGAAGTTCAATTCTTGTTCCTTTTCGTATTAAGAAAAGAAAAATGGCATATTAAAATTCTGTGTAGGTGTTCAAGGTTTTTGTTTCAAAATAAATCTGTAAAAAGCTTTGTAAGTGCGCGTAGGAGGATCAAAGCTTGCCGTGCATAGTGGGAAATGAGGAACATGTTATGAAAACAACCGAAAACAGAATCTTCATTTCATAGTAATTAACATTCCACCGCACCTTTAACACTACACTTCCCCTTTTCTAATTAAAACAACTAAACTAATTAGTAGATTTTCAACAAGACATATTAAATTACAAAAGGTACAGTATATGCCTTACGCTCTTCAAATTTACAGCGGATTTACTGACTTTTCATTTCTGATAGAATGAGGTCTTGCAAAAAGCTTAAGTGAACCTTATTATTGTTTAAATCGAATCTACAAAGTCTAATTTATCGCTCTGTATGATTTAATTCATTTTTATTTACATTTTATGTTACATAAAATAGATTTAAAGTATCATACTTTTAAAAAGTTGCAAAAAGTCAGCCAAGTTGTGACGTGTGTAGGATCTTTTGGAAGACATATTTGTTTTTTGATAAGATATAAAAATTAGAAAAGAAAAAAATATGTAAATTAAAATATCAGATCAAATGTTTATATATATATATATATATATATATATATATATATATATATATATATATATATATATATATATATATATATTAAATGTAATAATATAACACAATTTTATTTCTTGAAATATAATTTTTATTTGGGGTGAAGTTTTCTACGCATGGAAGGAGCATGGTGGCTTGTTACAAAGTTGGTAAAGTGGACAGTGCGTGATTAAAAGCATTGTAAGGCTTTTGTGTGCCACTATATTTGCACAAGATTATTCAATTTGTCAGTTTGGAAGTTAAAACATTATATTTGACGTTTGAAACGAAGTGAAGTTAGGCAAGAACCCTGATACGTCACTAGACAAGAAGGGAAGTGGGGTAATTCAGCCGCGTTTTTACGCACATTATTTTTAATTGCAGTTTTTTCATTATTAAAGATTAATTTGGGAAAAAATTAAAAATTCGGGACTAATATTTTTCATTATTCTATCGATTAAAGCTAAAAAATAAAAACCGTGCAAGACTTTATTAGTACTCAGTGTTGAAGGAATTAAACATTTTTTTAATGTTTACCACAAAATTTGAAAAACAATTCTATTTGTACCGATGTAAACTTTCAGACCATTGTGTAAAATAAAAACTTTGAAAGTATTTAACATTAATGCTTTGAAATTTAATTCTTTGCTACCTTTACTTTAAAAAGCTAAACGAAATATAAGCTCCTGAAAAGAAACTTGATATTTGTACTTGAATGTATTTGGTAGTAGAACATAATAATCCTGTAATACTTTTATAAATTTTATATAAACTGAATAATCTTTTATTCATATTTTTATTATATTTTACTTTCAAGGTATTTTATTTTTATAACTTATAACTTTTTATCTAATTTATATGAGAGAATATAATCATTTTTAAGATACCTACCTGTACACATAAGTTGGTATTTTCTTAAAAGTTAACATGAAATCATAGATTCCAACAAGCGAGATACTTTCAAAACAATTTATAGTATGCAAAAAGGTTGAAGTTTCATTTCTAGAAATTTTTACATAGAAACTATGTATTTAGAAACAGCCAATAAAAAATTCGTACAATTAGAAACGTGTAATAGGCCTAACTGACACTATAATACTAGATAATCTATGAATAAAGTAACTAAAAATTATCAAAAACCTACAAATTGATCGTCAAATAGTCAATTAGTTTTTAAAATATCTTCGTTTGAAGAAAAAATAGTATGTGTCATTCAAAGTAAAATTGTCTTTTTGTGCCTCGCCATACAAAATATCCCTTTTACTCTTTATAACACAATATATTATTTTTCAAGACTATTGAAGGATTATTTGCGGAAAATAGTTTTGTAGGCACTCTTTATTTTCACCAAGCAACATTTTTTTTAGTAACCTCTAAAAATGAAAATATATCAAGTTACTTTACTGTACCACCATTTGTAAAATCGCAATTATCGTAAACTTCAAATATACGTAATTATTTACATTTCAAGAGGTCTACAAGTTTTTTATACGATCAAACATTTATTAATATTAACAATTGAACTATTAAGATTATGATTATAAATTACTGCCCGGTAATTCCATACTACTTAAATAATATTTACGTGCCGTCACGAAACTAGTACCTTAGGTATATGAGACGCTGTTCCTTCTAGAAATGTAGTGCCACAGATGACGAAAGTGCTTTTTTAATGAATTTCATATTAATTTTTCTATCTACGCTCTCTGAAAAAGATCTAAACCTTATAGTGCGTCTGCTTATTGAATCACTTAGATACATCTGTATTTTATAATAGTTGTCTATTGTGAAAATCGAACCTAGATGTTACTTTACAATGAGAAAACAATTCAGCCATTGAACAAGTATTTTAACTGATGTAGCAACATATTTAAAGAAATTGCATTTACAGCTTAAACTTTCGATGTTTCGATCAACATTTCGTTTGCAAGTAAAAAGGCGATAACCATTGAGCTTTGTTCGAATTAGGTTAAGTAAAAAGTATTTACAACGTTCAATCACGAATCTTACGACCTGAAATGAATAATCAGCATATTTTCCTTTCGTGAACGAAAGATATTTGAGTAATCTTATCTGCGGGTAAAATTACGATGTTTTTTCCGCAGTATCTTTATAGTTATAGTAATGTTAAAGGTCAGGTTAAAACAACCCCTGAGTTGGAAATGACTATTGCTGCAAGTAGCTGTTTCGTTGTTTACATTTCATTCTTGCATTTTGTTTTCGATTCTTTGATGTTTTCAGGCTTTCGTTGATTGCAGGAATAATATTTAAGTTTTAGAGCGCATATAACCCTAGAATTTTAATTCGTTTGGAAGGAATATTTAATTTGAAAGTTTCCGGAGAATTCAAACTTTACTATTTCCTTAAGACCAAACTTTAATAGCAACAATATATTTGTTATACATAACAAATGAGTTGATCGATTTTCATTAAACTTTGAAATTTACTACTGTAGAATTACTCATTTTTCTTTTACGTTTCATAAAGTTTTGATTATGAGCTGTGGTTATAACGTGTTCATTTTCAGGAATAAACACACACAAACATCTCCAAACTTGTTTACTCAACACCCTAAATAAATACGAAGTAATTAAATAAACATTTGAAAACTCACAACAATTAATAATAACAAAAATATATGTTCATTTTTTCTTGAAACAAAATAATATATATTTTTTAGAAATCGATACTAAAGTTCACGATATCACTTCGGGTAGTTAGCCAAAGTAGTAGCTAAAGTAAAACTTTACAAACTCTTATGTCAAAATTTATCTTTACGGACTCATCTGTTAAACTGTATTAACCTATATTTTAATAGTACAAATTTTTGCAGTTTATTTTAGCACTGTCTAAAATAACAAACATATCAATCTATAATATTAATAGTGAATTTATTTATTATTTACCTTTGATAATAATTGATCTGATTTCATGCAGACGACTTCTAACCAGGTGTAAACATAAATGTAAATTATAAAGAAATATTTAATACTTTGACAATACGTTTGTTATCACGGCTATCTATAACTAGCTGACGTTTTACAAACACGTAATGCTATTTATTTGTTTTTCATTAATAATTTAACGATGTTGGAAAAAAATATAAAGTATATCTAAGAACTAAATTATTTTTTATTACTCACACGGTTTATTCTGATCGGCTATCGCCTCGTACAATAAATTCCAAATGCATAATAAAAAATTATACTTTAGTCCCTTGGTATACAAATTACTATTTCACTACTAGCCTCGACATCCACTGTTATTAACTTTAATTTGACATGAGAAATTGTTTTTCACTATCGCTTAATTGGTAACTATAGTCATCTATGTCAATATAAATTATTATTGATTATTGTCAATAATAAAAACGCAAATATATTGTTTCAATCAACACAAGATAAATGTAAAGTATAGATTCATAATTTGAATATCCCGACTAAATAAAATAAAAGTGTGTCCTTTTGTAATTTTCTCATGCGTTAAATAACTACTTTTCTCTCCTTACTTACATAAATTGCTATTATGTTAATAATAAAACAAAATAGTAAATATACCTTTTAGTAGGGCTGTGGAATTATGATATGAATTCTCACCTGAAACAAAAGAAAATACAAATATAAGAAAATATTAATAATATATCATTCCGCATACAAATATCCTTAATATGTCAACAAATATACGCTTCAAATAAATCGTATAATACAAGCACATCTTTTAAGAAATGTACCAGAAAATAAACATAAAATAAGGAGCAATATCATCTAACATCGTCATGTTTCATTTAACTTCAAGGAAAATATGTCATAATAACAAATAAACATCATATCTTCATCAAATCATACCGGAAACACTCACAACGTCGTAAACGTAGCAGTAGAGTTCAGATGTTATTTACATTCTTACAAACTATAAAATATTAACTGGGAAACATCAAAAATCAAATGAATTTTGATGAGATACTAAAGTCAGTTTCAATTTCCGAGAAATTCATTTTGAGTTTTACAACTTATCAACAAATCAATGACACGAATGTAACTGTAAATAGTTTTTAAAATCGCACATAACAAACACATTCTTTCAACAATGCTACGCACTATAGAAAGTAATACGGGCGAATTTATTCTTTACATAAAATTGTTTACAGGTCACAATATGAGCTTTTTGGGCCAAATTGCAAAGTTAATGTTCGAAGATGTTCTGAAGAATATTTAGTGTCTAGAAATCGTTCTTTGAGGATGTTTTTGTTTAGAATGTAGAAGGAATTATGAACACTAGTATATTGGACAATAAGTACAGAAAGTCGCCTATTTTACACGAGTTGAGAAAGTTTCGGCACGAGACGAAGTCGAGTGCTGGAATCACGCAAGGTGGGTAATAGGTACGTGATTCTGCATGAGTGGCACTTTATACTTTTTCTACGACCACACAGATCAACGTTACAGAACAAAAATACATAAAAGAAACAGGAACGCTATATGACATGAAGAACAAAATTATGCAGATAACCTCGCAAAGTATATAGATATTATATTTCCCTGCACATGCGCAGTGTCGGCAAATACTGTGAGGAACTACTTTTCACATTTAACCTACGATTGTGAAAAATACGCTACTTTGAAGCTTTATAAAGTGTGAGAAAAGTCCAACTATCCATAGTGGTTGAAGAAAAATATATTTATTTTATACTTTCTTACATTTGCATGACGATGACTAGAATGATTTCAGTCCAGTAAATAAATGGTAGATATAAATTACATAAATTTTTACTTATATGTTCTTTAAATGATTTAAATCTGATCTTATATTAAAATATTCCTATTGGAAGTTTATAATTGACATGTCATAAGTAACAGATTTTTTTCTTCTTTTATTTTCCAATGAAAACTAAGTTTTTTATTTTACTTTCTTAATAATTTTCAAAAGAACAACATAAAACCTTTAATTAAAATTGCAAAATGTGATACAATATGAAATAAAACATTGTACGTCATAAGCTTGTTGACTGAGTTTTTTCGGTACGAATAAGACATTTAAAATTGTAAATAAATTTGGTAAATATTATACCATAGGAAATAATACTTCTGTTACGATTTACTAACTAGAAAACATTGTAGTCCACTCCCAATTGTGAAAAATTATTTAATTTTTTGTTTGTTTAAGAATTGCTCTCTTGTTTTATTTAAGAACCCGGAAGACGAGCAACAAAACGATGCGCCTTTTAATTTTGCTTATTTAACTGCAAATGCAGAGTCTAATAAAACAAAAATTAACACACCATTTATGAATTTCCTTTAATTAGCATTCCTAATTAATCCCTTTATACAAGTTATTACTTGAACTACAAAAGACCAAAACCTCTTCGGCCTCTAAGCCTCTCAATATTCCGAAGCGTAAGCAATAATGAATTTTATTACGCTAAATAAAAGAAAAATCTCCACTGGCATTGCCGTCCCAAGGGGGCATTTGCTGCCCCTTAAATAGAGTAGAAAATTACTCGTTTCAAGGTCCATTCGCTTCTCCGAGGATTATGTTAAATAATGACTATTGCTACGGAATTCTCAGACGGAACAGAACCCCAATACTAAACAAATGAATATATTGTAACAAAACGCCTAATCCATTTAAGCAAATACATATTTTTGTTATTTATATTCGTTTTTTTTATTGACTAGTTTCAAATTCGTTCTGGTAATAAATAGTACAAAGTTGTCCATAAGTGTGTTGTTGTAGTGTATTTTATGAGCTGTAACACGGTCGCTTGGCGGTTGTGCATTTTTGTAAATTTTCGGTATAGTAGTATTCCAGATGTTACGAAATGGACAGATTTATGGTGAAAGACGCACATTTTGCGCCTTTAAGCTTGTTTTCAAAGAAATAACTGTTCGTTTCCGATAAGTGAAGCCCTCGGTGAACATCAATAGTTGGGTTATTTTTTAGCATAGTTCATACTTAGGGGATGAGAAGAGCCGGATAAGCATAGGTTGAGAACTTCGGGATTTTTACCATTAAATGGTGCTCCAAAGTATGAAATCTCTCTCTCTTGCTGTAATCTTCGATTATTGTAGATGTTTTGACAGAACGTCAGACATACCGTGGTATTTCTTAGTGAAATAACGAATTTTTTCTTCAAAAATCTGGAGTACTCCGAGGTTCTGTCATTGGTCCTCTGTTTTTTAATATTTTCATAAATGATATTACTGGCATTGAGCATCTCCTTTATGCAGATGATCCTAAACTGCTTTGAGCTATATCCTTCAAAGATGATTGTCTGCAGTTACAAAAAAATTGATACTTACTTATGAATATTCGATGAATGGATGTGTTTTAAATCAACCAAATACTTCACATGATTCACGAGCTATTTTTGATCCTAGACTATCTTTTACTAGACACGTTGAAGTCAAAATTACAACTGCAAGTGTCTAGGTTTCTTAATACGATAAAGTGGTAGGTTCAAATATTTTAAACACTACGGTTATTGTTCATATCCTTAATTCGACCTCACTTAGAGTATTGCTGCACAGTAATGAACCCATATAGTAACCAAATAGACACAAGAGTTTTTAAAATTTACCACATACTTCATTCAAGGAGTTTATTACCGTAGGGGTTTATACCAGATTTCATTACTAAATTTATTTAATTTAAATTCGCTTGAATATAGCTGGCATATTCATGGCTTAGTTTTGTTGCAGAAAATTAACAATACAATATACTGTATATTTATTATGAACAGAATATTGTTTCAAGTCAATAGATTGTCATCTAGCTATAAGAATATTTTCTTACTAAACATTGCAAAAACAAATATATTATCAAAATCACCAATTCATCTAATGGTTTATTCCTATGCCATTATTGAGTATGAAATCGACATTTTTCATAATACTGATCAAGGTATCACCAAATGTGTTACTTATTACTAATTGTCTATTTCCTTATCCTAGAATTGGGCATTTGCCTTTTAGGTAATATAATAATAATAAATACACAACTGTTGTTAATGAATTTGAAATATGATTTCCAAAACGCTGATACCATTTTCGCTCAATAGCAAATCAGATGGAGTCAATACTGACTGATGACGTATACAGTTGCGTTTTTTTAATCATGGGCATTGTGGGGTTGCAGGATCAATACCTCCCCAGTGGTACGCCTATGGCATGATGGCATTTCGCCGCTATCTAGATTTCAGGCATTGAATGCGAAACGTGCTTAATATCGCGAGTTAATTGAACGGAATTGAAGAGATTGTGGTATTTGCAGCAACAGACGTTGGTTGGACAAGACAACCGAATTACAATTGCTCGGATGGAATTGGATCCGAGCTAGTTTTTCATGTGATTGGTGGAGAATGGTTTTTAATCTGTTAATTCCATAACGAGATTGAAGTAGTGGATCCACTATGGATAAGCTCATTGCCATTCCATATTCATTTCACGATTTCAACAGATTTTCCGACACTTGCATTCGCTTAGTTTTTTCTTTCGATTGAATTACTACATCCGTATCAAAATTAAAAGGTTTTTTCAATCAATGAAGCATCGAAATCTGTCATTAAACCATCAAAAAGCTCAGAGACATCACTTTAATATGCATATTTGGTTATTTCTACAGAGTGTCATGTGTTTAACGAACCTTTTAAGTGCATATTTATTTATTATATAATAAAATAACCCCCTTTTTCAATTATTTCTCCGAGGAACTTTTTTTTTTCTCACAAACTTTTTATTTCCTAGACGATGCGCTGATTTCAAAACCTGCAATCCTATTTCGAGTTTTCCATTTTATTCTGTCGCTTTGTTTCCTAACTTTTATTTATTACCAAAATCTATAACCCCATGTCAAAGTTGTGTAGAAATAAAACAAACTAAACAACAGTATCAAACCAAAAATTGTGTTAACAAACGCGAAATATCCCAAAAATACTTATTTTTGTGCCCAAAATTTTGATTTTGGGAAATGGTATACATTGATAGACCTCGACGCGCTGGTTACAAATTTTTAAACGGAATTTAATTATCTCTTTTCGTTCCGGAGATATTTTCTCTCAAAGTTGCACATCAAAAAAGTGTGTTTTCTAGTTATATCTCTAAAATGGATAGAGATACGATTTCAACGATTATACCAGTCGATTCTAAGGGAAAAATTACATAAAGAAATGTTTTTTCCGTATATACGTTCTTTGGAACGATTAGGTGAAAAATGAGAAAATGAAAAAAACCTAAATTTCAAAATTTCTTTGAGGAACTTTTTTTCCCCAAAACTTTTCATTTTCTAGTCATAAGTAAATATCGATAGGCTGATTTCAAATTTTCAAACCGAATTCAATTATCTCTAACCGTTTTCGAGATATTCGTATTCACAGTTGTTTTTTGGCAATACCTAAAAAAATAGGTTTTCTAGGTATAGCCCTTTAAGGATTAGGTTTACGATTTCGGCGACCTCACCAATCGATTCTACGGGCAAAATTACATAAGTATACCAATTTTTAGATGTATATTCCAAAGGATACAATTTGTAGAAAGGAAAAACGGAAAATGGCTAAAATCGAAAAAAACGCCTGATGCACCCCTTACGATTTTTTCGATTTTTGGCCATTTTCAGTTTTTTGCTTCTAGAAATTTTATCTGCTGAGATAAAAATCTGAAAATTGGTACACTTATGTAATTTTGTCCGTAGAATCGAATAGTGATGTCGCCGAAGTCGTAAACCTAACCATTTAAGGGGTATACCTAAAAAACCTAATTTTTTAGGTATAACTTTGAACTCAAATATCTCGAGAACGGAAAGAGGTAATTAAATTCTGTTTGAAAATTTGAAATCAGCGTATTGGTATCTACTTAGGTCCAGAAAATGAAAAATTTTGGAGACAAAAAGTTTCGAGGCGAAAAATTGAAATTTAGGTTTTTTCGTTTTTCTTATTTTTCACCTAATCTTTCCAAAGAACGTATATGTGGGCAAAACATTTCTTTATATAACTTTTACCGTACAATTGAACGGTGAAATAGTTGAGATTGTATTTCTACTCATTTTTGAAATGTACTCAAAAAACATACTTTCTTGAGGTACAACTTTGAGAACAAATATCTCCGAAACAAAAGAAGATAATTAAATTCTGTTTGTAAATTTGGTATCACCAAAGCTAATTCTTTAAAAAATATTTCAAACAAAATTTTGTAAAGTTTGAAAAATTTTCAGCTAAAAATTCGATAGCTTCATATATTTTCAGGTTTTCGCTAAAATACAACATCAGCGGCTTTGGAAACTACTTCCTTTGTTATTACTAAATAGTTTTCCAAGGATTATTCATCTCACGGGTCCAAAAATTCTAAAATTTTGAGAAGTGGGTATAATAATAATCTTACCATACAGGTTTGTCAAAATAACATGTGAAAATTGGATATGTATAGTTGTCATATGAATCAAAACAGACTTACGAAAACGTAACGGACACGAGAATTTTGTAAAATAATATTTATTAATAACGTGAAACCGGTAAACTATTGAACATATCACGGATGTTATGTATCATACTAGGCCTTAGATGTCTTAAAATCCTCGCCTTCCAAGCTCAGAATTCAATTGACATCTGCGGTGGTTATGATACTCATAACTTTCCTAGGTACGTTAATAGCTATAAATGAAGTGCAGCAAAAATGTGTATAACTTAGCGTACAAAGAAGTCATGTGGTGCCCACATCAGAATTTTTATTTATCGATGTTAAATGCCTATGACAACACTTATTAAGGACAAACGACATAAAGTAAAATGAGGGAATTAATTTATTAACATTTTATTGATGGTACGAATTTAGAGTAAGTGAAGGTGAGATAGACCGGTAGGAGAAATGGACTTTGGTGTAAGTAGCTGCTTGAAACACTGAATAATGTAAGATTTATTTAAAAAATTGGCAAAAATGTGTACCTTATATTCACAATCACAATTAGTTAATAAATACTAATTATTTATGTACCTACATACTCTATAAGCATGTGAATAAGACTCAACGTAACTAAAAAATGTGGTTCTATTTGTACACAGTCTAAAGTAATTTAATGTTTCATTTAACCTCTGCTTTAAGGACAGATGGACCATCTATGCTGACAAGAGATGGACCAGAGGATTTTATTGTTAAAAACATTAATTCAACCGGTAAACAGGAAAAAATCATTCGAACGTAGAAGTAGACGATTTAGTTGCTATTCCATGAGTTCTGAAGAACTGTTCTTAAACGGTTTATCAGAGGGAGATGATAATGAAGAAGATGAAGATTATGAAAACGATTATGCGGGATGCAAGTAAAATTATTTACAAAAAATTAAAAGAAAGATAATTGGATAAAATGTATAATTTGTGGTCGCTATTTGCACGAAGAGTGTACCACATATGATAAATGACAACTATATGTTAACCAATCCACGTAGCCTTGGTCCGTATCCTTATATAGTGGAGGAGAGTTGGATTTTTATGAACCCGAATATTTTTTTTTTGTAGTTTTCAAAACAAAGTTTAGTTTTCTTCTTCATTCTTATAAGTAAGCTTAGATTGTATGTTGTATTAAGTTTTTAAAATATTATTCAGTATTATAGAGTAATAATTACTTTTCCAAAAAGTGGTCCACTTTAACCCCACTTACCCTACTATTAAAGTGAAACGGGTATTTCTCTATCCAAACCTTAGATGAGGTATAACAGAGATATGGCACACTCCTATAGCTACGTACTACTGAGCAAGAAAAACATGTATGGTCGAGAGCCAGCTGAGTAGTGCACACTTACAGTTAGACGAACGAAATATTGGTCATAGTGTTAGTCCCCTATCATTATTTGTTTAGTTGAGTTTTCCATATAACTACTCCACTGGTCCACTGTTCTCACACTGCTGGCTGCAAGCGATTTTAAACCTTAGATCTTTCGACAATATATTTGGGCAATGCCATATCTCTATGTTATACCTCATCTAAGATCCAAAGCATGAATAAGATCAAAGATAATGTCACTATAAGATACAATGTTGCATATTTATTTATTTCTACAGAGCCTCAAAGTGTAACGTTTAAGAAAATTTGCCAAGCCCTTCCCTTATGTGTTCAGCCGCTTATCTAAGTAGTCTATGCACTTTACTGCATATTACCTGGCGTTAACCGTTATTGTATTATAAATTAAGCGAATATCTCTTAACCAGGCATTTTATACGAGATAACGCGTCACATATGCAAGCCCGTGCCCTCAAATCACCGGAGCGGCACATTGGAATAGCGCTGTAATTGCGAGATTAATTTTAGTTATTGTTAATTCGTTCTGGAATTACGAGAAGGTTCGAAAATCGAACTTTCGAATTAAACAGTTGGGGTATGCAGATTGTGTTTGTAATTAAAATTGGGCGTTTTGCGGTATATAAAATACGGGGATAATATCTTTCAATAGATAAGGGGCAGCAGTTATAGTTTTCAATTATAACGTTGTTGAATTCAAAATACTCTCTCGCAAATAGAGGAGTGTTTTCCTGTAATGTTTAATATTTCTAAGAAAAATTAAAATTAAAAATTTGGTATGGCCAGCACATTTTCCGTATATGAACAGTTCTTTAATTATTTTTATATTTATAATTTATATATTTTTTCTGTTTAGCTAGAAGTTATTATACATACGTAATTATACAGATCGGTAGAAAACTAAAAAATCTTTAAATTTAATAATAACGTAATTTGCAACAAAATGGTATTCAGAGGTATTTTTTAAGAAAAACGGTTTAAAGCTTTAAGTAAAGTACTATTTCCGGTTGACCAATTTTAATCAAAATCTTATCAGTTCATCGTATTTGAATATAACTCAGAAATATCAAATATTTTATTTTTACATGTATCTTATATCAAAAAATAGTAAATTCGTATTCTAGGGACCCTAATTCGTGCTTATATGTTGAAAACCAAAAACAATATCTCCTTTATCTGTATATTGATAGGCGGTAGGTAAAAACCAGGATCTTGATTCTGGGTGAACCTTGGATTCTCAAAATTTTTGCCTATTTCAGGACACTTTGACTTTATATTCTGACATTCTACAATTTATAACCTAGCAAAAATATACCTGCAATAGACGATAACATGCGTTAAATGTCATACTATTCTTGCTATTAGATGACAGTACGTAGTTGGGTTATAAAATCTGAAAAACCAGGAATATTTCGTGGTTACTGTGGTCCGACTTTTTACCAACCTTTTTCAGGGACCGCGTTCCAAATAGAAACCGGTAAATTAGTTTTAGGATTTACAAAACTGTCAACTACAAACCTAGTCGAACTGGTTGCGTTACGGAACTTACTATTAGATACATTACATTAGTTATAATTAAGACTTCACTGGGATTTGAACCCAGGGCCTTCCCATTTCTAGTAGGATGCTCTAACAACTGTTCTACAAAGACCCGTGCAGTTCATTAATCTTTCTCTTGTTTTTACTACTCTCTGTTCGAGCATTGAATACTTGCTGACGGCTAGACGCACTTGGTGGTTAACGGAACCACACCGCAGTAACTAAATGAGAAACTGTTTTTACACAGTAAAGTTACAACATTTAGAACCGCATGACGATTCAACATTTTAATTCTTCATTATTAAAATATTGAATCGTCATGCGGTTCTAAATATTATAACTTTACTGTGTAGAAACAGTGTCTCAAGTAATTCTTTAGTAATTAATCAAAGACAATCACCCCAATTCTGTAAAGAAGTTGCTAGCTCTTAGTAACGTTACTAAAGAAATTAACGAATAGAAATATTTGTAAAAGCTGTCATTTTCATATTTTATTTAGTGTCTACTATTTTTATTGGCTAATGATGTTAGTAATGTTGCTAGGAGCTAGTAACTTTCTTACAGAATTGGGGTAATTATATGGAATATCATTATTCCCCGGGATCTTTCTTTAGTAACTTATTATTCGAATTTGCTTGTTGATACCGACACCATACATTGCCAATTGTAATTTCGTTACTATGATCTTCCATACCTCACCTCCATCAGAACTTCTGTTTGCAGCGTCTACACCCGTTATCTCCTACATGCAGTAATATGCAAGTGCACATTTCCATGCCGGTTAGCGTCCACGGATAAATTTTCTTAACTAGCGGGACCTCGCCGACGGTCGCAGGTGGCTCTAACGACTGCGGGCCATTGCTACCAACCTTACATACTTAATGTTCGTAGATAAAACATGCGCTGTTTGCCCGGGGTGAGGGTCATATTTGCGGAAAAAGCAACCCTTAAATCTCCCTGACATGGGTAGCCTAACGCCGACATTACCCCTAGTAATAATATTATAAAATTTTAGTTTTTGTTTAAGGGGTGTTTAGGTGATAAATTGTCAAGTTTGCTGTGTCTTCATTTCAGTAATTGACAATTAAATTGCTGATTTCATTTATTGTTAATCAATTGAGTACGATTGGCAAAGTTGATGTAAAATATATTTGGTGAGGAATATGTAGCAACAACTCTTTCTTTGTAAGTTTTTGAGCGATAAATAGTTATTTGTGTATCAAGGTTCTAATAGTAATCTTTTTGGGCCGAAACCGAAGTTTGCAGCCGAGGCAAAGCCGAGGCTACAAATCAGATGAGGCCCAAAAAGAACTTTTAGCCGAGATGCACACAACATTTTTTAGGCGATTACAACAAGAAATTATGAATTTTCATTCAAAATCAATTTTTGACATCTGTCAAAATTTACTTTACGGCCGCATTTACTTTACGGCCGCATTTACCTTACGGCCGCATTTACTTTACGGCCGCTATTTTTACTCACAAATACATTACTTTTTCATTAATATTTGTAAAGGAATAGTTAAAATTTTACTTACATTTGTTATTATATTCTAAAATAATTAATCACATTAATATGAAGTATGTAAATCAATAATGAACAAACTAGCGGCCAAAAATTTTGACTTTGACAGATGTCAAATAAAAATTGATACTTTACGGTTGCCAGCAGATACGAAAAACAACAATTTCCCATTCCCATTATGACTAGTATAACTGAACTCAAAATCAAATGCAAACTTAAATATTTTAGCATTACATTCTGTCAAAATTTTTAATTCTTTTTTACTGGAAATGTAAAACGTTAATTAGAACAACTATTTTTGATTTATTATTCACATTATACTCGTCTTGTATAATTATGATTACGTTAATTGTTGAAAACTGACAATTAACATTAGTTTTATTTTTTAGGTTAGAACAAATGTCACTAAATTTTTTGAATACAACAAGTGAATTGTTTATATATATATATATATATATATATATATATATATATATATATATAGTGCATAAATATTCAGTAGTGATAATATTTCTTTAATAAATTAAGTGTCATCTGCGCAAAAAAACTAGTGTATCACACACCCAAAAACTCTTTTGCAAGATCTCGCATTATTTGCAGGCCTGGCTTAAATAAGCTCGCTCTCACAAAAGTTAATTTTTGTACTAGTGATACAAATAACAAATAACTATTGAGTAGTTTAATAAAAAATAGTGATACAGATAAACATTTTAAAAATTTTTGCTTAAGATGATCCATTTGGAAGAGAAGTTTGACGATAAGAAAAGAATGCAGGTAGAAGTGTTGAAACTTTTACCTGAAGACGGCCTAGTAAGCCGAAATACGTATTGTATCTTTCGAGATTAAAGATTTTGAAACTGACCAAGTATTTTATTTTAATTCTTTTAAATAATTTTCTAATATGTTTCAATGCGAAGTGACAGCCGAATCAATTAACTTTATGAACTGAACCAACTGATTTACCTCGGCGTGTGGATTACTTGTATCAGTTCGTTCAGTAGAAGTGATCCAGTAAAATGGAAAGAAAAATATATATACATACTTAAATACATAGGAATATATAATAGGGCAGCCATAATTTTTAGAATAACCAGAAAAACTGATTGCACAATCGAGAAATAGCAAAACACCACTTTTGGAAAACCTGCTATAAACATGAAAAAAAATGTTATTTATTATTGGCATTATTTTAAAATACAATTTATTTTAAATGCAGAATACTCCAAAATAATCTGTTTTTAGTAAATTTCCTAAAGGTGCCAAGATTTAAGAACCTTAGTAATATTTAAACACTGTTAATTTTTTACTTCTTTCTTTCTACTAAGAAATACATAAAAGATTGTAATAGTTTAACGTAGAAGTATTTATTTAACTCAAATGTTTAGATCTTAATTCCAAGGAAAAGTGAGAAAACTTTCTACCGAGAAATTCATAATTAGATTAAAACATATTTGCAAGAGTTTGCTGTAAAATAAATATCAGAAATGGTACAAAATATGCAAAAAAGTCTGATAATGAAGTTAAACGTGGTTGCGCGCTTATCTTATTAGTGACAAAATAGTTTGCCGGGAATTAATCTGGTTATAAATAATTAAATAACCGCCATAATAATCAAATCAGCGCTGCTAGAAAACATAGAAAAATTCCGCCTCACTTCTCCGGCAATCACGGCCTTAAGAAATATAAATGACGACTCTAAAATGAATATAGTGTATTCAAATTTCATTCGGATTGTAACTGTCATTTTTAAAGACATTCAAATACTAGTATTACCCAAATAAGAGAAACTACAAATATACGTTATTTTGAACCAAATAAGTTATGATAAATGTATAATTTTCTTGACAGTAAAGTTGATTAATAAACATAACACTCAACTTATTACTCATTTTGCCACTGTCAGAAAGCTTTATCACAAATATTAATAATGATATACAGAGTGGCCCAACGAAAATTATCAGCGCAATTTTTAGCCACTTAACATCAATTTTGCAAAAAACGCTCGAACACGTCAATTTTAGTATAAAAGGGGACACCTGAATGGATTAGTACCCTAAAATGGGGGTGGACTGCACCTCAAAAATTTTAAATGGAAAAGGGTGTGAAATATGACTCAGTTCGAAAGGCTTTTCAATTCTCTTTTCAACAGTTTTTTTATTTTTCAAATCCCATCATTAGTTCCAGAGAAATATCGTTTAAAACAAATTTTACCAGGTGTTCAAAATTGCAATCAAGTAGGCTTCGTTTCGCTGCCTATTGCAGCTGCATCAGGGCAAAGGCTAAAAAGGTTTGAAATAAATAAATGTGTACCAATATAAAGAATTCAAAATCATATTCCATAATTTCGTAATCTGTTTAAGATTTTCGAACCTGTGCCATAGTTTTCAGATCATTTAATGTTTTTTCTGTTTTTGTTATATTTCTGTTATTCTTTCTTCTCTTCTTCTTCTTCCCCTAGATTCAAGTGTTCCTTACGGCGTCAGATTGTTCTATTGAACTACTCAATTTATTTCTTCCACGTTTTCGGATTCTGATCAATGGTTTTCAGATCATTTAGAGTTTTTCTTATTTTCGTTCCTGTTTTCATTATTCTTTCTTTTGTCCAATTTTTCTTTGTTTATATAACTTTTTTTTCTTGCTTCAATCACCTTATTTACTAATTCATTATACTTCTTATCCTTATGGTATAGAATTTGCCCTTGTACTATTAAATTCCTCAATCCATTTCTTCGTCGCTTTCCGATCATTTAATGTTTTAACACTTTTCGTTCCCATTTTTGTTATCTCTCTTCCCTAATATTGTTGTTGGTTTATATAAGTTTCTTTTTGTTTTTCTTGATTCAATAACCTTATGTATCTAAACTATGAAAGTTGTCTCTTTTCTGGAAGTCTTTTTTTGTTTACCTCTTCTCTTCCTACGTTTCCTGGTTCATAACCTCTTACTTTACTTCATTCTTTTCATGTATGCAAACCACTTAGGTGACACATTAAATTAATAATCCCAAACTAAAATATAAAGATCCTTCAGTCCATCATTTTTATCTATTAGCAATATTAATATAAGTTAACAAAAAACGTAGTTGTTTTGTTTGCAGTAAAAATTCACCATAACTTGTGATTTAGAGTTAATTCAATAAGGTTATGAAGTGTGGACAAAGTATACCTGACTAGCTTGCGCGGTCTCCATAAATAAAACATAGACCGTTTCTTTCTTGGCTCCAATTCAATTCAATTATCCTTGAGCGAAGTCGTGGCAACGTCGCTAGTTAGTATTCATAACGGCGGCGCGAATTGGCAACGCTGCAAACCAAATTAAACGAAAGAAGTTGCCTTGCGACGCACCCTGTAGTATTTATCGCGTTAATTACATTACCACGCGCGCAAGTGTTTTCGTCTGGAATTCCTGGATATATTGGGATATCTTCCTACTTCCTTGATGGATTCTCGGTTTGCCCGGGAATGCTCAAGGATTTTTTAAGGCATAAAAACATATAGCTGTAATATATTTACCAATATTAATTATTGAACTCTAAAATTAGAACACCTACACAGTGCAAATAGTTCAACAGTCTGAAGTGCTTGAAAGGATATATTTACCGAAATTAATTAACTAAATACGAGTAAATGTTACAGTTATTGGACAGGGAAGGATGAAATGCTTAACGTTGTTCCACTCGAACTGAGTGGGGTATGAGACCTGGGATTCAAATCCCAGCATTGCCTACTATTGTATTGTATTTTATTTTATTGTATTCTATTGTATTGTATTTATTCAGTAATTCATGACTTACCCAGGCTAAGAATCTACATATTATTACATTTATTACATTTGATAAGTTCATGATATATATATATATATATATATATATATATATATATATATATATATATATATATATATATATATATATTTTAAACCATAATTTTATATTCCTTGTCTTGTCCAATAAAGTTTCTTTCAATCTTCCTTCCAATGTTACCACATTCGAATGTAACGAATTAAGGAGATTTCTCAGAGAATATTTTTTTTTATATTATGTTGCCAATATGTAATTTTTTTACAATATAATTTATTTAAGTTATGTTTTTTTCCTAAGGCGATTTCTTTGTTTTGTTTTTAATAAGGGCTTTACCAAGGAATTTTTACTAAAGACCCGTTGTAACATTATCTAGAATTCGGGAATTCGTCGAGTAACATTTATTCAATTTGCCAATAGAGGGAAGAGGAGCCTATTAAGTAATTACTGCTAAAAGTAAGTGTTTTGATTTGACGAAATTTTAAGTTGACTAGCTTTAATTCTGAAATTTATTTTGACAAATAATTTGGTAGAAATCAATGACTTTTGGTGGTAAAATGACGAGAAAATCGGTAGATCTACCAAAAAAATCAATACAGATGCTTCCTTCTCGTTTCAATTCTCTACAGAACTATTCTCGAAATCGTTCGTAAATTTACGTATACGAACGTTAAGAACAGTTTAAATAAGTAACTTAAATTTTGCATATTAAATTTGTATTCTCGAACACCTTTGAAAATAGAAATGTATACTTATAGTTGCACCATTCGCAAATGAAAAACGTATCTGACGACATTGTAACTATACAACAAATGTCAACCGGCTTTTGTTTTTTTTCGCAAAAGTTGTCAAAAATATGTCTTGTTGAAATTTATTTAGGAACTCAGTGGTTAAGGTTGTAGTAGTTATTTAGGCCTTTAGGTTCCTGATGTTGGTTTTATTACAATAGTCATAAAATACAGTATTTTATGACTATTGTAATAAAACCAACATCAGGAACCTAAAGGCCTAAATAACTACTACAAAAATATGTCTTGTTTTATCTTGCATCAAATGAAAGCACTCCACTAGCACTAGCATGTTATTACAAAAATTTTCCATATCGATCTACTTTTGTTTTTTATCAAAAGTGGTCAGAAGTATGTCGTATTTGGAATCAAATGAATGTATTCAATAAGAGCTTGCTTGTAGTAATGATACCAGCCATCAAATGTAAATGTTTCACTGACGCCGGAGGCCTAGGGAACGCTTAGCGTAGCTACTACTATTAACCAATTAGGTGTAGATCAACTACAGTTTTTAGTAGGTTCCAAACCACTCGGACACAGCTGTGAAGAAAACATTTATTTATGTAATCTTTTCCACACAATCGATGGGTGAGGTAATTGATATTCAATAAGTACAGATTTTTAAATTATTAAGCAATTAAAATATTACTTTGGATCATCTACTGCTTATAGTGTGGTCCAAACCACTTGGACACAACGATATAATATTTTGTTAAAAGCTTACAACTTTGGAATTTAAACCGCAGATTTCCCACTATCTAAGTTAACCTTAATCGACCGCGTTTTTCCTCTGTAGTAACCTGAATGATGGAAAAAGGAAATATATTCGTGTGTGGCGGTTTGGGTGGGATATGATATATTTAAAGCAACGTCACAATTCCCCGGAAGTGGAGATAAAGCGCGTTACGCAACGCGACGTGATCGAGAATGGCGCAGATATTCAAATTGCTTGAATTCACAATTAAACGGATGCCAAGTGACAGCCACAGCCATTCCAACAGGGCTTTAATCTGGATGCTTTCTTATCAAAGGAACGACTAGAACACGCTTAGAATCAGTAGGTTTCTTGTTTTTATCTTGTTCTTGTTACAGTTATTGTTTAAAGACAAGAATAAACATTGAAAATTTATGAATTAAGCAAGAACAATAATAAAGTGAATACAGACCTTAATTTGATTATATAAAAAACAGGCAACAGTGTGCCTGTTTTGGTAAGCTCGCTCCGACACCTAGAGGTTGGAATATGAGATTATTGTTTGATTCCTAATATCGTTTACCTCGTATTACTCAAACAAATTACCACTTAGGGAGAATAGTTTACAAGCCATTATAATATCTCGATTCTTCTTTGGAAACAATGAAACAAGCTGCATTTTCTTCATTAAATGAAACAATGTATTCGCTTGGTATTATAATACTGTACTATGGGTATTATATACTGTGAGTTGTAGCTAAGATGCTTTTTTTTAATGTCATTACAATGGATACCAGATATATACAGGGTGTTCGAAAAATAGGGGACCAAATTTGGAAAATATATTAATCAAACCAAAACAAGAAAATAATCCTAATATACCCATGTCCGGAAACGAACCATTTCGGAATAAAACATTCTTTTGTTTGAATTTTGAATTTTATTTTTAGTAATGTTTTTACTCTCAAAATTACAATAGTTGTTCAAAATGTCCTCCTTGAAGTTACATGCAACATTCTAGAAGTGTTCTCATTGAATGTCGGACACGTTCGAATATTCCTGGTTTTAGTCTTATACTATTGAAACAGTCTATGATTCTTTGCCGCAAATTCTCTACGTTATTAATGGGCGTCGAATAAACTAAGCTCTTTAAATGAACCCAAAAATAAAAATCAAACGGATTCAAGTCTAGTGAACGTGGAGGCCACGTAGTTGGACCACCTCTGCCTATCCACCGATCAAGAAATAAATTTTAAAGATATTGTCTTACTTGGAAACTAAAATGTAGATGCGTGCATAAACCACATATGATGCCGTGTGAATAGTAAAACATTCTCCAATAAATTTGGTAAATTATTTTTCAGATAATGTAGATACAAATTTCCCGTTAATCTGTTATGCAAAAAATAAAGCCCTATCAACTCATCTTCAACAATACACTATTAATAGAAAAGCTTCAAAACAATATCAAAATAATTTAATTACGGTGACAACAAATTTTGACAGTTACTAAGGAAACGTGAATAAACAAATTACAAGTATTAACGTAACTATTGTAATTTTGACAGTAAAAAACATTATTAAAAATAAAATTCAAAATTCAAACAAAAGAGTGTTTTATTCCGAAATGGTTCGTTTCCGGACATGGGTATATTAGGATTATTTTCTTGTTTTGGGTTGATTAATATATTTTCCAAATTTGGTCCCCTATTTTTCGAACACCCATCAACGGATTTTTCCGTATAAAATGCAACATAGGTTGTCAATAATTAACTATTTTATTGTTTTGTTTGACTTATCCGTTTTTACATATCACCATCCAGTAAGAGAAGTATTGGAATCATCCTATAAATTCGGATAGTGACTTTTGAATGATAATACGATTTTAATATTTTTACGCTGATGTCTGGATGTAGGCGTAACGTTTACTCAAATACTAGTGAATAAAAAAGTTGAAATTTTGGATATAATATTCTGACCCAATAGATCAGATCTAATTTAATTTTGGTGTTAATCGTGCAATCCGAAGTGCATGGTGTTTTCATGAAATTTATTTTCTAAAATATCTTAATTATTTATGAATATATGAAAATTTTTGTAAATAATAATATAATATTATATCATAAGTTCAAATTTTATAGTTAAAATCCGTTTCTACCTTGTCTTATTTACCCATTATAAGTAATTATTGATCGGCAAATTTGTTACAATTGTGATTAATCTGTTTACCTATGGAAATAAATGTTTTATATTTGACATCCAATTAAATTACAGTATTTTAGTGAATTGAACCCATCAAATTAAAATCTCACTGACAATTTTCAGTTACTGGTAATTGTCGCAGAATTTACACGACTAAATAGGTATTGTTAGATACAACGTCCGTCAAAATTGTGACAAGTAATTAAATGAAAAAAATTTATACATTTCGAGGAATTGTCATACCGAATACATTCGTAATTAGAATTTTCCTTGTAATTTTTGCCTAACTCACTCCTGCTTGTTGCTTTAGAAAATCGTCACATGTCCTGCGGACATTTCGTCGCAACAATCAGTCGTGACCATAACGACAAAACTTTCAAGTACAATTCTAGTTACTTGTGGTATTACGTATGACCGTATGACAAGTATTAAAATTGACAGTATTGATTGTGAAAATATTAATAATTATCAAACACTCTAAGTGAAATTTCAAAATAATTTAAGAATAACTTAATATAGTCCGCAAATCTAGATTGTCGCTGATTTCAGAGATGGACTTTTTGTAATGAAGAGGGCATTTACCAGACTGAAAGAATTGGTAATGTTTTTTCATTTCGACATTATTTAAAGAAGTTTAATGTTTAAACTTCAAGGCGTGTTTATTTATATTTCCGTTATTTAGACTGCTTTATATTTCTAGAAACTGGAAGAAACGTAATTATAAATAAATTCTTTTAATTAAGAACATTAAGATTGTTAATTACCCCTATCTTCTTCTCAAGTTAAGCAACAATTTTTCAACAACATCAAAGAAAATTATCTTACTTTCAATTTACTTCATTCTTTTATTTCATTATTAAGAAATTGTAAGCATGTAAATATAATAAAAGAATTCTGCGTACATTTAAATAATTAAATTCTTTTGAAGTCGCTTAATCCTAGTGTTGATATTTTATTATTCTGAATAATGAAGTGGTAGTATCTGACTATCAGCTTAGCAACAAAATAAAATTAAAATTAGCGCATTAACATTTCCTTAAATCCAAAACATTAAAAATTGAGATGAAAAGTTTTTCGGTTTTTTAATTTAAGGTACATATGGAAAAAACAATGGAATAGTACTATAGATTGTATCTCTACCCATTTTTGGAATAAACACATTTGTGAAATGCAAAGTTGAAGGCAAATATCTCAAGATTTTTTTAATGAAAAATATGTACAGTCTGTTTCGATGAGTTGATCCTCACATAATCAATGCAATCATGTGAGTTAAATCGCCAAAGGGAAAAGGGGGAATGATAATGTCATCATCTTGGATGAAATCGTGTTATTTCTAAAGTATGTTCTGACGGTACAAAGAATATAATAAAAACTACCTATAAATTTACACCACGATGAGAGAGCCTTTACACACAGTAAAACAACTAATTGGTTATTTCAGTAAGAAATACCAAGGTATGTCTGACGTCCAGTCAAAACATCTACAACAGTCGAAGATTACAACAAGAGAATTAACAAGAAAGTGTAACACAAGAGAGAGAGATTTCAAACTTTGGACCACCATTTAATGGTAAAAATCTAGAAGTTATCAACCTATGTTTATACGGCTCTTCTCATCCCCCAAAGTATGAACTATGCTAAAAATAATCCAACTATTGATGTCCACCGAGGGCATCACGTACCCGAATCAGACAGTTATTTCTTTGAAAACAAGCTTGAAGACGTAAAATGTGCGTCCTTTACCATAAATATGTCCATTTCGTAACACAGCCGCCAAGCGACCGTGTTACATCTGTCTGCTTTTTAACGAAAGTGTTACATTTTATATAAAGTATATCTCGTACTGTAGACGAGCTGTTGCACCAATTATGGTGTTATCGAATTTAGAATTTAACTTCAAACAACTTTGTACTCTTATAAATCTATCGATAGAGAGAGAGAGAGAGAGAGAGAGAGAGAGAGAGAGAGAGCGAGAGCGAGAGCGAGAGCGAGAGAGAGAGAGAGAGTGAGAGAGAGAGAGAATCTACAATTTTTTTTAAATTGCGATGCCCACACTTACAATTCTTTAATTCACAGACTGTCCACTTTACCAACTTTCAAACGTGACAAACCACACTATTTGGGATCTACCATCTACACGTAGAGATAGATTTAACATAAAATGTAAATAAAAAAGAATTACATCATATAAAGCAACAGATTAGACATTATAGGTTCGATTTAAACAAAAAAGTTTACTGAATTGTTTTTTGCAAGGGGTCATTTTTTAACAAAATTCCAATAAATTTCATTGTACACACTCTTAGTAATATGAATGATAATGAGATAGCGAATAAAAGTTTTATGTATGTTATACGTGTACGACAAAGATGCTAGACAAAATTTAATAATACTTGCATCAGAAATTGATGACGGGAGGATCTAGTTTTGAAAACAAATATTTTTTATTTTTTATTATTTCAAGTGAGAATATGTTAGAAAACTGTTATATGTGAATCTTTTTATCGGGATATATGGGGATTGTTTGGGCATATTCCCGGCATTGTAAACCACGGGGAGGGAATCTTGCTGCGTAATAAATAACCGTTGTTAAGCATTACATATCATGTCATAATCCTAAGCACCGTTCAAATCGATCGTGTGTAGTGTTTTATTAGGCCATTTATCTTCAGCGTCAGTCCGCATCAGTTATCCAGCAGGCCGCGGTCCGGACTGAAGGTCAACTGCTGCAAACATCGGCGATTTGTAACCGGAGTTACCTGAGGATTAGCTTGAAATATCAGCGCCATCTTCATACCACACCACTTTTTCTCAAATCACGAGAATTTGTTACAGTCGCATATGGAGATTGTTTAAAAGGGTATCATGGTGTTACGCATTTGTCATATATACTTTTCAGAGTATCGTTTACTTAATTACTTCATTACTTCTTTGTACAAAGTAATGGAAGTATTTAAATCGTTAAAAATGTTGGTTTTTAGGTTTTACCGGAAATATCCATTTTGGCCATCCCTGACATGACGTCTGAACGTAAGTTGGTGTCTTGCACAACTTAAAAATGAAAATATATATGGGACTGATCTAGCAACATCTAGTTGTGTACCTCCCTTTTTCACTGCAATCGGCAGTGCCAAAAGGGCACTTTGCTCGTAGGTTTTTTTTAGTGCAGAATCACCTATTTCCCACTTTGGTGATTCCAGCACTCGATTTTGTCTCGTGCCGAAACTTTCATATCTCGTGGGAAATAGCCGAGTTTCTGCACTTGTTGCACAATATACTAGTGTAATAAGGAATAGTGATAAACAGTTTAATAAAATTTTCAAAAGATGATTCATTTCGAAGGAAAGTTCGAAGATATGAAACGAATGGAATTTGAAGAATGATTAGCCGTAGAAGGATCTCACATACAAGTGAAATAAGTTTAAATGAAGTGCAGCAAAAAACAAGTATAATTTAGAGTACAGGGAAGTCATAAGGTGTCCACATCAGATTTTTTTAACCACACATATAAATAAATTTACTTTGAAATTCGCCCTAGTTGACATTAATTGTTCTTATTCATCATCATTATTATCATCCCTGGCCCGTCATTCCTAATAGGAACAGGTTTTCAAATACGAAAGTGCTTTTTTCTTGGCAAGTTTTACTTTACTACAAAACCGTATTGGCTGACAATTACTTTAAATGTTTTTTCCAAAAATGTGTTCTATTTTCTTCTTTTACTTGTTTATCCCAGGAACCATGAATTTATTGGAAAAATTTACTCATAAGTCTGGCGAAGTAACACAACGTAACAACTATTCGTAAATTTTTCCAATAAATGCATGGCTCTTGCTTGATTACTTATGAAAAAATTTGATAAACGTACACTAACAATCGTCGTCTTTATATTTCATTAATATGTAAATTTTATGTTTGTAGTATTTTTTATTTTTCCCCAAGTTGACTTTTAATAATCTTTATTTCACACTTGTCGTTTTCACCCAATCAGAATGCTTCCTTTGATGACTGTAGATAGTTTTTCAGTGAAGAAATTTAATAAAACCACAGTATCGTAGTCACGGTTACATTTTGTTGATATCAAAAATTTTATGTTTCAACTGTTGTAATTCGTAAAATAATAAAGCAAATATAATTCGAGCTATGAATTTAATTGGTAAAATTTTCTCATAATTTCTGCGAAGTAACGACTACTAGGGTCAAAAATGATTGTTACATTACTCCATCTTCCCTAATTTGTTATTTTTGACACTCGTTTGTCTGTTACTATGCATCAACTATTCGTTTTTCTTATAATAAATTCATGGCTCTTATTATATTACTTATGAAAAAACTGCTAATAAAATGATATCGTTCAAAGCGCGACTGTATTACCCTACTTCACTAAATAAATAAACATTACAATATAAATAATTTGTTCTTGCAGCAGGACTGATGCAATTTGTGAGTCTTCGTTTTTATTAATATTGCTGTGTTGTCTGGGAAAACAAGTAATATTTAATTGGAAGGGTATGAAATGTAATGTAGAATGATGAGAGTTTATTTATAAAGCGAGATATTGAATGCAGAGAAGTTTGAGTTGTTGTGCGGTGATTCAGAAGCCGTAGTGGCCAACCCGGGGTTCGGAAACGTCATGAAATCGCAAAAGTGGCCGGCGCGCCTTTCATGACCAAACAACTATAAATAACTGGGGCTGCGAGTAATCCAGGATTAATCTGTGTCGTTTCCCGAGCCCGCGTGATTTAGGGCAGGAACTGATGTTTCATCTGACACCAAACATCAAATTTATGTGATTCTATTGTTGCTGGTGTCAACGCCGCTCAATGTCACGGTCCCGGCTGCCACTGCAAAGCCACTTATTACACTTGCAAAATGCCCCAAACGCCATCAGTCATTGGCGTTAGCATGTCACAATAACATCTTTCTGCTAATACATTCCTTCATTTCTAGATAGACCAGTCTCAAATACCTCAAGTACCAATTGCGTGATAACTTTATTTGCATTTTAATGTCACAGTTGTTTTAATTGAGCGATAAAAAACGGGTGATGGGGAAGAATGCTAAAACAATAATAGTGACTGATTCCGATAAATGATGACTATCGAACACACGATGATGATGAAATCTCAGGATCAATGTTTTTTGCTTATTTTAAACTTTATTCTCATTATTTACATCATTATCTATGGCACAACATTCCTATGTAGAACCGAGATACTTGTTTTGTAACATATTCTATTTGCATTTTAGTGATGCAAGTTGTCAGCATACACCCTACAGTATCTGCAATGTCAGCACAAACCGAGCCGTTGTGCGGTAACCCATCCAATTGCACGACACAACCCTACGGGCTGATATTATTTACATAGTTATTATTATTAAACCAAAACCTATTATGGATTTGTTTACAGCCAGATTAACGCGTTTCCAGAGCTGACAGCTCTGACTTCAAGTCTGCTTGATGCATTTCAGATGCCTAAACTGAACTAAGACGAATAAAGAATTTTTTTTTTTGAAAAATTTATGGGCCTCAATGTAATTTGAACCTATGGCCTAAGCAACAAAGTCTCGTGAAGTGCATGAATGTTTCACAAGTCTTTTTGCCGAAGATACAGTTTCCAAAAATTTAATTCTTCATTATTTGAACGTTGAATCGTCGTACTGTGTAAAAAAAGTATCATAGTTATCAGACTTACTGACACAGCTTACTCGACTTACGAGATACTGACTAATTTTCTATTGACTTCACTTTTTATTTTCTAAAAAGTGCAAGGGTTGGTAATGCAACTTTTACACACATAGCATGTCCATGGTGTTTGGAATTTGGATTGTAAAATCTTTTAAACAACAATTTACAATAATTTATAAATTGTTACATCTAGCTAACGTGGTTTTGTAGAACTGGAACAGTCTAAAATGTCGTTATAGTATTTTATTTAAGGGATGGAACGCATTCCTGAAAATCAGAGCGCTTAAATTTAAACGGCGTTAAAATTTTGGGAAATTCAGTCCTTTTCGATTTAGCTTGACTTCACTATTAATTTATTCGAAATTTTCACTTAAAACCCCTAATAACTAAAATACTATATACGCGATCACACTCAATATTTAGTTCCGGTACCTTTATTAAGACTCTATTGACAAACTGACGAGAAGAGTTTACTACTGAAGATATTCCCACAAGGAAATTAAATAAAAAATAAACTAAAATATGGTAACAAAATAAGAAACTGTTACTAGTAGTCTTGTATTTTAAGTACGTAGTCATGTAAATCATAATATATATCAAAACTCCGAGATTGTACAGAGTTCAGTACTTGTTTAATGAAAACTTCTTTTTGCATTTTAGGCACTAGGTTATCATCCATTTGATTGGCCAGTAACGTTTATTGCCAACATTGATTACTTTCTTTTTATCTTTTTTTCGCAATCATACTGGCTGACGTGGTTAGTAGGTATCTATTTAATTAATTTGTTAATGAATCTGAGAATCGAACTCTAAATTCCATCCTAAAAATTCGTGGTATACATTGAATTAATAATATGAATACTAATACACCAGAGAGAAGTTTTGAAAAATTTTCTGCGGTATTGTATTGCATATTCATATTTATTCGTAATGAATAAATCGTTCCATATTTCAAAATAGAAAGGCCTTTAAATGAATATTTTAGACCAAAATGATACATTTAGGTTATGTTTCCAACGTTGATTTATATTGTTTACAAATATGTGAAAAATTCTGTTGTTTAATTGCTCATGAACATGTTCTACATTGTAGACAATATTTCACCATGAATTATTGATTAAAATGTTCAGTAAAAATATATTCACCCTTATGGTTCAAATGAGATGTATATTTAAATGAATAACGACTGAACTGTGTTTATTTAATGAATGAAATATGCTCGCTTTGTGACAAATTACAATTACAATTAGATGTGAGTGTTTACGTTGCAAAACGCCATCCGATTCGCTGGAAGCTGCGTTTTCAGAATTACTTCTTTTTTCAAAATTTGTATTTAATATGGTAAATTCAATTAAGTAAACATCCAGATAAATAACGAGTGCTATATACCTCTATTCAAACTAACTGAATTAATTAGTTTTCTATCACCGACATTCTCTATATTTCACAAACTTTGCACGTACTGTGCTTGTATATTAAAACTTTTGTTAGAGTATAAATAAATTTATAGTTTTCTGGTTTCCACTAACTAGTTGTTTATGAGGTTGAGATAGAATGAATAGAAGTTAGTATTCCCATTTTATCTTAGCAAAACTAAAATTTAAAATGTATCTTCCCACATGAAAACCGTAAGTGTAAACAAAAAAAAGTCTGATGTGGACACCACCGGACTTCCTTGTATACTAAATTATGCTTATTTTTTACTGCACTGAATTTAAACTTATTTCAGTTGAAAGAAAGATCATTCTTCACATTCCATTTGTTTCATATCATCGAACTTCTCTTCGAAATGGATAATCTTTTAAAAATTCTATTAAAATTTTTATCACTACTCCTTATTGCAATACACAATTATTTTAATCGCTCAAAAACTTGCAAGGAAAGAGATATTTTTTCATTTATTTCCTATATGTTTCTCACAAAATATATTCTGACAGTTGTCAATGTTTCCTACAAAAATTAAAAACTAACTAAAATATTATTTTAACTAAGTTTCTCCTAAAAAAAAATGAAGAACTAGATGTTATAGTAATTCCTTAATCAAAATTTCAACATTCTACGGCTAATCGTTTTTGAATTATATATAAAAAAAAATTCGAGTAAAGAGCCCTTTTGGCACTGCCAATTGCAATAAAAAAGGGAGGTGCACAAATATATTTGGCCCCACCACTGAAATCACACAAGGTAGGAAATAGGTGATTTTGCACGAGTGGCACACTATACTTTTTTATGACTACACTGCTAAATGTTGCCAAAGAAAAATACATGCACGAAAGCTATTTGAGATAAAAAAAAATAATATGGTGTAGGTAACCTTACACAGAGTACCTTGATGCATGAAAAGTGATGGTAATTACTGTGAGAAATGATTTCTCACACGTTAATCCTCGATTGTGCGAAATACGCAACTTTCAAGCTTTATATAGTGTGAGAAAAATGCTACTTTCCGTAGTGGTTGCAGAAAAAAATTATTAGTAGAATAGAGTATTACAAAACTACGACTTTTAAAAAAACTCTTACTGGATAACAATGTTCATCATGTATAAGTAAAATTAAGGTCAGTATAATATTTAATTTTCTGATTTATGTTTGTTGCGGGAAGTTCACTGGCAAATACTATTGGCTGTTCGAACACGCCATAGCCTCTGCATTTTCGCGCTGGTTTGCTATTGGCTGTTGGCTCAGCGGTGTAGCTGACGTCACACGCGTGGTCGATTTTGTAGGGTGCAATTTATTGATACTTTACGATTTTTTTCCTGACGTGTTAGAACATTTTCGACGAAAAGAAAAAATATGGGTCTCATATTTTTATGTAGATTCAAATATTAAAAAAATAAATAAATAAAATACTAGTGGAAGGAGCAAACTAAACATGAAAACATGAACGTAGATTCTTGAGGCCCTATCTATCTAGCACATATAATATAAGAATCCATACGCTGTTAAGATCTTGAAGAAGAGTTCCAAAAAGTGTAGAATCCCTCAGTAGATCCCTCACGTAAGAGCGTTATTTTATCCCAACATATGAATCCATCAAATTATCATTTAATAGTATTTTATCCCAGTCCGTAAATCCAGTATTCCGGGATTTTTCCGTAAGGCCTCCAGTGGCGTCCGTACACCAATAAGCCGTACATCGGAGAAATTGATTTTATAGATTGTGCATGCGTACAGGGGCGGCCCATGTGGGGCAGCACTGATGAATAGGAAACGAACGGGGTGGACGTGACTTGGCGCCCAAGTGCCGGTAAGGAAGTCACCTGTGTTACCGACACCCTGCATTCTACCAGCGTGCGACGGTTTTGTTGCTGCTTTTTGTCTTATTGGAATAACCTAAAAATTTCACATTGCTACGGAGCAATTGTTGACAAGTTATTTTCAGCGATTTTAAAAGAAATAAAAGAGGAGACTCGTTTGAAGTATTTCGTGGACGCAGCAAATTTTATTAACGATGTATTTTGTATTCTTTTCAATTTTATTATTAAATGTTCACATTCACACATATTTATAAAATCAGAAAATATCACCATCTATATTTCACATACCTAAATGAAACACAATTTAAACAACATAAATATTCTTTATCCAACACCGTGTAATTATAACGATATAAGTATGCTGTTTTTAGATAAATAAAGTAGGTCATAAGTAAATATATTAGCTCACTGTTTTTTGGTTCGTATCATAGTAACTACGTTATAAAACCTACACTCTCTACACTATTTTGTTCGTAAATGTCATTTCGAAATTCCATCTGTCAAAAATCTTATATGTATTTTACATCAATGATTAAAATGTGTTGGATAAAATGTTGTATGGCACACGTGTGTTAATTACCTAAGTCACTTGAAAAAATATCACACTCAGCCTAACGGCCTCGTGAGCTAAACTTTTCCCACGTGACTTATCTGTAATGTAACACACTTGTACCATAAGTAACTATTATCCAACACCGTGTAATTATAACGATATAAGTATGCTGTTTTTAGATAAATAAAGTAGGTCATAAGTCACTAGTGAGCTAAATATATTGGCTCACTGTTTTTTGGTTCGTATCATAGTAACTACGTTATAAAACCTTCTCTACACTATTTTGTTCCTAAATGTCATTTCGAAATTCCATCTGTCAAAAATCTTATATGTATTTTATATCAATGATTGAAATGTATTGGATAAAATATTGTATGGCACACGTGTGTTAATTACCTAAGTCACATGAAAAAAAAACCACACTCGGCCTAACGGCCTCGTGAGCTAAACTTTTCCCACGTGACTTATCTGTAATGTAACACACTTGTACCATAAATAACTATATTTTATTACAGTAAGAATTGAAAAATAAATAAATTTGGTAACCACTACAGAAAACTGTTCATTTCCATTTAATAAACCATCTGTCAAAAAAAAACAATTGCCCCACGACTTATGATTTGGTCTTGATCAAAACCAATAATATTTAAGCAAAATTATTTCCATATTATTCAAAGCCAATCAACAAGCCATGAGCCGATGTTCTTTCTTCTCTTTATTGTTGTTATGGTTACCACTATTAACGTTTGATAAAAAACCGATTGTTTGTGTGAAAATGATTGAAACAAGTGTCAAATACATTAGTTTTTTATGTGGTCGCTTAAAAAATATAGTGTGAAACTCGTCAAAAAAAGCTTATATCCTTTTTCATATTAAACTGCGACCGTCGACCACGTCTTGTGGCGCAAAAATTATACTCGCGTGGATATGAATGCTTTTCTGCACTTCATACACAATATATACTATAGATGATCTGTCGCTTTTGTCACTTCTTACTTAGTTATCCGGAAACATACCCATATATTTAATCAAAGTAATTATAGTTCCAAAAGTCAAATTCTTGATCTCATCTACCTTAAAATAACTCTTACCTAGTTGGATGAGTCTCTATATGTTTACGGCTGAATATTCACATAGTGTATGTTCCGGTGATAATTCGACCTTTTTACAAGTATAGTACCATCTTGGCGTTTGTAGTAGCTGAAGAAAATTAATTTTCTTGCTAGACTGACGCCTTGAATGGTTTTCTATAATAAATATATGACAGATTCCTTCCAGTTTTTGACCACCTTCTGTGGTAGCTTTTTGGAAGCACATATGCAGGTTATGGTCCTATCATTGTGAGTTCATAAGCACTTCCTTTCTGTAGGATACCCTTGTGTCTCGGTATCTACCACAGTGTAACTTTTTTCTTTGGGTAGCAATTGAAGGATGTCCCAGCAGGTCTAGAATAAGTTTCATTTACAAGTAAAAACAATTAAAGCCTTTAAAGCTGCCTGGTTGTCTGTCATTATGTTAATTGTTGAATCTTTTAAACCTTTTCTTAGGTTTGGATAAACATAAAGACTTATTGCATAAATCTCAGCTTGAAATACGAATTTGTCAATTTGACAATTTTGAACCATCAGTAATCCAGAACAGTCTCTTGTAACAGGTTGAACCAATTCGGATACAATGAGAAACACCTTTTGTATTATCGAAAGCATTATTTTACAAATAAAAGAATCATGATTTTTTCCACATTAGTGATTTGGCCGAGATATCGTCAATAAAATTATTACCGTAGAAAATGTATAGCAAACGTCATCCCTAGAGATTCTTATATTTCAATCTTGAAGTACGATGCTTATACTTGGTACGGTTTTTAAAATTCTGAGAAGCGCGTGATATTTCTCATTTCTGCTGCTGGATATTTTAATCAATTGAGAATATCGCGTAATATTTCGCCGTATTGGAAATGCATAAACGCAAGCAAGGTAATCACAACCTAATTTGAAATTCCCGCGCAATCCTTCCTTCCCTGCAGGAACTATAATCAATTCTCAAACATCGGATTTATAAATAACCGCAGGGATCCATTCCTGCAATACAGGACGATGCAGGAATAAGATAACGAAAATTGAATTTCTTATAATCAATCTTATCGAGATCACTGGAGAGTTTTATAACTTCGTTCTGACTCACGCGGTCTGTAAATCATTCTTGCAGTGGCTAATTTATTGCTTTTCGCCAAAGTCGAAAATAATTGCGAGAAGAATGTGCCGAGGGATCGTTAACGTATGGCAAACGTTTTCCTTTATTCGCTAATTCGCAAGAATTCACGTCGAATCTGGCATTTCATTATCTACTCACTGTACCGCAAATCTCGTAAATATAACAATGAATAAACCAAATGTTTATGTACATAAATATAGTTGATCAACGATATCAGCGAATTCATGTCAACTATAATATGTCATTAAATTATTACCTACTTAAATTTTTAGTAAGTTAAATTTTTTCGTCTTTCACATTATATAATTTTACAATGTTATAAGAGTTATGCCCAGTTGCACCAACAAGGCTTAAATTTTAAGCAACACTTAAGCAATAAAAAATTGAATTGTAATTTTGAAAGTAATGTCAAATAGTTCATTTAACATTTTATTCCGATGTGATTTTGTCCATTTAAGAAAAACTTGAATTTTATGTAATAACGGTATAACCGACTATAAGGGATACAATACTGTATTAATTTATACCAAAATTAAATTTTAATTACAAAGATATCAATAAATATATAAGACCATCCACCAGACGTTGTGAAGCTGTTTTGATAAAAATATACTAGTCTCTAAATTTATAAATCACAAAATCAGGACATTTTTCAAAGGATACAAATAAGTATACATTATGCTGAAACTAATTTGCAGATGCAAAATATGAACACACTTTAAACAGTTGATAAATCTAGGCGATTCCTTTTTATCTGACCATTAAATATGTATAATTTAGAAGTTTATTTTACAATTAAATCATATATTAAGTATAGTGTTGTCGTCTAGATAAGACAAGGTAAGACTTGGCACAATCTTGTCTAGTCTTCAAATTTCAAGACAAAACTTGACTAAGTTTACAGGCCGCATTAGACTAGCCTATACATGGGCAATGTATAGTACAAGAAATGGAATAATATACCAAAAATTGCATACCGAATAGTAAAATTATGACGAAATAGGCCGAATACCGAATATTCGGCTTTGGTCCCATCTCTATATTATACCTACAACAAAATTGTTAATCCAGAGTCTTGAAAATTGTATATAAATTTGTCAAGAATCTTAATCTAGATTAAGAAAGTCATGTCTTGACTTGAGATTTTAAGACAAGACTTTTACCAGTCCAGTCTTAATAATCTAGACAAGGCAAGGCAAGAGTCTTGTTAACACTTCACTTGATTTTTGGCAACATAGTATAACAATATCTAACTATAGAAATAAGAATTGTCAATTTGTCAATCAATATAAAATATTGTACTGATATGTGGCATCATTTCATTCAATTAAATAAATAATATAGTGTATATATTGTATATATACAAAATAGCATTTGAAACGAGGAGAAAATAAGCTTTTTCACATCCACAAGTCTAGTCTTAATAATCTAGTCAAGGCAAGACAAGTGTCTAGAAAGTTTAGATCTACAAAGGCAACACTAATTAATACTGCGTACTTAGTTTCGAATCAAACAACACAACTAGGATTTCGTACCCCGAAAGGTATTTTGGGACACCGGAACAAACGTCCCACAACCATGATCAATTCAGGAACCATGGGACAACTGGTCACAATTTACGAGTTTCAGCCTTTCGTCTGAAAAAATTAAAAAACAAACATCGAGACTCAAAACTGAGACGAAATTACCTAAGTTGACATTGAGTCGAGATCAGAATGAAGTTTCATCACATATTACCATACCTTTGTCAAAATATCATAAAAAGATAGTTTTGTATATGAGAGACCGAGACGAAATTACCTAACTTGAAACTAAGTCGAGATCATCCTTAACTTTCGTCACATTTCGTCACACATCACCCTACCTATGTCGAAATACGATTTAGAGATAGTTTTATTTTTGTGCATGAACGACAAGCCCCTATTTTAAATTCTATGCATAGTGGTGCACTATTTACATCCGCATTCATTTTGCAACAAAATTTCCATCCAGTTTACAATTGCATGAATAAATTTCCCCGCTGTTTTTTCGGACGAATCTCCGAGGACGAACCCCGCGATGGATTCCGGCGGAAGTTTGTTTGTGTGGACTAATCGCGTATTGACACTGGACAAATATTTAACGATATGCATTCATCAATCATCCATCTACATTTATTTACATTTGAAACATTTCGTTATAATGTTATGTTAATGCGCTGTGGATCATTTGGTCGGCCGGGTAGAATGTTTGTGATAGGTAATTGGATGACAGACGACGCTAAGTTGATATTTCTGGATTAGTTTACTCCCTGTATTGGTATTTGGATTGACCGGTAAACTGTTTTCAAGTCAATAGCTTATTTGATGATATGTCATCATCCATTGACCTAATTCTCTCATGTTTTAATCATAAATGAACCTAGTCACAACTCTCTAATTATAGCTTTATTCATATTTTTAATAAACAAGTCATCAGTCTTTTGTTTCTACTAGAGTTCGATTTCCAAAACTGTAAAATCGGAAACATGTGATATTCATTTCAGTTTTAATAATCGGAACACACGAAACAGTAATGAAAATTAACAGATAATACTTAATTTAGTTTCTATGTGTCATATTATCATTTAAGTAATGTTAATTTTAAAGTTCATAAAGGGAGAAGTGCCGATGAAATTTATATATCAATAATCAAACGCTTTTGGTTGTCATCGCAAGATGAATAACAGTTGAGATTGTTGAATATAAGGTTAATATTGATATCTGGTTAAATTATTTTTATATGGGCTGACGATTGACAATAAACGTAGTGGTATATAGAAATATAGAAACTACTACAATCTACCGTCACTTTTATGACTCTCTATCTTCTTTTTTGATAAGGGTACATTGCATGTGCCAGAATTTTTAAATAATACTGTATGTCTACATATTTTTCTATTGAGCATAAACAATATTATTATTACTTTTATTGCCTATTCTGAACAATACATGACTAGTAGTCAGAGATTTTTAAAAACAATCAAATAAATCACTTTTTTACTTTTTGAATTTTTTAAGATATGTAAGTGTTACTGCACTTTTTAAATTGTTTTGAAAGCAATATAAATATTTTATTTTATAAACGAAAACAAAATCTGTAATAAGACCAAAACTATTTATCTGAATAAAACTAGCAAAAGTAACAAAAAAATTTTACTTTTAGTTACCCATTTAAGTACTTTTTTTCTATTATATGACAATTAAAGTAATAAAATATCATTTAATTTTAAGATCTTATTACATACAAAACATATTTTGGTTATTATTAATAGGTTTATAACAAATAATAAAATTTATATTATAATTTGTATTTTTTTTAACTGATTTTATTTTTAAAAATCAGTTAAAATCATGATTTTAACATATCGATATTATCATTAGCTGTAGGCCCAATTCTGAAGCTCTAGGCTGAAAACCTATACTATCAAATGCAAGTAAAACTTGAAACAAGTTCATGGGATTCTGTTCCTTCTAGAAATGCTGTACCAGAAATGACGGTAAAAATGTCTGTAATATAGTTTAAGTTATAATAAGACAGGTATATACTTAACCCCTGTTCCTTTTAGTAATGTCGTGTCATTCGGTAAAATTACTGGTAATTAGTGAATTTAAGTAAAATGAAGGCGGTTAATATTTGGATGAATTTGAATATTTCATCAGTTAATAAATTAAAAATTAAATGAATGATTAATATATGATTAAAATTTTGTTTACAAGAGTTCGATTTGAAAAGGGTAGATTTTTTCACCCTTAAAAACTTGTGAATTCGGTCACGATCGGAACCACTCGTTTTCGTTTCAGATTTATAGCAAATTTAACTTTTTGACATAAAATCGAAAAGGGTAGAAAATTTTTATGTTTTCTTCTCAGCCACTCGACAAATTTTGTTGTTACGGACCTGGCATCGATTTAGTTAAGCCGATGGGCCACTAGTTTAGTGGGCAGCGTTTTTTATTGTGCTGCTAGGAGGATATATACGAACAGGAGACAGTCTGGGAAATATTGAGACCTTCCCCAACTTTACGATACGGCCCTGGAAGGCTTTATTGTTATTGCTCCATTTACTTATTTTTAACTTATGGGCCGTACTCACACGAATTTTCAATTAGCTCACACCCTACTACAAATTTCAAGAATGGCTTTATCCGAATTTATAATACTATGCGTAACTAACAAATGAAAGATTTTTTAAACTTATATTGCAACATACCTTAAAGAAATTTACGTCAAAAATAATTAAAAACCGCAATACATTAAAAATTGATATTAATGTGAAATAACTTTTTTCTCACTTCTTTTTTTTTTCTTAAAATATATAATTCTGATTTATTTTTATTATTTTGCTAATTTCACCCTTTTGAGTCATATATTTTAATTGCTTGGGCGAAATATTTGAAAATAGGTTCACCCAAAAAACGCAAAATGAAATAATTCAATTATTTTGAAATATTAATTAACTGTTTCACTAACAGTTATAAACAATATTAACTGTTTATTTACATGGTGGTAATGGAATTTTATAATAAGGAATATAATAAGAGCCTTGAATTTATTGAAAAATTTTACGAATATTGTTGCGTAGTAATAGACAAACGAGTGTCAAAAATGACATTTACAACACGATAACGAAACTGGAGTGATTTAACAATCATTTTTGACCCGAGTTGTCGTTACTTCGCAGGAATTATGAGTAAATTTTACCAATTAAATTCATAGCCCGAATTGTATTTGCTTGATTATTTCACGAATGACAACAGTTCAAACATCAAATTTTTGATATCAACAAAATGTAACCATGACTATGATATTAAGGTTTTATCAAATTTCTTCACTGAAAAACTACCTACGGCCATCAAAGGAAGCGTTCTAATTAGTTAAAAATGATGTGTGTGGGATAATCATTATAATACTGTTCTTATTGGTTGAATTTTCAAGTGTTTTGCATCAAGACTGGTTAAAAACTACATATAATAGTAGTACTGACTAGAATTCTACCGGCAATTTTTACCGTCATGATAATGACAACACAATCTTTTTAAAAGAATAGTACTTAATTTGTTTTTTCCAATATTTTTTTTTGTATTTTTCTAGTACACTATCTGCAAAAAAAAATTATGACTTTAATATTGTATGTCATGAAAGCATTAAAAAGTCTGAGAAAACATGTTTTCAAGTGAATATTTCAATTTTACAGCATTCTATTTTGTTTTTAAATATGCACTCTACATATATATTCCATCTACTATATGACACATCATACATATATTCCCACCACGTAAATAAATTACCGCGAACCGAATTGCAACGCATTTAAATAAATATCACATTGATATTTATTTATGATTCTATTGATTCGATGCAATTTTAAATTCGATGAAATTGGAATTTGAATAATTTCATTGAACGGCGAGTTAAATATATTCATGCATGTCGTGAACGCAATACATCATCCACGTCATGTGAACACGGAATGTTTTTCTTTTCCATTAAATGTTTGCAGAAAGAAACTGTTGGAAAATACCTGTACGGACAAGTTGCAGACGGCATAATTCAGTTTTCAATGACTTCTCACCTGGAACAAAGAAAAATATATTAGAATATTAATTACTACAAAAAAAATAAAGTTCTAACAGAAATATAATGAATTCGTTGTAGTATTAGCACAGAATAGTTACATACAGAAGCGACACTCCGTGTCGGTACCTTTCATGTTACCCTATTCAGTTCTATGACCTTGGAGCATTGTGTAGAACTTTAAATTTGTTGACTTCCTCTATCTTTCCCTAAGATGTGACGAAATTTTCCGATTTTAAACAATGAGCCCTTTAAATTTGTGCACATTCTCCATCTCTCTCTAATTTTCGTTTCTCTGTCTTACTGTCGCTTCTGTATAAACCTATTCTGTGGTATCAGTTCACGTAATAACGGTAGCATACAGGGTGTGTAAATAAAGTAGAGACTGACAACATAGCGCTTGATTTGGTAACAATTAAAACTCTGGACTTTGAGAGGAGGCAGGTGAACATGTTATATGCTTTCAGTACGAGTTTGAACTCGGTTAGAACATTTGGTTGTCCGTAGCGATTTATTTCGTGAAACAGATTTTTCTAGTGCCTTCTAAAAATGAGTAACGTCAATTTCAAACAACGGTGTGCTATCAGATTTTGCTTCAGACTTGGGCACAGTGCAATGGAAACTTTTACAAAACTTAAGCAGATATACGGAGACAGTGTTATTTAAAGAGACCAAGTTTTTCGGTAGTTTTAGGCATTTTGAGAAAGAAAAGAGTGGATTGACGATGAAACACGCAACGGAAGGCCTTTACCTTCAAAAACTGATGAAAATGTCGACAGGATCTGGGATCTTGTGCATTCAGATCTTCAGTTGACAGTAGTTGAATGATTGAGGAAGAGTTGAACTTAACTCACACCACTATTTATCATCAATTAGTAGAGCAAACATTTAATAAAATTTTCATTCTTGATGTGTTCAAACAAGCTCATAATGCGAAGAGATAAACTTTTACAAAACATGAACAAACCTACGGTGACAGTGATATTTCAAAGGCCAGGTTTTTCAATGGTTTTAGGCATTTTCAGAAAGAAAGAAAAGAGCCGATTGAAGATGAAAAACGCAGCAGAAGATTTTCATCTTCAAGAATTAATGAAAATGTCGACAGAATCCGAGATCTTATGCGATCAGATCGTCGGTGACAATACTGAAAGATCGGGTAAGGGTTGAATTTGCTCACACCACCGTTTACCGGATTTTGACTAATTCATTGGGAATAATGATAATAAAACATTCCTGTGGGTCCTCAGATTCCTTATTCGGCTGACTTGAGTTCTTGTAACTTTTTCTTCTTCCCAATATTGAAAAATCACCACAAGGCAACTCATTTTAGTACACTTCAAAACATTTAAACGGCTGTAACTGACCAGCTGAAGCTGATTCCAGTATCCGAGTTCCAGCACTGCCTATACGAAGAACTATCTCCAGCACTGTGAGGCTGCACAATGAAAACATTTTGTGGGAGCCTATATTGAATTGTAATTCTATTCGAACATTTTTTTTAAATCAATCTTATTACTTAATTTACACACTTCGTATTTGACTTACCGAAACGTTGTATAATAGTGTCTATGTGTAATAATAAAAGATAATGGAAATCCGGGAATTAGTTTCATTCAAGATGAATTTTACTAGGGTTCATTATATATCACCTCTCAAGGTTTTAATGAAAATGTCAAATGTCAAAGTTTTTTACACTGTTTAATAATCCATACAAATATCCATTGATTATACAACAAATTATATTGCCAAATAAAATATGAAAAATACCTACACATGATTAACAAACAATAACAATATATCCATATACTGTGTAAATTAGCTATTATTCCGAATTATTGCAAATTAAATATTGAAAATGTATTCCATAATAATTACAATTTACAATTGTTTTAATTGAAACATTTTAAACAATTTAAAATCGTTGTTAATTATGCATCAATTTATGCTAATTCCAATTGAATTATCTTCAAATGTTAAATGTGTTTTCCAGTGAATATATTAAATGAAAATATGCTTAGATATAATTGAACGGAAATAATAAAAATTGTTTTTCAATATTTTCAATTATTGTTATTACAATTTTATTACGTGTTGACAATTTGGCAAATATAAACATTAATATGTTAATATATTCATTAAACTCTCATAATCATTATGGAAAATGAGAATAAATCACGGAAGTAATGTTTTACAAATATTTATACCATTAATCAATTTTGTGAACAAGTGTTTTCTAATAAAGAATTATTATAATTATTGTGGTTCTTAAACATTTAGCGAATCATTACTAATTCATCAACAAATATCATAATATCTATTAAAAGAAGCAGATGTGAAGATAATCATGATATTTTCTTGTGAAAACGAAGAAAACAGCAATATTTACTGACTGTCAGAAAGGTGAGACAAATTACACGACAGAAAAGAAACAACGTTAAAAAAAGATATGGAAAGAGATAAAAAAGACAATATTTCCCACCTTGTCATTCCAGCACTCGGCTTCGTCTCGTGTCGAAACTTTCACACCTCCTGGGTAATAAGTGACTTTCGGCACTTGTTGCACAATATACTATTATAGTTTAATACGAAATTCCTCAGTACACTTCTTCTTCTTATTCATATTTTTGTTATTTTATCTATCCAGGTTATGCTTCAGTTCTCATTCTTCTTTCTTTTCTGTTTCAATCTCTTTCTGTACTCATCATAAATCATAATATTTGATAAAACATTTGAACGCAGGTTTCAAAAGCCACAAGCTGATATTGTAGTAAATAAACAAAGGCATCTTATCATTAAGACATGATAATATAATTCCACAACATTCCTTAGCAGGATATATTACATGACACCTTTATCTACATAAATTTTAATATAATTACAACCGTGATGTACAGAACAAATTATTTTGTCAGGTATTAGGGCGAGATATCAACATTATCATCACGTTTAATACTTTGGTTTTATTATGATGTTATAACGATTTTGAATTAAATGAATTATATATAATTATAATTAACATCGAAACATCGTCGAAACTAGACATACATGAGACAGTGATCACAAACAGATATTAATTTTTTAATTTTAATAGTGATGGTTATTAGCTTAACATGCCTTTTTACATATAACTTTGTACATAGTAGGTTATGAAAAAATTAAAATTTTACATTTCTATACAAATAATAAAATATTATTAGATATTTAAGTTATTTCCTATGTATAATTGTAGACAACAATTAAAAACGTCCATAGTCTCTAGATATGAGTTCCATTGAACATCTCTGAGATTTATTTTTAAAAAATGTGCAAAACTAGACGCCCAAAGATTAAAAAAGAACTACTATATTTAAGGTAAAAGAATGGGGTAAAATTGACTCCCAAACACAAATTAGTGGGAAGTATGATAAACCGTTTAAGGGAAGTAATTCTAATTACTGGCAGCCTAAAAGATCATTGATTCTATATAATTTTCAGTAGTACAGAGACTAAATTGGCGTTGTTTATTAATGTAGTAATTATAATAAAAAAATATTTCGTGTACGTATACCTATATTCAATAAAGAGCATTGAAAAAATTGAATACATTTTCCTTTACTAATGTACGGAGACAAAATTACATAAAGGTTTTCCACGTATACGTTCTTTGGAAGGATTCAGTGAAAAATGAGAAATACGAAAAAACCGGAATTTCAGTTTTTCGCTCGGGAACTTTTTCTCCCAAAATTATTGAAGTCAGTAAATATCGATGCGCCAATTCGAAATTTTCTAACAGAATTCAATGATCGCTTACTGTTCTCAAGATATTTGCGTTTAAATTTAAACCCAAAAAGAGGTATTTTAAGATAGCCCCTTTAAAGGGTCCAGATACGAACCGTGTATTATTAAATATTTTTAAAAATAAAAAATATGTGTCTAATATTTTTATTTCAAGAGTATCAGCATATTTTTGAAATCCCGTGTTAAAGTCCTATGTTCCGCATTTCGTTGTACACCTGTATAAAAAAAAACAAATCTCATTGACATGTCCCATCTACGAATATTGTGTCGAAGGTGATGGCAAAAAAGTTGAAGAAGAAAAACATAATATCGGCTTGATTTTGTAATTATCATGTCTGTGATCTAAATCTGGTTGTCTGGCTATGTTCCTTTAGGAATGTCGTGCCACGTTGCCACATTACCATGTAAATACTCATCATTGTTCCGCACGTGTTAAATCATTGTGACTACTAATGACAAAAAATCTGAAGAAGAAAAATATAATATCTGCTTAATTTTGTAATTATCCTGTCTGTGATCTAGATATGATTGTCTGGCTATGTTCCTTCAGGAATGTTGCGCCACGTTGCCACATTACCATGTAAATACCCATCATTGTTCCTCATGTATTAAATCATTGTGACTACTAATGACAAAAAATCTGAAGAAGAAAAATATAATATCTGCTTGATTTTATAATTATGCTGTATGTGAACTAAATCTGGTTGTCTGGCTGTGTTCCTTCAGGAATGTCGTGCCACGTTAGCACGTTGCCACGTTACCCATGTAAATACTCATCATTATTCCGCACGTATGAAATCATTATCTTGTTCCATCTAGAAATGTTGTGCCAAAGGTGATGACAAAAAAGCTGAAGAAGAAAAATACAATATCTGCTTGATTTTGCAATTATCCTGTCTGTGAACTAAATCTGTTTGTCTGGCTGTGTTCCTTCAGGAATGTCGTGCCACGTTGCCACGTTGCCACGTTGCCACATTACCATGTAAATACTCATCATTGTTCCTCACGTATTAAATCATTGTGACTGTTCCAACGCTAACTCTGATCTCACAGGAGTGTGTTACCTGTACATGTACCTGTATCTCCATTCTCAGTATCAGGTGTAGAGATAAATCTCGCCAACTTCATTCTGTCTGGCGCGAAGTTAGTTACGCGCCACTATTTCACCTTGGCGTATGACGGCTTTAATACGGTCGTGTAACACGGTCGCTTGGCGGCTATGCATTTTGGTAAATTTTTGTTAGTGCAGTACTCCAGATGTTATGAAATGGACAGATTTATGGTGAAGGACGCACATTTTTTACGCCTTCAAGCTTATTGTCAAAGACATAACTGTCCGTTTCCGTAAGTGATGCCCTCGGTGGACATCAATAGTTGGGTTATTTTCAGCATAGTTTGTTCTTAGGGGATGAGCAGAGCCGGATAAATATAGGTTGAGAACTACTGGATTTTTACCATTAAATGGTGGTTCACAGTTCGAAATCTCGCTCTCTTGTTGTAACATTCGACTGTTGTGGATGTCTTGACTGATTGTCAGACATACCTTGGTATTTCTTAGTGAAATAACCAATTAGTTGTTTTACTGTGTGTAAAGGCTCTCTCATCGTGGTGTAAATTTGTAAGTAGTTTTTATTATATTCTGTGTGGATTAATATTGATTTGTAGATCGATGTAAAAAGGTTTTCAAAATTGTTTGTAAATTAGAAAAGTAAGAATTTAGAGTTTATATAGAATCAAGTTACGCGTTGTAGTTTATTTGAATTATATAAATGTTTTTGATCGCGGTTGATTATTAAAATTTATATAATTTTGTTATTGTTGGAATATCGTGTTTGATTCAGCCCATCCTATTCCAACCCCTGTCTTTGTGACGTGGTAGCACAACGCGTAGGTAAAATTCTATTGTTTTAAAAAATTACAACCCTGCACCAATTTGACCATATAGTAAACCGCGTCTGTTATCATTATTGTCATTCCCTTGTCTGCTTCTATCACGGCAGACTTTTAAATAAATAAATAAATAAAGTGATAGTGGTGGCAGCGACTATCGTTACCCTTGTCTAGTGTAAAAGTTGTTCATTAATATAATTCGTGGATTACTTTTGAGGCAAGTAAAACTCATAAATTAAAACCCTTTTATGTCAGGTACTAGATTTCGTCGTAGGCGACCGTACCTGTTATATATTTTGGTGGCAAAGCGCTGGGATCTAAATATTTTCTAAAACTAAACCCACTCAAACCAGTATAAATTGTGGTCAAATTTGAATAACTCTAATAATTTACTTTGTGTTGTTACGAGAGCAGGTAGTTTTTGTGTCAGTAAAAGCGGGAAAAGTCTCTAACGGTATTTTTTTGTGTATGTTCACCCTCGTAGTGTCGTTAACCCTGAAGCAGGTACTCGAAAAGAAAATTTGTAAAAGAGATAATAAAATAGTTTTTGTAATTATTACGCGTTTATTGAAATAAATTAATTTAAATATGGCATTAAAATTAGAAACGGTTACTAGTTTAGCTGGAGCGGTAAATAAAATTCCAGAATTTAGAGGCAATTCAGATATTAGCGTAGAAGAATTTATTGATAAAGTCGAGTTATTTTTCAAAATTAGTAAACAACCGGAGAACAGACAAGTAGCTATTGCAAAATTATGTTTGGGTAAAGATGCTTTAGAATTCGTCAGGAATAATAGCATAATTAAAAATACAGATGATTGGTTAGTTTTTAAAAAGGAATTATTAAACAGATATGTACAGAAACCGCATTTTCTTACAGTAGAGAAAGAATTTATAAATTGTTATCAATTAGAAACACAAAGTGTAATTGAATTCGAAGTAACATTAAGATCACTAGCGTATAAATTAGTAAATAATGCCGAAGATGAAACAGAAAATGAATTTAATTGTAAATATGTAGAGAAACGGTTATATAATCAGTTTTTGATAGGTCTGTTACCGCGGTTGCAACGAGACGTTATATTAAAAGATCCGAAAACATTAGTAGAAGCGATAGAAATAGCTAAAAGAGTAGAGATTGTAGAGAAATTAATGGAGAGTAGTTCAAGTTTAGATCTTAAATCAATATGTAATAAAAATTCCGAAAATTCTCCAGAAAAAGGTGACCTGAGTGTTTTAAGTAAAAATAATGAATATGGTAAAGTACATGAGTTAATAAATAAAGTTACGGAACTTCTACGTGAAGCCGGGCAAAATAGATCTACGTGTAAATACGCAATTAGCGATAGCGAAGATTCGGGTGTAGAGAGTGAAGATGAGACAATAGGACATATAACATATAAAAATAGGTATCATAGTAAATTGTGCTTCCGTTGTCAAAGATTTGGGCATATTTCAAAGTTTTGTAAACAAGCGAAAATTAAATTAAAGTACAAAATTTGTTATAATTGTCGCGAATATGGGCATATCGCGAGTAGTTGTTCACTTAGTGTGAAAAGTAAAATCAGAGAAAACAGTACACACGTGAGAGATGCTAAACAACAGTGCGAGAGAAATATCCCAGAACATACGGTCAGTGATGATAGTATGCGCGGGAAAAATAAGGCGCGAACGACCGTATGGACGAGAAGGCTTCATCAGGGAGAAGAAGACCGCCAAAAGCTTAGTTCAGGGGCTGAGCTGAGCAACGACACCGCAAAACGTATTCAGAAGAATGTACGTTTTGTTGGTGTAGAGGAACCCGTAAACTTGGATGCGATTTCTGTGGTGAAATCAGAGGAAGAAGACCAGCACGCACACGACATCTTTGTGAACCGCAACGAGACGGTAGGTATGTGCACTGGTAATAAATATTACAAGGGTTTTGGTTCTGGGATAGGTAGCAACAGAAGGCGCAAGGAATATCGAGAGGAGCGAGCTGAAGTACCTGAAGACGTCAGGAAGGGCAAGCCGACACCGTCCAAGGAGGAAGTGGAACAATGGCGGCCGCAATCGCAACCAGCAGATATCCTAGCGGACTTCAAGAGAGCAGAGCTAGTCGAGTGGACGAAGAACAGCAAAGTTTAGGCGCAAACGTCGTGCAACGAAAAGCGTCGAGGAATAAAATTCCAGGTAGCTCTTTAATTATATACTTAGTGTGAATGAGTAAAAATTTAGAAATTAAATTGAGAAAAATAAGAGTAATAAAGTTGAGTTCTTTGTGATTTCGAAAATTAAATGCAGGTTGTGAGTATGTTTCAAATCGATTACTTAGTGTTTCGATTAATCAAAATTAATTTTAAATATTTTGTGAATTTGGCTAAAATGAAAGTACTGAGTGTGCTATTGAGTAGTGTTGCTTGTTGGGACACATATCTGCCGGAGACATTTTGTTATAGTTGTTCTTTGTGAACTCTCCTATGCTGCTGGATGGCGGATACGTGGACGCGGGAAGCCTGGCGTCACCTCCAGGTCGAATCACGACGGGCTAGGAGTTGAGGTGGAGTTCCAACAAGATTCCCATTGGACATTGGACAGTCCAACTCAAAGAAGTGGATTCATCGTCCAGTTAATAAATTATATTTCCTTCAGAAATGTAATTTATTTTAAGGGGAAAGGGAAAGTTGTAACACGGTCGCTTGGCGGCTATGCATTTTGGTAAATTTTTGTTAGTGCAGTACTCCAGATGTTATGAAATGGACAGATTTATGGTGAAGGACGCACATTTTTTACGCCTTCAAGCTTATTGTCAAAGACATAACTGTCCGTTTCCGTAAGTGATGCCCTCGGTGGACATCAATAGTTGGGTTATTTTCAGCATAGTTTGTTCTTAGGGGATGAGCAGAGCCGGATAAATATAGGTTGAGAACTACTGGATTTTTACCATTAAATGGTGGTTCACAGTTCGAAATCTCGCTCTCTTGTTGTAACATTCGACTGTTGTGGATGTCTTGACTGATTGTCAGACATACCTTGGTATTTCTTAGTGAAATAACCAATTAGTTGTTTTACTGTGTGTAAAGGCTCTCTCATCGTGGTGTAAATTTGTAAGTAGTTTTTATTATATTCTGTGTGGATTAATATTGATTTGTAGATCGATGTAAAAAGGTTTTCAAAATTGTTTGTAAATTAGAAAAGTAAGAATTTAGAGTTTATATAGAATCAAGTTACGCGTTGTAGTTTATTTGAATTATATAAATGTTTTTGATCGCGGTTGATTATTAAAATTTATATAATTTTGTTATTGTTGGAATATCGTGTTTGATTCAGCCCATCCTATTCCAACCCCTGTCTTTGTGACGTGGTAGCACAACGCGTAGGTAAAATTCTATTGTTTTAAAAAATTACAACCCTGCACCAATTTGACCATATAGTAAACCGCGTCTGTTATCATTATTGTCATTCCCTTGTCTGCTTCTATCACGGCAGACTTTTAAATAAATAAATAAATAAAGTGATAGTGGTGGCAGCGACTATCGTTACCCTTGTCTAGTGTAAAAGTTGTTCATTAATATAATTCGTGGATTACTTTTGAGGCAAGTAAAACTCATAAATTAAAACCCTTTTATGTCAGGTACTAGATTTCGTCATAGACGGCCGTACCTGTAACAGTCGTTAATGTAACGCGGCTAAGACAATGAATGGCTGAATATTTCAACTGCTTTTGTTCGTTTTGCCCGCCGACGTGTTTGCTTTTTATGGACAGTGATATTTCGTTTAGGTTTATTGAGTCACTCTCAAATGTACTGGAAACATTTTTGAAATAGATAGCATTTTTTACGGTATTAATTTTACCCGACGTGCGAATTTGAATACGCAAATTTTATTGTGAAAAAATAAGACTTTTTTGCACATAAACATTACCGGCAGAAAGTTTGAGGCTGAATGTTGAATTTTGGCAATAACACAATATATTTGAAGTTTATATTTATAGTACTTTTTCTATTTCCGTTTACGTTTTTATTTTATTTCCTTAATGTCAGTTAGGTTATTGATTCCATTATTTCATCAAATTGGAAAGTAGGCAAATATAGAAACATTAACAGCTACGAAAATAGAATATTATTTTTTTATATCTTTACAAATATTAATAATATAGTTACTAAATTTATTACATTGAAATAGAGTACTAACCTACAGTAAAATTGACAGATACCTTTACAGGTTAGTGATGATTGTAAATGTTAGTTTTCTTGTCGAAAACAGTTCAAGTAAATGACGGTTTACAAGTGAGTAACAAATAAAATATTATTACAAGTTAGCTGTTAGTTTTACATGTTAGTAGTACCTAGTAAATATAAATAACGGTTTACAAACTAGTAACAAACAAGTATTTTATTTTTTCATTACTAGCCTAGACACATACTATTATTAACCTTTATTTGACATGAGAAATTGTTTTTCACTACCGCTTACTTAGTAACCATGATCTCCTAGGTCAATAATAAATTATTGTTAACTATTGTCGATAATGAAAACTGTCACTTTTTAAAGTTTCCAAGTCCAAATATTGTTTGAATCATTTAACTCAAGAAAAGTGTAAAGTATGGATTCACAATTTGAATATGCCGTCTAAAAATTAAAACTCAAAAGTGACGTTGATAAACTGAAACGTCAAACATAAAAACAAAGACTGCATACTTTATTTTTGTGAATATTAAGAAAGAAGTTAATGTCCATGTCAAAATGTTTGTTATTGTCAATATTATTTTTTCAATGGGATTGGGATTGAAATGCTAATAGTGAAAAAATAAGATATATACCACGATTGAAAAGATCATTATTGACCAGTGTCTCAAGACACAACTTGACGTTAGGTTAATAATGATAGTTTTCTCAGCCTTGGTATATAAAATACTCTTAAATCATAATAAATTATTGGTGCTACAACAATAAGAGAGTTTTGGTCGGAGGTAAAATTGTAAAGTGAACTTCACCTGTTCAAATAATTTTTACTTGCATTTTTTGTGATCTTAGTTGAAAAGATCATTATTGACTTACCTTACCTCCGCACTTTAGGAGACAATTTTGGCGCTAGGTCAATAATGATAGTCTGCTCAACTTTGGTGTATAATATAATACTGTTTTTTATTGTAATGTCCCCTTAATAGGAACGAACCCCAATTATTCCAATACAAAATTCTATTTCTATTATAATATAAAATAATAATGGATGTTATATTTACTAATATTTATTGTAAAGAAAACAAATGACCTCATTTATTCAACATGTAATTATATCAACGACAGTTTTTCTGTTTAATTTAGTTAAAGTAAAAAACTGAGCAATTTCATTTATCGACTTTTAAACGCAGTTTACCACTCCCTATATATTTAGTCCAATTGTCAACTGCATTGATTTATAGAAGTCATTTATGTAAACATGGTGATTATGGGGTAAAAAATGTGAAATATTAATCTAATGACTATAATTTGTTTATAGGGTTAATTTATTTCCTCCTTTTTTCTTATTTCGTTCTTGATAGATTATTGCTGTTTCGAATTAATCTTTGAAATTGGAATTTGAAATAGAAATGTGAAATATGCAAAAGTTATTGTTTTAAATTTTTAGTGTAAAACTTCATTGAAAATAAATTGAAAGAATTATTTATATATGATTTTATATTTTTAATTCTGTTCTAACAAAATAGTAATTTTATCTGGCACGTATCACATTTCATTTTTACGTTCCAGTATTGTTTTTCTAAAATACCAGAGCAGAATATTTTTTTATATTTTATTTTACGAGGTTTGCAGTGATTGATTTGTTACCACATTGGGGATTTCCGGAAGAATAAATTTTAAAGAAAACATCGTTTTATTTTTGAGTTCAACTTCAAGTATAATCTAATAGTTATTTAAGTACCCAAGGATATAAGTACGTCTTTATATCCAAGACAGTTTTTATAGGCTGAGGATGTTCAGATGTTTTTAATATTCTGTGTTGCTTAAATATTTAAAAATACAGTACTTTTGAAAATTGTCATTAACCTTATTATTTTTTTACCATATTTTCTTAATCTAAGTTAGCTAAGTTTGTTACCTACTATGTTACAGTTAAATAGTATGGTATTGTTTTACTAGAACCGTAAGTTTCTTCTTCAAGGAAAAATTATAGACAAACGTTATAGGTCACTTACATATCTCCTTGCTGTAGATAAAATACATGGTTACAATACAAGTAATGCGATTTTTTTAAAGAAATATTCAATATTTATAATTAAAAAAATTAAGAACATCGCTACTTCCATTTATCTTTCACCTATTGTCCCGATAGGTACTATATGAAAACTTTTATTAATCGATTCTTAGTGGGATTTTTACAAAAGAAAAAAAAGTACAAACAAGGGGGTCCTCCACTATTTTTTATTTATTTTCTTATATGAAACTTTATCTAATTTCAAAGAGATGTGTAGTTTCAGAAAGTCTTAATTTTTATTTTTTAAGCCGTAATATTTTTTTAAGTGTTCTGTGACGCAGATGTTAATGTAATTCGGTTTTCACTCTATTTAAAATAATAATTTTTCTAAAATTTAGATTAGTCCTGAAATATGTTTTGTATTTTGTCACAGAATCGTTACATACAGAAGCGACACTCGGTGTCGCTACCTTTCATGTTCCTCTTTCCAGTTCTATGACCTTGAAGCATTGTGTAGACCTTTAAATTTGTGCTCTTTCCCTATCTCTCTCTAAGATGTGAGGAAACTTTCCGATGTCAAACAATGAGCCCTTTAAATTTGTGCACATTCTCCATCTCTCACTAATTTTCGTTTCTCTGTCTTACTGTCGCTTCTCTATAAACCAAGTAAACAGAATTAACCTACTAGATTATTAAAAAAATCCCAAATAAATACGACCTACAAATAAAGTGATCAATTTCCTAACTTGCTGCTATGGTGGAGGATTCCATTAAACATAAAGTTCAATGAGTACATTTCTACGTCATCATTACTGAGAAACAAATCCTGTAAACCCCTTATTATACCCAAATGCAACCCTCGTGTCAATAAACCCTCGTGATTATTCAATCACCCACATCGCTTCGAAAATTAAATTCGTAAACTACAATGGCGAAAGAAAACTCGTCTTACAATGGAATTGAAGGAAATTCAAATTCTCTTCCGAATTTATCCAAGTCGGCTTGGACGAAGACGAGCGCATTAGAAAATTGAAAATGCGAGCACAACTTTAACTCCGAGCATTTCAATGTTTCAGATAGCCCGGGAAGTATAGATTCTACATTAATATAGTCCACCCACGATAGGAAGAATTCATTACCCTGTCCAGAACTGTAATAGATGAAATTTAACTTATTTATTTTACTGATTATTTCACATACGACATTTTCATCCAATGTTTCATTTGAAGGCTGTAGGTAGTTATCAGGAAAGAAATTTGATTATACCACAGTACCATAGCCATGGATATATTTATTGAAATTATTAAAAAAAATTGTTTGAAGTGTTGTCATTCGTGAAATAATCAAATAAATATAATTCGAGCTATGAATTTAATTGGTAAAATTTACTCATAATTCCTGCGAAGTAACGATAAATTGGGTAAAAAATTACTTAATCATTGCAGCTTCACTGTATTGATCTAAATGTTATTTCTAACGCTCGTTTGTCTGTTATTACGCAACATCTACTCGTAAATTTATCCAATAAATACATGGCTCTCACTATATTACTTATGAGAAATTAAATAATTAACCAAGGTTCAAAATACTAAGATTATTGCCCTGACACCAAGATTGTGTTCCGAGGTGCGACCGCAACCAAGGGATACAATGTCCTGATGAGAATCCATGGTTTATACTTTTCTTGAGTTTAATAATTCAAATATTTGTATTTGGACGTTAGATTTTCTTAAAAAAGTTACAGTTTGCATAATTGTCCTACATAAATAATAATTTATTATTAATCTAGGTTATTATGGTTACCAAGTAAACGGTAATGAAAAATAATTTCTTATGTCGAATAACGATAATTTTGCGACATTGGTACATTTTTTTCTTTTTGGGTAATTATTGAGGTCTTAGGATGGAGGAAGAAAAACGTTAGAAAATATTTCATTTGAAGCAAGAAAATTTGAATAGAAATGAAAGAGGACCACAGAAAGACCCAGAAAAACTTTTGGAGAAAGGAAAGAAAACAATAATAATTCAATATAGGTATGTGTTTCCTACTAGTTGAAGATAATTTTGGAGATCGAAACAAAATCGAGATCTCCAATAATCCGAAACCAGAAGAACAATTACTTTCTATTATAATTGTTTTTCACTGCCGCTTATTTGATAAACATGGTCATCGAGGCCAATAATAAATTATTATTAACTACAGTCGATAATTACAACTGTCACTTTTTAAAGAAAGTTCAGTCTCCAAATCTAATATGGTTTGAACCAATTAACTCAAGCAAAGTGTAAAGTATGGATTCACAATTTAATATACCGTCTAAATTAAATAAGTAAACCAAATTAAAATCAAAAGTGGGGTTGACGAACTGATACGTTAAATACAAAAAAAAAGTCTTCTTTATTTTTGTTCATATTAAGAAACTAATCAATATTCATGTTAAAATGTTTGTTACTGTCGATATATTTTTATTTTATTTTCAGTAGGATTGGAATTGAAATGGTCAACCTTGGTGTATAATATGCTATTAGAAATATTTGTTGTTTTTTAATGGAGCTATATCGTTTCTATGTTCCGATTCATTTACAGATTCCTTAGTTGGTTACCAATCACTAATTTGTAAACATATCTGCTTTGGAAACTCAATCTTTATCATTAAAATTATCCAATCTTGCAAAAAACATATTTATTTCTATTACGAAATAAATAAGTACGCTAAAACATTTAAATTTTCCCATACCAATCGAACATCTCAACCCGTTCAAGGGCAACCGCGACCCCTGCTGCGGTTAACGTACGTGTGGGGGGGTACTCCGCGGAATGGATCAATCGTTCCGAGGTAACACCGCCGGAATGCGGATCACGGCAAATAAATAATTCCGCCAAGTGCTGGATAATAGAAACATGTGTTGTCACATCACATCGCACCGAACACTTAGCTTGGATTATTCAGCACGCACCCAGCACCAAGAATGGAAAGTGAAATATTTAAGTGGAAGTTAGAATTAATCATTAAAATGGTCGATTGTTAAAATTATGATTTAAAGTTAGAGTTTTAATAGTTATATTCGATAGATATCACCTGTGTGATATAATTTGAATTTTTTCTGGGGAAAGGAAACACATACGTAATATTATTTAATAATTTGTATTTTCTAGCAGGATTCTGATACCTGATATATTATGTTATTAGAACTCAGTTGTAGGATATTTTAATGTATCCAGCTCGAAGGACCAAAAAATGTAGGATTAATGTATTGTTGTTAGGATCGAATGTAAGGTGTTCAAATGATTAGGAGTAGTGGACTGAATTTAAATATCATTTGTTAGATATTGAACACACTACACCGAAACGTGTTACCTTCACGACACTAATGCATACTTGACGTTATATATGTTGCAGAATTGCGTAGACAGCGCCAACATCAGTAAAATCAAAATTCTGATCGAATGAAAAAACAATTAGAATTTAATTTTGGATTTCACGTCCAGTCAACATTCTTCTTGGATTATTATAGTTGCAAAGAGGTAAAACGATAGATTTGTAGAGTACAGTTCAGTCTTAGGACCGGTTGTGCAATCTAGGTTTAGTATAAGTTCAACTTTGAACTCAAAATGACATTACAAATTGCGTTATACAAATCAGTTCACATGAGACGCTTAGTTCCAAGTGCGATTCAGTTAAAATGCTGAACTGTTTACTTAAGCTGTGCTTTATGTAACAAAATTATATCACTTGTCAATTTTGTTTGACATTATGTATTTATTTTTTAAGTATGAATCTGTTCATTGATATTTTACCGGTTGATGAAGATATATTAGAATTAATTGATATATTAAAACCATTGCGAGTTAAGAAAATACGTGAAAATCATTTTCAAAAATGGAAAAGCAATTATGGATGTTCTTAACAAAATTAGACATGAGATACATACTCAACACAAAAGTATAATTGATGTCTGAGAATCAGTAGATTTCATTGAGATAGATAAATATACTATTAGCAGAATAATACATAAAGTTTCAAGGGCTACAGCTAGATTTTATTAACATGACATTAAAACAGAATTTTGACATTTTGCGTTAATGTTTATTACCAACTTATATGATATATTTTAGTTACCTATATCAACTACAGTTCACCTAAACTTAAGTTTAATTTCTTTTGTACAACAAATTGAAATTTTGAACCCAAGTTCAACAGAACCGAAGTTCAGTAAAGCGCAACATAAACCAGTGCTTTTACAAACGGGCCTTCGTCGTAGTTTTATTAGTTGTCGTTCAGATTAGTTCAAATTAGTCTTAATTGTAGTTCAGTCTTAGTTCGGTTTAGTCTTAGACCGTTAGGCGTCTAACAATATCAGATACAAATCAGTTTAGTTTTTTAGTTGAGGCGTCTCAAATGACAGACTTCAGGTCAGTATATTCACAAAGTAATTAGCAGAAGCAATTTTTGTAAAAGGTTCAGTTTAGTTAGTAATGAGTTCTGTTCTTCAAAAATCAGATATATAAATAATGTAAATAATAAAGTACAAAACATCCCTACACAGTGACAATTTGTGTCCTTGTTCCTTCTAAAAATATTGTACCGTAAGAAAAGAATAAGAAAGTCAAAGATATTTCCCTGCATAGTTTGTAATTACACTACGACTATTTATTATACACATATAGTTCCCTGATGTCATATTACCATTATCTTACCCAAAGTTTTATAAAATATCAGCTGATAACTTTTCTTCTGGGTTCCATACATCATCTTATCAGATGTCCATAAGTTTACAAATACTTTATATGGTAGGAAGTAACATAATAAATACATAAACAACAAAACCGCATTGGTTGACAAATAAATATATAACAAAGAAAATATGAAATAAATTAAATTTATTCAGAAAAATTAAGAATTAATGTGCTGGCGACATTTAGGAATAGATTAAGTAGGGTGAGATGGTCCACTTTTTAGAAAAATATTAATACTCTATAATATTAAATAATATTTAAAAAATAAAATTTATTTATAACATATAATCTACGCTTACTTACAAGAATAAAGAAAAATTTTAAACTATGTTCTAAAAACTACTAATAAATATTTTATTCGGGTTCAAAAAAGTCCAATTCTCCTCCAACATATAGGTGAGAAGGACCAAGGCTATGAGGAGATGAACTGGTTAACAGATTGTTGTCACTTCTCATATGTAGTATACTGTTCGTGTAAACAGCCACCGCAAATTACATATTTTATCCAGTTATCCTTCTTCATCCTTTTTTTAAATAATTTTCCTTGCATTCTGTATATTCGTTTTCATAATCTTCAGCTTCTTCATTATCATCACCCTCTGATTAACCATTTAACCACAGTTCTTCAGAACTCTTGGAATAGCAACTAGATCGTCTACTTTTCTATGCGAATGATTTTTTTTCTGTTTACTGGTTGAATTGATCTTTTTAACAATAAAAGTTCTCTGATGGTCAATTTCTCCTCAGCATAGGTGATTCATCTATCCTCAGAGTAGAGATTAAATGGACTACTAAATTACTTACGACTGAAATAGAACCATATTTTTAAGTTACGTTAAGTCTTATGCACATTTTTATAATGTATGTACATATCTCAATTTTCCACTGTTGATCCTCACGTCATCAATTGTAATCGTGTAATTCAAATCATTTGGAGGGAGGGAGAATTGATGACATCATCATGTCGAGTGAAATCGTGTGATTTCCGTAGTAAATAAATGTCAAAACTGGCAGTATTTTATACAAATATATTAATGAACGAAAACTTCATAAATGATTGTAGATTAAACTAAAGAAACTATCAACACACAATGAAGTACAAATTGTCTACGCCAAAATCACTTTAACTAGTGACAGGAATGACATATGTATAAAGTATGTACATAAATAATTATTTTAACTATACTAATATAGTAATTAACTAATTGTGAATATAAGGTACAATTTTTTTAAGTAAATTTTGAGATATTCAGTGTTGACTGCATTAATTTTCAAGCGGCTACTTGCAAGGTCTCTAAACAACAAAATTAATGTTCATTATCCATATTGTTCTCGAAATGTGCCCACATAAAAATTTCCACTCAGCAAAATATATTTTTTAAACAAATTTTTATAATATAACGAACATAAATTATGTAATTTATGCTATAATTGTATGACAAAAAATGATTATAGAATAATGTATATCAAATTAAGAGTTAAATACAACAATTTCACATTCTGAGGATGATCCCGGGTAGGATCGAAACGTCGATGTGAAGTAATTGTTTTATTGACTCAAACCCAGAAATTCCTCCCTTTAAAATTAATGTTCCTTACAAGAGACGTCAGTCTAATGTAACTATAAAACCTATTACCCTAACTAATTGTGATTTTTCTTCCTTTATTTATCGTAAATTAGTATTAACCTCCTTTGCCTTAAAACTCCCGTGGAAAATCCTTTATAAATTTCGCAAAAAGCAATTGCTGATTACCGCAAAAAATTCAATTTATCCTGGTCTGTAATCACGGAGTCTGCAGTTGTTTTCCAAATGCACAAAGAGAACTAATCTCTGAATAATGCAAAATTCCTCGTAGGAGTCGTCCCCTTCGGCAACGCGAACATCAGATGACCAAAAAATCACCAGCCGCCTCGATTCATATCAAACTGCCCGTTGTTTATTTTCCCGCATAAAGGCTTATCGATTGTGCTTTTCAATGGAAATTAAACACAATTCAATCGCTTTACAGTCTTTATACTCTCCCGGACTAATAAATGTATTCGGGTTACCTACTTCAAATATGACAAGTAATTCTACTTTGTTGTTTTAATCTTAATAGTTTTTTATCACTACATTTGCATTTGGTTTTATTTACTCTAAACATAAAACAACGCATTTTGTTTCATATCAAAGGAAATGAATTACATTACAATAAAGAAAAGATTATTTGAAGTATTTATTACATTATTCACAAAGACATTACTAGCTGCTACTCATGTTACATGAGCGTACTTAAAGTCATATATAAAGTAAATATATCCCTTATGGAATATTTTTCATTACTGGATATGCAATTTATACTGCTTATATAAGTAAAGATGTTCCAAGGAAACTTTTCCTTTAGCACACCATTTTTTATATCAATAAAAAAGCCATGAACTGTTATTATTTTCATTTGTAAGTAACTGACTTCTACCCTGAAATAAGTGTGAGTTATACCTTTAAAAATATTACCACTAAATTCATCGTATCAAAGTACTTATATGTACAAATTTTCGTTTAAAAATTCCCACTAGTACAACTACAATTACAGATGGAATATCAACCAATAGGAATCCATATGACCGATAATAATGCGCATCTCAGGATATACCAGGGATCCTGAGACACTAGCACTAGTCAGAATTAGAGCACTCGGAAGTATTTACTCTAATTCTTGGCCTGCTGAAACCAGAACACATTCTGGAGCAGATTTAGCTGCTTTGGATTGTGCTTTGGTTTCAATGGGACAAGAATTACAGCACTCAAAATAATTTGCTCTAATTCTTGTCCTTCTGAACTGAAGCACATTCTGTTGCACTTTTGTCTGCTCTGAATTGTGCTCTGGTTTCAGTGGGTCAAGAAATAGCGTACTTAGAAGTGTTTGCTATAATTCTTGGCCTGCTAAAACCAGAGCATATTCTGGGGCAGTTTTGGCTGCTCTGGATTTTGCTCTGGTTTCTTTGGGTTAGAAATTAGAGAATTTTGAAAAATTTACTCTAATTGGTGGCCTACTAAAACTAAAGCACATTTTGGAGCAGTTTTGGCTGCTCTGGATTGTGCTCTGGTTTCAATGGATCAGGAATTACAGTAAGTCTTTTTTCTTGTAATTCTATGTTTTGATTTTAGTCATTATAAGAAATTTTGAGTTGGCACCCATCTATAAAATAACCCCCACATAAAGCAAATTTTGTCTAATTTAACCGACTTCGTAACTCTTATAGTAATATAGTTAGTACAAATTTAAATGGACTTCCTATTTTAATTTTAACAAAAAATAACATTTGAAGAGTACTTATTTAGCAAACGATTTAATTTGCGTTGTATTAATACTAGGTTGATTTTATTTTGATTACACCAAGTTATACGAATAGAGAGTCATAGACGAATAGTTATAGCTGTTTAACACTGTTATACTGCACTAGTAATAATAGTAACAGTATAATTTTCAAACTAATATTAAATATTAATGCACATACAGTCCTGGAGTTAGTTAGTTTAATGTCTATCAAACCATAGAAAACTACCCTAATTTGAAATAACTACATCATATCATATATTTAACATCATTATAATTCTCCTAATTTCCTCTCATCTCAATTCTTACTCCGTCTATTTCCTGACACAATCCTCATTTTCTTATATCTCCATCCCTTCATTCGTAATGATATCTCGCGATTTAGGTAATCCTGAACTGGGGAACTTACAACGTTGCCAGTTTGGAAAGCGTTTTAACCTATTAAATCGTACATGAATGTTTAATCGTATGCTAGACGTTAAACTTGGCAACGTGGCATTTGAGATATGAGGAAGGAATCTTCTATATTGCTGTTAGGGAAGTAGATTTCAGAGTTTTTATTATTTTAGTTATACGCGAGTGAAATATCAACGCATCATAATTGGCATAGCATTCTTAGATGGTACATGACCTCGAGCACGTGCGTGACAAGTTGCATTTTAGTGGTGCAGGTTGTTAGAATGTAGCCTATTTAAGTTTATAGTGGATTTCGTGGACACAACGGTAATTTTTATTTGGTTAAAGGTTAATATTTATTGTAATGTATTTTGCAGAAACAATGACTTCGATAATAGTAGACGAAGAAGATCTAAGAATAGCAGAAAGAAAGAAACTACGAACAATACTAGGACCAAAAAATTGCAGAAAAGGTATGTAGACGTAAAATGAATCATGAAATTGAACGAGAATTACAAGGAGCTATGACAAGTAGAAGATTAAAAGAAACTGATACATTGAAATCAATATTGCTGTGGAAACTAGAATGGAAAAGAAAACGAGGGAGACTTAGATCTAAATAGTTACAAAAAATAGAAGACGATTTAGAAGAATGAGGTCTTGCATTATTTTTCATTCTTAGCTTTAATCAATAGAATAGTGAAAAATATTACACCCCTATTTTTTTTTCTCCAAATTGACTTGTAATAATGAACAAACTGTTATTAAAAATGATATTCTTCAAAACGTGGCTGAATTACCCCACTTCCCTCTTGTCCAGTGACGTAACAAGGTTCTTACTTAACTTCACTTCGTTGTAAACATCAAATACAATATTTTAACTTCCAAACTGACAAATTGAGTAATCTTCTGCAAATATAGTGACACGCAAAAGCATTACAATGCTTGAAATCACAGACTGTCCACTTTACCAACTTTCAAACGCGCCAAACCACTATATTTGGGATCTGGCATCCACACGTGGATAACTTCAGACCAGAACCTACGGACGTCACAATTTTTGCGAATTTTTTTAGTATGTATAAAATGTAAATAAAAAAAGAATCACATCATATTGAGCAACGAATTAGACATTGTAGATTCAATTTAAACAAAAAAAAGTTCACTTAATTTTTTTTTCAAGACCTCATTGGAATATAAAAATGGAAGGAGAACGGGGATCGATCAACCCCAAAAAAAATCTAGAGAACTCCAAAAGGTGTCAGCTACTATTGGTTAACCGTTATGGTTGTGTGTGTTAAGTCTTGTCTGATAATGTACATATTTAAGTAACCCATCCTTTCCAATAGAATAGGTTCTTGTATAACGGCTCGGTGTGTGCTAACCTTGCAGAAACTGTAGGTTGACAACCCAAATCACTAAAATGTAAGTAAAACATGTTACGAAACTAGTACCTCAAATACTTCAGGCTCTGTTCCATATAAAAATGTTGTGCCTCAGTAATGAACGTTATTTTGAAAAGAAATATGCTGAATCCAAATATTCGTACCAATTTAATTTATCTCTTTTAGTTTCTGAGATAAACGGACACGAATAATAATTACCGTAAAAGGAAAAATCGAGAATCAATTTGAGCGGTGTTCTGCATAGTGGCGTCACACCTTGGCTTCACTTGGCAGTTTCCAATAATTGCATCCATCGAAGATTAGTTCGCGCACTAATGAAAACTAATTAGACGAAATAGGACGAACGTGGGGCAATAACGCATTCGTGCACATGTCCCTACTGCACACTAAGATACGAGTATAGTCTTGCCATTGTCCAGTTTAATCAAAATTTAATTTAACCAGGTGCTGACCTCATTCCGCCTATAATTATTGCAAAATAATAGTATCACACCATAACTTACTTGGAATGTAATTGACTTTATAGACAGATACTAATAAGTCACTTATAAATTTTTATAATTTATATGTTCTTATTTTATTTGCCAATGTAATTGTCCATGATAAGTCATACGTCGACTAATATATTTTTTAATTTAGTTTACCTACTGCTAAAGTAATAATCGTTTTATTAACTGTTGATTATATATTTCGCCCGTTTATCATAAAAATACTTATTTCCATTTTTTTAACTTTTGAAAAGTTACTTCAAATTTAACACTACAATTGTCTTTGTAACATACAAAAAATTAATATAATTAATAATTATTTGTAATTCTACAATAAAATCTGTTCATCTGTTAGTTCGTGTCGTCTAAGCAAAGTCTGAAATCTCAAAATACTCCTATTTGTAAAAGCAAAATTGTATTTATTATATTTACCATACAAAATGAAAAGAGGATAATATGACTACAAGATCTAGTTTTCAAATTCCCACTGTTTTCCTATCTTATCGATCTATCGATTAAAGTATTTGTACGCCCAGCGAAGTGCCAACTACAGAAGTATAGAGGCAAAAATTGTCCTGCCTCAAACTTCATCAATTTGTGTGTACAACTGTGTTGTTTTTACAATGCTAACAATGTTGGTCGATTTTTCTCTCACTAAACAACTATAATTTCTCAAACATCTCTTTTTTTAATATTAATAAATGAAAATAGTAGAATATTGAAAATATTAATTTGAAATAATAAATGCCAATGCTTGCAACAAATTATGTCATGTTGACAGCTTTGAAATACATAATCACGAAACAGCGTGTGTATTACTAGTGGTACAAAGCTATTATTAATTTTGTTTTCCTACAAAAAATATTGTTTAAACTGCGAGAACTTGGTATGAAAAATCTATTTTATTTGTTAAATTATAATTTAAAAATATTTATTTAACTTATATTTAGGTATATAGATAAATTAAATATATTTATGTTTGAATTAGTTTGATATTAACACAGTTTCAGAAACAAATGTATTTAGTGGTATTTTTCTTGAAAACACACAGTTTCGAGATTCAAGTAAAATGATACTTCTAGCTGACCAGTTATACTCAAAATATAATCAAGTCTATCCAATCTAATAAAACCTCTACAGCCAGATTCACAAAAGAAGATAAGCTATTAAACAGGTTTAAATACTGAATTTAGCTTACATTTGACATTATGTATAAACTCAAGTTTACAGAATTTTAGTTTGTAAGTAATTGTCTAAAATTATCAATTCAGGACTGCTATTTGAAATCACAATCTCAATGTAGGAAAGCTATCAAGATTATAACAATTCTAAGGGGGCTTGCGTGGAATACAATATGTGAAATTCTGAACGTATTTTGTGTGATAAACAATAGTATTAAACTAAGTACAGTGTTGTCTGCCACAAAGACTAGTAATTAGTAAATAAGATTATTATTTTGAAGATGTAATTTAGATGGAATTGACTTCACAACAAAACTAATTTAATTTTAATAGAAATAAAATATCGTTCCTAGTTTATATCCAGATTTAATCGAAAATAAACATAAGTTCATTTATTATTTATCACCCTCCCTTAAAAGGATATATTATATTGTGTAACAAGTGCAGAAAGTCGCCTATTTCTCACGAGGAATCACACAAGGTGTGAAATAGGTGATTTTACACGAGTGGCACACTATATTTTTTTACGAGCACACATAAACGGTAGAGAACAAAAATACATGCACCACAGCTAGTTTACATAAAAAACAATATGGCGCAGGTAACCTCACAAAGAGAGTCTTCACGCATGCGCAGTGTTGGCAAATACCGTGAAAAATAATTTCTCACACTTTAACTCACGAGAAAAGTGCCACTCTTCGTAGTGGTCGTAAAATAAGTCATTTGCACATTATGCTTACTGATAATATAACCTCAAAAAAAATTTTAGAAACATCACTGTCTATAACAGTTGATTATTTTTAATGCCCGTGGTTTTTGTTATCTTTTTTGAATATTTCTGTGGAATTTATTTGTTGCAAGTTAATATATGACAAAAAGTAACCATTGTGCATTTTCAATTTTAGTTTTCATCTATTGCATTCGGATCGAAATTTTTGTTAAAATTAATTATTCGATACAAATGCAAACTGAATTTTGTTTATTCAAATGAATTTAGTACACTCGTTCTTTTATTGGAATGTAATTATTTGGAATGGAATTTTTGTAAATGGAAAAGCAAATTTTGTTTTGACTACAATTGAATTATTTTTGTGTAACCCAGTCCGAAATATATAATGAATATTGTATTTATTTTTGATATGAATCTATCCATACATTGGCTTTATTATTGTAATGGATAATAAATTTATCATATAATGTCGTGTGATTATTTTCATTATCGCAAAAATGTAAACATGGAAAAATTACCCACAAAAATATTAAATATGGAAATAATATATATAGAGGGGGTTGCCCATAAACATCTGAACAAAACAGTCAATACGTTTATTTATTTTCATTATTTTATATAGAATGCGTACACCCATGAAATGGCAGTTAATAAAAATATTTTGATTTTGACAAACAGATATTAATGTTTCCAAAAAAAATAGTACACAGCATAAATTGTATTATGTCACTAAACCGCATCTAAAATAGTAAATGAGAGGTGTATATTCTAACTGTATATAGCGAAACAATTAAACTAGTTAATAAATTCCAATATTTAAGCATAACAATAGATAGTAATGGCACACAAGTGTGAACATAAATGAGAGAATAATTAAAACGACAATAATATATCACGCAATGAAACATAATTTCAAAGGGAAAAAAGAAATAAGTAATAAAACAAAAATGACGGTATTCAACACAATATATAGATATATATTGACATACATGTAACATAAAATCATATTTTCTTAATCTCTTATTGCTTCCCCAATTGATTTAACTAAAAAAGTTTGAAATAACCAAATAACTGTTTCAGGGCATAAAATTCTGCATCTGAATCAATAAGCAAAATCAATTTTACATGCCTTGTAAGCTCAGAAATTTGATATGAAAACATCGTAAATTACTCTAAAAATAGTATGTAGTAGCCATGGAATTGAGACAAAAATGACATATGTATTAATGATTTATCTGTCAATTTAGTTGCGTTAGTTTATTTTAATTATTATTATTTGTAATTACTGTTTTGTATAATTATTCTAAAAATATAGCAATTTTATTTTATTGTTATTTTCATTCAAAATTAATTTATGTAATGTTGTTCACTTCAATAGTAATTTCCAATAATAATAAAAATAAACTAACGCAGCTAACTTGACAGATAAAACCGTTAAACTTTTATTCATTTTTGTCTCAATTCCATGGCTATCGCTATTTTTGAGATGATTCACATCATTTTATACATAGTTTCTACTTATAAAGTACATACAATTATTTTTACTCATTGCTTCAGATGCAAATTTTATCCTCTACAACAGTTATTTGATCCTTTTTTTACTTAAAATATTTACGGAAGCAGAAAACTACGAAAATATGATTTTACATGACCCTATGTCCGGGGATATATATATACAGGGCCGTGCCAAGGCATGGGCGAGCGGGGCCCCGGCCCAGGGCGCAAAGTCAAAGGGACGCAAATCAAAGTAAGATGCAAAAAAAAAAAATGAAATGGAAAATTAAAAATAAACTAAATTTATTATTTTATTATTACCTATAGTGTAATTTTTTAAACTCATACAGAACGCCAAACTGCGGTGTCTTTTGCCTATGTATATTCTTATACCCTATTACTTATTAACAAAATTTCGTAGAATCGACGTTTTATAGCAGATGTGATGGTAGTAATGAATGTTAAGCGGGCGGCCGCCAACAAAGATATCGGTTAGTCAGAGAAACCTGCAGAATGATTTTGTATGTTTACGCATTTCATATTTACTTGAGTATTCTATTCTAGCTTTGAATTTATGTAGTTCATTATTTTTATTGTAAAGGTTTTGTTGTCTATTTCGTTATATTTATATTATTTATATTACGTGATAATAGATTTCTTTCTATCTACAAATTAAGTCTTCATCTTGAGTATGTTTTATTATATTATTCCCTCTCTGTTTTTAAGTAAATATATATATATATATATATATATATATATATATATATATATATATATTACTCCAGATATATTCTTACATTCAAGCCAGTAAATAATATACTTGCACGGTCTTGGATTTTTCTGAATTTCGGAAATTAAGAAAACAAAAAGATCCTAGTTTAAAAACAGCAACACCATTAGATATTTTGAATAATATTGCTCTGTATGATTTAAGTTCATCGTACCCAAACTTAGATATAGCATAATACATATTCTTGTGAACGAGGGTTTAGTAAACTAAAATTACTAAAATCGTATAAACGATCTAGTAGCCAAGAGATATTATCCGGTTTAGCGATTTTATCAATTGAACATGAAATTGCAAAATCGTTGAATTTTGATGAAATAATTAATAATTTTTCTTCAATTAAAGCACGATAAGTTAACTTATAGTTCATTGATATTGATGTTTATGTTTAAATGGAATATGTAAGTTTTTTTTTGATAATTTTGTTTTAAGTATTTATTCTTCTTCTTAGCTTGGCTCTACAGACGTCCATGGTCCTTGGCCTGATTCAACTGCCGCCTCCACTCAGTTCTGTCCCCCGTGAACGTGATGTTTGCGGCCTTCATGTCTTCTATCACGTTGTTCCTCCATCTATTCCTTGGACGACCTCTAGGTCTGCTAACTAGTGGGTTGTGCTTAAAAATACGGTATACCTGACGTTCCTCTGTCATGCGGTTCAGGTGTCCGTACCATCTGATACGTTGTAGTCGTATAAAGGATGATAGATGTCGGTCATCGTACAGGTCATACAGTTCGTGATTATATTTAATCCGCCATCCGTCTTCTTCGTGCGTTGCCCCATATATCTTGCGTAAGATTCTTCTCTCAAATTTATCGAGTTTTTCGCTATTGGTTTTGTTAAGCGTCCAGGTCTCGCATCCGTACGTTACGACCGGCCTTATCAGGGTCTTATATATTCTTATTTTAACGTCTCTTGATACTAACTTATTTCGCATAATGTTGTGTAGCGCAGCATAGCACCTGCTGCCAGCCGCTATTCGCTTTGATATTTCACTCGACTCGTCATTATTGGAGTTTAATAGCGATCCTAGATAGGTGAATTCTGAGACCATCTCAAAGTTCCTGCCATTCATTGGGTGTACTGGGTGATCCTTGGGTTGCCTTGCAACGCGCATTATCTTAGTTTTCGATTCGTTAACATGTAGTCCCATATTCCTTGCTTCTTCTTCAAGTGTTTCGAAGACTTCCTCAATTTTACTTAGCGTGGTCCCTACGATATCCAAATCGTCGGCGTATCCTAATAGTTGCTTGGACTTGGAGAATACCGTACCCGTTCTTTGGTTTATCCTCGTTCTATTCACTGCTCTTTGTAGTGCTATGTTGAACAGCAGAGGCGCTAAGGCGTCTCCCTGCCGAAGTCCTGTTCTGACGGCAAATCTTTCCGTGTGTTGACTACGGGTTCTAACGGTGGCTGTTGTTCCTCTCATCGTCATCTGCGTAAGTCTAATTAATTTGTTAGGTACCCTCAGTTCACCCATAGCTTTATATAGTTCGTTGCGCAGGATGCTGTCGTACGCTGCCCTAAAGTCAATGAACAAATGCCAAATTATTTGGTCAAATTCTATCGCCTTCTCGTTAATTTGCCTGGCGTTAAAAATTTGATCCACTGTGGATCGATTTGCCCGGAAACCGCATTGGTAGTCGGTTATTGCCTCCTCTGCGTACGGTGTCAGTCTGTTGTAAATTATGGTGGATAGTATTTTATATACAACACACAATAGACTTATCCCTCTGTAGTTCTCACACCGTGTTTTGTCGCCCTTCTTATGAATTGGAATGATGACTGACTCCGTCCATTCTTCTGGCATTTGTTCCTTGTCCCATACTTCGCTTATGAGTGCAAATATTTCTTCGCATAGCTTTTCCCCTCCTTTTTTGTACAGCTCTGCTGGTATCTCATCGATACCTGCGGCCTTGTTGTTCTTGAGGCTCTTGATTGCTTTCTCTACTTCCAGTAGGGTTGGGGGGTCTATGTCTTCTGGGCTTCCCCGGATTTCTGGGTCTTCTGATTCTTCTGCGTCCAGTGTTGCTGCTCTATCGCAGTCTTCCCCATTGTTTGATTCACTACTCGGGTTGTTCAGTAGCTCACGGAAATGTTCTTCCCACCTTTTCAATGCTGTTTCTTCATCTCCTAATAACTTCCCCTGTTTGTTTCTGATGAAATCTATGCTCACTGGCTGTTTTTGTCTGATTTGACCTATTTTCTTGTAGAACTTTCTGTTCTCATTGTTTGACTTTGCCTCTTCTAGGTCTTCAATATATTTTTCATACATGTCTTTCTTTTTCTTCTTAGTGACTCGCTTGGTTTCCCTTCTTGCATTATCATACTCCTCTTTACTCTGTCGTGTTCTCCTCTGTAAGAATTTTAGTCGTTTCTTATTTCTTTCCTCGATTGCGGTTCTGCACTCGTCATCGAACCACTTATTTCTTTCCGTTTTCTTTACTATGCCTATCGTCTCCTCTGCTGCTTTTATCATACTGCTTTTAAGTCTTCTCCACATTTCATTTATCGAGCCTGGTTCTGGCCCTTGCGCCTCTAATATTTCTTCTAGCTTTTTCTTCAATTAAAGCACGATAAGTTAACTTATAGTTCATTGATATTGATGTTTATGTTTAAATGGAATATGTAAGTTTTTTTTTGATAATTTTGTTTTAAGTATTTATTAGTTTTTGTTTTTTATTATATATTAAATATTTTTTTGTTATTGTTATAAATACCTATATGTATACAAAAAACTAAATATATCTGTCTTAGTATATTTTATATTCTCATTATTGTTATTGAGAAGAAGTTGGGGCGCAAATAACAATATTTGCCCCGGGCGCAAAATAGGCTAGGCACGGCCCTGTATATATATATATATATATATATATATATATATATATATATATATGATATTTGGATTTTTCTTCCGGGTTTCTTCTCGTGTTAGTCTGGTCTTCTCTTCTCCTTCGTTTGCTTGACGACGTTTCGGCAAGGTCTCACTTGCCATCTTCAGGTCTTTAAAAAGCATATACCTCTATGTATATATATATATATATATATATATATATATATATATATATATATATATACATAGAGGTATATGCTTTTCAAACAAATTATCACTTCACTTCAACAAATTTCCTTACTTAAAAAATATTGCGTAAAAATTTTAATATAAGAGTGACACAATATTAAAATATTTTAATATATTAAAATATTGTTTCACATCTTGTCCTTTGAAATTTCATAAAAATTAATTGCGAAATTCATCATTTCAGACGACACGTGACAGTAAAATATGGTGTCCTTTTTGTTGGATTTACATATTTTTAATGATAATACACCACTAGTCCATGAGTTCAAGGACGGGTAAAAATACTCGTAGATATTGCGTAGGTGGAGAGCAATCGATATTACAAATAGTTCAAACTTGGCGAGTTGAGCTTAAAACTTAAATAATTAATTTTGTTTCCATTTCTTGGCGCTCTTGGATCTACTATTTGTTTATTCACGTTTCAGCCTGACAGTTTTCCGCAGAAATAAATTTTAGCAGAAAATCCACAAAATTTAAAATATTTAAGGTAAAACTTTCATAGAATAATTGCCATGACATTACTTAAATAGGAAAAATTCTTAAGTACAAAAGTAATTTTTTCTTGAATTGATTACTTTTGGATAATATTTTTACTATAACATTCGTAAATAGGTATATTTAAATTCGCCAACATTTTTAAAATGTGTCACTCTTAAACTAAGTATCGTGAAAAAATGGATAGTCCCAGAAAATTTAAATGTTATGTACTTTACTAATGAGGTTTTGCACGATTTTTCATTTTCAGATATAATCAATAAAGTAATGAAAAATATTAAACCCGTATTTTTTATTTTCTCCCCAAGTATACAAAAAAAAATCATATTGCGCGGAATTTTAACTGAGCGACCATTCAAGTCAATGCTGTCCATATTATTTTCATTTAAAAAAGCAAAAGAGAAAAATTTAGTTAAATTGATAGAGTTGGATAGGCGTTTACCAAATCAATATTATAAATAGTGGAATCCACTGGGACTGCGAGTGTAAATAATTAATCATGTTTTTGTGGGCGCGTCTCAAGAACGTGACAGATTTTCCTAAATAAATAAGAGGAAACCAAGAAAAGGTAAAAACCCCCCTCAGGAAAATGGCAAATCAGATTTTTCCGTAATTACTTCGAGGCGCGCGCGTTTGTTTTTGCAATCAGTTTAGGAAAATTTGTCAATCGAAATTCCCGATAACGGTTGATTTATGCCCAGCAGAGAGTTCGCGATTTGTTTTTCCAAGTTTTAAAGATGAAAATTGAGTTGTAGCGAGGAAAATCTATAGATTTGTCTTCCGGAAAGCGGATTAGATTGAGTTTAACTTTCAAAAATAAAATCGTTTGTTGGAAATTAAAATTGTTGAGTTTGTTTACTGTTGCCATTAGCGACTTATTATTTAAAACAATTAAGTGTCTTATTATAACTTCAGCCCGAGTTACAGTAATCTAATTCCGCATTTCGGCGCGTAATTCACTTCTAACAACTTCTCAAATATGTTCCTGCCGTAACTGCCTACGACTACCAGCAAAATTCTCCTCAGTACGCGGTTCTTAACTGCTTAACACAGAATATTTTATGTACCATGTAAACTACAAATCCTTCTTCAACTACTAGCTTCAGTAGACATTATCCATGTGTCCTTAGACTATAAAACAAATTACGAAATAAAATCATGCTCTGTCATTATTATTTGTTTTTACCTTACCAAAATAATTTCAGATATTTATAAGAAATTTTGTTTCCTTCTAGACAAGACAAGACTTTTCAAAATTTTATCTTGTCTACAAATTTTGAGACAAGACATGACTAAATCTAAGTCTAAATTAAAAAGTCCTGTCTCAATATCAAGACTCTAGATTGTTTCAAACCTGTACATTAACCTGTGCATACGCTTTAGACAAGAACAGATAATTCTTCGGTAGCGTTATTTTTTATTTTACAATCACAATTTCAGCTTGCATGATACCTATATTTCTATTTCGAAAATTTAAAATTTTGAATTAATCTAGAGTCTTGAAAATTGTGTAGTATTTTCTCATCTTAATCTAGAATAAGAAAGTCTTGTCTTGTCTTGATAATCTACACAAGACAAGACAAGAGTCTAGAAAGTCTAGTTCTGGACGGTGACACTAATTAAGAAATGTCGGTGTTAGAATCATATTGCCATGCATGTATCAGAAAGTAACTAAATTTGTTGGAATTAGGACCTTAATTAAAAAGAGCGTTAAGGACCAGAGATTTTAGTCTTATTGGTGTAGGTTTGTACAATATCAGCCACTTGAATATAGCAGTTTTGATTTACCGAATAGTTCGAGATCCTGGAAATTGTATCCCAGAACACTTACTTCACTCAGGAACATTTATATTTTTGTAATGGTTTCAAATCAGTGTTCCGTCATTTGTTTACACAACTCTGAGGTAACGTATTGAGGTTACTGAAGGTTTGTTCCAACAAAATATTTTTGACGGTTTGCGATTGGTTCATTTAACTATTAATTTATGATGGATACACTTGGGCGATCCATGTATATTTCCATATTTTTGTTTGAACGAACACCGGATTATTTCGTCAATTGTCTTACTGTCAGTTATCTTACGTTAGTTTTCTTAAAAATGAAAGCAATCTATAAATATGGACGATAGATAAAAAAACACTTAATTTCAAGCTTAAAAACGAGTTAAATATCTAGTTATTTAAATCGAAGTCTAACAGTATGTATACTGTTCCTTTGTTTGTTATAGAACTGGTTTGTAAAAGGTCAAAATTAAAGTTTTTTGAAACTAATTTTGAGGTTAGTTGAAACAACTATATAAGAAGAAAAATATTAAACCAAGTTAATATTGAGACAAGCCATAGAGACTAACCTATTACTGTAAGTGTCCGGTACAAACTCATCAATAATTCCATTCATTTCTTTTACAACTTAGCGCAAATTGTCACAGTGATTAAATTCCAAAGTGCCCCAATTCCATCGGCTGTAATTCGCTGTGACCATGCCCCTTCCGGTGCGTACGCCGCTGGCTGTCATGACGTCACTGGTGATTTCCTCGGGCCGCGTTCGCTCCACGTGTATTACTTCCGGTTGTGCTTTGCCGAATCTGCATAATCGGCCGTCAAACCTCGGCTTGTCATACAGCCTTCACTAAACAACCCCCCGCTTCTAGTAACGACGTTACCGTGACATCCAACATGGAAATATCACCCAAAACACACGGGAGGGAAGATGGAAGGGGATAAACACGATATTCCTGGGAAGACAATTGCGAAAAACAACCATCTGTTATTTAGGTCTGTTCGATGACTTGCACTAGGTCATCCCAGTGTTAACTTTTTAACACCGACGTGTTCGATGAGGATAGTGCAATTAATGTATTCTGTTCGATGAGAAAAATCAGAACTAGTGCACTTTTTTCTGCAACACCTGTAGGGGACGTGCAGTAAGTGCAAGCTGGAGTTGTGAATCTAACCTAAACCACCATGGAAGATGAAGTTGCATAATCAATGTCACTGTAGATAGGGACATATCGAATCGATCTGCCAAATCACGATACGAAGTTGCCTCATGTCCAGCAAACAATAAAAACACTGCAAGATGTTTTTGAGCAGATATAAGTTTCATTGGATCTAATTTCTTGAATTCATTTGATGCTTCAAATTTATCAGCTAGATAATAAAACAGCTGACGATTAATTCTAAAGTGACGAATAAATTCATCATCCCTGTATCCTGGCACAACTTCTGCAAAATAGTTTTTGCTACAATTTTTTTTTCGTGTTTTCAAAATTATTTCAAATTTCACATCACTATCACTACTTGACAAAAATGAATCATCTGAATCTGCAGAATCTAATATTATTGCAATAGCTTTTAACATAATTTGCTGCTACAAGAAGTGCTACACTACTACTGACAGCTAACTGACAGTTCGATGTTGTGTTGCAGTCGTACTGGTTGCACTTTTCTGTTTTTTTGGAAGATGAAATTAGTATACACTACACTAACCTACGCTGTCCAACACTACACTACACTACACAGCACTGCACTGTCAATAATCTCATCGAACAAACCTATACATGATTATGCTAACAGATGATGATCAGAGGAACAAGGTGATGAACTATGATGAACCAATGACGACAAGATGGTGACATGAAGACACATATCTTTTCTTTAACTAATTTTAACTTTATTTACAACAAAAAACTATAATAAAACCAAAGCAATGAAAATTCTGGAGCTAGCAGCTCTGGACTAAAGTCAGTCTGAACCATGTAAGATGACTGCTACCGAGTCGTTAACTACATTACGACTATCAGCTTATTACTATCCGCTTAAGACTCTAACTTCAGACTCCAAACTCTACTGATTGTCTTACGACTATCTAAATGAACTAAATGAAATCCTATTTATATTCTAAAAGGAGCAAGGGTTGGCAATGTAACTATTACGCACATCGCACGTGGATAAGTTACAAAACGTTAGTATAGGTTAGTAAACTTTACGAAATATAACTTGTCTACGGTGCATTTTTGTTAACCCGCAATTTATGTTATGAAATCTAGGAAACAATAACAACTCAGAATAATTCGTCAATTATTGTTACATTACCAGCCTTTAAAGATAACGAACTTTTTATGAATACGGACATAAGAATACAAATTTGTTACTTTTTGAATGAAATATTCAAAATTTTCATTAGAATCCTTTTAGATATTTATTTGGAATAAATTTTCCAGTTTTAGTTCTAGTTTCTACCTACCCCTTGTGTGAAAGTGACCTAAGATTTCTACGTTTGTTATTAACAAATTTTTAACTACAAAGAGAAAACGACTAAAATTGGTAAAACATGAAATGCGGTATGTTTGTTCAAAATGCATCCAAATATAAAGCAATTATGTTTTCACATGTTTTCCTAAGATTAATAAAATGTCATTAAAATTTCATTCACATAATTTGGAGTGCCTTCTCATCAAAAAGTTTGAGAACAACTGCTTTGTAGAAATATTTGAGAACTTCTCATAAATGAAACTATCTTATTGATTTAACACCCTTAACAATTAGCTCAACAATTAATAACTCCTAGAGTATTTCTAGTGGGCGTTGACCTCCTAAGCGAATACCCGCCATTCGCAACCCCTGTAATTTGCATTTGATAATTGGAGACTACAGGCTCTAAAAACCCGAGGTTGCCCTAGCAGGCTATGCAATCGCAAGTCAAATGTCATTGGCGATCACTGCGCCCTCTATCAAATGGGGACGGAACTACTATCAGGGGATTCCCCCTAGGGTAGCCAAGCCGAGGTATTTATAGAAAAAGTTTTGCTTTGGATGTAGGCAATTTTTTTAGCAGTATATATGAGGTGTCTTGGGATTGAGAAACTAAGGGGGTGTACAAAAGGGGAACAAATTTAAGGGATGAAAAATCAGGGTTAAAGGTTTAAGGGTGTTGTATTACACCCCTGAGGAAAAAGTAATAGTTGTTGGTGGCGTCTGAACCATTTTTGTAATAGTTTGTTATTTATTTTGTTAATGGTAGCAGTTGAAGGGTTATCTACTTGTCAGAACGAGTAAGGCTGGTTGATTGATTAGCGTGCTCTGACTTGAAGTTTGAGACGCGGGACTCGATTCTCAGAAAGCTAAATATTAACTAAATAAAATTTGGATGAAAATAAATACGTATTGCTTGATATATTAAGTATACTCAAATTTAGTAAGCAAGGTAAGCGTGGTAAAAGGGCGCCATGAAGTTAGGGGCGCCGTACCTCCAAAATAAATAAATAAAAAAAAAAGTCGAGAAATAAAATACTTGGAAGTTATTTCTAAGATTTAAAAACTGTAAATTTTACATTTTCTCCTATATTTATCTATTTATTTATTTAGCGTACGGTATTTACACGGAAGTAATCATGTACATAGAATTATTTATGTCTATTTTCATTTAAAATGTTTGAGGGTAAAATCCAAATTTCGTTTTATATTTTAAAAAGTAATAGTATTAACAAGTAAAAGAATATTAGAATTAGAGAATTGCTATTAAAAATATCAAATTCAAATAAATAGGTATGGACTAGATATTTATTTATTAAAATTAGATCTAGGAATATCGTTTAATTTTACAATAAATTATACAAAAGATAGTAATTTCTGAAGCCGCTGATGTATTTTTGCGTAAACCCGAAATTATTTGAAAATATCGAATTTTTAGCTCGAAAATTTTAAAATTTTACAAAATATTTTTTTGTAATATTTTTTAAAGAATTAGTTAAGCTGATATCATATCTATAAACAGAATTTAATTATCTCTTTTCGTTATGAAGATATTTTCTATCAAAGTTGCACCTCAAAAAAGTGTGTTTTTTGAAAATATTTCATAAACGAGTAGAGATACAATCTCAACTACTTTAGCATTCGATTGTACGGGAAAAATTATATAAAGAAATGTTTTGTACACATATACGTTCTTTGGAGCGATTAGGTAAAAAATAAGAAAAACGAAAAAACCTAAATTTCATTTTTTTGCCTGGAAACTTTTTGTCTCCAAAATTTTTCGTTTTATGGACTTAAGTAGATATTGATGCGCTGATTTCAAATTTTCAAACAGAATTCAATTATCTCTTCCCGTTCTCGAGATATTTGAGTTCAAAGTTATACCTAAAAAATCAGGTTTTTTAGGTATACCTCTTAAATGGTTAGGTTTTAAGTATCGGCGACATCACTATTCGATTCTACGGGTAAAATTACATAAGTGTACCAATTTTCATATTTTTATCTCAACAGATAGAATTTCTAGCGGGAAAAAACTGAAAATGGCCAAAAATCGAAAAAAATGCCTGATGACCCCCTTACGATTTTTTTCGATTTTCGCCATTTTCGTTCTATCGCTCTAAAAATTGTATCCGTTGGAATAAAAATCTAGAAATTAGTGCACTTATGTAATTTTGCACGTAGAATCGATTGGCGAGGTCGCCGAAGTCGTAAACCTAAACCTTAAAGAGTTAAACCTAAAAAAACCTGTTTTTTAGGTATTGACAAAACTGAACTTTGAAGACAAATATCTCGAGAATGATAAGAGATAATTTAATTCGGTTTGAAAATTTGGAATCAGCGTATCGATATTTACTTAAGTATAAAAAATGAAAAGTTTTGGAGAAAAAAAGTTCCTCGGAGAAATTTTGAAATTTAGGTTTTTCCGATTTTCTCTTTTTTCATTTAATCGTTCTAAAGAACGTATATGAGGAGAAAACATTTCTTTATGTAACTTTTCCCGTAGAATCGAATGGTATAATCGTTGAGATTATATCTCTACCCATTTCTGAGATATAACAAAAAAACACACTTTTTTGAAGTGCAACTTTGACAGCAAATATATCAGAAACGAAAAGAAATAATTAAATTCCGTTCGAAAATTTGAAATCAGCACGTCGAGATCTATCAAAGCATACTATATCCTAGAATCAAAAATTTGGGTACAAAAATGAGTATCCTTGTGATATTCCGCATTTGTCAACACAATTTTCGACTTAATACTATATTTTTTTTTTAATTTAACTCTACACAAGTTTGAAATGGGAGTATAGGTTTTGGAAATAAATGAAAGTTAGATAATAAAGCAACAGAATAAAATCAAAAAAGTTTAATAGGTTTGCAGGTTTTGAAATCAGAGCATCGATATTTACTTTAGTGTGAGAAAAAAAGTCCGTCGGAGAAATTTTGAAATTTAGATATTTTCGATTTTCTCATTTTACGTAAAAGAAACAAAAATAATCTAGTAATACAAAAATGCAAATTATCGCTAAGTCTCATAAATTCAAAAATAATTGGTTGTACAATAAATTACTAATATTCTTAAAAAAAAAATACAATCAAACACTATATTTAAAAGTCGTTTCAAAAGCTTTCCAATTGTCAAATGCTATTATAGTATGGACGATTATCTGAATAATAGCTTGTACTATAAATATATATTTTGTGTTATTTTTATGAGATGCCAAATAGCTTTGTAAGGTAGATTGATGAAATAAGCATTATTGTTATTGTTATTATTAAAAAAATTGACTCTACTAAACTCTAACTCAAGTACTTTAAGACCTGTACTACTTAGGTACATAAAAATTCCACAAATTATGACTTCGTATCTAAGGTACCTACTTGTTCAAGTTGTTTTTATTTGGATGAAATTTAGTGCTCAATTTGAGTCAGAGTGCACTTACTAAGTGCGTCACCGCTGCACGTTGTAATTTGTAATGCAGTTACTAAGAATTCGTTTAAAATACTTTTCTATTGATATTCAGATTAGTTATACCTATTTGAGATGGTTAAGGAATATTGTTTTAATTTTGTTTTACTACACAAGAAGCATATACGTTGTGAATTAATCGCCTGTCTATATATCTTTCAAGTAGTTGTCTTGTACACATTATTCATGGTCAATAGTTCTTGTAGCACCTTGAAGTATGTTGCCACATCAATTTAAACCCATGTATGCACTGTTAGTGCTCAAACGTGGGATGAATTCAATATCAGTTTATATTTATAATGCATAAGGTTAGTAAATTAAAATATAAATTCATATGCACTAGTCTAACTTTGCAATGCGGTTCGCAGAGGTAATTTTGGCTACATATTTTAAATTTAAATCCAGTTCCTGACATTTCGAAGCGCCCACATAGCTTCAAATGTTTAGAACAGGGAATTTAAGCGAATAGGTCACTAGTTTTGGTGAACTCGTTTGTTACAATTACAAGAGTAGTTTACATTTTTACGGATCAAAATATCAACGGAAAAATAATGTAATTGCAGGTCATACTCGTATTTGTATTGTTTTATACAGGGGTTTCACGAAAGGTTAGCATCGGGAATATTTTGTTTATTTTGAGAGATACAAAACAAAAAACATTTTAAGGGACAAAATTAACTAGATAATAGGGCTCGTATAATTATCGTAGTAAAAATTTCTTGCCTTTCCGGTTTTAGCGGAAATGTGTACAAATTTAATTCTAACATAGGAAACCTGTATTTTTTTTTTGAATGTTTATAATGATACCAAACTATTATAGTTTTACTTCAACTATTTGAAAACGATGACAACTTAATTTCTATAATATTTATTAATAAAAAAAAATTAAACGTACCAAGCTATAAGAAAATAAATTTGATACATGAAAAATAATAGTATATTAGATATAAATGTCCGATATTATAAACGTCAGTGAAATTTAGTTTCATAGAAATTTTATTTTAAATGAACAAATTCTAATCAACAATATTTTATTAATGACACAAATAACATTGGTTATATACTATACTTTTTCTATGATCATTATTTCATCAAACCACGATCACACAATAAACTGAAAGAAATGACATAACTAGTAAATAGCACTAATTACACAACATATTTAACAAGATAGAAATTACGGTCCTGGTTTCCTTTTTGTCTGTAGACTACATTTCTTCTGTGACCTATGATACTGCCTTCGGGATCTAGACGTTGACATTTTTGTAATAAAAATTAAAAATGATGGAGCCAGATGCCGATGAGATCAAATTTCACAGACAATTTTTTTTTAGATTTTTTAGATTAACAGGATAGATTTTCCTCTTAACCAAAAATTTTTAGTCAGTATTAGGTAGTGTTAGCTGTATTCGGTCATTACAGAAGTCACAATATAGTCCGTTTAATTTTACGATAATTTTAAATTAATTTACTTCAGTTTTGGGCGTTTAAAATGATTCAGATGCACTTTAGACCAGAACAATCGGCTCTGGAAGTGGAGGGATCAATTTGGGTACTGATCAAAAAGAAATTTAGTTCCCTTTAGAGTTTTTGACATATGTCCAATGTATTAGAAATAATTTATAAATTTCCCTCAACAGTTTTTGCAAAGGAGTGATCATAAAAATAATTCACTTTTAATAAAGGTTACATTTTTTAAATCGAAAAACCACTAACATTTCCTTAGTAGTGTTTATAGAAAGACCGTATTTTTTGTAAAGTTTAATTTAACAGAGATGAATATTTCTTTTGAAATATTTATAATTCCGGTTGTTTATAAATTAGAAAATAATGCAAAATCCCAGACCTCTCCAAGTTGTAGGAAATTAAATGCAGCTCTTGAAGTAATTGTTTAGGGTTTAACCATATAAAGCAGATTTAATATTTTAATAAAACTCAAGTGAAGGATGCTTCAGCCATCATAATTAGCGTAGTCCTAGCCGCATTAATTTTTAATTTGAGCATCATTTTTCGCAGTCCAAAAAGAAAAGTCTCAATTGAAAATAGCCGTAAATTATTTTAGGTAAAGCACTTGAATATTTACATTTCATTAAAACTCTGAAAGAAACGGAAAAATTGAAAGCAGCTCTGAATGTGTACATGCCTGGAACTTGCAAAGCAAATAATTAGCTGGAATCTTGTGATGTATCAAATTATGATGAGCTTAATTAAAAAGGTTTCGCGGCTAATTAAATTATTTTGGACAACAAATTGACATAAAACACAACGATTTGCCAGACATACGCATGTTTTTGCAAGAGCTAACAGATCTGAAAGAAAAACCATAAATTTATTTCTTATGTCTACACAATTAAGTACTTATATATTTTATATTATCCCTAATCTTAAATCTAAGCTTCATAATTTTTATTATATACTATTATTTATAGTACTTTCTTTTTCTTCAACTTACATCAGGTATATAGCTTGAAATAAAAAATAAATACCAAAGAATGATCGGGAAGATTGGATTATTCAGTTAAACATTTCTATAATGTTATATACCTAATTCTTGCAACCCATTTTAATGAGGATAATTTTTCACCACAAAAACTTTCTTTTCTATAGTTGTAAGCAATTATAGTCGATTTCCTTGAGTTGATCCTCATGTCATCAATTTCTGTTGCAAGAATTATTAATTATTTGTCTATCATCTTGTCTTATAAACATGGCATAGACCATACTTTTATTCGTTATCTCATTATAGTACCTACATGTTTCAGGGGAGTATAATGTGATATTTACAAAAAATAAATAGAAACAGTAGTGTAATCGCGGTTACGGATAATTTTAAAAAATGAATACGTCCTTAATTAAGGTGATTTTTTATTTTTTTATTTTAACTTCGGAAATCGCACGATTTCACACAACAAGATGTCATCAATCCCTTCTTTCCCCTTTGCAATTTGATGGTTACGATTGATGACGTGAGGACCAACACAAGGAAATTGATTTTATATATATTTCATGTATACATAGGTACAGTTGACCTAACATTGGGGATTTATAAATAAATTAAGGCAGCGTTTTAATCTTAGTATAGTTGTTCCCAAGTTCATTTAAGGTCGGTTTTTCCACCTCTAAAGAGCCAGTTACTTTAATTATCGCATGGAAAAACTGATGTAAGTTATCAAAAATATACGTTATTTACTATTGTGATAGGATATTTTTCTATTTAGCAATAGTTACGGAAACCGACACTTTAACTAGGTGGAAAAACTAGCTTTCGATTTTTGTTATTTAAGATATTAATTTCTCTTCATTTGAGAACAACGTAATTGACAAATTTGATCAAAATGACATGTTGGTGTTTTTATTTTACTCTAGAAAGATTTTAATATACTGTTCATGCCCTTTCACTATTCAGCTGTCAGAATCGACAACTCTGTCGAAAGTTTTTGAACATGACCGAAAACTGGTTGCTCGAAATGAGTCACACTATCGCACGGGGAAAGTTGCTCGAAAAGGAAAAATATGACGAAAATCAAAAACAAGTTGTCGATATTAAATCACGTGTGATAATATCTCTAGATGTGGTGGGCCAACTATAGTTGCCACTCTGTCCCTGCTTACTTAATTGGTGCCACTAAAATGTGTTGACTTATGCCTGTATTCATAGTCGGTACTTCGGCTTGACTCATACTTGAGTTCTTGTCAAATTCTGTCAAATTGTCAAATTTACAAATATTCCCAACGCAATAACTACAATTTCTCCAAATCTCTACCTTGAGGTTATTATTTAGCCAAGAGTTCACGAAGTTTCAACTATGAAACATGTCACCTACTAAAAGATGAGTATGACCGGAGTAATGCTTGGCGAAGTAGCTTACTAAGCATTGACTATGAATACAGGCATAAGACTTGTTACAAATATTTCGAGTGGAATGATGAGACAGTGTATCTATTATGTATACATTTGCTTATAATAAACGCAGAGAAACACAAATTGGGGGGTATTGGGTTGGTTTCTTTAAGCCGGTTGTATAGCACGACTGCTCGCATGTAACACAAGTCGTCGTTTTATTTCCGGGCGCTCGCGGAAGTGCTGAATTTATCGTATCCCGCAGGATTTGGGGGCTGATCCCCAATTTATTAAAGATTTAGAGGGTGTGTGGCGAGCAGCGCCGCCGTGTGACTGCGGCCGCGCCGCCAACTAAGACGCCCCCCACTCCTCTTCACATCATAGCCTCCCTTCAGATAATTAATTTATTTTTGTGAGGATGGGAATTTATTGTGGGAATAACACACTGTGTGATATATACTCTGGGATGTGTTCGCTAAACTTTAGAATTAATTTGTATATTTCAGCATCAGGAATATATTTCATTCTGTCTGCTACGCACGAATATTATATATACTCCGTCCACAATAACTCTCGATTCACGCATTTCTCTTCGAAAATCTTACTTTTTATGAAAAGTTTAGTTCATAATCTCTATAATACCAATAGAATATAACTTAACTACATAAAAGTACGAAGCGTATGACAATTTTATTAAACCTTATTTAATATTTTACATGTACCTATGCTTTACAGATTTGTATAGTAGAAATATAAGGTTTGTACCACCCAGTCACCTAGATATGGAAAACGTAACTTAACGATACCCGATACTATTATAATGATTTTTGTTAACTAACAGTCAGAGTTTTGGTGTGAAGTTAATAGGAAATTGGAACAATTTTTTCATACTGTGCATGCGTACTACAGTTGGTTATAAGATTAGTTGGAACAAATCTTTCTAGTGGTCCAAATATTTCTTTTATATATTAGGAATTTCCATTATTTTATTTTACATGTAATCAAACATAATCAAAAATTATCGTCTGTTTTATGATTCTTAATTCACATGGAATAACTCATTATCTAAAATGACCACACGTTCCAATTTTTGGAACAGTTCCTAATATTTATCCAATTTAATTTTTTTAAGAAAATCAACTGATTAATCAATTATGGCCAGTTTCATCAACAATATGTAAGTTTTAAGCAATAATTAAAAAAGGATGCTTTTCGAAATTTTAACTGCAATATTAAATAATTCATTTAATATTTTATCCCGATATGATATTGACCATTTAAGGAAAACAAAAGTAATATTGGCTGTATTTATTTAGAACTTCTAAGGTAACCTGGAGATTAGTTATATTTACTTGGCACTATGTAATAAACCTAGAACAGTTCCCGAACTGATCCAACAACCCCAGCTATTTTGGAGGGTTGTTAAATTTAAACCCGGTTCAACCCGTATGCCATTTCTTTCTTCAGTTTTAGTGTGTAAGGTAAAAAAGAAATGTGAATCAAATTTTATAAAATGTTTATCGCAAAACTAGATATTGCAAAAAATCATTCCTCTCGTAAATATGAATTGTACTTTGCATCATATTTTTCATAATTTTCCAGTTTCATAAAAAGCTTAACTGTAAACTGGTTTAAAAATATCATATACAAAAGAAATTCGACATATTTGAACCAGTTTAAGAGGTAAGTCTGTTCTATGAATCTGGCTATATGTGTTCAGCTCAAATATATCGCGATCAGAGTTAATTATTCTGATATACCAACGTGGGCCTGTACATTACAACCGACGGAACACGAGTCTGTATCAAGTGTCAATTCTGGTTGCAAGATCAAAAGTCCAAACGCTCAGTTTTACAGTAACATATGGAAGACATGCCATACTGTTACACATGATCGATATTGTACAGGATTGGGGAAGAATATACGTAAATATATAAAATTAAAACAAAATTCGACATATTTAAACCAGTTTAAGATCTAAACCTGTTTTTTTTTTTGGCTGTATGTGTTCAGCTCGAACATATCACGATCAGATCTCATTATCCTGTTATACCAACATGGGTCTGTATATTACAACAGACGGAACACAAGTGTCTACCAAGTGTCAATTCTGGTTGTAAGATCAAATGTCCAAACCTTCAGGTTTGCAGTAACATATGGAAAACATGCCACACTGTTACACATTGATCGATATTGTACAGGATTGGGGAAGAACATTCGTGTTTGGGTTTGACGGTGGATTATTTCATGTTGCAGTTCGTGTAAGAGTGCATGACTGAATGCGCTAATCAGCGCTAAGAAACACGCATAATTATCCCAGGCACGACAAGCTGTTCCTGTTCCTCAGCTCACAGCGCTGTACAACATCAAATATTAACAAATTACAAGGTTTTCATAAACTCTCACAAAACTCATTTAAATCCCCAGCGAAATTAGCAAACTTCCTTCTGCTTCAATTACGGTGCAATAGCAATACCGATGCAAGCAGCAAAACTTTGATTTATGGCGCAATTTATTGCATTAATTTCTTTAGCTGTGTGTTTACTTCGACTACACTAAAACTACCTTCAATTTGTACATTTTTGTATCTTGCTTATACAAGGTGAAGTATAAATAACCTCCCTACTTTCAGCAGGTAATTGTGAAGGGAGCAGATATAGGAGAAGGGTGAGGATGGTCGCAAAAAGTTATCTTTATGGCGCAATTTATTGCATTAATTTCTTCAGTTGTATTTTTACTTCGACTACACTAAAACACTTTTAGCTTGCACATTTTTATGTATTTTTTTACAGGATAAAGCACAGTAACCTCCCTTTCTTCAATAGGTAATTGTGAAAAGACGAGATGTCGTAGTAGGGTGAGGATAGTCGCAAAAGGAGCAGATAGTCGGGAAGGTATCGTTATAATTGCCCTCAGTCGTTAATATGGCGTGATCCAAAAAGCAGCACACTTTTGCGTCGAAACTTACTTTCGAAAAAATTCTGAATCGTAGCGATAAAGCGTGCGTTTCTTACTTGATACCAAATCTCCCCTCGGGGTTTAGTTGTCGCCGGGAAATCTGTTCTGTTTGGAGTTGACAATTTCAAGGAAATAGAAAGTGTGTCTATGAAAAGTAATAGATGACAACAAATCTCTCAAATCCCGATAAATTAGTCCTTACTTTTTTATGAAGAAATCGCGCGTTACCGTGTATTCTGTTTGTTATGACACCATGATTCATGAGTTTTTGTGCCAACTCTTGTAGAATTTAATGCAGGAAATATCTTATTCTAACAGAATTGAGCCACAGCCAATATAGCTCGAAATTTAATGGCTGTTTTCAGGGAAATGTTCCCCGATCAACTGATCTTCGTAAAAGGCGATGTTTTGTGGTCCTGTGCTCGCCAGATTTAACACCCTGTGCTTATTTCTTGTGGGAGTATCTAAAGACTGAAGTCTTTAAGCATCGTCCTAGAATCCAACAATCCTTAGAGGATGCAATCTTAGAATTTGTCTATAGCAGTATATTAACAATAACGGCCACCACATGTAAGAAATTATCTCTAAAATGAGGTGATTTAAAACTTCTCATTCTAAAGTTCAAGAAACTAAAAATAATAATTTTGTATATTTACAAGTTTTTTCGTTTCATTCATATTTCAAGTAACCAATAAGGAAAGATGTCAGCAGTTAAATTTTATACCAGTAGCGTACTTAGTGCTTAGAAAAAGGATTGAGAATGAATTGTCTGGAAAATCTAGATCTAGTCGTTATTTCAAAGAAAATATCGTCAATGGTCAAACCGATATAAACCATTCAACTCTACTTGAATTAAAAAATATTATATATACTGTGTATTTTAAAATATAGATATTTATAATAATTATTTTTTTTTATTAAAACAATCCCACTCCACTGGTAGAATACTTTCCCATTTATGGCTTACGTCCCTAGCTAATGGGATAAGTGCAGTTTTGAAGTTTCGCTGATTTGAGTAGATGTAGCTACTATAGCCTGGTACTGTACTGGTAGGCGAGACAAGTGTCTATGACGATTACCAGTACGTACTGTATATACGTTGCCGTGTCCTTTAACTTGTTTGTTGCATTACATGCTCGGGAATGATTGACAAGTCCATTTCTATTTGAACTACACCAGTTGACATATTTCTCTAGATATCAGTTGTAAATATTCTATAAATAGCCACTGTTCTGTACGTAGTGGCAACTTTCAATCTGCCATAAGATTTCAATTTTTCGGTTGCTTAGCAACTAGGAACGTGAAAAATAAATAGGGACGCGTCGTGTTCTCATAACGGATACATTATACGGCGAGCACGTGGGAAAACCTCGGGAAACCTCTGGGAAATCTCGGCAGATTCTTGGCGTCCGGCTCCAGAACGTCTCTGTTCTACACCGCCTGCCACACACGGTTCATAACGTCAAATTAAAACTTTCCTTTGTTTATGTTTACACCCGCAACTGTCAATATGATTTCCTAACCTGCCAGAGTAAGAACGGAATTTGTTTGTTCATGGCACCATGTTTTTACATCCTTGTACAAAGCAAAGGAAATATTGTAATCGCTAAAAATTTCGATTTTTGCCATCTCTGAATTAATTTTAACTAGATTTGTGATGCTTTCATAACCTCCCAGAATAAGAACGGAATTTGTTTGTTCATGGTACCATGTTTTTACATCCTTGTGCAAAGCAAAGGAAATATTGTAATCGCGATAAATTTCGATACGTACATATGTATCTCGCATTATTCAAAAATGATTAGCCATAGTATTAAACCTTTCCCTTTGTTTATGTTTACACCCGCAACTGTCAATATGCTTTCCTAACCTCACAGAGTAAGAATGGAATTTGTTTGTTCATAGCACCATGTTTTTATCTATATAGCAAAGGATTTTCATTTTATAGACAACTGCAACTAACTTCTTACTTGTTATATGTCACTTATTTCGTACTAGAATTTACTAATATCTAAAAATCTATGACGATTGCAGTAGGAACTGTACGGCACATTACAAACCATTCAAAAAACGATATATACGTTGCCGTCTTCTTTAACCTGTTTGTTTCATTAGATGCGCGAGAATGATTGACAGGTCCATTTCTGTTTGAGACGACCTATAATTACTACCCAGTCGATTAAAACCAATCATACATTCAGAATTTAAGACGCATAATCTTATTTATATCTACCTGCAATTTTTATCACGAACCTTACGTATCTTAGTTAACAAAATTGCCATACGAAAATTATTATTATTTATAACATATGTATATAGTCTATGGCACAAAATTTCCAAATTGAACAGAACATTGATACAATTAATGTACTTGTTTCGTCACTAATTTTACTTGCATTTTAGTAGAGTACGATGTAGAGTTCAGTAGCTTCCAAATTACTCAGACATATTTTTATTTGGATAAAAATAAGCGAAAGTGAGATTTCAACTCCAGATCTTACAGTTCGCTTAATTTGAGTCGCTGTGCTAACTAAATGAACCATCACTGCCTGTAATAATATACATGGGAGTTTAAGATTGATACAGCTAAACACATCGATCTAATAATATATATGAGTGGATACAATACTATACTGATTCGTAGCGCACGGTGTAATGAACACAAGAGAGAGATAGATATATCTGAAACTAACAAGTGGGAAAATGAAAAATATATACAGACCACGTGACGAGTGGCACCAGAAAAATATTTTATTTAGCAAACTTTTACCAGTTCTTTCCGCCCAATACGCGCTATCTTTCTCGAACTGTGTTCATTACAACTATCTCTGTCTAAACTCCTTCCATAGCTATTATTCAATAGCTTAACGTACTATAAAAAAATTGACGTAACTTGTCAAAAATAAATGTTATTAACTATTTCAACGCGATACTTAACCATGGGTAAAAAGTGGGACCTAAATAAGACGCCAATAAATACAATATCGCTTGATATATTAGTAGTTAATATTTAATTCTGTTATCAAAATGAATGTTGTTTATAATTTATCGAAAACTGTAGACAACGATATTAATTTGTGGAACGTCGCATGTATGCGATATTAAAATTGTTAGGCCTTTCCGAAAACTCTTGTAAAATGAAAATTAAATTACAAACATTGTAGTGTTTGAATTTCAGAATTAAATTCCTAGAAATCATATATCCTATTCAAAATATTTACAAACAGCAAACAGCGAAATATTTTCCTGGAATTTTTCTCCCCTACTCGCAGTTCTGTGAAACTTTTATAATCTCTAATTTGTTTTATTATTTCACATTAATTGTGCAAGAACTTCTTTAATTTACAAAGTTATTGTTAAAATTTTCCTGGAAAGACCTGGATTCCTTACAGCTTTTACTAGTTAGTGGATACAATTTCAAATTTAATTCTAATAGTTTTACTACGAAACTATGTGTAACAGTACAGTTCACAATTATTCACAGATTAATATTTTAAGTGGTGTACTGAAAAGGGTAGTAAATAAAATGTAGGGTAATAAAAAGTGGCAGAATATAAAAGTTTAACCACATTTCAGAGATAAACTCATAATTACAAAAACAAATTACCATTTGACATTTGCAAATGTCATGAAGTAATAATTTAATTGTACAACAGAGCAGTATATTTTCATTTGTTTTTAGTTTACAAATTTCAACATTTCATTGCAAATAAAATTGTTATCGCCAAACTGACAAGTTGTAAAAGTACTAATAAATATCCGGCCAGTCTGAATACATTTACTCACACTGACAAACATTGAATTACGGGAAATATTAATATGCGATCATTTAAAATTTTAATAAAATTCGGTCAGTTAGGTCACAGTGACATATTTTAATGAGTTTATATTAAAAATACAATCGATACGTTATTAATATTTTTGCTGTGTCAACATAAATTAATAAACATATGTTGGCACGAATTTTATTTAATTCCATAAATTTAACGATATATAAATTAACAATTTTAAATTCATATTGTTATTTGCGTCATACATACTAAAAATAGAAATTCAAATTTTACGAGAGATTAAAAGAATTTGAATTGCACGTTCGCCTACATCCATTAAAAGATATACAATTTATATTGGATTTGAACCATTCAGAAAAAGCTGTATACTATTTCGCAAATAATTGCGGAAAAAGAAACGATTAGAATAATAGTATATTATACATCTAGATTGAGAAGAATACTATTATAGAACTAGCGCTAAGATTTTATTCCGAAGTGCGAAGTAACCGACGAGTACAAGGCGTTCGTCAATAATTTCACAACAGTGATATTATATTATTTTTTCAGTACTAGCACTTAAATCCTAATCCAACTTATAATAATTTTTATGTGGATAATAATGAACATTTTACATGAATATTTACTTCTACATCTAACGTTTCAGTTTGTTAACTTCACTTTTGTTTTTTGATTTTTTTTTATTTAATTTATTTAGAAGTTTGAGTTTCTTCTTAGTTACTCTTTTTTTTTGAAACCTTCGGGTTGAAATGTACCCTCTTAGAGTCGGTAAGAAGAAGAGTCAATCATGACTCGTGTTGTAAATAGAAATTATTGTAAGTAACTTTAGTAATTTTTCTCACAGGTAACCATTCTGTAGTGACTTAACTCTTAAATAAGTAACTTTTGATTTTATATTTTTAGTTTGTAACTTGTATCTTATTTGCAATTTCTTCATTTTATTTAAATATATTTTATTTTTCAGTTGTTTATTTATCACTTTGCTCATTCTAAGTTATTATTTTCCTAAATTTAGTTTGGTTATTCTAAATTATAAAAAATAACCTGGTTGCAGCACAAAATTCTACCATTTTCGGCATTTCACTTCAAAATTATAATTTAATTATATGAAGTAAAAAAAAATAAGTAACGATATAAAACATTGTAACAATACCATGGTTACCAAGTAAACTATAATGAAAAATAATTTCTTATATAATTGTTATCGTCCGTATTACAAGATCTTTTTTATTGCCTTAGTATATAAAATACTATTAACTTTTTTTTCCAGGGCAGAAACATGGATACATTGGACATTGACACAATGACAAAAAGATAAAATGACAGTTATTGCAATGAGATTTTTAAAAAGAATCGAAGTAAGAGCAAAATGATACAAGGAAATACTGACAAAATTTAAACGCTAAACCAATACGGAAAAGACGGTAAATGCTATGAGGAAAGAATAGTTAGACAGATGTTCGAAGCAAAAATAAGAAGAAAAATTTTGAGAGAACGTCCAAAAAGGAAATAGCTAGAGTAGTGAAGGAAGCAGCACAAGATTTTCATAGCTCTGAATATAGTATTAAAAGTGCTTTCAAGCCATGTGTAAAAGTATATTAAATAAAATCAATATTAAAACATATTTCTTGTATCCTTTTATATGAAATTTGTAATTATAAAGCCGTCATTTTTTACCAGAAATGTTCTAGAACATCCTACATGATTATATAAAACCACAATCCCCACTTGAAACCGTTTTTCCTACACAAAAATATAAAAACTAGAAGGGAAAATCGCTTGTATAACTTGACTGCAAGTAATAAAAGCAAATCGAAGTCAGAAACGGCAGCAACGCATACATTTGAATGTGTAATGTGGCCGATTCGACCCTGTGTCGGCAGAGCGGGACTATAGGGTGTTTTCATTATGAGACAATATGAAGTGTGATTACCCTCCAGGGACGGCCCCAGGAATTTAAATGAAGGATTTTTATTTTCGCCCCGAATAAATTCAGTTGGCGTTGTATACTATTTTTATTGTTTTCGAGGTTCAGTTGTTATTTTATCTGAGAATTTTATTGGAACTACATACATTTCTTTTTACCGACTACCATATATAATAAGGGATTGTAATCATATCGACGTTGATATTTCGAGAATTTTTTGGTTGTCCAATAATTAGGCTTTTCACAGTACGATTTACTATCACCGATCAATCCGGATATATTTTTGCACGAGTATGAAACGATATTTAAAACTCATTATTAAGTAAACCAATTGCCCCTTAAGTTTTATGGGACTTGCAGTACAGATTCTTTGGGGCAGGTACTTTCTTCTGTCATATAATACTTGGGGCCGTACCAAAAATTTACGTTCAATATATCTCCTACGTGAATAAGAAAATTAGTATGTATTTGTATAATGGTTCCAATTCTATATCTAACTATATAAATTCTTGTATACGTAACTATAATATGTACGTATATATTTATTTTTAAATCTAACTGCAATATACCAGGTGTGTAAATTAAGGTAAGTAATAAGACTGGCAATGTAGTATTCGATCTGAGAACACTTAAAACGTGAGGCAGGTGAACATGTTATATGCCTTCAGTACGAGTTTGAACTCGCTCGAGTCATGTGGTTGTCCGTAGAGATTCTTTTCGTAAAACAGTTTTTTCTTGTGCGTTCTAAAAATAAATAACGTCAATTTCAAACAACGGTGTGCTATTAGGTTTTGCTTCAGACTTGGGCACAGTCCAATGCAAACTTTTACAAAACTTAAGAAGACCTACGGAGACAGTGTTATTTCAATGGGCCAGGTTTTTAGATGGTTTTAGGCATTTTCACAAGGTAAAAAGTCGTTTGAAAACGAAACATTCAGCGGAAGGCCTTCATCTTCACGAACTAATGAAAATGTCGACAGAATCTTGTGTATTCAAATCGTAGGGTAACAATACTAAATGATTGGGGAAGAATTAAATTTGAAACTGTTTTGAAACCAGTCAGAAATTTGTAGGAACAGTCGACTAACGGTCAGAGTTTGGATTTGAAGTTAGTTACAAGGATGTTTTCAAACTGCGCATGCATTACACTGTTCTGAACTAATTCTAAGGTTAGTTGGAACAAGAATAATGAAGTGTTTCATCTAGGAATATTGTACCATAGATAATACAAAATTTCTTAATAGAAAGGAGATACCTGCAGAAGGTAGAAGTCGTCAGAAAAGTAGTAAAACCAACTCTTTCCTTTACGTATGAAAGCTGGACAACAACAGAAAGACAAAGAAGTAAACTAACGAGCACTGAGATGAGATTTTTGAGAAAAATTCAAGGAAAGACGAGAAGAGATATGATAAGGACTGAAATATACAGAGAACAGTTAAATATAATACCAATCAAGGTGACAATACAACAGGGTCAACTAAGGTGGATGGGACATGTACAAAGAATGGACCAACATAGACTAACAAAAAAAAATATTTGAAGCAAGAAATCTGAAAAAAGAAAAAGATGTAGACCTAGAATAGCATGAAGGGATGAAATAAGAAAGACAGCAGAGAGTTGAGGAATCAAGTGGGAAGAAATACCAAGGCTGGCAAAGGATAGAAAACAGTGAAGAGACATTTGAAGAAACTACCCTAAATTCGCTCTACTCTTATAACCTTACACCGAAAACACAGAATAGGTTTCTACAGAAGCGACAGTAAAACAGAGAAACGAGAATTAGAGAAAGATGGGGAATGTGCACAAATTTAAAGGGCTCATTGTTTAAAATCGAAAAGTTTCCTCACATCTTAGAGAGAGATAGGGGAAGATCATAGAACTGAATATGGGGACATGAAAGGTACAGACATGGATTGTCGCTTCTGTATAGAACTATTCTGTGCCGAAAGGTTCATGGATTAAGTAAGTAAGTAAGTAAGTAAGTAAGTATTGTATGATATATTTATTAACTTCTATTTTTCTTACAGTAGGAATTATTTTAAAACAATGCAACATTCTTGAAACAAAAATCAATATTAATGTCCTCTGTCATCCTGTCCTGTTTATCAACCGATAAAGTCAACAGTAAAATGACAATCGGATTTTGTTTAAAAATAGCACGAGCAAACATTATTACATGTTTATGCCAGTCATTTTCAAATCTAGTCATTCACCTCATATTAGGACATTTGCTTGACCTCAATCAAACCGACAAATAAAACAAAGTAGTTGACATTCCGACGGGGTATGTTTACAAAACATTACCAAATGGATACATTAATAAATTGAAAATTTAAAAATTTACTCACAATCCGGGGCAAATGAAATGAAGTATTCAATGTACATAAGTAAATTACCCTTATGGGTGTATACAGTCGTCCCACGATAACGTGAATTTAGGTCGTCAACGAAAATTCATTATATTAGTGACATTAGAACGATAAGATTGTTTTTACTGACCGACATATATAATAATAGAGATATTGTGATCATACCGATATTGAAATTTCGAGATTTTAACAAAAGTCCACGAATTACGTTTTTAAAATACGATTTTCTCTCATATTACAATAACGTTTCATTTAGATTTTAACAAAAATCACGAATATATTAATTTTGTTTCAGTTTTCCGCGGCGTTGCCAAGTTAATACGTTTATTCTGTAAGAAAGACCGAATACACGTATTATTTTAAAAAGGCGTACTTATTTTAATAGAAAAATTTAAGAATTTTTTTCTGTCCAACTGTAACTATTTTCTATGTTCTGACATAAGTTTTTTATATATAATTATACAGTGTACAATAAAGCGAATCAAATTTACTCGTCATTTTAAAATGGAACACCCTACATTTCATTAGTCAGTTGTACTCGTATGTCTTTTTATATTATCTTAATATGTGATTACGGGTATACTATTCCTAACACTAATAATTTCAAAGTATATGAAAATCAAAGTAATTACAAAATATTATTTAGTAAAGTTTGACACTTTTGATTTATAATTTTTCAGTCATCATGAATTTGTTATATTCTTACAATTTAGAAACTGCCAAAGGTAGAAATTTAAAAATAAATACTTATTTAAAAAATTTAGGTATTTACAAATAAAATATTGTATGATTATCTTCAAAAGATGACAAGTTTCCAAGAACTATACTTTTGGAAGAAATATTTAGGTAACAATTTAATGTAGGATAATTATTTGAAATTATATAAATAGCCCTGTTATTAGTTGCATTTTTTACATTCTTTAAATATTTCATTTCATATTTTAGATAAAATTAGTTGATTACAAACACTGTTTGAACTTTTTTTTATCGTACTTTGGAATAAAATAAGACTATTTCTTAAATGAAAATCTTTACAAAAAAGTATTCCATCTATTTTATTTCTTAAATGAAAATCTTTACAAAAAGTATTACATCTATTTATTCATTATTAGAATTATAAAATAAGAATCCCTTTCTAAAACGAAATATTATTAGAAGTACAAGACGACATAAAAATGATGAGGTCCTGAATAACGTGTATCAGTTCTTATCGTGGCATATATAATGTTTTTAAAGCTGTAACAACGATATTACAGATGCAATGCAGAAAAACATATAGAAGCAGTTAAAGTAAAATAAAAACAGTTTCCCATTTAATAAAGAAAGTCCATTAAGGCCCGTTAATTTTCCAACCTTATCACCCGATCTAGTATTTCCATTTTTCCATTTTAATGATATATGCAAAGCTAGTAGATAATGACACGATATTGTGTTCTCATTACTTGAAGAATATTTACCACTGGTGTGTTTCCTTTAGGAAGCGAGCCATTATTGCACGGTGCAGCATATTTCTATTTACGGAAATAAAATAAGCTACAATCCTACAAATTTCCCTGAATTCTCAGTCGTTAAAAGGAGGAGCAAAACGAGAATAAAATATCTTATGCACGAATAGACCCCTTGTAAATTGTATGTTTGTATTTCTAAAGGAAATGTTTCCTACTTAAAAATTGTTGCAATAAAATAGTGGAATAACTTACCATAATAATAAGAAATTGTAAATGCAGAACATACCTGGAACAGAAACGATTATTAGAGATATGTTCATTTCAATATAAACACATAATAATACTTTTTGCAAATTCTACTACAGTTTTTTTATTACTAGATTAGAAACCTACCATTATTCATCCTTATTTGACATGAAACATTATTTTTTAATACCAGTACTTGGTAACCATGATAACCTAGGTCAATGATAAATTATTATTAATCTAGGTTACTAATGCAGACTATCACTGTTCAAAAAAACTCAAGTTTCTGAATCTAAATATTATTTGACTCATTAAACTCAAGAATGTGTAAACTATGGATTCAAAATTAAATATGTAGTCTAATTTTAAATTGACCCAAAAATAAGAATACATCAATTCAACTGCTAACGGCAACAATAAAAAGTGAAGTTAACAAACTAATATGCCATAAAAACAAATGCAATCTACTTAATGAATATTTAACCATGTAAATACTCAGGTAACTATGTTTGTTATTATCAATTTAAAATTCTACAAGTAAGATTATCACAGTTGAGCAACCTATTATTGACAAGCGCCTTGTATCCCTCTGAATACAATCTTAGCGCTTAGATCAATAATAATAATTTCCTAACTTCGGTGTATAATATACTATTTTTCACTACTAGCCTAGATACCCACTATTATTAACCTTTATTTGACATGAGAAATTGTTTTTGACTACAGTTTATTTGGTAATCACGGTCACCTACGTCAATAATAAATTGTTATTAACCATGGTCGATAATTAAAACTATCTCTTTTTAAGGAAACTCAAAGCTCCAAATTCAAATATTGTTGGAATAATTTAACTAAAGAAAAGTGTAACGTATACATTCACAATTTAAATATCCCATCTAAATTAAATAAGTAAATCAAATAAAACCAAATTAAAAATCAAAAGTGAGGCTGACGAATTAAAACGTCAAATATAAAAAAAGAGTTAATATTCCACGGTTGAGAAGATCATTATTGACCAGCGCTTTATATTCATCGGTAGCATCGCACCTCGGGACAGAATTTGGCGCTAGGTTAATAATAACAGACTTAACAATCTTGGTGTAAAATGTATTATTATATACCAAGTACATTAAGTCTATGTTTATAACAATCGGAGAAGGACAACCAAAAAAAAAAGAAAACACTATGGTTATCTAGGTCTTAATAATTTTTTTTTAAATATCAAATCTAGTAAAGGATCTAGCGTTTCAAGAGATTCACAAAAGAAGAAAACACCTTGATGTTATCTTATTCTTAATAAAAACCTAGTAGAAGATACATGAAATTTTCGTGAAATCAGGAATTAACCATCTAGATTTAAAGAAATGGCCTAGATATCTCAATTTTAAAGTAAATACTTATCAATTTATAACTCTTGGATTTCCAGAATGAAGTGATGTAAGTGATGTAGTTTATAAAATAATTCCCAAGATCTACTAATTGTCCTACTTATTGAATTAAATCCTATTCTAAAAGAAATAACCGAATGATTTCCGTGTTCATGTGAAATGAACATAATATGTTCTAATTCAGAAGTTGTCAAGAAATATACCATATTAAATTATCTTGTTTACAAATATGTAACTATCATTATTTGCATATGTGTGTTCCTGATTGATACAGTATCGTAATTACATACATTGAACAAATAGATTACCCAAAATTGGAATCAATTATACTTGTTTGCATTATATCAAATTTTGTAAATAGAACGAAATTGGGTAATATAAATATAAGAACATTATTTGCTTTGGAACTAATTAATATTTTTTGCTGCCCTGTTCATGGAAATGGCGACAATAATTACGGATTTCGTATTTCAAATTAACAATAATTAATAAATAATGAACACAACGTAGAGAATAAATATAAAGATATCAAAAAAATGCTATACTCAAATCTCTGCGAATTTTATATTTGTTTAATTAATTTTGCGACTAATCGTTTTTGAATTTATGTGAGATACTGGATATTTCCGTTGAAGTTTGAAAACAGAAATTTTTCGCTTTGTACAAGGAAGAAAAAACATGTGCATACAACAGAATACTATATACACATATTTAGGAAATAGATTTTCGTCGTTGCGAATTGGGTCAAAACTTTCTTCGAATCCCACTCTGATAACTTCTGTTATTTAGTTACCATTGTCAACGGGAAGTTTTAGAAGTAATTGTCCTACTAGCAGGGTAATTATAAAAAAACATAGGAATTTCATATACATTTGATCATCTAGCAATAGTTAAAATTAACTATAAAAAGTTACAAATCAATAAATCTGAACTCTCACATTTTACAAACACTTTAACATTATTTGAAGTTACTAGATGCTGGTGGCACGAAAAATATAATAAGCGACTAGGAATGTAAGTACCAAAACAACTATTTTCGTACAGTTACATGAACTTCGATTCCGCAGGCTCCACCTCAGTTCATACCTTCTAGAAAGTTATAATGTACTTACATTCCTTGTAGCTTAAATAACTATGGCCGTATTTATTTGGAATATTTTAAAACAACCCTAAACTGATCCAAAGCTTACCCGTGTTGGTACCAAATAAACAACCAAATTTTATAGTTGATGCAAATTCCAAATGGTAAATTTAAGTTATTTATTAAAATTATTTATATATATATATATATATATATATATATATATATATACATATATACCTATAAAAAAATATGACTTCTGACAGATATCGAAAGAGAAAGCAACGTATAAACAAAGATAGAAAACAGGTTCAACTCACCAACCCAGCAAAATAGCTGGATGAGTTGGGTCAATTCGAGATCAGTTCTGGATTACTTCAAATGTACTAAGTAAACAGAATTAACCTACCAGGTTACGTAAAAAGTTCCAAATAAACACGGCCTTAATAATATGTCAGGCAACGATTTCTTAAATTAAAAAAAAATCTCTTTAGATCACAGCTTCTTTAAATCCGCCACTGCTACAGTGTAGATATTGCAAGAAGATATTTTTATTTAATTAATTGAAAATACTAAGTGATTGTATCACTTAGAAGTCATCCATTTCCAATTCAGCAATGAAAGTCCCTACAAAACATTGTCACAAAAAACCACCCTCGGCAAAACATAATCACCAATAATACAGCAATATTAGCATTTAACCTCTTTAGGCCATCCGTTTATTATTAAAAACATAAATACCCGTTTCCAGCTCTTAACAACACCACTGATCGTTAGGCAGGCGTCATAAGCGTGCGGTGGGTAGGACGGAGGGGTGCGGTGCCCCCGTTCGTGTCGGTAAACTAGTACGCGTTTATTCCAGCCAATAAGCCAAATAAACGAAGCCTTGTTGCCTTTATGTGCCCGTGTATTCGAGAGGGATTCCGCTCGATGCATGTTTAGATCATTCCATTATTTAATACAATCGAACAACTTTTATCACGGTCAAGTACTTAGGGTACTTGTTTGCAGTTTATTGGTTTTGTGTACAGCTTGTACTGGGTTTTAAACCACTCAAATAAGTTGTTTTTTGTTTGGTAATAACTGGCATAGTTAGATATCGAATTCCAGATAGAACTCTCTGATCAATTCGAGGCGAAACTATTTGAACGTTACTAAGTGTCAGTTTTACAGTGGCAGCTTAAACACGATCCTGGGTTTAAGGGGGTCACTACTAGCCTTTGAAATGCGCCAGAATGTTGTTTAGTAATACCATTAAAATCGTCTTAAAACTTAACATTTTTAAAATAAATAAAAAACTGTGAATTTGTAGAAACTTCGTACTATGTCTGTCTAAAGATGGATTTTATTATCTACAATAGATGATAGTTTTAGACGTTAGCTTTTAATTTCCTTATTTCCTACAATTCAATCTCGAAAAAATGTGATGATTTTAAAATTCTGTCGTTATAACAAGTTCATAAATTTAGTATTGGCAACGTCGTCTGTAAATGCCATGTGGTGGAAGGTACCCAACAGTCCATCATAATATTTATTACCGAGGCGTAAGACTTAATATGGAGCCTTGTGGGACATATGTTCTTTTTTTGTACATTACACTTCTGCCCTCAAAATTTCCATAATCTTACAGGTACCTTACGGACATGCAGGCATATCAGAAAAACACTTACGGAAACCTTCTCTGGGAATAAACATATTTTATAATTTACTTGTGAAATGAGAACAGTGAATTCTTCACTCAGCACTAATAAAACAGTTAGATTAGGTGATATAAGCGGGAACTCTCATGAACTTGAATGATAAATAATTAGACATACGATTTGATTCAGGTTGATTGATTAGTCAGTAATGATAACTAGAGAAACAGCAAGATACTAATATACATACTGTAGAAAGAGATAGCGCAAAATAATATGTTATACATGTTGGAAACATTATGTTATATAGAACGTAAGTACTCGTACTCGTATATTGCATATTGGTATCTAGTTAAGTATAAAATCACTGGATCAAGGATATAAGAACCCGAGGTGCTTATTTCCTTACAAGTTTATATTACATTTCGCTCTAACCAAGAAAGCAAGGAATGCAAAAACATAGGCTGGTATTAGTAGTATTTTGAAATTATTAGCTAGTCAAGGAATTTGATTCTTAAACCTAAGTATATCAATTCAAAAATTTAATTTTGATTAACGCACTCCAACTTAAACCGAGGGAAGTATGAGATCTGTGGTTCAAATCTCATAGTTACTAACTATTAACTAAGTAATATACCACTTGTGTCTTAGTGGTTTCTAATCCACTGAACTTGAAATTTACAAGTAGCTTCAATAATTGAGGCCCTGTTCTATCTAGGAATGTTATGTCTCAGACAATGACGAGTACATTTTGTGAAAGCAAATATTGTAAAAAAAATGTTGTAAACTGTTTGCAATTTCTTGCTTAGTTGGTGGAATTTGATCCCAAAACATAGACAGGAAAAGTTTGGCCAAGATAATCATTTAGTTCTTGCTCTAAAACCACAAATGTTCTATCTAGGAATGTTATGTCACTTATTAATATGAGTACATTTTGTGAAAGCAAATATTGTAAAAAAAATGTTGTAAACTGTTTGCAATTTCTTGCTTAGTTGGTGGAATTTGATCCCAAAACATAGACAGGAAAAGTTTGGCCAAGATAATCATTTAGTTCTTGCTCTAAAACCACAAATGTTCTATCTAGGAATGTTATGTCACTTATTAATATGAGTACATTTTGTGAAAGCAAATATTGTAAAAAAAATGTTGAAAATAGTTTGCAATTTCTTGCTTAGTTGGTGGAATTCGATCCGAAAACATAGAGAGGAAAAGTTTGGCCAAGATAATCATTTAGTTCTTCCTGTAAATTCACAGAATCTAGGAATGTTATGTCACCGATACTAATGAGTACATTTTGTTAAAGCAAATATTGTAAAAAAAAGTTGAAAATTGTTTGCAATTTCTTGCTTAGTTGGTGGAATTCGAACCAAAACATAGACAGGAAAAGTTTCGCCAAGATAATCATTTAGTTCTTGCTGTAAATCCACAGACAAGTAGAGACAAGTTTAGGGAATTTTAACTGATATTTTGGCATTCTGCAGTGTCTCGCGCGCAAGTCACGCGTGTAACTTTATTGACTAACTAATTAAAGTTGGTAGCACTGACAGCACCCGACGCTCCGACGCTGGCGTCGGTACAACTCCAAGTTTTAATTGTTTAATATCTACAACGAGATTCGATTCTGGGTCGGGCGGGCTACACGAACGCAACTCATATGCAGATTAGGACTCGTCATAATTGAAAATAGAATCGGTATTGATTTGTTGTTGAGTATTTTCAAGATATTGTCATTAATTGTTATTCGAGCTACAAGGAATGTAATATGTCTTAACACAAATTGTAAATAATGTGCTTTAAGTTGTGAATATATCATAAAAAATAAGAGGGCGAGAGATAGACCTTTAGTCTTAAAAGTACAATAGAGTGATATCCCTGGTAGGGAATGTTAGTTTTACTGTTTAGAGACAGTGTAAGTAGCTCCTTGAAAATTAAAGCAGTTAAGACTGAATAATCCAAGATTTTGTCAAAAATTATGTACCTTATATACACAACTAGTTAATTATTACTTCGGTAGAATTAAACCAATTATTTATGTACATACTTTTTAAATATGTTTATAAGACTTAACGAAACCTAAAAATGTAGTTCTTTTTTTATACAGTCAGTTAGTGGTCCATTTAATCTCTGCTCTGAGGACAGAGACTTAGGTGCTATTCCATGAGTTCTGAAGATCTGTTGTTGTATGGTTAATCAGAGGGTGATGATAATGAAGAACCTGAACACTATGAAAACGAATATGCGGAATGCAAGGAAAATTATATAAATTTGGATGAAATGTGTAATTTGTGCACGCTGTTTGCACGAAAAGTGTACCATATGACAAATGACAACAATCTGATAACCTGATAACCAGTTCATCTACGTATAACCTTGATTCGTCTCACATATATAGTGGAGGAGATTTGGACTTTTGTGAACCCGAATAAAATAATTTTTCATCAAACGTCATAAAAGTGACATCTTCTGTGACGTGATTGACAAGGTTGAAGTTTAATTTCTATGCCTCCGTAATATAATTTTTTATTCTAGCCGCCGTTTAATTTCTTCACCGCCGTATGTAGAATCAGCCAATAAGAAGTAACTTGTACAATAGAAATTTATAATACCGCCCTAAATGTCACTATAGAAACTACGTAATCTAAAAATAAAGTTACTAAAAATTATGAATAACTGACAGGTAACCTACATATTAAACGTCAAATAGTAATTTATTTTTTAAAATTTCTACATTTGAAGAAAAAATAGCATGTGTTATTCAGAGTAAAAGTGTCTTTGTGTGCCTCGCATGTAATTGTCCGACTCGCTTCGCTTGTCGTGCAAACTTCCATGCTCGCCACTCAAAGTATCGCTTTTACTCTTAATAACACAATATACTATTTTGTTGCTTTCAGAACATAGTTTATTTTTTTCCTTATTCTTAGTAAGCCTATTTTATATGTTGTTCTAAATAAATTTTGTGTTTTTAATATTATTAAATATTATAGAGTAATAATTATTTTTCCAAAATATGATCTATCTCATCTCCACTTACCCTAAATGGTACGGACATTAATTCGAAGGATAGTACAGATTTTCAGAGTTAGTTCTGGAACTAACCACAATTGTTCTTTTTACCACACAAATATCTCTACTCAGCTCATCTCACTTTAAACTGAGATAAGGTGAAGCGAATGAATGACAACAAGATTAATATTTTGTTCCTTCGTATCACTGTAATTTAACTGCATGTGATCGGCAGATCGTTTGTTAAACATCAGGGCAAAACAATAGACGATCAATCTGACAATTGAGCTCCATACCACATAAAAGTCACATGACTGTCCATGCCCTTTATAAATTTGATTTATTGGGATTGACTTGATGAAATGGAAATAGACTTTTTGGAAGCGAAATTGTCTTTTGAAATTCATTGAGTTATTTATCTAGTGAGTGTTGGCATTTGTGTTTAACTAATTCCACTTTGGTAAACATGAAGTGAATCGAGGGCGGCTTTGATCCTGTGTCCCCAAGTCAACCGTTTGGGGAGCTCTGGGGGGCAGGTATCGCCTCAAAATCAATACGGGCTGGGGCTCTAATCATGCAGTACTCAACATCCTGGGAATGCTGCCCATACCATTGGGCCTATTTGCTCCTTTTATGGCATAGAGGAGTATAAACCAAGCCTTATTAAATGCCTTAACCTTTCCTTCTTGTCTTTAATAGTAGCAATGGGGTATGTGACCAAATTTTGATTTTTATGTAAATGGTACTAGACAAAAAAATAAAATACAAGTACTTTTTTAAATGATTAACTATTTGTAGTGTACGAGAAAATAATTATTAAAGTTTTGGGTAAGGGATGCTGTTACTTCATCATGGTTGAATCGTAAAAGAAGAGAGGTGGACTGGGAGCGTAAGAAACAGACTACCAGCCTCCGAACTTTAAATTGCTAGTAACTTTATTATTGCAAGCAAATTGTTTAATTTCTTAATTATAATGAGAATTTATAGAAGTTAATTTTTATATTTTATGACTTGTATACTGAAATTCAATTTTTATCACATTCCCCATTGGTGAACTATTTACAGTATAGAAATAAGAGCTTTATTAAACATCTTGCCTTTGTTTCTTAAAATAAAGAATACTTTTTTAATTTGTAAGGTAGAAAGCTCAATGATAAAGCCTTTTACCCTACATATTTAAAAATATAGTATATGTGAAAGTTTCGGCACGAGATGAAGTCGAGTGCTGGAATCACACAAGTTGAGAAATAGGTGATTCTGTATTCTGACCACACTGCTAAACGTTACAGAACAAACAACATGCACGGAAGCTATTTGATATAAAAAAAAACAATATAGCGCAGGTAACCTTATAAACAGTACCTTCCGTATGTACAGTGTTGGCAATTACTTTGAGAAGTTATATTTCCCACGTTGCACATGCGCAGTGTTGGCAAAAACAGTGAAAATTTCTCACAAATGTGGGAAATACGCAACATTCAAAATTTGTACAGTGTAAGAAAAGTGCCACTAAATTTACTAATAAAGATCTTAAATCTACAAGAACAATATACAAAAAAATGTTTTCATTAGTTCTTATTTCGCTAAGAGTACAAGCTATTTGGCCTATTTGTTTGTTTTATTGTATAATAGAGCAGAAACAAAAGTTTAATGCACACCTCTTCTTTTCCCCTTTTCATAAATATTAATAAGAAAGTCTTCCATCTACAACAATAATTTGAGAAAAAAATATGTTCATTGAGTCTCAATGAACTAGTAACTCAAATTATTTTACTTGTACAAAACATAACAAGAACATCATTAAACACTTCTCCCCCTTCTTAAATATTGTCCAATTGTTATCGCCAATACTTCGCTTATACACAAAATTCCATATTTATCTGCATACATCGTGGAATTGTAAGAATTATAAGTTGCGTTATAAAATTATGGCTTTCAACATATCATTATTAAATCATCGAGCAATTAAAGGGGAGGAATTACTCCCTAGGTGTATGTTCTGTAGATAAAAATACATGCAGTCCATTCACGGACAAAGCATTTTAATATATAAACATCACGGATTTCATTATGATATACTGACTTTACACACGTAACGTAAACTCATGTGCACATAATTATTTTTAAAGCGATATTAAAATCTCGTACTATATTTCTCAATAAATATATTGATATCTAAGGTCATTCTCTTGTCCCTAGCTATACAAATAAAATTGAGCTTAATTCTTAAATTTGTGGGTACAAAGAATATTTATATAAATTGTTCCTGGAATTCCACATATAAATATAAATATGTTTACCGATTTTAGCCAAATGAAGATTTTGTTTACATATACAAAAATAAGCTATTAACTACTTATAACTGTATTTGTATGTCAATATTATTACCACACTAAGTTCTTAAAATTACTTGAGACAATATTACTTAGGTCAATGAAATATAACTTGAAGTAAATAGTATTGAGTTAGATTAAGATAGTGAGTAAGAACAAAAGTCTATTGCTTAAGAATATTGATCAATTTAATTCATGTTTGTCCATACAGTTCTACAAATATGTTTTATTGAAAACAGGTAACGAGAATTGTTATGTAGGCGAATGTAATGTGTCCTGAAGAAAAAAGTATTAAATTAGATTCAAATTTGGGTAGAATAAGATCCTTATTGCTCATCAGCAATAATCAAGTTGATTCTTGTCTTGACTGTACAGTCCTACAAATATAGGTAACAAGAATTGTAAAATAGGTCAATGGAATATAACTTGAAGTAAAATAGTATATTGTGTTATTAAGAGTAAAAGTGATACTTTGTGTGACGAGCATGTAAGTTTGCACGACGAGCGAAGCGAGTCGGACAATTGCATGCGTGGCACGCAAAGACACTTTTACTCTGAATAACACATTTTATTTTTTCTAGAAATTCTCTAGAAATTTTAAAAAATAAATTACTATTTGACGTTTAATATGTAGGTTACCTGTCAGTTATTCATAATTTTTAGTAACTTTATTTTTACGTTATCTAGTTTTTATAGTGACATTTAGGGCGATATTACAGATTTCTATTGCACAAGTTACTTCTGATTCTACATACGGCAGCGAAGAATTTATACGGCGGCTAGAATAAAAAAATATATTACGGCGGGGTAGAAATTAAACTTCAACCTTGTCAATCACGTCACAGAAGATGTCACTTTTATGACGTTTGAAGAAAAAGTAATTAATTAGAGGTAGGAATAAGAGTCTATCGCTTAAGAACATTGATCAAATAGATTCTTGTTTGTCCACTCAGTTCTACGAATATATTTTATTGAAAACAGGTAACGAGAATAGTTATGTAGGTGAATGTAATGTGTCCTGATAAAAAAAGAATTAAATTAGATTAAGATTGTGGGTAGAAACAAGATTCTTACTGTTTACTAAGATTGATTAAGTTAATTCCCGTTCGACTACACAGTTCTCTAATACATTTTACATTTTATTGAATATGTAAGTAGAATTATTATGTAGGTTAGTAGAATAAGCCTGGATGAAAAAAGCATTTAATTAGATTAAGATTGTTGTTAAAAGAAAGAAAAGCAAAAATAACTTTTTAATACAACCACTCCCAAAATGTCTTTTTAAACAGCTGGAATTAAAAATTAATTACGATTCCATTGCAACCGAAGGTGGCTTGGCACTTAGACCAAACAACGAAGCTGACTTCGATCGCTAATGCATCGGTTGCGTGCGGGAGGTAATTGCACGGCCTGCCACAATATTATACATTTCTCCACCACGGCCTACTTAATAACACGTTCTTCACCGCCGGTTTCATAACCTAACACCCGTCGTACTGACAGCCGTTTGGTCGATAGCTGCTCGAGTACGTCTGACCGACGGATCAAACACCGCCAAACTTCAATTACAACGCACGATCTTCACGGGAATGAATAGTGAACAATAGTTGCAAATACCAGAAGAGACAGTGTAAGGAATTAAATGAAAAGATCATGACAAATAAAATAAAAAACTGATTTAGGGTGGGATTCCACAACTACAGTTGCTATCATTTGAACTTGTTATACTATTAGTAGTAAATATTAACTAAGTACAAAGTAAACTTATGATTCTATAACACTTATTTATAGTTAATACGTATCAAGCGTAAAACTTACTTGTACGCCTATTAAATTATACACATTTTTTACAACACTCCATTTCAACTGATTTAACTTAAAAGAGAGATCATTCTACGTCTAATCGTAAAAAAATTGGTGTACAACTAGATGTTATAGCACGTCCACAGACAAAATTTCAATATTTTACGACTAATTGTTTTTGAGTTATATGCGAAAAAATTAAGAAAAGTCTTCGTGTAAAGTGCCCTTCTGTTACTGCGTATTACAATAAAATAGAAAGGTGCACTATTAGATGTAGGATTGGTTTTATCGACTGGATATTAATAAAAGAAGGTCTTTTTTGAAGTTGCAGTCATTTAATTAATTCCATTAATACACCAACGCTTCGACAGTAAATCAGTATTCATCCGAAAAAGACCTTCTTTTATTAGATATTATATTTATAGCAGTCTCACATAAAAAATATCAACATTCTACGACTAATTATTTCTGAGTTATGCGAAATACATAAGTATAAGACGTCAAGTCAAATTTTTCACGATTACAATGCCCATTTCCTGTACTTACAGGAAGTAAAAAGAACACTCTACACTAATGTATAAATGTCTTGATACTTAACAAGAACAATTATTATTTGTAGTTGTTACGAGTTGTGGAATCTCACCGCTTCTCAGAATGTGGAATTTCAGATATTTCTAAATTTAATAAAAAGTAGGGATAAGTGAATCAATCACATAAAAAGAGAAGATAATGACTGATTTCTATAAAAAAATAATAATAACCATAAGTAATGTAATGAGAGGCATGAATTTATTGGAAAAAATTACGAATAGTTGTTGGGTAGTAAGTTACTACCCAACAACTTTTAACAGACAAACAAGTGATTTAAGAGACATTTTCAACCCGAGGAAACAAATAACACAAGAAACGAAACGTCAAATCGCGCAAATAATTATAAATTTACTAGTCAGTTTTTTTATTTTATTACCTAATGCACTGCTGTTTTTGTGGTTTAAACTAGGTACGTTCAATTATTCGATTCGAAGCTGTCAATGTCATTTCGGTTGTCTACTTAAAGTGCACGAACTGAGAGACAAATTACAGATTCATTTTTGTAGTCGATACTATATTTTAAGGGAAAAAGATCATATTCTGCGCTCCGTAAATATATGGAATTCTAAATGACATTGACAGTTTTGATAATAATAGTCAAACGTTCCTAAAGCGAATATACGAACGTTGGATTATTCGAATATACAAAGGTTCGTATATTTGTTCACCATGGTTACATAATAATAACCGCTGTAATATGTTTGATCGAGGTTTGAACTAAGGAAAATTAACAAACACCCGTTTTATAATAGACATGATTGACAGTCTACTTCAATGGTACTATATTTCTAGGAGAAATAGACCATCAAGTATTGCATTTTAAAGGCAACTTACATTACAGGTCAAAATCTACTTCAAAATCAGTGATATTTTATTGGATTCACAATTGACAACATTAGGATTCGAACTCCAGATCTTACTTCGCTCAGTTCGAGTGAAAATGCGGTAATGAATTGAGCCATCAATGCCCTATATACTGAAATATATCCTATAAAAAGTTAATATATATTTGCTCCAGTAAATTCAATTTTAGTCTATTATTTTAAGCGCTTTTCTTGTACAATAAAAACATGACCAAAAAAAGGAGAAAACAATATTGGGAGCAAATTGAAAAATAAATTACAACCGGTTATTTACTTCATAGTCTGAAGTAGTTCTCTAATTTTCCCCTCTGGAAATAAATTTTCCATAAGACGAATTCAGCGCTTTAAACAAAAACCTTATAAATAATAAATTCCCCAGGTTGAATTATCTTCATTTTACCGAGCCGTATGATGGGAAACAAGTTGTCAGACAAAAAGAAAACTTGAAAAAATAAAAACCCTATGTACATACGCGGTATGGGATAATACTGATATAAAAAATTCAGGGGCTTTCTGTTCATAATGTTGACAAGCCTGAATACTTCTCGGCTAATCCAGTGGCGACTCGTCAGGCTTGTAGTTTATTAACAAATACTTTTTATAAGTTTCCGCATGCGAGATTTTTAATTGTGCTAGTCTCATTTCAAATATAAACAATGGACTCTCCAAACTACATATTGCACTTTAATTTTGTTGCTTTTTATTGTATTTTCTGAATTTTCTTTACCTACAGTTTCCCACTATCGTATATACTAATACGTTAATCTACTTACATTGTCTCGTGTCTCCTCTCAGGTATGTATTCTGTTTGCTCATTGTTACACTCCTCTGTCATTATTCATTATTTCTCTAATTTATTATTGTCATCGTTATTACGGACAGCGATAGCTCACTTAGTTAGCGCGCTCTATGGTCTAGGGTTTAAATCCCAGTTCCATCCATGTTTATTCAAATAAAAATACAGCTGGATTCGAATGGTTTTAAAACAAACTATAGGCTATAGGTTTGTTGCAGAAGTTGTAGGCTGATATCATCCATCATAAAATACAAGTATAACATGTCCTAGATACTATGTTCCACATAGTAATGTTGTACCACAGATCACTTTCATGATTAGGATGATATGCCGTTTGTGGTGAAACCGTTATTAAGGGCCGGTATTTCAATGTCTTGATAAGTGTCTGATAAGTCTCTGTAAAATTAATCGCCATGGTAACCACGAATTTCGGTTTTTCAATATCTTGTCAGCGTTACCAAGAGGATAAATCTTAGATGACAGGAGGATAAACTAACAGCTAGTTTATGCTTGGTCCGAATATGGCCAAATGTAAAATATTCTGCATTCTGTACAATTTGTCAAATTTTTAACAGTTGACAATATTGTCAAAATATGGTATTAGTACAATGTATTTTGTAAGAGCGACGAAGAAAAATTAATAGATTGTATTAATTAATAATATGCAAAATATATTAATTTACAACAAAATGACACTGACAAAATACAGAACAGAACAGTAACCTAAACTGTCAAAAAAATCAAATGCTGAGAATTTGAAATGATATGATGCTATCATCGTTTATCAATCAAAATATAAATATGTGTTTCTAACTTCTTACTAGTTACGTTACTAGCAACGTTAAATTTTATTCTTTTCTACAGTATAACTAACTACGGTATAAAGACATTTGTTTATACACAATAATGTTTATTCTATTATATAACCTACGAATAAATATATCCCGTAGTTGACAATTCTGAATTTTATCTGTAGTTGAAAATTTTGGCCCTAAAGTGATAGAAAAGTTGTCACTAAACAAATATTTTAGTTCCATTTAGGAAGGTTGTACCTTAGATGCTCAGATGATGATATCGTTATTTCTAGTTCTTATTAAAATTAATGATTTTTGTATTTACTATTGTCTTCAATGCCTTCTTTCTTTATTGCTTTTTTTTTTCTTAGAACACAAAACCATCGACGAGATATTGACATACCTTTAGAGCTTCTAAGATATAAACAAGATTTAACAAATCATGCTAAAAGAGTATATAATAAACATATCATTAGCGAAAAAAGTTCTGAATGCGGCAGAAACATCGCTCAGTGCAATTAACAAATGTCTTACCAAACTCTTTGAAATCAAGTTCTTTGTGAAATTCAGGCAAATAATAATCGTACTCGGTGTACATTAATCACGTTAGCTGTGCCAAAGACAGAAGAGGGCAGACAACTGAAGAATATAATTCCATTCAATCTCAATGTGGTCTACTTACTTTTCATGCGGAACTGGTCTAGTGAACTAGGAAGATTCCATGAGCGTACGAGAAAAAATATTTCCTTGTTAGGAATAGTTAGCAAACTTCGACTCGAACTGAGTGAAATAAGAGATCTGAGACTCAAATTCCAGCAACGCAAACTATTAACCAAATAAAAATACCGCTGTTTTCAAGTGGTTTGGAAGACAATCACCCCAATTCTGTAAAGAAGTTGCTAGTTCTTAGTAACGTTCCTAAAAATTTTAACCAATAGAAATATTTGTAAAAGCTGCCATTTTCATATTTTATTTAGTGTCTACTATTTTTATTGGCTAATGATGTTAGTAATGTTGTTAAGAGCTAGTAACTTCCTTACAGAATTGAGGTCATTATAACATGTTACTTTAAGTATTTGAGACACTGTTCCATCTAGAAATGTTATGCAATAAATTTTGATGATAAAGAAAAACTAAATAATTATTAAAAAAGTCTTTAGTAGATTAAAAACGTCACCTTTCAAAGTAATCTTCATATTACACTTCTTATTAGTGACATATTCTTGAAATAGCAGTATTTAAATGTGACATTTAGAGAATATACGAGCGAAATAAAAATGAGCTACCAAAAGACAGAACATTAATCACTATTACTATAAGTATGAAGTGCATGATAAATTTATTAAACGTAGATTTTTATACGCTTTACTAATTTGTAAAACAGATTCATATTCTAGTTCTCGAAATAAGTTTTCAATAAGTTCGTTTATTATAATCATATAACAACCAATAGAAGAACAGTCGCCTATCGCATGGCTCACCTTTTATTTCAAGCAAAAACTTTTATCAAAAATATATTTTTCATGTGAAATAAAAAATAAAAAAAGATTCCCTCTTTGAATTTCAATCCCATTCTTGCTAAAATAATTATGTTGACAACAACAAACATTTGGACATAAAAATTAACTTATTTCTTAATATTCACAAAAATAAAATAGACTGTCTTCGTTTTTATATTTGACGTTTCAGTTTGTCAACCTCACTTTTTAATTTGGTTTTATTTGATTTATTTTTTTAATTTAAACGACATATTTGAATCCATAGTTTACACTTTTGTTGAGTTAAATGATACAAACAATATTTGGATTTGGAAATTTGAGTTTTTTTAAAAAAAGGACAATTTACATTATGGACTATGGTTAATAATAATTTATTATTAACGTAAGTGACCATGGTATCCAAATAAGCGATAGTGGAAAACAATTTCTCATATCAAATAAAGGTAAATAATAATGGATGTCTAGACTAGTAATGAAAAATATATATTTTAAATATCAAGCATTTAGAAATAGAATAATTTTATTAAAGTTAAAGTACTTACTTTAATTCATTTTGAAAAGGAACTATTTAATAGCTATAACAATTTATTATTTCATAAAAATTACATTAAGTGCAAAATTTCTTTTTCCCACGCATACTTGTTAAACAAATAACAATGAGCCCCCTCGGGAAAAATCGTCCCGCCGTGCATGAACATGCAAAGGCGCATGTTCATTACGGCACGAATAATAATTATAAGTTTGAATAGGGTGAGTCGTGTATATCGTCAATAACTTTTGCTACCCACGTTAAAGTGGTAGAACGAAGATAACTTGCGCTTCCACCAAAAGTCGGACAAAGAGGAGACTAGTGATTCATTAAAACTAGGAAGTTGAAATAAGGCCAGCAATACGATCAAAGTTTGTTTATTAATAAACAATTGAAACAGATGACGTTCCAATCAAAACAAATTCTCCACAATGCCGCAATAATGGTCTGTTGTAGGCCTAGCCTGGAAATTTAACTTTTTGGTAGAGGTTCATATTCAGAGCATTCAGGAAAATTGTAAGGGGGGAAAGGACCAAATTCGATTATTCCAATATTTTTTGATCGCAATTGTTTTTTGTTATAATAAGTAATACAATAAAAGACGTACATTTATCGGCAAAATTTACAATTAACTGGGATGATTTAAAAAATATTTTGACACGAGTTGTCGTTACTTCACAGGAATTATGAGTAAATTTTACTAAATAAATTCATAACTCGAATTGTATTTGCTTGATTATTTCACGAATAACAACAGTCGAATATGATTTTTTTGTGGTTTTATCAAATTTTATCGCTTCTTCCATGAAATGAAGATGACTTTTGTGTTTGAATCCTATCGAATCTAATAAGTTCATTGTCTATTTTCCTCATAAAAATGACCCCTATGGCATACTTTCCAGCCTAGGTGTCTGGAACTGTCTTTTCTAGCAATAAAACTGACTGCGACACCCAGCAATAAGCAATAAGCTGTAAGTGATGTATACAGAATGATTATTTTAAATGGGTCACTATTGCTATCTCAAGAACTGTAAGAGCTACGAGGTCGGTGAAATAGCAAACAATTTCTATTTTACAAGATTATTAAAAAGAACCAAACATTTTTTAAACCAGTGGTTCTCAAGATATAGGGCCCTACTTTCTTATTTTAAATGGTACACTTATATATTTTTACTTATTTGGAATCTACATAAAATTACAAATTCAATGATATTTTTGAACCATTATTTTTATATGCTTTTACCTGAAAATAGCAGATGCCATGAATAAATAAAAAACAAAAGTCAAATTCTCCGTTCTTATCATGCTAATTGTATCTTTAAATTAAAAAATCTAGTTAAAATATTTCATAACCACGAATTGACAACTGTTACTTTGCGTATAGTGCAATAAAAATATCACACGAAAAATGTATTATTTTTACAAAATGTTCGTTGAAATATGAAATATGCTATTCAAATTAAGTGACCTGTATTAAATAACATAAAGGAATACATTAAGTATTGTCCTGAGCAATATGATGACTTAGTTATTAGCCGGACAGTTTTTATTTATCAAAAACTGTTTTCCCATGTTAAATGCCTATGAAAACACCTTTTTGGAACACACGGTATATTCATCATCATTAACGCTATAACACTAGAAGAGTTTTGGTCGCAGGTGAAATTAAAAAGTAAACTTCACTTGATCCCTGATAATATTTTCTATGCTCTGTATGAGTAATACTAAACCTGACCTAACAACTCAGCAAGGAATCTGCAACTAATAGCGGGTTCCAAACCACTCAAATACAGCCATATATTTTTATTTGTAGTTAGTGACACTTGAAATCGAACCCCAAATCTCTCACTTAATATTCACTTAATATCAGGGCATGTAACCGGTTAAAAAAACCGGTTAATAAAAACCGGTAACCGATATTTTCAACGAAAATTGCGAACTTTAACCGTAATTTTAACCGATATTTTTCAGGCCGAAAATACCGGTAACCGTTAACCAAAAAAAAATAAACCGGTTTTAGCGAACATTAACCTTTATTTAATATCATTTAGCGAGAAAAAAAATAATATTTTTTTATATCTGTGTTTTCTATTTGTATTTGAACATGAGTCATGACAGTTTTTACAATTAACATTTTATTGGAGAGTCATAAATGTAGGTAGTCTCTTTGGCCGTTAAGGTTACTTAAAAAGTCCCAAATAAATACAGCCTTTGTCAATACAGGCAAGTTTAAAATTGAAAAGTGACCTGCGTTTTTCTGAAGATATTACGGGAATTTTTGTGAATGTTCATTAATTAAATTGCTTTTTTTTAATTGTTATATTTTTCTTAGATTTTTTTGACACCCTTTTCCATTTAAAATTAGGTGCAACCCCCATTTTAGGGTTGAAATGCCATTGGAAATCCATTCAAGTGTCCCCCTTTATACTAAAATTGCCGTGTTCAAGCGTTTTTTGCTTTAAGTGTCCAGAAATTGCGCTGATAATTTTCATTGGACCACTCATAATCCGTCTGAAGGTCTAAAACTAAAACTCGTTTTTTCTAGGAGATGATTCTAACAGCTTTTCTCTAGTGACTAGACCTGGCTCGTCTAGTGCAGAACTATTGACTATGACTGAACTAGACTACGAGAGTCCTAGGAAAAAATATGATTTAAGAGTTAGAGCAGCCAGTTCTCCTCTAAGAAGCGATGTTCATGTTGAAGTTATTGTCACAGACGTAAATGACAATGCCCCTGTTTTAAAAGACTTTCAGGTAAGAATTTGAACCCGTGTGGCGGTCGTAAAATAAAAAAATGTTCCTGGCTATTTTTATTTACTTTTTATATATTTATATCACTTTTTGAATATCTAAAATAGATCTGAATCCTTGTGGTGGTCAAAATATTTTTTGGAAATGAGTTTTGTCTTTACAGACTTGTAACTCGTAAATTAGTTGAGATACAATAAAAATTCTTACACCAATCGATTCCTTGGGGTTTTTTCTATAAGATACACATTTTTTATATTTTTTTCTTACATTTTTATGGCACAGCCAATGAAATATATAAAAAATTGTACAATTTGGCACTTACAATTTTCAAATTTTAAGTTTATGGCCGCGTATCTCAAAAGCAAGTTGAGCTATAACAAAAATTCTTGCACCAATCGATTCCTTGGAGATTTCTCTATAATATTCATGTTACTTTATATTTTTTCTTGCATTTTTATGGCTCAGCTAATGCAATATATAAAGAATAGTATAATGTGACACATAAAAATCTAATCAATTTGGAATATGGGACGACATAAGAACTTTACTGTCGATATTAAGTCATAATATTCATTTTCTTGACACAAAGCAGTCCACAAATATTCTTTAGAGATAAAATCACCTTCTAAATTTTGTTTCTGAAATATTTTAACACTTAAAATTTTTTTTTTGTAATTTGACAACTATTTGAGTCGGTTTGTAAGTCTGTGATTAAAAGAATTAAATCTGATAAGATAATTTTTCAATTAGTTTGACAAATTATGAATTATAAACCTACTAAAAAAATACAGAAGATCTAGTACAATGTTATATTACCTATATTTGAGTAAAAAATTTTGATTTTTTAAAAGTCTATATTGATATTCCACAATGTTAAACCCAATGAAACTGATTTAATTTATTCCAAAACAATTTGGGACAATGTGAAACCTTACACAACTGTCTGAAATTAATCCCAATTGACTTAGAACAGTATTGACCCTTATATAACGATGTTAAACCCTAAATAATTGTATGAACTTTGTCCCAAACAGTTTGAAACAATGTTAAACCTTCCACAACATTCTGAAATTAATCCCAAACAATGTGGAACAGTGTTAAACCTTATAGAACTATGTAGAACATTGTTAAATTAGTATAACTTTCTTAACTTAATCCCAATTAACTTGGAACAGTGTTGAACCTTATATAACAATGTTAAACCCTAAATAATTATATTAACTTTGTCCCAAACAATTTGGAATTCTGAAATTAATCTCAAACAAATTGGAACAGTGTTGACCCTTATATAACAATGTTAAACCGTAAATAATTGTCGTAACTTTGTCCCAAACAATTTGGAACAATGTTAAACCTTCCAAAACTGCCTGAAATTAATCTCATACAATTTGGGATAATGTGTAACCTTGTAGAACTATCTAGAACATTGATAAACCCTGTACAACTGTCTCATCTGAATCCTAATTATCTTGGAACAGTGTTGAACCTGATACATCTATGGTACACCCTAAACAAGTTTCTAACTTTGTCCCAAACAATTTGGAACAAAGTAAAACATAGTGCAACTGTTTCTACTTACTCTAGAACACTTGGAACATCTTTCTGCCTTCTACAACTGTCTTTTTAAGTCTTCCTAGTAATTTCCAATAATAGTTATACATTAAAACTTACAATTTATAGTTTTTCACTCTAATATTTTTCATATACAGCCAAAAAAATCCAAAAAGACCCATTTTTAGGTCCAAAATTTTGATTTTTGAAATAATTCCAAATTGATAGTCGCCGATGCGCTGATTTCAAATTTTCAAACCGAATTCAATTATCTCTTTCCGTTCCTGAGATATTTGACCTCAAAAAAGTGGGTTTTTTGGATATAACTCTAAAACGGGTAGGGACACAATCTCAACGACTATACCAATGGATTCTACAGGCAAAGTTACATAAAGAAATGTTTTCTCCGCATATACGTTCTTTGGAACGATTTTGTGAAAAATGAGAAAAACGAAAAAAACCGGAATTTCAGTTTTTCGCTTGGGAACTTTTTATCACCAAATCTTTTCATTTTCTAGACTTAAGTAAATACAGATGCGCTGATTCCAAATTTTCAAACCGATTTCAATTATCTCTTACCGTTCTGGAGATATTTGCGTTCAAAGTGAGACCTGAAAAAAATTGTTTTTCAGGAATAGTCCTGAAATGGGTCGAGATACGACCTCGGCGACCTCACCAATCGATTCTGCGGGCAAAATTACATAAGTATACCAATTTTCAGATATTTATTCAGGCGGATACAATTTTTAAAGCGAAAAAACGAAAATCGCAAAAATTGAAAAATCGCCTGATGAACCCCTTACGATTTTTTCCGATTTTTGGCCATTTTCGTTTTTTCGCTGTAAAAATTGTATCCATTAGAATATAAATCTGAAAATTGGTACAAAAATGTAATTTTGTCCGTAGAATCGATTGGTGAGGTCGCCGAGGTCGTATCTCAACCCATTTCAGGACTATTCCTGAAAAACTGAATTTTTCAGGTCCAACTTTGAACTCAAATATCTCGAGAACGGTAGGAGATAATTGAAATCGGTTGGAAAATTTGGAATCAGCACATTATTCTTTACTTAAGTCCAGAATATAAAAAATTTTGGAGACAAAAAGTTTCCGAGCGAAAAACTGAAATTCCGGTTTTTTCGTTTTTCTCATTTTTCACCAAATCGTTCCAAAGAACGTATATGAGAAGAAAACATTTCTTTATGTAACTTTCCGCGTAGAATCGACTGGTATAATCGTTGAGAATGTATCTCTACCTATTTTAGAGATATGGTCAAAAAATACTCTTTTTTGAGGTGCAACTTTGAGAGCAAATATCTCAGGAATGGAAAGAGATAATTGAATTCGGTTTGAAAATTTGAAATCAGCACATCGACGACTATCAAGATAGACTAATTCCAAAAATCAAAATTTTGGACCCAAAAATGGGCATTTTTAATTTTTTTTGGCTGTAATGAAAAATTTTAGAGTGAAAAATAATAAATTGTAACTTTTCATGTATGTCTATTATTGGAAATTACTAGGAAGACTTAAAAAGAAAGTTTTAGAAGACAGAAAGATGTTCCAAATGTTCTGAAATAAGTAGAGAGGCTTGCACTATGTTTCACTTTGTTCCAAATTGTTTGGGACAAATTTAAGGCACTTGTTTAGGGTGTAACATAAATGTACTAGGTTCAACACTGTTCCAAGATAATTGGGAGTAAGATGAGACTGTTCTACAGGGTTTAACAATGTTCTAAATAGTTCAACAAGGTTTAACTTGTTTTCGGAAAGAAGGTGGTTATTCCTGTGTTTGTACTGCTGGTTTTACCGGTTCAAATTATGACATAACTTTAACTAAAGACGCATGTAAAAGAGATATTTGTAAGAGTGGTTCAACTTGCACTCCCCTTAAAAAAGGAGGGTTTATTTGTGAAGTCTGTTATCCCAATAATGGGTATGAACATTATACAGAATTATGTGAGTTTAAAAGTTTAAGCTTTGGAAAAAGCTCGTTTCTTACTTTTCCAAGTTTGAAACAGAGACATCGTCTACATTTGACTTTAAAGTAAGTACTAAACTAAAAGCTTTTTTGAATTTTTTTAATGGATTTCTCTGTTTTTTTTTTATAAGACACATTTTTTATATTTTTACTTTAACTTGTACGGAACAGGTTTACCAAAATAAAACAACATGCAAAATTAATAAAATTAAGTTTTATAAGCTTGTAACTCAAAAACTATTAAAGATATAGTCTTAAAATCAGAGCATGTAACCGGTTAATAAAAACCGGTAACCGATATTTTTCATGCCGAAAATACCGGTAACCGTTAACCAAGAAAAAAAATAAACCGGTTTTAGCGAACTTTAACCTTTATTTTATTATCATTTAGCGACAAAAAATTTTAATATTTTTTTTTATATCTGTGTTTTCTATTTGTATTTGAACATGAGTCATGACAGGTTTTACAATTAACATTTTATTGGAGAGTCATAAATGTAGGTAGTTTCTTTGGCCGTTAAGGTTACTTAAAAAGTCCCAAATATATACGGCCTTTGTCAACACGGGCAAGTTTAAAATTGAAAAGTGACCTGCGTTTTTCTGAAGATATTACGGGAATTTTTGTGAAAATTCATTAATTAATTTGCTTTTTTTAATTGTTATATTTTTCTCAGATGGTATTTTTTTATTATTCTTTTAAATTAATTATTCAGTAATTTTTTTTAATCAAATTTTTATAATTAATTTCTTTTAATTAATTTAATTATTTTTTTAACCGATATATTAACCGCTTTTAAACCGGTTTCTAATTTTCAAAAACCGGTTTTCGAACTAAAACCGTTATTATTATAACGTTCTCTATAAGCGTTAACCGTTAACCAGTATTTTTTTCGGTTACATGCCCTGCTTAATATCAATAATAATATATAATAACTTAATATCACTTAATAATCTGCTCAGTTCGATTCGCGCTAACCGGCTAACCAAATGAACCACCGTTGTCAGTCGACATTAAAATCTAAAATGGAGCTTATTTTATAAATGTTTAAGTTTAATTCGACGGTAATCCCCAACTCGTGTGACTCCTTATGGTTACAGCTTTACCAAAACGACTTTGTATATAAAAGTTTTAGAGTATTTAAACTTTCCCGTTTCTTTACGGCGTTCTTTTAATGAAATTTGACGAATTACGTGATTTGGAATCTTGGAGTTTGCCGCAGTCATATTTCAAACACTCCCCGACTTAATTGACTATTAAAATATGATAATGCGATTAAGGAATAATGTTTTTTATCGAAAACTCTTTCATAAGATTTATCGTCCAGTCAGGCCCAGTTTCTGCGACCATAATTTTATTATAATTGGTTTCCCAGCTTTTATTTGCATATTGATTTAAAATTTTCTTAATAATTATCTTAGTTTGTTTAATCTTATAATGCAACAATGTTCCAGGCTTTAAATTCTGCGAAAATTCTACCAATAATTCCACGAAACTTGGGGTTTAAGCACTAAATAAATATAAGGCGAATAATTGGATTTTAGAGGTTAAGGACACGAATTAAATCAAAAGATTCTGCCATTAATTTCCTTCACAAATGAAGATAATCGTTTATTTTAACAACTAAAACGTTACAACTTTTTATTTAATAAAATTTTATGTATATCTTTTCGAATCCATAAGTGTTGTACCTGTTTTATAATGAAATAACATCAAGTATTTATATCACAGATGTTGCATTCTAAATTAGTAATTAGAAGACATAGTTATTCTACGAGGCGATAGCCGAGGAGAATAAACCATGTGAGAAATAAAAAATACTTTAGTCCTTAGATATACATTATATTTTTTCCGAAATCGTTAAATTATTAATTAAAAAAATAAATAAATAGCATTATGTGTTTGTAAAATGTCAGCAAGCTATAGAGACGGGAATGGCTATGATAACAAACGAACCGTCAAAGGGTCAAATATTTCTTTATAATTTTCATTTATGTTTATACCTGCTTAGATGTCGTCTGCATGAAATAAGATAAATTATTATTAAAGGTAAATAAGAAATAAATTCACCAATAATATCATAGAATGATATGTTTGTTATTTTAGGTAGTGCTAAAATAAACTGTAAAAATATAATACTATTAAAATATAGGTTTATCCAGTTTGACAGATGAGTCCATAAAGTTAAATTTTGACATAAGAGTCTGTTAAGTTTTACTTTAGCTACTACTTTGGCTAACTTCGCGGAGTGATATCGTATACTTTAGTATCGATTTCGAAAAAAAGTAGTTTTGTATTTACTTTTTGACAGGTAAGATTTAAATTTGACATAAAGATTGAATACATTATTTCATAGAACTGTCAATATAGAATAATTAAATATTATTCAACTAGAAACAGTCACGAAAGATATTAATTGATAAAAAACGATTGTACTATAGATACATTATTTGACAGTTGTGGATAAAAGTAAATAATTGCATTATGTTGTTACCAATATAGAACAGCATAATGATTTTACAAGACAGAGTTTATGACTCCTGTCGCAGTTGTCACAGTCCGCTGAAGTTAATTTAAACACGAACGAGTTGATTTATCTGAGAAATTTGAAGAATATGAGATTCCAAGTTGGAATGTGGGAGGAATGCTTTCCCTCAGCGGGGGTGCGGTTTTTACTGGCTACTTTGCCACCAGATAGGCGCACGGGAAAATGTGTGGTATTCTTTGCGGTCTAATGACTGCATCACGGAAAAATTACAGCATATCCGAACGTCATAATGCACTGGAAAGGAATTCTTCGAGAATTCATTTCAGGAAAATAACGAGCTAAAAGATTTATAATCATTCCAATCATATTTATAACCGATTATGTACTGTCTTATTATAGACTTGAGATCAAGACGAATAAGTGTTTCTTAAAAAGATATTTAGAAAGGACTTGGGGTTTGAAATTAGTGAAAAATCTTTCAAACTTTGTCACACATGGACTTGAAAACGTAAGTTAAGTATCTAAGATACTTAATATCTTTCTCATATGTCAAATCACTGCCAATTTACAAGATTGACTATTTATATTACCGCCATGTTTGGGTATATACAATATAGTTATCTCTTTGTAACCCTAGAGTCTAGAGACTTTAATATGAACCATTTAAGATGTCTAAACAACATTATGTATTAAGTACTACAAATTAGAAGAAGAATTTGCTTCATTTCAAGAAAATTATAAGCCATAGGAGAAAGAATAAACAAAATATTAGGCATGATTTTTAATATAATTTCAAAACAAACAAACATTAAACTATTTGTTGTAACTGTTTGCCTAGTACAAACTTCTGATTTTAAAGGTCACTAATAAAAAGATTCCAGATGTGTAAGATCGAGAGATCTAGTAAACCAATTTACTATTCTACCATTTCCTTTAAAGTTATAAATGACTCTTAAAATATTTTTACACTTGAGATAGGCCTGTCAAAAAATTTTGTAACCCAAGAAGCAAATGTCACGTTCGTTTTTCATTATTATTTAATATAATTTTTATTCATGATGTAGTCTAGCTCTATAAAATTCGACAATTGAAAATTCTCGACGAGGAAATAGCTAACACCCTGACAACATGTCTCGTATAATCGAGAATTTTTAATCGTTTTGTTATATAATACATTGTAGCGACCCCAAGTTAATGTCGCGGGCGACGGCCTTTAGCAGATCTGTCACGACAGGTTAGCTCTATTGTTCTGTTTTAGAGAGGGTTGGAGAACATTCCCGAACTTAATTGTTCTACTATAAAAACACCGAGCAGGAGATCGCATGGACAGTCGAATATTGATACGTGTAGTGATCATTGGTGATATAAATAAATAGTTGGTGATATAAATATTGTGGAAATAAATATTGCGTAGTTTGAAGTGTTTAAATAAATAATCTTAGTGCTCATGTTTTTATTAACAATTGTTAGTCTTAAAATAGTGTTTATGTTTGTTTAGACATAATGTTACTTACTTTTATTATCTTTTATAATTAATATTTCGTTTATTAAACTTAGTTAAATAAATATTCGTGTTTTAATTGTTTCTTTACACTTAAATACGCCTAAATAAATAAAACGTTACAATATGATTATTTTTATAGTGATTCATAAGATCTCATAATTTCCAACTACTAATCGTCTCTCAATTACAAGAAGAATATTATCTGAATCCGTACACCAAAGAAGTCAGTGACAGAAATGAAATAAAGTAAATTTAAATCCCCGAATTTTTGCAATCTTCTAAAATAATTAAATTTGGAGTTGAGTCCTGAAAAAATCGGGAAAGAAAGAAAGTTGCTGTTGCTAATTGCGAAAGTTGGGCGTGCGTTTTGTCTTTGCAGAATGGTTTTTAATTGTGATTCCATTAATTGTGGCTAAATGAATTGGGGCTAGAAGTATTCCGCTAATTATGTAGAATAATTAATCATGTTTCGCTGCGGCATATCAAACTGTTTATTGTACTTGCGGGTAAGAATCGCAATTGTGCGCAGGTTGGAATTAAATTATAAACGCTCTAATTTCACTGAATAAAAGCACCAGCAAACGGTTCATAATTTTAATTACAGAAGCTTGCGATTGCTCCTTACTTCTCGTTTAGTGTAGCAACCGTATGCATCTTCCCACGACTCTACAAGAGGTGAATTTCCACCTGAAAGGACGAGCGAACCATGGGAATAGTAAGGGATTCATACTTAGAGGTTCGTTTTTCTTCTTGATTTAGGAAAAGAGGTAAAGAATATTTTTCACTATATTACAACCAGTGATTTTGTACTTATCTGGATACCAAAACTACTAAAAATGTATGTTGTTATCATATCAACGACATTCTTTGAGCTATTGTGTTTGTCTGAAGTATAGAAATACCAATGATGTTATCTCTCTTGCTAACACTTTTTTAAATAACACCTATAAAGTATACCAAAATAGACAGTCTCTGATACGCTCTATTTGTCTGAGGTGTATCTTCGAATCAGTTTTTGATATAACCTCGAAAATATGCAAATTAAGCTTTTAACAAAACGCGTTCACATTGTTCCATTTTTCAATTTTTGAAATTTCTGTGAATAGAAATAATAGCACAAATAACACGTTTCCATTTTTGATTTTGTACTTATCTAGATACCAACATTACTAAAATGTATGTTGTCATCATACCAACGACGTAGTTTGAAGCACAGTCTTTATCTGAAGTATAGAATCAACAATGATGTTATCTCTCTTGCTATTACTTTTCTAAATAACCTCGAAAAATTATACCAAAATAGACAGTGTCTGATACCCTGTCTTTGTCTGAGGTGTACATCTATCTATAGTGTTATCTCACTTCGAATCATCTTTTGATTTTGACATAACTTCGAAAAAATGCACTAAATAAGAAATTCTTCCATTGTAATATGTAACTTCATAAATTTAGTATTGACAGCGACGTCGTCTGTGAATGCCATCATAATATTTATTCCATAGGTCTGGACCTAATATGGACCCCTGTGTGACATATGTTGTTTGGTAGTACGTTACACTTCTGCCTTCAAAATTTCCATTATTTTCTGGGCACCTTACGGACATATATACATCTTAGAAAAACACTTACAGAAATCTTTTCTAGGAATAAACACATCTTGTAATATTTTTATAATTTACTTAAATAAAAGCGGTGAATCCTTCACTTGTTATGTTTTACATTTTAAACATTTTATAACCATTGTATCTAATTATTTTATTGCATCAAAAGCATTAACAAAACAGCTAGGTTAGGTTGAAATAAGCGTGAACTGTTATGAATTTGAGTGATAATAGACATAGATTTGCTTAATGCTGATTTGTTAGTCACTAGTAATAGCAAGAGAGACAACAAGATACTAATATGCATACTGTAGAAACAGATGGCACAAAAAAGAATGTTACACATGTTAGAAACACTACGTTATATAAGACAGGTCCTTTTTCACAGCTAGCGGATTTTTTATTTATTTTATTATACAATATGTGTTAGTTTTATTTAGTAAATAAATTCTATTTGGTTATATTGTCAAACATATTTATTTTTAATTCATTATTATACGAAAATAGTCTAATTAGGTTTATAATATGACTTTTTCATCCTAGGTATATGAATAACTATTTATTTCTCTCTCAAATAGCAATTTTCTAGTAAGTGTATGCTGCGCGACTAGAATCACTAAGATCGTTAATTCGGCACCCCAAACTTTTTATATACTACAAAAATACACTCGCATACATTTTTTTTTCCGAACACTCCAGTTTTTCATCTGTAGGTCTCTTGTTGGAGGTTTAAAAATATTGAATTCACTAATTGAATTTAAAATGTACATGGAAGGAATATTAATTTTCCCAATGGGAAAATACTTTCCAATAAAGAGAATAATTAAATTTAATTTGCATACTACTGTAAGCATGTATGAAATCCTGAAATATTTTATTTTAAATTATTCAAAAGTTAGTTTAATCTATATTTTTTGCCTCTCTGCATATAGGATTATACTATACTAATTAAATTCCTATCAAGAATATTTCAAAGTGAAAAAATTTATAACATTAATTAATGAGCAGTTGTTACTTACATTTTAACAGGTATTTATACTAAAAAATATTTAAAAAATAGACGTTTAGATGTGTTGATGTACTTCAAACAACTAATTAGCATGTTTTTTTACCGTTCGTGTAAAAGGAATCCATGAATAAAATATCTGCAATTATTCACAATTACGATCGTTGACTGTTTTAGTTCTTTGAACTTTCACCCTAAACTGAAACTTTCAAGACGCCTAAAAACTAATGTTTGAATTGCCCGAAGGTTAGCTGTGAACATTCGCAGACATGATAATAATTTCTCAAAATTGCCTGAGGTGTACCAGTCAATAAGATCACAGTTAATAAATAAAAAGATTTTTGAGAATATTAAAAATTTTACTACACAAATAACAGGGGGTTGAATTATTTTGTTGTGTACAAAAAATATAATAATATATTAATTATTAATAAATATTTATTTGTATTTATTGACATGAATATTTTAATTAGCATAACAGATGAATGAGTCTAAAATTAATTATTCAATTTATAATTATTATAGATTTGAAAGTTCAAATTTAAATGTTGCATTATAATATTTAATTTTGGGGTGTTATTATACTCAAGTGCACAGTAAAAATGGATAAATAATTTTCGAAATATACGAGTACACTAAAACAAAGTGCATTTGAACTGACTTTTCGTACGAAAACATATATAAACTAAACAAATTTTCAGAACGTTACTATTAGTAAAAGTAAAAAATATAGTAGTTCTTCTCCGAACTTACCATTAGCAAATATTTACGACAAACATATTTATAATAGACACGGATACTACAAGAAATATATCCACAAAATTATCCACAAATACCCTTTTTGGATCCAAATTTTTATTTCTGGGAAGGGTCCACATTGATAGACACCGTTGCACTGATTTCAAATTTACAAGCAGATAAACAGTATTTAATTATCTCTTTTCGTCTCTGAGATTTTTGCTCTTAAATTTGCTATGCTTAAAAACCTTCTTTTGGGCCTTATTTTGAATCCAAAATTATCTCGAGAAAAGTAAGAGATAAAATTCTGTTTGAAATTTTGGAATTAGCGCTTTCGTATTTTTTTTTGTCCAAAAAATAGAATTTTGGATAAAAAGATCCCAAGCGAAAAATTAAAAAAAAAATATTTTTTTGTTTTTCACAAAATCGTTCCAAAGAACTCATACAGAAATAACATTTCTATATGTAACTTTATCCGTAGAATCAACTAGTATAATCGTTGAGATTGTATCTCTACACATTTTAAATATGTAGTATGAAAATATATAACTCTAAGAGCAAAAATCTGAAAAACAAAAAGAGATAATTTAATTATGTTTATAAATTTGGAATCAGCATATTGATTATCAATATGGACTAGTATTAAAAAACAAAATTTTACGAGTATTTCGGCTATATATGAAAAATTTTAAAGTAAAAAACAAAAACTGTAATTTTTCAGGGTTAAATCTGATAAGAAATATGAAGAGATGTAAAAAAAAATAATTGGAAATGTGAACTTCCTTACCTTGTTACCTTATTGTATTAATACAATTAATAATTTACCCATTACCTTTCTTATATCCAAGAGACATTATCTTTCAATAACGTACGTCGTAGCTCGTAACGTACATGACAAAATTTTATTAGCTGATGGAACTGCGACATTTTGTAAGTTGCAATTGCTGTTTTGCTAATCGGTAAATTATCAACAGAATGGGACCTTCATTTGGGTTTTGTGTTTAATTGCTACATTTGCATACATATCTCCAAGGAAGATTACAATTTACTCTGTTTTGAGGTGCAAAATCAATCTGCAAGGGACTATATTTAGCTTCTCTTATTCGCGTAATTAATATCGACCATATGCACCGAGCAACGTAGATACAGGTACTCGCACTCGCACTCGTATGTAATTATCGCTTCATGATTTGTTAAAGCTATTATTTTCCAGCAGGAATTTCATTTCACAAAACGAAAGAATTTTTATTATCAACTTCAACAGAAAATTCTAACGCGATAAAAAGGAACTGAAGTTTCACAGGTAAATGAAAATAATTATTTTATTTGTAATGGACTATCATGATAAAATATACAGTTTTTTGTTTTGTTTGTTCTGGTTGTTTTGATGTTATTTCTCGTTTGAAAATGCAATAAATATTGGAAATTATTGTTTATTGAAACAAATAACAGTTAAAGGTTCTATTTCTTGAATATGTATAACAAAAAGTAATAATTTAATAAAAACTGTTTTCTATACATCATTTCAATAAAATAAAACTGGGAATTACATACATAAAAAAATGCTACGAATAATAGTGCTGGTATATTTTTAAAATTAATTTCCTAATAATTATATATGAATATTGATGCTTTAATGAAAGAGAAAATCACACTTAAAGCACAGAATAGTTACATACAGAAGCGACACTCCGTGTCGGTACCTTTCATGTTCCCCTATTCAGTTTTATGACCTTGAAGCATTGTGTAGACCTTTAAATTTGTGCTCTTCCCCTATCTCTCTCTAAGATGTGAGGAAACTTTCCGATTTTAAACAATGAGCCCTTTAAATTTGTGCACATTCTCCATCTCTCTCTAATATTCGTTTCTCTGTCTTAGTGTCGCTTCTGTATAAACCTATTCTGTGCTTAAAGCCTAACGACTTTAACATTATGAAATATGCATTATTTATAATTATTTTATTTTGGTGGTACAGTACAACTACAGCTACTGCAAGAGATCTCTTATATTTGAAATCCAGATCTCACATTCCATTCGGTTCAAGGCAGCAAGATAACATTTGTTTACTTCAGAAATCAGATGATTTCATACAACAAGAAGATGTCATCAATCCCCTATTCCTCTTGGCGATTGGAATAACAAGGTTACGATTGATGACGTGAGTTGATACTCGTAGAAATTGACTGTATATTATGATCAGTTATCTAAAAACTAATATTCCTAAAAAAAAAAACAGGGTAAAAATCCTAATCGTTATCTTGCTGCCTTAAACTGCATGGAAAGTGAGATCTAGATTTCAAATTTAAGAAGTCTCATGCGGAAGCTGAAGATTGTACTGTACCACTAACATAAAATTATTATAAATACTGCATATCTCATAATTTCAACGTCGTTAGATTTTAAGTATGATTTTCATATGTAATACCACTAGGAACTAGAATTTTACTTGAAACTTTTGTCGTTATGGTCACAACTAATTGTTGTGACGATTTTCTAAAGCAACAAGCAGGAGTAATAAATTATAAGTAAAATTCTAGTTACGAATGGTATTCCATATGACAATTCCTCCAAATATACTAAATATATTTTTTTCAATTATTTACTTGTCATAATTTTGACGGACATTGTATCTAATCAACGCCTATTTAGTCGTGTAAATTCCGCGGCAATTGTCAGTACCTGACAATTGTCACAAAAACAATGGCTCGTATTAAGAGCTCACTTTTATAATAAAATCGCGATTTTAACGCCCACTTTTACATCATAATCTTATGTAAAATTGAAAGTTAAAATCACGATATTATTATAAAAGTGAGCTAGTTCGCTTTTTTCGTTTTTACAAAAGATTTTGATGTAAAAGTGAGCGTTAAAATCACGATTTTATTATAAAAGTGAACTCGTAATACGGGCCAGTGTGATTTAATTGAATGTCAAATTATGAGTGGAATTGCCAGTAAAAATATTTTAGTCATCACCTTGGCAACCATATCGATATCGATTCGAACTCAGGTCCCCAGAATGGCAACAGGGACCATATGAAAGTCATTTCAATTTTACGATTACGACGCCCGAAATCGAATCCATGTATTGTCATCATTTTGTCAATTTGATCCGTCATATTCACCTAATCCCTCTTAAGATAAAATAATAACCCCTATTACTATAACAATAAAACTTTTATACCACCATATCAATAAAGGCTTTCATTTAAACACAATTCTTGCGGGGAAAGTCCGAAATAATAAAGACGTGCAGTTAACCTAATCGGCGTTTCTTTTTACAATCTCCCTCCGACAATCATATCAGCCTTGGATGCAGAGGGTTGAGCGAGAGAGCCAGGGGAACAATATAACCTTTTGATAGGCGATATTAACATGGCTAGGCCATGAAACAAAGGCTTAGTGACTGCCCCAGGGTATGGAATCTCCTCCGAGGGTACAGATTCCAAGGGTTGCTTTTTAAATTGATTAAAATGTATCAAACTGACAATCTAGTTGGGAATAGTTTGGCCCAAGCTTTGTCAAACACGGTTTCTGATTGGAGACAATCAATTCAATGTCATTTATTAACTGAGACACTGTTTTTGCACAGTGAAGTTATAACATTCAGAACCGCATGACGATTCAAAATTTAATAATGAATTTTTCAAAAATCATAAGTAATATTAATTAAGAGCCATGAATTTATTGGAAAAAATTATGAATAGTTGTTGCGTAGTAACAGACAAACGAATATTCAAAAGTGATTTAAGAGTCAGTTTTGTCCCGAGTTGTCGTTACTTTGCAGGAATTATGAGTAAATTTTACCTATTAAATTCATAGCTCGAATTATATTTGCTTGATTATTTTACGAATAACAACAGTTGAACATAAAGTTTTTGATATTAACAAAATGTATCCATGACTATTATACAGTGGTTTTATCAAATTTCTTCACTGAAAAACTATCTATGACCATTAAATGAAGCATTCTGATTGGGTGAAAATGACATTTGTGAAATAATCTTCATTATATCATTTATACCAATCGATATTCTCGAAATATTTTATAGAAGCTACGAGAAATGTATAAAAACTATACAAGTATGTAAGTGCATCACTTGTCACTTGTCAATACAAGAGACTTATGTATGTGTAAGTATTAGCGTGTTAATCTTTTTCGGTGTGATTCAGTCTTCTCGTATATCAGTTAAAACTGAAATGTTCTCTCTTGTTCGAATGAAACTAAAACAAAATCACCATTCATAAAAATCAGTGGCTGTAATGTTTCATGTAGTAAATTCTTACAGGTACAGGGTGGGGCAAAGCAACCTTCCTAGTTTTGAAGATGAATTAAAAAAATAGTAGACATATAAAAGTTTTTTTTTTTAGTTTTTTCAACTACAGTACAGGAAGTTTTAAATCACCTAGTTTTAAAAATAATTTCGTGCAAGTGGTGGCCGTTATTGTCAATATACAATATATACAAGATTTTTTATAGCTCTATGAAGCATATCTTTTCATAAGAAGGCTATTTTCAAGTGGATTGCATCCTCCAGGGTTTGTAGGGTTCTGTGACGATTCTTAAATACTTCAGTCTTTAGATATCCCCACAAGAAATAGTCACAGGCCGTTAAATTCGGAAAACGCAGAACCTCGAAATGTCCTTTCTTACAGAGGTCAGTTGGTCAGAGAACATCTCCCTCAAAATAGCCATTAAATTTCGATCTGTGCGAGCTGTGGTTCAATCCTCTTGGAACCAGACATTTCCTGCGTTATATTCTTCAAGAGCTGGAGCAAAAAGTCTTGGATCATGGTGACATACTGAAGTAAAGACCAATTTTTTGGTGTTCGAGAGGTTAGTTGTCGCCCATTTCTTTTTATAGAAACACTTTCTGTTTCTTTGAAGTTGTCAACCCCCAACAGAATAGAATTTCGATCGGTAAATAAAACCCGTCTTCCACCCCTTTACACCCATGCAATTTATAACTTATAAATAACCTTCGAAAAAACTTGTTACTGTAATGTTTACTGCCATAGAAAGAGGTGTGCAATCACTGTGAAGTTTAATTTCCGATATTTGAGATTTGGCCCAATTAAAGGACGATCAATTAAATTGAATTGTATATTTTTTGTAAGATTTTCTGTAGGTTAAAATTCTTTGAGTTATTTGAACAACTTTATCAATAATTTTGTTTATTAAAAAATATGAACTTTGAGGTACTTCCTGCTTCTGTTTTCCGTATTTGTGTGTCCACTTGCATAAACCCTTGAACCAATTAAAAACTTTTGAAATCAAGTGATATTTGTTTTGGGGAATAAGTGGTCGTTACTCAAGTAGAGTTTCTCTTGTAGCGTTTATGTTTTCCATATCGCGGTTCGCAATTCGTTCCACAGTGTCCGAGTTAGGATGGAAATCAATAAGTTATGTTTGTTTCGCGTGAGCCGTCTCCATCCAGCGCGGAATCTCGTTGCGAACGATAGGTGGCCAATTAAACATTATTGCCTCGATTGTGGACAACCCTACCGCGTGATTCCAAGGATTTATGGACGAATTAAGCGCCGGTTCCAATCTTCCGCCATGTAATGAAGATGGAGAAATCTCTTTCAAATCATAATAGATTCATGAGATTTTAGAAGATCTAGAAATCATGCCACGTCCGGTGAGTTAACTAAGGAAAGATGATAGATAGACTACATCCTAAAAAGACTGATAAAGTGAAGGAGAGAAAGATCAAAGCCTTGTACTAAGAATGACAATGCTTCCACAGTCCTGGTTTAGTTTCAGCAAAGAGGATCTTTGAATCATAACAGATTATTAGTTACAACAACTACTGGCTATCAATTAACAGAAAAAGGTGTAGAATTTTCAGAAAAGAAGAGGAATCTCTGAGTTTTCTAAAGATATCGTGCAAGGAATGTCGAAAAGAAATAAGAGAATCAGAGGTTCTATTTAATGATTTGGAATCAGGACGACTGGAAAAAAGTTATTAATTTGTAATGGGTTAACTAAAGAAAGATGACAAAAGACGTAATCAGTTATCAGGTTTATTTGCCATGGAGCCAAAATACCATTTAATGGTCCCAAAACTAAAGAAGCTGATAACAGTAGGAGGAAAAAGAAAAAACCTTGTATTGAGTAAATACCAAAGGCAATCAATGGACAACAATGCTTCTACAGTCCAGGTTTAGTCTTTCAGCAAAGGGGATGTAATTGTAAAAATTATAACGAATATAACTGACTATAACTATACTGGCTATCAAAAAAAGGTGTAAAATTTGCAAAAAGAAAGAGATATCTCTGAGACATCTAAAGACATGTGCACGGAACTTTAAAGAGAAAGAAGGGAAGAAGAAAACGGGATGAAAGAAGTTATTCAGAATATAATGCAGGGATGTTCCAACAGAAAGAAGATAAGAAGAGGTTCTGTTAGACGATTTGGAATCAGGATAAGGCTAGACGAAAAAAGTTATTAACAAGAATAAGATTAATAATAATGTGATAGGTTAACTACAGAAAGATAACAAAATACAAAATCAGGTATCAGGTCTGTTAGCCACAGAGCCAAAATACCATTTCATTGTTCCGACACTAAAGGTAATAATACTACTGGAAAAAAGGAACAAAGCCTTGTATTGGGTAAAGACAAACGGAAACTAACAGGCGACAATTCATCTACAATCCTCGTCTAAAAATGAAAAAAGCTACTAATTTTCATCAAAGGGATCTAAGAATCATAACATTATTAGTGACAATAAGTTGGAGACGGTTCTTCCTATCCTCATGACAGTACTCGCCAGATGGTCGGTTACAAGAATTTAAATGTTTTAAATGTCAAAGTGAGTTGCCTTGAAGTGATTTTTCTATTTCAAGAAGGAAAAAGTCACAAGAACTCAAGTCAGGCGATTAAGGACGCTGAGGAACCACACGGCGATTAAGGACGCTGAGGAACCACACAATTTTTTGAACCATTTTGCGCAGATTTTTCTCATTCCCCAATGAACTAGTTAAAATCTAACAAACGATAGTGAGTGAATTAGTCAAAACCTGATGAACAGTGATGTGAATTAATTTTAACTTTTCCTCAATCATTCTGTACTGTCAATCAACGATTTGAATATACAAGATCCCAAACCTTGTCGACATTTTCATCAGTTCTTGAACATGAAGGCTTTCCGTTTCGTATTTCATCTTCAATTGATTCTTTTCCTTCTTAAAATGCCTAAAACTACCGAAAAACCAGGCCCCTTCAAAAAAGGTTTACTTAAGTTTTGTAAAAGTTTCCATTGCACTGTGCCCAAGTCTGAAACAAAATCTGATAACACACCATTGATTGAAATTGACGTTATATATACTCATTTTTGGAACGCACAAAAAAAAAAAAAATCGCAAAGGACAGCCATATCATTCTAGCGAGTTCAAACTCGTACTGAAGACTTATAACATGTTCACCTGCCTCCTATCCAAGTCACACATCCAAAGTGTTACCTAATCGAATGCTACATTGCTAATCTCATTACTTAATTTACATACATAATAAATAAAATATTATTTCTGAAATGGTTTCTTTAGATAGACACAGACGTTGCGTTGTCATACAACTATAAGTATCTAGAATAACAAATTATAACGCGATACTGCGATACTGTCATATTTCATATGAATTAGGTGAAGAATAAGTGATTAATTATAACGACAAATTTATTACCGTGAAACGACTAAAGTAGTTAATTCAATTTTTAAACTTTCCCACAAGTAGAAAGAGAGAAAAGGTGCAAAGCACGTCTCAGCTTGCTCCACTGACAACGTACGGATGGGCATATAAAATGATATCGTCGTATCGTACTTTGCTGTTAGCGCGAAATGGTAAATTAACATCCTTGTATTAATAATAGAATCGAATTAGAGTGCACTTGGAGTTGATGGCCAGACTAACCGCCGCATATGGGGTTTTTTGCCCCTAAATCAATACTGCATACACAGGCGTTAAACATTCACTTACAAACTTTGTCTATTGATTGTTGCAATGGGTTCAATTATTGTAATGCATTACATACATTTTTAAAAAGACATTTGCAACTGTCAGCCTGCAGTAATAGTTTATTTTTATAATAAGAAATGTAAAAGTGACATTTTAAAATATAAAATATAAAATCTGATGTGGACACCATATGATTTCTTTGTACGTTAAATAAATATACATTTTTTGTTGCACTTCATTTAGACTTATTTCACTTGAAAGTGAGTTCATTCTACGGCAAATCGTTCTTCAACTTCCATTCGTTTTATATCTTCGAACTTCCCTTCGAAATAGATCATCTTTTGAAAAATTTATTAAAAGGTTCATCACTATTCCTTATTGAAAGAAAAAGATATTGTTTTCATTTTTTGGCCATATTTCTCACGAAATATATTCAGACAGTTGTCAATGTCAATTTATTAAGAAGAAATCAAATATTTCCTATAAAAATTAGAAGCTATGTAAATTATTTTTTTTATTAGGTTTCTGACAAAAATAAAGAGCCCCTTTGAAAAGATGTATTGAAAAAAATGGAGGTTCATAACTAGATGTTATAGCAATTCCATAAACACTGTCAACATTACACGGATAATCGTTTTTAAGTAATGCAGAAATACGAGGAAAAAATTATTTTGGTACTGCCGATTGTAATAAAAAAGGAAAGTGCACAACTATATGTTATAGCAGTCCCAATGATGCATTTTGTCAGTTTTTGTACAGATTTACCGATCTGTAAGACTTACAGAATTGGTCCAGATATGGAATCATATGAATGGAAAACAGCCAACCTATGCCAATCTTGATCCACATTTTTTTATTTACTTAAATCTTTATTTACAAACTGGTTATGGAAAAAACCAACAAACAAATGTAATTAATGAAAACAACGAGTGAGAAATAATTCCCATTGGAGTTCTTTCAATTTTATGTTGTTTTTACTTCATAATTTAGATGCCAAATCTAGAGGCTTAGTTCTTTTCAATCTTATTTCTAAGAAATTATCTAATAAATTTAGTACTAAATTATTAATATGGTTATTAAGTAAACCATTTTCATGACGAGTAGAGTATGTTTCTATTAGTCCCTTAATATTTTGAATTTGTGTCCACATATAAAAAATATAAAATATATCTGTGTCCCAATGGTTTAGAACCCATAATAAGCTGTAGGTTATTTTCAAAGTCTATAACCTGACAACCTATATCACTAACGCGCTAGTAAAATACAAAATAAATACCATAGATACTGAAGCTACTGGTATATCTAGAAAAGTTAAGCTTATCTATTCAAGTGTTTATTCAAAATCACTGACTCCACAAAATAAATCTCAAATTGTATATTCGATTACTACTTCATTCATTCATGCCTTGTTATTTTGAAACTCAAACCACTTGAATCAGAATGAAACCAGCGTACTTTTCTTACTGTCCTTCCACTCGGTTATTACATATTGGATAGAGATTTCTCCACTGCATTTAACTCTTCTAGAGCAGTGAGTCCCCCCTAACGAATCTCGAATCTGGAGTTTTTCCTAAATCCGCTTAGCAGACTTAGCCGGTGCATCGTGTAATCCTGTAACGTGCCAAACCACAGGCTTAGCGACACCACGTGACCTAACCTCACCGCCAGGGGGGGGGGGGGGGGTTAGTTCATAGATAGTGCAGGAGATTGCAAGGGTTAAAATTGAAAATGCACTTGGATTCAATCCGATAAGTTATATTTTGTGAATCAAAAAGTGGATTGAAAAGGGGCAAAGATGTGAAGTCTAGTGAATTGATACAATTGTTGGTGTTACAGTAGAAGAACTAAACTTTTGTTTGTAATGTTTGTTGTGTGGTGTTTATCGGTTTGTAAGTAAAAATATATCTGGTGTATTAAAGGACACTTTTTTATTTGTTTATTGAATCATAAAGGATGATTATAACAGAACATAAATATAATAGTTTTCCAAGATATAAATAAATAATAAATAATTATTAATTATATAACGAATAATGATAGTCATTATTCGCAAAGATGACGTTTGTAAATCATCTGAGCGGATATTGACCATAATCCCGAATGTAATGCTATAGTTTTCTACTTCTAATTCGGAAGAAGGCATCTTGCAGATGGCCGTAAGAATTTATAAAAAGATACTTTTATCTATTTAATATAAAATTATAAAATATAAAGCTAATTTTAACTTTCAACTATAGTTTTAATAGCGTGCTTCGACTCGAACTGAGTCGAGTATAAGATCTGGTGTTTGATTTCCAAAGTCGGTAACTATTAATCATATGAAATATCGTTGTGTTTGAGTGGTTCTCAATGCACTTATAAGCTACAGATTCTCTGCGTTAGCTACAAACTAGCAAGTAAAACTTGTAAATAAGTAAGTAGTCTTTGAGTATCGAACTACAAAATAATTCCAGTTTTTATAGATTCTGAGGCAATATTCAGACAATACTTTAGGAGTAAAGACATGGTAATCGTTTGATTCGTAGTCAGCAGTCAGGAGAATAAAGGAAATATGGAATATACTCATAAGTAATGTAACAGAGCCATGAATTTATTGGAAAAATTTACGAATAGTTGTTGTATAGATACAAACGAGTGTTAAAAATGACATTAGCAGTCATTTTTGACGCGAGTTACCTTTACTTCGTAGGAATTGTTAGTAAATTATACCTATTAAATTCATAGCTCGAATTACATTTGCTTGATTATTTCACGAATGACAAAAATTCAAACAAAAATTTTGCTTATCAACATAAAATAACCATGACGACGCTATTTTTGTTTTACCAATTTTTTTCATAAGTAATATAATAAGAGCTATGAATTTATTGGAAAAATTTACGAATAGTTGTTGCGTAGTAACAGACAAACGAGTGTCAAAAATTACATTTAGATCACGACAGCGAAATGTAACCATGACTATGATACTGTGGTTTTATCAAATTTCTTCACTAAAAATCTACCTAAGGCAATCAAGCGAAGCATTCTGATTGGGTGAAAATGACGTATGTGGAATAATCACTAAAAAAAACTGAAAGAAGAATCAAATGAAGTATTCTGATGAGGTAAAAGACGTTTGGGAATATTAAAAAATTTTGAGGCTTGAGACAATTCTTTAAAATTTATTAGTAACCGATAATACTATTCTTGCCTTGTTTTGCATCTTTAAAAGAGTTACCATAAAATTGTCAAGAGCATCACAAAATGCTTTATCAAATCGAAAAAAATTAACTAAAGAAATCACTACGTTTCAAATTTGTAGTTTCAGTCATTCGCTTACTGAACCGACTAACATAAATGTCCATTTTAACTGCATTTTATTTCGTAGAGTTACCTTTTTTAAACAGTCATCGGAAGATATTAAAGTACAATTGTATCGTTAACTTCAAATAATTTAAATAATTTTCAAAACAAAGAAAAAGTTGCGAAAGAGTTAATTTAAAAAGGGTGTATTCAGAACAGCAAGTTATTAGCACAAAATAGAGGTTCTCTTAAGCAGATGATTTGTTTACGATCACTTAGGTTGTAGTTGGTAAAGTTGCAGCTGTTTAGCCCTGCCTGTTTCTGGGGCGTGAAGTTTAAATTTTAAAATGTTCCATAACATTTAGTGCGGGCGGTGAAACGCCGCGCTCGTATTTCCAAGTACAGCGGCTGAGTTTACGCCGTTAATAATAGATCACTTCCAAACTGTAAGGAATTAGGCGAGTACGGTTGTCGATGCTACACCCCAGGGAAAGGATTACCCACAAATATTTACTAAAAACTTTATACTCATATCGATTCCATGAATTATAAATCTCCAGTATTTATTCCCCGTACAATGGGTATTAATAAACACAAGTGGTTCGGTGATAAGGAATGTTGAATAGGTATTTACGTATTAAGGGGAAGTGAGTTCTAACAGTTGAAGGTGGTTGTAGGTAACGAAATTAATGAAAGATCTTTAATGATACGAAATCGGTAGTTGTTTTACTGTCCACAATATTGCGATTTTGAAAAGCGACGCAATAACGATATTAAAAATATTTGAAAATATTTGATTATTGATACTTCATTTGATGGCCATAAATAGTTTTCTCTGTTTCGGAATTAGAATATCATATTCCAGCACGCTTATTGATGTTAAAAGGAGCTTCATTCTTAAACGATTTTTGGTCATATTTTGTTATTTGAGATTGGCATGACTGCATTAAATACACAAAAAAACCTAGGCAACTGACAAAGTAATTCTAATTTACCTAGGCAACAGACGAAACAGAAATCACTGTCACCAACCTAACTATTCTATCGAAAAAATCCCTTGATGGAAATTGTCAAATATTATTATAAAAAATAATGTAAATAAAAGCCGAAACAGAGAAAATAGTATAAAACATTCGTTATAGAAGGCAATTCAAGCACTCGTTCGTTCGTTGGAAAGGTTGTCTTCTACAACTTATGTTTCAATATACTATTCCACACACATCATTCTCACCCATTCTGAATGCTTCATATAATGACCGTAGGTAGTTTTTCAGTGAGGAAATTTTATACCACAATAACAAGTCATGGTTACATTTTGTTGATATCAAAAATTTTATAACAGTAAGGAATATTGAATAGGTATTTCCGTATTAAAGGGAGAAAGTGCGTACTACCAGTTGAAGATGATTTTGGGTAACGAAATAACGATAGTAGTTCTACTGCCCACAATATTACGATTTTTACACAATCGACGCAAAAGCGATATTAAAAATATGAAAAAAAATTAATAGATTATTGATGCTTAATTTGATGGCCATATATAGTTTTCCACACACGTCATTTTTAACTCAATCAGAATGCTTTATATGATGCCCGTAGGTAGTTTTCCAGTGAGGAAATTTGAAAATACCACAATAACAATTTATGGTTACATTTTGTTGATATCAAATATTTTATGTTTGAACTGTTCGTTCATTCGTGAATTAATCAAACGAATATAATTCGAGTTATGAATTTAATAGGTAAAATTTACTCATAATTCCTGCGAAATAACGACATTATATACTGAGGGACTAAAGTGCATGATTTAATCCTGAGAGAGAGGTTTATTATAATATATTATAGTCACTTGAGAGATTAAAGGTACTTTAGTCCTGGTGGTGTATAATACACCGTTTTTTGCACTTCTGCATATACATTTTAAAACAATTTTTCTTTAGTGTAGTAGCTAGTGTAGCTTACAAACATATAACCACCCATTTCTGTGATAAGATAGTGCTTGTTTATTAATTTAATCATGCAAGGATTAAATTCGTATTTAATCCCTCTGGGATTAAATGTACTAAATCAGTCTTCGAAAATGGTGAGTAAAATAGGCTTTTACTCCCGGAAGTACAAAAATGTCATTTTTGACACTCACTTATTTATTACTACGAAACAACTATTCGTAACTTTTTCCAACAAATTCATGGCTCTTATTACATTACTTAAGCTTATTTTACACACGTCACTTTTACTGAATCAGAATGCTTGTTACCACCTCTGATAAAAGTTCCGGTTGCCTTAACCAATGAAATAATAGAAAAATAACGCATCAAAATAGCATATAATGTATATTTTTGAAAACTTATGTTAGTTCACCGTGCGATATTTTTCGATTAACCCATAGTTAAGGTAATTGGCACTTTAACCAGAGGTGGTAAAACCGACCCTTACTCGAGGAAGGCAGTTTTTCAGAGATAAAATTTGATAAAAGCACAGTAGGATCGTCATGGCTACATTTTTGTTGAAATTTACTCATAATTCCAGCGAAGTAACGACAACAGTTTGTCTTGATATCAATGTTAGCAACAACTATTCGTAAATATTACCGATAATTAATTAATAGTAATGTTTGAAACTATATGATAAACAACATTTCTAGAAGGAACATAGCCTTAAGTACCTAAAGTTCTTGTTTCATGACAAGTTTTACATAAATTTTTAATGACGTCGAATGTCAGCTTGTAGTGGATTTCGAATCACTCGGTATTTTTACTTGGATAAAGATTGACAAAGCTGAGATTTGACTCCGCAAACTCAACCTCAGTTCATACCTTTACGAAGGTTATAATGTACTTACATTCCTTATAGCTCAAATAACTATTCTTTCCTTTGCATTTCTAGTTCTATTATAGAGTTTTAGTTTTATAACTGTTGAAATTGTAATGTTAATTAAATAATAATAAATAAAAAAGGACTCTGTAGTTCAAAAGACAATGAAATATATACAAAGCTAAACAAAATTGTTTTATTCGCAATATACATTTGAAATTAGTAGCTAAAATGTTGATCTATTAAATGAAGCATATAATTCATAATTAATATGCCCTTTATAATATTCCCCCTATGTTTATTTTGCATTAAACATAAACTGTAGTGTAACAAAATAACATAGTCTAAACAACCGACAATATTAAACAGTATAAAAAGTCATTTGTCCGTAATACGAAAAAGCTGTCGCGTTTTCTATCATCATAAAACTAAGCACTTCATCAAAATTTGAAATTTAACAACCTTTATCAAAGAATAACATAATCACCCACTCGAAAAACAAACTTCGCCAATTCAATTTTTCTTTATCGCCAAAAGCAAAAACGTTTTAAAAACAGGACAGCCAGGGTACAAGGATATTGTTTTGTTTCGGAATTAATTAAGAGGTAATAATTATTATTCCACTTTTTATACGAATATACCACACGGATTTTTTTAATCTAAATTTATTTTTTACCACAACATGTATTCGTACAAGAGTGATATTTTTATCATAACGAATTTGACCTTTTTAGATGTTATTATTATTCACGTTTTACAATCCGTTATAATAGTACATTGTACACCAAGATTGAAAAGATTTTCATTATTGAACTAGCGCCAAATTGTGACCCGAAGCAACCGAGGGACATAAGGCGCTGCTCAATATTTGTCTCTTCAACCGTGGTATACATATATATTATTTTTTTCACTACTAGCCTAGATACTCACTATTATTAACCTTTATTTGACATAAAAAATTGTTTTTCACTACCGCATACTTGATAATCACGGACACCTAAGTCAATAATAATTTAATATTAACCATGATCCATAATGAAAGCTGTCACTTTTTAAAGAAACTCAAGTTTCCAAATGCAAATATTGTTTGGATCATTTAACTCATTAAAAGTGTAAAGTACGGATTCACAATTTAAATATGCAGTTTAAATTAAAAAAAAATAAGTAAAATAAAACCAAATTTAAAATCAACCGTGACGTTTACAAACTGAAGCGTCAAATATAAAAACAAAGACACTCTACTTTATTTTTGTGAATATTAAGAAACAAGTTAATGTCCATGTCAAAATGTTTGTTACTATCAATATATTTTTTTTAGTAGGATTGGGATTGAAATGATAGTAGTGAAATAATATTATCCACGGAGAACACCCAATATTGACCAGCGCTATGTAGGACGATAGGATAGTCTTCTCTACCTTGGTATATAATAAACTATTTTTCAATAGTTAATAGTTCAGTAAATTAATAGTTAATAATAATTTATAATACACCTACTTAGGTGACCATAGTTACAAAGTAAGCGGTAGTGAAAAACAATTTCTCATGTCAAATAAAGGTTAATAATAGGATATTTCAAACATTTGTTTTTAGTAAAATCACTTTGTTTTACTTCCTTATACGAAGTGTAGGAATAGTTATTTATGGTACAAGTGTGTTACATTACAGATAAGTCACGTGGGAAATGTTTAGCTCACGAGGCCGTTAGGTTGAGTGTGGTATTTTTTCAAGTGACTTAGGTAATTAACACACGTGTGCCATCCAACATTATATCCAACACATTTTAATCATTGATATAAAATACATATAAGATTTTTGACAGATGGAATTTCGAAATGACATTTAGGAACAAAATAGTGTATAGAAGGTTTTATAACGTAGTTACTATGATATGAACCAAAAAACAGTGAGCTAATATATTTAGCTCACTAGTGACTTATGACCTACTTCATTTATCTAAAAACAGCATACTTATATCGTTATAATTACATGGTGTTGGATAAATATTGTAATCTGGAATTATTTCGGTTTTCAGATTTCATCGAAAATATCCATTTTGACCATCCTTGAATCCATTTTGACAAGTTTCGGTATGACGTCTGTACATACGTTCAAATGTATCTCTCATAACATAAAAATTATTACCCATGGAATGTTGTAATTTTATATAAGGGACTGCTATAACATCTAATTGTGCACCTCTCTTTTTTATTTGAATCGGCAGTGCCAAAGGGCACTTTGATCGAAGGACTTGTTGAATATTTCACTTAACTCAAAAACGATTAGCTGTAGAACGTTGAAACTTTGTATGTGGGACTGTTATAATGTGAAGTAAGTTTAAATGAAGTGAAGCAAAAAATATGTATAAATTAGTAGGCGTACAAGGAAACATGTGGTGTCCACATTAGATTTTTTACAAAATAAAAAGTTATATTTGAAAATTAAACATAAAGCCAATTATAATTAATTTATATTAACATTTTATTCCTGTCGTGATGTAGGTAGCGATTATATTATTACAGCAAAACAAACAACAACAATGAAACATAAACCACTGTACAGCACCCCATTCTGCAATTTAATTATAAAAGACACGACAGTGGCAGCATCTTACAGCAGGGTGACACAACACATGTTATTAAGTGGCGGATTCATTACATCAGTGCACTCCGGCCCATAAATCCGCCTTAATACAGCCCTGCAGTGCATCAGCGCAGCAAACATCACACCGCGAGAGAGAGACGGATAATCCACGGACAGCGCGGTAAATGGGATCACCAGGCAATTAGTTATCGAGAGCGACAAGGATGGAGATGGTCCGGGCAGGTGGATCTTGAAGGCACAGGGAATAATATTGTTATATATACTTATTGTAGTGAGAAAGAGACTAGTGAGTAGGGTAACTAAAATTGTGACTTCGGTTTGACAAACTTCATATTATATGGTATGAATCAGACGATCAGATGTATGTTCATTGAACCACTCTGTAGTATGGTAAAAATGTTTAAAAGTAGGTATTGTAAAGATTATAAAATAAAAAGAATTAGATGGCTTGGTTATGTATGGAGAGCAGAAGAATGGGATACAATAACATCAATAGTCGAGAAGAGCCCAGATGGAAGAAGAAGAAGAAGAAGAAGAAGAAAAAGAGGAAGAGACAGACCCAGATCAAAATGGCTAATAGAAGAAGAAGAAAACCTAAAAGTAGCACAAATTAACAACTGGAAGAGTGAAACTGGAAATAGGAAGTTTGGAATGAAAATTGTAAAGAACATCTAAGGAACAGCAAAAGAGATTGATCTACTCCAATAAAATAGAATCTAGAAAGCGTCAAAGGAAGCAACGTACACATCCTTTAAAATTTAGATAACATCGGTACGATTACAATACTTAATTCATTATGTGAGTTACCAAGAAGGGAAAAGTTTGAGATATAAACTAGCTTCGGTGTCAGGGGCGGATTTAGGCATGGGCTTTATGGGCTGCAGCCCAGGGCCCCGCGATACAAGGGGCCCCCTTCTTCGGACAATCAGAATAACCCCACAACCATTAGCATTCTCTGCATGGATGCTTAAATAAATTTCGACGACACTTTCTTTTTAATCTAATCCTAGTATCTATATTTTTATATAACAGTTAATATTAAATTTTAAATACCGGAATAAAATAGAATTCAGTAATGAAAATTTTTATCATTTTTATAAATTTGCCCATATATGTACGAGTATGTATTTAAATTATTATTATTTATAAGAATAAGTGTTATTTTTTGTTTTTTGTTAATGTTAATTTAGAATATAAAATAAAAAAAGTTCTACGCCCGTTGCCTTACATATTTTTTTATTAAAAAAACTTAAGGTGGGGCCCCCAAACACTATAAGCCCAAGGCCCCCAAGTTCACGGTCCGCCCCTGTTCGGTGTCAAAAGTGAGTGAAAAAGGAAAAACCTACCCTACCCTAAATTATACACATTTTTTGCTGCACTTCATTTAAAGTTATTTCGCTTGAAAGACCCGGAAAACCGGGATTGTCCCGATTTGGTGTATATATCCTGGTATCCTGAAACAAGGTCTGGGATTTGTATATTTCCCTATAATACTACTTAATTGAATTTATTTAATTATTTATTTAACCACACGCAGTATTCGATTTATGACGAAAATGGTCAAAGAATTTCCAGAACAATATTTAGATATACAGAAAAAATGTGAATATATGTTTTCTATTTATTTAGTAGATAGTGGATAGAGGACCGTAATTCATTATCTTATGATATTCAAAATCTGAGAGCCCTACTTGAAAGTAATATCTTTCTACGGGTAATCATTCTTCAAATACAAAGTGGATCAGCTTTTGAAAATTCAAATTTCTAAAAAACATGCAAAGAAAGAAAAACTTTTATAATAAAATCGCTTTAAGGTAGTCTGATTTTACATTATAATCTTATAAGGCCAAACGTCACTCATGAAAAAATGACTCATAAAAGTGAGCTCGGAATACGAGCCATTGCTCTGACAATGTCAATTTATTAAGAAATCAAATGTTTCCTACAAAAATTAAAAGCCAGCTATATTATTACTTTTATTAAGTATCTACCAAAAATAAACTGCCCTTTTGAAAAGGCCGATTGGAATAAAAAAAGGTGAATAACTAGATGTTGTAGCAATTCCATAAATAAAATTTCAACATTGTACGGCTATTCCTTTTTGTGTTACGCGAAAATTTTTAAAAATTTTGGCAAAAAGGGAGGTGCTCAGCTAGATGTTATAGCAGTCCCATATGCGAAATTTCAACATTTTAAGGCTAATGATTTTTGAGTAATGCGTGATATGTATGTAGACACGTCATGCCGAAACTAGTCAAAATGAATTCAGGAATGGTCAAAATGAATATTTCCATTGAAACTTGAGAACTAAAATTTTTCGCGATATAATACTTCCTCTACTTTGTAGAAGAAATTAAAGAGTAGTGAAGAAAAAGAATGTTCAGTTGGGATACAAGCATTTTAGCCTATGACTACGATCACGGTAAGAAATAAAATTTTGTCTTAAGGAATGTAATACCACCGTACAACTAATCAAAAAAAACAAATATATGAATTAATGGCGCATCTTCGAAAAATTAATTCTAGAAAAGAGAACATCACTAAATTTATATAAACAAAAAAGGAGTACTTTGTAGACGACAGAAGTTACTGTACATGTTTAATGATATCATTCGGTAATGAAAAGATCCCATTTCATATATAATTACCGAAATCTGCGGTAAAGAAGATCTGACAGATCCGACAATTATTTACTTTGTGGGCGACAGAAGTTACTGTATACATATTTAAAGAAATCAATCGGGAATTAAAAGATCTCATTTCATATATAATTAGTGAAATCTGCGGTAAAGAAGATCTGACAGATCCAACAATTATTTACTTTGTGGACGACAGAAGTTACTGTACATATTTAAAGGTACCAATCGGGAATTAAAAGATTTCATTTCATATATAGTTACTGAAATCTACACTAAAGATTATTGACAAATTTATTTAAAGTTACATTTTTCAGTCCCGTCCTGTTTCCTAGTGATCACAGTTACCATACGTGCGATATTGGACGACAGGACAGAAGTTGCTGTACATATTAAAAGATACCAATCAGGAATAAAAAAATCTCATTGCATATATTGATACTAAAATCTGCAGTAAAGATTATTGACATATTTATTTAGAGTTACATTTTTGAGTCCCGTCCTGTTTCCCAGTGATCACAGTTACCCTGCGTGCGATATTGACGCAGGCATCCCGGGCATTGTGATTGTTGTATTACGGGCCTGGAGGTATGTGTGTCGTGCAGTCAATAGCATTTTGTTGCTGCACATTCATCCAGACCAATCCGTGTTGGTTTTTGTACTCCGTGTGAATACAGCGACATCCGGACAAACGGGGAATATAATATAGTGATTTGCTTCGTTCGTGCTTGGTGCCAACGCCTAGCCCACAGATATACGAAGATGACATGGTGTAGGGTGGGCAGTGTTCACAAGAACTAAGCTCATTCTTACAACTCTCTACAATAGGAAAAAGATAGTGGTATAGAAATAGAAAATAAATAACGGTGTATAACAATAAAATAACAAATTAGAGAAACACAAAGTTACAGATTTCATAGGAGCCGTTGTATGTAAGAAGGTTAGTAACTGAATTGTTTCAAACGTTTGTATTGCGCAATAACTTATGAGAGAGGCGTTTTCTTTTTAGAGGGAAAATGAACTAATCCTATTTTACTGAAATGCACTACTCCTTAAAAAAAGTAGTAATTAAAAAAGGTAAGGATAGAAATTAAAGACATAAATAGCATTACATTCATAACCTAAATATTCTTCGCTATAACTTTTTCTTTTTGACATAGTAAATTATTTTACATTTTATTGTTTACATATCAATTTAGATCTTATGCCGGGGACACACGGTATAAATAATGATCATTAAGTAAATTCTCAATTGAAGTTAATGTTCATTAGAAAAATATATAGACTTATGGATATTATTTTAAATTTTTGTATTTGCGTAAATGTAATGTACCTTTAATAAAAAAGAAGATAGAGAGTCATTAAAGACACCGAAGTAATTTCTAAATTTAGAATATTATCCATGCCACTATACTTCATTGACAATCGTCAACCCAAATAAGAATAATTTAACTAGATATTAACACTAACCTCAACATCAACAACTGTCATTCGAGTTGCGATGACAACCGAACGCTTCCGATCATTGATTTTTAAACTTCATCGGCACTTTCCACGTTATGAAGTTTGAAATGATCATTACCTAAATGATCATATCACACATGGCTACTAAATTAAGTATTAACTGTTAATGATCATTAACTTTCGTTGTGTGTCCCGGGTATTACCGTAAAGTAATAAGGTAAAACTTAAAAGAGTCAAATATGGTTATTTCCTCTTTTCTCAGATTTTACCACTTGATCTTGAATCTAGATCGACACACAGTTTTTGGTAATAAAGTTTAAAATTTATCACCTGGCATTCTATATTCGTAAGAAAGTGTCCAAAAGCAATTTTTTTTTTTTAAAAATATGGTAATGAGGGAAGAGGATGCATTTGCTCAGCCCGAGAAAAATTATCATATTTTGTAAGACATCTCGTGAAATCAAACGGCTAAATAACGTTTATATTTCATATAACATAGCTTAATATTTTATTATAAAATGTAAATAACCTTTAATCGTAAGAAAATCTTAAGTTCGTTCCTTCTCACGTTGTGGTGTGTCATCTAAGTAATCGTCATATAAATACTCAAGATAAAAATATCAAAACTCATCGCATGATACTTTTCATCATCCCTGTTGTAGGATTGAAACAAAACAGATGACAATCAGTAAACAATGAGTAAGTGCGATCAGCTAAGAATATATTAGATCCTCTTAATGGTGGCACTTCGAATGTGCAGGGACGAAGAAATTGGGTAATTGCGGTTTACCTCTAATTAAAACGAACTAGGCGAGATATAAGTTAATCAAGGTTGATCTTGTTGATAAAAGAAAGCCCGTTATGTTTGTTCTAATTAACCTCAAATAAATAAATAAACTCTATGACACATGCACAGTATGAACAGAGCGTTCCAACAAACTTCAAACGTAAACATAACAGTCCTTACAAATTTATGACATTACAAATTGCTCTGACGATTAATGTAGTTCAAATTGAAGTATGTACTGGTTATTACAACTTGAAATAATTCGATTTAATTGACCACAAAATAGTATTTAAGCTTGAAAATTAATTAATTGAAAGCAATCGGTTAATATGTTTTTAAGTAGGTACTAGAGATGTAAAAAAGTAACTATTCTCGAGTTTATCGAGGAAAGATCCGAAGTACTTAGCAAACTTACTCTAACAAACCAGATTTTATGTTACATTTTCTGCCGGCACTGTACGTAATACTAAATTTTTTATTCGTTACATTAGTTCCGCCAACTATTTTTGAGTGCGTGAATAGTTGAAACTATAATAAATTCTAAACCAATATCAAATATTTTTCTGTTACCGTCTATTATGATAAAAATTTAATAAAAATCATAAAAATACTTCAAAAACAAAATACCTGGTTATTAAAACTAGAGCAAAAGTAAAAAAAAAAATCGACGAAACGAAACTCATATTAGTTTTAACCCATTTTTAGTAATTAATACAAAGTAACGAGTACTGTACTTGAAAGTAACGAATAGTTACATGTACTTAAAAGTAACTAAACTTTGCATCTCTATTAGGTACAAGTAAAACAAACCTAACGCACCTGAAAATAATGGTTTAGAGCCATCCCACAGAATAGGATTATACATAAGCGACAGTAAGACAAAGAAACAAAAATTAGAGAGAGATGGGGAATGTGAACAAATTTAAAGGGCTCATTGTTTAAAATCGGAAAGTTTCCTCACATCTTAGTAAGAGATAGGGAAAGGGAACAAATTTAAAGGTCTACACAATGCTTCAAGGTCATAGAACTGACTAGGGTAATATGAAAGGTATCGTCACGGAGTGTCGCTTCTATATGTAACTATTCTGTGGCTAGCCATCGCTTGCGCATGCGTATTCATACTAAGGTATATGAACTTATACACAAACCGTCAAAAATATCTACTTAGAAAAACCTATTAAATCTAAGAAATAAAAAAAAACAATTTGTAGATAAATTTATGAATCAAATGACTATATATATTTAGTAACTAAAAACATTTAGAAGTTTGACTAATTTATATTAACTACTTGGATTGCAGCTAAAAACTTGATAATAGACACCAGTTAAAAAAGGCAAGCGTTAAAAGCTCAATTTTTCATTTCCATTGTAATCCCGGTATATCACTGAAAGTACTACCCATTGCAGCATGCGTAAAATAATCGAAGGTCCAGCTCCCGACAAATGTATTAACAGAGCATTGTTAACCCGTGCGTTTTTTGTCTCTCAACTGCGTTTTTTGTTCGCAGCGCCACGTGTGGTAAAAAATCTAACTTGTCTCCGGTTTTTGTTTTATTGTTATTGAATACTTTGTTGTATGAAAATTACTTTTGTTAATTTAATGCCCCAGGATTAAGCGGATATGAATTAAAGTGATACTCTAAAGGCCGAAGATCAAAAGTGCGGCTTTGTGAAGTTCTGTTTGATATCCGACCGGATATTTTTCTTCTTGTGTTTTATTACTGTTGTATTTCTGATATTGCACGCTTTGTGCTAATTAATTTTTTAATTATACATAAAGGACAATACGTTTGTCCATCACAATAGAATACTTTTGACTTTACCATTTATTTATTAATTAACGGAAATAATAAACCGCTCTTTAAGCTTAATAATTGTCTTTTTTGAAAAACAAAAACGAAAAAACGATATTTAAACATTAAAAATAATAAATGAACTTTTAACATCAATTTTATATCATATACGATTTCTATTTATAGTAGATTCAGTTCTAATTAACGACAGTGATTTTTTGTCAATAAAACCCATATATCTAGTTAATTCTATATTTCTATATTTTCTTTTGATATAAACTTTTATCATGTATTCAATAGGAGACTTATTTTTAGTGAATTCAATAATAATGAAAGAGTGTATTATTTTTAGTCTTTTGATGTTTTCTCACGTATTTGTACGGTACCTACACCTTTTTTCAATAGTGTATTTTATAGATAAAATAACTTACCCCAGTAATATTGGAAATATAAATAGTTGAACATACCTATAACAAAAAACAATTATTAGCAAAATGCACACCTTGTTATCTATGTAAATGTATAATTAATAAATATTTCTATCATATTATATTTTTGCAGTATTCATATATGTAAATGGACTATAGCCCTTGTAAAACAAGAAGTTTTTTTCAAGTATAACCAATCGATTCTACGGGGAAAATTTATAAGTGTGCTAATATTCAGATTTTTATTCCAACGGATACAATTTTTAAAAAGGAAAATTTGAAAATAGTGCAAATCAAAAAAACTTCAAGATTCTTTTAATTTTTGTTGATTTTGATAAATTAAGTTTCCAGAAAATTAACAATTTTGGAAAAATAATTCAAGAACGAAAAACTGAGATTCTGGTTTCTTTCGTTTTTCACTGAATCGTTCCAAAAAACATATATGCCTTCAAAATCAACTGGTGTAATCGTTGAGATTGTATCTCTACCGATTTTAGAGATATATCCAAATCCACACTTGTTTAAGATGCAACTTTGAGAGCAAAAATCTCAAGAACGAAAAGAAATTATTAAATTCTGTTTGTAAATTTTAAATAAAGGCATTGCGTCTACCAATATGCGCTATTTCAAAAGCCAAGATTTTGAACTAAAAACAAGTAATTGGAAACGAAATAAAAATGATGTTATTATAAAAATATCTCAGTGGCTCAAACCACTGTAAAAACAGCATGCACTAGCATTTGAAATGAGATTTTCCGAGAACATAAACAAATTTACATTGAAAATTTATTTTAGGGTTAAATAAAATACATTTATGTAAAAATTATTATAAAATAATAAATATTTAAAAAATATCAACATATGTGGCACAGCATTCCTGAATGGAACAGGATCTCAAGTATTTAAAATTTCGTGTTTACTTGCATTTTAGTAATGTAGGTTGTTATCCTACAGCTTCTGCAAGGGCCCTTCAGCTTATAGTCGATTCCGAATCATTTGGATTTTGGACACAGCGGTATATTTATGTCGTTTTGATTTGAACCCCAAATCTCACACTCAATAATTAAACTTCAATTCGAATCGAAGCGCCCTAACCAACTAAGCCACCGTTCACAAAAAATAAAGTTCCTTTCACAAATTGAGAGGGGTTGAAATAAGCCACCATCACAAACAAGCTATTCTAGAAAACAATTGCAGCGTATCCAACGCCTACGTTTCCATTGGCTTTGTTTATATTTGCACAGCCATCTACTTTTTTTAAGGGTGACACAAACAGAAGCTAAACGGGATTAATAGAAACTGCAACCAGAGGTCACTTTGATCGGAGCAATATGTGGTGATTTGTAATTCTGCGTTGTAGAAGGTGATGAATGTTCGAATTAAATTGATTCCACTGTAAATTAAATTGAAAGATGGGTAACAGATTTTGTGCTTGTCAAATTTTTGAATGAAATTTAACTGATTTACGAGATTAATTGGATTTCTAAATTTAGTAATTCTTGGTATTTACTCCATGTTTTTCACGAATAAGATCCCCTTTCAATTGTTCTCAATACAGTAACAAACTGGGAAAGTTTATATTACATTTGAATAATTTAAATTTTATTTATTTTTGATTACGGTTATATCCATTCCAATAATTTTAGTCATGATCAAAAATAATTACAAATATTTATCTACTATAAAAAAATCTACATTTCTGTCAAAATAATACACACGAAATACATATAATAAAAACCTCTTTTAATTCGTGGAGAGATACAATCTCAACTACTTTTCCAGAGATATTTACTAAAATCCAGAAAATGAAAAGTTTTGGAGAAAAAAGATCTTGACCTTTTAGAAGGCTATGCTCAGAAACTTCAGTTTATATCTAATTTTGAATGTGAATATCTCAAGAAAGGTAAAATAATTGAAATCTGTTTGAAAATTTGGAATTAGCGCATATATGTTTACTTAATTCCATATTCATTTTTAGGAGAAAAATGTTCCCGAACGAAATAGTAAAATTTGTTGTTTATTAATTATTCATATCCCATATCATATCATCCCAAACTAAAAACATTTCATTATGAATTTTTTTTTTCCAAAAAATATTCTTTTTTGATTTGTAACTTTGAGGACAAATATTTCGAGAACAACAGGAACACCTAAAAATAGTATATCCAGAATATTTCAGGTGCATTAAGTAATAAGTTGAAAAATGAAATGAAAAATTGAGATTTAGGTACGCGACGTGAGATTTGTTCTCACGACAACTGCCTAAAACACTCATTTCGCAATTAAATACAAGATTTTTTTATAATTTCATTTCATAATTGAAAACTACTAGAATTTCATGTGTCATGACATTAAAAATATGTGGTACACAAGATTTTTTAAGCCGATGACACTTTTAATTTATTAAAGAAACATTACTACTACTTAAAATTGTTTATGTCAGAAACATTTTCGGTTCACATGGATATATAAACAATTCACTTGCTTTATTCAAAAAATCTAAAAAAATAATACAAATGTGAATTTATATTTTTCAACAATTAACGTAATCATAATAATACAAGACGAGTATAACGTGAATAATAAATCAATATAGTTGCTTTAATTAAAGTTGGCATCGCTACATTTTGCCGGCCTAGGCCTGCAAACAGAGAGTTTCTGGACAATTATGAGTTCTGTAATAACCAGTCATAATGAAACGGAGGCGCAATTTTTTTTTTATTATAATTTGTATTTTTTATCTTTTATAAAAATCAATGAGTTTTATTAAAAGAATCAGTTGATTTAAATCAGGCCAACCCTGTTTTGTGCAATAGTGTTTAAAGTGCACACAATAAGAATCGAAAATAAGTCATAATGAAATGAATTTACAAAAAATACAATTTTTGCTTCAATCTAAATATTATAATTTTCATAAGTACTTCAATTGTGATTAAAAATGATTATAAACTAGCTACATCAGAGTAAAATTAAAATAGAAAAATTAATATGGGAATTCACCACAATGTAAATTAAAGCGGATATTCACTATGTACTATTTTTAATTATTATTGATAATCATTAGCAGTGCGAATTAAATATAGGTCATCAAATTCCAGTCCGTAAACCATCATTACATAAACACCCTGGGAAATTTCTACACAATAAAAAACTTTGTCGGTTGTGAGCATTTCTGCACTATTATCTCTTTGTGCGTATTCTCATTGGCCGATATCAATCATGTGATGTGGCGTCAGGTATAAACGATAATAACTCCAGCGCCCCTCTCCGAATGAACGATCAAAAGAAAATCCAATTCAACAGCAGTGTGACTTATACACCGACTCATCGTTTATAAAGCGGTGATTGATCGTCTGGCCGAGAACTAGGCCGGAAAATGGGGCGCCCCGTACAAAAGGGAAGGGAGGGGGTAATTATTCATAGGAACCTTATTGGTTTCTATTCAGTCCGAAAATTTAAACAATTAGGGATAAATAACGGCAGTGATTGTGGTGAGGTGGCATTGTTTCTTAAATGACCTGATTTTAATTATTTCAAGATTGAAAAAAAAAACTTATTTAAATCAGATATTTTTATTTTTTCAAGGTTGCATTAGTTTAAATCAGATTTAAATCATTTGTTCTGCAATTGTTATTTAATATTCCAGATTCACAAAAATGGGGAGAAAAAGCATGTGGTTAATGTTCCCATGTGTTTTTAATAAAAAACCCTGATTTTATTGACTTTTATTAGAAACGTCAATAGTTATTTGTATCACTAGTTCAGAAATTAAACTTTTGCGAGAGCGAGTTTATTTTGCAAATAATGCGAGATGTCGCAAAAGAGTTTCTGGGCGTGTGATACACAAGATTTTTTGCGCCGATGACACTGTTAATTTATTAAAGATATATTATTACTACTATTTTTTAGATTTTTATGTCAGAAATATTTTTGATTGACATGGATATATAAACAATTCGCTTGTTTTCTTTAAATTAGTGACATTCGTTTTACTCTAAAAAATAAAGGGAATGTGAATTGGTATTTTTCAACAATTAACGTAATCATAATCATACAAGATGAGTATAATATGAATAATAAATCCATAGTATATTGTGTTATTAATAGTAAAAGTGATACTTTGTGTGGCGAGTACGAAAGTTTGCACGACGAGCGAAGCGAGTCGGACAATTGCATGTGAGGCACACAAAGACACTTTTACTCTGAATAACACATGCTAACTTAGAAATTTTAAAAAATAAACTAATATTTGACGTTTAATATATAGGTTACCTGTCAGTTATTCATAATTTTTAGTAACTTTATTCTTAGGTTATCTAGTTTTTATAGTGACATTTAGGGCGATATTACAGATTTCTATTGTACAAGTTACTTCTTATTGGCTGATTCTACATACGGCGGCGAAAAAATTATACGGCGGCTAGAATAAAAAATTATATTACAGAGGCATAGAAATTAAACTTCAACCTTGTCAATTACGTCACATAAGATGTCACTTTTATGACGTTTGAAGAAAAAAATAGTTGTTATAATTATTGTTTTACATTTCAAGTGAAATAAAATTTAAAATTAATAAGCCCGCTCTTGCAAAAGAGTTTCTGGAATAGTGATACAAATAACTATAGTTGTGTTATGTTAATATTACTGCATAACTTTAAAATTCGTTAGTAATAACCTGAATATTACAAAATATAGAAAGATCATTTTTCAATGTATCGAAAAAGATCAATGTTTTTTTTATTTCTATAAAATTTCTTCAGAGTGGAGAAAGACCCATGTGGGGTCAAAATCGTTTGGAACAGAAATAATTGTTTCCAAAATGTATTTAACTACAGAAGTTTATTTCTTCAAAGTGTTTAAATAATAAAATAATTATCTTTCATCATCATACATTTAATTCACTGATGTTTATACATACATAAATTTCTAATCTGTACTATAAAAGAAGAACTACGTATACATTATTATCTTTTTAATTCACTTCCATCGACTCAATCAACAAAAAATTGAAAAACAATACCTCATATTGTTATTGTTCGATTGTTACATACATTATTATTTATTAATATATTTTGTTTTTATTTTCGTCTTTTCTTAATCAATTTAAAATCGGATATGCGCCATAAAATTTTATCGCTAGTAGTCAATTTACAATAAATATAGTTTGGATCAATAGGGCAACGTACGCCCCTGACATGACCACAGCTGTTGGCGGTGGCATCACAGAGTGGCGAGTGAATAAGTAATGCGCCCCTGGCACGTGCGCCACTGGGTGCGATCTGTTCATTACGGAGCGCTGAATATTGTATACTAACAGTTGAGGTATAAACAGGGGACACGAGCCAATCGATAGGGGGGGGTGGGTGTTTACTTCCTCCCGTAAAATAAGAAGGACGAAATATTGTTTACACTTCCGCAGAGGCCTACTTTCAGTGGCGGACTGAAAATTTTTGACGGTCCTTGCAAACTATAATTAACCAGTGTTGTTGTCAATATTGTCATTTTATCTGACCCAAGAAAAACAACTCGGATTTTTCAGGGTTGTATCGATTTCAATCACATTTATTTCAAACAAAATCATTGACTTAAATCACTAGTTCGGCATTTGTTATTAAACATCCTAGATTTAGGAAAATTTAGGGAAAAAGCGTGTGGATAATATTACCATGTGGCAATATTTTCAAGAACTACAAAATCTGTTTAACTTCGACGGTAAAACGACTTTACTGGTATATTATTTTCAATTTATAACACAGGAAATTTTTGCACTACTGTCTGATTTTTTGTTAAATTTACTTTGAAATGTGTTGCAGCAATAAAAATTTCATCTTTAGCGTTTGTGGGGTTTCAAACAAATGGTCACAATTTCAACGTTATAACCACTTTGTCGCTATAAGCGATTTCGTTATAAACTAATTTTAACGTAGTTTTTTTTATTCTATAAATTTTACTTATTCTTTACAATATGTTTTTTTTACAATTATATAATAACTATTTTCTTTTAAAATAACCACTTTTGTTCAAATAAAAGATGTGGAATATAAAATTAAAGTTTACTAAAGGAATAAACACAAAAAATACATGTTCAGATAATTTAGTTCATAAAAACTCATTATTTTGTCTTTTATTATTTAAAACACTACATTCTACTTCTAAACATAAAGTCTCATTACATTAGAGCAAGAATTAGAGTTCTTTACAGGACCCGTTTGCTCTAAAATATTTATCCATATAATTTTTCAATTTTGATTTCTTATTATTTTAAAATATAAAGTATCTACTTTCTTTCTAACATTACCATTACAATCTATTATTCATTCGACTTTATTTTCCTTATAAGCAGTAATGATTAATGTGAAGAGGAAAGTTACCTACACTTTTTAAAGCAAATTATACGATGATTTCGCTCCAAATTAGTACCTAATTGGAATAAAACATAATAAAAATTGAAAAATTCTGATGATGTATTTATTATTTTATATTTTGAACATGTTTACCCGGTAATTTATTTTTTATGGCTTGATTTATGAGTTTGGTATTAAATAAATAATGGTTTTCAGAATTTTTATCTAAATAACGAAATTAAATGTTCAATATAATTTATTTCCAAAACCTTTATTTCATATCAATTTATATGAAGTAATTTATTGGCGGTTTATAAAATGATATCCCTATCATAACTGGGTTTTAATTCAGAAACAAAAACAAGATATTTATCAAAAATGATCTAAAAAATAATTGTTATAACCTATAAACTCTTTTTCAAATCCGAGGCATTAATAACAATAATTATAGGGCATAATATTACCTTTTTTAACCTCGTAAAAGGTCAATTAAGATTAAATACATTTAATACTTGACTGGATATTTTTTAAATACAAGTTATACTGTCATATTTCTAAATAGAAGAACAACAACTTTATTCTAGGTAAAAAATAAATGAATATTCTTGGAACACTGTTATAATAACAAACGAATAAAAGGGAGAAATTAACAAAACAAATACACGGTATGTAAATATCATTTGACCCACTTATTAAAAGCACGTCATTGCTTAACTAATACGTAAAACTAGGTTAAAATATCAATAAACATTATTTCTAAACTTATACATAACAAACAAAATGTTTTACCTTTCCAAATGTCACCGTTGATTCGTTGTCAGCTAACCAAACTTTCGTTTCACTATCCCACATGTTTCAGAGTTAAAAAACGCTCAAAAACAATAGTTCAATATATAAATAAACTAATTTATATAAGTTCTATAATGTATTTTAGCAAAAAAATCAGTTTTTCACACATTAAACACAAAAACAAAACCGCACATAAACGTTGCACTTCTCTCGCAGTCTCAAGACCAACTGTTTAGACGAAACAAAACAAGTTCGTACCTATTAGCGCTTATTTTAAAATTATTTGAAACTTAATATTTCACAGCAAAATTTTTAAATTATAATATTTCACATGCCCGTTTAAGTTACAAATAATTATGAAATAAAATAATAATAATTTTATAAAAAAGAGAAGAAGACTTGGTGCAAATAAAACTTATAGAGATTTTAATGAATACGCACGTTTTAAAGTACTTGGGATTCAATTTTAATTTTATTAGAATATGAAGATATTGTACATACACTTGTTCTATTATATTTTTAAATGTTGTTAAATTTTTATGTTATCTACTCGTACAGTAGTCTTTATTTTTACATTCTGTTTCTTTTATTTCAATAAAAGTATTTAATGCAAAAGCTAAAATAATATATATATAGGCTGTTCCACAACGTGCTGACCATGAAACAAATTTTTTTAAAAATTCGAAAAATTTTTGAACCACTGGAGTAGCTATTAGTCAGACAATATTACACATTTATTAGTATTATGTTTATATATTATGTAAACAATTACTTTCATTGTATAAGATTTGAAAAACATTATTAAAAATAATTACCGATCAGTGGCAAAAACATGTTTGCTTGAAATACGATGCAATTTTTATGCGAAATTTAAAAAAATTCTTTTTGTTTTATAATCAGCACGTCGTACAATATATACCCTCTATTTTTTGTCTTAAGTTGTGAAACATTCTGTATTATTCAGTTGTAACTTTAATTTTCTTACAACGGGGTTATATTATTATTATTATTATTATTATTTTTGAGTCGGTGTTTTTTTTTGTTTTGGGTAAAATTACAACAACCTAGAAATGAGAAGCCATCAAATATAATTCAGACTTGTAAAATGTAAATTATAAATATAACTATTCTAAATTTGGAAGGAGTCCTCCACTATTTTTATTTTATTTTTATATATGATACTTGTTAAGGCAATTCGGTTCTCAAACACTGGGGTTCGTTAAATATTTCAATTACATAAACTGATCTATTTCAGCTGTTATAAAAACATCAGATGTTTTAAATATACATAAATAATAAGTATTTTAGTAAAATAATTTATAAATGATTACGAAATTATAATATAAGTTTTGACAAACACTGGCATGATTGTCATTCACCATATCTTTGATTTTCATATCGTGATTATTTTTTCTCACAAATTTTCCTGACCGCACAATATTTAAAACTATTTTTTAGGCGGCTGGTACATAAATTGTTGTTTTTCGTATCTGTTTGCAACCTTAAAGTATCAATTTTTATTTGACATCTGGCAACGTCAAAATTTTTGGCCGCTTGTATGTTCATTATTGATTTACATAGTTCATATTAATGTGATTAATTATTTTAGAATATAATAACAAATGGAAGTAAAATTATAACTATTCCTTTACAAATATTAATGAAAAAGTAATGAATTTGCGAGTAAAAATAGCGGCCGTAAAGTAAATGCGGCCGTAAGGTAAATGCGGCCGTAAAGTAAATGCGGCCGTAAAGTAAATTTTGACAGATGTCAAAAATTGATTTTGAATGAAAATTCATAATTTCTTATTGTAATCGCCTAAAAAATGTTGTGTGCACCTCGGCTAAAAGTTCTTTTTGGGCCTCATCTGATTTGTAGCCTCGGCTTTGCCTCGGCTGCAAACTTCGGTTTCGGCCCAAAAAGATTACTTTTACAACCTTGGTACACAAATAACTATTTTCTAAATTTAGATTAGCTCTGAAATATGCTTCGTATTTTGAATTTAATTACCAGATATAGATTAATTGTCAAATATGACATCTGACACTGACAGTAGGGTTGGAAGTAGAAACTCTTTGGAATTGGGTAGATGTGTGACAGAGAAATGTGTAATATTGTGACGTAGATGTTAAGGACACTAAAAATTAAAATAACTTAAAAACGAATAATTTTTTTAAAATTTGATATTTCTTATATACGGAATTAAGGTCTGGATTGACCATAAGTGATCAATTTTCTAATTTGCTACTATGGTGGAGGATTTATTTATTTCCATCTGCTATCACATCCTAAAAGGAACTAATAACTAGATAACTTCCAACAGGGAAGAAAACAACAAACAAGTTATACCCAGTAATGGGTAAAAGGCATTACGATACCTCATTTTGTAAATATCTTTCCCTCATAAAAATATAAACAACCCTTAAAACTTAGGCTATAAACCATAAGCAATCCGGGGTCAGCACCCCAGGACATACTCCTGCTTTGCTCCTGCTCCTGCTTTCCTCCTGCTTCTTCCTGCGGCGGCCTTGGCAGGAATGTGCGGTTACCCTACTTTCACGGGGTGGTCACCCTGCATTACAGGGGCGGCTCGGCCCACAAGATATTTTATAAGTTATTACACTTGGTTCATTAAAGACGCCAGGCTTTTAAGGAATTTGCGAGCGAATAAACACTTTACAAGGGGTGGTTTTTACCCTTTATATAAGGGGATGTATAAGGGAATGTATAAGGGAATGTGGGGCAGAATATAAATGAGACTAGGTGTGTAATAATGTGTTATGTTATTAGGAGGAAAAGGGTGACAAAAATAAAAATAATTTTTTTGCAATATTAATAGTAAAGAGCTAATATTTTAACAAAAATTTTATATTAAAACATATTTTTAGTCTAGCAGTATATTAAGCTTATTAATAGTAAATAGTTAACAAAAATTTCTGTCCTCTTTTGAGTGTGTGAAGAGTTACTTTTCACGCACTAGTCTGAGGAACAATAATAATTATACCAGGGCCGGTATAGATCTAGTTTTGTATTTCAAACTGTTTCACTAAAAATAAAAAAATTATGCTTCGAATATTAAACATTTATTTAACTAAATTATAAAAACATTTAAAATTGGTTATCAGTAACGTCACTATTATATAATAACAATTATTAATTTTATAAATATACATATATTTTGTAAAGAAATGGTTTATCCGCATATAGGTTAACTGAAAAATGAGAAAAATTTTCAACAACTTTTCATTTTCTAGACTTAAGTAAATATTAATTCGTTGATTTCAAAACCTGCAATCCTATTACGCCTATTTTTCGGTCGCTTTATTAACTACCATTTATTTATTTTCAAAGCCTATATTTCTATATCAATGTTGTGTAGAATTAAAACAAACCAAACAACAGTAATAAACCAAAAATTGGAGATATGTGCTGTCAAAGTTGCACCTCAAAAAAGTGTTTTTTTTGGTTATAATCTTTAAAATGGGTAGAGATAAAATCACAACGATTAAACTAGTCGATTTTACTGGAAAAATTACATATAGAAATGTTTTCTCCATATAAACGTTCTTTGGAACGATTCGGTGAAAAATTAGAAAATCTAAAAAACAAATTTCAAAATTTCTCCGAGGAACTTTTTTCTCCAAAACTTTCCATTTTCTAGACTTAAGTAAATATTAATGCACTGATTCCAAATTTTCAAACAGAATTCAATTATCTCTAACCGTTTTCGAGATATTCGTATTGAAAGTTGTGTTTTGGCCATACCTAAAAAAATAGGTTTTTTAGGTATACCCCTTTAAGGGTTAGGTTTACGACTTCGGCGACCTCACCAATCGATTCTACGGGCAAAATTACATAAGTATACCAACTTTTAGATTTTTATTGCAAAGGATACAATTTGCAGCAAGGAAAAACGAAAATGGCCAAAATCGAAAAAAATGTCTGATGAACCCCTTACGATTTTTTTCGATTGTTGGTCATTTTCAGTTTTTTCCTTCTAGAAATTCTATCTGTTGAGATAAAAATTTGAAAATTGGTACACTTATGTAATTTTGCCCGTAGAATCTAATGGTAACATCGCCGAAGTCGTAAACCTAACCATTTTAGGAGTATACCTAAAAAACCTGATTTTTTAGGTATAACTTTGAATTCAAATAGCTCGAGAACGGGAAAAGATAATTGAATTTTTTTCAAAAATTTGAAATCAGTCCATCGATATCTACTTAAGTCCAGAAAATAAAAAAAATTGATGACAAAAAGTTTCGAGGCGAAATATTGAAATTTAGGATTTTTCGCTTTTCTTATTTTTCACCTAATCGTTCCAAAGAACGTATATGTGAACAAAACATTTCTTTATATAAATTTTCCCTCAGAATCGAACGGTAAAGTAGTTGAAATTCTATGTGTACTCTTTTTTGAAATATACTAAGAAAACACACTTTTTTGAGGTACAACTTTAAGAGCAAATATCTCTGAAACAAAAAGAGATAATTAAATTCTGTTTGTGAATTTGTTATTAGCGTAGCTAATTCTTTAAAAAATAGTATAAAAAAATTTTTGATAAATTTTAAAATTTCTGATCTAAAAAATCAATATTTTAATTATGTTTGGAAGTTACTTTCCTTTTAATTTAATAATTACATAAGACGAGGAAATTATGCAATACTCAAAAAAAAGTATTAGCTTGTAAACTGCCGAAAAAAGAGAAAATATCATTATAAGAACTGAGACGGTAAGGTAAAATACAGTGTCCCTTCATTCTGAGATAATTTTTTTTTATTTATTGTTTTCTAATACGATAGCAATAGTGTGTAACTTAAAATGAACAATCTGTATTTGAAAACCCTCTCCGAAAAAAATATCTGGGTGCGCCTCTGGTTGGGTGGGCACAGCGTTACAGGAGTCCACCCCTCACGACGGCCCTGTATATAACAGGAACTAATCCTGAAATTCTTTGTTTTCATTTCAATAAATTTGTTTATGTATAATGTATTTTCGATCTTGATAACTGTTGAGCAAATAAAAAGAAACATCTGAAAGAAACATCTTCGGTTTGACAAAGCCGTAAACATTTCCGTTGTCCGTCAAATTTGCATTTGTTTGTCAAACATTAACAAAGATCCCATCTGGGCTATTAATGAAATCACGTCGCGTTTGATACGGCAAACAGAGCGTCTCTTTGAGAGCTGTCTTTCAGTGTTTCAGCTTCAGGCTTCAGGAGACAGCCGTTAAGAGTTATTTTTGTAGCAATTAACTTCAGATTTCGGAGATCGCACGACGTTATGACGTGAAACTGACGCCGGAGCCGATATTTTTAGCCCCTGGAGCTGAGCTGAAACTGAAACTGAAACTGAAATGACCCACTGTACATCAGGACACGGGAAGTGCATTTCCATTTTACTGACAGGTTGTTCTTTATTTATTAGCGTCGTTTCAGGGAGCGGAAAAATGAAATGAAATATCTCCAAAATTCTACAAGCTATTTTTAACCACAGTTAAAAATGAAAAATACAATTTTTAGTATTTTTACTCTAAAATTTTTCATATAAAGCTGAAATAATCCATAAAATACCCTTGTTCGGTTCTAAAATGTAGGTAGACTTCGATGAACTGATTTTAAATTTACAAGCAGAATTTAAATATCCCTTTTCGTGGCTCACAGTTGCACCTCAAAAATGTGTTTTTTTATATATCTCTAATATAGGTAGGTAAAAATACAATTTCAACGATTATACCAGAGATATTCCGATCATTATAAATGCAAAAAAAATATTATTATAATATTTATTGAAAGTATGTTGTTATCCATTCTTTTCTTCGATCCGACGAAAACTGACATCTTTCTGTGTTTTTAAATCAGAAAGTGCATTCATTATTCCGGAATTTTAGTGTAGTTGCTAGACTAAGAAATATAATAGTCCGGGAATATTTTTTATTTCGTACTGTGTCACATTTCCATTTTTTCAATTGTGATTTCAGTTCGGTAAATGTGACTTTACGGTATTATTATTCTTTACTGTATTGTAAATATAAATTTCGTAAGTTTTTACTAATACCTCTTTTAAATGATTTTAAAATATTAGTTCAGTTTTCTATTTTGTATTTTGCTTTAGTTTTAGAGGATCAGGAATTAGAGCGCTCAGAAATGTTTGCTCTAATTCCAGGTCTGCTGAAACCAAAGAACATTCTGGAACAGTTTTGGCTGTTCTAGATTGTACTCTGGTTCCAGTGAGTCAGGAATTAGAGCTCTCAGAAGTGGTTGCTCTAATTCCAGGTCTGCTGAAACCAGAGCACATTCTGAAACAGATTTTGCTGTCTGGATTGTGCTCTGGTTTCAGTGGGTTGGTTGAAACCTGAGTACAAAATAAAATTAATTACATATTTTTCATTGAAAATAAAGTTTTTTTAGTTTCCATTTATTTATTTTTACTATTTCTTTTTGATAGCAATTTACATTGCGATTTTGGTAATTATTAAAAATTTTGCCCCCCCCCCCCAGAAAATTTTGAACTGTTGGCGCCCGTATACTAGATATCCAATATTGTAATTAAACTATAATAATACTTGGAAAAAACAAACGTACTGTTATAGGAACTATTCTTACATTATACTATATTCAGTCTTATTTAAAATTTTATCTTGTATAATTCCTTATTATAGATATTAGATATTAATTTCATGACTTTTCTTACACTATAAAACTTTTATTATTATCAAATCATTTTATTCTTACATAATGAGTCATGAAAATTATTTATTTTTATTCTAAATTAAAAAGGTTGAACATTCAGCACGAATAGATCTACAACAAATCAAAAATTATTAGCAATTTTCAGCGTGCATTATGAACATTTGTATATATGAAAATAATTAATTAAATATTAATTCGTATCAATTATTTTTTGATTGGAGCAGATACCGCCCTGAAAATGATATTGGAATGTCCGGGTACCAGACAATGGGATTTGATAATTTCATTCGAATCATCAATATGTAATGAATATATTATTTTCATCATATCGGATTAAAATATATAAAATTGCTATAGCTGATAAATTGAGCAAAGTTTATAATGGCTGTAGAACAATGAGGTAGTTTTATTGGAAATAATTACCATATTTCACTATTAATTACCAAATTGCTGTGTCATTTTAAAAACTGCAAAAATTTCATTAAATTTTACGAAAAATGTGTAAAGATAGAGTTTTATCACATTTTATAGAATGAAAGGATCAACTACATAAATTAAAGTAGTATTAAAACATGTATAACCTTAACAGAATGTTTTTAAAATTCTTCAAGATTTACCGAAAATTTTGTACGTTATATCCTATATATTAGTGGAGTTAAGATGGACGATTTTTGGAAAAATAATTATTACATTATAATGTAGAATAATATTTAAATAAAAAATATTTATAACAACATTTAACCCAGACTTATAAGAATAAAGAAAAAAATTAGACTATGTTCTGAAAACTACAAAAAAATATATTTCCTACAACCGGACATAAAGTACATACTGTATGTTCTGTTTTGAGTTTGTAAAGAGTTACTTTTCACTCACTAGTGCTTTAAAGAGGATTGGACTTTTTTTAAACAGAATAACAGTTCCTACCTACTTACTTTAATGTAATAGTATATTACATGTGAGGTGGGAAATGTTTCATTACAGCCGAGGGCTTATTATATGACCGAGAGGCGAAGCCTCGAGGCTCAGATATAGCGCAAGGCTGTAATGAAACTCCCACCGAACTATGTATACTATTTTATTCACAATTATCCAAATTAACTTCTACTCATATATCGCCTTTTTCCAATAAACTAAATTAATGTACGGTAGTAGTCTATGAAAACAAATGTTTAAATTTATTTTAATATATTTGACAGCACTGATCACCTTACTTTTAGAGATTTATGACAGTATTACTAGGCAACCATAGTAAACACTTCCCCCCCAAGGGATTTTAAAGTATTTCCCACCCGTGAGATTGTCATTGCAGTTAAAAATGACATACGTTTCTAACCTTTGACAGGTTAGGAATTGACATATTACAATAGTGGTTGTGAATAATAACTATTCCTAACTATAAATTTGAAATAGATAAGTAAATAGATTTTTAAATATCGGTTCATTTACTATTTGTATATAAATACACTTTAAAGTTACTACCAAAATATTTTCAATTTTATTGGCAATTTTGTTGATTGACAGCAGCATCAGTGGAAAACAAATCACTTCATTTCAACCTTCATTTCAGTTGTGACAAAGACCACTTCGAAAATAAGTGACTCAACTGATGTGAGCTGAGATTTTATATAAAAAGAATACAGATACTGATAGTAATTTGTGAATTCTATAAAGCTTCGTGTTCAATATGATACTTCACAGAAAATTGTAAAAGCTTCAATTAAAGTGTAGAAAAGGGATAAGATTAAATCATGAAAAAATGTTTGAAATTTAATCTTCTTTACAATAGTTAAAGATGCACTGTTGAGAATTAATTACAAAGAGCGGGTGCACTTTAAAATATTTTAATTAGTTTCCGACAGGGCGTTAAATCTGGCGGGAGTACAAGACATGTATTTGCATTTCCATTGATAATCAAAGACAAAACAGAAAAATCGAAACAGAGGGAATTGGTTCGGGCGCGGAAAGTTCGGGCGATAAATCCGGGAGGCAGCCAGGCGAGCGGACCGGCATATTAAAGCCCGCACATGAATCACCAACTTTTTCACTTAATTGGACAATTAAAATAAGAAGAGATCCCGGAAAGCTTACAGCTTTCGTTTCGACAATTTCCCTTTAAACTTCAAGACTGTTGCGCGATTTTTTGTGCAATAAAAAGTAATACGAGGGAGGGATTCATGCCGGTATTCTTTATTGCTCCCTCGGAGTCTTAGCTACCATGCTAATCAAATCGTGTCAAAGGATTAACGGCTTTATCGTCAGCTGAATGGAGCCTTATGCTCAACAGTCATATTCGTATCAGATGGAACAATCGGTAGAATGCAGAGAAACTACGATGGTCACTGGATGATGATGACGAATGATGACAGGAATTTTGATATCATTGTAGAGCTAATTTAATATATATTCTTGTAAATAAAATTAGGCCTTTAGGTTCCTGTATTATTTTGTTTTTATTTTAATATAAAATCGTCAATTGAATGTGGACGTTTCAGGTATAGTTAACCCATCATCTGCTACAATAATGTAGTGAAATATAATATTATGAAGTATTCTATAAAAGATTTTGTTACAAACTCACCAAGTAAAATGTTATTAGATTTACATTGAAGGAATTAAGTGTGTGTTTGAAGTAGTCACAAATAGTGGTACAAAAGTTGTGGTAAATATTTACAATTGTTCGTTAGTAAACTAATGTACATTCCGAAAAAAATCCACTGGTCATTATGCTCAACAATCATACTCCTATCAGCTGTAACAATCGGTAGAATGCAGAGAAACTACAACGGTGATGGTCACTTATTTCTCTGGCTGATGATGATGAATGATGACAGGATGCTACAAGATATTTTGATATCATTGTAAAGCTAATTTTATGTACTTTCCGAAAAAATCCACTGGTCCTTATGCTCAACAATCATATTCGTATCAGCTGTAACAATTGGTACAATGCAGAGAAACTACGACGATGATGGTGACTTACTTCACTGGCTGATGATGACGAATGATGACAGGATGCAACAAGATATTTCAATATCATTGTAAAGCTAATTTGACGTACATTCAAAAAAAAATAGTTGTGGCAAGGAATGTAGAGCTGTACGGCAGGAGAGAGTTTTGTCAAATACATCATCAAACATAGGCGGCGCTTGAGTTGTTTGGGACTCGACGAGCGCAGCTATGAGTGCTCCAAAAACATGAATGATGACATTACATATACTCAAATCCTACAGTACTTATATTAACCACATGCTTTAATACTACTTTATCTCAAAAATCATCTAAGACATTTTTAAATGAATCAGGGCGTCAATTACCTAAGTTGATTTTTTACTTCTGGTATATTAGTGTTTCAACAAACATATCACATTATATTTATTCGTTGCTCTTCTAGAAGATTACTTATACCGAGAGTATTTTTTAACGTGAAACATGGGATTTATCATCATTTTGTAGGGTGAAATCGTGTGATTTCCGAAGTAAATAAATGTTAATACTGGCAGTTTTATACATAAATATCAAAATTAATGAAATATTCAAAACGAGCTGTAGATTAAACTAACGAAACTACCAACACACAATGAAGCACAAATTGTCAACGTCAAAATCAATCAATGACATTAATAACAAGAATGATATATTTTTTTGTTGTTGGTTAGATGCAGATAGCATATGTACTCCTCTGTAACACGTACGATAATGAGATAGCGAGTAAAAATCTCATCTGAGTTATGCATATAGTTTAATAATTCTCTTAACAGAAATTGATGACGTGATGATAAACCGCGGGAAATAAAGTGTACATACGTAGAGATGTCATGTTGAAACTTGTCAAAATGGATTTAGGATTTAAGGATAGTCAAAATGGATATTTTCGTTGAAATCTGGAAACAGATTTTTTTTCTGCTCGTGTGATTTCATCTCTTGACTTCGTCTCGAGTCGAAACTTTAAACTATTAAATATTACTTATTTTTATCTACCTCGACATTCCGGATTTTGGCAACTCGTACGAGTAAATAGACTTATCGTTTTCGTCGTAGAATAGAATTGAATTGTAAGTTGGAAACAATGAGTGTAGCACATTAGTAAGACAAAGTGTAGTAAATTGATTTAGTACCCGTCACATATCCTACATTAGTCAAATCATAATCCCTAACAAAGTAGAATTCAGAGTCATTTAGCATAGTTTCCCGCGTTAAGGACCCTTGTCAAGAGTTTGTCAAATCGCGTAATCATGGCAAACTAGATGCGAGGCCGTTCACCGTGCCAATTAAAGATATTACTATTGCTCTAAGTAATTACAACCGCGACAAAAGAAGCACGTCACCGCTCACCGCCGTCTTAATTAGTTTCTAACAATGGGCTGGACTGAATAGACTCATATATTTCCCTGGAATCTCAACTATTCCCTATGTAAACTAGATGAAATGTGCTTTCGGAGATGAAATTCTGGATTGCAGGCATTCTCCGCTCATATGGGACTAATAAAGTTCAATAGATGCTACACTATTCTAAATTAACATCTACACTCATGTCACCAGCAAATGGTACTATATTTATTACCATATTTGTTCCACTTTCATACTCATATGACTTTTTAAAATGGCACAATGTACATTAATAAAAAAAATATTTAGTACATGTTTTGTTTTTAATAATGTATCTCAGAAATTTGTTACTAAGGGGTATCAAGTGATTTTTGATGACAACAATAACTTCTATATGTTAGATCATTTCAAATACTTAATATATAATATATAGAATATTTATTACTTACTATTAAAAACTACACCAAATCTTGATGAAACATACCTGCAAACAAAAAATAAATTAGTTATTTAGATTACGTTATTGTTAAAAAAAAAACTAATTATTTACGTATAGGTGACCAAAAGAGAAGAAGGGCGTAAATCTCTTTAGGCCTGTGGTATTACATTCAACGTTTTACGCACTACTGTTGTCAAATGGAATGTAATTTTTTCTACTCCATACTGTATATGTTATTTTTTTGTACGCCTGACATAAAGGATACATAAGTTATATTCATCCTATAGTAGATATGAAAAACATCTGACTTGTTGTCAATTCATTTTATTCTTTTGAAAATGAAAAAAAAATCCTAAATACCTAATCAAATCTATACCCTAATATTCCGGGTGGAAATGAACTTAATGTCATAAATTTAAGGGTGAGTAGTATGACATGTGTAGATTTCAAAAGTAAAATATTTTTTTAAAAATTCGCATATTAAAGGGTAGTTTTCATTAAACTACAAATTTTGGTACCACTGGACCATTGCCAACGCATTTGCATTATTTATCTATTACACAATTATTTTCGTCAAAAATACTATTTAATTTAATTGTTAAGAATAATATCTTGTACAATTAATTTTGAATGTATTTTTGATAACCATATTTATAATAAAATATGAATTAAAACAGCAGTAAAAAAAAGTTTCCTTAAGAAAAGTAAAATTTGCGTTTTTCGAATTTTTAAAAATATTCTTTCATTTTCGTAATCTACACATGTCATACTACTCACCCATAAATTAACATTAACTTTATTTCCAGCCGGTATAATAATATTATCTAAATTTGTATCACACCTCTTAATATTTCTCTATGTGATAAGCAAATGTCTCAAATGTTCGTTTACGTGATCATAGCTTTAAATGTGTGAATATCTAAATCTTATTATTTTCTCTTTGTGAAGATCGTAGAAAAAGTATACTGTACAACTAGAGTGGAATTATCATGCAAAAAATAGTTAAGTATCACAATAATTCGAGTTGTCGCTTCGCTTATTTTACAAATAATTGTCTTCGATCGTTGAAATAACTGTTCTTAATATTTAATATACTAATGGTCTCATTTCATTGGTAAAAACAAATTTTTGATTTAAAAATTTTATGTATGTTTGAAATCTTGGAGTTGACAAAACAAGTGCTGGTCTTTCCAAAGACTGTTTTAATCTGAGTTAAACTCCTTTGTTTCCGCAGCAAAGAAACTAAAATGTTTGAAGTAGTTGACAATAAAAACGTGAGGTTTTCGTTTATGATTTCTAGATGACAAACTTCTTGTCTTTGAACTAGTAAATCAGTCTGGGAAAGTTCAAATCCTTGCAATTGGTAAAAGTTTGCTAAACAAATACTACCAAATCCTTACTGCTTGTAATGTTGCAAATAAAACTAAAATTTTATTTAAGTAGCTAAAATCTCCAGTAAGTCTGTAAAACAACAATATTGTTTTATGAGTTCAGTGGAACAATTCTTAAAATAACTCTGACAATCTAGATGCAATTGGAAAAACAAGTGCACTACGTAAACAGTCTAATCAAGGAAGATGCATCTTTAAGTTTTGATAAATTACACCAAGTTTCAATTAGGGAAATTGAACGTTTGTTTGATGTTTTTCCTTAACTTTCAACGCGTCTAGCATAATTTAATTAACAAAGAAAATTATTAGAACTCTCCTTTCCAGATAGCAGTTTACTTTCAAACCATTTACTTTTTGTTCATTTCATTCATTTTAAAAAGAAAGAATACTATCTTCTATTTTTTGGACTAATCCCTGATTCTTAGAAGAAATTTTTGCATGATTGTTACACATAAGTAAAATAGGTTATTGTGTAATGAGTGCAGAAAAGCATTCATGTCTATGCGAGTATACTTTTTGCGGCACGAGACGTAATCGAGGGTCGCAATTTTATATGAGCTTGTATATGAACTTTTTATTATTTAAGTATTTTACACTTATTTCTTTAATTTTCACAAAAACAATCGGATTGTTATCTAAATATTATTGTATCGAATCACTGTGTATATTTTGGGTATATCTCTAAAATGGAGTAAATTACATAAGTACACTTTTTCTGTATATACCTTTTTTCGGAACGATTTGGTGAAAAATGAGAAAAATGAAAAAGCCGGTAATTTAGTTTTACGTTCGAGAACTTATTGCCTCCATTTTTTTATTTTCTGGACTTAAGTATGCAAATATTGATTCGCTGATTCCAAAATTTCCAAATAATTCAACTATGTCTTATCGTTCTCGAGATATTTCCGATTCAAGAGAAACACAAAATAGTTATTTGTGTATCAAGGTTGTAAAAGTAATCTTTTTGGCCGAATCCGAAGTTTGCAGCCGAGGTAAAGTCGAGGCTACAAATCAGATGAGGTCCAAAAAGAACTTTTAGCCGAGGTGCACACAACATTTTTTAGGCGATTATAACAAGAAATTATGAATTTTCATTGTAAATAAATTTTTAGGCGGCTGGTACATAAATTTTTGTTTTTCGTATCTGCTGGCAACCTTAAAGTATCAATTTTTATTTGACATCTGTTAAAGTCAAAATTTTTGGCTGCTTGTTTGTTCATTATTGATTTACATAGTTCATATTAATGTGATTAATTATTTTAGAATATAATAACAAGTGTAAGTAAAATTTTAACTATTCCTTTACAAATATTAATGAAAAAGTAATTAATTTGCGAGTAAAAATACTACAACTATTGTCATACGGTAATGACGGAAATAGTAATGGAAAACATGCCATGAATGATATATCTATATTTTAAATATTAAAAATTATTTTGTAATTATTAAAAATCATTAAATAAATTGGGTTGTACAATCAATAAAGACAGATTAAAAGTGAATTGAAAATAAATCTAGCACTTAACAGCAAGCAAAAGAGTATTCCTGTTTCCAACAATAGTTTGCAAAAGTGCAACTTTAATGCGAGAAATGAAATCGGCTAAAAATGCAGCGAATGGCCGTAAATGAAATAATAAAGTAAAAATAAGATTAAAAGTACTTGATTTTCTCGTTCCTCGATACAAATTATAGCGTAACAATCCGGAAATGAAGAAAACTTTCAACAAAACTAAATTAAAAACTCTTTGAAACTCATCGAAAGCTGCAACATCCACCACGTGGCGAATGAAAGCTTGAAAGCCCTGAAAGCTCAGGAAGTGCATTTTCAACTCGGACAATCCTATTTCAACCACTGCTTTATCCTATTTACATGGCACAAAACTCCTAAAATATTTACACTAATTGTCCTTCCTCAAATAGTCACTAAATAATTGCTTGCGTATTAAGAGAAATTTCAATGTTTCTTCGTATAATGATCATTATTAACTTTAACGGGAGCAAGCCATACACCCCTGAAAAGATATTACGATGAAGTTTTCAGTTCAATTGTGACATTCATCATCATTATCTGTGGCAAAATATTCGTAGGTGAAACAAGGCCTCAACTTCTAAAGCATTCTTATCTACACATCTAATGGTAGTTTTATGTTTCCACTATCAGAATAATAATTAGGATTATTATATTGGTCAAGTTCGCAAGTTTTATATTCTAACTATAATTGATTATTATGAAGAATTAATGAACGTTTGTAATGTTCCTTTAAATATTTAAATTCTGTATTGTCCGGTGTTGTATATTGTCTTATTTCGACAAGATTTTGTCTCGGTATATTGAGATGAGACGAGATAGTTGGTTAAGACGTCTCGTCACGTCTGGGAATCGAACCCCAGATCTCACACTGCATTCAATTCGAATGAGGTCTTGCACGATTTTTCATTTTTAGCTCTAATCAATAAAATAATGAAACATATTAGACCCGTTTTTAATAATGAAAAAAAATCCCATTTCCTCCCTTGTCCAGTAACGTATCAAGGTTCTTAGCCAATTTCACTTCGTTTTAAACGTCAAATATAATGTTTTAACTACTAACCTGACAATTTAATAATATTTTGCAAATATAGTGAAACACAAATGCCTTACAATGCTTTAAATCACAGACTGTCCACTTTACCAACTTTCGAACGCGCCAAAGCAGAATATTTGGGATCTGGCATCCACATGTTCAAACCAGAACCTACGGACGTCACAATTTTTGTGACTTTTTTTAATATGATACTTTAAAACTATATTATATAACAAAAAATATAAATAAAAAGAATTACAAAAACCAAAAAAAGGTTCACTTAATTTTTTTGCAAGACCTCATTGAAGCGCGCAAAGTAAAACCAAGTGACCCACCGCTGCACGTAATTGTAACATATTACTTTTCCGTTTGCAATATTGCATGTAGATAACATCGATAAACTTCGACTGAGGTCATAAATACAGTTAAAAATTAAACTTCTGTGACATTCCCAATCTTTATTTATTTTTCTGGCGTCGATGGTATCAGGAATTATCCTGCTGTCCTAGCGGTGCTAAGTCCTCGAATTTATGTCCTGCAATCAACACAGCGGTGGAATATAACAAACAGTGGGTCGGTATGCGGTATTGTGCAAACATCTGTTTTACCGACCGGCTGATTTAATTGATCCGCTATTTTAGCCTCACACGAGGTGGGGGGTTACAACTTCTGATTTCCCGTAAAAATTTACGAGGGTGACCTGCTCTCCGATTTTTATAACTTGGTCATTATTTCACAATCAGGATCGGGCTAAAATGGTTTTAAAATCAAAAATAATTGGGGTTTTACATTTTTATAGCTGTACAATTAATGTGGAATGCATGTTGCAACTTCAAATGTTAATTACATTTAAATTTGGTTTTCATTTATAACCACATTTTGATGTGGTTTAATGTCATTCCTAATAAAATCGAAGGAGACATGCAGAGACAGTTTTATAAATCTAATAGTTATTTATGGTACAAGTGTGTTACATTACAGATAAGTTACGTGAGAAAAGTTTAGCTCACGAGGCCGTTAGGCCGTGTGTGGTATTTTTTCAAGTGACTTAGGTAATTAACACACGTGTACCATACAACATTTTATCCAACACATTTTAATCATTGATATAAAATACATATAAGATTTTTGACAGATGGAATTTCGAAATGATATTTAGGAACAAAATAGTATAGAGAAGGTTTTATAACGTAGTTACTATGATACGAACCAAAAAACAGTGAGCTAATATATTTAGCTCACTAGTGACTTATGACCTACTTTATTTATCTAAAAACAGCATACTTATCTCGTTATAATTACGCGGTGTTGGATAAAGATCTATATTATTAATTAAGGTTGCCAAGTATCTTGTCCGAAAACGGAAAACATTTGACAACAGAAACGAAAATTGTGAAGTCAGGAATGATTTTATTTATTAATTTTAAAATTACTTCAAACTAATATTTTTGTTCGTTTACTATCAGTTTCTATTAGTAATTCTGTGAGACTAGACGGGACGAAATTTTCCTTCTGCTCGTGTCGTCTCATTTTAAATGTTAAATATTTTATCTCGTTTCGTAGATCTATAATTATTTACAGACAGAGCCAATCAGAAGCAATAATATTTGATTTTATTAACAGTTATTTAGTTTTGTTGAGAATCGAACCCTAGATGTTAGTTTAAATTTGAGTACACAAAACTAGTAAATTAACACTGTCTTTAGTAAAAATTAAAAAGGAGTCCTGTCATTTAGGAAGATTTAATCTTGTAAGGACGTTAATATTCAAAGAAGGATATAAAAAGGACAAAACTTTGTAACTTCCACAAAAATGTATTATTCACAAATGTAGGTACGTTCTGCACAATTCCTTGTTGCATTGTATCTCCTCCGACTAAAATTGTTGCGCTTTTTCAAAGTTTTTACACATGCATTCTTTAAACTTTAACGATTTTTGCTTCTCTTTTATACGGGACATACGAAATTGGCAAAAAACAGCGTAATTCCCTTCTTTGATATCTGCTTTAAACGGTTTAAGTTAAGCGATTTCACAAATTTTATAAATCTGGCGACAAGAAGATTTGATCGTGTCATTCTTTTTTTGCTCTTTATGAATATTTCTGTAAATTATAAAATTATACCGTGAGTTTCAGCTAAAATGCAACATATTCGAATCTGTCATTAGTCATTACTACGGATACCACTTGTTGTATGGCACCGTATCTTTCCAGATAAAATGCAACATAGGAAATATAGGTTGTCAATGTCATGAGATTAACTGTCAAATAAACTTATAATACAGATGAAATGATTGTTGATTGATTTATATCCTGATCGTCCTAGAACAAATACTACTACAGTTTCAAGAATATATTCATAATTTAGACTTAGTGCATGTTTAGATACAAAACTTAATAACAGGAGAAGATTAAAACCAGTGCGAAATGAAGATAATACAAATTATATATTACGAGCAATAGAAGAAAATAACCAACTTTCTACAAAAGCTTTGGCAAATCAATTAAATATCAGCTAAATATCTCTATATCAATTACTAAAAGACGAAAAATTTCATTCGTACCATTTTCAAAATCACCAAGAGATAAGGAACAATGACGATGAAAAAAGAATTGTATTTGTGAACTACTTTTTGAGAAAATTTATATCGATCCAAATTTCAAGAACAAAATTTTATTTACGACTGATGAAGCTACTTTTTTTTACAACAGGAGAAGTAAATTCGTAAAATTGTAGATTGGGATTTTCAATGTGGGAAATCATATAGCTGAAGGTTCACTCTTATCTTGTGCACCAAATTAGAACTACAATTATAAGACGCGCGGTTTTATTTGCTTCTTAAGCTGTGCCTTTAGTTCTGGTCAATTTTTGGCCGAAACCGAAACCAAAATTTCGGTGCAACCCTCTTACCAATGTCATTTTCTGAAACCAATAAACAATTGAACATTCCATGGATGTTATGAATTATATCAGTTCTTACATATCTTCAAACCGACAACTCCGGCTTTTATGATACTCATAACAATTCTAGATATGTAAATAGTTATCACATGGTGTCTGAGTGCTTCGAAAACCAATATAAGGTCTAGGTCCTTTGCTGAGGCTTTAAGTAGATAACCTATATCGTTAAAATACAACTCAAACTTGGTACAAAACAGTTCCTTAGGTACATAAGACCCTGTTCCACCTAGGAATATTGTGCCATAGAAGATGCTGATATCTTAGAGAGCTAAATTAAGTTTGATTGAAAAAAAAAATACATTTATTGAAATAGTTTCGTAAATTGAAATTGTTTGCTAAATTAACTGACTTTATAAATAGCAGTAGTGTACCACTTAAAATGAACACTCTGTATGTAATAATCCGAATTCGAAAATCTGTACTGTGGATTACAAATAAATAATTAGCCAGATTGGAATAAGTTAAAATGTTCAATAAGGATTTGTGATTGTTATGAGAGCTGAATTCGTATATCATTGTCCTGATTGTTGACGAGGCTAAGTAGGTTAGAATAAACATCTCCATAGCAACGCGGCGATATTTAATTTGCAGAACAACAAGTGAATGAGCAAGAGCTGCAAAGTAAACAGAATGGAGAACACCTGTGATTTTAGCGTTTTGCATATTCAGTGGGTAAATAAGCCAGCTGGAGCTGGTTCTGCTTGCTTGTTCCAGGCTCCTGCACTTAGCTGGCTTTGATTTCGTCTTTGTGATACGTGGAACTCACACTCGGCTAATTATCAGCGGAGTTATCAGCGTTTACATACCGGCTTTTTCATAAGTTCGCGAGAATTCTGCTTCACAGTTAATAATGGTCTGGCTACCAATTTGTACAACAAATGCAGTAAAGTCAAATCATTTCTTTGTGATACGCGAGGACTCATTCTCGGTTAATGATCAGCTTCGTAGTTATCAACGTTTACATACCGGCTTTTTCATAAGTTTTACAGAATTCTGCTTCACAGTTAATAATGATCTGGCTACCAATTTGTACAACAAATGCAGTAAAGTCAAATCATTTCTTTGTGATACGCGAGGACTCATTCTCGGTTAATAATCAGCTTTGTAGTTATCAACGTTTACATACCGGCTTTTTCATAAGTTTTACAGAATTCTGCTTCACAGTTAATAATGGTCTGGCTACCAATTTGTACTACAAATGCAATAAAGTCAAATCATTTCTTTATGATACGGATATGAAGGAGTCAACTTCGCTTAACAATCAGTTTCGTAGTTATCAACGTTTACGTACCGGGTTTTTCATAAGTTCTCAAGTACTTTGCTTTATAGTCAATTATGGTTGGGTCCCAATTTATACAATAAACGCGGTAAAGTAAAATAATATCTTTGTGATACTCATCACATCACTCATCATCCTCGGTTAATAATCAGCGTTAGGTTCCCAACTTAGTGGAATTTCCACTAAAACTGGTGGTTTGGATACTCCTCCTAGCGAAAAATTATTGTTTTTAGTGGCTGCTGGTTTTATCTAGTGATTTAGTTTACTTTAGTTAGTGGTAAAACAAAACACTCAACCTCTGAACTATTAACATATTTAATTTTTTTGTTATGTCAATTACGTAGTGTTTCGTTTCGTGTTTGATTGTGATTATTTGCGATATTGGTGAGGTGGTCTTTAGTCTTTACTTCTTTAGTATGCTTCTTAAAGGCACTTTTATTAAAAAAGTGTGTTCATAATATGAGCCATTATCTCTATAATAAAGTGATTTTCTAATAAATTGAAGTCTTTTACTTAATTTAATAATCAAATAATACCTTAAAACAGTGTCTGCCAAACTGTTTTACCTTATGGCATATTAGGCGAAGAGAATTTATTTTGCGGCACATAAAATATACTTTATGAGTATGAATAACAATAAAAAATTCTAATTATACTAACATAAAATAACATTGTTTTATAGACATAAAACTCATAACATAATGTTAATAATGAGGGGTGGAATTTATTTTGAGAACGAATTTTGTCAAAACGCGACTCTGAAACACGTAATTCCTCATCTAATATTTGTAATTGTCCCCTTTTTTTCTATTTCATTTCCATAAATGCCGAAAATCCTAAATCTAAAGGGCAATATAAAAACTAGAAGAGGAGCCGAATATTCGGTTACGGTTTTGGTTTCGCCTAAAGATCGTGTTTCGGTCGGACACTAATTATTAATAATTATTATTCTATAAAATTTTCTTGTCAATATAACGTTTTCGTAATAAATTGTACATGGGTTGATATTATGCCATAGTTAAAATTACATTGTCTCATGTAGTTTTGATAAATTAGTATGGTAATAATATTACTGTACTTAGTTATCAGTTTACTTTTGTGAAAATAAAGGATTAATAACCTGAAACCTGGGAAGAAATTAATACAATATACCTATAATTTTACAAAAAATGTAATTGACAATATTTTTAAAAGGAAACTTTACTTCATTCACATAAAAAATTGAGAGAATATTATGGTAGTAATTATATATTAATCATCAATTTGGTCTCATACAACTTTTTATGAACCAACTTTAATTTTTGCAAAATAATTTCTGAAAATGGTGCCCTAATTTAAAACTTTCCATATGAAAGTCTTTTTCTTTTCGGGCTGCTGTATTATTAAACTAAATTAGAAACACAGGTGCAGTAGTTTACCTCGCGTAAAACGTTCCTAGAATGTAAATATTTCCTAAGAACTCTGCTGGAGAATAAACTCTTTGACGAATATTTTTAACTTGGGTAGTACACTGAAGTTTTAAAGTAAATAATGTAATAAGAAAAATGTCACTCAGAATTAGATTCAGGTAAGTCGGACTTAGTGAAGAAGGTAGGTTTGTCTCTAAATCCACCGTCGTTAAGGAGGACGAATATTGTTTTGAATTTAAATATTGTAAGAATTGCTTCCACTTAAGTTATTTCGCATATTTTAATTTTACTTACACAATGTCTCTGATTTTCTCAGATAAACTTTTATTTTTAAGTACTTATTTTTATTACTTTTCACAAAATCACGAAACAAAGTATAAGTAAATCTCGATTCTTCAGTTTGTGGCTAAAAATAAATTTCGTGTAAAATAAAATTTTATCGATAAAATCAAGTTTTGCGATATAACTCATAATAATTTACAAAAAAAGTTGGTTTTAATTTAGTGCATGTATTGGGCGATAATTAAATATTTAAAAAATAAAGATTTTTTTTAATCATTTGTTATTTATTATTTTCAATCTGGGAAAACACAAATATAAAAATAAATTCCCAATTGGATTTGCGAAAAAAGTAATAACCTTTGAAAAAGTTGTCGTTGAGATATTAGCACATAAACTTTTTTTGAAAGATCGGAGAAAATAATCAAAAATATAAACTCAGGATTAGATATGGTTACGATTAAATAAATAAATAAAAAGTGACAGTAACGTCGCCAGCCAATTTTTATTTGGATCCGATATTTTTTAGGGTAGGCACCCAAAGTATTAAAAACAATATTTTTTAATAAAAAAATATTATTTAACACAGCAGCTTTCAGAGTGGGCCAGTTTTCGTTTGTCGATTATGAACAGAGGGATGAAATGAATGATGCTATTATGATTACCTAAATTGCCTAAATGATTATGATGACGATGATGACTTAGATCATTTAAGACACACAACAGCGCGAAGGAACGAGATGTACGAACACACAATTTATATAAAGATACTTTTATTTACATTACAATCAAATTATAATTAAAATTAACGTTGGTAGGTTTGTGGTTTAGGATCAATGAAGAAAATAAAAATTTTATTAAATAATTTTGTATTTTACTACGAGGACGTTTCGATCCTACTCAGTCATCATCAGCACTTATAATGCAGTTTACAAATGGAAATACACTTTAAAAATATTTTAAATGTAAAATAATTTTTACATGAGTCGATGTGTTTAAATTAACCAAAATTGTGTTGACAAACGCGAAATATTCCAAAAATACTGGTTTTTGTGTCCAAAATTTTGATTTTGGGAAATAGTGTACATTGATAGACCTCGAAGCGCTAATTTCAAATTTTCAAACGGAATTTAATTATCTCTTTTCCTTCCTGAGATATTTGCTGTCAAAGTTGCACCTCAAAAAAGTGTGTTTTTTGTATTTATCTCTAAAATGGATAGAGATACAATCTCAACGATTATACCAGTCGATTCTACGGGAAAAATTACATAAAGAAATGTTTTCTCCACATATACGTTCTTTGGAACGATTTGGTGAAAAATGAGAAAATCGAAAAAACCTAAATTTCAAAATTTTTTCGAGGAACTGTTTTTCTTCAAAACTTTTCATTTTCTAGACTTAAGTAAATAACAATGCGCTGATTCCAAATTTTCAAACAGAATTCAAATATCTCTTTCCGTTCTCGAGATATTTGAGTTCAAAGTTGAGTTTTGGCAATACCTAAAAAAAACAGTATTTTTAGGTATATCCCTTTAAGCGTTAGGTTTACGACTTTGTCGACTTCACCAATCGATTCTACGGACAAAATTACATAAGTATACCAATTTTTAGATTTTTATTCCAACGGATACAATTTTTAGAGCAAAAAAACGAAAATCAGCGAAATCGAAAAAATTGCCTGATGAACCCCTTACGATTTTTTCGATTTTTGGCCATTTTCAGTTTTTTCCTTCTAGAAATTCTATCTGTAGAGATAAAAATCTGAAAATTGGTACACTTATGTAATTTTGCCCGTAGAATCGAATGGTGAGGTCACCGAAACCATAAACCTAACCATTTAAGGGGTTTACCTAAAAAACCTGATTTTTTAGGTATAATTTTAAACCCAAATATCTCGAAAACGGGATGAGATAATTGAATTCTGTTTAAAAATTTGAAATCAGCGCACCGATATCTACTTAACAGCAAAAAATAAAAAAATTTGAAGACAAAAAGTTTCGAGGTGAAAAATTGAAATTTAAGATTTTTCGTTTTTCTTATTTTTCACCTAATCGTTCCAAAGAACGTATATATAGGCAAAACAATTCTTTATATAACTTTTCCCGTAGAATTGAATGGTAAAGTAGTTAAGATTGTATCTTTACTCATTTTTGAAATATACTCAAAAAACACACTTTTTTGAGGTACAACTTTGAGATCAAATATCTCCGAAACGAAATGAGATAATTTAATTCTTTAGGTAAATTTGGTATCAGCGTAGCTAATTCTTTAAAAAACGTTACAATCAAAATTTAATAAAATTTGAAAATTTTCCAGTTAAAAATTCTATATTTTTAAATATTTTCGGATTTGCACAAAAATACAGCATCAGCGGCTTTGAAAATTACTTCCCTTGTTATTACTACATATTTTTCCAAGTAATATTCATCTCACAGGTCTAAAAATTCTGACCCGTTCGTGGCTGACAAAATTTTTACTTTATGTACTTTTATTTATATCGTAAATAACTATTTAAGTTTTACCGGCTTATTGAAAAATTTACTCAATAAACATTCACGTGTACATGTTTTAAATGAAAAATTTTGTTCGTTTATAATTTTATATTTTAATATAATCAGGGCATGTAACCGAAAAAAATATTGGTTAACGGTTAACCCTCATAGAGAACGTTATAATAATAAAGGTTTTAGTTCGAAAACCGGTTTTTAAAAATTGGAAACCGGTTTAAACCGGTTAATATATCGGTTAAAAAAATAATTAAAATTAATTAAAAAAAAGTAATTATAAAAATTTGATTAAAAAAATTACATAATAATTAATTAAAAAAAAATATTACCATCTGTGAAAAATATAACAATTTAAAAAAAGCAATTAAATTAATGAACATTCACAAAAATTCCCGTAATATCTTCACAAAAACGCAGGTCACTTTTCAATTTTAAACTTGCCTGTGTTGACAAAAGCCGTATTTATTTGGGACTTTTTAAGTAACCTTAACGGCCAAAGAGACTACCTACATTTTTGACTCTCCAATAAAATGTTAATTGTAAAAACTGTCATGACTCATCTTCAAATACAAATAGAAAACACAGATATAGAAAAAATATTTAAATTTTTTCTTGCTAAATGATATTAAAATAAAGGTTAATGTTCGGTAAAACCGGTTTATTTTTTTTTTTGGTTAACGGTTACCGGTATTTTCGGCCTAAAAAATATCGGTTAAAATTACGGTTAAAGTTCGCAATTTTCGTTGAAAATATCGGTTACCGGTTTTTATTAACCGGTTTTTCTAATCGGTTACATGCCCTGAATATAATTTATGGGCCGTATCAATAGTAATATATGAAAACATTTCATATAGTTTCAATTTAAATAGAGTGGAATTCCCAATTTTTTTAATTATTTCAAAATAAAATTACGTATTATGACAAATGTACTTTAGAAACTTGAGCTCATGTTCCATGTAAGAATATCGTGCTTTAGAATAAGTTAAATAAACGTACCAAATAAACAAAACTTGAATGACGAGGTAAACATTTGGAGCATTATTCTGTGTATACAAGTTCAACTAACGTTGATAGTAATACTTTTGTTTACAAATGAAAACAGAAATAAAAGAACTCGGGACGAAACTCATTTTAATTATGGTTGGGTTACACACTCGTTTTGTTCCATAATAATTAAAAACATTTCCTGAACAATTTTTATTTCCTGCCTCTTGAATGTAACAAAATTTCAATTATTATAATGGCGTAGCCGACAAGACTTTTCAGAAAACAACATAGAGTAAACAGTTCGCTATGGCAACGGTCTTCACGTTGATGTTTAATTTCTACTCAAGCGAATATCATACCGGAATGTTCCTGAGAAATTTCATCCTCTTCCTTTTCCGTTTTTATGTCAATTTATTTAGTGATGTTTTTTTCTTATTGGTAAATTTGTCACCAATCGTATTTGTAATTTAAAATTCTTATAATGAACAGTGGCTTTTCATAAAATTATAAACAAATACTGGAAATTACAAAAATAAACAGTTTATTTATTTGACACTAAAATTTATACTTTGACATAAAATGAAAGTTTCACTTTTAAAATATTTTATTATTATTTATATGGTCCTGAGCCAAAACTTCCTTTAAACAAATTTTCAATTTCATAGTTACATTCTGTATCGTTAACCGTCATATAAGGGATAAAATAAAAATTTAAACTACGAAAATATGGTCAAACTAAATTTGTTACAAAATTGTACAAAATATTTTGTGATGTAAATTAGTATATTATTATACAGATACAATACATTATAAGATGATGTATTGTTCCATGAATTGTTTGGGACACAAGGAGCGTAGCGAGGAGTGTTCCAAAAATGCGAATGGAACAATACGTCGTATAAAACGAATATAATATACTATTTTTTATACTTTGCTTCACTTATTAAATAAAAATTTTAATATTTTCAATTAAAAAAATAACAGACTTTAATCTAGGGATATATGAATGTGAAATATGGTAACTAAATTGAATGAAGTTGAGCACATTTATATGTCTATATGCATTTAAAATATTATGAAAATATTTATAAATCTATTCATTATGGGTTACGAAATTTTAATATAGTTTAAATTAGTTTTGTTTATTCGGTTTTCCTACTCATAAACAATATAAATTGTATTAAAAATATTTGAGATCATCAATTTTATATTTAAAGTGGGGTGCAGTTATTTGAAGTAATAATTTTACAACAACAAAAATACCGAAAACAGTTTAAAAATGTAATTATTTCCTATTAAACATAAAAATATGAAATTCTTTGCTAAATCAAAAAACAATCCAAATAACTCCCTACGAAGTATGAGTGGCTCTGGAAACGCTATGCGATATTTTGTAGTGTAACATTTAAAGTATGTTAAAATATGAAAACACTGGTAATAAGTATTTTTGGTTTTGTTATTTGTGTCTTCAAATATTTTATAAAAATGACACAAGTAAAGAGTAATGAAATAAGAACAAAGCTAATGTTTTTTAAAACCTTAATTATTGTGCGAGTAGCGGTGATTCACTTCGTTAGCGCGTTCCTATTCAAAATGAGCGGGGTGTGAAATTTGAAGTTCAAATCACAGATTTGTCAATTTTATCCAAATAAAACAAATAAAAATACCGATGTATTTTAGAGGTTTAGAACCCATTATAATCTGTAGGTCTTTCCAGAGACTGTCTGAAAACCTGCACCAGTAAAAGCAAATAAAACTTTACGAAAAATGTCTCTCAGATATTTGACGTTCTGTTCCAACTATAAAAATACTAGTTATATGATAAATAACTATTTTTGGTATGATTGTTGAAAATTAATCAAGATAATAGTCCTCCCTGTCCTTGAATCAATGCCCTAATATCCTTGTAATAGATTCCCCAGGAGTTGAATTCCCAGTAGGCTCGTAAGTTCCTGCTTACAAATCTCCAAGACATAACGAAGCCGGTATTAAGACAGCAAGTTCCCGATTTGGCGACGAAGGTAAATCAAAACTCGCCAGTGGCGTAGACAGCGGTGGGGCCGGCCTAACAAATGACGCAGGTTGGCATGTTGGGACAGGAACAAGGCCAGAGAACGGGTAAAGAGTAGTTACAATCAAATCGATTGTTTTAAAATGTAATCACTGTTTGGGCTGTGGTTGACCCTCATTTGTCACTTAGTTTTCTTGTTTAAAAAGGGAATCGGGAACTATTTGGACTTAAGGGTCAAGGGGTCACTTGCAAGAAAAAACACGTTAATCTTCCGGTCACCTTTTACATCTGTTAATGCAAGATGTTTTCAAGTTCAACCCATCAGTCTTAACTGTTCTTGTCTTAGCTTAATCATGTTTAATGTTGTCACTTATTTTGATTACGACTGAATCCAATATTGAACATTTCTGTGCATCTGAATGAGGTAGTAAGTCTTTATTATTACTATTATTTTTTCTTTTATAAATTTGCTTTCTTAATCAGATTTATTCATATCTTCTTTTGCTATAGATTTCTGCTTCTTCCATGGCACATTTTATCTTTTTCTATGAATCTGTAGGGTTAATATTAATTATTAAGTATTTTTTTTTGTCTTTGGCTTCCTGGCTCATTTTGATAAAAACAATAGAAATTTTGCCACCCTAGGTCCGGGCCTATATGTGGCCTAGACGTTAATCCGGACGTTAATCTATAGACATAGAATAGTTACATACAGAAGCGACACTCCGTGACGGTACCTTTCATGTTACCCTATTCAGTTCTATGACCTTGGAGCGTTGTGTAGACCTTTAAATTTGTTGCCTTCCCCTATTTCTCTCTAAGATGTGACGAAACTTTCCGATTTTAAACAATGAGCCCTTTAAATTTGTTGACTTTCTCCATCTCTCTCAAATTTTCGTTTCTCTGTCTTACTATCGTTTCTGTATAAACCTATTCTGTGGTAAAACATAGTTTTTGGCGATTCAGAACTCCTAAGATTTATCTATTTATAAATCTAAAACGAACCGGATAGGAGGCGGAATTAACTGCTTTAGGGTTCAAAGAAAATTTTCACGTTACAAAAATAGAAAATCATAATTTTCTTATTGGATTTGCATAACTCTTAAAGAAAAAATAATATTTCGATAAATCGGAATGAATATATCGATAACCCTTATATTGAAAACTAAAATATCGACAAATTATATCGAAATTTTAAACTAGAACTACTGATATTATCGATATATCGCATATATGCTGAACGAAAGTTATTAGCGATTCCAAATTTTACTAATTTATTCTTCTAATAACCAACAACCTTTATGCTAAATTTCGTGGGTTTATTCTTATTATTTTTTGATGTTCGGATTTCAACGACCGCTAGTGTACATCTTTCATGTAAAGTTTTGAAGTAATTATTTGTCGTACTCGTATGTTTTATGTGGAAATGTGTTTTGAATAGTAGTATTGTAGAGAGACAGAATTGAAAATATCTAAAATGCATTAGAGTTCCATTTACTTACCCTTTATGCGTCTTCAACATCAATATTTATCATTTTATGTTGCAAATAAAAAGCAACATAACATACGTATATCCCTAACATGCAAGGGGTACTTAGAGTACAAAGTACAGACATGCCGAGCAATGCCGAGCAGTAAATATGTCTAAACATACTCTTGGAGCGTTCACAGAAGCCATTATGTAAATACAGGCAATTAAAGTGCAGTAAAGTAAATAAACACAATAGCAGCTGAGGAAAAACCGCTACAAAAACAACGCCGCCTTTCTGCAGCGCTGGCAACTGTTCCAAACACCTTCCTATCGACGAATAATAAAACACTAGCGCTGTCTTTGACAGAGGCGGTTGACAGTTGAAACATCTGAACTGAACCGCATCGCAGCGCATTTGTGTGTAGCTTTTGTTCGCGTAGAGCGGTTCGTTTTGTTTTATGTTTTTGCAGGAAGGATGGGTAATTGGGAGAGATTTATACAGCAACTGTTTCTCTTGATCAAAGCCAACAAATGAAATTATGTCACTGCCATGAAATAAGCTCAATGCAAAGCTTTATTTATCGCAAACATCGATTATAGGCGTATTCAAATTAGATACAACTGCAATGTCATTTCTGCCTACGATATAATTTTTTCAAAATAAAATATGCTTTGCACTGTTATACCACAGAATAGTTACATACAGAAGCGACAGTTCGTGTCGGTACATTTCATGTTACCCTATTCAGTTGTATGACCTTGGAGCATTGTGTAGGTCTTTAAATTTGTTGACTTCCCCTATCTCTTCCTAAGATTTGACAAAACTATCCGATTTTAAACAATGAAACCTTTAAATTTGTTGCCTTTTCCCATCTGTCTCTAATTTTCGTTTCTTTGTCTTACTGTCGCTTCTGTATAAACCTATTCTGTGGTTATACAGTGGTGCCTCACCGTACAAACTGAAGAAAGGAGAATTTTACATTTTTTTTTAGATCTAGAAATTTTAAACGTTGCGCGCAGTATATCCACAAGATCTAGTTTTCAAATTCCCACTGTTTTCTTGCTTTATATACGGACTATCGAATAAAGTATTCGGTGCCTATCGCAGTACAGAATACAGAAGCGTAGAGGCAAAAATTCTCCTGCCACAATCTTCATCAATGTACGAGTACGATTGTAGTTTTTACACAATGCTCATAGCGTTTATCGATTTTTCTCTTGCTGCATTTCCTGTTACAGAAAAGGGAATCTTGAGGCATGCCGTAAGTGCTTTCTGATTGATCTGTTTGCAAGTGAATGATTTGACCATGCGATCGAACTGAATTCTTTTTGAAATTTTGGCCGCTACATTTGCAATTGTTCAATTAAAACATAATCTTGTTAGGTTTTTTTGTGAATTTTCCGACTACTTTATTATTAAAATCTTCTAAGTTCTCAATTTTTTCGAATTCTCTAGGGAGGGGAAGTTGCCCCTCTTTGCTACCTCTTACCGATGCCCTTGAACTGATACATGAACTAACCACAAACCGTCAAGAATATCTAGTTGGAATAAACTTTATATCACTTTCGTCACAGTTTTAGAACCACTTCCAATTATCAATAACGTTTTATGGCGTCATCTAATTTCTTTCCCCACAAATAATTTGATTCATAAAAATATGAAGTGATGAAACCTACCACATAGCAAATGAACTATATTCGCGTCCAACCAATGACAAAAGTGAAATAGAAACAGTAGTGTAACCGCGGTAACAGATATTTTAAAAATTTGAATGTCATTCTTATAATTTACTTAGGTGATTTTTGCGTGACAATTTTTGCTTCATTGTATGTCCGCAGTTTCGTTAGTTAAGCTACAACTCTTGTAATATATTTCTTCCATTACTGTATATAATACTGTCTGTTTTGACACATGTTTACTTCAGAAATCACACAATTTTACCCGACAAGATGATGTCATCAATCCGCTTTTTTCCTTGGTGATATGAATCATTTGATTACGATTGATGATGTGAGGAAACCAATAGCCAGAAATTCCAATAAGGGGGAGAGAGATTTCGGAGAAATAATATATCAATAAATTCTAAAAATATACAATTCTTTGGGTTCTACAAAAAAAGATAATTACAATAACTATAATAATTTAAAAGAAAATAGTTATAAGCCGTAATTTAATCTTCATTTTTCCATTGAACATAAAAAATGTATATAATTTATTTTCAATGGGAGGGGGGATTGATCCCCATATCCCTCCTCTTGTCTACGCCACTGGAGGAAACGAACCTCATGTGCATAATGCATGTCTCATGTAAATAAAATAAATTTGTTACAATTTATTATTGCTTAGATTATATGAATAATTGTATAAGAAAAATGTTTAGGGGTAGAGACTATTATTTTTTTCTACACTATTAAAAATAGTTTTTCGCATTTATTATAAAATGAAATGACACTTCTCATATAAATAATTTATTGTTGTACGAATATATTTTGTAATTTATTTTTAAAATATAAATTTAGACCATGAATTTTGTTTACATGTCCACAATATATTAGATTTTTTTAATATCGTATAATATATGAATGTGAATATTAATTATATGAGTATTATAAATATTAAAATCTTGTGCAGAATTCCAGTACGATTAAATGTATAAAAGTATAATAAAGTATTTAATACTGGAATATTTATAATTTAAACGTCTGATGACAATGCGTGCTATATCGAGTAGCATTAAGTTGCTATTTATTATTACTTCTCTTGATACAGCTCTTGTTATTGAAATTTCTTTCAATTTATTTCCTTTGTATGTCAAGCTTTTCAATTTAAAGTATTTACTCCGATATTGGATTTCAATGAAACGAGAACTGTTATCAGTTCATTATTTTTCACAATTTTCATAATATATTTCATTCGGAACGACATCAGGATAATTTTTGATTTTTGTTTAATTAAATATTGAGAGACAAAATATAGCTGAAATTTTCATATATGCATTTATTTATTAATCTTTTATGCAATTTCAGACAAATACAAGCTACTTTTTCTATGACCACTACGAAAAGTGGAACTTTTATCACACTACATAAAGCTTCAAATTTGCGTTAAATTGTGAGAAATGTGCAATGTGGAAAAAATATTTCTCACAGTAATTGCCAACACTGTGCATGCGTGAAGGCACTTTTTGTGAGGTTACCTTATTCTTTCTTATGTTACGTAAGTTTATAACGTTTAAGTGTATGGTCGTAGAAACAGTATAGTGTGCCACTCGTGCAGAATCGCCAACTTCCCACCTTGTCTGATTCCAGCACTCGACTTGCACACCTCGTGGGAAATAGGCGACTTTCTGCACTTGTTGCATAATGTACTATTATCAGTTTCAATTTGTACTAACTCCAAACGTTCACTTATGATTTTAGATGAATCCCAGTTCCAAGCAGATTTAATGGGTTTTTAGAAAAAAAAAACAATTTTTATAAAATGTTCAATATTTATGTATGTATAAATAGTAATTAGATGCATTAATTTGAATTTATAATGTAGAAATATTGTTTGATTTTTTATTTAATTTACTTTGAAATGTTATACAGTAATATCTGTTTATAACGACATTACAAGGACCTCAAAAATTTAATCACTATATCCGAAAGTCGCTATAACAGAAGAAGATAAACTAACATTAGCGTATATAGGCTTTTACATAGAGGTTTATCGTTATAAGCAGTATCGTTATAAACGGATTATACGGAATTTTTTTCAGTTTCTTTACATTTATGCTTTACAAAATATGTTTTTTCCATAATATTTTTTTTGGTAAACACGAAAATATAGAAAGCTTTAAAGAAATCATAAAACCTGATGTAAATAAAAAAGGAATTTTTATGCAACCCTGCATTCAAGTTTTAAAATACTGGGGAACTGAATTCAATTTGAAATTTATGTTTTCATTCTAATAATTATGTAGCATTAAAATTATCAACATTTTTATGTTGATATAAAAGATTTTTTTTTTTAAGTAACAGAATCTTTTTAAGTTTATTTAAAAATATGTAGGTAGGAAGTCACTTAAAAAGTGCTGTAAAAAATGGGATGAAAAATTACGATCGAAGGGGGTCAATATTTCAAGCTAAATGCAACCCAGTAAATTTTATTTACCCTACATAACAGCTTCAGCGCTGCCACCAAACAGGAAAAAATGTTCCAAGGTAAAATTCAATTTATCTAATGTCAATAGTACGGCAGCAACAACGAGTTATAAGAATGATTGGTTTCTTTCTCTATCTCCTTCTTACCCACGCCTGCCAACCCTTCATTTGTCCCCAAATAAAGGGAAACTGCCCGTGAGACAATGCTAGTGCTGCCAACTGAAAAATATTTATTTTTATTTGGCTGAAGATATGTTTATTCCCAGCGAAAATAAATGTAACGGTGACAGGTTTATGAGGTTGTATTTTGAAATGATATTTGGCTTCACCAAGGTTGTAAATAGCGTGGTTCTATTGATTTTATTGACTTTTTTAATTAGTATTTATATATAAATATTGAACATTTTATAATAACTGTATTTTTCTAAAACCCATTAAATCTGGTTAGAACAAGGATTCATCTAAAATCATAAGTGAAAGTTTGTAGTAACAATCTATAAAGTGAAAAATTGAAACTGATAATAGTATATTGTGCAAGAAGTGCAGAAAGTCGCCTATTTCCCATGAGGTGTGCAAACATCGGCACGAGACAAAGTCGAGTGCTGGAATCACACAATGTGGGAATTAGGCGATTCTGCACGAGTGGCACACTATACTTTTTTTACGACTACACTTTTAAACGTAACAGAACAAAAATTCATGCACAAAAGTTATTTGACATAAAAACCAATAAGGCGCAGATAACCTCACAAGGAGTATCTTCACGCATGCGAAGTGTTGGCAATTACTGTGAGAACTGATATTTTCCACACTGCACATTTCTCACAATGGGGAAGTTTAGCGTTTTATTTTTATTTTTTTATTTTATCAAGATTGTCCTCAAAAGTGATATTCTACAATTTATTTCACCCAAAGATGCCTAGATTTCGCAAAAAATGAAATTTTATACAAAAATGACGTCAGAGTGGCTCGCGGACAACGTATCGTCTATCTTAACCAGTGCGCGCTGGGTTCCCATGGCAACAGAGAAGCGTGTGGTGTGATGCCGCAAGATGCATCCTACGTTCAAAAAGTCAGGTCTCACCATCCCTTCTGCGCAAGCGCATATATCGCTTGTGACGTCAGAGTGGCTCGAAGATAAATCATTAATTATAAATAATTGGCAACATAATTTTAACTTTCAATTACATTTAAAGTTACAATGAATCATATACTTACGACTAAAAGATATTTCACATGTAATTTCAACCACGCTAAACTTCCCCATTTAACTCACGATTGTGAGAAATTTGCAAATTTGAAGCTTTATATAGTGTGAGAAAAGTTCCACTTTCCGTAGTGGTCATAGGAAAAGTAGCTTGTATGTGTCCCCAAATAAAGGGAAACTGCCCCTGGACAATGCTAGTGCTGCCAACTGAAAAATATTTATTTTTATTTGGCTGAAGATATGTTTATTCCCAGCGAAAATAAATGAAACGGTGACAGGTTTATGAGGTTGTATTTTGAAATGATATTTGGCTTCACCAAGGTTGTAAATAGCTCCAAGTATGGTGGTTCTATTGATTTTATTGACTGCACTACTTCACGTCTTCAGTTTAAAGCGTCGCTTGAGCTGCGCTTTATTTTCAGCGCTTAATAAATAATGCTATGCAAACGTGATCCAGATTACTAACACACATTTTAAATAATCAGAAGGAATATTTTCTCTTTTCTATCGACATTTTAAAGCTTTCAAAGGTGCTGGTTTTTCCTTTACTAGTTAATCGAAGTCGTTCTAGATTCCTGACTGCATTGAAGTTCATTTATTTAAATAATTAAATACTAAAGAATTATAATAAGAAAATTCCGATTTTCACTTCAATTCGAATTCAAATTCTTGGTACTTTAAAATATGCTGCGTCATTAATCAATGTCGTTCTGACAATGTTGATATACATATTATAATTTTAATACTGAATAACTATTCAAATAAAAATGTTAAATATTTAGGCATTCATTTTAATTCAAATTTAGTTCTTCAGTATGTTAAATCAGATTTTGATTTTTTTAAAGCTTTGATATATTTTCGTTTTTCACAAATAAAATCATTTATTATGAAAAAAAAAGAAACAATATAAAGAAATACCGTAAAATCCGTTTATAACCAGGGATGGAAAACATAACATAGCGATACCCGATAACATTATATAACGTTTCATTTGTTAATTTTTTGTTAAAAACGTAACAATAAAAAAAACGTCACTAAACCGTAACGTAAAAAATAACGATACACTATAACGTTCAATCACAAACCTTGTTATATCTTACTGCCAATACAATTGCTCGTGTGTCATGTTATGTTTATAAAGTAATTAGTAGAGATGGGACCGAAGCCGAATAATTATTTGGTATTCAGTCTATTTGGCTATATTTTCACTCTTCGATATTCGACCAATTCGGCATATTTTAATACCGCATATTCGGTTAAGAGAAATAAGTGGTGTACAACGCTATTTTATGTTAAAATATATAAATATTTAGATAATAAATTTTAAACAAATATATACCTACATAAGTTTAGTTATTATTAATGTATCTACAATAAGAGTAAATAATTTATCTAGATATGTTGTTTGGCGGTAATTTTCATGAAACTGAAATAATTAAATTTAGTAGTAATTAAACAAGAAATAACTTTAACAAAAAATCGAGCGAACATTTTAGAATAAATACACACCTTTCCGTAACGAGGACCACCAATCACGCTTTCAGATTGTACAAAAATATATTATTCGGTAATCCGAATATTCGTTTTTCGGTTATTCGGCTGAACTGCTATGACTTGTGATGAGTAGTATATTTCTTCAGGTCTTCTGAACTATAATCGAGTTAAGTACGTAGATTTGAATGTCATATACTTATACCATATAGGCCTAGCAGTCCGTAGTTAGTGTTCCGGGGATTGGTAGCACATAGACGCAGTAATTAGAATATTGATGACGCAATTAATGTGTAGGCGGGTTAGTTCCGGTGAAGTTTGTCGGCGTCAAGCCAACGCCAACTTCCTAATTTAATAAGTGTGGAGACGATCGCTCTTGTTTATCATTATTAGCACTCGCTGCTGCCATGCAGACGTGTCACAAAACAAAACGAGCGCGGACAAACGACAGTCGCAGGATTCTCACTAGTGCCACATCAACACACCCTTGGACACAAAGTCTTCACTCTTGGAACTCATCCGTCTTAACCTTCTTCATTCTCATTTATATAACACACTATATTACATTTCACTAGTAATGGCAGGTCAAATAATTACTAATAAATAATTTTAATAATTCTTTTAATTTTTTAACCTTTTTGAGAAATGAATGTCATCTATTCCTTGATAATTTTTACTTGTATTTAGGTAGAGTGGATCAACAGCCAAAAGCCTCTGTAAGAGATCTACAGCTTATAGTAAGTTGCAAACTATTCGGATACAGCGGTATTTTTAATTTGATTAAATAATGACAAAACTGAAATTTGACTCCCAAATCTGATACTCCGCTCAGTTCGAATTGGAGTCAGCTAAGTAAGCAAGCCACCGCTACTCGTGTAAGTATATATGTACACAAGTACAGTTACAAATATGAAAACAAACATCTAACTCAAATTAAAGGAGTAATCTTTTTTCATAAACAAATATATATTTGTGGATAATAAATCACTTATTGTTACCATGAAACTCGAGATTTGATCTCACCATATCTTGTTTTTGTTAATCCGGTTAATTTCGAGACAAGACCAGATATGCTGAACGTTCTCTAGGCCTCTGGCGTTAATGAAATATTTACGTTTGATGGCAACTTTGATTTCTATAAGCCATCTCTTGTCGAATGTTTTCATTTGATAATAAACACGATATACTTTTGAAAATTTTTGTAAAAAATAAAAGGCGATTGCTACAACCATTTCTGTCATTTCTGCACGCCAGTCCTCATCAAGAGCTTTTAGTTCATACCAAATTCGGTATACTTCCGTCAACTGTTTGTAAAAAAAAAGGCAACCAACAGTAATAATGTTTGTCTATTCTGCACCCCAGCCCTTACCGACATCATCTGATACCGTACACGACGTACTTCTAAGAACTGTTTTTAAAAACCAAAAGACAATCGACGTGAAAGATTTTTGTTATTTCTGCATGTCAACCCTCATTGAGTCCATATATTTGATACCAAACACGACCTACGTCTAACATCTTTTTGCAAAAAAGAAAAGGTAATTGTTGTCATTTCTGCACGCCAGCCTTAATTTAAAGCTTTTTGAAAAAAAAAACTCAATCAACATAGATTTTTTTTGTCATTTCATTGTCAGTTGATGCTATATACGATATACTTCAAGCAAAGAAAAAAACGATTGAGTAGTGGTTCTCTTCATTAACGCGGTCCGATTCGAGCTTTGAGATCTAAGGTTTAAATACCAGCTGCGAAATTAACCAAATAAATATACCGTCATGTCTGTGTGTCTCGGTAAAGCAACATACATTAAAATTCAAGTGAAACTTCTCATGCAACCAATACAGTAGGTACCTGAGATCTGCTCCATCTAACAATGTAATTGCATAGAATAAATAAACTAAGACAAGTCAAAACTGGAGCCCGAGACAAGTTCTTGTTCGTAAAAACCAACACAAAACAAAGTCAAAAACAATCCCTTCTCATATCAAGCCATGTAAGCACTCGACTGACTACATATTGAGATAATTCAAATCTAAGTAAGTTGCTAATAAAAATCAATATGAGACAAGTCAACAACAGTCCTTCGTCTCAAGCCATGTGATCACTCAAATGCCTAGGCATTGATATAATCCAAACCTAAGTGTAGAAAAACCTAGCTCCCATGTGTGTGTCGGTATGTCGGGAACAATTAGAGCAGATATCCAGTGCGCCATTTGAATGGCTGACATTTATTGGCGCTAATGACACGGAAGCGGTTCGGCGTGCCGCGGCTTCGCCGGGCGTGGAATGGTCCGGGATGCCCCAGCGGCATTCAAGCTGCTCTGCCGGGCGGCTCAATACGGAGGCACGCCGTGGGCATCAACTGGGTTGTACTCCCATCACATTATGGAGAAGCAAATAATACAGTGGTTATATTAACATATGCTTTATTGCTTTATCTCAAAGATGCAAATCCTACAGTATAGAAACCATAAGCTTTAATGGTTTATCTCAAAGATCATCTACGATATTCTTAAATGAATCAAGTCAAGTACCTAAGGTGTTTTACTTATACCGTGAGTATTTTTTAACGTAAAGCAAAGGGATTTATTATCATTTTGTCGAGTGAAATCATATAATTTCCGAAGTAAATAAAATAATGGATGAAACATACAAAAACAGTCGTAGATTAAACTAACGAAACTACCAACATACAACGGCCGTATTTATTTGGTACCTTTATGTTCAACCTTGAATTAATCCAAAATTAACTTGTTTTACCTCCAAATGAATGTGCCACTTTACGTTATTTCAAAATAAACATCAAACCTTATGTCGTTTATTTCATTTTGTATACTGTATCTACCTTTGAATATAAAACTTACTTACAAAACGAACCACCGTGCTGTCATGCCTGTCATGGAAAACCAAGAACACAAGTTAAATGAAAAAGATAGCAAACGAGTTAAACCTGGATTGAACCTACTAATCCTCTAAAATAGCTGGGGCAGTTGTATCAGTTTGGGAACTGTTCCAGGATATTTAAATAGTGTCTAGTAAACAAAACTAACCTACCAGGTTACTTTAAAAACCCCAAATAAATACTGTCAATGAAGCACAAATTGTCAACACCAAAATCACTTGTGTACATTTTTTTAAATATTTGAAAATGTTCGTTATCGCAGTTACACTAATGTTTATATTTCATTTTTGTCGTTGTTTGAACGCAGATAGCATAACGTGAGTATTTTTTAATGTAAAACATTGGATTTATCTTATCCATGGTTACGACTTGATATTTGATTGGCAGCAATGTATATTTACTAGTCTCATTTAAAATTAAACATAGGGAAAAAATTGACATTTTCTTGTTGGATTATATAATTTTCTGACAGGCGTATATCAAGTGCAACAATAATTTTTAGAATCATTATAACTTCAGAGGAAATAATAGAATAGTAGAATGGTCTGCTAGATCACTCGAGCTTACATATCTAGATTCTTTTTATTGATGACCGTTAAAATCAGAAATATGTATTGGGGAAATCTTCAAAACTTAGATGAATTAATAGTTGAAATTCAAAACATTTCTCAATATATTTCAATTGCCTAATTATCATCGTAAGTAATTCAAAATAGATTGAATCATTCTTAGCAATTAATAGATGGATTATTGAAAATTATTATCACCTTTATAATTAAGATTCTCTATTTTCTGCTTTTCTTTTTCCTATTGGTCACGTTTTTGCTTGCTTAACATTGAAAGACCTTTAATCAATTTGACTCGATGACACCCGAATTATTGTTTAACTGTTCATTATCATATTATAGCAGACTCCTTTTATAATTAAGATTCACTATTTTCTGCATTCCTTTTTTCTATTGGTTACTTTTTTGCTTGCTTGCCCAAACTCTAGTTCTGTTAGACCCCCTCACTTTGCTATTTCCAAACCAATAACCACACCATGCCCCCTTCATAACACCAGACAATTACCACCGGTGAATCAGCCTGCGCTGTTTGGAAATGACCTTTCCCGGCACCCTCTGTTGGGGCATAGGCCGTTCAATCACACGTCCTTATCTCAACTGTTTGTGAACCCTCGCGGGCGGCGTCTTCATTGTGACGTCACGGAAGGGTTGCAGGTGCGAGCTGATTGGAGGACAAGCGACGATGGATGAGGATTGAATTAGGCGTGATTGAGGTACACGTGATATTTAATATCAGATCATGTTTGCTGCCAGGGTCGATGTCGGGATTGTTTATTGTATAAATATATCACAAACTGGGGTTATAGCCAGATAGTAAATGACATTATACTCGCAGTACAGTTGGTTCAATACCTACAAGCGATAAAGCACTTGGGTCTTCGGATAGTCACATGACTTTTTTGTCCGCTATCAATTAAAGGTTGGTTTTTTACGAATACATTATTACGCCATAAAAAAATGGTAATAAAATAATGAGTTATCCAGTACGGTTGTATGGTCGTACCGTATCTTGTTTGAACGTGTAACTAAGAAACGTAGTCTGCCGTGACAAATTGGATGGGTGACCGCACAACGGCTTAGTTTGAGCTGAACTTGCAGAGACTGTAGACTAACAACCTACATCAATAAAATGCAAGTAAAACATTTCACAAAACAAGTACCACCTATATTGAGGAAAGCTGTACCAGAGAAATTTATTTTTAAAAGATCAATTCAACCGGTAAACTGGAAAAAATTAGTCATTCTTAGTAGTTACTGGGTGAATTTTAGTTTTTGAAAGGAGTATATATTAATAGACCTTGATAAGCAGCTTATAATTTTTCTTTCAATTGAATGCTATTTAAAAATTCAGAATCAGTGTATCGATATTTATTAAAGTCCAGAAAATAGATAGGTTTGGAGATAAAAGTTTCTTCTTCTTTCAACAAATCATTTCAAAGAAAGTATATGTAAGGATTTTTTTTCTACAACCACATTCTCACACTATAGCTTGAACGTTGAGTTCCCACAATCGTGGGTTGAGGTGCGAGAAACCATTTTTCATAGTACATGCCAACACTGTGCATGTGCAGTGTGGGAAATATCATTTCTTACAGTAATTGCCAACACTGTGCATGCGTGAAGTTACTCTTTGTAAGGTTACCTCCGCCATATTGTTCTCTAAGTCAAATAGCTTTCGTGCATGTATTTTTGTTCTGTGACATTTAGCAGTGTGGTCATAGAAAAATTATAGTGTGCCAATCGTGCAGAATCATTTATTTCCCACTTTGTGTGATTCCAGCACTCGACTTCGTCTCGATCCGAAACTATGTCACCTCGAGGGAAATAGGCAACTTTCTACACTTGTTGCGCAATATACTATCTTATGTTACTTTTCCTGTAGAATCGAAGGGTAAAGTTAAATTATATATGTACCCATTTTTTGAATATACTAAAGAAACATATTTTTAAATGAAATTTTATTTAGTAAAACCAATCTTTTATAAATTTTTCGGAAAAATTTTCAGTTTTCCCCAAATTTTTACAACAATTTTTAAATAAACCTAATTTATGCAATATATTGTCAATGTACGTATATCTTACTTTCCTGTTAAAAAAATGTGATATATACTCGTATTTACAGCATTAAACCCGATGTGTATTAGAAATTATTTTTTATTTATTTACATTTTACAATAAAAGTAGTATTTAGCTTCTTGATACAATATTGTTTTGCTGATTCAAACTGTAATTATCAAAAGCCAAGTTATGTATAACACTTAGGAGTAAGCATCTGAGTAAAATATGTGAATAATTCTGTAGAAGCTCCCCATTTTATTGCATCACTTTGCGGTAAGAAGATCCTTGAAACTCTGCGGAGTCGACAAGTTTATTTTGAGCTAAAACTTGACAGGATTCGAACCCACATCGAGAAGTGCATGTCAGAAGTTTGAGACAAACGCCTAAACCACTTAACCGCTAGGATTCAGAATTCAAATGCTCGGGGAAGAACTTTGAGAAATAAACAAATTTGCGAACTGGGTTCATATTTCGGATTAAACGCGCTATAGATACAAGTTTGGCATCAGTTTACCTTCGCAAATTAATATTTAACTTGCAAAAGTGGTGCTATTTTTGGTAATTTCAAGCCTCTTACTTTTTCGGTTTCATGTTTTCGAATTAATATCATTTAAGAAATTGACGGTACAAATCATTTCAAAAACACGTAAGATATGTGGAGGAAAGATGGACTTTTGGTTTTAAAAGTACATTAGAGTGATATATCTCATAAGGAATGCTAATTTTGTTGTTTAGAGACAGTGTAAGTAGCCGCTTGAAAATTAATGTAGTCAACATCGAATAACTCAAAACTTACTTTAAAAATTGGCATAAAAATACTGTACCTTATATAAACAATTTGTTAATTATTACTTCTTTATGTTTAAACTAGTTATTTATGTACGTACTTTGTAAACATATGTATAAGACTAAAACGAAACTTAAAAATGTGGTTCTTATGTACACTGTCATAAGTAATTTAGTGGTCCATTTAACCTCTGTTTTGAGGACAGATGGACCACCTATAATGAAGAGAGATGGAGCAGAGGATTTTTATTGTTCATGACCAATTCAACCGGTAAACAGGAAAAAATCATTTGCGCATAGAAAGGTAGACGATCTAGTTGCTATTCCATGAGTTCTGAAGAACTGATGTTAAATAGTTAATCAGAGGATGATGATAATGAAGAAGTTGAAGATTATGAAAACAAATATGCGGGATGCAAGGTAAATTATTAAAAAAAAAAACAATAATGAAGAAAAAAAAGGATAATTGGATAAAATGTGTAATTTGTGGTCCCTGTGTACCACATATGACAAGTGACAGCAATCTGTTAACCAGTTCATCTTCTCATAGGCTTTGTCCATCTCACCTATACAAGTTGCATTTTTTTTAAAAAGTCATGGATTTAAATCACTTTTTTGGTGATTATTATGCAACCCTGTACCTATATGTACAGTAGAGGAGAGTTGAAGGTTTTGTAAATCCGAATTAAATATTCTTTTGTAGTTGTCAGAACATAGTTTAGTTTTTTTTTACTCAGCCTAGATAATAAGTGGTTATAAATAAATTTAATTTTTAAAATATTATTATAGAGTAATAATTATTTTTCCAAAATGTGATCCATTTTACCCCCACTTACTATACCGGGTGTAGAAATGGAAAGTGGCGCATAGCGATTTCAATGTTATTTTTTTTCAACTGCTGTATCTCTTTACCTAATCATTTTAGCGCAAAAAGCGTAAAAGTACAAGTTGTTCTAAAATTAAAAAGGTATCCTATAAAGTCAACTTACTTTCATAATTATTCATATTTAACGATTTATTAATAAAATAAAATTTAAAGTTTTTTAGAAAAAAAATTAAGATTGCCTTGATAAATGAAAAAAATGTTTGAATAAATTATTGACAGTGACAATTACTTGTCATAGAAAATTTTGATTGACTCTGAAAATGGCAAATTTGACTACCCAAGAGAAAATTCAATGCTTGGAATGGTATTTGTGTAGTAACAGTCACTATAAGGTCTATAATTAACAGAAATTATTCAAAAATTAAATGTCACTATGACTAATTTTCAAAATTTGTTTCATTTATCAAGGCAGTCTTATTTTTTTTCTAAAAAACCTTAAATTTTATTTAATTAATAAATCGTTAAATATAAATAATTATGGAAGTAAGTTGACTTTATAGGATGCCTTTTTAATTTCAGAACAACTTATACTCTTACGCTTTTTGCGATAAAATTATTAGGTAAAGAGATACAGCAGTTGAAAAAAAATAACATTGAAATCGCTATGCGCCACTTTCCATTTCTACACCCGGTATATACTATATAATAATAATTAGAATATTTATTGGCTGGGTAGTTTATTAAATAGGAGATAATTTTTAGAATTGTACTAACGTCTTCTATGAACCTCAACAATTTGGTCCTCACTTATAAAGTAATACAGCCAGTGCCATAGCCAGTGTGAACTTTAGAATATCTTTACACTTTTTACTTCTTTTATCCGTGGTCCAATTACACAAAAATTAGCAGGAGCAATTCTTCCCAGTGTAGTGTCGATGTCGACCTAACGACATCCCCCGAGAATTCGGCAATCGGTAATCGCCGATCTTTAATTACTTCCCCGGCGGGAGAGACAGAGAGATGCCGCGACGACGAGAGAGACAAGGAGAGAAGAGATTGGCACGTGTCGAAAAGAATAATGATCCTGTTCTGATTTTTTCCCAAGCGTGGGCGGAATCTATCGGCTTTTCTCGGATTATTCTCGGTTATTAATACTGGATTTGATAAAGGGTGTGATAATAAATTGAACTTGAGGCTATGAATAACAGAGGGAGTTGTTTTGACTTCATTTTTTTACTGTTATTTAGTTCTAACTGTGTATAACACTTTGAAATATCTTTTCTTGTATTTTCAGCTGAAAAAGCCGACCTGTTTTTCTTCTTTCAATGATATAACAGATCTTGCGGGTCAAGGATTTATAATAAAAAAGCTGATTTTGGGATCGGCCTTTCCGATGATACACTCTTTTGTTAATATTTTGCTTTTTATCTCAAGTACAAAAGGTGCTTGTTTAGTACAAGTTTTACTTGAATTTTTCTATTGTAGATTACTATTTTCATTAATTCTTTGTACAATAATGCATCCGATTATCTGCTTAGAAGAATTACTAAGATAAGAAATTAACAGTAAAAGAAATACAAAACAAAACTTGTAATTACTTCTATAAACATCATATAGAACATTTCGACTTGAACTTAATTGATTGTTACTATAAGGTGTAAGTCCAACTACTAAATGTTAACAATCAACATCATTACTAAGTACCTTTAAGTATCTGATGCCCTGTTCCATCTAGGAATATTGTGCAATAAATGATGATTCGTTAGATTGTTGTTGTGAGTTGTGTTGTTATAAAATCTGCCGTACGTACAACATAAAAATTAATCTATCCGATGTGTTTCTAAAGTTGTTAGTTACTAGAACTATAATATTCGTAATCATTTACAATTATTTTATTAAAATGCTTACTATTTATGCATATTTCGAAGTAAGGAACACAATAGTTATTTGAAACATATTCATATGTTTTTATAATAGTTGAAATAGATTAATTTACGTAATTAAAATTTTTAGCGAATTTCACTATTTAAAAAACGAATTGCCTTAACATCTACGTCACAGTACACTTAAAAAATATTATTCATTTGATATAATTTTATAAAGCTTCAAATATTTTTTTTGAATAGTGGAGGACCCCATTATATCGCTTTTTATCTTTTTTTATAACTAAAATTTGTATGGCCCTCAACAAATAGCCGATCCATCAAATTCAGGTGATCTGGAATGGTCTTTATAAGGCTTTGTTTTTATTTTTTAAAAAGGTATAGACTATATACCTAACTGGGATTTGAACCCAGGATCTCCGGATATGTTTAATGAAATGCATTTTATAAGTGTTAGTATTATGTGTTTCATAAGAATCTTTTCGAAACAAGACAAGGCAAGAAATTGTCTTGCAAGAAATGTGCAAGAATAGCAAGATTTTATTTAATTCTTGTACTCTCGCATTTTTTGCTAATTTTAAATCTAGATTTATTATAAGAACCTATAAATAAATAAGTACAAATAAGTAAGTATTTAAAAAAATATACAAGACTAATGGAAGACAAGATATAGTTAAATTTCTTTTCTTACTTTTTGAGACAAGACACGAAATTACTAAACAAGACAAAAAATCTCATCTTGTGAAACACTATAATGTTTTATAATAGTATATTGTGTTATTAAGAGTAAAAGTGATATTTTGTTTGGCGAGCATGGAAGTTTGCACGACGAAGCGAGTCAGACAATTGCATGCGAGGCACACAAAGACACTTTTACTCTGAATAACACATGCTAGTTTTTCTTCAAACTTTTTAAAAAATAAACTACTATTTGACGTTTAATATGTAGGTTATCTGTCATATATTCATAATTTTTAGTAACTTTATCCTTAGGTTATCTAGTTTCTATAGTGACATTTAGGGCGATATTACAGATTTATATTGTACAAGTTACTTCTTATTGGCTGATTCTACATACGGCGGCGAAAAAATTAAACGGCGGCTAGAATAAAAAATTATATTACGGAGACATAGAAATTAAACTTCAACCTTGTCAATCACGTCACAGAAGATGTCACTTTTATGACGTTTGAAGAAAAAATATTTTATAAGTACAATAATTATTATCTTTGAAAATGGTATTTTTATGAATGAAACTTTGGTAATGAAAAATTTTAGTTTGCTAATTATCTATTCCAACCCTTATACCCTCGCGTGAACTGCTTTAAACATTAGGGCCATTAATAAAAACATAAAAGCAAAATCACCCGCATTTAGTGGTAGTTCCCAGAGCCATTATTCAAATTACAACTAGTCTGGGTCGTAATAGTTACAAATTCCGCTGTCCTAAGTCCTGCTCTGGAACATATGCGAAACTAAATAGGGGTAGCGCGAGCGTCAACCCTTCCCAAGATTAATAGCCGTGTGCCGCGGTGACGGACGCCCATGGTAATGGTTTTTCAAGTCGGATTGTTTAGGCTAAACATGTGTGTGGATAATATGCACAGTGGTTTTATGTGCAGTTATACTTAACGCAGGGGTGGTGCTTAAATTTTATGTTAAAAGAGAAGTTATGGACGGGCATTATGAAGAATTTGCATATTTAGGACGGAAATTTTTGGGGTAATCGTAAAGTTAATAACGGATTTTGTAAATTTAAATCAGGCTCTTCGAGATATTGTACCATGCTGACAAATAGTAAATTCACAAAATTAAGTAATAAGTCAAGCTTTTGAGAATAGTAAAGAAAATTCCAATTTTCTTTTGTAAACAACGGTCAACTGATATGTATGGTCAAGACACTAATAAACAATGTTGCTATAATTATAGAGAATACTGTACCTATAGTATAACGAATTATGGAGAAGATAGTAACAGTTTGACCTTGTTAATACCCAAATAATATCCAATAAAAAAAAGTAGTAATCTGCACCTATTTTTACCACAATTCATTCTTACAAAAAATAGGCTATACAGACGACATTAAAATATAACTAGAAATAATATAACTTTATTTTTGAATAAACCACGGATCTTATTGAGATTTGAACTTAAAACCTTTCCATATCTAGAAAGAAGCTCTACCAACTGATCTACAAGTTGTCATGAAAAACATGATTTTTTCACAAGTGTTGACTACTTTTGCTTATATACTATCTTCTCAGAGTATTGAATATAAACAATTTTTACATAGATACCCAGTAAAGTTTGTAATATTTGGAATTTTAAGATTTCAACAATTTTTTCTTTTTTTAATCTGTATTTATAACTGGTTAGGAAAAACCAATAAACAAATGTGATAAATTAAAATAATGCTCGAAAAATAACTCTCATTGGAGTTCTTTCAGTGAAATGTTGTTTTTATTTAGATGCCAAATCTAGAGGTTTAGTTTTTAGTTCTCTTCAATCTCATTTCTGAGGAATTATCTAATACATTTAATGCTAAATTATTAATATGCTTATGTAAGCGATTTTCATATCGAGTATGTTTCTATTAGTCCCTTAATATTTTTATTTTTAAATCCGAATGTATTGATTCATTTGTGACATACCACGGAGCATCTACAATTAGGCGCAGAAATTTATTTTGAAATGTGTAGAATTTTTAAATTTTATTTCTTTTGGTCTTCCAATATATACAATTTTAAATAAGGTAGCCATCATAATAAAGATATTTGTTCAATTATTATTTCATTTAAAATTTACTTAACGTATAAATAACAAAACTCTCTGATGAAGATTTTATACAAATCGAAACGTTAGTAGTACTACGGGAATTTTCTTTTCTGTTACATCCTGTCCATTTTCCGACTATTTTTAACTTTGTTCAACATTTGGACACTACTTCAGTTTCAAAATTATACAAAACTTTTTAATTTTTTTATCACACATTATTTTTTGTATAAACGCAATTAAAAGTGAATATTTTAAACCCCTTGCGCATTTTATGAGACTTAAACAAAAAAATTCTCGTGAAATTTAAAATTAGCCAGCGCCCTATAAATATTCAGCAATATTTCACCCTCACAAAAGAATATTAATTCCAAATCGGTAACCTCAAAAAATGAAGTTTACAGGTAACCCGAGCAACACATGAACTTTAAAATCAATATGCGATATTCTATTTTTATCCTGTATCAGCTTTATCCTTGGGGATCTAGGACCATGTAAACGACAGGATATTATTCCACGCAAGCAGACTCCAGACAGACGAAACGCAATGAGGTCTTCCAAAAAAAATTAAGTGAACCTTTTTATTGTTTAAATCGAACCTACAAAGTCTAACTTATCGCTCTATATGATTTAATTCATTTTTATTTACATTTTATGTTACATAATAGTTATTTATGATATAAATGTTAAAAGTGACATTTTATGAGTGAGTGGGGAAGTTTGAAACGAGGCGAAGCCGAGTGTAACAAACTTCACGAACGAAATAAAATCAGTTTTAACACAAATATCATACACTATTTTTCCTACGACCCTAGTCATATATTAGTAAATAAAAACTAAGCATTATAGAATGACATTTATGACAGGTCATGATGTATTTGTTATGAACAACTGAACATAAGTGCTGTTAAAAGTAAATTTGTTTTTTACTTTTAATTCGTTGTCAATGACAACGTGTTAAAAGTATTTACTGTGTTATAAACTGTTATTTTTAACTTGCTAAGCAACCGTTAAAAAGACTATTTTTAACAGTGGTCGTAGGAAAAATCGATTTAAAGTATCATATTTTTAAAAAGTTACAAAAAGTCAGCCATGTTGTGACGTGTGTAGGTTCTTTTGGACGACATATTTGTTTATATATATATATATATATATATATATATATATATCTATTAAATGTAATAATATAACACACTTTTATTTCTTGAAATATAATTTTTATTTGTGGTGAAGTTATCCACGCATGGAAGGGGCATGGTGGCTTGTTTGAAAGTTGGTAAAGTGGACAGTGCGTGATTGAAAGCATTGTAAGGCTTTTGTGTGCCACTATATTTGCACAAGATTATTCAATTTATCAGTTTGGAAGTTAAAACATTATATTTGACGTTTGAAACGAAGTGAAGTTAGGCAAGAACCCTGATACGTCACTAGACAAGAGGGAAAGTGGGGTAATTCAACCGCGTTTTCACGCACATCATTTTTAATTGCAGTTTTTTCATTATTAAAGATTAATTTGGGGAAAAATAAAAAATACGGGTCTAATATTTTTCATTATTCTATCGATTAAAGATAAAAGAAAAAAACCGTGTAAGACCTCACTACGCCACTTCCCCTCATGTCTAGTGACGTATTAAGATTCTTGCCTAACTTCACTTCGTTTCAAACGTCACCTTGCCCTTTCCATGCGTGGATAACTTCACCCTAAATAAAAATTATATTTCAATAAATAAAATTGTGTTATATTATTATATTTAATATATATTCTTTATATATATAGAAACATTTGATCCGAAATTTTAATTTATATATTTTTTTCTTTTCTAATTTTTATGTCTTATCAAAAAACAAATATGTCTTCCAAAAGAACCTACACATGTCACAACATGGCTCACTTTTTGCAAATTTTTAAAAGTATGATACTTTAAATCCATTTTATGTAACATAAAATGTAAATAAAAATGAATTAAATCATATAGAGCGATAAGTAACACTTTGTAGGTTCGATTTAAACAATAAAAAGGTTCACTTAATTTTATTTTCCAGAACTCATTATCTTCCAAATATTGTGTCTCAGATTTTAACATCAGCAAGAAGTTCTTAAAGAAACACGGACAATCTAATCCTTAAAATTCCCAAAAAAGCGTTAATAAATCACGGGATATGAGTCCTCTATTTACTCCGCATCCCTCGGGAGCTCGTATCAGGGCCGTACTGGCCCCAGGGCCCAGTGTCCTTGGGTCTTATCAGTTGGTGACAAGGTTTGCCCATCAACGCCATGTCTCGTTCCCGTGAGATAGAAAGAGACAGATGGGAAAATGAGGGTGGAAGGATGATATGAAACACGTACGCATTAAGGCGGATTTGCTGCAAGAAGGGGCGAAGAAATAAATTAGCAAAACTATCAGTACATCGCAGGAAATTACCATTAACGTTTTTTTTTTATTTGTATCTGATGGTTTGGTACATATTTTTCAATTTCAATTTTCTTTTTTTTGTAATTTATAACTACTTTCTTTCATGCCTGTGCTCTAATTACCTATTTTTTTTATGTATTTATTTGTCTAAGAATATTTGAGAATAAATGATTAAGAATTTAGCCACAATTCAAGAGGATATTTGTTATTTAATTTAAATCGAAAATATCTTTTACACTCAGATCCTCAATATTACAAGATTTATGGACGATGTTAAATGTATTTCAACAGAATAGCGCACTGACTCATTTTAGTAGAAAGGTTAGAACTTATCAAAATAACACTTTTACTAAACGGCTGATTGGGAGAGGAGTTCCTCTGGCCACTGAGATCACCATATTTAATGCCTCTCACTTCGAGCCCTAACAACGACGCTCAGTGATATATTGGAAAAAGCTGCTTGTATTAATAATGTCATATTTATTAATTGTAGTTACATATACCTGAAGATATGTTTATAATGAAGCTATTTTAGAAGGGAAATAATATTTACCGACATCAAATTTGAAATTAATAAAAAAAATACTTCATAATCTACTTTCAACTAAATTCATAGACATATAACGAATATGACTTTGTTGTTTGCTACATATTTGTGATAGATATTCAACAAGAAATATCGCTGAAAATCTTGTCTACCATTGCATATATTTTAGAAAAATGTAGACAACTGGAAAAAAATAATATTAGTGGGAAAAGTCAGGGACGACCCAAGGTAAGATAGAGTAGACTTCTCGTAAAAATTTGTGAACGTGAAAGACGATCCACTCTACAAGACGTCACCGCTCGTTAGAACATGGAAGCAGGGTTGACAATTTCTTGGGAATGTTGTAGAAAGTAGATTCACAAGTCCGGACTTAATTTTTATATGGTAACACTAACTAAAGTAGAGTCATTTCTATCTGACGTTCAAAAACAGAAACGTATCCCTTGGACTAAGGAAAAAGATACCTGGAGAAAGAGTGGACGGACTGAAATAAGTTGTTTTCAGTGATTAGTCAAAAGTTTGATGTCTATGTGAAAAATTATCAGAGATGAGTTATAAGATCTAAAATCGAGACATTTCATAAAGATTGCCTAAAACCTAAACTGCGGTTGACTGTCAGAAAAGGAATTTGTAAACAACCACAGGATCACATCTTGCCATATTGCAAAATCAACTAAAATAGTTTCAAGATCGTGATTTGAATGTTTTGAATTAATTTTGAAATAGTCTAAGTAACAGACTTACATATATTTTAAACCATTGTCGAATGTATGTATGTATGTATCTTATTGTATATTTTGTATTTTATCAGCACCCTGATGAAGACTGAATTACAGTCGAAACGTTGCTGTATCAGTGGATTTTATTAAATGACCTTTGAAAAATAAATTATAATCATGGTCTGATCTACGATTGTTGACTACAGTATCAACAAGGGGAAACAAAATATAGGTACATAACAATGAAGTATTTTTTATATAAAACGTACGTACTGAGGCAACAAAATGTCTTGAATCTCTAAATTTCTAATCTCAAACTTCAGGTTGTAATATTTCCATATCTTCGCGTTATAAATCCAAAACAATTAACCACACTCCATCAAAACCTAAACTTAAAAAAAACAATCACTCAAAACCCCCCTTCCCTCAACCCACAATCCAACGCAAACAAACCACGACAACAATCACCCTAATCCGTGCAGTGACCATCGGGGGTGGGGAGCAATTACAGCGTTGCCAGCTCGTCGACAAGAACATCACTAGCCTGGAGTGTGTACAGTGTACACGGTGTTGTTCCGCCGCTCCTACTGCTCCGTTTATCACGATTAGTTACCCGCGCCGGCAAGAAATACCGAGTTAGTGGGGGGGGGGGGGGGGGGTGCGGAGTGCTAAAGGGGCGTGATAAGAAGGGTGAGGGTAAATAGAGAGGTTATAGGAAGTAAGTGGTACATGGACTAGTCTTTTCAGCGGGTGATTAGTTGGGACTAGTATCGTTTATTACCGATCAAAGAACATAGAATATATTTATAGTTAATTAGAATGGAATTTTTTTATTATTATATAAAATGCAGTGTGTTCCAAAAAAGTGTTGTCATAGGCATTTAACATGGGACAATAGATTTTGGTCAATAAAAACTGTCCGGCTAATAACTATGTCACCATATAGTACAGGATATACAACATGTATTTTTCCATCTTATTTAATACAGATTACTTAATTTTAATAGCATAATACAATGAAATTTACAAAAATAAATTAAAAATTTTCACCTCATATTTTTATTTCTGTACACGCGACATAACACATGTCAAATCGTGTCTATAAATTAGAGTAACGCCCTACAGAGTTAAAGGTTTTCATTTCGCTTCCGATTTTTTTTTAAATGCTACATATTATATGGTATAATATCTACAAAATTATTACTACGCTTTGTAAAAAATAATGTATTTGTTAATAATAGTTATTTATGATACTAGTGTGTGAAGAAGTACCATGTAAAAATCATAAGCCGGAATTGAACTGGAAATCTTTAACTCTGTAGCAATAAAAACAATGAGGCAAATATTTATTTTATTTTTGTAAATTATATTGAATTAAGCTATTAAAATTAAATAATCAGTATTAAATAAGAGGTACAAATACATGTAGTATTGTCCTGTACAATATGGTGACTTAGTTGTTAACCGGACAGTTTTTATTTACCAAAATCTGTTTTCCCGTGTTAAATGCCTATATCATCACTTTTCTGGAACACACTGTATATTTGGAAAATAATAGATTTTTGTTCTATTTATTATATTGTTGAGTATTCATAGTAGTATACAAAATATTACATGCAGCACAGAATATTACTTGATGATGGTATACACACTCTGTTTTCGCATTTGATCCTCACGACATCAATTGTAACCGTGTGATTCAAATCATTGGGGGGTAAGAGGGATTGATGACATTATCTTGTCGAGTGAAATCGTGTGATTTCCGAAGTAAATAAATTCAAAACTGGTAATACTATATATACATATAAAAATAAATTAAACATACGAAAAAGTTGTAGAATAAACTAGCGAAAGTACCAACACTCAATGAAGCATAAATTGTCGACGTTAAAATTACCTACAAGTGACAGGGTTTCCATGAAAGTTTTTTAAATATCTGAAAATATCCGTTACCGCGGTAACACTACTGTTTCTATTTAATTTTTGTCGTTGGGTAGACCTAGATAGCTAACCCCTCTATAACACGTACGTTAATGAGATAGCAAAAGTCTCATCTATGTTCTATACCATGCGTATACGACAAAGATGCAAGATAAAAGTTTAATTATTCTCGCAGCAGAGTTGATGACTTGAGTATCAAGTGAGGAAATATACTGTAGTTCTCGTTTAGTTCATTTATTTGTCTTGTAAATCCCCAAAATTCTTGAATATTCATGCAAGACATGTTACCATAAATACATCCCAGAAAAACTTTTTTACTAGATAAGGGTACACAATTATATACCTAAAGTATATTTGTCTAGATGTTAAAACAATATTTCATAGGATCACTGTTACATTTTTTTTAATGCGGTTTTTAATTTCCTTTTTTACATGTCAACTAGGTTTATTGGAATTATTATACCATTATTTAAATAAAGAATGACCATTTTTCTTACTTTGCTGGGACTATACGGTGACCGTAAGTATAATTACAGAAATGTCAGTGGAGTATATTTATATTTATGAGTTTATTCGCTCTAGATATTACACGTCCACGTACCCGTCATGATAAAAGAGATAAATTATTTGCATTCCAATGTCTTCTGCTGGCGAGAGCAAATCACCATATTTTCTGTTTTGCCTTAATCTGTTTTGTTTCTATTTCCTCGTGTGCTTTGTTATTCAAGTGACGTGTTATTTCTCTTTTGTTTTATTATTCGTTTGTCTCCTTGTTTCACTCAGTCTTTTGTTTTATTAATTTATATTTAACAGCGAATGAGAGATATGCTCTTGTTTGGATTTTATTAGAATAGTGGCATTACTGGAATGAAATTTCTGGAAGTATTTTAGTGCAGGTTTCTATTTATGTATTCTGACAACATATGGTACCCAGCAATTTATGCAAGAGTATATTTCTTTTTGGTTGTTGTGAAAGTGTACACTTAAACATATATTGTTGTTGTTGTTCCATATAACAGGGTTTTCGTAATTCATTCTAAATCTGTTTTGGAGAATGTTTAAATACTAATATATAATAGAATATTGTTACATATTGTTGTTGTTCCATACAACAGGGTTTTCGTAATTCATTCTAAATCTATTTTGAAGAATGTTTAAATACTAATATATAATACAATAACACAAATGTTGTAGATGGATATTTCCCTCGAAAATTTTTAACCGATCACGTTACAGTATTTTTGATCTTCCACCAATGAAAATCGTATATCACAGAATATTTTGCAAGTGTGCATATGCCGGGTATATTGGACGTTTATCAAATATTTTAGTGTCATAAATGATGTTTGTATAAAAGTTTAAAATAAATATTTATAATAATAAACATTGAGATTAATTTATACAGTGTGTGCAACGGAACGCGGGACATAGGACTTTAACTTGAAATTACAAAAAATTGCGTACAGTCTCTCCCCTGATAGATTTAGAGCAAAACTACAAGAGTATAAAGTTATTCAAAATTAAATTCTGTATTAAAAAGATAATTAAGAGATCGTAAAAGTAACACTTTCGTCAAAATTCAGACAGCCATGGAAATAAAATAAATAATATACAAATATTACAAAAATATAAAAATATCTATAATGACATGTCATTAACATTAATTGTCACTGTCACATGGATATTTTCTTTATATCCATGGCTGACTGATTTTTATCGAAAATGTTACATTTCATATTTAATAAATATCGTACTGCAGACCTGCTGTTGTATCAATTATGATCTTATCTGATGTAGAATTTAATTTTAAACAAATTTGTACTATTTCAGTTTTGCTCTAAATCTATCACGAAAGAGAAAATCCGCAACATTTTTAAATCTCATGTCAAAGTTCTATGTTCCACGTTTCGTTGTACACACTGTATACTATTCTTTAGATTGTAAGAAAAAAAGACTAATTTCGACTTAGAAATATCTTCTTTTAAATTATTAGAGTTATTGTACTTATTATTTTTGTTAAACTGAAAGAATTGAATGTTTAAAAAAGTTATTGGATTATTATTCTTTCGAAATACCTCTCCCCCCAATTTTTAATTGAAAATTTTATTATGATATCTCGATACTACATAGTAATATGGATGAAAAGTTGAAGTTGAAGAACTACACGATTATTTAAAATATTACTACCTGACTTGACTTGACTTGGTATTCGGTTTGTTACTATTTGACTTGAACTTGAGTAGATTTGGAGTGAAGTCAAATCAAGCGATGAAACCCTATTTGAACCTAAAAGTTAATAGACAAATATCAACAGATTTTGACAGTTTTAGAATAGTTATTTACGAGGCCAGCGGTGAAAGTTAATCTTTACAGGGTGAGCTGGAAATTTGTGAGGCGAGCGACGAAGGAGTGCGGTCTCATAATCCAGTGAGCCCAGTAAAGATTAAATGCACGCGTGCGGCGTACAAAATTTTATTTCCACCTTCATAGCATTATTTATTATTTTACATTATTCTTCAAAAAAAAGTTTACTCTATTTTGGAATCAAAGGTAGTTGGCGGTGGTAGAACTATTTATAACTAGACGTTGTCAATCAAAATACAAATCTTGGAAATTTCGCCAATGAATCAAAATGTACTGTAAATGTGTATAATTACTCACGTAATCCTAATTGAAATAAGTTTGTAATATTTACAATAAAATGAATAAAAAACTGTCATTATTGTCTATTATTTTTTATGAGCATTGTAATATTTTACACGGCTAGCCTTATAAATTTTTACAGGTTAGTTATTGTAATTGTTTATTTACTTAGCTACCAAGAAGCCTGTAAAGTGACAGTTATATAGAAGGTGGAAATAAAAATATAAATATATGTTTGTGAATTGGTGTAAGTTTTACTATAAGGTGTCAGGAAAGTAAAGATTATGAAGAAATTGGGATGTAAATAAGAATAATAGAATTCCTGGCGGAACAGCAACAGCAAAGCGTGGGTGTCGCTGTTGTGTGGTGCTGCATATAACTCATTACAGCTCGGTGAATCGGCGAAGCAATTTCCCCAAATTGCGAAATATTGCGAATCGCGCCCTCCCGCAGGAATCCTGATTTCCCCCGACACTGCCGTTTCCAAATTTCGCAAATCTCCCAACGACAAAGAGAATTCATTAATTTTTTGCCCCATTAAAGTGTTCTCTGTAAATTATTTCAATAAATTAATATCATTCTTTTTTGTTACTTGACGCTCGTTTAAGAGAAGGAGTTTTTAACGGACTGTATTAATATTCTTCTTGTTTGTTCATTATGTTTTGTTTTACTTTCCACTGTCTAATTATAAGACTTATTTGCAGACTTCAAACAGACGGTAATAAAAAATTCACCATTCTTTTTTCATATTCTTACTGGTATCTCATTATATTAGGCCCAATAGAAACTTTAATAATTTATTTTATTATATACCTATATGTGGCACAACGTTCCTAGATGTAACAGAGTTCGAAATAAGTACAGTACTTATTTCAAGACAAGTTTTATTTACAAGGCAATGTGACTTCTCATCATTTTTATATTTTTTCATGCCGTGTGTTCCAAGAAAGTGTTGTCATAGACATTTAACCTGTAATACAGTTTTTGGTAAATAAGAACTGACCGACTAACAACTAAGTCATCATATTAGAGCAACGAGTTGCAGAGTCAAAGGTTCTCAGTTCGATTCCTACTTAGTGCCTTTTTTGCTTTGTGTTGTTTTTTATGTTAATTTTTTTAGTTTAGCTGTTAATTATTCTATTAATTCTGATCATTTATTTAGTTTACTTATTCTGATGATATTTGTTTACTGGATGGTATTTTATTTCTTTAAAATTTATTAATTTTGATTATTTTTTATTAGGCATCTTTTACAAAACATAGTAATAGTTTAGTAGGTATTAACATAAAAAAACAGAAAGCAAAAAAAGTCCTAAGTAGGAATCGATCTAAGAACCTATGATTTTTAAAATTTTTTTTTTTAATTGTATTGAATTATGCTATTAAAAGGAAGTAATCTGTATTAAATAAGATATAGAAATATATGTATGTAGTATTGTCCTGTACAATATGGTGAGATGGTGACTTAGTTGAGCCGGACAGTTATTATTTACCAAAAATTGTTTTACGTGTTAAATGTCTATGACAATACTTTCTTGGAACACAAGGCATAAAATAATAAAAAATAAAGATAAAACTATGATAATTATTTATATCATAAAAGTATTTATTTTTGTTTTATAAAATTATTGCCAAAATACGAAGAATAACCAAATATTTGTGTATTGAAATGAAGTTTCCTTTTCATGTTTAATATAGAGAGGGTATTTTCGTCATCTTTAAAAAATACGTTTTTCTAGAATCTATTATGTATTTGTGCTGCCTTCTTTTACCAATCGAGATAATTTTCTGGCAACACTGATAATGCCCTCATGGGTATTATATACCAAATATCCGGTTCTTATATACGTACAATACATCATTACTAAACATTAAACGTATAAATAATGGGAAAACAAAGAATTTTGCAGTGTCTCAGTTGCTTTCGCAGCAATATAATAAAACATTAACGTCTATAAGGTAGTAAATCATTGTTCCGATAAAAATTCCAACACATTTTGACCCTGATAAGAGAGTAGAACATAGCGAAGCCAGCAATAAAAGAACCCCATGAAATCCATTACAAAATCCAGTACATCTTATCAAAAATACAGGAATAAGAAGCCATGTCTGTTTCACAGCAGCAAAAACTCAAGCAGCAGTATTTCAAACCGGGACTCTCAAGTGAAGCCAGCTCAGATCCTAGTGACCAGTGCAAATAAAACAAAAACAAGCGGGTGGAAAAACAAAATGGCTGCCAGTGCTATCGGTCCCCGTAAAGATTAATAGATCGCGACGCTGTCATCGCCGATGTTCTTTTATTTTCGCAGCGAGGAGCTGAGCACCTGAGTTGGACAAAAGAAATGTCGTGCCGAAAAGATGAATAACTCGATTTGACGTCACGGATTCTTACGCGACGTAATGGGCTGATTTCCCACTGGATGCGTACCTTAACGATTGAAGAATATTCCCACCCCTACTTCAACAACAATTAATTTTCGTTAATTCATTGCTAGGTAATCATATTTGTGTGTTCGGTAATTCGTGTTAAGTCTGGGTAGTGCATGTGCAGGGGTCACGTCACCACAGTGTACATTGTGATCAACTTTAATTAAAGAATCTACTGTCCATATTTGTCTTTGACATCAAGGGACTAAAGTATAATTTTTTATTACGCATATGGACTTTATTCTACGAGGCGATAGCCAAGGACAATAAACCATGTGAGTAATAAAAATACTTTAGTACTTAGATATATACTATATTTTTTCCGAAATCGTTAAATTGTTAATTAAAAACAAACGTACTGCCATAGTGTCAAATTATAATTTGCATTTATGTTTACACCTGCTTAGAGGTCGTCAGCATGAAATGAGATAAATTATTAATAAAGGTAAATAATAAATAAATTCACCAATAATATTATAGAATGATGTTTGTTATTGTAGGTAGTTCTAAAATAAACTGCAAAAATATAATACTATTAAAGTATAGGTTAATTCCGTTTGACAGATGAGTCCGTAAAGTTAAATTTTGACATAAAAGTCTGTAAAGTTTAACTTTAGCTACTGCTTTGGCTAACTTCGCGGAGTGATATCGTGTACTTTAGTATCGATTTCGAAAAAAGGTATTTAAGAACACTAAACATACCTATATTTTTATTTATCTTCATTACAGAAATGAATAATCGTTTTATTATGTAGATTGTATTAACGAGACAAAATATTTTTTCGGTAATTCTTTTTCATAATCTTCAGCTTCTTCATTGTCATCACCCTCTGATTAACCATTATACAACAAATCTTTCTTGGTATGTACGAATGTTTTTTTTTTGTTTGCCAGTTGGATTGATCCTTTCAAAAATAACAAAAATCCATCTCTTCTGGCGGTCCATCTCTCCCCCACTTACCGTAAGTATAAAATGTTAACATATAATATTATAAGGGTTGGTTTCCATAAAAAAAATAATAATGTTCTTGACTTGATGTGGGTTGTTTTCAAGACGTCTTTAAGGTTGATAGGTATGTTGTTGGTCAATTTAGTAAAGTGTATTTGTATAAGTAGAGTTTTGACACAATTGTGTAGTGTGGTTTTTTAGAACACATATAAGTGTGTGTAATTCGTAATCTAGTTAATTTTTCTGTTCTTATTTTTCCCATAGTCCAAATTTTTAAGTCATTTTTTTTTTCTCTTAGTTTATTGTTGCTTATGTTTGTTCACTGTTCTTTTCATCAGTCGTTTATTTTAGTTTACCATTGGAATTAATTTAAAGAAAAAATATTTATTTAATATTTTTATTTGAATCTTAGTTCTTAGTTTTTATACGGATCAAAAAATTATATTCTATCTTTTGGTCAAAACATCTGAGAAATCTATTGAAAAACTCTTGCGAGAAATTCATAAAAATGGCGAGGAATATTTCCAGTTTGGCGACAAAACTAGCTCCTTAAACTATTCTTTTCACTTAGGTATCTCCATCCTTGTCTAACGTGCAGTATCACCACTTTACACAGGACATTACACGGGTAAATTATGACATCATTTTAGCTTCGTAGCAAAATGGAATCTTTCTACCGTTTCACATTTCTTGTCTCGGATGTCACCGGCACACATGGGCTAATTATCTACGTGCAACAACACTTTAAACCGATTTATCGTACTCTAAGTCAACGTTAGACATTATAAAGGAACCTTATAATCACAATCAGTGCATGGTGTAACGATACATGATCTTAGTTGAATAAAGATTATGTTTTATGCTTCGAGGTTTATTAAATCTTCACTTCATCTGTAAAATATAAATGACAAACTCTAATAGTTATTTGTATATCAAGAGACTAAAGTATAATTTTTTATTACGCATATGGAATTTATCTGAACAATAAAAAATACTCTAGTTCTTAGATATAAATATATGAATTAAAAACAAAAATAATAGTTATTTATGGTACAAGTGTATTACATTACAGATAAGTTACGTGGGGAAAGTGTAGCTCACGAGGCCTTTAGGCCGAGTGTGGTATTTTTTTAAGTGACTTAGGTAATTAACATACGCGTGCCATACAACATTTTATCCAACACATTTTAATCATTATAAAATACATATAAAATTTTTCACAGATGGAATTTCGAAATGACATTTAGGAAGAAAATAGTGTAGAGAAGGTTTTATAACGTAGTTACTATGATACGAACCACAAAACAGTGAGCTAATATATTTAGCTCACTAGTAACTTATGACCTACTTTATTTATTTAAAAACAGCATACTTGTATCGTTATAATTACACGGTGTTGGATAAATAGGTAGTATTATGTGTTTGTAAAACATCATCTAGCTATTAAGACGGGGATGGCTGTGATAACAAACGTACTGTCAAAGTGTCAAATATTTCTTTATAATTTCGATTTATGTTTATACCTGCTTAGACGTCGTCTGCATGAAATCAGATAAATTATTATCAAAGATAAATAATAATTAAAATTACTAATAATATTATATGTTGGTTATTTTAGATAGTGCTAAAATAAACTACAAATATATAATACTATTAAAATATAGGTTAATTCAGTTTAACAGACGAGTTCGTAAAGTTAAATTTTGACATAAGGGTCTGTAAAGTTTTACTTTAGCTACTTACTACATTGGCTAATTTCGCAGAATGATATCGTGTACTTTGTATCGATTTCGAAAAAAACTACTATTGTTCTGTCTCATTCATTTAAATTAGATGTGAAAACTATTTTAAAATGGAGAAATCTTAATTCATTCAAAGTGTGTTAGCATCGTTGAAGATAATTTACTATCAGGTTTGATTACTTTGTGAATAAATGATGCAGTGCATTTCTTGTTCATTTCTCACTGGGCGATGAATGCAGACTGGGTTAAATTTCTTTTCAATTAGCCCCCTACAAAAACATGATGAAAAATAGTCGGCGCGGCAGTTTCTAAACGAAAATAGGAAAATATTCAATAGCAAAACATGAATAAAATCATTAATTTAACCTTGAAAACATTCTCACTATTCATCTCCTCATTCAGCGCCGGAGTTCCACTGTTCCGGGCGGAAGCGGAATTTCAAGCACTTGTAAAGGCCAGTGCCGGCGGGAAATTCTCTTTGCGAAAGGGCACAACTTCCATGCATAAAGTCAATGCTTATTGATTTATCAGCGAATAAAGAGCGTGCACTCCCAACAAAACTAAACCAATTTTATATTACGATATTCCATCATTTTCAATAATCAGAAGCAGTAGTTAGTGTGCTGCTTGGCAGACATTATTACTTTTACAATTAAAAACATGCTTTTAATTCTTTCTCAATAGTTTCGTAAAATTTTAAAATCAGTAAAAATATTTTTTTATTGTAAGGTTTTAAGCGTTTTATTGCGTTTGTCACCGCGACCTAGAAGATCTATTGTGACACAGCCCTCACTTAGTATTCTGGAAACAGTTCCAGTTTTCTAATGAAGCGAATTATAGCTCCAGGAGCCAAATTCTTGATCTCATCTGCCATAAGATACCTCTTACCTAGTTGGTTGTCTCTTTGTGGTTACGGCTGGGCATTCACACAGTATGTGTTCCGACGATTCTTCGTCCTCTTCACTGTTTGATTTACAGTGCCGAATTACGTTTCTCATTGCGAGTAGGAATGCAAGCTATCTTTCTATATGATATAACACTATGATAAACACAGTGCTGTTAGCATTCTTTACCCTTATTATGTTCGATTTCATGAGAACGAATTAAATCGAGAGTTCTCAAACTCTGGATTAATTTTAACCTAGGTTTGAAATTTAAATGCGTTTCATGAGGAGGAATTATTATTATTATAAGGAATTATTAGTTATTTACATAACAAGCGTGGAAAGTGGTAAATAGCAAGCGTGTGTAGAGATTGAAAAACGAGGCATGTAGCGCCGAGTGATTTAATACACGAGCGTTGCTATGCACTTTCAAGCGAGTTATAATATAAACAGGGTTTATACAAAAGTGTCAATGTCAAACACAACTCACGAAAGCTTTGACGTTTGGGTTTGAGGTTAAGTATCACTAGTTAACCGGAAACTGATTTGGAAGTCTAGTACGTATTATTTGAATTAATAAAACTATCAGTACATTTTGACTTTTATTTTTGTTATTAATTCACTACCAATTTTAAAATCGTAGTTTTAAGCAAATTTTCATTAATTTTGTTACATTTCATTATCAAAGTTCCATCTATTGACCACTAATCGTCATATCAGGATATATAACACACTAGTGTGTTATTATAACACACGCCGTGTGCTTTGTTACATTTTCTGGTGTTAATTACAGTGTAAATATGGCTACTTTCATATGTGGTCGTCTGAAAAAATAATTTAATATATTTATATTTCGAGAAAATTAGGGGGTGCTGCAGTTCCGCAGTTTTTATATAGGAACCTCCCCTAGTTTTACTATTAACTTGCCTCTTCTTTACTGAGACACTACATCAATTACAAAATCATAACATGTTGTTATTTAGGTCCTTTTTCAATCTAGTAATGCTGTACCACATACGATATAGTTTGAAAACCATAGAATTAAATTTAGAGCGGTTTGAATGCAACAAAATGTTCGTATGTTGATAGTGCATTTAATAAAAGAAGGATATTTCCCGCTGCAATACTTGTTGCAAGATAGCGCCATCTCCAAATTACAATATCCACAAGTGCTGCTCATTCTCATCCTCATTCAGCCCTGGAGCCATGCAGGCGTGCACATGCGCTTGTTTCTCTCGTCACAGCCCTCTCGATCCGGGATGTCGTATCGACGTTCACATTCTTCCAGATTAAACATTCGCCATGGACGGGGGAAACAAGCATACGCGGTTGCTTTTTGTTTTTATATTATATTGTTATACAAAGGGTTATGATGGTTATAATACCTGAAGATGAATAATCATCCGAATATAATACTATACTTATACCACAGAATAGTTACACACAGAAGCGACAATCCGTGTCGGTACCTTTCATGTTCCGCTGGTCAGTTCTATGACCTTAAAGCATTGTGTAGACCTTTAAATTTGTGCTCTTTCCCTATCTCTCTCTAAGATGTGAGGAAGCTTTCCGATTTTAAACAATGAGCTCTTTAAATTTGTGCACAGTCTCCATCTCTCTCTAATTTTCGTTTCTCTGTCTTACTGTCGCTTCTGTATAAACCTATTCTGTGCTTATACCACAGAATAGGTTTATACAGAAGCGACAGTAAGACAGAGAAACGAAAATTAGAGAGAGATGGGGAAAGGCAACAAATTTAAAGAGCTCATTGTTTAAAATCGGAAAGTTTCGTAACATCTTAGGGAGAGATAGGGGAGGTCAACAAATTTATAGGTCTACACATTTCTCCAAGGTCATAGAACTGAATAAGGTAACATGAAAGGTACCGACACGGAAATATCGCATAAATATTTTAGACAACGACAACATACACAATAACAAATGATTATACCGTTAGCTTTCAGACGGCTATAGGAAAAATAAAAAAAAGAAAATAAACGGGAATAAATGATTTCAGTTTCTGTGATTGACCGAGAAGAGTGAATTATGAGTCCATAATTCATTGTCGTGATTTATGGCTACTATAATTTATCGAAAAAATTGTAATACTGAAGATATATTTATACAGGAGTAGAAAAAATCAGTATTTATAACTGTGATGAAATTAAAATGACAAAGTAACCCCCAATGGTTTTTTTAATTTAAACCCTTAATCCTATGCAATATTTATTATACGATATTTATACCACCAGCTATTTATTTATATCTATGTAACATAACTCTGACCGATACTGACTTCTTTTGAGCCGCCCGTCGCTACCCTTATATAAATGCTGGCAATTTATCTCTAGAACATTCCAGAGTCTTCCGGACCCTACAAAATACTCGAACAATTACAGCATCGCTCCTATGCCATTTGACCTTTAACGCGACTACCTGACCAGACAGGTCAGCCGTGATAGCTCATCTGCGGTGAGTCTCGTTTTTTTTGATACCCAAGTATCGATACTTTCTCAATTTCGCATATTTATAGAATATAAAACTTATACCGCAATAAAAGTTTTAAATAAATATGTATTGGTATAACTTTAATTTTAAACTTTTAATTTAATTAAATTTTTATTACTATAAAAATAGTTATAATTATTGGAAAATACTTTTCTTTGAAAATAATCTAATGGTATATTTTACATTACCTTTCTTAGCAGACAAAAAATTGAATTCCATACCTGAAACAAAACAAATTAGTTTAATAACAATAATTGTAGCATAAAAATATTGTATGGACTCATGATTTCAACAAAACCTCGAATGAATTTAAATCTATCAGATTATGTTTATCATACTGGAATGCATATTTGCAGAATATTATCCAGGTCACAGAACCAACCCCCCTTAGCTGTTTAATCATTCCCAATTAAAAATCCATGCATCAGTAATTAATAGAATAATCCGTCAATTACTCCAACTGTTTGCTCGGCAGTAAAAATAAACCAGTATAAATAATCTCCATTATCCAGCACCGATTTGTTATTGCGAAGTAGCAACAAAACAATCTATTGTTTCAACAAAAAAGAAACCCACAGCACTCTGTATTTTTCTAGCAGAAAATCAAAGCAAAAAGGACAACCCGAACTGATAACGGTAGCTTCGTTGTTTTAATTAATGTAACGTATTTTTTCTTTTCATGTGTTATTCATTTCGTTGTTTTTCTTTCAGTGTTTTAAACTTTCGTTACGCTCCGTGAATGCATGCGATTTTAATTTATTTTAATGTGGTAATTTTAATGAAATTTTTAAAGTTCCCCTTGTCATACAATGCTTCTGACATTTAACATTGTCGTCATTCTGTAGAATAAGTATACGTGTAATAATTATTTATATACCTAGTGTATTATGAAGATATTTTTACCCATTAGAGGTTAAAAGTTCGCTATATAATAATATATTTTTCTACGAGTTTTATAACACGGTATATTGTTCCATGGGTTGAAACACGAATGAAACAATAAGTCGTATGAAACGAGAAAAATTTTGCGTCATATATTTTATAAAAACCTCAACAATTTAAATTACAAAAATTAATTAAGTGTAATCTAAAGATTTATGTTAAATATAGAAACCTTGTTGAATGAAGTTGTACAAATGTATACGTTAAGACAAAACTTAAAAAAAATTGATATCATTTTAACTTAGCTTTGTTTATTTTGTTTTCTTATTTATAATAATTCTAAATTACATTAAAATACATTTTAAAATATTTGAGGTTATCAATTTGATGTTTACCCTGTATACAATAGTATATTATTATACTAGTTTTATAAGACGATACATTGTTCCCTAAGTTGAAACACAAATGGAACAGTAAGTCGTATAAGACGAGTATAATATACTACTTTTCATACTTTACGTAAGGTTTAAGAACTAAGTGACCGTTGGTGCAATAAGACATAGTATTTAAATTTATAATTTTTCTGATTTTATGATTTTTTTTTAATAACTCGTAAGTTTTTATGTAACTCGATTTTCTGTTTTTGTTAAAAATTATTTTAACAATACCGTACGATTCACCCATGGTTCACCGTTTTTTATTTTTTGCTGACTCATTTTCAATTTTGAATTTCATTCCTTATAGAAAGAACCATGTGGAGTCAAAACCGATCGGAGCTAAAATAAAGCCTTCACAAAACGACTGAATTCCAGAACTTTATTAAATCTAACATTAAATAACTATATTACCATCTTTAGACGATGGAGATTATTCGGATTTGTGACTTTAGGAATGTGACAACCATGTTGATGATATATTAAGGAAACATTTACGTGGAGTCGAAACTGGTCGGAGCTGAAATAAAACCTTCAAAAAACGACTGAATTCCAGTACTTTATTAACTCTTCCATTAAATAACTACGTTATCATCGTTAGATGACTGAGATTATTCAATTTGTAATTTTAGGAATATGGCAACTATGTAGATGTAGATGATATATTAAGAGGAACGTTTTCACTTTGGTGATATTTTCAGTGCCATTTAGCAGTGAATTGTATTATGTTACCATCTTTGGATGACGGAGATTATTCCAATTTGTGATTTTAGGAATGTTACCATCATGTAGATGATATATTAAGAGCAACGTTTACACTTTGGTGATATTTTGGGGTCCATTTAGCAGTTGTATATGGTTGTGCAAGCTGCAGTGAGTTAAATATTTATCAGGCTTAGAATTGGCGGTGTATTCATTGACCGGGTGATTTAAAACTGGGCCATTTGGCTGGGGGAATTTACAAGCCAAATGCAATTCACTCTGCGAGCGACGGTGTCGCCTCCTCGCGAGTGAGTCGTGAAGGCAGCGCGGTAAATCACGCGCCCGGAAACAAATTATCTTCGTCACTTCCGGAGAAAAACGAGCGCTTCCGCCGGCAGGTTGGGGACTGCCCCTGATAGTTTAATCTGTGGGGCCTAGGCCTGGAGACGATGCGCCGATTAATTGCGCCCAGATAAAACTCTTTTTTCTCTCCACAGCGGATGATTTAGGAGCGCGAAAACTCTTCCTTCCGTTTAGGTTTTCTTTAAACCTTCTTCAAGCCAAATGCAGAGTTAAATGGTTTTTTGATTTGCACTGGTTTATTTAGAGATGACGGATTGTAAGCATGATAGTTCTCAGGTCTGTTGTAATTCGGCCTTTATTTAGTTTTCTAGAAGCAGTTCCAGAATTTTTTTGAAGTGCCGGTCTAAGAATTCTCTTAGAAAGAAATGAATTACCTTTTTAAATATTCATAATAATTTAAATATGTAATAATGTTAAGCTCAAAATTTATTAATTATCATAAAATCATACAATTAAAAAAATGAATATCAGGAGTAATATTGCAGCACCTCCTGATTTTGTCGATAATCTTTTTGTGAAGGAGTCTAATTGCTTGAGTGATTTTAAGGAAAACAAAAAAGAAGGAGACTTTAAAAAAGTTTACCTGTCTCGTGGTTCTTGTTTCTGATATATTCAAGGTTCTTATTATATTACTTATGAATGTAATACAAAAACTTTATTTGGAATTAAGTACAAAAATAAATATTTACCTAGCTCATCCTGTCCACGAAAAAATAGCAATTATCGTACAATTGTTTCATACAATATTTTTTCTACTTCCGTTTAAATATGTACAAAAATGTATTTTTTTATTACTAGCCTAAAAACCCATCATTATTAATTAACCTTATTATTTTATATGAGAATTTTTTTTCAGTACCGCTTACTTCGTAATCATGGTCAATAATAAATTATTATTAACAATGATCGATAATAAAAATTGTCAAATCTCTTAATCAAATATTGTTTCCATTCCAACTCAAGAGAAGTATAACGTATGAATTCACAATTTAAATATGTTGCCTAAATTTAATAAATATATCAAATAAAACCAAATTAAAAATGAAAAGTGAGGTTGTCAAACTAAAAAGGCCAATTATAAAAATAAAGACAGCCAACTTTATTTTTGTAAATATTAGGAAATAAGAATAAATGAAGTTGTCACTCTATCATTTTTGAATTGTGAAATATGGAATTCCTGTGTTAATAATATCTATAAAGAGAATAAGATTTTTTTAATTTTTGTAGCTGTTAATGTTTCTACATGTGCCTACGTTCCACTTTGATTTCACGTGAAATAATTATTTTATAATTTCACTTGTGTAATGATGGAATGAATTATTTAACTGAAATTATAAATAAAGAATCTGTTATTAAAAGGAAAAAGGAAAATAAATTTATGTCATTCTTCTATGATCTGATAAATTAAAAAGATGAGGAAATAAAAAATAATTTTCCATGTCGAAAACAAGTAAAACTATGTTGAAAGCATTCCAGAAACTGTGTTGGAAAATTCATTTCCGGTAAATCTTTCCAAATAAAAATACTCTTTGAAAATGTTCTGCGGAATTTTATCGCGAATTAGAAAACAATTACCCATTTCAAAGGCAAAATATTAAGCGATTACAAGAGCGAAAAAGGCATAAAACAAAGAGCAAAAGAGAATAATTCATATGAACTCCGACCCGAGAAGGCCATCTTGGTATTGACTGCACGTCGCGATGTATAATGAAGAAACTTCTGGCCTAATTAAATTTTTAAAATCTTCCTGTAATTATGTGCACGGTGATTCTGAAACTTTTGCGGAGTTGAATTAAGTCGTTATGTGCAAGTGTTGGGACGAACGTCAATTTAATTTTTGTCATTTACTGACTTTTACTTCCGGACTTTTATTTGCGGAATTTAAATTTATGTATTTTTTATTCCAAGTTATAAATTCTAAGTATTTTGGAAGAAATTTTACATTCTGAATAAGTAGTCTCGCAAATTTGACCTCTTTTCCCATATAAATGTGTCATCGCTATTTCCATTCGCAAAAATATTTTCCCAGAACTTCACTCTCTTCTAAAAAACTTACTTAAAGGTTTTCGATATTGTAAAGTTTATTTATTTAGGCGAACAGTAAAAATAATTCAAATACGAAGATTTATATTAGTTTTAATCAGGGCATGTAACCGGTTAAAAAAACCGGTTAATAAAAACCGGTAACCGATATTTTTAACGAAAATTGCGAACTTTAACCTTAATTTTAACCGATATTTTTCAGGCCGAAAATACCGGTAACCGTTTACCAAAAAAAAATAAACCGGTTTTAGCGAACATTAACCTTTATTTTAATATCATTTAGCGAGAAAAAAATTTAATATTTTTTTTTATATCTGTGTTTTCTATTTGTATTTGAACATGAGTCATGACAGTTTTTACAATTAACATTTTATTGGAGAGTCATAAATGTAGGTCTCTTTGGCCGTTAAGGTTACTTAAAAAGTTCAAATAAACACGGCCTTTGTCAACACAGGCAAGTTTAAAATTGAAAAGTGACCTGCGTTTTTCTGAATAAATTACGGGAATTTTTGTGAATATTTATTAATTAAATTGTTTTTTTTAATTGTTATATTTTCTCAGATGGTAATTTTTTATTATTTTTTTAAATTATTTATTCTATAATTTTTTTTAATCAAATATTTATAATTACTTTTTTTTAAATTAATGTTAATAATTTTTTAAACCGATATATTAACCGGTTTAAAACGGTTTCCAATTTTTAAAAACCGGTTTTCGAACTAAAACCTTTATTATTATAACGTTCTCTATAAGGGTTAACCGTTAACCAGTATTTATTTCGGTTACATTCCCTGTTTGTAACTAACTTTTAGTAATTTCTTATTACAGTTGAATATAAAAAGTTACAATTTTTAGGTTTTTACTGTAAAATTTTTCATATACAGCTGAAATATTCCAAAAATACCCATGTATGAGTCCAAAATTTTGGTTTTTGATTGTTGACACCCTTTAAACCCAATTTTAGGTCAGGTTTGGGTTCCTTTTTACCCATTTTAAGGTGTGACAAATTTCCAAATGTACTATACAATATGTTTAGACACTTTTCAACTCATTTTTGGGTATAAAATGCAACACATAATCGTGTTAAACTTATTTTTTTAATTATGAACACCTACATCATTGTTACGCACTTTAAAGCCATTCCAGGGTGTGAAATAACCCAAATAAACCCATTTTTAGGTAAAATTTATTGATTTTTTTGAAAAAAACAAATTGATAGTCGCCGATGCGCTGATTTCAAATTTTCAAACCGAATTTAATTATCTCTTCCCATTCCTGAGATATTTGGCCTCAAAGTTGCACCTCAAAAAGTGTGTTTTTTGAACATATCTCTAAAATGGGTAGAGATACAGTATCAACGATTACACCAGTCGATTCTACGCGCAAAGTTACATAAAGAAATGTTTTCTCCGCATATACGATCTTTGGAACGATTTGGTGAAAAATGAGAAAAACGAAAAAACCTGAATTTCAATTTTTCGCTTGGAAACTTTTTGTCACCAATTTTTTTTATATTCTGGACTTAAGTAAATACAGTTGCGCTGATTCCAAATTTTCAAACCGATTTCAATTATCTCTTACCGTTCTCGAGATATTTGTGTTCAAAGTTAGACCTGAAAAAATCAGTTTTTCAGGAATAATTCTGAAATGGGTTCAGATACGACTTTGGCGACCAGACCAATCGATTCTACGGGCAAAATTACATTTTTGTACCAATTTTCAGATTTTTATTCCAATGGATACAAATTTTATAGAGGAAAAACGAAAATTGTCAAAAATCGAAAAAAATCGCAAGGGGTTCATCAGGCGATTTTTCGATTTTCGCGATTTTCGTTTTTTCGCTCTAAAAATTGTATCCATTGGAATATTAATCTGAAAATTGGTACACTTATGTAATTTTGCCCGTAGAATCGATTGGTGAAGTCGTCGAGATCGTATCTTGACCCATTTCAGGGATATTCCTGAAAAACGATTTTTTACAGTTCCATCTTTGATCCCAAATATCTCGAGAACGGTAAGAGATAATTGAAATCGGTTTGAAAATTTGAAATCAGCGCATCTGTATTTACTTAAGTCTGAAAAATGAAAAGATTTGGAGCCAAAAAGTTCTCCAGCGAAAAACTGAAATTCCGGTTTTTTTCTTTTTTCTCATTTTACACCAAATCGTTCCAAAGAACATATATGCGAAGAAAACATTTCTTTATGTAACTTTGTGCGTAGAATCGACTGGTATAATCGTTGAGACTGTATCTCTACCCATTTTAGAGATATAGTCAAAAAACACACTTTTTTGAGGTGCAACTTTGAAACCTAATATCTCAGGAATGGGAAGAGATAATTAAATTCGGTTTGAAAATTTAGAATCAGCTCATCGGTGACTATCAATTTGGACTATTTTAAAAAACCAAAATTTTTGACCGAAAAATGGGTCATTTTGGATTTTTTCGGCTGTAAAATAAAAATTTTAAGGTGTATATCTAAATATTGTTAGTTTTCATGATTAACTATGATTGTAAATTACTTGGAGATGAGAAAAGATATTAATTTTTATTTGGATATGGTTTGGAATATATTTGCGAATATAGATAACAATTATCAAAACAAAATTTCCAAATATAAGTACTTCCGGTCATCATTTCCGTTGTAGGCCAAGGTTCGTGGTCCAATTAACAACTATCAATTGTTTTACAGACATCCTTTTGTTTAGATAAAGTTCATTTGTCCTAATTATTTGTTTATTAACTGTTTCTTATATTATTATTTCCACCTTCTATATACAGGGTAGCTCAATGAAAATTATCAGCGCAATTTTTGGCCACTTAACATCAATTTTGCAAAAAACGCTCGAACACGTCATTTTTAGTATAAAGGGGGAACACCTGAATGGATTAGTTCCAATGGCATCACTTCAACCCTAAAATGGGGGTGGACTGCACCTCAAAAATTTTAAATGGAAAAGAGTGTCAAACATGACACAATTCGAAAGGCCTTTCAATTCTCTTCTCAACAGTTTTTTTATTTTTCAAATCCGATCATTAGTTCCAGAGAAATATCGTTTAAAACAAATTTTATCAGGTGTTTAAAATTGCAATCAAGTAGTCTTAAACAAATGACAAAATCGAATATCAGTATTTTTCCCGTAACGTAGAGGGCCGAAATAATAGGATAATATACTTTTATAATCTCGTAAATAATACAGTCACAGATGTAAAAGGAATAATAAAAGTTAATATATAAGACACAAACTAATAGCACTTTAAAAGTACACAACTTAAGTGTACTATTACTCAAGATCACGTCCGTTGTATTCTTCAAAATGTTCCATGTCGATTATCTTTTGTTTTCTGCTAAAATATTTTAGAAGTAACTCGTGTTTGGTATCAAATGAAAGGATTATTTGATGAGGGCTGGCATGTAGAAATGACAAAAAAATTCCTTGTCGAATGTCTTTTGTTTTCAGCTAAAATATTTCAAAAGTAAGTCGTGCTTGGTATCAAATGTAAGTACTCGACTATGTTTGGCGTGCAAAAATGTCACAAATCATGTCAACAGGCTTTTGTTTCTGGAGAAAAGTTGTCAGAAGTACGTCGTATTTGGTATTAAATGTAAATAAAAAATGACAAATAATTACCATGTCAATCAGCTTTTGTTTTTGGTTAAAAAAACCGGTTAATAAAAACCGGTAACCGATATTTTGAACAAAAATTGCGAACTTTAACCGTAATTTTAACCGATATTTTTCAGGTCGAAAATACCGGTAACCGTTAACCAAAAAAAAAATAAACCGGTTTTAGCGAACATTAACCTTTATTTTAATATCATTTAGCGAGGAAAAATTTTAATATATTTTTTTTATATCTGTTTTCTATTTGTATTTGAACATGAGTCATGACAGTTTTTACAATTAACATTTTATTGGAGAGTCATAAATGTAGGTAGTTTCTTGGCCGTTAAGGTTACTTAAAAAGTCCCAAATAAATACGGCCTTTGTCAACACAGGCAAGTTTAAAATTGAAAAGTGACCTGCGTTTTTCTGCATATATTACGGGAATTTTTGTAAATATTCATTAATTAAATTGCTTTTTTTAATTGTGATATTTTTCTCAGATGATATTAAAAAAAAAAATTTTAAATAATTATTCTCTATTTTTTTAATCAAATTGTTATAATTAATTTATTTTAATTAATTTTAATTATTTTTTTAACCGATATATTAACCGGTTTAAACCGGTTTCCAATTTTCAAAAACCGGTTTTCGAACTAAAACCGTTATTATTATAACGTTCTCTATAAGGGTTAACCGTTAACCAGTATTTTTTTCGGTTACATGCCCTGGTTTTAATAAACTACATATGAATTATAAAAGATAATAAAAATAACTAACACTATGAATAAACAAATATAAACACTAATTTAAGAATAATAATTATTAATAAAGACTTAAACACTAAGATTATTTATTTAAACATTTAACACTACGCACTATTTATTTACGTGATATTTATTTCCAATAACTATTTATTTTCACTACGTGTATTAATATCAGATTGCCTTCTGCTTAAGGTTAACATAGTAGAACAATTAAGTTCGGGAATGTTCTCGTACCCTCTAGATAACAGAATAGAATGATGCATTTGATGCATTTATATATTGTGTTTTTATGAATGAATCTCTCATACTCAGGTGACTTTCTCTTTTTCAGCTAAACTGTTATACTAAAGCGGCAGTTTTTAAATTAATATCATTGGTGAGTCTTTTTTATAAATTTAAAAGAGGCTTATGGGATTAATTTTTACTCTAGCATTAAATACTGCTATTTATTTCAATATGGATTTATTTTAACAAAATACATTGGTGGTCTTAAACAGCAAAACACTTTTGCTTGTGACAATTTTTTATGTAAAATAAAAAAATACAGCTGGACTCCTTTAAGGATTTTTTAGCATAACAGCTCCCTGGTTATATAAGCATTTTGTGCCTTAACTTTTGGTTATATAATTTCAAAGAATAATCATATTATTGAGCCAATAATTATTATGATTATATATATATATATATATATATATATATATATATATATATATATATATATTTAATGAAATCAATATACGTATATATATTGAAAAATTTTATGTTTTCATTTTCTTAATATTTATATATTTTTGTACTTTTTTTATAAATCTATGTTAATGTTACTACATTTAAAAAGTACAAACTTCATTATTGTCCTAATCAGTGACATATATTTATAGATATAATCTTATAATAAATATATACTCGTATTTCAAATTAACAAAAAAAGCAAGAGTACAAGAATTGAAGAAAATCTTGCTATTCTTGCAATATTGTAGCTCTTGTTTTGTTCTTGTCTTGCATTTTTTTGCAAGACCACGAAAAATAGAAGACGCTTATGAAACACTAGTTAACACCGATAGATTTAGGCCACAAATGCGAATCTATTTTCTAAGTATAATTTAGTGAAAATTTGGGAACTTCAGGAGTAGTTAAGATAATAGGTGTTGGGCTTTTAAGTTCTTATATTTTTTTATTGATCGATGATTCATGATTTACATCAATGTATAAAATTTGGACGTTTCGAACCACATATTGGGTTTATCATCAGCATATATAATACCTGTGTACAAATAGGTTATGGAACGATTTTATCGTAAACTTCATGAAACATCGGTCAAATAAAAAATTTAAGGAACTTGAAAGCCCTACATCTATTTTCTTATTTTCTAAGTAGTCAATAAACTAAGAAACATATTTTCTAATTTTAGCTCACAATGAATAACTATCACAGTGACTTACGTCGTAGATGATGATACTTGTACTGATTCTGAGAATTCGTCGATCTTTTTTTTTATGAGATAACCTATTTTAAGAAGTTTTGCAGTAAAAACTACATGATGTTATGAATACAAATCTGGCAGAATGTAAAGTGCTCTTCTAAATTCTATAATTCTGCTTTACAAGTAGAAAAACGGGGAAGTGGATTCTGTGCGCGCACTGCAACTCCGGCGCGTGAATATTTGATGAGCTGATCATCTTAATCGGTCAAACTCAGGCGCCGTATTCATTATTCATGTAAATTTAATACAGTGTGTCCGCTAAAACTCTCAATGGGACATGTAATTAATCTAAGCATACCTCTATTATGTCTTAATAGATTACAACTGAATAGTTTTCACCAACTACAAGCTGCGAACTAATTAATTGGTCTAGCGAGTATCAAATACGATACAGTGTTTTCTTATTACGCAGACTTCGTCTAGACTCAACACAATTACAATGTCAACTCGATATAAAATGGTTCATTAAAGTTTCTAATACTTGCATAGTATATACGAGTAGTTCTCCAACTTTTTATGTGCATGAAATTTTAAAGACATTTTGTTAATCTTAGGAAAACATGGGCTACATGAGCTAGATGTAATTTACATAATTGCTTTATTTTTGAGTGTATTTTGGACAAACATACTCGCAATAGATTTAATTGACGAAGCTGTAGGTTCTCGGTGAAACATCATGAAAAAATTGAATAATGAAACACTCGCTGTTATTTCACAAAAAATAAAAGTTGAAACTTTATTGCAATTACATACTCGCATTTCATGTTCAATCGACTTCAATTGTTCTGTCTTTTTAGTTTTGATGTTAACAAATTTAGAAATCTTAGGTCATATTCACACATAATAAGAAGAATGTAGAATTAAAACTCGAATTTATATATTTTGAGTATGTCTCAAAAATAAGTACAACTACAATATTAACGATTATACTACTTGATTCTAAGAGCAAAGTTACATAAGAAAATATACGTTCTTTGGAACGATTCGGTGAAAAATGAGAAAAATTCTAGAAATTTTTTTTATTTGCTGGATTCCAGTAAATATGAATACGGTGGTTTCAAAATTTAAAACAGAATTCAATTATCTCGTACAGTTCGCAAGATATTTAGGCGTAAAATTTTAGCCAAACGTAGAGGTTTTTCAAGCGTAGCTGTCTTCTAATGATTAAAATATTACCTCAGCGACCTCACCAATCGATTCTATGAGCAAAATTACATGGGTCTTTCGGATATTTATTCCAAAGGATACAATTTTCAGAAAGGAAAAATTGAAAATGGCCAAAATTGAAAAAAAAGCCGTTGCGTTTTTTCTCAATTTTTACCAATTCATTTTCTCGTTCTAGATATTGTATCCGTCGTAATAAAAATCTGAAAATTAGTACAAATTATGTAATTTTGCCTAGAGAATCGATTGATAAAGTCGACGTCATACATATCCTTGGTAAACCGGTATAGTACGACAAAAGATCTTAAGTTGACGTTTAAATTGTGTTATGGTTGTGGTATCTATTCAAAGTTATGCTCCAGGTACCCAGCTAAGCACTGGATTTGGAAATCCCAAAGTAATATTAGCATGCCTAACTTAATATAGATGGATTAACATAACATAAAGTTCTTATTACCAAGAGTACATCAACGTTACTACAACTTGTGACAATTATTAGAGTATTTTTCATAAAACATGGTATTAAAATTTTAAATACATCCCTGTCTAGTTATTTCCAGGTTGTACAGTAATCCATCTATATTAAGTAAGGTATGCTAATATTACTTTGGGATTTCTAAATCCAATGCTTAGCTGGATACCTGGAACAAACAGTGTATTCTAATGGATTTCGTACAATTCTATACCCTATAGCAGAACGCATAAATGTCACATTTCTTTCAATTCTTTCACTCAGGGAAAAACTTTGAATAGATACCACAACCATAAAATAATTTAAACGTCAACTCGAGATCTCTTGTCTAACTATAAGAGAAAATTGAATTATGTTTGAAAATTAAATTTTTCAGAAAAACAGTTTTCCAAAATTTCCTGCACCCTAATCTGGGGGAGATGTGGAAAATTGAGATTCCTGACGTTGCTTAGGTACGAAAATCAACAGATTTTATGATAATAATACAAAAATTACATTTTTCATGGTTCTTTCATATAGTTTCTTGTATTTATTGACCGTACTTGTACGATACGGTATATTTACAAAACTGTAGAATTCGGAGAGCATTAGTGTGAAGTATTCCATACGCAAACAGTTTGAAAGGACGTCAAAAATATTTACGTATCTTCAGCAGCAATAGCACTCCCCCTCGACAAATAATAGAGTTAGCGTCTTGTCGTTTCATTTTCCCTCGTCATTAACTCGAGTATGACGTGCGCCACTGTCCTTGAACTCCCACTAACGCACGCCCCTGGCTGACACATATCAACAGTAAGAGCTGGAAGTTCTGAGCTTGCTGGAAAATTTTGTTGATGGTTTACGTCAAAGTTTTCTACTTCGTTAAAGTTCGTAAAGGATCGTTTGTTCCTATTTGTGGTCCTTTGCCGGGCCTATCGGCGATAAATAACGGGCTTGTGCCCCGGAAGGACGCCACTGGGTGTATTTACGCCGGCTTTAATTTTTTATTTCGGGATGTTGTCCGAGATTATATTTTTTCATTAATACGCTATGAGGTAATACTTTTATGGTCCTCTACACGTAGGTTAAACTTAATTACAATGGATTAGCTACAGAAAAATTTGATGCCCGGAATATAATCCCTGTGTATATACCGGTTGATATATAACTTATTTTATCTTCTATCAACTGTTTTTTATTCATTTTCGCTTTGTTCATGGTGTAACTTTTCTACGATCCTTGCTGACTTAACGCATTAGTTTTCATGTGAAATTATACTCTGTACCATGAGAGTATTAATTAAAGCGACAAAAAATCTCGTGCTTTCGTGAATCGTGATTGATTCTTCAACATCTATTTACGCTTTTAGTATTCCAAGCACCAATTTTATGTCCCTTTAATGAATAATAGTATATTATACATCACGGTTGAGAAGACTATCATTATTGACCTAAAACTAAATTGTGTTCTGAGATGTAAAGCAATGGAAGGAGATAAGGCGCTTGTCAGTAATGATCTTCTCATCAATGGTACATTTATTATATTTTCACTATGAGCATTTAAATCCTTATGGGCCTATTCTGTAACTCAGTGGTTAATTTTTAACCAATTGCTAAAATTTTTGACATGAATCTATTTTTATTGAAGAAAAAAAATTAGTTAAAAATGAATCACGAATTTCTAGAATTAGGGGAAGGAATCTTATTTAAAAAATTATATTGATAATAACGAAGATTTTGATATGAATATTTATTTATTTCTTATATTCATAAAAATGAAGTAATCTGAAGTTATTTTTGAATCTGATGTTTCATTTTTACCTCCCGCCTATCAATATATAGATAAGGGAGGTATTGTTTTTGGTCAAATTTCTCGAGTGTGAGTTTTCAACATATGAGCACGAATTAGGGTCTCTAGAATAAGATTTTACTATTTTTACCGTGATGTCTGTATGTCCGTGTGTGCGTGTGTGCGTGTGTGTGTGCGTGTGTCTGTGACGATTTTTCGTCCACGATAACTCCAACACGATACATGTAAAAAATATAATATTTGGTATTTAAGACTTATATTCAAATATGATGAACTGATTAGATTTTGACTACAATTGGTTAACCGGAAATAGTACTTTACTTGAAGCTTTAAACCGTTTTTCCTTAAAAGTACCTCTAAATACCATTTTTTCGCAAATTACGTTATTATTAAACAAAGGATTTTTTAATTTTCTACCAGTTTGTATAGTTACTTTTTATATATAACTTCCAGTTAAACAAAAATATATTTATAAATTATATTAATTTTACACATCGTTCAGGCTGAATAATTTCTGTAAAACAAATGAATTATTCATATTTGACATATACAGTTGTCAAGTTTGACGAAATTTAAAAAGATTTTATCTCTTGCCAAACCAACGTATTAGGTAAGGGTATACAGAGTGAATACCAGAATACTTCTTCTAAATTAACGCCAGTTGTGAAAATTGCCATTAATCTAAATATATCAAATAAAACACAATATCCTGTTATCAGAAAACAGTTTCCTGTAATACCAGCTGAAGCTTTAACAATTCATAAAAGTCAGGGGCAGACGTATTCTAAAATTTGTGTTGATTTTAACAATATAAAAAGAATAACTCGTTCCATGTTGTACGTTGCTATTAGCAGAGTGACATCTTTAGCGGGATTATATATTTTAGGAAAATTTAAGTGTCCAAATAAAAGCGTCACAGAAGATTATGTACATACAGAGTTACATAGATTACGTACTGAAAGAGAAATTAAATGGGAGGTAGAGGATATACTAAAATATACTGGAATAAAATTAATATATCAAAATTTATGTTCATTTAAAACAAAAATTTTAAATGTTAAAAGTGACAGCTGGTATGAAAACGGAGATATATTAATATTTTCTGAAACACTACTAAAACCAGAAGATATTGTAGATATAGAAAATTATAACATAATTTATAGATCAGATTCAGTAGGTATTATACGTGGTATTATTTGTTTGGCTAAAAATAATTGTAATATTACAAATTTACAATTCCAAATTGAGTCCGATAAAAAGTCTCATATAGAACTCATTTCTTTCATAATTGGAGATATAAATATTATCACTGGCTATAAATCTCCTGGGGTAAGTCAAAAAATGTTTGAGAGAAACTTTCATCAAATTTTAAATAAAATATCCTTTCAAATGAATACAGATAAAGTTATTCTTTTTGGAGATTTCAATTATAATTTATACAATGATGAAAATAAATATTTAAAGAAATTTCTACACCAATTTGAATTTTTATCTAAATTATCACCAAATGTAAGTACAACAAATTTTAATACCCAAATAGACGTTATTTTCTCTAATTTAAATAATATAATATGTGGAGTATATGAAACATATTTTTCATATCATAAACCGATTTACATTATTATAAGGAATAATAATGAAATTAAAATTAAAAGTGAAGAAGAAGATAATAAAGATATAAGTCCCATAATATTTATTGAAAATGAACGTTCATTTGATACACAGAATATAAATAACTGTACACTACAAATTGCAAGTAGCACATTTCTTATGTCTGTTAATAATGCACTTTCAGAAATTTATAATATTGATATTAATTTATCAAATAACGAATTTCGAATAAATTTACAAATGATTTTTAACAGATTTGAAGATTTTATATATGTTATTAATAACGAAATTTCTTCAACTGACAGTGCTGTGTTCAGAAATCAAACTATTGATGCACACCGAAATAACAATATTTATTCAGCCCTACAAGATAAGGCAGTAGTTTTGCGTGCCAAAGGCGATGGTTCATGTCTTTTTAGATCTCTTTCTCTTTGTCTTTTTGGAACAGAAATGTTGTATCCTTGTATTCGCCTCTCATGTTGTTTTGCATTTCTTACCTACTTTAATTACTTTGAACATTCAGATCGTATGAATTTTCTATATGAATATGACAGTATGCAAAGTTTAATACACGAAACAGCTTCTGAAAACTCTTGGGGTCATGCCGCTCATATCAAGGCTATTTCTGTAGTTTCAAAACGCGATATATATTTATACCAAGCAGTAAAAGTTAATGATATATATTATAATATTTCGTTTGCAGAACTGGAACACTATTTCAGCAATGGCATGATACAAATTATGCATTTATTATATTCTTACAATATTGATGAGGAAAACTTTAATGAAGAACATGTAACAACCGAGAAAAAACCAATAGCAGTACTTCTCACTGATCCTGGAACTAATGCTAGTCATTATTCAGCTGTTATACCAAAAAGTAATGAATATTGTTTAATAAAACCCAAATTTCGAGGTGATATACATGGAAATCAAAATGATTACGTAGTTATAGATAATATAGACATAACTTAGAATAATATAAATTAAAATATATATGTTTGAAATTTTGTTAATATTATAATAAATACTTATATAAGATTATAAAAACTGTTATACCCTAGAAAATAAATGACATACAATATTGTTGTTGAAAATTTGTTATTAGTAAGAAAAAATAAATTAAAGTTCAAGCAAATGTATATATACATATGTCGAATTAAACTAAAAATTGTTATGCCAAAAATAAGTGTTTCTTTTGGTAATATTAAGTATAAATGTAAAATTTTAAGTATGAATTCAGGTAAAAATTTTCTGAATTATTATAACAAACTAATTTTATAACCCCAAATTTGTACGAAAAAAAAATTATAGAATATTTCACTACAATGGCGGGAGGTAATGTGTTGGACACATCAGATTTTTTTAACTTTACTTTTGATTTTTGATTACTTTTTATTTGATTTACTTATTTGAATTAAATGGCAAATTTAATTTGTAAATCCATAACTTACACTTTTCATGAGTTTAATGAGTCAAACTTTACTTGAGATTTGAGTTTCTTTAAAAAGTAACAGTTTTCCTCATCGACCTAGATCAATTATAATTTTTGCAATACCTGCACAGTAAGTTACCCATTAATAACAAAATTTAAACAAAGTAAGTGGAACTTTTATTGCAGATTTGGTTTTCATGGTTATAGTAAACACTTCCCGTGCACGATGGACAGTAAGTGTGTTACTTACAATTCATGGTGGATGGTAAGTATTTAGTTTCCACATCACCATAAACATTCATGGCACTCTTACTATCAATTGCAATTCAACTTTTATTTTTGACATCAATCTGATAGACGTTAATTTTGAAACCTATTTTTCTTTTTCTATTATTTTTGTAGGTATTGCAAAAAATAGCTTACTAACCTTGAACTGTAAGTGATATTTGAAGTCTCGAATGTTTAGGAAATCTCGACCCTTCGGGTCTCGACTTCCCAACAACATTCTCGACCTAAAAACTGTCACTTACAGTTCATGGTACATAATATACTATTATTATTGACCTAGGTGATCATGGTTACCAAGTAAGTGGTAGTGAAAAACAATTTCTCATGTGTAATAAAGATTAATAATAATGGGTATCTATAGGCTAGTAGCGGAAAAATAGTATTTTTTTTTATTCGACGAAAACTGACACCTTTTCGGTATATTTTCGAAGCAGAAAGTGCATAATTCCGATATTTTAGTGTAGTTGCTACGCTACGAAAAATAACAATACAAGAATATTTTTTTACGCACTACATTGTTTCCGTAAATAAAAATACAATCATATTTCATAATTATTGAATATAAACCGATCGAAAAAAAAATAGTATGTTTATTATGTAGGAAAAGTGACTTCCCGGACTCCTGATGTTACTGGCCTCGGCTACGACTCGTTCCACAATTTCCACCATAGTCCGGGAATATATATTTTTTCTACTAGATACATAATACACTATATTGCGTGCATATTTGGTAGAGGTCGTAAGTTCTGTGGTAGTCACAGCTCTTTTTATTTTATATTTTCTTAAACTTCTTAAGCCAGGTGTTGTAGATTCAACTCTCAGGGAAACAAGAATGTGTATATCTTTTATTTCGTCGTATCAGCGTTATTGCGTATGAACTTAGTAGTAGAGCGATCTTTAAACATTAGAGGTAAAAATCAGAATATTCCCCACCCAGCAGAAGTGTTAAACTCCTTTTCTCTTGCTGGTTCGTTATCCTGCGCTGTAAATTTCGCTCCTGGTCAAGGATTTAATCAGACTTTATTAATTTTTTCATTGCCTCGCTCGAGACTGTTTTACTTTTTATCTTCTAAACTTCCGGAATGTTTGACTTGGGATTTAATTGCTGTTGGGTTGGCAATCGTGTTTAAATATTTTTATAGCGTATCAAGGAAACGGAAGTTTCCTTTTTGATGTTTTTCCTGTCTTATCAAACGGAAAATTATTAATTGTTATCTTTTTGTTTGCGTTCCTAATTAACTCAAGTTTATTCACAGAAAAAGTACAATTCGCTCTTTATAAGAAAATGAACTATAAATCTGTTCCTTTCAGAATTATTGTTCTAGATGATGATATTTATTTTAGTATTATTATATAATAAGAGTTTTAAGTGTCATGTACTTTTGTTATTACATCTGTAAGACCTTTTGTTTACGATCATTATGAAAAATAGAAAAGGATTTACCAAAGTCATTAACATATCTCGAATCTTTGAAACAATTTTTGAGAACTTTTCTGTCAGACTTGTAGAACTATGAGATTAACTGAACATCAACGATCGATTAGATTGAACCACTTTGAGAAATCGTCAGTCGCAGAGTATACCTTAGATGATTTTCATGAAATAAAATTTCAAGACACGAAAATTATTTCAAGATCTACATCCCTCAACACATTATTAATTAGAGAAGCCATTGAGATTTTTAAAACTAACAATATTAATCTCAATCACAACGATGGTTTGGAAATTATAGTATAACATGTCTTCCTATATTAAACGTTATATTCGTTTCTTAGTTACTGATTTACTTGCTTTGTTGTATTTGTCATTACCCTGAAGAAGGCAGCAGTTTATGCTAAAATGTTTGTGCAATTAATGTAAAAATGATAAATTAGTTATATTTTAAAGCACAATTTTCATATTTAAATCACTACATAAAGTTACTATACTGTTACTTAAAACGTACTACTTTAACCGAAACCATAAAGAAACCGATTTTTTTATTTTAAGCGAAACGAAAACCAATATAATAATTTCAAAAATCCGTTACCGATAACCGAACCCGAATTTTTATTATTGTAAAATCCGAAACCGTAACCGTATTCCAAAATTCATTTTTCGGTTGGATTCTTACGATTCCTCTTATGATTCCGTTTGCTGGAAGTTAGTTGTTTTGCGTGTGATATTTATTGTTCTAGCCTAGTGAGATTTTTCAACTGTTCGCAAGTTTAAAACTGCGTACCAAAGTTCAAAAACAAAGAGAATCGAAACAAAGATAGATGAAACAAATTACAATGCCGTTAAGTAATTATATTAAAAGCGTAGGAATTCTCCAAACGAAGATGGGCCAGAAAAATCACAAAAGAAAGAAAAAATTGCAATATCGTAAGTGCTGTCGCTGTTAAACAATGCACCCGACAGAGACACAAACCCATTCCAGCTCATCAGAGCGAGAGAGATGGCTCGCGTGTCCTAAGAAATGAATCTTCTTAATGTTTGTCTTCTTAACTGTTTATTTCTCCGGCAGTTCAATGACTGAGCGTGGATACAACTGTTTCGCAAATAAAAGGAGAGTTTAAATTTAGTATTTGCTTTTAAATTGCTAGATTTGTTAAGTAATTCACTTGACGCTAACTAATAGGGGTGTGCGAGTGGAAATTGTTGCGGCACTTATCTACAAATTACTATCTACACTATTGCACTATCAATTTCATTTTCTATTTTTTGGAGCATAACACAAAATTTTACAATTTTAAAGCAACTTCATATGTGTATCCTAGAAATAACAAGCTACAAAATACCGCCACTATTATTCTAATTTTATGAATAGTATTGCCTGAATTGGTTAGCGCAAAAACTGAAGGTATAGCTGAAAATCGTCCTTAACCTCGTCACAGAATAGTTACATACAGAAGCGACACTCCGTGTCCGTACATTTCATGTTACCCTATTCAGTTCTATAAATTTGTTGACTTCCCCTATCTCTTTCTAAGATGTGACGAAAGGTTTCGATTTTACACAATGAGCCCTTTAATTTTTTGACTTTCCTCATCTTTCTCTAATTTTCGTTTCTCTGTCTTATTGTCGCTTCTGTGTAAACCTATTCTGTGACCTCGTTCCAAAATATCGAACCGAACTAGATTTTAACCGCACGAATTAATCCGTACGTTCCGATATCCAACATCCAAAGATTTTTTTTTTATTAATATTTTAAATAATAAATAAAATTCAGATATTCGTTACCCTAATATTGGTTACATTGTGATAAGGTGAATTATGAATCTGTTAACAAAAAACATACCAACAAAAAACAGTTTAATTTATATTTTCATTTTTTTCTGATAATATAGTTTAACCATATTTATATTAACTTCTTCTTTTACGAAATCATAGCCTTATCCCTGCACTCGGCTGTTGAACATTTTATTTAAAAAAGTAAGACACTAATAAATACCGACTGTTTAAATACATTTTTTTTATTAATAATTAAATAAAAAAAACTTTATAATACAGAATATTTGATATCAATAATCGAAAAATTAAATCTAATCAACGATACAATATATACCCCATTATATTTAGCGGCACATTTTGCATTCTGTAATTTCCTTATTCATATCAATTAAAATGTAATATATTCAGTAAAAATGGAACAATCTGAAATTGGAGCTATATTGGGATGTTCCATTCGTTAATTATTAATTAATATGTGATTGAATTGCAATTAGCGATGGCTGCTCATTCATTAAACGATGCACCCTGTTTCTGGCTAATCTCTCATGGTGTGTGGAAGACCAGTCGCTCATGAAATGATAGTTTTTTCCGTTCTCGTCCCGTATCATTTCATTAGTTGGAGTAATCATTGCTGTAATTTATATTGGAGCCTGCCAACTGAAAATTAAAAATGATGATATGATAACTTGTGAAGCGATTGGAGCGTTTTGTTTGTGGGTTTTATCCCGCGATATTGTAAAATGAATTATTGATTAATTGTTTTTGTTGAGTTGCAAATTGAACTCATGGGTGGAATAATCACTGATTTTATTATCAAAGTGTTTTTATTTTTGATGTTTTATAATCTGCATTATATTCACCACTCAAATATACATTGTTATAAAAAATCTAAATGAAAAATGATCGTGTCACAATGACCTACATTTAAAATTTTGCATTATTTATCATTTATTGTTGTACAGGAACTGAAAGATACAAAAGATCTGTTTTATACTTTTAAATTTTAATATTGGCTTATGCCATCACTTTGAACTAGCCACTTTGACGTAAAACAACTGAAATGGATCTAAAATTATAATAATAGCATAGGAAACTTTTTTTTGTGTCTATAAAACAGTTCAATAATAAAACGAAATTCATTTTCGAAATAGAGTATTAATTAAAAATGTTTCTGTATTTCTATTTTCTGGTATTCGTGTCATACAATTTCAAATTTAATTTAATTATCACCTGTGGTTAGTGATTCCGTGAGACGGACGAGAGAAGATTTTTCTTTTCTCGTATCGTCTCATTTTAAATGTAAAATATTTTATCTCGTCTTGTTTATTTCTCGTCTCGAATATTATTATCTCGTCTCGGTCTCGAATTTTCAAGGTTGCCATCTGTGCACATTGTTTCCATACCTGGAGAAGATTCTCTAAATCTAAATTGAAGAATCTTTTGGGAAATTAGGAAGAAAATATAATATGTTTTGGGAAATGTAGAATATAAATATCTGCTCCACCTATATTTTGTCTTTACGTACCAGATAAGTCATATAAAAATCAGGTTTCTCAGTTTGTTTTATTGGTACATTTTTAATACTGTTTGATTGCGTATGGAATTTTTATGTTATCAATTTAAATTTGTCAATTGTTGATGGTTTTAAGTCATTCTTAGATTATCTAGTTTTATAGTGACATTTGGAAGATATTGCAGGTTTATATTGTACTAGTTATTTCTGACTCGCTGATTTTACATAGTTCCTAGGGATATTTGTTTATTTTTTTTGTATGCCAGCGCCAGCGGCGTAGAAATAGCTATGTTTCTACTTCTGCGGCGTAAGAACATAATTTCTATCTTCTGAATCAAGTAACAAAAGATGTCACATTCATGACGTTTGAAAAAAATAATTTTAAAACCTCGAGACATCTCGGCGTAATTACTGAAATTCGGTCATTGTATGTTGGTATACTCTGTTTTTAAACTATAGACAGTAACTAGAAATTCTAGTGAGAAAATCAAAGCCTGTGATTGGCTGCTGCGCCATTTCATGAAGCCGCATTTAACCAGAAAAATTTCAAGTTAACCTTCTCAAACGTAAATTAAACGTCAAACTCTCAGTAGTTGTCAAATCACTTGTTGAATTTATACGTGTTTTTTATTTCACTTCTCTTTTTGTGATATTTCACGATTAAAACCACTTCTTTTCAGAACTACTAGCGCTGTGGGGTAAATGTGACTTCGTCTAGTTCTGTCTATAGTTTAAAAACGGAGTATAGTGAAAATCAACTTCGTGTACGCATACATGTATGTACAGACGTCACGTCAAAACTAATCAAAATATATTGAACGATGGTCTCAAGGGATATTTTACAATATTTCCTATACTTCGTACAAGGAAGTAAAAATTTCGTACGTATTTGTGCAATTCTTCTTTCTTTCTAAACCCTTTGATATTAATCATCACCCAAATTAGCAAAAGGAAGCGTCCCATATGACGTCAGCCACAAAGCTAATCCGCCACTTGTGCGTGTATCCGTCGCCTGGTTACGACGTCACAGCACGGACACTTGCCGTAAACACAAGTGCATAAATATAAATTCGCCCACAACAATAACATTTGCATACACTGCCGCCAAGTCGGACGTACGCCATGAAAATATTATCATAAGCTTTTGTGAGGAATTTATTTTTTCGCCGGGGTTTACGCAGTCGTAATTGCTGAATACGATTAGATTACGTTGCCAACAATGCTGCTTTATCATGGGAATTTGTTTACGAATTGTTTCTTTGGCATAGCTTACCGAAGATTACTTTTTGGTGGAGGAGCCATTTGGAGTTTATTTGCTTTAGTAATAATAACTGAATAAATACAATTGATTATGTTGTGAAAAAATAGTTATTTTTTAAGGAATGTTAGGATATTATAATCTTCGAGGACGAGGAAGTATGAATTGAGGCGGAGCTTGTGGAGCTGAAGTTCATGTTACCTTACGAGAGTTGTATTAAGTATTTACATTTTGAGTTGCTTATTATATTTTTTTTACATGTAATGTTATAGTATACCGCGAGGTTATTTTATCGTGAAACATAGGATTTGCCATAGTCATGGATACGACTTCACATTTGATGACAGCAATGTATTAATGCGTTCACTTTAAAATGAAACATAGGTTGTTAAATTCACGTCATTATTAGCTATCAAATTCAGATATATTTTGTCAAATAACACATTTCCACGCCGTTGGCATCCTAGGAATAGCCCGCTAGGTCTTCTGATCTCACAGTACTTGATTTTTTAAACTGTGGAATATTAAAAACCAAATTATTTAATGGCAATATGTATAATAATTATTGAATGAAAATATGTATAAGTTTTTATTTTTGATAGAACTGTTAGATATGAATTTTATATCTCACGTTACCGTGAGATATGAAAATTTGTTTACATTATATAGTATAATGTAAACAAATTTTCCGCAGCAATAACAAATATACAACAAGCAAATATCTTACTAGTCATAGAAAATAGTATAGTGTGCAACAAGTGCTGAAAGTCGCCTATTTTCCATGACATCTAAAAGTTTTGGCACGAGACGGAATCGAATGCTGGAATCATACAAGGTGGAAAGTAGGTGATTCTGCACGAGTGGCACACTATTACTTCTCTTATGATCACACTGCTAAATGTTGCAGAACAAAAATACATGCACGAAAGATATTTGATATAAAAAAAAATACGGCGCAAGTAACCTCACAACGAGTACCTTCATGCATACGCAGTGTTGGCAAATATTGTGAGAAATTATTTTTCACACTTTAACTCACGATTATGTGAAATACGTAACTTTGAAGCATTACACAGAGTGAGAAAAGTGGCACTTTCCATAATGGTCGTAGAAAATGTAAAATGAGTGTCACTTGACAGTTTAGATTTATTTATTTGCAACTTTTTATAATAAATTTTTCCCGACCAAATGTAGGTATATGAACTTACTACGATTTTCATAATTATCCGTTGGTAATATTAACCAAATAATAAATATTATCATAAACTTACGTGAACGGTACGAGTTAATAATTTGCATTGTCGATGTCATTAAATTAGGCAGTATTAATTGTTGGTCTGGTACAATTTTCTCTCTACATTTATTAAATTGACGTAATTAATATTGACATCTAATTGTATAATTATAATTGATATATGTACGTATTTCATAATGCATTTCGCTAACAATATTGATCATTGAATATTAGCACTGCTAGTGGTGACAGTTTATACTGACAGCTACCATCATGTTTATTATTAGTACATTGCCCCTTTTCATGGACTGATACTGAATACAGATTGTTTGTTATGTATTTCTCGCTGTAAGAACTAATTTATTTAATTTTTAGTATGCTCTAATGATAACTACGAGCTTGGTACTGGGTCAATAATGAGTCTTCTTAACCTTGGTATATACTTTTACTAGATTTAAACTCAAGTTATCACAGTCTGATAATGATGGGTATACAATTTACTTTTTAAGTATTCTTTTGTTTTCGCATTATAATAAAAATGAGATGATAATGACAAACATATATATTGCATAGATTATATATTATATTTTTGTGTACTATAATAGATTTTCAAACAGAATGCAATTATCTCTTCCCGTTCTCGAGATATTTGAGTTCAATGATATACCTAATATATCAGGTTTTTTAGGTACACCCCTTAAATGGTTAGGTTTAAGGTGTCACCATTCGATTCTACGAGTAATATTACGCAAGTGTACCAATTTTCAGATTTTTATCTCAGTAAATAGAATTTCTACAAGGAAAAACTGAAAATGGCTAAAAATTAAAAAAAAAATCTAAGGTCAATCACACCATTTTTTCCTTTTTCCTTTCTACAAATTGTATCCTTTGCAATAAAAATCTAAAAATTGATATACGTATATAATTTTACCCCTAGAATCGATTGGTAGATGTCGTAAACCTAATCCTTAAAGGGGTATACCTAAAAAACCTATTTCTTTAGGTATTGCCAAAACACAACTTTGAATACAAATATCTCAAGAATGGTAAGGGATAATTCAATTCGGCTTGAAAAATTGAAATCAGCGCATTCATATTTATTGAAGTCTAGAATGTTCTGGAGAAGAATGTTTGAAATTTAGGTTTTTCGGTTTTTCTCGTTTTTCAGCTAAAAACATGTATAGAGACCAAACATTTCTTTATGTAACTTTTGCCATAGAATCGACTAGTATAATCGTTGTAAATCTACCCATTTTAGAGATATACCAAAAACACACACTCTTTTGAGCGCGTCGAGGTCTATCAATATAAACTATTTCCCAAAATCAAAATTTGGGATATTTCGCGTTTGTCAACACAATTTTTTGTTTGATACTGTTTTTTGGTTTGATTTACCTCTGCACAACTTTAAGGGGGTTATTATTATATAATAAATAAATAATACACTTTAGGAAAAGGTCCGAAATTAAGGTTTTTTTCAATTTTCCGAAGCATCCATCACTTAAGTGAATATGACTATATAAAAAAGAAAAACTTCCCCCATTGAGCGTCGATCCAACCCTGCGAAACTAACCCTATCCAGTTTATATATTAGCGCCGGTGGCTCTCGATAATAAGGTCAAGTGACGTGGCGTATGTTGTCAACACAATTTTTGGTTTAATACTGTTTTTTGGTTTGTTTTATCTCTACACTACTTTGAGGGAGTTATTATTATATAATAAATAAGTAAATAAATAACACACTTAAGAAGAAGGTTAAAAATTTAGGTGTTTTCGATTTTCCGAAGCATCACTGAAGTGAATATGAATATATAAAAAAGAAAAACTTTCCTTCTCACTCCTTCTAACCCTGCGAAACTACCCCTATCCAGTTTATATATTAGCTTTGGTGGCCGATAATAAGGTCAAGTGACGTGGCGTGTGTGTATCGACAGCTGATGTTTTGCTGGAGAAGCATCGCCCATTATAATGGATATTAACTCCTGCTTCTGTTTCTTGCTAGGCCGAGCTGACCAACTGCCAGGAAGTTTACAAGAGGGTACAGCAGGAAATTGAAAGATCGGGATTTATTATGCTAGATCCGTGATAAGGATGAGCTTGATTTACCTAAATTAGGGGACTATGTAGATGGTATGTAGATGGAGAACGGGAGGACCTTTTCTCATGGATGGGTGGTGGTTTGTGATATCCTGAGCCGTGAGTTAGAAGCTTTTTAAGCTAGTTAAAAACAAGCTACAATGTTTTGGTCCTCTTTCCATGGTGTGTACAAGACAAGACAAATCTTCTTAGCTCTGATTTGTGATACCCTGAGAAATGGGACAAAAGTCGTTCAGCGTAGTACAGAATGAAACCTATGTTTTTAAGCATGATTCCCAAGGCGTGTTTTTATATCTCGCCACTCAATAAGAGAGGTATTGGAATAATGCTAAAAATTGGATATTGAGTTTTCAATGGATAAGCACGTTTTGTCCCTAGAACACAATTTTAATATTTTTACGATGATGTCTGCCCGTGTGTATGGATGGATGAATGTTGTCATTACGATTAGTCAAATACTAGTGAATAAAACAAGTTGAAATTTTGAATATAACATTGTAATATCCTATATTAGATCTGATTAAATTTTGTTGTTAGAAGGAAATAGAAACAAGAATCCGTAGTAAGTTTGTACAATCAGTGAATAAGAAATAGCTTATACACTAGAAACCTGCACATTATCCTAAATGTCACAATGAAACTAAATAACCTAAGAATGAAGTTACTAAAAACCATCAACAACTGACAGATTTAAGATGTTAACCTAAAAATTCTATACACCATTTAACAATATTAACAGAGTACCATTAAAAAACAATATGAAAAACCTGAATTATTTTCATTTTAGTGCATTTTTATATGACTATCTGGTATGCAGAAAAATAATTATAGTTTGAAAAACTTAGGGCCGGTTTTTCAATCTCTGGTTAAAGTGCCGGTTACCTTAACCATCGGTTAACAGAAAAATATCGCATCGAAAAACTGATGTAAGTTGTCAAAAATACACATTATTTACTATTTCGATGCGATATTTTTCTGTTAACCGATGGTTAAGGTAACCGGCACGTTAACTAGAGATTGAAAAACCGGCCCTTAGTTTGATTTTTCCCTAAATATATATTTTCTTTCTAATTTCTCGAAAGAATGTTCAATTTTTCTAGATTTCTTTAAGTACGGAAACACTGAGAGGCGAATGCGTTGATCGATGGACCACTGGAGCTGCGTAGATTGGTCAAATTTGGAACCGACCGCCACAATTAATATAGGTATATAGTTTCCTAAGTAGATGGTTTTCTTTATTCCCCTATTTTAATTAAATTGTTTTGTTTTGGTATCGACATTTGGTGTACAATTAGGTTGACCAACTTCATGGATTGTTTTCTACCCATGTTAACAATCAAAATGCGGAAAGAAATATTAGCAACTTATCGCCACAGTCTTACAATTTGCCAGTACCAACTACAACATTAGTAAATTCTCTAATACCGGGAATTTATTCAAAGTTAGGAAATATTCCCTTATAAATTCCCTTTCCAGGGAATATTCCTTATCCCATCACTATTGACAAGTCATGTTAAATTATCAAATGAAACAAGCATACTTTCATATCGATTTCATTTATCTCCAACAAAATTCAGTACCTTGTATTATGTATTGAGGCTATAAAAATATGAAACATTTTCCATGGAGCACCACCCCCCCGTATAAATCACGCTATCACCTTGTAATCCCGATAAGGCCCGTGTATCGCACATCACGTTGATTGTTTACACGCGCACAACACCGCATCAAGCACTTTTGACGTTCGTCTGGAAACTCATCCATCTTTCAGGCGGTGTGTGTGAGCTGTCACGACGCAACGTCCAGTTGCCGCCCTCTTGCTCCCCAGGGCGGCATATAGGGCGTGCAGGGGGGATATGCCACAGGGTGGGACACCCAAATATTCTAAACGTCGTTCTAGATATCATCAAAAATAGTAAAGAATTAGGGTCTTTTGCGAGTTGACTCTATCAAAATGTTTGGTTACTTCATTATCATCTACGGCACAACATTCCTATACTCTGTTTTTAAACTATAGACAGCACTAGACGAAGTCACATTTACACCACAGCGTTAGTGAAATACTAGTAGTTCTGTAAAGAACTGGTTTTAATCGTGAAATATCACAAAAATAGAAATGAAATAAAAAACACGTGCAAATTCAACAAGTGATTTGACAACTACTGAGAGTTTGACGTTTCAATTACGTTTGAGAAGGTAACTTGAATTTTTTTCTGGTTAAATGCGGCTTCATGAAATGGCGCAGCGGCCAATCACAGATTTTCTCACTAGAATTTCTAGTTACTGTCTATAGTTTAAAAACAGAGTATAGATGGAACAATGCTTCAGATATTTTTACTTGTATTTCAATGGTATACCTTCAGCTTATAGTATGTATATTTGGGTAAAGATTGGGGTAACGCAATTCCAGTAAAGTATGAAATAAAGCAAAGCGGACTAGGTCATTTAATTAAAAGCATATATTCTTACTGTCAACCAATCAGATGATGGGCCACAATTTTGACAACTGTCATTTAACTGTAACATTTTTTTTCGAATTGACATCTATTAATCATACAAAGTTTCTAAAGGTTTTATTATTATTATTTCATTAATTTCAATTAATTCAATTAAATTCCTGTCCATTTCAATATTTTATTTAACTTTAATTTCGTACAATTTAATGTATTTGATAGATAACAACCTCGAAACAATGTCCAAAATCCTGATTGTCCTGCTTACTGTAGGTAACGCAACCCGGAAAGATGGAAGTTGGCCAACCAAATAACTAAGTTAGGTTGAAATAAGCAGGAACTGTCATCAACTTCAATGATAATAGACATACAATTTGCTTCCCGCTGATTGGTTAGTCGCCAGTGATAGGAAGAGAAAACAAGATACTAATATTCATACTGTAGAAAGAGATATCACAAAAAACTATGTTACATATGTTGGAAACAGTACGTTACATATTATATAGGTATCTAGATAAGTATAAAATCACTGGTATTAGCAAAATGTAATAGAACTTAATCGTAACGTTTGTATTGCATTAGTTCGCGCTTATGTTATGCAATCTGTCATATCATTAATCCTTATTTATAATCTTCAAGGTAAAAATCCCCCTGCCTTAGTTGAATAGATACGTCAAGAATACTATTTAAATGAGATCTGGTTCCTATTTTTAAATGTTGTAGACAGTGTATCGTTTCTTATAATCAACTATTAAATGTTCTGTGATGTGTTGACGACCGAAAAGGAGTTTACCGAAAAAACAATTTTTAAATAACTTTATATTGAAAACTAATTTTTGGGTTAAATATAGTATAATTATTTAACAATTATTATAAAATGCTCAATCATCAATTTCCCGAGTAAACAGCGATTTGTCAAACGTTAATATTCACTAAAGGACATCACATATTTTGGTAATATAGCTACATCACGAAAATTTTATCAATTTATTACTCTTTAAATTTACTTTAGGTAAACAAGTCAATGAACAAATTTCCGAACTCGTGGATGTAATACGTTATGATCTTAAAATATATCTCATAAAAATATAGATATAAAACACCTATCTTACAGGTTTATTACTGCTACTATGAATTTTTGTTTTTATTTTATAACCAAAACGAAAACTCTAAATATATTTTAAACGATAAGAAGTTACTACAAGACCGACAAGTATTTTAAATGAAACCTATTATTATAGCCTCTCACAAAAATAAGTAATAATTATTTTCAAGTTTTATTATTATTATTATTTATTGAATTAATTTTTCTTTGATATTTTTTTCCTAAAATAATATGAGGATCTAGACATAAAAGATGATCGAATATCCCACTTTAAATTTCGATTCTATGGTCCATAAATTCCATTCAAATAAACGAGCAAACATTGATCTTTTCATAACTAGAAATTACATTAGAAGATAGTGTTAAAACTGAAAAATAACCATTATAAACGTTATCTCTTTATCTTAATTCAATTACAAAAACAGCTAATACTACATTTTGAAAACCTATTAAAAATATCAACACAATTCCAACCAACAAACGAGTAGAAAAAAAACAATAGAATTCAATTACCGTATCGGTACAGCCAACTCGAAAAAGATTCATCGGGAAACAAAAACGAAAACGAAACAAAAAAAACGTAATATTTCACAGCAGACCGCCACTCATTCAAAAAAAGCGTTTCCAGGAACCGTGTGAGCCAAAATGAAAAATACCCCCGATTCATCATGGCTAGATAAAATATAACTGGGGGATTATGTCACTTGCTAAATCTGGGGAAACTTCACGAGCGTGTCGTTTGGGTTGGCAGCGTGCAAGAACGCGGCTAATGATACCAACTTAACCGGGAAATCGCCAGAGATCAGGATATTATTACTGCAACACTATTCCTAAATTGGACGCAGTATCATTTCTACATTGACAAAAGAAAGATCAAGATTGCGTTTTCGTGAAAAAGTATTCCTCGTACTTCATTTAAATTTAATAAGAACAATTTATTATATACTAGTTATTTAAGGAATGTAAGTAAATAATAACATTCGAGGAAATATAACTGAGGCGAAGCTTGCGGAGCTTACATTCCGAATCGCTTATTATATTTTTCATGCCACCAGCAGCAATTAACTTCAAATAATATTTAAGTATTTGTAAAATGTGGAACACTTGACTGTTCAGATTTATTTATTTGCAAGTTTTTATAAATATTTTTGCTAAATGACCAAATGTATATGTATAACATTGGTAAGATTTTCATAATTACCGTGCTAGTACGATAGTTACTTTTTTAGAACTTCGTTGACAACAGTAACCAAATAAGAAATTTTATTAGAAACTTACGAGTTGTTGAAGTTAGTAAGTTATAGTTACGTGAACGGTGGCGCGAAAATTAATTAACAATACCTTTGTGTCCGAATAGTTTAGAACTTACTAGGAGAATAGAATTCTCATCTAGATTTCATTTGTCTTATGTTCTTCAATGGAATGATATTAGTATTAACAGTTATTTAAAATTCAATACTAGATTTTTATATTGTTTTTCAAATATATATATATATATATATATATATACCGGGTGTCCCAGCTCGACCGACACATGGGAGTTTTACATGGGAAATCAGTTAATTATGAATAGTATCTCCCCAGTGCAAGATATTAACTTCAAATTTTGTATGCTTATTGGGGAATATTATTTCTATGGATTACAGTTATTTGAAATATGCAATTTCGCCTGCAAGACGAGATTTATTAAATTATAAAATCTAACATTTTCGTTCGAAATCAGTCAGCCATGGAAATAAAAGAAAATATCTATGTGACAGTTCTGACAGTTAATGACATGCCATTGTAGATATTTATATTTTTGTAATATTGGTATATTATTTAACAAAAAGAAACTAAATTTCACTTAAATAATATTAAAATACAGGGAATAAGAATTAAAATCAGTGATACTTCACTAAACTGTTAGATAAATATTTTCTTTTATTTCCATGGCTGTCTGATTTTGAACGAAAATATTTGATTTTAAATTTAATAAATCTCGCCCTGCAGACAAAATTGCATATTTTAAATAAGTGTGATCCATAGAATTAATATTTTCCGATAAGTATACAAAATTTCAAGTTAATATCTTGCACTGGGGAGATACAATTCATAATTAACTGATTTCCCATGTAAAACTCCCATGTGTCGGTCGAGCTGGGACACCCGGTATATATATATGTATATCATGAGAACTTGGTATCTTTGAAAATAAGTATTACAAGCTTTTATAGAGAATTGGGTAGCTTAGTCGTCAGAGGTCCTAAAATATTTGAACTAATAATAAAGTTGAAAAATAAATTTCGGGAATTAATCCATCACTACTTGTAACACGAGGAGATAATGAACTGATGAACTGATGCTGATAATGATCAGATGCAAAAGAAACTCACAGGAACCCATATATATGTATCCACTGCCTATTTTTAATTAAGAAGCATAAATCTACCCTCTTAACATTAACTTCATCTGTAAATATTCAAACTTGGCTGTAAACTATTATTTCATCGACATATTTCTATTTTTTTTTACTAAAATATCAACGACTAGATGTCGATAAAATAACACACATACTACAAACAGAATGGAAAGCATAGCCATTTCATTACTGACTTTAATCAGACCTATAGCTATTGATATTAAATCCGAAACAATAATAAACCAAAAGATTGAAACAGTAATCAAACCTAAATAAATATTTTAACCATGACCTATATTTAAATGTCCAAATTCGCTTCATTGCTGATATTCGTACCGAAAAAAGCGTATGCCAAATAAAAATAATGATATGTCCAAGTGGTTCGAAACCCCCTATAAACTGTAGGTTTCTAACAGAGTCTTCATTAAAATGCAAGTGAAACTTATCTTGAAACCATAACCATGGACATGGCAAATCTAATGTTTCACGTTATAATAAACTCACGGTATGTAATTAGAGTAAGAATATGTCGTGATTCATGATTCACTCAGTGACTAATAATGATATGAATTCCGCTATGCACCTTATATCACCGAACTTGGAACTGGGAAACATATTCCAACACATGTCCGCTGTTCCACAATGCAGACCACACACGAATCAAATTACCTCGCTTGCTGCAGCAACACAAAATGTGTCACAATCTTGCAGTTTGATAAACAGACCCTGACTATCCAGAGCTATCTTTGATTAATAATGAAAGTTCAATGAAGCATAGATTCCACGGAAAGTAAATTATCTACTACAACTTAGTTTACCAACTTAGATTATAGTTACTGAAGTTCCTACTATAATTGGACACAACTATCTACCTTTGAGTTTACATCGTAAAATAAAACATGCCACTTATCTTTACGGGGGAATTAAACCAATGGTAAGACAGTTTCAAGACGAGATTCACCTCTACGTTTGTTACACGGTTCTTTATTGGTGGAAACTTTATTTGGCTGTTTGGAGGATTTATTATATGATAACTGATTCATAAAGGAAAGTTTGCTTTAAAAATGTTACTTAAACTGAAATTATCGTGTAGGACTGAACTAAGCTTTGGTTTATTTACGTTTTATTGTCAAACGTAATCGGATTTAGAGCAAGGTGATAACATTCATTCATTTACAGTGGCGTAACAATGCAGAGGCAATTCAGGCCCCAATGTAGATTTAAGAAAAAATTAATGACACTTTACAAAATTGGTACTTTTTAAAATGAAATCCAACTTTATCTGGAATTAATTCTTTTTAATAGGAGAATAGAACTCATTGGGCAAAGCCAAGTCGCTGTACTGTTAGGATGACAATTTTCGAGCATACGGCAAAATAAAAAATAAAAACCCAATTTAAAAATAAACATATTTAAAAAAAATCTGATGTGTTTAATACATTACCTCCCGCCACTGTAGTAATATATTTGATTTTCTAAGATTTTTAGAACATTCAATTTGTAGTTTTATAGTTAGTTTGTTTTTGCAGTTCAGAATATTTTAATTCATTTCAAACCTGAAATTTCCATCATAAAATTTGTACGACCAAAAAAACAGTTATTTTTAGCATTACTAAAACCGGAACCGAACTTACGTTGATTCACGCATGTAAATACAATCAGTAATAGGGACTTACCGCCTTGAAAACCCAATAAATAAATATTTTTAACGCTCTACTGTGCAAAAACAAAATTAAAATTCGGGAATAATAAAATTTTTATTTGATTAGAGTTGTCATTTTTAAATTAAAATTTAATCCTTGTTCTGATATCAATTATTTACCAATTCCCCTGTTGGTAAATATTATACTAAATCACATACCTATCAATAATTAAAAACCTAATATACTGCTTTGGAAATTAATATCCGATAGTGAAAAATATTATTACTACATCAAATTTTTTGTTAGTAACATTTTCGATTCACATGGATGTATAAACAATTCACCTGTTTCATTAAAAAAAAAATAGTGACATTTGTTCTAACATAAAAAATAAAACGAAAGTCAATTGTTATTTCTCAACAATTAACGTAATCGTAATCGTACAAATAAAATTAAAAATTTTGTCAGAATATACTGCTAAAATATTGAAGTTGACATTGCTACTTATTGTCGGACTAGGCCGGTAAACAAAGAGATTCTGGACAATTTTGAGTTCCGTAATACTAGGTATTTCAAACGAAAGCGCGAAAAATATTAAATATATTATTATGTTATAAAATGTATACGACATATTGTTCCTAATTTCATTGCATTTCCTATTATTCGATAACTGTCTTTATAAGTACATCTAAAAACGTTAATACAAAATCAATTGTAAGGATTTCTTTTCAAATTGACTTTGACAAGTCGATATAATAAAGTGTACTTCATATCAATTTGTAGTAAGTAGTTGTATTAGTGTCATGCAATGAAGTTAGCTCCAAATAAAAACAAGAATCATGGCATGAAATATTGAAACTGTTGGATTTTGATTTTTAAATTCGATAATTTTATTGTAAAACAATAAATAATAAAGTAAAGATTGAGACCATTGTCGTTAGTGGTTAAATTGGTCATATATACCCGCTATTTGTAAAGTCAGGTTTATTTTTTACAGAATATCACTAATTAAATTTAATGTACTTATTTCTGTTATACGTTACTTCTGCATAAACTACAAAAAGGATACAGTAACATATTTAGTTACAGCACTATTTACATAATTAAATAAATAACTACAGTAAATATTTCTAGTTATGAAATTATTTGAAATGAATAGAACAAAACTTTATATTATACAAATATAATTTAATTTAGCTTTTCTGCTGATGTAGTGTTATTTTAGCTATTCTAGGAAATATAACAAAACAATTTAGTAGCACGACTGTCATTATCTTTATTAAACGGAAGCGGAAGCAAATTCGATCTTTTAGGTTCCAAGAAAAAATTTGTGACATATTTCGCCACTGGGTGCGGTTTCTTGGAAAATGACAACATAGTAAACAAGCAACGAAAGACCGTATATCACGCAATAGTTATATACAGGGTGTAACACCAAAACTGACCAACGTCATTATTTTCTTTATTATTATAGTAACAAATAAATACTTTAGATTAAAGTTGTAGGAAACCAAGGGAGACATCCTATCAGAGAAGAATATATTTTTTTACAGCAGTGGTTCTCAAGTTACAACACCTAATTAATTTTTTTCAAATGGAATTTATATATTTTATGCATGTTCGATAGCACATTTTTTGGTGTTATATCATGTATATTTAAAAAATATATTTTTAAATTTATGTAACAAAGTATTATGATAAAAATTAAATTAAAAATTGTATAAACGATATATAATATTTTCCTGTCATGCTTCGTTGTGACGTTATAGTAAATTACGTTGTAAGTCCGGTAAATGAGTTTTTACAGTACGTATAATACCTATTTTGAAATGAGTACCGTGAAAGATTTGATTTATTACTTTACGAAAGCAAAATGATAATCTTAGTTATGATTGATAATTTAAGAAGAAAAACGCTGTTATTTGAATATCAATTTAGTGCTCTATAATATAATATTGTACAAATATTTTAAAATCATTTTAAGGTCGTATAAGTAAAAAATTATGTAATTTATGTATACAGTATCATAAAGAATAATAGTACCATAATAAGCTATTAACATACTTAGGATATTTATGAATATCATAACCGCCGTAGATGTCAATTGAATTCCGTGCTTGGAGAGCAAGGATTTAAGATATCTAATGCCTAGTATGATTTATAACATCTGTGGTTTTTCAATAGCTTATCGGTTTCACATTATTAATAAATATTAATTTATAAAGTTCTCTGGTGAGTAATGTTTTCGTGATCAAGTCTGGATGGTTTGATATGATATGAAAATTGTCCTATGTTACTTTGACAATTCCACTCATAACTTGTCATCCAATTAAATCCCAGTATTTTCGTCACTTACTCTTGCTTGTTGCTTTAGAAAATCGTCACTCGTCCTATGGACTCGTTTGTTTTTCATCGCGACAATCAGTCATGACCATAACGCCAAAAATTTCAAGTAAAATTCCAATTACTAATAGTATTATATATGACAATCCTGTACGGTAATAGTTTTACCATACTAGCTTGTCAAAATTGCATGGTATGCAATTATGACATAGTAACCCTGTTTATTTTTGTCTATGTAAACAAAAGTTTAATATCCTGAAACCGGTAAAGACTTATTTACCGGACTGAAATCACGATTGTAAAAATTGAAATATGACACGGTGTAAAATATTTTATTTTGTATTATTAGTTAGTAATTGTATTTTGATTACTGTATATTGAATTTCTATTATGGTTTTTAAACCTGTTCTATTGTTGTATGTAATTTTGTGATAAACAATATGAACGTTGTATAAAAATATTATTATTTATTTATAAAAAAATAATTGATGGAAAAGGCAAATGGAATAAAATTGTTTATTGTTTTGTTTGTAAAAGGGGATTACGCTTGTTTACCAAAGAGTAAATAATTAAAAATTGACAAAACATGTCCAACTTGCAAAACCAACAGCAAAAAATTGCTAACATCAGCATTAGCCATATATGATACCAGAACTAAATAGAAACTGTGTTTTATTTAAAATAAAATTGTTTACATGCGTTGCACCACGTATCTGTTGCATGTCGGAACCGCAGGAATCACTATTTGTGTACAGCGGCAAATATTGGATGATTCCACAGTGAAAACTGAAAACTGTTTGTTTAAATCGTGTTCCGTATAGTCGAAATTACAAAGAAAATAGGCACGGAATGTTGACACTGTGGACATTCCCAAACACAAATCAAAATGCACTATTATCAACGATGAAAACTGAACGCTATAGGGAGAATTCGTTTATTATTTAGGTAATTTTACAGATATTTGAGAATGAGAGAGTGCAGCAAATAAAAATTTGCAAGAGTATTATTAGGTTTCAATTTCATAAATTCACCAGAAACATTACTAGGATGCTTATAGAATGCCGCATACTTTATACTTGGAATGAAACTAACTTCTAGAACATAAGAATCACCGGTATAAAAAAATGTTCCGATAATCTCTATTGGACCGCAACATAGACGTAGATATGATTTTTGAAAGTGATCTGTTGATTTATTTACCTTTATTAAAAAATAACAGTTTCCTATCAAAAATTAAATTTAATGTACCTACTCGTATTACATATTAAATGTGGTCAATTCAATATATGAACCTATTGCAAAAAGAAATTCAGGAAAATAATAATGATTTTGATCCAAAATTTTAGTACCAACCGATTCTATGAGCAAAGTTACATAAATAATTTTTTTTGAGCGTATACTTTCTTTGAAACGTTTTGGTGGATAATAAGAAAAACAAAAAACCGGAATTTCATGTTTTCGCTCGAAAACTTTGTTTTTTCAATAAATAGTTATTTACATAGAAATCAGAAAATTGGTACCTTACTATCGAGAAGCCATATTGAAATTCGGGGCACTTTGTGCCAAATATTTTATCATTCGTTAATGTTTTTCTGAAACCTTTGATTGAAATGTGAAACATAGTTTTGAATTTAATAATTAAATAATTTTCTAGCAGTACTTACTCTTCTCTCATTTCCAAGGTGACAGAAAAAAAAACTTGTAAATAAATGACAACCAAATTGGCAGTTTTGCAGTTTTGTAGACATGTAAGAATCGACAGTAGAGGTTATGGCGGCCCTACTGTCCAAAAATAAAATTTAAATAAAATGTTTAAATACTCTCATGACTAGACTTTTTAGTTCCAAAACTTGTATCCATCAAAATACAAAATCTGAAAATTGGTACACTTATGTAATTTTTATTGTAGAATTGATTGATGAGGTCGGCAATTATACAAATAAGGATGTCATTATAATTAAAACGATGATGACAGGACAAAACAAAACAAGGACGGCAAGGGATCTAAAGCTTATAGTGGGTTTCAAACCATTCGGACACAGCAAGATTGTTTTTTACTACTAATTTGAACCTTAGATTTCATACTTCACTCAATTCAAGTCGAAACGCGCTAACCAAACCACCTTTCGGATTAGTTATGAAAGGAGTCTCAAAAGGACGTAACAGAAAGTGTTGATTCAGCCCCGGTAGAATCCTTACCACAGACACGTCTTCGACTTCGTGTCAATTCGACGCCGCTCACTTTTTATTTTTATTTATTTTATTTATCTAATATTAAGGCAGACGTGGAGTCGGAGGAGACAGTACGACAAGCAATAAAATTCAGAAACGTCAAAATTGGTTAGAGGCGGGCTGTAAGAGGCAGCCAAGCCCAAGTCTTTGCAGCATGAGGCGTATATTGCTTTTTCACTTTATATGTAAGTAGCGGTTTTATTTCTCTCTTTCCCGGGAATTGAAAACGCGCACGTCAACGCCTGGTTAATCATTTACCCGCTTCGATATTCAACACCAATAATATGGACGAACACATCGTTCCATTTAACCCAATAATCTAACTACATTTTTAATTTTATGTCAGCTCTTACGCACCGTGAGTTTCAGCTAAGATCAGTGATTTTATACTTATCTTAATACTAATATGCAATATACGTCGTATAACGTAGTGTTTCCAATATGAGTAACATACTTTTTTGTGAAATTTCTTTCTACAGTATGTATATTAGTATCTTGTTGTCTTTCTTCCTATCACTAGTATCTTACCAATCAAAATGAAGTAAATCACTTGATCCGACGCTGGGTATCTAGATAAGTACAAATCACTAGGAATACCTAACTTGTATCCATAGTAAATGACTAATAACAAAGTATTAAATATTGAATCTTAGCCAGTGATTTTGAACTAAATATCTAAATATCAATATAACTGAAATGTATGTTGTCATTATAGCAAAGACGTACTTCAAAGCATTGTCTTTGAAGTATAGAAATACCAATAATGATATCTCACATGCTATCATTTTTCGAAATAACATCTTTGTCTGAGCTGTATATCAATCCATAATGTTATCTCACTTGCAATTCTTTTTTGACATATCCTCCAAAAAATGCGCTAAATTTAAAATTCTATGAATGCCTTGTGGTCGGGGGGTACACAACAGTCCGTCATAATATTTGTTCCACAGACCTTTACCTAATATGGAGCCCTGTGGGAGAGGGATATAGATTCTTTGGTTGTAGGTTACACTTCTGTCTTTAAAATTTCTATTATTTTACGGGAACTTTCCCTGGGAATAAACACATCTTATGATATATTTTATAATTTACCTGAAAACAGTTAATCCTTCACTTGTGATGTTTTACATATCAAACATTTTCTAACCATTGTCTCTACATATTATATTGCATCAATTCATTCAAAATACTCTTTAAAACACCAAAACACCATTAACAAAACAGCTATGTTAGGTTGAAATAAGCGGGAACTGTTATGAACTTGAGTCATAATAGACATAGGCTTCATGCTGATTGGTTAGACACTACTGATAGCAAGAAAAACAACGATATACTAATATACATACTGTAGAAAGAAGGCACAAATATATATTCTACACATATTAGAAATACTACGTTATATAGGACGTATATTGCATATTGGTATCTAGATAAGTATAAAACCATTGGGTATATCACTGAACTTCAAAATACACAACACAGATTTCTAATGTCAAAAAATGAACTTCTCGCAAAAAATGTCACTATAAGAAATCAATATATTTACAATAATAAATTAAACAACAATAAAAACTAATGATTCGAATTTCGAGTTCAATGAACTTTATTTGAAATACATGAATAAGTACGGATATATTTTATTTGTATCAAGAAACTCACAATACTTTATTTACAATTGCTTGTTATGAATTTGTATTAGTAAATAATCAATTTTCTGTCCTGAAATAAATGATTATGTACATTGAAAAGAATAATTCATAAATCTCTTTTTTTAAACCATACAAAAATTGTAAACAATGGTTTCCATTACAATAAGCTGCCTTTTGATATTAATTCGATTATGTTTATTCTGTTATAGAATTAATTTCCTCGTAAATTTGTAACGTTTATTCATTGAAGAATTAATTTTGGAAACTAAATAATTTTACAATAAAATAACGATTAGTGTTTTTTTAACCAACATCCTGGTCTAGGAATAGATACTATTCCATTATTCTATACTATATATAAGAATTTATGTCATCATCTTCCTAAAAACTAGAAAAACAAAAATTTTGAAAACATTAACAACTGTTTAGGAAATTAATCCTGTCCTGTTTCACATACAATAGATTCGTATTAATTTAGTGACTTTTTATTGACGTAACTTAACTATTATCCTGGAAGGACTATACCATCCGAATGTTTAAAAAACTATTCTCTTGTCCTTTCCATTATGAAATATTCTCGATCGCCAATCAGTGGAAATCTAGTCCTGCTATTATCCTGCCTACGCAGTGTTATCCTTTGCGTTCACAGGAGTCAGCAGGAACAACAGAGAGGATATCGATCAGGAACCCGATACGCGGTCATCCGTCATTCCTGCAAAGACCAGCAAGACAAAAAATAGATGATTCCCATGTCATTCAAGGCTGAAATTAACCCGAAAGGACTTGTCACAAAGTGTATATCTTTAAGGTCGTTTATATTCATTGTTTGAGGACGATCGAAATAGAACTGTGCTGTTTTATCCATTGCTTTTCATCATCTGTAGTACGTAAAGTACTTGTTTCGTAATAAGTTCTTCTTAGATCTTATTAGTGTAAATTCTACATCTAGTGGGTTTAGAACTACTCAGGCACAGTTGTATTTTTATTATAAATCCCATCATTGCGATTTATAATTAAATTGATATATTTTTTGTACCTTGTTGTACCTATATGCAATGATACTCTGTCTTCTTTATCATCTTCCATTTTTTTTGTGGTCTATCTTTTTACTCTTTCTCTTTGTTGTCCATTTCTATATTTTCTTTACTTCCATTTAAGGTTACTCTTACCATGCCAGTTTCTTATTAACATTTCTTTAATTTCTTTATTTGAGACATTGCATACAAAATTGAATTTAAAAAATTCAGCGTTATATCAGTTTTGGAAATAATTCCTCATTTTTAAGCTCTAAGAGTCAAGTTCAAAAACTTTTTTACTTAGTTGGTTGAATCTCTTTGTGATTACTTAGTATATGTTGGAATGTTTTTCGTCCTCGTCACAGAATCGACAGCTTTACCAATTTTGTATAATTGGTATTTTAAAGGACAATGACCAGTAAGAATTCTTGTCATTATCCTAATATTATTTTTGCTGAGAGCTAATAGATCCTTGGCGTTTGTCATAGTTGAAGAAATTGATTTTCATGATTGACTGGGATACAGAATTATTAAACTTTTATTTTACATTTTTGTCGAATACGCATAGCATAGATGAGACTTTTATTTGCTATCTCATTATCGTACGTATTATGAATTTGCGTCTAACCAACGACAAAAGTGAAATAGAAACAGTAGTATAACAGCGGAAACGGATATTTTTAAATATTTAAAAAACATGAATATATCATTCATGTCATTCGTGTCATTTATGAAAGTGATTTTGACATTTTGTGCTGGTTTTGACAATTTCGTTAGTTTACTCTACAACTCTTTTCGTATGTTACATCCATTATTATATTTGTCTATAATACTATCAGTTTTGACATTTATTTACTTCCGAAATCACACGATTTCACCCGACGAGATGATGTCATCAATCCACTTTTCCCCCCAACGGTTGAATGGTTTGAATCACAAATATGGAAAACGATAATGGATTAATACAATACAGATTGTTGGAACAATTTAATTATCCATTACTTTTTACAATTCATACATACAATACAAATATGAAGTAATTTTGAGACAAACCAATTAATTCTTACCATCATATTAAGAAAAATAAACAAATCCAAACAAATAATTTGAATTAATTTCGCGGCAAATAGCTGACTCAACTAACTACACTAATCACCATTTTTATATGGTTAGTTTGGTTACTTAAAACTAAGCAAAATTGTCAGGAACAACGTTCCGTAAAATAACCGGTTACTAAAAAAAGTAACTGTGATCACTTTGGTTAAGTTTCGGAATACACCTTAATTTTATCGTAAGTTTATTTTAAGTTGAATTTTTGTACGATATAGGAGTATAAGTATCGTCCTGTTATTAATTCTATTTTCAATTTCTTATGTGTTAAGTATTGAGCCTTTTTTAAAATAGATTGGATATCACTTTCTAGGTCTAGATCTTCTTTGAATCTTACAATTATGTCGAGCATTAAACCCAAACACCCCATTCCATTTCCTTATTGCACCAAGCCCCAAAATCGTTAAAACTATGTCAGCATACGACCATGAATATCTGCATTGTTAGCAGCAATAGTAAAAAACCCGTGACAGATAAGATGCATAGCACTTTAACTGCAGTGCGGGCATCATGCATCATTATTTTCACTTGTTGTAACATGTTGTTGTTTAGCGTAAATCTGACTGGGCGCTGTATCCACTCCCAGGTTCAATCCATCAAACGCTGGATGCGAAATGACACAGGCAAATACATGAGAGTAGTTGAACATTTCGCCAGCAGACTCGTGTGACGGATGGCACTTCATTTTTTCCCGGAGAGTCGAGACGACATGCGGCTTTGTCTCAGGATCGGTGGGGAGCAAAGCTTCGGATGCGGACGTTTTTAGGAGGGAATTTCACTGGATTAAAACGATTAAAAGTGGTCAGGGTGGTATTTAACTTATAGTCATCATCATCATACATGGTATAATATTAGCATTTCTAGGTGGAACAGGTCTTCAAGTATGTAACACCCAGATTTATAAAAAGGATTTGTCATTAACTTTATATTTAGTATCATTTTTTTTTTCTATAGCAGATGTTAAAGTGCAATTTTATCAACTCAAAATAATGGATAAAGTAGCACTTTAACCGCAAGGGTAGATAAAGTAGGACTTTAACCGCCAGGGTAGATAAAGTAACACTTTAACAGCAAGGGTAGATAAAGTACTTTAACTTTTGTTTATTAGAAGTACATTTCCATAACAACGCACACTACTGACATTTTAAAATTATTCTTAAATAATAATTTAATTTTTCTATTTCTTTTCTCTTCAAAACCTGCTATAGAAAAAAATAGAATTTTATACACGATGATAAAATTAAACTATCGACTCGCGAAAAACTATAGTTCCTGAATCATTGTGAAAATAATAGCATTTTGCAAAATAATATCAAAATATACAATGATTAGTGAGTATTAATCTTTTAAATATCTCTTTCCCTGACTAGTGATTCTGTGAGACGAGACGAGACGTATCGTCTCATTTTAAATGTAAAATATTCTATCTCTTTTCGTGCTTATTTCTCGTCTTGGTCTCGAATATCGCCGAAATTTCTCGAGTATTCAAAGTCGCCATCTGTGTGTAGGGTTTCCATACCGCCGAAATTTCCCTAAATGTAGAAAATTGAACAATCTTTTGGTAAATTAGGAAGAAAATATATATTTAGGGAAATGTACAATATAATTATCTGCTCCACCTAAATTTTGTCTTTACGTACCAGATTGTCATATAAAAATCTGGTTTCTGATACACTGTTAATACTGCTCAATGGCGTATGGAATTTTTTAGGATATCAATTAAAATCTGTCAGTTGTTGATGGTTTTCATTTCATTCTTCGTTTATCTAGTTTTATAGTGACATTTAGGACGATATTGCAGGTTTCTATTGTACTAGTTATTTCTTACTCGCTGATTTTACATAATTACTACGGATTTTAGCTATATTTCTACTTTTGCGGCATAAAAAATTTAATTTCTACATTGTGAATCAAATCACAAAAGATGTCACATTTATGACGTTTGAAAAAAATAATTTTAAAACCTAGAGAAATTTCAGCATAATTATTAAAATTTGAGAATGTCTATTTTATTTTCTCGTCTCGAAACTTTGTAAAATCGTACTCGATATTTCGAGACGAAACGATTCATTTATTGATGATGTGAATTCATTGATATTGTGGAGCGACTGTAACATCATTAAGAAAACCTTATATGAAATATAATTTATCTCTTCAATGTCAATGTTAATTTGATATCCTGTTCCTTACGTCTTTGTCCTTGGTGTTGATGCGTAATTTCCAGAATTTTACGTAAACTTTTCCGTGAATACATTTCCCATATTGTGTTTGTTAATGGTAATACAAGAAACGTGGAAGAAATGAAATGTACACAGAATACACAATTGTACAGCTAGCTATATTCGTTATGAAATTTTATTTGATGTATTCAAGCTATGCCGGAGCAAAAAAGACGCTCAAATGAAAATCAGGGAGATTTATTGTCCCTCTGTTCACTATATTATACAGTCAGATTAATTTACCTCTGTTCATTAACGGAAAACGGAAAACAACTGCAGCGTACAATCTAATTGTGCCGGACTAGAAAACATATTAAATATTAATTTATTACCAATCTACGAATGGAAAATGAAAATTTTTGATGGAGGTACCAATAGTACAGAAATACAAACTTATATCTACATAAATAATAATTATACTACATTAAAAGTTGCTCTTTGTGATGTAAAATATATCATCATCGATATCTTTTAAAAAGTAAATCTAGCAGAATATTTTATTTAAGGCTGGTTTATGATGAATTTAATTTACAAAATTTCAATTTATGATATAGATTTTAAAATATAAATATACTCAAAACAAATGTGGTGGTTTATGAACGATTTACAAATTTAGAAATTTAAAATTTGGGTTTGGTACATAACCAATTTTTATATTCTAAATTCTAAATTACAAATCCCGACAATCACAAGAAAGCATTGAACTGACGTTTATAGATTAACTTAATTGCAAATAGCAAATGACAGTTTGTAAGTGTTATTTTAAATATATGGTAAAATAAAAATAATCTGACATCAAACTCATTTTTCACCTAAACAAATTCACCTCACTTCAAAGAAATGTCAAACCAACAGTCAAACGGCAAAATTAAATATAATACCTCGTGATATTTTCTAATTGGGTAAATTTAGGAAACTAAAATGCATTATGAAACAGAAGAGAAAACCAGCCTTTAGGATTCCATCAAGTCAAGCTTCGTGATTTTGTGTATTACTTGACTTGACTTGAAAATAAATCTTTTCCTTAATTCACTACTTGACTTGATTTTCTATCTTAGGTACTTAAATAGGCGTTGACGTCCGCCAAAATTGTGACAAGTAATTAATTGAAAAAATGTATATATTTCAAGTAATTATCATGCCAAATACCATTCGTAACTAGAATTTTCTTTGTAATTTTTGCCTAACTCACTCCTGCTTGTCGCTTTAGGAAATCGATTTTCGTCACAACAATCAGTTGGGACCATAACGACATAAATTTCAAGTAAAATTGTAGTTCTTGTGGTATTACATATGCTAATATTTTTTGTCCATAAGTTTCAGATTATAATTATTTATGAATTGGTTTTATAAATAAAAGTCATTATTAAAAATCTCGTGATTTCTTAAAAAATTGATCAAAAGTCAAGTAGTCTGTGCCACTAATTTCTGTAATTTTTTATATAAATACTTCTTATCATTAGCATGTTTAAAACTTTTCCACCAATTCTGCCCTTGCTATTATTTTTTATGAGAACACTACTTTAGGGTTTTTTGATTTAGAATTCAACAAATTTTCTAAAAATCCTTTCCGAAGAAACCACGTCTCACTAATAAAAATAAAATTGGTGAAAAGTCAAGAAGTCTGCGCCACTAATTTCTGTAATTTATAATATAAATGCTTCTTATTATTAGCATGTGTAACACTTTTCCACTAATTCTGCCCTTACTATTAACTTTTTTTTATGAGAACACTACTATAGGATTTTTTGTTTTACAATTTGACAAATTTTCTAAACATCTTTCCTGAAGAAACCGCGTCTCATAATTCAATAAGTGAATAGTTATTTGGATGAAATGACATAGTTAAGTTCGGTATTAGTTACTGAACAGGAATAATAATACGGGCTTTATTGTCCTAGACTGCATTTGTAATTGCGTATGCGGTCTATAAGACTATTTCAATTAAATATTCATTTATGAACAACGCTGAATATCCTATAAATTATTAATTGCACATCATATAACTTCATTACATGGGTTTGCGTGTGTATGTGCTTTGTGATTCGAATGTGACCTCAAACATACAACTATTTAGAGAATTATTACCAAAGACAACTATGTTATGTTATGTACTAGTTTCTGTGGCTAATGTTGGAATTACACAAAAATTAGACAACAAGTAGAGAAATCAAAATCTAACCTTATCTTATTTCATCTATCCTTCTGTAATTGATTAGTAGCACTAATAAAAATATACCGTTATCTCAAAAAGATGGAATGATTTTTATTGTATACAAGTGATTAATTATTCCATACCAGTTAATAATAATAGTGTGTAATAATAATAAAAAATAAATAAAAACGGATCAAATTATCAAAAGTAAATCGGATTTCTTCCCAACTCTAATGCAAACTAATGTTTAGTTTTGTTATTATAATGGAAGCTGTAGCATGGGCGCCCATAAAATATTTTTCAAAGGGGGGCAAAATAAAAAAAAAGCAATAAAATAGATATACAGGGTGAGTCACCGAAATGCCCGTCTTCGATATCTCCCTTGTCGTTAGAAATACAGCATAAATTTATTAACAAAAGTTATTCGTCAACTAATGGAGCATAACGTAAAATTATTTTCACATATACAGGGTGTTGCATTACGGCTCGGCGAAAATTGTTTGCCTTTTATTAAATGGAACACCCTGTATATTTTTATATTTTTTGAAGTGTATTTCATTCCCCTATATGGACATATAAATTTTGTTTTAATTTTCCGCGGCGTTGCCAAGTTATTCCGTTTATTCTCTAAAAAAGACCAAATACATGCATTGCTTTATAATGACGTACTGAAGTTATTTTAGTAGTAAAAATTGAGAATTTTTTTTTTCTGTACAACTGTAACTATACTCTATGTTCTCGCATATATTTCTTTTAAATGTAATTATACAGGGTGTTCAATAAAGCGAATCAAATTTACTCAATTTCAAATGACTAATACTCGTCATTTTCAAATGGAACATCCTATATTTTATAATTCAGTTATGCGTCTTTTTGTATTATCTTTATATTTTATTAAGTGTACCCTATGCTTTTTTTGGATAAGTTTGTAATGCAATTTTCAAATTCATCCCATCTTTCGAAAATTCCGCAGAAATTTCATTAGGAACCTCTTCATTAAATTGAAGTTTATTGTAGTTAATTGTCTCAGATTTACTTTTTAATGACAGTTAAAATAACTAACCACAAATACTAACGAAATTATTTGTCCCACACATAAAAAGGCTAAGCCCTAAGATAAGCAAACATTAATAAATATGTTATATACATCATAACGGTGGTGAAAAATTTAAATAATAAATTTGCGAAAAGCCATATGGGCGCCCATGAGCTGTAGTAGTTAAATTTTTATAATTTATGACAATTGATAGTCACGTACCCCATTTCGATGAAAATTGTTTGTTTAATATTGCTTAATATTTAAACCTTGTTGGTGCAGCTGGGCATAAATACTTTATTCAGTTCAGGAGACATAGGTATATGAAATGCATGAATTAAGAGAAAGTAATAACTTGATAAAAATATACAGAAAGGGGAAAAATACTTTTAGAAAGAGAAAAATTTACAGATTCTAAAAGATACTGTTAGAAAAGTCATTGATTTAATAAAAAATTATATAAAAACATTTTCTAGAAACGGTATGGTAATCTACTTTTAAGGCATATCTTCTACTTGCCATCTTGGTGGCTATTGATATCCATATCAATTTCCGTTCTTTTAAAATCCTACTATGTTGACTTTTGTTTTCTATAATTTTAAAATTTTCTTCTATTACATTTATTATAAATATTTTTTTCTTCTTCTTCTCTTATTTGCATTCCTTTAACATCTATTACTTAGTATTTTATTCAACAGCACACAACCCTTCAGTAATTCACTGCTGTCAGAACTGTCAAATATGTTGTTATTTTATAGTTTATAATTACACTTTTAACCTGTATTAATATATGTTTAATTCCATGCTTACATGTTTATTACTCTACATATATCTATCTCTCTCATTCAGCTTTTTCATTAGTAGCACAGGGTTGCTACATATATTTCTCTACTACTTAAAATAAGCTAGTTGTGTAATTATGAGCACCAGTATCACTAGTATTAAACTAACCTATTTTAGTTAGTAACTCTTAGTTGTAATATTTAGTAAAAGGTTATGAGCTCTCTGGTAATATTATTATTAGTGTTTCTTTCGACTCCCTGAGATAAATAACTATCCTATCCTCTATCCTATTATTAAACATCTGAAATTTCGTGAAGAATTTATGAAAAATTTGGTAAATCTTCCAACAATTAATCCCGTTATAATCCGCGTTAATTAATATATAAATCAATCAGGCTAGGCGCTCACGTGAGGTTAAAAGACCCGTCTTAAAAACCGATTAATCAGGCGGGTGTTGCTGACCCGGGAGTTGGAGACGTCTTCACCCAAGTGGGGCCGGCACCACCTAGTCCTCGACAGTCATTTATCAGTCAGGCTACTCCAAGCTGCAAATAGGGAGTCACGGTGATTTATTGTGCCAATGCCGGAATTTTATAAAGGGGGCTATGGAAATTTAAGTGCTGCAAATTTCAAGTAAATTATCGATGAGCTGGAGGGAATTTAAATAAGATTGGTGGGGGGGGGGACTCATCATGGCTTATTCACAAACAACTTTGTTCCAAAGAAAGAATTTCATATAAGTCACGTTACAATTTTTTACTTTGTAGGCTATGAATGTTTATGTTTATGTTTATGTAATAGAATAAAGGAGGCTCATATTTTTGTTATAATAATTATAATTGATGAATAGAGAAATGTCGAATAAATTATTATAAACATATAATTTGTTTTTTATATCGAATTCAATTGAATTTTATTAGAAGGTCCGGAATGAAAGATACACATATGTAGGTGTCCTTTTTAAGAGGCTAACCATTGGGATCTCGAGAACCGAAAAAGATACGAAAATTGAGGCTAAGTTGCCGCATTAGTTGGCCATTTCAATTATGTTTTTGTTTTCCCGAACTTACTAGATATGAGCAAAAAACTGATTTTGACCAATTTACTTTTTCACTTATAACTCTTGTTTCAATTAATACATACATGTTTTTAGTTTACACATTCTATAGATACTTTTTACGAGGAATTGACAGCAGTCCGCAAAATTATCATTGGAAAGAGAAAAGAAATCCCTAATCTACAGTACTAAAGACAGCTTTGAGCCACATATGAAAATTGAGAGTTAGTATAAATTTCTCGAAAAGTGATCGAGCTACAAAAATTCAATTCAATCTGGGATTCAAATCTCAGCTTTGCCAATTTTTTCCAAACATTAATATTGCTGTGTTGAAGTGATTCAAAAGACACTATCATAAGCTCATCATATTGCAAGTAAAATTCATGACAAAATAACAAATACCTTAGGTAACTTTGGTTATTTTCCTAATTTGATTTGTTAATTCGTTATTGTTCGTTGCTGTTTTAGTTTTTTCCAACTCTGTCTATCCAGCTTTTTGAAAGACTTTAAACCAATCATTGTAAAAACTTCACGAAACGTTGTTTCTTAGTTCATGTTCATTTGTTTTCTCTAATGTATAACATCTGCTCTTCTACTAAAAGGTCATAAATATAAGGTCGATTGATGGTGTTACCACGTAAATATACACACATACATACATAAGCCTACGAGGAATTCAAACCTAGAAACTAACTGGATTACAATGTCTTAACGTTAACCATTAATCTAACGAGAAACACAGTTATTTCGTGTAATACAAATAAATAGTGAAAAGTACTTAAAATTATATGAATAAAGTTCCTCTTTCGGTTGACCGGTCTTCACCAAAAGTTATATAACTTGTGCCATTGTTATCAATGTAGGTTAAATATGAAGTTTCATCCATTTTATTTTGTCGAATTTGGTCTATACGTGTGCGCATATATTAATAGAAACTGATGAATAGATAATAGAACTATAGATATTACCTTAAAAATATCCAAAATTTATTGTAATACTGCGTGGGACACAGTAACCTCCCTACTTTCAATAGGTAATTGTGAAGGGAGGATATGTCGTAGAAAGGTGAAGATAGTCGCAAAAGAAGCAGATAATCGGGAAATTATATTTATAATCCCCTCAATCGTAAATATGGCGTGGTCCAAAAAGCAACGCACTTGTACCTTCAAAACTTAATTTTTCGCTACCAAATCCCTTCTTCAGGTTTAGTTGCCGACCAAAAATCTGTTCTGTTGGTGGTTGACAACTTCAAAGAAACAGAAAGTATGTCTATGAAAAGAAATGAGCGACAACGGACCTCTCTAACACCGAAGAATTGGTCCTTACTTTTGTGATAGTAATAGAATAGAAAATAGCACGTTACCGTGAATTCTGTTCGATATGTTGATTAATTTAATGCAGGAAATATATGGTTCCAACAGGATTGAACCACAGGCCACACAGCTCAAAATGTAACGGCTATTTTGAGGGAGATGTTCCCCGGCCAACAGACCTCTGTAAGATGCGACTTTTCGTGGTCCTGTGTTCGCCGGATTTAACGCCCTGTGACTATTTCTTGTGGGGGTATCTAAAAATTGAAGTGTTTAAGCATCGTCCCAGAATCATACAAACCCTGTAAGATGCAATCCGTTTGGAAAAAGCCCTCATATGAAAAGATATGCTTTATAGACTTATGCAAAATCATCCTACAATCTGTCTGCAGTAGTATATTGACAACAAAGACCACCAATAGCAAGAAATTATTTTTAAAACTAAGTAATTTAAAACTTTCCGTACTATAGCTGAAGAAATTAAAAATAAAACTTTTATATGTCTACTAGTTTTTTTAATTCACATTCAAAACTAGGGATATTGCTCTGCCCAACTCTGAATTATTTTTTTAAATTTGTGGTCACCTTTCAGGTAGTCTTGCTATTCTTGCTTCTCTTCATACGCGTGAATTGAGGATAATAAAATATAATGGAATTTGGCATTAATCCTGATGAAATTTCTATGAATTCTCACCAAATATATTTATTTTTCTTCTACAGAAAATGCTTTTTCGTATTGACGATATGAAAAGTCTGATGGAAATATATTATTCTGTAATATTTCTGGGAATGTGAACGTCATCGAAGAGAATATTCGTGTTATATTAAATAATTTATTAGATCAGAACCAAATATTACTGGGAATCGATTCCATCATTATTCATTCTGACTTGTTGAATAATTCACAGACAAATAATACTTCAAGGATTCCACGCAGAAAATATATTTTTTTAATTTGATTTTCACGGTTGGTGTCATTCTGTACGCATCTATAAGGTCTATAAGAACTATAAGGATCCTTAATTACAGAATGTAAGTAAATTGCTATTCTGTAGATATCTAGAATATTATACAATTTTTATAAACTTTATGGCAAAGATTTCTTGGACACAAGTCGTTATAAAACTTGATGAGAGATAAACGTCAAAAATAGTTAATTTGTTAGTTAGTTAGTTAATGTCCAATATAATACATTTATTAAAGAAGAAAAATGTATGAAGATAGTACATGTATATTTAATTTAAACTCGAATATATAGAACAGAAAAATAAATTTTTTTTCATAATAGTATTACACTGTTAACTTCAAAATATTAAAATATTTTGGGACTGAAATAATACTGCCAGCTACAATAGTTTTGCGTGAAAGCTCCCATTGTTATATTTGTAGATGATATTATTGTTTACTATAGTTTTTTCTTCGAGCTTAATTTTTTTTCTCTACACCCAGTTCACAAATAGAGGAAGGAATGTTTAATATTTACTCATCATATTATATAAAATATATGTAAATCCATTAAATTTAAATATAATTTTGGCTGTTACCTAAAACATTATTTTTCTTCAAACGTCATAAAACTGACATCTTCTGTGACGTGATTGACAAGGTTGAAGTTTAATTTCTATGCCTCCGTAATATAATTTTTTATTCTAGCCGCCGTATAATTTTTTCGCCGCCGTATGTAGAATCAGCCAATAAGAAGTAACTTGTACAATAGAAATCTGTAATATCGCCCTAAATATCACTATAAAAACTAGATAACCTAAGAATAAAGTTACTAAAAATTATGAATAACTGACAAGTGACCTACATATTATACGTCAAATAGTAGTTTATTTTTTAAAATTTCTAAGTTTGAAGAAAAAATAGCATGTGTTATTCAGAGTAAAAGTGTCTTTGTGTGCCTCGCTTGCAATTGTCCGACTCGCTTCGCTCGTCGTGCAAACTTTCATGCTCGCCACCCAAAGTATCACTTTTACTCTTAATAACACAATATACTATTATTATAGTATTTTACATTTTAGATAAAATTTATAATAAAAAATTTGAATATTTTAAAATTGGTTAAGTACTTTCACTTATTCAAATTTATAAGCTGATTTTAAATGTGAATAATTCGAAAAAACCCCTTCTGCAAAGTACCCTTTTGACATTACCGATTACAATAAAAAGTGAGGTACACAACTAGATGTTACAACAGTTCTTTTTACAAAAAAACGTACGTACAGACGTCACGTCGAAACTAGTTAAAATAGATTCAGGGATAGTCAAAGTACAAGAAAATAACAATCACAATTAATCTACCGTAACCAGTATTTGAGAAACAACCCTTTTGTCTTTTGTTTTTGTTTGTGGACAAACCGAGAGGGTGTGAATCGAGTTATGACAAGTTGGAATCGAAGCCGTGAAGGTTTTATTAAAGTCGTATACTCGTTCGTAGTAAACACAACACATGGCGGGAATAAGGCCGGATTATGCGCGATGCTTTATTGTTTTTCGTGAAGTGTGGCCTGCAGTTCAATGTACTGCCTTTATTCTTCTTCTCTTCCGGCGGAATTGCTTGTTGGAGTTAGTTTGGGAATAAAACTCTGGATTGTATTCTTGGAATAATAAACTAATGTAACTCCACTGTATTTCATATGAATTTTAGTTGCGAATATTTTCCAGAAAATTTAAAGTTTTATATCCTTTTTACATATTTATATTTACAATCTCAGGGGATGCATGTATTTTTATAAATTTATTTAACATTCAAAGTAGAGCAAACTAAATTAAAATTTGTATTATATTTTATATGAACACAGTTGAATCACGGACAGACATAATTTAAGTTTTTGTCCCCAGATGGTTTGCAGATCTGAACACGTAGAACAATATGCCATTTTATTGCCGATGCTTAAACGCAAAACATGAGTGATATATTTATTAGATAGATAATTTTAAAAATATGACGTGAGCAGTACATAACCTCTATTTATTTATATTTATATTTTATATGCGTGCGTTGACTGCTGACACAGTAAAATTATTAAAATAATTAGTGCCTACAGTATTAATACAATTCCGTTTAGATTATTCAATAATTATTTTTATGATATTTTCACTGTCAATTACAATAATTGTCACTGTCAAAAATAAAACATTTATTTTTCTACGACTACTATGAAAAGTGGCACTTTTCTCACACTACATAAAACTGCAAAGTTGCGTATTTCCCAAATTTGTTGGATAAAGTGTGCGAAATCATTTCTCACACTATTTGCTAATACTGCGCATGCGCAGTGTGGGAAATGTCTTTTCTTACAGTAACTGTCAACACTGCGCATGCGTAAAGGTACTCTTAAAGAGGTTATGTGCGCCATAATGTTTTTTTATGTCAAATAGCTTCGTGCGTGTATTTTTATTCTGCACTGTGTTCATAGAAAAAGTAAGTTGTGCCACTCATGCAGAATCAACTATTTCCCAAATTTCACACCTTGTGGGAAATAGGGGACTTTCTACACTTGTTGCACAATATACTATTCCAAAGCTAAACAGATTAAGTCTAGTTGTAACAAATTTACCGAATTGTAATTACTTGTAATTATTAAATGGGGCTAGGTAGAAACATATTTGAACTATAAAATTTTATTATTTACAAAAATTCTTATACAGGGTGAGTCTGGGAAGACGCCCCCCCCCCCCCCCTTTAACTTTTTTATTATAAGTAATAGAAAAAAATGGCTCATATAAAAGTTTTATTATTTTACATATACTATTTAATGGCAGATGTAGATATTTTTTATAAAGTCAGGTTTACAAGATACGACTATCAACTTTTATTTTTCAAATGGTAACCTATAATTATTTTAATAAAATAGAAACCGCCATTTTTTTCTCTTTTCAACGATGTATTAATTTTTATTAATGTATTTGAAAAATTTCGAGAAAAACGAGAATTTAGAAATATTAGAAATGATTTTTAAACAAATATTATAGGTGGCCATGTTTCTCGAAACCGGGTAAAAATCCTTCTCAGTGTTCTTAAACTCTGTTGCCAATGTCTAGAAAACAGCTCCCGGGAAATTATTTTTGCTCTTCTTATGATGCAAGTCGATTAATCAATTATTAAAATCATATCAATTAATTCGTTCTTCGTGTACTTTTCAAAATGTCTTTTTTTTTTGTTTACAAAATAAGTTAAATTAAGTAACAAACAAATGTATACATTTTTGACATTAATTTAATTGTTTTACATTGTTACGTTTTGTTTATTTTGTGTAAAAATGATTTCTAATATTTCTAAATTATCTCATTTTTCAAATACATTAATAAAAAATAATACATCATTGAAAAGAGAAAAAAATGGCGGTTTCAATTTTATTAAAATAATTATTGGTTACCATTTGAAAAATAAAAGTTGATAGTCGTATCTTGTAAACCTGACTTTAAAAAAAATATCTACATCTGCCATCAAATAGTATATGTAAAATAATAAAACTTTTACTTAAGCCATTTTTTCTATTACTTATAATAAAAAAGTTAAAGGGGGGGGCGTCTTCCCAGACTCACCCTGTATATTTATAAGTAATTAAGATATTTCAGAAAAACACTCAGATCTCCATAAAAATACCATTTCTGGTTGCACGATTAACACAAAAATCTAATAAGATCTAATCTAGAGTTATATCCAAAATTTCAGTTTTCTTTATTCACTAGTATTTCAGAAGTCGATACGACAAAATCCATCCAACCACACACACAGACAGATAATCGTAAAAATATTAAAATCGTGATCTAGGGACTTCAACACGTGCTTATCTGTTGAAAACTCATTATCCGATTTTTAGCATGATTCTGATACCTGTCTTACTGAGTTGCGAGAGGAAAAATGTTTTAATAAAAATATTGGTTGAAGAATAATATTGCTCTGAGCTTATACCAAAGAGTAAGCTCATAAAAAAATGAAAAATGTACCACTTGGGATTTTGGCAAAGTTAATAGTTCATCCTCCATCACGTTTGAACTTGAATCGTCAAAGTTTTTTGTATAAAAACAATTTTTCATATGACAAAGTTGCAGTTTAATCTTTATGACTAATATATTCGGCTTCCAAGAATATATATTGTTGAAAGGTTTTTGAGAATGAAAAGATTTCCTTAGAAGTAATAATAGAGTACTTTAGTTCTTATTCTCTTCTTATGAAATCATTAAAAACCAAGTAAAGTATATAACGTATAAAGCTTCAAAGTTGCATATTTCACACAATCGTGAATTAATTTGAGAAATCATTTCTTACAGTATTTGCCAACACTGTGCATGTGCAGTGTGGGAAATGTCATTTCTTATAGTAATTGCCAACACTGCGCTTGCGTGAGGTTACCTGCGCCATATTATTCTTTATGTCAAATAGCTTTCGTGCATGTATTTTTTATTCTGTAACGTTCAACAGTATGGTCGTCAAAAAAATATAGTGTACCACTCGTACAGAATCACCTATTTCCCACCTTGTGTGATTCCAGCACTCGACTACGTCTTGTGCTAAAACTTTCACACCTCGTGGGATATAGGCGACTTTCTGCACTTGTTGTTAATATATACTATAGACCTGTGATACTTTTGTTTAGTATTTTGTATCTGAAATATTTTTTTCGTGCCTCCGTCCTATTATGACTAGTATTACAGAATTTAAAATCATCCAGAAACTCTCTGTTTGCTGGCCTAGGGCGGCAAAATGTAGGATGCCAACTTAAATATTTTAGCATTATTCTGTCAACATTTTTAATTTTATTTTATTGGAAATATAAATAGTTAATTAAAATAACGATTTTTGATTTATTATTTATATTATACTTTTGTATGAATATGATTACGTTTATTGTTGAAATATATCAATTCACATTCATTTTATTTTTTAGGTTAGACAAATGTCACTAATTTTTTTTGAATAAAACAAGTGAATTGTTTATAAATCCATGTGAACCGAAAATGTTACTGACATACAAACCTATAATGTAAAAATTTTTAAGAAGTAATAATGTTTCTTTAATAAATTAAAAGTGTCATCGGCGCAAAAAATATAGCATTATTGTCAAAATAAGCTCGCTATCGCAAAATTTAGTTTCTGAACTAGTGATGCAAATAACTAATTATGTATTTTATACAACACTGATCTTATATGTCGCAGATTTTAATTTAAACAAATTTTTACTGTAGTTTTGCTCTAAATTTATCAGGAGAGAGATTATTTTTTGAGATCCCATGTTAAAGTCCTATGTTCCACATTTCGTTGTATATAGTATACAAACATGAAGTTGAAGACAGAGTAATAATTCAAATTTTCAATATCAGTACAATATTTAAGTACTTCTAGGAATCCTTTTATTTGATAATAAATACAGTTTAAAGATAAGTAATAAAGAAAATTTTAATTTGTGGATTTAATAGCAAAAAAAAAAAAACAATTAAAATTTATTATGAAAACTTGAACACAATGCCGTCCTTCACCTTATATGAACATTTATAAATTTATAACTTTGAGGCTTAAATGCGAGTTGAGAATATCCCCGCTTTTAATATTAAAATGCAGTTCTATATTACTTTATGTGACGACATAAATTTCCTTCTCGACTAAGGTAATAAAATGTAGAAAAATATGGATTTCAACGTATACATGCCGCGTAGAATGACATGGTGATAGCATTGGGTATTAAATAAAACGTACCGAGTATTTTCCCAGATAATAAATGGCGAGAAAGCAGACTGACATTCTACTTTGATTCAACATTTCTCTTTAATACACTACGGTTTATTTACAATTTTCTTCGTTTTTCTCTCTTTATTACACGACTACAAAGATAGTATAGAGTCGAATGAATGGAATAAGGTGGAATGAAAGACATACACAGCTTTTTACTATAAAGTAAGTTATCTTATTCTGCAAATCACAAGTGAGAAAACTATTCGAATCTGTTGGGGTTATTAAATTTCTACAAAGTACTACAAAATTTGTGGATGGTTGCATGATCGTGCAAAAATAAGACGACTTTTTCTAAAAAAACGTCTGATCTAGTTAAACAATAGTATATTGTACAACAAGCATGGAATGGTACACAATTCATACGAGTATGATAGTATGTATGCAAATCATACGAGTATGAAATGGACATTCCATGTGAGTTGTACACTATATTTTTTCGACGACCACGATATTATTTCCTAATTAATTAAATTTGGAACAATTTATTTTTGACAGAACTGTGAGATATGAATAATTTTTGACAGAACTGTGAGAAATGAATTTATACCTTAACGTTGCTTATGGTTACCATGGGAAATGAAAACGTGTTTACAATATACTATGTATCCGTAGCAATAACAAACATACAACAAGCAAATATCTTAACGGTCGTAAAAAAATAATTCATCGTTTTGTTATTTATCTTTGCTATTGACTAGATTCAAAATTTGTTCCGGTAATAAATAGTTCTAAGTTTTGTAAAAGGATTTTAAAATTCCGTTTGGCATTTAAATTCATTGTTGTATTACATTTCAAAATTTATTTTTGGAACGGCCATAACTCATTCCCCTTGTCAAGAAACCGTTTTCTGAGTTCATAGTACACGCCAGTAAGTTATATTTTTAGTAAATCATAGCAAAATGTTTAAGAATTAGAAAAGGGGGATAAATGTTGTAAGGGGTGGGTTGTTAGAAGTAAACTTTTGAAATTAGCAAGACTACTCGTAGTTAGTATATTAGTTTTCTATGGTCAGTCGAAAGCAGTCAGACGAGAGAGTCAGAGTCGGTAAGACGAAGAGTTGATCATGACTAACGTTGTACATATTAATTGTAAGTAAATTTAAATATAAATTCTGTAGTAACTTAACTCCTAAATTGTAACTATTGATTTTATATTTTTAACTTTTAATTTGTATTCTATTTGTAATTACTTCATTTTAATTTCATATATTTCATTGGTTAGTTTTTATAATCGCTTTCTTTTTCTTCCAAGTATTTTAAATTTCCTAAATTTAGTTTGGTTATTCTAAATTATAAAAATAACCTGGTGGCAGCCTTATAAATATCTACCCTTTCGGCATTTCAATTACAAAATTTTCATAACATTTTATTACAATGAAAGTTTCATATTCTTCATTATAACCTTTTTCCTCTGAAACATTTTCTATTTATTTTCTTCGTGGAAATATTAAAAACACGTTCGTATGAGATATTTAAACTTTCTAACATGCGTTTTAAGACAATATAAAATCATTACATTAAAACATTATCAAAATGTTATCAATTTGCAGAAGTATATGAAAATATACAATAATTTATTTATTTATTATTATGGAGAAACAACAGTATGAGACAGGTGAGGCAGTATCTCACCATGTAAAATGAGGAGAGGTGAACTTTTCATTGTATTCATAAATTTTTATTTTCAAGAAATTTTAAATTAATTATCTTAATATGTCCACAAATTTAGTTTTCAAATTCCCACTGATTTCCTATTGCCTATCCTATTTACATATAAATATATGATGTTCCATTTAAGCGTGCCACCATTGCTATCTCGAGAACTATAAGAGCTACGAGGTTGGTTAAATTAGCAAAGAACCACCATTTTACAACACTAATACAATGAGCAAAAAAATTTTTTTTTTCGACCAGTGGTTTTCAAAATACGGGACACAACTTTCTTATTTTAAATGGGAACATATGTTTATTTTTAGGTTATTCGATAGAGTATTGTTTTCTGAATTCAACGATATAAACATATCATATGCTAATAAAAATATTTTTTTTGACCAGTGGTTCTCAAAATACTGGACACTTTATTTATATCTGGCTGAAATAAGAGTGCTATGGTTAGAAAACATACACATATTGTTCTGTCTAACATTGTTTGATTATTTTTTGTTTAATTTTATGTTCTTAAACTGTCAGTTTTAAGAAGAAAATGAATTGTTTTCTATCAAAAGCACTCTTATTTCAGCCAGATATAAATAAAATACATATAAATCTAACATGCATTTTTCTCAGTTATTTTGTTATATTAGCATATGATATGTTTATATCGTATATATATATATATATATATATATATATATATATATATCCAAATATCAAAACACACTATTACCCTTATTAGTTATCAAAATGCGAGTAAAATAGCAATACATGACGTATATAAGGAAATTTCTGCTGAGATAAGTATCTCCTAAATTTTGAGACAAACTATACAATGACACAATTACTAGGCCATTTTAGGCCGGATTAAAACTGCGAAAGACACGAACAAGTGACAGTGCCGAAAGGGTTACTAAGACGCCTAAACCTTCCGATGAATTCATCCCTTAATCCCTTACACAAGCTTTAAGCTCGCGTTTTATAAAACAAAGATGGTAATGATGTAGCGAAAAAGTAAATAAGGAAAGTATATGTTTCTTACGAAAATAAGTTCGCTGTGAGCTAAGACCTGTTTGTCAAATCATATAAATTCATGTAGTTTGTACTTGCATTAATAATGGACTTTTAGTTGTATAATACCAGCTACAAGTTCATTCAATAAACAATATTTATACCTATCATTTCTTAGTAATGTAATTAATATATCTATTATTATTTTTATATTTGCGAAATAGTCAACCATTGCATGTGTTACATTTTAAGAACTCTTAAATTTCAACCATGTTGCGTGCCACTAAAATAAAACGCAGAAATTTAAGTAAAACAACTAATTGTAATAAAATTCTTTGTACTCTTTAGGGACGCAAGATTAAATCTTATTTGATACCATAAAATAATGACTTTAACCAGGTTAACTGGAGAGGAATAACCTTATTCAGTAACTCTAGCAAAATACTATCAAAAATTTTAGTGGATAGATAAATGAAAAGATTGAACAAAAATGAAATAGAGAATAAGGTTTTCGAGAAGGAATATCTTGCACAGGACATAAATACAATCAGGATAACTATTGAGCAAGCGATGTAATTTCAAAAAACGCTTTACCAAATAGACAACGAAATCTTTCATGACACTTAACTCTAAATTCCTTAATAATATTGACTGTTAAGGGTCATTCTTAGGTACGGTTTTAATTATTTAGTTTTAGAAAATATGGAGTGTACATTCCCCTGTAACTAAAAAATAAAACTAAAATTAAAATTAAAACTAAAATGATACTTAGATCTTTCTCCTAAGTGGACTTAGAATCTGGCAACACTGATGAGCTAAAATCTTAGCGTGCCAATTCAAAAGTGGCGCATGTAACACAGAATAGATAATTATTAACCGAAAAAAAATCAAATATTTTTCAAAATATTCCTATGTAATCCAATCGAATTACATTTGCTACTTTCTCAATTATAAATGTTTAATTTAAAGTACAATAGACGTTTTTTGAGAGTAAATTTGGTATAATAAGATATAAAATACATATATGTAATAAAAAATATTTTAACTAACTTATTAAAAATTTATAAGTAATATTAACGAAAAAGTACATATTATCTATTACTTAAAATTCATAATTGTAAAATCTTCTTCATTCAGAGTAAGAAAACGTATTTGATTACAAAATGTATCCAATTTCATTGATATTATTGACTATTAAGAATAAAACGGAATGACGTCCTATAATTTTTCCGTTTTAATTCTGAAAATAAACTAAAAGAAACGATCATATCGAGAACATTAAATTATAACGATCATTTAATATCCTGTCAACTAGAAGTATTTTATTTCTCATTTTAATGATATCGAATTAATTTATAATGAATCACTTCACAAAATAAAACTTGTCAATACGATACCATACCTTATTTGATTAGGATCATTAAAAGGGTAAATTGATCTCAACGTACCTACAACAAAAAGAAACAATTAGTAAAACAAAGGATATTGAGATACCATTTGTATATTATATTCATGTGGGAAAAGTGGGAAATCAATAATTATTAATAAATTACTTTAAAATAAAAATAACACAAAATAGATATCATTTGTCATTTGAAAAGCTTTTTACTAGAATAATATTGAATACCTATAAATAAATGAATCAATACTAATAACTAAAACAATACACATATAACGAATAAAATATGTCTAAGAAGTGTGGGTTGAAAGAATTAAATGTATTTATAACTTTTAATGGTTATTTCGATAAACTTGTAGTATATTAATCTATTTCTTAAGTTGATTGTATTATATTTCAAGTATTTGTTGATTCGCAACAAGTAGATATGAAGTAGATAATAGCACGACAATTATACTAGCGTATAAACATTTTGTTTTTATAAGGACCATTTCCAAAGCTTTTGTTCTTTATATTTGTTTCACACAAATGTGCTATGGCAGATATAAAAGTTAAGCGAAATGTTCATACAGCTGAAATATTCCAAAAAAGTAAATTGGTATCATTATAAATTTTCATATTTCGTAATGAGTAAATGATATCATTTGATAAAAAAACTTACTTTTTAGTCATTTAATTATTTTCTTTTAAAAACTGGAGTCAGTGTATAGACATTTCCTGAATTCTAGTAAATGTAATATTTTGGAGATAAAGGACGGTATCCCATATTCCGAACTCACTTTTGTAAGTTAAAACTGACATTTGGCTCTGTAGTTTATAATGTAAAATCTAAAATGTTACTGGTCTGTATTCCGAGCTCACTTTTAATAATAGAATCGCTTTTATGAAGCCTGATTTTACATTATTATCTTATGAGGTCAAACGTCACTTGAGCTGGTAATATGGACCAATATCTCTGAAATGAATAAAGATAATAAAATTGTGGTACGAATATTCAAAATTTTGACAAAAAAATATCCAGTTGTTTTTTGAATATATATGGGTAGGTATATCACCGTTTATAGACAAAAGCATGAAATAATATTACAATTGAAATTATATAGTATATAAGTAATAAAATATAAAAACTAACCACTACAAGTTATTTATTTATTATGATAATAAAACTAGTGATGTGACGAATAGCAGTTGAACCGAATAACCGATTAACGAATATTCGGAGAAATTTTAACCGAATATTCGACATTACCGAATGGTCCTCGTTTATATATTTTAACATAATAAAACAGCGTTGCACTTCACTTATTTTTTATAACCAAATATCCAGTATTAAAATATGCCGAATAGGCCCAATAACCTAATATTTAACATATATGATGTCAGCTTGATAGGATCAAGGAAAAAACAGGTAGACTGTTTCTTACGCTCCCAGTCTATCTCCCTTCTTTCTTTTCCCACGCTGACGTTATATAATACCCTTTCCCTACCCCTACATTTTAAATATTTATTTTCTCTTATTAACTGTATAATAATAATATTGTCTAATATCATCATAAAAGTAAAAATCAAAATTTGGTCACATAACCTATTAACTCACAAAACATATACGTCCTTTAATTATAACAGAACGTAAAAACTAAATATCAATTTAAATAACAACCAATATGATCGTTGCAAGGTGCAAACAAGAGCATATCGGAGCAGCGTACGTCAGCAGCAGTCGCAATGCGGCGAAGACATCCAGCATTGCCGGTATCTGCTCGGTGCTCGCCGTAAATCTACCAACTTTACGAACTTGTAAGCTGCAACTACAGACTTTAAACTCCGGCGCGGACACTGGCGATGGATGGAGCGGTCGCCTCGCCATGTCTTACACTTCCAAGGTTAGCCAAATGCGCCGATAAATCCCTACGTGCATCATACGGTTAGGAGGTATAGGGTTTTGTGTTGTTAGTGAGGTAAAAAAGGTTTTGCTGGTGAGAGAGAGAATGACTGACGAACCATACAATAATTAAACGAGCTTTTCGCTATTGTTGATAGTTATATCAATTATTTAACTAATTTATTGTTTATATTGTAATTATTAAATCGGCATTAGGTTTAATGAGGATAGTAAATATTGGAGACTTATAGGCCAATTCTGAACAAATCTGTAAATCTTACAGATCTGTAAATCTGTAAAAAAGTGACAAAAACGCATCTATTTTTGTTGATTAATATAAAATTATACATAAGAGTGGCTACTTTCGTTGCGATTTTGTTCATTATTTACAGATTTACAGATCTGTAAGGCGTACAGATTTGTTCAGAATTGGGCTATTAAGCTTTTTAATATTTATTGAAGTTTTGACAAAGTTTCGGTCCTGGATTGGGACCATCTTCAAGTCTAATGGTACAGGTTTAACATTTTAACATATTGCATTATTTGCAGGCCTCATTCTTACAAAAAAGTTTCTGGATTAGTGATATAAATAACTATTAATGTTACACTTGTACCATTAGACTTGAAAATGGTCCTAATTGCAGTACTAAATTACATATTAAAAAGATAAAGTCTCCAATATTATAATTCTCTTTAACTTATTGTTAGTTTACAACCGATATTTTTACAAAATAAAAAACCATTTTTCATTTTACAATAAAACTTCTTCATTTTTACTTATTTAATCTTTTAAACATACTTACATCAAATTTGACAACATCGTATGTCAAATTTTGTGAACATATGAATAACTCATCTGTTTTATAGAAATTATATATAAACATAATTATGCAGATCAGTAGAAAATTAAAAAATCTTTGTATTAAAGAATAATGTAATTTGCGAAAAATGGTATTTTTTTTTGGAAAAACTGTTTAAAGCTTCAAGTAAAGTACTACTACAGGTTACAAATTGCAGTCAAAATCTAATCAGCTCATCATATTTGAATTAATAACGAAAAATAGTCACAGACATATGCACACAGATAGGTACATACTCGCACACATATACAAATACATACAGACATCACTGTAAAAATAGTAAAATCGTACTCTAGAGACCCTAATTCGTGCTCTTATGTTGAAAACTCGATTTGACCAAAAACAAAACCTCCCTTTATCTATATCGAATATCAATATATTCGAGTATAAATAGTGAAAAAAAGCCTTATTTAGAAGTTCATTACAATTAAAGGGCCAATTAAATGAATTATTAGTGCGAAATAATTGGTGCGTTACAATTAAAATAAATAGTTTTTATGTAAACTTCAACTACATATATATCCAGTTTTACATTTTGGCAGAACGCATCCAAAATGTAAAATCACTGCCCTACATCTAGAAAAATAAAGCAAGTCTCATTCCCGTAAAAACATTCCACTCTAACACCCTTTCTTCTACCAAAAACATTTAATCACCAGTTTAGCCAACATAAAATCTCCATCAGTCACCGCTGTCCGTCGGCCATTTTGCCTCGTTACAGGATACAAAATGGCGGCCAGTGCACGACTAGTCCTCAGCCGGGTTCGTCCAGTCATCATACATCATCGCGCCGGCTAAATAGCGCTTTGCATGTTAGAACGGACCCTGCAAGACGCAGGGACGGATTCAGGATGCTATTTAAATTTTATGGCGGGAAAATAAAAATGATTTACGGCGGGGAAAGTGCGTAGGCGTGTGTGAAGGCTTTAATACCGAATAATGTTCATTTAAATAATATGTATATTACTGCATATACGTTTCCGGCACAGCAATTATTTTTATTTTATATATACGCATTTAAATATTTTTTCTGTGGCTCATTTCTAGAAGGAACTGACTTCGAGAATAGTTATTTTTATATTAAGTGCGTGTAAATTTTACGACGAATCAAAAAAGTCATTTAAACGCACTTAAACGTTTTCCGCTCGAACTACAAACAATATTTTTTCTACAATTCTCTTAAAAATGTACAAATTTTTAATAAAAGTTTTTAAATAAAATAAGAAAATTATTCAAAATCAATTCAAAATAACAAATAATCTTTAGGTAGCTATAAGAATTACAAATAATAATAAAAATAAACTAACGCAACGAACTTGACAGGTACATTGTTAAACATTTGTTGTTTTTGTCTCAATTCCATGGCTACTGCTATTTTTTGGGTTATTTAGGTCATTTTCATACCTAATTTCTGAGCTTACAAGGCAAGTAATATTAATTTTGCTTATTGCTTCAGATGCAGAATTTTATGATCTACAACTGTTATTTAAAGATTTTTACTTAAAATAATTAGAGAAGCAGGAAATTACAAAAATATGATTTCACTTGTTAAATCCCTTTGTTTTGGTATTCGAGTCACCACTCTGAATTACTTATATTTATTTTTTTCATTTTTACGATAATTTTGATATTTATCGAAACATGCAGTTACAGTTTCTTTGAAATTTTGCAGCATTAATAAATTATTTGTTATTCACTTATAAATAAAATTTACTGGTTTCAAGATACTAAGCTTTTGATTTCATAGACAAAAATAAGCTTGTAACTAAGGCATAACTGTAACTGTACGATAATATTATTACCGTATTGATTTGTTAAAATAACATAAGACAATTGGATAATACAACTATAACCATTATGTTATATCAACCCATACAGACTTGATCCCGAAAACGTTACCGAAAAGAAAATTTTATAAAATAATATTTATTAAAAATCTCTTCATTTCAGAAACCGGTAAACTATTAAACAAACTAGTGATGTTATGAATTGTATTAAGTCTTAGATGTCTTAAAATCAATGTAATTGACAACTGCGGCGATTATGATACTCATAACAATCCTAGGTATGTTAATAGCTATTACAAATTTTAAGAGGTGGTACGTAACAATACCGTTGATTGAAAAATATATAGATAGGAAAACTTATGAGAAAATTCGTTTCACCAACATAACTGTGTGTCTGGTTGCATTTGGGTTAATATCAGCCGTTTGTGTTAAATATTATAAAAAAAGAGCAAACGTCAAATAATTAATAATACAAATTAGTTCCATGTTAAAATATACCAATGAATTATTGAAAGAACCATTTTAATAGATACCAAATAATTCAGTAAATGTGTAAAACATCTTTATTTATCTGATATTTTTGTCTTGTTAATTCCGTAAATTAGGTCATGGAATTATGAACGAGATCGCTCTGTCAAATCTGATTCCAAAACAGCGGTACGCAAAAACATACAGGCTTGCCTATCTATATATTTTTCAATCAACGTAAATACGTTCATCTTGCAACCTATAAATTTACTTTCATTTTTCTTAATTTGCAGTATGATTACAAAACATCCCGTATTATATGTAGATGTTACTAAAAAAATAAACTTTCAAAAATAAAATTTATACAAAGGATGTTAACGTGAATTCACTGTTACACCGTGAAGCGAAAAAATGATAAACTGTATTCTCAAACGGCTGAAAACACAGCGTACCTGGAATCTGGGCTAAGTGAAATAGATTTTTCTTATTTCATCCACGGAATAAAATTTGTCAAGGTTCGTAATATCGGATTTCTGCTGACTAAATATCTTCCAGATGAACAATTTAGAAAGCAAGAGCCTTTGAATAAAATTTCTCTTTACCTGCACTTATACAACATTTTACCGTGTATTTTCAAAATCTTTTGGCTTGTCAACTCTTTCTAAATACGGCTACGTACACAGATTTGCGCAAACTTTAAACTTTACGTATTTACTTAGATAACATTCAGGGGAAAAGTTGTTTAAGGTACACACAAATTTAAACTAGTATAGTTAGAAAATAAATCCTCAACTATATTCCATACAGTGGTGTACTGTGGCAGAAAACTCGGTTCAGTACTTTTTTGACGGTTGGAATTATGTTTCTCTGTTTCGGAATTAGAATATCATATTCCAGCACGCTTATTGATGTTGGAAGGAGCTTCATTCTTAAACGATTTTTGGTTATATTTTGTTATTTGAGACTGGCATGACTGCATTAAATACACAAAATATCTAGGCAACTGTCAAAGTAATTCTAATTTACCTAGGCAACAGACGAAACAGAAATCACTGTCACCAACCCAATTATTCTATCAAAAAAATCCCTTAATGGAAATTGTCAAATATTATTATAAAAAATAATGTAAATAAAAGCCGAAACAGAGAAAATAGTATAAAACATTCGTTATAGAAGGCAATTCAAGCACTCGTTCGTTCGGGCACTCGCTGCTTCGCGCTCGTTCCCGAAATTCAAACTCGTGCTTGAAAAGGTTGCCTTCTACAACTTATGTTTTAATATACTATTCTCTGTTTCGGAAATAGAATATCATATTCCAGCACGCTTACTGATGTTAGAAGGAGCTTCATTCTTAAACGATTTTTGGTTAGATTTTGTTATTTGAGATTGGCATGACTGCATTAAATACACAAAATATCTAGGCAACTGACAAAGTGAGTGAAAATTTTGACAGATGATTAAACAGAAATCACTGTCACCAACCTAACTATGCTATCAAAAAAATCCCTTAATGGAAATTGTCAAATATTATTATAAAAAATAATGTAAATAAAAGCCGAAATAGAATAAATCGTATAAAACATTCGTTATAGAAGGCAATTCAAGCACTCGTTCGTTCGGGCACTCGCTGCTTCGCGCTCGTTCCCGAAATTCAAACTCGTGCTTGAAAAGGTTGCCTTCTACAACTCATGTTTTAATATACTATTCGGTACTTTTAGGAAGACGAATGACCCGAAAACATCATAGCAATGGAGTTTCTACCATTTTTTTTATAATTTCTTATAAATATATGACAGACACTAGAACTATTGGTGAAAATCCAATAAAAATGTTTATATTATTTAGCGAGTTACAGATTTCCTAAGTTTGAAATAATTAACGTGACAGAATATGTCTTCTGTGTATTTTTTTTTTGTGAACCAAGATATTCTTGATATATATATGCTATTTATAAATTATATTTACAAGATATAAATTAATATTGCAATACAGTGTAAGTATACATTCTTAAAAACAGCACGGATATTTAAATCATATAAGTTTAAAAATGATATTTATATTCAAATAAAAACTGTTTAAGAAAAGCAGTGGCACTAGTGATGCAAACTTTCTACACATTACATATAAACATGTAATTTATGCATTAATCTTGTAAATAATACTGTCACAGATATAATAGAAATAATAAAAGTTAATATGTAAGATATAAAGTCAACTAATATCACTTTTTAAACTCATTCGTTAAACTTGGTGGCGGAATTTTTCACTTGCCAATCAAAATATTCGCGGTCTTTAAAGTTCCCAATCAAAATATTGGTGTAATTCATATGGGTGACGTCACGCTATAACAAAAAGCCCCCAATATTTCGGAAGCATTTTAATTATGTCATTTTATTTCTATATTAATATTCATTATTATGCACACTCTTTCTATTTTTCAAACTAATTTTTTCTAAATTCGATTGAGCTAGAATCCCCTATTAAATAAACATGTAGTAGTAATGATAAATTGTATGTTTATAATAATATAATAATAAGTACCTTACTGCCTAATCAAAAAATAGTTCATTATGTAATAAAGCAGAGAAGTTATTTTATTTTAGTTTTTAGTATAATCCAGCTTGAACTGAAAAGGAAGTAAAACCCGGGATTTGATTTCTACAACAATTAATTAAATTAAATGTAGGTAAGTGATATTCGTTTTAATATTTTTTCCATGAAATAATAAATTTTCCATTCCCAAAAATTTTTATTCCAATTTTACGTTGTAATCGAATGCAAAAATAATTTTTCTCCAGGCAAAATATTCTTTTGAAATTTAATCACAAACTCAAATTAAATTCGAATATTAATTAAAACGTGACAAATCCAATAGAAGTCCAGTGAAATTTTAATAACTTTCACATTTTTTCACAGAAATTATTTATGTAATAAAATATAATATCCATGTTAGAAATTTATATTTTAATATGAATATTATCGTAAAATAAAACTATTAAGGGACATATCTTATAGTAGGGCTTCTATTATCTGAGATATTTATTTTGTTATTTTATTTGTAAACAAGGTAAGCGTGACAGAAGGGCACAAAGATGTAAGGGGCGCCGTGCCTCCAAAATAAATAAATGAAAATAGAACATCGAAAAAAAAATACTTGGAAGTTATTTGTAAAAATTAAATAACCAAGTACATATAATTATCTGTCTATTTTTGTCAAAATTGTTTGAGATTCTCATGCAGGGTGGGTTATTATATAAAACATTTTAAGTGTTACACGTGTTATACCTGTTTATATAATTTTGGCGCACTCGAATATACATGCTTTACCAAGAATAAATTAAATTTACCAATGAAACTTGACAATTAAAAAAAAGTCTAAAAAGGGGCAGTCATATATTACTTAATAAATAGTTTATGTATGAAGTAACAAAAAGCAAAGTAATTCCTAAAGCTGCTGATACTGTATTTTTCCGTAAACCTGAAAATATTTTAAAATACCAAATTTTTAGCTCGAAAATTTTCAAATTTTGCAAAATTTTGTTTGTAATAGTTTTTAAAGAATTAGTTACGCTGATACCAAATTTTCAAACGGAATTTAATTATCTCTTTTCCTTTCGGAGAAATTTGCTTTTAAAGTTGTACCTCAAAAAAGTGTGTTTTTTGAGTATAGTTCAAAAATGAGTAGACATACAATCTCAACTACTTTACCATTCGATTCTACGGGAAAAGTTATGTAAAGAAATGTTTTGTCCACATATGCGTTCTTTGGAATGATTAGGTGAAAAATAAGAAAAACGAAAAAACCTAAATTTCAATTTTTCGCCTCGAAACTTTTTGTCTCTAAATTTTTTTATTTTCTGAACTTAAGTAGATATCGAGGCGCTGATTCCAAATTTTCAAAGAGATTTCAATTATCTCTTTCCGTTTTCGAGATATTTGTGTTCAAAATTATACCTAAAAAAGTAGGTTTTTTAGGTATACCCCTTAAATGGTTAGGTTTACGACTTCGGCTACATCACCATTCGATTCTACGGGTAAAATTACATAAGTGTACCAATTTTCAGATTTTTATCTCAACAGATAGAATTTCTACAAGGAAAAAAGTGAAAATGGCCAAAATCGAGAAAAATCGTAAGGGGTTCATCAGGCATTTTTTTCGATTTTGGTCATTTTCGTTTTTCTTTTCTACAAATTGTATCCTCTGCAATAAAAATCTGAAAATTGGTACACTAATATAATTTTGCCTATAGAATCGATTGGTGAGGTCGCCGAAGTCGTAAACCTAACCCTTAAACGGGTATACCTAAAAAACCTATTTTTTTAGGTATTGCCAAAATTCAACTTTGAACACGAATATCTCAAGAACGGGAAGAGATAATTGAATTCTGTTTGAAAATTTGGAATCAGCGCATCGATATTTACTTAAGTCTAGAAAATGAAAAGTTTTGGAGAAATAAAATTCCTCGAAGAAATTTTGAAATTTAGGTTTTTCTGATTTTCTCATTTTTCACTTAATCGTTCCAAAGAACGTATATGAGGAGAAAACATTTCTTTATGTAACTTTTCCCGTAGAATCGACTGGTATAATAGTAGAGATTGTATCTCTACCCATTTTAGAGATATAGCCAAAAAACGTATTTTTTTGAGGTTCAACTTTGAAAGCAATTTTCTCAGAAACTAAAAGAGATAATTAAATTCCGTTTGAAAAATCAAAATCAGCGTATCAAGGTCTAGCAATGTAGTCTATTTTCCAAAATCAAAATTTTGGGCACAAAAATAAGTATTTCTGGGATATTTCGCATTTGTCAACACAATCGTTGATTTAATACTGTTAATTAATAAAAGTTATATAAAAAAGCGATCAATATTTATACAAATATAGAAAATGAAAAGTTTTTGAGAAGAAAAAATGAAGAAATTTTAAAATTTAAGGTTTTTTCGGTCTTCCCATTTTTTTTATCATATTATTGTGCATATTATGAGTAGGTATATTTTTTATATTTTTGTGCATAAAATTATCAGCTCTACTTCTAATCGTAGCTTCTTTCACTCGCCATTCTTTCAACCCACTGTACTCCGTTTTTTAACTATAGACAGCACTAGACGAAGTCACATTTACACCACAGCGTTAATGAAATACTAGTAGTTCTGAAAACAACTGGTTTTAATCGTGAAATATAACAAAAAGAGAAATGAAACAAAAAAACATGTGCAAATTCAGCAAATGATTTGACTAGTTGTCAAATACTGAGAGTTTGACGTTTCAATTACGTTTGAGAAGGTTAACTTGAAATTTTGTCTGGTTAAATGTGGCTTCATGAAATGGCGCAGCAGCCAATCACAGGCTTTGATTTTCTCACTAGAATATCTAGTTACTGTCTATAGTTTAAAAAAAGAGTATAGTACATATTTGTAAATTTGAATCTTTCTACTACATTATTCGTTCGGGTGGATAAATATTTATCACAAACAATATTTGAAAACATGGCAGCCGACAAATCCGAGCTTTTAAAATAATTAAAGTGAAATAATAATGGTGAGCGGGTTATTTGCGAAGTTCAACATCGAGTTGGCTTTGAAGCTGAAAGAGCGTTTGTCAATCGGCCGGTAAATTCATGCGATGCGGTTGTTTCACTGGTAAATGGCTGTATTGGCGGCAGAGTTTGATTGATTTGTGAGCGTTTTTAATCCGGTTGGAAAAATTAAATTCTCCCCACGCCACGTAGAAGGCGATAGCTGATAGCATACCATACCGACTTTTTCTCCGGCTTTATTTGCCTCATTGATAATTAATGATGATAAATTACTTTGTTATTGATCTTGAGTACATGAGAAATATGATTTTAATTTCATGCTGCACTAATTTCAATCATGCTTTTTATCTTTTTACGAAGAAGAAATGCGCATGAATTAATGATTTTTCATTTATAAATATTTTTTCTTTTATCCTTTATTTGCAGCTAAGTGGCTTAAGGTAATATTTTCTTTTGTTAAACTCAGCTGTACGTATCATCAACATTATCACATATAGAACAACATTCTCAGGTAGTACAGGAATTTAAGTTCCTGAGGGAAAAGTTTTACTTTCTTTTTGGCAGTGGCGTGCGATAACAGTTAATAATAAAGAAGCTGTTTTATAAAAATTATAAACAAATACTGGAAATTACAAAAATATATTTATACTTGTTAATTCATAGTGCTTTTAATTTATTATTTGTTCATTAAATTTAGTTATATAAATATTCGTGTTTCAATTATTTTTACAATTATTCCAAATAAATAAACATTGCAATATATAATTTGACATGAAACAAAAAATTTATTGTGAAACATTTTTTTTTTATTACTATTTTAATTTCGGTATATGTCTTTCACTTTTTATAATATTTTATTTTCATGACATGGTTTTGAGCCAAAATTTATTTTAAGTAAATATGAAATTTCACAATTACATTTTATAAGGGCTAAAATTAAAAATTAAACTATAAAAACTTGGTCAAATAAATTTGTGGTGGATATAAATAATAGAAAAAAAAAATTTTATGATTACAAATATACCTACTTTTAAATATTATACAATAATTATTTCCTGTTAAAGATAAAAACATAAAATATTCTTTGCTACATTAAAAAAGTCCCTACGAGTTACGAGTATTTAATGAATAAAATCATTGGAAGCGCTATGCGATATTTTGTAGTGTAACATCCTCGTGCTCAACTGCGTGTGGGTTGGTACTCCCTAAAGCGCATGCGCGAATGCTTTTAGTCTGCCTATTTAACAAGATTCATTTACTTGCGTCACAGAATAGGTTTATACAGAAGCGACAGTAAGACAGAGAAACGAAAATTAGAGAGAGATGGGGAAGGTGCACAAATTTAAAGGGCCCATTGTTTAAAATCAGAAAGTTTCCTCACATCTGAGAGAGAGATAGGGGAAGAGCACAAATTTAAAGGTTTACACAATGCTTCAGAGTCATAGAACTGACTAGGGGAACATGAAAGGTGCCGACACTACCTTACACAACACTTGCAATGGGAGTAGGCATATAAGAATATATATTCCAATAAGCAATATTATCCGTTGAGCTAGATATGCTCTTTAGAAGTTTTGACGATCGTCTTTGATTAATTTTTTAAAGTCTATGAAAAATGTTTAGTATGCCATGAAATAAAAATCCGCGACAAAACAGTGTGGCAATCCCAGTAATACTAACAAGGCATCTTTACTAACAACCTCCCTCTAAGATTTAATAGACTGATCCATCTGTGACGTCAGTCTTCAAGACAAAGCGACGAAGTTGCAGATAGTTAGCGAGTTGTGACGACACAGTTTTCCCTTCTTCATCGCAGCAGGCCTGGCTACGCAAAACAAACGGATTGATAGGCAAACAGGGGAATTTGTGTTTACTCGATTGGCAACACTGCCATTGTCGGCTGTCGGAAGACGTGATGAGGACAGAGAGGGAATTCACGCGATTTTTACAAGGATCGTTGTTTTGGTGGAGGTGCTAACTATGTAAGTACAAACAATTATTACTATAGGTGTTCCAAAATAATAATATATTCTTTTTTGGTGGAGGCGCCAACTATATAAATAGAAACTAATATTAGTATAGGTGTTTCAAATAATATATTCACGTCATGATGGTATGCATGCTATGGAAAAGGGCAAGTAGTCAAGTGACAACAACGTCCACGATTTCTAAGAAATTATTTTTAAAATAATGTGATTTAAAATTTTCTGTACTGTAGTTGAAGAAAATAAAAAATAAACTTTTATATGTCTACTAGTTTTTTTTAATTCCCCTTCAAAACTAGGGAGATTGCTGTCCCACTCTGTATAAACAAGTTTTAGCTAAACGAATATGAAAATAATAAAATAATATAATAATAACTAATTATTATATAGATATATTAATATATTTCAATTTTTTGTGATTATGTATTGTATTGACTGGCCATTGTTCAATATGAATTGTACTTTTTGTGGCTAATAAATAGTAATAATTATTATTATTCTAATTAAAAGTTTGTTCATCACTGACGAAATCATATCATGTCATAGGCCAATATTTTCATTTTAAAAATAATTAATAATTCGCTTATTAAGAAATTTCACTAATATCCTTAACTCACTCTTTTCTTATTTTTTAAATTTTGACAAATAATTATCTACAGATAGTTGCAACAATTTTACCAGATACTACAACCTTCTGTGAAGGCAATTTTAGCAAATTGAAAATTGTTAAATCTTATCTGCTCATGTATTGGATAAGAAAGACTGATAAATATGACTAATATCAATTAAAAAAATAAACAAATTAAATTAGGATAATGTTATCTTTTTAATGTTCATTCAGAATATAGCATATTGCCTTAAGGTAATTTTTAAGAAACGATGATATTGGCTAAGGGTTTTTGCATAATTTCGACTTTCTCCAGGTCTTTTGGAATAAAGACAAGTCTCTATACCTATACATCATTCGAGAAATCGTATGTATGGAACACGCCAAAGTTCTGTCCTGAAGTAATTTCAATTTTCTTATAGTGCTACTTGCGCACATTCATTTTGTATCTTGCTAGTTTTGCGTTTGACTTCTATTTGAAGTATGGTGCGGCTTAACTTCTTTCAGTTAAAATGTAGAAAAAAACAGTCCGCAATCAATCAACGCATTAAATCAGAACTTAGATGGGATTCTATATCTCCGAACAACTAAAAATAGCAACTGAACTTGTTAAAATATCAATTACAAACGTCAAATGTCACCATAGCCGAAATTCAAATTTGCCATGAATTTAAGACATTCCCACATCAATGTAGACTTGTAGAGTGTTCTTTATATGTTCTTTATATGAGTATATGTAAGTACGTATCAATCATAAATAACCATTACTGTTAAAAATTAGCAAGTATAGTTATAGTTATAGTTATAGTTGATATTTGCAATTGTTATCATAATAAGTCCAAATGAAAGCAACTTATCTTATAGAATCCCACTCCATATTTGCTAAGCTATAAATTTCTCATCTTTTCGTAAAAACAAAAATAGTTAAATAAAGAAAAATTATATTCCACATACGATGTACGAACACCATATGCTAAGTCCTTTCAAAATAAAATTAAATGTCTAAAACATCAAAGAAAAAAATTGAGATTTTTTAAAAAATTATTTAGATATGTAGAGGCGCAAATATTTTTTTTTTGCCACAGTCCTTAAAATAATATTTACGGCTCTGATATTGCAAGTTGTTTATTATTTTCTGCGCTAACGGAGAATTAAGCTTAAATTTAAGTTAACTACGGGCAGCGGTGGCTCACTTGGTTAGTTAAAATGAGGAGATGAATATAATCAGAAACAAAAAATAGTGCAAAGTGATTTTAGTAATATAAATTAATTGTCTGTTTGATTCATATTTATTTGTATTAAAAGATAATTAAACTGAGTTTTTTTGACAGGTGTCAATAAAGAACGCGTTTCATTTGTCTGTAATTATTTGAAATAAATTACGAGACCTATTTTATATACAATTTCTGTATTTGATGTGTGACAATTGATGAATCAGTTTTAATTATTGGAACAGGTTGTTACAAATTTCGTGTAGATGACAGTTCATTGTTAAAACGCGCCATCTTGATACGGATGGGCGTCATACAATATTAATCCCTGCCTTGATGTTTACAAGAAATGACGTAGAATGGGGCCATTTACTATAACCTATAAATATTTAACATGTATTGACATTATACGGAATTATCTCCACTGAATATCAAAAAAATTATACACAATATAGAAGAAATAGGTGGAAAACAAACAGTGGAATGTATTGATTGTTTACATATTAATATTTCATGCAGGTTTTTCAAATATAATTCGCTCTTTTTATGTATAACTTGATTATATTCGATATGTTCTGGAGCAGATTCAATTTACCTACATACCGGTTACATTTTTCATTTAAATTAGTAAATATGTCAACGAGGTTTCGGCATGTTTACAATTTTTATACTGGTAAAAAATTGTGGAACGGATTACGCTCTGGAAGATTTCACGTACACTCAAAACAGAAATTTTTTCCTGAAAATAAATTCAACACTGAAAACCAAGGGAGATTGAAATAATAATGGACTGTTGCTTTCTGGCATATTTCCGAGGGCGGGAGGAAGATAACAGTTAAAAATAATTTAGAACTATTATATAAATTAAAATATAAACATATTGTAACTTTTTATATGGATTGTCATATAAATATTTATTTCCACGAAAATATTTATTTCTACTTTACATATCGCTGTTCGGTGCTACTGCCTCGACTCTACTCACTTCACTCTACTGTACGAATTGCCTTCACTCTACTTCATAATCTAACTACCTTTTACTAACTCTCTGCACACACTACCTAACACGATCTCCTGATCGCAAAACCTTATACCAGCAGGTAATTAATCTCGAATCTTCTAGACTCTTCTGGACTATATAAAATTTCCGAAAAATAGTGGCTTCGCCCTTTTCTCATTTATGGACGAAAATAAGGTCTCACAAAAGTACATAAAAAAAAAGGAAAAGACTATCCGTAACCTATGCGTGTTACCCAAAATATCTTGGTGTGTCACCTTTGACATGTGTGTCATAATTTTACTGTCACTAGAGTGTAATGCAAATTTAATTAAAAGTTGAACTGTTTCCGTTTAAGTTCATTTACTTTTACTCGCCCGGTCTTCAGAAATGTCCCCGGAGAAAATTGTCTGAAAGAATTACTGATAATTTATATCAACTTAAAAGAAGTGTATATTTTACAACTGAAGGTTGGTAATCAGAATGACGAAAACTGTGTGGTTGCTGCTTGTAGGTGAAAATAAAAACATGGTGTTGGAATTTAGTTAAATTTTGAAATTTATTTATAGTTCCAACATGTTTAAACCCCACCTGGGTCTTCTTCAAAGAGAGTAAGTCATGTGATTTGATTAAAAAATGTAATTGTTCCTTTAAAGAACTTGTCAGTAAGTATTGTATCTGATACGATATATAATATAAGGTTTAGAGCAAAAGTCGTTGTATAAACCAAATATAATACTGCACGGAATACAAAACTCGGTATAATTTGTGGTAAGACACGTTTCGATCTTTCGATCATCATCAGGTAACTGGAGAGAAAGATTTAGGATTTGAGTTTTATAGTGTCAGATAAATCGTGGAGTAATTTTATTGGACGGAAGATTATGTTTGATTTGTTGTTTGTAATATGAATTGGTAAAAATTATGAAACAAACCTACATGAAAAAAAATTGTAAAAACAAATATTAATTTATTAAATAAGCTTACAATTTTTTTAAATTACTAATTACCTGAGTGAAATACAAGTTAGCAAATTCAAGATCTCTGAAATCATATCTCATTACTCATTAGATTTGCTAGTATTTGAAAACGAATTAACACATTTGCTTGTGCTCATTAGCATCCTGCCTTATTACAGCCCTGGAAGCGGGGGTGGATTTCATTAAGCGAAGCAGGAGGAACGCTTCACTATAAATTAGCAGGAATGAAAATAGCAGGAAATTGTTTGCGTAAACACATAAAACTATTGTAATTGGAAAAGAGACAGTCGTAAGATCAGACTTGGTCGGAAATGTCCGACACATTTCGGTTCCAATAGTATATTAGGTCAATATTTTTTGCACTTCCATTTAATATGAGACTCTCTATATTACTAATTTCAGTTAAAGCTATTAACATACCTAGGATAGTTATGAGTATCAGAACCGCCGCAAATATCAACTGAATTTCAAGTTCGAAAAGCGAGAATTTTAAAACATCTATGATTGTTCAATAGTTTACCGGTTTTAGGTTATTAATAAATATTATATAATAAAATTTTCTTGTGAATAACATTTTAATGATCAAGGGTTGATATTACAGCTTTATTATTTTGACAAATCCGTACGGTAATAGTATATTAAAACATAAGTTGTAGAAGGCAACCTTTTCAAGCACGAGTTTGAATTTTGGGAACGAGCGCGAAGCAGCGAGTGCCCGAACGAACGAGTGCTTGAATTGCCTTCTATAACAAATGTCATCAAAATGTCAAAAATTTATAATTTTCAATACATTTTTGTACTTTTTACTCATTTCATAAATAGCTAATTTCAGATTATGCGCCATGATGAATTTTATTGTGGATTGCTCGTATGCTAATTTGTCAGTTTTATTATTATATTGATTTTAATTTTGTGGTGGGAAATGCTCATTACGAGTGATGCGTTTTAGTACAAAATAAAATTTTAAATAATTAATTTAATGAATGAATGAAAAATTAAAATTTTTCCATTAATTCTTCATTAATTTTTAAACAATTTCATGAAAATAATTTTATACATTTTCTAATGAAGCAGAAATGTAATTTTAAATTAATTAAAAAGTTTTTCATTCTGTTTCATCAATAAAATTAACACAAGGTTAAAAATATATTTGTTCTATAACTCTACCATTGGAATATATATTTATTATTTATTTTAATTAAAATAAGTACTCAAAAAAACCAATAATTGTATTAACGTATTTAATACAAAACTGATATGTTCTAAAAAAGATTCATGTGTGAGTACGTATTTATCGTTTATTTTCAATGTTGTGCAATGTGCCACCCAGTACTACATCTGTCAAAGACCTTTGTCTCGCCTACTAGTTGCCCCTTCGGTACAAAGTTATAGTATCTACCTACCCTAATGTTCAAAACTACACTGATCCAATAATCTAGGGACGAGTGAAATTACTACAATAACAAATGGGATTTTTGTAAAACTTTACATTTTAAAATACATGATTCTATTTACGAATAACAAAAAAATCATGAAAAAAAAGTAGTACATGGCAAATTATTTATTTTTCTTGAAAATTTGAATTGCCTATTTGACGAATTATTCATATTTACTAATATAGTGTGGTCGGTAAATCCTGTATTGTTAAATGTTTTGTTTATTGCATTTTCTTGTTCTTAATTCATAATTTCAAACGTCTACTACTATATAAGGCGCACACAACTGTAGGTTAACCTATTTGTTTATATTTGTGATTGTTGTTTTCATTTTGTTTCTTGTGTTACTTTGTCAATTACTTAATTATCAAATGGATGACAAGAAGAAGACGGGATACGTAATTAAACTTAAACTAACCTCATACTTCTTCAAGTGACTTATGTTGCGTTTGCGTTGTAGTAAAATCAATTAAGATTAACATTAAAAAGTTGAAAGTTGGTCATCTTTCTAGTTAAGTTTTAATGTGAGTTTAATGTTAGTTGAATGCGTAAATCACTCAGTACATTATTGTATATTTACCTTCTTAGTGTTAATGTAAATTGTAATCTTAATTTTAATTTTGGCTGCTTAAATCCACCTTTAAATCTTATTGGTTGCTCAAAATATAAACGAAAACACGTCTTTAATACAGGGCCTTGTCTCTTAAATGTTTTCTACAATCATTGTTAAAATATTATTTTTTGCACGATCGGGCATTAGAAAAGGTTTATTGATTGGGTTTCCAAGACAGTAGGTTGCTTTTACTGGTTGCTAAATCTAACAAAACGGTAAGATTACATACTGTTCTAGAACGGTACAAATGCACAGAAATGATTTAGTAATTTCATTTATCTATAACTGTCAAATAATATACCTATAATTCAATCCTTTTCTATCAATTAATGACTTTCGTTACTGTTGCTAATTGAATAATATTGACAGTTCGATGGAATAATATTATTTAATCGTTCTATCAAATTTAAATCTTACCCCTCAAAAGAGTACAAATTAAATTACTTTTAATTAAGTTTTTCTACATATATAGCTTTAGTTAACAAAGTTCACAAGAGTTTTGTCATTTTTCATACTTTCTTTTTCTCTTTAAACTTATACTGTAGCTAAATAATACTAGATGATATAATTGTCTTGCGTTAAGTAATGCTGTCAAACAGTTATGCGTGCTATTGTTATTTATCTGTCATAATGTGATTACATATTTGGTCATAATAAATATATACCTATGTTATAGTTGTGGATAAAGTATAGTATTCTATTCGCATGTAATAGCTATTATTCATGAGAACAAAGTTTAGCAATACGAGCGAAAGCGAGTGTTGTAAGTCATTCGAATTACATGCTCATTAAATAATAAAGTATTATTATTATTAAAATTAAAAAGCAGTTAGAAATACTACAATTATTGGTAATAATGGCAGTTTGCAAAATTTCGCATTTCTTACACAAAGCACAACCACAAATGACTTTGATATATTGCAAAATGGAATTCAGTTTCCTATGAATGGAATTTAATACACCTCATTTTGGATACTTTTTTTTTCTTTTTTATAAGCATTACGAACAGCAAGGAATTTATTTACCAGTCTTAATACTTATTATAGTATTATACACTGCTTTCCATAGCAGTAAATAACATTTTATGTAGTTATAATCAGAGTTGTTTAAAATTCATGTGATAACACTCATATTTATTTCTTTATCAGCCAAGCAATTTAATAGCAGAAACAATTTAAAGCTCAATATAATTAAAACGATTATTTATTCCACACAGCGCGCTTAAAATTCCGTATATTAGAGTAATTAATATTCTAGGAATATAAAGCTCATATTAAACGCACAAATGGGTACCTGAGTGTGATTACACTACATATTACTACACTATGGAAAGCAAGCGGAGTAGGCTTATACAAGCAAAGGCAGGACGTGTTATGTTGAGCACACGTCTCTACATGTCTGATCGATAGTTCTAGGAAACGTAAATTGGATCAGTTTATGTTCGCTTGTTGCGGAAGGCTCAAATCTTACATCAAAGCTTAGCACAATTTTCATTCATTTATGCTTGGTGTGTAAGTCGGTTTTTACATAATAATAATAGGAAACTATAGTAATCTCATCAGTGGGTTAAGGAACATAGGGTAGATGATATAATGTTATAGTGATATGCAATATTATTTACGCTATAAAGAGGTGATATTTATTGTATATTTCGAAAATTAAACGTGGTGCGATTATTAACCGTGGTTACAATTTCATCGATACCATGGTTCAGAAACGGAACGCTTTTCAAGTGACATATCAATTCTCAAAGGAAGACTTTTCAAAATTTCCTTGGGGCAAAATTTTTAATAATGACCAAAATCAATATATAAAATTGCTATCAAAAAGAAATACTTAAAAAGGACGAATGTAAACTAAAAAACCTTATTTTCAATAAAAAGTTTAAAGCAATTTTATTTTGTGCTCAGGTTTCAACATACCAGAGCTCAATCTAAAGCAGCCAAATCTGCTCCTGAATGTGCAAAAAAGAACAGAGAACATTCTGGAGCAGATTTGGCTGCTCTGGATTGTGCTCTGGTTTCAGCAGACCTAGAATTAGAGAAAACACTTCTGAATGTTCTAATTCTTGACCCACTGAAACCAGAGCAGCCAAATCTGGCTCCAGAATGTGTTCTGTTTCTCAGTAGGCCAAGAATTAGAATAAACGCGTTAAAATGCTCTAATTTCTGATCCACTAAAATCTGAGCACAATCCAGAGAAGCCAAATATGCTCCAGAATGTGCTCTGATTTCAGCAGACCTAGAATTAGAGCAAACTCTTCTGAGTGCTCTAATTCCTAACCCACTGAAACCAGAGCACAATCCAGAGCAGCCAAATCTTGCTCCAGAATGTGCTCTGTTTCTCAGTAGGTTCAACAATTCTTGTCTCCTTGGGGGCAGGAGCCCCGATGCTCCCATGTAGTCGGCGCCCATGCTGTCAATAGTTTAAAAGTGTGATTCGTACTTGGTTATCATTTTAATAGATTATGGAAGTTTAGTATTTTTATAATGATTTTATACAATCTGATCGTAGCTCAAAAGAAGATAATGAAAAATTTATTAGGCAGGATAATTAATAAAAGCGTATACTTGAATAGTATTTTTAAATCATGTATCTTAACCTCAAAGTACGAGTTATATATCACTACCCGCGATCAATTCTATTGAAGAGGATAATATAAGAATTTATTTGTGAAAAAAATATGCAAGGTTTAAAGTAAATCCCGAACCACTCGCATGCATCAAAATTTCCAGCTATGTGTCAAATACCTCAGAGTAAACTCAATCTCAAATACTTTAAGCACCTCCACCAAAAATTCTTCCCCGTCATTGGCCCAGCTCAGCGGCTCAACTTGTCAACATCGCGCACCGATCGCCCTAAATCGCTGCCCGGAATTGCCCGGAGATTTCCGACAACGTTCAATTTTATTGTTCTTTCTAAAAATATTATACTCAGGTACGTAAATTTTAATTTATAATTTTAATTTGTAATTTAATATTTTCTACAAATAACAACAATTAGGACACAAACTTAAATTTGTCTCTATCTATTCACTTTTAATGAGAAGAGAATGCTAATTTTGACCTTGAAATATTTACAAAAAAAGATGCAATGTATGTATGAATTGAACAGGGAAAAAATAGTAAAGAAGGCAGGAACTTCGACCAATAGCAACTCTCGGTAAATCGGCGCACATCGGTAATGTATGTATTTTTGGGATGAGTTCTAGTATAGTCAAAACAAATTGGAATCTGCACTTTCCAAGCTAATAATGCAATCTGGGTATTGTTATTTAAGGTAGCTGTTTTTCGGGTATAAAATAGTAAGTACCTAACTGAAGATTTTATTTCAATATTAAAGAAAAATCTGATGTGGACACCACATGACTTTCTTGTTTGTTAAATTATATATATAAGTTAGAAGTACAACTTCTCACGAGAACTGCTGACCATGCTGAGTCCCAGACGCTACTCGAATCCACATTTTCTCTATTTTTGCATACTCAATATTTTTCATATTTTTGTAACATTACTTAATTCTATTCAGTTACATTCTGTATTCTGTACAATAAACATTGTTATATTTCACTGCTGAATCTTTGTACTTTCGTTTAATAAAATCATTTTTTTTGTTGTTAACTTACTCCCGTAACTTAACTTATATTTTTGCTGCACTTCATTTAAACTTATTTCGCTTGCAAGTGAGATCATTCTACGGCTAATCATTCTTCAACTTTCAATCTTCGAACTTTTTTTTGAAATGAATCTTATTTTGGAAACTATATGAAAATGTTTATCACTACTCCTTAACGCATTACACAAAATTATTTTAATGACTCAAAATCTTGCAAAGAAAGAAATATGGTTTTTATTTATTTTTTACATATTTTTCACGAAATTTATTCTGACAGTTGTCAATATCAATTTATTATAAAAATTAAAAGCCAATTAAATTATTATTTTTATTAAGTTTTAACCAAAAGTAAACTGTCCGTTGCAAAGACCGATTGGAACCAAAAGTCGAGGTGCATAACTAGATATTATAGTAACTACATCAATAAAATTTCAGCATTCTACGGTTAATTGTTTTTGAGTTACGCAAAAATTCGAAAAATTTAAAAGAGAAACACTACGAGCAAAGTGCCCTTTTAGCACTGCCGATTGCAATGAAAAAGGGAAGTACACAACTAGATGTTATAGCAGCCCCTTTTACAAAATTTCAAAATTTTAGGGCTAACCATTATTGAATTATACGAAATATGTATGCCGAAATTAGTCAAAATAGATTCAGGGATGGTCAAAATGGATATTTCCATTGAAACCTGAACACCGAAATTTTTCGTGATTACAATACTTCCTTTTATGTGGTTTAGGAATATAAGGACATACCATTAATTATTAAAAACATTTTTACTTCCTTAAATGAAGTAAAGGAAGAATTACTAGATGGGTACTTTTCTCGAAGGATTTTTGGATTCTTTCGCATAACCCAAAAACTATTAACCGTAGAATACAGATATTTTGTATATGAAACTCTTTGGAAGATCATATCCTACTTTCAAATGGAACAAGTTTTATAGGTCAATTCTGAAAAAATTTGTAAGTCTTACAGATTTATTCAAAATTGTGCTATAAATGAAGTACAGGATACAAAGAATTAGGAATTTGTTGTTTTAAATACAAATGACGAAAGTTATCAGAGTTTTGATTTAACATTTCTACATAATATCCACGAATATTACATCACATTACATTCCTCGTATATAAAATACCTATTTTCGAACAAACACCAATTTACTTCTCGATATTTTCTATAGAGTGCAGAACACTCCATCCGTTTTAAAATTATCTAAATTCCCCTGAATCCGCCCGCCACAATCTTCTTTCTCATGTCATGAAAATCCTCCGCCGAACATCCGAACATCGGCTGCAGTCAGTCCATCGGAATCCAAAGCCATCTCGATCAACATCACCGTCCGGCTCCATCGGCGTGGGAATCGAAGGGAGGGTTGTTTCCATCTTTATCTAATGCGTGGCATCGCCAGCCAAGATGGAAAAGAGAGCAGCAAAGATACGTCGGTACTTGGATGGTAAATCGTTAAGTGTTCGTGTGAAAATGTTAGGAGGATTTTAGGGGTAGTTTATTCCTAAGGGTAGCTTGATTGGGGTTAAAGGGTAGTTGGGATAGTTTTAGTGGAAGGAGTTTGATTAAAATTGAAACTAATCAAGGGGCGTACGAACATCGTGTGTTGGTCAGGAAAAATCTCTAATACCTTCTTAAAATACAGTTTTACATATTTCAATTTTCTTCCATTTATTAATTCTCAGTAGGTATACCGGGTGTCCCAGCTCGACCGACACATGAGAGATTTACATAGGAAATCAGTTAATTATGAATAGTATCTCCCCAATGCAAGATATTAACTTGAAATTTTGTATGCTTATTGGGGAATACTATTTCTATGGATTACAGTTATTTGAAATATGTAATTTCGTCTGCAAGACGAGATTTATTAAATTATAAAATCTAACATTTTCGTTCAAAATCAGTCAGCCATGGAAATAAAAGAAAATATCTATGTGATAGTTCTGACAGTTAATGACATGCCATTGTAGATATTTATATTTTTGTAATATTGGTATATTATTTAACAAAAAGAAACTAAATTCAACTTAAATAATATAATACAGGGAATAAGAAATAAAATCAGTGATACTTCATTAAACTGTCAGATAAATATTTTCTTTTATTTCCATGGCTGTCTGATTTTGAACGAAAATATTAGATTTTAAATTTAATAAATCTCGCCCTGCAGACGAAATTGCATATTTCAAATAAGTGTGATCCATAGAATATTCTCCGATAAGTATACAAAATTTCAAGTTAATATGTTGCACTGGGGAGATGCTATTCATAATTAACTGATTTCCCATGTAAAACTCCCATGTGTCGGTCGACCTGGGACACCCGGTATGTTCTCTATTTACTTATTTTTATTATTTGTTTATTAACCCTACAATTTGTTCTAATTTTTCTAATTCTTGATTTTTTATCATTCTACTTTCTTATGGCGAGATTCTACAACTTATAATAATTACAAATAGCAACTGCACTTGTTAAAATATCAATTACAAACGTCAAACGTCAAACGTCACCATGATCGAAATTCAAATTTACAATGAATTTAAGACATTCCCACATCAGAGTAGATGCGTACAGTGTTCTTTATATATGTATGAGTATATGTACAGACGAATCAACCATAAATAACCATTAGTGTTATAGAATAGCAAATATACTTTGTAGTTGATATTTGCAATTGATATCATAACAAGTCCAAATGATAGCAACCGAAGTTATAGAATCCCACCCCTGGGTGCCTATTCTGTAACTTATAACACTAGTGATACGCGTTCAAAATTGTTAAAATCTGACTACCATCTAGCGGTTTTTGAGTGCAAGAGGGAATATGACGTCACTCATTTTGTAAACGATTCATTAACAGGAAAGGTAGTGTTATATTCATTTCACTAGTGTTATAATGACGTTTGGTTTGTGCGCTTGACGGTATTGTTTGAAATATGAGTGATGACATTTTGTGATAATTACTAAAGAGAATCTTGAAATTATGCAAATGTACGCAAATGACAAAAACACAATTTTACATAATTTGACAGTTGTGCTAGGGACTACTGCCAACTTAAAAATTATTTTACTACAACTTTCAAATACAAAAGTTCCTAAGATTACAACATTGTATATTTGACACGAGACGTCCATCAATATAACATTTCAAATCGTTGAAAAGTTACAGAATAGGTACCCAGTTCTGGTATTTGCCCTACTTTTCAGCAATTGTACCTGATTTTTTTTGGGATAGTCCCAAAATTTTAGTCATAATCCCAATTTTTTCAATTCGATTTTTATTCCTGACAAACAGTTGTGTAGTTGTAGATTTCCAAGTATTAGTGTTTCAACCGAATGAGTATTTAGTATTATGAAATATTCATAGAAATTGTACTTATAAAACAATTAAGAAATCTTCTAAGAAATATGTATGCTTCAGAGAAATGTAAGCGTACTTCAGCAAAATAATTGCAGATAAAATTCATGTACGAAGCTTATTAGTTTATGCAAAGTAAATACTGTACAGTAGTATAGTGTATTCTTTTACTATTTTGTTTTAAAGAGTAAGTTTTATTAAAATTTTTTTAAGTTTAATTTTATAATGGTTAATTATATTAAAAAATAGAATAAGGTACTTATTTAACTAAATTTTAACTGAATTCCATACGTTTTGGTTTCGGTGACGTTTTCGGCCAAAACTAGAAGAGGAGCCGAATATTCGTTACGGTTTCGGTTTTGGTTGAAAATCGTGTTTCGGTCGGACACTATTTATTTTGTTGGTATAATCTCTATCAAAAAATCGAATCTTGCACTTCGAAATATGGTCACCTTACTGAATATAATATTTATAATTCTTTTTATTTCTCATAGTAATCGCTTTATTGACTTGATGTAAAATGTAGTTTAATTTCTCCAGTAGTTGATATTAGTCATTCCAGAATTTTCTGCAGTTTATCTAATTCCTGATTTATATAAATATTATTAAATTAAATTACTTACAGTTAATACATATTACTCATTGATATATTTACGACGAAGAAGAATTATAGATTTAGAAAATTAGCTCTACTTTAAAAAAAAAAAAAACTCAAAAGCTTTGGACTGTAAAGCACTCATAATGACACTATAAAAAATAAAATCCGTGAGGTCTATCTAAATGTACTTAGCATAATCGACGACAGAGGACAGAGCGAGAAATGAAATTCCCTCATAAAAATCTATAAATAATTCATAAAACAAACCATATCAATCCTGGAAAAAATAATCCCCAACTATTCTTAATGAAATAAATTCCTTGAAGTTCAGTCACCAAATTTCATTTCTGATCAGCAGAGGCAGTGCTACCAACCCCCGTTTACGAATTCACTAGGCGCCGTTCAGTAATACACGGAAAAAATTCCATTACAGCGCGCGCAGAAGCAGGAATTCAGTAAATGAAAAAGTTATAGCGAAACACTCGATATTAACCTACGGAATGGGAGTGAGATGTGCCGGAAGTGAGAGAGTACGGCCCTGCGACAGATGGGCACCAGGACCGGAATTCACAATTTTATCTCCGCGATTCCGTTTTATAGTGGGGGCTAATCCCAAATTATTTCGCAGGTCGTTGAAAGTTGAGGAAGCGGATTATTTAAATAAATTAAATACGGCCCTGCAGACGAAATTAATAAAAATAATAATAGTATATTTGTAATACCATTTAGTGCTCAGGTTTTGCAAATTAGGTGTTTTGAGTTTGAATTTCGTAGAAGAACGGATGTTTGACTTTTAGTCCAATATATCGTTCTTACTCGATTCCATATATTCGTAAAACTCTAGTTTGTGAACACCAATTTTTCAAAAAACGCTCGAACACTTCAATTTTAGTATAAAGGGGGACACCTGAATGGATTAATACCAATGGCATAACTTCAACCCTAAAATGGGGGTGGACTGCACCTCAAAAATTTTAAATGGAAAAGTGTGACAAACATGACACAATTCGAAACGTCTTATCTTTTCAACAGTTTTTTTTTATTTTTCTAATCCGATCATTAGTTCCAGAGATATATTGTTTTAAAAAAAAATTATCAGTTGTTCAAAATTGCAATCAAGTAGGCTTCAACAAACGACAGAAACTCAAGTATCAGGCAGTATCAGGTTATTAAAATGACTACCACCAACGTTCATACAATAATAGAAATTTTGCTCAATATGTCGTCGTACGTTCTGCAACATTTGTGGAGTAATCTGAGGACACTCAGTTACGATACGTGGCCAAAAATTGCGCTGATAATGGAGACCCATGCTTGATAATTTGACATTTTGCTTGACATTTGCATATAATTTTGTAATTAAAAATTACATTCTATTTGACAGCAGTAGTGCATAACACTTTGTGTATGCCTAGGGTTGAAAGAGACGCATATGGTCGAATAAAATTTCGTCCGCAAGTGTAAACCTTTTCTTTCGGTCCTCTATATGTAAAAAAGTATTACAAAGTTTATACAATGATCCTCTATATAGTAATTGCACCGATTCAAAAACCAAACCGTTGATTGAAAAATATATAGATGGGCAAGCTTATGAGAAAATTCGATTCACCTACATAACTGTGTGTCTAGTGTAATTGGGTTAATATCAGGCGTTTCTGTCAAATAGTATAAAAAAAGAGCAAACGTCAAAAAATTAATAATACAAATTAGTTCTATTTTAAAATATCCAATGACTTATTGAAAGAACCATTTTTATAGATGCCAAAAAATTCAGTAAATATGTAAATAGCTATTTATGTATTAAGGGCGAAATGATATAGATTTTGGCCCGTGGTGCAAAATTGAAGCCCGACGCGCAGCGGAGGGTTACAATGCACCTAGGGCCAAAATATATTTCGCTCGTAATACATACAATATTTTTTGCACATCCGAAGTAGTATTACTTCATCACCGCGATCAAAGTAAAAAGATGTTCAAATCAAATTCAGATCATAGTAGTCTATTTGACATATGTACGTTGTCATGGATAACAATGAAAACAAGCAAGTAGTAAGTAAACAAAGTAGCAAAAAAGCGGTGACACGTCTAAAATTTATTATAAAAATGGGTGAAACTGGGCACGAAAAGTTCTAGGGCGAAAATGACTACTTTTTCGCCCTCGGGCGAAAAAGAGTGTCATTTCGCCCTTAAAACAATGTTATTTGTCCGACTTTACGCCCGGATGTGCAAAAACTTCTTTATTTATCTGATATTTTTGTCTGTTTAATTCCGCAAAGTAGTTCATGGAATAATGAACGAGATGGCTCTGTCAAATCTGATTCCAAAACAGCGGTACGCAAAAACATACAGGCTTGCCTATCTATATATTTTTCAATCAAGGACCAAACTATAGGAATATTGTTTCACAAAAGATTATTTCTGCATATCCACCACGAACCAGATTATAATTAAACTTACATCACCTAACTACCTATTTGTTTGTAGTTTTTGGTATTTTGTCGCGGAGTGTTTTTCTCTGCGGGCGCCGGGGTGCACGCGACGCGGCGTTGATGCGCGATAAGCGTCGTGGACAAGACACGCGCGATAGCATCGCATGAAAAACAAACAGATTCCACGCTCGATTCCCTAATTACCGCACCGTCAACTGCTCCTCTAATTCGCCGCGGGGGACCTCGCATGGGGGGGAGGGGGGCGATAGCTTTGCAACTTTTAGTGGATAATGGAACGGAGTAAATTGTAGGTTGTGGAACAAACATTTTTATTTGCTTGTAGGATGTAAAGGATGTATTGTAATTTAGATAAATTTTGGTTTTCAAATTTCAACGGAAATATTAATTTTGATTATCCCTGAATTCATTTTGACTAGTTTCGGCGTTATATCTGTACGTACGTAAAAATGATTTTGTATGTGGAACTACTATAACATCGAATTGTACACCTCCCTTTTTCATTGCAATCGGCATTGCCAAAAGGCACTTTGCTTGTAGTGTTTTTTTTTTTTAATTTTCGCAGAACTTAAAAACGATAAGCCACTTTTGGCTCCAATCATTTTGATTTTGACAAAACTTAATGAAAATAAGTTGGCTTTTAATTTTCGTATTTAATTATTTGATTTCTTGTTAATAAATTGACATTGACAACTGTCGGAATATATTTCGTGAGAAATATGTACGAAGAAATGAAAACAATATCTCTTTTTCTTCAAACGTCATAAAAGTGACATATTCTGTGATGTGATTGACAAGGTTGAAGTTTAATTTCTACGCCGTCGTAATATAATTTTTTATTGTAGCCGCCGTTTAATTTCTTCGCCGCCATATATAGAATCAGCCAATAAGAAGTAACTTGTACAATAGAAATATGTAATATCGCCCTAAATGTCACTATAAAAACTAGATAACCTAAGAATAAAGTTACTACACAAAGTATCACTTTTACTCTTAATAACACAATATACTATTATTTGCTTGTACGAAGTAAAGAAAGTATTGTAATTTAGATAAATTTTGGTTTTTAGATTTCAACGGAAATATCAATTTTGATTATCTCTGAATTCATTTTGACTAACTTCGGAGTGACGTCTGTATATAAGTACGTACGTATCTCAAACTCAAAAATGATTTTGTATTACTATACTATAACATCTAGATGTACACCTTCCATTTTTATTGCAATGGACAATGCGAAAAGGGCACTTTACTCTTACTATTACTTATTGCATAATTCAAATACGATTAGCCGTAGAATGTTGAAATTTTGTATCTGGGACTGCTATAATATCTAGTTGTGCACCTCCATTTTTCATTGGAATTGGCAATGCAAAAAAGGCATTTTGCTTGTAGTGTTTTTTTGAATTTTCCGCGTAACTCAAAAACAATAAGCTACTTTTTGTTCCAATCGGCCTTTTCAAAGGGCAGATTACTTTTGGCAGAAAATTTAGTTGGCTTTTAATTTTTATAGGAAACATTATTTGATTTCTTGTTAATAAATTGACATTGACAACTGTCAGAATTTATTTCGTGAGAAATATGTACGAAAAAATGAAAACAATATCTCTTTCTTTGCAAATATTTGAGCGATTATTATAGTTTTTCTATGACCACTATGAAAAGTGGCACTTTTTTCACACCATATATAACTTCAAAGTTTCGTATTTACCACAATCGTGGGTTAAAGTGACAGAAATAATTTCTCACAGTATTTATCAACAATGCGCATGTGCAGTGTGGGAAATATCGTGGATTCAACTGTGAGAAATCATTTCTAACAGTAATATCCAACACTGCGCATGCATGAAGGTGCTCTTTGTGAGGTTACCTGCGCCATATTGTTTTTTTTTTTTTGTAACGTTTAGCAGTGTGGTCGTAGAATCACCTATTTCCTACCTTGTGTGACTCCAGCACTCGGCTTCGTCTCGTGCAGAAATTTTCATACCTCCTGGGAAATAGGTGACTTTCTGCACTTGTTGCACAATATACTATTTGTGTAATGCAATAGGTGTTGTGATAAATATTTTAATAAAATTTTCAAACCATGATCCATTTCAAAGGGAAGTTCAAAGATATGAAATGAATAGAAGTTGAATAATTATTAGCCCTACAGTATGATCTCATTTTCAAGTGAAATAAATTTAAATGAAGTACAGCAAAAAAATTGTATAATTTAGCGTGCAACGTAGTCATGTGGTGTCTACATCAGATTTTTTTTATTTGTTACCTTTTACTGTATTTATAAAGCTTCTTTACAATACTTGATATGTCCATTCCATCCATTTTGATTGTAAGACTCAATCTACTACATACACAGATTTAATTTCCTTTGTTTCTAAGGTTTTTTGACTGTCTGTCTACAAAGTTAGCGAAAACATAAACTGTAGTCACAACTTCATTAGAATACCTATTGTTTTATTTCAACTAGTTAATTTAAAGTAAACCGATATTCTTTTAGTTTATTAGTAAATGAATTATACTCGTATATCGTTACTCAGTTTATTTTGCGTAGACTTTGTATTAATTAACTTAAAAACATTTAAAATATAAAGCCCCGAATTTAATTTTACTGTTTTGTATTTGGAATGTAGTTAAACCAATTAGCCAAATTACATTTAACGAAAGAAAGGCACTGACAAACTACATCAAACTAAATGCGAATTCGGAAAATCACGTTCCATTCTCTAATAAATAAATTTGTTTATTCTTTCAGACAAATAGGAGTTTTTATCAACCATATCAATTTCAGTAATATTTGATTTTAACCAATATATTTAATGGAAATTAATTACTATATACTCTATTTTAAATTAGGATTTAAATGTTAATTGTAATAATAAAAATAAAGTAAGGTTTGTTTCCACGATTTGATTTTTTGATTAATCGTAATTTCGTAACTATTTGATTAAAATCGTCAAGAAGAAATGGGGGATTGATGGTACAATATTGTCGAGTATGATTTCCGAAAGGAACTAATTTCAAAAGTAACAGTATTATATACACAAAAATAACAATGGATGACATATACAAAAATAGTCGTTTTTTTTTAATATTTAAAAATATCCGTTATTACGGTTACACTACTGATTCTACTTCATGTATGTCATTGGTTGGACGCAGATAGCATACACAAGGAGTGTAAATTAAGTAATAAGACTGGTAACGTAACGTTCGATCTGGTAACACTTGGGACGCGGATCTTGGATAGACATGAGTTTGAACTCGCTGGAGTCATTTGTTTGTCCGTAGTGATTTTTTTCGTAAAACAATTTTTTCTTGTGCCTTCTAAAAATGAGTAACGTCAATTTCAAACAATGGAGTGCTATCAGGTTTTGCTCAGACTTTGGTACAGTGCAATGGAAACTTTTGCAAAATTAGGCAGACCTACGGAGATAGTGCAGTTTTAGGCATTTTCAGAAGGAAAAAATTAGATTTAAGATAAAACACGTAGTGCAAGACCTTCATCTTCAAGAACTGATGAAAATGTCGACAGAAACTGGAATCTTGTGCATTCAAATCGTCAATTGGCAGTACTGAATGATTGGGGAAGAGTTAAATTTGACTCAGACCACCGTTCATCAGATTTTGACTAATTCATTGGGGATGAGAAAAATCTGTGCAAAAATGGTTTAAAAAATGGTTTTGGCCAGTAAAACATTCTTCTGGCTCTTCAGCTTCCTTATTTGCCTGACTTGAGTTCTTGTGACTTTTGCTTTTTTCCCAGATTGAAAAAACATCTCAAGGTAACTCATTTTGGGACACTTCAAAACATTTAAACGGCTGTAACCGACCAGCTGAAGGTGATTCCAGTATCCGAATTCCAGCACTGTCATGAGGATAGGAAGAACTGTCTCCAACACTGTTGGGCTTCCCAAGGAAGATATTTTGAGGAAGAACATATTGAATTGTAATTCTATTTGAACAATTAAACTTAATTTTATTACTTAATTTGCACATCTCGTATACATCTCTGTAACACGTACGATAAGGAAATAGCGAATAAAAGTCTTCCCTATGTCATGTGTATACGACAAAGATGCTAAATAAATGTTTAACAATTCTTTCAACAAAAATTGATGACGTGAGGATCAACACTGGGAAACCGACCATAGATGTACAGTATTTTGTTAAATATCTGTTTTCCCAACAAATTTTTATAGACTTTAGAGAAAGGTATCGAATTTGGAGTAAATTGGAAACAGTCTTTATCCCCTGATTAAAGTAAAAACGAAACGAATCCTCGAAGTATCAATTCACTCTACTCCGCAAGAAACAATTATCACTGGGAAAAGTCCATTCAATATATAATTCACGTAAGCTTTCGTTAAACATTGCTATGAAGCGGAACATGTTCTTATGGCCCTATTTTGCACTACAATACACTTTTGCACCGTATCAAATTATTAATGACGTCGTTAATTTTAATGCCGAGGACAGATCATCACTGGTTCATCCATCAACAGCAGTTTAGTGACAGCAGGGCAAAACAGTTGCAATTCACAGCTAACGTGACAGAAAAACAGGAATTTGATGGTGTGTGTTGGTGGCGTGTATGCCACCTTTCTGTATTGTTAAGTAAATCAAGATGTGGATTTAATATGTTGCTTAGAACAATTTTAAAGTGGGGATGTAGAAAATTAGAACAAATTGAAGATTTTTGACAAGTTTAGGATTATAACTCAATTTTAGATTTTATTTCGAAACGATTGGTTGTATAATGTTACGGGTAGCGGTGGCTCTCTTGGTTAGCAAAAAAATAATTAAAACACTGTTCCTTTTCTTCACTGAGTTTATTTTTACAAGATGTACATTTCGACTACACTGTAGTCATCTTCAGTTGTACAATGATTGTACAACTGAAGATGACTACAGTGTCGTCGAAATGTACATCTTGTAAAAATAAACTCAGTGAAGAAAAGTAACAGTATTTTGATTATTTTATTGATTTCCTTCACGGTAACTCAACACAGAACTTGGTTAGCAAGTTCCGACTTGAACTGAGCGAAATATGCGATCTAGGTTTCAAATTTACTGTAGTTGTAGGTTGAGGCTGTAAGGGGCAAAATTTTTATAAATACCAAAATCAAAACAAAATCCATTACAAGAAAAAGGAAATGTTGAAAAGAGATGACGGAAAACTAAAAACCGAATTTTCAATGAAAAATATTTAAAATTATTTTTATTTTCTTTACTTCCCTACATAAGTATTTACGTCTTTCTAGTCTACATTAATTGAACCACAATCGCTCAGCAATTTCAAGGCTTTATTACTGATTTAAAAAACAACTGCACTAAGGGGAATATCTTCTTAGGCTCAAGACCCCTAATGCCCCTATGTAATTGGTGCCGATAAACTAACAACATTAATAAAATGCACATAAAATTTGTTCGAAACAAATAGGTTCTTGAGACCCAGTTTCGCCTAAGAATGTTGTACCACAAATGGTAGTCAAGAAAAACAGGTTTTAGTATTGAAAATAGAATTCATTTAGTAAAACACATTTCAAAAAAATAAACTGAAAAAATGTAGTTTTTTTTTTGATAAAATTAAAAGAGAATGAAAAACATACATAGTAGAAATATGCACTTTCATTTTGCATTGACTTTGGAAATTATCTCAGATCTTCAAACACCATATGATCTCTCTGATTTTCTCAGATAAATATTTTTAAGCATTAATTTTCTCTGCTTTTTAGCACTCAAGCAAATTAACATTAACATAACAAAATTAATGTTTATCGATAAAATAAAAAATAAATCTTGTTATATTACTGTTGATAATGAGGTCTTTTGAGAACCTTTTTTGTTTAACCCTACAATGTCTAATTTGTTGGTCTGTATGATGTAAGTCTTTTTATTTACATTTTATTTTATATGATATTCTTCTGACTCATCTGTTTTGTTGCATGTTTTAGATGATGAAATATTGAAATAATTGACTTCGTCTGATTTGAATTCGAGTCTGGAATTTTCGTTTAGAAAATTGAGTAAGGGGGAAACAGTAGAGAAGGAAGAAGATGATAATTCTTTTATTTGTGCGAATGGTAAAGAGAATAGTGAGAAAATCTTGTATTTCTAATTAATTCACGATCGTGATTCAAATTTAAATATTTATCAAGATCTCAGACGGCCATTATATTTCAATTGTCATGTTAATGTAATCTCTAAAACGGAAAATCAATACGACATTCTTTTATTTGTTTGCAAAACAACTTCAATTCTCACTTTAATTTTCAATTAAATCCGATAGAGGGCTAGAGTGGAATTCATTACAGAATCGTTTCTTCCAGAATTTTAATAATAATTCTTAACTCATAAACCTAGTCTTTCAAACCGCGGAATAAAAACTAACTGAGAAAAAATCCCACCAATTCAGCTAAACGAGGCTATTTGCACGCAAAGGGAAATCCACGGGCGTACATCTGGGGCATGCTTTAACCCAAATACTTCTTCATTTATTTTACTGGCCAGCTAGTGTAAATATAGTGATTTTAAACCAATTTTCCTACTTCCATGTAATAAGAAACTCTTGATTCAATTAATTTCAATTAAGTTATTCATTCCATTATTTCACTAGTGACATAATACGATCATTATTTCACGCGAAACCAAATGGGGAAGTTTAGCGTGTTTTTTTATTTTATCAAGATTGCCCTCAAAAGTGATATTCTACATTTTATTTCACCCAAAGATGCCTAGATTTCTCAAAAAATGAAATTTTATACAAAAATGACGTCAGTGTGGCTCGCGGAGAACGTATCGTCTATCTTAACCAGCGCGCGCTGAATTCCTATGGCAACAGAGAAGCGTGTGGTGTATTGCCTGAAAATACAACCTACGTTCAAAAAATCAGGTCTCACCATCCCTTCTGCGCAAGCGCATAACTCACGTGTGACGTCAGTGTGACTCGAAGATAAATCATTAATTATAAATAATTGGCAGCATAACTTAAACTTTCAATTACATTTTAAGTTATAATTATTCATATACTTATGACTAAAAGATATTTCACAGGGAATTTCAACCACGCTAAACTTCCCCATTGAAAGAGACATATAATGTAGTATTTGTAGAAACATTAAAACCTACAAAAACAGAAAATTTTCTTCTTATTCTCTATACAGATATTAATATACATATAAGAAAATATAAATAATAAATGACAGCTACAAATCGATAATACGACCACAACAAATATAACTCGAAGAAATTGTGCCTAATTATCTTAATCGTATTCAGGTCTTTATTTCAAACAGAATATTTGACTTATACCATTATTCATATAAATATTAATATATTTGTAAATAATTTACATACGTACATTTCAATCAAATGTTTCTCCGATATTAGCCTAATTGTTTCTTATTTATTTTTCCTGCGGTTCTTATGTCTTATTCGTACATTATTGTTTATTAATGACATGATATTTAAAACAAATGATTGTAGACGTTGAAATAAAGCACAAAAAAGAAACAATCGCATTTAGAATTATTTGTCAAAAATATTAGTTACAGTACAAATGAACACCACATATCATGAATTTAATTTTTCTACAGGAGATTCATTTTAGGAAGGTTCAATACTAGTTTTTGAAATACGCTAAAATAATTTTAAATATGCTGTAGTAATAAAAAAAAAATTTGGTGTATAGTATGTCCAACGAAAAGCGTAACATAGAACTTCAATATAGGAGAAAATTGCGAATACTCTCTCTCCTGATAGATTTAGAGCAAAACTGCAAGAGTACAATATTGTACAAAATTAAATTCTACATCAGATAAGATCATAATTGATGCAATAGCACGTCTGCAGTACGAGATTTATTAAATATAAAACGTAACATTTTCGTTAATAATCAGAAAAACATGGAAATAAAAGAAAATATCTATGTGTCAGTTGCGAAAGTTATGACATGTCATAATATATAGTTTTCTATTTTTATAACATTGGTATATTAAGAAAAAGAATATAAATTAAATTTAAATAATATTAAAATACAGATAATAAAAATTATAATCGATACTTCATTAAACTGTCACATATTTTCTTTTATTTCCATGGCTGTCTGATTTTTAACGAAACTGTTACATTTTATATTTAACATATCTTGTACTGTAGACCGGACCTGTCACGACTGTTATCCAGAGGGTTGGAGAACATTCCAGAACTTAATTGTTCTACTATACAAACCCTGAGCAGGAGATCGCGAGGACAGTCTGATATTAATACGTGTAGTGAACATGAATAGTTGGTGATATAAATAAATAGTAAATAAATAGTGCGTAGTGTTAAGTGTATAAATAAATAATCTTAATGTTTAAGTTTTTATTAATAATTGTTATTCTTAAATTAGTGTTTATATTGTTCATTCATAGTGTTACTTATTTTTATTACCTTTTTATAATTTATTATTCGTTTATTAAACCTACTTATATAAATATTAGTGTTCCAATTATATTTTTACTCTTCAGCTAAAATAAATAAACGATACAATAGAATTTAATTTTGAACAACTTTGTACTTTGTTCTAAATGTAATAGGAGAAAGAGTACCCGCAATTTTTTTAAATTTCATGTTAAAATCCATCCTATGTTCTGCGTTTCGTTGCACACACAGTAGACAGTACCTCTCTTTAATTTTTTTTTCTTTTTCTTCAAAATAGTTATCGATTATTATTTTCTAGAAGAATTCATAGTTACATGCGTCATATCGTTCGAGTTCGTAGTCGAGGTGAGTTACCTTTACTGTCACCAAGCTTGCAGTAAATAACGAAGAAAATCGCATGGAAATATATGCTCATATCCGGAAAATTACTCAGTTAGGAAAGATGGATGCCTTTTCTTTATGCGCGCATAATTCCCATGTTTACATAAATTGTGTACAAGAACCACTTTCAAATGTCAACAATGCTCTAAAAATAGACTTCAATAAGCAGCAGGTTATAAGATCAGACGCAGTGTTGCTTGCTAATAAGCGAGCAAATTTCATAAACAAACATTTCCTTCTTTCCTCATTCTATTCTCTTTATCATTTTGTGAATAAACTAAACTAATCTAAATATAAATACGAGTACATAAATATAAAATGTACCCGTCTAGACATATTAAACATATTAAACATTGCTTTGTAATCTGTTTTTGTGAAAATATCGGTAATATTATATTTACACCGTATTGTGCGTTTACCAGATATTATCAAAAACTAAAGAGCCAAATTTTGCGTGAGAAAAATAATTTGGCTGAACGGAAAAAGAACTCGTATTCTTAAAATCACAGAAGAAAGAAAAGTAAACCAAAAAGACGTTAGATAAACAGAAATAGAAAAAGAAAACATTAAATAATCCTAACCCATGGGACAGAAAAGCTTGAAAGAAATTTCAAAGAATTTTCCAATTGATTTTGACACTTTAAAAAACATCTTAAATACATATTAGTTCATTCGAACTTGTTTAATCAGTTAAAAGATCAACAAGAACATCAACAAATTTAATATTTAAGGATAACGAATTTTAATATTTTGGACGTTTCAAAGCTTCAATATTAACTGTAAACATTAAAAATTAACTTTTTTGTACGATCGGACAATGGAAAAGATTTATTGACTTCGAAGTAAATTGATTGCACTGTTTGCTACGTCTACCAAAACGAATGGTAAGTAATTTCTTGTTTAGTAGAAACGCAGAGAAATGATTTAGTACACTTTGCTATTAAAATTAAAAGTGCAATTATTACAATTTTTGTATTATTTTCGCAGTTATTTCTTACACAAGAACACAACTACAAATGACCGAAATTTGACATATTGCAAAACGAAACGAATGTTTGATAAATACCTACTATGGAAACGATTTTTGTTTTCCATGAATGAATTTTAATGCAATTTATTTTAGATACTTTTTATCTCTCGCCAGTCGCCACTAAGAGAGGTATTGGAATTATGCTAAAAATCGATTTTAATATTTTTACGATGATGTCTGTTCGTGTGTGTGGATAGACGGATGAATGTTGTTGTAACGATTACTCAAATATTAAGTGTATAAAAAAATTAAAATTTTGGACATAACATTTTGATACACTACATTAGAACTAATTAGATTTTGGTGTTAATTGTGCAACCGGAAGTGGTGTTTTCATGAAGATCTGAAGGGTTTTTCAAAAATGTTTTAATAAATTATGAATATGTGAGAATCTTTCTAAATAATAATTTATTCTTATGTCATTAGCTAAAATGTTGTAGTTTAAATTTGTTTCTATCTTGCTACGTTGAACTATTACAAATAATTAATGATTCGGTAAATTTGTTACAATTGCGCTTAATCTGTTTACCTACGGAAACACATGTTTTATATTTGTCAGTGACAATATTATAAAAATAATTACAGAATAATCTGAAAGGAATTGTACTAAAACTAATGACATGATAAACCCTATTTTTAATATTATCAATTTTAAATTCAAAATCCAGATTAAGAAAAGGAAGTTTCAATATTTCTCACCTTTCGAAAACTACTCAATTACTATTAACGTTAAAAATAAATATTTGAATCGTTATTTCGAAAGAAGGATGAAAATGTTAAAGAATAAAAGTAAACCGTATTGTTTAGTGTTATGAAAGTTTGCGGACAGTTTAAGCACTATTGAATATTTATAATATGAGTTTTATTTTGCAAAACTTGTAAAGTGCAGAGTATCCTGTAGCTGTAGAACCAGAGCATAAGTTATAAACTATAAACGAGGAGAACACACATTGGGTGCGATTTGAGGTTATGAAACACGGCGGGTTTCGTGTAGACGGAAATGGCGTGAATTTTCCCCAATCCAACGCGACCAACTGCCTTCTTACCTACAGTTAACCTTGTTAATGTGACCTGAATTTTCCGACCCGCTGAATTCCACTAGCGCCATCTAAATATCAAAGCTGATTTGAATACAAACAGATTTGGCTCCGTCAATAGGGTTCATGTTCCTATTAAGCAAACATGGTGATAAAGACCAGCAATAATTACCATTAGATCATATTAAAACAAATACGCGATTCAGCTGTCATTCAAGAGCACCATCAGCTGTATTTACAAACAAATGAATGTGGATGCAATAGCGAAATTCAATTATTGCAAAAGCAAAGTAGGTAATGGAAACCACGCCGAGCTAATTCGCACCTTCCACTTCAGTCTAATTCATTTAATTGATTTCAACAGCAGAGATATATTTTGTAGATGCTTGAAGTAGTAAACTATCATCTCCATCATCTGTGGCCCAATTTTCCTAGGTAAAACACGGCCTCAAATAACTTAGGTACAAGGTTTACTTGCATTGTAGTTGCATTTGTTGTCAGCCTAAAGCCACTACAAGGGACTTATGGCAAATGGGCCCATAAACCATTTTTTTTTTATTTTATGAAACTTCATTGGAAGTTATTACGATTGTTGAAAATCCGATGTGAATATTCCTTATAATAAGCGAGATATGAATTTTTAAAACTTTGGAATGCGATCGTGACTTCATGTACACTCATTCAGTGGCAGTGAAACAGTGGTGTTTCATGAGAGCAATTTTTATAATGTGTTTAAAATAAAAATATTATTTTCCATGTTATAAATCATACTTCGTTAATATTTAACCTAATACAAACAAAAATTATATTCTTTTATCAAATTTATAGTATTTATTTTATATTTGAGTGTTATACAAAAAAGTTTGAGAAAACAATGGCGCTGAGAGACACGCCTCCTGGCCGAACCTAACCTACCTATCTTTCTTGTATTCTCACCATTCTCGCGGGAAGGCCAACTTTCAAATTTCTGGCCAATAGAATCATTTTGAGTGTAAGTGACGTAACGAAATATTAAATTTGCTATAACTCTTTACTGAAAAATATTTTTTTTTTAAATGTTGCTTTATTATTCATAAAACAGTAAATATTTTACATTTTTAATATAAATTTTTCATATTTCGATTATGGTTTATGGGCCTGGTAAGACTATTGAAAAACTACCAAAATTTTGTCTTAAAGATTTAATTCAAATATTATATCATCATTCCATTGCAGAACATAGGACATAAATGTGACATCTTTTGTGACATGATTCACAAGGAAGGCGTAGAAGAAAAATAAACAAGTATCCATAGGAAGTATGTAGAATCAGCGAATAAAAAATAAATTGTATATTATATACCTTCAATATCGTTCTAAATGTCAAAATAAATCAGGTACGCAAAGACAAAATGTAGGTGAAGCAATAATTATATTATGAAAAATAATTTGATTTTTCCCTAAATACCTATATCTCCCTAATTTCTATAGGTATGGAAACACTGTGCACATATGCCGTTCGTGACAAAACCTACAATATTTGACCTAGAGCGAGATAGACAAGATAATAATATTCGAGTCGAGAAATAAACTACACGAGCTAAAATGTGGACAAAATGGTAATTTATTTGGTTAAAAATATAATCATCTCAATGCATTGTATATATGATAATTATTATTCGTACAATGTGGTCTTTAATATTTGATCTATTTATTGCCTAATATTCTTGCTTTAGTATTCAATGCAATGTGCTAAAAGGTGCATTATTTGATTGTTCTATATTATGTTACAATTTTATAATTGCTACAATTATGTATCCTAGATTATTTATTTCTCGATCTATTTGTTGCCCCAGAGACTTGCTCTAGTATTTAAATTAGTATCCCAGTAATTGATGTATTTATTAGTCCAAGACGTTACTCTAATTTCTTTTATAATTGCTAGATATATTTCACCCAGAATTAAGTCCCAGATTCATGCTCTAGTATTTGATTTTCCAGAAATATTTCTATTTAAAATGTGCTAAAATTTTTCTTTTATATGTTTAAGTTCATTTCCTCAAATTGTTCTCAAATTAATTCTAATAAATAATCTTCTAGTACTTCTTAAGTCTTCACTAACATTTTTCTTTAGCAATGCACCTAGCTTCTTCGCCGTTTTTCTATGTATTTCTCCCAAACTGACCTTAAATTTATCTTATAAATGCTCTAGTTATTTTCTTAAAGAATTCGCCTATATTTTTAATTTAAAATCTATTTTAATCAACATTTTTTTTAATAGTACAACTAGTTTCCTAGATGCTGATCTATTTATTTGCTCTAGAATGTATTAAAATATCTTTAATTCAGAATTTGTTCATTATCCTAAGTTTTATGCCATTATTTCAGTTCCCCCATATATTCTTTAATTTTTCTATTTCATTTTTATTGACCCATCTTTTTGCTCTTATATTTGATCTAATGTCCTTTATTTATTTATTTATTTGTCCATGAATGTGCTCTCGAGTATTCTAGAAATATCTTAAATTATTTGTTTGTGTTTATTTAATTCTTGATCTACAGTCTACACTTTGCTCCAGTACTAACCAATTATAAGCCAATTTCTATTTGGGTACAAACGAGAAGTGTGCAAAACCCGCTTGCACACTGCAGGGTGGTCTGCACTAGTTCATAAATTTTATATAATTCCCCGCTGAAATCAATAAACATGAACTGGTGTGCAATGAGCGTGCGACTGCAGTGCTCATGCAGTTTAAACTGTGCTTTACGAATAATTAGCTGCCAGTAACTAAACTCAGATTTGGTTAAGTATTGTTCGCTTCATAATGGAGATGAATAAAATACACCCAACTCTCCTTACCATGCGCCGAATTTAAATATTAACTGCTCTACTACAAATTGTCTGTTTCATTTCAACACTACACCAAATGTAAATACAAACTTAGAATTGCATTTCTACTAAACAAGTAAGTAAGTCACAGATTTTATTTTCAATTAAAACTTTAATATTTCTTGGCATTCCCAAGATGTTTTCAATCAGAGTAAATTTAGAATCTAACAGCCAGATTTATAAAAAAGATTAGCCAGGAACCCCGATTTGTTATGCCCCTTGGTTAACATCTTGAATGTCAAACTAACTCAAGTCCCAAGTCATTAAAAGAATTATGTATATTATTTTTTAGGCGGCTGGTATATAAATTGTTGTTTTTCGTATCTGCTGGCAACCTTAAAATATCAATTTTTATTTGACATCTGTCAAAGTCAAAATTTTTGGCCGCTTGTTTGTTCATTATTGATTTACATAGTTCATATTAATGTGATTAATTATTTTAAAATATAATAACAAATGTAAGTAAAATTTTAACTATTTCTTTACAAATATTAATGAAAAAGTAATGAATTTGCGAGTAAAAATAGCGGCCGTAAAGTAAATGCGGCCGTAAGGTAAATGCGGCCGTAAAGTAAATGCGGCCGTAAAGTAAATTTTGACAGATGTCAAAAATTGATTTTGAATGAAAATTCATAATTTCTTGTTGTAATCGCCTAAAAAATGTTGTGTGCACCTCGGCTAAAAGTTCTTTTTGGGCCTCATCTGATTTGTAGCCTCGGCTTTGCCTCGGCTGCAAACTTTGGTTTCGGCCCAAAAAGATTACTTTTATAACCTTGATACACAAATAACTATAGTTACAAATATAACTCCACTAATTTGCTAGAATTAGCAATATTTGTAGATGATTATCAGCATTTCTAAATGATACAGGGGAAGATTTGAGGATAATCATCTACAAATATTGCTAACTCCACCAAACTATTGGTGTTACCTGTAAAACTAAATAATATACTTAATTCTTTTTATGAATTGAGACTGGAATTAGATTGACATTTCAGTATGTTAACAAGGAGTATAGCTAATTCAGATTGGTGGCTAATCTTTTTTATAAATCTGTATTTTTAACGTAAAATTGAGTCTACACATCGGAATGATAAAAAAAAATTTGGCTCAAATATTTGGGATGCACTGATTTCAATTTTTTAAACGAAATTTAATTATAATTTTTTATTTTTGAGATAACCTGAGTTATACCTAAAAATTATGTTTGCGAATTTTTAGATTTTTATTGTAGCGAATATAAGAGTGAAGGAAAAACAAAATTCCTGAAAGCCTGCAAAATCTAAGGTATACCGTTTAAAACAGTACCTATATGTAGAATAAAAATGTAACTTTTCTTTTTTAATCCGATGGTAATATCGTTGAAATTGTATCTTTCTCATTTTTGCAATATTTTTTAAAAACACATATTTGACGTGCAACTTTGGGAACAAATATCTCAAGTAAACAAACCGATAATCAAATTTGAATTCAGCACATAAAGTTTCATTAATGTACAGTACTTTGAAAAATTCAAGTGTTTAGATCGAAAAACATGCACTTTTTTGAATAAATCAGATGAGAAAACACAATTTTTAAGTTTAAGACTTAAAAAGTCCAAATTTTAATATTTACCAGCGATTAAAAATAGATTGAGATACAAAGATATAAAAATTGTAAAAAATAATGTAAATTTTTAGTTCCTTACAGATTCATAAGTAATTAATAAATTATTGCGCTGGCTACATTAGATATATTACAATATATGTAGATATTATCTATTCCACTAATTTTATTTGCACTTATCATTTTATAAAAAACTTGCTGCTGTTTTTGTATTTATAAATAAAAAACTGCTGTTATTTTCGTCCTATGCTCCATAGAATAGTTGAAAACTAACAGAAACTACCAGAACATAAATCTTGTGAAACTATATTTGTTTGATCGCTATGTGCTGCTCAATGCATTTCACGTGCAATGATTTTAGTTTGCTGACAAAAACGCATTCAAAGGCACGCTACGCGCGAGCAGAGTTATTTCTCTAACAGTTCGTCGATCCCCTTTATGCAAAATGCTTTTTTGCTTTGAGACGTTCTACGGACTACGGAGGAAAGAATCTTAGGCATTACTTGCGGTACACTGAATAAAATTGTCGTAAACGTGAAATTATCCGAGGAATTAGCTTATTTCTCTAAATCTCACTTCGTTTTAACTTGCTTCTTATATATCAGCAAGTGGGAATTTTTATTTTGACGCCTTGCCTTATTAGTTTCGTTTTATATTCAACAGAAAAGCAGTGACCATCCAATTTGATTAAATATTGTAATTCATATGAATTAAGTACATCATTTCAATCTTGTTGCACAAATAAAAAAATAAACATAGCCATATGCGCCGAGTTTGTATTTTGGTCGGGAGTGCCCACAGTCCCATATATTAAAGCATATATTAAATCGATTCCGTTTAATTGGGGCAGTTGCTTTTTTCGGACTCATCTCGAATAATTTAAACCAAACCAAAATACATAATTTAAACACTTAATTGGGACAATTTTTCGCTCAATTGTGAGGTTTTTTACGGAAGGTTATTTTGAGCTAATTAATTAGACTACCTCTTAGTCCTACTTTTTCGACGGATTGAATTCAATTTTAACTTAATATTTAGATAGTCTATTTTATTCACTTAACTACATAAGTTGCTGATACTGAGCACAGTTTTTGGTTTTGTCCAAAGGTAAGATTACTGTCCGACCTTAATAGGTTAAATGCATTTTAAGAAACCTAGTAGGTTAATTCTATTTACTTGGTAGGTTTGATGTAATCCAGAACTGATCCTGAACTGATCCAACTCACCCAGCTATTTTGCTGGGTTAGTGAGTTGAACCTGTTTTCTATCCTTATTCATACTGCTTTCTCTTTCTATTTTTGTCAGAATTTATATATTTGATAGGTTAAAATGAAAAATATAAATAATTAACTTTAACAAATAACTTAAATTAACTGGTTAAAATTTTCACTAACTGTAAAATTTGATTGTTTATTTGGTACCAACCCGGGTACGTTTAGGATCAGTTAAAGGTTGGGTTCAAATTTTCCAAATTTTACATTAATGGACTCTTCCAATCCAGCAGTCACAGAATAATTCAATGGTAGGTAACTGGTAACTGATAACATAAGCAATTGTTTATGTACGTTGATCTAATAAAGTCTTGTCTAGACTCCATACCTTTTTGGTAGACTTATTCCAAATTGGAGGTAAATTCGTCGTAATAAAGTAATTGTTTTTGTAGTACACTACGCGCTAAAATTCCATTAGCTTCATAGCTTAATAAAGCAAATCCCCTCATGACTGCTGGCGATATTTTACGCAGCCCCGGAGTTTTTAGATGAAAAACGCCGCCGCCGTCCACATTCGTGCGGCGTATTCAGATGTTTACGATATGCGTATTCCAACGCCGCCGTCGACTGTTGTGATTGCGAGTCGAGAGCGGTCTCTTTGCTGCTAAACGAGGGAAAGAATTGGAACGCACGAATGTCAAACCCTAGTTTGTTTGAGTTATACAAGGAAGTGAAAGAAATTAGAGGAAGTGGGAGTTGGCGTACACTCGAGAATAGATGGAGCTGGATCAATAAGCGTAAAAAAGAGGATATGGAATTCGTGGTTACTAATCCGGTGCACCACCATTTTCCAAACTTGTCCTGAATATGCATTTTTTTTTACACTTTTCTTAATTCAAAACACCATAAAGCTGAATCAGTTTACCTCTTGTACTGAATGTACTGGTCTAAGTAATCCGTCTACGCGGTAGATCAGATATGAATTCAGTTTGTCTGTAGTTTAGAATGGTGTAAAATAAAATGAAGAAATTACAAATTTATTATGCGGAAACCAACATTACTTATATATTGGAATTACCATCAGAGATGATAGACAAAATAATAATAATAATTTTTTTATACAGTGGCTCAAGACACCCATAGGTGGGGTAGCACTGCTTCTTTGAAACTCTCTAGATCTTTTTATTGAGGTGGATAGGTTCCCGTTGCTTTAGGCTAGGTTGCTGATTCTTCTCCATATCTTCCTATTTTACTATTTTCTTCTTGCAATTTGTTACTCTTCTTCTTTTTTTAAATCTTGTTCTTCTTTTCCCTTCTGGTTCCCGCAGTAGAATTGATGTTATTATATTTTTTTTATCTCCATACGTGTCTCAGCCATTCGACTAGCTGTTTCTTTATTTTCTTCACTATGTTTTCTCCTTATAATTCGTGTTTAATTTCTTTATTCACTTTAGGTCTATATTCGTTTTCTACAAATTTTACTGGTCCTAGTACAGTTAGTAGTAACTTTATTTATGTTATTTTTAGATATTCTTCGTCTTTTTTGTCTAGTCACTGTTTCTGCGGAGAACATGTCAATAGGTCTTAATATTGTTTTTTAATTTTTTTTTTAATATAAATTTATTTTGCAATAAGTTTTTATTTGAAATGAAATGCCCTGTTTAATGCTATTATTTTTCTTAATTTTTTACTATTTTCTTCTTTTCAATTTCATTATTCATTTTAGGTCTATATTCGTTTTCTGCAATTTTTACTAGTACCAGTAGAGATTGTAGTATATTCCTTTCTACTATTCTTAGATCTTCTTAGTCTTTTTGGATTATTCAATAGGACAGGAAACAAATAACTAAATGATCCAAAAACATTTTCTTGTATTTATTGGATGTACCGAATATTTTTTTCTTCCTCGCCTTCTTCTTTTTTTATGAATTCTATATAAAATTGTAAAAACCTATTCTTTCACAGACTGATACAATTTCTTAACACAAGACGTATTTAATGCGAAACCTAATTATATAACGTGATTTGACTGGACTTCCTTGTCTGAACGGGACTGAATTGGACTGGTTTGGTGCGAAATGCACCTTAGTGGTTAACGAAACACACCGCAGTAACTAACTGAGACGCCGTTTTTACACAGTAAAGTTATAACATTTAGAATCGCATGACGAGTCAACATTAAATAATAAAGAATTAATTAGTGAAGTATATGAATTAAAAAAAATCTTCATTATTAAATGTTGAATCGTCATGCTGTTCTAAATATTAACTTTACTATGTAAAAACAATGCCTCAGTTATTCAATAGCATATATTTACTTTATGAGATATTTAATACTTCATATATTTGGCATGTACATATTGAATTGTTAGCAGCACTTTTCCAATTCCAGTTTGACCGCAATATCTCAGCCCCATTCCCCGAGCAATCCACTCATACCTCGGGGCTGGCATTCGGTAGCGTGACGCGTGAGTCTGTACGTGCGTTGCGTGACGCAGCGTGTGCGTGATTCGTGAATATGAAGTGAATTAAGAAACAATCGTTGTGGAGAATCGGCGTATTGTTACGTAGCGTAGCCTGTAATGCATGGAGGGTGACCTCACGAATACCTCCATGACAAATCACCCCTTCTACGTCGGATGGTATGTACGAATTTGTATACGGATAAGGAAGTGGTATTGATGAATGATCGAACACGTACAAGTATCTGAGGTACAAGTGTAGTCGTACAGTACCTAAACTCAATTTGTGGCAAAAATTTTACAAATTTTCATCGTACATTAACAATGTAGACGTAATTCTTTTTATGTACATTTTATGTTATATAATATCATTTTAAAGTATCATACTAAAAAAAATACGTCCATAGGTTTTAGTGTGAAGTTATCCACATGTGGATGCCAGATTCCAAATATTGTGGTTTGGCGCGTTTGAAAGTTAGTAATGTGTAAGGCATTTGTGTGCCACTATATTTGCAGATAATTAAATTTGTCAATTTGGAAGTTAACACATTACATTTGCCGTTTGAAATGAAGTGAAATTAAGTAAGAACCTTGATACGTCACTGAAAAAGGGATGAAGTGGGGTAAGTCTGATTTTTCATTATTAAGTCAATTTGGGAAAAAATAAGAATTATTGTGCTTATACTTAATCCAAAAATACACATTTCTGGGTCCAAAATATTGGTATTTGAAAACATAAAAAATTATATAAAGCAGTGATGTCTCTATTTATAAGTACTTCGGTGAAAAAGTGGAAGGAAATAAATATTGATATGCTGAATCCAAATTGTCAAACAGAATTCAATTATCTCTTACCATTCACAAGATATTTGTGTTCAAATTTAGACGCAAAAAAGAGGTTGTTCAAGCAAACCCTCTAATGGGTCACGATATGACCTCAGTAACCTCATCTATCGAGTATACCAATTTATTCGAACGGGTATAATTTTTAGAGCGTAAGCTTCAGCAAGCAAGTAATTGTAATCATAAATGAGTATAGACGATTTTGAAAACTTACCTTACAAAATTATTAGGAAATTTGTAGCCACGTCTCTTACCTGTAACAAAATAAATAATTATTAGATAATAATATTTGTAGTAGACATAACAATAAAATAAAAAAATTTGAAAAATTAACACAACATATAAATTTTCAAAGAAATAACATTATTTTAAATAAATTAAGATTAATAATAATATGTAGTGATTTTACCCAGTGTTGAAAGGTTTTTATAGAAAGACCATTTTTTCTGTTTTTTTTTTTTATATTTGCATATTTGGGGGTTCAGTACATTTTTGGGTTTTAAGTTTTTAAAAATAGGGTTAAAGTAATAAATTAGAAAGGATTATTTTATTTAATGAGAGAAATATTTATAATTCATTAGGTATTATATAATATTAAAACTGTTTTATTTAAATGGGTGTAAACTAAATAATTTACGTTCATTTGAACATGAATTTTTTGTATCAACTGCTAGCCTTAATTTTTATATTCTGTTTCTTTTATTTGACTAAAAGTTTTTCATTTCAAAGAAAATATATATTTTCTAGATGTAACTATAATTTTCTTGCAAACAATTTTTATATGAGCTTTATTGACTTTTTTTGAGTAAATTCTTTCAGAAAAGCCGATGATTTTTTTATTTTTGATTCGGTTAAAATTACAACATTAATACAAACTAAATTTATTTTGCCTTAATATATGATACTTGTGTCACTGTAGAGATTAATCACTTTTGTCATTTTCAAGGTAGCCAATTTATTGTAAAAAATAATACCATTCTACATTCTTTTGTTTTATGATGTTTTGTTCACAACATTTTGTATGTCTGGTTCATGAACTGGGATGACTACAAGATAGAGAACCCCTGAAATGTGAGCAGTTCTCATAATTCAGCAGAACTGAAACAACGGACGTCGAAACAAAACCTAAGCACGACGAAAAAATATCCCCTGTCAAAATTACGACCCGCTTTCTTATTAAATATGGGTTTAATCTCAAGGATGGCGTCCACCCGTGTAATATCACCATTCTGCTCTGTAGTAGACGTTTCGTCCCTTGTGTTTTGTCCGCCGGATAGAATCCTACGCTACGCTATATTACTATTTTCTTTCAGATAAATTATGCTTGTTGTTAAAATAATAAGGAATATCAAAATATTTTATTACTATTAGTTTTAATAATGTAAATAAAATTACTAAAATGCCTAATTATGGAAAAATAATAAATGCAGTTTGTGATCATAATGGATTTTTAGTATATAAGTCATAAAATATAAAACTAACAACTATCGTTTTTCATTATAATAATAAAGACTAATCAATAGTTTGCAATAATATAGTTACTAGTAGTGTCTGACTGAAACACGAATTTCAGCAGAAACTGAATTCGTAACAGAATATTCGACTCCTCTTCTATAGTTTCGGTCGAAAACATAACCGAAACCGAAACTTATGTAGTTAAGTTAAAATTTAGTTAAATTTTATTAAACACTAAAATCTAATGATCTTTTTACATTGCAAGTTATTATTCGATTATTAAATTAAATAAAAAATTCAATTTATTAGAAAATCACTTTGTTTTTGTAGTAATACTATCTTTACTAAAGAAGTAAAGACTTTAGTTCTCTATCACCACCTCACAAATATTACAAATACTCACAAATACTCACAATTAAATAAACAGTCTTTTCAAGACTTATTTAATATCTCTTAAGTAAAATGTACGTGTTTGTCTCTTATCTATGTTTGAAGACAGATATCTATAAAATCTGTAAAATAATTTACATGTTTTACTTGATAGTATTTTATTATCATTTAAGTAAATCTGTTGATTGTATGTTTTGTATGTTATCAGCACGCTGACGAAGACTGAGTTATAGTCGAAACAGCGATGTATTTGTGGATTTTACTTAATGACTGCAACTCCAATAAAATATTTTCCTTTTATTAATATCCAGTCGATGAAACCATCCCTGCATTGAATTCTTTTAAAATGTATGCTATTTTCTTACAATACCGTTACTTTTTTTCCAAATTGTACAATAAGTCTTTGTTTTAATTCTAAAAACTAAATTAATGAGATATTGCCTCATCTTGCACTTAACACCTCTTTACTAACAGTCTCAGAATAACGAAACAAAATAATAATTAAATTTTCGAAAGGAAGAAAGACAAAATAACGTACAAAACAAAACTATAAACTCACAAACAATAAAGAACAAGTATGATGAAGACCGATTTCCTGTCGAAACGTTGATGTTTGTTTTATCAAGTTGCGCTAAAAAATGTAGTATTTTTTTTTGTTTTAAATTCAAAATTAATTTATGTAGTATTTATAACTTCTATAATAATTTTAATACCTAATTTATGAAATTACAAAGCATGTAAAGTTAAGTTTGATTATTGATTCAGATGCAGAATATTATACACTGCAAATATTATTTGAAGTTTTTTTTACCTAAAATAATTGGGGAAGCAGGAAAATTACGAAAATATTATTTCACATGTTAAATCCTTAAGTTCGGATGTTCGAGTCACCACCCTGTATTTTGTTGTAACTATCTAAAAAATATTTGTTTATTTTTTGTTTTCGGATGAAACCTACCCTAACAAATCCTCCCCTATTTGATATTCGCGACCGGATCAAACCCGGGATCCGAACCAATGGTGCCTGTAATTGTCACCGTGTACGATAGAGGGTGCAAGCGTCGAGGGTGACATCCACCTCCAAGCACATTATTTAAAACAAGGACAGTCTTGTGGTGTCTGGGGAGATGATATATATTCTACATTCGAGGTTGGCTTTGAGAAAAAATTGAATTTCAGATAAGGTGTGATAGGCAGTTAATGGAGGGATTAATGTTTTTATAAGAGGGTTTTAATAAATAATATATCAACTTGCTACGTATAGTTGTATACGGTGACGTGATTTCAAGTCATTAATAAAGAAATCACTAAATTAATTACAAATTCCTATTTTATACTGTTACCTACTATCGATGTGGTAATTTTAAAATACCATCAATTTTATTTATTTTATAAAGTGTGTTCCTGTTCAGCAATCTAACAGTGTAATTCCAAATCCAAATAAATTATAATTAATAACTTCGGGTATAGAAAACGCTGTTTCTTATTTTGTAATTATTCACATTTTTGAACCATATTTATAGAACTCTAATACACATAACAGATACTGATTTAAATAGACAGACCGGTCACTGATATGGCTCAATTTATAACTATATATCGACTCGAACTGAGTGGAGTGTATGATCTAAAGTTCGATTCTAACATTGCCAACCGTTAACAAACTACCTATAGGTCTATTGCCAATTTCGGTTTCGTCTAATCTCGAAGTAGACCACTGGAACACATCTGACGTTAAAGACATAACCCAGACAAGAATATTGCTGAGATAGATTCAGAGTTAGCTCTACGATTGCCTATTTTTCAGGCTGGTTCAATCTTATTGATCGTTGGTGTCCATTTAATCTTGTAGATACAGTTCTCGATGTACACTTTTCCAGAGACACATGGAATCTGTTTTTTTATTATTCTGCAGAAGTATTTTATACTGTCGAAACGTTAAGTTAAATAAACCATACAGAACTATAACTAAAAAAGTTTTTTTATTCTATTATTATTATGAGTTCCGACAAATATTTTATTAATTTGAAAGTAAGCAAATTATATCTAACTGCATAGTTACTTTTCAATTCAGAAAGCAATGTGATTCACTTGGAACAATGATGTAAATGATTATTTCCAAACTTCAATCATTACGAAGCGTGAAATTTAAAGAACATTACTTCTAGATTGTCAAATAATACCACAAATCTTCCTCTATATCACTTACAAACACTGATAATCGTCTACAAATATTGGTAACTCTACTAAACTATTAAAGTTATCTTTGAGTTAGTTTGACATTTCAGCGAGTAAAGAAGAGGTATAACTTTGAGACTAACTCATTTGGAGTTAGTAACTAATACTTTTTATGAATCTGTTTGTAAAGAACTTAAGACCATGTTCCATCTAGTTGTGCCACAAATGATAATAAATAGAACTAGAACACAAATAGTAAGCAAATTACAGATAATTCCATAGTTGCTTTCCAATTAAAAAAAAAACAACATGATTCACTTGGAACATCGATGTAAATGATTATTCTCAAACTTCAATCATTACGAAGTATGAAATTTAAAAATATTGCTAACTCTATCAAACTATTAAAGTTATTTTTGAGTTAAGTAGACATTTCAGCGAATGAAGAAGAGCTGTAAAGAATTTAAGACCATGTTCCACCTACGAATGCTATGCCAATGCCACAAATGATAATAAATAGAACTAGAACACAGATAATAAGCAAATTACAGATAACTCCATAGTTGCTTTTCAATTAAAAGAGCGACTTGATACACTTGGATCATCAATGTAAATAATTTTGCTCTATATCACTTACAAACACTGATAATCGTCTACAAATATTGGTAACTCTACCAAACTATTAAAGTTATCTTTGAGTTAGTTTGACATTTCAGCGAGTAAAGAAGAGTTATAACTTTGGAACTAACTCTAATTGGAGTTAGTAACTAATACTTTTTATGAATCTGGCTGTAAAGAACTTACAACTAAGTTCCTTCTAGGAATTGTTCCACAAATGATAATAAATAGAACTAGAATACAGATAGTAAGCAAATTACAGATAACTTCATAGTTGCTTTTCAATTACAAAAACAACGTGATTCACTTGGAACATCGATGTAAATGATTATTCCCAAACTTCAATAATTACGAAGCATGAAATTTAAAAATATTGCTAACTCTATCAAACTATTAAAGTTATTTTTGAGTTAGTTATACATTTCAGCGAATAAAGAAGAGCTGTAAAGAATTTAAGACCAAGTTCCACCTAGAAATGTTTTGCCACGATGATAAATAGAACTAGAACACAGATAGTAAGCAAATTACAGATAACTCCACAGTTGCTTTTCAATTACAAGAGCGACGTGATCCACTTTGAACATCAATGTAAATAATTTTACTCTATATTACTTACAAACACTGATAATCGTCTACAAATATTGGTAACTCTACTAAACTATTAAAGTTATCTTTGACTTAGTTTGACATTTCAGCGAGTAAAGAAGAGGTATAACTGGTACTAACTAAAGTGGTGTTAGTAACTAATATTTTTTATGAATCTGACTGTAAAGAACTTAAGACCATGTTCCATCTAGTTGTGCCACAAATGATGATAAATGGAACTAGAACACAGATAGTAAGCAAATTACAGATAACTTCATATTTGCTTTTCAATTACAAGTCGTTTACAAATATTGCTAACTCTACCAAACTAAAGTTATATTTGACTTAGTTTGACATTTCAGCGAGTAAAGAAGAGGTACCTATAACTTTGGCACTAACTAAAGTGGAGTTAGTAACTAATACTTTTTATGACTCTGTCTGTAAAGAACTTAAGACCATGTTCCACCTACGAATTCTAAGCCATAAATGATGATAAATACAACTAAAACACAGATAGTAAGCAAATTACAGATAACTCCATAGTTGCTTTTCAATTACAAGAGCGACGCTGTTTCAGAAATTAATATCTATATAGGAATTAAAAGGTAAACGTCGCTTACGCAATATATAATAGTTTACAAATATTGCTACGTCTATCAAACTATTAAAGTTATCTTTGAGTTAGTTTGACATTTCAGCGAGTAAAGAAGAGGTATAACTTTGGCACTAACTAAAGTGGAGTTATTAACTAATACTTTTTCTGAATCTGGCTGTAACTCCACAGTTGCTTTTCAATTACAAGAGCGACGTGATCTACTTGGAACATCAATGTAAATAATTTTACATACATTTTACTTACAAATACTGATAATCGTCTACAAATATTGCTAACTCTACCAAACTATTTAAGTTAACTCTGAGTTATAGTTTGACATTTCAGCGAGTAAAGAAGAGGTATAACTTTGGAACTAACTAAAGTGGAGTTAGTAACTAATACTTTTTATGAATCTGTCTGTAAATAACTTAAGACCATGTTCCATGTAGTTATGCCACAAATGAATAGAACTAGAACACAGATAGTAAGCAAATTACAGATAACTCCACAGTTGCTTTTCAATTACAAGAGCGACGTGATCTACTTGGAACATCAAAAACATTGCTATCGTGTTAACAGTAGCAGGATAGCGCCGACTGAATCAGTTGATGAAGCTTTTTGTCGGCTCAGGTGACCTTTGTAATTAGAATGCGAGTTAATTAAAGGTCAGTAGGCACCTCCTGGCGAGTTCTGATTGGCTGGCGTGCGGAACCGGATGTACCAGCCCGCTTATCAAAAGATGAGCGCGAGTATGAATTAACGAGCATATTGTTGAAAAACTGACAACTGACAAATGCCGGGATGAATACGCTCAGCGCGGGAACTTTAGAAAGGGTATATTATTTCAACTACCTGTAATTAATTCCCGTATACAGCCGCAAAAATGGGGCACAGATCTGGGGCATTTAAATCGTTTTCATTATTCATCAATTTCACGTGCTGCCTACACAAACACTGCCTACATAAAACGCCTAAAGCTCTGTTCACAACATCACATAGTTGTCTGTGGAAATAGACCACGTTAGCACAGTATAAATCGTATATACAGTAGTTGCAGTCTCTGTCGGCACCTTTGAAATTCTGTTACATGTCAGATTTTCTAGCGCACGTAAGCCCCGCCCGTTGGAGGCCCAAGCGGGTAAATTCAAATAAACGTCAAATGAAATTAACATAGGAATAGATAATTAACACAACACAATGTATCAGAGGACTAAATGTCACAACATGAAGCACGCTGAACAATTAAATTTAATAACAGAAAACTTGTGTTTATATTTCGAGCCAACACTGACAGCTGCCCGCAAGTGGCGGGGGTAAAAACTTTCCTCCAAAGGGCGGAGTTAAGAGCTTCAAGGTCAAATTTTCGGGTAATAAAAATACCTGGGAGTGCAACTACTGTATATACGATTTATACTGTGACGTTAGTGAGGTTAAGATTTACATCTGGCGCGAAACCCTAATTCAAATCTGAGTGTATGCATTTCTTATGGATGTACATTTTCAATTCACAATATTAAAGCATTTTGGCGATTCTTAATTATAACAGGGTTTTTTTAAATTTCAAAACATTACTCTTTGCTTTCCGTACAGAAAAAGTACAAATAAAAGAATAAATTAAGAAAAATTTGATTTTAAAGAAAGTAGTGTCGCAAATAGTAACATATGTCGTTACTTAGTGCAGCAGGTTAAAAACGCTAAGTTAAAGTGATAGGTTCAACTGAATACTAAGACAGCTACGAAATACATTTTCAGAAATTTGCACCTACTGTTTAAATTGAAGTTTATTAAATAATATTATGTTTTTTAGGTGTCTATATTACATTAGAAAATAGATAAAACATTAGAGATTAGTATTTATAAGGTTTAATAGTTAAGATTTGCATTTTATAATACTTTCTAGCAGTTTAAAGATGGCATATTTTTATTCCTATAAGAATAACATGGGCGTATAAATCGGCAGAGGCGAGTTAGGGTTTCAGTTTGAATTTGGCGCCAAAAAATGACCGTTACACTAATGCAGTCTATAGATCTATAGTAGCCGCCAGCCCATATATATGGCACTACGATTATTAAATATAATTATATTTCATTCTAAATATTTAAATTTTAATAATTATTATTAGTAAGAAGTAACAGAAATATAATTTCATTTAAAAATCATTAAAATAGGATATTAAAAAAAAAAATACAATGTAAAACAAAATAAATAACCGAACTGTCACATTGAAGTAAATAGTTTAAAAAACACAAAAAATATTTAAAATTAACTGCTGACACGTGAAAATTTTGCTATTTTTGCACATTTCTTGTTTTGAAATTTATAGGTCTTGTCTTGTTCTTGTTTTGAATTTTTCAAGATTGGGGAAGACCAACAAAAATACAAGACTCTCGTGAGAGATTATTCTAAATTTTTCCATGTTATATACTTAAAAATCTTGTATGCTTATTAAATTATACACATTTTTTCTTATTTTATTTGAAAGTGAAATAGGATTCTCCAATCAGTTCCATTTTCCACATAAAAAATTTCAACATTCTACGACATATCTTTTTTGAGATATGCGAAAAAATCAAAATGTCTTTTGAACAAAGTGCCCTTTCAGCAGTGCCGATTGCAATATAAAAGAGAAGTACATCACTAGATGTTATAACAGTCCCATATACAATAGTATATTATACAACAAGGGACTAAAGTGCATAATTTAATACAGAGAGTGAGGTTTATTTCACGAGCTGTGGGCGAGAGAAATAATCATTTGAGGGATTAAAAGCACTTTAGTCCTGTGATATATATACTAGTGACGAATAGCAGTTCACGCGAATAACCGAATAACTGATACTCGGTAATTTTAAACCCGATCTAATATGAATGCGTGATTGCTGTTCCTCGTTGCGGAGAGGGTATTTATTTTGAAATGATCGCCCTATTTTTAGTTAAAGTATTTTTTTATTATTATTATTTTTAAATTTAATTATTTTAGTTCCAAGAAATTTACCGCCAAACAATATAATTTGATAAATTATTTACTCTTATTGTAGATACATTAACAATAACCAAACATGTGTAGATCTTTTGTTTAATATTTAGTATCTATCGTTGGTATTCTGAGCTCCCGACTAAGCCCGACTAAAAGAAAACGACTAATATTTAGTCGAGCGACTAAGAAAATGCATCTGGACCGCGCGACTAGTCCGACTAAAGAGAAGTCGACTAAAATATAGTCGGGCGACTAATAAATATATTTTAAGCAGGTGATTAAGCCCAACTAAGTTAGACAATGTACTAAACTTTAGTCGGAAAATTAAACAAGGTAGTACTCTTGTTTAAAATGTCAGTTAACCTAACTTATCGCATTTGTCACAAACAAAATATTAGAAATGACTACTTAGTCGGGCTTAGTCGCGTGGCTAAGAATTGACAACCGACTAAATAAGATAGTCGGCGACTAGTTACACACCCTTAGTCGCGAACTTTAGTCGGGAGCTCAGAATACCAGCCTTATGTTTATATATTTTAACATAACAAAACAGCATTGTACTTCACTCATTTTTTAATAAAAATTTTATCATATTTGGTAGTTAGGTTTTAGGGTGGTTACATTTATTTTCTTCGTAAGAAATGTCTATTTCAAGATTCATATACTTGTATTTAAATTGTTGTTTACAAAACTTGTTACATAATATAAACCAGTAATTCTAAATTAAGGAACAAATAAACACCTAATTGCTAAATCGGTATCTGCATGGATTGTATCCTTCATTCCGCCATGAATAAAAGATCCACATAACCTGCATTCATCAAATAACTTTCATTTTCCATCCGCTCCGCTGGTATCACCCGCTGGACGTGCAGATGCGATACACCCGACGTTTTATCCAAAATTTGATTAATGAGAATTGATTGATCGACCGGACTAATGACAGTAATCACCAAATTGTATGTTTAATTTTTTCCTGCTCTAGAGATGTCATTATTTGTTGTTCAAATCGAGAGCTCGACATTAAGTTGAATTACTCATAATAAGCCGCATTAAATATTTATTCATTATACAAATAAACAGCAATTTCAATTGTTATTACCTATTGTTCATGTTCAAAGAAATACATCATTACTGTTTAATGGGAACAAGTATCGGAATACAAAATAAAAAGTATAATTATTTACAATACGATAGTTATTTAATTATTAACGGTAGTTCAGTACTTGAAAATGATTTTAAAGATTAGGATTGTATTGTATTGTATGTACAGGAGGGTTTAAGCGTTTTGTCGCTTTTTGTCAACGCGACCTAGAAGATCTATTGTGACACAGCCCTTACTTAGTTTTCCGGAAGTAGATCCAGATTTTTAATGAAGCCGATTATGGCTCCAGGAGTCAAGTTCTTGATCTCATCTGCCGTAAGATACCTCTTACCTAGTTGATTGAGTCTCTGCACAGATAGGGATAAAAAACGGTAAAACGCTACTGTACACAATGTTAAAATGGTTAAAATCCGATTGTCGTGAACTTGATAAGCGATTTGTAGCAAGATTTCTGTGGCTTAGTTCAGTAACATCTCGTACTATTTATAATAAGGCAAACAAAAAAAGGAGTAGATAAGAATAAAATTGTGAAAAATAAAGTAAGCTAAATACAAATAAAAAAAATCACTTAATATTATTCTAGACTGTTTTTATCTCCCGCCTATCAATATATAAGGGTGGTATTGTTTTTGGTCAAATATCTCGAGTGTGAGCTATATTAACTAACTTTTATTTATTTTCAAAATCTATAACTCCATATCAAAGTTGTGTAGCAAACCAAACAACAGTATTAAACCAAAAATTGTGTTGACAAACGCAAAATATCCCAAAAATACTCATTTTTGTGCCTAATATTTTGATTTTGGGAAATAGTGCGCATTGATAGACATCGACGTGCTGATTTCAAATTTTCAAACGTAATTATCTCTTTTCATTCCTGAGATATTTGCTGTCAAAGTTGCACCTCAAAAATGTGTGTTTTTAGAGTATATCTCTAAAATGGGTTGAGATACAATCTCAATGATTATACCAATCGATTCTACGGGAAAAGTTACTTAAAGAAATGTTTTCTCTGCATATACGTTCTTTGGAACGATTAAGTGCAAAATGAGAAAATCAAAAAACCTAATTTTCAAAATTTCTCCGAGGAACTTTTTTTCTTCAAAACTTTTCATTTTCTAATCATAAGTAAATATCGATGCGTTGATTCCAAATTTTCAAACAGAATTCAATTATCTCTCCCCGTTTTTGAGATATTCTTATTCAAAGTTAAATTTTGACAAGACCTAAAAGAATAGGTTTTTTAGGTATACCCCTTTAAGGGTTAGGTTTAAGACTTCAGCGACCTCACCAATCGATTCTACGGTCAAAATTACATAAGTGTACCAATTTTCAGATTTTTATTGCAAAGGATACAATTTGTAGAAAGGAAAAACGAAAATCGGCAAAATCGAAAAAATTGCCTGATGCACCCCTTACGATTTTTTCGATTTTTGGCCATTTTCAGTTTTTTCCTTCTAGAAATTCTATTTGTTGGGATAAAAATCTGAAAATTGGTACACTTATGTAATTTTGCCCGTAGAATCGAATGGTGAGGGCGTCGGAACCGTAAACCTAACCATTTAAGGGGTGTACCTAAAAAACCTGAATTTTTAGGTATAACTTTGAACTCAAATATCTCGAGAACGGTAGGAGATAATTGAATTCTGTTTGAAATATTGGAATCACCGCATCGATATCTACTTAGGACAAATATATGAAAAATTTTGGAGACAAAAAGTTTCCGGACGAAAAAATGAAATTTAGGTTTTTTCGTTTTTCTTATTTTTCACCTAATCGTTCCAAAGAACGTATATGTAAACAAAACATTTCTTTATATAACTTCACAGAATCGAATAGTAAAGTAGTTGAAATTGTATCACTACTCATTTTTCAAATATACTCAAAAAACACACTTTTTTGAGGTACAACTTTGCGAGCTAGTATCTCCGAAACGAAAAGAGATAATTAAATTCTGTTTCTTAATTTGGTATCAGCGTAGCTAATTCTTTATAAAATGTTACAATCAAAATTTTATAAAATTTGAAAATTTTCGAGCTAAAATTCGATATTTTTAAATATTTTCGGATTTACGGAAAACTAAAGCATCAGCGACTTTGGGAATTACTACATATATAATAGAATATTGTCCAACAAGAGCAGAAAGTCACCTATTTTCCATGAGGTGTGAAAGTTTAGGCACGAGACGAAATCGAATCCTGGAATCACACAAAATGAGAAATAGGTGATTCTGCACACTATACTTTTTCTATGACCACACTGCTGAATGTTTCAGAAAAACATTTTGTCTCAATTTAACCGACTTCCTATCTCTTATAGTTCTTGAGATCCTAATAGTTATTCTTTTAAAACGGACAGCCTGTATGGAGAAAACGTCGTATTAAATCAAAATATAACCAGCCCCCTGCAAAAACTAAGAAATATATTTTTATGTATTTTGGAATAAAAACCCACGGTGAGTTTGGAAAATAACAAGCTTTACTGAAATACAATAAACCGGTAAAAATTATACGATAAACCATCGATAACATTCTTTTCAGGAAAAATCCCTTTCATACAAACATTATCCTATTCATTCATTGTTGGAATAATCGCAATTCAAAACTCCCGATTCTCCTGCGGGGATTGTCAAATTCTCTTTATTAATTCGGAAACAGAAAGAAGCTCGACTACTTCCGGCATTCTCCTCCGTTTCCGCCGAGCTGGCGCGAAGACGAATTAACGATTGCTCGTAAAATCTACAGCCAACTTTATCTGTAAATAGTTTTTGTTTAGTGCGGAAGGTGGTTTAATTCTATGGAGAATTTTACACATTTTAAGTTTAGTAGTCGTTGCAGCAAGATTGTAATAAGGTGTTAACATGTTCGTAAAAACGTATTATTTCTGCAGGATTATGACGTACTTACTCGGAGATTTCTGATTATATTCAACGTACTTAACTCTTTATTAAATCTACTCTTTTTAATCCCTCACTATGTAAAAAATTATCATAGATTATGTAACAAGTTTGATAAACTTTATTTATAGTAAACGGTCACTTCAAGGGTCCTACAATTAGGGATTTAGGCGCCTTTTTATTAATTTCAATCTCAGTAAAAAAATACTTCTTCAATGTTCCATCGGTCTCACCTAAATTTTTTTTAGTGTACTAATTTTAATATGTAGGATGATGATTTGAACACCCGAACTTAGAGATTTAATATGTAAAATCATATTTTCGAAATTTCCTGCTTCCATAATTATATTTGGTAAAATATCTGTTGAAGAGCATAAAAGTCTGCATAAGCAGAATTAATAACGTAAACCACCCCAAAAATAGCAGTAGTTAAGGAATTGACATAAAAATTAACAAATGTTAAGCACCTGTTATGTGGATAGGTACTTAAGTAAAAAAACTCGTTTAATTTTTTATCAAATAATTGTATTCCATTACTAATATGCAGGTGTCCATTTTAGTTTGTCCAGTAAGTATACAAAAATTGGATAAACCTAACTTGATTTTTTCTCAAAAGAAGTGTTATCTAAATTAATCCAAAATAAAATTCTTCGCAGAATAAACAAATAAAAAATATATGGTCGAATTTAAAATGATAAATGGTAATTTTTTTTCTATTTAGGTAAAAATGACGTGTGTGGAATAATAAAATATAAATGTTTTTTTTTTATTGAAATTTAAATTTACTGTAAAACATAAGGATAATAGAAAAAATGGTATTCTACGACCATGATAGAAAGTGGCACTTTTCTCACACTATATAAATAAAACTTGAAAGTTGCGTATTTCCATAATTGTGGGTTAAAGTGTGAGAAATCATTTCTCCAGTATGCGTAGTGTGGTTAATATAATTTCTCACAATAATTGTCAACGCTACGCATGCGTGAAAGTACTCTTTGCGAGTTTACTGATACTGGTATTTTTGTTCTGTAATGTTTGGCAGTGTGGTCGTATAAAAAGTATAGTGTGCCACTTGTGCAGAAACAGTTATTTCCCATCTTGCATGAGTCCAGCGCTCGACTTCGTCTCGTGTCATAACTTACAAACCTCGTGGGAAATAGGCGACTTTCTACACAATATACTATTTTATTATTACTTCCTACATTTCCTTCGATACTTGAAGATATCGATACTTTTCTTTCGATAATATTATTCGATATTTTTATACTCAAATATTAATACGTGGTTAATATTTTGACGCTAGGATTCCAACCCTAGAACTCATACTCAATTCTTATCAGAGCACTCTTACCAACAGAGCAACCGCTGTTCTTAAATTGATCTTGCTTCCTCTAACCTCTAACCCCGTTTTACATTGAGCGAAATCGCGTTCCAGTTTTGACCGTCGATACAAAGTAAAAGTTTCCGTGTGTCAGAGAAGGCGAGACACCTGTCTGGTTCCAAATTTAGCATGCCGTATGCCGTATGGAAGTCAATCGATGAAGAATGTGCTTGGCGACACGAATCGGACAACGCGGAAATCGCCATCGAAAAGGGCAACAGGATTATACATGCCCCAACTAGACAACTGCCTACTGAGAGATGGGAGGATAGGAATAATCACAAAAAGGGATAATAGTGCCACGAAGTGTTGTTCAAAAAGTGACTAGCTAACTACCACCCGTAGTTAATTGACAATAAACACTTTACTTGCATTTTATTAGTATGTTTGTTATGTCTGCCCCGGTATAGGACTTGCCTAATTTCTTTTCAATTTATGGTATGTGTGTATTAGTGTATTGTTCTGATATAATATACAGATTATTAAAATAAATGTTTTATGATAGAGGTGATTCAAAATTACTAAGTAATGTGGATATCCACTTGGATGAATTGGTATTTAAAAACTCAGTTTGTAGTTGCTTACAGAAACTCAAGGTTAAACAACGACATCTCGAAAATGTTCTCAAAATATGTATCGCAAAATTGGACAATTTTTAATTCGCTCCCCACTTGTAACGCATCTATAAATATTACATAACGTAATACCTGACTATCCCCTCCCATTTATTTAAACTGGTACAAAGTTTTTTTACCCACATGTGAAAAGCAAATTTTAAAACATTTTTGAATTATTTATACAGGTGACTGTTTTAGAAGGCTAACCATTGGGATCTCGATAACCGCAAGAGACACGAATTCGGTTACATTGGAGCAAAGTTGTCGCATTAGTAGGCTATTTTAACTATGTATTTGTTTTTCCGAAAAAATGCGTATGTCGTTAGATATGAGCAACTAACTGATTTTGGCCAATTTACTTTTTCAGATATAACTTTCGTCTTTCAATTCATACAAGTTTCTAATTTGCAGATTCTACAGGCCTTTTTTTACGATAAATTTATACTTTCAGTCCTCATATGGGACTCAAACTTATATTTAATACTAATAAATATTTTTTCTCTTTCCAGCGACATAACACATGTACATTAAAATTTAAAATGAAAGAACACTAAGATTTCGGTCAAGTGTGCTTTGGAAACTGAACCAAAAACCTAAAATCTTTTCATGAATTCCATTTAGCTTTTCTATCTTCTAAATTTTGAAATAGTTATTAGACTTGCACTCGGACTTGCATTTCAGAAGTGACTATATGTGCTAAAAATTTTGTAACAACATGCAGTTTGTAATGACCACCAAAATACAATTTTGCTTTTATGTATCAACATTGAACTTTACTTGCATTTTGGTGGCGAAATTATGAGCCAATAGACCCTACAAAGAGCTGTAGTTACAGTCAGTCATATTTGTATGAATTCAACAGTAAATTAAAAACAAAAGTCTAGATATTTGTCATGATTATTTTTAGATACTTTTACTTGCATTTTAGTGCGTGGAGTTCAGTAAACAGACACTGTAAGTACTTGTAGTTTACACTGAAACGTATGCAGTATATTTTTAAACTGATCTGTGAATCCACATTTCAACATTTTTCTGTTTTATTATTTGCTTTTAATTGACGAAATAAACATTTTACTTATTTACAGGGGCATATTGTGACAACCAACAGTTTCAACAAGGATTTGAAAAGCTAATTATTCATTATTATTAAAATTAGCGCAAAGCAAAGAGCCCAATTATTTATAAATCGAAAAATAATTATAACAAATGTAGTAGTTTTCATATATAGCCCTCACAAAACATACGTTACGTTGTGTTCTTTGACATGTTAACAAAATAAAACAAATATTATCGATAAACATACCTTATAAATGATAATATAAATTTTTATCTACATAACTTATATCAAAATATACTAAATATATAATTAAATTATTATTGATATATGTTTAATACTTACAAAAGGAAGCTTCTGGATGAAATAAATACGTTAATGCACACAGATTCACTAAATTATACTAAAATACGCAATAAAATTTCCGTTGGAACACGATATTCCCAACCGTCTGTTTTACAAGCGAATTTGACCCTTAACAACAACATTAGTTCTAGTTTTACCAAAGGGTGGCAGTGTTCGCGTTTCTAATTCAGTTGACGTTTCAGTAGTTTGTATAAGTGAAATAAATTTATTGAAATAAGTGAAAATATACGTAATTGAACATTAGAAATGAGTGAAATGTGTTGCTTAGTAACTATAGACTTTGTTGTGTTAGTAATTAACCATGGAATCAAAAATTTTGAAGATCCTGCCTTAAGCCGTTTCCAAGGTAATTACACTTTACTTTATTACTGCTATGTATTGTTTTCATTGTTGTAAATATTGAAATATGAAATATTTATGAATAGGTTGCTTTGCAATTAGTACAAACAATAATACAATAATTTTTAAAATTATTTTTAACGATCATTATTAGTTACTAGTTTTGTTCATCGTAAGAGATGGCATCACTGGAAATTTAATCTGACGTTTCTGTTTTTACTTGTGCAATGTTGTGATAAATTTATTAAAATAAGTGAAAATATAAGTGTATGAAGTGTACCAATGACTGAAATTTGTTTTTTAATACCTAAAGACTATGTTGTGATAAAAATAAACAATGGAAACAAGAATTAAGAATCTTTTTCACCGGATTCGAGGTAATGCAGTATTAATTGTAATATAAACATTGGTGTTCTATTGTATTTGTAAAGTTCATTTGTTTCACGACATTAATGAATTATCTATAATATGCATATTTTTTGTGAAAATATAGAAACAATAACACAAATTGTTACAAATTTGTATGTAAGAAAAAAAGAAAAGTTAGTTATATATCTATAAATTTAACATACAAAGATGCTCTGTCCCGTGAGACTTGTTCTTGTTTTTAAATCAAGAAATTTTGTATTCCGTCGTAGTGCAAAAAGTATTTGCAGTTGAAAGTTTGTAAACAAAATTCGATTTTCCATTGTTCAATCTACCTGTCATTCCACCTTGCGCCGTGTTTTGTTTTGAAACAATCGTTGTGTGTCATATTCGACTGAAAATCGGATTTTTAAATATTTCTAGCATCACGTTCGAAGTGAGAAATAACGGAGAAAGTCAGAAGAAGTTAGGGCAGAATATATAAAGTTTGTTAAGTGTTCGAATTTGATCGATGTGACAGTTTCTCTGCTTCATTTATGAAGTTTTTTCCAGCCATGTTTTATTCTGTTTGTTACAGACTTTCTTACCCAGAGGGGGATTATGAATTTATTTGAATTAGTTTGAATTTGAATCAAATTGGACAAGCTTTCCTTCGGGTGCTCATTAATTTGTCGCTAATTAATATTCAAACACTTGTTCTTCAATATTCTACATAAAATTACTATCTCAGCTTATTTTACAATTTTGGGTTTTGGTTTAGTATGTCTCAGTATTTAGTAGACTACTTGGCTTTATAGATAATACAAAGTTAACAAATTAAGGGCCGATTTTTCTTCTCTGACGTGTCGGTTACCTTAACCATCGGTTAATAGAAAAATATTGCATTGAAATAATAAATAACGTATATTATTGACAATGTACGTCAGTATTTTGATGCGTTATTTTTATATGTATTGATTTTCTTGTCTCATTTAAAATGAAACATAGGGAACAAATTTGACATTTGCTTTTTGGGTTATAAAATTTTCTGATAGGCCTACACCAAGTGCAATAAAATTTTTAAGAATCGTAATAACTTTAGAGGAAGTAGAATAATAGATTGTTGTGCTAAATCACTTGATCTTACGCTTTTAGATTGTCTTTATTGGTGACCTTTAAAATCAGAAATTATTGTGGGAGAAATCTTCAAAATTTATATCAATTAAAAGTTCAAATTTACAACATTTCTGAAAATATTACAATTCCCTAAATATCGTATCTAATTCAAGAGTTTTATAACAGATTGCGTTATTGCTTAGCAGTTAATGGATGGATTTTTGAAAATTGTTGGTTAATTGGTTTATTAGTACTTTATTTCGCAATTTCTTATAATATTAAAATTTAATACTTCTATCAAATTCATTCCCTATATAACATTTTAAATGAGACAAAGAAATGGCAAATAAAGGATTGCATAAAAATCTGATTTTTGTAAAAAATCACACTTTTTTGATTTCAATCAATACAGCCCTGGGCAAATACATATCTGTCAATCAAATATCAAGTCGTAACCAAGGATATGAGAAATCCTCATGTTTCACGTTAAAAATACTCACGTTTTGAACTATTATATATTCTATTTCATTTATCACCTTCTGATGATGTACCAAGTCGAGGTGGATTAAATTTTAAATAATTTGACTGGATCCCAGTACCGTATTGTAACGTTTGTTTATTTAGGCGAAGTGTAAAAATAATTGTAATGCGAATATTTATATAAGTAACAAAATATGAATAATAAGAGATAATAAAAATAACTAACACTCTAACTAAACAGATATAAATACAAATTTAAAAGAAATTATTGTTAATAAAGAATTAAACACTCAGATTATTTATTTAAACATTTAATAATACGCACTATTTATTTACACGTTATTTATTTTCACCAACTAATTATGTTCACTATGCGTATTATTATCAGACTGTCCTCCGGTCTTCTCTGCTCAGGCTTAAATAGTAGAGCAATTATGTTCTGCAATATTCTCGCATCTTCGAGCGTTAGTACAATAGAAGTGTGCTAGCGAACGTCGCCCGCGACGTGACCTTGGAATCACTACAGTATTTATTATCCTACATGTTTCTCAGCTAAGAAGCATCCATCTTCCGTCACATAATAAGAATGAACTATGGAATAACTTTCAAATGCTACTACGACACAATAAAAAACTAAATTGCGCTCTATCTATAGCAAGTATGTCAACAAATTTCTCCCCCATAATTAGTGATTTATATGGTTCATTAATTTTGATAATACAATTGCTACGATATTTGATTTGAGTAATATTAATCCCATTCGTTGTCGTTTAGAGAAGACGATGATGAATAAAGTAGTTACCGTCATCCCGTTATTAAATTCGTCCTTATCGAAAACGGGGTAACCTGTATAATTTGTCAACATTAATAACAAATTCTATTCGAAATTTATATAAAGGCGAATATAGGTCGTTGAAGTAACTGTTAGCAAGCATGAAAGCTCTGTATTAACGGGATCGATACACATACGGACAAGCTGAATGTTACTTAAAGGTTGTAGATTAGATAAATAACAGCGTATGGAATTCATTACCTCTACAGTAAATTTACTACGCGTGGCGACACTATATTCTACCTTATATCTACAAAAAATATATTTTAAAAACATAATTTAATATGGATTTTAAGATCCAGTAAAATGACAAGAGGAATTAGTGTTGTCGTTTAGACAAGACAAGACAAGACTTTGCAAAGTCTTGTCTAGATATCAAGACTCTAGATTGCTTCAAGACCTACATTAACTTTAGACAAGGACAGATAATTCTTCGACAACGTTCTTTTTCTATTTTACAATCATTATTTCAGCTCGAATGAAACATGATTCGTATATTTATATATCGAAAATTATTTTTTTTTAATCTAGAGTCTTGAAAATTGTCTTATATTAAGTATTGTTCCCTTTTGAAATTTCAAGACAAAACTTTTGCCAGTCTTGTCTTGATAATCTAGACAAGACAAACAAGAATCTAGAAAGTCTAGATCTAGACGGCAACACTGAAGAAGAAGAATTGAACAAAATAAGATAAGAAACAAAATTGTTAATGAATTAAATTACTTTTCATGCAACCGTTTACCGTTCAAGTTTTAGAAAATAACGGTCATTCTAGCAGGGTATATTTCAAAATCATACGAATTTCATATACATTTGGTTGTCTACCAACGCGCAAAATTAACTAAAAAGTTGCAAGTAAATAAACTTCAACTGTCAAGTCTACTATCACATTTTACAAATAGTTTAACGTTATTTGAAGTTAATTGCTGCTAATGGTACGAAAAATATAATAAGCTCTCGGAATATAAGTACCTCATGCACTCGTGCAGAAATACCTATTTCCCACCTTGTGTGATTCTAGCACTCGACTTCGTCTCGTGCCGAAATTTTTACACTTCGAAAAAAGCGACTTGCTGCACTTGTTGCACAATATACTATTTCGCGCCACTATTCACTTCTATACCAACGTAAAGTTGTAAATATCTCATAACATTTATTATTTGATGACTATTGTCAACGGCATGTTATAGATAATAATTATCCTGCTAGTAGTATAATTATAAAAATCATTCATATGCATAAGTAATCGATTTCGATTATAGGTATATGTTAAAAAAGATTAATATAAATTCATAATTATTTTATAATTTTCGGTGGAATTTTCGCTTTAATTTGACGTTTATGAAAGACACCATTTTTTCTAACGTGTAATTTTAAACATGCTTAGCATTAACATACTTTTAGCACTTTGAAAGGTTTTTGTGATGCAAAGCGAAAAACTTTTGATTCAAATATTTTAGCGTACAAAAATATTTGAAATATATGCGCGTATACGGTTAGCGAACTTTTTGTTCAGCGTTAAACTCTTTCATTCGTATTAATCTATAGAAAGGTACACGAATACAAAACAATAAGCGAAAAACCTGTATGCAAATATATTTTATTTTATGTATATTCATACCAGATGAGTGGATGTGATATATGGGAAATTCTCTTTGGCATAGATTCACGAGAACATGATTTTTAATTAAAAACTCATATTTTCACAATGGAAAAATATGTACTAGTTGGTTTATAGATAAAATCATTGCATATGATTCGAGTGCACGAATTCGAGTTTTATCGAATTAAACTCTTTACCATTATTTCCGCTAAGACTATCTGTTGTATTTGGGTACATTCTCCACGCCAGCCTTGATATGTAAACGTTATCTTTATTGAAAAAATATCCACCTAGATTCATAAAAAATATTAACCATTAACCCGGATTAGTTATAATCCTTGTTAACATTCCAAAATGTCACACTAACAGTCCCAATTCATAATAGAATTAAGTATAATATTTAATTCCACTAGTTTGATTTGATTACGCATGCGCAAAACGATGTATAGTTATAATCATTTTTTTATATTATTTTTATTAAATTCGTATTATATGGGACAGAAACGTTAAAGTTTTTTTTTTGTAATGTAGTAATTGTTTTTCTAGTTTTGAACGTTCGTCTCGATCTTCCACAGGATATTGTAAAAATAAAATGATTTTGAACTGAAATAAATAAATACATACGTATATTTTTTTTTCTTGAACTATTAAATAATTCAAATGACAAGAAAATGGTTGTTTTAACTTTATCAAAATAATTTTCGACTCTTAAATACTTTATTGTTTCTAGAATTTCACAACACTGACATAATTAATTCCTGAAACTGAAGTAGTATAATTCACAATCAATATTCTGAAAACTGTGACTCAGAAAAATAAAACAGTCATTTCGTTTCATGTTCAATTTATTATTATTGTTTGATTTTGTAAAGAATGTTACTAAATAAAAAAAAATATTAATAATTTAAATTAAAATATCTACATAAAAACTATCCACGACAGTTTAAGTGCCTGGGAGGTGACGTCTAATAAACGCTCTCTTAATATATATTATATATTAAATTTATTTTTGTACTTCTTGTAATGCATTCAGACGATATTGTGGCATTATTGTAATTAGTATTTCATTTTTAATTTTGCCCATTTTGAAAATGCCTAGTGCAAAGATGTCGGCTTGAGTTATTCTTACCGAAAATATTTGCCGAACAAAGTATCTCCAACTTTCTCTCAAAGAGATAAACAACCTTGAAGTCTTCTTAACGAATTGGAGAAAAAAAATATTGCGCAAAGAAATCAGCAAATGATATCACTATAAAAAATTGTATTTTCACACATCAAAGCATTCTATTACTTTGGAGTGTACGTAATTTCCTTTAATCATTTAAAAGTCTGAAAAATCCTAAACCTTAGCTTTTTGTGTGACACCCTGTATAAATTAAAACTTGTAAATCCGTCTTTACTTCGGACTATTAAAAAGAAAAAGAGAACGAAATACAGGACTCGTGAGAAAGACAAAGAGGGCAGTAATCCGGATTAATATTATTTCGCTGAAATGAAATTTGACTAATTTCTTTTCAGGACGACAATGGAAATCTTTACTTTGTTTTCAAAAACAAAAGACTAACTTCTGTGAGTCCGCGTTTAAATGAAGAGAGGTGGCAGAGACATCTGTGTAATTGTTAGACACTTGTCTGCATCTGACTTACACTATGCTAATTTTCTTTCATTTTTCTCAATCTTCTTTTTTACTTAACACGCTTGTGGTTGCGGTGAGAAGTCATTTCAAAGAACCACTTAAATATTGAAGCAAATTACAGTGAATTAAATAACGTTTTATACATACACATTCTTTTAAAACGGACTAACATTACCATTATCTAAAAAAGTAATCCGTTTTATACTGTGAACTATAAGTTAGGGAGGTAATGTTGTTACATTTTGTCGTTAATGTTTAACTAGGTTTACTAGATTCATAAACCATAATACCAGAACATTTTTCAAAGGATTTTAATAAATGTACATAATTTTTTAATTATCTATATTTTCATTTGCAAAATCATAAAAAAGGGAAAGGCCACTGAATTATTTATTTGAAAAAATAATTACACAAAATTTCTAATTTGAAGTTTGATTCTAAAATTTAATCCATTGGACTTTTCGATTACTGGAAACTGTTAAATCTTTTTTAATTTTTTACCTTATACTTTTATAATATTAATTTATTTTCAATAAGTTGCTGAATATTTTTTTATATTTAGATTCATACATATGTATATATTTATTGTAATTTTATCTCAGGCTTGTATATTTTGGAAAGCGATATTTGAAACTATGTTACACAGAGTTTACAACATTTTATGGAGGGTTGGGTAGTTGTAGTTTAGTGGTCAGATGTCATAAATTGAAGGAAGGATAAGAAGGGGACCATATTTAACAAATTAATATTGCATTACTTAGTACAAATTTTGATTACTTAAAATATATAATAGGAAATGAGATTATTAAAATGATTACTGCTTACAGTATTAGTACAATTCCTTTTTGAGTATTCGATAATTATTAACATTTCCACTGTAAATTTTATATTCGTAGGTAAACAGATTAATTGCAATTGCAAAAAATTTACCATATCATTAAATACTTGTAATAGTTATATGGGGTTAGGTAGAAACAAATAAAATAAATCAATTTCTACCGGTTGAGCATGCTATAAAATCGTAAATATTACCCGCAAAAAACTGAAATTTAGTTTTTGTTTGTTTTGTCATGACCCAAAAAAAATCATGTAAGTCTAAAATAAAAGGCAATAGCCGAAAGTATTTTTAGATGATTAAAGTTAGTCACTATGATTTGCAGTCGATTAGTACGCTTTTGCCTGTAAAATCAAGTGATAGTCACTTGTTAATCACTGTGATTACTATTAATCATTTAATCATACTACTACTCGTAATGATTTAATCGCATTTCAGAGTGAAATAATGTTTTACCTAGTGAGTTTACAGCGAATGAAATATGCACAGGTCTATGCCTTCACGGTGCATTTGTTTTTCCTCTAATGTTCAACGACAGCTTGAATGCGGGCGATAATTATTTTCGATTTTATCTTCGGTTTATTAATTTTTTATTTTTCACATTATTTTCCACACAATAAAGAAACAATGCAGCATACACAACAATGAGATTCTGAGGGAGTTTTGTTGATGAAGTAAAGCAATAACAATGCGTGTAAACATTGTTTACATCCAGCGATATTAGTTGTTATTTCCTTGGGCTTATCTGGCCCAGTCCCAGTGACTGAGCGCCACAAATAAACTGCAAATGTGTCTACATAAAAATTACCTCCACTGCCGTATATTATTTCCCGTGATTTATATCAGCGGACAGCGTATAATCCACTCCGTAAAATAAAAGCGTTGCCAAGAAAAATCTATACAAACAAATACGGCAGCGGGGAGATTTTTCCAAATTAGTTTACGTAAAACAATTGTTTTTGTTTTTTTATTATTTGTTGATGCAAGATTTAAAACTAGTTTCGGTCTTTTCTCGATTTTTTGAGATGAGACTACTGTTCAAGTCAAGATCTGCGAGATTTTGTGTGTCGTCTGTAGTGTTTCACGAGATACTTGTATTTTTCTTGGTCTTGCATCAGTCTTGCAAAAAATGCAAGGCAAGAACAAGACAAGAGCTACAAATTTCAAAGCAAGGCAAGGCAAGAAATTGTCTTGCAAGAATTATGCAAGAATAGCAAGATTTTCTTCAATTCTTGTACTCTTGTAAATCTAGAAGTATGACTATTATTATAAAAAAAAACTACCTATAAATTAATAAAAATACTAAAATATGTCAGTATTAAAAGAATTAATACAATTTTTTAAACTAAATTTCATAAATTTCATTTTCAAAAAATATATAAGATATTTGCAAAATAAAGATAAAAACAATACCAAAGACTGCTTAATTTTTTGCGTTACTAAGTTACTACAACAAAATTGTTGGTTATAAACAGATAAACGATATAAATAATGTTCTCATTTACGGTTTTCGAATTGTAAAATACAAGTCTCTGTGAATGTAATAAATGTAATAACTATATTATTCATATTTGTAAAGATAATAAGAAATAAATAAACTATTTCTGTAGCTGTTATTGTTTCTATATATGCCTACTTTGCATTTTGATTTTGTGTGAAATAATATCATTATTTCATTAGTGAAATAAGGGAATCAATAACCTAACTGAAATTAGGGAAATATGGAGTCTCTTATTAAATGGAAATAAAAAAATTAATATGTCGTACGGATAAATAGAATGAAATATAAATAAATGTAGAAGACAAATATTTTATTAAAATACTATCATATTTTTAATTAAAATATAATTTTATTAATAATAAAAATATTGTATTGTATTGTTCTAGGAGTGAAATAAATAATATTTTTAGAATTCAGATATACATTATTTATCATAATTTTTCATCAATTTTTAATAAGAGAGCATATGTAAAATTCTTGAAATTGATATGAGTCGACTTTTAAATGTTTTATTTGTTCCACAAACTCATATTCCATAACACTGACAAAATTCATTCCTGGAACTGAAGTAGTGTAATAATCAATTTTCTGAAAAGTGTGATTCAGAATATACAACAGTCGTAATTTCATGTTTACTTTTATTATTATTTGGTATTCTAAGGAAAATAATATTTTTTTTTACTTTACAAACTCAAAAGAGGTCATAAGGTTGTAGGAAAAAGTATTTTTCTACAATCACTAATGTAAGTAGCCATTATTGCACAACTTATAAGTATGTAAGTGTCACATTACGGAAGGCTGTGTGTAAAGTATAACATTGCACAGATAGGGAATTTCTGATTTATTGAAGTTATAATTAATTTAAAGCATTAGGAATAATGAAGGAATAAAAAATATTCTACATAGTAATGTTTTACTGGGTTGTATATAGTTTAAATTTATTATTTGGCGGTCAAGTCAAAGGTTCTCAGTTCGATTCCGACTTAGGACTTTTATTCTAAGCTCATAACCATGTTGCGTGTAGAGCAATAAAAATATGACGCGAATTATTTAAATTTATTTTTGTTAATTTCATTTAATTATGCTGTTAAAATGAAGTAATCTGTACTAAATAACATGTAGGAATACAGGTAGTATTGTGCTGTACAATATGGTGACTTAGTTATTAGCCGGACAGATTTTATGTTTTCCCATGTTAAATGTCTATGACAACACTTTTTGAAACACACGGTATAAATAAACGTGCTGAATCATACGAAAAAAAAAGAAGCAAAGAAAAGCTTAACGATTTGAAATCACCAATATCATAGATCAATTTTTATAAGTAATGAAAAAAGTTCATTTTATGTCTTTCCATAAAGTAAATTATTGCATTTGTTTTATGACAAAATACTCAACTAAAATGAAACAAACTGTACAAATATATCATCATTTCTGTTCCGGATCAGTATTGACTAGCTAGTCTCGATGATACATTTATAAAAATATGTCAAATTTGTGCTATAAATATGTAATAAAGTTAAAACATGTCTATTTGGTCACAGAAAACTAAAACAAATGACAAATCGATATTCCATAAAAGTCAAATTAGTTTCAATTACAATTTTTGCAATAAATAAATCATGTGGACACACATCATTTATTCAAGCCACATCGTTTACGTTATACATTATTATAAATTTTTAATAACTATGTCAACCCATAAACCGTTATGGAAAACCATAAAAGAAGATTCGCCAAAATCAATTTTATGTCGGGGAAGATATAAAAACTTTATCAATAAACAAAATATAATTTAAACTTTGTTCATTTCCTAACCTATTACTCAATTTATTTCCCAATTCGAATTAGATGATGTGGGGTTGGTTTTATGAGTTATCATTTTAATGAAAACTATTATTTTTATCTTATTGATCAAACTGTATCAGATTCTTGAAATTGTTAAAAATAAAAGACAATACACATATAATATTTTACGAGTCTGTCTTGTAATTATAGTTAACTATATTATATATAATTATAGTCTTCAATATAAAAATCATTAAATTAACTAAATTAAACTTAGATAAAATTGCTGTACGAAGGATGATGATATTAGATTGGACATCAACACTCACTAGTACATACTAATTTTTTAAGAATTGGACTAATGTAGTTGTGTCATAGTAAGGAGTGAGGTTGATGAGACACATTACCAATTATTAGAGAAAGGACTTTTTATATTTATTAGCATCACAAATCTTTGAAAGTATTTCTCCAAGTTTTGGTTAAATTATTTAATTTTTGTTAAATTTTCTTTGTTTGTTAATTTGAAGCTATTTATGTAATAAGTAAGGAAACAAAGGTGGTTATGTAACGCACGCCAAAATTACAAAGCGAGACGCAGGCGAGTTTTGTAAGAGTAGAAATTAAATAACCAACTAGTTTCCTTACATGTTTCATACAATATTGTTTCTACTTCCGTTTGAATAAGTACAAAAATGTATTTGAAATGATTAATTTTTGACATTTTGATAACATTTACAAAATAAACAACGAACTAAGGAGTTCTTAGTTTTGTGTGGTATTAAGTTACTAGAACAAAATTGTTGGTTATAAACAAATAAACGATATATTGAAAGTTGTCATACGAAAAATATTGTACAAGCCTCTTTCGTAAACTTTTTTCTCGGAATCGTTCTATTACAGCACTCTCAAGTCACAAAATACTCATCCGGGAAAATAGCATTTCCACTTTTGGTAAGGAAAAAACTATTATCTTACTAATAATGAATAATCCTGAATCGGGTTTCTCTAGCTTCAGTAGCTATCATTTGAACTTATTTGACAAATACAAAATTTATAATTTATTATGTATATCTTCTAATTCTAGTACCAAAATCTGGTATTAGAAAATTCAAGCAATAATTTTTACTTTTCTTATCTTTTCTTCATGTTTAATTCTGTTTTAAACAATAATCAAAACAATAACAAAAACTTAGTGGACCCCTAGTTGACATGTATAAAGTGAGAGATTACAACTTTAAAAATGGGACTGTAGAATGTAGGTATTTATTTATATTTACTAAAGCATCATACAAACATTTTCACTTTCCAAATTCGTTGTGAATCCATCACTACCGTTTGACACCCGCTGGTCTCCTGAGCCCATCCACATCCATTCCTCTTCCATGTTCCGTCTCGCTCTAACTTGTATCCATTCGCGCCGTCCTTTTCTAGAACCCATCATTTCCAAATCATATATTTTGCATTACCACGCTCGTTCCAACGACTCGGGCTAGTGCTGTCCTTGTTGCACTCGCAGACGGGGGGTAAGTCTCACTCTGTTCAGCGGAGGGGGTTGTACTTATTCCGAACGGACGAATACCCAATGCTGCATTTTATGCCCCGAGTTTTCTATGCAGAATTTGGGGTTTATTTAAGAAGATTGAGTTATAGAATGACGCACTGATAAGATTGGAGATTTGGAATATTAGATTGAATGAAATTGAGTAAGATAGACAAATTATTCAGCACTTGCTGCAAATCCTGCAAGGATAATATATTTATATAGTCAATCCACAATAATAATAAATTGAAAATGTGGAATGTTTAAAACTGGACAAAATAAAAAAGACAAGATTTAGAAAAGCTCTAAAAATTGTATACGTTATTTATTTTTCGCGCCACCGTTCACTTAAGTTTAACTTACTTCCATAGCAACAAAAAACGTAAGTTCCTGATATCTTCTGTTATTTGGTTACCATTGTCAAAGGGAAGTTGTAGAAATAATTGTCCTACTAGCCGGGTTATTATCAAAAACATAGGAAAAAGTGTTGTCATAAGCATTTAAGATGGAAAATCAGTTTTTGGTAAATAAAAACTGTCTGGCTAACAACTAAATCAGCATATTGTACAGGACAATACTACATGTATTCTAACATGTTATTTAATACAGATAATTCAGTATAATTTACAAAAAAAGAATTAAATTTTTCGCCTGTTGTTTTTATTGTTTTACACGCGCAAAATGACAGTTGTCAATTTGTGGTTATGAGGCTTACAGAGTCAAAGATTCTCAGTGCGATTCCCTCTTAGGACTTTTTGTTGTTTATATCTATAAAATTATTATTATGGTTAGGTAAAAAATATTTAATGAGAGATTTCGACTTTGTCCAGGTTTCTGGAATATTCACTAATCTCTATACCTTTGCGTCATTCGAAAAACCGATGTATAGAACATGCCAAACTTCTGTTATTCTTTGGTAATTTCAACCTTCTTCTATAGCTGCCAGCTCACATTCATTCAAATTTTTATTTGTAATAAAGTGTGGCTTGACTTCTCTCAGTGGAACGTAGAAAAATTCGGTTAAACGGTTGTAACCGATCAGCTGAAGGTGATTCCAGTATTATCTTGGGCAATATGATGACTTAAATATTAGCCTTCTTATTCGCCTGATTTGAGTCCTTGTAACTTTTTCCTCTTTACGAAATTAAAAAATCACCTCAAGGTAACTCACACTGTGACACTTTAAAATATTTAAATGGCTGTAACCGACCAGCTGAAGCTGATTCCAGTATCCGAGTTCTAGCTCTGCCATGAGGATAAGAAGAACCGTCTCCAGCATTGTGTGGCTTCCCAAGGAAGTTATTTTGAGGGAGACAATATTGAATTAGGAGTATATTTCTATTTGAAGATTTTTTTAAATCAGTTTTATTACACACCTCTCATGTTTAGTCCAAACAAATATTTTCAGGTAATTCACGATATAATTCAAAATTTCATAATTGAAAGTTGACATTTGACAGTTGAAATAGAGAAAATTTGAAACATCTCTACATCAACCTATGTGAGTTGGGAATAAGTGCTAATATAGTGAAAAAATATTTTGAGGGAGACAATATTGAATTAGGAGTATATTTCTATTTGAAGATTTATTTAAAATGAGTTTTATTACACACCTCGCATGTAAATGTCCAAATAAACAATATTTTGAAGATAATTTATGATATAATTCAGAATTTCTCAATTGAAAGTTGACATTTAATAGTTGAAATAGTAAAAATTTGAAATAGCGTTACTTCAACATATGTGAGTTGAGATTTAAATACTAATAGTGTATATACCACGGTTGAGAACAGCATTATTGAGCAGCGCCTTGTATTCCTCGGTTGCTTCGCACCTTAAAATATAATCTTTACACTAGGTCAGTAATGATAGTCTTCTCAACCTTGATGTATAATATACTATTATATTAATATTTCCTAAAATGTAAAAGAACTTGAAATAAAATTAAGATTTTTCGCGAGATTAAGGTAAATAAATCCGAGTATAAATCCGCTTAATTGCAGCCAAAATATTTATTAACACATCTCTCAAACGCAGTGCATTAGTATTCGCGTCACGATGCAAATTTATTAAAAATTCTAATTAGCGGAAACGTAATACTTCCTCGGCGGCCTGGGGCATATTTCCGGCTTCCGGTTCCGCGCTTCCGTTTAAGTGGAAGAATTTTAAAAATCCGACAAGCTACGTGTGAATTCTTTCACTCGGGTACGCACCTGTCGCGCCGGAGCAAATATTTACCCGGCCGGGAGTGGAAGGCCACTTCCTTAAACCGGAATTTATGAGCAGACAAAGGGATCAGGGATAAGTGAGCAGGAAGAGACGGGAATGATATTCGCGCCAAAAATGCCCGGCTTATAACTTTACTTTCAATCCGGCTTTTTTTTCATTTTCTTCGTCACTAATAATTGTCAGTATACCAAACATACCTAAAGCTCGTTTGACACGGTGATTAAAATTGCACTTATTTCAATATGGAATTAAATACAATAATAATTTAATGTTTGAAGTAAGTTTTGAAATTAAACTACGTATGCAACAGATAAAAGATTTCATATAACCATACAACTAGTAAGTAACCTAACTACTAATTACTTAATAAACTTAGTTACTTACTAAATTTAAAAAAAGAATAACTTCCAGGAACAATAGAACTATTTGGTCCAGAAATTGGTTACGGAGAAGGGAAAATGGAAAAGGGATGTTAAATATGTTTAATCGTGAACTTCTACCTGAGGATCCTTCTTCGTATAAAAATTATTTACGACTTGACAAATGAGCAGTTTCAGAATCTGCTTGATTTTATAAAAAATTACATTACAAAAACTGATACTTTCATGCGCAACAACAGGTATTTTTCTGTTTGACCAATGAACAATGACAAGATCACTGCACACTCGTTCGCGCAAGTTTAATACGAGAAAATAGCGCATGTTCTAATTTTACGTACTGAATTCAGTATTTAAATAAATTTATAATATGATACGATACTTATTATGTAAGTTTTAATTCTCATGCTTAAATGAATTCATTTTTAATTATCGTGTCAAACGAGCTTAAAACATTTATTTCCATAGGTTATAGCTATGAACACACCTAATATAGTTACGAGTATCATAATCGCTGCAGATATCAATTGATTTTAAGACATCTAAGGACTGGTATGATTCATAACATCCGTGGTTTGTTCAATAATTTACCGGTTCCACATTATTAATAAATATTATTTTATTTTTAAGTCTGTATGGGTTGATATGACAGCTGGATTATCCAATTATCCCATGTTATTCCCGTCTTATAACTCTACTTCCAATTCGGCTTACGCTTATTTAATTTTCTATGCCACTTTCCTATCAGAAATAGGACCTCAACTATTACAAGTGCAGTTAGTCAATATTAGAGGCAGTCCTTTGGTCATCTCTTTCACTTCACTTATGTTCAGTGATTCTTTTAGACAATTTGCTCCAGGGACAGGGAAACGTTATTTTTCTTTATTAAAACTATAAAATTAAGGGGAGCACAAAGTTTATTGAATATATTTATAAATTCCCAAAATTTGACAACTTACAAGACTTTTGGCAACTTTCCGGGAAAATTCCCAATGTGGCAATATTACCGATAGCACATTGCTAGTCTTAGATGACACCTATCATTTATGTTTTTAAAAGTTGTAAATTATTTTGTAATATCTGCAAACACATCGCTTTGGGTCTTTTTCACTGGTTACCAAAAGAAATCGGAAAAGAGCTATTCCAAATTAATATCAATTCGGCATGCATTTGGCCTTTTCAGTATTAACTTTGATGTGGACACTTAAACACTTTAACTTTCTTCAAATACCGATCTACTTTGTTCATAAATTATAGGAGATACGTTCCAAAAGTAAAGATTTATTTTGCGCTAGAGTCTTTCTCGGGTCGGTTAAATGGAGAGGGGGGGGGTCCAGTTTAATGATAATTGAAGATGAAGGGGGATCTCAAGTAATAGATCCAACCCTTACCAGGTTTATGCAAACCTTTAGATGTAGTAATTGCAGAGTTTAAAAAAATGCTTTAAAATTAAAAAATCTGAGCCGGAAATCGTTCCGTCATAAAAAAAATACAATGCTCCCACACGCCCTTTACAGCTCCAACTTGACGCATTGTGATTATTTTTGATCCCCAAACTTAAAACTTATTTCAAAGGAACTCATTTAATTTTTTTTTACATGATTCGTCAAAAAAATGTCTGTACTTGACTCAGAGCCATAAAATACTCGGCACAAAGTGCTTCCTCGATAGTAATGTACCATTTTCCTGATTCTTATGTAAATAACTATTTTTCAATCATTCTCATTACTTTTGGGATGCACCTCATATTTAAGAACATACAGAAAAATATTGATCCTTATAATCTCAATTCGAATTCGGCTCGCTTTATTTTAAATATTTACAATTCTGGGAATTGAATCCCGTTTTTAAACTATAATTACTTGATGTACCCATTAGATCTATATGATTCTGATTTAAGTAGGAAAACCTTTATTTATAGATTGTATTCTTCTCTGTACAAAGAAAGCAAAAAATTTTCATTCATACGTCTTAAAGGTCATGCTATGATTATTTCATTGTGTTTAATACTTAAACTACAGACCAAGAAGCGAGTAAAGTTCAAAAGTTCACCAGGAGTATTATTCTCATTGTAACATCACTCAGAATTATTAACAAAATTTTTGTTTAAAGGACGAATTGTGACTTCATTTCAACTTGTATAAATAATTGAAATTACTTATTCAACCCCCAATATTATTCTGAGAATATGGGTTAAAATATTCATCAAAAGATACATTATATTGTTGGGTAGTTTGGTATTCTTTTAATTATAAATAAGAAAGAAAAGTATCCATTTTTATCGGTTGTTCACCTTTCAACATAGAAAGGACTGCTGAATAACCTAATGATAGATTGTAATTGAAATTGGCTTTTCTATAACAGCCAATATGCTGCCACAAAAGTTTTGATTGGAACTTATCGGAATATTTCATTTTACGATGACTATCATATATTACATTGGCCTATATTTGGAGATAGATTGCTAAACCCTTATTAATTTTTTGAAAAGCGAACCGGTACACGACATATTTGGAAAAAAAAATCTGCCAATATGCCAATTAAAGTTTCCAAATTGTAAAATTATGTGAAAAAATCAGATGTGTCCAACACATTACCTCTCGCCACAATAGTAATATATTCTATATAAGTCTTTCAATACATTAAATTTGTAGTTTTAAAATTAGTTTGTTATTGTAAAATTTGTACGACCAAAAAAAAAAGTTATTTTTTACTAAAACTTGAACCGAACTTTCCTTGATTCACACATTCAAATATATTCCTTGTATATTTCTTCCACATTTTTTATTTATACAATAAAACTACTTCATATTTACATATTTAAGTTTTTAAACTTACTTACATAATTTGACATCATTTGCAAATTTTGTGAAAATTTGAATAAGTTTTATAGAAATTCCTCAGCCTAAACGATATGTACAATTGTTATAACTAATATATATTTTTTTTGTTTAGCTAGAAGTTATATATAAACGTAATTATGTAGATATATTTAATAATAACGTAATTTGTGAAAACATGGTATTCAGAGGTATTTTTTAGGAAGAACGGTTTAAAGCTTCAATTAAAGTTCTACTTCCGGTTAACCATTTGTAGTAAAAATCTAATCAGTTCATCATATTTGAATATAAGTCTTAAATACCAAATATTATATTTTTACATGTATCGTATTGGAGTTATCGTGGACGAAAAATCGTCACAGACCCACTCACACACAGACACACACACACACGGACTTACAGACAACACGGTAAAAATAGTAAAATCGTATTTTAGGGACCCTAATTCGTGTTCATATGTTGAAAAATCACACTCGAGAAATTTGACCAAAAACAATACCTCCCTTATCTATATATTGATAGGTGGAAGGTAAAGACAAGAGTAACAAATATTAAATACATATACTTTGAGAACTAAGTTCCCATCATCACTTGAATTATGAATAACCGACGGCTACATTGCTAAACATAATTATTACCCGGCACACACGACAAATGACAATGAAAATTAACAGCTAATACTTAATTTAGTTGCCATGTGTCATATGGTCATTTAGGTAATGCTCATTTCAGACGTCACAACGTGGAAAGTGCCGATCAAGTTTACAAATCAAGGATAGAAAGCTTTTGGTTGTTATGTTGCTGTCTGGTTAAATTATTCTTATTTGAGTTGACAATTGACATTGATGCTTAGGGTAATTTTTGACACTCTATCTTATTTTCGGTCAAAAGTTCATTGCATATGCGCTTGTGCAAGAAATGCCAAATAATGTCCGTGTTTTAACGTTGCGTTTGTGCAACTGCGTCATAACATAATCACAGTCATTGTCATAGTTATAAGCATAACATTAAAATTGGTTTAATTTTAATTCTGTGACTATGATTATGACGAGATGACAGCGCACATGCTTTACAAATGTTAATGGTGTATCCAATATAACCTAAAACCATGTTTTACAGATCTTGGGAGTTTTCTAGAAAAAATATTAATTATATTAACTTTACACATCGTTCAAGATGAGGAATTTCAATAAAACAGATAAGTTATTCATGTATACTAAATTTGGCAAATGCTGTGTTCAAATTTGACGTAAATAATTTTCATAGATAAAATAAGTAAATATGAAGTTTTTTATTATAAAAAACAAAAAGGTAGAAGAAATATGCAAGGAATAGATTTTAGTTTAGAATACGATTTTACTATTTTTACCGTGTTGTTTGTATGTCCGTGTTTGTGTGTGTTTGTGTCTGTGACGATTTTTCGTCCACGATAACACCAATACGATACATGTAAAAATATAATATTTGGTATTTAAAAATTATATTTAAATATGATGAACTGATTAGATTTTGACTACAATTGGTTAACAGGAAATAGTACTTTACATGAAGCATTAAACTGTTTTTCCTTAAAATACGCACATAATTACACTTTATATATAACTTGTGCCGAAACAGAAAAAAAGTTAAGAATTATATTCAAATATGATGAACTGATTAGATTTTGAATACAATTAATTAACCCATATAGTAGTAATTTACATGAAACATTAAATCGTTTTTACTAAAATGACGCCTCTAAATTCTTGTTTTTTCGCAAATTACGTTGTTGTTAAACAGAAAGATTATTTAATTTTCTACCGGCCTGTATAATTAACAATTATATATTCTTCTGACAAGAAATGTTGTCTTGTGAAACACTAGTCCCTACAATTAATTGCAAATGTACTAATAAAATAGTAAGTAAAGCAAACAGTATGAACAGCCCATTAGCACCTTGAGAGTCCATGTGTTAATCAAAAGCAAACACTTGAACGAGCAAGTATATTTACTGCTCTATTTACGTAAACACTTGCGATCTACTAGTTCTGCTGCGAACATCTGACTGTAGATCGTGACGTCACGGTTATTGGTTTATAGACTAGGTTCGCTGCAGCTGTTGTGAAGAGTGACTTCGCCAAATGTTCTGCCACAGGTCAGGGGTCATGTATTGATTACAGATGGATTATTTACTACGTTTGATGTTAGTTGGCGAACAGGTTTCACGTTAAGTTCAAATGCAAATCAATAACGGCTTGTTTGACATGCCAAATGAATTGCCCGATACAAATGCAATGTACATACATTACTATTATAAAATAAATACTTTTTTCTTCAAACGTCATAAAAGTGATATTTTCTGTGACGTGATTGACAAGGTTCAAGTTTAATTTCTATGCCGCCGTAATATAATTTTTTATTCTAGCTGTCGTTTAATTTCTTCGCCGCCGTATGTAGAATCAGCCAATAAGAAGTAACTTGTACAATAGAAATCTGTAATATTGCCCTAAATGTCACTAAAAAAACTAGATAACCTAAGAATAAAGTTACTAAAAATTATGAATAACTGACAGATAACCTACATATTAAACGTCAAGTAGTAATTAATTTTTAAAATTTCTACATTTGAAGAAAAAAATAGCATGTGTTATTCAGAGTAAAAGTGCCTTTATGTACCTCGCATGTAATTGCCCGACTTGCTTCGCTCGTCGTGCAAACTTCCATGCTCGCCACACAATGTATCACTTTTACTCTTAATAACACAATATACTATTCTATTAACTACACAAAGTAGAAATGTGAGATCTGGGATTCAAATCCCAGTTTCGCCAATCTTTATCTATAAAAATTTCACTGTGTCCGAGTGGTTTGAAAATCACTATAAGCTGTAGGTCACTTGTACAGGCTGCAGATTGTCAACGTATAACACTAATGTAATAAAACTTGTTACGAAACAAATACCTTAAGGTACCTGAGGCCCTTTTCAATTTTGCAATATTGTGCCACATATGATGAAATGAAATAAATGTTTTTATTCACAATTGGTTAGTAATACTTCTGTTTCTAGCCAACCAAACAGTTAAGAAGTGATCCATTACTTATCTACTTCCCTTCCCGCCTAGCCGGGAAATATATTCCTGGCTAGTTAAATGTAATCTCTTAAATGTCATTGCCATTTTGACAAGTCAACCTTATAGGTAATAAGACGTTCAGTCACTTTATTATGCTTTACGCATTTCTGGTGGAGTACACTCTAATTCACTATCAAACATAATGTTCAAATTAATACTCATAATTACATAAAAAGCAGTACACCTCGTGATAACTGAACTGACAGAATAAAGCCTGGTTTATGCAGCATTATCGTAGGCATTGTCTTAATAATAATCACTATCATAATCATAAGAAAAGAAATCCGTTATTCAACAATTTTAATATGACAATTCAGAGAACCTTTGACTCTGTAGATCGTTACGTGTAGAGGACAATAAAAATATGAGGCGAAAATATTCTGTATTAAACAAGATTTAGAAATACATGTGCTATTGTTCTGAACAATATGGTGACTCAGTTGTTAGCCGGACTGTTTTATTTTCTAAAAACTGTTTTCCCATGTTAAATGCCTATGACAACGCTTTCTAGGAACACACGGTACCCATGTAAAAATAAAATTTTGGACACATACCTCATTAAAGATATAATGAATCTAGATTGTGTCCGATAGAGGGTTAATATACTTTTCCTTGTAAATAATTGAGTGTATTACCCCAGCCTGTTGTAACCACAGAACAAATCGGCAACTATTTCCAATTTGGAACTATGCGGAATAGTTGTGAGACGTTCGGTTGTTTAGATTTGCATGATGAGATTAGCGAAGCTTTGCAACTGCACATCGGAGATGGAATGAGGAAATTTTGAAGATCCAAGTCATCTGCTAATGCAATCGGTTATCCGATCCTTGCTCGGCTAAGTTAACAAGGTTTGTGTAAACCAGACCTGCTCGCTAATTCGCGACGGAACTTAATTGCATAGTCCACTGCACCAGATGCAGGACTAAACAGCGAGAATCGCTTAGCAACATTTGGTCATGTACAGCATTTTTCGAATGAAATTCTTAGAACTAAACTCTTTTTTCTTGTACGAGTTTTGTTGACTGTAAAGCCGATGTCGATGATTATAATTCATTTGAATGATGGAGAATGAGAAAGAAGAAGAAATTTTAGCAATGAATGGTGAAGCGAATTTATATGTCACACTGTTTGATGAGAAAACTGATGGAAATAATTTCTTCTTTCTACAATTTTAAATTAAAAAAATTAAAATGTGTATAGTATAAGTAATTGTACTGTAGAAAATGTTGTTATTAATGTCAGTATTTCAGAGATTGTTTATCATAAACGAGATTCACATCTATAAACAACTATGAAAAACAAAATTTATCTGTCGTCCACTTTTCTTTTTTATTACATTTTCCACAATTAAAGCAAATAATAATATTTATGTAGGATTATTATATAAAGATTATATAATTGCCTACAGACCTCTATAATTACACTTACATAACTTCTGGCTAAACAGAAAAAAATATTAAATTATATTAACTTTACACATCATTTAAGTTGAAGAATGTCTATAAAACATGAGCTATTCATATGTTTACAAAATTTGACAAATCCTGTTGTCAAATTTGGTATAAATAATTTTAAAAGATAAAATAAGTAAGTATTGCAAAATACAAAAAAATGAAAGAATACAAGGAAATGATTTTAGTTACGCCAAAATAACTTTTCTTCGGTTTCCGATACAGTATTAGAAATTTGCTGCAAGGAAATTTCAGGTATGAATTGAATTAAACATATTCTAAACAAACTAATTTTAACACTAAATAAAAGTAAATGTAAATGTAATGAGAAAAAACTGTGCAGAATCAATTTAAATCCTAGCCTTATTCCGGATATGTGTTAATGTATTTGCAAATAAATAAGATAAGCTAATAAAGATGATGAAATTAGTGGAACATACGAGAAAACAAATGACTTATAATTGAATCCGAAATAGAATAAGGAGTTAGGCGCATGCTAGTAAATATTCCATTAAAATCCTAATAAACAAAGGCGCATTCACACAGAATTCCCGCGGTAACTAGATCACAGTTAGCGGGAATTGTACATGCTTGAGACGATGCAGTGACGATAGCATAAATAAAATTCAATTTGAATAAATTAGCGGTGTAAAGCGGTCTCACAAAAGCTTCTATAAACAATACACGCTCTAAGTGGAGGGTTACACAAAATTTCATTTTACTTTGCAGGAATTTATTATTAAATTGTTAGTATATTCTTAATGTAATACTAGGCTAAGACGCGTTCATTGTTATTGAAATTTCCTTTGCATATGAGAATGAGTTTATTGAATGTGAAACTATTTCAGACATGCACTGCAATATACTTCGCAATGAATACTCGTGTGCAATATCTAAATTATAAATACCGAATGCGAAATGAATGGCTTTATGACCAGATTAACTAGCTAGCTCATTTCATATAGAGATAAGATTATTGAAAAAATATATTTTTTTAAATCCACGCACTTTTCCATGTTCATGCATTTTTCACAATTACATTTATATTTTAAAGAACTTTAATCCATTTATTACAAGCATAAAATCAGGCTTATTCACGTGCATATTTTTAGCCAGTTTATAATGCTAAGTAACAATTTCTTGGTATTTTAAAGCAAATTATTGGGATTCGTATTCAGAAGACAATAATACGTTGTTATGGAACAGGAATTTTTATTGTTACTAGCAAGAAATAAATGCTCTGCCTGTGCGCTAACAACATTATTATAAAAGAATTAAAATGGCGATTGGTTTTCTGTTACTTATAAATGCTTTAATAAATGAACATGAAAGGTATGTAAATTATAATAAAATAAAAAATATGTACAATTTGGTTTTATAAATATACTGAATTACTTATCCATTTGATAAACGCCAAATTTTGCATAGAAATTTCTACAAAAATTTTGATATGCTACTTTTTATCTGTTTGTTTCATAAATTAGATTAAATTTTATTCTATTTATCTATATTTGCAGAAGATGATTTACTCTGTCGTAATATATGTTATGATTTTTTAAATAATTTACTTATATTTCTTACTGTTTTTGAAATTATTTTCGCTATTCTGTATGTATAATTAATTAATTAATGTATAAATTAAGGAATTAATTTATTTAAAAAGTATGAAATATTTGTACTACAATAGAAAAAAACCAACAAGCAAATGTGATAAATTAAATAATAACGTGTAAGAAATAACTCTCAGTGGAGTTTCTTTCAGTTTTATGTTGTTTTTAGTTCATAATTTAGATGCCAAATCTATAGAGGTTTAATTCATTTCAATTGCAGAGTCTGTTGGCTGTCAGTCTCCTACTAAAATCCAAATAAAAATGTCTAGTAAATCTCCAAATGATTTAGAATCGTGCAATGATTTAGAATCGTGCAATGATTCAACAGCTAATATGGAAGAACAAAGAATATTAGTAAGAAATGCATAGAATGGTCATGGATTCAAATATCAGTGATATCTTTATGCAACTTACTTCTTTATTTACTTTACGGTCAAAATCCCTGTGTAGTTTTAATGTTCCTACAACCAAAATTTAATAGATTTTACATCCCTGACATCCTGCCCTGCCATTCTTATCTTATTATTCCTTGGTCAATACCTGAGAATAATAGCCATTGCAATCCCGCCCACCCCTAATTACACCCCTGTATGTATATTTAGCCGCGTTGTTTGATTAGCCACGTAGTTCCTGTTGTCTCTTTCGTTCCGATCAGCGTTTCCTGCTCGGGTCGAGTTGTTTTTATTCCCGCCGCGTGCGGACTTTATAAGCCGTGCACATCGGGGTAATAGCGCTCGGGGAATGCCCCGTACCTCCGCCCCTGTAATGACATACAGCCACCCCTGACCTAAGCTGGTTTAAATATGGGTGGGTAATTATACGGATGGGATTGGCGATTTTGTGCGATGTTTTGGTTGCGATCGATTTTAAAGATTTGGATCTAGACTTCGTATATTGACATTTGCGTACTAATAATATTTTTAGTCCGTTGCTTTAGACTATGTAAACAGCTGGTTCTGTCGATATGCGCGCCAACCCGCGGATTTTTTTTATAATTAGCGGTGGTATCATGTACATGTCATCATATAGTGCAATTTTCATAATATAAAAGAAGTTTTGCAGGAGCAGAATATCTGTTGTAATAAGTTGTGCTTATAAAAGTATCTTAAAAGGGGAAAATACTATCAAAAAAAAGTAACTAAAAAAATGTTGTATTAAATAAAAATTACATGGTATGGTTTTGCAAAATTCGCCCCGTACGTTCAATAAAAAATAAACACAAATATCTAAGCCCTGACGTAGAGATAAACTTCAAAAAAATTTATGTTATTTTGTACATTTATACTGCATCTTACTTTAACGTTTTATATTTTATAGTTCTAAATTAAACGTATTCTATCATTCGTAATTATATGTTTTACATAAATATAACTAATTATTGTAAGAATGAATTTTTATTAATTAGTAATATGAAAATAAGAATAATATAAAGTAAGAAAATGTTCTTTAAAAAACAAGATGACATGATTATAAAGCAGTATGAAATTAAAATTGAACACTATAATTTAAATTTGTGATCCAAGCATTTTATACATATAATATACATGTTTATACATATAATTTTCTTGATGTTTTAATATTTTATAAACATTTACCTACCATATATTATCAGTATTTTTATTTCAAATGATTACAGCTTAATGATAATAGATCCATTGTAGATTGTTTTTGCACTTGCAAAAAAGGAAAAGTTTTTTTGTAAACCTGCGGCCGCGAAATGTCAGTATATTCTCTATAGAAAACAATGCTAAGTTATATGGCAATAAATAAAATGACACTGTTTCATCTTCTCCGTACTTGCTTTTATATTTGATAACACAAGAATTATTATTACAGTTCTTCGCTCGCTGAATTTGAGTTCATTTTTAATAAGCTATCAACATTGCCATTGGCATTATACCAACGCTAATTCGCAATAGCCTCACATTGCGCCGCTGCGATAGTTGCTTGCTTAGCCTATTAGATTTTAATAAAACTTCATTTATAAACTTCTGAAATATTCTATATTTTGCAAAGGTTACTAGTATTGATTGATATATAATTACAGTTTTATATAATAGTCTTCGCATAAGACACAATGTAATGAATGTGCAGTAGTATTTTGTATTCTTTACAGAAAAACTTCTTGAGGGAATGACCAATGCACTTCAATTCAAGTTCAGTTGAAGTGTGTGTCTACTTCTTTCTTAAACTGCTTCTAAAATTCCCTAGTGAGGGATTCTTCTATTTTTATTTCAGATTGTCCGTGAGATATATACTAAATACTGCTTTCAAACTAAAATATATAATCTACCACGATCTATCTCGGAACTGACATATCCTAAAATAAAATCATATAGTTACATCACAAAATACGACAAAAAATATAGGTATACATATTTTACTAACTAGGAAGGCATGTAAGTATGTCGTAACATTTAAGGAAGTTGTAATAGACACAAGTAATTTTGAGGTTGTTAAGATGTATGTACCGTGTTGGTTGTTATATTCTTGTTGCTATTAAGATTTGTTACTCACTTTGTAAACCTTTATTTATTTTAACTGTTTATTCACCAGGGAAAGTAACTTTTACAAGCTACTAACCAATAATAGTTGTACAATCTTGGTATTTTATTATTTGACGCTTGATTGGCCAAGGGAAAGTTTTTACATTTTTAGACTGTTACTCAACTAGAAACTTCTTGTATAAGTCAGTTGATTGATAACTTTTAAGTAACAAGTATGTGTGTGTGTGTTTTATATATGTTGGCTGAAAGATTTGTGATAAATAATTTGCATGTTATACTCGATTATATTTTAAAAACATATTTATGTAAATCTGTTACCTGAGTCGAATGTATGTATGTGTATCTGATTGTATGTTTTGTATTTTATCGACACCCTGATGAAGACTGAATTACAGTCGAAATGTTGGTGTATCAGTGGATTTTATTAAATGACTAGAACTCTAAAAATAACTTTCCTTTTATAATACTTTAAACATTAAATAATAAAGGTATTTATAATACTTACGCATGAAATGATAATTTTGTACATCTACCCAAACAAACAATGCAACTGTTATATAATGTTAATCATTTTCTTAGAATAATTTGACATATACATATATGACGATGACATACAAAATGTTTGCCATGCAGTGTCACCAACATTTGCAATAATATATATGATTATATTTGAGTTGGTAATGCACAAGTTAGGCATGAGCATTGAATACTTCCGTCTCATATAATAAAGAGGGGAATATGTTTTGTCTTTTTATGTTTGACCAAAATCTAGAATGTCTTACAAATCTAGTGATATATGATCTAAGGGAGGACCCCATTACCTACATTAAAATTTATCTAAATTACAGTGACAAAAATTGTATCTAAGTGCCGTAATTATGATGAAATTTTTTAGGAGGAAATTTTTGGTCTTTTATGTTTCCTCCTACATAACCATATCGAAGTTCCCAATATACCTATTCTACTCAAAATATGAAATTATTTGTTAATTGTCATCTGTCAAATTGCAAATTGCCACGGATATATTTGATATTTAGTTTCAACTCGATGATAATATACACTAATAGGCATTAGATAATTATATTGTTCTGTTTATAAATTTGGCAAAATGTCAAGCAATACAAATAAAACGAATATTTCCACTTGACTTCCGTGTTTTGTTACCAAAATTTAATTTAGCTAATTCCCTCCCCAATAAGCAAAACTCAAAATCCGCTGACTGTAATTGCGGGAAAAAATGTTCATTTCTTCCGGCAACCCTTACTTTTAATCACCCCGGCTTCTTTTGTCTCTTTTGTTTTTTTATTGCATCCGAGATTCGCGCAATCTCAGCAGGCCTGCGCCATCTTGTCACCCTTGCCCCCCTGCCCCCCTGGCCGCCCTGGGGGGCTATTAGCCCCTAAGCGACGCTCGCTTGTCTATGTTTAGTTTGCGTGGCGTTGGCGCACCTTTCGCTGCATGTTTCCCAGCCTGCTTAACTATTCTTTTGAGGGAATTTATTTGAGAATTGTTAACGACAAGTTTGGGGTGAAAAGGGTGCATAAATTTATGTTATTTTAGTAGGTAACTGCCCTTTGGAAATAAGTGAGCAAAATAGGTTTATCGCCAGAATGTTTCTGGTAGTGACTGATTATAATACTTAATAAATAAAGGAAATTTGAAAATTAGAAAAGCGGTAAATTTAAAGTAAATAAACAAATTTATGTTATTGATTATATAAATACTGTTGAAAACTAATTATTTTTTAATTTGATGACATCTGATCATTATTAAATGATAGAGGTATTATATTCGTTCGACATTTATTTATATTAATAAATTTATTTTTTGTATATATCAATTAAAATGTTAATATTTTGAAAGTGTCAGAACAGTGAAAAGTTATTGCTTTTTAAACGTCATTCAAAATTATTTTATTTTTGCACAGCAGTTTCGCTTGTGCTCTAAACCTAAGCCACATACGTAAAAAAGACCTAATTTCGCACGTGTATCATAAATTGCTATTCTGAAATTGTAGATTTAAAAAAAGATCTTGCATTAATACTACCTATTAACTAAATTTCAAATATAAACAGAAGGATGTACCTAATAATTGATCAGAAAAAAAAAATGTAGTACCTACTCATAAATAAATAAATAAATATAAATTACATAAGTGTCAAAGATCTAGTTATTATAGTCAATCAGAGGTTATGATAATGAAGAAGCTGGAGATTACGAAAACGAATATGCGGGATGCGAGAAAAATTATAAAAAAAACGATGACGAAGAGTGATTTATAAAATATACAAATTTATGGTCGCTAATTACACGAAGAGTGTACCATATATGAAAAATGGCAACAATATGTTAACCAGTTCATCTTCTTATAACATTGGTTCGTCTTATCTATATAGTGGAGGAGAGTTGGAGTTTTTTGATCTCTTATGTAAAAAATTGACTTTATGGACTCATCTGTTAAACTGAATTAATCTATATTTTAAAAGTATTATATTTTTGCAGTTTATTTTAGCACTACCTAAAATAACAAAAATATCATTTTATAATATTATTGGTGAATTTATCTGATTTCATATAGACGACGTCTAAGCAGGTTTAACATAAATGAAAACTATAAAGAAATATTTGACACATTGACAGTAGATTTATTAACACAGCCATCCCCATCTCTGTTGCTAGCTGACGTTTTACAAGCACATAATGTTTATTTGTGTTTTTAATTAATAGTTTAACGATTTCGGAAAAAAATTAATGTATACCTAGGGACGGAAGTATTTTTTATTACACACATGGTTTATTCTCCTCGGCTATCACATCGTAGAATAAATTCAATATGCGTAATAAAAAACTATACTTTAGTTCTTTAATATATAAATAACTGTTTCTGTTTAGTTTTCAGAACTTAGTTTAATTTTTTTTTCTTTATTCTTAAAAGTAAGCCTACATTATATGTTGTTATGAATAAATTTAGTTTTTTTTAATATTATTCAATATTATAGAGTAATAATTATTTTTCCAAAAAGTCCACTTACCCTAGTGGAGAAGAGTTGAACTTTTTTAATCTCGAATAGAATATTTGTTTTTGTAGTTTTCAAAACATAATTTAAATTGTTTCCTTATTCTTGTAAGTAAACCTTGATTATATGTAGTTACAAATAAATTTTGTTATTTATATATGATTCAATATTATAAAGAAATAACTATTTTACAAAAACTATATATTGCTCACAAAAATTCTCATAAGAAATACACTATAAATAATAATATTCGTACTAGCAACACTCGTAAAACCATATATTACTACAACTTAACATCCCCTACTAACGTATCTGTTCTATCCGAGTAGTAGAAGCAGCTAACTCCAACAATTACCAAGTAGTAGAATCAGGGAATCAAGTCTGGCTGTGTACGGCAGTATTTCTTCCTCGCAGCAACAAAGTTTGACAAAACAAGGCTGGAATATATCATAGATAAGCCAAATTGCTCGTGCCACTCTCCAAATATTCTGATATCTTTGTTTTCCTACGCGGAATTGCAGTTGGCAAAAACTTGCGACCTGCTAGCCGGCTAGACATTAGTGCTTCTTTGTATCGCGGCAACTTTTCCAACTATGAACAGTCTGTGACGCGAATTCAAAGCCAGAAAAATGGACTGACAGCGGACTTTGTCACTTCAAACTTTAGAGAAATGCCTCTCATATTTTTTGTGCTTAATACATAAATTTTACGGGCAGCGGTGGATCATTTAGTTAGGGGATGCAATGAACAAACATTTAACATCGCTTTTTGGGCATTTTTATTTTAAAAACGGGAATATCGGTGTGCTTTCAGAAAACAAACACTTAATTTGGGTCTAATGAGCAGATCTGAAAACTAGCTGTTGTTGGAGTTAGTGTTAGTAAATAATCGTAGATTAATAGATGCTTTGTTCTTGCAAAACCAATATGTCCTTTCTAATTGCTTGAGCTAATTACTGCTTTTTACTCTTAGAAGGTTTTTAAACATCTGTCATCGTTTTATTCATAGCATTTTTTAATTCATTTTTCAAAGATTCAGTATTGTTGACTTCTAGAGACGAATTTTAAAAACTGATTTTCAATAAAAATATACCGAATAACCAGTATATTTATGTTGAATACCGTTACTGTATATCGAATAATTTTTGTACGGAATATCAGTTTTCGGGATCCCGGCATTAGCACGCTCCGACTATGAGAGGATTGTGATATCTGGAAGTCAAATATTTATCCAAATAAAAATACCACTGTGTCCGAGTGTTTCGAAAACCACTATAATTTGTAAGTTCCATGCAGATGCTGTAGGCTGACAAGATACGCCACTAAAATGCAAATTAAATTTGTCACGAAACGAGTATCTTACTTAATCGAAATCTTACCATATCTAGAAATGTTGTAATTAGATGAGGATGATAATATTTTTTTATCATTTTACTTCGTACGTAAATACACAATCCTGTCCTTTTCTACCATCTGTTGTATTGTAGAGATTTTGTGACTTGTTCTACTTCTTAATTTTCTTCCTCCAGCTTTTACTGTCTCTTCACCACTTTTTTGGTCCAAGCGCATCATTTTCTGTTACTCTTTGACTTCGTCGTTCCATTTTATTCTTGGTCTACCTCTGTTTTTCTTTTTTTGGGTTACCCATTTTCCATATTCGCTTTGCTAATATTGTACATTGGACATTTTGCATAGATGCCCATATCATCTCAATGTATTTTCTTTTGTTTCAAAATCTAATTTCCAAAACATGTTATTATTTAGTGACAATGTTAATCTTAATAGGTGTTCTCGTAGTAGTTTGAGGTTATTTTAATAATTTGAAGTTTCCAAAGAAACAAAAACTGTAAATCTGTAGCTGCTGCAAGTCTCACAATCCTGATTTTATTCCACTGGAGCGGATAACGTGGAAACCGCTTCGTAGTCTGCGAGGGATTTGCTACTCGCTAAAGTGGCTTTTATAAATTTTCTCTTTTCTTTGCAACAACAAAAACTTAAATTTATAATAGTAAGTTTGTTTTCTAGTGTTAGCTGCGTGGAAAGGTGACGACCGCGTTATGTAAATGCCTGTGCCGGGTCGTTTTACGGCCTTCGCAACCGCCTGACAATATCTGAAATTTTGATTTTATTGCCCCGCCAGATTAAATGCTGAATTTTGCTCTAAACTTGCTCTACATGTCTTCAATTTATTGCATCGTTTCAATATTATTCTAATGTCTAATAGAATCTTCTCCGTAAAATTACCCATAAAATATTACTAGAAATAAGTCATTTTAAAAACATGTGCAACATTCATCAAAAATATTTGCCTGAATTTATTAACCCATCTAGTAAGTTGTTTGGTTTAGACAATAATCAATTTAATCAATTTTTTATGTTTAATGAATACAACAACTTATTTAGTTTTAGTTCAGTAATTATTTATTTATTAAACCCAATGTTTCGGCAGCATAAATTGCTGCCTTCTTCAGGGTAATGACATTTATAAGTTATAACAAACCAAGAAAACAAATAACTAAGAAATAAATAATTACAGAACTAAACCTAAATAATTTTTTTTATTCATTAACTATGAGTTCTGAAAAATATTTTATTATTTTTTTTTGTTTGTTATTAAGATATAGATATATATGTACAGGGTAAGTGGGGCAGAGATGGAATTTTGGTCTTAAAAGTACATTAGAGTTATATATCTCTCCTAGGGAATGTTAATTTTATTGTATAAAGACAATGTAAGTATATATACACAATTAGATAACTACTACTTTGGTAGGTTTGAACTAATTATTTATAAACATACTTTATAAACACGTGCGTAAGACTAACGTAATGTAAAATCGTGGTTCTATTTGTAAATAGTCGTTCGTAAGTAATGTGGTCCATTTAATCTCTGCTCTGAGGACAGATGGACCTCCTATGCTGAGGAGAGATGGACCACAGGATTTTTATTGTTAAAAAGATCAATTATACCAGGTAAACAGGAAAAAATCATTCGCACATAGAAAGGTAGACGATCTAGTTGCTCTTCCATGAATTCTGAAGAACTGTTTTTAAATGGTTAATCATAGGGTGATGATAATAAAGAATCTGAAGATTCTGAAAACGAATATGCGGAATGCAAGGAAAATTATGTAAAAAAAAAAAACGATTATGAAGGATAATTGTATAAAATGTGTAGTTTGTGGTCGCTGTTTACACAATGACAACAATATGTTAACTAGTTCATCTCCTCATAACCTTGGTCCGTCACCTATACAGTGGAGGAGAGTTAATTTTTTTTGATACCGAATAAAATATTTTTTGTAGTTTTCAGAACATAGTTTAATTTTTTCTTTATTCTTATATGTAAGTCTAAATTATATAAATAAATTTTGTTTCTTAAATACTATTCAATATTATAATTATTTTTCAAAAAAGTGGTCTATCTTACCCCCACTTACTTTATTTTTATTTATATTTTACATGGAAATATTTATTCTCTATTTTAAACATTAATGCTACAGTTTTCAATATAAAATTGCTTTAGTATTCACTGAACAATATATCAAAATATCACCCCGCCTACTACGTGTAAGATCATAGATAATGTATCGTTCTAAAACAGTTACCCTCTGAATTTGGAAGGGTACATAATTATTAGGAAAGGAGGGTTTTCTATAAAACTCTCCCCTGCTTTCATCTGACTATTTATCAATTTAATCACGCCCTTTGCTAGTTTGAAATAGAATGTAAAAGACGTTATATAATACAGGAAATTAAAGAATGTTATAAGAAAGGGGTAGCTGTTCATGTAATCTAAATTATAATTAAGATATTTATCAGATGTCACTTTTTGGGAACTTTAGCTGTCATGTATAGTGCATCTAAAAAACAATTTTATGTGTAAAATGATGAAATTCAAATTTGGATTGCCAGAATTATAACCGTTATTCTACCACATTAAAAATTTGTTTTAAAATTAGAAGATACATGTATAGCTAAAAAAAGAGATCGTAGAATTTGACCTCGGGTTTTTAAATTACGAATCTCAACAAATAACAAATTAGTGTTGCCATCTAGACTAAACAAGACAAGACTTTGTAAATGTTGTTTTAATTAACCAGTGCATGTGTTTTGGACAAGAACAGAGACAAACTCTTTGGCAACTTTATTTTCTATTTCTATTTCTATCACTGTAATAGGTACTATAAAATGAGCTGTTTCAATTTTTTTTCCTTACCTTACCGTTCTATAGTTTTTGGTTTTTGTTAAGATGGATTTTGAAAGGATTTTCTTATTTGGTCTTCAATATTTAATATATTAGTTTATTAAAATAACAGCGTATTCTTCAGCGACCGACCGAAATACGATTTTCAGCAGAAACCGAAATCGTAACCAGATATTCGGCATCTCTTCTAGTTCTAGTTAAAATTTACTTAAATTTTTATTATACACGGAAATCTATTGGTTTTCTTACATTTTAAGGTACATTAAATAAAAGGTTTTAATTTATTAAAAAATCACTTTATGTTTATTAATTAATTAATAATCGGCCAGAACTATCATTTTTTTGAAATGTGAAAATAAGTATTTATCAACAATATAATTATTTATTTAATGAGTAGGTACGTAAGTAGGTATAAGTAAATCTTCTTGATATAATTGATAGGAATATCTATCAAAAATAGAAAGCCTCTCGCTCTTGTCTTAGTTGTCTGTAAGAAAAATTGAATATCGACTGTTAGAGCGCTAGTATTTATAATCCGGCATTTGAAACCGAGAATATCCTTTAAGAAAACAACGTAGAAAATCCTGTTCTTTATCTATCCGATAACTGAAAATTCAAATCCATGGCGAAGCGTTCGAAGCCATAAATACAATCCCCTCATATATAATTCACGTCTCGGCCGTCATTTTTCATCTTAATCAGCGAGCAAACGCGGAAAAAACACCCCAAGTAATGATTCCATTTCTAGTCTGTCAGGGCCGGCGTTAGCGAATAAACAAATGAAGGCATGGCAAGCTGCGATCCGCTGGCATGATAACACTGCATTTGTCAACTTGTCGCTAGTGTCCGATTGTTTTCTACTCGGTCTCTATCACTGATTGATAAATGACGTATAGATGTGGTCGTTCAGAGATAAGATTTATTTCTCAATGGGCTAAACAGATGTTCCTTCTTCATTTGAATAATACAAGACGTGTGTGCTTATGGATAGTGCTGGCTATTTATAAGGTCTAGGCGATAAATGTCATCATTGTTTACATGAACATACAAGAAAATGGAATAGCATACTTTTTAAAATCGCTGTATTTTTTCTCCAATGTTTAACCATCATTCAACTACTAAGGTCTTATGAAGAACCAGTCCCCAGTATTCGAAACCAAAACTCTAAATTAATTTAACAGAATAAAATTGTAAGGAATAATTTTACCTCCCGCCTATCAATGTATGGATAAAGGAGGTATTGTTTTTGGTTAAATTTCTCGACTGTGAGTTTTCAACATATGAATACGATTTTACTATTTTTAAAGTGATGTCTGCATGTCCGTGTGTGTGTCTGTGCCGATTTTTCGTCCACGATAACTCCAATACAATACATGTAAAAAATACAATATTTGATATGTAAGACATATTCAAATGTGATGAACTGATTAGATTTTAACTACAATTGGTTAACTGGAAGTAATACTTTACTCATTATTTATGATATGTACCTACACCTATGAAAAACAATCTACAAGTTTACAGTCTTGAAAGAATGTCTTAAATTCATTGCAAATTTTAATTTCTGCAATGGTGACATTTGACGTTTGAGGTTTGTAATTGATATTATAACAAGTACAATTATTATTTGTAGTTGTTATGAGTTATGGAATTTCATTCTTGATTTGATAAATTAATATTTATTAATAACGTGAAAGCAGTAAACTGTTGAACAAACCACGGATGTTATGTATAGCGCACTAATAAATTGAATAAGAACTGTCTGCGAATTTTGGTTGAGCTTTTGAAATTCATAATTTTCATATGAAATAGCCATAAATTTTTTTTATCTGCCTATTTAATCAGGAAGCAAATAGTTGGAAATAACAAAAAAATATATATTGAAGATCATTTGAAAGGAAAACTTCCCATTTTTTGTGTGTTCGTCCTATCGCTACCAATTTCCGTGATGTTATTCTTTCGATGTAGTGGTTTGGAATAGTGCATCCATTTATTAAGTCTCCTATCTCGCTGAAATAAGTCAGAAGGCAAATGTCCATCATAAAGTTTCATTTGAATAGTTCCGTCTTGACGCGAATCTTTACGCTAGGTTCAATTCGTTGCGTCATTTTTCACGAGATTTTCCATTCAAATGAAGATACATCAAGTGTGCGGCAAAAACAAAGGCGCAGCGAAATCGAAACAGCCATCAGACGACAAATAATATGCAAAAGAAAATGTCGATTGTCATTTGTCATGATTTTCTACGCAGAGTATCCGAGCGATGGATGGATAGCTGGGATACAAAAAGGGAATCATTAATATTGAACCGGCGCGATGGAAATTAGGAAAAATGATTCTACTTTCAAGGTTTTGGGGAATGTGAAGGGATTAACGAATATTCAGGTATAAAAATATATTGGCTGGTGTAGGTAGCATTAATACTCTACTAGCTGGTGACTATCAGGTTATTATAAGGCTGAGACTTGTTGATTCAAGGTCATAGAACTGTATAGGGGAACATGAAAGGTACCGACACGGAGTGTCGCTTCTGTATGTAACTATTCTGTAATATGGTACTAAATTACAATGATCAATGATTTTGATATTGCATAATGAATTGAAGATGAAAATATTATGGGTGCCGCATCTGTTAAGTATGGGCTACAAAGTTGAACAGGAACGACTTTCGGTACTTAATTTGGTGAAGTTGAAGTATAATCCGAAGAAATTTTGGCATCGAATAATAACGGCTGATGAAACCTGGATACGTAATAGGCCTGTTTCACTATCCTGCTTTTTTAAAAAAACATGTTGCATCTTAATTTTAGTTGCGAATAGAATATAATAAAATAGAAAAATGTTAAATTATTGACATTTTAATATTACTAATTATCAATTAAAAATTCACTGTGTTCAAAACGAACGCTATTTTGCTGACGAAAGCCGTACGACTAACGCATGCGCACAACAGTCGTAAACAAGTAGTTGTGAAGAACGTTTGTCTTTTCATACATCATTCGAATGTTTGTGTTTGACGCCGCTAATTTTGAAGAAGTTATTGTGTATTCAGAAAGAAACGAAATACGCTAGGTATTATCACTACGCCTGTTTCACTCATTCCAGACTTCTCTTTCTAAGCAGTGAGTGTGACGTCACTTTATACTACTGTTTCTCGCGAGAGTATATTTTTGGAACTTTGTGAATTTTTTGTGGCTATATGCAGTATTTTTTTGCGAAATAAAAAAATATGTATGTCATATTTTTAAATATAGATTAACATATAAAAAAATCAGAAAAGCATAAACAACCCTATTATACACCAGAAGTGAAATAACAATCGAAGCAATGACCAAAGGTTGTTGAAGACCATATTCTTGATTAAAAAGGTTATTGCCACTGTCTTTTCGACTGCAGTGAGATTCTACTTCTCGATTATTTGTAGAAAGATAGAACAATAACAGGAGGACACTATGCATCCATTTTAGATAAACTGCTCGATGCAATAAGTAGCAAACGGATACAATGAAAGCAAAAATGATTTCTGTTTCTTCGGAATATGCCAGCGATCACACTATGATTACTTCAATGGTAGAAATAAATTAATTGCATTGCAGTTCGATGTTTCCGCATCCTCGACAGAGTTACTAATAAAACTGTTTAAGCGTGGGGATCTCGAAAACTATAACGGATACAAAGTCGGTTAAATTAGACTAAAGTTGCCTCATGAAAAATTTACATTTTTGTTTATATCTAGTCACGTATGCATTTTCTGGGAAAAACAAAAACATGTATAAAATGACCCCCACATGAGGCAACTTTTATCTAATTTAACCGGCTTTGTACATCTCTTGTAGTTCTCGAGATCCCCATGCTTAAACAGTTTCATTGCTCACTCTGTATATTCGCTAGATTTGACCACTCCAATATTTTCCTGCTTTCCAATCCAGAAACTTGGCTTAGTGGAAAAACATTTGGGTCAAATGAGATTGATAAATATTTTAACAGTTTGATAAAACTTATTTTTCTGAAGGAATAAATAAAATTTTTGTCGATAAGTGTTTGTTTTCTTATGTAGGCACACTACTTATTGATCCACCCTCGTATGTTGATTTTCTCCGATTGGAATGAAATACTTAAACTGAGGTTCTTCCATTCGTGACAAAATCGTCTACATTTATAGTTTTTCTCCATTCAAATGTACGCAACAAAAACTGGAAATAAAGTGAGTCTCCGGTGGCACTTACGTCTTCGTCTTGATAAATTTATTTTAAAACACGACTACGGTAAAAAGAGTTCATTTCTCAAATAAAAAATCAAATATAAAGTGCTAGAGTCGCTTGAAATTCACAAAAAGCGGCACAAAAACCCGAATCAATTCACGAATTCACGTGTTCAGATCCGGACTGGCTGGTTCCGGAAAGAAACCCGCTATTCATTACCGCCATTGACGCTGGGACGTACGTCGTAGCTAGCGCCAGCGCGACGCCTGATTTATGGATATAAATTTGTTAGCCGCACTTGTATTTGAATAAAGTTACTTTCCGTACTTCTTTCCGGATAGTGCGGGGTAGAACCTGTGTTTTCATGCCTAATTCCGGATTTCAATTGTAAATGAGACTCATTTACGACCTAGAGATTCTCTAATTGGTTGCTCTGTTTATTATTTTAATCTACTCTTTAGCTTAAAAATAGAACTCTGCTTTCCATTTACATCAAAATTTAATAGATAAGAATAAACGAATTTAAATAAAACACTTTATTATTCCTAAATAGTTATTTAATGTGACGATCGTTTCGTTCTGTCAGACTTCTTCAGACTAAGGAAACGATCGTCACATTAAATAACTATTGTGGAATAGCCAAGTGTTTTATTTATAATCGTTTATCCTTATATATTAAATATGTTCCACCAAGTACCGACTACGAAATCTCTTTCAATTATCAAAATTTAAATTCTCAATTCTAATTTCTATTTTGTAGTTGAGCTTATTTAATTTATACGGACTGTAAGTAGATCATAACATTCGAGATGTTATCATAAGAGAATAGTTTTACAGGATGGGACATCGTAACCTACCTACTTTTAATAGATAATTATGAAGGGAGGGTATGTCGTAGAAAAGTCAGGATAGTCGCAAAAGAAGCAGATATTCAGGAAGTTATGTTCATAATTCCCTTCAATCGTAAATATGGCGTGGTCCAAAAAGCAGTGCACTTTTGCCTTCGAAACATACTTTTCAAAACACTACTGAATCGCAGCGGTGCAGCGTGCGTTTCATACTCGTTATCAAATTGGTTGCCGACTAAATATTTATATTTCTATTGGTGGTTGACAACTTCAAAGAAACAGAAAATGTGTCTATAAAAAAAATGACGGCAATAGATCGAAGAATTGGTTCTTACTATTTTGAAGGAAATCGCGTTACCGTGGATTCTGTTTGGTATGTTACCATAATTCAAAAGTTTTTGCAACAGCTCTTGAAGAATTTAATGCAAGAAATGTCTGGTTCCAACAGGATTGAACCACAACCCACACAGCTCGAAATTTAATGGCTATTTTGAAAACACACGGTAAAACCAACTGTAAGCTCGAAATGTGCCCTAGTAGAACATTGTCAAAAAGATCATTCTTTTCAATATGAAGTCAATAAGATGCTAACTACGAAGAAGAACTTAACTTACTCTCGAAAGTTATATACATAGAAGGATCAATCTGTTAATGCACAGACCGACATTCAGAATTTCAGATCGATTTATTTTGGGATTTTGAGAAAACATTAGTCACCCACTACGGTTGTACGGTCGTGGCGTGTCTTGTCTGATCGTGTAGATAAGCAACATAGCCCCCCTTGTCCAATTGGATGGGTTGCCGCACAACGACTCGGTGTGTGCTGACCTTGCAGAGACTGTAGGCTGACAACCTGCTTCACTAAAATGCAAGTAAAACCTGCTACGCAACAAATACTTCAGGTACTTGCGGTCTTGTTCCACATAGGAATGTTGTGCCGTTGATGGAATAGAGAAAACATTATGGACAATTGTTATAATAGTTTATTCCCTGTGTAGTTACATTTCTTGTGATATTTAGATTTATGATATTTAATTAGCTTTACATTAATTGTATAATCTTGTTTTGCTGTTTTCAGGCCCTTGATTGGCTAGCAGTAGTTTACAATTTTCAATTATTACTGAACTTGAAACTTCTTGCGTTAATTGGTTGATAACTGTTAAGTAACATGAATGTGTGTGTTTTATCTATGTTTGTTTCATAAAATCAATCATTTGTTTTTATTTATCAAACCCCAAATTTAACACTTAGTTCATTTGGAGTCGAAACGCGAAAAGTATTATTTATTAAATGCAAGTTTTATTGTAAGAGGTGTTACAAAAAACCAAGTGTTGATGACATGAATTCATTCATGTACTACTGTAGAGGAGACCCAAGATATTTTATAAACTACAAAGTACACACCACAAACCACCGGCCACAACAACCCACATATATTTTCTTGTTACCCTCCTTGTAAATTACACTCCCCCTCCTTTCAGCGACAAAACGTCTTGAACTTGTACAATTATTCATAGCCGTCACACTTGGCTGTGAAACTCCGGGTCGGACTAAGGAACTCAACTCCCAACTTCCCGACCCGACCGCCGCCACTGGGGGACCGGGACCGGACCCTATATGTCTCACACTCTAAGTTTTTAATCCAAGAAGTGAAGTTGCGAAGTTAGTTGGGGTTTTTTCGATTGTTGGTGTGAAAGTTTGGATTGGATACGGGTTGTTTGGATGTTAATTAACTTGATGGGGGTACCGACGGACGTTGTTTATCAGGTTTCATATTTTTTGCACTTAATTGAAAGTTTGAGAGGTTTTGTCATTGTAAAAAAATTGAGTACTTGGAAGAATAATGCTTTACATTCTAAGAAAACTTTAAATTTAATTACCACTCAAATACTAACGTCGTATACGCATACGAATAGAGTCGAATCACAGAATAGTTATATACAAAAGCGACACTTCGTGACAGTACCTTTGATGTTACTCTATTCAGTTCTATGACCTTTAAATTTCTTGGCTGATTTACGCTCGAAATTAAAATTTTTTTGAATGACAAAATAATTTTTAGAATATAAAAATACTAAAAATATAAATTTATCAATATAAAAAAAGCAAATTAGATGAAATAAATAAATACGTAATTATATTTTGCAAACATTTTTATTAAATAATATGTCTGTATTTTGCAATTTCATCAATAAGCACAATTTTCTATTTCTTTCTTTTTTAGTTAGATGTAAAATTCCTAATATTACTTCATAACATAAAATATTCTGTGTTATATATATATATATATATATATATATATATATATATATATATAATTTTCTTAATAATTTAAGTGAAGAATTTCACGAGCTGAAACACAATTTTTTTACTAACTCGTATAAGCGATATCCTACATCAATTTTTCAATATTTATATAAAAAGTATTTTCTAAACGAAATATGTAATTATAAAAATATTCGTGTGTTGTTTTTAAATTTACAAACTCAGAATTCTTAAAATTATGATCTTTATAATGTATAAATATATTGTTAGTATTGTTACCTAATTCGAAATTTTCTTGAAGAAACGTCTTACTACTCTCCTGATAGATTTAGAGCAACATTACAAGAGGATAAAATTGTTCAAATTTAAATTCTACATCAGATAGGATTACAATTGATGCAACAGCACGTTTGCAGCACGAGATATATTAAATATAAAATGTAATATTTTCGATAAAAATCAGAATCAGACAGCCTTGGAAATAAAAGTAAATATTCATGTGACAGTTTAGTGAAATATCATACATTATAAATCCTGTTGTCTGTATTTTAATATTATTATAGTTGAATTTAGATTCTGTTTCTTAAACAATATAAAATATTACAAAAATATAAAATTATCTATAATGACATATCATCAACTATCACAACTGACACATAGATATTTCCTTTTATTTCCATGGCTGTCTGATTTCCAATGTAAATATAATATTTTATATTTAATAAATCTATTAAAAATGCGCTAAATGTAATTCTACCATTATAATAAAAAAAAAACTTCATAAATGCCTGGACTTAATATGGAGCCCTGTGGGACATATATTCTTTGGTTATATGTTATACTTTTGCCCTCAAAAATACCATTATCGTACAGGCACCTTACGAACGTATAGACATCTGAGAATAACACTTACGGAAAACTATCTTGGGTTTAAACACATCATGTAACATATTTTATTATGTACTTGTAAAATGATCGCAGTGAAACCTTCACTTGTGATGTTTTACATGTCAAACATCAATTCCATCAAAACACGCTGTAAAACTCAGAACAGCATTAACAAAACTAGATTAGATTTTAAGCAGAACTGTCATGAACTTGTGTGATATAGACATACAATTTGCTTCATACTGATTAGTTAGTTACTAGTGATAGCAAGAGAGACAACGTGATACTAATATACATACTGTAGAAAGAGATGCGCAAAAAGTATGTTATACATGTTGGAAACACTAAGTTTTATAGGGCGTATATTGCATATTGGTATCTAGATAAGTGCAAAATTACGGGTCTAACTCTATATATTATTTGACTCATTAAACTCAAGAGAAGAGTAAACTACGGACTTACAATTTTCTAATTAAATAACAAATAAAACAAATCTGTTAACAAACTAAACCGTTAGATATAAAACTAAATACAGCTTACTTCGTTTTTGTGAATATTATGAAACAAATAAATGACAGAGAAATGGAAGTCAAAAAATTATTGGTGGTAAAGAAAAAAGTCACGTGCGTGTCCAAGATATAAAATCATAAAAATTTATGTCGAAGTACAAGAATGAACCGTGCTTTAAAATCGAGAATAATTTAAAATTTCAAGGACTGACGATAAAGTTATAGTTTGCTCTAAACTCCATCTACAAATTTGTTAAACCTTTGAATAAAATTTCTACCAAGGTTCTATGTATATTTCATAATATCATGCAAATAAATGCGCAAAATTTGGCGTATGAAATGTAATACAAGTCAAGCGCCGAGCTAACTTGACTATGTTAGTGTATAACTTATCGTTTTTACATCATATAACTATTTCGAGGATGACATACGAGATATTGAAATGTCACCGTTGATACCAATAAATTTCACATCAAACAGAAATGGCTTTCCTTCAAGGGACATAAGTTTGCACCTTTCGTCCAATTACGTAATCTTTCTCGGATTTTATTGGGCAAGATTTTACTCCCCAATAAGGATTTTGATAAATTATGTTTCTGGGTCTCTAAAATTCATTTTTACTATTTTCACGAATATGTACAAGCATACATGAAATGGATATTGTAGTGGGTACTTGGTACTAAACAAAACAAAAATACACTTGATTATTCCACAATTGATTATTATATTAGTGTCGATCGTTTCGTCCTTTCGGAAATCATCAGACTACAAAATTAGAGTAATACACCTGTTTATATACAATTACATGTTAAGTAAGGGTGAAGTGTTTAGTTCAATCTGTTCATTGGCAATATTTTTCTTAGAATTAATAGCTCGCTAAGTGTAATGTAGAAAATTCCTCATTAAATGAATGTGCATTGTTGATACAATGTTCTGGAAATCATGAAATTATAAATTTTTTGTTTATTGAATTTATATGTACTTTAATTCTTATTCTAAAACTAATCCCACTTTGATTAATGTAAATAGCTTTGCAATTTTATAAATTCCGGTTTGATCTTTTATTTCTGTTTTTTCTCTATTGTTACTTAATAATTTCCTTAAATTTATTTTATGATTTTATTTATGATGTAGTTAATACAGTATCAATTAGAAATAACCTGTTCTGTTTTACAATAAATTTGACTTTAATATAATAAATTTAGTGAAAATATTAAGTAACAATAAAGAGAAAATAGAAATAAAAGATCAAACCAGAATTTATCAAAGAGAATGTAAGGATATAAAACTACTACATGGTTGATTTCAGACAAAAATGCGCTCTCTACCAGGTATAGAACATATGTATAACTTCATTTAAAAAAAAAAAACTTTGTATTGTAACTTGAGAGCCACTGGTTTAAAAAAAAATATTCCATAATCAAATGGTACCCATGGTCTTCTACAACTTTGTTATTTAGTATATTTTTGTATCTGTAATAACTTCCGAAAAAAATCATGTGCCCAATTTTCGATTCCACCTGTATAGGTATATTGCATATTGGTATCTAGATAAGTATAAAATCACTGCTAGGCCCTAATGTAATTTTCTGGGAATAGTTCCCGAGATTTAATAAATTCTCGCTTCATGAATCAGTACTTCTTAAATATCAGTAGTAATATCGTTAAGCTATTTTCTTTTTCTACGGTATCTTGTTAAACTTGTAAATTTACTAAGCCATTAATAAAACTAATTTCTTGTAGATAAGTATAATTAGATGATATTTCTAACAAACTGTTAAAGTATGATACACTCGTTATAAATTACCCTGCACATTATGGTTTATTTTCTGATTTGATCAATACGCGAAATAAGTAAATAATTTTAACAAAAGATAATGATACATACTTAGTTATCTCAACCAGACATTTTAGTTTTGTAAACCGCTGTCTAAAAATATAGGTGCGTTTTCTTTTTGGAGTGACAATCTGGTCTTGTGCGCACATAAACAAACCTTATCAGTCCTTATCACCTCGGCGTCGTTATTACGTCGCTATTGGCACCGCAGTGCAGCGTCGCCCTTGTTATTTTTTATGGCGGCCACCAGTTGTCGCAATGTCGCACTGCCGGAGATATATGTACTTGAACTTGACCGCCAGCTCATATAGGAGTGACGTCACTTCGAATATTTTTATCATGCACATTCAAAGTATTATTTGTCTTTGTCTTACTCATTACAGTTGTAAGTCTATGACTTGAAGTTTGTTTAAGGGGCGGGGTTTATTTGTTTTTAAGGTTATAGCACAGAATAGGTTTATACAGAAGCGACAGTAAGGCAGAGAAGCGAAAATTAGAGAGCGATGAAGAATGTGCACAAATTTAAAGGGCCTATTGTTTAAAATCAGAATGTTTCCCCACATCTTAGAGAGAGATAGGAGAAGAGCACAAATTTAAAGGTCTACACAATGTTTCAAGGTCATAGAACTGAATAGGGGAATATGAAATGTGCCGACACGGACTGTCGCTTCTGTATATAACTATTCTGTGGTTATAGATTATGTCTATTTCTTTTAATTAATAATAACAATATTTATACCTAAAATATACTAATTTTTATTTATTTTAGTAAAAATGCCGACAAATATTATTAACAGCACGTATCAGCAGTTAATTTTAAATAATTTTGAGTTTTTTAAACTATTTATGTCAATGTGACAGTTCGGTTATTTATTTTATCCAACACCGTGTAATTATAACGATATAAGTATGCTGTTTTTAGATAAATAAAGTAGGTCATAAGTCACTAGTGAGCTAAATATATTAACTCATTGTTTTTTTGGTTCGTATCATAATAACTACGTTATAAAACCTTCTCTACACTATTTTGTTCCTAAATGTCATATCGAAATTCCATTTGTCAAAAATCTTATATGTATTTTATATCAATGATTAAAATGTGTTGGATAAAATGTTGTATGGTACACGTGTGTTAATTACCTAAGTCACTTGAAAAAATACCACACTCGGCCTGACGGCCCCGTGAACTAAACTTTTCTCACGTGACTTATCTGTAATGTAACACACTTGCACCATAAATAACTATTGTTTTACATTGTATATTTTTTTAATATCTTATTTTATTGATTTTTACCTGAAATTATATTTTTGTTACTTCTTACTACCAATAATTATTAAAATTCAAATATTTAGAATGAAATAAAATTATATTTAATAATCGTAGTGCCATCTTTGATGTTTAATATTAACTAAATCGAAATCTTTATTCATACGAAGATTCACATGACGATTGAATGACGTCACTCCTATATGGGCTGGCGGCGACTATATTAGTTATATTATTATTATTTTTGACTGCGGCCACCAGTTGTCCATGTCGCACTCCGGAGATATATGTGCTTGAACTTGACTTTGCGCACCCCTGGTGGCTGCTTGTCCAACCCTGGTTCCGTTTCCGCCCATTAATCTAGTTTAAAGTTCGTCCTGAGAGGCGCTGCTAATGTTCTACAAGAGATACAAGATTCTATGGAAGCCATTGTTTTTCTAATTTTCTTCAGAATAAAGTTGCGCTTAGTCCTTAGTCTAACTTTCACATAAGATAGTTATTTATGATATAAGTATTTTCTTTCCTTTATTGTGAAATGAGTATTCTTTAAATAATTTTATATACTCATGTCTAAAACTCAGTATTGCAGAATTTGTGGAAAATATTAAATTTAATAAAGCAGGCCATGATTACACTTTATTTGATTTATTTGTTTAACACAAAGTTAATTATAAAAGTGCTTGTTCAAAATATACTCCCTCTGTCTGAAAATCATGCCGAAACTAATCAAAATGGATATTTCCTTTAAAATCTGTAAATCGATTTTTTTTGCGATTTCAATACTTCCTTTACTATATACATGAAAGTAAAAATGCTAATTGAAATTTTGAGAAGAATGTTGAATAGTTCATTTGACATTATATTTCGATGAGATATTATCCTTTTAAGCAAAACTTAAAATCTAAGTAATATTGGTGCAACCGGCCATAAGGACGGTAGATACTTTTTTGTGTAAAAATCTTTCTATTGTTAGGTTTTTGATTTCATGTTATACCTCTATTACAACCTCACTCAGTTATAATGTCATAATAACTGCTGTTTTTAAAAAGTCATTAAAACCGAGTATGGTAAAATACAGATGTCTCCTGACTTAAGTATTCGATAGATGATTTTATTTCGAAAATAATTTATATAAACATGTAAGAAAGTTAATATTGCAGTATTTATGGACAATATTAAATTTGTAAGAGTTGATAAATTACTAAAAAAAAATGTCCTTCCCAAGCTGTAGGTCCCCCACATAACCTAGAAGACTAAAATGCAAATACAACTTGTTATGAAACAACTATCAACTTAAGCCCGTGTATCGTATAGGAAAGTTATGACATAATAATGTTGATATTCTAAACATTAAAAATGTAATACCTTTCTGAGAAACTTAAAACAATTCATTTAAAACTTTAATATAAACATTTTTATATTTGGAATAACAGATAATTGTTGATACTGTTTGCCCAAATTAAATATTTGCCTATCAATATGAAATTTCAGAAATTACAATTTAATCCTTAATAATAATTGGAGTACATAGTACAACCATATCAGAAACGTTTCTATTTTAATTAATCTGTGTAATACTACATAAACAAATGAACAACAAATATTGTTCAGCCTTTGTTGTTAGTGCAAATAAAACATCGTGTTACATCTACTCCAACCAATGATATGGCATCTAATTATTGATAATTTAATTAACCTATATCCAGGTGTATCAATTAATTTGGACATAATTAATATTCTCTCTAAATCTCGATATAAAATGCAGCCAGCAACTAGTTGTTAATTACTGCAATGTGTCGTCAGCGGAAATGGCGAATTTGCAATTACACTCACCAATTATGCCCCAACACGTGGCGAAGAATAATTGGCTGGAGAGAGAAAAAATGAACATCGCACCCACCTGGAACAGACAATAATTGTTAACTGACTTATAATAAAGAGAAAACGGAATTTAAATATATGAGTGGGACCATAGTAGCGTGGAATTCTGGTCTTTTTATGTACTTTTTTAAGGATTTTGTGTTTTTGAGGTTATTTTATTTGGTCGTACTATGTCATTGTTTATTAACATATTTACGAGGTACATTATAAGGCATATTTTGTCCGACCGAAACACGATTTTCAGGAGCAACCAAAACCGTAACCGAATATTCGGTTCCTCTTCTAGTTTTGGTTGAAAACGTAACCGAAACAGTAACTTATGAAGTTAAGTTAAAATCTAGTATTTTTTACTTTTTAAGGTCTAATTCGATTATTAAATTTAATATAAAAAATAATAACTCCTCATGCATGAAAGCCTAGAGAGGCATAAGAATTAAGTAAAATTAAAAATTTACTTAATTTTTGTAGATATATTATTATAATAAAAGCGCTTTTAAAGAGCTAACAACTACAAATAACAATAGTACTTGTTATTATATCAATTACAAACGTCAAATGTCGTAGTGTTCTTTATATAAGCATGAGTATATGTAAGTACGTATCAATCATAAATAACCATTACTGTTATAGAATAGCAAGTATACTTTGTAGTTGATATTTGCAATAGATATCGTAACAAGTCAAAACATTATACCAAAAATTGTGTTGACATATGCGAAATACCCCAAAAATACTTATTTTAGTTCCCAAAATTTTGATTTTGGGAAATTGTGCACATTGACAGATCTCGACGCGTTGATTTCAAACTTTCAAACGGAATTTAATTATCTCTTTTCGTTCTAGAGATTTTTTCTGCCAAAGTTGCACCTCAAAAAAGTGTGTTTTTTTGGCTATATCTCTAAAATGGTTAGAGATATAATGTCAACTATTATACCAGTAGATTCTACGGGAAAAGATACATAAAGAAATGTTTTCTCCGCATATACTTTCTTTGGAACGATTAGGTGAAAAATGAGAAAATCGGAAAAATCTGAACTTCAAAATTTCTTCGAGGAACTTTTTTTCTTCAAAACTTTTTATTTTCTACACTTAAGTAGATATCAATGCGCTGATTTCAAATTTTCAAACCGAATTGAATTATCTTGTACCGTTCTCGAGATATTCGTGTTCAAAGTTGAATTTTGGCAATACCTAAAAAAACAGGTTTTTTTAGGTATAACCCTTTAAGGTTTAGGTTTACGACTTCGACAACCTCACCAATCGATTCTACGGACAAAATTATAGAAGTATACCAATTTTTAGACTTTTATTCCAAAGGACTCACTTTGTAGAACGAAAAAACTGATAATGGCAAAAATCGAAAAAAACCTAAGGGGTATACCATAGATTTTTTTCGATTTTTGGCCATTTTCAGTTTTTTTCTTCTACAAATTCTATCTGATGAGATAAAAATCTGAAAATTGGTACCCTTATTTAATTTTTCCCGTAGAATCGAATGGTGTAGACGACGAACCCGTAAACCTAACCATTTCAGGTATATACCTAAAAAACCTGATTTTTTAGATATAATTTTGAACTCAAATATCTCGAGAACGGAAAGATATAATTGAATTCTGTCTGAAATTTAAAATCAGCGCATCGATATCTACTTATGTCCAAAAAATGAAAAATTTTGGAGGTTAAAAGTTTCGAGGAGAAAATTTGAAAATTAGGTTTTTTCGTCTTTCTTATTTTTCACCTAATCGTTCCAAAGAAAGTATATATGGGCAAAACATTTCTTTATATAACTTTTCTCGTGGTATCGAATGGTAAAGTAGATGAAATAGTATTTCTACTCATTTTTTAAATATACTCAAAAAACTCCCTTTTTTGAGGTGCAACTTTGAAAGAAAGTATCTCCGAAACGAAAAGAGATAACTAAATTCTGTTTGTAAATGTGCTATTACCGTAGCTAACTATTTAAAATATATTACAAACAAAATTTTGCAAAATTTGAAAATTATCCAGCTGAAAATTCGATATTTTCAAATTATTATTTTCGGTTTTACGTAAAAATACAGCATCAGCAGTGAAATAGTAAATAACGTATATTTTTACAACTTACGACCGTTTTTCGATGTGATATTTATCTATCAATCGATGGTTATGGTAACCGGCACTTTAACCAAACGTCTATTTTTTGGTAAATAACATTTATCCAACACCGTGTAATTATAACTATATAAGTATGCTGTTTTTAGATAAATAAAGTAGGTCATAAGTCACTAGTGAGCTACATATATTAGCTCACTGTTTTTTGGTTCGTATCGTAGTAACTACGTTATAAAACCTTCTCTACACTATTTTGTTCCTAAATGTCATTTCGAAATTCCATCTGTCAAATATCTTATATGTATTATATATCAATGATTAAAAATGTGTTGGATAAAATGTTGTATGGCACACGTGTGTTAATTATGTAAGTCACTTGAAAAAATACCACACTTGGCCTAACGGCCTCGTGAGCTAAACTTTTCCCACGTGACTTATCTATAATGTAACATACTTGTACCAGAAATAACTATTATTTATTAAAAATATTGGTTTTTAATAGTTTGGATGCCCACCCTAAACAATGTCGGACTCAAATAAAATTGGCTAGCGTCGTCACTGTTTATTAAAAGACTCGCTTGAATGCATTGGGCGATTAAAAGAGCGATCGTACATCTGTGAATGAAGCGACGTAAATACCGCCGCCATTAATTTGTCGCGTATGCAGCTCGGAGGCGCGTGCCAGCACCGGTAGAGGTCAGAGTTCAGCTGGTATCAGCCAAGTGTATCGGGATCGGGGCATCTGCATAACATGCATAATGCATGCCAGTAATGCATTGCTTCATGCACCGCGCTGCGAATGATTCTACCGGAAAAATACATCCATATGAATACCGAGTGAAATATGCCAGCTACTCATATTAATGCGGCCCGGGGATTAACTGATTTTAAGTCGTGTACGGGTAATAAGATGAATTATAGGGGTATAGGAGTACTTGCGGAGGATTAGCATATAACATGAATCTTTAGCTCTGTGAATGTCTTGTGAAGTATATTTCATTTCTTTTTCAAACATATTTTCTATAGGTGTCTCTCACGAAACGATAGACATAGCTTATAGAGGGGTATATAATAAGTAATAAGATTGTTATTTTGCAAATTGTTCGAATAGAATTACAATTCAATATTTGCTACTACTGTATAGAAGACGATCTGAAAACGTGATCAGCTCACATTCCCACTTATTCTGTAACTCAGTGGTTAATTTTTAACCTGTTGCTAATTTTTTCTCCAATGAAAATAAATAACACTGGAGAAAATATCAAAACATAATTTGCAATGTTTTATTTTATTTGTTAAAAATTTTGTAACGGAAAATGAATGGATACAAATAAGGCTTAGATTATGGTTTCTGTTTCTTACTGTTATAGAATAGCAAGTATACTTCGTAATTAATATTTGCAATTGATATCATGACATGTCCAAATGATAGCAACCAAAGATATAGAACCCACCCCAGTTTTGAGTTACATGCGTTCCCATGAAACTCAGTTAGATACGATTCCAGATTTTGCCGTATTGACACATTATCGATCTTGGACTGAAATCAAAATCAGTATTCGTTCTCATTATTGTTTTCAATCCCCAAAAGGTTTTCAGTTCGTTTCGAGTCCTTTATGAAAAAGTCTTCCTCAAAATAACTTCCTTGGAACGCCACACAATGCTCAAAATGGTTCTTCCTATCTACATGATAGTGCTGGAACTTGGATACTGGAATCATCTTCATCTGATCGGTTACACTGTTTAAATGTTTTGAAGTGTTCCTAAATGAGTTACCTTGAGGCAATTTTTCAATCTCGGGAAGAGGAAAAAGTTACAAGAACTCAAGTCAAGTAATTAAGGAGGCTAAAGAACCACATGAATGTTTTTACTGGCCAAAGTCTCATTTTTTAAACCATTTTTACGTAAATTCTTCTCATCCGCAATGAATTAGTCAAAATCTGATGAACGGTGGTGCAAATCAAATTTAACTCTTCTAACCCCCAATTATTTAGTACTATCATCCGACGATTCTGTCCACCTTTTCATCAATTATTGAAGATGAAGGTCTTCCGCTACGTGTTGCATCTTCAATCGTCTCTTTTCCTTCTGAAAATGCCCAAAACCACCGAAAAACCTGGCCCCTTCAAATAACACTGTCTCTGTAGATCTGCTTAAGTTTTGTAAAAGTTTCCATTGCACTGTGCCCAAGTCTGAAGTAAAACCTGATAGCACGTCGTTATTTGAAATTGACGTTACTCATTTTTAGAACGTACAAGAAAAAACTGTTTTACGAATAAAAAAACGTTATGGACAACCAAATGACTCTACCGCGTTCAAACTCGTACTGAAGGCATATATAAAGTTCACCTGCCTTCTCTTCAAATCCCGCGTTCTAAGTTTGATCAAATCGAACGCTACATTGCCGTCTTATTACTTAATTTACACACCTCGTATATATGGCAAACAAATTTTTCTTATTTATCTCTAGTTCGAAGGAATAGTACTGATTTTAGATTTTAGAGATAGGTCTGAAGTTGACCACAATTGTCCCTTTACTTCCAAAAATTTATCAGTCCAGGTACTTCACTTTAAATATAATGAAGTGAAAAGGATGACCAAAAGAATGCACCTATTAAAGGTAGCAAGAGGTAAAAAGTTCCTTATTCTAAAGAAATACTTTAAGAATTCTGAAGCACTTATCGGGTAATTTTCTAATACTCCCGACACGTCAATAAGCAACTGTTTGGATTACCAATTCAGGTTGTCGCTCTCATAACGACATTTAAATTGCAGACATTGATTTCGGTAAGTGGAACAAAAGAATTTATGATAATTCCCCAGGAATCAATAAGGCCTTACAGCTGCTTACGTGCACTACCTTCCGTTCACTGGGCCATAATTCCGATACTTGCTATCGCCAGTTTCTATCATTTACAACTCAACAATTTACAACTTTCCCTCCTGCTCTGTTTACCCCAAAACCAATTATTTCATTACGAAAAACTCGATTTGGAATTGTCTAAGTTACAGTCGAGTTGGGAATACTTGTACACGAGTTTATTGATAATTGAAGCATACATAATTCAGGAAATAATTACTTAATCTTAAGGGTTACTAACCTATTGAAATCTTCATTATAGGTTACTGTCTTAGCATGCACTAAAAAGCAAGGAAACTCTTTTATTGTTCTGTCTAGTTTAAGAAAATAAAAACCGTGCCGAATATTAACAACAGGATTCACAAACACGATTAGCTCATAAGCTGGTATAATATATGTCAAATTAAAGCTAAATTCGACCGGTTTAAGAGTTAAGCCTGTTTTGTGAATCTGGCTGCTAATAATTTAAAATTACTTTGGAATAACAAAATTTTCGACTTCTTCAATACATTTTTTTAACAATTTCACATAGTAACAGAACAGACAATAATACGTCACATCAAGCATAAAATAATAAAAAGAATAAGAATCAATATATTGCTTATCAGTACTATTTTCAAGATTATCTCTGTATACATTATTACATTATAGTTAAGTTTTTTACGTATTATTGCATTTAAATTGATTGTTTATATTCTGGTTACCATGGCGGAAACTAGAAGAATTCAGATAATAATATGTATATGATTGTATTTTTATTTACCGAAAACAATGCCCAGAATAGTATATTATGCAACAAGTGCAGAAAGTCGCCTATTTTCTATGAGGTGTGAAAGTTTCTGCACGAGACGAAGTCGAATGCTGGAATCACGCAAGGTGGGGAATAGGTGATTTTTCACGAGTAGCACACTATATTTTTTATACGACCTCACTGATAAACGTTACTGAATTAAAATACATACACTAGAGATGGGATATTCGAATCTTTTTGATGATTCGTATTTATTCGACTCCGTACCAAAAAGATTCGTATCAGAAGATTCGTACATTTCGTACCGTACACATTGGGTGGGGGGGTGCGTTGTATATACGACTGCGTTTTGCTTCAGGCTTCCCTTCCCTTGTTCGGTCTTGTATCTTGCTTTGTTTATATTTCTATCTCTCGTACTCGTACCCGGGTACGACATCTGTCTTTAATAATTAATGCTTTACTTTTTGAGTCAGTACATGTACCGCAGGTCAAGCAGGTACCAGTCCACCACCGTGACTCATGCACCGTACATTGTATTGCTGTATGCCTAGAGTCAACGGGTGCGCATGATACTTCGATACGAATCTTTTCGCGGATACTGATTCGTATGATACGACTCATTTAAAAGATTCGTTCAGTTTATACGAATCATACAAGTACTACACATCTCTAACATACACGACAGCTATATGCCATAAGGACAATATGGGTTGACAAATACTGTAAGAAAAGATTTTTCACTCTTTAACTCACGATTGTGGGAAATTCGCAACTTTGAAGCTTTATATAATGTTAGAAAAATGCTACTTTCCATAGTGATCATGGAAAAAAATATTCCCGGCCTGTTTTTTTCATACCCTTGCAACTACACTAAAATACCGGAATAAGGCACTTTCCGGTTCGAAAACATCCGGAAATGTATCAGTCTTCGCCTAATTCAAATAAAAAAAACATTTATCCAGGTATGTAATACCTTGTATTCGTTTTCATACCTATCTTTCGATTTACTAGAACTGAAATGAAACTTCATGCTTGACATTTGACATTCTTATTTATTTTCTTTTTTTTTACGTTGTTTACACAAAAACACTAGGTTATCAATGCAACGAATGTCCTTAATATTTGTGGCTTGTTATCTTATAATAAAAAATACATTCCATTTGATAGCAGGAGTGCGTTAAACGTTGCATTTAACTAAAGTCGAAACAGATTTACGTCTACGAATAAATTCTAAATTCGTCCGCACACGAAAACCTTCTCTTTCGACCCTCTACATATATGTAAATAATTATAACATATTTTTTCGAAATATTTATCTGATTAATCGATTTTTACTAAAAGAAAAACTATAAAACCAATTTTAAAGGTCGTTGTTTCCACATCTGGTTAAAGTGCCGATTACATCAGTCTATTAAAATACGTCACATGGTCTTTAACGATTTACTTATACCCTAGTATTGTACAAGGTGGCGCAAAAGTAATCACCCTATTAAAACATGCTATAATTTTTGCAAATAGCGGCAAATGTGAAATCTGCTTTGACATTTGTGAAGTAAACAAATGCAAAATACATGTCCATAAAACATGAATCGCTATATTCCTCAAAAACGCGGTTTAATTACTTCAATTTTTTCGCGGAATAATTCGTCGTTGGTGTTGTCGCAGCGTGAATTTACGCGCAGATTTCCCGGTCGCCTGACACCAACTGGGCAAGCACTGCGGCGTTTAGCCGCTCGCCTAGAAGAATATGGTACAACACGAGATGCTGCCAGGTCTGGCCGGCCCCGGAGGAGCCGTTCTGCTCAGAATATCGCGGCTGTGGCTGAAGACGACTACTGTGGACGGCGAGCGCCACAGAGCCATGCTCAACGACTTTCTTCTTCCTCAATTGCATTAATTTGAACTGGAGAACATGTGGTTCCAACAGGATGGAGCAACGGCGCATACTGCATGAGCCACAACGAAAATTCTGAGGGCTACATTTCCGGGTCGCCTAATCTCTCGTTTTGGTGATTTGCACTGGCCGGCAAGGTCGTCCGATTTAACCGTTCCAAACTTCTTCTTGTGGGGTTTCTTTAAGTCACGAGTCTATGTCAACAAGCCTCAGACTTTTCAAGCCCTCAAAGAGAATATCCGTCAAGAATGCGAGAACCTATCGCCGGAAGTACTGGGAAGAGTAATGGAAAATGCTATAAGTCGGGCCCGTATGATCATCCATTCTGGCGGCGGCCAATTGGCCGATATCATTTTCTCGACTTAATAGGAAAAAAATAAGACATCAACTAAACATAATCAAAAAGCAGAACCAAAGTTTTTCATTCATAAAAAAAATTGCAGCCAAAGAACATCGGGTGACAACTTTTGCGCCACCCAGTAGTATTGTAATATATTGTTTCGTATATTCTGTTGAAATGTCTACAGTCTCAATAGGTTTAATTGTTATGTATCGAAATTTGTGTGGGTGGACAAAGAAAAAATCCCGGATGATTTATATTTGTTTGGAACGAAAGACCTGTAAAGACCTGTTGTCAGTGCTGTTTGGAAATTCCAGTTTAAATAATTAAAACATAAGCATATCAGTATAATAACATGGAAATCTACATTACTTTGTGCTTATCTCAAACACTTAACTTTTAATTTATGGTGAACGAGGTTCAGCTTTTTCTTTCTCCAGTTTAAAACTGCCATTTCAGTGTAAAACATGGAACAACTTCATAGTTCTAACCATATCCAGCAGTTTATTTCTGCCATACACTCACTTCGTAGAATTTTAATAGTTTTTAAACTACCTAGCTGCCGTTTAAATAAAACAATCTATTTCATCGGCGTAGTATTTCATTCCAGGGATTATCTAATTTGTACTTTAACATTAGAATCACTTTTATTTATCTTTTAACTTTTAAATTACCGTACATGAAAATTTAAATTCCTTTTACAAAGTTGATGTGTTGTCCAGATCTATCTAAGTTAGTAATGTAGTTTGTGAGCGTACTATTTCTGCAGAAGACTTACAGATTATAGTGGGTTTCGAACCACTCTAACACAGCGATTCTTTTTATTTAATATATATGTAACAAGTCTAAGTCAGCACATTCTAGTGGCACCAATAAAGTATATTAATAGGTCAATTGATGTAATTCATAAATAATATTGTGTAAAGGTAAAACTAATATTTGCTGAGTTAGTACTTGTGTTCGTAGTATATACAGGGTGAATACTGAAAACCTTGACATAGGGAAATAACATGGGAAAACAGTTTTTTGCTGTTTCCATCTGTCCCGCTAAATAAAATCGGGTGTATATGGTATCGTTAGTTAGATTACTTAATTTTGCATCTAATAAAACCAAATGTTGTGTAATAAGGCCTTTTCTAACTGAAATATTTGATAAAATAAATTGTATTTTGAAGGTTATCCTTCATATTTTCGAATAAGAAACGTCAAAAACAAAATGCTCCATAGCCGAGTGGATACGAGGTCGGACTCATAATAAAAATAATCTACAAGACTTGGTTCGAAACCACCTCGGCCCTATTTTTTTTTAATTAAATTATACTTAAAATATTTTTATTATATCAGACTATTTTAACAAAATAGCAATATTCATATTTTTATAAATAAAAAAAAATCCAAATATGTAATAGAATTATTATTTGCTGTCTGTCAAACTTTAAAATTAATTCGAATTTAGTTTTTGGTGTATAATTTTGTATTTCATGTTTCAAAATGGATTTAGTAGGTATAAGAAGATATATTAAATATTATAAAACTTTATTATTAGGGCAAAAGTTTAAGAGATATTCAAAATATTTTTGCTGGTATTCGTAACCTAGTATCAAAATTTGAACATTCTGATATAATAAAAATATTTTAAGTGTAATTTAATTAAAAAAAAATAGGGCCGAGGTGGTCTCGAACCAGGTCTTGTAGATTATTTTTATTATGAGTCCGACCTCGTATCCACTCGGCTATGGAGCATTTTGTTTTTGACGTTTCTTATTCGAAAATATGAAGGATAACCTTCAAAATACAATTTATTTTATCAAATATTTCAGTTAGAATAGGCCATATTACACAACATTTGGTTTTATTAGATGCAAAATTAAGTAATCTAACTAACGATACCATATACACCCGATTTTATTTAGCGGGACAGATGGAAACAGCAAAAAACTGTTTTCCCATGTTATTTCCCTATGTCAAGGTTTTCAGTATTCACCCTGTATAGAGTAAGGTAATGGTTGTAAAAAAAAAGAGAAAGAGAGAAGAACGTAGAGAAGTAGTGTGGTATAGTGCAATGGTAGACGGCGGTGGTGGACAGAAGTGTCATTGGAGACGAAACCAAATGTAAAGCATTATTAATTATATTTATTTATACTTTTACACAAATGTGAGTATTCTGTTTAATTCAATATCCATCTGCTAATACTTGCTCCGTATCCGGTCTGACAAAGAACCCATTTATATATATTTTGTAATACCTTTCCTTTCAAGGAGAGGGTCACAAACTGGTAGCAGTGGTCCTGTAATAGTGTTACAAGTTGGTAGTAATGAAAGTTATTGAAATGACGTGCTACAGTTTGATGGCGCCAATCCTTTTAAAAGAGGTGTTACATATATATATATATATATATATATATATATATATATATATATATATATAAACTATCAAACAACTAGAGACCAATGGAAATTTCCCAAACTTCAGCTATTGCTCTACTAGTCCAGTACAGCATTTTTACGATAGATATACGAGAAATAGATTTTACTACAGTGGGAATAGAACAGCGTGAGAGTGTTTGTATGTAGTGTGTTATTTCTACACTGTAAAATGCAAGGGCGTTGTTAGCCAGAAAGTCGATATTCAAATAAGCACGGTTTTTGGCCGCCAAATTTCCGAATCCAATTGGAATGCGAACCATGAAAACAGATCACTTGAGGGGGCATAAAATTTTTTGGATGATTTCTCCCAAATGTGGGAATGTTTTCTCTATTTATGATATCTGATTCGGAACTTGTGGCAGCTGCTTATACTTTATCCAAGAGAAAGTTTTACTTTTAACACACATCAAAAATGAAATATGAAATTATAATTGGCCTGTTTTCCAACAATACAGCCAACATTTTTTCTCGTTTTCTAGATATAAAAGCTTAACCGCTTTTCAAAACTGGTCTGAAATTTCTCTTTTTTACTTCCTAGTACAAAGTAAAGGAAGTATTGTAATCGCAAAAAATTCGGTTTTCAAGTTTCAACGGAAATATTCGTTTTGATCATCCCTGAATATATTTGACTAGTTTCGGCGTGACGTCTGTGTGTATCTCGTATAACTCGAAAATGATTTGAAATTTGCTATAACATCTAGTGCACCTCCATTTTTATTGCAATCGGCAGTGCCAAAATTTTTCGCGTAACTCAAAGACGATTAGCTGTAGAATGATATTTTGTTTACGAAACTGCTATAACATATTGTGAGGTTTGATATGAGTTTAGATTATATTTTTATACATTAAGATGCAGATTTGATTAGGTATTTTGGATTTTTTTTCATTTTCGAAAAAATAATAGTATATTGTGCCACAAGTGCAGAAATTCGCCTATTTCCACGAGGCGTGAAAGTTATGGGATTCAGCACGAGTGACACACTATCCTTTTTCTAAGATCACATTTTTAAACGTTATAGAGCAAAAATACATGCACGAAAGCTATTTGATATAAGAAACAATATGGCGCAGGTAACCTCATTAAAAGTACCTACCTTCACGCATGCGCATGCGCAGTGTTGGCAAATACCGTGAGAAATGATTTCCCATACTTTAATTCACGATTGTGGGAAAGTCGCAATTTTTAAGCTTTTTAAAGTGTGAGAAAATTTCCACTTTTCATAGTGGTCGTAGAAAAAATATGTTGTGACATTGACAATAAATCAGATTTTTTTCATATCCGCTTTACGATGGATACAAACTATGTATCCATTCTGTCAAGCGTGTAAAATTTTTAATATATACAGTATGGAGTAGAAAAAATAATATTTTGGTAAGTTCCTCCATCAATAAAATGCAAGTAAAACAAAAAGCAACAGGTTTTAAATATTCTGTTTCTCCCAGAAGTGATATGCCATATCAGATAGAAAGGATGTATAAAAATTTCCCATAGAGAAATCACTTCATAATATTTCAAAAATATAACGAAGTCTGTATGATTAGCAGACATGTACCTACCCGTACGTTCTTCGTTCCAATTGTTAAACATGCAAAAAATTGAATCCGATTCAATGATCCGCAAAATAAAGTTGGAATGATTTTTGTTTATGCAGAATGTGAGTCTGGTTGATTACCCAAATTACTCATTAATTTAAAAACGTCTGGTGTTTTTATTTCTCGGCGCTTTGGATAATAATTACCTACCGTTGTGTGGAAAAATCGATAGCGGCTCCTAGCCGCAGGCCTTCAGACAACTTTTGTTGCTTAGCAACGGTATATGTTATAAACGAAAGGTCAATAGTTCACCCAGGACCTGTAAAATTATGCTTTATGCTACTTTTGCCCCAATTACAACAACGGCTATGGATTAGTTTAACTCTAAATTATGCTCATATGTTTATATTTCACACACATATATCAATTTACATTTAATCCTACTTACAATAATTTAACTATTTCATTAAATTAATGCTCAGTACATCATTAAACATGTATTTAAGTTAGACATTTCACTTGAATCGAAAACGAAGACTCAATGTCAGAAGATTCGGTGCCAAAATGTTCTAAGGTGTTTCACTTTTAATAATGCAATTGTTTTAATATAAATCGAGAGTCAATTTTTTTATCCACTCTGAGATGGGATTCTATAAGTCATAACAACTAGAAATAACAAAAGCAGTTGTTAAAATATCAATTATAAACGTCAAATGTCAAGTGTCACCATGACGGAAATTCAAATTTGCAATGAATTTAAGACATTCCCACATCAGTGTGGACTTGTAGAATGTTCTTTATATATGTATGAGTACCTATATCTAAGTACGTATGAACCAGAAATAACCATTACTGTTATAGAATAGCAAGTATACTTTGTAGTTGATATTTGCAATTATTATTATAACAAGTCCAAATGATAGCAACCGAAGTTATAGAATCCCACCTCTGTTCTTTTTAATAGTGAATTCTATTCATTAATAAAACAATAATAAATTAATCAAGTACTCTTCACCTAATTTATGTGAGACAAGGCAGGATCGTTTTATATTTAATTACCAATTTGTTTGATAAGTAAATAAACAAGTGTTACCAATCGATTTTTTCAGTTTACCAACACTTAAAAGAATGACTAATTAATAAAATCTGACGTGGACACCACATAATTTCCTTGTACGCCTGTTAAATTATACACAGTTTTTATTGAATATGTGAGCTACGATCCCGTACACAAAATTTCAACATTCTACAATTAGGGCCGTAATCAAACCTGAAATAATTTTCGGGAAGTGAGGGGTGGTGGGTTTAAGTTTAAATAGTTATTAGTATATCTAGGGACTAAAGTATAAGTTTTTAATACGCATTTGGAATTTATTGTACGAGACGAAAGCCGAGGAGAATAAACCATGTGAGTAATAAAAAATACTTTAGTCGTTAGATATATATTATATTTTTTCGAAAATCGTTAAATTATAAATTAAAAACATAATTAAATAGCATTATGTGTTTGTAAATTTAAAGCTAACTATGGAGACGAAGATGGCTGTAATAACAAAGGAACTGTCAAAGTGTCAAATATTTCTTTATAATTTTAATTTATGTTTATACCTGCTTAGACGTCGCCTGCATGAAATTAAATAAATTATTATCAAAGATAAATAACAAATAAATTCACCAATAATATTATAGAATGATATGTTTGTTATTTTAGGTAATGCTAAAATAAATTGCAAAAAAATAATACTATTAAAATATTGGTTAATTCAGTTTGACAGATGAGTCCGTAAAGTTAAATTTTGACATAAGAGTATGTAAAGTTTTATTTTAGTTACTACTTTGGCTAATTTCACGAAGTGATGTCCTGTACTTTAGTATCGATTCGAAATCGAATACCTATGCTTACGTATAGAGTTCATGAGGAAACTAGTCAAAATGGATTCAGGGATGATAAAAATTTCCGTTGAATTTTAAAAACTTATTTTTTTCGCGATTACAATAGTTCCTTTACTTCATATGAAGAAGTGAAAAAAATATTTATTGAAATTTGACAGCAATGTTGAATATTACATTTGACATTTTATTCCAATGTGACATTGTCGATTTAAGGAAAACTTTCATTCAAGTAATATTGGTGTAATCGGCTATTATAGATCCAAAATCCCAAATTTTAAATTAGTAAATTCGGAATTAAAGGCCCTTGAAACTTTCCTACAAATAACTCCTGCCTTATTTAAAAAGTTAAGACTTAAAAAGTATTAATAAAGCAAAATTCTAATTGAAATAAAACAATTGAAGTGTCTAGACTAGGGAAAAGTTGTAAGAGGGAAAAATTGCAATGCAATGTTAGTTTTTTGGCGAATTAAGCTTGTTAAGTTCGGGAGTTAATTTGAATTCAAGAAGTTTTGTCTACCGCTGTACTTTTTCACGTTTATTCCAGAATAAATTCAGAGCTACACTCGCAGATGTCACCACTCTGGAATATTACCATTAACCGTCAACACTTTACACTTCTCCAAGTTTTAAACTCGAGCTAAATATCAGGCTCTGCGCCGACAAAAATAATATCTCGGGGAAGAGTTTACTGGGGCGTACCTATCTCAAAGGAACTCGATACAAGCTGTATTATTTTTTCAACCTTGGGGCAACACTCGGGCCTAATGATTGTCCTTGTTGCCATGACAACGCGCGGAAGATGTTCGCCGTAATTTCACCTTCCTCTAAAATTCCCCACTACACCATTTCTGACGTCCACTGGACATCAAATATCGAAAATATTACTTTTTTCTTGTAATGTTTAACAAACGAACTGCTAATACCAGGGACATGCGTTAAAAGTTAATAATTAACAGTTAATACTTAAGCTAGTTGCCATGTGTCATATGATCATTTAGTAAATAATAATTTTAAACTGTATAATGTAGAAAATGCCGACAAAATTTAGAAACAAAAGATCGGAAACATTGGGTTATCATCGCAAGTTGAATGACAGTTGAAATTAATGTTGACATCTTGTTAAATTATTTTTTATTCAACTGTCACATAAACATGACATTTCTTCATTGTTTTCGATGCGCAAAACATGTCTTTTCTAAACAATACTAATGTTTCCCGAGCAACGTACGTCCTAGGGTTACAAACAATTTAATTTACTGTCACTAGATTGGCTAAATTTATTAAGAAATGTAATCAAAAGTGATCTATTTACTTTATATACCGTGAGTATATTTTAAGGTGAAACATCGGATTTACGATATAAAACAAAAAAAATTAACAAAACAAAACCATGACTATGATACTGTGGTTTTATCAAATTTCTTCATTGAAAAACTACCTACGGCCATCAAATGAAGCATTCTGATTAGACGAAAGTGACATGTGTGGAATAATCATAACGTAAGTAATGTAACAAGGGCCATGATTTTATTGAAAAAAATTACGAATAGTTGTTCCTTAGTAACAGACAATTGATTGTCAAAAATTATTTCATGAATGACAACAGTTCAAACATAAATTTTTTGATATCAATAAAACGTAACCATGACTATGAATTGTGGTTTTATCAAATTTTTTCACTAAAAAACTAACTACGATCATTAAATGCAGCATTTTGATTGGTTGAAAATGACGTGTGTGGAATAATCATTTAAAAAATGTTTTCATAGCTAATATCTGTACACTATAATACAGAATAAAAATTTTATATGAGTTTAGCAAAGTTTATAATAAATTACTGAAATAGAGCGTTTTTTTTTAATTGATAAAAAGTTGGCGACCCTCTAAATCGAACCCAGGTGTCGCATTTTTGTTATTTCGAATACGAGCTCTCTATCCAACCATTGTCCCTGTTTCATTATTTGTTGATAGATGTTCCATTCAAAATAATAGAACAACAGTGTAATATGTACGAGTATATTGTTTGTAAATTCTTGAAATGCGAACGAGGTTTATTTATTAACAAAGTTAGCCATGTTTAGATTTATTATTTTATGTTAAACAGGTCGTATTACGGGCTAAAATGTTTATAATACAAGCCCTCTACCTAATCCAGTCCATTCCCGTACTGTTTTCTAATTAGAATTAATTTGTAAATGTAATAGCTCCATTATCACAGTGTTATGTTTCAATTTTCATATTTGGTTGCAAAACAATAGTTGGTGTGTTATTCCGAATGGTTTGGTCGAAATATCACTCGCTATTGGCATTCCCAATGAATGGGTTCGCCCCAAGTGTTTCGTTACGGGATTTCGTAACATTGCGGGCCATTTCATTCATGCGAGTATAACCAGTCTAATGTTTTAGCTTTCATAAATCTGAAGTCTTTATTCCTAGCACACTAATATCAGTATTTTAGCTGTAATCAGTGGCGGGGTTAAATAAATTTTATTGGAGGGGCATTATCGGAGTAGAGGGGCCGGCCTTGGTTATAGTATGCGATCATATTTAGACTTTTGCTAAGTTGGGTTTAATAAAACGAAAAAGTTGTTTTATTCCATAACTGTGAGTTCTAAAAAATATTTTATTAATTGAAAAATACAAATATTAGGTTTTTGGCTTAAAATTGTATTTATATATTCGAAATATTTTTTAGATATCGATGCCCTGAACTCATATTACAAGTAGAATTTAATTATCTTTTTTCGTTTATGAGATTTTTGTTCTCAAAGTTGCACCTCAAAAACCTGTGTTTTTTAAGTATATATGAATAAAGGGTAGATACAATCTCAACGATTATATTCGATTCTGCAAGCAAAGTTATATAAAGAATTGTTTTTTTCACATACGTTTTCGTTTCGGATTTTTTTCTCCTAAAGTTTGTATTTTCGGGACTTAAGTAAATGTGGTTATACTGATTCAAAATTTTCAAACAGAATTTAATTATTTCTTACTATTTTAGATATATTTGAATTCAACATTAGACCCAAAAAAGCGTAGCCCTCTAATGGGTCAATGTACGACCCCGGAAAAAAATACTTAAGTATACAAATTTTCAGATTTTTGTTTTATCGGATACAATTTTTAAAAAAAAATATATTAAAAATGACGAAAATCTTGAATAATCGAAAAATGCTTAGATTTTCTGCGATTTTCATTTTTTTGCGCTCTAAAAATTGTATCCCGTAAACCAAAAATCTGAAAATTGTAACTTATGTAATTTTGCTCGTAAAATCGTTTTTTAGATGTTTAACTTTAAACGTATATATTTCGCGAACGGTAAAAGATAATTGAATTCTGTTGGAAATTTTGGAATCAGGTCATTCATATTTACTTAAATTCTGAAAATGAAAAATTTTAGAAATAGAAAGTTCCCGAGCGAAATACTAAAATTTCTATTTTTTTTTTCTTATTTATCACCGAATTGTTTCAGAGGAATATGTGGATAAAACATTTCTTTATGTAGCTTTGTCCATAGAATCAACTTGTAAAATCAATGAATTTGAGTCTCTACTCATTTTAGAGATATATTCAAAAACACACATTTTTGAGACGTTTTATGAGACTTCGTCGCTAAAACCATTTTTAATTATTTTTATTGCATGTAATTAAATATAAGTACTGGTTCACTAAAAAACAGAATGTAAATAAAACCAGCAACTAAAGTATCCGTTCATAAATTCTGTAGAAAACTCACACAATCAAAACTGCAGGGCAATTTCGTTGCATAAACCGCCCATAACTCCATCCCCATTTAAATAATCCACATTAAAATTTAGAATAAAAGCCTGTGGGCAATTTAACCCAACAGAACGCGAGAAAAAACCGGGAATTACCCGTACATGCAGGCGCTTGCATGTCTTGCCGGGCGCACTTTAGCGAAACAATTTTTTCAGCGTGGCCCATTTTCAAAATAAGCAATTACGGCCCTGGGGCGACCGCAGCGCCGGCTGCTGGAGTTTTATGGCGCAATTTACGCAGGGGCCGCCTTCATAACCCGACGACGGCAGATAACTCCACGGATGGGTTTTGAGCCAGCTTCTTATTTATTTTGAAATGCGTACTGCTCTTTATAAATCATATAAGGGGGGTAACAAACACATCTCTTGCAAATTTAAGGACATTCTTTTTAAACAAATTATCACATCACATCAACCAGTGATTTTGTAGTTATAGTCAAACCGGAGAAGGAGAAGACTCACGTCATCAAATAATATTACTAAAGTAATGACGTCATGTACTACTATGAATATATGGGATACTGATTTTTTTTAGAATAAAAGTGCAGTGCATGTTTCATAACTTACTATAACCTATTTCTTCAAGTGACAGTTGACAAATTAATAACCACAACCTCTCGAAGTCTGTCGACGTCATCACAGTTAATTTGTGACGGAAACGTTAGTGAATAAGTGCATTTAGTAAATTGAAGGGCATTAGTTGTTCTCTAAAAATACATAATTCAATTAAATTAAAAAAAAAAATAGAAAAAAAATTACCTCGTACGGTTTTCAATGGAATTAATGGACCAACGTTGTCCAGTTCCCGTTTAAAATAATGCACTACATTCATTGTCAGTTTTTTTGACTGCTTTGATAAAGCCTTAAGCAAGATTTGTCAGTAACATAAAAAAACTGACACGATACTTTCTGACTGACACTGACAATCGAATGACAAGATCAATATTCGATCGGTATAAAATATAATATAAACAAGATCATTTTTATTATTGCCAATGTATGGTATGAAAATCAACTACAATTATTTCAAATAATTTAATTGTAAATTCATTAATATATACGTTTCTTAATACAAATATTTTTATTCTTCTTTTTTTAAAAATAAATAACACCCAATAATCTTAACAAATTATATTTCATTTTATAAAATTTTTTTTCAGGTTGATGACGTGAGTCTTCTCTTTCTCCGGTCTGACTATATCTATACTCTGTTTTTAAACTATAGACAGTAACTAGAAATTCTAGTGAGAAAATGAAAGCCTGTGATTGGCAGTTGCACCATTTCATGAAGCCGCATTTAACCAGACAAAATTTCAAGTTAATCTTCTCGAACATAATTGAAACGTCAAACTCTCAGTAGTTGTCAAATAACTTGTTGAATTTGCACGTGTTTTACATTTCATTTCTCTTTTTATGATATTTCACGATTAAAACCAGTTTATTTCAGAACTACTAGTATGTCACTAACGCTGTGGTGTAAATATGACTTCGTCTAGTGCTGTCTATAGTTGAAAAACGGAGTATAGATATTAACACTATTAAAATGTTTGTTGTCATAATAATAATAATAATAATAAGAATGTGTCCCTGAATCTCCCAGGCGGAGCATAAGGCAACCGAACACACCGAGCCGCAGTTCTAACTGCCGTACTGTCGGTTGTTTCATGCCATTACTACTTCTATTTAAGATTTATAGATGACAAGTCTATAGCATCCGAGTGTGATACACAAGTAGCTGTGTTTTTTATTTTACGACAAATCACACGTTGTCGGTCGCTGGGACTTGAACTGAGGATCTCAAGTTCGTATGACGTCACAGCGAGCTAGAGATGTGCGCTAGCTCGCTCAGCTATACAGCCAACTTGTTGTCATCATAGCAACGACATACTTTGAAACATTGTCTTTGTCTGAAGTGCAGAAATACCAATGATGTTATCTCACTTACTCGAAAAAGTATGCCAAAAGAGACAGTCTCTGATACGCTGTCTTTGTCTCAAGTGTACATCTTTACATCTATCTATAGTGTTATCTCAATTGCAATCACCTTTTGACATAATCTCGAAAAAATGCACTAAATTTAAAATTCTGTCATTATAATAACTTCCTAAATTTTGAATTGACAGCGACATCGTCTGTATATGCCATGTGGTTGGGGAAAAACAACAGTGCATGATAATATTTGTTCTAAAGGCCTGGACTTAATTTTGAGCCCTGTGGGACATATGTTCTTTGGTTGTACGTTATACTTGTGTCATCAAAATTACCATTATCTTACGGGCTCCTTACGGACTTATAGACATCTCTGAAAAACACTTACAAAATCTTCCCTGGGAATAAACACATCCTATAACATATTTTATAATTTACTTGTGAAATGAAAGCGATGTATCCTTCACTTGTGATGTTTTCCATGTCAAACATTTTCTAGTAATTATCTCTAATTACTATAATGTATCAATTCAGTCAAGACACGCTATGTAACTCTGAAAAGCATTAACAAAACTGCTAGGTTAGGTTGAAATAAGCGGGAACTGTCAAGAACTTAAGTGATAATAGACACACGATTTGCTTCATGATGATTGGTTAGTTACTTGTGATAGCAAGAGAGACAACAAGATACTAATATACGTATTGTAGGTAGAAATGGCACAAAAAGGTATGTTACGCATGTTGGAAACTACTTTATATATGACGTATATTGCATATTGGTATCTGGATTAGTAAAAAATCACTGATATCAGCTGAATCACTTATTGTGACCGTTCTTTTTGTCATAAGTCAACTGTAATGAAGTGATAATGGTTTCATCAAATCAAGTAGCTTAAAGTTTTTGTGAATTACTTGACTATACTGGAAAATCAAGCTCTTTTTAAATTTAACACTTGACTTGACTTGATTTGTTATCGTAACTAAGTTCAAGCTACTTGATATTACACTATAATATTCCCTATGAGAGACATTATTTTAATGTAGTTTTATGACCAAAAGACTATCTCTCCTACCGGTCCATTTCTCCCCCTCTTACCCTACTACTGCAAACTCCGCAATTTTGACTTGCAAGGCTAGCCAATTTATGTAAAACAATACACTGAAATTATTTTAAATAAATTGAAATGTCATCAACAAGATTAACATTTCCTATGAGAGACAACATTCTAATGTAGTTTTATAACCAAAAGTCCATCGTTCCTAACGGTCCATTTTCCCCCCACTTAACCTACTAGAGTACTACAAACTCCCCCATTTTGACTTGCTAGGCTCACCAAAGTATGTAAAACAATACACTGAAATTATTTTAAATGAATTGAAATGTCATCAACAAGATTAACTTTCCCTCTGCCATTTTGACTTGCTAGGCTCGTCAACGTATGGAAAAAATATACACTGTAATTATTTTAAGTAAATTGAAATGTTATCAACAAGATTAACATTCCCTATGAGGGATCACTCCAATGTACTTTTAAAACCAAAAGTCTATGTTTCCTACCGGTCCATTTCTCCCCCACTTACACTACTACAGTACAGCAAACTCCACCATTTTGATTTGACAATAAATTGAAATGCTATTGAAAAAATGTTTCATTTTAAAGTAGTTGTAAATATTATTTCAATATACAATTTTTATAGTACCTTTCTATTTTTCTATGTTTTATTTCATTTTGAAACATTATTTTTAGATCTATGACGTCTCTTTACTCCTCATTTTTTTTTTGCTATATTATGTAATTAAAACTGAAACTTAGAGTATACTTGTTATAATTTTCGTGATTAAAATAAACTAATTGAAGTGTTGTTTATAAATGAAAACCATTGTGTGTAATCTACCGTCTTGGAAAGCATTTTAAATTAAATTTTCCGTGAACTAGTGCTTCCATTTCTGCTTTAAAAACAAAAGAATATCATAAGTCTTAAAAATTACCCTGAGTCACGAAAAAAAGCTCAAGCTATCGGTCGATCTCAGATCCGAATTGACAAAGTTCCCGACCCAGCTTATAATTCATTCTAAGGAAATTACATCTTTCTTATTTTTATTGCCCAGATACAAGATAATCATAGATAACCCTGACTACACAAAACTTATAAAATTTATACATTATGTTTGGAATTCGAATTCGGTCAAGAGAAAGTATTTTTGTATCTTACTTCCATTAACAAAGATATAAATAATAATGAGAAATTCTATGGAATACTTTGTAGTTTATCATGATGAACAATACTTCAATATTCAACAAATGGGAACAGTATTATTCAGATAAAATTCGGTTACCTACCCCGATAATTTTCTGCTACCAAGTAAATAAATAGTTACAACTGTTTATGACTGTGACAATTAATTCATATTTCAAAATAATAATAATTAGATTATTTCTCTTTGTAATTTATCTCACCAATCACATGTCTGATTTTCTCAAATAAATTTTGCTTTTCAGAAAATCATTTAAGTAAACTGACATTAGGTAAAACTCTTCCTCGTTCGGAGTTGGGATTTCGTAAGCAAAAATAAAATTCATGCAAAATAAAAGTTTACCGATAAAATCAGATCTTATGATAATTGTTTTTTTTATACTTCAGTTTAATAAAAGACTCTTTATTTCACTAATTTCAGTTAGGATATTGATTCCATTATTTCACTAGTGAAATATTGAAATCATTATTTCACGCAAAATCAAATTGGAAAGTAGGCATATATACAAACATTGACAGATACAAAACTTCTGCTCTTATGAAAAAAAATGGCAGCAAGCCTACTTCGTTTTAAATTATTATTGCAGTTTGTTAAAATTTATCATGTGAATAATAGCTTTTTTGGACATATTGAAAAAAAAATGTTTCAGACTAATGTTAGTACATATTTTAAGGATTTTATATATGTTTTATTTTCAAAAATCGATCGAGTGGTTGAAAAAATTGAACTAAGGAAAGTTGTTTTTCTAAACGGGTTCTAATTGTCGTTTTCGGGTGTTACAACTTAGTATTAACACTCTGTTAAACGAAAATTGATTGTATATTATAAATAAATATTAATAAGTTTCAAAGACGAACGGAAAATTTATTGTAATTTGAAAGAAAAACTATCAAAATAAAAAGAAATAGCTCACGATTGTGGGTTCATTTTATAAATCTACGTCATGTTCAAAAGGGATATATTAAACCTAATTCAAGAAATTAAATAAAATAAAAAATATATGTAGAACGCACAGCAATTAAAACATAAAATTATAATTAAAACTAAATCTTAAAATTAAAACAGCAACTGGGAATGAGTCTTAAGTCTTCTAAAAACACTAATAAAAGTTTTGTTTGGAATTGTAATTTATGTCTTTAAGACAAGCATTGTAATATATTAGATACTTTACAATTGGAGTAAAATAAATAAACTTTAGGCTTCGCAAATTAAATTAATGAAATAGTTACCAACTAGTAAACTAAAACACAAAGTATGAAAATTACAAGTTTTGTTTGTGTTGGTTACAAAGGTGTCTACAGTCTAGACGCCCCATTTTAATTATATTTAAACAAAATAGCATTCAGCTACTTTACACAATGCTACAATTTGCTATTTAGAAAGTTGGCTAATTAAAGGAAAAATGGCGACTTCGTTGTAGTTTGCAGTTGGCAAGAAAGAAGTGGATTTTAAAGGCGAAGTCACTGATCTTGAAAATCGTAATTATCATTATTAAATTCATTCTTTAGAATTTTTACACAACGATGTGGAAAGTACAACTAATTTTTGATCCCGTTACATCCTACTTTCATAAACGTACTATGTTTCAATGTATTGTAACGGGCGTGACTCATTGGCGATGAGTCATCGTGGCCGACCTGTCTAATCAGGTGGTCTCACAAAAGGTCAATTGAGATAAGAGCGATGTCGCTATTGTTCGAAATTTAAAAAGTCCGGAAGACTGTAGAAGGTTCGAGATTAATTACACGCAGGTATAAAAGTGTCGCGGCCTGGAAATTGAGTAAGTGTGTGCAGAAAGTGAAGGCAGTCAGTAGAGGAGAGTGAAATAGAGTCGAGTTGAGTTAGTAGGTCAGAGAACGACATATAAAGTAGACATAAATATAGATAAGTTGTGCAAATAAATAGAGTACAAATAAATACTGACGTGTGCGAATAAATGAATATTAGTTAATAACTAGTGTGGTAAGTGTGACTTACTAATTATTAAGATGTATTTATGTTATTGTTGTTTAAGCAAGACTTTTTGATCTATTTGTCGTTATTTAATAAACTTTTTATACCGTGAGTATTTTTTAACGTGAAACATTGGGATCTATCATATCTATGGTTACGACTTGATATTTGATTGACAGCAATGTATACTTGCTTGTCAGTTTAAGATGAAACATAGGGAACGCATTTGACAGAAGTATTAAATTTTAGTATAGTAAGAAATTTCAAAATAAAGAACTGATAAATTAAGTAACCAACAAAAAAGTAAAATAACGAATAATTAAACAATAATCATTATAAATTTTCCAAAATCTATCCATTAACTGCTAAGCTATGACTCAATCTACTATAAAACTTTTGAATTACATACGATGATATTTAAGCAATTGTAATATGTTGAGAAATGTTTTGGATTAGAACTTTTAATTAAACTAAATTACTAAATTTTGAAAATTTTCCCCAGTACAAACTTCTGATTTTAAAGGTCACCAATAAAAAAAATCTAAATGTGAAGTTGTGTAAGATCGAGAGATCTAACATTTCCTCTAAAGTTAATAATGATTCTCAAAAATTGTTGCTACAATTGATGTGGGCCTGTCAATGTCAAAAATTTTTATAACCTGTCAGGATAGTTAGGTTTATTTGTAATAACCGCCAATATTTAGTTACAGAATCTAGTGACTTTTGGTCCGGAGTTGTTAGAATTTTGATCTATATACATATACATTGTATTACTTGAGATGTAACTTTAGTTTGAGTAATAAAAGAATTATTACAATTATTATATCGTTTTATACGAATACTACATGGTGCCGAAACCCAAATTCTGAAAAACAATAAGGGTACAAGAATAGGACCAGCAAAATGCCGGAGGGAAACAGTAATCATGCAGAGAGTGTTACAGGTTTAAAACCCCCAAAGTCTTTACAAATTAGCAACGAAAATGATATGGCCAGCATATGGAAAATATGGTATCAGCAGTATACCTGGTATGAAACTGCTACCAATCTTAAAAGTAAAGATCCGCACGTGCAAGTCGCAACGTTTATGACGATCATTGGATCAGATGCTGCTAGAATTTACAACACGTTCAAACTAACGGACGAACAGAGAAAAAATGTAGCAGACATCGTTAAGAAGTTTGAAGAGCACTTCATTCCTAAATTAAACGTGACATATGAACGATATATATTCAACAAAGTTGAACAAAAAGCTGGAGAAAGTTTTGAAGATTTCTTGACCGAATTAAGAAGCAAAGTAAAAAATTGCGCATTCGGTAAACTAGAAGACAGCCTCGTTTGCGACAGAATTGTAGTTGGCATAAATAATGATCAAGTAAGAGAAAGATTGCTAGCGGAAGATAAGTTAACATTAACAACAGCAATAAACATATGCAGAGCGAGCGAACAGGCGAGAAAGCAGTTGAGCACGATAAAAAATGATGATGAAACGCAAGTTCATAGTGTTCAGAAAAGAAATCATTATGGTAACCACAACAAGACTATGAAAAATAAAAAAGAAGACGATTCGACGTTCAAATGCAATAGATGTGGTAATACACACGGTAGACGACAATGTCCCGCATTTAATAAACAATGTAGCAAATGTCAAAGAAAAGGACATTTCGCGAAAATGTGCAAAACAAAACAAATCAACGAAATCGAGTTGCAAGAAAAAGATACGAAAGAGCAAATACTATTAATAAGCTCAGTAGAACAAGATAAGCGCAAAAGAAATGATTGGTTTGAAACATTTACACTCCCAAACAAGCAAAAAGTTAAATTCAAACTAGATACGGGTGCACAATGCAATGTAATACCGAAAATTATAGCTGACAGATCGAAATTACAAGTGTTACCGTCAACAACATCAAGATTAGTATCATATTCAAATCATCCAATAAGAGTCCAAGGAGAATGTATAACAACTCTGAAACATAAAAGTACAACAAAAGAAGTTAAACTTCTAATAGTAGAAAATGCATTACAACCAATTCTAGGCAAAGATACCTGTGTGGAATTGGAACTAATTAAAAGAGTTGAACCCATAAATCAAGAAATATTCGACGGTATTGGATGTTTAAAAGGATATGAATATGACATAGATTTAAAAGAAGAATTAAATCTACCAATCTGTAGTGCCAGGAAAGTACCATATCCTATAAGAAACGAAGTAAAGAAGGAATTAGAGAATATGACAAAAATGGGCATAATAGAACCCGTTACCGAACCAACACCATCAGTTTCACCTATGGTTATAGTTCGACAAAATAACAAAATTCGAATATGCATAGATCTCTCGCAAATAAATAAAAATCTTAAACGAAGACATTACCCTCTCAGCACTATAGAAGATATTGCGACAAGGCTCAAAGGATCTAAAAGATTCACACGTTTAGACTGTAAGAAGGGATTCTGGCAAATAAAAGTTACCGAGAGAACTGCAAAATATCTCACATTTGCCACTCCATGGGGAAGATACATGTTCAAGCGATTACCGTTCGGGTTGGCATCAGCTCCCGAGGTATTTCAGCAAATAATGAACGACATTCTAAAAAATATACCTGGTGTAGAGTACAGTATAGATGACATACTGATACATGCAGAAAATGAAGTAGAATTAAGCACGATTACACAGGAAGTATTAAATAGGTTAGGCAAAGCTGGATTAAAATTAAATTCAGAAAAATGTGAATTTAATCAAAAAGAAATTAAATTTTTGGGCCACACATTGACCGGCGATGGTTTGTTACCAGATACGGACAAGATCGACACAATCGCATCAATGAAAATTCCCACAAATGTTAAAGAAGTTCAACGGTTCCTGGGAATGATCACGTATTTAGGTAAATTCATCCCAAATTTAGCTGAAATCACAACCCCATTGAGAAAATTAACAGAAATTGGAAATCAGTGGTCATGGGATGAACCACAGAATAAAGCATTCAGAAAGTTAAAAAATTGTCTTAAACAACCACCGGTTTTGGGCTATTACGACCCTAGAAAAGAAGTCATCCTATCCGTTGATGCAAGCAGCAAAGCAGTAGGAGCAGTATTAATGCAAAACAACCAACCAATTGCTTATAGTGCAAAGGCGCTAACAAAAACCCAAATGAAATATAGTCAGATGGAAAAAGAAGCTTACGCTATTGTAGCTGCCACTAGAAAATTCAGAGAATATATCTGGGGAGCAAAAAACTTAGTGATTGAGACTGACCATAAACCCTTGGAGACCATATTTAGAAAACCACTCCATAGCGCACCTCCGAGATTACAAAAAATGTTTTTAGAATTGGTACAATATGATCCAAAAATAGTATAACTAAAGGATCCGAACTATATATAGCAGATGCTCTAAGCAGAGATTGTGATTTAGCGCAAGAGAAGGACAGTGACGAGCAAATGCAAGTATATATAATAGTTCCCTTAACAGCTGAAAAGAGGAACGAATTAAAAGAACTAATAAACAACGATAACGAATTATCGAAATTGAAGCAAACTATATTAGATGGATGGCCAGAGAAACGTACCGAACTTCCAGAAAACTTGCAGAAGTACTGGACATACAGGGAAGAGCTATCTTGTTATGAAGACATAATACTAAAGAATGACCGCATTCTTATACCACCTCAAATGAGAGAAATAGTTATGAAGTCGTGTCACCTTTCACACAAAGGAATTCAAGGAACAATTAGAATAGCCAGAGATAACGTGTTTTGGCCTAACATGACACAAGAAATTGCAAACTTCATAAGTGGTTGTAAAACTTGTATTAAATATCAAAGAGACAACCCTAAAGAACCATTAATACTTCAAGATGTTCCAAATAGACCTTGGGTTATAGTAGCATCTGATTTGTATTACTTTGAAGGAAATAATTATTTAATAATCGCAGACTCATATTCAGGATTTTTTGACTTTGTAAAGTTATCAAACATACAAAGCGAGACAATAATCAAAACACTAAAAACTTGGTTCTCAGTACATGGGATACCGGAAATATTGTTAACAGATAATGGAACACAATATACATCGGAACAATTTAAAATATTCAAAACAACGTGGAATTTCCAACATCGTTTGTCTAGTCCGGAATTTCCGAGATCCAACGGACTAGCCGAAAGATACGTGCAAGAGGCTAAGAATATTATTAAAAAATGCACATATGAAAAATCAGACGTACACTTGGCCTTATTGCATCACAGAAACACACCCAGAGACAAAGTAGGATCACCAGTTCAAAGATTAATGAGCAGGAGAACAAGAAACCTAATTCCAACACAAGAAAAACTGTTAATGCCAAAAGTATTAGTAGGAGTACAAGAAAAGTTGAAAGAGATGAAGCAAGTTGAGAAAGAGTATGCAGATAAGAACACTAAAGCATTACCAGATTATCAAGAAAAGGAGAAAGTTTTTTACCGGAAACAGAAAAACGAATGGCTTCCAGCTTCCATTCACAAAAAATGTAAGGAACCTAGATCTTACATCATAAAAACGCCTGAAGGACAAAAATACAGAAGAAATTCTTGGTTTTTAAAAAAGGGCCATACAGAGGAAACGACAACCAAGGCAGAAAGGGAACAAGCAGAAACCAAAGAAACAGAAACCAAAGAAGAAACTACAATAGATAATCCCAGTCCAAAACAAGTCACAAGACCGTGCCCGATAGAGGACAGAAGTACCGGCAGCACACCATCACCACCAGTACGGGTCACCAGATCAGGCAGGCAAATAATTCCAAAGAAGATATTTAACCTGTAATTAAATTCTGAGAAAACAGGGGATGTCAGGATAGTTAGGTTTATTTGTAATAACCGCCAATATTTAGTTACAGAATCTAGTGACTTTTGGTCCGGAGTTGTTAGAATTTTGATCTATATACATATACATTGTATTACTTGAGATGTAACTTTAGTTTGAGTAATAAAAGAATTATTACAATTATTATATCGTTTTATACGAATACTACATAACCCAACAAGCAAATGTCAAATTCGTACCCTATGTTTCATTTTAAATGAGACAAGCAAGTATACATTGCTTTCAATCAAATACAAGTCGTAACCATGGATATGACAAATCCCCATGTTTCACGTTAAAAAATACTCACGGTATAAATATTCGTGTTTTGTGACTACTTACACTTCACCTCCATAAAAATACGTTATGATATTTAAACAAAATAGTAATCAGGTACTTTAAACAATGCTATAATTTGCTATTTAGAAAGTTGGCTAATTAGAGGAAAAATTGCGGCTTCGTCGTAGTTTGCAGTTGTAATGTTTCACGTTAAAAAAAACTCACGGTATAAATATCCGTGTTTTGTGATTATTTACACTTCACCTACATAAAAATGCATTTTGATATTTAGACAAAATATCAGTCAGATACTTTACACAATGCTCCTTGCTTTAGAAAGTTGTCTAATTAGAGGAAAAATGGCGGCTTCGTAGTTTGCAGTTGGCAAGAAAGGAGTGGTTTTTGAGGGCGAAGTTGCAAGTAATTGAATTAGATGTCCGAAGACACTTGGTGTCATACACAGTTTGTGCGGCGCAGATAACTGAATTGTGCAAGTTCCGGCTTTAAATGTCCGCCTCGGAGGACTAGGCGATAATTAACAGCAGATATTTGATATTTCAGCGCCAACTAAGTTTACTTTAAATGAAAAGGTCAACACTGTGTTCCGTTGTAATAAAGTTGCACTTTTACGCTCTATTCAGCTATTGTTAACACTACGAGAACAAACATAATTAATACTGATTACTTTTCTGCATTCTTTTACAAAAAGATATTATAACTATTGCTCACATTACTATGAAGCAAAAATATGGTTCTAAAAGTCCCAGAATGGTGTTACAAAATGGTAATATTTCGACTATGGTATAGGACCTTATTTAGATTTTGTTTCTCACCATTTCAAACATTTTTTTATATCCATATTATTTGTTTTTGATAAACTTATCAGCAGTGTAGATTTTGTGAAAGCAAATCAGTTCTTTCAAATTTAATACCATTTACAGATTATTTACGTAAAAATATGGACAATTGGAATTTACACATACTTCAGCAAAGCATTCGACAAAATTAACAAAGTCTTTTTTTTTACATAAACTAGCTCAATGTGGTGTACATGGTACTAAATTAAGGTTGATTGAAAGTTTATTAAAATAGAAGTCAGATTGTTGTGTGCAATGGTTTCAAATCCGGATTAATATTTGTGACTTCTGGAGTTTCAGAGGGCTCTCATCTGGGTCCTATTCTCTTTAATTTGTATATAAAGTCCATCATATATGTTTTCAACAGTAGTTTTCATTTGTATGCAGATGATTTAAAATCCTGTAGGGTTATAGAAAATCAGAATGATTGCATCTTACTTCAAGAAGATCTTACCAGAATCTCTGATTATTGTTCAAGTAACCACCTTTTCTTAAATTTAAATAAGTGCTCAATTCTAAGCTTAAGTGGAAATATAAATCCTATTAATTTCAATTACTCACTAAAAAAATATTACTTTAACAAGAAAAGACATTATTCGTGATCTAGGTATCATATTTGATCACGTAGAAAACTTAGAGAATTTGAATTCATTCGATAAATATTATCTGTCTTAGAATAATGTACATTTGGCATTGTACTCAGGCTCCATTTTCAAAACTTGTCAACTAAATTTACACCAAATAATCTGTTGAGTAATATAAATTATTATGACTAATTTATAATTAACAACATTTATTCGATATCCCTAGGTAAAAAAATTAGGTTCATTATTTTCCTAGTTTTACCATTGTAAATTGCTCTCATTCTCCTACGTGACGTCAGAGATATGGCGCCGTTACATAAATTAGAATTTCAAATGCTAATTTCAGTGAAATTATAAGATAATACATAGTTTTTGTCATTATTATTGATAGTCACAATGGTTAATTTTTAGTTTTTATACTTTTTTCCTTCAATTCAACAATGGCCATATAGCCCATTGTGGATATAGTATATTAGTATACAAAAAAGGTTGTAGATTAAACTAACGAAACTACCAACACATGATGAGACGCAAAAATAACCTTAAAGAAGGACATAAATATTCAAATTATAATTGTTAAATTGAAAATTACTTATCTTAATGTTAGTATTAACAGCACGGTACTAACATAAAAAAACTGAATGTAAAACGATTTTTACTAATCATAAAACCATGAAGAAAAATATTTATCTTTGGTATATGCAAACATACTTCTTCACCAATAGTATTTCATCAATTACGAACAACTTTTGCAACGGGGATTTTCTTTTAAAAGTAATAAACTTGGGTTAAACTTCCCGTAAAATAACGGGATCGTATAGTATATTAGATGGTCTATTCGGGCAATATTGTTAATAGATTGAGTAAATGGAGAAGACGAATTAAAGAGACGTAAACGCGGACTATAAATTACAGAGCAACTTCTGTTTTAATTGGATGGTTTCCGATAAAAAATGTAGGGTTGTCTGCTTTAAAGCAATTACCAAAATGAGTTCAAAATGCTCGCCTATCTTGCATTTGATTTACTGGGATGAACATTACGGTATTAAGCTTGGAACTCAATCTGTTAAGCTTTAAAACAGAAAGTTATCGGGCGATTCCTACATGGGCGCCCATAAGGGGGGGCAAGAGGGGGCATTTGCCCTCCCTTGGCTTTTTGCAAATTTTAAAGAGACAACAGATTACGTAATTATTTCACCATCGTTATGTTCTGTAAGAAATTTATTAATGTGTGCTACATTTTAGGCCTTAGATTTTTTATGTGTGAAACAAATTATAACGTTATTATTTGTGCTTAGTTATTTCTACTGTCATTTGAAAGTAGAAGCAAGACACTACAATAAACTTTATTTTATCGAGGTTCTTAAAGATTTTTTCGAGGAATTTTCGAAAGATTGAAGGAATTTAACAATTACCTTTACAAACTAATCCAAAAAATAAGTAAGAATTTTTACTTTATGCTTTACTTTTGAACAATTCTACTTTTTTTTACTAATAAGTATATGTTTTCTGTTTATCTCTATAATATTTAAGTTTCTCTTAAATAGACAATATCACATCGGAATAGAATGTCAAATGAACTTGTCAAAATTGCTGTCAAAATTATAATATAAGTATAATTTTTTGTTAAAGTGTTGCTTAAACTTTAATCCTTGTTGGCACAACTATTTTATAATAATGTCATTTTTGCCCCCCCTTAAAAAATATTCTATGGGCGCCCATGGATTCCTATACTCGTTTCTCACCTACGGGTTGTTCTCTTTGCTGCAATTAATTAATAAGTTGCCTGGGTCATTGAATGCTAAAGTAATGACAGTAATTTAAATCATGAATTCAATTGTTATATAACAATTTCACAGACCACTGAAATGCAAATTAACTATTTCATTTTTGCAATTCAATTTATCAATTTATTTTAAATTCGGAATTGTATTTCACATTGGTAATTTTTAATTCAGAAACTGTCAGTTGCATTACAGTAAATATATTTTTTCGAAATAGATACGAAAGTACACGATATCACTCCGGAAAGGTGGCAAAAGTAGTAGCTAAAGTAAAACTTTACAGACTCTTACGTTAAAATTTTACTTTACGTAAACCTATAAACCTATATTTTAATACTATTATATTTTTGCAATTTATTTTAGCACTATTTATAATATTATTGGTGAATTTATTTTTTATTTACTTTTGATAATAATTTATCTGATTTCATGCAGACGACGTCTAAGCAGGTGTAAACATAAATGAAAATTATAAAGAAATATTCGATACTTTGTCAGTACGTTTGTTATTTCAGCCATCCCCGTCTCAATAGTTAGTTGACGTTTTACAAACACATAATGCTATTTATTTATATTTTTAATTAATAATTTAACGAGTTCGGAAAAAAATATAATGAATATCTAAGGACGAAAGTATTTTTTTAGGCGGCTGGTACATAAATTGTTGTTTTTCGTATCTGCTGACAACCTTAAAGTATCAATTTTTATTTGACATCTGTCAAAGTCAAAATTTTTGGCCGCTAGTTTGTTCATTATTGATTTACATAGTTCATATTAATGTGATTAATTATTTTAGAATATAATAACAAATGTAAGTAAAATTTGAACTATTCCTTTACAAATATTAATGAAAAAGTAATGAATTGCGAGTAAAAATAGCGGCCGTAAAGTAAATGCGGCCGTAAGGTAAATGCGGCCGTAAAGTAAATGCGGCCGTAAAGTAAATTTTGACAGATGTCAAAAATTGATTTTGAATGAAAATTCATAATTTCTTATTGTAATCGCCTAAAAAATGTTGTGTGCACCTCGGCTAAAAGTTCTTTTTGGGCCTCATTTGATTTGTAGCCTCGGCTTTGCCTCGGCTGCAAACTTCGGTTTCGGCCCAAAAAGATTACTTTTAGAACCTTGATACACAAATAACTATTTATTAGTCACATGGTTCATTCTCCTCAGCTATCGCTTCTTAGAATAAATTTCATAAGCGTAATAAAAAATTATACTTGATATACAAAGAACTATTTTTACGATCAGACTATACCAACTTTTATTAACCCTTTTCAAGTCTTCAAATTCAATTATTGTTTGAATCATTTATTACAAGAAAACTGCAATGTATGGATTCTCAATTTAAATATACATTCTAAATTAAATAACTAAATCAAATAAAACCAAATTAAAAATCATAAGTGAGGTGGACAAACTAAAACATCAAATATAAAACCAAAGACAGCCTATTTTATTTTTGTGAATATTAAGAAACAAGTTAATGCGTATGAGAAAATATTTGTCATTGTCAATATAATTTTTTTAAGTAGGATTGGGATAGAAATGCTAGTAGTGAAAAAAATAATATACTTACCATGGTTGAGAAGAGCATTATTGACCAGCGCCTTATGTCCCTCTGTTGCTTCGCACCTCGGGACACAACTTGGTGTTTAATTTACTGTTATATTACTAGTACTATTTTGTTATAATATTTTTGCTGCCAATAATGATACTCTTCATAACTTTAATGTCTAATATAGTATAACATTATTATGTTTTCTGAAATATGAATGTAACGCTTTCAGATATAATTAATTTTGAATTAAAATTTGCATATCTGATTTATAGGAGCTCATTTGAATATAATAAAACAATTAACAAAAACCAAATGAGCATCAAGAAGTAAAATACCCGCGTTATTTCTCCAGGCCAAAGCCAACGCGACTAAAAGATAAAAAAAGAAATAATTAACAAAGATTACGTCAGTTACGGGTTAGGGCAGAAATTTTTCTTCCAAATGTGTACTATTAATAATCCGCATTGTCTTCCTAAAGCCGGCCCTGTATGCATTAAGCCGCAATCTCGGTATTCTTTTCTAGTTGGCCTTGCATTTCAACCCTGCTCAATTCATCCCACAAAAAAAAAACACGTAATTATTGTTCTGATTTAATTTTATCTATATTCGTTTAAAATGAAGTAAATCAAAAGTATGGGTGGTATTTTGTAATAAAACATTAAATATTTGTTATGAAATAATATTTTGAAATTAATTGATTATGTTTATAATGTTCAAGCACGAATTGAGAGGGGAAGAAATTAAGAAATGTGGAAGATAAAGAACAAAATTGGAAGAGGGAAAATATGGCAGATTCTTTCATTAAAACTTGAAATTAAGCTACGATATAATTAACTAGATTATTAATTTTTCGTATTTCCCATTGCAATTTTTAAAATTTTTGCTTCATTAACTCCAGTGTACCCTGCGGTAATTTTTTGTACGCAATTAATTTGTTATTTCGAAAAATTAAAATAGGACTAATATTCTGAATTCTAATTTAGGTTACTGCTATGATAAATACTTTTGAAAATTATATTTCGTTGATTAATTCCTGTATTATAAAAGAACAGATATTTGTTATATTTATTTTACTGGTAGGCACTAAAATAGTTATTTGTGTATCAAGGTTCTAAAAGTAATCTTTTTGGGCCGAAATCGAAGTTTGCAGCCGAGGCAAAGCCGAGGCTACAAATCAGATGAGGCCCAAAAAGAACTTTTAGCCGAGGTGCACACAACATTTTTTAGGCGATTACAATAATAAATTATGAATTTTCATTTAAAATCAATTTTTGACACCTGTCAAAATTTACTTTACGGCCGCATTTACTTTACGGCCGCATTTACCTTACGGCCGCATTTACTTTACGGCCGCTATTTTTACTCGCAAATTCATTACTTTTTCAATAATATTTCTAAAGGAATAGTTACAATTTTACTTACATTTATTATTATATTCTAAAATAATTAATCACATTAATATGAACTATGAAAATCAATAATGAACATACAAGCGGCCAAAAATTTTGACTTTGACAGATGTCAAATAAAAATTGATACTTTAAGGTTGCAAACAAATACGAAAAACAACAATTTATGTACCAGCCGCCTAAAAAAGATGTTTTCGTCATTAATGATATGATTTTATATCGGGTGAAATAAATTATAAGAAACTCAACAACAAATTATAACTGATTTAGTTACTTCTACCTGGAAAATCATATCAATTTTTATCTAGAAAAGAAAGAGATTATCTCTTACAAAAATTGCTAAATATATCTTATTATTCTTTTTATGTTTCGTTAACAATTGGTAACATTTAGAATCCAATTCCCAAATTAATGAGTTTTATTTTTGAACAAGAATCATCGATAAAATGATTTTTTATTTTTTTATGAATTGTTTGAGTCTGCAATTATCTTTTGTTTTACCACTAATTACCACGTCGAAGTCTCGTAGCGCTCCCAGAGGGAAGAGCTGGAAGATTCTCCCAGCCATTTGAGAGAGTATTGTATTATAATTTGTAAATAATTCTAACGTAAAGAGAGGCCGCTTTGTCGAGTTGTTGTAATAACAACAGGCGTTTGTTTTTGATCGTGAGTTTCCTCTTTTATTGTTTATTTAATATTTCCACTTCGATTGGCTTATAACATTAACGTTGCGAAATAAATTTGCATTAAATGTGGGCAAATTCAGGTTAAATCCTCTTCTATTCCGTTGCGCTAACAACAGCTCAAAAATTTTATGAGGAATTTGTGAAAATAATGTAGAATATAATTTTAATCTCCACTTGTTGAGTTTCAATGTTCTAAGTCACTGATCTTGAAAATCGTAATTTTCATTATTAAATTCATTCTTTATAATTTTTGCACAGCGATGTGCAAAGTGCAACTAATTTTTGTTTCCGTTACATCCTACTTTCATAAATGCAGTATGGTTTATGTATTGTAATGAGCGAGAATCACTGCCGATGAAACATCGCGGGTGATCTATTTAGTCAGGTAGTCTCACTAATAGTCTAGTGAGGTAAGAGCGATGCCGCTATATTGTTCGGAATTGTATACAGCCCGGAAGACTAAGTAGGTTCGAGATTAATTATCCTCAGTTATAAAAATGTCGCGATACTATGGTTTAATCTATTGTAACGAACGTGACTCACTGCCGATGAAACATCGTGGCTGACCTTTCTAGCCAGGTGGTCTTACTAAAGGTCAAATAGGATAAGAGCGACGCCACTATTGTATAGGGTCCGCAAGACTCTAGAAGTTTCGAGATTATTTACCCGCAGGTGTAAAATTATCGTGCCTTAGAAAATTGAGATAATCTGTGCAGAGAGTTGTAATGGAAGTCAGTAGAGAAGAGTGTAGTAGAGTCGAGTCGAGGAAATCGGTCAGAACAGCGACATATAAAGTAGAAATAAATATAGATAAGTTGTGGAAATAAATAGAGAACAAATAAATACTGTCGTGTGCAATTAAATGAATATTAGTTAATAATTAGTGAGATAAGTGTGACTTACTAATTATTAAGTTGTATTTATGATATTCTCGAAGTATTTATTAAAAAAATATTAAATTTTGTTTATACAAATATGTTCAATAAATAAACTGAGAATAATAAAAACTCAGTTTTTAATTTTTGTAATAAAATTTTCACACAGCGACAAACTTTTCGTTCTTAAGAAATAGACACCAATATACAGCGTGAAATATTTAGAGAAAGGACCAAATAAGTTTTTTCTCTGGAATTTTTTTGTAGAACGCACCATTTTCGCAATATTTAAATTAGTGTCGACAAATCTTTTGCAAAAAATTAATATTGCTCTATTCGAGTGATTCCCAATCCACTATAAGCTGTAGGTTTCCTGTCCTGTTACTGGACGGTCGTTTGCATAATCTAAATTAAAATAAATAAATAATATATATGTAGTAGACATATATTTTTGAGATTATGCAACAAATTACAATGTTATTTAACTTGTCAATCTTTTTAATGAAACAAACGAAAAAGATTGTCAAAATAAACAAAAATCTCAATAAAATTCCACGTGAATTAAAGTTGAAAACAAAATATTTTATTAATTATAATTTTTCTGGGACGCTGTATGTAATTATGTTTACTATTATGTTCCTAGATTGTTTTAATAGTTCATGTATAAAACAAAGAAAAAAGTTTAGCAATATAAACAAAAATCTGCTGTAAAATTCCAGGTAAATTCAACAGACATACATTGTGTTTTCAATAAAACTAACCGTGCGTTATTAAAAGTATCCCAGGCCTATATACACGCGTAATAAAGCCTCTAAGTTATGAAACAAATTTGATATTTCTACTTCCAGCATTCTTACAGCATGCTGAAAGAATTCGTATGTGCAGGTAGCTTCAGCTTCAGTTTCAGAACTTAATATCATGTAAGAGTAATATAGACAAGGAATTTGCCCTTGAGCCAGTATCTCCATACGCCGAGGAATCTCGGGAAATTTTTTACAGATTGATATTTATTGCTCGGATTCAAATTGTTTTTGCAAAATTACTTAAATTTTTATTACAAAAATTCTGACATGAAGATAAAATTCGAATACATAATTTCATGAGTTGAATTATCTCACGTGTTAGTCCTTTGGCTTTGTTGGTCCATTTTTATTTAGCAATAATTATATATGCTTGTAATTTGGAACAATATTTTGCTCTGTGATCAATATATTATATTCATAAATTAATATTGTAAAGTTTATTTATTTAGGTGAAGAGTAAAAAATAATTTTCCTACGACCTCTGTTAAAAATAGTATTTTTAACGGTTTAGCAAGTTAAAAATAACAGTTTATAACACAGTGAATACTTTTAAATCGTTGTCATTGACAACGTGTTAAGCTCGTTTGACACGGTGATTAAAATTGCACTTATTTCAATATGGAATTAAATACGATAATAATTTAATGTTTGAAATAAGTTTTGAAATTAAACTACGTATGCAACAGATAAAAGATCTTGTATTAAAATAATGTTGTAGGCATGCGCAGTAACTGATTTTATTTTGACATTTCATATAACCATACAACTAGTAAGTAACCTAACTACTAATTACTTAACAAATTAATAAAATTTAAAAATAGAATAACTTCCAGGAACAAAAGAACTATTTGGTGCAGAAATTGGTTGCGGAGAAGGGATGTTAAATATGTTTAATCGTGAACTACCTGCGGATCCTTCTTCGTGTAAAAATTATTTACGACTTGACAAATGAGCAGTTTCAGAATCTGCTTGATTTTATAATGCGCAACAACAGGTATTTTTCTGTTTGACCAATGAGAAATGACAAGATCACTGCGCACTCGTTCGCGCAATTTTAATACGAGAAAATAGCGCATGTTCTAATTTTACGTACTGAATTCAGTATTTAAATAAATTTATAATATGATACGATACTTATTTTGTAAGTTTTAATTCTCATACTTAAATGAATTCATTTTTAATCATCGTGTCAAACGAGCTTTAAAAGTAAAAAACAAATTTACTTTTAACACTTGTGTTAAAAAGGAACTAAATCTAGTTACCTGTCATAAATGTCATTCTATAATGCTTAGTTTTTATTTACTAATACATAACTAGGGTCGTAGGAAAAATAGTGTATGATATTTGTGTTAAAAGTGATTTTATTTCGTTCGTGGGGTTTGTTACACTCGGCTTCGCCTCGTTTCAAACTTCCCCACTCACTCATAAAATGTCACTTATATCATAAATAACTATTTCCTACGACCACTGTTAAAAATAGTCTTTTTAACGGTTGCTTAACAAGTTAAAAATAATAGTTTATAACACAGTAAATATTTTTAACACGTTGTCATTGACAACGTGTTAAAAGTAAAAAACAAATTTACTTTTAACAGCACTTATGTTCAGTTGTTCATAACAAATACGTCATGACCTGTCATAAATGTCATTCTATATTTTTTATTTACTAATATATAACTAGGGTCGTAGGAAAAATAGTGTATGATATTTGTGTTAAAAGTGATTTTATTTCGTTCGTGAGGTTTGTTACACTCGGCTTCGCCTCATTTCAAACTTCCCCACTCACTCATAAAATGTCACTTTTAACACTTATATCATAAATAACTATTATATATGATTATTTTTATAACAACGTTTTATAAACGGATAACAATTATAAAAAGATTATAAATATTAGTAACACTCTGAGTAAACAAATATAAGCACTAATTTAAGAGTAATTATTATTAAGAGACTTAAACACTAAGAACATTTATTTAAATACTACGCAATATTTATTTATACGATATTTATATTACCAGCTATTTATTTATATCACCAACTATTTATTTGTACTTTACATGTTGCTGACATGCACTGACCGACACTGACTTTCTTCAGTGACTCTACACATTATGACCGATATTAACTTCCTACACCGCACTATACGACCCTTTTATACCTATCGCCAAGTAATCTCTAGAACATTCCAGAGCCTTTCGGACTCTATAAAATACAATAGCGGCGTCGCTCCTATCCCGAAAAATTATTTATTATATATTTCGTAATGATTATTTTAATAGTAGTCTTTCTCGTAAGTATTTTTCAACCTTTTCTTTAGATCTATATAAAGATTATTTATAATTCTAAATTCCATTTTTATAAATAACAATATAGGGAAAGAGTGAGTTTTTACAATAAATGTTCAACTATTTTTTTTTCTATTTCGCTGTATATTTATTATGTTAGCGAGCAGTTTCTTGTAGTTTTTGGTACATTGTGTAATCGGCCTCGATTTTGAGTAGTTCGAAATGCAAGCTGTCGCAAAGTATTATAATTGATGAGCGTGCTTAAATAGTGTTCTTTGCGTAATCGCCTGAGTCACATCTATATTTATGTTCATAATTCTTTTTAATACCTCTGAAATAAACGATTTTCCTTAATCTTGATTAATTTCCACGCTAGAAAAATTTATTTAGCGAATAGTGCTATTAATTAAAAGTGTCGATATATGCCCTAGTTGCGCATTGGAAGATGACGTTTCATTATAACTTTGTCATTTTATTTTAAAGCGGACTTTTTATCAATGATCAATATTTATAGAAAAACTGTGTCAGTTTTTGTGATAAAAACTTTATGTGTATTTAATAAAGTTGGAGAAGTGTCGAAGTTTCCACACGAGATGTGGTCGACAGTCGAACGCGTCAAGTGCTAACCGCAAATTAAAGTAGTTAGGGCGATATTAAATTGTCTTCCGTTCTTCAAAACTATGAGTACCGAGAAGAAAAAATAGTCATATTCGATTTGAGGTCCTTAAAATATTCAATTTGCTATTTTTATTTATTATTAGGGAAGTTATTGTAATTTTATCAATTTTGACATTTCAAAATATTATCGGATGTGTACGAATAAAGATATTTTCAATACGTGACCATTTGTAAAATGGTGTCCATTCGAATATTTACATGATGTCCATGTTTCGAGCCTAACCGTTAGAATCTGGAAAAATGTAGAGGCTCATTCTCAGCTTCTCTTTTATATATATTTTATATAATTGGAAAGATAAAAAAACTATTTTTAATAAGAGTTAGTACGAATTTCTCGAAAAGTGAAGGAGCCATAAAAATTTTGAGAACCGCTGAAAAAAAATGTCTAGAATTTGCAAATTAAAAATTCGTATAAATTGAAACAATAAGTTAATAGTAAGTACATTGACCAAAATTAGATTTTGCACATACCTAGAGACCTATGCATTATTTTTTTTTTTGAACAACAAATACATCATTAAAATGACTAACGTTTAAGACAAAATACAAATAAGCATTTCAATATTTTATTATAATTGTGAAATCGATAGTTTTATTTTAGTTCCGCTGGTTATAATATAAGAAAATAATTATTTGTATATCAAGGAACAAAAGTATAATTTTTATTACGCATATAAACTTTATTCTACGAGGCGATTATATTTTTTCCGAAATTGTTAAATTATTAATTAAAAACATAAATACATAACATTATGTGTTTGTAAAACGTCAACTAGCTATTTAGATGGGGATGGCTGTGATAACAAAACGTACTGTCAAAGTGTCAAATTTTTCTTTATAATTTTCATTTATATTTACACCTGCTTAGACGTCGTCTGCATGAAATCAGATAAATTATTCTCAAAGGTAAATAATAAATAAACTCACCAATATGTTACAGAATGATGTTTTTTTTATTTTAGGTAGTGCTAAAAAACACTGCAAAAATATAATACTATTAAAATATAGGTTAATTCAGTTTGACAGATAAGTCCGTAAAGTCGAACTTTTATATAAGAGTCTGTAAACTTTTACTTTAGATACTACTTTATTATCGATTTCGAAAAAAAAACCATATATTATACTTTCATAAAAATTAAATGTACTCACTTAGATTCCTTCCATACTTCGGTTGCTATAATTTGAACTTTATGATATCAATTGCAAATGTCAACTAAAAAGTGAACTTGTGATTCTATATAATTGTAATTCGTAATTGACATTTATAATTGATACTTACGAAGAAAGAAGAGCAATTATTATTTGTAGTTGTTAGGAATTATGGAATCCCACCCGCCGTCCTGTTCTGAATGAACAATTTTCACAGTTCGAATCGTCTTTTCTGATCGTTGTCTTGTCCTCATTCTTGAGAATAATATCCACTGCCGTGGAGTTTTGACCTGGGAATTATTTTCTTAATATTCCCGAGATGTTATTATTGTGTCTACTTGTGTTTTAAACAAATATTAATACAGTATAAATGGTAGAGTAATTCTGTTTACCAAACAAAATAAACAAAACCGACTTTGTCAATAACAAACTGTAATATTACAAATTCTAAGTCAGTTTTACTTTTCCTAATACAAATGTTGACAGCCGAGACAAATTCATTTTGCTCTTGTTATTTCAGACTCACACAAAATTGTACGAAATGAAAAAATATTGCAGCTCTTTGCCATAGGCATCAAATTCTTTAGATGTTATGACAACTAGATTTTAGTGTAAAAATGAAACACAATTAGTAATTCTATATGTATTCTACTTTTAAGTTTATATTAAAAAAAACTTCACTTTTAATTTGGTTATATTTGATTTATTTATTTAATTTAGCGGGCATATTTAAATTGTGAATTCATATTTTAAATATTTTTTATTATCAATCATGGTTAATAATAAATTTATTATTAACCTAGACGGCCATGGTTTCCAAGTAAGTGGTAGTGAAAAACAATTTCACATATCAAATAATAAGTTATTCAATGACCAAGTAATGTATGTTATTACTCATGAGGATGAAGTTTGCCACGAGCGAAAGCTAGTGTTGTAACTCATTTGAATAAATAATAGCCATTACATGCGAATAGAATAGTACAATTTATAAGCAACTATAACATGAAAAATATATGTTTATTATAACCAAATATGTCATCAAACTTTGACAGATAAATAACAAAAGCTCACGTCACTGTTTCACAGCATACTTAACACAAGGCAATTATTTCTAGTATTATTTAGCTACAGTTTAAGCTTAAGAAGAATAGAAATGTATGAAAAATGACAAAAGTTTTTGGCTTCTTATATAAAAAAATTACTTAAAAGTAATTTTGTGTTTACTCTTTTGATAAGTAAGATTTAAATTTAAAAATGATTGATTAATATTATTCCGTAGAACTGTCAATATTATTCAATTAGCAACAGTAACTAAAGGCTTTAATTGATAAAAAACGATTGAATTATAGTTATACTTCTTGACAGTTATGCCGATAATGTAAAATATTATTACTGTTACAAGGAAGTGACAGCGTCGCATCTCGGGATATAATCTTAATGCTAGGTCAATAATGATAGTCTTCTGAACCTTGTTGTTGTTGTTCAATATGCTATTATTTATTTATTATAAAGCAAATCAGATACAAATATAGCTTTCTAAAGTGCTCTTTGTTGTGAAAAACAGATTTTATATTCACATATGTTTGCAATATCCATTATATAAAATAACAACGTAGGACATAAGCATTCCTTATCCTCTTATCTTTCAAAAAATAAAAACCTTACAATATTGAATAGAACGGAAATAGCCCAATTGCAGATATTCCCAATACTGCGGCATAATCAACCAACGACCATTCCACATTTAAATATTATTTTATTTCCCTCGTAAACTCGTACTGAGGGCAACATGGGCCAGAGAACAAGATCACGTCTGCCTCAGGACAACAAGGATAATAGAATATTAGATGGAAAAGTGGGAAGGAGCTTCCAAGCTTCCAGCTTCCAGCTTCGAGCTTCGAGCTTCGAATTCACCACAGCGCCTGCATTTATAATTGAGAAATACGGACCAGACGCAGACGGAATTATGCGATAAACGTGCGTGGGAAAGAGACGGAAAGTCGTTCTCGTTTTATTTCCACGATATTTGACATTGGAGAACACACTTTGATCTCGATAACTATACGACTTTCATTTTATTTTGTTTGTTTATTATTATTTCGGGACAAGAAAATTGACTTGCGTACCTTTATGAAATATTTTTTGTACGTTTTCAATATGATTTTTTACTACAAGTGAATAAGTGTTTTTGCAAGTAAGTCACGTAAGAAATTTGGGACAATTTATCAAGTGATTAATATAGTTGTGACATACAAAATTTTATTAAACACCTCTTAATTAAATTGTTTAAATATATTAGTTATGTATTATAGTTATGAGTATTATAACCACTGCAGATGTTAATTGAATTCCGAGCTCGCAAAGTGAGGATTTTAAGACATCTAAGGTCGGCTGGATGGTTGAGCGAGCTAGCGCACATCTATAACTCGCTATGACGTGATTCGAACTTGAGAGCGTAGGTTCAAGTCCCAGTGACTGACAACGTGTAATTTGTCGTAAAATAAAAAACACAGCTACTTGTGTACCATACTCGGATGCTATAGACTTACCATCTATACATCTTAAATAAAAGTAGTGCTGGCAGGAAACAACCGACAGTACGGTAGTTAGAAATGCGGCTTGGTAAGGTCAGTTGCTCTACGCTCCGCTTGGGAGATACAGAGATACATTATTAACGTCTGGTATGATTCATAAATTTAGAAATTTAAAATTTAGATTTGGAATATAACCATTTTTTATATTCTAAATTCCAAACCCAGCCAATTTGAAGAAAGTATTGAACTTATGTTTGTAGTTTAACTTAATTAAATAGCAAATAACAGTTTGTGAGTGTTATTTAAAAAAAAATTAAAATAATTAAATTTAGTCCATCATAAACCAGTCTTAAAATATATGCGTACCTAAATTTTTATAACTTTAGGGCCGGTTTTTCCATCTCTGGTTATAGCGCCGCTTATCTTAACCGCCGGTTTATAGAAAAATATCGTATCGAAATAGTAAATAACATACATGTTTGACAACTTACATTAGTTTTTCGGAGCGATATTTTTCCATAAAGAGGCGGTTAAGACAACCGGCACTTTAAGCAGAGATGCAAAAACCGGCCCTTAGACATTCAAAAAGCAGGAAAGGAAGTATTAACATGTTGTTAACGGTTAGGAATAGTAGAGTTTATGTATTCGCTAATGTTTTAATACAGACAGTTCCATTCCTGCTGCCCTATATACGGTATGCCACTCGTTGTTCCCGTGCAGACATGATATAATAAAGCGTGGAAGACGGGCATTTTTCATTTTTGGCAGATGCACGCCAGGTAGGTAGACATACTCCACTCCGCTCGTATATTCCGCGGCATTATTGGCCGAAAACATCCTGTTTCTTTATTTCCGCTTCCTGACACACCGGATGTGACGTCGTCCTGCGGAATTGTCTACAGCCGGCACACATGCCAAGCAGATACACGGAAATATACTCCGTCATAATTCACTGCTCCACGGATAACTATTATGGGATAAGTACTAAAAATCTCATTTATAAAATGCATTATCTCGCATCATTTGGCAATTCATTTACTGCTTATAATGTATTTATTAAAAAAAATCATTTTACAATTTTTAACCTCTTCGCAATTGCTATTAACATCCTAGGATTATTATGAATATCGTAACAGATGTCAATTGAATTCCGAGATCGTATAGAGCGAAGATTTTAAGACATCTAAGGGGTGGGATTCTATAACTCATAACAACTACAAATAACAACTGCACTTGTTAAACTTGTTAAAATATCAATTACAAATGTCAAATGTCGCCATGGCGAAAATTTAAATTTGCAATGAATTTAAGACATTCCCACATCAGTGTAGACTTGTAAAGTGTTCTTTATATATGTATGAGTATATGTACGTATCAACCATAAATAACCATTACTATTAGAGAATAGCAAGTGTACTTAGTAGTTGATATTTGCAAATGATATCATAACAAGTCCAAATGATAGCAACCAAAGTTATGGAATCCCACCCCAAATCTGGTATTCATAACATCTGTAAGTATTTTTTAACATGAAACATAGGATTTATAATATCCATAGTTACGACTTAATATTTGATTATTAGCAATATATATTTGCTTATCTAATATATTTGCTTATCTAAGTTCAGGATCTATTAAGGATTATATTAAAATTTCCCTAATAAATACGGCTAATGAAGCACCAATTTTCGACTCAAAATCACCGTAATAAATGACATGACTGATACATTAAATTTTTCTTAAACATTTGAAAATATCCGTTACCGCGATTACACTAATATTTTTATTTCATTTTTTTCGTTGATTGGACGCAGATAACATATGTACTCCTCTGTAATACGAACGATAATGAAATAGTGAATAAAGGCTCATTTATGTACTGCGTATACGACAGAGATGTTAGATAAAAGTTTAATAATTCTTGCAGAAGAAATTGGTAACGTGAGGATTAAATCATGGAAACTTATTTCGATGGGTTTTTTGTTTTTAGATTACCGAAATAAAAAACAATAAATTTATTAACATGTAATATTTGAATTTGTTGGTTTGTCTGTCTTTAATAAGTCACATTATTGATCTAGGTGATTCCTTTTACTGACAAAAATATTCTCGAATGCGTACGTAACGTTTCGTAATCTAGACTCAAAAACAATTATTTTCCAGCTAACTCCTTGTTTTATTTTGCCTTTTAACGTCTAATCTTGTCTTCCCTCATATTAAGTCAGAACAATCAAGAATATAAATTTGTAGACGTTACCTTTGGGGCATTCGTGACGTGGTTTGGAACATTTCCGCAAAACGCTTTGAAAATTCGCTCCATAAACATGCTCCAAGTGCATCGAGGAAATTCCTGGCAAAATTTCGTTATCCTGATCCATCCCTCGGGTATCATTACACCGTGAATTGTGACAAAATATGAAAACATACGTTGCCCACATGAATAAGTAATTTTTCATTTTCTTTGCACTGCAGTCGCTATTTTTATTCAACGCAAACGACGACATTCATTCCAAAAAATTAAACTCATTCGTCTAAGCGCCTACTTGATTCGGAGGATGGCGCGAAGAAGTCCTAATTTACTGGTGCAGAGAGAGAGGGGTTCCAGTCTTTACTCTTTCTCTAAATGGGGGTGTTATTTTATATTGCAAATGAGACGTTTGAATGCATTAGGGCTTACCGTTTTTATAATAAAATGTTACTTTTATTATAGCAACAGACAAAATTGAAAAAAGTTAGAACGGCAGATATTTTCACCTCTGGTTACAGTGCCGGTTACCTTAACTATCGCTTAATAGGAAAGTATCGCATCGTAATAGTAAATATAGGAACTATATTAAGTATTAAGAACGGTAAGGCAGTTTACAGTTCGAAGATAATAGGGTTTTCAATCATTTTTTTTTTATATATATACTATTCTTCAAATAAATATATTAGTGTTGTCGACTAGATCTAGATTTTCTAGACTCTTGTCTTGTATTGTCTAGATTATCAAGACAAGAGAAGGCAAGTCTTTATTATTTCAGATTAAGACGAGAAAATTCTAGACAAATTTCAAGACTCTATATTAATAATAAAAAAAAATAATCGAAATGTTCCATCCGAGCTGAAACAGTGATTATAAAATAAAAAAGAACGCTGCCGAAGATTTATCTGACCTTGTCCTTGTTAATGTAGTCTTGAAACAATATAGACTTTTGATATTTAGACAAGATTTTTTTAATTTAGACTTATGCCCGGTTGCAGAAAGGCTAATCAGGCTCTAATCAAAAAAATCACTGATTAATTTGACGTTGTTACCATGGCCACGTATTAAAAATACATTGCTGTCAAAAAATTAATCATTAATCAAAATTGTAAAATCTTTGTGCAACCCGGGCTAAGTCCACTCTTGTTTTGTCTAGACAACACTAATAAATATACGTCATAGAAAGTCATGGGGACACGCCCACCTTTTCGAATTTTCGAATTTCTCTTATTTATATGTAACATTTTATAATATTTTTTACATTATTACACTCTATTTAACTCAAATTTAATTTTCAATATAAATTTCATTAAAATACATTAGTTAAATTTTTTCTTACCTTCAATTTGTTAGAAAATCACAGAGATAATGACCCGTATTCCGAACTCACTTTTATAATAAACCAAACATCACTTTAACAAAAGCACTGAATAGTAAACTCGGAATACGGCAGCAAAGACTTAAATTATCTATAATCTCAATCAAGAAGGTAATCTTTATAAGAAGTATTTGTTACTAATGTACATTTTCTTTTGTAATGTATTCCATTCTTTTAAAATAATATTACTTCTTTTCATAATTGTACAATAAGTTGTTGTCTTAATTCTACAAATTAAATTAATCAGATCTTGCCTCATCTTGCACTTGGCAAATTTGTACTAAGAACCTCAGAATAACGATAACAAAATAATAACCATTTTCGAAAGGAAGAAAAATGAAATAACGTATAGCCGTACAATTTTTAGCCGAAACCAGCATTTTTTCTGAATTGCAAATGAAAAATGTGTATGTATATGGAATAAAAATGCAGAATAAGATTAATTTTCGTTTTGGTCATACAATTGGTAGGACAATAATGATTATTTACATATATTACAGTATTTCAAATAAGAATTAAAAATAAAATATTTTATTTCTGGATTATATCCACAAAGAGTTGCGCGTGAATTTAATGTTTACTTGTTTACTAAATGAATACGTTGATTAAAAATAATTGTTTGACATTTTAGAGCATCGAATTAATTACTCCTTTGTCAAATATTTAATCGTGTGAGTGGGTGTTTAATTTCGGGTTAAGATAATTAAAACATTACCATTAAACTGCTTTAACATCAACAGACAACAGAAATTGTATATTTTAATGAGTAGCTTGCTAGGTACACTGTTTTTGATTAACACTAGTCATTAAAAACATTTTTAAATACTTAAATACACCTACAAAAGACACTTTTTTTAATTAAGTAATACTATATACTTCTCATTTATGTTTAAAATATTTAATCATAAAATTAATAAACTATGAATCTTCCATGCATTACATGTAACTAATAATTTTTATTCCAGTTTTGTTATTTTAATTTCATTTTTGAAGCAAAAAATAAAAATCAGTGATTATCTGTAGTTCTTCGATTTATAGATAACTTAAAAAGAGATATAGACGTAGCAATATTTTTATCATTTTATAAGTTTTACTGTACCATTTCTTGCGTTGTATTTTTAACTTGTATTTTAGAACGCAATATTTTACGATACGTTCTTTTGAACTGATTGCAAGAAAATCGATTTTGTTTGAACATTGACAAAAAACAAACTGATACACAAACAATGGAATGTCTGAAAAATAACAAAAACTGAATATTTTCTCTAGCAATGGATAAAAATATTCTTTAAAGCTATAAAGTTGCATAATAGTAATATTATTTGATACGGTTGAAAATATGAATCATAATACATATCTATGAATAAATACATTATTAATATTAAAACAATACTCCTTCGATATAGCGTTCGATTAATTCTAACTACTGTTTCATAATAGAATTCTTGTCTTGTTTAGTCTTAAAAACAAGACAAGATTTTTAAATATATCTTGTCTTTCATTATTCTTATATATTAAAATCTTGTATTGATCGTCAATTTCTTGTCTTGTATGTTAAAATTTACTCAGGGATACGCCTATTCAGAAATGACCTTAAACATATAATTATTCTTTGCATCACATGTACATTACCTTGTTTAGATAATTTCAATGTCAGTTTTCAAATATATATTTTGTAACACATTTATTATTATTAAATGAATATTATAAAGAAAACCGCAGTTGAGTCATCACGGCTGACCTGTCTGGGCAGGTAGTCGCGTTAAAGGTCACGTAGAAAAGAAACGACGCCGGTATAGTTCGGCAATTTTATAGAGTCTGAAGGCTCTAGAATGTTCTAGAGATTAATTAGCGGCAGGTATATAAGGGTTAATATTCGTATTTCATTTATTTTTACATTTCGCCCAAATATATTAATATTACAATACGCCGACGTCTTCTTTAACTTATATGTTGCATTAGATGTGCGAAAATGATTGACAGGTCCATTTCTATTTGAGATGACCCGTAGTAATAATGATTTTTATGCCAAATGGAGTTAGGTAAAATTTAAAATTATTTCCAACAATGTAACAATTTATTTTATTCCATATCACTTGCATTTTAATACAGTCATTAAAAATATTATTTCGCGTAATGCTACTATGTTATTAAAACAATAATTTTCTATATTATACACGTATGTACATGTTATCATAATATCTGAAGTAAAATACACACTTATGTATAATATGCAACATTAATTTTAATGATATCCGCAACAAAAAATCTATTTACTCTGCATATGGTAACAAAAGGATTTGTCTGTAAAAAATATAAATCCCTACACTCGAAACAAACATTTAAAAATACATCATAACTTTTATTTACTAATTAGTGAAACGAATTAATTAATATAATTTTATCCACAACTGTCAAATAATTTATCTAAAATTCAGTCGTGTTTTTATCAATTAATGACCTGCGTTACTGTTGCTAATTGAATAATATTGTTACGTTTATTTATTTGGGTGAAGTGTAAAAATTTAAACATGAATATTTATATAACTAAGATTAATGAACCAATAATAAATTTTCAAAGGATAATAAAAATAGGTAACAATATAAATAACTATAAATACTTATTTAAAAGTAATAATTATTAATAAAGACTTATACACTAAAAATATTTATTTAAACATTTAATACTAGGTACTATTTATTTATAAGATATTTTTATCATCAACTGTCATCAATTTCAAAATGGTTTTCAAAATATCTTGTTTCGAAATTTTTGATAGGTCGCCATTTTGTTATATGATAAAATAGGAAATAATACAAACGTTTTAATATTCCTTAAACTACGGGAGTAATGACGATTCTTCGAAAAACAAAGAAACGCCAAAATTTAAGCTAAGAAAAGTTATTTGTTTCAATTAGTTCTAACATTTTTTTTAGGTGTTACAACTTAGTATTAACACCTGTATTAAACATACAAGGTAATAAATTTACTGTAATACAATAACAATTACAATTTCACATTATATTAACATAATGTCTCATCGTATGTGTTATTTAAAGGTTACTCTTCAATTGTAGTATAAATGAAATAAACGGGATTACCTATTGTGTTATCTGTCCATTATCATTTGCAAAACCTTTAAGCTTAGCGTTGAAAATGCAAAATTTTAGTGCATTGATAATGTCGATACATTGTACACTAAATTTAAATCCATTTGTTTAAATTGCTAGCACGGAATTACCAGTGAAATATTTAGTCAAATGAAGCGCTTTAACAATAAAAATCAACTACACATACCACTACAATGAAATTCCTATGTCACTTCAGATAGAAGGTAATTACTTGTATTTTCACAAGTGTTTAATATATATATATATATATATATATATATATATATATATATATATATATATATATATATATATACAGGGTGAATACTGAAAACCTTGACATAGGGAAATAACATGGGAAAACAGTTTTTTGCTGTTTCCATCTGTCCCGCTAAATAAAATCGGGTGCATATGGTATCGTTAGTTAGATTACTTAATTTTGCATCTAATAAAACCAAATGTTGTGTAATAAGGCCTTTTCTAACTGAAATATTTGATAAAATAAATTGTATTTTGAAGGTTATCCTTCATATTTTTGAATAAGAAACGTCAAAAACAAAATGCTCCATAGCCGAGTGGATACGAGGGCTGTTTCATAACATAAATAATCTACAAGGCCTGGTTCGAGACCACCTCAGCCCTACTTTTTTTTAATTAAATTATGCTTAAAATATATTTATTATATCAGACTATTTTAATAAAATAGCAATATTAATATTTTTATAAATAAAAAAATCCAAATATTTAATAGCATTATTATTTGCTGTCTGTCAAACTTAACAATTAATTCGAATTTAGTTTTTGGTGTATAATTTGGTATTTCATGTTTCGAAACATGATATTTTAAGTATAATTTAATTTAAAAAAAATAAGGCCGAGGTGGTCTCGAACCAGGTCTTGTAGATTATTTATGTTATGAAACAGCCCTCGTATCCACTCGGCTATGGAGCATTTTGTTTTTGACGTTTCTTATTCGAAAATATGAAGGATAACCTTCAAAATACAATTTATTTTATCAAATATTTCTGTTAGAAAAGGCCATATTACACAACATTTGGTTTTATTAGATGCAAAATTAAGTAATCTAACTAACGATACCATATGCACCCGATTTTATTTAGCGGGACAGATGGAAACAGCAAAAAACTGTTTTCCCATGTTATTTCCCTATGTCAAGGTTTTCAGTATTCACCCTGTATATATATATATATATATATATATATATATATATATATATATATATATATATATATATATATATATATATATATATATCCCCTCCTAAATCTATGGATGTACTAACACACCGCAATATTGTTGTGGTAACACAAATACCTAACTTATAATGAACTAATATTCCCGGCAGTGCAAATATTTATGTATTTGTTAGTAACATATTAACAATATTAATTAACACTACTGCAAGTATGTCTTCGGCTGGACATAACTTTTCTATATTCAGGAGATTAAAATTCCTGAAAGGAATTGGATCTGAAGAAAAGATTTGACCCGATTTCCATCGACAAAAAAATAATTCTTTTTATTATTCTTTTGTATGTAGATAAATTTTTAATATTTTTTTTCTAATTTTAATGATTTAATTAATAAATTTTGTCACTACCATTATTACATATATTATTATTTATGATCATCTAAAAAAAAACAACGGAAATTCGCTCCTCCCTAGGACAGTTTCTGGATCCGCCATTCGTTTTTTAATATTTTATATTCTATCAAAAAATTTAATTTTTTTTATTGGAAATGCAAAACGTTTATTAAAAACTATTTTTGATTTTTTATTCATATTATACTCGTGTTGTACGATTATATTAAGTTAATTGTAAAAATATAAATTCACCTTTGTTTTAATCTGTAGGTTAGAACTAAATTTTTTTGCATAAAACTAGTGAATGGTTTATATACCCATGTAAACTGGAAATGTTTTTTTCTACGACCACTGTTAAAAATAGTGTTTTTAACGGTTGCTTAGCAAGTTAAAAATAACAGTTTATAACACAGTAAATACTTTTAACACGTTGTCATTGACAACGAATTAAAAGTAAAAAACAAATTTACTCTTAACAGTACTTATGTTCAGTTGTTCATAACAAATACATCATGACCTGTCATAAATGTCATTCTATATTTTTTATTTACTAATATATAACTAGGGTCGTAGGAAAAATAGTGTATGATATTTGTGTTAAAAGTGATTTTATTTCGTTCGTGAGGTTTGTTACACTCGGGTTCGCCTCGTTTCAAACTTCCCCACTCCCTCATAAAATATCACTTTTAACACTTATATCATAAATAACTATTAACATAAAAACCTATAGCGTATAAAATTTTAAACAGTAATAATGTTTCTTTAATAAATTAAAAGTGTCAACAGCGCAAAAAATCTTGTGTATCACACGTCCTGAAACTCTTTTGTGAGATGTCGTATTATTTACTGTCAATATAAATTCGCTCTCGCAAAATTACAGTTTCTAGAGTTGTGATATAAATAACTATTGCAATCCTACATATTAAGAATATTAAAAAGGAAATCAGCTTCTGATAAGTCAAAATAAGCTCGCTCTCGCAAAAGTGTAGTTACTGGACTAGTGATATAAATAACTATTTAAATGCGATATTACTGTTGATGACAATCAATTGTAACTTTTGATTCTGTAATGAAAACTATTATAATTAAACCTTAAAGGCGAATATTCTATTAAGATATCTTATTTTAATTACTAGCAAAGAGCAATTATACGTCCCCTAAAAACTTGAACCTTTACCCTCAACCCTTGCAAATTACCCTTAATATCTGTTTTAATATCTGTAATCAGTGAATCTAATCATTTTAAAACTACCCTCCCTATCGGCGTATCTCTCCCCATCTGTCGGTTGAAGAGCGCACTACACATTGTTATTTCGTTATATTATCATTAGCGACGTTTCATCAGCAAATCGGCAAGGAAGCTGCCTGTGTTACCGACATCCTCACTTCCTGTCGCAGCCCTCTTACTTCGGCTAATGGTATTTGTGATAACGTGATACGACAACTTCAACTTACATGATTTTGGAAATTATATTTGTAGGGTAGTATGTAGCTGATTTAAATAAATTCGTTCTGTAAATGTAGCGACAGTGAATACGTCTTAACTTATAGTTCTAGAATAGTTATATACAGAAGCGACACACCTTGAAGCATTGTGGACCTTTAAATTTGTTGGCTGATTTACGCGCGATATTTAAATTTTTGTTTAGATGATAAAAGAATTTATAAAATATAAAAATACTAAAATTATTAATTTATCAATGTAATAAAAAGAAAATAGATTAAATAAATAGGTACATATATCTTGTAAACATTTTATTAAAAAAATGCCTGTATTTTGCAAGTTTATCAGTAAGCACAATTTCCTATTTCTTTCATTTTGATTAGATTTAAAATCCATATTACTATATTTCATAACAAAAACATTCTGAGTCTTATATAACTTTTTAATAATGTAGTGGAGAATTTCACGAGTTCAAACCCATTTTTTTACTACCTCGTATAAGATATTATCTTACACCTTTAATTAATACAAATAAATTTTTCAATATTTCTTTAAAAAAGTATTTTCTAACCAAAATATGTAATTTTAAAAATATTTGTGTGTTGTTTTTAAATTTACAAACTCAGAATTCTTCAAATTTTGATCTTTATAAGCATATATTATTATAACAATATTGTTGTCTAATTCGAAATTTTGCTGACAAATCGTCTCATAAGCTTTACATTTGTGTATATTGTGAATATAAGTTCTTTTTGATAATTATTTTTTCTAACTTTATATTATTATTATTGTCCCCTTATAAAAAATTTTCAGGGAGCGTTAATAATTGATAAATAGAAAAACTCGAGACACGTAGGTGTGACGAAACTTTCCGATTTTAAACGATGAGCCCTTTAAATTTGTTGGCATTCCCCATCTCTCTCTAATTTTCGTTTCTCTCTCTTACTGTCGCTTCTGTATATAACTTTTCTGTGGTGAAACTGTGAAACCCTAGTTACTCCTTGTGAAGTATTCTTATTCTTGCTCTAATGTAATTATGTCAAAATAACGCTTCGTAATAACCAGTTATATTCCTTAAAACCAATTTCCACTAATACCCAGAATCGATTGTATTTAGAAAATATTTAAATACGCCTAGTTGTACGTATTCAAAGACAACACAATTTGCTGGTTATTATTTTTATTGTGAAATATTTTTTCATAATTAAATATAAAGCATATTCTTAAAGACCAATTTACACTAATACCGACCGCTGAAGTATGACGGTCGAATGGAACTAATTCAAAATTGGATGATATAAATTTCCCACAATTTGTAAACACTCGAAAAGGCATATCTCGTAGCAAAAATCCTTGACTGAAATATTCATCCCTGGGTAAAATTCCTGCCGTATCGTGTTTTCTCCTGCACGTGCAGGAATTGCGAAACAGTGTCCGTCGTTCTTCCTAGTTCCCACGGCGGATAAACCCGCGTTGCCATGGAGATGCCGTGACGCGAACAGGTAACAAAAGACGATCGACGACAACTGACCAACGCAGCAGGAAAACAAAGACGCAGCGAGGAAAAGAGAACAGCAAACAATTGCTGCAGGAATTGTTAGGCGATTAAACTTAAGGTGATTGTGCTTTGTTTGAATAATTTTCTAAGGGCGAATTAATCAAAACTTTAAGAAACACAAAGGAGGAACGAAAATAGTTTTCTTTTTATAGTTCAATTGTGTCTGTTTCACTAATTGGATTACTTGTTTGTCTCATTACATTAAATATTAAGAACTATTAAAAACAGGAACTACATGGGTGTATTTTCTATTTTTGATTATAATGTGAAATATATCTTATGCCAAGTTGCACCCAAAAGGCTTAAATTTTAAGTCAAAAAGTAAGAACATGTCAATTAAAATTTTGACAGCAATGTTGAATAGTTCATTTGATATTTTATTCTGGTATGATATTACCATTTAAGGGAAACTATATAAATTAATAAAAAACATTTTCTACGACCACTATGGAAAGTGGTACTTTTCTCACGCGATATAAAGTTTAAAAGTTGCGTATTTCCCTCAATCGTATGTGAAAGTGTGAGAAATTATTTCTCAGAGTATTTGCCAACACTACACATGTGCAGTGTTGAAATAGTACATTTTGGTACAAGTGCATAAAGTCGCTTATTTCCCACGAGTAGTGAAAGTCACAGAAGATGAGAAATAAGTGATTTTGCACGAGTGGCACACTATACTTTTTCTACGACCACAGTGCTTAACGTTACAAAACAAAAATATATGCACGAAAGCTATTTGACATAAAAAAAAAACAATTTGGCGCAGGTAATTTCATAAAGAGTACCTTTACGCACGCGAGTGTTGGCAATTAATGTGAGAAATGATATTTTCCACATTCCATTTGCGCAGTGTTGGCAAATACTGTAGTGTGGTCGTAGAAAAAGCATAGTATAGTGTGCCACTCGTGCATAATCATCTATTTTCCACCTTGTGTGATTCCAGCATTTGACTTCGTCTCGTGCCGAAACTTTTACACCTCGTGGAAAATAGGCGACTTTCTGCACTTGTTACACAATATGCTATTTCTGAACTCATAATTATCAAATAAAAGAACTTTTTTCAGTTTAAGTTCTATAATATTTATTAATCTGTCGACACTTAAAATAAAAAAAGTTGGTTTATCGAAACAATTATAGTTTTGCTATATTGTACTTATGCGAATTAGAAAATTAATTTTTGTGTATGTACTTAGTTCATTTTAAAACATTTTTTAAAAATTATATATTATTAAACTAGTATAGAAATAAGCCTTTGAAGCACTTACCATCCGGTGATTGAATCAAAAAGACTGAAATGGAGTACCCACCTGTAAAAATAAAGTGTATAAATACATATTTTATAACTTTATGAAATATAAACTGCCCTACTTTACTCATATTTGTAATCAATTATTAAAATAAGTATAATGCACATAATGTATTCTTGTTTGAAAGTATGTTAAAAATTAAATTCACTTTTCAATGTAGCACAATTATTAAATTGAAAAGCCATCTAACATTTTGTTCATCCACTCAAAAATTTGGAAGCTTTTATCAAAAATTACCACTCATCCAAAATGTATTCGCAAAGTAAACTTTGTAATATGTAATATGAATATGGCCATTGGAAACTCAATGAGTTTGCCGAGAGAACAAATTTTAAAGTTTACATTAAAAATAAAGCTGAAGGTTAAAATAAAGTTCAATGATTTAAAAATGATCAAGAAATGTTCAATAATAATAAATAACTTAAATTGAAAAAAGTGAGCGTATCATGTTCATGTAACTATAAACAATTTTACTTCCATTTTAGTTTTCTGGGTTGTTAAGACTACAGCGTCAGCAAGAGGCCTAAGCTATAGTGTTTTGCGAATTAATTAGATATTACGGTATTTTTATTTGTATTGTAACGAACGTGACTCACTGCTGATGGGTCATCGCGGCTAACCTATATGGTCAGGTAGTCTTAATAACGGTCAAGTTAGATAAGAGCGACGCCGCTATTGTTTGAAACTCTAGAAGTTTCGAGATTAGTTACCCACAGGAATATAAAGTCGTGGTCTGGAGACTTGAGTTAGTCAGTATGTTCAGTGAGTCAGGAAGGCAGTCGGGTAGAGTTAGAATGAAGTAGGTCAGAGAATGCAGAGTATGTGAAGTTAGTGCAGAGTCAGAGTCAGTAAAGAGAGTGAAGTGAGTTGAGACGAGGCAGTCGGTCGAAATAGAAACATGTAAAGTAGAAATAAATATTTTATGGAAATAAATATTGATATCGTATGGTAATAAATAGCGTAGAAATAAAAACATATTAGATAATAATTAGTGTGTTAAATATGAATAACTAATCTTTAAGTTTATTTTGTGTTTTTTTGGTTTAAATAACACTTTTTATTATTTTTGTCGTTACTTAATAAACTTGTTATATAAATATTCGTGTTTTGTAACAATTTACATTTCACCCTTATAAATAAACCGTTACAATATTATATTTATCACAGTGTATAAAATTGGGTGATAATATATTTATAGTTATTTAACAGTATTGTAGTAGGTGTTTATTCAGTATATTCTTTTTAAAAAGGCAACAAAAATGAATGATTTATAAATTCATTAAAGAGAGAATCTCGGTTTTGAAATCATGTATTTACTGTGCGGGGAATGCTTGCTTTTATGGCGCACTTAAATCTGAAAATTGTGTAAAATGAAGAACCATAATTTACCGGAAGATGAAAAAACCTGTGAAAACGGAAATAACAAAGACTCGCGCGCGGTGAATATAAGATGAATGTACCTCTCGCTTATTTACTTACATTTTCCTAAAAATTAAATCTATGCATTTGCATGAAAATTAAACCAAGTTAAATGCAAATTTTTCTCCATAGCTGTGGATAGACAAACTTTAATTAAAAAATTAAAAATATCAATTTCATTTGCTTGTAAATGAACGGGCAGTGGTATCCAAACTCCCAAAAAATCTGGATTTCAATTTCAGGAGTCTTGATATTCAAAAATTTACTCAATATATTTCAAAGCATTTTTTAAAAAAGTATTTTAATGTTTATTTATTTTCACAGTTAAAACTAAACTCTACAGCATTTATCTTTTCTGGAAATTTTTTCGAGTTCATTCCATCAACGTATTAATCAGTACGAATGAAACATGAGTGCAAATTATGTTGTTGGAATGCACGATAAAAAAATTCTCGGATATAAATTAATGCTCGAAGACAGATACTTTAAGAAAATCGTAACGATATCAACTCAGAAACAGATATTAATTTTTATAGGTTTTATACTTTGCTTAAAATATTCCAATTATGATAGAATAACAAAACGAATTATTTATTATTTCTAAAACATGTATTCTAACATATTTGATGTGAAAATATTCCACCTGTTAATTTTGCTTATTTAGATAAGCAAATTTTGCTTAATTAGGTATTCAAAGTAGGGTAAGTGGGAGTGAAATGGACCACTTTTTGGAAAAATAATTATTACTCTATAATGTTGAATAATATTTAAAAACATAATTTATTTATAACATGTTCTGAAAACCACAAAAATACTTTATTCTGGTTCAGAAAAATCCAACTCTCCTCCACTATATAGGTGAGACAGACCAGCGCTATGAGATGAACTGGTTAACCGTTTGTTGTCATTTGTCATATGTGGTACACGCTTCGTGTAAACAGCGACCACAAATTGCCCATTTTATTCAATCGTCCTCTTTTATCGTTTATAAAATAATTTTCCTTACATCCCGCATATTCGTTTTCATAATCTTCAACTCCTTCATTGTCATCACCCTCTGATTAACCATTTAACAACAGTTCTTCAGAACTCATGGAATAACTAAATCGTGTACCTTTCTATGTGCGAATGATTTTTTACCTATTTACAGGTTAAATTGATCTTTATAACAATAAAAATGCTCTGGTCCATCTCTCCTCAGCGTAGGTGGTCCATCTGTCCTCAGAGCAGATGTTAAATAGACCACTAAATTATTTATAACTGTGTAAAACAGAACCACGTTTTTAGGTTACATTAAGTCTTATGCACATGTTTATAAAGTATGTACATGAATAATTACTTTAAACCTACCGAAGTAGTAATTAACTAATTATGTATATAAGGTACAAAACTCTTATGGTAATTTTTAAGTAAATCTTGGATTATTCAATGTTGACTTCATTAATTTTCAAGCGGCTACTTACACTGTCTCTAAACAACAAAGTTAACATTCTATATGAGAGATATCACTCTTATGTACTTTTAAGACCAACAGTCCATTTCTTCTACCGGTCCATCTCTCCCCCACTTACCCTAATGATTTTTTTTGAGTTTTATCCAATGTTTGAAATAATTTACATATTTTACTTGATAATATTTTAATACCGTTTATCATCCTGACGAAGACTGATTTGCAATCGAAACGTTGATGTATTACTGAATTTTATTAAATGACTGCAACTTAAAAAAGACCTTCTTTTATTAACCAGTCGATAAAACCAATCCTACATTAAAAATTGGAAACCATTGTAGATTCCATTTTAATTGTACTGATTATAAAATAACTCTTTGCCCTTTTGGGGAATGGCAGAAACTAGAGCTTTAGAATAATGCATTTATTTATTTATAAAGTTAGCTTAGCACAAGTAATGTCTGGCTAGAACCCGCAAGTAACACAAATAAATATCCATTCAAATGGAAAAACGTTGATGTGTTAGTGGATTTTATTAAATGACTGCTATTCTAAAAAAACACTTTTTTATTAACATCCAGTCGATAAAACCTATCCTACATTAAAAAATTGAAAAACATCGTAGATTTCATTTTAATTGTACTGATTGTAAAATAACTCTTTGCCTTTTCGGGAAATGTCAGAAACCAGAGCTTTAGAATAATGCATTTATTTATTTATAAAGTTAGCTTAGCACAAGTAATGTCTGGCTAGAACCCGCAAGTAACACAAATAAGTATCTATTCAAATGGAAATGCTTAATCCGCTGAAGACTGTACATTAGCCCATTCCATCTGCGCCGGATGTCCAGCAGTCCTCAAACTTCGCCGACAATGTGTCGCTTAGTTCAGCAATTACGATAAGAGATGGCCTTGTTTTCACACTTAATTACCCCTCATATTTGATAAGCCGGCCCTGATATCTTAACAGCTACGCTGCCCTCTAAATACCCCTGTCATTACTGCGTCTTTGTTGGGAGGTTAGTGAATTTCCTTTATTTCAATCCCACTGTTTAGATAACCCTTGACATTGTTGCTATGGTTTTGTGATGATGATGACGTACCTTTATTTGTCTTTTATGCAAAATGGGTGCCATATTCGTATTATTATCTCTAACACAACTTTCCTAGATGGAACAGGGCCTCAAAATGAAATTATTTCTATCTAAAGTTACTGATATCATCATCAAATTTTAAAGGTGCAACTATTGTCTCTTTATTTTTTAACACATGGATAAACTACAAATTCTTTTTTTTTAATTTGAGTTTGTTAATAATGTAATGTACTATTACGCTATTTACAGCCAGGGACTTGAATCGTAATGAAATCATAATCGAAAACCGCACCTACATTTGACTTTTTTGTGAAACGGTAACCAAAAATCGAAACTTATATTTTATTTTTTCTTGGAGAACGAAAACCGATACAGAAAATAAATTTATTCTGTAACCGGAAACATAACCGAACCGAAAAAATATCGGTAATACCAAAACCAGTATTAATATAAACATTTTACTAAACTGAAAATGTTAACCACAAAATTTACTTATTATTATAAAATTCTAGTATAATTAATGTAAAAATGATTAACTAGTTATATTTTAAAGCGCAATTTTAATTTTTTAATCTTCAAATTAATACTTAAAATAAACTATGAATAAACCAACTTTTTTATTATGAGTACCGAAATATTTTTTTACTCGAATGCTTTTAATTAGAATTATAGCATTAGATAAAAACACTATTTTACAAACGTGTTGCATACAACATTTTTCATACAACCAATATATTAATAAAAAATAATTTCAAAAGTAAAAACTAAAGAAAATGCAACCTTGTGTGTAATTTTACGGAGATTCGCTTTGCTCGCTTCGCAAATATCCCCCCGTTACAAAAATTTGTCATTTTCTTATTGGTTAACATAAATAGAAATTATATTTGTCATTTTCTTATTGGTTATATAAATAGCAATTATATTCTTTGATATTTTGGCAAAAGATCAGAGTCAATATCAACTTGCACCTTTTTTAAATTTCGCGATAATTACATATGGCACATCTAGTACTCAATTACTAACAAACTGTGATGATACACCACAGTTTTACCTACTGAAAGTCGGTAGCAAACCGGTATTTTTATCCTCAAACCCCGCTGAAATGATCTCCATCTAAAATTAACTACGCGAGGACAAAACCTTATCGATCCACTCTAGTCTAGGTGGGCAAAATGCACAGCAGAACTACTTGTACAAGAGGATTAAATTAGCATAGGAGATTTTAAATTCTTAATGCTCGCCAACTAATTAAACCCTGGAGACCGCCCCCTTCTACCGGGGTGGATTAAAAATGAGAGAACATTCTTCAAGGGGTGAGCATTCCTGATTTATTCCGCTGCAAGGGTGGTCACCTCATTCATTTTAATTACAGCTCCTAGGGGGTGGGTAACGGTAATAGAAAACCGGGGTTTTAATTGTCTACTTGGCACCCTACGAGGGTAATAGACGCTAATATGACAAGCAGTTTTCTAGTTTGGGAACTAGATACTGATTTACACTGGGGTCATTAGTAAAAGAACTTAATTAGGAGCAAAGAAGGGTAAGTAAAATTAGTGTTTTGGCACCCTAAATAGGTAATATATTTATATGACAAGTATTTTTTAGAAGGTAGTAATCCAAAAATATTGTGCAAACTAGAGACTAAAAAGTAAAGACTCGAGAACTAAAAAAGCTAAGAAGTAAATAATTTCATTTATTTCAAGACTTTTCAATGGCCATTATTTTGGCCTTAAACTTAAATGACTTTGTCATTTTAAAAGAAATTCAAATTATAAGTCAAGTTAAAATACACTTTTACTGTATGTGTAAATGTAACCTTAATACATGAACATTATATTTACTATTTTTGTATCTCACAAAACTATAAGATGATAATAGTTATTCATGTATTAAGGGCATAATCAAAAGATTATAGCACGAGGGAATGTTTACAGTTCAACGCGGAGCAATTTATAAAATGACACCCCTTTTCAGATTTTTTTTATTTAAAGGAAGAAAATGTATCCTTCAAATAATAAACTTATTTAACTAAATTGTAAAGACATTTAAAATTCGTTGTCAGTAAGGTAATTTTATAAACTCACTTTTGTAAAGAAATGTAAAGTAAATATCGATGTGCAATCCTATTATGCATTTCCGATTTTATTCTCTCGCTTTGTTATCTAACTTTTATTTATTTTCAAAACCTATAACCCCATAACAAAGTTGTGTAGAGTTAAAGCAAACCAAACAACAGTATTAAACCAAAAATTGTGATGACAAAAGCGAAATATTCCAAAAATACTAATTTTTGTGCCCAAAATTTTGATTTTGAGAAATAACGTATGTTGATAGACCTCGACATGCTTATTTCAAATTTTTAAAGGGAATTTAATTATCTCTTTTCGTTCCTGAGATATTTGCTGTCAAAGTTGGTCCTCAAAAAAGTGTATTTTTTGGCTATATCTCTAAAATAGATTGAGATACGATCTCAGAGTTTATACCAGTCGATTCTACGGAAAAAGTTACATAAAGAAATGTTTTCTCCGTACATACGTTCTTTGGAACGATTAGGTGAAAAATGAGAAAATCGAAAAAACCTAAATTTAAAAATTTCTCCGAGGAACTTATTGTGACCAAAACTTTTCATTTTCTGGAGTTAAGTAGATATTGATGCGCTGATTTCAAATTTTCAAACCGAATTTAATTATCTCTAACCGTTCTCGAGATATTCGTGTTGAAAGTTGAATTTTGGCACTACCTAAAAAAACAGGTTTTTTAGGTATATCCCGTAACTGGTTAGGTTTATTGTTTCGGCGACATCATCAATCGATTCTACGGGCAAAATTACATAAGTATACCAATTTTTAGAGTTTTGTTCCCACGGATACAATTTTTAGAGCGAAAAAACTAAAATGGCCAAAATCGAAAAAAATGCCTGATGACCCCCTTACGATTTTTTCGATTTTTGGTCATTTTCAGTTTTTTCCTTCTAAAAATTCTATCTATTGAGATAAAAATCTGAAAATTGGTACACTTATGTAATTTTGACCGTAGAATCAAATAGTGACGTCGCCGAATCTGTAAACCTAACCATTTAAAGGGTATACCTAAAAAACCTGATTTTTTAGATATAACTTTGAACTTAAATATATCGAGAACGGGAAGAGATAATTGAATTCTGTTTGAAAATTTGGAATCAGCGCATAGATATCTACTTAAGTCCAAAAAATTAAAAATTTTAGAGACAAAAAGTTTCCAGGCGAAAAATTGAAATTTAGTTTTTTTTTTCGTTTTTCTTATTTTTCATCTAATCGTTCCAAAGAACGTATATGTGGACAAAACATTTCTTTATATAACTTTTCCCGTAGAATCGAATGGTAACGTATTTGAGATTGTATCTCTACTCATTTTTGAAATATGTTCAAAAAATACACTTTTTTGAGGTGCAACTTTGACAGCAAATATGTCCGAAACGAAGAAAGATAATTAAATTTTGTTTGTAAATTTGGTATCAGCGTAGATAATTCTTTAAAAAAGATTACAAACAAAATTTGGTAAAATTTGAAAATTTTCCAGCTAAAATTTCGAAATTTTAAAATATATTCAGGTTTACGCAAAACTACAGCATCCGTAGTTTTCAGAATTACTTCTCCTATACTATATACAACACTGTTATATTAATAATTAATTTTATAAACTTATACCTATACATGTAATACTGAAAAGATACGACTATGTAGTATTAATACGGAGGATTTAAAATTCATTGTCCAAATGAATTCTGAACGATCTATAACTACTATAAAATTATAATTAAATTTTGTTTTTTCCGCTATAAATTGAGCAAAATTGAAACTATTGTCACCAGCGAATAAGCATAGATATAACAATTTATATTAGAATAAAAATTTAACAACAATTATTAAAATGTAATTTTTTCTATACCAGATGTTAAAGTGCAATTTTATCAACTCAAAATAGTGGATAAAGTAGCACTTTAACCGCAAGGGTAGATAAAGTAACACTTTAACAGCAAGGGTAGATAAAGTACTTTAACTTTTGTTTATTAGAAGTACATTTCCATAACAACGCACACTACTGACATTTTAAAATTCTTCTTAAATAATAATTTAATTTTTCTAATTCTTTTCTCTTCAAAACCTGCTATAGAAAAAATAGAATTTTATACACGACGATAAAATTAAATTATCGACTCACGAAAAATAATTCACTCACGACTAATCGCTCGTGAATTAACACTTTCCGCTTGTTGATAAAATAATATTTTATCGTCTTGTATAAAAAATAACTATTGGTTAAGATTTGCTTCTCTAGTCTATGAAAATCAAATTTTGGATCTCATATCCCGTCTGTTATTATTGTCTCTGCCTGTTAAAAATATATAACTGTGTATATAACTGTTAATTCCTTCAGCAGAATTTTCACATTTGTCGGTGATTGAAAAGAGCAGTGATTTCCGGAATATTTTCCCTTGTCTTCCCGTCTTTTCTCGGCATTTTTTAAGACAGTTAACCCGGCAAAGCTTTTGTTTGTATTCCAAAATCAAAACCGTTTGAAAACGGGAATTTGCATAATGAAATTGAGCATATTTCCATACATTTTGTGCATCTTCAATATCACTACGCCGAGCTGAGGGCGGAACACGCATTCTAGTCATCGTATACAAAAACCCGCAAAAATAATAAAATTTTAATAACGCTCCACACAACAGAAAACAAATTTTAATTTTAAATGTGCCGCGTTTTGCCCGGAGGAATCCGGCATATATCGCTGCTCCGGTGAACCAACTGCACACACGGATATGGATACAATACCGCAAGCTCAACACAAACCACACACATATTTTCTACTACATTTATTCTATTTATTTTGCTATAGTCTGTTACTAAAACACTCCATTCATATCTCAACCAAATTACGTTATTTAAGTAGTATAATTGTTACCTAATTTACTCGTAAATAAAGTAGAAAAAAATTAGATTGTTTATTTGTTACTTTGTTACCAACTTGTAAACTATTGTTTATTTGAACTGTTTGTTTATGAGAGAAACTAACTTTTACAAGGTATTAACCTGTAAAATTTGTAGAAGTTAGCTGTAAATTTCGTTGCATTGTTTATATGATTGAAAATTGCGTTTCATTATTGTTTCCAGAACACAACTGAAACTGACAGAATTTTGTTATAATATAATTTTTATTTACAAATAAACAAGGCAACATCTTTCAATAATTTTGGAACGTATTTTTTGAAAAAATGTTGTTCGATACCTGGTTACGAAATACTTTTGCAAAGTAAATAATTTTATAGTGTAGTGTATAGACTAGTACTTAAAAAGAACTTTACACGTACACTGATGAAAAAATGTCTGATCTGTTTCGACAAAATGAATGTTTTATACTATATAAGAACTAGAAGGATTGAATGCAGTAGCCATATTTACACTGTGATAGGTCACAATAAAATTTAAAGCACACAAAATTTATGAAATATCGCAAATGAATGTAAAATACAAGAAAAAAACTAAATTAAACTAAATACATTATAAAAAACGTTTACACTACGGCTACGACTATCTAAGACTGACATTTCAAAACTTTGTTGAAAGGCAAATCCACCTTCTCAACTTCTTATCTGAATACAATTTTTTGTCTGTGAAATATGATCTCATCGGCATCTGGCCCCATAATTTCTAATTTTTATTACAAAAATGTCAACGTCTATGCCGGTAAAAGAGTCATAGTTCACAGAAAAAATACAGTCTACAAACAAGATAGAAACCAGAGCCGTATTTTTCATCTTGTTATTCGATCAAGATATTTATATATAAGAATAATGAAAGACAAGACATGTATACTTACATTTCTTGTTTTTTTAAGATAAGCCAAGAAATAACAAAACAAGACAAGGATTATTGGCTTGTGAAACACTAACAAGAGCAATAAACTAAAAATACTGATCACGGTGAAACGAAACTCGGGTACTCGAAACACTCTTTCAAAACTCATCAAATCAGAAGTACCTATTTATTTTAGTATACTAACTTCAGTTCACTCTTCCTAATTACTAAATAAAGTATAGTATCCCTTTTATCGTAGAAGTGGTTAGTTTTAATTTAAACAGTAAATACACTTCTGGCTATCTTCCACTTATTTAAAATGAGTAAATTTTTTAAATATATGGAAAATGAAGAAAATTGTATGTTCTATTCTAATATTCGATAATATGTTTCACCAAGAACCAACTGCACACACTCTATCTATGTTTTTTTCTCTTTTATTTACTGTTTATTGTTCTATGGTAACCTTTAATTCTTCTCCTACCAACGAAACAATTGACATCATTTGACAATATCCCCTTCCATCTCCAGTATTACTAAATAGAGTATAGTATCCTTTTTATCGTAGGAGCGGTTAGTTTGGGGATGGCTATAGATGTTTTTTTTAATTTAAAAAAAATAAACACACTTGTGGCTGTCTTCCCCGTATTTAAAATGAGTAAATTTTTTAAATACATGAAAAATCAAGAAAATTGTATTTACTATTTTAATATTCAATAATATGTTTCACCAAGAACCAACTGCACACACTCTTTCGATGTTTTTTTATTTACTGTTTATTGTTCTATGGTAACTTTTAATTCTTCTCCTACCAACGAAACAATTGACATCATTTGACAATATCCCCTTCCATCTCCAGTATTACTAAATAGAGTATAGTATCATTTTTATCGTAGGAGCGGTTAATTTTGGGTTGAGTATAGATTTTTTTTTAAATTTAACCAGTAAATACACTTTTGGCTGACTTCCAATTATTTAAAATGAGTAAATTTTTTAAATACATGAAAAATCAATAAAATTATATTTACTATTTTAATATTCGATAATATGTTCCACCAAGAACCAACTGCACACACTCTTTCGATGTTTTTTTCTTTTTTATTTACTATTTATTGTTCCATAGTAACCTTTAATTCTCCTAACAACGAAACAAGTGACATCCTTTGACATATCCCCTTCCATCTCCAGTATTACTAAATAGAGTATAGTATCCTTTTTATCGTAGGAGCAGTTAGTTTTGGGTTGGCAATAGATGTTTTTTTTTATTTAAAACAGTAAATACACTTCTGGTTGACTTCCGTTATTTAAAATGAGTAAATTTTTTAAATACGTGGAAAATGAAGAAAATTGTATTTACTATTTTAATATTCGATAATATGTTCCACAAAGAACCAACTACACAAACTCTTTCGATGTTTTTTTTTTCTTCTTATTTACTATTTATTGTTTCATGGTAACCTCTAATTTTTCTCTACCAACGAAACAATTGACATCATTTGACAATATCCCCTTCCATCTCCGGTATTACTAACTAGAGTATAGTATCCTTTTTATCGTAGGAGCGGTTAGTTTTGGGATGGCTATATAGGTACATGTTTTTTTTTAATTTAAAACAGTAAATACACTTCTGGCTGACTTCCCCTTATTTAAAATGAGTAATTTTTTTAAATACGTGGAAAATTAAGAAAATTATTATTTACTAGTACTAGTATTTCCTATTTTAATATTCGGTAATATGTTCCACCAAGAACCAGCAGCACACTCTCTTTCGATGTTTTTTTCTTTTTTATTTTCTGTTTATCGTTCCATGGCAACCTTTAACTCTCCTCCTAACAACCATACAAGTACCATCCTTTGACAACATCCCCTTCCATCTCCGGTAGTCCATCCTTATAAGTCATTCTCTTAAATAGAATATAGTATCGTTTTATCGTATTAACGATTAGTTTTGAGATGGCTATATATATTTTTTTTTCCATATTTATTTACTATTTATTCTTCCATAGTAACCTTTAACTCTCCTACTAATAAAACAAGTACCATCCTTTGACACACCCCCTTCCATCTCCATCTCCACTTCCAGTATAGTCCATCCTTATTATCCATTCTCTTATAAAACTGCTACCCGTTGGGCCTAACTCAACATCAATACGCTGCGCATGCGCGGGAATGTAAATCCACCTGTACCGCTCTCCTATTCGTTCCCGTGCAACAAGCACGCGAGATATTTCATATACTGTCTGTGCCTGACCCAGACAAGCGGAGGCCGGTATCTGGTATTCTTATTCCGAGTTATGAACAGCTCGCGAGAATGTCAAGGTGAGCGATATATGAACCTCAAAAATGCATGTCTTGCGGGGAATTAAATTCACTGATGGCACACTACTAACCTATATGTCGGCTGGTGGAATTATTTCATGTGTATGTTCATGTAAAAGCAAAATGTTGTGCTTCGTCTGTGTATAAAACTGGAGTATATTCTGAAGGAAGTAACTACAGCTTTTATTAAAAATATTACACCATTATTGAGAGCAAAGGACTAACTCATTATCAGCAACAATATTCACTCTAAATTTAAATACATCTTAAGGAATATAAGCAAAGGAACATTGAGAACTAGAGGAGACCAAATAATAGCTTATGTTGACGAAAAATAGAAATGAAATGATAGAAACGTTAAAGAAGGTGATAAAATAGTACTGAAAATAAGCGTACAATACGGTGACTTATTATCAACAACGTTGTTCAGTCTTGCATTAAAATACATATTAAGCACAATAAGCAAAGGAACATTTAGAACTAGAGGAGACCAAATTATAGCTTATGTTGACGATATAGTTTTAGTAACGAAAAATAGAAATGAAATGATAGAAACGTTAAAGAAGGTGATAAAATAGGACTGAAAATAGACGAAGATACAAAAAGCTTATGAGAGGTGGGACACAAAGAACAGAAGGACCAAAATAGGAAACTAGTCTTGTGGAGAATTTTAAAGATTCAAATATTTAGGAATAATGCCATAAAATAATGTTTAGAGAGAAACAAAAATTCGTTTCTGAGTTTTTTGCTCTCGAAGTTGCACCTCGACAATGTGTTTTTATTTTGGTATATTTCTAAAATGAGTAAAGATACAATCTCAACGATTATATCAGTCGATTCAACGGGCAAAGTTACATAAAGCAATGTTTTCTGTATATATGTTTTTTGGAACGATGCCGTGAAAATTTTTCCCCTAGAATTAATTGATTGGTGAGATCGTCGAGGTCGTATCTTGACTAGGAGTATGCTTAAATAACTTCATTTTTGGGTCTATCTTTAAATGAAAATATCTCGAGAAGGGTAAGAGATAAGTAAATTCTGTTTGAAAAATTGAAATCAGCACAACTATTACTTAAGTGCAGGATTTTTGGAGAAAAATGTTCTCGAGCGAAAAACTGATTTTTTTTTCGTTTTTCTCATTCTTCAACTAATCGTTCCAATGTGCCAAGAAAACATTTCTTTATATAACTTTGCCCATAAATTCGACTGGTATAATCGTTGAGATTTTATATCTACCGATTTTAGAGATTATCATTTAAAAAGAACATTTTTCTGAGGTGTAACTTTGAGAACAAATATTTCAGGAACGAAAAAAGATAATTAAATTCAGCGCATCTATATCTATCAACATCGACTATTTCAAAATACCTAACTATTTGACATTGTCCCAAAAATGGGTATTTTTGGATTATTTCCCTATATACGAAAAATTTTAAAGTGAAAACTAAAAATTGTTACATTTTATGTTTAACTCTGAGTGGACATTACTTGGAAATATAAAAATCATTTATTATTATGATTTGTATAATTGTATGTATTTAAATTATATATATATATATATATATATATATATATATATATATATATATATATAAAACATCTATAAATTATAGAAATATTTTGGGCTATCGATTCCCTTCCGTACGGAGTAAAAACTTGTAGTTTAATGAGGGCAATACGTCTTGTATACGTGGCGGTCTGGGAAACATAATAATTTATTCAGACACTTGTATGATGCGATGTCAAATCGATACGTGTAATTAATAATAAGTTAATTAATATTTGATGGGAAGATGGATTTGTGATTAATAAGTCAAGGCTTCACGTAGAGAACATAAACATTTTAATAGCGAGCAACAGTTTGACTCAACTTCGCTGCTAATTGATAAACTACTTACAATTAGTCCAATTTAATAATAAATAAATAAAATTAACTCAATATCTACAGTATACCTGTAGTAGATAGTGTATTTTAGGTGTGTTTAAAGCATGCAAATTGGTGTGTTTTATTACTACTTTTAAATATTTATTTGTATTATTTTTTGATCTATATTAAAAAACTCTATTTCGAAATAATATTGTTTTTATTTTAATACTAGCGTAAAAAATACAAGACGTTTCAGTTGATAATAATCTTCCGCCGTTATCAAGACATTGTTCGTTCGTCATCAATTATCTACAAATTAGAAAAAAAATGTTTTGATTTTCACATTTATTTTAGTCAATAATTTGTGTCCGGTACATAACCATTATTTGTCTAATGCTGAATCAAAAGATACATTTTTAGGCATTTGAAAATTAGAAATTCCTAGGTTTGTTTCTCGAGTACGAAAAGAAATAATAGCATTCTGTTTTGAAAATTTGAAATCAGCACAATGTGTTTACTCAAGTTCAAAACAGTTTTGGAAACAAAAAGTTCTGTCGTGAATTTTTTTTTATTATATTTCATTTTCTTGCTCTGTAGAATTGAAGGGTGATGTCATTAAGAATGTATCTCTAATCATTTTGGGAATATCCTCAACTTAAAAAGCACACTTTTTTAAGGTGCCTTTTTCAAACAAGTATATGAACATACTAATGGACAATTAAACAATATTTTTTTGCATCTATCCATTAACTTCCAGTAACTCAATCTGCAGTAAAACTATTGAACTACATTTGATATTCAAGAATCTGAAATATTTTTAGAAATGCTTTTGTATATGAACTTTTTAATTTGTATAAATTTTTATTACTTTGCCCGTGTAACAGTGTAATATCGGCCCTAGAAGGCTATTATACTATTCTAACATTTATTTTATTAGTTATTTATGCATCTAGTGTGTAAAGTACTATGTTACACCCGTGTTGCATACAACATTTTTCCTACAACCGAAGTATTATTAAAATTAATTTCAAAAGTAAATTAAACTATTGATAAATGTGTTTATAAATTCAAAAGAAGGCATAAAGTATCTACTTTATACCTGGTTGTAGGAAATTATTCTAGGTATTCTTAAAATTGTTGCTGCATTTGGTATAGGCCTGTCAGGAAATGACACGCGATACAACGAATAATACGAATTAAAATCAGCATAATAGAAAATGCAAATGTCAAATTCGTTCTATATGTTACATTTTAAATTAAATGTCAAATAGTAATCATGGATATGACAAATCCTATGTTTCATGTTACAAAATACTACCGGTGTTGACATTTTTGTTTTCTGCATCTTGTCGCCTTTTTGTTCTGCATTAAAATTCTTTAAACAAAATAAGATAAAATTTATACGTATTTAAGTAAAATAGCCCGTAACAAAACGAAGGCTGACCCATAAAATCGCAATAAATTGTATACGCAACATCACAGACACATATTTTTTACCGTCAAGTAAAATTACCATTAAAAAGCGATCAAGCCGGTCCTGGGTTACGCTTTTCATTTGAAGTGTCAGTAGGGGGTGGGGGGTGGCCCACCGAAAATAAACGACATTCGGGTAATTTGGAAATATTGCTTGTTATAAAAGACACTAACAGCCGGAGCTGGGCATGCAATATCCTTTATTACGGACCTGATCTTTTATTACCATTTAACCTATGAACTACGTAAAGTGCCCTTAATGTACACCGGCTTCGAATTGCTGTTGCCATATGTTGCTTGCATGTATTAACTCATGTTTACTATACATATAAAGTACGGAACACTCTGCTTCTTGGACATAATATGCTCACGAGTAACAAACCTTCGGAGAACATGTTACATTCTAGAGGTTTTTAGCTTTCTTAAAATATACTGTAGAAAATATGTAACCGTCTTGTTTTTGCAAGATTTTATTTATCTACAAAACTACTAAAGTCGTTATTATCGGAAATTGAATACTAGAACAAATACTTGTGAAATATAAAAAACGAGGAATTAACCATTTCGGAAATTTGATACACAGCCCGTGATTTTAGATATTTTGGAAGTCTTGGAAATTTTATGAAAATCTCACAGAAGTTTTGAAAGTCTCATGGAAGTTTTAATATTCCTACGAAAGTTTTAAAAATTTTCTTGAATTTTTAAATGTATCTTGACAAATGATATAAGGGTTTCTAATATAACTGGATTGAGTATCCATTTTTACATGCCTGTAATGTGACATTGGGAAATGTGCATTTTCTAGGAGGCCTGTAGCAAGTCGGCTTGGTTTGTTTTGATGAAGGGTTCAAGTCGGCTTGCGACAAGAAAAATCTTGTTTGTTGTGAAGGTTGTTATACCAATAAAAAAGAACATATCGTAACCATTCAATAAAAAAATAGTAACAAGTAACAACTAGCTCAAACAAGTTTAGACCCTTCTGCCAAAATCCATTTATGAATTATATTTAATACATATAAAATTATTTATTTATAAATAATAATATATAGTGGCATAAGCTGCTATAAATTGGTGACCCCTAAGTGTGAGAATTTGTGTTTGTGCCTATGGAGAATTTTGGTCAAGATGAAGTTTCTATTCCTGCACCACCATTAGTTGCTGCTGTTTCTTCCTCGTTCAAGTTACCCGATTTCTACCCCGATGATCCTGAACTTTGGTTTGTGCAAGTGGAAGCAGAGTTTGACAGTCACAGAATAACATCAGAAATAAGTAGATATCTTAAATTAATTAATAATTTGAAACCGGAACAAGCACTAGAAATTCGAGACTTGATAATTAATCGTCCGTCGCAAAACCCGTATACTACAGTTAAATGTGAAATTATTAAACGATTTACAATTTCTGAAGAAGAAAGATTTAATATATTATTTTCGAAACTTGAATTAGGAGGAAGAAAACCCACCCAATTGCTAAGATATATTAAGCAATTATTAGGAAATAAAGTTATGGATCCTACTCTATTAGAAGAATTATTTTTACAAAAATTGCCACTTAATATTCGAACTTCACTTGTTACTGCACAATCAAGCAGTTTGGAAGAAAAAGCGGAAATGGCTGATAAAATATTAAATTTATCGTCATGTCATTTATTCACTGAGAATGTGAGATCTGACGAAATACGAAATTTAAAACAAGAGATGTTGGAAATAAAACGTTTACTCACAAACTTGTCTCCAAAGAAGAATATTTCTACTGCATCAAATGGAGATATTTCTTCTGATTCCTGTTGGTATCATTTCCACTACGGGACGAAAGCCAAGAAGTGTGTACCTCCTTGCAATTGGACTTCTACCTCTAGATCGCATACCGTTTGTCAAAATTTTGAGAATCAAAATTTTGAAGTTATTAATAGTTTGCCTCTCCTTTCCAGAAATAGACCTTCCTTTTCTCCTCACTTACTGTTCGTTGAAGACAGGTTCTCTGGTCATCGATTTCTTGTTGACACTGGTGCAGAGGTTAGTATCATTACACCAAATCCTACACAACAATATATTAAACAACCTTTTCTTTTGCAAGCAGTTAATAACACTCAAATTGCAACATTTGGTTCTATCAAAATTAATATAGACATTAATCTTAATAAAATTTTTAGTTGGAATTTTATAATTGCTAATGTTCAGTATTCTATTTTGGGGGCAGATTTTTTAAGTTACTATAATTTATTGGTTGATCAAAGACACAAACGTTTAATAGATGCAAATTTATCATTTTTTAATAGTCAAATAAATAATATTTTTTCGAATAATGTTAATTTTTGTCCTTTTAAACAAATTTTATCTAAATTTCCATCTTTAACTAGTGAATTCAATATTCATCGTAAAATTAAACATAACGTAAAGCATTCGATTATAACAAATGGTTTACCAATTTTTGCTAAACCAAGGAGATTGGCTCCAGATCGGTTAAATGCAGCTCAAACTGAATTTAATAAAATGCTGAAGATGGGTATTATTCGGGCATCTAATAGTAATTGGTCTTCACCCCTTCATATGGTTCCGAAAAAGGAACCAGGTGAATGGCGTCCTTGTGGTGATTTTAGAGCTCTTAACAACATTACTGTTCCTGACAGGTACCCTCTTCCTCATATCCAAGATTTTATAAATAATTTACAAAATTGTGAAATATTTTCTAAAATTGACCTTGTTAAGGCATATCATCAAATACCTATGGAACCAGAGTCAATTGCTAAAACTGCTATTACAACTCCTTTCGGACTATTCGAATATGTTGTTATGCCTTTTGGTTTACGAAACAGTGCGCAAACTTTTCAAAGATTTATTAATGAGGTAATTAAAGGTTTAGATTTCTGTTTTGCTTATATTGATGATATATTAATTGCAAGTAATAATGTAGAATCCCATAAAAAACATTTAAGTATTATTTTTAAACGTTTAGAAGATTATGGAGTATTAGTAAATATTAATAAATGCAAATTTGGATGTGATAAGATTGAATTTTTAGGCCATCGTATTTCAAATAACAAAATTGAACCTTTAGAAGATAAAGTTAACGCTGTTAAAAATTTTCCTCCTCCTAAAACACAAAAGGCTTTACGTGAATTTTTAGGGATGGTCAATTTTTATCATAGATTTATTCCTCATTGTTCTATTATATCAAAACCTTTAACTCAATTAATTGATAATCATTCGAAGAGTACGAAAGAAATTGTTTTGACAGAATTACAATATCAAGCTTTTTCAAATGTCAAAAACGCTCTGATTAATTTTACTACATTGACAGTCCCACGAAATAATGTGGAAACTAGTATTATGGTCGATGCTTCGGATACTGGGGTAGGAGCTGTACTGCAGCAATTTTATGATAACTCTTGGCATCCAATAGCTTTTTATTCAACATGTTTCCAACCTGCAGCTTGTCGTTATAGTACGTTTGGAAGAGAACTTTTAGCGGTGTATTTGGCAATTAAAAAATTTCGATATTTTGTAGAAGGACGTGAATTTTTCATTCTGACAGATCATAAAGCATTGACATATTCTTTACATAAAAATTCAGACACTTACTCCCCTCGTGAAATACGTCACCTGGACTACATATTACAATTTACTAATGACATTAGACATATACCTGGTTCGGAGAATACGGTTGCAGATGCGTTATCACGAATTTCTATTAATACGTTAAACCATTCAGATATCATTGATTACAATGAAATTGCTAAATTTCAAAAGTCAGATAGTGACACTATTAATTTTTTTAAAAACAAAAACACATCTCTCTCATTCAAAGAAATTCCGTTGGCAGACAATCAATTGACTCTTACTTGTGACGTTACTACTGGAACAGCAAGACCTTACATTCCACTTCCTTTTAGAAAAGATATTTTTAATAAGTTACATTCCCTCTCACATCTAGGAATTAATGCTACAAAGAAATTAATTTCTTCTCGTTTCGTTTGGGAAAATATGAATGTGGATATCAAAGATTGGACTAAATCATGTTTGAAATGTCAATGTTGTAAAGTTATTAGGCATTCTAAGGCAGAGATAGGTAATTTTATTGTACCTCAAAAACGTTTTGACATGGTACACCTTGATATAGTAGGCCCCTTGCCTTGGTCCTCGGGCTATACTCACATATTGACTTGCATTGACAGATATACCCGATGGCCAGAGGCAATTCCACTTCAAAATACCAAGGTAGATACAATAGCAAGATCTTTTATAGAAAATTGGGTAGCAAGATTCGGTGTACCGTCATCAATTACTACCGATCGTGGTGCACAATTTGGATCTCATTTTTTTCTAGAATTGTTATCAGTTTTGGGAACTAAACATATCAGAACTACATCTTATCATCCTGAGTCAAATGGAATTATAGAACGTTTTCACAGACAACTCAAAACTTCATTGAAAGCCTGTTCTTATCCTGATAATTGGGTAGAAAATTTACCTTTGGTTTTATTAGGTATTAGAACCTCATTCAAAGAAAGCATTCAATGTAGTTCGGATGAGTTAGTCTATGGAACACGTCTACGTCTTCCTGGAGAATTTGACTCAAAACCGGATTCTACTGTAGACTTATCATTTTTCCTTAAAAAATTAAAAAGACATTTTCAATATCTTAAAGCTAGGCCTCCAAAAAACCAAAATACTAAAACTTTTATCCATCCAAATTTATTCTCTTGTTCACATATCTTCATAAGACATGACGCTATTAAAAGACCACTACAACAAAATTATGATGGACCTTATAAAGTTATCAAACGTTTTCCAAAATTTTTTACCATTGACATAAATGGCAAGTATGAAAACATTTCCATTGACAGATTAAAACCAGCCTACTAATACTATTTTTGTTCTTTTTACTCTACAAAAAACACAAAGTCATATATATTACTATGCAACTGCACCAGCTATATTTTCAGAACTTCGAGAATTATCAGCGAACAGGTAGTGAAGACAACGGAAGGATCTAATAGAGTTAATTTATGTTACTTTTATATATTTATATCAACATTTTGTATATTAATTAATTTAAAAATTATTGTTATTTAATGTATTCATATTTTGAAATATATGCATTTTTTTTGGGGAGGGGTAATTGTAGCAAGTCGGCTTGGTTTGTTTTGATGAAGGGTTCAAGTCGGCTTGCGACAAGAAAAATCTTGTTTGTTGTGAAGGTTGTTATACCAATAAAAAAGAACATATCGTAACCATTCAATAAAAAAATAGTAACAAGTAACAACTAGCTCAAACAAGTTTAGACCCTTCTGCCAAAATCCATTTATGAATTATATTTAATACATATAAAATTATTTATTTATAAATAATAATATATAGTGGCATAAGCTGCTATAGGCCTATTAACACAAACCTAATTAAAAATAAACTTATAAATAAAGTTTTGAAAGCTGTTGAAGTTTCATGGAAATTTTGAAAGTTATACGAAAGTCTTGAAAATTACTTAAAAGTCTTGGAAATTACATAAAAGTCTTGGAAGTTATATAGAAGTCTTAGAAGTTACTTACAAATCTTGAAAGTTCCATGGAAATTTTGAAAGTTCTAAGTTTTTTGGAAGCTTTAGAGTTTTTGTGATTCGTAGAATTGGTGTACTTACTATAATTTCGTAAGTGGTTAACCAGTCGATAAAAAACAATAAATTATGTCGAACCAGGTGACATACTAAAGTAAAAAAGCCCAACCCTAAATAGATCTCAAATAAACTGGATCGAATTTTGTTCAAATAACTGGTATAATTACCTAAGAATTCAGAGTATAAATAAATAGATAAAGAATTCAATAAAATAGAACAAATTTTGGAACATGTAACTAAAGCAATTTTCCGAGAAATTGGAATTCATTCTAAATATTAGAGGACGTAAATAACTAGTTGCATAAACTCGTGCAAAAAGTAAAGTAAATAGCTAGAGAAATTACTGCTGAAATTACAGAAAATGGTAGATCAAATAAAAAAAAACAAATACTTGGGACTAGGTCAAATATTAAAGTGAGATGTAAGGCAATAAATAGATCAGGAATTAGATAAATTAGATCAAATTTTGGGGCAAATAAATAGAGAAATTGGAATATATTTTAAAGCAAATAAAGCGCAAATATAGGTAAATAGGATAACACTAGAGCAAAACTATAGATCAATTATTGAAGCCCAGATTAAATAAACTAGAGCAAATTCTGAGGCAAATAACTAGACCAATTACCAGAGATATAGTTTATTCTATAGTATATTAAAAAAAGAACTGGGTCAAATTCTAGAGTATATTCTATAAAAAGAGTGAATTACAAAGAACTATACTAAAGAAAGATGGTGAGCAGTATATAAATTAGATTAAATTCAAAAGACAGCGCGTCGAGTCGGCCGCCGAAAAATTGGGAAATCTTTTTAATTTACAGGCGGTATCACTTCTTACAGCGTATCAACAGCCCATAGTTTGTAAGAAAAAGCATTTTGTAAATAGAGAATAGAGCACAGGTAATTAAGGACTTTAATAATAATTAACAAATGAGAACAAATTTACATTTAGTGGACGAAATACGTATTCAAATAAATAGATACAGAGACTGTGATAGAAAGACAAACATTGTGATGTTAAAATCACTTAGCACATAGCCCATCTGTTTTTTGTCTGCCCTCTAGATTTACTTCTCACCCTCAAGATTCTAATCCCTTAATACTGGCCTGAACATCTTCATCTTTCAACCCTTCCATTTACATAAAAATCCCAGCCACTACAATTTAATCACTTCTAATCCCCCTAAACCGGCCCTGTCGTCTGTCGGCCCAGCCGGTAACACCGTGCTGTGCTCTGCATTACCGACATGTTGTGTACATCGTCTCTATCTAGTGAATACACTATCGCTAACGATAGTGTGCATTGTATCGTCATCTGTATGGCGGGATGTATGTACAAAGGGATATTTGGATTGACCTTGGCATTGTAACAGGGGTGTAGGGGGTTATAAAGGGTAGTTTATGATAAGAATTTTATAGGGAAAAGTTTTGTAGAAATATAGTTTTATTTAAACTTTTACTACCCACATTTATGGAGTTGTCATGACATAAATTTTACTAAAAGATTTCTCTGGATATTTCAATCTATATACGTACATACACTTTTAGAATTAAATTTCTAGATGTTCTATTTATTTAACGCTAATTTTATCCAATAAGTGATATAACTATTTTCCTCAAATTGCTTCGTAGTTTTGTTTTAGTTTTTGTTTTAATTCTTGTGAGGTGTTATATTATTTAACCTAAAATCTGCTGTAATTGTTGTAGTTAGTTGTCTCAGAATTTGCGTCAAATAAATATGATTCCTGATCTATTTATAACATCAAATTTTCCTCTACTATTTTTCTTAATTCCTGGTAAATGATCTATTTATATATCCTAAAATCTATTCTAATTTGTGTTGTTTTTACCCTAAAATTTATTCTAGTTTGTTTAATTTTATCATTCATATTCATTGTCCGGAATTTTTATTCTTATATATAATATTTGTCTTAGTACGCCAGATTTATGCTATTTACTTAATTTAAAATACATTCTTCTTTGTGATCTATTTATTAGTCTCGCATTAGTTGGTCATTATTGTTACTAGATATAAAATGACAATAAACTAAGAAATTAGAAAAAAATTAATTTTATTCATTTCAGTCAAATGTACTTTAGAAACAAAAGTGAAAATCTATTGTATGTTTCTAAAGTAATGTGCTAATTTCGATGAGCAGCATACTAAACTCCTAACTAATGAAATGAATTAGTCAAATTTTTTTGAAACAATCACATTTGATCGAAATAAATAAAATCAATTATTTTTTAATTACTTAGTTTATTTTCATTTTAATATGTATATATTTTATATCAATAGAAAGGAAAAAAATCTCTATTTAACAGTATTAAAGATAACTTTAAGCCTCATATGAAAATTGAAAGTTAGTATGAATTTCTCGAAAAGTCCCCTGTCAAAAAAATGTTATGAATGTGCAAACTAGAAACTTGTATCAATTGAAACAAGAAAGTCTTAAAACGAAAAGTAAATTGGCCAAAATCAGTTTTTGCTTATATCTAGCGACCTATGCATTTTTCGGGGAAACAAAAACATCATTGAAATGACCAACTAATGCGGCAACTTTACCCCAATTTAACCGACTTCTCTTACGGTTCTCGAGATCCCAATGAATAGCCTCTTAAAACAAACACCCGTATAAGCATCATTTGATCATACAATATACAATATATAATGAAAATTTTCCTATGTCTACCTTAATATTTGTGTCTATTTTATTTTTTCCTTTTATATTTACACTGTAGAAAAAGCAAAATTCCTTTTCTTTGCTATTTCTCTTTACAAATTTAATTTACCGTCGTGAAACTGCAATTGTTTTCATTTTGTAACAATAAAAACTTAATATACATTGTGACAATATTTTCTTAAACATAATAAAGCCTAGGACAATAAAGGAGCAATTATTTAAGAAGGATATAAATTAAAATTTTAATAAAACAAGTTTAGCGATAAATTTCACGCACTGTGCGCTGAAAGTAGTCGCTGAATATTCAAATGTGCACCAGGTAGAGTGTAGAGTAATCTACACAGCGCATAAATATGCGCAGCCTGTCGAATAAAACAGCCAAAACAATACGCCTGCTTTCATTGCTTTCTCATTAAAACTTATATTAATGTTATACACATTCTCTTCCCTATTACTTTTGTCCCAAACCATCACAAACATGCACATACTTGAACTTGCTTACATTTATATTATTTCCTTTAGTAATTATAACGATATAAGTATGCTGTTTTTAGATAAATAAAGTAAGTCATAAGTCACTAGTGAGCTAAATATATTAGCTCACTGTTTTTTGGTTCGTATCATAGTAACTATGTTATAAAACCTTCTCTACACTATTTTGTTCCTTAATGTCATTTCGAAATTCCATCTGTCAAAAAACTTATAGGTATGTATTTTATATCAATGATTAAAATGTTTTGGATAAAATGTTGTATGGCACACGTGTGTTAATTACCTAAGTCACTTGAAAAAATACCACACTCGGCCTAACGGCCTCGTGAGCTAAACTTTTCCCACGTAACTTATCTGTAATATAACACACTTGTACCATAAATAACTATTTCATGTTTACGGTGACTTAAACTTAAATTACTTCCATAGCAACATAAGTTGTAGGTTTTTCATAACATTTATTATTTGGTTACCAATGACAATAGTGTTGTAAACATACCAGTTCTACTAGCAGAGTAATAGTAAAAATTATACTAATTTTGTATGCATGTGTAGTGCCAAGTTGTGTCCAGAGGTACGAAGCAACAGAAGGACATAAAGCACTGGTCAATAATTTGACGTTTGTGTTTGTCAATCTCACTTTTGATTTTTAATTTGGTCTTATTTGATTTACTTATTTAATTTATACATGCCATTTAAATTATGAATCCGTACATTACACTTTCTTCAGTTAATTGATCCATACAAGATTTGAATTTGGAATCTTGAGTTTCCTTAAAAAGTAACAGTTTTCAGTTATCGACCATGATTAATAATAATTAGGTGACCAGGGTTACCAAGTAAGCGGTAGTAAAAAACAATTTCTCATGTCAAATAAAGGTTAATATAACAGTGGGTTTCTGGTCTAGTAGTGATAACAAATTTTTTTAATAGAATCGGAACGAAAATCGAAACGAAATAAATAAATAAAAAACAACGATTTGAAGCCCTGATTTCTTGTATATAATTAAATATCTTTGAAATTGAATATATGGATTTCATATTTATATTATCATAAAAAATCGAGAAAACTGTGTTCATCCTTGGAATGACATGAAATAAGGTAGCTGAAAGTGGTAAACTGAAATATAGTATGTAATATATCTTTAGCGACTGAAAATAACTGTTTGTCGGTTATAAATCCGCAAAATCAATAGTAGTTTTAAGAGGTGATAGTCCCTATTCTAGGGGAATTCGTATTGAGGTCAGGGAACGAGATTGCATCTGTGAAAAATAACCCTTGTCCCGTCAAAGCTGTCACGGGGTAACTAATGTCCGTCGCGGCCACCTTCGATACACAGGAAATGAAGTTATGCGTTATGTTTACAAAAAACAAAACACGCACTGCCGCCCCGGACAAGTGCGCCACTTTCTTCCATTTCCGAATCTAGAGGCGGGGTGATGTATTTGTTCGTTTCATTGTCAATCACGGATTTATGAGCTCTGGAGAAACGTGGTTTGAAATGCGACATACATTGTAAAGACCCACTCACACCACCCCAGTTTCTATAATTCCTCATCTCATCTCTCCATTAATTTTTCGCGCCTCCGTCCTATCATGACTAGTTTTACAGAACTCAAAATCGTTCAGAAATTCTCTGTTCTCTGGCATAGGCCGGCAAAATGTAGGGATGCCAACTTAAATATTTTAGCAATACATTTTGTCAAACATTTCAATTTTTTTTTATTGGTAATGTAAAACGTTAATTAAAACAACTATTTTGGATATATTATTCATATTATAATTGTCTTGTATGATTATGATTACCTTAATTGTTGAAAAACATCAATTCATATTTATTTTATTTTTTAGGTGTGTGCAAATGTCACTAAATTTTTGGAATAAAATGAGTGAATTGTTTATATATCCATGTGAACTGAAAATGTTTGTGACATAAAAACCTATAGTGAATAAAATTTTAAGTAATAATAATATCTCTTTAATAAATTAAAATTGTCATCGGTGCAAAAATTCTTGTGTATCACACGCCCAGAAATTCTTTTGCGAGATCTCGCATTTGCATGCCTCGCTTTCAGCTTGGCCTGTCAAAATAAGCTCACTCTCGCAAAAGTTTAGTTTCTGGACTAGTGATACAAATAATTGATGCGTCAGTTTTTCCTTATTCTACCACTTTATTTAATGTCGTCTGGAGATTTCTTGAAGCTTCCACTGGATCTGCATATGTAGCTACGGTAGTCTTCTCCGGCCAAGGTAGATCTACCGTGTATATTAAGTATAAGATTGGGCCCAGTATACTACCCTGCGGTACCCCAGCTTTTAATTGGTAATGCTTGAAATAGCCGTCTTCATGCATTACTTGAAAACATCTGTCTGATAAATAATATAATAATTACCACTGACGTGTTTTTTTTTTATAATAATCCCGGATGTCACTGTTCACGTGACATACAAAACGACATGTCATCCGTGCCGCAGTAATAATTAATAATGAAGTAATACCCCAACCGACAGAAGCAAAATACCTAGGTATACATCTCACTTGCAAGAAACATATAACATGCATAGGAAACATTTTTGATTCTAAACGGCAGTTTAATTTTGGCAGAAACTTAAAAAAATAATAATTTCGTTGGCTTTTAATTTTTGTAGGAAACATATAATAATAAATTGACAATGACAATTGTCAGAATATATTTCGTGACAAATACATATGTACAAAATAAATGAAAACCATATCTCTTTCATCACTTAGTGATGAAAAAGTTTTATTTCCTAACTGGTTACGAAAATGTTGGCGTTTCAAGACATCAGTCAATCACTTTATATGTCAAAATTAGAAAAAAATTGGGCAAGCAGTGCCGTAGCTAGGATAGGGCCATAGGGACAACTGCTTGGGGATCTAAATCAGAGGGACCGCAAGTTCAGATTCATTCTTGTAGTAAAAAAATGTAGATAAATAAACAGTAGCGACACTCTCCCATCGGTGATTGAGCGGGAAATACAATATAATCACAAGTATGATAGCAAAATTATTTTAAAATACAGTGTAAATTCTTTATTTACATAAGTAAATTGCTCTAGAATATGTAAAATATCTTAAAAATTATTGTATTGGTGGTTAATGTTAGTAAACTAAATGTTCTCATCCTTCAATTTCAATACATAAATTTTGAAATACTGATTTTTTGTAAATAAAATTCTCATCGAAATCGTGACTGTCGGTATCTTCTGAATATTTGACTTATTCTAGTGTGATCCAACATGTGGACATATTGAAGAGCCTCTGTTTTTGCCCTGGATGATAAGATTTTAAAAGTAAGTTTTTATAAATCCCTGTTGGTAATTTCTAGGCGAGTAATTCCTCGTATATCTTTGTTAATAGTTGTTGTTGAGTAGCAACACAAAACAGCGCTGTAAAAGAGTAATTTTCTCACTATCTTTTATCTCGGCGCCATTAAGAGTCTTACATCTATGACGTCACAGCCCTATAAAGTATAAACGGTTCTTGTGGTGGTCGTGACGTCATCCTGTATCCATCATAATTTAAACTGTGGCCAATTACACTGTATTTATACGATGGCGTAAAATTGCTCCTTTAATGAACAGCCCCAGTAAAATTCGCCGAATTGAGTGAAGGAACACGTCAGAAGGATTCATTGTTCCCTGGTTGGGAAATTAGCGGGAATTGTTTCTTACTCCGCCCGCTTTATTATGCAACGAGATATTTCTTTGCTGATATTTTCTGACGTTTATTTCATTATGTTGTTTAATCAAGTATTTCGGTAATTTGCACTGTTTGTTACAGCTACGTGAGGAATATATTTCACAGGATGTTTGTCTTCAGACAGGCCCTAAGACTAAATTCTTGAATGTTAAATAAATTATTAACAGTGGTGAAACTGCCACGGAAGAGAACAAGCGGTGTTTCTCTTGTTTTTCAAGATAGACATACAGTGGGTACAACAAAATATTTACAGTATTTACAGTAGCTTGAATATGTTATTTAATTCCTTTTTTCTACAACTGTAATTTTTTTAATATTTTTATTCTAATATCAATGCATAAAGTAGGTGATTTTTTTCATTGTTGTTGGGTTACCTTAACACCGTACGCGAAATATCTGGGAAAATGTTTTTTCACGGTAATAAAAAAGCATTTCTTCTCTCAGTTTATATAGATAAAAAAACGAGGATTACCGAATTAACTTCGCGCACTTAATATAAAAATAACTATTTTGGGGTTTCGTACTATTTGGCTAGTTGTATCAAAAACATATTTTTCACGGCTTCGTCCCATTATGACTACTATTATAGAACTCAAAATCGTGCAGAAACTCTCTGTTTGCAGGCCTAGGCCGGCAAAATGTAGGAATGCCAACTTAAATATTTCAGCATTACATCCTGTCAATTTTTTAAATTTTATTTTATTGGAAATGTAATACGTTAATTCAAACAACTATTTTTGGTTTATTATTCATATTATACTCGTTTTGTATGATTATGATTACGTTAATTTTTGAAAAATATGAATTCACATTCGTTCTATATTTTAGGTTTAAACAAATGTCACTAAATTTTTTGAATAAAACATATGAATTGTTTATATATCCATGTGAACCGAAAATGTTTCTGACATAAAACCTATAGTGTATAAAATTTTAAGCAGTAATAATGTTTCTTTAATAAATTAAAAGTGTCATTGACGCAAAAAAATCTTGTGTATCACACGCCCAGAAACTCTTTTGCAAGATCTCGCATTATTTGCCAAAATAAGCTCACTCTCGCAAAAGTTCAGTTTCTGAACTAGTGATACAAATAACTATTACAATAGTGAACTATTTCTTTTAACTTCAAATTGTAATTCAGTGTTTCTTGTTGCAGATTCAAAATTCAATGGAAAATGGAGCAGTCACATTGTCAAAGGTAAGATAATAATATATTTTTTTAAATTTAAATTAAAACTCAACAATATATAATATAAATTATGGTACATTTTCAATTTTGTATATAACCTGTCTATCTACAAACTTCAAAATGAGAGTGAAATGAATTTCATATAAAAAGTGTGAACCGAATTTTCATCTGCTGTTTATAATCATAACCACCGAATAGTAAGATTTCATAATATTGGAGTTTCAGATATATTGCGTTAGATATGAACATAGGCATAAATAAAATATAATATAAATTTATGAATATGTATGCGTAAACTTTTAATACATTGTAGAAGTTTGTATCACAAAAATATTTATTAATGCCGTAATGAAAATTTGAATAATGTATTCCATCGTCATAAAAGTGTATCAATTTTTTGCACGTCGTAAAGTTGTGTAATCCGGCGCATCTTTAATTATAATAACTAATGATGGTTTTTCCGGGGCGTGGGAATATTTCCCTGCTTGAAATTCGAGCCCAAGTTGTGTGGATTTTATTATCTAATCACTGTTGGTTTACATACTTCGGATAAAACTTACACCCACTTTAAATATTCATTAGGGAAACTTTCCAACTGGACTTTTTATTTTTACTCAAGTTTAATTAAGTGGAGACGACAATGATTGAATTATTAAGTATTAAAATCAGGCGATATTAAATTTTAATTCTTTCATTCCTTTTAACATTCAAAAGTTTTTGAAATTGTAGAATGGAATCCAATAAAAATCATATATTAGTCATCTGTTAAATCTATTTTTTCATTTAATAAATTTGGTATTTTTTAGACATATGTATAATTTTGGTAAGCAACGTAGCTATCCAAATGTTGAATGGGTTATCACACAACTTTTAAAATTGAGAAAATTATACAATTTTATTACTAAGTTCACTGAAATATATAGTTATTTTTTATTAGATGTTGTGAAATGTTATTTTTGCAGTCGTGAATGAACTAGTTGCACACTATACTTTTTTTACAACATTGCTAAATGTTACAGAATAAAAATACATGCCCGATAGCTATTTGACATAAAAAACAATATGGCCTACGTTACCTCAAAAAGAGTACCTTCACGGATACACAGTGTTGGCAAATACGCAACTTTGAAGTTTTATATGTATACTGTGAGAGAAGTACTATAGTTTCCATAATAGTCCCAGAAAATAGTAATTTATGTTACAAGTCCAGTAAATGAGTTTTTACGGTACATATAAGATGTTAGCGGAATTTCGAAATGAGTACCGTGAATATAATTTAACGGGGGAATGACATACAACCTTTTATTTCATACTCTATTACATTTATGAATTTATATTTTGTTACTTTGAAAATTATTAAAAAAAGGAAAATAAATATCTTGGTTGTCACTGAAATAATTAAGAAGAAAAACGCTATCATGTGTCACTTACGACGTCATTCACAAAGTTTCTATAGAATTATATTGAAATAAGGTCAGATTTAAAGAATTTAAATTTAGTACTACAAAAAATAAAAATTTACAAATATTTTAGAATCATTTAAAGGACGTATAAGTAAAATTTATTAAATTTATATACAGTACCGTAAAGTCTCATTTGTCGAACTGAAATCACAATTATAAAAATGGAAATGAGTCACAGTATAAAATAAAATACTATTACAAGATTTGAAGTAAATTGCTTCTGGTGACGCGAAAAATATAATAAGCAACTCAGAATACAAATAAATTGTAAGAGAAAGTTACTTATGCAAAGCATACAGACTTTATTGTAGAGTTCTACAATAATTGAGAAAGCTCCGCCTCATTTCATACCTACTCGAAGGTTATAATGAACTTATATTCCTTGTAGCTTCAAAAATTATGTAATGCAATATGTTTTCTTAAAATGTAAAAATCTTGTACTCACTGTGGCAACACATTTAAAAGCAAAAAAATATAACAATTTATAAATATTTTTATAGCTAGCTAGAATGTGTGTGCCCTAGATAAATGAGATATTTGATATACGAAACGACTTCTTCAATTTTACGAAGCAATAAAGGAAAATACATAACAACAAAACATCCCGTAAGCATCCATACTTGAAACTTGAAATGTCCCTAGTTTAATATTTGTATATGGCTCCCTTATCAATAATTAAACAAATGACTGTATTTATTAGCATAGGAATGAATGTTGAAAAGAGAAACAATTGCCTGGGGCGGTGGCCCTGCACTTGCGTGTGGTTAAGTAGGTAAAACAGAGCGTCGTTTTAATAAATACTGCCAACCTATTAGACCTTTTCCCCTAATGGCACAGCGGGCAGCGGCGGCTCGTCTCTTGGGGCGCATAAAATATCACCGAGCATTATTTACAAATGTATCTCGCCCGGCAAATGAGATGTGCGCCAACTCATGAATACCGGGATGTTTTCCAAGCTCTAATAACATCAGCGCTATATGTTTGTATTAGAGAAATGAATATATAAAACACCACGCCTCTCTCGCGACAGATTCTATTCATTCATATGTGCAGCGTGCTACATATATGAACTTTTATATCTAGCAGAGAGTGCATTTAAAATCTGATGCGTTCACAAGTATTTACGAACTTTAAAATTTATTAATAGGGAGAAAGTTACAGTTAAAGCGATATTTTAATGAATATTATTCTAAAACAGGAATATAATAAAATAAGGTCATAAAAATTTGTGGTTATAAGATTTTCTCAACTGTACCACAGAATAGTTACATACAGAAGCGACAGTAGACAGAGAAACGGGAATTAGAGAAAGATGGGGAAAGCCAACAAATTTAAAAGGCTAATCGTTTAAAACCGGCTAGTTTCCCTGTTTATCAATCATTAACGCGTCTAAAAAATTTTCAATAAGGTGACAATAATAAAAATGTAAAAATACAGAAATCGATTTCTAAGAAGCAAGAAATATGTTATCACTTTGATAAAAATTTAAAGAAATAATTATCAAAAAAGTGGAAGAAGCTGTATCAGCTTTCCACACTTTGTCGACGTCCATGTATACGATGATTTTGGCTGATTCAAAGTTGTACATATTAAATATATTATTTGGTTGTATTTATTTCCAGGGAAGGATTCCATACCTATGTGTTTTTCTAACTTTAAGATGTCTATATGTCTGTAAGGTGCCCGTAAGATATTGAAAATTTTGAGGACAGAAGTGTAACATACAACCAAAGAACATATGTCCCACAGGGCTCAATATTAAGTCCAAGTCTGTGGAACAAATATTATGATGGGCTGTTGTCTACCCCCTACCACATGGCATTTACAGACGACGTCGCTATCAATATTAAATTTATGAAGTTATTATAGTAACAGAATTTTAAATTCAGTGCCTTTTTCGAGGTTATGTCAAAAGGTGATTGCAAGTGAGATGACACTATAGATAGATGAATACCTCAGACAAAAGTAGCTTATCAGAGACTGTTTCATTTGACATATTGTATCAATGTTATTTCAAAAAGTGATAGCAAGTAAGATAACATCATTGGTATTTCTATATTTTAGACAAAGACAAAGCATTAAAGTACGTCGTAGCTATGATGACAACAAATATTCTAGTAGTGTTGGTATCTAGATAAGTACAAAATGATTGCCTTTACCCATTCAATACAATTCATATTGCTGGTAATATTTACTAGATAAGTACAAAATCACTGACTTTACCAATCCACTACCATTCATATTGCTAATAATATTTACAAAGCTACTCGAAATGCATAAAATTTGGTGGAAGCGCTAACCAAGTGTGCGTAATCTGCTGGTCTATAAAAATGTTCTGTGCTGGTGTAGGCGGCTGGCGACACGGCTAACGCGATTACAGGGCCGGGCCGGTCACTAATTGATTTACATGCGACGGATGCACAAGCCGGCCCTGGCTAGCCGACACCTCCTAGACGTATTTTTGTTGACTCAAAGGAAGAAATTGAATTATTTTTATGACGTTAACTTGGCGTGACACCTCGAAATCCACTTGGGAGGATAGAATTTTGATGGTTCGTTATTCTAAATTGTGAGGGAATTACTTTTTCCACAGGGGTAAATCTAATAAATATATTATCATAATTGCGGTCTACTACAATCACCTGGGGAAAAAGTGACAAGGTGTGGAATCGGCAATTTTCATTCCAATCAGATTTACTTCTTTTTTATAGTTCGGGTTTACCTTTTTCTAGAATTTGTTTTACCGACCACTACAAAGTCGCATATAATGTCCGATTCGAATGAGCGGAATGCGGGATCTGGAATTTATTCCATACATCATGGAGAACACTTACCTTGAAAGATCTTGGAGTGATTTTTGATAGCAAGTTACCTTACATAATTTACATATTGAGTACCTTAGAAAATCTTGTTTAAAAACATTTGAGTTCATTATAAAGTCTTGTAAACCGTTTCATAAGTTGTATACTCTCCAACGTTTATATTATTCATTAGCCAGATCAAAACTAGAATATTGCTCACAAATATGGAATCCAATTTATAATAAATATGCAATTCAACTTGAATCTGTTCAAAAACGATTTCTTAATTATTGTTTTTATAAGAAATATAACCAATATCCCAGCTATGATACACACTATGATACTTTATTAGGTGAATTCAAAATTATTTCCCTCTTCAATAGAAAAATACAATCCTGTTTATTTCTTTATAAAGTTTTAAATAATGTTATTAATGAATTTAAATATTCCCCGTAAAACCTCTAGAAAAAAGCTAGTGTTTCACTGTAATAGAACTAGAACAAACTATGAAATGAAATCATCTTTATTTCAAATGTGGAATATTTTCAATGGTATTGCTTGCAGTTTTGATATATTTGTTGACACCTTTAGTGCATTCAGACGAAATTTGTTTAATTATTTTACATCTGTAAAAATTTAATTTAAAATGTTTGTATTAACTGAATGAGCTTTTCCTTTGGATTTTGCATTTTTTCTTGTATGTATTGCAATTTTGTGCAAGGCTTTTATTATTTTGTTATTATACTATCCATATAAATGTCTTTTAATTGGAACTTATGTTCTGTAAGATAAATATATAAAATTCCAACTTTCCCCTTTCATCAACTATTAACAAAATAAAAAATAGCACGATAAGTTGAAGCTCCAATGCATCTATAAATTCTTCATTTAAAAAAAATATATTTTTAATGCTAAAATAGTATGGCGCTTATACTTATTTTTTTTTTGTTCATATGTTGAGATTTGGGAACTTCAAACAATGGTTTTAGAATGATGTTGGGCTTTTTAGTTCCATGTATTTTATTGTTAAAATTAGTTACAAAAAAGAGTTGGACGTTTCGGACCTCTAATTGGGTCCATCATCAGCTGTTAAAAATATTACAAATTACATATTAAAATTTTTTATAATCGATCATTAAAGTAGTAACGCACTCACCGAAAGTAAGATTTTTGTTTTTTGACATTGAATAAGTGGTCCATAATAAGCCTTGAAATTTAACAACTATTAGTTATTAAATCCTTAGAATGGACAATTTTTTTTTTGTGTAATACAAAGATAAAGTAGCTGAAAAAAATGAAATAACAATTTGTTTATAAGCAGCGTTTAAAAGTCAGTATAAGTTTTGTGTTTTGTTTTTCTAAGTTTGAGTGGATAAAGTTTGAGACCACGTTCGTCAAAGCTTCTTTTAGTTCGCTTGAACGCCAAATGTAATTTTAATGGAGCAGGTAGTTTTTTTCGGTTTTTAGCTTCTAATGTTGCGAAGAATTTTATTGGGTTCCGGTTACAAATTACTCGTAGCTTTTTCCTTATTTCCCGGATTTAATAGTGTAAGTGAGCGCTGCTAAAATCCATTTCATGCCTTTTGCATTCGTTTTTGTTTACTGGTGACAGATATTCGATATTATGAAAATGTGTTCACAAAATATTTTAACTTTCTTTCACATTTAATCGAGTTCACTCTTTCGAAAATAACATTCGGAATGACGTCAGCTGCAAAACTCATTATTCCATACGATATGATCATATTAATGTATTTTTTCGCGTTACTCATACTGTAACTAGATGTTTCATCCATAGTTAATGGGCATATAAGACGACTATTACTTATTAGTTTGCCTTCGCAACAGAATAATAATAAATAATTTCACTATATTCCTAGGACATAATCACTATAACATCAACAATCATAAGTAATTTATGATATATTAAAGTAATATGAATGTACTGCTATTAACATACCTAGTATTGTTATGAGTACCATAAATGTTGCAGATGCTGGTTTTAAGACATTTAAGGCCTGGTATAATTCATAAAATCCGTGGTTTGTTCAGTAGTTTATCAGTTTCAGAAAATAAAGAAGTTATTAATAACTATTATTTTATATAAATTCTCTTGTCAATAATATTTTCGTGATATTTTCTGTGTGAGTTGATATGACACCATGGTTACAGTCAGTGATGACGTAAGGCTATTTTTACAGTGGGTCGAGCCACTGAAGAAATTTTAGGTACCAAAAGGTCAAAAAAGAACACAAAATTTTATAAAAATCTTTCACTTCTTAGATTTAATACAGTTTTACACGTAGTACATAATCATTACCTGTTTAACTGATGGATCAGTAAAAAAAATAAATATTTGTATTTCCAATTAAAAATTATAATTGCCGCACATGGTGCGTAATATTTTATCCTGGTTAAATTAGGTTATTAAAAATATGCTGATAATTTAGAAATATGGTAGTTTTTATTGTATGATATATTGTAACCTATATACATAATAAATAGAGCAGTAAATACAAATGCATATCATGAACAAAACAAATGAGATTCATTTAAAACAATATTCTAGGGTAGCAGTAATTAATAATACTTATTATGTCCAAAAGTAGGATTAATTTTGTGACCGGAAATTCATTTGTCGATATTTATTTTTCTACTGTTTCTATAGAAACAAAACATTCGTTTCCATATTGATATTTTAAACTCATTTATAATTAATATATTCACTAATGTTATTTGTATTATTTAATTTAATTCATATTATTTTGTTCCAATATTTCAGTAGAGTTTCAATAAATTATCTTGCAGCATCGGTAAATAATGTTAATGGAAAATTTTCATTATCAAAGAAGGGTATCAATTACATTTAGATAATTGCATTCTGCTGCATTACTGCGATGGCATATTTCAAATTCTGTTTGTCAAGGAAAAATAACTTCTGCAAAACACTCTCCAAAATAACGCCAACTAATGCAATTTTCCACAACGATTTTTATAGAAATTGAAAATGACAATTAATATTAGTACTTTTGTAGTCAAAGTCTAATCAGTTCATCTTATTTGAATATAACTCTTAAATACGAAATATTATATTTTTTACATCATATTGGAGTTATCGTGGACGAAAAATCGTCACAGACACAAACATACAATAACACGGACATACAGACACCACGGTAAAAATAGTAAAATTGTATTCTAGGAACCCTAATTCGTGCTTATATGTTGAAAATTTGCACTCAAGAAATTTGACCAAAAACAATTTCTCCCTTTCTATATATTGATAGGCGGAAGGTAAAAAGTTTTTGCCATTCAGTTATCATTATCATTTTTCTATAAAGTGTGTGCAACGAAATGCGGAACATAGGACTTTAACATGGGATTTCAAAAAATTGCGGATACTCTCTATCCTGATTTAGAGCAAAACTGCAAGAGTACAAAGTTGTTCAAAATTAAATTCTACGTCAGATAAGATCATATTTTTTGCAACACCAGGTCTGCAGTACCAGATATATTAAATATAATATGTAACATTTTCGTTCAAAAATAAGAAAATATCTATGTGTCAATTGTGACAGTAACCTTACTTCGTGTTCAATATTTTTTTAAATTATATTTGTATTTTTTAATATTAGCATATTTTTAAAGAAATGAATATAAATTCAACTTAATAGTTATTTATGATATAAGTGTTAAAAGTGACATTTTATGAGTGAGTGGGGAAGTTTATGAAACGAAGCAAAGCCGAGTGTAACAAACCCCACGAACGAAATAAAATCACTTTTAACACAAATATCATACACTATTTTTCCTACGACCCTAGTTATATATTAGTAAATAAAAACTAAGCATTATAGAATGACATTTATGACAGGTCATGATGTATTTGTTATGAACAACTGAACATAAGTGCTGTTAAAAGTAAATTTGTTTTTTACTTTTAATTCGTTGTCAATGACAACGTGTTAAAAGTATTCACTGTGTTATAAACTGTTATTTTTAACTTGCTAAGCAACCGTTAAAAAGACTATTTTTGACAGTGGTCGTAGGAAAATAATATTAAAATATAGACAATAAGTATTACAATTGGTGAAACTTCTGTAAACTGATAGATAGATATTTTCTTTTATTTCCATGGCTATCTGATTTTTAACGAAAGTATTACATTTATATTTAATATATCTCGTATTACAGTCCTGCTATATTGAAACAATTATGATCTTATCTGACGTAGAATTTAATTTTGAACAACTTTGTACTCTTGAAGTTTTGTTCTAAATTTATCAGGACAGAGAGTATCCGCAATTGTTAGAAATCCCATATTAAAGTCCTATGTTCTGCATTTCGTAACATACCCTGTATATGTGTATATTTCTTGAACAACCAATATATTTATATATGCAGCAGAGAAAATAATATTTGAAATGAACTTGTTGTTCTTGAGATATTTCCATCTACAATTTCATTGTTTCTCTTTCGTAACATTATCAGCAACTTTCATCTGTTATCTAAGCAGGAAGACTGCGACATGTAGTTCCTCCTGCTGCCGCGCCAGCCGGGGCGCCACTGTCGCTTGGCAGTTGCTTTGTCCTCGTGCATTTATTAACGGAGACGGCATTTTGATAAACTTTACAGTAACAGATGTGAGTTTATTATGTTTATTTGTGGTGCTCCTTGCTATTAAATTGAAGAAGAAGACACACAAACGCTTATGCAACGGTTGGGGTTAACACTACGATGAGGTCACGAGAGTTTTGTTAATTTATAACGACGTTATGCAGTCGGCAACTCTTCAAGAATATGCATATAGTTGTTATGAAATAACAAAACACTTCATTTATGTGAGTACACATTCATTATAAAAATATAAGGACGACTGTTCCGTCTAGTCTCTACTGTTTTACAAGACGTCATCAATCGTAATATTAGGTCTGTTCGATGACTTGCACTAGGTCATCCCAGTGTTTTTTTTTAACACCGACGTGTTCGATGAGAATAGTGCAATTAGTGTAGTCTGTTCGATGAGAAAAAATTAAGAGCTAGTGCACTTTTTTCTGCACTACCTATAGAGGAGGTAGAATGTAAATGTCAGTTGTGAATCTAACCATGGAAGATGAAGTTGCATAATCAATGTCACTGTAGACAGGGACATATCGAATCGATCTGCCAAATCATGTTACGAAGTTGCCTCATGTCCAGCAAACCATAAAAACACTGCAAGATGTTTTTGAGCAGATATAAGTTTTATTGGATCTAATTTCTTGAATTCATTTGATGATTCAAATTTATCAGCTAGATAATAAAACAGCTGACGATTAATTCTAAAGTGACGAATAAATTCATCATCGCTGTATCCTGGCACATCTTCTGCAAAATAGTTTTTGATACAATTTTTTTTGACAAAAATGAATCATTTGAATCTGCAGAATCTAATATTATTGCAATAACCTTTAACATAATTTGCTGCTACAAGAAGTGCTACACTACTACTGACAGCTAACTGCCAGTTCGATGTTGTGTTGCACTCGTACTGGTTGCACTTTCCTGTTTTTTAGAAGATGGAACTAGGATACACTACATTAATTTATGCTGTCCAACACTACACTACAGTACACTGCACTGTACTGTCAATAATCTCATCAAAGAGACCTCATATGTTTCAAATTGTCAAGGGGAAAAGAGGGAATATTGACATTGTCTTGTCGGGTGAAATCTTAAGATTTCCGAAATAAATAATAACTTGACAGTATTATACTCACATATAATAATAATGGATGAAACATACGAAAATAGTTGTAGAGTAAACTAACCAAACTACCAACACACAATGAAGCACAAATTGTCCACACCAAAATCACCTTCATAAATGAAACGAATGACATGAGTGACATATTAAATTCATTTTTAAATATATGAAAATATCCCTTTTTGCGGTTACGTACACTAGTATTTCTATTTCATTTTTGTCGTTGGTTAGACGCAGATAGCATATTTACCCCTCTGTAACACATAGAATAATGAGATAGCAAATAAAAGTGTCATCTGTACTATGCGTATACGACAAAAATACTAGATAAATGTTTAATAATACTTGCAGCAGAAATTGATGACGTGAGTGTCAACTGAAACACTGGAAGAAATCGACTCTATATATAATTAGCACAAGATTGTCTTAAATGTAAACTACACTAATTACTATTCAAGTCAACAGGCCATATTTTTGTTTGATCTATAACATAAATGTAAAGAACGTTCGAAAAAATAAAAAAATAATGAATAACAATTTTGTTAATCAGACATTGGTTTTATTCTGCTGTATAAATAGAGGATAACAGTGACTATGACTACCCGTATAAGCTTGTTGATACATGTATAAAATGTAATAATAAAATTAATCTTGTAGAGTATGTTGCTACAGTAAAATTAACATATTTGTGTTATGTTGGTTGCTTGTTTGGTTAGCGCGTTTCAACAGATTCATAAAAACTATTACCCACTATTTTTTTAATTCTTGTTACATGAAACAGAAACGTTAAAGTTAATCTTTTTTATTTTATAATGTATTAATTAAATATATGTATTAATTTATTTCTGTTCAAAATGATTTAATTTTTACAATGTCCAATGCAAAATCGAGATGAACGTTAAAAATAAAAAAAAATATACTGCATTATAAAATAAAAAGATTAACTTCAACGTTTCTCTTCCGTGTAATACGAATTAAAAAAAAAAGATTATAACCATACTTTAATAAATGCTTTGCGCATGCGTGTGATCAAAGTATTTTACTTCTAGGTTGTCAAAATCACCACAAATCTTCCTCCGTATCATTTAGAAATGCTGATAATCAACTGCAAATATTGCAAATTTCACCAAACTAGTGGAGTTATCTTTGGAACTAAATAATACCACTGATCTCTATATATTCTTGTGGATAGGGCATAGCATATAAAAAAGTGAAGCCTGCTGCGACCATTTTCCTGAAGTCTGAATCTAATCCAATTGGCACGAAATATGAATAAAGTCATTAGTATCTATAACGAAATATGAGAAATCTTTTAAAATTTGCTTTGTTTTAGTTATTTTATTTTGAATTTTTTTAGGTACTTAGTACTTTTAGGTAATTGATAGAATGATGAATCTTGCTTTCATGATACTAAATTGCACCACAGAATGATCGTTCTCAAGTTTAATTAATAAAAAATAGGTTAAAAACGACTATGACCGAACAATGCCTAAATCATCTAATATTTCTGAGCTTCAACAATCAGCAATGATATTTCAAGAGCATTATAATAATAATCATTTACTAAATATTATATCATTTAAAAGTAGAGTGTATTGAACTAAAAATGATATTCTCTGAATTTTATGCATAGTATATTTTTACTTGTGATTTTTATATCATTAGATTTTCTTTTACATCGAATATTAATAATTCTATAACTTTTTTGTATAATGCGGTTTTTTTCATATTTTACTCGTATCCATCATTTTTTCAATTAAATAAAACAAATCAAATTTATAAAGATTTCTCATATTTCGTTGTAGGTATTAACGACTTTATTCATATTTCCCGCCAATTGGATTAGATTCAGACCCTAGGAAAATGGCCGCCGCGGGTTTCACTTTTTTATATTCCATGCCCTATCCAGATAGAAAGATCAGTGGGTATAACTTATCCAGGTTAGTGGCTAATCTTTTTTATGAATCTAGGTTTTAACGTTTTATGAAATTTAACATAAATGACATAGGAATCCATTCGCTTAACAATTAGTAGTGTACGAGTTACTCGTTAAGTAAAACAAGATTGAAACGCCTTGTCGTCCAATCTAAGATCTACGTAATGTATTCAGGAAGTTACCGCCGTGTTTTGTCTACAGCTAATAGTTTTCCACTGACATTCCAAATTTGACAGTTGTGAAAATTAGCAGCAATATTTGCATCCCGTCACTTGAGATAATATTTATATGCATCTAAGTTTTACAAGTTAACTAAGTATTTAAAGTTGTAAACTATTTATTACTTGAAAAGTTGGCGGGTGGAATATTTTAACGTCCAGTTTGATATTTATATCCAGTTTGTCGGCTAACCACTTGGAGTAATTAGTTTTACTGGTTCATCACCTCGTATAAATACTTTACTATTCAATCTAGTTCACACAAAACCTTCAACCCTTTATACATTCAACGGGATTAACTCAGTATGGGATTACAAGATTTTAAATACATTTACGCTGGTTTAATCAATACACAGATATGTTTCATAAATTTCCTTGCAGAATTATTCAGTCTGTTATGTACACTCAAACCAACTAGTCTCCGTACACATATCTTTACGCTTTATTTTTGAAATATATAAACCATGTTGAAACCTTCTGGAACTCAGTAATTGTTTCAGATAAACGAAAATAAATCTTTTTAGATCAGAGGGACGAATTGTTGTTTGGAAAAGAAAGAATTAATAAATGAAAAAAAAAAGAATTATATCCAACTGTGAAATATGGAAGTGTTTCTGTGCTTGTATGGGGCTGTATGAGTACAGAAGGGATGGGAATCTTAATTTGTATTGATGGGAAAGTGGGTTATTTGAATATGTTAAAAGACAATTTGGAAAAATGTGCTGATAAATTGGGTTTAAGGGATTCTTGACATACTACACGTAAACAGCTAGAATAGTTATTGTAAAATTGTAGACAACAATTAAAAACGCCTCCACAGTATCCAGATATGAATTCCTTTTAACATCTCTGTGATTTATTTTAAAAAAATGTGCAAAACAAGTCGCCCAAAGAATATAAAAGAACTACTACATTTATGGTAGAAAAATGGGGTGAAATTGGCTCCCAAAATTAATGAGAAGTATGACCAACCGTTTATGAGAAGTAATTCTAGTGATTGGTGGTTCAAAAACTCATTGATTCTATATAATTTACAGTTGTACGGAGACTAAATTTGCGTACTTGGTTGTTATAATAAATATATTTTTTAACGAAAAATTTAGGATGTCAGTACATCATTTTATTTATTTATATAGTAAGTATAATAAAAAATTTATTTCGTGTATATATATTTAATAAAATCTTTAAAAGAACAGAATATTTTTTTGTCTTTTCAATATAACGTGGTCATATGAATCATTGATCCTCTTGCAAATTCATTTCCCTTTCCTTTTATCGTTTTATCCTTTATCTAATTTCTGCCAAAGTAAACAAAATTAAAAATCAGCCGTGCAATTTCTGCACGGTCGTCACCTTCAAAGGAAATGCCAGCTCTTAACAAAATATCGAGTAAATTAAAACGTCATTCACAGATAATCCACTGCTACGTTATATGTTACGGCAATCCAGATGTTCGTCTGATGTGTATGTGTGTATTTCTATCACATATCGCAAAAAGCAGAAAATATTTTTCGTATTTGTCGTTTAATCAAATCAAATAAATTTTAATTAAAGTTCATATTTTTCTTGATTAATTCCCCACTGAAGAACAATTTTTATAGAAATTTACATTGAAAATCAAAATATCAAATTATATTTGTCATTAAAGTTTTGTGCAGAGATATAGAAACACCCTGTATAATTAAAATTTAAAAAATTAGCATGTCTCTATAATGTCTAATCCCCAGCTAGAATTTTTCTAGTTCCTGGTCTTTTTATTGCACTATATTCTAGCTTTCACAATTTTTCAATTTTTAAGTAATTATTTTACCCACAATACTCCAATTCTTCTAATGGAGATTAAATTTAATATAATAAGTCTGTCTCGATAACGTCGAAAGTCCAGATAAAGAGAGGCTTGTTATTATCTTGTGTTTATCTCACGACTCCCCTTTTCTCCTATTTTACTGTTCAGTATTTATGGGTAATATTAAATTATTACATTTTATTTAATTTATAATTATGGTTAACACAAGATTAATTACGATTAAAACTAATTGTTCAAAATGTCCTCCCTCTGTCTGAATACATATTCTAGATCTTCATGTAACTGAATAAGTAGTTTTGTGAAGAATATCAGGTTCAAGTCGCCAGAATAAAACTGCAGTCATAATGTTGTAAAACATCAAAAAAGCATACAAAATGAGTCTCAGTTGCTAGTGGTGTTGTGACAACAATGTTCCATATTCTGTGGAAGAATAAAGAGGTAATACTTTAGTACTTATTTGTTGTTTATTTTCACAGGAACGGTCTCTCTCTAATTTTCGTTTCTCTGTCTTACTGTCGCATTTGTACAAACCTATTCTGTGGTTGTAGTGTAACCATGGCGTCATATCAACTCATACAGATTTGATCACGAAATAGTTATTTGTGCTGCTAGGTAGGAAAGTTGTTCTTTTCTGGTCCGAAGGATATGTACACGGCCGAGACGCAGTCGAGGCTGGATACTTCTTGAGGAATTTAACTTAACCACAATGAAATTTGTGAAATTGCTTACCAACATTAGAAACAGAATAAGAACAAAAAACAAATATTTTATTTAACATATAAATAAGGTTAGCAATTCTGTTATATTATTTACAGAATATATGATAAAAATAACTAGAATCTAATGTAAGTATCAATATTATCTAAAGTTACAATATTTTAAAAGCATGTTGACGTATTTTATTCTGATTATTATTTCTAACGAATTAAACACCATCTGTTAGTACGCACACGAATTGTTTTTTTTTCCTCCCTAGGGAATAGTGAGATTTTGTAGGTCTGGACCGGCAAATGTCTACTTTCTTGCGCACGCACAAGCAGGAAAATCCTATTTTCAACATGTGTAGGATAAAAAGGATATTTACAAGAGAATTTTATAAAATTATTAAAATCGTCTCAATTTTCTCAAACCGGTAAGCTCTTAAACAAACCACGGATAAAAACTTGTATAAACATCAAAAAATCAGTCAAAATGAGCTCAGTATCTAGTGGTCTTATGACAACAATGTTCCACATTTTGCGGAAGAATAAAGAGGTAATATTTTAGTAGCTATATGTTGTTTATTTTGACGCGAAGGTTTGTGACGCGAGCCGTCATTGTAGTGTTTTGCGGGTTTGGTGATATACGTTGGTAATGCCAGTGATATTGTCCATGTTTAGTTAGCAAGCGAAAAATTGATTTATAATTATGGCTTACACAAGATTAATTACTAAACTAATTGTTCAAAATGTCTCCCCTTTGTCTGAATACACATTCTAGCTCTTCAAATAACTGAATAAGTAGTTTTGTGAAGAATATCAGGTTCAACTCGCATGAATAAAAAAAATTGCAGCCATAGTATTGTATTGACTATACAACTCATCGGAAAATGGACCAATCAGATAGTTGAATTTTTCTTAGTTACGATGTATAACATCGGTTATTTATGCTGCTAAGTCGTGTTTTCGCGGAACACCACTAATGGTGTTCCGGAAACAGTTGAATCATATTTAATCGTATCATCCGTGAATATAAACAATTACAGTTTTTGACATTGACATTGACAAGTAAATAATTTTTTTAATATAGTTGATTTATTCGTTGTATAGTCTTAATATATACAACTGGAGCTTCGAAAATAATCTGAATATACAGTTTGCGGACTCGATATGTTACCTTTAAAACACAACTCCACCTGCGGTGTCGTTGTGTTTCCAAGGCAACACATCTCGTTCTCAACTGTATATTCGATTATTTTCGAACCTCTTGTTGTATAACTATTCAATATTAATTCTTCCCCAGTTTGGGTTTTTCTGCATAAACTAAATTCTTCAAGTGTCTGAAAAGATAATCGAGAGACTGATGACCAGAGAATTGGACCTCCTCTTTTAATTTACCTATTAGTTAAGTTGTTATTTCGATATTTCTACCAAAATGAAGTGGTGCGCCCGTTGTGTTTCGGATTCGGATTTAAAATTACCTAAGAAATACACCTATAATCTATGACTTAAGGACACTTTATATAAACATCAAAAAAGCATTCAAAATGAGTCTCGGTTACTTGTGGTGTTATGACAACAATGTTCCATATTTTGCGGAAGAGTAAAGAGGTAATATTTTAGTAGATATTTGTTGTTTATTTTGACGCAAGGTTTGTGACGCGAGCCCGTCATTGTAGTGTTTTGCTGGTTTGGTGATATACGTTGGAAATGCCCGAGATTTTGTCCATGTCTAGTTACCAAGCGAAAAGAAATTTATTTATAATTATGGCTAACACAAACTTAATTACTAAAGTAATTGTTTAAAATGTCCTCCCTCTGTCTGAATACATATTCTAGTTCTTCATATAACTGAATAAGTAGTTTTGTGAAGAATATTAGGTTGAACTCGCATGAATAAAAAAAACTGCTGCCATAAAGTTGTATTGTATATTAATTCATCCCTGGTTTGGGTTTTTCTGCAGAAACTAAATTCTTCGTGTGTCTAGAAAGATAATCGAGAGACTGATGGCCAGAGAATTGTACCTCCTCTTTCAATAAACCTATTAAATAAGTTGTTATTTCGATATGTTCTGACATTTCTACCAAAATGAAGTGGTGCGTCCAGCTGTAACATTAAGTTTCAAATTCGGACTTAAAATTACCTAAGAAATACACCCTTAATTTAAGACTTAAGGACACCTTGTATAAACATCAAGAAATCTGATGTGTCCAACACATTACCTCCCGCCACTGTAGTAATATATTCTAGTTATATAAGTTTTTCAGTACATTTAATTTGTAGTTTTATAAATGTTATTGCAGTTCACAATATTTTTAATTCATTTCATACCTAAAATTTCTTTCATTAAATTTATATGAACAAAAAAAACAGCTATTTTTGGTGTTACTAAAACCGGAACCAAATTTACCTTAATTCACGCATGCAAATATATTCTTTCACCTTTTTTGATTTTACAATAAAAACTGCTTCATATTTTCTAATGAAAATAATTCATATGTTTTATAGAAATTCATCAGCCTAAACGATGTGTAAAATTATTATAATTTATATATTTTTCCTGTTTAGCTAGAAGTTATATATAAACGTAATTATGCACATCTGTAGAAAATTAAAAACTCTTTATATTTACGAAAAGAATAGTATTTAAAGGTATTTTTAGAAAAAAAGGTTTAAAGCATCAAGTAAAGTACTACTTGCGATTAAACAATGGTAGCCAAATCTAATCAGTTCATCATATTTGAATATATCTTTCAAATACCAAATATTAAATTTTTTGTATGTGTCGGATTGGAGTTATCGTGGACGAAAAATCATCACAAAAAATACATACACACACGGACATGCAAACATTACGGTAAAAATAGTAAAATCGTATTCTAGGGACTCTAATTCGTGCTCATATGTTGAAAACTCACACTCGAGAAATGTGACCAAAAACAATACCTCTCTTACATATATATTGATAGGAGGGAGGTAAAAAGCATTCAAAATAAGCTCAGTTGCTAGTAGTGTTGTGACAACAATGTCCCATATTTTGCGGAAGAGTAAAGAGGTAATATTTTAGTTGTTTATTTTGACGGGAAGGTTTGTGACGCGAGCCGTCATTGTAGTGTTTTGCGGGTTTGGTGATATACGTTGGTAATGCCCGTGATTTTGTCCATGTCTAGTTAGCAAGCGAAAAGAAATCGCCTCAGATTTGGCGCGCACTTCAGCTCATTCGTTCTCGGTGAGAAATAAATGTTGTTTCCTTTGACCAGATAAAAATTTACTAGCTGCATCGAGCGAAGAACGACAAAACGATTTGTAATCTCAACCGAAATGGCCAATCGCAACCCTATCTTGATTATTGCGGGAAATTGTTTGTGGGAAGAGTAATGAACTCCAAGACATGCAATTCTAAATGTTATTTGTCTTCGGGTGTCTATTACCACTTACCAGGTACAACGACTACATTGCTGGTCATTTGTAATGCAATTAAACTTCAAAGAGGTCGCAGGAAAAGACTACACTTGTCCACCGGTATATCAACTATCTTTTAATGTGAGGTCGGTAACAACACAGGTTCAATACCAGATTGTAGGTACTACTTGAACTATAAATGTAATAGAGGTGATTGAATATCTCATGAGCGGTTGTGCAATACACAAGTTACTTACTGACCGTCTTACATACCTACATCGACTCCTTACGCGTAATTTTGTTTCTATCATGTTTATCTTTCTTGTTATAATTTATCGTTATTGCATACTGTAATATGATTAAATTTAATTCCATTAGAGTCAACGTTTTTATTTATTATTTACATGAGAACCGTAATTTATTTGAACTGTTCATTAACTTGAAAATTAAACTATACAAGCTGTAAAATTGACAGCTAAACTGTAAAATTTTTAGAAATTACTGCTTTGTTTTTACACAATATTATAGTAACTGACATTTTCGTTATAATTCTAATTTTATTTACAAGTTAATATGAAATACCCCTGTACAATTTAAGCAAGGTAAAATTTTAGTCTGAACGACAAACGAGTGTCAAAATAACATTTTTTTACTACTATCTTGGTCAATAATAAATTATTAGTAACTATGGTCGATAGAGAAAACTGTCACTTTTAAAGAAATTCAAGTCTCCAAATCCAAATATAGTTTGAACCATTTAATTCAAGAAAAGTGTAAAGTATGGATTCAAAATTTAAATATGCCGAATAAATTAAATAAGTAAATCAAATAAAACCAAATTAAAAATCATAAGTGAGGTCGACAAACTGAAAAGTCAACTATAAAAACAAAGACAGCCTCGTTTATTTTTGTGTCAATATAATTTTTTTTTATTAGGATTGATTGATGAAATTCTATTAGTGAAAAAAATAATATATGTATACGACAGTTGAGAAGACCATTATTGACTAATGCCTTATGTCCCTTGGCTACGTCAATAATGATAGTCTTCTCAACCTTGGTGAATAATATATTATTAGACCACGACAGCGAAGCTGGACTTATTTAAGAATCATCTTCACGAATGACAATAATTCAAACATAAAAAATTTTCATATGAGTAAAATATAATCATGCCAATGACTACTGTGGTTTTATCATATGTTTACATTGAAAATCTGATGATGGAAGAATCAAATGAAACGTACTGATTGGATGAAAATGACGTGTGTGGAATATTCGATATTACAAATGTGATCTTTTAATAATCTCTTTAGATACTCATAACTAAAGTGAGGTTTATTAAACTAGTTATGTAATGTAGTACTATAGCACACTATCGGATATATTTGTACATTCAAAGCGAAGTATAAAGATTAACTTTCAAAAGCTGGTATATAAAAAATATTCCCTATAAAGTATTCCTCTTTCAGGCTGAAATTGGATCCACCTTTCTCACGATCAATTCAGATCCTGAAATACTTATAACAACCGTGTACGTAGCCCACCTTTCAGTGATTTGTAATTCATGGCATAAATAAAAGGCTAAAATTTTCAGGAATTATTCATCGGTTGCTGAAACCCTGGAACGTGTCGCGCCCGCCTGATATTGCGCTGAAGCTGAAAATTTTTCAATTTTCCTCTCAATGACATCCAGGGCCGGTCTGGATCGCTGAAATCGCTGAAAATTCCGCAACCATGAAACAAACCTTATTTTTATGTGTTGATAGACAAGCCATTTAAAATACGTGCATGTTTTTAATTTTCATTTATTATTTTCATTTTCGCGGAAAACAAGAAAACATTGTTTACAATAATTATTATTCCGATTTTTTTATTTTCCCTCAATGACATCCAGGGCCTGTCTGGATCGCTGAAATCGCTGAAAATTCCGTAACCATGAAACAAACCTTATTTTTATCTACTGATAGACAAGCTATTTAAAATAAGTGCATGTTTTTAACTTTCGATTATTATTATCATTTTCGTGGGAAACAAGAAAACATCGTTCACAATAATTATTATTCCGATTTACATATGATACTTTCGGCATCAATTTCTACTACAAGAATGAAGTCCTCCACTATTTTTTAATTATTTTTTTATATGAAACTTTATCTAATTTGAAAGCGAAATGTAGTTTCAAAAAGTCGTAATTCTTATTTGTTAGGTGTAATACTATTTTTAAGTGTTTTGTGACGTAGATGGGCACTAAAAACTCGAATAACTTGACAACGAGTACCTTTTTTTAAATTTTGATAGTTTCTATCATACATAATTAAGGTCTGGATTGACTATAAGTGAATAATTTCCTAATTTGCTACTATGGTAGAGGATCCCATTATAAAACTTTTATTTAGCATCTTTATCGTATACGCCTAGCAAAGATGAGAATTTTATTCTCTCTCTCATTATCGTCCGTTTTAATCAAAGGTATATATCAAAGAGTTCACTTTAAAATGAAACATACCAGATATAATATTGAGTTTAAACAATAATAAAACTCATTTATAATATTTGTAATTTGGGTAAATTTGATGTCTCTAGAGTAACTTTTAATTTCATTTTTTTAATTTTCTAATTATTATACATATTCCCATTACATTATTTTGATTTTAATGTTCCCCAGTCAAAAAATAAACAAATGATTTAAGATCAGGAGATCTAGCGGGCCACTCTATTTATCCACCGTGACCAAATCCAGTAACGTAAAAATGTGTTATTTACAAAAAGTTCACAATTTGACAGTTAATAATGACGTGAATTTGATAACCTATATTTCATTTGAAAGTGAACGCTCTGATACATTGCTGTCAATCAAATGTGAAGTCGTAACCATGGGTTTGGCAAATCCATATTTCACGTTTCACGGTATGCTATTCCTTCGAACCAACGAAAACATGAAATAGAAATAGTAATATAATCGCAGTAACGGATATTTTCAAATATGTAGAAAATTTTATATTGACATTTATTAAGGTGATTTTGGCGTTAACAATTCGTTCTTTAATATTTGTTAATTTAATCTACAAGTGTTTTTGTATGTTTCATCTATTATTATATTTGTATATAATACTGTCAACTGTCAGTTTCGACATTTGTTTACTTTGGAAATCACACGATTTCACCCGACAAGATGACGTTATCAATCCCCCTTTACCCCTTGACGTTTTGAATCTCATGGTTACGATTAGCGACATGATCAGCTCATGGAAACAAACCTTATGTAGTTTTAAATTTAATTGGGAAATATTTTTTTATAAAGCCTGTTTTTATTCTTTTATCTTCAATTACGAGTATGAGCTCGGATGATAAATTATTTTATTTGAAATATTTATTTTCCTATATAATTGAGAAACAGATTAAAATAAAAAACTTTGTATGTACGGCAAATTGCAAAATAAAACTTTAATATTAAAATTAATAAAGATATAAAAAACTGTCTACAAAAAGATTTAAAAACAACAGAACACAATAGACATGACGAACTAAAAACTTTTTAAATTAAAAAAAAACGAATAAAAGACAAACAAGCCTGTAAAATTTTCAATAGCCGTATTAGCACGTATTTACCTAAATATAATATTTTAAATCCGTTTTTATTTACTTCAAGTATGGAAGTTTTTAATAAACGTACGAGTAGAATTATTTGCAGAACGTGTAGACGTGAAAGCGAATTGTTTACAAAAATAAACAATGCGAAATACGGACGGAACGTGAATTAAATGTATTAGTGTTTTCATTCAATTAAATATTATTTTTGTACTATAAACAATAAAATTTCGTTTCGCCTAATCCCAATTATTAAAATATTATATTTTAATTTCTCAAATATTCTTAATAGTGGAATATTGAATAGAATTTATTTTGGAATAATTGAAACCATGAAAATGATTCAGAGATTTGTGCTAGTTTTTTGTTTTTCATCGGTTGTCATTATAATTATTTTTATCACAAGCATATTTCTATCGTAAGTTGGAATGATTTTAGAATCATTTTTGACCCGAGTTGTCGTTATTTCGCAGGAATTATGAGTAAATTTTATCAATTAAATTCATAGCTCGAATTATATTCGCTTGATTATTTCACGAATGACAACATTCAAACATAAAATTTACCTATCAACAAAATATAACCATGGCCAATGGCTGTTGTTGTTTGTTAAAATATTTTCATATATAATATAATAAGTGGTTAATCTCAAATTTGTTAAGATAAAATTTAACCACGAATGATATTCGGAAGACTATTTCCAAAATAAAATTTTTTCACTTAACAAAACTTACTTGTAAATATATAGCATTTTATTAGCTTAAAGGATGTGATTTTTGTGACGATGTTTCGTCGATGAATTTGGATATAGATTTATGTGTGAAATAGTCACTAAAAAACTGGGAATTGGCATCAAATGAAGCATTTTAATTGGATGAAAATGACGTGTGTGATATAATCATGAATAATATCACTTTTCAATAGTCGGTCTGTATTTCATGCAGCTAGAGAATTAGATGTGGAGAATTTTCCAAATTTTATTGAAATCAAAAAATTTTTCATTGTTACAGCAATGCTATGATTTTGTTTGAAGAACAGTTTATTTATGTGGGTGAAGTGTAAAAATAATTGAAATACGAATTTTATATAAAAATATAATGAAAATAAGTAACACTATGAATAAACAAATATAAACATTAATTTAGAAGTAATTATTATTAATAAAGATTAACCACTACGAACATTTATTAACTTAATATTGCGCCGTATGTATTTACACGATATTTATATTAACAAGTATGTATTTATTTATATCACCAACTATTTATTTATTTCTATTTTACATGTCGCTGACATGCAGTGACCAACACTTACTTACTTCAGTGACTCTCTGCACACTCTGACCGATACTGACGTAATAATTATATACCTGCCGCCAATTAATCTCTCGAACATTCCAGAGCCTTCTGTACTCTATAAAATTCGCGAGCAATAACGGAATCGCTCCTACTCCACGTGATATTTAGCGATACTACCTGCCCAGACAGATTAGCTACGATGACTCATCTGTGGTGAGTCACGTTCGTTACAATATTGTAATAAAATATTAAAATCACTATATCTTTAAAACTACAACATTTCCGGACATGCATACGCTTATATGAACTTAATATCACATTATTCTCTTAAGGAAAATAGGTCAGATTTTAAAGGAAAAAATTTGAATTTCTGCAAAACAAATGAATTGTTTATAAATTCATATGAACCGAAAATGTTTCTGACATAAAAACCTATAGTTTATAGGTACAATTTTAAGCAATAATATTTCTTTAATAAATTAAAAGTGTCATCTGCGCAAAAAATCTTGTGTATCACACGCCCAGAAACTCTTTTGCAAGATCTCACATTATTTGTCAAAGTAATCTTGCTCTCGCAAAAGTTTAGTTTCTGGACTAGTGACACAAACAACTATTGTAATATGTCATTACCGATATCTACGATCAAGTAAATCTAGCACACCCAGCAATGGGTAAAAAGCTGTGAATGATACATTTATGTTTAATATGATCTGATTTGATGTAACTAGTGTCGGAGCAGTTAAAATGAAGTGCGGTTATTTGCAGCGAACTTCATCAGCCTCATTTGTATGTGTGCGAGTTTTGGCATGAAGTTAGCTCTGGCAACGCAAACAACGAAACAGTTGGAGCCAATACTGGCCAGTACATCTTCACTAATGGAATAGACCAGCAAACGAAATGTAAATTTTTAAATGAGTTGAAAAGCTTTGCGCTCAAGTCGCTGTTTTTCGTTTCCGTGAAGGATACTCAACGGCGGTACTCAACAGGATGATCCGATTACACTCACCAGTGGCCCTCAACCTTTCAAGCACTTACCGACCGCTACAAAAATACAACACGGACCACCATCTGTACTTCATTTTCTCTACGTGCTTCTTGTTTTCTCAGATCACTTGGATTACGATGTAATCGGTCGGCTGCGAGCTTTTGGCAACGAAGCGGGTCACTACATGTTACAAACACGAAGATACGGGAATGTGAGACTGTGTACTAGCTGCAGAACTGTAACTAACTACAAAAAATTAATTTCGTCCCTACATATCAAGAAAATTAAAAAGAAAATTAAAATCTGATAAATAATAGATATTTATTATATAAGGGGTAAAAGTAACAGATTTTAGCGCAAAGTGTGACATTTGTATCCCGACGCGCAGCGGAGGGTTACAATCACACAGAGCGCTAAAATCTGTTATTTACTCCGTATATAATACAATATTTTATTCTATAACCAATGTGAAATATTTAAAAAATTAAATTCAATAAGAAAACGAAACATGTTTTTCAAATTAATTTTAAAATAGTAGGTTGTTACTTGTTCTAATTTTATCGCATTTGTCAACTTGTTGTCTTGGTGACAAAGTATTTCTATCTCAAGGGATAGAAATACTAATACTTCTGTCCCTTGAGATAAAATTTTTTTGTTTATTCCACACACGTCATTTTCACCCAATCAGAATGCTTCATTTGATGACCGTAGGCAGTTTTTCAGTGGAGAAATTTGATAAAACCACAGCATCATTGTCATGGTTACATTTTGTTAATATCAAATATTTAATGTTTGTCATTCGTGAAATAATCAAGCAAATATTATTCGAGCTATGAATTTAATAGGTAAAATTTACTTATAATTTCTGTGAAGTAACGACAACACGGGTCAAAAATGACTCTTAAATGTCATTTTTACACTCGTTTGTCTGTTACTACGCAATAACTATTTGTAAATTTTTCCAATAAATTCATGGCTCTTATCATATTACTTTTGAATTGAAAAATTAAAATTACTTTAGTATTACTTTGTTCGTTTTTAATAAAAGATGAGAAATATGTTCCGTAATAAATTCTGATTTAATTCGTTGCTTTTGGATCCAATTGTTCTAAGTCCTACTAATAGAAGTCAAGCTGTACTGTATTTCAAATACAAGTCAAACGCAAAACTAAAAATTTGATACAAAATAAATGTGCGGAAGCAGCAGTAGAAGAATGCCACAATTACCACAGAATGAAAGTTTGGTGGGTCCTATATATCCGTTTTTCGTATGATAGCAAGGAATGTAAAGACTAGTGGTTATTCCAAAACACATCACCAAAATTGAAATCGTGCATAAACCCCTGACCAATATCGTTTCTTAAAAGTTTCCGTTTTAAGGTAACATGTTATACTCTGAATGCAACATTAATAAAATGAAATGAACATAATTTAATTTGTTGTTTATATCTTTTTCAATTGATATTATACCCATAGTTTTCAGTCTTTCATATCCAAAAAATGCCACGCTTTATAGTTACTTGTTAAATCAAGTGCTAGTTATAGATAACAAATTATACTCAAATTATTATAGCAACATGCAAAATTGTTCATATCTACAAAATTGTAACCACGATCCTACTATATTGACGTCACATGTTCCTTCTCCAGAACATTAAATTGCTAATAACTATATTATTGCAAGCAAATCCACTAATACACTAACGTTTCGACCACAGAATAGTTACACATAGAAACGACACACCGTGTCTGTACCTTTCATGTTCCTCTAGTCAGTTCTATGACCTTGAAGCATTGTGTAGACCTTTTAATTTGTGCTCTTTCCTTACCTCTCTCTCAGATGTGAGGAAACTTTCCGATTTTAAACAATGGGCCCTTTAAATTTGTGCAGCTTCCCAATCTCTCTCTAATTTTCGCTTCTCTGTCTTACTGTCGCTTCTGTATACACCTATTCTGTGGTTTCGACTGTAAATCAATCTTCATCAGATAAACAGACATACATTTAACATAAGTTACATAAATGGTTTTAAAATATTATCAAGTAAAACATGTAAATTATTTTACAAAAATATTTCGTCAAATATTTACATGTTTTTTTCATTGATATTATTGTTAGTTTCAATTTAAATAATACAAACGTCGAATCGATATAAAAATTGGGACAATTATTGGCCCGAAAAAAATTCCAAAACATTGGGACAAACGACTTAAAACAGGAAAGAATCTCGTCTCATCCTAGTTCTATCCCCAATTCTTGTTTAAATAAATCTTAATGTGTGGAAGTCAGAAAAGATTTCATAAGACGAAGTACTGGAGCAATGACTGAATAAACTATCGCCCGATGAAGTTACGCTTCCTGGTGTTCGATTCGGAGAAAACAATAACACCTAGTCTGAAATCCCCACAAAGCAATCTTTGATCTGTTGTGTAGGCAAGGATAGTTCACAGTGTCACCGAGTTGAGCCACTGGCGCTTGTGTCGCCATCTAGCTCAAGTGAGTAAACTTCGTCCTCATGAATAAACCAATTGAGGATGCTAGAAAATTTATTCAAAGATAACATTACCTGATCCGATGGGAAATATGTATTGATGCTTAAATTCTATGCTTACAACAAAGGGTTAATTGGCGACATTATTGTTCACTTATGATAAATTGTTCCATTTTTTATTTTCCTACGATTGTAATAACTATTTTCCGTATCCATGGTATGTAATTGACAAATTGTTTACTTCATTTGAGGTTAACAATGGCAGATTAATATTAAAAGCTGGATGATATGAACAGCTGTGGGTTTTAGCGGTGCAAGCATACAACGTACCATCTACCGATAAAATTTAAAATTTTAATAATTTGATTACAACAAAATACTGTTCAAGTTAGCTCTAAATTACATGAAAATTTTAATTATTTTTCAATTTTCGCATAAATTTATTATAGAAATTATCATTTAAACCAAAATTAGACATTTATAATTTGAGGTTGTATGTTAAAAAATCTTTTGGAATGACGTTTTTATTAGGTATTTTGTTACCTGTTGCCATGGTTTCAGTAGTAAATAGGAAAGCGACACAAGTTTTTGTGTTTTACATTAAAAAAGTAACTATTTTATTTAAAAGATTCTTCTCAAGGATACGGAAAAATAGCTTGTGCCCTTTGGGAATCTAACGGCATAATTACATCCCTCGGCTTTTGCTGCCCTCGCTCACTACGTTCGCTAGAGTATCAGAAATCTTCGGGATGTAATATGCCTATATCTTCCTTCATGACTATAACATACCTAGGATTGTTATGAGTATCATAACCGCCACAGATGTCAACTGAATTTTAAGACATGTAAGGCCTAGTATAATTCATAAATCATAACACCCGTGGTTTGTGTAATAGTTTATCGGTTTAAAAAAATGAAGACGTTATTACTAAATATTATTTTATAAAATTCTCTTCTCAGTAACATTTTTATGATCAAGTATGTATGGATTCATATGATACAGTCATGCCTTAGTTACTTTTGTACATGTAAATAAAGTGAGTCATCGCTCCCTATTAAAAAAGAAGAGTAAAACTTTTGTCCTTGTAAATAAGGGCTTTTAATGAAACTGGTAAATGAAAGTTTCGACTGTAATCTATAGCAACTCTATAAGGTCAGAAAACAGGACTTTTGAAAACTGACGACTTCCCAGTTTTTTTTCTTTAAGAGTGGATAAATATTTGCATTTATTTGAAACAAACTAACACTCACCACAATATACGGACACCGGTGATTCATTTGGTTAAAACGTTCCGATTCGAATTGAGCAGAGTGTGATATCTGGGGTTCAAGTGTTAGCTTTGCCAATTTTTATCCAAATTAAAATTCTACTGTGTCCGAATGGTTCGGAATGTATTATAAACGGTAGTTCTCTTGCTGACTCTCTATATCACTAAAATGCAAGTAAAATAAATAAAATTAGCATCTCGATTTCATCTGTCTATGTTTCTCGAAGGAATGATTGTATACTGCTCAAAATAACAATAGTGTACCACTTGAAACTCTGTATTTGAAAATCCCCTCCGAAAAATAATTATGAGTGCGCCTCTGGACCACTTACATGTCTACTAAGTACGGATGATATAGTAATTACATCTTCATCATCTATGTTTCAACATTTCTAAATGAAACAGCGCCTCAAGTAATTGCGTCAATTTTACTTGCATTTTAGTTGTAGGTTGCCAGACTCTAGCTTCTTCATAGGAACTACATCTAATAGTGAATTTTGCTGAAGTTATACACAGCCATATTTTATTCTATTAATAATACAAATACAGTGAAAAAAATATTTTTCATGCTTTTATTGGTAAAAGCAAGTCCATACATATAAAAATCGATGTGGTGGTTTGTGATTAATAATAAAAGGACATCATAAAGCACAAATAAGCAATTTTATGATCCTCTGCGGACAATTACTCGCATATCCATTAGTTAAATTATAATTACACACTAGCTGGCGAATATAAGTCAATAAATAAAGCATTAAACAATAGGGTGCACATAAGCATGCTGTGGGCCATTAAAAACAGGCCATTATGGCCCGCCGCGTAAGGGGATCATTCCTGCCTATTTAATAATCATCAGGGGTAGTTTTTCACGAGCAATTAAACGCTAAGGGGAGCACTCGCAGATACACACCGTGTCAATTCCCCGGAATTGATTAGCGAGCAGCGACCAACGTGGAAAATTGTCACTTTTACCACAGAATAGGTTTATACAGAAGCGACAGTAAGACAGAGAAACGAAAATTAGAGAGAGATGGAGAATGTGCACAAATTTAAAGGGCTCATTGTTTAACATCGGAAAGTTTCGTCACATCTGAGAGAGAGATAGGGGAAGAGCACAAATTTGAAGGTCTACACAGTGCTTCAAGGTCATAGAACTGAATAGGGGAACATGAAAGGTACCGACACGGAGTGTCGCCACAGAATAGTTACATACAGAAGCGACACTCCGTGTCGGCACCTTTCATGTTCTCCTATCCAGTTCTATGACCTTGAAGCATTGTGTAAACCTTTAAATTTGTTCTCTTCCCCTATCTCTCTCTAAGATGTGAGGAAACTTTCCGATGTTAAACAATGAGCCCTTTAAATTTGTGCATATTCTCCATCTCTCTCTAATTCTCATTTATCTGTCTTACTGTCACTTCTGTATAAACCTATTCTGTGCCACAACCACAAAATAGTTACATACAGAAGCGACACTCCGTGTCGGTACCTTTCATGTTCCCCTTTTCAGTTCTATGACCTTGAAGCATTGTGTAGACCTTTAAATTTGTGCTCTTCTCCTATTTCTCTCTAAGATGGGAAACTTACCGATTTTAAACAATGAGCCCTTTAAATTTGTGCACATTCCCCATCTCTCTCTAATTCCCGTTTCTTTGTCTTACTGTCGCTTCTGTATAAACCTATTCTGTGCCACAACCTCAAATATTTATCAAATATAACCAAGGCTGATAAATGCTGGACTAATCATCTGGAAATTTTAATCGGGAGTGAATTAGCGAAGGCATGTAAAGAACTCTTTCCGTTTGAACTCAAACGAGTTTTAATTGTTGTCATTGCGATGAAAGACAAGCAATTAACGTGGAGGAATTTTTCAGCTTCACACCGATAGAAATTCACACAGGATTTCAACTTCTCTAATTCTTCTCCTGGACATGGATAAAGTATTAAACTGATTCAATACACATACGAAATCATTTGTCGTAGTTTCAAATGAAGTTTCAATTACTAAATGGTATTTTATTAAACTAGTTTGATAAACGTATCTTTGGTTCTGAGTGCTTAGTGTTTTACTAGTGTTTCATTTTGTTAATAAATTCAAGTATATCTTGTCTTTCATTACATTTCGAAGAATAATTATATTATTGAGCCAGTAATTACTATTAGTAGTATTAGTACATATTTTTGAAAATAAAATTTATATCTTAATTTTTTGACTACTTACTTATTTTTGTACTTTTAGGTAAATAAAATCTATATGTTAATGATAGTACAATTAAAAAATATAGATTTCGTATAATTTTCCTAATCAGTAGCATATATTTATAGACAGATACTTATAATAAATATAGATTTCAAATTAACAAAAAGAAAACCGCAAATGTACAAGAATTGAAGACAATCTTGTTTTTCTTGCACTTATCTTGCAATACAATTTCTTGCCTTGTCTTTCTTTGAATTTTTTAGCTCTTGTCTTGTACTTGTCTTACATTTTTTGCAAGACTAATGTAAAATCAAGAAAAATGTTTCAAAATGACCGTGCATCCAAATTACATGAAAGTCAATTTTCCAAACTTAATAGGAACAATTGGTAGTTAAATAGTCAGGTCGTCCAAACAGGAATTTCGGGTAAAAGTCGCGACAAACCATTTAAAAAACAATTTAAAAAAACCTATTTAAGAAACAACTGGGTATATGGTTGTAACGAGAAGCATGCTTTGTTCTGTTTTCCCTGTTTGTTGTTTACTAACAGTCATGATGAAAAAATATGAACTAAAACTAGGGTGAAAGATTTCTTGCAGTAGATTAAGAAAATACAGATACCCGAAAATTTATTGATGCAAAACTAGAATGAAAAATTTTCCGAAAATAAAGAAAGACGTATATGTTTAAAATTTAAATTAAAACTATATAGAAAATTGAATTCCTTTGATTAATATTTTATTTTCTTTTTTGTTTGATGTAGCAGACCTATAAATATGTAGCACAAGCCGCCACTGTGTTAAACAATTTCAAATGCAATACACCCAATCTTTTTTATAACATATATATTTATAGAATACTAAGCGTTTCAATAGTAATATAAATAAACGATTCGGTTATATTTGAACACAAATACCCCAGCCACAATTACCCGTTCATTTCTATTAATTTATCGGAAACCGGAAGTGCTATTTGTCAATAACTTGTCATTATTAGCAATATAATGCTTGGTTCAAATTACATATATTTCACATCATTACTTATTATTAATGTATATCTGTATTTTGTAGTGTTGTATATACATCAACATATGTACAATCAAGTGGTTTGATTGTTTCAGTAGAGTACACTTTAATACTTAATTTATCAACGTCCATAATTCTATAATTATATGTCTATGAATCTTTTTCATTTTATGAATTATGCCAAACCTAAAATAAAAATATCGAAATATATTATAACGCACCTTTCATTCTTTATTATTCAGGGAAAAAATTAAATCTATTTTTAAAAACAATGTTTGAATTTGTATGATTTCATAATTTAATTTCGCTGTCGTGATTTAAATGTCGTATTTGATATTCGTTTGTCTGTTCCTAAGCAACAACTATTCGTAATTTTTTCCAATAAATTCATGGCTCTTGTTATATTACATATGAAAAAATATAATAAAAATGTAGTATCATTATCATGGTTACATTTTGTTGATATAAACATTTTTGTGTTTGAACTGTTATCATTTATATAACAATCATAAGTAATATAATAAGAGCCTTCAATTTATTGGAAAAATTTACGAATAGTCGTTGCGTAGTAACAGACAAACGAGTGTCAAAAATGACATTTAGATCACGACAGCGAAGCTGGAATGCTTTAAGAGTCATTTTTGACAGGAGTTGTTGTTAGTTCGCAGGAATTTTGAGTAAATTTTATCAATTAAATTCATAGCTCGAATTTTATTTGTTTAACTATATTATTTATTAAGTAATAAACCAAAAAGGATATCTGATTTTCCTTACTTGCAACATATTACAGCGGTTATTATTATGTAACAATGGTGAACGAATATACGAACCCTTGTATATTTGAATATACCAGCATTCGTATATTCACTTTAGGAGCGTTTGGCTATTTTGTTCTATATACTGAGAACTGTCTTGTCATTTTGAATTCTATGTATTTAAGGAGAAAAAAATATGATCTTTTGTCTTCAAACGTACTGTCGACTACAAAAATGAATCTGTAATTTTTCTGAGTCCGTGCACTTTAAGAAGACAACTGAAATGACATTGACAGTAACAGCTTCGAATCGAGTAATTATACGTAACTAATTTAAACCCCACTAACAGCAAGGCAGTAGATATTGAAATGAAAAACTAACTGGTAAACATATAATTATTTGCGTCATTGACAACGAATTAAAAGTAAAAAAAAAATTACTTTTAACACTTATTTTCAGTTGTTCATAACAAATACATCATAACTTGTCATAAATGTCATTCTATAATACTTAGTTTTTATTTACTAATAGGTACATAACTAGGGTCGTAGGAAAAATAGTGTATGATATTTGTGTTAAAATCTGTTATATCATAAATGACTATTATATCAATAAAATGTAACCATGACAATGATACTGTGGTTTTATCAAATTTCTTCACTAAAAAAACTACCTACGGTCACCAAATGAAGCATCTTGATTGGGTGAAAATGACGTGTGTGGAATAATCAAGCAAATGCAATTTGAGCTTTAACTAAATGTCATTTTTAAAACTCGTCTTTTACTACGCAAAAACTATTCCTAAGGAATACCGATATTATGAAAATTTATATTCTTTGTATTTAGGTAAATCGAAACTAAAGTTTCAGTAAACGCGTAAATAAATTTATGGAGTGTTAGAGAATCGTGGAGGCTTGGGAGAACATAAATGAAGCTCGCGATGTCTGCCATGATTGCGTCTCATTGTAGCTCGTTTTGCCTACCAGGTGAGCAATCCCTCTTCGAATTTCATTTCTTTATCCAACGCCGCCTTGTAATTTTTCTTCAGGGACAAAGCTTCAGTAACTTATTATGTACTTGAATGCAGATATCTCGGAAGAGATACGACGTCTCTCGCCGGCTTTGTTGGGGTTATGTTTGCGCTGTTTTTCCCAACACCAGATTTGATTTAAATTAATTTAAGTGCTTTTTATTTTCGCAGCTTTGGATTTAATTTACTACATTTTTAACTCTAGTTTAATGAGGTTTTTATGGTAATTCTCGTGTGGTGAAATAGACAAAACCACGAAGAAATAAACACCTTTTTAGTAACAAAGATAACAAATGAGAACTGCAGCGTAATTAAATTTAAATGTGTAGCGTAGTATGAGTAAAAATTAGTTACTTGTTATAAATATTTCTCTACTCATCCTTCTAAAATTTGCCATTTATTGTAAGAGTCGGCTTTTATCGTCTGTAGCGTACAGATATACATACATAAGAGATGTCTAAATTAAGTAATAAGATTGGCATGGTGTACATATTAAATGCCTATAGTATGAGTTTGAATTCGCTGGAGTCATAAGGTTGTCCGGAGCGAATTTTTTTCTTGTGTTTTCTAAAAATAAGCTACGTCAATTTCAAACAGTGTGCTATCAAGTTTTGCTTCAGACTTGGGCACAGTACAATGAAAACTTTTACAAAACAACCAAACCTACCAACTCAGTGTTATTTCAAAGGGACCAGTTTTTCTATGGTTTTAGACATTTTCAGAAGAAAAATAGTCGATTGAAGATGAAACACACAGCGAAGGCCAGTAAGAACTGAAGATAATGTGGACAGAATCTGGAATTTTGTGCATTCAGATCGTCCGTGTCGGTACCTTTCATGTTCCCCTATCCAGTTCTATAACCTTGAAGCGTTGTGTAGACCATTAAATTTGTGCTCTTCCCCTATCTCTCTCTCAGATGTGAGGAAACTTTCCGATTTTAAACAATGAGCCCTTTAAATTTGTTCACATTCTCCATCTCTCTCTAATTTTCGTTTCTCTGTCTTACTGTCTCTTTTGTATAAACCTATTCTGTGCTTTTGGATTGTGGTTGGCTGCGGGAAACATTAGTTTCTAGGTAGTGACTACGAAAAGTATTTTATCAAATTATCAATTTGGTGTTTGATGACGGTTTTATTTACACCACAACATGATCAAGTCACAGAATAGTTACATACAGAAGCGATACTCCGTGTCGGTACCTTTCATGTTCCCCTATCCAGTTCTATAACCTTGAATCATTGTGTAGACCTTTAAATTTGTGCTCTTCTCCTATTTCTCTCTATAATGTGAGAGAACTTTCCAATTTTAAACAAGGAGCCCTTTAAATTTGTGCATAGTTTCCGTCTCTCTCTAATTTTCATTTCTCTGTCTTACTGTCTCTTCTGTATAAACATAAACCTATTCTGTGCTTTTGGATTGTGAGTTGACTGCGGGAAACATTAGTTTCTAGGTAGTGACTACGAAAAGTATATTATCAAATTATCAATTTGGTGTTTGATGGCGGTTTTATTTACACCACAACATGATCAGAGTTAAGTCACAGAACAGTTACATACAGAAGCGACACTCCGTGTCGGTACCTTTCATGTTCCCCTTTTCAGTTCTATGACCTTGAAGCATTGTATAGACCTTAAATTTGTGCTCTTCCCCTATCTCTCTCTAAGATGTGAAGAAACTTTCAGATTTTATCAATGAGCCCTTTAAATTTGTGCACATTCTCCGTCTCTCTCTAATTTTCGTTTCTCTGTCTTACTGTTGCTTCTGTATAAACCTATTCTGTGCTTTTGGATTGTGAGTTGGCTGCGGGAAACATTAGTTACTACCTAGAAACTACGAAAAGTATATTATCAAATTATCAATTTGGTGTTTGATGACGGTTTTATTTACACCACAACATATTTAGACTTAAGTTAATAATCCATGATATAGGCACATATAATGGCATTCCATTTCTCCACCTCACCTCCTGTGCCTATGGCTTGTGACGGGTAAGCTCATGGGCGTGCGGCAGGGCAGGCCCGAGGGAGCCGCACGTGAGAAAGAAGCCGGGAAGCATTTGAGCAGCCACGAGTTCCGGCGTGACATGACTCAATCTCGTATGGGAATATGGGGCGATCTGTGCGCGACGCCAGCGAGGACGTTTAGCGCCCAGAGCTGCCAAATGGCCCCGGAAACAAAACAATATAGGCTAGATGAGGGGAGGGGTGCTTACTGTGGAAAAACTTTGCTAACGTATATAGTAAATGGTTATATTCATGTTCTTATTAAGAGTAATATAATATCGAGGGCTTCTTAACAAAGAAGCGATTCCACAAATTTGTTAATTATCTTCAATTTTATATAATATATAGGGTGGGAATGAACTTAATGTCATTAATTTAAGGGTCAATAGTAAGACGTGTAGATTATGAAAGTGAAAGATTTTTTTTAAAATTCGAAAAACGAAAATTCGACTTTTCTTTTTACTGCTGTTTTAATTCATATTTCATTCAAAATTTGGTTATCAAAAATACATTCAAAGTTAGTTGTATATGATATTATTCTTAATAATTAAATTAAATAGTATTTTTAACTAAAATTATTTTTTTATTTACAGAAGAATGCAAATGCATTACCAGTTGTAGTCCAATAGTACAAAAAATGTTAGCTTAATGAATACTACCCTTAAATATGCGAATTTTTAAAAAAAAACTTTCACTTTCGTAATCTACACAGGTGATACTATATATACATGTGAATCGAAATGTTACTGATATAAAAACCTATAGTGCATAAAATTTTAAGTGGTAATAATATTTCTTTAATAAATTAAAAGTGTTATCGGCGCAAAAAATTTTCGCTTTCAGCTCGGCCTATCAAAGTAGGCTCGCTCTTGCAAAAGTTCAGTTTCTCTCAAATAACTATTGAAGTGCAATTTTGAGACCAAAAAGATCAGGAACGGAAAGAGATAATTAAATTCTGTTTGTAAATATATAATCAGCATCAATATACACTAATTTCAAAAACCAAAATTGTGGACCCAAAAATGAATATTTTTTAATTATTTCGATTATATGTGTGTATGAAAATTTGAAACTTTTCATGTTCAGCTGTGATAAAAAATAACTTATGTAAAAAGCAAATGAAAATTTTGCAATTAAAAATGCGGAAAAGAAATAAATGCAGTGAACGTAGTTGTTGTAACAGTGGTTTTGTTATGTTAACATTGCGAAGTTTGGAACTAAGTTCACATGAATTTTAAAACATCATTTAGCCCCACACTCATCTTGAAATGCAAATACTTCACCCAAATCTCTCCGCAAATGAAGCTCAGCTACACCTACACATCTCCGTCCTCGTCTAGCATTGATTGCACCGACCAAGTCAAACAAAGACGGAAAGTTTTAATAATTTGGCGTGATTTAAAAGTACCGCCGCTGAATATTCATAGCCCGGGCCTAGGTTCGATCCCAGGAAGAACAGGCATCTCGCGTAATGAACACGGCAAACAAAGACCCAACGGGGTTACACAGGGTCGGCTTCGTTTATTTTTAAACACTTGCTTAGTTAACCGCCTTCATACCTTTGCAATATTCATGAATGTAGTCACAAGGATTTCTTTCGCAAATATCAAAAGCCTACGAATTGCAAAAACACCTATTTCATATATTTCAAATTTATTCATTTATAGCACTAACTTTTTATTTATTTTTACTTTACATGTCGCTGACATGTACTGACCGACACTGACTATCTTCAATGACTCTCTGCACACTCTGATCGATACTAACTTCTTGAGCCGCCCGATGCGACCCTTTAATACCTGCGGACAGCTAATCTTGAACATTGCAGAACTTTCTGGACTCTATAATATTCTCGAACAGTAGCGGAGTCGCTCCTATCTCACTTGACCTTTAATGCGACTACCTGCTCAGACAGGTTAGTCGTAATGATTCATCTGCGGTGACTCTCGCTCGTTACAATAAATTAATATTCTTACAAAAATTTACTCATATTTTTTTTAATTTGTAAAAAAATAGCTTTGGATATTTGCGGTGGAGCAAAGAAATTTCCCTAATTTTGAAGGTGAGTTAAAAAAAACTAGTAGACATATAAAAGTTTGTACTAAATATTAGTAGCAATACCTTAGATGAGGTATAACTAGAGATATGACATTGTCCAAATATATTGTCGAAAGATCTAAGGTTTAAAATTGCTTACAGCCAGCAGTGTGAGAACAGTGGACCAGTGGAGTAGTTATATGGAAAACTCAACCAAACAAATAATGAGGATAGGTGACTAACACTATGACCAATATTTCTTTCGTCTAACTGTAAGTGTGCACTACTCAGCTGGCTCTCGACCATACATGTTTTGCTTGCTCAGTAGTACGTAGCTATAGGAGTGTGCCATATCTCTAGTTATACCTCATCTAAGAGCAATACTACCGATTGCAGCTATTCACTATTAAATTATTTGCGCTCAAAAAGAAAAATTAGTTCAAATATAACTAAGTAGAACTTAATAAAAGAGTAATTTAGTAGTGCTAATTTAAACACCTTTTTAAGTACCTACTATTACTTGTGAATTAAAAGATTGTCGCAATAATTAATAAATATTCAATATGATGGAGTGAATAAAAAGAAAATAAAAATATACAGAAAGAGGAAAAATGCATTAGAAAGACTTACAGAAATTGATTTAAAAAAATATACATATTTTTAAAAGATATTTTTCCCTCCCACCTTGGGACACAACTTGGCGCTAGGTCAATAATGATAGTCTTCATAACCTTGATGTAAGATATAGGTATGATTATTATTAAATTTTAAAATAGACAGGACATATAATAAAGTATTTTAGTCACTTGTGAATAATAGATATGTTTAGTGAAGAAAAATATTATAACGTATCTCAAAAACCGCAGCTGTTAAGATAAACAGAAAACAATACTAATACTGATATAAAACCGTTCATTAGAAAATAATAGATGCGAGAGAAGATCTATGAATATAATATCTGTAAATTCTATTGATACAACAATACCAGTGAATAATAGTTATGTTTAGTGAAGAAAAATAATATAACGTACCTTAAAAACCGCAGCTGTTAAGATAAACAGAAAACAATGCAAATACTGATATAAAACCGTTCATTAGAAAATAATAGATGCAAGAGAAGATCTATGAATATAATATCTCTAAATTCCATTGATACAACAATACCCCAGGAAACACCGAATGGTTCATATTACGTATAATATACGTTTGGGCGGTATAAAAATGGTATATGGAATAAATTACGTCGGTATAATACCATTCAAAATAAGATTGTTATAAATTATACGTTAAATAGACGTAGATTTCTAGATAATATTTGCATGTAAATTTAAAGATGGATTCACAAAGTTTAATATAGGTATAAAATACAATGATATTTAAATTATTATATTTTATACCAATTATATACGTACTGAATTTGTACGATGACATGAACCATATATTTACCTAGTTTAATATACGTATAAATTATATATACAAATAAACGGAGAGTATAATATTCGATTATATACGTACAGATTATAAACGTTGAAATAAACAATATTTTTACTTAGTTTAATAAACGTATAAATTGAACATACAAATAAACGGAGAGTATAATATACGATTATATACGTACGGATTATATACGTTGAAATAAACCATATTTTTACCTAGTTTAATATACGTATAAATTGTATATACAAATAAACGGAGAGTATAATATACGATTAAAAAAGTACGGATTATATACGATGAAATAAACTATATTTTTACCTAGTTTAATATACGTATAAATTGTACATACAAATAAACGGAGAGTATAATATACGATTATATACGTACAGATTATATACGTTGAAATAAACTTTATTTTTACCTAGTTTAATATACGAATAAATTATACATACAAATAAACGGAGAGTATAATATTCGATTATATACGTACGGATTATAAACGTTGAAGTAAACTACATTTTTACCTAGTTTAATATACGTATAAATTGTACATACAAATAAACGGAGAGTATAATATACGATTATATACGTACGGATTATAAACGTTGAAATAAACTATATTTTTACCTAGTTTAATATACTTATAAATTGTACATACAAATAAACGGAGAGTATAATATTCGATTATATACGTACGGATTATAAACGTTGAAATAAACTACATTTTTACCTAGTTTAATATAAGTATAAATTGTACATACAAATAAACGAAGAGTATAATATACGATTAGATACGTACGGATTATATACGTTGAAATAAATTATATTTTTACCAAGTTTAATATACGTATAAATTATACATACAAATAAACCGAGAGTATAATATTCAATTATATACGTACGGATTATAAAAGTTGAAATAAACTATATTTTTACCTAATTTAATATACATGTAAATTGTACATACATATAAACGGAGAGTATAATATACGATTATTTACCTACCTAGTTTAATATACATATAAAATGTACTTACATACAAATAGGTGGAACGTTTAATGTGCTATTATATACATTTAGGGAATATATACGAGCAAATAAACCATAAATATATGTAATATAATATACATATAAATATAAGTTATACTAACATAAGACAGGAATGTGCAATGTACGACTATATATGATTAAAAAATCTTTGATGTGTTTAAAATCAAACAAATATTAAAATGAATGTTGATTTAAAACGTTTGTTTGAAAAATACAAGTAATATTTCATATTTTGATATTTTCTTTAGTTTTATCTATTTTCATTGAAAAAAATCTTAGCAAGTGGTTAAAACTTAACAACTGAGTTACAGAATAGGTCTATCATATTTATACTAAGTGTTGCCGGTATATTCTTCTTGATTTTTAAATGTATTTTACACGGGGTCCCAATACAACGCAAGAACGCAACCATTGCGCATCTATCTGAGCAACTTTTACAAACTGAGCTATGCTATTGGCTAAATCAGATGTACAGGAAGGGACGGCGAGACCAGACATTGCTTTTGCAGAGTTAATGCACTAGTTCAGCTGTTCAGCGTCAGTAACAGGGGAAGATCTTATTTTAACATTAAAAGGTAAATATTGTTTTTTTTATTGAATGAATATTACTAGTTTAACACTGCAAATGCTCTTTAAATTTACCTCATGTGTGAAACATAGTAATTTAATGGAGAACAAATTTCCAGCAGTATACAAACACAACCGTTGTGCAGCTATACTGAGCATCATGGTGTACTGTAAAGTCAACATGTCCAGGCTTGAGTCACTTCGATTACGACAAACGAATTCTACGCATTTTTCCTACGTTTGTGTTCCTTGTTTACAACTAGGTACATTAAAAGGTTATATTATATCAAACATTTTTAAGCAGTTGTTTTATAGTAATGTTGAGAATACCTTTGATTTGGCGTTGATGGTAACAGTAACTACATGGTAAAATAAACACTTTATTTTACTGTTTTCGTAATCCATTTTAATTTTAATTTTCTTACTTATAGAGATCTAGGGTTGCAGCAATAGGAAGATTTACTGGTAGACAAGCTACAATGAATATACTCAAGTACTTATTTTCAAACAAAATAGCAATAAACTTCAACTGGACTGGTCGGGAAAAGAAGGCGTTTAAAGGCACAAAATTTTGCAAAGTTATTTCTGGTAAGAATAAAATACAGAAAAAATAGTATAATTTCCCACTAAAGACTGTAGAGGAATATAATATACTAGTAACATTTTTAGAAAAAGAAGATGGTTACAATTATTTGGTAAGTTTAAAAAGAAATTTAGCGTTAATACATGCCTACTCTAATGAAACCTTATAATTTTAGAGATCTCGATTAATCGCTATTGATGGGTTTAGTGGACCTCAGGCCACCATGAATATTTTAAAATATTTATTTACCAACAAGGTTGCCATTAATTTCAACTGGGCTGGAAGAGAAAAAATAGGTTTAAAAGGAACCATTTTAAGTAAAGTTATAATTGGTAAGATCCCATAAACATACATGTATTATTTAAATTAAATTGTGTGTTTTTATTTACAGAAGCAGTCCATCAACAATTCAATTCAGAAACAGACGCGATAATATCAAATGCAATAAAAGCCTGGCTGAAACTTGCTAAAACCCGTTATTCTTATGAAAAGGGCAAAATTGAAAAAGAATTTCATTAATTAAGGTGAATATTTAAACTACTGTTATATATTTCGAGCTAGAATGGTATTTTTGTTACATTTTGAAATTTTTATTACAGTAAATTGTTATTATTTTTATAATAAACGTTTTTGATATACACAATTTTATTTAGCATTTAATATACTATCTAATGAACCTATAAACGTTGCATACTGATCATTTAATAAACGTTTCAAACATACGATAAATATACCTTAAAAATCGTATATTTAATAAGTATCATATCCGTTTATTTATGAAACAATTCAACGTTTATGAACTACGTATTATATACTTCAAAATAAACGTATGTAAATAAAATATTATAAACGTATATTTCAATAATATTTAAACGTTTTTGTGAAACGAATTATAAACGAATAATCGACGGTCATTTTTCTGATTCTTAGACGACTATGCTGCTTAATAAACCTATTAATAAACATTGCATATTGGTCATTTAATAAACGTTTCAAACAAACGATAAATATACCTTAAAAATCGTATACTTAATAAGAATTATATACGTTTATTTATGAAACAATTAAACGTTTATGAACTATGTATTAAATACTTCAAAATAAACGTTTATAAATAAAATATTATAAACGTATATTTTAATAATACTTTAAACGTTTTTGTGAAACGAATTATAAACGAATAATCGGCGGTCATTTTTCTGATTCTTAGACGACAGTATAATTCCTTAATTAGACGTTTAATATACCATCGTGTGTTTCCTGGGACCAGTAGTTATATCATTTAGCAGAGGCGTGTATAGAAATTGGAATTGGATCTACGAGTAGTAGGAATTTTGGAAGTAATTAATACGTGACTGGAATATAAGTTGCGTAATCTAATAATTTGTCACCCTATTTGCTGCTACACTAACCTGTTATTATTTATCGATTCTACTCGTATGTGTTTCTAATAAGTAATACCAAGCAACATATCACATACAGCGAATAAATCGCTTAATCGTAAGTTTAAAAATTCCACCTGTTTCTTGATACGATTTACTTTACGCGATAATAGTAAATGCATCAATCAAAAACAGTACATGAACAAGAAAAAAATGTAATTTATGACATAGAACACAGTTGTTTTATATTTTCTCATACATTAATATTAAAGATTATTTTTTATTATTATTATTCATATTATATACGAGCAAAAACAAAGAATGGATATACAATTTCCATATCTTTTTGGAGGCAGAAGTATGAAAGCATTAAATAATAAAGGTATTTATAATACATAACATGAAATGATAATTTTGATTCTCTTGTATTTCTACTCAATCATTAGAATAATAAACATATCCATATATGACGATGATATAAAAAAATATTTAACATGCAGTGTCACCAACACTTGCAATAATAGATGTTTATGTTTGAGTTGGTAATGCAAGCAAGGTAGGCATGTACATTGAATACTTCCGCCTCATATAATAAAGAGGGTAATATGTTTTGTCCTTCTATGTTTGATCAAAACCTGGTCTGTCTTACGTATCTAGTGATATATGATCTAAGCCAATAACATTATCTTCAACTAAAATTATTACTACGACAATAAAATCTGATGTGGACACCACATGAACTTCCTTGTACACCTATTAAATGATACACATTTTTTGATGCACTTAATTTAAACTTATTTTATTTGAAAGTTAGATACGATCCTCTAATCAGTCCCACATACAAAATTTCAACATTTTACGGCTAATCGTTTTTGAGTTATGCAAAAAATTTAAAAAAAACCCTTAGAGAAAAGTGCTCTTTTGGTATTGCCGATTGCAATAAAAAGAGAGGTGCACAACTAGATGTTATAGCAATCCCATATAAAAAATTCAACATTCTATGCTTAATTGTTTTTGAATTACGCAAAAAATTCAAAAAATCTACGAGTAAAGTGCCTCTTCGGACTGTCTATTGCAATAAAAAAAATGAGCTGCACAAGTAGATGATATAGCAGTTCCATACAAAATTTCAACATTCTACGATTAATCGTTTTTGAGTTATGCAAAAAAAAATTAAAACCCAAGAGTAAAGTGCCCTTTTTGCATTGCCGATTGCAATAAAAAGTGGAGGTGCACAACTAGATGTACAAAATTTTACGTATAGATGTCACGCCGAAATTAGTCAAAATGGAAATAGGAATGGCCAAACCGAATATTTCCGTTGAAATGTAAATATCGAAATATTTCGCGATTACAATACTTTCTTTACTTTACTAAAAGAAAATTTGAAAAGGTTAAAAGTGAATTGACCGTTTTGGAACATGCAAAAAATTTTATAAAGAAAACATTTTTCTGGTAAATTTAAAATAAAAATGTTTTTCCCTTTGTAACTCACTCCGTGGCCATACTTTATATAAACCTAAAAATAAATTTTATTAAAATTATACGTACATACGAATTATTATTAGAAAAGAAAATATTTTTCAGAGAGATCAAATTTATTCGCAATTTAGAATGACGTGTAAAACATTAAAAATTATTAATGGTGTTTATTTTTACATTTCAACAATAGATTAGTATTTATTTTTCATGTTGTCCGCATAGGAAAATTTAACCAAAAATCACACAATTCATTTTCCGGTTCATACATAAACAAATTTGTTTAAAATTCATTCAAATATTTCTACTGTTTAAAGTTGAATAAAAATAAATAAATATGTGACATTTTAACGACTACATAAATTATTTACCTTGACAAATAACATTAAAACATTTAAATTTATTCATTGTTTGTTTGAGTTTTGTAGTGCATAAACTAGTGCATTTTCTACTTATTTACATATATTTGTGTGTAACCGCATTCCCTTGCACAAACATTAGGCAAAATGCTGGCGCGCCAAACGGAAAATTTAATATTTGAACAAAAATCATTTCATGTTTGAATGTAATCAACACGGTTTGGCCAATTTGCAAAGCGCGGGATTGTATGACACACCCTCTGATATTCAGCCTGCCCTATTTATTTAAATACCTTCGTACTTATGATACCTAACTCATTTCATTCATATTTTAAATGAAATTTAAATTAATTTTTATAAGACTTATATATACCCTCAAGATAAATGTGCTTTTTGTAAGTTATCTTTACATTTTACTGTTCGGTGGGTAGTTTTGAAAATTACTTACTCTCAAAAATGATTAGCCGTAAAATGTTGAAATTTTGTATATGGGACTGCTATAACATCTAGTTGTGCATCTCCCTTTTTATTGCAATCGGCAGTGTCTTTTAAGGGCATTTTGCACGTAGTGTTTTTTTTATTTTTTCAAATAACTCGAAAACGATTAGTCGTTGAATGTTGTGTAAAAATAATAATTTAGTTGGTTTTTAATTTTGGTTAGAATCATTTGCTTTATTGTTAATAAATTATATTTAACAATATATTATTGTGAAATATGTATGAAATAAATGAAAATAATGTCTTCCCTTACCTGTTTTTGAGCAACTAAAATAATTCTGTGTAGTGCAATACGGAATAGTAATAAGCATTTAATTTTTTTTTAAATTGATACATTTCGAAATGAAGTTCGAAGATACGAAACGAATGGATATTGATGATTAGCCGTAGAATGATCTCACTTTCCAGCGAAATAATGAAGTGCAGCATAAAATGTGTATACTTTAGCGTAGAAGGAAGTCATATGGTGTCCACATCAGATTTTTTTTAAGTAGAATATTAAAAAAATTCAAAATATAGTACAAAAAAGTGTAGGTTAATAAGTTTTGTCTTGGCCAATTCGGAATTCGTACAAAACTTAAAAGTACACTAAAAATATTTAATAAAATTTTCGTGACGTCACAATCATTACTATAAAGAGAAAGACAAAAGAAGGATGACAGTTTAAAAAAAAAACAAGCCTACATCAAACAGCTCTTTAGCAGCGGATTTGACGTCACAGAGCCTGTTCACTTTATTATTTTTTTAAATTGTTATTGTAACAAAGTTTTTATTATGATTCACGATTAACAATCAATACCATTCCTGGGTATTCTAATTTGCTTTATCAAATTCAGGTTTTTAAAACCATAGTCGGTAGAATATTTACGAGATCACATAGTTTTTTTTTAGATTTTGTTCCTTAAATTTCCAAAAGCAAAAACAGTTAATACAAACTAAACACTGTATTGCCCCGGATAAAATCTCAATTTTCCCCACCGTTTTTCAAACCATGTCAGCTTTATCGCAATAAAAATATGATTTTGAATAAGAAAAATATTTGTATCGAGTACGGAATATTCTCATGTGACCGGGCAACCGTTTGGCGACCGCTGATACGCTTTACGCAAATGTTTTCGATGTTGGAAGTCGAAGGGAATGCTCCAGTTTTGCGTAGATATATCTTCGGAATTTCTCGGGTTTACTCGGGAGATGTTTTTGCCGAAGGAAGAATTTGAAAGTGATTAGTTTGAGGGAAATAAAGGGGAGTAGTTGGCAATTGTTTCTAAGTTTGAGGAGGGATAATTGAGGGAATCATTTGGGATAAAAAACAAAAAGGCATCAGTCTTTCACAAATTAAGTCATTACTAATAAAAACCATGGAATATTTTTTCAAAGCAGATATTTTATTTCATGTTTTGTTTGTCATAATAGTTATTTATGTAAAGGGTAAGGAAACAAAAGTAGTTATTTAACGCATGCGAAAATTACAAATAAGTACAAAAATGTATTTGAAATGATAAATTTTTGACATTTTGATAACATTTGCAAAATAAACAAAAAAGACAATACCAAGAACTCCTAAATTTTGTGCGTTACTAAGTTACGATATAAAATAAAGTTATCATTGTAAAATATGAGTTTCTGTGAATCTAATAAATGTAATTACTATTTTATTAATATTTGTGAAGTTAATAAGAACTAAGTATTATATTTTTGTAGCTGTTAACGTGTCTATATATGACTTATTTTTCCATTTTGATTTCGCGTAATATAATGATCACATTATTGCACTAGAGAAATATTGAAATCAATAACCTAACTGAAATTAGTGAAATAAAGAATATGTTATTAAACGGAAGTAGAAAAGTCATTTTTTTTGCATTCATTTACAGTCTTGTATTATACCTACATTTCTCTAAATACCTACTCATATTTTTCAATAGTTATTTCAAACTAGATTTTTTGAGAACATTTATATATCTAGAATATAAAATATGTATATATATTTAATTAATCAATAAAAAAATATCTTAGCTTACATTTCCGTGTTATTAATGAATATTAACATTAATGATTTCATTATTTTTTTTTTAGAATAACTGCCTGAAAATGATGCCTAGGACCTTCCGTTGTGTAACTGAGGTAAGATAAAACTTTATTTCCTAAATATTTTTTTATTGAATGTAACTAAATCGGCCTACACATTTAATGTCAATTCAGGTTTACATTTAGTTCCCATTAAACTGTTTTTTCACGAATAAATGAAATAATTATTTGGTAGAGAAAAGAAAAGAATGATGCAATGTTTTTTTTATCTTGAATTTTGTCCTCTTTACCATATTTATTTGGAAAAATTAAGATTGGAAAAAAAATCGATTTATTTAATTTAATTCCATGGCTGTCTGATTTTAAACGAAAATGTTACATTTTAAACTTAATAAATCTCTACTGGAGATGTGCTTTTGTATCAATTAAGATCCTATCTGAAGTAGAATTTAATTTTGAACAACTTTGTATATTTGCAATTTTACTCTATCAGGAGAGAGAGTATCCGTACTTTTTTTAATATCCTATGTTAAACTCCTATGTTCCGCGTTTCGTTGCACACACTGCATAGTAAATATTTACATTAAGCAGTAAAAGTACAAGATATAATACGTATGTAGTTACATTATGTTTTGGACTTGAATGGAAACTCGAATTCAAATTTCTGCTATGAATTCCAGTCTCTCATATTCGCCAATTTTCGCAAAAGTATAAACGTCCGCGTATATAAATTTGAAAATTGGGCGTTGTGTTCTTCCAGCGTAAATGAAGTTGATGTTGACCGAATGTAAACGGGAATCTGTCGAGTACATAAGCCTATAAATTGACAAATAGTTATGCGTGGCGCTTCGTTCCCATAGATAATCAACTGTGATTTATTCCTATGTTCGCAGTTGTCGGATTTATTGCATAATTTGCCTATCTTTATTTCCTTCTGATATGTAAAGAGTATTAAACACAACAGAATATGTCCAGTTCATGAGCTGCAAATGTTTGCTAATGTAAATGAATTTATCAAATTTAAATTAATGTACTGAACAGCAATGAAAAATCAACTGCTAATTAAAATTTATTATCTAGGAAATAAATTTGTGTTTTTTGCATTACTCTATGTCATCATGTAGCATTATTTACAAATCATTTCGCAAAATACATCGCTATATTATACTGTAACGTTTATTTATTTGGGTGAAGTATAAAATATAATTGAAACACGAATATTTATATATTTTCTTCTTTTGAAAAGTGAGTTCATAAAATAAATAATTGTGTTATAATAGCGACCATACTTACAACCGAGTTTAAATGACTTTACAAGTTAGTAATAAATAAATAATATTTTGTAAAAATCTCAATACCGTTTCGCAATCAAATCTGTATAGGTTACTATGACACCAGGTTTACAATATTATTCAATTGTTCCATGTTATTTTGACATGTCAATCAGAAATTATTTTAATATATTGTAAGATGCATATTACGTATGAAATGGAAAAGTAAAAACGAAAACAAAATCAAATTATGTACTATACTTTTTCTACGAGTATTATTTGACTTTATTTTGATCACACAATACACTGAAAGAATTGACTTCCCTTTAGTAAATAGTACTATCTGTAGAACATAAAAACAACTGTCAAACTGTCAACTTCTAAATAATAAATTGAAATAATTTAAAATCCAATAGAACAATACTATTTAGTATATTTCTTGTTTATTTCTACAATAGTCGCAATATTTAAAATTAATTATAATTAAGTTGTCTTATTTATACCGTTAACATAATTTGAATAATTCAAAAAATCCCTAACTGTATGATCGGCTATTTTACTATTATAGACGGCCTTTCGTAATGTGACACTTAGATAACCTATAAGTGGTACAAAAATTGTTTAATTATTCAAATAACCTTCAATAGACCGTGTAATAATTTAGTTTTCCAAGAAATTTTTTATATCTTTTTAGATTAAACTCTTTCCATTTTAAATTTTTAAATGTACTTCACTAATTGATTTTTCCTTTTTTAATTTCAAGGGTGTAACAAAACTAAAAAATAATTTAATTTTAAATGAAGAATGAAGTCTACATTTTTTATGAACTCTTTACATTTTAAATATTTACCTTATTAATTAGTATTTCTTTTCATTTTTTGTGTCCTAGATATATTCTAGTTCCTTTATTTCTTCAGTAAGTTATAGAAAATTAAAGGAGGAATTAAATTGCAACAATTTATTCGCACTATATTAGAATTTATAAGTTACATTAGTAAGTATAAAAAATTATTACTATGTTAAAAGTAGATATGTTATATAAAAAAATGAATCTTGGTAAATAATTCAATAATTATGTATTTAAATATTTGTCATAGTAATTAATTCGCTTTCTACATTTATGTTTTTTTTACAACTCAATAATAATTTCCGTTAGTAAACAATTTTAAAATGTTTAATAGAAATGTAGAATTTGAAATTCCAAAGTGTAAATGATTCGAAACATTAAGTCCTAGTTATTATATTGAAATTAATCTTATTTTTGAAATCTTTTTATTGTCTAATGACTGTGGTATATAATAAAATATACATCAATGTAATGCATTTACACAATACCTATAAAACTCAATAATATAATAAAGTGATATTTAATGAAATACGGAAAATCTGTCAGGAAAAAGAATGCAATGTTTTAATGTATTTTTATTCCTGTTTTATTTCCAAGTAATGTATATTTTTTGCTAGATATACTAGAAATAAAAATAAATACATTAACATTGCCTTATTATTCATTTCTTGGTATACCGTATAATAAATTTATATTACAATGAACTCTATTAAAAAAATTTATGACACTATTCCTAGAAGAAACAAGTCATGAAATTCGACTAATAATGGGAATTTCCAAGTTTTTTTTTTATTTTAAGTTCAGTAAAATTATAACAATTAAATATTGAAACAAGCTTTCAGAACTCATAATTAAGCAAAAGACAATATTTGGGTTTAAAGTTCTGTAAATTAAATTAGAAGAAACAATCGAAATCAAGAAATTTCCTAATAATTTTGATTTAAATACAAGCTTTGAACTAAATAAGTCGTGGTTACCTGTCACCCGTTTTTAATTTTATGTCAATGTCATTTACTTATTACTAATTTCACATATTGTCTTGACTACTTATTTATATTTAGTTTTATTTACCTGACGAAGGCAGCACTGAGCTGTCGAAACGTTGTAAATTATTAAAAAATTTACAGAACTTTAAACTCACATATATGTTTTGCTTTATTTTTTATTTTCTTTAACGATTAAATTTTTTGGCGCATAATTTTTTTTCTTAAATCTATATTTTACTTCCTGAAAAAGACACATGTAGGATAGAAACCTGTCGAACAAAAGTAAAACCTTCGAAATATTGACTGAATTCCTGAAAATATTACCCAGTAGGTAGTTACTGTATTGTATGTTATAAATAATGAAACATAATTTATGTTCTTGAACAATTGAGGAGGAAATGTGACAATAAGGTTAAACAGCCTTAATTCCGCTGTTAAGAAAAAGCTTAGCAATTGTGTAATTTAATCGTACTTGTCTAATATGGTTGATGGCCGTTGAAGTAATAAACCCCTGTATAATTCGTGTAAAATTTCAGTATTTCAGCGCAGCCTGAAGAATTTACGGGGCTTTTACAGGCTCGTATTTCAGGGGAATGAACAGCCACGTTTCAGGCTGAGGACATTGTATCAGTTCCAGCGCTGCCGTGATTATTTTTACTATTTGGTGATAAAGGTCACACTTGTGGAAATTTATACTTCATTTCACATTTAATTACTCTTTTACTTTGCTATAACCCACTTCGGACACACAAGTTACATTCCGGATAGAAAACATGGCACTACTTTTCAAACTCAAAGAAAAATATCAATAAACGCAAAGGGTTCAATAATATATTTCAAATTTAATTCGATTTGTAATTATTTGCTAAGTATTTTCTACTGATTTTCTAAATAAATAAATTAAGTTGCTTTGTATCTTGTTATCACTATTTGATGATAAAGGTCACACTTGTGGAAATTTATACTTCATTTCACATTTAATTACTCTTTTACTTTGCTATAACCCACTTCGGACACACAAGTTACATTCCGGATAGAAAACATCGCACTACTTTTCAAACTCAAAGCAAATATCAATTATCAATGAACTCAAAGGGTTCAATAATATATTTCAAATTTAATTCGGTTTGACATTATTTGCTAAGTATTTTCTAATGATTTTCAAAATAAATTAATTAAATTGCTATGTATCATATTGTAACGTTTATTTATTTAGGTGAAGTGTAAAAAATGATTAAAACACGAATATTTATATAACTAAGTTTAAAAAATGAAATATGAATTTTAAAAGATAATAAGAATAACTAACACCATGAATTAACAAATATAGACACTAATTTAGGAATAACAATTATTAATAACGACTTAAACACTAAGATTATTTATTTAAACACTTAAAAATATGCAATTTTTATTATTTATATCACTAACTATTTATTTATATCACCAACGATCACTAAACATATCAATATTAGACTGTTCTCGCGAACTTCTGCTCGGGGTTTTTATAGTAGAACAATTAATTTCTGGAATGTTGTCCAACCCTCTGAAAACAGAACAATGGGAAGCGAGCGGACCTGGCGCGTTTTTTGACAAATCGCAGAACAGGTTTATACGGAAGTAACAGTAAGACAGAGAAACGAACATTAGAGAGAGTTGAGGAAAGCCAACAAATTTAAAGGGCTCATTGTTTAAAATCGGAAAGCTTCGTTCTTAGAAAGAGATAGGGGAAGGCAACAAATTTAAAGGTCTACACAATGCTTCAAGGTTATAGAACTGAATAGGGTAACGTGAAAGGTACCGACACAGAGTGTCGCTTGTGTATGTAACTATTCTGTGAATAAATTACAAGTGTAGTGAAACGTGTTCGTTGACAACCATTTCTGAACCAGGGCTAAATTATTTACATTGACTTTTGAAGTCAATAAAATCGCAACCTAACCTAATAAATCCAAATAATCAACCGCTTTTATACCATATTTGATCATTGAAAATAATAAATCAATTTTTGGTTAGTAATTGGAGACCCTGGGATTTGAACTCCAGATTTAACACTGCACTCAATTCAAGTTAAAGCACGCTAAACAACTCTCCATTCGTTATTTACATATTTAATAAGTTTGGAAATAATAAAATCCCTGCTAAATTCAATACCACAACTCTATTGTACGCACCCCTTGCTGCGTTGGCGTTTCAACTGCAGACTCTTATCTCTATCATATCTACAAGCCTATAGTGGAATAAAATGCGGACTATCAAATTTTAAATCACTTTCCTGAATTTACATATCTACCCCTGCGAAAAGACATTTTACTTTTATAAAATAGGCCGTAAACAAATATATCACTCATCAAAATTCCAGCATAGGGGAAGGAATAATAAATCTAGTATACTGCACCGGGAATACAAATATATGACAACCCTTAACACTTGTTTCCTGTCTATTCCCCCTAAAAAGGGGATGGTGAGATATATCGCAGTATGATAAAGAGATGAAAAATTATTTTCTACATTTATATGAAACCGCCTGTGGTTCTTTACGGGTCATTCACTTGGAAATAGTCTCTCCAGTGTTTTCATGATTTAAGTATTATTGATATTTACAGCTCTGTTCGTCGAAAATTTGTGTCAGTGCAGTATAGAATGGTGACCCCTAAATCAAGTAAAACTATCACAAATAAGTAAGTACATAAGAATATTCTGTAAAATAACAATACAGAACAATGTTAAGAGTTCGTTATAGGACATAGCATACATCTAAGATTATTATTATTATAGGGATATTCGTTTTCATTACATACGAGGTGAGTAAATTAATTAAAGAGACTGATTTGATTTAAAAAAAATATTCGAATAGAATAACAATTCAATATTCTGTCCTTCCAAATAACTACCTTGGGAAGCCACTCAGAGCTGGTGACGGTTTTTCCTATCCTTATGGCAGTACTGGAACTTGGATACTGGAATCACCTTCAGCTGGTCGGTTACAGTCGTTTAAATGTTTTGGGGTGTCCCAAAATGAGTTACCTTGAGGTGATTTTTCAATCTCGGGAAAAGGAAAAAGTCACAAGAACTCAAGTCAGGCGAATAAGGAGGCTAAGGAGTGACAGGAATATTTTTACTGGCCGGAATATCATTTTTAAAACCATTTTTGCGCAGATTTTTCTCATCTCAATGAATTAGTCAAAATCCGAAGAACGATGGTGTAAACCAAATTTAACTGTTCCCCAATCATTCAGTACTAGTAACCGATGATCAGAATGCACAAGTTCCCAGATTCTGTCGACATTTACATCATTTCTTGAAGATAAAGCCGTTCCTTTGCATGTTTCATCTTCAATCAACTTTTTTCTCTCTGAAAATGCTTAAGACCACCGCGAAAGAGAAAGAAATGGGCCGTATTAAACAAATGCATACTGAATTTTTAATAAATATTTGTATTTCTCTATGTTTATAATAATTTTAGTTTCTTACCAAGTTACAAATAGAAATACATTTAAAATGCACTATTATTACAATACTTTAAACTAGATTTGAAAAAATATAATTAGAAAACGTGTTGAACATAAATTTCAAGCACGATCCATAGTGTTATAAGTCAAAAGAAAGTATCTGGCTACAAGAACATTTACCACTAGTCCGATAAAACTTTATAAGAGTAATCGGCTTATTCTAGACTGAGTTTTAAATACATCTTCGTACAATTATACTTAAGCTCTATATCGTCTAGGAATATTGTGACATAGATGACGAAAGAAAAAATGCAGAAAATCTTAAGTAAAGAGTTCATAAGTACTTGAAGACTTGATATTATAGTCCGCTAATTAACTGTGAAGGTTTTTCTAAGTGTTTTAATGTCAGTGTTTATCATTCGTTCGTCGCCAAGGAAACGGGATACTCGAGAAGAATCGAATATGTTTTGTCTCAGAATATCGGAACAGGGGTTTTTGAGATGGGAAGTTTTTGTTTACCTCCTGAATTGAGTTTTGGATATTGTTGTCGCGTCGATTGCTCGTCTGATCAATAGAATTAGGCAAACAAACTGCTGATAGCACAGGGTGATTCCATTGTATTTTTAGGTTGCTTTAATTACAATCGCGGAGTAAACAACACAAAAATAAAGCTATTACCATTTGGCAAACCGCTTCAAATATAAAACTTTCATAAACATAGACATACCGCATATTGTAGTTTGGTCCAAGAATTTATTTGGCTTTTAAAGTAAGGACCATTCTGACAACAATTTTGAATACCACTTAACTTATAACAAACGAAAATAATTTTTACTTACAAGATGTTTAAGCTCATAGTCACTTATGCTGTGACTATAGGTTTGTTCCAACTAACCTCCAAATCAGTTCGGAACTGTACGACGCATAACAAGAGAATAGTTACATACAGAAGCGACACTCCGTGCCGGTACTTTTCATGTTACCCTATTCAGTTCTATGACCTTGGAGCATTGTGTAGACCTTTAAATTTGTTCCCTTCTCCTATCTCTAACTAAAATGTGAGGAAACTTTCCGATTTTAAGCAATGAGCCCTTTAAATTTGTTCACTTTCCCCATCTCTCTCTAATTTTCATTTCTCTGTCTTACTGTCGCTTCTGTATAAACCTATTCTGTGCCCAAACTCTGAACGTTAGTCGGATATTCCTACTGATTTCTGACCGATTATGAAGCAGTTCTCTGATAGTCAAAACAGTCAGAGGATCGGAACATGTACTGTTAGTTAGAATTTTTGATAATTTAATTTAAATAGTCTTACAATGAGGTCTTGCACGTTTTTTCAATTTTATCTTTAATCAATAGAATAATGAAAAATATTAGACTCGTATTTTTTAATTTTCTCAAAATTGACTTTTAATAATGAAAAAACTGCTATTAAAAAGGTTATCCTTCAAAACGCGGCTGAATTCCCCCACTTCCCCCCTTGCCTAGTGTCGTATCACTTCGTTTCAAACGTCATATATAATGTTTTTACTTCCAAACTGACAAATTGAATAATCTTCTGCAAATGGCACACAAAAGCCTTACAATGCTTTAATTCACAGACTGTCTTTACCAACTTTCAAACGCGCCAAACCACTATTTGGGATTTGCATCCACACGGGATAACTTCACATCAGAACTATGGACGTCACAATTTTTGCAACTTTTTCTTTAGTATGATATTTTAAAACGATATTATGTAACATGAAATGTAAATAAAAATGAATTACATCATATAGAGCAACAAATTAAACATTGTAGGCTCGATTTAAACAAAAAAATGTTCATTAATTTTTTTTGCATTTAAGTTTAAAAATGAGGTGTTTGTAAAGGAGTCAGTGAGTTTTTAATTTATATTCCATATTTATAGATTTATTTTCAGGTAAAAGTAAAACTAACCAAACACAATAGACAGTAATGACATTGACAGTTCAGAATCAGACCACAATTCGTTCTAACAAAAACATGGTCCAGAACTATCCATACGTAAATAACGGAACATGAACTGATACATGAACTAATCACAAACCGTCAGGAATATCTAGTTGAACAAACCTTTAGATATAGAGAATTGACCTAAAAAAATTTAAGATTAAGAGGGTTGGGTAGCTTAGTGGTCAGGCGTTATTATTCCAATTTGAATTCATACTGAATTTTCAATAACTGCTTGTATTTTTCTATCCCTATAATATTTTAATCTCTTTTCTAGTTACAAATTGAAGTAAATTTAAAATACATTATTATTAGAATATGTTAATCTAATTTTAAAAGAACATAATTAGGAAACATCTGTATAAAAATAATACGACAGACGAAAGTACTTGCCTAAAAGAACATTTACCGAAAAAGAATATTTAAATCAAAAAATATGGTATCCATAGATATACCTTTATCTTTTTTTTAAACTTTTCGAAATATGTCTTTTTGAAATAATAAATATGAAAATCTAAGGTTGATTATACGAGTATCAAAATTTATTCGACGAAGTGCGTAAAATGTAAAAATATGAACGCAGCTAACAATACACACAAACAAATCGAAATAAATGAAGAGAGATGTTCATGAGATGAGAGATATATGCGTGTTTTAATTTACTGCACGGGGAAGCACTTTTGTTACACTAGATATTTAAAAGATTTTGTGCTTTTGTGCGACGTACAATGGACGGGTTGTGAAAGGAATTATGAATACGGACGAGTAAAAATTGTGTGTCAGGAATGTTTGGAATATAATTTTAGCTTGAATGGGTATTTAGAAAGGTTAACCTAGTTTGGCTATACTAGTTAAATTTTTATAAAATATTCAGGTTTCTGGGTTGTTTCCAATACGTATGTTCTATTTATAAAATTATTATTTATACACGCCTCGTTCTGATTGGAGGATTTATTTATTCACAACTCTTCATTAGAAGAAACAGAATTTCAAATAGTAGGATTAAAAACAGCAATTTTTAAACGAATTTTTTACCTGGAAATCATTGTTTCTTTTTGAGGTGGAAGCTGTATTTTTTTCTAAAATAGGTACATCTATATTATGTTGCATGTTATTATCTTATATAAATAATCGTTATTTTTAAATGGCCCTAACATTTACATACATTTCAGATATAGTACAAAAATACAATCAGAAGCAATGATAAAATAATTTTTAAATATAAAAATATAATTTTGCAAAGCACACTCACTGAAGCACATGGATATAATATTTTATCTAATACCTAAATTACGGTTTATTTCGTTCTTGTATCAATTCATACAAGTTTCTAGCTTGCATCTTTTTTTACGAGAAATTGACACTTTTCGACAAATTCATGTCAATTTATATTATAAACTGCGTTTGCAATATTTTCCCTCATGGGTACTTTAACTGTTGTGGGGAGTGCTATAGTTTTATGCACAATTTTAACGTTATATCTGTGTATCATGGGCGCCCATAGAATATTTTTCAAGGGGGGCAAAATCCAAAAAAACTGACTTATTATTATAAAATTGATATAATTATATTCTAATGCCCAGTAGTGCAAACAAGGATTAAATTTTAAGCAACACCAACAAAAAAATTATACTTAATCAAAATTTTATTTAGATAAACGGAAAACATATATTTATTAGCAAAAAAAAATAGAATTGTTCATAAGTAAAGCAAAAAGTCAAAATTTTTCCTTATTTTTTAGATTGGTTCGTAAAGGTAATTTTTAAATTACTTTAATTTATTTATCAGATGTCACCTCTGGGGCACTATAACTATCATGGTCATGGAAAATGCCATAGTTTTTAGAAGAATATTATCGCATTATCCTTGTATTATAAAAGCAAACCGTAGTTTATCAGCTCGATCAGCTGTAATGAATGTTGATACCATTTAATAAATTCCCAATCAGCAATCTGGCGAAATCGGGCAAATGAAAAGCCCTTGAGTCAATCACCCCCTATGATTTATGTCTGCGGGGGGCGGGACATGTGACCCCGACGCACGCCACTGGACGGAAGCTCGCGTGCTCGCCCGTGTATCAATCATATTGAGTGCAGAAATCAAAAAGCAGATTATAGGCCAGGTAATTAGGGAGGGAGTGCCCAACTCAGGCAAGGGATTCATGTTTGGATTGCCGATCTCGCTAATTTCACTAAATTTAGTCGTAGAATTGTTATCACAACGCGTATCTATACACTGCTGTAGGTCGGTGGAAAATATTGGCAAATGGTTCAAGGTTATATAAATTAAATAATGTGAATATATTACCTTCTGATTTTACACATTTAATTTAGAGATAGATGGATTTCCTTGACTGGTGTATTAGAATGAGGGAAAAAATTACTGAAATTCAATCAGTTGAAAATTGGTTTTATTTCTGCTCCAACCGGTTTCAACCCCACATGAGTCTTTCTCAGGGAGTTGAAACCGATTAGAGCAGAAATAAAACCAATTTTCAACTGACTGAATTCCAGTAATTTTTTCCCTCACTTAATAAAGTGTTGCTTATACAGGCTGTCCATTTTAAGACGCTAGCCATTGCGATCTCGAGAACCGTAAGTAGGGTTTTACCTTTTACGGGTTGATTCAAGCTACTTGGCTTGACTTCACTTGAAATCAAGTCAAGCTCAAGTCAAGTAGGAGTACCAGAATTTCAAGTCAAGTCAAGTAGTAATATTGCATATTCATGCTAATTCTATCTTTAAATTAAAAAATATAGCTAAAAGAACGCAAAATTTGACGTTTGTTTTCTATTTATTCATGGCAACTGTTATTTTGAGGTAAAAGTGTACAAAAATAATGCCAACATAGATATTTTATATTTAACTAAAAATTAATTTCACACATATCATTCGATTTGTAATTTTAGGAAGATTCCAAATATGTATATATATGTTGCTCCATTTAAAATAAGAAAGTTGAGCCCCATATTTTCAGTACCACTGGTTTAAAAAAATGCTTCGTATAGCTCTTATAGTTCTCGAGATAGCAATGGTGGTCCATATAAATGAACACTCTGTATATAGAGAAAATGTTTCTTTATGTAACTTTGCCCGTAAAATCGACTGGTATATTTTGAGATATACCCAAAAGACATCATTTATTGACGTGTAACTTTGAGTGAAAATATATAAGGAATGAAGAGTGATAATTAAATCCTACTTGTAAATTTGAAATCAGTGCATAGACTTCTATAAATATGGACATTTTTCAAAACAAAAATTTTAGGCCCAAAAATATTTACATACCTATTTTTTGAATGATTAGAAAAATACAAAAAAAAAACCGTCAAAATTGTTCCCAATGTTTAATTTTTAACAGACAAGTATATTGTAGTTGCCATGTAGACAAGACAAGACTTCACTAAGTCTAAGTGTAGATTAAAAAGTCTTGTCTCAGATATCAAAACTCTACATTAACCTGCACGTACGTTTTAGATAAGGACAGATAATTATTCGGTACCGTTCTTTTTTTTTACAATCATTGTTTGAGCTAGAATGGAAAGCTTCACACGATACATTTGTATTTCGAAAATAATTAAAAATATTTATTTGATCTAGAGTCTTGAAAATTACTTAGAATTTTCTAATTTTGATATAGAATAAGAAAGTCTTGTCTTCTCTTTAAATTACACTTCAAGATTTTTGCCAATCTTGTCTTGCTAATCTAGAGAAGACAAGACAAGAGTCTAGAAAGACAGCCACACTAATTGCTGTCAAGTGGTAACCATGGAAACAACAAATCCCATGTTTCATATTAAAAAATACTCACAGTATTAGTATTTAAACACCACACCGATGTTTTTTTATTAAAATCTAAAAATATTATACTAGGTGTAATTTCAATTTCAAATCCCTACTTTATAAGGCAGCTAGGTAAACATCTGCATGCACAATTGTTATAAATGTTTGCGCGGTAATAAAACAGAATGGCCCCGGGCCTATATCAACACATGGACCTGGGGTATTATTTATCCCCTAGAGCCGGGCCTGCAGGGCGAGCGTGGGAAAATTTATAAGGGCGTTAGGCCAGCGATCTGGTAGAAGCAAGTGTTTGAATTTTATTGGAATTGAAAAAGCGCCATGTCGATATGCGAAGGAAAAGCTGGAAATTTAGTGCTATAATATTCAAAAGCTCTGACAACTTGGACGTTTATTTCAAACTTCCACATGCACTACGGCTTCGCTTAAATTACCCACTTTATTTCAATATTGCCCATTGCTGGATCAAATTATTTTTCACAAATCAAATGTTATTGTTACTCTTAAAGTAGTGTTAAAATTAACGCATCACTCTTTTCTTGTAATTGTTTCTAAGTATAACGTTCGAATTTTGAAATTTGTACGAATTCCTAATCATATTTTTACCTCCTGCTATTAAATCACGAAGGTATTTTGTAATACCAGAAAATTTCGTATGAGATTAAGTATTACAGAATAAACAGATATCTAACAATTTGAAAAAAATATGTCTTGGTATTTAAAATTTATTTCTATAAAAGGAACTGATCTGTTTTTATTTTTAAATGAATAGTATTTTAAACAATTTTCCTTATCATATAAATTAAAGATAAATTTATATTTTTCTACAACTGGGCATAAAATACAAAAATACTTTATGCTCTATTTCGAGTTTGTAAAGAGTAATTTTCACGCACTAGTGCTTGAGCCGTTGCTAGGCAACGTAAGCACTTTTCACGTTTTCTGTACGAATTTGTCTGGCTAATAAATAGCAACTAGATTTAAATGTCAACTCTTAAGAAATTATAATGATTTGGTGGATATCTTACAACGTAAAGTCTCCTATACACCATATTAATAAAACCAATTAATTCTTCTTCGTTGTCATTCTAACGAAATACATTGTACTAATTCCATATTTTGACAATATTACAAAAAATATCAAATATTTGAAAAAATCTACAGAATATTGTACATTCGACCATATTCGGACGAACTTCGTAAATTTACCCTGCTGGCAAAATTTTACCGACAACATAAAGTCGTTGTTAGTTTATCCTCCTGTCATCTATGATTTATCCTTTTGGTAACGCTAAGAAGTTGTTGAAAAATCGAAATTCGTGGTTACCATGAGGATTAATTAACAGAAACTTATCAGACATTTATCAGGATATTGAAAAATCGGCCTTAAGTGAATAAAGTACAACTGAAACATATAAAAATATAAAAGATGTTCCATTTTAAAAAAGAAAAACAATTCTCGCCAAGCTGTAATGAACATATGTATATGCGAAAATAATTTTACGATATGTTCCTGAAGTAGACGAATAAATTCTTTCAATAAATTTATTTTTTAACGGCAAGATAGATATCAAAGACGGGCATTTCGATAACTCATCCTGTGTATAAAAATATACATGTTTCACATTTCTTTTAAGATTGTCATGGTAATGGTGATTTTTATCAATGGTAATAAAATCAATAAAAGTCTGTAAATATGTTGCCACATGACTATAAACACATGTATGTAATGTTGGTTGCATTTTTACAACTAATCATGTCATTTTTGAAGTGTTGGTTATCGCGTGACAGTCAATTGTTTAAAAACCATAAGACCGTTCCCTGGCGATATAAACGTGCAAACAAATCTTGCGGTAACCGATAAAGTTACAATTTATGATGAAGAAAATCCCGTAAAGCGGTAGAAAACTCTAGAAATCATCCCCTTCACTCAATCAAAACACAAACGCAAAAATACAACAACGATAGTCTCATCTCTCAAACTGACCTATATTTTAATAGTATTATATTATTGCAGTTTATATTAGCACTACCTAAAATAACAAACTTAACATTCTATAATATTTTTTTTACCAGTGATAATAATTAATCTGATTTCATGCAGACGACGTCTAAGCAGGTGTGAACATAAATGAAAATTATAAAGAATTTACTTGACTCTTTGACAGTACGTTTGTTATCACATTATTTTACAAACACATAATACTATTGTAGTGATTCCAAGGTCATGTCGCGGGCGAAGGCCGCTAGCTAAGATGTCTTGAGGGTGCGAGAACATTCCGAACTTAATTGGCCTGTTATTTAAGCGTGAGTAGGGGAGATCGCGAGGACTGTCTGATATTAATACATGTAGTGAATATGATTTCGAAAATCAGTTACTGAGAAATGTTATTGTTCTCGACGAATTCTACCATTTAATACTAAATTTAATGTAGTAATTTCTATTACATCCTATATATAGAAAAATATCTGCTCTACATTTCTTTTAAGAATGTCATGGTAATGGTGATTTTTATAACAAAGCTAATAAATTCAATAAATGTCTGAAAATATGTTGCTACATGACTATAAATACATGTATATAATGTTGGTTGCCTTTTAACAACTAATCAGGGGTGGGATTCTATAACTCATAACAACTACAAACAACAACCTCACTTGTTAAAATATCAACTGCAAACGTCAATGTCAAATGTCACCTTGGTGGAAATTTGCAAGGAATTTAAAACATTCCACATCAGTGTAGATTTGTAGAGTATTCTTTATATATATATATATATATATATATATATATATATATATATATATATATATATATATATATTAGTATATGTTTGTATGTATCAACCAAAAATAACCGTTTCCGTTACAGAATAGCAAATATACTTTGTAGTTGATATTTTCAATCGATATCATAACAAGTTCAAATGATAACAACCGAAATTATAGAATCCCACCTCATGTCATTTTTGAAGTGTTAGTTGTCGCGTGACAATCAATTGTTTAAAAACCATAAGACCGTTCCCTGGCGATATAAACGTGCAAACAAATCTTGCGGTAACCGATAAAGTTACAATTTATGATGAAGAAAATCCCGTAAAGCGGTAGAAAACTCTAGAAATCATCCCCTTCACTCAATCAAAACACAAACGCAAAAAGACAACGACGAATTCCCAGCAACACATGTTCAGTGTGCGGGTAGGGGACGGTCCTCCTCAATACAATTACAAGCGAAATCGACAGCATAAGACTCTGGAATCGAATAGCAGCACAATAGGAAAATCGAAACAAAAGAGGGAAAATAAAAGAAAGGAAAAGGAGAGGTATAAAACAAGAAACGATCGTGTGACCATTGTTCAGGGCTGCCAACCCACCGCACGAGCACGGAATCCCAACTGGGGAAATTTATTTTTAATGTGAGGCGTTGCCATCCATGCAAGTCACGTGAATAGGAATGTGTAAGAAATATAGATGGCTGTTTGATGAAAAACAGCCGAGTTTGCAGACAGATGTCGTTAGTGGATTGGAGTTTAATTTTTATTTGTGCACGTACGCCAGCTTTGTGCAGCTTTGAGCTTCAAGATGCACTCTCCACATCTTTTATTTTATTACCGGCATTATTTTTCTATAGACACTTCACTCACACTTAGCCAGCGGAATCAATTCCACTATCTTCTAATATCAACTAACCTAAACCCTTTTCTAAATCTCCCTATTGTTATACGACAGAGGTGCCATCTACTTACTATTATGCCACTACAGGGTAAGTGGGGAGAGATGGATCGGTAGGGCTATAATGGAGATGGACTTTTGGTTTTAAAAGTAGATTAAGTTGATATCTCTCGTAAAGAATGTTAATTTTGTTGTTTAGAGACAGTGTAAGCAGTCTCTTTCAAATTAATGCAATCAACACTGAATAACTCAAGATTTACTTTAAAAATTGTCAAAAAAAAAAAAGTTGTACCTTATACCGTTGATTGAAAAATATACAGGGTATTAAGTGGTTTTAAGTGGCTAACCATTGGGATCTCGAGAACCGTGAGATATACGAAGTCGGTTAAATTGGGACAAAGTTACCGCATTAGTTAGCCATTTTAATGACGTTTTTGTTTTCCAAAGGTCACTAGATATGAGCAAAAAAATTGATTTTGGTAAATTTACTTTTTGAGAAAACTTTCTTTCAATTCATACAAGTTTCCAGTTTGCACATTCTACAGACACTTTTTTTATGAGGAATTCACAGCGGTCCTCAAAATGTTTGTAACTTGAACAGTTTTGGAGAAATTCATGCCAACTTTCAATATTCATATAGGGCTCAAAGATGCGTTTAGTACAATTATATATACTTTCATGTTTTTTATTTTTCGGTAATTTCCATATTTTATCAAAATTACAAATTCTGAAAATTTCGTAAGATGCAGTACCTCTTTAATTTAAAGCCACGAGCCGCCACTGATCTTTACAATAAATAAACCTAAAATCGCCAAATTCGTAGCCAGTTATAGCTTCATCAGGGCAAAAAGTAGGATCACAAATAAATAAATACATATATGGGATATTTTATTCAGGAATAGAAACTTGTAAATTACTTAATTTTTAAAAGTTATCTATATAATATCAAAATCTTCCTTACCTGTAAATAGGGAGGTAAAACAAAACCGAGAAAAACTATTGTTCGTAATGGGAATTGAATCTCAAATGCTCAACTCTAAAAGTTTCTAAAAATAAAAATGTCGATATTCAAAAGAAAATATTTTCGCGCGTTGTACTCTTTTGTTTTTCCTGTGTTCATTAGCTGAGCTAATGTTTTTTATGGCGCCACAATACATGTACTTGTTTTGTATATAATTGCTGGAATATTGAATTTTTTCCAAGTTAAACAATTTTCTTTCCTGAAAACATAAAAACGCGTATAATTCTATTTGGAATATAATTGTTATGTGTGCTGCAATTTTTTATTAAATGCGCTCAACGAGTTAACATTTCTACAAAAAATATTTTATTATAAAAATATTTAAATGAACACTGCAGTTGTTAACTTTTTACAAGGGTGGGTTTTTCTGCCAGCATTACCGTACACTGACTTTTACGAATGAAAAAATAACTGCGAGATAAAATTCGTTTTGAAGTTTCAATGGTTCTCATTTTCCTAATTGCAAAAAAAGTATTTCACTATCAATGAAAATGAAGCTACATGAAAATAGTCACATTATTAAACATTTTTTATGCGATACCTCATTAAAACCGAAAAAAATATCATTTAAAAATCTATTTTTGCTTTAATTAGTAAGAGATGTAATTAAATTAATTAATATATGAAACAATTGTTTTTGTAAAAAACTATTACAATTCATATAAAAATAAATATTATTACCGACAATTCCAATAAAATCAAATTTACATATCAATATTATCAAAAACTGTAATTTGTTCGTAACATGGACATGAAAATTTATATTGAATAGGACACCTATATTGCATTGATATATTAAAAATTAAAACGCATAAATATTATACTAGAAAAACAAATTGAAAAATATTGAAAAATTAATATCTGCTTCAATTTTTAATGAGTTTATTTTTAATTGAAAATTCATTTACTTTAATTATTTTTTGCACCACCGTTGACCTAGGATGTATAACTTACATAATTTAGACATAAATCATAAATTTATGATAATATTTATTATTTAATTCCATTGTCAACGGAAAGTTTTAGAAAATAACTTCTGCTAGCAACGGGTAAAATGAACTATAAAAATTACAAATAAATAAATCTGATCTGTCGAGTGGCTCACATTTTGTAAATATTTTAACATTATTTGAAGTTAAATGTTTTTGACGGTGTAAAAAATATAATCAGTTATTTGGAATAAAAGTATTTAAAATTATTTTTGTATGGTAATGTAAATTTTAGTTTTGTAAATTTATTTTTAATTTATATTGTTTTGATGGTTATAATATATTTACTTTCTTACATAAGCGCCGAGTCTAGGATATTCCGGGGCTCGAGTACTTGACGATATTACACGACGAAGTTATCTGTTTTCAAATATTTTCAATTTAGCTCAAGAGACTATAAATGTTTCATCGATTGGAAGCCTAGGTAATTTTTATTTGTTTTTTTTTCTTCAAGAATGGCTTATTTACTTTTAGTTCAAGAATCATTTAAAGGCTGAATCTTTCGTTCTCTTATATACTGTCTGTTCATTTTAAGTACGCCACCATTGCTATCTTGAGAACTATAAGAGGTACAAAGTTAGTTAAATTAGCAAACAGCTTCTATATTATAAGACTATTAAAATGAGCGAATCAAAATTTTATTTCCACCAATGATTCTCAAGATATGGGATCCAATTTTCTTATTTTAAATGGAATACCTATACATTTTTACATATTTCGAATCTACATAAAAATACAAATCTAATGATATGTTTATAGTTAATTGTTACTTGAAAAATATAATCTCTATATTGACATTGTTGGAAAAAATAAAAATCAAACGTCAAAATCTGCGTTCTTTTCATTCTAATTTTATCTTTAAATTAAAAATTTAGTCAGAAGAACGCTGTTTTCAAATAACCGTATATAAACTTATTGCTAATGCAGAGATTTTATTTTTTAACTAAAAATTAATAAATATATTTAATTTATCTGCTCTAAAGACTGTAGAAAAACCGAAACGATATTTTCTGTGAATGAAATCTCTGCTCCTAAGTTTTAAGAATCAGTTCTTTATTCTAATGATTTTTAGTAATAAAACTCCAATTAGAAACTGAAAGAGTCTTAATTTTTACACTGAAACCCAGAACGAAAAACTGTATTTTTTGCAATTCATGTCCTTGCAAATTTTAACAATTAGTTCCTCTTCTGTAGTGTTCACAGCAAATTCCTTATAGCTAATTTGCAAGTTAAGAACAAAATAGATCCGTGATGATAGTGCAACTTGTATACAAGCTGGTAGTATGCCTGCTTGTACACGTGACGTCCTGTTAAGACATGTCCTTACATGAAGTATCGCGTGTCCTGCCTCGCAGGATGATAAATATAAAATACGTGGAGAGTCCTCCGTCCTCGCAAAAGTTAATACAAGCAACATATTGTTGAGTTTTCACACAAATATTAATTACAATGAGGGAGACAGCGCCGCCACAATAGTGCGACGAGGACGGGAACTACAACCCTCACGAGCTTTCGCGAGCTTCCCCGAGCTTTTGTTTCGCGGCATGGCCGACGTTGATTTATTTAACACCCGTGAGTTTAAAGTACGTCAAACAAAAACTGTCATCCTACTTTCCGTCTCTCTCCCACTCATGGCTTATGAATTTTTATAGACAGAGGATGATAACAAGAATTTAAATAAGACAGAGTAAATACGGCCTAAAAAGATGAGGGTGGTGTTTATTCCAGAATAAACCAATTTCATATATAAATATTTCTATGCTAACATCGACAAAATTTTATAACAAAAATAATTTCCTTATAATGTTTTTTAGATGTTTACCGACTACTTCAATATTGTACAACCTCTTCCATATTTTGCTATAATCGTTATTCATTCTGTACAGTGGCGGATCTACCGTGAAGCTAATGAAGCTGAAGCTTCAGGCCCCCAACACTAAAGGGCCCCCGAACTGGGCCTAAAGATTTTTTTTTAATTGAAAATTAATAAAACTGTAATATAAAATATGATATACACAAGTATTCGATGCCATTATTTCATTAAACATATTTTTTATAACTTGTATAAACAGGTATAGAGTATAGGGTGAGGGATATAAAAATCGAAGCGCATAAAATGGGCAAATTGAATGGCTATGTCAAATCTGTACCTTCATTTTGTCAATTCACATTTCTTAAATATGATATTAGCCAAATCATACAATAATGTTGAATTCCTTCATAAAGACAACAGAAAACATTTAGATCTAAAATTAGAGACTATGAAGCTAAAGCGCTATATACATACGAATGTACAAATAAAAAGTATTCTAATGTAAAGAAACGAATAAAAATAAATAATTTTTCGGATAATGACACAAGCAAAGAATTTATTTGATTTATTGATTTATTTCGATTAGAAACAAAAAAAAATATTACTTCTTAAATTCTATTTCAATATTGGCAGCGGAAAATGATAACATACAATCAATAAGTTATGTTGAGACAATAGAAGAATGTACAATGAAAAAGTGCCGAAAGGAGCATATTGTGTAAAACAGGAGAGTAAATAATTTTTATTTAAAATACTATGTAACTACATTTCAATTTAAAGTAATTTTTGCAATTTATATTTTTCAGGGGCCCCGCAAAAAATTTAGTTTCAGGCCTCCAAAAAGCTAGATCCGCCACTGATTCTGTATATATTTTCTACTCTTTTTTACTTCTTTGTACAAAGTAAAGAAATACTATAATCGCGAAAAATTTCGGTTTTCATGTTTCAACGCAAATACCCATTTTGGTCTGCAGGTACGTATCTTGTATAACTAAAAAATGATTAGCCGTAAAATTTTGAAATTCTGTATATGGGACTGCTATAATATCTAGTTGTGCACCTCCCTTTTTCATTACAATCGGCAGTGCCAAAAGGGTTCTTTGCTCGTAGTGTTATTTTGAATTTTTGCATAACACAAAAACGGTTAGTCGTAAAATGTTGAAATTTTATTTATGTAGTTACTATATCATCCAGTTATGCACCTTTGTTTTTGGTTCCTATCGGCCTATTCAAAGGACAAACATTTGATAATAAATTGACATTGACAATTGTCGAAATATATTTCGTGAGAAATATGTACGAAATAAATGAAAATCATATATACAATATATTTTTTTCCGAAATCGTTAATGCAATAAGGAATAATAATAGACTTCTTAATAAATTTTTCAAAAGATGATCCATTTGGAAGGGAAGTTCGAAGATATAAAAAGAATGGAATTTGGAAGTATGACAACCCGTAGAATGATCTCACTTTCAAATGAAATAAGCAAAAAATGTGTATAATGTAATGTGCGTACAAGGAAGTCATGTGGTGCCCATATCAGATTTTTTTAAATATATTTTTTGCAATACCTGCACAGTAAGTTACCCATTAATAACAAAATTTAAACACAGTACGTGGAACTTTTATTGCAGATTTGGTTTCCATGGTTATAGTAAACACTTCTCGTGAACGGTGGACCGTAAGTGTGTTACTTACAATTCATGGTGGATGGTAAGTATTTAGTTTCCACATCATCATAAACATTCATGGCACTCTTACTCTCAATTGCAATTCAACTTTTATTTTTGACATCAATCTGACAGACGTTAATTTTGAAACCTATTTTTCTTTTTCTATTATTTTTGTAGGTATTGCAAAAAATAGCTTACTAACCTTGAACGGTAAGTGATATTTAAAGTCTCGAATGTTTAGGAAATCTCGAACCTTCGGGTCTCGACTTCCCAAACAACATTCTCGACCTAAAAACTATCACTTACAGTTCACGGTACGTAATATACTATTTAGGATTCGTTAATAAATTCTTTACATACTCGTTTTTTATACTCTCGTGACTAAAGGGAAGTTTACCAAACTTATTACCTAATACACTATTTCTACATTTTATACCTTAGTAATTAATTTCAGATGTATAAATTTTTTCCCTGCTTAATTTTTCAAGTAATGTATGTAATTCAAAAAACTTATTTTTATTATGTAATTACATCCTACAAAATAAAATGAAACAATATAACTTTTCAAATCGTATTTAAATTGATATAGAATTCCTAGTATTCATTGTATTTTTCGAATTATATTTGACATTTTACTAAATATAAGTATCAATAAAAAAATTAATCGCCCTAAATTTTCTGTAAATGGAATTCATAGAAGTATGATAATTTTTTCTAGTACAGCAGTACTTGTTCTGTATAGTACTTTCCTATTTGCTTCTAAATCTCCAATTTATACTTTTTGGATTCAAAGCATTTTTAGAATCGTACAGCAATCCCCTGATATACACTTGTATAAACATGCTTATCATCAAATCTCGAACGGTGATTTTTAGTAAGACAAAACGTGGTAAATACTTTTATAAATAATTACAGTTGTCTATATAAATATGGGCTGTTAAAAAATGTAATAGTTGAAAACAACTGGTACGTTGACATTTCATTCATTTGTCTTGGTGTCACGGAAGAGAAATGACGCTCGACGTTGCTTAAGTTAAAAGGTTATGTTGTTATTTTTCCGTCATTTTCAAAAAATTATTTATCGCATTTTATTGTAGAATTTTGTTGCGTTTAATGGAGATTAATTGTTACATATTTCCAGCGAACTGCAGTAAATGGAAACGATTAATATTGCTTAATTTCTCCGAGAGATAATATATTATAAAAATGCCTTATTTATTTTTTTCATCTATACGCGTGTATCTAATTATGAGTGTGTGTTGGCAGAGTTCAAAGTAAATATGCAAAAATAAATACACGGCTTTTAAGCGGGAAACTTAATTGGAGTCGGCTTTTGGTTCCCGCGGTTTGTAACATGACGGAATACAGAATTGGGCATTGAGGGGTCAGGAGTTTAAATACTTTAATGTTCATTTATTGAATAAAATACATAATTAATTTAAGGTCTATATCCAGAAGTTAGTCAAGCTTAAAAAATGTATCAATAATATGAACAAGATAACATTTTCACGATTAATTTAGGTAATACAACGATTAAAAGTGAGATTATATTTTTGTGAATTATATACTATGAAAATTTTTTAACTTGAACCATGGGTTTTATCATACACATTGTTACAATTTGATATTTGATTGACAGTAATATGTATATTTGCTTCTCTCATTTAAAATGCAACATTCGGTTTATTATTGGACATTGAGAGGCCAGGAGTTTAAATACTTTAATGTTCATTTATTGGATAAAATACATAATTAATTTAAGGTCTATATTAGAAGTTAGTCAAGTTTAAAAAATGTATTGATAATATGGGCAGAAGATTGCATTTTGACGTTAAATTTATCAAATAATTCTTTTTAATTTCGGTAATGCAATGATTAACAGTTAGATTGTATTTTTCTGAAATATATATTATGAGAATTTTTTAACTTGATACATAGGATGTATCATACGCATTGTTACGACCTGATATTTGATTGACAGCAATGTATACTTGCTTGTCTCATTTAAAATGCAACATAGAGAATAGAGATATTCGGTATTCGGTCATATTTTCACTATACGATATTCGGCTTATTCGGTCTATTTTAATACCGAATATTTGGTTACAAGAAATAACTGATGTATAACACTGTTTTATTACATTAAAATATATAATTATAGAAAATAAATTTTAAACAAAAGATATATGTTTAATTATTACTAATTTTACCTACATTAAGAGTAAATAATTTATCTAGTTATAGTGTTTGGTGGTAAATCTTGAAACTGAAATAATTAAATTTAACAGTAATTAAACATAAATTAACCTTAACAAAAATAAATGACTCCCCTCTCTGAAACTAGGACCATCAATTCGGTCGAATATTCGATTAAAAATTCACCGAATATTTACTATTCGGTTATTCGGCTGAACTGCTATTTGTCATATTACTAATAGGGAACGAATTTGACATTTGCTTTTTGGGTTATAAATTTTTTTGACAGGCTTACACCAAGTGCAACAATAGTTAATAGTTAATTGCACCACTAGTCCAGAAACTAAACTTTTGCGAGAGCGAGTTGATTTTGCTCGACCTGCAAATAATGCGAGATCTCACAAGAGTTTCTGGACGTGTGATACACAAGATTTTTTGTGCCGATGACACTTTCAATTTATTAAAGTAATATTATTACTACTTAAAAATTTATACAATATCTGTTTTTCTGTGGGAAACATTTTCAGTTTACATGGATATATAAATAATTCACTTGTTTTATTCAAAAAAATTTAGTGACATTTGTTCTACTCTAAAAAATAAAACGAATGTGAATTAATATTTTTCAACAATTCACGTAATCATAATCATACAAAACGAGTATAATATGAGTAATATATCAATAATAGTGGTTTTAATTAACGTTTTACATTTCCAATAAAAATATTTAAAATTTTTGACAGAATGTAATGTTAAAATATCGAATAAAATATTTAACTCAAATAAAGAGTTTCTGGACGTTTTGTAATCCTAGTCATAATGGGACGGAAACGCGAAAAACAATTACAATTATTAATAACTTTAGAAAAAATGGTACGATACTAGAGTGGTTATTAATACTTTCAATCATATTTAATTTTAGCGCTTATGTTTTAAGATCTCAAATAGGTGTTTATATATTTTTGTTTATTCTGATATTGGTCACTTACTTTAAAGTATACACGAATTAAATATAACGTAAAATTACATACATAAAAAATCCTTGTTTATATTGTTCCTTTTTATAATACGTACAAATCTGAGTGGATTAAGTTTTTAATGGTGAGTATGTTGAAAGCTGTCATGTTAAAAACATTTACGTAAGTAGAAAAATTTGTTATATTTCATTACCCTTTCTTGTTTTCTGTAGAATTGCGTTTTTATTTTTATGGTCACAAATTTACTCTAATACTTATACTGCCATTATCCCATTTCTATTTTTTTTAACGTTTCTAACAAACTATGTTATAAATATTAAAATGTGGTTCTTCTTTTTTTTATCTGTATTCAAATTATTAATTATTTATCAAGTATAATGAGCAATAATAAAATACGTAAATAATGTGAAATATAATTATACTGAATATAAAGTGGAAAATAATTAATAATTATTTATTTAATAAGTAAGGAAATAAAGGTCGAGCTTTAGTATATGCGAAAATTACAAAACGAGACGCAGGCGAGTTTTATAAAAGCAAAAGTTAAATACCAGTTTCCTTAAGCGTTTCTGACAATATTTTTTCTACTTCTGTTTTAATAAGTACAAAAATGTGTTTCAAATTATGAATTGTTGACATTTATAAAATAAACAAAAAAGACTATACCAAGAACTTCTTAATTTTGTGCGTTACTAAGTTACTATAAGAAAATGTTGGTTCTAAACAGATATATGATAAAAATAAAGTTATCACTCGAGTTATTTGAATTGTAAAATAAAAGTCACTGTGAAACTAATGAATAAAATAGTCATATTATTAATATTTGGAAAGGTAATAACAAGTAGGTAAATATTATATTTTTATTTATGTTAATATTTTTATGTAGTTGTAATTAAAAATTTAAAAATTAAAAGTATTAAGGGACTAATAGAAACATACTCTACTGAATATGAAAATCGCTTACATAACCGTGTTAATCATTTAGCACTAAATTTATTAGCTAATTCCTCAGAAATTAGAAATAAGAAGATTGAAAACAACTAAAACTATATTTGGCATCTAAATGATGAAGTAAATAGAACATAAAACCGAACATAAAACTGAAAGAACTTCAAAGGAAGTTATTTCTCACACGTTATTTAATTAATCACATTTGCTTGTTGGTTTTTTTTCCTAATCATTAGTAAATAAAATTTAAATAAAATAAATATTTGAATTGTGAAATCTGTGTTACTGTGAATCTAATAAATGTAATAAGTGTGCTATTAACATTTGTAAAGGGAATATTTTTGTAGCTGTTTTGTTTCTTCTAGCGAGAAATAATAATCATATGATAATTAATATTATTTCACTAGTGAAATACTGAACTTAATAACTTAACAAAAATTGGTAAAATAACGAAGTTCTTATTAAACGAAAGTAGAAAAATATCTTCACTGCAATATCGTACGAAAAACTTCGAACCAATATATCCCTGGAAATGTCAAAGTCAAGCCGGCCCCTCGTAAATGTAAAATATAAATATTTGAGAGTACAACCCTGGAGTGAACTTTGCACCCTGACCTTTTCACCTGTTGGTCGATATACGCGAATAATTAAAAATTAAATGAAATAAGTGTCGTCTGTAATCTTGCTAGAAATTGCAAACTGTGACCAACTTTTACGTTACCTACAAAGTTTTACAAATTTACCACAAGGCTTAAATATTTATTCTGGATTTGTAATCAGGAATGCACTTTACACTACAGTTAGTAGTACCCATCAAAATATAAATATTTCATTAATAATTTATTTGCACTTTTATATTTATAAATTTTTCTCAAGATTTTTCGTATCATAATTGTTAAAGAATAAAATAAATAAATAAATACAATATATGTATTTCTTACTTAAACCCTTAAGTGTCTTTGATATAATGCCTACCGAAATCCAGTTATAATAACAATAATTTATAAAATCTTTAATATAATAATAATGTCAAAGAATATAACTACATTTAACAAATTTTGTAAATATATAAACATAATGTTAAGATAAATATATAACTTTAAAATTTACAAAAAAAGTTATTAGCGTAAGTAATATAATAAGAGCCATGGATTTAGCTTTAGTTATATATTAAATGCACTTAAAATAATCGAAAATTCTGCTTGAAAATATTTGTTGCCTAAAAATTTGATGAGTTTGTTTTGACAGAAATTTGATAAAATGTGCCCCTAGACGTAGTTAAGGGTACTTTTTCTGTCAAATTCTTATAAAAATAAACGAAGCCAGTTTCTTGCAGGCAATGTAGTTTAAATGCTGAATTTTCAGATAATTTTTAATGCACAAAATATATAGTTAAGCTATTTCCAGATCTGTTTATGTTTATTACAAATCCTTGACATTTTAATTTTAATAAAAATTTAATGTAAATTTCCTTGCGTCACATTCAATATTTATGTTATAATTTATAAGTTATCCTTCAAATGTAAGTAACTCAGTCTTTTTCATTTCTCGTAACTGTTTATAATTAACATAAAAATGAAAAGTTCAGTTAACCATATTTATAATTTTGACTGTCATTTTGGATTTTAAATCTTGATACTTCATTGGTTTAAATTAAATTGTGAAGGAAATAGTCATCAAAATTTACGTAAAATTGTTGCGGAGTAACAGACAAACAAGTGTCAAAAATGACTTTTAAATGGTCCTAGAATCATTTCTGACCCGAGTTGTTACTTCGCAGAAATTATAAGTAAATTTTATCGATTAAATTCATAGCTCGAATTATATTTGTCTGATTATTCCACACACGTCATTTTCACCCAATCAGAATGCTTTATTTGATGACCGTAGATAGACTTTCAGTGAAGAAATTTGATAAAACGACAGTATCATAGTCATGGTTACATTTTGTTGATATCAAAAATTTTATATTTGGACTTTTTCATTCGTGAAATAATCAAGCAAATATAATTCGAGCTATGAATTTAATAGTTAAAATTTACTGATAATTCCTGCGAAGTAACAACTCGGATCAAAAATGATCCTTAAATCACTCCAGCTTCGCTGTCATGATCTAAACATCATTTTTGAGATTCGTTTGTCAGTTACTACACAACAACTATTCGTAAATATTTCTAATTAATTCATGGCTGTTATTATATTTGCTTGATTATTTCGCGAACTGTTCAAACATATTTTTTTTAATACACTATATGTAACCATGATGAAAATACGTAGTTTTATAAAATGTTATCGTATTCGTCCAACAAATGAAGCGTTTTGATGTATTTGGTGGGTTTATCAACAAGAAGTAATAATTATCTACAGTAATTGAATTTTTAGTAAAAAACGCAAAATGAAATGAAATGTACCATTCTCCTATTGTTGAAAACAATTATTAGTAAATCCTACTCAATTCTTACAAAAAAAAAATACTACATATTTTCTTATCATCTTTTCTTATACGAAAAGGCACACACCTACTCTTTTACAAATTGTTATAAAAATGTTTAAATCTTATAATAGAAACGTTGCTACATTTTCTATTAGTATTATTAAATATCCCTTAATGTGTGATATTTATAATTATATTATACATAATTATAGGAACTTAAAATATGGGGTTTTGTTTTTACACCAGTTTAAAATGCCTGTGATATATAAATATATAAAAATATCGTATCTATTAGAATTTTTATTAAAACAAAATTTGTGGTACACTTTCTATTCTTGCCCTTAGTGTCCATAAAGTATCGTCTCTTAAATGTGTGTTGCTTACGTATAGCAGATTGGCACACCCATCTGTGTGTTAATCGTGGATTTATTATAATAGTATTTTATTTATGTATAAGGCATACATTTGACGTATGAACTAAAATTTAGTCGTTAAAACAATTATTTCCTTTTATTTACCTTAAATTTGTATTATACTTTAATGTTAGGAGACGTCCATTATAGTGTTTTATGTAGCTAATAAAATTAGAAGGAAGCAACAGAAAAATAATAAAAACAAAAAATAAATAAATAATATATTTACAAAATTATATACATAATTACAAAAATACAAATAAAATGAAGCACTTATAACTATAAGTCAAAATATATAATTAAAATTCAATTCTTTTAGAGAATTGAATTATAACTGTAAGTAAAATAAAACTTCTATAGACTATTGAATTAAAGTACAGAAAAATAAATTACATTATTATATTTTTTTATAGAAAATAACCTTTTTTTGTTGTATTTATATGTAATATAAAACGTAGATAGTTATCTATATTAAAATGATATGAAATCGATTTTTGTATAATTATTTATACTACGCTTTCTCATTGCTGTATTCATTTTTTTATTTAAGTATAAATTAATTAGCTCATATAATTAATGGTTCAGTATTCGTAATTAAAATTTAAAAAGAAATCTAATGAAAAAATTTAATTAGAATTCAATATATAAAATATTTATTTGCATATATGATATTTTGTTTTAATCAGATTTTCTATATGCAATCAGTTGAAAATTAATATGCAATAATTCAAATAGATTAATTAAAAATAAATATGTCCCGTTTAAAGTAAATATAACATTTTAACATTTAATTCATATTTGTCGAAGTGGGCTACGAATTTAATAACAAAACAATACCCAAATAAATAATTAAACAATTGACATCCGAAGTGTTGAATCGTCGTGTCAAAACTTGTCCCAACTGCGCCAAAACTTTCTAATAACACGATGAAACTTGCACAATTCCTGCTACGCGATAAAATGTCGGAAGTAAACAAAATGGCGACAGGAAATTGTTATTAACAATTACCTGTCAGATCTGCAGAAACAACCACCAGTAGCATCAAAATCCAAGTCGCCATTTTTGTAAATTTTCACTCACAAAAATAAATATTTGTTTTGTTTTATTCACATCTTACACAAGTTGTAAACACTAGGTTAGTTCACTGTCACTTTGACAATCCAATCAACAACTTTTGTTTAGGAAAGTTAGGTTAAGTAGACATGTCACTGCACTGAGCACGCTAGATAGTTTGGGGTTAAGTCACAATTGGCGCACGTTGCCGCAAAGGATGCTCCGGTGTGAACTCGTCGAGGGTAGGTTCTCTACTGGACGGCCTACCACCGCAGATGTAAGCGACGGCGCGCTCATGCGCAATAACGCCCCCGGAATCGATACCAGCGCACCTTGCGGCCAGAAAAAACAAAACTCCACACGCAATGCTCAGGAATTGCTCCGGAGATCGGACCGACCACTTGCACGTCAGACTTGCTGCTGCTGATGGCTTATGGAATATGACTTGACGTGACAACGCGCACAACTATTTTTGCACGAGTGCTTCCTCTTATTTGGAGCCAGGGTACAGTTCAGTTTACTTGCATTTCAAATCGTGAGATTCATTCACAACATGTGATTTGCTTGTAGCAGTGGCGAATTTAGCTTTTTGGTGCCCTCCCCTAAAAAAATAAGTTGCAAAAATTTATGTAAACGCAAATATACCGTGAGTATTTTTTAATGTGATTTACATCAATTTTTGCAAGAGTGCTTCCTCTTATTTGAAACACCAGAGTACAATTCAGTTTGCTTGTATTTCAAATCTTGAGATTCATTCACAACATATAATTATCATAGCAGCGGCGAATCTATCTTTTTGTGCCACCAATAAGTTGCAAAAATTGCTGTAAACACAAATATACCGTAGTATTTTTAACGTGAAACATAGGGATTTATCATATCCATGATTATGACTTGATATTTAATTGGCAGCAATGTAAACTTGCTGGTCTCACTTAAAATGAAACATAAGGAAAGAATTTGACATTTGCTTTTTTAAAAAATCATTAACAACTGGTAGAATATTAGAATGGAAACGAATTGATGATGAAATATTACCACCAATTTCTGTATAAGTTGTTTTTTCTTATGTGGAGTACCATGATTAAATTCATTTTACTTGCATCTCAACTCCTAAGATTCATTCGCAACATGAAGTTAGCATTAGGAATTGTAAGTAACTAGGCAGCTTATGAAATACAACCTGGTGATAAAATGTGCCACCGATATCTATACATTATATTGTACTTGCATTTCAATTAGTGAAATAAACTTTGCAGTTTATATTATTAATTAATTAATTAATCTAGCTGCATAATCTATTTGTTTATTTCTACTTTACATGTCGCTGACATGAACTGACCGACACTGGCTTCCCTTCAATGGCTCTCTGCACACCGCTATTGACTCCCCTGAACCGTCCGATGTGAGCCTTATATACCTGCCGCCAATTAATCTCTAGAACATTCCAGAGCCGTTCGGTCTTTTTAAAATTCCCAAACAATAGCGGCGTCGCTCCTATCCCACTTGACCTTTAGAGCGACTACCTGACCAGACAGGTTAGCCATGATGTCTCATCTGCGGTGAGTCTCGCTCGTTACAATATGTAAGCAAAATTCATTCCATTCCGTTCAAAGCCAATCAACAAGCCATGAGCCGATGTTCTCTCTTCTCTTTATTGTTGCTATGATTACCACTAGTGACTGTTTATTAATAAACCGATTGCTTGTGTAAAAATTATTGAAATAAGTGTCAAATACATTAGTTTTTTATGTGGTCCCCTAAAAAATATAGTGTGTAACCATAAAATAGTTACATACAGAAGCGACTCTCCGTGTTGGTACCTTTCATGGTACCCTATTCAGTTCAATGACCTTGAAGCATTGTGTAAACCTTTAAATTTGTTCCCTTCCCCTATCTCTCACTAATATGTAAGGAAACTTTCCGATTTTAAACAATAAGCCCTTTAAATTTGTTCACTTTCCCCATCTCTCTCTTATTTTCGTTTCTCTGTCTTACTGTCGCTTCTGTATAAACCTATTCTGTGGTGTAACTTTAGACTACGTCTCGTGCCACAAAAGTTATACTCGCATGGATATATATCCTTTTCTGCACTCGATACACAGTATACTATTTGAAAAACCTATTTTATAAAAGGTACACAAGCATTGTTATAGCATCATGTTTAATGGAAGTAATCTAGGCCGAATAAAGGGCAACATGTTTATAGACGCATGAAGATGATATTGCACCCCGCATCTACACTCGAGATGGATATTACTGCCGTAATCTTGATGTTGTTACGATGGATTATACATCGCATGATAATCATAATTAAATCCAGAGCCGCCTTTTTATCTGTTGGAGGTGCTTAGCGATATTAATACAATATACACTAACATAAAGCATGTGTCATTATACTATCTACACTAATATCTTAATAACGGCTATTTACTGTGTGGGGTGAGTGCTTTAATACATTCGTATTTTCTTCAATTAATAAATAATAAAAATAACCCAGTTTGCTATTGGTATTTTTTCAAAACAATATGTATTTAATGTACTATTTGTATTATAAATTATACTTATAATAAACTCAATATTACAACAACGACTGAACTACGGTTACAATTGAAAACCTACAAACATTTAGTGTTTCTGCGAGATATGATGATAAGAGACAACCGCTTATCTTTTTTCATCTCGATATAATGAGACAAAACCTTATCGAGACGAAGCAAGAGGAGATAGAGTCTCGCATCGTCTCAAATTTATCTTGTTTAGTCGTTTTAATACAAAATTTTAATATGTCAATGGACATTATATTTTGTATACCTAAACCCGTATTTGATTATAATACATTTGAACAATATAATAATATTGTAACGTTTATTTATTTAGGTGAAGTGTAAAAATAATTGAAACACGAATATTTAAATAACTAGGTTTAATAAACGAATAATAAATTTTAAAAAGATAATAAAAGAAAGTAACAATATGAATAAACAAATTTCGTGAGTCTGCACACTCTGACCGATACTAACTTCCATGAACCGCCCGATGCGACCCTTATATACTGCCGCCAATTAATTTCTAGAACATTCTACAGCTTTTCGGACTCTATAAACTTCTTGAACAATAACAGCGTCGTTCCTATCCCACCTTAATTTAAAGCGACTACTTGTCCAGACGGTCAGCCGTGATGAATCATTTGCAGTGAGTCTCGCTCGTTACTATTTATACTTACATATATAACCGAACAATCTTTTACCCTTAGGTGCACTAATTTCTCCAACTGTTTTTTGTCTTTTGCGATTCTTCTTGCTTCTTGCATTGAGATGTTTTCGACTGTATTTTCTTTATTAAATTACCCACGTGTACTTTGGTTTTCCCTTTCCTCTTTTCGCTGTAACGTTGGTCATCCAAACTTGACGTACATTAGAGATGAGAAGTATTCGTATGATTTGTATAAATGAACGATTTTTTTAAAAGAGTCGTATCGTACGAATCAGAATCCCCGAAATGATTCATATCGAAGTATCATGCGCGTCCATCGACCTTTCGGCATATAGCATCGCAGGTACAGTGCATGGACTCATGGTGGTAGACTGATACGTATTACTAAGCACTCCAAAGGAACAGTATAAATATTACATACTGAATCTGACAAAATTCGAAACGGCGCGCGATGCACTACGGTTAGAAATGAAAATGACAGGATGGCGTTTATAGGGTGAATTGCATTATTTTCGTTAGGTACACAATTGTTATAACTTTTTTAAATAATAGGTGCACTATAATTGATACATGTAATTATAGAAAATGAAACAAAATCATTTGTTAAGTTACTCTTTAACTGGCGAGCTGGAAATTTGTGAGGCGAGCGACGACGGATCGGCTAGCCTTGTAAATTTTTACAAGTTAGTTACTGTACGTTACGTAGCTACCAAGAAGCCTGTAAAGTGTCAATTACATAGAATGTGGAAATAAAAGTATTTTATCATAATCCATAAGTCCACAGAAAAAATGCAGGACTACGAGTACAACAAGATGGAAAACATAGCAGTAATTTTCATTATGCTACAGTAGGAATCGGTATAAATACATTAAATAAAATGATATGCAATTCGTCCCTCTTTATTTTACTTCTACAATTATCTGAAATGGACGTAAACATTTAAACATGACTAGAAGTCTGTAAATAGAAATATGGAAAGTATGTTTACGTATGTTGCCGATCACGATATTTAATGTAGCGAATTAGCGGCAATGTCTGCGTTAGTGAGGGCTGTAACCTGTAACTAATTCCGCTTACACAACACAAATCATGGGGTGAATTGTCTGCAGCACAGCACACGCAAGTATAGGGTTACATAATGCATATCATCGCGTTTAATACGCGCCGTAAACCGAATCTATCAGCGCAACTCGACTTGAAACGCTAATTTGTACAGAGTGGAATTGATTCAAGTCATTCCCAGGAATAACTACTCGGAAAGGAATGTAAGCAAGCCGAAATAACTCATCTGTTACTGATCACATTACGCTATGGCGCGAACTTCAATACGAGCTATGTATGGGGGATATTTGATGGAGGTGCTGGGATCTGATTTGTAATAAAGTGGCCTCTGATATTACCTACTTTGTTTTAAAATAAAAATATTTTTTTATGCTACACACATTAAAATAGTTATTTACGTGGCCAGCGGTGTAAGTTAATCTTTACAGGGCGAAGTAGAAATTTGTGAGGTGAGCGACGAAGGAGTGAGCTTTCATAATCCAGTGAGCCCAGTAAAGATTAATTGCACGTATGCCGCGTACAAAATTTTATTTCCACCTTCATAGCGTTTTTTTATTAATTTACATTTTTCTACAAAGAAAGATTGACTCTATTTTGGTATCAAAGGTAGTTGGCGGTGATAGAACAATTTATAGCTAGACGTTTCAAATGAGTTTCGCCAGTGAATCAAAATGTACTATAAATGTGATAATTACTCACATAAACCTAATTAAATTAAGTTTGTTATATTTATAATAAAATGCATAAAAAAAAACTTTCATTATTTTCTATAATTTTTACAGGTTAGTTACTGTAATTGTTTATTTACTTAGCTACCAAAAAGCCTGTAAAGAGACAATTATATAGAAGGTGGAAATATTTTTTTTTATCCTACAAATATAGAAAATAAGATTTTCCTGCGTGTGAGTGTGCAAGAAAATAGACATTTGCCGGTCCAGACCTACAAAATCTCACTATTCCCTAGGGAAGAAAAAAACAGTTTGTATGAGAACTAACAGATGGCGTTTAATGAGTTAGAATTAATAACCAGAATAAAATACATCAACATGCTTTTCAAATATTGTAACTTAGATAATTTAGATACTTACATTAGATTCTAGATATTTTTTTATATATTCTGTTAATGACTTGCTAACCTTTCACAATTCACAAATTTTATTGAGGTTAACTTATATGTTACATTATTGAGTGTTCGTACGATGTTTGTTTTATTTTATTATGTTATTACCTATGTTTAAAGAAAAATGAGCGAAACCGATATTTTTAGCAAGCAAAAAGAACGGCAATTATAGTCTATCTAAGAAAATCAGTACTATCCTTAAATACATAAGACATAAAAATGTCCGTAACTTTTGCACATTATAAATTTTAAAATGTCGTTTTCTAACTTTTTGTATATAAATAAAATTAAAACAAAAATAACAATATTTTAAATTGAATAATAAGACAATAACCCCGCGACATCAGACAGCTTCCTTAATTTTATCTCTGCAGTAGAATTAATTTGTACTTCAAGTAAGTACACTGCATTGTACCGAATAGGCATTTAGAAATATACATCATTTTCATATGACTTAAATCGTATGTTTTTAGTGCTAAATTATGTTTTATGTCTTAAGTCACTTATAACCCAGACTTTAATATTTGGCAAAATATGCTGCCTAATAATACGAAAAATCGTCACAGACACACACACGGACATACAGACACCTTGGTAAAAATAGTAAAATCGTATTCTAAGGACCCTAATTTGTGCTCGTATGTTGAAAACTCACACTCGAGAAATTTGACCAAAAACAATACCTCCCTCATCTATTTATTGATAGGCGAGAAGTAAAAACTATTACTATATTTTGGTAATTCGGAATTCACTATATTGTACGTTGTATGCAATATTTAACATTTTATTCTTTATAAAATTATTATAATATCGATTTATACATTATTAAAAAATCAAGATAAGATTGCATTGACATTTCCAACACAAGTTTAAAATAACTTTATTTCTATTTTACGTGGGTGTATAATACGTCTACCTGTTGTAGTTAATAATAAATAATTTAACTTTTAATAGCCTGAAAGTGTGACATTCTATTTTTATTGCACGTAGGAGTTGAATGTAAATCCGCGCTTGAAATGCGATGGGCAAGTCATGTCTAACAGGAATGTATCTCGGTAAAGGATATGTGTTAGCGAATGAGTTCAATTTAGCAGGTATCCTAAGTAGGGTCGGCTAGAGCAAAGCTCTTGTTAGGGGCCGTGTCCCTAACTAAGCTCGGATAGCTTCATGCAAAATACATCCCCACACATGTATAGAGATTTTTATACTTCAATAATGGGTGTTTGGTTTGCTATTATTGTTTGTTCAATTGATTGGTCAGTAATTCTTTAAAAATTAGTATTTCCAGTTATTACTATCACAGTTTAACTTTAATATTTACAACTTTTTAGTTTTTTTGGTGAATCTGTGTTTACACAATTGAAGTATTGTATATATAAGAATTATTAATCTTTTTTATTGCATCTTTGTCGTATATGCATAGCATAAATGAGACTTATTCGCTATCTCATTATCGTACATGTTACAGAGGGGTACATTTGCTATCTGCATCTAACCGGCAAAAATGAAATGGGAATAATAGTGTAACCGCGATAACGGATACATTCAAATATTTAAAAAAATGAGAATGTCATTCGCATCATTAATGTCATTTATGAAGATGATTTTGGCATTGACAATTTGTGCTTCATTGGTCTGTATTCAGCTTTTGTCTTCATCTCCTTCTTTAAGCGTTATTTAGCTAGAGACAGTCTATGTTTAATGACAGGGTTTATTATAATCAAATTCAGCAACCTTCTTTAAGGTTTTTGTAACAAAAGATGGTCTTTTTGTAAACTTCATTTGGCAACATATATTTCTTATTTAATAATTATTAATAATAGATAGCCCCAGTCATCTCTAAGTAACTAATGTAACAAAGATGCATAGTTATCGCTAAACATGATAGGAGAATATGAAATCTTGTGAAGCATATTTAAGTTACTTAATGAAGCTTCTTTAACGTTAGAGACGGGAGCTGAATACGGCCTTTGGGTGTTGGTTGGTTTATATTCCTATATAATACTACCAGATTTGATAATTATTTATTTCACCCGACCTGATGATGTCATCAATCCCCCTTTCCCCCCAACGATTTGTATCACATGGTTGATGTGAGGATCAACAACAGTAAATAAAGTGTACCTATTTTTCTGTCAAAAATGCTGGATTTTTTAGTATAGTGATTTTTACAGCATATTAAAAAATACCCCTTTCCAAAATACAAATTTTGTAGCAAAACATATGTATATGTCTAGTGTGTACATAAATATAATTTTACCTTAAAACCTCAAAAATCACAACATTTGTAACACAACAAAATGTTGCAGGGAAGGAAACCGTGATTAAAATTTCAATTTCCATAAGTTGTGTATTTAAGCAGAGTGTATTTTTCACAGAACAGTGTGGCGTTGTGAAACTTTATTATGTAGGTTTAATTATTTGTTTTATATTTCCATAAAGGTCGCTTGTAAAAAGTTGGAGTAAATGAAAATATATAGTGCAGATGGCAGTCGGGAAGTTTGCGCTTCAAGTGTGCCGTTTCCTTGGATTCCGCATAAACAAACAAATGAAAAATCTCCTCGTGTGTTCCGCGACCTCAGACGCGACCAACTTCGATTTATTTACGTTGTGGAACTAATTTAAAGTTACTAAAAACGTCTGATTATTATTCATAAAGTTTGGATTTAATTCTGCAAAGGGAAACTTCAAATCGCAAGCCGTTTGCGTTTGCACAGATCCGCAGAAAAAACAAACGCCGAGGAAATATTTCCTTCCGAACTAATCGAGGCGTTCGCAACTGCAGCACAAATAGTTTATTCAAACGGGTAATTCGCACTTAATCTATTATTTCTTCAGATATATTCTATCAATTTTATTGTAAATAAAATAAATTGTTTCAGTCAGTGCCGGCTTTAGATTTATGTCCAAGATGCGTTGGTCTACTGGTACATAGATTTGGGGCGCCAAAAAGTGTTACATACATACATCCGTTAATAGATTATCACTAAAGTATTAATAGTTATTTATGGTACAAGTGTGTTACATTACAGATAAGTTACGTGGGAAAAGTTTAGCTCACGAGGCCGTTAGTGACTTAGGTAATTAACACACGTGTGCCATACAACATTTTATCCAACACATTTTAATCATTGATATAAAATACATATAAGATTTTTGACAGATGGAATTTCGAAATGACATTTAGGAACAAAATAGTGTAGAGAAGGTTTTATAACGTAGTTACTATGATACGAACCAAAAAACAGTGAGCTAATATATTTAGCTCACTAGTAACTTATGACCTACTTTATTTATCTAGAAACAGCATACTTATATCGTTATAATTACACGGTGTTGGATAATAGTTATTTGTATATCAAGTGCTGAAAGTCTATCTTTGTCGAACCAAAACGAAATTTGCAGCCTGAGCGAAGCGACAAAGGACTTTCAACACGTGTTATACACACTATTTTTTCTACTCCTGCAAGATAAAAAATAAGGAAATAAAAAATTATTTTTTGAACATAATTTGACATTTATTGCAAATTTTGTATTTGTGAGGCGCAAGTGATGCGTATCCATGGCAGCAACAATGCAACAAACATTTATTAGTGCTGCAAAGTTTTGCAGCACTGCGTGCTGCAAAGAGTCACTTTCAGCATAAAAAACAAACCAGAAAATTGTATTTTCAAAGCAGGAGTAGAAAAAATAATATACCCACTAGAACCTTCAGTAAAGTAAAGCAGTAATAAATTTAATTTTTTTACCTTCGTAAAATAAATTATAATTCTAAGCGATCTTACTTGCATGTATAAATATTTTTGGAGCATTTAAAGAAAATCCATTTCATAGTTTCAATTTTAAATTATTGTTTATATGCTTAAAGAATATCTTTACTTTGTTTAAAAGTTCCTTAATTAAATATTCATTATCAAGATAATATATTTACAGGTAAGAACTAAATGCAGAAGACTACGACCACTAACATAAAAACATACCAGACATTACGTATTCTTATTCCTTAATATTAAATAAATAAATCTGAGATTCAATGAACCAATTTGCTACAAACTAAAAATTACTACTATTACAATTTCAATTTGACCTTAGACAAATGCGAAACGATATGAATTTAACATCAATAGTGATTTGGGTGAGACGAAATATTTCTCGAATCTCACTCGTCTCGTCTCGGACAAGACGAGAACGACTTTAAAAACAAAGCTTTGAGATGAGAAAATAAAATCGAGATTCTCGAATTTTAATCATTTCCTAGAGGAAAATTAAACAAATATCCATATGTAGAATAAACAAATAAGAAATAACTTGTACAATAGAAACTTGCAATTAAGTCCTAACGGTCACTATAAAACTAAATAATCTAAGAATGAAGTTACTAAAAACCGTCAACAACTGACAGATTTAAATTAAAACCTAAAAACTGCATACGCCATCTAACAATAGTAACAGTGTTCTATTAAAGAAGAAAATCAGAAACCTGAATTTTTATTATTTTGGTATATTTTTATAAGACTATCTCGTATGTAAAGAAAAAATGTAGGTGGGGAAGATAATTATATTGTACTTAGGTACATATTTATGCTATATAGTCTGAAAAAATAATTTCATTTTTCCCTAAATATATATTTTCTTTCTAATTGGTTCAATTTCCCTAGGTATGGAAACACATTCAGTCAGTGAAGAAAAGAATTATTTTTTATTTAACCTCATTTTCCAGTTATCTATACAAACAATTATTTGTCTGTGGCAATACTGACATACATTTATCCGTTTTTCATATATAATTCAGAAAGAAAAATTGGATTTTATTTTGCTGTACGATACATGCTTCTGGAATAAACATCGCAAATATGTGTAATACGGACCATGCCATAGCCGACTCGTCTATTGGGCTAGATATCTCCCTTTATCCTTCCACCACAAATCTCGTTTTCGTTGTATTTACGGTAGATTTAAATTTGATAAGCAAATATTTACAGAGAATCGAGTAAATACACATTCAGATACTTTCCATTCTGTATGTATGCAAATATGTGAGCCTCAGGGACGTACCGACGCTTTTTGCCTGGGGGCACAACATTATTATTATTTATTGCGAATAATTTAACAGGTAAGAAAAAAAATGGTGTATAGACTTACCGATTAATAATCAAACTGTTATAAGCTATAATACTATTGCAACTAAAGTAATTATCACTAATGTGCAATTAAAATACGAAAACAAAACGAAACATATAATGAAAGTAAATAAGATACTTGTGTTGTGAAAAGTATTACTTGCATTTTAGTGGTGTAGGTTTTACAAGAAACCTTCTGCTTATAATGAGTTCCGAATTACTCGAATAAAAGCCGGTTTTTCAATGTCCTGATAAGTGTCTGATAAGCCTCTGTTAAATTAATCCTCATGGTAACTACGTAATTTAGGTTTTTCAATATCTTGTTAGCGTTACCAAGAGAATAAGACTTAGATGACAGGAGGATAAACTAACAGCTAGTTTACGCTGTCGATAAAATTTTGCCAGTAGGATGAATTTATGAAGTTGGTTCGAATATAACCGAATGTAAAATATTCTGTTGCTTTTGTCATATTCTTGACAGTTTTTGACAATATTATCCAAATATGGAATTAGGACAATGTGTTTTATAAAAGTGACGACGAATAAGAATTAACAGGTTTTATTAATGTAGTGTTTAGGAGACTTTACGTCGTAAGATGTCAACCAGATCATTTTAATTACTGAAGGGACTATGATTTTTTCAAAAGATTTATATTTAGTCAAAATACAGCAATGTATTTAGTACAGAATGTAGCAATTATTATTCGGTTTTCTACTAACAGGTAATTAAAATTTTGAATAGCATATAATATTTCATAAATATATTTAAAATTTAATACCAAACTTTTATTTACACAAATTTTGCAATTATCCCTTTGAAACGTCACCGATCCAAACTGACAACCATTAATATGTTTTTAGTCAAAATTAATACAACATTCAAAATTTGTTTAGATTGACATTTGTTTACATAAGAATGTAACAAATATAAGTCAAAATTATTACCAACTTGACAGTTGACCATTAAATCTGGCTGTTACTTAACCGCCAGAAAAAATTCATATTGAAAAACGCGTTTTCATTACCATGGAGTTTACCAGGCAGATCAATTTAATCTGTTTGGTAGTTAACAGGTTAATAGGAACTTTGACAGATGATTGAAAAACCGGCCCAATGGATATTTTTATTTGAATTCGAATCGCTAACTAAGTGAGTCACCACTGCCCGTATTTGCTAATGATATTACTAAATCAGTTTACTGAATAGTTAACTAGATCAAATATGTAACATTAGAAATAAAGTTAGAGAGTTAGAGTATTTAACAGTGAGTTTGAGAACTAGAGTACATTAATAACTAAAACTGGAACGACACGTACACAAGTAGACCTATTTGCAAAAGCAATAAAGTAATAGAGTGAAGGTAATTTGATCTTTGTGATATTCATAAATTTGTTCTAAATTTCTGAGTTGACATGACCAAATTCTTTACCAACTATTTTCCACATATATACATGTTAAAAATAATACTTTGTTTAATTGCTAGTTGTTTACTTATTTTTTTCTATATGCTTAGCAGTTGACGGAAAATTTTAATATGAATCTCTTGAAAGTGGTCGTAATACAGTTTAATTATAATGCATAGTGATACACAGGTAATTGTGAAGGGAAGGGAATGTCATAGAAGGATGAGGACAGTCGTAAAAGGAGCAGATAGTCGAGAAGTTTTCCCCAATAGTAAATATGGTGTGGTATTTTGAGGGAGATGGAGATGTTCCTCGGCCAACTAACCTCTGAAAGAGGCGACATTTCGTGGCCCTGCATGCGATCACCAGATTTAACTCCCTGTAACTATTTCTTGTGGGGTATCTAAAGACTGAAATCGCAATTCGTTTGCAAATAGCTCTCTTATGAAAAGATATGCTTCATAGAATTATACAACATCCTAGAATCTGCTTGGAGTAATATATTGTCAATAACGGCCACCATTTGCAAGAAATTATTTATAATATTAGGTGACTTAAAACTTCCCGTTCTGTGAAGGAAATTTGATAATCGACTGTTGTAGGATGTAATATGAAGAAATGATCAGACAGGCCAATGTTTTTTTTTAAGACCATTCCTCGCCCTGAAGAAGATTTCAGTGAAATCTAAACGTCGGCTTTGAAATAAATTTTATCATTTGATGCCTGTCTGACTATTTCTTCATATTCCCGTATTGTAGTTGAAGAAACTGAAAAAAAAGACTTTTATATGTCTACTAGTTTTTTTTTTTTAATTCGCCTTCAAAACTAGGAAGAATTCTTTGCTTCACTCTATATAGGTATGTAAAAATCAAAATTTGGTCAAATACCTTATCCCCATTATATGATCTAAATCATCTATACATAAATAAATATTATTTAATAATAACAATGATAAGCTTTAACTCATATAGAGACTAAATTCATTCATTTTTTGTGAGATAAAGCACAATAATAAATCTAAGAATGTTCATTGAGCAGTAATATTAATTGAAGAAAGCAGTGAGTTTCTTAGCGGAGTTTCCAGCGGTTGGTCGGCTAAATTAGTTGCGTGGTTGGTTGGAAATCGCTGGATAGCATTATAGTTCATAACTACGGCGATTTTGCCGACTCAGCGAAACGTATATCAATAAGCGGACGTATTGTGGTCGTCCAATGTGAACGCGCGCTAAATTAAAATTTGCCCCACAAATTTGTGAGTTGAACAGACGTTGTCAATACTTTCCACATACCGACTATTTCATTTAAATATACACGGCGTGTCCAACATAGAAACTGTTTTACGAGGAGTCTAACTAATTTTCATTATTTTTATTAACATAACATCATAACAGTCAAACTGTGTTTGTCAGTACATGAGTAGCTATTTAGAATAGAAAAAAGATTATTTTAAAATATATATTTTTTGGCCTCCTGAAATATAATCATAAAAATGGGGAAGTTTATCGTGATTGAAATTACATGTGAAATATCTTGTAGTCGTAAGTATATGAATAATTATAACTTAAAATGTAATTGAAAGTTAAAATTATTTTGCCAATTATTTATAATTAATGATTTATCTTCGAGCCACCCTGACGTCACAAGTGAGTTCTGCACTTGCACGGAAGGGATGGTGAGACCTGACTTTTTGAACGTAGGATGTATTTTGAGGCATTACACCACACGCTTCTTTGTTGCCATAGCAACCCAGCGCGCGCTGGTTAAGATAAACGATACGTTCTCCGCGAGCCACACTGACGTCATTTTTGTATAAAATTTCATTTTTTGAGAAATCTAGGCATCTTTGGGTGAAATAAAATATAAAATATCACTTTTGAGGGCAATCTTGATAAAATACGCTAAACTTCCCCATTATAACAATTACACATCATTAACGTCGTAGTTGCAATTTTACGCATCGTGATGCGGTAAACTAACTCGATATTTTTAGCTTTTTGAAGGTTCTTTGTAATAATAAAGAATGTCTATAAAAACGTTATTTTTTTATTTTCATTTTTACTACCTTACTACTTTACCCGTAAAACCAGTAACCGTTATATTAACTACGTAAAAGAGGGGTACTTACTTAATGTGTGGTACTCTAATTATTGCCCTAATGTAATTACATCAAAATCACTCACTATGACGTATTCTAATTTTTGCCTTAATGTACTTAGATCAAAATCGCGCTTAGTAAAAACCATAAGTAAGTTTAACTTACATCCATTGTAACATAAGTCGTAAGTTTCTGATAACTTCTGTTATTTGGTTACCATTGTCAACGAGAAATTATAGAGACAATTCCACTCATAATTTGTCATCCAACTAAATCACAGTATTTTGGTGAATTGAACCATTCGGATTCAAATCTCATTGACAATTGTCAGTTACTGGCAATTGCCGTGGAATTTACACGACTAAATAGACGTTGCTTAGTTACAACGTTTGTCAAAATTGTGACAAGTAATTAATTGAAAAAAAAATTATATATATATTTCGAGGAATTTTCATAGCGAATACCATTCGTAACTAGAATTTTACTTGAATTTTTGTCTAACTTCCCAATTCCTGCTTGTTGCTTTAGAAAATCGTCACTCGTCCTGATGTGAACTCTTTTGATTTTCGTCGCAACATTCAGTCGTGACCATAACAACAAAAATCTCAAGTAAAATTCTAGTTACTTGTGGTATTACATATAATAACTGTCCTACTAGCAGGGTAATTATGAACAACATACAAATTTCATATACATTTGGTGGTCTAGCAAAGGTTAAAATTAACTATAAAAAGTAGTAAATAAATAAATCTAAACTGTCAAGAGAACTGTCACATTTTACAAATACTTTAACCTTATTTGAAGCAAAAAATAAAAACAAATGATTGATGTGATTTTCATTCAAAAAATATTGTACAAATCTTTTGCAAGAATTTTTTCCCAGATTCGTTCTATTGCAGCGCTCGCAAGCCTGCGCCACAAAATACTCATCTGGAAAAATGATGTTCCCTCACTTGATATGTAAATAACTATTCTGGCCGGTGGCACAGCATTCCCGTACAAAATGTAGTCCATTGTTTTCCATAAATAAAAATGCAATCATATTTATTTCATTACTATTGAATATAAACCGATAAAAAAAAATAGTACGTATACCACGTAGGAAAAGTGACTTCCCGGACATCTGATGTTATTGGCAATTTCCACCACCATCCGGGAATATATCACCTTTCGTACTAGATACACAATATACTAATTTCTGTAAAGGGGGCTTTAACTGTCACAACTGGTGTGGAGAGTACACCACATTCAAACAAATAGGAATTAAACTTCAGAAGTAACTGATGTGGAGAGTATACCATATGGCCCTTTTATGTAATAAATAGTAATGAATTAAACCTCAGAAGTACTTAAACTCGAATTGTGAAACCCAGTAAAAAGAAATTATAAAACATTTATAATTAAAAGTTTAAAAAAAATCTATAGTAATTTAAATATTAATAATATTTTGTCTAAATTATTTTGTAAAATACAGCAGATTATACGCTTTGGTTGGATTTATTTGTAATAAAACTTTTAATTACGCTTTAAAAATTATAAACAACCCGAAATAAAACATTTTCTTAAGTCCTACGCACAAAGCACGCTAAGATCAAAATCTGTTTCCAGGAATTGAATTTTCTTCAGCTTTTATTTAAACCAAGTTACGTCGACGCTCCAAAGACGTAAATTTCATTACAGCTTCACAACATCCAAACACAAATATTGATAGCGTACGTTCTTTGATTAACATTTTATTATCCAATTTAATTAACACATCGGTGTATCAGACCGCCCAGGTCTCTGAAGTAAAGGAGTAATGGATTCATGAGCGTACCAGGGACTTTTCTCACAAAATGTTTCATATGAAAAATTATAAGATTCTTGACAGGGCCGACGGTAGGGCATGATGTGCCCTTCCGCATGTTATAAAATGACTCCCCTTTTTATAATTTTTTTTTATCTTGTTTCGAATTTTAAACTGTTTAAAAGGAAAAAATATATGCTTCTAATATTAAACATTTATTTAGCTAAATTGTAAAGTCATTTAAAATTGGTTGTCAATAAGTTTGCTATTGTATAACTATTATTAAATTTATAAACTCACTTCTAAAAAGAAGAAAATATATCTTTTGTAAAAAATTGTTTTCTCCGCATTTTCGTTCTTTGTAACTATTAGGTAAATAACAAAATCGAAAAACCTTAATTTCAAAATTTCTCCGAATAACTGTTTTCTCAAAACCTTTTCGTTTTCTAGACTTATGTAAATATCTAATCTAAGGCTAATTTAAAAACCTGCAATCCTATTACACCTTTCTGATTTTATTCTGTGGCTTTATTATGTAACTTTTAATTATTTTCAAATTATATAACCCAATAGCATAGTTGTGTAGAGTTAAAACAAACCAAATAACAGTATTAAACCAAAAATTGTAATGACAAACAAATATTAATTTTTGAGTCCAAAATTATGATTTCGGGAAATAGTGTACGTTGATAGATATCGACGTCCTTATTTTAAATTTTCAAACGTAATTTAAATATATTTTTTTGTTCCTGAGATATTTGCTGTCAAAGTTGCACCGCAAAAAAGTGTGTTTCTTAACTATATCTCTAAAATGGATAGAGTAGAGACACAATCTCAACAATTATACTATTCGATTCTACGGAAAATGTTACATAAAGAAATGTATTCTGTGCATATACGTTCTTTGGAATGATTAGGTGAAAAATGAGAATATCGAAAAAACCTAAATTTCAAAGGAATTTCGAGGAACTTTTTTTCTCTAATCTTTTTATTTTCTAGATTTAAATATCGATGCACATCAAATTTTCAAAACGAATTAACTGATCTCTTACCGGTCTCGAGATATTCGTATTCAAAGTTGAGTTTTGGCAATACCTAAAAAAATAGGTTTTCTTAGGTATATCTCTTTAAGGATTAGGTTTACGATCTCACCAATCGATTCTACGTACAAACATAAGTGTACCAATTTTGAGAATTTTATTGCAAAGCATTCAATTTGTAGAAAGGAAAGAAGAAAATGGCAAAATCTGATAAAATGGTAAGTGGTTGACCTTAGAGATTTTTTTCGATTTTTAGCTATTTTCAGTTTTTTCCTTCTAGAAATTACACCATTTGAGATAATAAATGTTCTCTAAATTTTTATATTCCCTCTTAGCTGCAAATATCATTATTTTTATTTTAATTATTATTAATTTAATATCGAATGAGATGGTATTATCTATTCAGAAATTTGAAATACACGTTCAATTTGTACCGCTTGAACTTGTTCATTGCAGCGCTATAATTCTCTGGCTTAAATGAGTAGGTGGTGATATATGAAAAGTGCTAAGTCTATGTAATCTTTTTCCGTTCCAAAGTTTAATTTATTTATTCATTGTGTAGTACAGCAGTGCAACACGAGCTTATGTGTTGTCCAGAGCAGAGCAAAATCAAAAAAACTAAATTTATGACTTGTCTGAAAATATACACTCGCGGTGAGATATTCACATAACTTATAAGCTGTCTCGCTACACATGAGCGAAAAAATACTACTGCTTGTTTCTGTCGGTCACAGGACGTAACTTATCTACTTTTAACATCTATTGTTTACTACTGTATTCATGTTATTTCGCTCCATGATAACCAAGTTGAGTTATACTTAAATAACAACAAGAGTACAAGTTATAATAAAACCGGTATTTACGTTTTTTAAAAGGATTTTCCTAAGGTGATCGACCGTTCCGGATTCCTTGAATTTGTCTCTGTTTTGAGTCGTTCTAATATCTTTTCTTAAATATATGAACAGGTGAAATCGAAAGTTGAGTACATGGTTTTACTCAGAAATTATATTAAAGATACAAAAATATACTAAGTAACAAAGACCAAGGAAGCCATTTGATTACCTATATTAGAATAAAATATTTTTTAAACCAGTGGTTATCAAGATACAGCACAATTTTTTTTAATGTGATTATACATATTTTTTATGCCTATTCGATAGTGTTCTTTTCTCAGAATTCAACCACGTAATAGTTTTATATCCTTTATAATAAAAATATTGAAAAAAATTCGATAGAAATTTAAACAAATTTTTAATTATAATTTAATGTCTAGTAGGCTATGGATAACAATAACAAAATCTAACGGCTGTAAATATTATCTACCTACAAAGTCTGTGTTGGTTTGGTAATTACTACTTTCATTATTAATTATAATAATGACTTATTTAATTAACGAGAAGCTTGATTTTCAAAATAAAAATTTATTTAAATTTCTATCGCATTTTTTCAAAATTTTTATTATGTAAGGAAAGTTTTTTATCCTTTGTAGGTAGATAGGTATATAAGTAATTTTAAAAATGAAATTAGAACAGCAATATTACTTATAGGCACAAGATTTTGTTGTTGTTTTCCATCCATTCTATTATAATAAAAAAGTTTCATATCTCAAATATTCCTATGTCTATTAAAAATAAAATATAACAGTGGAATATTGAATGGAATTTAATTTCAAGTAATAAATTTAGCATATGGTTTATTATGGCAATGTTGGCAGCATTGAAACCACAAAGCAGTGTGTAATAGGTATCTGTAAAAAAAATAATGTTTTTCATATAATATGTATTATACAAGTTTCTACAGTGAACTTGGTTCCCGGTATCGTTGCAGAAACGAGGCGTTCCCGCACTTGATAAAAAATTATATTTTAAGGCTTTTGAATTTTAGGAATGAAATTTTGAATCAGAAATTTTGTGCAATAACTTTACTATATCAGTACATAACACAAATGTAGTAGCAAATTAATGTTTTGTGATTTATAAACTTGTGATTTATAAACTTGGTCTCCTTTTACGATGTGAGTAGATAATAAGATACGCTATCTGGTATACGAAGAGAGAAAATTAGAATGATCTTTCATGAGTTCCATTGAAACCGTGGCTTAATAAAACTTAGAATTAGCATATCCGCGTAACCCAAATACGAGGAGTATGAACTATAATGCATTTCTGAACTTATAAATATGTAAAGCTTGAAACTTTTATTAAACCCTCAAACTAAACCTTTACAAACATAATTTCTGCAAAGTGTAGCGTCTTACCTCGTTCTAACTACTTCCTAGCTCACAGCATAGGCGTAGGCGAGTCTATTTCTCTATAGGGGTCACTAAAATTTCAAAAATATTATAATTACATTCCAAAAAATATATAAGCACCTACATTTACGAGTACTTCTTTACTAAATCGTAAAGCCTTTGTATCTTTGAAAATAGAACCTTGAGGATCAATATTATAAAGCATAATCTTCCTTTAAACAAATAAATAATTGTTAATTAAATTTATTTTTTTGTTTCAGGTTACAAATGTACCTACTACTAGAAATAGAACCTGCAAAGGTAAGATTTTGATTACATATCTATAGTCTATATATAATAAATAAGGTACCACATATTTATTTACAAAACGAAACTTTATTTAAATGAAATGTATAATGTAACAACACAGCTGATATTCCATTATTGGATGTACCAATTTGTTTCCTGCGAAGTTGATAATTAATCAAAAACAATAAAGAGATTAAAATAATGTTTATTATGATGTTTTTATGAGGAAAACGTAATAAATTTGGCTAACCCTTTTAGATTGTTATATTGGGATACATAGTTTAAATTAAATTCTTTATGACAAGGGAGTCACCATAAAAAATGGTACGATTTTTTTTACAAGGCTGGAATTTGTGCAATATAAAATTTTGCAAAGTATAATACTGTAGCGATCTCAAGGTCACGCTGCGAGCGAAGACCGTACGTTGACAGAATATTCCAGAACTTATTTGCTCTAGTATATAAGCTTCAATAGAGAAAAACACAGGGCAGTCTGACATTAGTATGAGTAATAAAATAAATAGTTGGTGCTATAAATATCGGGTAAATAAATAGTGCCTAGTATTAAATGTTTAAATCTGTAAGTTTTGATCTATAATTATTACTCTTATATTTAGTGTTTATCTTTGTTCATTCATATTATTACTTATTTTTATTATCTACTACTCGTTCATTAAACATTGTTGTATAAACATACGTGCATCATTAATTTTTACATTTCATCTAAATAGATATACGTTACAATACTTTTCATTCATAATATTCTTAGAAGATACTACCGCTCTGGTTTTTCGTAACGCCGAGAAAGAAAAAATTACACAAAAACATATCTGACACATACTTATGCACAGATGATACAAAAGTCAAATAATAAGATAAACGTCAAAGAAAACTAACCTAAAAGTCATATGAAGAGTACGTAGAGTATTCTAGCCGGAATTTTTTTGTTTTATGTAAATATTTTATTACACTATAACTACAGATTTGTATACATGGAATATAATTTAAATTACATGTGAACAATAGAATAAAAACTACCTTAGTTTACATTTCGTCTGCAAAAGTGAGCTATACATTTTGATTTTGATTCGTAACGTTTGGACAAATGGCGTTCTATTGAGACATGAAATCGAAGCCTATTTTCAAAAAATTATATCTACAAAACTATGTATTTTACATATATTGTAGCTACTAGACTTTAAGACAAAAAAATAGAACAGAAAATGTGTTATCCCATTTAAGTGAAACTCACTATCTGTAGGTACCTACTCTATTTTTCGCAGTTGATCTTTTTATCACCAATTTCTGCCGCAAGAATTATTAAACTAACATTTTTGTCGTATACGCATAGCACAGATGAGATTTTTAATCGCTATCTCATTATCGTACGGTTTACAGTAGGATATATATGTTATCTGCGTCTAACTGACAATAATAATAAAATAGGGACAGTAGTATAACCGTCGTAACAGACATGTTAAATATATAAAAAGCTTGAATATGTCATTTATGTCATTCATATCATTCCTGTCATTGATGATGATGATTTTAGCGTGGATAGTTTGTGCTACAGTGTTGGTAGTTTCGTTAGTTTACTATACAACTCTTTGCGTATGTTTCATCCATTTTTATATTTGTATATAATATTGTCAGCTTTGACATTTATTTACTTCGGAAATCACACGATTTCTTCCGACAATATTATATCAGTCCCCACCCCTCCAAAAATTGAATGACAAGGTTGCAATTGATGACATGAGAATCAACAGCAACAAAGTGTATTTGCAATTTACAACAACTTTTCCCTCGTACGCTTGTGGCGCAATCTTGCGTCCACCCCAACAATTTGTTCTCCGTATGAGGTACACCTGTGTTGGCAGGCGTTAGGTGTCTCATTATCTTGTTTAAACAATATCTCGCCGCTTTGATGTCGCCGTGCCGGGGTGCGAACCCAGCGCAGAATGTTAAGTGACATAAGATAAGGGTAACACCTTACATGCTGCTTGTACTAACGTGGCTTTATAACTAGATATGCTTACATATGTCGCCTGGAATATCATCGTTATTCTACACCTACATCTGCTTCTTCGCGCAAGGGTAGTTTACTTGCATTTCAGTGGGGTTTGTTGGCAGGTTAAGGACTTCAAAAGTGAAGACGTGTCAAGTCGTTAAATGTAATATTTAAAAAAAAAAGTGCTACAATGTGTAGATGTCTCCTCTTTCTATGGTTCATCCCTTTTTTTCAGTTGTTTATCCCGTTGTCCCAAAACATTTTCAGGACATTGTCCTGGTTTTTATATTCAGTTCAAAATTCATTACTTATATTATCTATCGATGATTATCAGGTTTTGTCCTAGTTTTCAGGCATTTTCTTCTTTTTTTGGGACTTATGTATCAATGTATCGATATTTGTAATTTCATTATTTAACTTGAAAGAAAGAAAGTGTATAAAGAGATGAAAAAAATGTAATAAAATTATTTAAGGATTTTTAATTTAAGCTTGGTTTATGCAGTTTTATCATAGTCATTGTCGTAATCTGAATCACTCATAATCAGTCATAATCATAAAAATGAACATAAGAATGTAAAACGTTAATTATATAATTATAATTTGACAATTATTGTAGAATTGTCAAATTAGATATTTTCAAACTTGCTTTCTTAACATGTTAACATAAAGAAAGAAAAAAGTACTGTATGCTTGTATTGCTTTTTTAAGCACGTCACTACAAGTATTATCTGTAATTGGGAATTCTAGCTTAATCGAATTTAGAGAAATTAGTTTAAAAAATAGAAAGAATATTTATAATAATGAATATTAATAAAAAAATAAAATGCTGTAATAAAATTATTACAAAATTGGAGGCATTTGTTATAGCGTGACGTTTTAAAAGATACGAATGTTTTGATTGGCAAGTGAAAAATCATGCCATCAAGTCTGACGAGTGACGAATGAGCTTGAATAACACAACGGGTGTGACCTTGACTCACAGTAAACTTCAGTTGTCTACTTTTAATATGTTATTAGTTGAATTTGTCTCTTATATATTAACTTTTATTATTTCTTTTACATATGTTACAGTATTATTTATGAGATTAGTGCATAAATTACTTGTTCATGTGTAATTTGTTAAAAGTTTGCATCACTAGTGTCACTGCTATTCTCAGACAGTTTATATTTGAACATTAAATATCAAGGTAGACTTATACTGTATTGTATATTTATTTTTTATAAATATAATATAGAAACAGCACATACTACAAGAACATTTTGGTCCACGAAAAAAACTGTTTGGCTAGAAAATCCAAATTCCTAATGTCACATTGATTATTTCAAATTAGGAATTATGTAACTCGCTAATAATATAAACATTTTCATCGGATTTTTACCAATAGTCTTTCTGTCCCTCATACTTTAAAATGAAATTTTAAAAAAAGTAGTAGAATAGTATATTAAAACATAAGTTGTAGAAGGCAACCTTTTCAAGCACGAGTTTGAATTTCGGGAACGAGCGCGAAGCAGCGAGTGCCCGAACGAACGAGTGCTTGAATTGCCTTCTATAACGAATGTTTTATACTATTTTTCCTGAAATCGGCCAGTAATCTATCAAATGGCTGCCGCAAAATAGGCAGGGAAATCCAATTTCCCTGCCTAGGCAGTGGTAAAATACAATGTTGCCAACTCTATTTTGACAAGTAGGTATATTTATATTTCAATACGAAACACTGTTTACGTGACCAATAAATAAAATTCAAATGTTTATAACATGTAGTATTTATACTAAATAAACTAAATTTAGAAGATCAATGCATTTAACAAATTACAATAAAAAAAATAATTTCTTAATTTGTGATCTGGCAACCATGAGCTTGCCCTGCGTGCCATGTGACAGCTAAACAAACAACAGAGCAGGTTGACACATAACCTCAGTAGCCTACAATGACAGTTACTCGTAAAATACATATAGGTTATGTATAAATACATATATTATTCGTTGATTTTAAAATTTTGTACGATTTCAGAAAAAATATAATACATATCTCGTCAGGGAGGTACCTTTTCATGACTCATTCATGGTTATTTGCCTCGGCCTGCGCCTCGGCAAACAATCTCCATATTCGTCATGAAAAGATTAACCTCCCTGCCATGATATGTAAATAACTATTCTCTGTTTCGGCTTTTATTTACATTATATTTTATAATAATATTTGACAATTTCCATTAAGGGATTTTTTTGATAGAATAGTTAGGTTGGTGACAGTGATTTCTGTTTCGTTTATACATAGTAACACAAGCAATTTGTCTCATGGCCTCCCAAATAAATTAGAATTACTTTGTCAGTTGCCTAGATATTTTGTGTATTTAATGCAGTCATGCCAATCTCAAATAACAAAATATAACCAAAAATCGTTTAAGAATGAAGCTCCTTCTAACATCAATAAGCGTGCTGGAATATGATATTCTAATTCCGAAACAGAGAAACCCTTTTCTATATCAAAGCTGGAAGAATTTGTACGTAAAGATCAATGAATAGTATTATTGCCCTCACTTAAACATAATTTTAGTTTACATTTATGTATCATAGACATTTATAAGTCATATGCACTTGTCATCTCGTCATAATCACAGTCACAGAATTAACATTAATCCAATTTAATATTATGCATATAACTACGACAATGACACAGGTGCATAAACGCGGCTTAAACTTGATTTAATTTTTAGGACCATGATTTTGATTATTACAATGACTAAGATAAAGCTACATAAACCAGGCTTTAAGGAAGAAATTTCTAAATTAGTAATTTTGAGTAATTTATTCTAGTCTTACGCGTTTCAATAAAACTCAACAACTAACTTCTTCAAACAGCTTTATTTTCAGGCAATATATTAGTAACTCAGAATATATTGACAGAAAATAAATAACATTTTCATAGCGTACTCGCAAGTTTGTCCACTTGCATAGCTTACTAGCACACTGCAACCAATTATTTATTTGCTATACACAAACATAAAGCAGATTTAGAGAGGCTTCTCTTAAATAAATATCTAGTAGTGACACAAAAAAGAATCACCTAGATTTATCAACGGTTAATGATATTCCTATTTCATTTTGTTTATTTAAAAAAATATTTATATGATTTGTTTGGTATTATTATTACATGTATTATAATTCATTGGAAATTGAAAAATGCCTGGATTTTGTGATTTATAAATATGGTCACCCTACAGATCACTTTTTATTAACTTTAATAGCAGACAATTTTTAAAAAGATTATAAGATATAAAAGACATAAAATATTTAACTATTTCAATATATCTTTTTAATAATTATTACAATTGAATCTCGATATGATGGATGTTAAACGTTAAACTAAAGTAGTCGTTGTACTGAAACCAGAGCACAATCTAGAGCAGGCAAAACTTTTCCAGAATATGCTCTGTTTTCAGTAGGTCAAGAATTAGAGAAAAAATTCTGAGAGCTCTAATTCTTAACCCACTGAAACCAGAGCAGCCAAATCTGCTCCAGAATGTGCTCTGGTTTCAGCAGGCCAAGAATTAGAGCACATGCTCAAACGTGCTCTAATTCCCAGCCGGCTGAACTAGATCAACTTCAGGGCATAAGATGCCCTGGAAGACGGTCTAGCCAAACCACCAGGCGGGGCGGAGACCCAAAGACCCACTACCGCCCCGACGCCCCACAGAGCAGGACTGAGTATTTCCTAAGACGCGCATTATTACCGGTCATATGGATTCCTATTGGCTGATATTCAATCTAAAATTTTAGCTGTACTAGTGGAAATTTTTAAATGAAAATTTGTATATATGAGTACTTTAATGCGAGGAATTCAGTGATAATATTTTTAAGGTTGCAACTCACTTATTTCGGGGTAGAAGTCAGTTACTTAAAAATAGAAGAAGGCAAAATAATTCTTTAAATTAATAACAATTCAGGTTTTTACTACTGATGTACTAAAGAAAATTTTCCTTAGGACTTAGGGGTATGAGCCCCAGTGCCCCCATGTAGTCGGCGCCCATGCTAACGAACGATAATGTGCTAGCATATCCGATTTTTCCTTAATTTTCCATAAATAAAATAGTTATATAATATAAATAGTTTGTAATAATTTCAATTTGAAAGTAATGTTCGTGATACAACAGAGGCAAAGAATAAAGTTCTTTTAAAACTGTAGTAATATAAACAGTAATAACATAATTCTATTTCCCAGTAAATTATGCAGAAGTAAATTTAGTGCTTTTTGGCCTGGTTTCATACTCCGTAAAGTGTGGATAATTTTTAGGTTAGAATGAAACATTGCATGTCGGTGAAGCACAGCACACTTTCCGTGTTGAACTTTTTATCTTAAAAATAAGTTGTAATGCATTCCAGAAATTATTTTAACTTAATAAGCTCGTTGTACGTGTAACTACAATTTAAATGCGCAAAGTGATGGCTTTAATTTCAAACCAGATTTTATCGTGTCAGATCTTAAACTAGAACAGCTAGCGTTCGTGGTTTAATAGGGTTAAGTGACCTGTGGTCCTCACAACCCGAATTCGAATTAATTCGTTTTATAAAAATTACTTTTCCGAATGCGTTTAAACTACATAGAGTCGGTTTTTCAATTGTCTGTCACGAGAAATAATTATTACTCTATAATATTGAATAATATTTAAAAAATATGATGTACCCAACACATTACCTCCCGCCATTGTAGTAATATATTCTATAAAAGTATTTCAGTACATTCAATTTGTAGTCTTATAATTAGTTTGTTATTGCAGTTCACAATATTTCTAATTCTTTTCATACTTAAAATTTCCTTCATAAAATTTGTATAATAAAAAAAAAAACAGCTATTTTTGACGTTACTAAAACCAGAACCAAACATATCTTGATTCACGCAAGCAAGTATATTCCTTATATATTTCTTCTATCTTTTTAATTTTACAGTAAAACTACTTCATATTTATTTATTTCATCTTTTAAACTAACTCACATCAAATTTGACATTATATATCAAATTTTGTGAACAAATGAATAAACTCATCTGTTTTATAGAAATTCCTGAGCCTAAACGATATGAAAAATTAGTGTAATTTATATATTTTTCTTATTTAGCTAGAAGTTATATATAAACGTAAATATGCAGATCGATAGAAAATTTAAAAAACATTATATGTAATAATAACGTAATTTGCAAAAAATGGTATTTAGAGGTATTTTTTGAAAAACGGTTTAAAGTTTTAAGCAAAGTACTACTTCCTGTTAATCATTTTATTTCTCAACTTGTGTGATTCCAGCACTCGACTTCGTCTGGTGCCGAATTTTCACCCCACTTGGAAAATAGGCGATTTTCTGCACTTGTATAATATACTATTTCTCAGGCTTCGCACACGATATCAGGGTAACATAATAACTGTGAACAATTGTCTACTTTATGCATTGTTATTAAAATAAAAATTTTAACACTTTTTGACAGTTGTAAAAAATAAATAAAAAACATATTTAACATAACACAATAAACCTACCTATAAAGAGGTATTTTATTTTGTTAAGGTAATAATGTCTGTATTCAAATCTAAATTTTATATTCCGTTCGAGAAACGAAGTAAATACCACTGATTTTTATTTAGAAACAGCGGAAGAAATATAAACATTTCATATTCCATCACAAATTTGGAATATTTGGTGTTTCGGTTTTGTTTAACCCAAATTTGTATTCAATAAAATTAGCATATTTTTGCTCTGTTATCAACAAATATTTGCGTTCTACTTGGAAATATAATTAGTGTTATTTCTCGCTGTAATAATAACGTAAAATTGCCAGCAACGGTAACCTTTGGCCATTGAATTAATTGACATATTTATAGCAACTTTATCTCAATTGTTATCAATGCCAACTCGATAAATCCAAACATCCCCATAATTTAGCGGGGGATTAGTGGCCATTTACTTGTATTCCAGGCTGTAGAACAATTGCGTAGGAGGAGCACTCGCACACACACAAATGATGCATGTTTAGAATAGATTAGTATAAATTGAAATATATGTTTCAACCCTCCGAGGTAACATTAGAAGGGTACGCCGTCTGCTTGGATCGAAACGGTGTATTATCCAATGAAATGGAGATCTTCTGTTATTTTTAGAAATGTTTTATCGGATTTTTTGTAAACAGTGAACCGGAAGAGAGCGTCATACGACTTTTTATCTGAGATACCACATTACGAATACTTTAGAATTGATTTTTTTTAATAGTAATAGCCGATTTTTTTGCGATAAATGCTACAGTTAACTACGATGGATTGTAATTATGAGGATAAATGTTAAGTGTAAATACCAGGGGCGCACTCAAGGGTACGGTTCGTGGGCAACGTTGGCCTGATTTAAATCAACTGATTTTTGTAATAAAAATTTTTAACAAAGATAAAAAAATTATAATAAAAATTTAATATAATAATAATTATCAAAATATGTTCTATGTATAATAATATCTTAAATTGAAATGATATTCTATCACTTTAATTGTCATATAACGGAAGAAAAATATAAGTATTTAAATGAGTAATTAAAAGTAAAAATTCTTTGTCATTGTTCTTAGTTTTATTCAAATAAATTGTTCTAGTTTTATTCCAGATTTCGTTTTCGTTTATAAAGTATTTATATTCTTTTCATAACAAAAAAGTGCAGTTGTGCAGTAACATTGAGATATCTTTAAAAAAAAAATTATTCAATGATTTGTTTATTTTTCTTTTGAGCTTGAGAACTACTTGAGATTCTTTATATCCTTGTTTGAAAACGTATCTTGATAATTAAAAACTCACTCTTATAAACTTTAAATTACCAATCGACAGATTCAAAAGGCAATATAGAAAATTTTGTTTTATGTGGCTAAAAAAAAGTAAATATAGTAGACTTATTAAAAAATTGAAGAAGTTGCTAACAGTACATTTTGTTTTCTTAAAAAACAAATAATAAACTTCCACCTGAAAAAATATAATACACCATGTTTATAATTATATAGCATTTATTGAATATTCTTATGGAATATTAACAGAAGAAAAATATAAGAATTTGAATATGTAACTAAAAGCAATTTTTTTTTGTTATTTTTCCTTGCTTTATTAAAATGAATTGTTTTGTTTTTATTATAGATTTCGTGTTTGTTTATGAAATAAAATATTTATATTGCTTTATAAAACACTTAAAAAGTGCAGTTATTACTCAGATATTTTTAAAACTTAAAAAAATAAAAAAAATATGATTTATTTGATTTTTTTTTAAATCAATGATTTTTTATTTTTTTCAATAAATAGTGATTTTGCCAACACTGATTCAAAGCTAGTGATCTTGCAAAAAAAAATATCTGAGGCGCATTTTGGTTAATATGCAACAGATTTTGTTTAACTATTTCTCACATAAAAAACCCTATAATGCACTTTCCATATTAGCTGGAGTTCGGCACACACACATTAGGTCATAAATCTTGATATTTATATATTTATAAGAAATCTCCTACTCAGTACGAAAACTAATATAATTAACTGCTAAAAATAATGAAAAAAAAATCCTATGGTGCACTTCCCACATCAGCTAGACTTCGGCAAATGCATAATTAGCACACACACACATCATAAATCTTGATATTTATATATTTATAAGAAAACTCCTCCTCAGTGCGAAAACTAATATAATTAACTGCCAAAAATAATGAAGCACCCTTTCATATCTCCCGCCTACTATAATAAATGTAGGTGGGGACCTCCGCCGTGTGTAGTTTGTGTGACACCTGACCCTTCGCCCGAGGGACTGAAAGCATTGGTCACTTTGTCTGAGGTCAACCCCAAGCCCCTTTCTCCCTTCCCCTTCCTACGCCCCTGTACCACTTCTTATGTAGACTCACATATCAATTTGCAAGAGGTATAATATAACATTTTATTAATATTAAATTTAGTAAACAAATGGAAATGTGATAGATAATTTATTTATGTTTTAATGTATAAATATAGTGAGAGAAATAAATTATTATTTCTTAGGGAGGTTTCATTGTGAATTAACTAAAAGTAGAAAATTTTATGTTTATTTCAAGTTATAATTATTCTAACATAAAAATATGTTTACTTATATTTATTAATTTTTTTGGCGACATGACAATTTAATTTTTGCAAAGGTTATATTATTTTAATATTATACAGGGTGTTCGTTTTAAGAGGCTAACCATTGTGATCTCCAAAAACGTAAGAAATACGAAATCGGGTAAATTGGGGTGAAGTTGCCACATTAGTTGACCATTTCCATGTTTTTGTTTTACCTAAAAAATGCATGGGTCACTAGATATAAGCAAAAAACTGATTTTGGGTAATTTACTTTTTGACTTATAACTTTCTTGTTTTAATTTATACAAGTTTCTAATTTGCACATTCTATAGACTCTTTTTTACGAGGAATTGACAGCGAGCTTCAAAATTTTTATAGCTCGAATACTTTTCGAGAAATGTACACTAACTATAAATTTTCGTATGGGGCTCAAAGTTATCTTTACTACTGATAAATAGATTTTTTTTCTCTTTCCAATGATATAAAACACATGTACATTAAAGTGAAAATAAATTGAAATTAGAAAATTTTTGGTTTTATTCATTCCGGTCAAGTGTGCTTTAGAAACAAAATTAAAAATCTATTATTTCAAACAAATTTTTATATTTCAATTCAATATTCGCCTAAATTTCCACGAAACAGAAGCAAATACGTCGAGTGCAATTGTTCTGGATAAAGTTGAAAATGTTTCTAAAATACAATTTTAACATATAAAATCACATTTTCGTAATTTCTTGTTTCTCAAATTATTTTAGGTAAAAAAAGCTTAAAATAACAGTTGTACAGATAATAACAGTAGCCATGGAATTGAAAAAATAACAAATTTTTATCGGTGTGACCGAAAAATCGCTAAGTTGTAAATAGTAATTAAGCAAAGATTAAAGTTTTATTTAAAAATTACAACCATTGTCAAATAAATTTATCAAATACTTCTAAGTTTGTTATTGTGCCGATTATACAAAAAATATAATAAACTAATGAGATCGAGACAAAATTGACTTAAATTATATGAAATATACCTACTATGATTATGACTATTACAATTTCATCGAATATAAACACGTACTTGCATTGTAGCTTAAATAATTATTGTCGTATGAAATTATTTATAAAGATAATAAAAAATTACAAAATTATAAAGATAGCATGTGTATCATTTATAATTATCATGATAATCATATTAGCAGATATTGTATAAAATATAACAAAATGATTATACGAATTTAATTTTATCTAAAGTAATAAATTTTATGTTTAAGAGATTTGGAAATTCCTAGAAATTTTAAACAATTCCAAGAATTCTGACTAGACTACCTTATTAAAAGTTGTAAAATTAAATCTTTAAAGATATTTAAGTATTAAATTTTGCTCGTCATTTCAATTAAATGATTCTAAGAATTGGAAAGTAGGTTAGATTCAAATAGGAAAGAAACAATTTTTAATATATTTTTCCATTATTTATTAATAATTATTTATTAAAATTATAAATATTTTGTTCCTGCAACCCTACAATGTTTGCAATGTGTATTGCTAGGGACATCTCTTGATTAGTAGCAGAACTTAAAATAAAATTTAAAAATTATATTTTAATCAAATTATTAACAATATATCTACATTATATTATCTATGTAATGCGAAATAATCATTACTTTCTGTAGTAAGTTAGAAATTTGAAGAAAAGTATATTCTCATGCCATCTATACATTTTTCTTGGAGTTATATGTTTCGTCGTACAGTTCACAGATGTCGCTACACTTGACAGCAGGAAATATTGACGTAGCAGGAATACATACGAGGTGAACTTATTGCATTTTAGCATTAAAAATTATAGTAGCTATAAAAATAAAATAGTTGTTTAATTTTTAAAGTTTGTATGTACCTACGTAATAGCCTTGAAAATAAAGCAACATTATTGAATATACAATACAATAATAGGCATTTAAACATGTGAAAACAGTTATTGGTAAATAAAAACTGTCCTGCTAAAAACTAAGTGACAATATTGCATAGGATGACACTACATGTATTTCTACAATTTTTTTTATACAGACTATTTCATTTTAATAACACAATTCAACGAAATTTGCAAAAAAGTATATTTTTTCACGTGATAATTATATGATTCTATATACAGCTGTCAATTCATGGTTATGAAAAATAGTGTATTATACACTGAGGGAGTAAAGTGCAAGAGCATTCTGAGAGAGAAGTTTATTTCACGAGCCGTAGGCTAGGGAAATAATCACTTGAGAAATTTCAGTTTTCTTAGTTTAGTCCTGTGGTATATACATTATTTAATTATATTTATATAACAATCAAGTACATGACAGTTTTGAAAACAAAAGATCATTATGCACATTTTTTGTAAGGTAGGCTAGGTTACATACATACAGTGTGTGCAACGAAATACGGAACATAGGACTTTAAATGGGATTTCAAAAAATTGCGGATACTCTCTCGCTGATAGATTTAGAGCAAAAGGGATTTAATATGTAAAGTCACATTTTCTTAATTTCCTGCTTGCTTAATTTTTAAAACATGTTTTATTTTTTATTTTAATTCCTTGGGTATCGCTATTTTTGGGGTGATTTACGTCATTTTTATACGTAATTTTTGAGCTTAGAAGGCATGCCACATTAATGTTTCGTATTGATTCAGATGCAGAATTTTGTTCCCTACAACAGTTATTTGAAATTTTTTACTTAAAATAATTAGGGTAGCAGGAAATTACGAAAATATGATTTTACGTTTAAAATCCCTGTGTTCTGATGTTCGAGTCACCATCCTGTATATTAAATAATATCAAATGTAACACCCTCATTAAAAATTAGACAGCCATGGAAATAACAGAAAATATCTATGTGATATTTTAGTGAAGTATTTCTGATTTTAATATTTATTGTCTGTATTTATATTTTAAATGATGAATTTAGATTCCTTTTCCTAAATAATGGATTTACAAGTATTACAAAAATATAAAATTATCTATAATGACATGTCATTAACTGTCACAACTGTCACATAGATATTTTCTTTTATTTCTATGGCTGGTCTGATTTTTAAAGAAAATGTTACATTTTATATTTAATAAATCTCGTACTGCAGACGTGCTGTTGCATTAATTATGATCTTATCTGATGTAGAATTTAACTTTGTACTTTTGTAGTTTTGCTCTAAATCTATCAGGACAGATAAAGTATCCGCCACTTTTTGAAATTTCATGCTAAAGTCCTATGTTGCCGTTTTGTTACATACCTTGTATACATACTTGATTCCGTGGTAACAAAATGCTTGTTTATTGCTTAAATCACCCAGGGATTAAATTCATATTTAACCCTCAGGGATTAAAAGTGTTACTTCAGTCTTCGGAAATGAAGAGTAAAGTATCCTTTTACTCCCGGAAATGCAAAAAAGTCATTTGCATACTGAACGTATAAGTCTTTTGCACCCAGCAATTTTTTTGATGAAAAAAATAGTCACATTTAATCAAACCTGTCATTTATTGTCTTCTTCGCTTTCTAATATTATTTTAATTATAATAAACTACAACGTGTTAAAATATTTCGTACAAGCTGTCAAGAGTCAAAGAATAACTGATTTGATAAATGTCAAAATTTTCTCTTTGCATTTTTACTAATTCTGGGACATAATTTTCGAAAAAAATTTTGATTCTAGATTGCGAAATATTTTTGTATTTTCGATTTCAAAATTAACATTTTGCAACCTAGAATCAAAAATAACTATTTAAATTGCGGGACGTAAGGTTATACACATGAGATTTTTATAAATGTATAATGAATTCCTAGTAGCCTTTGATTCATAAATGCATTCAATTGTTTTAAATGACAGAGAAGCCATTATTAATTTAAAATACAACTCCATTCTTGAAATTCATGACTGTACGTCATACTCACGGCCAATTTTCGAAACCAATATATACAATTAATATTCTAATAGCAATAATAAGGTCGTAAAGTAATATAAGGTTATACGCGTGTTGAAATATTATATATTATTACGCCATAATGACGTATGAGTACAATTGAAAAAACAGTAATTATTTCACTATACTTATTAGATACATTTTTAATATATAATATTTTTATTATAAAGTTGTAATCACTGTTACTAAAATAAAGTTTGTTGTACATATTTCAGTTGTTTTATAGCATTCATTAAATATTTATAGCAATTTATAACGGTGTTAAATTTTCAGCTGTTTTAACAATAATATTTGGAGTTTACGTAATAAAATATATATTTACCTTCACAAAGTTTATTCCACTATAGCGTACTACAATCAATCATTTTTTGTTGTAGTGTCATTATCAAGGACATAGATTACTCGTAGAATAGAATTTACTATTATAAATTTTTATCTAGTTTTTATTGTACACATTTTTTGTGGCGACAAAAAATATATAGAGCATGTTACTAGTATTGTAATATCATGAATATAATAATAATTATGTATTGTAAGTATATTTCAAAAATAATTTACTAAAAAAAAGTCTCTTAAAAATTTATTTTTGGGAAAAGTGAAAAATTGCATGTGTTACCAGAGCAACAATAATAATACTGTGCTGCAATTGTTAGCAATTGTTTAAGCATGGAAATCTCGAGAACTATAATGCCCATTTGCACAACTTATGGTTAAATACGAAACTACAGGGTAACAAAAAAGTGCATATCGAAATTTTGACAGTACTATATAATAACCCATATGACATTTTGTTTCGATACGTTATTGTTAATTTAACCAATATTTAAAATTTTTACTATAACCTGTACAATTGGACATAAGAGATACAAAGTCGGTTAAATTAGACAAAAGTTGCCTCATTTGGGGCATTTTATACATGTTTTTGTTTTTCCCAAAAAATGCAAAGGTGACTAGATATAAACAAAAATGTAAATTTTTCATTTGTTGGTTTTCTGCTAGTAACTTTTTTCTTTCAATACAAAAAATATTATGTGGGGGTCTGTTTATATTTACATATGTTTTTGTTTTCCCAAAAAATTCATATGTGACTAGATATAAACAAAAATGTAAATTTTTCAATTGTTCTTTTCTGCTTATAATTTGTTTCATTCAGTACAAAAAATATTTTAGCTTGGATATTATTCAGGCAATTTTTAAGGACGAATTTACTGCAGTACTCAAACTTTTATTTCGCATAAGGTTATCAAGAAATTGATACAATTTTCAAATGGGCCACAAAATAATAATTAAATTAAAGCAATTACTTTTATTAAAATCTATAAAAAATAAAAAAAAGTCAGAAGTGATCATTTCATGTTCTTTGAATAACAACCTGGTTTAGATAATTCGTTTGTTATTGTTTATTAAATAATTTCCCTGTTATTATTCATTTAATTATTAATTAACTATTAATCAAATATCGCTGCGTAAATTATTAAAAATTACGCAATCAACAATTAAAGAGAGCGTATTTTGTATTTTAAGTGTATTATCATATGAAGATATAGAATATTTTACAAAGAGAAAAGAAAGAAAAGTGCCAAAACTAAATTTTATGTTTATCAATACAGAATTGGTGTTATTAGACTGGATAATTCGTAATTAGGAAATTTTATATGCAATTTGTAACATTACTATAGCAGTAAAATTTATTATAGAAAATATGGTTTAAACCAGTTTCGGACGGTTTTACAGTTTTAACCACTGACTTGGTTTTTTTTAAATATGATTTCTTGCCAACCCTCTTTTCATGATTGAACATACAATAGAGAAAGCATGTTTCCTTGTTTTCGTTTTCTAAGCATCTATATCAACTAGAATTATGCTCAGATGCATCAACAAGGCTTAAATTTTAAGCCACACAAAAATTTGAGGTGGACACCACACTTCATTTAAACTTATTTCACTTGAAAGTGAAATTATTCTACGGTTAATCATTTTTCAACTTCCATTCGTTTCATATCTTCGAACTTCCCTTCGAAATGGATCATCTTTTGAAAATTTATTAAAATGTATATCACTATTCCTTGTTGCTACATACACAATAGTATATTGTGCAACAAGTGCAGAAAGTGCGATTTTGCACGAATGGCATTTAAAGTTTGTAATTCGTACAACTAAGTTTTCTATAACCACACTACGTACAATAAAAACAAATAAACGTTAGAAACGTTTGAAATAACAAATTTCATATTTGCGCATGCTCACAGATAAATTGACTGACAACTATGTATATGAAAAATAGAATGTGTCCTGTTTTCAACACATTTACGATCGTATAGAATATGTCAACCAATGATGACCCAAAATGATGCAAGATCTTGTACAATTTATAAGCTAGTCTAAAACGACCTTTAGAAAAATTCAACTAAGTCGACCTATTTTCTATTTTTCTCTGAAACTAAAAGAAAATTTGAAAAACTGAATTGGCCATTTTGGAACATGAAAAACTTTTATCAAGAATACATATTTTCGTAAAATGAAAAATAAAAATGTTTCCCCATTTTGCAACTCGATCCGTAGACATACTGAATAGATACATATTCAAATGTATCTTACCAAATTAACATTTCGACCACAATAACGTATTAGCTATCATTATTTTCAGTTTCATGGTATAATTTTTTGCCTATAAGCTGTCATTATGTACCTTGCATAAATTTACTTATTCAAAAATTATAGGGCATCTTAGTAAAGTTTTCTCTCTGATATCATTCAGCTGGAATTTTACCTGAATAAACCTATTCCTTTTTTTAACTGTCTGTTAAAATTCGTTGAAAAAATTTGGCTATGTAGTGATTAGTTAGCGGTCAAGTTTCGCAATCCAGGTATTGTATATTCGAATTTTTGAATTTTACGGAAGCATGGATGTTTTTATGTGTGTCTTTTATTCTATTGTATCGCCCTCGTTAGACTGCATATGACCTTATTAGTTGAGCGGTCAGAAAACAGTAGAGGAATAATAAATAAATAATTATAAATGTAGCACTCGCGGCTTATTATCAATTGCTGGGTGAGTCAATCTACTTTATAGCAAATATTTGTAGTCTTTTTTAAATGGAACATCTATATATTTTTATATTTTTTCAATTGCATTTTATTTCGCTATACGGACATATAAATTTTGTTTTAGTTTTCCGCGGCGTTGCCAAGTTATTCCGTTTAATCTCTGAAAAAGATCAAATACACGCATTGCTTTATAAAGACGTACTGAAATTATTTTATTAGTAAGAATTTTTTCTGTACAATTGTACAGGGTATTCAATAAAGCGAATCATATTTATTTTACGACTATAACTCGTCATTTTCAAATGGAACACTCTATATTTTATAGTTCAGTTGGGTGTCTTTTGTATTATCTTCATATGTTATTAAAGGTATCCTATGCCTAAAATCAATTTTACGTTATGTTATTTGAGTGGACGAATAAATTCTGTTAATAAATTTATACAGAATTTCTAACAACAATAGAGATATCGTAGACCTACTATTTACGAACTGTTATTGTGTAGTAACAGCCAAACGAGAGTCAAAAATGACATTTAGACCTCGACAGCGAGTTGTCGTTACTTCGCAGGAATGGGGTATTCCAGTATTAAAGAAATTCTTATTGGATATCATTGTTTACCATATATAAGTAATATTAAAGTGAATATAATAATTACTTTTCTGATTTTTAATACCATAATATCAAAATGAAATTGTAATGCATTTGAATCGAGTACGTAAAATTCAGTATCAGCCATGTTGTGATGAAGAAGGCACTCGCTTCAGCCTATTGGCTCTTGTTCGAACGCGCCACGCCTCTGACTCAGACCTACGAATGTATGTTCTCAGCTGGTTCTCAGTGCCTGTGACGTCACACGCACGGCCGATTTTCTAGGGAGTAATTTATTGAAACTTTAAAAAAAAAATTTCTGGCGTGTTTGAAACCTTTCGGCGAAAAGAAAAAATATGGGTCTAATATTTTTATGCATAGAATAACATATTAAAAAATGAAAAAAACTTGGAATACCCCATTATGAAATATGAGTAAATTTTACCTATTAAATTCATAGCTCGAATTATATTTGCTTGATTATTTCACGAATGACAACAGTTCAAACATAAAATTTTTGATATAAGCAAAATGTAACCATGACTATGATACTGCAGTTTTATCAAATTTCTTCACTGAAAAACTACCTGTGACCACCAAATGAAGCATTGTGATTGGGTGAAAATAACGTGTGTGAAATTTTGAATTTTTCGCGTAACTCAAAAACAATTAGCCGTAGACTATTTTCAAATGAAATAAATTTAAATAAAGTACAGCAAAAATGTATTAAATTTAATAGGCATACGAGGAAGCCATGTGGTGTCCATATCAGTTTTTTTAATTTGTAATTTTGTGTAATTTTTTATTAGCTACACCTACACATAATGCAGGTTTTTCTCAAATAAATATTCAGTTGTTCGACAAAAAAAATTGCCTAGATTTATAAACGATTATTCCACACACTTCATTTTCACCCAATCAAAATGCTTTATTTGAGGGATAGTTTTTCAGTGAAGAAATTTGATAAAACCACAATATCATAGTCATGGTTTCATTTTGTTGATATTAATTTTTTTTTAAACTCTTGTCATTTGTGAAATAATCAAGCAAATATAATTCGAGTTATGAATTTAATACGTAAAGAATACTCATAATTCCTGCGAAGTAACGACAACTCGGGTCAAAAATGACTCTTAAATCATTTTTCCAATAAATTCATAGCTCTTATTATATTACTTATGAAAAAATTTGATAAAGCCATAGTATCATAGTTATGGTTACAATTTATTGATATCAAAAATTCTATGTTTAAACTGTTGTCATTTGTGAAATAATCAATCAAATATGAATATGAATAATACGTAAAAATTACTCATAATTCCTGCGAAGTAAGGACAAATCGGGTCAAAAATGACTCTTAAATCACTCCAGCTTCGCTTTTGTGATCTAAATGACATTTTTGACATTCGTTTGTCTATTACTACGCAACAACTATTTTTCCAATAAATTCATGGCTCTTATTATATTACTTATGATAAACGCTATTCCTTAGTCTTTATATACCGGGTGTCCCAGCTCGACCGACACATGGGAGTTTTACATGGGAAATAAGTTAATTATGAATAGTATCTCCCCAGTGCAAGATATTAACTTGAAATTTTGTATACTTATCGGAGAATATTAATTCTATGGATCACACTTATTTGAAATATAGAATTTCGTCTGCAGGGCGAGATTTATTAAATTTAAAATCTAATATTTTCGTTCAAAATCAGACAGCCATGGAAATAAAAGAAAATATTTATCTGACAGTTTAGTGAAGTATCACTGATTTTAATTCTTATTCCCTGTATTTTAATATTATTTAAGTTGAATTTAATTTCTTTTTGTTAAATAATATATCAATATTACAAAAATATAAATATCTACAATGGCATGTCATTAACTGTCAGAACTGTCACATAGATATTTTCTTTTATTTCCATGGCTGACTGATTTTGAACGAAAATGTTAGATTTTATAATTTAATAAATCTCGTCTTGCAGACGAAATTACCTATTTCAAATAACTCTAATCCATAGAAATAATATTCCCCAATAAGCGTACAAAATTTCAAGTTAATATTTTGCACTAGGGAGATACTATTCATAATTAACTAATTTCCTATGTAAATCTCTCATGTGTCGGTCGAGCTGGGACACCCGGTATAAGTGTTTTTTAGTTATATGACTTTCTTTCCTTAACCTTAACATTGCTACAAATTCGCCAATTTCCCATAGCACACTGCGAAGTCCATCTTATCAGTAACCAAGGCCACTGCGATACTCTCGCGACCTCACTCTATCTATTCCATGACGTCGCATGACGTCACAGTACATTTCCCTACCATCTCTAATTATTGAATAACCGTGTGCTATTGAGAACGCGCCTTTAGAATTCGCAGTTCATTTGTCTCAGTAGCACGTGGAAATCATTCGCGAGTGTGAGTGCGGCTTTGATAGGCAATTGTCAGATTGTGTTCTGTTTGTTTTGTGGTGAATTGTTGACAGGAATTAAAACAATTGAAAAGAGGTTTAGTAAGTATAAAAATATGTTTGTATAAGTTTATCACACTGCATGTGTGTTTTAGTATAATAGTTATTTTTTATTGCAACTAAAAGTATGTACATACAAAACAACACAAATAAATATATGACTTTTTTATATATTTATATATTTTATTACAGTTCTATATAAATAAACAAGTTAATAATAAATGTCATTTATTAATATTTTTCGTCGTTAAATAAAACTAATGTAGTAATTATGCCCCTCATTCTTAGGTGGAATAGGGGTTCAAGTACCAAAAATATTATTTCGATTTTCCTTGTATTTTATTGGTGTAAATTGTCAACTGTACCTACAGTTTATAGTGGATTTCAAATATTATATAGATTCACCATTAATTTTATTTTCAGTTTTTACCAAATATTTATTATTTTGGATTACAAAAAATGAGTAATTTATACATAAAGATATTATTAAAATATTAATATATAATATAAATAATATGTGTATATATTGTTAAATATTGTTAAAATAAAACAAAATTTTGCTGCACAAGTACTACATTGTATTAAGGATTATTTCTGATATTAAAATATAAAATAAGCTATTATAAAATAATAAAATTAAAACGACAAGATAAAAGTATAATCTTTTTATCTCTTGTCATATTGTTAACCTAAAAAATAATTATTTATTTTAAACCATAAATAGTTCTTATAATATGCATTAAAGTTTATAATTCCTATAGTCATGGGGGCCGATTTTTCAAAATTTCCTTACGGGCAAAATTTCTTATATGACTAAAATCAAAAGATAAAATTACAATAAAAAGGAAATACTAGAATAAACACATTAGGATGCTCTAATTCTTGATTTTATAAAACTAGAGCATAATTCAGTGTAGCCAAAGCTGGTCCAAAATGTGCTCTGGTTTTAGTAGGCCAAGGATTAGAGTAAACATTTCAAAATGCTCTAATTGCTGACCCACTGAAACCATAGCACAATCCAGAGCAGTCAAATCTGCTCCAGAATGTGTTCTGGTTTCAGCAGACCAAAAATTGCAATAAATATTTCTGAGTGCTCTATCTCTTAACTCACTGAAACCAGAGCACAATCCAGAGCAGCCAAAACTGTTCCAGAATGTGTTCTGGTTTTAGTAAGCTAAGAATTAAAACAAACATTTCAAAAAGCACTAATTTTTGACCCCTTGAAACCAGAAAATAATTCAGAGCAACAGAAACTTTTCCAGAATGTGCTCTGGTTTCAACAGACCAAGAATTATAGTACACTCTAAAGTCTGCTTTATTTCTCGGCCAGCTGAACAAGATCACCTTCAGGGCATCAGATGCCCTGGAAGGTGATTCACCCCGCCCACTACCGTCCCGGCGCCCCGCACAGCGGAACTGAGTGCTAGCGTCTCAGGATCTCTGGTATATCCTGAGACACGCAGTATTATCTGTCAATTTGTAATTGTAGCTGTATTAATGCGAATTTTAAAATGAAAATCCTGCACTATGATAAATGTCTACTTGGGGGCATTGCCCCTAGGAAATTTTTTCTTGGGGGGCATGAGCCCCGATGCCCCCAAGCCGATGTAGTCCGGCGCCCATGGATCAAGTAACTAAATCTCAATTTTAAATTAAACTACTGTACTATAGTAATACATATATAGGTATTTAACTTTTTGTGATTTACGTATGCGTAAGTAATTTTCATTAGCATTGTATTTCCAAAAAATGATAACATTTGTTTATGACTTACTATTTTTACAAATTAACTAAAGTAATTAATTAATATGACAGTTATTAGGTGGGCACTTTAATGATTAGGTATTATACAGCATTTTCAAATGAAAAGTAATTACTTAAGGTTCATATTTCTATAATAATTTCAAATTTCATTATGTATATCGTATATCGCTGTTATTTGTTTTTCTAATATCATTTAATGAGTATAGCTTTATAAATTTAAAATAAAATATAGATGGTTATAAATATTACAAAAATAATAAACAAACTTATATGTACAAACAGGATGGTGAGTCGAATACCCAAACTTAAGGATTTAACCTGTAAAATCATATTTCGTAAATTAATTATTCTAGGTAAAAAAACTTCAAATAACAGCTGTAGAGAATAAAATTCTGCATCCGAATCAGGATCGTGTAACTTAAATGGGTGACATTGGGCTTGTTTTGTCCAGCCATCTCTTGGTTGCTCTCCAGAAGCTTAATAGAAATAATAATTTAGTTGGATTTAATTTTTATACAAAAACATTTGATTTCTTGTTAATAAATTGAGTACGATTGATAAAATTGATAACATCAAAATGTATTTGGTGAGGAATATGTAGCAACAACTCATTTTTGCAAAATTTTGAGCGATACAAATAATTTTATGTAGTGCAATAAAGAACAGTGATAAACATTTTAATAAAATTTTGCAAAGTATGATTCGTTTGGAAGGGAAGTTGAAAGATATGAAATAAATGGAAGTAGAAGTGTTGAAACATCTCGTTAAAAGTTTTGTTCGTGATATACAGCAAAGTCACGTGACAATCTGAACTGAACCAACTGATCTACCTCAGCGAATCGATTACTTAGGATCAGTTCGTTTAGTAGAGGGGATAAAGTGATCCAGTCAAATAGAATGAAAAATAAAAGATCCGGATTCATAAGTGTAAGTTGAATCAGTTCAAAGTGGCAAAAGGAATAACCCTATAGACTCATATCATTTAATATATAAATAAAAATGAAATATTAATGTTTAAAAAAATATGTATTAAAAATAAAATATTTGTTTGTGTTTTAAATTATTTTTCATAATATAAATTCAAGAAATGTACCTATAATACATTACATGGAAGCATAAATGATTACCTATAACATGTATTGCTCGGTTGCCTGTATATTAACTAGTTTGGGGAGCAAACACCGAGTGGCGCTGAAAGCAATCCCAATTGATATCATTGCAGTTTCGCGTCTATGGTACACAAAAATATTATATATAATCTGTGATCTGAATCAATAAGCAAAATTAATTTTGCGTGCCTTGTAACCTCAAAAATTAGCTATCAAAAAAAAGGTAAATTACCCCAAAAATATCCGAAGCCATGGAATTGAAACACCCTGTATATTGCTAAGGGATTCGAATCTAGGACTGTAAAAACCAACCAGGAAAAATAGATTCGGCGATATTTATATAAATTCAGTGATTACAAAAATAATTTCTACCATTAAAATTTTTTATCTATATAATATTTAATTGTAGTGTTATATTTTTTTGATATTCTTTTAATTATACTGTTTTTCCATTTTTATTTATAATACTTGTAAAATATTTTTTTTAATACTGAATTTTGAACAGAGAAATTCGAACTCAAGATTTGATACAAAATTGCTGACCAATTTAATTCCAAACACAGAGTAATTTTGAAATTCGTAGAAACAATTTGGTCTTTTAACAAGCAGATATTTCACGCGTCATTAGAAACGAATATCAGTTGTCAAGACCTATGAATAGAGTTATTATGTACAAAATACCAGTTAGAAATTTGATGAAAGGACGAATTATTTATAGATTTAAATACAGAGGAAATTCAATATTCATTAAAACAGTAAGGAAATTGTATATCACTTTGAGTCTAAATTCAAATAGGTCATACTATATGTCAGTTAAATATATCTAAAAGATCTAATTATATCAGACAAAAAATGTTACATTCTATTCTTTAAATGAGCCATTCACTTAAAGGTGTAAAAAGTGTGTTAGAGACAAAATATTAATAGAAATGTTATTGAAATAAATAATAAGTCATGTTCTCAAGTAAATAAATAGTTTTAATATAATTATAACAGAAAAATTTGTTCCTAAAATATTGATTTTATGATAACCATATTAAAGTATTTTGTATATTTTAATTGTCTTTTATGAAAAAGACTTAAAATATAAAAACTTGATGGCAATGAAATTTGCTTCAATTAGTATAAAAAACATATAAAATAAGTACCTAGTTTTAAAGTACATACCGGGTGTTTTTATAAGGTGCACATAGGAAATTAATATGAGAAATCAGTTTTTTGCAGGCATAAAAAATTCTGTATCAAATGACATCAAGTGCATGTACATTATGTTTTATTTTAATCGTATAAATTAATTTTTAAATTTATTCAATTTCTTAATAATAGCGACAGTTATGGTATTTGATCAAAAAATAATCCAAATATTTGATGCTTGAGTTTTTATCTGTCGGAATTTGGTATGTATGATTCTTTTTGTTTTTTATTCTATGCAATTTAATAGGTGCTCAAGGAAGTCATGCGGCGTCCACATTTTATTTTTTTTTATTTGTGGGTCAAAAATAATCAAAAGTTTAATAAATTATATAATAATCCTCCTGTTTTTTCTTAAACTTGTTGCCAGGCAAAGTCACGAAATAGAGTTCCTCAATCATCCGAATGGGATATGAGCAAATAAAAATACAATCATAAGTAATATAATAAGAACCATGAATTTATTGGAAAAATTTGTGAATTATGGTTGCATAGTAACGAGTGTCAAAAAGACATTTAGATTTTGTTTTTTTATTTTTCGTTACTTCGCAGGAGTTATGAGTAAATTTTTTCAATTAAATTCATAGCTCGAATTATATTTGCTTGATTATTTCACGAATTACAACAATTCAAACATAACATTTTTGTTATCAACAAAATGTAACTATGACTATGATACTGTAGTTTTTTCAAATTTCTTCACTGAAAAACTATCTCCGGCTATCAAATGGAGCATTCTCATTGGGTGAAAATGACGTGTGTGGCATAATCACGTGTATAAAATATAAATCATTCCATCTTTTTTTCTAAGGTATGAATTTACATCAGTGTTACCAATCTGCATTTTAAGAACACATTTCTAAATCCATTACTGAAGGGTAGATGAAATACGATCAGATTAATTTCTTTCGTTTGAATCCCTATAAGCTATGATGAATTATTCTCTGTTGGGAAAAAGACTTCGATTTGGGATAATTTCCTATTGAAAAAGTGATAATAAACACAAAGAATAATATTTTTAAAATATGTATGCAAATGTGATTAAAAAACAATTTTGATTTAATTTTTAAAAAAATATTTGATTTGAATCGTAATTTAAATCATCTGATTTTAATCCTAGCAACTCGACTGAAAATGCAATAGTTTAAATTTTTTCTTGTACTACAGCACAGATCATACACATACTTCCTCGAACTAAGTATTTATCCAAAAATTATGGATGGGAGTAGGCTGATTTAGGTTGCATTTTTAATGAATATGAAAAAGAAAAAATAAACTTCAAATTATTTATATTATATAAATGTATATTTCACATATTTTAAACCGAAAAAAAGATGTTCTTTTATTAACAACCAGTCGATAAAACCAATACTACATTATTTATTATCATGAAAAATTTTTTTCTTGTAACATTTTCTTAGGCTCCAATTCGTTAATTCTTATTTGTAAACAAGCATCACCCAATCAGCAGCGTGACAAGTGACAGTAACATACTACCATCTCCCCCACTAACCCAATTCACTAATCTAATTTCCATCTCCCATCTCCGTTTTGTATTGGTCAGTGTTTCATCCGGCTCTCCGGCAGGTTAAGAAACGCATCTTCCTGCAATCCTGCGTCTTACGTCCTACGTCTTCAAGGCTAAGGCACCTAGCGGACAATACAGCCGCAATTGCCAATTGTGTGTGCTTCGCGCGCTTAATATCCTCTCAGCTCTCATAATTTATCACTTAAGCACAACAAAAGATAATATTATTCCAGATTAGGAGATAATGGTGCGTATTTAAGCAATGCTGCTTTGGGACAGTCAGTGAAATTCGCGCATTTGAGTTGGTAACTTTTTCATTTGTTTAACTAGATTTATATCCGTATTCGTAAAATGTTCGTTATAGTTAGCCTCGTTAAATATTTTCTCCAATAACACAAGTCGTTTTTGAAGAAAAATAAAATTTTTAATTTGTCTACTGTATTATAATTTGTCAAAAATTTGAACAATGCGTTATAACTATAAGAAACGTTTTATGAATATGGGCATTAATTTGTAATTATACTTTAATGTACGTTTTTTAAAATTCGCTTTTCTTAATTTTTCACTTTAATTGTTTTTCTTCAAGCTTGTAGTTTTTTAAGCAGTAAGTGTTCTCTACCGGTTGCTTATTTTTTGTTTTATTACTGTCTTACAAATTTTTAACACAACTGACTGGATTTGGTTATAATTACTTTAACGTACATTTTCTACAATTCGCTTTTCTTAATTTTACACTTTAATAGTTTTTCTTCAAGCATTGTTATACTTGTAGCTATTTAAGCAGTAAGTGTTTTCTAACGGTTGGTTATTTTTTGTGTTTTATTACTGTCTTACACATTTTTAACACAATTGACAGGATTTGGTTTTTAATTTTATAGCTATTAATATATCTACAATAGTTATGAGTATCATAACCGCCGCAGATGTCAATTGAATTCCGAGCTCAGAAAGCTAGGATTGTAAGACATCTAAGGCCTAGTATGATTCATAATATTCATGGTTTGTTCAGTATAGTGTTTCACAAGATTCTAGTATTCTTTCCTTAGTCTTGCAAAAAATTCAAGACAAGAACAAGACAAGAGCTACAAATTTGAAAGCAATACATTTTCTTTTTGCTTAACTAGATATAATTCGTAATTTTATTTTAACGTACATTTTCTACAACTCACTTTTCTCAATTTTCCACTTTAATAGTTTTTCTTTAAGAATTATTATACTTGTAGTTATTTAAGCAGTAAGTGTTCTCTACCGGTTGCTTATTTTTTGTGTTGTGTTACTGTCTTACAAAGTTTCAACACAACTGTCAGAATTTGGTTATAATTTTATAGATATTAACATATCTGGATTAGTTATGAATATCATAACCACCTAGTGTTTCACGAGAGTCTTCTATTTTTCTTGTTTTTGCCTCAGTCTTGCAAAAAATGCAAGACAAGAACAAGACAAGAGCTAGAAACAACAACAAAGAAATAACGATTGCATAAAATCTTACTGCTGTTTTCAATTTGTACTTACAATTAGTTATAACTTATTGTATGTCTTCATTCTCGATTCTTGTCATTTTACTATTAAAATATTATTTTTTCAACATTAAAAATATCCCAGAATATTATATAGGTGTGCAACGAAATGCGGAACACAGGACTTTAACATGGGATTTAAAAAAATTGAAGATATTCTCTCTTTTGATAAGTTTAGAGTACAAAGATTTTTTAAAATTAAATTCTACGTCAGATAAGATTAAAATTGTTGTAACAGCACGTCTGCAGTATGAAATATATTAAATATAAAATGTAATATTTTCGTTAAAAATCAGACAGCCTTGGAATAAAAGGAAATATGTATGTATGTCAGTTTAGTAAAGTACACTTATTATAATTCATATTGTTTTTATTCTAATATTATTTAAGTTGAATTTATATTTTTCTATAATAAAATACCATTATTAAAAACATATTACAAATATAACTTAAAAAAATATTAAATACAAAGTGAGATAGTACATTAAATTTCATGTATTTTATACTATAACATAATTTAATAATTAATATCAATTTACAGTATATATAATGACAAGTCATTAACTGTCACAACTGACATAGATATTTTCTTCTTCTTCCGTGGCTGTCTGAATTTGAACTAAAATGTTACATTTTATATTTAATAAATGTCGTACTGCAGACGTGCTGTTGCATCAATTATAATCTTATTTGATGTAAAAAGTAATTTTGAATAACTTTGTACTTTTGTATTTTGCTCTAAATCTATCAGGAGAGAGAGAATCTGTATTTTTTTTAAATCCCATGTTAAAGTCCTATGTTCCGCATTTCGTTGCACATACTGTATAATTATGCATTATGCACTGAGAAAAAAAAGTTTTAATTTTTTTAATTAAATATTGCGCTCTATTTTAAAACATTTTGCAGATTTCAAATGTACTATTTATAATTCATCATTATTTAAGAAAAAATAAATTTTAAAAGAGTTTGAATATTTTGTACAAAAATATTATTAATTAATATTTAACATAAACTACTGAATAAAATTGAATCGAAAAAATCTATACAATCAATTTTTTTAATGACAAATAATTTATAGATATATTTTAGTTATACAAAAAATTTATTAATTACCTATAGCGAGTGATGTACGTTATAAATTAATCGTAAATATTGCCCATTACTAAAACCTATTAACAAATAATTGCATTTTTTTATTCAATGAGAAAATAGTTCATTTAACAAATAGCATTGATATTATTCATTACAATCATTTTTCAATACTTTATTTGCATAGAAATCTACAACGCAATATAGACGAAAAAAGTTAAAAATATGTAAAAAAAGGAAAAACAAAATAAATCTCCTTGAATTGCAAATATGAAAAAAATTAATATAGATATAAATTAAATTAAATATTTTTGCATTTTGTATGTACATACGTTTACAAAAATATATTATAAATATAACATATTTCTTACAGGTTTTATTATTATTTTCAACAGAAAAATGTTCTAAAAAACATCTTCAAAATGTATTTCAAATTCAGTATTTTTATTCTATTATCCCTACAGTATTCGCTTGCCGAAAGAGAAGGTAAGAAAAATTGTATTATTATAAATTCCACATTTTGAAATTTTACCATATTAGGTATTTACAAATATTTATTATAAATATAATATTTTTTAGATTATAGGCACTGGAAAAGATTAGCAGACGATGATATTTTCAAGGCGTTAGAGAATAGACCAAACACAAATGTAGCAAAAAATATCATTCTTTTCATAGGGGACGGTATGGATATGAGTACTGTGACTGCTTCCAGAATATACTCAAATGGTGAAAACGGGTCTTTAGTTTTTGAGAATTTCCAAAATATTGGCACTATTAAGGTACATATACCGGGTGTCCCAGCTCGACCGACACATGGGAGTTTTTATGGGAAATCAGTTAATTATAAATAGTATCTCCCCAGTGCAACTTGAAATTTTGTATACTTATCGGAGAATATTAATTCTATGGATCACACTTATTTGAAATATGCAATTTCGTCTGAAGGGCGAGATTTATTAAATTTAAAATCTAATATTTTCGTTCATAATCAGACAGCCATGGAAAGAAAAGAAAATACTTATCTGACAGTTTAGTGAAGTATCACCGATTTTAATTCTTACTCACTGTATTTTAATATTATTTAAGTTGAATTTAGTTTCTTTTTGTTAAATAATATATCAATATTACAAAAATATAAATATCTACAATGACATGTCATTAACTGTCACATAGACATTTTCTTTTATTTCCATGGCTGACTGATTTTGAACGAATATGTTAGATTTTATAATTTAATAAATCTCGTCTTGCAGATGAAATTACATATTTCAAATAACTGTAATCCATAGAAATAATATTCCCCAATAAGCATACAAAATTTCAAGTTAATATGTTGTACTGGAGAGATACTATTCATAATTCATCATGTGTCGGTCGAGCTAGGACACCCGGTATAGTAATAAGTAATATAATGCATAAAGAACTTATATGATAATTAAGAAATTTTATAATTTCAGACTTACGCAGCAGATAAACTAGTGCCAGACTCAGCTAATACTGCCACTGCGTTGTATTCTGGAGTAAAAACAAATTATAAAACTCTAGGGGTTAGAAATGTAACTGTAGATGATTGCCCAGGGGTACATTACCCACCAAATCGTTTAAAAACTATTCTTAATTGGGCTCAGGAGGCCGGAAAATCTACAGGTAAAAATATGCATTGAACTGTCTATCGTGCCTTTCATAAAATCATTATTTTCAATAATCGTCAATTGTACTTCAAAATTAATTGTAAATTAGATTCTTCATCAAAATTCATCAGTAATTCAGAAAAAAATAATTATAATCAGCAATGTGTATTTTATGTTCTTTATGCCTCTAATATAGTTCCTGATAAAACTCCTAAAATTTTGGAAATAATATATATTGGTAGTATTTTTGGCAGATTTCCCAATCTCAAACGACTTGACGCGTTGCCTTTTGAATAATGTGTATCTGTGGACCACGTTTTTATGAAACTCGTAATCAAATAGAGGCGAACGAAATTTAAAGGCTGAAAACTAGAAGTCATGGATTAAATGAACTTTGTACAACTTTTCACGTTTATTCTTTTTTAATGTTTTTTTAATGCTTTGATTTCTGACGATTAATTGTACCAATTTGGTCAGGAGATAAAAAAAAATTCAGCAGATATTTCGAATTCAGTTTCATTCTAGTTCCTCTCATTTAGAAATTGTTTTCAAAAAGATTAGTAGATAAGTTAGATTTCATTTAAAAAAGTACCTATTTTGTCTCGTATTTTGTAAAGTGTCCTGATATGGAGCAATTATTTTTTTTAAATCTACATTAGGGCCCGGATTGACTCTGGAACACAGGCCCCTGCCTGTATTGTTACGCCACTGTATTGCCCTATAATATTTTTATACTTTAAGGTTTTGTAACAACTACAAGGGTAACTCATGCAACTCCAGCTGCCCTATACGCTAAAGCAGCTAACAGAAACTGGGAATGTGAAGCCAAAATTCCAGCAGGTTCTAGACAATGTAAAGATATTGCTAGACAGTTAATTGAGGATGAACCCGGCAAAAATATTAATGTAAGTTACTTTTCATAACTCCTATTTTTCTCAAAACCTTTATTACTATATTAAAAAAAAATCACCTAACTTAACTACCTAACTTAAGGTTTCATAAGCAAAGAGTTTCTTCATTCCACTTATTTCAATAACCTTGCAGAAACATCATTCGATATTTCAAAAGCTCAATTGCATTTTTATCTATTCTCATTTTCTTTGAGATTATTATAAGTATGATACATACGCATTGTTGTATGCGTAGATATTTTTTTTGCATTAAGGTTTAATCTGTAATCTATGAGATAAAACTTCTTAAAAAAATAAACCAAAAAAATTAAACAATTGTATCAAAATATAGTGATTAAAAAACTCAATGCTATAAAGTACACCGTCTATTTTTTTGTCTAGACCTCTACTATCGTATGATAAAATGACGCATATGAAAATTAAATTTTCAAAATATAAGTAGTACTTAAAAGATGATATATCAAAGTAGATTAAATGTTTGGATTGGAGTAGTTAACATCTGGATATGAGTGGACACTTGACATCATAATTATCTTCAAAAATAATCTAAAAATAGACAATCAAAAAATTTAATGACATATTTAGTACATAATATGAACGGGATTGCTTCTTTCTTCATTTTAATTGTCAAACTGTAAAAATTCAATTCATACAGGGGTATTATACCGTTAGTGTATTTTAACGTTAAACATAGGATTTGTCATATCTATGGTTACGAATTTGTTAGCAAAGCGTTGTATTTAAAATAAAACATAGATTGTCAAGAGAGATGGGATATTTCTTGGCTAGGTGTTGATATTAAAAACGAAGATGGTTACTGGAATTAAATTCATCTCCTGAAGAAGACCCATGTGGGGTCGAAACTGTAGAGGTTGAATTCAATAAAGAGTGGCTGATTTCCAGTAACCATCTTCGTTTTTAATAGATTGTCAAGTTCACGTCATTATCGACTATCAAATTGTGAAAACATTTTTATATGATACATTTCCTCGTCGTTTAATTGGACGCGGTGGAGAAATAGAGTGATCTTTTAGGTCTCATAATCTAACACCACTTGACTTTTTTACTGGGGAATATTAAAATCGAAAGTATAATGGCAATATGTATAATAATTAAAGAATTAAAACAGTCAGATTAAAAATTACTTTAGAAACATCATAGCTGCTCAAATTACAATTGTTTAACCATAATACCGTGAGTATTTTTTAACGTGAAACATGAGGATTTATCATTTCCATGGTTATGACTTGATATTTTATTAACAGGAATGTATTCCTGTTTGTCTTATGAAATGAAGCATAGGGAATGGAATTACACACTTGCTTTTTGGGTTATAAAATTTCTGACAGGCCTACACCAAGTGCAACAATTTTAAAAATCATTAATAACTTCAGGCAAAAACGTAGAATAGTAGAATGATCTGCTAGATTCTTTTTATTGTGACCTTTAAAATCAGAAGTTTGTACTGACGGAAAATCTTCGAAATTTAGATGAATTAAAAGTTCAAATTCAAAACATTTCTCAAAATATTACAATTGCCCAAATATCATCGTATGTCATTCAAATATTTTATAGCAGATTAAGTCATTGCTTAGCAGTTAATGGATGGATTTTTAAAAATTTATTGTAACCATGTTTTTAAGTAATCATGGATGAGACAAATCGTATGTTTGGCGTTAAAATAAATAAACATACTCCATAATTAGGCAAATTCTGACGGATTTGCTTAAAAAAAGTGACGCCACGAATCCGTGCAGATGTATGTTTCCATAATAGCGCCAGAATAGATTATTCCATAGTTGTTTCCAACACGTGAAACAGTGAAACGTCAGACTGACAATTGAGGTTTAGTAATATTATTTTCAACTATTGCACTACTTCTATATATCTGACATATACAGTTAAAGAGAAATAAATATATTAAAGAGAAAGAGCTTATGGAAGTAGCTTGCAAGCTGCTTCCATGAATATATCGAATGACGAACACAAAATTTTGTTTTCGTCGCCAGAATTTGAAATGTTTCATGTTTCCCACGAACACAAGGTTGGGTTCGTCGCCAGATTTGGTCTATATTAGCAATGAAGCAGAATTTTCCCAATTCTGAAGTTGTTAATTTTGAGAGATAAGAAACAAGGATCTTCAGAAATGAAAGACATCTTTCTTCAATTCTAAATTTACTATTGTCTTCCGGTTTCGGCAATTGAAATTACCGTCATGAAGACTGGTCGTAGAACTGGAAGTATCGAGCTAAATACACTATTTGAGAGTTACAATGACGAAAATCAGCATCTTGCAACAGTTACTGTTGTTCTATCAATTAACTACTTAGCTTGATGGACAGAGAATGACTGGCCGGTATTCAGTACTACAACTGGTCCTGATGATGGTAAATAATAAAATTAGATCGTGAAGAAAGATGTGTTTCATTTCTGAAGAACATTGTTCCTCATCCCTCAAAAGTACTCTATAATCTTCCTCGATCTCATATGTCATAAACACAAGACAGAAAATTATAACCCTTTGCATTGTATCTACGTAATTAAATAAAAATTAATCATCGTTCTTATTGTATTTCTCTTCTTGTCGATCTCTCTGACGATGATCTCCAGGTGATATTCGGAGGAGGCCTACAATCCCTCATCTCCGACGTAAAAGGATCTGTAGAAGATCCAACTGATACCTGGGCTTGCTATAGTAAAGACGGACGAAACTTAGTCCATGATTGGGAAAAGGATAAACAAAACAGAGGTGTATCACATTCTTTTGTTGGGAATAGAATGGATCTTCTTAACTTGGACGTTGAAAATAACGACTACGTTCTTGGTAAGATTAAGTGTTGACTAGAGCACAGAATAGGTTTATACAGAAGCGACAGTAAGACAGAAAAAGGAAAATTAGAGAGAGATGGGGAAAGGCAACAAAGTTAAAGGGATCATTGTTTAAAATCGGAAAGTTTCGTCACATCTCAAGAGAGATACGGGAAGTCAACAAATTTAAAGGTCTACACAATGTCCAAGGTCATAGAACTGAATAGGGTAACATGAATGGTACCGACACGGAGTGTCGCTTCTGCATGTAACTATTCTGTGGCTAGAGTTCAACTAGATGAAGAATTGTGCGTTATGGTTTCTTTCTTTTGTAGGAATATTTGCAAACAGCCACATGTACATGAGAAATGACAATGGAACATTAAATGTAGTTCACCCTCGTCAAGTAAGCAACATATCTCAGCCAACTATCCAAGAAATGACCGACACAGCTATTAGACTATTGCAAAGAAATGAGAATGGTTTTCTTCTTATGGTTAGTAAAAATAGATTAACTTTTGTTTTATTTTATTTTCTCATTGGCGTTTTTAGGTGGAAGGTGGTTTAATTGATTATGCTCATCATAGAGGGCACGCCAGGTCAGCTTTGGAAGAAACAGCTGAATTTAACAAAGCCATAAAGAGTGCTCTGGGATTAACAAAAGAAGAAGCAGATGAGACGTTGGTTATTGTTACAGCAGATCATGCGCATTCGCTTGTTATGACCGGTTATCCCAACAGAGAAGATGGTGTCTTAGGTACTTAAAAAAAATGAAAATCCGTATAAACTTTTATTAGACCTTTCAAAACAATGAAATTACATTTTCATACGAAGTTTCTTGCGACTCGATAGGGTATATTCCTTAGGTATTAAATTTAATAGAGCAGGCAGTTTAAAACCATATTTTATGTATTTAATTATGTTTAAGACAAAGTTATTTACTAAGGTAATGAGATCTGGTACGATTTTTCATTTTTAGCTTTAATCAATTAGACCCGTATTTTTTATTTTTTCCCAAATTGACTTTAATAATGGAAAAACTGCAACTAAAAATTATATCTTTCAAAACGCGACTGGATTACTCCACTTACCCTCATGTCCAGTGAGGTTAAGAAGTTTCTTACCTAACTTCACTTCGTTTCAACCGTCAAATATAATGTTTTAACTTCCAAACTGACAAATTGAATAATCTTGTACAAATATAGTGGCATACAAAAGCCTTACAATGCTTTAAATCTCAGACTGTCCATTTTACCAACTTTCAAACGCGCCAAACCACAATATTTGGGATCTGGCATACATACGTGAATAACTTCACAAAATGACATTATATTTGTAGTTAAATAAAAAACTATTCATATAATACAAAGAAAAAGTTTTTAATTACGTATAACAACTGAAAGCGTGGCTCGTGGCTCCTACAAAAATGGCGGATAAAACTTAGCTTCATTAATTTTTGCTCGCACTCTATAGTAGTTTCTATACTAAATACACGTTCTAGCTCTTCCTAATTGAATGTTATCAATTTATTCATCTCTGGTTTGGGATTTATATGTTCAAACTAAACTCTTTATGTGTCCCCAAATGTAATAATAGTACAGAGGCGTCGATAGCCAGAGAACTGAACCTCCTCTTCCAATCCACCGATTGCAAAGTTGTTATTTATATGTTTTAACATTTCTATCAAAACGAGATAGTGTATTATATTGACTTTCGGAGTAGATAATAAGGTATTTTCAATTTATAATTACGTAAGGAATACATTTTTAAATTATAGCTATCGAGTCGTGAGACAAACTGTATATTATTGGGCTTATGGGAAGATATGTAAACACCATAAATCTTAATTTAATTTTATAATTATTTTACAGGAATTGCCCAAAATTCGAAATGGGACAAAATACCAATAACAACTCTTCTATATGCAACTGGAGGACCAAATAACTACCAGTATGAAATTGTAAATGGTAGTGTGTTCCGTAGAGACCCTACTAGAGACAATATTACATCATATGATTATAGTCAACAGACTGGTATAGTATCAGATGAGACTATACATAGTGGAGCTGATGTGTTAGTTTATGCAAAAGGTACAAATTATGTCGTTATATACTATAGTACTTAACTATTGATGCCCACGCGGGTGTTACATATTCTGAACTACAATTCGTACCCATCTCGTCAATTAATAACATTCTACACCAATTTCCATTTGCAATCCACAAATCGTCGATTAATCAATTGCAATTACGAAATCAATAAATATTATTCAGATTAGTCAGTCATAAATCATGAAGTGTAATTAAAAATTTAGTAATATGTATTTAAATTAGATTCTTTATGAATTTACCGTTCTGAATTACATTAGATATGTTCTGGTTTACAGATGGTTTTCTGAAATTCAATTGAAAAAGTATAGTAAGACATAATAAAGTATAATTGAACCGATTTCGCTTAATTGAGACACGGTTGTACTAATACATTTTTGTTCAATTTAACGAATTAATTTTAAAATAAGAATATTTGAATATGAAGATTCTTGCTCTAATATAATTAGATCAGAATTAGCTTCTATTAAAGCTACATAGTCATTGTAATAATTACTATCTGTAATATGCAATGTAAAGTTCTAGAATTCTTATTCTAATTTAAATCACCCTACGTATGTTTACTATCTGATGGAACGGTACTCACTCTCTGTGAAGTACTGTAATTCTTGCCCTAATTTAATTACTTATAAATCACTCTCTGTAAAAATCAGTCACCGTAATGTTTACTACCTGTAAGAAGGGTGTTTACCCACTGTGAAGTACTCTAATTCTTGGTCTAATGTAATTACTTCAAAATCATCCTTCATAAAAACCAGTCACCGTAATGTTTACTACCTGGAAGAAGGGTGCTCACTCACTGTGAAGTACTCTAATTCTTGCCCTACTTTAATTACTTCAAAATTTCCCCTCCGTAAAAACCAGACACCGGAATGTTTACTACCTGTAAGAAGGGTGTTCACTCATTGTGAAGTAGTCTAATTCTTGTCCCAATTTAATTACTTCAAAATCACCCTCCACAAAAACCATTCACCATAATGTTTACTACCTGAGACGTACTCTAATTCTTGCCTAATATAATTTCGTAAAATCATTCTCCGTGAAAACTAATAACCCAAATATTTACTACTAAATTCTATATTATTTTATTAGTTTGGTTTTATTCTTTACGATTTGGCCCCCTTCTTCTTATTTTTTAATTGTAGGGGTACCCAATTTTAAAATGTGTCCGTATGTATTTTAGGTCCCATGGCTCATCTATTTAATTCAGTCCACGAACAAACCTATGTAGCTTATGTGATAGCTTATGCTGCCAAATTTGGACCTTATGGAGAAAATGAATTATACAATACATATTCCATCAATGCTTCATATATCAACAATTACAGATTGGCTACTATTGTTGCAGCATTGTTCTCTGTTTTAGCTACTACAGTATTGTTGAGCCAATTAGTATAAATTGTAGTTCAATTGTTAATAAACATAATTTTAATATACAACACCTTTTACATATCCCACATACATGGCACCTATGGTACACTTTCCATCCCAGCTTTGTTTGCTAATTGTAGAAATTTATCATTAGTAATATTTGTTATAAAAAAAATTGATACAACCAATAATAGGTAATAAATCGTTAGTGACATATATTTAAAACTATAATATTTATTAAGAATATTAAATATTAAAGGTTTCAATTCATAATTACAAAAGAACTAAGGACCTTATGGAAGTTTGAATGTGAAATTTAAATTAGGGGGATGCCATATTTAAAACACCTCGTTAATATAAGCATCTCTATAAAAGTTACATGTATGTTTTGTGGCTACTGAGGAATCCTGCAATTCTTATACGTGTAATAAAAAAAACTGTGGCCGATCTGATTCAAATTTGGCATTCGTAAACTAGGCATATTAACCTTGAGACTTTAAGGGTTGATATTGAGGGAGAATATGAATTTTTAAGTCAAATATCTATTTCGAAAAAAACTTTGTTTGAACTTTATGTTGAGGATAAAATTGTACGCAACTTTTATTTGAAAAATTTTCTTCTAGGACTTTTCATTTCGGAGAAAATTTTGGACCTACTAAAAATTATTTTCTTGTCATTTTTTTATATGTACAGGACTGAATACTGGAACCAACTACAAAATTTAAGGTTTTTATCTGCAGGGATGTAAGAGATAGAAATTATTTTCTAAAAATAAATTACTCTTAATATGTGTCTCAGAACTTTAGTATTTTATTTTTGTAATTTTGAAATGAGATACTATATTTGAAAATTTTATCTATAAGGGTGTAGGGGTAATATATTATTTTCCACAAATTCTTCAAGAGATCTATCTTTAAGAAATAATTTACAGATTTTATATATTTTTTTTATAAATATAGTACTTAATACGGATTTCAGTTACAATATTTGAAATTTTTATCTATACGGATGTAAAAAAAATTAATTGTTTTGTAATATTTCTTCCAGAGAACTCCCCATAAGGAATATATTAGGTATTTCGATTTTTTTTCGAAATAAATGATCTTATACCGGATTCAGATACAGAAAAATAGGAGGTATTAATTACATAATATATTCCCCTTATTTTATGTATCTTTTTGTACTGAAGTGTGCAAAATGTAGTCTACATTAAGTTGGTCGGGCCGGGTAGAGGTAGATGGTAAGTTGACAGGTACTGCCACCAACGTCGAAAATAAGAACTATATACGTGTAGTTTTATACCTATTGGATTTTTTATTTTTTCGCTCTGAAAAATCAAGTTCTGAAATAATACAAGTATTTATACTGAAATAAATTATTTATTTTATGTTTTCTTTTTCATATAAATAATTGTGGTGTATTATACACAATAAATTTTTGTGTGTTTCATGCTGATTCCGAATATTTAAAGCTCATTCAAATATCGTTGACCGTGTACGAGTGGTAAGCTAAGAAAATATGGAAAATGCAATAAAAAAGCAGTACTTTTTAATCCCGTCGCATAGACAATGATCTTACTTAGAAGCATGTTTGTTGCTGTTTTGTAGGCGTTATTATTATTTATTAATTTTCTCAAAAAGAGAGACATTGGATTAAGAGTTGTTTGAAATTAAAATTTTTCAAATAAAAGTTGTTCAGAATTTTGTTCTAAACTAGAAATTCAAAAAAAGATTTTTCTAAAGTTAATAGTTTTCAAAAAAGACATTTGACTTTAAAATTGATTTTCTCCCTTATTATGTACCCCTTAAATCTCAAATTTGGTTAGACATCAAGTCCATATACCTCTAAAGATAAAAAAAATTCAATGTTTTATTTGCATCTAATATTGATTGTAATAGGTATCTATAAAAAAATACAAAATTTCTTAAGCACCAATAAGAGATGGTTTTCTTGAAGAATTTTCAGAAAATAATTCCTTCCTTTTAGTGGGTTCATAATTTTCCCCATAAAAGAAAAATTTTCAAGTATAAGTTATAATTCTATTGTAAAGAAGAAATCCCAATATTTTTTTTTCTAAAGTTAATGATTTGTAAAGTAGACATTTGACTTTAAAATTAATTTCCTCCCTTAATATCAACCCCTAAGGTCTTTAATTTGGTCAGACACCCATGTATCTAGTTAACGTAATCAAATAAGAATTGGCTATAATTTTTTTGCACAGGTATAAGAATTGTTGGATTTTCTAATAAGAATTAACTTCGAACTTACCAGCCACATTCACAAAATAGAATTGTTCTTAAACCGATGTTTACATCAAGTCGATTTAAACATGAACTCTTGATGATTGGAAATTGAAGTAGAAAAATGTAAAAAAGGAGCCTGAAAATTTTTATATTCTAAATAAACTAACAGTAAATATTGTAATTCATAATTTAAAATACTAAATTTGTATATTTTAATAAAACTAAACATTTTTAAATTTAAATAAATATAGAAATATTGTTATTATTTATTTATTTTATGTTTATTTTCTATTTAAAATCATTTTAACATTTATACTATTAATAAATTCAAATTTCAAATATGCGCTCGATACAAACATGTAAATATAACCTAGCTTTTCTACCAAAGAGTGTAAAACATGTGCTCTGTTTATATACGTAATATTTATGTTATAAATTGATAATATGATAATAATAACATTATAATCATTGCAGGTACATATTAAATATATAATTTACAATAAATATGGTTCAAAACACAGATTTCAATCTATTTCTCCAACAACATCAAGAGCAACTATTAACATCAGGAATTCCACAACATTTTTGGCAGACTTTACACATTAAAATAAAGGGACAAATATTTGATTCTAATGACACATTTAATTTACTTCAAATTGATTATGAAGAGACAGAAAGATCGGAAGAGGATCCATTATTTATAGTTCAAATTAAGAGCGAAAATGGGGTGAAAAGTAATGATTCAAAACATATTTACCTTGTAGATCATGCCTGGACATTCCGTCTTGATTCTGCAAAGCAACAGTTGACAGAAATGAGCAATTTGTTAGACCGAATGTGTAACATTATGGGCATTGACGGAAATGATCGTGTCGACAAAGTTTGTAGACAAATGTGGAAGTTTTGTCAAACATATTCAGTAGCAAATGCAACCAATGTTGAAGATAGATTACCAGTTTGGTATATTATGGATGAATTAGGTTGTGCAATTCAGCATTCTGATGATCCAAACTTTAGAGCTGTGCCTTTCGTTTACGTCCCGGAACAAATAACTTATACTCTGATATTCCCTGTAAAAGATTTAGAATTCGAAGAACAAGTCACTCGAGATTTCGCAGAAGGAGTTACAGATGAGATGCAAAGGAAATGTCTTTTGTATCCATGGATTAAAACTGATTTTACAAACATAGATTTTGCTCAGACTGAACCAGATGAAAGTTACTTTTTGTCTGGACATATTGAAGAATCTTTACCATTTCGAACAGATTTTGAAGTTGAAATGCCTGAGAAGATTAAAGTTTACTCCGAATATAGTATGGTAAATCAATTTTTAACGCACAATCGTTTTGAAATTGTTGATGATGAAAATTCCGCAGATATTTTGTGGTACACGCGACATTTTAAACATTATCTTGAATTAAGTAGAAATCCAAATCGTTTTGTTAATCAATTCCCATTTGAAAACGTTTTAACAATTAAAGATTTACTTTCAATCGTTTGTCGTAGAAATTCTTCCAATCCAGACCGCGAAACTTTAGAAACATTTCCTGTTTGGTTGCCTACAACTTACAATTTAAAAACTGAATTATCAAAATTTATGAGTTACTTTCAAAACCGAAATAAGTTAGACAACCACTGGATTTGCAAGCCGTGGAATTTAGCCCGAAGTTTAGACACTTACATCACAGATAATTTAGATTTTATAGTCCGATTATCAACTACTGGACCAAAAATAGCTCAAAAATATATCGAAAATCCGGTTTTGTTTTCTCGAGACTGTGGCAGAGTTAAATTTGATGTGCGATACGTAATTTTACTTAAATCTGTAACTCCTCTATGTGCGTATATCTACAATAATTTCTTTTTGCGGTTTGCTAATAAACCGTTTGAGTTAAACAACTTTGAAGAGTATGAGAAACATTTCACGGTGATGAATTACAGCGAGGAAGCAGTTTTGCATCACTTACCTTGCGCTGATTTTCTAAAACAGTGGGAAGAACAATATCCAGATTTTCCTTGGAAGAATATTGAGTTAAAGATTGTGGAAATGTTAAGGGAGTGTTTTGTGGGAGCTACAAGTGAAGCACCTCCAAGAGGAATTGCTAATAATCCTCAATCTAGGGCGGTTTACGCAGCAGATATTATTTTGTCATGGGATTCGTCAGGAGATGGAACTTTGCCACATATGCAGCCAAAATTGTTGGAAATTAATTGGACACCGGATTGTAAAAGGGCTTGTGACTACTATCCTGACTTTTACAATGATATATTTTCGTGTTTGTTTTTAAATGATGAAAGTTCTAACTCTTTTACTCGTTTATAATGTATTTAACTTGATAATAAACAGTCAGTAGCAACATTTATCACATTTTTTTTACAATAACAATATAATATAACATTTATGGCCATTGATATTTCGTGAATCTGACGTCTACTGTTTATAAAAAAGCCAAAATTTGACTATTTAATTTTATGTTTAGTTTTAAATTAAGTACCGCTGTTATGCATATAAAATTTCTTACAAAATTTACCATTTTGGCACTAGACTATCACTAGAATTTCTCAAAGTAAAAAAGTAAGATATGTTCCTTACTATAAAATGGACTGAATCAATCGTAGAGCATCTAACAAAAACAAATGACTTACAGTTAAATATTTTTTATCTTGTTAGATACTCTTTATAAACTAGGTAACAAAATGGTTCTCATAAGCTGGTCCCTCGAATTTTTGCGGAGGAGTCCTAAACAAAGGAAATAAAAAAAAAGATGAAATTGTAGAAAGAAATAAAACTGGCAGTGCCTAGGACCAGCTTTAACACTGATTTAAAAAAAAAAATACTAAATGTGATATTAGCACACGCAAATTCACTTTCATTTCAAAAAATATTTCATGAGGTTTTCCAAACACAAATTAAAATATAAGAAAAAGAAAAGGGAGCAGCATATTTTTATTTAATAATTAAGAAGACAATTGAAAAACCTCATTTTTTTAGTGACGATCTGTAAAAAATTTATTTGAAGTCAAAAAAAGTGAATTTTGCGTTTAATATAAAACTATTCATTCTATGTAAATCAATTGTGTAACATTTTTGTAGCACCTTATAGATTTCATATAAAATTTAATTTCATATAACTGTAAAATGTCACCAAATTATGTTCAATAATTAACTTCTACAATAAAATTATTATAATCAACAATTATTGTTCTTTTCGTAAATAAATTTAAAATCGGTCTTAATTTGACATCCTCATCTATCTTTTAAAAATTCTTATTTAGTTTTAATATTACTTACATAAATGTTCAAAAACCGGGTATATAGTACATCTACATGATGATGAATTCTCAAACTGGATATGTGAACGCCGTAGCCGAAGTAGGTACAGCGCTGGTACACTGCATTCTTCGAATGTCACTGCATTTTCGATTCATTCCTCAATCATTTCTCTAATCAGTTCAAGTCGCAAGCAACAGCATCTGATTTTGTGGGTTTTTGTCTCTGACTGGATGAACGCGAATAACACAAGTCAATCCGCCGAGGTACGTAACTTGAAGCTTTGAGTTGATTTGTACTTGGGCTATTAAAGTTCGAACAGCTTCGCTACTCATCCCATCAATGTGGAGGTCGATTGGTCGAGTGCTGCTTGTTCGAGTTCGAAGAGAAATTGCTAAATGTTCTGCTTGTTTCTTAACGAGAGCTACTCCTGTTATATCCAGAGTATTTAACGCTGAAACTCCTGTTAAAATTGAACGGAGAAACACGTGTTCGATTGGTGTACGTTTTGCTGTATTTTGAGCTGTAGCTGTTAAGGAATGCATCTTTAAAACTGTAAATGTACAGCTTTCTAAAGTTCTTCGTACACCTCTAAATGTTTTTTCATAATTTTCCATTTTTAAAGCCCAATTATTTGCAATTAATACTTTCAAAGTTCGGAAATGTTTGGACAAAGTTGTAAAGAAACTTAAAAGTGCTGCATCATCTACTGTGTTTATATTTGAACGATCTGCACTTAAATCTAAATGAGCAACAGCTGTAAAGCCAACTAAATACGGTAATAAAGTTGGTCCATACAATGCAGGTCTGTCATTTAAAGTTACTTGAAGTCCTGCCATTCTCACATGCCTTAAAGCGTCGTTTTTAAATGACGGTAAAGATGCTGTTAACAATTTACCACTACCTCCACCAATTACTGGCAAATCTCCAGACGCTAGATGAACTCTACCATTATCCAAAACCAACTCAACAAGTTTAGTCGACGCTACAAGCGCCACTGCTTGTTTCAGCGTTCCAGCTTCTTCTAATCTGTACGTCCACCCATCTAAATTCAAAGTCCTCAACGTAGCATTCCTCGCTAGTGACTTACAAACTAGTTGCGTCTGACTATCTTCCAGAATAACTCTGGACGATCCCAAATCTAGCAACTGTAGTGAATTATTCTCCGCCAGTGCCAAAACAACTGGCAGCACCTCTGTGAACCGAGTAAACCCTTCCATGCGCAGCGAATGCAGAGTTCTTGATCTCCTGACGCTTTCTCCCAGACAAGCAGCGTCTTCGCCGCCGGAGAAGACGCAACGACTGACGTTCAGGTGGTCCAAGACGCAACGATTGTCGCGAACGGCTTCGAAGATCTTGTGGAAGCTGTGTTGGTGACTGCAGCTGCCTGGTTCGCCGCATCCCGGGTAGTGGAAATGGCGCTGCCAGACTAAAGAGTCCGAAAGACGTTTGTTGCCGTCGGTGGATTGTTCTAGAGGTTGGCGGGGAAGAGTAGCAGGGCGGTTGGCACCGAATTGGGTTCCTGGAGAAATTTAAGCATTTAAACCAACGATAAAGTTAAAAAAAAGTTAGTTGAAAGTAAATCATTTCCAAATAATTTGAAATAAGTAAAACAGTTCTCGAGGTATTTATAATAATTACACCTTTTTCAATTTTATTTCAAAAAGTGTTAATTAAATTTCAGGTTAATCCAATGTGATTGAGAAACTATCAAATGTAATTTCGGTTAGTTAGTTGTAATTAGAAAGCATCAAATCTAACTCGAAATTGACTAGTCTAAATTGGGGCTTCCAAGCCCACTGTTTTTAAAAAATTACTTTTTGGGTATCAATGTTCATCATTTACAAGTAATATTAAGGTGAATATAATGTTTAATTTTCCTATTTTCATTACTCTAATATCAAAATGAAATTAATGCATTTAAATCGAGTGCATAAATTCAGTATCAACCATGTTTGTGACGTAATGGACATTGGCAAATGCTATTGACTGTTCAAACGCATGGGATATAAACTAATGGCTTAAAAAAAAATATAAGACACATTCTATAGAGCATTTACATTGTACTAATATTTGTTTTAGTTAAGTAAAAAAACCTATACTTATAGCACAAATACACAAAATGAATGTTACATGCCAATAGTAGCTATATAATTTAATCTGATAATATTTTCACGAGGTCTGTGCTTATTTTTAGTATTTAAGTGATAGTTGATCCACAACTAATATTATGACGTCATATCCGCGTACTGAATATGCAAGTAACTTAATATTTTTATAAATAAGATAAAAGATCCGCGATTATTTAATTTTATACATTTTTATTATAAAATAAACTTTTTATCTAAATTTTAGATGAATTGTTTGCCAGTTCTAAACATTTCCCTAAAGCCCTAAACCGTTTTTTTTTTTTTGAAAATTTGGGCTATAACTATAATTTACAACAATAAAAAATGTTTTTCTCATTGTTTTTCTTAGATTTTTTTATACATAAAAGCAAAGAAACCGGACGCCATTATGGAAACGCAAAGAATCTGCGCCTGTCAAAATTTTCTAATTGCGCTTTGGTTCAGTTTTATAAAAAAAAAAGTAAGAAAAACTACTTGGGACGCCGAACAGATGCACAAGAATCATTCTTCCACTAACGAACGTTAAATATGAATAGAATATTACTATTGGTAACTCGTTTTTACACAGCTACATAAAGTAAGCATGTACTGTGAATGGTAATAACGAAATCAATGCTAAACCCGCAATTACATTTAATCTGCAGACGATTATCTTATTTGAAATTAATATTATAAATAGTAGTTATTAAATTACTTCAAGTATTAACTTCATTTCAAATATAAACAGACATGTTTCACATTTCTTAATTTGTAACGTGTAAAGCTGACTTCTGCGTACACTGTACTGCGCAATTTATGTCCTGCCCATTAATTTAACTTGTACATCTGTTCAGCGTCCCAAGTAAACTGTTAAAGTGAAAACATTTTGGAATGGAATGTTTTTAACGAATACAAACAAACAGCACTTTTCAACAATTTCTGACTGAAAGCAAAATCACGCGATTTAATATATTTATGTTACTATAAAAAGAGTAGTTTTGAAGAAAAATATTAAAATTTATAATGAAGTAATGTTTTCACGCATAAATTTTAATTTTAACAATCACACCCAAAGAATTTCTGTTAAAAAAATGGGACGGGACTATAATATAAATATTTTTTGCTTACCAATTGCCCCTCTCGGTAAAGACGAAAACACATGAGGCGGACTAGGCGGGCATCCATTTGGCGACAGCTTGCTTCCAGATCCCATACTGCTAACTCCACTACTAGATGGCACATCTTCATGACTGATTACACTCCAACTTCCAGTCACATTCAACGCTGCTGTTGGTCTTGCGACTACCAACTTCGCTACCGCTGTAGCGGTTTCCGTATCCAGACAAAGATGTGGTAGGTGTAAAGAAGCTACACCTCTTCCCGTCTCCAAAGCTCGGCAAAGCTGCTGGACTTGATTCGCTCCTAGGCTTAAATCTAGAGCGAGGCGGTCTAGTCGGGATGATCTAGATGATAACTTAGAGCAGATTTCGTCTACTACACATTGGAATCGACTGGTTCGTTCAGGTGTGTCTTCTTGTAAGCAAGTTACGACTAGTTCGAAAGAAGATAGACGTTGTTTGGCTAAAGTTGTTGAAACATTTGCTGCGAGACCTTCAACATCAGTCCATTCGTCAAGAAGAGATGAGATTTTAACCATGCGAACACTGTCGTTAAATGAAAGAGCTTTAAAGAACATTTCTAAATAAGCACTTTCCAAATTTCCTAACTGGTAGACAAGTTCAAGTCGGTCAAGTGTACAATGACCACTTAGAAGAACATAAGTCCATCCTTCTAGTTCTGCAGGGGTGGTATGAACCCTAGGCCATTCTGAATTACTGCCAGGTTGAGTTCCACCCCCTAGAAGTCTACACACTGTTGTTACATTTGATCTATGAGCCCCTGCTTCTTTTAGTAATAATAGTACAACATTTATAGATAAATCTAGTGGACAAAGTAAATCCAAAACTAGATGTCCTCTTGCTCCAAGCATACCCATTAAAAACCGCAGAATTAAAATTGTACTAGGACTTAACTGACGGCTTTTTCCAACACCTGGAAGTGCTTCGAGTTCTTTTCGAAGAGCAGGTGGTCCACCTCTTCCAGCTTCTCGCATAACATGTCTTGCAGATAAATATTCAGCGAAAGAAGGATGAACTAAAGTGTAGACATGATCTTTGGTTCTGGTTCTTGCGCGACGACCAAATGTTGCACTTCGGTTTAACATTCCAAGAGTTGCAACTTCTGTTCCTCCTGCTCTTTTCTTTGCTGCTTTAATCTATAAAAAAAAACAATTAATTCTTTCAAACTATATATTATGTATAGAAAATATTACCTCTGATTCCGTGTAAGTATATCTGCCTCCATTTTTAATGCAGTCCAAAGAAAGTTTGCCGAATTCTGCTAAAGTTTTTTCGGTCAGAACCGGAATGGTTAAACCTGGAGTCATTCGAGGCATTCTTCTTCTAGTCAAACATTGTGTTAAAGATTCATATACTCGGAGTAAATCTTTAGGAAAATCATGAGGAGAACATTCTTCGTACAGTAAACATAAACATAACCATCCCAATGGAGCTTGTGCTAATGGTTTTAAAACATCTCTGTTGTCACTGATTGCTTTTAATAAACGGTCAGCTCTTGGACCGCCGAAATGTACGTTGACGAAACGTTCAACCTTGAAATTGAAAAGTTGATCAGGTTTTTTGGTATCAGAGTAAAAACATAAATAATTTTAAAGCTTATAAAACAAAATTTGGGGATAAGGAATAAGAAAACCAAAATAGAATCTTAAAAAATAATAAATATGATGGATTTATCGTAATCAAAGTGAGATATTATTACAGAAATAATAAAAAAGAAATGTTTGACTTTCGAAACCTCGAAATCAGACGGAAATAATTTTTTCTTCGATTGGAAAGTAACATCTTTCCGATGTGTTTTCGAATCGGAAAATGCATTATTCCAGTATTTTAGTGTAGTTGCTAGGCTACGAAAAATAACAGTCCGGGAAAGTTTTTTCTGGCCGGTGACAAAGCATTCCCGTAGAGGACGCAGTCCATAAATAAAAAAAAAACGATCATATTTATTTAATTATTATTGAATATATACCGATAAAAAATATATATATAGTATGTGTGCCAGGTATATAACGATATTATTTTCAAAACATAAAAGGCATATTGCATTCTTGCTGTATCTCAAATACAAATATCTTTATTAAGTTTTAAAGATTAGGCATCCCAATTAAAAATAAGATTAATTTTGTTGTAATTAAAGTAAAAATAAATACGAATAATTTTAAGGATTGTTTAAACAAAAGTAAAGGAAGGAAATATAAAGATAAAAATAGACTCACAAAAATAGATTATATGTCGAAAACTTATAGGAAAAGGAACAGAAAAAAAGAAGTAGAATTTTGTTCTCACCTGGTCCCATTCTCTTCCAAGAAGCCTGACTTTTCTCTGAACGAACGGTGCTAGTCTATCCCCAAACTCAGGACAGCTGGTAACTACTAATCTACACTCAGGGAATAATCTTCCGCAAAGAAGATCATGTGCATCGTCGCTTAATCTAGAGCTGTTTGAAGATGTAGGTCCTACCGCTTCGTCGTAGCCGTCTAGTACGAATAAAAGTCGATCTTCTAGCGCTGCGAATCTAGCCAAGAAAAAATATTACATTTAACAATTGTATGTTTATTGTTTTTGATATTTTTGGCAATGGATATTCATGTAGGAACTTCAATTTCACAGAATAAAATCTTAAGAAATGGTGAAAGAACATATATTTTCTCATACTATATTAGGCTTCAAACAGTGGTGGCTCGTCAGGGGAGGCAGGTGAGGCAGTGCCTCATCGTACAAAATGAGAAGCGGAGAATTTTGCATTGTATTTTTAAATTTCAATCTTCTAGAATCAAGAAATTTAAATTTAGCGTGCAATATGTCCACAAATCTAGTTTTCAAATTCCCACTGTTTTCCGCTTCTATATATACGCCTGCGCAGTGCCGACTATAGAAGTGCAAAGGCAAAAATTCTCCTGCCTCAAACTTTTTCAATGTCTGTGTACGACTGTGCACTACCTGCTGCAGAAAAGGGAGTCTTGAGGTACGCCTCAAGTGCTTTCTAATTGGTCTGTTTGCATAGTCGAAGTGAACATGTGACCGAACTGAATGCTTTTGAAATTTTGGCCGTTGCATTTCCAGTTGTTCAAATGTAATAAATGAGTAGTTGTGGACATCGAATATTTTTGGATTTTAAATTTAAGTTTACTTTAAAAAAAATGGTAGTAGGTTCTTATGGTTCGGAGCATTGATGATATTGTTAATTTTATGATAAATGATTGTCACTTTAATAAGTTTTTATCCAGTTCTTAATGCCTGCCTCACCAAAATTTTAGTTCACGAGCTGTCACTGGCTTCAAAGTTGCGTATTTTCCACAATCATGGGAAAAGTGTGAGAAATAATTTTTCATAGTATTTACCAACACTGCGCATGCCCAGCACGTCCTGTGTTTACCTAATCCTAACCCAGTGGCGAAGTTAGGGGAGACTTAGCCCACCTAAGCCCCTCCCTCAAATTTGGAATTTGCACCCACAGAATTTATGAAGGTATTTATAATTTTTTCACGTGACCAAACACTTTTCAACCTAACAAAAGTTTAAAATAAATAAGATGAATAATGATGTGGCAAAAAAATTAGTCATCGTTATAATAGATGATTCAGAAAACTGAAAATTAAAGCTTTAGTGATATTTAGCAATAAATACTCGTTTGTTTAGAAGTATTTCCATTAAAAATGTTGAAGATTAAATACTGTTTTTTTTTATTCTAAAACTGTAATCGCGCCTAATATTATATTCTTAAGGTCCTGGGACTTGAGACTCCCCCTCAATGTTGTTAACAACTGGCCTAACCATTAACACCTGCGCCACATTGTTCTAGATGACTACGTCATTTAATTCTAATATACACGTTAAGATGTTAAAGTCAAAATGTGACGTCGTAGAAAACGTATAGTATGCATCTCATGCAGAAACACATATTTCCCACCTTACGTAATTCCAGCACTCGACTTCGCCTCGTGCCGAAACTTTCACACCCTTTGAGAAATAGGCGACTTTCCACACTTGTTGCACAATATACTATTATTAACATATTTTACAGAGCGACACGAGCGCTCTTAACAGATTCTAGTCAATACTAGTGACGCCACAGGAGGGCGAAGTTCATATGTTTGTATTTCATTTAAATAGTTATAACATAATTTCTGTTCTCACCTTTGCCAAAGTTGAGGAAGATCACTAGCAGCTGACCTAGGCAGAAGTTCTCTGCAGAGATATTGACATATTGACCTCCCTCGTAACTCTCGAAGTGGTATGAATAGAGCGACGGAGATTGTAGGACCCCACCAACTATTCTGCGTTGCCCACGAGTGAAGTAGGCGAAGACTGAGCGCTGTTTTACCACTTCCTGGGGCCCCTTCCACTAGGACTTTACGTGGGGACTCCAGAACCACTCCTGATTTAGTCTGAAAATATTTATTTAATTGGCACAATTGTTACTGCTACATATAATAAGGGAGGTTGTTATTAAAGAGATTTTGACATTTCGAGATTTTAGCGGATACTATTCACATGTTTTCATTATTTCAGCGTGATGTCTGATCGTCCGTTAATTAGGATGTATGAGGTACGTCCTAAAAGTAATGAGAGTTATTTCGGGGAAAAAACTTATATTCAAAAATTTTACTATTGCCTGTTCAACTTAGGAGTAACAAAATTTTTCCACTCCTTTTGGAAGGTTGTTGAGAGTATTCATAACGACTTTTTGGATGTTCTCAATGGTCCCGAAATGAGTTCCTTTGTGTTAAGTTTGCGGGACAAAAATAATCACAGTACGCCAAGTTGGGGCTGTAGGGTACATGTGGAAGCAATGTAATTTTTTTGTTGATGACGAGACGATTTTCCTTCTATTCTTGAAAGTCAAGTTCATTGAAACGAATTTTGTACAATCTTCCCCAAGTTCAGATCTTCAGTAAGAATTCGACGAACGAGAGATTTTGGTAACCCGACTTTCTCAGAAATCAGTACGATGTTTAAATGCTTGTCTGTGTCCACAACATTTTCATTGGTTTTTTACAACGAAGGGTACCCAGATCGTTGATTATCTTCAAAACTTTGTCTTCCATCTTTGATATTTTTCTAGTATGTAAATTTATGCCTGTCACAGCGCATTTTATTTATATACTGCTTTAATCATTTCAATCATTTGCGGCCCATATGTATTAATTTAACACAAAATTTTTAAACCCTCCACTTTACCACAAGACGAGCATGCAAAACATGATTGCGATTCTTTAAACAATCTAAGGGTTTGCATAAACCTGTTAAAGGTCGGAACCGTTACCTGAGATCATCCTACGTGTGTACCTCCATTTAACAGGCCCGAGAAAACTTGCAAAAATAAAATCACTCTCATTACTTTTGGGACGGATCTCGTTTGTATGTGTGTACGTGTAAGTATGTTTATTATAAATTTGAATGCATATTCAAGCTTTCGATTCGAGTTGCTCAACCAAAAGTGTAATTCGCGCGCTTTGTAGATATTTTTGGATTCAGATTACGTAACATTCCAGATGTTACGTAGTGGATAGATTTATAGCGATTGACGCATTCATTGCGCCTTGGAGCTTACATTCCGAGAAGGATATGTCCGTTACATGATGCCTTCAAAGGACGTCAATAGTTGGAATATTTTTAGTGTTCATATAAGGGGACGAGAAAAGCCAAGTAAATAAAGATTGAGAATTTTTGGATTCTACTTTTAAATAGCGACTCTAGAAGTAAAAATTTCTCTTTCCTGTTGTGACCATCGACTGTTGCGGATGTCTTGAATGACTGTCAAATTCACATTACTTTTTCTGAGTGAAATAGACAAATAGTTGTTTTACTGTGTATAAAGACTCTCATCGTTGTTTACGTTGTAAGTAGTTTAATAATTGTATTCCTTGTAAATTCGATTGTAATTGTAAATCGATGTATAAAAAAATTTAAAAAAAAAATAACATTACCCTGCATTAATTTGAACATAAAGTAACCGCATTTCACAGCAGAATTTAAAATAAAGTGATAATGCATCAACAATAATAATTAATAATATAAATGATAATCATTTTCTAGTAATTTGGATTTCCAATGTATTATTTTTGTATGAGAATGCAGTCTGGTCCTTATTTCGTTAATTTATCAATTTTTTTATGTTTATTGTGCACACAAGTACACACCTTACTCTTCATTTATATAATTTGTGGATTACTTTTCGTTTAGGCGTTGTTTGAAAAATATATAGATAGGCAAACCTGTATGTTTTTGGGTACCGCTGTTTTGGAATCAGATTCGACAGAGCCATCTCGTTCAAAATTCCATGAACTACTTTGCGGAATTAAACAGACAAAAATATCAGATAAATAAAGATGTTTTACATATTTACTGAATTTTTTGGTACCTATTAAAATGGTTCTTTCAATAATTCATTGGTATATTTTAAAATAGAACTAATTTGTATTAGTAATTATTTGACGTTTGCTCTTTTTTTATAATATTTGACAGAAACGCCTGATATTAACCCAAATGCAACCAGACACATAGTTATGTAGGTGAAACAAATTTTCTCATAAGCTTGCCTATCTATATATTTTCCAATCAACGGTTTACGTAAGTAAAACTTATAAATTTATCTCTTATGTTAGGTATTAAATTTTGATTTAGGCAACCCGCGATTGTGTTTGTTACAGAAGTGACAAATTACTCATATTAGTTTAATGTTGTAGGCAATTATTACAAAATATATAAATATTTCGAAAAGAAAAAAATATTGGAAGTAGTTGTAAAAAGTTTTATTTGAAAAAATAAAATATATTTTACTAGTCGGTCCTAGTGACCACACATCACCCCTTACCGTAACAGGCGACAGCAAATCACAAAGCCCGATCCCTTCCCTGGCCTCAACCCCCCTGCCGACATCGAGCTCCAGGGCGGGTCGGAAGTAAGCGGGGCAGAGCGCCGCGGGGGGCAGCTGTGGGGCCCAACTAGCAGCCGCGGAGGCGGCGGCGTCACATGCTGCCAGGTCTCGGTAGAACGCGCGCAGAGACCGCGTGAGCCTAGTTTGGGGGTCGGCGTCTTCGTCTAGAGACCCAGAACGACGGTTTCGGGCCCGCAGGGAGCTGATGTACCGGTGGGGGACCGGGGGTGGTGAGGGGGAGTGGTCCCCGCCGGAGGAGTCGTCCTGGAATGGGGAATATTGTGTTAATAAGATATTTGCTAGTTTTAAAATGTTTGCAAATACACATGTGTAATGATGGTTACATAAGGAGCATAAGCATTCTCGAATTTAGGGACTAAGTATACAGCTGAGTTCTTCACTTAAAGGCCGTCTGTTACGGGATTTAACCTAGTACTAAATTCGGTACAAGATGATATTAAATCATCACAGTTTAAATAATAATGCGGTCGATTTTCAAAAAAAAATTATTTGAAATTTCATTGGAAAAATAATTCGAAATTCGTAAATTTTAAATTAATGTTTAAATTTGAAATTTGAAAATTCAAGAGGAAGTAGGTAATAAAAAATAATGAAATAGGAAAGATGTTTTTTCTAATTATAAAATTATACGAATTGAATAATAAACTATAGAATATGTACTTGATTTATTTTATTATACTATAGTATTTATTTTAGTAATTAATGATTTTATGTTTAGAAGGTTTACCTTGTTTCCCAAAGAAACAGTTTATTTTTGCGGTTTCTATATTTATATACAAACAAGCAAAAGTAAATATAATCAAAAACAAAATTCGAAATTCAAAATTCGTTCATCAATTTGAAATTCAAAATTCGAACTTCGAAAGTTGCAAAGTAATTTGAAGAAATTTTATCAACAGCACTTTAAATACAAGAAAGAAAAAAATATAATTATTAAAATAAGTGTACCTACTGGACTTATTACGAGATAAAGTACCATGACAGAGGACTGGAATACAATATTTGCTTGTCTGAATATCTTTTGTACTAAAGATATATATACAGGGTGTTCATTTTAAATGGGCCACCATTGCTATCTCGAGAACTATAAGAGCTACGAGGTCGGTTAAATTAGCAAACAATTTCTATTTTACAACACTATTAACATGAGATAAACAAAATTTTTATTTAACCAGTGGTTCTCAAAATACGGGCCCCAACTTTTTTATTTTAAATGTGAACCTATATTTTTTATTTGCTTATTCAATAGAGAATTTTATTCTGAATTCAATGATATAATATTATCATACCCTAACATAACGATGTTTTTGAGAAAAATGCATCTGAAGTTTTTTTATTAATTTGATTAAAATATGACAATAATAAGAGTGCCATGACGGAGAAAACGGAATACAAGTCTTTTTTTAACCTGCAATTAGAGTGCCTTGACAGAAAGAAGTGAATAATAGTATATTATTTAACAAGCATAATATGTAGGCTATATTACACGAGGATGTAATTAAAAATACGAGCGGTAGCGAGTATTTTTAATCATCCGCGTGTAATGTAGCCATATTATGCGAGTCAAATACTATACTTTATCTACAACTATCAGGCATATAAAAAATCTGATATTATTTGTTAAATATTCAGTTAGGTGTGAGTAGTTCATATATAGCTTAACAGATGGCGCCACAGTAGCACTTAAATGTCAAAATAACTATTCAAATTGTATTTATTATACTTTTATAATCATTTATATTGATATTTATGATAAAAAATATATTATTAATAAATTACAGTTTATTAAAATGTTATATGTTACATTACATGCTCTATTTATTACAGAAAAGTGTAGCGTGTAATATAACTTTTCATATTACACTTGTGTAATATGAGTAGTATATTATATGTAGTATCACACGTATAATGTACCCATATTTCAATAGTTGTAGATAAAAGTATATTCTTTCTGTCAAGGCACTTAATTGCAGGTTAAAAAATGACTTGTATTCGGTTTTTTCCGTCATGGCACTCTTATTATTGTCATATTTTAATCAAATTAATATAAAACTTCAGATGCATTTTTCTCAAAAAAATCGTTATGTTAGGGTATGATAATATTATATCATTGAATTCAGAATAAAATTCTCTATTGAATAAGCAAATAAAAAATATAGGTTCACATTAAAAATAAAAAAGTTGGGACCCGTATTTTGAGAACCACTGGTTAAATAAAAATTTTGTTTATCTCATGTTAATAGTGTTGTAAAATAGAAATTGTTTGCTAATTTAACCGACCTCGTAGCTCTTATAGTTCTCGAGATAGCAACGGTGGCCCATTTAAAATGAACACCCTGTATATATATATATATATATATATATATATATATATATATATATATATATATATATATATTTAAAGCTAGCATGTAGAAATTTTTAAAATTATAAAAGTGAAAATATATGTAGAATCAAATTTTATTATCTCCACCCATTTTTCAATCATCTTAACGGTTTCACTAATGAATTTTTGGATCACACTCTAAGCAGTGCTTTGGTTTTAGTGAGTAGTGGACCAAGAATAGAGCATTTGTAAGTATTTTCTCTAATTCTTGATCTGTTGAAATTGGATCTCATTCTAGCGCATATAGTTGCTCTAGAATGTACTCTGGTTTTAGAGGGTCACGAATTAGAGCATTCTTAAATGCTTAAGAAATCTAGAGCAGATAGTTATACTCCGAAATATGCACTGATTTCAGAAGGTTACGAGTGAAAGTGAACAAATGATTATTCTAATTATTTGATCTGCTGAAACCAGAGCAAAATTCAGAGCACATAATAATGCTCTGATATGTGCTCTGGTTTCTCAATTAGAGGTTGTACTTTAAAATGCTCTAAAATGTATTTAGGTTTTGAGTAGAGTAAGAATTAGAGAATATATTTCAAATTGCCCTAATTTTTGACCAATGGAAACTAAAGCACAATTCAGAGCAGATAATAAAGCTCTGTATTGTAGTCAGTTTCAGTAGGTCAACAATTAGAACAAACACTATTAGAGCAAATATTAGAAAATATTTTGATTTTTGACCAAAGAAAATTAGAGTAGATAATGATACTTCGTAATCTACTCTAAAAAAGATATATAGATAATATGAAAATGCATACTAAATATCATTACAATTAGATTTGTTTGATTGATTACATGTCTTAAGTACATGTATTATTACATTTGTTTATGAAAATTGTGTTTTGTTTGAGATAACAAGATTTATAAAATTATCTAAACTGAGATTGTATAAAATCCATAGATATGTTTATTAATAAAAATATATGATTGCTGTGAATAAAAATACGTATTTATCAATTTATAGATAAATAAAACAAAAACAAATTACATATATAACAAACACTACAATAATATCCACCAATTTTCTCAACTTCCATAAACACAAACTTCCTGTACGCTATCTCCCACACACTCACACATACACACACACTTACAGACACCACGTGTTCTAAATACGATAAGTGAAAGTAAAGTACATCAGTAGGAAACAATCCGCTGTACGATGAACACCGCGAGTCAAACTAACTTGTGCTCCAACAGTGAAGAAACTCTACCTCAAGAAACTCTTCACAATGAACAGATACCTGGAAGTTCCAAGAGGTTATGGTTACAAGCCTTGATTGTGCTGGGAGGTAAGTTGATTGATTTGGCCTTCGAATAATAAGTGCAACAATGCTGCCTTGGAAGTTATAACTATGTAAATAAACACACGCCGTTAACACAGCCAAATTGTTTTTGAAGATTATTGTTTGTGTGTTATTGTTTAACTTAAAATGTTTATAATGACGCCAATCGAAAGGGTATTATTTTTCTCATCTGATAAGTACAAATTAATTTTAATTTTACGTTATTCATTTCTTTTCGTGACTAAAAATTATTACTCCCAAATGAGTAAATGCTTCATTATACACAATCGGGTCAGTTTTAAAATATAAAAACAAAATTATTTATTAACAACTATTTTTTTTAATAGCATAACCATAGCAACCGTGTATTGACGTTTCCTTATTAATTTAGATTATTTTACCTAAATCTTATTTTTCTACAATCTGGCATAAAGTACATACTTTTTGTAAAGAGTTAATTTTCACGTACTGCTTAAAAAGTAACCGTTGCTAGGCAACGTAAACACATTTATTAATGGCTTAATTTACTTTTAAAATTAATTTTTATTAATATTTCGGTTGTAGGAAACATGTATATTATACACGTGTTGCGTACAACATTTTTCTTTATTTTACACACTAGTTGCATAAATAATTATTTCATATTCTTTAACTAATTTCGCATATCGAACTGTGAGACAAGATGTCGTTATTTCGTGAGTGAAATGTTATTATATACAGTCGTGAGAATTTACAGACTTATGAATAATGACTTATTTCATTATTTTAATATAATGTGCTTTTATTCAAAATTTACAACATAAAAAAAAATCACTGTTAGCTAAGAGATATTTAAAACAAAAACCAAAATTTTGATATTGTTATTAATAATAGGTTTCCATTTTCCATGGAGGAAAAAAATTACAAAATCTACTACGGTAGCTATTTTCACCATAAAAGTTTTGTAAAGTGGCACTTTTCTCACACTTCACTTCAAAGTTGCAATTTCCTACAATCGTGGGTTAAAGTGTGAGAAATCATATCTCACAGTAATTATCAATACTGTGCATGCGTGAATGTACTCTTTGTGAGATTATGTGCGCCATATTGTTTTTTATGTTAAATAATTTCATGCATATATTTTTGTTCTGTAACATTTAGCAGTGTGGTCGTAGAAAAATCATAGTATGCCACTTGTGCAGAATCATGGGAAATAGGCGACTTTCTGTACTTGTTTTTTTTTTCAAAGTGATTTCTGACTGAAAATAATAGTTCTTCATGAAGAATTGTATTTATTTTAATGTTATTATATTATATATTGTATGTATTTCGACTATCCCTGAGTAATCAATTATTGGTACGCCACTGAAATGTTTTTGACAAACTGATTTATTACTCTCTCTCATTCTCGGATGGAGTACAGCAAAATATTTATTAAAATTTTATGTGAAATTTTTCATCTATTGTTTATTATTAATATTATCTATTAACTTCGCATTTTATTCGAGTACAGTGCCATGTTATCAGAGTAAAATTTTGCATTTTTTACCATTGTGAACGCAAAACAATGAAATATAATATAGAGTGTGTGTTATCCGCAGTAACTCGTTTTTGTACTTTTTATCTTTGTAGTATATTCGTTCATAACGAAGTTGATTTTATTGTTCGAAAATTCATAAACAAGTTTTATGTATAAAATAACAAAATAAAACAATGTCAAAGTGATATATTGTTTCAACTTCCTTTAATAAAAAAAATCAGAATAGTTAACTTATTGTTAAGAAAATATTATTTTAATTTATTTTTAACCCTCGACCTATTTAGAGTTTTTAGTAATGAGTATATTTTAGGAGCACTACAATTAGATTTTGCTATTTTTACAATGTCTATTTGTACGTATATGAATTTTGTCTACGGTAGTTTCCATAATAAAAAAGAATAGTTCTGATATTTTCATTTATACACTTCTAATAAATTACTCTCAATTTTATCTATTTAATTTTACGAATGTTTAGTCGTAAAATTCTAAATAATAAGTAACAATATAAGAATTCATAGTGGCTCTTCATAGAATATATTATTTAAAAAAACAATACCAATGTGTATTTGATACTTAAGTGATTATGATATTTACAGAGGGTGATTTTGATCTAATTAAATTAGGCCAAGAATTAGAGTAGATCACAGTGAGTGAACACCCTTCTTCCAAGTAGTAAACATTACGGTGACTGGATTTTACGGAGGGTGATTTTGAAATAAATAAATTAGGGCAAGAATTAGAGTACTTCACAGAGAGTGAGCACCCTTCTTCCAAGTAGTAAACATTACGGTGACTGGTTTTTACGGAGGGTGATTTTAAAATAATTAAATTAGGGCGAGAATTAGAGTACTTCACAGAGAGTGAGCACCCTTCTTGCAAGTAGTAAACATTACGGTGACTGGTTTTTACGGATGGTGATTTTGAAGAAATGAAATTAGGGCAAGAATTAGAGTATTTCACAGTTAGTGAGCACCCTTCTTCCAAGTAGTAAACATTACGATGACTGCTTTTCACACAGGGTGATTTTGAAGTTACTAATTACGCCAAGAATTAGAGTACTTCACAGTGACTGAGCATCCTTTTTACAGGTAATAAACATTACGGTCACTGGTTTTACGGACGGTGATTTTTAAGTAATAAAATTAGTACACGAAATTAGAGTACTTCATATTGAGTGAGCACCTCAGATAGAAAATATTACAAAGGACTGGTTTTTATGGAAAATGAATTTGATCTCCCGATCGTTTGTAATTTTTATGGATAATTTTTATTTAGCATTTATTATTTTTATTGTACATTCTTTATTTTTGCTGAGTAGACAGAATTTTTAGTAAGCTTTTAAAAAATTTTAATAGGATATTATTTTGAATGAACCATTTTTATTGAGCAATTATTATTTTATCACAGATTTAATATTATATTATGCAAAGAATAAAATATCGAGCATTTTGAATTATGTATCCAAATATTATACCCTTACACCCAGATTACCCTTGTTAACATCCTAAAATGTCAAACTAACTCCAGTCTCGATTAATTAAAATAAGTATATTATTTAATTCCAAAAAAAAAAAACTCCATTAGTTTGGTGGAATTAGGAATATTTGTAGATGATTATAATGTAGTAATTAAATATACGTATTTATTTATTTCAGTTCAAAATGTTTTAATTTTTATAATGTCCATTGGAAGATCGATATGAACGTCAAAAATCAGAAAAAATACTACATTATAAAATAAAAAAGATTAACTTTAACGTTTCTGTTTCACGTATTATGAATTTAATAAAAAAATATTTAATTTTTTTTATTATAATCATACATGAATGCTTTGAGCATTATGTTTAATGTTTCTGTTCTCGTCGCCTCGTCCGGAAACATCTTGTTCGTACCGTAAAAACACATTTACCGGACTTATAACGTAAACTACTATTACCGGACAGAATTGTCAAAACAATATGAAGCAATTGTTATATCATATCAACTCACACAGAATAGATTACGGAAACGTTATTCATAAGACAATTTTATGAAATAATATTTATTAATACCGAGGAACCGGTAAATTATTGAACAAACCACGGATGTTATAAATCGTACCGCACTCTGCGGTAGTTATGATACCCATAACTATCTTAGGTATATTAATAGCTATTTAGGGACTGGAGTTAATAGTTTGACATTTCAGGATGTTAACAAAGGGTACAACTACTTCGGGTTAGTGGCTAATCTTTTTTATAAATCTGGGTATATAAGACTTTAATTTGCATCCTTATAAATTTTAAAATAATGCATTATTGTAATCAATTTTTCTTTTGTTTAAGCAACATTCAGCAACCTATCAGATGGGATGAGCACAGGATGGGTGTCCACAGCAATAGCGGATATGACAAACGGCACAAATCCCATTCAAATCGACTCAAATCAAGGTGCTTTAATCGGAACTCTGCCAATGTACGCCATATTTTGTTCGGCTCCTTTCGGCATATATAGTGCAAACAAGATAGGACGAAAATGGACTATACTGTGGGGTGCATCTTTAACCTGTATAAGCTGGATTTGCCTGGTACTGGCACGTGACGTTTGGGCCATATACGCAGGCGCATTCATTCGAGGTTTTGGCGGGAGTGTTATATTTACAGTGATACCAATGTACTCGGCTGAAATATCCCATGCGAGTATAAGAGGTGTTATAGGTAGTTTTGTAGCAGTTATGATGAACATAGGGGTGTTACTATCGTATATAACCACTATATATTGGCCTTTATGGGTGACAGCTGTTATTGGAGCAGTGGTGGCAGCACTTGTCTGGCCTTTGTTTGTTTTCGCGCCAAAATCACCCTATCACATTTTAGTATCACAAGGGGACAAACAAAAAGCGAGAAAAGCTTTAGTTACACTTCGATCTGAGGGAATTCATGTAGATAAAGAGTTAGATAAAATGGAATTGGTTGCTAATACAGAAAATATGGAAAGGGAAACTTCTGTACCTATACTCGAATTAGTTACAATTCCAGCTAACAGAAAAGTAACATTTCTTGTTGTTACTTTGCAGTTTATTCAACAATTGACAGGTGTTGATGCAATTTTAATCTATTTAGAATTTATTTTAGAAGAAAAAGACTCATCTGTAATATTTGGTGTAGGAAAATTATTGTCTTGTATGTTATCTTTATTATTAGTTGATAGGTTAGGTCGAAAACCATTGTTAGTCTTTTCTTGTGTTATGTCATGTCTTACGTTGCTAACTTTAGGCGGGTATTTTTACTCTAGAGACATTTTACACTACAATGTTTCCGATTTGAGATCATGGCTGCCATTAACAGCTCTGGTCGTGTTTATATGTTGTTATAATGTAGGGTTAGGAATAGTTCCATTTATTTATGGGGGAGAGATGTACGCTACAAGAGTTAAAGCTCTTGGAGTGACATTTGGTGAGGTTATGTATGCATTACCAATGATTATAGCTACACAAATATTTTCGTTGACAAGAGAAAAATATGGCGTCCATTTTCCATTTTGGATTTACGCAGGGTTCAGCTGTTTGGGCGCCATATTTTGTGCGTTTGTTGTAGTTGAAACAAAAGGAAAAACATTGCAAGATATTCAAGTTGAATTAAAAAGAACGTCGTGACTGGAAACGGTAAATAGCGAAATGATTTATTTAATGATTAAAAGAAATAATTATGGTTCCGTAAGTTGGTAAACAAAAGCGTGATCTCATTAAATTATTATTTATTGTGTAGTATTAGATAAAAAATTGTAATTTATGCAAGGACTGAAATGACGTCACATTTTTACTATTTAGTAATAAATATTCTGTAAATTGTAACTAATTTGTTGTATAGATAGTACAACAGTGTATTTATCATTAAATAAATGTACATAAGATTTGTTCTTATCTGAGTATAATTTTTTCCTGAATAAAGAATTTTTAATATTCTGAATTTTGATTAAGTGAAGCTGAGTGTAGTGTTTTTATATTCCAGACAGATTTAACAAAAAGAATGTTAAAGTTTGCACACTAAAGTAAAATGCAAATTAGAAATGCTGATAGAATTTCTTCGTGGAAATTAATTTGTGGTTTTCTCATTGCCTCAACGATGAAAGGCATTTATAATTGAGTTGAAGATGGGACGGGTTTTTTTTAAAACATTATTATTTTCCTAGAAATATGTGCTAAATATAAAATAACAACGCAATTTATAAAGAAACAATCATACAGGTGTTCGACTAACTATAAATTTTAAAATAGGAATCTATTAAAAAAATAGCCTCACTCGTATCTATGTTTCAATGGGTTTTTCCAAAAAAAAAACTATTTTTAGAAAACACCGATAAAAAATATTGTGAACTGTTCAATATTTATAAATAAATAATTAAATTTAAAAGATCGCATGTTTCTGTGATGTCATATCCCGGCTATAGAACGGTTTTTCATAAGGTTGTAATCACTAAAAGATGACACTACTTATGTATTTCTATACATTTTGCAGGTGATAGCTACGTCACAAATTTTAAAAAAAATTATGTTACGTTTACCATTGGAATTTGTATCGAGATTTTTATAAAATAAAAAATATTTATTTGATAGTTAATGTAATTGTAACCAACTTTTATTTGTTTAAAAAAATATTGGTCCACTGTATTTGAACGGTTATTTGCATTTTAAATAAGTAATAAATAAAAACAATGAAATAATAATGTCCTAAATCTTCAGAGATAAAATATTGGATTTTTTTTACCATAAAACTTTTGAATTCCTATTTAAAATAAGTGGTATTAAAATTAATGCCTGTAATGTTTATAATATTTTTATTATAACTGTTTCTGAACTTAGACTACTAGAAAGTTTTGTAAGCAACCAGCACAACTTATACGTAGAGTGTCCAATCGATCAAAAGGCGTACCTGTTTATAAAGTAAGTATTCTTAAAGTTAACGTTAATATTAAAATGAACTAAGTAATTATTTTGGAGGGAAAAGGTCAACTGTAACAATATTTCTGTACAAGTATTTGTTTGATACATGAATTTGTTGCACAATATACTATTTCTTTTTAAATAAAGTTTAAGTTTGCGTTTATTTTTTTACGCTTATTCAAATTTCAAACCCATTTTTAAATCACAGCGTTAATAATTGAATATAACAATAGGGCTGTTCGATATTCGAGTATTCGTGTATCCGAATAAAAATTTGGCGAATATTCGTAATTTGCTATCCGAATAAATCGGATATGCGAATTATTCGGATATATGAATAATGCGGCTATATTGGATATACCAGTAACTGGGATGTACAAATAACGGCGATATCCGAATATTTCGAATATCCGATTATTAGAAATTCGGATAATGAAACGAGGTATATATAATTACAAATAAATCAGGTTTATTATGTCTATTAGCATACCTAGGAGAGTTATGAGTATCATAACTGCCGCAGATGTCGATTGAAATTTAAGACATCTAAAACCTGGTATGATTCTTAACATCCGTGGTTTCTTCAATACAACCGATTTCACGTTATTAATAAATATTATTTTATAAAATTATTTTGTAAGTAAGGTTTTCATTATTAAGTCTCTACGGGTTGATATGGCAGCTGTATTATCCAATTTTCTCACGTTATTTTGACAAATGTACGGTAATATTTTTATCATACAGACTTATTGAAATTACATGGGATATAATTATGACTTAGTTACCCTCCTGACTTTTGTCTATGTAAACAAAAGCTTAATATCCTGAAATCGTTAAAAATATTAAATTTTTAATACGATTTATAACGAAAATGAAAATAAAAACAAATATTAAAATAATAAAACATTTTTTGTTGTTTGCATATTTAATTAATGTAATCTTTAAATAATTTAATTAACATTTAACTGAATAATAATACTAATGGTTTAATAAGAAATTTGATTAATAAAGTAAAGTACGAGGTTATAGGCCAAATTAATATTTTTTTATTAAATGTGGGTAACTATTCGACTATTCGATTATCTTAATATTTGATTATCCGAATATTCAGTATTTGATTTATCCGGATACGGATATTTTTGTATTCGAATACCAAAATTCCCAAAATCGACAGCCCTATTTAATAGTACAGATAAAAAGTAAACAGTACCTACTGTAATAAAAAATAGTTATTTATGGTACATGTGTGTTACATTACAGATAAGTCACGTGGGAAAAGTTTAGCTCACGAAGCCGTCAGGCCGAGTGTGGTATTTTTTCAAGTGACTTAGGTAATTAACACACATGTGCCATACAACATTTTATCCAACACATTTTAATCATTAATATAAAATACATATAAGATTTTTGACAGATGGAATTTCGAAATGACATTTAGAAACAAAATAGTGTAGAGAAAGTTTTATAACGTAGTTACCATGATACGAACCAAAAAATAGTGAGCTAATATATTTAGCTCACTAGTGACTTATGACCTACTTTAATTATCTAAAAACAGCATACTTATATCGTTGTAATTACACGGTGTTGGATAAATAATATTTGTCATACCTCCAAAATTCTGTATTTTAAAAAATAAAACAAAAACAAAATTAGTTTAGAAAACATTTTTTCAGAGTAATCCTGAAATATTTGTTGCATTGCTCGCCTTGATTGTTTGCGCAAATATGTGTGTAAGCAAATCCGGGAATTTCGCCCCGTACAACCGTATTTACAAATCAGGTTGAGTTGAGGGCAAGCTTAGCGGATCCGCAAACCCTCGTCGCTGTGCCATCTGGCGGGTTTGCGTTACACTGTCGCGGGCGGCGGGAAAAATCCCCCCCCCCCCTCTTATTATCTGACAACTTTCAGCGGGATATAGGGTGCTGCTGGATAGGGAATTTCCCCAGTGCAGAACGAATGCGAGATGCTGAGATGGCTCTGGATATTAACTTTCTTCTTCACAACTTTGTTTTGTTTTGTAATTGCATTTTTAGAATTGGGGAAATTGGTAACTTCCATGAATTGCGTGTATGCAACCTTGCTGGATAATAAAATAAAATGTGACGCTCAAAGTATTACGAAAATTTAAACTTTCTCTAAAAAATACAAACAGGGGTCTTCTTTTAAGGCTGCCATTGCAAAACGAGTATAAAAGTGGAATCTTATGTTTTACAGGACTCACCCAGGGGCCCATCAAATGCAAATTTTTTAATAAAATGAAAAGGGGCATCTGACTGATCTGATGTATCAAGAAGTAGTAACTATCTGTAATAATTCAAACATAGAAATTGCAATAGAAGTAAAACTATAAAATTCTTTCAACAGCAGATCCCACTAATACCGCAACACTGCAAGAGATATTTGTTTGAAAATTCAGTTCCAATCTCATGTAAATGAAAATGTACGAACTGTGAGACGACGCCTAGTGGATGTAAGATTATTTAGTAGTCACTATTTAGAAATTTTTATACTAAAAAAAAAATCGGTAGGAGAGATTTGCGTTTGTTAAAAAATTTCAATCATGAACACTTAAGAACTGGCATACTGTCTTCTGGAATAATAAGAGTATATTTAAATTATTTGGATCTGACGGGAGAATGTAAGTGAGACTTGCAGAGGAACAAAATTGGATTACAAGACCAAGTCCATGTTAAACATGGCGGAGGCAGTATTATGGTCTGAGGACGATTTTGTCGGTCTGGAATAGGGCCACTAATGCAAATATGGTATAAAATGAACCGTTTTGTATATAAAGATACAAAAGAACACCCAAGGGGGGATTTTGGTGTTCCCCTCAGAAATTAATTTATTTTATTAAAGTAAAAAAAACTATACTGATATAATATATTATCCATTAATTATACTCATTTTTTGTTCTGATTCAGAATTATTTACAAAAAAAATTTTTTAATTTAAATATAAAATAATTGATAGGACGACCATTGATTGTGAAACTTAACATGATCAAATACTTAGATTCATAGCTGCATAGCACAAAATTTTAAGACGCCATTTAAACTAAAAAGTATAAATTTATGAATCATTATTGAAGATTGAAAATAATGCATGATGCATCTAAAAATGATTGTTCGAAATGAAACTAATGAATTTCGGAGTCAAATGAATAAAAAAAAACGCTTCAAAATTTTTTTCATTAAAAGGATAAGGGATATATTACTTCCGAGAAACTAAGCTAGTACAGTTCTCAGAAAATAAATTAAAATAGTTTCTTGATATAGAGATTATTAATTTGACAAACGTTGTAATCTCTCTTAGTTCTCAAAATAATAATAGTGTACCACTTAAAATTAACATTCTGTATTTGAAAACCCCCTCCGAAAAAAATTCTGGGTGCGTCTTTGCAAAGATACTGTTCAGAATAAAATGTTGCCATTTCTGTTGGCGTTTTCAGCAAGATAATTACTGGAACCATTCTTTTTAGATAAATAATGATTTTTACAAAACTGAGTTGAGGTTTTAGAGTGGCTATCTCAGATTGACTTAATTCCCATTGAATACTTTTGGAAACATAGCGAGCAACAAATTCGTAAAAATTCGTGAAAAACATAAACAGTTAAGAAACATAAACAGTTAAACATAAACAGTTAAATCTGTTTTACCTTGCTAATAATGTAAAATACTACAATTCGTCAGGATTCGAATAAAAGTTTTTAGATCCAAAGCTGGTCATTCAATCCTCTAGATCACAAAGTATATAAAAACCACTTGAAAGAAAATGATCACAGAAGCATCCTTTTAATCAAGTTGGTAAAAAATCTCATTTTGAAAATTCCTGCAAGGTTATTTAAAACAAGATTCCCAGCGGAAACGTAGCAACTATTTCCTCGTGTTGCCGGCACGTTTCTTGGTTACGTGAACACTATCGCATCGGGTAAATTATGACGTCACCTCGGTTATCATCCCGGAGTGCAGCTCGACTCCAGCTCGTTAAGTACGAGGAGCAGTGGCGCGCACCGGGGTGGAAAATAAGGGAAATAAACTGGAAATAAAGATAGCGAGCTGAATTAGTGCTATTGATTTCAGATACGGAATTACATAATACACTGAACGCGGGAGATGGGAGATGGGTGCACACCTATATAGACCATATAAATTACCTGGATTGTTAAGGTTATATTCGGATCTTGCAGGTTAAATGGATTGCGTACGTATAAGAAAATTGGTGAACAAAAATAGTTTTGTCATATATAAATCACTCGTGGTTTATTACACAAGGATAGGTGTGCTAATCTACTTTATCGCAAAAATCGGTAATGAAATATTTAGACAATTAAATACGTGTAACAAACGCCTCCTCTCGAACTTTTTCTGACATGGAGAGGGCACCACAAAGGCAATTTAATATGGAAAATAAAAAAAAAACAAAGAAAAATGTACCTACTATTTACCAATAAGCAACCAATAACTACATTTTTTAGGCACATGACATAGGAATTGTTTCTGATAAATATGAAATCATTTTACCAATACAATAAAGTTCTACTAATATCTATAAGACGTGAGGTATTGTCAATTTTAGAATAATGCAAACTACAATAATTATTTATGTATTAAAGTATTATAATAGTTACTTATGACCCCAAAATGAAATAAAGACTTTTATGCCCTTATGTATTTATAACCTAAACATTCAGGAACAGGTAATAAACTAAGTGTCAATTTAGTTATTTTAATTAATAAATATTTTTACGATCCCTAGAAACCGATTTTTAATTTATAATATAAAAATTGTTAAAAACATTTAAAAAAAATGTATATATATGGTGGTTTAGATGGAACTATTTATTATTCTGACTAATAGTGTTCGCTTAATATACAATAAATAAAATGTAATAGATAATGTCAGTACAGTTATAAATTCGTGGATACTACATAAAGTCGGTTTCCCTGAGTTGATACTCACGTCATTAATTTCTGCTGCAAAATGATTACACTTTTATGTAGTATCAGTCACAACATTTTTTTCACAATAAGCAAAGCAACCAGCATTACATTTAAGAATGATTGGTTATTGTCATTTAATAAGTCTGGATCCATCCATATTTGTTCAAACTTCAAAATTTGTAAATGGATAAATCAGTAGAACTTAGATTAACTGCAACAAATTCTGAAATAAATAATAAGAAAACACGTCTGATAAATTAGACCATAATCTGGAAAAATAAGTAACAAGCAATTATAGGGAAGTACGACAAATATTAAAACAAGAATGTCAAGCATTATAAGATCATGTCTTAGATAAATTATAGGATCACAAACTAAAAACAATTGATACAACTCCTTGAGTATAATCTAAATGTAATGAAAACTGCATTATTCACAACACTAGAAACTATTTCCCTAGTTCCCATATATCAATTAGGAACCACAGTCCCTTCTAGCCTACAGACCCTTGCGTAATCTGTAAATCTCTTTGATTCCGGGCGGGCGCGCCGACGGCGTCAAGGTCATTAGGCCAGCAGTAGCACTTCCGGTCCGCGAGGCGCTCGTACAGGATCCGCTCTGAACGAGTTCAGTCCTGGGTCCTGCCAATTTGCAGAAGGAGGAGAATGGGAAAAGAGGGATGGGTTAGTTCATTCGCGTACTGTTATACAGTATTAGATGACAGGGAGGAAGTAGTAAATACTGTTCTTTTTAAGTGTTGTTAAGGTGCATTTATCTTTTTTGTTTAATAGTTCAAGGTTTTGTTAATAATATAAACATGTCACTGTTACTAAGTTATACTTTTACTTAATAGATATTAACATGCCTAGGATAGTTATGAATATCATAACAGCCGCAGATGTCAATTGAACTCTTCGGAAAGCGAGGATTTTAAGGCAACTAAGGCCTGCTATGATTCAAAACATCCGTGGTTTGTTCAATAGTTTACCGGATTCAAATTACATAACCGCCGCAGATGTCAACTGAATTCCGAGCTCGTAGAGTGACGATTTTAAGACAACTAAGGCTTGGTATGATTCATAACATCCATGGTTTGTTCAATAGTTTACAGGATTCACGTTATTAATAAATATTATTTTATAAAATTCTCTTGTCAGTTACGTACACTATTACTTAATAACTATTAACATACCTACGATAGTTATGAGTATCATAACCATCGCAGATGTCAATTGAATTCAGAACTTGGAGAGCGATGATTTTTAAGCCTACTTGATTATAGTTTTGCACACCTGATAAAATTTGTTTTAAATGATATTTCTCTGGAACTAATCATCAGATTTGAAAAATAAAAAAATGTTGAAAAGAGAATTGAAAGGCCTTTTAAACTGTGTCATGTTTGACATCCTTTTCCATTTAAAATTTTTGAGGTGTAGTCCACCCCCATTTTAGGGTTGAAGTTATGCCATTCAGGTGTCCCCCTTTATATTAAAATTGACGTGTTCGAGCGTTTTTTGCAAATTTAATGTTAAGTGGCCAAGAATTGCGCTGATAATTTTCACTGGGCCACCCTGTATTTGTTTATTCATAGTATTACATATTTTCATTATCTTTTTATAGAAATATTTGTATTCACCTCAATAAATAAACGTTACAATACTTTTAATAATGTAAATAATGTAACTGATGAAGATTGAATTTACAGTCGAAACGTTGGTGTATTAGTGGATTTCATTAAATTAAATTAAATTTCCAAAACTAATTATCCAGTCGAATAAAACCAATTTCGTATTAATAAACATAAAATTTAGTAATGGCACTTTTCTTGCAAAATATTGTATAATATATTCATATGACAATAATCTTGTGTCATTGTTAATACTGAGAAGTAGTATATGATGCCTATTTTTTAATATTGTTAATTTTGAGATGATCTTTCTGCGGTGCAATTTGATATTATAAAAACAACTAAAACAAGATAATTTTCTAGATGACTTCCACGTTTGGAAAAGGATCCTGCATTTTTTTATTATTAAATTACACATAAATAGTTATCGACTAAAGACATTATTATTTATTCTATGTCATTCCGTTATACATTAGTAAAGCTATAAGTACATAAATTTTGATGTTTTACAGGTTGACTTTTTCTTATTTTCCGGTAATGTAAAATGTTGACAAAAATGTTAACTTTTGAGGGCAGTCTGCCCACCCTTAAATCCGGGCCTGGCATTTGTTATTTGTAGTAATTCTAATAACAAAATCAACTATTTTTGAGGTTGGTGTTATAATAATAATTGTATAACTCATGTTTCATATTCGTGAACTGGTGACCTAATGAGCGATGTTTATATAGCTACAAATTATTAGCATGTAGTCACTTTAACACATTAATATGATCCATTGCATCATGTATTACAATTTTTCTGCTAAAACGTCACTAGTAGTGATATATACAGTGCTTTAACGTACTCATCCATCATTTTGACGTATAGGTAATATGTAATACATTAGTGTGTTAGAAAATATTAGCTCCTGTGTGCAGCTGTCGTGAACAATACACTTGCATTTGCAATTAAAATAGTTTTCCTACGACCATTGTTAAAAATAGTCTTTTTAACGATTGCTTAGCAAGTTATAAATAATAGTTTATAACACTGAATACTTTTAATTCGTTGTCAATGACAACAGATTTTCGTTTAACACTTATGTTCAGTTGTTCATAACATCATAACAAATACATCATGACCTGTCATAAATGTCATTCTATAATGCTTAGTTTTTATTTACTAGTATAAAATAGTATATGATATTTCTGTTAAAAGTGATCGCGTCTTCGCCTCGTTTCTCAAACTTCCCCACTCACTCATAAAATGTCGCTTTTAACACTTATATCATATATAACTATTGTAGTGCCACAGATCAGATGACTATATTGTAACACGGTCGCTTGGCGGCAGTGCATGTAAATTTTTGGTACTGTAGTACTTCAGATGTTACGAAATGGACAGTTTTATGGTAAAGGACACACATTTTGCGCCTTCAAGCTTGTTTTCAATGAAATTAACTGTCCGTTTCTGGTACGTGATGCCCTCGGTGGACATCAATAGTTGGGTTATTTTTAGTATAGTACATGTTCATACAGGGGATGAAAAGAGCCGGATAAACATAGGTTGAGAAGTTCTGGATTTTTACCATTAAAAGGTGCTCCAAAGTTTGAAATCTCTCTATCTTGTAGTAATCTTCGACTGTTGTGAATGTCTTGACTGGACGTCAGACATACCTTGATTTTTTAATGAAATAACCAATTAGTTGTTTTACTATGTGTAAAGGCTCTCTCATCGCGGTGTAAATTTGTAAGTAGTTTTTATTATTTTCTTTGTGGATTAATATCGATTTGCAGATCGATGTAAAAAGGTTTTCAAAATTGTTTGTAAATTAGAAAAGTATAAGAATTTAGAGTTTATATAGAATCAAGTTACGCGTTGTAGTTTAATTGAATTATAAAAATGTTTTGATCGCGGTTGATTATTAAAATTTATATAATTTTGTTGTTGTTGGAATATCGTGTTTGATTCTGCCCATCCTATTCCAACTCCTGTCTTTGTGACGTGGTAGCACAACACGTAGGTAAATCCCTATTGTTCTAATATTACTACTCTGCACCAATTTGACCATATAGTAAACCGCATCTGTTATCATTATTAACATTCCCTTGTCTGCTTCTATCACGGCAGACTTTTAAATAAAGTGATAGTGGTGGCAGCGACTATCGTTACCCTTGTCTCATGTAAAAGTTGTTCATTAATATACTTTGTGGATTACTTTTGAGGCAAGTAAAACTCATAAATTAAAACCGTTATATGTCAGGTACTAGATTTCGTATTAGGCGACCGTACCTATTACAATATCATACACGTTTTAAAAATGAAAATCTAATTTAAATTCTCTATCAGTCAATATTATCTCAGCGCGTGATAATGATAAAATGAAATATTCAATTTCAAAAATAATCTATTAGATTTCTATAGAACTTCTCAAATTCAATTAGTGTATAGAGCGAGGCATTGTTCCAAAAATTTCCATTTGAAGTTGTGAAAGCAAAACTGTCCTTTACATTTTTCCCCTCATCCGTTAATTCCAATAAATTCAATTAGTTCATTAAAGATTAGCCAGTCCATCGAATGTTTATTGGAACTCTGAAGTTGCAGTTATTAAAACTCAGTGGAAATATGGAGAAGTACTTTATAATCTGTCATGCGAGAAACTAAACCCCGGATCCCTTCCGATCCAATAACCAAGAGTTGTACACTTTTTAATTAGTTTTCCGAATAAATACGCCAAGTTAAAAACTCACTTTTCTTAATAAAGTCACAAGATCCTTTCATGCCAATTCAATTTCATTTCAAATTAAAGCAAAATTTATCCAGTTGTGAATGTGATATTGTCCTTGGTTTAATGGTTTTGACAATTGAAGATTTCCAATATTAATATTAACTATTAAACACATGTGCTGCTCTCTTCAAGTAAACTAAAATGCTTGAAAGGTAACGTTTTATTATTTCGAAAAGAATGACACTTATGATGCACTATCCATACTAGCTAGAGTCAGTGTCGTAGTTAGAGTTGGTATCATCCGGGGCAATAGTGATGGTGTCACACTTCTGCCCTTCATTTTACTTTAATCGAAAGTAATAGTAGTTTACGTTACAAGTACGGTAAACAAGTTTTTACGGTACGAATATGTTCCCGGGCAAGATGACGAAGGAACCGAATTAAGAATTTTGAAATGAGTACCGTAAAATTCATTTAACAGACGATTGACGTACGTTTTATTTCATTCTGTATCACATTTTTCAATTTAAATTAAAGCTTTTGATTTTGTTACAAATTTTCGAAATTGGTTTTTTGGTAACAAAATAGTGAAAACTCACAGTTCAACAACGAATGACTTTTCCAACTAATAACTGGCAACATATTTTTAATCCATTTTAAACCACGAAATGCAAATTAAAAAAAATATAAAAACCTAAAAGACAATCTACATTTTTAAGAAAATAAATTCGTGACAGCATATTTGGCCTTTGTTGATTCGGCGCCATTTTTATGAACAAAACAAATACAAAAATATTAATTATTGTTATAAACTTTTATAAAGGTACATTCATTGGATATAAACATAAAAATATGTAATTTTTAAATAAACAAAATTTCAAATTAGATAATTTCAGTTATAAATGAATGACATAAGTTTATTTTAGACGCAGGTAACATACATATAGATATGCCCTTTTCTAACACGTTCGATAATGAGATAGCGAATAAAAGTCTCATCTATGCCATGGGTATATATACGACAAAGATGCGAGGTAAAAGTTAAGTAATTCTTGCAGCAGAAAATGATGACTACGAGAATTATAGTGTATGTATACATATTATATATATTAATGAACGCAGTTTTCTTTTTTTGTAATTAGATTTATGGATTGATTTCTGTATGCTCATGGTGTATTTTCAATCAGAATTGGTAAAAACATTAATATTATAGTTAAATTCATAACTACCGGTTAAACTCACAATATTGTATGAAAAATGGGTTATTAAATAATACTGTCAAAATTTCTACATGTACTTTTTTGTTGACTTTTAGTTACATTTTTAGGTAACTATAAACTGTGGATATTGGCATAAGACCGACTTCAAGATGTAAAAATTAAAATTATTCATTAATTCATATAAAAACCACTTCATAACATATGCAAATGAAAATCCAGTTTTTGTTTTCAGGTTATACTCGTATTTCACTGGAAAGACAGAAGACGAAAGAGAAACAAAATACAATCACATGGTGTGTCGTGGTGAATAGTCGTTCGGTTAATTTAACCTGTGTTCGCCCGGGATACGTCTCGGGTCGTTTGTCTACTTCAGGGTACAAGAGGGTGTTATTATTAATTACATTAGGATTGAGAAACAGGAAATGCGATAAATTTATTTCGTCTTCCTGGGCATTTATTTTGGAAAAGGTATAATTATAACATTATCCTACTTCAGAACTATTTCTCTTTACTTTTTGTAGAATTATATTATTATGCCAACTTGAAAATATCATTTGAAAGGAAAGAAATGGGGCATATTAAACAAATTTATACTGAAATTTTAATAACTCGTTTTATTTTTCTAAGCATATATCTTAATTTCTTTACAAGTTACAAATTGCAGTACATTTAAAATGTATTATTATTAGATTGCTTTGATATAGATTTAAATGTATAGTTGTTGTATCTAAAACTTATTTGAAACTTAATATAAAATAAGCCAAATGCCCATTATAAAGTTTTACAGGACATGCAGTAAAGGTCCTTTAGGTAGGTACTTTATTCTGTACCTTATTGACCTAGGTCGATAATGAAAACTGTCACTTTTTAAAGAAATTCATGTCTTCGTATCTAAATATTATTTAATTCATTAAACTTTAAATTAGAATCATAAAGAAAATTTAATGCTTTTGATTAATATTCTATTTCCATTTTTGCCTCTGGTATGGTCTATAATATTATACAACATAATACAACAGAAGAAAGTACTTGCATACAAGAACCCATACTACAGGTCCCATAAAACTTTGTAGAGGGCAATTGGCCTATTTTTAATGAGTTGCAAATATCTCTTCATACAACTATACAAACAAATGATAGAGACTAAATAACAATTATTTTGACAAGTTGCTTGTAATAAATAAGTTAGATTTCTTTTTGTGGGGTTATTTGAAGTCTAAAGTTTATGCCATGGTACCCGAATCTTTAGAAGATTTACGGCAACGTATCGTAACTGAGTGTAGTCAGATTACTCTACAAATGTTGCAGAACGTACGACGACATTTTGAGCAAAATCTCTATTATTGTATGGAAGTTGGTGGTAGTCATTTTGAACATCTAATAAACTGATACTTGAGTTTCTGTCATTTGTTTATGCCTACTTGATTGCAATTTTGAACACCTGATAAAATTTGTTTATCTACAACTATTGAAATATGGGTACATTATACGTGTGATACTACATATAATATACTACTCATATTACACAAGTGTAATATGAAATGTCATGATACACGCTACACTTTTCTGTAATAAATAGGGCATATAAATTAACACATAATATTTTATTAAACTGTTAATTTATTAATAACATATTTTTTATTATAAATATCAATATATATGCTTATAAAAGTATAATAAATACAATTTGAAAAGTGATTTTGACATTTAAGTGCTACTGTGGCGCCATCTGTTAAGCTATATATGAACTACTCACACCTAACTGAATATTTAACAAATAATATCAGATTTGTTATATGCCTGATAGTTGTAGATAAAGTATAAGTATTTGACTCGCATAATATGGCTACATTTACACTCAGATGATTAAAAATACTCGCTTCCGCTCGTATTTTTAATTACATCATCGTGTAATATAGCCTACATATTATGCTTGTTAAATAATATACTATTTATCTACAACTATCAAAATATGGGTACATTATACGTGTGATACTACATATAATATACTACTCATATTACACAAGTGTAATATGAAAAGGTTATATTACACGCTACACTTTTCTGTAATAAATAGAGCATATAATTTAACACATATTTTAATGAACTGTTAATTTATTAATAATATATTTTTTATTATAAATATCAATATAAATGATTATATAAGTATAATAAATACAATTTGAATTGTTATTTTGACATTTAAGTGCTACTATGGCGCCATCTGTTAAGCTATATATGAACTACTCACACTTAACTGAATATTTAACAAATATTATCAGATTTTTTATATGCCTGATAGTTGTAGATAAAGTATAGTATTTGACTCGCATAATATGGCTACATTACACTCGGATGATTAAAAATACTCGCTACCGCTCGTATTTTTAATTACAACCTCGTATAATATAACCTACATATTATGCTTGTTAAATAATATACTATTAAACGACATTTCTTTGGAACTAATGATCGCATTTGAAAAATAAAAAAAAGTGTTGAAAAGAAAATTGAAAGGATTTTCGAACTGATTCATGTGTGACAACCTTTTCCATTTAAAATTTTTGAGGTGCAGTCCACCCCCATTTTAGGGTTGAAGTTATGCCGTTGGTACTAATCCATTCAGGTCCCCCTTTATACTAAAATTGACGTGTTCGAGCGTTTTTTTTGTAAAATTAATGTTAGGGGGCCAAAAATTGCGCTGATAATTTTCATTGGGCCACCCTGTATATTAGTTTGTTGTTCATTATTTAGGTGGATTAAAAACCTAAACTTTTCTATTAGTCTCGAATTATAAAAATAAAAATTATTTATGATGTAGTTTAGTTTCTTTCATGTATTTGAATGGTATTGATTGCGACCGTACCACAGAATAGGTTTATACAGAAGCGACAGTAAGATAGAGAAGCGAAAATTAGAGAGAGGTGGAGAATATGCACAAATTTAAAGGGCCTATTGTTTAAAATCGGAAAGTGTCCTCACATCTGAGAGAGAGAGATAGGGGAAGAGCACAAATTTAAAGGTCTACACAATGCTTCAAGGTCATAGAACTGACTAGGGGAACATGAAAGGTACCGGCACTGAGTGTCGCTTCTGTGTGTAACTATTCTGTGATTATACTATGCAACAGAAGAAAGTACTAAATAGGGCATATAAATTAACACATAATATTTTATTAAACTGTTAATTTATTAATAACATATTTTTTATTATAAATATCAATATATATGCTTATAAAAGTATAATAAATACAATTTGAAAAGTGATTTTGACATTTAAGTGCTACTGTGGCGCCATCTGTTAAGCTATATATGAACTACTCACACCTAACTGAATATTTAACAAATAATATCAGATTTGTTATATGCCTGATAGTTGTAGATAAAGTATAAGTATTTGACTCGCATAATATGGCTACATTTACACTCAGATGATTAAAAATACTCGCTTCCGCTCGTATTTTTAATTACATCATCGTGTAATATAGCCTACATATTATGCTTGTTAAATAATATACTATTTATCTACAACTATCAAAATATGGGTACATTATACGTGTGATACTACATATAATATACTACTCATATTACACAAGTGTAATATGAAAAGGTTATATTACACGCTACACTTTTCTGTAATAAATAGAGCATATAATTTAACACATATTTTAATGAACTGTTAATTTATTAATAATATATTTTTTATTATAAATATCAATATAAATGATTATATAAGTATAATAAATACAATTTGAATTGTTATTTTGACATTTAAGTGCTACTATGGCGCCATCTGTTAAGCTATATATGAACTACTCACACTTAACTGAATATTTAACAAATATTATCAGATTTTTTATATGCCTGATAGTTGTAGATAAAGTATAGTATTTGACTCGCATAATATGGCTACATTACACTCGGATGATTAAAAATACTCGCTACCGCTCGTATTTTTAATTACAACCTCGTATAATATAACCTACATATTATGCTTGTTAAATAATATACTATTAAACGACATTTCTTTGGAACTAATGATCGCATTTGAAAAATAAAAAAAAGTGTTGAAAAGAAAATTGAAAGGATTTTCGAACTGATTCATGTGTGACAACCTTTTCCATTTAAAATTTTTGAGGTGCAGTCCACCCCCATTTTAGGGTTGAAGTTATGCCGTTGGTACTAATCCATTCAGGTCCCCCTTTATACTAAAATTGACGTGTTCGAGCGTTTTTTTTGTAAAATTAATGTTAGGGGGCCAAAAATTGCGCTGATAATTTTCATTGGGCCACCCTGTATATTAGTTTGTTGTTCATTATTTAGGTGGATTAAAAACCTAAACTTTTCTATTAGTCTCGAATTATAAAAATAAAAATTATTTATGATGTAGTTTAGTTTCTTTCATGTATTTGAATGGTATTGATTGCGACCGTACCACAGAATAGGTTTATACAGAAGCGACAGTAAGATAGAGAAGCGAAAATTAGAGAGAGGTGGAGAATATGCACAAATTTAAAGGGCCTATTGTTTAAAATCGGAAAGTGTCCTCACATCTGAGAGAGAGAGATAGGGGAAGAGCACAAATTTAAAGGTCTACACAATGCTTCAAGGTCATAGAACTGACTAGGGGAACATGAAAGGTACCGGCACTGAGTGTCGCTTCTGTGTGTAACTATTCTGTGATTATACTATGCAACAGAAGAAAGTACTTACCTAAAAGGACCTATACTGCAGGTCCCATAAAACTTTGCAAGGAGCAATTGGCCTATTTTATAATGAGTTGCAAACATCTCTTTATAACTTTATATTAGTTTGTTGTTTGTATTTAAGTGGATGAACACTCAAACTTTTCTATCAGACGCAGATTATAAAAATAAAAATTATTTACGATGTAATCTAGTGTAGTTTTGATTTTCTTTCATATATTTGAATGGTATTGATTGCGACCGCATCACGGAAAGCCTTTGTCCGAGTATGGAAGCTTCTATTTTTATTTAGTAGATAAGTTCGTAGGTGTTATTGCACGTAGAGGTTGCAATAAATTGCAGTGATATAAAAGGTGAACGCTGAATGGAAGTTTTTAGGCAACATGCCAATGGAACCATTTGTGGGAACGAAAGGCGTCATTCCTAGCTTTCCTATCCCAATTCCATCTATTTTCATTATCCACAAATCTGATTCATTTTCCATTATGCCTTAATCGCAAACACCAAATTGTAACTTTACCATTCAAATGCTATACTTATCGTCAACATTATTTCTTTATATTTGCATTAAGTTAACAATACCCTGAACCAGAAATTCAATTTATAGGTATACCTTAGGTATTAATTGCTTACCCTTGAAAAGTTGGAATGCGTAATGTATTCTACTGGTTAGCTGGTTATACCGGAATGTTTAAGGGGTTTGTTGATTTTTGTTATGTTTATCAATACGTAGGTAGTACACAATATTTTTTTGTATTTATGAATTAGAAATTAAATTGCAGTTAATATGATCATAATGTATGTATGTGTCTATATTTATCAAAGCTAAAGAAATTGAATTACAATTAACAAAGAAAACATAAATTATATAATAAAAAAACAAAAACATTAAAACGAAAAACATAATATACATAGTGTGAGCAACGAAAAGCGAAACATAGGATTTTACTACGGGATTACAGAATAGGTTTATACAGAAGCGACAGTAAGACAGAGAAACGAAAATTGGAAAGAGATGGGGAAAGTCAACAAATTTAAAAGGCTCATTGTTTAAAATCGGAAAATTTCGTCACATCTTAGAGAGAGATAGGGGATGTTAACAAATTTAAAAGTCTACACAATGCTCCAAGGTCATAGAACTGAATAGGGTAACATGAAAGGTACTGATACGGAGTGTCGCTTCTGTATGTAACTATTCTGTGACGGGATTTCAAAAAATTGCGGATACTCTCTCTTTCCTGGCAGATTTAGAGTAAAACTAGAAGAGTACAAAGTTGTTTAAAATTAAATTTTACCACGAATATTTGTCGGAATTTAGACAAATGGTAAAATGAATTTTTGTTTAACTTTATTCAAATTTCCAATATTCTTGGCTAAATCCTATATTGTATTAAGTGTTTAAATACATTTTCGTAGTGCTTAAGTCTTTATAAATAATAATTACTTCTAAATTAGTGTTAATATTTGTTTATTTATAATGTTACTTATTGTTCTGATATTTATTTATTACTCGTTTATTAAACCTAGTTATGTAAATATTCATATTTCATTTATGTTAACACTTCACCTAAATAAATAAACGTTACAGTATATTCTTTATACGTTTATACTGTGCATCATCTGTTGGAATTTAACAAAAGACTTATGACTCTGGAGGCTATTATTTGCTATTATTCTAACCCCACAACGATGAATTGACAGCTGTCACTTTGCGTATAAAAAAGCAATAAAAACATCACGCAAAAAAAGTAATTCTTTTATGTAAATTTCGTTGCATTATGCTAGTAAATAGAAGTAATCTGTATTAGATAACATGATGAAATACATTAAGTATTGTCTTATGCAATATGGTGATTGGTGACTTGTTATTAGCTGGACAGTTTTTATTTACCAAAAACTATTTTCCCATGATAGATGATTAAAACAAGACATTTTTACGAACTACGGTATAATGGTACGTATATATCGGTATATGATTTTACTTCTAAATCATAAAACATTTTCACCCACAAATATTTATTGTATTGCAATTTTATTTTTGCTTTTACCTTCAGTAAATCATTACTGAAAACATTGTTATTGCACATCGGCGCTGAAATCCCGGTAATAAAACTTTTGACAGACAGTATATGCAAATACGAGCAAGGAGAAAGCAGCAAGGCTTCTTCGTCCTAGTTACCGGCAATAACTTCAAACTATGCAAAAGACGTTCCAAAATTATAGCTTCCCTCAATCCCATTCATCCGGCAAGCCACAAATCTCGCGATAAAATCGTCAGGTAGCTGATTTATAATAAAAATAGATTCCTAGAAGTGTTGGTTGGTTTCCAACAGCGACGGGGGGGCTTGTTTCCCGCACTAAACCACGTTTACGACTGTATGAAAATGGAAGCAGTTGTACGGCGGCTCCGGGGAAATCTCCAAGCTTTTCTTACTTTTCCGACAGGTTTGTGTGGACAGGTTGCGGCCAGTTCGATAACAGTCAGTAGGAAACAAAGTACATAAGTTGAGTTATAGTAAATAATAACAAATTTTTGATTCCAGATTCTGAAATGTTACGTATGCATTCGAGAATAAATGCAGTAGGTTGTATTGTACAACGCGAGATTCTATATTGCAAAGCGGATCTACATACCGAGTGTGACAGTTCTGATAGTTAATGACATGCCATTGTAGATATTTATATTTTTGTAATATTGGTATATATTATTTAACAAAAAGAAACTAAATTCAACGTAAATAATATTAAAATACAGGAAATAAGAATTAAAATCAGTGATACTTCACTAAACTCATCATCAGTGGCACAACATTCCTATGTGGAACAAGGCCTCAAGTACCTGAAGTACTTGTTTCGTGACATGTTTTACTTGCATTTTAGTGATGCAGGTTGTCAGCCTACAGTCTCTGCAAGGCCAGCACACACCGAGCCGTTGTGCGGCAACCCATCCAATTGGACAGGGCGGGCTATGTTGCTTATCTACACGATCAGACAAGACACGCCACGACCACACAACCGTACTGGCTGAACTTCACTAAACTGTCAGATAAATATTTTCTTTTATTTCCAAGGCTGTCTGATTTTGAACGAAATTATTAGATTTTAAATTTAATAAATCTCGTCCTGCAGACGAAATTGCATATTTCAAATAAGTGTGATCCATAGAAATAGCATACAAAATTTCAAGTTAATATCTTGCACTGGGGAGATACTATTCATAATTAACTGATTTCCCATGTAAAACTCCCATGTGTCGGTCGAGCTGGGACACCCGGTATACAAATATACAGAATGTTGAAGCAACCATTCGTTTTGTGTCAAACTAATGACTTTAGAAAAAAATATACAAAAAGTGACAAAGAAAATGGGCCTTATTTGAATAATAAAAAGAAACACAAACGCACTTGATGTAGGCCTGTCAGAAAATTTTATAACCCAAAAAGTATATGTCAAATTCGTTCTCTATGTTTAATTTCAAATCAGTGTACATTGCTGTCAATCAAATATCAAGTTTTTCTGTAAAAAACTCATGTTTTTTTCTTTTTTTACATATTACGTTCCAAAGAAGGTATATGCGGAGAAAACATTCTTTATGTAACTTTGCCTGTAGAATAGACTGGTATAATTGTATATTTACCCATTTAGAGATATCCCAGAGTCACATTTTTTGGAGGTTTTTTTAGATTATTTCGGTTGTTTATGAAAAATTGTAATTTTTATGTTCAACTGTGATTCGAAATATATTTGAGATGTAAACAGATTTAGATTTTTAATTGCAAATGTGAATTTTTAATTTTTTACTGACCTTTCAGTTAAACAAACAATAATTGTTTACCGAAAACTCATTTTTAATTCAATAAATAAAAGATTTTGTAAAACTTTGTATTCTGCTTTATCCTTATAGTAATGAAATCAGCATTATATAATATGTGGTAAAATGGAGAAAATTTGTTGAATATATATAAATTTTTAACCCAGAAATGAGTATTTATTATTTTAGATAAGTAAACACAAAATTACATTTAAAACAAAAATTGATATGTTTTAGGTTCAAATGTTGTTGTAAGTAGTCACGGAATGCAAAGAAATATTTGAATTTAAATTATTTTATTTTAACGTGACAGGTGCGAATTGTAAGGTACGAATTGGGAAGTGCCTATTTGTAGAAGTCCTGGGAGGAAAATATTATTTATTTGAATTGGAAAGCAAAGGATCAGGCTCCATCAATGCACATGGTGCTTCAGTTGCATACAATCGCGAAATGATATTTCAGAATTTACAGATCTATTTGCTGAAATGTATTTTAGATTTATGTAGAACCGTTGTACAGATTCTCTTCTTAGCTGGATTCTTTTATTTAAAAATAATACTGCAACATATCTGGCACGTGTACGTGTGTGAGTATCGAAAACAAAAACTATTCACAACTGCCAGAGAAATGTGCTAACAAAACTTTGTTAACTTATAAACAATACGCGAGTTATCAATTTTATTTTTACAGACATGATAAAGATGTTGATTTTTTGCTGCACTTCATTCTGTTCATACACTTGTGATTTTTTAAATTTTATATATTTTCCTTTACGTTAACATCGTCACACTATTTTCTTTTCTCGTGGAATGTCAAATACATCATCTGTGGCACTACATTTTTAAAGGAATCAGGTTTTCAATTACGTAAGTTATTAGTTCACTTCTTATCAATTTACAGCCTCTGAAAGGGACGTATAGTATATAGTGGGTTCTGAACCACTCGGACACCGCGGTATTTTTAATTTGACAAAGATTAGCGAAACTAGAATTTGAACCACAGAATAGTTACACACAGAAGCGACACTCCGTGTCGGTACTTTTCATGTACCGTTAGTCAGTTCTATGACCTTGACGCATTGTGTAGACCTTTAAATTTATGTTCTCTCGTTACCCCTCTCTCAGATGTGAGAGAACTTTCAGATTTTAAACAATGGGCCCTTTAAATTTGTGCACCTTCCCCATCTCTCTCTAATTTTCGCTTCTCTGTCTTACTGTCGTTTCTGTATAAACCTATTCTGTGATTTGAACTGTCCGTATTACAAGATAGTATTCCGACGAACGGGCCTGATTTCTATTTTGTTTGTAGTTCTGCATTTCTTCTAAGGATTATGATTTTGTCATAAAAATTAAAAGTTATGGGGCCAGATATCGATGGGATTATAATTCATTGGTAAGTTTATATATTTAGAAAGGAATTGAGGTACTAGATTTCTGCTTTAGTGTTGTTCATTTTTAGTCGTAATGTAGTTAGTTTAGTTCCAGTAGTATAGATGAGAAAATTGACTTTGTCGGTTCCAGCAATAAAACTATAAAATAAATTTAAATATATTTAAGAAATATTATAGGTTACTTATAATTTTATTTACCTGCTAGTAGAAAACCGAATAATATTTTCTACATTTCGTAATAAATACATTGCAGTATTTTTAACTAAATCTAAATCTATTGAAAAAATCATGCCCACTCCAGAAATTAAAATAATCTGGTGGACATTTTACAAAGTAAAGTTCCATATATACCACATTAATAAAATTTATTAATTCTTGTTTGTAGTCACTCTTCCAAAATACACTGTACTAATTCCATATTTTGACAATATAATCAAAAACTGTCAAAAATTTGACAAATGCTTTAGAATATTTTACATTCGGCCATATTAGGATCAACTTCGTAAATTTATCCTACTGGCAAAATTTATCGGCACCATAAACTAACTGTTAGTTGCTGCCATCTAAGATTTATCCTCTTGGTAACTGTAACACGATATTGAAAAACCGAAATTTGTGGGTACCATGAGAATTAATTTAACAGAGATTTATCAGTCACGAATCAGGTCATTGAAACACCGGCCCTAGGTATTTTGTAAAAATGTAAATAAAGTCAAGTTATGAGTGTGAACATTATATGTCATCAGTAAAAAAAGAAAATCACCATCATTGTCGTGTCCATCGTTATCCACCACAGTGATGCTAGTCGAGCAGCAAAGCTACAGATCTAGTACCCTGATTATTGTACATTGTACATTCAAAACATCAAAGCTCCATGTAAAGACAGAAAACTAAAGGATTGAATTGATTGAAAAGAGATTCTGGTCGAAGAGAGAAGCGATCCGACTGGCTTGTTAAAGAAACTATCAAACTTCCAGTCAAGTAGGCGTGGAGTAATGCATTGATGTGCACTATTCAATCAGTGGTTCTAAAACAGTAGAATAAAATTAATTTTCTACCTTTCGTCACTCAGTAAGAGAAGTATTGGAATCATGCTAAAATCGGATAGAGAGTTTTCAATAGATGTGTCTCAGTGATGCTAGTCGAGCAGAAAAGCTACAGGTCTAGTATCCTGATTATTCATTGTGCTTATTCGACACATCAAGCATAGCTACGACATAAAGATAGAAAATTAAAGGATTGAATTGATTGAAAAAAGATTCTGGTCGGAGAGAGCAGTGATACGGCGCCTTTTTTTTCTATTTTGTAATCCCTGTTTCAGCTAGGATGAAACAAATTTCGCATGATATATTTATATTCCGAAAATGACATTTTATTTTTAATTAATCTAGAATCTTGAAAATTATCAACAATTTTCTATACTCTGTTTTGAAACTATAGACAGTAACTAGAAATTCTAGTGAGAAAATCAAAGCCTGTGATTGGCTGCTGCGCCATTTCATGAAGCCACATTTAACCAGACAAAATTTCAATTAACCTTCTCAAATGTAATTGAAACGTCAAACTCTCAGTAGTTGTCAAATCACTTGCTGAATTTGCACGTGTTTCTTGTTTCATTTCTCTTTTTGTGATATTTCATGATTAAAACCAGCTGTTTTCATAACTACTAGTATTTCATTAGCGCTGTGCTGTAAATGTGACTTCGTCTAGTGCTGTCTATAGTTTAAAAACGGAGCATAGTATAGTTTGACAAGAGATCTCAAGTTGACGTTTAAATTGTTTTATGGTTGTGGTATCTATTCAAAGTTTTTCCCTGAGTGAAATAATTGAAAGAAATGTGACCTTTATGCGTTCTGCTATAGGGTATAGAATTGTACGAAATCCATTAGAATACACTGTTTGTTCCAGGTACCCAGCTAAGCACTGGATTTGGAAATCCCAAGTTACATTAGCATATCTTACTTAATATAGACGGATTACTGTACAACGTGGAAATAACTAGACAGGGATGTATTTCAAATTTTAATACCATGTTTTATGAAAAATACTCTAATAATTATCACAAGTTATAGTAACGTTGATGTACTCTTGGTAATAAGAACATTATGTTATAACAGTTTCGCTTTTATGCAAAAATTGTTTGCAATTCCAGGAAGATAATGATTATTGCTAAGAAATTAACGGTATAAAAATTTTAAATACATCCCTGTCTAGTTATTTCCATGTCGTACAGTAATCCATCTATATTAAGTTAGGCATGCTAATATTACTTTGGAATTTCCAAATCCAGTGCTTAGCTAGGTACCTGGAGCAAAACTTTTAATAGATACCACAAGCATAAAAAATTTAAACGTCAACTTGAGATCTTTTGTCGTACTATACCCTGATTATTCATTGTGCTTATTCAAAACATCAAAACGCTAAAGACGTAAAACTAAGAATTGAATTGATTGAAAAGAGATTCTGGCGGGAGAGAGAAGCCATCCGACTGGCTTGTTAAAGAAACTATCAAACTTCCAGTCGAGTAGGCGTGGAAATGCATTGATGTGCACTAACGCCCCTTGCTGTGCGGTGGAGATAGCTGGCGCGCGCTATTAGTTCCGTTTCCGACCGCGGCGACACCGGCGCTGCTTCCGCTTGTAATCGGAAGTGACAGCTGACGTTCTGACGCACTGTCACATGCCTGGAGATTGCCCGACGCCGACTTCTTCCATAAAAACAACGGATGGTTTAACCCCTAATGGAACAGCTTACTAATACCAGATTGGATTAGATTCGCACAGCGCGGAATTGGACTTTTGTACGGAGTTTTTGCTAAGGATTTTATATTAATTGCCACATAACGAACAAGGCAGCAACTAAAATTATTGGTGAACGGATGTTCACATGTAGTGGATTTGATGCTCGCTCTAAATTATTAAGGATTAAGCAAATTTGGCCCAGAGGTTCCGTTATATAATATAAAACTAATAAAGAATTTAACAATGACACAAAACTTTTTTTATAGTACAGTATGTATTAATAATATAAAATTACAGAAAAATATAAAATTGCTTCTTCTTTGCCTTGCAGTTGCACGACACAAGATAGGTAAAAATTGTAACAGTATTAGTTTTCCTTGAAGATTTAGATGACAATGATGACTTAGATGACACAACACAACACATGTCAACGCGAAGAAACGAAGCGAAAAGATTAATAATATATAAGATATATAACGAAGGTTAAATAACATTAAAGTTATTTAAGAACAGTGAGTCTAAAACTTAAGGTTTCTACCTAATTCCCTTCCTTCGTTATTACACCGACACACTTGGGTTGTTTCCTTTCAATGATAAAAGATATATGTTTATGTATCACGTTCGCTTGACAGCTGTGCATTTTTGTAAATTTTTGGTATAGTAACACTCCATACGTTACGAAATGGACAGATTGCGATAGATGCATTCTATTGCGCCTTCAAGCTTGTTTTCGAAGAAATAACTGTTCGTGTCCGTTACTTAACCATTGAGCTCGTTTAGCTGAACGCACGGAGATCAGAGCACATTGATCTAAAGTACGTGCATCAGACTTCACCAGACGATTGAAAATACAAAATATGTTTCGTATGTATTGTATTTTATAAAAACTAATCTGTGTCGTCTCGATTCAGGATGCAAGATCAGTGTCCAAATGCTCAAGTTTACAGTAATATATGGAAACATTTCATATTGTTAAAAAATACAAAGACGTTATGAAAGATGCTAAGGTTCTATATATTTGGGTAGGATGAATCTTTTTATTTCATTGTACAAAGCAAAGGAAGGATTGTAATTGCGAAAAAATTTCGGTTTTCAGGTTTCAAGGGAAATATGCATTTTGACCATCCCTGAATCCATTTTAACTAGTTTCACTGTGACGTCTGTACATACGTACATATATAGCATAATTTTGAATATGGAACTACTATAACATCTAGTTGAGCAACTCCCTTTTTCATTGTAATCGGCAGTGCCTAAAGGGCACTTTGCTGTGTTTTTTTTTTTAATTTTTCGCATAACTCAAAAATTAGCCGTTTACTTATGTAGTTACTATAACATCTAGTTATGCACCTTCAGTTTTGGTTCCAATCGGCCTTTTCAAAAGGCGCTTTACTTTTCGCAGAAGAAATTAAACAGAAGCAGAAAAAAATTATTTATTACTTTTTTAAAATGCATACATATGATTGGTCAAATATCAAATACAATAGACGAATACACAATATTTTTTTAAACAAATAAAAATGGGTTATGATCACCTAAATTATAAAATAAATATTTTTTTATTTTATAAAAATTCCGATGGTAAACGAGTAATAAATTTTTAAAAAAATTGTGCCGTAAATATCAGCATTATAGATAACCTAACTGAAATTAGGGAAATAAAGAGTTTCTTAGTAAACGGAAGTAGAAAAATGTTCTCTGCACTTAGTTTGGTATATGGAAATATAATTTTTAATTTAAGACGAAGATTCTTCGTAGAACAAGTAACCCTGACCCCGGAGTAAAAGTGAAAGAACCTAATACTCCGGGGAGATACCCGATGAGATGGTCACTCTAGACATGAGCCGTAATAATCCACATTAAAATTATCATAATAACTCTTTATTCTTTTCACCAACTGATAGCCTTCGACAGATACACAAAAAATAATACAAAGTCCGGTATTGTTGACATGTTCCCACATGACGAATCCCTCTTTAGTCCTTTGGAACTTTCCCTTTCCTGGAGTAATTGTGTTCTTTCTCAGCGGCCGCCTCGCCTGACCTCTGGCCCGAGGAAATTGCAAGTGGCGCGTGAAACTGTCGCCTGCACTTTATGAGAATTTGTAACGGGGATCGCTGTATATCACTCCAAATCCTCCGGCCCCCTAATTGACACGGGGATTTATATCCGCCTGTATTACAACAAATTGCAACTAACTTTTTACTAAGGATAAACAATCCTTTGCTACAGACACGTTTCATTTTGCTTCATTTGGAGACAATGAATAGAATATTAAATAAAATTACTTGCATGAGAATTTACTGTCGTAGAATCTTAAAATATTTTATATCATTAGCAACTTAAGTTAACTTGACAGTTTTTATTGCCGATGGGAGGAGGAAGTGATTAACGAACCGTTCCCTGAAGTAGTAAAATATGTTACCTTGCGTATATTGTATATACAAGGTGGCGCAAAAGTAATCACCCTATTAAAACATGCTATAATTTTTGCAAATAGCGGCAAATGTCAAATCTGCTTTGACATTTGTGAAGTAAACAAATGCAAAATACATGTCCATAAAACATGAATCGCTATATTCCTCAAAAACGCGGTTTAATTAGTTCGATTTTTTTGCGAAATAATTCGTCGGTGGTGTTGGCGCAGCGTGAATTATGCGCAGATTTCCCGGTCGCCTGACACCAACTGGGCAAACACTACGGCGTTCAGCCGTTCGCCTAGAAGAATATGGTACAACACGAGATGCTGCCAGGTCTGGCCAGCCCCGGAGGAGCCGTTCTGCTCAGAATATCGCGGCTGTGGCTGAAGACGACTACTGTGGACGGCGAGCGCTACAGAGCCATGCTCAACGACTTTCTTCATCCTCAATTGAATGAATTTGAACTGGAGAACATGTGGTTCCAACAGGATGATCAACGGCGCATACTGCACGAGCCACAACGGAAATTCTGAGGGCTACATTTCCGGGTTGCCTAATCTCTCGTTTTGGTGATTTGCACTGGCCGGCAAGGTCGTCAGATTTAACCGTTCAAAACTTCTTTTTGTGGGGTTTCTTTAAGTCACGAGTCTATGTCAACAAGCCTCAGACTTTTCAAGCCCTCAAAGAGAATATCCGTCAAGAATGCGAGAACCTATCGCCGGAAGTACTGGCAAGAGTAATGGAAAATGCTATAAATCGGGCCCGTATGATCATCCATTCTGGCGGCGGCCAATTGGCCGATATCATTTTCTCGACTTAATAGGAAAAAAATTAAGACATCAACTAAACATAATCAAAAAGCAGAACCAAAGTTTTTCATTCATAAAAAAAATTGCAGCCAAAGAACATCGGGTGACAACTTTTGCGCCACCCAGTACAATAATTTATTTGTAATTTATTTAAATAAAAATAAAAATATAACCTTGTTAGTTTATAATGTTATGTCAAAAATTTGACTATAACAAAACACAACTTTCAATCAGGGGCCTGTTTCACAAAACTATAAGTCTTGTAATACAAGTGTATCCCTTGGCAACACTTGTTAAATTTTCAATATGTGCCAATAGAATTTATAATTTGACAAGCGTTGCCTAGTGATACACTTGTATTACAAGACTTGTAGTTTTGTGAAATAGGCCCCAGGTAAGCAATGAAACTACTAACTAAATTTTAGGTTAGCATTTTACAGTTAACAAGTGAATATCAAATTATAGTACATTATACAACAAGGTTGAGAAATCTATTATTATTGACCTAGCATCAAGATTGTATCTCCAAGCAGGGTTTTCAGGTTAGGCGATTTATCGCTAATTGGGCCTTTTTTTACAAATATGCGACACATTTTTAATTTTTGCGACAGGCAATATTTTGACCTACCTAAAAAATAATAAAACAAACAAAATTGTAAAAATTAAAACTTTTTGTATAAGTCGGTTGGTTGATAGCTAAATAGGTAGAAAGAATAAAAACACACTTGGTTTTTGTTTCACGGTATACACAAAAAATCCTTTATTGTACAATTTCGGCGATTATGCCATCATCAGAAGGAATACTATATGAATAATAAAGGATTATGGTTTATATCGTGAAACAAAAACCGAGTGTGTTTTTATTCTTCCTACCTATTTATTACACCTTGTTTCACCTAGTGCCTACAGCCTCATCCATAAACTTTGGTTGATAACTGTTTGGCGAAAGATTTCTGGAAAATAAAATAATAATAAAATAAACCGAAATAGGTCCAATGTATGTACCTATGTTTATTTGATTGTATCTTTTGTATTTTATCAGCATCCTGATGAAGACAGAATTTCAGTCAAAACGTTGGTATATTAGTGGATTTTATTAAATGACTGCAATTCCAAAAACAACTTTCCTTTTATTATTAATTCTTTAATACTACATAAGCTGATATAAAGTTTATATTTAAAGCAGAGTTTACAACTGTTAAAATAGACCATTCTTCTTTATAGTTCTCTGCCTGTAATCCACTCGTGTATATATACCCATAACGTTTAGCGCGAATATCCGTCCAACCGTCTGTAATTCGCATTCATCGTAAAAGTGAGCAGACATAAAGCCATAAGTCGTCATTACTCGGACAATACAAGCGCGATTAGTTAATGTCTTGGCGGCGCAGAGCTCATAGCCATCTTTATGATCGAGAATTAATCTGCATTATCCGCGGAGCAAACATGAATTTTAATCAGCGACGGAGTAGAGCAGCAGAAGAGGAGGTTTATGTGTCGGAGGAATTTTACGCCCGCAATTACACTCGCCGAGGGTTTAATCGCGAAGCGGGGAATATGCGCTTTGTTTGGAGGAAAAGCCACACTTTAACTGCTTATTTGTTTAGCTTGTTTATCATGCACTACTTTTCATTATACCAGTAATGACATCAAATACAATTTAAATAAATTTTTTATTACTCATTTTTAGCAAATACCAGGAATGGTATTGTAACGTTTATTTATTTAGGTGAATTGTAATAGTTATTTACGTAACAAGCGTGGAAAGTGGTAAATAGCAAGCGTGTGTAGAGATTGAAGAACGAGGCGTGTAGCGCCGAGTGATTTAATACACGAGCGTTGCTATACACTTTCAAGCGAGTTATGTACACTATTTTTCAGACGACCACAAAATATTATAATGAAAACGGTTTATACAAAAGTGTCAATGTCAAACACAACTCACGAAAGCATTGACGTTTGGGTTTGAGTTTAAGTATCACTAGTTAACCGGAAATTGATTTGGAAGTCTAGTACGTATTATTTGAACAATTAATAAAACTATCAGTACATTTTGACTCTTTATTTTTGTTATTAATTCACTACCAATTTTAAAATCGTAGTTTTAAGCAAATTTTCATTAATTTTATTACATTTCATTATGAAAGTTCCATCTATTGACCACTAATCGTCATATCCGGTTATATAACAAACTAGTGTGTTATTATAACACACGCCGTGTGCTATGTTACATTTTCTGGTGTTAATTACAGTGTAAATATGACTACTATCATATGTGGTCGTCTGAAAAAATGATTAAAACACGAGTATTTATATAATTAAGTTTAATAAACGAAATATGAATTATAAAAGATAATAAAAATAACTAACACTATGATAAACAAATATAAACACTAATATATGAAGAACAATTATTAATAAACATTTGAATACTAAGATAATTTATATAAACATTTAACAAGAAGCACTATTTATTTGCACAATATTTATATCACCAACTATTTATTTATATCATCAACTATTCTTGTTCACTACACGTATTATTATCAGACTCTCCTCGCGATTTCCTGCGCGGGGTTTATATAGTAAAACAATTAAGTTCTGGAATGTTCTCCAACCTTCTGGATAACAGAACAATAGAAGCAAGCGAACCAGACGTGACAGGTCCGCTAGCGGCCATCGCCCGCAACGTGACCTTGGGATCGTGACAATATCTCAATACTATTGTAACTTAAAGGAAATTACGGTCCAGTTTTCCATTTTTTGGTACATGTGCATTTTCCTGTGAGCTATAATGGGGTATGTGACCAATTTTTAAACTTTATATACAGTTTGTCCCAAATAACTTGTTAAGCATGGGGATCTCGAGAACGGTAAAAGATACGAAGGTCCGTTAAATTAGACCAAAGTTTCCGCATTAAAGGACCATTGTTCTGTCTTTGTTTTTCCAAAAAAAAATGCATATGTTACTTGAAATTTTACGGTTTTGAATTTTTGCTCATAACTTCCAAAATTAACAGATTAAGTGATTTTGGTGTGTACCTTCTTCAGACATTTTTTTTATCGCCTATCGTTTTCTAGTTATCGGTGCTAACTTTAATGGGGTATATGACCAATTTTTTTTTCTTCCATTTTATGATTCTATACCAAAAATAAAAATACCCGTATTTTTTTAAATCGCTTAATTGTTGATAATTCCGGAGAAAAACAATAATAAAGTTTAGGAGAGGGGATATGTTGACGTCACCTAGGAGAATTAGACAAAGAGAGATGCTAATAGAAAGAGAAAGATATAGTGCGACCCGCGCGAACCTTTTGCTACCTGATTCTAACCCGTAACCATGGTAACCAAACAATAAACACACTGAGACTCGTCAGGGACTTCAATGCCAACCAGATTTACATTATAACATTCGTTGTGTAGTATCAAAATATTTTAATTTTATTCTATAAATTTCCTAAATTGATATCTCATATATTATTTCATTAATAATTATGACTAATTTATCATTAGCAACATTTATTCCATATCATATAAGTAAAATAAATAAGTTCATTTAATTCCTACTTTTAGCATTGTAAACTGCTCTCTCATTCTCCTAGGTGACGTCAGAGATAGAGCGCTGTTACATATTAATTGCGAATTTCAGTGAAATTATAAGATAATATTTAGTTTTTATCATTATTATTGATAGTCACAATGGTTAATTTTTAATTTTTATACTTTTTTTCTTTCAATTCGAGAGTGGTCATATAGCCCATTTTTCATATGGAGCTTGTAGTAGATTGTGATCATCAAAACAAAAAAAGTTGATTAATTTAAAATTGTACATAAGAGTGACTGTTTTCGTTGCGATTTACAGATCTGTAAGACATTCAGAATTATTCAGAATTGGCCTATTAGTGAAAGTATTAACCGTAGCCGCAAATCAGTTTACGTTATAATTCAATATAGGTATTTGAAATAATTCAGAGGCATGTTAGGTCAGAGCTGTCCATGAACAGATCCACAGTGTTTAATTAAAGTTAATATTTTTTTTGTACAAGGTTCGATTTAGTTTAAAAAATAAAATAAATAAAATTAAGTAGAATTGTAAATGCGCCCATTCGTGTTCGTTTGTATTCCTTTTGTTTTCGGTCGTGTTCATCACCTCCGTGAGAAAAAAAGGTAACTATCATTGTTCTAGGTACGAGAGATTCGCATTCGAGTGTGTAAATTAAGTAATAAGACTGGCAAGTCAAAGTTCGATCTAGTGCTATCAGGTTTTGCTTGAGTCTTCGACACAGTGCAATCGAAACTTTTACAAAACTTAAGCAGATTTACGGAGACAGTGTTATTTCAAGGGGCCAGGTTTTTCGTTGGTTTTAGGCATTTTTAGAAAGAGCAGAGGAAGGGCTTCACTTTCAAGAACTGAAAATTTCGACAGAATCTGGGATCTTGTGCATTCAGATCGTCGGTTACAGTATTGAATGATTGGGGAAGAGTTAAATTTGATTCACACAACCGTTCATCAGATTCCCCCTTTGGGAGGGGGAAAATTTGCGCAAAAATGGTTTTAAAAAAATGAGAATTTGGCCAGTAAAATCATTCGTGTGGATCCCCAGCCAGACTTGAATTCTTGTGACTTTTTCCTCTCCCTGATATTAAAAAATCACATCAAGGTAACTCATTTTGAGAGACTTCAAAACATTTAAACGGATGTAACCGATCAGCTGAAGGTGACGCCAGTATCCGAGTACCAGCACTGTCATGAGGATAGGAAGAACCGTGTTCAGCACTGGGTGGCTTCCCAAGGTAGTTGTTTTGAGGGAGACAATATTGAATTGTAATTCTATTCTAACATTTTTTTAAATCAGTCTTATTACCTAATTTACACACCTCGTATATAATATATTTCTACAGGAGTCTATCTTATCAGATTCCATCTGCTAATTTTCCTTCTTCCATGGTATATGTTTGTCCTACGTCTTCCGCATTTTCAATCAGCTTTTGAATGCAAAACCCACTGTACTGTTCTCTAATATTTTATTTGATCCGTGTTTGAGTGAAGTAAATATTGTTAAGAATTAAATATATACAATTGCTATTTTTCTCATGTCAACTTTCTTTGTTCTGAATCAGTGTCCAAGATCTATTATCTGTTCTCGCTCTTGATGTATATATGCTAAATATTATCATATGTAATACCACTAGTGACTAGAATTTTGCTTGAAATTCTTATCGTTATTGTCACGACTGATTGTTGCGACGAAAATCAGACGAGACCGTAGGACGAGTGATGATATTCTAAATCAACAAGCAGGAATGAGTTGGTAAAATTACAAGTAAAATTCTAGTTACGAATGGTATTCGGCATGACAATTCCTCGAAATGTATATATATTTTTTTCTATTGCAGATGTTAAAGGGCAATTTTATCAACTCAAAATAGTGGATAAAGTAGCACTTTAACCGCAAGGGTAAATAAAGTAACACTTTAACAACAAGGGTAGATAAAGTACTTTAACTTTTGTTTATTAGAAGTACATTTCCATAACAACGCACACTATTGACATTTTAAAATTGTTCTTAAATAATAATTTAATTTGTCTAATTCTTTTCTCTTTGAAACCTGCTATAGAAAAAAATAGAATTTTATACACGACGATAAAATTAAATTATCGACTCGCGAAAACACTTTCCGCTTGTCGATAAAATATTATTTTATCGTCTTTTATAAAAAATAACTATTAATTAATTACTTGTCACAATTTTGACAGACGTTGTATCTAAGCAACGCGTATTTAGTCGTGTAAATTCCGCGACAATTGCCAGTAACTGACAATTGTCAGTGAGATTTGAATATGAGTGGTTCAATTCACAAAATACCGCGATTTAATTGGATGGCAAATTATGAGTGGAATTGTCATAATACAAATACTTTTGGACCTGTGGTACAGTACAATCTTTAATAGCTCTAGAAAGCTTGAGCCCTTAAAGTTGAAAGTGCTAGCCCTAACACATTGTCGCCTTTAAAACTAACAGGCCCTGTAATTCGGTTTTTCTCCATCTCCGTCTGTGTACTCTGCCTCATCAAAGCATCACCGACAACGGAACGATCTGTTTTTATTTGAGTTAACGATGAGCGATCAATCTCTCGTGCACTCGCGAGAAATGGCAACTTATTTTTCTTAATGGAGCGCGGGTAAAAACAACAGTGGTCGTGACAGCCGGGATTCATGCCCGCCGTGCGCACTGCACGGAACACGAGGATTGCCGGAACCACCGCACGAATTAACCGGAGGAATTGCTCTCTGATACCGCGCCGGAATGCAACATCGAACCGGGCTTGTGAGCAACGGGTTACTATTAAAATGAAATATTTGAAGTTTCTTTGAGTTTAGAATCCTATAAATATTTGGGAAAAACTTTTGGAGTATCAATCATTTATTTATTATATTGGATTAAATGACTGCTACTCCAAAAGTTTTTTTTCTTATTATTAACTATCCAGTCGAGTAAAACCAATCCTGTCTATAAATATTGTTGATTATTCCACACCCGTCATTTTCACCCAATCAGAATGCTTCAAACATAAATAGTTTTTAAATGAGGAAATTTGACAATTTCACTCATAACTTGTCATACAATTAAATCACAGTATTTTGAATGTATTTAATAGGTAAAGCCTACTAATAAATCCTGCGAAGTAAAAAATAACTCTTAAATCACTTCAGCTTCGCTGTCGTGATTTAAATGTCATTTTTGACACTCTTTTGTTAATACGCAATACATGGCTCGTATAATATTACTTCTGAAAAGATTTATTAATTTTACCACATTGACGATTTTATCAAAGTTGGCAAAGGGAACAAAACTATCAAATTAACCACAACGATCGATCTAGATTAGCTTTGTTAGTCTACACTCTACACAAAAGTAACCACAATCTTTTAATCCAACCAGTTCCAGAAATAGTATGAGCTATGAGCAATTATTCTCCTGTATTCTCTTTTTTTCTCACTATAATATGTATATTGGTTAAAAAATAAAAATTGGAATGAAACTTATAAATAACTAGAAATATTTTATTTTTAGTATAAGGAAGAAGGTCATGAAATGCATGCACATATTTCTGTTTCACTGGTGGGTTTCGGTTTATGGTTTCACTAGAAAACATGTATTTTACTAAAAATATTTATCTGTATAGTTACTAACGGGATTATAAATAGGTACATCGATTAAATATTTCAAGACTTACAAAAACTAAACCCAACTAACTGAAGAAGAAAAGCAGCCGACTGCCCGAACTAGAGACGAAAATTAGAAGAGGTGAAGACTCTATTCAGGGTTACAAGTCGAAGAAGATTATGAATATGTTCAGGAACAAGTTTATAAAGATCAAACTGTGATCTTTGATGTGTGTGCACAAAATTTTCTTTTTTTCTTTCTTCTTCGTCAAGATATTAGAATTCTCTGGATATAACTTCTGCAAGGAATCTATAGCTTATCAAGGGTTACGAACAACTCGGACAAAGCGATATTGTTATTTGGTTACAAACTGGCGAAGCTGAGATTTTAACTCTAGCTCTCAAATAATGTAATAGTTTATGGAATCAGATGCCGATGGCAAGTTTATTTATCTAAAGATAAGGAATCGAGAGGATAGATTTATACCTTTTCCTCAATGTTTACAGAGCACAGTCTTAATCGTCGTATTTTTAGTTAGTAAGAGTAAGTTTTAATGTAAAGTCAGGCGTTTGACAACGTTAGACGCAAATCAATTTAGTAGTCTGGAACATTCCAGACACACTACAGTCCAGTAGGGTAACCAAGGAGGGGGTGCTTAGCTGGGTATGAATTTATAACGGCGCCTTTTTACTAAAAAAACTTGCCTGAGGATTTTTCTAGTAATGCTACTGCTCCAGGCCAAAAAGAAAAAAAAACTAGAAAACACTGAAACACCCAGGGAGGTTATCGTGTTTTTCTCAATCCTGCTGGAAGTGGGTGGATCTATCCGTAAACTGATCCAAAAGTCTTAAGTCAAATTTAGTTCAGCTTGAAAGTTCACTTTAGAGTTTTATAAGTTCAATTGTTATCTTTAATTTTGTTTTAATAATCGTATTCCTTTGGGTTCGTGTTATGTGCAGTCATCATTATTCGTCAGTCATAAAAGTAAGAAAGGTTATCTGCTCCGTATTACATCTTTACAAAAACCAAAACGATTTCAAAACAATAAAGAATCATGCATATAGTTACCCTCCTCGTTATGTATCAACTTCCCATAAACATAAAAATTAAACTTTTTATACTTCGGTTTTACTACTTGGGCTACCGCTAAAGTCGGTTGCAAATTGACAAAACAACTGTAAAAGTGCGATACATAACACTGCGGGGCCGTAAAAATATACCAGCCGTGTTCCGTGTTGGACTCGCCCAGATGGGCCATAAAGCCCCACGCACGGCGGCGCCACTTACGATAAATAGTTCCCATAAAGCCGCTACTTGCCTCATTGTTCGATACGCTGCCCGCCAACGCCGGCTAAGCCGATTATTGCCTGAGAATTGCCAACCGGATTGCTTAACAAAATGGAAAATCATTTGGGGCAAGATGGGAACTGTGGCTACACATATATACTATAACTTTCAATGAAATCAATTCTACAGGCGGGTTATTTTATAATTTAGATACAGCTTAATAACTTTTTTATAAATAAAATTATAAGTGAAAATAGTAGATTCTGTTATTAGTATTAAAACATAGTATATAGTAATAATTTAAGTAATTTGGTCAATGTTTCGAATGCGTTATTTTTACTTGGAACAGTTTTCACTTGACATCGGTCTTCTCAAGGAGTGAAAGAAAAATTAAAAATCTGTTGAGGACACAACATGACTTCCTTGTATATATTAAATAAAAATGCGTAATTAGATATTATAACAGTCCTACAAATAAAATTTTAATATTTTACGGCTAATCGGTTTTAAGTTATGAGAAAAATTCAAAAAAACTCTCTGAACAATGTGCCCTTTTCGCACTGCCGATTGCAATAAAGTTGGAGATGCACAACTAGATGTTATAACAGCTCCATACATAAAATTTCAACATTTTACGAATAATTATGCGAGATACATATGTACATACAGATATCAAGCCTAAACTAGTTAAAACAGATTCAAGATTAGTAAAAAAATTCACTGTCATTATTCAAATATTGTGTCATAACAACCTTAAAATATAACTTACATATGAAGAGAGCAGTCGTTGTCGTATATTTATCTTGCCAACTTAAACTAGAAATTTGATAACCCAAGGTTAATTTAACCGGAGATGTCTACATGACATGAAAAATGCACTTTGCTTTAATCATAATTAACTTGTGCTGGTTAAATCTAATCATAGTGAAGTTAACCGTAATTTAACCATTTAATGAAAAACCGGCCCTTACTTATACATATTATGTTTCATGAGCAAAAATTGCTATATGTCAGATAATAGTTATTTACTTTACATGGCAGGGATGTTAGTCTTTTCATGACTGATATGGAGATTGGATTTTTACTATTAAATGGGACTCCAGAGTATGAAATCTTTCTCCTTCTCTCTTGTTATAATCTTCGACAATTGTGGTTGTCTTGACTGAGTGTCAGACTCAGCTTGGTATAACTTAGTGAAAGGCTCTCTCATCGTGGTGTACATTGTAAGTAGTTTTATTGTATTCTTTATGAATTGGTTTATAGATTGATTAATAGTTATTTATGATATAAGTGTTAAAAGTGACATTTTATGAGTGAGTGGGGAAGTTTGAAACGAGGCGAAGCCGAGTGTAACAAACCCCACGAACGAAATAAAATCACTTTTAACACAAATATCATACACTATTTTTCCTACTACCCCAGTTATGTACCTATTAGTAAATAAAAACTAAGTATTATAGAATGACATTTATGACAGGTCATGTTGTATTTGTTATGAACAACTGAACATAAGAAGTGTTAAAAGTAAATTTGTTTTTTACTTTTAACACGTTGTCAATGACAACGTGTTAAAAGTATTTACTGTGTTATAAACTGTTATTTTTAACTTGCTAAGCAACCGTTAAAAATACTATTTTTAACAGTGGTCGTAGGAAAAAAGATTTTCAAACTGTAAATTAGGGAATAAAAATTTAGAGTTTTATCGAATAAAGATACGCGTTTTGGTTTCATTAAATTATATGAATGATTTTGATTCCGGATGATTTTTAAAATTTATTTAATTTTGATATTGTTGGAATATCGTGATTAATTCAGCCCATCTTATTCTAACCCATGTCTTTGTTACATGGTAGCACAACGCAAAAGACTCTAATGTTTAAATAACATACCCTGCACGAACCCCTACATCCCTTTGTCTGCTTCTATCACGGTAGACTTTTAAATAAAGTGGTAGTAGTAACTATCGTTACCCTTGTCTCCTTTAAACGTTGTTCATTGATTTAATTAGTGGATTACATTTGAGGCAAGTAAAACTCCTAAATTAACTCCGTATGTCATCTGCTATATTTTATCTTATGAGACCGTAACTATTACAACAAACACACTACAGATTAGTGATGTGCCGAGTACGGTTTGACTCGAGTCAGACTCGATTCCTGCTTTAGAACTCGCCTACTCGAATACCAATTTATTTTGATTCGAGTACGCCGGACTCGATTCCGGTACTCGAATCAGGAAGAATCGATTCGTACTCACTAACTCGATTCTATTTATGCGAGTCCAACTGACTCGAGTCTCGTATTCGAGTTTGGTTAACTCGCTCGTACTCGCAAACTGTTTATTTAAGCAATGAAGTGGCGCGGGCCTAATAATACAAAGAAGTTTAAACCTGCATCTTTTTGTTTTGATTTCTTTGTTTGTGTCAGTTAGCACTAGTTAGCAGTTATTGTGAGTAGTGAGTTTAGTCCAGTCGGCTGGGAAAAAATATCAGGTTTGTTTACGACTTCTAATGTAGACTCTCTAAATTGAATTTTTTTTTTTGGAGTGGACTAGTTCTACTGAGTGAGTTTATTTAATTGTTTATTAATACCGGAAGTGAAGTGATTAGATTGTAATTAACTTTATTATAGAATGACGCCGAAAAAAACCTCAGGTGTACGAAAGAGTTTTGAAAAAGTGGACGGCGGTAAAATAAAGTGCAAAAACTGTAACTCCGTATTTAAAGATTTCAAAAACACAACTAATTTGTTAAAGCACCTAAAAACATCTCATCCTATTATTTACTTGACTCAGATTGACAAATCGGACTTTAGTTCTGGACTAGAATTTTCAGACTCGAATTCTGGACTCGAATTTCTAGACTCGAGTCCAGCCGGACTCGAGTCTATATTCGAATACCAAACATAGAATTCGAGTACTGGGAATCGAGTCATGATTCGAATACCGTATAAACTGACTCGAGTCGACTCGATCCATCAAAACAGCGACTCGGCACATCACTACTACAGATGTAGCAGAAGCTGCGAAAGAAATTAAATTTTAATTTCATTAATTCACGATTTTCCTTTGTATACAGCCTTACAGCCACAATATTAAAAGTACTTTTAAGACATGTAAATAAAAATATCACTTAGCAACAGTAACAATAACTTCAAATATAGAACAAAACCTATAATTGTAATCAACGTTAATTTTCAGTTCCAAGTATTGTTCTACAACTCTGAAATTAGTAAATACGGAGAACTGGATTCAATATCACAGTCTGTATTGATATAGGGTTACATTTTGATGTTTAAATTAATCACAGTGAAATTAATAGCGAAATGTTTCCAATATCAATAAAAGTAATGAGTTTTGGTTAATTAATTTTTACATGTACTCGTTAAAAATAATTACTGTGATGGATTCTGCAATATCTACAGATACATATTTATGTTACTCTGATATTGCGCAGCGCTTTATTAAGTTTTAAAATGATGTATCAATAAAAATGACGGCAGAAAATTAAATTCATAAAAAATTTTTTTGTAAATAATCGCAAAAAAGAATTTATGTGATGTATAGTTGTTTGAATATAAAAACAAATGAAGAAGTTTAAAAAACTCACGATATTTATGCAGTACTTTTGTAGAAACAAGTTGCATACCTGAAACAAAAACGAAAACCATTAGATATTCATAATGATAATCAACTCTTGCAAAAAATATTGTTGTGATACAAAAAATAGATAATAAAATCCAAGATCACGTCATGGGCGACGGCCACTAGCAGACTTGTCAAGACTCGTTCGCTGCCCTTCTTTTGTACCGATGCGTCGAAGATACGAGAATATTCTAGAACTTCATTGCTCTACTATTTACGCCTCAGCAGAAAAGACCGCGAGAACAGTCTGATATTAATATGCGTAGTAAACATAAATAGTTGGTGAAAATAAATATCGTGTATATAAATAGTGCGTAGTATTAAATGTTTAAATAAATAATTTTAGTGTTTAAATCTTTATTAATAATTATTATTCTTAAATTAGTGTTTCTACTTGTTCATTCATAGTGTTAGTTATTTTTATTATCTTTTTATAATTTATTATTTCTTTATTAAACTTAGTTATATAAATATTGGTGTTTAAATTATTTTTACACTTCAGCTAAATAAATAAACGTTACAATATCCTAAAAATTAAATAACAGTGTACAGTGTACCACTAAAACAAAATCAGAAACTTGAATTTTCATTATTTTACTGTATTATTATTTGACTATCTAATGTAAGTAAAGACAAAATGTAGGTGGAGCAGAAAAGAATGTTCAATTTCCCTAGGTTTAGGGATATTTCTCTAGGTATAGAAAAACTGTACACAGATGGCGTGCATGACAAAGTCTGCAATATTCGACCTTGAAAATTCGAGAAATCTCGGCGAGATTCGAGACCGAGACGAGATAATAATATTTGAGACGAGATAAAATATTTTACATTTAAAATGAGACGATACAAAAAAAAGCAAAATCTCGTCTCGTCTTGTCTCACAGAATCACTATAGATGTGAACACACTAAAAACACTTTACGCTCATAATACAAATAATATTTATTGTAATATATTTATTGAAATAGAACTAGGTAGAACTCAAACTCATCTTTGGTAACTAAGGAAAAGAAACAATAATAAAAAAGTCGTACTTCGTATTCTCATATAAATGTATAAACATAAACTTTTTTGACAGTTGTAGAAAGAAGATGTTTATGACAAAGTGCTCAATTTAAATGAAACACCCTGAATAAATTTAATTTTCGATGACAGTGCGTTACATGCTTTAACAGCACCACTAGATCCCCAATTGTCAATGATCATCTCTGCGAACTGCAATGACATAATTCCCGCGATCCCCCGACATATTTAGCCGGCGTCTTTTGGAGAAGCCTGGCAGGTTTTCTCCAGAAGCCGAGTCCTGGAAGGTAATTACCACGTGTTTATAGTCTGGAAATTCCAGCGCTGTGCAGCTGTGAAGCCGTTAGGATGAATGAGAATGCCTCGCTCGCAACTCGCGGGCGTGATCAAAATCTAAACAATATGTGAAATGAACTAAGGAGGGAAGTTTTTATTTCATAATACCAGAAGTATTAACTTCACTGCTGCCGGGAATTTTAAGCTCTTATATGAAATATAATCATCTTCCAGATGCTGACGGTTTTGAGCTAAGGGTTACTGCTCAAGATTTACAATCTACGGTAGGTGTTATGGGTTCGAATTCACCATAGGCATGTACGAAATATGTAAATTAAGTAATGAGCGAAGTAGCATTCAATCTGGTAATATTTGGGACGCTGACCTTGGAAAGGAGGAAGATGAACATGTATATATATACCTTCAGTACGAGTTTAAATTTGAAGTAAATCGTAATGTAGTGAATCGTTTTTAGTTATTTCAGCCATATTTCACTTAGGGGTGTGACAATGTTAGGTGCAAATCAGTCTAGATTTTAATTCAAGTTAAGTATTTTAAATAATTCAGACGTTGTCCATGAACAGATCCACAGTTTTTCATTAAAGTTAATATTTTTTTTCTTTGGAAAAGGTTCGGTTTAATAAAAAAAATAAACTAAATAAAGTTAAATAGAATTGCCAATGCATCCATTCGTGTTCGTTTGTATTCCTTTTGTTTTCAATCATCTTCATCATCAGTCTGTCAGTAAAAAAAGGTAACTATCATTGTTATAGGTACGAGAGATTCACACTAAGACTGGCAAGGCAGCGTTCGATCTGATAACACTTGGGAAGCGGGACTTGGAGATGAGGCAGGTAAACATATTACAAGCCTTCCGTACGAGTTTGAATTTGCTTTGTCATTTGGTTGTCCTTAGCAATATTTTTCGTTAAACCGTTTTTTCTTGTGCGTTGTAAAAATGAGTAACGACAATGAACGGTGTGCTATCAGGTTAAGCAGATCTACGGAGACAGTATTATTTCAGGAGCCAGGTTTTTTGGTGGTTATAGGTATTTTCAAAGGAAAAGAATCGATTGAAGATGGAACACGCAGCGGAAGGTCTTCATCTTCAAGAACTGATGAAAATGACGACAGAACCTGGGACCTTGTGCTTTCAGATCGTCGGTTGACAGTACTGAATGATTGGGGAAGAGTTAAATTTGATTCGCAGCACCGTTCATCAAATTTTGACTAATTAACTGAGGATAAGAAAAATGGTTTTAAAAAATGAAATTTTGGTCAATAAACTCATTCCTGTGGCTCCTCAGTTTTCTTATTTGCCTGACTTGAGTTCTTGTGACTTCTTGAATTAATCTGCATTTATTTTTATATCGGACGTATCAGTTTGTTAACCTTACTTTTGATTCTTGATTTGTTTTTATTTGATTTGCTTATTTAAATTAGATGGCAAATTTAAATTGCAATTCCATAACTTACACTTTTAGTGATTTTAATGAATCAAACAATATTTGTAGTTGGAGACTTGAGTTTCTTTAAAAAGTGACAGTTTTCATTATCGACCATGGTTAATAATAATTTATTATTGACCTAGGTGTCCATGGTTACCAAGTAAGCGGTAGTAAAAAACAATTTCTCATGTTAAATAAAGGTTAATAATAGTGGCTGTTTAGGGTAGTAGTGAAAAATAGTATATTATACGCCAAGGTTGAGAAGATAATCATTATTGACCCAGCGCCAGGATTGTAACACGAGGGCGAAGCCCGAGTGATACAAGGCGCCTGGTCAATAATGATCTTCTCAACCGTGGTTTATATACTATTTTTTTCACTACTAGCTACGAACCCTTCAACAAGCCCCATACCTCAGTCAATGATGCCAGCAATTTAAAATGCGACAATAAATATAGGAAACACTCAAACCTCATTGAATACGGGTTCTGCAGCAATAAATTTGACTTGGTACAATTGCACTATCAATTTCAACTATAAATAACAAATAAATGTTACCCGTTTTGTGTTTTTACATAGAAATGTAATTATAACCCTAAAAAAAATGTACAAAGTAAGATAATTAAAATGATTTAACAATTAACACTTACCTTTTCAAAGATTTAACAATAAATATTGCAATAAATAAATAAATACATAAATTAACATTTTGCATTGTGAATATAATGTGAACGCACGAAAAATTTGACAAGAAATAAGATCACAGAATAAGATAGTTAATTTTTAATCTGAAATTTAACTATTGCCAACTTGAAATTAGGCGGCAAATTTAAATATAATATTTTCCTTGTGTTCAGTGAGCTAAATAAATTCAGAAGCGTAAATTTCTTTAAAAAGTGACAGTTCGCATAATTGACCATGGTTAATAATAATCCATTATTGACCGTTGTTAAGCGTTGCTAAGGAAGCGGTAGAGAAAAACAATTTCACAACTCAGTAACAGGTTAATAATGATATCTTCGTAGGCTAGCAGTGAAAAAAATAGTTTTTTAAGTTTTAAGGAAGTTGTAATAGATAGAGGTATGCGCCAAGGTCCTAGTAAAATTAAGTTTTTTAAAAATACAATCCGTTTGACATCTGTCATAAAAAATATTAATTTTTATTAAATTTTTTCAAAGTTCGTCGCTATGGTTAGTAAAATTAAATATTCTAACTAACAGTACTACATACACACCAATATATTTACCACGATAGATAACAGCAAATATCTGTTTTCTAAAACAAAAAGGCTTCTAGTATTCACTCTTTTTATAGTCACTAAAACGTTTCTATCAAATTTAAAATAATCTGTAGATATTCTATCTAATTTGGTTCGACATTCAGTACAATGAGATTTCCAACCAAATCCTATTGCAAGATTGAATTATTATTCAAAGCAAAGATTTACAAATCTTCGTTCCTAGGCAACAAATAAACAGGGAAACAAGTAGAAATTTACTTAGAATCCAGGTGCTTTGCACTGAGCACGTTCCAACTAAGCTACATGTCTGTGCTTGCACAGAGCTTTTGCGAGCTTCCGCTGATCCTCACTTGTTTTCTTCAGCTTCAGCTCCGCCCCGCATTATTGAATATTTGTTTGTTGTTGTTTTGTTATAAACGGGATATGGAAAATTCTGGAAGAAGGCGAGTAATTTGCAATTTAATTTTATGGAGATAGTTTTTCTGGAAGTTATTTTAATTGAGAGAAGGGATAGAACAAAATAAAGAAGCTTTAAATGCTAGAATGGATTTACATTTAATTGCTAGTTTCGAAGCTGTACTTGGTAGATTGGAATAGTTTTTCGGTAGCAAAATCATTTTAAAGTACGCGTTTGCCCCGTCAATCCTTTTTTACCTATTTATTGCATCTGTTTTAATGATAGGAAGTGTTACTGATTGTTTCATTCAACAAAACCGTAAGTGTTTACTTAACGTCAATGTAAACTGGAATGAATGTTTGAAAAATACCATGTATATATATATTTATTTTTTTTATCTCCTAAGAATTTTACAATCTATCTAAATAAGATAATAAGTAAAAATATAACAGCAAATGAATTACATGAGGAGCATTTGTCCACTGACAAAAACTCGAAATATTAACTATATAATGTTAGTTAAATCTATCTACTAAATCTAAAGGTTTAAAACGTTTTAATCGCCGTATGTCCTCACTGATGTCTAACAATTTTACTGCACTTGTGTTTGGGTGGGCTTCAAGTCTTTTAAGATATTTGGTACTAAATTGTTCGATTGTTTCTTTCACTGTACACATGTTGAGGTCTCTGTGGATGTTTACATTTGGCACATACCAAGGAGCATTTGTAATTGTTCGGAGGCACTTAGATTGAAAGCGTTGAAGTATTTCAATATTGGAGTTGCTTGCTGTTCCCCAGAGTTGTATTCCATACGTCCAGACTGGTTTAAAGATGCTTTTATATATCAGTAGTTTGTTTTCCAGTGACAGTTTGGAAGTTCTACCTAATAGCCAATAGTGCTGCCTGAATTTTAGTCCCAGTTGTTTTCTTTTTGAGAAGATGTGTTTACGCCATGTTAGTTTTCTATCTATCATTATTCTATCTATCTATCATTGATCTATCAAGATGTATTCCTAGATATCTTGTTTCTTCAGTTTGCGGTAGCGGTTGGTTGTTGAGTGTTACCGCAGGACACGTACTTTTATTCAAGGTAAAGGTTACATGGACTGATTTGGTTTCGTTGGCTTTTATTCTCCAGATTTTTAGCCACTTTTCGATTTTTTTAAGCTGTACTTGAAGAAGATATGAGGCCTCTGCTGAATTTTTATGACAAGCTAGGATTGCTGTGTCATCAGCAAATGTGGCAACTGTAGAATTTGGAGTTGTTGGAATATCAGCTGTGTAAATGAGGTAGAGAATAGGTCACACATGTATATGGTTTTTTCTTTTTCATGAAGGAATTTTAATATATGTATACCTCATTTTGGTTTCGTTTTACTTCCTTGTACGAAGTCTATTTACCAGAGAGAATAGCTATTTAAGTTATTTAAGTAGATATCTGTGCGAGTTAATAAATCAAAGATTCCTCCTTTATGATTGCGTTGATCTTATTCCCAGCCTAATTCCCTGCAAATATTTAACTTGTGTTGGCATAACTCACGATCCTGCAGCAGGATTAGGCTTCACGCTCCGTTAGCCGCGCTCCTGCAGTTCAACTTTGCACTCCTGCTGTAATCCTGATTGGATGGAAGGATAATTGTGCTTTTGCCTTCCTTCACCTGACGGGAATTAAATAATCATAACCTTCAAGGCGTCATTTACCGACGAAATGGCAGCGAACTTGTGCTTAACGACGTTAAATCGGCCAGTTAAGAGGGTGGAAATGACGAATTTAAAAACGAAACAGCAAGTGTACCGTTATTTATGTTTCTACATAATTTGCCTAGACGTTTTGGTATACATTTATTGCTTACTTTCTACATATATATACAGAGTGTTCCATGTAAGCGTGCTACCATTGTTATCTCTAGAGCTATAAGAGCTACGAGGTTGGTTAAATTAGCAAAGAACCACCATTTTACAAGACTAATACAATGAACAAAAAAAAATTTTTTTTCGACCAGTGGTTCTCAAAATACGGGACACAACTTTCTTATTTTAAATGGGAACATATTTTTATTTTTAGGTTATTCGATAGAGTATTGTTTTCTGAATTCAGCGATATAAACATATCATATACTAATATAACAAAATAACTGAGAAAAATGCATGTAGTAGTTATTTAGGCCTTTAGGTTCCTGATGTTGGTTTTATTACAATAGTCATAAAATACAGGACGTTTCGGGCAAAGTTAGCCCATCATCAGCTATAATATAAATTTCTTACATAAAATTACAATATTAATATTTTAATTAACAACTCACCAGATGAAAGAGAGGTTAAGCAGAATTACATTGTTTGAACAAAATTTTGAATTTAATACATTTCGAAACACATGTGAAGTTTATAAATTTAATTTGATAAAGGCAAAGTCGTTGTAACGATTAGAAGGTACATTTTATAAACTTTAAAGAGACTAATATTCGTAGATATTTGTACCCCCGGTAGTAAACACACGTGTCGACAGCATGGTGTCAGGCGGAACTCTGTTTAAATAATAGTGATGGGAGGAAGAACAAATGATGTTGCATGCGCAGAAAGAGAAATAAATGAAGCGCGAAGTCAAATTTATGAATTAATTATGGTTTTAATGTGCTGCACATTATTGTTATAATCTGTAATGTAATTTAAGACATTATGGTTATTGATTGTAATGTGAAATGTTTCAAATAAAAGTCTATGATTTTTAAATTGTACTTTCTCTAATATTTTGGGGTTATCGAAATCTATTTCGTGACCAGTTTGGCACTTATGTTTGGATAATGCGCTATGATCGGGGTTGTTTTTGTTGCAGTGATATTTATGTTGGTAAATACGTTTTGCCAAGGGTTGAGATGTTTCACCGATGTAAATTTTATTACATGTGTTACATGTGACTTGGTACACGACATCTTTTTGTAAATGTGGGTGAATTTTGTCTTTCAAAGGTGTATATAAAAATTTTGTAGTTACCATATTATTGTTGGCTATTGTAATGTTTGTTTGATCTAGTATTTTACGCATGGATTGATTTATAAAGCTGTCGTAAGGGATTTTAGCATATATATTTTTCTCTAGCTGTGTGTTGCTCTCGCCATTGACAATATCTGTATTAGCTGATAGTTTTTTATTAAGTTTGTTAAGTCTGAGTCTAATAATGTTATTGATGATTTCGTAAGGATATCCATTATTTTGGAGTGTGTTATAAATATACTGTATGTATGTAACATCAGGAACCTAAAATTGTAATAAAACCAACATCAGGAACCTAAAGGCCTAAATAACTACTACAACCTTAACCACTGAGTTCCTAAATAAATTTCAACAAATGAGAAAAATGCATGTTAGATTTATATGTATTTTATTTATATCTGGCTGATATATAATTGATTTAGAATTTTTTTATAAAAAATATAGGTAGCTCTGAATGTTTTATTTACCGAATTTTGAAATAATAAGATAAAAGGTCTAACGTCAAACTTAAAATTTGATGCAGATTTTTTTTATCTTCGTATTGATACCACAACCACTATTGTTAATTAAAACTGAGGGCAGCATGTAAGTTAAATTGTAGGTTGCAAAGTTATGTACTGAGCAACAATATAATTCTAATAGCTATAACAAATATAGTAAATTGCTAAATAATATGATGAAGTATACAAAGTTTTTGATAGTCAAAAAATCCTTTACCTTAATTAAATATTTAAATATAGACCTCCCTATACAACAATTCAAAATATTTCTATTGGAACTATACCACTAAGATTATAATTAAAAAAAAATACAGCAGAAGCTTACATGTTGTGTAGAATAAACCTTGTGATAGGTACCTCAATCCAGTACGACACCAATCCAACTTTTCCTAGCACGTCGGGCGTCAGCGTGTTTCTTTTGTGAGCGCGACGCTTGTTAAGGCGTCGGAGTGTTTTAAACGTCCTTCGGGCACTGTCGCCAACTTCCCGCCCGACACATCGCCTGCCGAGCTGTGTTTAAGAAATTTAATCTGTTTTAGTCGCCAGTAAGATAGCTGCGAAAACACTGCCATGTTGTTTCAAGGCTTAAGCGGCAGATTTTGCGGGGTGCGGATTTGTGTAGGGATTCCAACGGTTTAACAATTGGGAAATTAAAATTATAGAAACGACGACACTTGTTGGGAGGTTTAAATACAAGTTTTAAGCTTTCAAGCTATCCACTTCAATTCCTTTCATTCAAACACTAATTTAACCCCAAACTTACAAAACAATGACATATTTTTAAATTTTGATAGTTATATGTGCTGCAATGTGCACTACTATTATCTCTTTTTTGACACGAGAATAGTGTATTATTATGTAAGTTTTATAAAACGCTACATTGTTCCATGAAATGTTTGGGGCAAGACGAGCGCAGCGAGGAGTGCTCTAAAAACACGAATGAAACAATATGTCATATAAAACGAGTATAATGTACTATTTTTTATACTTTTTTTTATCACTTATTTTATAAAAAGCTGAAAAAATTAAATTTAACACTTATATCTGTCATAATTAATTTATAATATTGTCAAAAAAGTAAAATCTGTACATTATGACTTACGAAATTTTAGTATTATTTTAAATTAGTTTTGTTTATTTTAAAATATTTGAGGTTATCAATTTGACATATACCGTGGGGCGCAGATTTTAAAAGTACCAATATTTCAAATAAAAATACCAAAAACAGTTTAACAATATCCGATATTATTAAACCGTTTTCGATATAACCATAGAGATATTGTTAACGCAAAGTATAAAAATTATTTTATTCACAATCATTATAGTAATATGCCGATTCCTAACTTTTTGGAGGTTTGGAAGTTAGTCATTCCTAACTGTATTGACAAATCTCTTGGGTTGGAAGTAACAAATTGCACTTCCATCTCTTGGGTTGGAAGTATTTATGTAGATGTTGCCTAGTAACATTGCCATAAATCTGCACAATAAAATAGGTTAAAACAAATTATAATAGTTGTCAAAAAATACTGTACCTTATGTAACAATTAACTGTACGTATGATTGTAAATAAAATAGTATACATACCTCGGTGGAAGTTTCATTTCGTCTCGCGCTATATCTCACCTCGAGGCTTCGCCTCTCGGTAATACATATAAGCCCTCGGCTGTAATGAAACATTTCCCACCTCACATGTAAATAACTATTCCAGTACTGCTTACTTGATAAAATGATAACTATGGTCACCTAGGTAAATAATAAATTATTATGAACCATGGTCGAAATTAAAACTATCACTTTTTAAATAAACTCATGTGTCCAAATCCAAATATTGTTTGAATAATTTAATTCAAGAAAAGTGTAAAGTATGGATTCACAATTCAAATTAGTCGTCTAAATTAAATAAGTAAATTAAATAAAACCAAAATAAAAATCAAAAATGAGGTTGACGAACTGAAACGTATAATATAAAAACAAAGACAGGCTACTTTATTTTTGCGAATATTAAGAAACAAGTTAATGTTTATGTCAGATTGTTTGTTATTGTCAATATATATTTTTTAGTGGGATTGGGATTTCATTGCTAGAAGAGAAAAAAATTATATATACGTATACCACGGTTAAGAAGAGCGTTATTGACTAGTACTTTATATCCCTCGATTGCTTCGCACCTCGGGACACAACTTGGCACTAGGTCAATAATGATAGTCTTCTAAATCTTGGTGTATAATATACTATTCTCATGTCAAATAAAGGTAGCTAAATAATGGTGGATGTTTCGGATAAAGTGAAAAAATATATTTTGCACTAGGTATTCAATAAAAAGAAACAGAAGTTTTTTCACAAAGTACAGCAATTGTATCTACTGAACTACAAATATAAATCCTACCGCTTGTAGCAATCGAATCATTATTAAACACTGTTTTTTTTTGTTTAATTATTTCTGAAAGAACAGATTTCATGCAAATATTTTCATAATACTTCATTCGTTCTTAAAATTAATTAAATTGAATTGAAAATCACTGTCATTAAGAATCAACGGATATAAGTTATGAAAAATGAATAATAATATTGAATATATTGGAATTGGATTTGAGGTCATTGCCTTTCCAGGCTTTACAAAACGACAAAAACAAAAGGGTCGCTGGTTGATTTCCGGTTGATGAAATGCAATGGAATATAAGTCACCTCTTCGTTTTGTGTGAAAGAGATCTGTCAGTTTTACTACCAATAAAATAGACAACTGCAATTTAGCAGAATTGGAGTGTATTTTTATGACGTTTCGTAATTTATTTTTCAAGTGTTTTACTTGATTTTATTTGGGAGTCTCTCAACGTTTTCAGCACATGTAGGAAAATTATTTCATCCTGTCACACAACTGTCCGAGGACGTTTCGCTCAAATAAAACTGGAACAAGCAAATTGAACAGTTAAAAGCTTGCACTTCAACGAGTTTCATAATCCGAATTCAGTTTTAGATTCACACGAAATAGTTCCAAATTTTTATTTTTGAATAATAGAGCTTAAATGTGAATAACAGAAATAGTGAAGATAGATTTAATAGTGAAGATAGAATACAAATAACTAATTTATCTTGATTTTGTTCTAATTTTCGCTTAAAAGCAAGATAAGGCAAGATAAGATTAAATATTGAAAAAGATTTATTGTTACATTTTTGCAAGAAAAGCAGAGGAAAATTAATAACATAAAAAATATATTTCCAATAAATATTAATAACAAAAAAGTACATTTATAATTTGCCTTATTAAAGACAATTACCCATATTACAAACATAATTTTATAGAGCGCTTTTTTTTAAAGCAAAGTCTGCCTTCATAAGTTTATAATACAAAAGCACGCTTTATAAAAGAGCTGTTACTATAAAATTTCCTTCGTGATATGGGCTAATATCTTTTTGTACTTTTATAATAAAAAAAAACTACGTTAAAATCCGTTTATAACGATATCGCTTATAGCGACAAATTGGTTATAACGTTGAAATTGTGACGACTTGTTTGAAAGCCCACATAAGCTAACGATATGTATTTAGCTTTTATCAGTAAATTTAATAAAAAAAATCAAAAAGTAGTGCAAAAATTTTTTGCGTTATAAATTGAAAATAATTTACCAGTAAAGTCGTTCTACCGTCGAAGTTAAACCGATTTTGAGTTCTTGAAAGTATTGCCACATGCTAACATTACTTAAACACTTTTTCCCCAAATTTACGTAAATCTAGGGTGTTTAATACAACTGCAGCACAAGTGATTTAAATCAATGATTTTTTTTAAATCAATTGTGATCTCTGATTTAAATAAAGTGATTTAAAATCAGTGCAACCCTGGTTGATTTTGTTTAGTTATTTGATTCTGTATGTCAATTGAAGTGTGCAATCCAAATATATAACGCACTAGGTATTTTTTTGTCGTTTCCCGTATTTGGCCTAATTTTCTTTTTTACTAAAATACCTTGAATCTCAAATACTGGTCACCACATTCAAGAACAAATTATTTATTACAAACATTTTCTGGAAAGGAACTGGATGTGCAATAAAGAGTATTAATGGAAATATAATCCGGAAATGCAGTTTGGAACAGTAATTAATTTCAAAGTTTTAACAATAAAGCAAATTCTTCCGAATCATTAGGCAGAAAAATTCCAATAGCAATTGGAAAATAAAAATCCCCGTGGAATAAATCGCGAAGAATTACAACAAAACAAGCGAACGGATGAAAAATCGGCGCAGAGTTTAAATATTCACGCACATGTATCTGCGAGGGTATAAACTGATCTTGTATGCACTACACATTGTACTCCGTAATTTATTTCGTGGGGCGCGCGTTTTTCTCCCGCGTGACGCGCGCCCCTGAACTGTCAATCCACTCGCAGACATGATAATAAATTTCCCAGCCAAGGGCGGCGCGTTACGCCGGGGGCAGCTTATTAAAAGCGAATTAAAACGGGAACGAGAAGCTGAGTTATTGGCGGGTTGATAACGATTTTAAATCGGGTGAAATATAACTCAATTACTATCGCAATGTAGAATACAATACCCTTATTTATAGTGAGCGAATTAACAAAGTCGGAGGCAACGCTCATGTAGAGGACAATTATAGATGCATTGTGCATTGTTTTTGTCTTTTATTTCACTCATTAATTTACATCTTCATTACGATAAATTTAAATCAATATTATAAATTTAAAAATGTTTTTTACTTCTCGCCACCCAGTGAATAGTGAGTTTCCAATGGATAAGCACGTCTTGGAGTTTCTAGAACACGATTTTAATATTTTTACGATGATGTCTGTCCGTGTGTTTGGATGGATGTTGTCGTAACGATTACACAGATACTAGTGAATAAAAAAGTTACAATTTTGAATACACCATTCTGACATCCTAGATTAGATTTGATTAGATTTTTGTGGTTTTCTAAAATATCATAATTAATTATGAATACATGAGTATTTTTGTAAATAATAATTTAATATTAGGTAATTAGCTAAAATGTTATAGTTCAAGTTTATTTTTACCTAACTCCATTCTCTGTTATAAGTAATTACAGATTTGGAAAATTTGATATAATTGCGGTTAATGTTTATCTATAGAAATAAAGATTCTCTATTTGACGGTGATAATTATTATAATTGACAGTGAAAATATTATAAAAATAATTATCGAATACTCAAAAAGAAATTGTACTAATACTATAATTACTAATTATTTTAATATTTTATTTTACCGTGTCAGCAGTCAGCGCACGGACACTCATATATTACAATTTATAGATATTGCAAAAATGTGAACCAAGAGAAAATCTGAGAAGCAAAAAAATTTAGCAGATAAGAAATATAAAAAGAAACAAAGAAAGTGATCCTGATTAAAACGGAAATCGTAAAGAGGATAGGTGAGAGGTTTTGTGCTGACCACATCAGAATTTAAATACTTTATTTATTGTTTATTGTGATGTGCGTAGTAGTGTTATTTATATTAATAATAGATGTGAATTTCTGAGGATCGACGGTGATTGTGTTATCCTTGTGTTTTATATATGTGTTGTGTCATTATTGAAACATTATTTTTATGCGATATTGATGGCCGACATATGTGTTGAACAATCAATCAGCATCAGAATTAACAGTTTAACAACTACCCAAAATTGTTGGAATGGTTGAAAAGTTGTCACAGCTTATTATTAAAGTTGATTCCAATAGAACCTATCGTTACAATTCGTCGGACGATAGTCAATGAAATTCGTAACTGAAAACAAATTTATGAAGAGAAAAGTCTAAAGAAAAATTAGGAGATATCGATAATAGTAATAGGTAATCTTATGTATTATTTTAAATGAAGCAGGCAAATATATTGCTATCAATCAAATATCAAGTCATAACCATCGATATGACAAACCATATGTTTCATGTTAAAAATATTTAAGGTATAATTTTAATTAGATTATTTAATTAGTAAAATAGTTAATTGGTATCGATAATTTTAAATTTTTTTTTTGTTACCCAACATAATAAGTTACGCTGTAAAGAAAAACCCTTGTCTTGGCGACCCAGTGATGATGAATTTTAACTGAACTGGGCATCATTATGTGAAAGCTTTCAGTGATAACGAAAACATCAATGGAAGAAAAATATTGTGAACAAAAAAGTGAAATTTTTGCCCTTGTGCTTTTTGTGGTCGACAAAATGTCGCAGGCAAAAACACGAGACAAAAACCTCGTATGACAAAATGCCCATCATATCAGAACATTCAGAACCCGAAGAATATGGTCAAGGAGATAAGATTATATTGGAGATCAGATAATCTAGAAAGATATCAATTAATCACAATCGGAGAAACTGTTGTTATTAATTAATAGTAATGAACATCGGTGGCTCAATTGGTTAGCACACTCCAATTCGAATAAACCGAAGTGTGAAACTTGCTGTTTAAAACATTATCCAAATAAAAATACCGCTGTGTCCGAGTGGTTCGAAATTCACTACAAGCTGTAGGTTTCTTGAAGAGGCCTAAACTTTGCCTCTCTAATAATATATCTTCGAAATTACGTTTCAAACATGTGGTACATTTTGTCTAATATAAGCACATTTTAAATGAATTAAATAATAAAACTAAATAAAAATTTTAAAATCCATCATTAGATAAAAGTTTTAACAAGTTGACAATATTTTATTTATTTTGAGATTGTTAAGTTTTAAGACGATTTTAATGGTATTACTAAACAGCATTTTGCCTTATTTCAAAGGCTAGTAGTGAACCCTCTTAAACTCTCACCTGAAAAAATATATTGCTCCACACTTAGGTACAATTATTTAGCATTTATAAAATATGCGAGCCCATTTAATAAAAAAATTATTTTTTCTATATAACCGACATGACTTTAGAGTTGTTCTAAAAAACAATGGCCCGTATTACGAGCTCACTTCGCGATTTTAACACTTACTTTTACATCAAAATCTTTTGTAAAAACAAACGTTAAAATAGCGATTTTATTATAAAAGCGAACTAGCTCACTTTTGTAATAATATCGTGATTTTAACTTTCAATTTTACATAAGATTATGATGTAAAAGTGGGCGTTAAAATCGCGATTTTATTTTAAAAGTGAGCTCGTAATACGAGCCTATATGTATACAAGAGACTGACACTTGCAACTTTTTATCTTTAAAAAAATGAAACTTTTAATATTAAGCTGTTTGACCTTAAACTTTTAATAAATTTGGCCTGCGGCGTATTTTGCAGAAATATATTTCATAAAAAAAAAACAATGCGATTTGTTGAGATTCAAATCTCTGATTGCATTAATTAGAAATTATGTGAAGAGATATGCATTTGATGTCTTGCTTGAAATTGTTAAAAGTTGAGTGATATATTTATATATGTCTGCTGAAGAATTCCGTTGAAAACGTCTGATTTGCTGAAGTTTCCTGCAAATAAAAAACTTCTTGCTAGAATTGCTGCGATTTTTCATGTTTTACTCCGCAAAGAATTAATTTAAAATTCACCGAAGTTGGCATTGCTTGTAACGAGAACACTTCAATGCAAATCCGCGCCTGCAGGCATTTGTCATTCGACATTCGCTTGTTCTGCTCTATTTTCCCCCGGGCACAGAGCACTCTCGCGGTAATATGTGGAACTATCGCTCACCGGCATAAAGGATAATGTGCGCGAGAAATTTTAAGACGCGCGCACCTTGGAAATAAATTGGCCGTTCTAAAATGAATTTTGGTTTATGTGTTTTCGATATAAAATGGGAAATTGATTGACGGCAGAATCGGTTTCATAAGATGAGCCGCAAATTGAAAAATATCGGTGATTACAAATTTAATAACGTCTATTGATGTTTTGCCAAATTTATCCTTGAAATATTTAGAGAGAATGGGGTTTTCCATATTTATTTTGTAAAATTTTAAATTAACTTTATTATTTAAATAAAATAAATAAAGAATATGTGTCAATGCGGTATGTGACCAAACTTTGATTTTTAAGGCCGTTTTAGACTAGCCTACAAACTGTACAAGATCTTGCAACATTTTTGGTACAATTTAAATTGGCTAATATCAAATATTATCCGGTTAAAATATTGTATACGATCATAAATGTGTTGAGAAAACAGAACACGTTCTATTTTCAAACAATCTGTCAGATAATTTGACTGAGAGCATGTGCATATATGGATTTTGTGATCTCACGCGTTTTTAACGTTTATTTGTTTTTATTGTATGTAGTGTGATTATAGGAAGTGCGCAGAATCAGAACCAATGTATTGTACAAGAAATTGCATGAGTAATATATAAAACTTCGAAACGAAACGTCAAAATTCAACAATGGTTGGTACAATATATTGCACCATTTCTTGTAATACTTATTGTCCGATATACAGGCTGTTCCATTTAAGAGTGCCACCATTGCTATCTCGAGAACTATAAACTATAACTTAAATGGAACACCCTGTATAGGCCTTTCTAAAACGGCCTTTAAAAGGGCTTAATATTCCTTTCCTTTACATTTATGTTTTCCTTTCTTTATTTACTCAAATTTGATTTTGTTTCATTATCATTTATTTAAACTAGATTTCAAAGGTGTAATCTAAACTTCGCGTGAGTTCAATCGACTTGGTTTAATGCGACATCTACTCTTATCTTTACGTGAACAGAGCATAATTCGTTTTCAAAGGTTTTTTCATAATAAAATGATCAAGTAGCAAAGCAATGAAACAATTGTTTTTGATAAATATGATTTGTCAAACTTTTTCAAATAAATTTGGTCACTCAGTTTTGAAAAATGACACTCTATATGCTGGTAAAAGAAAAAAATATATAATGAAATTAGAGACAAAATTTTGAATAATTTTTACAAAGTTAACAAGAAAATATAAATATTATTATTCTCGACGAGTTCTATCACTAGTTAAATTTAATATACTTATTTGTGTTCCTACCAAGCTGAAGGTGGGGTGTTATTCTAATTCAGATAGCGGTAGCGAAACTTCGCTATTCGACTTGAAGCCATCTGTTGGTCGTGAAAGGAACATCGTATATGACATAGCGGGACTTCGCTATTCATAGCGAAAGCCACAGAGGTCCCGCTAAGAGCATAACGTTTCGCTATCGTATATTTTTGTCATTTTATGATATTGTTTTGAACATGTTTTGACAAAAGCTAATTTTTAATTTTTATATTTATACGGAAGTGAGAGTATACGATTTAATTAATTTTATAAACAGTAGTTTAATGATAAGAATAGTTTGTATATTTTCTATATCGATATTATCGATTTCCTTCTAGTTTTTCTTCTTCAAGCATCTATACTGCTAAATAAAGGATCGAAATAATGAGCCATAATCTAAAATAATTATGAAATAAAAAAATATAGTACACAAACAATTATTATTATTAAACTACTGTTTATAAAATTAATTAAATCGTATACTCTCACTTCCGTATAATATCATAAAATCCCAAAAATGGCCGATAGCGAAGCGTTATGCTCGTAGCGGGACCTCTGTAGCTTTCGCTATGCCTAGCGACATCCCGCTAATCTATGACGTCATATTCGATGTTCCTTTCAAGACCAATAGAATAGCGAAGCTTCGCTACCGCTATCTGAATTAGAATAACCCTCACTGTATAGTAAGTTTTCTTTTAAATTCAACCCCACTGTGACATTTAAAGGTTTGAATTTTGAATATATAATTTTAATAAATACTGAACATTTTAATAATTGATGAATTTTAATGATATCGCGTATCGTCGAACGACTAATATATGTTAGATTTGTTTGTATTAAAAGGAAACATATGAATAAATGCATGAACATATGAATAACAGCAAAGTTGTTAACCTATGAAAGTACGTCTCGTTTAATCCTAGTTGTAAAGTACAAAAAAATAGAATATTCTTTTGAATCCTTTTTCACGGATCAAGCAAGCTTACATTTATGCCGCAGTCTACTAGATTTGCAAGAATAAAAACATTAAATCCTGCAAGTGTATGGTAATTCTCGCATCAGGCGGTTTTTGTGCACACATGTTACCTAGCAACAGCTGTAATTCCATATTAAACAAAATGCGATCAAGTAGCCACAAAGAGTTTAATTTCGAAACACAAAGACTAGAGACAGGCGAACATTTTTCAAAATAATCCATGGCTTACTACGACTGTTATTTGTGGAGCACAGCGATAGTGCAATTGTTTGTTGTGGAAAAAAATTTAATAGAATTTTTTATGAATGCTATTAAGGTTTTTGTATATCATTCTGCTAGAACAGAGCTTTATTTGCCGCATTGTTCAAGACATTTTGAATATTATATCATTTTGTTCACTTTGAAAAGGACTGATAAGCTCAAAAAAGAAAAAAGATTGCAATATATTGTGCCAGTGATAACCTACATTTGGTGCCAAAAGAATCTTGGTTTTTTTAACTGAAAACTATTTAAAAAGGTTAAATATCAGGGCACTTCATATCACACTAAAAACTATTCAAAAAGGTTAAAAAATATCAGGGCACTTCATATCACATCATTCACACGACATTCTTACAAGGATCAGAGTCTTGAGAAATATAACTCGCATTGCGTTGTTATAGTCGAAATTTTTAAGCAATAGAGAGACGTCATCAATATTTGTAACTAGATTATGACGTCACGAATTACAAAGTTTACATGTGCATTAGTTTAGAAAATGTGTTGTGTGTTGCATATGACAATGCCAAATTTAATAACAACAAATAAAATGATAACATACCTCTCGAACTGCTTTTAACGGCAATAATGGTCCACCGTGTGCCAGTTCTTTTTCAAAATATGCAATCGCATTTGCAGTTAGCACTTGCGACTGCTTCGATAATGCTTTAGGCACTTACGCTAATAAAATAAACGTATAACAAAGAACACGAATACGAACAATAATAAGGAACAATACAACTTAAACGAACAAATAAAGATTTTATATTATATTATTTGACAACTCAATCAATCGGCGTGACAAGAAACAAATATATGTAAACATATTTTATTTGAGTTGTAGCCAACGTGTCTTAAAAAAATACACTGCAATTATTATAAATAAATTGAAATGTCATTAAATACCTTATATTTTAATTTGAAATAATAGTATATATCATAAATAAATAATTTTTTTATGATACGTTTTTTTACTACTCGGTTTTCTAAATAAAAACATCTTTCGAAAATTTCTACAAGTTTTATTTCATTTTGTAACGTTTTTTTCAGGTCTATGACGTCTCTCTACTGCTTAAAAATTTCGACTATAATTGTGTATTTGCATCGTTACATAATAGTGGCATTTCTTTTGCCAGTAGAATTAGATCAGATCACTAAAATCATTTAACTTCGGATCAGTTGGATCTGATCTACCTGCTCTATTTTGGCGAGTATATATGGAAACTAGGAAAAAAGGACGTAAAGAGTAAGAGTGTAAATAGCAGAAGAAAACAGAAAATAATAATAATAATATATAACTTTAATGAGGTTATCTCATTGGCGAGGTTCATCTAAAGCTGATCTTCCACATAACCAATAAAAAAAAATTCATAAGAAATAAAAAAAAATGTACATTACAAATTATTATTATACACAAAAAAAAAATACAAAAAATAGTAACAATACAAAGAGTAATACTAAATCCGAACAATATTCACAAGTGCACAAGTAAAGCAGAAATGTTTTATAATTTAACTTATCGAAAATATTTTTTATATTAAATTTAAAAGAACCATATGTTAGAGATTTTAAGTTGAATGGAATTTTATTGTTCAGAGTAGGAGCTAAATAAAAAAGTATTTTTGTATTTAATTTTGTTGAAAGATGGCACAACATATTTGTACATCATTTTCAAGTAAATTATATTTGTGTTGTTTTAATTCAAGTTTTTCATATAAATATTGTAGACATCGTGTACTTATTATTTTATATATGAGACAGAGAAAAAAGATTCTTACTCGATCTTCAATGAAATTTAGACTAAATTTAGAACGGTAAAGGGAGATATGATCAAATTTACATATACCAAACACAAATCTCAAGCAACTATTTTGAAATAGATTAATTTTATGTGTATCTCCTTTTGTTAAAGAATTTGGTAGGTAAACGCATGAACAGTAGTCTAATAGAGGAAATATTACTGAATTGACAAGGCGGAATTTCTTAATTTAAATTTAGCAGCAGTTAATTTTTTAGTGAAATGTTCTCGGAAAAGTAGATTCTCATCAATTAACATGCCCAGACTCATAACTAAGTTGTAGTCTTGTACCATTAAGTTCAATGTGTGGAGATTCAATTGAACCATACACAAATAATGAGGATTTACCAGCATTAATTGAAAGATCATTATTTAGTACCCAGATGGAATTTTTTTTAAGGTCACCATTTATATGAGTTGCGTAATCATTTATATTATTTTTATCCACCGTTTCCAAAATTTTCGTGTCATCTGCTTATGTATGTGCAAAATTTTATCGTATTAGATAGATCAGCAACATATAATAGATAAAATAAAGGGACTAATATAGACCCTTGTAGTATTCCTAGAGTTAAGGGGTAAAATTTAGAGTGAAATATATTAGAATTTGATGACATTACAACCTGAAAAGATGTATTTGATAAATAACTAGTGCACGGTATATGCTATCTAGTTGACAAAGAAGAGAAGGTGACTGATCCACCTCAAAAAATGAACCTTGTAAATATACTATACTCTGTTTTTAAACTATAGACAGTAACTAGAAATTCTAGTGAGAAAATCAAAGCCTGTGATTGGCTGCTGCGCCATTTCATGAAACCACATTTAACCAGACAAAATTTCAAGTTATCCTTCTCAAACATAATTGAAACGTCAAACTCTCAGTAGTTGTCAAATCACTTGCTGAATTTGCACGTGTTTCTTGTTTCATTTCTCTTTTTGTGATATTTCACTATTAAAACCAGTTGTTTTCAGAACTACTAATATTTCATTAACGTTGTGGTGTAAATGTGACTTCGTCTAGTGCTGTCTATAGTTAAAAAACGGAGTATAGTTTAGCGCATTCCTACTCGATTTGAGTAGTGTAAGATTTTCTTTATCCATATAAAAATTCCGCTGCGTTCGAATGGATTAAAGATGCAGGTAATTTTAAACTTGATGCCTAAAACTTACAAAGGGACTACCTATTTTTATGACTCTCCAATAAAATCGAAATTGTCATGACTCATAGTCTTATTCAAATACAAATATAACAGATATGAAAAATTCAATTTTTTTCGCACTAAATAGTATTATTAAAATGAAGGTTAAGGTTCGCTAAAACCAATTTATTTTTTATGATGAACGGTTACCGGTATTTTCGGCCTTAGAAATATCGGTTAACATTACGGTAAATGTTCACAAATTTTATACAAAATTCAAAAAAAGTCAATACATTATTTTATTTATTAATATAGTATGTTATAATATAAAATTTATTTCGTGTATATAAATATTCAATAAAAAACTTTAAAATAATAGAAAACTTTTTTCCTGTATTATGGTGTACGGGGACTAGTTGGTTTGATTGTACATCTGTTATAATAAAATAAAATAAAAGGGTATTTCCACATTTTCAAACACACTGTATATTTTTTCACTATATGGCAGAGCAAAAGAAATATGTAACAATTATAATTAAATTAATTAGAAACATATTTCACTTATGTCTTCTTACCCATTGTTGGGTGTGCCAATTTCGTACGTCCTAGACGTCGGTAACACTACAATTCTATTTACATATAGATATTTATTTTTTATTTAAATTATATTTTATACTTGATAGTGTTAGCTAATACCGTACTATTAATTTAATATAATAATTTTAATATAACGTTGGATAACTGTTAGCTATTTCGTAATCCCCCTACCTTTATTCATTTATTAAAATGATAATTAACGACACAGAAATCTTCAGTGTCTTTTCAGCAGTTATCAGGTGAGCACAATTTATAATTTTATTTTTTAATTTGAATTTTAATAATTGATTGCGATTTACTACTACTATTTTATTATTGAAACTAGTGTGCAGTACAAATATTTTTTTTATAATTATTAAAAACAAATTTTGTTATAAATAAACTAATTCATATTTTTTATTGTTTCAGGTTCCAGCTACTTTCTAGATATAAGATATAGATATAAGATATAGACGTAAGGGGGAAGCAGGTACTTCTCAGTTTTTTTTCTCACCACTGAAATAGTAAGTCCAATTTTGATATTTAAGAATAATATTCTCCCTGAATATTTTACGACTTCATTAAACTTAATTCCCATAAGGTCATTTTTAATTTAAATTATTTCCGTGATACATTGTTGACATTGTTTAATCTTAACTTTAACTGATACCGTATCATGCAAATATATTGCATTAAATTTATTCCTAAACAAATTAATAAGACTTGGCACATTAGGTATGAAATGAGATCTAGGTATAAAGTGTGGAGTGAACATGTGAAGTATGATGGTTAGGTGTGATGTTTAAATATAAGGTATGATAAATGCAAGGTATGATGGTTAAATTTAGAGAGTGATGCTTAGATATAAGGTGTGATGATTAGATATAAAGTGTGCTTCTTAGATATAAAGTGTGATGCTTAGATGTAGGGAATGGTATGATGATTAAATATAAGGTGTGATGATTAAATATAAGGTGTGATGATTAAATATAAGGTGTAATGATTAATATAAGGTGTGCTAATTAAATTTAAGGTGTGCTGATTAAATTTAAGGTGTGTTGATTAAATTTAAGGTGTGCTGATTAAATTTAAGGAATGATGATTAAATATAAGGTATGATGATTAATATAAGGTGTGATGATTAAATATAAGGTGTGATGATTAAATATAAGGTGGGATGATTACATATAAGGTGTGGTGATTAAATATAAGGTGTGATGATTAAATTTAAGGTGTGATGATTAAATTTAAGGTGTTATGATCAAATTTAAGGTGTGATGATTAAATTTAAGGTGTAATGATTAAATTTAAGGTGTGATGATTAAATTTAAGGTGTGATGATTAAATTTAAGGTGTGATGATTAAATTTAAGGTGTGATGATTAAATTTAAGGTGTGATGATTAAATTTAAGGTGTGATGATTAAATTTAAGGTGTGATGATTAAATTTAAGGTGTGATGATTAAATTTAAGGTGTGTTGATTAAATTTAAGGTGTGATGATTAAATATAAGGTATGATGAATGTAAGCAATGATGATTAAATGTAAGGTGTGATGATTACATATAAGGTGTGGTGATTAAATATGAGGTGTGACGATTAAATTTAAGGTGTGATGATTAAATTTAAGGTGTTATGATCAAATTTAAGGTGTGATGATTAAATTTAAGGTGTGATGATTAAATTTAAGGTGTGATGATTAAATTTAAGGTGTGATGATTAAATTTAAGGTGTGATGATTAAATTTAAGGTGTGATGATTAAATTTAAGGTGTGATGATTAAATTTAAGGTGTGTTGATTAAATTTAAGGTGTGATGATTAAATATAAGGTATGATGAATGTAAGCAATGATGATTAAATGTAAGGTGTGATGCTTAGATATAAGGTGTAATGATTAAATTTAAGGTGTGATGATTAAATTTAAGATGTGATGGTAAAATCTAACGTGTGATGATTAAATATATGGTGTGATGATTGAATATATTGTGTGATGATTGAATATATTGTGTGATGATTAAATATAAGGTGTGGTGATTAAATACAATGTATGAAAATGTATATATAGTGTGAGGGTTAGGTCTGAGATGTGATGTGTAGATATAAGGTATGATGTATGAATAGAAGCAAATCCTTACTGCAAAACTACCCGGGAAGTTTTCAGTCAAGACGAGCTTTTCGGTACAACTTATTTTAGGTTTATAATGTGCCTTGTTTTATTAATTGTTTTGCTTTTGTTTATTTATGAGTACATTATTTAATTCACTATAAATGTAAATATTACACAATTTTACTATGCCATTTTTGTGCAAATATTGCTAGATTTAATTTTTAAATTTACTCCTATTACTAATTTCAACCATTAATTTTTCCCTAAAAAAATAATTTTAATTTTAAAGTCCTCCAATTATAATATTTGAATTTTGAATGTGCAATACCCCGTAGTATATTATAAGTCGAGGCACTCCTTTCTCTGCTTACAGCATTCTGGTCGTTGGTATGGGTTGCACGGAAGGGTTGTGATACCGCCCTCGTATTAGCGTGTCTATAAGTTAGAGTTACGGATGTGCTTGGTGCATCTTGCTGCCCTTTTACCATTTTGGGCGTTAGTACTGGAGGGCCGGAAGGGTGTCTGACCGCTAGCGTGTTGAAATGTCTAATTGTGGAGTGAGTTTGTACATAGACTATAATAATTAATATTATATTTTCATTTTCTACTTCTTTCTTGGTTTTCATGCCAATACCCCTGACCCTTTTCGCTGGAAGTACACTGCATTAGTTTAAGTCGCGCCGAATAATTTAAGTCGCGGTTAGATTTAAGTCGCAATAGTTCTAAGTCTTCCTCCTTTCCTTAAACCCAAAACCATCCCTTCCCCCCTTGCCGTCGTGGAGAGACCTTGTCGTGGTGGCAGGGCTTAACCATCCTCTAAACATCAAATGTAAAATAATAGAGGATGGGACCAACATCTCCACTTTAATATTATATTGATATAATTTACAGATGAAGCAATTTTTATAAATTTCTTCCTTCAGATATTTTTAGGGAATAATAGATGGAAATGAAGCAGAACCTATTTCAAATGATATAATTTCTTATAGAAGCAGCAATTTATATTGGTGAGTGCAAAATATTTTTTTATAAATAATAGTGCAGCAAATATTGTAAAATATGTTCATATATTTTAATAATTGTAAAAATAACTAATAGTTTTTTTTTTTATTAATGAGTAGTTTAGAAAAATATAAAATATTTTTTATTTTGATAGAACTAAAGAAATTATAATATAATTTTCAATTCTTAATTCTTATGTGTTATTTAAAAATGTATAGTAGTAGATATTAAAATATAACCTAAAGTTATGTTTAAAACATTATATTTTTATAGACTGACAGTTTCAGGTATGTTTCTATAATGACAGAAATGCAGAAAGAAGAAATATTTAAACCGCGAAAGAACTATGGTTGAAAACATTTCTAGAAAACTGGATGGATCAGAACCTCGAAAATCGTAAGTGCTTTTTCTTAAATTTATAATTTATATTTCCACTAATTGCCTAATCATTAATTGTTATTTATCCTTATTTGACATGAGAAATTGTTTTTCACAACGATTTTACTTTGTAATGGGGTAGGTGACCAAGGTAGAATTTTAATGAAAAAACTATTGAATTATAGAAAGTTTATTTATTTATTAACGTTGACATTAAAAAAGTTAAATATTTATCAGCAATTGTTTAGTAATTGTATGACGTTCACTAAGTTAGCACTATCTCACTCACACCACCTATTTCCGTCTGTCTACCTTCGCCGCTCTCATGAACTTCGTTGACGTCATAATCCCCTCCCAAGTACTATATTATTTATTTACTTCAAAACAACATATAATTAACAATTTTAAAAAAATACGGGTATATTATTTTTGTGCAAGCTATCACATATACCAAATTTAGAAATTGGTCACCTACCCCATTATGGTAACTTTAACATGTTTTATGACGAATTTTTCAGAATAAATCAAATCAGAAAGTTATCATTTTTTTACGATTTTTTAATGAAAATAATATTTTTAAAGTAAATTACTTTATATATTATTATAATTTTTTTCAATGCAGGTCGAAAACATTTTTAAATATTTATATGTTTCATAATAATTTCAATGTAATTTTTATTATTTTTTTTTCCAAATACCACAGTACAGAAACTATTTAAATATAGGGTGACCCATAGTATGTGATAGGCACGTAGTTCTTCGATTTTATTCCCCGGAAATGTGTATTAACCAGGGCATGTAACCGTAAAAAATACTTATTAACGGTTAACCCGTACAGAAAACGTAATAATAATAACGGTTTTAGTTCGAAAACCGGTTTTTATAAGTTGGGAACCGGTTTAAACCGGTTAATATATCAGTAAAAAAAATAATTAAAAAAAACATAAATATAATAAAAAATAATTACAAAAAATACAATAAAAAATAATTTAAAAAAATTTAAAAAAAATACCATCTGAAAAAATATAACGAATAAAACAATGCAATTTATTTAACGAGTATTCACAAAAATTCCCGTAATCAGAAAAACCCAGGTCACTTATCAATTGTAAACTTGCCTAATAGTGACAAAGGGACTACCTACTTTTATGACACTACAATAAATTATAAATTGTAAAAACAGTTATGACTTATATTCAAATACAAATAGGTAAATAACACAGATATAAAAAAAATAAAATGTTCGCGTTAAATGATAGTAAAATAAAGGTTTTTAACCGGTTTATTTTTTTGTTGGTTAACGGTTACTGGTATTTTCGGGCTTAAAATTATCGGTTAAAATTACAGTTAAAGTTCGCAATTTTCGATCGAAGTATCGGTTACCGGTTTATATTAACCGGTTTTTTTAACCGGTTATATGCCCTGATAATAAATAATAATATCCAATCGGTAAATATTAAACAATATCCGATCATGTAGTAAACAACGATTCAGTTTTTATTTAATAACTTTTTAAGTTACTAAAATCTGGAATCATGGAACGACTACATTGTACCCATTAAACCGATGATAAATCATCATTTGAGTTGCATATCTTGTTAAATAATTATCAGTCGCTGAAGTGTTGGAAGTCACATTTATGCATTCCATAATCTGGCCAACTCGACATATCATCTGTCCATGCAACCAGATCATTAACAACAACTTGCCAGCATGTATTTATATTTGAAATGATTTGGGTACGAATGTCCGGTTCGTAACGCAGAACAGTTGAACAGTTGAACGGACATCAAGATTAATGTCACCGCCATCTGCGACTGAGTGCGCCTGCGTCCAGAACTTCACACAACGATAATTAATGCGAAATAGTTGCCCGAACTGTAGCCACGCTATGCCTTTTATTACCGGAGGCAACCACAGCGGCAAAAAGGGAAAGTAGAAGTTTGGAGTTAAATACCCCAATCTAACTAATAACGATAATAAGGGAGAGTGGCTTTGACAATTGAAATCGTTGCTTTTAATTGGTCCAAAGTTGCGAGTGGAAGGGGAAGGTACGGACAATTGCACAACGGTGATTCTTGCCATATTCTTACTCGCAAGTTAGAACTGGTTGTAAGGATAACAGTAATGGTACCATTACGCTAGATAATCTAAAAACAAGAGCGTTTTGTGCTGTACATGAAAAGAAGTGCCAGTTTAAGATACCAGCAAGATACTAAGTTTTAACTTCCAACCAAATACATTTCTCTGTAAATACTTCTTAAAAAACTATTCGTAATCTACAAACAAATAATTCAGTATAACATTTGCTATGGCCATCCCAGAACTGATTGTCATTAATGGATATATACAGTCTATTTCTCGGAGCTGATATTTACGTTATTAGTTTCTGCTGCAGGAATTATAAAACTTTTATTTAGCATCTTTGTCGTATACGCGTGTCGTAGTTGAGACTTTTATTCTCTACCTCATTATCGTACGTATTACAGAGTGGTACATATGCTATACTCTGTTTTTGAATTATAGACAGTAACTAGAAATTCTAGTGAGAAAATCAAAGCCTGTGATTGGTTGCTGCGCCATTACATGAAGCCGCATTTAACCAGCAAAAATGGCAAGTTAACCTTCTCAAACGTAATTGAAACGTCAAACTCTCAGTAGTTGTCAAATTCATGTTGAATTTGCACTTGTTTTTTATTTAATTTCTCTTTTTGTGATATTTCACGATTAAAACCAGTTATTTTCAGAACTACTAGTATTTCACTAACGCTGTGGTGTAAATGTGACTTCGTCTAGTGCTGTCTATAGTTTAAAAACGGAGTATATCTGTGTCTAACCAACGTCAAAAATGAAATAGAAACAATAGTGTTATCGCGGTACCGGATATTTTTAAATATTAAAAAAAAAAAAAATTGTTATTTATATAATTGATGTCATTTATGACGGTGCTTTTGGAGTCAAGAATTTGTATGCTTCATTATGTTTTGGTAGTTTCTTTATTGTAATGTATAACTCTACTTGCAGCTTTCTTCCAATATTATATTTGTAAATAATACTGTCATTTTTGACATTTATTTATTTTGAAAAGCACACGGTTTCACCCTATTAGATAATGTCACCAATCCCCACCTAACTCCATTTTAATTTTTTCCGTATTAAACACTTTGCACTCTGAAATGCATATCTCCTATAGTTTTTTTTTTCGCCATTTCGATAAAATGATAGGTATTATTTTTTTTCTATTAAATTTCATTTAATTATTTCTTTTGATATATTTTCCTTTTAGAAATATTTGCGAAAAACTTATAAATAACAAGAGTAAACAGCTAATCAATTCGTGCTATTGACATAAGAAGCTTAAATCATACATAGGTACATACAGCTGAACATCACGCTAAAAATAGTCAAAACGTGTTCTAAAGACCTTAATTCCTGGACATTCGTTATTATCTCGAAATGTCAAATTCAGATGATTACAATACCTCGTTTATTATATATGGTAGTAAAAGGTCAGGTTCTCGGATGAACAAATATGTTTTTAGCAAAGTCAACATTACTGTGACATCAACTAAAAAGTTTGTTCACAGATGTGTTGACCCAAAGAGGATTGCATATTTTAATGATCCAACAACAGTTTATAATTTGATATTATCTCTCTCATTGTTATCTATTGCTTTAGCCGTTGGGCTAAACATGGTACTAACAACCCGTTTGGTTGTTCATATCGCCATCAAAGCCGTTTACTCTACGACGAAATGTGACTCGTACAAAATATATGGTTTTCTAGAGCTGAACGAAAATCATCTTCTGTTCTCATTTCCTCCTTACCATATTTTGTAAAAATTAAGCTGCTTTTGAACACTTTGTCACGAATTCAGAATGACAGGCGATACATTTTAATTTTTATTACCAAAAACTAATAAGTGTGAATCTAGATGCAAGATCAAGTGTACAAACGCTCAGATTTCTAGTAACAAATGGGAAACATTCCATATTGTAACATTAGGCGTTAAGATGTAGTTGTTGGATTAAATACAGACAATAAACATAGTTTATAGATCGTTATATTGCAAATTCCTCATCTATTCAAAATTCAAGCAAACTGAAATAAAGTACATAAGAGTAATATTGAGAAGAAGATCAGAGAAAAGAAGAAGTGATGAACTTAAAAGAGAAGATGGAATCCGATCTGCAAAAGAAGTACCTACTGATACAATAGTTATTTGTATCACTAGTCCTTTTGCTATTTTATGTCAGAAATATTTTTGGTTGATATGGATATATAAACAATTCACTTGTCCTAAAAATAAAACGAATGTGAATTGATATTTTTCAACAATTAACGTAATCATAATCATAAATACTAGACGAGTATAATATGAATAATGTATCAAAAATAATTGTCTTAATTAACTTTTTACATTTCCAATAAAATAAAATTAATTTTTTTGTTAGAATATAATGCTAAAATATTTAAGTTGGCATCCTTACATTTTACCGGTCTAGGCCTGCAAACAGAGAGTTTTTGGACGATTTTGAGTTTTGTAATACGTCATAATTATACGGGGCCCGAAAAACAAATTACAACAGTTTGGACATTTGATAAGGATGGAGGAAAATAATCAAGTAAAAATATCTGGGAAGCAAGACCAATTGGAAGGAAGAAAAGAGGAAGGCAGGTAAAGATTGTCCATTGGAGGACCTAAGGTATAAAAAGTCTTAGGTAATATATGTCCGTTGGATTTAAAATGTGGAGATTATTCTTTTATTACAGAATATAGCAACCTCTTTGCTACAATTAACCTTTGAAATATCCAGTCCTTTACAATATAACGTGAAGTGGGCAAAAACCGTTGAAACTTCATGGTACACAGGTCCTGTAATATCGCAATCAGAAATTAATTGAGTCGCTCGTCTCTATTTAATCACAAATTGTCGCGTGTTGTATTGATGTACTGGGACATTGTCATTAATTACAGCAAAGTGCACCATTAATCAAAATGTTTTAACACTTCTGCAAACTACCACCGCAAAAAAACTACAAAGCCCGGAATTAAAAACTGTCGTTCACTGGAGTTCATTAAAAATTGCGCGCATGCCGCCTACGATCTCGGCTCGCGCTGAAATTAAAATGTAATTAATATTTATTAGCGGCGTTCAATGAGATGCTAACCAAATTACCGGGGAAAACAGCGCTTCATTTTGCGCTAAGAAAGATGAATGGGAAAAACTCTAATAAATTTCCTTCACGCATAAGAATATCAGTTTTTTGAAGGCTATAACAAGCATTTTTAATAATAATTTAAGTAGGATAGTACAGGATGATATTGCAATTTTCTGTTAACCTTTATAAAACAAAAACAATCGACGGAAAAGTGAAGATTACTGATTCGAGAGACGAGACGAGTCAAGATTTTTTTTCGTATCCGTCTATTTTTTATTTTTATTTAAATCTTTATTTCCAATTTGTTAAGGAAAAAAACCAACGAGAAATAACTCCCATTTGGAGTTCTTTCAATTTTATGTTTCTTTTTACTTCATAATTTAGATGCCATTCAATCTTCTTATTTCTGAGGAATTGTCTAATAAATCTAGTGCTAAATTATTAATATGGTTATGTAAGCGATTTTCATATCGAGTAGACTATAATTTAATTATTCCCTTAATATCTTTAATTTTTAATTGTATTTATTTTTGAAATACCACGGAGCATTTACAATTAGACGTAGACATTTTTTTTGAAATCTTTGTATAATATTTCAATTTGATTTCTTAGTGCATCCCAATAATTGTTCCATATGTCCATACGAGAATAATTGCAGCTTTATATAACTGAATTTTGCAGTGTACTGGTAATTTTGATTTTCTCCCTAGAAGCCAATAGAATTCTACATTCTACGTAGTTCCTATGGATACTTGTTTGTTGACGTAGAAATTTAATTTCTGTCTTGTGAATCAAGTAACAAAAGATGTAATATTTATGACATCCGAAGAAAAATAATTTGAAAACCTTAGAAAAATTAATAAAATTCTCAAATTTCGATTTTATTTTCTCGTCTCGAAGCTTTATTTTTAAAATCGTTCTCGTCTTCGAGAAATATTTTGTCTCACCTGAATCTCTAGTGGAGATATATTTTAAATCAAATTATTTATAGGTCAACGTTTTAAATTTTTGGACCACGTTCGAAGATACTCTGGAGAAAGATATGTTGAGGGTTCATATTTCAACGACGTCAACCTTAGTTCAAATAAAAATACAGCTGTATTTGAGTGTTTCAGAACCCACTGTAAACTGCAGGTCCCTTGCAGATGTTTGCTATTCAGTTTATGTATTTACTTTTCAAAATTGATTGACCAAGGGCCAGCATAAAGTTTGTGTATTCGCTATTTGTAAAGGAAGGTATTTTTATAGATAATAACTTTTATAATAAATATAAATCGAATTATTTGGTAATATCAGTATTTATTTGACAATTCACATCTGTTAAAATTAATTATTCCATTGGTTTTGCTACTGAACCAAATTATTATGAAAATACCTAAATGATTCGTTAATTTTTGAGGTGATCAAAATGCTGAAAAAAATGATATATCGAAAAAAGTTATTAAGACGAGTTCTATCACTGGTTAAATTTAATGTACATATTTCTGTTACACCCTGTATGTGTGTATTTATAAAATTAGTCGCAAATCAAAATATAAAATATGTGCATATTTTACGCATTTTTGAATAGCCATAAAAAAGCGAGTTATATTTAAAAAGTGAACAAAAACCAAACATAAATTACTCTAGCGCAAGTGTCCATGTTTCATTTTATCGTGTATGAAACATAGTTTTTGCAATAATAATTTAACTTTTCACATATTTTCTCGTTCAAGTCACTGAACTCTATAATATAGCGAAACGGGTGCCATAAAATAACACAAGTGTTTCGGACTCATGTCATCATGTTACACATTAAATTATTAACGGTTATTAAGGAATTACCATCACATTCGAATAGTTTTCATGTTTTATAATGAATATAAAAAAAATTAATAGGATGTAAATACTAGTAGTGAAAAAATAATATATGTATGTATATATTGATTGAGAAGACCATTATTGACCAGCGCCTTGTATCCTTCGGTTGTTTCACATTATTTTTATACCTTGCCGAGTGTCGAGATTTTTTTCTCTTAGTTTATAAATATTATTTATCAGTTATTTCAATTCTTTCGTCTTCCTCTTCTATTTATCTCTGCCTCTTGCACTCTTGCTAGGTGGTATTGTTCCTTCTTCCTCTTCAGTGTTATTCTTATACATTATCTGTGATCTTCTCCTTTTTTCCTTTTTTACGTCCCGCCTATATATATATATATATATATATATATATATATATATATATATAATATACATATATATAATATACATATAGATAAGGGAGGAATTGTTTTTGGTCAAATTTCTCTAGTGTGAGTTTTTAAAATATGAGGACGAGTTAGGGTCATTAGAATATGATTTTACTTTTTTTACCATAGTGTCTATATGTGTGTGTGTGTCTGTGAGTCTGTGACGATGTTTCGTCCACGATAACTACAATATGGTACATGTAAAAAATATAATATTTTGTATTTAAGACTTATGTTCAAATGTGATGAACTGATTACATTTTGACTACAATTGGTTAACCGGAAGTAGTACTATACTTAAAGCTTTAAACCATTGTTCCTAAAAAATATCTCAAATTACGTTATTATTAAATATAAAGATATCTTATTTTAATTTTCTACGAATCTGTATAATTACGTTTATATATAACTTTTAGCTAAACAGAATAAATATGTAATAATTTTACATGTCATTTAGGCTGAGGAATTTATATAAAATAGATGAATTATTCACATGTGTATAAAATTTGATACATGATGTCAAATTAGATATAAGTAAGTTATATAAAATAAGTAAATATAAAATAGTTTTATTGTTATAAAATTAAACCAGGTGGAAGAAATATATAAGGAATATATTTGCATACGCAAATCACGGTAAGTTTGTTTCCGATTTTAGTAACGTCAAAAATAGCTGTTATAATATTATGAAGTAAATTTTAGGTATGAAATGAATTAAAGATATTGTGAACTACAATAACAAATTAATTTTAAAACACTAAATTGAATGTACTAAAAAACTTATATAGAATGTATTCCTACAGCGGTGGGAGGTAATGTGTTGTACACATCATATTTTTTATTTGGTTGTTGTTCAAAATTACTTTTCAAATACTTATTGCAAATCAAAGTTCAAATATCTAGCAATAAAACTAAAGTAATTATAACGAGAAAACCAGTTTTCTTTTAGAAAAGTCATTAAATATATATTTTTATTTTTACTTAAAAATCTGTTTTACCAATAAAAACTTTGGTTAGTAATGTCGATTATTGATCAGCTAGTTTTTAATTTCCTCTAACATTAATCATTTTATAGTTTAAGGCATTAGTTTTTAATAATCCCTTTATTAACTTTATTTATTTTAAACACGGTATTGTGAAAAATCTAGTAAGGATATTAAGAATCAGATATCCTTCCTTGTTGATTATAAAGTCATTAAAATTATTTTTATTCTTACTTCAAATAGTGGCTCCCTCAAACGCATCTGTTTTACCAATAAAAACTTTTGTTAGTAATTCGATTATTGCACAACTAGTTTTTAATCTCCTCTAACATTAATCATTTTATAGTTTAAGACTTTAGTTTTTAATAATCCCTTTATTAACTTTATTTATTTTAAACACGGCATTGTTTAAAGAACCCGAAGAGTAAAACATCAAGTAAGGACATTAAGGATCAGATATCCATCCTTGTTGATTATAGACACTTGATTTGTTTGACTTTAATCACAGTAATTGAGGTGATCGGGGCTGACCGTTGACAAGCTGTAGCTTTATTTAGGAGCCGATGTGGTGTGGTGGTTTGTGTAGATTTATGCAACCAAACCTCTAATCAAATCTTGCCCCACACAAACAAATTGCGTCCGAACGGTGTTGAATTACAACGGAATCACTAGGTACGAACTAATAAACACGGCAATGGATATCCTGAACGGGAAGATCAAATAACCTGGAACAAATGTGAAGTCACATTAAAAATAATCAGTAGATTCGAAGTCAACGTTAACATTTGTGTTATTGTTTGCATAGGAGTAGTTAGAATTTAAAAAGTTGGTACAAAAAATTAAAAAACTGTTTTTTCGAAATTGTAACTAAAGTACACGATAGTAAAACTTTACAGACTCATGTAAAAATTTAACTTTTATTAAATTACTTTAATATTATTGGTGAATTTATTTATTATTTACCTTTGATAATAATTTATATCATTTCACGCAGACGACGTCTAAGCAGGTGTAAACATAAAAGAAAATTATAAAGAAATATTTTAAACTTTCACAGTATGTTTGTTATAACAGCCATCTTCATCTCAATAGCTAGCTGACGTTTTACAAACACATAATGATATTTATTTATGTTTTCAATTAATAATTTAAAGATTTCGGAAAAAAATAATGTATATCTAAGGACTAAACGACCAGAGAATTTTTTATTACTCACATGGTTTATTCTCCTCGGCTATCGGTTTGTACAATAAATTCCGTATGGGTAAAAAAAAAATACTTTAGTCCCTTGATATACAAATAACTATTTTTACCTCTCGCCACTCAATAAGAGAGGTATTGGAATCATGCTAAAAATCTGAGGAAGACGTTTTGAAGACCCTATAACACGGATTTAATTTTTTACGATGATGTCTGTCCATGTGTGTGGATGGTTGGATGTTGTAACGATTATTCGAATACTAGTGTAGAAAAAAGTTGAAATTTTGGATGTAACATTCTGACACGCTAAATTAGATCTGAATAGATTTTGGTGTTAATCGTGCAACTGTAAGTGGTGTTTTCATGAAAATCTGAAGTGTTTTACTGAAATTTATGAATAAATTATGAATATATGAGAATTTTTGCACATTGTAATATAATAATATGATGTCGTAAGCTAAAATTTTATAGTTCAAATTTGTTTCTCTCTAGTCCCATTTAATTATTACAAGTAATTAAAATTCGGTGAATTTGTTACAATTGCGGTAAATCTGTTTTTCTATTTCCGTTCAATAAGGTTACTGATTTCATTAATATCACTAGTGAAATAATGAAATCATTATTTCATGGAAAATCAAATTGGAAAGAATACATAATGTAGAAACATTAACAGCTACAAAAATAAAATATTTAAATCTTATTTTCCGTATAAATATTAATAATATACATTACATTTATTATATTCACAGAGACTCGTATATTACAATTCAGAAAACGACGATATTAATTTGTATATTCCGTAATAAAATCAAAATAAAAAATGAAGTTCCCTAATAAAAAAAACTAAATGCACTCAACAGCCTCGAAGTTATTATTCGGATGTGTGGCACAAAAAGAAAATAATTTAAATGTTTGTTGGAAATTACAAAGAGAAGAAAACAACCCTGTACTTTAAAACTGCATTATGTGGAGTTCAATATAGTTTCGTGGCAGTGGCGTAGGCGCTGGTTTTTCTCAGAACTTGTAAATTTTCCGCGAATCCATTTCATACGCAGACTTTGTTTTAGTTTCAATACGAGAGATAGAATAATTAAAAGTGCTTCGCAGAAGACTAAATATAATCATGTTGGTGTATTGTTTATTTTTATTCTCCGAAACTTGATCAATAATTCATTAAATTTGTTTATTAAACACAGAGAGTATCATGGAATTTTTCAATTTAAAATAAGCTCTTTTCAGAATTTAAACTGATTTCGCTGAAATCTATTTAGGTATAGTATCAATATTTAACAAAAGGTTTATTGCTGAAACAAGAAAAGTTGTGCCACAGAAAAATGCCAAATACTGGGTGGCGCAAAAGTTGTCAGCCGATGTTCTTTGGCTGCAATTTTTTTTATGAATGAAAAACTTTGGTTCTGCTTTTTGATTATGTTTAGTTGATGTCTTAATTTTTTTCCTATTAAGTCGAGAAAATGATATCGGCCAATTGGCCGCCGCCAGAATGGATGATCTTACGGGCCCGATTTATAGCATTTTCCATTACTCTTGCCAGTACTTCCGGCGATATGTTCTCGCATTCTTGACGGATATTCTATTTGAGGGCTTGAAAAGTCTGAGGCTTGTTGACAAAGACTCGTGACTTAAAGAAACCCCACAAAAAGAAGTTTGGAACGGTTAAATCGGACGACCTTGCCGGCCAGTGCAAATCACCAAAACGAGAGATTAGGCGACCCGGAAATGTAGCCCTCAGAATTTCTGTTGTGGCTCGTGCAGTATGCGCCGTTGCTCCATCCTGTTGGAACCACATGTTCTCCAGTTCAAATTTATGCAATTGAGGAAACAGAAAGTCGTTGAGCTTGGCTCTGTAGCGCTCGCCGTCCACAGTAGTCGTCTTCAGCCACAGCCGCGATATTCTGAGCAGAACGGCTCCTCCGGGGCCGGTCAGAGCTGGCAGCATCTCGTGTTGTACCATATTCTTCTAGGCGAGCGGCTGAACGCCGCAGTGTTTGCCCAGTTGGTGTCAGGCGACCGGGAAATCTGCGCGTAAATTCACGCTGCGCCAACACCAACGACGAATTATTCCGCGAAAAAATCGAAGTAATTAAACCGCGTTTTTGAGGAATACAGCGATTCATGTTTTATGGACATGTATTTTGCATTTGTTTACTTCACAAATGTCAAAGCAGATTTGACATTTGCCGCTATTTGCAAAAATTATAGCATGTTTCAATAGGGTGATTACTTTTGCGCCACCTTGTAGTTATTCCTTCTTAGCAAAAAAAAATGACAGGGCCGATGCTATATGGTAAGCAACGTAAACGGGGCAGAAGGGCGCCAAGATGTGAGGGGCGCCGTACCTCCAAAATAAATAAATATAAAAAAAATCGAAATAGAAAACATTTGGAAGTTAATAATAAAAATTAAAAACTGTAAATTTTATATTGTCTCCTATATTTATCAAATTATGTATTTGGGTATGGCATTTGTTTGAGATTCTTATGCAGGGTGGATTATTAATAAAAACTTATCAAGAGTTACACACGTTATACTTGTATATTGTATATATACATAATTTCGGCGTCCATGAATATATAGGGTTTTCCAAAAATAAAATAAGTTTGCCAATGAAACTGGACAGTTTTAATTTATGTTATGTCACCTTGAAAATTATTAAAATTATTTGTGTAGTAATAATAATAATTTTTGTAAAAGGTATCTAACTGGTAATGAAATCAAGAGCTCTAATAAACTACTTAAAAGTCAGAAAATGGTTCCTATAACTCAGTAAGAATCATTTTACAAATAATAATAAGAAGAAGAAATAATAAGATCGCAATGACAAAAGTGATCATCTCAGTAATAAAAATAATAACTTGTAAAATATAAAACTATCCTTTCATCGATCATATAATACGTGAAAAATATGACAATATTGGTAAGATGAGAAAACTTCAGAACACATATTGTGTAAAAATCATTTCGAAAAGCATACATCGAGAGTAGCGAAGTGTAAGAATTTAATCCGGGTTTATAAAAAGTCTAAATATACTCCTGGAAATTTAAGAATTGACAGAATTATATAAAATAATTGATTTTTATCAGAGATAAAAATAATACAAATTATAATAAAAAAATAATTATTTCCTAGAAAATTATTAATAATAACCAAATGTGTTCTGTATATAATAATATTTTTTTTCTTCAAACGTCATAAAAGTGACATCTACTGTGAAGTGATTGACAAGGTTGAAGTTTAATTTCAACGCCGGCGTAATATAATTTTTTATTCTAGCCGCCGTTTAATTTCTTCGCCGCCGTATGTAGAATCAGCCAATAAGAAGTAATTTATACAATATAAATCTGTAATATCGACCTAAATGTCACTATAAAAACTAGATAACCTTAGACTAAAGTTACTAAAAATTATGAATAACTGACAGGTAACCTACATTTTAAACGTCAAATAGTAATTAATTTTTAAAATTTCTACGTTTAAAGAAAAAATAGCATGTGTTATTCAGAGTAAGTGTCTTTGTGTGCTTCGCATGCAATTGTCCGACTGGCTTCGCTCGTCGTACAAGCTTCCATACTCACCACACAAAGTATCACTTTTACTCTTAATAACACAATATACTATTTTTATATACCTAATAAAATTATTCAAACATTTTTTTATAATAGAAACTTGCATGCCGATAAACGTAAATATCAATTTTTTTACCCCAGAAGTATAGTTTTGATGTCGTTAAAGAAAATTGCCGGTCACTTGACTATCATTTCCGATTGATCACTCTGTACTATCATTCCATAACGAGCAGATTCTGCAATTATTTTCTGTGTGTATTAAAGTACTCATCGCTGTTATCAGCTAATGTGTTTAATTTAGGAACCTTTTTATTGACAACATGAATTCACTGATATTTTACGATTTGATTAGCATAAGTTAAAACCTCGAAACTAGTATAAACAGAAAATTAAAATTCGGCGTGTTCCTTGTCGAGACAGCTTTTTTGGCGCTTAAGTGCTTTGTGTAGTTGAGTTGAAAGTACTCGTCGGATCGATGCATCAGGTACATTTGGAATTTCAATCAGTGTAACAGTCTTTGATTACTAATGCACAAAACGAGAAAGCAGAGTAGTTAAGCGGTAACTGGGTTTTTTACAGCACAGAACTACATTTAAGGGGCACAAGTGCTACGATTCTATTCTTTAAATTGGAGGTGGGTGGAGAATTCCAATTGTTGCCAATTTTACGCTCAATTCTGTTTTATAGTATTCCGCGAATAGCCACGGATACAATGCTTGCGGTTGGCAATAAGTGTACCGAATTGTGGTCACCAGACAGAATTTAAAAATGTTGTTATCGAACTCGGGATTAACACAGTTAAACCTCAATATATTGAACAGGTTTTTCTAATTGCACATTTATAAAAATTACTACAGTTTTCTCCAAGAAATGACTTATTCCTTAGAATATACGTAATAGCTATTTATATAATAATAATAAGTAAGGAAACAATGGTGGTTATTTAATGCATGCAAAATTATAAAAGAAGACGTAGACGATTTTAGTAAGGACAAAATACAAGTAAAAATTGTCACAAGATGCGTAAAATTTACTTCTGAGTGGGGTATGTGACCAAATTTATTATTTAGATATGATACAAGACAAAAAAATTAAATACCCGAATTTATCAAATCGATTCCATTATTCATAATTTACGAAAAAATAAATATTAAAATTTTGGGGAAGAGATATTGTAACATCACCGTGGTAGAATCATAAAAGAAGACATTTAATTGCTAAAAACTATATTAGCAAAGTAATGTTTACTTTTATTATTGTAATGAGAAACTATAGTGGTTATTTTTATGACTTATTAGAGGAACTAGATATGGCATATATAAATCAAACTAAAAAAACAAAATACTATCAAATTTGGATGATTACATATTTTATCGGTTTCAAGATATTAACCTTGATTACATAGATAAAAGTAAGCAGGGTAATTAAGTTACAATTGTATACCATGTAATTTTACAAGTCAGTATGATAATTAATATTTACCGTACATAGTTGGTTAAATAACACGGGACAATTGTCATACCATACCAACCCATACAGAGTTCATTACGAAAATGTTACTCACAAAATTTATAAAATAATATTTATTAATAACGTGCAATTGGTAATCTATTAAACAAACCACGAATGTTATGAATCATACCAGGCCTTACATGTCTTAAAATTTTAAAATCCTTTCCGAGCTCGGAATTCAATTGACATCTGCAGCGGTTATGATACCTATGTTATAACTATCGTAAGTATGTTAATATTTATAAATCTAGCTTTTAGTAACTACACCACAACAAAAATAAGGAAAAAAATAGAATGCCATTATTGTGTGATTTGTAGTACACCATAAATTGTATGCTGTTTAATGAAGTATTAAGCGTTTTTCGATAATTACTATTTTGCTGCACTTTAATTTTCAACAAGAAAAACTGATGTGGTTAGCACGATTCTCAATTTCGCCTTTGAAAATCGGATTTAAAAATGATAAATACTCGTAAAATTCTAGTCATAAATGATAATAATTCCTCGAAATATATCTATTTAGTTGTGTAATTTCTGTGGTAGTTACCACTACCAATAATTGTCATATATAATACCATTAGTAACTAGAATTTTACTTGAAATTTTTGTCGTTATGGTCACGACTGATTGTTGTGACGAAAATTGAATCGAATCCGCAGGACGAACGACGATTTTCCAAAACAGCAAGCAGGAGTGAGGAGCAAAAAACAAGTAAAATTCTAGTTATATACCGGGTGTCCCAGCTCGACCGACACATGAGAGATTTACATAGGAAATCAGCTAATTATGAATAGTATCTCCCCAATGCAATATATTAACTTGAAATTTTGTATGCTTATTGGGGAATATTATTTCTACGGATTACAGTTATTTGAAATATGTAATTTCGTCTGCAAGACGAGATTTATTAAATTATAAAATCTAACATTTTCGTTCAAAATCAGTCAGCCATGGAAATAAAAGAAAATATCTATGTGACAGTTCTAACAGTTAATGACATGCTATTGTAGATATTTATATTTTTGTAATATTGGTATATTATTTAACAAAAATAAACTAAATTCAACTTAAATAATATTAAAATACAGGGAATAAAAATTAAAATCAGTGATATTTCACTGAACTGTCAGATAAATATTTTCTTTTATTTCCATGGCTGTCTGATTTTGAACGAAAATATTAGATTTTAAATTTAATAAATCTCGCCCTGCAGACGAAATTGCATATTTCAAATAAGTGTGATCCATAGAAATAATATTCTCCGATAAGTATACAAAATTTCAAGTTAATATGTTGCACTTGGGAGATACTATATATATATACCGGGTGTCCCAGCTCGACCGACACATGGGAGTTTTACATGGGAAATCAGTTAATTGTGAATAGTATCTCCCCAGTGCAAGATATTAACTTGAAATTTTGTATACTTATCGGAGAATATTAATTCTATGGATCACACTTATTTGAAATATGCAATTTCGTCTGCAGGGCGAGATTAATTAAATTTAAAATTTAATATTTTCGTTCAAAATCAGACAGCCATGGAAATAAAAGAAAATATTTATCTGACAGTTTAGTGAAGTATCACTGATTTTAATTATTATTTCCTGCATTTTAATATTATTTAAGTTGAATTTAGTTCATATTTGTAAATAATATACCAATATTACAAAAATATAAATATCTATAATGGCATGTCATTAACTGTCAGAACTGTCACATAGATATTTTCTTTTATTTCCATGGCTGACTGATTTTGAACGAAAATGTTAGATTTTATAATTTAATAAATCTCGTCTTGCAGACCAAATTACATATTTGAGATAACTGTAATCCATATAAATAATATTCCCCAATAAGCATAAAAAATTTCAAGTTAATATCTTGCACTGGGGAGATACTATTCATAATTAACTGATTTCCCATGTAAACTCCTATGTGTCGGTTGAGCTGGGACACCCGTTATATATATATGTACAGGTACATAGTTTCTTAATTTCCTGCTTCCATAATCATTTTAGGTAAAAAGATTTAAATAACAGTTTTAGACCATACAATTCTGCATATAAATCAATAAGCAAGTATATATTCTACTAATTTATTGAAAAAAGCTACTTCAAATACAATCACTTATTATTCCCCACCATCACCGCCCACCTATAATCTTATGAGCTGTCAAGCCATGAACCACCTGTTCACCACCCCAACCCAAACCCCCACCCAACCCTTCGGCTAGGGCTACGCCTTGGCTGTCCCCATCACAGCCCCGCATGTAGTAGCTTGTCACCGGCCGCTCAGGGCTTCGCCCCAGGGAGCGAGCACAACTTGACCCCATTCCCTCCGCATTCATATTCATCTCCAGACACAACCGGCCGAATTGTCTCGCAAGAATCATACCGCAATTACGGAGGCCTGGGGGTTTGAGTACATCATTGTGGGGCGAAAAATAGAGAATTGGATGTAGATGGGAATTGGTCATTTGTATACTTGGTTCAAGATACTTAAAATCATGTTATATTGTCTAAAAGTTCATTAAGGGAAGGTTTTTAATCATCGTTTAGTGCTTCGGTTAGAGATAATCATGGTTAAAACGCGTTTTTTCAACTGCTAATCGTGGTTAAATATTACTGTTAACCGGTGATTTCCTTACTTAGCCGAGAATTCACGAAGTTTCAACTATGAAACATATCACGTTCTAAAAGACAAGTAAGATCGGAGTATTGCTTGGTAAAGTAATGTGAATAAGCATTGACTATGAATTCAGGCATTATGTAATTACTATATTATAAAATAAATAAAAATATGATAACACATTACCTCTTGCCTGTCCTCTTTACACTTTTTATTAATATTTATATTTTATAAACCCGATACCACCTGTTTTACTTATTTTCTTTTGTCACTGTTACTTTACGCAATCTTCACTGTTTACAAACAGCTTTCTACTACGTTTTGACTGAATTTTAACTAAATTAAAAATAATCATTCATTATTTTCTCGTAAAGTAAAAGCCCTAAAATAAAACGCTCTTATTAAACTGACTAAAAATGTAAATGGTGCAATCGATTTATTTTTAAGTATACCTGAATTAAAACGAAGTTTTAACTATTTCACCCCATAGGGCCGATTTCTTCACCTATGATTAAAGTGTTGGTTATCTTAATCGTCAGATAATAGAAAAATATTGCGTCGAAAAATGTCAAAAATAAACTTATTATTTCGATGTGATACTTTTCTTTTAACCAATTGTTAAGGTAACAGCACTTTAATCACAAATGAAAAAATCGAGCCTTAAAAATGAAACGCTGTAAACGGCAATAAATGCCAGTATAAGGTTTAGGGAAAAGTTCTACCAATATAGAATAAACCAGAATAAATTTAATTTGCGAAATGAATACCTATAAACAAATTTGGAAGAACCTGAAAGCTGAACTTTTGGGTTGAAATTCCGCTGTAACTATTAGAGAATAATCAGAAATTCAATCTATCTCGAAACGAAAGATATTTGTTTAAATGGTATTGTGCAATGTACAGTTTAAAAAAAGCTGTACTGAACCCATAATAAATTTAATTTGAGAAATGAATATGAGCAAATTTGGAAGAACCTGAAAGCTGAACTTTCGGGTTGAAATTCCGCTGTAACTATTAGAGAATAATCAGAAATTCAATCCATCTCGAAACGATTAAATTTCAGGCTGCTAAGTTGAGTTAATCATGTCTGCGTCAAAAGCTAATTATCCGTATCCGTTACCCCGTGGCTGAACAAGCCCCCCCCCCCTCCCCTTATGAATTCCTGCCGCTCCTGCTGCTCCTGCTGATGTATTGTAATCGCAGGAAACAATCAGCTTCTTACACCCTGTGTTCTACATGCCCGGGACTGATAGTGGCAGCCGATTATCTACCCACCAGAGGGGGATTTGGGGATAGGGGGGGGTCAATAAATAGAATTAGAAAAGGGGTCTCTAGGCCTCTGTCTAGGATAGACAATAATAGGGTTGTGGATTTCAAATGACAAAGGGTAGTGATGAAACGAGTTCTGTATAGCTAACTGTAAAGAAGTATTGTTTATTGGTAACTTCAAGGACGATTTGAAGATTAAAGATTTTTCTGAACGTTTTTGTAATATCATTGTAGTTTAACTCATATTTTGAAGAAATAAAATATTATATATAACAAATTGTTTAAGTAATATATATCTGGATTATTAATGATTTTTACCTTAACCAACGACGGGAAAGTAGAATGTAATTACCTGAAACAAGAAAAATTTATTAGTTAAAATATAAATGTTCTTTTAAAATAAATATAATATAATAACACAATTTTTAAGTTTTAATCGTAAAATTATACTTACACAGCGTACATTTCGTTTTTAGCAAATAGTATTCTTTACGCTTTTTGAAAAATAGTGTATAAAGCAGGGACCTGGAACGGAACAGAAAACGAAATATAAAGTATAAAATATTCAAGTTGCCCAAGTTGGACCGAAAACAGTTGCCCAAATTGGACCGACAAAAATTGTGATTGCGGCACAGATTAGTACATAGAGAAGCGACACGTCGACATGTCGGTACCTTTCATGTTACCCTATTCAGTTCTGTGATCTTGAAGCATTGTGTAGACCTTTAAATTTGTTGACTTCTCCTATCTCTCCCTAAGATGTGACGAAACTATCCGATTTTAAACAATGAGCCCTTTAAATTTGTTCCCTTTCCCCATCTCTCTGACAAAATACGAAACATAAAAAAGAAAATGGTGATTCATGGTTTTGTATATTGTGTGAAGAAACCAAGGAAGAAAATATGATACAATATATGAAATGTCGCATTTGGATTCATTCTCAGTGTGCTGGAGTTAGTGCTGTAGTTAAAAGGTTCTATTATTGTAATTTTCGTTAAGAAAGCTAATGGTCCAATTTAGGAAGCTAGCGGTCAAAATAAGGAAACCGGTTTCCTATATTGGACCGATGACAAGATTTTTTTGAATTTATTTTTTACTATTATAAATGGTATATATATATATATATATATATATATATATATATATATATATATATATATATATATATATATATATTATAAATTGTAAAGCGAATTGTCATATGCATCAGATGTTCCATTGTGCAAAATATTAATCAAATTATCTACAAATATAGATACTTGTTGATATTGATAGGTATAATTATAACAATTTTGATTAAATTTGTGCCCAGATTACAATTTTAATTGTTAATAAATATTGGTAATAACGAGTGTTTTGACAATTAAATAAACTATCACATCAAAGTGTTTTATATTTTGCAGTGCACTCATGCATGCACGTATTTCATTTTAAAATATCATTTGCATAAAAACATTTTAATAAAATTATTTGTATGTTGCTGAGTGAAATATACGTTTACTTTTGCAATAAAACATTATGGTTCCTATCCCTTTTGAATAATTAAACACACAACATTTGCTCGGAAAATAAAAAATTAACGACACTTAAATAAAATTCTTCCTGCCATCATAATAAAATTACTGTCGTAAAGTGGCCAAAATAAAATAAAAAACACATTGTAATACATGAAAAATAATATTAAATCTGTTTTTTTTTTTCTGGAGGTAAAAACCTTACTACAAATTTTTTAATAATAATAAACATATTTGTAATATAAACATCGTTAATACTGTTATTCAAATAACATGTTATGATCCTTGTAAACTATTGTGAAAATAAATTGCTTCTATCATAAATTTAAAATTATGTTTTTGCGATAAAACTGATGTAACAAGATGAAAAATACGGCCCTGGTTTCCATCTTGTTTGTGGACTGCATTTCTTCTGTGAACTATGATTCTTTTATCGACATAGATGTTTTTGTAATAAAAATTAGAAATTATGGGGCGAGTTGCCGATTAAATCATATTTCACAAACAAAAAATTTTATTTATATAAGAAGTTGAGATGGTACATTGTCTTCATATGCTAAATTTTAAAATAATTTACTTCCACAACTTTTTTTCACCCACTTGAATTTGACTATTAGGTATTTCAATTTTTCTCAATAATAAAAGAACGTTATTCGATGAATATAACCATAACAACTATAGTAAAATATTATTTTTGTCCTAGAACTAAAAAATATTGACGTATTCATTATAACGTATACTTAATCTGCATTCCGTTTTAATAAATTTTAAAATTTAATTATCAGGTAAAAAATATGTGTTTCAATCGAAAACTAGCACTATAAGCCGTAATTAAGAAGTAACTATTATTTTACAGTAATGTTTAAAGCTGGTATACGTTATTTAAATAAATGTTTTATTATTTATTATTAATTATATTTTATTATTATAATATATAATAACTAAGTTTAAAAAATATATAAAATTGAAAAACCGTACTTATCGCTATAAATAAAATGCCGAAAAAAATATTTATGGTAAAAAGTTATAAACATTTACACATTGTACTTATAAATACATAAGGAAAATATATTAATGTAAAACGAATATTTTGATCACAAATCCTAGTGTGACAATTTGACTATCAAGCTTTTTTATGATCTAGCGTCATATTTATCGTGTTCTATTTATCTGTAAATAGAAGAATACATTCTAAATTGATAATTATAAATTATATAAAATAACAAAAACTACAATGTATCTCAAAGATAGGAGGCGAAAGAAGAATAAATAGTTATTTGTATCATCAGTCCAGAAACTAACCTTTTCTGAGAGCGAGCTTATTTTGACAAATAATGCGAGATCTCGCAAAAGAGTTTCTGGATGTGTCATGCACAATTTTTTTTGCGCCGATGACATTTTTAATTTATAAAGAAATATTATTACTACTTAAAATTTTATACACAATGGCTGGTATTCTGAGCTCCCGACTAAAGTTCGCGACTAAGGGCGTGGAACTAGTCGCCGACTATCTTATTTAGTCGGTTGTCAATTTTTAGCCACGCGACTAAGCCCGACTAAGTAGTTATTTCTAATATTTTGTTTGTGACAAATGCGATAAGTTAGGTTAACTGACATTTCAAACAAGAGTACTAGCTTGTTTAATTTTCCGACTAAATTTTAGTACATTGTCTAACTTAGTCGGGCTTAATCACCTGCTTAAAATATATTTATTAGTCGCCCGACTATATTTTAGACGACTTCCCTTAGTCGGACTTATAGTCGCGTGGTCCAAATTCATTTCCTTAGTCGCTCGACTAAATATTAGTCGTTTTCTTTTAGTCGGGCTTAGTCGTGTATTAGTTTTTATGTCAGTAAAATATTCGGTTCACATGGATATGTAAACAATTTACTAGTTTTATTCAAAAAAATTTGTGACATTTGTTCTAACCTAAAAAATAAAACGAATGTGAATTGATATTTTTCAACAATTAACGTAATCAAAATCGTACAGTACGAGTATAATATGAATATAAATAGAAATAGATATTTTAATTAACGTTTTACATTTCCAATAAAATTAAATTAAAAATTTTGACAGAATGCATTGCTAAAATATTTAAGTTGGTATTCCTACATTTTGCCGGCCTAGGCCAGCAAAGAAAGAACGAATTTGATTTCTGTAATACTAGTCAAGTAAAGAAGTACTTCCAGTATACAACTTGGTACGATTTCTGATTCGTACACGAATTGTCAGTGAAATATACAAACCTTCTCATTCGCCTGCAGTTCCAGTTCTGTTCGTAATGAAAATACTAAAGAGCAAAGCAGAAGAAAACAAAATTGCTTGTGGAAGTTTGGAGCTTGTTAGAATTTGGGCGACAATGTCTTTTAATTCAACCCCGAATGCTGCCGGGGAAAGTGGGTCAAATTTAAAGCCGAAAAATAATGGTTAACGAAAAAAGTTTGAATACACACCCTGAAAACGCACAACGTCTGATAAAACTTTCATATTAAATTGGATTAAGAAAACGAACATTCGCTGCAATAACTTCATTACCCGGGGACGAGTTGAGATTTTATTGCTTTCATAAAACTGTCACAGATATTTAGGAATTTTCACACGAAGTGCAACTCGATTACAACATAATGTCATTTTAAAATTTGCTCTATTTTTATTTACACTTTTCACGTTTCTACACAAAACTAAAAAACTGTTAAAAATAAAAAACTTTTAAATACTTTTATTTGTACGGACATCTGGCATGGTTGACATGTTGTGAAATCTTAACTACTCTGTTTTCAGTAATACTAATGATGATATTTAGTAATTTATAAAATTAATTTTAAGGTTAAGTTGTAATTTTACTTATTTTAATTATAATTTATCCTTAGACTCCAAATATCATTTAATATCCCTTCTATTGACTATATTAATTAACTAAATAATAATATATTGTGCAACAAGTACAGAAAGTTGGAATGAAGGTGATTTTGCACGAATAGTACACTATACTTTTTCTACGACTACACTGCTAAATGTTACAGAACAAAAATAAATGCACGTAAACTATTTGACATAAAAAACAATAGTGCACTAATCCTCATTAAGAATAATTACACTGAGAAATAATATTTCCCACACTGCACATGCGCAGTGTTGGCAACACAATTTAATCCACGCTTGTGGGAAATACGCAACTTTGAAGTTTTATATAGTGTGAGAAAAGTGTCACTTTCTATAGTGGTAGTAGAAATAGTAGTTTATAATACACGTGAGTAAAGAAGTATTTTTTACACATGTGACTCAGGATTAGAGTACGAGCGAAAAGAATATTCTAATAGGCACAAGTGTAAAAGAGACACATTATACATAGGTATCATTCACTATTATTTATAACATATTAATTATTAATTACTTTATTGAAGCTATTTTTTTTAATAAAATAAATACATGTATCACACTTGTTTATTATGCAATGGTGGATGTGCGAATCCGCATTATTGCACATATCGATAATAATTAATACTGTAGAACATTATTTTAGAATGTTAATAAGGTATATAATAAAATACAGTACCATTTTAATAAAGCAGAGGATGTATAATGAATAATTGAATTATAAATCTTTTAACGAAATGGAATAGTTAGAAGGAACGTCAAGCAGTAATAATGCAAAGCTACTTAAAGTAAAAAGTGAATTAGCGTTAATTATTTAATAAACTTTGTAGTACAAATTTGCAAATTGTCTATAAAATTTTAATTACCGCATGTGCTGTGAAAAAACAGGCGGAAAAACTTGAATGCATATTAAAGCGAAGTTTAATTATAAGTTGAAAAGTCAGTGAAAGCATCGAGGTTGCCTTATCCAGAATATTTATTATGGAAAAGGAAAAAGAGGTAGCGGGTTCCAGCACGCTTTATTAATATCTTAAAGCCGTCAATTACGCGGAGGCCCTTCAGACGATGTGCTTTTCAGTCCGAAGCCGGAACTATTTTAGGATTTGTCTACACTTAACTCAATATGCTTTCAATTATGGCTGGTTGACGCAGCAAACTCAATTGCAGATGAATGAGGCCAGATTGAACGTCTAAAGTTTAGCTTATCGAATTAATTGCTCCGTAATTTCATCTTACTAACACTACAATAGATATTTATGATTAGAAGTTTCTAATAGAGAACGTTCTAGAAACAAGACAATTGTTAGTATAGACTGCATTTTTTCTGTGAACTATGATTCTTTTATCCGCATAGACGTTGACATTTTTGTAATAAAAATTAGAAATTATGGGGCCATATACCGAAAAGATCATAGTTCACAGAAAAATATTTGTATTTACATAAGAATTTGAGAGGGTAGATTTGCCTCTCAGCATAGTTTTGTAGGCAGTCTTAGTAAGGGTTAATTGAAGATCAGACACATCATAATGTTTAGTTAATTAATGTAGTTTAATTTGTTTAATTTTAAATTGGTTTTGTTAAGTTTTGTTTCATTAAATGTAAAAATGTAAATAAAATTAGTTAAGTAAAGAAAAGTGAACATGTGCTCCCGTGTTCCAATCGTGTTGTGTCCTGTAATCCTGTTATCATCAACAGCATTGGTTTACCACCCCCTTGTTACAAAACTAAATCGACCAAGTATCGATTTTTTTCTGAAACTAAAAGAAAATTTAAAAATGTTAAAACTGAATTGGTCGTTTTGGAACATGCAAAACTTTCGTCAAGAATATATTTTTCTCGTAAAATAAAACATAAAAATATTTTCCTTTTTTGCTACTCGATCTGTGGACATACTGTAGATTGGCGAAGTTGGGATTTGTACCCAAGATTTCACACTTCACTCAGTTCGAGTCGGAATCTATCTCAGTGATACACCGTATTCCGTACCTGCTTCTTATCTTAATATCAGCTTGATTAGCACAGAATAAAATTTGAAACCCGTCAGTATCTACTTCTGTAAATGACGAATTTTTTATTTCTAAAATTGAAAAGAAAAAGAAACTGTGTACATCTAATAAACTAAGAAAATTATTAACAATAAAATAATCATGTAGTTTATTAAAATAACAATTGATGAAGCATTCTACAAATTAACGAAGGATTACAAATTATCACGAACCAAGTACCTACTCTACCGGACTTGATAACATATATCTCTCCGGGAATATTCTGTTGTATATTTGAAGTGTCATTTGCAGTATGTTAATTACATAATTTACATTTATTTCAGATCACAGTGGTAGTGTTATCACAAATTATGACATTTGAAAACGTGAAACGTTAGCAACACAAAACAATTTGTAGCAAACAAAAACAAAAGTTCACATGGAATCCAGTAACAGTAACAGTAACAGCTGGTCTTCGCAGTCACATGCGTAATAAATTAAATTAAATAAACGTAATTGTTGGTAATATCCACACAACTTTACTCATGCGGACAAAAACTTCAAGGCAAGTTTCCAGACGGGGTAATGGAAGTTCTGTTTCCGCGAGAAGGATAAATACGTCATGATGAACACGGCTATGCGCGCAGAATGCCAGTTCACTTCACAAGCTTCAGCTGATGAACACAAGTCTATGTTTTCTGTTTCCAAACTGAGAGGAACAATAGCTGTCTTAACTGTCACAGTCGTTTAAACCTCTACCGTGATTCAGAATTCACCGATAGCAGATCTTAAATATTTTTATCCAACACCGTGTAATTATAACGATAAAAGTATGCTGTTTTTTGGTTCGTATCATAGTAAGTACGTTATAAAACCTTCTCTACACTATTTTGTTCCTAAATGTCATTTCGAAATTCCATCTGTCAAAAATCTTATATGTATTTTATATCAATGATTAAAATGTGTTGGATAAAATATTGTATGGCACACGTGTGTAGATTACCTAAGCCACTTGAAAAAAACTTTTCCCACTTGACTTATCTGTAATGTAACACACTTGTACCATAAATAACTATACTTTGTTGTTTAATGAATGAAAAACAATGCAAAACGTGGAAAATTGTAAAGGAATGTGCATTTTACTCGTTAGAAATTAATTTGCATCTATTAAATATCTTGCCTCAACTGTACTATCCTATTAAAATTGTTTTTTTCTACATCCGTTTAATAAGAGACTCTTTATTGCCCTAATTTCTGTTAGGTTATTGATTCCATTATTTCGCTAGTGAAATAATTAGATCATTATTTCACGCGACAGTTAAATGGAAAGAAGGCATACCTATATAGAAACATTAACAGCTACAAAAATAGAGTAATTAGTTTTTATTACATTTACAAACATTAATAATATAGTTATTACATTTATTAGATTCACAAAGACACGTATTTACAATTCAATAAACTTCAATGGCAACTTTATTTTATATCGTTAATCTGTTTATAACCAACAATTTTGTTGTAGTAACTAATGCCTGTATTTATAGTCAATACTTATTCAAGTTACTTGGCCAAGCATTACTCCGGTCGTACTCGTCTTTTATTACGTGACATGTTTCATAGTTGAAACTTCGTGAATTCTCTGCTAAGTAATAACCTCAAAGTAGAGATTTGGAAAAATTGTAGTTATTGCGATGTGAATATTTGTAAATTTGACAATTTGACAGCATTTGACAGTACTCAAGTATGAGGCAAGGCGAAGTACCGACTATGAATACAGATATTAGTTACACACTAAATTAAGCAGTCCTTGATATTTACTTCAATTCTGTAAGGAAGTTACTAGCTTTTAGCAATGTTACTAACATTATTAGCCAATAACAATAGTAGACACTAAATAAAATATGCAAATGACAGCTTTTACAAATATTTCCATTGGTTAAAATTTTTAGTAACGTTACTAAGAGCGTGCAAATTTTTTACAGAATTGGGGTGATTGTCTTTTTTGTTTTATTTGCTAATGTCATCAAAATGTCAAGAATTCATAATTTCATATACATTTCTGTACTTATTAAAACGGAGTAGAAAAAATATTGTAGGTATGAAACACAAAAGCAAACTGTGTGGCTATTTAATTTCTGCTGTTAGAAAACTCACCTTCAAGGCAAGTTTCAGACGGTGTAATGGAAGTTCTGTTTCCGCGAGAAGGATAAATACGTCATGATGAACAGGACTATGCACAGAATGCCAGTTCACTTCACAAGCTTCATCTGATGAACACTAGTCTATGTTTTCTGTATCCAAACTGAGAGGAACAATAGCTGTCTTAATTGTCACAGTCATAGTCGTTTAAACCTCTACCATGATTCAGAATTCTTTATCAGCGGTAACAGATCTTAAATATTTTTTGTTGTGTATCTAATCGAAAACAATTTAATGTGGAAAATAGTAAGGGAATGTGCGATTTTATTCTTGCACCTATTAAATATCTTTGCATAAATAATTCACACATTATTTATAGAATATTTAATGCACTACCTGTTCTTTTCAACTGAGAGACTTTATTTCCCTAATTTCAGTTAGGTTATTGATTCCATTATTCAGTGAAAAAACACCTGATTTGAAATTTAATAAAATTTTGTAAAGTTTTGAAGCAGATTTGTATTTAATAATTAAAGTATTTATGACACTACCAAAACCTTTCTATGAAAATCCAACTTGGATATTAATATTCCGTGCTTTCTTATTTGCAAAATCAACAATTAACAAATTAAACGTATGGATACGTTTTATATCTAACAATGCTAAATATTTAATTTTTACTGGTTTTTCATTTGATGGAAGATTTCTCAGTGTTCAGTCACAGTAGAGACAAAAAAAATACAATGCCCGAAATTTTTAATAGGAAGCTTAAGAGAAAATAATTAATAAAAATGTTGGAGGAGATATTGTAACGTCAGCATGATATAATCGTCATTTCTCCAAATCATTAAATTAAACTATATATGATTGCGAAGTGGTCAGTTTTTATATTTTATGATTCACATAATGAAATTCGACTATGGTCACATAACCCATTGTCATGTTACAGTTATATGAAAGTAATATCCCAGAAGCGACAATCTTATAATTATTGGCAGCGGTAAGTTTTAAATGCGCTGAAATTTCGTTCGTTTATTTCACTGATTTTAATGTACTATTGCTTTATATTGTATCAAAATCATCAACTTCTACAAATTCACTGGAAAGCAACAAATTCAAAAAATAACGTAAACAATAAATGCTAATCTGCATACATACACACAAAATTATGAAATGAATCTCACATCAAAATCAGAACGCTGTTTTTCAGCTTTATTTTCCAGAATATTTTACAAGTTTAAGAAAAAAAGAGTATATATGACACGTGCTTTAAAATACGCTAGTGTCTTATGGCCGTTTGCACCAACATAACTTAAATTTTAAGTTTGCCTTTAATAGACAATATCGAATCGAAATAAAATGTCAAATGCATGATTTAACATTGCTGTCAAAAATTCGATTAGATTTTTTTTGTTTAAGTCTGGCTTAAAATTTAAGCCTTGTTGGTGCAAACGGGCATTAATAAACTATTGCAGACCCTATATGTTCTATTAATACATTAAGTTATTCTGTTTTTATAAAGCTCACTTAAATTTAGTTAGTCAAGTTAAATTACGTGAATCATTAAATATTAAATGGGAACATGTCAGTTTCTTTATTACCCAAAAAATATTTTACTGTTCATTCCTAACATATTCTTTCTCTTTGCTTTTTCAACTGAAAATACATTTAAAAATTTCAATAGACGATATCAATGTTTATTGAGTAACAAATATGAAATATTTTCTTTTGATAGTGACGTAAAACAATGTCGTATGTTGGGTTTTCATTTCTTTGTATTTTCCAATGAAGTGTCTTATAAAAAAGCTGATATATTCTATATTTTTTGCCTGCGCTGGAAAATTGGCAATCTTTGCCGTAAAAACTTCAATAGAGCGCAGCCAATGAAAAAGACTGTAAAAACTTGCAATTACAATTGATTTTTCGATAACGAGTAAATTTATGTTTATCTCGTGTCTTAATATCGAGATATCTGAAGTTGCTCCAGACATGGATGACTGGATATAAATTTCACCAAGATCAAAAGCTTAAGATTTGATTCTGTTCCCATGGAAACTGATCCCAGACACAATAACAAAAGATACAGATTTACCGAGTTATCGATATGATTCCGCAGATTGAAAATAAAATCTTCTTAATATAAAGGGATTTCTCTATATTTAGAACATGTACATTCAATAACGTCTCTATAAAAATGTTGCATTAACAAGCAAGGAAATTTATAACAAGCTTGCAACTTTGTGCATATTTTATGCACGTGTACTTTCAAAATATATCAGAACGTCTCTTGGAAAATATACATATTGAAGTTCGACAGATGTGAATTCACGTAGTTATTCTACGCAAAATTAAATAAACTAAATATTTTGTTTTTCATATGGTTATTGGAATTTATTCATATACCAGTACACACGAATATATGTATAAAGAGTTGATTAAATTTCGATAAATGAATAATATCAAATATAAACTTCTAACAGATTGTTTACTCCATGATTTTTGTCCTAAATTTTAAAAAAATATTGTTATAGCGTTGTAGTTAAACTTGACGAAGTATTACCCGATTAGAAACGTCAATTTTTGAGGTTAAAATTTAAATTTCTTCTAAAAATAAACAAGGAAATACTCGTAGTAATAGATGACTGTCAGGCGGTATAATGTTGTGGACAATCCAAAAGTATTCTTATCAATATTAGTAAGCAACGCGATGAAAATGGTTGAATTATCGTACAACGGTATGAGACCTACTTACAATGGTTTAATTATCCGGCAGAATCTTATGACAAATCCGGTGGAATCGTAATAAAATATTACAAGAATTTTAATTTGGTATAATAAACAAATTTAATTTGACGCATGGATTTATTTATTTCTTTAAAATTACAAAATAAAATAAGACTCTATATAAGCAAAAAGGGTATTTCATTAAAGCTTTAAAATTACATTTTGGCAGATTATCATGTATAAACAATAATTTCTCAGCGTTAACTGGAGTCAATATTGAATGTCGTTTTTTATAAATAATAATATAATAACTATTTTTGAAAATGTGTGGTCAAAGTAAAATGAACTTGTAATAGATAATAAATATCGTTGAGCTTTTAACTGAGGATATAGTCTACCATCTTCCCAACAAATAATCACATCAGAATTGATATCTATTAATTTAAATAAGCATTAATCTGTTGAAGTAATTTATTCTCAATTTTATTTTCCTGATTGGCATGACATTATAGTATTTAGTTTTAGTTGGAGAGTGTTTTCCGCCTTCGTAACTAGAGAGGTTCGTTATTACTATCATCTGATGATGAACTACTGCTACTATGAAATTAACGACTTTCACCGAAAAAAAAACGACTGATCTGGTGGCCAGAATTCCGGTTTCGACGATCCGACAAAAAGGCGATCCGTTGCATCACTAGTTTTAAGAAACAGGCAATTTAAGGTGTTATCACACGAGAATAATATCGACGACTGAATGATACCGACCACTTCGAAATCGACAATTTTGTCTTTTACAACTTGAGTATTTAGTTCTTGTTGGTTGACAGTATTAAATATCAAATTGTCATTTATTGTTTTTATTCTTTACTAAATCAATTAAAATATTTTCAAATTCTTTTTAACTGGTAAAAGATATGATTGTCACTTAAAATATTTTTTTATAAAAATGACATTTTGTTATTTTTATTTGAATCTAGGGATATTTTCACTATTCTGCTGTCAGAATCGACAACTCTCACCAAAGTTTTCGAACATGACCGAAAACTAGTTGCACGAAATGAGACACTATCACACGAGAAAAGTTGCTCGAAATGACATAAGTTGTCGATATTAAATCCCATGTGATAACACCTTTGCAAAATTGAAAGGAAAGTAAAATGTGTCAGATACTTACGCATTTGTCAATAAAAGATGTATTATTTCATTAATATCATTATTTTGAAATATATTAGAAAATAATAAGAAAATATAAGTATATAATTATCGCCGGAGATGTCAATAGAAGGCCTGGTTTGATTCATAGCACATGGTTTTTCAGTAGATTACTGGATTCAGAAAATAAAAACGTTATTAATAAATATAATTATATATTCTCTTGTCAATAACGTTTTCGAGATATCCCATGTTGATTTGGTAAGTCAGTATGGTAATAAATTACCGTATAGATACAGTTATGATTAAATTACCAGCTTACTATTGTCTATGTAACCAAAGCCTTAATATTCTGAAACCGGTAATAGCTATTAACATATTTAGGATAGTTATGAGTATCATAACCGCCGCAGATGTCTGATATGATTCATAACAACCGTAGTTTGATCAATAGTTTACCGATTTCACGTTATTAATAAACATTTTATAAAATTCTTGTAGGAGCAACGTTTTCGTGATCAAGTCTGTATGGGTTGATGTGATATGACAATTGTCTCATGTTATTTTGATAATTCTGGGGGTCAATTCTTGAAATGTGAAAAAATCTCATAAATGATAAAATAAGTCACTTGAGTGAGAAATGACAAGTGAGATGGAAATTTGAATTCTTGAATTTTGGTATCATATCATATCATATCATTTACATCTCACTCAATTTTATGATTATTAAAACATTTTTTTAATATTTATTTTAATAAGAAGATGAAATTTTATAAAAATAATGTATTTTATTATTATTTATATGATTATAGATAAAATATTATATATTTTCATATCAATATGGCAGATGAATTAGACGTTGCTGCAGCTCTGCAAATTCTTGTGGACGTGGAGATTGAAGAAAATATCAATTTAGCTAATGAAAAAAATATAATATGTTGAATCAAAATTATTCTTAGTAATTTTTGGATGAACACAAATATATTCTGTGAGGAATTCTTTTTGTTCAAGCGTTACATATTTTTTCCTGTGCACCTGATTAGTTTCCATTATAAAATGGTGTAGGTATTTGACGTGTATTTACAACGTTGACAATTATTATAGATGACAACCACGGCAATGACATAAACAAAATTCTTTTTTTTATATAGTGACCCTAGTGATCAGTGATAATTTCTCACTTGTAGAACCAAGGCTCAATAGATAGATTATAAACATATCATATTAAGTCAAGAATTGATATTCGTGATACATGTGAAATGAGATGAAAAATTATCATCTCATCTCATATCATTTTCATTTTTTCAAGAATTGACCCCCTGTACGGTAAATGTTAATTACCATACCGACTTGCCAAATTACATGGTATAGAATTATGACTTAGCAACCCTGCTTACTTTTGTCATTTTAAAAAATAGCTTAATATCCTAAAATCGTTAAAAATATTAAAATCGATTTGTAGAGATCTTGAAACGGGCTAATCAAATAATCATTACTGCACAAAAAAGTTCTGGCTGTCACTCACTCAGGAGGTGAAAATTAACAAATTTATAACAACGTCAACGTCAAGAAATACTAGAACCCAATAATCATTATTGTTTGTTATTTGAGTGATGTACTACATAAATAACAATTTAAATTACTTCTACATTGCGAAAACATTTCAGTGCGAAGCTGAAACTTTGTAGGTTGACTTTCCAGCGTACATTTTCGGAGTTTTCTGGTAAATTTCCTTCAATATTTCCTCGAACCGTTCGCGAAAAAAATGATCTTTCATCTTTTCCATCCGTCAACATCACACTTACGATCGGCGATCAAACCGCGCAACTTTTTAACCACATATCCTGCAATTACTTCATCCATTATTCACGCTTCTCCTGCGAGCGACAAAGCCGCCGCGTCATCCTGCCTTGCAGGACTCGCGTTTTTATTGCAGGACCAAGGACCTCGACGCAGGTTAGACAAACTGCCCCGGGATGGGTTATGCCTTCCCACGGTTATTTTTTATACAGCTTCACTATTCCCGCATAAATGTTTAGTGTTATTTTTATGTTAACGACGGGCTATTTTTATTTTTTAAGGCTGGATTTTTTTCAAGGTTTAAACCGAGAAAAGGCTTACAACCAAGGATAAGTTATTTGTTTTTAAATTATCTCAAATGTGGACTGTGGCACAATTCCTAGATGAAACACGATTTCAAATACTTACAAAGATAACCTATAATTTAGTGGTGTATGTTCTCAACCTCTACAAGAGAGATATAAAGTATATTCTAAATTAGAATGTGTAGGTGTAAATATAAAACATTATATTTAACTGTAAGTACCTACATTAGATGACAGTATGATCCACTTAAAGATATAAGGACTGTTAAAATAAATTTGACTTAATATTTTTTATGACGTAAATAGTTGGGAAGTCATTAAACATTAGACCTATTTTTGTCAACATTTGAAATTTTGAAAGGTATTAGTAGTTATTTGGATAATAGTATAATTTTGGGGAGCATAATGCATGAGACAGATGAAATAGAGGTAAAAATTCTATCTGTTTTTATACAATTGTAAATGTATCTTAGTGAAATGTAAATTGTATGTATATAGGCTCAAAAAGGAACTTGTAATTTATAAATAATCATATTTTCAATTGATTAAAGACTAGCGGACCTGTGATTTAAAACCCAGATCTCACACTCCGTTTATTTGAATTGGATCATGCTAACAAACAAATAAATATAATAACAAACAATTAAGCAATTAAACAACCATTACTATTACATCTGCTATAAAACTTTTGAATTACATATGATGATATTTGGACAATTGTAATATTATGAGAAATGTTTGTAATTTGAACTAAATTTTGAAACTTCTGATTTTAAAGGTCACTAATAAAAAGAATCTAAATGTTTAAGATCGAGTTATCTCGCAGACCATTCTTCTATTCTACCATTTCTTCTAAAGTTATTAATGATTCTCAAAATTGTTGTTGCACTTAGTGTAGGCCTGTCAGAAAATATTATAACCAAAAAATTAAATGTTAAATTCGTTCCCTATGACAACCAAAAATACATTGCTGTCAATCAAATATCAGATCGTAACCGTGGATATGATAAATCTCAATCTTCACATTAAAAAATACTCACGTAATAATAAAAATAAAACAAACTATCATTGTTGGAAACCCACAATAAATTGTAAATCCCAGCCAGCAGTTTTCGATTGACAATCTGCACCACTTAAATGCAAGTAAACCTTGACTTTAACTTCTATAAAGTTCTTTCTATTTAGGACTGATAACAAAAATAACAAAACCTCTAGAAATAATTACCCAACCTTGTCTGCATCGTGAGACTTTATTATAAAATTCCTCTCCTGTACTTCTAAGCCTTGTGCATAATATAAAGCGGCTGCACTTTATTTTAATATTCGCTGAAGGAAGCCTCGCTACCTGAAGTTGCACGATAGCGATCGTAATCAGGAAGTGTATCGCATTTCCGGCCCGGAAGTGGAGCTCGACACTTAGCGAGCAGGATGTGGACACTGGACTCTGGACTCTGGACTTCAGGTATTGATCCCGCTTGGCGGATGATGAATAGATAACTAGAGGAAGTGGGACTTAAGACGGTATTGTCAAGGGTGTTGGCGGTGTTGGTTGGGGGTGCATTTTACATGATAGGACTTGATGTTTAAACAGGGATCAAGAAGCAGGGGTAATCAATGTGTATGTGGTGGATGTTTGCATTAAATACAAAAGTCAGAACAACTTCAAAAAGGGTGAGGTTCTATAACTACGGTTGCTATCATTTGAACTTGATATGATATCAATTGCTAATCAAGTCGTGTTACTTAAATGGGTGCCATTGAGCTCGTTTTGTCCTGTTATCTCTTGGTTGCTCCCCAGAAGCTTAATAGAAATAATAATTTAGTTCCCTTTAAATTTTATACGAAATATTTCATTTCTTGTTAATAAGATAATAATGAGTACGATTGACAAAATTGAAAACGTCAAAATATTATTGGTGACTAGTATGTAGCAAAATTTGCAAAAGGTGATACATTTGGAAGGACAAGGACAGAGATAACTCTTTGACAGTGTTCACTTTCTTTATCAAAACACATTTACGTATACCAATGATCATTTTATAGTAAGAAATGTGCTTTTTTTCAAATTTTATTTCATGTTTTTCTTATACCTTATAATTTATATTTCTTACAACTTACTAGTTAATCTAGAGTTTTGAAAATTGTCTACAATTTTATTAGGAATCTTAATTTAGAATAAGAGTCTTTATCTTTTCTTGATATTTCAAGTTATAATGTACTTACATTTCTTATATTTTAAATAACTATATAGTTAAAAGAAAGAATTTCCTGAATATTATTTAAAATAAACCAATTTTAGTCATCAGTTCTGGATGTTCATAACAGTTTATTTTAAACTTGTTTCATATTAATTTCTAAAACATTTTTGTTGTTTTTCTGTTAACTAGTTTCGTTGAAGCATTAATAATTGTAAAAGTTATTTTCTGTTTTGTTTTTACATCGAGTATAAATTTACACTAGGTAGATTTCAACAAAACAAACAAAAATTACTACAGTATTTACTTTTAAAGTGTAAAGGAAAGTATTTTTAAATAAATAATTTATGAATAACCAGAAAGTTATATGACAATAAATCAATACAGTTATATTCTCAATTCAATTGCAATACCTTTTTTTGACCTTAAAAATATCCTGAATTTTTAAAACTCTAATCCCTGATACTGAATTTTCGTATCTTGATATTTTATTTGATGAGAATCATCGAGATCACCATTTTTTAACACAAGATTATACTTGCTTAGACGTCGTCTGCATGAAACCAGATAAATTATTATCAATGGTAAATAACAAATAAATTCTCCAATAATAGTATAGAATGATATGTTTGTTTTTTTAGGTAGTGCTAAAATAAATTGCAAAAATATAATACTATTACAATATAGATTAATTCAGTTCGACAGATAAGCCTGTAAAGTTAAATTTTGACATAAGAGTAAAGTTTTACTTTAGCTACTACTTTGACTAACTTCGTGGAGTGATATCGTGTAATTTAGTATCGATTTCGAAAAAAAGTTGTTTTATTTACTTATACTCCTTTACTATGTATAAACAAGTAAAAAATTATAGTATCAATAATAATTTAATCAGTGAATAAATTAAAATAGAGTTTACAATAACAATCGTCACTTTAACTAATTTATGTAAGTATCTAATGTGCTTTTATACTATCAGCCCTTAGAATGAAGAATAAGTAACATATCGACCTCTTAAAACCCTCCCCTTGAAGATTGTAAATTCTCGCTAAGTAAGGACTCTTTCCTGACAATAAAATATAGCGGGCATCGAGTCCTTTATGTCCTAATTAGTATCAACACAGCCAGGCAAGCAGAAGACGATCGGGGTCCCGGAGTAAATAATGACGTGCGTCCGAACTTCGCGCACACTGCGATATTAAAACTTTTGTTTCCGAATTTATCTTACTTATCGAACTTTGCGGCGGATAAATTGACCGAAATTCTGATCAGAAAAGTGGATTATACCGGCGATATTTTGAGGAGTGAATATCAAATGTGCTTAATTTATTTATAGCCCAAAGTTTTGGCGTAATTTTGTTTATTTCCGGGGAACATTTAAGCGTAAATTTACCGGAAGTACGCCATATTTCTAAGGAACGTAGCTGCTGGATTCATATTTTAAATTAATGGTCGGGCCAACATCATTAACAATATCAATAAATAGTAATTTGTTACAGGGAATAATTAACATGAGATTACTTTTGCAAATTATTTTTATCTCAAATTAACCGCCAGTGTTGGCCTGATTTAAATCATGATTTAAATCACGATTTAAATCAACTGATTTTTTAAATAAAAATCATTGATTTTTTTCAAAAATAATAAAAATTTAATTATTTGCTACAAAATTATTAATAATAACCAAAATATGATCTGTATATAATAATATCTTAAAATTAAATGATATTTTATCAATTTATTTTGCATATAACAGAAGTAAATGTAAATAATTAAAGGTGTAACTAAATTTAAAAATTTTTTCTTATACTCTTCCTAGTTTTATTTAGAGGAATTGTTTTGGTTTTATTACAGATTTCGTTTTCGTTTATGAAATTATATATTTATATTGCTATTAAAACAATTGAAAAGTTCAATAACACTTAGATATCTTTAAATTTAAAAAAATTAAAAAAATCATGATTTATTTGATTTTTTTTTTTAAATCAATGATTTTTTATTTTTTTAAATAAATCATGATTTTTTCCAACCCTGGTTAGCGCTCAGCAGTATTTTTTTCAGGCATATTTTTTTGTATGCACTTCGGAGTAAAATGGTAAATATATCATCCTTCAGATTTGTCAAAATAATGTGGGAAAATTGGATAATACAGTTGTCGTATCAACCCAAACAGACTAGATTGATTCACAAGACAGTTTTATCAAATAATATTTATTAATAATGTGAAATCGATAAACTATTGAACAAACCACGGATGTTATGAATCATACCAGACTTTAAATGTCTTAAAATCCTCGCTCTCTAAGCTCAGAATTCAATTGACGTCTGCGGCGGTTATGATACTCATAACTATCCTATGTTAATAGCTATAACAGATACCTATATGTATAATACAATAAATACATATTATTCTAACTATCCCAACGATTAGAAAGTCAAAACCATAACCTTAAAGATCTGAAACACTATTCCTATGTAATGGATGCTTACTCAAAGTGAAACACTGTAATTCTTGCGGTATTGTAATTATATTAAAATCATCCTTTCTAAAAAATCAGTCTACAATGTTTAAGTTAAGAACGTCCACTCACTATTAAAGTACTCTAATTCTTACCATAAAGTAATTAGATCAAAATCATTCTCGTAAAAACCAGTCACTACCTGTGTGAGTAATGCTGACTCACTGTGAAGAAGTACTGTAATTTTTGTCCTAATTATATAATTAGCTGAAAATTTTGGTTTCCGTCCTTTAACGTAAAAAAAAACGACTGTCCCAATTATTTAGTAGCCTTCCCATCTTATACTTCGCTCTCTGTCTATATATTTTAAATCCTACTTTAAGAAAGTGTTATATTGTTTTGTATAGATTTTCTGAAGTTAATATTTAACACAGTGTATTATTGATTATTGAGAGTTCTAATGATATTTGATATAAATTTCAATAATGAAAACATGTATACTTATGTATTTAATAAATGACACCTTTTAAGCACTAATAGCTAAAATAAAGTGATCCACAATAACCACTTTATGTGAAAAATTGTAAATTTCATTATCATTCTACTATACATGATTGTAATAGTTAAGCAAATGTTCCAACAATAAATAGTAATGATAATAAAGTAGAACAATAGTTTGTATTAAAATAGTTATTCCCAAGTATTCTATTTAATTACAAACTGCATTCATACCAAGTTGTAAGTTAGCAACAAATAAATTTAATTTATGTAGCAAATATGACAGACTACAAATTATTTAACACAATTTCCACTTTAACCAAAATTAAATCAGTGTTCAACATAGAACTCAGTTAGTGCATTAATAAGTTAAGTTCATAAGATTTGTAACAATATAACCATTTTAAACTCAAAATATAAATAAATGAATGAAACAATTTACTACAATAATATTATAAACAAAATATCTAATCTTTCATCCTCTACGAATGGAGCTTGTGTATTCTGAAGGTCAATCTACCAAAGTTTATTTTGTTTTACAGATAGTGTGTTCACTATTTTAATCACTTTCACATATAATAAATACAGTTTTTTAACGTTTTTTGTTCTTTTAATTATAGACAAAAAAGCAAATGAATACATGTTATTTTGATGTTTATTGATGTTAATGTGTATTTTTTTTCAACTAATTCGCCATTTTAAATATACAATATAAACAGAATATATACTGTTAGTAATTATTATTTCAAAGTTTTTAAATAAATTAAATATAATTTTATAGGGGCAAAGCTCTTAAGGAGACATTTTTCTTAACGTGCAATTGACAATTGTCAGAATATATTTCATGAGAAATACTAGTAGGTAGGAAATAAATTTTAAAAAAATCTATTTCTTTTTAAGCGTTTTTGAGAGATTAAATATTTTATTTGGCCAAAGGGTACGTAAAGTACTACTTTACCGACTCTTATGTCAAAATTTGACTTTACAGACTCATCTGTCAAACTGAATTAACCTATATTTTAATAGTATTATATTTTTACAGTTTATTTTAGCACTACCTAAAATAACAAACATATCATTCTACAATATTATTAGTGAATTTATTTATTATTCATTTATGATTTCATGCAGACATTTGACACTTTTATTTATGTTTTTAATTAATAATTTAACGATTTTGGAAAAAATATAATATGTATCTAACGACCTAAATATTTATTATTACTCATATGGTTTATTCTCCTCGGCTATTGTTTCGTAGGATAAGTACCAAATTAAAAAAAATACTTCTGTCACTTCATATACAAATAACTATTGTGTAATACAATAAGCAAAAGTGATAGAAATAAAAATAAAATTTTACCAAAGATGATCCACTTCGAAGGGAAGTTCGAAGATATAAAACGAATTGACATTGAAGAACGATTAGCCGTAGAATGATCTCATTTTTAAGTGAAATAAGTTTAAAGAAAATATAGCAAAAATGTGTATATTTTAACGTACAAGGATTTTTTTTAATGTCATAAGTTCACAAACTATACTAATATTAACAAGTGATAAAACATTCACAAACCAGATAAACCGTCATATAGTCCTTGTTTACCTTGAAATCTAATAGCCGTCGTCGTATTGTTTGCCCTGGCGTTGTACAGTTTATAATATAATTTAAAGCTAATAACTGCAGGACTGCAGTGTAGCAGGCTTGCGGTTACCCTGGCAGGAATCAGCTCCTGCAGGAGCATTCCTGCCGGCTTAGAAGCCACTTGCACCGCGCATGCCACACAGTTTTATTGTGCATTCCAGGATAGTCCTGGGTTTAAACCAGACTGGGGAATTAATACGTGTACAGAGCGGTAATAAAGGAAAGGAATAGTTATGAAGTGGGGAAAATATATGACCTGGAGTATTTTATTTTTGTTCCGTTGCTTTGACTAATCTACTTCTCTATTAGTGTGGACTTGCTGTTTAATTTTAAGTTAGGAATAAAATTTTTAAATGGGTTGACATTAAAGGTAAAATGGTCCTATTTTAAATTGGCAGGGTAAGTACTTCAAATAAACTTATTTTAAAATAAATTTATAAAGCAATTACAAAAACTCGAACAATAACAAAAATACATTTCGAAGTAAATAAATCGGAACAATAATAAAATAAAGCAATATTAGATTTAGATCAATATTAAAGCGAAATAACTAATTTCTTAGAAAATTAGACCACATTTATAGGTAAATAATAGAGACGGGACCGAAGCCAAATAATTATTCGGTATTAGGTCTATTTGGTCTATTCACTATTCGATATTCGGCTTATTTTAATATAGAATATTTGGTTCTAAGAAATAAATAAAATACAACGCTGTTTTGTTATGTTAAATATATAATATAATTATACAAGTTGTCCGTTTTAAGAGGCTAACCTTTGGGATCATCACGTTTTTGTTTTCCCGAAAAAATGCATAGTTCACTAGATGTGAGCAAAAAACTGATTTTGGTAAATTTCCCTTTTGACTTATCACTTTCTTGTTTCAATTCATAAATGTTTCTAATTTACACATTTTACAAACACTTTATTATGCAGAATTCGTAGCAGTCCTCAAAATTCGAACACTTTTTGAGAAATTCATGCTAACTTTCAACTATTAATAGGGATTTTTTTTCCAATGATATAAAAACATGTAGGTACGCTAAAATGAAAATAAACTAAGAAATTAGAAAATTATTGATTTAATTTATTTCCGTCAAGTTAACCAATTGTGTGACAAATTGTACATTTTCCTGACAAAATTTTCAAAGGAAGCGAAGCAGGATATGTTAGGGTTTTAATATGCTACTTATCGAAATAAGCAGATTACTTTAGAAACATAACTTTACCGTTATCCAGATAGACTACATATTTGCTTTTGTTTTGTACAAATTTAGGCGAATATTGAATTGAACTGATAAAAATATGGTGGAAAAAAGTTATTTGCTCCTATCTAGTATTTTTTCGGGAAAACAAATAAATGATTAAAATGGCCAACTAATGTAGCAACTTTGCCCTAATTTATCCGACTTGTACCTCTTACGGTTCCCGATCCTAATGGTTAGCTTCTTAAAACGGACAGCCTTTATATATTATTAACACAAGTACTAAGTCAATAAATATTACTTTTACCTTTACTCGATACTATTGTAACGAGCGAGACTCACTGCAGATGAGTCATCACGGCTGACCTGTCTGGGCAGGTAGTCTGGTTAAAGGTCAAGTGGTATAGGAGCGCTGCCGCTATTGTTCGAGAATTTTATAGAGTCCGGAAGACTCTGTAATGTTCTAGAGATTAATTGTCCCAATATAACCGACTTCGTATCTCTTACCGTTCTCGATATCCCAATGATTAGCCTCTTAATTATAAATCCAGCTTAACATTAAAAACAGGCCAGATAAGACATTAAAAACACTAAAGGCCAAAAAATTATTAAATCAAATTAAAATTTATCGGAACAACAAAGAAAGTAAATCCACAACTAGCATAAGAACCACAAACGTGCAAACACATTTTCCCTTCACAGTTAACGTACGACACGAAACCATGTACCTCCAGTTAGTTTTTCCCTGAATTCCGTGGTAATTAGTATGCATGTAGAAGCGTAGCATTGAGGGTAGCAAGCACAACATCAGGCACAATACAATGACCCTCATACCCGACACACTCCAGTAAATCCAGGATGAATGCAGCAACTATGAACTCACAACTAAAATGAACAAGAATTGAAAGTTAATCAAGATGCGAGCGGAATGGAGCATTGTGAGCGAGTTTGTTCATGGACGGATAATATCGAGAGACTGCTTGTTATAAATTTTGAATTAAAAGCTACGAGCACTGCTTCAACGTTGGTGCTTCATGTGTTTGGTTAAGTTAACTTTTATAGAAAGGTTGTTGATGGTGTAACAAAACGTCTGATCCAATTAAACAAATACTCATTTTGTTATTTATCTTGCTGTTGACTAGTTTCAAAATTCGTTCTGGTAATAAATAATTCAAAGATTTGTAAAGATTTCCAAAATTTCGTTTGGCTTTTAAGTTTATTGTTATATAGCTTTTAAAGGTTTGCTTTGGACGGCCATAAACCATCACCCTGAACGGAACCGTTTTCTAATTCTCGGCAGACGCCAAGTTTCTAATTTTTTGTGGATCTCAGGGTATTGAGAATGCACCCTGTTGGAGGCTATGGAGTGTAACTTATTTACACGCCCATGGAGAAGATGACCAGTGCAATTGCGAGAATCAGAAAACGAGGATGAATTCTGTAACTTGAAGTGGGTGGGCCTTCTGAAGTGAACTTTTGAAATTAGCAATTTAAGAGGAGACACAGACAAAGAGTCAGAGAGTATAGAAGAAGAGTCAAGCATGACTCGTTTTGTAAATATTATTTGTAAGTAACTTTAAGTTTTTTCTCACTTGTAACCTGTAATTATTTATTATTAGTTTTTAACTTTGTAACTTGTAGCATCATATTTGTAAATTCTCTTTCATTTTAATATATTTTATTGTTTTATTCTTTTCCAAAAATTAGTTTGATTATTCTAATTAAAAATAATCTGGTGGCAGCAATTTAAATTCTACCAATTTCGACATTTTTATTCTAAATTAAGTAAATAACTTTTTATTAAATTAAAACCAAAATTCAATAGTTATAAATTCTCGTGTTCTCATTATTACAATGGGATAGTCGCAGTCTATGACATAATATGGACTCTTGTATAATAGGTTAAATAGGCAGAACGTTTAATATTAGTTAAATGTCCATATGAGATCCTCTAAAAATAACAAATTCGATTCTAACTTGGCCAAAGATTTGAACGAAATGAATCACACCTGTGAAAAGAAGAAACTAAAAATTCTACATATAGCCGGCAAAGGCCCGAAGATGGATTTTCTAAAAGCCTATGAAATACAAAAGGACATTAAAACTGGCTTCAACATTCTAAATTATCAGGTACATTTAGTTCATCCAATGTTTGGCAAATCCTAATTGAATAATTGCTATCTAATCTTGCTCATGGACGGATAACATCGAGAGACTGCTTGTTATAAATTTTGAATTAAAAGCTACGAGCACTGCTTCAATGTTGGTACTTCATGTGTTTGGTGAAGTTAACTTTTATAGAAAGGTTGTTGATGAGATTGTCACAGTTGTGTGGCACAATATAGACTGTTTTTCATATGTTACTGTAGATCTGAGCGTATGTGTAATAAATCAAAATCAGCACATTCTAGTGGCACCAATAATATATTATTATACAAGTTTTATAAGACGGTATATTGTTCCATGACTTGTTTGGGGTTCGACAAGCGCAGAGAGGAGTTCTCCAAAAGCACAAATGGAACAATACGTCTTAGAAAACTTATTTAATAAAAATCCTAAAATTTTCAATTTAAAAAAAACAGAATGTAATTTAAGAATATTTATCTGTAAATATGCATTGAAAGTATTAGGAACATATTTATAAATCTATACATTATGGGTTATGAAATATTAATATCCTTTTAAATTAGTTTTGTTTATTCGGTTTTCATACTCAGAAATAATATAAATTGTATTAAATAACATTTAAAATATTTTAGGTTATCAATTTGAATATCCTTTTAAATTAGTTTTTTTATTCGATTTTCATACTCAGAAATAATATAAATTTCAACATAAAATTATGTTTATATACCTGAAATAATCCAAAAATACCCATTTTTGGGTCCAAAATTTTAGTTTTTGAAAATTATCCTAATCGATAGATCTTGTTGCGCTGATTTCAAATTTTCAAACCGAAGTTAATTATCTCTTTTCGTTCTCGAGATTTTTGCTTCCAAAGTTGCACCTCAAAAAAGTGTGTTTTTTTGGTATATCTTTAAAACGGGTAGAGATACAATCTCATTGATTATACCAGTCGATTCTACAGGCAAAGTAACATAAAGAAATGTTTTCTCTGCATATACGTTCTTTGGAACGATTTGATGAAAAATGAGAAAAACGAAAAAACTGGAATTTCATGTTTTTACTAGGAAACTTTTTTTCTTAAAAATTATTCATTTTCAGGACTTAAGTAAATATCGATGCGCTGATTCCAAATTTTCAAACCGATTTCAATTATCTGTTACCGTTCTCGAGATATTTGCGTTTGAAGTTAGACCTGAAAAAAGAGGTTTTTCAGGAATAGCCCTGAAATGGATTGAGATATGAACTCGGCGATAACACCAATCGATTCTACTGGCAAAATTACATAAGTATACCAATTTTCAGATTTTTATTCTAGCGGATACAAATTTTAGAAAGGAAAAACTGAAAATGGCCAAAATCGAAAAAAATGCCTGATGAACCCCTTGCAATTTTTTTCGATTTTGGCCATTTTCAGTTTTTCCTTTCTAAAATTTGTATCCGCTAGAATAAAAATCTGAAAATTGGTACACTTATGTAATTTTGTCCGTAGAATCGATTGGTGAGGTCGAAGAGGTCGTATCTCAATCCATTTCAGGGCTATTCCTGAAAAACCTTATTTTTCAGGTCTAACTTTGAACGCAAATATCTCGAGAACGGTAAAAGATAATTGAAATCGGTTTGAAAATTTGGAATCAGCGCATCGATATTTACTTAAGTCCAGAAAATAAATAATTTTGGAGACAAAAAATTTCCAAGCGAAATCTTGAAATTCCGGTTTTTTCGTTTTTCTCATTTTTCATCAAATCGTTCCAAAGGAGCTACATGAGAAGACAACATTTCTTTATGTAACTTTGCCCGTAGAATCGATTGGTGTAATCGTTGAGATTGTATCTCTACTCATTTTAAAGATATACCCAAAAAACACACTTTTTTAAGGTGCAACTTTGACACCAAAAATCTCAAGAACGAAAAGAGATAATTAAATTCCGTTTGAAAATTTGAAATCAACGCAATGGGGTCTATCAATATAGACTATTTTCAAAAATCAAAATTTTGGACCCAAAAATTGGTATTTTTGAATTATTTTGGCTGTACATGAAAAATTTTACAGTGCAAACCCAAAAATTGTAACTTTTCATGTTCAACTGTGATTGGAAATAACTTATAGATGTAAAAAGATATTAAACTTTTATTGATAATGCGAATTTTTAATTTTTTATTGCCTCACCACTTAAATAGAAAATGATAGTAGACCATAAACTCACTTTTGACTCAAAAAGTTAAAAAAAATTGTAAACCTTTGTGTTTTCTTTAACTTTATGGTAAATAAATGAATATACATAATATAAGGTGAAATACATTAAGTCTGTTGTGTAAATATAGGCAAAATGACAGTAAAGATCCGAATGTAGTAATAAAACATGGTATAAAATTTTGTTATCAATTTGACATATAAAGCGGGGTGCAGTTGTTAGAAGTACCAATTTTACAACAAAAATGCCAAAATGCCTAGAAAATGAAAAGTTATGGAGAAATTCACAAATTTAAGTTTTGTCGATTTTCTCATTTTCCCCTAATTGATACCTCAGGAGCGAATAATAATAATTAAATTCCATTTGAAAATTTGAAATTAGCGCTTCGAGATCTATCAATGTACACTATTTCCCAAAATCAAAATTTTGGGCACAAAAATAGATATTTTTGAAATATTTCGCGTTTGTCAACACAATTTTTGATTTAATACTGTTGTTTGGTTTGTTTTAACTCTACACAACTTTGATATGGGGTTATAGGTTTTGGAAATAAATACAAGTTAGTTAAGTAAATCAGACTGTCTCTAAATATTTAGTAGTGTGTTTCTTTCGTTTCTAAAGTGACAGAAACAAAATTGTAAATAAAGAAAAATCAAACTGTCAAGTTTGCAAGTGCGCTGAATATAATTTGTCTCAGGGCGATATATGCTTCAGCCGGCCCTGTAAAAAATACTAAGTAGACAATCAAGAATGGAGGAGAAGAAAATCCAACCATGATTGTAAAGCCAAGAAGAATGTTTTAAACTTTTTATTTTTTTTAATTTCCCCAGTTTCATGATTTATAAATCTAGTCACTCTATTCGAATCTATTAACTTTCTAGAACTTTCTTACACTTGCTCAGTTCGATTCAACAACCACAAACTAAAACATAGCATACTTTCCTCATTTTATGACGTAATGACGAATCGCACCTCTTTTAAGACTATGTTCTCTTTGAGGATATGAAAGTTAGTTCCCGTAGTTGTTGTTTTTCTTCGCACGCTCTAGCAAAGCGGCGAAGCATAGCAGGTACGCTGGGTGTAAACACTCCGGTTAAGTCGATATGCTAATGGAGATTTCTCCACGTGGTTTTTATTCTTTGTTTCAGCTGCGCACGACATCGTATGGAAATGAAGTCTTCCCGGATGATTTATTATCCCAGTGATTGATTTCGTTTTCCTACGCGTTGATAATCGAACAGTTTGATAGAAAACTTGGAAAACATATTAGCGATTTCATATTTTATAATTTGTTTGCTTACGTAATTTTCAATTCTTGACAGCGCGGAAAATGGTTTTGGATATTAAAATTTAAAAAGTACTAACTGCCGAAGAATAATAGTACCTCTAATTTCACGAAAAGTAAATATCTCAGCATATTTTAAGAAGAAAAAGATCGTGTTCTTAATTTCATTTTTAATTTCAAGACTATCACAGAATGTCACGGTTCTAATATTTAGATGTGGCAACAATGGCTCACTTGGATAACGTGTTACGACTCGAAATAAGTGGTGCGTTAGATCTAGGGTTTAATTCTTAGTGTCACCAACTATTAATTACATGAAAATATCGCTTTGTCCAAATGGTACGGAACTAACTACAATCTATAGGTCTATTTCAGAAGATTTACTTCACCAAAAATTCAAATAAAATTTTTCATGTACTGGATGAAGTTAATTTCTTTAATTTAACCTGCGGCCAAAACTGTCTATAGATTGAAGCGGTAAGATGATTCCAATTTGTTTTTTAAATATCTGTTAGACTGTTAGTCTACTCAAATTTAAAAGTTAATGTCAGATACTGTTTTTAATTTCATTACAGTTTTCTGGTAAATTTATATGCTATGTTTATGTGAGGAACACAAGGACACTTTTAATTTAAATGACACATTCTATTTTTTCTTAAAACCTATACACTTAATGATAGTATATTATATTATACACAAAGGTTGCGAAGACTATTAGTGACCTAGCGCCGAGTTGTATACCGAGGTGCAAAGCAACGGAGGGACATAAAGCGCTGGTCAATAATGGGTCTTCTCAGACATGGTATACTCAAATATATTATTTTTTCACTTCTAGCATTTAAATCTCTATCATACTAATAGTATATTGCATTATTAAGAGTAAAATTAAAACTTTATGTGACAATTGCATGCAAGACACACAAAGACACTTTAACTTTGAATGACAAATTCTATTTTTTCTTCAAACATATGTAGATATTATAAAAAAATATATTTACCTCTCAGTTGTTGATAATATTTAGTAACATTATTCTTTGATTATCTAGCGTTATAGTGACATTTAGACAGGTATTACAGGTTTCTATTGTACAAGTTATTTCTTATTGGCTGATTTTACTTATTTATTTTAGTTTTACAGCCGGCGGCGTACAAACTAAACTTCAACTTTGTCAATCACGTCGCAAAAGAATCTTTTATTTAGACGGCATATTTAAATTGTCAATCAATACTTTACACTTTTCTTGCGTTAAATTATTCAAGGAATATTTGAATTTGGAGACTTGATTTTCTTTAGAAAGTGACAGTAAACCATGTCAAATGATGGTTAATAATAGTAGATGGCTTGGCTCGTAGTAAAAAATTAATTTACTACTTGACGTTCAATTTGTAGATTGTTAATTTAAATGTGCCTATGGATACTTATTTATTTACTCCGGCGGCGTAGAAATTGAACTTCAACCTTGTGAATCACGGTACAAAATATGTCGCTTTTATAACGTTTGAATAAAATAATAATTTATATTTACATTATAAGTACGATAGATTGAATATTAAGCGAAACTCCGATTCGAACTGAGCTCCTGTAAAATCTGAGATTCGATTTTCAAAGTCCCTTTCAAATAAAACAAAATACATAAATTAAGAATAAGAGAATTGTTCATGTAGGAAAACACCTTTATATTGTTTTGGAGAAGTAAGTAAGGTGCGTAGGAAGCAAAGTTAATATTTGGGGTTATTAGAGGTGTGGGTCGCGAGTCACATGTTTTAATACCGGAAGTCGCACGTGCGCAGCCTTTGTCTTTATACATAATGAAAGCCAGGCTACCGAGAGCAATTTCTCGTTTTATGCGACCTTTAAAGAAAAAACGAGCGAAATAAAGTAGCAGCCACGTTGCCAAGAAATCATTCCACCGCAAAGGTAGCGCTTTATTCAAACAAGGCGCTATTAAACACCGCATATGACACAGATTCATCCAAACCGTAGAGAGACCGAATATGTAATAGTATATTATTTAACAAGCATAATATGTAGGCTATATTACACGAGGATGTAATTAAAAATACGAGCGGTAGCGAGTATATTTAATCATCCGAGTGTAATGTAGCCATATTATGCGAGTCAAATACTATACTTTATCTACAACTAACAGCCATTTATAAAAAATCTGATATTATTTGTTAAATATTCAGTTAGGTGTGAGTTGAGTAGTTCATATATAGCTTAACAGATGGCGCCACAGTAGCACTTAAATGTCAACATAACTATTCAAATTGTATTTATTATACTTTTATAATCATTTATATTGATATTTATAATAAAAAATATATTATTAATAAATTAACAGTTTATTAAAATGTTATGTGTTAAATTATATGCTCTATATATTACAGAAAAGTGTAGCGTGTAATATAACATTTCATATTACACTTGTGTAATATGAGTAGTATATTATATGTAGTATCACACGTATAATGTACTCATATTTCAATAGTTGTAGATAAAATATTGTTAAGTACTTTAATCGGTACTGGTATAAATAGTGAAAATAGCAATCACAATTTAGATTTGCCATAAGTAATATAATAAGAGACATAAATTTATTAGAAAAATTTACGAATAGTTGTTGCGTGTAACCATTGATTGAAAAATATGTAGATAGGCAAGCTTATGAGAAAATTCGTTTCACCTACATAACTGCGTGTCTGGTTGCATTTGGGTTAATATCAGGCGTTTCTGAAATATTATAAAAAAGAGCAAACGTCAAATAATTAATAATACAAATTAGTTCTATTTTAAAATATACCATTGAATTATTGAAAGAACCACTTTAATCGATACCAAAAAATTCAGTAAATATGTAAAACATCTTTATTTATCTGATATTTTTGTCTGTTCAATTCCGCAAAGTAGTTCATGGAATTACGAACGAGATGGCTCTGTCGAATATGATTCCAAAACAGAGGTACGCAAAAACATAGAGGCTTGCCTATCTATATATTTTTCAATCAACGGTGTAACAGACAAATGATTGTCAAAAATGACATTTAGATTACGACAGTGAAACTGGAATGATTTAAAAGCGTTCAATTTAAAATGATACATATGCTGTCAAATTCGCGTCATTATTAACTGTTAAATTAAGATATATATTTTTAAATAACACATTTCTACGTCGTTGGAGTCGCTGGAATGGACTTTGTAGACATAAAAGTGGTCTGCTAAGTCTCCTGATATCATAGTACTTGATTTTTTAAAATTGGGGAACATTAGAAATGAAATTATTTGATGACAATAGCTATAATAATTAAAGAATTAAAATTAAATCACTCAAACTTAACCAGAATAAAAATATTACAAACGTGTTTTATTATTGTTTAACCTCAATATTATATCTGCTGTTCCATTTTAAATTGAATGTTCTGATACATTGCTGTCAATCAAATGTCAAGTCGTAATCATAGCTGTACGAATTCCCATGTTTCACGTTAAAATAACCTAGGAATAATTGTTGCATAGTAACAGATAAACAATTGTCAAAAATTACGTTTAGATTAAGTTATTTTTGATCTAAGTTGTCGTTACTTCGCAGGAATTATGAGTAAATTTACCAATTAAATATATACCTCGAATTACATTTGCTTGATTATTTCAGTAATGACAAAAATTCAACATAAAATTTTTGATATTAACAAAATGTAACCATGACTATGATACTATGGTTTTATCAAATTTCTGCACGGAAAACTATACCTACGACCATCAAATGAAGCTTTCACATTGGCTGATAATGATGACGTGAGTGGAATAATCAATTATATTTTACTAATAATAACCATTTACATTAAAAGTTTTGATCGATTTTTGAAAAAAAAAAGATAATGACGATTTCAAGTGAGTAGAAATAAAAATGTTGCAGAACTAAAAATACCACATTATACACCAAGGTTGAGAAGACTATCATTATTGACCTGGCCCCAAGTTGTGTATCGAGGTGCGAAACAACCTAGGAAAATAAGGCGCTGGTCAATAATGGTTTTCTCAACCGTGGTATATTAAAACTTTTTTCGCTACTAACATTTCAATTCCAATCCTACTAATACTATATTATACACTAAGGGCCTAAAGTGCATAATTTAATCCTGAGAGTGAGGTTTATTTCACGAGCCGTAAGCGACAGAAATAATTACACGATACATTTTATTCCTGTGGTATATACACTATTTGTTGCACTTTCGCATATATACATTTATAATACATTTTAAATAAATAATAATTTGGTTACCTACATTTATTTGTTTATAACAAACATTTTGACATGAACATTAATTTGTTTCTTAATATTCACAAAAATAAAGTAGGCTGTCTTCGTTTTTCATTATGATATTTCAGTTTGTCAACCTCACTTTTGAATTTTAATTTGGTGTTATTTGATATATTTGATTTACACGGCATATTTAAATTGTGAATCCATACTTTACACTTTTCTTAAGTTAACTGATTCAAATAATAATTGGATTTGCATTTACCAAGTAAGCGGTAGTGAAAAACAATATCTCATGTCAAATAAAGGTTAATTATAGTGCCTAAACTAGTAATGGAAAGTCATTTAATTTATATTTTTATTTAAATAAATACGTTTTTGAATTGGGTCAAGTATCTATTGCAAATTTCAATTCTTTGTTATACAGCTGAAAATAGTAATAACATTAAATATGAAAGAGACTTTGAAACTAGGCTTAAAATATTCTTCCGAGTTAGAAACTACAAGTTTGAAAATTAAACTAAGAATATAATGAGATTTTAAAACTTCCAGATGCAGTAGGTCTTGTTCATCAAGAATTTCCAACTCATGTTCCTTTTTGTCATTTTGCTATGCAAGCATAATCAAAAGTAAACTAAAATTAGAGGAAACAACTTAGAGCAGACAATAAAGCCATGAAATTATATACATTTAGTAATTAGGACTCTTGTCGCTTATAATAATTACTTTACTTGGTATTTCATTTTTCTTTAGTACACAATAAAGACAGAAGTTGATTTTCAAGTTATATTAAAGAAGTTTAAATTTTTGAAACTTTATTATACTCCCTTACATCAACATCCTTCAAAAACTGATATTACAACCAAAATTAGATAGTAATAGAAACCGAAAACTAAACCATTAATCCATTTAGGGCCAATTTTTCAATCATTGGTTAGTGCTTCGGTTAGAGATAATCATGGTTAAAATACGCAAATGCGTTTTTCAATTGCTAATCGTGATTAAATATTACCTACTGTTAACCTGTGAATTTCTAACCGGACAAAATTGGCGGATCTAACTAAGATTTTATATTAATCACTCATAAGATTCATCAAAAATATTATAAGGTAAGACAATGACTAGATAATTTTAAAGAATCGGATGATACGGAATTTTACCGACGGTCTCGTTTATAAAAACGTTCAGCGCTATATTTACTGGAACTGATTGATCAGGTAACTAATCCAACTGATAGATACGTATAACAATTATAAATTTGTGTATGTAGTGGTCGTAGTCTCATTATAAATTATGTTGTATATTAATATTTCTTGTAGAAATAATGCCAGGTATGAAACAGTTCCCAATTTATTTTCGTATTCCATCGTTGCAAATTTTCTCTCAGCAATGTTCCTTGTCGTTAATTGTCGTTTTATCTGCTTGTTTTTTTTTTTGCACTTTGTAATGTTATCATGTTGTTATCAAATTATCTATAATAATTCATACTTCATCTGAAAAATTTGCACTTTAGCTAAGTTTTTCTGTCATTATTTGAATATTGTGTTATAACCTTAAATATAACTAAACAAGCACTTATGAACTAGCAGATCAAATAATATGAAGAGAGCAGTCATACATTTTTCTTGCCGACTTAAACTAGAAACTTGATATCCAAGGTTAATTGAACTGGAGATGTCTACATATGTCTCCATGATTGAAAAGCTCTATTTGCTTCAACCATGATTAACTTGTGCTTGTTAATCCTAATCATGGTTAAGTTAAACGTAACTTAAAGAGCTAATGAAAAACCGCCCTTTAATCGATAACGAATCCTGGTTAATTCGCAAGCAATCAACACGGGTAGTTTAAGATCTATAGATTATTTACGGTGTCCATTTCTTCACTGGTGGTTATCTGTGGTATCACTAGTATCAACCGATATTTGTAGTAATTTGAACTTAAACCTAAATAGTTATCCGATTTTTTTAATGAACATATAATTAATTTCATTTGGTCAAACTGATAAATCTTAACGTACATAAGTTTTAAACGAAATGGGTGAATTGGTAGAAATTTGATACTTTTTTGCAGCTATAATAATAATAGTGAGCTAGAATGTTCACCCTTCGATTGTTATTTATATCTATTATTACATTATTGTCTCTTTTCTGTTTATTCATATAGATTAGTGAGAATTCACTTATTTACTTATAAAAATAATAAAATTAAGGAATATTTACCTTTCCTTTCCTAGTTTTATAAAGATTTTGGTTTAAAAGTAGTAAAAGTTATATCTGAATAATATTTTTCTGTATCTACCTTATCTTGAATAACTTTCGACAAAAAAGTTTTCTAATATTCGTTTTCACTCTTCATACCTTTTTTTAAGAGCTCTATAATATAATACATATTGCAACATAATCAGAAGATAAGAAGTCGAAATATTATAAAGTGTAACTAGTAAGAAAAGTAAAATGGACGACTCATAGGCGAGGCCAACAACATTATGGCACACGTACTACACTATATTTTCCGCAGTTGATCCTCACGTCATCAATTTCTGCTGCAAGAATTATTAAACTTTTATCTTACATCTATGTCGTATACACATGGCATAGATGAGACTTTTATTCGCTATCTTATTATCATATGTATTACGGAGGGGTATATATGATAAATGCGTCTATCCAACGACAAAAATGAAATAGAAACAGTAGTGTAACCTCGATAACGAATATTTTCAAATATTTAAAAAACTTCAAGATGTCATTTATGTCTTTAATGTCATTGATGATGATGATTTTGGCGTTGACAAATATGTTTTTCATTGTGTGTTGGTAGTTTCGTTAATCTATTCTATAACTCTTTTCGTACGTTTCATTCATTATTATATTTGTATATTACACTGTCAATTTTGACATTTATTTCGGATATCACATGACTTCAACCGATAAAATAATGTCATTAATCCCCCGTCTCCCGCAGCGATTTGAATCACGTGGTTACAATTGATGACGTGAGGATCAACAGCGGAAAATAGAGCATATTTTTTTTCAATCAGTTTATATTCAATAATTGTGAAATAAATATCATTGTATTTTTATATAGGAAAACCAATGGACTGCGTACTGTACGGAAATGCTTTGTCATAGGTTGGACAAATTATTCCCAGACTCTTATTTCTCGTAGTCTAGCAACTACAACTAAATAACGGATTAATACACCTTTCGGTTCGAAAATACACCGAAAAAATGTCAGTTTTTATCCGATCGAAATAGTTATTTATATCACAAGTCCAGAAACTGAACTTTTCCGAGAACGAGATTTTTTTTTAATACTGCGAGATCCTAAAAAAAAATTTCTGGTTTTTACGTTAGTAATATTTTCGATTCACATGGATATACATGTAAACAATTCACTTGTTTTATTCCAAAATTAGAGACATTTGTTCTAACCTAAAAACAAAACGAATGTGAATTGATATTTTTCAACAATTAACAAAATACAATCGTACAACATGAGTATAATATGAATAAAAAATAAAACATGTTTGTTTTAATTAACGTTTTACATTTCCAATAAAGTAAAATTAAAATTTTTGACAGAATGTAGGTATTGCTAAAATATTTAAGTTGGCATTCCTACATTTTGCTGACCTAGGCGCGAAAAAAATATTCCCGGACTGTTATTTCTCGTAATCTAGCAACTACACTAAAATAACGGAATAATGCATTTTCTGGTTCCAGAACACTTCAAAGGTATTAATTTTCAACCGATCGAAAAAAAAAATATTCCACAAATATGAGATTCCTACTGAACCTTTTATGTACAGGTGTACTTAAAAATAACCCCTGGGGCCTGTTTCACAAAACTACAAGTCTTGTAATACAACTTGACAAGTTATAGATTCTATTGCCACATATTGAAAATTTGACAAGCGTTGCCAAGTTATACACTTGTATTACAAGACTTGTAGTTTTGTGAAATAGGCCCTATATCGTGAATTAACCGGTTACCAATTTCGAAAACTATAAACATTGGCAATTTGTTTACAGTATCCATTCCTCGTTAGGTATTTATTTACTCAGCTCACCTTAATTCGCGTTTCCTGCGAGACAATCCAAACACTTTAATTCCCGCGGTAAATTGGCCGGCGACCACTTGGCTGGCGCTAAGCACACAGACCCAACTCAAATTTGCAAACGTGGCGCTGTCGCCTTCTTTTTGCCCCCGCATTTGTTACCGAGATGAATGTTTCATTTGTTTCTGCCCCGACACACGTGTGGTTGCTAATGGCAACGCCGCATGGCAATGCACCGACTACGGGAATTACGAATTAGTCAATGACATACGGTTGGATGCTGCAACGCCTTTGCTAAACGGTTCTTTAATTCAACGAATTCGTTTCATTTTCCTCCTTTTAATGTTTGATGAGCGGTAAATTAGTAAGGCAATGTGCAGGTGGAAATGGATAAGATGGAATGAAATAGTCAAATAAAAATATTCATGATTCCATAAGATTAGAACCCACAACATTCGTGGTAACCATTAAACAATAGACTAACGGTGTCGACCTTAATCTATTCTTCTTAAAAATATTATTAACCGTTATTTTATTATTTTTGGAATATAGTTAAACTAGTTAATAAGGGAAATAGTTGTTCATAGGTTTACGCACTCCCATTCGAATTGAGTGTAGTATAAAATTCAAACTGCAACTTTACCAATTGTAACTTAAAAAGATGATGTAATTCAGAAACCAGTATGTGTACTAATTCAGGTTACTAAATTTCAGAAAACAACATATACAGGCTGTTCCATTTAAGTGTGACACCATTGCTATCTCGAGAAATATAAGAGCTACGAGGTTGGTTAAATTAGCAAAGAATCACCATTTTACAAGCCTAACACAATGAGCAAAAAAAATTTCGACCAGTGGTTCTCAAAATACGGGACACAACTTTCTTATTTTAAACATATGTTTATTTTTAAGTTATTCGATAGAGTATTTTTTCTGAATTCCACGATATAAACATATCATATACTAATATAACAAAATAACTGAGAAAAATGCATGTTAGATTTATGTAGGTATATTTTATTTATATCTGGCTGAAACAAGAGTGCTTTGGATAGGCAACGTTTTTGTATTTCAGAAATAGTAATAAATAAATCTAGAGCGCAAAGGCGTTTCACATACACAAGTATTATTCAGAATGGTTTGATTTGGAGCAGAATTGTCAAGAACAAAAACTATTTGCCGAAATAATATTGTGAAAATACAAATACACAAACTAATAACGAATCGGATATTCCTGTCATTAATGTTCTTTGAAAAATTGTTTATGTATGTCGTAATTCCCAAAGCCGCTGATGCTGTATTTTTGCGTAAACCCCAAAATATTTAAAAATATCGAATTTCTGGTCGAAAATTTTCAAATTTTACAAAATTTTGTTTACAATATTTTTTAAAGAACTTTCCACGCTTATGCCAAATTTACAAACAGAATTTGATTATCTCTATTCGTTTTAGAGATATTAGCTCTTAAAGTTGTACCTCAAAAAAGTGTGTTTTTCAAGTATATTTCAAAAATGAGTAGAGATACAATCTCAACTACTTTACCATTCGATTCTACAAGAAAAGTTATACAAAGAAATGTTTTGCCCAAATATAGGTTCTTTGGAACGATTAGGTGAAAAATAAGAAAAACGAAAAAACCTAAATTTCAATTTTCTGTCTCGAAACTTTTTGTCTCCAAAATTTTTCATTTTCTGGACTTACGTATATACCGATGAGCTGATTCCAAATTTTCAAACAGAATTCAATTATTTCTTCCCGTTCTCGAGATATTTGAGTTCAAAATTATACCTAAAATATCAGGTTTTTTAGGTATACCCCTTAAATTGTTAGGTTTACACTTTCGGCGACCTCACTAATCGATTCTACGGGAAAAATTACATAAGTGTACCAACTTTCAGATTTTTATCTCAACAGATAGAATTTCTAGAAGGAAAAAACTGGAAATGGCCAAAAATAGAAAAAAATCGTCAGGGGTTCATCAGGCAATTTTTTAGATTTCGCCGATTTTCGGTTTTTTGCTCTAAAAATTGTATCCGTTGGAATAAAAATCTGAAAATTGGTACACTTATGTAATTTTTCCCGTAGAATCGATTGGTGAGGTCGCCGAAATCGTAAACCTAACTCTTAAAGGGATATGCCTAAAAAACCTGCTTTTTTAGGTATCACTAAAACTCAACTTTGAACACGAATATCTCGGGAACGGTAAGAGATAATTCAATTCTGTTTGAAAATCTGAAATCAGCGCATCAATATTCACTTAAGTCCAGAAAATGAAAAGTTTTGGATAAAAAAAGTTCCTCAGAGCAATTTTAAAATTTAGGTTTTTTCGATTTTTTCATTTTTCACCTAATCGTTCTAAAAAACATACCTATATGCAGAGAAAACATTTTTTTGTGTAATTTTTCCCGTAGAATCGACTAGTATAATCGTTGAGATTGTGTCTCTACACATTTTAGAGATATATAAAAAATACACATTTTTGAGATGCAAATTTGACAGCAAATACCTATCTCATGAACGAGCAGAGATTAAATTAAATTAAGTTCGAAAATTTGGAATCAACGCTTCGAGATCTACTAATTTGCACTATTTCCCAAAACACATTTTTTGGTTTAATACTGTTGTTTGTTTTTTTTAACTCTACACAACTTTGGAGTTGGATTCGAGGAAAATTTTGACCCGACTCAGATCGACGAAAAAAATTTGAATTGTGTTAATTAATAAATTTTTTGGTAAACATTTTTGTATATTTTATTGTTTACGGTTACTTCAAAAAACGATGATTCGTCCCTCCCTAGCAAAGTTTCTGGATCCGCCCTTGGTAGATTATTGGCAAAGGGTATAGAGATGTTTAAGCCCCAGGTCTAGCTAAGAATATTGTGCAGTAGTGCTTCAAACACATTCATTAAAAATTTAAATCAGATAATGTAGCGTAAGGTTTATTGAAGGGTTTTCACTAACTTTAAATTCTCATATATCTGAAATATTTAATTTTACTGATGTTTTCATTTGCTACTTACGAAATGCATACTGATTTCAAATTTGGTATTTTTCACTTGAACTAGATTACCTATGAGAAACAGTGGTAAATGTAGTATTTACTAAGGTACATATATGAGATTAAGTAGACTAGCATTCCCAGCAATTTGTAATATCGAATTAAGGAGTGAAATGATATATACAACTAGATCCTCATATTGACATATTTTTCTAACAAGCAATAACCCCAAATGAGAATTTAGTTAATTGTGATTACAAACACGATATATCCCAGTTATAAATCCTGGTCATAAATCAAGGAATCACAGAATAATTCGAGTTGAGTTATTAATGCGCGTGATTAAAGCATCAGATTTATGCAGAATTGTGAATTAAGGTGAGTTTGAATAAATAAATATATCATAGAGTTTTTGCCGCCAGCCGAGCTGAGAATGACAGCTGTATTGTACGCGCCTCCATAGAAACGGGATGATATATTGAGTTGTATATTTTACATATTCAACCGGGGTAAAGACGACGGCTGTAGAATAACTTGTACAACTTTGAATCAACATTTTAACATTTTTTTCATTACAAAAACTTAGTCGCGTTTAAATTTGACAGAGAATTTGTTAACAATGGAAACGTTTCTCAAAAAAGTTTTCCAAAAAATACATATTTGCACGTCTCCACTTTTATTTGTAGAAATATAATGACGATTATTTCGTACAACCAGATATCGGGGCCTATTCTGTAACTCAGTGGTTAATTTTTAACCAGTTTCTAATATTTTTGACAAGTAAAAACAAACATTACAAGTGATGTTTTGATATTTTCTCCAATGCTGTCTATTTTCATTGGATAAAAAAATTAACAACTGGTTAAAAACTAACTAGTGAGTTACAAAATAGGGGGAGACGCTAAATTTTTTCTCCAATGAAAATAGATAGCACTGGAAAAAATATCACAACATCATTTGTAATGTATGTTTTTATTTGTCAAATATTTTAGCAACTGGTTAAAATTTAACCACTAAGTTACAGAATAGGTCCCATCATCAGGTAAAATAAATAAAATAAAATAACCATAATATGATACCCATGGTTACGACTTGATATTTGATTGTCAGCAATGTATACTTGCTTGTCTCATTTAAAATTAAACATAGGGACTAATATAAATATTGACGACTTTTTTTTATATATAATCTAAAATAGGGCTAGGTGCGACTAATTTTATTAATTAAAATTTATCATTAATATACAGAAAAAAAAATATTTCTATAGAATAATTTGCATGGCAAATAATTTATGTTACATTTTAATTTCGAGAGTAAAAGCTAAATTCAGCAAAATATAAAATTTAATCAAGTCACATTTAATTCAGTAATAAAACATGGAGCAAACATAAACACGTAGCAAATTAACTCATTTTAAATGTATTTTAATTAAAAACTAATATTCTGGATATTATTTCTATAGTTCCTGGAATATTTTCCAGCTTTTGACATTTTTAATTAAAATTTTGACAAGGCTGTTATTTTCAATACTCTAGCTATTTTAAAATCTGTAGTAAAGAAAAATGTTGGTGAGTCTATAACAAAAATAAATAAATTTTTGTGATATCTGAGTTCTTATTTTTTATTTTTTGCTTGTTACTCATTTGTAAAGTGACGTATATTTGAAGTATTTAATTCATCAGGGAAACTAAACCTTACAAGCTACTAACCTGTAAAAATTTTACAAGTAAGTAATATAAAATAATAAGGAAAAAAAGAAACTATGTTCTGAAAACTACAAAAAACTCTCCTTCCCTATATAGGTGAGCTAGACTAAGGCTTTGAGGAGATGAACTGGTCAATAGAGTCATTTGTCATATATGGTATATTCTTCGTATAAACAGCAACCATAAATTTTTCATTTTGTCCAATCATCCTTCTATATTGTTTTTTTTAAATAATTTTTCTTGCTTTCCACTTATTTGAATTCATAATTTTCAGCATCTTCATTATCATTACACATTACATCTTATGAACCAATAAACAACACTTCTTTAGAACTCATAGAATAGCAACTAAATCGTCTACATTTCTATGTACGAATGATTTTTTCTGTTTACCGATTAAATTGATCTTTTTAACAATAAAAATCCTTTAATCCATCTTTCCTCCTCAGAATAGGTGGTCTACCTGCCTCAGAGCAGAGCTTAAATGGACCACAAAATTACTTATAACTGTGTACAAATAGAACCACATTTTTAGGTTACGTTAAGTCTTATGCACATGTTTATAAAGTATGTACATGTGTATATTTTCAAGCGGCTACTTACACTGTCTCCAAACCACAAAATTAACATTCCCTATGAGAGATATCACTCTAATGTACCATTAAGACCAAAAGTCCATTTTTCCTACCGGTCCGTTTCTCCCCCACTTAGTATAGTAGTTATCACTTATCAAGGTACCACAAATTTCGTCATTTTAGCTTTTAACTAAGGTCACCTTAAAATAGCGAGCTTTGCTTAGAAGTCGGTTGTTAAAAATAAAAAGACATAAATGATATTATTAACTACTTGATATTTCATGTACTTGAAATAGTACAACTTGATTTGACTTAAAATTCGGCTACTACTACTAGACTTCATCTCTCCCCCACTTATCCTAATAATTACTAAGCATCGAGCTTTCGATAACTATCATAAAATGATTTCGTAATTATCAATGTCCTATAGATATTGATTCGTATTTATCTCTAGTCTTTATCTCCTTCATTAAGTCTTCTTTACCTAGAGACCGTCTCTATGTTTTATTATTAACACCAAATAATTCCCGAATATTTACTATGTCATTAATATGATGCACAAATTTTGCCATTTTTATGATTAAACAACAGTTTAAAGTAATTAACCTAAAAAGATGCTTCATTATCATTAATCACGACAGTTGAATATGAAATCTTATTGAAGCGTCTTTAAGTTACGTAATGAACCTTTCTCAATGTTAGAGACAGGAGCAGTATACGGTATATACCATTATAGCTGAAAAGATTACTGATTTAATTAAATTCACCATATTTTCATTAAAATAATAAGTTATATGTTTTTCCACATGAATAATATGCTGATAATTTCTGTTTTTCTATAATTACCCTGAAACATGAATAACAGCCTTATAATTCGTAATTATCGAACACCACATTTCCGTAAAACAGTAAAAAACATTTAAATCTCCCCTACACCAACGACCCTTTAAATCACTCGGCATCACGCGTACAATTTATCTAATATTTATTCATTCCAACAAAACAAAACATATAAATCTCCCGAACACAAATGTTGCGCCGATGTATCCAATACGTAATGAAGGAATCTGAAATTACAATACCGCCCAAGTAAACCAGGGAACAGAGGTGAAAGATAATAAATAGGGACAGACCTCGAAGTGTCGTCGCTGGAGATATTTCATACTCGTTTTTGTCAAGGAACCCGCAGAGAAATATCCCCGCGGCCAACGAATTGTACCTGCTGTTCTCAGCGCATTTTTCAACAGTAAGGATGGATGTTGCTCTTATTTTTGATTTTGTAAATATATAAGCGGAAATATCAAAAATAAATGTCGACGGTGCCTTTGGGTTATTGTTCTGATAATATGAGTTCGAATTTGATCGAATTATTGTAATTATCGATGAAGAAAAACAATTTATAATGTGCGTGTAATACAGTATTTTTTCGCAAATTATATATATAGCTATATCATAGTTGCTTATTCACCCTGCTTACTTTTGTCTATGTAAACAAAAGCTTAATATTTTGAAACCGGTAAAGTATTTATTCCAATGATAATGCATTTTAAATATATTCAGTTTGTAATTTGAATACAGATTAAAATATTACGATATTAGAAAAATATAGACAGTTATTGAAAATTTTCTTTATAGATGTACATACAAGAAACAAGATTTATACAAAATAAATTCAGTATGAATTTGTTTAATACGGCTGATTTTTTTCTCTTCAAGTGATACCTTTGGACTGGAATATGTCGCATTTTCAAATATCTGTTATAGAAGTATACAGGTGGCCCAGAGAAAATTATCAGCGCAATTTTTGGCCACTTAACATTAATTTTGCAAAAAACGCTCAAACACGTCAATATTAGTATAAAGGGAGACACCTGAATGGATTAGTATCAATGGCATAACTTCAACACTAAAATGGGGGAAGACTGGACCTCAAAAATTTTAAATGGAAAAGGGTGTCAAACATGACACAGTTCGAAAGGCCTTTCAATTCTCTTTTCAACAGTCTTTTTATTTTTCAAATCTGATCATTAGTTCCAGAGAAATTTTGTTTAAAACAAATTTTATCAGGAGTTCAAAATTGCAATCAAGTAGGTATAAACAAATGACAGAAACTTAATAAACAATTCTTTCTACAAGTTGTTTGTAATAAACAAGTAATTTGTAAGTTAGATTTCTATTTGTGGGGTTATTTGAAGTCTAAAGTTTATGCCACGCTACCCGAATCTTTGAAAGATTTACGGCTCCAAAATTTTGAGCAAAATCTTTATTACTGTATGGAAGTTGGTGGTAGTCATTTTGAACACCTAATAAACTGATACTTGAGTTTCTGTCATTTGTTTAAGCCTACTTGATTGCAGTTTTGTACTCCTGATAAAATTTGTTTTAAACGAAATTTCTCTGGAACTAATTGATCGGATTTGAAAAATAAAAAACTATTGAAAAGAGAATTGAAATGCCTTTCGAACTGTGTCATGTTTGACACCCTTTTCCATTTAAAATTTTTGAGGTGCAGTCCACCTCCATTTTAGGGTTGAAGTTATGCCAATGGTACTAATCCATTCAGGTGTCCCCCTTTATACTAAAATTGACGTGTTCACTGGGCCACCCTGTATTAGATAGGCACAACATCTGTAGCGTAAGTAGCCGTTATTTTAAAGAAGAATAAATCCAGCTCTGTTTTCCTTACACCAATATTTTCTTGAACATCCTCCCAGTGTGACTGATTCATTACCAACCCCTTTCCCCACCCCGTTGCGGTGGAGCCCATTTGAAAATTAGCCCCGCTCCGGTGTAGCGAGTCCAATGCACAAAACATTTCCGCCAGTAATTTCAGAGGCTACGTGATCAATCTTGGCATTGACAGCTGCGGAATGGCTGGAGCCGGAGCGACATGTTTACATACTGCGCCGTCTCGCAGCGATTCGCGAATGTTTCCCACTGACAGCTCCGCTCCCCAACTGCCACCTGTCAATTGTTCCAAATGGTAATTGCCCTTCACGGAAACTTATTAACCTCACACACCGGAGAGGAAATTAAAACGGGTCAAATATACATATACTCGTTTCGTTTCCCGTGATAGTCATCTCGTCAAAAAGAAGTCACTAATTAATCATATATAGTCGAAATTTTTAAGCAGTAGAGAGACGTCATCAATATTTGTAACTAGATTATGACGTCACGAATAACAAAGTTTATATGTGCATTAGTTTAGAAAATGTGTTGCGTGTTGCATATGTCAATGCCAAATTTAATAACAACAAATAAAATGATAACATACCTCGCACTGCTTTTAACGGCGGTAATGGTCCACCGTGTGCCAGTTCTTTTTCAAAATATGCAATCGCATTTGCAGTTAGCACTTGCGACTGCTTCGATAATGCTTTAGGCATTATTACTTACGCTAATAAAATAAACGTATAACAAGAAACAAAGAACACGAATACGAACAATAATAAGGAACAATACAACTTAAACGAACAAACTAAGGTTTTATATTATATTATTTGACAACTCAATCGATCGGCGTGACAAGAAACAAATATATGTAAACATATTTTATTTGAATCATAGCCCACGTGTGTTAAAAAAAATACACTGCACTTATTATAAATAAATTGAAATGTCATTAAATACCTTATATTTTAATTTGAAATAATAGTAAATATCATAAATAAGTAATTTTTTTATGATATCTTTTTTTACTACTTGGTTTTCTAAATAAAAACATCTTTCGAAAATTTCTACAAGTTTTATTTCATTTTGTAACGTTTTTTTTTTTCAGGTCTATGACGTCTCTCTACTGCTTAAAAAATTCTACTATAATTAATAATATAATAATGTGTCCCCGTACCTCCAAAGCGGAGTATAGGGCAACCGAACTCACCGAGCCGCAGTTCTAACTACCGTACTGTCGGTTGTTTCATGTCAGCGCTACTTCTATTTAAGATGTATAGATAGCAAGTCTGTAGCATCCGAGTGTGATACACAAGTAGCTGTGTTTTTTATTTTACGACAAATCACACGTTGTCGTTCACTAGGACTTAAACCTACGATCTCAAGTTCGAATGACGTCACAGCGAGATAGAGATGTGCGCTAGCTCGCTCAGCCATCCAGCCGACTTGTCATATACTTGTCGTTAATTTAAAACAAAATTTAATATCTACACAATTAAAAAATGTCAAATTTTTTTAAATAGGTATTTCAGGAAAAGGTCATATTACTTATGTAGTAATAGTCGATTCGCGAATGTTTCCTCATTGACAGCTCCCAACTGCCACCTGCCAATTGTTCCAAACGGTAATTGCCCTTCACGGAAACTTATTAACCTCACAAACCGGAGAGGAAATTAAAACGGTTTCAAAAATACATATACTCGTTTCGCTTCCCCGGTAACACCAACACCTCGTCAAAAAGAAGTCACTAATTAATCATATACTTGTCGTTAATTTAAAACAGGACAGGATTATACCACAGAATAGTTACACACAGAAGCGACACTCCGTGTCGGTACCTTTCATGTTCCGCTAGTCAGTTCTACGACCTTGAAGCATTGTGTAGACTTTTAAATTTGTGCTCTTTCCTTACCTCTCTCTCTGATGTGAGGAAACTTTCCGATTTTAAACAATGGGCCCTTTAAATTTGTGCACCTTCCCCATCTCTCTCTCTAGTTTTCGCTTCTCTGTTTTACTGTCGCTTCTGTATAAACCTATTCAGTGATTATACTTTAATAATCTGCTATATTCTGTACAGGGTGAATACTAAAAACTTTGACATAAGGAATTAACATAGATAAACAGTTTTTTGCTATTATCATCAATCCTGCTATATATAATAGAGTATATGATATGATTAGTTAGATTGTTTAATTTTGCATCTACCGATATCAAATATCAGGGAATATGACGTACATAATTCAAAGATTATTAGCCGTAAAATTATTAAATTGTATATTTGAAACTGCTATAGCATCTAGTTGTGGACCTCCCTTTTTTATTGTAATTAGCCGTAACGGAAGAACACTTTGCTCCTAGTATTTTCTTTATTTTTCGCATAACTGAAAATTAATTGTAATTGTAGTTGTAGTAAATATTCTGTTCATGTATAGATCCACCTAATTCCAAAAATAGTAATCGTTACCCTAAAATGCATTCCAAATGCCTAATCTGAACTAAAACCTAAACTGACTTGCATCTGATTTTGTCAGACAAATGAACGAAACTGAACCCTAACTACGACTCCTGCTTTTTATTCTATAAAAAATGTAAGGTTAGCAATATAACTTTTACGCACATCGTACGAGGAACAGTAATAAAAGATTAGCAGGCAGTAACCTTTAGGAAATATAACTTATCCACGCCTTCCACAGTGCAAGCTTATTGAAACGGACTTTGAATTGTGAAACCTTTTAAAAAACAATTAAAGGGCTGGTTTTCAATCGTCTGTCAACGTTCCTGCTAACTACTAAACAGAGTAAATTTATCTGGCTGGTAAACTCCATGTGAAAACGCGTTTTACAATATGAATTTATCTGGATGATAAGTAACAGCCAGATTTAATTCTCAACCCTTAAGTTGGTAATAATTTTCATTTATATTTGCTATATTCTTATATAAACAATTGTCATTGTAAACAAATTATGAATTTTGTATTAATTTTAACTAAAAAAATATCAATGGTTGACAGTTTGGATCGGTGAAGTTTCAACTGGATAATTGCAAAACTTCTGTGAATATAATTTTGGTCCTTAATTATAAATATATTTACAAAATATTATATGCTACTCATATTTTTACTTATCTGCTAGTAGAAAACCGAATAATATTTTCTATATTTTGTAATAAAATACATTGCTGTATTTTTACTAAATCTAATTCTTTTGAATATTAAAAATAAACTTAAAGTCTCCTATACACCACATTAACAAAATCTATTAATTCTTTTTCGTAATAACTCATACAGAATACATTGTACTAATTCCCTATTTTGACAATATAAACTGTCAATAATTTGATAAATGCTACATGATATTTTACATTTGGCCATCAACTTCGTAAATTTATCCTACTCGAAAATTTTTATCGGCAGCATAAACTAGCTGTCAGTTTATCCTCTTGACATCTAAGATTTATCCTCTAGTAACGCTAACAAGATATTGCAACCCGAAATTTGAGGTTACAATGAGAATTACTTTAATAGAGACTTATCAGACACTTATCAGCACATTGAAAAACCGGCCCTTAGAATAATTCGTAACTACAATAAGAAGGGTAGGGACTAGATAAGTTTGGTAAAAATATGACTTTGCAAGTTGCAACTTTTAAATGGGATTCGGTGCAATAATTTTGCGAATTAGAGATTTTATTTAATTAGTAAGCAAATCAGCAAACAAAGAAAGATAAATCCGTAGTTTAATCCAGGAAATAAATGTCACAATAAGTAAAAAGAATAGCTGCAGTTAAAATAACCACTAAACAGCAAACGTGCGTTCAAAGAACATTTAATATTCCTCCTCATCACGGCTTAGCGCATAAATTTAAACTAATATCCCTCGTTCTGCAAAACACGGCATTTCTTTAATGAATACATGGCAGTGTGCCTCTCTTTTGTTTCTTCGCTGTTTATTCGTCGCTAGGATACGTTGTCGGAGCTTCCTTCCCTTGCTGTTGTTTACATTGTTCTTATGTTGTTTTATGTTGTTCACACGCAATCTTGCAGATATTCAAGATTTGGTGCTGGCGCTAAATTACAAGTTTAATAGCTGGCGTAATTAACTTGGCCCACTGCGGAACGTGGAATGTTCATAACGAATATGGAAATTGTTAAATCGCCCAAAAATTAACAATGAACAGAGAAAGAAATAGTTGTTTATTAGTATATTTGTAATATCTTTAATTATAATAAATAAGTAACAACGGTGTAGCTCAAGAAAATTCTACCGCTGCCACCAAATTGTGATCTATAAGAAATTATATAAATTAAAGTTAGTTTTTAATATTATTATGTTTAAATTAAGTAAAACGATTGATTTATACTTACTTGAAGTATGATTAATTTGATTTATTTATTTAATATTAATACTTAAAAGGAATTAAAAAGGCTGAAAGGTTCGTAACCCTAGTAACTATGGACTTTATTAACTCTGCACACTAATTTATTCTTACAAACTACAATAAAATAAATAATAATAATATATTCTTCTGGAAAATGTAGATCTGACACTTGAGGTTATTTTAATAAATTTTAAATCTAAGTTTTGATTTGTCTTAAGACCGTGAAACCAAACGAGAGAGTCCACTGTACAATATCGAATTTTGATAGTCTTTAACTCTGTAAATGCCTCAAGATGAATGCCTTATTCTGATTGCGAGAACAACAAGATTTGACACCGCTATCGTTCTGCCACGTTGTTGTTGTATTATAGCTGCCGTTTCATCATGGAAAAGTATACCATTAAATAACGCATCGAAATTGTGAAAATTTATTATCAAAATTCGTCCTCAATTCGCCAAACTTTACGTGAAATTTATCCATCCTACTGAAAGTACAATTCAACGACTGATTACAAAATTTTATGAAACTGGTTCAGTTGTAGATCGGGCAGTGCCTGTGCTTCGTCAAAACTTTCGGTCAATCGAAAATATTGCTGCTATTGAATAAAGTATACATAAGAACAGAAATATTTCAGTTTTCATGACTATCAAAGGCGAGAGGTATCGAGAGATGGTAATTAGTGTATAGTATAGTAATAAGGACATAGACGAAATGTGGTTCCAGCAAATAGCGATACGTATTACACAGCGGGTAACACAGTGGAATTATTGCGAGAAAAGTTTCCAGGGTGCGTTATTTCGAGAAGAAGGGACATCAATTGGCCAGCAAGGTCATGTAATTTAACGCTCTTAGATTTTTTCTTTAGGTTTACGTTAAATCTCTGGTCTATACCAATAAGCCAGCAACAATTAACAATATGGAGAAGATCATTATTGGAACCATTACTGAAATCCAGCCCGAATTATACCAAAATGTAATCGCAAACCTAATGGCATTAAATTTTTTTCAAATCGCAATAAAAATTCTTGATCCAACTCATGTACAAGTCTTTGTATTTAATTTTAAAGATTAGGCGTACCAGTTGATAGATCCTATACTATTAGAAGATTATAAAATAATTCGTAAAGATAATCATACTTTTCATAACCGTGGTATATACATAATTTCTACACCTTATCATCTAAGACAACATTCCTAGATGGAACAGTGCCTCAAGTACCTCAAGGTTTTTTTTGTTTCGTCACTAATTTTACTTGCATTTTTAACAGTATACGTAAGGAACGTCCATCTTATAGTGGGTTCCGAACCACTCGGATACAGCAGAATTTTTATTTGCGTAAATGTTGGAGAAGATGCTATATGAAGTTCACAAGCTCCGAGCTCAAAAAAAAAATTTCATTGAGAAATTATTAGAGAAATTGAAAAAGTAATTATATAAACAACGTAAATAACTGGTAAATGTATTTCTTGATTGCGTTAGTTGTGTTTGATAAACAATCCAACGTTATAATGAAATCTATTACTCAGCTAATTAATAGAACCTGAAACGTTGCTGCTAATAAATACTTGTTGCTATAAACTACGCATTTACCCTCTCAGTGATTGTTTACATGAAATGAATACATAGCTTTGTGAAATCGCAATTGCAAGATATGCCGCTGTTTGCTCACAATATTGAATAATTCATACGTAATTACATTGTGCAAAATGGGGCTGTAAATAATTGCTAAATTTCTTTGAATTAAATTGGAAGTAATCAATAAAGCTCTACAAGGGAAAAGAGGTAAATTAAATGCTGTATTCTTTGAGGAAGCAAAGAATTCCAATTACATTATGAAACGAGCATTATTTGCATTTTAATGAAGTAAAGTCTTTACCGACCTACATAGTACAAGGATTTATTTGTAGTGTAATAATATAGAGTTGTTTATTTGTCTAGGCTGTAGGATCGTTGAGATCTTGAGGTCGGTTTCTGAGCTTGCGATTTTTATTTGTTACAAATATTATTCGGGTAGGAGGTTTTTTCCACGCATTCCAGTTTCTCTCCTAATAGAGTAGTAAGAAAAAAGTTATCTATACTCTATTTCCCGCAGTTGATCCTCACGTTATCAATTGTAACCATGCGATTCACATCGATGGGAATGAAGGGGGATTCAAAAATTGTGTCATTTCCAAAGTAAATAAAAGTCAAAATTGACAGAAAATTGCCGACGCCAAAATCAACTTTATCAATGACAGGAATGATATGGAGGACATATTAAAGTTTTTTAAATATTTGAAAATATCCGTTACTGCGATTGCACTATTTTTTTTTTTTAATTCTTTTAATGTAGAAGTTCAAAAAATGTCATTATTTCTTTCCTGGGTGTATTGCTGGAGAGAAAAGAAGATGAATCTTTTCTCGCACAACACCATCTTTCTCAGATATTCTGTACTATTAAATTTCTGATGAAGAGAGCTTCGGAACTTTGTTATCCTGATAAATTAGAAGAATAGAAACAAATTGCTAATATTTCCATAAAAAATGATTTCCCAATGTCATCAATTAAGCGATGCATAAAACCAAGAAGGTAAAGTGTAAAGAAGAACAATAAAATATCGTTTTCTTCATTTGTCAAAATAAATGTTAAAGACGTCATCCTTCTTCAGTCTTTAGGGATTGCTTTGGAGGATTTTTATGAAATAAAATTTCAAGACATAAAAATTATTTCAAGATCTATATCTCTTAACACGAGAATAATTAGAGAAGACATTGAAATCTTTAACATTTGTCATTTATCTCCATATATTTCTTCCACCTCTTTGTTATTTCTTCTCCTCCATTGGTTCCCTTCTTTAATTCTTGCTATATTAAAATTTTCAAAATCAAAACAAATAATTTACGTTTAAGATGAGAAAGTTTCTTTCTCATTTAACTTATTTTTGTGAAGAAGTCATCTAACCTCGTTTGTATTTTCCTGTTTCGTATATTCTATAAAATGATCCTTAGTTCATAAACTCCACGTGGTAAAGAAATTTAAGCGATTTCCTAGAAACTTAATTTTATTGTTTGTTTACCTCACCACAAAATCACTTTTGACCTTTAAGTCAAACTACGATGAAACTGGTTAACTATCATCAGACGCCTAGTTTCATAGGCAATGTAGGTAAATTATACTAGAACATACATAAGAGATTAAAAGAGAATTTAAAAAATAATAGAAATAAATACGACGTACTAGAAGAACATATAAAAAAAAAATCAAATTTCGTTTCCGAGTATACTCTGTGTTTGTGTTAACTGCTCATAAAATTTCCAGGTGCTGTGATTTACTTTTTACTTTACGAGTTCATCAGATATCTAACAGCTGCTCTAAACTTACGTTTTATCCTCAACTCAGATCTTTTGAAGACGAAGAAGCAAATATTCGCATTTTATCCTTTAACATTGCTTAGTTAAATTTTTTGTACATTTAAATATTTTTAAAACTGTATTCCTAATTGAAAATTACATTATAGAGGCTGATGATGATGTTGACTAGCATCGAAACGTCGTCAGAATAAAATAAAAAATTATGAAATAGCTATTTTTGTAAACAAAGGTGGTTATTTAATGCATACGAAAATTTCAAAACGAGACAAAGGCGAGTTAAATAACCACCTAGTTTCCTTACGTGTTTCATACAATATTTTTTCTGCTTCAGTTTGGATAAGAACAAAAATATATTTGAATTTACGATTTTTTGACATTTCCAAAATTAACGAAAAAGACAATACCAAAGACTGCTTAACTTTGTGCGTTACTAAATTACTACAACAAAATTGTTGGTTATAAACTAATAAACGATATAAAATAAAGTTGTCATTTATGTTTTTTGAATTGTAAGATTCGAATCTCTGTGAATCTAATAAAGGTAATAACTATATTATTAATATTTATAAAGATAATCAGAACGAAATATACTGTTTTTGTAGTTGTCAATGTTTCTATATATTGATTTCGCGTGAAACAATTTCATTATTTCACTAGTAAAATCATGGAATCAATCATCTAAGTAAATTAATGAAATAAAGAGTATCTTATTAAACGTAGAAAAAATATTTTTTACTTTTTTCTTTGATTCTAAGCAACAAACCTACCAATAAAAATTGTAATACTTATCTCGTCAGTGAGATGTTTTTCATTACTCATTCATAATTAATTTATTTTCATATTTGTCTTGAAAAGACTAACCTTTCTGCTATATGCAGTAAATAACTATTTCACCGAGTTTTCTTGAAGAAATATTATCATAAACTGTTAATCTTTATTATTTAGTTTAATAATAGATGTTTAACTATCGAAAATCTAATAGTCAATAAGATAATGGAAGTCAAAATAAAATATATTATTAAATCAAAAAGAATCATTAACATCTACATGGAAATAAAAGTGTCTTTATCACTTTAAATCTTTTAAAAGCTTAAATTAACTTTGAAAGCTCCTGTACATAGCGCTTATCTATGAAATGAATAGATTTTCACCCGGTGTTAGCGGCTTGTGTTATTTTTACCGTTTTGAATGGCGCTGAAAGCCCTGGGCTCGGGTTAGGCAATGTTTTCAGATGAAGCGATGCGCTGCAAACATCAGCCGACTAATTGGTTTCATGCTGATGGAGCACAAATGCCACTCTGATCTAATTACGTAATTAAATGAACAAAATACGCGGTAAACACACTCACACAAACCGCACACGTGGAGGGTATATTCCTCCAATCTGCAGCTCTGAAGGTTAATACAAATGAGGTTCACTACACTGCTAGAAGCTTCTCAGAATTACAATATGCATTGTTTGATAGATGTATTTATAACGTATGATATCATTATCAAGTTGGGATTATAATAGACTTGTCCTTCAATTAATTCTACACTTTTCTTAGGTGTTTCTTCTAGTTATGATATATTTATACCGTAGATAAATTAATACATACAGAATTATAGTAGATATATATAACAATTATTATAATACTGAGGGGGGTAAAGCCACCTCCCTAGATTTGATGGTGAATTAAAAATAATAGTAGACATATAAAAGTTTTATTACGAAGCTAATTTTATAGGTAAAAAAGAGGTAAAATAGCAAGAAGCAGGTACTCTTAAGTAAGATAGAAAAATATGCTGAAAAATTTGGAAAAGAAAACCTGAAGAAGAAAACAGATCAGCAAAACCAAGTCACAACCATAACCTTACACCGAAAGGTAGGTTCCAAGATTAAGTAAGTAAATAATAAATGATATTTGGAGTCTACGGATAAATTATAATTAAAAAAAACTAAAATTTAACCTTAAAATTAATTTTATAAAGTACTAAATACGTATTTCAAGAACTAAGTTCTCATCATCAGTATTATAAGTGAAAAGGATTTAACAGAGTAGTTAAGATTACTCAACATGTCAACTATGCCAGAAGTCCTAACAACTATGAGTTGACTAACATTAAAAAACTCACGAAGAACAGAAACAAGCAGAGATTTATTAAATAATCTAGTAAGAAACATTTTAATTCGTTACGCCTGACACTGAAAGGTGCAAAAAGCTGGACCTTTTTTGTTTAAATCGATCCTGCAATGTCTAATTTGTAATATATATTTTTTTATTTACATTTTATGTTTTGTAATATCGTTTTAAGGTATCATGCTAAAAAAAAGTCGCAAAAATATTGTAGTTTGGCGCGTTTGAAAATTGGTAAAGTGGACAGTATATGATGTAAAGCATTATATTTGCAAAAGATTATTCAATTTGTCAGTTTGCATGTTGATACATTATATTTGACGTTTGAAACGAAGTGAAGTTGGGTAAGAACCTTGATACGTCACTGAACAAGAGTAGAGTGGAGTAATTCAGCCGCGTTTTAAAGGATATCATTTTTAAGTGCAGTTTTTTTTATTGAAAGTCAATTTGAGGTCTAATATTTCTATTGATTAAAGCTAAAAATGAGAAATCGTGCAAGACCTCATTGAGTTCCCAAGTACTTCGACTCAAATTATTCCGAAGTTCAAATTCAACTATACCAACTATAAACCAATATCATTGTCTCTAGTGATACAGAACTACTATAATATGTAATTTGTAGATACATTACAGTCTATAACCCCAATATAATGCAAGTCATGAAGCCACCAAGCACTTGAAGACCTGCTCCTAGGAACGTAGTATTGTGTTTGGTTGTGTTTTATTTGAGGCCAGCTCCACCGCTTTGTGTACAACTATCGCAGCGGGAAGTTTGAGGAGTTGTTTTGGAATGATTGATTTAGAGGGCAGCAGCTGCGGAACCAGCCTGTCCCTCCCGGCTGCCAATGCCAGAGCTGTTCGCACTGTCGATACAATTTGCAGCTGAATTGCATTGTTACCGAAATTAAAATTTCTGTTCCGAATGAATGCGTTCTCAAAAATTGATATTTGTGGAACTGTAGTCGATGGGAAAAGCGATGGTATTCACAATTGTTAAGCTGTACTGCCTGCATGTATAATTTTGTTATTAATAATATTAGTAATAATCTCTACTATGTATTAAATATAGGTACAATAAATTTTTGTATGAATGTACGGCACAAGACCGTAAGTACTTATTTATTGTTTAGTCTAATACAGGTCAGTATCAGAGTGTCGCACAATCATTTAGAAAAATGTTTACACATTCGTCATCTTTGAGAAGGATTAAGACAAAGAAGTTATCGTGTAGCCAAGTGAGATGAAATATTCAAAATAGTTCAGAAGTTCCTACGATCACGCGCTTAGATCGTGGACTATCCCCGAAACACTATAGTTTTGAAGGAGTGAAGAGAGATATTTTTGTATATAACCCGAGGTAAAATATGAACTCGAGGAGTCGTCACCAAGACCCCCTAGTATACCTCTGAAACCGCAATTGTGCGCGCTGGTTTATCAACATTCACTTGGGTATAAATAAACAATACACAGCCATGGTAGGTCTCCGGTACCATGGAGGCATGCGGCTATTCAGTGGCAATGGGGTATTCCAAGCCTACGGCTTTTAAAGAAATTCTTATTGGATATCATTGTTTACCATATGTAAGTAATATTAAAGTGAATATAATCATTATTTTTCTGATTTTTAATACCATAATATCAAAATGAAATTGTAATGCATTTGAATCGAGTACGTAAAATTCAGTATCAGCCTTGTTGTGACGAAGAAGGCACTCGCTTCAGCCTATTGGCTCTTGTTCGAACGCGCCACGCCTCTGACTCAGACCTACGAATGATGTTCTCAGCTGATTCTCAGTGCCTGTGACGTCACACGCACGGCCGATTTTCTAGGGGGTAATTTATTGAAACTTAAAAAAAAAATTCTGGCGTGTTTGAAACCTTTCGGTGAAAAGAAAAAATACCGGTCTCATATTTTTATGCATAGAATAACATATTAAAAAATGAAAAAAACTTGGAATACCCCATTGCACTAGACTCGCCAGATCAGCTGGGTGTCTACCCCAATAGGCATTAGAACAACTGATCAGACCTACGCAAACCAACACGCATACCTTTACAACTGTCAATGACTTTCAATATCGGTTTAGTCAGAGGCTCTCAATTTAACTATGTATAATTATAAAAAAAATATTGGGACAACTGTTTATGAATTGAATGTAATCTTTTATATAATTGTTATATTGTTAGATTGTCTCTGTACCTGAGGTTTCGGCTGTGGTTTCCCTCATGTGCATAAGGTGAATACCAGAGAGCGTAATATCACACAGCACTATATGATCAATTAATTAAGGGGAGGATTAAAGATTTAGATGACGATGATAACTGGTGCTATTTTGTACTATACTTCTATATCACTGTAATGTTATAATAACTGTCACCTACAGAGCTCTATAACTTCGACTCGTATAGAATGACGATTTTAGTATTCTGTAACTTATTCTATAACCGATCTCTCTATAGAAACAACTTTATAGAGTAACTAATTTCACGAAAGTTGTGACACTTCATATTTCCAGCAAGTTATAATACTTTCGGAACAATATTTTTTATAGAAGGTAAATAAATATGAAATATATGTATATTATAAAATTTAACAATTTAAGTAGTAGCTATTTATGTAATAGTAAGGAAACGAAGGTGGTTATTTAAGGCATGAGAAAATTACAAAACGAGACGAAGGCGAGTTTTGTATGAGCAGAAGTTAAATTCGTAGATATTTCATTATGTAACATAGTGTAACAATATATTCCAAATAAACACACAAAATTCAAATTCTAACCGATCGGCAGTCAAGTTACGGTTTTAAAAAAGAAGTGTACTGCTGTCAACAATAGAATCGAGGATTAGTACATTGATAGCAGCGTACCTTCTTATTAGCATAATTTTTAATGTTATTCATTATTTTTTTTTTGCATGTTATCCTTCGTTATATTAATTTTCTGTGATTTTAATAAATAATTTTATAATTTCAAGCTTCGGTATATGTCTTGTTCACAATATCATACATTTCTGTTCATTTGCTTAAAGAATGTAGATTTCCAGACGGCGATAAGTGATTTCCTTTCTCAAAATGGGGCGGTAGGGTAAATAAGTTTGGGAATCACTGTTATAGTGCTTATAGACTTTATGGAAGCATACAGAATAGCACCCTTAGTTGACACAGCATAACAAAACAGTACGATGGAACGCGATTAAATTACATAAAATGTAAATATTATTTAGCAATCGGATTAAATATTTTGTTTAGTTCGTTTAGCTGAACACATCGCAATCAGAGCCATTAGCTGTGAAGTAGGTGCGTCCATCTTCATCAGACGGTGGAACGCGACTCTTACAAAATTTGATAAGTTTTTTAGAGCTGAGCGGAAATCACCTCTGCCCTCCTTTCTATATTTTGTAAAAACGAAATGTCTTTTTAGACACTTTCTCACGAATCCAGAATGACAGGCGATAAATTTTAACCTTTATTTCTAAAACAAACACATGTCGATTCTGGATGCAAGATCAATTGTCTGTACGCTCAGATCCACAATAACTTATGGAAAACATTCAATATTGTTATAATAGTTGGAAACTAGTTATAAGTTGAACGCTCTTTTCAGATTTTATTATAACAACTACAGAGTACGTACTTTTGCTTAATACAAACATAAAGGTTTTTAGTTTTAGTTTTATGTTTCACGTTTTAGTTTTAGTGACCTTGTAGCATTGGTTTCTGATACAAGCATTCACAAATCAGTATTTAGTTTTGGTTTTAGCATAGAACATTGCAAACTCCAAACTTGATTTTAGTTTTATGTTTTATATTTAAGAACGAACTAATAGGAAGGATCGTAGAAAGAAATAGCGATATATGGTTGTTCTTGTCTGTAACTGTCAAGTTGCAATATAATTTTTGTATTACAACATATCTATTTACATATTTTCTTTATATTTACCTTTTTTCTTGTTTTATATGAAGTGCAAATCAAAACAAAACAACTGTCAACCACGTGGGATCATGAATCACGCAATGTGCTGGCTTCCTGTTTTACCGATTTCTTTAATCTGTGTCTTTATTTACCAATAGGTGTCACTACCTACTAAAACCACGACTAAAACATGATTTGTGAATGCTACTGCAGATTGCCGTAAAACATAAAACGTAAAACTAACACTAATTTTGATTTGTGAATGGGCCTTTAGAACATCTAATAAAAGTAATGAAGATAAATACTTTTGTAAGTCCTGACTCTTTTGTAGGCAGCGTTTTGTTTTGGATAAAAGAGTTTGCGCCGATATTGAAGTATTTCACAGTTTGCTTTTAAGTTAACTGCCGAACGTCAGGCAGAGTGATAGATGGATACCCACATAATTTGAAATTTACAATACTTAAATTTTGTAGGAGAATTAGTTATTCAAATTATTCTGTGAGTAAAATTATAAAAATCAGACTTTCAAGTTAATTCAACAAGACATTAATTTAGTATTCTTGAATAAATTTTAATATTTATCTAAATTTAATAAAAACTGAACTCAAAATTAATACAAAGGTTTTCTATAATAAGGTTATCATTGATTTTTAGACATTAATATGCAATTGAAAATATTTTACAAATACAGGTGTCCGTTTTAAGAAGCTAACCAATGGGATCTCGAGAATATTAAGAGATACGAAGTCGGTTAAATTGGGGTAAAGTTGCTGCATTAGTTGGCCATTTTGATCATGTTTATGTTTTTCCGAAAAAACGCATAGGTCAGTAGATATGAGCAAAAAACTGATTTTGGCCAATTTACTTTTTGATTTATAACTTTCTCGTTTCAATTCATACAAGTTTCTAGTTTGCACAATCTAAAGACTTTTTTTTTACGAAGAATTGACAGCGGAACACTTTTTGAGAAATTCATACTAATTTTCAATTTTCATATGGGGCTCAAAGTTGCCTCTAGTTTTTTAAATAGATTTTTTTTACTTTAACTAAACAAAAAAAATTTAGAGAATTATTGATTTAATTCAATTTCGTTCAAATCAAAAATGTTTTGTTTCAAACAAATTTTTACAGTTTAATTCAATATTCGCCTAAATTTCTATAAAACAAGAGCAAATACGTCGAAGGCGACAGTAGCCTTTTTAAATAACGCTGAGGATATGTTTCTAAAGTAATCTGCTTATTTCGATGAGCAGCATATTAAAATCCTAACTAATTGAATTGATTAGTCAATATTTTATTGGAAACAAAAGATTTTCCATTTTGTTTGCAAAGCACACTTGACTGAAATGAATAAAATAAATATTTTTTTAATTTCTTAGTTTTTTTAGCTTTACTTTAATGTACATGTGTTTTATATAATTGGAAAGAGAAAAAATCTCTATTTAATAGTTTTTTAATGCCCGATCGTGCAAAAACTTAAATTGTAATGCCTTGAAAATCCGACTGTGTACAAATTGATTTAATTAATTTAATATCGGAAATAGAAAAAATATGTAGGTATATTATATTCTTTGTTTGATTTACCGACAATATTTTATTCGTTCTATTAAAATTCAAGTAAGATTGTCACTCGTTCTGTTTCTATTAGGAACCTGAAAAGAAAAGAAAACTGAAAATAAATGTAAGTTGTGTTTCGTATCTCGAATCAACTATCTGGTAGATCTATCTATCCTGACCGCATAGCAAATCAGTCCTGCTAGACTAGTTTATTCCTGCTGAGAGCTACAAATATCCCGGCTATAAATGCTGAAATACTGAAAACTGAAGGAATACCGCATTCAGTACACGACGCCGATCGATCGCCTGCCACGCAGTTATTCCTTGCCACTTTATTAGAATTTCATAGAGAATCACTTTGAGGAGCCCGGATACAAACAGGAATTTTAATTAAAGGGCATACCTGAGGGTACGCTCCATTCTTAAAATTCAATTCTTTTAACTCGTTTTTAATTAAATGTTTTTAATTTGTACTAAACGCTTTCCAAAGAAATGCATTATTTTTATTATTACTCTGTGAAATGAAAGAGGATTTATTCTAAATGTTGAATTAAGTTTGGAAAATTGAAATTCAAAAGAAATACAGATATAAATGAAGCTAAAATTTCTTGACTAGGGCAGAGATGGAAGAGAATATTTTTTTAAGAAACTCCAGATTTAATAAATAAATACGTAAAACTATCTGTTCCTTTGTCCCGAATATTTCTTCTAAATAACTTTTTTGCTAATACCAATAGTTTTAGAATAAATAGAGGAGTTCCATTTTGACAAAATGTGCTGTAAAAATAATAAAAATAATACACCCAATCAGTGTCAAAAAAACTTAGATTTCCCTTGTCCGTGAGTTTAATTTAATTGTTTATTATTTATTAAAATTTAAATCATATAAATCAGTATAATAATAATAGTATATTGTGTTATTAAGAGTAAAAGTGATACTTTGTGTGGCGAGCATGGAAGTTTGCACTACGAGCAAAGCGAGTCGGACAATTGTATGCGAGGCACACAAAGATACTTTTACTCTGAATAACACATGCTATTTTTTCTTCAAACTTAGAAATTTTAAAAAATAAACTACTATTTGACATTTAATATGTAGGTTACCTGTCAGTTATTCATAATTTTTAGTAACTTTATTCTTAGGTTATCTAGTTTTTATAGTGACATTTAAGGCGATATTACAGATTTTTATTGTACAAGTTACTTCTTATTGGCTGATTCTACATATGGCGGCGAAAAAATTATACGGCGGTTAGAATAAAAAATTATATTACGGAGGCATAGAAATTAAACTTCAACCTTGTCAATCACGTCACAGAAGATGTCACTTTTATGACGTTTGAAGAAAAAAAAGTATAATTGCCCAAACATCTTTTTACATAATAATAATAATAATAAAAAATAGTGAATTATTTAATGAAATTTAATTTAGAAAATATATGGCAGTATTGAAACACATAAAACTGTGTATGTATATAATAATTAAAAATATTTGTACAAAAATAAAAACAAATTATTGATTTTATGATTTTCGTACAATAAATATTCGTTCTATTGCAGCGCTCGCAAGCTCGTGCCACAAAATTACTCATCTGGGAAAATGACGTTCTCACACTTGATATGTAAATAACTATTACAATTGTCGTTCTTTTACTGCTCAAAAATTTCAGCTCAGCTCACTTTAAAATTATCTCACTTTAAGCTGAAGTGAGATGAGTCGTTGCTAAAAAACTAAACAAATACCAAATATATACATCGAAGAATAATCCTTTAGATTTAGACTAATTTGTAATATAACACGATATAATTAATGAATAACATTATATTTGTGCAACAACTAGAAAATCTGCAATTGCCCTCAATATTACCTTCAATTCAATAAATTTGAGTTTATGATAACAAACGTAATTAACATAATATCATAAACTGAAATACATTGAATTTAATCTATGATAATAGGGCATGTATAACATTACTTACATATCAAAACGAGGTATGCAAATAATAAATATGTATAATATTCGCATATAAACAAGACTAAATGAATAATTAACCAATATTGGTGAATTATGTTCAATAATCTGGAAAATGAAGGCTTGGTGTAATAATTTGTACGCAACATTATCTCTAAAACCAAATATTCAATATGGAAAATTCATGAGCTTTAGTTTAAATAATACAATAGGTGGTTTACAATTATACTGTGTTCATGTCACTCTGAGTAATATCTAGTAATATGAACATTATCTTTAGGAGAAGATAATTATTTTTTAATAATAAATATAATTTTAATTAAGTTTAACAAATTATAACTTTAAAATTATTTTTAAGTCCTCTTCTACTTTCGGTAGCCTTTTGACTAGAACCTGTGCAGTTTATTTTTCTCCTGGTTTCCGCATTAATTTTATTATTATATTCAGAAACATTAATCTGCTTTATGCAAAATTTTAATCCTCTTCTCTACATTGTTAATTTTCTACTAATGAAAATAAAGTAAAAATATTTTTTTTTCGAAATCGATACTAAAGTACAAGACATCACTCCGCGAATTTAGCCAAAGTAGTAGCTAAAGTAAAACTTTACAGAATCTTATGTCAAAATTTGACTTTACGGACTCATCTGTCAAACTGAATTAACCTATATTTTAATAGTATTATATTTTTGCAGTTTATTTTAGCACTACCTAAAATAATAAACATATTCTGTAATATTATTGGTTAATTTATTTATTATTTACCTTTGATAATAATTTATTTGATTTCCTGCTGACGACGTCAGAAATAAAAATTGACATTAATTTTGTACACTTTGTCCTGAAAAAACCGCCAAATTCTGCGTTCTTATCACGCTAATTCTAACTTTAAATTAAAAAATCTAGTTAAAATAACGCAAAATTTGACGTTTGTTTTCTATTTATTCATGGAAACTGCTCTTTTCAGGTATAAGTATACAAATTTATTGCCAACATAGGAATTTTATTTTTTCACTAAAAAGTAACTTAAAAATATCAGTGTTTGTATTTTTATGTAGATTCCAAATATGTAAAATATATACTAGTTCCATTTAAAATAATGTTTGGCTAATTTTAATAGTTATGTAAAATAGAAATTGTTTGCTAATTTAACCAACCTCGTAGCTCTTATAGTTCTCGAAACAGCAATAGCGAACAAAATAAAATGAACACCGGTATATAAAAAAATATAACACATTTTTAATATCTTAGTGTTATACAATATGTTTTTAAAACTATTGCAATGTTATAAATGTTAATAATAAATACAGTAGAGAATATTTTTCCGTTGGAAATTTGCAGATATTTTTGTAAACATGTCGAGAAACAGTAACGCAGTTATTTATTCATTTGTGCGTTTGGTTTAAAGAAGGCGGTGAATGTTGTGTACTTTGGGATATTGTTCTTGTTATTTTTAGTGTAGACTGCATATTTATCAGCGTGAATATGGCTTGTACCTCGCAAGAAGACAAGAAAACAAAGAAAAATTGTGCCGTGTTCCTGACAGCCCGCACGCTCTAAAACGGAACAAATGAAACATCTTACACAATACACAACTCACCTTTGTGCAAACATAACAAAAACTCTTTCACATGATTGTTTCCAGATGAAAATGAGCAAAAACTGCATTGTTGCGACCTTATAACAAACACACGACAAATTACATTCATTGTTACATTCAATAAATATTTATTCCTTACTTATTTATCACCGCAATTTTTTTTTTTTTTAATAACTGGAGACTGTTTGTATCAGGGTTGTCAAAAACCATAATTTATTTAAAAATAAGAAATCATTGGTTTAAAAAAAAAATGATTTTTTTGATTTTTTTAATTTTTAAAGATATACCAGCATTATTGCACTTTTTAATTGCTTCAAAAAGTAATATGAATATTTTAATTCATAAACGAAAACGAAATCTGTAAAAAAAAACTTAAATCATGATGGTAGCGATCCAAAGATCATGTCATGACGGCCGCTAGCAGACATGTCAAGAATTGTTCGCAATGCTTCTATTGTGCTAACACTCGAAGATACGAGAACGTTCTCGAACTTAATTGCTCTACTTTAAGCCTGAGCAGGGGAGATCGTGAGGACAGTCTGATATTAATACGTGTAGTGAACGTAAATAGTTGGTGATATAAATATCTTGTACAAAAATAGTGCGTAGTGTTAAATGTTTAAATAAATAATCATAGTGTTTAAGTCTTTATTAATAATTATTATTCTTAAATTAGTGTTTATATTTGTTAATTCATAGTGTTTGTTATTTTTATTGTCTTTTATAATTTATTATTCGTTTATTAAACCTAGTTACATAAATAATAGTGTTTTAATTATTTTTTACACTTCACCTAAATAAATAAACATTACAGTATTATAGCACAGACAATCTCTAAACTTTGTCTTTGTTTGAGGTGTATAAATATCTACAGTGTTCATTCACTAGCAATCACCTTTTGAAATAACCTTGAAAAAGTGCGCTAAATTTAAAATTCTGTCATAATAACCTAATAAATTTAGTATTGAGAGCGACGTCGTCTGCAAATGCTATCAATTTATTGCCGTGTGGTACGGCAACAGTCCATTAAAATGTTTTCATAGACCTGGACCTAATATGGAGCCCAGTGGGACCCCGCATAACATGTTATATGTTGTTTGGTTGTTCTTCTGTCAAGATTTCCATTATCTTACGGACACATTATAGACACCATAGGGAAACTCTTGTAGAAACCTTCACTGAGGATAAACACGACGTATAATATATTTATCCTACGACCATTAAGATATTTGTTTGTTTTAAGTTTGTTATTGCTATGGATACATAGTAGATTGTAATAGTTATGTAAATAACTATAATAACAATAAAGTGTGGCAATGTCATTATCCCAGATGAATATTGTAGCGATCCCAAAGTCACAATCGCTAACAGACTTCTCAAAAATCGCTGTTCTTCTATAGTCTTTTTCAGGAAAATGTGATCGTACGTCATAATGTTCCCTGATGCAACGTTGCCAAGTATTTGTAGGGTACATTCAAGTGTTGATGGTTGCATAGTATACCACGTGTGTATATGTATATCATATTGTGAATTATTTACATAAAATAAATTTAATTTATTCAGCATCCCCCTCTGTATCTTCGTTTGTCACGTTCTTGTTCGAAATACCTTATTACAGAATTCACCATATTCTGTGCACAACTTCCTAAATTTTTTGCTCGATTTTTTGACATTTTTCAAAAATAATATTATTTTTTGACATTTCGAGAATGGCAACGTTGTACAGGATTACCAACCATTTATTAGTAAAAGACACTAAGTTCCATGTATTTTACTGGGTATAGGCTAGGGATAGTAACATTACTGTTTTGGGTACAATTTTATTACTAGGTCTGACGTACGATGACATTTTCGTGAAAAAGACTATATTGTAACGATGCGTTGAAGATACGAGAATATTCAAGAACTAATTAATACGCGTAGTGAACATAAATAATTGGTGGAAATAAATATTGTGTAAATAAATTACCTTTGATTCATGCTACAAACTATCATACTCGTTTGAAATGTGTACCATTCCATGCTTGTTGTATAATAGCATAACAAAACAACTAGGTTAGGTTGAAATAGGAAGGAACTATAATGAATTCCAGTGTAATAGGCATACGATATGCTTAATGCTAATTGTTTAGTCATTAATGATTGTAAGAGAAACAACAAGATACTAATATACATACTGTAGAAAGAGATAGCACAATGTTGTATACAATATAGAGTCGATTTTTCACAATTGATGAGTTGATACTCACGTCATTAATTTCTTCTGCAAGAATTATTAAACTTTTATCTAGCAACTTTGTCGTATACGCGGTGCATATATGAGACTTTTATTCGCTCTCTCATTATCGTACATGTTACAGAAGGATATTATGCAATCTAGCAGCAACCAACGACAAAAATTAAATAGAAACAAGAAGAGTAACTGCGGTAACGAATATATTGAAATATTAAAACAAAATACATAATACGCCAATCCTGCCATTTATGAAGGTGATATTCACCATTTATATTTATTCGTGCGTAGGTAGTTTCGTTAATTTAATATACAGGGTGGCCCAGTGAAAATTATCAGTGCAATTTTTGGCCACTTAACATCAATTTTGCAAAAAACGCTGGAACACGTCAATGGGGTGGACTGCACCTCAAAAATTTAAAATGGAAAATGGTGTCAAACATGACGCGGTTCAAAAGACCTTTCAATTCTCTTTTTAACAGTTTTTTTATTTTTCAAATCCGATCATTAGATTCAGAGAAATATCGTTTAAAACAAATATTATCAGATGTTTAAAATTGCAATCAAGTAGGCTTAAACAAATGACAGAAACTAAATAAACAATTCTTTCGAAAAGTAGTTTATAATAAACAAGTAATTTGTAAGTAAGATTTCTTTTTGTGGGGTTATTTGAAGTCTAAAGTTTATGCCACTACCCGAATTTTTAGATTTACGGCAACGTACCGTAGCTCCAAAATTTTGAGCAAAATCTTTATTATTGTATGGAAGTTGGAAATAGTCATTTTGAACACCTAATAAACTGATACTTGAGTTTCTGTCATTTGTTTATGCCTACTTGATTGTAGTTTTGCACACCTGATAAATTTTGTTTTAAACGATATTTCTCTGGCACGAATGATCGGATTTGAAAAATAAAAAAACTGTTGAAAAGAGAATTGAAAGGCCTTTCGAACTGTGTCATGTTTGACATCCTTTTCCATTTAAAATTTTTGAGGTGCAGTCCACACCCATTTTAGGGTTGAAGTTATGCCATTGGTACTAATCCATTCAGGTGTCCCCCTTTATACTAAAATTGACGTGTTCGAGCATTTTTTGCAAAATTGATGTTAAGTGGCCAAAAATTGCGCTGATAATTTTCGCTGGGCCACCCTGTATAACTCTTTTTGTATGTTTCATCTATTATTGTATTTGTATATAATACTGTCAGTTTTTGACATTTACTTCTTTCCTTTCTTCCCCAACGATTTGAATCACAGGATTACGATTTATGACTAGTTAAGTATAAAATAACAGATTCTATATGATCGTTGCTGTTTTCATGTAACAAGTTGTCACAAGATGAGCTTCCAGTAACTTAACACCCCTAGAAACAGACAATTTAGAAGAGGACCATTAAAACAAAATAGTCCTTTATATAGCATTCCTGCACAGACGCGCTATTAGTGTTTATACAAAATATGAAATTTTGCATGTGTTACTCCTGCCATCTCGCGGTTAATTTCCGGTATGTAAACTACGCTACTTAGCCGGAACATCCCTTAAACACTCCACTCCAGTGGCGGCTTGTACTATGGGGCACAGGGGCGCAGCCCTACTAATAATTGAAAATAAGCCAGTATTTGTGCGTGTCAATTTTAATTAATATCATATAATTCATCCCTCAATACAACACGGTTAGTTTGGGGGCTTTCATTGGTATATATTTAATATCATGTAATGCACCCTGCAATACACCGCTGAAAGTTTGGTGGATACATGGCTAGCTAGGGCACTCATAGTATTGCCCCGGTCTCCCACCACTTTTTCTCGAGTTTTCGCTATTTTGACCAATAGGAGCGTATTTCCATGACGCTAGAATAACTTGAAATGGGGCAGTGCCCAGAATTTAGGCGAAGATTTCCGAATGTGTCCGACAATTTCTGAGGTAATCAGTTAGCATTGTTTGTGGTAAAAGTTCATGTATTGAACGAAAATTACTTCTGATGATGATTTTGCAAATGTAGATGGTGCTTTATTAATGTTACAAATACGAAATAGTAATTATTTAACAACACCATTTTCTAAATGAGTCAAATTACTAAACATTACATGTACAATATCCATGACTAATGTAGAATGTGAGCACTCTTGTTCTACTTAAAAAATTAAAACATTTTTACAACACAATGATTTGAGATGGACGGTTTGCGCTAGCGATGTCAAACGAAAAATCTATGATGAAAACCTTCTTAAACAACAATGAAGTAATCGAACATTTCATTCATGCAAAAGAACGCAAGATGGATTTTATGTTTAAATTGTATTTACATATTTTTAATTTTTGTGCCCTATCTTATAAAATATCACCAGCCGCCACTGCTCCACTCCTAGGGCGACTTAGGGCAGAGTGGATGATGAAGTGGCACTTTTACGGCAAATCTGGGCGAATGAAGTAGCGAACAACGAAATGGGGTGTTTATGAGTATTGCGTTGTTAGTGCGCTAGTTATTGTTAATTGTCTGTTTTATTACGCGCGCCGGCAAGCTAAAGAGAAACTAGGAAATATCGAGCAATTAACGGAGATATATTGCTAAAAGGGTTATTTACAAAACATGAGCATCGATTGCTTGTTTTTACCTGCTGGAAATTGCATGTTTACTTTTTGCCCGATCTTGTTTTCTAGGACATTAAATTTAAATTAAATATTTATACGTTTCTGCTTTCAGTAATTTAGTTTCATTTTAACTTTAAAACATATAAATCTGATGAAACAACACCTGTCGCTATTATACATTTAATTTACTGTTATACTGCGCCATGTATTTTCCATAAAAAATACCTCATTCAATATTTCTATTTAATTTGTAAAGAACATAACTAAAATTTGAGAACTATAGTTCATAATCTATACGACAGGATAAAGAAATAGAGTGCATAATTCATTATGTTTATTTGTAAGTTATTGCCAAAATAATAATTAAACATGTCTGTATTTTCCCCAAGAAAAACGGAATCTATTTGAGTTCAATACATGAGTTATTTATATGTTTACAAAATTTTACATATATGCTGTTATCAAATTTCACGTAAATAAGATAAAATAAGTAAATGTGAAGTTTTTTTATAGTAAAATACAAATAAATATACAAGGAATGAATTTTAGTTACGCCAAAAATAAGTGTTTTCTTCGGTTTCCAATATAGTATAAGAAATTTGATGCAAGGAAATTTAATGTATGAATTGAGTTAAAAGTATTCTGAACAAACTAATTATTTATGGGTAGTTGCACCAATATAGCTTAAATTAAATTTCCCTTAAATAGACTATATCACATCGGAATAGAATGTCAAATGAACTATTTAATATGGCTGTCAAAATTTCGAATCGAATTTTGTTGTTTAAGTGTTGCTTAAAATTTAAGCCTTATTTGTGCAAAGAATTTTTTATAAAATATATTGTCTACACGGGGGGGGGGGGGGGGGGTGTTAGGAGGTAATGTGTTGGACACATCAGATTTTTTATTGCACTCTGCAGTGCCAAAAGGGCACGAAGAATTTTTTGAATTCTTGCATAACTCAAAAACTATTAGCCTTCAAATATTGAAATTTTGTTTAGGATACTGATTGGAGGATCGTATTTCAATTTCAATTGAAACAAATTTAAATGAAGTTGAGCAAAAAATGTGTATAATTTAATAGACGTACAAGAAATTTGTTGTCATTTTGGTGTCCTTTAATTCTTTACTTTTTGGTAGCCACTGATAACTAACAGATAATCCGAGAAACATATAATTTTTGGCCAAACGCTTTTTGATTTCTGCTCTGGACTTTCTCTTTAAATGTTTAGTTTTTGTCCTTTGTACTTTTGTACTTATGTATTATGCATTTTAGTAGTGTATAAAAAGCTGGCTTACGCATCATTATACAATAGTTTAGCCAATTGGACGGTAACGTTACTTACGGATTTTGATCAGATGACTCTTCTCATCATAGTAATAATTCAAGATACTTTTGTTCGTAAAAAGTATTAATTGCATTTTAGTGGTATAGAGTGTAAGTTTACAGGTAGGAATTAAAAGCAGTGGGTTACGAACCACTGGGACACAGCGATATTTTATGGGATTTGAATACCCGATCTTACAATTCGCTCAATTCGGATCGGTGCGCACTAATCAAGAGAGACAGCGCTACCCGTAAATAATAACTATAACATTCCCAGATGAAATAAGGCCTCATGTACCTCAAGTATTGTTTTTCGTTTTAATTTACAGCTGTAATGAGTTTCGAACCACTCGGATATAGTGTATTTTTATTTAGGTCAAGATTGACTATGTAGGGACTTGAACCCTAGATCTTACACTCAATTCAAATCGGAGCGCGTTAACTAAATAAGCAACCACTGTTCGCAATTAATAATTTAAATGTCACTTAAAAACGTGTCAACATATTTTGAAAATTCAGTTGAAAACCAGCAGTACATTTTCTCTATTATAACTTCCAGTCATCTCATTGTAAACCCGAGCAAATTATCTCCACACTTCATCCACAAACATTCACTTTAGCATCTCTCCATTAATTTTTATCCGCTGTGTGCTTCCATCTCCTTCTATCCTTCTCTGGCGTAACCAGTGCGTATCTTGTTCTCCTTGTCGTGTTATCAGCTGTTGGCGGTGACTTACCCCGCTTGGCAGAATACATTACAGACGGCGATGGGAAGTTCTAACAAAGTGCGTGCGTCTGACATACGACCCCGTGAAAATGACGTCAGGGGGGAGGGGGAGTGACCTTAATGAGGTGGGGGGTTTAAAAACATGTTAAGGATATTTTTACACCATTATACCAGTATTGTGAGGTTAGGCAATTATAGGTAATAAATTGAAAATTATTTTCAAGCTAACGCATCTAAATAGACTACGTTAGTGAGATTAAGATTTACATTTAGCGCGAAAGCCTAATTCAATTCTGAGTGTACCTATGCATTTCTTATGGGAGTACATTTTCAATTCACGATAGTAAAATAGTTTGGCGATTCTTAATTATAACATAGGGTTTTTCTTTATATTCTAAAACATTACTCTTTGCTTTCTGTACAGAAAAAGTACTAATAAAAGAATAAATTAAGATATATTTGATTCAAAAAAACGTAGTATCGCAAATAGTAACATGTCGTTATTTAAAGTGACATAGCAAATAAAAATAGTAATAATAATATTGATTACACTTTTTTGTACATACTTACATAGCAAATCAAAATAGTAATAATAATATTGATTACACTTTTTTGTACATACTTACAAATAAAACGGTGTTATTTTAATGAGGTGATAGTTTTTACATTGTATATTGTAAATCATTTCGTTTCCATATGATTTTGATAGGGATGCAGTGATCCATACCATTTGAACCCAGAACCGCTGGTTCGCGATGCGCTAAATCTACCATCGAAACACATCGGTCGGTTTAAAAACTCAAAATACTGTACGTATTTTCTAATGTGAAACATGAGGATATATCAAATCCATGGTTACGACTTCATATTTGATTGATAGTAATATATTTGCTTGTCTCATTTAAAATTAAACAAAGGGAATGAGTTTGACTCAAGTATTACATTTTAATATTGTAGGAAATTGAAAAATAAAGAACTAATAAACCAAATAACAAAAAAGTAGTTCTAATAGCGAATATTTTGAATTTGAACTTAATTGAACGAAACTTTGAAAATTTCCCCTCGTATAAACTTCTTCAGATCTATATTTTCTCCAAAGTTATTAAGGATTTTTAAAATTATTGATGCGTTTGTGTCAAAAAAAAAATTAACTCAACAAAAAGCAATGTCAAATTCGTTCCCTAGGCGATTTTTCTATATATCTTTTGTTTCAAACGAACAGTAATTGAATTTGTGTTTATAATAACTGGCATTTTTTATTTTGATCTGCATTATTACACTAGTTAATAAAAACCAGTTATCAACAGCAACAGTTTAAAAGTTTGTTTGGTTTTTAAATGTTAAATTTTTGTTAATAAACGACCGATCGGAAACAAAATTAATTTCACTATATGTACCTTTGCCTGCCTGGACATGAGGGAGTTGGTTAAAAAGGTCAAAGTACCATCTAATGGCAAATCTTTAATTGAGACGGTGATAAAAATATGGAAGGATAAAAGCCTCATACTGAGTGAAAACTTTAGAAAACAAACAAAAGAAAAGAAGTTGACAGACATCTACAATACAACCTTTAGCAATGGGGATAGAAGAACCAAAACAGCTAATTGATTACTGTCGAAACACTAAAAACACCTGCCATTTATGTTAAGAAAATGATGAGACCTCAAAACACACATTGTGTAATTTCGGAAGGATGGATATATAGCGAAGCTAGCGAAGTGAAAGACTTTAATCCTGGAAGAATACTAGGATTTATGAAAAGCTTAAATATAGGAAATTTAAGATAAGGATATATTACTGGAACGTTTTATTTATTTATTTAGGGGAAGTGTAAAAATAACTGAAAAACGAATATTTACATAACTAGGTATAATGAACGAATAGTAAATTATAAGAAGATAATAAAAGTATAAGTAACACCACAGAATAGGTATATGTACCTATTCTGTAGTAATATTACGAGTATGAATAAAGAAATATATGCACGAATTTAAGAGTAATTATTATTAATAACGACTTTAAACATTAAGAACATTTATTTAAACACTTAATACTAAGCAATACTTATTTATACGATATTTATATCACCAACTATTTATTTATATATCCAACTATTTATTTATTTCTACTTTACATGTCGCTGACATACGATACACTGACCGACACTGACTTTCTTCAGTGACTCTTTGCACAATCTGACCGATATTAGCTTTCTGAAACTCCCGATGCGACCCTAATATACCTGCCCCCAAGTAATCTCTCGAACATTCCAGAGCCTTGCGGACTTAACTTTATGACAGTTGCCGAAAGCACTTTGCTTGGTAATCGCCTGGGCTGTTACCACAGAATAGTTACATACAGAAGCGACACTCCGTGTCGGTACCTTTCATGTTACCCTATTCAGTTCTATGACCTTGGAGCATTGTGTAAACCTTTAAATTTATTGACTTCCCCTATCTCTCTCTATGATGTGACGAAACCGATTTTAAACAATGAGCCCTTTAAATTTGTTGGCTTTCCCCATCTCTCTCTAATTTTCGTTTCTCTCTCTTACTGTCACTTCTGTATAAACCTATTCAGTTCTACTAGTATAAACGTCGACTATTTACAGATCTCGCTTCGATTTTGTCTAACAATTTAATAAAATGATTCTATTCCACAAACTAGTGGTAGGAAGAGAAACAAAATTTATTAATGTGAAATTGTCATCTTTTCTGATTTGAAATAAATATTATTCAGAATATGTTGTGTTTCGTTTATATCCAAATAATATCTATAAATATTATTCTGTGCTGTTACCTACAAGTAACGTTTGAGAAATTTGTGATAAAATTATAAATTATTTATCAACGATCGCGGGATATTCGGTGAGATTTTTTTTTGCGATATTTTTTTGTCATTTACCTAACAATATTTCCGAATCTAACAATCCTCTCTTGTAAGTTGACAAGAAACCGATTCCAAATATAAACGTTGAAATTAGTCCCTTCCTCATTTTCGCCCGCGACTCTTGATATCACCTGTCGCTATTTCCCGTATTCCCGTAATAACATATGATCCTTGTGTGAGACATGTCTATGCGGGAAGCGACATACCGCCGTATGGGGTGGGTGGCCTACATACGCACGCACTGACGTCAAAGATACACGCAAAAGGAGGGTGAAATGTAGCTGGGATGGGACAGGGAGGGTGGTTTCCACTTCGGTGTACGCTACAGTGTGTTACACTCGGCAGAATATAGTTGGGCGAAGGTCAAAAATTAGTGTAAAGAGTATAGGTATACTCTAGGTTGAATATGATCACGTGACTGTGGTTTTAGAATTTTTTGAAAGTTTATAGTTACGTTCTTTGATTTTGACAAACAATATCACAACCTGACTTTTAAATTTTAATATAAATGAAAGAAATCAGGGGTGAGATTCTATAACTTCGGGTGCTATCATTTGGACTTGTAATTGTAAATATCAACTACAAAGAATACTTGCTATTCTATAACAGTAATGGTTATTTATGGTTGATATGTACTTACATATACTCAGACTTATATAAAGAACACTACAAGTCTACAATGATAAGGGAATGTCTTAAATTCATTGTTTGTAACTGATATAATCACAAGTACAATTGTTAATTGTAGTTGTTAGGAGTTAAAATTTAGTTTGAAACAAAAGATTTAAAAAATTTTTTTTTCAAATAACACCTCACCGAAATGAATAAAATCAATATTTCTACTTTAATGTGTTTTATATCATTGGAAAGAGAATTTGACAAACTAATTAACATATGACGAATCTTTGAACGAGTTTGCCCATTTGAAAGTTAGGATATGTATCTTAAATTTTTTCATATTTATCAAGTTATTTTGTGTTAATAATAGTTATTTATGGTACAAGTGTGTTACATTACAGATAAGTCACGTGGGAAATGTTTAGCTCACGAGGCCGTTAGTCCGAGTGTGGTATTTTTTGAAGTGACTTAGATAATTAACACGTGTGCCATACAACATTTTATTCAACACATTTTAATCATTGTTATAAAATACATAAAAGATTTTGACAGATGGAATTTCGAAATGACATTCAGGAACAAAATAGTGTAGAGAAGGTTTTATAACGTAGTTACTATGATACGAACCAAAAAACAGTGAGCTAATATATTTAGCTCACTATATAGTGACTTATGACCTACCTTATTTATCTAAAAACAGCATACTTATATCGTTATAATTACACGGTGTTGGATAAAAATTTATTTTTATATGAATCTGTGTCTGTTACTAAATCATAAATTAGGGGCAGTGAAGGAAAGGGGCCCTAAAATTATTAATGCCAAGACCTTAAAAACTATTAATCCTGCTGTGAATGTACTTAAAATTTTCAAGGTAATGTGAAGTTCAAACTTAGAAATCCGTAATATTCATACGCATGTCGTAAATAAGAGTGGAGACTTCTTGGCGAATATAGCGAAGTTTTATGTTAATGTGAAGATTAGCCGACAACGTGCGAATATAATCCTCCATATGACTTATAAGAGTTCAGTACATACTTTATATGCGGTACATTAAGTTTTTATTTGTTTTGCCGAGGAATTCCTAACTGCAAAAGTGTGTAAGTTGTGCGATTTTTGAAAGTTGGCCAACAGAGATTTTCTACATAAATCAACATACTTTATGTAATCCCAGTGCAATGTGAAAAGAGCATTTTTCAACGACAGTTATATATTACATACTTTAAATATTTAAAATTTTGCTTAAATCGTTATATCGGGTGGATGGTGCATTTTTGTTTCTTTTGTCTTTTTTGCAAAAACTACTAATGTTCAGTCTATTCCCTGAAGTTGATCCTCATGTCATCAATTTCTGCTGCAAAATTATTAAACTTTTATCTTGCATCTTTGTCGTATACGCATGACATAGATGAGACTTTTATTCGTTATATCATTATCATCATAATGTGTTACAGAGGAGTACATATGTTAGTCTATTTCCTGGAATTGATCGTTATGTCATTAATTTGTGCTACAAGAATGATTAAACTTTTATCTTGCATCTGTGTCGTATACGCATGACATAGATGAGACTTTTATTCGACATCTCATTATCATCATATGTGTTACAGAGGAGTACATATGTTAGTCTATTTTCTGGAGTTGATACTCATGTCATTAATTTTTGCTGCAAGAATTAGTAAACATTTGTTTTCATCTTTGTCGTATATGCATGATATAGATGAGACTTTTATTCGCTATCTCTTTATCTTACGTGTTACAGAGGGGTATATATACTATCTGCATTCAATCAACAACAAAAAACAAAATCGGATGTGGCCAATTCATAACCTCTTGTCTATACTCTTTACACTTTTGATTCATATTTATATTCAATATGATATCTGTCCCTGTTAAATATAAAACATAAATTTCCATAGGTAAATAGATTAACCGCAATTGTAACAAATTTACCGAATCATTAATTAGCTGTAATAGTTAAATGAGGCCACGTAGAAACAAATAATGACATAATATTAAATTATTATTTACAAATATTCTCATATATTCATAATTAATTAAAATATTTCAGAAAAACCTTTCAGATCTTCATGAAAACACCACTTCAGGTTGCACGATTAACATCACAATATAAGTAGATCTCATATAGGGTGTCAGAATGTTATATCTATTTTATTTTTTTTATTTACTAGTACTTCAGTAATCGTTATAATAATATCTATTCATCCACACACACGAACAGACATCATCTTAAAAATATTAAAATCGTGCAACAGTGTAACCACTATAACGGATATTTCAAATATTTAAAACATTTGAATTTGTTATTCATGCTTAGATCATACGAGTATATCACTAGATAGGTACAGAATTGTCTATATTATACGGTATAAATTTTTGGCCAAATAAAGAGGGATGGATATCCATCTCTTTTTGGAGGCGGAAGTATAAATAAAACGTCAAATTTAAAACGCATCATGACATATTTGACATTGTACACAATTGTCAATATGCTTTGAACATACTTTCGAAGTATTATAAATTACTTAATGAGTTATGTGTAGAGCTTCAACTTAACATGATTTTCTAAAAGAAAGAATCTGAAAGGGAAAATTTGTAACTTCAAAAACGTATACTACTTTAAACAGTAAATAATGAAGGTAATTTTTCACTACTAGCTACCCACTATTATTAAACTTAAATTGACATGAGAAATTGTTTTTTACTACCGATTACTTGGTAACCATGGTCACCTAGCTCAATAATAAATAATTATTAACCATGTTCGATAATGAAACCTGTCACTTTATAAACAAACTCAAGTCTCCAAATTCAAATATTGTTTAAATCATTTTTAAATAAAAGTGTATAGTACGGATTCGCAATTTAAATATGCCGTCGAAATTAAATAAGTAAATTAAATAAAACCATATAAAAAATAAAAAATGACGTTGACAAGCTGAAACGTAAAATATAAAAACAAAGACAGCCTATTTTATTTTTGTGAATATTAAAAACACAAGTTAATGTTCATGTCAAAATGTTTGTTATTGTCAACATATTCTTTTTTCGTAGGATTGGGATTGAAATGCTAGTAATGAAAAATAATATATACTCTTATATACAGCGGTTGAAAAGACCATTATTGACCAGCGCCTTACGTCCCCCGGTTGCCTTACACCTCGGGACAGAATTTGGCGCTAGATCAATAATGATAGTCTTCTTTACTTTGGTATCCTATACTATTATAATACTTAAGCATGAAATTATATAATTTTGATTCTTTCGTACATCTGTTCGAACAAACAGTGCAATTTCTAATTTTCTTAGAATAATTTCTAACAGGGGCGGATCTATGTGGAAAGATAAGGTGTGCAAAACCTCAAATTGCCGCCCTCCGCTTACAGAACCAACCCCCCCTCCTCACCTAACAGTGAACTTGTCTGACCATAAAACTTTATTTTATTTTGTTTCTAATAAACTGGAAAAATATGTAAGTCTCATCAAACGGCAAAAACAAATACTGATAGATGTTACGAATGAGTATGATGAACAAAGAAAGAAGAAAACATACAGGGGCGGATCTAGGGGTGTGCTGGGTGTGCAACAGCACACCTGAAATTTTTCAGGGGCGGCATTTTAGAAAACCAATTTGTTAAAAATGAAAATTTTAATTAATTATTCATCTTTGTTTACACTTATTTACAAACTTTTTGAAGCATTTATGAGATCATATCTAGCATAATTATTTTTTATTACAATTGTTTGACGTATGTAGGACCATACACATATTGGCTTGTTTCCACAATTTTATATTACATGCAGCAAGCGGCAATAGCAATTAAAGGCGGGTTGTTTGTATCGGCATAGATCTGTGGTGTCGGTAGAGTACGTTATCAAAACACCATTTTTGTTCAATTAGTAAATAACTCAAGAAAGGTGGACTTAACAGTTCAGCGCAGGGATACATATTCGGAATGTGTACATTTATTTTATGATTTTCTGCCTGTGAAGTTCAATTTAAAAGTGTGCTCAACATTCAATTAATAATTTGTGCAATAGGTATGTTTTCATTTAAAACTTTACCATTAAGCTTAAAACCTTGAAGGTATAAGTAATTGTAGATATAGGTAAATTACTATAAGACAATAAAATTTACAAAATTTGGAATCTATTCTGTTTTTATTCTTATATTATGTCAATATTTACATACTTATATAAATATTGTCATAACATATCTACCACATCTTACAATTTACTAATCATTTTAGCTTCCAAACTAAAATTATATAAATTTATCTGCACTTTAATTTTGACATAATATTTTAAACAGAATTAATATTGTTAGTACTCAACTCCAGCTGAAAAATATTGACTTGCCAGATGCTGTGAACAACATAAAAAGTATCACAGAATTTCTAGAAAACTGTAGACTAGAGGGGTTTAACAGTGTTTTAGAAGAGGCAAATATCATTGCTGAAGAAATGGAAGTTGAGGCAAAGTTTTCTATTGAAATACGTATTCGAAGAAGAAAGAAAATGTTCAATTACGATTTACGAGCAGCCAGACGAACCAATCTCTAGTGAAAAAGATAAATTTAAAATATCTTTTATAAGTAGGTAGATGCAGAAATTAATTCATTAAAATAATGATTTATCCCGCTAAAACAACACACCGATTCGTTTACTTTTTATTTAACATTCAAAATATTGGTCCTATGGATACAAAATTATTAATAAAGAAATGTAAAAATTTAGAGTTGTTGTTTACTGATAAAGATACCAAAGAACGGGATTTTGATGCAGATGAGCTTTATACGGAAATCAAATCTTTAACTACAATTGTACAAGACGATATAACTCCTAAAGAAATATTAAATTATACAGTGGCTCACAGAATTATTCGTACACCTAAGTTTTGTATTTAAAATGTGATAAATAGAGTACTTTCAAAAATAATATATACATTTTACTGACGGGATCATGTTCTCTCATATTCCAGAAATAAAATGCAATAGCCATTTATGAAAAAAATATTATTTTTCTTATGTAAATTAAATGAAAACAAAATGCATACAAAAAACAGGTACACAAAATTATTCGTACACTTATGAAATCTTACAAATAACGAGTCAATATTTATATTTATAAATATAAAACATCTGTGATTACGTAATTATCATTTGTTTAAGTATTTTGTAAAAGGTTTTTTTCAAAAATGGGTCGCAAAAACAAGAAATTACGGTAGTTGAAAAACGAATCTATTTGAAATGACTTTGCCAGTGTAAATCTTTAAGGGAGGTTGTCAAAATTGTAAGAATATTGCTCTCAATTGATAAGAACATTAGAAATAAATATAAAAATGAGGAGTAGTTGAAAAATATTTGCCGTGGGGACCGTAAAAAAAATTTTAATCAGCAGAATGAACGATTTATTGAGCATTAAATGGAATTAAATACTAAAAACCCCTGAATAAATTAACAAAATAAATATCTGAAATTTTTGAAGGATATATTGAAACATAGACTATTCGAAGAACTCTAAGAAATTTTGATTTTAATGGCCGTATAGTCATAAGGAGCTCCTACATATTCCCTATCTATTATGATCCTGCCGCCGTGTTTCACTGTACTACATAAATTGCAGTTATTAAGCTCAGAATTTGGATTTCTCCAATCAAAAGATTTGCCATTTCACTCAAATCTGCAAAATTACCAATTTCCAAAAAACACAATCTGTGTTAATGTAATGTTTTCAAATGCGAGTCTCTTTATTTTATTTTGTTTGGAATTATAGGGCCCACTTTTAAATATAAGACCATTAGAATCAAAATTTCTTAAAGTTCTTTGAATAGTCTATGTTCCAATAGACCCTTAAAAAAGTTAGTTATTCTTAATATTAATTTATTCAGGGGATTTTTAGGATTTGATTTCACTTAACGCTCAATATATAGTTTATTCTGCTGACTTAAAAATAATTTAAGGCCTCCACGGCGAATATTTTTCTACTGGTTCTAATTTTTATATTTACTTATATGGTTCTCAACATTTAGTGCGATCTTCGTTTAATTTTGTCAACCTCCCTTAAAGATTTACTCTGGCAAAGTAATTTCAAGCAGATTAGCCTTTCAACTACCATAATTTCTTATTTTTGTGAACTATTTTTAAAAAAATCTTATACAAAATACTCAGACAAATGATAATTATGCAATCACAGATGTTTCATGTTTATAAATATAAATATTGACTCGTTATATGTAAGATTTCATAAGTGTACGAATAATTTTGTGTACCTAGTTTTTGTACACATTTTGTTTTTATTTAATTAACATAAGAAAAATAATATTTTTTTCATAATTGGCTATTGCATTTTGTTTCTGGAAAATAAGAGAATCTGATCCCGTCAATAATACATCAATATTTTTTTTAAAGTACTCCATTTTTCACTTTTTAAATATAAAACTTAGGTGTACGAATAATTTTGTGAGCCACTGTATTTCTTGTACACATTTTGTTTTTATTTAATTAGCACAAGAAAAATAATATTTTTTTCATTATTGGCTATTGTATTTTGTTTCTGGAAAATAAGAGAATCTGATCCCGTCAATAATATATCAATATTTTTTTGAAAGTACTCCATTTTTCACTTTTTAAATACAAAACTGAGGTGTACGAATAATTTTGTGAGCCACTGTATTTATAAACAAAACTTTAGCAATCTTTTCCAAATGTTATAATATTATAACATTTGGAAAAGATTGCTAAAGTTTTGTTTATAAATATAATTTAATATTTCTTTAGGAGTTATATCGTTATATAGCAATGATATTTGCCTCTTCTAAAACACTGTTAAACCCCTCTAGTCTACAGTTTTCTAGAAATTCTGTGATACTTTTTATGTTGTTCACAGCATCTGGCAAGTCAATATTTTTCAGCTGGAGTTGAGTACTAACAATATTAATTCTGTTTAAAATATTATGTCAAAATTAAAGTGCAGATAAATTTATATAATTTTAGTTTGGAAGCTAAAATGATTAGTAAATTGTAAGATGTGGTAGATATGTTATGACAATATTTATATAAGTATGTAAATATTGACATAATATAAGAATAAAGACAGAATAGATTCCAAATTTTGTAAATTTTATTTTCTTATAGTAATTTACCTATATCTACAACTACTTATATCTTCAAGGTTTTAAGCTTAATGGTAAAGTTTTAAATGAAAACATACCTATTGCACAAATTATTAATTGAATGTTGAGCACACTTTTAAATTGAACTTCACAGGCAGAAAATCATAAAATAAATGTACACATTCCGAATATGTATCCCTGCGCTGAACTGTTAAGTCCACCTTTCTTGAGTTATTTACTAATTGAACAAAAATGGTGTTTTGATAACGTACTCTACCAACACCACAGATCTATGCCGATACAAACAACCCGCCTTTAATTGCTATTGCCGCTTGCTGCATGTAATATAAAATTGTGGAAACAAGCCAATATGTGTGTGGTCCTACATACGTCAAACAATTGTAATAAAAAATAATTATGCTAGATATGATCTCATAAATGCTTCAAAAAGTTTGTAAATAAGTGTAAACAAAGATGAATAATTAATTAAAATTTTCATTTTTAACAAATTGGTTTTCTAAAATGCCGCCCCTGAAAAATTTCAGGTGTGCTGTTGCACACCCAGCACACCCCTAGATCCGCCCCTGATTTCTAATATATATATAAATGACGATGACATAAGAAAACGTTTGACTTGTAATAATAGATTTATGTTTATTGTTTAGTTGGTAATGCAAGCAACTTAGGTATGTACATTGAATACTTCCACCTTTTGCAACAAAAAGAGGAATATATTCAGTCCTTATATGTTTGACCGAAATCTTTCTTATGTATTTAGTACAATTATATAATGTAAGTATTCATGCCGTTTATGAAGGTGATTTTGACGACGACAATTTGTGCTTCATTGTATGTTGGTAGTTTATTAATTTATTCTACAACTATTTTTGTATATTTCATCCGTCAGTTTGACATTTATTTACTTCGGAAATCACTCGATTTTATTCGATAAGATGACGTCATCAAACCTTCTAAGAACCCAACTTCCACCCCCACACGGTAACGATTGATGACGTATGTTTCAAATTTGGAAAATAGACTGTACCTAGTTATTTTACAGTAAGAGCAATTTTTCATAAAGTAATAATAATAAAAAATCTTATTGACATATAATTATTTTACAATTGGAATATAATTAGTAGATTCTGTTATTGGGTAGAGGTAAAAAACAATTACATTTTTAAAGGAATCAAAATGAATAATGTTTGAAACAAAAAACCATATTAAAAGTAATACGCATTCTAAGATGGTTGAAGAAAATATATTGAAATGCTGAACCCATCAATCCGGAAATAATTAAATATTACTGTTTCATCCACTGGACGTTTCCTGATCATTTATCTCTGTTTCCCGTCTCTGTTGGCATAATTTACCCTCGGATCACTTTTGATAAATTCACTAGTGACTCCCGAGGAGAAGATTCAACTTAGGGGCATTAAAGGTCCTCCATAAATTCACTCGCTACACAAACAAATTTCCCTATCTACGCCCCTGGATTACTGATGTCGAGTCGTCATCGGAACGAAAATAACAGCAGGCCATGGCCGTTAATAAAAGGAGTTAATAAATATTGTGATTAAGGAAGACATAATTGATGGTGGAGCATTAATAAGAAAAATGAAGTTCTAGGAAGTTGAACCGAAAATATATTATGTATTTGGAAGATTCTCAGAATTATAAGACGCCCTCTCTCTTTAACGGCCTCGTGATGTGATTTTTCCTGTGAGTTATATGTAATATTACACACTTCTATTCAAATTTTATAATCATTTAATTTTTTTGACAAATATGTTTAATGTTACTTTTACGATACACTTAAATATGTTTCTTATCAACAAATATGAATTTAAAAAATTCTTGTGCTCATTTTAGACAATACTGTTCAAATAACATAATAGTTATTTAAGCTGCAAAGATTCTAAGTACATTATAACGTTTCAGAAGGTGTGAACTGAGACGTAGCTTGCGGAGCAGATGTTCATGTTACAGTAACGAAAATAATTGTATTAGCTGCAATTAACTTCAAATAATATTAAAGTATTTGTAAGATGTGACAATTTACTTGACAGTTCGATTTATTTATTTGCAACTTTTTATTATTATTTTGTCCATATCGAGACGACCAAATGTATAAGAAATTCGTATCATTTTCATAATTACCGTGCTAGGAAGACAATAATTTTCTATAATTTACTGTTTACAATAGTAATCTGATAATGATGTTGCTATGGAAGTAAGTTATATATGTCGTCTCTTATAGATATAAATCAACGTGAAGGAAGTATTTTCAATAGTTATACAACAAGAGGTTCGAAAATAATCGAATATACAGTTGAGGACGAGATGTGTTGCACCGCAGGTGGAGTTGTGTTTTAAAGGTAACTCATCGAGTCGGCAAACTGTACATTCAGATTATTTTCGAAGCTCGAGTTGTATATATTAAGACTATACAACAAATAAATCAACTATATTAAACAAATTATTTACTTGTCAATGTCAATGTCAAAAACTGTAATTGTTTATATTCACGAATGATACGATTAAATATAATTCAACTGTTTCCTGTACAACATTAGTGGTGTTCCGCGAAAGCACAACTTAGCAACATAAAAAACGGATGTTATACATCGTAACTAAGAAAAATTCAACTATCTGATTGGTCCATTTTCCGATGAGTTGTATAGTCGTATATAGTTTGGGCAACCAATAAGAGAAGGTACCCCGTTCAGTTTTTTACCAGTATTAGTTCCTAGTTCATATGGGGAAACTTTATTTGTTCGAAATTAAAATTTAAGAATCAAGAAAATGCAATAAACAAGTATCAATATACGATTTGGTAAAAATTGTATTAGCAGGTAATAATATTTCATTGCGGTGGTGATTCAAAATTTTATATGTAGCAGAAAAATGATTAACCATGAATTGACTGTAAAATCTAAAGATTAAGGATGCAGTTATTTCAAAGAAAAATACTGCCAATGTCCAAACCAATGTAAACCATTCTCTTCTCGTTATTTTGAAAAATAGTATACATACTATTAATTTGTATATCAATGCACAGATAGATGATATCCGAGAGGACAAAACCATCGTGACAGTAAAAAGTGTTTATTTTATTAATATCTATATATTTATAAACTACTATTTTTAAATGGTAAATATAGACAATTAGTTTTTAATTTGTTTAAATTCATGGAAGATGAAGCAATTAATAGTATATCAATTTCACTAACTAAAGTATTTTAAAATATAAATATTTTAAAAAATCCATTTATTATTGAAATAATCCCAGGGCACTAGTAGAATGCATTTCCACTTATAGTTTACGCCGCTAGCTTATTGGAACAGTGCAGTTTTGAACTTCATTGATTTGGATAGGTGTAGCTATTATAACCCGGTAATGTAAAGGGCCACTGGTAGGCGAGACAAGAGTCTACGACGGTTACAGTAGGTATGTACTGTACGGCACATTACACAGCATTGGAAAAAAACAATATATACGTTGCCGTCTCCCTTAACTTTTTTGTTGCATTAGATGCGCGAGATTGATTGACAGGTCCATTTCTATTTGAGACAATCTATACCTACCTACTTACGTGAATGGTTGCGCAAAAAAATAATATTTCATAAAGAAATTAAGGAATTATCTTGTTAAGGACATATTCTAAGTTTGAATTTTTGATTAAATCATTTAAACATATAAAGTTTTTTTTTTTTTTGAACATGTAAATGTTTCGGATTTTGTTTTATATTATATTTTGCAATGTTTTCTACTTTCATATGACATGTTCTGTGCTACAACACGGAAAATCCCTAAATGATGAATGTAAAATAGAGAAATGAATTTGTGAAAGAGAAACAGGAAGAATTTTCCTTTCCGCAGTTTTTCACCTTTCAGCCACAAAAAGAAAAATATCTCCAGACTTTTTGCTGTGATTTACTCGAAATATGAAAATTTTATTACCGTTCACATAATGTATTTTCATTCGTATAAAAATAAGATTATCTTTACCTTAAAAGAAGATAATGTGTTTCCTGGACTAACCTGCAACAAAAAATATCGTTTAATACATAGTTTACTTAACATTTATATTTATAGATAAATACTTTAGCATAAGTTTATTAACCACATATAGTGATTCTGTGAGACAAGACGTTTATTTCTCGTCTCGAACATTATTATTTTGTCTCGATCTCGAATTTCGCCGTGATTTCTCGAATATTGCAGGCTTCTTACGCTCGCCATCTATATGTTTCCCCAAATCTAGGGAAACATTCTTTTGAGAAATTAGAAAGAAAATATATATTGAGGGAAAAAAATATATTTCTCAGGCTATAATTTATTATTAGTTTAAATTTTAAATATGTAAGTACAATTTAATTATCTTATCCACCTATATTATGTCTTTGCGTACCAGATAGTCTTAAAAAAATGCTCAAAAATGATGAAAATTCTAGTTTCTGTTTTTGTTTTATTCGTACACTATTGAATTGGTACTGCTGGATGGCGTATGGAATTTTTAGGTTATCAATTTAAATCTGTCAATTGTTGATGGTTTTTTAGTAAATTCATTTTTAGGTTACCCAGTTTTATAGTGACAATTAGGACGATATTGCAGGTTTCTACTTTACAAGTAATTTCTTATTTGCTGATTCTACATAATTCCTTCGGATATTTGTTCATTTTCCTTCTACGCCGCCGGCGTAAAATTAGATATATTTGTATTTCGGTAGCGTAGAAATTTAATTTCTACCTTGTGAATCAAGTCACAAAAGATGTCACAAAAGATGCCACAGTTAAAACATTTGAAGAAAACTCATTTCAAAATCTCGAGAAATTTTATTTTTATAAAATACTTCAATAAGAAAACCTTACATTTTGATATCAGCAGATGAAAAACAGAAAAATATTATTTTCCCATGTTAAATATCGGTATAGTAGCAACTAGTGACTGTGATCATGGATCACAGATTTATAAATTATTGGATAAACTAAACCACAATTCGTGAAATATCGTTCATCGTTAGTCACACTGATACATAGACATAGAAGTAAGTTTATGCATTTAATTACAACAAAGTAACAATTGGTAGATTGTAGATTTTATACGTGAGCAATTTGTTGGAAAGTTTCCTATAAAATTTCGCGAGTGCAGCTAAAATGCTCGCGAGCCATAAAACAAAATAGCCGCGTATAAGAAAGCAGAATTTAGTGACATAAAGCTTGTTCCAGCCTTCGTGTAACAAGAACTGAACGCTCACTGCTGTCACCGTGTTTGTCTTTGTTTCCAACTTCAGACTTCAGTTCCTGAACTGAAACTGAAACGGGTTCTGATAGCTGCAGCTCAAGCCGGAATCAATTCGGCAAATTATTGCGCTGTTATTCTAGGACAGAGCAAATATTTATCAAATTTGGTTCAGGGTACACCAACTTACTGAAAATTCAGACAAGGAATTTATTAAGAATGTGTAGTAAAGATATAGAAATCGATTTTTCAAGAGAACTATTATTAAAAAATATTATAGTGATATACTCCAACGACAGGTTTTTAACCAATTAGGTTAGTAAAGGGGGTGAGATTGACCACATTTTGGAAAAATAATTATGAACATATAATATTGAATAATATGTAAAAAACAAAAAAATATTTATAACATATAATCTAATAGACCAATTCTGAACAATTCTGTAAGTCTTACAGATCTGTAAATCTACAAATAATGAACAAAATCCCAACGAAAGCAGCCACTCTTTTGTATAATTTTATATAAATCAACAAAAATAGATGCGTTTTTGTCAGTTTTCAGATCCATAAGTCTAACAGATATATTTAGAATTGGCCTATAAGCTTATTTGTAAGAATAAGGACAAAAATTTAAGCAATGATCTGAAAAACTTCAAAAAAATATTTCATTAGGATCCAAAAAAGTCGAACTCTCCTCCACCATATAGGTGAGACGGACCAAGGCTGTGAGGAGATGAACTGGTTAACAGATTGTTGTCATTTGTCATATGTGGTACACTCTTCGTGCAAACAGCGACCACAAATTACACATTTTATCCAATCATACTTCAGTATCGTATTCATCTTCAAAATCTTCAGCTTCTTCATTATCATCACCCTCTGACTAACTATTACACAACAGTTCTTCAGAACTCGTGAAATAGCAACTAGGTAGATCGTCTAGCATTCTATGTGCGAATGATTTTTTCCTGTTGGTCGATTGAATTGACCTTTTTAACAATAAAAATCATCAGGTCCATCTCTCCTCAGCATAGGTGGTCCATCTGTCCTCAGAGCTGAGTTTAAATGGACTACTAAATTATTTATGACTGTGTAGAGATAGAACCACATTTTTAAATTACGTTAAGTCTTATCCACATGTTTATAAAGTTTGTATATAAGTAATTACATATTTTAAATCTACCGAAGTAGTAAAAACATTTCTTCTCAAAAAATATATTTCCTTCTTTTTAAAATATGGTAGGGACCTTACTGATAACTAATTTTAAATGTCTCTACAATTTAATTAAATAAATAAATGTTTAATATTCGAAGTATACATTTTTTCCTATTAATAAAATAGTTCGAAATACGAAACAATACCTCAGATAAACTTTTATTTTTAAGCACTCATTATTTTTTGCTTTTCAAAAAATTCGCTTCATCATATTCGTGCAAAATAAAAGGTTATAGGTAAAATCAGATATATTACTTCTGATTATTTTCTTTGAACCAATGAAATGTTTCATTGTTTGTTACGTGTCTTCGATTTAACCAAGTCTGTTATTAGTATAGTAAGAATGAAGCTCTAGATTATTACCGGAAATAATAAATTTTTGTTTTTGTTGGCAAGTGGCATATAGTTATCAACACGTTTTAGTGCTGTTTCTCTTTCCGAAAAAACTGTCAAATTATTTTCATTTTATACCTATTTATTTTAACTTAAAAAGTGTTTATTCAACAGAAACTCGATTTGACATTATTTAAATTAGCAAAAACGAACAAATACGACGAGATAACAGAAATAAGTATCGTTAGTTTGTTGCTAAGTTGTATATTGAAAATTTGAGAGCTTGAATAGAATAATTAAAATAGTGAATAAGATAATATTAACATTTTCATGTAAATGTAACAAGCACTTCTACAAAATTGTTTGCACAAAATTAAATTAATGTTTGCTCAATAATAACATTTGTATTATTTCAAGCTCTTTGCTGCTTAAAATAAACTTTTTGCTTTAAATTCTCTTCGTAGATAAATATTGAGAGGATTTTTTTATTTTAAGTTATTTTAATTTATAAGGAAAATTCATTATTAGAAATCACTACAAATAATATATATTCATAATTGAATATTTAGTCTTAATGTATATTTGAGTTCGTCTATTTATTAAGCATCTCAAGGGAATATAGTTTAAATTGATTCCGGGCATATAATAAGACTACGAATTGTAGAATGCCTTATTTCTCGATCTATTTAATAAACGAAAAAATTAATATGAACCTTATAAAAGTGCTAAAAGCCTAGGCCTAAGGGCCAGTTTTTCAATGTCCTGATAAATGTCAGATAAGTCTTTAAAATTAATCCTCATGGTAATCTCGAATTTCGGTTTTTCAATATCTTGTTAGCGTTACCAAGAGGATAAATCTTAGATGACAGGAATGTTGGCGATAAAATTTCGCCAGTACGATAAATTTACGAAGTTGGTCCGAATATGGCCAAATATAAAATATTCTGTAGCATTTGTCAATTTTTTGACAGTTTTTGATAATGTTGTCAAATTATGGAATTAATACAATGTATTTTGTGAGAGTGACGACGAAGAAGAATTAATAGATTTTATTAATATGATGTATAAGAGACTTTACGTTGTAAGATGTGACCATGATTTTTTCAAAAGATTTAGATGTAGTAAAAATACAGCAATATACTCGTATTTATTACAAGATGTAGAAAATATTACTCGGTTTTCTACTGGCAGGTCAATAAAATTATGAGAAACATATAACATTTCGCAAATTTATTTAAAATTAAATACCAAAATTTTATTTATCCCGTAGATCATTCAAAATTTGTTTAAAATGACAGTTGTATACATAAGAATATAGTAAATATAAGTCAAAATAGTTATCAACTTGAGACTTAACAATTAAACGTGGCAGTTATTTATCAGCCAGATAAATTTCTATTGAAAAATACATTTTTCTACAACCACTGTGGAAAATGCCATTTTTCTTACATTACTTAAATGTTAAAAGTGTATTTCCCACAACCGTGGATTAGTCTGCGAAATCATTTCTTACAGTATTAGCCAACACTGCGCATGTGCAATGTTAGAATAAAATTCTTAAAATAATTTCTACACTGCGCATGCGTGAAATTATGTGCGTCATATTGTTCTTTACCTCAAATAGCTTTCCTGCATATATTTTTGCTCTGTAATATTTAACAGTGAGGTCACAGAAAAAGTATAGTGTGTCACTCGTGCAGAATCACCTATTCCCACTTACTGTAATTCCGTCACTGAACTTCGTCTCGTGCCGAAATATTCACGTCTCGTGAGAAATAGGGGACTTTCTGCATTTGTTGCAGAATATATTATTTCATTTCCATGGAGTTTACCAATCAGATAAATTTAATCTGTTAGGTAGTTAGCAGGAAATTTTGACAGATGTTTGAAAAACCAGCCCTACGGCTTTGTTAAAATATACACGTTTTCGTCCTAAATACAAAATATTATAGCCCGTGGTCTAAAAAGCCCAATGGAGTAAAGAAACGAAAAACTTGTATTTAAAAACTAAATATACAGATAATTCCTATTTTACAAATAGTAGTCTATGTCAAATTTATAAAATTTCTTGGCAACCGTAAAAATTTAAATAAATAAGAAAATAAGTCACCTCTAAGTAGGATTTCTAGGAAACTGAACGCCAGTTTGTTTGAATTTCGTTGCTGTAGCAGAACCTTTACGGAAAACAATGAATTCATAGTGGAAGCTTGCAACAATATATCATTTGAACTTGTGCATTCTAAATCTTGTGCAAGTTCAGACCACGCCAAACAAGTCTGTTTAAAACAAAAAAAACCGCACCATTAGCAACAAAAAACAAGCCAGCGTAGACAGCAAATGGCACTTAAATTAAAAACACTATAGCCGGCATCTGTCTGTCGATTTCCTTTGTTTTTATTTCTTCATTTTTCCACAAGCGTGGAGATCACGTTTTAACACAACCGACGGTGTATTGTCTGCTACGAGCACGGCATACAAGTTTCTATCTTACACTCACAGTAGTTTATACTCACTATTGCGTGGACCAAACGGACGAATATACAGAGTATGTTCATTTTAAGTGGTACACTATTGTTATATAGTAAAAATTTTTAAGCAGTAGAGAGACGTCATCATTATTTGTAACTAGATTATGACGTCACGAGTTACAAAGTTTATATGTGCATTAGTTTAGAAAATGTGTTGCGTGTTGCATATGGTAATGCTAAATTTAATAACAACAAATAAAATGATAACATACCTCTCGAACTGCTTTTAACGGCAGTAATATTCCACCGTGTGCCAGTTCTTTTTCAAAATAAGCAATCGCATTTGCAGTTAACACTTGCGACTTCTTCGATAATGCTTTAGGCATTATTACTTACGCTAATAAAATAAACGTATAACAAGAAACAAAGAACACAAATACGAACAATAATAAGGAACAATACAACTTAAACGAACAAACAAAGATTTTATATTATACCTATTATTTGACAACTCAATCGATCGGCGTGACAAGAAACAAATATATGTAAACATATTTTATTTGAGTCGTAGCCCACGTGTGTTAAAAAAAATACACAGCAATTATTATAAATAAATTGAAATGTCATTAAATACCTTATATTTTAATTTGAAATAATAGTAAATATAATAAATAAGTAAATTTTTTATGATACCTTTTTTTACTACTCGGTTTTCTAAATAAAAACATCTTTCGAAAATTTCTACAAGTTTTATTTCGTTATGTAATGTTTTTTTCAGGTCTATGACGTCTCTCTACTGCTTAAAAATTTCGACTATAGTATATTGCGTCATAAGGGCAGATATAGGTATATTACATCCCGAAGATTTCTGATACATGAGCGAACGTAGTGACCGAGGACATCAAAAGCCGAGGGATGTAATTATGCCGTTAGATTCCCGTAGGGCACAAGCTATTTTTCCGTATCCTTGAGAAAAATTTTTTAAATAACATAGTTAATTTTTTAATGTAAAACACAAAAACATGTGTCGCTTTTCTATTAACTACTGAAACCATGGCAACAGGTAACAAGATACTTAATGTAAACGTCATTCCAAAAGATTTTTTTGACATACAACCACAGAATAGGTTTATACAGACGCGACAGTAAGAAAGAGAAGCGAAAATTAGAGAGAGATGGATAATTTGCACAAATTTAAAGGGCCCATTGTTTAAAATCGGAGAGTTTCATCACATCTGAGAGAGAGATAGAGGAAGAGCACAAATTTAAAGGTCTACACAATGCTTTAAGATCATAGAACTGACTAGGGGAACATGAAAGGTACCGACACGGAGTGTTGCTTCTGTGTGTAACTATTCTGTGATACAACCTTAAATTATAAATGTCTAATTTTGATTTAAATGTTTATTTTTTATAATAAATTTATGCGAAAATTGAAAAATAATTAAAATTATCATGTAATTTAGAGTTAACTTGAACAGTATTTTGTTGTTTTCAAATTATTATAATTTAAAATTTTATCGGTAGATGGCAGGCACATCATATGCTTGCACCGATAAAACCCAGAGCTGTTCATATCATACCGCTTTTAATATTTACCATTGTTAACCTCAAATGAAGTAAACAACAACAATATTCATATGTAATACCCTTACATAACAAAATGTTTGAGAAAAATGCAAAATTATGTATCATTTTTATTTAAATATGACTATTCAAAGAGTGCCATGGAAGAAAACAAGTAAATTAAATGCAGAAATAATAAAAGTACACTTGAAAAGTTTGACAGCAATAATATTAACAATTGTTTTACTGATTTATTTTCTCTTTGAATAGTCAATTACATAAAAATGATAAATACATAATTTTGTTATGTAAGGGTATTATATATGAATATCGTTGAATTAAAAAAAATGAATCGAATAAGCAAATAAAGAAGTAGGTTCTCATTTAAAATAAGAAAGTTGTACCCCGTATTTTAAACCACTGGTCGAAAAATAAATGTTTCCCTCATTAAAATTGTTTTATAAAATAGAAATTGTTTGCTAATTTAACCGACCTTGTAGCTCTTATAGTTCCCGAGATAGCAATAGTGTACCACTTAAAATAAACATGCTATATTTGTAGACTGTGACATGATTGGTAGTATGAATCAAAGATAAAGGGGAAATGGTTATTTATATTATGATTATTTAATGAAGTGCCCTGGCAACTTGCCGAGCGATCTTTTCAGGAACATTTTTCAGATGGAAATATGTGTTTACTGAAATTTTCAACCATCAACCCAATTTTTTACTCGTTTGCAAACTTTGTAATTAAAATTATAATTAAAGTAATGCGTCCAAGTGTTTTAATTTATTTTAACACTATTTTGTTTATTTTCTACTTTAGTTCATATTTATTTTGCACCAAAAGAGTCATGAACACATAACGTAAAATAAATATTTATGTGGTGAAAATAAAATTAGAGATTCTTGTTTATTTCTGGGCATAGATGAATAATTTTTAGTAAATAGGGTATATGACCATAATCGGATTTCAGTTTGTAAGTCATAAAATATAAAACTATCCACTATAGTTTGTCATTATAATAATAAAAACTAAACATTACTTTGCCATAATATAGTTATTAGCAATATAATGTTTTCATAAACGTGCGCAGAACTTTTCTTTTGGGGGTGCCAAAATAAGTTATTATAATTATTATTATAAAATAAAAATATTAAATGTAAGTACAAACATTTCACACTATGATGAATATTACTTGGAAAAATAGTTTATGTATGTAGTAACAACAGGGAAAGTAATTCCCAAAGTCGTTGATACTGTATTTTTCCGTAAACCCGAAAATATTTAAAAATATCAAATTTTTAGTTCGAAAATTTAAAAATTTTACAAAATTTTTTTGTAATATTTTTTAAAGAATAACCTACGCTGATACCAAATTTACAATCAGAATTTAATTATTTCTTTTCGTTTCAGAGATATTTGCTCTCGAAGTTGTGGCTCAAAAAAGTGTGTTTTTTGTGTATATTCCAAAAATGAGTAGAGATACAATCTCAACTACTATACCATTCGATTCTACGGGAAAAATTATATAAAGAAATGTTTTACCTACATATACGTTCTTTGGAACGATTAGATGGAAAATAAGAAAAACGAAAATACCTAAATTTCAATTTTTCGCCCTGAAACTTTTTGTCTCCAATATTTTTCATTTTTTGAACTTAAGTAGACATCAATGCGCTGATTCCAAATTTTCAAACAGAATTCAATTATCTCTTTCCGTTCTCGAGATATTCCAATTCAAAGTTATACCTAAAAAAATAGGTTTTTTAGGTATATGTCTTACATGGTTAGGTTTACGACTTCGGTGACCTCATCATTCGATTCTACAGGCAAAATTACATAAGTGTACCAATTTTCACGTTTTTATCTCAACATATAGAAGTTCTACAAGGAAAAAACTGAAAATGGCCAAAAATCGAAAAAAATCTAAGCTATACCCCTTGCCATTTTTTCGATTTTCGCCGATTTCGTTTTTCCTTTCTACAAATTGTATCCTTTGCAATAAAAATCTAAAAATTGGTATACTTATGTAATTTTGCTCGTAGAATCGTTTGGTGGGATCGCCGATGTCGTAAACCTAACCCTTAATGGGGTATACCTAAAAAACCTGTTTTTTTAGGTATTGCCAAAATTCAACTTTGAACACGAATATCTCGAGAACGGTAAGAGATGCTTCAATTCGGTTTGAAAATTTGAAATCAGCGTAATGATATTTACTTAAGTCTAGAAAATGAAAAGTTTTGGAGGAAAAAAGTTAATCGAAAAAATTTTGAAATTTAGGTTTTTTCAATTTTCTCGTTTTTCACCTAATCGTTCCAAAGAACGTATATGTGGGTAAAACATTTCTTTATGTAACTTTGCCCGTAGAATCGACTGGTATAATCGTTGAGATTGTATCTCTACTCATTTTAGAAAAACAGCCAAAAAACACACTTTTTTAAGGTGCAACTTTGACAGCAAATATCTTCGGAACGAAAAGAGATAATTAAGTTCTGTTTGAAAATTTAAAATCAGCGCGACGATCTGTCAATGTACACTATATCCCAGAATCAAAATTTCTGGCACAAAAAAGAGTATTTTTGGGATATTTCGCGATTGTCAACATAATTTTTGGTTTAATACTGTGAATAATTTGAGAATAATAAATATGTTTGCCTAGTCCTCGCCTGCAAAATTTATGTATTCAAGTAAGTACTTCATTTTAACATATATAAACTTTTAATTATTAGTAATATATTAGTGGGTGCCACGGCACCCATGGCACGCCTATGAATGTTGTGGAGAATTCATATGTCACGGCAGAATGGTAGGATCGTGGAAAAAGGCAAGTAGATGGACTCTTAAGGCTATCGCACACTTTTTATATTTCTGTCGGTTACTCGAAACCTAAAAAGTATATTCTATATAGTCTAAAAAACCAGAAATACAATGAAATATAAATGGAGCAGTAAAATGAATGGAAAAATTAAATGTTTCTATTAATTTAAATGCAGAGATTGTATTTTTAATTTAATAATTAACTTCAAATATAGAATTGGATTTCTATTTTTATGTGGATACCAAATATATAAAAATGTATAGGGTGCTCCATTTAAAGTAAAAAAATTGAGTCCCAAATCTTGAAAACCATTGGTTGAAATAAAATTTTAATTCGGTCATTTTAATAGTTTTATAAAATAAAAATTGTTTGCTCATTTTAATTAAAAATCCTGTATAAAAGAGAACACAAGATTCAGCCTTTAAATAATTCTTGTATTATAATAAATTTTAGTTTTTGATTATATTATATTATATTTAGTTTTGATGTTTAACTGTTGAATTGACATTTCTGTTATAAACGAAGAAAAATGACGAAAAACTGTTGATTGAAAAAAAAATAGATAAACCCCTAAATATTACAATCAATTACAAACTATAATGCAGCTAGGGTCTTGATCCTGACGACTCCTATTTCTTACCATTCCTTGATCTTAGAAAAGGTAAAGCGACTAAGCACAAAGCTCAGTGAGGAATTACACAAAAACTCGCACACACTCGCACACAATCGTATTTCGTGGGCAACCTGATCAGGGCCACTACAGCATAAAACTGCTTCAACCTCTCGTTGACAACCTGGCTAGGGTCACTACGGCCCAAAGCTGCTCGCTGCTCCTTCGACGGCCGAGTCACAGCACACTACAGCCCAAAGCTGCTCGCTGCTCCGTCGGCAAACCAACCACGGTTGACATCAAACACTCTCATAGGCTCAATACACTATCTCATTCACTAACTCAACTCATATCATCCATGGTAATTCAACTCACATCCATACACGGTAACTCAACTCACCTTATCTATTTGCAATAGTGCACTATCAAAAAATTACACAATACCTATACGATCGCTCTGAAGTCTAGAGAAATACTGAAAGAATAATTGTAAATCCTTCCGCATAATACTCATGCTACTAATTAAATTAAGAAACTTATATCAATATAAAGGAAATAATAATTACCAACAATTTATTTAATTCCAAAGAAATATTCGTAACATTTCTTTGAAGTGAGGTGAATTTGTTATGTTACAAAATAAATTTGATGTCTGATTATTTTTATTTTACAATAAATTCAAAATAACACTTACAAACTGTCATTTGCAATTTGATATTAATTTATAAACGTCAGATCAATGCTTTCTTGTGATTGGCTGGATTTGGAATTTTGAATTAGAATAGTGGAGTTTCAGAATGTGGATGTTTTAAAAAAAAATAAGAACACATACAAAAGAATAAAGGAAAATTTCATTTATTATTATTAATTAAAATTGTAACCGAAAATTGTAGATAACGGATATTATTTTAATTTTTAAATTTATTTGTAATAATTTCTAAAAATAGATATTTCATTTATCTCTCGTATATTTTCAGTTTTCATTAAAAGCAAAAAGTAGAGATATGCAGTTTTCAATATCCGTTAAATAATTACAAACTTGAATATACAAAATCTCTCTATAACGAAGTACACTTTTAAATAAACAGTTGAATTGATAATTTAATTATTGTACGTATAAAATTTACTATTATTGCCGGCACTTTATTTCATTTGTTTCAAACATTCAATTTTGAATTAAATGACCTAAAAATTCATTTGTTTTAATTCGGTAATAAATTTAAATTGCGGTATACAAAAATGTGATAAAGGTTGTTTTGCTCTGCATTTTTTTAGTTCTTTTTACATGAAATAACACGAATTTATCTGTATTTTTACAATGTTTATATATTTTTAAAACTATGAAAACTGATAGTACATTCTAAATCAAAGAATGCAAAAATGTTAAATAAAGGTTGTTTTACACGATGTATTTTCCACTGCACAAACTTGCATAATTATGCGCAAACAATGCATCTAATTAAATAAAATTTGTTTACACGTGTGTGGTTTCCATGTAGATATTTGAAGTAGGCGTTATTCATTTGTTGGAGAATGAAGTATGATGACACATGTATGAATATATGAACAAATGTAGAAGAGAAATATAATTATACTCGTATTTGTATTGACATCTTGACAGTGTATTAAACTAACTCAATGTTTTAAATATTAAATTTAATATAGAGTCCATATAACGAAACACTCATCGCCTAGTACTTTAATCACTTAAATTCATTTTGTGATATCGATGATCGACTGGGAGTTGATAATGGGAAGAAAAAATTCATTTTTAGGCGGCTGGTACATAAATTGTTGTTTTTCGTATCTGCTGGCAACCTTAAAGTATCAATTTTTATTTGACATCTGTCAAAGTCAAAATTTTTGGCCGCTTGTTTGTTCATTATTGATTTACATAGTTCATATTAATGTGATTAATTATTTTAGAATATAGTAACAAATGTAAGTAAAATTTTCACTATTCCTTTACAAATATTAATGAAAAAGTAATGAATTTGCGAGTAAAAATAGCGGCCGTAAAGTAAATGCGGCCGTAAGGTAAATGCGGCCGTAAAGTAAATGCGGCCGTAAAGTAAATTTTGACAGATGTCAAAAATTGATTTTGAATGAAAATTCATAATTTCTTGTTGTAATCGCCTAAAAAATGTTGTGTGTATCTCGGCTAAAAGTTCTTTTTGGGCCTCATCTGATTTGTATAGCCTTCGGCTTTGCCTCGGCTGCAAACTTCGGTTTCGGCCCAAAAAGATTACTTTTAGAACCTTGATACACAAATAACTATTTATTCATTGTTAAGGTTTTGAATTTATTTGTTTGAAGAGAAAACAAACCTTTTGAGTTACGTTAAATTGTTTAAAGCGGGTGTATTTTACCTGATGATCTTTCAAGATATAATAAGTATATCTGAGTCAGATAATATTCCATCAGACATTGAAAATATTAATTTTAATCAAATTTGCCTTATACCGAGGCATAAAAGTGACACATATTTTTACGTGATTGACGAGATATAGAAATTTAATTTCTACGCCGCTGAAATTATGAAATATATACATATCAAGTGTGGGAACGCCATTTTCTCGGTTGAGAATTTTTTGACGCGACCTTGCGAGTGTTGCAATAGAACGAATCCGGGAAAAAAGTTCACGCAAGAGTTTTGTACAATATTTTTTGTACAAAAATCATAAAACCAATAATTCGTTTTTTTGTACAAATATTTTTATTTATTGTATACACGCACTGTTTTGTGGTTATGCGTCTGTCAGCATGACAGCAGATGTTGCCAACATTGTATTATGCATTACATTTATTTTTTCTAAATTAAGTTTCATTCTATAACCCACTATTTTCTTTTATTACTATTAGGCAAAAGAATGTTTGAGACATTGAACATTTTTTTGTAAATATTGTTTTTTATTAAATTTCCCGCACACTAATTTAGGGGAGAGGTGAGAAGTTCACTGATCTGTATAAAATACTTGGATACGGTATAGCACATGAAAAAGTGAAGCATGTCATTTTATTTTTTTCGATTTTCCACTCATAATTATAAAGTCATTAGAATATTAACAATGTTAGAAATTAGTGCGATTGCGTTAAATTTATTATCGGGAATTTTCCTTCTTATTCCCGGGAATTTCCTTACCTGTTTCCATGAATTTTCCTATATATTCCCAGAAATGAATTCCCAATTTTTTCCTGGAAATGTGTTTAGGGAAATTCCTGGGAATTTTTCCAGGAAATAAAAATATTCCTGATGGAAAATTCCCAGTGACCCATCATTGAATTGACACTCTAAATGTACCCACAAAAAAAAATTGGTCCGGTCTTCTGGTTGATCTCAAAATGAGGAGCAGCTAATGAGGTAAGACATAAAATTTACCTGAAAATCCGATAATTTGACATTTTACATATCATATTCTATATAACCCTAAAATAAATCTTTAATGTATCTTAAAAATTGTTCTGTTGGAAAATTCGACCACCCGTTGTCCGTATAAGACGGTCAGTAAAAAATAAAGACAAAGCAATATTTCGTGGCTGATACCTTTATGGGGTCTTTATTTATTAATTGTGGATGGGGCATTGAACATTATTAAATCCGGGATCTTGTTTCACGCACCATATGGAATTGGATTTATGTGATATTAGTTCTCCGCCTAGCCTACTACGTATCGCTGCACGACTTTCTTATCCACTTTTTCCCTCCCGGATAATTTATCACTAGATTTGGAAGTCGAGTGTCTTTAAGACCCAGCCAGTTCAGTTTTACTCAATATATAACGCGATATTTCAACTGGGGTAATATTTAGTTGTAAATAACCTGAAACGACGAGAAGGCACTTATATTGTTTTAATTTTCAGAATAAGGTTTTCATAAACTTTAAACGTAAATCAGTTTTAGTTTTAAGTATATTTCATACACTTTATTTATTTAAAATTTTCTTTAATGCTATAGACAACAGTGTGTATATATAGTGCCGGAAACTAAAATTGAGATGTGCAGCATATATAGATGGCGCATTAGTTTTAATTGGATAAAAGCATTGTATAAAATAATGAAAGAATCGTTATTATAAGACATTTTAATCTGCACCGCTTGTAATAATCCACCCTTAAAGAGTCAACATTTTAGCAATAGTTTAAAGTGCTGGAAACTAGAGAAGAGTTACCGAAAGAATGTAATTGAGACATATAAAGAAGTAAAATTTCAAGGGCTACACATAGAATTTTAAATATTTTCCTAATTATGAGTACCAAATCAAATATAAAAATAAAAATAATACTTCATTCCGTTTTAAAGTCGCTAAAAATAGATTTTTCCCACAACCGGACATATAATACGTAGCTTATGCCCTCTTTTGAGTTTGTAAAGAGTTACTTGCGCGAGAAAAGTAGCCGCACTAGTGCGTGAAAGTAACCGTTACTAGGCAACGTAAACAATTTTTTATTAATATTTCGATTGTAGGGAAAATATTGTATGCACACGTTTGTAACTAATGTTATTTATTTCGTGCTAAAATTTTCGCAATCGGCTACGACCCATGCATTAAACAACACTCGATTAGAAAAAACTTACTTTACTCACTAGTTGCATAAATAATTATTATCATATCAGTTTTGATTTGACTGCTAAATTAATACAAATCAAATAAATATAATAGTCCTTTTTTAGGTGACTGTAATTTTTTTGTATAATTTTTAAATAACTTGTAATTTATTTAGAACAGTGGATGATAAAATGATTTTAAAAATGGATTTTATGTACTTAAAAACAAGCAGAAACTCTGTAAAGAATGAACTTTTCCCTAAATTCAAAAACAAAAAATGTTCTTATCTTGTAACCCCATCTAACGACACAATGTATATTACTAAAAAAAATGTGTCTATGGTATATAATTCTCATAAACAAAGCGATAAAACCGCAAAAACTTATTGGCAATAAAGTTCTGCTTCGCAAAAACAGTAAAGCGTACAGGTAAATTATTAGTTTCGGTTTAACAAAATTATGAAGTTCCATACTTATAGCACAGAATAGGTTTATACAGAAGCGACAGTAAGACAGAGAAACAAGAATTAGAGAGAGATGGGAAAAGTCAACAAATTTAAAGGGCTCATTGTTTAAAATCGGAAAGTTTCGTCACATCTTAGGGAGAGATAGGGGAAGTCAACAAAGTTAAAGGTCTACACAATGCTCCAAAGTCATAGAACTGAATAGGGTAACATGAAAGGTACCGAGACGGAGTGTCGCTTCTGTATGTAAATATTCTGTGTTAATAGTATTACATTCTTTCAGTAGTTCTTTTTTTATATTCAGCTCTATACGACTAAATATATCAATTATTGATGGTTTCAGTTCAGAGCGACATTTTTTTACACGATCAGGCATTATAAAAGGTTTATTGATTGAATTTTCAAGACAGTAGGTTTCTTTTACCGTTTCGAAAACAAAAGATTTTTTTTCAATTCACTTTATATTTTCCTCCTAACAAAAATTACGGCTTTTCTCGGATCTTCTTTTCGGTTCAGTTCCGATTCGAATTTTAGTAATACAATTTATTTACTGTTTCTCATTTTTTTTTTCTTTAATTTACTTCCATTTTAGGTTGCTTTTTCTTACCAAAAGTTAATTAAAATCTAGCAAGCATAATAAACAAAAATTAAAAAAAAAACTTTGCAATGAGATTAACTCTACATATCCAAATAATACAAAACATTAACTTAAATATACTGTCCCGTACTGTTATAATTTCCAAAATACAAAATTTTAAGCATAAAAACTGTTATTATAACATTCTCAATATTGATTTACCATTATCCATTATTTTTCAGCTGAATGTGCAACGAATTGTTAAGATTTCTTTAATGATCCTTGCCCATTTCTCTTCCCAATCACCCATCTTGAATAAACCTGGTTAGTACAGTTAAACCGCGAACTGCGTACGTTTCGTTGCGCTATTACTTAATAATTCCTTGTGTATATATTTTCATTAGACTCCATCTCGCTGTGTAACGACGGCATTCGTTAACTGTCATCGTGACAGGAAACTCGATGCGAAGATGTTTTCCCCACCGGCTTGGCTTGGCAGGACTATTAAAACGGTTAGTTAACTCATCACTCAACTGTTTCACAGCACTGTTTTGTTTAGTCAAAGCACACTTGCTTCTTTTGCCGGAGGGAGCATAGCGAAAAACAATGTGATACTGGGTTGTAATAAAACAATATGATGTTTTATATAATACACAACAAATATTCGTTATATATAAATATTCTATCCGGGTTTTTCAAGAGAACAAGAGGATGATTTTAAAGAAAATCAATAATATGATGTATTTCATATAAAACAGAATTGAGTTAATGAATATAAAAATCGAAGATTCGCATTTTTATAGTCAGATATTTATTTTTCAAGTGCTGTCTAATCAATTTCAAAATAGGACCATGAATTATTTTTCCCGTAATAAACAGATTTAAAATAGAGAAAAGATGGTTTAACGTATGCGAAAATTACAAAACGAGACGCAGGTGAGTAATAATTTTTTTCTGATTTTTAACGTTTATCTCAATCTTCCACTGAACATTGTAAAAATCAAATAATTTTAACTCAAATAAATAAATGTATATATTTAATTACTACTACTACATACAAAAAATGATTATAACTATACTTCAATAAATGCTTTGCGCATACGTAACCAAAATATTTTACTATATTTGAGGAGGGGACGACGGGGCGATAGCCCCCCCACCCTAGACTGGCAAGGTTTTTGAATTTTGAAAATAATAATAAATAAATCTAGAGCACAAAAGAATGTCATATACATATACACAGAATTGTTTGATTTGAAGCAGAATTGTCAAGAACAAAAATTACATGCCGAAATAATGTTGTGGAAACACAGATTCACAAACTTATAATGAATTTTCGTCATAAATATTAATTGGAAAAATAGTTTATTTATGTAGTAACAAGAGGGGAAGTAATTCCCAAATCCTATGATGCTATATTTTTGCGTAAACCCGAAAATATTTGAAAATATTAAATTTTTGTTCGAAAATTTTCAAATTTTACTAAATTTTGTTTGCAATTTTTTCAAAAGAATTTTTTACGCTAATACCAAATTTGCAAACAGAATTTAAGTATCTCTTTTTGTTTCTGAGATATTTGCTGTTAAAGTTGCACCTCAAAAAATTGTGTTTTTTTGTTATATCTCTAAAATGGGTTGATATACAATCTCAACGATTATACCAGGTGATTCTACGGGAAAAGTTACGTAAAGAAATATTTTCTCTCCATATACGTACTTTGGAACGAATAGGTGGAAAAGAAGAAAAACAAAAAATAAAATTTCGCCTCGAATCTTTTTGTCTCCAATATTTTTCATTTTCTGATCGTAAGTAGATATCGATGAGCTGATTCCAAATTTTCAAACAGAATTCAATTATCTCTTCCCGTTCTAAGAGATATTTGAGTTCAAATTTATACCTAAAAAATTAGGTTTTTTAGGTATACCCGTTAAATGGTTAGGTTTACACTTTCGTCAACCACACCAATAGATTCTACGGGCAAAATTACATAAGTGTACCAATTTTCAAATTTTTATCTCAACAGTTAGAATTTCTAGAAGGAAAAAACTGAAAATGGCCAAAAATCTAAAAAAATCGTAAGGGGTGCATCAGGCAATTTTTTCGATTTCACCGATTTTCGTTCTTTTGCTCTAAAAATTGTATTCGTTGGAATAAAAATCTGAAAATTGGTATACTTACGTAATTTTGCCCGTAGAATCGATTGGTCAGGTCGCGGAAGTCGTAAACCTAACTCTTAAAGGGTTATACCTAAAAAACCTGTTTTTTTAGGTATCGCCAAAACTCAACTTTGAACACGAATATCTCGAGAACGGTGAAAGATAATTCAATGCGGTTTGAAAATTTGAAATCAACGCAACAATATTTACTTAAGCCCAGAAAATGAAATTTTTTGGAGAAAAAAAGTTCGTTGGAGAAATTTTAAAATTTAGGTTTTTTCGATTTTTTAATTTTTCACCTAATCGTTCCAAAGAAGGTATATGCGGAGAAAACATTTCCTTGTGTAACTTTTCCCGTACACTCGCCTGGTATAATCGTTGAGATTGCGTATCTCTACCCATTTTAGAGATATAGTCAAAAAATACACTTTTTTTGAAGTGCTACTTTGGCAGCAAAAAGGAACGAAAAGAGATAATTCTATTCCGTTTGAAAATTTGAACAAATTGTCTTGGTTTGGTTATTTTTAAATATGAGAGCTCTAACTATATCATGCATCAGAAGACACCTTAGATTCCAATAGAATTCCAATAGTTAAATGGTTAGGTTTACACTTTCGTCAACCACACCAATAGATTCTACGGGCAAAATTACATAAGTGTACCAATTTTCAAATTTTTATCTCAACAGTTAGAATTTCTAGAAGGAAAAAACTGAAAATGGCCAAAAATCTAAAAAAATCGTAAGGGGTGCATCAGGCAATTTTTTCGATTTCACCGATTTTCGTTCTTTTGCTCTAAAAATTGTATTCGTTGGAATAAAAATCTGAAAATTGGTATACTTACGTAATTTTGCCCGTAGAATCGATTGGTCAGGTCGCGGAAGTCGTAAACCTAACTCTTAAAGGGTTATACCTAAAAAACCTGTTTTTTTAGGTATCGCCAAAACTCAACTTTGAACACGAATATCTCGAGAACGGTGAAAGATAATTCAATGCGGTTTGAAAATTTGAAATCAACGCAACAATATTTACTTAAGCCCAGAAAATGAAATTTTTTGGAGAAAAAAAGTTCGTTGGAGAAATTTTAAAATTTAGGTTTTTTCGATTTTTTAATTTTTCACCTAATCGTTCCAAAGAAGGTATATGCGGAGAAAACATTTCCTTGTGTAACTTTTCCCGTACACTCGCCTGGTATAATCGTTGAGATTGCGTATCTCTACCCATTTTAGAGATATAGTCAAAAAATACACTTTTTTTGAAGTGCTACTTTGGCAGCAAAAAGGAACGAAAAGAGATAATTCTATTCCGTTTGAAAATTTGAACAAATTGTCTTGGTTTGGTTATTTTTAAATATGAGAGCTCTAACTATATCATGCATCAGAAGACACCTTAGATTCCAATAGGAAGTTTTTAATGTTATTCCTTATTAAATTTATAGAAAAACAGACAAATGAAGTGTTGTAAAGAAAATATTCAACCGGAATTTATACTAATATCATTTAATACCTAGGAAAATTAAATATAAATCATCTTAATATTTGAAGAGAAAAATCCGATTTAGTTTTCCAATTTCGTTATTGATGAAATTTGAAAAGGTGGTTGGCAGGTCTGGTTGTCAGAGAAACAGGAAAGCTCGGTGGGAATCAGTGTCGGTAAATTAGATAACAGATAAGGGATTCGCGTGATTAGTGTTTAAATCATATATCATCCGTTCTGCCGTCTACCTGCCTGTTTAAATTAAAATGAAATAAATCAAGAAGTGTTAAAACTGTCATAACTAAGTTATCGCGCTTGACATACAACGTAAATAAATTTCCTGCTGAGATTACGGTAAAAGTCGAACAAAGGAAAACCTGCTAAATACTTCAACTTTACCTAAACACCTTTCATACTTTAACTTCACTTTAACAGAAATAAAACCAAGTTGTCATTAAAGCTGACATTTATTAATTTACCAGTTTTTGAAAAACTGCAGTACATCACGTAAAACTCGAAAGAGTGAATTACATGATAGTTGGAACAAGATATATACATTTATAATATCTCATAACGTGGCACTAAATCGTAAATACAGTGCTATGGTAGAAGTTAATTATATGAAATTTACTTTTGGATAAGCCGATTGGCCCCTATAAAGTTTTATGGGACTTGTGGTATTGGTACTTTTAGGCACTTTTAGGCAGTTTTTTTCTGTCGTATGATGTTAATGGCCGTACCACAATTTTTTTTTAAATGTTACCTAATTATTTACTTTTAAATCTAGAATAAAATATTCAAATAATAATGCATTTTAAATGCGTCTTCTAATTTTAAGGTGTAAATTGAGAAGAAATTAAGTTATTAAAATAAATTCAACCTAAATTTTAAATACTAACAGTTATTAAATAAATATAAGAAATACTTGGTTGTTAAAAAAAACTGGATTTTATTTTTATTCATATTTCTACTTTTAAGGCCATTAACAGGAAATACTAATAAATATACTTCACAGAAAATTTTTAGTATTTGTACATAGAAGAATAAAGACAGAAACTACGTATTAACCATCTTTTCAATGGTAAGAATATCTAAAAAGGATTAAAGCGGAGAGACCAATGGAGATTTGAGTAAGTCAAGTTTTTCATTCTTAAGATTTTTCTTTTCATTGAGTGATCTTTGGATTACATATTCTAAGAACTCCATTATTAGTTATTTATTTATACAAAGAAAGTACAGTATGAATTTATTTAATACGGACTTGTTCTTACTTTTCAAGTGATACCTTTGAGTTGGGATAATTTATAACTCCTGACTACAAATCTTCCCACCCTTCCATAAAAGGTAGTAAAACCCGCATAAGTCAGTTTTATACACCTAAACTTGTATTATACAGTGTTAGTTAACCTTCCTTGGGCCCCAGCCTAAGTGAAGAGACTATGCCGTAGTGGCAGAGCTTAACCATCCTCTATGATTTTCATTATTTAAAATTTTTATTTTAGATATCAATCATCAAAATTATTTTAAATAAAGAAAAAGTATAGAGGATAGAACCAACCAAATTACACAATCATTTTAAATATTTTTTATTGAAATACATATTCAAAATATTGTTGCAGTGTATCAAAATTTTTTTGCAGCACATTTTTTAGAATCTTTGATTTCAAGTTAAAGAAATCAATCACATCCACCCACACCCCGAAAAGTATTGTCTAGATATCAAGACTCGAGATTGTATCGAGACACTACATTAACCTGCGCCTAAGCTTTAGACAAGGATATATAATTATTCAGCAGCGTTCTTCTTCTGTTTTACTATCACTGTTTCAGCCCGAATTTAAATGTAAAATTATGAATTAATCTAGAGTCTTGAAAATTGCCTAGAATTTTCTCGTCTTGATATAACAAATAAGAAAGCCTTGTCTTGAAATTTCAAGACAAGACTTTTGTCAGTTTTGTCTTGATAATCTAGACAAGACAACGCTAATTAACTACAAGAAAATATTTTATTCGGATTCAAAAAAGTCCAACTCAGTTCCCATTTGTCATACCTATGTGGTCTCACTCTTCGTGCAAATAGCGACAAAAAATATACACATTTTATTATCCTTCTTATCTTTTTTTTAATTATTTTCCTTACATCTCTCATATTCGTTTTCATAATCTTCAGCTTCTTCATTATCATCACTCTCTGACTAACTATTTAACAGCAGTTCTTCAGAACTCGTGGAATAGTAATTAGATCGTCTACCTTTCTATATACGAATAATTTATTACCTGTTTATCGATTGAATTGATCTTTTTAACAATAAAAATCCTCTGGTTCATCTCTCCTCAGCATAGTAGGTCCATCTGTCCTCAGAGCAGAGGTTAAATGTACCACTAAATTACTTATGACTGTGTTCAAATAGAACAACATTTTTATAGAGTTTATAAAGTATGTACATTAATAATTACTTTAAATCTATCGAAGAAATAATTAACTAAGTCTACATATAAGGTACAAATTTTTTATTGGCAACTTCTTAAGTAAATCTTGGATTATTTAGTATTGACTGCATTAATTCTCAAGCGGCTACTTACACTGTCCCTAAACAATAAAATTAACATTCCTTATGAAAGATATTACTCTAATGTACTTTTAACACCAAAAGTCTATCTCTTCTATCGGTCCATCTCTTTAATAAGCTTTTTCCAAAAAAAAATCGTTTAGAGTACACCGTGTAATATGTACGTAATAGAGATATTTTCAAACAATGAGATTATTTGTAAATTTGTAATTTCTAGTTGGTTTTGAAACAGCTCTCTGATTAAAACATATGAATAATGAATATTTTCAATAATAAAATCATAATATCCAAACAAATTATTTTTGAAACTAGCACACAATAAATTAAATTCACAATATGTTTATTAAAATATTCGCAGTGGCAATTTATCAAATGAATTTAAAACGCGTAGTTTTGCATGCAGGGTAGGACTCATGCATTTTAATGGCGTATCATTGATTCCATAACCGCTGTGGATGCATAATTGGAATGCAAGTAATTAGAGCTTGTGAAGTGATTTTATCTTGCGATTTATACGACTGCAAATCATGCCGGATAGCGGACCGTTCTTGGAATCGTCTGTCGAATGTTTAGGAATTCATGGGCTATACACCCATGAGTATTTAGGTAATTGTGTCCCACGTACTAATAGTTTCATTTTATTGCAAATTGTATGTAGTCGTAAAACGATAACTATAATCGTGACATCAATAAAAGGCAATATATTAATTACGTACTCTTTATCTAAAGACATTAAATTTGGTTTAAGAGTGCAGTGGTGGAAAACGAAACTAAAAATATAATAAACGGAACAATAATATATTATACAATTAATAGGAAAAGTGATATATTCCTGGACGATAGTAGTATAGAGTACGTGATTAAATTCTGATTTTTTTTCATCGGACGAAAAAAGACATCTTTCCGATAGTTGCTAGGCTACAAAAATAAGAGACCATATATATTTTTTGTACGACCACTATAGAAAATGGTACTTTTTGTAAGATTACGTACGCCATATTGTTCTTTATGTCAAATAGCTTTCGTGCATGTATTTTTATTCTGTAAGGTTAAGCAATGTGGTCGTAGAAAAAGTATAGTGTGTCACTCGTGCAAAATCACCTATTTCCCATCTTGTGTGATTCCAGCACTCGATTTAGTCTCATGTCGAAACTATCTGCACTTGTTGCACAATATGCTATTATTCCATACTGTATCGCATTTCCATTTACAATTATGATTTCAGTCCGATAAATGCGACTTTACGATATTATTATTCTTTACGTTACTGTATATAAATTTGACAGTTTAAGAACAAAAAATTTGACAACAAATAATGAAACAATGTTAGACTGAACAAAAGGTCCATGTTTTCTATCCATAGCACTCTTGTTTCAGCCAGATATAAATAAAATACATATAAATCTAACATGCATTTTTCACAGTTATTTCGTTATACTAGTATATGATATGTTTATATTGTTGAATTCGGAAAAAAATACTCTATCGAATAGCCTAAAAATAAACATATGTTCCCATTTAAAATAAGAAAGTTGTGTCCCGTATATTGAGAAATAATGGTCGAAAAAAAAATTTTTGCTCTTCGTATTAGTCTTGTAACATGGTGGTTCTTTGATAATTTAACCAACCTCGTAGCTCTTATAGTTCTCGAGATAGCAATGGTGGCACATTTAAATGAAACACCTGTATATATATTAATACCGATTCCCTATGCTAGAATCAAAGTTGTACACACTTTCGCTAAAACCGGAAGTGACATAAAATTCTTAGTAAGATCATTTCATGAGTCCCTTTGACTAGTTTAATTTTGTTCCGTAACATTTTTCTGTACCTCTCTTAATAAACGAAATATTCTGGGTGCCGGTCTTTCCAAATCATACAGCCTAGCAAATTATATCTCCCTTTGGTGAAATGATTTCTCTATCCATTCCCCTCACAATCAATCACCCATGGGCATATGGCGGGAGTCGGTAGGCATCAACCTGACACCTGACGACCTGACCCATCCGCTGTAACTCAAATCGTCGTCTGGCAGAGTTGAGGGCAAGGCGAAGGGCGAGCTTGACTCAGTCGCTAATCACGGTTAATCATTGAATTTCAATTAACTCATTGCCCACTGTTTTGACATTTATGGATCGAGTAGGCCGGGAGCAGAGATGGATTAACGGGAAACTTTCCTTTCAAAGTCGGAATTATTTATTCAATAACAAATAACCGATGGAGTTAGAGAAGGGTCTTGTTTTATTTTGGGTTTGGATGGAATATAAATTTCATTTTGTTTGATACTGTAACAAGTCTAAGTCAGCACATTCTAGTGGCACCAATAAAGTATATTAATAGGAACAATTGATGTAATTTATAAATAGTGTTGTGTAAAGGTAAAACTAATATTTGCTGACTTAGAACTTGTTCATAGTATATATAGTGTAAGGTAATGGTTGTAAAAAACAAGAAGAGAAAGAGAGAAGCCAGAAGTAGAGTGGTATAGTTAGTGGTAGACGGCGGTGGTGGACAGAAGTGTCATTGGAGACGAAACCAAATGTAAACCATTATTTATTATATTTATTTATACTTTTATACAAATGTGAGTATTCTGTTTAATTTCAATATCCATCTCCTAATAAGGTACTTGCTCCGTATCCAAAAACAAAGACAAAGAACCCATTTCTATATATTTTGTAATACCTATCCTTTCAAGGAGAGGGTCACAAACTGGTAGCAGTGGTCCTGTAAGAGTATTACAAGTTGGTAGTAATGGAAATTATTGAAAGGACGTGCTACAGTTTGATGGTGCCAATCTCCTTCGAAAGAGGTGTTACAATATAGCTAAGGTACCTTTGAATATAAAACTTACTTACAAAATTAATCGCCATGCTGTCATGCCTATCTTGGGAAACAAGGAACATAAGGTTGAAAGAAAGAGATAGCAAACGAGTTGAACCTGGATTGAATCTACCAAACCTCCAAAATAGCTGGGGCAGTTGGATCAGATCAAATTGTACCAAGTAAAAAACTAACTTACAAGGTTATTTTAAATGTCCCAAATAAATACGGCTTATTTATCTTGCTAACATAATTTGGATAAAACAAACATTCCCTAACTGTACGATCGCGTACTTTCCACAAGGCCTTTCGTAATGTGACACTTAGATAACCTAGGAGTTGTACAGTAATGGCTATTTACATTTACATGATCGCAGAAAAAATAATTTACATATTTCACTTGATCATATTTTAATACCATTTATCACCTGGATTACTGATATAAAGATTGATTTATGAGCGAAACGTTGGTGTCTTTATTAATTAATTGCAACTCCAAGAGTACCTTACTTTTATATTAATTTAAATTCATAATTAATTGTACTCATCTTGATAATCGTCCCTTATCTTCAGAAGCAGTTGAAAATGAAAATATTTTTAAATTATATTTTTTCATCTACAGATAATAACTTGAAATAACCAATTAGTTGTTTTACTGTGTGTAAAGGCTATCTCATCGTGGTGTAAATTTGTAAGTAGTTTTTATTATATTCTGTGTGGATTAATATTGATTTGTAGATCGATGTAAAAAGGTTTTCAAAATTGTTTGTAAATTAGAAAAGTAAGAATTTAGAATTACTATAGAATCAAGTTACGCGTTGTAGTTTATTTGAATTATATAAATGTTTTTGATCGTGGTTGATTATTAAAATTTATATAATTTTGTTATTGTTGGAATATTGTGTTTGATTCAGCTTATCCTATTCCAATCCCTGTCTTTGTGACGTGGTAGCACAACGCGTAGTTAAAACTCTTTTGTTCTAAAATTACTACCCTGCACCAATTTAACCATATAGTAAACCGCGTCTGTTATTATTATAAATATCCCCTTGTCTGCTTCTATCACGGCAGACTTTTAAATAAAGTGATAGTGGTGGCAGCGACTATCGTTACCCTTGTCTCGTGTAAAAGTTGTTCATTAATATAATTCGTGGATTACTTTTAAGGCAAGTAAAACTCATAAATTAAAACCCTTGTATGTCAGTTACTAGATTTTGTCATAGGTGACCGTACCTGTTATAGTAGAATTCTTATAATTTTAAATTATAAATAATAAATATTTTCCTTGCGAAGTGAGCAATGTTGAACGGTAAATAAACGTAGAATTTGCGATTCGAAATCTGGGAAATGAGATTGGTGGCGTTTGATGTATGCTAAACACCTGAATCTTCGCTATGAAATGATCCGCGGTGAATGGGGGTAACGAGCATGCGGGTGAAATATTCATCAAAGCTGATGCGGCGCTGAGCGTCCCGGCGCTGAGCGTCCCGAGGGCTGCGGTTCCGCCGGCCTGCAACTGCATGCCAAATTGTTTCCATACCGGGACGCGCCGGGAATTAGTCAAGTCATGTGCTGACGGGAGAGGGTATGGAAAGTGGGTTTCACACGCATCGTTCTAAACGGAGATCAATCCTAAAAGAACGGCGAAGCCTTCATATATATAATAATGTGATCCTGTATCTCCCAGGTGGAGCACAGGGCAGCCGAACTCACCGAGCCGCAGTTCTAACTACCGTACTGTCGGTTGTTTCATGCCAGCGCTACTTCTTCTACTTCTATTTAAGATGTATAGATACACAAGTAGCTGTGTTTTTTATTTTTGGACTTGAACCTATGATCTCAAGTTCGAATGACGTCACAGCGAGTTAGAGATGTGCGCTGGCTCGTACAGCCATCCAGCCGACAAGCCTTCATATATCAAGGGTCCCGAATTCGAAGTCTAAATAGGGATTGTTTCCATACCGGGACGCGCCGGGAATTAGTCAAGTCTCTTGCTCACGGGAGAGATTATGGCAAGTGGGTTTCAAACTCATCGTTCTTAAAAATGGAAGTCAATCGTAAAAATATCGGTGAAGTAATGGTAGCGAAGAACGAAGACTATATACCAAGGGTCCCGAATTCGAATTCCAAATAGGGGTATAGGTCAGGGTTTTTTAAAGTGGGGTCCATGGACCCCTAGGGGGTCCGTAGCATGTGTACGAGGGGTCCGCAGTAGGTCAATTAAAAAACAGTCATGAATTAATTGACTTGAGGTCTAAAGCAGTTTTGAAGGCTGAATTTCAAGCAAAAGGTCTTGGCGAGTTTTGGTGTTCTTTGAGTGAAGCTTACCCTCTTCTTGTCAAGCGAGCTATGTCCGTTCTGATACCATTTGCTACTACGTATCTTTGTGAGGCCGGGTTCCACAATTTAACGTTCTTATCGAGGCCAAACAGCAACATCCTTCTCATTAGCTTTAGATTAGAAATAAGAGTAGTGCCATTATTACTACCAATTAATAAAAGCGATTTTTCAAAATAAATTAGCTTATTTTCTTTACTTAATATTAAGATATTCTTTGATAGGTGTCCGTGGAATTATTTATATTATGAAAGTGGTCCGTGACTGCAAAAAGTTTAAGAAACCCTGATATAGGTGTTTGTGTGGGTTTATCAGGGAAAGGTTATGAAAAGTGAGAGATGGGTTTTAAACTTGAACATTCTAGTAAAAGGAGTGCAATAGTAAAAAAAATTATTATTACGATCGACAGAAGAGATTATAGAAAATGGGTTTCAAACTCATCGTTCTCCTAAATGGAGATCAATCGTAAAAAAATTGGTGAAGTAGTGGTAACGAAGAGCGAAACCTTATATTGTAGCGATCCTAAGGTCGCGTCGCGGGCGATGGCCGCTAGCAGACCTGTCGCCGCTTGTCACGCTTCTATAGTTCTGTCGTCTCGAGGGTGCGAGAACATTCCCGAACTGCTCTACTATTTAAGCCTGAGTAGGAGAGACCGCAAGGACAGTCGGATATTAACATGAGTAATCAACATGAATAGTTTGTTAAAGTAAATATCGGGTAAATAAATAGTTCGTAGTGTTAAATATTTAAATAAATAATCTTGATGTTTCCGTCTTTATTAATAATTGTTATTCTTAAATTAGTGTTTATATTTGTTTGTTCATAGTGTTACTTGTTTTTATTATCTTTTATTTTTCATATTTCGTTTATTAGACTTATTTATATAAATATTCGTATTTCAATTATTTTGTACACTTCATCTAAATAAATAAACGTTCAAATATATACCATGGGTTCTGAATTTGAATCCCGACCAGTGGTACGGGTTTGTATGGATTTATCAAGGAAAGGTTATAAAAAGTGGGAGATGGTTATTCAACTTGATCATTCTAGAAAAGTGAGTGCAATAATAGTAAAAAAAAATCTGCTGTAGACAACACATTACATCCTTGTACGCCTATTAAATTTGTTAGAGTTACCTGATGATGATCGAAAGATCGAAACGCGTTGTTACTCAATTTACCGAGTTTTGTATTCCGTACAGTATCATATTTAGTTCATTGCATTTAATCTTATTATATAACGATTTTTGCTCTAAAATTTATGTTATATACTGTTTCGGGAACAATTCTTACTAACGAGTTCTTTAAAGGATCAATTACCTTGTTTAATTTAATTATTTTTGTAGTTTTTTATGCCCTGTGTGAATATTACCCCTGGTATAAAAATATCTATTTTGTTGTAGGTTTGTAGTACACTATAATTCAGTTAAAATTTATTGTTTCGTATCAGTGTTAAATTAAATAGCTTGTCCAAAAGTTGCAGTTCATTTACATGTAATACAATTCTGCACACAAGTGGTTTAAAATCAATAAATGATTGTCCCACTTTCTGTAATTGCAATTTATATTTTGTTTACATGTGAATACATTATGCTACGCACTGTCTGGGACAAACAACTAATATATCATAACTTAGAACAAATATGTAATAATGTATCTAAATAATAGAACGGATATTAATATCAATTATGTAGTGCTCTGTAATTATATATCGGTGCATTGGTTGAATCCAATCATATATCATACAATTAATTCATTACCGATATGTTTTTGTTTACTGAAAATAATCACGTTAATACAGGGATGTGCACCAATATTTCATCATTTTATTCTGCAAATGAAATATAAATTTCATTAGTAAATGTCATATATGTAATTTTTTTTAATTGGTATTTTTTTTTCGTTTTTGAAATGATTGAATAGGAAAACATTTATATATTAATTTATAACTAAGTGATGAATACATCATATAAAACAATGTAATGTAATTAACTATTTTTTATACTTTTTCGTCATTGCTTTTATAAAAATCTTATAAATTTTAATTACAAAAATAATAAAGTATAATGTAGGGATTTATGTGAAATATATGGTAATACTGTTGAGGGAACACTTTTAACTCTCATACTGCATTTATAATATTATGAAAAAATTTCAAATCCACACGTTATGACTTACAAATTTTAATATCCTTTTTAAATAGCTTTTTACCTCTTTTATTGTGCTGGCCAAATTATTTTTTTTTATTTGGTTATCGTACTTTTAATTCTAAACTCTATTAAAAAAGATTTTAGAATATTTGAGGTTATCAATTTGATATTTACCGTGGGGCGCAGTAATTAAAAGGACCAATTTTATAAAATAAAATTACCAAATAGTTTAACAATATCAGATATTATTAAACCGTATTAGATATAACAATGGAGCAATTGTTATCGCAAAGTATAAAATAGTTATTTATTGTACAATTGTTTTATATTGCAATTGCAAAAGTCATGAAAAGAATTTTTAGGCGGCTGGTACATAAATTGTTGTTTTTTGTATCTGCTGGCAACCTTAAAGTACCTATTAACTTTTATTTGACATCTGTCAAAGTCAAAATTTTTGGCCGCTTGTTTGTTATTATTATTAATTATTTTAGAATATAACAACAAATGTAAGTAAAATTTTAACTATTCCTTTACAAATATTAATGAAAAAGTAATGAATTTGCGAGTAAAAATAGCGGCCGTAAAGTAAATGCGGTCGTAAAGTAAATGCGGTCGTAAAGTAAATGCGGCCGTAATAGTATATTACGTACCGTGAACTGTAAGTGAAAGTTTTTAGGTCGAGACTTCAAATATCACTTACAGTTCAAGGTTAGTAAGCTATTTTTTGCAACACCTACAAAAATAATAGAAAAAGAAAAATAGGTTTCAAAATTAACGTCTGTCAGATTGATGTCAAAAATAAAAGTTGAATTGCAATTGAGAGTAAGAGTGCCATGAATGTTTATGATGATGTGGAAACTAAATACTTACCATCCACCATGAATTGTAAGTAACACACTTACGGTCCACCGTGCACGGGAAGTGTTTACTATAACCATGGAAACCAAATGTGCAATAAAAGTTCCACTTACTGTGTTTAAATTTTGTTATTAATGGGTAACTTACTGTGCAGGTATTGCAAAAAGTAAATTTTGACGGATTTTGAATGAAAATTTATAATTTCTTGTTGTAATCGCCTAAAAAATGTTGTGTGCACGTCGGCTAAAAGTTCTTTTTGGGCCTCATCTGATTTGTAGCCTCGGCTCGGTTATTTATTGGCAAGTATGTCACGTAAACGAATTAGCCAACCAGACTTTTTTCAGAAGTTAAAATTTATATGAAAGTTTAGAAATTGCAGTATCATAAAAGATGATTATTGTCCTAGTCACCTCTGCAATCCAATTAGCCGCAACTAAAACGACATAAAACTAACCTCTCTATAAAAATTCATGCATTATTCCACGTCGTTCCGATTCTCGTAATAAAAATCTGAATTTCTCGCAGAAAAATATCAGAATTTAGATTCAACAAGCAAATTGAATTTGCATATCCTGCATGTATAGCGGCAGGGGCGGGGGCTTCGCTGAACAATTATGTAAAACACCGGAGACAGGGAGTGATTCAGGGAAATCTCGCGGGAAAGAAAACGAATTAAAAGAGGAAGCGGAGTAATGGAATTTGCGCCGATTTGCGAAGTGATTTTTCTTCAACAGTCACCAGAGGTGATAAATACATGTTTTCTTAACATTCCATTTCTTTAAAACTATTTTCAAATAAAGGCCAAAAATATACTTCTTCAAATATGTAAAAATATTAGTTAATAATATTGTATAATCGAAAATATATATAAAAATAAATATAAATTTAACGAACACAAATATTGCTGTTTATTCTAGTCGAAATCTGACAACTCAATAATACATAGCAACTAAAAACATATCGTAAAACATTTTATTGAACAACACCTACTACTTTCTTTATGAAGCAAGCAAAGGGCACTACACAAGCCCTCCCCAAGAAAGGAAGTAGTAGGTTGTAAAAAATCAAAAAAATTAACAATATAACGGAATGACAGTTGTGTCATTGAGGTTGCTGAACTGTGTTAATCAAAATGATTGATATAAGCTGGTTTAAGTCTATCTATTGACACTGTTTCTATCTTGTCATCTATAAGAATTTTAAAAAATTTATCATATCTTTTGACAACTTTGAAAGGTCCATTATATGCTGGTTTAAGAATGGGACCAATAGTGTCATTTCTAATTAAAATATGGGAAGTTTTGAATAAATCTGGATGGATGTTGTGTGATGTTTTTGTTGATAGTCTTGTAGTGATTGGAGTAAATTTATTGATTGTGTTTTTTAATAGTGTTAAATATTGATTTGCTTCTGCTTTATTTAATATGTTATGTTTAGTTGTGGGAATTAATTCTCCAGGAAATTTAAGGTTCGTGCCGTACACGAGTTCTGCAGAACTACAATTTATATCATTTTTTACGGAGGATCGTATTCCAAGAAGGACCAACGGAAGGAAACTGATCCATTGTGAAGGATTTTGAAAGGTTTTTAAGGAAGTTTTTAATTGTCTGTGAAAACGTTCAATAATGCCATTTGATTGAGGGTGATAAGCTGTTGTTTGTATATGATGTGTTCCTAAAAGTTTTAGTAGTTTTTGAAAAAGAGAGGAATTAAATTGTTGGCCTCTATCAGATGTAATTGTTGCTGGTACACCAAACCGTGATATCCAACCATCAAGTAGAGCTGTTGCAACTGATTGTGCAGAACAATCTTTTAAAGGTATTGCTTCAGGCCATCTGGTGAAACGGTCGATGCAAGTAAGAAGGTAAGAAAAACCTTGTGAATTTGGTAACTTGACTAAGTCGATATGAATTGAACTGAAACGTGAAGTTGGAGTTGTGAATTGAAAAATAGGTGATTTGGTGTGTTTAACTATTTTAGCTTTTTGGCATTGTAAACACTGTTTTGTTTTGTCAGTTAAATATCTTTTCATATTTTTCCAAATGAATTTTGAAGTAATTAATTTAATTGTTGATTTAATTCCCGGATGTGAGAATGAATGAAAATGTTTGAATATAAGATTTTGGAATTGTTTTGGTATGTATGGTCTGTAAGTGTTTGTTGAAATATCACACCATAATTTAACATCTGTTTTAGGTAGAGATATTTGTTTAAATATTAAATTTGTATTTTTGTTTTCGAGTAACTCTTGTAATTCCTGATCATATTGTTGCATTTTTGCAATCTGATTATAGTCTATTTGACTATTTGAATATAGGATGTTTATGGAAATGCGAGAAAGGGCATCCGCAACTGGATTATTTTTGCCAGAGATGTGACGTATGTCATTTGTGAACTGAAAAATGTAATCTAATTGCCGCATTTCGCGAGGTGAATAAGTATTATTGCTGGCTATTTTTGTAATGAAAGTTAGAGGTTTATGATCAGTTAAAACAAAAAATTCTTTACCTTCAAGGAAATATCTGAATTTTTTTATCGCTGAAAATATAGCCAAAAGTTCCCTACTAAATGTGCTGTAACGTTTTTCAGTCGAGTTAAAAGTTCGCGAAAAGAAAGAGAGTGGTTCCCATTGATTATTGACGAATTGTTGAAGAACAGCACCGATTCCGATGTCTGATGCGTCAACCATAATATTAATTTTTGCACCGTGTATTGGAAAAGAAAGATTTGTTTCATGTGTTAGTTTAGTTTTAATCATATTAAAGGCTCTAGTAGCTTCCTTAGTCCAAATTATTTCTTTAGAACTATTTTTTTTGTTATCTAATAGTTTGTTGATTGGATGTAAAATAGTAGCGCAGTTTTTGATGAAGCGATGATAAAAATTTACTAAACCAAGAAATTCTCGTAGTTGTTTTTGTGTCTTTGGCATTGGAAATTTATAAATACTATCTACTTTTTCATGTACAGGTTTGATTCCGGAAGGAGAAATGTTATGTCCTAGAAATAATATTTGATTTTGACCGAATTGACATTTATCTTTGTTGATGAAAATACCAAATTTTTGTAATCTGTCAAAAATAATTTTTAGGTGTTCATAGTGACGTTCCGGAGAATTGCTAGCAATGAGTATGTCGTCTATATAAGCGAAACAAAAGTCTAAACCTCTCGTGACGATGTCAATGAAACGTTGAAAAGTTTGAGCGCTGTTTCTTAAACCGAACGGCATAACTATGTATTCAAAAAGACCGAATGGAGTTGTAATTGCTGTTTTGGCTATTGATTCTTCATCCATTGGTATTTGATTATACGCCTTTACTAAATCTATTTTAGAGTAAATTTTTGAATTTTGTAAGTTTGCCGTAAAATCTTGTAAATGAGGAAGTGGGTATCTGTCCGGAATCGTTTGTGAATTGAGAGCTCTATAATCTCCGCAGGGTCGTAGTTCTCCCGATTTTTTTCGAACTAAGTGTAAGGGTGAAGCCCAGCAACTAGAAGAAGGTCTTATTATACCCATCTCTAGCATATTATTAAATTCTTTTTTGACTTCCATCAATTTTTCAGGAGCTAGACGGCGTGGTTTTGCAAAAGTTGGGGAACTGGTAGTAGTTATACAGTGTTTTACTTTATGTTTGATTTGACATTTTGAATATAATTTATTTGTTAATAGAGAAGGATAATGTGAGAGTAATTCTGAGTAAGATTGTGGTGAAATAGGAGTTTGGGTTTTTTTTATGAAGTGTATTTTGTTTGTGTATTGATCCGATTCTAAAACTTGTTTCTTTGACATATTGACAGTTAATTTGAAATGTGTCAAAAAATCTGCTCCGATTATTGAGCATTGAACATTTGCAATGACAAATTTCCATGTAAAAGGTTTTGAAAGACCGAAATCTAATGTCAAAGTTTTGAAACCGTATGTGTCAATAGATGACTTATTGGCAGCTTGTAAAGAAATAGGTAACAATTTCAGTTTAGATTCGTTAAATGCAACCTTAATGACACTAACCTGAGCACCGCTGTCCACCAGGAAACGTTGCCCAGACGTTCTGTCCGTCAAATAAAATAGTGTTGCAGATACATTAAGATGATGACAACTGGAAATACAAGGTATTAATTTTGTATTAGTTGAAATTTTTATAGCAGTTTCGTTGAGAAGAACCTTTTTCTTTTTGAAAGAATCTTCCATGTTGCAGGGTGGTGTGCATTTCTTGGCGTTGCTTCCGAATTTCTTGTGGTACCAACAGAGAGAAGGTGATTCCGTGGTCAGAAGTTCTAGTTGTGACTGCAACTTCTTGACATCTTCTGATAGTTTTTTTATAGAAATTGTTTCCTGCGAGATCGATGCTATTGAAGGTTGGGAAATGCTCGCGATTTTGTCTGCGACTTCTGCCTTCTCTTCAAGGGAACAGTGCAACAAAGAAGAAATAATGGATTGAGTTGATAATGGTAATTTTTGCATGAACAGTTCTTCGAGGATAGTTTCGTCAAGTAGCTTCCCTGAGACCAACTGACGCATGTATCGTAGGACTTGTGAAGGCTTTTTGTCGTCAATAATAGAAGATGTTAATAGTTGTTGTAGCTTTTCTTTTTCAGAAATACTTAATCGTTGAATCAGTGCCTTTTTAATTACAGAGTACGGTTGTTCCACTGGAGGTGCAATGATTAAGTCTCTTACCTCAGCGGCAAACTGTGGGCCTAAGGCACTAATTAGTCTTACGAATTTGCTTCTCTCTGAAGTGATCCTCTGGGAAGCGAAAATAGCTTCAACTTGAGAAAACCAAAGCTCTGGATCGGCCGACCAAAATTCAGGAATCTTAAAAGAAGTGGAGAGGGTCGAAAGTTGAACAGATTCGGCTTCCGAAGGATGAAGTGGTAGAGAGTCATGGTGTACATCTTCCATGACGAAAACGAAGGTGCGAAGATTCAGTTCGGGGTCACCAATGTAAAAATATTAGTTAATAATATTGTATAATCGAAAATATATATAAAAATAAATATAAATTTAACGAACACAAATATTGCTGTTTATTCTAGTCGAAATCTGACAACTCAATAATACATAGCAACTAAAAACATATCGTAAAACATTTTATTGAACAACACCTACTACTTTCTTTATGAAGCAAGCACTACAAATATACCTAGTTTGTAATTGAAACCGTGAGTAGATCGTATAATAGTCTTTCTCTCTTTATCAGTGATCTTTTTATTTCCTTCTACAATGTGAAGGAAGTATTATAATCACGAAAATTTCGGTTTTCAGATTTCAACGCAAATATCCATTTTGACCATCCCTGAATCCGTTTTGAGTAGTTTCAGCGTGACGTCTGTACGTGCATATCTTGCATAACTAAAAAATTATTAGCTAAAAAATGTTGTATATCGGACTATAGCATCTACTTGCAATTAGCAGTGCCAAAAGAGCATTTTGCTCGTAGCGTTATTTTTAATTTTTCTCATAACTCAAAAACAATTAGCCGTAGAATGTTGAAATTTTATTTATGTTGTTACTATAACATCTAGTTATGCACCTCCATTTTTTGTTCCAATCGGCATTTTCAAAGTGCAGTTTATTTTTGGCAAAAACTTAATAGAAATAATAATTTAGTTGGCTTTTAATTTTTATAGAAAATATAAATGCAAATTATATCTATTTCTTTGCAAGTTTTAGAGCGATTAAAATAATTTTGTGTAATGTAATAAAGAATGAAGGGAAAGAAAACTACTGGAATTCAGTCAATGGGATAAAATTTTATTTCCTCTCCTACCGGTTTCGACCCCACATGGGGTCTTCCTCAGGGACTATGTGGGGTCGAAACCGGTAGGAGAGGAAATAAAATTTTATCCCATTGACTGAATTCCAGTAGTTTTCTTTCCTTTCATCAATTGACCAGTCAAGAAAAATTATGATGATCAATTTCGAAGGAAAGTTGGAAGATATGAAACGAATGAAAGTTGAAGTATGATTGGCTGTAGAATGATCTCACTTTCAAGTGAAATAAGTTTAAATGAAGTGCAGCAAAAATGTGTATAATTTAGCGTACACGGAAATCATATGGTCTCCACATCAGATCTTTTCTTCGAAATAAAGCTATTATTATTATTATTATTTAATATTATATATATTAAATCATTTTGAAATTGAAAATCAGTGGAATTATTATCTTCAATTTCACTTGAATTTCAGTTTTCTTGCATTGATTTTAATCAGTTATTTAACATTCCAGATTTGAAGCTATTCCAAAAACTTTTATATTCTATTTCGCTATAACCAATTAATGTAAAATAACATTATCGTTAAAAAAGAAAACAAAAATGCTCGATACCTGGCGTCAGGGTTGGATTGTTTTAAATTTAAATTAAATCATTGTTTAATATAATATGAAATTTACCTCCGGTATTATCAACAGATATTTAATTTTAAATGCGTATTTAATGAAAAAAAAGCATATCGAAATTATTATAGCAATTTTGGAAATTCTTTTAAATATTTTATTTCTACAGGCTTTTGTTCGTTAAATTCACATTTAAAATTAAATGCCGAAGAATAATATATATCAACAATGATATAATTATTTCAGCTTGCTATTATCATTTAGTTATATATTTATGTTTATGATGTAAATTTTAGATTCATGTATTTTAGTATGAAATTGAAGAAACTAAAAAAAATGAAATACAACTCTGATTTTCCTTGCACTTTTAATCCCATAAATCTGTTGTATAGTTACCCTCGGCAGGGATTTAATAAGGGTTATAACCTTAAAGATCCGAACAGACTATATCAAAAAATAAATTTCGCCATCTGATGTTAGAGAACGTAAACATTCAATATGCAATGCAATTTAATTTAGTGCTTGCATCCACTAAACGATTTTAGAATGATTGAAAAATTGTGCCAGGTTTAAAATACATCCCTTGAAAAATCAATAAAGGTTAATACTATATAAGCTCGTATTATTAACAACATCGCCCGAATAAATATTTGATTATCCGGAATTTGTCATTTAATTTTAAATAACGAAACTGGACCGTAAAAATTTCATATGAGTGAGTTAACTTTTCATATCCAACGAATCATGTTTGTATGGTGTATTTAACTTTAATTAAATACGGTTTTAATGATGATTAAAAAATATTTTCAATCCTGCGTTAAATTTTAATTGCAAGAATAAGTAATTATATTGTTTAAAAAATATTATATGGTAATATATCATGTATACCCCATTATAATATATTTTATATTTTGATTATTAAAAATTTTGCCTCCAAACTAAATTTTGAAAAGTTGATGCCAGTGATAGATACGCATTTAAAATGTGTTTTTTTTTTACTTCCTTGTAAGAAGTAATAGAAGTATTGTAATCGCAAAATAATCGATTTTGAGATTTTAACCGAAATATCCATATTGATTATCTTTGAATCCATTTTGACTAGTTTCAGCGTGACGTCTGTACGTACGTATGTACGTTTTGGTTCCAAATGGCCTTTTCAGAAGGGCCGTTTACTTTTGGCAGAAACATAATAAAAATAACAATTTAGATGCTTTTAATTTTTGTACGAAACATTTGATTTATTGTTAATAAATTGACATTGATAACTGTCAGAATATATTTCTGCGACATATGTAAGAAATATCTTTTTCTTTACAAGTTTTCGAGCTATTAAAATAAGTTTATGTAGTGCAATAAGGAATAGTGAAACATTTTAATAAAATTTGTGCAGCAAGAAATGTATTAAATTTAGAATAAAAGGAAGTCACGTGGTGTCCACATCAGATTTTTTTTAAATATTATAAAGATTGATTGAATGCGGTTCTCCGGTGTCAAAAGTTTGGGACTCACTGCTCTAGACTACAAACCTCAAATTCATTATTTACATATATTAGCCATCATTATTTAATTTGCCATTCTCCAATTAAATTAATTTAAACTGTCCGCAACATTTAGTAAAACGCAAAACATTCCAATCCACTTTGTCGCACGTATTTATATTCCAAAGTGTTTTCGCGGTGAAACCGATTAAATTTAATACTTCTAAAATGAAATTTAAATAAGAAAAATCCTTCGCTAGCTACAATTTCCATTTAGTCTGTGAAACTTGAGACAAATATTTGTACCTCCAATTGAATCTTCAAGGGCCATATCTCGAAATAAAATAATGACGATATTGAATTTTAGCCGCCCTGGTTTACTAGGCCTCTGAGAGACGTTCCCAAACGAAACGAAATAATTCTGCGAAGAGGAAGAAGTTTAAGTAGAAGAAAAGAGAAAAATTTAGCAAGGTAATTTATTTCTGCCAGTCTACAGGTATATTACATTCTATACGAAATAAAATATCATTTTGGGAGATGTTGCAAAGAATAGCTACAAAAGGTATTAAGAAATACATCACGAAACATAAGACTCGTAATTTTATGATTCTATGTAGGGTAAAGTGCTGAGATGGACCACTTTTTGGAAAAATTACTACCTATTACTATATAATTTTAAACAATATTTTAAAAACAAAATTTATTTTTAACAACTTATGACCTAGGCCGACTTATAAGAATAAAGAAAAAATTAAACTATGTTTTGAAAATTACAAAAAAAAAATGTTTTATTCGTATTCAAAAAAGTCCAACTCTCCTCCACTATATAGGTGAGACGGACCAAGGCTATGAGGAGATGAACTGGTTAACAGATTGTTGTCATTTGTCATATATTTGTGTAAACAGCGACCATAAATTACATATTTTATCAATTCATCTTTCTTTATCGTTTTTTTTAAAATAATTTTCAGCTTCTTCATTATCATCACCCTCTAATTAACCATTTATAAACACTTTTTTAACAATAGTTATTCAGAACTCATGGAATAGGAACTAGATCATCTATCTTTCTATGTGCCAATGATTTTTTCCTGTTTGCCGGTTGAATTGATCTTTTTAACAGTAAAAATTCTCTGGTCTATCTCTCCTCAGCACAGGTGGTCCATCTCAAAGCAGAGGTTAAATGGAAAACAATACTTATGACTGTGTACAAATAGAATCACATTTTTAGGTTACGTTAAGTCTTTTGCACATAAATAATTAGTTTAAACCTACCGAAGTAGTAATTAACTAATTATGAATACAATGTACTTTTTTTAGCAATTTGTTAAGTAAATCTCCGATGATTCAGTGTTAACTGCATTAATTTTCAAGCGGCTACTTACACTGTCTCTAAATAACAAAATTAACATTCCCTATGAGATATATAAATCTAATGTACTTTTAATACCAAAAGTCCATCTCTTCTACCGGTATCTCTCCCCCAATTACTCTAATTTCTCACCAAAATATGGTCTCTTTGAGGTGCTTTCCACTCCAGCTAGAATACCCGGGAAGTAAACATCAGGTATGATAATTATTGTATGGTATTTCTACTACATATAAATAATAGGTGTTATTATAATAAGATTTATTTTTTGTAAAACATTTTTAATAACACTTTGCATGAATTTATCTACGGTTCACCATATTTTATATATTGACACATTTTTATATTTGACTTTCACTCAAAGAGCAAGATCAATGTGGGGTCGAAATCGGTTGGAGCAGAAAGTAAGCCTTCGAAATATTGACTGAATTCAAGAAATGTATGCCCTATCCTATACATGCGATATATATTTTTATTTTTCAATAATATTTCTATTTGTAAAGTGATTGAATAAGGAAATTGATTACATTGCAAATAGTTAAACGAAATTTACAACAAATCAGTAAATTAAAAATTTAATACTCGCAGCCGACGGTACTTGTATTTATTTAGATTTTGCAGGTATTTAAATAAAATTTAAAAGTACTTTATTATAGTTTATACTCAGTAAAGTAAAACAATACTTCTGTAAAATGTAATTAAATTCTATTGCCTTTTATTCAAGATTTTAAAAGGATTTTTTAATCTTACACACACCCTCCTATAAACCACAAAAGGCGAATCACTATTCATTCATTCATTCACATATCATTTTATCACTATCATTTTTTTTTCGACATATGTATGAATGCTTATACGTTGCTATTACATTTTAACGTCTCGTTAAATTGTTCTTACATTTTATGAAACATTTGTGTTTTTAAATTTAAATTGTTTTTAGATAATCTTCAATTTGATAGCAAACCAACTCATAATAGGTGATTTTAGATCTACTGACGTCGCTAATAATTAATATAAATTCTTTACTGATCCATTAGTAAAAGAGATAATAATTTTGTACCGAATAAGTAAGAAAGTTTTAAAATATTTTCCGTAACAAGACTTAAACTTTAACCAACACTTAAATAAAAAAATGCTAATTGAAGTTCATTTATCATTTTATTCCGAAGTAATAAGGGAAACAAAATTTAAGTAATAATGATACAACATTCCCTAATATAAATCAATTTTGTGACAAGTTATATTCTGGACACCTCAAATTACTTGCATTTAAGTTGTGTCTTCTTATAACACAATGTACATATATTGTATTTTTCATGTAGAAAGTTGTAATGTAATGATATTTCCATGTGTAGCTCATCTAGTGTAGCAGATTCATGTATATTAATTAGTTAATGTAGGTATATGTATGTGGGTATTGTAAAGGAATATGAATCCGAAATAAATGTGGGTAAGTGAGGAAGTGATATAATATTGACTATTGAAGGGAAACATAAAATTTAAGTAATAATGGTACAACCGTCCCTAATATAAATCAATTTTAGGACAAGTTATATTCTGGACACCACAAATTACTTGCATTTAAGTTCTGTGTCTTCTTATAACACAATGTACATATATTGAGATATTCATGTAGAAAGTTGTAATGTAATGATATTTCCATGTGTAGCTCATCTAGTGTAGCAGATTCGTGTATATTAATTAGTTAATGTAGGTGTATGTGGTATTGTAAAGGAATATGAATCCATAATAAAATGTGGGTAAGTGCGGAAGTGATATAATATTGACTATTGAAGGGAAACATCAAATTTAAGTAATAATGGTACAACCTTCCCTAATATAACTCAATTTTAGTACAAGTTATATTCTGAACACCTCAAATTACTTGCATTTAAGTTCTGTGTCTTCTTATAACACAATGTACCTATATTGAGATATTCATGTAGAAAGTTGTAATGTAATGATATTTCCATATGTAGCTCATCTAGTGTAGCAGATTCGTGTATATTAATTAGTTAATATAGGTGTATGTGGGTATTGTAAAGGAATATGAATCCATAATGAAATGTGGGTAAGTGCGGAATTGATATAATATTGACTATTGAAGGCAAAGATAAAATTTAAGTAATAATGGTGCAACCTACCCTAATATAAATCAATTTTAGGACAAGTTACATTCTGGCCACCTCAAATTACGTGCATTTAAGTTCTGTGTCTTCTTATAACACAATGTATATATTGAGATATTCATATAGAAAGTTGTATTTCCATGTGTAGCTCATCTAGTGTAGCAGATTTGTGTATATTAATTAGTTAATGTAGGTGTATGTGGTATTGTAAAGGAATATGAATCCATAATAAAATGTGGATAAGTGCGGAAGTGATATAATATTGACTATTGAAGGGAAACATAAAATTTATGTAATAATGGTGCAACCGGCCCAAATATAACTCAATTTTAAGACAAGTTACATTCTGGACACATCAAATTACTTACATTTAAGTTCTGATTCTGGACACATTACTCACATTTAAGTTCTGTGTCTTCTTTTAACACAATGTACATATATTGAGATATTCACGTAGAAAGTTGTAATGTAATGATATTTCCATGTGTAGCTCATCTAGCGTAGTTACCAGATTCGTGTATATTAATTAGTTAATGTAGGTGTATGTGGGTATTGTAAAGGAATATGAATCCATAATGAAATGTGGGTAAGTGCGGAAGTGAGCACAATGGCCGCTAACCGAGTTTTGTCGGGAACTTGAGTCTGTTGTGCGTTACGTTCGCTCAGTCTGTTTCAATTTACAGCCAAGTTTGCCGCGGCTTTTAGTGAAATTAGTTTCCGAACATTTCCCTCACTTAAAAACTCCCAATCAAATCATTTGTTGATCACATACGCATTTCATTGCGGGCTTGGGAATTAAAATGGTTTAAAGGTGACTTGGAATTGAAAATATAAAGTCGATTTTCGTGAGTTGTCCTCTGCTGCAAAATATTAAAGTTTATCTTGAATCTTTGTCGTATACGCATGGCATAGATGAGACTTTTATTCGCTATATCATTATCGTAAAGGGGTATACAGGATGTTCCACAACTTAGGACAAAAATTAAAACAAAAAGAATGTTTTAAAAATTTACAAAAAAGTACATCGTATTTCAAGCAAAAATATATTTTCTCTTGTCGGTAGATATTTTTAATATTTTTTTTTAATCTTCTACAATGAAAGTAATTGTTTACATTATATCTAATACAACTAAATGTCTAATATTGTGTAATTAATAGCTACTCCAATGGTCCAATAAATGTCAACTTCAAGTAAACTAACCTTAACTTTGCGAATTTTTTTAAAATTCTTTTTGTTTCATGATCAGCCCGTCGTATAGTATGTATATACCTACCCTTTAATTTTTTGTCCTAAGTTGTGGAACACTCTGTATATGTTATCTGCGACAAAAATGAAATAAAAACAGTAGTATAACCGCAGTAATGAATATTTTCAAATATTTAAGGTGATTTTAGCGTCGACAATTTGTGCTTTGGTAGTTTGGTTAGTTTAATTTAAAACTATTTTTATGTATATTATCCTCTATTATATTTGTATATAATACTATCAGTTTTTTGACATTTATTTACTTCAGAAATCACACAATTTCACCCGCCAAGAAATCATCAATCCCCCTTTCCCCTTGGCGATTTAAAGGTCTTCGCCAGTGATGAACAAACTGTTAGTTGTACAGGGTATGGGTTATTTTCATATTCGTATAGCTAAACCATGTTTGTATACAAATTTAAATGTATAGGAATAAAAAAATTATTATTAGGTATAAATAAGCAGGAATAAACATAAATGAAAATTATAAAGAAATATTTGACACTTTGACAGTACGTTTGTTATCACAACCATCCCCGTCAAAATAGCTAGCTGACGTTTTACAATCACATAATGCTATTTATTAAAAAATATAATGTGTATCTAAGGATTAAAGTATTTTATATTACTCACATGGTTTATTCTACGCTATTCCATATGCGTAAAAAAATATACTGTGGTCCCCTGATATACAAATAACTGGTTTTATAACAAAAACAAGAACATACCAGTAACATTTTGACACTGCCAGGCTGCATGCACGTCTCCATTCTGCGAGTTCTAAGAAATACGGATACGTGATTGTCTTTTTAAAATCAGAAAACCAATAAAATTGCTAAAGACAGATGATATGACAGGACAGACATATTTTCACTAATACTTTACATTAAATGTTGTATATTTTTATATTGTTCTGTAAAATAGTAATACTTTAACAATGGTTTGGGACTTTATTTCGTTTATATTCCTAGGAGGATAATACCATAATAATATACACACTAACATGTAAACAAACATTTAACGTAGATTAAAAAGATTTAGTAAGAAATTCATATTGACGAAGATAGGATTTGAACCTAGATCTCACACTCCGCTTAATTCGAGTCAGAGCTAGCAAACCAAGTAAACCACCGTTATTTTAGCGACAATTTTACTTGAGGCCCTATTGTGATATTGTTTCTAGGAACATCTTCTTTATGTTGATCCTTTTATTAACAAGAATACACCACAAAATGAAACATAAATAATTATTATAAATCTCAGCGTTATTTACGCTTTAACCTTATCAGAAATATGAATATTATCCCGGTAGATCAATATTTCATTATCTCAACAACAGAGGTCGTAAATTCGCTCTCCGTTCGGTAGCTTTTGTTTTAGGGTCCAATATGTTGTACGTACGTCCTTACGTCCACAATGGCAGCACTCTAGTGTATACAGTGCTTTAGCTAAACCTGGCTGCGAGCTGACTCGCGGGTTCATAATAGCGTTACTTAGCAACGTTGCTGATGGCAACTGTTAACACTGTTGCCATGTGTACGTTGTTAATATGCATGAGACTACAAGGGTTCAATAGATAATGTGCTTTCAATTATATTTCTCTTTAGAAGAAATAAACGAGATAAGAACTTTGCTAACGATCGTTTACTTGTGCTTTTCTATTTGCGTAAGAGTGTTCTTATTAAATTTTATTTTTAAAATTGTGTCTATACATAATTATACTGTATTGTTATATTCCTAGAGGATTCTTAGCTCAAGGACCTCAAGTACTTGTTTGATAACAAAACACTCCACAAGAAATAAAACATTTCAGAATTATTCTAACAGCTAATTGGATTCTCCACTATTTTTTATTTTTTTATATGAAACTTTACCTAATTTGAAAGCGAGATGTAATTTTAGAAAGTCTTTTTCTTATTTGTTAAACCGTAAATATATTTTTAAGTATTCTCAACTAGAGTTTTACAAAACAAAATTTCTTGTCTTGTTTAGTAATTTTCTAAAAGCAAGACATGTCATTTAAATATATTTTGTCTTTCATTACTGACTGTTGTATATAAAAATATTCAAAAATAACCTTGAATTTATAAATAATCTTGTATCACAAGTACATTTTTTTGTTTACATATTATCAATGTCAATTATCTATTATATGATTATTAAATAAATATTATAAAAATAAAAATCGTATAGCTACACATACTATACGTATATTTTAGCACAACAGCGACATCTGTACAAGCAGAAAAGCTTTTATAAAAGCATCCCTGGTTATAAGAAAGCATTTTGTGTCTAACTCTTGGTTACATGATTTCGAAAATAATTATATTATTAAGGGCCAATGTTATTTGCCGGTTACCTTAACCAATGGTTAATAGAAAAATATCGCATCGAAATAGTAAATATCGTATATTTTAGGCAAATTACGTTAGTTTTTTAATGCGATATTTTTCTATTAACCGATATTTAAAGTAACCGGCACTTTAACAAGAGGTGGTAAAACCGGACCTTAGTCAATAATTATTACTATTACATATTTTTTAAAAATGAAATTTTCATACATATGTATGTATCTCTTAGGGTTCTCGAGATCCCAATGATTAGCTTCTTAAGACGGATAACATACCTATATACATATCAAACTATTTCGCAACGTAATCACTTTGCTTCTTAATGTCCTTGTAATGGACGTAACTCATATAATTGTTGATATTTTCAATACTTTTATATATTTTAAATGCTAGTTTTGTTCTTTTAACTAACCTCTCATTTCGTACTTAGTTGATATTTTGATTTACTTTAATAAATCATTTCATTAATTATATCCTACAAGAATACTGAATTCCATTATAATTTGCTTCTTCTTTATTGGTTTTCGCTTTTCATTAATTATTTATTTTTGTTGTTTTAATACTTTAATAGTTTTCATAGTCCTTTGTATTATACTTCATACAATTTCTGGTTAAGCTGTATCCATTCTTTCTATACCTAAAATTTGGGGAATCGAATTCACCACTTCAGTGATTCCAGTCGTCCAACAAATAACTACTACTAAACAATGACGCTATTAATTCGCCATTAATTCTTCTCTATAAGATCATTTAGATATGGATCATTGTAAGATTATGGTGAATACCACAACGTTTTAACCAATATTCCCCAGCTAATTTTTCTTCTATAAGATCATTTACACATAGATCATTATAAGATCTTGATGTATAGTGTATACCACAAGTTCTAACCAACATTCCCCAGCTTTAAGTATGTTTTTCCTGAATAATTCCATTGGTAAACACGTTTCCACATGTGCAATGCAGATGCAGCGTTCCCCCGGCAACCAAGTTAGCATTTGCACTCCAGGCAATTGTTCTTGAGGTAAGCCCAGCCGCCTTGTTAGATCAACGCAGCAAGGCAGAAGAGGGGCTTAATGAGCCACTGCTTACGGTTTAACTGTCAAGTGATTATAAAATCATTGTTTGAACAGAAAGAATAACGAACAGTTTGTTTCATAATTTAAAAAATTGTAACAATGAGGATTGTAATATTCGGGTATTCAGTCAATAAATCTTTATTTTCTATAAAGCCGACGTTTCGACACCACTTGTATCTTCTTCAAGGCTAATAGAAAATAAAGATTTTTTGACTGAATACCCGAATATTACAATCCTCATCATCTTCTACAGTCGAATATTCCTTCCATTAATAGTAACAATGCTTAAAATAAATTAAAATAGAATAAGGAATACCTTCATAATAGACAAAATACAAATATGAAATATAGTTGGTCCATAATAAGAGCGAAAAAATTGAGAAGACTATCACTATTGGTATAGCGCCAAGAATGTATACCGAGATACGAAGCAACAAAAGGGTACAAGGCGCTGGTCAATACTATCATTTAAATCCTAGTATAGGCCGTTCAGCGAGAACTGGCGGGTGAATTACCCTTGCGCAGACACACAAATTTGTCGTGGGAGGGGTTATTGAGCCCCTCTTCACCGCTCTTCATTTATTGCTACCCTAGTATGATTTACGATTCTTATTTGTGAAGAGTACAAACAACGTAGAAAATTTTGCTAGGAAATATTTTGGTGTGGCATCATAATTATTGTGATTTTTTCTATTTGTGTTGTGATATTATTCTTCAATATGAGTTTCAAGACAAAGCTGAAACATACCAGGCTTACCGGACATGCAAAAGAAATTGTTGGGAACGTATTACGTTTTATGATACTTGAGGCGAAGAATGGGATTAATTTAATACCGCTAAATAAAGTTCAGGAACGAGTATCATCAGCTACAGGTAATTAAACTCAAATAACATACAACATAAACATGTACATGGTTATTCTACTCGAAATAGATAAATTTGAATATAACCAACATAGAACTAAAGTATTTTGAAAATAATTTGCAATAGACAAAATTTTAACAAGTAACGGCTTTGAAATTCTTCGATTACCACCGTATCATCCAGATCTTAATCCAATTGAAATGATGTGGGCATCATTAAAGCAAGATGTGGGTTCCAAAAATGTAACATTTAAATTAAATGATACACAAAACTTGTGTGAAGCATGGTTTTCCGCCGAGGAAAGAAAATTGCATACATTTACTGCTATTTGTTACTTTTGAATTGTTTCTATTGTAAACATAAATAATTTTTTGAATAATGCAATCTCTTGCATATATTTACTGCTATTTGTTATTTTTTTAATATTGCTTTGATTTAGATTGGGAACTTAAAAGGCCAAAATTTCTCCTTCATAATTATTTTTGTTAAGTTTAATAATTATTAATATTATTCTTACAATATTCTACAACTTTTTGTTTTAACATTTCGTATGTATATATGTATATATTTGATTATTGTTCTTCATAAATTTCTTGTTTCTTGTTGTACTTTATTAATTTTGCACATCCATCTTGCATAATCCTATGTTGCTTGTAAACTACAAAATATCTTTTACTTAGGTTATCTATAATCGGTAAGTATTAATATTATGTTTTGACATTGCATATTTGTAATAATAACTGAACGACCGCTGGTTTCCAAACTTGTATCTCATACTGTACCTCCGATTCCTAAATACCGCCTAGTTAAACCTACTTGCGCGGCTCCGCCCGGCCACCCGCCAGTTCTCGCTGAACGGCCTATACCTACATGATTTTTATATTGAAAATTCCACTCAAAAATTGTCGTCCACTTAAATAACAGTATTTTGGTGAAATGAATGAATTAGATTCAAATCTCACTGACAATTGACAGTTACTGGCAATCGCCGCGGAATTTACACGACTAAATAGGCGTTGCTTAGATACAACGTCCGTCAAAATTGTGACATGTACCATTCGTAACTAGAATTTTACTTGTAATTTCTGCCTACCTCACTTCTGCTTGTTGCTTTAGAAAATAGTCACTCGTCCTACGGACTCGTTTGATTTTTGGTCGCAATAAACAGTCGTGACCATAACGACAAAATTCCAAGTAAGATTTTAGTTACTAGTGGTATTACATATGATAATAACAAAGATATTAACATGAATTCTTACTTGTTTCTTAATATTCACAAATATAAAGTAGACTATATTTGTTATTATATCTGACATTTCAGATAACCTCATTTTTGATTATTGATATGTTTTTATTTGATTTATTTATTTAAATTAGCCGGCAAATTTACCTTCAATTGTGAATCCATATTTTACTCTTTTCTTGAATTTAATGAGTCAAATAATATTCGGTTACAGGCCTGAGTTTCTTTAAAAATTGACAGTTTGTATTATTCACGTACGTTACCCTATTTATCAAATAACGGTAGTGAAATGGAATTATACACCAAGGTTGAGAAGACTATCATTATTGATCTAGCACCAAGTTGTTCTTAATATTCATAAAAATGATGTGGGCTGCATTTATTTTTTATCTGACATTTCAGTGTGTGAACCTTACTTTTAATATTTGATTTGTTTTTATTTGATTTACGAATTTAAATTAGATAGAAAATTTAATTTGTATGTCCATAACTTGTATGTCCAGACTAGAGTTTCTTTAAAAGTGAGAGCTTTCATTATCGACTAAGGTCAATATATTTATTATTATAATAATTTATTATTGACCTAGGTGACCATGGTTACCAAGTGAGCGGTAGTAAAAAAAATCTCATATTAAATAAAGGTTAATAATAGTGGATGCTAGGCCAGTAGTGAAAAAAATTAATTATTAATCATTAATTAAAAATTAAACGGAAATATTGAAGTTTTCCTTTTATATTGTAAACTATTTCATTTTCAATTTGGAAAGGAAACAAGTATAAGTAAATATTTACTTTTCGTGATCACATTCTTATCATGTACGACTGTACAACATGAGTTGTTATTAAATTTGTATTTTTATAAAAATAAATTTTGTTAATTTAATGAAAAGATTAAAAAATTATCGAACCTAATTTCGTATAAAAAGCGATAAAATTAAAACAATAGAATAAATTAGTAAAGAGCAAAATATGCTGCGTTGAAAAAAGGATTTAATTACTGTCATTAATTAGAAATTAAAATTTCGTTAGCAGTGAAACCAGGGATAACAATAAAACAAAACACGGTCCACCCACAGGAGTTTAACATCAATTTTTAGCAGAATTATTCATAAACGACGGGATACATTCGCATTAAATTTTGAGTGCTTACCCTTTTAACACGGCATAATCTTTTTGCTATAAATTTTCTTTAATTAAAACTAACGTAATTAACATTTAGCTCGTTAAGTGCGTAATGAAACCTTTTAAAGTAAATATTTCACTAGGGTAGTTCTTAACTCCTAATGCGCATGTGCATTACCTCAGCTACTTTATTCTATTTGCCCATATTTATGCGGGGGGCACCGATAAATTATCCAACACTTTGTCTCTTTTGCTTCCTTCTCTCACACAATATTCCTTGGAATAGGGTGTCCAGAAGTCATGATTTCTCAGGACACCTCTTTTTTTAGCATTTAAATTTTGTCCTAATTTGATCTAGTTTTAATGCGAAAAGAAAATGGTAAGAAGCATTGGGTCTTGAAAAATAAAAATTTATTTTGAAAAGCCTGACACTTTGTAATTGAATTCCGAATTATTAAAATATGTTTAATTTGAATTTTGTGTATTTGGCCATAATTCAAAGGTGGAACGTATTATTTCTTAATAAATGGTCTATTGAAAAAAGAACGAAATAAAGTTCAATTTAATACAGTTAAGAAAATATAATTATAATAAGTAATTTAGACATGAATTATCAAGAATATTATGGTTACCTATTAACAGCAAGAACAAGTAATTTTATTTCTTTCTCTACTAACCTAGACACACACTGTATTATTTACCTTTATTTGACTTGACAATTTGTTTTCTTCACTAATAGCCTAGACTCCTACAATTAATAACATTTACTTGACATAAAAAATTGTTTTTCACTACTACTCAAGTCTCCAAATCCAAATATTGTTTGAATACTTCAATCATTTTAAAATAAGTAAAACAAATAAAACCAAATTGAAAATCAAATAGAAATATCTATAGAAAAATAAGGTTGACAAATTGAAAACTCAAATAGAAAAACAAAGACCTTCACTTCGGGGTACAATTTAGCGTTAGTTCAATAATGACAGTCTTTTCAACCTTGGTGCATAATATACTATTTTTTACTACTAGCCTAGGGCACCCACCATTATTTACCTTTATTTGTTTTTCACTATACGATTTATTTGGTAACCATGGTAACCTAGCTCATTAATAAATTATTATTGTCTTAAGTCAATAAGGCAAATTGTCACTTTTTAAGAAGATTTAAGCCTCCAAATCCATATATTATTTGACTTATTAAACATGTTTGTATTTGAAACTAGCTATAAAAAACCACAAAATTTACATTTTTGGTGGTATATCTAATAATTATACTTTTGGGAAAAATGTCCTGCCAATGGCATTTTTGTCTAATTTAACCGACTTCGTATCTCTTATTGTTCTCGCGAAGTGAGACACCTGTATACAAAAACCATGAAAAAACCTATTGCAGAGAAAACAGTTTTTCTGTAATGTAACAACAAACATTAACTTTTTCCGAAACTTTTTCATACAAATGAATAAAGTTTATAATATAACACCACCAAAAAAACTAAAGTTTGAAAATTTAATTAATAATCAATACTTTAAAATATCAAAAAACATTATCATGATCAATTCATTAATATTGTATAATGTAACATCAATAAATATTCATTGAACAGCTGTTAAAGTTTGAAACTAACACGAACCCTTATAGCGGTACGTTCGTATTCCGTACTAAAATACGTTTCTTACGAGCGTAATGGAACAGAGTCCGGTTTAATTATGGCCCTAATGGAAAACGTGAAACAGAAGCAGAAACACTTTGACTTCCACGCCTACAATTATTAATCGCTGCCCCTACTAACACAATTTATCCCAGCCACTTACAAATGTGATTTTGTTACGCACAAATCCTGATTAATTTTGCACCGTTCCGTACCTTCTGGCATGTGCTGATTCCACATCTTTTCGATGTTCGTTTTTATCTTAATCAACTGAAACTCAGTTATATCTGAGTCAAAGCAATTAAAACTGACACTTAATATTTCTAAATGCTATTACAGTTGTATGAAGAGATATTTGATACTTATTATAGAACAAGTCCTTTATGACTTATAAAATTTTATGGCACATATGGTAAAGGTTCTTTTAGAAAGGTACTTTCTTCTGTCGTATAATACAATGGAACGAACCTGTTTAAGATGTTTCCTAATTATGTATTTAAATCTAGATTCAAGTACTCTAATAACAATGCATTTTTCGGCATTTTTACTTCTCGCCACTCAGTAAGACAGGTATTGGTATCTTGCTAAAAATCGAACAGTTCTTTTTCAATGGATAAACTCAATTATTTATATCGCAGTCAGAGCAATTAAAACAGACACTTAGTATTTCTAAATGGCATTATAGTTGTATGAAGAGATATTTGATACTCATTATAGAATAAGCCCATTATGCCTTATAAAATTTTATGGCACATATGGTAAAGGTTCTTTTAGAAAGGTACTTTCTTCTGTCGTATAATACAATGGAACGAACCTGTTTAAGATGTTTCCTAATTATGTATTTAAATCTAGATTCAAGTACTCTAATAACAATGCATTTTTCGGCATTTTTACTTCTCGCCACTCAGTAAGACAGGTATTGGTATCTTGCTAAAAATCGAACAGTTCTTTTTCAATGGATAAACTCAATTATTTATATCGCAGTCAGAGCAATTAAAACAGACACTTAGTATTTCTAAATGGCATTATAGTTGTATGAAGAGATATTTGATACTCATTATAGAATAAGCCCATTATGCCTTATAAAATTTTATGGCACATATGGTAAAGGTTCTTTTAGATAGGTACTTTCTTCTGTCGTATAATACAATGGAACATACCAGTTTGTGTTCAAGAAGTTTCCTAATTATGTACTTATATCTAGATTCAAGTAGTCTAATAATAATGAATTTTTACCTCTCGCCACTTGTAAGAGAGGTATTGAAATCTTGCTAAAAATCGAATAGTGAATTTTCAGTGGATTAGCACGTTCTGAAGTCAGTAGAACACGATTTTAATATTTTCACGACGATTCTGTCCGTGTATGTGGATGTGTCGTAACGATTACTCAAATATTAGTACATAAAAATAGGTGAAATTTTGGCTATAACATTCTGACACCTTAGATTTGATCTGATTAGATTTTTGTATTAATCGTACAACCGAAAGTGATGTTTTCATGAAGATCTGAAGTGTTTTTCTGAAATATCCTAATTAGTTATGAATATATGAAAATTTTTGTAAATAATAATTTAATATTTTGCATCGGATAAAATTTAATAGTTCAAAATAGTTTCTACGTAGCCCCATTTAACTTTTACCAGTAATTAATGATTCGTGTAACATTTGCTTCAATTGCGGTTAACCTGTTTACCTATTAAAATAAATGTTTTATATTTGACATTGAAAATATTAATAATTATATAGGTAATACTTTAAAAGGAATTGTACTAATATTGTAAGTACTAATTATTTTAATAATTCATTTACCGTCTCCGCTGTCAACGCACGAAAAATATAAATATTAATATATAGTGTAAAGAAGACAGGCGAGAGGTTATGTGCTGGCCACATCAGAATTTTTCAATGCGGTCCTCTTCCATTTTTTTATTTTTTTATATCACATTTTTTTTAATTTGAAAGCGAAATGTAATTTCAAAAAGTCTTAATTCTTATTTGTTAAGCTGTATTATATTTTTAAGTGTTCTGTGACGTATATGCTAAGGCAATTCTGTTGTCAAACAGTGGGGTTCCTAACCTACTTCTTTTCCTTCAAGAGATGTATTCAAGTTCGAATAATTTATGCCTGACCATTAAGCTACCCCACCCTCCATAAACGACTGTAAACTCTGCCTAAGTCAGATACAATTTGACATAATTATACACGAGATTTGCAAGAAATAAGAAATACTTATAATTATAAATACTTTATAGAGGCACAGTTATCAAAATAATGATAATGTGAAATATTTAGTTGTGATGCTTATATAATGTTACGATTTCTAATTCGAGCCAGCTCTAATTCACATTTCTTATTCTTTACAATTCTCTTTTTAGGAGTCATTTAAAGTTGCTTCTGTATGTTAGACAATATGACCTATATATAAATGGTATTGAAGAAATTCAAATTAGGTTTTATACATTTTTCAAACTAAAATTTTCATCATTCAGACCAAAAATGATTTCATCAAAGCATAGACGAAATATTTTTAAGGTGCTTGTTTTATTTTCTAGTTCTTCTCTATAATTGGGATATTGTGCTGTAGTGCTTTTGAAAACAAAAAATATAATAAGTAACTAAGTAATTTAATAACATTATAACATCATTTCTATGAAATTAATTTACATTAAATATAACTAACCTTTTGTTTCTGAACCAGATGTTTCAACGTTCCAAAGGTCATCTTTGTTGATACAGACCGAGTTCATATTTTTGTTTGTAACAACGCACTATCGTATAGTACATTAAAAATACACAAATAAACAAACAATACTTATTAAACAATCACTATAATAGTTTTTGTTACTTCAACACACTAGAAACACAAATAAAAAAGTTCAATAACAGAGGAAATTTTAAGGTTGTGTTGCACCAACACGTCGAATAACAAACTAGTTTTGGAAGGAGTACTACGTTAGTCAAACAAAGAACAAAATAATTGTTACTTATGAAGAAAAATATTATTGTAAACATCAAATCGTAATACATATACTCGTATATAATTTTTGATGTAAAATGTTTTTGAAAATTGGTACAGGATTTTAAATTAATTTTTGTTTTCATACAATGAAAACTTTCATTGTAAATTGAAATCTGTGTATAATCTGTTTAAATTTCCAAATGTGGATCCGTTTTGATGAATGTAAAACTACATGAAACAATGTGTCATTATTCCCTGCTTTTCATGGAACTAGTAGAATGTATTTTTATGCATATAATTTTTCGAACTGTGCTATGGAATACAAAACAAAATTAAAAAAATTGAATGTTGAACCGTAGTTGGTCAGAGGAGTAGCCAGAAATTTAAAATGGGGGTGGGAGGATGAGTTGTGAGGGAACCGTGCCCCCAAAATAAATAAATGAAAAAAAAAATCGAAGAAGAAAATACTTGCAAGTTATTTGTAAAAATTAAAAACTGTAAATTTTATATTTTCTCCTATTATTATTGATTTATTTATTTAGCGTATGGCATTTGTTTGAGATCTTTATGAAGGGTGGATTATTTAAAAAACTTTTTCAATAGTTACACGTGCTACACTATGCTATATATAATTTCAGCGCCCTTGAATATATAGGCTTTCCCTACATTAAATTAAATTTACCAATGAAACTGGACAATTTTAATTTGTCTTGTCCATTCAAGATTTCGACATCGCAAACGTCCAAACTTATCTTTGTATTTTAAAAAACACCAAAAGCGTTATTCTTTTATATTTTATAGAACGCGGTAATGGGGTATTTTATTAAAATGCAAAACTATGTTACAAGTAAAATATATATTTATAGAATAATTGTATTATTTACCCAGTAATTATTATTATATATTTTTTTAAATGGGATTTATAGATATATGTTGAAAAAAATTGTATTATTTTTTTTAATAATTACATATATTTTTTACTTGTATGTAAATGACATAAGTACATTAATGTTACTACATTTCAAAAACATATGCTTCAATATTTTCATAATTATTGAAAATATTTATTGATAAGTTCAAATAATAAATCTAAATTTCAAATAAGTAAAAAAACGCAAGAATACAAGAACTGAAGAAAATATTGCTATTCTTACATTTTTCTTGCAAAGCAATTTCTTGCCTTGCATTTTTTGCAAGACAAGAACAAGACAAGAGATACAAATTTCAAAGCACGACGAGGCAAGAAATGTCTTACAAGAAATGTGCAAGAAGAGCAAGATTTTTTCAATTCTTGTACTCTTGCATTTTTTTGCTAATTTTAAATCTAGATTTATTATAAGAACCTATCTATAAATTAATAAAAGTACAAAAATATGTAACTATTAAAAAAAAAAACACTATACCGGTCCATCTGTCCCCCACTTATCCTATTTATTTGTGACCATTTATAGGCCAACTGTTATGATCACAATGTGCTAAGCATAAAGATCGGGGCGTTGGGATATAATTTCACAGCCGCCTGTGGCTCCAGAGGCCAGGATCATTTTAGATAATAATCAGCCATCAGTCCCTGCGCTCTCTCCAAGCTTAGTTTTCCGGATCGCATATTTTACGTTGATTCATATAAAATTCATGTCCGACACGCCAAAAGATCCGGTCTGGCTATGAAATGCGAGATGGGACTGTCATTTATACACCCTGACATCCACGGCAATTGTTATTTGATGTATTTAAGAGGCAAATCTCGACAGACGTGATATGTGACAAGCTTTATATTCATTTTAAACTCATTTCGTTTCATAATATGACAAAATTTATAAACATACGTTTGTTACATTGACGGGACCTTTAGAATTTGGTCGTATTCACAAAATTTTGGTTGTTATATCGAAACAACCTTTATGTCCTTATTCATAAAACGTTCGTTACAGTTATAACCTTAAATGAGGTATAACATGAGATATGGCAGACTCCTATAGCTACGTACTACTGAGCAAGCAAAAGATGTATGTTCGAGAATCGCCTAACGCCAGCTGAGTAGTGCACACTTACAGTTAGACGAACGAAATATTGGTCATAGTGTTTGGTCACCTATCCTCATTATTTGTTTGGTTGAGTTTTCCATGTAACTACTCCACTGGTCCACTGTTCTCAAACAGCAGGCTGCAAGCGATTTTAAACCTTAGATCTTTCGACAATATATTTGGGCAATACCATATCTCTATGTTATACCTCATGTAAGGTTATAACGCTTCTTTAAATATTTCAACAAATTAAAAAACAGGGAACAAACTAAAAAAAATATTTTTCTTCAAAGACGAATTGTGTTATTGCAGAAAATATTTAATGAAGCGTTATAACTATAACGATCGTTTTATGAATACAGCCATTAGAATATAACTGTCATACTGTCAAAGTTATATTCTTGATGTCTCGCTGTAGGAGAAGTGCAGTATTGTAATGTAAACAACATGTGAGTTTCGGTTTTGATCAAATTCATTACTGAAGACTATAGCTTATTATTTAAAGAACGAAGTGTAGGGAAGATCAAACTGATCCAATCTTCCCCACATATCGTTCTTATAAAAATATACCCAGATTCATAAAAAAGATTAGGTACTAACCCGGATTTAGTTATACCCCTTGTTTAATTTCCTAAAATGTGAAACTAACTCCAGTCCTAATTCATAAAAATAATTAAGTATATTATTTAGTTCCAAACTTAACTCCACTAGTTTGGTGGAATTAGCAATATTTGTAGATAATTATTATCATTTCTAAATGATACAGAGGAAGATCTGTGCTGATATTTGACAACCTAGAAATACAATAATTATAATTAAACACATTCATATTGCATGAAACAAAAACGTTAAAGTTAATCTTTTTTATTTTATATTTTCGTACTACAGTCTGTTTTCTTCAATTTCGTAATTATGACCTGGAAATTATCCTGAAATTATCTGAAATTGAGAAATTTGTGGGACATACGCAAAAATAGATTAAAGAAAAGATGACAATACAAAGGAAAAGATGATTAGTGAATTTATTTTGGAACGATTTCATTAATTTGTAAAGAAATAAATTAATTCAACATCCAAAAGGGTTAAAACGATTGTCAAAACGACGGGAGGATATAAGAAGTACGTTTTTAAGTAGGTAATAAATTTTCTCAAAACTAATTGTTCACATTTCAATAGTTATTTGTATCACTAGTCCACAAACTAAATGTTTACGAAATCTTGCCAAAGATTTTCTAGGCGTCTGATACACAAGGTCTTTTGCGCCGATGACACTTTTAATTTATTAAAGAAATATTATAAATACATAAAATTTTATACACTATAAGTTTTTAAGTCAGTAATATTTTCGGTCCACATGGATATATAAACAATTCACTGGTTTTATTCAAAAAATTTGGTGACATTTATTCTAACCTACAAATTAAAACGAATGTGAATTGATATTATTCAGCATTTAACGTAATCATAATTATACAACACTAGTACTATATGAATAATAAATAAAAAATTTTGACAGAATGTAATGCTAAACTATTTAAGTTGTTACCCCTACATTTTGCCGGCCTAGGCCGGTAAACAGAGAGTTTCTAGACGATTTTGAGTTCTGTAACAATAGTCATAATGGAGCGACGACGCGAAAATTAAATTGTAGAAAACTGTACAATATATAACTAAAATTTTGTTGATTGTGATACTCTTGAATCTAAATTTGTTAAATAGCCAGACAGTATGTTTTTTATTTGTGCCCCACTATAGAAATATGTTTACTTTCTTTTCAGTGTTGGATGTTAAAAATAGTATACTGTTCTAGTAATCTAGTAATCTAGTGTAACGTGTTTCGTCTTACAATAGTCTGTCTCTCTCTCTCATCGTACAGTTACGAACCAGAAGTGACACTATCCGAGTGGTGAAGTAGTAGTAGAATTATTTGACAGAAGTAGTCGTAGACGACGATAGTAGTAGTAGAATTATTTGACAGAAGTAGTAGTAGACGACGATAGTAGTAGTAGAAGACGATAGCAGTAATAGAAGACGATAGTAGTAGTAGAAGACAGTAGTAGCAAAAGAAGTAGTAGAACATACATTAGTGTGAGAAAAACTCTCCTACGTGGTAATATATACAGCATATAAAAATTCCTACAGCTCGATTTTTAAAGCAACTTTATTTTGAAACTACATTTCGTATAATTTCCTCGCACCCTTTCAGTATGAAAGTTGCTTTTTATGAAATTTAAAACCACTAACATCATTTGAAATAAGTTTGCGGGACATGTAGGAAAAGTTTCCATAAATAAATATAAACGATTTTGGTGTACAAAGTTAAAAAGTTTTACGACGCACTCGTAGGAAAAAGTGAGAAAAATTAGTCCAAATATGAGCTGCAACATTAATGGTAATTTATTAATGTTGTCCTCTTTAAAAATACGACAAACATCTAAAAACTATTGCAGTAAACAACATCTTCATATATTTTTATTACATCACTGTTTCTCATTATTCTTTAAACTCATTTTATTATTTTGTACAGAATATATTAGTCGAAATGAAATATGAAACATATAATTGGATAATTTTCTTTTCATGTTCATCGACTGTTTAATTTCAATTAACAAGGGTTGAGTTTTCATTTTTCATATTAATATTTTTATTTAAACAAACTATTTGCAAGTAACTACGAAAAACAGCGAAATAATACTAAAAAATTTTAAATAACACTCATATATTTCCAGAAAAACTTTAGTCAGTAAGTTTATCAAGCTATCGTCAAAAACCGACGGAAGTAAAAAACAGACACAAATTTCCCGATTCTCTTTTTCTGGTGGAATAGTATTACCTAAAAACCTGGTATACGTCCTTCAGAAGCAATTCTTACCAACAGAGCCATCTACCAGAAGTAGCAAAAACAAAATTTACAAGTAGCTGCAAAAACAATAAAAGAAGTTTAATAAAATACTAGCAAAACTAAACATGTGTCTGTATCAACAATGATACTGGAGTATTACATCACACTGATGAACCCCACCAAGAGCGAAACACGCGTCTGTGATTATATTGACTGTTGCAATTGCGAAAAATTTCAGATTTCACCGAGTATGTCTATTTTGACTATCCATGAATCCATTTTAACTAGTTTCGGCGTAATGCAAGTATTATTAAACTTGTATCTTGTTTCTGTGTCTTATATGCGTGTCATGTTATAGATGAGACTTATTCGCTCATTATCGTACGTGTTACAGAGGAGTATATATGCTATATGCGTCTAACCAACGACACAAATGAAAGAAACAGTAGTGTAATCGCAGTAATTGATATTTATGTAATATATATAAAACTAGAATATGACATTCTTGTCATTCCTGTCAATGATGAAGGTGATTTTGGCGTTGACAATTTGTGGATCATTGTGTATCGGTAGTTTCGTTAGTTTTCGTATGTTTCATCCATATTTATATTTCTTTATAATAATGCCAGTTTTGACATTTATTTACTTCGGAAATCCCGACAAGATGATGTCACCACTCCCCTTTCCCCCCTAACGATTTGAATCACATGGTTACAATTGCTGACATGAGGGTCAACAGCGGGAAATAGAATGTATGTATGTACGTATGTAGGTTTTATTTCCCGCAGTTGATCCTCAAGTCATCAATTTCTGTTGCAAGAATTTTTAAACTTGCATCTTTGTCGTATACGCATAGCATAGATGAGACTTGTATTCGCTATCTCATTATCGTATGTGTTACAGAGGTACATATGATATCTTTGTATGTCATTCAGGTCATTAATATCAGTTATGAAGGTGATTTCGTAGTTGACAATTTGTGCTTCATTATGTATTGGTAATTTTGTTACTTTAATCTACAACTCTTTTTGTATGTTTCATCCATCATTATATTTGTATATAATACTATCAGATTTGAATTTTACATTTATTTACTTCGGAAATCACACGATTTCACCCGACAAATGATTTCATTAATCCTCCTTTTCTCTCAACGATTTGAATCACATGGGAACCATTGATGACGTGAGGGGCAACTGCGCGAAATAGAATGTACGACGTCTGTATGCACATAAGTAATTATTTCAAAAAATTAAAAAATGATTAGCATTGAATGTTGAAATTTTATATATGGGACTGCTATAACATCTAGTTATGCACCTCTCTTTTTTACTGCAATCGGTAGTGCCGGAAGGGCACTTGGCTCAAAGCGTTTTTTGAATTTTTCCATTCAACAACGGTTACACGTAGAATGTGGAAATTTTGTATGTTCGACTGATTGGAAGATCGCTCCTCACTATCAAATGAAATATGTTGAATGAAAAGTAGCAAAGAACGTGTATTATAATTTAATAGGTGTACACGGAAGTCATGTAGTGTCCACATAAGATTTTTTTTTATTTCTATGGGGTAAGTGACCATAATCGAATTTCAGTATATAGTCGTACGTCATAAAATATAAAAACTAATCTCTATAGCGTCTCATTAAAATAATAAGTAGACATTACTTTGCAGTAATATAGTTATTAGCAACTTAATTTTCTGAAGAAGGTATATGTTACGTCAGCATGATAGAATCGTGGAAATAGTCAGGTAGACTGTTTATTTTATATATTTTTATTAATTATTATTTTCTCGTAAACTACGAATAATGAATCGATTAAAAAAATACGGATATTTTATTTTTTGTTTAGTATCATACATGTAAAATCAAAATTTAGTCACATACCTCATTTTATATCAATACATTTTATTCTTCCATTTTCGTTATATACCTACGTATCTACATATCTTTCAACTTATTCTTATTTAAATGTTTTCAATTTAGCTCGTCCCGTTCCCATTTGATTTCCGGGATATTCTGGAGTGAACCGACTCGCGCCGGTAAATACCGGGATATGATATCGTGCACTTGTGCAACAGTGGCTGCAGCTATGATTGCAGGAATTTGGCGTTTACTCGGTTTCATCTCGAGCGATTCGAATGTCTTTGCACGAGATATTGCCATGTGGGAATTGCGTTTTGTGTCGACGGTTTTCTATCAACATATCGGGGCTTCGATCGCTGGTTCTATGTTTCAATATTTCATATCGGAGAAGAAAAATTTGTACGTATGACGAAATGAAATTTTTCTTATTATTCTCCTTTTCATTACATATATTTTAGATTTTACAAGAGAACAATGCATAAAGTTACAGAAGATCACTAATTTTTACAAAATCTTTTACTTTTTAAATTAAAAATGTATTTACGGTACATGATCTTTGTTTGTTTTTTTTTTTAATTTTTTAATTTTCAATTAAAAATTAAAGTTTTTTACGTCTCCAAATTATTTTTGATCACAGTTAAACAAGAAAAGTTATAATTTTTAGATTTCATTCTCAAATTTTCGTATATAGCCGAAATAATCCAAAAATATTCATTTTTGTGTTCAAAATCCAAAAGCGCAATGCAAGAATTTCTGAAAATAGTTCCTATTGATAGATGTCAATGGGCTGATTTAAAATTTACAAACAGAATTTAATTATCTCATTTAGGGACGTTTTTTCAATGTCCTCATAAGAGTCTGATAAGTCTCTGTTAAATGAATCCTCATGGTATTAACCACGAATTTCGGTTTTTCAATATGTTGTTAGCGTTACCAAGAGGATAAATCAAATCTTAGATAACAATAGGATAAACTACGAGCTAGTTTATGCTGCCGATAAAACTTTGCCAGTAGCATAAATTTAGGAATTGGTCCAAATATGGCTAAATGTAAAATATTCTGTAGTATTTGTCAGATTTTTAACAATTTTTAATAATATTGTCAAAATATGGAATTAGTACAATGTACTTTGTGGGAGTGACGACGAAGAAGAATTAATAGATTTTATTAATGTGGTATATAGGAGACTATAAATTGTAAAAGTGACCATGATTTTTTCAAAAGATTTAGATTTAGTAAAAATGCGATTATTACAAAATATAGAAAATAGGTATTATTCGGTTTTCTATGAGCAGGTAAATAAAATTATGATTAATATATAATATTAAATATATTTAAACTTAAATACAAAAATTTTATTTTCAGAAATTTTGCAATTATCACTTTGAAAGATTGAAAAGTTGCCGATCCCAGCTGTGAACCAGTGATTTTTTCTAATTAAAATTAATATAACATTCAAAATTTGTTTATAATGATACTTGTTTACAGAAGAATGCAGCAAATATAATTCAAAATGATTACCAACTTGAGAGTTGTCAATTAAATCTGGCTGTTACTGTTAACAAGAACTTTGATAGACGTTTGAAAAACAGGCATTTAGTTTCTAAAATTTTTGCTATCAATGTTACACCTCAAAAAAGTTTGTTTTTTAGTATATTTCTAAAATGGGTAGAGATATTATCTCAACAATTATACTTGTCGATTTAATGTATACCTCAGAACTAAAATATTTTTTTAATACTCATATGATTTATTCATATCCAATAAAAAGTTATACTTTAGTACCCTGATATACAAATAACTATTTTTTGGATGTATAAACAAAATTTTATGCTAAAAACCTTAATTTCTTTTTAGGTTCATGTTTAATCTTCTATATCTCTTTTTCCTAACTCATTATTTGTTTAGGCACTCTCCGATGTCAGTTTTTATCTCAGCAAAAATCTAAATATATGCATTTGTCATTTACTTTAATAACATTTATTATTTGTAGCCACATTGAATAAAATAAATATTCAAATATATTGTAGTTCCAAGTCAGGTTAATGATAACAGTGCATTGAATTATTAATAACAAGGCGTAAAATTAATGATGTTCTTATAATAAATAAAGTTTCGCGAAGTTGTTTACCGTGTCTAATGCACTCTGAAAATAATAAAACAAAATCTTCCACGTGTTGTAGAAACAGTGTTATTTGTTCCCATGCAGCTCTATCTAGGGAAATTGTTTTTAATTATTTTCTCTTTCTAAATAAATTCCTGCTTGAAACTATTTGTTGCCGCTACCAACACCAGCGCACAAACAAAGCGAAAGCATTATTGTAGAAGTTTCCTAGCTGTTCGAATTCTGCACAATTTTGTTCTCCTGGCTCGCGATGTTCTCGTGTTTTCACAGACTACGTGATCGTAGGTTTTAATTAATTTCTCTGCTGAATTATTTATGTTTATTTTTAACGAATTTTCGCGTCCCATGGAGATTAATGACTGGAATTAAGATGAATTACCGGGTGAACAATAAAAGCAACTTGTTTTCTAAACTATTGTTGCAGTGGGATTACTGAAATAATGAGGTGTTGCTATGCAACTGAATTTACAGCAAATAATAATATGCTATTGTAATGTTTTATTTAGTTAGGTGAAGTGTAAAAATAATTGAAATGCGAATATGTGTATAACAACGTTTAATAGATGAATAACAAATTATAAAAAGATAATAAATATAGTAACTCCCACGAATAAACAAATACACCTATACACTAATTTAAGAATAATAATTATTAACGTTGGGAATCTCAATTTCCCACGTCTTCCCCTGATTAGTGTGCGGGAAATTTTGGAAAAAACACTCCCATTTCTGCAGCATTTATTAAATAACTGTATTTATAATAAAAAAGTGTAATTGTCCAAACATCAGTTTATATAATAATAATAAAGGAAAATAATGGATTATTGAATGAAATTTAATATAGAAAAAATTAATTGAGTGCATTTGGCATACAATGTTGGCAACAACTGCTGTCATGTTGATAGGTTGACAGCACGTGGCAGTATTGAAATGCATAACCACAGAACAGTATATGATATAATAATTAAAAATATTTGTACAAAAATAAAAACAAATTATTTTCGTACAAAAAAAAATGGCACAAACATCTTTTTTCCCAGATTCGTTATATTGCAGCGCTCGCTAGCTCGCGCCACAAAATACTAGCCCGGAAAATAAAGTTCCCACAGTTGATATGTAAATAAATATTTCCTACAACCGGGCGTAAAATATATACTTTATGTCCACTTTTGGGTTTGTAAAAAGTTACTTTTCACGCCTAGTGCTTGAAAAGTACTTTACACACTAGTTGCATAAATAACTATTTTCAAAATTCGCGGAAATAATCGCAGGATCCTTAGAGCTCATATTTTTGGGGTACTGGACTGAACAATAAAAGGAAATAAAACATTATACGATTTAATTAAATAAAATTAATTTTAATGATTACCAATTTATATTCGTATTCGTAACCTATCAGTTCAGTGACCCAAAAATGTCAGCACTAGAGACCTTGAGATCATTTTTGCGAATTTTGAAAAAAATATTTTTGCACTACAATCACTACATCAAATTGTATATACTCTTAATTTTGTTTCGAATACTTTAGCAACACTCTATATAATATTCTTTATTCCTTAAAATACAAATGTACAAGATCAAATCAATAGAAAAATGTAAAAGTAGAGATTTGCATAAAATACACAGGTAAAATATTTTTTTAAAAATAATTAATTAGTTAATCTTCCTCTTCCGTATTCATATTTTCTCTCATTAAATAAAACAATCCCTTAGAGCTCATAAAATTTACAGTATTTTGTTAACAAAAACACATGAAAAAATATACAACCCTCAATTATCCTATACCAAAAATAACAAATTTGGGTTAGACACAAAAAAGTTGTTAAATTGGTTTGCTCTGGAAAACAAAGTTTTATTGTTAATAAATTAATTAGAATTCAATCAAACAGATATAGTCGAAATTTTTAAGCAGTAGAGAGACGTCATAGACCTGAAAAAAACGTTACAAAATGAAATAAAACTTGTAGAAATTTTCGAAAGATGTTTTTATTTAGAAAACCGAGTAGTAAAAAAAGGTATCATAAAAAAAAATACTTATTTATGATATTTATTATTATTTTAAATTAAAATATAAGGTATTTAATGACATTTCAATTTATTTATAATAATTGCAGTGTATTTTTTTTAACACACGTTGGCTACGACTCAAATAAAATATGTTTACATATATTTGTTTCTTGTCACGCCGATCGATTGAGTTGTCAAATAATATAATATAAAATCTTTATTTGTTCGTTTAAGTTGTATTGTTCCTTATTATTGTTCGTATTCGTGTTCTTTGTTATACGTTTATTTTATTAACGTAAGTAATAATGCCTAAAGCATTATCGAAGCAGTCGCAAGTGCTAACTGCAAATGCGATTCCATATTTTGAAAAAGAACTGGCACACGGTGGACCAATACTGTCGTTAAAAGCAGTTCGAGAGGTATGTTATCATTTTATTTGTTGTTATTAAATTTGGCATTGCCATATGCAACACGCAACACATTTTCTAAACTAATACACATGTAAACTTTGTAATTCGTGACGTCATAATCTAGTTACAAATATTGATGACGTCTCTCTACTGCTTAAAAATTTCTACTATAGATGTGTTTTTCTGGGCTCTATTAAATATATAAATTGAATACAGTTTACAATTTATTGCCTTTAAAAAGGATTATTTTTAAAAATGTTTACAACGTAAATATCGTTACGTTACATATGCATGTGTAGAGCAAATTCAGCAGATCAGATTTTAATGTATCATCATATTTAAGTTCCTGACATCAATAGTATGAATAGATCAGCATTTAATTTTTTTTATAATAGTACAGATTTTAAAAATTATTTTCAATTATATTAGTTCTGCCTTCTTTTATTAATTAAATAATTCATTATTAGCTTGTGACTTTTTATCAACAACGACGATTCACTATTAACTTCTAAATCTCATCATTAGATTGCTTTGAATAACGACATGTATGGGATTTGAACTGAAGTCGCCTGAATCCAATCTCTATGGTCACTAGATCAAAGACTTATCTAAATGCAGTTTATATTAATTAAAGCTTTCGGATCACAGTCTATTAAGGAATATGTATATTAGCCCCATATGGATGGTACATATAGCATATGAATACGTATCTATTATACATGTATTATCATACAAGTCCCAGTGTACACATATCGATTGGTTGTTAAGTTAGAATTAATTAATAATACCTGCTTCGTAATCCTGTATCTCTAACAATACTGCGTTGTTGTAGCAAGACCTAATCTAGATTAAATATTAACGTCATTCCATTGCAATTGCATTTGCATTGCTTTTTTAGTTTTTATGTACGTAGATATAGTTGTTCATGATATCATTGAATTCTATTCAAGGAAAATCACTTGATTAATTATCAATATATCAGGTAGACATAACCATAGTGGAATTAGCAAGGTGAAGCATTGCGCATTTGTCGATGTAAGCCAATCAAAATGTCAGCCAAACTGGCGATATTAAGCGCAAATTTTCAAATATTAAAATTTTAAAATTTTTGTAGTACTAATGAATTTCTTTTATTTCATTTTGAAATCAAACTGCAACCTTAATTTAACCACTACTTAATTTATATTAGACAAGAAAGATTTGTTTTGCATTTTATTTATTTTCTGGATTAATTTTTATTAAATTTCATAATAGATACGTTAGTGTAGGTGTTAAAACATTAGAAACTACATACAAAGAACAATGGAAATTAATACAATACATAAACATAAGACTACCTGAATTTATTTACCACTACAAACTAAGACGCAAAAGGAATATAAGAAGACCAAAAACAAGAAGAAAAGATATTTAACAACACTTATCTCTACATTAGACCTAAAAGGTACTAACTTCAAACGTGAAATGTTGTGTTGTAATTGTTCCATATTTATAATTAAATAATTTTAATCGTAATATATACGCAGAATTAATGTTAATCCATCTATTAAGTATGAATATCTACAGAGTTGAACAGAAAGAAGTCGTGAAAAATTCAGGTTTCTACCGGGATTCGAACGCAGATCTTTATCTTTCCGGGCCATTCCTTTGATTACTAAGCTCAACTAGATCAAATTCGGCGAAAATCAACGCTATGAAATTAGTAAATCTGTAAATCCGATATTATTTAGTAAAACGGTAAACCGAAAACCAACATCCATTTCCCCCAAATGCCAAATACTAAACCCGGAAATAAAACCAGAATTTTAATTTTGTAATAACAGAAACTAGAACGGAAACTGTTAATTTAAATGATTACCATCCCTGTAACGACATTAAGACCTCGTCACAAGTTTCATCGTTACAATTAAAGGTTTTTATGTTGATTTTTTAAAGGCCTGTTCTTGTTAGCAATGTCGCAACGTCATATATTTATTTAAACATTTTTTTCACGTTTTGTTATATAAAACATGAACCCAAATTTATGATCACTATGTTTTCGTCACCCTGTATAAGGGTAAAATGAGTTGTAACTTGTGTTAGGGAGGTAGTACATATGAAGAAAAATTTAGTTACTTAAGTAAAACAATAAAATCTAAAATTTCCCATAAAAAGTTTTCTATAAAAACATTAGATATTTGAAACTCTATGCCTGCTAGAAAAATGTAGTTACCTAAGTAAATACAATAATTATATGAAACCTCACAGACATTGAAAGTCCTGTTCCTATCGGGAATGTCGTGCTAACGATGGAATGATTACAAAATTGTTAAAGGGTAATATTAACTAACGATTTCAAGTTGCACAATTGTAGTTACTTAGTAAAATCGAAAATTTCACGTATAAAGTTTCTATTAAATCCCTGTTGCTGCTGGAAATGTCGTGCTAGTAAAGGAATGATTACAAAATGTATAAGGGTACTATAAATTGACGGTTTCAAGTTGCTCTACAAGATAAATGTAAATATCTAATTAAAAAAACCAACTTAAAAGTTTGCTATGAAACATCAGAGACATTGACAGTTCAGTTCCTACGAGAAATGTCGTGCTATTACAAAATTCTTAAAGGGTAATATTAACTCACGATTTCATGTAGCACATTGTAGTTACTTAGTAAAATCGAAAATTTCACGTATAAAATTTCTCTACAGATACTTGAATCCCTGTTGCTGGTGAAAATGTCGTGCTAACAAGGGAATGATTACAAAATGTATGAGGGTAATATGAGCTGACGGTTTCAAGTTGCACTCCAAGAAAAATGTAGTTACCTAAGTAAAAAGAAAAATCCAAAATCCCCATTAAAAATTACACTCTGTACTTGAGTTTCTCTCAACTTTACAAAGTTGGCAATAAAAGCAGGTGGAACAAAACAACAAAATCGCTTCTCCAGAGTGTTTCTTATTCCGTATTTTATTTTCTCGCTTTGGACGCGTCATATTTAACAATCATGGGATGATGGATGCAAAAACAGAAAAATGAATTTCGGGAACACGAGCTCAGTTCTTCCACCTACAGAAATAAGACCCCGAAGAAATATTCGCCTGACTTTTTATACATTCGCGCTAAGATGTGCCAGCACGCGAACAATGAATTATTATAATTCTTACTAAATAAATACATAAATTCTACGCCAACGCACCGTTTTTCAAAGGAGAGATTTAGGAGGAACGATTCTCGTATTCGCTAATTCCTGCACATTAGGTCGAGCCTTTCAAATTAGTACAAGTACAAATTTGTTGGAGAAAATTTCTCAATTAACCTTTTCTTTGGTTCCTTCCTACGAAGGTATATTATTTAAGTAATTTTTAAGAAATAGCGATTTTGTAAGTTAGTATTCTGATTATGATAGTGATATGATAGGTACTAAAACGGATACAAAACATAGAACATTGTTTAGAATAGACTAGTTTAGTATAGCAGTGGCGGATTCAAAAACTATCCTAAGGAGGGGTGAATTTTTATATTATAAACAATAAAATATATAATAATGTTAACCACAATAGTTATTTGTATCACTAGTTCAGAAACTGAACTTTTTCTGAAAGCGAGATCTTGCAAAAGAGTTTCAAGGCATGTGATTTTTTGCGCCGATGACACTTTTAATTTATTAAAGAAATATTATTACTACTTAAAATTTTATGTTTTTAATATTTTCGATTCACACGAATATTACATATAACAATTTACTTGTTTTATTAACACGAGTATAATATGAATAAAAAATTAAAAATTGCAGTTGTCTTAATTAACGTTTTACATTTCCAATAAAATAAAAATAAATGTAAACTCCATATCATTTTTTAAAATGTCAAAGTGACATTTTTGATAGGAAAAAAATTCCACCTATTAATTTTACTTAGGTAGGTAAAGCAACAAACAAAAAATTACCAAGAAATTTTTAAATTACCATGGTAACCATGCTTAATACAATGTTTCTATTGGCTGTTAATTAGTGTCGTACGATTTTAGATAATTAACTACATATATGATATATTGATTCATATATTCTGATTTCTTTAGGTATAAATATAATAATCACACATCGTTTAGGTTTGCAGTAAAAATATATATAAGAAATATTAATAATTCTTATAATAAAGAGTGTACATAAAAACGCTACCTACCGCAATTTATCATTCAATAAAGTATTGGAGAAATACAAATTTTTGACTATTTTGACGTATCGTTAATTTTCTTTTTTAGAAAATACATTTCGAGCGTTATATATTTGTACATCGTTCGGTTTTATATGTTCAATATAGTATATAAAATCTAGCATTATGCACTACATTGTGAATTCGTTTATAGTCGCATTCCAAACTTAAATATATTTCCATAATTTACATTTTATAATTTGATTTTGAAGATAAACTTAAAATATATCGCTAATGCATCGAACTTTGTATGAATGAAAAAAGTAAAACTAGTGGAATGAAATATAGTAAAACTTATCTAATATAAAGAACTATCGACAGTTTAAAACAATAAAAAGTGGGCTTGCTATTTTCTGCTCTAAATTCCACACATGCTCACGAAACTCTTTAAAACCTGCCATTTCTCAAAGTCAGGCATGATGCCGATGTTTCTTGCACTCCTCTAAGCTTCGGACTTTATACACTGGCGTGGCGTTGCTTACTACACAATAATCCACACGGACTAGATTCCAAGTCTTCCTTCAAAACAAACCATTACTCCATTAGTAATGCTAATGCTCTGCTGTAAACACTTGCAAAACGGTTTATATTAACACTATATATGTACTCTATGACTGTCTCGATTCTTATAGCTTTTACTAAGAGCAGCAGCAGGTATTTTCTGGATGAGTTAACGAGTAGAAAGAATGCAGTTCAGTTAATTATTCCAACGTTTTGTTAAATGTATACTTCTTTTTAGATGTCGCACTGCGTTAAAGGTAGGTTAATAATTTTACAATCTTTTATTGCTTAACCCTGTACTGTATGGATTTTCATTTTTGACTAAAATAAAGTTATGGGCACAGACAATATGTTCAATAGTTATACAAAAAGAGGTTCGAAAATAATCGAGTATACAGTTGAGGACGAGATGTGTTGCCTTGGAAACACAACGACACCGCAGCTGGAGTTGTGATTTAAAGGTAAGACATCGAGTCCGCAAACTGTATATTCAGATTATTTTCGAAGCTCGAGTTGTATATATTAAGACTATACAACGAATAAATCAACTATATTAAACGAAATGTCAAAAACTGTAATTGTTTATATTCACGGATGATACGATTAAATACCTATGATTCAACTGTTTCCGGAACAACATTAGTGGTGTTCCGCGAAAAAACGACTTAGCAACATAAATAACCGATGTTATACATCGTAACTAAGAAAAATTCAACTATCTGATTGGTCCATTTTCCGATGAGTTGTATAGTCTTATTAATAGAACAACGGTTTTAGGATATTAAGCTTTTGCGTAAATAAACAAAAGAAAACAGGGTAACTAAGTCCTAATTGCATATCATGTAATTTTAACAAATCAGGAGTGGGATTCTATAACTTCGGTTGCTATTATTTGGACTTGTTATGTATCAATTGAAAATATCTACAAAGTATACTTGCCATACTGTAACAGTAATGGTTATTTATGGTTGATACTTACATATACTCATACATATATAAAGAACACTCTACAAGTCTACACTGATGTGGAATATCTTAAATTTATTGCAAATTTGAATTTCCGCTCTGGTGACTTAATTGATATTTTAACAAGTGCAGTTGTTATTTGTAATTGTTATGAGTTATATAATCCCACCCCAGTATGGTAAAAATATTACCGTACCGTAGGGGTGGTATTCCATAACTTCGGTTGCTATCATTTGGACTTGTTATGATATCAATTGCAAATATCAACTACAAAGTGAGATTGTAATTCTATAACAATCATCATTATTTGTGGTTAATAGGTACCTATACATATAAAAAACACTCTACAAGTTTACATTCATGTGAGAACGTCTTAAAGTCAATGAAAAATTGAAGTTCCCCCATGGTGACATTTAACGTTAGACATTTAAAATTGATATAATAACAAGTACAATTGTTAATTGTAGTTGTTATGAGTTATGGAATCCAACAAATAATGTGAAACTGATAAATTATTAAACAAACCACGGCTGTTATGAATTACACCAAGCCTTAGATCTTTTAAAATCCTCGCTCTCTGAATTTGGAATTCAACTGACATCTGCGGCAGCTATGATACTCATAATTATCCTAGGTATGTTAATAACTATTACCGGTTTCAGAATATTAAGCTTAAGTAATTTTGACAAGTTAGTATGATAATAATATTACCGTACAGAATTGTCAAAATAACATGGGACAATAGTCATATCATATCAAACTATCACTATCAAACTATTACATTACATAAAACTATTTTAATTGCTCAAAAACTTGCACAAACAAAGATATATTGTCAATTTATTTCGTACATATTTCTCACGAAATATAGTATGACAGTTGTCAATGTCAATTTATTGACAAAAAATCAAATGTTTCTTATAAAAATGAAAAGCCAATTAAATTATTATTTTTATTAAATTTTTGCCAAAGGTAAAGTGCCCTTCTGAAAAGTCCAATTGGAACCAAAACATGCATAAACTAGATGTTATAACAATTCTATGAACAAAATTTCAAAATTCTACGGCTAATAATGTTTGAAATAATAACAAAAATAAAAAAAAAAACGCTACGAGCAAAGTTTCCTTTTGGCACTACCGATTGCAATAGAAAAGGGAGGTGTTCAGCTAGATGTTATAGCAGGCCAATATACAAAATTTGAAAATTTTACGGCTTATCATTTTTGAGTTATGCGAGATACATACGTACGTATAGACCTTTCGTCTAACCTATTTAAAATGGATTCAAGGATGGTGAAAACGTATATTTCCATTGAAATCTGAAAACCGAAATATTTCGCGGTTCCAAGACTGCCTTTACTCCATACAAGGAAGTAAAAAACAGAAGAATTGAATTTATATTCAAATAATATTATACAGCTTATGGTGCATTTTTGTGCTAGTTTCATGAGCCTACGTTAATCCAGATCACAATGCGATAACCACAGCTACGCTGACGTCTTGATATCGGCGATATATCCCAATAAATCACCGCTTGCAACAATAGCCCACCAAGCAGCATTTCCCGTTGTAAATAACTAAATATCGTAACCATTTTCCATTAATAACCGCCACATAACTATTCGATAAGTTTCGCTATGAGCACAAAATTTTTAAACACATTCTTTTGATAATGAAAAATAAATCATGTCTAAAGGACGCCAGCTTTATTTTGACTTTGAATCAACTTAGGAAAATTAGAAATACGCAAACAACAAATCATTTACTTCATTAAAGGAAAAAAACAGAAGAATTGAATTTATATTCAAATAATTGACTAAAGTTGTTTTTTTTTTGTACATTTAAAAATTATACGTAAATTGCAAACCCACCACACAACTTAAGGTGCATTTTTGTGCTAATTACATGTGCCCACGTTAATCCAGATTACAATGCGATAACCACAACTACGCTGACGTCTTGATATCGGCGATATATCCCAATAAATCACCGCTTGCAACAATAGCCGAACAAGCAGCATTTCCCGTTGTAAATAACTAAATATCGTAACCATTTTCCATTAATAACCGCCACATAACATAGTGAATAAACCCAATCTGCCAGCACAATCACGTAGCTCTGCTTGCCGATAGGGTTTTTTGCGTCGCATATGTGGCGACACTGCTAATAAACAACAGAATGGAACGCATGTCCAACGCAGGACAATAACACGTTTCATTATTGGATTTATTCGCAATGTGTGACAGAAATACCCAGATACTTCTATTATGTAAATAACAACTTTTGTTTACAGCCTACGGAATTGCACGCACACAAGCGTGTTATTGTCTCTCATGTTGGAAAAAATGCACATTTATTTATCGTTTATATCTGTTTTATTTCATTTATGTAGAAACTACAGTGGTGTAGTCAGGGTTGGAGAATTGCATTTTAGACAATACTTAGCTAAAATATCATTATCCATTTTGTTCTCGAAATATACCTAGGTAAAAATTTCCACTCAGTAATAGTTATTTGAGCTGCTAGGTAGGAAAGTTGTTCTTTTCTGGTCAGAAGGATATGTATACGGCCGAGACGCAGTCGAGGCTGGATACTTCTTGAGGACCAGAAAACAACTTTACTACCATGTAGCACACACTCATTTTTATCCTACACAACAAACCAACATAATAACATAATATAAACATCTTAAGATTATTGAATTATTTGACAATTAACTTAACCTCAATGGAATTTGAGATTTTGATTACCAACATTGGAAATAGAATAAGAACAAAAAACAAACGTTTATTTTCACATATTAATTAGTTTAGCAATTCTGTTCCGTTATTTACAGAATATATAATAAAAGAATACCTAGAAACCAATGTAAGTGTCAAAATTTTTTAAAGTTACAATATTTTAAAAGCATATTGACGTATTTTAATGTGGTTATTATTTCTAACGCATTAAACACCATCTATTAGTCCGCACATGAACTATTTTTTTTTCTTCCCTAGGGAATAGTGAAATTTTGCAGGTCTAGACCGGCAAATGTCTACTTTCTTGCGCACGCACACGCAGGAAAATCTTATTTTCAATATGTGTATGATAAAAAATATATTTTAAACAAAAAATTATATCATAACGTACATAAATTTTGTAATTTGTGCTATAATTGTATGACAAAGAGTGAATATAGAATAATGTATATCAAATTAAGAGATAAATATAACAATTTCACATCCTGAGGATGATCCCGGGTGGGATCGAAACGTCGATGTGAAGTAATTGTTTTATTGACTGAAACCCAGCAATTTCTCCCATTAAATCAACCAGTCAAGAATCTTCCATTCTAAAATATCTTACTACGCCCAAAAAAAAAAGCAAACAAATTTGGATGTTAAAAAGAATTAAGTAGTAACGTACAATAAACAATAAATAAATTTAAATAACCAAAATTAAATGCTTGCTAAATAACTTTATTTATGTTAAACGTTTGTAAAATGATAGTATGAGATTTCTTCCAACGAGCGCAACGAGAGGTACAACACGTCAAGTGTCTAAAACATTCATTTCGCAATGAATTACATACAAGATTTTTTTATAATTTCACTTCATAATTGCAAACTACTAGTATTTCATGTGACTGACATTAAATAAATAAATTTTAAAATAATAATTTCGAGTGTTTAAAATGAAAAGACAAAATATAGATTAATTAATTTTTAATGTAATAGACATAATAAAACAAATATTTCCTTGTAATTCACCATATTTTTCAAAAATTGTCGGTTCAAAATTTTTCCTGTAAGGGTGGAATGCCGTTCTCAAACAACACTTCAGTGGAATAATTAGCTGCGTGAAAAATATAATTTTCACTCAAAAATATAGTGAAATATTACACGAAAATTAAAAATAATTTAACATCATGTTCTATAGGTAAATGTTTATAATAAATAAATAATTTTTAATTTCTTAAATTATTCTTGTTTCAAGTACCAAATAATTACTTTTTCGGAAACTATAATGATAAGTTAATATTTACATGATAACTATCAAAATGCGAAATGATTGTTTTTTGTCTACAGGATTAATTAATTATTTTTAAAACTGATTTAAATCTTCCCGTGCTATAGTTGAAGAAACTAAAAATAGAACTTTTATATGTCTAGTATACTAGTTTTTTTTTAAATTCATCTTCAAAACAAGTGAGGTTGATTTACCGCTTCGATCAAACTTCATTATCCGTACAATATCTATAATTTGATATTAATAACTATTATTCTAATGTAAATTATCAATTTTGATTCTGAATGAACTACATTTAGTACAAAGTCAATTAAATTCTCGCTATATTAAATGGAATGCAGTTGTCCCTTGTGGTTTGATGAAACAGTTGCTAACTTCATATATTCACACGAATGAAGTTAGTTGCAATTGAAACAAATGCAAAACAAATTAAAACAAACGTTTATATCACGATTACATTTGTAAACCCATCAAAACTTGACATTTGGTTAATATAAAATGATAAATTCGTTGTTTATCCATCATATTATTTTGACAACCTACTCCGTGATCCGATTAATATACCAATGTATACAACAATATTTATTTATTCCAAATAAATGTTCCGCATATATACTGGCCACATTTAAATAAATAATCAGTGGCTCTGCAAATAAACAAAATTACAATTTCTAGGTAGGTAAACAGTAAATGTTTGTTTTCCTGTAGCGATATTAATTTTAAACTCCAAATTGCGATGTTGGTCATTATATGAACTCTCATTTGTTGATTGCTGCCTTGATTTTAATCGAAATAAAAATTTGTTGATAGTGTCACCAGCTTTAATAAATCATTTCAGAGATTTGTGTAATTTTGTGATTTGTGATGTACAGTCTGTAGGTTATGAAAATCACCTGAAATTTAGACAAAATCTAGAACTCATCCTGAAATAAATAAATGAATAAAAATACAAAACTGGAAAGAATATGGAATAATATATATTAAAAAATCTGACTTCATTTTAATGTGCGTATGATGCTCCAATCAGTCCCACATACAAAATTTCAACATTGCATTCTAGGGTTAATTGTTTTTGACTTAAGCGAGATACATACGTATACGTATTAATTAATAATTAATCAAAATGAATTCGGGATTCAGGAATGATCAAAATGAATATTTCCTTTGAAATCTTATAACCGAATCTTTTCGCGATTACTATACTTTCTTTACTTCGAATATGGAAGTAAACATCAGATTATGGATGCAATTCTATAAGGAATTAAACTAGATTTGGTTTTAGAAAATAGTGCATATTGATAGACATATTGATGTGTTTATTTAAAATTCACAAACAGAATTTAATTATTTCTTTACGTTCTTGAGATTTTTGCTCTCAGTTTCACCTGAAAAAAGGATGTATTTTGGGAATATCTCGAAAATGGATAGAGATACAATCTCAACGATTCTACCAGTTCATTCTAAGGGCAAAGTTACACAATGAAATAGTTTCTCTGCATATACGTTTTTGGAAACGATTCGGTGAAAAATGTAAAAATTGAAAAAAAAACAAATTTCAATTTTTCGATCGAGATTTTTTTTCTTGAAAATTTTTATTTTCTGGGCTTCAGTAAATATTGATGCGTTAATTCCAAAATTCTTAACAAAAAAAAAGGTTTTTCAAGCATTGCCTTCTATTATCTAATTATCTAGTGCGCTATGCATTTTTTCGAGAAAACAAAAACATCATTGAAATGGCCAACTAATGCGACAACTTTTCTCCAATTTAACCGACTTCGTATCCCTTACGGTTTTCGAGATCCCAATGGTTAGCTTTGTAAAACAGACATACTGCTAATATTATATGGCAAAATAAAAGCAATTATTTACAACAAGACCAATATTAAATTAGAGCAAGAATCAGCGACAGGATTTAGATTAAAAACTAAGAGTTTTAAAAAAAGTTAAACCAACAAAGGTCCTTTTAACAAAGCCAGTTATAAACATATTTAACGTACAAAACATCAAGTTTAGCATACATTTCCATTTAAACGAAATCTGGTTAGAAAACTGCAAATGCAAACATATTCCGTTTAACCTCAACGACCGTCAAAACATATAAATCATCTTAACAAAAACTTCTCATAAATTTCATTGCAAAGCCGTCTTTAAATTCCATTAAAACAAAACTCCGGTGAAATCGAAACAGGTTAAATTCGCCGGTCGATCATTTTTCGCATAACCGTTGTTTAACGACGTCGAGACAATAAAAATTTTATTGTTTTTCCGTGGATCAGATGTCACCAGCGGATAAAGAGGGTGGAAAATAAAAGAAACTACAAAGTAAAGTTCTTGTTAGAGCAGGTTTACGAGACAAGTTGGAATTGATTAGATTATCTTCGTCTGTCGTATTTGTACAGGGGTTGGGGAGGAAATTAGAAACAACAAATCCTCAGCCGCTGGAGAGAATTTCAAATTGGAAATTTTACAATGGCGTCAATTACTTTTGTGCAGGAAATAATGTTCCAATTTAAACACCAGAAATACAAACTTCCATTACATTCCCAAATGTTTCTTTTTATTTACGAGTTTTCACTCTTTCTTTCCTATGATAATATACAGTCCTGTAAGACTTTATTGATTTATTAAGATGCTTTACCAGTTCAGCTACAAAGTCTATTATATACATGAATTTTCACAAGTTGTCAGCACCTTTACTATAAATTCAACTGTCTAAATACCTAACATACACCTAGGCAAACTAGACAATTGCCTAGAGGCGTTGCAACGCAAAAGGGCGCTTACAAAATTTAATTTTCTTTAAATGTATGAAATTAGAAAGAACTGAAAAAGACTGAGAGCTTATAGAGATTTAAAAATATTTTTTTTATCATACACATATTGAAAATAAGATTTTCCTGCATGTGCGTACTCAAGAAAGTAGACATTTTCCAATCCAGACCTATAAAATCTCACTATTCTCTAGGGAAGAACAAAACAGTACGTGTACAGATGACGTTTAATGCGTTAAAAATAATAACCAGAATAAAATACGTCAACATGATTTTAAAATATTGTAACTTTCGATAACTTCAATACTTACATTAGTTTCTATATATTTTTATTATATATTCTGTAAATAATAGAACAGAATAGCAAAATTTATTTATATGCAATGCAAAATGTTGGTTTCTGTTCTTATTCTATTTCGAATATTGGTTATCAATTTCACATATTTCATTGATGTTAAGATAAAAGTCAAATAATTCAGTGTTCGTAAGATGTTTATATTATTTTATTATGTTGTTTTGTTGACTACGACTCAGCCGTTTACTGTATACATATCCTTCGGACCAGAAAAGAACAACTTTCCTACCTATAGCAGCACAAATAACTATTATTTTTTTGATTAATTTAAAGCAAATTTAAAAGAATTTACAAAGCCTAGGAGCATTTAGAAGGATCGTTTTCTGAAAAATGTTTTAAATGTAAATATATATATTTATTAATATTCAAGTCAGGAATATAAGGGAACTTTCAAGTTTTATTAAAGATAACAAGCAACCTTCACCAGAAAAATGCAAGTAATGGCATAGCACACATGGAATTGTCATGTCGAATTCATCTGCCTTATATTCCTCAATGGAATGATGGGATTACATTACCTCACTTATAACTCTAACTGTTTTTTTTCTGAGCAGATTTGAAATTGGTTAACGTGAAATTATACATATGGAAAGTATGCATGACAATAGAGAATTTTTTAATTATTTAGAAGATTGCTGACTGCTTTAAATGAAAACTTTTTTCTTATTTATGAAATAAAAGAGGGTATCCTCCATCAAATTTTTATGACAAATGCATGAAGAAAAGTGCCATATTTCCCTAATAAATATTTCTGTCACATTCTGACAAGTGAAAATATTACAAAGTCGAAATAAATGCCAACGCATTTCTTTATAATAGATGAGCATATTTTACGATACTCTTGGCAGGATAAAAACATTTGAGTATCGTATAAATATTTTAAAATTGGCGGTCTCTTCAACTGTCGATAGAAAACCGCTTGAAACTCGGCAAGTAAAAAGAAAACAAGTGAATAATACGAGTTTCCGGTCTAGCCGCGTTGCCATATTTATTTTTATTTTTACAACCTAGCTCGTATAGCGTTTTATATTTTATCTTGTTTCGATATAAAACCAAGTAAATTTTATAGACACTGTGTGATAATTTTAAAATAATGAGCTTATAAACTATGCTATGGATTATATGTTTTTGTTATTTTAGTTTTAGCTGAAAAACAAAATATTTGAAATATGGAATGAATAATGAATGTTCATACAATGATAATGTAGCTGCTGAATATTGGATTTTCAAAAACAAATAAAAACGGTTAAAACAGTCGGGTTCAAACATCCACTACTATTCATAGTATTGTTTGAAACTTTGCATATTATAAATTCTATAAAAGTTATTTAAACTACAAGGAAAGGAATGAAAGTACTTCTTAACAGTCGAGGAAGTTGTAATGGACCGAGGCTGTTAAAATGTATGGGCTCGTACATTGTATTGCTTATTGTATTTTTGCTTCCAACTTGAACTATGCGAAATGTGAGATCTGGGGTTCAAATTCTAGTTTCACTGATTTTTATCCAAGTAAAAATATCGCTGTATTTGAGTGGTTCGGAACCCATTATAAGCTGTAGGATTTTTGCAGAGGTTGGAAACTAACAACCTATACCACTAACATGCAAGTAATGGTCCAAAAACAGATGGAATTTTCATATCGGTTTCATTTGCCTTATGTTGTTCCTTAATGGAATTATGAGATATTATTATTTTTTCAGGGATCGACGAATAAATATTTAAAGAAACACAGTATAATAATCTGACAAAAAATGGTTATGTTGTATTTACAACACGATTTCCCTGAGTAGATAGTTTAAACTACGAGAACATAGAATCCAAAGTGAATCAAAATCACCTTATATTTAAAGACGTTCGAATAAGGCGTTCCTGCGATTTTGCGAGGCTTTAACAGTGAAGACAGAGACAACTGTCACATTCATTGGTGACACCGTCCTGATACTGAAAAGTACCAAAGCGGCTTTGACGTCACAAGGCATTGCTAATACTCATTACTTATTGTATATATTCGTATTCTTTTGCAAAATGTTAATATTTGAACAATAGTTCAGGTCCCTCTTAAAGACTGTATAGTAGGTGAACACCACTCTCCAGGTAAAATACATTATTATGACTCGTTTTTACGAAGGATTATTTTGAACTAATTACATTAGGGCAATAATTCAGACTGCATAATGCATATAGAATAAGCACCCCTTTTCCGAGGTAGAAAACAGTACGGTGACTAGTTTTTACGTAAGTTGATTTTGATCTAATTAGTATAGGGCAACAATTAGAATAAATCCAATGAGTAAGCACACCTCTCACAAGTAGTAAACATTACGACGACTAGTTTTAACGGAGGATAATTTTGATCTACATTCTCAGTTATATTATAACCATCAATCATCAAATAAAAATATCTAAATTCAACTGTAATATTTAATGTATATTATAAATTATTCAGGTTTTAGGATAATCCTACGGCCTTCGCAAATGATTAAAAGTTAAACCATACAAATCGTTAATTAGCTATATACAGTGTGTGTAACGAAACGCGGAACATAGAACTTGGACATGAGATTTCCAAAAATTGCAGGTACTTTCTCCTGATAAATTTAGAGTATAAGGTTGTTCAAAATTAAATTCTATATCAATTATTACTTTATCTCATGTATAATTTAATTTTGAACAAATTTGTACAAATGTAGTTTTGCTTTAAACCTGTCCAGGAGACAGACACACTTTATACGAGTTTATAATAATTTTGTATTATTCATTTACAAATCAAAATATTATGAAAGTATTAAAAATATAATAATTGAGCACAAAGATGTAAAGGAGTAGTTGAAATGGAAACGATATAGATGAACGTTTGTTTGTACTGATGTAGTTTTGCTCTAAATCTGTCAGGAGAGAGAGTATCAGCAATTTTTTGGAATCACATGTTAAAGTCCTATATTGTACATTTCGTTGCACACACTTTATTCGAGTTTATAATAATTCTGTATTATTCATTTATAAACCTAATTAAAATATTATATTTGGGCATAATCCTGTAAAGGAGTAGTTGAAATGGAAACGAAATAGATGAACGTTGTATGAACCTAATTACATAGTATTATAGTTGAGTTAGTATATTTAATTATTTTCCCTGCTAATGAGCAATTAATTGTAGTGTCAGTAATTACAAATATGTTCATGTAAGCTGCAGCGGAGAGCTTAAAAGATGTCGGATGCTGAAATCCTATCTCAAAGGAAATCTCCATTGTGAAATCTAAAGTAATTTTTACTTTTAATTGAAGCGCGTTTAAATTCAAAAGCCTGTTTCACTACAATATAAATGCAAATACCTGGCCTGTAATTCCGTTTTCAAAATATCTGCGAGTTGCGAGCAGCTTTTATTAATTGTAGCTGTAAAACATTGTTGTAATTAACTTTTAATGATATTTCGAATTAAAAACCTCTTGCTGACAACAAATTTTCCAAGTTTTTATTGCAATTTTCAGAAAAAAAAACCACGCAAAACCTGGAACACGTTGTAGCAGGTAAATATACAGTACAAAATTTGTTCTAATGTGATGTTTGTTTGTCATTTATTCATGACACTTGCTGCTATTGTTTTCAGCTAAAAATATAATAGTATATTGTACACTAAGGTTATAAAGATTATTATTATTGAGCTAGCACCAAAATTATATCTCGAGGTGCAAAGCAACTGAGGGATACACGGCGCTGGTCATTTGTCCCAAACAATTTGGAACAATGTTAAACCTTCCAAAACTGCCTGAAATTAATCTCATACAATTTGAGATAATGTGTAACCTTGTAGAACTATCTAGAACATTGTTAAACCCTGTACAACTATCTCATCTGAATCCCAATTATCTTGGAACAGTGTTGAACCTGATACATCTATGTTACACCCTAAACAAATTTCTAACTTTGTCCCAAACAATTTGGAACAAAGTGAAACATAGTGCAACTGTTATTACTTACTCTAGAACACTTAGAACATCTTTCTGCCTTCTACAACTGTCTTTTTAAGTCTTCCTAGTAATTTCCAATAATAGTTATACATTAAAATTTACAATTTATAGTTTTTCACTCTAAAATTTTTCATATACAGCCAAAAAAATCCAAAAAGACTCATTTTTAGGTCCAAAATTTTGATTTTTGACATAATTCCAAATTGATAGTCGCCGATGCGCTGATTTCAAATTTTCAAACCGAATTCAATTATCTCTTTCCGTTCCTGAGATATTTGACCTCAAAGTTGCACCTCAAAAAAATGGGTTTTTTGGATATATCTCTAAAACGGGTAGAGACACAATCTCAACGACTATACCAGTGGATTCTACAGGCAAAGTTACATAAAGAAATGTTTTCTCCGCATATACGTTCTTTGGAACAATTTTGTGAAAAATGAGAAAAACGAAAAAAACCGGAATTTCAGTTTTTCACTTGGGAACTTTTTGTCACCAAATCTTTTCATTTTCTATACTTAAGTAAATAATGATGCGCTGATTCCAAATTTTCAAACCGATTTCAATTATCTCTTACCGTTCTGGAGATATTTGCGTTCAAAGTCAGACCTGAAAAAAATTGTTTTTCAGGAATAGTCCTGAAATGGGTCGAGATACGACCTCGGCGTCCTCACCAATCGATTCTGCGGGCAAAATTACATAAGTATACCAATTTTCAGATATTTATTCAGGCGGATACAATTTTTAGAGCGAAAAAACGAAAATCGCAAAAATTGAAAAATCGCCTGATGAACCCCTTACGATTTTTTCCGATTTTTGGCCATTTTCGTTTTTTCGCTGTAAAAATTGTATCCATTAGAATATAAATCTGAAAATTGGTACAAAAATGTAATTTTATCCGTAGAATCGATTGGTGAGGTCGCCGAGGGCGTATCTCAACCCATTTCAGGACTATTCCTGAAAAACTGAATTTTTCAGGTCCAACTTTGAACGCAAATATCTCGAGAACGGTAAGAGATAATTGAAATCGGTTTGAAAATTTGGAATCAGCACATCCTTCTTTACTTAAGTCCAGAATATAAAAAATTTTGGAGACAAAAAGTTTCCGAGCGAAAAACTGAAATTCCGGTTTTTTCGTTTTTCTCATTTTTCACCAAATCGTTCCAAAGAACATATATGCGGAGAAAACATTTCTTTATGTAACTTTCCGCGTAGAATCGACTGGTATAATCGTTGAGAATGTATCTCTACCCATTTTAGAGATATGGTCAAAAAACACCCTTCTTTGAGGTGCAACTTTGAGAGCAAATATCTCAGGAATGGTAAGAGATAATTGAATTCGGTTTGAAAATTTGAAATCAGCGCATCGACGACTATCAAGTTAGTCTAATTCCAAAAATCAAAATTTTGGACCCAAAAATGGACATTTTTAAATTTTTTTGGCTGTATATGAAAAATTTTAGAGTAAAAAACAATAAATTGTAACTTTTCATGTATGTCTATTATTGGAAATTACTAGGAAGATTTAAAAGAAAGTTTTAGAAGGCAGAAAGATGTTCCAAGTGTTCTGAAATAAGTAGAGAGACTTGCACATGTTTCACTTTGTTCCAAATTGTTTGGAACAAAGTTAAGGCACTTGTTTAGGGTGTAACATAAATGTACTAGGTTCAACACTGTTCCAAGATAATTGGGAGTAAGATGAGACAGTTCTACAGGGTTTAACAATGTTCTAGATAGTTCAACAAGGTTTAACTTGTTTTCGGAAAGAAGGTGGTTATTCCTGTGTTTGTACTGCTGGTTTTACCGGTTCAAATTGTGACATAACTTTAATTAAATACGCATGTAAAAGAGATATTTGTAAAAGTGGTTCAACAAGTTTTTTTTATAAGACACATTTTTTATATTTTTACTTTAACTTGTGCGGAACAGGTTTACCAAAATAAAATAACATGCAAAATTAATAAAATCAAGTTTTATAAGCTTGTAACTCAAAAACTGTTAAAGATATAGTCTTAAAATCAGAGCATGTAACCGGTTAATAAAAACCGGTAACCGATATTTTCAACGAAAATTGCGAACTTTAACCGTAATTTTAACCGATATTTTTTAGGCCGAAAATACCGGTAACCGTTAACCAAAAAAAAAATAAACCGGTTTTAGCGAACTTTAACCTTTATTTTAATATCATTTAGCGACAAAAAATTTTAATATTTTTTTTATATCTGTGTTTTCTATTTGTATTTGAACATGAGTCATGACAGGTTTTACAATGAACATTTTATTGGAGAGTCATAAATGTAGGTAGTTTCTTTGGCCGTTAAGGTTACTTAAAAAGTCCCAAATATATACGGCCTTTGTCAACACAGGCAAGTTTAAAATTGAAAAGTGACCTGCGTTTTTCTAAAGATATTACGGGAATTTTTGTGAATATTCATTAATTAATTTGCTTTTTTTTAATTGTTATATTTTTCTCAGATGGTATTTTTTATTATTTTTTTAAATTAATTATTCTGTAATTTTTTTTAATCAAATTTTTATAATTAATTTCTTTTAATTAATTTAATTATTTTTTTAACCGATATATTAACCGGTTTAAACCGGTTTCTAATTTTCAAAAACCGGTTTTCGAACTAAAACCGTTATTATTATAACGTTCTCTATAAGGGTTAACCGTTAACCAGTATTTTTTACATGCCCTGGTCAAAAATAACATTAACTTCACGACAGCGAAGTTGGAGTGATGTAAGAGTCATTTTTGACCCGAGTTGTCGTTACTTCGCAGGAATCTGAGTACATTTTTCCTATTAAGTTCATAACTCGAATTGTATTCACTTGATTATGACACGAATGACAAAATTTCAAACATAAAATTTTTGATACCAACAACATGTAACTATGACTACGTTTACACCGTGCGTACTATACTGGTACGCGTACCAAATACGTACTAAATTTTATATCAAATGAAACATTCTGACTGGGTGAAAATAACGTGTGTGGAATACTAACTTAAAATCTTTAAATAGTAGTACATGAAAAAATAATCTACTCAAGTCATTTCATTTCTTCGTTATAGTATAATTGGAGAAGCTAATTTGTAATTAAATATAAAGCTTGATTTAAAATTTAAGTATTAAATCTACCAAATTATTTCTCATTGATGTTATTATAATCCTCCTACACAACATTTCTACATGAAACAGACCCCAAATACCTAAGATACATATTTTAAGGATAAAAGAAATATTTATAGTTCCAACCATTATACATTTTCTCGTTTGATGTATTGTTAAAAAATCCTAGACTCACGTTTAGCATATAAACCAAAATGTCATATTTCAATTTTATGAAACTGTTGGATTTTCGTATCTACCCTCACAAACACCCACACACACACACACTCACACACAAAAGAGCCTACGCAGTATATATTATCATGCATAAAACTAATATAATAGGATTCAAGAGACTCAGAGACGTCGTTTCATATAAATGTCAAAAGTCTGTTTTAACACTAGTTCAAAAGATATTTTAGGGGATTCTTTTTAATTCATTTATCAGGCAAGGCAGTTTAACATTTTACTATTATCGTTGGTTTATAATGGAGTTAATTTACGAATTATCAATTTATGATTAGGTTTTATAGATATTTATGGTACAAGTGTGTTACATTACAGATAAGTCATGTGGGAAAAGTTTAGCTCACGAGGCCATTAGGCCGAGTGTGGTATTTTTTCAAGTGACTTAGGTAATTAACACACGTGTGCCATACAACATTTTATCCAACACATTTTAATCATTGATATAAAATACATATAAGATTTTTGACAGATGGAATTTCGAAATGACATTTAGGAACAAAATAGTGAGAAGGTTTTATAACGTAGTTACTATGATACGAACCAAAAAACAGTGAGCTAATATATTTAGCTCCCTAGTGACTTATGACCTACTTTATTTATCTAAAAACAGCATACTTATGTAAAAATATTAGTTAATAATATTGTATAATTGAAAATATATATAAAAATAAATATAAATTTAACGAACACAAATTTTGCCGTTTATTCTAGTCGAAATCTGACAACTCAATAATACATAGCAACTAAAAAACATATCGTAAAACATTTTATTGAACAACACCTACTACTTTCTTTATGAAGCAAGCAAAGGGCACTACACAAGCCCTCCCCAAGAAAGGAAGTAGTAGGTTGTAAAAAATCAAAAAATTAACAATATAACGGAATGACAGTTGTGTCATTGAGGTTGCTGAACTGTGTTAATCAAAATGATTGATATAAGCTGGTTTAAGTCTATCTATTGACACTGTTTCTATCTTGTCATCTATAAGAATTTTAAAAAATTTATCATATCTTTTGACAACTTTGAAAGGTCCATTATATGCTGGTTTAAGAATGGGACCAATAGTGTCATTTCTAATTAAAATATGGGAAGTTTTGAATAAATCTGGATGGATGTTGTGTGATGTTTTTGTTGATAGTCTTGTAGTGATTGGAGTAAATTTATTGATTGTGTTTTTTAATAGTGTTAAATATTGATTTGCTTCTGCTTTATTTAATATGTTATGTTTAGTTGTGGGAATTAATTCTCCAGGAAATTTAAGGTTCGTGCCGTACACGAGTTCTGCAGAACTACAATTTATATCATTTTTTACGGAGGATCGTATTCCAAGAAGGACCAACGGAAGGAAACTGATCCATTGTGAAGGATTTTGAAAGGTTTTTAAGGAAGTTTTTAATTGTCTGTGAAAACGTTCAATAATGCCATTTGATTGAGGGTGATAAGCTGTTGTTTGTATATGATGTGTTCCTAAAAGTTTTAGTAGTTTTTGAAAAAGAGAGGAATTAAATTGTTGGCCTCTATCAGATGTAATTGTTGCTGGTACACCAAACCGTGATATCCAACCATCAAGTAGAGCTGTTGCAACTGATTGTGCAGAACAATCTTTTAAAGGTATTGCTTCAGGCCATCTGGTGAAACGGTCGATGCAAGTAAGAAGGTAAGAAAAACCTTGTGAATTTGGTAACTTGACTAAGTCGATATGAATTGAACTGAAACGTGAAGTTGGAGTTGTGAATAGGTGATTTGGTGTGTTTAACTATTTTAGCTTTTTGGCATTGTAAACACTGTTTTGTTTTGTCAGTTAAATATCTTTTCATATTTTTCCAAATGAATTTTGAAGTAATTAATTTAATTGTTGATTTAATTCCCGGATGTGAGAATGAATGAAAATGTTTGAATATAAGATTTTGGAATTGTTTTGGTATGTATGGTCTGTAAGTGTTTGTTGAAATATCACACCATAATTTAACATCTGTTTTAGGTAGAGATATTTGTTTAAATATTAAATTTGTATTTTTGTTTTCGAGTAACTCTTGTAATTCCTGATCATATTGTTGCATTTTTGCAATCTGATTATAGTCTATTTGACTATTTGAATATAGGATGTTTATGGAAATGCGAGAAAGGGCATCCGCAACTGGATTATTTTTGCCAGAGATGTGACGTATGTCATTTGTGAACTGAAAAATGTAATCTAATTGCCGCATTTCGCGAGGTGAATAAGTATTATTGCTGGCTATTTTTGTAATGAAAGTTAGAGGTTTATGATCAGTTAAAACAAAAAATTCTTTACCTTCAAGGAAATATCTGAATTTTTTTATCGCTGAAAATATAGCCAAAAGTTCCCTACTAAATGTGCTGTAACGTTTTTCAGTCGAGTTAAAAGTTCGCGAAAAGAAAGAGAGTGGTTCCCATTGATTATTGACGAATTGTTGAAGAACAGCACCGATTCCGATGTCTGATGCGTCAACCATAATATTAATTTTTGCACCGTGTATTGGAAAAGAAAGATTTGTTTCATGTGTTAGTTTAGTTTTAATCATATTAAAGGCTCTAGTAGCTTCCTTAGTCCAAATTATTTCTTTAGAACTATTTTTTTTGTTATGTAATAGTTTGTTGATTGGATGTAAAATAGTAGCGCAGTTTTTGATGAAGCGATGATAAAAATTTACTAAACCAAGAAATTCTCGTAGTTGTTTTTGTGTCTTTGGCATTGGAAATTTATAAATACTATCTACTTTTTCATGTACAGGTTTGATTCCGGAAGGAGAAATGTTATGTCCTAGAAATAATATTTGATTTTGACCGAATTGACATTTATCTTTGTTGATGAAAATACCAAATTTTTGTAATCTGTCAAAAATAATTTTTAGGTGTTCATAGTGACGTTCCGGAGAATTGCTAGCAATGAGTATGTCGTCTATATAAGCGAAACAAAAGTCTAAACCTCTCGTGACGATGTCAATGAAACGTTGAAAAGTTTGAGCGCTGTTTCTTAAACCGAACGGCATAACTATGTATTCAAAAAGACCGAATGGAGTTGTAATTGCTGTTTTGGCTATTGATTCTTCATCCATTGGTATTTGATTATACGCCTTTACTAAATCTATTTTAGAGTAAATTTTTGAATTTTGTAAGTTTGCCGTAAAATCTTGTAAATGAGGAAGTGGGTATCTGTCCGGAATCGTTTGTGAATTGAGAGCTCTATAATCTCCGCAGGGTCGTAGTTCTCCCGATTTTTTTCGAACTAAGTGTAAGGGTGAAGCCCAGCAACTAGAAGAAGGTCTTATTATACCCATCTCTAGCATATTATTAAATTCTTTTTTGACTTCCATCAATTTTTCAGGAGCTAGACGGCGTGGTTTTGCAAAAGTTGGGGAACTGGTAGTAGTTATACAGTGTTTTACTTTATGTTTGATTTGACATTTTGAATATAATTTATTTGTTAATAGAGAAGGATAATGTGAGAGTAATTCTGAGTAAGATTGTGGTGAAATAGGAGTTTGGGTTTTTTTTATGAAGTGTATTTTGTTTGTGTATTGATCCGATTCTAAAACTTGTTTCTTTGACATATTGACAGTTAATTTGAAATGTGTCAAAAAATCTGCTCCGATTATTGAGCATTGAACATTTGCAATGACAAATTTCCATGTAAAAGGTTTTGAAAGACCGAAATCTAATGTCAAAGTTTTGAAACCGTATGTGTCAATAGATGACTTATTGGCAGCTTGTAAAGAAATAGGTAACAATTTCAGTTTAGATTCGTTAAATGCAACCTTAATGACACTAACCTGAGCACCGCTGTCCACCAGGAAACGTTGCCCAGACGTTCTGTCCGTCAAATAAAATAGTGTTGCAGATACATTAAGATGATGACAACTGGAAATACAAGGTATTAATTTTGTATTAGTTGAAATTTTTATAGCAGTTTCGTTGAGAAGAACCTTTTTCTTTTTGAAAGAATCTTCCATGTTGCAGGGTGGTGTGCATTTCTTGGCGTTGCTTCCGAATTTCTTGTGGTACCAACAGAGAGAAGGTGATTCCGTGGTCAGAAGTTCTAGTTGTGACTGCAACTTCTTGACATCTTCTGATAGTTTTTTGATAGAAATTGTTTCCTGCGAGATCGATGCTATTGAAGGTTGGGAAATGCTCGCGATTTTGTCTGCGACTTCTGCCTTCTCTTCAAGGGAACAGTGCAACAAAGAAGAAATAATGGATTGAGTTGATAATGGTAATTTTTGCATGAACAGTTCTTCGAGGATAGTTTCGTCAAGTAGCTTCCCTGAGACCAACTGACGCATGTATCGTAGGACTTGTGAAGGCTTTTTGTCGTCAATAATAGAAGATGTTAATAGTTGTTGTAGCTTTTCTTTTTCAGAAATACTTAATCGTTGAATCAGTGCCTTTTTAATTACAGAGTACGGTTGTTCCACTGGAGGTGCAATGATTAAGTCTCTTACCTCAGCGGCAAACTGTGGGCCTAAGGCACTAATTAGTCTTACGAATTTGCTTCTCTCTGAAGTGATCCTCTGGGAAGCGAAAATAGCTTCAACTTGAGAAAACCAAAGCTCTGGATCGGCCGGCCAAAATTCAGGAATCTTAAAAGAAGTGGAGAGGGTCGAAAGTTGAACAGATTCGGCTTCCGAAGGATGAAGTGGTAGAGAGTCATGGTGTACATCTTCCATGACGAAAACGAAGGTGCGAAGATTCAGTTCGGGGTCACCAATGTAAAAATATTAGTTAATAATATTGTATAATTGAAAATATATATAAAAATAAATATAAATTTAACGAACACAAATTTTGCCGTTTATTCTAGTCGAAATCTGACAACTCAATAATACATAGCAACTAAAAAACATATCGTAAAACATTTTATTGAACAACACCTACTACTTTCTTTATGAAGCAAGCAAAGGGCACTACACTTATATCGTTATAATTACTAGATGTTGGATAAAAATATAAACACACTCAAAACAAATTCAGCCATCACAAGAAAGCATTGAACTGACGTTTGAAGGTTAAGATAGTATTAAATTGCAAAAGACAGTTTGGGAGTGTTATGATTTTATGTTAAAAAATTAATCAGACATCAAATTCATTTTGTACCAAAACAAATTCACCTCACTTCAAATAAATATCAAACCAACAGTCAAACATCAAATCTAAATATAATATCACACGATACCTTCTGTTTAAATAAATTAAGAAAACTAAAATCCATCATAAACCCGAAGAAAAAATCAAAATTTCAAATTAAAATTTCTAAATTAAAATAAATAAATTAAATCCATTAAACCAGCCTTTACAATAAAATTACAAATTTATTTTCAGTGGAAAGATCTTTTTATATTTTCCAGGAATTGAATTGTGACAATATGAATTATCAGTCCTTCTATTCATACAGAAATCGCGTATCAATCAAACCGTATGAATATTTTACAGTTTTGATCTCAATTTATAGGATTCGTGCTGTCAAATCGGTGTTTTTATTATTTCATACATTGACATTTATTTTCATTAAAACAATTCCCAATATGTCAAACTATGTTGGATTAAAAATCAAATACATCAAGCACCGATTGTCGTTTATCTCAACAAATATCGTGTCCCCTCTAGCTTTTGTTTCATTTATCCCTTGTATTTCAGGGACCTCCAAACATAATTCTCCTATACCATTAAAACTGATAATGAAATAGGACGAATTTTAATCCCTATGGATAAACATTTTATGTGACACAATAAACCATTTTTTTAAACATGTTTTTTACCATTTTTTGGTAAATAGTGTTCCATATTTCAAAATACAAATGATACTTAAATGGTATACTACTGGGGGCAGCATTTTACCTTACTTTTTCAACACAAAACTCATAAAGAGCAGCATTGTGTACAGAAGGAATATATTTTTTTTTTAATAAAATATTGAAAACAAGAAAAAAATATGAATAAAACAGCATATAAATAGTATTTTTGCATGAAATACGCAATTTATATATTATTTTTTGCTACACTTCAGTTAAACTTATTTCACTTGAAAGTGAGATCATTTTAGTGCTAATCATTCTTCAACTTAAATTCGTTTCATATCTTCGAACTTTCTTTCGAAATGGATCATCTTTTGAAAATTTTATTAAAATGTTTATCACTATTTCTATTGCATTACAAAACCTATTTCAATCGCTCAAAAACTTGCAAAGAAAGATATATTGTTGTCATGTAATTTGGCCATATTTCTCACGAAATATATCCACACAGTTGTCAATTTCTATTTATTAACAAATGTTTTCCTACAAAAGTTAAAAGCCAACTAAATTATTATTTTTATTAAGTTTTTGCAAAAAGTAAAGTGCCCTTTTGAAAAGTTCGATTCGTTTTTAAATAATGCGAAAAATTCAAAAAAAGCTCTACGAGCAAAGTGCCCTTTTGACACTGCCGATTGCAAAAGAAAAGGAAGGTTCACAACTAGATGTGATAGCAGTCCCATATACAAAATTTCAAAATTTTCAGCAAATAATTTTTGAGTTATGCAAGATACATACGTACGTACAGACGTATGCCTAAATTAGTCAAAATTGATTCAGGGATAGTCAAAATGAGTATTTCCGTAGAAATCTGAAAACCAAAATTTTTGGCGACAAGGAAGTAAAAATAATAAATATTTTCTTCAAAATACTCTTATTCGGTTGTTACTGGAAGATTTCTCATTAAATTAGTATTAACGACCAAATTCAATTTTTTAAATACCATTTAATAAAATATTCTAAAATTTTCTTAGGTATCATTACCAGTTTTATAAATCACAAACTTATTTTCTTCCCTGCGCATCAAAACTTTAACACTCTAGTTATTTTACAACTATAACTTAACAAAGTTAGCAAAAGACAATTCATAAAATTTTCACGTTAAGTCATTCATTATGACGGTACATACGCTAAAAATAATTAAAATGTTCGCAAGATAAGGTAGTCGGAAGTTTGCAGTCCAGTATATTTAAGTTTATGGCCAAGCACTCCAACTTACGTGTAGCTAAGTTTGTTATATAGTGCTAGAGTATGCCACTTGACGAGAAGTACTAGTGTCTAGGAAATTTACTACACGCTACAAATATCCGCTCTTGTTTAATCATGTTGCAAGAGATGCAAATTTATTAGAAATACAAGTACAATAAAACTTCCCTAACTTGAATCTAAAGAAAGAGACAGGAAGAAATCCAATTGTGGAAACTCTGAGTTATACAAAACAAAAGAATGTAGAAGAATTTGTTGTTTATATTTAAGAACACAGTAATAGCTATTTATATAATAAGTAAGGAAACAAAAGTGGTTATTTGATGTTTGAAAATTACAAAACGAGACGCAGGCATGTTTTGTAAAAGCAAACGTTAAAAAACCACTAAGTTTCCTTGTGAATTTCATACAATATTTTTTCTACTTTTGTTTGAATAAATAAAAAATACAAAAACCGGTTAATAAAAACCGCAACCTATATTTTGAACAAAAATTGCGGACTTTACCCGTAATTTTAACCGATATTTTTAAGACCGAAAATACTGGTAACCGTTTACAAAAAAATAATAAATCTGTTTTAGCGAATATAAATCTGTATTTTGAAAACATATAGCGCGAATTTTTAAAAAAAAATTTGTATGTCATAATACTAGGTAGTCTCTTTGCAGCTATAGGCAACTTTATAATTATACAGGTTAGTAGCAAGTAAAGGTTAATTTGTTTAGTATTTTACAAGACCAGCTTCTTTCTTTACAAAATCTTCTATTAAAATTAAAGAATTATAGATATTGTCAGAAATATATTAGGTATACCTGGATTCGATGAAAATTCTTAGTTTTTCAATAAATGTATAGCCTTGCTCAAATATACCAAGCAAATTCAATGTTTTACTGATAACAAAGTATAATATAAGATAGCTCAACAATAAATCGTTAAAAGAGCGCAATACAGAGTTCTACGATGCAGGCTTTTAAAGAAATTGTTATTTAAAATATTTAAAAGAAAGGTGGCTAGCCGTTAACGTACTGTAATCGTAAATTTAAATGACAGAATGAATTAGTCGTATGTACCGTACAGAGAGAATAACTTCTCTTAGGACAAATCGGCAGAGGACAAAATGTAAAGAGCAAACAAAAACGCATTCACAAAGTTTGAAAAAACACGATCGTGTCCGAATATAGCGTTCGTGCTCAGAATTTTAAACAGGAAAAATTCATTACGATATTTCTCGTTAAGTGGAAATTTTATACGCTAAGAAAAATTGATTTGCAAAGGCACTGGAACATTTTTCATGGGAGGTCTCTAGTAGGTATCATCATTTCGAAATAAACTAAATCTAAAAATTTGATTTAAGAATACAGTGTAGCATGGTATAGAGAGAACATTGTACGGTTTTTGATTGGTACGAACGCAGGACTGATTTAAACTGTTCCAAAATTGTGTATGCATTGGAATCTTTTTATTGCATGTACAATTTTAATATATAGTCAAATCCACGTAAAAATGGCATTGTTGAAATTCCAATGTGATGACGTCACTAGAGTGTATGTATTAAGTGACGCAAATGCATTAGTCTGTACTTGAACTGCATAAATATTTTCTATGTTTATATCCGCACTTCATCGTTTTGTAGTTGAATATGAGTTATAAAAAAATTTCTAGACATTGCTTCTGCATTCTTTCATGAAGAAAAACGTTTAGTTGGTCCTCTAATTTCATTTTCTTCTTCAGAACATGTAAGTATTATATTTTGAGGTTATATGTTTAATGACAGTAAGGACGGGTTGCACAAAGCTTCATCATTTTTGATTAATGATTAATTTTTTGACAGCAATGTATTTTAATACGTGGCCATGGTAACAACGTCAAATTAATCAGTGATTTTTTTGATTAGAGCCTGATTAGCCTTTCTGCAACCGGGCATAAGTGTTTTTTATATTTATACATTTTTCGATATTATTATTGTTGGTTATTATCTTAGAGAGTGTGTCACATTCCATAATATTAAAGATCCCGAATGATATGAAATGTAGAACCTTATCATCGCCAAAAAAAAAGAAATCGTAAAAAGCAAGTTACAGGAATTGATGAATTTACTTATTCTGCAATTTGATGAACTATCTATGATATGATTAGTAAAAGTAAATTTATTTCATTTATTTAATTTAAAAATATCAAATTATGACAGATGTTAATAAATTTGAATTTTTACTACTATCTCTTATAAACGTAGTAAGTGACGTCATCACATTGGAATGCAATTTTTACGTGGATTTGACTATAAATGCAAATATTAATACCGTAAAAGTTCATAACAATACAAAAGGTTCATAATCTATAAAAGTAAGAACTGACAATAATATTTTATTATTTATACAGTTTCGCATGTTTGATCAAAGTGGTCCATAAATGGATATTGAATATATTCCACCTCGAAATGATGTGTCTGAAGGTGTACCTAAAATTATATCTTTTTCTAGACACGGGTCTTGTCTTGTCTAGATTATCATGAGCAGACTTTTAAAAGTCTTGTCTTGGAATTTCCGGACAAGGCAATACTTTCTTATTCTAGATCATATGACTCTTGAAAAAATTCTGGATAAATTTTTAAGATGTAGGTAATATGAATTCTTTACTGCTATACATTATTAGGTAAGTACAAAGTTTCTATAGATAATGAAAGTTTTCCTATCAATTACAATTAAGTAAGTATAAAATTATTTTTCTAGTAAATAAATCAATAAATGTAAGGATGATAGATGCAACATTTTCAAAACTTCTATTCTAGCAATATTAAGTATTCAAAAAAAAGATAGCAAAATACCTTAAAAAGCTATGTTATCGAAATCCAAAATCTGTAAATAGATAAGAAAAACAATAAAAAAATTAAAACAAAAGCCCATATAATAAGATGATCATTATTATGCAGTTACTTTCCAGTTTAAACATTTTGATGAAAGCTCATATACAGAGGAAAATAGTGTGGGGTATTTTCTGAGGAATTTCTGGGGATATTTTCCGGGAAATTTCTGGGGAAAAATTACTGATAAATTTTCTCATAATAGTTATTTGTGTACCACGGCCGCGAAATCGCTCTTTAGCGTTCCGCGAGAAAAATTGTCGCCGAAGCTGCTTGCGGCCGAGGCAAGACAATCTCGAGGACGCTAAAGGATTTCGCGGACAAGGTGTACACAATATTTTTTGTGCAATCGTAATAAATATGTAATTACAAGTTTTATCAATTTTAAATAGTTTCATTGTAAATTGAAAGTAAGCTTTCAAGGTAGCTATGGAAATGACAAGTGATAACTGATATAGAGGTTATGTCACGTGTCTACTCGCGCTCATAAATACTTAGGCAAAAGTATTAGGAAGTCATCACTTGTAATGAAATCGCGATCTTGTAATTTTAAACGAATGAAACTAATTACGAAACGATCAATTTCTACTTTTAGTGAGTTAAGTGTCAAAATGATTGTTTACCAAATTTCGCGGCCGCTACCGTGGATTTTGCGGTCGGTATTGCGGCTGCGAAATGCTTATTTCGCGTCCGGTTGCACAAAAAAATAATTATTTCATAAAAATTAGACAAAATTAAATACCGATTATGTCATAATCTTTACTAACATATTGTAAAATAAAGTAAAATTATTAAGAACTAATTTAATTTTTTTCGTTTTTCACTCATAGATATAAAGTTATTAGAATATTAACACTATTAGAAATTAGTCGGGACTGGTTAGATCATCTCAATAAAACTGGGCCTGCGTGAAATCTATTATCGGGAATTTTCCTTCTTATTCTCGGGAAATTCCCTTAATCCCGGGAATTTCCCTACTTGTTTTCGGGAATTTTCCCATATATTTCCAGAAATTTCCAAAATGGAATTCCCGATTTTTTTCCGGGAAACATGTTTAGGGAAATTCCCGGGAATTTTTCCGGGAAATAAAAATATTCCCAGTGACTCATCATTAGTTACACCACGAGCGGCCACTGAAGTATACTAAACAAACATTCTAAATAAAACACTGAACCCCTACCTCAGTAGTCTGATGCGAGGGGGACGAACACGCATGCTGACACCTCCTCCTCCTGTACAGCGAATGCAGCCCCATGCCGCCATCCAGCCCCGCGGCCCAGAGGCTCTCCAGGGGCAAGGGCGCCTCCCCCGCCTCCGCCGCCTCCCGGACCTCGGCGCCCGGCGCCGGGGCGCCGCCCGCGCCGCCGCTGCAGCACCACGACGTCGCGGACGACGTCGGGCGCGATTCCCAGCACCCCAGCTTAGTGGAGGGTGGGGGACATGTGGTGATAAGGTGATAAAACAGGGGGGGGTTAGAGGGGGGGTTACATTGTGGGGGGGGGGGGGTAACACTGGTTTTAAATTTTAATTTTTTAAGGTGGTTATGTAATGTAAAAACTCACGTTAGGTTACATATTTCAGAAAATATTTTTTTAGATTAGGGTTCTTACATAACTTTTTTTAAAGGTGGTACTGCAATTTAAAACACTGGTTGTTATGTAATTTTTAATTTGTGGAGTTTTTTTTGGGGTTTTTACATAATATTTTAAGGTGGTTATGTAATTTTGCAAAAACTCACGTTGGGTTACATATTTCGGTAAATATTTTTTTTAGATTGAGATTCTTACATAACTTTTTTTCAAAGGTGGTACTGTAATTTAGTAGTTTCTCACTGCTCGTTATATAATTTTATGTAGTCGTCGTTACTTTTTTTTTAAATTGGAGTCTTTACATAATTTTTAAAGGTTGTTATGTAATTTTGTAGTTTTACACTGCTATTTAAATATTTATGTAATAATAACTCACGTTAGGTTACATATTTTTGTCTATATTTGTTTAGGTTAGAGTTGGGGTTTTACACTGCTAGTTACGTAATTTTTTATTTATTTAATAATTCACAATCATTACATTTTTTAAAAAATATTCGTATTTTAACACTGTTAGTTATGTTATTTTTTAAGTTTTTTGTTCACATAAAAAGTGAATACTTTTGAGGTTTAAACATGAATTATTAAGGTAACAAAATAGTATATAGGTCTCACTTTTAATTATTATTAGTGTAAATTTTCTGTTGGGTACACTTTTAAAGTTAAAAGTTAATATTTTATGTTATTACAGCACACTTATTGTAATTGTATAACCTTAATAAAACTTTAAAACATGGAATTATTTTTCAGACGACAAATGACAATTCCGTTTCACTTTGTTGTTGATTAATATTTGTGCTCTTCACTTATTTTAATTGTAACTGGCTTTAGTTTTACAAATTTCAATTCTTTTATATTATTAATTTTGTTGCATGTTACTTTATATTCTTTTTTATTGCATATATATTTTCTTTTCACATTAATTCTTAAAATTGTTTAAATTTTATTATATTCTAAATTGAGTTCATTAATTATAAACACTATTTTTTTATATTTATTACACAATTTAATGATTGTTATTTTTCGGTTCTAAAATTGTGTTAATTTATTTTTACAATAATTATACTAGTATTGAGTCAAATTTCAATATTTTGTTAATAAAAATTTTATTTTTTGCAATTAACTTTTTTCGCAACAAAATAAATTTTAATTGTTTTAATCAATTAAAAATAAATGTTTGTTTATATTTTTCCTTTCACAAATTGCAATTTTGTGCGTTCAATTATTCTAGTGTCTTTACATTTATAAAATTTGTGCTAGAGATTCAGTGAGAATCCAAAATATAATTTAGAATATATCGCTTATTTTCAACTCGAAACAAATGGAGAGAACTGTAAAAACATCAATTACTTACAACGGAACGTGCGAATGTCAGATTTTTCAGATTGATTCTACGATTAAGAAGAAATTAGAGAAGATGTATTAGTGTTATTAAAACGTCAACATCAAGTTTAAAACAATTGAGATATGTTACCCTAACGACGAGTATTTACAACGATTGTTTAAGGTTTAACTCTATAGAACACCATGGAATTGTTAAATTAACAATGATTAAATTATTTTTATTTTATTGACAGGTTAATTGATGTAAATGGAGACAATCGACGATCTGAAACAAAAAAAGAAATTATTAATTACATATCAATAATTTTGACATTATTTGAAACATATCAATATATTTATTTTTAGTAAATACAATACATTGCAAAAAATATAAATTTATACAATTTATTGTACCGTGTAACTATTTCAATATGAGTATTTAATTCTTAGATCATATATCACTAGATATCTATGACAGGCTAAATTTTGGTAAGGACAAAACATATTCCCATCTTTATTATATTAGGCGGAAGTGTTCAATGAACTTGCCTAACTTGCTATCCAAAACCTATAACCCCACATCATAGTTATGTAGGGTTAAAACAAACCAAACAACAGTATTGAACTGAAAATTGTGTTGACAAACGCGAAATATCCCGAAAATACTCATTTTTGTACCCAAAATTTTGATTGATGTACATTGTGGATCTCAACGCCCTGATTTCAATTTTTCTAACGCAATTTAATTATCTCTTTTTGTTCCTGAGATATTTTATGTCAAATTTGCACTTCAAAAAAGTGTATTTTTTTATATATCTCTAAAATGGGTACAGATACAATCTCAACGATTATACCACTCGATTTTACGAGAAAAGTTACATAAAGAAATGTTTTCTCCGTATATACGTTCTTTGGAACAGTTAAGTGAAAAATGAGAAAATCGAAAAAACCTAAAAATCAATATTTCTCTGGGGAACTATTTCTATCCAAAACTTTTCATTTTCTAGACTTAAGTAAATATCAATGCGCTGATTTCAAATTTTAAAACCGAATTGAATTATCTTTTACCGTTCTTGAGATATTTGTGTTCAAATTTGAGTTTTGGCGATACCTAAAAAAACAGGTTTTTTAGGTATATCCTTTTAAGAGTTAGGTTTACGACTTCGACAACTTCACCAATCGATTCTACGGGCAAAATTACATAAGTATACTAATTTTCAGATTTTTATTCCATCGGATACAATTTTTAGAGCAAAAAAAACGAAAATCGGCGAATTCGAAAAAATTGCCTGATGCACCCCTTACGATTTTTTCGATTTTTGGCCATTTTCAGTTTTTTTCTTCTACAAATTCTATCTGTTGAGATAAAAATCTGAAAATTGGTACACTTATGTAATTTTACCCGTAGAATCGATTGCTGAAATCGCCGAATGTGTAAACCTAACCATTTAAAGGATATACCTAAAAAACCTAATTTTTTAGGTATAAATTTGAACTCAAATATCTCGAGAACGGGAAGAGATAAATGAATTCTGTTTGAAAAATTGGAATCAGCGCATCGATGTCTTCTTAAGTCCAGAAAATGAAAAACTTTGGAGACAAAAAGTTTCGAGGCGAAAAATTTAAATTTAGGTTTTTTAGTTTTTCTTATTTTTCTCCTAATCGTTCCAAAGAACGTATACGTGGGCAAAACATTTCTTTATATAACTTTTCCCGTAGAATCGAATGGTAAAGTAGTTGAAATTGTATCTCTAGTCAATTTTGAAATATACTCAAAAAACACACTTTTTTGAGGTACAACTTTGAGAGCTAATATCTCCGAAAAAAAAAGATATAATTAAACTCTGTTTGTAAATTTGGCATCAGCATATCTTAGATTTTTACAAACAAAATTTTGTGAAATTTTAAATTTTTCGAGAAAAAAAATCGATATTTTCAAATATTTTACGCAAAAATACTGCATCAGCTGCTTTGGGAATTACTTCCCCCGTTATTACTACATATATAAACTATTACATTATTAATTATTACTTTTATAAACTCACTTTAAAAAAAAGAAAATATATCTTTTGTATAGTTACTGTAAATTCAAACGATATGCCAAAATCTTGTTATAAAAGTCAGAACAGCATTAACAAAACAGTTAGTTTAGGTAAGCGGGAACTGTTATGAACTTGAGTTATAATAGATATACGATTAGCTTCATGCTGATTGGTTAGTCTCTAGTGATAGTAAGAGAGGCAACAAGATACTAGTATACATACTATAGAAAGAGATAAGGCAAAAAAGTATATTCCACATGTTGGAAACACTACACTATATATAGGACGTATATAGCCATATTGGTATCTAGGTAAGTATAAAACCACTGAATTTTTCTAAAGTTTACAGAATTCTTATTATCACATTAATTTGCTCTAATATTTGTTCTAATTCCTGTAATTAATTTATTTATTTGCCTCAGAATTTCTCTAAATTTTTATCTATCAAAACATTATTATCCAACAGTCTAAATGAAATTTACTTATACATCAGATTTAAATGAAATTTAAAAGTTTGACCCTAGCGATATTTAAAGTACAAATTGGAATTGATAAATGAAATTATATTATTTTGAACATGCATATTGAATTATCATAATGCAAGCTCATAAGCTCAACCACAAGTACATAAAATTGAGACAGAAATTTCATTATTATGCCAACGAGCTTCAACCTTTTATAATTATAAACATGCTTGACAAATAGTTTAGTGGTAATTGTTATGGTAATTCCGGATAATGACAAAGTTGAACACGTGTATTTTTGTTGGAAGTTAGCTAATGCACAGCACACTGCGAGTTAGATTAAGCCCGCGTTAATCGAAGAGCAGCTTATATCGGAATCTGAAGATCGAGAGTTGCCGAACGCTGTTACACGAGTTTCAAACAGAATTAAATGCAAACAGCAGCGAACCGGAGTTCCATCCAACAAACCCACATGAGTATTAACTCCGATAGCACCGCATGCGTCATATAACGGAATAATCTATTGGGTTACTTTGCAAACAGAGGTTTGTGCATATTTTAAAAGTTTGTGTAATTACTATCGCGTGATAATGAATTCAACATTCAATAGTTTTTTGTATTACTAGTCCAGAAACTGAACTTTTGCGAGAGCGAGCTTATTTTGATCAGTGGCGGATTCATAAACTTTCTTAAGGAGGGGCGATTTTTTTAGGTAATCATAAGCAATAAAATATATACTACAATAATGTTAACAACAAAATTAAATTGTATATACAAAAGAATAACTAAATTTATAATCATTTTTTTTCGTTGATGCAAATCCAACTTCTTTAAGAAGTTTTAGTACTCTTAACATAGAAAAGCTACGTTCAGTCGTAGTCATATTTGCATTGTTATTATTGTATTATTGATATTGTTAATTGTAAATAAATATCAACACAAAATACTATAAGATCTTCATTTGCACTGATGGGAATATTAGATTCATTATAAATTACACATTTGTGTTTCCAAACAATATTTTGGCAATTAGTTTTTTCTCTTGACTATTCTGCTCCAAATTAAATTCTTTATAATGTCTATGTATATCAAACGCTTTTGCGCTTCAGATTTATTTATTATTATTTTTTAAATTCGAAAACCTTGCGTCTAAGAGGGGGGGGGCGAATGCCCCGTCGCCCCCCCCCCTCAAATGCGCCATTGATTTTGTTAGGCCGAACTGAAAGCGAGGCCTGCAAATAATGCGAGATTTGTGCATATTTTATAAGTTTCTATAATTACTATCACTTGATAATGAAATTAACATTCAATAGTTATTTGTATCACTTGTCCCGAAACTAAACTTTTGCGTGAGTGAGCTTATTTTGATCATCATTTGCAGATAATGCAAAATCTCGCAAATGATTTTCTGGGCGTGTGATACACAAGATTTTTTGCGCCAATGACACTTTTAATTTATTACCGAAACATTATTACTACATAAAATTTTATACACTAATATGTTTTAATGTCAGAAACATGTTCGATTAATTCAAAAATGTAGTAACATTTGCTCTAACCTAAAAAATATAACGAATGTAAATTGATATTTTCAACAATTATCGTAATCATAATCATATAAAACGAGTATAATATGAATAATAAAATCAAAAAGAGATGTTTTAATTAACGTTTTATATTTCCAATATAATAGAATTAAAAATGTTGACAGAATGCTATGCTAAAATATTTAAGTTGGAATCCCTACATTTTGTCGGCCTAGGCCGGCAAATAGAGAGTCTTTGGACGATTTTGAGTTCTGTATTGGACAGAGACACGAAAAATTAATTTTAGAGTAAGTATTTTAATTTAAGTAATTATAAAAGGAAATGTGTCTTGTAACGTCGAATCCCAGCATACATTGGTTTATCGTATTATGATCACTAAAGAACATTACAATCCTCTATTTTTTGCAGTTTATTTTAAAAAAGTACAAATATGGCAATATATACGAAAATTAAACTTTTTTACTACTAAAAACTTTATTTAAACATTTTTTCGCTATTTTTAATAACTTCCAAGAAAAAAGGTTTCGCATTCCACGCTGTATAAATATATGCAATTTTATAATTATTATGAAAAAAATTACGGTTATTTTTTGCCTTTATCTTAATTTAAACTACATATTTTATGTATAGTAAATAAATCAGCATCATCTTTGGTACAACCTTCCTTAAGTACCAAAGTACAGCTTACAGTGGGTTCCGAACCACTCGGACGCAACAGTATTTTTAGTTAAATAGTGGGCAACATTGATAATTTAACCCCCGATCTCAAGCTCCTTAATTTAAATCGAAACGATCTAACCAAGTGAAATACAACCACTCGTATGTAAATCAAAATGATCTAAATTTAGAAAATACTAGGTTAAACAAAAGATATTTAAAGTCAAACAATGGTCCATTGTAGGCTAAATTTTGATTAACACAAAATTGAAAATTCTTGAAAAACAATTGACATGTTTGAAAAATAAACAACGAATCATATTTAAAGAGCAATTGAATAGGAGTGAAAGAAAGTCCACAGCCAACGCAAACTAATTAAAATGCTGAAAACATCCGGACTATGTGTAAACAATTGAATAACTGAGTAGGCCCGAAGCCACCTTCGACATATTTGCAGAAAGCTCAGTTGTATTGTTCTGTCTCGGCAAATAATGGTTGATATTTGGGACGCAAACAAATGAAATACGAGCCAACGTGATCCAATACGTTAATTAATTCTGCAGGGGAATTTCGTGATTAGAATGTAGCAATTGTTTTAATGAGGTAATATGAGAAGGCTCATTATTTTTTTTTCTAAATTCTATAGGGCGTTTTTGTATTGTATTTTTCAAGAGATATTTCTATCCAGAGAATTGCATGTTGATTTAATTAGAGTACGGGATAAATTAGGTCGAATTTTTAATGTAATTATTGCCATCTCATAGGACAGTAACCTCAATAACCATTAATCAACATATTTTGTTCGCCTCATATTCCTATGATAATTTCATTTTAACGCGAAAGTACATTTCAAATTTAAATAATTACTGTTAAAAGATCATTTCTGATACTGAAAAATGGGTTTTATGCCCACTGTCAAAATTGAAGGAAAAAAGTATAAAAACAAAAAATTAACCATTGTGGCTACCAATAATAATAATAATAAATATATTTCGGAATAATAATAATTCAATAAATTTTAAAAATATCAATTTCAATAAAAATAATTATTACAATAACTCTAATAAAATATTCATAAGTTGATTTTTTTTATAATGTAAAAAATAGTACCTAATTTTTTCCCAATAGGAGGGGCGGGAGATTGATCCCCGTATCCCCCTCCTTGTCAATGCCATTGTGAGAAGTTGTTTGAATGTTAGTTAAAAAATTGGGTTATGTTTTGATGTCTGCCTACAAGATTGTTTAATGTTTCACTATGTCTAGACGAGACATGACAGAACTTTTCAAAATCTTGTCTCGTCCAGAAATTTCAAGACAGACTAGATTAAGTCTAAGTCTAGATTAAAAAGTTTTGTCTAGTCTCTAGATTGTTTCAAGACTCTACATTAATCTGCACATACGCTTTAAAGGACAGATAATTCTTCAGCAGCGTTCTTTTTCTATTTTACAATCACTGTTTTAGCTGGGATTATACAAGCTTCGCATGATATATTTATATTTCGAAGAAAATTTTTTATTAATATAGAGTCTTGAAAATTATCTAGAATTTTCTCGTCTTGAACTAGAATAAGGAAGTTTTTGTGACTTTTGCCAGTCTTGTCTTGATAATCCAGACAAGACAAGACAAAAGTCTAGAAAATCTTAATGTAGACGGCAACACTACATACTCTGCCCTCTTTATCATATTTTGTAAAAACTGATCTATATTTGAATACTTTCTCAAGAATAAAGAATGACAGTTAAGCAATAAATTTTAATCTTTATTATTAAAAATTAACACGTGTCGATTGTGGATGCAAGATCAAGTGTCCAAAGGATTTGTACTTTGTAGTTACATTTGGAAAACATTTCATGATGTTAAACTACGACTACAACTGATTTTTTGTAGTACTTTTCGCTTGAACTGATTACTTTGCCGCATGTACATAGTTGTAGTTAATTTTTGTCTAGTTTTAAAAGAAGTTTTTTATGCTATGATTTTAGATTTGAATTACCCAAACTACATACATAATTCACAGATTTTCTACAAAGTAAAGACAATATTTGCTGTGGAGATTGAGGACGTGTTTGAGTGTTTGTCAGTTCCCTCATGGAATGTTTTCGGTGCAGTCAAAAAGAAAACTTTCCGACGAGAACAGTGCGGTATTTTCCAAATCAATCGAACACTTTGCCTTCAAACTATTTTAAAATTGAACGCATGATCTGAACATTGCTATTTTTTATTTTACAACTTAAAAACGGTACGTGATAAATTTTATTGAAAATTTATTATAAAAAAGTTATGAGCAAAACTTAATAACCGGAACAAACTGAAATAATAAAATTTAATAATAATCAAAAATTATCTTGACAAAACATAGGGCTAGCATTTCAGTATAAATACACCTCTCTTCACAATAAGGACCACACCAATCACACTTTCAGATTGTACAAAAATATATCATTTGGTAATGCCGAATAATTTATTCGGTTGAACTGCTATTCATCATATCACTAATATCTAGTAAGCTATGCATTTTTTTAGGAAAACAAAGACGTCGTTAAAAAATGGTCCCTTAATGCATCAAATTTGGTCTAATTTAACCGACCTTCTCCCCTTTGCTGTAACTCAGTGGTTAATTTTTAACCAGTTGCTATTTTTTTCCAATGAAAATAGACAGCACTTGAGAAAATATCAAAACAACACTTGTGTTTGTTTTTATTTGTCAAAAATTTTAGCAACTGATTAAGAATTAACCACTGAGCTACAGAATAGGCCCCGATGTTTTTTTTACCGTTAGTTGTATAAATATTTGGTAGCGCTGATTTTGAATTTTTAAACAAAATTAAATTATCTTTTTTCTTGCTTGAAAAAGCATCTCAAAATGAGTATATTTCTACAACAGGTAAAGGAAACAATCTTAACAATGACAAAATATGGACTAACTAGCAGAAAAATGAAAAAAAAATGGAAAAACTAAAATTTCAATTTTTCGCTTTTCTTTTTTGTGCTTCTTTGTAATTAATATTTTTTAACAGAATTCAATTGTTTCTTTTCGTTCTATCCCCATGATCCCCATATGAGGGAATATGTCTAAATAGGCCACTGTTTAGGTGTGAAATAGTTATTTTTTATTCTAGATTGTGAAATGTCACTTTTGCATTCGAGAATGAAATGCAAAAACATTTCGCAATAAAGTATCGAAAACTATGTTCCAACATTAATAAAAATTCAAAACGAAAATGTTGACGTTTATTAAATAATATATTTTTTGACAGCTGATATTTTAGCTGATAGCAGAAATTGAACAAATATTTTAAATTATATGTATTTTTGAAGTGAAAAATTTCAATACTTCGTTGTTCAGTACTATTAAAATGAAGACAGAAAACAACGAAGACAGAAGAAGAATATTTATAAGTGACAGATTTGATTAAATTATGACTCTTTATTTCATCAAAAAATTTCTGGATGCAAAAGTCTTTTTTGTCCAAGATGCAAAAGACTTTTACGTCCAACATGTAAAAGACTTTTACGTTTATTTGTAATTGGAAACAACTCAGGAAAACCTAAAGAAATCTTAAAATATGAATTAAAATTAAGAATACAGTTTCCTTACTGATCCATCAAGTAAATAACAATGGTACGAGATGATATGAGACATCCATTTTTACCAAGAAAAAAAGTAGTATAAAAATAAATTGGAATTGCAGTAAATAAAGAAACAAGTACTTAGATTTAATATAATTAAAGTTCTAGGACGTGTGATGTTAAGGATGAGAAGTAGGACAAGGCGTTATTTTTCTCTGGGAGAAAGCTCCGTAGTAAATATGCCTCAAAGGTAATTCGATTTAAGGCGGACAAAGCTAGACAATAGTTACTGCGACTAAACTATATTACTCCGTCTAATAGAAACGGACAAAGGACTATACATCAACGCGTTCCGCGAAAATGAAACAAAGAATTGTCCTTGCAGATGGATGCGAGGAAACTGCCGCTCTTTCAAATATTAAATTTACAGCCAAGGATTCACTATCTTCATTTACAATCCGTGTTTCAAAATATGTCGGCGGTCGCTAACAAAGATATTTATAATATATATAAAAAAATATATATAACGGAGATATTTGACTACAGGTGCATTATTTTTGTTATCCTTTTCACTTCACTTATATTTAAAGTGAAGTGAGTGGAATTTATAGTTTTCTGAAGTAAAAGACAATTGATGTCTAAAAATTTGTACTGTAACGTTTATTTATTGAGTGAAGTGTAAAAGTAATTAAAATACGAATTTTTATATAAATAAGTTTAATAAATGAATAAAAAATTATAAAAAGAAAATAAAACTTAGTAAAACTATGAATAAACAAATATATACACTAATTTAAGAAAAATAATTGTTAATCTAGATTATATATCACCAATTATTTATATTTATTTCCACAATACATTTATTTCTACTTCACATGTCGCTGATATGCACTGACCGATACTAACTTCCTTCAGTGACTCTCTGCACACTCTGATCGATACTGACATCGTTGTTCCCGCGACCTTTATATACATGCTGGCTATTAATCTTTAGATCATTCCAGAGCTTTCCGGACTCCTTAAAATTCCCGAACAATAACGACGTCGCTCCTATTCGACTTGATGTTTAGTATTTTGTTGTCTCTCTTGCTAACACTAATGAATAACCAATTAGCATGATTCAAATGGTATGTCTATTATCACTCAAGTTCATGACAGTTCCCGCTTATTTCAACCTAGCCTAGTTGCTTTCATTGTTCTGAGTTTTATTGCTTATTTAGACTGAATTAATGCATTATAATAATTAAAAACAATAGGTAGAAAACGGTTGATATGTAAAACATGACAAGTAAAGTATTCATTGCTTTCATTTTACTAGTAAATTATAAAATATATTATAGGATGTGTTTATTCCTAAGGAATATAAGTCTATAAGTCCGCTAGGTGCCCGTAAGGTAATGGAAATTTTGAGGGCAGAAGTGTAACGTACAACCAAAGAACATATGTCCCACAGGGCTCCATATTAAGTCCAAACATTTGGAACACATATTATTATGGATTGTTGTGCACCTCCAACCATATGACATTTACAGACGACGTCGCTATCAATACTAAATTTATGAAGTTCTTATCATGACAATTTTAAATTTACCGCATTTTTTTCGAGGTTATGTCAAAAGGTGTTTACAAGTGAGAGAACACTGCAGATAGATGTACACCTCAGACAAAGTGAACACTATCTTTTCTGTTTATGGCAATAATTATCTGCCCTCGACCCTTACTTTTCCACCGGTGGCTCACATGCTTAACGATAGGATTTTAGTATTTTTATTGTTCTGTAAAGGAAAATAAATAGTAATATATTACTATGCAGTAGAAAGCATTAAGTCTAGTCTAGACTGTATTTAAATGTGAACGCTCGCCCGACTGAATTGAACGATATCTAAATGAAACGTATTCGGTCTGACGGCGCTTTAAAAGTGAACACTATTAACAAGAAGTAAACACATCGGCTATTTTATTTCCCGTCAGATCTTCGATCGAGGCAGCTGCGTCTACCGTCTTCTGTCAATACAAATAAACCAGGGCAAATAAACCGAACCAGTCTACTGTGATTATTTTAACCAACTACCTAATCCATTTGTCGAAATTGAAACATACATAAGAATATAAAAAAAATCTAAAATACTTATGAAATAAAATAATTACTTTGTTAAACACATCTTTTCGACTGTTTTACATTTTTTTTTAATATCATTTCAGAAAACAGAGCGAAAAACAATAACAGTTTAATTGTACCTATGTGGTAGTGGTAACTATGGGGTTTTTCTAATGAATAATTTTTAACTAAATTGAAAATTAATATTAACAATTTTATAAATAGAAAATTTGAATTAAAAAAGGGCGCGTTTTACTGACGCAGCATAGTCAGCTAGATATGTTTGTTAAACGCTTTTGTATTATTTTCGGGTAGTTTTTTGGTGAATTGAACCAATAACATTTGAATGACACTGACAATTTTCCCTAGTGCAAATTGCCTCGGTAAACGCTCAAAATTTTGTGACAATTAATTGAAAAAAATCCATATTTCGAGAATTGTCATGACAAACATGAACCATTCGAGACAAGAATTTTTCCGTCAAACCGAAATTGAATAAAATCAATAATTCTCTAACATCTTAGTTTATTTTCATTTTAATGTACATGTGTTTTATATCGTTGGAAAGAGAAAAAATCTGTATTTAACAGTACTAAAGGCAACTTTGAGCCTCGTAAGAAAATTGAAAAATAATATGAATTTTTCCAAAAGTGTATGAGCTATAAAATTTTTGAGAATTCCTTGTGGAAAAGTATCTGTAGAATGTGCAAACTAAAAACTTGTATGATTTGAAACAAGAAATTTATATCTTATACGTCAAAAAGTATATTTGCTAAAATCAGTTTTTTGCTCATTTTAGTGAGCTATGCATTTTTTCGGGAAAACAAATACATCATTAAAATGACCAACTAATGCGGCAACTTTGCCGTATCTCTTACGATTCTCGAGATACCAATGGTTAGCCTCTTACAACTAACATCCTGTAGTATTGATGACAATATATCGCATCTATTCCATTTTACAGGCTGAATTGTAAACTATTCCATATCTCGATTTTCATTATACCTGTTCCATATTCCAAATAAAAGTCGCGTAACATTTTTATTCATATCCTCTTGTAACACAAGACAACAGCAATATCGCATTTGAATGTAACTTGTCAGATATCGAACTGCCCTGTGTTTCCGTGGCCTTTTAATCTCGTATTCATCGAAGAGAAATGTATTCATCACATTCTATAACGTTGTTTTATTGCGAAATCCTCGTCCGTTAATAATGAAATACAAAACAAACAGATTTAGAAGTTTGCTGCAGTGAAATTTATAGTCCGACATAGCGAAACATTATGAATATTTTAAGAGAAGAGTATTTAAAAAAACAAACGTAAATTCTAAAAGCGCTAGAGGTTCACCTGCGCGATGAAATACGACGTAAGTTTCCTACAAAATATTTAAATATTGTTAATAAGTCTTCAGGGGACGATAAGCAAGCTCAAAGTTTAAATTCACGAATTGTTTAGCAGAAACGTTAAAGTATAAGAAAATTTCAAATAGAAAACAATCATCATGGAATATTTCTTAAAAGAAACAATCTGATGTGGACACCACGTGACTTCCTTGTATGCCATATTATACTCATTTTTACTGTACTTCATTTGTGCTTATTTCGTTTGAAAGTTATATTATTCTACGGGTAATCGTACTTCAACTTCCATTCGTTTCATATCTTCGAACTTCCCTTCGAAATGTATCATCTTGAAAATTTTATTAAAATGTTTATCACTATTCCTTATTGCGTTACACAATAATATATTGTGCAACAAGTGCAGAAAGTTGTCTATTTTCCACGAGGCACAAGACGAAGTCGAGTGCTGGAATCACACAAGGTGAGAAATTGGTGATGAATGGCACACTATACTTTTTCTATGACCACACTGTTAAAAGTTACAAAATAAAAATACCTTACAAAGAATGCCTTCACGCATGCGCATTGTTTACAAATACAGTGAGAAATGATTACTCACACTTTAAACTACGATTATGGGAAATACGCAACTTTGAAGATTTATATAGTGTGAGAAAAATGCCACTTTCCATAGAGGTTGTAAAAAAAATTATTTTATCTACAACTATTGAAATATGGGTACATTATACGTGTGATACTACATATAAAATACTACTCATATTACACAAGTGTAATATGAAATGTCATGATACACGCTACACTTTTCTGTAATAAATAGGGCATATAATTTAACACATAATATTTCATTAAACTGTTAATTTATTAATAACATATTTTTTATTATAAATATCAATATATACAGGGTGAATACTGAAAACCTTGACATAGGGAAATAACATGGGAAAACAGTTTTTTGCTGTTTCCATCTGTCCCGCTAAATAAAATCGGGTGTATATGGTATCGTTAGTTAGATTACTTAATTTTGCATCTAATAAAACCAAATGTTGTGTAATATGACCTCTTCTAACTGAAATATTTGATAAAATAAATTGTATTTTGAAGGTTATCCTTCATATTTTTGAATAAGAAACGTCAAAAACAAAATGCTCCATAGCCGAGTGGATACGAGGGTTGTTTCATAACATAAATAATCTACAAGACCTGGTTCGAGACCACCTCGGCCCTATTTTTTTTTTAAATTAAATTATACTTAAAATATCATGTTTCGAAACATGAAATACAAAATTATACACCGAAAACTAAATTCGAATTAATTGTTAAGTTTGACAGACAGCAAATAATAATTCTATTAAATATTTGGATTTTTTTATTTATAAAAATATGAATATTGCTATTTTATTAAAATAGTCTGATATAATAAAGATATTTTAAGCATAATTTAATTTAAAAAAAGTAGGGCTGAGGTGGTCTCGAACCAGGTCTTGTAGATTATTTATGTTATGAAACAGCCCTCGTATCCACTCGGCTATGGAGCATTTTGTTTTTGACGTTTCTTATTCGAAAATATGAAGGGTAAACTTCAAAATACAATTTATTTTATCAAATATTTCAGTTAGAAAAGGTCTTATTACACAACATTTAGTTTTATTAGACGCAAAATTAAGAAATCTAACTAACGATACAATATACACCCGATTTTATTTAGCGGGACAGATGGAAACAGCAAAAAACTGTTTTCCCATGTTATTTTCCTATGTCAAGGTTTTCAGTATTCACCCTGTATGCTTATAAAAGTATAATAAATACAATTTGAAAAGTTATTTTGACATTTAAGCGCTACTGTGGCGCCATCTGTTAAGCTATATATGAACTACTCACACCTAACTGAATATTTAACAAATAATATCAGATTTTTTTATATGCCTGATAGTTGTAGATAAAGTATAGTATTTGACTCGCATAATATGGCTACATTACACGCGGATGATTAAAAATACTCGCTACCGCTCGTATTTTTAATTACATCCTCGTGTAATATAGCCTACATATTATGCTTGTTAAATAATATACTATTAATCGCTCAAAAACTTGCAAAAAAGGACATATAGTTTTCATTTATTTCGTACATGTTTCTCACGAAATATATTCTGACAGTTGTCAATGTCAATTTATTATCAAATGTTTCCTACAAAAATTAAAAACCAACTAAATTCTATTATTTTTTTAAAATTCTGCTAAAGTAAACTGCCCTTGAAAATGCCAATTGGAACCAAAAATGGATAATCGTTGGAAACTTGAAAACTGTTTTTTTCGCGATTACAAGACTACTGTTTCTTCGTACAAGGAAGACCATTGGTCTTGTTATTGAGAAGGGTCAATAAATATCTGCAGCCCGATTTTAAATAGAACGTTTACTGCCAAATTCCACAAACAAGGCTAATTTTGGCAATATTGAATAGTTCATTTGACATTTGATTCCATATTTCAAATTTAATCAATATTGGTGCAACAGATCTTTGAAATAACAAATGTAATGACAACTTTTTGATGACTAAAATTACTGTTCGGTCGTAAATAATGTAAGTATCTCTGATTGAAAATATCTTTTTCTACGACCACTAATGTAAGTAGCCATTATTGTACAATTTATAGGTTATCTAAGTGTTACATTACGGAAGGCCATTGCACAATTACGGAATTTTTTATTTATCGAAATTATGTTAGCAGTATAAATAGACACAATTAATTACAGTTAGTTTAAAACGTTACGACTAATGAAGTATTAAATAAAACATTGTACGTCATACGTCCGTTAATAATTTTTGCGGTACTCATTTTGAAAACATCTTCGTCAACTATTTACAGATGCCGTTTCGATCTTGTTTCACAATTTAGTAAAATGATTCCATTCCACAAACTACAGATAGGACTGTAAGAGGAATAAACAAATTTTATCAATGTAAAATTGTCATCTTTTTCTGGGTTGGAATATTATTTAGAATGTATAGTGTTTCATTAATAACCAAATAATATTTGTAAGCAATTCCTAAGAAATTAAATTATAGCAAGTGTACTAGTTTTATATAAACTTTGAAATATTATTCATATAAGTTAGTTATCCTTTTCTCCAACTCGCATATGGTATGGCCAATGTCCTTTCAACAGAAGACATTAACCTAAGCCCAGTTAAGATAAGGGGTGGCCAAGAAGATCACAAGGGTGCGTTGGAAGGAAAGACAAGTCTTAGGGGTAATCTCCAACAACAGAATGTGTTGATACAACCGAGCCGGTCACTTAGAATGCTGATAAGCCATGGATCTCATCGCTTCTATTGTCACCTTCGCTTTCGTCGCATTTCCGTACTGTAATTTCAATATATTGCCAACAATAGCAAATAGATATTAATCCTAGTTATACACAGTGATAGTATATTAAGTATTAGGAACGGTAAGGACATTTTACCTATCAAAGACAATTTTCCGGAAGAGGAGCGATAACAATTCCCTGCCGTTAATATCAGTAAAAAAAGTATTCAAAATGCGGTGTATTAATATTATATTATACACCAAGGTTGAGAAGACTATCATTATTGCCCTAGCGTCAAGTTGTAGTGCGCTGGTCAATAATGGTCTTCCTAACCGTGGTATATACAGGTGTGCAACGAAACACTGAACAGAGAACTTTAACATGAGATATCAAAAAATTGCGGATGCTCTCTCTCCTGATAGATTTAGAGCAAAACAACAAGAGCACAAAGTTCAAAATTAAATTAAATGTAACATTTTCGTTAGAAATCAGACAGCCATGGAAATAAAAGTCCTATGTTCCGCGTTTCGTTGCACACACTGTATGTTATTTTTTTACTACTATAGCATTTCAATCTCAACAACTAAAATAAATATAGTGGTAATAACAAATATTTTGTCATGAACATTAACTTGTGTCATAATATTCACAAAAATAAAATAAGCTGTCTTTGTTTTTTAATTTGACGTTTCAGTTTGTCAACCTCACTTTTGATTTTTAATTTGATTTTATATAATTTACTTATTCAAACAACATTTGTATTTGGAGATTTCAGATTCTTTAAAAGTGACAATTTTAATTATAGACCATGTTTAATAATAATTTATTAATTACCTAGGTAACCATGGTTACCAAGTAAGCGGCAGTAAAAAATAATTTCTCATGTCAAATAAAGGTTAATATTAGTGGGTGTCTAGACTAGTAGTGGAAAAAAAATCATTAATGGAAAAATAAAATCCGTTGCCATGGTATTTTTCGAATATTTGTTTCATTTTGCAATATGTCAAACTCCTGTCATTTGTGGTTGTGTCTTTGTGTAAGGAATAATTACGAAAATAATTTGTAAGGTCACATTATTTATGAATTGTAGTATTAGTAACCGCATTTTTAATTTTAATAGCAATAAATGAATTTACTTCTTAATTTCTGTGCATTTATACTAACCATGAACCTACTTATCGTTACGTTACGATACATACTTACGGTATGTAATTTTATCGTTTTGTAATGCCCGTTTGCACCAACAAGGCTTAAATTTTAATCGAATTTTTGACAGTAATGTTAAATCATGCATTTGACATTTTATTTTGATTCGATATTGTCTATTTAAAGCAAACTTAAAATTTAAGTTATGTTAGTGCAAACGGCCATTAGACGTAGTAATCAGAACAAAACACCCTAGTGTCTTAGAAACCCATCAATAAAACATTTCTAATGCCAGATTTTGGAAAAAAATATTATAGGTATCTGAATTTTTAAAAATTTTATATTTGATATTAATTTTAATTTACTTTCTTTTAATAACCTTTAACTTCAAAATATTTTTCATCTACAACAGACTTTTATATTTCAAAGAACTGTCTCTGCCTTTAATATCTTCAAAATTGGGGTTGATTCTTTATGCTAAGTTAATAAAAAAATTATACAGCAACATTGTCAACATGTTTCAACGTGCTGCATTGAAAGGCAAACTTTTCTATAGCTTATAAAAATGATTTAAACTGCTTGAAATGAAAATTTTAATCAAGTCTTTTAACAGAACGTAAAATGAGCATTAAGCAAAAAGTCGGGATAATAAAAACCCTCCTTCGGGAAGAGGCGTGCACTCCTACGGGAACTCTTCCTGGAGCTCGGTCTCTGGACAATAATTCCCTTGTTTATTTCATTAATACAGACCGGCGATGTGATCATGACTTTCCTTTTCAATTTTCCTCCGCGTTTATCTCAAGTTTTAATATAGAAAGGAATTATTCCCTTTAGGTGAATACAAGTGTTCATTTCCCTAAGATAAATTGTCTATGGGTTTTGGACCCTTATTGATGTTAACTTAAAATAAATATTCACGTTATAGTACTTTTTTCTCAAATTGTAATGTTAAATTATAGTATTTAGAGGAGGTGAATACAAAACAATACGAAAATAAATTACCATATTCAATGTAACATTTGCGAGTCAAATTGTGAAAACGAAAGAAAAAATTGATTCACTAATATTTTATAATTTGGTTTACTACAAAATATACGTAATATTAAATTTTTCGAAATCTAATTCAATTTTAATCAAGACTAGTTTACTTCTTAAGTCATTTTTTTATTTACGGAACTAGTGTGTAAAGTAAGTGTTTTTTAGTTGAGTGCTGTTTAACTTATTTTATCCAACACCGTGTAATTATAACGATATAAGTATGCTGTTTTTAGATAAATAAAGTAGGTCATAAGTCACTAGTGAGCTAAATATATTAGCTCACTGTTTTTTGGTTCGTATCATAGTAACTACGTTATAAAACATTCTTTACACTATTATATTCCTAAATGTCATTTCAAAATTCCATCTGTCAAAAATCTTATATGTATTTTATATCAATGATTAAAATGTGTTGGATAAAATGTTGTATGGCACACGTGTGTTAATTAGTCACTTGGAAAAATAACACACTCGGCCTACGGCCTCGTGAGCTAAACTTTTCCCACGTAAATTATCTGTAATGTAACACACTTGTACCATAAATAACTATAATTATAACAAGAGATAAAAAAAAACACTCACCCCAATACTATAAACAAGTTGCTAGATCTTAGTAACGTTACCAAAAATTTTAACTAATAAAAATGTTTGTAAAATCTGTCATTTTCATATTTTATTTAGTGTCTACTATTTTTATTGGCTAATGATGTTAGTAACGTTGCTAAGAGCTAGTACTTTCCTTACAGAATTGGGGTAAATGTTACACACATGTTGCGTACAACATTTTTCCTACAATCAAAATATTAATGAAAAATAATTTCACAGTAAATTAAACTATTGGTAAAAGTGTTTACATTGCCTAGCAACAGCTACTTTTCAAGCACTAGTGCGTGAAAAGTAACTCAAAGAGGGCAAAAGCTTTATACCCGGTTGTAGGAAAAATTATTAGCCTTTTTAAACCTGCAAAAAATAATTCAATTTTAAACTGGATAACTAAAGCCTTATCTGAAAAAAACTAACAAAATTTGAACACAAATCGAAACTTTTACCGATATTTAAAATAGACACATAACAACGAACCTATAGTATATATAGTATACAGGCTGTGTAACGAAACGCGGAATATAGGACTTTAACATGGGATTTAAAAAAATTGCGGATACTCTCTCTCCTGACAGATTTAGAGCAAAACTACAACAGTAAAAAATATAAAACATAATACTTAAGTAACTTTAACAAATTTATGTAAGTATCTTTTAAAAGTATCTACACATTTTAGTATGTATCTTTCTCAGCTCTGCCGTCGTCTGTTTAATAGTTTACCGGTTTCACGTTATTAATACATATTATTTTATAAAATTATTTTGTGAGTAACGTTTTCGTTGTCAAATTTGTATGTGTTGATATGATATGACAATTGTGCCACTTTATTTTGACAATTCTGTATGGTATTATTACCATACTCACATGTCAAAAAGTCAAAATGACACGGTATACAATTATGACTTAGTTACCCTTCTTAGTTTTGTCTATGTAAACGAATGTTTAATATCCTGAAACCGGAAACAAAATATAAAAAGATCATGTCCTATCTCAGGAAAATTAGATAAAATTTTCGTCAATATAGCGACTTTTCGTTGATACCGCAAATTTTCCATTAACTACAAAGTCTACTTTATTTTGACAATTCTGTACGGTAATATTATTACCATACTCATTTGTCAAAAAGTCAAAATGACACGGTATAAAATTATGACTAAGTTACCCTTCCTACTTTTGTCTACGTAAACGAAAGTTTAATATGCTGAAATCGGAAACAAAATATAAAAAGATAATGTCCTATCTCAGGAATATTGGATAAAAATTTCATCAATATAGTGACTTTTCATTGATACTGTAAATTTTTCATTAACTACAAAGTCTATCCTTAGTGTATTTATAAACAGGTTCACGAAGAAACTAATTTGCTAAACCGCTGTGTCAATCAGATTAAAGTTTAATATCCTGAAATCGGAAACAAAATATAAAAATATGTCCTATCTCATGAATATTATATAAAAAAAATATTTAATGATTTTTCATAAATACCATGAATTTTCCATTATCTACAAAGTTTGTACTTACTGTATTTATAAACAGGTTCCCAAAGAAACTATTTGCTAAACCGCTGTGTCAATCAGATTAAAGTTTAATATCCTGAAATTTGAAACAAAATATAAAAATATATCCTATCTCATGAATATTAGATAAAAAAAAAATATTTAATGATTTTTCATCAATACCATGAATTTTCCATTATCTACAAAGTCTATCCTTACTGTATTTATAAACAGGTTCACAAAGAAAGTTATTTGCTAAACTGCTGTGTCAATCATATTAAAGTTTAATATCCTGAAATCGGAAACAAATTATAAAAATATGTCCTATCTCATGTCATGAATATTAGATTAAAAAAAATATTTAATAATTTTTCATTAATACCATGAATTTTTCATTATCTACAAAGTCTATACTTACTGTATTTATAAACAGGTTCCCAAAGAAACTAATTTGCTAAACCGCTGTGTCAATATTAAAGTTTAATATCCTGAAATCGGAAACAAATTATAAAAATATGTCCTATCTCATTATTATTAGATAAAAAAATATTTAATGATTTTTCATTAATACCATGAATTTTCCAATATCTACAGAGTCTATCCTTACTGTATTTATAAACAAGTTCACAAAGAAATTAATTTGCTAAACCGCTGTGTCAATCAGATTAAAGTTTAATATCCTGAAATCGGAAACAAATTATAAAAATATGTCCTATCTCAGGAAAATAAGATAAAAATTTCGTCAATATTTAGTGTCTTTTCATGGATACCGCAAATTTTCTATTAACTACAAAGTATATACTTACTGTATTTATAAACAGGTTCACAAAGAAACTAATTTGTTAAACCGCTGTGTCAATCAGATTGACTTTCATGTTCTTGACGTAAAGCTCGATAACATATGCGCAACTCCTGTAAAATATTCCTGCTAAATCCTGTATCTAAACATGGCTTCCCGGGGGAACATGTCTACGCAGGAACATCTGATATATCCAAATTTCATCCGACGTCGAAACGCCGATAAAAACGGCAAAATACAACAGAAAAACTCCAGCGACCACCAAAGCAAAACAAATGTTTATCGTCCAGGCCGCACTGCGATTTTTATTAGAGTTTTTTTCTGTTTTTGTTTGAAGAAAGGACTGCCCCGGGGAGGGCAGTAAAGTATCAGTTTTACTGCCCAGCGAGATGCCACTGTATGGAATATAAATTATCATTGTTATCGCCTGAGGGTAACCTTGGAGATAAAGTTATTACGCGTATACATTATTTATAAAAGTGTAAAGAATATGGAGCAAAGAGAGTGATAAGTGGACGAACTGCTAACTTTCTTTATAACTGCTCAACTGCTGAAATTTTCTCGCTTTTATTTTTCTACTACCCTATCCGTAGCTTACTTCGCGGCGACATGAAAATCGTGACGGAAATAAATGATTTACCTTACACATTTCAAATTTCTCTCTAGATATGTGTATGTATTATGAGCAAACTTTTGAAACCTTAAAATTAATAGACTTTTCCTACAACTGTCAAATAAACATGACATTCCTTCATTGTTTTCTATACGCAATATATGTCTTTTCTAAATAACATGTTTCCCGGGCAACGTGTGGTAAAGTACTTTGCACCCTAGGGTTACAAACACTTTAAATTTCTGTCATAAGAATGGTTAAATTTATTATAGAAATGTGATCAAAAGTAATCTATTCGAAATTAGATGTACACAAACACACAACTGCAACTGATATTTTGTTAATGTTTGTCATTTACTTCATATATGAATTAGTTTCTACTCACATAAATTTGAAATTAAAATGTATGTTTTACTAAATATTATAATAAAAATAACTATTTATTTATTTATTAATTACAAAATTAAAGTTAAATATTAACTACAAGTGACGATTGTTTATGTCACTTAGTAACATATCATAATAACAATAAAGCATGTTAGACTCTTTTACATATGTCATTAAATTCTTTTATTTTAACATTTGAAGCAGTTGTAGGAAAAATAATGTGTGTACCACGAGTGCAAAACAGCATTGCCGCTCTAGCATAATTGAATCTTTCAGCTACGCTTCGAGCTTCAATCTTTATGCACGTGCGGCAATGTTGCATTTTGCACCCTTGGTACACAAATAACTATTACAGGTTTCAGAATATTAATCCTTTGTTTACATACACATTTTTCTACTACCCTATCCGAAGCTTGCTTTTCGACGACATGAAAATTGTGACGGAAATGAATGATTTACCTTACACATTTCCAATTTCTCTCTAGATATATGTATGTATTATGAGAAAACTTTTTGAAACCTAATTATTAATACACTTTATCGGTTTCAGGATATTAATCCTTTGTTTACATACACATTTTTCTACTACCCTATCCGTAGCTTGCTTTTCGACGACATGAAAATCGTGACGGAAATAAATTATTTACCTTACACATTTCAAATTTCTCTCTACATATAGGTATGTATTATGAGAAAACCTTTTGATACGTAATTATTAATAGAATTTACCGGTTTCAGGATATTAAGCCTTTGTTTACATACACAAAAGTAAGCTGGGTAACTAAGTCATAACTGTACATGTACTGTAATATCAACCCGTATACAAACTTGATCATGAAAACGTTATTGACGAGAGAATTTTATAGAATTATAATTATTAATAACGTCTTCATTTTCTGAAACCTGTATTGAACAAACCATAAATGTTATGAATCATATCAGGTCTTAGATGTCTTAAAATTCAATTGACATCTAAAATGGTTATGATACTCACAACAATCCTAGGTATGTTAATAGCTATAGATTGATTATTCCAAACACGTCATATTCGCGTAATAAAAATGTTTCACTTGTTGATATGAAAAATGTTATGTTTGTACTATTGTCATTCGTAAAATAATCATGCGAATATAATTCGAGGTATGAATTTAATAAGTAAAATGATTCTTAAATGTCATTTCTATCACCTGTTTGGTCATTTGTCTTTTACTAAGCAACAGCTATTCGTAAATTTTATTGATAAATTCATGGCTCTTATTATATTATTTATGATATAATATATGATTGATACAATTGAGTTGAGAATTTCGTCTGCTTCTAGATAATTTTACTTGCATTATAAAGTTGAAAGTTTTCAGTTTTCTAAGGATGTTTAGTAAATTTATTTTGAAAAATACCGCCCATTATCAGTCTACCTTGTCTTTGTTATGTTTATATGTTTTATAAGTTAAGTTATTTGCCAAAGGTGTACAATGTTCCGAATAGTACATAGTACCCTGTGCAGTACAGGCTTTTAGTAGCTATAACAATAGAGTATGTGATCATATTAGAATTTCAGTATAGAAGTCGAATTAAAGCCGAACATTCGGTTACGGTTTCGGATACATCTGAAAATCGTGTATCGGTCGAACACTACTCCCGGTCTATTTATATTCTTTCACGTTTCTATCAGGCTGATTACAATATACCTTCCCCTAATTTTTTATATTTATTTTCTTGGAAACTATGAATAACGAATCGATTTGAAAAATACGGATATTTTAATATTTTATATAGTATTGTCACAGAATAGGTTTACACAGAAGCGACAGTAAGACAGAGAAACGAAAATTAGAGAGAGATGGGGAAAGGCAAAAAATTTAAAGGGCTCATTGTTTAAAATCGGAAAGTTTCGTCACATCTTACGGAGAGATAGGGGAAGTCAACAAATTTAAAGGTCTACACAATGCTCCAAGGTCATAGAACTGAATAGGATAACATGAAAGGCATAAGATACCGACACGGAGTGTCGCTTCTGTATGTAACTATTCTGTCGCGTTAAAGGTCAAGTGGTATAGGAGCAATACCTCATTGGAAACCGTTTATTATATTTTGAAAATATTTAATTATTCGTCACTAGTATTCAATTGCAAGAAACTTGGAATCAGTGGATTAACTTATATTTTAACAACTGCAATATAAATAGTTATTTATGGTACAAGTGTGTTACATTACAGATGTCAGGTGGGAAAAGTTTAGCTCACGAGGCCGTTAGACCGAGTGTGGTATTTTTTCAAGTGACTTAGGTAATTAATACACGTGTGCCATACATTTTATCCAACATATTTTAATCATTGATATAAAATACATATAAGATTTTTGACAGATGGAATTTCGACATGATATTTAGGAACAAAATAGTGTAGAGAAGGTTTTATAACGTAGTTACTATGATACGAACCAAAAAACAGTGAGCTTATATATTTAGCTCACTAGTGACTTAGGACCTACTTTATTTATCTAAAAACAGCATACTTATATCGTTATAATTACACGGTGTTGGATAAAAAAATAAAACGATGCAAGGTAACGAGTACGATGATGCTTATTCATTGATAATTGAAACGACAATATCTAACTAACCGGCATATCACAAATGAATCTCAAACACCGGAACACAATGTTGATATTTTTGATGCAAAGTACGCTGGCGTAACCATGGTCCAACAAGTGCAGTGATGTTAACAATTCGATACAATATTAAGAGATTTAGTCCGAGTAATCGGCTTAGGCCGCTCGACAAACTGCACTCTGTTTACTCGCTGAATTTACAAATCAACGCTTTCAATTAAGCCTTGTGTACCAACACCGCGAAAAATACAAATTGTTGCAAGAAAAATACTGCACCGCTCTTGCAAAAATGTTTGCACAGACAAGAACAAACACGGTAGTTCAACGGTTCACGAGTGAGTTTAAATTCACTATTGGATTATGAGGACGTACCACAAGATATGAGATCATTTGGAATAATAATCATTATTTTAAACTCCGATGTATAATATTTACATGGGCAAATAACCAATGAAATTAAGGCCAGCAAATTGTTACTTAAGATTGACTGTTAAAAAATATTACTTTATAACACCTTCAGCCGAATTTGCTATATACAGGTGACCCAATGAAAATTATCAGCGCAATTTTTTGGCCACTTAATATCAATTTTGCCAAAAAGCTCGAACACGTTAATTTTAGTATAAAGGGGGATACCTGAAGGATTAGTACCAATGGCATAACTTCAACCCTAAAATGAGGGCGGACTGCACCTCAAAAATTTTAAATGGAAAAGGGTGTCAAACACGACACATTTCGAAAGGTCTTTCAATTCTCTTTTCAACAGTTTTTATAATTTTTCAAATCTGATTATTAGTTCCAGAGAAATATCGTTTAAAACAAATTTTATCAGGTGTTCAAAATTGCAATCAAGTAGGCTTAAAGAAATGACAGAAACTAAATAAACAATTCTTTTCACAAGTTTTTTGCAATAAACAAGTAATTTGTAAGTGTGTTAGAATCTAAATTGTGTAAACAATGGTTTACTCTATTGCAGAAAGGGTGGAAATAATTACAATTTTCTTTAATAACAATGAATGTGCTGTAAAAGCAGCAGAATTGATTAATGAAAAACACGCAGATAAACATTTTGAGCAAAATCTTTATTATTGTATGGAAGATGGTGGTAGTCATTTTGAACACCTAATAAACTGATACTTGAGTTTCTTTCATTTATTTTTAACAATAATGGAATGTTTTCCATATGTAATTCAGACATTTTATCTTGCATTCAGAATCGACACATCTGAGGTTTTTGTAATACAGATTAAAATTTATCGCCTATCATTCTGGATTCGTAAGAAAGTGCCCAAAAGCGTATTAGTTTTTACAAAATATGGTAAGGAAAGAACATGGTGTATACGCTCAGCTCTTGAAAACTTATCATATTTTGAAAGAGTCTAAACGGCTCAGATCACGATGTGTTGTATTTTAAAAATATTACACACATAATATTTAGCTCGATAAATTTTTTGTGTTTGTCCCATCATGTTTTTTTGTATTGTTGTGTGTTGTATTGTGTCATAGTATCACGCTTTTCAAAATATCCCTTAGCTCTGAGACAAGATTTGTATAAATGCAAAAAAAATCTACGACTTACTTAAGTCAGAAATATTTTTCATAAAATGAAACCTAACAATATCCATTAGCTTTTGTATTTTATTTTTGAATTTTCTCATAAAACTCGTTCTGCTGTTGATGCAAACTATATTTTATTGACATCTCCGAATAAATATTTATTAAAACTGTCTGTAAAGTATATGATAAAAATATTGTAGAGTAGAAATTGATTTTACTAGCAGCGAAGTACGCTATAACGTCAGAACTCAATCATATTACGAAACTTTATTCGATATTCCCTCAAAATTTATTTCTTTCCTTGTTCGATCAAATTTTATTAACTCATCTCTCTTCAAAATCATAAACCTTTTTATTAGCTCCAAAAAACCAAAGTAGCAGTTTTGTTTTTGTCAGCGATTCAGGAATTTAATGAAAGGATTTTTACTTGACATATTTTTAGAAGTCTTTTGTAGAAATATTTCGTACATTGGTCAGATTAATCTATTTTTGTTTGAATTGGACAATTTTCCTTAAAACGAATAAGTATTCGTCTAAGCGTGTAATTGTCTTTTAACCTTAGGTATGTACAACGTTTTACATATTACTGCAACCAAATGGAATGTAATTTTTAATTACAAGATTAAGAGATTTTTCTATTAATATTATATGGCTATTATAAGCACTGATAAGCTGTTAATATATTTGCAAATAAATAAAAATGTCAAGCATCATTCGGAAATTGTTGAAGAAATTCCTTATGAAATTTTGCTATAAGCTAATAAAGCATTAGTAATTCGAAGTTTCGGTCACAGAATAGTTATATACAGAAGCGACAGAGAAACAAAAACTAGAGAGAGATGGAGAAAGCAAACAAATTTAAAGGACTCCACGTTTATCATTCATTAACGCGCCTAGAAAATTTGCAATAAGGGGATAATAATAAAAATATAAAAATACAGAAATCGATTTCTAAGAAGCAACAAAAATGTGATCAGTTTGATAAAAATTAGGAAAAATAATTATCAAAAAAAAAATTATATTTTACATACTCCAAAGTGGAAGAAGCTGTATCAGCTTTCCACACTTTGTCAACATCTATGTATAGGATGATACTGGCTGATTCGAAGTTGTACTTGTTAAATAATTGTTTAAAAATACACAAATGTGAAGCTTGTCAGAAAGTTTTTCAGCAAAATTTCGAATTAGACAGCATCATATTTATAAATTATAAAAATCATAAATTGGAGAATTCTGAGTTTGTAAATTAAATTGAAACAACGCACGAATATTTTTATAATTACCTATATATTTTGTTTAGAAAATACTTTTTATATAAATATTGAAAATTGATTTGTGCTAATTAAAGGTGTAGGATATTGCTTATATGAGTTACAAAAAAATTGGGTTTCTACTCGTGAAATTATCCACTAGATTATTAAGAAAATTATATGTACGACACAAAATATTTTATGCTATGAAATAAGTAATATGAATTTTAAATTTAATCAAAAAGATTTCGTAACAAATGTTACTTTTGTAAGATATCAGTCTCTGATTACAATGAGTTTTAAACCTTTTAGATACAGAGGTATTTTTATTTGAATAACAATTGCCAACACTGGAATTTGAACTCTCGATCTCAACATCCATTCTATTCGAATCGAAACGCGCTAACTCACTCCGAATAAAGTAATAATAAATTCGGAAAATCTATTACAAAACTTTTTGAAAATTGATGAATTCTTAAACTATTGAAGATTTATAGCAGGAGAATGCTAATCTTGAAAGAAATATAAGGGCACCCAACAACAATAAACCGCTTCTCAAGAACCGAACTCCAAATGACATTAATTCCAATAGAGTTACACTTCGCGTCAAACTTTTGATATACGAGCCGTCTACACAACCAGTTGCTTGGATCTGCCTCTATTAATTTTATACAACCTCTATGCCCTCTCCGTGCTGTGACGTCGGCGACGCGACGAGTTTTTGTTTTAGGGTGGGGGGAAACAAATAATCTTACGTCTACAGGCCTAGGGTCTCACTGTGTCGGGGTCTAGACTTAAAATTAATGTTTTTTTATCAGTTAAGGTTGCTGAAGATTGGATTAGTTTTAAGCGAACAAAAGGGAGATCAGATTTTTTAAATTCATTTATTCTGATCGATACTATACTCCGTTTTTAAACTATAGACAGCACTAGACGAAGTCACATTTACACCGCTAGAAGTTACCAAAAAAAATCACTAGATTTATTTGGCGGGAGAAATGAAATGTCAAAATGAAGGTCTCGTCAAAATTTATACTTTCCAGGCTATATATTTTCATCATCCAAAACTATGATAGATAATCTACTTAATTTATTTATATAAAATCATAAATACGTACCTTTAATTATAAATTAATTAATTGCCTATTTTTTTGTAATTCCATGTTGAAAAATTTATGTATTTTTAAAAATACTGTTAACTCTTGGTGGAAATGTCACAAAAAGAGCAATCAAACGAAAAACACGTGCAAATTCAACAATTGCTTTGACAACTTCCGAGAGTTTGACGTTTCAATTACGTTTGATAAGGTTAACCTGAAATTTCGTCTGGTTAAATGCGGCTTCAAGAAATGGCGCAGCAGCCAATCACAGGCTTTGATTTTCTCACTAGGATTCCTAGTTACTGTCTATAGTTTAAAAACAGAGTATAGCTTTTTAACATCTTTTCCACTAAAATTTGACTTGTGGTGCACACTCTCCACCAGCTGGAGTGTTCAGAAGATAACTTCCGTGAGGGTATAAATATATTACTACTGAGATCTGCTAAGATTAACACACCCAAAAATTGGAAATAAGGTGTGAATAATTATTAATTTACTTAATGATAAAATAAAAGATGTGTCTCTAGTGCTCGGTGTTATAAAGACAATATAGATTTGATCACGAAACCGATGAACTATTGAATTAATTATGAATTTTATGAATCATACCCAAGGATGTTATAAAACTGACATCGGTGGCGAGTATGATACTCATAACAATTCTACCTACGTTAAAGTATCATTCCTAACTATTGTTTTAATTTTAATTTTGTTTTTATTTGAGTTTGTAATTTTAATTCTAGATTTACTTTTATTTTCTTGCAAGAATATGGAGTCTGCAAACTCCATACCATAGATTAAGGAAATATATTTGTATATTTTCTAAAATTAAAAATTAAAACTATCTGCTGTCAAAAAAGTTTCAAATCTCCGAAAATTGATCTTGTAAATTATAAATAAATATTAATAATATCTGAAACCGAATTTAAAAATGGAATGTACTGTTTTGTACATAAAATCTGTGAATAGAACAAGAATTTGTGGTATTGCTGCAGCTGCAATTTTAATCAAAAACGAACAATATAAAAAAAATAGATCAGAATGGTGTGTTCACCCTATAAACCAACATTGTGTTCAAAGGCATATTTTATAACTTCAATCATGATATGAACTAAAATAAAAACCAAAAATTGAAACATAGCAAGTAACAGCACATCTGTACTGCAAATTAAACGTACAATTAAAATTAAAACATAAAATTAAAATTAAAATCGTAGCTCGGAATGAGCTATAGCTACAAATGAACAAATTCTAATCAAAAACAATTTTATTAATGAGTTACATAAACTTTCTGTTAAAATTTTGATTGATAATTGAAGGCATAAATATTAATAACTAGAAAACAAAATTTAAATGATGTTTATAATATCAGGCATAATACTCGTACTTGTACATTATGCCAGAATTTATTATATTCTATTTTTCTTTGTCTTAAATTCCTAACATTAGATTAATAACTAGATATACTGTAGGTATAAAATTGCTTACCCTTATAGAGCAGAAAACATTTAATAAACGATATTAGTTATGTTGAAAATTTTACAAGTTCCACATTTATTTATTGTGGAGTAACTGGAATAGAATAGAGTTTGACTCCTATTATTAACTTAAACACTTATAAATAATAAAGTTTAAACGTGTCTGTGCCAAATTCTTTGGTGTAAGTGGGAGAAAATCAATACTAGATTCATAGTTCTATTAATCCTCTCAGATGTCACTACCGATATTTAATTTTGATCTGATGCAAAATAAATCAATATTATTGATTTTCTTAACAGACAAACAATTATTCGATAGTAAAAATTTAGGGTAACATATATTTATATGTGACTACTTGTTTACTAATAATAATTGAATTATTGTAATAAAAAATAAATAGATGGGTATATGAATAATTTTTTTATTTATTTTTATTATATATTTAACTTTTATTCGGAGTGTATAAGATTATTGCCTATTTTCAGTTAGTAATAAATATAATAGTTATAATAAAGGATAGAGTATAATTATTGTAGCGATCCCAGGGTCGCAGCGCGGGCGGCGGCCGCTAACGGACAGGTCACAACAAGTGCGTCCGATCCCCATTGTTCTGTTTCCAGAAAGTTTTCGAATATTCCAGAAATTAAGTGTTTTACTTTAAATACCCCTAGCAATCGTCCCTAGATCGTGAGGACAGTCTTATATTGATACGTGTAGTGAACAGATGGTGATATAAATAAATAGACAGTGATATAAATATTGTGGAAATACATAAATATTGCGTAGTTTTAATTGTATAAATAAATTATCTTAGTGTTTAAGGCTTTATTAATAATTGTTAGTCTTAAATTAGTGTTTATATTTGTTAATGCTTAGTGTTATTTTTATTTATTCTTTATAATTCATATTTCTTTTATTAAACATAGTTATATAAATATTAGTGTTTTAATCAATTTTACACTTCACTTAAATAAATTATTTTACACATTGAAAGAAGCTTTCATAACTCATAATTATTAATAAATAGACAATATTTGGGTTTTAGTTCTGTAAATTTTTTATTAATTACAACGTTTCGACAGCTCAGGGCTGCCTTCGTCAGGTAAATAAAAAAAATAAAAAAAAGAACTAAAGCCCAAATATTGTCTATTTATTAAAAATTATTTTACATTTTTATTATTTCAAGTTAAATTGATAGTGTGATGTATTTATTTCTGAATTCTGTTTTAAGCTGTTTCGGTTTCAATATTGTGGAGAATTCATTGCGAAAAAAGTTTTCTGTTATTTTGTGTTGGAGAAAAAATGTTTTCCGGTCTTTTCTGGCGTTTACAGCTGCAAGAATCAAACGGAAATGTCGTATTTTTTCGCAGCCTTTTCACATTTCTTAACAAAATTCAGTGGCTTTTTTGGAAGTTTCTGACGTCTAAAAATCGTACTACCAATACTAACAATCTAGCCTATAAACTTCATTGTTTTTGTTTTATAACTGCATCATAATCGTTGTTTAACAAACTGAAAAGCGTGCGAAATCGTAACATTAAAACAAACAATCCTTAGTTGCTAAGCAACAACAAAAACATTTCTTGAAATCCATCTATTTTCATCACAACCAATTGCAAAATAACAAATTTACGACGTAAACAACAAATGCTTCCTCATGTAAACACATTAAACAAATAAAATAATGAAATGAATAAAAATAAAATGTACGCATTTATTTTTAATGAGTTATAGCGTTGATTGAAAAATATCTGTAGATAGGCAAGCTTATGGGAAAATTCGTTTCACCTACATAACTGTGTGTCTGGTTGCATTTGGGTTAATATCAGATGTTCCTGTCAAATATTATAAAAAAGAGCAAACATCATATAATTAATAATACAAATTGGTTCTATTTTAAAATATACCAATGAATTATTGATTGAACCATTTTAATACATACCAAAAAATTCAGTAAATATGTAAAACATCTTTATTTATGTGATATTTTTGTCTGTTTAATTCCGGAAAGTATTTCATGGAATCATGAACGACAAGGCTCTACCGAATCTGATTCCAAAACATAGGAGCTTATTTTACTATCGATACCAATCTTCCCATATTTTATTAATATCAGTGTTTTAACCCAGTATGGTAAAATTTAATCAATTTAATCAAGTATAAATATTTATTTTTGATGAATATTTTTTGAGCTCCAAATTAACCGTTTATTACTTTTAGAAAAAGGCTTACTAAACTAGTTTTTCTTGGTGCAATGAAGAAAATTAGACCATTTAACTTTATTGTAAGACAAGAATAAAAGAAAATATGTTTTTCATTTTGTAAAAAATATTTATATTTTCTCTTTACTGCCTATATTTTTCTTATTGATACTTTTCTTACGATATGATACTGGCATCGATAATTTCATACGGTATTTTTGATACCCAATTATCGATACTTTCTCAGTACCGCATATACCTAATTCATCATACTGATATACTGATATGTTAAGAGTTCAAATAAATTATATCATGTTTTTATTTTCATAAAACTACCCCTCTGAAATTGCAGAAAAAAGAAAAATACCTAACCATAAGTTAGAGCAAATGCGCATACATTTACGTCAAACTAAATCCCCTAATTAATTATTCCGATGATAAATTACAATTGTGTTGTACATTTTTATAAACGTGTGTTCTCATGATCCTTCACCCCACATTAAATTATTACACGTGCTTTACGAGGCACCTACACGCCATACCTTTGTTTTTCATCATCAAACATATGAATCTGCAACTGGCAGGACAGCCAACATGAAAGAATAATTACACCAGGGATGGGGGAATTTTGTAAAGTGATTGATTTTCAATTATTATGCCTTGCAGAGTACTCAAAAGGGATTCGCGATTAACGTGGATGTAATTATCCATTCAATATCGACTTTTTTAATTATGTATGTACCCGGGGCGTTATGAGGAACTTTATGCCCTAGGGCAATGTTTCCCAAACTTTTCTACCAGTGCGTACCCTTTTCAAATAAATTTTAACACTTCATATCTCTTAGTAGAAAATTCCTGGGATATACTATTAAAAACAAAAAACTATAACAATATATTTTTAGTAATATAAACAGACACAATATATAAGATTTTTTTATTTCTGATTTTAGGAAAGATGTTATTCAAAATTTTTGCTTCTCTTTAAACATCTAAAAACTATCTTAAAATAATTTTATCATAAATGATTCCACATGAAATATTGATTATTTAAAATAAAACATTGCCCAAAATGATCAACGGAATTTTCTCGACTGGTAGGTGAATGGGAGAGGTAGAATGTACTGGAATTCAGTCGTTTTTTGAAGGCTTTATTTCAGCTCCGACCGGTTTCGACCCCGCACTTCTATGGAAGACCCATGTGGGTTAGATGTAAATTATCTATTTTAAATTATAATGAATATTTTTTTATTTATATTTGTTTTGGCACACAAAAATAGTATATTAAGTATTAAGAACGGTAAAGAAATCTTACCGATAGAAGACAATAGTGTATGAGACTAAATTTTGATGTTTACATATAAATACGATACTAGAAAAGAAATAAAATACCCGTATTTTTTAAATTCATAGTTTACGAGAAAATAATTATTAAAAATTTAGAGAAGAATCGTGAAAGAAGAGAGATAGACTGGGAAACATTAAAGTGGTAATAACTGCAGAATTATTGCAGAGTAATGTTAAATTTTTATTATTATAATGAGGAGCTAAGGGGACTAGTTTTCATATTTTGTGACTTATGTATTGAAATTCGATTATGGTCATATATCCCAGACTCCAATTATTGTTTGCGATTGGAATTCCTTACCGTTCGTTATGCTTAACTATTTTTTGTACGACCCAAAATAAATTTCCTTTAATATCAGTATAAAAAAAAGTATCTAAAATGTGTTATATTAAAATTCATTTATGGAAACATAAAGTCCGTTTCCATGATATTTTTCAAACACTCGTTTCATTTTCGAATATGTCAAACTCTTGCCATTGACGGTCCTATTACTTATTAATAATTGTAGTACTAATAACTGCACTTATAATTTTAATAGCAATAAATTACTTACCGTTTTCTAGAACGGTATGACGTTCTTACTGTATTGTTAGACGTAGCAACTAGTAAAACTAACCTACTGTCTTGGAAACCAAATCAATAAATCTTTTCTAATGCCCGATCGTACAAAAAATAATATTATTCTGCAATAGAATGTTCCCACTCTGTAATAGTTTTCTGTACCGGAATATTTGGATACCATGGTAGTAATAGACATAAGATATTGTGCGCAGTATTGGCATATGAGAAACGATTTCTCACACTTTAACCCACGATTGTGGGAAATACGCAACTTTGAAGCTATTAATGGTCGTAAAAAAAAACAATTTTGATCACTAATTTTCTTTCCCTTGTTCGGAAATTATCTTATGTCTAGAGTGGCAAAAATGAATTATTCAACAATGCTTGTAGATACAAATAGACTTTCCGGATTTATGAATTAATAAATGAAAACAAATTGTAATCCATTTACAAAAAGAAACAGTCATTAACATCAGCCTAAATCAGAATATAACTGGTTAATCAATCCATGCTCATCGGTATAAATTCGTCGCTCCTCAAGAGTATCGCGTTAATATTTAATAACCCGTTAAGCCAAGAACGGGTTGAGATAATCGTTTGCCGAGATTCTCGTTTGAAACAATAAAACAGAGCGAATAGCCATAAAAACTCAGCGATCGAGGGAGGCTTTATACCGATCGTCAAATGAAATATTTGAAAGGGACGCGAGCCGTTAAAGCCACCGAGTTAGGACTTCACTTCACAACTTTATTTTTAATTAAATAAAATGTCTTTCCAACTTACACGAATTTGTTGGGAACTTTATGAAATTATTAAATGTCCAAGACATGTTCTTCAACAATATAAATTGTTCGGGTTGTAATTTTCTTTTCATAATTACAATTGTTGAAGAACTGATAACTATAAATTATACCGTGTGTTCCATAAAAGTGTTGACATAGGTATTTAACATGAGAAAACCTTTTTTGGTAAATAAAAACTGTCCAAGTCACCATATTGTAACGATCCCAAGGTCACGCCGCGGGCGACGTCCACAGGTATCTAGCAGAAAGGTCGAGACCCGTTCGCTGCCCTTTCTATTGTACCGATGCGTCGAAGATACGAGAATATTACAGAGCTTAATATCTCTATTCTATAAGCCCGAGCAGAAAGACCTTGATTACAGTCTGATAAGTGAACATAAATATTTGGTGGAAATAAATATTGTGTAAATAAATATGCTCAGTGTTTAAGTTTTTTTTAATAATTATTTTATGAAATTATTAAATGTCCGAGACACGTTATTCAACAATATAAATTGTTCGGGTTGTAATTTTCTTTCATAATTACAATTGTTGAAGAACTAATCAGTATAACTTATACCGTGTGTTCCAAAAAATTGTTGATATTGGTATTTAACATGGGAAAACCTTTTTTGGTAAATAAAAACTGTCCGGCTAAAAACCAAGTACAGTGTAGTGATCCTAAAGACAAAGCCGCGGGCAACGACCATAGGTATCTAGCAGACAGGTCAAGACACGCATTGTACCGATGCGTCGAAGATACGAGAATATTCCAAAGCTTAATATCTCTACTATATAAGCCCGAATAGAAAGACCGTGAGAACAGTCTGATATTAATACTCGTAGTGAACGTAGTGTTAAATGTTTAAATAAATATTCTTAGCGTTTAAGTTTTTATTAATAATTATTATACTTAAATTAGTGTTTATAGTTGTTTATTCATAGTATTATTATCTTTTATTATTCATATTTCGTTTATTAAACTTTGTTATATAAATATTCGTTTTCAAATATTTATGCACTTCACCTAAATAAATAAACGTTACAATATTGTACAGGACAATACTACATGTATTTCTAAATTTTATTTAGTACAGATTACTACATTTTAATAGCATCATTGAATGAAATTTAAAAAGTCGTATTCTAGAAATCCTAATTCACGCTCATATGTTAAAAACTCACATTCGAGAAATTTGACCAAAAGCAATACCTCCTTTATCTATATATTGATTGGCGGGAGGTAAAATCTGAAAGCATATTTAATAAGTAAGTTGGGATCGAATTGAGAACCTTTGACTCTATAGGCCGTTATTCTAACCTCCTGTTCAATATGGTGCTTTAGTTTTTAACCGGAGAGTTTTTTTTTTTAGCAAAAACTGTTTTTTCATGTTAAATGCCTATGACAACATTTTTTGGAACACACCGTATATATTTTTGAACGATAGATTATTTTTTTAATTTTAACAGATTAGGTTTCCAAAACTATAAATAATGTTTACAAAATAGTAAATAAATAAGTTTTATTTTACTGACTGGGGAAACGGTAAGTTAATAGTAACTTTCCAACAATTAAAATTTTATTTAAGAATGACAGCAGTTTTCAAATAAATAATTGAAATATTTGTTTGTTATTGTAAAAAACATAATCATTGCGGGCAGTAAGTGTTTTGTCTGTTTAGAATTATTGGAAATCTCGACTTCTTCTCAATCTTCAAAATGAAGTCAGACGCACGCATGGCAGAGCAAAAGGTACTGATCACGATATGTTCAACTATAAGTTAAACTCATAATGTCACCCAAAATGTATATATTTTTTATTATAATGTCTTAATCTAATTCATTTTCTTTATAATATTTTTGTAAATTGACTCCAAATAAGGAACCACTGGGAGCAGTACTGAAGTTTATAGCGTACGAAAGAAAAAAATTAAGTATTAACGAGGTAAGTACGAAATACATTATGAAGATGATTACCATTGTTGGTTTTAATAAACATGTTTATAAGAACATGAAACTTCTTCGATAGCATGAGCATGAGAGCAAAACAAAACAAATTCGCATGGTAATCTTTTCATCCTCCTTAAACACCGCTCGCGTTTCAACTGTTTGATTAATCTGCTGTTTGACCCTGGTCGTGCCCGGAGCACAGCGCTCTTGATTAATAAAACAGATCACTCGTTATCTGCAGTAATTAATGATAGCAGCTCGACTTTTAATGCCTCCTTGTGACAGAATTGTCATCATTTATTCTGGAGTGCAGTGCAATTGTTTCGCGGACGCAAGCGACGTGGTTTCCTCGCGTAATTGTCTTTTTTCACAAGAGGAATTGTATGACAGATAAAGGGAAGTCTGCAGTTCGTGGATGTCTGGATGTGGATGTTGGAGTATGAGTTGCAGGAATGAACATGCACGAAGTACGTAATAGCTTGTGTATGAGAAATATCATTATGGAGAATTCATATGCTAACCAAGTTGAACTCAAACAGATCAATATCTAATTGTTAATAATACTTTAGGAAATAATAAGTATAGTAAAGGATGGCTTATATTCAAATAAATTGCAATTTTCTGTCAATTAAAGCCAGGGTTGTTAAGAAAAAGCCACTATGGTTTAAACCAGTGGTTTAAACCGGTTTAAACCGGACTGGTTTTTATATAGTTTTAACCAGTGGTTCTTATTAAAAATAATAGTAAAAAATACACTTTTTGATTTGTGTGTTCTGCATTGTGTTGCATTCGTAAGTTAGAAAGTTATACTTGTATTTATATTATTAATAATAGGTACAATAAATTTACAGAGACAAACTTATATATTCGAAATATTGAAAACTATTTATACATTTTTGTATTTAGACATTTTTGTCTTTATGTTATTATAGAATGAAGTAATTGCCAATTGAGCTATCATATTTTTATATTCGTATTAGGGCCGGTTTTATATAAAAATTTAATACCCATTTAAATTTATAGTTCAGTAAATTCTTTTTTTTTTTCATTAAATACACATCGTTTTAATTTATTAAATGATGATTTTATCATTCATTCGTTTATCATTTGGACTAGATGATGAAAATTTGCTGTGCAAGTAGATTTAAATGGGTATTAAATTTGTTTATAAAACCGGCCCTTAGTGTATTTGACTCAAAATATTAACTAATATGTATTTATTTAATTTTAAGTAATTTAAACCACTTTCAGCCGGTTTAAACCAGTTTCTTCCGGTTTAAACCAATTTAAACCACTGGTCTGGCTTTTATTACAAAAAGTGGCTTTTATAACAACCCTGATTAAAGCACCTGTTAATAAAGGTTATAGCTATTAATATATCTATGATTGTTATGACTATGCGTAACATAACCACCGCAGATGTTAATTAATTTCAAGATATCTAAGGCCTGGTATGATTCATAACGTCAGTGACTTATCAATCTTTTATCGGTTTCAGAAAATGAATGTGGTATTAATAAATATTATTTTATAAAAATTCTCTTGTCAATAAACTTTTCGTGATCAAATCTGTATGGGTTGGTATGACGACATGGTTAATGTTATTTTAACCAATTGTCCCATGTTATTTTGACAAGTCAGTACAGTAATAATATTACAGTACAGATACAGTTATGACATAGTTAACACCTATTATTTGTCTTATTGCATTTAAATAATATGTCGGCTGGATGGCTGAGCGAGCTAGCGCACATCTCTAACTCGCTGTGACGTCATTCGAACTTGAGATCGTAGATTCAAGTCCAGAGACCGACAATGTGTGATTTGTCGTAAAATAAAAAACAGCTACTTGTGTATCACACTCGGATGCTATAGACTTGCCATCTATACATCTTAAATAGAAGTAGCGCTGGCATGAAACAATCGACAGTACGGTAGTTAAAACTGCGGCTCGGTGAGTTCGGTTGCTCTATGCTTCGCTTGGGAGATACAGAGTGCACATTATTATTATATATTTAAATAATATAGGTCTTTAGGATACAACCCAGGGCCGTATTTAGGATCTGTAGGCCCTTAGGCTGAACCTGTGATGTGGACCCTAGGAGATAAGATGTGGATTGATTTTATAATTTTAAATAAATATGTTAGGAAAATGCTAGATAATACACATTTCCTGCTTTATTTAAAACTTATTTCATTTGAAAGTGAGATCATTCTATGGCAAATATAGTTTTTAATTTACGCGAAAAGTACTTTTCGAACAGCGTAGTGTCTTTCAGAACTGCCGATTGCAATAAAAAAAGGTGTGCACAATTAGATTTATAGTAGTTCTATAATCAAAATTTTAACATTCTGCGGCTAATCGTTTTTGACTTACGGGAAAAATTTAAAAAAATCCTTCAAGTAAAGTGACCTTTTGGCACGCCGATTGCAATAAAAAGAGGGGCGCACAACTAGATAGTATAGCAGTCCCACATACAAAATGTCAATATTCTGCAGTTAATCGTTTGTGGATTAAGCGAAAAATTCAAAAAACTCTCCGAGTAAAGTGCCCTTTTGGCTTTGAGTTATTCGAGATAAGTATATGCGTATGTAAAGTGTCACGTCGAAACTAGACAAAATGGATTCAGGGATGGTCAAAACATATATTTCCCTTGAAATCTGTAATACAGTAATGAGTAGGTGAGTATATTAAATAATCAGACTTAGAAATGAAAATATCAAATAATTTATTGGCTAATTGGTATGCCTATATGGTATATTTAATACTAATGTACTTAATGATAATATCTTCAAAACTTAGTTGTCTTAAAATATCATTTTCTGATTAACGCCAAAACGTTGAGTCTGTCTTCTAACAAGAAGGTTCGAAGTTATCAGCTATCAGCTGTCCTATCCACGGAAGGGTTCAACTGAATTGAGACCAAATTAGCCCACATAAAATACCTGCGTCGAACGTTGACGTCTCTTAGAGAGTGCCCACAGCACATTAAATATGAAAACAGACATGTTTTATTTTCGTGTATTTAAAATTAACAAAAAATTTTTTTGGCAACCTCTCTGCAAGGAATCTACAGCCAATTGTGAGTTCCGAACCATTCGAACACAGTGTTATTCTTATTTTGTTAAAAATTGACAGGATTTGCCGAGGATTATATTAGCAGGTAATAATCATTTATGGAAAGGGTGATTCGTAATCTTACATGTAGCAGAAAAAGGATTAACAATAATTTGGCTTGCAAATCTAGAGATTAAAGAAACTGTTATTTCAAAGAAAAATATTGTCAGTGACCAAACCGATGTAATCCATTCGCCTCTACTTAATTAGAATTTTTTTATGATGTTCATAAATGTGATATTTTCTTTTGTTATTCATAAACATTATGCATTTTAAAATATAAATATTTACAAAAATTCAATTTGTTATTGAAATAATCCCACGCCAATGGTAGATTGCTTTCCCATTTATGGTTTACGCCCCTAGTTTATTGGATCAGTGCAGTTTTGAACTTGGTTGACATGGGGTAGGTATAGCTACTATAACCCAGAACTGCACAGGGCAACTGGTAGGCCAGGCATGGGAGAATGATTGACAGGTCCTTTTCTATTTTGGACGAGCTATAGATCTCACACTTTACTTAGTTCGAACAGATCGAACCAACCAAGTGAGTTTTTTATATATTTAATAAGTAATACGATAAGAAATATGTTAACCAATATTAAACTATGAGAAGAATTAATAGCTATTTTTATAACGAGTACAAAAAAGTGCAAATTATAACAGAGTTTGTTATCCGAGCAAGCAAATTGGCGAGGCAATTAAAAGTACTTTTTCCCACATAATTACGGTATTCTAGATAACATCCTGTCCATTTGATCGACAATATATTAATTTGGTGCAAGAATTTAAATAATTGGAATATTAGTTCCTTGAGAAAATCGTTTCCATTTTGAAGTTTCCGTAACATCTAGAAATTTATTGATTTGAATAAAAGTTGGAATATGTTGGAAATATCAACATCATTACTCAACGAGACCATTTTTTGTTCGCAACATTTGTTTGCAAATGTCACAAAACAGAAAAATCAAAGAAACAAACAAATATCAGAAGGAAACAGCATCTGTTTACTTCTTTGTCATTCTTATGCGCATTTGTTCGCACCATAAATACAAAGGCACACATGAATGCTGTTTTCATTTATCACGCCTCGTCCCCTACGGTTAAAGCAAATTTCAGGAACTCTTATTCAGGAACTCTTATTTTGCCGTTCTGTCGTCCTACCGAATATTATCACATTTGTAATGTTTATGACGTTGTCTGCTTTCATTTGTTTCAAAAATTTTTTTTACTATGCCGTTATAAAGAGCAGATCCTTATTTAGCAAATGTGTTCCTTTTAAATATACCTTTTTTTAATACTTGGTGAACCATTTTATTTTTCACAAGTATCGGTTAAAATAATAATTTTATCAATAAATAAATTTAACAAATCTTGGGTGGGATTCTATAACTCCGGTTACTATCATTTGAACTTATTATGATATCAATTACAAAATATACTTGCTATTCTATAACAGTACTGGTTATTTATGGTTGATACGTACTTACATATAGTCATAAATGTATAAATAACACTCTACAAGTCTACACTGATAATGAAATGTCTTAAATTCATTGCAAATTTGAATTTTCGCCATGGTGGCATTTAAAGTTTGACGTTTGTAATTGATATAATAACAAGTACAATTGTTATTTGTAGTTGTTATGAGTTATGGAATTCCACCCCTTATTTCTCAAAGATTATAATCCATTTTCTTACATTTCTAAATCACAAAATCAGGACACATTGCAAAGGATTCTAATACATGCAGGGGAAAATTGTCTAAAATGATTGCTCGAGGTAAAATGATCCTATGCTGTTTCTGCTAGGAATAGCCCTCCACGTAGTAATTCTACTTAGAATAGGGCCGGATTAACTACTATTGGAGCCTTATGCAAATGAAAATTTAGGGTCCCCCTTTTATATGTATTATAATTTAAAGACATAGTTTAGATGTACATAGAAATAAAACTTTTTTCTGTATGTTTGAATGTCCTTATTGTCTTTGTTTCAATAAGTTTTGATAAGTATCGAAATATTTTTATAGGTACATTATTATTTTAAATACATAATTTTTGACAGGGTATAATCAAAATCATATGTTTCAAAATACGGAAATTATTGTTTAATAATGATACAAAATTTGATCACTTTAAGTTTTATTTACAATTTTTAAAATAAGATTAATAATTAGTTCAAATTCTTTATTTCTTTTTACCAGCTTTATTACTGCGTTTCCTAATTTCATTATTAACAACTGCGTTATTTGCTTCATAAGTGATTTACAAAAATAATTTTAGTAGCTTAATTAATGTGGAATATGATAATTTTCTGTACTTAATTTAAACATGTCTAGCCTTGATTGTAAGTATTAGAATAATTTGAAAAAGTTCAGTCTTTATCGGGAATCGAACCTAGAACTTAGGCCTTTTTGGAGCATACTGTAGGATATCAGTGAATAGAAAACCATTCAGGTTTAAGTTTGACACGCGACACCTGTGAATATATTACAATAAATATTACATGTTGTTTTTAAGTACAAATTAAATATATCAATGGTAATAAATGGTCTGGTTTGATTCCTTTATGTTCTGTCTGGAACGTTTGATCATCCTCTTCTACGATTAATAAACTAGAAACATCATTTTTAGTTTACTTTTAAATACAGAACATTACTCATTAGATTGACATGATTTGTATAAATGCTTGTATTGATAAAATCATCAGTAACAAAAATCCTGTCAGAATCCGTGATGAGTTTGAAATATTGGGTAATTTAATAAGTAGATAATATTGGAGCTGGTGAGTAAATGAGATTAGCAAGCACTTAGTTCAACACAAGTGAAGAGTAAAAAGGGAGCGAAGGGCTGATTTCCCTCGGTAAGGGCTCGGGCCTTAATCATGCCCTCAGTCCTTCACTCCAGCGGAGAGTAAAGATCAACCGCAGGATCTAAACGTGATATCGAGAACGACCAGTAAACAAAACAAACCGCGGAAAATTGTGTTTCAAGTTTAAACACCTATGTTACATACCTTGTTAATGGGCAGTAAAATGTGGAATATATTAAAATTTTAAATCTTAAATCTTTATAGTTATTTATGATATAAGTGTTAAAAGTGACATTTTATGAGTGAGTGGGGAAGTTTATGAAACGAGGCGAAGCCGAGTGTAACAAACCCCACGAACGAAATAAAATCACTTTTAACACAAATATCATACACTATTTTTCCTACGATCCTAGTTATGTATTAACAAATAAAAACTATGCATTATAGAATGACATTTATGACAGGTCATAATGTATTTGTTATGAACAACTGAACATAAGAAGTGTTAAAAGTAAATTTGTTTTTTACTTTTAATTCGTTGTCAATGACAACGTGTTAAAAGTAATTACTGTGTTATAAACTGTTATTTTTAACGGTTGCTTAGCAAGTTAAAAATAACAGTTTATAACACAGTAAATACTTCTAAAACGTTGTCATTGACAACGTGTTAAAAGTAAAAAACAAATTTACTTTTAACACTTCTTATGTTCAGTTGTTCATAACAAATACATCATGACCTGTCATAAATGTCATTCTAAAATGCTTAGTTTTTATTTAGTAATAGGTACATAACTGGGGTCGTAGGAAAAATAGTGTATGATATTTGTGTTAAAAGTTATTTTATTTCGTTCGTTATATCATAAATAACTATTTTTACATATGTATTTGGCTTGACAACTACCTACTTGAAATATTACTACTTGAGTTGATATTCGGTTATTACTACTTGACTTGATTACAAGTCAACTTATGACAGTAGCTTTTTAAATTTTTAGCATGATCTCTACAGATACCTTTTTTACTAAAACTAAAATATGTAAATGTAGCCATTTTTTAGATACTTTATTTCTCCCTTTACCTCTTTCTTATTAGCTTACGGTACTCTTTTATGGGACAATTATACTCATGCATGCTATTTACAAAAATAGAATAGTATAAGTGTTGAGTAACAGAACACAGGCAATCTTATTTAAAAAATTTGAAAATTATGCCATTATAATGCGATTTTATTTACAATAACAACACACTTTTTGAAATTCAAAGAAATATATATAAATTTATGTGGTATCCACTAATGACTATAAAACTTGAAAATATAATTCGAATATCTATATTTTTTCACCATACTTGTGTAAAAGTATAGTCTTTTAGTGTATTATATCCCAATTTTTTTTATTCAAATTCAATAATAAAATTCGTAGCAAAATCTATGAAGAATTATTTTTCTTGTTGTTTCCCTTTTTTTGTTTAATCTTGTTATGTCTCGTTTGAAAGCAAGAACCAAGGGAATAATAATCGTAAAACCCTATTATTGAAGTCAACAATGATAATAAATTTGTTATTGTAGTATTAGAACTGTACGTTTAACGAAAAACATTTCACATTTCTAATTTACAAGATAAAGAACAGATCTAAGAATTTCATTCGAATACCTATATTTTTTCACCGTACTTGTGTAAAAGTACAGTCTTTTAGTTTATTGTACCCCATTTTTTTTTTTATTCTACTTTAATAATAAAATTTGTAGTATAAATTAAGAATTATTCTTCTTACTTAAGTTGTTGTTAGTTTCGTTTTTTATGTTTAATCTTACTGTGTCTTGTTTTAAAGCAAGAACCAAAGGAAAAATAATCGTAAAACCCTATCATTGAAGTCAACAATGATAATAAATTTGTTATTGTAATATTAGAACTTTATGTCTGCCGAAAAACATTTCACATTTCAAATTTACAAGATAAACAAAAAATATCTTTTTCATAATACTTGTATCTTGTATCAACAATAATATTTACCCACTCATCCCTCAAATATCCTGGAATAAGGGATACCCACGCGTAACCCATAACCTAATTCAATAAAATATGAAATTTTACAGCCAAGACCTGTCTGGGAGTCCCCAGTTAATTTAAAATCTTAGTGTTTGTCCCCAAATCCAATCCCAGATATCACTGCCGCCCTCGAAATAATCGTAAAGGGCTGGAACGCCCTGCGCATATAATACCTGCTTTAATTAAACACCTTAGCTGCGTTCGTCTTACCCCAGGGGCCGATATTTCATTAGTTCAATTCCAGGTGAAAAAACGCAGCCGATCGCGCGAACAGACTGGAATTCTAACGATTCGGCATGCTAATAAAGTGGGGAGATGAAGTGGTGAAATTGAACGAAAGAGTTCCAATGAGTTAGTTAAAAAGTTGTTAGGGGATGTTTTTATACCGCAGGAAAGTTTACGCAAAAATCTGTTGCTTCATTTCACAAAATTGGTATTTGCTAGTTTCAAACTTTCAATATATGGCGAGAAATCATAGGTTAATGCACATAACCGGAAAATCGCCTATGGTACGAAGTGTGTAAAATAGTATATTGTGTTATTAAGAGTAAAAGTGATACTTTGTGTGGCGAACATGGAAGTTTGCACGACGAGCAAAGCGAGTCGGACAATTGCATGCGAGGCAAACAAAAAACACTTTTACTCTGAATAACACATTCTATTTTTTCTTCAAACGTAGAAATTTTAAAAATGAATTACTATTTGACGTTTAATATGTAGGTTACCTGACAATTATTCATAATTTTTAGTAACTTCATTCTTAGGTTATCTAGTTTTTATAGTGACATTTAGAGCGATATTACAGATTTCTATTGTACAAGTTACTTCTTATTGGTTGATTCTACATACGGCGGCGAAGAAATGAAATGGCGGCTAGAATAAAAAATTATATTACGGCATGGTAGAAATTAAACTTCAACCTTGTCAATCACGTCACAGAAAATGTCACTTTTATGACGTTTGAAGAAAAAATACCTTTTGCATGAACTTGGTTCCCGGAATCGTTGTACTCATCCTAGAACAGATCGTTCCCACACTTGATATGTAATAGTCCTTTACAATAAAAATGCGAAACATAAACTACGTGCATGAGTTTTTGTTTGAAGTACGAGCGAGCAACGCCAACTAGTATTTCATTTAAGCGTATGCACGGAAGTTATTTCTGCGTAAGTATTGTACAAGATTTTTTGTAACGAACGAATTACTTATAAAACGTAATTAATACAAATGTAAAATTGTCATTTCATCGTCAATAAAGCGAATAAACCTTCGTTGCTATTGACTTATGCCATTGTTCACCGTTGTTATTGTTTGTTTGTGTTGCTAATAGATAGCGCTAGTAGTATTAAAGGTCAAAATTAGCATTGAAATTTCTAATTTAATTTAGATAATTTTTATTCTTTTAACTAATTGTCGTCAATTATCGTGTTCTTATATAATAACACTGTTAAGCTACTCGATCAAAGTAGTCTCCGTTGAGACAATAGTGTGTGAAATTAAAACAATAGCGGGAATATGGTCTTTTGGTTGGCTGCGGGAAACATTATAGTTTCTAGATAGTAAGTACGAAAATAACTATTTTGTAGCATTACTGACAATACGCTTTTAACATTTTTCGAATGAGATTTTAAAAGAAAACAATTTTTAAAAAACATAAATGAGTTATTGCTGTCTAAAAAAGGGGTAATGCTTGTAACAGCACTAGTGTTTTGTACTGTACTGTACCTGGAAAATAGAGTTGGAAAACAGCATTTTGATTTTGATTAAATTCTCTGTATGTTTACATGAGATTAACAGTTGATGTTTACGTTACTATGTAATTTGTTTTCCCACGTATTTCAGTTTGTTGAACTATGAGGTGTGTAAATTAATAATAAGACTGACAACGTAACGTTCGATCTGGTAACACTTGGGACGCGGGACTTAGAGAGGAGGCAAGTGAACTTATTATATGTCGTCTTCAGTATGAGTTTAAACTCGCTAGTCATTTGGTTATGCTTATGCGTAGCAATTTTGTTCGTATAACAGTTTTTTTTTGTGCGTTCTAAAATGAATAACGTCAATTTCAAACTACGGTGTGCTATCAGGTTTTGCTTCAGACTTGGGCATAGTGTACTAGAAAAATTTACAAAACTTAAGCAGACCTACGAAGACCAGGTTTTTCGGTGTTTTTTTAGGCATTTGCAACAGGAAAAGAGTTGATTGAAGATAAAACAGCGGAAGACTTTTATCTTTAAGACCTGATGAAAATGTCAACAGAATCTGGGATCTTGTGCATTTAGATCGTCGGTTGATAGTATTGAATTACTGGGGAAAAGTTACTTTTTATTCACATCACCGTTCATCAGATGTTGAGTAATTCATTGGGGATGAGAAAAATCTGCCCAAAAATTGTTTTAAAAAATGAAACCAATAAAAACAGTACTGTGGCACCTCAGTCTCCTTATTCGGCTGACTTGAGTTCTTGTGATTTTTTCCTTGTCCTGAGATTGAAAAATCACGTCAAGGTAACTAATTTTGGGACATTTCAAAACATTTACACGGTTGTAACCGACAAGCTGAAGATGATTCCAGTAAGACAGGAAGAATCGTCTCCAGCACTGTGTGGCTTCCCGAGGAATTTATTTTGAGGCATACACTATTGAATTGTAATTCTATTCGAACAATTTTTTTTAAATCAGTCTTAAATTAACTTAATTTACATACCTCGTGTGTAGAAATGAGAAAAAGGAAAACATGACACCTTAAGAAACAAAAGAATGCAGATCAAGAAGATACGTATTGCTTGGAAGCTGTTACCTATTGAATTCATTACCGTGAAGTGTGTTCGGTATGTCACCATAATCGAAGAATTTTTACGCAAGCTCTAAAAAATTGAATTCAAGAAATGTCTGGTTGAACCACAGCCCACACAGCTCGAAATTTAAAGGCTATTTTGAGGAAGATGTTCCCCGGCCAAGTGACCTCTGTAAGAGGCAACTTTTCGTAACCCTGCGCTCGCCGAATTGAACGCCCTGTGACTATTTCTTTTGTGGGTATCTAAAGACTGAAGTGTGCATCGTCCCTATAAATACTGGAGGATGTAATCCACTTGGAAATAGCCCTCATATGAAAAGAAATGCTTCATATACGCCTACAGCAGTATATTGACAACAGCCACCACTTGAAAGATTTTTTTTATGCTAGGTGATTTAGTTGAAGAAAGTAAAAATAAAAGTTTAATATATCCACTAGTTTTTTTAATTTATCTTCAAAACTAGGGACATTGTTTCGTCCAATCCTGTAGTTAACGCTAAATCTCACTTTTCCTTCAATTTCGAGTTGAATCCTGCTAATCAGCCAACCTCTGCTCAGCTTTTGTTTGTTCAAAAGAGTATGCTTGCATTAAAATTTAATGCATTTCCATTAACAATAATCCCAAACAGCAAATAAAACAAATCCGTTCAGTTATTAGTTTTGAAACAATAGTTAGCACAAAATTCCATCAATTAGCCGATGCTGACGGGAATTTATTGTGTTATTTGCAGGGATGTGCTGGCTCGCCATTGTTGCAAACTTTGATGGCGAGAGTTGTAATATTCAAAAGTAGAATTAATAGAGATGCCTCTGTAAAGATATTATTAGTTCAGCGGGTTTGTACGAGCCATGGATGCTTATCAAACTTTCCAAATCATTCGTACTTTCCAACAAGATGTTTTCCCAGAACGTGATTTCTGTATTCATTTTCTCACTCGGGTTTTATCATTAATATTGTTTCGTATTCACATTCTTTCATTAAAACTTGTTTTAATAACAACACCTTCGACATTTGGTACTAGTAAATATCGCTTAGGATTCACAATCAAGAAGTCATGGGTTTAAATCCCGCAAGGGTAACGATTCGTGCCTTTTTATCATTGTACCATCCTTATTCGATTGTTTATAGACCTTAGGGCCGATATTTTTTACTTCTGGTGAAAAGGCCGGTTACCTTTACCATCAGTTTAAAGAAAAGTTATCACATCGAAATCGTAAATAATAAATAACATATTTTTACAACATTCGACTATTTTTCTATTTACTAAGGTTTAAGACTGGTTCGATTTGATAACACTTGGGACACGGGACTTGAAGAGGAGGCAAGTGGCTATGTTATATGCCTTCAGTATCAGTTTGAACTCGCTAGAGCCATTTGTCGATAGAGATATTTTTTGTCAAACAGTTTTTATCTTCTGCGTTATAAAAATGAGTAACGTCAATTTCAAATAAGGGTATGCTATTAGGTTTTGCTTCAGATTTGGGCATAGTGCAATGGTAACTTTTACAAAACTTAAGCAGACCTATGGACAGTGTTATTTCAAGGGGTCCGGTTTTTCGGTGATTTTAGGCATTACCAGAAGGAAATGAGTCGACTGAAGATAAAACACAATGCAGAAGACCTTCATCTTCAAGAACTGATGATTAAAAAAAAGGAAATTTTGGCCAGTAAAAACATTTTTGTGGATCCTCAGTGTCCTTATTCGTCTGACTTGAGATTTGGGGACTTTTTCCTCTTCCCAAGATTAAAAAATCACCTCAAGGTAACTCATTTTTGAACACTTCAAAACATTTAAATGGCTGTAACCGACCAGCTGAATGTGATTCCAGTATCCGAGTTCCAGCAATGTCATGAGGATAGGAAAAACCGTCTCCAGTACTGTATTATAATTATTGATAAGATTTTACACACATCAAAATACATCAAAATTGCAGTCTCTATTGATCAGATTCTACTGTTTAAGCATTTAGGAATAACCAGCGTATATGAAAAATAAAAAAATATGTTCCTCTTACATTTCTACAAGGCACGTACTAATACAATATGGTATCTCACAATTCCATAAAGGAACATAGAGTAGGTAAAATCGAAATGATAATTCAATCTGTGTCTAATACAATTTTACATACATTTTAGTTGGTTCCGAACAACTAAAAAAAAAATGGTTTGTTCGAACCATCAGTTCAAAACTATTATGTTTTTACGTCTAAGAAAGCAAAATTAGAACTCACTTTCATTAAATTTATGTATATTTTATTTTTGACAACTTATGTCAATTTTTGGATGCGATATTTTTCCGTTAATCGACGTTTAAGGTAACCGATACTTTAACCAGATGTGAAAAAATCGGCCCTTTAGTAATTTAGTCACAAAATAGTTATACATACAGAAGCGACACTCCGTGTCGGTACCTTTCATGTTACCCTATTCAGTTCTATGACCTTGGAGCATTGTATAGACCTTTAAATTTGTTGACCTCCTCTATCTCTCCCTATAAGATGTGACGAAATTTTCCGATTTTAAACAATGAGCCCTTTAAATTTGTTGCCTTTCCCCAACTCTCTCTAATTTTCGTTTCTCTGTCTTACTGTCGCTTCTGTATAAACCTATTCTGTGTTTAAGTTAAAATGTAAGTAAAATTTAAGGATAAGGTTACTTAAGGCCTTGTTCCATTTGGGATAATTGTGCCTTATTGTAATAAAAGGTATTTAATCATTAGGGCAAAGTATGTATTTTACTGATTCTAATGTAATTTTTAAATGGATGACACCAAAGACTTTTTATATCTTTTTCTTTATAATTTTATTAAATTCTCTATACGTGTACATTCGACTTACATTAAAATAGGTCTGTGATATTTTTTTACCTTGTTTTCCGCTGATCATCTTTCCGAAAATCCACAGAACTAACATCACAGAGATCACGATTTCAGTTTTCCAAATTACATGCTATGAATGTCAGTCGGTAAGAGGATTTTGTTCCGAGTACTCCAGTTTCCCTCTGTTGTTAAACTGAACCATTAACACGCTAGTAGTAGTAGTAGTAGTAGTACTCTACTTAACCACTTGAGCAGAGTCACCTCTGTTCTCTAAGTGTACGATGAGACAATGGCATCATAAGGCACTTATATCCAATTGTACCAACAAGGCTTAAATTTAAAGATCACTTTAAGGAAAGTATGAAATTTTGATGTAAACTAGTTTCGGGAAAATATACTACGGTTTTATTATATATTTTATTTTATTGTCACAAAAGAAAACGAAACTGTTTTCAAAATATTAATAATTCACATGGCCGACGCACAGTGCCGGATTAAACCATGTGGAGGCCCTTAGGCAATCGAAATCTCGGGGCCCCCTCCCCTAATAAGTTTATGATTTTACTACCCAACAATTTTAATAAAATAATATACAAAAAAATAACATATTGTTAAAAAATTAATAGAATATACCTTTACTCACTAGTGGAATATTCAAAAAATAATAAAAAATATTTTGAGAGTGTATCAGTAATATTAAGATAAGCAGGGCCGTGCCTAGCCAATTTTGCGTCCGAGGCAAATTCTGTTATTTGCGCACCAACAACAATAATGACAATATAAAACATACTAATATACATACCTATATTTAGGTTTTTATAAGCATACACTACAGCGTAAGCAATAGCTGTGGCAATGGTAAGGAACGACAGTACGACATAAATTCAAAACTAGATTACCCAAGTAAAACTCAAATTCGCTATCACACAAAATCATTCTACAGGTTTCTCTGACGGGAGAAATAATGATTCATGTTAATCTATATTTAAAAATATGACATACGTATTTTTTTATTTCGCAAAAAAATACTGCATATAGCCACAAAAAATTCACAAAGTTCCAAAAATATACTCTCGCGAGAAACAGTAGTATAAAGTGACGTCACGCTCACTGCTTAGAAAGAGAAGTCTGGAATGAGTGAAACAGGCGTAGTGATAATACCTGACGTATTTCGTTTCTTTCTGAATACACAATAACTTCTTCAAAATTAGCGGCGTCAAAGACAAACATTCGAATTATGTATGAAAAGACAAACGTTCTTCACAACTACTTGTTTACGACTGTTGTGCGCATGCGTTAGTCGTACGGCTTTCGTCAGCAAAATAGCGTTCGTTTTGAACACAGTGAATTTTTAATTGATAATTAGTAATATTAAAATGTCAATAATTTGACATTTTTCTATTTTATTATATTCTATTCACAACTAAAATTAAGATGCAACATGTTTTTTTAAAAAAGCAGGATAGTGAAACAGGCCTATTTATACAAAGGCAAAAGCTACCGCAGTTCGGCATACTGTATGAGTTAAAAAAACCTAGACTTATAGTTAATAATAAAATAACAAATTTAGTTCATTTTCAATTTTTTTTTTGCATCTTACATCGATTTCAAAATCATATCAATATTATTTGTATCCAATATAGAGGAGCGCGGGGCCCCTAAAAGACACGGGGCCCGTAGGCAATTGCCTACTCTGCCTAATGGGTAATCCGGCACTGCCGACGCATTTAAAATGTTACAATATAATTTAAAAGAATTATTATACATGTAAGTCATACATATTTTTTCATATTTGATATTTAAGGTATCATTATAAATAAGCATATTAATCATATATTCATGATTAAAAGCAATATCGCGAACAATAAATGAAATGCTTCGGCGTATGACAAAAGCGGACCATATGGTATTTTTTGTTACACAAGCGCACCAAAATATGTTACATAACCGCACCAGGGTTTATATTTGAAATGTTCATATTTTAATTAATTTAATGTAACTATTTATTTAAAGATGGAATAAAATCCTTCATATCCAGTAGAAGTCAAAACAAGCAAGTCTAAATTTGTATATCCATTACTTAAAAGGTTAGGCTAGGTCAAATTAGGTTAGGTCAGGTTCTGCAAGGTCAGGATAGGTTAGGTTAGGTTATGTTAGGTCAGGTTAGGTTAGGTTACCTTAGGTGAGGTTAAAGTAGGTTAGGTGAGGTTAAAGTAGGTTAGGTCAGGTCAAATTAGGTTAGGTTAGGTAAGTTAAGTTAGGGTAGGTTAGTTCAATTCAAGGTTAGGTAAAATTAGATTATGTTAGGTTAGCTCAAATTAAATTAGGGTAGGTCAGGTTACATTAGGTTAGGTCAGGTTAAATTAAATTAGGACAGGTTAGGTTAGGTTAGGTCAGGTTAGATTTGTTTAAATCAGGTTAGGTCAAGATAGATTAGGTTATATTAGGTTAACACAGGTTATATTAGGTTAGGTTAGTTTAGATTAGGTTAGGTTAAGTCAGGTTATGTTAGGTCAGGTTAAATTAGGTTAGGTTAGTTATAGTTCATGAAAAAGTGTTTGCAAATTTATTGACCCTTAGGAAAATAAAACTTTGAATACTTCACAGTTTAGAAATTGTACCGGCGCAACTATATATTAATAGTCATCGAACATTCTTTTTACCAAACCGTTGTTCATGTTTTTAAAGACTCATTAGTATCTACAACCGTAGTTAATTTATGAAAGAGTGTTTACAAATTTTCATTGTCGTTCATGAATGTAAAAAAGCGGTGTCCGGAAGAAGGGATGGAAGGCAAGGACGAGAAACTAAATTAGGCGGAAAATAAATTTGAGTAATTTCCGCAATGAGGCCTATTGTACAACCAAATGATTTCTAAGTGCGGCCATCTGATATTTTTCATAACTCGTGCCCTAAATATTTTCGACGTTGTCATTCCGCTAAAATATGATCTTCATCTACTTAATATCTCGAATTATGACTCGTATATCACTGGATTTTTCACCGTAATTTAAATTTATTTCTGGAACGAAGTAGGGAGTAAATTTTTATGGAAAACAAAAGAGTTTGCAAATTGGGATATATTTTAACAAATTTTAAAATAAAAACGTTAAAAAACACAAGAAAGGACACTACTAGCGCTCAAAATCTAACATGAAAGAATAAATCACCCCAATTCTGTAAAGAAGTTGCTAGCTTTTAGTAACGTTACTAAAAATGTTAAGCAATACAAATATATGTAAATGCTGTAATTTTCATATTTTATTTAGTGTCTACTATTTTTATTGGCTAATGATGTTAGTAACGATGCTAAGAGCTAGTAACTTCCTTACAGAATTGGGGTAAATATTAGAACAAAAGTAAAGGATTTGAAAATTGGGATTTTTTGAGCAAATTTTAAAATAATATCAGTTTTAAGGATTTCAAAATTTATAGAACAATATCTAATATGGACTGTGTTGCCAGTGCTATTACAAATGTACTAGATTTAGTACATTCTGTAAATTCTAGTAGTCTAGTATATTTTACCTTTTTTTTACCTACATATTCAAAAAGTTACATGTTTTTTTATATTATGTCCATAGTCTACTTAGTTTTATAAATATTTTTATTATTTTCGTATTTCAGATCATTTCTAATTTTCAGTATTAGAAAAGGGGGCGTATTTCTTAACTTGCAGATATTTAAAAGTATCTAAGAATCTAAGATATAGAAAAGTGTCTAAGATACTTTTATGTATCTTAAGTAATTATATTAGATACTTTTAAGAAATATTTGTATTTTAAGATACTTAGATTAAAAAGAATCTAGATACTTAAGTATCTTTAACAAATTTATGTAAGTAACTTTTAAAAGTATCTAGATATTTTTTAAAAGTATCTTTCCCAGCTCTGACTATAAGCTCTAAGACTAATGTATAAAGAACGTACTATTAATAAAAGATAAAAAACAAAACTAAAAGCAAAACTGTATATTTAAAGCAATAAACCATTAATGATTTCTTGTTTTTACGTTAGGTAGTCATAATTTACCTATAAAATAAATGGTTAATAGAGCAGAAATTAATGTTGTAATATTGCAATAATGTTAAACTATTAACTGATTGAACATTGCCATAAATATTGCATCGATTGTAAATTAATTGTGCTTTATTATACCAGTAATAAATTATATTCAATAAATTTTAAATGAAATTTATACACTGTATTCTAAACAAATGCATTAACTGTGACATGTATCATAATTTACATAATTATTATTTTTTAATAAGTAATATAATAAGAGTCATTAATTTATAGGAAAAATTTACGAGTAGTTGTTGCCTAGTAGTAGTAACATCAAAAATGACATTTAGATCACTACAGGGAAGCTGGATTGATTTAAGTATCATTTTTGACCCGAGTTGTTGTTACTTCGAAAAATTATATGAAAAAATTTTTACGAATTAAATTTATAGCTCGAATTATATTTGCTTGATTATTTCACGAATGACAACAGTTTAAACATAAAATTTTTGATATCAACAAAATGTAACCAAGACTATTATACTGTGGTATTATCAAATTTCTACACTGAAAAACTTCCTACGGCCGTCAAAAGAAGCATTCTGATTGGGTGAAAATGACGTGTGTGGAATAATCAGATCAGATATTTGTTATTCCTCTCAAGTCTGGTAAATATACAATATTAAAATGGCTGATCTTTATGATTAAGTTGATTAGGTTATTATTAAATTTTATTAATGCGCTGTATTGTATGAACCACGATGCATTACTTGAGCTATTTTTGGCGATACACCGGTTTGTCATTTTCTGAAATTTATTTTCTCGAATGAAAATGGTGCGAACAATAAGATTACATTAAGACCGTTTCGAAATTGTTTTGTACCAGTTGGCAACAGTGGTTAATTTTTTTTAAAGTGGATTAGAAATGTAATACTAATATGATCATTGCATGAAACTGAGCCAAGGTAAGCAGAAATAACTCTGCTTCAGACAGGGAGGAGGTGTGATTCATCTGTTCTTAAAATCAAGCAAAGATTCGGCGTGTAAATTTGGCAGATCGGAACCATTCATTAAGCTCCTCTATAAGCAGAAAAATCTCTGCTTGCGTTTCGGTCGTATACATATACTTCGGACCAGAAATAACAACTTTCCTATCTAGCAGCACAAATAACTATTACAGAAATCTTTCGTCAAACATAGATAAAACACAAAGACACATACGTAAATGGTACTTAACAGTTTTCAACCAACTGACTTATATAAGAAGTTTCTAGTTGAGTAACAGTCGAAAAATGTAAAAAACCTACCACCAGCCAATCAAGGGCCAGAGAACAACGAAACGAGATTGTACAACTAATGTAAAATTAATTAAGTATCACAGATTTATCACAAGAAATGTAACTACACAACTATTGTAACAATTGTACAAAATGTTTTCTCAAAATCCCAATCTTACATTGTATATTTAATATTTGTTAAATGTTAAATTCACATTCTCATGGTAATAATAAATCTCAAGAAAGATTTCTCTACATTTCAACTTAGAAACAAGTAACATCAGTTAAAATTAACAGAAAATATTTTTTGAGTAAATCAAGTAAGCCTCATTTCCTTCATTAAAAGAAAAAACTGAAAAATTGTACTTATTTTCAAATAATAAAGTTGTTTTTTTAACCTTTCAAAAATTTATGTTTAATTTTGCATTTATTTTATGTGTTTACCCAAATTTGAAACACTTCGCACGCCACTGTTGATATTCTAAGCGTGTAGAAATTCATTCCACATTTGAAACAATTTGAACACATTTCATTAAATTTGTGAGTAATAAAGTCCCATTCACGTTATTAACATCGAGAGTAAATTTTTTGGAAGAATATATGAATTTGAGTTGAGCAAACATTTCCATAACAATAAATTTCGTTGATATACGCAAATTTGAAAACTGACGTTCCTTGATTATGTATTACATCGTAAAGGACAATTTTCCTCCTAAATATTAACTCAAGTAAAAAATTTATGTAAATTTGATATTTATGTAGCGAGCATACACAACATATGAACATATTTGCATACGTTAGAATCTAATTTCACATTTTATTACTTTAAATAAACATTTTTACTTTTTTGTTGCGTTGGGTCAAAGAATAATTACACGCTGGGTAATTAAAAGAATTCAAGAGCGATCTTTTAAGCGTATTTATAATTTAATATTGAAACTCCCACGTCTACAAGTTATTAAATATAAATTTTATATTAAAATGTATCATAATTTCAACAGTAATGTAGCAATTTAATTTAGAAAAAAATATTGCGTAATTAAATTTTCATTATTATACAGCAGTTTTATTAATAAATCGTGGAAAATTATGTGATTAAAACTTTGTTGATTAATTTAAAGCTTTATTAGTTTTTAATTCAAAAATCCTTAAACCGGGCGATAATTTTCATTACTTTTGCTGTACAGAATAAAATTAAAAATCAAAAAATGAAATAAATTATACACTTAAAATGGCATATAACGTCTTTACAGGGACTTGAAAATACGGACCTATATATAAATAGAAAGTTTTTTTATATAACGTCCATCGTATTTTTCTCGATTGACTTAGGCAATTAACACACATTTAATAAAAAAATACAGCAGATAAAGTTTTTACAACGTAGTTAGTATGATACGAACCATAGATTATATTTCATATATTTGTCTACGGTAGATGCGAAACTGATTCCATTTGGGATTGCTTTTAGCGCCACTCGGTGTTTGCTCCCCCAACTAATTGATATATAGACAACCAAGCAATACATGTTAAATGCAATTATTTTTGCTTTCAAGTAATTTATTATAGGTACTTGGTTCAATTTGTATTATTAAAAATAATTTCAAAAACAAACAAAAATTTAATTTTAATACATAATTTATTTAAACATTAATATTATATTTCCATTTATATGTTAATCCAGTCACAAACAAAACTTTTAGCAAGATGTTTCAACACTACTATTTTCATTCGTTTCATATCTTTAAACTTCCCTTCCAAATGGATCATCTTTTGCAAAAATTTGCAAAGAAAGAGTTGTTGCTTCATATTTCTCACCAATTATATTTTGACAATGTCAATTTTGTTAATCGTACTCATTGTACTTAATTTATTAATACGAAATCAAATGTTTTGTATAAAAATGAAAGCCAACTAAATTATTATTTCTATTAAGCTTCTGGAGAGCAATCAAGAGATAGCAGGTCAAAACGAGCCCAATGTCACCCATTTACATGAACCTAATACGAACCAACAAACAAGTGAGTTATAATTTGTAACGCACATGTGTTTTATGACCTATTTTATTTTTCTAAAAACACCATAGTTATAGCGTTATAATTACACTGTATTGAATAAGGTATATTTAATGTTATTCGGATTTTTATACAGGATGTACAGGTGCCGCAATAGTTATTTCTATCAGTCCAGAAACTAACCTTTTGCGAGAGCGAGTTTATTTTGATTTCAGCTCGACCTGCAAATAATGCGAGATTTCGCAAGAGTTTCTGTGCCTGTGATACATAAGTTTTTATGCTAAAATATTTAAGTTGACATCCCTAGATTTTGCCGGCCTAAGCCTGCATACAGAAAGTTTCTGGACGATTTTGAGTTCTGTAATACTAGTCATAAAAAAACTCAGGCGCGAAATAATATATTGTGTTATTAAGAGTAAAAGTGATACTTTGTGTGGCGAGCATGGAAGTTTGCACGACGAGCGAGGCGAGTCGGACAATTGCATGCGAGGCACACAAAGACACTTTTACTCTGAATAACACATTCTATTTTTTCTCTAAACGTAGAAATTTTAAATATTAATTACTATTTGACGTTTAATATGTAGGTTACCTGTCAGTTATTCATAATTTTTAGTAACTTTATTCTTAGATTATCTAGTTTTTATAGTGACATTTAGGTCGATATTACAGATTTCTATTGTATAAATTACTTCTTATTGGCTGATTCTACATACGGCGGCTAAGAAATTAAACGGCGGCTAGAATAAAAAATTATATTACGCCGGCGTTGAAATTAAACTTCAACCTTGTCAATTACGTCACAGAAGATGTCACTTTTATGACGTTTGAAGAAAAAATAAATTATCTTCGTCTAATGTGACATAAGGTAAAAATGTTTGGCAGACACTGCATTAGGCTGACCAACTTTCCCAAAAAATTCAAGTAAAAATTTTCTTGGAATGGTTGAAACTCACTTCTTAATTTCACGTGGGGCCAAAACTCTATTAGAGTTGAACGCAATTTAAAATGTACTCCAGATCTTACACTACACTCTGTTGTCGAACAGCGCTTACCAAGTGAACCAAATTATAATTGGAATTATAATGAACTAAAATGTTGTGTTTGATTTTTAGAATTAAAATGGAGCAAAAAAGGATTTGTTTCTAGATTAATTTTAACTTTATGATGATTTTCTCCAACTTTGGGACTATTTCGACAAGTTATTTCATTACGGAGCAACTAAAACTACAAAATATTGTCTCCGATCTCGTTCCAGTTTGGATTTGTACGGACAATTAAAGTTGTTCTCTAGTTGGTAAAACTTGACGTTTATCGATGGTGTAATTCTTTATTAGAATAAAGTGTATTAAGTTAATCTGCTAATCTATTTTAAAGACGTTCTGCCTTCGAACTTCCGAACTTTGCTCCGTCAATATTCAGATAATGAACTAAGTTTGTCACCAGTTTAAATTTAAATGCAGAACACGTATTCTTGCTAACAAATTCTCCAAATAAAATACTGAAATAAACTCAATTGCAATTATATTTCACCCTATCCTTGTATTTCATTCAAATTACACAATTGTGTCCAAGACCTCAACATGTTTTTATACGAGGATATTTCTTATAGTATATTTCGCACCATTTGTATACTACTTATTTCAACCATACCTACGAAATATTTAAGTGGTCTATAACATTTTTTAAAATTTTTCTTTGACAACAAAACTCAGCAATTTCATTTACATTCCTAGGAACAAACATAGGTAACTGATAGTGTCCGACCGAAGTTTTGGTTTCGGTTTCGGTCAGTTTCAGCCAAAAATACTGGTTTCAGCCACAATTTCTGTTTCGACCAAAACTAGAGTTCGTGTCGTGTCTGGTGTTTTCGAGTTTATTTGTAACTGTTTCACTCGACTTTTTTTGTGTTTGTTATTTAATTATTTTGTTTTGTACGTTATTTTAATTCTTTTTCTTTCGAAGATATAATTAGATATAATTATTACTTTGTTATCGTTATTCTTAGGTTGTTGGTACAACGACACCAAGTGCAAGATGAGGCAAAATATCATTAATTTAATTTGTAGAATTAAGAAAAAGACTTATTGTAGAATTAAGAAAAAAAGTACCTAAAATTATTTTAAGAGAATATATTTCATTTTAAAAGAACATGTTATTAGTAACAAATACTAGTTGAAAAGATTATTATTTCATTGTGATTATATTGTGTTTAATAATCGGATATAGGTACCTTAAAAGTTAAGAAAAACACTAGATACCCGTGTATAATAAAAATGAACTATAACTGTACATAAGTACATTAGTTTCGGTTTGAGTTATGTTTTCAGCCGAAACTAGAAGAGGAGCCGAATATTCTAAAAAGGTTTCGGTTTCGGTTGAAAATACTGTTTCACTCGAACACTAGTAACTTCTAACTTAGATCTATAATACTGATGGCAGGTTTCAAACGGGTTGTACTTCTAAATATTTACACCTAATTTTTCAGTAGCGCGAAAAATATAATAAGCAAAACGGAATATGCGTACATTTTAACATCATCGAAAGTTACTAGGACCTCGGCATATGACTCGGCCTATTACAACTTCTTCGAAATTAAAAACATACTTCCATACCTTATAACTTAATACGAGTAGTTATTTAAAATTCAAAGAATGTAAGTACAATTTAACCATCGAGGAGGTATAAACTAAGGGGGAGCTTGTGGAGCCGAAGTCCATGTTTTCGTACGAGAATAATTGTATTAGGTACTTGAAACAATGTTAAAGTACTTGTAAAATGTGAACCACTTAACAGTAGATTTATTTTATTTGTAATTTTTTATAGTTATCTTTATCCCTTGCTAGACGACAAAATGTAAATGAAATTAATACGATTTTCCTACTAGCAGGACAGTTATTTTCTCTAACACTCCAATGGCAACCAAATAATAAATGTTGCCATAAACGTACGACTTATGGAAGTAAATTGTACCTAATTGTAAAGGAGATATGTATGGAACAGAAATATGTTATAGTTATTTACATATCAAGTGCGATAACGCAATTTTCCCGGGGGAAAAGTTCACGCAAGAGGTGTGTACAATATTTTTTGTATGAAAAACATAAAATCAATAATTAGTATTTATTTTTGTACAAATATTTTTATTTACTGTACACACACAATGTTTTGTGGTTGTGTGTTTCAAGTGCTGTCAACCTGTCAACATGTTGTTGCCAACCTGAGAAGCCAATTGCACTAAATTTATTAATGTAAATTAAATTTCATTTTATATCCCACTACTTTTTTTATTATGAAAATGAGATATAATACTTCTTTATTGTAAATATAGTTTTTTAATAAATGCTGTAGAAATTGGAATGTTTTTTCCAAAAATTTTCGCACTTTAATCTGGGGGAGACCTGGGAAATTGAGATTCCCGACGTTGCTTAGGTAACGCGAATCAACAGATTACAAGAGTATAGTAGTATATTGTACAACAAGAGTGGACATGATGCCTATATTGTACGAGAATGTACCCTTCGGGTAGTGCCTCAAACGTTCGCGTGCGATATAGGCATTCCACTCCAGTTGTACCACGGAATAGTTACATAAAGAAGCGACACTCCGTGTCGGTACCTTTCATATTACCCTATTCAGTTCTATGACCTTGGAGCATTGTGTAGACCTTTAAATTTGTTCACTTCCCTTATTTCTCCCTAAGATGTGACGAAACTTTCCGATTATAAACAATGAGCCCTTTAAATTTGTTGCCTTTCCTAATCTCTCTTTAATTTTCGTTTCTCTGTCTTACGTCTTACTGTCGCTTCTGTATAAACCTATTCTGTGGTTGTACAGTCTATTTTTTCTACGACGAAATACAAATAATCACGTACAGTAGAACTAAACATTTTCATAGCAAATAAAGTAGGGTTATGACGGTTATTTTTGACGTTTATCAATCAATGTTGCCAACGTAAAGTAGAAATGGAGAAAAAAAAATGCTATTTTCAACATTAAATAATGTCCAGAAATATTTTTTAATATTTAATTACAATTAATTTTTCTTATTTTATTTATTTCATGCAATAAGAATAAAAATAAAAATAATATGCATTAATAATTACTTGACAGATATGGGCAGTATTTAGTGTCGGCAGTGAATTTCATATACGCACACGGTGTGGATATAACATACATATCCGTATTATACATGATAGTATAAAGGAATGTTGTCAATATAAAGTAGGGAGTAGAAAAAAATATTTCATTTTCATTATTAAATTTAAATTTTAATTATCTTTTGTACCACAATTTTATACAATTCATATAACATATTAGTTGCGGTGGTTATTAGACTATAAGATATATTTTTTAAATTTATTCCAAATTCAAATTCAAAAGACTTTCAGTCAATAATAAATAAAAACATAAAACTTTTATTTATCTTCTTTCAACTTTAGTTTTTCGAGTCGTATTTATAAAGGGGTCACTTCAAAATTACAATTTCGCAACAAACTTAAAAAGAGGAAAATCATAAATTCTTTCATAAAAATTAAAAACCGGAAAGAGCTTTATATTTGTTCATCACCCACTTTTCTGTCTTATACGACCCAAGTTATATTTGTACTGCGACATTTACAAAACAGGAGCTTAAAGAGTTAAACAAATAATATAAAACAAATTATTTGAATCTCACAGTTCAGCTCTTTGTAATATTTTCTTTTACCTATAATTATAATTTAATTATAATTTATCTTTAAAGTAAAGCAAACAGAAAAATAAATAATTTATTTGTTTGTTATATAATGGGAAAGCTTTGCTCTTTTGTTTTATATAAACATTTATAATTTTACATTCAATTTAAATAAATAATAAATACTTCTATTTTGTCATTTGTTTTCCGACCTAAATAAATATCTTCTATTTTGTTTTGCATATTTCTAATTTTTGTATGACATACAATAAAAATAAAACTAAATACTTATTTGTTATATGTGATTCTTCATTACGAAATATTTCTTTTGCATTTAAAAATGAGAAACGTTTTTACGAAAATTATTTACCAAAATTATTAAAAATGTAAAGATACAATTCCAATTATAATTTGTCATCCAATTAAATGACAGTATTTTGGTTAATTGAAACAATTAGATTCAAATTTCACTGATAATAGTCAGTTATGGCAATTGCCGCGGAATTTACACGGGCATTGCTTTTTTTTGTAATTTTTGTCTAACTCACTCCTGCTTGTTGCTTTAGAAAATCGTCAAATGTAACATCTGACACTGACAGTAGGGTTGAAAGTAGCAAGAATTTGGAATAGAGTAGGATATTGTGACGTAGATGTTAAAGGGTATTAAAAACAGCAAAAACTCTAATAACTCAAAAACGAATAACATTTTTTAAACTTTGATAGTTCGTATCATACAGAATTAAGGTCTGGATTGATTATAAATGATCAATTTCCTAATTTGCTTCTATGGTGGAGGACCCCATTGGGACCCTTTATTTTACCATAAAAATTTCACCGTTGAAGTAGAAATTAAATAAATCAAGTAACAAAAGATATCACTTTTTTGACGTTTAAAGAATTTGTTTTGCTATGATATGACAAACATTTATATTTATGTTTTTAATTCATGTAAACAATCAATATAGAGAAAATCAATGACAAATTAAAACCTAACCATTTGCAAGTTTGGATTTAAATTCAAAATACTTTAAAATTATTAAAAATGTAAAAAACAATTCCACTTATAATTTGTCATCTAATTAAATGACAGTATATTGGCGAATTGAACCAATCAGATTCAAATCTCACTGTCAATTATCAATAACTGACAATTGCCACGGAATTTACATGACTACAAAAACGATGCTTAGATACAGCGTCTGTCAATCTTGTGACAAGAAATTAATTGAAAAAAATATATATTTCGAGGAATTGTCATGCCGAATACTATTCATAACTAGAATTTTACTTGTAATTTTTGTCTAACTCAGTCATGCTTGTTGCTTTAGAAAACTATCACTCGTCAAATCAGATGTTCTCTGACAAGCCGTTGACAACTATTTGACATTAGAAACCAAAGAAGATAAAGTAAATCAGTAACATATTAAAACCTGATCATTTGCAAGTTTGGATTAAATTCTGAATATAAGGCACACAAAGACACATTTATTATTTCTTCAAACGTAGATATTTAAACAATAATTTCCTACTTCACGTTATAATTAAATTTTCTTTAAGCGTCATAAAATTGGTATTCATTTCTACACCGCTGGAGTAGAATTAAATATTTCTATTTATGAATCAAGTCACAAAAGATATCACTTTATGACGTTCGAAAAAATTTTTTGTTATGATTTGATAAACATTTATATTTATGTTTTTATTTCAAATAAACAATCAATAAAAAGAAAATCTGTAACATATTAAAATCTGACAATTTGCAAGTTTGGACTTTACAATTACAATGATTTGTTTTCCTTGACAGGATAATCATATATATATATACCTTTAACATTAAGCAAGTTTAAACAAGTTTTCATTAGTAAATATCTAAACTGAAAATACCAAAACGTATTCTACTTTCTAATTTCATTTTTATGTAATTGAACAAAATACAAAATAATTCTGTGGCAAGTTAAAACATGATTTTTTTTCTCTTGTTTATAACAAAGAAACATTTTTAATTTATTTTTTTTAATTCGTAAAATACAAAACAATACCAGCCAGATTCACAAAACAGGATTAGCTTTTAAACCGGTTTAAATACATATGTGAAATACAAGCAAATTCGGAATATTTAAACCTGTTTAAGAGCTAATTCTGTTTTGTGAATCTGGCTGTACACGTTTAGCATAAAGCATTTCGCAAGTTTAAGCAAGTTTTCACTAGAAAATACCTAAACTGAAAATATCAAAACATGGATGAGATTCTATAACTCATAACAACGGCACTTGTTAAAATGTCAATTACAAACGTCAAATATCAAATGTCACCATGGACTATGGCCGAAATTCAAATTTGCAATTCAAAACATGGATGAGATTCTATAACCCATAACAACTACAAATAACAACGGCACTTGTTAAGATATCAATTACAAACGTCAAATATCAAATGTCACCATGGTCGAAATTCAAATTTGCAATGAATTTAAGATCATCCGACATCAGTGTGGACTTGTAGAGTGTTCTTTTTATACCGGGTGTCCCAGCTCGACCGACACATGGGAGTTTTACATGGGAAATTAGTTAATTATGAATAGTATCTCCCCAGGGCAAGATATTAACTTGAAATTTTGTATACTTATCGAAGAATATTAATTCTATGGATCACACTTATTTGAAATATGCAATTTCGTCTGCAGGGCGAGATTTATTAAATTTAAAATCTAATATTTTCGTTTAAAATCAGACAGCCATGGAAATAAAAGAAAATATTTATCTGACAGTTTAGTGAAGTATCACTGATTTTAATTCTTATTCCCTGTATTTTAATATTATTTAAGTTGAATTTAGTTTCTTTCTGTTAAATAACATACCAATATTACAAAAATATAAATATTTACAATGGCATGTCATTAACTGTCAGAAGTGTCACATAGATATTTTCTTTTATTTCCATGGCTGACTGATTTTGAACGAAAATGTTTTATTTATAATTTAATAAATCTCGTCTTGCAGACGAAATTACATATTTCAAATAACTGTAATCTATAGAAATAATATTCCCCAATAAGCATACAAAATTTCAAGTTAATATCTTGCACTGGGGAGATACTATTCATAATTAACTGATTTCCTATGTAAATCTCTCATGTGTCGGTCTAGCTGGGACACCCGGTATGTATAAGTATATGTAAGTCCTTATCCACCATAAATAAGAGCAAGTATACTTTGTAGTTAATATTTGCAATTGATATCATAACATGTCCAAATGATAGCAACCAAAGATATACAGTGGTATTCTACAGTCACTGTTAAAGTTGCTTAGAGACGATTTCTAGCTAGAGGTGACTGCTAGTTTTTATAGGTGATGTTATTCTAGTATTACAGAACAATGTTAGCGCTAACAGCGGTAAAATTTGACTGTAGAATACGTTTTTCTTAGAGTTAGAGACTAAATTTAACAATGACAGGAGAATATCACTGATAGAATCCCACTATTATATTTTTAATTTTATTTTTAAGTAATTGAAATAAATACAAAACAATTTAGTGGCAAGTTAAAACATGACGTCTTAATTGTGTTTTTTCTTGTTTATACCAGAAAATATACTTCATAACATAAACATTTTTAATCTATAAAACACAAAACAATTCGCTGACAACAATGCCAAATACAATCCTAACCTGCCGCTGTGTGAACCTGTAGTGACCGCTTCCCTCCGAGTACCTCCGAGTAAGAGTGAGTAGCAAGCCGGGGCCTACCTGTCTCCACGGGCGATCGTGCAGCCTGCAGCCCGGATCACTGCACCACAGTCGTGTCGGGACGCGGCCGGAGCCAGACTGGAGACTGGAGCGCCGAGTCGGGTGGAGATCCAGCCTGAGCCGGGCATGCGCTGGGCTGCCTGGGTATGGCTGAGGGATGGGTTGGTTTGGTTAGGGATGGATAGGTTCGGGATAGGTGTATGGTGGTTTGGTGGTTAGTTAAGATAGACAAGACTACTTGTACTGGTAGGTACTGATTATCAGACTTTCGATGATAATACAGACTGACAGATGTAAGCTATGTTGCCTGGGTATGACAGGATGAGGGATGGGTGGTATGGGTAAGGTTAGGGATGGATAGGTTGTGTACGGTGGGTAGGAGAGGTAGTCAGTCGATAGGCAAGACTGTTTATACTAGTAGGTACTAATGACTGACGATGATGATACAGACTGACAGATGTAGGCTGTGTTGCATGGGTATGACAGAGATGAGGAACGGGATGCTATGGCTAGGTTAGGAATGGATAGATGTGTATGGTGGGTAGGAGAGTAGTCAGTGGACTAAGATAGGTATGTAGACTGACAGGTGTCAGGAGTTATGGGACTGTGATAGTTGGAAGACAGACACTGACGGTGATGGATTGACAGAACTGTCAGTGACTATCAGACTTAGAGTAGGATAGGTACTGATTATCAGACTGACGATGGTGATACAAACTGATCAATGTAAGCTATATTGTGGAAAGAAAGGTGTATGGGATAGTGATTGTTGGAAGACGTAAGTCATTGTACAAAATAGCGTATGCGACTGTTTATACTAACAGGTATTTATTGTTGTGCAGTCAGTGGACAAGGATAGGTAATGATTATCAGACTGATGATGATGATATAGATTGACAGATATAGGCTATGTTGCCTGGGTATGCCAGAATGAAGGATGGGATGCTATGGATTAGGTTAGGAATGGATTGGTGGTGTATGGTGGGTAGGAGAGTAGTCAGTGGATAGGTAAGACTGGTTGTACTGGTAGGTACTGATTATCAGACTGACAGATGTAGGATTGTAGATAGAAAGGTGTTATGGGACTGTGGTTGGAAGAGGTGAGTCAAAAAGTCAAAATAGCGTACGCGATTGTTTATACTAACAGGTAACAGACTAACAAGATGATTAGGAAATCATAATACCGGTACGTACAGGTACTTTTTATCGGCTGTACGGACTGAGTGAACTTAGCTGACTACCGGACTGATCAAACTGACGATAGTGATACAACAGATGTGGGGTATGTTATGTATAGAAAAGAGTAAAGGGACTGTGATACTTGGAAGAGACAAACACTGACTGTGTTGGATTGACAGGTCTATAAATGACTACATAAGACTGATATCTGAATTAACAATTCTAATCCGTTCTGAGTAACAGAATGATAAAATGATTAAGGAATCAGAATATTGATACGTACAGGTGCTGATTATCTCATCTGCTCTACGGATTAGAGGATTTAGCTGACTATCGAACTGACAACACTAGGATAGGTACTGATTATCAGACTGACGATGGTGGTACAAACCGCCAGATGTAGGCTATAGAAAGTTATGGGGCTGTGATAGTTGGAAGACATGAGTCAATGTACAAAATAGCATGCACGACTGTTTATACTAAATTTCAGACACTAACGGTGATAGATCTTCCATACTAATTATTAAACTTATAAGATATTTGTTGCCTGGGTAAGGACAGAAAAGAAAAATGGGATTGTATGGGTGTAAGATAGGGATGGAAAGGTGTTGTATGGTGAACATACATGACTGCTTATACGAACAGGTACTCAATGTCAGACACTGACGATGATGGTTTTTGATAGGACTGTCAGTGATTACCGGACTGTGAGTAACTGATATCTGGATTAACAATTCTATGGGATGGTAAGGGTGTAGGTTACGGATGGAAAGATGTTGTATGGTGGGTAGGAGAGTTAGTCAGTGGATTAGGATAGGTACTGATTATCAAACTGACGATGGTGATGCAGATTGACAGATGTCAAGAGTTATGGAACTGTAATAGTTGGAAGAGACACACACTGACGATGATGCAGTGACAGGACTGTCAGTGTCTACCGAACTGACAAGACTGATTTCTGGATTAACAATTCTAGTCCGTTCTGACTAACAGACTGCCAAGATGGTTAATGAATCAGAATACCGGTGCGTTGTGATTATCTGTTGGAAGAACTTAGCTGACTACCCAACTGAGAAGACTATTAGTTAGTGGTATCTGGATTAACAATTCTAATTCGTACTGACTACCAGACTGATAAGATATTTGTATTACAGACTGACAGTACGTGTAAGATAAAGTCCTCTTGTTTTCTACGCCGATTTGCTTAGGTGTAGGTGTTTCTATTAGATTTTTATTAATAATTAACAGATTCCAAGCTACATCTATTCAGATTTGAATTTTACATTAGTTATAAATATTTGAACATTGAAAAATGAACTAATGGAGGTACCAGTTGTTAAATAAGATTTCAAATAGGTTTAATTTATATTCCATACATTTTTAATATAAGATCATGACATGAAAAAGGTCTCAATTTTAATGGGACAAAATGTGTTTTTTTTATACACAAATAATTATAACTGTACAAAATTCCAATTTTCACGGATATCCCTTGGACTTTGTTCATTATTTACACTTACTCTGAATCAAATCACATAGAGGACCTTGTCAGCTAACAGGCAGACTCAGAAAATGATTAGGAATAACTAGATTAACTAATCCGTACTGACTACCAGACTGATAAGATAGTTAGTGAATCAGAAGACCGGTACGTACGTGTACTGATTGTCATTAACTTTGCTATCACGACTGAAAAGACTGTCACTGACTACCGGCCTGACATGAATATTAAGAACTGATATCTTGATGATGGACAGAATAAGTGCAGGAATGAATTTCAACTGCAATGGTAAGCATGAAAGGAACAGTCATCAACTTCGAAGATATAGATCTATTGTTGGATATGGTAAATAATATGAAGATATGGCAAACGGGTATAAATGTTGAATTAGATAAATGTGCAAAGGATTGAACGTACAACAAAGATGAAAAGAGAATAAATTTGACAGAATATGAATTACTAAAAAATCCGGCAAAATGAATGCGCTCAAACTTTACAACAGACATTAATCAAATAGTCGTAAAACTATAATCTACGTCTTGCTAGAAATTCATTTAAAATGGAGGATATTTGCAAACAAGTCTTACTACTGCAGTGGTATAATTAAATTCTTACAGATATAAGTAGAATTTTCATTACCATCCATATTACATCTTGTGACCCCAATAATTATTGATGGAGTTGTCAACATTTTTTTTTATATTTTAATTCTTTAATTATTATACATATTGCTATGAAATAATTTATTTCTTAATGTTCTCCACGTCCATTCCAACGAGTCCAACAACGTGGAAAAGTGTTATTTAAAAAAATATCTCAATTTGACAGTTAATAATGACGTGAATTTGACAACCTATGTTTCATTTTAATGTGAAAACATTGCTGTCAACCAAACGTGAAGGCGTAACAATGAATATAGCTAATTCTATGTTTCATATTAAAATAAACTCTCAGTTTAATAATTTTTGCTGAATTTTTTTTATAGATTATGCGAGAGCTGTTTGCCTAGAAATATATCGAGTGGCATTAATTAAAAAATCACGAGCTGTTAAGCAGGTGATTTTTGATCAATATCATGAGTTAAATTAGCAACAGACTTGAATACAGCAATCGGAAAATTAGTCAGGATAAAATTTAATCATTCACGAATGATATTCGGATGAGATGATTATTTCCAAAATAAAAATAAGTGAACAAAAACTTTGACAGGTATATAAACAGTATGTTTCCAGGCACTCGAAAACGTTAGAAAAATTCGCCATCTTATTGGTTTAAAGGATGCGAAATTTTCTTTGTGACGGTGTTTTGTCAAAATAAATCTTGGTAACTAGGTCAATCTAGAATTTGGATTGGTTTATAAATTTGTGAGTGAAATAATTAAAAACAAATAATTTCAAAACATGAACTTAACATGTACTTATTCAAACAGAAGTAAAAAAAAATATATGAAACTGATTGGGTGGTTATTTAATTTTTGCTCTTACTAATCTCGCCTGAGTCTTGTTTAAAAATTTTCGCATGCATTATATAACCACCTATCTCTTCTTACAACATAAATAGCTATTTTATTTGATTTTATTTCTTAAACAGTTGGAGTTCCAAGAGCCGATTTGCTTAAGAATAGATCAGCCATATTTATTTAAAGCCCCGTTTTTCTATTTCCCGAGAAAATCCCAGTTCTGTGATTCCGTTAAATAAATCATATTCTATTCTCCGGCAAACAAGTTTCGGCGTGTAGGGTTAACTCCCTGGACATTGTGACATTTGACTGTAGGTGCGAAGGCGACTGATTTTGTTTTCTTCTGTTTATTCTCGGCACACTCGGATTTATTTTTTAATGTTTTACCCAGGGGGCAGGTTTAGGATAAAGGGTTGAAGTTCCCACGCGAAACAAGGTAGAAATATGTTATATTTGAGGAGAAATATGCTACTTGTCTCCGGAATAGAATTTTATATGACAAGAAATGTTTCTATTGTTTGGATGAATAATTTAACATTCTTTCATACACAAACGGGATAAGGGAGTATAGTTGTTCCAGAACAATGAATTCAGGACACCAATAAAAAGTTGCTAAATTAATGATGAATTCATTACTTCATTTTAACAAATTGGTTTTACATTTGATATCTAACTATATGTATATTATAATTTATAAATAATGTGAGAAAGAAGTACATTATGGAATATACGAGGTGAGCAATAAAACTGATTTTTTTTAATTCTTAGAATAGAATTACAATTCAATATTGTCTTCCTTAAGATAACTTCCTTGGGAAGTCACACAGTGCTGGAGACGGTTTTTCCTATCCATTTTTGTAGGGGCAATACCCCCAAAGAGATATTTCCCGTAGAGTATTATTTTTTTACATCAATAACGCCCTGAATTATTATTATTTTAAAGAATTATTGTACCTGTTTCCATTTTTAAAAATATTACGAGTGAATTCCTCGCATTAAAGTACCTATGTATAAAAGTTTTCATTTAAAAATTCCCAGTAGTACAGCCACAATTACATATTGAATATCAGCCAATAGGAATCCATATGACCAGTAATAATGCGAGTCTCAGGATATACCAGGGATCCTGCGACGCTAGTATACTGTCCCGCTCTGCGGGGCGACAGGGAGGCAGCAGACTTCTGGGCTTCTTCCCTGCCTGATTGTCTGACTAGACCGCCTTCCAGGACATCTGATGCCCTGCACGTGGTCTAGTTCAGCCGGCCGGGAATTGGAGCACGCTTCAGCGTGTACTCTAATACTTGGCCTGCTGAAACCAGAGCACATTCTGGAGCAGATTTAGTTGCTATAGATTGTACTCTGGTTTCATTAGGTCAGGAATTTAGATCTGCTGAAACCAGGGCACATTCTGGAGCAAATCCTGCTCTGGATTGTGTTCTGGTTTCAGTGGGTCAGGAATTAGAGCACTCAGAAGTGTTTGCTCAATTCAAGATCTGAAACCAGAGCATATTCTGGAGCAGATTTGGCTGCTTGGGATTGTGCTTTGGTTTTAGTGGGTCAGGAATTAGAGCATTTTAAAGTGTTTGCTCTAATTCTTGGTCTACTAAAAGCAGAGAACACTCTGGAGTAGTTTTAGCTGCTCTGGATTGTGCTCTGGTTTTAGTGCGTCAAAAATTATAGCATTTTAAAGTATTTGCTCTAACCTACACTGACTTTCTTCAATGACTCTCTGCACACTGACCGATACTGACATCTTGAGCCGCCAGTAGCAACCCTTTAAAACCTGCGGACCCCTAATCTTGAATATCCAGAACCTTCTGGAATCTATATATTCCTAAACAATAACGCCGTCGTTCCTATTCCACTTGACTTTTACCGCGACTATTCAGATAGGTCAACCGTGATGACTCATCTGTGATGAGTCTCGCTCGTTACAATACTACAATGTGCAACCTTTAAACACTCTATAATCTGTAATTTAACCATAACTGAGATACTGAGAAATGAAAACACGACCCTATTTAAATGCAGTATCAGCGGCAAATATGAAACGCTGTCCGACATAAACATATAATACAATTTACCAAAAAAATTTTGTCCCTAAATTCCTATTTCTCTACACATAAGGAAAAAATCCTTGCATTGGCATCACTGATCGAATCCCATGAATGGGTATCACATCATTGTCTACCTCCCCACCTAATACGAAGTTTATGCGGTTGGTATCCGTGGCTGTGCCGAGCGTCGACTGTCTGTGCTCATAGTGTGGATTCCAGTGTTTTCCACGCGCCTGGATTATTTCTCCGTGAGAATGGATGTACTCGCTGGAGACTCGTCCGTTTGAGCAAAAACAACAACGTCGCGAAAAAATGGAAAACCTCCCAGCAGGCGTTTGTTCACGTGACGGGCTTGTAAAAATTGCGCGATCGATCTTGCGAACGACTTTGGATTGCTTCGTTGCGCTGTTGGTTTATTTGCAACAAATGCCACTTAGGGCGCTGTCTTCCTTACGGCTCGCGTAAATGAGGTGGCGGTGGCGGCCGACACTAGAGCTTATTTTCACTTCCGACCTAACCTCAATGTTTGCTTACTATTCACATAACCTTTCTCAATATTTTCTTTTCTGCGCTGTACAAGTGTGCACTATTCATGGCAAGCTACGGTTTTCAAATAGCTGGTGGGGAATTTAGGAAATAGGAAAAATTCAGAGGCGAAAATTTTTAAATATACAATTCATTACAATAATCACAAATTATATGTGGATCTGGTTTTTAATTTATTGAAAACAAGTGGTAAAACAAAATTAGGGCAGTACTAATGATTTTGTGTGAGTAAAAATGAAAATCAAAATAAATAATATGTAAATTACGTACATATGTATTTCCGTTTAAAAAGTCTGAACAAATAAATCATATTTTATATCACCTATATTTTTTAATAAAACCTAACCTCAATGTTTGCTTACTATTCACATAACCTTTCTCAATATTTTCTTTTCTACGCTCGCTCGTTGTGCGCTATGCGAGTACAATTGTGCACTATTCATGGCAAACAACGGTTTTCAAATTGCTGGTCTCATTGGCGCAATCAAGAGGGGGTTTTGGGGATTTAAACACCCCGCAAATTTTATTAGGTAGTTTATTAAAGTAAGAAAAAAACATGTGTTGATTATATAATGCAGATCAATTTTATAATATCGTTAATATATTATCTCCATGAAATGAACTCATTTTTTGTTCTTCTGATTCCGAATTATGTTTTTATTTTCTATAATTCTCAGTAGAGAACAATTGATTGGACGATTTTAAATTAGTTGTATACCTTGATATGATATACAACCACAGAATAGGTTTATACAGAAGCGACAGTAAGACAGAGAAGCGAAAATTAGAGAGAGATGAAGAATGTGCACAAATTTAAAGGGCCCATTGTTAAAAATCGGAAAGTTCTCTCACATTTGAGAGAGAGGTAAGGAAAGAGCATAAATTTAAAGGTCTACACAATGCTTCAAGGTCATAGAACTGACTAGCGGAATATGAAAGGTACCGACACGGAATGTCGCTTCTGTGTGTAACTATTCTGTGACTAGAGCTTATTTTCACTTCCAACCTAACCTCAATGTTTGCTTACTATTCACATAACCTTTCTCAATATTTTCTTTTCTGCGCTGTGCGAGTACACTTGTCACTTCTGCACTATTCATGGCAAGCTACGGTTTTCAAATAGCCAGTGGTGGATTTAGGGAAAAATCCAGGGGCGGTATTTTTTTAATATATACCATATAGAAACAAGTCACTACAATAATTACAAATTATATGTGGATCTGGTTTATAATTTATTCAAAACCGGTGTTAAAACAAAATTAGGACAATACTAATGAATTGGGTGAGTAAAATGAAAATCAAAATAAATAATATGTTAATTACGTACATACCTATGTATTCCCGTTTAAAAATATGAACAAATAAATTAAATTTAGATTACCTATATTTTTTAATAAATATAACGTGTTCGTATCAGGTTTGCAATCAATCCGATTAAACAAAAAACAAAAAATATTTTTTTGTTTTAAATCAGATATTTTTTTTTTTTTTTTTAAGTGTAGGTATAGTATACAGGTGTCCGTTTTAAGAGGCTATAACCATTCGGATCTCGAGAACCGTAAGAGATACGAAATCGATTAAAGTTGCCTCTTTAGTTGGCCATTTCAATGTTTTTATTTTTCCGGAAAAATGTATAGGTTCTAGATGATTTTGGTCAATTTATTTTTCACTTATAACTTTCTTGTTTGAATTCATGCAAGTTTCTAGTTTACACATTCTACCGACACTTTTTACGAGGAATTGACAGAAATCCTCAAAATTTTTGGAGCTCAAACATTTTTCAAGAAATTCAAATCAACTTTCAATTTTCATACAGGGCTCAAAGTTATCTTTGTTACTGTTAAATAGAGATATTTTTCTTTTTCTAATGATGTAAAACACATGTACAAATAAAAATAGTAGAAATTTCAATGATTTTAAAAAAATCAATGTGATTTATATCACTGATTTAGAAATGATTTATACTGTAAAGATAAAATAATAAATAATGTTTGGAAAGGAAAAGGCTTTCCACAAAGGTGGAGAAAAGGTATTATTAGTCCAATACACAAAAACGGAGACAGAGAAGAAACTAAAAACTACAGAGGCATAACACTGCTTGACACGGCATACAAAATATACGCCATGATCTTAGAGGAGAAATTAAGTAAAGAAGCAGAAGAGAGAAATATACTACAAGATAACCAAGCAGGCTTTAGAAAAGGAAGAAGTACAATTGATAACATCTATATATTAAATTATGCAATACAGAAGGAAATAAGCAAAAAAAAGGGAAAATTATATGTACTATTTGCAGATTTGAAAGCAGCATTCGATATTGTAAATAGGAAAAAGATGATTGACATATTGACGAAATCTGGCATCGAAGAAAACCTAGTAGAAAGAATAGCAGAAATATACTCTGAAACCATAAGTTCGGTGAAAATAGACGGAGAAGAAGGAGATGATTTTTGGACAACGTGCGGAGTTAGGCAAGGGTGCCCATTAAGCCCTATTCTTTTCTCAATTTACATGTCAGACATTGAAGCTCACTTTACTAAAGGACAGACAGGAGGCATAGTAATTGGGAGCAAAAAGTTTTGGACATTATCGTATGCCGATGACCTGGCAATAGTTGCGAAAACAAAACAAGAAATGGATTCCATAATGAAGAGACTAATGATATACTTAAAGAAAAAAGACATGGTGTTAAACACAGAAAAAACCAAGATTGTTGTTTTCAATAAAGGAAGAGGTAGGGAAACAAAAGAAACGTGGACATGGGAAGGAAAAGAAATAGAAAAAGTAAAAACTTTCAAATACTTGGGGTATACATTTCACAAGAATGGTGAAGAGAATGAACATATAAAGCAAACAACAAAAAAAGCAAACATAGCTCTTCCACAAATCTGGGGCATAGGGCAAAGAAAATTCAAAAACAACTTTAAATTAAGAATGTTACTGTTTGATAAATTGATAGCGAGCATTATAATGTATGGAGCCGAAATTTGGGGTTGGAAAGAACAAAACGAAATAGAAAAAATTCAAACAAAATATATACGATGGATACTCGGACTAGATAAACAAACACCGGTATATATAATAGAGGAAGAAACAAAACGGTTTAAAATGAAGACTGAAGCAGGAAGGAGAGCAATGAAGTATGAAGAGAAATTAAGAGGGACACCATGGAAAAGTCTTGCATTTGATTGTTGGGTAGAAATAACAAAAAAAGAAGAAAGAAAACAAGAAAAGAACCAATGGGAAGCAAAACGGGCAAAATTCTATGAAGGCAACGGACATTCAACAACAGACATAGAAAGACGAAGAAATACAGGCCAAAACATGGTAGATGAAATTACACGGACGGAACAAGATATACAAGCTCAGATAAGAAGAGAAAAGATATACAAATCAACTTATAACCCAGGATATAAATACTTACTGACTATAAGCAAACCTCTATACTTGACAACAGAAAACAAAAATTTAAAAATAATCGCAAGATTTAGAACGGGAAACGAAGAAAAAAGGAATAAATACTGGATAGGAGACGAAGACAGACAATGCAGAATATGTGGGAGAGACTTTGAGACAATAAATCACTTAAGAAGAGACTGCAGCGAAAACCTGAGAAATGACAAATCTACACAACAGATACTACACGACGAAAACCCAGACACAGATTGGATGAAGAAAGTATATATAAGTAGATTAAATAGTAAGTTATAATAATGTAAATACCACATGAAATGTAAAATATAGATAATGTAGAAATTTGAACACCGAAAGGTAACAAATAAAATATTTACTACTACTACTGTAAAGAGCTTTTACTAAAAGTTTCAATACTTTTCTCAACTATGAAATATTCACAAAAAAAATAAAAATTTGCAAGAACTTATCAATTTTTATCAAAAGATCTAATTTCTTTATAGTGTGTTGATCCGAATCCAAAAACATATAATCATTTGGTACTTTACTTTCTTATCTATATTTACTTACCCTGTTATTTGAAATTAATATGAAAATTAACACAATTCAAAGTGGGTTCCTCCGAACTGACAATAAAAAAATATTATTTATAATTTGTAACTAGTACAACAGTACAACTATTTTATTATCTAAACTTTATACATGTAAATATTAAATTATTTGAAGAAATTGTTAAATACCTTATATTTTCAATTGATCTGGCCATGGAAATTTGAAATATAACGGTCAAAATATTTGGAAGTTACGATTTTATTTTCTCTTCAATAATGCTTCGCCTATTATTCGAAATACACTCAAATAATACATGAACACTAACTTTAATATAATTTCATTTTATTTACTACGTTTAAGTTCTAAAAACACAAATTTAAACATTTTAAGGGATGAAAAAACCAGTACGTGTTGTTGACAAAACAAATGAACTGAATTCAAACGCTAGTGGTCGAGATATACTACTCATGTTAAATATATAGGGCACAATAAATTCATTGTGTTTTAAAATTTAAATGTATTATTTTCTCTATATTAAAATCAATGTTCTAGTATCATTTTTTATATAGTTTATAATTTTATTAAATAATTTATTTCAACGTATGACTGCAGAGATGGAAAAAGAACACAACAGTAGCAACGGTCATATGGATAGTATTTGAAATAGGTTTCTATAGAAGAAGAAGCAGCTACACCCAAAATGGTGAGTGCACGATTCCAGTTCTCATTTCATAAACTTTCAGTGTGTATTCAACAAGTATATTGCTTATTTTTACAAAAGTATAATAACATTCTTTCATCTCTCGTTCGAAGTCTAAGGTACGTACGTTGAACGGGGATGATATATTGACTTATTCGATCTGAGGGAAGTTGTATGGCAGACATTTAATTCTATCGACTGTTGTGCGGAAGAATCTCCGACTATTTGTATTTGATACTCTTGGGAGCTGCGTAGAGATCAGTTTGCGAACTGAAACTATAGTTTGCTTGTTTGGCTAAGCAATATAAGCGACAACGTTCTCGTGTTTGTTTTCTGTGGAGAGATTATTTATAGCAAATTGAAAGATAAATAAATTTGCTGGATTTGCCCCAGATTTCACATAAAAATTATGTGGTTATTAACAATTTATCACCTTCTTCCAATAACTGATTATTGAAAAATAGTTCGGTTTTTTATTGTAATCATTAATTATCAAACAAATTAAAGACTCTGATTGTGATACTACATTATATCATTATGAATTTTAGTACTGTTTGATGTTCATGCCAATATTATACCCAGATATGGGTATAAAAAATTATAATAAAAATTTTATAAACAAAAATATTATATTTAAAGCTAACTTCAAATGATAAATTGCTTTATAGAATGTGATTTTATTTTTTGTAAGTTAATAATAAATAATTTTAAATATTAAATACAATAAAACATTTGACTAACTTCAAGGTCCAATCATTTGATAACTGCGCATGCGTCTAAACAGTCAGATGTTTTCAGAAAATGATGATACAAGTGCCGGTTATTTTGTTTGTGAAATTTGTGTTTTTGTTTTATTTAACTAACAATAACTAGTTTCTTGTTAACTAAAATTAGTTTTTCTCTTAGTTTCGTGCGTTTATCATAGTGAACATTGAATTGAAGTGAAAAAACTATTTGATGAACTTCTATAAAGGTGACCTTTGGAATGGAAGCCGTCTACTGAATAAACATGATGGTAAGATATTTTGTTTAATTATTGCATTGTTTTGGGTATATATATGTATGTCTATGAGATATAATGTTTTTATTTATGCAAAACATAGAAGTATGGTTGGTTGCTTATAAGTATTATTTGAGTAAAAAACATTTGTCTATTAAGAATATTGGTTAGGTTAATTACTTGATGAAAAAAGACATATTATAATTTAAAATATTATTTTGTATTGTAAGAAACTATTATATTATACTTTAAATTATAAGAAAGGGTGTGAACATTTTATTTATTGAGTTAAAAAGATGGAATAAAGACTGTGAAAGGAACAATTGAATCGTTGGAAAGGCGGGAAAATAAATGGTGCCCCGGGGTTAAACTGACAATTAAAGTTATTGAAATAAAACAAAGATAAAAATCACACGATCGGTTTCGCCGCCTACTTAATCAATTTTCTTATTTGATTCCATAATCCTGGAAGAAAAATTTCCCGATTGAAAGTTTTGAGATTGAATAAACTTCTATCTAGTATTAATCAATTTTCCAAATAACTCCGTAAAGTCTTAATAAAATTCTCCTCGAAGCGCCGTCCGAAAAGATAAACCATTTTAATGTAAAACAAGAAAAGAAATTACAAAGTAAAATAAATTCAAGCAATAAATTTTGCTGGGAATTATTTTTTTGACAGCAAGCGAAACAACGGAATATAATTGAGAAAAATGACGCTTGTTACAAAGTCGGAAAGAATCGAATAAAGCTTCGAATTGTACAAAAAGAAAAATTGAATATTGTAGCATTACAAAAGTAGCTCTATGCAACTGGCAGCTATATTGTTTCAATAATTTTTAATGTTCAATTTCAAATATTGTATAATATCACAAATGTGATTACAGACATAATTTTCAAGTACCTACGTAAATATCAGATACTGAATTTTTAATAATTGAACAGAATTGATTATTGTAAAATAGCAATTTCATATTGTAGACATCAAAAATGTTTAGAAGGTTTACAAATTACAAAAAGGACATTTTTTCAGAGCATTATAATACTTGAACAGAATTTATAAATTCACATTATATTCATTCATAATATTTTTGATAACTCGATTGATACATTTTTGTTACTTTCAATTGAAATAATAAAATGAACATCGATAGATAATCATAGTATACTTGTATGAAGCGTTATTTGAAACTGACTTCTGTAGGGTTTACAACCATTTTCGGAGGGTTGGGTAGCTTAGTTGTCAAATCTCAAAAATTATTTCAAATCAAAGACGTGACTTGATGAGAAAGAAATCGACCGTATTAAACAAATTCGTAACTGAATTTATTTTTATAAATTTTGTAAACTGAAATATACAGGTTGACCAATGAAACTCTTTAAGTAAAGAGATTTTAAGAACTATATATAAGAGATACGAAGTTGGTTAAAGTAGACAAAAGTTGCCTCATGTGTACGTCCTTTTATACATGTTTTTCCCAAAAAATGCATAAGCGACTAGATATAAACAAAAATGTAAATTTTCAATTTTCGGTTTTTGCTCAGAACTTTTTTAATTTAGTACAAAAAATATTTTATCAAACAACATCTTATAGTAAATTTCGAGTCACATATGAAAACCATGACAATTACATGTCCCAAATAGGTTTCTTGGGACACCGGGATATATTACTCAAAACAGGGATGAATCCTGGAAATCTGGGACGACTGGACACCCTAGGAAAAAATGTAAAAGTGTTTAAAAAAAAGATTATCTAACCAGGGACGCGACATCACGTAGACACAATCTTTTTTTATAATATTTTATTACAAAAATGTATTTTAAAATTAATTTCATTTTTTTTTAAATTTATTTCTGTAATAACTTCACAGAACTCATTATTGAACCGTTAATTTTAATACATACTGAAAACCGGAATGAAAGATCGAACCAAAAATAATTGTAATTGAAACTGAACTTTTCATATTTACAATTCGTATTTCTGAAATATTTACTTTTACGTACACTCTATTTCCCACGTCATCAATTTCTGTTACAAACATTATTAAACTTTTATGTTGCACTTTGTTGTGTACGCATGGCATAGATGAGTTTTTTGTTCTCTATCTCATTAATGTACGTGTTACAGAGGGGTATATATGCTTTCTGTGTTTAACCAACTACAAAAATATAAATAAAACTGTGTCACCGCGGTATGAGAGTGAACTTAGCAGCCGATTCGCATCAGCCGATTCAAAATTGAACTGCTTGTGAACAAACTAAGCCGCGCGGCCAGCAGCGTCAGACCAAGGCCAACTGTACCATATAAAAATTTATACAAATCTTAAATAGACGTTATTCAACGTTTATACATATATTACAAGTCTGATACTAATTAAAACTTAATTATTAAGTATCAAATGGACATTAGAAGTAAGGGTTCTTATAGATATTATACATTATTGATATAAATGACAATTATGACCTTGAGCTCTAACGCGCTAAATTTGAATTTATATGAGGTATGCACACATAAAATATTATTATTATTATTATTAATATAAATATAAATATAAACTTTGCACAATTTCATCCTTATATTGTTGCTAACAAAATGCAATAGACAATTTCTACCCATGACATGACCACACTGAGAATAAATGAGATAGACATAGTAAGAAAATAATTTTTATTGTTGTTAATAATGATCGTCCGAGTTTCAAACTTTGTATATATCTTCCGTAGATTGTTACTAACAAAATACTATAAACAAATTGTACCCAATAGCCGTACGAAAAACTTTATCAATAAATTACGGTCTACTGGGAATATATTTGAGACAGACATATGAACAAAATAATTTTTATTGTTGTTAATAATGATCGTCCGAGTTTTAAACTTTGTACATATCTTCCCTAGATTGTTACTAACAAAATACTATAAATAAATTCTACCCAATAGCCGTACGAAAAACTTTATCAATAAATTACGGTCTACTGGGAATATATTTGAGACAGACATATGAACAAAAAATTTTTTATTGTTGTTAATAATGATCGTCCCAGTTTCAAACTTTGTACATATCTTCCCTAGATTGTTACTAACAAAATACTATAAATAAATTCTACCCAATAGTCGTACGAAAAACTTTATCAATAAATTACGGTCTACTGGGAATATATTTGAGACAGACATATGAACAAAAAATTTTTTATTGTTGTTAATAATGATCGTCCGAGTTTCAAACTTTGTATATATCTTCCTTAGATTGTTACTAACAAAATACTATAAATAAATTCTACCCAATAGCCGTACGAAAAACTTTATCAATAAATTACGGTCTACTGGGAATATATATGAGATAGACATATGAACAAAATAATTTTTATTGTTGTTAATAATGATCGTCCGAGTTTCAAACTTTGAATATATCTTTCCTAGATTGTTACTAACAAAATACTATAAACAAATTCTACCCAATAGCCGTACGAAAAACTTTATCAATAAATTACGGTCTACTGGGAATATATTTGAGACAGACATATGAACAAAATAATTTTTATTGTTGTTAATAATGATCGTCCGAGTTTCAAACTTTGTATATATCTTCCCTAGATTGTTACTAACAAAATACTATAAACAAATTCTACCCAATAGCCGTACGAAAAACTTTATCAATAAATTACGGTCTACTGGGAATATATTTGAGACAGACATATGAACAAAAAAATTTTTATTGTTGTTAATAATGATCGTCCGAGTTTCAAACTTTGTATATATCTTCCCTAGATTGTTACTAACAAAATACTATAAATAAATTCTACCCAATAGCCGTACGAAAAACTTTATCAATAAATTACGGTCTACTGGGAATATATATGAGATAGACATATGAACAAAATAATTTTTATTGTTGTTAATAATGATCGTCCGAGTTTCAAACTTTGTATATATCTTCTCTAGATTGTTACTAACAAAATACTATAAATAAATTCTACCCAATAGCCGTACGAAAAACTTTATCAATAAATTACGGTCTACTGGGAATATATTTGAGACAGACATATGAACAAAATAATTTTTATTGTTGTTAATAATGATCGTCCGAGTTTCAAACTTTGTATATATCTTCCGTAGATTGTTACTAACAAAATACTATAAACAAATTCTACCCAATAGCCGTACGAAAAACTTTATCAATAAATTACGGTCTACTGGGAATATATATGAGACAGACATATGAAGAAAATAATTTTTATTGTTGTTAATAATGATCGTCCGAGTTTCAAACTTTGTATATATCTTCCCTAGATTGTTACTAACAAAATACTATAAATAAATTCTACCCAATAGCCGTACGAAAAACTTTATCAATAAATTACGGTCTACTGGGAATATATATGAGATAGACATATGAACAAAATAATTTTTATTGTTGTTAATAATGATCGTCCGAGTTTCAAACTTTGAATATATCTTCCGTAGATTGTTACTAACAAAATACTATAAACAAATTCTACCCAATAGCCGTACGAAAAACTTTATCAATAAATTACGGTCTACTGGGAATATATTTGAGACAGACATATGAACAAAATAATTTTTATTGTTGTTAATAATGATCGTCCGAGTTTCAAACTTTGTATATATCTTCCGTAGATTGTTACTAACAAAATACTATAAACAAATTCTACCCAATAGCCGTATGAAAAACTTTATCAATAAATTACGGTCTACTGGGAATATATATGAGATAGACATAGGAAGAAAATAATTTTTATTGTTGTTAATAATGATCGTCCGAGTTTCAAACTTTGAGTATATCTTTCCTAGATTGTTACTAACAAAATACTATAAACAAATTCTACCCAATAGCCGTACGAAAAACTTTATCAATAAATTACGGTCTACTGGGAATATATTTGAGACAGACATATGAACAAAATAATTTTTATTGTTGTTAATAATGATCGTCCGAGTTTTAAACTTTGTACATATCTTCCCTAGATTGTTACTAACAAAATACTATAAATAAATTCTACCCAATAGCCGTACGAAAAACTTTATCAATAAATTACGGTCTACTGGGAATATATTTGAGACAGACATATGAACAAAAAATTTTTTATTGTTGTTAATAATGATCGTCCGAGTTTCAAACTTTGTATATATCTTCCCTAGATTGTTACTAACAAAATACTATAAATAAATTCTACCCAATAGCCGTACGAAAAACTTTATCAATAAATTACGGTCTACTGGGAATATATTTGAGACAGACATATGAACAAAAAAATTTTTATTGTTGTTAATAATGATCGTCCGAGTTTCAAACTTTGTATATATCTTCCCTAGATTGTGACTAACAAAATACTATAAATAAATTCTACCCAATAGCCGTACGAAAAACTTTATCAATAAATTACGGTCTACTGGGAATATATATGAGATAGACATATGAACAAAATAATTTTTATTGTTGTTAATAATGATCGTCCGAGTTTCAAACTTTGAATATATCTTTCCTAGATTGTTACTAACAAAATACTATAAACAAATTCTACCCAATAGCCGTACGAAAAACTTTATCAATAAATTACGGTCTACTGGGAATATATTTGAGACAGACATATGAACAAAATAATTTTTATTGTTGTTAATAATGATCGTCCGAGTTTCAAACTTTGTACATATCTTTCCTAGACTGTTACTAACAAAATACCATAAACAAATTCTACCCAATAGCCGTATGAAAAACGTTAACAATACATTACGGCCTACTGGGAATATATAGAAGGTAGACATATGAACAAAATAATTTTTATTGTTGTTAATAATGATCGTCCGAGTTTTAAACTTTGTACATATCTTCCCTAGATTGTTACTAACAAAATACTATAAATAAATTCTACCCAATAGCCGTATGAAAAACTTTATCAATAAATTACGGTCTACTGGGAATATATATCAGATTAGACATATGAAGAAAATTATTTTCTTCCTATGTCTATCTTAAATATATTGCCAGTAGACTGTAATTTATTGATAAAGTTTTTCGTACGGCTATTGGGTAGAATTTATTTATAGTATTTTGTTAGTAACAATCTAGGGAAGATTTGGACAAAGCTTGAAACTCGGACGATCATTATTAACAACAATAAAAATTATTTTGTTCATATGTCTACCTTCTATATATTCCCAGTAGGCCGTAATGTATTGTTAACGTTTTTCATACGGCTATTGGGTAGAATTTGTTTATGGTATTTTGTTAGTAACAAACTAGGGATGGTACATACAAAGTTTGAAACTCGGACGTTCATTATTAACAACAATAAAAATTATTTTCTTCATATGTCTATCTCAAATATATTTACAGTTAAAAATAATTTATTGATAATGTTTTTCATACGGCCATTGGGTAGAATTTGTTTATGGTATTTTGTTAGTAACAATCTAGGGAAGCTATGTACAAAGTTTGAAATTCGGACGATCATTATTAATAACAATAATAAATATTTTCTTCATATGTCTAAAACTCATATACATTCCCAGTAGACCGTAATTTATTGATAAAGTTTTTCGTACGGCTATTGGGTAGAATTTGTTTATGGTATTTTGTTAGTAACAATCTAGGGAAGATATGTACAAAGTTTAAAACTCGGACGATCATTATTAACAACAATAAAAATTATTTTCTTCATATGTCTATCTCAAATACATTTTCAGTTAACAATAATTTATTGATAAAGTTTTTCATACGGCCATTGGGTAGAATTTGTTTATGGTATTTTGTTAGTAACAATCTAGGGAAGCTATGTACAAAGTTTGAAATTCGGACGATCATTATTAATAACAATAATAAATATTTTCTTCATATGTCTAAAACTCATATACATTCCCAGTAGACCGTAATTTATTGATAAAGTTTTTCGTACGGCTATTGGGTCAAATTTGTTTATGGTATTTTGTTAGTAACAATCTAGGGAAGATATGTACAAAGTTTAAAACTCGGACGATCATTATTAACAACAATAAAAATTATTTTCTTCATATGTCTATCTCATATATATTTTCAGTTAACAATAATTTATTGATAAAGTTTTTCATACGGCTATTGGGTAGAATTTGTTTATGGTATTTTGTTAGTAACAATCTAGGGAAGATATGTACAAAGTTTGAAATTCGGACGATCATTATTAACAACAATAAAAATTATTTTCTTCCTATGTCTATCTTAAATATATTCCCAGTAGACTGTAATTTATTGATAAAGTTTTTTGTACGGCTATTGGGTAGAATTTATTTATAGTATTTTGTTAGTAACAATCTAGGGAAGATTTGGACAAAGCTTGAAACTCGGACGATCATTATTAACAACAATAAAAATTATTTTGTTCATATGTCTACCTTCTATATATTCCCAGTAGGCCGTAATGTATTGTTAACGTTTTTTATATGGCTATTGGGTAGAATTTGTTTATGGTATTTTGTTAGTAACAGTCTAGGGAAGATATGTACAAAGTTTGAAACTCGGACGATCATTATTAACAACAATAAAAATTATTTTCTTCATATGTCTACCTCCGATATATTCCCAGTAGACCGTAATTTATTGATAAAGTTTTTCATACGGCTATTGGGTAGAATTTGTTTATAGTATTTTGTTAGTAACAATCTACGGAAGATATATACAAAGTTTGAAATTCGGACGATCATTATTAACAACAATAAAAATTATTTTGTTCATATGTCTGTCTCAAATATATTCCCAGTAGACCGTAATTTATTGATAAAGTTTTTCGTACGGCTATTGGGTAGAATTTGTTTATAGTATTTTGTTAGTAACAATCTAGGGAAGATATATACAAAGTTTGAAACTCGGACGATCATTATTAACAACAATAAAAATTATTTTGTTCATATGTCTGTCTCAAATATATTCCCAGTAGACCGTAATTTATTGATAAAGTTTTTCGTACGGCTATTGGGTAGAATTTATTTATAGTATTTTGTTAGTAACAATCTAGGGAAGATATATACAAAGTTTGAAACTCGGACGATCATTATTAACAACAATAAAAATTATTTTCTTCATATGTCTAATCTGATATATATTCCCAGTAGACCGTAATTTATTGATAAAGTTTTTCATACGGCTATTGGGTAGAATTTATTTATAGTATTTTGTTAGTAACAATCTAGGGAAGATATGTACAAAGTTTAAAACTCGGACGATCATTATTAACAACAATAAAAATTATTTTGTTCATATGTCTGTCTCAAATATATTCCCAGTAGACCGTAATTTATTGATAAAGTTTTTCGTACGGCTATTGGGTAGAATTTGTTTATAGTATTTTGTTAGTTACAATCTAGGAAAGATATATTCAAAGTTTGAAACTCGGACGATCATTATTAACAACAATAAAAATTATTTTGTTCATATGTCTGTCTCAAATATATTCCCAGTAGACCGTAATTTATTGATAAAGTTTTTCGTACGGCTATTGGGTAGAATTTATTTATAGTATTTTGTTAGTAACAATCTAGGGAAGATATGTACAAAGTTTAAAACTCGGACGATCATTATTAACAACAATAAAAATTATTTTCTTCATATGTCTAATCTGATATATATTCCCAGTAGACCGTAATTTATTGATAAAGTTTTTCATACGGCTATTGGGTAGAATTTATTTATAGTATTTTGTTAGTAACAATCTACGGAAGATATGTACAAAGTTTAAAACTCGGACGATCATTATTAACAACAATAAAAATTATTTTGTTCATATGTCTACCTTCTATATATTCCCAGTAGGCCGTAATGTATTGTTAACGTTTTTCATACGGCTATTGGGTAGAATTTGTTTATGGTATTTTGTTAGTAACAGTCTAGGAAAGATATGTACAAAGTTTGAAACTCGGACGATCATTATTAACAACAATAAAAATTATTTTGTTCATATGTCTGTCTCAAATATATTCCCAGTAGACCGTAATTTATTGATAAAGTTTTTCGTACGGCTATTGGGTAGAATTTGTTTATAGTATTTTGTTAGTTACAATCTAGGAAAGATATATTCAAAGTTTGAAACTCGGACGATCATTATTAACAACAATAAAAATTATTTTGTTCATATGTCTGTCTCAAATATATTCCCAGTAGACCGTAATTTATTGATAAAGTTTTTCGTACGGCTATTGGGTAGAATTTGTTTATAGTATTTTGTTAGTTACAATCTAGGAAAGATATATTCAAAGTTTGAAACTCGGACGATCATTATTAACAACAATAAAAATTATTTTGTTCATATGTCTGTCTCAAATATATTCCCAGTAGACCGTAATTTATTGATAAAGTTTTTCGTACGGCTATTGGGTAGAATTTATTTATAGTATTTTGTTAGTAACAATCTAGGGAAGATATGTACAAAGTTTAAAACTCGGACGATCATTATTAACAACAATAAAAATTATTTTCTTCATATGTCTAATCTGATATATATTCCCAGTAGACCGTAATTTATTGATAAAGTTTTTCATACGGCTATTGGGTAGAATTTATTTATAGTATTTTGTTAGTAACAATCTACGGAAGATATGTACAAAGTTTAAAACTCGGACGATCATTATTAACAACAATAAAAATTATTTTGTTCATATGTCTACCTTCTATATATTCCCAGTAGGCCGTAATGTATTGTTAACGTTTTTCATACGGCTATTGGGTAGAATTTGTTTATGGTATTTTGTTAGTAACAGTCTAGGAAAGATATGTACAAAGTTTGAAACTCGGACGATCATTATTAACAACAATAAAAATTATTTTGTTCATATGTCTGTCTCAAATATATTCCCAGTAGACCGTAATTTATTGATAAAGTTTTTCGTACGGCTATTGGGTAGAATTTGTTTATAGTATTTTGTTAGTTACAATCTAGGAAAGATATATTCAAAGTTTGAAACTCGGACGATCATTATTAACAACAATAAAAATTATTTTGTTCATATGTCTATCTCATATATATTCCCAGTAGACCGTAATTTATTGATAAAGTTTTTCGTACGGCTATTGGGTAGAATTTATTTATAGTATTTTGTTAGTCACAATCTAGGGAAGATATATACAAAGTTTGAAACTCGGACGATCATTATTAACAACAATAAAAATTTTTTTGTTCATATGTCTGTCTCAAATATATTCCCAGTAGACCGTAATTTATTGATAAAGTTTTTCGTACGGCTATTGGGTAGAATTTATTTATAGTATTTTGTTAGTAACAATCTAGGGAAGATATATACAAAGTTTGAAACTCGGACGATCATTATTAACAACAATAAAAAATTTTTTGTTCATATGTCTGTCTCAAATATATTCCCAGTAGACCGTAATTTATTGATAAAGTTTTTCGTACGGCTATTGGGTAGAATTTATTTATAGTATTTTGTTAGTAACAATCTAGGGAAGATATGTACAAAGTTTAAAACTCGGACGATCATTATTAACAACAATAAAAATTATTTTGTTCATATGTCTGTCTCAAATATATTCCCAGTAGACCGTAATTTATTGATAAAGTTTTTCGTACGGCTATTGGGTAGAATTTGTTTATAGTATTTTGTTAGTAACAATCTAGGAAAGATATACTCAAAGTTTGAAACTCGGACGATCATTATTAACAACAATAAAAATTATTTTCTTCCTATGTCTATCTCATATATATTCCCAGTAGACCGTAATTTATTGATAAAATTTTTCGTACGACTATTGGGTAGAATTTGTTTATGGTATTTTGTTAGTAACAATCTAGGGAAGATATGTACCAAGTTTAAAACTCGGACGATCATTATTAACAACAATAAAAATTATTTTCTTACTATGTCTATCTCATTTATTCTCAGTGTGGTCATGTCATGGGTAGAAATTGTCTATTGCATTTTGTTAGCAACAATATAAGGATGAAATTGTGCAAAGTTTATATTTATATTTATATTAATAATAATAATAATAATATTTTATGTGTGCATACCTCATATAAATTCAAATTTAGCGCGTTAGAGCTCAAGGTCATAATTGTCATTTATATCAATAATGTATAATATCTATAAGAACCCTTACTTCTAATATCCATTTGATACTTAATAATTTAGTTTTAATTAGTATCAGACTTGTAATATATGTATAAACGTTGAATAACGTCTATTTAAGATTTGTATAAATTTTTATATGGTACAGTTGGCCTTGGTCTGACGCGCGGCTTAGTTTGTTCACAAGCAGTTCAATTTTGAATCGGCTGATGCGAATCGGCTGCTAAGTTCACTCTCATCACCGCGGTAACGGATATTTTCAAATATTTAAAAAATATTAATATGTCATTCTTGTCTTTTATAAAGGTGATTTTGGCATCGAAAATTTATGCTACGTTAATTTATTCTAAAACTTTTCGTATGTTTCATCCATTTTTATGTTTGTGTATAATATGGTTAGTTTTGACTTTTTTTTCGGAAATCAGACTATTTTAATCACGTGATTACAATTGTTGACGTGAAGATCAACTGCGAAAAGTAGAACGTATGTTACATAATATAATAATTGTACCTAAAGTACTTTAGGTACGATTTTTGTGAATGTTTTACATTTTTTTAATAGTTGGTTTTATTTTATGATTAGAGGATGAATAAGATAGGGCAACAATTAAAATATAATATATAAAAACTGGTGAACTATAAATAAATTTTATTAATAATAATTTTAAACAAGTAGATTTGTATTTGGTAAAACCATTTTAATAACACTGCAAGAAATCCATGACTCATCATTTTTTACATGCTGCTACATTTTTATATTTGACTTTCATTTCCTGAGGAAGACCCATGAGGCTTTTGAAATATTGATTAAATTTCAGAAATTATTGTCCTATTCTGTGTTTTATCTTATAATTCGAAAAAAATAATCTATCTGGGGTAAGGTAGGGGTTGAAAATACGCATCCGGGTCCTCGTTGTATCAATTTGCACATATGGTCTCCAGCGGCCAGTTTTCGCAATGCACTGGTGACATCTACATTCATATTTATTAGTTGCAATTCAACTCCGGCTAAATTTATACGCTCTCTTGCAGTCTCCATACCAAGCGCAGAATTTCTAATCTTTTCAACCAACCCTCCGACGTTTTCCCGCGTTCCGTTTAACTTCTAATTATGAAAATATCAGGAAATGGATTGTAATTGCAAATGACTGTTTAGCTAAGAATTAAAAAGATATTTATGTCAAAATCAGAGGAATGGTAATTAGGAAAATGTAAACAATCATTTCTGAATTCCAAACATGCAGATTTTCAGAATGCTAATGAATGTAAATAATGTTTCTTTGTTTAAAAACAATTTAATTTAAGAAGTTCATTACTTTATTGAAAAATTTAACTGAAATGCTTTCTACATTTTAAATGAACCATAACAAAATTCTTTGTTTGTAAATAACCGTTTTAATTTAAAGAAATTTGCACAAATTGTCGCAGGGAAACATCAACTTTTTCTCTAATTTGGACACAAAGTGTCACTTTTCAAACTGAATGACGTTTTGAAACGTTAGTCAATTTTGAAAAGTGACAATTTTATATATTCAAATTCAAAATTAGATGAAATCAATTTTACTTAAAAGAATTGTAATAAAATTAAAAAAAACTTGTACTTATGAAACATATTAGAAAATGCATTTCAGTCCTCAAAATTTTTGTAAAACTTTTCAAGAAATTCATACTAACTTTTAGTTTTCATACGGGGCTCAAAGTTGTCTTAAGTACTGTTAAATAGATTTTTTTTTCTCTTTCCTATGATATAAAACACATGTACCTACATTAAAATGAATATAAAGTAATAAATTAGCAAATTATTGGTATTATTCAATTTTGTTTCAAGTGTGCTTTGGAAACAAAATCAGAAATTTGTTTTAAACAAATTTTTAATATTTCAATTCAATATTCTCCTAAATTTCTACTCCTATTGTATGAAACACGTTAGAAAATGTATTTTTGTGTAACTAAATTATCAACATTTTTTTTGCACTTCATTTAAACTTATTTTATTTGAAAGTATGATCTTTTTACTAGGAATGACGAAACCTGAAAATTTTGGTACCCGGGTACCCGACATGAATACCCGGGTAGTACCGGATACTCGATAATTACCCGTTACCCGATAATTACCCGATACCCGATAATTACCCGATATCCGATAATAAGCTGATACCCGATAATTACCTGATACCCTTAAAATATCCATTATTCTTCCACATTCATCTTTTTAATATAAATTTTTGTTATTTGCACATAAATTTATTAAATGAAGAAAAAAATATTATTTTCTGGTATGGAAATAAAAAAAACATTGTTATTTTATATAGCATACGAATACATCAGCAGTATAAAATTATAAAATTAAAACTTATTAAGGAAGTATATTTGATTTAATTATTTAGGAATATCTCATATTTCTCGCAAATATCAGCATGGATGATGTATCTGCACTCAGTCTTGATCTTCGTGTGGTTACAATGTTTCCGGCAGCTGAAAACTGTCTTTAACTTTAATAAACGGGTAACGGGTACATTTCGGGTAATCGGGTACTATTTTTGATACCCGGGTACATTATTATCGGGTAGGTTCCGGGTACCCGGGTACCCATCGTCATTCCTACTTTCTACGGCAAATCATTCTTTAACTTCCATTGGTTTCATATCTTGGAAGTTTCCTTCGAAGTGGATCATCTTTTGAAAATGTTATTAAATATTTATCACTATTTCATAATGCATTAAACAATAGTACATTGTGCAACAAGTGCAGAATGTAGCCTATTTCCCACAAAGTGGCGGATTTGAGGAGGGGGCGACGGTGTGATAGCCCCCCCCCCCTTAGACTGGAAAGGTTTTTCAATTTTGAAAGTAATAAAAAATAAATTTAGAGCACAATAGAGTGTCATATAAACACAGAATTGTTTGATTTGAAGCAGAAATGTCAAGAACAAAAACTATATGCCGAAATTATGTTGTGGAAACACAAATTCGTCATAAATATTACTTGAAAAAATAGTGTATGTATGTAGTAACAAAAGGGGAAGTAATTCCCAAATCCTATGATACTATATTTCTGCGTAAACACGAAAATATTTGAAACTTTCGAATTTTTAGGTCGAAAATTTTCAAATTTTACAAAATTTTGTTTGTAATTTTTTTAAAAGAATTTGTTACGCTGATGTCAAATTTGCAAATAGAATTTAATTATCTCTTTTCGTTTCTGAGATATATGCGGTCAAAGCTGCACCTCAAAAAACTGTGTTTTTTGGCTATATCTCTAAAATGAATAGAGATACAATTTCAACGATTATACCAGGCGATTCTACGGAAAATGTTACATAAAGAAATGTTTTCTCCGCATATACATACTTTGGAACGATTAGGTGAAAAATGAGAAAAACTAAAGAAACCTAAAGTTTAAAATTTCGTCTCGAAACTTTTTGTCTCCAAATGTTTTCATTTTCTAAACTTAAGTAGATACTAATGCGCTGATTCCAAATTTTCAAACAGAATTTAATTATCTCTTCCCGTTCTCGAGATATTTGAGTTCAAAATTATACCTAAAAAATCAGGTTTTTTTAGGTATACCCCTTAAATGGTTAGGTTTACACTTTCGGCGACCTCACCATTCGATTCTACGGGAAAAATTACATAAGTGTACCAATTTTCAGATTTTTATCTCAACAGATAGAATTTCTAGAAGGAAAAAACTGAAAATGGCCAAAAATCGAAAAAATCGCAAGGGGTTCATCAGGCAATTTTTTCGATTTTGACGATTTTTGTTTTTTTGCTTTAAAAATTGTATTCCCTGGAATAAAAATCTGAAAATTGGTACACTTATGTAATTTTGCCCGTAGAATCGATTGGTGAAGTCGCCGAAAGTGTAAACCTAACCATTTAAGGGATACACCTAAAAAACCTGATTTTTTAGGTATCGCTAAATCTCAACTTTGAACACGAATATCTCGAGAACGGTAAGAGATAATTTAATTCGGTTTAAAAATTTGAAATCAGCGCATCAATATTTACTTAAGTCCAGAAAATGAAAAGTTTTGGAGAAAAAAAGTTCCTCGGAGAAATTTTAAAATTTAGGTTTTTTCGATTTTTTCATTTTTCACGTAATCGTTCTAAAGAACGTATATGCGGAGAAAACATTTCTTTATGTAACTTTTCCCATAGAATCGACTGGTATAATCGTTGAGGTTGTATTTCTACCCATTTTAGAGATATAGCCAAAAAACACACTTTTTTGAGCTGCTACTTTGACAGCAAATATCTCAGGAACGAAAAGAGATAATTAAATTCCGTTTGAAAATTTGAAATCAGCTAGTCAAGATCTATCAATGTACACTATTTCCCAAAATCAAAATTTTGGGCAGTAAAATGAGTATTTTTGGGATATTTCGGGTTTGTAAACACAATTTTTGGTTTAATTCTATTGTTTGGTTTGTTTTAACTCTACCTAACTTTGATAAGGGGATATAGGTTATGAAAATAATTAAAAGTTAGATAATAAAGCTTGTGCGGGATAACAGGGATGGATACCCAGGATATCGAGTATGGATGATGGTAACAATGGTGAGGTCGTAAATCTCACTTTCACACAACCACGCGAAAAACACTTATTTATTTATACACAGCACAACCAAAACTATACAAATAACAGATATAACAAATGTAAATACTTTACGGATCAAAACGGAGCAGTACAACAATGGATTGTTGCGGACCGATACAAAACAACTTTGGCGCAACAAAGCAGGAACCGAACAGACTTGTCCTTGTATTATGTTTTAAAACCAACCAAAATTCGCTAGCGACAGCGCCACTAACTATAAACTACAAAAAAATACAGAGAAGCGTATATGGCGTTGACATTGGCAAATATGCGGTGTACCTTTCACAATAAACGGAGCTGACAACATTAAAATCTCAAACATACTGCCCACCTAGTCGAGAAGGGACTAAACTAAACAATTAACATGGAATAACAATAAAACTTAAGTAAGCAAGATCGTGTGGACATCAGGCCGACTGGGAATGACCTGGACTGCCCACCGTAGAACGACGCAGCGGTGGCGACGGCGGCGCGGCGAGTCTCTGCTTGGCTGAAGGGATGACGTCCGTCTCGATCGGCAGAGGGCTTAGCCGGGAGATAGGTCGGCGAAGCTCTGAAGTGGCAGTCTTGACGGTGACTACCCTGACGAGGCCGTCTGCTCCTGGATGCAGCTCAGTCACTCGGCCCAGTGCCCATCTACCTGGAGGCAGCTGCGGGTGGTGAACCAGCACTAACTGGCCCACACTGAAGTTGGATCTTTCCCCGCGCCAGCGGGAACGTTGTTGCAGCTGGTGCAGGTACTGCGTTGACCACTTCTTCCAGAAGTGCTGTGTGAGTCGTTGAACGAGCCGCCAGCGGGTCACCAGGTCGCTGGGCTCGTCATGGGAACCTGGTTCTGGAACGGTCAGCAATGATGAACCAACCAGGAAGTGCGTTGGGGTCAGCGCGGACAGGTCCGCAGTGTCCGACGAGGACGGCGTCAGCGGACGGGAATTCAGGCAGGCCTCTACCTGAGCCAGTACTGTAGATAGCTCCTCGTACGTGAGGGTCGTCTCACCAATGGTTTTGCGGAGGAGACTCTTTACTGATTTGACTCCGGCCTCCCACAGGCCGCCGAAGTGCGGTGCAGACGGTGGAATAAAGCTCCAACGTGTGCCGGAATCGGACAGGGTAGAAGCTACTTCGTGGTAGAACAGCGACGCCTGATGGAACATGGAGCGCAGCTCTGCGCTGGCACCGACGAACGTCATGCCGTTGTCGGAAAGCAGCTCGCTGCACACTCCTCGGTGTGCAACGAACCGACGGAAGGCCGCCAGGAAGGCCTTGGTCGTCAAGTCGCTCACGACCTCCAGGTGAAGCGCCTTGGTGGAAAGACAGACGAAGAGGGCGATGTAGGCCTTGGTGGAGTGTCGCCCACGACCTGGAGACGGGCGGCACTGGATGGGTCCTGCGTAATCTACTCCTGAACGCAGGAAAGGGCGGCTGGGAGTCACTCTGGCAGCTGGCAGGTTTCCCATGAGTTGTTTGCCCATCAGCGGACGACGGCGCCTGCAAGGGATGCAAGTTCGGAGCAGCTTCTTTGTTAGGGCTCGCCCTTGGAGGATCCAGACGTGCTTCTGGAGGAGTGAGTGAGTTAATGCTAAGCCAGCGTGGAGGGCTAATGCGTGCCAATGTAGGACATGTAGCTGGCTTAGCGGAGATGACTTTGGAAGGATAGGCGGGTGTCTTTCGGAATCGGGAAGTCCGGAATTCTCGAGTCTACCGCCCACGCATAGCATGCCGTGAGCGTTGAGAAATGGATTTAGACTCACGAGAGGCGAAGTCCTTGGAATGGGTCTAGCGTTTTTCAGTTGCGCTATTTCAGTGGCAAACTTCTCTCTCTGGACATTGCGGATCAGACGGACTCTCGCAGCAGTTAGTTCGAATGTGGTTAGGAAGCCGGTGCATGTCTCTTGCTCTCGATCTTCCAGACCTGCAAGTCTGGAAATTCTTCCTCTCTTGTCGCAGCGGCGGGCGAATCGCATGCACTGGGCTGTTACACGGAGCGTGCGTGACAGGGAGGAATACCGCGCTAACAGAGCGAACTCTTCTTCGACTTGGACCGGCATGGAGCGGGTTTTCTGGACAGCTTCCTCACCTGGTGAATCGGGTAGCTCTTGTGTTGCGGTCGGCCAATTCTGAGTCGCGTCAGAAAGCCATGGAGGACCGTTCCACCATAGGCTCGAGGTGGAGAGTATTTGCGGAGTAGCACCGCGGGAGGCGACGTCGGCAGGATTCTCTTCACCTAATATGTGGCGCCAGGACAGCCCTGGTAGTGTGGTCTGTATGTAGGACACTCGATTGGCGACGAATGTCTTCCATCTACTTGGGTGTCCACGTATCCAAGCGAGTGTGACGGTGCTATCAGACCACCCAAACATAGGGAGATTGGAGATCCGCCGGGTTTGGCGGACGTACAGCAATAGACGAACTAGAAGCTGAGCAGCGCACAGCTCGAGACGTGGAATAGAGACAGTTTTCACGGGTGCCGTCTTGGTCTTGGAGGCGATGAGGGACGTGTGGAACGCTCCATCAGGATTGACTGTGCGGATGTAGACGACGGCGGCGTACGCCCTGGTGGAGGCGTCCGCGAATCCGTGAAGCTCTACGTCGGTCTCAGCTGGACTCAACTGAGTCCACCGTGGAATACGGATGTCTTGAAGGCGGCTGAGACTCTCTTGGAACGTGGACCACCTCTCCTGGAAGTGTGTGGTGAGAGGCTGATCCCAGTCTGACTTGGCAAGCCACAGGTCCTGCAGCAGAATCTTCGCAGATATAACGACTGGGGAGATCCAGCCGAGCGGGTCGAACAGCTGCGAGACCTTGGAGAGGACTGTGCGCTTCGTGGCGGGAACTGAGAGCGTTGTTGAGATACGCTCTCGGAAGAAGAATTCATCCTTCTCTGGATTCCACATGAGCCCTAACATCTTCGTGGATTCGGAGAGCTCGACGTTAGCAGCTGGAGTAGGCGCCTTGGAACGGGCTTCAGCGAGCCCTAGGAGGTCTGAACAATTTGCGGACCATTTGCTCAGTTCGAACTTGCCTCTTGCGAGTAGTTGGATGAGCTCATCACGACGTATGACAGCGTCTTCGAGGGAATCGGCTCCGGAGAGTACGTCGTCGACGTACGAATCTTCTACAAGGCATTCGGAGCCCCTTGGAAAGCTCTCTTGCTCGAGTCGAGCAAGTTGACGTAGAGTGTGGATCGCAAGATATGGTGCGCAAGCGGTCCCGTATGTGACGGTCGTCAATTTGAAGTCGTGAATTGGTTCGCTTGTGTGGCCGCGCCACACGACACGCTGGAGGTCTTGGTCATCTGGGTGGACGAGTATTTGACGGAACATCTTCACGATGTCCACGCAGAAGACGAACCGATGATTTCGCCAGTTCATGATGACGACACCGAGATTGTTCAGCAAAGGTGGACCTGGCTGCAGATGTTGGTTCAATGACACTCCCTGCGCATTGAGTCGGGAAGCGTCGAACACTACTCGCATCTTGCTTCCTTGAGGGCCCGACTGCATGACAGCGTGGTGCGGAAGGTACCACACAGGTCCGGTGGGAGTCTCCTCAGTCCTACGCATATGACCAAGAAACTCGTATTCGTGCATGAACTTACTGTAGCTGTCATGAACAGCTGGATCTCGTGCCAGACGTCGCTCTATGGACACAAGCGAACGGACTGCTTGCTCGCGATTGCCGCCTGTGGGAACTCTGGAACGACGTGGCAGCCGCACCACAAAGCGACCACTGGCGTCTCTCTGGTAGGTGGAGGTGAAGAATTCTTCGCAGGCACTCTCTTCTGGGGAGAGCGAGGAAGGAGCGGCGGGAATTTCTTCAAGTTCCCAGAACCGGCGGAGGTTGTGATCCAGGTCCTCCTCTACATGGCAATGTAGAGAGGACACGGGAGATGCACCGTCCTCGTCGACGGCTCCGGACAGGACCCAACCTAGAGCTGTGTTGATGGCTACCACCTTGGAGCCTGGGACTGGATACACTCCTGGACGGAGTAGAGGGCCGAAAACGTCGGCTCCAAGCAGTAGGCCAACCTTCTGGTCTCGGTGATAGCATGGATCGGCCAGCTCGAGGTGCAGCAGCAGCTGCGGATCTAAGGGACGGACTCTCCGTTGTGGAACGTGAGACGTCAGACGTGGAAGCACGTAGGCGGATACCTGGTGCTCGACACCAGGTGCTGCTCTGGATCGGAAGACGACTTCCACTTGTGAGGAGGCCGTGGCAGAGTGCGAGGCCCCGACGCCGACGACCTTGACGTGGGAGCGCCGCCTGGCTAGACCAAGACATTGCACAATGTCTTCAGAGATGAAAGACACCTCGGACCCGGTGTCGAGGAGCGCGCGTGTCTGTACGCGCTGTCCGCTGGGCGAACAGATGCTGACCAGCGCTGTGGTCAGGAGAACCATGGCACGGGATGTGCCCTGGTGCGTGGAGTGACTAGAGACCGTGGAGGTATGGAGAGCAGCAGCTCTTTCTGGAGGACTGGCCGAACCTGTAACAGAACTGGATGGGAAAGCGTCGTGCAGCAGCGTGTTGTGCGTCTGGCTGCACTTGGAGCACGTCTTCGTGGATCTGCATGCGTTACGCTGGTGAGAACCCAGGCAGTTGAAGCAGAGCCGAAGTCGCTTGACCTCGGACAGACGCTCTTGTGGAGACTTCTCCCGGAACGATGAGCAGGAGAAGTTGGAGTGCGAGTCTCCGCAGAACACGCAGTTCGTGTTCTTGACGCTTGCAGAGACCTGGTGTGAGCGAAGTGGCGCAGCCTTCGCGTTGGAGGCCGTTATGGAGCGGGCAGGTGGGCTCAGCGGGGCCGACATCTCTAATGCGCGGATACGCAACTCGAAGAAGGCCTCGAGCTGCTTGAGTGTCGGCTGTTCCAACTTGTAGTCGGGGTTCACCAACGTTTGAGTCGCATCTATGGAAGCGAAATGCAACTCCCATGCTCGGCGGGATGCGGAGTCCAGGCGACGGAGGAGTAAGAACACGATGACGTCGTCCCACTTGTCTACAGGTCGCCCTAGCTGCTCGAGTGATCTTATCTCTTCCCGTGCTCGGTCGATCAGGGCCCGCAGGTCGCGTGCGGACTCTTTCGATACCTGGGGCAGGTCGAACAGTGCCGACAGGTGAGCACTTACCAGAAGCCGACTGTTCCGGTACCTGGCGCAGACGGCGTCCCAGGCTCCCTGGAAGTTCGCTGCCGTGATGGCCATGGTACGCACTAGGAGTGCGGCTTCACCTTTCAGTGCTGCCTTGAGGAGGAGCAGCTTCTGGACGTCGGGAACATCGTCACGGTCTATCACGAGACCCTGAAAGGCGTCGTGGAATGCCTCCCATTCCAAGTATGACCCGGAGAACTCCGGCAGGTTTACCTTAGGTAGAGGCGGAAGGGAAGCCTTTGGCGGTTGAACTGGAGCGACAACTGGAGCTGGCGGAGGTGGCGAAGGACGGAGGGCCTCCAGGATAGCGACACCCGTCAAGTACAAGAGCTCTGTGGCGGAGAAGTGATCTTCAACGAAGTACACCGTCGCTTCTGAGCCCTTTTCTGCTCTAAAAGAGTGGTGGTTGGTCAGGAAGTCATCCCAATGTCTCTGTAGGTTGGCGAGCGCGCTGTCGATCAGCTTGCTTGTCGGAGTTATTTCTTCTTTCGATAGCTGCGTACGGAGTGCCAGCGGTAACTTCCGGATCTGTTCCGTCAACTCTTGCTGGTGACGCAAGACTTCAGCCATTGTTGAACCTGGTGAAGGTTACGGACGCGAAAACGGAACTGTTTGGCGATGACTTCGAAGTTATCGTGATTCTACACGCAGGTTTGCGAGGTTAGAATTAACAAAGGATGGGTGGATGACACTGGATTAGGATTTGACAGGCTATGCGCATGGACAAGGATTTGACAGGTTTTGCACGTGGTTTTAAGGGTGGAAAAAACTCGGATAATCCGGATAGTATCCGGCTCGAAGGACCAAAAAATGTGCGGGATAACAGGGATGGATACCCAGGATATCGAGTATGGATGATGGTAACAATGGTGAGGTCGTAAATCTCACTTTCACACAACCACGCGAAAAACACTTATTTATTTATACACAGCACAACCAAAACTATACAAATAACAGATATAACAAATGTAAATACTTTACGGATCAAAACGGAGCAGTACAACAATGGATTGTTGCGGACCGATACAAAACAACTTTGGCTCAACAAAGCAGGAATCGAACAGACTTGTCCTTGTACTATGTTTTAAAACCAACCAAAATTCGCTAGCGACAGCGCCACTAACTATAAACTACAAAAAAATACAGAGAAGCGTATATGGCGTTGACATTGGCAAATATGCGGTGTACCTTTCACAATAAACGGAGCTGACAACATTAAAATCTCAAACAAAGCTAAAAAGAAAAATCTAAAAAGGGGCGTCATTTTATAAGTTACAGACGGGCGCCACGATTACCTAAAAAAAAAACGATAGTTTGTCCCTCCCTAGGACAGTTTCTGGATCCGCCACTATGGGAATAGGTGATTCTTCACGAGTGACACGCTGTACTTTTTCTACGACTACACTGCTAACCATTACAGAACAAAAATACATGCATACGAAAGCTGTTTTACATAAAAAACAATATGCCTCAAGTAATCTTACAAAGAGTACCTTCACGCATGCGCAGTGTTGGCAAATATTGTGATAAATGATTTCTCACACATTAACGCAACTTTCAAGTTTTATAAAGTGTGAAACAATGTACCACTTTCTATAATGGTCGTAGAAAAAAATATTTTTTTCTTCAAACGTCATAAAAGTGACATCTTCTGTGACGTGATTGACAAGGTTGAAGTTTAATTTCTATGCCTCCGTAATATAATTTTTTATTCTAGCCGCCGTATAATTTCTTCGCCGCCGTATGTAGAATCAGCCAATAAGAAGTAAGTTGTATAATAGAAATCTGTAATATCGCCCTAAATGTCACTATAGAAACTAGATAACCTAAGAATACAGTTACTAAAAATTATGAATAACTGACAGGTAACCTACATATTAAACGTCAAATAGTAGTTTATTTTTTAAAATTTCTAAGTTTGAAGAAAAAATAGCATGTGTTATTCAGAGTAAAAGTGTCTTTGTGTGCCTCGCATGCAATTGTCCGACTCGCTTCGCTCGTCGTGCAAACTTCCATGCTCACTTTTACTCTTAATAACACAATATACTATTAATCGCTGAAAAACTCTTAAAGAAAATTATATTGTTTTCATTTATTTCGTACATATTTCTTACGAAATATATTCTGACAGTTGTGAATGTTAATTTATTATCAAATGTTACTTGTAAAAATTAAAAGCCATCTAAATTATTGTTTTTATCAAGTTTGTGCCAAAAGTAAACTACCTTTCTGAAAGGCCGATTTGAACCAAAACTGGAGGTGCATCACTAGATGGTATAGTAATTACTAAAATTTCAACTTTCTGTAGCTAATTGTTTTTGATTTATGCGAAAGTTTCAGAAAAACACTAAGAGCAAACCGCCCTTTTACCAATACAAAATTTCAACATTTTGCGGTTAATAATTATTGTGTTATGCAAGATACCTTATACCTTCGTCAGAATTAGTCAAAAGTCGCTGGTATAACCGATAAAAGTATAATACTATACGTTAGTGTTCGTGGGCTTCGAATAAGTAGTCATAATTTCGACGTTATAGCCAGTTTGTTGCTATAAACGAAATCGTTATAAACAGATTTTTACTTACTATTTTATTATTTCTTTATGTTTACTTATACTTAATAATATTTTTTTCGTAATAAATGCTATTTTATGAAAATCATTTTTGAAATTATAGTATAATTGTTAAAAAAATCATAAAAATCTGAAATGTTTTAGCAGTCCCATATACAAATACAAAATTTTAACATTCATTTTTGAGTTATGCGAGATATATACATACGAACACAAAAACTACTTAAAATGGATTCAGGGTTGCTCAAAATCGCTCAAAATGGATATTTCCGTTGAAATCTGGCAACTGAAATTTTTCGTGATTAATACCTAATATTTCCGTTACTTCGTATAAGGAAGTAAAAATGAAAGAGAAAATTCGACTAAATGGGTATTAATAGATCCTTGTATTTAAGCTTCTAATATCAATGCCAACAGTTGGTCAACTTGGTAAAGATCGTTGATAGCTTATCCTTTCTGATAAAAATATTTCGAAATACATTACTTGCATGGTCGGTAAATGCATATCTTTTTTCAAATATTACCTGCGTAGTTAATAATTAATAATCCTAGTGTAAAATCCTATTAAACTTTGAAGTACCCGTTTTTCCTCTCTCCACTTTATTTTGAAGTAAGACTTGAAGTGCTGGAGCCATTTCCAACAAGTGTAGCCCGTGCTGCCCTCTATGCAGAGAGCTGTAAACTCCATTCCTGCTGTTACCCACCCCAGACAGTACAGTACAGCCACTACACGGGCTTGTAAGGGCACTGGGGCTCTGAATGGTCGTTCTACCTTTCCAGGGCACATAAAGCGGATTTATGAGTGTATAAACTGCCGAACTCCTGGGGTGGGGTGGAGGACAGTGGCGGAGACAGGGTTAGGAAAAAGGGGAATATTCTAGCAGATAGTAGAAGTATTACCGTTGATTGAAAAATATATAGATAGGGAAGCTTATGAGAAAATTTGTTTCACCTACATAACTGTGTGTCTGGTTGCATTTGGGTTAATATCAGGCGTTTCTGTCATATATTATAAAAAAGCGCAAACGTCAAATAATTAATAATACAAATTAGTTCTATTTTAAAATATACGTATTATTGAAAGAACCATTTTAATAGATACCAAAAAATTCAGTAAATATGTAAAACATGTTTATTTATCTGATATTTTTGTCTGTTTAATTCCACGAAGTAGTTCATGGAATCATGAACAAGATGGCTCTGTCGAATCTGATTCCAAAACAGCGGTACGCAAATACATACAAGCTTACCTATCTATATATTTTTCAATGAGCGGTATTATACAGATTTTTGGTTTTAATTTCATAACAAGAAAAATAGTTACAAGTATATGTTTTATTTAAATTATTTTACATAATGTTACCAACTGAAACTGGTTAAATTTGAGGAAAGGAGGAGAGTCGGATATTTTAGTAGAATATGTGCAAATCATTAACCCTACTTTTACACTGGAGGTCAAATGTCAGGCATAGTGATTCAGGTGAGACGAAATATTTCTCGAATCTTGCTCGTCTCATCTCGAAATATATTGTCCTCTCTCGAAATATCTCGTCTCGGGCAAGATGAGAACGATTTTAAAAACAAAGCTTCAAGACGACAAAATAAAGTCGAGGTAATCGAATTTCAATAAAACTCTTATTTGAAACTTTTTTATTTAAAATAATCAGGGAAGCAGGAAATTACTAAAATATGATTTTAATTGTTAAATCTCTTTGTTCGGGTGTTCGAGTCACCACCCTGTTTAATAAATACAATACAATACCATTTGAAAATGAAAATCTAAAAACTAGATATTAAATAAAATGTTCTAATATTTCATGAACAATAGTAAAAAGTAAAATTACCTTTAACCTTAAAATAATAAACATGTATTTCGAGATTTAAGTTTCCGTCACCAGTATATCTGAAAATTTAAGAGAAAGTTAGTTTACTCAACATGTAAACCAAGCAAGAGGTTAAATTAAAAACTAATTTATAATAAAATGTATAACGGCTAATTTGGTCTTAGTCCGATGATTTTATTAACATATTTAAAAAAAGAATTATTCATGCTTTCGTATGTATCAAAAATTATTTTTAATCATACGTTTTACAATACAATAAAAAGTAGATAATTTTAATCATTTTTATAAGTACGCCACTGGTTTACAGCTTCACTTCATCGAGTATAGATGTCAGCGTCGCACATAACTTACCCGATGGTCAATCCATTAAACATCTTCCGGTAAAATCCGATGACGTCCTCAAATATATGTCCTTCTGCCTATAGCATCTTTAATAGAATCTTTTTCCATATTACACATCTTAGTAGTAACGTAGGTAGTAGGGATACTTTCATAAACAAAGTAAAAAGATCAAACAAAAAATTTTCTTATTACAAGATGTGAACCAAATAGTTATTATTTATAAAGTTTCAAAAATGATTAATATTTGTTGTAGAATGATTGTTGTTATTGTTTATGAATTTACAAAAATTAAAAGTGGAACGGACTCTTCAAAACTGGATCTTGACGGCAAAAAGCCGCAAGGTCCCATGGTGTAATGGTTAGCACTCTGGACTTTGAATCCAGCGATCCGAGTTCAAATCTCGGTGGGACCTCACCTTTTATTTTTTTTTAAATAAATATTATTTTTACATTTGTATTTACAAATAAAGTAAATACTTACTACCAAATTTCAAAAACTAATACTCATAATAATACTCATAATAAATAAAAATGTAGGATTTGGATTTCCTGTTTTTTAATTTTTATTTATTTTATTTTTAAATATAGTATATTATAAACCAAGACTATTATTATTGACCTAGTGCTAAAGATTGTGTTCAGAAGTGTGCAGCAACCGACGGATACAAAGCGTTGGTCGATAATTGTCTTATCAACCGTGGTGTCGATTTTTTTACTACTAGCAGATAAATCCCACTCGTATTTAAAAAGTTTATATTGATAACAAAGATTTTTACATAAATATTGATTTGTTTATTAGTATTCACAAAAATAACTACCTAAAATAACAAACATATTTATTTATTTTTTATTTACCTTTATTAATGATTTCTTGCAGACGAAGTTTAAGGTGTAAACATAAATGAAAATTATAAATAAATGTTTGACACTCAATAGCGAGCTGACGTTTTACAAACATATAATGCTATTTATTTTTGTTTTTAATTAATAATTTAACGATTTTGGAAAAAATATAATGTATATCTAAGGACTGAATTATATTTCTTTTAAAATTGTTTCTTTAGAAAACTTCATTAATGTGGTAGTAAGGATTAAAGAAAATGGAATTTATTTTTTATATAAATTATTGTATTTATCACAGTTTCATATCAACAAAATCATAGCTATTACAAAATATTACAATATTTCAACAATCTACAATGCAGGTACTACATTTCAGGGCACTAGCAAATCGGCAAGCTTAACAATTGATTATGTATCTCACTCAAAAATATTTTCCCATCCTTATGTCTATTTGGCAAGCGTAAAGGTACATTCCGTTAAAGCATTTGGTTTTAAGGTTTACAATTATGTTTTAAGTTTAGAAATAGCCTTACATCATATCTTTCACATAATTATATTTTCGTTTAGTTTTGTAAGTATATCTACAAGATAGAATACGTTAAGAACATTATACTGTCAAAATACGTGGTTTAAATTTAAGGCAGTTGCTAAAATTAATTTTTCTTCGCGATTCATTTCAAGTTTATAGTAAATTTTTGGTTATGTTTGAAGTGTCAGGTTACAAAGAGAGAAAGCTATATGATGGTATTGCTTACTACCTATATTACTATTGGTCCATTTCTAAACATAAAGTTAAACCTAAACCACAGAATAGTTACATACATGTTCCCCTATACAGTTCTATGACCTTGAAGTATTGTGTAGACCTTTAAATTTGTACCCTTCCCCTATCTTTCTCTAAGATGTGAGGAAACTTTCCGATTTTAAACAATGAGCCCTTTAAATTTGTGCACATTCCCCATCTCTCTCTAATTCTCCTTTCTCTGTCTTAGGCCCAGTATTACAGTGGAAGTTTAACTCGATCCTAGGTTTAAGCCACGGTTTAAGTAATTTCGATGTATTACAGTTGGAGTTTAGCATTTATTTATTAGTTTAACTTAAGCGGTCGATCCTAGCGGCTTAAACCTTAAGGTGAAGTTTAACCTTTTTTTAGCAAAATAAAACTATGAGAATGGACGTTGTGGAGAATTATAATACGGAAATTTAAGAAATGAGCAACAGCAGTGAAGTCGAAGTCGAGCAAAATATTCTCAATATAATTAGATGACCATAACGTATTCTTTCTAGGCACTAGGCCTGATAATATAAATATATGGTCTGATAAATATTTTTTTAATAGATTTCGTTTAGCAAAATTATCTGTTTGTTTAATTTATAACGTACTTAATATTTAGCGACATTAAAAAAAAAGTAATTGGTAAGAATACATTAATAAAATGCATTTTAATTACACTCGATTTTAGTGCCAATTTCTGAAGAATATTGATTTTTGTAAACTGTTAACTTTTATTTTTGGAATCACGCTTTACATTCTATGAATGCATCAACAACAATTAACAATAAGATATTATATTTTTATAATTTATTTTATTCTTTACACAATAGGTCAAATTTTTTGTACGGTAAGCTTTCAATTTCTCTATTTTCTTCAATTTAAAATTAAGGTGCCCGTTTTCTTTCATCTATAATTCTGAAAAATAATCTGTTTATTCTTAATTTTAGCTCTTTTGATAGGAAATTATTGTTACATACCTTTCATGAGAATATAAAATATGTAATATATGTAATAAAAATTATTTAAAATGTAAAACTTTAGTCACCCTTATGGTATTTATCTAATACAAAGACAATAACTCACAACAGATATACCAATAACGTGTATATACCAAAATACATGTGTAAATAATTTATCTGACAATGTCAAAAACAAATATTCTATTGCCAACATAAACGAAAATATAATCGAAACAAGCTTAGCTAAACTATGTACTGTAATACTACCAATTGGTTTAAGTGAAAGTTTAAGTTTAGCTAAACCAATATTTAAGTAGTGACTGTAATACCGGGCCTTACTGTCGCTTCTGTATAAACCTATTCTGTGCCTAAACATAAAGTTCGGAGTTTGCATACTTTACGTAAAGTAGAAGTTTAGGTATATGAAATTCACTTTCGGATAAGCCGATTGGCCCTTATAAAGTTTTATGGGACTTGCGGTATTGGTACTTTTAGGCAGGTAGTTTTTTCTATCGTATACTTTTAAATCTAGAGTAAAATATTCAAATAATAATGCATTTTAAATGCCGTCTTCTAATTTCAATTTGTAAATTGAGAAGAGATTAAATTATTAAAATAAATTCAACCGTAAATTTTAAATACAAATAGTTATTAAATAAATATAAGAAATACTTGGTTGTTTAAAAAAATTGAATTTTATTTTTATTCATATTTCGACTTTTAAGGCCATTGACAGGAAATACTAATGAATGTACTTCGCAGAAATTTTTTAGTATTTATACATAGAAGAACAAAGACAGAAACTAAGTATTAACCACCTTTACAATGGTAAGAATATCAAAAAAGGATTAAAGCGGAGAAATCAATGGAAATTAGACTAAGTCCAAGTTGTTCATTCTTAAGATTTTTCTTTTCATTGAGTGATCTTTGGATTTCCAAGTACATATTCTATGAATTCCATTATTAGTTATTTATTTATATAAAGTAAGTACATTTTGAATTTATTTAATACGGACCTGTTCTTACTTTACAAGTGATACCTTTGAGTTGGGATAATTTAAGCTTTCCACACTTCCATAAAAGGTTGTATAACCCGCATAAGTTAGTTTCATATAACTAAACTTCTACTATATAACGTATGCACTACGATAAGCATTGTGAATCTTTCCATTTAGAGACACGGACCCAAACTTTCTTAATCTTAAACACAATTGTAAACTTTAAAACTAAATACTTATGTGAATGCACCTTAAATCATCAAAAATTGTGCGCAAGCAAATTGTTGCTTCTTACAAACGTTAAAAAGTTCTACTTGGACCTCGTATACGTTATTATATTAATTTTGACTCTTGTATACAGGTACAATGTAAATTCAATTCCAAAGTTTTAAAAATAAATTATTTACAATATTTTACAAGGGCGGAATAAAGCAAATTCTAATTGTTTAACGATGTTATTGACTTCTATGTGAGCAAAGGACGTTTTGGTTTACCAAGTCGAACATTTCTTCATTGGGTTCATTGGTGATCCGATCGGACAGCTGAACGCGTCCGAAAAACTCGGCGAATTCATCATTATTCCATTCACCCTGAAAAATAGGAATTTATGTACCAAGGACGAAAAAGTGCATATTATAATCGAGCATAAGTTTGCTAACCTATAAATAAATAAATAGACAATTTTCAGTTTGACAGATGGCAATAAAATAAAACAATTTTCTTCATTTTAATATGAACAATTTCAAGTAATGAAAATAGAAAAACTATAAAACCTAACACGTGATCCTCCATAAACTATAACTATATTAATTTTTTATATTATGCAAGTATTTAATAGCTACTGGTGTAAAATGTAAGGATACATATGTAGTTATTTAACGCATTTGAAAATTACAGAACGAGGCGCAGGCGAATTTTGTAAAAGTAAATGTAAAATAACTATCGAGTTTCTTTACTTGTTTCATATAATATTTTTTGTACTTCCATTTGAATAAGTACGAAAAAATATTTGAAATTATGAATTTTTTGACATTTCTAAAATAAACGAAAAAGACAATATCAAGATCTCCTTAATTTTGTGAGTATTTAAGTTGCTACAAAAAAAATTTCATAATATCATAGTTACTTTCATAATTAAAGGAAAATTAAAGTTGTTTATAAATGTTAAATCGTTTGTTTATAAACGTGACAAAAAGTTTTTGAAACCCGTAAAAAAACAATAATTTTTCACGGTTTTGCTGGTTGTTATGGTAATGTATTAAAAACATAACGCATGAACAAATAACATACTTTACATCTAAAAATTAAGGTACAAATGTCGACATTTTTTGACAGTTGTAGAACAAGGTAATTAAATCCAATATTAAAAAAATATATATATTTATACAAATTAATAATCATTTATTATTTCAATTTCGGTAAAGCAAATAAATATAATGATAAATTAAAAGTTGGGTTTGCAAATTAAAAGCTTTTTTTAATTAACAAAAAATAATATTTTGTTTATATTTTATTATTTATAATACCATATAGTTTATAAAAAAACAAAAAAAAACCTGGCCTGTTTCCGCCCGGGATCGAACCGGGGACCTTGTGCGTGTGAAGCACACGTGATAACCACTACACTACGGAAACTTATTACAATAGGAAAATAAATGCCAATAAGAATCTCATTTGTATTACCTTTCGGGATAAGGAGCATGGAAATCTACCTCAACAGACATTATATAGGTCTCTGCTGAAATCACAGAACAGTACATTTGGGCTGCACTGACAAAAAACAATTGTCTGGGCCCTAAAAACACGCCGGGTAGTCTTTCTGGTATAGCTCCAGAGCCCTTATTCAGTTGAGAGTGTCTCCAGGCTTGTTGAGCTGTTTGCAGGGCTCCGATATCCGCCATGTTTTCGTTTCGGGTTATATTCCAATCGAACTGCAAAAAGAATCAATAAATAATAAAAATCTACTTGGTTATAGTCATATTTGTTGAATAAATTGTAATAATAATTTATTACAAATAAAAATGTTATTTTGTTATTGTAATAACAAAATATATAAATATTTATTAATAGATAAATATAGGTCATTGCTAAACTAGGCATTGAGAAGGTTATTCAAGGAGGTATGTCTGGCCCATTAGCTCAGTTGGTTAGAGCGTCGTGCTAATAACGCGAAGGTCGCGGGTTCGATCCCCTCATGGGCCAACTTTTTTTCTATTTTTAAAATATTTATTAAGGAAATGCGATAATGGTTTTTATTTTCAATAATACTAATAAACAAATATAAAGATATATAAGACCAAAATTAATGATTTCAAGAGAGGCGTGCCTTATGATTATTGGCAGCCATTTTGTTATGCTCCACAATAACGTTGTGAAAAAATTAAGCTATAAAAAGGTCGTATTTAATTTTAGACCACGGCCTTATCAAAATTGTGGCCACCCTTTTTTTAAATCAGTGGTTTCAAGTTAAAAATAGACTTTGAAAATTTGAATTTAATAGTAAATAATAGAATGATTCCTCTTGTGGTCGACAACCTTCCTAATATAAAAAGTTTTACATACACCAAAGGTTTATGGGACCTGGGACCAAGCGGACACAGTATCAAGTGTAATATCTAATAATGATATTAATAATTTTGTTTATTATTTTTTATAATTTGCGTTAATAATAAAATAGTCCTTCTATGTTTCGCCAAAATCTAGTCTGTCTAGTGAAATATGATCTAAGATTTAAATGTAATAAATCCACTTTATAACTCCAATACACTAACTCTAATTGAGACCCATATAAAATAGAAATGCTTTTATTTAATACCTTAATTATATGAAACCAACCAAAGGAATAGTAATTTCTAATATTTTTGCTTATTATTTTACATTTTAATTTATTTGCAACTTGCTTATGTTAATATAACAACTATACAACGCATCTTCTTAATGTTTTTATTTTATTTGATAGGAGAAATGCGTAAAACGTTATATATACCTCAGGCCGAAAGACATTTACGTCCATGGAAGAATAAAATTTCGTCGGCAGACAAAATTTTTTTCTTTCGTCCCTCTTTGTACGTAAATAACTATTATACATTAGTTATTAAACATTGGTCCGTATTCAGCTCTTGTCTTTATCTCCTTCACTAAGCCTTCTTTAGCTAGAGACGGTATCAATGTTTAATGAAGTTGTTAAATACAATCATATTCAGCAACCTTCTCTAAGCTTTCTTTAACTACATTTGGAAATATATATTTTTTATTTGCTTATTATCAATACCAAATAATTCCCGAATATTTGCTATGTCATCAATATCATGTATAAATTCTGCCATTTTATGACTAAACAAGAGTTTAAATACAGCCCCTGTCGTCTCTAAGTAACTAACCTAAAAAAGATGCTTCATTATTGCTAATCATGACAGGTGAATATGAAATCTTTGTGAAGCCTCTTTCAGTTACTTAATGAAGCTTCTTTAACGTTAGAGACGAGAGCAGAATTCAGGACAGTGTTCTTAAGTATTAGCACAGAATAGGTTTATATAGAAGCGACAGTAAGACAGAAAACGAAAATTAGAGAGAGATGGGGACAGTCAACAAATTTAAAGGGCTCATTGTTTACAATCGGAAAGTTTCATCACATCTTTGGGCGAGATAGAGAAAGTCACCAAATTTTAAGGTCTACACAATGCTCCAGGTCATAGAACTGAATAGGATAACATGAAAGCTACCGACACGGAGTGTAACTATTCTGTGTTATTAGGGCAGTCGGTGTAAATATCATTAATTTCAACTTTTCCCTACCTGTATATCAACCTTGTTCCCCATGAACTTAACCTGTCTTCGGAACACCCGGGCGTACTGTCTAGCCAGACAATCTACCCGAGCTTCCAGCCCAAGTCTAGCCTCAGGTGCCAACCAGTCTCTCAGTCGTCCGTGCGCGTCGTACCTGGCTCCGTGGAGGTCAAAGCCGTGCAGTAACTCGTGTGCCAAAATACTGCCTAAAGTGCCGTGCACTATGCAGGAAGGGATGTCGGCTCGAAATTGGGGCTGGGTTAACAAGGCGAGGGGAATCACTGAAACAAATGATTTTATTGTAAAATTGATTGTTGATTCTCGTTGAAACATTTTATACACTTAATTTAAAGGGAAAAAAATACTCGGTAGGTTTCAATAAACTTTAATCTTACGATACGTATTTCGGCTTACTAGTCCATCATCAGGAAAATACAAAAACAAAGGAAGATACAAATGTTTAAGAGGATTTCCGGTGAAGCTAGAAATTCTAACTTAATATTTTGTGTTTCTAGTATCGACAACGTTCACAAGTTCCTCCACTGTACAAGAATAACAGATCATTTTTCGGTCAACTCTTTTCATTACATGTGTACTTAAGTTTCTATTTTTCTTCCACCTACCCATACAATAGGAAATTTAGGAGTGGGAGAACATTACCCCTACAAGTAAAACTGGAGAATAATGCAAGAAATTTGTATGTTACAATTTTTCTGTTTTAAGAAGAATGGTTAATTCAAATAGTTTTCTGATTAGAAATACTGATTTATAGGTCTTTATTCTACAAGTCTATGACTCGTGTATGTCGAAAAAATATTTTAGATAACCGTTAGACATTACAATAAAGTAGTACATTTATGTCTGATATTTAATTTTTTTTTCGCGATTCTATTGTAGACTTTAAAATATATTTGATATAGGCGGATGCATCTGTATTTGAAGAATTCATATGATTTTATTTCATATTAGTTTCTTTTCTGATTTTTGAATAAAAAGAAAAATGCTTAGCATGTATTTTACCATATACCAATAGACACCGGGAATCCTCTTAAATATCTAGTAAGGACGGCGAACAGATGCATAGATGTTGTATTTTCCTGATGATGGCTTAGTAAGTAAGTTTTTTGAAACTTACCGAACATTTTTGGTTTCCCTTTAAATTAAGTGGATTTGAATCTAATTAATGTTGATATTCGTCCAAATTCAGATTGTATATTCAGAAGTTGTTTAATAATAAATATTAGTGGGCGAAAGTGGTTACTTACTTATTGCATTTTCCCTGGGTTCGTAATATGCGTTAACTATGAACGGGTAAGCGTATCTGAAACATACAATATTTTAAATTATATTTTAAAGAAGATCTACACAAATTTATAATAATAAAATTTATCTATTTTCATTGCCATGATAGCATTCGTTCTTTTTTAATGTTTTGGAATAAACAGTATTTAGGAAAAGTATTTCGTGTTTCTATTCCACAACATTGCTGATTCTTATGCTATAATTATGTGATGGATGAATGTAAATCTCACGCCTTGAGTTCTCTGTGTTCTGGTTGTTTCGAACTAGATTATCCTGTGTTTCGTCAGTGTGTTATGACATGGATATTCCAGGAAAGAATGTATATGTAGAATATATTTGTCCATTTATTTCCCTTTGTAGTTTGGCAGTGTTAGATCGAGTTTATTTTTTTATCCTTACATTGTAAACTGCGAATATTCTAGGTACAGATATAATCAACCTGTCCCTATGTTATATACTGTCGCACAACATTTCTATGTGGAGTACCTCAAGTACCTGAAACCTGAGGTACTTGTTTGGTGACAAGTGTCATTATCTTGTTCTCTGTTCAGTGTTACATCCTGTCCTTACATTCTTATGACTATAACACGCACATTTTTTTTTATATTTTTCTTGCGTTCTATGTTATGTCTTATGTCTGTGCTAGGACACAAGTGTAACAAATCACTGGGGTAACAATGCTGCTAGGAGCCTGTGTTCCTAAGACAATCCGGGCTCCAATGTAGATTAAAGTATGTAATAACCCTATAACATGATACTTCACAAAATAATTATCTACAGCTAATTCTCATTAGCGAGTGAAAAGAATCATAGTTAAGTCGTTCTACTGTTCGGCTGACGATAATTTTCGAGCATGTATTGTAATATCAGAGGATTTTGAAGAGTCAACAGTCTATTGCTATTTTATTGGCGACGCCAACATTAAAATTAAATTCTTGAAATGTTTAAGAATTTAGTATTAAATTTTAAGATAAATATAAGCTTTAGAAATCCGAAGAAACATGTTTATTTCATCAAATTTTACATATAAGGAAGACATTTCGGATGTATGATAACATCCATCATCAGTTCCTAAACAAATTATTAAATTATGAACGAAAATGTAACATCTAGGTTGTCTATTTTAAAACAGACATGCTAATTGCTTCAACGATTCATGATGAATTAATATGTTATTAGTAATAATCTGTCTTTATGTTTTGTGCTGCTGTTATGCCAGGTTACCATTACTCCTTACACTCTGTGCTATGGTTATGCCAGGCACGAGTATAATTATCATACCTTTGCATTATGTGCTATTGCAACGCCAGAAACAATTATGCACCTGTCTTTACGTTCTGTGCTTTGGCTATGCCAGGCACAAAAGTAAATACCATCTTATGATATATCATTATTCAGTGTATAAAGGTTACTAATTTAAATAAACACAACCATGTATTATACTATACTACAATTTGATAAGTATAAATTAAAATTTTATACGTACGTTTTAACACTCTGTGAATGATTGAACAAATCTATCGATATTGTCCTAATTTGTTTATATCTGTGTATTACATTTCCAAAAAAATCTTCCGGATCTACTTGTACCTGTAACAAAAATTAAAAGAATTAACAAAGCTGAACCCTTAGTATAAAGTGCAATGTTAAATAATTAATTTGTTAAGTTGTGTTGGAGATATGGGTCATCAGTATTTTCTTCTAAACTTATAAAATATTTAATATGCAATTTGTAGCAATGATAATAAATCGATAGGGAATTACCAAACTCCTTTAAATGTAATCTTGATTGTATTTTGCTTTAAAGAGCTCACGTGCTCGAAATGTGATAAGAAACATGCACCACAATAACAACATTTTAAAGAAATTACTTGAATATAGGTTTCCTTTGTTTTATGTCTTAAATATAAACTACAAAATACTTCAATTTAGCAATTTTATTGTCTATCAACATGACGTCAAATTTGTCTGTAAATATTTTTTTAGTATTCTAAATTGGAAATAGGCAAAAGAAGTATATAAGAAGTACTAAATTAAGAGTATAATACCGGGAGGCAAGATGTAGTATAAATAATATAAAATATATTTTATTTTGGAAAATCTGTTATATGTATAAATCATTATTTATTTAGGTATTAAACATCTGAGGAATTAATTATTAAAGGTACAGATAGTATCGAAAAAAAAAAAAAATTCTAAGATTTTGCTTCTAATGTTCCTTAATCAATATTTAAGTAGACCCAGAAAACAAAAAACATGGGGCAAAAAGATGTTCAATGAAAAATGTAAATTTAGATTTTTTTCATCCAATTGTTCCAAACAACGTATACCGTAAATGGAGGAAATAATGCTTTTTTATTTAATTTTTCGTACAATTGATTGATGAAATCGTTGTGATTGTATCTCTTCTCATTTTTGAATACTTAAACATTCCACTTGTTTTAAGGTACAGTTTTGAGGACTAATATTTCAGGACTAAAAAGAGATAATGAAGTTATGTTTGAAAATTTCAAATTATTTCACCGGGATCTATTAATATAGACTATTTGGAAAACCAACATTTTTGACACAAGAATATATAAGATGTAAAAACATAATTTTATGTTTAAAATTTTGCGGTTCAACGTCATTGGAAATAACTTAGAAACTGAAAGAAATATAAAAATTTTAATTGAAAATGTGAATTTTTAATGCACTACTGACTTAAAGTCTGACATCCATAAAGGACTAAAAAGTGAGAGCTAAATCTAATTCTTTTCTTTACCTTCATTTCTATAAGACAATCAATTCTTAACGACGTTTGCAAACTTTAATGGTGCTAATTAAAAAATGTATCCCCCCACTTACATCTTCCATCATCCCCTCCACAACATCATCCCCATACTTGAGGGCCACGAACTCCCCCTTCAACATCTTCAACTTTTCCAAAGCCGCCTGCCTGCTCTCTTTGTCCAACCACAGCGCTGCTTTCATCCTAGCAGCCAGTGTCGTCTTCAGCGATTGGAAGAGATTCCCCACTCTGTCCTCCAATGCCCGGAGGTATTTAGGCGAGAACTGACGAACGTAGAGTGCGCTGACGGCTTGGGAGAACACACCGGTGGTCAGGCGAGCACAGAAGTAGGACTGGTCTCGACTTGTGGAGTTTAGAAGCTCGTAGAGGTGGTCTCTTGCGTAGAGGAGAAGCAGAGAATTGTGGACTACTCTAGAAGAAGAGCAAATATGTTTATTGGTTTTGGTATTTTAGAGGTTCTTGTTAGGGACCAGTTCGTACAAGTACAATCAAGATTCAATTCCTGCAATAATTCGTTAAATCAAAGCAGCATTTGACACTATTTGTAGAACTTCTTACAATACAGGTTCGATTTGAAAAGTCAGAATTTTCAACAGCTTTTCTGAACAATATTTCTTCAACAAACTAGTACAAGGTCAAGAATAATGTACTTTTCTACTAATTTACTTGCTCGTTCTTGAGAGCTCGTTGTTCCAAATGTCAAAAAAATGTACCAAAAGACCTACTTGTCTTAACATTCTAAAAAAAAGAGGTTCTTGTTCAGGGACCAGTTTGTACAAGTATAATCAAGTTTAAATTCGTACAGTAACATGATAAATCAAAGCAGCATTAACATTTTTTACTTGTACCACTCCAATTGAAGAATATGATAGAACTTATTTTGAGACCGATTCGTTGTGAAAGGCAGAATTGTCAATTGCATTTCTGAGCATAATTTCTTGAAGAAACAAGTTTAAAGTCAAGAATTAGTTAATTTTCTATTCGTTTACTTGCTATTTCTAGAGGTTTGGTGTTTCAAATACTAAAAAAAATAAGAAAAAAAACCGACTCATTTTAGCAGATCAAAAATAGCGACATTTCTTCTAGAATCATGGTCTAATTTTTTACAATCGATTCGTTTTGGCAGAATTAGAATCCGTAACCGAACGTCAGGTCGAAGTTACTATCCGTTTAGTTTTATGCAACATTTCTAAATGGAAAACGAGTCTCTCTATGGTATTTACGTACGATAATTATAAAAGAAGGTTAATTTAAGAAATGTAGCGATTTCAAGGTAACGCCGCGGGCGACGACCTGCCGTTACAGACAAGTCGAAGGTCGTTTTAATCACTCTTCTATTAGTAACACTTCTATTGTTCTGTCGCATCGAAGGTACGAGAATTTCCCGAACTTAATTGATCTGATAAATAAACGTCAAGCAGAGAAGCGCGGAGGACAGTCTGATATTAATACGCGTAGAGAACATAAATAGTTGGTGGAAATAAATACTGTGTAAATAAATAGTGCGTAGTGTTAAATGTTTAAATAAATAATCTTAGTGTTTAAGTCTTTATTAATAATTATTATTCTTAAATTAGTGTATATATGTGTTTATTCATAATGTTACTTATTTTATTATCTTTTTATTATATATTATTTGTTCATTAAAATTAGTTATATAAATATTACTGTTTCAATTATTTTTACACTTTATTTAAATAAATAAACGTTGCAGTAATATTTCTAGAGCGGAAATACCAACATAGATGTCGGATTAAAAATCTGATAGAAGTATTAATTCATTTTTATGGTTGTTAAAATCCGAGTACAAATCTAGCATAAAAAATGTTCATATGGTGCAATTTCTACTCCAGTTAGAGTGCGCGGGAAGTGACGTCTGACGTGTCACACCCAGCAATGGGTATTAAGTCGTGAGTGATATATTTTTATGTTGTTACAAAAGAACCTTTTTATAAAAATTAAATTTATGTGTTGAACAAAAGGAACGTAAAAACATTAACAAAATTATGTAAAAATAACAAGTATTTCAAGAAAATTTCCGCTAATTGTGTAAAGAACAGCGAAAGAACACACTTGTCTAGGAGTTATTAAATAATTAAGTTAGCTGAAACTGGAGCAAGCTGGAAAATGCAGAAATTGGAACAGTTTACAGAACGTTCAAATGAAATTAAACTTGTCAAAAATAGTTTACATAATTTTAACTTGAATTAAACTTTTTACTTTTTTACACTCCTTCAACTGAAGGAGTTAGTGCATTAAATATTTAAACTACTTACAGAATATTAACTAAAGAGTATCTAAAAGAATACTTATAGATAATTGATAATGTGATCAATTGACTTTAGAAATATTGGCTATTAGTAAACGAGTGTCCAAATAAGAATGCACAATTTAAATTTCTCGCCATTTTCTTTCCTTCCGGTTGACAAAGTCTGCAATTGTTTAGTTGTCATCAACAAATATTACGGTTATTGAAAATGAATCTGTCGAAGAACGTATTGTTATAGTCAAAACATATTTCAAAAACGGGAAAAGTTCTTTAGAGACATTCAGAAAATTGTGAACAATATTCGGTCGACGAAATGTATCCGGTTTAGAATAATTAAAAAATTCGAGAAAAGTGTTTCAATTACTGATGTTAAGATACCAAAAGCAACGTCGTAACTGCCGGTTAACTGACAATATTGCCTTGGTGGCTGAATGTTGCTCGAAGTCCTCGCAACTCGATTCGCCGTCGTTAAAATCAAATAAACATTTCGAAGAGAACCATGCAGTGAATTTTGAGAATGGATCTTCATCTACACCCTTACAAGTTTCAACTGAATCAACAACTAGTGCCAATCGACCGTATAGAACGGAGTGAATTCGCCGAAAATCAAAATACGGATGTCAATTTTGCGAGCAACATCATATTTAGCGATGAGGCTCGAAATGACGCCGTTTGACTTTTCCTGTGGGGATACGTGAAGTTAGGGTTTACATGAACAAACCGAAAATAATTTTTGAGTTAAAGGACGAAATTGAACGCAGCGTTGCGGAGAGTCAAGAGTAAAATTCGACGACAAAGTCTTGGGGGGTTATCTATTCAATATTGTAGAGATCCCAAGGACACGACAAGTTCGATCTCCTCTATTGTTCTGTTTTCGAGAGAGTTGGAGAACATTCCCGAACTTAATTGTTCTACTATAAAAACCCCGAGCAGGAGATCGCGAGGACAGTCTGATATTAGTACGCGTTGTGAAAATAAATAGTTGGTGATTTAAATATCGTGTTTATAAATTGTGCGTAGTGTTAAGTGTTTAAATAAATAATCTCAGTGTTTAAGTTTTTATTAATAACAATTACTTCTAAATTAGTGTTTTTATTTGTATATCATAGTACATAGTACTAATGTGTTTTATTCAAAAAATAAATTGGGCATTCTAGTTGAAACACTAAATATAAATGTTTACTAGCAGTTGTTGAATCAAGAGAGAACCAGTATAGAGCATTTGCTACAATCTTAGCACACATGGAAGAAATGTTAGAAAATGTTAAAGAAAGGAAACGAACTGAAACATCTAATCTACTACCTGAAATTGACTGTACCTCTTCTGAAATCTAGCAACCATCGTTGTTAAACTACTAAGATATCCTGGGGACATGACGTAGACAGTATCGTTTTCAGAGATGTTCCAAGACAGTACGTCTTCGAACAATGGACCCCATTTTACCTAAAACAAATGTTCTTATTTACAACAAGAAATAAATTTCCATTGTTTCCATTTGTGAAGAATACTTACTAAAGGGAACATTGTTTGCAATCTGCTTATATTGTAACCCTGATAGGAGTCTGTTTGCTGGAGAAGACTGACTACGTCTTTTTCTCGAGGATACAACTAGAAGAAAGAAGATGATAATATCTTGATAACTAAGATTAGTTGCTTTAATGGAACAACATTGTTTTTGTTCATACCTTGCTTAGCATTGTAGCAAAAAGTAAAATGTTTTGGGCTTCTTTAGCTCGTTGAGTTGTTACCATTTTCTTCGGGAGGAAGTCTATCAAGAGTTTGTCCATTTGAATCAGACGTTTTTCTTCTGCCGTTTCCTAAAAAAGTAATTTAAAAATATTTTGCCTCACATTGCAGTACTTACAAGTATATGTTCCAAAATTAGTTTCAAAAATTTCTGTAGATATTTGCTCTAGAATATTATCTAGTTCGGCAAAATTTTGCTTATTTATTTGGTTCATAAAATGATTATTTGTTCATAAATTGTATAAGCTAGTTGTATTAGAATTAGATTATAAGTATTTAGTGACAAATTTAATTATTACTATACATACTAACTTTAATATTTGCCCTAGTTGCCATTAATTTCTCTAATTAATTATCTCAGTAGTTGATCATTTTTCTTTGAATTTCTCGGGCTAGTATTTTAGATGGTTGTTATTAATTGATATACCTACTTATTTGTCTTAGAATATAATCTCATATTTCCGATATATGTTCAAGGTTTTTTTTGTCGAAGTTCGAATTGAAGCATACTAACCAACTGAATTCACTGGCGCCGACTTTTTAAAATTTCCTTGGGGGCAAAATTTCTTATAATGACCAAAATGAAAATATAAAATTGCTGCCAAAAAGAAATACTAAAAAGGAATGAATGGAAACTACAAAAAAATTATTTTGTGCTCAGGTTTTAGTAACTATTGACTGATATTGAATCTGTTATTGCAGCTGTACTAGTAAGAATTTTAAAATGAAAATTTGTATATATAGGTACTTTGACGCGAGGATTTCACTGGCAATATTTTAAAAGGTGTAACTTAGACCCATTTCAGGATAGTAGTCAATTACTAAAAAATGAAAGGACGTACAAAAATTCTTTAAAATAATAACACTGATGTAAAAAATTGTTACGTTAACGGAAATGTCTCTTTGGGGGCATTACCCCTACAACCATTACCCTCATGTAGATGGTGCCTATGATTGAACTAGACTTTCCGAAAAAATAATAATAGGATATATGATTAAAATAGATTCTTCATAAGTAGATATATTTTTACATGATTCATTTGAGAGAAATAAAGTTATGTATTATAAAATTTAAATTTTTGTAAGAGTTGTAAAAATCTTCCGCTAAAATTTCAAGGTCTTTTCTTTATCGTTCCATGAGAATATATTGAAAAGAACTACCCGGAAGTATATTCGTTATTCGTTCATTTATCTCCAACTTCCCTCATAAACCCTGAACTGGCAACTTTGTAACTTTATCTTGTTTTAAGTATCAATAACCTTCCAATCCCCGTAGATAATCCCAATATATCAATAATGCATTACCACATTATCTGTGACATTGGCTTCTACAGGGACGGACTCAATCAATATTCACCCCTATCAGCGGGTCATAGATAGTACTAGCTGTAGCCATAGGCGCCCATAAGGAGGGCAAGAGGGGGCATTTGCCCTCCCTTGGCTTTTTGCAAATTTTAAAAAGACGACAGATTATGTAATTATTTCACCGTCGTTATGTTCTGTAAGATATTTATTAATGTTTGCTGTATTTTAGGGCTTAGATTTTTTATGTGTGGAACAAATTATCCCGTTATTATTTGTGCTTAGTTATTTCAATTGTCATTAGAAAGTAGAAGCAAGACAATTAACTACAATAAACTTAATTTTATCCAGGTTCTTAAAGATTTTTTCGATGAATTATCAAAAGATGGAAACTATTTAACAATTACTTTTACAAACCAATCCAAAAAATAAGTAAGAATTTAACTTTATGTTTTACTTTTGAACAATTCTACTTTTTTTTATTAATAAGTATATGTTTTCTGTTTATCTCAATAATATTTAAATTTTTCTCTTAAATAGACAATATCACATCAGAATAGAATATCAAATAAACTATTCAAAATTGCTATCAAAATGTCGATTAAGTAAAATTTTTTTGTTGAAGTGTTGCTTAAAATTTAATCCTTGTTAGCACAACTGTTTTATAATAATAAGTCATTTTTACCCACCCTTAAAAAATATTCTATGGGCGCCTATGACTAGCTGTAGCCACTAACCTTTATGTACACGTAGGCCTTGCTGCCCTTCGAATCGTCCCTTTTCAAACGGGTTTGTTCCTGAAAGCAAATCAGTGGATGAATATTCACGGGTAAATATGTGGAATTTTGATTTGATTGGTTTATTTGTATTCAATTAATTTGTAATTAGAATGGGTGAGAGTGGTAAAACAATTAAGAAGACATAATTGAATTGAAATCGTTAAGGGAAATGAATTCTCTGGAGTAAATACATGGATTGACATTTGATTTAATGGATGAGTTTCAATATAAGTAATTAATTCTTCTCTTTCTCTAAGAGGGTAATCATTGGGATCTAGAGAACCGTAAGTGATAGAAAGTCGGTTAAATGCTGGCAAAGTTGTCGCATTAGTTGGCCATTTTAATTATGCATTTGTATTCTCTAGCAAAAGACTAGAAAAATGTATGAATTGAAACAAGAAAATTATAAGTCAAAAAGATAATTGGTCGAAATCAGTTTTTTGCGTATATCTAGTAAGCTATGCATTTTTTCAGGAAAACAAAAGAAACGGTCAATTAAGGCGGCAACTTTGCCTCAATTTAACTGACTTCTTATCTTTTACGGTTCTTGAGATACCAATTGTTAGCCTCTTAAAACAGACACCCCGTATAAAAACATTACCAGCTACAAAAATAGAAAATGTAGAATGTGCAAACTAGAAAACTGGTATGAATTGACACAAGAAAGTTGTAAGTCAAAAGTACATTGGCCAAAATCAGTTTTTTGCTTATACCTAGTGAGCATGCATTTTTTCAGAAAAACAAAAGAAACGGTCAACTAATGCAACCACTTCGTATCTCTCACAGCTCTCGAGATCCCAATGGTTAGCCTCTTAAAACGGATATCCTGTATAGAAACATTAACAGCTTCAAAAATAGAAAATTTAGTTTTTATTCTCTTTATAAATATTAATAACACAATTCACAATTCTAATAACTTGAATGACAACATCATTTATATAGTTTATCTGTTTTCTGTTTATAATCAACAATATTGATATAGTAACTTCGTAAGGTACAAAATTAAGGAATCCTTGGTATTGTCTTTTTTGTTTATTTTATAAATATTATCAAAATTAATCATTTGTAATACATTTCTGATCTTAGTCAAACTTAAGTAAAAAATATTGTATATATATGAAATACATAGGGAAACTGGCTGATAATTTAACTTCTGGTCTTGCAAAATACGCCTGCATTTCGTTTTGTATTTTTCGCATACTTTAAGTAGCCACCTTTGTTTCCTTACTTATTACATAAATTGTTATTGAAAAACCTTAGTTCGTAATCATTTGTCATTTGTCAAAATGGATGCGATTACAATGCGGGTTTCCGTATTTTTAATTTCTGAATACAGATAAACCCTAACGTTAACTTTACTTTCGTCGGTTATAGCGACATCCGGCTATAGCGACAAAATTTTTGGGGTTCCTTCGATGCCCTTATGACTTGATTATACTGTATATATTGTATGTATTAATTATCAAATAAAAATATTATACAGGTATTTTATATTTCATAAACCTAGCAATAAATTAATAAAATTATGACGTATAATAGGTAAAAAAAGAGAAGTAGTAATGTCCTCTTTTAATGAATATAAGTACACTTCACATTATTCTTTAGCTGGTGATTTGACGCATATCTTTTTTAATTTAATTTTTATATCATATATCCCATTTCTCTTTAAAAATTATATTTAAAAGAAAATTTCTTTAAGAGTTACTTTTCCGAAAAACTCCATTCTTCTGCAACTTGTGTTGCTAAAAATAATTAAATTTTGGAAAGAAATTCAGTTAAAATACACTGAATATAAGTAATGTGTATATAGTATGGAATGTAATTTAAATAAATTAAAAAGTTTAAAAGAATTCTAAATGCTAATGTATATTTAGTGGATTTGAATTTAAAATGTAAAACTCCTTTAGAAGAAAATCTTTTCACGTTGCTTACCAAGTTTAATCGAGTAAATTTCATTTTTTAATAAACATCTGAACTATAATGGCCCGTATTACGAGCTCACTTTTATAATAAAATCGCGATTTTAACGCTCACTTTTACATCAAAATCTTTTGTAAAAACCAACGTTAAAATCGTAATTTTATTATAAAAGCGAACTAGTTCACTTTTATAATAATATCGTGATTTTAACTTTCAATTTTACATAAGATTATGATGTAAAAGTGGGCGTTAAAATCGCGATTATATTATAAAAGTGAGCTCGTAATACGAGCCAATATCTTTATCTATAATTATACTATCGGAAATTTCATATTATAGACAATTTAAGCTAACCGATTTCTTTCGTGACATTATACTATTAGATATACGTGTATATATAAATTTATATTTTCTATTTATAAAATATATATTTTTCCTTCAGATATTGATACAAAAAGTAGATATTTCCACGCGTCTAAAAATAAATTCAGTCATTATTAACACAAATTAAAATTCCTCTTGGTTTTCCTTGATGAATATTTATCCGGAAATTGAAATGGATACTTCAACTTCCTTTGGCTCTTTTGTGGAAAACTGCATTTAAATACTTCCTTTGATGTTTTGTTTGGGACCCAGTAAAGGTTTTAATTTCGTTCAAATTTTTTGTTGCAGAAAAAATGGAGGGTTGATTAACTGATTTTTATTGTAATCTTCGTATTATTTTGTAGGATTGATTGTTTTATATAAAAAGATATCTATAGAGATAATAAAAACGTTAATAATTGTATTTTGTTGTTAACAGAATAGTTGAATGAAAAAAAATATTAGAACTAATTAGAGAGAAATTTAATAATCTTTTTTCGAAATCGATACTAAAGCACACGATATCACTGCGCGAAATTAGCCAAAGTAGTAGCTAAAGTAAAATTTCACAGACTCTTATGTCAAAATTTAACTTTACAGACTTATCTGTCAAACTGAATTCACCTACATTTTAATAATATTTTTAATATTTTTGCAGTTTATTTTAGCACTACCTAAAATAACAAACATATCGTTCTATAATATTATTGGTGAATTTATTTATTATATACCTTGATAATAATTTATCTGATTTCATGCAGAGAACGTCTAAGCAGCTGTAAACGTAAATGAAAATTATAAAGAAATATTTGACAATTTGACAATACGTTTTGAAAACACATAATGCTAATTTGTTTTTCATGAATAATTTAACGATTTCAGAAAAAAAGTATATCTAAGGACTAAAGTATTTTTAATTACTCGCATGATTTAATCTCCTCGGCTATCGCCTCGTGGAATAAATTCCATATGCGGAATAAAAAATTATACTTTAGTCCCTTGATATACAAATAACTATTTATCGGGTAACCTCATTTCTAGAAGTTAATTATCGAAGTTGCCCTGTAAAATTCTTCTGTTTTATTCTGTTATATATTAAGTGCATTTGAAATGATCAAAAAAAAATCTGCATGAAAGTGTATTGCCTAGATGACTAACTGATGACTTTTTGTCAAATTCCTATCAAAATAAACGAACGCAGTTTCTTACAGACAACACATTTTAAGTGCTGAATTTTCAGATCATTTTTAATGCACAAAATATATTTGTTATTATTTCTGGAATAATCTGTGAAACCAACTTTGTTTATAAATTTGTTTCACATCTGTTTATGTATATTACAAACCCTTGATGTAAAATAACCCTATTTTTTAATAAAAATTTCTTTGTGTCATATTCCATTTTTATATCAAATTTATAATTTCATACAAGTTACCATTAAAAAATTGGTAATTCTGTGTTTTTCATTTCTCGGAACTGTTTGTAATTTCAAAAAAAATTAGCACATTTACAATTCTGACTGCCATTTGGGATTTTAAATATCAATGTCAAACCAATTGAATTATCGCTGTAAGTTTCTAAAAAATTTCGTGTACTATGCAATTTTCGGTTCTTGATATGTCTGATTATTAAAATAGTGAAGAAAATAGGCTTTCATATATCGGTCGCACCCACCATTTCTTCTTGTTTGTTGTCTTTTATTATTTATATATATCACTTTCAGTTAAAATAATTGATTGCTTTCTTTTGTCACTCATGGTTTAGTAGCGAAACATCGGTAGAAGTATGGAGCTTGTCAATTTGTATCTTACCACCATGTCACTGATATAAATGCTTCCTATCATAAGCATACCTAGTGTCAAACTTTTACCTCTGGCGCTACCGTTCCCACTAATTTTGCCCTTGCCATTAATTTTTTTATGTGAACGGTACATAAATAAATATGTAAAAATGTGTCTATAGAGATAATAAAAACGTTAATAACAAAGGTGTTGAAAATAAAAAATATTAAAACTAATTAATCCTGAAAAACTTTATAAGATATATTTTTAATCAGGGCGCAACATTCCTAGGTAGGACAGGGCCTCAAATATTTGAAGTACTTTTTTATAAAAACTTTTAATTGCATTTTTCTGGAATCTTAGCTTAAAGCCTCTGCAAGGGAGTTATGGCTGGTTACAAACCTCACGTAATAATCATTGGTGCTACAACCCAAGAAAAGTTTTAACCGCAGGTGAAATAAAGAAGTGAACTTCACCCGTTCCATGATAATTTTACTATAGTTCGTCTCGTATACAGGATGAGTCATCGAAACGCCCGTCTTCGATATCTCCCTTGCCATTAGGAATACAGCATAAATTTATTAACAGAATTTATTTGTCCACTCAAGGAGCCACGCTGTATAATTACATTTAAAACAAATTATGTAAGAACATAGAGTATAGTTACAGTTGTACAGAAAAAAATTTCTTAATTTTTACTGTTATAATAACTTCAGTACGTCTTTGTAAAGCAATGGGTGTATTTGGTCTGTTTTGGAGAATAAACAGAATAATTTGGCAACGCCGCGGAAAACTAATACAAAATTCATATGTCCGTATAGGGGAATAAAATACAATTGGAAACATATAAAAATATATAGTGTGTTCCATTTAAAAAAAGGCAAACAATTCTCGCCGAGTCGTAATGCAACAGCCTGTATATGTGAAAATAATTTTACATTATGTTCCTTGAGTAGACGAATAAATTCTGTTAATAAATTGATGCTGTATTTCTGACAACAAGGGAGATATCGAAGACGGGCATGTCGACGACTCACCATGTAGAAATGAAGCGGTGCGAAAGACGCATTTTCGTACATATTTAAAGCATTGAAAATTTCCGAAGTTCATTGTCACAATTAAATTAGAAAATTGTTCCTTTAAAGAACTAGTCAGTAAGTATTGTATCCGATACGATATATAATAAAGGTTTAGAGCAAAGGTAGTTGTAAAAAAAGATTCAATGCAATAAACCAAATATAATACTTCACGGAATACAAAACTCGGTAAAAGTTGAGGTACGACACGTTTCGATCTTTCGATCATCAGGTAACTGGAGAAAATCCCTTTTTCCGAAAATCGTCTTTCAGTTTTAAAAGTTTGCCAGCCCTAGTTCCGAACCACTCGGACACGGCGTTAATTTTATTTTTTTGGCGACACTGGGTATCGAATCCCAGATCTCAAACTCCGCTTACTTCGAGTCGGAGTACGCTAACGAAGTGTGCCACCACTCCTAGTAAATATCACGTACACAGGTACATAGCGGAATTTTGTTTGGATAATATTCGGCGAGGCGTACATTTGAAACCCAGATGTCAACTTTACTCAATTTGTTAACGAACTGAAATACCGTTGACCATGTAAAAGAGCTTGTCTACGACGTTTTAATAAATTTTATGTTTCATTCGTTTGAGACACCCAATGTATAGAATATTTTTCCAAGTTGATATTCACGTAATCAATTTCTGCTGCAAGAACTGATTTTGTAAGTTTCATTTATTATTATATTTGTATATAAAATTGACAGTTTTGACATTTATTTACTTCTGAAATCACGTGATTTCACCCGATAAGATGATGATGTCATCAAACTCCCTTTTCCCCCACAGATTTGGATGGTGATACAAAATCTCATTCGATCTTTAACACCGGTTATCTTGTAGGAATAAAAATATATAATTCCTTCACTCACCTGATAATGGTGCGCAGCCCTAAAGGCTAGAAGGGCCCCCAGGGCTCCGCCCCGTCTTGGAACGTCCACAAACACCGCCAACTTAGTAGGATCTGCAGGGTCTGCTTCTAGTCGGACATCTACTAATGGGGCCCCATTTAGTCGCAGTAAACGACCTAATAAGGGAGTTAGATCCGAGGGCCCCAAAGATCCGGGTGGGAGGTAACCTCCCAGTTGGTCTAGGAGGGCGTACACTAGAAAGAAAAATAGTTAAATAGTATATACTCTTTAAATAATCAGTATCATATGACGATTCAGCAATAAAGCCCAAATTCATAAATGTTCCTTATTTTTATAAAGCTTCGTTAACCTTTAAACAGGTCATTAAATTGAACATTAATATTCATAAACATTCGTTTTCAAAAACGTTCGTTAAACTCTATATATAGTATAATAGTCATCTGTCAAGTACTTTGTGTTTTGAGATAATAATAAGTGAAATTTTTCTGATATTATACAAATTTATAAAGACGTACGTGTAATCAACATTATATAATTTTAGTAATGCCTTTTCATTTTCCCAAAAGTCAATATATTATTTTTCTTATGTCAGATTCTGACGAAAATATTATCGAAAACATATTGTGGACAATGCTTAGGATACGATTATTTAGAAATCGAAATAATCCGATAGAAATATTCGTTAATTCAGAATTTAAGCAGATATACCAACTAGAAAAAAAGTAATACATCAGGTTGTGTGTTGTGAGTGAACATTTAGAAAACAATACGCTAAGAAATAAGCTTTTATCTTTTTTATTTTCAATAATTTTGAGATTTCAATATACTTATAAATAGTTGTATGTCTTTTTCGGTAAGATTTTTATCTTATACTCTTTTCTTTGTTTTTGACATTTTGATTTTCACATCCGAATATCATACAAAACATATTTTTGACGTTAATTTTGTAACATGAAATTGGCTTTCACCGCAAAAAGTTACTAAATATTTTAACAATTATATTTAAATAAATCGCTATATTTGACATTTATTGTTTGTGAATATGGTTGAATATTTAACGATCATTAAATTTTAACAGTTTGTTTTGTAATGCATCGTCACAATGCTTTTTATTAATACGACCATTAATGTTTAAAGATACATTTTGTTTCAAAATTTCATGAAACTAACCAAGATTTGAATCGAGGACAATTATTCAATGCTTTGAAAACAAAATTTTTCGAAGAATAAAGAAGTGCCACACAAATATATTTCTACATTATTTAAGAAAGAAACTTTCTCGGTAAAATATCATAAAAATAAGTATTTACTCGTATGTCGAAAAAAAAATTATGATGCAGTAATTGCATCGGTTGAGAAACGCAGATTTAGTCGAATTGTTAAGATGACATGAAATCAAGACTATTTGCAATTCAATTGTTGCTTCAAGGTAAGGGAAGCCCTGAGTTGAAATTTCAGTGAGTCTATTCCATTTTTATATTCCAGATGTAATGAAAATCCCTTAATTTGTGGATATCGTTAAAACCATCATTTTAGATAATCTATTCCATTATGTTTACATTGAGTGTCAACGTGAAACAATTAGTAGAACATTCCCTAATCCAATCATGAATTTATAAGGTCCGGTAAAGCCAAGCCACGTTTAGGTTTACCTATTACTTATTTACGGAACATCACACTATTTGGGTTCGCCGTGCGAAATCCTTTATTTGATAATGAGATTGCTTAAACCTTGAGCCATAAATTCTATATAGACCCTTAGTGCTACTAAATTATAACTTTTCCTATAAAGGCGAAAATAGCTGGAAATATAACGATTTCTAACATTTACTTGAAATCCCAATAAGGGTTTTGTTTTATTTTTAATGGGTGATACTTCAGGTCAAAAGAAGGCGAAAAACATTAAAACACCTTCGTAAAATATTTATAATAAACGAGATATGATTTTTTATGAAGGGGAGGTAAATTAATGTTGAAAAAAGTTGTAGTAACCTTTGCAATAACAAATTTTACTCTTTTCTTTTTTTAATTGTTTATCTGTCAGTTGCAGTTTGTTACTATTTAATTGTGCACAGTCAATTTCTAATTGATTATTGTTATTAATTGTGTAAATGGTGAACAATGTACCATCGGTATTCTAATACGGAATTAGTTGACATTTATAAGAAAGTGCATCAAAATTCAACTGCAGCAAGTCGTCTTTACTGACTTTGCATTCAGCATCAGGGAAATAACTTTGAACATCTGTTAAGATGTTATCACATGGGACTTAAATATGGACAACTTATTGTCGATTTCCGACAACTTATGTCATTGCGAGCAACTTTTCTCGTGTGGCAGTGTAACTCATTTCGAGCAACTAGTTTTCGGTCATGTTCGAAAACTTTGGTGAGAGTTGTCGAATCTGATAGATGAATAGTGAAAATATCCCTAGATTCAGATAAAAACAAAAAAATGTCACTTTGATAAAAAATCTTTCAAGTGACAATCATATCTTTTACCAGTGAAAAATAATTTGAAAATATTTGAATTGGTTTAGTAAAATCAACAAACGAAAAAAAAGCAAATCAATAAATGTCATTTTGGCATTTAATACTTCCAACTGAAAAAACTAAATACTCAAGATATCCAAGAAAAAATTGTCGATTTCGAAATGTGTGTCATTGAGTCGTCGATATTGTTCTCGTGTGATAACACCTTTATAAAAGCGCTTATCGTTCTGTTTTAAATCCATAAAAATAAAAACCAAAAAAATTTATATCTTTTGTAATAAATAGTATATTGTGTTATTAAGAGTAAAAGTGATACTTTGTGTGGCGAGCATGGAAGTTTGCACGACGAGCGAAGCGAGTCGGACAATTGCATGCGAGGCACACAAAGACACTTTTACTCTGAATAACACATGCTATTTTTTCTTCAAACTTAGAAATTTTAAAAAATAAATTACTATTTGACGTTTAATATGTAGGTTACCTGTCAGTTATTCATAATTTTTAGTAACTTTATTCTTAGGTTATCTAGTTTTTATAGTGACATTTAGGGCGATATTACAGATTTCTATTGTACAAGTTACTTCTTATTGGCTATACGGCGGCGACAATATTATACGGCGCTTCTTATTGGCTATACGGCGGCGACAATATTAAACGGCGGCGACAATATTATACGGCGGCTAGAATAAAAAATTATATTACGTTGGCATAGAAATTAAACTTCAACCTTGTCAATCACGTCACAGAAGATGTCACTTTTATGACGTTTGAAGAAAAAATATTTTACTAAGGTGTTTTTATGTTTTTTCTTCTTTTGACCGCTAGTATCACCCATTAAAAATAAAACAAAAAGACAGTAAACACCCTGTATCCAGGATGTAACGGAAATATATACCGAGAGTTTATTTTAACATGGGACATAGGATTTGCCATATTCATGGTTACGACTTCACATTTGAATAACAGCAATGTATCAAAGCGTTCACTTTAAAATAAAACATTGGTAGGCAAATTCACGTCATTATTAACTGTCAAATTGAGATATATTTTTTAAATAACACATTTCTAAGTCGTTGAAATCATTAGAATGGACGTGTGGACAAATAGAGAGGTCTGCTAAGTCTCCTGGTCTCACAATACTTGATTTTTTTTAAACTGGAGAAACATTAAAATCGAAATTATTTGATGGTGATATGTATAATAATTACAGATTTAAAATATAAAATTTAAAATCAGTTCAGACACGTCAAACATACAAATTTTTTAAATGTGTTTTATTATTGTTTGACCTCAATATTATATCTGCTATGTTTCTTTTTAAACTGAACCCTCTAATACATAGCTGTCAATCAATAAATGTCAAGTCGTAACCATAGCAATAAGAAATTCTATATTTCACGTTAAAATAAATTCACGGTATATATACAGGGTGGAAATGAATTTAATGTTATAAATTTAAGGGTGAGTAGTATGACATGGGTAGATTACGAAAGTGAATGAATTTTTTTAAAATTCGAGTTTTCTAAAGGAAACTTTTTTTCCTGCTGTTTTAATTCATATTTCATTAAAAATATATTTATCAAAAATACATTCAAAATAAGTATAAGATATTATTCTTAATAATTAAATTAAATAGTATTTTAAAATTACGTTTATATTTGTAGAAGAAAGCAAATGCGTTGTCAGTGGTCCAGTGGTACCAAAAATGTTAGCTTAATGAAAACTACCCTTAAATATGCGAATTTTGTAAAAATTCTTTTATTTTCGTAATCTACTCATGTCATACTACTCACCCTTAATTTTATGACATTAAGTTCATTTCCACCTGTATAATATGAATTCTATCACTGGTTCAATTTAATACAGTTATTTTTGTTACTCCCTGTATTCATAATCACTACAAGCTGTAAACCTGTCGAGAAGTTTATAAATCAACAAATGAATAAACACAATTGACAATCAGAAACAATCGAATGAATTAATAAACATGGTTGTGTTTGTTTTATGAAAACTACAATATTTTCGTACCTGTATTTATCAATATTCAGTTTTGACAAAACAATTGGTTAACCGTTGTTATGTAAACATATTTTAATAACAAATGAAGCGAGGTTCTATTAAATTTTACAACCCTTGTCGATTTGAAGCAACCTGTTGTTTCTATTTGTTTATTCATACAGTAGGGCTTTAGTCCAAATGCCACAATCGATATTAAATAACCAAAACCGCCCACGATCTGTTTTTCATTGATTTTGAATCTGCTATGAGATAAAGATCTCGTCTGCAAGTGTAGGCTTGTATCCCACGGATATCCCGTCGAAAAAATGGTGGAGTTGTTTCAGGGTAACAGTCAATTCGCGTTAAGGAAAAAGTTACTAAACCAATCACAGAGGCTTTTTCAATGTGTAATGACAGTATGAAACAAATAAACAAAATTAACCATTTTTTGTTTCTCTGGTTAAAGTGCTGGTGATCTTAAACCCCGGTTAATAAAAAAATATCGCACCAAAAAACTGACTTACATTGTCAAAAATATATTTTACTTGCTATTTCGATGCGATACTTTTAATCGGTGGTTAAGGTCAGTGCCGCGCCTATTTATATATCCGTCAAAACCAAAAATTATATTCTACGCAGTCCAAAAATCAGAAATACATTTTAAAGTCATTAGAGCAGTTAAAGAAATGGAAAAATTAAATATATTTATTAATTTTTAGTTAAAGATAACACGCCTATTCAGAAACGAAAATATAAACAGTGTTTAAGTTAAACACTGTTTAATTTTGACATTTTGTTCATTTTTCTATTCAGAGACTACTTTTTTAGTCACTGTTTAAATCCTTAAACACTGTTTAAATTTAAACAGTGTTTATCGTTAGTAACCCTGTTTAAACGAATTTTGCTCATTCAGAGACTCTTTTTCATCGTAGTCATCGTAACTAAACATCAATTTAAACATGCAAATTTAAACAACATATGGGGGTAGTTTAAATCTGTGATAAATGAGTAATAATGTGATAATATCTATTAAAATGAGTGAAATTAATTTTTTTTTTTAAATATTAAAAAAAATCGAGAATTAAACGAAAATGAACACCCACAAATTTTTAATCTGTACTTAAATAGAAAAAATCCTTGTTAAAATTATAGTAATGACATTTTTTTATGTAATTTAATTGAAGTAGAAATTAAATGTTGGTTTTATTAAATTTAACAGAATTTAAACTAAAAAAGTTGATTTATTTATATTATGAGTTCTGAAAAATATTTTTTAATTTAAACCAGAGATGTTTAGATTAAAATCTATACGTCTAAGCTACAAGTACTCTTACTTCCACGATATTTTGGAAGAGGACCATGTCAAGATGATGCTGCAGGCTATCATGGATTTTCTCAGCCAATAATGTCACGCGTTATTAAAAAAAATGTTTATTGCCTTAGCAAGTAAAAAAATTATAAATTTTTATTCAATTATGAGGTGTTCTTCTATTATCGAAGCCACAGATTACACCCTTATTAAAATTAAGAAGCGTATTTGGAATGAATGCATCCTACGCATAAGGTTTGAAGACAGAGAAATTAAAGGCATAATATAACTATAGTCTGTTTTTATTAACTCCAATTTTGCATCCATCTATGCCAGCACAAGAAAGACATATATCCGCGAATATTTTTCTTCCAATTTCCAATTTTCTGATTTACTTCCTTTTTATTTTGATCCACTTCTTCTTATTTCATTATATTTTCGATTAATCAGTAAAAAATTATGATTTAATAATAATTAAATTGAAATATGTATATTTTTTTGACAGAATGACAGATACAATGTGTCAAAAATTTGTAAACAGTGTTTATTGTAAACAGTGTTTAAATACTTAGTAGCCATGTTTCTGAATGAACAAAAATTTAAACAACGTTGACTATTTTAAACAGTGTTTAAATTAAACACTGTTTAAATTTTTGTTCCTGAATAGGCCTGTAAATGTCTACATTAGCAATAAGTTTGTATACTGTTAATTGAAAATAGCAGTTGCTATGAAAAAATAAATATCAAACATCAAAATCTGCGTTCTTCTGACTAGATTTTTTAATTTAAAGACAAAAATTAGAGTGAAAAGAATGAAAATTTTGATGTTAGGTTATTTTTTCATGGCAACTGTTATATTCAGGTAAAAATTTTCAAACATTGTCATTATAGAGATTATATTTTTTTAACTAATAATTAATTTTAAACATATTATTACATTTGCATTTTTATGTAGATTTGAAATATGTAAAAATGAATAGGGTGTTCCATTCAAAATAGGACAATTGTGTTCCATATCTTGAGAACCATTTTTTGCTAATTTAACTAACAATAGATTTTCTAATTTTGTTTCCAAAGCAAAATCAATAATTTTTTCTTTTATATCATTAGAAAGAGAAAAAATCCTTATTTAACGGTATTAAAGATACCACTGAGCCCCATATTAAAATTAAAAGCTAGTAAGAATTTCTCGAAATGTGTTCCAGCTACAAAAATTTTGAGAACCGTTTTCAATTTGTTGTAAAAAGTGTCTGTAGAATACGTAAATTAGAAACTTGTACGAATTAAAACAAGAAAGTTATAAGTAAAAAAGTAAATTGGCCAAAATCAGTATTTTGTTTATATCTAGTGACCTATGCATTTTTTTCAGAAACACAAAAACATTGAAATTGGCATCTAACTTTGTCCCAATTTAACCGATTTCGTATCTCTAACGGTTCTCGAGATCCCAATGGTTAGCCACTTAAACAGGCACCTGTATATTAATTACCTTCCACCAACAATCAAAACTTAAAATGAATATATTTAGTTGCGTTTTGCGTAACAATTGCTGCTCAACATTGAAATCACGTCGCTTTGTTTTCGTGCGTGCTTTCCTCATCCTCAATGAAAACATTCCCCCTTTTGGCAGTGCTGCCAACTCGAGATACTCACTGGGTGCCATGGTCACGGGTTTGTCCTTGACGCCAAGGCAACTGCGATAAAACTGTCCGAGTTTGTGGAAGACGCCGGAGCCCGTGCTGTTCGCCAGCAGCTCTGAAACAGAAAAGAGATGGTTTTTGTCGGTTGAAATAAATATGCTGATGAATGATGAATGGACTCTACAGATTCAGGGTTTTTTGTGTCCGATAAATTAAATGTTGACTCTTCATTTCAGAGATGTTTTCTAAAGCCAATTTTTTTCATATGATAGGAAATGTTAGAGTTTTTGTATCAAAAGAAGTTGATTCCTTGACATAGCCGTACGATGAAAATTTTCGTGGAGGGAGTTATGCGAAGAAAAATAAAATATGTTGTCTAATTCTAATACAAACGAAAAAAAAATAACCTATAATAATATTTTGGTAAAATCATATAATAATATATATAAGAAGACAAGATTCAAAATAAGCTGTTGAATGTTACTAAGGAAATAATTCAAAAATTGAATAAATACGAGTATTGCTACTCGAAAATATTCCGTAGGAAAATTAGATGAAATATTATGGTGTTTTTGTAATCTTTGGAATCTTAATAATCATTTTAAATTTTTCACATAAAATAATAATTTTATTAAATAAATTTATAATTTTTTCATTGACATTCCCTCTCTCTCTTATTTCAAACTTCATTTTCAATATTTCTACTAATTATAACTAAATTATCTTCCTGAAAAATATATCTTAATGGCAAATTTTTGAACATATTTTGGCATTTTGGTAACTACGTAAACTGCTTTTCAAAATAAGAGACAGTTAAAAAGTTTACTACACTAATATTTTATTTGTGAATATAAAATATAAGAAGTACGGGGTGTTTAACCCTTAAAATACTCCCCCTGTGTATGACCTTGATTCTTGGTTTAGGAGAAATATTGTGTAAAAATTAATATATTACTATATTTTGTAAGTAGGTCACTTAAATTTTATATGTTTTATCCGTTTCTGAAAAGTTTTTCCACATTGTTTTAAATACTGAAAATACTATGTATATGCTATATAGTTCCAATAGAAATATAAACAGTAAAAAGTACACTTCTATATGTTTGATTGTATGTTTATTTATTTTTTGGCCATCAGGGAGTAAAAACCTATTTTACTCTTCATTTTCGGACGACTGAAGGAGCATTTTTAATCCTTGAGGGATTTAATTGGTAAAAAAGCATTATGTTACCACAGAAACAAGTAGGTATATGGTATATGTGTGTAACCAAGCTTAGATTACAAGAAAAATATGCATAATGATGTTTTGTTTTCAAAGTTGTCATGTATTTGACAGTATATAAATATAATCAAGTAATTAATAATTTAAAATGTACATGCGCAAGTGCAAAAAATAGTGTATACACAGGACTAAAGAGCCTTTAATCCCTCATGTAATTATTTTTCTCGCCTCGCTCTCAGAATTAAATTATGCACTTTAATCTCTCAGTACATATATAATATACTATTATTGCATGTTTCGCATGTTATCAGGACTCTGATGAAGACTAATTTACAGTCAAAACTTTAGTGTATTATTGGAATTTATTAAATGACTGGTACTCTAATAGTTAATTAAAGGGTAAGTGGGGGTGTGATGACCACATTTTGAAAAAAATAATTATTACTCTATAAGAATGAATAATATTTTTAATAATATATTTATAACAACGTATACGATTAATCTAGGCTTTCTTATAATAATAATAAATAAGAAAAAAAATTAACTATGTTCTGAAAACTACAAAAAAGTATTTCATTCGAGTTCAAAAAAGTCTAATGTCCGGTTGCATAAAAGCGTGATTAGCTAATCATCTGGTTAACGTCACGTTGTTACCATGGTAACGTATTAAAAATACATGGTATCAATGTGTAGTTAATCATGTGATTTGCTAATCACACTTTATGCAACCGGCATTAATCTCCTCTACTATATAGATGAGACAGACCAAGACTATGAGAAGCTGAATTGGTTAACAAATTGTTGTCATTTGTCATATGTGGTACACTCTTCGTATAAACAGCGACCACAAATTACACATTTTATCCAAACATCCTTATTTATCGTTTTTTTAAATTAATTTTTCTTGCATCCCGCATATTCGTTTTCATAATCTTCAGCTTCTTCATTATCATCACTCTCTGATTAACAATTTAATAACAGTTCTTTAGAACTCGTGGAATAGCAACTAGATCGTCTACCTTTCTATGTGCGAATGATTTTATTCCTGTGTACCGGTTGAATTGATATTTTTAACATAAAAATTCTTTGATCCATCTCTCCTCAGCATTAGGTGGTCCATCTGTCCTCAGAGCAGAGGTTAAATGAATCACTAAATTACTTCTAACTGTGTACAGATAAAACCACATTTGTAAGTTACGTTAAGTCTTATGCACATGTTTATAAAGTTTGTACACAAATAATTAGTTTAAACCCACCGAACTAGTAATTAACTAATTGTGTATATAAGGCACATTTTTTGCAATTTTTTAAGTAAATCTTAAGTTATTAAGTGTTAACTGCATTATTTTCAAGCGGTTACTTATATTACACTGTCTCTAAACAACAAAATTCATTCCCTTTGAGAGACATCACTCTAATGTACTTTTAAATTCAAAAGTCCATCTCTTCCACAATTACCCTAATTATTCAGTTGGAAAAACAGTCTACACTGTATACTGTTTCATATGATGTACATCTCTAAATTTGAATGTTATGGACGCTTACGTTGAAAGTATAATTTAATATTTTGCATCCTATATTAAATATTCAAACATCTATATAGCACTTTTTACCTTATTCAAATTAAAGAAAAAAATATGCAAATGAAACGTTTTCAGCGGCTCATTTTTCAAGGTTGACTAATGTAATTAACATGTAACTATACGAGCAACTTTAATGAAATCTTCTTTATTAAAATCTCATTTTAATTTTTATGAAATTTCACGCTGGCTACATAAATAGAGCACGAATGAGGGATAAATTTTCATTAACGCGCGCTGTTATAACTTTCAAGCCTTGATTTATTTCAGCGGGGGATTTGACACTAGTTTTTCTTTTTCATAGTCAACCTGACGAATATTGCGAAAAAGTTAATTACTTTCCCAAAAATGTAATTAGTTTTAAACGGTCTGCGTAGAACACTACAAACTTTCAACATGTTTTTACATGAAATGTGCCCTAAATAATGTTCGCCATAATATTTCCAAGCTTGTATTATTCATTATATTACTAGCCTAATTATAATTCAGAATATAGGATACGTAATTCAGAAAGTAGCTATTGTGATTCAGATTAGTAATTGGGGTCTTCCAATACATTTTTTATATTTTTTTATGAAACTTGATGATATTTGAAAGCAGTCGGCAGTATTTACAACTTTTAATTGTTATTCATTAGGCAGTAATTAATTTTAAATTTACTTCCGCATATTGGTCGACGCCAACCCACATATTAAAAATATCAAATTCAAATAAATTGGATTGGATTTAAATATTTATGTATTAAAATTAGATTTTGGCATATCCTTTGACTAATAAATTATAGAAAAGATATATTTTCTCCTGTTTAAAAGTGAGTTAATAAAATTAATAAATATTAATATAATAGTTTATGTATGTAGTAATAATTTCTAAAACCGCTGATATTCTATTTTTGCCAAACCGGATAATATTTGAGAATATTGAATTTTGGGTCGAAAATTTTCAAATTTTACATAATTTTTACTGTAATTTTTTTTTAATAATTAGATTTCATTTAATTTCCGAGATATTAGCTCCCAAAGTTGTACCTAAAAAAATGTATTTTTTTATTATATTTCAAAAATGAGTAGAGATACAATCTCAACTACTTTACCATACGATTCTACAAGAAAGGTTATATAAAGAAATGTTTTTCCCACATACACCTTCTTTGGAACTATTCAGCGAAAAATAAGAATTAGGATTGCAGGTTTTAAAATCAGTGCATCGATATTTACTTAAGTCTAGAAATGAAAAGTTTTAAAGAAAAAAAGTTCCTCTGGGAAATTTTGATTTTTTTTATTTTCTCATTTTTTACCTAATCGTTCCAAAGAACGAATATGCGGAGAAAACATTTCTTTTCATTTTTCAAAAGATTTTCTTCTTTTTAAAAGTTGTCATAAGGTGTCCATATCAGTTTTTGTAGGTACTATTTTGTTTTTGGGGAAAAGTTTTTGAAATATCCGAATAGCAAAGTTTTGTGGCACATATTGTATAATATAAATTCTATAGCAGTATTTGTGGACGATTTTTGTTTTCCCAACATTGCTTTATTGATTCAGTTTATCTCTCAGTGGAGTATTTACATAACGCTGCGAAACGTGCAATTTTTCAAATATTGAAGATGGATGTTTCAGCTTTAAATATACAATGCAAATTTTATTTTTAAATAAATATACAATGTGACAAGTGCAGGTATCAGAACGGTTCGGAAAATTTCGATATCTTTCGTATTTGCACTTCGTCAGTCCTCGGAAGCAAATAAATATTTTATTGAAAAAAATATTTCGTTGCAATCACAGACATAATTTTTTAGAGAACAAATTCTAGGTAACTAATTTGAGAGTTTATATTTTATTATTTTTACGGTGCAAATATTATTATTTTTATTTAAAAGCTTTCAAAACAAAAATGATACAGTATAGTTATATCAGGCTATTTAAATGGATGTTATTTAAAAAATGAACTTACAGAGAACATAATACCGACCGTGTTTTATATCATAACCAGACCAGAAGCATAGGGACTATCATTTTACTAAATAACTTGATACAATAAGTAAGGGAGTAGGAGAATAAAATGGAAGATTCTGTTTCATCTACTAAAGGTCAGATAATGAAAAAAACTAATAAAAATTCAATAACTATAAAAATAAAAAGAACATTGCCAAGACCGTTTGGTTAGTACCTTAGAGGTTTGAAATTTAAATGCAACAAGAAAAATATTTAATGAATTAAAGACACAGTATTGCCTGTGACAAAGATTTTAATATGCGATTTTTTTTTTATTGTTTTTGACCTTGAAACCTACAACTCTTCTTCTTTATTAACATGTTATTCTCTGATTTTAAATATTTCTGTTATTCTTAAAGTAATTTTGCTTTAAATGTAGGTTGGTAGTTACGTTATTATAGTATACATAGTGGAGTCATTAACACCCTATTTCCAATAGATAATTGTGATGCGAGGGTATGTCATAGAAGAGTGAGGATAGTCGCAAAAGGAGCAGATAGTCTAATCCCCTCAATCGTAAATATAGCGTGAATAAAAAAGCAGCGCACTTTTGTCATCGAAACTTACTTTTCCAAAAACTATTTAATCGCATCGGTGTAGCGTGCGTTTCATACTCGCTGTCAAATCCCCCCTCGGGGTTTAATTGCCGACCGAAAATCTGTTCTGTTGGGGGTTGACAACTTCAAAGAAACAGAAAGTGTATCTATGAAAACAAATGGGCGACAACAAACTTCTCAAACACCGACGAATTGCTCCTTACTTTTTTATGAAGGAAATCGCACGTTACCGTGAATTCTGTTCGGTATGTTATCATGATCCAAGAGTTTTTGTGTCAACTCGTGAAGAATTTAATGCAGGAAATGTCTGGTTTCAACAGGAATAAACCACAGCCCATACAGCTCGAAATTTAATGGCTATTTGAGGGAGATGTTCCCGCCCAACTGACCTCTGGAATTTATATATTTCTTGTGGGATATCTAAAGACTGAAGAGTTTAAGCATCATCCCAGAACCCTACAAACACTGGAGGATGCAATCCGCTTGGAAATAGTCCTCATATGAAAAGATATGCTTCATAGTGATATCACAGAATAGGTTTATACAGAAGTGACAGTAAGACAGAGAAGCGAAAATTAGAGAGAGATGGAGAATGTGCACAAATTTAAAGGGCCCATTGTTTAAAATCGGAAAGTTTCCTCACATCTGAGAGAGAGATAGGAGAAAAGCACAAATTTAAAGGTCTACACAATGCTTCAAGGTCATAGAACTGACTAGGGGAACATGAAAGGTACCGACAGGGAGTGTCGCTTCTGTGTGTAACTAGACGTTCCCACCCAACTGACCTCTGGAATTTATATATTTCTTGTGGGATATCTAAAGACTGAAGAGTTTAAGCATCGTCCCAGAACCCTACAAACCCTGGAGGATGCAATCCGTTTGAAAATAGTCCTCATAGGAAAAGATATGCTTCATAGAGATATGCAAAATCTTAGAATCTGCCTGCAGCAGTATATTGACAATAACGGCCACCACTTGAAAGAAATTATTTTTAAAACTAAGTAATTTAAAACTTACCGTGCTGTACTTGAAGAAACTAAACATAAAACTTTTATATGTCTACTAGTTTCTTTTCCAATTCACCATAAAAAGTAGAGGGGTTACTTTGTCCCATCCTATGCAACAGTCTTTGTATATTTCATCTATTATTATACTTATATCGCAATTATTCAATTGATTTATTATTCACATAATATAGGTTATTATAATGTAACGGGCGAGACTCACCGCAGATGAGTCATCACGGCTGACCTGTCTAGGCAGGTAGTCGCGTTAAAGGTCAAGTGGGAAAGGAGCTATGCCGCTATTGTTTGGGAATTTTAGTCCGTAGGCTCTGGAATGTTCTAGAGATTAATGGGCGGCAGGTATATAAGGGTCGCATCAGGCGGTTCATGAGGTCAGTAAGTTAGTACCGGTCAGAGTGTGCAGAAAGTCACTGAAGAAAGACAGTGTCGGTCAGAGCATGTCAGCAACATGTAAAGTAGAAATAAATAAATAGTTTCTGATATAAATGAATACTTGGTGATATAAATATATAGTTGGTGATATATATATTGTGGAAATAATTATTGCGTAGTTTTAAGGGTTTAAATGTATGTTCGCAGTGCTTAAGTCTTTATTAATAATAATTACTTCTAAATTAGTGTTAATATTTGTTTATTTATCTTGTTACTTACTTTATTATTTTTTTATTATTTATTATTTGTTTATTATACTCGTATTTCACTTGTGTTTACACTACATCTAAGTAAATAAAACGTTACATTATTATAAATTTTGATATTTGTTTACTTGGGAAGTCACACAATTTTACCGTTTCCTATGGTAATGTGATTTACACGTTTACGATTGATGACGTGAGGATTAAATCGCGGAAACAGACTTTATTCTTTAGACGATTATCGACAATGCAGATTGAACTATTGTCCTTACTGAAAAGCACATATCTTCAAATTGCGTTACAAAAGCGAGAAAGAAAAATGAAGTTAAACTAAGTTCTCGCTTGAGCGGCACCAAAATTCAGTAATTGGATTGTGGTAGTAATTGAATATAAGTTATAATACGGGAAAGCGTTGAACACTGAACGAACTCTATCGATTTTCCTTTATTTTGATGTCAGAATTGCATGCTTTACTCAACGAACTTTTTGTTTGCGTTCTTATTCGCGAATAAAACAAAGTTGTGAATGAAAAACTTTACTTCTTTTAATGCGGAAATCTGCAGTTAATTGTATAACAGAAAAAACATGTAATAAATTTCCTTCCTCTGCAGTTTTCCAACATTATCCCCTGTATTTATCGAGGGACTTCACTTAATAATTGCTCGGATTAAATTTTCGACAGGTTCGATTAACTGGCTTGAAAAACAATTTTAATTTGTTTTCTGTGTACTTGTCAGCTTATTAAGCCATAAAAAGTCGACAAACGCGTCATGTAGCAAATTCACATCGTCAATAAAATGTCACTAAATTTAACACAAAATATAACTATTTATTATTTAGAGCATTTGAACTTTGAATCAACGTTATTAGAGAAATATTTACTTGTGTTTCACAAAAATAAATCTTTTAGAACAAGATTGAGTGTTTTCTTAATAATAATTTTGGACTTGTTTCATAGCAGAATTTTGAAAATAAAAAGGATAAAATAGTGTTATATTTTGCGCAGGATAATAATGTGAATCGATTGTTTCAAACTATATACTGTCAGAAATTCATCGAAATTTTCTAATGTTTTTGTTTTATTTTCAGATTTTCATGGACAAAGGTTAGTTCCTGTTTTCATGTATCCGTGAGTAATTATTTTATATAAGTATTCTTTCAAACAGAGTGTATATGTCTAATAAAAGATGCTTGGTTTTAATTTTTTTCGAGATGTTATTAAAAAAAATAGTTATTTTCGTACATAATTGAGAACATAATATAATATAGAAGTTTGAATAAATCAGTTCTTTTAGGAGCTATTGATATCTATTTTCTGCATTTTAAATATGTAGAAAACTGAAAAAAACCGCTAGTAGTATAAGTCAGATTGTCTTATTCGCACCTCGTAGTAAAAAACAAGACATAATCTGTATATAACAAGAGAACGAAGTAAATACACTTTTAAAGAAAAGAGTTATTTTTTTTATAATAAATTAAGTTTTTTGTCAAAATTTCTGCTAACTGCCAAACAGATTAAATTTATCTGGCTAGTAAACTTCATGGTAATGAAAACGCGTTTTTCAACAGGAATTTTCTGGTTGATAAGTACCAGCCAGATTTAATGGTCAGCTATCAAGTTGGTAATCATTTTAACTTATATTTGCTATGTTCTTATGTAAAGAACTGTAATTTTTAATATACATTGAATATTGTATTCATATTAAGTAAAAAAAAATCTATGGATTGGTGACGTTTCAACGGGAAAACTTCTGTATAACATTTTGGTATTTAATTTTAAATATATTTACGAAATATTATATGCTACTCATAATTTGTTTCACCTGCTAGTAGAAAACCGAATAATATTTTTTACATTTTGTAATAAACACATTGCTGTATTTTTACTGAATCTAAATCTTTTGAAAAAATCATGGTCAGTTCAGAAATTAAAATGATCTGGTTGACATCTTACAATGTAAAGTCTCCAATACACCAAATTAATAAAATATATTAATTCTGCTTCGTCATCTCTCTCACAAAATATATTGTACTAATTCCATATTTTGACAATATTATCAAAAACTGTCAAATATTTGACAAATGCTACAGAATATTTTACATTCGGCCATATTCGGACCAACTTCGTAAATTTATCCTACTGACAAAATTTTATCGGCAGCATAAAGTATCTTTTAGTTTATCCTCTTGTCATCTAAGATTTTTCTCTTGGTAACGCTAACAAGATATTGGAAAATAAAAATTCATGCTTACCATGAGGATTAATTTAACAGAGACTTATCAGACACTTACCAGGACATTGAAAAACTGGCCGTAAATAATAAATTTTTCGAAAGCCGTCTTGAGAAATTAATATTTACATGACAACTAACAACATACGATATTATAGTTTCTGGTCTACAAAATGTAAAATCTTATATTGTAATTTTAATAATTTTAAACAATGACCTATATAAATATTGACTTGAAAGATGATATAATTTAGATATAGTATATTGTACAAGAAGCATGGAATGGTATATACACATTTCATACGAGTATGACAGTTTGTTTTTTGCAAATCATACGAGTATGAAATGGACATTCCATGCGAGTTGTATACTATACTTTTTCTACGACCACGATATTATTTTCTAATTAATTAAATTTGGAACAATTTATTTTTGACAGAACTGTGAGAAATTCCAACGTTGTAGGAAAATGATTTTTCCTACGACCGTTAAGATATTTGCTTGTTGTATGTTTGTTATTGCTACGGATACATAGTAGGTATATATTGTAAACACATTTTCAGACAACTGATTTGGTAAAAGTATGTATAGGATCTATTTAAATGTAGTTGTCACAAATTATCAAATATTAGAAAATATTTTTAAAACAACTCCCCGTAATATTCAAGATCTCAAAGACGAGAAAACGTAAAAGGTTTTTGTGTTTACCTCCCAATTCCCAACCTTTCATCTTTTGTTTTCATCAGGTGACTGTAAACGTCCTCACACTAACAACCATTTTCACTTTTCCTCTTCGCGACTCGTTACCCCAAGTACGAACCGGAGGATTGAACTAAATGAGAAACAAGCCAGGACTTGATCTCCTCCCGACTATTATCCTCCTGCCCTACTTAGTGTGTACATGTTGAATCTCCTGTCTTTCTCCCAGACAGCCTGGATTAGTGATTAGGTAGTTAGACTGGGCCGTTGCTACGGTCGTTGTTTTGTTGGCAAGGGATGTACCAGTCACAACTAGATCGATCTGGATTATGTAATCCGTTTTCGTTGGGAATGACACTCTAAATTGAAAATGATGTTTGTGTTGTCTAAGTTTACGGAATGCTAGTTTAGATGTATGTACACATTGTACAACATATTTATTAATTATAAATATTGTTTTGTAAATATCACTGTCATAGGGTATTTACCTATTTATTTCTGTCTCTAACGCGTTTGAATGATGTCCCAATGTCTTAAGTGCTGACAATTGTGATTCCTTATGACCAAATCATAAATTTCGGGATTTGTGGAAAACAAACATCCAAAGGTTGGACAACGAGAAGCAAATTATTGCGGAAGATTATACTACCTTTAATACTTTTAGTCAAATTGATCAAATCGATCACTGAGGTTGTACATCAACCAATTAGAGGGCTAGGCTCAAGCAAACCTCTTTTTGGGTTTAATTTTGCAAATGAATATCTTATGATTAGTGACCGACATACAAAACTTGAAAAATGTCGCTAGATTAAATCTGAATTTCGAATTCGCTCCTCATAGTAAAAAACACGGTATAGTCTGCATGTAACAAGAGAACGAATAAATACTCCTTTTTTAATATGAATGAAACAAAGTTTTTTCTTATAATATATACAGGAAAAGTGTCTAAAATGATCGCCCGAGGTAAAATGATTCTATACTAGATAATGAGGTAACTGAATATAATTCGCACCAATCTGAAAATAAGCGAACTGATTTACGGAAGCTATTTTAAAATTATCGAAATTAATAGAGGTGTACATTTTATATCAATTCTCCCTTGAAGTGATCGTTTTCCCAAATATTTCTTACACAAAATATGCATCTAATTTAGATTAGAATTTTTAATTTGCGACAATATAATAATACATTTAAAAAGTGTATTTAGGTTTATTACACCCTTCAAATGTTTCAAGTGAAACTAAATAAAAATTATATTGTTTGTATTATTAGCAAAATAAGTCTATATGTTAAGTAACCGTACTCCTAAAATCCATTTTAATGGAGTTGTCACAAATTATCAAATATTAAAAATAAATAATTAAAAAAATTTTTAAAACAACTCTCAGTAATGTTGCAGATTAAAAAGATGAGAAAACTTAAAAGGTTTTTGTTTTCACCATTCCCAACCTTTCATCTTTTGTTTTTATCAGGTGCCTGTAAACGTCCTCACACTAACAACCAACAACCATTTTCACTTTTCCCTCTTCGCGACTCGTTACCCCGAGTATCCAAGGACGAACAGGAGGATTGAACTAAATGAGAAACAAGCCGACTTGACCTCCTCCCGACTATTATCCTCCTGCCCTACTTAGTGTAGACATGCTGAATCTCCTGTCTTTCTCCCAGACAGCCTGGATTAGTGATTAGTTAGTTACACTGGGCCGTTGCTACGGTCGTTGTTTTGTTAGGGATGTACCAGTCACAACTAGATCGATCTGGATTATGTAATCCGTTTTCGTTGGAATGACACTCTAAATTGAAAATGATGTTTGTGTTGTCTAAGTTTGCAGAATGCTAGTTTAGATATATGTACATATTGTACAACATGTTTATTTAAAAGTTCAAAATACAAATTATCCATCCCGTACAAATTATAAATATTATTTTTTAAATATCACTGTTAGCGGGTATTTAGTTTTTTATTTTTATGACTTAGACGCACTTGAATGATGTTCTGTTGTCCACAGTGCATACTGACAATAGACTCTTTTAAAAAAATAAATATATATATTTTTTATGTAAATCATGTTTATACGATATAAACATCAAATATAACCAAAACATAAATTGTATTTTGTATTAGTACATTAAAAACAATAATTAAAAAGGCCAGAATATATTAATTTTCTCCGCGTGACTGAAACTGTTTGTGATTAGCCAATTGCTCGTGTGACATCATTAGCCAGATCGAGTTAAAATTAAAGGCAAGAAACTGAGAAAATGTGTAAAAATGACGTGAAAGGTCAATCAGACAGCCTGCCAAACGTCACAGTCGATACGGTGACTAAGTTAGAAATAAGAAGTTCAGAAGTAAGTACAATAAATAATATTAAATGTGATACATAATTGTATTTATTATTTATATGCATATTAGATATTATTACCAAATTATTTTTATTTGATTACAACAACCGAATCACATTTTATGTTAATTCCACGCGTTATGCCAAAATCACTAATAGTAATCACAGTTTTATTGCACCAATAATTGCAGTTATTATAAAGTTGGTAATATTATTGTGGAAAAAGTTGGTTCCCGTCATACTTGGGTTAGCCATTTTCTTGGAATTGTATCTTTTAGCACGGTTATAAATATACTTTCGAGATTATTTAATGCTGCAATACAGCATTTCGACACAACAATATTTTAAACGTACACTTTTTTCGAAAGTTGCTACCCATCCAAAGTTTGGACAATATGAAGCAAATTATTGAGGAAGAAATTGACTTTAAATCTCCTAGTCACACTTTTTTTCTGTAGGCTGAATTTAATATAAAAATTAGAGGGCTAGGCTCAAAAAAACTCTTTTTGGATTTAACTTTTAATGTGATTATCTCGATAACAGTAAGAGATAATTGAATTCCGTTTGAAAATTTGAAATCAGCGCAACAAATCTAATATGTTCTCCTTATGATTTATCTCGATTATTCGCTCTGAAAGTTGTAACCATTAAAATAAATATCTGTAAATTGGTACATTTATGTAATTTTACCCATAGAATCGATTTGTGATGTCGCCGATGTCGTATTTCGAACCATTAGAAGGATTTGTTTGAAAAACCTTTTTCGTTGAGTGTAATTTGATTATCTTGGGAATGATGAGGTAATTGAATTACGTTTAAAAATTTACTAAGTTCGGAAAATAAAAAAATGTAGTCAAAGAAGTTTCCAAGTGAAAGTTGAAATTATTTTTCGTATGTACTGAGATAACATTTCTTCATGTAACTTTAACTGTAGAATCGACTAGATTAGACGAGATATACCTAGAAAACTCACTTTTTTGAGGTACAACTTTTATAGAAAAATGTCAGGAAAGACGAATTAAATTCTGTGACTGCGGATTATTTCAAATAAATTTTTGGCCCAAACATGGATAATGGATTATTTCGGATATAAACAATTTTGTTATATCCAAAGTCCGTTACATCGGCCTTCTACTGTATTCATCCTACCTACTACATCTGTCTGATTATTCCAACCCTTACACACCCTCCCCCACTTACGTTGCACATTGCGATCCACAGTAGCCTGCATATCCGCCAAGCTCATGCCAGGCACTCTGCTCTGTCCCCACCGGCCGCAAGCGAACTGGTAGAAGTCCGTGCAAGGATCAGCCCTGCGGTCTAGTGCGGCCAGGAGTCTCGCTGCTCCGGCGTGGCACGCCGCAGAGTCACACTCCGCTCCCGCTGTGGAGCCCAGGATACTCGGGCCGGTTCCTGCTTCTCCTGCGTACAGGCAGCTGTCGTCCACCTGGAATGAGAATAATGATGATAATATTTAGTACCCAACGGAATAGCCAGGTAAAGGGTTCAAATACAAAAAATACATCGAAATATCCAACAAAAATATATTACTATAAAAAATATCGGCACAACGGCAAATAGTGTAGATTGCAGACCTCAACATCACATCGGTATAGGTAGAAGTAGATGTATATGAAACCGATTTATGCGGATTTTACAACCTTTTATGGAGGGATGTGAAGCTTTGTTGTTAGGAGGTATAAATTATCCCAACTCATCATTTGAAAACAGGGCCGTTTTTTCGACGTCGACGGTTGATTTTCTGCTAGATGTTAAACTATTTCTTCCGAATCTTGTTTTCATTATGACTTACGTCCACAAAATTATATTCCCAGGACCTCTTATTTACAATTTACAATTTTATGCACACACTACTAAAAATTGCAAGTACAGAAATAACTTTCTGATGACTTGTCCAAAACTGACCGTGTACCTCTAACAAAATTTTTAATAACTAATAATGGAGTTGTTAGAATAATTGGAAATCCAAATGAAAAGAAAAATCTAGACAATGAACAACTTGACTTAGTCAAATGTCTGTTGATCACTCCGCTTTAATCCCAGGATACTAGGGCCTGTTCCTGCGTCGCCTGCGTACAGGCAGCTGTCGTCCACGTGGAAGGAATAGTGATGGAGTGATTAATAAAGTTCGGAAAATATGCAAAATGCATGTTAGATCATGCTTGTATTGTAACACCGCTTTCGAAGGAGATTGGCGCCGTCAAACTGTAGCACGTCTTTTCAATAACTTCCATTACTATCAACTTATATAGTCGCCGCCAGCCCATATATGAGTGACGTCACTCGATCGTCATGTGAATGCTCGTATGAATAAAGATTTCGTTTTAGTTAATATTAAGCTTCAAAGGTGGCACTACGATTATTAAATATAATTATATTTCATTCAAAATATTTAAATTTTTATTATTATTAGTAGTAAAAAGTAACAGAAATATAATTTCATTTAAAAATCAATAATACAGGATAGTAAAAAAATATACAATGAATATTTAATATTAACTGCTGACACGTGCTGTTAATAATATTTCTCGGTATTTTTACTACAATAAATAAAAATTAGTATATTTTTGTCATAAATATTGTTATAACAACAAATAAGTCCCGCCCCGTAGACAAACTTCAAGTTATAGACTTATACGACTGTAATGAGTAAGACTAAGACAAATAATACTTTGAATGTACATGATAAAAATCTTCCAAGTGACGTCACTTCTATATGGGCTGGCGGCGACTATATCACGCTTAAAGGCCTATTGCTACCAATTTGTGACCCGCTCCTTCAAAGAATAGGCATTAAAGGGTGACATTGGGCCTGTTTTGTTCTGCCATCTGTTTGTTGTTCCCCAGAAGCTTAATATACAGGGTGGCCCAGTGAAAATTATCAGCGCAATTTTTGGCCACTTACATCAATTTTGCAAAAAACGCTCGAACACGTCATTTTTAGTATAAAGCGGGACACCCGAATGGATTAGTATCAATTACATAACTTCAACCCTAAAATGGGGATGAATTACAGCTCAAAAATTTTAAATGGAAAAGGATGTCAAACATGAAACTGTTTGAAAGGCCTGTCAATTCTCCTTTCAACAGTTTTTTATTTTTCAAATCTGATCATTAGTTCCAGAGAAATATCGTTTAAAACAAATTTTCTCAGGTGTTCAAAATTGCAATCAAGTAGGCTTAAACAAATGACAGAAACTCAAGTATCAGTTTATTAGGTGTTCAAAATGACTATCACCAACTTCCTTACAATAATAGAGATTTTGCTCAAAATATCGTTTTACGTTCTGCAACATTTGTAGAATAATCTGACGACACTCAGTTACTATCTGTTGCCGTAAATTTTCTAAAAATTCTGGTAGCATGGCTTAAACTTTAGACTTCAAATAACCCCAAAAAAGAAATCTAACGGTGATAGATCTGACGATCTTGTTGGCCATTGTCAAAAGAATTGTTTATTTAGTTTCTGTCATTTGTTTAAGCCTACTTGATTGCAATTTTGAACACCTGATAAAATTTGTTTTAAACTAGATTTCTCTGGAACTAATGATCATATCAAATATCAGTGTATAAGAAACAAAGCAGCCTTTGTCAATATTTAATTTTAAAGAATTTTTGTCATACCACTGGGCCAGAATATCAATGTTAGACTGCAGGAGGAGAGAATGAAAAGGATTTGAGATCTTTAAATATAATTTAACATCGTCAGTAAAAGCCAGTGCAAGACACGTGAATAATGTTATTGAATCATTGATGAACAACAAGAATAACAATGGTCCAAGGTTAGATCCTTGTGGTACACCTGACACCGCAACAAACTTGAAGGAAACAAAGCCATTATGAAATACATAACAATTACGTCCTTCAAGGTATGAAATTAGCAAAGCTAACAGTGCTGGCCCTACTCCAAAAGAAATAAGTTTAGTTACAATAGGTCTATAACCAATACAATCGAAAGAGAACCGTATTGATGGTCACTTGTCCACGATTGTCAATGAGAGAGAAAGAGACATACTATGAGAAAGAAGCTAGATTTGTACTAGTAGATCGAATTTTCATTGAATTAATTTTGATGAAATGAATGTGGGTCTTTTCTTTAGTGATTAATAAAGTTCGGAAAATATGCAAAATGCATTAGTTAAGAGTTAGAGCTTGCTTGTATATTTTTAGGAATTGAATAATGCTTACAATGTACCATATCAACATCGATCTTTGTCTTTTTATTGTTTATTTTTATTATAATATGAATCACCTCACATAATGACAGCTTAAGTGCATATAAGAACATATATAATGCCATATTTTATTATACTTTTAATGCATATTTGCTTGCATATTTTTAGATTTTTAGGGCATGTTTTCCGAACGCTAGTAATTAATTATACGATAAAGATATTGGGACATTCATTACCGAGAAAACTGATTATTAATTATAAAATATAATTATGCATATTCATCAAAAATTATATCGACTTTACCGCTATGACGACAAAGTTAAAATTGTCGCTAAATATATAAATATATTTTTTATGTCATTCTTTAAGTCTTCTTTAGCTAGTAAAGTTCTCTATGTTTAATGAAGATGTTAATTATAACCATATTCAGCGTAACAACCTTCTGTAAGCTTTCTTTAACTAAGAATGACCTTTTTTAAACTACATTTGACATATAATTCTTATTTGTTTATTATTAACACCAAATAATTTCCAAATATTCACTGTCATCAATATCATACACAAATTTTGCCATTTTCATCACTAAACAAGAGTTTAAAGACGGTCCCTGTCATCTCTAAGCTCTCTAAGTAACTAACCTAAAAAAGATGCTTCATTATCGCTAATCGTGACAGGTGAATATGAAATCTTAGTGAAGTGTCTGTAAGTTACATAATGAATCTTCTTTAACGTTAGAGACGGGAGCAGAATAAGGAACGGACCATTGTTAGTGAATTTGCGATATTTTACGAACTGTGAGTAACAATTCTGAGTAGTAACGAAAATTCTCGATTTTGGCAATCACAATAACAATTTGGCTCATCACTATGTACAGAAGATATTGTCTAGAGGATAAATATTACAGGATATAAATTATTTTGTAAAAGAAACAGTTTTATTATTATTGTGGTATAATTAATAAAATTACAATAAGAAGTCGGTACTTGTTTCGTAACAATTTTACATACAATTGGACGGCAATATAGCTTACTAACATTGATCGAACGTCACTTACATAAACAATAATACTTCCTTATACCCGGGACACTCGACGAAAGTTAAATCATTAACAGTTAATACTTACTTTAATTGTCATGGATCATATGATCATTTAGGTAAATTGAATGGCAGTTGAAGTTGCTGATATAGAGCTTAATGTTGATATCTAGTTAAATTATTCTTATCTGGGTTGACGATTGATAATGAAGTATAGTGGGATGGATAATACTCTAAATCTAGAAACTACTACGGTGTCTTTAATGACTATCTTGTTTTTTTATCAAGGGTACATTGCATTTGTGTGTCCCCGGTATTAATATAAAAAACTAAATATCAGCAACATTTTTTCACTTATGTTTCCACAACAATATTTCAGTAAATAGTTTCGATTCTTGACAATTCTGCTCGCAATCAAGCAAATATATATAATGTCTATGTATACAAGACTCCTTTGCATTTCAGATTTTTTTATTATTATTTTCGAAATTCAAAAACCATGTTTAATCCTTTTCTCAAATGTGTCACTAGTCATTTCTGCCATATGGTCTGTATAATTCGAATTTCGTTACTGTATATTCTAATTATTAATAGAATTTCAATCCCTAATTCATTTTCCTGAGGTCACAAACTTAATCTTGAGGTCGTCCATTGATTACAATGGTAATTAAGGTGACAGGAAAGATATTTCTCTTGTTCAGGATTCAGGAGGTTTCCACTACGACGTTGATGTAATGAGATTGTTTCGTCCTGTTCAAATTAATCTTTTTTCTTGTATTTTTTTGAAATTTCACCATTGGCTCTTTTTCACTTGGGGTAAATTCAGGATTGGAATTTTCGGTTTTATTGGAAACCGTTAGACCCCTGTCGAATGTTAGATTGACGTCTCACATTTGGTAAAGAACAGGTGAAATTCTTGTTTCGTGTTCAATTTAGGAGAGAAAGGATTTCATGTATTATTCCCCTGTACGAGAGAGCGTGAAAGCCGTTCCCAGGTTATAAAATCAGATAACTTCATCATTGTATATTTACTTTATTAATGAATCGATTTTGTAAGAAACTGGAACGAAATGGAAGATGATAAATAGACTACGAATTAGATAAACTGGAGCAAATTCTCAGGGCCGGCTCTAGGACTCCTTGCGCCCCGATGCAAATTTAATTTGAGTCCCCTTTATTTTTTTTAGAATTAATAATAAAATAGATTGAAAAATTTAAAACGTATTTTATACATTATAACAAAAAATATATTTTCCCACGACCGTTAAGATATTTGCTTGTTGTATGTTTGTTATTGTTACGGAAACATAGTATATTGTAAACGTATTTTCATTTCCCACGGTAACCATAGACAACGTTAAGGTATAAATTCATTTCTCACAGTTCTGTCAAAAATTATTCATATCTCACAGTTCTGTCAAAAATAAATTGTTCCAAATTTAATTAATTAGAAAATAATATCATGGTCGTAGAAAAGTATAGTGTACAATTCGCATGGAATCTCTATTTCATGCTTGTTGTACAATATACTATTTTTTAAGGAATCACAGACTGTATTACTTTAGGTAATTATGAACGTAATGTATCCACTATTGTAGATGGACATTTGTTAACTTAACGTAAAAAACAGATTTAATTCATTGGTTGTATTAATTGCATAGTAATAAATTTTTGACAAGCTTGGATTATAATCTTCTTCATAGGTAAATTCAACTATTAAATTAACGATGTAGATAGTTCATCGATGATCAAAGTCACTTAGATATTGCATTTCATATGCGAAAAAAATATCACAATTCTACAATACAATAATTATTGAATTATTTAGTATTGTTGTTTAAACATTAAATGTCTACTAATAACTATTTTAACTTTATTTTGCTATTGATGAGTTGACTTTCGCTGAGTTATGCAGTGATCCAGTAAATAATGAACGTAGAATGTATTTAATCCATATATATATCTTCAGTAATGGGGTATTCTAATGAAGTATAATTTAAGGTAAATAATATTATAACATTGCGGATTATGCAATAAAATGACTGAATTATACCTAATATGAATTTTCTTTTGTTTTATTTTGGCGCTGAACAGGTATCACGTGGGTTGTGACGTACGTGGGACTCATGACATATCTAAAAAAAATTTGTAGAAACTGTACCATAGCTATTCCGCCATTGGTACCTTATGACAGATAGACTGCCGTGCCAACGTTGTGTTTGCAAACATGCTCCCGCCATTTAAATGTCATGAGTCCCACTGTAACATCTCTTTCGAAAGGAGTTTGGCGTCATCAACTGTAGCACGTCCTTTCAATAACTTTCATTACTATCAACTTGTAACATTCTTACAGGACCACTGCTACCAGTTTGTGACCGTCTCCTTGAAAGAGTAGGTATTACAAAATATATCTAAATGGGTTCTTTGTCAGACCGGATACGGAGCAAGTATTAAGAGATGGATATTGAATTAAATAGAATACTCACATTTGTATAAAAATATAAATAATAAAATAAATAATGCTTTACATTTGGTTTCGTCTCCAATGACACTTCTGTCCACCACCGCCGTCTACCATACACTATACCACACAACTTCTCTACTGGCTTCTCGCTTTCTCTTCTCTTTTACAACCATTACCTTACACTATATATACTATGAACAAGTACTCAGTCAGCAAATATTAGTTTTACCTTTACACAACACTATTTATGAATTACATCAATTGACCTATTAATATACATTATTGGTGCCACTAGAATGTGCTGACTTAGACTTGTTACACCACATACGTCAGATCCGGTAAAATTCAAATTTTCAAGAAATTTTTAAAAATTTATATTTCGCTCAAATTAAATAAAAAAGGACTCAAAAAATTTTATTTGCAATAAAAAATACGCGAGTTTCAGGAACAAAAAATCATTGAAATACCCTATTGTTAAATTAAATTGAAATTATTTCCTCCCTCCACTGCCCCTTGAAAAACAGCGCCCCGAAGCAACGCATCATCTGCTTACCGCCTTATTCCGACACTGCAAATTCTGGGGCAGATAACTACAGCGTTTTTTGAGAAAATCAATTCTATTCGAGAAGCAGAACAAAGAGGCAATAAATAGATTATATATTAAATAAATTCTAGAATGAATAGAAAAACCAGGAGAATTATTAAAGCGACACATTCCTTCGATAACAACCACGCCATTAAGTTGATGTAGGTGACATGTACAAACTTGTTCAAGGGATGTTTGGTTACCAAGTGGGTGGATGTAATTAGGGGTATAAAAAGAAAGTTTCGAGTAGGTGTGACCCAAACAAGTGAAAGGCGAATAGACGATAATTGATGTCCTGTTTATCACAATGACGGATACTTTTGTTCTATAAATACTGTAATTATTATGTGTGCATGGTGTTGTTGTATCTAAAAATAATTAAATGTCATTGACCCCACAAGACTTCCTTATATTCTTATTAAATTATATAAAAAAAATCTGCATTTTATTTACACTTGTTTCATTTGACAGACATCATTTTACGCCTAATCGTTTGTGAGATATGTGAAAAATTAAAAAAAAATCCTTCAAACAGAGAGGAACACAAGTAGATATTATAGCAGGGACATATAAAAAATATCAACATTCCACGGTTAATCGTTTTTGGGTTACACGAAAAATTAAAATGATCCTTCGAATAAAGTTCTTTTTTCATAACATGCATAGAAAGCTCTGTATTCTTCTTGCAAAATAGTGAGGAAATAACTATTTATGAAACCTTAAATAAAATGCCTCATTTTGTGTAACGGTGGGATATTTGCGGAGCGGGCAAAGCAAGATTTTAACTTCTGATTTTTGTGTAAATCTTTTAATCTTTTTCTTACATTATTTCAGATTTTGTCAACTTGAACTTGAATTGGTATATTGGCAATACTATAACAACTGAATTGCTAAAGGTCAAAGTTTACAGAACTGTCATAACCTAAATTTTAAACTTATGCTGTTACTTCGCCTTTACGACTGAATAAATCGATTTTTGAAACATGTGAAAAAATGTCGTGTTTAATAGGAAAGGAAAGATAGGGTTTCTCCTCTAGTTTCACAAGTAACTATTTCGGCACTGCCGATTGTAATAAAAATAAGATGCTTAACTACATGTTATAACAGTCCCATATACGCAATATCAACATTTTACGACTAATCATTTTTGAGTTAAGCGAGATGTATACATACGTTGTACAAACGTCACTCCGAATCTAGTCAAAGATATTTACGTTGAAATCCGATTTTTTTCGCGGTTACAATACTTTCTTTACTTCGTATAAGGAAGTAAAAGTAGGGGTTCTTATTTAAAATTGCGAAGGATTCTTTCGTCATGCAAAAATTTTGGCAGAGTCAAATATCCCCTTCCAAATCATACAATCCCAGTTGCATCAATAAGGCTTAAATTTAAATAACTCTTACAAAAAAGATGCTAATCAAAATTTCGACAGCAATAGTTCATTTGACATTTTATTGCGACGTGATACTGTACATTTAAGGAAACCTTAAAATTTAAGTAATATTGGTGCAACCGGCCACTAAACTTTGATTCGATATAATTTTTAGGTGTTCCAGTAAATATAAATCAATAATTGGCGCTAAATCCAACTCTAGATCTTTTGTTTTATTCATTTGAAATGCATGCTGTATTTTCACAAATCAAACTCCACTAGCACTCAACATCAAACCTGTCTGCACAAACCATCAACAAGCTCTGATTTCGAATTCAATTACGTCATTTAAATTTCCCAACTGCAAATCCATCGATATTCATTTCCCAGCCGTTTAGCATACATCAGGACTTTTACAACTTAATATCGTAGTAGGCTATAAATTCAAGAGCAACAAAAGAGCTGCTTAGCCTGGCGATCTGATATTAAAACCATCCTTCATCACCTGCCCTTGCCATTATGCTCTCGATGTGGAGACGCTATTCACGGGAGAGCCTTTATGCTCTCTTCAGGGCTTTTAATACGGAAAGAGCACTTGTAGGAAATTCTCTGAGTGGAAAGGTGAATGCTTGTGTATGTGAAATGCATATGTGAGCTACATGGGAATAACAGTGCAGGTCTTTTTGTCGCATTTTAGAGAAATTTTCAAAGTAACCTCCCTACTTTTAATAAGTAATTGTGAAGGGAGGTTATGTTGTAGAAAGGTGAGGATAGTAGCAAAAGAAGCAGGTAGTCGGGAAATTAAGCTAGATTTATAATTAGTGATGGGATAATTCGAATTAAAAATAACCTGCCATCCGATTATTGAAATAACCTGTATAATTCGATAATAAAATTCGGTAATTCGAATTAAAAATAATCGGCTATTGTAGGCATAATTTTTTTTAGAACCTGGAGGAATAATTTTGAATTAATTTTTAGTTAAAATAAAATAATGGCAAGACTGACATAATCATCCCCTGACTTCACCGTGCAAGTTCACTCTTGTTCATTCATTTCGATTGTACCCGAGCGCAGCCATGATAATTAGTTCGGCTGCTCGGCTGCTCGGTTGCTCGACTGCGCCTGACCGAATGAAAAATAATTCGAATTATCATCCGATTATTTACTCGGCAACGCTTAAGTTGAGCTCGAGCGGTTTCGGGAATACCGAGTGAAAAATAATTCAAATTATCATCCGATTATTAACTCGGCAACGGTTAACTTGAGCTGAAGCGATTTCGGGAATACCGAGTGAAAAATAACTCGAATTATCATTCGATTATTGAAATAATCGAATCGGTAGAATTCGATTATTCAAATAATCCGATTATGCCCATCACTATTTATAATGACATAGCGCAAGAGGTTTCGCGAACGCAATAGGTATAACATGTAATTTATTTTACAGATTCTTTCGTCAAAGGTAGATAAAACATACACACATACATGTTACTTAATAGTTATCAACTAACAAGAAGTTTGTAGTTGAATAACAGTCTAAAAATGTAAAAACCTACCACTGGCCAATCCAATAACTAGATTGTACAACTTCTATAAAGCTAATTGAATTTCACAGATTTAAATATCACTAACATGTACCTACACGGGGAATAAACTTTTGTAACAATCTTCCATAACGTTTTCTCAAAATCTCAGTATATATGGAACTGATATTCTATCTCTCTGTATAAATAATATTTCAAAAGTGAGACGTTTACTGAAGTTCTCCGTTGTTAGTATCCTAATGTCTTTAAAATCGAAAGAATGAACTTCTTTTTGAAAATGTTCTACTAGGGCATAACAATGCAATTATTTTTGTCAACCTCTCTACTTTCAATGGATAATTGTGAAGGGAGGATATGTTGTAGAAAGGTGAGGATAGTCACAAAAGAAGCAGATAGTCAGGAAGTTATGTTTATTATTCTCCTCAATCGTCAATATGGCGTGGTCCAAAAAGCAAATCACTCTTGCCATCGAAACTTACTTTTCGAAAAATTACTAAATCGCAGCGGTCCTGAGAAATTTTCAAAGGATTCTAATATAGGGTGGAGTACAGTAACCCCCGTACTTTCAATAGGTAATTGTGACGGGACGGTACGTCGTAGAAGGTTTGGAATAGTCGCAAAAGGAGCAGATAATCGGGTAGTTATGTTTGTTATTCTCCTCAATCGTAAATATATGTCCTTGTATCTCCCAAGCGGAGCAAAGGGCAACCGAACTCACCGAGTCGCAGTTCTAACTGCCGTACTGTCGGTTCTTTCATGCCAGCGCTACTTCTATTTAAGATTTAAGTCTATAGCATCCGAGTGTGATACACAAGTAGCTGTGTTTTTTATTTTACGACAAATCACACATTGTTGGTCGCTTGGACTTGAACCTACTATCTCAAGTTCGAATGACGTCACAGCGAGTTAGTGCGCTAGCTCGCTCAGCCATCCAGCAAAAACGACTGAATCGCAGCGGTGCCTAGAAATTTTCAAAGGATTCTAATATAGTAGAGCACAGTAACCCCCTACTTTAAATAGGTAATTGTGAAGAGGGAGTATGTCGTAGAAAGGTGAGGATAGTTACAAAAGGAGCAGATAGTCTGGAAGTTATGTTTGTAATTCCTCTCAATCGTAAATAAGGCGTGGTCTAAGAAGCAGCGCACTTTTGCCGTCAAAACTTACTTTTCGAAAAACTACTGAATTACAGCGGAGAAGAGAAATTTTCAAATGATTCTAATATAGGGTGCGGCACAGTACCCTCCCTACTTTTAATAAATAATTGTGAAGGGAGGGTATGTTGTAAAAAGGTGAAGATAGTCGTAAAAGGAGCAGATAGTTGGGAAGTTATGTTCATAATTCCCCTCAATCGTAAATAAGGCATAGTCCAAAAATCAGCGTACTTTTTTCGTCGAAACTTACTTTTCGAAAAACTACCGAATCGTAGCGGTACAACGTGAATTTCGTAGTCATTACCAAATCTCGCCTCGAAGTTTAACTTTCGATAGAATTTTTTTTCTGTTGGGGGTAGACAACTTCAAAGAAACAGAAAGTGTGTCTAGAAAAAACACCGAAGAATTCGTCCTTACTTTATGGAGGAAATTGCGCGTTACTGTGAATTCTGTCCGGTATGTCACCATGATCTAAGAGTTTTTGCGCCAGCTCGTGATTAATTAACGCGGGAAATGTCTGGTTCCAACAAAATTGAACCACAACCCACACAGCTCGAAATTTAATGGTTATTTGAGGGAGATGTTCCCCGGCCAACTGACCTCTGTAAAAGGCGACATTTCGTAACCCTGCGCTCGCCGGATTTAACGTCCTGTGACTATTTCTTATGAGGTATCTAAATCCGTTTGGAAATAGGCCTCATTTGAAAAGATATGCTTCAAGAACGAAAGGATAGTTTGGATGACTAAGGTTACATCGAAAAGGAAACGTGGAAGACCAAAGAACACATGGGATAACATAAAACAGTTATTAAGTTATAATTAGGGCATGTAACCGAAAAAAATACTGGTTAACGGTTAACCCTTATGGAGAACGTTATAATAATAATGGTTTTAGTTCGTAAACCGGTTTTTGAAAATTGGAAACCGGTTTAAACCGGTTAATATATCGGTTAAAAAAATAATTAAAACAAATTAATTATAAAAATTTGATTAAAAAAAATTACCGAATAATTAATTTAAAAAATACCATCTGAGAAAAATATAACAATTAAAAGAAAAGCAATTTAATGTAATGAATATTCACAAAAATTTCCGTAATATCTTCAGAAAAAGGCAGGTCACTTTTCAATTTTAAACTTGCCTGTGTGACAAAGGCCGTATTTATTTGGGACTTTTTAAGTAATCTTAACGGCCAAAAAGACTACCTACATTTATGACTCTTCAATAAAATGTTAATTGTAAAAACTGTCATGACTCATGTTCAAATACAAATAAAAAATACAAATGTAAAAAAAAATATTAAATTTTTTTCTCGCTAAATGATATTAAAATATAGGTTAATGTTCGTTAAAACCGGTTTATTTTTTTTTTGGTTAACGGTTACCGGTATTATCGGCCTCAAAAATATCGGTTAAAATTACGGTTAAAGTTCGCAGTTTTTGTTCAAAATATCGGTTACCGATTTTTATTAACCGGTTTTTTTAACCAGTTACATGCCCTGGTTATAATTTCGATGAATTCAAGTAATGTTCAATATGTTTAAAATCTATTCTAAAGAAGATATGACATTCTGAAAATTCAGAAAGACTGATAAGCTGACCGTTTAAAGTTATAATTGATGATGAAATATTGGAAATAAAAGTCGAAATACAACAATCGTTTCAATTATGAACTCTTCGATGAGTAATGTATTCGATATAGTATAGAGTATATGGTTTAATACAAAGATCAATTTAATATAAGATTCAGCGCAATAAATCAAATACGACACTATATGATATATAAGACTTATGCCCGGTTGCAGAAAGGCTAATCAGCCTCTAATCAAAAAAATCACTGATTAATTTGACGTTGTTACCATGGCCACGTATTAAAAATACATTGCTGTCAAAAAATTAATCATTAATCAAAAATGATGAAGCTTTGTGCAACCCGAGCTTAGCACTATGTGGGTCACTGTTATTTGTTTAAGCCTACTTGATTGCAATTTTGAACACCTGGTAAAATTTGTTTTAAACGATATTTCTCTGGAACTAATGATCAGATTTGAAAAATAAAAAAACTGTTGAAAAGAGAATTGAAAGGCCTTTCGAACTGTGTCATGTTTGACACCCTTTTCCATTTAAAATTTTTGAGGTACAGTCCATCCCCAATTTAGGGTTGAAGTTATGCCATTGGTACTAATCCATTTAGGTGTCCCCCTTTATACAAAAATTGACGTGTTCGAGCGTTTTTTTGCAAAATTGATGTTAAGTGGCCAAAATTGCGCTGATAATTTTCATTGGGCCAATCTGTATAGAAATATTAAATATAGATTTCGAAATATGCACAATAAATAACTAATATAAATAACTAAAATAAACTAAAAAGTTAAAGAATAAAGAGGAAAACAAAGGATGAAGGGCAATAAGGTAATAAAATAGTAAATAAAATAGTGCGGTACATAACATCGCCAACTATTGATCAAACAAAAATACCGCTGGTTCCAAATAGTTCAAAACTTACTATAAGCTGTAGTTCTCTTGCAGAAGCTTTAGACTGTAAATCTACTATATCGAAAATGCAAGGAAAAATTGTTATAGAACAGATGAAGTTCAATTCACAATATCATCTGCGACCACAACTCTCCTAGAGATCAAATGATATTATCAAAAAATTCTAACTTAAATTTAGAACATTACTACGGATTTTTGTTCTACTTCTAGTTCTACGGCAGTAATAGATTCAGAAATTATTATTAGTACACAGAAGACCATGACCCTAGAACATTCACAAAGGCAATGTCAATTTGATGTCTATAACAGTCTTCACATTTAATCATTAATGTCACAATAATTTACAGCGTCTGCATAATGTCATTTGATGCATTTAAATACATAATGAGGTTAAAGCAAAAAAACTTTCAAAGTCATTCAACAATATATATTTATGATATGAGGTACATTGTGAGCAAATCAATAAATAACATCAATACTAGAGATTGATTGTTTGATTGTAGTAGAGGTGAAGGTTAATTATTGTCATCTGTTTATTTTCAACATTTGCTTCGACAGTTGAAATCTAGCCAACAATGAGGGTGAAACTTTAATCAATTTTCATGAATGAACAAAAGCAAAAAGGAATCGTATCTGGAATTTAAAACTTGTCCAAATTCAATGCGTTTGAAAATTAAATTAAAATTTTCCACAGATCACAGTGAATTCCTGTCATCAATAAAAAGTCACCAAATTAATAATTTATTCTTTATCTCATTTATATAAAATAGGATCTTTTTATATTTTACGTTGTTGGATATTATTATTAATGACAGTATATTATAGGATTTTACAGCATTAGAAAGGTAATATATTTTTTAATGGCGAGCCGTTTAGGCATGTCACTTCCTTGAAGTTGTAAAAACTGTTACCTTACATATATTGTAGAATGGATTATTTATAATAGAAAATTAACCAACAAAGTTACTTTCTTTTTCGCGATTCTTGTATGTAACTATGTATTGCATCCACATCTACCAGATATGTTAGTGACCTGTAATACTTCTTTTGTTTATAATTGTTAAATGCTAGAGGGCGAAACTTAATAATTTCACTTACATTCCTAAGAAAATTCCATACTGTTTAATATATTGTTAGTAACACAGCAACAAACATAGGTAACTTAGATGGTGGCGCGAAGAATAAAAACTTAGATTGAAAAAAATTAATAATGTGAAATGGACTGTATTTCAAAATATGTAATCCTAATATTTCTGGAGCGCAAAAAATATAATCATCTTCGAAAATTACTAGGATCTTGACACACGCCTCGGCATATTACAATTTTCGTGGAAATAAAAATATACTTACATTCCTTGTAACTTAATAGTTATGTAAGCTACAAAGAATGTAAGTACATTATAACTTTCAAGAAGGTATGAAATGAGGTGGAGCCTGCGGAACCGAAGTTCATACAAGAATATTTGTATTAGGTACTTACATTCCCAGTTTCTTATTATATTTTTTGCGCCACCAGCAGCAATTAACTTCAAATAATGTAGTAAAGTGTTTGTAAAATGTGACAGTTCAGATTTATTTATTTACAATTTTTTATAATTCATTTTACCCGTTAGTAGACGATCAAATGTATATGAAATTCGTATGTTTTTCATAATTACCCTGATAGGAAGACAATTATTTCTATAAGTTCCCGTTGACAATGGTAACCGAGAAACGGAAGTTATCAGGAACTTACTACTCATGATGCTATGTACGTAAGTTAAAGTTACGTGAACGGTGGCGCGAAATAGATATTTATGTAATAAGTTGCGAAATGGTAGTGTTTTAGGCCCGCACCGTGAGAACTGTTCCCACGAACGTAGGGAGTGGTGCAACACGTCAAGAGCCTAAAACACTCATTTCGCAATGAGTTACAAACATGATTTTTTATAATTTTATTTCATAATTGTAAACTACTCGCATATCATATGACATGACATTAAATAAATTTTCCAAATAATTTAAAGTGTTTAATATGAAAAAAAATAAAAATAAATTATAATGCGGAATGTAGTTCTCAAACAATTCTCAAAATTTGTCACGTCAGTGGAAGACATGAGAGTTAGCAACGTGAAAAGTATAATTTCCATTCAAAAATATAGTGAAATATTGCATGAAAATTAAAATAATTTTATATAATGTACCATAAATATCAATAGATAAATAACTATTAGCTTCTTAAATTATTCTAGTTTCAAGCACCAAATAATTACTTTTGCGCACATTTTAATATTAAAATAAGAATCGAAAATATGTGGTTATGAAACGGAATTATAAAAAAATATTTATAGAGAAAACAACAAAGAAGTAAATAACCTTGATTAAATAAGGATTTTGATTTCGATTTCGGTTCCGCGTCAATTTCAAATTTCAGTTCCGAGTTACCATTCTAGTTTTGCTGAAGTACGACATGAATTCACTCCTTGAGCGGTGATAAGTGAGTCATCGCTTTATAAAGAAACCACTCGCCATATAACGTCCACATGCACTTTCTGTTTAATTCGTTATCGACCAGATATCCGAGAGGGATTCGGTGGTTTTGCAGAGACAGAAAATCATTAGAAACTAATTTGTACAAGCGCACCTCACTATTCTATTTTCTTTTCACTATCATTTATCATTCCTTTCATGGTTTTTACTACATTTCGTTCGATGCATTCGAGTTTACACCTGTGACTCGCATTTCATGGAAATGATAGTTCATAAGTCACTGGAATCCAAAATGACAATGTTTGTGTATTTCACAAAATCGCAATTTATCTTGTCAAACTAATAAATAAATAACGTACTTTTCACTCATATTTTAGTGTATAACATTTATATTATTGACATATCAGCACATAAATTTCAGTCAATATATGTATGTTTTTTTTTTCATCATATAATCCTCATTCAACAACATCCAACTGCAAGCACAGAAATAACTTTTTGATCACTTGTCCAAAACTGACCGGGTACCTCTAAAGAAAATTTTTAATAACTAATAATTGGAAATCCAAATGAAAAGAAAAATCTTAAGAATGAACAACTTGATTTAGTCAAATATCTGTTGATCACACTGCTTTAATCTCTTTTAGATTTTCCTACCATTGTAAAGCTAGTTAGTACTTAGTTTCTGCCCTGGTTCTTCTATGCATAAATACTAAAAAAATTCTGTAAAGTATATTCATTAGTATTTCCTGATAATGGCCTTATAAGACGAAATATAAATAATTTTTTTTAACTAAATATTTCGCGCCACTGTACGGGAAAAAAGAAAACTATTTCCTATACCTGTCATAAGAAACGCAAGTATTTTAAAGCTACGGCAAATATAAATGACCAAAGAACGGAATTGGAGAGGTCAAATGTTGGTTTGCTGTGTAGGTACCTACTTGTCCGTATACTCTCATTATTCATTTATTATTCTTTAAACTTTCTGCTGTCAGCTGCCAGAATAGAAAATTGCAATAAATTCGTCTTAATTTATAAGAATCTTTTCATAAACTCTTCTTTTCTTGTGCTTCTTTCATTCAAAATTCTTTTTCACTTTCATTTCTTTTCAATATAATTTCGTTAATAATAAAATTTTGTAATTCATGCGTAGTAGTAGTATGTTCATATATATGGTGACTCTAGACTTCTCATGGTAGTGTGAAACATCTGATCTGTTTAGGATATTATATACACAAACTGTGGCTGCGTATTTATAATATCTATTGCAATTTGTATGCATGGGTTGTATATGTGTACCATGTGTTCCAAGAAAGTGTTGTCATAGGCATTTAACATGGAAAACAGTTTTTGCTAAATAAAAACTGTCCGGCTAATAACTAACTCAGCATATTGTACAGGACAATATTACATGTATTTCTACATCTTATTTAATACAGATTACTTTTTAATAGCATAATTCAATGAAATTTATAACAATAAATAAAAAATTTTCGTTTCATATTTTTATTGCTATCTACATGTAACGTTGACACCTATCAAGTAATAGTATATTGTGCAACAAGTACAGAAAGTCGCCTATTTCCCACGAGGTGTAAAAGTTTCGGCACGATACGAAGTCGAGTATTAGAATCACCTGAAGTAGAAAACAGATTATTCTGCACGACTGGCACACTATACTTTTTCTACGACCAAACTGTTAAACATTACAGAACAAAATTACATGCACAAAAGCTATTTGACATAAAAAAAAAACAATATGGCGCAGGTAACCTCACAGTAACCTTCACACATGTAGAATGTGAGAAATTATTTTTCAAACTTTTACTCACGATTGTGGGAAATAACTACGCAACTTTTAAGCTTTATATAGTGTGGGAAAATTGCTACCTTCCATAGTGGTCGTAGAAAAAATTCTTTACCAACTATTTCCCACAATAAAAAGTGAATCTATGGTGTAGTCATCACACCAGCTAGAGTGCCTAAATGGTACATTATAATAAATGTCTTTTTCGGTATAAACATACCGTTACCAGTATTTTCGATAAAACAGATTAGTACATCTAACAAAGAATTGTAGTAAAATGCAAGTAAATCAGTTTTGTTTTTTTAAGGATAAGGAATATTATACCTTGATTCATGAATATCGAGCGAATGTTTCGTAAGGTAATTTGATATTAAATTTGGAAATAACACAAAAATTTATTGGTTTTATTCTCGGAAAGAAAAACTAATATCCTGTTCGTTTATTCATTCTGCAGTTTGTATCCTGAACAAAAATATATACGCAATAATCTCCGAAAGGGAAAAACAAGTGTTTCTCTTTTTAGTCCTAGATTAAAGCATCTGACAGAGATATTATTTATCCTCTGAAATTCAATTTCCAAATTCCACTGAAAATTACATCTGTATTTTATTGAAAGAACAAATGCTTACTGGGTCACAATTGTTTCAGCATTCCTTCATGCGAATTTAATAGCAAAATGTTGGATGGTGTACATCTCATCAAGTTCGTCTCTTTCACTTTTAAATTTCACGAAACATGGTCCACGAAATTAGGAAAATTGAAAAACCCGGTTATATATTCCTATAATGATTATTCTTAAAATGCATTTTAAAGTGTAATTTTTTTATCATGAATATATTAAAAATTCTGTTTGATAAGAGTAAGCAATTAGATACCTAAGAAAACCTAGTTATTAAGACTTAAAGACAACTCAACTTCGAATCCCGCGGAAGTCAAACTTATTTCTCACTTAAAAATGGTTCCTGAGATATTCTCTCAGTCAGTTAAAGTTTTAGCAGCACTCCTATTGTACGGTGTTAGTAGATATTTAATTACTGAAATTTTAAATACGGTCAGTTGTACATAAGTATTAAAGGAAATTAAAAATTTGTTAAACTTATTAAAAATAGTTATTAGTTATTTCCATTATTAGTATAAAAAATAGAATATTGTAGCGAACGTGACTCACCGCAGATGATTCATCATGGCTGACCTTTCTGGTCATGTAGTCGCGCTAAAGGTGAAGTGAGATAGGAGCGACGCCGCTATTGTGAGGGAATTTTAAAGAGACCGCAAGGCTATGGAATGTTCGAGAGATTAATTGGCAGGTATATAAGAGTCGTGTCGGGGAGTTCAAAGAAGACAGTATCAGAGTGTGCAGAGTCACTGAAGAAAGCGACATATAAAGTAGAAATAAGTAAATAGTTCGTGATATAAATAAATAGATGGTGATATAAATATCGTGTAAATAAATATTGGGTAGTATTAAATGTTAAATAAATATTCTTAGTCTGTATATTAGTGTATGCATAGTATTACTAATTTTTATTAACTTTTTATAATTTATTATTCATTCATTAAACTTAGCTATATAAATATTCGTTTTTGAATTATTTTTACACTTCATGTATAGATTAGAATTGACAATTATAAATAAAACGAAAGAACTCGTGGGTTTTTCGACATAATTTGGATTTTTTCGGCATAATTTGGTCACTACTCACAAGCCGAATCAGTTTATTTCGAAGTTCAAGTTCCCAATAACTTATCTATCAGATAAAGCTAGATATTCTTCGAATTTATATAATACAGTGGTAGAAAGACGTTTATTTCACAGATATATTTTATTTCAAACTTTTTTTCGTACGAAAAACCGGAGCTAAATCAAATTCAAAAGTGGTTATTCGCATCGTGCTTTAATAAAACCAAGTTTGGTAACATAAAATCATAGCGGGATGTATTTCTCTAATATTTATTCAATGATAAATTGCGGTAGGTACTGTTTTTGTAGGCACTCTTAAACTCTTTATTACAAAGCAACTTTTTTGATAATCTCTAAAAGCAAAAAAATATCTAGATAGTTCATCGTTAGGGTTATTATGTTTACGTTTCAGAAGACCAAAAATATATTTTATCTAAAAACATTTAGGCTAATCCTTTACTAGAACTATATATGAATATATTATTACCGGTTTGACTCACTCAGTATTAGGTAATAAACTTATAAAAGTATATTTATTGGTAAATGTAATGTATGTATTTAGACCAAAAGTTTTGCAGGTAGATTCACGAAGATGATAAATTCTTTTCACGTTCAAACTTACTTGGAAAGAACATCAAAACATCCAGAATTTATCTTAATTAATATATTCCATCTTCACAAACTTTGTATATTAGGAATTCAGTTCGTCGACTTATTTATTCTTTTTATTTATCGTATAAACCGAGCTATTTATTTGAAAAATACTGTTCATTTTTATTAATATAAAGTGAACTAGTAGGCAAATAACTTTTCGTATATTTCATATCTTATCTCTCGCATACTTCTCAAGTTTCTTTCAAGTCCCTAGGAGGCATAAATTCAGCGAATTTTGTTTACGGTTTTTCTTTTTCATGACGATTTCTCTCTGGAAAAGTGCCAGGCTGGTTTTTGCTAAAGTATTTGGGTTAATTGACAGAGAATGGTTCTTAGGTTGTAGTGTGTTCACTTTAAACTACTTTATTTCTAGTTTTCTGGAGCTTGCGCTAGATTCATTTTTTATGTAGTGTAAACATAACTACAGAAAATGAGAATGCTGGTGAAATAATAACACGAATAAAAGTCAACAGCATGCTATTTAAAATTGACGGGAAAAATTATCATATGTATGAATATTTGGACAAAAATTATATAAATTTCATGGTGTTATATCAAACATGGAACTTTTAGGTTGATATTAAAATTCAAGTTCAGCAACTTCGATTTGAAAATTAGTTCAGGGACGCTTTAGATTTGAGTTCAGGATCAAGATCAAAATGAAATATAGTCCGTTAACGCCGAAAGATTTTCGAAAGTTGCTTATGTCAAGAACCGTTATATAGAAGTTCTGTTTTATACATTCTTATACTTTTTCATAAATTTATTATACTTAAAATATATCCATACACTTCGTTAAATATGAAATTTTAAATGAAACAATAAAAATTAATTTGGATTTGATTTCGCTGACCTATAAAATTCTGGTTTTGTTTTAGACAAAACCCGGTTGTTTCTAGTGTTTCTGTTCGAGTTTCAAATTCTTTTAAATGCGAGGAAAGTTTTATGGATTTGGGTTCTGGTTCATGATAAAGCCTAATATATAGTCAAAATAGGTAAGAAGAAGACCACTTCATCAATGACGTCATCGATTTTTAAGCTTTACTATTGGTTGCGAAAGTTTGTTTACGTTACCTAAGTTTACTTACACTTATGCATCGGCTTAAAATATGTTCAAAATTTTGTTATATTATTACAATTGAAGGACTTTCAAAGGTAAGAACGTATGGTAAAATATTCTTGATTTATTAATAAATAATTTAATACATATTTTACATATTTACAAAGAAAATTTTGTATAATAACTTTTTAAAATCAAATATTGAAAAAACAAGTCGAATGAATCATGTTTAACTCATTTACTTGAAAGTAAAATACAAAAATTTGTATATAAATAGTTAATTATTTACCGTTTATAGGTGTAACATGTTATATTTATGAGTCCCAGTGTACCTAATCTAATTCTATTTGTACAATAAATATTGATATAAAAATAGAAAACATAATATAATCCTTTGAAATACAACCAAAAATTATACAAGAATGTATTATTTATATTTATAATAAATTTGCAGTTCAAAGCTAGCCTTCAATTCCTTAAATTTTCGTTGTATTGTTACAATTAATATATAAATAAATAAATTTAAATCACACACAAATAAATAATTGGATGCAAGATAAAAATTTAATAATTTTTGTAAAAGAAATGATGACATGAAGATCAACTGCGGAAATATATTGTTCTTATATATTTTTATAAATTTAATACTATAAATTATATCATAAATTTCGTAAAGTATTTAATTTTAATTGAACCCGTAAAAATTATTTCGGTTCATGATTCACAATAAAAGGTTAAGTTTCGGGTTCGTTAACTTTGAGAAGTGTCGATTCTATTCCGGTTTGGGTTCGGAGAAATTTGCGTTTTTTCATGTTTTCAGTTCGGGTTCCAGATTGTTTCAGATACTTATAAATACGCTGAATCTAAAATTTTTAACACGATGTCAATAACTGTTTTAGTTCTGTATATATTTGCTGTTAAATTTGGGTTAAAAAAGCGATATTTTTTAACAAATGTGAATGGTTTAGAAATTATGCGATAGAAACTGAAATAAAAATTTTCCATATCTTTATACTTTTCATAATTTTAGACACATGTAATTCTTGAAAACAAAATTCTTAAAATGGTTAACAACCATAAACCAGTCATTATCATTATCAATATCTGCGGTAAAATATATTGGCACACCCAACAATAGGTATTAAGCGGTAAATCCGCAAATGGTATTTATATGAAGAACCATTTTTAAAATGTATGGCTATGGGTATTAAATCTATTGGGAATAGGAAATATATGCTTTTATGTTACCATTTCCTCCAAATTCATAAATCTTTTTTTACGACGTAATATTTTAAGCTCGTAACCTTTCGTTGTAACAAATTCTCTTAAATGATCTTATGTTTTTCGTATGACCTTTTGGCTATGAAATATATTCATATTCGAGAAAACATTTGATGTGTGTATAAAAACGTTTTATTTGTGTTCTTAGCTACGACTTTTCTCTTTCGATTTAACTGCTAACCTGCGTTTGACAGATCAGGAAAATATTGGATTACAAATATCATCTTATTACTTTTCAGAAGAAATATTGCTTTTTCTCCGGTAATAAATATACAAGTATTATTTATTTTATAGTTCTCTTTGTAATAACGGCTAGTGCTTTCGGAAATGTACTATACGGATTTCAAAATTGTAATCGTTAGGATTGGATTTAAAAAAATCACAGATTTAGAGCAAAACTAGTAGAGTACAAAATTGTTCAAAATTAAATACTTTTTACATAGGATCATAATTGATGTAACAACATGCCTATAGTACGAGATATATTAAATGTAAAATGTAACATTTTCTATAGAAATCAGACAGTCATGGAAATAAAAGAAAAAATCTATGTGACAGTTCAGTGATATATCGTTGATATATTTCTTATTGTTTGTATTATAATATTATTTAAGTTGAATTTATATTATTTTCTTAATTAATACCAATATTACAAAAATGTAAATTAGAAATATATAAATAAATGCAAAGTAAGATAAGAGCATCAAATAAAATAAATTTTAATTATATTTACAGACGACATTACATTAACTAAATGACATGTCATTAACTGTCACAACTGACACATAGAGTTTTTCTTTTTTTCCATGGCTGTCTGATTTTGAACGAAAATGTTACAGTTTTTATTTAATAAATCTCATACTGCAGGCGTGCTGTTGCATCATTTATGATCTTATTTGATGTAGAATTTAATTTTGAACTTCTTTGTATTCTTGTAGTGTTGCTGTTTTATAAAAATTTATATATTTTTTCCGTCTAGCTAGAAGTTATATATAGACGTAATTATGCAGATCGGTAGAAATTTTTTTTTTTATATAATATTAACGTAATTTGCGAAAAAATGGTATTTAGAGGTTTTTTAGGAAAAACGGTTTATAGCTTCACGTAAAGTACTACTTCCGGTTAACCAATTGCAGTCAAAATCTAATTAGTTCATCTTATTTGAATATAAGTCTTAAATAGCAAATATTATATTTTTTACATGTATTGTTTTGGAATTATCGTGGACGAAAAATCGTCACTGACACACACTCACACGGACATACAGACATCACGGTAATAGGAGTAAAATCGTATTCCAGGGACCCTAATTTGTGCTCATGTGTTGAAAACTCACACCTGAGAAATTTGACTAGAAACAATACCTTCCTTATCTATATATTGATAGGTGGGAACTAAAAACATGGCAAATCAAATTAAAATTGAAATCCTTTTATTGAATCTTCCGCTATAAAAATACCTAACTGTATTTCATTTCATTTTCAAAAACCTATTTGAAATAAAGACATTAATCTTTGAATAAATAAGCCAGTAAGTTATATTATTTATTCGCTACACTAAGTATATGGTTGCAGTAGTTTAGCAGTCGTTAACTATTTAAAAATTCTTATGAATAATTTCTTGTGCCCTACTTAAAAACAAAGGAAATAAAATTAATGATTTACAAACATGCCATTTGTAATTAATACGGCCAAACAGCGAGACTGTACAAGTGTGTAAGTTTGAAAGCTCCGGTTCGAGCCAGCACAATGGCAGAATGAAGCTCATCCAAGCTCTTAATTCGCTAACTCGCTAATTAATTTCCGGTAAAAAGCTCGGGAAAGCTGTGCTGTGCTCGCGCACTGTCACGTGACCTGGCTGCTTTGCATTCATTCGCATGTTCAGACTTGCGTGGAAACTGCTAAACATACCCTCCCACACGGAGAGGAGGGTGGTTGTGGTTATTATCAGGAATACGAAAGGGATGCAAGACGGGTTTAATAAGTAAATGTATTCGTACAAACATTATTGTAATAACAAGGGATAGTTGTTGTATTTTTTATTTTTGTGACAAAATTACTTAAAATATATTGCGTGTAAATGCAAATTGGGAACTTTTGGAAAACTTAAACAACTAAAAATTAAAATTCTGTAAATATTATAATTTCTGTATTTTTTTAAATGGTAGTGCCTTATATAATGATAGTATTCTTAACCTTGGTGTATAATACATAACAAAAACTCCCGCGGAAGTTTTCAGTAAGAATATAATAAAGGTAGATTAAATAGTAAGTTATAATAATGTAAATACCACATGAAATGTAAAATATAGATAATGTAGAAATTTGAACACCGAAAGGAAACAAATAAAATATTTACTACTACTACTAATAAAGGTAGATAATTTTATATTTTTATAATAAATAAATTTCAAATAAATTAAAATTAAAATTTGAAAAAGGTATTATATTAGTGTCCGACTGAAACACTGAATATTCGGCTTCTCTTCTAGTTTTAGCCGAAAACCTAACCGAGACCGAAATTTGTGTACTTCAGTGAAGGTTTATAATAAAAGTGCCTTTAGGAAGCATTTTAGCTTTTACATTACAATTTTATTAGGCTAGACGTCACTTTTAACAAAAGCTCACACTACAAATATTTTAATTACTAACTTTGGAATAACTTGAGAATATCTCTCTTTAGTAGCTTCGTAAAACTTAATAATATACTGCTCTATGCAGTGACAATAATGCCACTAGGTCAGTAAAATTTCGACAGCCTTCCAAGTCATCTATGTTATGTTTTTAAAGCATTTTATCCAACACCGTGTAATTATAACGATATACCTAAGTATGCTGTTTTTAGATAAATAAAGTAGGTCATAAGTTACTAGTGAGCTAAATATATTAGCTCACTGTTTTTTGGTTCGTATCATAGTAACTACGTTATAAAACCTTCTATACACTATTTTGTTCCTAAATGTCATTTCGAAATTCCAACTGTCAAAAATCTTATATGTATATTATATCAATGATTAAAATGTATTGGGTAAAATGTTATATGGCACACGTATGTTAATTACCTAAGTCACTTGAAAAAATTACACACTCGGCCTCACGGTCTCGTGAACTAAACTTTTCCCGCGTAACTTATCTGTAATGTGACGCACTTGTACCATAAATAACTATTAACGTTTTCCTTCTAAAAATATATTTTCCATATGTTTATAATTTCCAGATTTTTTTGTTTACCTTTGTAATATTTTTAACACCACAATTTTTTATTTTAAATTAATTTGAAAACTTCAAAAGTCCAAAAGTGATCTTTATGAAAAGATAAAGAATATAAGGAACTGAATACACGCAAAAAATCCACATTAGAAATAATTACAGAAATATTTTTTTTATAATGAGACTGTCGGATTCGGGGCTACTATTTATATCGTTATTCTAAAGGGCGCCACTCCAGGGTTAAAACAAATCTGATTTAAAACTATAGAAAATTTAATAAATTCCTGTCTTCCTTTAGATTTTTTTCGGAAAAGGTGGGAGCCTCAAGTATATTCTTGCCTGTGAATTCTAGTTACGCAGAATAAAATAAATTCTATACATTAATCACAATATTTTTTGATCAATTCCACACACTTTTGTTATTTCCTAATAAACTAATAAAATAAATAATAGAACCGTCAATAATATAAGAACAAAAAACAAGAACAAATGCAGGTAATCCACGAGACCTCCCAATACACACTGACACTGACTCCTTTTACCTGCCTTGAAAACAATTTCCTTTGTATGACTTCCCGAATGATTCAATTACAATTCAATCTAGTCGTGGCTGTTGACACTTTTTTGCGTCTGAAGGTGTCTGTAATGAAAATGTCGGCAGCCAAGGAAGTCAATGGTTTGAGAAATCCTACGACCTCGATAAGACGGGGATTATCTGCGCTTTCCCGGCCCTTAAGGGCAGAAATAAATAGCCTTGGGTAATAAGGCCTCCGAACTCACGCTTTCTCTGAATTTATTACAACACAAGAATGAAAACGATTAGTTAAGTTTAGTTTAGTTATTACAGCGAAACCCCTGCATGTGTAATTAAGCTACACGGAAAAGCTTTTGTATGGACTTTATTGGTGCTTTCACCTCAGAAATATCACGGTTTTATAAATAACTTGTTGACAACCAAACAATTGCATTTTGTCAGCACCGGCAGTTGTTATTAAATATTCATTTACTTTTCAATGTAACCTTTCATAAAATGGAATTTAAATTTTCAGCATACACTTTTTAATAAAAATTAATTAATAATAAAACAGCCACACCGTTCGGTTAGTGGTTTTACTGTTTAACCTTTCAGAAAATGTAATTCAAATTTTTAAAATCTGCGGTTTAATAAAAATTTAATTAATAATAAAAACAACGAACCTATGTTGGACTATTTTATGTAAAACTCAAATACAACAAAATATTATTAATATTTAAATATGTATGAGCGGTTGATCGTATTTAATATTATTCTGTGAACTAAAAAACGATGGGCTGCAATATTTTTTTTTTGTCGGAATAAATAGACAACAGTTATACTATTATTTAAAAAATCTAATGTGGATACAATATTACTTCCTTGTTCGCTAAATTATACACATATTTGCTGCATTTCATTTAAATTTATTTTATTTGAAAGTGAGATCATTTTACGGGTAATCTTTTTTTAACTTTCATTCGTTTCGTGCCTTTCCTTCGAAATGTTTATCATTATTCCTTATTGCATTACACAAAATTATTTTAATTGCTCAAAAACTTGCAAAGAAAGAAGTATTGTTCTAATTAGGTCGTACCTATTTCTCAGCTCAGCAATATATTCTGACAGTTGTTGTGTCAATTTATTAATAATTCAATAAGTTTCTACCAAAAGTAAACTGTCTTTTTGAAAAGGCTGATTGGAACAAAAAATACAGGTGTACAACTAGATGTTATAGCAGTCCCATATTCAAAATTTCAAAATTTTACGTCTAATCATTTTTGCATTATGCGAAATACGTACCTACAGTTATAAATAATAATAAATATAAATATAAATATAAAAGTTGCCCCCTGGATATTATTTTGAACTGTGAGCTGTGAACTATTATCTCATCGGCATCTGTCTACATAATTTTTCATTTTTATGATAAAAATATCAACGTCTAGACGCCGCCAGAATCAAAGCTTACAGAAGAAATGCAGATCAACAAACAAGATGACAAACAAGGCCGTAATTACCATCTTGTTACAAAAATATGTCAAATGGACTATTTAACATTGCTCTCTAAATTTCGATCTGCATTTTTTTTCTGTATTGTTTAAAATTTAAATCTTGTTGGTTGTAATATAACTACGTTTTTATTGTTAAGAATACATTGCATTGATTTTTATTTGAGAATAATAAGAGTACATTAATATTATTGATAAAAATGTTTTCACGAATTTCTCGGCGGATATTAGGCATTTTATCATCAACAAGTACGGCGTTACTTCTTCTCAACATTAATGTTATTGATTACAGAATCTAGTTTATTACCAATACCCTTAATCTGTGTTCGAATCTCCAAATGGTTTGAAATTTAATTTAAAGCCGTTTGTCTCTTACGAAAGGAGAATGGTTGTAAGCTCATCTATCTTCCTAATTAAATGCCGGTCAAGCAGTTTCCTATTACCGACTCCCTAATTTCCCAATGTTCTATCTCTTTGTTCCATATGTAACTAGATTAAAGAGGTTTGTTAAACTCTGTAACCTAATACTAAATACTCCTAGGTATCTCATTTGAATAGGACTCTATTAATTAAGATATAAGAAATTAGACACCAAGTATTGTATGCACTTCGAAGCATTAATTAATGTTTATATCCTGGGGCGACTTATAAACCCTTCGAACAAAAGCTCTCGGCTTCTGTATAATGTCCTTTTATACATAATGTTTTTATACCTTTGCACGAAACTTTTACGACATATATAATTTGACATATTGATTGTCAGAACTGATAGTTTTATGCACAAAAACAAGAAAAATATGCACATAATATGTACAATAAAATTATAAAAATAGGCATCAAACAAATCATTGTATGCAAAAAAAATCAAAATAATCGTTCCAAATAACGTATACGCGGGAAAAACATTTCTTTATATAACTTTTCCCGTAGAATCGAATGGTAAAATAGTTGAGATTGTTTACTCATTTTTGAAATATACTAAAAAACACTGTTTCAGACGACCACATATGAAAGTAGCCATATTTACACTGTAATTAACACCAGAAAATGTAACATAGCACAATGCGTGTGTTATAATAAAACACTAGTTTGATAATGAAATGTAACAAAAATAATGAAAATTTGCTTAAAACTACGATTTTAAAATTGGTAGTGTATTAATAACAAAAATAAAGAGTCATAATATACTGATAGTTTTATTAATTGTTCAAATAATATGTACTAGACTTCCAAATCAGTTTTTCTAGTGATACTTAACCTCAAACCCAAACGTCAATGCTTTCGTGAGTTGTGTTTGAAATTGACACTTTTGTATAAACCCTGTTTTTATTATAATATTTTGTGGTCGTCTGAAAAATATTGTACATAACTCGCTTGAAAGTGCATAGCAACGCTCGTGTATTAAATCACTCGGCGCTACACGCCTCATTCTTCAATCTCTACACACGCTTGCTATTTACCACTTTCCACGCTTGTTATGTAAATAACTATTTTTAGGTACAAATTTGAGAACAAATATCTCCGAAACTAAAATAGATAATACAATTCTGTTTGTAAATTTGGTATCAGCGTATCTAATTCTTAAATAAATATTAGAAACAAAATTTTGTAAAATTTGAAATCTTTCCAGCTAATAATTATCAAATATTTTCGGGTTTACGCAAAAATACAGCATCAACGGCTTTGAAAATGACTTATTTTTTGTAAACAACCGATGATGAAATAATAGTACTAATTTCAAATAAAATTGAGTGCTTAGCAAAGGGCAAAGTTAACTATAATTTTTTTTAAATAAATAAGTATGAACTGCCAACTGTGCCACATTTTCAAATATAATGGCCTATCTATATTAAAAACGCTCTTTTATAATAATAGCGCTTTTAGGAAGCTGCGCTGTGACATTACAGTCACTTTTAGAAGCGTTCTATAAATTAGGCTCGCGTAATACGGGCCTTTATCATTATTTGAAGGTAATTGCTACCGGTGGCGCAAAAAATATAGGGTAAGTGGGGGAGAAATGGACCGGTAAGAAAGATAGACTTTTGGTCTTAAAAGTACATTAAAGTAATATCACTCAAAGAGAACTTTAATTTTGTTGTTTAGAGACAGTAGCCGCTTGAAAATTAATGCAGTCAACATTGAATAAATCAAGATTTACTTAAAAATTTTCCAGAAATATTTTATATCTTTTGTACACAATTACTTAATTATTACTTCGGTAGGTTTAAACTAATTATTTATGTACATACTTTATAAGCATGTTCATAAGACTTAACTTAACCTAAAATGTGGTTCTATGTGTACACAGTTATATGTAATTTAATGGTCCATTTAACTTCTGCTCTGAGGACAGATGGGCCACTTATGCTGAGGAGATGTGGACCAGAGGATTTTTATTGTTAAAAAGATCAATTCAATCGGTAAACATGAAAAAATCATTCGCACATAAAAAGTAGACGATCTAGTTGCTATTCCATGAATTCTGAAGAACTGTTGTTAATTGGTTAATCAGAGGATAATGAATAAGCTGAAGATCTTGAAAACGAATATGCGGGTTGCAAGGAAAATTATTAAAAAAAAGGATAAAGAAGGATGATTGGATAAAATGAGTAATTTGTGGTCGCTGTTTGCACGAAAAGTGTACCACATTTGAGAAAAGACAACAATCGGTTAACCAGTTCATCTCCTCATAGTCTTGGTCCGTCTCACCTGTATAGTGGAGGAGAGTTAGTTTTTTTTAACCCAAATAAAATATTTATTTGTAATTTTCAGGACATAGTTTAAATTTTTTCTTTATTGTTATAAATAGGCCTAAATTATATGAGGTTATAGATTAATTTTGTTTTTTAAAAATTATTTATTTTTATATATAGTAAAAATGATTTTTTTCAAAAAATGGTCCATCTCACTCCCACTTACCCTAATAAGGAATTCGGAATCAAAATATTACAAATATTTCCATATGGAACGTATTCGAACGTTATTTAAATACATATTAAGTAGAAATTTGCATTTAACGCATACGTACCAATGTAACATTATTATTATTTCCTTCCAAAAATTTATTTCCACGTCAACGAATCCTTTATTCGTTTTGTTTCAATTCAAGATTTGTTTTGAATTAATGAATTCGTAGCCTGAAAGAAGTTTTGTTTTCTTTCTGAAATCTACATTTATCTTGTAACATGCAAATGAAAGCTGCTTGTTTTCAGGCGGCTGAAACGCTACATGTGGTTTAATTTCAGAGATAAGTACCTCGTTTCAGTATATTTCAATGCTGAAATGCTATTCAAATGTTTGAATAGTAGGTATTCATATTCAAGATAAACTAAAACGAACATTCACTGAAAGTAGTACACGTGTGCCGTATCTAATATGTATGTATGAATTCCTTTTTGTTATGTGATAGGAATTTGGTGATATATTTACATGCCTTTACTAGTGGAACTGGGGAACTATATACTCTATTCACGATATAATGTAATAGACATCACATGGAAGATCTAATAAACTAGAAATTACTAAACCTACAAAAAGGATTTAAGCTTGTAAGAAAGGTATGGCTAATAGAAAAATCGTTTAAAAACCTGTAAGGTAGATTTGATACCTTTTTTTGAGTAAACATTAATATATTTTTCTGTAAAAATATTACAATTTAAAATATTATTGGAATGAGGTGATCAATTTCTGTTGCAAAAATTATTAAACATTTATCTTGCATCTTTGTCGTATACATAGACAGCATAGATGAGACTTTTATTCACTATCTCCTTTATAGTTCGCAGGATCGGATTTATGTTGGCGGGGGCCTTTGGGCAAAAGTTTGGTAGGGGTCCTTTTTCAACATGGAATAAAACTTAAAAATTTATATATTATGATCTTTTTTAAATAAATTGTTAATTTAACAAAGACTTGAATAATTTTGGCTGCAAAATTAAACAAAATGTCGACATTAGAATATATAAAAAAGTTTATATATATTATTCTTCTTATTAGTAACTTATTTCATTGTTAGTTCTAACTTCTTACAATGCAGATGTAATATGTAACATGTAACTATTTTCTTATTATCTTTTATATTTATGATAAGTTTCTGTATTATTACTTATAATTATTATTGTAACAAAATGTATAAAATCTTTTAGCTGATGATGACGGCTGTTATAAGCGTCGAAACGTCCATTTATCAAAATAATAAACAATAATAATTTTTTTCAAAATTTTATTGTTTTATGATCCTGAGCCACAATCACCTTTTCTTTTTATATTGTTGTGTTTATACAACAGGAATTAATACAATATTTTATATAACATTTTTATACCATTTTTATTTTTCTATGGATATCATTATAAAATCATTTAGTGTGCCTGGAACATAGGTAATAAAATAATGATTGTATTTATATAAAATTAACTGCCATATTAAAGTACCTATTTTTTTTTGACATAATCTCAAATTAAAAATGTCTAATTTTCTTAATTTTGGTAATTACTGTAATAAATTTATGCGAAAATTAAAATTTTATCGGCAGATATCACGTCGTATATTCATATCATCCCGCTTTTCATATTAACCCGTCATTTTTAACCTCAAATAAAGTATGCAGTTTGTCACTTACATACCATGAAATAAGCGACTAGGAATGTAAGTATCTAATACAACTCTTCTCGTACTGTAACATAAACTTCGACTCCGCAAGCTCCATCTCAGTACCTCGCAGGTTATAGTGTATTTACATTCTTGCAGCTTAAATAGGACAATTACCTTTAATACAGACTTGTTAATAACGGCGATACGATATTGTAAATGTAAAATAAACCTAAAATTTATTATTAAAAGTTACTTTGGCGCAAGAGACATTAAATATTCCCGCTGCAAGGAATGTCACAGCGTAAAACAAATGAATGTATATTTATATTTCGGATAGACCACATTGCAGGTCTCTGCGCACAGAATCCTGAATGAATGAGTGATGAACATACGTGTTTCAGGAATAGTGCATGAAAAATTGACCAAGTCCCTGCAACATTCAAACTTTTCTTATTTTAGTCCTGAAACATGGAGCAGCGTTTGCAGATGGGTACAGATTGGTACGCGTTGTGGAATTGTCACGTAGCATTGCGGATTCCAAACAAGATTCCCGCAGATAATTGGAACTTCACGCTTGGAATCTATTTTTAAATCGAATCAAACAGATGGAATGATGGAAAGTTTCAATACGCGATAAATAAACTATGCGAGGTGTTTTCCGAACGTGCTTTATGACGTGGAAAACGTGGAAATGCATTTGCTTTAAAATTTCATATTGGTTTTAAAATTTATAACCTTAAAATAGCTTCCTTTTCACCTTTCTCTGTGGATTAATTATAGAGCGTGCTGCGCAAACTATTCTTCCATGTTTAGTAATTATATGTTCCATGATATGTAATTATTAAACTAGTTTTAATTAAAATGATTACTTTATTATATGTTACAGTTAGTTGTATCTGCATTTAATTAATTATAAATTTACTCGTAGCCTTTGTCTACTGCATATATTAACAATTATGTAGTTATAGCAGTAATGTGTTACTATATTAGTATTATGAAATCATAGCATAAAAATATCTTGTGGCTCATAAGAATTATTTAGATGATTAACTATAAATTAATTAATGTTACTGTTGCTATACATCATAAATTTCATTGATATTTTAAACAATTAAACAATGTATCATATTGTAACATTTATTTGGGTGTAAAAATAATTGAAATGTTTATAACTACGATTAATAAATTACAAAAAGTTAATAAAAGAATATTACGAACTACTTATTTACTCTATATTTATATCTGTTGTCGCGGTCTTTTTGCTTCTTTTATATAGCAGAGCAATTAAAGTCTCGAATATTCTGGCAGCTTCGATGCGTCAGTACAATAGAAGCGTTGCTAACGTGTCGCTACCTGTTTACCTTAAATGTTATTTAAAACAAACAACTTTGATACTTAAGATCTTGTTCCATATAGGATTAATGTAATACACATAATAATAAAGATATTTTTAGGTTTGTGCCAACTACTCCTGACAATATTTGATTAGTACATGTTTTTGTTGGGACGAATTGTGAAGATAAATAAAAAACTTAGTAACTCCTTACAAATATCTTATGTTTAAAATTTAATATAGTTTTGAGGTTATTTAATTTAATGTGTCACAAGTTCTGACTTAGTGACATGCTTCGATCCTCTGACTGTTTTGACCGTTAGAGAACTGATTTCAAATCGGTCAGAAATTAAATTTCACGGATTATTTTCTCCAAAAGCTAGCGGAGGATTGCTGTACTTCATGTATGTAATAACTTTAGTAAAAATAAAATAATAGTGCCATCTGATTTTAACCTATCAAGCGGGGAAAGCGCGATATGTGTCCATAATAACAACTTCAAAAATTGAATAAAATAATATCAACCTATAACAAAAATTTTCAACATATAGATTTGTTTTTACTTACTATAAATCAGTTCAAGAATGCTCTGTAAGTGCAATGTTTATAATCACCATTATTTTATTTTATATTATGTACATATGTATATTTTTGTTTAACTACTTTATTATTACATACATCTAATAGTGTCAAATCATTATGTATTTCTGTGGAAGCTTGTAATTGGATTTTTTTTTCTGTTAGCTTCCTAAATATAAATATAAATAAATAAATAAAAATATAAATAATCGTATTTCTATACATAAGTCATAAAATATAAAAACTAACCACTCTAACTTCTCATTATAATAATAAAATCTAAACATTAGTTGGAAATAATATAGTTACTATCAATTTATTCCGGAGAAGGGATGTGTGACGCCAGCATGGTAGGATATTGGAAAAAGGCAGGTAGATTGTTTTTTCTGCAAATTGTTAATAATTATTTTCTCGCAAGCTACAAATACTAAATCAATTTAAAAAATACTGGTATTTTTTTGTGTAGTATCATGTAAAAATCCGTCCTTAATCCGTCCTACGCAGTAATAATATCCTTTAAAGAACAAGTCATAAGTCCATCACTTATCATGAGAAATATGATTGCAGCTGTGAAATTTCAGTTTCTAACTGATTTCTATCTAGTCAATCATTCAAACCAACACCCAACACGATCAAACTGAACTTTAAACCGGGATGACATGCTGAATCTTGTTCTATCAAACCCCAATACACCTTCTGTAAAAGCATATCTCCACCCACCTGTACTCGGCAATCTCGAGGCACATCGCTAGCAGGCACAGCGCTGATCAAGAAGAGCACAGGAGAAGCGACGAGTAGCGACGTGACCAGCAAGGTGGCGACTCCTAGAGACGCCTTGTGCACGCTGTTGTTTCTCCGGAGCCAGTAGCATGGCACGCAGCACAGCCAACTGCCTCCTGATGAAGTGTAGCGTTGGTCCGGTTGCTCCACCTGCAAAGGAGATGGGAATAGTGAAAGGAGAAGAAAATTGAGATAAATACAAGAAAGCGTATTTTTTGTATAACAATACCATTGTATCTCATATTCTGTAACTGAATAGTGTTAAAGAATGAATTCATTCTGTTACAGAATAATATTTTGTAACAGGCAGACAAAGCCCTCTAGTTTTTTAATTCATCCATTTAAAAAACATGGGAAAAAGCAATTGGTTTCAAAATCAAGCCAGCTTTGCTTGACACGTTGTTTTTGATTTTGCTACCTCAGCTGTCAAATTTTAGCAGATTTTTTTTTTTACAAAAATTAAATAGGGTTTGAAAAATTATAGCCGTCATTTGTTCGGAAATTGTTTATTCCATACTAGTGATTGAATTCTATTCTGTAATATTTAATGATCGTGCAATAGTTAAACCCATTTGCAAGGGCATGAAGATTTAAATGAATAAAATATGTGATAACCTAAGATGACTTCCTTGTATTATAGGTCCAATACACTATGTTACCTATATGTTATAGTTTGTTGAATCTGTACTTGTATGGAAATCTCATCTCAATTCAATCAACACCACTCTTTGATTTAGCTTTATGGAAATGAGTGAAAATAATTATTTACATACCGCTCAATAAACGAAAATACAAGAAACCAAGAACAAATCTTTAAAAATACAACTTTTGTGTATATATTCAAAATACCCATTGTTGGGTCTAAAATTTTTGTTTTTGAAGTGCGCTGATTTCAAATTTACAAATATAATTTAACTGTTTTTTTTTCGTTCTGAGATTTTACTCTGAAAAGGAAGTGGGGGGGGGGGGGGGGTGTGTGTGTTTATCAGTTCCCAAATTTTCTTCAAACTCGGAAAGTACATGAAATCATTAAATAATTACAAAACGAGGCCGTCAGGCCGAGTGTGGTATTTTTTCAAGTGACTTAGGTAATTAACTTACGTGTGCCATACAACATTTTATCCAACACATTTTAATCATTGATATAAAATACATATAAGATTTTTGACAGATGGAATTTCGAAATGACATTTAGGAACAAAATAGTGTAGTGAAGGTTTTATAACGTAGTTACTATGATACGAACCAAAAAACAGTGAGCTAATATATTTAGCTCACTAGTGACTTATGACCTACTTCATTTATTTAAAAACAGCATACTTATATCGTTATAATTACACGGTGTTGGATAAAATTATTAATTTAGTATACCTTGAGTGTAAATATTTCTTAAGCTTTTATTAAAATTATTAATATACTTCCCAATACAACGTATGTAGTTTAGAGGGAGGGACATAATATTCGGTATATGAATTTCAAACATTTTCAGCTTCCAAACACCTCATATTGTCTTAATGACTAACGACATTATTATTGTTATAACAGCATAATTTAAGAAAATATTTATATAAAAAATAATATTCCTAGAAAGAAACGGGGGCGCAAAACCAAACAGCAGGGGCCCACAATCCCCCAAAAACGATCATAATTTGATGAAAATTTAATTTGTGGACATCGGTTAAAATTTCAAAATGTCAAATTCAGTATGATTAAAATATCTCGCTTTTATGTAGTCGTACTTAAAAATATTCCATTAATTTTGTGACTTTTGATTGATGATGTCAATTTGTAAATTTAAAGTTGATTAGCTCATAAGCCTATTGACATCGCTTCGAATTTTTCGTAATCCTAAATTTTTCCACCAAACGCACAGACACACACACTCACGTTAAATTCCAGTGTCAACATTTCCTCCCGCGATAAAACATTTGCTCTAGCATTTATTTTATTTATTTGCCGTCAAAGCCTGCTTTTCAATAAAACAAGCGCGAAACAAATCCTTTTTTCTTCCCCATTCTCTCGTGTTCAATAGCGTTTAGTGGCCGTACCTGTATCCGAGCTTAAATCAATCGTTTGCGTTTACAAGCGCGTACTTGCAAGCTGCAAACAACAACGCGTATTTCTGTTTTAATTAAATAGTTAGCCAGGCATGCTGCATTTCAATCTGAGTTGTTTCGTTATTCTCAGATTGATTAATTGAGGCTAATTCATTAATTTAAATGCACTATTCAATTACAAAATAATTTATGCATTACATTGGGCTAAATTTAGAGAAGAAATGCTAATGATAATTTTTAATTTGGTCAGCACAATCCGAATGAATTGATCGGAGTGTGAGATCTTAGGTTCAATCGCCAATCTTTAAATAAATATAAATACCACTGAAACTGAGTGGTTCGAAACAAACTATATCATAAAATGTAAATCAGGAAATAACTAGCTCTTTCTCAGATTCATAAAACGAATTAGCCTCTAATTCCGTATTTAGTACTGTTTTTGACGCCGTCGCGAATTTCGATTAGAGTTAAACCCAAAGTTATACCCCCATTAATGACTGGTTACTTCAATATTGTTTAAAGTTTTCCTTAAATGGACAATATCATATCGGAATGCAATGTGAAATGAACAACATGGTCTAAATTTTGATTATCATTCTTTTGTTTAAGTTTAACTTATACTCTACTAGTTTAGAATTTCAATATTTCTGAAAGATATAGAGGAAGGTTAATGGTTATATTTAAGAACTAAGAAGTATAATTCTGTGACTTAAAAGCATGAACAAAGCATTTTTAGGAATATGGATATAATTATTTTCTTGTGCCTCTGTCCGATATTACTAGTATTACAGAACCTAAAATCTTCTAGAAACTCTGTTGTGTAGGAATATCAACTTTAATATTTTAATATTATATTCTGCTAATTTTTTTTATTAAAATTGTAAAATGTTAATTAAAACCACTATTTTTTATTAATCATTTATTTATACTCGTGTTCTACGATTAGGATTACGTTAATAGTTGAGAAATATCAATCCATATGAATCGAAAACGTTATCAACATAAAATCCTATAGTTTATAAAATTTTAAGTCGTAATAATATTTCATTATTATATTAAAAGTTTCATCGGCGTAAAAAATCTTGTGTATCATTTGCCCAGAAAGTCTTTTGCGAAATCTCGCATTTGAAATGTCAATATTGTAGCGAACCTAGGGTCGCGGCGCGGGCGGCGGCGCGGGCGGCGACCGCTAGCGTGCAGGTCAGAACACGTCCGTTCGCTTCCCATTGTTCTGATTTCAAGGAATCAAAGAATCTTCTAGAATGATGTATTTTAATATAAATACCCCGACCAAAAGATCGCGAGGACAGTCTTGTATCGATACGGGTAGTGAACACATGGTGATATAAATAAGTGAAGAGTGATATAAATAGTGTTGAAATAAATATTGCGTAGTTATAATTGTTTAAATAAATTATCTTAGTGTTTAACTCTTTAGTAATAATAATTAGTTCTTAAATTAGTGTTTATATTTGTTAATTCTTAGTGTTAATTATTTTTATTTATTCTTTATAATTCGTATTTCTTTAATTAAACTTAGTTACATAAATATTAGTGTTTTAATCAATTTTACACTTCACCTAAATAAATAAAACGTTACAATTGGTGTCAGGTGTGAGGGTTATTAAAAACTGTGAAGTGTAAAATAAAAATAAATGAAATGGCGGGTAAACAAGTAAAATTAAGTGAATTAAAAGTAACCGATCTCAAGAGGGAGCTGGAAGACCGAGAGTTAGAGACATCGGGATCCAAGGCTGTTCTGCAACTTCGTCTACGGCAAGCTTTAGTAGAAGCTGGTGAAAATCCAGATGAGTTTGTATTCGAAATTGCGGTTGGTTTCACCGATTTTGTTAGAATTCTAAAAGAAAGTTCTAAAACATTAGAACAAAAATTAGAGGAAAGTTCTAGAAAATCTGAAGAAAATTCTCGAACTTTGGAAGAGAAAATGATGGAAAATTCTAGAACATTGAAAGAAGAATTAATAGAAAATTCCAGAACTTTAGAACAAAAATTAGAGGAAAATTCTAGAAAACTAGATGAAACTTCTATTACTTTAGAACAAAAATTGGAAGAAAAATTAACAGAAAATTCTAGAACTTTAGAAGAGAAATTAACAGAAAATTCTAGAATATGGGAAGAAAAACTAATGGAAAATTCTAGAAGTTTGGAAGAAAAATTAAACGAACAATTGAAAGAAAGTTCTAGAATATTAGAAGAGAGAATAGAAACGTACGAGAAAAAAGTTGAAGAGTTGCAGCAAAATTTCTCTAATATTACGCCAGCGGTATCAAATTCTAATGTGGCAGATATTATTCAAGTAAACAAAACAGTAAAAGCGGAACATAATTCAAAACTGCACATTAAAGCACCCGAATTCGATGGCAAGTCATCATGGCCGAATTATGTAAAACAATTTGAAGCCGCTGCCAAAGCAAATGGCTGGACTTCCAAAGAAAAGGCTACTGCGCTGACAGTTTCGCTACGTGGAGAAGCCATCGATATCCTACAAACGTTAAAAGAAGATGAACAAGAAGATTACGAACAACTTGTTAAGAGATTGGATATGCGATATGGCAATGCGCATCTGGAGCAAGTGTACCAGACACAACTGAGGAACCGATATCAGAGTTCCAAAGAAAACCTTCAAGAATTCGAAGCTGATATAGCTCGTTTAGTTCGTCTGGCACAACCTACAGCTCCTGACAGCGTTTTGGAATGCCTAGCCACACAAGCCTTTATCTATGGGGTCCGAGATAATGAAACTCAACAGGCACTACGATTGGCTCGACCAAAAACTCTGGTTGACGCACTTTCATATGCCTTAGACCATGAAGCTGCGAAACAAGCTTCACGTAACCAATCGCGAGTGCGAAATATCGATGCTGAGAGGCCCGAAGACACCGAAGATCTAGAAGACAAGATAAGACGAATTACGTCTGAAATTAATGCTGCTGGAAGAAAGAAACTCCGCTGTTGGAATTGCGGTGAATTAGGTCACCCGCAAAGGCTCTGCAGAAAACAGCAGAAGAAAGCAGAACCAAGAAAAGATGAAAAGGAGTCGGGAAACTAAGTCGGGTTGATGCGAAGGGGCAATCGTCGACCCGTAATCCAGTAGCCCCAGAATCCATTAGTTATGTCGCATCCATTCATCATCAAGCTAACAGCATCTATGTAGACGGCTCTATCGACAGAAGGCCGTTTAAAATGTTGTTGGATACGGGTGCGACAAAAACAATAATCAGACCCGACGTAGCAAGAGAAATATGCAGAAAACACCTACTTCCAACAAAGTGGCAGATACGCACAGCCACCGGAGAACAAGCTACCACATCTGGAGAAATAGATTTGAGCATCACTGTTGGAAAAACGTGCATTAAACATCGTGTGCTGGTAGCTGACGTAGAAGATGAATTCATTCTCGGCATGGACATAATGAAAAAGCATGGATTTAAACTTGACTTAAAGAATGGTGTGATAATAGTCAATGATGAAGAACTGGTATTAAATCCACGAGACGATAATGCCATGCGAGTATTAATAACGGAAGATGTAACCCTCCCAGAACGAAGTGAATCAATCGTGGAAGCACAGCTAGAGGGTAGCTTCTGTGAGGGAAACATTGTCATGCTCCAGCCAAAAAACGATGATGCCAAAACTGGGACTGGAGTTGTAATTGGAAAAGCCTTGCTCAAAACCGACAAGGTTATCCCAGTTCGAGTAATGAACATAAATTTTTATCCCGTTATACTGAAGAAAGGGACAATAGTAGGAGAATGCTCAACGGTATCATCGATTATTCGATCTGTGACGGCCAAAGACAACACATCCTGTGCAGTTCCGGATATTCTGTTGAAGGAGCTGTCAACATCGTTCCAGGACTTGACCGCCGATCAGAAAACCAAGGCTAAGGGTTTAATCGGCAACTTTCAAGATGTGTTTCAATTGGACAAGAAGGACAAAGGAAGAACCAATGTAGTCCATCATAAAATAGACACCGGAGACGCAAGACCCATCCGCCAAACAGCAAGAAGATTACCACTGGCGAAGCGGGAAGAAGCTGAAGAAATTATAGAGGACATGAGAATGGAAGGTGTGATTGAACCTTCAAGCAGTCCATGGGCTTCACCAGTAGTGCTAGTGAAGAAGAAGGATGGCTCTACAAGATTTTGCGTCGATTATCGTCAACTTAACAACGTGACGAAGAAGGATAGCTACCCGCTACCCCGAATAGACGATACTCTGGACACATTGGCAGGATCAAAGATTTTCTCTACTCTTGATTTAAAGAGCGGATACTGGCAAGTGGATTTAGATCCAAAAGACAAAGAAAAGACAGCTTTTACCATCGGTACCGGTCTGTGGCAATTTACTGTTATGCCATTTGGGCTCTGCAATGCCCCTGCAACGTTTGAACGGCTTATGGAAACCGTGTTGGCTGGACTATCGTGGAAAACATGTTTGGTCTATCTCGACGACATTATTGTGGTAGGAAAAACGTTCGAGGACCACATGAAGAACTTGGAAGAGGTTTTCCAAAGATTGAGAAAGGCTAACCTGAAACTCAGTCCAAAGAAGTGTCACTTATTTCAAAAAGAAGTGCATTATCTTGGACACGTAGTTTCTGGTAAGGGTATTGCAGTTGACCCGGACAAAATAAGGGCTGTGAGTGACTGGCCAGTACCGAGGGACAAACATGAATTGAGAAGTTTCCTTGGTCTCTGTACATACTACCGACGTTATGTACCTGGATTTGCCAACATAGCGAAGCCATTGACAAGGCTTACTGAAGAAGGCAGAAAATTTATCTGGGAGATGGACTGTCAAGCTGCGTTCAAACAACTTAAATATTCCTTGACAAGCGCACCTGTTCTAAGTTATCCTTTACCAGAAGGAGAATTCGTTCTAGATACAGATGCCAGCAACGTTGGAATTGGTGGCGTTCTATCCCAGATACAAGACGGACAAGAGAAGGTTATTGCCTATTTTAGTAAGACCTTGTCAAAACCAGAGAGGAATTACTGCGTCACCAGAAAAGAACTTTTGGCTGTCGTGAAATCCGTGGAGCACTTCTACAAATATTTGTACGGTAGAAGATTTCTTATAAGAACTGACCACGCTGCTCTCAAATGGCTGCTACAATTTAAGAATCCTGAAGGTCAGGCAGCTAGATGGATTGAAAGACTGCAAGAATATAACTTTGTTATTGAGCATCGAGCAGGTACAAGCCATCGTAATGCTGACGCATTATCAAGAAGACCTTGCCAGGACGAATGCAAGCATTGCAGTCGTCTAGAAGAAAAACTCTCTACCATCGCTAGAACAACAGTAGTGAAGGATAGTTGGCAAACGGAAGACCTTCGCAAGGACCAAGAGAATGACTCGGACTTGAAAATAATACGGGATTGGAAACGTGACGATAATAGACCAGTTTGGGAAGATGTTGCACGACACTCACAAAGTGTAAAATCGTACTGGGCGCAGTGGGACTCTATTGTTGTTGAAGAGGGCCTCCTGAAACGTGTCATAGAGAATACTGACGGTACTGTGAGTAGGACCCAGCTGATAATTCCTAGGAATAGAGTACCGGAAGTATTGGAGGAGATCCACGACGGATCTGGACATTTTGGAGTGAATAAAACCCTTGAGAGAGTGCGCCAACGATTTTACTGGGTAAATTGCAAAGAAGATGTTAAAGAGTGGTGCAAGAAATGTGTGGTCTGCGCGGGAAGTAACGGGCCACATAGGAAAAGAAGAGCTCCAATGCGCCAATATAACGTTGGAAGTCCCTTCGAACGCATTGCGATTGACGTGGCCGGACCATTCCCAGAAACTGATGAGGAAAATAAATACATAGTGGTAGTAATGGACTACTTCACTAAGTGGGTTGAGGCCTACCCATTACCCAACCAGGAAGCCGTAACGGTCGCTGAAGTTTTGGTTAAAGAATGCATCTGCCGATTTGGAGTACCGCGAGAGATACATTCCGACCAAGGAAGGAATTTCGAGTCCGCCCTGTTCCAAAATATCTGTAAGATATTAGGAATAAAGAAAACCAGAACTACTGCATTACACCCGCAGTCTGATGGCATGGTTGAACGGATGAATAGAACAATAAATCGGTATTTGTCAAAGGTAGTCTCTAACCATCAACGAGACTGGGACCGACATCTTCATCTGTTCTTGTTGGCTTACCGTTCATCAGTGCATGAGACAACAGGACAGACACCATCTAACATCTTATTCGGGCGGGAGTTGCGCTTACCATGCGACCTGGTATTTGGCAGTAAACCCGGTGAAGATCTAGCCGGGGAGGACTATGTAACGGACTTACGGAGAAGAATGAATGACATCCATGAACAAGTCCGCACAAACATTCAAGGTGCCAGCGATCGGATGAAGGACCAGTATGACGTCAAGGCTGAAAAAGGTGGTTTTCAACCTGGGAATTTGGTGTGGCTTTACAATCCACAAAGACGACGTGGCTTATCACCGAAGCTGCAAAGGAATTGGGAAGGTCCCTACGAGATCGTAAAAAGAATAAATGATGTGGTCTACAGAATTAGGAAAACACCTAATGGAAAGCCGAGAGTAGTCCACTTCAATCGGTTAGCCCCTTTTGCTGGTGATAATTTTGACGATCATCGTGGAGCGACGGTTCGCCGGGTTATAGCTGAGGAACCCACATTTGATGACTTTATGGAAAGTCATTCCACTGGTCACAAAGCACGGTATGGCGTGACACGAGAAGAACAACGAGATCTGTTCACCGTGTCCCCAGAATATTCCCTCGCTCACTGTGTAGCGAAAGACATTAAAATGTCCCGCGGCATCGCTTCAGTTTTTAAAAGAAAATTTGGACGAGTACAAGAACTGGCCAACCAACGTCCAACTGTCGGGAAAACGCTACAACTGAAGGATGATAACGTAGAACACAAGCGGTACATTTACTATCTCGTTACGAAACAATACTCACATCAGAAGCCGTCATACCGCAATTTATGGGACTCGCTGTGCGACATGAAGGACCATCTGTTGGAAAACGACATCATGAAACTAGCAGTACCGAAGATAGGCTGTGGACTAGATGGTTTGGATTGGAGGATTGTTAGAAGCATGTTAGAGACAGTCTTCCGCTTTACCGGAGTGGAAATTCTAGTTTGCAGCTTCAACTCTACCGGCCAAGAGGAGCTCAAACGGACCGTCGACTGTTACTTCTTCAAGACTTTCAGATGCACCAAGGGTGATGCATGCAGATTTCGTCATAACGAACTGTTCCGGGACGAAACAGTCTTAAGGAGGGGGCAATGTAGCGAACCTAGGGTCGCGGCGCGGGCGGCGGCGCGGGCGGCGACCGCTAGCGTGCAGGTCAGAACACGTCCGTTCGCTTCCCATTGTTCTGATTTCAAGGAATCAAAGAATCTTCTAGAATGATGTATTTTAATATAAATACCCCGACCAAAAGATCGCGAGGACAGTCTTGTATCGATACGGGTAGTGAACACATGGTGATATAAATAAGTGAAGAGTGATATAAATAGTGTTGAAATAAATATTGCGTAGTTATAATTGTTTAAATAAATTATCTTAGTGTTTAAGTCTTTAGTAATAATAATTAGTTCTTAAATTAGTGTTTATATTTGTTAATTCTTAGTGTTAATTATTTTTATTTATTCTTTATAATTCGTATTTCTTTAATTAAACTTAGTTACATAAATATTAGTGTTTTAATCAATTTTACACTTCACCTAAATAAATAAAACGTTACAATATAATCTCGCTCTTGCAAAAGTTCAGTTTCTGGAGTAGTGTTACAATAACTATTTATATAACTGTTAGAAAATGGCTCACTTTGTGTCACGGTGGGATATTTGCGGAGCGAGTGAAGCGAGACCCCGCAAAATTACACAAGTTACACAAAATTCTATTTTTTAACGTGTTTCATACAAGATTATTTCTAATTTTGATACAGTTCTTTTAATTTTAATTTTCCTTTTTTAAAATTGACAAACGTTTAGAACCGACTCACTTATAATTCACTTTTCATCACTCAGTGATGACAAATTTTTATTTCCTAACTGGTCTGAAAAATTTGGCGTTGCAAAACATCGGTCACTTTTGAAAAATGACACTTTATCCGTATTTATTTGGGAATTGTAAAGTTAACATTATTTAAGTAACTCAGAACTGATCGAATTGGCCCAGCTATTTTGAAGGGTTGGTGGATTCAACCAGGTTCAATCAACCTGTTTGCTATCTCTTTATTTTAACTTGTGTTCCTTTGATATGAAAGGCATAACAGCACATCGGTGTGTTTTGAAAGTAAGTTTTGTATTTAAAGGTAGATATAGCAGACAAATGAAATAAACGGCACAAGATTTGACGTTTATTTTGACGTTACAAAAGTATGACATTGTATTAAATTTACCGCTTTTATAACTACTAAATTAAAAATGAAACATTCATTTGGAAGTAAAACGAGATACTTCTTGGTCAGTTCATGGTTGAACCTAAAATTACCAAATAAACAGAAACGTTAAAGTAACCCATTTTGATATCATACGTAATATTTTTATTTTTATAATGTCCAGTGGAAAACAGAGAACTTTAGAAATAGCAAAAAATATACCTTTGTCTTTTCTCTGTTTTTTAATAATTCTCTCCGAATAGACTGAAACAAAACTAGAAGCAACTAATTCTATATTTAATCAATTTATGGTATCATATAAGTTATTGATTTATGGTGATGAGTTAAAGAGGTAAAAATTTTAACTAATGTGAGAATTTGCTACCTCTGAATACAACTTCCACTTTATTCTGTTTGGTGATAGTCGTAATTCTTCAAAATTTAGTCCAGACTAAATATGAAGTTAGTTAATTAATAAGAACTAAAATCGTTAGTAATTATTCAAAATGTTTCTAAATTTGACTCTCTTCATAGCCCATTTTAATTGTAGCATAAAAAGTATCTATTATCAATTTTTATGTACCACAAGCATTTATGTTGCGAACAATATCGCCGTTGAAGTACATAGTTGTATTTCAGCAGTATTGGTTTTTTGCTACCTGAATAAAATAACTATAAAATGCGTGTGTCCTTTGTCCCGCAGACCTTGTGAAGGTTGTCAAATATTCCAAGGCTGGCTTGGATCCAATACGGTGCCAGGACGACTGATTTTACTGTTCACATAAACGCAGTTGCGGGGAGTTCGACTTACGCAACGGAATCATCGAATCCTAACTGGCAATTTGCTGAATTCAGATTATTTTCTTAGGGAGATTTTGTTTTCGTCAAGGAGGAGTTTATGGGAAAATCGTTACGGTTTATTTTTATTGCTCCCCTTCAAAATGTTTTTGTAGGTATATATTTTTTTCTGTTTTATAAATAAATTTCAGGGATGTTTCCATGTTTTTATTTGAATTGATTAAATTTCACGAATTTATATGTTTTCTTAAAATGTTTTGCTATATTTGGATACATACACTAGTAAGACTGACAAAAAATATACCTAGTGAAATGATCAGACTCAGTAATCGGTACGGGTTATCTTAGTGCAGTAGAGGATACCTCTACTCTAAAGTGATAGATGTATTTACTTAAATTTTAGATATAATACTTGCAAAAATTTATGGGCGATGGCTCTTTAGTTTAGAGAAACCATCAGAGAAAGTATCTTGTAAAGAGTTTATAAGGGTAAATATAGTAGAGTAGTACCACAGATTATTTATACTATGTAACGTTACGTCTATAATAATAGAAATACAAAAATCAATTACAGTTATTTACTTTTTTTCAATTCGGTGTCCACCTAAATTGATTGCAAAATCTTGTCTTGTCTTGAAATTTCTAGATATAATTTAACTAAGACTCGAGATATTCACCTCCTAATAAAGTACTTAATAACTGTAAGGAAAATAAGTGTTTTATTGGCAAAATATATTATTTTGTGATATCAATACGAATTTACTTAAGTGTTAACTATTAGCTACTTAAATAAACTAAAATTAGAGATATTCTCATGTTAGGAAGTGTGATATAAACATACCAAATAAATAATGTGTTGAAGAGAAATGAAACATTAACACTACTATGACTTTGACGTTTTGAGGTTATTAGGTGAAAATTCAGATTGGACTTGTTTGGAAGATGTCTTGCTTCATTATCAATAAGGCTTAATAGAAAAAATACAGTATCTTTTGACAATCGATATCTTTGGTAGAATTCAACATCATTCCATTTGGTAAAATTATTAACTCTGTCAGCGCAATCGCTCCGAATAGGAAATAAATAATTATTTTCTACTTCTTTCTTACACTTCTAATAATTCATCCATTTCACAAAATTTATCTTTACATGATAATATAACTCTTTGGCAGCGTTCTTTTTCCATTTCACAAGCAGTTAATCTCATTAATATTTCAGTAACACCACTATTAAAATACAGAACTTTGTAGATTGAATATTTGATCCATTATTAACCTATCCTGTTTATGGTAACACTGTCAACAACGTATATTAATCTTAGAGGGAACAAGCAACTAAACTAGTTTAAGTTGAACTATTCTAGTTTACTAAGAGCCACGATTTCCGAGTAAACCTAGTTTACCGGTGGTATACACACAGTTGCACAACTTCTATACAAGTTTAATCTATATCCCGTATTCTCCGTATCGTGAAACCAATATTGTAAATATCCTGATATTATCCTCGTATATTCTACACCTTCCCATTATCAACTCGATGTATTGTTTTCTGTATTATAAATTTTAAATCGAGATGGTTTATTGTCAGTATTAATGTAAATAATGTTTCATGTTTTTTGTTTTAGATATTAGGAAAATAGATAAAAAAATAAATAAAATAAAAATGGTAACAAATGATTTATATCCAGGGATTCGATGTTACAAGAACATTCTCACTTTATAATTTATAATCATTTTTATCTACGACAGTGCGCTAATATATAATTATTGCAATAATTTCAGTGTCATTATGAAATTCGTAATGGCATTATGAATTATTTATTTTGTAAAACAAATAAAAATAGAAATTTAATTCAAATTTATATTATCTACAGGGTGGTGACTCGATCACCCGATCATAGGGATTTAACATATAAAATCATGTTTTCGTAATTTTTTGCTTCTCTAATTATTTTAAGTAAAAAAGTTTCAAATAACAGTTTTAGGGCATACAATTCTGCATCTGAATCAATAAGCAAAATAACTTTATGTATCTTGTAAGCTCCGAAATTAGGTACGAAAATGTCATAAATCACCCAAGGAATAGTTATAGCCATGAAATCGAGACAAAAATAACAAATGTTTAACAGTTTATCTGTCAAATTAGCTACCTTAGTTTTTTTATTTATTATGTAATAATTGTTTTGCTATATATAGCTATTTTATTTTGTTACTATTTTTTAAACATCAGCAGTAATTTCAAATAATAAAAATAAAATAACGCAGCTAACTTGACAGATAAACCGTTAAACATTTGTTCATTTTTGTCCCAATTCCATGGCTACCGCTATTTTTGTGGTGATTTACGTAATTTTCATAGCTAATTTCTGAGCTTACAAGGCACGTAAAATTATTTATGCTTATTGATCCAGTTGCAAAATTTAATGCTCTACTACTGTTATTTCAAGCTCTTTCACTTAAAATAATGAGGGAAGCAGGAAATTACGAAACTGTGATTTTACATGTTACATCCCTATGTCCGGGTGTTCGAGTCAACACCCTTTATAGCCTATGGAATATTATCTGACTCAAATTCACTCATTTCATCTTGAAAACTGAGATGAAATGTATCTGTTTTAAAGAATTTGGTATAACTAAACGGTTTTTTTTAGAACAAATAAACATAGTAACCATAACATCTAATAAAATAATAATTTAATGTAAATAATAATTTTAATGTTTCTCATTTGGTATGTCAAAATTGTCTAGTCAAATAAGACGAAATAAGAACAATTTTGCGGAATGAACCTGACTAAGTTGAATTTTTTGCAGATCTTTGTTTTAACTTTCTAAAAACGGACTGAAAATTCGACAATTAGATCGCGATTGCAAATCATGATATCGAAGGTCAAAGGTGAAGAAAATCGGTTTTTGTTAATATCTCGCTTGCTGTGTATCGCACATTGTTAGAGGTTAATGTAAAACTTGTAGAGCATAGAATTCTCTATAAGTTTGGCTATATACATTTCTTTTGTAAGATTAACTGTTTTCGAAATATAACGCTTTTAAGACTCCTATTCTTCGTCCTCATTTTCTTCTTCTGGTTGCCTAAGTTAATCTTCTGAATTTTCCTCCATCATAACATACTCTAACATATTCTGAGGCTAAAATTCACATACTTTATCAAAATCAAAATTAATCAAAAAAAGTTAAATAATGGGGATATATTTATACACGAGAATATTATTGTTTACAAAATAATAAGCCAATCTTAAGAGGCATTCAAAATTAGTCGGTTTTCCTTTATTTAAATGTCTTTAAGAAATTCTCGCAGATAATCTTACTCTTATATTTCGTAGTACAAATAAAAATCTAACACTTATTCAAATACAAAATAGGATGCTAATTTTCTTTGTTTTTCTAGTCGAGACCTTGAAACAATTATTTAAATAAAAATTAAATTAATTTAATCTATGTATGTAAATTTTTTCCCTGTGGTGCAATGTATGCAAGTAATATATTTTACCCGTGAGATCTTGAGTGACTGACTGTTTATACGTATAACGTATGTTTGTATGTACAGCCACACAACAGCCAGTGTACAACATTCATCTGTTTCATGAAACTGTCACATCTAATCCCAGAAAAATATGTCACTGAGAGTTTTATTTAGTTCGTAGAATGTTGGCTGTTAAAAGAGGACATTTCTAAAATGTGGATTATTCATAAGTAATATAGTAATATCATGAGTATTTTTAATATGAAACATGGGGATTCATCATATCCATGTTTACGACTTGATATTTGATTGACAGCAATGTATACTTGATTGTATGTATATGAGGGTTTTAAGCGTTTTGCCGCTTTTTGTCAACGCGACCTAGAAGATCTATTGTGACAGCCCTTACTTAGTTTTCCGGAAGTAGATCCAGATTTTTGGTGAAGCCGATTAGGCCTCAAGTACCTGAAGTACTTGTTTCGTGACATGTTTTACTTGCATTTTAGTGATGCAGGTTGTCAGCCTACAGTCTCTGCAAGGCCAGCACACACCGAGCCGTTGTGCGGCAACCCATCCAATTGGACAGGGCGGGCTATGTTGCTTATCTACACGATCAGACAAGACACGCCACGACCACACAACCGTACTGGCTGACATGTATACTTGATTGTCTCATTTAAATTGAAACATAGGGAAAGAATTTGACATTTGCTTTTTGGGTTATAAAATTTTCTGACTGGCTTACACCAAGTGCAAGAACAATTTTAAGAATCATTAATAAATTTAGAGGAAATGGTAGAATAGTAGAATGATCTGCTACACAACAAATAAATAAAATAACGAACAAATAAACAGTAATTACAATAAATTTTCAAAAATCCATGCATTAACTGCTAAGCAATGAATCAATCTGCTATAAAGTTTTTGAATAACATATGATGATATTTGGGCAATTGTAATATTTTGACAAATATTTTTAATTTAAACTTTTAATTCATCTACATTTTAAAGATTTTCCCCTAGTACAAACTTCTGATTTTAAAGGTCACAATAAGAAGAATCTAAATGTGTAAGATTAAATAATCTAGCAGATCATTGTACTATTCACCATTTCCTCTAAAATTATTAATGATTCTTAAAATTGTTGCACTTGGCCTGTCAGAAAATTCTATAACCCAAAAACCAAATGTCAAATTCGTTCCCTATATTTCATTTTAACTGAGACAAGCAAGTATACAAATCATAGTCATGGATATGATAAATGCCCATGTTTCACGTTAAACAATACTCTCGGTATAAAAAGATGCATGAATTTATTGGAAAATTTTACGATTAGTTGTAACAGACAAACGAGTGTCAAAAATGACGTGATTTTAGAATCATTTTTGGCCCGAATTGTTGTTGCTTCGCAAGAATTTCGAGTAAATTTTACTGATTATATTTTCACCCAATGAGAATGCTTCATTTAAGGGCCATAGGTAGTTTTTCAGTGAAGAAATTTAATAAAACCATAGTATCATAATCATGGTTACATTTTGTAGATACCAAAATTTATGTTTGAACTGTTGTCATTCGTGAAATAATCAAGCAAATATAATTCGAGCTATGAATTTAATTGATAAAATTCACTCATAATTCCTGCGAAGTAACGACAACTCAAATCGAAAATGACTCTTAAATCACTCCAACTTCGCTATCATGATCTAAATGTCGTATGTTTGTTACTATGATTATACTTATGATCATTTTATGAATGATAACAAATCAAAAGTAAAATTTTTAATGTCAACAAAATGTAACTATAATGATGACATTATGGATTTATCAAAATAAATTATTTAAATTTAATGGTCGGAAGAAAAGTTTTGTATAAAACCTTAGTTTATTCCCTTAAGCTTATACATAAATAAATATTATAGTTTTGTATGTTCAAAGATAGAAGGAATGAAATGATTGGAGTTCAGATATTTTGTAAGAGTTTTATTTCAACTTCTATCAGTTTCTGATATTCTTAAGTCCTTCAACGGAAGAAAAGTTTCATATACTTATGAAATAGAATCACGAGATAGTTTCTTGACTGAAGTTTAATTGATAGAATGATTGAAATTATTGGATTTCAATCAATTTTTAAAAAGTTTTATTTTACCTCCAACCTGTTTTGCGCTCATATAGGTTTTCCTGTAACTTTCATTTCCTTAAGAAGACTTACATAAGATCGAAACCGTTAGGTATTGAAATAAATCTTTTACAAATTATTTGAACTCTAATAATTTCATTCCTTTTATCATTAATTGAATAGACTGCATTAGTGTAACAGTCATTTTGTGGCGCCAAATTCAAACTGAAACCCTAACTCGCCTCTGCCGATTTATACGCCCGTGTTATTCTTATGGGAATAAAAATATGCTATCTTTAAACTGCTAGAAAGTATTATAAAATGCAAATTTTAACTATTAAACCTTATAAATTCTAATCTCTAATGTTTTATTTAATAAACTTCAATTTAAACAGTAGGTGCAAATTTCTGAAAACATATGTCGTAGCTGTCTTAGTATTTAGTTGAACCTGTCACTTTAACTTGACGTTTTTAACCTGCTGTACCAAGTAACGACATATGTTACTATTTGCGATACTACTTTCTTTAAAATTATATTTTTCTTAATTTATTCTTTTAATTGTACTTTTTCTGTAAGGAAAGCAAAGAGTAATGTTTTGGAATATAAAACCCTATGTTATAAATAAAAATCGCCAAAATGCTTTAATATCATGAATTGAAAATGTACTCCCATAAGAAATGCATACACTCAAATTTGAATTAGGGTTTCGCGTTAAATGTAAATCTTAACCTCACTAACGTGATCTATTACAATAACTATTAACCAAATGTCAGTCGGGAAACTGTACCTCCATTATGTTCAATACAAGAATATCAATCCTCCAGCTTGAGAAAGAATGAGCGTTATTTCGAGAAGCAACATTCCTCACCCACGTATTTCCAAATCTATCTGCGAGTGTTTGCAGTGTCATTTATTTCTTCTACATGGATTGTTATTACCGCCATTTCTCACTACTCGAGACGAGTAGTTATTCATGGCGTCTTCAGTTACCTCGGGGTGTTTGCGACATTGTACATGTCATTCACTGTTCGTACAAGACATCTTGTCTTTCCAAAATAAGAACGCAAATAAAATACCGATATATAATGTTCGCAGGTATCATTCCTAACGTCGCCGTTAACCAAATAAAAATATCGATGTATCCGAGTGGTCTGTAAACTCTTGAATGACCAGAAATTCCGGATTCTCTGAATTCATTATTTTGAGTCTTATGTCCGGATGTTTCGGTGATCCGGGAAACCCTTTTCGAGAAATGTAATTGTTCCGGTTTTTATATCCGATTTGAAATTAGTCGACGTTTGTAATATTTATTTTATTACTTAATTAACAAAAATATATTGTGCATATTTTTTAACGTGAAACATGGGGATTTATCATATCCATGGTTACGATTTGATACTTGATTGACAGCAACTTGCTTGTCTTATTTAAAATGACACATATATAGGGAATTAATTTGACAGAAGTATTACATTTTAATATTGTAAGAAATAATAACGAACAGTTAAGCAATAATTACAATAAATTTTCAAAAATCCATCCATTAATTGCTAAGCTGCTAGAAAATATTTGAATTATATACGATGATATTTGGGAAATTGTAATTTTTTGAGAAAAGTTTTAAATTTGAACATTTAATTGATCTAAATTTTGAATATTTTCCCTGGTGCAAACTTCTGATTTTAAAGGTCACTAATAAAAAGAATCTATATGTGTAAGAGTCAATACTTCCAACATACCATTCTACTATTCCACTATTTCCTCTCAAGTTATTAATGATTGTTAAAATTGTTGTAATGTACTCGCATCTACCTAGACATCTAGCGGTAGTAAGTTTAACTTTTTCACCCTTATAATATTAATTATCATTATCATTATTCAAATTTTGTATGAAAATGAGAAAATGACAAAACAAAATAAATGCGAGACATGACATTATCTAGCTCGTTTTGTCTCGTCTCGCAGCAGTACTAATCTTTGTAACGGATTGATGTAATTATTAAAGATTTTGATATTGAGAAACAAACTTCTAAAATATAAATTTAATGTAATTATTTATTTGCTATAGGTATTCGCACATAGTGCATTGTATTGAGAGCCATGAATTTATAGGTAAACTATACGAATAGTTGTTGCGTAGTAACAAACGAATGAGTAATATAATAAGAACCATGAATTTAAAATTAACTATTAGTTGTTGCATAATTCGAACAGACAAATGAGTGTCAAAAATTAAATTTTTGCATTTCCGAGAGTAAAAGCCTACTTTACTCTTTATTTTCGAAAACCGAAAAAGATTTTTAATACCTGTGGAATTATATATGAATTTAATCCCTGGGTGATTAAATTAATAACGTAGCATTAGAATACCACAGAAATAAATAGGTATATGTACGCAAACTAGTCTAGCTTACCAGAAAAATATGCATAATGACGTTATGAATTTAAAAGTTATGTAAATATAATCAAATAATTATTATTTTAAAATTTATATGCGGAAGTTGCAAAAAATAGTGTATATACCACAGATATTATTATTTTTAACCCGAGTTGTCGTTACTTCGTAGGAATTATTTTATCTATTAAATTCTAGCACGAATTATGTTCGGTTTATTATTTCACAACTGTTCAAACATAAAATTTACATATCAACAAAATATAACCGCTGCGATTCTATGAGGTTAATCAAATTTTTCACTTAAACACTGGGAACTGCCATCAAATGATATGTGGAATAATCCAATAAATATTTCATGGTCAGACAAAAAGGAATCGTTTAGATTTATCAACTGTGAATTTTTACTGCTATTTAATTGCATATATTTTAGTGATTCTGTGAGACGAGACGAGGCGAGATTTTTCTTTTTCTCATATCGTCTCGAATATTATTATCTCGTCTCGGTCTCGGATTTCTCGAGTCGCAATCTGTGCATAGTATTTCCATACCTAGGGAAATTTCCCTAAATCTAGGGAAATTAAACAATCTTTTGGTAAATTATGAAGAAAATATATATTTAGTACTATATAATTATTTGTTCCACCTACATTTTGTCTTTACGTATCAGATAGTCATAAAAAATCTGGTTTCTGATTTTGTTTTTTGGTACACTGATAATACTGTTTGATGGCGTATGGAATTTTTAGGTTATCAATTCAAATCTGTCATTTGTTGATGGTTTTTAGTAACTTCATACTTAGGTCATCTAGTTTTAAAGTGACATTTAGGACGATATTGCAGGTTTCTATTTTACTAATTATTTCTTACTCGCTGAGTCAACACAGTTTCTACGGTTATTGTTTATTTTTCTTCTAAACCAGCGACATAGAAGTAGTTATATTTCTGCTTTTGCAGCGTAAAAAAATATAATTTCTACCTTTCGAATCAAGTCAAAAAAAAAAATTAATACCTCGAGAATTCTCGGCGTAGTTATTGAAATTCGAGAATCTCTATTTTATTTCCTCGTCTCGCCCGAGACAAGACGAGCGAGATTCGAGAAATATTTTGTCTAATGTATTTAAAGTATGTATATAATATGTTATGATTTTGCGAACGAGATTACTATGAATTTAAAATTATGTATTTTGTGATTTGTAAATTTGGTCACCATTTGTAAATCTCATAAAGAGGCTTTGAGCTAATATCCTGAATCACTAAAACACAACATATCACGAAACAATTAGCTTCGATACGTGAGCACATTTTCCATATAGGAATTTCACACCAGAGATGATTTGCATATTAATCATGTACCGATAATTTCCAGTAGATTTAGGCTACCCGGTACCCGGTATCCGGTATCCCTTTTCGTTATCGGGGCGTAAAATCGAAGGTCTACATGTCAAAAATAACAGATAGTGCGGTGTATATTGTGTAGGAAGCGAGACCCATGCGTGAAATCGTCGGGATTGTGATTTTCCTGTGTAATGAAGCACTTAGCGTGTGAAAATATCGATTGCACTGATTGTTACCCACTACCGCTAATCTGCTCTGCCAACGAGCCCTCCGCACGAGATAATTAGCCAAGAGTAACCGGGGTTTAATACCCAGAATAAAATACAATGCACCAAATATAAAGAAATACAAAGAGGGAAACAAGTAATTTCATTTATCACAATGTATTGGGGCATATAAAAAGGAATGAACTTTAAGAGAACATTATGAGAATAAAATATTAAAAACGATGTGGCTGTTCCAGTGGCGTACAGTCTATATGTGCAAGGGGTGCAGTGCACACCCTGGCAAATAAAAATTATACAGGTGTCCATTTTAATTGGGATCTCGAGAACTGTAGAAGATACGAAGTAGGTTAACAAAATAAAAATTATACAGTGTGTGCGTTTTAAGAGGCTAACCATTAGGATCTCGAGAACCGTAAGAGATACGAAGTCGGTTAAATTGGGGCAAAGTTGCCACATTAGTTGGCCATTTCAATGATGTTTCTGTTTTCCCGAAAAAATACATAGCTCACTAGATATAAGCAAAAAAGTGATTTTAATCAATTTACTTTTTCACTTATAACTTTCTTGTTTCAATTCATACAAGTTTCTAGTTTACACATTTTTTTTACGAACAATTGATAGCGGTCCTCAAAATTTTTATAGCTCATACACTTCAATTTTCATATAGGGCTCAAACTAGTCGTTAGTAATGTTAAATAGAGATTTTTCTCTTTCCAATGATGTAAAATACATGTACATTAAAATGGAAATAAATTAAGAAATTAGAATATCATTGATTTTTATGTAGGGCAATAAGGAATAGATGATTCATTTCGAAGGAAAGTTCGTAGATATGAAACGAATAGAAGTTGAAGAATGATTAGCCATAGAATAATCTCACTTTGAAGTAAAACAAGTTTACATGAAGTGCAGCAAAAAATATATATATAGGTATAGTTAGCATACAAGGAAGTATCGTGATGTCCACATAGAATTTTTTTTCAAAATTTCCGGCACACTTATCAGTGGAAGACGTGAAAAATTGAGATTCCTGACGTTGCTTAGGTGATGCAAATCAATAGATTTTATTGTAAGAGTGCGAAAATAGTTATTTACATATCAAGTGTGTTACATTATTGCCAAATGCTGTCTGTCTGTCAACATGACACCAGTTGTTGCCAACATTGTATGTCAAATGCACTTAATAATAATAATAATTCACTATTTTCTTTTATTATTATTATGTAAAAGGATGTTTGGGCATTCATACTTTTTTATTATAAATACAGTTTCTTAATAAATTCTTTAGAAGAGTGTTTTCTCCAAAATTTCCCGCACGCTAATTTGGGGGAGATGTGGAAAATTGAGATTCCCGACGTTGCTTTGGTGACGCAAATCAACAGACTTTATTGTAAGAGTACAAAATAGTTATTTATGATATAAGTGTTAAAAGTGACATTTTATGAGTGAGTGGGGAAGTTTGAAACGAGGCGAAGCCGAGTTTAACAAACCCCACGAACGAAATAAAATCACTTTTAACACAAATATCATACACTATTTTTCCTACGACCACAGTTATGTACCTATTAGTAAATAAAAACTAAGCATTAGAATGACATTTATGACAGGTCATGATGTATTTATTATGAACAACTGAACATAAGACGTGTTAAAAGTAAATTTGTTTTTTACTTTTAACACGTTGTCAGTGGCAACGTTTTAAAAGTATTTACTGTGTTATAAACTGTTATTTTTAACTTGCTAAGCAACCGTTAAAAATACTATTTTTAACAGTGGTCGTAGGAAATAGTTATTTACATACCAAATGCGGGAACGACTGGTTTCCGGAGGAACGATTCCGGAAACCCAGTTCACGCAAGAGGTTTGTACAATATTTTTCGTACGAAAATCATAAAATCAATAATTAATTTTCTATTTGTACAAATATTTTTATTTATTGTATACACAAAATGATTTGTGGTTGTGTGTTTCAGTACTAACAAGTGCTGTCAATCTGTCAACATGACAGCAGTTGTTGCCAACATTGTATATCAAATGCACTAAATTTACTTTTTCTACATTAAATTTCGTTCAATAATCCTCTATTTTCTTTTAATATTATTAGGTAAAAGAATGTTTAAAACATTATACTATATTATTATTAATATAGTTTTTTAATAAATGCTGTAGAAGTAGGAGTGTTTTTTCCAAAATTTCCCGGTCACCTATCTGGTGGAGGCAACGCGAAACAACACATTTCAATACATGAGTACGAAAAGAAAGTTATGAAGCCATTCACATTTAAGATTGGTAGTATTACTGTTGTATTGCAATGACAATGTTGGATATAGAGCCATCTATAATTTAATTCTTATTACCAGAATATTAATTCACATCTAGCGACAGTTGCAATTATTTTTACTTAATTATCATAATGCTGTTTTTATGAGCTATGAAGGTGTTATTAAATATTCTATGGAAATTAAGACATGCTAAATTCCATGCTATAAACGGTATAGATCTTTTCAGAATCTAACCAGACAGGCATGATTCATATGCAAATAAGTGCTGTCACCGAAACAGGTGGAATTCCTGTGATATGCTTTGTAAAGGATAAACGGCAATTTCAACAGATACGATGCCATGTTATAGTATTAAATTTAATACGTTCCTCAAAGAGATTTTGCTTTTTGTTATTATCTGAATATTTCATCACAGTCATAAGTAATTTCACTGAACATTTAATATGGGCTGTATTTAAAATTACAGTTGTTCTTGTTTCAGTTGATTTTGTGTTTGAAATGTACAATATGTCCAGATTTCACTGGGTACCATTGGGATCTCAGAAACTATAACGACTTTGGTTAAACGGGAGTTATTTTGCGCATCTAGGATGCGATTGTAACGGTGTTAACCAAAAATTCCCCATAGTTTATGAGAAAATGATGGAAAACTGATTTTGGTCTATTTCTTCTTTCACAAATAATTCCTAAACAGTTGAATATTCGGGAAAATATTTCGAATAAAAAAAAAAGAAATACATTTATTGTCTAATCAATGGAATACATAATTGATTTTTTCAGAAGCTCAATTTGAGATATGATATGAACTTTTTAAATGGAAGCCATATTTGGTTTTATTATTTTCTCTCTTCAACGATATTAATATTGTACATTTTTTTTCTTAATTTTAAAAAGAAATTATGATAAATAACTTGTCAAAGGTTATTAATAATACAATAATTCGAATAAACAAGTGTAGAAATTAATGGGCGACATTTTGAACAATTGATACATATATTAACAATGTACATCTCATGTTGTGTAGATTTAACTAGGTTTATATTTAAATTTGTTATTAATTGTGTTTTTATAGTATTTTTAATCATTTTTTTTTGTTTATTTAGGGATATTACTATTTCTCATGCAAAAAGTGAATTTGTCTTGTATAAAAATTTAATTATCATAATTTTTTTGTAAAACTGTATCAAAATTGTACATTATTAATATCGTTGAAAAAAGAACAAGAGAACTATAAATAATGAAAATAAATTAAAAGGTCAGGGGTGCATAAAAATCTGTTTTTTTTTTTAAAGTGTATTATAATTTCTAAAACGTGTTTCACAAAATAGCATTTATTTTGGAAAAATAAAACATATTGTATAGAATAAGTAAAAAACTTCGAAGTGAGGTAACGTTATTTTACATTTAACAGTTGGTGCAAATATTTTCTGCGTTATAACTTATAAATGCAAAATAATACAACAGTAAAATCGTTTTACCGATGAAGTTGAATAGACATGGTAGTTCTTGAAAGTATTGCTACATGGTAACATTACCCACACACTTTTTCCACCAATTTTCGTAAATCTGGAATGTTAAATAATGATTGCATAACTAGTGATTTCAATCAATTATTTATTTAATCAAAGTGATTTATATCAGTGCGACCCTGTAAAAGGTTCTACAGTTTTTTATTTATTATTATTACGTTATTTAATAAAGACAATCGCTTAATTAAGACAAAATGAATTATTACCAACGTATCACATTTAAGCGAACTTCAAATACCTATTTTTAATACTTGATATATAAATAACTATTTGTATAATATACTCTATTACTCTTTTCATTTACTTCCATATATCTATAGTTTTCGTCATCGTTTCGTATACTCTTCATAATAGACTACATAAATTTTAGCTTATCGTACAGTGAGCGCTAAATTTTAATCCACTTAGAACATGATAAAGTTTTTGTGTTCAAATAACAGCTATTACTTGATCGCAAAATCAGATAAGACTCTTATAAATGACAGTTTAAACCACTCGTGTGAATTTTAACCGAAGTTTTTGTGCATATTCTACATGTACACGTAATCTAGTTAAATGATTGTACATATTAAGTCACGCCATTTTTACAAAGTAGGTTGACACGATAGACTGTTTCATTTCGTACTCATTTTAAATTATATAGCACTACATGCTTGTCCAACATAATATAGAAGATAATTTCTTCAATTACATTATCAGTTACGATTCTATCTCATTTTTCTTCGTCGTACGCAATTTTATATGGAAGCATTACTCTTATTAAAACCATTATTGATATTAACTAATAATCAGGGCCGATCGTAATCTATGAGTCGCCTTTGTTCGCATATAAAAATGCCGCCCTCTATTTTAGTTTTTTAAATATTTTGAATAGTATAATATAGTCCCAAAATATGATTTTAAAATAAAATCTCTTGCCTTAAACTATGTTAACTATAAACAACCATAAACCTAATTATGATATTTTTTAATTATAAATTAGAATATTTTATTATCACGTATAAAAAAGGGATGAACAAAATTACAAAAAAATCTGATGTAAACACATCAAAACATCTTTGTACGCCTATTAATTTATATAGGTACATTTTTTGCTGCACTTATAAACTTATTTCATTTTACGTATAGACGTTACACTGAAACTACTCAAAATGGATTCAGGGTTGGTCAAAATCGATATTTCCGATAAAATCTTAAGACCAAAATATTTCGCGATTACAATACTTTCTTTTATTTCGTACAAGATGGTAAAAAATATGTAAAACAAAACTCCTAGCTTTAATAGCAGCAAAAAATTCGTGTAAGTTTCATTACCAGCTCTTAATATTTTTTCATTTTTAAAACGAATTAATATTGTTAAATAAATATGTAACGCTACCGAAGTGTTAGGGAAAACATCAGTCGTTTTAGTTAGATTAAAAAAAAAACTTTTTAATTCTTCAAAAAGGTCTTTACCATTTTGATGAATTTGATAACTATTCACCTTAATATTATTATCTTCTAATGCTACTATGAAATATACGCTAACGTCTTTGGAATTCAATTGTACTGTGTTGCAAATTTAAAGTAATATTATGAGTTGTAAAACTATACAAATTTCTAGTAAGTAATAAGATAAATGAACAACTTGTTATTTATTAGAATTGGTATAATAAGTAAAATATTATTGGGATAGATATGTTTGCAGTAAGCCAAACCAATTTTTTACAAGAATAATGTTAATTATTAAGTATTAATTTATTCATTTCATAAATTGTAGATATTTTAAAATGCTTAAATAAATTGTTTTGCTATAAAAAGGTAGGACGGTTTTGCCGCCCCCATGCTTTTTCGCCTTTGTTCTGGGCACAAAATGAACACTGCTAATAATAGTATATTGTTTCATATTAATAACTATTTGTTTTACCAGACACAAATGTTGTGTTTTCAGATTAAATTGTGGAATTCTTGATCGAGTTTGGCCTTGGACCAATTACCAAACGACGTCCCAAGAGCATAAAACTTTTTACTATTAAAACTAACGACACTTTCCCAACTTACTAAATGCGAGAGAAATAAAACAGTTTCGCTAAACCCTAATAGAATTAACTCCAAGCATTTTCTCAATCTGTATTTATTATGACATTGCTGAGAATGGTTGGAACATTTATACAAACTAAATAAACAACTGAAATACGAACATTGTGTATTTATCTAATTGGTCAGCAACGAAATAATAATTCATATTTTCTATTAAAATTTTAATATTTTTCTAATCTATATCCAACAACAGTTGAAAACTAGAATTGTTACGATTCTGATGTTAAATTTTGTATATATAACTTGAAATATTCTAAAAATACTTATTATTGTGTCAAAAATTTTGATATTAGAAATAGTAGATATATGTCTTTTGTGAGATATTTGTCTTCAAAGTTGCACCTCAATAATAGAAATAGAAAAATCTAAAAATGGACATATTTTTTCTTTCTTTTTTCCGCAGAATCGAATGGTGAGGTTGTCAAAAGTAGGAGGTAAATTTAACCATTTAAAGGGCACAGCTAAAAAAAAAATTTTGGGGTTTTCGAAGTTTCAACTTTTTTTGTTTAAATAACTTTTCCCGTAGAATCGAATGATTAACTCGTTGTATCTCAACGGTTTTTGTAGTAGGCTAAGAAACACACTATCTTGATGTGCATCTCTAGTGGTTTTTGTAATATACTAAGAAACACTGTCTTGATGTGCAACTTTGAGCATAAATATCTTAGAAACGAAAAGATATACTTAAATTCTATTTGAATAATTGAAATCAGTGCACCGAGATGTATCAATATATTTTGTTAAAACAAAATTTTCGACCCAAACGTATGTATTTTGCAATATTTCAGGTGTGAAATAAGTTATACATTTAAAGGTTAAAACTTTACAACCAAATTCATAAAAGGGATTAGCCATTAACCCGGATTAGTTATTCCAATTAAATAATATACGGTTTCCTTTTATGAACTGGGATTGTAGTTTGACATTTCAGGATGTTTACAAGGGGTATAACTTTGAGATAACTAATCCGGGTTAGTGGCTAATCCCTATTTTGAATCTGAGGGTTAAGTTGTAAGCTTCAACTAGGATAGAAAATATTTGAGGACAAAAGAAATACTAAAATTTTAAATGAAAATGTGAATTTTTAATTAATTTAAACAATCATTGTGTATCGCATTTATAGTTTGCTAAAAAATATAAAAATTTATTGATACGTGTATATTATAAAAAATCTGGTGTGTCCAACACATTACCTTCCGTAGTGTAGAAATATATTCTATATAAGTTTTTCAGTTCATTCAATTTGTAGTTATATAATGACAGGTATTTTTTGGCGTTACAATAACCGGAACCGAACTTACCTTGATTCACGTATGCAAATATATTCCTTATATATTTCTGCCACCATTTTTAATTTTACAATAAAACTACTTCATATTTACTTATTTTATCTTTTAAACTTACTTACATCAAATATGACATCATATGTCAAATTTTGTGAACATATGAATAACTCATTTATTTTATCGAAATTCCTTAGCCTAAACGATATGTAAAATTATTATAATTTATAATTTTTTTCTGTTAAACTAGATGTTGTATATAAACGTAATTATACAGATCAGTAGAAAATTAAAAAGTCTTTATATTTAATAATAACGTAATTTGCAAAAAAATGATATATAGAGGTATATTTTAGGGATAACGGCTTAAATCTTCAAGTAAAGTACTACTTTCGGTTAACCAATTGTATTAAAAATCTAATCAATTCATCATATTTGAATATAACTATCAAATACCAAATATTATGTTTTTTACATGAATCGTATTGGAGTTATCGTGGACGAAAACTTGTCATAGACAAAAATAGTAAAATCGTATTCTCAGGACCCTAATTCGTGCTCATATGTTGAAAACTCATACTCAAGAAATTTGACGAAAAACAGTACCTCCCTTATCTATATATTGATAGGCGGGAGGTAAAAATAGTATCTGATAGTTAGACGAATGTGTGATGTACCTGTACCTGTATGTAGAGAACAGCTATCGAGCAAAGAGAATAACGAGCCATCGAATTCCTTATTATGAACTGGGTTTGTAGTTAGTTTGACATTTCAGGATGTTAACAAGGGGTGTAATTTTGAGATAACTAATCCGGGTTAGTGGCTAATCCCTATTATGAATCTAGGGGTTAAGTTGTAAGCTTAAACTAGGATAGAAAATATTTGAGAACAAAAGAAATACCTAAATTTTAATTGAAAATGTAAATTTTTAATTATTTAAAACAATCATTGTTTTATGGAGGTTTGATAAAATATATAAAAATTTCTTGATACGAGTATGTTATAAATAAATAGTATCTGATAGGTAGATGAACGTGGGATGTACCTAGGATAGAAAACATTTGAGAAGAAAAGAAATATTTTTGATTGGAAATGTGAATTTTTAATTAATTTAAACAATCATTGTGTACTGCATTTATAGAGGTTTGCTAAAAAATATAAAAATTATGTAGACACGAGTATATTATAAATAAATATTATCTAATAGGCAGATGAACGTAGGATGTACCTGTATATAGAGAACAGCGAGTGTGGGTATGCAGAGAGCAAAGAGAATAACGAGCCATCGAATTCCTTATTATGATTATGAACTGGGATTGTAGTTAGTTTGACATTTCAGGATGTTAACAAAGGGTATAATTTTGGGATAACTAATCCGGGTTAGTGGCTAATCCCTTTTATGAATCTGAGTATTAAGTTGTAAGATTTATCTAAAATAGAAAATATTTCAGAACAAAAGAAATACTTTTGATTATAAATATGAATTTTTAATTAATTTAAACAATCATTGTGTACCGCATTTATAGAGGTTTGCTAAAAAATATAAAAATTTCTAGATACGAGTATATTATAAATAAATAGTATCTGATAGTTAGACGAATGTGGGATGTACCTGTACCTGTATGTAGAGAACAGCTATCGTGGGTATGCAGGAGCAAAGAGAATAACTCGCCATCGAATTCGGCGGCGGTTTCCCGGAGATACATCACAGAACACGCGACTGGAATAGTTCAAATTTCACGCAATTCCAGCGCGCCAAGGCTGGAGCATCGATTTGGGACTAAGTGCCTCCAAACCTACCGACGCCAGATTTTTACTAGCTCGCTCCAATTAAGTCTCACAACGATGCAGATGTAGATAACTGGCACAGTAGGATAGATAACGTGGATCGAATCCTGACATGCATAAATATTTCTGCTTTATGTAAAAGGTGCTACGAGACCAGACGAAATCTTAGACTAGTCTCGTTTCAGTCTCTCTTGTCTTGATTAACGAAGTCATCCTACCGATGCCAGATTTTTACTAGCTCGCTCCAATTAATCTCACAACGATATAGATGCAGTGTTCTTTACTGCTTACATTAGCAGCAATAAAACAAAATTTATTTGTTAATTCTTTTTGTGGATATATGGACCAGTTGCAGAATCGGAAATGAATGAGGGAGAGTTTATTTGGCTAGGAGATTATATAACAAAAATCGGGGAAGAGAGACGGGAAGAGGTTGCAATATCCTGCAGATAAGGTATGGAACTAGACCTTGAAATTTAGAAAGTTAGTATATGGAATAATACTTAGGAATGTACAGAAAGTTAGGATATGGAAGATTACTGAGGAATGTACAGCATTATCAAAATTTACACAACTGGTACAAATAAACACAATTTAGAAATAAACATTATCTACTAGCCTAACATGCAACTATAACTAAACATATACATAAAATAAGAATATACGACAGTAGATACCTCTGGCATATTAGGATAGAAAACATGGATCGAATCCTGACATGCATAAATATTACTGCTTTAAGTAAATATTATCATGAGAACAGACGAAATCTTAGACTAGTCTCGTCTCATTCTCGAGTTTGTCTTGATTAACGAAGTCACGTCTCGGAATCCAGGCATGACATTTCATTGTTTCTGAATACATTTTTAAGTTTTTCACTTAATATTATTTAGGGCCGATTTCTCATTAACTGGGTAAATTACGGTTAACTTAACCATGACTAGATTTTAATCAGCACAAGTTAATCATGGTTAAAACAAAGAGCGATTTTCAATCATGTAGACATATCTGATTAAATTAACTCATGTTATTAAGTTTCTAATTAAGGTTGGCAAGAAAAATATACGACTGCTCTCTTCATATTACTAGATCTGTCAATTCACAAGTGATTTTTTAGTTATATTTTTAGGTTATTAATAACACAATATCGAATAATGACACAAAAACATAGCAGAAGTGCAAAATTTTTAGAGGAAGAATGCATTATTATGGTCCTTTTGAAAACAACATGATAAAATTATAGAGTGCAAAAAATAGATGTAAGGACAATTAAAGACATGGAACATTGCTGAGACAAAATTATAATTATGTTCAATGAAAAAAGTGGCTTACATAGAAGAACTTGTAAGGATGGAATACTAAATTAAATTAGGACCAGCTGGAACCGCATTATATCTTGAAGAAATGTTAATATATAATATAATTTATAATGTGTCTACTACCACTACTTATACAAACTTATAATTGTTATACATGTAGCACTAAAAATTTCTATAAACAAAACCTTCGGCAAAATTCGTTAAAATGATCTAGTCATATGAGTAATTAACTCAAAATCTTCGTTGGAAATTATTTAATACATCGCTATCCCACCTATTTTGACCAGTTAACAGTAATATTTAACCAAGATTAGCAGGACAAAATAAATCAAAAATGTGTCAAATGAATCGTTTTAGATATATGAGAGCTTTAATTCAGATGTAATCCTCTGTAAATACCGACAGCCATGACTTTTTATAAATTTGTAATAGCTATTTATGTATTAAGGGCGAAATGATATAGATTTTGGCCCGCGGTGCAAAATTGAAGCCCGACGCGCAGCGGAGGGTTACAATGCACCTAGGGCCAAAATATATTTCGCTCGTAATACATACAATATTTTTTGCACATCCGAAGTAGTATTACTTCATCACCGCGATCAAAGTAAAACGATGTTCAAATCAAATTCAGATCATAGTAGTCTATTTGACATATGTACGTTGTTATGGATAACAATGAAAACAAGCAAGTAGTAAGTAAACAAAGTAGCAAAAAAGCGGTGACACGTCAAAAATTTATTATAAAAATGGGTGAAACTGGGCACGAAAAGTTCTAGAGCGAAAATGACTACTTTTTCGCCCTCGGGCGAAAAAGAGTGTCACTTTACCCTTAAAACAATGTTATTTGTCCGACTTTTACGCCCGGATGGGCAAAAATTTTTTTGTCTGCCAGTTCGAGTAAAAATGTCATATTTGACACTTACGTGTACTATTCAAAATTTTAACAAAATTCATGGCTATAAGTATTTAGACAGGATTACATCTAAATTAAAACTCCCATATCTCTGAAATGGTTAATTTTTTAACACACATACTTTCCGATTTATTTTCAGTTCGTCTACATATCCTTTAAATCTTGAACATTTATTTTTTAACATCCTGTAGAACAGCGATATTTTAGCAGGTTGTCAATTTTGCACCATATTCTTATAATAATATTAATTGCTTATCATTCTAATTCAGATGAGAAAAAGAAAAGACCGTACCACATCGATCGGTTGGCAAACTATATTTGTTTCAATGATGATATTAATTAATTGTAATGATGCAAATATTAATATGCAAAATTAATATATCGTAGTTTATATTAATGCAGTCAAATAGAAGTGGAATAGGAACAATAATGTTACATGTTAAGCTATTTAGAAATAGAAACTAGGATACGTAATTCATATTCGAATTTAATTTTCAGTATCGTGCACTTCCTGGAAACTGCTGCTTTAATTTCCGGTGGTGCATTCTGCTTCCTTATATGAATACTCGGCAGATACTGCGTTTCAAACCTCGTGGAATATTTTAGTACCAACATAAATTAATTATTCTAAATTTAAAGAGAAACTTGTACCTATTTATCATAAAATGTATTTATGTCAGAATTAAATGTAAATTTGACAATTTGAAATATTTAATTAAATTGTACGATACCTATATGAAGTTGATTAAATTAGCAAGCATTTTTTACCGCCCATCACTCAGTAAAGAAGATATTGAAATCACTTTAAAAATCAGGTAGTGAGTTTTCAATGGATAAGTACGTTTTGAATCCCCTAGAACACGTTTTAAATATTGATGATGTCTGTCCATGTGTGTGGATGGATTGATGTTGTCGTAACAATTACTCAAATACTAGTGAATAAAAAAAGTTGAAATTTTGGATATAATATTTTGACAGTCTAGATTAGATCTGAATAGATTTTGGTGTTAATTTTTCAACCGGATGTGGTGTTTTCATGAAGATCTGAAGTGTTTTTCTGAAAGATATAAATTAATTATAAGTACATGAGAATGTATGTAAATAATAATTTAATATTGTCATTACCTAAAATTTTATAGCATAAATTTGTTTCTACCTAGTTCCATTAAACTATTGCAAGTAATTAATGATTCGGTAAATTTATTACAATTGCGGTTAATTTGTTTACCAATGTAAATAAATGTTTTATATTTAACAGTGACAATTATTATAACATACAGTGAAAATATTATAAATATAACAATATAAGTATAAAATAACGTAAAAGGAATTGTATTAATATTATAATTATTAATGATTTTAATAATTTATTTTACCGTGTCAGCAGTTAACGCATGGATACTCATATATTACAATTCATATATATTGCAAGAATGAGAACCAAGGGAAAATCTGCGAAGCAAAAAAAAAAATGTAGCAGACAAGAAGATAAGAAATATAAAAAAGTAATCCTGATTATAATATAAAAGATTTATTAAAACGTTTTTGGATATTTTTGATAAACGCGACTTATCTTTGATATTTTCAAATTAACCGTTAAATATATTCTTAATTAATCAAATAAATTAAATACCTAATTCAACCGTTTTAAATTATACCGTGAGTATTTTTTAACTTAAAACATGGGTATTTATCATATCCATGGTTACGACTTGGTATTTGATTGACAGTAATGTATATTTGCTTGACTCATTTAAAATAAAACTTAGGGAACGATTTTGACATTTACTTTTTGGGTTACATAATTTTTTGACAGAATTATATCAACACCAACTATATTAAGAATCTTACTTTTTATTGGTGACTTTAAAATCAGAGGTTTGTAAAATCTTCAAAATTTACATCTATTAAAAGTTCAAATTTAAAACATTTCTAAAAATTGCCCAAATGTATGTAACTCGAAAGTTGTAAAGCAGATTCAGCAGTTAATGGATGTATTTTTGAAAATTTATTGTAATTATTGTTTAATTGTTCGTTATTATACTTACTTGTTGGTTAGTTGGTTTATTAGTTCATTATTTTGTAATTTCTTACAATATTAAAAATGACAATTTTATACTTCATTCTCTATGTTTCATTTTAAATGAGACAAGCAAATATATGCTGTCAATCAAATATGACGTCGTAACCATGAATATGATAAATCCCCACGTTTCACTTTAAAAAATACTCATAATATTGCAGAGAGGAAATGATGAAAAATTGTGTTTGTAATTCTAATTTAATTATTGTTAAATTAATATTTTTGTACCCGATTCATAAAAGAAACCAGTTAATGATACTCGAGACGATATCTGTGGAAATGATTCATAAAATTTCCCAACCCTTTTTCGATACTATTGCCATCTGTGGCAGATTTCAGCAGACGATACATTTCCGTCTTGCAACGATTACCAGGCACATCTCAGGGGTAATCTTCTATGCAAAGTGCAGGATGCAACACCTGGGAGTTTACCAACATTTTATACGTCACACAAAACTTCAATTCGAGCTCTCGGATGTCGATGTCGATTTAAAATACCACATTCCTTGAAAATAAACTTCAAATATTTACATCAAATTGTTTCCTACAGAATTTTGCGGAACAATGACACAGCGAGTACAGAATAGGATATTACGTAACTAGTTTAATAAAGGACACTGTTAGTCATGAGCTAAATTGGAAAATAGTATTCTAGAGTCGATTTTTCTCAGTTGATACTCATATCAATTTCTGGTACAAGAATTATTAAACTTTTATCTAGCATCTGTCGTATACACATAGCACATGTGTTTTGTATTTGTTACAGAAGAGTATACAAAGTGTTCCAAATAACTTTTTAAGCATGAGGATCTCGCGAATTAGACCAAAATTGCCGCATTAAGGAACCATTTTAAAAATATCTTTGTTTTTTTAAATGCATTAGTTACTAGATATAAAAAATAAATATTTAATTAAAAACAATTGACGAAAATAATATGAAAAAATAAATATTTGTTACAACGAAATATGTCTTCACACTTTGACAGATAAATAACAATAGCTCGCGTCACTGTTTCACACCATATACTTAACGCAAGACAATTATTTCTAGTTTTATTTAGCTATAGTTATTTTAAAAATGTCTTTGTTTTTATTTAAATGCATTAGGTACTAGATATGTTCGGAAATGTAAATTTTACTGTTTTTAATTTTTGCTTATCAAAATAATCACTGTATAATAAGATTTTGTTAGTCTAGATTCTAGCTTATTGTTTTATTCTAGACTTATTGTTTTATTCTAGACTCTAGAATAAAACAATAAGTTAAAAAAATAAATATTTAATTGAAAACAATTGACAAAAATAAAAAAAATACACTACAACATGTGTTCAAATAATTCTCCATTGTTATTAATGCATTTTAACGCTCTTTATATAATATGTTACAAAACTGATGATTTTTAGACTCCGATATTGTATTCTATGTGGTATTTTAATTTTTCATGTTATTTATTAAAATAAAATAAGTCTTTCTTATATGGTTCATTAGTAAACAAACTTAAAAACGGTATTCGGTAAAAAAAATTAAAATCCTCATAAATTCATTATAAAAAAGTGTCGGAAGAAAGTGCAAGTTATGAGCAAAAATTAAAAACAGTAAAATTAATATTTCATTCATATCTAGTAATCTATGCATTTTTTTTAAACAAAGACATTGTGAAAGTTGTCTCTTAATGCGGTAACTTTGGTCTAATTTAACACACCTCGTATCTTACCGTTCTCGGCGTTCCTATGCTTATCAAGTTATTTAGGACACCCTGTATATACTATCTGCGTCCAACCAACGACAAAAATAAAAAAGAAATTATAGCGTAACAGCGATAAGGGATATTTTCAAATGTTTAAAAAGAATAATATATCATTCTTGTCATTCGTATCATTTATTAAGGTAAAGTCTAAAAATTAATACCTACATAGTAAAGAATGCTTAATCTTTCTTTTAGTCACGAATGTATTAAATGAATATTTAGTAGCTATTAACATACCTAGGAAAGTTATGAGTATCATAACCGTCGCAGATCTCAATTGATTACGAGCTCGTAGAGCGATGATTTTAAGACATCTAAGGCCTGGTATGATTCATAACATCCATGGTTTGCTCAATAGTTTAGCGGTTTCACGTTATTAATAAATATTTTATAAAATTCTCTTGTGAGTAACGTTTTTGTAATGTTATTTTGACAATTGTATACCGTAATAGTATATTATTCAACGAGCATGTAATATGTGCTATTACTCATGAGAATGACGTTTGCCAACACGAGCGAAAGCGATGGCTCAACTATAATATGAAAAATAAATGTTTGTTAACAACCAAATATATCATCACTCTTTGACAATAACAATAGCTCGCGTTACTGTTTCACACCGTATAGACGCAAGACAATTATTTCTATTGTTATTTAGCTATAGTTTAAGCTTCAAAATAATAATAAATAATATTAATCCATCGAACTATTAATATTATTCAATTAGAAACAGTTACGAAGGACATTAATTATATTATTTGATAGTTGTGAATAAATATTATTACCATACTGACTTGTCAAAATTACATATTATACAATTATGACATAGTTACCCTGCTTACTTTTGTCTATGAAATCAAAAGCTTAATTTACTGTAACCGTGAAAAATTACAAGCGAGTTAGATATTATTATAACACTCCGTTGGTACTGACAATCAAATAATAAATGATATAAGAAACTTACGACTTATGTGACTGCGAAAGTAAGTTATACTTATGTGAACAGTGGCGCGAAAATGTTATTTGCCACCTTGTAAACTTTATGTTTCAACAACGGAGTAGAAAAATAATTAATTTATGAAAAACAAAAACAAAAATAAAATTTAAAAGTATAATTACCATTTAAACTTTGTTCGTAAAAACCTAAATCTGTATTCAAATGATATTAAAATCATATGAACTTTTTGTCAGGCATAAACTCTACACAAATGAGATTAAAATGAAATGGAGCTTATTTAGTTAAACAAAATTGAATCCTTTAATCCTAGAATACTGTAATAGTTAATCCTGTAAGCTGTACTAGCGACATATGCATGAAATTATCTTTTGTATCGATGTGATGCTATAATGTCCAAAATCCCTAACTGTATACACATACTTTAGCACATATTACAAGCTTCACTGCCCTAATTCCCTAAACTGCTATTGACACACAAAATTTTGTTTTAACATAAATAAACACATATTGTATAAATATAAATTTAAATGAACTTCCTATAAATAATAGTAATAACGAATAAATTTTATGTTTTAACATGGAAAAACATTTTTTGGTAAATAAAAATTGTCATATGTAATTCCACTAGTAACTAGAATCTTAGTTGAAATTTTTGTCGTTATGGTCACGACTGATTGTTGCGACGAAAGTTAAACGAGTCCGCAGGACGAATGACGATTTTCTAAAGCAACAAGCAGGAGTTAGGCAAAAATTACAAGTAAAATTTTAGTTACGAATAGTATTCGGCATGACAATTCCTCGAAATATATAATATTTTTCAATTAATTACTTGTCACAATTTTGACAGACGTTGTATCTAAGCAACGTCTATTTAGTCGTATATATTCCGCGGCAATTGTCAGTAATTAACAATTGTCAATGAGTTTTGAATCTGATTGGTTCAATTCACCAAAATACTGTGATTTAATGGGATGACAAATTATGAGTGGAATAGTCCGGCTAATAACTAAATCACCATATTATATAAGACAATGTACACTATATTTCTCGCAGTTGATCCTCACATCATCAATTTGTGCTGCAAAAATTATTTATTATTACTTTTATATTGCATCTTTGTCGTATTCGCATGGCATAGGTGAAACTATTATTAGCTATTTCATTATCGAACGTGTTAAAGAGAAGTATATATGCTATTTGCTTCTAACCAACTGGAAAACTTAAATAGAAACAATAGTATAAGGGCAGTAACGGATATTTTCAAATATTTAAGAAAAATAGTGTCATTCATGTCATTTATGAAGGTAATTTTGGCGAGCACAATTTATGCTTCATTGTGTGTTGATAATTTCGTAGTCTATAACTCTACGTATGTTTCATCCATTATTATATTTGTATATAATACTGTCAGTTTTAACATTTATTTACTTGGGAAATCACACCATTTCATCCGACAAGATGATGTCATCAATCCCCGTTCCCCTCAACGATTTGAATCATATGGTTACAATTGATAGACTGTATTCCTACATTTTATATTTTTATAATTCAATGAAACTTACAATCCTGTGGAACAAATGGTGAAATGATTATTATTATTACTTTTATTTACCAAAGACTATTTTCCCATGTATGCACACGGTATATTTTTTTCAATACTAATGGTTTTTAATGTTAGCTTTTTTATATGTTTATATTATGTGTGCTGTATAATCTTCCTATTTATAATTTTTATTATTAAAAGTCCTTTAAAACAAAGAATTTAAAGACGTCAAAAAGTCAAATATATGTAACTAATTATAATTATTGGATTATTGAAATTTGGTTCATAATATATAATATGTTAATTACTTGGAGCGAAATATTGAGTATAATTTTCTCACGTGAATAATTTTCTATATATGAATTTTTTATTATGCGTACCAATTTATGAAATATCATATAAATAACAATTAAAAATCATGTACTTATAATATAGAATATTGAAACAAGAATTGCATTATTTATGCTCTTTGATACATTTTATTAAAAAATTTAATTTACAAACGACATAAATGTATATAATACTTCTGGTCTTTATAGACATATTTATGAGAATAGAAATTTATAAAATATTTATAAAAATTGTAATTACTTACTAAATTGTAAACATTAGAGTAAATTTTAATTCAAGAACCTTTTTTACTTGTAAACAAAAATTTATTGACTAAATATGAAATAAATGCTACAAAATTAAATAAATGTAATTCTTGCTTTCATAAAAACATAATTATAGAAAATTTTACTTAATTCAAAATATTTTTAAATCGTTATTTACATAAACATGTCATATATTGTAAAATCTTTAAAACAAACTATCACATCAATATTATAATCATGGTTTATATATTTCACAAAATATTAATTTAATTTAAAATGTAACTTAGTAAAATAAACAAAGAACTAATATAACACACATAATAAAAGTATTATACTTTTAAATTTCATTTATAAACTAATGTATTAATTATTAATGATTATATTTTCACAACAATTGACCACGCATTCATTTATAAATATAAACAATACTCCAAACAAAACACTACCACCTCTCCTGTCATTACTTTCCCGCCAAATTCCCCCACTTCTGTTTTCCCGCATTCATTTGTTCCAAAGCCAACTCTAACGCATGCAAACTATTCCCTATTGCAATTGTTTATAAGTATGACTCACCTGGACGTCCACGTCGGCGTCGGGAGCAGACGACGTCCCGGTCCTGGCGTCGTCCATCTCTGGAGCGTCCCGCCACTGAACTGACGCTCAGCGTCGGGTTGCGACGCTAGAGAGAGAGGGTAACGGAGGGGAGAGACGCATGCGTGAACTCAAAGGGCGGTAAAATAGGGATGGTGATTTTAAATGAAATTAGCATATTCTTTATATTTACCAAATGTACAATCTTATTTGCTATGACTACGGAATGTAACTAGATTATATGTATGGCAAAATAAGTAAGATAAATGTCTTAAAATGAAATTTACTTTGTTAGTAACATGGCAACAAGTATAGGCATTTTGGATTGAAAAATGAAAGTAACAATAAGTAACTACCTCTTCACAACTTCTTCAAATGTTAAGATGTACTTACATTCGTTGTTATTAAGATAAATTTTTTCACTACTATCGTAGACACCCATCATTATTTGCATTTATTTGACATGAGAATAGTACATTATACCTACACCGAGGGACATAACGCGCTGGTCAATAATGGTCTTCTCAACCGTGGTATATATATAATATTTTTTCATTACTAGCATTTAAATCCCAATCCTATTTAAAAAAGTTATATTGACAATAACAAAGATTTTGACATGAATATTTTCTTATTTTTTAATATTCACGAAAATGAAGTAGATTGCAATTATTTTTTGTTTGACGTTTTAGTTTGGTAACCTTTACTTGTGATTCTTGATTTGTTTTTATTTGATTTGGTTATTTAAATTAGACGGCCAATTTAAATTGTAAATCCATAGGTTACACTTTTTGTGAGTTGAGACTTGAGTTTATTTAAAAAGTACAGTTTTCATTACCGATCTAGGACAATAATAATTTATTGTTGACGCAAGTGACCATAGTTACAAAGTTAGCTGTTGTGAAAAACAATTTCTCATGTCGAATAAAGATTAATAATGTTGGGAGTCTAGGCTAGTAGTGAAAAAAAAATGTTTTTCACTACCGTTCACTTCGTTACTATGGTAACCTAGGTCAATAATGTAAAGTACCAATTCTTCAAGAAACACAAGCCTGTAAATTCAAATATTATTTAATTCAATATACCCAAGAAAAGTATTAGCTATAGATTCCCAATTTAAAATTACTGTCTAATTTAAATATATAAAAAAAAACTCAAGAATCAAAAGTGAGGTTAAAAATAATATTATATTATACACCAAGGTTTAAAAACCTATTTTATTGACCAGTCCTTGTATCCCTCGGTTGCTTTGCACCTTAATATTAAGTTATGTCAATAGTAACAGACTTCTCAATCTTGGTGTATAATAAACTATTATTTTCATTTCAAGTATAGTCTGTCCACAATAAATGAGAAAAATAAACTGAAAATTTTACTAAACATTCCTACAATGCCCTAAAGGTGAGAAACGCCATCTACGGTATAAATACATAATTACCGATATCTGCTTTCTGCTATGAAGCAAATTTATATATCTAGCAAAGAATAATATATCGTAAATGATATATTTTCCTCGTATAACAACCTCTATGGTGTACTCTTCACATCAGGTAGAGAGCAGAGAAGTAACCTCTGGTAAAGATCCTCTTCGGTATAAGTATAACATTACCAATATCTAACATGAAGCTTATTGCTAAATTCAACAACAGGTATTAAGATGTAAATGACATATTTATGCATTTCCCTTATAAAATAGTCTCCGTGGTGCACTCCCTGTGTCAGGCATAGTGCCGAGAGGAGATTTCTAGGAGTCGTTCTATTTGGTTCATATATATCATTTTATTTTCGATATACAGGTTGAAAAGAGGTACGAAGTCGGTTAAATTAGACAAAAGTTGCCTCATGAGTGGCTCATTTTATATAACTTTTTGCTTTTCACAAAATATGCGTAGGTGACAAGATAAACAAAAGGTATATTTTTCAATTTTCATTTTTACATACAACTTTTTTATTTCATTATAAAAATGATTTTAACTTGTACAATTTTTAGGCAATTTTTAATAATTGTTCATTCATCAATAAATAAATTTAAATACAAAACTATAAATTCATACAAAGGTACCACTAGCAAATTATGAATCTATGCTCTTTACTCTCTTTGAGAATTAATTTCAGCAACACATGGTAAACAAGTTAATGTCCTATTCTAGAAAACTAGCTCCGCCTCAGTTCATACCTCCTCGAATGTTACCATGCATTTACAGTTTGTATAACTTAATTAACTATTTGTCATTTTCTTCTTAAATCTTACTAATTTTTCAATACCAAATAAATGTGAATGAACTTATATCTATTGTTTTAATTTCAGATTCTGTGAGGGACATCACAAGAGCAATACGATCTAGGATTGCAGTTTTTTTTGTAAGTCTATTTTGATTTAATTTTCTTTTTATTAATTTTACAAGTTATGTTTGCAATTTAGTTGTTGTTATGTTATCCTATAATACTGTCTGTTTTATTTTCTTTATTACTTTTTCTTGAGGAAAATTAATTAAAGTAATTAATTTGAGAATTTTAAAATGTAGATACTACGTAATATTTTTTTATTATTTCCCCTTTTTCTCGTAAATTTAATAATAGAAATAATTAATTTTAATTTAAGAAAATGAAAATTTAATTATTTTCTATTTGCGCTCTGTAACTAAACATCATTAATAACATTGAAATATTAGACATTAATGTTTTATTTGGTATTCTTTCATTCTGAAGAAAATTACTTCTTAAATTCATAAATCATAATTATAATTTCCTTGTGTCTCTTTCGCGAAAATGGAATAGGTCAAGGGCAAAGTAAATATTTTAATACTCGCTCCTGAGCAATTTGTCGTGATATAGGACATATCTTCATTATTGTTATTATTCATTTATATCATATAAATATATAACAATACTTACTAACTTAAAAAAAAAAAAATTATAACATACATCACAAAAAATACATTTTAAATATCAATAAGTAGATATTTCCTTTCAACGGAAACAATAGCAATACATTTGAAAATTATACTGCTGGTTGTTCAGAAGTACTCCTTGTTGAATACTAGTCTGAATAAGTACTACAACTAGTACTATTTCTGTGTGAAAGCTTGTGTAGTTGATGAATAAATACAATTTATACTGAAAATTATTTTTCGCGCCTCCTTTTCATTATGACTAGTATTACAGAACTCAAAATCGTCCAGAAACTCTTTGTTTACAGGCCTAGGCCAGCAAAATGTAGGGATGCCATCTTAAATATTTTAGCATTACATTCTGTCAAAATTTTCAATTTTATTTTATTGGAAATGTAAAACGTTAATTAATTATTTTTTTTCTTTTATTTCCATGGCTGTCTGATTTTGAACGAAAATATTAGATTTTAAATTTAAAAAATCTCGCCCTGCAGACGAAATTGCATATTTCAAATAAGTGTGATCCATAGAATTAATATTCTCCTATAAGTATACAAAATTTGAAGTTAATATCTTGCACTGGGGAGATACTATTCATAATTAACTGATTTCCCATGTAAAACTCCCATGTGTCGGTCGAGCTGGGACACTCGGTATATCCATGTGAACCGAAAATGTTTCTGACCTAAAAACCTAAAGTGAATAAAATTTTAAGTAGTAATAATAAATTAAAAGTGTCATCGGCGCAAAAAATCTTGTGTATCATACGCCCAGAAACTCTTTTGCGAGATATTGTCAAAATAAATTCGGTCTCGCAAAAGTTTAGTTTTTGGACTAGCGATACAAATAACTATTTCAAATATACAAGGTGTGTAAAACTTAGAACGCGGGACTTGGAGGGGATGCAGGTAAACATATTATATACCTTCAGTACGAGTTTGAACTCGCTAGAATCATTTGGTTGTTAATAGCGATTTTTTCGTAAAACGGTCTTTTCTAGTGCAAAACTAAGTAACGTCAATTTCAAACAACGGTGTGCTATTAAGTTTTGCTTCAGACTTGGGCACAGTGTAAGTGCAATGGAAACAAATCGTAAGCAGAATTATGAAAACAGTGCTATCTTGGAAGGAAAAGAATCTATTGAAGATGAAACACGCAGTGGAAGGCCTACATCTTCAAGAACTGATGAAAATATCGACAGAATATGAGATCTTGTGATTTCTGATCGTCGGTGGACAGTACTGAATAGTTGGGGTACAGTTAAATTTAATTTACACCACCGTTCATCAGATATTGACTAATTCATTGGGGATGAGAAAAATCTGCGCAAAAATGATTAAAAAAATAGATTTTGGCCTGCAAAAACATGCCTGTGGCTCATCAACCTCCTTATTCGTCTGATTTGAGTTCTTGTGACTTTTTCCTCCGAGATTAAATCACCTCAAGGTAACTAATTTTGGGATACTTCAAAACATTTAAACGGCTGTAACTGACCAGCTGAAGGTGATAACAGCATCCGAGTTCTAGCATTGCAATGAGAATAGGAAGAACCGTCTTCAGCACTAAGCAGCATCAAAAAGATACTTTTCAAAATTAGAAAATTTAATTTTAAAGTTTTTGAAGCAAACATTATTAAGCCTCTAGTTGGATAAATTTTAATATTATAATTAACAGAGAAGCAATTAGTTGTACAATATTTAATATTTAAATCCACGGGTAGTGGTGTCTCACTTGCATAGTGTGCTCCAAGACGAAAATAGATCTGGGGTTCTTTGCCAGCTTTATCCAAATTAAAATACCATTGTGTCCGAGTGGTTCAGAAGCCGCTATAGTTGTGGGTCCTTTGCTAAAATACAAGTAAAATTTTCTAGAAATATATGGAGTTTTCATCTCGATTTGCTCAGCCCCTTTTGAAATAATAGAATTTCTATTATTATTGTTATAAATATTAAAAATCAGTGATACGTACTAAAATTTGACTCCTTAAGTAATGTACTCGTAATGATTCAAATTTTTACAAAATATTTTTTTACAAATTCAGAGCATCAAAAATATTTTACATCCAAATTTCTTATCCTTTTTTAAATACCCTTTATAAAATGATACGATTTATTATAATTTAATAAATTTTAACTAATAAAAATAAATACCACATTTTTTGTTATATTAAAAAAAAACTGTGGATGTGTTTTATATGATTTTATAATTAATAACTTATTATTAATTTCTTTACTTTGATATATTTTGTCATATGTATAGTCGTTCCACGAAAACAGTGAATTTATGTCATCAATAATTCCTGTCTTATACTCTTCACTTAATTTATATGAGACAGAAAATAGAATCGTTTTATAACATACACTCAGCATGTCTGTTACAGGTTTGTATCAATAAAAAAATTGTAAGAATATATTTTTTTATTTATTTGATAACATACATACTGTACGCATATTGTGAAATATTAAAAATGTGAATTATAATTTCCAAATAAATTAATTAAGTCAATTCACTTTTCGTGGAACGACCATTTATAATAATAAAATATATACAAATAACAACAAAGTTAAAAATAAACATAATTTAAATACCATTTAATAAATATATCACATTATACATAAATTATACTTTAACATCAACGAAACTATAATAGTATTTATAATATTTTACAATTTATATATTTAGTACATTGTATTTATATCACAGCTATACCAGATAGCGGTGACGTCACATTTAGTAGCATTATCATCTATGGAATAGACTCTACTCTAACAGACTATACTCTAAATTATTCTATAAAAAGCGCGAAAAATAGAATTCTATACAACGAAGTATACTAAATTATATTAACGAAAATAAACTTGATATATATTCATATTGGCCCCTCATCTTTAACTCAAATATGTACTATTTTCACAAAACTGTACTCTTAAATATATTGAGCAATCCATTTCAAATTCTTAAAAGAATTTAAAATAATTATAATTGTAAGTGTTTCTAATAACATTGACATAATTCATTCCTAGATCCGTCTTTCAAATTTTTATACACATTTTGTTTTCAATGTTACTATGAAACACTATTAACAATTTAATCAATTGTTTTACAATTGAATGTGATTGCCTTAAGTATTAAGAAATATAATTACATTTACGTATGTATAGGGTCATTTTTTAATTTAAAACATTATTGATTTTGTCCTTTATATTTCTAGACAGAATTTAATTATAAAATTTTAATTTTATAAATACTGAAGTATATTATTTTTATTGAACATTTTTATAATAGTAAAAATAGCAAAAAATAAATTTTCATATAAAAAAATATATTATATAAGTAAATATTATTTTTTTAGTAATAAGAATTTAAACAATATGTTCATGGTTTTTCAAGCAATTATAAAATTACTTGAGAAATATTTAAACTGAAATAAAAATTTATAAATTTGAAAATGATAAAAAAAATTGGCAAAAAGTTTCTGCTAAGCAGAACAAATATTGGAAAAATAATAAAAAAAAGGGTGGTCAAACTTTGTTGACCTTGAAATCGCTGTTTATTTAATATAAAAGGTGTTTACACACACGCATCTAACTTAACTCAACCTAACCTAACCAAATCTAAATTAAGTTAGCTTAGGTTCGATTAAGCTAGGTTATGTTAAGTTAGATTAGGTTGGATTAGGTTGGGTTAGATTTTATTAAGTTGGCTAAAGTTAGATTAGGTTAGGTGCGTGTGTGTGTACATACCTTATTACAGATTTTAATATAATTTTAATAAAAAAAATATATTAAGTAAGTTGTATGCATATTTTAGAAATTTTATTTTTATTTATTTTATATTAATCGTTCTATTATCAGTCCTAATTTAGGTTTATTTATATAATGTATAATATTTCTTATTAAATAGACATTGTATATATTTTAATCCAGAATATAGGCCCTGTTATTGAGGATTAAAATTTTTAAACATGCTTTCTCCTTTTTGACAATTTTCAACTTTTGTGTAAATAGTACACGAAAAACATGTAAAACACTTTTCAAAACTCTCTCTACGTACCTTTCTAAATTTGTGCTTTCAAGGTCTCTGCAAGTTAAAACAAGTCCAAATAACTTAAACTACGTGCAATAATACACCTTGTTACAAATACGTGCTCTCATATATTATATTTACTTAAGGAATATACATTTGATAATCTCTTTACAACTGTGATTTTGCTCGCGCAATGTATAATACAATCTAGTATTCCATGAAAAACAAAACATTGTGCTCAATAATACTGATTCCATAAAAAAATAAATCTTATATCCCTACATGATTTAACAGGTTTTTTCACTCGAATACTTGTTTCTCTTTTTTCAGTATATTCCGGAAATAAATCAGTTAATAATGTACCGACACCAGAACTGTCAAACTAACCTCAATTTCAACTGTCAAATTAACCTCAATTTCACACTTACATTAATATAAATTTCCGAAATATACATGAACTAAAATAATGACAATTGATGCATTATTAACATTTAAATTGTTACTAATTTGTCGATTGTCAAATTAGCCTCAAATTAGCTGTCAAACTAACCTTCTATTTTCAGCGAAACTAAAACTGATTCTCTCTAATTTCAAAAATATACAAGACTAAAATTACAGATTTACAAATTCAACGAAATTTGCAAAGTATAGTTTATGGCACATCATGTTACCGTTCACAATTACAAAATTGACATATGAAACTTTAAAATAGAAATTATATATTTAAAAGGAAATTTCATTTAATTTTTTTATTTCAATTTAATAATAGTAGAAATAATAAATATTTTATTCTTATCTACAAAATACTTTTTTATTTTTTTTAAATTTCTTTGAATTTGCCTTTTAGTAACAAATTTAATATTTTTAATAATTCTTAAAATAAATCTTATTTCTACAATAAATTGCATGAACAAACAACTAAAAAAATGTAACTAGGGACATTTTCAACCACAAATAAGTGAAACTACCTGTTGTAACCATGCCCCCATAACTATTTATAAATAAATTAACTACTTTATTATTTTTAATATTTTTATTCATTTCTAACGTATCTAACATTAGGGAAAATCAAGTACATTTTTCTTGACAAATAATTTTGTTTTATAAAAATAATAATTTTTATGTTAATATACAGGTTAAAGAATTTTTATTTTAAAATAAATATTTAATATGTCTTTTACTTTTTAAGAGGTATGGCTGGTATAGATCTCAAAAGACAATATTAATTTTATTTTCAACATTTGATAATAGATTGGTGATACATATTTCATTAGGATTTAACTTACATATAATTATTTTCTTATAAATAATAATTCTTTATAATCTTTGATATATTTTTTCATAAAAAATTCTCTTCAAACTAATAAGAAAATTAATTTTTGCTTTATTAATGAACATTATATTCTTTTGGATATTTTCTTTTTTTTCATAGTTTTGTAAATCACTTACCGAAGAGGATGTTGTAATAATATAATACATAAATAAAATATTTAAGTATCATAACACTTAATTTAGGAAAAAAAATTTTATATTTCAAAATACTTCTTGGGTGTTACTCTAGAAATATCTTTCAGGTAAATTTTTATTAAGTTATTATATTCAATATATTTCTTGACTTGTACTTGTTAACAAAGTTATATTTAAAGAAATAGTTGGTATTTAAAATAAATATTTATGACACTAGTAATGTAAGAAGTCATCTGACTTCAAACTGAACAGAATGTGAAATCTGAGGTTTAAATTACAGAATTAGATTGTATCAAAAAATAAAATAACGCTGTGTCCGACAGATTTGGAACTTATTATAAGCTTAAGTGGTAACTAAAAGAAGATAAAAGAGAAAATGTTTTATGTTTACCGGTTTCAGAATATTAAACTTTTGTTTACACAGACAAAAATAAGCAGGGTAACTATGTCATAATTGTATACCATGACAATTGTCATATCATATCAAACCATACAGATTTGATCTCGAAAACGTTACTTACAATTAATAATGTGAAACCGGTAAACTATTGAACAAACCACGGATGTTATGTATCATACCAGGCCTTAGATGTCTTAAAATCTTTGCTCTCCGAGCTCGGAATTAAATTAACATCTGCGGCGGTTATGATACTCATAACTTTCCTAGGTATGTAAACTTTAATGATATGACACTTAACTTGGTAATGAAAAATTAGGTTGGGTTAGGTTACTTGTCATTAAGTTGATCTTTGGACTTTTTCTAGGAATCCATAAGTCACTAGTGTTTAATAATATTCCTATTATTTATTTTATACATAGATATTTAGTATTTTGTTTGAATTTAATAACTTAATATTTGTTAACCAGAATTTATTTCATCATGGTATTTGAAATTTTAAATCAACCCCTTATTATAGATCTACCAGTATCTCATAACGTGTACGCAGTTTTGGTTTAACAGTTTCTCTTTTATTTTCTCTTTTTTTTTATGCAGAAGATACTCATCCCCTTTCTGCTGGCTTCGATATTTTGCTATTTAATCTATTACTACTCAAGTAATATGTTCTGTCTATTCAACTTTTTTGTTCCTGTCATATATAATGTATGTCGGTGGCAAAATTCTTTTTATTTATTTTACAAGTAGTTAGTATTTTATTTGAATTTAATAACTGAATAGTTGTTAATCAGAACTTATTTCAATTACGGTATTTGAAATTTCAAATTCACCCCATATTACAGATATATCGGTGTCTCTTGACTGTTTCTTTTTTGTTTACACTCTAAAATCAGTTTTCTTTTTCTTTTTCTATGCATTTGATACTCATTCCCTTTCTCCTAGCCTCGATATTTTCGCTGTCCGAGTTTTTGTTCTTCTCATAATGTATGTTACCTTTTCTTATTTATTTTACACATATTTAGTATTTTAGTATTAATTGAGGTTGTTGTCGGCACTTGTTGGAACATTTTATCAAAAAGGTAAAAATAAAACATTGGTGATGTCCATAAAATAATTAAATTTAATTATTCTAGCTAGCCGAAACTAGTAGAATAATTATATTTATTTATTTTGTGGACATCACCAAGTGTTTTATTTTTATCATTTTCATATAGTATTTTATTTGAATTTAATAACTGCATAGATGTTAATCAAAACTTATTTCATTTTGGTATTTGAAATTTCAAATCAACCCCAGATTCAAGATATATCGTTGTTTCTTGACTGTGTCTTTTTTGTTTAAAATCCCTTTTCTTTTTCATTTTCTTCGTATTTGATACTCATCCCCTTTCTCCTAGCTTGAATATTTTGCTATTATTTGTCCCCAAGAAATATGTTCTCTCCCTCCGATTTTTTTGTTCTTTCCATATTGTATGTAGCCTTTTCGTCATGAGATACTGGTAGAGCTGTACCCGCAGTTAGTTAATAACTTAATATTTGTTAACCAGAACTTACTTCATTACGGTATTTGAAATTTCAAATCAACCCCATATAACAGATTTACCTGTACCTCTTGACGTAGACAACTTGGTTTATTTAACTGTTTCTTTTTTGTTTTCACATTATAATCTCTTTTCTTTTTCCTTTTCTATGCATTTGATTCTCATCCCCTTTCTTCTAGCTGAATATTTTGCTATTATTTATCCCCAAGTAAAATGATCTCTTTCTCCGACTTTTTTGTTCTTCTTATAATGTATGTTGCCTTTTCTTATTTAGTTTATACATATTTAGTATTTTATTTGAATTTAATAAATGCATAGATGTTAATCAAAACTTATTTCATTTTGGTATTTGAAATTTCAAATCAACCCCATATTACAGATCTACCGGTATCTGTTGACGTAGAAATCTTGGTTTATTTTACTGTTTCTTTTTTGTTTTCAATTAAAAATTTCTTTTCTTTTTCTATGCATTTGCTTTTCATCCCCTTTCTCCTAGCTTGTATATTGTCCTATAATTTGTCCCTATGTAATATAGTCCCTATCCGACTTTTATGTTTTTCTTTGTATGTTGCCTTTTCGTCATGAGATACTGGTATCCGACATATTGTTCTTCTTTGCCATTTCGTCACGAGATACTGGTAGACCTACACCCGCCCCAAATCCCCTAAATTATTAAGAAGTGCAAGGAGTTAGATACGTTAGCGTGCTACCTCGGCGTTGTGTCACTACATGTTGTTGTTGCTGCGCTCCTCGTGGGCCTTCTTCACGATGGCCAGCTTGGAGTGCGGGTCGGACACGGGCAGGTCTGTGTAGGGAGGTTCTCGGGTGCCGTGCAGCATTAGCGTCCACTCTCGGAGCCAGCCTGATTGCGGGACGCCGCCGCTGAAGCTTACCTACGCAGAGATGTTGGTTAGAACGGGGAAGGTGGATTGTGATCTAAAGTGGGTGTGTCTTTCACCAGAATTAGGTGAATATGATCGGTCTGAAGTACTGCGGTGAGTGGATCATTTAAATCAGTACATGTTTGGAGAAATGATACACATTAAAAAATGTATGTAAGTTATTTGCTAGTCAGATTAGATCACTAAAATCTTATGATTTTATAATTATCTAGATACCAATTATATAATATAGGATATATTTCCCAAAGTATTTTTCTGTAAGATGCCCGTACGATAATGAAAATTTTGAGAACAGAAGTGTAAACTACTACCAAAGAACATACATATGTCCTACAAGGTTCCATATTATGTCTAAGCCTGTAGAACAAATATTACGATGGACTTTTGTGTACTTATGACCACGTTGCTGTCCATACTAAATTAAGTTATTACAATGACAGAATTTTAAATGTTCATCTCAGACAAAGACGACGCGTCAGAGACTGTCTATTTTGGCATGCTTTTTATTTATTATTATTAGGTTATTTTGAAAAGTGATAACAAAGGAGATAACATCATTGGTATTTCTGTACTTCAGACAAAGACAATGCTTCAAAGTATGTCGTTGCTAACATACATAACAACATGCATTTTAGTAAAGTTGATATCTAGATAAGTACAAAATCACTGCTAAAATCAGTTCAGTTCGAGTCATTTGGATCTAATCTTTCTGATCTACTTCGGCGAATGGATAATTTAAATAAGAATATATTTTGTGGAGAAAGTAAACTGATCCAGTGAAATGTAATAAAAAATAATTGATACGATTCAAAAATGTAAATTACATTTGATCCAAATGGCAAGTGGAATGCATCTCAAGATGCCTCACGCAATTTTCAGAGGATTAGAATTTTCCAGAATTCATCTTTCAACATTGTTTTCGAAAACAAGCGTGAATTCTCTTTCGAAAGAAAAAAAAGAATATCCAATGTTTCAGTTTGTCTCAAGGATAAACCGAAATATCAGATCTCAAGATTCTGGATGAGCAAAGCTGGAATTAAAATAAACAGAGAACATAGTCGAGGTGACAGAGCGGGTTAGCGAACATCTCCTATCAGAGATTGCTGGTGCAAGTACCGCTGACCGACAATTTGTGTGATTTGTCGGTAAATAAAAATCATGCTCGGATGCTGTAGTCTTCTTACTTACTCATCTTAAATGCAATAGCTGAAATCTAACCCGTAGTACGGAGTTTTTTGAAAAGCCCTTAGATAGATAAACAGAGATCCAAACCCCCAAATAAACGACTTATAGAATGTCCACCGAAACTAGATACAAAATGGAAATGGGGCCAGATGATGATTGGATTATAGATTCCAGACGACTTTATTTATGTAAAAATAAGTAGGAAAGCGGGTATATTTTCTCTCTCTCAATGTCTCATAGAATTCAGTTTAGTTTTGTCTTAGCTCAGTTGTATTTGAGTTTAGTTTAGGCATCTTACAAGTTAAGTAAAGAAAGAATTTGTTATTCTTATTGTATCCGGTGTGTGATAAACAAGAACTTTAGAAGAAAGAAGTGTGGATGGAAACAGGCTTTATTGTGGACGAAGAAAAAATTATAAATTTATTTTGTTTACGAACACCAAACAGGTAAATTAATCAGATACTAAGCCCCTCACCCCCCTTACCTCGAGCTGCCACACGCCCTGCGGATACTCCCCCCACGTGTGGGTGGTCATGAAGGGCCACTTGGTGAAGCCGTCGCGCGCGTCGTCGTCGTTGCGGCGCCGGGACAGGATCATGGAGCGCGTGCCCATGGGCGACGTGAGGAACAGCTCCAGGTCGCCGCGACGCGTCGCGTTCACGCTGATCACCGCCTGCACGTGCTCCAGGTAGTTGATCTCCGTGTCGGTTCCTCGGCACGCTTCCGTGCTGATCTTCAGGAGGAGAGAGCGGCTTGATGGAATTTGCCTGGGGGAGCAAAGAGTTAGTTTGAAGTGTGTTAGAGATTGGGAAAGTGACGATTATAAACTTAATAGTAATGTATTGGTTTTCCCTGAAGTGAAAAGGAAAAGTGACTTTAAAGTCATTATCTCATATAACACTATTATGATGTTTGCCTGAGGGGATCAAATCGTTAGTTTGGACTGTATTAGAGATTGGGATAGTGATTTGATTATAAACTTAACAATAACATACTGATCTTCTTCCCCGAATTGAAAAGAGAAGGTGACTTAAGTGTAATTATCTTATACAGCATGTTTCACAACTTACGACAAAAAAATAAAAGGTATATACAGTACGACGTGCTGATCATGAAAGAAAAAGATTTGTTTTAAATTCGCAAAGTTGAGGGTAGTTAGTTGAAGTAGACATTTTTTGGACTATTAGATTAGCCTAAAGGGTTTAAATCGTTAGTTTGGACTGTATTAGAGATTGGGAAAGTGACTTGATTGTAAACTTAACAGTAACGTATTGACCTTTTTCCCCGAAGTGAAAAACGAATGTGACTTAAGAGTCATTATCTTATCAGGGTGTTCCACAACTTACGACAAAACATTGAAAGGTATATACTGTACGACGTTAGTTTGGACTGTATTAGCGATTGGGAAAGTGACTTGATTATAAACTTAACAGTAATGTATTGATATTCCCCGAAATGGAAAAGGAAAGTGACCTAAGAATCATTATCTTATACAGGTATTCCACAACTTAGGACAAAATATTAAAAGGTATATATTGTACCCCGTACTGATCATGAAACAAAAATATTTTTTAAAAAATTCGCAAAGTTAAAGGTAGTTTACTTGAAGTAGACATTTTTTTGGACCACTGGAGTAGTTAATTACACAATATTAGATATTCATTAGTATTAGATATTAAGTAAACAATTTCTTTCATTGTAGAAGATTTAATTTTTTTTTAAATAACTACCGACACGTGAAAAATAATGTTTGCTTGAAATACACGGTAATTTTTTTGCGAATTTTTAAAAATTTCTTTTTGGTTTATAATCAGCACTTCGTACAGTATACAGGGTGTTTGGCGGAAGGCCGGCACCCAGAATATTTTGTTCATTTTAAAAGATACAAGAAAATGTTAAGGACCAAAGTTAAACTAGACAAAGGGACTCATAAAATGGCTGTAGTAACAATTTTGTGTCACTTCCGGTTTTAGCGGAAATGTGTCCAACTTTAATTCTAGCATAGGGAATCGATATTTTTATATATTTTTTCGAAATGTACATAAAATTAGCTTTACAATGATACCAAAATATCATTGTTTTACTTCAACCATTTCAAAATGGCGACTCTATTTTTAATATATTTACTAATAAAAATTCATAAAAAATGCACCATAGCCAGCTATTTGAGATTTCGTTAGCTGATACCAAACAAATAATGTCAAAAAATAATAGATCTACCTTTCCTGACGATGTAATGGCAAAATTTGTTACATGTGACAAATTGTGCAAAAAATGACGGCGGCCATTTTGAGTACTTTTAATTTTAATTTTGTTTGTTATAATTAGAACGTTTTTGTATTGTGTTGATTATTGTAAGGTATTTTAAAATTAGTTTTTTTTTCGTTAATTACCAATAGTTGTAAGAACATAAATATGAAAATAAATTGTCGCCATCTTGAAATGGTTGAAGTAAAACTATGATATTTTGGTATCATTGCAAAGCTAATTTTATGTACATTCCGTAAAAAAATATAAAAATACCGATTCCCTATGCTAGAATTAAAGTTGGAACCATTTCCGCTAAAACCGGAAGTGACACAAAATTTGTACTAGGATCATTTTATGAGTCCCTTTGTCTAGTTTAGCTTTGCTCCTTAACATTTTCTTGTATCTCTCAAAATAAACGAAATATTTTGGGTGCCGGCCTTTCGTCAAACACCCTGTATACCCTTTAATTTTTTGTCCTAAGTTATGTTACACCCTGTATAGTATTATCACGTTTCGATTGTTTGATCGTTAGGTACTACCGCCAACTTGTGAACTAACAATTCCTACAGAATATTTTTTTAATTACAAGCCTTATCTCTGCTGTTGTAACTTAAACAGGATGGGTGCAGACTACACAATCCGAAAACAGTAACAAGGAATAAAACAACAAAGGTTAAACAGGCAAAGGAAGATAAAGATAAAGAAAACAAAAGCAGATTATACAGTCCTTACATAACAGGATCGCAGGTAACTATAAAACAGGACTTTGCCAAGTCAACTGTGAATTCGAGAAAGTGTACATATGTTGTTAAACCTAAAGGACCATTTGAGCTCAATATTAAGAAACACCTCAAATTCCGGACATACCAATCGTGCTTAGGAACAAGTACCAACACATTCAACGGAAAGATAGGAGGCAGAATACAGAAGAAGGAAAGTCACAAATACAAAAGGATATTTAAGGAAGACGTTATTATACACAGGAACAAACACAGTTTTCTATCAGATAAGTATAGAGATACAACCAATATTGACGAAATACATCAACACTAATCTTGGCATTATATACATGACAAATGACAAAGTATAATAAACATCAACAGTTAATATTTAGTGGCCATATGTCATATAACCATTTAGGTAATGGTCATTGCAAATGTGTCGTTGATGAAGCCAAGTACTTCTTGTCATCGCTTAAAATTTTTAAGTCGAATGAGAGTTGGAGTTGTTAAATTGCGGTTAATGTTGGTAGCTGAATAAACTATTCTTTTTTGGTGTAGAGGAATATAAAAAGCGGACAGCAGTTAGTGTATAAAAGTTTATTTCAAGTAGCCAACGTTTTAACTACTCAATAGTCTTAAGACTTCAAGTTTCTACAAAGTATATATGATTGTACAACAACACTTTTTGTTTTCATTGCTGTACAATCATATATACTTTGTAGAACCCTGAAGAAGACAATTGAGTATTAGGAGTATTAGAAACGTTGGTTACTTGAAATATTAGCTATGTATATAGAATGTAAGGAAAAAAAGGTGTTTATTTAACGCATGCGAAAATTGTAAGAACAGAAGTTTAATAACCAGTTAGTTTACTCACGTGTTTCATACAATATTTTTTCTACTTCAATTTGAACAAATACGAAAATATATTTGAAATGATGATTTTTTTGAAATTTTGATGACATTCACAGAATAAACAAAAAAAAATAATACCAAGAACTGCTAAATTTTGTGCGTTACTAAGTTACTACAACAAAATTATTGGTGTTAAAAAGATAAACGATATAAAATAAAGTTGTCATTTAGTCTCTGTGAATCTAGTAAATGTAATAACAATATTATTAATGTTTGTAAAGATTATAAGTAATAAATGTTCTATTTTTGTAGCTGTTAATGTTTTTATAACCTAACTGAAATTAGTGAGAAAAAGAGATTCTTATTAAATGAAGTTGGAAAACTTTTATACCTGCTGTCCGATTTTTATCTTCCTCAATATCAATCCCTTACTTAATCGAAGATCGTTCTTACTTATTCTTATTTAAATTGATGATTGAGATTGAATCTTTAGTGCATTGAATATGCGCATGTGCAAGGAACTACAAATAATATCCCTGCATATTTTTCTAATGAACATAAATATCAGTTGAGAATTTACTCACTGATACACATATATATACACACATATTGTATGTCCTCGGCATTACCATCATTCCAAAAATCACAGATCAGTCCACTAACCAGCTACCAATCACTACTGACTACAATATAACATTCATAATTAAGGTACGTATTGGGTAATGTCAGTTCACCTAATGACGATAGCAGATATCCAGCTATCAAAAGTTAACCAATCTACACTCACTCTGCGGCACTGATCTTCCCCGCCTCACAATGGAACCTGGGGGGCACGGTCCTCCACTGCTTCGCAAGCGCCACCATGGCGCCGGCGTCCAGCACCCCGAAGCCGAACAGGTGGTTGAACTCCAGCCCGACGCCATTCATCGTCCAGTGGAACCGTCCTCGCGCGTCGAACAGCGAGTTGCGCTTCGAGGTCAGCACTGTCAGGTGCTGGATGTCGCGCCAGCTTAGCTGGTTGCTATGAATGGAAATGTATTTTAATTATGTTGGGAATGAAACATTTAAAGAATGATAGATTTTGTGAAACGTATTTCTTTAACGTGGAAAACTTAAAATCAAAGATGGTTAAGGTATAAAAGGTTTATTGTATTTGGAGATCAAGCTATAGAAATGTCTCAAAATATCCTAAGTATGTACATATTCCGGGGTAAAGGTCAGGGACAAAAAACTTTCATATGTAATACCACAAGTAACTATAATTTTACTTGAATTTTTTGGCGTTATGGACACGACTGATTGCTGCGACGAAAATCAAACGAGTCCGATTTTCTAAAACAACAAGTAGGGGTGAGTTAGGCAAAAATTACAAGTAAAATTCTAATTACGAATGGTATTAGTCATAACAATTCCTCGAAATGAATGTATTTTTTTCAATTAATTACTTATTACAATTTTGACGAACACAAATCTAAGCAACGCCCATTTAGTCGTGTAAATTCCGCGACAATTTCCAGTAACTGACAATTGTCAGAGAGATTTGAATCTGATTGGTTCAATTAACCAAAAGGCTGTGATTTAATTGGATGACAAATTTTAAGTGAAATTGTCAACACAAGATTGGTAGAAGTCAATAAAATTTTAAGTGAAATTGTCAACACAAGATTGGTAGAAGTCAATATTTCAAGACAAGCCAAGACATTCTTATTCTAGATCAAGAATCTAGAAGATCTAGAATTTTTAAATTAGAACTATACTTAGTCAAATCTTGTCTAGACGGCAACACTAAGATTTTAAATTATTATTCTTCACTTTACCTTGTTCTTCTATAAACTTGATTATACATTTAATATCTGTTCTAATTTATTAAATTTAGAATATATCGAGGTAAATAAGAAAATCCGAGAAATTATCAACAATATTATAATACATTGAATCGAAACAGTAGACATGGGTCTTTCTCAGTGTGTGAAAGTCAAAAATAAAAAATGTGCCAATTTTGACTTTCTTTCCTTGAGGAAGACCTTTGTGGGTTTGAAACCGGTAGGAGCAGAAATTATGCCTTCGAAATATTGACTGAATTTCAAAAATTATTTCCCTATTCTATTCATCAACTAATCCCCTAATTATCACTTTAAAGGTAAATCCTAGAAAACAACTGTTATAAATTTTAATTTTGATCATTGACTCTACAACCTTGCAAAATTTTTAGCCTCTACAGTTAATTATTAGCTGTGCTAGGATTTAAACCTTAAATCTCAATTTGAGTCACGCCACATATAACTACTAATTGCTAAGAATAGCCCACTGATTGCATAACTTCAACAGTACCCCTAGACATACTAAGGGTTTGAATTCCATGACAGCAGAATTTGTGCTGACCCTCGGTAACCGCTCTCGCTAAGCAAACCCTGCTACACCGAAGTTGCGAACTAAGTACTAAGTGTACAAGTTCAGGACTTACTTGGCCTCCAGGGCGAGGGCGAACACTCCGGCGGCCTCGGGAGCTGCTGCGGAGGTTCCGCTGTGGGTGGTGGTGCACTTCCCGTACAGGTCTGTCGTCGCCTGGAACCCACAAAACAGGGGGTTAGGTAAACGGAGTATAGGTATTGTGTGGTGGTATAGTGTCAATATATGGAGAAACAAAAGGTTGGAATCAGTGTATTAGGGTCAAAAGTACCATACTTTTTGAAAAATAAATGACTGAGTTCTCTTCCAAAACCGTAATGAAAATTTTAGAAATCCTTTGCAGCAGCGTAAATTTTTACTTTCCTAAATATGAAAATTCTAATTTCTTTTTTCTCCAAATTATGAATTTTGTAATTTAATAATAATATTTATATTTACGAACACAATATATAATATGATTTTAAAATATACCTACATGTTATTGTGAGGTGTTTAGTAATTTTATTTTTTTATACTCTTTTCTTATTTTCTAGTATTTATATAATTTGAAAAGAAAACAGGTTACAAATTACAATTAAATATTTGAATTCATCTCGTCAATTATCAAAATTAAAAAAAAACCTGGCCTTGGAAATATGGAAGAATATCAGTAACAGCTATTTACATGGTATTTAATTTATGTATATTTTAGAATTACTGTTGATTGAGAAATTAATCAAAAAATAACATTCTTCTTAACAGTGATAATGAAATATTTTATATTGATTACAAATCAAAATTTGTTTAAAATGTCCAAAACAATAGAAAATAAAGAATTTCTTTTAATACTTGATGATAAAACAAATATTTTAAAATAAATGTCACTAAAAAACATAATAATCTAATGTTACTATAAAAAACACTAAATTTTGGAACTACTGGTGATATCTATGATGGGCTTCTGAAAAATATTTCAATGAGACCTAGATTGAAACTTTGTTTTACGCATTGCAATACTGTTTCAGTCCCCTGCTACAAAATATGTAAGTGTGACTTATCGAACGGCTGTGCCTAAAGTAAGGCGATTGCACAGTGTAGACTATATAAAATAAATAAGAAATGTTCATTATTACGAGGCTGATATTTTTTTATATTTAATCTGTAGTTGGCTGAAAATCTTTATTTTTGTATCTACTACTAACATGTCAATAATTTCTTTGTAGTATTTGATGGAAAAACAATCATTTAAAAGTCGAAGAAAAAGTAAAGTATATAATTAGAGTTGTAAAGCAATTTCGCACATGTGGAATTACAAATTCGCCACTGCACTTTTCCACTTCAAACTTAATGTATATATCTTACAACTCCTGTTACGTAATGTATTATTACAAGCTGCCTTAAACTTTCTTTACAGAAGAATACCCTATTGTGTCTGCATATGACTTTAGTAGTAGCGTAATCATTAATATTAGGGGGAAAAACTATTAGTTTCTATTTTATTTCATATCTCGTCCATTTCAGAATAGGAAATTTACTCGTCTTTAGGAGCTAGAGTTTCACTATTTACAAACTTACCACATCGTAAATTAGAAATTAGAATGGTATAAAATTAAAATTTTGCAAATTTAATATTACTAATACAAGTATTTTAGGAAAAATTAATTATTTATTCCATATTCCAAGAGAGGGAGAGAGATTGTAAACAAATGATATAACGGTTATTTGGTTTTACTTTCGAATTTTTTCTTCAATTTTATATTTCATGTCTGTTTCAATTTCAAATTAAAAAAGTTTGGTAGGTCGTTAGAGTAATAAATTTCAACTAACTGTCTTTATAATTCCTGAAATATTAATTCCAATAATTTCTTAACCAAGTTTGTTAAAATTTTGAATAGACATCCCCTGAAATTCAATCGCCGCACAGTTTGTGTCTTAATGTACTTCGGTCCCAGTTGCTTTTAAAACATCTTTTCATCATTTAGAATGAAATATGACAAGCAAGAGTCGTTCACTTGCTGAAGCGGTAGAACAGTGCGATCGCTAAAAGGCCGCATTTCAGCACTTGGAGGACTTTTAAGAGCCTTTAAATATTGATTTTGCATGGAGGATAACCCATAGGAACAACGACGGAGCATGGGCGCCCATAGAATATTTTTTAAGGGTGGGCAAAAATGATTTATTATTATAAAACAGTTGTGCCAACAAAGATTAAATTTTAAGCAACACTTCAACAAAAAAACTATACTTAATCGACATTTTGGCAGCAATTTTGAATAGTTTATTTCACATTCTATTCTGATGTGATATTGTCTATTTAAGAGAAACTTAAATATTATTGAGATAAACAGAAAACATACTTATTAGTAAAAAAAAAAGTAGAATTGTTCAAAAGTAAAACATAACGTTAAATTCTTACTTATTTTTTTGATTGGTTTGTAAAAGTAATTGTTAAATTCCTTATCTTTTAATAATTCCTCGAAAAAATCTTTAAGAACCTCGATAAAATTAAGTTTATTGTAGTTAATTGTCTTGCTTCTACTTTCTAAAGACAGTTGAAATAACTAAGCACAAATAATAACGGGATAATTTGTTCCACACATAAATATCTATGCCCTAAAATACAGCAAACATTAATAAATTTCTTACAGAACATAACGATGGTGAAATAATTACATAATCTGTCGTCTTTTTAAAATTTGTAAAAAAAAACCAAGGAAGGGCAAATGCCCCCTCTTGAACCCCCCACCCCCCTTATGGGCGCCTATGCGATGAAGCGACGTTCATGATACGAGCGTTACATCGATATTTCCATGCAAAAACGCCCGGAATGCCGACTCAGCCAAAACTGGAATAGGAAAGATATTCCGGGTCTCAGCAACTATGCAATACAACCAAAAGGACTTCTTGCGGAAACAAATGTTTGAATTACAAATTGCCCTTTTTACATTCACAAAAATTCTTATAAAATTCAAAGAACTGTAGTGGAACAACGCTTTTTATACAGTGGAGTTTTCTAAAAGAGCAATTTTTAACGAAATCTGCATTGAAATTATTTTTTGAGGTTATGTTGGAATCTGTATTTGGTTTAATTTTTAGGGAAAACGACCTTGGGAATTCTATAATTAAGACAATTGTTTGCAACAGAGTAATATAATCTTTATTGTTTTGAACGTTTCGAGGATAAAATTGTCAGATAGTTATATGTATTTGATGTTACATTTTAAATTTAATAAACATATGCAGAAGCATTAAATTCAGAATACATCAACATTAATACATGTCTACTTCGCATGGGAGTAGGCGATGATTTCTGATTATTAGCAAGGTAATAGTATATTGTGCAACGAGTGCAGAAAGTCGTCTATTTTCCATGAGGTGTGAAAGTTTCGGAAAAATGCATAAATATTTTAGAAAATGAAAACATAAAAATTCACAATGACAATTGACTACACCGTCAAATATCAGACGGCCGTAGGAAGGGTGATCCTCATATAAAAAAGTGAATAATTGATTTCTGGTTCTGTGATTGGCCAAGAAGAGTGAATTGTGAATCATATTTCACTCTTCGGAAATATAGCTACTGTAATAAATCGAAAAAAATTGAAATAATGGGGATATATTTATACAGGAGTAGAAAAATTTGTAAAAACTATGCCGACTTATATTTATATAATGTATTTTGTGTATTTTGGTAATAAAAATTATATAATATTGTAATAATAATTCAAACTTTAAATTTCTGTCTCACAATTTAACTCAAGATTATGGGAAATATGGAACTTTCATGTTTTGTATAATGTGAGAAAAGTGCCAGTGGTCGTAGAAAAAATAATTACAACTGTTCCCTTGCGTTACTGTTGGGTATTGAACAAACCACGAATGTTATTAATCATACCAGTAACAATATGTCTTAAAATCCTATCTGCGGCAGTTATGATACTCATAAAAATTCTAGGTATGTTAATAGCTGTTACATTTTTAGCAAGGTAAAACAGTTATTACTGATGATCGGAGGAAATAACTGGCGACTCTGTCACCTCCTTGAAGCTGTAAAAACTGTTACCTTGCGTAAGTTGTACAATACTTTAATGGTTATTCACTTATAAATAAAATTCAAATTATAACCAGTACTAATATAGTGTCAAAACACAACTTTTAATAATGTAAACAATGCAATTACTTAAAGTACTCGTACAATCATAAATGAAATTAGTTCTCTTTTATGTTTATCGCTTCGAACCAAAATTGAAACCGAAATCGTTAATTTTAACGATGACCAATAAACAATGCCGATCACAAGTAATACTTTGAAATTCCAATGTATAGATATAGTATAATGCGAATATTCCACATAGCGAGAATGTATTATCAAACGTCACGCAAGTAAATGACAGCAGTAATTGGCAGTCTGCAATGACATATAGCACATTAAACACGTTCATCTATAATTACATAGAAAACGAAGCACGTGGCACATATACAAATGTCACAACTGTCATAATCGTCATTTTGATTGATAGTAACGTACTATCGCGTATTTCTCATTTAACAAAAAAATAGTATATTATATACCAAGGTTGAGAAGACTATCATTATTGACCTAGCGTCAAGTTGTGTCCTGAGATGCGACGCAACCGAGGGACATAAGGCGCTGGTCAGTAATGGCCATCTCAATCCTGGTAGTAGGTATATATATTATTTTTCCATATTAATATATCAATTCCAATCCTACTTAAAAAAAAAACATAAAATGAATACTTAAGTATCATTCCCAAATACTGTTTCGATTTTAACTTAAGTTTTAATTTTATGTTTTACTCGCAAAAAAAGTATATTATATTCCCTGCACAAGTTTTAGTTTTAATTTTAAAAAATTCTAGTTTTATTTTTTATTTGCAATAGTATGCAAACTCCATACTTTCTAAAACTAAAAATTAAAACTGTCAGCTGTCTCAAAATGTGAAATTTATGTCTCCGAAAATATAAAGAAAAATAATATCGTATATCTCACAGTCAAATTGTCTGACAGATTGTATGAAAAATAGAACGTGTTCTGTTTTTTCAACACATTTATGATCATATACAATATTTCAAATAATTTACTGTTTGATACTAGCCAATTTAAATTGTACCAAAAATTGTGCAAGATCTTGTACAATTTATAGGCTAGACTAAAACGTCCTTTAGAAGTAATGATTGTTATGGTTACGGCATTAGACACATTACAAACCATCCTAAATTATTTTGAATTTTAAAATAGAATAGGTAGAAAAGTATGCAAAATAATTGATACAGAAGTACTTTTAAATTTGTAATACAAATGGACAGAATCTAAGGTTTTTACATTTTATAAGTATCATGTTGAAAACAGGTACACCGTAAAAGAATCCTACATTTATCTTGCTCTCATATTTTACATCTTTTTGTTAGAAGAAATGTAAATACTCAATCATCTTTTTGTAAACGCGCCATTTTTCATCTTAATTATATTTTTCTTATTTGTGTTGGTGAAGTAAAATATATGAAAAGAAATATAGGGTACTTTACGTTGCTAGCTACGTTTCTAATTCGCCTCGTGCTCTTATGAGATATGAAGCTGATTCAATTGCACTCGAGTACTATTTCATTTCTTTCATTGCAATGCATACAAACGCTCTTTATTAAACAAAAGATTTACATTACACAACTCAGAGTTACCGTAAAATATATCAGTGTACCAGAGATGGATTGGGAATAAAATACATTGTAAAGAATATTTGATAAATTCTCCTGAGATCTTAAAGTAGAGATCTTGTTAAATTTATTTTACCCGTTTTAGTTTTTGTCTACATACACAAAAGTTAACTGGTAACTCATAACTCCAACTGTACTGTCTTATCAAAATAACATAAAACAATTAAATAATAGCTACAAGATAAAACATACAATAACCTCCCTACTTTCAATAAGTAATTGTAAAGGGAGGATATGTCGTAGAAGGGTGAGGATTGTCGCCAAAGGAACACATAGTCGGAAAGTGGTCGAAAAAGCAGCCTACTTTTGCCGTCGTGTTTTCACTTTTCGAAAAACTACTGAATCGCAGCGGTGCAGTGTGCGTTTCGTACTCGCTACCAAATTTAGTTTCCGACCGAAAATCTGTTCTGTTGGAGGTTGACAACTTCCAAGAAACAGAAAGTGTGTCTATGAAAAGAAATGGGCGACAAAGGATTTTTCGAACACCGAAGAATTAGTCCTTACTTTTATGAAGAAAATGTCACCACAATCCAAGAGTTTTGTGATAGCTCCTTAAGAATTTAATGTAGGAAATGTCTGGTTCCCACAGGATTGAATGACAACCCCCATAGCTCGAGATTTTATGGCTATTTTGAGAGAGATGTTTCCGGGTCAACTGACCTCTGTAAGAGGCGATATTTCGTGGCCCTGTGCTCACCGAATTTAATGCCCTGTGACTACTTATTGTAAGGGTATCTAAAGACTGAAATGTTTAAGCTTCAGTCTAGAACTCTACAAACCCTGGAGGATGCAATCCGCTTGGAAAATGCCCACATATGCAAAGATATGCTTCATATCGCTGTGCAAAATCGAATAATCCCCCTATAGCATTTGACAAGAACGGCCACCACTTGTAAGAAAATATTTTTAAAATTAGGTGAATTAAAACTTCCCGTGTTGTAGTTGTCTATTAGTTTTTTCATTTCAATTTCAAAACTTGGGAAATTACTTTGCCTAACCCTATAAACTAAAACTAAGACGTCAAATCAGCCAATACTAGCACGAAAACGTTATTAACAGGAAAATTTTATAAAATTTATAGGCTTCGTTTGGATCCAACCTTGTTTTATCTTGAAAATTTTGAAAATGGCCTTAGGAATCCATAGTGTGACATAAAATGTTCAACATTTTATTTCCCGGATTCCTAAAGCCATTTCTAAAATTTTTTAAAATAATATTTATTAACAATGTGTTCATTTTCTAAAACCAGTAAACTATTGAACAAACCACGGATGTTATGAATCATACCAGGCCTTAGGTGTCTTAAAATCCGTGCTCGGAATTCAAATTTACGTCTGCGGCGGTTATGATACTCATAAAATTTTTATGTATGTTGGAATTACATTCATAAATGAAATTAGTTTGTTTTAGTTACTAGGTACATGTAGTGAGAAATTAACATAATATTTAAAACTAAAACTAATAAGATTTGATTATTAAACTGTCAATAGTTGTTATTGATTGAGTAGACTCTCACGTTCATCAATTTCTGCTGCAAGAATTATTAAAAGGTTATCACACTATTTCAACCACAAGATGACGTCATCAATCCTACATATCCTCCTGGACATTTAAATCACACATTACGAATAATGACGTGAGGATCAAATCGGGGAAACAGACTGTACGAACTGGTGAACTCATCCCTTGCTAATTTAAGTAAAAGTAAAACAAATAATGTCAGCGCCTGACGAATATTTTGACTCCCGTAGGTTTATGCCCGCGAATAACTAAAACATGTTGAAAGAACAAAAAAATATAAAATATGAGCTTGCTAATGTACATACTTTAATGGACACTAGCATCGTTAGTAATGGAAGGTAATGCGAAATGCGAATGATTACTACTCCATTTAATCTTTTATTATCCTTATATAATTAGCACAAAGTAAGCATTAGTAAAAGGATAACAGCAAACTGAAACGCTAATCCAGAAGTATTTCGTATTTCGTAGGAGACAATTAATGAACCGTTTCTCAAAAGAAATTATGATAATTTCATTAGAATGTAATTTGTAACACGACTAGGTTTGTTACAGTAATTTGTAGGTTGACATCTCTGAGTCTAACGACTTTCATGAAGGACAAACAAGGAATTCATGTTACAATGAAAAGACACTAAATTAATGACGTATTCTTTACCTAATTCATACCGTGAGTATTTTTTAACGTAAAACATGGGGATTTTGTAGAAAAGTATCTTCTTGCAGTGATCAGGAAATACAAAATAGATAATAAATAATAAGCCTTTTACTTCAATACATTTATATTTAATAGAAAAACTGACACATAAATAATATAATTAAATATATATCAATTTATCATATTCTTCACCCCTTCTCAATTTGATAATTTATGTTAAACCAAAATATTTTCTGAAGAGTCCTATTTTTGTAGAATTTTAAGGCTTCGTCATTAAATCTGCTGTCATGTCATTTGTTGGACAATATTCAAATTTCATTTTGATTTCAGTATCCAACAGTTTTAATGTACTCTGATTATCTTCATAAATAGTAATATAGTTGGTGTCATCACTAAAGTCTGTTAATATATTTTTTCCATAAAATTTCTTGTTAACAGACTTTAATCATTTTATAAGAGATTTGAAGAAAACAGGTGAAATGAATTTCGAATATTGTTCAACAAATAAGATGACAGCACATTTAATGACGAAGCCTTTAAATTGTACAAAATTAGGACCCTTCAGAAAATATGTTGATTTGACATAAATTATCAAATTGAGAAGGGGTGAAGAATATGGTAAATAGATATATATTTTTCCGTATCCATGGTATGTAATTCACAAATTGTTTACTTCATTTGAGGTTAACAATAAGTGAAAACGGGATGATATGAACAGCTGTGGGTTTTAGCGGTACAAGCATACGACGTGGCATCTACCGATAAAATTTAAAGTAAAAATAATTTGATTTACAACAAAATTATTTTTAAGTTAACTCTAAATTATTTTTAAAAATACAAATAAACGAATGTAATTACTATTGTCGCATAAATTTATTATAGAAATAATCATTAATACCAAAATTAGACATTTATAAATTAAGATTATATGTTAAAAAGTCTTGGAAAAAATATTATAGGTATTTTGTTTTCTGTTGCCATGGTTTCAGTACTGAGTAAGAAAATGACATAGGTTTTGTTTTACATTATAAAATTATTTTTTTTATTTAATACAATCTTCTCAATGATACGGAAAAATACCTTGTGCCCTACGGGAATCTAACGGTATATTACATCCCTTGGCTTTTGTTGCCCTCGCTCACTACGTTCGCTCGTGCATCAGAAATCTTCGGAATATAATATGCCCATATCTTCCCTTATGACGCAATGTACTATAATTATATTAATTTGCCATATTCTTTAGATTTATCATATCCATGGTCAGGGGCGGATTTAGGCATGGGCTTTATGGGCTGCAGCCCAGGGCCCCGCGATACAAGGGGCCCCCTTCTTCGGACAATCAGAATAACCCCACAAACATTAGCATTCTCTGCATGGATGCTTAAATAAATTTCGAAGTCACTTTCTTTTTAATCTAATCCTAGTATCTATCTTTTTGTATAACAGTGAATATTAAATTTTAAATACCTGAATAAAATAGAATTCTCTAATCAAAAATTGAGGATTAGTTCTATCATTTTTATGAATTTGCCCATATATGTAATTAAATTATTATTATTTATAAGAATAAAAGTTCTTTTTACCTCCCGCCTATCAATATATAGATAAGGGAGGTATTGTTTTTGGTCAGATTTCTCGAGTATGAGTTTTCAACATATGAGCACGAATTGGGGTCCCTACAATACGATTTTACTATTTTTAACGTGATGTCTGTATGTCCGTGTGTGTGTGCGCGTGTGTGTGTCTGTGACGATTTTTCGTCCACGATAACTCCAATACGAGACATGTAAAAATATAATATTTGGTATTTAAGACTTATATTCAGATATGATGAACTGATTAGATTTTGACTACAATGGTTAAACGGAAATAGTACTTTACTTGAAACTTTAAACCGTTTTTCCTAAAAAATACCTCAAAAACCATTTTTTCACAAATTACGTTATTATTAAATATAAAGATTTTTTAATTTTCTACCGATCTGCATAATTACGTTTATACATAACTTCTAGCTAGATAAAAAAAAAATATAAATTATAATAATTTAAATATCGTTTAGGCTGAGGAATTTCGATAAAACAGATGAGTTATTCATATGTTCACAAAATTTGACATATGATGTCAAATTTGATGTAAGTAAGTGTAAAAGATAAATAAGTAAAAATGAAGTAATTTTATTGTAAAATTTAAAAAGATGGAATAAATGTATTAGGAATATATTTGCATGCATGAATCAAAGTAAGATCGGTTTCGGTTTTAGTAATGTCAAAAATAGCTGTCATATTGGTCATACAAATTTTAAGAAGGAAATTTTAGGTATGAAATGAATTAAAAATATTCTCTTAACTGCAATAACACACTAATTTTAAAACTACATATTAAATGTATTGAAAAACATATAGAATAAATTTCTACAGTAGCGGGAGGTATTGTGTTGGACACATCAGATTTTTTGTTTTTTGTTAATGTTAATTTAGAATATAAAACGCCCGTTGCCTTACATATTTTTTTGTTAAAAAAACTTAAGGTGGGGCCCCCAAACAGTATAAGCCCAGGGCCCCCAAAGTTCACGGTCCGCCCCTGTCCATGGTTACAATTTGATATTTGATTGACAGCAATGTATTTGCTTGCCTCGTTTAAAATGAAACATAGGCAATGAAGTTAACAAAGTTTTGTTCAACCGCGCATCAATCTCATAAAAAGCTAAATAGAAATACATGTCTAGGTATTACTACTTTTAAAGCGTATTAATGCCATCCAGTTTATTTCTTAAAGCTATCGCTTTTCGCTAGGTTAGTAGAACAAAAATCGAATAAACCTGCTCTTATATGGTTGAGAGGAGAGAGTAATGATAGGGAAGTTATATTAAGGACAGCAACTGAAGCGAGCTGGAGAGTTCAAATACCTGAGCTTCCACGTAACTGATAAAGGGGATCTGTATAAGGAAATCATCTACGGAATTTCAGACGGATGAATGAACTAGAGGAAGAAGACAGTTGTACTATGCGATCGGAGAAATGGAAGAAAGATATAAGATAGTAAGATCAGTAATCAGTAGACCTGATAATTTTATGCAAATGCATATCTTTTTAGCTAAGTATATCTTCAAAATTTATATATTTGTGGTGTAGAATTCATGTACTTAGAAGCTTATATTTTGAATCTAAAAATGCATATTTTATGACATCTTTGCATATTTTGTGATATTCTGTATTTTTCCTATTTTTCTGATTCCATAAGAACGAAAATTTTTTAATTGGCTAAGATTCACCTTTCGAAAATGATAACGAGCAAACTTTTTCATTTCAAAAATGTACACGTGAATACTTATTGAGCAAAATTCAACTTTCAATAAGCCGGTAAAACTTAAGTAGTTTTTGCCATACAAATACAAGTACCAAAAGCAAAAATTTTGTCGGTCACGAACGAGTTAGAATTTTTAGACGCGTGAGATGAATATTACTTTGAAAAATATGTTGTAATAACAAGGGAAGTAATTTCCAAAGCCGCTGATGTTGTATTTTTGCATAAACCCGGAAATATTTGAAAATATTGATTTTTTAGCTGGAAAATTTTCCAATTTTACAAAATTTTATTTGTAATACTTTTTTTTGATAGTTAGCTACTCTGATACCAAATTTACAAACAGAATTTAATTATTAAAATTGTACCTCAAAAAAGTGTGTTTTTTAGAATATTTGAAAAACGAGCAGAAATAAAATCTTATTTACTTTATCATTCGATTCTAGGCAGAAGTTACATAAAGAATTTTTTTTGCCAATATATACATTTTGTGGAACAATTGGGCGAAAAATAAGAAAAATGAAAAACCTAAATTTCAATTTTTCGCTTGGAAACTTTTTGTATCCAAAATTTTTCATTTTTGAACTTAAGTGGATATCGATGCGCGTATTCGAAATTTTCTAACAGAATTCAATTATCTCTTCCTGTTCTCGAGATATTAGAGTTCAAATTTTAATCTAAAAAATGAGGTTTTTTAGGTATACCTTTTAAATGGTTAGATTTAAGGTTTCACCATTCGATTCTACGAGCAAAGTTAAATAATTGTTCCAATTTTCAGATTTTTATCTGAACAGATAGAATTGTATCTCTCTCCTTTAACCATTGTACCATGATGACGTGACAGCATCCCCCATATATGTACGTAAAAATCAAAATTTGCTCACATATCCCATTAAATTTCTTGGTACATTCAACGACATAAGCAACTTCAAAGTGTAAGTATGTTATCCCTCAAAGGAATTCCGTATGTACATTACATTAAACGCATAGAACCACCTTAGGGAAATCTCAGCAGATATTACATTGGATGAGAACCTGATTGGTCAATTCACACTCCGTATCCTGTTCTCGCGATTGAAACCAAATAGAATTTCCAGCGACTGTGATGAAATAAATCGTGATATGAATAATAACACTCAGTAACTGGTAACGGATAATGAATACGCTGATTATATAATGTTAAAGATTAAAATGATATTGAAATATGAAATTGCAAACAAGCGGTTTGTTAATTAGAGAACGTGCTTTCATTGTTTAAATTTCAGTACACGTGGATAATAAATATTTCACACAATACAATTTCAAATTGGAATTTACCTAATCTATGGCCTAGTTTCTAGGCAGTGTGTAATGCAAAATAATTCATAGTGGATTGTTGTCCATTAGTAGGTAATCCAACATGGTAATCTTATGGCTTTACTGGTCACCAAAGGTCTCTTAGATCTATAGTTGGGTATTGTAAATTATGTGCTATAAATAGGTATGTACATGGAACCACTAACATTTTAGTCTCTGGGTATGCTACTTCACCTTTTAGACAGGGGCATATACATTTTATCCTCCACACATGTTATATTGCTCGACATTGTATCTTTCAAACATTTAATCTTGCACACCTTTTATCGTGCACACTTTTAATCCGCGAAGAAAAGTTATCTTACACACATTTTATCTTGCGCACATTTTGTCTTTCATTCATTTTATTTTTCACATATTTTATCTTCGCCAACGTGTCATCTTTAAAACATTGTAATAGAACCTGTCATTCATTTTATTGCCCATGCAATTAACATACTTATAATTAGATTAAATATCCAGTATTAAATTTTTCTAAAAATAAAATGTGTGGAATATAAAATGAGTGGAAGATAAAATGTGTGGATGATAAAATGATTTAGAAGATAAAATGTGTGTTATATAGCTTTTTTCATGGATTAAAAGTGTGGAGGATAAAAGGTATGCAAGACTGAAAATGTGCAAGGTAAAATTTCAAGCAATATAACATGTGTGGAGGATAAAATGTATGACCTTTAGACAGTAAAATGAGTTGAGATACAATCTCAGCGATTGTACCAAATGATTCTACGGGAAAAATTACACAAAGAAATGTTTTCTCCGCACATATGTTCTTTGGAACTATTAGGTGAAAAATGAGAAAATCGGAAAAACCTAAATTTCAAAATTTCTCCGAGTAACTTTTTTCCTCGAAAACTTTTCATTTTCTAGACTTAAGTATATATCAATACGCTCATTTCAAATTTTCAAACCGAATTGAAGCATCTCTTACCGTTCTCGAGATATTCGTGTTTAAAGTTGAATTTTGGCAATACCTAAAAAAACAGGTTTTTTAGGTATACCCCTTTAATGGTTAGGTTTACGAATTCGGTGACTTCACCAATCGATTCTACGGGCAAAATTACATAAGTGTACCAATTTTTAGATTTTTATTTCAAAGGATACAATTTGTAGAAAGAAAATACGAAAATGGCAAAATCTGAAAAAATGGCAAGGGGTATACCTTAGATTTTTTTCGATTTTTGGCCATTTTCAGTTTTTTCCTTGTAGAATTTCTATCTGTTTAGATAAAAATCTGAAAATTGGTACACTTATGTACTTTTGCCCGTAGAATCGAATGGTGAGGTCGCCGAAGTATTAAACCTAATCATTTAAGCGGTATACCTAAAAAACCTGATTTTTTTGGTATAACTTTGAATTCAAATATCTCGAGAACGGAAAGAGATAATTGAATTCCGTTTGAAAATTTGGAATCAGCGCATCGATATCTACTTAAGTCCAAAAAATAACAAATTTTTGAGACAAAAAGTTCCGAAACGAAAAATAGAAATTTAGGTTTTTTCGTTTTTCCCATTTTTCACCTAATCGTTCCAAAGAACGTATATGTAGAGAAAACATTTCTTTATATAACTTTTCCCGCAGAATCGAATGGTAAATTAGTTGAGATTGTATCTCTACTCATTTTTGAAATATACTTAAAAAACACTTTTTTGAAGTGCAACTTTAACAGCAAGTATCTCTGAAACGAAAAGAGATAATCTAATTCTGTTTATAAATTTGGTATCAGCGTAGCTAATTCTTTAAAAAAATATTACAAACAAAATTTTGTAACATTTGAAAATTTTCAAGCTAAAAATTCCATATTTTCAAATATTTTTGGGTTTACGAAAAAAAAACAACATCATCTGCTTTGGAAATTAGTTCTCCTGCTGTTACTGTATACGTAAACTATTTTTCCAACTAATATTAATCATAATGTGAAGTAATAGTAGTAAAATAAATGGTTCCACTTACATTTAATACTTTTATTTTATAGCAATAATTATAAAAATTTATTCTGGCACCCCGAAAAGAAAAGTTCTACGCACGCCTATTTATATATTTATAAATAATGACTTAAATTTTAAAAAGTGCACCTGTGGCGTCATATCCCTAACTAGGAAGCTGTTTGTCATATACGATTATGATCACTAAAAAGGACATCACTAATTTTGTTTCTCTTCGACCTATTGTGGTGATAGCTACATCACGATAAAATGTATACAGGTGTGCAACGAAATGCGGAACATAGGACTTTAACATAGGATTTCAAACAATTACAGATTCTCTCTCTCCTGATAAATTTAAAACAAAACTACAAGAGTAAAAATTTGTTCAAAATTAAATTCTACCTCAGATATGATCATAATTGTTTCAATAGCAGGACTGTAATACGAGATATATTAAATATAAAATGTAATACTTTCGTTAAAAATTAGATAGCCATGGAAATAAAAGAAAATATCTGTCTGTCAGTTTAGAGAAGGTTCACTAATTATAATACTTATTGTCTATATTTTAATATTATTTAAGTTGAATTTATATTCATTTCTTTAACAATAAGCTAATATAAATAGTACAAATATAATTTTAAAAAATATGGAACACAAAGTAAGGTTACTAACTGTCACAATTGACACAGATATTTTCTTATATTTCCATGGGTGTCTGATTTTGAACGAAAATGTTACATTTTAAATTTAATAAATCTCGAACTGCAGACGTGCTATTACATCAATTATGAACTTATCTGATGTAGAATTTAATTTTGAACAACTTTGTACTCTTGTAGTTTTGCTATAAATCTATCAGGAGAGAGAATAAACGCAATTTTTTTAAATTCAATGTTAAAGTCCTATGTTCCGCATTTCGTTGCACACACTGTATAATATTTCTATTTGAAAATTAATATCTCTATTTTAGCCAGAAGTAATCGAAAAAACATATTGGTTCTTTCAATTGTAATACTCTGTACAAAACACGAATGAGTAAGCTATACACATCGTACGATTTTACTGCAACATTTACCTGAAAACATTAGGTATTTCAAATGTTCCGTTTTATGTACAAATAAAAACAAATTTGGCATATTTTCCTGAATTCCACGCATTCTACTTTCACTTCATCCCCATTTCACTTTTTGAAAACGTGTACGTCAAATATTTATGTGTTAATATACACGAGTGGGTGTGTAATAAAGACGATATACCGCTACATCCGCGAATATATTCGCAGTTGGCTGCGCTATGCTGTACTGAAGTGGAAGATGACAGAGAATTTAACAGAGCAATTTCCAACATTTAAATTGATTTCGCATGTTCAATTCCGATCCAACTTTTCTGTACTGAACTAGTAATGGAAATCGTGAGGAAGAGAAAGTTTAGAAACAGAAAGGGTTTGTGGGTGTTATATATTCGAGTAGTGAAAGTGTTTAACTTAGATGGGGTGTTTCAAAGAAAATATCAATGGCCCGTATTACGAGCTCATTTTTATAATAAAATCGCGATTTTAACGCTCACTTTTACATCAAAATCTTTTGTAAAAACGAACGTTAAAATCGCGATTTTATTATAAAAGCGAACTAGCTCACTTTTATAATAATATCGTGATTTTAACTTTCAATTTTACATAAGATTATGATGTAAAAGTGGGCGTTAAAATCGCGATTTTATTATAAAAGTGAGCTCGTAATTCGAGCCAATGTCTTTAAGGTTTACCAAACCCCTATTTTGGGAGATTTAAAAAAAAATCTGTGCGTATGTCTTTAGTTTCGTGATACAATTTGGTATAAATTCTGTAAGTAAATTAGATTAATTAATTAAAATATAATGTAACATATCCTATTGGACTGATTATCAGCGCCGGATCAACTTTGAACTCGCCCCTAAGCAAAAAAATGTCTCCCTCGCCCTTCTGTTAATAACCAAAAAAATAAAATGACATTGTGTCATTAGAAGTAAAAGTGGTACTTTGTGTGGTGTCACATTTTCACTCCGAATAACATATTCTATTTTTTCTACTAATATAGATATTTTACAAAATTATTTATTGCATATTATAATTAAATTTTCTGTAAACATTATAAAAGTGGCTTTAATTTCTACGCCGCAGGAGTCACAAAAGATGCTACTTTTCTTGATGTTTAAAAAAAAATTATTATTAAAAAATAGGTAATTATATAAGTTTAAAAAACATTAAGATAAAATCCTTTTCTTGATTTTTTGCTTTCGAACTTATAAATTATATTATCGAAATCCCGATGAGCGTTGGCTATATCACTGTTTAGTGTTTATAGATAGAAATGCCAAACTTTTAAATCCTTCTTGACTAATAGGATTGGGTAAATGTGTCTCCTCTTTAATGTTGAAAAAGACCTCTCACCACTTGCTTTTGTACTTGGCAATGTTAAAAAATTCGACAATTATTTATACGTTAGGAAACATTGTAATTTATTTATTCTCTAAAAAAAAATATCTTTATAATTCTGACTTTAATATTTTCAAAAAAAAAATTGGATCACGATCTTTTACTAGTGAAAAGCACTATTTTCCCTTAATAACTACAACATTTCTCACAAACACCTGTTAATCAGAGCTGTTTGTTCCAGGGGTGGACTACGTAAATCCGGACCGCAACTTCAACGACGTAAGTAAGTTTTATTTTTTTCTTAAAATTTTATGTGTCCTACATTAACATTTAAGTAGTACATTGGGACTTCTACAATAGTCTTTAACGTAGGACTATAAGTATTGGGGTATAGAACCATATTAGTTTTGGCCAAAATCTTACTCAAATAAGTTTCTTAAACAAATCATTATTTTTGTTCTTTGTTATTATTGTTTTACGTATTTCATTCTGATCTAAAATTCCTAAAAGGAATAGTGTATCAAAAATCTGTGGTACTTGGTACATATGTTTTTGGTATTCATTTTTCGTAGTACAGCATTCTTAGGGACTACAATGTTTCTTGTATCTAACATAATTTTTATGTGAAAAGTATTACTTGCATTTCTTTGTTTTTAATTGACATTCGATAATTGCAAAATCAGCAAACACCAAACCGTTGTTCCCTAATTCAATTGTTTACCAAACTGCTAACGATATAAGTATGGAAGCAACTCAATTGGCACTACAGTTTTCTAACCAACTATATTTTCTACATAAACCTACCATTTTTTCCTTACTTGTATTTCTTTGTTTTTAATTGACATTCGACAATTGCAAAATAAGCAAATACCAAACCGTGGTTCGCTAATTCAATGGGACAATTCCTTTGTTTCCCAAACTGCTAACTATATAAGTACGGAAGCTACCCAACTGACACTACAGTTTTCAAACCAACTATATTTTCTATATAAACCTACCATTTATCCTACTTATATTAAACAAAGGGTGCACTCACCACGCCAGTGTTGGGGTCCTTAGCTCCATTGCTGAAGGTGGAAGCCAAGGTAGAGGAGCAGCTCTCGTCGTAGTGCGCGTTCTGGCCGTCGTTGATGGCGCTGTTGATGCTTATGGTCCACATGGACGCTGCGTATCCATCGCAGTTGCAGTCGTCGTCTTCTCCACCGTCTCCACTTGCCCACACGTAGATGTTGCCCAGACCGTTACGACCCTAGGGAGAATAACATTGTTAAACAATCATTGGTCATGTTAATTTGAGACTTTTGAAGTAACCTAGTAGGTTAGTTCTGTTACTTGGTACGTTTGAAGTAACCTAGAACAGATCCTGATCTGATCTTACCCAGCTATTTTGCTGGGTTGGTGAGCTGAACCTGTTTTCTATCTTTGTTTACAATGTTTTCTCATTCTATTTCTGTCAGAAGTTATATCTTTTATAGATTAAAATGAAAAACTTAAATAAGTAACTAACTAACAAATAACTTAAATTAACTGGTTAAAATTTGCACTAACTGTAAAATTTGATTGTTTATTTGGTATTTCTCAAATAAATACGGTCGTCGTTAGGGTTCGGAAAATATGCAAAATATAAATATATTTAGTGCAGGCTTACATATTTTTACGAAAGTATAATAATGCATATGCAAAATAAGTATACTCTATTTCCCGCAATTGATCCTCACGTCATCAATTTCTGTTACAAGAATTATTAAACTTATCTTGCATCGTATCGTATAAGCATGGCATAGATGAAACTTTTATTCGCTATCTCATTATCGTACGTGCTACAGAGGAGTACATATGCTATCTGCGTCCAACCAACGACAAAACTGAAAAAGATACAGTAGTGTATCCGCGGGAATGGATATTTTCAAATATTTTATATAAAATTGGCGTTGACAAGTTGTGCTTCCATTGTGTGTAGGTAGTTTCGTTAGTTTAATCTACAACTCATTTTGTATGTTTCATCCATTATTATATTTGTATATAATACTGTCGGTTTTGACATTTATTTATTCGGAAATCACACGATTTCACCAAGCAAGATGATGTCATCATCCCACCTATCTCTCAACGATTTAAATCACATGGTTACGATTGATGATGTGAGGATCAATTGTCAGTTTTTAACATCTAGTGATTTTAGACTATATTACTTCAAAGAAATACTGTCGGTCGTACTTTGTTAAGAAGACCTTTGCTATAATAAAATTTTGTATTGAGCCGGACGACTCCCTAGGATGCTAGGTCTAATTTGTGATTATCAGACATTCTACACTTTTACCAACCCCTCTTTTTAGTTTTCTATAATTCTTCAATCAACGGTCATTAGTTGCTTTCGAAAATTAGATTAAAATTATATACTTGGAAGAAATGATATAAAAATTATTTATTCCGTGAATAGTTTTTTCATTGTTTATAACAAAATAGTTATTTATGATATAAGTGTTAAAAGTGACATTTTATGAGTGAGTAGGGAAGTTTGAAACGAGGCGAAGCCGAGTTTAACAAACCCCACGAACGAAATAAAATCACTTTTAACACAAATATCATACACTATTTTTCCTACGACCACAGTTATGTACCTATTAGTAAATAAAAACTAAGCATTAGAATGACATTTATGACAGGTCATGATGTATTTGTTATGAACAGCTGAACATAAGACGTGTTAAAAGTAAATTTGTTTTTTACTTTTAACACGTTGTCAATGGCAACGTTTTAAAAGTATTTACTGTGTTATAAACTGTTATTTTTAATTTGCTAAGAAACCGTCAAAAAGACTATTTTTAACAGTGGTCGTTGGAAAAAATTATTAATTCCGCGAATAGTTTTTTCATTGTTTATAACAAAAAAGTAATTTCAGGATTAAAAATTATTAAAAAGAAATTGCTTTAGTATGAATTGAACTAAAGACCTTTAATTCGTTGTTATAACCCCATAGCCATGAATTGACAGCTGTTATTTGGTGGGTAAATGAAGTAATCAGTCTTAAATAACATAACATTAGAAATACATGTAGTATTGTCCTGTACAATATGGTTACTTAATAGTTAGCTGAACAGTTTTTATTTATGACAACTCTTTTTTGGAGCACACGGTGTAAGAGTACATTTTATTATATTTCTAATGCCTATTTGCAGCCTGTTTTTAGATTTTTTATGTATATTTTCCTAACTCTATTCATCATTAAACCTACATATTTCCCACGGCGGCCATTTAGCAAGCCGGAAAATTAAAGTTGATTGTAACATTAAACAATCATGATTGGAATTAAACTTTTCACAGCTGGTACACGATCGAACTTCGACCTTTTCGATTTAATCATTAAATAAATTATACTCATTCTTCCAATTTGGTAGGCTGGGTCATTAATACGAACATTTCTTCCTCCCACGTGTAAAAATCTCTCTCAAGTTATACATAATCAAACCTGCACCTTACTAACGGAGAGCTAAATAAATCCTTTTCATCCTATGATTTTGTTAGGTCGAAATTCCGAACAAAGGTACGATTCCCATGTCTTCCCATTTCAAATAAAAATTAATGGAAGGATATACCGTGGGCAGAGGATTTTATGCATGTGACATCTTTGACTTATCAATTTTATTATTCGCCTTTAACTTCCAGCATCGAAGAGATTTTGTCGTATGACATGAAAACATCAAAATAATAGATGGTATACTTGATCTTATCAATCTTTTGCATTAGTGTTTCACGAGAGTCTTGCATTTTTCTTGGTCTTGCATCAGTCATGCAAAAAATACAAGACAAGAACAAGACAACCGTTACTAATTTCAATGCAAGACAAGGTAAGAAATTATCTGGCAAGTAATGTGCAAGAACAAGAAGATTTTCTTCAATTCTTGTACTCTTACATTTTTTGTTATTTTAAACGTAGAATTATTATAAGAACCTACCTATATATGAATGAAAGTACAAGAATGAGCAAGTAATTAAAAAATAATACTTTTTTTTTTTAACATACCTATATCGTATCGGATACAATACTTACTAACGAGTTCTTTAAAGGAACAATTACATTTTTTAATTTTATTGTGGCAATGAACTTCGGAAATTCAGATATTTTCAGTTTTATGATATCTCTTGCACTGCGCAGTAAATAAAGTCAAAAGTGACATCTTTGTAGTTTCTAGATTAAAGGCCAATTTTAACATGAATAATATTTGGAAAAATAGTTTATGTATCTAGTAACAACAGGGGAAGTAATTTTCAAAGCCTCTGGTGATGTATTTTTGCGTAAACCTAAAAATATTTTAAAATATCGAATTTTTAGCACGAAAATTTTCAAATTTTACCAAATTTTGTTTGTAATATTTTTTAAAGAATAAATTACGCTGATAACAAATTTAAAAACAGAATTTAATTATCTCTTTTCGTTTCAGAGATATTTGTTTTCAAAGTTGTACCTCAAAAAAGTGTGTTTTTTGGCTATATCTCTAAAATGGATAGAGATACAATTTCAACGATTACACTAGTAGACTCTACGGGAAAAGTTATATAAAGAAATGTTTTGTCCACATATACGTTCTTTGGAATGATTCGGTGAAAAATAAGAAAAACGAAAAAACCTAAATTTAAATTTTTCGCCTCGAAACTTTTTGTCTCCAAAATTTTTCATATTTTAAGCTTAAGTAGATATCAATGTGCTGATTCCAAATTTTCAAACAGAATTCAATTATCTCTTCCCGTTCTCGAGATATTTTAGTTCAAAGTTATACCTGAAAAATCAGTTTTTTTAGGTATACACCTTAAATGGTTAGGTTTACGACTTCGGCGACCTCACCATTCGATTCTACGGGCAAAAGTACATAAGTGTACCAATTTTCAGAGTTTTATTACAACAGATACAATTTTTAGAGAGGAAAATGTGAAAATGGCGAAAATCGAAAAAAATCGCAAGGGGTTCATCAGGCATTTTTTTCGATTTTGGCCATTTTTGATTTTTCGCTCTAAAAATTGTATCCGTTAGAATAAAAATCTAAAAATTGGTATACTTATGTAATTTTGCCCGTAAAATCGATTGGTAAGGTCGTCGAAGTCTTAAACCTAACCCTTAAAGTGGTATACCTAAAAAACCTGTTTTTTTAGGTTTTGCCAGAACTCAACTTTGAACACGAATATCTCGAGAATGGTCAGAGATAATTTAATTCGGTTTGAAAATTTGAAATCAGCGCATTGATATCTACTTAAGTCTAGAAAATGAAAAGTTTTGAAGTAAAAAAATTCCTCGAATAAATTTAGAAATTTAGGTTTTTTCGATTTTCTTATTTTTCACCTAATCGTTCCAAAGAATGTATATGCGGAGAAAACATTTCTGTATGTAACTTTTCCCGTAGAATCGTCTGGTGTAATCGTTGAGATTGTATCTCTACACATTTTAGAAATATAGCCAAAAAACATACTTTTTTGAGGTGCAACTTTAACAGCAAATATCTCAGGAACGAAAAGAGATAATTAAACTCCGTTTGAAATATTGTAATCAGCGCATCGAGATCTATCAATGTGTACTATTTCCCAAAATCAAAATTTTGGACACAAAAATTAATATTTTTGAGATATTTCGCGTTTCTCAACACAATTTTTATGTATGTATATAAACTTCATTGTCAAAGAAATGTATTATAGTAATAATTATTGACTAAATAAAATAATTATTCTTCGAAATCATATAACCAAGAGTTAAGACACAAAATGCTTTCAAATAACCAGGGTGCTTTGAAAAAAGCTGTTGTCGAGATGTTACGGTTGTGCTAAAATACGATTTTTGTTTTTATAATATTTATTTAATAATAATACATTAATGTATTATAAGAAATATATTTAATAATTCACATTGATATTATCTACATAAAAAAATGTATTTGTGGTACAAGATTATTTATATGTTCAAGATCATTAGTGAATATTAACATGTAGCACAAGAAATATGCATGAAAATGACGAAGATTTTTATATACAAGAGTAATGAAAGATAAGATATACTTAAATTTCTTGTCTTGCTTTTCGAGACAAGACAAGAAATCCGTTGACAAGTTATTTGGTAATAAATTTGTTTATTGCATTGCATTTTTATAATTTGATTCACTTTAATTATTTCATTAATATTTTTACAAAACAATAATTTTGTATAAATATAAAATACAGAAATTATTTTCAAAAAGAAAACCCATCATAACCACAAATTGACAGCTGTGATTTTGGGCGTAGAAAAATAAAAACAGACGAAAAAAATAGCTATTTTTAGTACAAGTGAGCAAAATATGTCTTTTTCTCACGGGCCCAGAAACTGGCCACACGAGCGAAGCGAGTTTGCCAACTGGACAAGTGAGAAAAAGACATGCTAACGTGTGCTAAACATAATTTTTTCCACAATCTTAAAATATAATTTAAAAAAAAAAACAAAACATTGTACTTTTTTATTTAATACTGAAAATCTCAAGAGTACAATTATGTTTATAAATTATAATTAAATTTAATGTAATTTAATGTAAAATGTATTATAATGTCTGTAATCCCATGAAAACATTGTGCTCAGAGTTAGTGTATTTTGCTCACTAATGTTATTTACTTTGCTCACTTGTGAAGAAGTTTATTTACTTTGCTCACTTGTGATTCAATATGCTACTTTGCTCACTGTTTTAAGTTGAATAATGATGTATTTTGCTAACGATTTAGTTGAATTATAGTATTAAAATGACGTAGCATGTATTAAATGAAATACAGAAATACATTAAATATTATCTTGTATAAGTAATATGGTTACGTAATTGTTAGCCGGGCAGTTTTAATTTATTAAAAACTGTTTTCCCAAGTTAAATTCCTATGACAACACTTTCTTGCAGTGGCGTAGGCAAGGGGGGGGGTTACGGGTCCAGACCCCCTCCTTGACGAATTTAAAATAAAATATTCATATATATATATATATATATATATATATATCCATTTATGTACATTTTCTTAATAAATAAATAGATATACATACCTATGTATTAAGTAATCTAATCTAATTTTGAACCCCCGCCCTTTCAAAATTCCTGGCTACGCCACTGCTTTCTTGGAACACACGGTATATGCTCTAATATGCACTTATACTGTCATTCTATGAGGTGATTCCTGTTCCAATATAAAATAAACAGTAAAATAGACAAAGATCAAAGTTGATACATATTATGCATTGTATTACTAATTTTATTTAACTACAAAAGCTGTTCCTTTTTTTATCTCAAAAAATGGTATTGTAATCAAAATTTAATTTCTAACCCTTTTATTTAGTATTCAGTAGAATAATCTAACTTCAAACTTGGGATGTGGCATAAATAATGTAATTAATTTGTTCCAAAGTAGTAGTAGTAGTAGAACTAACTCTGAAACTATACTTGAATCTCGTACGCTTGTAATTTCTATCTTACGATGCAGAAAGTTCATAAGATGTAGTGAAACTTAAACCGCTAACTTCTATAAAGATGTAGTCCATTTGAAATCCCCGACAAAATGTAAAATAAAATAGAAACTACTCACATGGCCTTGTTCGTAAATTTACGGATCCGTACGTTAACGGTTTAAATAAGAGTACTTAAATATTGCACATTAAATATGTATTCTCGAATACAAGAAACGGTTACTCAAAATTTTAAATAATTTAATTCGTTAGTTGCTACGTTCAATGTAGAATCTACATTTTTCTTCTATCACAACTATTAACATTTCCAAAATGCCAAACTCATCCCTTTATACTTATTATTCTTCTCAATTGGAAAAAGATGGTAATTAAGATCAGATTGCTTAATGCAGATTGATTTGCATTCGTACACATAGCAATTTACGTTAATTTTACTTTTCAGTTGTTGACTTTTTTGTATTCATTTTAAGAATATGAAAAAGTACGTAATATTTGTTAGTGATAAACGATTTAAAAGTTTCAATAACAAATGTTAGATATGCAACCTTTATAGTTATAAAAATCACGTGATTTTATCCCTTTCATAATGTCAAACCTACAGTTTTATTCGCTTGGTGTGTATCGCTTAGCTTAGAGTGACCATTTATTTTTTAATGAAATAAGTACGAAACCTATGTTCTATATTTAGATTACTTATTGACTATATTACATTGAATTGTTTATAGTAAGTTATTTAATATATTATTTTAAAAAAGTGATAAAAGTAAAATGAAATTTGATGCCATATACGCTGATTAATGTTTAAAAATTATTCTATTGTGTTTAAGCAGTGTTTTAGTAAATACTACTCGTATTTTAGTTTCTTTAAATTTGATTTCTTCGAGGCCTTTATTATTCTCAGGCAAAACATTTATAAATTCAAATATAACTTTTAATATATCGTTTTTGCTTTTCTACATTAGCTTTAAAAACAAATGGAAAAATTATAGCGATATTACTGCTATAATTTTATTGCTATTACTAAAGTTTACAGTACCTCTCAAAATCAAACATTTTAACAAAGTCACTTACTAATAAAATCAAAGCATGTCGAGAGATACAAATTTTAGTTAATAATTAAATTATATGAAAATGTTTAAACATCTATCAAAAATAATTATAAAATATCAAAAATCAGTACATTCAGTACAGTATGTAAAAAATCAGTACAAAATATGTTATAATTTGTTTATCAGTACAAGGGTCTGAAAATCAGTACTGTACTGATAAAATCATTACGAATGATCACTCTAGCTTAGCTTGAATCGCGAATAGACTATATTTTTCGCAGTTGATTATCAATTTCTGCTGCAAGAATTATTAAACTTCTATCTTACATCTTTATCATATAGGCATGTCATAGATGAGACTTTTATTCGCTATTTCATTATCGTACATGTACGGGGTATATAGATGTTATCTTTGTCTAACCAACGACCAAAATTAATTAGAACCAGTAGTGTAACCGCAGTAGTGGTTATTTTCATATATTTAAAATACATGAATATGTCATTCATGTCATTCCTGTCATTTATTAAGGTAATTTGGGCGTTAACAATTTGTGGTTCAGTGTGTTTGTAGTTTTGTTTGTTTATTGTACAAGTCTTTTTGTATATTTCATCCATTTTTATATTTCTATATAATATTGTCAGTTTTGACATTTATTTATTCGGAAACCACACGATTTTACCCGACAAGATGATGCCCCTCCAACGATTTGAATCACATGGTTACAAATGATGACGTGAGGATCAACAGCAGAAAGTAGAGTGTTCTTTTACCGTGAGTTTATTTTTACGTGAAACACGGGATTTCGTATGTTATGACATGACATTTGATTGACAGCAATGTATCAGCATTCAATTTAAAATTAAACAACAGATTAAACAATGATCAAACTCATTTATAATATTTGTATTTTGGGTAAGATTAATGTGTCTGGAGTAATTTTAAATTTTATATTTTAATTCTTTAATTATTATATATATATATTGCCAACGAATAATTTTGGTTTTAATGTTCCCCAATGTAAAAAAGTTAAGTACTGTGAGTTCAGGAGACTTAGCAGGTCACTTTATTTTTCCACCGTGTCCATTCCAACGATTTCAATGAAGTGAAAATATGTTATTTTTACAAAAATCTCAATTTGACGCTCTATAAAATTGAGACAAGACAAGAATTTGCAAAGTCTTGTCTTTTCTTGTCTACAAGGCAACACTAATTAATGTACCATTGTCTTGCTCCATCCCAATAGAATTTTAAATAAGCTGATAATGGTGGAAACGCCTATTGTCGCTTATAAAAGTTAGTCATTAATTTAATTAGTGCATTAGTTTTGGGAGAGTAAAACTTATAAATTGTTACGTATGTCAGGTACTAGTTTCGTCTTAGACAATTGTACGAGTTAAAATAGCTAAGCCTAAACGCATAATATTGCCAATAATCGTTTTCTTTTTCTCTAATGGTTGTGGAAATTAATAATAAACAAACGTTATGATTATTTCCATTTATAGTATCTAGGTATGATATTCTTACAATCCTTATGAACAGCGTGAAAATATTCAAAATTTTGTGTTTCCACGTTAAAATTAATTGTCCAAAGAAAACACACATTGCAAATATGACCCACATGTTTGCAAAAACATTGGTTATAAATTTTCTGCTCTGTTTCTTAGAATAACATTTTTGTTTTCCCTTCACATACAATCAGTAACGTATCCTTTATGTATCCTTGTTTTTCAAGGAAACTCCTATTTTTATATATTTGTTACGATCCTACGCTCGTTATAATGTAAAAGGGTGTAAATATAAATGTTTTAATTAAAGGAAGGGCAAAACGTAATAAAAATATACGCTACCGACGTAAACAGATGCATATTTTTTACCGAACTCTGAAGATTATTTCGCTATATTTATAATTCATAAAATATTATTTTAATTACTTCTGTAATTAGAGTTAGTAGATATAAAACATATAATTCCTTTTTATTTAACATCAACATAAAATTGTTTTTAAAAAGCCAACATTAGGATATTAATATGTAATAATAAAGAAACAACAGACAAAATAGAATTAAAGGGAATATATCAAATTCAATGTAACAATAGCGACGCCAAAAAGTGATAGAAGTATTAAATTAATAATTAAGGAATTAAGGATTTTACATGTGGCAGAAAAAGGATTAATAATGACAAAACCGATATAAGCCATTTTTCTCTACTTATCGGTCATCTCAAATAGAAATAGACCTGTCAATCATTCTCTCGCATTTAATGCAACAAACAAGTTAAAGGAGACGGCAACGTATATATTGTTTTTTCCAATTGTGTGCAACGTACCGTACAGTACATACTGTAACCGTCGTAGACTCTCGCCTACCAGTGGCCCTGTACAGTATAGGGTTGTAGTAGCTATACCTACCCAAATCAACGAAGTGCAAAACTTTACTAATCTAATAAGCTAGTGGCGTAAACCATAAATGGGAAAGCATTCTAATTGTTACGTGGGATTATTTTAATAGTAAATGGAATTTTTGTAAATATTTATATTTAAAAATACTTTTTTTAGTGTAATTGATATGCTACTAATCGCTTCATCTTCCATAAATTTTAAAAAATTAAAAACTAATTGTATGTTTTTACTATTTAAAAATAGTTTATAAATATAGATATTAATAAAATAAAATCTTTTTATTGTCACGACCGTTTTGTCCTCTCAAATATCATATGTCTGTGCATTGATGTACAAATTAAAAGTGTATATACTACTTTTCAAATTACCCAGAAAGGAATGACTTACATCGGTTTTATAATTTCTCTATAAACTAACGGCTTCCTTAATCTCTAGATTTTAATGTGCTTAAATCTTAACTTCGATTTAATAGAATTTCTACAAACTCCTGGTACTCGAGAGAATTGTTGAAAATATTTATTTTGAAGTGTTATTATATATAGTTTAGAATTGACTATAATAAATAAAAAGAAAGAACTCGTGGGTTTGGCGTATATTTGAGAGATATATTTTGTTTCGAACTTTATTAGTACTTGCATAGACTGAGCCTAAGTACTAAATGTTTTAGAGATAATGAGTAAAACGAATTATAAAAAAAATATTTTAAAAATTGTAAGTGAAACTTCAGTTTTATACCAGTAAAAAACCTAGCTACTAGAATTCGCCTCAAATAGAAATGAATTTGTCAATCATTCTTACGCATCTAATGCAAGAAACATGTTGAAGGAAACGGCAACGTATTTACAGTTTTTTCCAATGGTGTGTAATGTGCCGCACAGTAGATACTTCCACCGTCGTAGACCCTTGTCTCGCCTACTATTTGCCCTGTGCATTACAGGATTAAAGTAGTTATATATATCCACATGTTCAAAACTTCACTGAAACAATAAGCTACGAGCATAAACCGTAAATAGGAAAACATTCTGCCAGTGGCATATTTCAATAACATACGGGATTTTTGTAAATTTTACATTTTAAAATGCACAATTTTGTTTCGTCGACTGCATTCATTTACACATTAATTGCTAATTACTATTACTTCGTCTCATAGAGAAATGGTGAAAGGCAATAAGTAAGAGAAGGTACCCCTCGTTGAGTTCTTTACAAGTGGTGTACATGTGTACTTAGTTTCTGGTTCATACGGGAATTCTATTAAATCGAAATTAAGATTAATAATTCTTGTTAATATAACCGATAACTTATTTAAACATTATTTCGAATGAAAATATTAATCATCTGACTTCAATAGATAAAAAACCTGTAATAAAATAAAGTACATTAAACATATCAGTTTTCCGTAACACAATTTTTTTTTTGTTTCTATTGCTAGATAGATAATTATCCCTCTATAATCATTTACAGAAAGTAAAATGTATAGAAGGGCAAGTAATCACCACTACCATTTTATTTGGAACATCCAAACTGCACTGCAAAATTGAGGCATATTTCACGACAAACCTACATATTAAATTTTGACATTTTGAAATGCGCGTGACATTCTAAATATATATTTTTTATCCTTATCTAACAATTACAAATTGTGCATCATATTCACCTTGTCTAAACATCTATGAAATCAGTAATCACTACTTTATTGCAGCCAACATGGAAATAATTATTTTTGTTATGTTAATTTACAGAATTATAATCCAGTGGATAAAGTGACTTTTAAAGACACTTACACATTATTTGCCAGATAAGAAGTTAGTTATACGTCACTTTATTCATACTTGGAAAAACCGGGCATTAGATGATTTAGTTATTCAATAAGTAAATTAGATTATTTATTCAGTTCATTAAAATTGAAAATAAATTTCATAAAATTTAAAAATTGAATGAAGTGATTTCCTAAGTCAATAATGCCTCAACCGAATTTTCCACTTAAATATTTATTTATAAGTTCCCAAGTTTTTAAATCGGGAGATTTTTCCATCAATTTAAATAAATATTCTTTTTGAAATCACACCCAGAGAAATTTCTGACGCTATTTAGTTATTGAAATTCCTGGAAAATGCAAATTTCAGTACTTCGGCAGATTTTGAAGGGAAAATTTAATATTCATTAAATGTATCTGTGAGTGAAGTTGACAAATTTAATAAAACCTAACGAAGTTGGCAGCGAAAGTTAAGGAGCGAGACATGAATGAGAAAAAGCAAATGTGGAATTTATCAGATGGAAAGTAATTTTTCCAAGTTATAAATTTAAAGGCCTACCTACCCAACGAAAATTCTATACTTAATGGTTTCCAAAATACAAAGCAAAATGGAAATATGAATATTTTATTCTGGAATATGTTCAGTATTATTAATATTTTTAAAATGTATAAATCTTTATTTGAAATTATAAGTAGAGATTTTAATATCCCAAAACGTAAACGACATAATGATTTATATTTAATGTTGTTATTCTGTTTTAAATTTTTATGATACATTTCTTTTTATATCCTTTAACCTTTGAAATTTGATGTACAATGTAATTAAAATTTTCCTAAATTAATATTCATAAGACATATTTTTGTCGTATAATTTTGATTTTCTAAAACCTACATACAACTTTTAATTGAAATAATATTTTTAAAATTATAGTTCACTCCACTGTTTTAGATTTTAATTATTTTTAGCCGTTTTCTTCAGCTTTTATCAGAAGTAATAGCACCTCCTGATTTTGTTCATAAACTTTTATTTTCCATGATTTTCTTTGCTTAGCAACCACTACGAAAGCCAAATAAATTGTAAATCCCGACTCTGAAGGAGGAGAGGTTTTATCTAATATTAGTTTTCTTGAGAAGCAAAAAAAGAGTTCTTAAAAATAAAACTTTATCTGAGAAAATCAAAGAGGTCGTGTGGTATTTGATGAGATAAAATAAAACAATTTAGTTGTTATTATGTTGAAATATTAATTAAGTGTCACTCTAACATTTAACACCTGTTTATTTACATAATAGCGGAAATTTATCGTGGTAACGAAATTTTATCAGTATAATATTGTTCCCAAGTATTATTAATTTTTGGATTACAAGTACATTTATCAGGACACGATTTGAGACCGAATATCTCGAGAACAAAAAAAGTTATATTACCAAATTATTTTTCTTAAGATTAAGATTTTCTTGGTTCATTTGCAGAATTTAATACAGATTCAAAATGTTGAAGTTTAATTTCTATGCCTCCGTAATATAATTTTTTATTCTAGCCACCGTTTAATTTTTTCGCCGCCGTATGTAGAATCAGCCAATAAGAAGTAACTTGTACAATAGAAATCTGTAATATCATCCTAAATGTCACTATAAAAACTAGATAACCTAGGAATAAAGTTACTAAAAATTATGAATAACTGACAGGTAACCTATATATTAAACGTCAAGTAGTAGTTTATTTTTTAAAATATCTAAGTTTGAAGAAAAAATAGCATGTGTTATTCAGAGTAAAAGTGTCTTTGTGTGCCTCGCATGCAACTGTCCGACTCGCTTCGCTCGGCGTGCAAACTTCCATGCTCGCCACACAAAGTATCACTTTTACTCTAAATAACATAATATACTATTTTGCACTTGCGGCAGTAAAACCCTACATTATTCTTCATTTTCGAAAACTAATGAATCACTTTTAATCGCTGAAGGATTAAATATTAATTTAATCCCTGGGTGATTAAATTAATAAACAAGCAGGATGTTCGACAAATAATATTCAAAATTCAATGGTTAACCGAAGTTAAACATAGAATTCTTGATTACAATTTTATATTTATGGTAGGTAGATATAATAAATTTAATTTTTCTTCTTCCGCAATTCGTGTTTCACTTATTTAATTCTAATTTTGTCCTGTCTGAATTTACGCTCCGCTTATCAATATTCTATAACTGAAATGTGGATTACCTTCTAACTCCGTGGTTGAAATTATGCAAATAATTCAATTAGTCCACGTACGAGTGTACTTGAGTTGAGTAAATAACGACCTGCGGTCAAGTATGAGCATTGTGCCTCAACATTCATTCAATATTTACCCCACCTCAAAAGCACCCGGGAGAAAACACCAAGTTTTCATTTGACTTATTAAAATATTGCTCAATGTGCTTCTTGAGAAGTTTCATCTACTTTGCTTCAAAACTTTTATAATTAAAGTTTGTTATTTGAACGGTAAGTTTACATAAATAATATCAAAGATATCTTGGAATACACAGTGAAAACAAAATAAGTGTAGTCAACTGTAACAATTAATTCATATCATCAATAAAAAGTTATTGAATGAAACATTTGTTATAATATAAAAAAATTAAAACTGTAAAATGTAAAATTGGTAGAGAGAAATAATATTTTCTATTTTATTTAATATATCGTACTCCTAATACTGATAAGAGCAGTGGTAAATAAAAAAAACCGCTGTGTTCGAGTGGTTCTGTCGTATAAATTTTTATTATAATTGTCAAATATTGAAACAGTTATTGACGTGAATTTCACATGTATGTTTCATTTTTAAATGAACGCTCTGTTACAATGTTGTCCAATTCGTATCAATGGATACACAAATCCCATGTTTCACGTTAAAATAAACTCAAGGTATAACAAACACCACTAGAATGTAAGTAAAAATTGTCTAATAACATGGATTTCTCATCTCGGTTTCATCTCCTCTATGTTTTAATAGGATTTTAACGTAGAATTTCAAAAAACTGCGGATACTCTTACTCCTGATAAATTTAGAGCAAAACTGTAAAAGTACAAAGTTGTTTTAAATTAAAATCTACATGAGATAAGATCATACTTCATACAACTGTATGTCTACAGTACGAGATTTATAAAATATAAAGTGTAACATTTTCGTTCATAATCGGACAGCCATGGAAACAACAAATTTGTACTCTTGAGAGAGAGAGAGAGAGAGTATACGCAATTTTTTTAAATCCCTTATTAAAATCCTGCGTTCCGCGTTTCGTTGCACGCACTGTACAAATATCAAATAATGCTCAGTAATGCGTACAATATTGTCTTACTATCATTTTTAATAATCTAATTAAAACATCAGATATATTAAATAAAATTTGCGAAAAACTATAAATACATTTTATTTTTATCTAGCATGCGCAAGTATTACGTTTTCCCTAATTAATAAAAGTGAAAACTTTTAGTTGGTATGCAATCCTGAAATTTTGGGTTTATTCTTTTAGTAGTGGAAACAATTTGGTACGACATTTATGCGATCTTGTCAAGGATATAAATCTAATATTAATATAATAATGGACATATTTTTAAAAAAAATATTTAACCTTGCGACTATTGAAGAACAAAAAAAATCAACAACCATAAAATATACAAACAGAATTTAAGTTCATCTTTTCGTTCCTGAGATTTTTGCTATTAAGTTGCACCTTGTGGATAGAGAAACTATTTCAACAATTTTATCAGTCGAGCAAAGTTGTATAAAGAAACAGTTTCTAGGCATATACGTTTTTTGGAACTATTCGGTGAAAAATGAGAGAAATGAAAAAACCGGAATTCCAAATTTTCGTTCGAAAACGTTTTGTCCCCAAAATTTTTCATTTGGTGGTCTTAAGTAAATATCGATGTGCTAATTCCAAATTTTCACATAGTTTTGGAATTATTCTTTTAGAATTAAAAACAATCTGGTATAGTTGCCTCGTTGTACCAATACTAGTGCGTTATTGTTTTTTGAAATAACCATAATATCTACACACTGCACTCGTGAATGACAGTAACAGCAAATATTATACTTGTTGGTTATCATTTCAAAAAACAATGACACAATAGCATTGATACAGCGACGCGTGTATACAACATTTTTGCGATTGTTTCAGGTTTACAAATTTAGTACTCATCTAATATTGAACGTATTTAAAAATATATTATACCTAGTGATAATTTAAGAACAAAAACTCAACAACCACAAATATTCAAGTAGACTTCATTATTCCAAACCGAAACCACAGAATAGTTACAGACAGAAGCGACACTCCGTGTCGATACCTTTCATGTTCCCCTAGTCAGTTTTATGACCTTGAAGCATTGTGTAGACCTTTAAATGTGTGCTCTTTCCTTACCTCTCTCTCAGATGTGAGGAAACTTTCCAATTTTAAACAATGAACCCTTTAAATTTGTGCACATTCTCCATCTCTCTCTAATTCTCGTTTCTCTGTCTTACTGTCGCTTCTGTATAAACCTATTCTGTGCCGAAACCCTCTATCTACAATCTCCTTCGTTGCATATTTCACCTCGCTTCATTTAACTTCCAACACTTTATATTCTCACCTCATTGACGCCCCTCACGATGGCCCTCATGGTGGCGTTCCGCGGTCCATCCACCGTCTTCCCGTCGTCCGTGGGTCCCCACGACGCGCTGTAGATGTCTATCAGGTTCGGCTCGTGCCCCATGGAGTTCGCTTCGATCAGGTCTGTCATGTAGGGCTGGTCCAGCATCCGAATACCTGCAAAGAGAGTATTGATAGGTTAGAGTCTTGTTTATAAGTTGGTGGGTTTTAAATTAAGATAGGGTGATTGGATGATAGTGTAACAGGTACGGTCGCCTATGACGAATACTATATTATACATCGTGGACGAAATCTAGAACTTGACATATGAGGTTTATGGGTTGATTCTGTTCATATTTATTAGATCTGTAAGCAAATTTGTAGGACCTGTAATGCTTACGAACCAAAATTTACAAAATAAATTTTAAATAAAGATAGTGATCCGATGATACTGTAACAGGTACAGTCGCCTATGATGAACTCTAGTACCTGACATATGGAGTTTATGGGCCGATTCTGTTCATATTTATAAAATCTGTAAGCAAATCTGAAAGACCTGCAACGCTTACGATCCAAATGGAAATACTGATCACGTCTGTAGTTTACAGAAAATCTGTAATTTCTTACAAATCTTTTAAATTTTTACGGTCACAAAAACCTAGCCGAGAGCTTACAGATATGACTTTTTGTCAAAAACGAAACAGCAAAAATTTATTAGAATTTTGTTGAAAGGGGATGACAATATATATGTTTATTTTATTTTGAATCAATCCGACAGAACTAAAAGTTCCGATTACAGGATGACTATACACTTATTAAATATATAAATGTCTTACACAGGTTCTTAATGTAAATAATAGAGATAACAATATAAAAAGAAAATAAGAACAAGCGAAATAGGTAACAGTAACTTAGAAAATAATATTAATTATCTACATGACTAAAGAAGTTATTTAGCTTATTTAGGAATCAGCAAATATATCTATCTCACAAGTGTTATCATTAAAAATATTGGACATTTGTCGGATTAGAGACCTTATTTCATAGTTTGTTCTAACTTTATTATAGTTGAATGTTGATTTATTCCTAGTTGATATACGTGGAATATTTAGGGAAAGATGTGCAAGAATACAGCTGTCTTTGATAAAAAAAAAAATTGTATACAAAAAGGCAAGATTGAATTTTACGTCGTTCAGAAACATGATGTTGATGTCAAATATAAGTTCATTATACGTAATAACAAAACTGGGATATTAATTTTGCTAATTTTATGACAAAAATTAATTTATGTGACATCTGAGGTTATTTCGCAGAAATTTGACAGATATTTCAAACCCATTTGAATATTCTAATCTTTTTCTTTTAAAATATTTAGAAATACAACAGCGTTACGAATCATTGAAAACTTGGATTCATTTTTAAGAGATCAATGTACATTTCGAACTGATTAGTAATTGTGTTTCTTATAATGTTTTTTTTCTTCAGATCTACATAAAGATTATTTATTTATATTTTTATAACAATATAGGTACTTATCATAAATTTCGGAATAACACCTGCGCCATATTTATTTAAAAAATATTTAATACAGAATTGTGACGTTCCAAAATTCAAAATTGTGTATTTTGACTTCAAAATATTTAAAGTGAAGTTAGTTGCAGAAAGCATAACTAAACATTTTAACATCTGTCACTCAACTCGTTAGAGATAGACGATCAGAATTGCCCTATATGTAAATTTGTAAACGTCTACATACAGATCATCTGTAAGCTAAAAATTTACAAATATACAGGTGCATGAACAGAACCGACCCATTATTTGCCTAAAGAGTAATCCAAGAATTATATTAATGCACAACATATATGAGACAAGGGTAAGGATAGTTACTGTCACCACTATCACTTTTCTAATTATTCATATTCCTTGTCTTATGTCGAACCAGAATAAAGAATTCGTGATTACTGGCAACGATTTCGTTTCTCCCTTATAAAGTTTTTGATTAATTCAGATAATTATCTATTTTGCTAACTAAATAATAAAAATCTCCTAGGTCAGGTTTTAAAGGACCAAGATAACTTCCTTGGTACACAAGATATTCAATCCAAATGAATATCGAAGATTGATATAGATGAAGATAAAAGAGTAAATGGTGCAGAAATATGTACGAACCGTCATAGTAGAAGAGAAATGATGTGAGTGTAAGGATTATTAAGTAGCTACGACTCAAGGTTGTAGGAAACTGGATTATAGTGAATAATGAACTAAACGTGAAAGATTACATTGTAACGCGTATGATATATGACTATTAAATACAGTGATTTTATATGAACGTAACACGACTTTTCCATCCATTATATCGAATAATTTATTAAAATATTAGATTTACTGCTGTACCTACTACTTAATTAAATATTTCCTAAGTAAAATATTTCCTTTAATATAGGTAAACAAAATAAAAACACTTGGTTATTCCACAATTGATTTTATATTAGCGACGATCGGTCTGACGATGTCCGAAAGGACGAAACGATCATTGCTAATATAATATCAATTGTGGAATAACCAAGTGTTTTTGTTTTGTTTACGTATATTCAAATATGTTCCACCAAATACCTTCTACAATATCCATTTCAAGTACTTTCTTTTAAGATTTAATGTAAGCTATCGTCTGTATATAATTATAAAAAAATACCATTATGTTAGAGTGATTCGGAATTCGACGTTTATCATCGTGGACCATTTTCAAAAACCAACAGTTTGGATCCAAAATTGGTATTTTTGAATTATTTCGGGTGTATAAACATAAATTTACACTAAAAACCTCAAAGTTGTATTATTAAAGATTCGTTTTTGACTTGTATTTTTTTGCAGAAGGTTTGTAATTCATTACCATCCAAATTCATAAAATGGACCACTAACTTGGATTAGTTAACATACTTAAATGTTATACTGACTCCAGTGCCAATACATAAATATATTTAGTATATAATTTAGTTCTAAACATAACTCTACTAGTTTCGTGGAATTAGAAGTGTTTGTAAATGATTATCAGCATTTATAAATGATACAGAGGAAGATTTATGGTGATATTTGTCAACCTAGAAGTAAAATACTTTGATTACACACATGCGCAAAGCATTCATTAACGTATGGTTATAATAATTTTTTTATATATTTTTTCTTAAATTCATTTTATATGGAACAGAAACGTTAAACCTATTGATTTATGTTATGATGTGGTAATTAAATGTATGTATTTATTTACTTCAGTGATTTGATTTTTACAATATCTAGTAGAAGATCGAGATGAACGTTAAAAATCAGAAAAAAATATTATAGAATAAAAGAGATTAACGTTTCTGTTCCATGTAACACGAATTTAGTAAAAAAATTGATTCTAACCGTACTTTAATGAATGCTTTGAGCGTGCTTATAATTAAAATATTGTACTTCTAGGTTGCCAAGTATCATCACAAAACTTCCTCTGTGCCTTTTAGAATCATCTACAAATATTGCTATTTTTACGAAAATAGTGGAGTTATCTTTGGAACTAAATAATATACTTAATTTTTTTTTATGAAAGGACTGAGTTAGTTTGAAATTTCAGGATGTTAACAAGGGGTATAACTAATCTGAGTTAGTGGCTTATCTTTTTTTATGAATCTGGGTGTATTTGTTTAGGCAATCTGTCCGGTGCCACTGTTTTGACTCAGCAAAAACCTAAATATATTCAACATTTACTTTGATAGATCCGCCCTATATTTCATACCTACAAGGGAACGCCACCGACGTGGATACTTTAATATTGCTCCTCTAATAAAATTGCTTAAACCCACCGCTGGCTAGAATGATGATGTACAATTTTGGCAGACGCCATCATTAAAAACAAAGCTGATGAATGAGATCCTACAAATAATAAATTTCTTTTTGCATTGTTCATCTGTTAAGAAAATAACATCATTACCTAAATTACCTCATATTACAATAGCCAATAATTAACGTATATATACCTATAAGAATTTTTTTGTAAATATCATTTATCAATCTGTAATACCTTCTGGTGAAAGCATAGGTGCCGAAATTGTACCAGAAAGTATTTATGCAAAAATTATTTATATACTACTATAATCACTAGGGAATGCTAAGCTACGCTAATCGTTCCCTAGGCCTCCGACGTCAGTGAAATATTTTTATTTGAAGGCTAATTTCATTTCTGCAAGCCGGATCTCGTCGAATGCTTTCATTTGATACGAAATACGACTTATTCTTGTCAACTTTTTGCAAAAAAACAAAAGTCAATCGACTTAGTAAATTTTTGTCATTTTTGCATTCCAGTCCTTGAAAAGTACTTTTATTTGATACCAAACACGACATACTTCTGACAATTTGTTACATAAAACAAAAGCCGATCGACTTGGATCATTTTTGTCATTTCTGCACGCCAGCCCTTGTTGAGTGCTATTATTTGATACCAAATACGACTTACTTCTGATAACTTTTCACATAAAACAAAAGCCGAACGATATAGAAAATTTTTGAATACGTTCACGCCAGCCATTGTAACATTCTGTCATTTAATACCAAACCCGAATCTTTGTTAAGACATTTAAAATAATGAAACTGTCGATTTGTAGTTAATAAATATGTGAACTCATTCGGCAACATTAATTGGAAAGAAATTTTAAGCAATTTTTAATTTATAATACAATCATCAAATCAAGCAGTAACGAAACAAGTACCATGTCAGACCTCACTTATTTAAAGCCTTGGTCTATCCAGAAATATGATGCCACAGATGATGATAATAATAAAGGATGACGATAAATGTACATAAATATTTTAAAAATGAATGAAAAATAACGTAAGGTATTCCAATATGTACATATGTACATGCTGAAAGTAATATTTAAATAGAATCCTATCCAATATATCAGAAAGAATGTTTCGTTTCACGTCTGACTGGCTTTTATGTAGGTACGCACATGTACTAAATTGAATTTGAGTTAATTCGAGCATAAATTACACTCACAAAGGTAAAAAATCTTGTTAGGGACGACATGAAATGAAGCATTTATTTACTTTTCTTATTACTTGATGGTTCATTACCAAAAATATTTCAAGCTTAGCCTCATTTCATTACTTCTCAAATCATCGGTGGTACAGAATGTCTAGATGGAACATGTCTTAAGTGCTTGGTGTTTGTTGACAGACAACAGCCTAGAAAGAAACCTTGTTTACAGTGGATTCCAAATTTGTCGGACACAGCGATATTTTTATTTGATTAATAGTTATAGTCCGTTTCAAAATGAGAGAGAGTAATAAATCAGTCTCAAAAATATTCCAGTGGTGTGCCAATAATGATTTGTTAAGGGATAGTCGAAAAGACTAAATTCGATAGAGATCTACCATACTAGTAATTATACAAGGTGTGTAAATTAAATAATCTGCTAATACTTGGGACGCGAAACTTGGAGGGGAGGAAGGTGAACATGTTACATGCCTTCAGTATGAGTTTAAACGCGTTAGAGTAATTTGGTTGTCCGTAGCAATTTTTTTCGTTAAACAGTTTTGAAAATGAGTAACGCCAATTTCAAACAACGGTGTGCTATCGGGTTTTGCTTCAGATTTGGGCACAGTGCAAGCAGACTTACGGAAACCACAATATTTCAAGGCACCAGGTTTTTCAGTGGTTTTAGACATTTTCAGAAGAGTCGATTGAAAATGAAACGCACATCTTCAAGTACTCATGAGTTATGAATATGTCGCCAGAATCTGCGATCTAGTGCATTCGGATCGTCGGTTCTGTCAACCGGCAGTATGATTAAGGATTACGGAATAATCTTGTTTCTAATAAGCACACGAACTTTACATGATCTGAACTACCTATTAATTTCAGGGTTGCATAAAAATCCGATTTTTTTAAATATTTTTTTTTATTTAAATCAGATTTTCTTGATTTTTTAAAAAAGATATATTACAATAAGTTCGATATTCTTAAAACCTGAATTTACTATAACACATTTCAAAGTAAATTTATCAAAAAATCACACATTAGTGCAAAAAATTTCTGCGTTACAAATTCAAAATAATATACCAGTAATGTCGTTTTCCGACCCTGGATCCAGTTGTAAGATTAGTTTTTATGCACTTTAGGTCAGGCTTACCAATTTTAGAATCCACAAGTTTTCAAAAATATAAGGAAAAGTTACTTTTCTAAATGTTTGATTTAGTTTTTAATAAGTTCTGTTTTTGTAAAATGTGAGTTTTAATAAAAATATTTGTAAATACTATAAATAAAGATTAAGCCAAGAAAGTATGTGCTTTCATTCACTTTTGACAATTTATTATAGAATCGATTTATTCTGATTTAAAGCCATTTGAGGTTGTATATCACAAAAAAATATTATCTCCTTTCTTTAATAAAATTCATAAATCTTCGTTGTCAATTTACGTCAAGGAATATAATAAAATATAGTCTGTCTACAAAAAACATCTTCTAAAAATATATCCCTCGGTTGGAATATCCAATAATAACATCAAAAACTCTCGCGAAATTGCGGCGTACTTTCTCTCAACAAGTTGCTTTGACGACCTGGCGCCCCGACGCCACAAGGCGACAAATCATCGCCTACTACGCGGGGACAACCTCAACACTGAAATATGTACCTGCCCGACAGATTGAGATGCATTGCATAGGCTCCAAGTTTGCATTCGTTGTTCTACCAAATCTACAGGGAAACACAATTCTAAATTTCCACTGAGCAAAATATATTTTTTCTTCAAACGTCATAAAAGTGACATCTTCTGTGACGTAATTGACAAGGTTGAAGTTTAATTTCTATGCCGAGGTAATATAATTTTTTATTCTAGCCGCCATTTAATTTCTTCGCCGGCGTATGTAGAATCAGCCAATAAGAAGTAACTTGTACAATAGAAATCTGTAATATCGCCCTAAATGTCACTATAAAAACTAGATAACCTAAGAATAAAGTTACAATTTACGAGCACGAGCAATAAAGATTCACTTTACGCTCTTGATACACAAATTACTATTGTGTGCCTCGCATGCAATTGTCCGACTCGCTTCGCTCGTCGTGCAAACTTCCTTACTCGCCACACATAGTATCACTTTTACTCTTAATAACACAATATACTATTTTAAACAAATTTTATATTATAACGAACATAAATTTTATAATTTATGCTATAAATGTATGACAAAGAGTGAATATATAAAAAATAATGTATATTAAATTAATAATCAAATACAACAGATTCACATCCTGAGGATGATCCTGGGTAGGATCGAAACGTCGATGTGGATTAATCGTTTTTACTGACTGAAAACCAGAAATTCCTCTTTAAAATCACAATTCTCTTCTGGATTTTATTTGCCTTATATAAATATGTTCTTCAATGGAATGTACTACATACTTATTTACTTCCGTTATTAGATTGTATGATGCAAAATAACATTTTATTTACAACTAGATAAACTGTAACTTTGGAAAGTTTTACTTATAGCACAGAATAGTTATATACAGAAGCGACACTCCTATTCAGTTTTATGACCTTGGAGCATTGTATGGACCTTTAAATTTGTTGGCTGATTTACACTCGAAATTTAAATTTTTGTTCGAATGATAAAATAATTTTTAAAATGTAAAAATACTAAAACTATAAATTTATCAATATAATAAAAGCAAATTAGATGAAATAAATAGATGCATAATTATATTTTGTAAACATTTTTATTAAACAAAATGTCTGTATTTTGCAAGTTTTATCTTTTATAGGTTAAAACAGAAAACTTAAGTAAATAATTTTAATAAATCACTTAAATTTACCATTTAAAAATTTCACCAACTATAAAATTTGGTTGTTTATTTGGTACCAACACAAATAAGTTTAGGATCAGTTTAGTGTTGTATTCAAATTTCCCAAATAAATACGGCCTATGTTATATCTCTTCTTATGAAAATATTTATATCCCTCTTTGTACAATTTGTTATTTGTCAAGCACCCAATGAATGTTGATTTATTTTCATATTCAAATCTTATAAACATAGTCATTGCAAATTCAAACAATATGCACAGTTCCAATGTTCATAGCCGTCTTAGTAGTACGTCTTATGCAAATTAGCTTCTGACAGTTTCTGATTCCTCCTGACAGCTGTCTTAACTCTGAATATTTAATCCTGGATACGCCAAGCTTATCCAGTCAAGTTACAAGCGACAAAACATTCACAAACGGTTTTGGGTTAACAATCCTGTAATCTAGCTACCAAAAACTTTACATTATGAATTTAATGTTTTCAAATTTTATTTCTAATAAGAAAGAATGAAGAAGAAATTATATTTTATGAAAGAACAGAGTGAAATAAGCATAGTAGTGAATACGCAACTGAAAAATATGTCCTGGTAAGCGAGATATCAATTGTTAAAATGAAAATCTGACCTCGCTAATGATGAACAAACTGTTAGTTGTACAGGGTATTGATTATTTTTTTATTCGTATAACTAAACCATGTTTATATACAAATTTGTAGGTATATAAATGATTGTTTCACACACGTCATTTTTACCCAATGGTAATGCTTCATTTGATGGCCATAGGAAGATTTTCAGTCAAGAAATTTGATAAAACCACAGTATCATAGACATGGTAACATTTTGTTGATATCAAAATTTTTATGTTTGAACTGTTGTCATTCGGGAAATAATCAAGCAAATATAATTCGAGTTATGAATTTAATAGGTAAAATTTACTCATAATTTCTTGCGAAGTAACGACAACTAGGGTCAAATATGACTCTTAAATCACTCCAGCTTCGCTGTCGTTATCTAAATGTCAATTTTAACAATCGTTTGTCTATTACTACGCAACAACTAATCGTATTTTTTTCAATAAATTCATGGCTCTTAATATTACTTACAAAAAAATTATTATTAGATACAAATAAAATTTATTTTTCGTAACAAAAACAAGAACATGCATTAACATTTTGACGCTGCCAGGCCGCATGATGTCTCCATTCCGCAAAATCTAAGAAATAGGGGCGCGCGGTTGTCTTTAAAATCTGGCATCAAAAAAAAAATTGTTAAAGATAAATTACATGGCAGCTTATAGCTCGCTAACGAAGTAATATTTAAAGGAAATATTTGCTCTAATATTCGTTAATTGTATATTTTCATATTCTTATTCATATTATTGACTTAAGTTACCATGGTTACCAAGTAAACGATTGTGAAAAACAATTTCTCATGTCAAATAAAGGTAAAGAATGATGGGTGTCCAGTCCAGTTAAAGCAAGTATTGAAAAAAACAGTTATGAATTAATTTGTTCTTACAAATTTGTCGAAGCTTATATGAGTATGCCAAGTGAAATCACGAGTTTTTTTTTGCAGCAAGCAAGGCTGTGTAAATTTAGATTTACCAATGAATTTATTAAATTTATGGAAATATAATTTAGAGCGCAATGAAATAGATTACATGATAATGTAGCTGGTTCGTGTAGGATTAAATTTCCAGCGTCGATTCTATGTGAAGCGTCGTTTAGTTCCATGATTCCGTATTCAGAGTTAATTCATTGCAAAACATGCATTGTAATTGATGAAAACACAATTATGGAGATATGCCTTATACTTCCGACAAAGGTAAACGCTTCAGGCGTACCAACATTCCAAATCAACAGATTCACTAATTATACTAAAAGCACACTAACTGCAAAATATTCTCTTATTATTTATTCATCACGTTTTACTTGGTTAGTAGGTAATTTAAAATATAATGGTTTTTAATGCCCTGGGCCGTAATGATTTTGGGCTACTCTTCCTTCCTCTAGTTTAGAATATTATAATACGTAAAATTAAATCATATACTTGGCAACAAACCTTAGTACATAAATAAAGGCCGTTTTAGACTAGCCTATAAATTGTACAAGATCTTTTACCAATTTTGTTACAATTTATATTGGCTAGTACCAAACAACAAATTCGTTTAAATATTGAATGCGATCGTAAATATGTTGAAAAGAAGAAACACGTTCTATTTTTCATACAATCTGTCAGTCAATTTGGCTATGAGCATGCGCATATATGAATTTTGTGATCTCACGCGTTTTTAACGTTTATTTGTTTTTATTGTATGCAGTGTGGTTATTCAAAACTTTGTGTTACTATTGGTAAAGCTGTAAATATTACAAACTTTAAATGTAAATGATTTATGGTTAATTTTGTTGCTCACATTAACATATTAAAGGAAAGTGCGCAGAATCATAGCCAATATATTGTTCAAGAAATTGCATTATTATCGAACAAAACTTTGTCAAAATTTAATAATTTTTGGTACAAGATATTGTACCATTTCTTGTACTATTTATTGTCACATATATGGGCTAGTCTAAAACGGCCTTAAGATAATATAATTGTACTAGATGCATAAGTAAGGCCAAATTTCGGTGAAACTTATAATGACAAAACATATTTCCCTCTTTGTTGCAAAAGGTGGAAGTATTGAATGCACATGCCTAACTTTGCTTCAATTACCAACTCAAACATAAACATCTATTGTTACAAGTGTTGGTGACACTGCATGTCAATTTTTATCTTATGTCATCGTCATATATGTATATGTATCTACGTCTAACCAAAAAAATATATGTTTTGACCATCCCTTAATCTATTTTGACTAGTTACGGTTTTGCATAACTTAAAAACGATTAACCGTAGAATATTGAAATTTTGTACGTGGACTTGCTATAACATCTAGTTGTGACCCTCCCTTCCTTTCGCAATAAGCAGTGCCAAAAGGGCACTTTATTCGAAGAGCTTTTATGGATCAAAAACAATTAGTCGTAGAATGTAGAAATTTTGATTGTGAGACTGCTATAATATCTAGTTGTGCACCCCTTTTTTTATTGCAATCGGTAGTGCTAAAAGACACTATACTTTTTTTTTACTGTAGAATGATCTCATTTTCAAATGAAATAAGTTTTTAAAAAAAGGGCAGCAAAATATGTGTACAAGCACACAAGGAAGTCCCATCATCGATTTGAATCACATGGTTACAATAGATCACGTGAGGTTCAACTGCGTGAAATAAAAGCTTATATAATCCAGCATTTACGTTGCTTGCTATGAAAGTTAGTTAAGCTTACGTCAACGGTGACGCGAAAAATATTATTAATTCATTTTTGTAGACATGACATTGACTTTCAGCTTTTTTCCACCAAATTACATATTCCTTTATTAATTTATTTTTAAAAATAACTTGATTTACATGTTCCCAAATAAATAATTAAATTTTAAGGAAAATTTTAGAATATATTTGAATAAATTAATTAACTTTTCAATACTAATAAATCCATGAATCTCCAGAGTAATCATAAAAATATTCATAACTTTTCTTGCCCTTGGAGAAACCCCCAAACGACGCCTCTGTTTCGCCGTAAACATTGGAAAACTTGGAAGTTGAAGTTTTTGTGACTTTTTCATGAGTTTAAAAGGAGGAGAGGTGTGAGCTTTCAGACTGGGTCACACTTACCCGCTATTTTGGAGTCGTAGGCCACACCCACTCCGCAGACTCCGTTGTCGCGGGCCGCTGCCACTTCTCCTGCGCATCTCGTACCGTGGCTGAAACAAAACAAACTTATTAATCATAAATAATCAGAGCTGGGCATGTACTTAAATGAAATGTACTTAAATAGCGACTTAAATACTTTTTATTTTAATTGTATTTGTACTTAAGTACATTTTGTTATTCGAGTATTTGTATTTATATTTAAATACATTTATTTTATAATTTGACTTGACGATTTAAATATATTTAAAAGTCCTTAAATAGTTTTCGTGTGTTTAAGTACTTCTTAATATACAAGTACTTTTAAAGCTTATGAAGAATATTGTCGAGACATTGCTGAACCAAGAGAAAAATTTGGAAAAATTGTAATGATAACTTATTGGACTTATTGAAGAAAACACACTTTACCCAGAGAATTCAAATTCAAAAATTAAATTAGAGATTCTTTAATAACTAAAAGTTTCTAGAAATCAAATATCTATGTTAAATACATATCCAACAATAAAACATATTTCTTTTTTAAATATAATACACATCTTTCTTCCTTTAGACCAGTAGAACGACTGTTTTTATTAGATTTGATAATTTATCAATGCACCGAAATGACATGCATTAACTGATGATAATTTTGAAACAATAGTTGTCTTAATATTATTATTTTTTTTGCATCAAACAGTTTAATAATTATTAATGTTTTTCTCTTTTAAATGAAGCTATTATTTTTTATATTTTATATATATATATATATATATATATATATATATATATATATATATATATATATATACATGTATATATGTGTGTATGTAGGTATGTAATATATATTTCAAATATATTTCTCGTATAATATAATGTAATATTTATACTTAGTATAATTTAAAAGTACTTGTACTTAAAAATATGAATTAAAATACAAAAGTACTTGTATTTATACTTAAGTACTTTTCAGTAGATTTTATTTGTAGGTATATGTATCGTACTTAAATACTTTTTTGCACATCCGGGCGTAAAAGTCGGACAAATAACATTGTTTTAAGGGCGAAATGACTCTCTTTTTCGCCCGAGGGCGAAAAAGTAGTCATTTTCGCCCTAGAGCTTTTCGTGCGCAGTTTTTCTTGCTTGTTTTCATTGTTATCCATGACAACGTACATATGTCAAATAGACTACTATGATCTGAATTTGATTTGAACATCGTTTTACTTTGATCGCGGTGATGAAGTAATACTACTTCGGATGTGCAAAAAATATTGTATGTATTACGAGCGAAATATATTTTGGCCCTAGGTGCATTGTAACCCTCCGCTGCGCGTCGGGCTTCAATTTTGCACCGCGGGCCAAAATCTATATCATTTCGCCCTTAATACATAAATAGCTATTTTGATGTACTTATGCCCAAGTCTGTAAATAATAAATAAATGCCGAAGCGTAATGTTCTCAGGAAAGGAAGTACATGGAAATCATAATTTGTTGCACAACATTCTTAGATCAAACCAGGACTTCAAGTACTTAAAGTATTTGTTTCATGACCGGTCTTTACATGCATTTTTTGTGTAAATTGTCATTCTACAGTCTCTATAAGGGACCTCTATCTATAATGAATTTTATACCATTCGAACACAGAAATATTTTTATTTGGATAAAAATTGGCCAATCTGGTATTTAACATCTCACATTTCGCGCAGTGAGCCACTGCTGCCCGTTGTATACTTAAGTAGTTACCGTTATTGTAAAAAATTCAGGATTCTGCAGAAAAACTGGAAAATGTATAAAATGCCTAAAATGCAATTTTCTGGTTAACATATTTGAACGAAAAATTAAACTTTTTAGCGGAGTATTAATGACATGTCCGAAAAGTACTATTCCTACGCAAAAAATAAAAAGAAACCTAAACTAGTGATTCTATGAGGCGAGAGGGGACGAGTTTTTTATTTTTCTCGTATAGTCTCATTTTAAATTAAAATATTTTATCTCGTCTCATTTATTTCTCTTCTCGAATATTATTATCTTGTCTCGCACGCCATCTGTATAGTGTTTCCATACTTAGGAAAATTTTCCTAGACCTAGGGAAATTGCACATTCTTTTGGGAAATTTGAAAGAAAATATATATTTTGGAAAAATCAAATTAATTTTTTTACAACATAAAAATTAGTAGGTAAAATATAATTATTTGCTCCCTCTACATTTGGTGTTTGTGTATCAGATAGTTATATAAAAATGCACTAAAATGATGAAAATTCAGGGTTCTGATATTGTTTTTTTATTGGTAATCTGTTACTACTGTTAGATGGAGTATGAAATTTTTAGGTTATCAATTTAAATCTGCCAAACGTTAATGCTTTTTAGTAACTTCATTCATAGATTATCTAGTTTTATAGTGACTGTTAGGACGATATTGCAAGTTTCTATTGTACAAGTTATTTCTTATTCGCTGATTCTAAGTAGTTCCGGCGATGTAGAAGTAGCTCTATTTCTACTTCGGCGGCGTAGAAATACATTTTCCACTTTGTGAATCAAGTCACAAAAGATGTTACCTTTATGACTTTTAAAGAATAATAATTTTAAAATTTAGAGAAATCCCGGTGACATTATTGAACTTTGAGAATCTCGATTTTATTTTCTCGTCTCAAAGCTTTGTTGTTCATCTCACCTGAATCATTAAACGAAAATATCTAATTTCTAATTCCTTATATACAATTTTGTAAAACTGGTACAATTTCTTATTATTTTTAATAGTTTACATGAAAAGATTTACATAATATATACAAGAATGAAATTAGGTTATAATAATGCAAGGAATTATCGACATGAACAGCTAACACATAAAAACATTGTACTCCATATTATTATTCATTGATCGTAGACGAACATGCTTCGCATATGATCATAAAAGTTAATGCAAAACCCATATAAAAGGCATAATATACTCGATGTTATGACGTAGTGAATGGCTTCTCGATTCCTATCTACACTACTTGCCGAGAGAAAGAGTAATGCCATCAAAAGAAATTCAAGATAAAAAGCTACTTCTTTACGTATTGATGCCAATTTATAAATGCCATCACTTTTCTATAGATTTTCAGAGTGTATTAGACGTAAATGTTTTGTATAGCATCGTTTTTTTGTGTAGTGAAAGCAAAAGAAAATGGGATTCGTGATTTATATATGTGTAAGAAAATAAATTTTTGCTTTTCGTATATTTTAAATATAGGAGTAGAAAAATTTTCTACCTCCTGTTTGTTTACAAAATTTAACTATTTTCTGGTCTGTTTTCACCTATTTGCGATCTTAAATTTATTTCATATTTTGATATCCAAATAATTCAATAACTCTTTATTATTATGTAAGTGTTTTTTAAGTCCTATTCTATTAATATTTTACCCCATTACTCTCCTCTTGTATCCATCAATTCTCATATTAGTTACAATATTTGTCGGTTTAGCTTTTGTCGCCACAAATCAATTACTTATATAATGTTATAAATTGACTAAATTGAGATTTAGAAAGTTTTCATTTGCTTCCTGTTCATTGTTTGTATTTGTACTACTACTACTGGAAGAAAATTATTACAATTATTTCGGTCTTCCACTAGTTATTGTAAAAATTATAATATTTTTATATACAGGTATTTAGTTATAAAATTCTACATTATAAAATAAGAACAACATTTCTGTTCTACGTAAAGAAAAAAAAATGATTATAACAATACTTCAAACAATGTTTTGTAAATTCATATAAGTTAAAAAATCTGATGAGGATACTACATGACTTCCTTGTACGCTAAATTATACATATCTTTTCCTGCACTTTATTTTAACTTATTTCACTTGAAAGTGAAATCTTCCTAAGGCTAATCATTCTTCAACTTCTATTCGTTTCATATCTTCGAACTTCACTTCGAAATGGATCGTCTTTTAAAAATTTTATTAAAATATTTATCATGTAACAAGTGCAGAAATTCCCCTACTTCCGACGAGGTGTAAAAGTTTCGGCACGAGACGAAATCGAGTGCTAGAATCAAACAAGGTGAAAAATAGGTGATTCTGCATGAATAGCAAACTTTACTTTTTCTACGACTACGCTGCTAAACGTTACAGAATAAAAATACATGCCCGAAAGTTATTTGACTTGAAAAATAATATGCCGTACGTACCCTCACAAAGAGTACCTTCATGCATGCCCAGTGTTGGCAAATACTGTGGGAAACGATTTCTTACACTTTATCCCACGACTGTGCGAAATACGTAACTTTGAAACTTTATATATTGTGAGAAAAGTGCTACTTTCCATTATTTTAATCGTTAAAAAACTTGCGAAGAAAGAGATATTGTTTAAAATATCAATTTATTAACAAGAAATCAAATGTTTCCCACAAAAATTAAAAGCTCATTATTATTTTTATTAAATTTTCAGCCAATAGTAAGCCCTTTTAAAAAGGCAGATTAAAACAGAAAATGAAAGTGTATTATTATATGTTATAGTAATTACATGAACAATTATTGATTTTGAATTATGCGAAAAATTAAAAAAAAACATTACGAGCAAAGTGACCTTTTGGCTCTAACAATTGCAATAAAAAAGGGAGGTGCACAAATAAATGTTATAGTTAATATTTAAAAATTTTACGGATAATCATTTTTGAGTTACGCAAGGCAAGTACGTGCAGACGTCACACCGAAACTAAGCAAAATGGATTCAGGAATAGTCAAAATGTATATATTCGTTGAAATCTGAAAACCGAAATTTTTCGCGTTTATAATATTTCTTTTACTTCGTACAAGGAAGCAAAAATATATATCTACTTCTAGGTTCTCATATGTGACAACAAATATTGAATTCTATTTCAAATTTTGGAATCATCACGTCAATGTTTAGTCCAGCCTTACAGAAAAAAAATTCCTGAAGAAAATATTGAAATATAGGATTTAAATTTTTCTCACTTAATAATCACAAACAAAATAAAAATAAACACCCTCTTCAGTAATAATATATTATTACCTTATCTGTGTTAAAGTAAATGGGCACACCTAGCATTATACATTGGATATAATTGTAAACATAAACATGATTCCAATAATTTCCACATCAAAGCAATTGTATAAATAATGACATCATTACTGAGAATGTCAAGTTTCTTTCAATTATTTCTTTTCTTTGTTTCGTACTTTCATTTTCACTTGATTAAATCACTGTTTGTTTACATATATTTCATCAATATTCCTTTCTAGATGCAGGCTGGTCAAAGGTCAAGGTAAGAATCGATTCGCTTATTTCTTAAACAAATAGAAATCCAATACCGAAATTTTCATAATCTTGTTGTGAGGAACATTAGACGTGAATATAATCTCAATCTATTCTCCTCCATTGATTTCGACTTAGAATAGGTAATGAATTATGAGAGAGATAATACTCATTTGAATAATACATCGAGTTACAAACTTTGTACTTTATAATTTAATCTGACGAGATATATAATACAGCGTTCTCTGATGAAATAATTTTAAATTAATTTTGCTCTAAATTAGGATGAAGTTGGATTACATTACAAAATAAATCTTTCAAAGGCTACAAAACGAATAAAAATCGTGAAAGGACATAAATCTTTGTAATACGATTATTTGTAATCTTTATTTCAATCAAGCATTTCAAATTAATACTGAAAAATATCTTTAATAGGTTTTCCTCTTCGAATTATCAATTGTAAATTTTAATTAAATATTTAAAGGTTTAATTCCTGTTTGCAACGATTGTATATATATTTTTTAACTTAACTAAATAAAATTTAAATTTTAAGTTGATAAAATATTTTTCAGTAGTTATAGTAATTGATATAACAACTTTTTTTTAGTTTTAGTTCTGTAAATTTTATTAAACCCAACGTTTCGGCATCATAAATTGCTGCATTCTTCTTTCTTCAGGGTAATGACAAATACAACAAAGTACGTAAACAAGTAACTAAGAAAACTGAAACTGCATACCTATATCAAAAAGAATTTTGTGATATTCGTCTTGTCATGCATTCCATAATTCGTTTATGGTTTTCATTGTTTTTTATGAATTTCTTGCTGTTAATTTTTCCAAAGGTATTTAACCCGGCGGTACTCGCTAGGTATTTACGAACATGAACACTCGCTACCGGGTAATAAATACCACAGACTTTTAATTGCCATTATTTTTGAAAATACGTTTGTGTTTTACGGTTTGACAATGTATTTGTGTTATTGGTACTATTGTCCATAAATAAAACTACAAATGCAAGTTTTAATGTTTATTTATTTGTACTGAGAGCTTATTCCTTAAAAATTAACAAAAAAATACTTTTATTGGAGTAATATTAGTAATCTCACAAAATCAACAATAATATTTATTTTTCTTACAAATTTGGTAAAGTTGAGATCGATACCAAAAATAAACTAGGTACACTCGTAAAATACTAAAAAATAATGATGCTTTTATACTGAGTGAACATTGAGTTGAGAACGAAATTACTTCACTCTATCATAGCAATCCTCACATATTGGGGTTGTATACTCGCAAACTGGCTGCCCTGCGGAGTAAGCGCGTGTAAACTATCGGCTCGAAGGTACTTAGGATCTTGGGTTGCCAGAATGCGTAGAAAAAAAAATACAACCAATATTTAGTACTCTGTGGTATTTTTTACCCAGTAGCGAGTACCGCCGGGTTAATAGGATTTAAATCAGTCTACTAGGAAGACCATTGTAAAACGTCAACTCAGTTTTGTAAAAATCATTCTGTGACTAAATTGGAAGAATAATTCCAGTCATTATCGTGCTGAAAACGCTAACAGAGAGGTATTGCCTTTTCAACAAATTCACCATTGGTCCTATTCCAGACCAATAAAATATCCTTAGACCATAACACTGCCTCCGCCATATTTAACAGTGAGCTTGTGTTTCCTATAATTCAACATTGTTTCTCTGAAAGTCTCACATACATTCTCCTGTCAGATCTAAATAATGTAGAGTTACTCTTACAATTCCAGAAGACAGTATTCTAATTCTTAAGTGCCCATATCTAAAAATTTTTAGCAAACTTAAATCTCTCCTTCTGATTTTTTTTACAGAAGTAATTGCTTAATAGCGACTCTATTAAATAAACCTACATCCACTAGACGTCGTCTCACAGTTCAAACGTTTTAATTTACATCAAATAGGTACTGAATTTACAAACAAATATCTCTTGCTGTATTAGTGAAATCTGCTGTTAAAAAACGTTTTATAATTTTACTTATTCTTTGTACATATCCCATCCACCTTAGTTGACATTATTGTATTGTCACCTCGATTGGTATTACATTTAACTGATCCCTGCATATTTTATTTCTTATCATATCTCTTCTCGTCTTTCCTTGAATTTTTCTCAAAAACCTCATCTCAGTGCTCGTTGATTTACTTCTTTGTCTTTCTGTTATTGTTCAGATTTTAGACGTAAAGGAAAGAGTTGTTTTTACTACTTTTCTGACGACTTTCGCCTTTACTTCGGCAGGTATCTCCTTTCGATTAAGAATTTTCGATTTCATAATGTTGAAAATTTGTCCAGTTTTAGCAATTCTTTCGTTAATTTCATCGTCTAGGATCCCTTTACTGTTTAAAATTCCTCCCAGGTACGTGAATTTATATACTTTTTCTATTTCTTGTCCTTGTATCTTTATTGTGTTTCATATAAAATTTGAATTAATATAAAAACCTATTTCTAATATAGACTTTTATAAATTTTGGAGAACTACAAAAAACCTTTTACTATATTATTACATTTCGATGCAATGATGAATTATTCATACACTGCATTCAACAATAAATAACTATTGTGATGTTTAGTAACTTTATCCAACTAGAACGAGGAAATCACAGCGAGTTTGAAATAACTGGAACTGGATTTGCGCGGACATATCCAGTTTGGCTTTTGTAGAACTGATATGTAACTGAAACCAATAGCCAACTCTGCTAATTTCCTGAAATGAACTGTGGTTACAGTTTCCAAATTAACTTACTCGAGTTGCGAATCATATATGGCCAGATAGGTACTAACTTGTATCCATTTATCTGAATGATAATACTCATACTGAAGTTTGATCCAATAAATACGAATAGAGTAACAAGTTGAGGTGAAACTTAAGAGGAATCGAGTGATAAAGGGAAGTTTAGTAAAATACCTCATATTCACTTAAAATTATCTCCTCAGATTTTGAAAAGTTTAAAATGAATGAAAGTGTAATCAAAATACTGTAACGTTTGATTATATGGACGAAGTGTAAAAAGTCAGAAACACGAATATTTAGATTATAAGTTTATTAAATAACGATAAAAATAAGTAATACTCTAATTTAAACAAAAAAAAACACAAACTGAACTTAAAGATTAGTAATTCACACTTAAAATATTAATTATTAACTGATATTCATTTATTTAAATACATTATTTATATCGTATAAGATATCAAATTTTATCTTCACTAAATATTTATTTCTTCTTCTTATGTCGTTGTTCTTCACTGGACTGATACCGCTCTGACTCTTATTGTCCAGGTCACGAAGCTTTTACACCTGCGGGTAATTAATCTCGAACCTTCTAGATTATTCCAGACTATAAAATTTCTAAGCAATAACGGTATCGTTCAAATCCCAATTGATCTATCTAATCAGACAGAGAGACCGTTTTTTTAGTTAGTTGAATGGTTGTAAATAAAAAAACTTTGTTTCTTTACATATTTTTAATAACTTTTTTAATAACAATACAAATACAGCAGTTTTTTTTGAGTCCCAGGGACTAGATTAAGCAGCGCTTGGCTGGAAATCAGCACTTTCCCGCTCGGTATGTAGTATACCTTTAAATAACAATAAACATATTTTGAAATAATTTTGAGCAAATATAAAAAAAATCTTCCCTACAAAACATTGAAAAAATCAAAATTATTCTTCAAAATTATAAGTTTCTTGAAAACTATTTTCAGGAATAAAGTAAATTAAAAATTAATATTTTTTAAAGATATATGATCCTAGTTTTTCGTAAATATATATTTTTGGCTAAGATATGCTTTTGGTTCATACGCAACAACGTATAATAAGCTAATTTGATTTTTATCCTCCATTTATTAAAAGTGGCAGATTATCATAAAATATTAAAAATTATTGTTTTTAATACATAGCTTATAAATATAATTGTGCCCCCTAAACATATACATGTCCTTATCATTGTTACACATACCTTTTATTTCTCTTCAAAAACAGTAGAATAAAAATGGCACATGTGCGAAACAAATGAAATTCCTCCGGTTAACCAAACACATGTTTCCCTGCTATAAATTCTCCTGCATTCTTTTTCCTTTTGCCCGACTATCCAATTTAAATCTAACTAATTTCGTGTCCTTTTCATCCCTATGCCCGATCCATTCCGTCCCCAAATTGAAATTCATTTTTCCTCGGTGGAGGCCATGCAAGACCGGCTGCATTCATTTGTCTCTGCTAATCGCGCGTCCTGTGGGGCTTCCTGCAGTCCTGCAGGAACTGACCGCACGCAGGAATTGGGGATTAACGGGAGGGCAGACTGATTAATGGAAAGGTTGTTGGGTTTTTAATTGGTAATTGGGGTTGTTGCAGTGGGGAAAATTTGAATTGGTGTTTAATTCGTTTTTTCATTTGTTTGTATCATTATGTGGCACAATATTTTTAAATGGAAGTAGAGGTCAAATACAAATAATTTTTCAGGACATGTAACCGAAAAAATACTGGTTAATGGTTAACCCGTATTAGGAATGTTATAAAAATAAACATTTTAGTTCGGAAACAGTTTTTTTTTTAATTTGGAAACTGGTTTAAAGGCGTTTTACCATCTTTGGTTAAAGTGCCGGTTACCTTAACCAACGGTTAATAGAATAATATCGCATCGAAATAGTAAATAACGTATATTTTTGACAACTTACGTTATTTACTATTTCGATGCGATATTATTCTATTAACCGTTGGTTAAGGTAATCGGGACTTTAACCAGAGGTGATAAAACAGGCCCTAAACCGATTAAATTATCGGTTAAATAAGAAAAAAACAAAATTATTATGTGAAAACATATAACATTCATTTGCCCACGATCGTAGAAAATATATTGTAACGAGCGAGACTCACCGCAGATGAGTCATCACGGCTGACCTATTTGGGCAGGTAGTCGCGTTAAAAGTCAAGTGGGGAAGGAGCGACGCCGCAATTGTTTGAGAATTTTATAGAATTTGAAGGGCTCTGGAATGTTCTAGAGATTAATCGGAGGCAGGTATATAATAGTCGTATTCAGCGATTCATGATAGTCAGTAAGTTAGTATCGGTATTCTTTATACAGTATACTTTTAGACAGTGCATTTATATTTGTATGTTTTATCATAATTGTTTATATGACATAATTATAAATAATGTCTATTCGGGAAACTATACTCAACGGTTTTACTTGAAATTTAAAATGTTATATAAAACATTAAATCTAAGAATATTTTATTAATTTCATAAAAGAAAAAGAAACTGTTTTAAAAATATTAATTTATACAGCCGGCGCTAAGTGTTGCAATATAATTAAAAAAATATATTATAATGTAAGTTATGTCTTTTTTTCATATTTTATGTTTAAGTATCATAAAAAATGTGCATATTAATATCTCGAAATTAGAAAATGCTGTCTTTTTTTTATTTATTCTATTATTTATTAAATGACTATACTTAAAAAAACTTTATCGTTCATATATATTAAGAAATATTTTTTTATATGGATTATTATAGAATATATTCACGTTCAAAGTCAAATGACAATAATTAATTCTCGGATAGTAATTTCTTTTCGCTAAATAATATTAATATAAAGTTTACTGCCCACATTATATACATGTAAGGTATAGTGTGATCAATGTATTTAATTAACTATGAACATCATTAAAAATAGAAGTACGTATATTAGAATCTTTTGATAACATAAAAGAGTTGAAAATTCAAAACCGGAATTTCTCTGAACATCATATGTAGTATTAAAATAAAGATATAAGTTTCACTTGTAAATAGCTTTTACTTTATACCTTTTAACGTATTATATTCTCTTTCAAACTCTTTTGGAGAGCCCAAAGCAGATTAAAAATTCAAAGGCTTAACTGTGCTCAAAGTATTTTTAGGTTTTATAATGTACTTGAATTTTTAATTACAAGCCTCTTTCATTTTAAAAATATAACTTTTACTAAAAACTGTGTTAATCTATAAAATAAAAGTACGTATTTCAAAATATAGCGAATCCTGTAACTCAATAGCAATGGCATAGGATGTATTTCTTTAGTTAATTTTAAATCGAAAATACCTTATAAACTCATATCCGAAATTCAATATGACAGGATTTATGGACGATATTAAATTTAATAAAGCAGATCACAATTACACTTTTTGTTGATTAATTGTAACAATTGATCCTACTTTGACGTTTCACATTAATAATGAAAAAATATATATTTTATTTTCCATATTTATGTATAATACCATATAATATTTTCTCTACACCACTAAAGTAAATAGCTATTATAGTACAACTTGTAGGTTATCTAAGTGTCATATTACTCTAAATATGTAATAATATACTGTTACGGCTAGTATAATTCAAATCATGATAGGCTTAAGGCCAGGTCTTTCCAAGTATGAATAAAGTGGCGAATAACTAACTTGTAAATAAATTTATTAAAAGTTCTTACTTGGGATATAATATGTAAGTGTGTTTCAAAGTCACTTTAGCCACTGGATTATTATTCTGCAAATTAACATAAAAAAATAATTATTTCTATGTTGGCGGCAATGAAATAGTTATTACTGACTTCATAGATGTTTAGATAAGGTAGATATGATACATAATTTATACACGTTGGAGAAGAATAAAAAATATATTTGGAATGTGACGGGTATTTCAAAATTTGACATGTAGTTTTGTAGGGAAAGATGCCTTAATTTTGCACTGCAGTTTGAATGTTCCAAATAAAGTGTAAAAGCACTTCATTTTATTAGATATATTTTATCTCTTAAAATCAGATGATTAATATTTAAATTAAAATAATAACTGATGCTAAACATTGCAAGTTATCGGTTATATTCACAAGAATTATTAATTCTTCGTCATTCCATTTTTCAAAGTAGTTCACTCGTTCTCTCACTCTATATGGCCGACGTTCTAAATATACAAAATCATTTATTGCATCTAACCTTTGGTCCTCGAGTTTTTTAAAATCATTGAAAATATCTCTTTTAAAATGTTATTATGTACAAGTTAGCACCGACAATTATAAATTAAAAAAGGCTTTTCGACATAATTCGATTACTATTCACAACCCGAACCAGTTTATTTCGAAGTTCAGGTTCCCAATAATTTATCTATCAGATAAAGCTAGATATTCTACGAATTTATATTATACTGTAGTTGAAAGACGGGTTTGACGTTTATTTGACAGATATATTTTATTTCAAACTTTATTCGTAATTGAAATGACCGGGCCTAAATATATATTGATACAATAAACTACTTATTATAATGCAGGACATAATAATTAGTTTAATTACCACACATTATTTTGGTTAGTTTCCATTAATTAATATTCATATAATAAAATTAATTATTATTTTATAACAATGCACTTACTAGCCTATTACGCAAAATATAGAACAAAGATTTTATAAAGCCAAAATTAATATACATATGGGCATGGTTATATTTGCTAATTGTATTAATTACATGTTAAATATAATAGTTTGGGGGTGTATATAGACCTAGTATTAATTTGCATTCCCTTCGGTATGGTTGCATATTAATTAATGTTCAATTATTTATGTATTTTATAGTGGAGGTTATAAATAATGCAAAGTAACCAATAAAATTTATAATTATTGTAGATAAATTATAGTAATAATTAAACATATACCTTTTATTTAAAATTTATTTTCTATAATTATATATTTTAATGTAATAAAACAGCGTTGTACTTCACTTATTTCTTATAACCGAATATTCGGCATTAAAATAGGCTGAACAAGCCGAATTCCGAATGGTGAAAATATGGTCGAAGAGGCCGAATACCAAATATTTATTCGGCTTCGATCCCATCTGTAATATTAATGACATAAATGACGTAATCATTTTTTTTTAATATTTGATTATCCGTTACCGCGGTTACACTACTGTTTCTATTTTATTTTTGTCGTTAGTTAGACGCAGATAACTCCTCTATAACACGTACGATAATGAGATAGCGAATAGAAGCTGGAAAATAAAATCCGAATCATATGATAATTGATGACAATAAGGATCAACTGCAGGAAATAGAGTGTATTTAATTAATTTATGCTTAATTTTTAATTGACATGCGCTCAAGGAATCAAGCGTTTAATGATTTTTATAAAACTCTGTAGTCCAGGAGATTAATTATTTTGTGTATACTTTTACCTGAAAATATCTTTTTGTACTTTGTATATATATAAAATCTGTCGATTCGCGTCACCTAAGCAACGTCGGAAGTCTCAACTTCCCACGTCTCCCCTAGATTAGCTTGGGGGAATTTTGAAAAAAACACTCCTATTTCTACAGCATTTATTCAAAAACTGTATTTACAATAAAGAGTATAATGTCTCAAACATTCTTTTGCCTAATAACCATAAAAAATAGTGGATTATGGAATGAAATTTAATTTAGAAAAAATAAATTTAGTGCTTATGTTGTACAATTTTGGCAACAACTGCTGTCATGTTGGCAATATTGAAACACAACCACAAAACAGTGTATGTATACCGTGAGTTTATTTTAACGTGAAACATAGGATTTGCCATATTCATGGTTACGACTTGACATTTGATTGAAAGCAATGTATCAAAGCGTTCTCTTTAAAATGAAACATAGATTGTCAAATTCACGTCATTATTAATTGTCAAACTGAGATATATTTTTTTTAATAACACATTCCACGTCATTGGAATCTTTGGAATGGACGTTGTAGACAAATAGAAAGGCCCGCTAAGTCTCCTGATCTCACAGTACTTTATTATTTTTTTAAACTGGAGAACATTAAAAACAAAATTATTGGATGGCAATATGTATAATAATTAAATAATTAAAATTTAAAATTACTCTAGACACATCAAACTAATTCAAATTACATTTATTTTAAATGAGTTTTATTATTGTTTAACCTCAATATTATATCTGCTAGGTTTTTTTTTTAAATTGAACGCTCTGATACATTACTATCAATCAAATTTCTAGTCGTAACTATAGCTATAAGAAATCCCATGTTTCACGTTAAAATAAACTCACGGTATAATATTTAAGAATATTTGAACATAAACAAAAACGAATTATTGTTTAGAACTTTTTTCCCAGATTCGTTCTACCTACAAAAAACTCATCCGGGAAAATTGCGTTCCCACACTTGATATGTAAATGACTATTGCACACACCTATATTTTCAAGCTTATTGTACGAATGACGTAATTATAATATTTACGGGTTTCTGGATATTAAGGTATTGTTTACATAGACAGAAGTAAGCAGGGTAACTAAGTCATAATTTTATCTCATGTAATTTTGACAAGTTAGTATAGTAAAAATATTGCCATACAGATTTGTCAAAACAACGTGGGACAATTGGACAATATAGCTGTCATATCAACCCATACAGATTTGATCACGAAAACGTTACTCACAAGAAAATTTTATAAAATAATATTTATTAATAACGTGAAACCGGTAAACTATTGAACAAACCACGAATGTTATGTATCATACCAGGCTTTAGATGTCTTTAAATCTTCGGTCTCTGAGGTCGGTATTCAATTGACATCTGCGGCGGTTATGATACTCATAACTATTCTATGTACGTTAATAGCTATTCTTTATTTAGATTTATATTTGAACATTTCCATTAATAATTGACTGAAATCCTATTGGACATGTACACTATAATATCTGAACCATTCAACACAACGGTGTTTTGATTGATAATCATTGACATTTGACGTTGACGTGTAATTTTGCGTTGGAGTTACTTGCGTATGTAATCTTGATAACCGTTTAACCTCCAAGTTGAAATAATGGAATTGAGAGCATATTGTAAATACGAAAGCAAGTAGGCGTAGGATGGATAAGAATATTGGATAATACTTATCCGTTAAGAAGAAGATGTGGGTTGATCGAAAGAAAAACTTTCAAGAAGGAAAGATATTGATAACTTCCATTGAACTCTTACGTCACTCTAAATTAACTTCACATTTTCAATCAGAGAACTGTCCTTTCATTAATAATGTCAAGACACAATCTTTCGATTTTGGTCTTTTAAAATATCAAAGCAGGCAATTCATCTTCGACTAAATAACCTTCGAAATAAATTTCGAGTGTAGATGAAATCGAGAAATTCTATGTTAATATTTAATTATACATTTTACTGCAAGGGGCCTACAATATGCAGTGAAGTCGCGTAAAGTGTGTGTAATGAAACGCGGAACATAGGACTTTAACATGAGATTTCAAAAAATTGCGGGTACTCTCTCTCCTGATAGATTAATGCCTGTATTCATAGTCCGCCTTGATTCATACTTGAATATGCCTTAAGCACGAGAAATTGTTTCATAGTCGCTACTTTTTGTGCAAGTATTAAGTATCATTCCCAAACACTGTTATGCGTAATGATTCCCTACACATGTTTTAGTTTTAATATAAGATTAATTTTTTAATTGCAAAACTACGCAAACTCCATATTTTATTACGATCTGTACAATGCGTACAATAAGTAAATTTTGTAGCATATGTTGTTAGCATCACTTGAGATAAATGCCCATGACATTCGTCCCATTGCTTATTAAAGTTAAATTTAAATTAAAACCTGTAAGGAATGTCTATGTCTATGTTTTTTAGTCTGTACATATGACTTGGCTATTGATTACAAGTATCATGGCAGTGTGATTAGGGTGAATCTCCATTCTCTTCAGGTATTTTTCAGTTATATTTTTTGCTTCTTCTTTCACTGTACGCATGTTTAAATTTTTTATTTATTTAAATAAAACTAAAACTCATAATTAAAATAGTAGCTGGGAATGAGTATTTTCGTTTTTAAACTTAAGTTAAGCTTCGACCAACCTTGAACAATGAAAATTGACATTTTGACGTTAACTGTCATTGTGTCAAATTGTGACTACAGAAAGTATTTCATCTTAAAAATTAATTGCAAAGACAATCACGGTTTTTCAAACTTGTCAATATTGTGGAAGAAGTCATAAAAGATAATGATGAAAGAGCGATTATTCCTAAAAGATATATTTGTGTTGTGAAACATCCTTTAAAATTGTGACTATTTTAATATTTGAAATCATTATACGCAAAAAAATCAATGTCGGTGACATCTGGTGAGGAAATTTCATACTTCCGGAATCGGGATATCGCTTTATTATTTATATTGAGAATATAATCGGTAACGGACGTTTGAGGTAAAAAATTTAGAAAGTCAAACATACATTGTCTCTACAACGTAGTCATTATATTGTTGTATATCATTGCATTATTTTTTCCATATAAGACAATGGTGATGTGAAGTTGGTTATTCCGATTACAGTAAAGACGTTAGTGCGACCTATTAAATAAAAGGCTATACAATGTCACCCGTAATACATAAGTATTATTGAGCCTAATATACTCTATGCTACACGAACAAATTAAATTTCCTACATATCAAAATGGTAATATCACAAATTTTGCAGAATTGTTCATTTTTCTGATATATTTTGAACTTGTCCACTAAATCAATTAAAAACTTGGATATGATATGATGCTAAATATTCCCAACGCAATAACCAAAATTTCTCCAAATCTCTACCTTGAGGTTATTACTTAGCCAAGAATTCACGAAGTTTCAACTATGAAACACCTTGAGTATTAATAAAACAGCACGTCTACAATGCGAGATTTATTAAATTTAAAATGTAACATTATCGTTCTAAATTAGAGAACTACGGAAATAAAAGAAAATATCCATGTGAAGGTTTTGATTCTCAAGAAATATGCCTACGTAAACTACATACGCTGACATAAGCTGTTATAAATTAAATATGAAGCATCACATAATGAATACTCACTCTATATAATTACTCTGTTTATAGAAATACTCAAGTTAAATTACTCCCACACCAATATCTTAACTAAACGCTCATCTGACATCTGTTAGCACCCGCACGCTAATTTCCTCCTACGCCCTTTTTACACTAATTACAATGACATTAATTTCTTCCCTACATCATCATCTTTTACATCATATAACTTAAAGTAATATAAAGTAAGGAAAACATTTTTAAGAGACTGCCTTCATCACTTATATCCTAATATAGAAGTATGACATTGTAGAAATATCCGATTTAAAGAAATTGTACATAAAATATTATATTATTACGAATTACAATAACGTTCATTTCTCCCCTACATTATTTTTAATATTACAGGACTTTAGTAACTACTAAATCATTAACCAATAGAATATTCTACAATTTTATCCGAAATCAGTTCTAGAACACTGATACATTCAATGTGTATATTTTATATAAAGGCCCATTTGATAAAACTTCGATCAATAGTTATTTGTATATCAAAGCAGTAAAGAATAATTTGTATTGGGCATATGAAATTTATTCTACGACGTTTTAGCGATACCATTGAGTAATAAAAAAATATTTTCGACCTTAAATATACACTATATTTTTTCCGAAATCGTTAAATTATTAATTAAAACATAAATAAATGATGTTTTTGTAAAACGTTAGGTAAATATTGAGACAGGGATGGCTGTGATAATAAACCTACTGTCAAAGTGTCTAATATTTCTTTATAATTTTCTTTTATGTTTACACCTGCTTAGACGTCGTCTGCATGAAATCAGATAAATTATTATCAAAGGTAAATAATAAATAAATTCACCAATAATATTGTAGAATGATATATTTGTTATTTTATGTCATGCTAAAATAAACTGCAGAAATATAATACTATTAAAATATAGTTTAATTCAGTTTGACAGATGAGTCCGTAAAGTTAAATTTTGATATAAGAGTCTCTAAAGTTTTACTTTAGCTACTACTTTGGCTAACTTCGCGGAGTGATATCGTATACGTATACTTTAGTATCAGTTTCGAAAATAAGACTTTTGCATTCTCTAGACAAAAACAATCATTTCGCGTGTTGTCTTGTAAATATTAACATCTCGAAATAGTTTTCGAAAAAGGAATTAAAAATATCTAGAAGCTAGAAAGCTACTACGAATGCTGTCGGAAATAGATTTATTGAAAGAAAAGAATGAAATAAATTGTAAAGTAGTTTAGTGATATTGACACTACGAGTACAATCCTTTATTTCCTTCAACCTTCTTTCCAGTATCCTCACTGACATCTTACACCACAATCTCATCCACAACCTCAATCCCCTTGCCATCCAATGTGTCTGGGTTCGTTACTCACCTATTGAACCAATCGTCCGTATACCGGGGGTAGGGAAACGGATCGTTGCTGCTGAAGTCGTAGCTGGCCTTGGCGTTCTGCAACAAAGAAAGGGTTAGTCGACCCGGAAGACAGGTGGAAGAGACAAGAGAAAAGGGTAGAAAGGAAACGTAATTAAAAGTGACAAAGAATGGGAGATCTCTACAAAGTGGAGTGGTTTCTATTTATCTTTGTTAAATTAAAGTAATGGGTATTGAGTAAGGCGCTTAAAATCGCATGAACATGTGGGTATTTCAGTGAACTGGTATTAACCTGAAAATAACGCTTGTTGAAGGGAAAGGAAAAATGGGTTAAGGTCTTTTCAAAATAATTTGTTATTAAATGGAAGCTTCTAAGAAAATTGGGGCAAATACATAAAATACGAACGAACTTGGTAGAATAAGACAATTGAAGACTATAGGTACTAAAAAAAGAGACAACTTATATGAAAGACTAAAATAAGAAAAACAAAAAGAAGTGAGGTAAACCACAAAATGAATAGATAGACAGAGTAATAGATGTAGAAATGAAAAAAATTAAAAATAAATATTTGAAAACCATGGCACAGGTCAAAGACAAAGAACTGAAACTTAAGATTCTTTAATAAATAAGAATGGAATAATTTGGATTTTTCCAGAGAACAATTTATATATAAATTAATTTGCGGCTTGTACAGATTAATAGTATATTATTCAATGAGCATGTAAAGTGTGCTATTACTTATGAGAATGAAGTTTACCAACACGAGCGAAAGCGAGTGTTGTAAATCATTTGAATAAATAATAGACATCACATGCGAAAAAAATACTGTACGTTATCCACAACTATAACATGAAAAATATATGTTTTATTATAATCAAGTATGTAATCACACTTTGATAGATAAATAACAATAGCTCGCGTCACTGTTTCACAGCATACTTAACGCAAAGTAATTATTTATTAGTGTAACTTAGGCTTTTTATGTAGAAAAACAGACTTAAAAATAATTTGAATTTTACTCTTTTGGTAGGTATGATTTTAATTTGACACAACGGTTGAATAATATTATTCCATCAAATTATCATAGATATGTAATACCACTAGTAAGAAGAATTTTACTTAAAATTTTTGTCGTTATCGTCACGACTGATTGTTGCAACGAAAATCAAACGAGTCCGCAGGACGAATGACGATTTTCTAAAGCAACAAGCAGGAGTGAGTTAGGCAAAAATTACAAATAAAATTGTCAGTAACTGATAATTATCTGTGAGATTTGAGTCTGATTGGTTCAATTCACCAAAATACTGAGATTTAATTGGATGACAAATTTTGAGTGGAATTGTCAATATTATTCAATGAGTAACAGTAAAGAAGTTCATTATTTGATAAAAAAAAACTATTGAACTCTAGGTACACTACTTGACAGTTGTGGATGAATTAATTAATCTAACATGTTTATTCTTATACAAAACCGTACGGGAATATATTTCTGATCAGTCCAATTTCTAATTGCAACATTTAATCCCTTGTAATAAATTTAATAAACAAGCATTATTTTACCACAAAAATAAGTAGGTATATATATATTCAAAGCTGTCATGTATTTAACAGTTATATAAATATAACCAAATAATTTATTTTAAAATGTATACGCGGAAGTGCAAAAATAGTGTATATAACACAGGCCTAAAGTGCCTTTAATCCTTTATTGTGTAATATACTATTATTTTAAGGGGCAAATTATCAGACTACTAACAAAACAAAAGCTAATGCGAGGCCAATTCAAATTTAATGAAAACTATACATGTTTGCAATAAACTACTATTCAAAATCATTTATTCATGAATTTCCATTATCACCATGAGTACCTTAATTTGCCGGCTTATAAACTATGAGATTACCATAATTGTATCATTAAAATTATATTTGCATGCATCTTTCTGCCGTAAATTGCTAATGATATTTATAACACAAATAATAAAGCAATAATCAGCGTGAACGCAAGGATCATTTACATGTTGATTAATGATGTTAATTTTAATTATTGGTCGTTAGTTACATTATACATATGTACCTTTTATTGGTTTTCACAATTTGACAATGGGATTTATTTAACAAAATTTGATATAATACGATTATAATACCGTATTGTAAATTTTGTTTAAATAATCCCGTAGGGAACTCCAAATAAATATTTTTTTAATTTAAAATGATACAAATAAATTCTTATTCAAGTACATAATTTCAACAGTTTTAAACAAAATTGCCATACTTATGCATATAGTACTAGATCAGTCAATTTATTACGAAAACCTAAATTTACTGCAATTTCTTGTGCAATGAAGTCATAGTTTTTTGATTATTTTTTCTCATTTTAACTTTTTTCAAACCATCTTGTTGCAGAGTCTACCATAATTTTTTTGAAAGCATTTCGCATGTTGGAAACTCTTATTTCATATTAACAAACATTTTAAAAAATATATATGCCGAAAACTATATTACATTATGTCTGCGTTAGATATTTTTATTTTATTAAAAATAGAACGTCGAGCTGTAAAATACAACTTACAGTGCTTATAATGTAAATAACTAATGACAAACAGTAAAAATATATGAGTACATTTAAGAATTTAAGTTTGTGAAAACCTATCTACCTTAATCTATTTTGCACAAAATTCGTATTAACGTTGAGGCAACATTTTACAAACTTTTATCTCTCGAAAATGTAAACGAACTAAAAATTTAATTTAAAAGTTAGGGAACTATGCATACAGACTAGTACAGTGTGTAAACACACATGAAAAAGTACAATGTACGTTTACATGCGCAAAACAAAACACTGCGCAAATATTTGGTTATACTTTAGATTTTGAACGAAATATCTGGAAAATTTGGCGCCAGGAATTTGTTAGCTTTTCATCTCAGTGTTTTGTTTGAAAATAGTTGAATTAAACCTTTAGAACATGTTCAAATTAATTTTAGTTTAGTTGAAACGAACAAATGGGGATAGTTTAAGGTAACATTATTTATTTGGGTGAAGTGTAAAAATAATTGAAACACGAATATATATATATATATATATATATATATATATATATATATATATATATATATATATATATAACTTACTTTAATAAACGAATAATAAATTATAAAAAGATAATAACAAATTGAATAAACAAATAGAAAAACTAATTTAACATAACACGGTTAATATTACACTGTCCTCGTGGTTTTTTCTACTTGTGTTTATATATTCGAGCAAATAAACTCTCGAATATTCTGGCAGCTTCGATGCGTCAATAAAAAGAAAACGTGTCTAGACCTGTCGGTAATGTACCTATATTGAATTTTTTTTTTCTCTTTATTAATTTAATTTACAACTGGCTTGACCAGCCAACCAGTAAATATAATATTAAATAAATGTCATTTGAATATGAAATACAGGGAACAATTTAATATTACATTGCAAGGAATTAAAAAAACAATGGCATTATAAACATAATAATACAAAGATCATTATCTGTAGCACTACATTTCTAGATGGAACAGGCCCTCAAGAACCTAAGGTACTTGGTTCATGACACGTTTTACTGCATTTTAGTGGTGTCAGCTTACAGACTCGGTAAGTGAGTTACAGCTTATAGTGGATTTCGAACACCCAGTATTTTTATTGAATAAAGATTAGCAAAGTTGGGATTTGAACCTCAGACAACACACTCCGCTCAATTCAAGTTCAAATGCGCTATCAAAGTTAGCCACCGATATTTCTTATTAACTTAATTCGTACATATATCAAAAAAATTTAATAAGACAAAGTAGACTATATAGCTTGCACTCGTCTTTTATATCATATCATATATTCCGGTTACTTATTAAAAAACGTATTACAAAGTTATTAAATATGTAGGTAATACTCCAATTCATATAATTTAAATGGTTTACATTTATGTATCTTTGAAACTAAAAATAACTGAGAAATGAAGAAAATATCTAAGTTAATAATAGAGAAAAGGAAATTATATAATTATACCAGTTCTATTTTTACTTTTTCTGATTACGTTTTACGTTCAAGATCAAGGAAAAATTGTACTTTTGCAAATAATATCTGACATTTTTATATTCAAAACGCAAAAAGGTTTTCTTTCCTGCTTTGGTAGGTGTGTTCTCGTGATCGATTTTAATAAATTTTATTTTAAATTACAATCTTCATACACATTTCTACATCATTCAACTGTGATACTTCCAAAATTCAAAGTACTTTATATTGTACGTATCAAATGTAATGTAACCCATAATTTGTCATGCAAAATACAACTCCTGATACGACCATTGCCATTATTTTTATTATAAGTAATATAACAAGATCCATGAATTTATAAGATAAAATTACGAATTGCATATACTGGGTGGCGCAAAAGTTGTCACCCGATGTTCTTTGGCTGCAATTTTTTTTATGAATGAAAAACTTTGGTTCTGCTTTTTGATTATGTTTAGTTGATGTCTTAATTTTTTTCCTAATAAGTCGAGAAAATGATATCGGCCAACTGGCCGCAGCCAGAATGGATGATTAGACGGGCCCGATTTATAGCATTTTCCATTACTCTAGCCAGTACTTCCGGCGATAGGTTCTCGCATTCTTGACGGATATTCTCTTTGAGGGCTTGAAAAGTCTGAGGCTTGTTAACATAGACTCGTGACTTAAAGAAACCCCACAAAAAGAAGTTTGGATCGGTTAAATCGGACGACCTTGCCGGCCAGTGGAAATCACCATAACGAGAGATTAGGCGACCCGGAAATGTAGTCCTCAGAATTTCCGTTGTGGCTCGTGCAGTATGCGCCGTTGCTCCATCCTGTTGGAACCACATATTCTCCAGTTTAAATTCATTCAATTGAGGAAGAAGAAAGTCGTTGAGCATGGCTCTGTAGCGCTCGCCGTCCACAGTAGTCGTCTTCAGCCACAGCCGCGATATTCTGAGCAGAACGGCTCCTCCGGGGCCGGCCAGACCTGGCAGCATCTCATGTTGTGCCATATTCTTCTAGGCGAGCGGCTGGACGCCGCAGTGTTTGCCCAGTTGGTGTCAGGCGACCGGGAAATCTGCGCGTAAATTCACGCTGCGCCAACACCACCGACGAATTATTCCGCAAAAAAATCAAAGTAATTAAACCGCGTTTTTGAGGAATATAGCGATTCATGTTTTATGGACATGTATTTTTTATTTGTTTACTTCACAAATGTCAAAGCAGATTTGACATTTGCCGCTATTTGCAAAAATTATAGCATGTTTCAATAGGGTGATTACTTTTGCGCCACCTTGTAGTAGAATAGACATTTATATTTATTAGATTTATAATAATTTTTGACCCGAATGAGGTCTTGAACGATTTCTAATTTTTAGTTTTAATCAATAGGCTAATAGAAAATATTGGACCCCCGTATTTTTTATTTTGCCCCAAATTGACTGCTATTAAAAATTGTATCCCTCAAAACACAGCTGATTACCCCATTTCTTCCTTGTCCAGTGTCGTATCAAGGTTCATACCCAACTTCACTTCGTTTCAAATGACAAATATATATATATATATATATATATATATATATATATATATATATATATATATATATTATAATATTTTTACTTCCAAACTGACAAACTGAATAATCTTCTGCAAATACAGTAGCACACAAAAGCCTTACAAAGCTTTAAATCACAGACTGTCCACTTTACCAACTTTTAAACGCGCCAATCCATAATATTTGGGATTTAGCATCCACATGTGGATAACTTCACACCAAAACCTACGGACCTTACAACTTTTGCGACTTTTTTTAGTATGATACTTTAAAACAGTATTATATAACATAAAATGTAAATAAAAAAGAATTACATCATATCGAGCAACAAATTAGTCATTGTAGATTTAAACAAAAATAGGTTCTCTTAATTTTTTTGCAAGACCTCAGTAAATTTTATCGATTAAATTGATAGCTCGAATTATTCACGAATGAGAATAGTTCAAACATAATATTTTTCGTTTCAATAAAATACTTTTTTCTATAGCAGATGTTAAAGTGCAATTTTATCAACTCAAAATAGTGGATAAAGTAGCACTTTAACCGCAAGGGTAGATAAAGTAAAACTTTAACAGCAAGGGTAGATAAAGTACTTTAACTTTTGTTTATTAGAAGTACATTTCCATAACAACGCACACTACTGACATTTTAAAATTGTTCTTAAATAATAATTTAATTTTTCTAATTCTTTTCTCTTCAAAACCTGCTATAGAAAAAAATAGAATTTTATACACGACGATAAAATTAAATTATCGACTCGCGAAAAATAATTCACTCGCGATTATATCGCTCGTGAATTAACACTTTCCGCTTGTCGATAAAATATTATTTTATCGTCTTGTATAAAAAATAACTATATTCTTCCTTCAAATGAAGTATTCTGATGGAGTGAAAATATAATATGTAAAATAATCATGTCAAAAAATAATTGACAGTATCTGAAATAACGAGAACAATTTTAGTTATCGCATTATTATTTTTTTACGATTGTTTTGTTTAGTTGTAGATTGGATTAGTTTAGATTTTTATTGACGGTAATACATTATTGAATGTATCAAGACGTAAAAAGTTAGGTACAATATGTTAAAAAAAGAGTCAAACATTCTTTACAATTTTAAAGCAAAACCTAACTGTGATTCACAAATCTGATAAATCCGTTATTTAGAATTCTTCCGTTGAATAAAAACCATTATTAATAAGAATATTTTTAACTGTCTTTAAATTCTATACTATTGAAATTTTTGTTACTGTCTGGCAATGTATAATAAAAATCAAGATTTAAAGAGTCTAACATATTTTTCCCTCTCCCCCCCTAGTCTGTAACTCAGTGGTTAATTTTTAATCAGTACCTAAATTTTTTCTTCAATGAAAATAGATAGCACTGAAGAAAATATGAAAACATTACTTGTAATTTCTGTTTCTATTTATCAAAAATTTTTGCAACTAGTTAAAAATTAACCACTGAGTTACAGAATAGGCCTTATTGTAAATGTAAATTAAAGTTTTAGTAATAAATTAGTCGATCTAGTACCATATTCATGAAAGTGGCTATTTTGTTTATAACTTTGTTTGGAAGTTATTAGAAAATTTTGCGAGAGGACGAAATGATCGTAACAATAAAATAATAATAAATAGTGAGAAAACAAAAATCTACTAACAACGGAAGAAGAAAAAAAAGATGGCCACATTTCTTATGTACTTTGACTAAAAAAAAACTTATTTTTACAACAGAAGCATAATCCAGCTAATAATTAAATTAAACTTCTTTCAAAATAGAATTTTATTATAATTTCAATAGTCGAGATTGTCTGTTGTACCCTCAACGTCAGTTTATGCATTTCATGACGGTTTAATTATTGCAAATTGTCCCACCAAACTACACTTGTAGCCGGTTTAAACAATTCAGTTGCAAATTAGTGTGGAAGTTGCGCTTGAAATCCTACATAATGACCCCAGCCGCTGTAAGTTCGTCCTAATCGTCAGACTTGGCCAAGACTGGTAAGAATTCCATTGCGTAATGGGAAGATGTGATTTGAAATTTCCAATCTCGTTAGCGGCTGAAAGACTGAAATGGCAGCTCCTGAAGGCTGAAAGCTGCTAGGAAATTAATGGGGTTTGTAGACGTAATTGGGTTTTTATTGGTATGTAGAATAGGTCGTTATCGTCTGATTAAGACGGAAAAGTACTCTAATAAAGAGAAATGTACTTTGCAAGAAAAGCGAAAATGGCTTGAAGTAACACTTCAAAATAATACGAAGAAAAACGAAGATACTTTTCATTTCATTTATATAATATAAAAAAGTTACGAAGACGTCAATCTATCAATCTATCAATCTGTGATTGATAAACTTGGGTTTTATACTTTCGTTTATTTGTATTTTTTATTAAAATCGATGGACGTTTCAGATATTTTGTTTGTTATTTTTTTCACTCTAGCCTAGTACTTACTATTATTGACCTTTATTTGACATGAGAAATTGTTTTTCACTACCGCTTACTTAGTAACCATGGTCTGGTCACCTAATTTAATAATAAATTATTATTAACCATGGTCGATAATGAAATCTGTCACTTTTTAAAGAAACTTAAGTCTCCACATTATTTGAATCATTGAACTCAAGAAAAGTGTAAAGTATAGATTTACAATTTAAATATGCCGTTTAAATTAAATAAGTACCTACCTAAATCAAACAAAACCAAATTAAAAATCAAAAGTGAGGTTGACAAACTGAAACGTCATATATAAAAACAAAGATAGTCTACTTTATTTTTGCGTATATTCAGAAACAATTAATGTTCATGTCAAAATGTTTGGAATTGACAATATATATTTTTATTACGATTGGAATTCAATTGCTAGTAGTTAGAAAAAATAATATATATACCACGGTTGAGAAAACCATTATTGACCAGCGCCTTATGTCCCTCGGTTGCTTTGCACCTCGGGACACAATTTGGCACTAGATCCAATAATGATAGTCTTCTTAACTTTGGTATATAATATACTACATATAATATACTCAAGCCTTCAAATACAAATATTATTAAACTCACGAGAAGTGAAAGTTATGGATTTATAAATTAAATTTGCCATCTAATTTATATAAGTAAGTCAAAGAAAAACAAATCAAAAATCAAAAGTAAAGTTAACAAACTGAAACATGCGATATAAAAATAATTCATTTTTATGAATATTAAAAAGCAAGTAAATATTCACGTCAAAATCTTTGTTATTATCACTATAATTTTTTTAGTAGGATTGGGATTATTGATTTTCATCTAATATCCCTCGACAATTTGACGCTAGATCAATAATGATAGTCTTCGCAACCTTGGTGTATAATGTACCTACTATTATTTAAATATTTGATTGTTGGCAAATGTATAATTTAATTTTAACCTATTATAATATCCTAAATTTGGAGTAGAAGAGAGGGGGGGGGGGGGGGGGTGTCAAAATCAAAAATAAGAATTCATAAGTGAAACAATAAAATTTTACTTACATAGTTGTACTTGAGGTCTGGATGCATGTAGTCCACTCCTGTAACAAAAAACACGGATTAGCTAAGTTTATTAAATAAGAAAAAGAATTAATGAAAGTAATTCTTTACGGATATTTAGTTTAATATTTATTAATCCTTCTTCTACTTTCAACATTTTTAAAAACTTTAACGTAATAATAAATAATAAAATTGAGTAGTAGGTTTATTAAAGTACTTATATTATTCACTAGCGAAAACGAGTGTTATAAATTATTCGAGTCAATAATAGCTATTCCATGCGAGTGGAATATTACTATGAGTATTTTTAATGTGAAACTTAGGATTTTTCATATTTATGGCTATGGCTTGATGTTTGATTGACAGTAATGTATTTGCTTGTCTCAATTAAAATAAAACTTAGGGAACGAATTTGATATTTGCTTTTTTGTGTTATAAAATTTTCTGACAGGCTTGCACCAAGTGCAACAATAATTTAAGAATCGTTAATAAATTTAGAAGTTATGGTAGAATAGTAGAATGGTCTGCTCGATCACTCTATTTTATACATCTAGTTTTTTTTTATTGGTGACCTTTAAAATAAGAAGTTACGAAGGGAAAACCTTCAAAAATTCGATCAATTAAAATTTCAAATACAAAATATTACAATGGAATCCTAGACCATAGTAGCAAATTTGGAAATTGATCACTTATAGTCAATCCAGACCTTAATTCTGTAACAAATTAAAAAAAAAAATCGTTTTTAATTTATTCGAGTTATTAGTACCCTTAGGGCCGGTACTTTTGCTCCTGATTAAGCTAAAATAACGACCGATTAAATTTAAACAACCATTTTCAGTACTTTTCGTACCGATTAATATTTAACCATTGATTAAAAACTCTTATGACTGATTAAATTTAACAGCACGATTCTAGTCTGTTAAATAAATAATCAGCCGTTATCCGTAACCTATAACTGAGAATTTGACAATTCATCTAACAAATATGAATCTTGAAGAATTAAATAATTTATTTGATGACGATGACGAAGATATAATTCCATTTATATACAATATAAAATCGTATACAATAAGAGATCGTCCAAATTATATAGAAACATGCACTGATGAAGAATTTTATCATAGATTCCAATTTTCAAAAAATACAGTGATGAATAAAATTTTACCTGCCATAGAACCCTTTCTAAGAATTAATTCAAAAAGGTTCAAAAATAATAAAGTAATTATTTAATCGTTGACAATATTGTAATCATAATTATTTATAGAGTTCATGATTTGGATGCTTTATCTCAATTTCTTATCCATTTTCAATATTTTTGCATTTGACACGTTTGACACAAACAAATAAACAAATTCAACTGACAGGTAGTAACTTTGATTTACGTTTGCACTTTCAAATTGTTTTTTGTCTTCTTCTACATTTTAGAAATAATCAAAAGCGTACGTTTGTTATAAGTTCATGCAAATTTAGGGATATTTTTATTGTATTGCCAATTCGAGTTAATCGTTGGTTAGTTAATCAGTTAAAAAATTTGTCAAGAAGTACTCACTTCTATTTAATCATGATTAAAAGATGTGATTAATTTAACAGTAGATTATCTAATCAGTCTTTTAATCAGAAGCAAAAGTACCGGCCCTTAATATCTATGTCTACACCTTTCTCTCTCACTCATCTACCCAATTCCAAATTCTTGCTACATGCAATCTTACTGTCAGTGTCAAATGTCAGTTGTCATATTTGACATTTAATCTAAAGCTGGTAATTAAATACAAAATACAAAGTTACAAAGTATATTTCAGGGCTAATCTAAATTACCGATCAGGAAATCTGCCAGGTTACCTACAAATTGAACGTCATGTAGTAATTTTTTTTAATATCTACGTTTGAAGAAAAAACAGCATGTGTCATTCAGAGTAAAAGTGTCTTTGTGTGCCTCGCATGTAATTGTCCAACTCGCTTCGCTCGTCATGCAAACTTCCATGCTCGCCACACAAGTATCACTTTTACTCTTAATAACACAATATACAATTAAGGTTAGGTATAACGGTATAAGTTTATATATTTATTTTTTATACAAGATCCTAGACCATATGTTCATACGTATTACTTAGTTAGTTAGACTGCATAAAATAGAGAGAATTGGATTTAGAGCCTCAGGTTGTCACATACAAACTACAGTTCACAATTAAATAACGCCTGCTGATTAAGCCAAACGAAACTAACAACAGCGAAGGGACAATGTGATTATGATGCATGTAGATTCAGGCCTTTGTACGACATATTAGCTTTGCGGCTACACAAGGGCTCAAAGGCCAATGCGTAGGTGGATGAAATATGAAATGAAAATTGGATGTACATAAAAGATGCTTGAGAACATATAATTTATTTAAATATGAACAATGTGGGAAAGGGGCTTTAGATTTATACCTACCCTCATATTGTTTTATCATCAAAATGAACATTGACAATTTCTATTTGCATATAAAAAAAATTAAGCCTCTCTCTATAATGAATTCATAACAGTAAATGTAACATACAAAACTCATTCAAAAATTTGTTTTTCTATTTGCCTCCCGCCTATCAATGTATAAATAAGGGATGTATTGTTTTTGGTCAAATTTCTCGAGTGTGAGTTTTCAACATATGAGCACGAAGTAGGGTCCCTAGAATACGATTTTACTATTTTTACTGTGATGTCTGTATGTCCGTGTGTGTGTGGGGGTGTGTGTGTCTGCGTGTGTGTTTGTGTGTGGGTGTGTGTGTCTGCGTGTGTGTTTGTGTGTGGGTGTGTGTCTGCGTGTGTGTTTGTGTGTGGGTGTGTGTGGCTGCGTGTGTATGTGTGTGTGTCTGTGACGATTTCTCGTCCACGATAACTCCAATACGGTGTATATAAAAAATATAATATTTGCTATTTAAGATTTATTTTTAAATATGTTGAACTGCTTAGATTTTGACTACAATTGCTTAACCGGAAGTAGTACTTTTTTTGTAAAAAGACGACTCTAAATTCCATTTCTCCGCGAATTACGTTATTATTAAATGTAAAAATTATTTAATTTTCTACCGGCCTGCATAATTGCACTTTATATATAACTTCCAGCTAAACAGAAAGAAATATTAATTATATTAACTTTGCACATCGTTAAAGCTAAGGAATTTCTATAAAACAGAGTTTCTGACGTTTGATTTACACAAATTTATAAAATTGAGAATCTAGTTATAGTCTGTTTCAAAATTATAAAGAATGTACCTATTTTCGTAATGATACGGAATAGGTTATACCGCATCACAACCCCCGTTGTTCCTTTTAAATCAAGGACTAGCAAAGTTTGTAGCGGTACTTTCTCAAAATTTCATTGCAACCCTATTCTGTTATTCTTATAGTCCGTTTATAAAGCTATACCTACAATGTAAGTCAAAACAGGTAATTTTGCATTTATCTTAAAACACTATGCTTCTTTACATTCTCGTTCTAATATTTGCATTAGTCTCATGAATTATTCTACTTATTTACACCGGAATATTCTTTAATTTCTGCGGTGAGTGCAATAGTTATTTCCCTTAGAATTAGCTTAGGTTTTTTTCTACTTGTTCTTGAAAGGTAACTTGTAGTTGGAGCTTGGTGAAACATGTTAAAATTATAAAATTGTAATATAAAAAACATTTTATTCTAATGTGATTATGTCCGTTTAAGGAAAACGCACTCCTTTGATTTTTGTCGCAACAAACAGTCGCGACTATGACGACAAAAATTTCTAGTAAAATTCTGGTTACTAGTGGTATTATACAGTGTATGCAAAGAAACGCGGAACATAGGACTTTAATATGCGATTTCAATAAATTGCGGATACTCTCTCTCCTCATAGATTTAGAGCAAAACTATAATTACAAAGTTGTTCAAAATTCAATTCTACGTTAAATAAAATCATAATTGATACACGAGTAGGTCTGCAGTACGAAATTTCTTATATATGAAATATAACATTTTCTTTTAAAACCAGACAGCAATGTCTAATGCTATTGCCTCATTGAAAATATTTTTTTTTAAGTGATTATTTAAATTTGATTCTGGTAATTCATATCCTTGGTTATATTTTCCTCTTTCGTGACATTTCTTTCCATATCCAACTATGTATGTCCAACTCGTTCAGTTTACAACTGGTATCGTATTTTTGACAAGGAGTTTCATTCTAACAGACACAATGTGATAGATCTGTTTTGCAATATTGAAATCGGGACGTTTTACCGATATCAGAGCACGCTGCTTTCAACAAGAATGAAATGAAGATTTCACAAAGAATAGAACAAAAGCCTGCAGTGGAAAGAGTTGACTGACGACTAAAAAAAAGAAGATTATCCCTGTCTTTGAAATATCCTCAATATTCTATTTATAGTATTCAAATTATTGGTGGTACTACCACAATAGACAAAAAGTATTTTGAGACCATTTTAACCATGTCTCTTCAATTATGATTGAACTACCTACACTCAGGACTATTTATACAGGTGTCCCAAATCGATAGACAAAATACGTTTTTCTTAAGTTGTCATATTATTTATAAAAATAGAATCGGATTTTTTTATATAGTTGAATAGCATAAAAAAGCTCTATTCAAAATTATCACAACTATTATAAGCTCTATAAAAAATTAAAGTTGACACTGATAATTTGAAAACGGTAAGCGATAAAAAAATATTTGAGAATCCCCGTAAATTCATTAAAAAAAGTGTCTGAGTAAGGTGCCTTAGACTAGGAATAGTGGGGAGACAGGGCATGCTGTGTAAGTCGCCGTAAGACGGAATTCAAAATCATCAGAGCGATTTTGAGCCTTAATGATATGTCAAAATCAGCTGAAACAGGCTAACCGACCAGTTAAATACTGTACAATTACAGTTGTCCAAATAAATACTTGATTATTCATGAATCAACACATAATTTTATTTTATAGATGTAAATACATATATTCGTATGAAATAACAATAAACAATACAATACAAATTATACTAAAAATAATAAATATGTAAAAGTGTAAAATTATAAAAGTTGCATTTTCTCTAATCATTCCATAGTAGCTGGTATAATATTATATTGATCTACAAAACCATGTTCAAATTTATTTAATGGCAAATTTTCCGCAATATGCGAAATTGTTTCTATTTCGGCACCGTATTCAAAATTTCCAAGTAGGGTTACGAGATAATCTAATTGGTTGAAAGTTTTCCTGATGATATAGTATATTTGATCTAACTTTAAATTAAGTTTCTATCAGCTACTTTCATAAAAAAAACAATAAATATATAGTTAGCTAATTCCATATTTAAGCCGGATTAAATTTTCTGGCGTTAGTGCTAGTCACAAAGCAGAATAAAACCTGAGTTTAATTCGGAGTTAGCTACTTCTCGTTTTAGTTACTACTTTTCCCGCTTTACGTTTGTCGCCCCAAGTCAACTACTTGGTATAATACTAAAAATGACTAAATTGAGAATTAGTTTTGTGTTCTGGATTTTTAATGACCATCTCGATATTATAATATTCATTGTTATCTTTTGGAACTATACTATCCCAGAAATAATTATAGTCAATTCACTTTGAACATGAATATATTCTATAATAATCCATATAGATAAAATCATTCATTTCTTGATATATATGAAAAATAAGGATTTTTGTAAGTATAGCCATTTAAAAAAATAATAGAATAGATGTATAAAAAGATTGCATTTTTTGATACAAATTCGAATATGGGAAAAGTTTAACTACTAATTACTAATAAGCATGTACTATTATTTTAAATTTTTTAGAGTATTATAAACAAATCTTCTTAGAAATGGAATAATAATAATAAAAATAAAAGGACAGCATTTCATTTATTGTGCGTGATATCGCTTTTAAAATCGAGATTTAAAAAAATATTCAGGACTTAAATATATAATATTTTAAAATTTTATTGTAACATTTTAAACACGCCAGCCTTTTAAATTATTAATATTTTGAAATCAGTTTCATGTTCTTTTGTGATATTAATAATATATTCTTAGATTTGATGTTTTATATGTGAATTTGAAAGAGGAATGTTAAAGTTTGTATGAGATTTATGAATTTTAAAAATCGTACGCCTACTGTACAAGTTATTGATGTTTATTTCCAACTGACTATAATTTCTCCAATAGTAGCGGCTATAATGTCTTTTATCTGGATATAAAATACTTGCATGAAATATTGTGCCAGAGATAAATAAAATACAAATTATACCCACAATGTTATTTTTGTCAAATTTGTCTCTTCAATCACTTTTGTAAACACAAAACCTTTATCCGTTGATCAACCTTTGTTGGTTTTAATTTGAAATTTTCGTGGAGGATATTGAAAACATCTTGAGTAAAATTGTCAATTTTGAGGCAAGATATCGGTAAACAAGTCTTGCAGACCTCAGCACTTTAACAAGTCTTGTGTCAATGTTTACTTTGTATGAAGTTATGTACTTGTCTATGTGTGTGTGTATTGGTTTTCACTTATATCTACAGGCATGTTTTCTTCATAAAACCCCAGCAATAATCAATATGCTCATGTATGGAGCTTCATATTCACAAGACGGAGATATTTACATCTTAAAATTTGCATATATTGTGGAAAATAAACGGGAAAATAAACAAAACTAAAACTAAGTTTGGTAGATCAACAATAAGAATATTTATTAATGTACATAAATATATCAGAGCTCTTAACCTTTCCAGTTCTTGAAACTTGAAAGTTTGGCTTGAGAAACTAAGGACCGGTTTTTTCATGTCCTGATAAGTGTCTGATAAGTCTCTGTTAAATTAATCCTCATGATAACCACGAATTTCGGTTCGTCAATACCATGTTAGTGTTACCAAGAGGATAAATCTTAGATGACAGCTAGTTTATAAAATTTTGCCAGTAGGATAAATTTACGAAGTTGGTCAAAATATGATCAATTGTGAAATATTCTGTAGCATTTGTCAAATATTTGACTATTTGGCAGTAAATAGGAACTTTGACAGACGAATGAAAAACGGACCCGAAATCCAGAAAATTTTAAGCCAAGTTTTAAAAATAAACAGTGTATCAAAAACATATCGACAAATTTCTAGGAATTGTAGAAATATCAAAAAACTCGTTTTTTTCAGGAAACATGTCCGCAATGAAGTTACTTAGCAATGAGAAACATATGATTTATAAAAAACTAACATTATTTTCCTTTATATGACATATGAATTTCAAATATTATTTGACTCACTAAACTCCAGAGAAATGTAAACTATGGTATAATAATTTTAATTTTGCGTTTAATTTAAATAAATAAATAAAATAAAAACAAATCAATAATCACAAGTGAAGTTAACAAATTGAAACGTTAGATTTAAAAATAATTGCAATCAACTTCATTTTTGTGCGTATTAAGAAACAAGTCAAAATCTATGTTATTATTAAAATAATTTTTTTGGTAGGATTGAGATTTACATGCTAATAATAAAAAAATAATATATCTCAATCTTGTCTCTAGGTCAATAATTTTAGTCTTCTCAACCTTGATGTATAATATGCTATTATTTTATTTTTATTTGATTGGGAAATACATTATTTGCTTTTACAGAACCATTTTAAAGAAAATGGTAACCATTCTCAATACAAATTGTAAATAAACATACAAAGAAAATGAATGTTGAGATAAATTAGTTAAGTAACAATACTAATTGCCACAAATGAATTGTTGTTGGTCAATTGTTTTTCGGTTACTATTTGATATCAAACTACACTATTTATACAAAAATAACTTTCTGGTGAATATTTGGTTGCATATAAAAAATAAATCATATAAGTAACTTAATCCTAAAGATACTAACGCCGGAGGCCTAGGGAACGCTCAGCGTAGCTCTCTAGTAAATAATCGAACTCGAATTCAGGTTGCTGGATTGACTATATTAAGTTATTTTGGATTAACAATATTACTTGTATATATACTAATTATGTTAGATCCCATCCCTTATTGCATCATACTCTAAGTAACTTTCCATTGCTGATCAAGCATATGGAATCGGGTGTCAACCCCATGCTGTAGAATTGTAAAACAAATCAGATTGTGTAGAGACACAGTAGTATAAACATCTGTATATCTTAGCCTGTACTTTACCTTTTATTAATTTAATAAATCTTTTTAAAACCATAAATCTACGGTTCGTTGATTTAATTTACTCATATATGAACATATATTATCCTGCTTCTAAATTAATCCCCTTTATATAATACATGTATAGTGCATATAGTATACAGGGTGTTCGAAAAATAGGGGGCCAAATTTGGAAAATATATTAATCAACCCAAAACAAGAAAATAATCCTAATATACCCATGTCCGGAAATGAACCATTTCGGAATAAAACACTCTTTTGTTTGAATTTTATTTTTTGTAATGTTTTTTACTGTCAAAATTACAATAGTTACGTCAATATTTGTAATTTGTTTAATCACATTTCCTTAGCAACTGTCAAAATTTGTTGTCACCGTAATTAAATTATTTTGTTATTATTTTGAAGCTTTTCTATTAATGTTGTATTGTTGGAGATGAGTTGATAGGACTTTATTTTTTGTCTAACATATTAACGGGAAAATTGTATCTACATTATCTGGAAAATAATTTACCAAATTTAATGGAGAATGTTTCACGTGGCCTCCATGTTCACTAGACTTGAATCCGTTTGATTTTTATTTTTGGGTTCATTTAAAGAGTTTAGTTTATTCGACGCCCATTAATAACGTAGAGAATTTGCGGCAACCAATTATAGACTGTTTCAATAGTATAAGACTAAAACCAGGAATATTCGAACGTGCCCGACATTCAATGAGAAGACGTTTAGAATGTTGTATACAAGTTCAAGGAGGACATTTTGAACAACTATTGTAATTTTGAGAGTAAAAACATTACTGAAAATAAAATTCAAAATTCAAACAAAAGAGTGTTTTATTCCGAAATGGTTCGTTTCCGGACATGGGTATATTAGGATTATTTTCTTGTTTTGGTTTGATTAATATATTTTCCAAATTTGGCACCCTATTTTTCGAACACCCTGTATAATAATAAATTATGTTACATGGTATCTATTTTACTCCAAGAATATGCGCATCGTATAATATATGATACTTTAAACTTAATTTTAACATTATTAAAATACACCCGTAGTGTCTCAAATACATTTTACTAAGAAAAAGAATATAGGTAACGATATTAAACTTTTAAAGGAATGAAAATTTATAGCATATGTTACACTACAAAATTTCTTTATGGAATTTCTATATTAGAATACAAATTTTAATATCAAAGTTTGTCGAAAATTCTTGAAGAACACATTGTAGTTCAAAAACATGTATGGAGATTTTAATAAATAAAATAGTTCCAATATTTCTTGAATAATCGTAGAATTCTTACTGCACCTCATGCTTATTATGTAACGTTTTTTGTATTTTGGTAATAATGACAAAATAAAAATTTAGATCTATAGATCTAAAAAAATATTGTTACTATTGAAAAAAGTGTACGTGAGAAAAGAAATCTCTTATTTTTTGTGCCTACCAACAGCGATACTTATTGAGAACTGATAACCTTTGTTCTTTGGCTAGAATTGAATAATATGGACATAACGAAATGTAATTCCAGCAAGATAGTGCTATATGCCACACAGCGGGTAACAGTGGAATTATTGCGAGAAAAGTTTTCAGGTCGCGTTATTTCGAAGAAAGGTAACATCAATTGCCCAGCAAGATCGTGTGATATATAGCTCTTAGACTTTTTTTTTTTGGAACTACGTTAAATCTCTGGTCTATACTAATAAGCCAGCAACAGTTAACGACTTAAACAGAACATTATTCGAACCTGATGAAGAGAGGAATAAGCGACTGATGTTGGTGATGGAATAAATAAATAAACAGGAATGCAGTCGGAAAAATTTATTTGGCTAGTCTAGGCCAACGTTTCGCTGCCTATTGCAGCTTCTTCACGGCAATGGTGAAAAACAAATTGTTGTAAGCAAATGGGAAACAATAATTGTTTTGACAATTCTTTTTACAGTAAATAATGTATACTTACAGACTAAAAGTATATATAATGTGTCAATAAATATAAAAAATATAGATCAACCATGTAGTTGTCGATGTATAAAGAATTTTTTTTTAAATTTGCACACGTCATTATTCGAACCATTGCTAAAATCTAGCTCGAAGTTTACTAAAAAGTAATCCCAAATTGGGTCTCTCGAACCGTCACTTGCCAACGATCCGCGCAGGTCATTTAAACGATATTATTTTCAAAACATAATGGTATTAAATGTATTTCGCAAGTAGCAATTAAAATTATTGCTATAACTCATGTATAAGTCTCTATATTAAATTTAAAAGATTAGGCGTACCAATTGATAGACCCTGTATAAAATATTTGCGACTTAAATGTCTTAAGGTATATACCTTTTAGCTATGCCTATCAAGACACGAGTATAGAAGTGTAAGAAGTAATGTAATATAAAAACAATTTATATTTAAAATTTGAACGAAAAAACAAGTTGTCTTCTTGTGTGCAACAAAATAACAAACTATTTTCACATGCTTATTAATGACAGAAGTTGTAAGGAAAACAAAACAAAAACAGTGTTTACTATTCCTAATCACGTGTGTCGGAGTGCCCTAGTTACTGCAAGTTTGCACAACTTTCAAATTACTTTGTTATATTATCGAACACGGAACATCGAATTACAAACTGGAAGAAACTTTTCTCCTAAACACCCAAACCATTGTTAAACGATTCGATTAAAATTTTTGTGGAATATTCTTAACATTCTTTTTAAATTGTTGATATTTTCAAATACAGTAAAAAAAAAATATAATGATATCAAAGCAGAATAATTATTTCACTTATAACTTGTAAATTAATTTATTAGAAGCTCTTAACCGGCAAATAATGTGCAAGTGTCTTTCAAAATCACGTTATTCACTGGATTATTATTCTGAAAGTTAACATAAAAGAATTAATTATTTATATGTTGGTAGCAATAAAATAGTGATTATTGAGTTCTTAGCATAGACGTTTAGATAAGTTGAGTATGATGCACAATTTGTACACGTTAGAGAAGTATAAGAAAACATATTTGGAATGTCACGGCCATTTCAAAATGTCAAAATTTGATAAGTAGGTTTGTAGTGAAAGATGCCTCAATTTTGTCGTGTAGTTTGGATGTTCCAAATAATGTGGTAGTGGTGATTGTTTGCCTTTCTATACATTTTCCTCTGTAAATAATAATAGAGGAATAATTATTTCTCTAGCAATAGAAAGAAAAAAATAGATAAATGTGTTAAGGAGAACTCATATTTTTAAAGCACTTTATTTTGTTAGAGGTATTTTATCTATTGAAGTTAGATGATTAATATTGTAATTAGAAATAAGGTTTAAATAACGCTAAATATTTTAAGCATTATAAATTATCGGTTATATTCACAAGAATTAATAATCATTCGTCATTTCATTTTACAAAGTAGTTCACTCGTTCTCTCACTATACGAGTATATGGCCAACGATCTGAATTTACAAAATTATTTATTTCTTCTAGCTCTAGATCCTCAATTTTTTTCAAATCATTGAAAATATCTCTTTTGAAATGTTATTATGTATATATAAGAATTGACAATTATAAATAAAAAGGAAGAACTCGTGGCTTTTCGGAATAATTTGGTCACTATTCAAAACCAGAACCAATTTATTTCGAAGTTCAAGTTCCCAATAACATATCTATCTGATAAAGCTAGATATTCTACGAATATATTACACTGAGGTGGAAAGACGGATTTTACGTTTATTTTACAGATATATTTTATTTCATATTTTATTCGTACTTGGAAACACCGTTGAAAACAAATTGTCAGTAATTATTGTTTGTAGTTTTTTCAACCTTTTATAGATGATTATAATTTATAGTATTTCAGGTTATAATATAAAATGAAAAGAAAACAAAAAACAAACGTTGTTAATATCTCTTCTTTGTTGTTTGTCATAAATAATTACGAAGCGACAAGAATAATCGTTTGGTTGTCGCGATAAATTGTTGTTTACAGAAAAATAAACTTTATCTAGCCATATTTCTCCTATAGCACTTGAGCGTCTATTGAAGAACGCTCTAGGGATTCCCAACACTACAAGCATCAATTTTTAAAACTTTTCTCTTTCCTTTTTCTTTCACTTGTATTCGGACCGAAAGTCGCCGGTAAATATTGTATTGCTTTTATCTTTTTATAAATTCTGTATTTCGGAATAAAATAAACATAGAAGCCGTAGCTTCAAACGAAAAACGAAAATGCATTTCAAGACATTGCATTACTTATTTAAAACTATAGTGACATTTTATTTCTAGTAGTTTCTTTGAACATCCCAAACACATATTCTTATGTATTATAAAATTTATATCTTAAGAGTATGTTATTGTTTGTTAACGACAAGAGGACAAGGTACGCAAAAGCATTATGAGTTGCTTTGGTAAGACAACAAAATTCGGATACAATATAGAATAAAAGCAATCTATTAATAATTATTTAAGGTACAAGGAATATAAGTACTTCTTTATTTAAGAAAAAAAATTACAGATCGAGGTATACGTCGAAGTCCTAATAACTTTTGAGGATGTTACGATGTACAGTCTATTTCACCGAGTTGATACTCACGTTATCAATTTCTGCTGCAAGAATTATTAATCTTTTATCTTGCATCTTTGTCGTATACTCATACTCATTATTTATTTTTTCTTGCTTAGATATACGAGCTGTGTAAATTAAGTCTGGCAACATAACGTTCTGGTAACACTTGAGACGCGGGACTTGGAGAGGAGGCAGGAAAACATGTTATATGCCTTCAGTATGAGTTTGAACTCGCTAGAGTCATTTGGTTGTTCGTAGCAATTTTTTTTGTGAAACAGTTTTTTCTAGTGCACTCTAAAAATGAGTAATGTCAATTTAAAATAACGGTGTACTATCAGGTTTTGCTTCACACTTGGATACAGTGTAATGGAAACTTGTACAAAATCTTAAGGAGAACTATGGAGACAGTATTATTTCAAGAGGCCAGGTTTTTCGGTGGTTTTAGGCATTTTCAGAAGTAAAAGTGTCGATTGAAGATGAAACACGCAGCGGAAGGTCTTCATCTTCAAGAACTGATAAAAATGTCGACAGAATCTGGGATCTTGTGCATTCAAATAATCGATTGACAGTACTGATTGATTGGGGAAGAGATAAATTTGACTCTCACCACTGTTCATTAGATTTTGACTAAGGCATTAGGGATGACAAAAACCTGCTCAAAAATGGTTTGAAAAAATGTGATTTTGGCCAGTAAAAACATTACTGTTCTCAGCCTCCTTATTCATCTGACTTGAGTTCTTGTGACTTTTTCCTCTTCTCCAGATTAGAAAATCATCTCAAGGAAACTTATTTTAGAACAATCCAGAACTTTTAACTGTTGTAACCGATTAGTTGAAGGTGCCTCCAGTATCCGAGTTCCAGCACTGCCATGAGGTTAGAAAAAACCGTCTCCAGAACTGTATGGATTCCCAAGGAAGTTATTTTGAGGGAGACAATACTGAATTGTAATTCTATCCGAATATTTAAAAAAGTATATGCTATCTGCGTACAACCATCGACAAAAATGACATAGAAATAGTGCAACAGCTATCCTGGAAATTTTCAAATATTTAAAAGAATTGAATATTCATTTATTTATTCATTGTGTGTTGGTAGTTTCGATATTTTATTCTACAACTCTGTATGATTCATCCATTATTGTATCAGTTTTAAAATTTATTTACTTCGAAAATCACACGATTTCACCCGACAAAATGATTTCGTTTAAACATTAGAGGTTACACTTCGAGTCGCAGCGCACGAACAATTGATTATATAAAAACAATTGTGGTTAGAAAGTATTTCTCTTTTATAAAAACTTTTCAACAATAAAACTATCCATACGTCTGCTTGTAAACAGCAAAAAACAAACTCATTTTTCCAAGATTGTCTATTCAAAAACTTATGTTCAAAACTTCCAATCCAATTATAGAAGGCGATGTCCAACAAAAGCTCAACAGGGCTGAAGAATGAAAACCTGGAGCGAAAGCCAAGAGCATATCTCTGCCATTGCGTATCCCGATCAAATAAAGAAATAAACAGAGACACCTACACAACAAACACGAGCATAAGTGGAAACTCGCTCATCGGCAGACAAATCAATTTAAGAAACCGTTCTCGGAAAAAGAGACGAGGTTTTAACTGGGGGAAATTGAACTTCGTTTAATAGAATTCACAATTGGAAGAAGAATTGCAAGTAGTTTTACAAGCGAATGGAAGTAAATGAATTGAAATTAATGAATATTTATTGAAATATTTAAATTGATGTGTACTTTAGAACTAAAATGGTTCTTCAACAATGAAAAGTCATTAAATTAATGTCCTATTATTTAAGGATTGAGATAAATGTCCTTACTACAGGCGATTTTGTTTCTGGCGTTTTTTCTAGGACGTTAAGAAACTCAAAATTGTTTCTTATCAAATGCACGGAAAACAAACTTAAATTTTAAAAGTAGCAAAAATATTTATTCTAAAAAATGCTATATACTGTCACAGTATATTCTGAGATTTCTTGCCACTGTCTATTTAGGGGCGGTTTTTCCACCTCTAGTTAAAGTACTGGTTACCTTAACCATCGGTTAATAGAAAAATATCACATCGAAATATTAAATAATGTGTATTTTTGACAACTTAGATCAATTTTTCGATGGGATATTTTTCTTTTAACCGATGGTTAAGGTAACCGGCTCTGTAACCAGAGATGAAAAACCGGCCCTTAAAGTTTAAAATCGATCAAAAAATAGATTCTGATGTAGTTAGCTCAATAAAATTACTAGTAAAAAAATCTGATTTCAGTTTTTAAATCTTTATTTACAATATAATTGAATTAATTTTCTAAAAATTATATATTTTTTATAGTAACATGATGGCAATCTAAATAATTGTATAATACATAATTATGTAGATGGCTATGAAAACGTTCTTTCCCAAGGTGCATATTACATTTTTCCCTCTATTAATCAGATCTAGAAATAAATATAACAATTCCCATTTCGACGGATGGCCTTGAAATAAAACAATTTCATAATTACAATATCGTAGATTAATATTTCTAAAATTTAAATTTCATTCAAATATTTGAAGCATATTAAATTCAACATTAAAATAAATATTTTTTATATGAATATGTCTAAAAGTAACGTTTTTGGGTTAAGATATTTGAACGAAAAGTTAACATTTTTAGCAGAGCACAATGTTTGATCTTGTTGATTGCTTTTCGGAATTGTATGAAAATTTGTTTTCGTGTGCAAAAAGATGCGAAGAAAGCAAAACTATTCAATTTATTCTCATTTTTATTTATTTACAATTTAGTGAAATTCATAAAATTCCTTTGGTAGTAAAACAATACTAAAGAAACCCTATTTTATCATATCATGTCATGTAAATTCGTCACTTTCTCTGTCATTCGTAATTTTAATCATAAGCATGAATTCACACAATACTACAATATTTATCTAACGTATGTTTTCTATTTGTTTTAATGTGGATTTAATTTAATGTTAATACATTTGAACAAAATATGTAAACGAAAACGCTCTCTAACTTCTATGATTGTTATATAGTCGTCCGAGAAATAGAATTTTTCGTCCTTGAATTATAAATAACTATTTTCTCTAACCCGGCATAAAGTGCATACTTTATGCAATATTTAGTTTGTAAAGAGTCACTTGTCGCGCCCTTGTGCTTGAAAAGTTTATGTTACCTAGAAACTAGTAGCCGTTGCACGTTTCATACACACATATTATATTAATATTTCGGTTGTAGGAAAAATATTGTATGCAACACGTGTATAACATAGTGTTTTTTATCTCGTGCTGTAATTTAAAGTTAGGTAAATTTAAACATCACTTGACTAAAAAATACTTAATAACACTAAATAACTATTTTATTTAATCATTATTTATTTTATACATAAATTTTAAGTTGGCTTTGCGGACCAAAAGTAATAACCATCAATAAAATGTTGTATTGATGCAGAAATGAACCCAATCTTGAGGTTGTTTAATATGAGGACATGAGAAACAAAGTTTTTCATTGTGTTAATAAAACATTGACACAATAAAACCAATTTTAAAATGTGATGAAAGACGTATCCCTTTTTGAAAAATAAAAAATATGCAGAGTAAGTAGCCGCTTGAAAATTAATGCAGCCAACACTAAATAATTCAAGATTAACTTAAACAAATGAAAAAAAATACCTTATATACACGATTAGTTAATTACTACTTCGATAAGTTTAAACTAATTATTTATGTATATACTTTATAAAAATGTAGTTCTATTTGTACACAGTCATAAGTAATTCAGTATCCATTTAACCTCTGCTCTGAGGACAGATGGACCACCTTTTGCTGAGAAGAGATGGACCAGAGGATTTTTATTGTTAAAAAGATCAATTCAACGGGTAAAAAGAAAAAAAACATTCCCGCATAGAAAGGTAGACGATCTAGTTGCTATTCCATGAGTTCTGAAGAACTGTTGTTAAATGGTTAATCAGAGGATTTTTATTGTTAAAAAGATTCATCCAACCGATAAACAGAAAAGAAAAACATTCGCGCGTAGAAAGGTAGACGATCTAGTTGTTATTCCATGTGTTCTGAAGAACTGTTGTTAAATGGTTAATTAAAGGGAGATTATACTGAAAGAGCTGAAAATTACGGAAACGAATATACGGGATGCATGAAAAATTAAAATAAAAGAACGTAAAGAAGGATGACAACAATCTATTAACCAGTTCATTTCCTCATAGTCTTTGCCTGGTTGCAGAAAAGCTAATCAAAAAAATCACCGATTAATTTGATGTTGTTACCATGGCCACGTATTAAAAGTACACTGTCAAGAAATTAATCATTAATCAAAATTGATAAAGCTTTGTGAAACCCGGGCTAGTCCATCTTATCCGAATAAAATAATTATTTGTAATTTTCAGAACATATTTTTTTTCCTTATATATATTGTGATCAATAAATTTCGTTTTTTAAATATTATTGAATATTACAGAGTAATAATAATTTTTCCAAAATGTAGTCCTTCTCACCCTCCACTTACCCTAAATATTACTTTTTGTCAAAAGGTCAACAGAAATATTACGTAATGTCGTTCTTTTATTTATTGAATAAACAAACCAATAAGTTGAGTGCAGTTGTTTAAAAATATGAACTGAACGTGGAGACCTATTGGAAACAAATAATATTCCGAACACGAGGCCGAAATCCTCTTTTCCGTACGGCGGGGTAGAAGCTTTGCTACACGCCAAATCCTTTATTTATTCCAAGAAAGCGAGTTTCTTTGTACTTACTATTGAATTAAACATAAGGATCACAGTGAAAGATGCCGTTCTGACCTTGAACCGAGCTCAGCTTTTAGATGTTGCTATTTTTGCTGTTGCCGTAAAAAGGATTGATTTTTCAAGTAGAATAACTTTAAAATTCAATTAAATAGTAATGGTAAGGTAATATAAGTGTGGCAAGGTTGATATTGAAAAAACAAATATGAATTTTAAATGAAGAATGTAGCGAGTGCTTCAATCATATGATTTTTTGCATTGGCCATTGCTATACGTCTGGTACATACTATTTTTCTACGGTCGTGAACTTTTATTTAGTAAAATTAATACTTTATAAGACTACAAAAATGTGAATCTGACATTTATCATTAGTGTTTTCAAATGAAAAAAAAAAATAAAGATGTTCTAAAATAGTTATCCCACGGAGAAACACGTTTACCAAACAATTTTAATTTTCACTAGTTGAAATATTCGTAAATGAAGAAAAATATGGATTTTGAACAGTGAAATTGTCTCAGAAAAGTATTAATACAAATACTTGTACTTAGTTGCGAATGGTTAAAGTTGAGACATCCACTCATCCAAAATGTACCTAATACATTACGTCATGTCACAAGATTTGTAATAAAGTAGTGTAAGTGGGGGAGAGATGGACTAGTAGGAGATACAGACTTTTGGTCTTAAAAGTACATTAGAGTCATCAGAAAAGTTTTAATTAAAATATCTGTATTTATTTGTCAATGATTAAAGCTGAGACAACCACTCATTGAAAATGTATTATTACATTACTGCATGTCACAAAATTTGTAATAAAATAAGGTAAATGGGGGGAGAGATGGCCTTTTTGTCTTAAAAGTACATTAGTCAAAGGTAATGTTAATTTGGTGTTTAGAGACAGTGTAAATAGCTGCATGAAAATTAATGCAGTGAACACTAAATAACTCTTAGATGAGGTATAACATAGAGATATGGCATTGCCCAAATATATTGTCGAAAGATCTAAGGTTTAAAATCGCTTGCAGCCAGTAGTGTGAGAACAGTGGACCAGTGAAGTAGTTATATGGAAAACTCAACCAAACAAATAATGGGGATAGGGGAATAACACTATGACCAATATTTCGTTCGTCTAACTGTAAGTGTGCACTACTCAGCTGGCGTTAGGCGATTCTCGAACATTCATGTTTTGCTTGCTCAGTAGTACGTAGCTATAGGAGTGTGCCATATCTCTATGTTATCTATAGCAAAAAAAAAAATTGTACCTCATATACTCAATTAGTTAACTATTGTTTTGGTATGTTTAAATTAATTATTTATGTACATACTTTATAAACATGTGTGACTTAACGTAACCTAAAATCTAAAAATGTGGTTCTATTTGTACACATTAAATTTAAAGGCACATTTAACCTCTGCTCTGACGACAGATGGACCACTCATGTGGAGGAGAGATGGACCAGGATTTTTATTGTTAAAAAAGATCAATCCAACCGGTAAACAGGAAAAAATCATTCGCACATATTAAGATAGACGATCTAGTTGCTATTCCATGAGTTATTAAATTGTTAATTAGATTATAAAAACGTCACGCGGGATGCAAGGAAAATAAAGAAAAATGAAAAGAAGGATGATTGGATAAAATGTGTAATTTGTGTTCACTGTTTGCACGAAGAGTGTAACACATATTGACAAATGACAACAATCTGTTAACTAGTTCAACTCCTTATAATCTTGGTCTGTCTCACCTACATAGTGGAGGACAGTTGGATTTTTTTGAATTCGAATAAAATACTTTTTAGTAGTTTTCAGAACATAGTTTTACTCTAATAGGTAAGCCTAGATTATAAATGATAAATAAAATTTATTTTTTAAATATTATTCAATATTATAGAGTAATAATTATTTTTTCAAAATGTGGTCCATTTCAACCCCACTTACATATAGGTACTATAATCTAAGACAAAGCATATAGTAGTAAGTAAATAAATACTTGTTATCTCCTTATGGGTAATATAATAAATTATTTTTGGGAGAAATTTCAAAGTGCATTGAGTGTTGCTAAGAGATGTTCTTTAGAATGTTAATATTGTAACTTTTCCACAACAATGTAGATAAATAGTATTTTACGTTTGTTGTATGAATGCTTTATTAATTAAAGTATATGAATTACATTCTGAAACGAATTGCTATGTGGGGAACTTGTAAAATACATTGCGGTATTGAAATTGGCGAACATTAAGTTACACGTGAGTTACATAGCTAGATTCTACAGTTTATAACTTCGTACATTATTCCTAGAATTAATACTGAGAACTCGGGTTAGTGTATTACCTCGGTGTTTATCAAGTCAAAGCTTAAACGATCAAATTATTATGCTGCGTATTGAGACTATAAATTGGAAACACATTCATAAATATATATGCGTTTGGATAAATGGAGAAGCGTAATATTTTCACTAAGGGACGGTTTTTCCATCTTTATTGAAAGTGCCGGTTACGTTAACCGTCGGTTTACAGAAAAATATCGCATCGAAATAGTAAATAACGTTTATTTTCGACAACTTACATAATAATATTTAGTTTTCTCCTAATTTCCCGGTAAAATGTTGAATTTTCCTAGATCTTGCGAATTTCGTTAGGTAAATCGTATTGATTTTTCAATCAGGTAAGTTCTATTTGAACTATATCAGATGACTTCCTGACCTTTACAAGTTTTAAAACTTCATTGACACTTTCCAAGTTTGAAATGAACCTTACCTAAATAATAAAAAAGTCACATGGGAACTAAATTAAATATGTTACACGAGTTGTAAAAAATAAGTAAAAAGATTGGAAACGTAGCATTCGATTTACTAACACTTGGGATGCGGGACTTGGAGATGTAGGTAAACATGTTATATGCCTTCAGTACGAGTTTGAACTCGCTGGAGTCATTTGAATTTTTGTAGCGTTTTTTTTTTCTTAAAACAGTTTTTTCTTGTGCGTTCTAAAAATCAGTAACGTCAATTTAAAACGGTGTGCTATCAAGTTTTGCTTCAGACTTGGGCACAGTGCAGTGAAAACTTTTACAAAACTTAAACAGACCTATGGAAACATTGTGATTTCAAGGGATCAGATTTTTCGGTGGTTTTAGGCATTTTTAGAAGGAAAAGAGTCGATTGAAAATGCAACACGCAGCGAAAGGCCTTCATCTCAGAGTGATGATAATGTCGACAGACTTTGGGATCTTGTGTGTTCAGATGGTCGGTTGATAGTACTGAATGATTGGGGAAGAGTTAAATTTGGTTCACACCACCGTTCATCATATTTTCTCTAATTCATTGGAAATGAGATTTTGGCCAGTAAAAATATTCCTGTGCCTCCTGAGTCTCCTTATTCGCCTGACTTGAGTTCTTGCGACTTTTTCCTCTTCCCCAGATTGTTAAATCATCTCAAGGTAATTCATTTTAGGACACTTCAAAACATTTAAACGTCTGTAACTGACAAACTGAAAGTGATTTCAGTATCCGAGATCCAGCACTGCCATGAGAATAGTAAAAGCCGTCTTCAGTACTGTGTGGCTTCCCAAGGAATTTATTTTGAGGGAGACAATATAAAATTGGAATTCAATTCGTACAATATAAAATCTTTTGTTTCAAACAAAATTTTGACTAAACAATTCAGTTAGTTAGGAGTTTAATATGCTGCTCACCGAAATAAACAGATTATTTTATAAACATATTTTTAGCATTACTCAGAAAGGATACAATCACATCCGACGTACTTACTTCTTTTTTGTAGAAGTTTAGGAGAATATTGAATTGAAATGTTAAAAATTTGTTTGAAACAAATGATTATTAATTTTGTTTCCAAAGTATACTTGAACGAAATTGAATAAAATCATTATTTTTCTAATTTCTTAGTTTATTTTCATTTTAATATGCATGTGTTTTATATCATTAGAAAGAGAAAAAAATCTCTATTTAACAGTAATAAAGGCCTTTTTAAGCTCCATATGAAAATTTAGTATGAATTTCTCAAACATTGTTCGAGCTCCAAAAAATTTGAAGACCGCTGTGAATCCCTCGTAAAAAGTGTCTTGCAAACTAGAAACTTGTATGAATTAAAACAAGAAAGTTGAAAAGACATTTTCGGGAAACAAATACTTGATTAAAATGGTTAACTAATACGGCAACTTTGCCCCAATTTAACCGACTTCGTATCTCTTAAGGTTTTCGAAATCCCAATGGTTAGCCTTTTAAAACGAACACCGATACACAGATGAATTTTGAAATACTCATGTTTCAAAACAATGCCTACTAACGTACAATATCTGCAAGACATATCGGTATTTTTATTTGCTTTAACGACAGTGGAATTTTAATCCTAGATTTCATACTTCACTAGTTCAAAACCCAAATACCTCTCTCATTACGTATGGTAATATTCAATAACTTTCATCATTATCATAGCCTAACAAATAAACCTAGAGAGCTTATTGACAATATGAGCTACAATTCCAGTTCAAAAGCGCTTTAATATCTCATATTGAAAACAGCATTGGGATTATTTATCCATAAACAATTGTGTATAATAAACAACCACGGGTCATTAGGCAATTACCCTCTCATTATGTGGGATGTAGGAATAATGGCGAACGTTGCGCATTTCCCAATCCATCGTGTATGTTGGCTGCACTGGATACATGTTACACAATATCCTGAGTGACGTGTGACGTCAGCACGCCACATAGTTGCCGAGTTTGGAACTAATAACGATCAGGGTACTAGACAGGCTGTAAGAACTTGCCACTTGCTAAGAAACTCAGTTTTTGTGGAGTAAATGTTTTTGTGAAATTTCAAACTTCGTAAGGGTAAATGCTAGAGGTGAATTTAGGATAACAAAATTCTGATATTGGGGTTTGTTATAGATGGCAGTTTTAAAGAAATCTTTATTGGTAATCGTACTCGTAAGATTGGGAATGGCACGATAATAATAAAAATGTAATTTGTTAATTATTATCGAAAATATTAGAAAATGAATAAAATTTGACTTCGGAAGTTATTTTATGGTATATTATATATTAACAGATTCTAGAATGAGAAATATGATCATATTTTTTTCTTCAATTTTATGATTCTTTACAAAAACTAAAAATACCCGTATTTTTTAAATCGCTTAATTATTGCTAATTCCGGAGAAAAACAATAATAAAAGTTTGGAGAGGGGATATGTGACGTAACGTAGGAGACTTAGATAGAGAATTTGAAATCATTCAAGAGAACTCATCTATCATAGAAATAATGTACATTTGGCACGAGACTTCAAAAATCATAGGACATTGACAATGTTGATAGATGAGTACAGACATTTCAATGTCAACCAAATTTACACCAAAACAATCTGTTATGTAATATCAAAAACAAAATATTTTATTCTATGAATTACCTGTATTGATATCTTATACATTGTTTCATTAATAGTAATAACTAATTTATCACTAACAACATTTGTTTGATATCATTAAGAAAAAAATTAGGTTTATTATTTTCCCACTTTTAGCATTGTAAACTGCTGTATCATACTTATATGTGACATCAGAGTTATGACGCCGTTATATAAATTTTAATTTCAAAAACTAATTTCAATGAAATTATAAGATAATATATAATTTTTGTCATTACTGTTGGTAGTCACAATGGTTAATTTTTAGTTTTTATACTTTTTTTTCTTCAATTCGACAATGGTCATATAGCCCATTCATCTGTCTATGTCAGTATAAATAAAATGTCGATAGAAAGTGCTACGTATTTCAATATATAATGTATCACTTTCCTGACTGTTATGTAAATAACAATTTTCTTCAAACGTCTTAAAGGTGACATCTTTTGTGGCGTGATTCATAAGGTTGAAGTTTAATTTCTACGCCGCCACAGTATAAGTAAAATAAATAAGTAATCATAGAAACTATAAAGAATCAGCCAATATGAAATAACTTGCACAATATAAACCTATAATATCGCTCTAAATGTCACTATCCGACAAATTTATATTTATACCCTACAAATATTTCAATTTTAATTATGTGAATAATTATAACTTAAAAAGTAATTGAAAGTTAAAAATATGTTCCCATTTATTTATAATTAATAATTGATCAAGTTTTGTGACATCAGCTATTTATAAAAATCTGATGACGTCAAATTGCCTGTACTTTTTTCTTATACGCAAAAGAAATTCCAGTGTTTACTGGAAAGTGTATTTGCATTTTAAAAGTGGGCGTCAATCCACAGCCCACTCTTCTGAGAGTGATCTGTAGTTTACAATAGATTCCAATTTTCAAAACATTCCCACAAATCGAACAAACATTAAAAGTTCTTGTAAACAAACCTCATCACGTTTATTACATTTATATGAAATAAATTTTCACTGAAAAATATATTTACAAGGAAAAAATAATATTATCGATAGTTTCCATTAACATTTTTTATATGTACTCGTATATTTACACAATTTCTTTCTATTTTATGTTATGATTTATAAATATTCATTTTGCGATTCACAAAGTTATGTGAATCATACCTATATTCTACTTCTTGTAGTTGATCCTCACGTCATCAATTGTAACCATGTAGCGGAAGGGGATATGATGACATCACCTTGTCGGTATAAATCGTATGATTTTAAAAGGAAATAAACGTCAAAACTGACAGTATTATATACAAATATAACAATGGATGAAACATACAAAAAATTGTAGATTAAACTAAAGAAACTACCAATACACAGTGAACCCCAAATTGTCGACGACAAAATCACCTTCATAAATGACATTAATGACTTGAATAATATATTTAATATTTTTAATATTTGAAAATGTCCGCGGTTATACTACTGTTTATTTCATTTTTGTCGTTGGTTGGTTGCAAATAGCATATACTGGGAGTTTATGTTATCAGTAAACAGTAATTTTATTACCGTAGTTACAGAATGACAACAATGTATTGAAGCGTTTATTTTAAGAGTAAATATAGAGAAAACTTGACATACTTGTCACATTTCAAAATCAATCTGAAACAATGACTAGTAGGTTGATCTTTTATATTTTATAATGTAGTATTTTTTTCCCGTTTTTGTCATACCGTCTGGATCAACCAATATCTATTTCATCTATCATTTTATTATTAGGTACTTTTAATTTTACTGTAGGTATTATTTTGTAAAGCCGAATCAAATCTACACTGATCGACAAAAAAACAGTTATATTTTTTAAAAAATGTTTCCATTGTTTCTATCCACTAAATTATGAGATATATTTGAATTGCAATGTAAATTCAAATATTAACCTTGTAAAAGATTTGACTTGGATTTATAGATACATACGATTATTTTGATATTATTAATTATTTATTGTTAAAATGAAATTTTGACGAATTTGTTTAAAGTTGATTTCAACAGAGGATGTAAGGGACATGTTGGGTTAAGATGTCGCATTCGTAGCTGAGGAAACCCAACCTATAGAAACCTTAATTGTTTGTATTGAATTTGAGTCTAGAAGGAGAATGAAATATATCGGACCAAGAAGGCATTGCGCATCTAATTACTAGCGTGCAACAACGAATGAGACATGCATGGTATTAAAGTTAGAGGTAGCAATTTACGATATTGGTGTTGAAATTTGTTGCTCATTGTGTTAAAAACCTATATTTTCTTCAAAAAACACTAATTTATTTGACAGAAAAAAAGGAAACGTATTTTTTTTAATAATGTAAGTGTCCTGTTTTTTCTTGTCGAGCAGTGTATTTCGATGTGTATAGGAGGAAGGGTCCGAAATACGAATGTATTGTATTTTCTAGAATAAATATTTTTCCTGCATTGAAAATTTAAGTTTGTTTTTTATATATTTGATAAGAAACAATTTTGAATTTCTTAACGTTCTTGTAAAGGCGCCAAAAACAAAATTGCTGTAGTGGCGAAATGTCTAGCGGCGGCCCTGTAGATATTGTACCGATTCGTGGAAATATATGAAAGTAACAACCCAACCCAACTTCAATTACAACTACCCTAACCATATAAACCACTACAAATAATCACCCAATACATAAACCACACCTCTCCATCAAAACACAACCATAACACCCAACTCACCATCATCCATAATCGCAGTAGTGATATTCTTCCCCGTGACGCCCTGGGCCCAGGCGGCCTCGACGTTGAGGTCCAGCCGCGCCTTGCCGCCGTTCTGCCCCGTGTTCTTCAGGTACCACTGGAAGGGGAAGTAGGGGTCGGTGGGGTCCCGGTGCGGTCCCGGGAGGTCTCCGCGCACCAGGTTCTCTACCCGGAACGGCTTGTAGCCGCGCTTCACTCGCACGAAGCCTTGTTGTTGGATCGCTGTGTGGACCTGGGGGAGAGAGGTGGTTGTAGATGGTGGACAATAACAAAGGTATTGAGGCTTTAATAGCCTAACAATATAAAAATATTGCTAATGGTAAAGCTGGCCATTTAGTAAGGGCGTCGACTACATGGGGGCATTGAGACTTCTGTCCCCAAAAAAAATTTTTATAGGGACAATGCCCCCAAGAATACATTTCCCTTAACGTACCATTTTTTTCGTCAGTAATAAAGCCCTGAATTGTTGTTATTTTAAAGAATTATTGTACCTCGTTCCATTTTATAGTAGTTGACTACTACCATAAAATGAGTGTTAGTTATACCCTTTATAATATTACCAGTGAATCCTCGCACCAATGTATCTATGCATACAAATTTTCATTTTAAAATTCTTACGACTAGTAATACAGCTACAATAACAGATCGATTATCAGCCAATAGGAATCTATATGACCGGTAATATTGCGCGTCTCAGGTTATACCAGGGATCTTTTTTTCAGATTTTAACAGAAATATCAATTTTCACGATCCTTGAATCTCGCATAACCCACAAATGATTAGCCGTAAAATTTACAAATTTGTTATATGCGACTGCTATAACATCTAGTTGTGCACCCTCTTTTTTCATTGCAATCCGCAATGCCAAAAAGGCACTTTGCTCGTAATGTTTTTTTGAATTTATCGCATAACTCAAAAACGATTAACCTTCGATTCTTGAAATTTTATTTATGTAATTACTATAACATCTAGTTATGCACCTCCATTTTTGGTTTAAAGTACAGTTTGCTTTTAGCAGAAACTTAATAAAAATAATAATTTACTTGGCTTTTATTTTTTGATACATTGACATTGACATTGACAACTGTCAGAATATGTTTCGTGCAAAATATGTACGAAATAAATGAAAACCATATCTCTTTCTTTGCCAGTTATTGAGCGATTAAAATAATTTGATGTAATGCAATAAGGAATAGTGATTTTACATTTTAACAAAATTTTTAAAAGATGATTCGAACGGAAGTTCGAAAATATGAATCGAATGAAAGTTGAAGAATAATTAGCCTTAGAATGACCTCACTTTGAAGTAAAATAAATTTATATAAAGTAAAGCAAAAAATGTGTATAATTTAGCGTATAAAGAAGTCATGTGGTGTCCACACCAGAGTTTTTATATTTCCTTATACGCTTAGGCTTTTTGTATAATTAAACTTTTGTGGTAAAATAACCCTTAGTAAGTTTTAGTATAGTAGCGCAGAAACTTTATGTTTGTTATGGGAGAAAAGGGAATAAATTCTTCAGCACGCCCAGGGCGTTGTTTTGTTTGCTTGTTTATCGAACACTATCGCATTCGTTCCAACGTATAAATCCGTCAGAACAAAAAATCAAAGCTGACAGAGTTCAGTCGAACGAAATAAATGCGCCCCTATATTTTATATACACACTATCGGGTTTATAGATCCGTCATTTTGACGAAACACCGAACCGTTTATTCTGATGGAACTCTCAACCTAAAGAGACATATATTTATCTACAACTGTCACACAAATGTTTTCGGTATAATAGTTATTCATATTTTTTATTTATTTTATTTCTAAAGGAAAACCAACAGTCAAAGCCAATTATGGGAGCTAAGCACCAGATTTTATTCATATATAAAATTATTAATAACATCTATAATGTCCCTGAAATTCTTTGCCAATTAAATTTTTACGTTCGGTCTTTCAATTTGGGAAGTTCGTTGACATTTGTTTGTAATTTTGCGAGAACTAACCACTACTTACATTCTCCTGTTAATACAATGTGCAGCACATGCAATGAATATTATTTGGACCTTGATTTCACTATTTCTTTGGGCAATTTCAAAATTATGCTATCGGAAATAAGTAAGTTTTGAATTTATACATGTACTATTTCTTAGTAATATTGTTCAATTTATGATTGTTATACATAGGTGTATTTATTTATATTTTTTCGTTGTTGTATACTCTGTACTTTTTATTTTATTTTATTTTATTCTGTAATTGGGGGTTAATCACTGTAGAATAATAAATAAATAAATAATAAAATAAATAAATATAGTAAACATAAATAGACGTTAGTAGTTGTATAATAAATACATATACAATATGATACACACTTGAAATAATGACACAATTAAATTTATGTAGACTAAGATTAAACAAATCGACATATGAATTCTTAATTCCATTGACAAGGGAGTGTTTGTTAAAGCGTTCAGAAAATAAAAGAGAGTAAATCTCGTAGACTTTTTGGGAATAACGCAGAAAAACGCCTTTTTACATCATTTTCAGTTAGATGAAGAAACTTATTTCAATGTATATATAAAAAACACTTTCACATGTTTTTCCCTGGTTTGAACAAAATAACAATGATAAATCAATTGTTTTTGACAAATGTGCGCTGGTAATTTTTCAAATAAATTATGACAATAACAAATAAATGATTATTATAAAAAAATTATAATCTAATGTGAATCCATATTGAAAAGTAACATTTTATGTGTCAAAATTAGAAAAAATATTTTATTCAATACTGGGCGGTTAATTAAACTTGCGACAAAACTTTTAATTCAATAACTTGAACTTTTAATTTAATGAACTTATTTCTATTACATTCTGTATAAAATCCTAATTTATAAATTAAATAATTAAAACATAAGGATTTATTCGAGGATTTATTATTGCAATTTTTTTTAAGAATTTTGCTAAAATAATGATAAGTATACAATTGAAATTTATATTAATTAATTTAATGTTCAGTATTTCCGTCAATTTTCGTTTTTAACGGAGAGCAGTTGGTACCCTGGCTGAATTTTCAACTGTCATGTTTTCCACAATTGTATAGTAGTGGTGAGTGTTATTGTGTGAAAAATTAAAGACAATACGGAAAAATTATGTAGAAAATCAATTATACAATCATAACTGCAAGTACGTATAATATTTTTAGTTATAAATATGAATTTGATTTATAAATCCTTAATGTAATATTTCTGATTTACTGATTTTGTTCTACGTTGCAACAAATAACGATACAACGTATATTCCTGCATGTAATTCGGGTAAACCACAACCACAACTTTGATTATTCTATTGTTGGTGGTTGACATAATTATTAAATCATATACCCACAAGGATATAATCAGTACAATAAAAATTGGATAAATATATTTTTCATACATTGATATACATAAAACTATAATTTAAATTTAAAAGTTTCAAAATATTTTGTGAGATTTATATAAATAATTAATTAATGTATAATGCAAAATAATTTTATTTAACTAATCAATGTTTAGAGATTATGTAAGGCATATTATTTATATGAGAGATGTATCTTAGAGGGGGCAGTTATTGTAGTGTAGTGCTGCTGTTAAGAAGTGTCAGTAAAATAAGGATTGTGTATAAAATTGTGGTGTATTATTTGTGCATGTGAGTGTACCTCATTGCCAATATTGATGTGATTTCTTACAATTAATTAATTAATTTTTAATATATGCATCAATTAAAATTTGGTTTTTAACGGAGAGCAGTTGGTATTCTTGCTGAATTTTCAACTGTCATTAGTTTTCCAAAATTGTAAAGTAGTGGTGATTGTTTTTGCATGACAAATTAAAGACAATGTGCGAAAATTACGTAGAAAATCAATCAAGTAGGTAATCATAACTGCAAGTACGTATAAATTATTTTAAATATGAATTTCTTTTATAAATCATATATATTTATACTCATATAATATTTCTGATTTCCTGTTTTGGTTCTACTTTGCAACATATAACGATACAACGTATATTCCTGCATGTAATTCGGGTAAACCGCAACCACAACTCTGATTACCCTATTGTTGGTGGTTGACACAATTATTAAATCAGATACCTACAAGGATATAATCAGTACAATAAAAATTGGATAAATATGTTTTTCATACATTGATATACATAAAACTATAAATCAAATTTAAAAGTTTCAACATATTATTTTAAAACATTTTTTGTTAATTATTACATAATTTAATTAAATTATAATAAATATAATTGAATGGCAATGAATTCTAGTTTGATTAGTGGCGCACAGGTGGCAGCACAGAGTTCTGTCAGTTTTCAGTGTTTCAATTGTTTTGTATACATTTATAGTGTTTTTGAGTGAAATATTAGCAGAAATAAGTGAAAAATATTAAAATAATATATTTTAAAACTACACTACTGTGTTGGACTCATCTCATTGTTATAATTGTAAGTACAAATGTTTATTCTTCAATGTTATTTAGATACAAATGTAGGTTAAAACAATGCATGTAGGAGTAGTACAGATAAAAATAACAATTACTTTTAATGTTTAATGTTAACACAATGTTACAACTGCTGAAAGTACAAAGATTAAATTAATACAAAATTGCAATATCTCACGATAAGCATTAAACGTACATTTACGATTCTTTAATGTAGAAATTTTCCAATTTTCTTCCCACGTAACTCTCCATTAAGTTTCCGCGATTTATTTGCTAACGCAAACATAAATACTAAATTACGTAATTGGCTCGTTTCTTCCATTTTCCTCTTAACGTCAAAAGATCAGCGGTCCCAAATAGCTGGTTTAACGGATGAATGATCAAAGGAGGCAATGGAATTTTTGTTTCAATTTCAAATCTGTTTACGTTTCGGACAATTGAGAGCTATGCGTGCCTATTTTACCGGCATTTGTTTCTCGTTATTGTTTTCACGGCATATGAGATCTTTTATCTCTCAATTGAAATTTTATTACAGTGTTGTGCATATTTTTTTGATAAATGAAATATGGAGGTGTATATAATCACCCTCTTTTGTTTAAGGATTTATGAATGTATGATAGGCGATTAAAATGATATATTGCTGTGAAATTAGCTGTAAATTGTGTAGTTACGACAAACAACAAGCAAATAAAATGAAAATGTAAAAATAGTGAAACTTAGATTAGCTTTTTAATGAGAGTTATTAATGTGAATAATTTATTATTGTTCATTGTAAACAAAAATATTTCAAAGCTTTGCTTTCTGATCTCGTGAGGATGTGCTTGCTGATGCTTTTATGACAGCCAACAAAATGTTTCATTGTTGAATTTAAAATATTGTTATTTTATTTATAATAATAACTAATTTGACAATAATATTGTATACTTTGTGTTATTGTTTTAATTTTATTTTTAAATAATTAAAAAATATGATGTCTCCAACACATTACCTCCCGTTACTGTAGTAATATATTCTATTTCTTTTTCAGTACATTTAATTCGTGCTCATATATTGAAAACTCACACCCGAGAAATTTGACCAAATACAATATCTCCGTTATCTATAAAATTTTTAACAATTTTTTCAATTTTTCTTTTATTAAATGAAAATATGAATGATACGCACATTTCTTTTTATTTATATGAGTATCGAGTTTTAAGGATAGTTTAGATTTTCAGAGATATTTCTAAAGTTGACTAATTGTTATTCTTTGATTTGTCAAAAATATCAATTTCGCTTCTTATATTAAAAGTGAAATGGATGAAAAAATTATGCATATAAGTAATACTCTAGTGAAATTTTAATCACACTTTGTAGTTAAGCCGTCGCTAAATCATTGTACTTTGAAGCTTAAATTTAAACCAAGCTTATTACTCAAACTCCGCGTAAGGGCCGGTGGAACTATTTTAAACACTGAAAGTAAAGCTTAGTTTTAATAATTAAGCCAAAGGGCATCAAGAATATACATATACGAAAATGAAACCGATTTCTCTTGGAAATTAAAATTAAGATTACGTAGTTATATAAAACTGATTTCCCATGTTAATCTCTTATATGCACCTTGAAAAAAATACTCCGTATGTATCTCGTACTGCAAAAGTGCTGTTACATCAATTATGATCTTATATGATGTAATATCAGGAGAGAGAGTATTCACAATACTTTGAAATTCCATATTACAGTCCTATGCTCCTATATTCCGCGTTTCGTTGCACATACTGTATAATATAATGGCCTAAATATTAAATAATTAAATCTATGGTATTAGTATACCGCGTACAAATATTTAATAAAAAATAAATAATAAATCTGTAATTTTTCAATTAAATTGCATGACAACATAAATATTTATTAAATTTATAAAAAAAACAACTGTCCAGCATATTACCAATGGAATGAAGCCCAAATTAAAACACCTACGCACCTCCAGTTTGATTATGGTATCCATGACAACGGTCCATATAGATCTCAATTCATTACATACGTACATATTAGCTTTGAGGCCTAATAATGGACATGTGTGGAATGTAGAGTATTGCTGTTATTAAGTCGTGGTTTGGAACAGTCATTAAATTGAAGGTTTGCAAACATTCCATCACATCAAAACGTAATAACAAAATATGGAAGGTATCACCAGTACATAATTAATAAATTCCTGTTGACAATAAAAAGTTACCTATTTATAAATATGTTCTTTACCTGTTATTCTGTGTTACATATATTTGGGTGTCCTGAATAATCTCTTCGGGACATATATTTGTCTCAGTTTTCTTATTCGATTCGAAATTTAATTCTTATGTATCGATATTTGTAATTTTATTAGTTAAATTAAAAGTAACAAAGTTGTATGAATTGATAAAAATATTGTAACCAATAAATGAAATTTTTGAAGACACTTAAATTTAGTAAATTTCGAAATTAGAAATTTTGTTTAATTATTTATTTGTTATACAAGAACTTGCATAAAAAACCGATTTTAGAAAATCAAAAAAAAAGGGTTTATTTGATTTAAATTGGATTTTTTTATTTAATTCTGATTTTTTAAAAAAAATTTAACAGTTATAATTTCAAAAATGAGTTTCACAAAATAGCATTTATTAGGAAAAAGAAAAACGTATTGTAAAGAATAAGTATAAATTTAAAGAAACAGTAAAAACTACAATAAAACCCCTTTATAACACCACAGCGTATAGCAACAAATTGGCTATAACGTTGAAATTGTGACCACTTGTTTGAAAGCCAAGGTATGCTAACGTTGTTTTACTTTTATTGGTTATAGCGACTTCTGGCTATAGCGATTGAATTATTGGGATCCCTTTCATGTCGTTATGACCGGATTTTACTGTAACACGTTTCAAAATAAATTGTACAAAAAATTATACATTCAAAATAATATTCCCGTAAAGTCGTTTTACCGACGAAATTAAACACATTTAGTAGTTCTGGAAAGTATTGCCATATGGTAATATTACCCACACGCTTTTCTCCCAACTTTGATACATCTGGAATGTTAAATAACATAACTGCAGAACAAGTAATTTAATCAAAGATTTTCTTAAAAAAATTAAAGTGATTTAAATCAATGCAATCCTGCGAACTTATGTAAAAGAGATAAAGATATAGTATTTTCTCAAATTTTCAGTGGTCAGTCGAAAAAAATCAATAATATTCAACTTTGAATGATATTTAATTTAAAATGTGTTTCTAGAAAAAAATTGTAATTTTGCATATAAAAATAACGTCTTGGTTTTATGATTTATAAATCGGATTAAATGTCTTCCCCTGTCAAAATTTCAAAATGACAGAATTGTTATTAATAAAATATATTTTTTATTATATGTGGGCTTTATTTTGTAGCTTGTACAAAATGAAATATTTGTATGAAATGCCAGTATCAAATATTCTACTATAAAATATTTATAATGTATATAAATTTATTTTCATTTTCCCTTGTTTTTAAAAGATGAAAAATCTTAGACTCTTGAAATTATATAAATTTAAATTGTGTCAAACATTTTGCGTTTTGTTGGTATTATATGTTTAGAAACAAATTTAATTTAAACGGTTTTTGCCTGTAAACATAACCTTTACAAAATGAAATTTATTTATTTTAATCCGGCACGTACCGTGCAACCTGGGCAAAAATACAACTTAATTTTGTTTAATTCCTCCTATATTGCTGGAAAACTTTAATCTCGTCTACAAAAACTCTTTATTAGCTCAACTTTATTACGCTCATTCCTGGGATATTACAGATATAATTCGTTTTTTACGTTCTCTTATTTCCTGCAATATTTTATATTTTTTATATAAAGAAAAACACGGAAAGAAACCCTTAAGACAATATTATTACTTAAATACACATAGTAATAATAAAAATTCCAAAATCTTACTAATTTGTTTTTCCTACGACCACTAATGGAAATAGCCATTATTGTACAACTTACAGGTTATCTAAGTGTCATTTTACATACAACCATGTGTACTGTAAGCCATCGCACAGATACGAAATTTTTGATTTACCGAAATTATATCAGTAATATAAATAAGACAAAATAATTATAATTAATTTGAAACACTACGACCAATGAAGAAATAAACAAGAAATGTTCTACATAGTTTTGTTTTATTGGGTTGTTCTGTAGTTGGCGTTATTTACTAATGATGTATCAATTGTTTCATTTCATTGTGTGATCAAAATGCAGTCAAATAATGGTTGTAGAAAAATTTTAGTAGTGTAAGAGGGAGAGAGATGAATTTTGATCTTCAGAGTACATTAGAGTGTTATCTATTTTTCTACCATAATACGCAACTAGTTACTTACTACTTCGGTAGGATTAAACTAATAATTTATGTCCAAGCTTTATAAATATATGTATAAAACTTAACGTAACCTAAAAATGTGGTTCTATCTGTACACATAGTCATTAGTAATTCAGTGGTCCATTTGAACTCTGCTCTGAGGACAGATGGATCACTTATGCTGAGAAGAAATGGACCAGAGGATTTTTATTGTTAAAAAAATCAATTCAGTCTGTAAAGAAGAAAAATATCATTCGCACATAGAAAGGTAAACGATCTAGGTGCTAATTCCATGAGTTCTGAAGAACTGTTGTTAAATGGTTAACCAGGTGATGAAAATGAAGAAGTTGAAGATTATGAAACGAATATGCAGGATGTAAGGAAAGTTATTTTAAAAAAACGACAAAAAGAATGATTTGATAAAATATGTATTTTGTGGTCGTTGTTTACACGAAGAGTGTACCACATATGACAATTGATAACAATCTGTTGCTTGCTTGCTCTTTTGTAACTTTTCCACTTCGTGCGTAATATGCATCTTACAACTCTTAATATGTAATCTACTATTATGTCTAGGTGTACCAAAATAGAAGACGTATCTTTAGAAATAAAGAATATACTTAATCCTTTTATGAATTGTCACTGGAGTTTAACATTTCAAAATTCAGAAAGGGTATAACTTTGAAACAAACTCTAATACCTTTTGCGAATTAAAAAGAGAGTCAAAAACGAGACTAATTAAGGACTAGTGGCAAATTACTGTAATGAAACTGGGTGTTAGTAACATTTATTTTTTATTTGAAATGGAGCAACAATAATAAACATTTAAAAAATGGTAGCTTTCTATCTAGCCAATTTCTTGTGCTATAGCTCATTAAGAGACTTAAATAAACAACTGCCAATCAGATCAACAAATCTTGAATCTGTAAACAGGGATTTAATTATCTCCAGGGGATCAGGTGTGCCTTGTGCACATTCAATTGTTGGACTTCTTAATTCCGCCATTACTTTGTTAATTATTTCTCTCTTTGAAACGAGTCCTTTCCGTTTAGGGAAATTAATGAGGCTGCCGACTGGCGTAGAGTGTTTGGGATTTTTCCAGTTACGAATTAATGAAGCCAGTGATGAGACAATGAATTTTAAATTTGTTTGTAGTGGGTTGTGGTTGTTTTATTTAATTATTGTGTCGGTTGGTACTGCCTTTTGTTTTGTCACTATAAATGCTCATCTATTAAGACTCATTAAAAATACGAAAGTGGTTGTTTGTTTTAGAAATTAATTAGAAAACAAATTTCCAAAGAAACGAGAAACGTGATATACAGGGTGTTTGGCGAAAGGCCGGCACCCAGAATATTTCGTTTATTATGAGAGATACAGAAAAATGTTGCGGAACAAAATTAAACTAGTCAAAGGGACTCATAAAATGATCTCAGTAAGAATTTTGTGTCACTTCCGGTTTCAGCGGAAGTGTGTACAACTTTGATTCTAGCATAGGGAATCGGTATTATTATATTTTTTTTCGGAATGTACATAAAATTAGCTCTACAATGATACCAAAATATCATTGTTTTACTGCAACCATTTCAAAATGGCGACACTTTATTTTTAAAATATTTATGAATAAAAATTCATAAAAAAAACACCATACCCAACTATTTCAGATTTTGTTACCTGAAACCAAACAAATAATGTCAAAAAATATTAGATCTACCTTTCCTGACGATGTAATGGCAGAATTTGACAAATTGTGCAGAAAATGACAGCGGCCATTTTGAGTACTTTTAATTTTAATTTTGTTTGTTTTATTTAGTAAGAGTTATTGTATTATGTTGATTGTTATAAGCTTTCTTAAACATTTTGTTAATTACCTGTAGTTGTAAGTACACAATTTTGAAAATAAATTGGCACCATTTTGAAATTGTTGAAGTAAAACTATAATATTTTGATATCACTGTAGAGCTAATTTTATGTACATTCCGAAAAAAAATATAGTAATACCGATTCCCTATGCTAGAATCAAAGTTGTACACACTTCCGCTAAAACCGGAAGTGACACAAAATTCTTACTAAGATCATTTTATGAGTCTTTTTGATTAGTTTAATTTTGTTCCGTAACATTTTTTTGTATCTCTCTTAATAATCAAAATATTCTGGGTGCCGGCCTTTCGCCAAACACCCTGTATAAAAATTAAAAATATGAAATGTCAGGGCCGGCGGAAGGGCATGTGGCGCCCTTCAGTAATTTATAAAATGACGCCCCTTTTTACAATTTTTTTAGATCTTGTTCCTTATTTCAAACTGTTTTATTAAAAGGAAAAAATGTATGCTTCCAATATGAAACATTTATTTCTCTAAATTGTAAATACATTTAAAATTGGTTGTCAATGTAAGGTCGCTATTATATAACAATTATTAATTTTATAAACTCACTACTAAAAAAAAAGAAAATATATCTTTTGTAAAGAAATGTTTTCTTCGCATATACGTTTGTTTGAACAATTGGCTGAAAATAAGAAAATTTCTCCGAGGAACTTTTTTTGTCAACTTTTCATTTTGTACATTCAAGTGAATATCGATGCGCTGATATCAAAACCTGCAATCCTATGAAGCATTTTCGATTTTATTCTTTGACTTTATTAACTGACTTTTACTTACTTTTCAAACATATAACCCCATATCAAAATTATGTAGAGTTAAAACGAACCAAACAACAGTATTAAACCAAAAATTGTGTTGACAAACGCGAAATATCCCAAAAATGAGTTATTTACTACCAAAGTTGCCCTTCAAAACAGTGCGTTTTTTTGGCTATACCTGTAAAATGGCTACAGATACGATCTCAACCTTTATACTAGGAATGACGATGGGTACCCGGGTACCCGGAACCTACCCGATAATAATGTACCCGGGTATCTAAAATAGTACCCGATTACCCGAAATGTACCCGTTACTCGTTTATTACCCGTTACCCGTTTATTACCCGTTACCCGAAATCTACCTAAAATCTGTTGTTGCCAGTTAAATACAGTTTTCAGCTGCCGGAAACATTGTAACCACACGAAGATCAAGACTGAGTGCAGATACATCATCCATGCTGATATTTGCGAGAAATATAAGATATTCCTAAATAATTAAATCAAATATACTTCCTTAATAAGTTTTATACTGCTGATATACTCTTACGTCATGTAAAATAACAATGTTTTTTTTTATTTCCACATATATTCTTCATTTAATAAATTTATATACAAATAACAAAAATTTATATTAAAAAGATGAATGTGGAAGAATAATGGATATTTTAAGGGTATCAGGTAATTATCGGGTATCAGGTTATTATCGGGTATCGGGTAATTATCGGGTAACGGGTAATTATCGAGTATCCGGTTCTACCCGGGTATTCATGTCGGGTACCCGGGTACTAAAATTTTCAGGTTTCGTCATTTCTACTTTATACCAGTAGATTCTGCGGGAAAAGTTATGTAAATAAATATTTTCTCCGCGTATACGTTCTTTAGAACGATTAGGTGAAAAATGAAAAAATAGAAAAAACCTAAATTTCTAAATTTCTTTGAAGAACTTTTTATCTCCAAAGTTTTCTAGACTTAAGTAGACATCGATGCGCTGATTTCAAATTTTCAAACAGAATTCAATTATCTCTTTCCGTTCTTCAGATATTTGTGTTCAAAGTTGAGTTTTGGCAATACCTAAAAAAACAGGTTTTTTAGGTATACCTCTTTAATAGTTAGGTTTATGTCTTCGGCGACCTTACCAATCGATTCTACGAGCAAAATTACATAAGTGTACCAATTTTTAGATTTTTATTAAATAGGATACAATTTTTAGAGCGAAAAAACGAAAATCGGCTAAATCGAAAAAATTGCCTGATGAACCCCTTACGATTTTTTCGATTTTTGGTCATTTTCAGTTTTTTCCATGTAGAAATTCTATCTGTTGAGATAAAAATCTGAAAATTGGTACACTTATGTAATTTTGCCCGTGGAATCGAATGGTGAGGTCACCAAAACCGAAAACCTAACCATTTAACGGGTATACCTAAAAAACCTGATTTTTTAGGTATAATTTTGAATTGAAATATCTTAAGAACGGAAAGAGATAATTGAATTTTGTTTGAAAATTTGGAATCAGCGTATCGATGTCTACTTAAGCCTATAAAACGAAAAAATTTTGAGACAAAAAGTTTCGGAGCGAAAAATTGAAATTTAGGTTTTTTCGTTTTTCTTACTTTTCACCTAATCGTTCCAAAGAACGTATATGTGGGCAAAACATTTCTTTATATAATTTTTCCCGTAGAATCGAATAGTAAAGAAGTTGAGATTGTATCTGTACTCATTTTTGGAATATGCTCAAAAAACACTTTTTTGAGGTACAACTTCGAGAGTAAATATCTCCAAAATAAAAATAGATAATTAAATTCCGTTTGTAAATTTGGTATCAGCGTAGATAATTTTGTAAAAAATATTACAAACAAAATTTTGTAAAATTTTAAATTTTCGATCTAAAAATTCGATATTTTAAAATAGTTTCGGGCTTACGCAAAAATTCAGCATCAACGGCTTTGGGAATTACTTCCCCTTATATTACTACTATCGCAAACACCGCAACGTAAAATCTTTTTTCTTAGAGGAACTATTTGCAAAAGTAACGAATACTTTTTTTATATATCAGCACTAGTTACTGTACGGTAATAATATTACCGTTCAGATACAATTATGCCTTAGTTACCCAGCTTACTTTTGTGAATGTAAATAATGGCTAAATATCCTGAAACCGATAAAATACTAAAAATTAATTACAAATTTGAATTTCCGCTATGGAGGTATTTGACATTTGTAATTGATACATAAAAAGAGCAATTGTGATTTGTAATCATTTCGAGTTATGGAATCCCATCCGTAATTTGAACACTGCAGTATTTTTGTGGACTAATTGCCAAACTGCAGATATCATTCCAGCCTCATTTTCGATTCGAATTACCCTAACCAGTCAGCCACCACAGTCCGTTTAAATGGCCTATTATCCTAAAATACGCTAAAACTTTTTAAGTGTGTCAATTTGCGAACAATTAACAAGGAAGTGTAATTATAAATTAGCATAAAAGTTGAAGACATTGGTTTGAAAACTCTGACCTCTTTTTAAATGTTAAAGGGTGTTGGTCTTTAATAGGGCTGTTACTTGGTGACCTACTCTCAGTTTTTATGTGTGCTATTTAATATATATTTACGTATCACTATTACGCTGTTATTATTAATGATGTAAATATGAGGTATTCTATGTAGCGTGTGCAACGAAACTTGAAAACATAGGACCTGAACATGGGATTTAAAAAAATTGCTGATACTTTCTCTCTTGATCGATTTAAAAACGAAACTACAACAGTATATAGTTGTTTAAAATTAAATTCTATACCAGATAAGATCATACTTGGTGCAACTACACGTCTGAAATACAAGATTTATTAAATATAAAATGTAACATTTTCGTTCAAAATCAGACAACCATGGAAATAAAAGAAATGTCTATGTGACAGTTGTGACAGTTAATGACGTGAGTATTTTTTAACGTGAAACATGGGATTTATTATATCCGTGGTTACGACTTCATATTTGAGTAACAGCAATGTATATTTGCTTGTCTCATTTAAAATTAAACATAGGGAACGAATTTGACATTTGCTTTTTGGGTTATAAAATTTTCTGACAGACCTACTCCAAATGCAACAACAATTATAGGAATTATTAATAACTTTATAGGAAATAATAATATTGTTGAATAGTCTGCTAGATCTCTCGATCTTTCATATCTAGATTCTTTTTATTGCGGCTTTTAAATTCAGAAGTTTTTACCGGGGAAAATCTTCAAAAATTAGATCAAATAAAAGTACAAGTTCAAAACATTTCCCAAAATATTACAATTACCCAAATATCATCGTATGTAGTTCAAAAGTTTTATAGCAGATTGAGTCATTACTTTGAGTTAATGGATGGATTTTTAAAAATTTATTATAATTATTGCTTAATTGTTCGTTATTATACTTACTTGTTTGTTACTTGGTTTATCAGTTATTTATTTTATAATTTCTTACAATATTAAAATTTAATTCTTCCCTAAATTTTATATTTAATAAATCTCGTACTGCAGAGTGCAGACGTACTGTTAAATCAATTATGATCTTATTTATATTAATATTCTCGCAACTAAGGAAGGATTTAATCTAGGATAGTCAAGAAATAAATTAGTAACTTTTCGATTTTTTTTTTATTAGTAAACATCTTTAAATTATGATAACAAATTCATTTGACACAGACAACCTATGTTTTTTTTTGTTTAGAAAGGTCATATATGGTATATTATACCTGCTATACATAATAATGGTTAATGACATATTAGAATATGTAATGTCCTAGCTAAAATTCACGGTATAATACCCGCACGGGAATTGTGAGATGTTATGGAAAGACAACAAACTATTGACGTTAAGATAAAGTGTAGAAAAGAAACAATCGCAGCATAGATTACTTTACAAATTTTAATTAAGAAAGTTATAGAAAGATAAAGTATTGTTTGTACCACGAAAGATGATGTTTGCAATATAAACATCTTTATAACTCCCTTGGTACACAAATAACTGTTGCAGTAAAAAATACAAAAATGTAAGACATTTGTGTATACTTTTCAAATATTATTTTTATTTTATCGCGCCCTGAACGGCAAAAAGCAAGCGAATGTTTTTCTGATACATGAAAAGAATTTTTTGTATAGACCTTTGGGTAACGTAACAAAATATTCATTCTTTAATGTATTCCGTATAACGGGTATTTTTTTTTTACACATAGGAGATTAACATAGGAAATCAGTTTTTTGCAGGCTGTTGCCCCCTGTTTTAATATATAATACAATAATGGTTGTGGTATCAATAGAAAAATAAAAAAATCTGCATGAAATGACAAAAAATATATACATTATGTCGTATTTTGATCATTTAAATTAAGTTTTAAATTTATTCAATTTCTTAATAATAGTAATAGCCATGGCATTTGAACAATAAAATAAAAAAAATTGACGTTTGTCGTTTTATCTGTCAGAATTCGGTATGTACTATAATAAATATAACATTTTTGCAAATACAAAAAATTGAACAGATTTTTCACGCTGCATTAACTAAACATAAAAGTGATCTATAATATTTAATTTTTATTTCTCTGTGGTGATGGAACTTATAATTTAACTTACATTCGCAAGATAATAATAACAGTAAGGCATGCATTTTCACAAAATTTGTAAAAATAAAACATTAGACAATGTCCACAAGAATAATAATTTATTCCTTTTAATTTAGCAGTCATTTAATTAATAATCACAAAACTTTTATTTCGGAAGTATAATGACGAAAACATAATCCGAAAGGTAGGGTAAGAGTTTCATAGTTTCCTGTTTACCGGTTGAATTGATCTTTTTAACAATAGAAACCCTCTGGTCTATCTCTTAGTAGTTAGTCCATCTGTCCTCAGAGCAGAGGTTAAATTGACCACTAAATTACTTATGACTGTGTACCATTAGAAGCACATTTTTAGGGTACGTTAAGTTTTATGCACATGTTTATAAAGTAAGTACACATATAGTTGGTTTAAACCTACCGAGGAAGTAATTATCTAATTGTGTATATATAAGGTACAACTTTATTTGGCAATTTTTAAAGTAAATCTTGAATTATTCAGTATTTACTGCATTAATTTTCAAGCGACTACTTACACTGTCTCTAAACAACAAAATTAACATTCCGTATGAGAGATATCACTCTAATGTATTTTAAAACAAAAAAATTCTCTCTCCTACCGGTCCATCTCTCCCCCACTTACCCTATGCAACACGAAGTTTACTGTATCAAAACATCGGAAGTTATACTATTAAATCTTGTACGGATCTAATGAAAATGAAGTATTTATGTACAGCTTATAACTTAAGTAACAGTGAATTCAATATTTATTCGTTTTAAAAATATATACATAATTTGAAAATGTATTTTAAAGTACAAAAGCTATTAATTTCCATGATACATTTACGGAAAGAAAGATGAAACATTGAAGGAGATATATTAAGTTATGAATGTATTATATTATATTGCATTTTTATGGAATTACATTATAATTTATTAATATATTCAGGAATATATGAATTTGGAATTTCTAATATTTTAGCTTGGAAAATAAGAATTTTATTTATGCTAATGTATACATAATTCATCGTAAATATACCTCGAAGTATTAAGTGCAATTGCAAGACGGTATTATTTTCATACAATATCATCACCATTATAACCATTTTTGGATATGCCAATCTTTATCTTTAAGGGCGGGTTTTTCAAAGTCCTGATAAGTGTCTGATAAGTCCCTATTAAATTAATCCTCATGGTAACCAAGAGGATAAATCTTAGATCACAGGAGGATAAACTAACAGCTAGTTTATGCTGCCTATAAAATTTTGTCAGTAGGGTAAATTTTTCTAAATTAGTCCGAGTATGGCCAAATGTAAAATATTCGGTAGCATTTTTCAAATTCTCGCCCCATTACCATGACAAAATATTTGAATAAAATATCAAAAAAAAAAAAAATATTACGATGTGTGAAATAATTAAAATCTGTCCTGTATTTTAAAGGCCATTAGTTGCTCGTGTTATTGAAATACAATACTTTAATTGAAAATTGCAGCAAATAAATAAATAGAACAGCATAATAACACACACCTACACGAATTTCAAACAAAATGAAATAATTGCTGTGAAATATAAGGTCAAACGTATATTCTCAAAATTTATTGTTTAATTAAATTAATAAATTTAATTTATTTCAATAGATATTACAATTATTAAAATTTGCGATAAATGATAATAATATTCATTTGTCCAATAGTAATAAACCAATAACAGGTCAAGAGCAGAAACAATGAAAGTATTAACAAACATGACGTACTAATAGTACTTATTGTTTAGTTAGGGCCGGTTTTTCAATCATCTGTCAAAGTTTCTGTTAACTATCAAACAGATTAAATTTATCTGAATAGTACACCCCACAGTAATGAAAACGCGTTTTCCCTAAGAATTTATCTGGCTTGTAAGTAACAGCCATATTTAATTGTTAATTCTCAAGTTGGTAATCATTTTAACTTATATTTGCTATATTATTTTGTAAACAACTGTCATTTTAAACAAATTTCGAACGTTGTATCAATTTTGATTAAAAAAAATATCAATAGTTGTTAGTTTGGATCGGTGACGGTGCAATATTACCACAGAATAGTTACATACAGAAGCGACACTCCGTGTCGGTACATTTCATGTTACCCTATTCAGTTCTATGACCTTGAAGCATTGTGTAGACCTTTAAATTTGCTGGCTTCCCCTAACTCTCCCTAAGATGTGACGAAACTTTCCGATTTTAAACAATGAGCCCTTTAAATTTGTTGCCTTTCCCCATCTCTCTCTAATTTTCGTTTCTCTGTCTTACTGTCGCTTCTGTATAAACCTATTCTGTGATATTACTGTAAATAAAATTTTGGTAGGTTTAGGAATGTTCCAATACTTTGAGTATACTACTGAGACGATATCAGTATCAATACTTTTTTCGATACCAGTATTTTTGTATCGAAATTAATATTTCGATATTTTATGCATATCAGTATACGTAGTTACCCAAGTATCCTAGAACTTAATTTAATCAATTATAAATGTTTATTTTTGATTTTAATACACGATTCTAGTTATTGCTTCTGGGGAAAAGGCTTACTTAACTGCTTTTTCTTGGTGCTTGAAGTACGTGAAGCTTAAAGGACACAAACTTGTGTATGACAAAGACAGTAGATGTACTAATTGTTATTTTTAGATTCGGAAAACAATGACGAGAAGTCTACCACACGAAAAATGAACTACAGGGTGGCCCAATGAAAATTATCAGCGCAATTTTGGGCCACTTAACATCAATTTTGCAAAAAACTCTCGAACACGTCAATTTTAGTATAAAGGGGGACACCTGAATGGATTAATACCAATGGCATAACTTGAACCCTAAAATGGGGGTGGACTGCACCTCAAAAATTTTAAATGGAAAAGGGTGTCATAAATGACTCAGTTCGAAAAGCCATTCAATTCTCTTTTCAACAGTTTTTTTTATTTTTCAATTCCGATCATTAGTTCCAGAGAAATATCGTTTAAAACCAATTTTATCAGGTGTTGAAAATTGCAATGAAATAGGCTTGAACAAATGACAGAAACTCAAGTATCAGTTTATTAGGTACAATACTATAGAGATTTTGCTCAAAATTTGTGGAGTAATCTGCGACACTCAGTTACGATTCGTTGCCGTAAATCTTCTAAAGATTCGGGTAGCGTAGCATGAACTTTAGACTTCAAATAACCTCACAAAAAGAAATCTAACTTGTTTATTACAAACAACTTGTCAAAAGAAATTGTTTATTTCGTTTCTGTCATTTGTTTACGGCTACTTGATTGCAATTTTGAACACTTGATAAAATTTGTTTTAAACAATATTTATCTGGAACTAATAATTGGATTTGAAAAATAAAAAAACTGTTGAAAAGAGAATTGAAAGATCTTTCGAACTGAGTCATGTTTGACACCATTTTCAATTTGAATTTTTTGAGGTGCAGTCCACCCCCATTTTAGGGTTGAAGTTATGCCATTGGTACTAATCCATTCAGGTGTCCCCTTTTATACTAAAATTGACGTGTTCGAGCGTTTTTTGCAAAATTGTTGATAAATGGCCAAAAACTGCGCTGATAATTTTCATTGGGCCACCCTGTATAGCAATCATTATAAACAAATGCTAAATATGCTATCGCCATGTTTGCCAAGTGTCAACATTTCCACCAGTATCATGTGTGATATAGGTACGGAAATATTTACAAAATAAATTGTTTTGGGAATAGAATTCCCCAGGAAAATTAACCTTATTTATCATGTCATTATAACATGTTACTACTTTCCTTATTGCGAAAAATATATTTTTAAGGGAGTTGAATGTTGTTATGGTAACATATCTTAATAGGGTTGTTATATTTTTAACAACCAATCATAGGTGGCTGTGAGAAATTGAGATCTTATTTGCGCTATAAATTCATTTTAATGACGATCGAAAGGTCGGAAATATTACTTCGGAAATTCAAATAAAAAATATTTTACATGAAATTATTGTTGGACGTGAAAAATAACATTTTAAATTAAAATATTTGAGTATATTCCCATGCGTACCTGAGCTATTTTCAATTATAATTATTATAATTTTTAAATTTTAAAGCTAAATTATGTTCTTCAAATTTAAAATAATATAAAAATACCAATTTTGGGACGAAAATTTAAGATATACAAATTAAATATAATAAGATTTTAATGTACTTGTATCAAATTTTCAATCAGAAAATGATTATCTCTTTTCGTTCGTAAGATATTTGATCTCAAAGATGCAGCTCAGAAAGTGTGTTTTTGAAGAAAATTCTAAAAATTGTCTACAGATACAATCTCAACTATTGCATTATTCGTATCTCCGTGCAATAATACATAAAGAAATGTTTTCTCCATTTGTACGTTCCTTGAAACGATTATGAGAAATGAACAAAATTGAAAAAAAGCTAAATTTCTTTTTATCTTCAAAACTTCATTTTCTGGGTTTAATATTAAAGCGCTGATTTTAATTTATCAAACGGAATTCAATTATCTTTTCAAACTCTATCATTCAAAATTTTTTTCTTTTTGAAAAAATGAAAAAACAATTTCAGTTTTATTCAAAAAATATTGTAGAACATCAGAACTGATTTTAAAACAAATATTCAAAACGACATTCAAACAGATACTGTTTATATAACTGATTATTCATAATATTTTGTAATTTTAACAAAATTTTTAAAAACTACACCTTGCTTTCAAATTACATAAAGTTTCATATAAAAGAAAAGTTATTTGTATCGCACGCCCATAAACTCTTTTGCGAGATCTCGCTTTATTAGCAGGACTCGCTTTCAGCTCGGCCTGTCAAAATATAATCGCTCTCGCACAAAAGTTTCTTTTAATTTAATTAAAGAAACATTACTTAAAATTTTACACACTATAGGTTTTATGACAGAAACATTTTCGGTTCACATGAATCTATAAACAATTCACTTTTTTTATTAAAATATTTAGTGACATTTATTCTAACCAAAAAAATAAACGATTGTAAATAGATATTTTTCAACAATTAACGTACTCATAATCGTACAAAACGAGTATAATGTGAATAATAAATCAAAAATAGTTATATTAATTAACGTTTTACATTTCCAATAAAATAAAATTAAAAATTTTGACAGAATGTAATGCTAAAATATTTAAGTTGGCATCCCTACATTTTTCCGGCCTAGGCCTGCAAACAGAGAGTTTCTGGACGATTTTGAGTTTTGTAATACTAGTCATAATGGGACGGAGGTATTAGTATTCGTTAATTAAATAAATAAACGTTACGATACATATCGGAAATATCGAAAAAGAAAAATGCAGCTATACGTTGGCGTAAGATATCAATACTAAAGGTAACTGCAAAATTAAAGAAAATGTCGACATTAGAATATACATACATTCCAAAGAAATCCTAGGCATCCACAGAACAAAGAAAATAATAGTATGTGTTTATATAAAATTAATTGTGACAATAAAGTACCTAAATTTTTGTAACCGTCATTCCAAAAGACTTTTTGACATATAACTCAAATTAAATATGTCTAATTTTGGTATTAATAATAATGTTTATAATAAATTTATATGATAATCTAAATAACATTCGCATTTATTTGTATTTTTAAAAATAATTAAAATTATTATGTAATTTGGAGCTAACTTAAACAGTATTTTGTTGTAATCAAATTATTTTAATACTAAATTTTATCGGTAGATATCACGACCTATGCTTGCACCGCTAAAACCCACAACTGTTCATATCATTCCGCTTGTCATATTTGCCCGTCATTGTTAACCTCAAATGAAGTACACAATTTTTCAGTTACATACCATGGATACGAAAAAATAATATTAATAATAATTAATGAATGTTCTAAATTATAAATTATTTTCGGTTCACATGAATCTATAAACAATTCACTAGTTTTATTAAAAAATTTAGTCACATTTGTTCTAATAAAACGAATGTGAATAGATATTTTTCAACAATTAAAGTACTCATAATCGTACAAGACGAGCATAATGTGAATAATAAATCAAAAATAGTTGTTTTAATTAAGCTTTTTCGTTTCCAATAAAATAAAATTAAAAATTTTGACAGAATGTAATGCTAAAAGATTTAAGTTGCCATCCCTACAATTTGCCTTCCTAGGCCTGCAAGCAGAGAGTTTCTGGACGATTTTGAGTTCTGTAATACTAGTCATAATGGGACGGAGGTGCGAAAAAATATTACGGCATAAAAATAAGAACTAAAACTTTCTGAGACTACAACTTGCTTTCAAATTAGATAAAGTTTCATATAAAGAATAGTATATTAAAACATAAGTTGTAGAAGGCAGCCTTTTCAAGCACGAGTTTGAATTTCGGGAACGAGCGCGAAGCAGCGAGTGGCCGAACGAACGAGTGCTCGAATTGCCTTCTATAACGAATGTTTTATACTATTTTCTCTGTTTCGGCTTTTATTTACATTATTTTTTATAATAATATTTGACAATTTCCATTAAGGGATTTTTTTGATAGAATAGTTAGGTTGGTGACAGTGATTTCTGTTTCGCCTGTTGCCTAGGTAAATTAGAATTACTTTGACAGTTGCCTAGATATTTTGTGTATTTAATGCAGTCATGCCAATCTCAAATAACAAAATATAACCAAAAATCGTTTAAGAATGAAGCTCCTTCTAACATCAATAAGCGTGCTGGAATATGATATTCTAATTCCGAAACAGAGAAAACTTTTTTCGCAGATTAAAAGTGTGCACGATAAAAGGTGTGCAAGATTGAATGTGTGCAAGGTACAATGACAAAGCAATATAACATGTGTGGAGGATAAAATGTATACGCCCCGTTAAAAAGCATTTTAATATGTACAACAAAGTTTTAAGTTTATCGTACCAAAAGGAATAGTACATTTTTTTAGAGATGTACCATTAGGGTTTAACAAATAAGAATGAATACTTTCTGAATTTTACACCTAACTTTCAAATTAGATAAAGTTTCATATAAAGAAAACATTTTCCAGTTTAAATACGTTTGGGAAACAAATGATGAAATATGTGGGTACTTACAAGAGGGTCGACCTTCAACCTTCTCGTATGATGAACACTCCTCTTGCTCCGAACCGCCGGGAGGACCCTGCTCACAAAGTGGTACTCCTTACTCGATCCCAGGACCTGAAACAAAATAACCCTCAAGTTCCCTTGTTTTATCACCAACTTATCCGCTTAGAAACAACACTCCAACGTCTAGTGGGTGGAAATTAACAACAGACAAATGGGTGTTATTCCATTGTTTTTCCAAATAACGCTTTTTGTTCGGATATCAAGTTTTTGTCCGGAATGTTTCCAATAATAATAAATGGTTTATGGGGAGTTTTGTTTTCGTGGTTTATAAATGTCTAGCCGGTCATTTGTAGCAACAAAAAAGAGTTGACGATCGTGATGTGAAGGAAAGATATTTCGCATTTCATAAATATGGATACATATATACATACATATATGTATACAGGGTGACCAATGAAACTGTTTAAGAATGAGGATCTTGAAAACTATAAGAGATACGAAGTCGATTAAATTAGACGAAAGTTGTCTCATGTGGAGGTCATTTTATATATCTTTTGGTTTCTTCTTAAAAATGCATAGTTGACTAGATATAAACAAAAATGTAAATTTTTCAATTTTAGTTTTTTGCTTATAACTTTTTTATTTTAATATAAAAAATATTTTAACTTCCACATTATATAAGTAATTTTTAACGACGAATTCACTGCAGTACTCATAATTTTTATTTCTCATACCGTTTTCAAGAAATTAATACCAAATTTCAATATTCATATGTTGTGAGACCATCAAATAGTTTTTTTTTCAGTGATATAAAATACAAGCATATTAAAAATAAAATAAGTATTTTATACCGGAATGCTACGATATATCGATAAATTCATTTAAATTTAGGTACATAAATTGAACAAAAGCAATTATTATCATCAGAAACTACAAAAATAATTTATAAATAAAATATTTAAGTTTTCATAAAACCATAATTTTAAACAATATTAAACAACTTAAATTTACTTTCTTTTTAGTTATGACCAAAAAACGAAAATTTTCATTTTTGTTCGTGTCTAGTGACCTATGCTTTTTTGCATACAAAAACACATGAGGCAACTTTTGTCTAATTTACCCGACTTCATATCTCTTATAATTTTCGAGGTCCCCATGTTTAAACAATTTCATTGGTCACCCTGTATATGAAAATGTATTATTACAATATGATCCTTATTATAATTGGTAGTCAGTAAAATACCGAAAGGAAAAATAAAGTTATTTGGGTGATTTGTTACAAACATGTATTATGATATCCGTTCAATTGTAATTAATAATCACAGTTATCCCGTCTCATCTTTCACGAAATTGCTTATGTTCTTGGGAATTTCCATCTAGAGGGTTGGTAGACCTGAATTTATTGAATTTGAACTCGACACCCTGATATAGGAGATGATTTCCCGCGAGGCAAATGAATGACTTATTTCACACTCCATGTGGCTACTAATGGTTTTTACTATTACTAACTACTATTTTTGCACGATCAAAATTTAATACTTAAAAAAAAACTAATTCATGAAAAACGAAAAGCCGGTTCGATTTTGCAATTTTTCAATGTCTTGCCATTAGCGGTTGTATTTTTTGCCAAAAATAAAAGCGAAAATAATTTGTCAGCTACCATTATTTATCATTAATTGTACTACTAGTTTCTGCAGTTTTTTGTATATTGCGTCTTAAGGGAAGATATATTACATCCCGAAAAGCGAACGTAGTAAGCGAGGACAGCAAAAGCTGAGGGATGTAATAATTAGATTCCCGTAGGGCACAACATATTATTCCCTATCCTTAAGAAAACTGTATTAAAAAGAAGTTAATTGTATAATGTAAAAAAACATGTCGCTTTTCTATTCACTGCAGAAACCATTGCGATAGGTATTAAAATACCTAATAAATGATTTAGAATTCTGACCGTTGTGACAGTTTTGGTTTTATGATTAACACGATACATAATTATGAAAAGTCACAGTGATCTTTCAAATATTCCAACGATTGTTAGAAGTAGCAAATTCAGCTTATAATAATTTATTACCTTACAATTCAAAGTCACGATACGTGAAACATTACGACATATTTCTTCAAATTGAATAAAAAAGAAAGTTAAGAAATTTTTTGAAAATGTTTTTTAGCATACGTATTATAACGAGCGAGACTCATCGCAAATGAGTCATCACGGCTGACCTATCTAGTCAGGTTTTCGCGTTAAAGGACAAGTGGGGTAAGAGCGACCCCGCTATTGTTCGTGAATTTTAAAGATACCGGAAGATTCTGGAATGTTCGAGACATTATTTGGCGGCAGGTATATAAGGGTCGCATCGGACGGGAAGGAAGTTAGTCAGTCAGAAGTCAGTGTCTATCAGTGCATGTCAGCGACATGTGAAGAAGAATTAAATAAATAGTTGGTGATATAAATAAGTAGCTGGTGATATAAATATCGTGTAAATAAATATTGCGTAGTATTAAGTGTTTGAATATGTGTTTTTAGTGTTTAAGTTTTCATTAATAATTATTATTTTTAAATTAGTGTATATTTGTTTATTCATAGTGTTTTCTTTTTTATTATCTTTTTATGATTATTATCTTTTTAAATTAAAGGTTGTTATACAAATATTCATATTTCAATGATTTTTTTACACTTCATCTAAATAAACGTTCAATACTTATCGGAAATATCGAAAAAGAAAAATGCAGCTCTACGTTGGAGTAAGATTTCTATAATAAAGGTGTCTGCAAAATTAAATAAAATGTCGACATTAGAATATACATACATTCCAAAGAAATCCGAGGCATTCACAGAAAAAGATAATAATATGTGTTTATATAAAATTAATTGTGACAATAATGTACATAAATCTTTAATGTAACAATCATTCCATCAAAATTTTGACATATAACATCAAATTAGAAGTGTCTAATTTTGGTATTAATGATAATTTCTATAATAAATTTATATGAAAATTTAAATTTCATACGTATTTATTTGTAATTTTAAAAATAAAAATATTACCTAATTTAGGGTTACTTTACGCAGTAGTTTGTTGTGAACAAATTATTTTAATTTTAATTTTTTAGATGTAACGTAATATGCTTGCACCGCTAAACCCACAGCTGTTCATATCATCCCACTTGTCCTATTTATCCGTCATTGTTAACCACAAATGAATTTGTCAGTTACATACCATGGATACGAAAAAGTTATATTAATAGCAATAAATAAATGTTCTAAATTCTAAATTATTTCTGAGCGTTTGTACTAAATATTAATTTAGTTACCGTTCAGTAAACTAGGAATGCCAATAAATAAACATTTTTTAATAACCGATCGTGCAAAACATCAGTGTAGAGTTTTTATACCTAGTTAACTAATTTTGTTCTTTTTTTGCAGATGCCAATCAATTCCCTTGCTGCTTTTTAAGGTAATTAACTTTTCCTGGTTTACTTATTAAAATTTAATTTAAAACTTATAACGTCTACACAAAAAAAGTGTCCAGTATAATTATTTATTAATCCGAAAATAAACAACTTTTTGTTCGTCTCTAAAATTAGTTGACTACAAGTTTACATATTCAAGAAAAACTTTTCCCTATTAATTATTTTCATCGCAAAGTTATGAACTCGTATAATTAAAGTCATTTGCATAATCCACGAAAAAATGTCGCAAAAAGGTTTTTGTAATTTTGCCAAGACCCTTTTTCGTGTCTATTTTCGTACGGTTCGAAAACAAGCAAAATCAGCAGAAATGTTTGAAATTGATTCCTTTTTCAATTTTCTACATCGAGTTTTTGCGAAGTGGAGAATAAATTGTTTTTAGTAAGAAATAACTGAAATGCAAATTACGTGAATATGTAAAATATGGAATTGAAAATTTTATTACTGTCATAAGTATATGAACAAACAAAATTATTACTGTACTTCATTGACCCTTGGAAAACGGACATATTAATATCTATTAATATTTATACGCAGTTACATATAATATATAGACTTTTATAAATTTTTTATACCAAAATAAGCAAATGTCCCAAATAACTTTAAAAAAAATTGAGAACCTCTCTAAATTTATTATGAAAAAAATATTATACACTGTAGGTTTTATGTCAGAAACATTTTCGGTTCACATGGATATATAAATAATTCACTTGTTTTATAAAAAAAATTAGTGACATCGCTTGTAATCTAAAAAATAGAATGAATGTGAATTAATATTTTTCAACAATTAACGTAATATAATCGTACAACAGGAGTGTAATATGAAGAAGAAATCAATAATAGTTGTTTTGATTAACATTTTATATTTCCAATAAAATAATATTAAAAATTTTGACAGAATGTAATGCTAAAATATTAATATTGGCATCCCTACATTTTGTCGGCCTAGGCCTGCAAACAGAGAGATTCTGGGCGATTTTGAGTTCTATAATACTAGTCATAATGAAACGGTGGCGCGAAAAGTAAATTTTCGAATGATTTCGAAAATAGAGCTCCTAGACTGTTCGCCAAAACCTAGAATGGTGATTTAGTAGTCGACGTCTAGCTTTGACTGTTGATCATTTATCATAGAGACCGTTGAATTTTTCCATGGATCACGTGAATAATAAGCTAATGTGTAAATTTGATAGGATGCCACGTCTGATCCAGAACTGAACCTGAGGCTTTGTCCGTAGTTAATTAGTGATCTTAGCTATTCTCCCTTATAATTAACTTAACTTTAATTAACTTAAATTGTTCGGGCCTTCGTTCTATAATAATTAATTTTCGTTAAATTATTGTAATTTGCAAATTAAACACTTTGTAGTCAAAGTATTGTCGCGTCAAACAACGTATTTCAATATTTAAACTGTTCCACGCTTTAAATTCATTTGTGAAAATCTCAAATTGTATACAAATTATTTTCATTCGAAACTGCTTTTAACATTGGTCCTTTGTATAATTAAATTTATTGTTTGATAAAAGGCGAATACTTTGTATTTACAACTTTCAGAATTTTTTTTTTTCTACGACCACTATAAAAAGTGGCACTTTTCTCGCACTATATAGGGTGAAACACCAGACCTCAGTTTCGTTGTTATTATAGTTACAAATAATTACTATAGAATATCAAGGGGACATCATATTACAGAAGAAAATATTTCTTTAAACTAATGGTACTCAAATTATAACAAAATGTTATTTTGTTTTTTTTTTCAAATAGGATTATACCTACATATTTTTTATGCCTATTTGATAGCATATTTTTACTTAATGTGTCAGTTTTATATACTTACATAATAAAAGTATTTTAAAAAATGCGAGTGAAATTTAAAAAATATTAATTTTTATTATTAAATGTATTTTTTTATCTTTACCCTACTGTACTTTAATAATAAAAATAAATATTTACTTAAATTTCAATTTCATTTTTGTCAATATTTTCATTATGTAAGGAAATAAAAATAATAAATGGCTGAATTAAGATAAAAATAGGCTATCTAATATGTATAAAAAATATGTATAATCTCATTTAGAAAATTATAACTTTGTTTTGTAACTTGAGAACTGCAGGTTTAAAAAAATATTTTCTTCTCTGACAGGAGGTACCGTTGGTGACCTACAACTTTATACTATTTTTTTTTGTAACTTATATTATTAATTTCACGAGCCGCCCCTGTGTACGAGTATACTATAATCTCTTAATAATTTAATTAATTGATCAGATATTTTTAATAAATTTTGCTAACTAACTAGATCTTATCAATATGATCATAACAAAAAATAATGTGCGCTTGAGTATTATACCCCATAATATGTGTATTCAAGCCAATAATGAACAGTAATATACGAGTAAAAAAAATATGAAACATATGTTTTGTCCCATATAAATTACTAAAGCAGTCATTAATATAATAACTTTTTATTGATGTCATGCGTTTACTTGAAAGTACAAAAACCATTCTTGAAAATGTCTTTTTAAAAAATTTTAAACTCGACGAACAGCGCATTAAAATTATTAATTTCCTTTTTACTGTAACATGTGTAGGTACATGGTACACATTTGTTATTGTACCCTAGCAACAAAAATAAACCAAACAAAAGAATATCCTCGCGTGTACATAAAATATCATCCCCGAGTGGCAAAGGGAACAAAGGCAGAATTGCGTGTGGGGCACAATTAAATGGTTTCTTGCGGAATGTTTTTACTTCGCAACTCCCAAGCAATGTTTTGTAAACTTGCGCGGTGTTGTGAAGCGAAGAAGGGCGTTTGTTCCGACGGTTTGATGACAGCAATTAGAGAACTTGAAAAAACAAGAGCCTCTCGGCGAATAAACAGATTGCGAGCCGTTTGTTTGTGGATTTCAATCACTAATTGAGCGATTTTTACCTGAAAATTCTATTTTCCCGCAGAATTTCTTTGTGCTTTTATGGTGCCTACCATATAGCAAGAGAGGGCATTGCCTGAAGACTTGCTATTCTAGATTTAGAGGTTATAAGATAAATTAAAAAAGGCATTCGTATAACTGAGTACATGTTTAGTGGTTTACAGTCTGCTGCCTTATTTTGTTTTTATAATCAGCCTACTTCGTACTTCTTATACAAATTTAGCTAATTTTTACTAAACTGATAAATTTTACGTTGTCTATTTTCTCACGCAAACACTACATCAATAATCGGAAAAACGTTTTGTCCATCTAGTAGAATTTATTTGTACTACCACGAATTATACCGAATTGCACCGAATATGACAGACATATGGTCGATTTCTGGAAATTGATCCTCACTTTATGAATTTCTGCTGCAGGAATTATTAAACTTTTATCTTTTATTCACTATATCATTATCGTACGTGATTCAAACAGCTATATACTGGTGTGTAAATTAATTAATAAGACTGGCAACGTAGCGTTCGATATGGTAACACTTGGGACTTGGAACTTACAGAGGAAGCAGATGACCATGTTATAAGCCATCAATACTCGCTAAAGTAATTGGGTTGTCCGTAGCGATTTTTTTCGAAAAATATTTTTTTCTTATGCGTTCTAAAACTGACTAACGTCAATTTCCATCAACGGTGTGCTATCAGGTTTTGCTTCAGACTTGGGCACAGTGCAATGAAAACTTTTACAATACTTAACCAGACCTACGGAGACAGTCTTATTTCAAGGGGCCTGGTTTTTCGATAGTTTTAACTGACGTTGGTACACACTTTAATAAAATTAAACGCTTGTAACCGACCAGCTGAAGGTGATTTCAGTATCCGAGTTCCAGCACTGCCGTCAGGATAAGGAGAACCAATGCAGCAAGATGTAACTTCCCATGGAAGTTATGTTGAGAGAAACAATATTGAAATGTAATTCTATTCGAACAATATTAAAAAAATAGTCTTATTTTACACACCTGGTATATGATATCTGCGTCTAACCGAAGACAAAATGTACAACTATTTTTATATTTTGTCCATTATTATATTTATGTATAACACTGTCAGTTTTGATATTAACTTCAGGAATCACTCGATTTCATTGACAAGATGATGTCATCAGTCCTGTTTTCTTCTTGACAATTTGAATCCATGCTTATGACTTATGACGTAATGATCAACTCAGGGAAACCGACCTTATATAGTTTTATTATATACTGAGAATAAAGGTTGAGCCATTTTTTGAATATTAAAATAATTAAACAAAAAGAATTGCACTGCAAGAGATTATTCCAGCTCAATGCACATATGTTAGCGAATTGTAGAAATATGCACTTTATTTAGAATGCTGTACACATTGTTTATTTTTAAAGTGTTGAAGATTACTGTAGTTTACATCTAACTTCCTATGCAGTATATAGTTAAGTTTTTTATTTTTACTTACTTAATCCTAGCCTTTTCTACACATTCGGGTGTCAGGCGTGGAGTTGAGATTGAGTTATTGCGTTGGTGTTCTTTTCCATACTTCTTTCAAACCATTTATGTGTTGTGTTTTTCGTCTTGTGTCAGTCCACATTACATCTCGTTTCACTACGCTACTTTTTACGTTTTCAATCCACGTTTTTCTTGGCCTTCCTCTTTTTCTCTTATTGCGTGGACGATCTTGAAATATTTTTCTCATCAGCATGTCTTCCTCCATTCTCCATACGTGACCAAACCATCGTAGTTGTTCTTCTTCGATAGTTGTTGTAATTGGCGTAGTCTTTGGATTTTTTCTGGTACGTAATGTTTTTTTTATCCCATCTAATCTTGATTTTTCCTCTATTTTTCTCAGGAACCTCATTTCTTTGCTTTGGATTTTACTTCTTTGGTTCTCTGTTGTTGTCCATATTCTGAATCGTGAATTAATATTGGAGTGGCAACTTTTTTAAAGATTTGACCTCTCTGTTCGAAAAAATAACATAATCCTAATTTGAAATTGAATATAATTTTATAAAAGTTTAAAGCAGATATGTATTGAATAATTAAATTATTTATGACACTGCTAATACCATTTTTATGAAAACACAATTTGAATATAATTTTTTTGTACTTTCATATTCACAAAATCAGCAATTAACCCTTTTAAATCAAACGTATGGACATGTTTTATATCTAACAATATTAAATATTTGATTTTTAATTATTTTACATATTCTGAAAGATCGATAAGTGGTAGTTACAGTCACAGTAGAGAAAAAAAATAAAATGACCGTAATTTTTAATAGGATTCATTATTTGTAGTTTACAAGAAAATAATTAATAAAAATTTTGGGAAGAGATATTGTAACGTCAGTATGGTAGAATCGTGAAAAAAGAGAGATATATTGTGAGCGTAAGAGACAGTCTACCTGCCTTTTTCCACGATCCTAACTTGTTGACAGCATTAAGTTGCTATTGACTATATTATTGCAAACTGGTTAGTTTTTCTATTTTATGACTTATATAATGAATTGTGACTATGGTGACATACCCCATTGTCATCGGTTTAGTGAAAGTAGTATTGCAGAAGCGACAATCTTCTGATTATTGGCAGCGGCAGATTTCAAACGCGCTCAATATGCAGGCGTTGAAAAAGACATGAAAAGACAACGGTGCTGATATATTGCCACTACTGCTTACTTATGTATTTATTGTAGTTTAATCACAGAATAGTTACATACAGAAGCGACACTCCGTGTCGGTACCTTTCATGTTCCCCTATACAGTTCTATGACCTTGAAGCACTGTGTAGACCTTTAAATTTGTGCTCTTCCCCTATCTCTCTCTCAGATGTGAGGAAACTTTCCGATGTTAAACAATGAGCCCTTTAAATTTGTGCACATTCTCCATCTCTCTCTAATTTTCGCTTCTCTGTCTTGCTGTCGCTTCTGTATAAACCTATTCTGTGGTTTAATATCGTAGAATCGAAGTGACCCCCCCTGACCTGTGAGGCCCACCCGCGTTTCAGGCTTGTCCTCCCCCTAGTTACGCCACTGCCGTCATCATAAAGACTTTTTTAAAAATAATTTTTAATAGCTCTGAAAAAATCTATTCATAACTTCAAGACAATTTGTCCCTTTCAGTATAGCATCTAGTACCATTATTTTTCTGGCGCTAATTAATTTAGCATGACATCCTTTGTGAGACTAAACTCAGTCGCCTATAATTAAGTCTTGTAATTACTTTTTATTCGACTAGCCGTCAATAAATTAATTACAGAGCAAGGACTATAATTTATAAGGTGTCAACTGTAGGATTAAAGGAAATAGTTAACCGAAAATATCAATACAGATTTGTTCTCTCCTACGTAATCTTTGACATTTACTGACAGCTCAGGATAGACGGTATTCATAACGTAAATTGCTCAATAATTTGTTTTCATGATGTGATTGTAGTGATAATTTCTATATTAATTCGGTGGTAACAGTACCTATTAAAATTATTCTAAAGTAGGACAGGTGTGATCCTTTCGACCAATATTTTATTTTTCATAATTCCCTGACTTATATAAAATGAAGTTTTGTCGACTTGTTGTTTATTGTTATCTTTGTAAGTTCATTAGTTTGTCTCAGATAATTCTAGGTAAAATTACGACTTCACTTTAACAATCAATGTAGATAAACGGTGCGGTTAGTAGTAAATTGAAGACTACTTTAAAGTCAACCGATGTCATTTCGTGGGCAAGACAAGAGATTAAGGATCGGTATTTCCATCTATAGTTAAATTTTATTAACCTTAGGATTAATGTTATCGTAAGGTTAAAATACGAATTTCGTATTTCTGCAAGTAAATATTTATTCTAAGGTATAATCTACAATTTCCTATTTCAATCTCAAATATGGATAGCGACGTTGAATATATTTGACTATGATGATGAAAAAATTGTAAATTTTATTTAACGCCTATATACCATAAAACTAGAACCGGATAATTTAAATGACGTAGAATTTTTTAATCGCTTTCGGCTATCAAAAAAATGAGTACAATTACCCCATACCCAATTAAACATCTTCTTGTTGGTTGATAACTGTTAAGTAACATGTACGTGTGTTTGTTTTATCTATATTTGACGAAAGATTTCTGTAAAATAATTTACATGGTTTTACTTGATAATGTTTTAATACCATTTATCACCCTGTTGAAGACTGATTTACAGTCGAAACGTTGCTGTATTAGTGGATTTTATTAAATGTGCTGTAATTAGAGAACCGCTGGTTTAAAAAATATTTTAGTATATTTTTGTATCTGCAATAACTTCTGAGTAAAACCATGTTGCCAAGTTTCGATTCTATCCTTTATACCGACATTAAATTTTATCCTTATCTACAGGATAACTAACTTCGGAATCAACAAATTTGTATACACACAATTATGTTTATTCTACTATATAACTTATGAATAAATATATCCCGCAGTTAACTATTCCAAGTTTTATCTGTTGTTGGAAACACTGGCCCTAAAGATGATAACAACGTTACCCTTTAATTGAATGTGTTACCTGACAACCTACACATCTAGAATGAAAACAGAGTTGTCATAAAACAAGTATACGAGTACATCAAAAATTTAAAGCTATTCCTCAGAGGGAAGTTGTTCCTTAAAAATAAGAAAAACAGGAGTAAGAATAACGGATAGTAAAACTCTTATGAGCAGTGGTGGCTCACTTCATTAGCGCGCTTCGACTCGCTGAGCGAAGTGGACATCTAGGGTTCAAATCCCAATGACGACAAACTTTTAACCAAACATAACATATTGATGTGTCCGAGTGGTTCGAAACCCACTGGAAGGTATATCTCCCCTGTCTTGTTACAGAATTGTACTCTGTTGTATAGTACAAATTAAAATAAATAAATAAAACTACACCCTTCAAACTGATAATAAAATTCCAATCTATAAAGGTAATCAGACATATTTTGAAATACACGCTACTCGACAGCTAAATTTAAGTGTGTATACCTTATATAATCTTTTTCACTACTAGCCTAGACACCTACTATTATTAATCTTTATTTGACATGACAAATTGTTTTTCACTACCGCTTGCTTGGTAACTGTTATCACCTAGGTCAATAATAAATTATTATTAACCATGGCAGATAATGAAAAATTTCACTTTCTTAGGAAACTCAAATCTTCAAATCCAAATATTGTTTGAATTACCTAACTCAAGAAAAGTGTTAAATATGGAATCACAATTTAAATATGCAGTCTAAATTAAATTACTAAATTATAGAAAATAGATAATATTTTTGTCTAGTATAGATGCGAAACTGCAATAATATCAATTTCAGCGCCACTCGTTTGTTCCCCCAACTAATTGATATATAGACAGCAATACATGTTATATGGCTACCATTTATGCTTTCAAGTAATTTATTATTAGGATAGGTACTTTGTTCAATTTATATTATAAAAATAATTTCAAAAACAAACAAATAATTAATTTTTAATACATAATTTATTTAAACATTACTATTACATTTCCATTTATACGTTGTTCTAACTGCTTCTCCGATTTTGATTTCTGATTATGTGAGTCTATAGGCGTATTCCATTTACCACTTCGAACAGATCCTACTTACACTTTTGAATCCGGATCACTTATTTTCCTTACATTTAACTGCATCACTTTACCCCCTCTACTGAAAGAACTGGTCCTAAGTAATCCACTTGCCGAAGTAGATCAGTTGGTTCAGTTTATATTGTCAAGTGACTTTTATCAGAAACAAAACCTTTCGTGAAATGTTTCACATCTTCAAACATCCCTTCCAAATGGATCATCTTTTGCAAAATTGTATTGTTGTTGCTACATACTTCTCACCAAATTTATTTTGACGTTGTTAATTTCGTCAATCGTACTAAGTACTAAACGTACTAAATTAATAACAAATCATGTGTTTTGTATAAAAATTAAAGCCAACTGAATGATTATTTCTATTAAGCTTCTAAGGAGTAATCAAGAGATGGCAGGACAAAACGAGCCCAATATAACCCATTTAAGTTACACGACCCTGATGAGGATTTATTGTATCCATGGTTACGACTTGATATTTAACTGACAGCAATATATATTTGCTTGTCTCATCTAAAATTGAACATAAGGTATGAATTTGACGGAAGTATTAAATTTTAATATTGTAAGAAATTTCATAATAAAGAACTAATAAACCAACTAACAAACAAGTAAGTATAATAACGAACAATTAAACAATAATTACAGTAAATTTTCAAAAATCCATCCATTAATTGCTAAGCAATGTCTCAATCTGCTATAAAACTCTTAAATTACGTACAATATTTGTATAACCTTCTGATTTTAAAGGTCACCAATAAAAAGTATCTACATGTGTCAGATCAAATGATCTAGCAGACCATTGTACTATTCTACCATTTCCTCTGAAGTTATTAACGATTCTTAAAATTGTTGTTGCACTTGGTACCTATAGGTCTATCAGAAAATTTTATAACATAAAAAGCAAATATCAAATTCGTTCCCTATTTTTCACTTTGAATAAGACAAGCAGGTATACATTGCTGTCAATCAAATATCATGTCGTAACCATGGATATGATAAATCCCACGTTTCACGTTCTAAAATACTCACAGTATGTAAAATTCATAATTTGGTTACATAACCCAATAACTCTCTCATGTAAATTAGATAAAAAGTATTGTGATTAATAAACGTTTCCTATGACCACTATGGAAAGTTCCCTATGAAATATTAAGTCGTAAACAGGGATATGATAAATCCCGTGTTTCACGTTAAATTTTAAATCGGAAATACCTGGAACACTCTTGTCCAAAACTATATTACAGGATATATGAGCTATATTAATTTTAATAAAGCAGGTCATAATTACCCTCTATTTTATTTATTTAATTATGTTGAACGCAAAGTTAATTACTGAAGTAATTATTAAAAATGTCCTCCCTCTGTCAGAATACACATTTTAGACCTTCCCATAATTGAAAAAGCAGCTCTCTGAAGAATATGAAGTTCGGCTCACATACATTTAGCTACAGTCAGAATGTAATGAATTAATCTGGTTTGGGATTTTTCTGCATAAAGTAAACAATTTATGTGTCCCCAAAGATAAAAGTTGAGAGATGTTAGATTTGGTGACCTTTGTGGCCAGAAAACTAGACCTTCTTTTCCAAGACACCAATTAGCAAAGTTGTTGTTTAAATATGTTATAACTTTTCTACCAAAACGACATGAGTGTATAAAGTATTTTCGACTTAAAATTACCTAAGGAATGTCCTTACGCTAAGGCCATTGTTGTGACTGATCTGGATCAATTGATTTCGATCATTCATCTAATCTGCATTAGATTATTTATTATTTTCAGATCGTGATCTTGATCTAGATAAAAAAAATATATATTATCTTAAAAATGATCTTGATCATTTACTAAAATACTAGTGAATAAAAAAAGTTGAAAGTTTGGATATAACATTCTAACACCCTAGATTATATCTAATTAGATTTTGGTGGTAATCGTGTTTTCATAAAAATCTGATATGTTTTTCTAAAAGTCTTCATTAATTATGAATATATGAGAATTTTTGAAAATAATAATTTAATATTATGTTATTAACTAAAGTTTTATGGTTTATCTATGGAAATAAATATTTTATATTTGACATCGATAATTATTATAATTGACATGTGAAAATATTGTAAAAATAATCGAATCGAATACTCTAAAATGAATTGTACCTACTGATATACCGGGTGTTCCACAACTTACGGCAAAAAAATAAAGGGTATGTACTGTACGATGTGCTGATTACAAAACAAAAAGAATATTTTTTGCCACTGGTCGGTAGTTATTTTTAATAATTTTTTTTTCAAATGTACTACAATGAAAGTAACTGTTTACATAATACCTAATACTAAAAAATGTCTAATATTGTGAAAAATAAATCCAAAAAATGACTACTTCATCTAAAGTACTCTTATCGAATTTTTATTTCATGATAAGCTCGTTATACAGTAAATACCCTTTAATTTTTTAGCCTAAGTTGTGGAACACCTGTATATAAAATATAAATGTTAACAAAAAGAATAAAAGAGAACAGGCGAGAGGTTATGTGGTGGCCATATCGAATTTTTATTAATATTTATATGATACAATAACAATAGCGAGAACACAAGAGTGAAATATAAAGTTATATATTCTAATATATTGTCTAATACTAGTCAAACAAATAAATTTACATATACTCCATAACACCATATTGAATTATATCTGTAGTGGAATGATGTGTTAGAATTCAGTGGTCTTAAAAATTAAAACTAATCCTTGATCTAGATCCATTTTAATAAGATCAGTAACAACACTGCTATGTCTATCTATTTGTGGATACCCTGTATAAAAAAATTAGTTGAAAAACATTATTTGAAGGACTTTCATTCTGGAGTTTTCTCTACAATTTCTTCATAAGGCCATATTGCATTACATCTGTAATAAAATGATGTGTTGGTATTCGTGATCTAAAAATTAAATCTAATTCTTGCTGTAGATCCATTTTAGTACACCGAAAAGGGCACTGTCCCTATAACGGTGCGGGGAAACCCGATTGTATTGATTGATGTTGATGATCCATTTTAGTAAGATCAGTTACAATACTGGCTACGTCTATCGATTCGTGGACATCCTGTATAAAATTTTTTGTTAAAAAACATTATTTGAAGGACTTCCATTCTGAAGTTTTCTGTACAATTTCTATCAATCACGTTATCAGTTTCTTCCATCGCTGTCCAAACCTAATCCAATCCCATCACGGGTGCTCATTAAACAAAAGAGCATCGGACGGCCATCCATCAGCTCCAAATCACGCATGGAAATGATCCTTCTCGCCTGTCTACTTGTTTCTCGTTTTCGTCTCCGGTGACAGCTGGATTTCACCGCTCAAACTTCGTTAAATGGAATAAAATCACAGGTGGCCATGTGCGCCGCGACGCGGGGCGCCGGGACGCCGGATCGATACGCCTCACGTGCCGCGGAAAATAGTTGAAAGTTGACGGGGAGAAATTTGGTGGAAGCGCCAACATATGTTTTATTATGAATTCCCTCCATCTTCTGTTTTTTATAGCCAAGGGATTCAATTTTGTTTCGCTCATGTTTTTTACTTGGTTTTTATTATTTTCAAGACACTGCTATAGCAGATTTACATCTAGTAATATACTTTTTCTACACTTGCATAAAAATATCTCCGTTATTTAAATATTTATAAACGTGTAGTTAAGCCGTAATATTTTTTTAAGTGTTTAGTGACGTAGATGTTAAGTTTATTTGGTTCTCATATAGTGGGGTTCGCTAAAAAAGTCTATTTCAACTATTATATAAACATATAATTATGTTTTAAATAACATCTGAGGTATACACAATTATTCGATTTTTTTGTCATTGTCAGTTTTTCCTTGTAGAAATTCTATCTGTTGAGATAAAAAACTGAAAATGGGCCTACTTATGTAATTTTTCACGTAGAATTAATTGGTAAGGTCGCTGACGTCGGAAACCAAATCATTAAAGGGGTATACGTAAAAACCTGTTTTTTAGGTATAAATTTGAATTCAAATATTTCGAAAAAGGGAAGAGATAATTGAATTCTGTTCAGCACATCGATTTTTCTACTTATGAACAAAAAATAAAAAAAATTTGGACACAAAAATTTCGAGGCGAAAAATTGAAATTTAGGTTTTTTCGTTTTTCTAATTTTCACCTATTCGTTCTATAGAACGTATATGTGGGCAAAACATTTCTTTATATAGCTTTTCCCGTAGAATCGAATAGTAAATAACTTTAGATTGTATCTGTACTCATTTTTGGAATATACCCGATAAACCCACTTTTTTGAGGTACAACTTTGAGAGCAAATATCTCCGAAACGGAAATAAATAATTAAATTTTGTTTGTAAATTTAGCATCAGCGTATTCTTTAAAAATTAGTAGAATTTTTTTTGAAACATTTTAATATTTTCTCCTTAAAAAAAATCGATATTTTCAAATATTTTCGGATTTTCGGAAAAATACAGAATCAGCGGCAATGGGAACTACTTCTCCTGTCGTTACTACACACACTATTTTCTCAAGTCGGCCTTCTACAACTTATAAAATGACTGTTCCATCTAAGAATTTTTTTAAACTGTCCAGTTTCATTGATAAATTTATTTTATTTCTGAAAAAGCCTATATATTTGGGGAAACCGATATTATATATATACAGGTATAACACGTATAACTCTTGAAAAGGTTTTACAAATAATTCACCTTGCATAAGGATTTCAAACAATTTAGACAAAAATAGACATTTGATAATTAAGTGTACAAGATTACTTCCGTTTATTAAATAAAGAAAACAAATAACACAAAGCTAATGTTTCTCTACTTACGACCCGGCAAATTTGGATTTTTATCCACACCCAAGACAAAATAAATTTAACAGACATACATACGTACATACAGACTTAACACAGAAACTAGTCAAAATGGAATCAGAAAACCGATTTTTTTGCGATTACAATACATCCTTTACTTCGTACAAGAAACTAAAAACAGAGACAATTTAACAGTATCGTCTCGTCAATTAAGCTCCAAGTATTTAAGCTAACAGCATAAGAAGCTTCTGTCTTAGCTGGTGTTAAATTCCTCCGCGGCATCGATTTCTGGTTTTGCCGGGAAGACCTTCGTTAATGTCTGTGTAGGACGTCTACGACAACAGACACGATGCGACAGGCGATACCGAGTGAAATTCGATTGTGGCTTGAGGTATTGTTGCGCAAACAATGAATGTTTGTCTGCTCCGTGATAGAAATTACATGAGATGCTACACGAGACGAATGGAGAAGAAATCTTAGATGGATGCAGGGGAGACAAATTCTGGAAATATTATCTCATAACAAGTTGAAAATGTTTGTAGCTTGCAGGTCGAGAGCTTTAATTTAATTTTTTTTATAAAAATTCTTTCATAGCCGAGTGTGTAGCTCCAGCTACAGTTTTAATTTTAAATTTTAGTTTTAATTTCATGTTTTAATTTAATTATACGTTTTTTTTAATTGTAGTGCAGATGTGCTGTTTCTTGCTATGATTTAATCTTAGAAGGATATAGGGGTAGAAAAATTCTGAAAACATTATCTCATAACAAGTTCAAAATATTTGTAAGGTCGAGAGCTTTAATTTAAATTTTTTTGAAAAAATTTTTCCATAGCCAAGTGTAAAGGCTCATTTCCAGTTAATGTTTTAATTTTAAGTTTTAGTTTTAATTTTATGTTTTAAGTTAATTGTACGTTTTAATTGTAGTACAGATGTGCTGTTTCTTGCTGTTTTTATTTTTCGTTTTTATTTTATTTTGCATCATGATTAAGATTATACAATATTTTGAACACAATATTCGTTTATAAGGTGAACCCACCATTCTGATCTATTTTTCTTCTTATATTGACCAAAAAAAATGCTATTTTTGGCATTACTATAACCGGAACCGAACTAACCTTGATTCACGAATGCAAATATATTCCTTACATATTTCTTCCACCATTTTTAATATTACAACAAAACTACTTCATATTTACTTATTTTATCTTTTAAACTTATTTACCTAGATTAAATTTTGTGAACATGTGAACAACTCATCTGTTTTATAAAAATTCCTCGGCCTAAACGATATGTAAAATTATTATTATTTATATATTTTTTTCTATCTAGCTAGAAGTTATATGAAAACGTAATTATGCAGATCGGTAGGAAATTAAAAAATCTTTATATTTAATAATAACATAATTTTCGAAAAAAATTGGTATTTAGAGTTATTTTTTAGGAAAAACAGTTTAAAACTTCAAGTAAAGTACTATTTTTGGTTAACCAATTGTAGTCAAAATCTAATCAGTTCATCATATTTGAATATACCTAAGTCTTAAATACCAAATATTATATTTTTTACATGTATCGTTTTGGAGTTACCGTGGACGAAAAATCGTCACAGACACTTACACGGAGATACAGAAAACACGGTAAAAATAGCAAAATCTTATTCTAGGGATCCTAATTCGTGCTTATATGTTGAAAACTCACACTCGAGACATTTTCCAAAAACAATACCTCCCTTATCTATATATTGATAGGCGGAAGGTAAAAACGTTTTAAGGAAAATCGTTATTATTTTATTGTTATGAAAAATTGAATTATTGTTTACAGAATTCCTTTTTAACGATTTTCGTTATAATAACGATAAAATGATTCGTTATCCCATAAGGATAAGTTGTAGAATAGGCTTGTAAGTACAAACCGTTATCGAAGTTAGAAAAGAAAACTATTTGCGTTTACAACTATAAACATATTACTGAGGGCATATAAAATAATGGGGAGTAATGCATCAACCACTATGCCACGTGTACAAATTGCTACAAATTTAAGATCCTTATCGCGCTACTAAATTATATTAATGGAAGTTCATACACTGCTGCGAACATAATTAAACTAGCCTAAGTTTTAATGACGTATAAATATTAATTGACAGCTATACATTGCAAGCGGTTAAGTTAATTATTCTGTTAGACCGTGCGTAGTCGTATATGTTGCTCAAGTGCAGGATTTTACAGGAATTTTAAAGTTTCTGCAAGACTTTTCACGACAACATGAAGTTAAATCATCTATAATTCATGAAAATATTAATGCGGGTGCAAGAAACAAGTTTCTACTTCTGCAGTTGCTGTGAGAGTTGACTTGCTTAAATCCCAAAAGAGCAGCAATGTATAATTCGCATATATTTCTGTCCCGTCAAATGTGGTCTTCCACTATTTTTTATATTTTTTTTTATTTAAAACTTTATCTAATTTGAAAGCGAAATGTAGTTTCAGAAAGTCTTTATTCTTATTTGTTAAGCCGTAATATTTTAAAGTGTTCTGTTACATAAATGTTAAGGTAATTCGGTTCTAAAACAATGGGACTGCTATAAAAACATATAAATATATTTTAAATAACTATTGTGTTCCTTACTTGGATATATGCACTGGCCTGATTTTGCTGCCAATGTCATTCAACATGAAACTGAAATATTCATTGTATTTCGTATTTAATTACCAACTATAGATTAATCATTAAATATGACATCTGACACTGACAGTGTTAGAAGTAGCAAGAATTTTAAATAGGGTAAATGTGAAAGAAAAATGTGTAACATTGTGATGTAGATGTTAAGGGCATTAAAACCTCGAATAACTTTAAACAAAACTTTTTTTAACTTTGACAATTCCTATCATACAGAATTAAGGTCTGGATTGACTATAAGTTATCAATATCCTAATTTGTTACTATGGTGGAGGACCCCATTATGTTAATCAAATAAATTAATATAAATGATTGAACTCGTAATTTAATATCCTTAAAAAAATTGATGTGGGCTCCACATTGTGACTTCCTTGATAGCCTATTAGATTATACACAGTTTTTGCTGCACTTCATTTAAACTTAGGTATTTCATTTGAAACAGAAATCATTTTGCGGCTAACGGTTTTTGATTTATAAGAAAAATTCAAAAACCCTTCAAGCATAATGCCATTTTGGTACTAGGGATTGCAATAAAACAACTACAACTAATCATATTTAGTCATGCGAAAAATTAAAAAAAAAACTTTGAATTCAGTGTTCTTTTGATACTGGCGATTGCAATAAAATGAGAGAAATTAAAAAAAACCCTTCGAGTAAATGTCCTTTTGGCACTGTCAATTGCAAGAAAAAAGAAAAGTATACAACTAGATGTTACAGCAGTCCTATATACAAAATTTTAACCTTCTACAACAAATCATTTTTGAGTTACGCGAGATAGATACGTACGTACACACGTCACACCGAAACTAATTAAAATGGATTTAAGGATAGTCAAAATGGATATTTCCACTGAAATCTCAATACTGAAATTATTCGCGATTACAATACTACCTTTACTTCTTACAAGGAATTAAAAATATCACGGAATAAGTACATTAAATACTTGAGATCTGTTCCATATAGGAGTGCTGTCCAATAGGAAGAAGGAAAAGAAGATTTGTAGACTATAGTGGTATTTTATTGTAGGTGTTACGAGTACTACGAATTCCGCCACTAGAACAAATATTTGCCTAATTCATCCTAAAATCAACATACGCACGTACGAGATAAAATTTCAGCTGAATAACATTTTCCTACGCCCACTAAAATCAATAACATTATCGCAGGATTTTACAGCAGATAATAAAAATTGAATTTATGTCAATTCCACCCACGATTTATATAAGGAAATGATAAGCATATTTTTATATTATTTCCTTACTTGAAAAATTTACAATTTTGTGAAAATTATTTTTATTTGATACGTTTACTAATTTATTGACATATTTATTTTTTAAAGTCGGATTTTTTCGTCTAATTATAATTTTATAAAGAGCGGTTGATGTTTACATGAATAGGGAATTCATAATTCATGAAAAAGAAGTTCCTTGCTGAAAACATGAAATCCAAGGAAATAAATTAAATTTCTCTGTTTTAATTCATTTAAAAGAAAGGGAACATAATTAAATTTATTTTTGTCCTGTCATAATCTAATGTAAAACTTTTTGTTTAAATTAAATGAGATTCTTTTTTAAAAATATAGGTCATACGAATTCCTGTATTTTGGCTGCTATTTTAATATCCTGTTTTTACAAATGCATTAAAAATTAACGACCATTTTTAATGTGCATTTGGTTCAATCACAAATGTATAATCTTAATGATCTTTCTTTTGTTGACTTTTGTCAATATTGGCGGGGTCTTTGTATATTTACTTGCATTCTTATGGTGTATTAGACAGACAACAAACTTTGCAAGGAACCTACGTTTTATATACCCAAAACTCAGAAACAGAGACAGTATTTTCAGTGTATAATTAACAATTAATATAAACACGAGTATAATAGCTTTTTATGTAATAAGTAAAAAACCAAGATGGTAATTTAACGCATGCGAAGATTATAAAACAAGTCGCAGGCAAGTTTCCCTCATATAATTTTTTTCTACTATAATGGTTTATTTATATGGGAAAAGAGTAAAATGTTACAAAACACGAATATTTATGTAACAAGTTTATAAATGACAATAAAGACAACAAACAGTTTTATTTAAACGAAAATAACACAAAATAAACGTAACTAATATGCATTTATTTTTACATGGCAGTATTTATTTCTACGTTACTTATTTTCACACGACATAAATATTTATTTTCACAAAAAAAATTATTTCTACTTTACATGTCACTATTCGAACCGACTGCCTCGTCTCGACTCACTTCACTCTCTCTACTGACTCTGACTCCTCACTAACTTCACACTCTCTGCAATCTCTGACTTCTACTTCATTGTAACTCTACCCGACTGCGTTTCTGACTCTCTACACACACTGACTATCTCAATTCTCCAGTCGTGACACTTTTATACATGCAGGTAATTAATTTCGAAACTTCTAGAGTCTTTTGGACGCTATAAAATTCCCAACAATAGTGGCGTTGCTCTTATCTAAATTAATCTTTAGTGAGACTTCCTGATCAGGCAGATCAGCCGCGATGACTTATCGGCAGTGAGTCATGCTCGTTACACTACATTCTGTTGAATATACAAAAATATATTTGGAATTACGAATTTTTGACATTTTGATGATATTTAAACAGAAAAGAAAATACCAAGAACTCCTTAATTGCATGTTAAGTTAATATAACCAAATTATTGGTTATAAACAGATAAACGATATACCTAAATAAAGTTGTTATTCGAGTTTCTTTAATTGTGAAATATAAGTCCCCTAATACATGTAGTAATATGTTATTAATATTTATAAAGGGAATAAGAACAAATTTATCTATTTTTGTAGCTGTTAATGTTTGTATATACGCCTACTTTCGATTTCTAGTGAAATAATTAATGATCTTTTTTTTCTGAAATAATAGAATTTGTATCCTAATTGACATTATTAAAATAAAGAGTATTAAACGGAAATAGAAAACAATATTTTCATTACATAATTTAAAATTAACATAGACACAAATGAAAATATATTATCACAAAATAATGAAGGAATGATAATGTTTGTTGACAATTATTTCAATTAATTATTGAAAAATATAAAGCGACAATTAAAACAAAAACTGGAATTTACATGAGTTAGCAATTTCCAATGCAAATGGTTCCATATCTGTCAATAATATCCTCATTTGTGTGCCATATTTTCAATTAAAAATTAAAATAAACACGAGGGAACGAAATGAAATTCCCCTGTCCAGCATTTAACAAGAGCGGTCGCTGTGCAAATATTTGCAGGAGCGAATGCCGCTTCACACAGAGCAAGGCTTTATTCGTTTAGGCTAAATTGACTCTAGCTAATAGAAAATTGGATTTAAATATGCCATTTCGAGGGCTTAAAGCAACCAGACGCATGCGTCTTTAAACTTTAAAGCTGGCGTCGTTTGATACGACGCAAAGCTTTGTGGAGCTTAAAACTTACAACGTTCTAAAATTACGTTGGGACTGACGTCAGATGAAATAGGTAATTGAATATAATTATACGAAATATAATTGAAAGACATACATTATCAGAATTTAATTTACAAATATATGTATAATACCATTTCAATTTACTTAATAACTTCACGGAAACTACGAAAAAGAAAAACCAAAGTCCTAGATAACTTTCTGTACTTGTTGGGTAATATATTAGTTCCGCACTGTTTTCAAATCTCATATTTCACTTTTACGTATCTAAGATAAAATTCTTAAAGAAATCCTTGTGTTGGGAAATGGATTTCTTACTTATTGCACTTGTTGCATAATATAGTAATTCTGCAATGTTTTCAAATCTCATATTTCACTCTTGCGTACCTAAAGTGAAGAAATATGAAATTTCTTATATCTTATATCTTCTATGAAATTATACTTGGGAAATAGATAACTTTCTGCACTTGTTACACAATGTACTAATTCCGCAATGTTTTCAAATCTCATGTTTCAATCTTACACACCTACGATAAAAAAACCAAAGTTCTTGGAGAAAAATCATGTTTCAATTGAAAGTAGAAAAATAGGGAACTTTCTGCACTTGTTGCACAATATACTAATTCCGCAATGTTTTCAAATCTCATCTTTCACTTCTACATTCCTACGATAAAGAAAAACCAAAGTTCTCGAAGAAGAATAATGTTAATTGATACTAGGAAAATATATAACTTTCTGCACTTGTTGTACAATATACTAATTCCACAAAGGTTGCAAATCTCACATTCCACTCCTATGTACCTACGACAAAGAAAAACCAAAGTTGTTGGAGAAATTTATGTATCAATTGATACTAGGGAAATAGATAACTTTCTGCACTTGTTGCACAATATACTAATTCCGCAAAGTTTTCAAATCTTATGTTTCACTCTTACGTATCTAATACCATAAAGGAAAATATTCGCAAATATCCCACCGTTACACAAAATGAAGCATATTCTAACTGGTTGCTTAAATAGCTATTATCCGCCTTGTTTTCAAATCTCATGTTCATCTTCTATACTCCAACGGTAAAGAAAAATCGAAGTTCTTGGGTAATAATCTTTACATCAAGTGATACGCGGAAGTTACGTGAGAAATATATAACATACTGTCACAGAATAGGTACAGAAGCGACAGTAAGACAGAGAAACGAAAATTAGAGAGAGGTGAGGAAAGTCAACAAATTTAAAGGGCTCATTGTTTAAAATCGGAAAGTTTCGTCACATCTTAGGGAGAGATAGCGGAAGGCACAAATTTAAAGGTCTACACAATGCTCCCAGGTCATAGAACTGAATAGGGTAACATGAAAGGTACCGACACGGAGTGTCGCTTCTGTATGTAACTATTCTGTGATACTGTTTCAAATCCCATCTTCAACTCCTCTCTACCACGCTTATAAAATTTTTGTTTAATCTTGCTACTGTAACCCATGAAATTTTGCAACTGGTCCTAAAAGAAATAGAAATTCGCTTCTGTATGTAACTATTCTGTGATACTGTTTCAAATTCCATTTCAACTCCTCTATATCACATTTATAAAATTTTAGTTTAATCTCACAACTATACCCATTAAATTTCGCAACTGGTCCTAAAAGAAATAAAAACTCCTTTCGCATATTTATTGCTGTATATTCTCATTTGGAAATGAGAGTAGAGTAAGCAAGTTGGAAAGTGAATTTGGTGTTGGTGGCGAAACACGGTGCGGTACATTTGCATATTCAAATACAGCGCTGGCATTTCCCCGCGCGGAATCAGAAACGTTGAAACGTTCCGTTCCTCTTCCCGTTCCCGAGTTCCTAATCGCGTGTTATTATATTGGAATTGCGCGCAACTTGTAAGCTTTTACAACTAAGTGCCCGATGTCGTTTCTCTTCTAGCACACACTACTCTCTAGATTCTAGTAGAAGAGCTTTGCATTCCAATTACGTTCTTCTATGAAAAGAGTGCAATAAAGATTTACTATGTCTTCGCAGACAAATTGTTATTATTATAGATTTTAAAATTGTACACATATTTTAATTGTATTCTCAATCAGCGTTATTCTAATTTTACTCAACCTAAAAAATACTGAATTTTTTCAAAAACCCCATTCAAAAAATCTGATATAACCTCTCGCCTGTTCTCTTTACACTTTCTTTAATATTGACTGCGTACACGGTAAAATGATTTATTAAAATAATTAGTACTTACAGTATTAGCAGAGAATAGTTACACACAGAAGCGGCACTCCGTGTCGGTACCTTTCATGTTCCCCTAGTCAGTTCTATGACCTTGGAGCATTGTGTAGACCTTTAAATTTGTGCTCTTTCCCTATCTCTCTCTCTCAGATGTGAGGAAACTTTCCGATTTTAAACAATGGGCCCTTTAAATTTGTGCACATTCTCCATCTCTCTCTAATTTTCGCTTCTCTGTCTTACTGTCGCTTCTGTATAAACCTATTTCGCGGTATTAGTACAATTCCTTTTAGAAGATTCAATAATAATTAATATTTTCCTATGTAATAGCCATAGGCGTGCGCAGAATTTTTTTTTTTTGGGTGCCAAAATAAATTATTACATTTATTATTATAAAATAAAAGTATTAAATGTAAGTGGAACCATTTCACACAACAGGAAAAGTAATTCCCAAAGCCGCTGACGCTGTATTTTTTCGTAAACCCGAAAATATTTGAAAATATCGAATTTTGAGCTCAAAAATTTTTAAATTTTACAAAATTTTGTTTATAATATTTTTCAGAGAATTAGTTACGCTGATGCCAAATTTACAAACAGAATTTAATTAACTCTTTTCGTTTCGGAAATATTTACTCTCAAATTTATCCCTTAAAGAAGTGTGTTTTTTGAGTATATTTCAAAAATAAGTAGAGATACAATTTCAACTACTTTACCATTAGTTTCTACGGGAAAAGTTATATAAAGAAATGTTTTCTTCGCATATACATTCTTTGCAACGATTAGGTGAAAAATAAGAAAAACGGAAAAACCTAAATTTAAATTTTTCGGCTGAAAATTTTTTGTCTCCAAAATTTTTTATTTGCTGGACTTAAGTTGATATCAATGTGCTGATTCCAAATTTTTAAACAGAATTCAATTATCTCTTCCCGTTCTCGAGATATTTAAATTCAAAATTATACCTAAAAAATAGGTTTTTTAGGTATATCTCTTAAGTGGTTAGGTTTACGACTTCGACGACCTCACCATTCGATTCTACGGGTAAAATTACATAAGTGTACCAATTTTCAGAATTTTATCTTACTAGATATAATTTCTAGAAGAAAAAAACTGAAAATGGCCAATAATCGAAAAAAATCTAAGGTATACCCCTTGCCATTTTTTCGATTTTCGCCGATTTCGTTTTTCCTTTCTACAAATTGTATCCTTGGTATACTTATGTAACTTTGCCCGTAGAATCGATTGGAGAGGTCGCCGAAGTCGTAAACCTAACCCTTAATGGGGTATACCTAAAATACCTGTTTTTTTAGGTATTACCAAAACTCAACTTTAAACACGAATATCTCGAGAACGGTATGAGATAATTCAATTCGGTTTGAAAATTTGAAATCAGCGCATCGATATTTACTTAAGTATAGAAAATTAAAAGTTTTGGAGAAAAAAAGTACCACGGAGAAAATTTGAAATTTAGGTTTTTTCGATTTTCTCATTTTTCACCTAATCATTCCAAAGAACGTATATGCGGAGAAAACATTTCTTTAAGTAACTTTTCTCGTAGAATCGACTGGTATAATCGTTGAGATTGTATCTCTACCCATTTTAGAGATATAGCTGAAAAACACACTTTTTTGAGGTGCAACTTTGACAACAAATATCTCATAAACGAAAAGAGATAATTAAATTCCGTTTGAAAATTTGAAATCAGCGTGTCGAGATCTACCAATGTACAATATTTCTAAAAATCAAAATTTTGGGTACAAAATTAGTATTTTTGAGATATTTAGCGTTTGTCAACACAATTTTTGGTTTAATTCTATGAATAATGAGAGAATAATAAATATGTTTGCCTTGTACTCGCCCGAAAAATTTATGTATGTGAGTAATATATTACTAATTACTAGAATCTTACTTGAAATTTTTGTCGTTATGGTCACGACTGATTTTCTAGAGCAACAAATAAGTGTCAGGCAAAAATTACAAGTAAAATTCTAGTTACCAATAATATTCGACATGGCAATTCCTCGAAATATATAAATTTCTTTCAAATAATTGCTTGTCACAATTTTGACAGACGTTGTATCTAATCAACGCCTATTTAGTCGTGTAAATTCCGCGGAAATTGTCAGTAAGATTTGAATCTGATTGGTTCAATTCATCAAAATACTGTGATTTGATTGGATGATAAATTATGAGTGGAATTGTCACTGTCATCCTGTCAATTATAATAATTGTTAATATCAAATATAAAACATTTATTTCCATAGGTAAACAGATTAACCGCAATTTTAACAAGACCGAATCACTAGTTACATGTTATAGTTAAATGGGTCTAGGTAGAAACAAATTTGAACTATAAAATTTTAGCTAATGATGTAAAGTTAAATTATAATTTACAAAAATTCCCTTATATTCATAATTAAGATATTTAAAAAAAAAATACTTCAGATCTTCATGAAAACACCACCGATTTCTGAGATTAACATCAACTTTTTTTATTATCTCGTATTTGAGTAATCGTTACGACAACATCTATTCACACACACGGACAGACATCATAGTAAAAATATTAAAATCGTGTTCTAGGGACTTCAAAACGTGCTTATCCATGGAAAACTCACTATCCGATTTTTAGCATGATTCCAATACCTTTCTTACTGAGTGGTGAGAGATAAAAAACAATAAAAACCCCCATAGAAAACCCAATTTTAAGAAAATGGGGTATGTGACCATAATCAATTTTCAGTAAGTAAATCATAAAATATAAAATCTAACCACTATATATTCTCATTATAGTTGTAAAAACTACACATTAGTTTGCAATAATACAGTTACTGTTGATATGTGACGTCAGCATGGTAGAATCGTGGAAAAAGACAGATAGACTGTTTCTTACACTCCCAGTCTATCTGTCGTCTTTCACGATTCTACCTCGCAGACATTAAAATATCCCTTCTCCAAATCTTTAATATTTATTTTCTCGTAAACTACGAATAGTGAATCGATTTAGGAAAATACGGGTATTTTATTTTTTTGTCTAGTATCGTATATGTAAAAATCAAAATTTGGTCACATACCACAGTGTAATTAAAAAAAAATTAATTCAGATTTAAAGTATAAAATTAAACACTACTTACTACCTAATTCATCCATATCATTTTCTATTTCATTGTTATCAAATATTTGAGCCATTTTCATTAAAATCTAATCGATTTTTACTATTCGGTAAACGTTGTTGAAGTTTCGGTGTGAGGTTAACTATTACACAAACCACTTAAGCCGAAGACAGACCACGGTTTAACTTAAACCTTAGATTGACAAATTAAACCTATGCTTATGAGACTGTGACTGTGCAAATCGTTTAAAATGATAAGCGAGCTTAAAAGTTAATTTGCAATGGTGCAAAGGGCCATAAGAGTAAATAGAAATAATACAAAATCAAACTACCTTAGTTTACACTTCCTCCGCAAAAGTGAACTGAACATTGCGATACGTGACGTTTGAGCAAATGGCGTTCTGTTGAAATTTGAAATCGAAGAAAGAAATACGGAACAAAATCACGTATCTGCATAGTTTAGGAATTGACTAATTTTCTATGTTTGTGTTTTCTATGTTCGTGCATATTCGGCCCGGTTCGATGTTCTTCGTGGTAGTACAAATAAATTCTACTAGAGGGATGGGAAAACATCTTTTGTTTATTGCACGACGCCATGTGTGAGGGAGAAAATGTACATCGTAAAATTAATTATTTAGTAGAAAATTAGCCAATTTTGTACGATAAAAAGAAAGCTGATTATAAAAACAAAATGAAACAATAGACTGAACCGCTGAAAATGTTATAAGTCATACACATTTCTCAGGTCTGTTTTCTGTATTTTGAATGACATATAAAACCTCCAAACAAAATTATATGTTCTATGTAAACTATGCTAATTTATATTCTATGTTCAGTATCAGTTTTATCTTTATAAATCTTTCAATATTATAACTTCTTACATTGTATTTATTTGAAAATTTTAATACAACCCGAAACTGATTTTGAACTTATCCGTGTTGGTACCACATAAACAATCAAATTTTAAAGTTGGTGAAAATTTTAAGTGGTAAATTTATGTTATTTATTAAAGTTATTTATTTAAGTTTTCCGTTTTAACCTACAAAAAATATAATTTCTAGCAGATATAGAAAGAGAAAGCAATGTGTAAACAAAGAAAAAACAGGTTCAACTCACCAACCCAGCTAAATAGTTGGGTGAGTTGGGTTAGTTCGAGATCAGTTCTGGGTTACTTTAAACGTACCAAATAAACAGAATTAACCTACAATTACAGTAACAAACCTGTAAAAATTGCCTTGTAAAATAATAGAAAATAATGAAAGTTTTTTTATGCATTTTGTTATAAATATTACAAACTTAATTTAATTAGGTTTATGTGAGTAATTATACGCAATTTTTAGTACATTTTTATTCACTGGCGAAACTCATTTGACAACGTCTAGCTATAAATTGTTCTACCACCGCCAACTATCTTTGATTTCAAAGTAAAGTAAATCTTTTTTTGAAAAATAAAGTAAATTAATAAAAAAAAAAACCGCTATGAAGGTGGAAATAAAATTTTGTACGCGACACGCGTGCAATTAAACTGTACTGGGTTCACTGGATTATGACAGCTCGATCCTTCGTCGCTCGCCTCTCAAATTTCCAGCTCGCCCTGTAAAGATTAACTTACACCGTTGGCCACGTAAATAACTATTAACAAATATTTGTATTTTCAGATACTTAAAATAAAAAGTATCTAGATACTTAAGTATCTTTAACAAATTTATGTAAGTATCTTTTCCAGCTCTGTCTACGACCTACTTCTACACCACTTTCCCCAATTCAACTTCGCACGTATACATCCCTATTTAATAATACATGTAAGGTCACCAGGCTGGCACTATATACCGCTAGCCCGCAAGCTGTGGTCGGTCAGCTCCTATCCAAGGTCCTGGCAGAACAGGCGTTTGTTGGGTTAATTCCCGTCGGGCGCTGCTGTCGCTAGCCAGGATTTGCATTGTTACACGGGGTGTTTACCAAGCCTAAATTCATTAGATGGGATATGTGCAAAATTCATATAAAGTAAGGAATAGTTAGCCAGAAAATGAAACTCAAGACTTAGAACATGCAAGAGGTGGAGAACGCTATGTAAGAAGTTATAATATTGAAAGATTTATAAAGATAAAACTGATACTGAACCACAGAATTAAATGGAAAAGGGTGTCAAACGTGACACAGTTCGAAAGGCCTTTCAATTCTGTTTTCAACAGTTTTTTTATTTTTCAAATCCGATCATTAGTTCCAGGGAAATATTGTTTAAAACAAATTTTATCAGGTGTTCAAAATTGCAATCAAGTAGACTTAAACAAATGACAGAAACTAAATAAACAATTATTTCGACACGTTGTTTGTAATAAAAATGTAATTTGTAAGTTACATTTCTTTTTGTGGGGTTATTTGAAGTCTAAAGTTTATGCCACGCTATCCGAATCTTTAGAAGATTTACGGCAACGTATTATAGCTCCAAAATTTTGAGCAAAATCTTTATTATTGTGTGAAAGTTGGTGGTAGTCATTTTGAACACCCAATAAACTGATACTTGAGTGTCTGTCATTTATTTAAGCTTACTTGATTGCAGTTTTGCACACCTGATAAAATTTCTTTTAAACGATATTTCTCTGGAACTAATGATCGGATTTGAAAAAAAAACTGTTGAAAAGAGAATTGAAAGGCCTTTCGAAATGTGTCATGTTTGACACCCTTTCCATTTAAAATTTTTGAGGTGCAGCCCACCCCAATTTTAGGGTTGAAGTTATGCCGTTGGTACTAATACATTCAGATGTCCCCCATTATACTAAAATTGATGTGTTCGAGCGTTTTTTGCAAAATTGATGTTAAGTAGCCAAAAATTGCGCTGATAATTTTCACTGGGGCACCCTGTATAATGCTTTTATGTCCATAAGCATTAAACCTAGATTAAAAAATATATTTACTTTTCTCGTGTTTTCTCACTGTTTATATATTAGAATTTAAAATACCTATTTAACTGAGCTAAAATCTTTTACCTAGCGCAACTCACCGTTCGAAGCACCTATTCCACCGGGCAAAAAACACGTCTCACCGTTTGAAATACTTATTTCACCGTTCATATTTATCGGTTGAAAAATTTATTTTATCGTATTGAAGAACTATTTTGATGTGACGACAATATATTCCCTTTAGATTTGTCCAAAAACTATCTTCTTTAGGATTTTATTTTTTTTATCTAGTAACCTATATGTAAAAATCAACTTCGGTCATTGCGTGTTGATAGTTTCATTAGTTTAATCCACAATTCTTTTTGTATACTTCATCCGATATAATACTTGCATATAATACTGTCAATTTTGACATTAGTTTATTTCGAATATCACACGATTTCACGTGACAAGATGATACTTTTAAATAAATATGTTCCCAGAAAAAACAAAATAATTCCTTTGAAATATAGAATAACACGACTAAATATTTTTTTCTTGTTTACAATTTCTTTTATATGTATGTCATTTTTTGCTTTCTTGGGAAAAAATAAATTGAAATCTAAAAAGTTAATTTTCCGCTCCAACTGCGAAATAAATAAATATTCCTACACTTACAAATAAATGTAGTATTTTTTATTTCGTTCGCGACTCTTTTATGTAGCTGTCATTTCCATTCATTTTATTTGTAAACTAAAAGGTTTTACCCAGATGATATTTATTCCTCCATGCTTCCTTTTTGAAGTAATTTATTATTTTAATTTTCAGCTTGGCTGAAATATACGGAGTATACATTCCACAGAGATTAATCTCATGTTTATTTTTGCAATGACGCAAATGTGAATCGCTTATTGCGTGGATTAAATTCCCAATTAATGGGAAAACTGAACATTTTCTCCCCGAATTCATTACAGACTAATTGCTTCACAGTTTTAACTTATCGCGTACCAAGAATATTAACCAATATGCTGCAAATAAATTACAAACTTGCATGAATTAATTTGGTATAAACACAACTTCCATTCATTTTAAATTAGATATAAGGCATAAATCATAAATTTCAAAACTGGGGCTGTTTTCGAAATCGTTCGTAAATTTACGTATGCGTTCTTTAAGAACAGTTTAAATAAGTATACTTAACTTTTGTACAATAAATTTGTATTCTCGAATACCCTTCGCAAATACAAACTTATATTTGCATCATTCGCAAATGAAAAAAAAAAATATCTGACAACATTGTAATTTCACGTCAAATAAATGACAAATCGAGATTTTATACATAGACGAATCTGTGTTTCCTTTTATATGTATTATATTATTTTAGATAAAATCAATAAATTTTCATAAATTAAATATAATCATGGATAATTTAAGAAAAAAACGTGGTGCAAATTCTACAAAAGAACAAACATTTGTTAAGTAAAAAAGTTAATGAAAACTTTGTAGTCAAATGCAAAAACTCTATAGTTGCAACGGAGCAAATAAAAGCGGACGATATAGACTGATAATTGAAATGCATTTACTAATTATTCAAACACACATATTACGAACACACTTTTATAATAAAAGAACTTTCTGGAAGCGTATCTGTTCCTGAGATTTCTGCTCTCAAAGTTGCACCTCAAAAAAGTGAGTTTCTGAAGAACTTATATACACAGAAAACATATATTTATGTAACTTTATTTGTAGAATAATCGTTGAGATTGCATCTGTACCAATTTTAGAGATATTCTTAAGAAATACAATTTTTTCCAATTCTCAGGAACGAAAAGATAATTAAATTATTTTTGTAAATTTGAAATCAACCCACCAACATCTATTAATATGGATTATTTCCTAAAACCAAAATTTTGGAACCAAAATGAGCAATTTTCAATTCTAGTTCTAACTGCCGTACTGTCAGGTTGTTTCATACCAGTGCTACTTCTATTTAAAATGTATAGATGGCAAGTCTATAGGATCCGAGTGTGATACACAAGTAGCTGTATTTTTTGTTTTACGACAAATCACACGTTGTCGGTTGCTGGGACTTGAACCCACGATCTCAAGTTCGAGTGACGTCACAGCGAGTTAGAGATGTGCACTAGTTCGCTCAGCCATTCAGCCGACTCATATATTAATTATATTTTTATTAATTCGTTTTTAATTTCTAAACATTGTTGTGATGTAGGGCCGAAAACCCACTCAAACTTCTATTTATATCATAATTCCATTTCACTTTTTATGAAAGTGTGAATTGAACATAAATTTTGTGAATGAAGTGCTTTGACATTGACTCGTGAGAATGTGTCAATAACACAAATTTGTCACTCACGAAACAAGAATTTTCGATACCTGAGGCAATGTTTCATCTAGGACTATTGATATATGATGCTATTATTTTCAAAAGAATTTCTACCCACATTATTTTTGTGAATATTTTCGGGCTATTTTCCTGAAATCTCTTTTATAAAGGATAATATTATATACTGTTGGGTTTTCCCCGCGGGTATTTTGACGGGACAATATTTATTTTGTTACAGCGGTTTTTGAAAATGAAAAATGTCATTGAGGGAACTAGGAACATAAGAGTTTCTCCGCTATTTTTCCTAGCTGTTTTACTCTTTTAGCGCGACACACAAAGGCAGCCGCAATTTATTCCCAAAGTCGCTGCCACCAAATTCTAATTTGCTTGCGGCTTATCGACTGTTCTAGAAATATGTAGTTTAAAGTTCACGGCTTTACAAGCAACACGATGTTTATGAATATGGAAACAAACAAAACATGATTTGGTTTATATCTTGTTTGCAGTGATTAAGGAGGGGGAAAGGGTAGACAGTTACTTTATCAATATTTTATAAACTTACTAATTTAACAAACTTACTCAATTTTACCACGTATTTATAAAATGTTCATTTCATTAATTTTAGATACAGTTACCGACTACAGTTCAAAAAAGGACACCTTGAAAATAGGTGTAAAATTGACAGCCGAAAAACGTGCGATGAAATACAAATTTTAGCAAAAGATATCGTATGAAACTTATTAAATTGACATTTATATTACTTATATACATTCAGCAAATAACAAACTAAAAATAAATTAATTAATAATTATTATGTTTCTTGGCTGGGTAGTTTATTAAATAGGCGATAGTTGTTTGAAATCAGCGAATTTTATTCTTTCAACCTTCACAATTTGGACACCACACCACATGGGTTTTCTTCAGGAGAGGAAATGATTTGTAAAATTTTGTTTAAGAAACAAACAAAGAACATTTCTGAAGTTGCATTCACAAAATAGTTTAAAAAATCCAATTGCTAAAAAAAAAAAAAACGCTAAAAGATCAAAACCAAAACGTACAGGCAATTCAGTAATTCATTGAATGAAAGAAAATATATTGCATTAATTTTTGTAAAAATTTATGCATCCTACTGAACTTACTCAATTAAATTTTTGCAATCAATAAATATTGATTGAAATTAAAGAAAGTAGAAAATACTACAAAATTTGAGTAGTACCTATTATAATGAAAAAAAATACCGACCTTAGCTACGGTATAAAAATATAATCGAAAACCAAACACAATGTGACGTCGCTTACATCGCGAACTTAGCAAACATAGCGTACTAGTACACTCTCGGTATTATCTAGTTTGTAGTTGATATTTGCAATTGATACCATAACAAGTCCAAATGATAGCAATGGAAGTTATAGAATCTCACCCCTGTATTGCTATTAAAAAATACATTTAAAACTAGAACAAAAAATTAAAACTAAAATTTAAAATTGAAACAGTAGCTAGGAATGAGCCTTTATGTTTTACTTTTTGTTCAGATATCTTATCCACATAACGCCTCTTATAATATAAGGAAAATTGTGGAGCAGTCCATATTTGTTGTAAAGCATATTACACGCTTGTAAAACACAGCAAAGAGCTTGCTGATAAGTTTATCTTACATAAGTCCAAGAAACCTGATTCCGCTTTCCAATATTGTTTCCAATATGAGCGTCGCCAACGCAAGCGTTGCATCAGCTTTGTAATGAAAACTCCTACAAAGTTGGCAACACTGCCACAACGTCAACGCTCAACGGATTACCTAATTAATGGCAGTCTCGAATAGATCAAAGATGGCTACTTCATTCGCACCGCGCGGAAACAATGGGCTTCCGATTTGATTCGCCATACTTTACATAATACCCGGGTATAACGCGTGGGGTCGAAAGAGAAGGTAGAAATGAGGATGTAATTAGTTCAACAGCCATTAATAACTGTCAAATATTGGACAAGGATTGCCAATTAGGGTTATTAGGTAAAGTGGAAAATTTGTTCACACCTAAACACGAAATTTTTGTAAAATATGTACAGGGTGTTTATTTTTCGAGCCTAATCATTGAGATCTCGAGAACCGTAATATTCAGTCACAGAATAGGTTTACACAGAAGCGACAGTAAGACAGAGAAGCGAAAATTAGAGAGAGATGGGGAAGGTGCATAAATTTAAAGGGCCCATTGTTTAAAATCGGAAAGTTTACTCACATCTGAGAGAGAGATAGGGGAAGAGCACAAATTTAAAGGTCTACACAATACTTCAAGGTCATAGAACTGACTAGGGGAACATGAAAGATGCCGACACGGAGTGTCGCTTCTGTGTGTAACTATTCTGTAGTTCGGTTGCATAAAACATGATTTATGAATCAACTGGTTAACTCTATGTAGTTACCATGGTTACGTATTAAAAATACTTTGCTGTCAAAAACTTAACCAATAGTTAAAGTTAACAAAGCTTTATGCAACCGGGCATAAGAATTTAGAACCTTAGAGTTAACTTTTTTGTTCTAATGCGATTTTTGACAAATTGAGCAATATGTCGTGCATTGTGTTCGTTAACAACCCTTTCTGAACCATGGTTAACTTATTTACACTGACTTTTGAGGTAGTGTAAAAAGTGCAGGATACTGGAGTAGGGATAAAATCGGTGATATGTTCACGTTTTCAAATACATTAAAGAGAAAATAGGTTACTTGTTGAATTAACGAAATAATAAACTCAGATAACAATGAAGTCTTGCACGATTTTTCATTTTTAGCTTTAATCAATAAAATAATGAAACATATTAGACCTATATCATTTAGCGCTCTTACTAGGAAGAGCTTATGGGGTGTCTATATGGCGTCCTAAGTATAGTCATTAATATTGGTAGCTTTATACGTTTCTTTAATTTTCGCTTTATTTTCTTGACTTTTATTACTCTTATTATAAAATTTAAACTTATAACAATTATTGTCAAACTTCCTAACAAGGAGATGTTGTATTAAAATTCATAAAACATTTAAATCAATTAATACAAATTTGCATGTACATTTTCGCATTGCTTTAAGATTTTTGTATTCATTTTATAATTAACATCAAACTTATTTTTTAATTGGCAACAATAATGAGATCTTGCACGATTTTACATTCTTCGCTTTAATCTCTAATATAATAAAAAATATCAAGGTTCCTATCCAAGTTCTCTTTTTTTCAAACGTCAAATGTAATGTTTTAATTTCTAGCCTTGCAATGCTTTAAATCACAGACTGTCCACTTTACTAACTAACTAACAAACGCGCCAAAGCACAATATGTGGGATCTGACTTCACACCAAAACCTACGGACGTCACAATTTTAGTATGACACTATAAAACAATATTATAGAATATAAAATGTAAAAAAATAATAACATCATTTCACTACTTCCTAGCAATTGGTACAAAACAAATATTAAATAATACTATTTTTTCTACTTCTGTACAAAAATACATCTTCATTTCTTCGATTAATTATAGTAGCCATATTTCATGGGAATGAAATATGACTCATAAATCACTTTTCTCAGCCAATCACAGAACCAGAAATCGATTATTCACGTTTATTTTAAATCTGTTGTGGATTACCCTTCCTGGGGCCGTCTGACAACGGTATACTCATATCTCATTGTGTATTTTTTTTTTTTTGAAAATATTTATGCGTCTTTCCAATTTACAAAAGTGAAAAGGTATATTATTATATAAGGAATTATAATAGTCATTATTCACTAAGATGATTTGCATCCCTCGCCTGTAAACGTCATCTTCGCGAATAATAATCCCTTATATAATAATATACCATAAGAGAAAACTGGTAGATATGAATTTTTATCTCACGTTGTCTATAATTTCCGTGAGAAATGAAAATGTATTTACAATATACTATGTATCCGAAGCAATAACAAACATATAACAAGCAAATATTTTACTAGTCGAACGAAAAAGTATACCTAGTATGTACTCTAGATAACCTAACAACAAAGTAGAAAAAATATAAAATAGATTAAGAGTAGCACGTGATTAATTACGTGATTTTTCCGATGACGTGACTTTCCTCTTAAGTGGAGCGACTACAATATATAACGAACGGTTTCAGAAATGGAATTACCAGTATTATACTCGTACTCGAGTTACGTAGGTAACATACGTGTTTGTTAGAAATACCCTACAAGTAAATTTATTGGTGGAATAACGATTCGGTTTTGTTTAACCCACGCACACTACGTGCTTGTTGTACTCAACGAGGTTTTTGTTCTTTTGAATAAATTGCACTTTGTGCTGTACCTACTGCGTGATTATAACTATGAATTCTTCAAATGTAAATGCAGTCATTATTATCAGTTATAAAACCTACAGCTTTGCATCTAGTGCGCTTTATTTCATACTACTTTGTTATGTATATTAGCACATTAATATGTTCAGTTTTTATATCTTTTTATGTTAAGTATTTACTTGGATTAATTAGTTTTTATAAAAATATAGGCCACGATTTCACACGTGTATATTTACATTTTTTATTACTTTATTTAATTCTTTTTCTTTGTGAATAAGTATAATTTTAATTTTATTTACAAGTGAATAATAAAGAAACTAGTGTACAATATAAGCAAGGTATCAGTTTTGCTGCTTCAAGAAGGTGACAGGTTCTCCAGTTAGTAGTAAAATCCATTTTACCTTATTAATAATATAAAATACTATTATTATAATATTATTAAGATCGTGTATTTATATCCAATGGCATATCCAGAAGTGAATCTTGGGTAAGATGTATATTTTGTTTGAACAATTATCAAAAAGTGTACCTATTGCGACAGAAAATACAACCCACATTATTAGTACATTGGTTTTCAGGCCGAATCTAGTTTTCATGTTGTGTCTGGCGCTTTCGGGTTTGTTCGAAACGGTTTAATTCGTCTTTTTTATTTGTTAATTAATACTTTTGTTTTGTACGTTATTTCAATTTTCTTTCTTTTGAAGTTCGCCTGGAAATCGTATTTCACTAGGACACTAGTTTTCAGGCGACTTAATATAAAATATATAATCACATTTGTGTACCTATTACAAAAGATATTACAAAAAAAATATTATATAAAATTAAAACTTGTTGTTTGCTTTTAATTTCCAAAAAACAAAAATGATTTAAACTTCAAACTTTTCATTTCATTGATATCTAAAAATTTGCTCTACATTCCAATAACTTAATATTTTAAAATGAATTGTATAGATATTGTTTTATATATTTAGTGTTTACTCTTTATCGATATCATGGGGGATATATCCTCATCCCCATTGATTATAACGCTCTATGGGGTATATTTTTATTTTATATTATATGTTTAATTTTTACCCTTTATCGATACCCTTAAGTTGGCCACTGTTCATAACGCTCTAACTATTGTGTTTTGAGACAAATAAAGTAGATCATAATACACTAGTAGGTTAGAAATAATAACTCACTGTTTATTGCTTCGTATCATAAGTAACTACTTTATAAAACCTTCTCTATAATAATTTTTTTCAATGTCATTTAAAATGTTAGCTGTAAAAAAATAATATATTTTTTATCAATTATTAAACGGTATTGAATAAAATGTTGTATGTCATACTTATGTTGATTACGTAAGTCACTTGAGGAAAATATTACACTCGACTTAATGCCTCGTGAACTAAACATTTCTCACGTGGCTTATTTGTGATGTAACACATGTATACCATAAATAACTATTTTAAAACCGTGAAAATTTATCTATTGAATTCCCTAAATTGCCAAAATCGATATGATTATAATTTAATAAAAATGGTAACATGATACATGTAACGATTTAAACAGTATTTTTTATTGTGCAACACAAAATCTTATAAATTTATTTGTAAATAAATATACACCTTAAGTCTCCCTTTTTATTTCTATTTAGCTCATTGCATTTAATTGTTCTCTTATTTTATCATTCCTAAAGGTAATCATTTTCTTGGAAACCTTGAGTTTAAACATGTCTACAGTGTAAATAAAGATAGCCCTCTTAATTACTCCACTTTAAACAACTAAAACTAATTGTGTTTCAACTCACACAAAACTTCTAAATTACCCTAATAAAGTTCAAGACGTCTAGTGTATTCTAGAGGGAAAACTTATAAAATTTTCACAGGCTTTTATCTTTATTCATGGACAGATGAAGCCTTATCTAAAGTGCATACTCAATAATTCTATTCTAGATATAATAAATTCTGCTGCATAAACTATTTACTTCTTATATAAACACCTTTACAATGAAGTAAATAAATTAAATATATAGATAGATGATCTTAAAAACAACTTTGTCATTGTAATATAAAAGCTGTTTTACCCGGTTTTAGGATATTAAGACTTTGTTTTATAGACAAAAGTATGTCATAACTCATAAGTATATCTTTACCGTCATCGTCCTAGAAAAATCGGTGTGTGTTTCTTGTTCTACAAAATTATTTTTTCTTCAAACGTCATAAAAGTGACATCTTCTGTGACGTGATTGACAAGGTAGAAGTTTAATTTCTATGACTCCGTAATATAATTTTTTATTCTAGCCGCCGTATAATATTGTCGCCGCCGTATAATATTGTCGCCGCCGTATGTAGAATCAGCCAATAAGAAGTAACTTGTGCAATAGAAATCTGTAATATCGCCCTAAATGTCACTATAAAAACTAGATAACCTAAGAATAAAGTTACTAAAAATTATGAATAACTGACAGGTAACCTACATATTAAACGTCAAATAGTAGTTTATTTTTTAAAATTTCTAAGTTTGAAGAAAAAATAGTATGTGTTATTCAGAGTAAAAGTGTATTTGTGTGCCTCGCATGCAATTGTCCATGCTCGCCACACAAAGTATCACTTTTACTCTTAATAACACAATATATTATTTTCTGAAACCGGCGCGAAAGTACTATTTTCGTTCCTAAAATGCGGCGCGAAAGTTTAATTTCCCTGACTAGTCATGAAAATATTTAAACATTTTTGCTGTACCTCATTTTTATTTTTTGGGCAGTAGATCTGCTACAACCTCTGCTGCCGCTTCTTTTATATCTACAGGAACATTGTCGCTTTGATTAGTTTCGCAAAACATAGCAAATTATTACACTCGCACGCATCAAAAATTCAAAACTGACAGCACTGACAGTTTGATTTTTGTTTATTTACAATTTTCGTCTGTTACCCAAGTACACTACTAAATACTTATAGACAATCTGATTTGAATTTAAAATTATTTTTTATAATTATCGAAGGTTTCAGAAAAAAATTAATACATGATTCGTCAGAAAAATGTATGTACTTGACTCGGAGCCGTAAAATACTCGGCACAAAGTGCCTCGTATTTCAATGTGGCTCCTCGACAGTAATGTATCATTTTCCTGACTCTTATGTAAATAACTATTTTGCTAAAAGCGATGAAAGTGCTCCTTAGTTGATGTTTTCTCCTTTTTAATTGCGAAAAAGATCATTCTCTGGTGCAGTTCATAATCATTAAAGTTAAAAAACATGCGAAGGATTACCTCAAAATTTGGGAATATAGACTGTATCCTATCTTTTCGAATCACATCATAGAAATCATCTATAGTTATTTACAATACAAATGCGGAAACATGAACTTCCGTGCCTGAGTTCTTGTTTGAAGAACGAGCGAGCAACGCGAGCGAGTATTTCATTTAGGCGAATAAACGGAAGGTATTTCCGCATAAGTATTGTACTAGATTTTTTTGTAACGAACAAATTAATTATAAAACGTAATTAATAAAAATGTAAAACTGTCATTTAATCGTCAATAAAGCGAATAAACATTCGTTACTATGGACTGTATGCCATTGTGCACCGTTGTTATTATTTGTTTGTGTTGCTAATAGATAGCGCTAGTAGTATTGAAATGTCAAAATTAGCAATGAAATTTCTAATTTAATTTAGATAATTATCATTCTTTTAACTAATTGTCCTCAATTATCTTGTTCTTATATTAAATTTGTTGTAATGTGCAAAAAAAAAAAATATAATAACACTTTTAAGCTACTCAATCAAAGTAGTTTTCATTGAGACACTAGTGCGCGAAAATAAAACAATAGCGGGAATATGGCCTTTCTGATTGTGAGTTGGCTGCGAGAAACATTAGTTTCTAGGTAGTGAGTACAAAATAGTTATTTATGGTACAAGTGTGTTACATGACAGATAAGTCACGTGGGAAAAGTATAGCTCACGAGGCCGTTAGGCCGAGGTATGGTATTTTTTCAAGTGACTTAGGTAATTTTATCCAACACATTTTAATCATTGATATAAAACAGATATAAGAATAAGACTTTTGACATATGGAATTTCGAAATGACATTTAGGAACAAAATATTATAGAGAAGGTTTTATAACGTAGTTGCTATGATACGAACCAAAAAACAGTGAGCTAATATATTTAGCTCACTAGTGACTTATGACCTACTTTATTTATCTAAAAACAGCATACTTATATCGTTATAATTACACGGTGTTGGATAAAAGTCATTATTCAAATCATGTGGATGAATGCTACTAAATTTTCAACAAGTAAACATTCATCTCTAAATAAACTACCAAAAACGAGAATTTGTTTGACGTTGTGTTGTTCTATTGGTGCGGAAAATTTCAAAAACAAATGATTTTTTAAATATTTGTTTTGAATATTAATGGTTTTATTTAAGGCGTTATTTATAAATGGTTATTTTGATGCGATTACATTACAAAATAGTGTCCTATTTGTTAAAATAATTTACCAAAAAAAAAATGTACTTATACACCTACGGAAAAATTATTTAATGGAAATTCTAGGGTGTTCGTTTAGCTAAGGCCCTAAGCACATGCTTAGTTTTCATATGCAAGTACAGCCTTGTGTACCGTAATATTATTATCGTACTGATTTTCAAAATAACACGGGACAATTGGATAAAATAACTGAAACCATGACGTCATATCGACCCATACAGGCTTGACGTTTTTAAATTAAAATCACTATTTTTTTAATTTGAACTTGCATGGTAATAGTTTAGTTTAAAACGAAAATTGATTTAAATTTTACATCGAAATGAACACGGTGCAGCCATCTATGAAAAGTTTATTGAATTACAAGCGTTGTGTACATTCATGAATAATTTTTGTTTTGAAATTTAAATTCCTAATCTAAAGTTTGAAACGAAATGAATTTCCGTAAAAACAAACGAATTATTAAAACTTTATTATAAAAACTAAATAATTGGCGACAACATCAAACCCAGATGTTGATTATAAAAAAAAATCTGATGTGTCCAACACATTACCTTCCGCCACTGTAGTAATATATTCTATATAAGTTTTTTAGTACATTAAATTTGTAGTTTTAAAATTAGTTTATTATTACAGTTCAGAATATTTTTAATTTATTTCATACCTAAATTTCCTTTATAAAATTTGTGTGATAAATAACAGCTATTTTTAGCGTTTCTAAAACCGGAACTTACCTTGATAAATGCAAATGCAAATATATTCTTTATATATTTCTTCCACCTTTTTTAATTTCACAATAAAACTCATTTGTCAAATTTTGTGAACATCTGTTTTATAGAAATTCTTCAGCCTAAAGTTTAGACCCTAAACGATATGTAAAAGTATTCTAATTTATATATTTCTCCTGTTTAGCTGGAAGATATTTATAAACATAATTATGCAGATCGGTAGAAAATAAAAAAAACTTTGTTTAATAATAACGTATTTTGCGAAAAAATGGTATTTAGAAATTTTTAGGAAAAACAGTTTAAAGCTTCAAGTAAAGTACTACTTCCAGTTAATTAATTGTACTCAAAATCTAATCAGTTCATCATATTTGAATATAAATCTTATATACCAAATATTATATTTTTTACATGTATGGTATTGGAGTTATCGTGGACGAAAAATCGTCACAGATACACATGTACACACCTACAGACATAATTGTAAAAATGGTAAAATCTTACTGTAGGAATCCTAATTCGTGCTCATATGTAGAAAACTCACACTCGAGAATTTTACCCACAAAACAATACCTCCCTTATTTATATATTGACAGGCGGGAGGTAAAAAAGTTCAATAATGAAAAATCCCTACAATTTTTCCTTTGTCATTTTATATTAGAAAAAAAATGGGTTATTTGTCTACCTTAACAATCCACAAGATACATTTTTTCTGTTCGCTTACGTTGTTTTAGGTCTAGTTTCATTCATTTATAGAATATAAGGCCTTGTAAAATCAAGATGAGAAATGTAGGTATACTTATAGATATATACTTTAAAATTTGCTTATTCCTCAAAATTTCGATGTGTAACTTCTAACACGATTCTGATTTCTCGATTTCCCGGTTATCTAGAGTGACGGAGGTAAAAATCTAGAATTTGTAATTGTTCCTCAGATTTAATTAAAATTTCATTAGACAAAACGCACAAGTTTTGGCTCGTGCCGCCAAGTTCCTTGTAAGGGATGACAGGGTGAAATATGTCCCAGCAAATTGATTCAAAGTTTTAATGGATTTTTTTCTCAAATCCAGTTGCTTTGTTTCCCGTTTTATATCACACGGATATGGAAATTCTATTCCGGGAATGCACTACGTTAAAAATATCGTTGTTTCAAGTTGCACTGACAACTTTTTAGTATTATAATTATTCTAGTTCTTCTAGGAATGAGGTCTTCTAGGAATGAAGTGAACTTTTTTTTTTGTTTAATTCGAACCTACAATGTCTAATTTGTTGCTCTATATGATGTAATTATTTCTTATTTACATTATTATATTATGTTTTAAAATATCATACTAAAAAAACTCGTAAAAATTGTGACGGTTTTGGTGTGAAACTATCCACGTGTTGATGCCATATCTCAAATATTTTGGTTTGGAGCGATTGAAATTTGATAAAATAGACAGTCTGTAATTTAAAGCATTGTCTGTCTTGTGCCACTATATTTTCAATTTCTAAGACTGGAAGTTAAAACATTATATTTGACGTTTGAAACGAAGTGAAGTTGAATAAGAATCTTGATACGTCACTTGACACGGGGGGAAATGGGGTAATTCAGCTGCTTTTTGAAGAATATAATTTTTAATAGCAGTTTTTCATTATTGAAAAAGCAGTTTGAAGAATAATAAAAATTACTGGTCTCATATTTTTCATTATTCTATTGATTAAAGTTAAAAATGAAAAATCGTGCAAGATATCATTATTGTTGCCAATTAAAAAATACATTTAATGTTAATTATAAACTAAATACAAAAATCTTAAAACAGCACGAGAATGTACATGCAAATTTTTAGTAATTGATTCAAATATTTAATGTATTTTAATACAATATCTCCTTGTTAGGAAGTTCGAGAATTTTTTTTATAAGTTTTAATTATATTATAAAAGTAATAAAAATGGAGAAAATAAAGCGAGAATTGAAGAAACTTCTAAAGTTACAATATATTAATGACTACTATGTTCTACACTTCTACGCCGAACAGATGCACAAGAAACTTATTTCACTAACGAGTTCTAAATTTGAATAGAACATTGCTATTAAAATACTTCAAGTATTAATTTTATTTTAAATATAAACAGAATTTTTTCACATTTCTGTATTTGAAACATGTAAAGCTGACTTCCGTGTACACCGTACTGTGCAGTTTAGGCCCTGTCTATTAAAATTGACATTTTTTTGAATCGTGAAATTGTTTTTCCCAACCACATCTTTTGTAAAGGTCATATGTTATTCATTATCATATTTTAATTGTGCGAACTGTCACTTTGCAAATAAATTCTAAATTTATTTTCTTAATCTGAAATGTTTTTTTATATGTTACGGTAAACCTGAGTGTTTAGGTTCTTGATCTTGCATCCAGAATCGACTGTTTTTATTATAATAAAAAAACTCAGGAACCTAAATGCCTGCATATTAATAATCTACATGACCTAATCAGAGTTATCAAAAACCCCACAATTAAGTTTTAATAGTATTGGTATAAAAATTAGTCTTACATATTGACAATTTTGCCAACAAAATGCAAATTCTGTGACTATGTGTCTGTCAAATGACAAAGGGAATGTGGAATAAAGTGAGATACGTTTGAAACAGTGACGGCCGAGTTTCAAACACATAAATTCAGATCAAATTGTCACATGTGTCGCTACTTTTATGTATTCTAAACATACGTGCCCGTATGAGACAATGGTTGCGAAATATACGGGCAGATTATTTCGCAATTGCGAATATTTTGTCTGTAAAATGCAAACACTTCTCTTTTCCGACGATAACGACTTCCACTTCATGGGTTTTATTTTGTATTTCCAATTGAATGTCTCGTATAATAGTACAAATAATAAAAACTATTATACCTATTTATTATTACTATTTTGCATAAATATTCTATCATTATTTGTTATTATGTGATTCCAGCAGGGATCTAATAAAATATTTTTTAATAGTTCTGGTTCTTTTCGAGATTGAAATCGGTTCAGTAGCATTCTTTTAGTATTTAATTCGGGTTTAAGTGTATTTCAAAATAGAAATAGGTAGAACATGTATTTACCATAGTTACAATGCCAAATGTTTGATAATGTATTGTTAGCCTTTTTCTACTCCTGTATAAATATATCCTCATTATTTCAATTACAGAAGCCATCATTCGCTCTTCTCGGCCAATCACAGAACCAGAAATCAATTGTTCCCGATTATTTTAAATCTGGCGTGAAATGGATCACCCTTCCTACGGCCGTCTGACAGTTGTAGGTGTAGTCATTTGTCATTGTGAAATATTTATATTGTCGTTTTCTAAAATATAATAATGAATTTTTCCAATATTTCATCCTAAAATAATATCTATGTTATATTGTTGGTAACATTGTACATTTTCCTCTCTAGACAGGAAAGGAAATTTTCCTGTCCATTTCGCGAAAACAAAGTATAGCTTTGTATGCATATCGTGAAAAAATGATTTTTTTACTAGTCTAGATCTAGACACCCACCATTATTAACCTTTATGAGAACTTTTATTTTAATACCGCTTACTTAGTAACCATGGTCATTTAAATCAATAACAAATTATTATTGACCTAGGACAATAATCACTGTTTAAAGAAACTCAAATCTCTAAAGACAAATATTGTTAGACTTATTACACTCAGGAAAAGTAAAAGTAATGTATGTACAATTTAAATTTACCATCTAATTTAAATAAGCAAAAAAAAAAGAAACGAAAATATCTCATATAAAAATAAATACAGCGTACTTCATTTTTGTGAATATTACGAAACACACAAACATTCTTTTAAATATCTTTGTTACTATCAATATATTTTTAAGTAGAATTATGAACCAGCACCTTATGTCCCTCGATTTCTTCGCACCTCGGGACACAACTTGACCACAGAATAGGTTTATACAGACGCGACAGTTAGACAGAGAAACAAAAATTAGAGAGAGATGGGGAAAGTGAATAAATTTAAAGTGCTCATTGTTTAAAATCGGAAAGTTTCCTCACATCTTAGTGAGAGATAGGGGAAGGGAACAAATTTAAATGTCTACACAAGGCTTCAAGGTCATAGAACTGAATAGGGGAACATGAATGGTACCGACACGGAGTGTCGCTTCCGTATGTAACTATTCTGTGATTTGACTCTAGATGAATAATGATAGGCTTCTCAACCTTAGTGTATAATATTTTATTTACTATTATTTTTTTGGTAACCGTGGTAACCTATGCCAATAATGCAAACTATCAGTTTTTAGAGAAACTCAAACTTTCAAATCCAAATATTATTTAACTTATTAAACTCAAAAAAAGTAAACTATGGATTCACAACTTTTTCGTTTAATTTAAATATATAAATGCAATATACATGTGCCATATCTTCAACAAATAGAATTTTCTCTTTATGAAATCTTTTGTTCAGTCTAACGCAATATGTTTTCATTTCATACGGTATGAATTTTCTTTATTCGTTCAGTATTCATTTCCAACATAATTTCACATTTGAGGAGTTTTTGAGCGATTTCTCATGCAATAAAACCCAATTCCATATCCGTTGGAAATGCGAAGAACCTGAAATAACTTATCGGGAAACATTCTTGCTCTTTCGTAGCTGGTTGAATTGTGTTCCGCTGAGGAATCTGGACCTGACACTTGCAGTCAGCCTTGCACCATATTTATTGCTGAATAGAACGCGAAATATAAATTCCTTCTAACACTTCTTGTCTCTGCGAAGAATATACATTTTCTAGTTACATACTCATACATAATAAATTTTTCGCTACATCGTTCACATAAGAATAACTTTTCCGTAGCAACATAAGTCGTAAGTTTCTGATCATTTATTATTTGGTTACCATTGTCAACAGAGATATTAACATACCTAGTATTGTTACGAGTATTATAACCGCCGCAGATGTTAATTGAAGTTTAAGACATGTAAGGCCTGGTATGATTCACAACATCCGTGGTTTGTTTAAAAGTTTACCGGTTTTTAGTAAATATTATTTTATAAAATTCTTTTGTCAAGAACGTTTTCGTGGTCAAGACTGTGTGGATTGATATATCACCATGGTTACAGTTATATTATATAATTGTCGCATCTTATTTTGACATGTCAATACGGTAATATTATTACCGTACAGTTACAGTTATGACTTAGTTACCAGCCTACTTTTGTCTATGTAAACAAAAGTTTAATATCCTGAAACCGGTAAAGATAATAACTATACCAATAGTAGGGTAACCTTGAAAGTCATACGAATACATTCACTTCTATAGTCAAATCCACGTAAAAATGGCATTGTTGAAATTCCAATGTGATGACGTCACTAGAGTGTATGTATTAAGTGACGCAAATGCATTAGTAGCTATGCGATTGTTTGGAGTGTTGCTAATATCATAAAGCGTGTGTTGACGTACGTCTATACTTGAACTGCATAAATATTTTCTATGTTTATATCCGCACTTCATCGTTTTGTAGTTGAATATGAGTGATAAAAAATTATCTAGACATTGCTTCTGCATTCTTTCATGAAGAAAAACGTTAAGTTGGTCCTCTAATTTCATTTTCTTCTTCAGAAGATGTAAGTAATATATTTTGAGGTTATATGTTTAATGACAGTAAGTGTTTTTTATATTTATACATTTTTCGATATTGTTATTGTTGGTTATTATCTTAGAGAATTTGTGCTGCTTTCGGTGTGTCACATTCCATAATATCAAAGATCCTGAATGAAATGAAATGTAGAATCTTATCATCGCCAAAAAAAAGAAATCGTAAAAAGCAAGTTACAGGTATTGATGAATTTACTTATTCTGCAATTTGATGAACTATCTATGATATGATTAGTAAAAGTAAATTTATTACATTTATTTAATTTAAAAATATCAAATTATGACAGATGTTACTAAATTTTAATTTTTACTACTATCTCTTATAAACGTAGTAAGTGACGTCATCACATTGGAATGCCATTTATACGTGGATTTGACTATACTCTCTTACGGTAACATGCTTTGGCTCCACAAGCTCCGACTCAGATCGTATCTCTTTAAAAGTTGTAATGTACTTACATTCCTTATAGCTTAAATAACTATTAGTGGAGTCTACGGTCTTGCGTTCTCGTGGATAGATAGACAAGCACGAAAAATTTTAAAATGAAAAGAAAAATATTGATAAATTAAGTTTTACAGTAATAGACATAATAAAACAAATATTAAATAAATAAATAAATTTTCTTTGTAATCCACTATATTTTCCAACATTTATCGTTTTAAAATTTATCTGTAATGGCGGAACCCAGTTCTCAAACATTTGTCAAAATTTGACATTTCAGTGGAAGACATGAGATTTAGCTGCGTGAAAAATATCATTTCCTCTCAAAAATATAGTGAAATATTGTTCGCAAATTTTAAATAATTTTACATCATGTGCAATAAATGTTAAAAATAAATAAATAATTGTAAATTTCTTAATTTATTCTAGTTTCAAGCACCAAATAAATACTTTTGCGCACTAGTGCTTAAATGTATTCACTTTTGCGAATTAGTGCGCAAAGAAGATACATTTCAATATTAAAATAATGATCGAAAATATATCATTATGAAACGAAATTATAAGAATTATTTATGTATTAAGGGCATAATTAAGATTATAGCACGAGGGAATGTTTAAAGCTCGACGCGGAGCAGAGACCAAGTTGTTTTCTAAAAATTCAAAAGATTTATATAAAAAAGAATTCGAATATTTCTGTGAATGCTAAATACTTACTTAATAAAAATTAAAATTTATTGTATTGTTTGACATTTATTCATTACCACAAATTTAATTTGTTTGAGTAACTATTGCTTAGCAGCTTTATACGCCCTCGAGCGATAAAAGCCAAATTACGCCCGCATTTGAGGGCGTATAAACAAATTTATAATTCCAAAATTAAATAAAAAATATTATGAACCCGCTGCTTGCTACACTACTGATTTAGCAAACGAACTGCGTGATTGTGATTTACAGTGCCGAATTATGCTTCTTACTGCGAGTGTAAATGCTTGCGCATGCATCGATATAAGCTATCTTGCTAGATGATATGACACTGTGATATACACACTGTTGCTTGCATTCTTCGCCCTTCTTAGTGTTGCTAGATGTATTTTTATATGCTTTTTTACAAATAAGAGAACTATACAGGGTGAATACTGAAAACCTTGACATAGGGAAATAACATGGGAAAACAGTTTTTTGCTGTTTCCATCTGTCCCGCTAAATAAAATCGGGTGTATATGGTATCGTTAGTTAGATTACTTAATTTTGCATCTAATAAAACCAAATGTTGTGTAATATGGCCTTTTCTAACTGAAATATTTGATAAAATAAATTGTATTTTGAAGGTTATCCTTCATATTTTCGAATAAGAAACGTCAAAAACAAAATGCTCCATAGCCGAGTGGATACGAGGTCTGATTCATAATATAAATAATCTACAAGATCTGATTCGAGACCACCTCGGCCCTATTTTTTTTTAAATTAAATTATACTTAAAATATCATGTTTCTAAACATGAAATACAAAATTATACAACAAAAACTAAATTCGAATTAATTGTTAAGTTTGACAGACAGCAAATAATAATTCTATTAAATATTTGGATTTTTTTATTTATAAAAATATGAATATTGCTGTTTTATTAAAATAGTCTGATATAATAAAAATATTTTAAGCATAATTTAATTAAAAAAAAATAGGGCTGAGGTGGTGTCGAACCAGGTCTTGTAGATTTTTTATGTTATGAATCAGCCCTCGTATCCACTCGGCTATGGAGCATTTTGTTTTTGACGTTTCTTATTCGAAAGTATGAAGGATAACTTTCAAAATACAATTTATTTTATCAAATATTTCAGTTAGAAAAGGCCTTATTACACAACATTTAGTTTTATTAGATGCAAAATTAAGTAATCTAACTAACGACACCATATACACCCGATTTTATTTAGCGGGACAGATGGAAACAGCAAAAAACTGTTTTCCCATGTTATTTCACTATGTCAAGGTTTTTAGTATTCACCCTGTATACAATTGTTCATGATAAAATTAGTTATTATAAGCTTTTTAAATGATTATTATTTCCCATTTATCTTTTGTAAATACCACACTTCGAGAATGAGGCACTAAGTTCAGCAGTATAATGACGACTACTGTCAAGTTGAAAAGAAAAGTAAATAAACTTTCGGAAAGTTGTAACTTCGTTAATGAACGTGTTCTCTTATGCTGGCAAGAGAAAATAATTCTATATTTAAGTATAAAATAAGGTAAAACTCCATCATTCACTTATTGAATGAAGTCGTTGAATGTTGGGCAAAATCTAAATTTCTTTTTTATCGTGTTAAATCTTTTTGATGTTGGTGAACATGAACATCTGAAATGGGTTTATTTTCCACTTTCTTTGGCCAATTCTTTAGATCCCTGCGATTTCTTTATTCTTGAGATTTTCAATCATCTTCCTTAGCCGCTGTTCAAGTATGTCCAATCGTCTCAATGTCTCTCTCCCTTATCTGGTTCCTTTGTTTCAGCGCAGCCTTCTTGTGAATAGAACAACCCAACGATGTTAACAAATGAATAAAGTTTATTCCACTTCTTTTGTTCGCCATCAGCAGTTTTGCAGATTAAATTGATTTTTTGTTTGCACAGCACCCTGCTTTAGAAAATCATGAATTTTAAATTGTTATTTGATACAGTTGTTAATTGTTCGTTTAATTAGCTTAAGAATAAGTAATCTTCCACAGCAAAATATTTGCTCTGTATAATTATTAGAAGAATTTGTGCGTAAGAATTTTCTTGAGGCAGAAAATTATACATTCATATTTCTTTTCAAGATAATTTAACAAAAGGAATTGTTTTATGTTTGTGTTATAAAATTATCCATTCATTATAAATTTTACTACAGATCTTGTTAATACAAAGTAAATTTGGCTCACAAACATTAACTTAATAAAATCACATAAATGTAATTTTTTTTTAATTTCATAATAAAATTTGCGTACATTAGGTACATTCTTATTTCACAAAATATCAACTTACATAAGTATTTTTGCCATTCTTTTTGTCGCAACTCAACTATGTTGAAGTGATGAAATTTCTTAATCAAGTGTGGGAATGATCAGTTCCCGAATGAGTGTTTTGTGGCGCGAACTTGCGAACGCTGCAATAGAACTATTCTGAGAAAAAAAGTTCATGCAAGAGGTTTGAACAATATTTTTTGTACCCAAATCGTAAAACCAATAATTAATTTTCTTTTTGTACAAATATTTTTATTTATTGTTTATATACAAACACCATTTTGTGGTGGCAAACAAATGTTTCTAAAAATAATATTAACCTGGAAACTGTTGAAGAATTAAAAGAAAACTTCATCATGATGAGACCTGAGACGGTGAGGTAGAATTCAATGGTATTTTTGTAATAAAGAACTATTATTTAATAAAAATATTTCATCAGTATAAATTAAACTAAGCTAGTACTAGTCTCAGAAAATAAAATAGTCTCTTGATATAGATAATGATTAATAATTTAACCAACTCTGTAATCTATTATAGTTCTTAAAATAACAATAGTGTTCCACTTATAATGGACATCCGAAAAAAAATTCTGGGGCGTCTTTGTGTAGTTATGTGTTTCAATAATAACAAGTGCTGTCAATCTGTCAACATAACAGCAGTTGTTGCCAACATTGTGTTTGAATTGCACTAAATTTAATTTTTCTAAATTTCATTGAATAATCCACTCTTTTACTTTTATTGTTATTAGACAAAAGAATGTTTAAGACATTATAATTTTTTATTGTAAATATAGATTTTTAATTAGTGCTGCAGAAATAGAAGTGTTTCTATCAAAAAAATTCCGCACGCTAATCGTGGGAAGTTGAGATTACCGACGTTGCTTAGGTGACGCGAATCAACAGATTTTATTGTAACGTAGTCTTTTGAGAGCATTATTTAATGCAAATTCAATTTTAAAATGGCTTTTTACAAATATTTAAACAATACAAAAAGAGAAGAAGAACATAAGTCTTCAAAGCTCTATATTACGAAAACAGTTGATCATACGAAAGAAATACATATAGCCAAACCTATGGAGAAATCAATGCCTCACAAGTATTATAATAACCTCTAAAAACGTATAGGATATTGGCAAAAAAATCATTTTCAGTACTTTTGATCTTCGATATCTTGATTTTCAATCGCTATCTTATTGCCGAATTTTCAACCCGTCTTTAGAACGTCAAAACAAAGAGTTATACAAAATTCAGCTTATGTAGATTCATTCTGAAAGATTATCCTTATCTGACTGGACTATATCAAACATTGATCTTACAAATATTCATTTCATCATTCATGGCTAAAATCTCTTTTTTCTCATTCATCATCATTGAAGGGAATTATAGTATGACAATGGCTTTATACCAAAAAAGGATATTAGTGAAAAAATTTACGTATGAATTTATGATACCTGAAATTGTAAAATATTAACAGATTTAATGCCAAAGGGATTTGAAATGGTCAATACGAAATTAATTGTAATTAATGAATGTTTTTTTAAAACAAATTTACTCAAAATGTGACCTTTTGTTAAGGATTTTTTTACTGCTGTTTTAATTATTATTCCTAATAATTAAATTAAATAGTATTTTTAACGAACATTATGTTTTTATTTACAGAAGAATGCAAATGCGTTGTCAGTAGTCAATTAATACAAAAAATATTAGCTTAATGAAAACTGCCCTTAAATATGCGAATTTTTAAAAAATTCTTTCACTTTCGTAATCTACAAATATCATACTACTCACCCTTAAATTTATGACATTAAGTTCATTTTCACTCTACGTAAATAGTGTGTGTAACGAAATGCAGAACATAGGAATTTAACATGAGATTTCAAAAAATTGCAGTACTCTCTCTCTCCTGATATATTTAGAACAAAACCACAGAATAGTTACACACAGAAGCGACACTCCGTGACGGTACCTTTCGTGTTCCGCTAGTCAGTTCTATGACCTTGAAGCATTGTGTAGACCTTTAAATTTGTGCTCTTTCCCTACCTGTCTCTCAGATGTGAGGAAACTTTCCGATTTTAAACAATTGGCCCTTTAAGTTTATGCACCTTCCCCATCTCTCTCTAATTTTCGCTTCCCTGTCTCACTGTCGCTTCTGTATAAACCTATTCTGTGACAAAACTACAAAAGTAGAAAGTTGTTCGAAATTAAATTCTACGTCAGATAAGATCATAATGGAATAAATAAATAAGCAGGAATGCAGTCAGAAATAATTTATTTAGACAGTCTAGGCCAACGTTTTGCTGCCTATAGACCACGTTAGTGAGGTTAAGATTTACATTTAGCGCGAAACCCTAATTCAAATCTGAGTGTATGCATTTCTTATGGGAGTACATTTTCAATTCATGATATTAAAACATAGTATTTTTTTACATCCTAAAATATTACTCTTTGCTTTCCGTAGAAAAAAAGTACAAATAAAAGAATAAATTAAGAAAAATTTGATTTTAAAGAAAGTAGTATCCCAAATAGTAACATATGTCGTTACTTGGTGCAGCAGGTTAAAAACGCCGCTGAATACTAAGACAGATACGACATACGTTTTCAGAAATTTGCACCTACTGTTTAAATTCAAGTATATTTAATAATACTGTGTTTTTTGGGTGTGTATATTACATTAGAAGATAGGTAACACATTAGAGATTAGTATTTATAAGGTTTAATAGTTAAGATTTGCATTTTATAATACTTTCTAGAAGTTTAAAGATAGCACATTTTTATTCCCATAAGAATAACATGGACGTATAAATCGGCAGAGGCGAGTTAGGGTTTCAGTTTGAATTTGGCGCCACAAAATGACCGTTACACTAATGCAGTCTATTGCAGCTTCTTCAGGACAAAGACTCAAAGTATATGTAATAATTAAATATGTATAAATAAAGTCGCTGAACCATGTAACTGTTATATATAAATCACAAAAAAAAATATAGAGAACACCTACATGCTTAAGTTCCTGTACTGTAAATAATACACAAATAAAAAATATTGTTCAGTATTCAACACGAAATCCTTTGTAACAAAGATCAAAAAATATTTCCATTCGCGACAGCAAAGGTCATACACATATAGAAGTGTGCAAATGATACATTTATTAAATTCTCTTTCTTCCATGCGAGCTTGTTAAACATTCACGTCGTTCATTGTGAAGTTCTTGAAATGAGGTACGTGTAAAAAATTCTGTAAAACATCTGCGAGATGTTCATTCCCAGCAACGTGAAGCTCGCGGGAGTGTATTAGCAGCTAAGTTCACGCGTGATGTTACATAATTATCTCCTTCTTTCTTTTACGGCGTTTACCCACAGCACATGAAAATGAGATTATTGATTGGTATGGTAATTTAGTTATTAGATATAAGTGTTTTTAAGAGGGTAACACTGTATTTATATATTTTTTGCAACGATCGGGGCTTAGAAAATGTTTATTGATTGGGGTTCCAAGAGAGTAAGTTATTTAATGTTTTTAAAAACGGTAAGTATTTATTTACTGTTCACTGAACGATAAGTATTTTCATGAGTATTGCTATTAAAATTAAAAATGCAGTTACTAATACTGGTATTATTGAAAAATAATGGTACCTTACGAATTATTTTTGAGTTATTTCATACACAAAAGTACAATCTCAAACAGTGGCGGTTTTGGGATAGACCACTTTTGGAATTTCGAAAATAATAATAAAATATGTTGCGCAAAGACATAAAGATTTATATGATATAAAGCAAAATTGTCAAGAACAAAAACTATTTGTAGAAATATTGTTGCGGAAACAAAACTTCCTAATTTGAACTTGTTATTCTCGTCATTCCAAATGAAGTTCTAAAGCTACGACGGCGTAGAAGGGTCAGGATGTGATTTTTTTAAACTCAGGATCCCGACTTTTTAAAATCGGGATCCCGACTTTTAAACTTAGGATCCCGACATTAAACTCGGGATCCCGACTTTTAAAACTCGGGATCCCGACTTTTAAAACTCGGGATCCCGACTTTTTAAACTCGGGATCCCGACTTTACAAACACGGGATCCCGACTTTTTAAACACGGGATCCCGACTTTTTAATCTCGGGATCCCGACTTTTTAATCTCGGGATCCCGACTTTTTAAACTCGGGATCCCGACTTTTTAAACTCGGGATCCCGACTTTTTAAACTCGGGATCCCGACTTTTTAAAGTTAGGATTCTTTCGTTATACAGGGTGTTCATTTTATTTTGTCCATTATTGCTATCTCGAGAACAATAAGAGCTACGAGGTCGGTTGAATTAGCAAACAATTTCTATTTTACAAGACTATTAAAATGAGACAAACAAATTTTGTTTTAAACCAGTGGTTCTCAAGATATGGGGCTCAACTTTCTTATATTTCTTATATTAATAGCAATAATGGACAAAATAAAATGAACACCCTGTATAACGAAAGAATCCTAACTTTAAAAAGTCGGGATCTCGTGTTTAAAAAGTCGGGATCCCGAGTTTATAAAGTCGGGATCCCGAGTTTAAAAAGTCGGGATCCCGAGATTTAAAAGTCGGGATCCCGAGTTAAAAGTCGGGATCCCGAGTTTAAAAAGTCGGGATCTCGAGTTTAAAAAGTCGGGATACCGAGTTTAAAAAAACACATCCTGACCCTTCTACGCCGTCGTATAAAGCAATTTGATGCAGATATTTATTTATTAGTAAATAAATTATTAACCTAAATTTTCTATATTCAAAACTCCGAAAAAAGTTTACACCCGATTTGCATCGACGAAAATAATTTGAGTTGAAGTTTAATTTTTAATATTTTTTTCTAATTCATTAGTTTGGTATTTATTAATATGTTTTTTGGTTAACATTATTATATATTTTATTGGTTATGATTTCTTAAAAAAAAAATGTAACAGAAACATCAATTTTTAAAACAAAAATCAATTATTTCATTTAAAACCTTGGCTTTAAAAACCATATTACTAGCACTTCATTTCTAATGAGGCTCTAAACCATTGTCGAAATATTACCATTTACATTAATGAACTAATACCACTAAAAATATTTTTTTTAAATACTACTTCGTTTGCGAGCTAAAAGATTTTATTGCAGTGTGCTGAATACGTGTTTGGCAATTTCATTGATTGCCTGATTTTAAAAAGATAATCGCGCGCCCTTATTTCTTAGATCTTGCGGATGGGAGACATTCATGTGGCCTGGCAGTGTCAAAATGTTAATATATGTTCTTGTTTTATTAGACATATAAATTTATATATAAACATATTTTGGGTATACGAATATGAAAATAACCAATACCCTGTGCTAAGTAACACTATGTTCATCAGGACTAAAATTTTCACTTTAAAAATTGATATCTCACTTAATACGAAATATTTCTTAGCCGCCTTTTCACTAATATTCTTATTTTATTATAATAATACAATGAAATGTTCCTGCCAAGTAAAATTATAATATACAACTACATACATAGTTTGACAATACATCATAGCATTGCACAATTTACATTTTACAAGCATCTTCATTTTCTTTAAATTTTACATAATTTAAAAGGTAAGCCGATATTTTAAAGAGAACGTGGGTATGTAGTTACCTAACTAAGTCTAAACTTTAAATAAGACCAGTAACAAAGTAAATTTACCAAGAGACCCTCGGTTCAAATATTGTAACAACTAACATTTAATAACTAAAGTTATAACAATGTGTTTGTGCACCTAGTTTATAATACATTAAGTTGCCATTGTTTTACTTTCATTGTTTGTAATGGGATAGAAATTGTTTTAATAAGTTATTTAAGTTACACGCACTGGAAATACATTTTAGCGTTCTAGAATTAAGATCAAATATTTATACTTATATTTGTAATAATTATAAAGCCACGGGATTTATTAATTGTCAAAGACCTTTTCTTTACCAAATATTTAATGATATGTAAGGTCGATTTCCCTGAGTTGACAATCACGTCCGTAAACCTGTTTTAGACTAGGCTATACATATATGGGATAATAAATAGTACAAGAAATGGTACAATATCTTGTACAATATATTGACTCTGATTCTGCTCACTTTCCTGAAATATGTCAATGTGTCAAGCGAAATTAACCATAAATTCATTTACATTTAAAGTTTACAATACTTACAAATTTACCAGTGCGACACTAAGTTTTCTATAACCACACTATATACTATACAAATAAATTACCACTGGAAACGCGTGAGATCAGTTATATATGCACATGCTCATAGTGAAATTGCCTGACAGATTGTATATTGTATGAAAAATGGAACGTGTTCTATCTACCAATTTGACATTTATTATTAGGTACTTTACCAATTTAAATTGTACCAAAAATGGTGCAACATATTGTACAACTTATAGGCTAGTCTAAAACAGACTTTAATCATAACCACGTGATTCAAATCGTCAAAGGAAAAATGGGGATTGTTGACATCATCTTGTCGGGTGAAATCGTGTGATTTCCAAAGTAGACAAATGTCAAAACTAACAGTATTTTATACAAATATAATAATGGATAAAGCATATAGAAAGAGTTGAAGATTAAACTAACGAAACTACCAACACACAATGAAGCACAAATCGTCAACGCCAAAATCACCATCATAAATGACGTGAACAACAAAATTTTAAATATTTGAAAATATCAGTTACCGCTATTATACTCCTGTTCCTATTTGTAATGTATGGGTATTATGTGTGTATTGGTATTAGTAGGTATTGAATAACATAATTAATATAATAATGACATAATTAATGTAATTAATGTGATTGTTATTATTGGTAAACGGATAGTCAGTCATGATTAGACAGTTGAGATAAATAAACGTGTTAGAATAAAGGTAATAAAATGTATTATTTATAATCAAGGCATGTAACCGAAAAAAATACTGGTTAACGGTTAACCCTTATAGAGAACGTTATAATAATAACGGTTTTAGTTCGAAAACCGGTTTTTGAAAATTGGAAACCGGTTTAAACCGGTTAATATATCGGTTAAAAAAATAATTAAAATTAATTAAAACAAATTAATTATAAAAATTTGATTAAAACAATAAAGAATAATTAATTAAAAATTTTTTTTTTTAAATATCATCTGAGAAAAATATCACAATTAAAAAAAAGCAATTTAATTAATGAATATTTACAAATATTCCCGTAATATATATAGAAAAACGCAGGTCACTTTTCAATTTTAAACTGGCCTATGTTGACAAAGGCCGTATTTATTTGGGACTTTTTAAGTAACCTTAACGGCCAAAGAAACTACCTACATTTATGATTCTCCAATAAAATGTTAATTGTAAAAACTGTGATGACTTATGTTCAAATACAAATAGAAAACACAGATAAAAAAAAAATATTAAAATTTTTCCTCGCTAAATAATATTAAAATAAAGGTTAATGTTCGCTAAAACCGGTTTATTTTTTTTTTGGTTAACGGTTACCGGTATTTTCGACCTGAAAAATGTCGGTTAAAATTACGGTTAAAGTTCGCAATTTTTGTTCAAAATATCGGTTACCGGTTTTTATTAACCGGATTTTTTAATTTTTAAATTATTTCGGCCCTCTACGTTACGGGAAAAATACTGATATTCGATTTTGTCATTTGTTTAAGCCTTCTAGATTGCAATTTTAAACACCTGATAAAATTTGTTTTAAACGATATTTCTCTGGAACTAATGATCGGATTTGAAAAATAAAAAACTGTTGAGAAGAGAATTGAAAGGCCTTTCGAACTGTGTCATGTTTGACACTCTTTTCCATTTAAAATTTTTGAGGTGCAGTCCACCCCCATTTTAGGGTTGAAGTTATGCCATTGGAACTAATCCATTCAGGTGTTGCCCCTTTATACTAAAAATGACGTGTTCGAGCGTTTTTTGCAAAATTGATGTTAAGTGGCCAAAAATTGGGCTGATAATTTTCATTGAGCCATCCTGTATATAGAAGGTGGAAATAATAATATAAGAAACAGTTAATAAACAAATAATTAGGACAAATGAACTTTATCTAAACAAAAGGATGTCTGTAAAACAATTGATAGTTGTTAATTGGACCACGAACCTTGGCCTACAACGGAAATGATGACCGGAAGTACTTATATTTGGAAATTTTGTTTTGATAATTGTTATCTATATTCGCAAATACCTATATTCCAAACCATATCCAAATAAAAATTAATATCTTTTCTCATCTCCAAGTAATTTACAATCATAGTTAATCATGAAAATTAACAATATTTAGATTTGCACCTTAAAATTTTGATTTTACAGCCGAAAAAATCCAAAATGACCCATTTTCCGGTCAAAAATTTTGGTTTTTTAAAATAGTCCAAATTGATAGTCGCCGATGAGCTGATTCTAAATTTTCAAACCGAATTTAATTATCTCTTCCCATTCCTGAGATATTAGGCTTCAAAGTTGCACCTCAAAAAAGTGTGTTTTTTTACTATATCTCTAAAATGGGTAAAGATACAGTCTCAACGATTATACCAGTCGATTCTACGCACAAAGTTACATAAAGAAATGTTTTCTTCGCATATATGTTCTTTGGAACGATTTGGTGTAAAATGAGAAAAAAGAAAAAAACCGGAATTTCAGTTTTTCGCTGGAGAACTTTTTGGCTCCAAATCTTTTCATTTTTCAGACTTAAGTAAATACAGATGCACTGATTTCAAATTTTCAAACCGATTTCAATTATCTCTTACCGTTCTCGAGATATTTGGGTTCAAAGTTGGAACTGAATAAAATCGTTTTTCAGGAATATCCCTGAAATGGGTCAAGATACGATCTCGACGACTTCACCAATCGATTCTACGGGCAAAATTACATAAGTGTACCAATTTTCAGATTAATATTCCAATGGATACAATTTTTAGAGCGAAAAAACGAAAATCGCGAAAATCGAAAAATCGCCTGATGAACCCCTTGCGATTTTTTTCGATTTTTGACGATTTTCGTTTTTCCTCTATAAAATTTGTATCCATTGGAATAAAAATCTGAAAATTGGTACAAAAATGTAATTTTGCCTGTAGAATCGATTGGTGAGGTCGCCAAAGTCGTATCTGAACCCATTTCAGAATTATTCCTGAAAAACTGATTTTTTCAGGTCTAACTTTGAACACAAATATCTCGAGAACGGTAAAAGATAATTGAAATCGGTTTGAAAATTTGGAATCAGCGCATCTGTATTTACTTAAGTCCAGAATATAAAAAAATTTGGTGACAAAAAGTTTCCCAGCGAAAAATTGAAATTCAGGTTTTTTTCGTTTTTCTCATTTTTCACCAAATCGTTCCAAAGATCGTATATGCGGAGAAATCATTTCTTTATGTAACTTTGCGCGTAGAATCGACTGGTGTAATCGTTGATACTGTATCTCTACCCATTTTAGAGATATGTTCAAAAAACACACTTTTTTGAGGTGCAACTTTGAGGCCAAATATCTCAGGAATGGGAAGAGATAATTAAATTCGGTTTGAAAATTTGAAATCAGCGCATCGGCGACTATGAATTTGGGTTTTTCAAAAAAATCAATAAATTTTACCTAAAAATGGGTTTATTTGGGTTATTTCACACCCTGGAATGGGTTTAAAGTGCTTAACAATAATTTAGGTGTTCATAATTAAAAAAATAAGTTTAACACGATTATGTGTTGCATTTTATACCCAAAAATGAGTTGAAAAGTGTCTAAACATATTGTATAGTACATTTGGAAATTTGTCACACCATAAAATGGGTAAAAAGGAACCCAAACCTGACCTAAAATTGGGTTTAAAGGGTGTCAACAATCAAAAACCAAAATTTTGGACTCATACATGGGTATTTTTGGAATATTTCAGCTGTATATGAAAAATTTTACAGTAAAAACCTAAAAATTGTAACTTTTTATATTCAACTGTAATTAGAAATTACTAAAAGTTAGTTACAAACAGGGAATGTAACCGAAATAAATACTGGTTAACGGTTAACCCTTATAGAGAACGTAATAATAATAAAGGTTTTAGTTCGAAAACCGGTTTTTAAAAATTGGAAACCGGTTTAAACCGGTTAATATATCGGTTTAAAAAATTATTAACATTAATTAAAAAAAAGTAATTATAAATATTTGATTAAAAAAAATTATAGAATAAATAATTTAAAAAAATAATAAAAAATTACCATCTGAGAAAATATAACAATTAAAAAAAAATTCCCCTAATTTATTCAGAAAAACGCAGGTCACTTTTCAATTTTAAACTTGCCTGTGTTGACAAAGGCCGTATTTATTTGGACTTTTTAAGTAACCTTAACGGCCAAAGAGACCTACATTTATGACTCTCCAATAAAATGTTAATTGTAAAAACTGTCATGACTTATGTTCAAATACAAATAGAAAAAACAGATATAAAAAAAAAATAATTTTTTTTTCTCGCTAAATGATATTAAAATAAAGGTTAATGTTCGCTAAAACCGGTTTATTTTTTTTTGTTAACGGTTACCGGTATTTTCGGCCTGAAAAATATCGGTTAAAATTACGGTTAAAGTTTGCAATTTTCGTTAAAAATATCGGTCACCGGTTTTTATTAACTGGTTTTTTTAACCGGTTACATGCCCTGTTTATAATCAAGTGTTCTGAGTACCACAAAGAACTTAGTAGATTCTACACTATTTCATTTTTGTCGTAGCAGACAGCATACATACCCCTCTGTAATATCTACGATATTGGAATATCGAGTAAAAGTCTCATCTATGCCATGCATATACGACAAAACTGCTAGATAAAAGTTTAATAAATATTGCAGCAGAAATTGATGATGTGAGAACTTTGCTTTGTGAAGAAAGGGTTTTCCAATAAACGCCACCTACAACTTTATAGTCAATTATATTCACATTAACTCAAATTTGTAATCTTCATTACTAATAATTATATTTTTTGTTTCCAGGTATGGGTGAAATTCTGTTAGATGTTTCATCTTTCCGTCAACTTTAACGAATGGTATTATGTAAGTCAAAAAGCTTTATCTAACTGTATAAAACCAAAAAGTTAAGCTTTATATGAATATATTTTCTGTAAGATCTTTACAATCCGATTGTAATAATAAAACGAATATTCTTCTTTTGTATACTCGTATCCGCATGGATAAAAGAATATTCTTTGTACATATTTGTTTCAAATTTATTTTGTCTTTTATAAAACATCTTTGTTTGAAATCGATAAAAGCCTACATTTTTACTTGCAAGTAAATTTAATGATAAATTTTACATAAAAAATATAACTTCAAAAAATGTATCATCAAAATATGTAGTTGAGCTTTTATTATTAATATTTTTATAAATAATCATAAGTCATATAATAAGAGCCATGAATTTATTGGAAAAATTTACGAATAAATTGTTGCGTACTAACAAACAAACGAGCATAATTTTTAATAAACGTTTAGATCAGGACAGCAAAGCTGGAATGATTTAAGAGTCATTTTTGACCCGAGTTGTCGTTACTTCGCTAAAATTATGAGTAAACATAGCTCGAATTATACTTGCTTGATTATTTCATGAATAAAAACAGTTCAAACTTAAAAATTTTTATATCAACAACTACTGTGTTTTTATCAAATTTCTTCACTGTAAAACAACCTACGGCCATCAAATAAAGAATTCTGATTGGGTAAAAATGACGTGAGTGGAATAATCATTTATATTTAGTAGATTTATAAATGGTCTATAACATTTGTTTTTTAAATTTCTTACTTACAACTGTACAAAATTAAAACCAGTAAGGTTGAAAATGTAATTAAATAATTTAACCAATATTTCAACAACAGACATAGGTAACTTATAGATTTAAAAAATAATATCTTAATAAATAAACCACAAAAAGATATTTATAATAACAGATTTCAATACGAATATTTACTTGTTTTTTAATATTCATAAAAATAAGGTAGGTTGTCTTTGTTTTTGTATTTGATGTTTACCTTAACTATCGATTAATATAAAGCATCAAAATAATAAATAACGTATATTTTTGATAACATATCAGTTTTTCGATGCGATATTTTTTTTATTAATCGATGGTTAAGGTAACTCTTACTTATTTAAATTAGGCAGCAAGTTTAAACTATGAATCCATAGTTTACCCTTTTCTTGAGTTTAAGAAGTCAAATGATAATTGGATTTGGAAGCTTGTGTTTCTTTAAAAAATGACAGTTTGTATTATTGACCTAGGTTGCCATGGTTACCAAGTAAACGGTAGAGACAAACAATCTCTCATCTCAAATAAAGATAAATAATGCTGGGCACGAATGACTTAAAAATTTCCTTGGGGGCATAATTTGTTATAATTACCAAAATTAAAACATAAAGAAATATAAGACAGAGACGAAGAGAAATTAAAAACTTTATTTACAATTAAAAATATTTAAACATAATTAGGTTTACTTTCCTACGTTAAGTACTGTCCGTTTAGTCTACAGACGTATTCCATTTGCCACTTGGATCTGATCTAACTTACACTTTTGAATCCGGATCACTTATTTTTCATTCTATTTGACGGGATCAGTTTACCTCCTCTACTGTACTTACTGATCCCAAGTAATCCACTCGCAGAGGTAGATCAGAAGGTTCAGTTTAGGTTGTCACGTGATTTTGATGTACTTTTGAATAATTGAAAAAAATGGAGAACTCTCAAATTTAAAATGCGGAAATAATCAAAACTTATGTTTTAGAATTATCATCGGAGATGACAGGCATGGCAAAATCAGGTTTAATTGAGTTCATATAAATAATAAAATTAAAATTACAACCGCTGCACGGGCTAAAGTAATTCGAAGGCGTAAAATCAGCTGTAATAAAGAAAATAATAATAAAATTAAAATTACAAAGCTTCTCTAATTAAAGTGATCCAAAGGCATTCCTTTTGTACTGAAAAGTGAACTTATCCAACTAATCTATCTGAACTAATCCAACTGAACCAACTCGAATACTACTTACTAGAGATAAAACCGAAGCCGAATAATTATTCGGTATTCGGCTTATTCGGCCATATTTTCACTGTTTTATTACATTAAAATATAAAATTATAGAATATAAATTATAAACAAAATATATATGTTTAGTTATTACTAAAGTATCTATATTAAGAGTAAATAATTTATGTAGTTATATTGTTTGACGGTAAATCATTAAATTTTTCTTGAAACTGAAACAATGAAATTTAATATTAATTAAATAAAAATTTACCTTAACAAAAAATAAATAAGTTTGGATACATCAGAATAAATATACCCCTCTCCGAAATAAGGACCACCAATCAGGCTTTCAGATTGTAGCAAAATATATTATTGGGTAAAGCCGAATATTCGTTATTCGGTTATTTGACTGAAATGCTATTCGTCCATCACTACATCTTACGTTAACAAGTTATAGTACACTGAGCTTGTAGCTCACGTCACATCGCTCAGTAAATGATGTGAAGTCATCTTTAAAACAATAATAATAAAATAAGCTGCGCTATGGGAAATGTCTCCTTGGGGATATGACTCGTGTACCTGTAATTAATTGGTGTCCCTGAGTAAACTAACATAATTAATAGCTTTAGAATTTGCTTTGTTTCAATATGTCAATAATCAGAACATTATGAAGTATTTGGTCTAATTTTTAAGCTAATGAAACCACAGCAAAATTCAGAGCATCATTGCTCTGATTCAAGCAGACCAAGAATCAGAGCAGTTTAAATACTTTGTATAATTTTTGAAACTAGAGCGTAATCCAGATCTTCATTGCTCCAGAATGTGTTCTGGTTTGAGCAGGCCAAGTAACAGAGCAAATACTGTAGAATGCTCTAATTCTTGAGCTTCTAAAACCAGAGCACAATTCAGTGCAGCTAAATCTTCTCCAAAATGTGCTCTGCTTTCATCAGCCCAAGAATTAGAGCAAAGCCTTTTGAGTGCTCTAGTTTCTGACCTACTGAAACGAAGAGCACAATCCAGAGTAGCAAAATCTGCTCCAAAATGTACTCTGGTTTCAACAGACCTAGAATTAGAGCAAATACTTCAGAGTGCTCTAATTCTTGACCCACTGAAACCAGAGCACAATCCAGAGCAGCTAAATCTACTCTAGAATGTGCTTTGGTTTCATCAGCACAAGAACTAGAGCAAAGCCTTTTGAGTGCTCTAGTTTCTGACCTACTGACACTAAGATCACAATCCAGAGTAGCAAAATCTGCTCCAAAATGTGCTCTGGTTTCAACAGACCTAGAATTAGAGCAAATACTTCAGAGTGTTCTAATTCCTGACCCACTGAAACCAGAGCACAATCCAGAGCAGCTAAATCTACTCTAGAATGTGCTTTGGTTCCAGCAAACCTGTAATTAAAGCAAACACTTCTAAATACTCTAATTCCTGACCCACTGAAACCAGAACACATTCCAGAGCACACTTGTGAGTGCTCTAATTTCTAACCCACTGTAAGAACAGCACAATCCAAAGCAGCAAAATCTGCTCTAGAATATGCTCTGGTTTCAGTAGACTTAGATTTAGAGCAAACATTGAGTGCTCTAATTCCTGACCCACTGAAGCCAGAGTACAATCCAGAGCAGCTAAATCTGCTCCACAATGTGCTCTAGTTTCAGCAGCCCAAGAATTAGACCACGCGTTGAAGTGTGCTCCAATTCCGGGCCAGCTGAATTAGACTACCTTCCGGGCACCAGATGCCCTGGAAAGCGGTCTAGCCAGACAGGTGGGGAGAAGGCCCGAAGGCCCACTGCTTCCCTGGCGCCCCGCAGAGTGGGACTGAGTGTTGGCGTCTCAGGATCCCCGGTATATCCTGGGACGCGCATTATAATCGGTCATATGGATTCCTATTGGCTGATATTCAATCTGTAATTGCCGCTGAACTAAAAGGAATTTTATAATGAAAATTTATATATGTAGGTACTTTGATGCGAGGAATTCATTGGTAATATTTTTAAGGGTGTACGTCACACCCATTTTAAGGTAGTAGTCACTTACTAAAAAATGGAAGGAGGTACAACAATTCTTTAAAATAATAACAATTCAAAATTTTTTTTTACTGACATAAAAAAATCTGTGCTTGCAAAAATTTTCTTAGGGGCATTAACCCCGCTGCCCCTATGTTGTCGGTGCCCATGATGATGGATATCGAGGCTAGTAGTAAAAAAAAAGTCTTTTATTAACTCATGTTGATTTCGTCTCGGGAAATAAACTTCACCTCCTTTATTGAAACGTCAACATTAGTACAATTATATTTCTCAACAGTTACTTCACATTTAAAATAAAATATTTTAAAATCCAAGACCTTCGCATAAACTAATATGAAACATCAAATTCGCTTATCTTTTTCTGTTAGTGTCAGACTTAAAATAACCAAGTGAATTCAACTCTTGAAGTCGTCTACAAAACAACGACGCCCTTGTAAAGTTTTTAGGCCATGTAAAACTGAAGTTGAAACCCTCATTAGAATGTTTTATCACAAAAGTTTGTCGCTGGAATGAAAAGGAAATTTAGCAGGTCGAATCTAGGCGGATAACAATGCAGAAGGAATTGGAAAAATCGTCGGCCTGACGAGTTTAATTTGCGGGAGGGAAGTTTATGATGGCATCCGACATCCGACTCCGACCTAAATGTGCACGAGATCTCGCTAGAGGTGCATTCCTGTTCTCCAAGAACTGCATTCTTTCAAAGTAACATTTTATCTATTTTTATACTTGCAGTAATCTTAACGAGATTTATAGACAAAAACAAACATTGCTTTCTTAATTATAATTTTTCATTTTCAAATTAGTTGTATTGGAAAAAAATGATTAATGTTTGCTTTACCGTACTTATCATTGTGCAAAAAAATCTTTAATCAAGCTTCACAACTAATAGTGTGACAGTTACAGGATCGAATCTCGAAGAGGTGTGTCTTTCATTTCATCATATAATGCCTATTCAATTGCATTTGATCTTATTTTTAGTATAGTAATTGAATAGTCATTATAATACAGGGTGAATACTAAAAACCTTGACATAGGGAAATAACACGGGAAAACAGTTTTTTGCTGTTTCCATCTGTCCCGCTAAATAAAATCGGATGTATATGGTATCGTTAATTAGATTACTTAATTTTGCATCTAATAAAACCAAATGTCGTGTAATATGGCCTTTTCTAACTGAAATATTTGATAAAATAAATTGTATTTTGAAGGTTATCCTTCATATTTTCGAATAAGAAACCTCAAAAACAAAATGCTCCATAGCCGAGTGGATAAGAGGGCGGATGGCGGATTCATAATATAAATAATCTACAAGACCTGGTTCGAGACCACCGCGGTCCTATTTTTTTTTAATTAAATTATACTTAAAATATTTTTATTATATTATATCAGAATGCTCAAATTTTGATACTAGGTTACGAATACCAGCAAAAATATTTTGAATATCTTTTAAATTTTTGCCCTAATAATAAAGTTTTATAATATTTATTATATTTTCTTATACCTATTAAATCCATTTTGAAACATGATATACAAAATTATACACCAAAAACTAAATTCGAATTAATTGTTAAGTTTGACAGACAGCAAATAATATTTCTATTCAATATTTGGATTTTTTTATTTATAAAAATATGAATATTGCTATTTTATTAAAATAGTCTGATATAATAAACATATTTTAAGCATAATTTAATTAAAAAAAAGTAGGGCCGAGGTGGTCTCGAACCAGGTTTGTAGATTATTTATTTTATGAATCCGCCCTCTTATCCACTCGGCTATGGAGCATTTTGTTTTTGACGTTTCTTATTCGAAAATATGAAGGATAACCTTCAAAATACAATTTATTTTATCAAATATTTCAGTTAGAAAAGGCCATATTACACAACATTTGGTTTTATTAGATGCAAAATTAAGTAATCTAACTAATGATACCATATACACCCGATTTTATTTAGCGGGACAGATGGAAACAGCAAAAAACTGTTTTTCCATGTTATTTCCCTCTGTCAAGGTTTTCAGTATTCACCCACTAGAATACGAGAATGTGTAGTAATAAATAGATCATTTTGCTGGGCGTTTCTGCGAAAACAAAATCACCCTCCTCCCGTTTTACTTCCTTGTACAAAGTAAAGGAAGTATTATATCGCTAAAAATTTTGGTTTTCACGTTTAAACAGTAATATCCATATTGACCATCATTTAAATTTTGAATGTGGGACTATTATAACATCTAATTGTACACCTCCCTTTTTCATTGCAATTGGCAGTGCCAAAAGAGCACTTTGTTCGTAGTGTTTTTTTAATTTTTCGCATAACTCAAAAACGGTTAGCCGTAGAAGGTTCAAATTTTATTTATGTAGTTACTATAACATCTAGTTATGCAACTTAATTTTTTGTTCCAATCTGCCTTATCAAAGGGCAGTATACTTTTGACAGAAACTTAATAAAAATAGTAATATAGTTAGCTTTTAATTTTCGTAGAAGACATTTGATAATATATTGATTGATATCGACAACTGTCAGAATTTATTTCGTGAAAACTATGTACGAAATAAATGAAAACCATATCTCTTTCTTTGTGTTGAGCGATTAAAATAATTTTGTGAAATGCAATAGAGAAAAGTGCTAAACATTTTAACAAAATTTTCACAAAATCATCCATTTCGAAAGGAAATTCGAAGATATGAAACAAATATAAGTTGAAGAAGAATGATTAGCCATAGATTGATCTCACTTTCAAGTGAATTAAGTTTAATGAACTGCAGGAAAATCGAGTATTATTTAACGTACAAGGAAGTCATGTGGTGTCCACATCCGATTTTTTATTAGAAGGAATAGAAAAAATTAATATAAAACTTTTATTATATTAAATTTACTATTTTATGAGATACGTAAAAAATAAATTTAAAGTCTGATTTACACGCAACGACTATAAATATTATTTTCTTAATGGGAACCTAGAAATATTTTGTTAAAATAAAAACCGTCATACATGAGTATGAAAAATATCGAGAAAAATAAAATAGATACTTGAGAAATGTGAGAAATAATTTTTAGGGCCGGTTTTTCAATCTCTGGTTAGAGTGCCGGTTACCTTAACCATCGGTTAACAGAAAAATATCGCATCGAAAAACTGATGTAAGTTGTCAAAAATACTCATTATTTACTATTTCGATGCGATATTTTTCTGTTAACCGACGGTTAAGGTAACCGGCACTTTAACTAGAGATTGAAAAACCGGCCCTTAGTCAAATATTCTACGTAAGAAACAGGGTCCTAATGTCGAGCATTTGTTTTAAATGGTTTACCTTATGAAGTTGTTTAATGTTCTTACAGTTTGTTATCTTTTAAATAACCGGTTAGAAACGCTAAAAATTATTTCTGATATTTTTTAATTATCTTATTTTTCTCAAATTCTCATTGAAAAGGCAAAAAATTATTTTTATTTTACCATATTTCTAGGTTTCCACTTAAAACAAATAAATGTTGACTGACTTACTTGTTGCATTTAAATCAGATTTTTTTTCTTTCCATCCAATAATATATTTATCATAATACTATATTTAATTTTAATTCGTAGACAATTAATTCATTTGCAAGTATTGTAGAATATTACAAATAATATCTATAAAAGTTCTTTTCGTTTTCTAAACAATAACTTAACTTTTGCGGTGATGAACAATAATATTCGCTTTATCTATTTTCAACAACTGTGTGGTTTTCTTATAAAATACGCAATTTCAAAAGAGGCACTTCGCTGTGGAATTAATTTTAAACAGATATCCAATTTGGTATAAGTGCTCTCAAAATACTGGTAACTAGTTGAAGTAGCAACAAAGAGCTTTGAATAAACAAAGATGTTACAATTAAAATATAAACAGGTGTGGTGCTATATTTACTTTGTTAATTAATTAATTAACAGATGTATTTCATTACTTTACTGGCTCATGTATACATTTACATTTCCTGATCTTGCTTTCTTACTTTGTTTGAAAATAAGTACCTACATAATAGGATTCAACAAAGTGCTTATTTTAATTTAACCACTTTTTACATAAAGTGGTTGCTGTGATTTCGGGAAATTGATGTATCCATTTATAAAAAACACACAGTGCAAAACATAGATCTTTACAGATTAGGACTTGACCATAAGTTTATGTTATCGATATTCGTGCATATTCGATGTGATTCGGTAAACTTCGTAGTAGTACAAATAAATTCTACTAGAGGAGTTTATTGCATGACGGGAGAAAATGGACGACATAAAAATAATCAGTTTAGTTGAAAAAAAAGGCTGATTACAAAAATAAAAAAATATCTGTATTTTGCAAGTTCATCAATAAGCACAATTTTCTATTTCTTTTTGATTAGATTTAAAATTCATATGACTCTACTTCATAACATAACATATTCTGAGTCTTTGATCTAGTGGAGGATTTTACGAATTGAAACCCAATTTTTTTACTTCACTCTTATAAGCAATAAACCTATACGCTGTACATTTAATACAAATAAACTTTTTAATATTTTTATAAAAACTATTTTCTAAACAAAATATGTCATTATGAAATATTCCTGAGTTGTTTTTAAATTTACAAATTCATAATTCTCCAAATTATATTCTTTATGATGTATAAATGAAATTTTGTTGAAAAATTGTGTGATAAAGTTCACATTTGTATATTTTAAGCAATTGTGTACAAATACAACCAGCCAGTTTCATCATATACATGACCGTCAACAAAGCGTGGAAAGTTTCTTCCCCTTTGGAGTATATGAAACAGAATAATTTCTTTTTCATAATTATTTTTTCGAACTTTTATCAAAGTTATAACATATTTGTTGTTTGTTAGACATCGGTTTCTGTATTTCCTTATTTTTATTATTGTCTCCTTATTGAAAATGGCACGAAGAATTAACGAAGCTTTCCGATTTTAAACGATGAGCCCTTTAAATTTGTTGGCATTCCCCGTCTCTCTCTAATTTTCGTTTCTCTGTCTTACTGTCGCTTCTGTAACTACTCTGTGGTGTGTCAGCTATAAAAATTCAGCATTAAACGCCCTCTTTCGTATAAAAATATCATTACTAAAATTCTCCACAAATCAAATTGGCAGCAATGAATAATGAGCCATAAGTAATAAATTTAAATTTATTACGATAACAGATATAATAATACCAAGAACACTTGAATACCCGATTGATATCGGTGTTTTTTAAACCCGACCACTTGTTCGCTGTGGCCGATATTGATCTAGAGCACCGTGGGGGCCTAACTAACACCAACACCTACTAGTAAATTATCAGCTAATATCGATGACGCAGCCTCCTGCGATAATAAATCACTGGTTTATGAACCGTTAGAATATAACTCAAGATATAAATGGCGTGTATAATTTACTCACATCGTTATTCTCTATTTTACGGCAATAATTTATGGGCTACTTGGATATCGTCGTAAAAATAATGCACTACACTTGTAGCTAAACAAAAAATACACGTTCTTAATACAACGTATTGTATGTTTTATTATGTGAAGACACGATATTGATGGAGTTTTCTAAGAGGATTTTGTGTAAAAATTCATTTTGAATATAGGGTAAGTCTGGGAAACTTGGCCTACAATTCGAAAAATTGTTCTAATTTATTAATGTCTTATTTTAAAATAAAATATTTTATGCAGGGTGAGTCATCGAAAAGTCCGTCTTCGATATCTCCCTTAATTGTCGTTAAAAATACAACATAAATTTATTAACAGAATTTTTCGTCCACTCACGGAGCATAACATAAAATTATTGGTTTTAGGCATAGGATACCCTTAATAACATATGGAGATAATACAAAAAGACACCCAACTGAATTATAAAATATAGAGTGCTCCATTTAAAAATGACTAGTTATAGTAATTTGAAATAGAGTAAATTTGATTCACTTTACAGGTGTACAGAAAAAAAGTCTTAATTTTTACTATTAAAATAATACCAGTACGTCTTTATAAAGCAATGCGTGTATTTGGTCTTTTTTAGAGAATAAACGGAATAACTTGGCAACAACAAAATTTATATGCGATTATAGGGAAAAAATATAAAAATATATAGGGGGTTCCATTTAAAAAAAGGCGAACAATTCTCGCCGAGCCGTAATGAAACACGCTGTAAATGTGAAAATAATTTTACGTTATGCTCCTTCACTCGACATAGAAATACTGTTCATAAATTTATGTTGTATTTCTAACGACAAGGGAGATTCGATGACTCACTCTGTATAAATATTTAATATAGTTATACAATACAAGTGTCCGTTTTAGGAGGCTACCAATTGGGATCTCCAGAACCGTAAGAAATACGAAATCGGTAAAATTGGGGCAAATTTGTCACATTTGTTGGCAATTTCAATGATGTTTTTGTTTTCCCGAAAAAATGTATAGCTCACTAGATAAAAGCAAAAAACTTATTTTTGCCAATCTACTTTTTGACTTACAACTTTCTTGTTTCAATTCCTATAAGTTTCTAGTTTGTACATTCTAGAGACACTTTTTTACAGGGTTTTACTGCAGAACTCAAAATTTTTGTAGAACCAACATTTTTCAAGAAACGCGTAACGTTTAGCAGTTTGATCATAGAAAAAGTATAGTGTAGAATCACCTATTTCCCACCTTGTGTGATTCCAGCACTCGACTTCGTCTCATGCCGAAACTTTCGGACCTCGGGGGAAATAGACAACTTTCTCCACTTGTTGCACAATATACTACTTTGGCATGGCACCATGGAAAATTAAATTCTAGCTCTAAACTACATATAACTTTGTAAATTAAATTCATCGTAAAACAATTAAACTAAACTATTCTGAGGGATGTTCTTAGAAAACTGAATTACGTATAGGGTTTAAATTGCTCTTTTATAATTTCCTTGAAATAGGTAGAAACTTTTAAACTTTCCATAATCAAATTACTGGGAAACTTTCAAAGTGATTAAAATCTACTATACAAGTTGAAATACGAATTTATTTATTAATAAAGCACCGATCCTAGAGTTTCGATTACTATTAATCTCCTGTTAGATACACAAAAGATATTGCAATATTAGTTTCTCTAGATTGTCAAAGTTTAAGTGAATTTTCAGTTATCTTAATAACTCTACTTCAACTTAATCAACTGTTTTCAAATACTTAAATTACTTTTCTTTTCAAAGTTGAAGTTTTTTTGTTATATCTTTCATCACAAATTCTTTCAAATTATGTATTTTTACCTCTTCTATTCAACAATGTAGTCTGAACATTTTTTTCAAAACACAAAAAATTAAAGAGTTGAAGAATGTATTGTAGGTTTAGCATCAAAGAAATAGAATTCTTTTTAATAATTTGTGGCTCTGAAAAGAACCGACAAAATAGAAATTTTATACATCATGACATTTTAATGTTCAGGAGTTTTTAAAATACATTTTGATTATTTTCAACGTGCTGTCTATCTCTGTCAATGGCACGATTTAATCAACTTTTCGAAAACCAGTTTCATAACATTTTGAAATAGAAATATTTGAAAAAGTTGCTGTAAAAACATGCCAGTAACCAATTTTATATGATTATTCTAGACACATTATTTTCACCCAATCAGAATCCTTCATTTCAGGGCCGTAGTTTATTTAGTGACGAAATTTGATAAAACTACAGTATCATATTCATGGTTACATTTTGTTCGTATCAAAAAATTATGTTTGAACTGTTATCATTCGTGAAATAATCAAGCAAATTTAATTCGGGCTATGAATTTAATTGGCAAAATTTTCTCATAATTCCTGCGAAGTAACGTCATTGAACTGTCAATATTATTCAATTAGTAACAGTAACGATGGTCATTAATTGATATTAAATTATATAATTATTTACCAATGATTGAGGGATATTCAGTCAGAATTTTGAAAGTGAAATAATTAAATATGTAATGTTTGACAATTAATATTAGTCATTTTACCTAGCAACCTCATGGCATAAGTATAACAAAGTACGGTCGCCTAAGACGACATCTAATACCTGACATACAAGGGATTTAATTTATGAGTTTTACTTGCCTGAAAAGTAATCCACAAATTATATTAATAAACAACTTTTACAAGAGACAATGGTAACGATAGTCGCTGCCACCAAAATCACTTTGTTTAAAAGTCTGCCGTAGAAGCAGACAAGGAAATGTTAATAATGATAACAGAGGCGGTTTACTATATGCTCAAATTGATGCAGGGTAATAATATTAGAACAATAGAGTTTTACCTACGCGTTGTGCTACCACGTCACAAAGATAGGGGTTGGAATAGGATGGGCTGAATCAAACACGATATTCTAACAAAATTATATAAATTTTAATAATCATCTTGATTCTATATAAACTCCAAATTCTTACTTTTCTAATTTACAAACAATTTTGAAAACCTTTTTACATCGATCTACAAATCAATATTTATCTACACAGAATATAATAAAAACTACTTACAAATTTACACCACGATGAGAGAGCCTTTACACGCAATAAAACAACTAATTGGTAATTTCACTAAGAAATACCAAGGTATGTCTGACGATCAGTGAAGACATCCACAATAGTCAAAGAGTACAACAAGAGAGAGAGATTTCAAACTTTAGAGCACCATTTAATGGTAAAAATCCAGAAGTTCTCAACCTATATTTATCCGGCTCTTCTCATCCCCTAAGTACGAACTTTGCTAAAAAATAACCCAACTATTGATGTCCACCGAGGGCATTACGTAGCAGAAACGGACAGTTATTTCTTTGAAAACAAGCTTGAAGGCGCAAAATGTACGTCCTTCACCATAAATATGTCCATTTCGTAATATCTGGAGCACTAGAATAACAAAAAATTTACAAAAATGCATAGTCGCCAAGCGACCGTGTTACATAAGTGATAAGTGTTTTTTGATTGGCTAGTTTCGTACACGTGATCAGTAATACTAGGATTCGATTGGATATTTTTTTAGGCCAAAAATATTCAAGCAAATATATTTCGAGCTATGAATTTAATTGATAAAATTTGCTCATAATTCCTGCGAAGTACCGACAACTTGTGTCAAAAACTTGTGCTCCCACCGTTACACAAAATAAGGCATTTTCTAACTGGTTACATAAATAGCTATTATATTCTCAATTGGGACCCGAATTGACTTGAGAACACAGACCCAAGTCTGCATTGTTACACCACTGTAACTCTATTTTTAGTATAATAGTTGCAACTAAGTATAAAATTAATCTAACCGCAAACTAGCCACGTGAAAATTACCCTAATTAATTAGGGATCAAAGAGACTGGTTTCTAAGTAGCAGTGAAACATTATCTTACATGTAAGAAAGGACATTGACCTGACAATTCGTAATTATAACGTAAACCCCAACATTATTCTCCATTGTAATATTCAATAAAAATATCCTTTGTGAAATGAAATGTTTGAGTTAAAATTGTGTGAATATTTGGTTAGGGTAGCTCGCGTACTTTCCAATTGACAAAAAACGCAATGAAATGTTTCATTGAAATTTCATTTGGATTGACAAAAAAAGCGACCATTAAACAGTTCAGTTTAAATATTTTGTTTTGTAGCTAGGCAACTTGTGAGATAATAGCGTTAAACTGACAATTATGAAAAGTTATTTCATTGGTTATTTTTCATGTTTTATTTCACGTAACATATTTTTCTATTCTACTTTTGTTTTATAGTTAGTTATCTTTCGCGCCACCGTTCATACAACTTTAACTTACTTCCATAACAATATAAGTTATAAGTTTCTAACTACATTTATTATTTGGTTACCATTGACAACGGAAAGCTATAGAAAATTACTATCCTACTATTAGGGTAATTATGAAAATTATATTAATTTCATATACATTTGGTCATCTAGCAAAATTATTAAAAATAGTGTTTCTTGCAAAAAATGCAAGACAAGAATAAGACAAGAGATACAAATTTCAAAGCAAGACAAGGCAAGAAATTGTCTGGCAAGAAGAAGAAACAAGAATTCTTGTTTTGTGAAATACTAATTAAAAGTTGCAAATAATTAAATCTTAACTGTCAAGTGGCCCACATTTCAGTTTCATCTATGCCCTATGTAGTGATTTTGTGAAACAACACGAGATTTTTCTTTTTCTCGTATCATCTCATTTTAAATGTGCAATATATTATCTCGTCTCGTTTATTTCTCACCTCAAATATTATCATCTTGTTTCGGTGTTGAATCTCGCCGAGATTTCTGGCATTTTCAAGGTCGAATATTCTAGGCTTTGTCACGCACGCCATATGGGAAATTTCCCTAGATCTAAGGAAATTGAACATTCTTTTGAGAAATTAGAAAATATATATTTCGGGAAAAATAATAGTATATTTTTCAGACTAAAATTATTAGTATAAATATGTAAAAACAATATAATTATCTGATCCACCTACATTTTGTCTTTGCATACCAGATAGTCATATAAAAGCAAAGTTATATTTGTTTGGTATTTTACTATTTTAACATATAATATTCTTCACAATTCAATAGTTCAGTCTTCAATGTTACTACATTCTGACAAAAATAAGTTACATTTCCCGCAAATTTTTCCTATATTAGCGAGTTATTTTCCAAATATTGTTGCAGAGAACTTATTAAATGTTATTCATAGAGAATGGAGGCAGTTTATTCATTTCAAATTTGATAAAACTGACCTTACTACATGCGATTCTTGGAGTAAAGTATCTAAAATAAATCGACATGACGGTAGAAAACTATTTAAAAATTTAACAGGCTTCAGTTTTTAATGTAGGTTTGGTTTTATCGACTGGATGTTAATAAAAGAAGATATTTTTTTGGAATTGCAATCATTTAATAAAATCTACTACTCACCTACGTTTCGACTGTAAATCAGTCTTCATCAGTGTGCTGATAACTTACAAAACATACTATCACGTATACAGACATACATTCATCTCATGTAACAGATTTATATAAATGGTATTCAAATATTATCAAGTAAAACATGTAAATTATTTTACAGAAATCTTTCGTCAAACATAGATAAAACACACACACACGTATATGTTACTTAACAGTTATCTACCAACTGACTTATACAAAAAGTTTCTAGTTGAGTAAGAGTAACAGTCGAAAATTGTAAAAACCTACCACTAACCAATCAATTAATTTTAAAATCTCGAGAAATCTCGGCGAAATTATTGAAATTCGAGAATCTCGATTTTGTTTTCTTCTCTCGAAGCATTGTTTTCAAAATAGTTCTCGTTTTGTCCGAAATGAGACGAGTGAGATTCGAGAACTATTTCGTCTCGCCCGAATTTAAAGTTTAATAATTCTAAATAGATGACGTAAACATCAAGTCTTGGAAACAAACTTTGTTATATAGGTTACGTTTGTCGCATGTTATAAAATTTAAAACATAAATTTTGTTCGTGTTGCCATAGCAACCAGCTTGACAAAGAAGTAATGCGGGTCACAAACAATTGAAAGCTCAGGCGTTGTATGTTTTTATTTTTCTTTTTTTATTTTATTTTTATCTATATAAAAATAACCGCATGTACGTGTAGATTACGTTGTCAAGTGTTATCTACGAAAAGACAGAATTTTAACATGAAACGTTATCTCTAAACATATGGTACGAAATATCGACCATTAGATTGCACTAAATTACTTATTCAGTGAATAATTCATGATGAAGCTGTTTAATATTTATAACATATAAATTCATTTCGTTACACAACAGTGGTATACTTTTTGAGCTTTGATTTTGTTTTAAAACTTGGTTGTCAAAACAAAAATAATTAATTCATTTGCAAGGGAATTATTTATGAATAAATATTTTTCATTTTTCTAATCTCTCTCTCTCTCTCTCTAATCAGTAAGAGAGGTATTAAAATCATGCTAAAAATCGGATAGTGAGTTTTCAACAGATAAGCACGTTTTGAAGTCCCTAGAACACGATTTTAATATTTTTATGATGTTATCTGTCCGTTTGTGTGGATAGATGGATGGATGTTTTCGTAACGATTACGCAAATATTAGTGAATAAAAAAAGTTGAAATTTTGGAAATAACATTGTGACACCCTAGATTAGATCTGATTAGATTTTAGTGTTAATCATTAAACCAGAATTGTTATTTTGATGAAGATTTGAAGTGTTTTTTTAAATATCTTAATTAATTATGAATGTGTAATAATTTTTCTAAATAATAATTTAATATTGTCTTTAGCTAAATTTTGTAGATCATATTTGTTTCTACTTTCTACCGAATCTCATTAAATTATTACAAGTAAATAATGATTCGGTAAACTTGTTACAACTTCAGTTAATCTGTTTACCTATGGAAATAAATGTTTTTAATTGACAGGGACTATTATTATAATTGACAATGAAAATATTATAAAAAAAAATCAAAGTGGCTGACATCTGGTGAGGAAATTTCATACTTCCGTAATTGGGATATCGCTTAGTTATTTTTATTGATGATATAGGCGATAGCGGCCGTTTAGGTGAAAAACTAAATTAATCGAACAGATATTGTTTCCTAAGTGTAATCATTATATTACTATGTATCACTGCATTATTTTTCCATATAAGACAATGATGATGTAATGAACAGTAAAGACACTATTATTTTAATAATTCATTTTGTCATGTCAGCTGTCAACGCACTGATAAAAATAATAGAAAATTATCGACAAAATCCGAAAAAGCACCACATATTTTTGATAAACAGAGTTAGTGAGAATTTTTAAATCATTTAAATAAGAAAAAAATAGTTTCCAAGATAATGAATTTATTAAAAAATATATCATATAGAAACCAAATTCATCATTATATACATACAATCTAGTATAAATTAGTTTTTTTCACTACTGTTTACTTTGTAACCGTGATAACGTCAATAATGCAAACTGTCACTTTTTATAGTAACATAATTCTCCAAATCAAAGTATTATTTGACTCATTAAACTTAAGAAATTTAAATAAGTAAATCTAGTAAAAATAAATTCAGCCTGCTTCATTTTTGTGAATATTAAGAAACAAATATTCGTTTGAAAATATTTTTTATTATCAATATATATTTTTTAATTCGGATTAGTTTAGATTGAAATAGTAGCTATATTAACACCAAAGTTGAGAAGATTTGTATCCTTTCGTTGATGCTTCGCATCTCAGAACACAATCTTGTCTCTATATCAATAATATCAACAATATTTTATGAAAACAAATCTGTTTTTTAACATTTTCTCACGAATCCAGAATGACAGACGATAAATTTTAATCTTCATTGTCAAAAACAAACACATATTAATAAAAGTGTTTTAACGCTTAGATTTACAGTACCAAAGTACGACTGCAATGATTTCCATGTGGTAAAATACACTTGAAAGAAAATAACTTCCGAAGTGAAATTTTTGCGGTGACTTTGTCGGCTAATATCAAAGCAAATATCGGGAAACAATAACGCAGTACTCCTACAATCTGTAGTACTCTGTGTGTAACAAAATCGGAGAATGTGATCAAAGCGAGCCATGTAGTTTACTGACACACTTCTGTATTGAACCATAAGAACAGCTGTTTATGTTTTTATACCACGTTGAATAGTAAACATATCGTATTCATGCGAAACTGGAATCGATATGTAGTGGAGGGTCTACTCGCTGACGTCATCACACAATGGAAATTGTTCAATCAAAATACGTAACTACGTATAACAAGTAATATTGTTAATATCATTATCAAACAATATATATGACAATGACAAACATTATCGTAGAATAGGTAAAATATGTTTGCCCGGTATGTTGAATAATTGAATATGTTTTTTTATTAATTCCTTATTCGATTTTACACATACAAATTTTTGGTCATTTGATTATATTGTATTTGCTGCTATCATAATATATTACTTATTACCAAATCTCATTATAAGCTTATTTAAGTAAGTTTTAGGAACTGCAAGCAACTTTCACCTATCCCTATACTTCTAGCAAAGAATAGGTTTATAATTTACATTAACAATTTAAATGAATGATTTTCTATAAAATAATTATTTTGTATTATATCGTGAGTTAAGATGCAACATTCTCTAATTTGTCATTATTTATTACTATAAACACAGAATAGGTTTATACAGAAGCGACAGTAAGACAGAGAAACAAAAATTTGAGAGAGATGGGGAAAGGCAACAAATTTAAAGGGCTCATTGTTTAAAATCGTAAAGTTTCGTCACATCTTAGGGAGAGATAGGGGAAGTTAACAAATTTAAAGGTCTACACAATGCTCCAAGGTCATAGAACTGAATAGGGTAACATGAAAAGTACCGACAGGGAATGTCGCTTATGTATGTAACTATTCTGTGCTTCTAGTTTGCAAAACATTTCTTTCCTGCCACATGACTTCCTTGTATGCTAAATTATACACATTTTTTGCTGCATTTCATTTAAACTTATTTCATTTGAAAGTGAGATCATTCTATGGCTAATCATTCTTCAACTTCCATTCATTTCGTATCTTTGAACTAACCTTCGACATGGATCATCTTTTGAAAATTTATTACTATTCCTTATTGCATTATATATACCTAAAATTATTAATTCCTGCAAAAATTAAAAGCATCTAAATTATTATTTTATTAAATTTCTGTCCAAAGTAAAGTGCCCTTTTGAAACTGCCGATTAAAATAAAAAAGAGAGGGGCACAACTAGATGTTATGGTAGTCCCATATACAAAATTTATAGCTTTTAACATACCTAGGATAATTATGAGCATCATAACCACCGCAGATGTCAATTGAATTCCGAGCTCGGAGAGCAAGGATTGACATCTATGGCCTGGTATGATTCATAACATCCATGGTTTGCTCAATAGTTTCATATTAATAAATATTATTTTATAATATTTTCTTGTCAGTAACGTTTTCGTGATTTTTATTGTTGCTAAAATAAATTGTAAAAATATAATACAATTAAAATATAGGTTAATACAGTTTGACAGAAAGTTAAATTTTAACATAAGAGTCTGTAAAGTTTTACTTTAGCTACTACTACTAACGATTTCGAGAAAAATATTTCTTTGTAGTTTTCAGAACATATTTTTTTTCTTATACTTATAAGTAAGCGTAGATTAAAATTAGATAAAAAATAGCTTCTATGATGCACTCTCCATGCCAGCTACAGTACCTGATAACGTCTGATAAACGCTAATACCATATATCAATACCGTTATCTGTGATAAAACTTGATTGATACTCCCAGCAATAAATAATAATACAGGGAAGATATATTTATTTTTTGACAAAAAAATTATGAATGAATGATGAATAAACATTGACTATAAATTACAATTCCATATATTTACGAAATAATATATATTCCAAGTACAACACAAATATACAGCAAAATATGTAAGTAAAAAATAATAAATAATTCATATGTTGGTACTACAAAACAATATTTGACATTAACATTACATTTATCATATCCTTTGAAATATTAATATCCTTTTTTGTCAGACTTGAAAAACGTCAATATTGTTTCAAATTGTGTATTTTATTAATTAAAAATTATATATATCCGTGTATGACATTAAAATAATATATTTTGTTCATATAAACAAAAATTAATTATACATATTTAAACATAAACAAAAGTTATTATTTATGTAATTTATGAATCATAATTTATGTGTGCAATTTTCGAGCGAATGAATGTAGTTTTATTTTCAAATGATAAATGTATTATGTCAGCAGCGATGAGAAATATTTATCACAGAAAAAGAATATGTCCAAATTTATTATTGTAATAAATTTAAAATAGTGCACTAGTGTACTTTTAAAGTATGTATAAAAGGCAATTTATTTAACTAGGTATAAAATAAAATTTTAATATAATATTTAGTTTCGGTCCGAACGGTCCGAACTTTATAATAATTAAAAAAAAAATGTTATATCTAACACGTTACCTCCCATCACTGTAGTAGTATATTCTGTAAATATTTTTTCGTTAGTACAAAAAATATTTAGTTTTAAAATTTGTTTGCTCAGAATATTTTTAATTCATACTTAAGATTTTCTTGCTTCAAATTTGTAATGCTCTATAGAATACGAACAAAACAGTTATGTTTGGCGAAATTAAAAATCTATTCTTTATATATTTCTTTCATCTTTTTGTATTTTACAATAAAAACTTCATAATTACTTTTTTCTACTTCTGTTTAATAAAAGACTCTTTATTTCCCTAATTTCAGTTAGGTTTTTGATACCATTATTTCTTTATTTCACTAGTGAAATAATGAGGTATTTTTTAAAAAAATTGTTTAAAGCTTCCAGTAAAGTCCTACTTCCGGTAAACCAATTGTAGTCAAAATATAATCAGTTCATTATATTTGAATATAGCTCTTAAGTAACAAATTTTTATATTTTGTGATACGTTGATCGACTGAAAAATAGATGTATGGAAGAAATAATAATCGAGACGCAGTGGTAAGTTTTTTTATTTCGATTAAACCGACATTTCGATCATCACTTTGATCATCGTAGCCTGATTATTATTTCTTTCCAAATTATACTTTTTTACATGTATCCTATTGGAGTTACCGAGGATGAAAAATCGACTCACAAACACACATACATGCATACATACATACAGACATCACTGTAAAAATAGTAAAATCGTATTCTAACAATACCTCCCTTATCTATTTGTATATTGATAAGCGGAAGGTAAAAATAGAATATTTATAAATTATTAATATTTTCAAAAAATGGAGGAAATAAAAATTTTAAATATTAAAAATGTAATAATGAAGTAGGTATCTATGTACTGTAGTTCATATTAATTTTATATTATTTTAATTATTCTAATTGAAGAATATATTTTCTATTGGTATATTCTCCATACAGTTTAGTTACAGCAACAATAATACGCTACATTCTTATACTTTACAAACTTTTTTTTGTAAATAAATATGATAACATTAATACAAAACATTATATTTTGTATTGTTTAAAATAACCACGAGTTTTCCAAGAAATCTCATTTATTATTTTGTTTTGAAACGGCGGGAAAATATATTTCAACGGAACAAGATGCTACAATAATTTTTATTGTAAATGTTAGTATGAGTTTAAATTATATTAAAATATTGGGGAATTAGATTGCAGGTTGTGTTTTAGTTAAATTTATTTGACATTTATTTTATATAAATATTTGTTAAAATCGTGCAAAAATCAACAATACATTATATTTTTTTGGTAAATATTTAAATGTTATTGTTAAATAACATGTCATAGGCATTTAACATGGGAAAACAGTTTTTAGTTACACTATCAGGCTAACACCACTAAATCACCATATTGTGCAGGACAATACTACATGTATTTCTAAATATTTTTTAATACAGACTACTGCATTTTCACAAAACAATTCAGTTTATTTTACAAAACGCAAAATGACAGTTGTCAATTCGTGGTAATGAAATTAGAGTACCGGCCTACAGAGTTAAAGGTTCTCAGTTCGATTTCAGCTTAGGACTTTTTTTATATCCTTTCTGTTATTTCACGTTAATACTTACGAAATTATTACTATGTTTTGTAAATAGTTATTTGTATCACTAGTTTAGAAACTAAACTTTTGCGAGATCTCGCAAAAGAGTTTCTGGAAATGTGATACACATTTTTTTTTGCGTCGATGACACTTTTAACTTATTAAAGAATTTTATGTCAGTAACATTTGCGGTTCATATAAAGGCCGACAAACAGAGATTTTCTGGACGATTTTGAGTTCTGTAATGCTAGTCATAATGGGACGGAGGCGTGAAAAAATATTTAATGAGAAATAATTAAAATTTAATAAATTAAAAAGAAATAGTACACAATGCAGTAAATAAATTTATTAAGAAATAAGCTATCAACGTAATTAATCAAGAAATTTTTATAAAAAAGTATGCATCTAAGTCGGAATCGAACTGAAGACCTTTCATTCTGTAGGCCGTTACATAACTCCATAACCACGAATTGACAGCTGTCATTTTAAAACAAAAAACATCAGGCAAAGATATTTAATTATTTTTGTAAATATCACTGAATTATATTTTTAAAATCTGTATTAAATAACTTGTAGTATTGTCCTGTACAATATGGTGACTTATTTATTAGCCAGACAGTTTTTATTTACCAAAAATCGTTTTCTCATTTTACATGCCTATGACAACACTTTCTTGGAACACACGGTATATCAAATAATGACAAATAATTAGCGGGAATACTTATGTGAGCTGTACAATATGCTACATCAATTATTTACAAAAATTGACCTAAAAATAAATAACTTTACTACTTTGCTCGAAGTGTACGAAATACATGTTTATAATTATCACCTCAACACAGCATACTGTCAAATCTCCTAAACTATCAGCGGAAAAATATTTAATTATTTTTTTTTAAATTACAATGAATTATGTTTTTAAAATATTATTATGTATTAAATAACATGTAGTATTGTCCTGTACAATATGGTGACTTAGTTATTAACCGGACAGTTTTATTTACCAAAAACCGTTTTCTGATGTTAAATACCTATGACAACACTTTCTTGGAACACACGGTATAGCAATGAGAGCTGTTATTTATTATTATAAGTAATGACAAACAATTAGCGGGAATATTTATGTGAACTGTACAAATATGCTACATCTATTATTTACAAAAATTGACATAAAAATAAATAGCATTACTACAGTGTTGGAAATGTACGAAATACATGTTTATAATTATCACCTTCACACAACAGAATGTAATGATTTGCCAGGCTAGGCCGGCAAACAGAGAGTTTCTAAACAATTTTTAGTTCTGTAATAGTAGTCATAATAGGACGGAGACGAGAAAATATATTTAATGAGAAATAATTAAAATTAAATAAATAGCAAAGAAACAGTACACAATCCAGTATCAGTCAATCAGGAAATTTTTATAAACAAGTGTGTACCTAAGTCGGAATCGAACTGAAGACCTTTCATTCTACAGGCTGTTACTCTAACTTCATAACCACGAGTTGACAGCTGTCATTTTAAAACATAAAAACATCAGCCAAGAATATTTAATTATTTTTGTAAGTATTTCTGAATTGTATTATTAAAATACATGTAGTATTGTCCTGTACAATATGGTGACTTAGTTATTAGCCGGACAGTTTTTATTTACCAAAAATCGTTTTCTGATGTTAAATACCTATGACAACTCTTTCTTGGAACACACGGTATATCAAATAATGACAAATAATTAGCGGGAATATTTATGAGAACTGTACAATATGCTACATCAATTATTTAAAAAAATTGACTTAAAAATAAATAACATTGCTACAGTATTGGAAGTGTACGAAATACATGTTTATAATTATCACCTCCACACAGCATACTGTCAAATCTCCTAACCTTTCATGTAGTACTCAGCGAAAAAATATTTAATTATTTTTGTAAATTTCAATGAATTATATTATTAAAATATTATTATGTATTAAATAACATGTAGTATTGTCCTGCACAATATGGTGACTTAGTTATTAACCGGACAGTTATAGTTACCATAAACCGTTATCTCATGTTAAATGCCTATGGCAATACTTTCTTGGAACACACGGTATATCAAAGAGATCTGTTATTTGTTATTATAAATAATGACAAATAATTAGCGGGAATATTTATGTGAACTATACAATATGCTACATCTATTATTTACAAAAATTGACATAAAAATAAATAAGTTTACATAAAGTGTTGGAAGTGTACGAAATACATGATTATAATTATCACCTTCACACAACATAATGTAATAGTAAAATATTTAAGTTAGCATACCTACATTTTGCCAGCCTAGGCCGGCAAACAGAGAGTTTTTAGACGATTTTGAGTTCTGTAATACTAGTCATAATGGGACGGAGGCGCGAAAAAACATTTAATGAGAAATAATTCAAATTAAACAAATTACAAAGAAATAGTACACAATACAGTATCATTTAATCAAGAAATTTTTATAAACAAATGTGTACCTAAGTCGGAATCGAATTAAAGACCTTTCATTCTGTAGGCCGTTACTTTAACTTCATAACCACGAATTGACAGCTGTCATTTTAAACAAAAACATTAGGCAAAGATATTTTATTATTTTTTGTAAATTTCACTGAATTATATTATTAAAATATGTATTAAATAACATGTAGTATTGTCCTGTACAATATGGTAACTTAATTATTAGTCGGACAGTTTTTATTCACCAAAAATCGTTTTCTCAGGTTAAATATCTATGACAACACTTTCTTGGAACACACGGTATATCAAATATATCAAAGAGATCTGTTATTTATTATTATAAATAATGACAAATAATTAGCGGGAATACTCATGTGAACAATATGCTACATCTATTATTTACAAAAATTGACATAAAAATAAATAAGTTTACTACATACAGTGTTGGAAGTGTACGAAATAGATGTTTATAATTATCACCTCCACACAGAATGCTGTCAAATCTCCTAACCTATCATGTAGAACTCAGCGGAAAAATATTTAATTATTTTTTGTAAATTTCAATGAATTATGTTATTAAAATATTATTATGTATTAAATATCATGTAGTATTGTCCTGTACAATATGGTGACTTAGTTATTAGCCGGACAATTTTTAGCTACCAAAAACGGTTTTCTTATTTTAAATGCCTATGACAACACTTTCTTGGAACACACGGTATATCAAAGATATAAAATAATGACAAATAATTAGCGGGAATATTTATGTGAACTGTACAATATGCTACATCAATTATTTACAAAAAATTGACATAAAAATAAATAACTTTACTACAGTGCTCGTAGTGTACGAAATACATGTTTATAATTATCACCTCCACACAGCATACTGTCAAATCTCCTAACTTATCTAATACAGGCAAAGGTATTTAATTATTTTTTGTAAATTTCACTGAATTATATTATTAAAATATGTATTAAATAACATGTAGTATTATCCTGTACAATATGGTGACTTAGTTATTAACCGGACAGTTTTATTTACCAAAAACCGTTTTCTCATGTTAAATGCCTGTGATAATACTTTCTTAGAACACACGGTACATCAAATAGTGACAAATAATTAGCGGGAATATTTACAGTGTTGGAAGTGTACGAAATCCATGTATATAATTATCACCTCCATACATTCACACAGCATACTGTCAAATCTCCTAACCTATCATGTAGTACTCAGCGCAAAAATATTTAATTATTTTTTGTAAATTATACTGTATTCTATTATTAAAATCTGTATTAATTAATATGTGGTATTGTCCTGTACAATATGGTGACTTAGTTATTAGCCGGACAGGTTAAATGTCTATGACAACAGTTTCTTGGAACACACGGTATATCAAACATATCAAAGAGACAGAGAAATAATGACAAATAATTAGCGGGAATTTTTTATGTGAACTATACAGTATGCTACATCTATTATTTACAAAAATTGACAAAAATAATTTTACTAAAGTATTATTGGAAGTGTACGAAATACATGTTTGTAATTATCACCCTTACACAGCATACTGTCAAATCTAACCTATGATTCCGTACTCACCGGCCCTAAATACTGGAAGCCGTTGCGTTCGGCGACGGCGGCGGCCATCTGGGCGTCGACGTCGCGACGGAACCGCACCAGGAAGCTGTTGGTGAAGGGATCGGCGGCGTCGCAGACCCCTAGCAGGGCGAGCATCGCGACGCACCACACGGCTGCCATGTTCGGCGGCCTCGCGTACAATGACGCCGGACGTCGGGACGGCGGGCGAGCAGTGGCGGCGAGTTGGTGGGGCGCTGGATAGCGGTGGCGGTGGGGATAGGAAAAACGGTGAGGAATTCATGGATGGAGATGATGACAGCTTTAATATGTATGAGGAATTGTAGTGCAAGAGATGTTGTGCAACAAGTGCAGAAACTTGCTTTTTCCCATAAAAAAAGGTTATGATTTTTTTACTTGTATGTATATGCGACTCTTGTATACATGCAGGTGTTCATTTTAAATGGACCACCATTGCTATCTCGACTCGAGAACTATAAGACCTACGAATCAGTTAATTTAGCAAACAATTTCTATTTTACATGATAACAGCTTTAATATCTTTTAGGAACTGTACTGCATTGGATATAGGGCAAGAAGTGCAGAAAATTGCTGATTTCTCACGAGGTGTGAAAGTTTCGGCACGAGACGAAAGCTTATGTTAATAGAGCTTTAACATATAACTTTAAGAACAATACTGTAATAGGATATTGTGCAACAAGTGCAGAAAGTTGCTATTTCCCATGAAAAAACAGGTTACGATTTTCTTACTTGTTTGCAATCTGCTACTCTTACTTACCATGTATACAGGATGTTCATTTTAAATGAGAGAACTATAAGAGTTACGAAGTTAGTTAAATTAGCAAACAATTTCTATTTTACAAGATTATTGAAATGAGACAATATTTTTTTTAGTGGTTCTCAAGATATGGAGTCCAACGTTCTTATTTTAAATGGAACACACTATATATTTTTACATATTTGGAATCATAAAATACAAATCCAATTATGTGTTTTAAGTTAATTTTCAGTTAAAAATTTAAATCTCTACGTTGGCATTAAGTTTGTATACTTTTACCTGAAAATAGCAGTTGCAAAATAAACATGAAATTCTGCTTTCTTTTAACTATTTTTTTTAATTTATAGATATGGAATTAGCATGATAAGAACGTAGAATTTCACGTTTGTTTTTTGTTTGTGTATATGACAATTGCTATTTTCAGGTAAACGTATACAAATTTAATGCCAACATAGGGATTTTATTATTTAACTAAAAATTAACTTCAAGCATATTGAATTTGTAATTTTATATAAATAAATAAAAATATACAGGTGTTCTATTTAAAATAAGAATGTTGAGAACCACTGGTTTAAAAAAATTGTTTTGCTCATATAGTATAATAAATATAAGAAAAATTTTTTGGTAGATTGTAATAACTGCATTTACTTTCAAAAATATTTTTAACGGTTTCAGGATACTAAGCCTTTGTTTACATAAACAAAAGTAAGCAAGGCAACTAAGTTATAATTGTATCCAATGTAATAATATTACCGTACAGATTTGTCAAATTAACGTGGGACAATTGGATAATATAGCTGTCATGTCAATCCCTACAGAGTTGATCACGAAAACGTTACTGACAAGAGAATTTTATAATATAATATTTATTAATAACATGAACCTGGTAAAATATTGAAAAAACCACGGATGTTATGAATCATACCAGGCCTTAAATGTCTTAAAATCCTCGCTCTCCGAGCTCGGAATTCAATTGTCATCTGCGGGGGTTATGATACTCATAACTATCCTAAGTATGTTAATAGATATTCCCCTTATTCTGTAACTTACTGGTTAATTTTTAACCAGTTGCTAAAATTTTTGACAAATAAAAACAACCATTACATCTGACGCTTTAATATTTTCTCCAGTGCTATCTATTTTCATTGGAGAAATTTAGCAACTGGTTAAAAATTAACCACTGTGTTACAGAATAGACCTGATTATTTACTTTTAAAATGTATTGTAAAATTAAATATTAAAACAGAAAATTATTAGGAATTTTGGAAAGACCCACAAAGAAAAATGCACTCTTCAACATTCGTATAAATTATAGATAGAATGTTCAACTCTTACCAGACATGTAGCAATATAAAATATCCTTAAACATAATATTTTTCATTGATAATTTTGTAAAAATATATTCCCGGTTCGAATTTTTGTAACATCGTGAATTACAAACTCACACAAAGACATATCAGATATAAACACATGATAATGATATAAAGTTTAAATGCAAAGTTGAACGCCAGAGTAAACTAACCTAAAATTATTATTCAATTCGTTTTTGTTTTGTGTAAATATGTAATATATGTATAACTACATATTGTATGCATGAAATTAATAAAAAAATATAAACTACCTTAGTTTAAAATTCGTCCGCAAAATTGAGCTGAATGCTGAATCATTGTGATTTGTGACGTTTGGACAAATGGCGTCATATTGAGATTTGAAACCGAACAAAACAATATACACAAATGGAATGAGAATATTATTTACATATATTGTAGGCGGTAGACTTTCAAAAAAAGTATAACATAGAGAATGTAGGACAACATTGGAATATACAAGGTGGAAAATAAGTAATTCTGCACGAGTGGCACATTATACTTCTTTTACGCCCACACTGTTTGACGTACAATTTTGGTATAAATTATTAATAAAACTCGTGGGTATGTGTACCACGCACCGTCTCAGTGTATGTTGACCTTACAGAGACTGTAAGATGACAACCTGCATCAATAAAATGCAAGTTAAACTTTCCTCAAAACAACCGCTTGAGAAATAGTTTCACATAGGAATGTTATGTCACACATAATGATGAATTAATTTCATGAGTACAAATACTTAACATAGTCGTCAAGAACAATATGACCTAGATATAGCAGTTGTAGATATTTTTTCTCACTTTGCACATACGCAATGTTAGTAAGTACTGTAAGAAATTATTCCTTATCCTAACGGCTGAATTCACCATTCCTTAATCAAGGCTTGATCCACTGATCAAGTCTGATCAATGAATCAATTGAATTCACCACTAAAACATCAAGCTAATCAGGTAATCACAATCAATGATCAACTGATCTGTCGTTTTCCGTTAATCAAGCTTTGCTTATCTGATTTGATGTATGTATTTATGGATACAAGATTTTAATTATTTTAAGATTAATCTAAAATAAAAAGTTAAACTTTACAGACTCTTATGTCAAAATTTAACTTTATACGGATTAATCTGTCAAACTGAATTAACCTATATTTTTATTATTATATTTTTGCAGTTTATTTTAGCACTACCTAAAATAACAAACATATCATTCTATAATATTGTTGGTGAATTTATTTATTATTTACTAGATAATAATTTATCTGATTTCATACAAACGACGTCAAAGAAGGTGTAAACATAAATGAAAATTATAAGCAAATATTTGACACTTTGACAGTACGTTTGTTATTACAACCATCCCCGTCTCAATAGCTAGCTGATGTCTTACAAGTAAATAATGCTATTTATTTATGTTTTTAATTAATAATTAAACGATTTCAGATAATGTATGTATATCTAAGGACTAAAGTATTTTTTGTTACTCACATGTTTTATTCTTTTATTTTTATTTTATATGCGTAATAAAAAATTGTACTTTAATCCCTTGATATACAAATAACTATAATTTTAGCAAATCTACATGAATCGATGTAAATTCTCCAGCACAGGGCTTCTATTTTCTTCACAATATCTTTCTATCTTTGACTGTCTCAGACGAGTTTATCACACTTTGTTCACAGAATAGTTACACACAGAAGCGACACTCCGTGTCGGCATCTTTCATGTTCCTCTAGTCAGGTCTATGACCTTGAAGCATTGTGTAGACCTTTAAATTTGAGCTCTTCCCCTATCTCTCTCTCAGATGTGAGGAAACTTTCCGATGTTAAACAATGGGCCCTTTAAATTTGTGCACCTTCCCCATCTCTCTCTAATTTTCGCTTCTCTGTCTTACTGTTGCTTCTGTATAAACCTATTCTGTGCTTTGTTCCCGTAGATCTTCTTTCACTGTGTTTAACAATTTTTTCTTCGGTCTTCCTCGTCTTTTTCTTCCTCCTTCACCTTCTAATAATGCTCACTTACTAGTTCTATTCTCCGACATCCGTGCAACACGTACTAGCCATCTTACTCTTTGTGCTCTAATCGTGTAGCTTATAAATGGAAATCCGTACATATCTAGTATTTCCCGGTTGGTTCTTCTTCTCCATGTCCCATCTTCTTATTTAACCCCTCCAAAAATTCTCCTCAGTACTTTTCTTTCCCAAACGTCTAGTTTCTTTTCATTGTTTTTACTTAGCACCCATAATTCACATCCATATAAGACTGTCGGTCGAATAACTGATCTATATATTCTTATTTTGGTTGCTCTTCCTACGTTTTTGGAAAAACATTGTATTCAAAAACATTCCATACGCTTTACTTCCTTTAGTTATTCTCTTGTTTGTCTTTTCATCTTCATCATTTAGGTTGGTAATTAAGATTCCCAAATATTCAAAAGAGTTCACCTTCTTTATTTTTACAAAAATATATAGATCGTTTTGCCCTTTGAAAATGTCCTAAAGAACGAAATTGTAGTCATTACTTTTTATTAAAGTAGCTACCATATAGCTTTAAGTACACTAATCTGTTATGTGTGTACAACTAAAAATATGTTGCCATAAAAATCTAAACATAGTCGTATGTAATAGACGTTAAGACGTTGTCACATTGTTATTATTATATTCCGTTGTACGAGTACAATTTAATTTTTTGTTCCTTACCCCTTTTAGGGTAAGTGGGGATGAGATGGGCCACATTTTGGAAAAATAATTATTATTTTATAAAATGAAATAATATTTTAAAAAAAAACATAAATTATTTATAACAACATGTAATCTAGGTATACTTATAAGAATAAGAAAAAAATTAACTATATTCTGAAAACTACAATAAATGTTTTATTCAGGTTTACAAAAGTCCAACTCTCCTCCACTATATAGGTGAGACGGACCAAGACTTATGAGGAGATGTACTAGTTAACATATTGTTGTCATTTGTCATATGTTGTACGCTCGTCGTGCAAACAGTCACCACAAATTACGCATTTTATGTAATAATCCTTCTTTATCATTTTTTAGAAACAATTTTCCTTGCATTCAGCATATTCGTGCTAATAATCTTCAGCTTCTTTATTATCATCACCCTCTGATTAACCATTTAACAACAATTCTTCAGAACTCATGGAATAGCAACTAGATCGTCTACCTTTCTATGTGCCAAATATTTTTTCCTGTTTACCGTTGTATTGATCTTTTTATAAATAAAAATCCTCTGGTCCATCTGTTCTTAGCATAGGTGGTCCATCTGTCCTCAGAGCAGAGGTTAAATGGGACACTAAATTACTTATGACTGTGTACAGATAGAACCACATCTTTAGGTTACGTTAAGTCGTATGCACATGTTTATAAAGTATGTGTATAAATAATTAGCTTAAACATGCCGAAGTAGTAATTAACTAATTGTGTATGTAAGGTACAATTTTTTTTGGCAATTTTTAAAAGTAAATCTTGTGTTATTCTGTGTTGATCCCATTAATTTTCAAGCGACTTCATATACTGTCTCTAAACAAAAAAATTAACATTCCCTATGAGAGACATCACTCTAATGTACTTTTAAAACCAAAAGTCCATCACTTCAACCGGTCCATTTTTCCCCCACATACCCTACTTTTTAAAATTTATTTATATTTCACAACACACTCGTATGTTGATTTAAAATTAAACATTCCAAAGTTTGGTACTCAAATTGAATTAACATCATTAGTTAGTAAAAGCCATCCTTAGGAAACACAAAATAACTGCTTTATTTTTTATCATAAAAGTTTTACTTGTCATGTGGTTATATTAATTATTTTTCATTTTGTGTAATTTTAATTTATTTATAAGAATATTTGTAAATGAAATGTGTTAAAATATTTTGATTTATTTAAATAAATTAAAAAACAGCTGTTTGCAACAGATTTAGCAATTGGCTTACGTTAATTTCGTTTTTTCAAAAATGCAATTGTAAATTCAAAATCTGCTTTTCAAATCTTCCCAAGAAAACAAAACGAGTATATATAAATTCTTAATGCTCATTTATCTAAGTGATAGAAGGTAAAATATTAGTCGAAATTTTGAAGTAATTTATTTGAAATATTTTTCACAATACATTTTATTATTATCGTTAAATTTTTTGATAAAATTTTAATTTTAAGTAATATTAGTAAATTCAAAATCTCTTTGTAAAGATTTGGTAAAACATGTCTATCTTAATTTCAGCTTCAACTATTAATCATCAAATTCTTGGTCAGAAGTCAGTGCATTTATCTCAGCAGCTCTGAATGTCCATGAAGTCACCCTTGATATTTTCTTCAGACAAAAAGTAAGTTTTAATTACATAATAATGTTACTTTAATTTTTTAAAAGTTTTATGAATGTCTAACGTTAATTCCTCGGACATAATTATTTTCGAAAAAATGTTACTTTTTTTTTCTTTATATAGAACTTTACATTGTTCATAAGTTCATATATAATATTTAAGAAAATATTTCTTATATTATTATATATCATTAAATAATATTATTATTTAGAAAACAAATAAATATTACAAATAATTAATAAGCATGCAAAAATGTTTTTTTCCACATTGTAGTAAATGTATAACTACATAATTTGGCTTCATACTGTGAATATAAGCAACTCGTTTAACTTATAAGAAAACGAAATGCATACGCTGTAGGGGACCAATTATTATAATGATACCAGCTGTTCCGTGTACGACTGGCATCTTACAATTATATTTTATAAATTATTCTAAACACATCATTCTCATCCAAACAGAACGCATCATTTGATGGAAGAAGACATTTTTTTCTAGTAAAATAAATAATCAAGCAAAAGTAATACGAACTATGAATTTAATCGGTGGAATTTACTCAAAAAAATGTTATTCTTTGGTGATCTGAATGTTTTCGACACTCTATGTGTTAAAACTCATCAAGTATTTGTAAATTATATTATTTAAGCTACACAAATGTATTTGAAGTTATGATTTTTTAACATTTTGGTAACATTTGCAAAATAAACAAAAAAGACAATAACAAAGACTCCTTCTTTTTGTGCGTTTTTAAGTTACTACAACAAAATTCTTAGTAATTAAATAGATAAACGGTATAAAATAAAGTTGTCATTTAAGTTTTTTGAATTATAAAGTAAGAGTCTCTTTAATCTAATAAATGTAATAACTATATTATTAATATTTGTATAGATAATAAGAACTAATAGTATGTTCCAAAACTTCACTAAAGTAATCGTGAATACGAAATCGGTTACTGTGTGAAATTTCTGGTATCTTTCGGAACGTTGCTGTTAATTTTACGCGTATGTCATGTAATATCTGTCGGTTGTCAGTTGACTGAATATGGAGAACGTTAACGTATTAATATAATACAGATTGTTTGAAAATTGTATTATCCATTAATTTTTATATTTCATAAATACAAGACAAATATAAGGTAATTGTGATACAAACCAATTAATTCTTACCTCCATATTAAAAACAAATAATTTGGATTAATATGTTTCGTGGTAAACAGCTGACAAACTAACCACACTAACTGCCACTTATAACTGGTTAGTCTGGTTACCATAGATTATATATAATATTTTGGTGTACCTACTATAGATGCAAAACTGCAATGATATCAATTGGGACTGCATTCAGCGCCACTCGGTGTTTGCTCCTCCAACTAATTGTTATATAGGCAACCGAGCAATACTTGTTATAAGCAACCATTTATGATTTCAAGTAATTTATTATAAGTACTTAGTTCAATTTATATTAAGAAAAATAATTTCAAAAATAAAGAAATATTTAATTTTTAATACATAATTTATTTAAACGGTAATATTATATTTTTATTTATGTTAAATGTTCTAAGTGATTCTCCGATTTTGATTGATGATGTGAGTCTCTAGGCGTATTCCATTTGTCACTTTGAACTGATCCAACTTACACTTTTGACTGAATCACTTTTCACCCTCTACTGAACGAAATGATCTTAAGTATTTCACTCGTCGAGGTAGATCAGTTAGTTCAGTTCAGATCAGATTGTCACGTGACTTTGCTGTATATTACAAACAAAACTTTCAGCGAGATGTTTCAACACTTCTACTTCCATTCATTTCATGTCATCAATCTTCCCTTCCAAATGGATTATCTTTTGCAAAATTTTATTAAAATGTTTATCACTGTTCCTTATTGCATTATCCAAAATTATTTTCATCGCCCAAAAACTTGCAAAGAAAGAGTTGTTGCTACATATTTCTCACCAAATATTTTGACGTTGTCAATTTTGTCAACCGTACTCAATTTGTTAAAAAGAAATCAAAATGTTTTGTATAAAAATTAAAACCAACTAAATTATTAATTCTATTAAGTTTTTGGGGAGCAACCAAAAGATGGCAGGACAAAACGAGCCCAATGTCACCCATTTAAGTTTCACGACTCTATTTAAAACTAAACAAAATTTTCGGGAACCGAGTTCTGTAAATTAAGCGGTTACTGAAAAAAGTAACTGTGATCACTTAAGTTTCGGGACTTTCCCTAAATATCCTATTTTTTAGCTGTTAAGGCTGGTTTGTAATGGATTTAATTTACAAATTTTTAATTTATGATTTAGATTTTAAAATATAAACATACTCAAAATAAATGTGGTGGTTTATGAACGATTTACAATTTAAGAAATTTAAAATTTGGTGTATAACCAATTTTTATATTCTAAATTCCAAATTCAGCCAATCGCAAGAAAGCATTGAAATGACGTTTATAGATTAAGTATGAAATAGCAATGACAGTTTGTGAGTGTTATTTTAAATTTATAGTAAAATAAAAATAATCAGAAATCAAATTCATTTTGTACCAAAACAAATTCACCTCACTTCACAGAACTGTCAAACCTGGAGTCAAACATCAAAACTAAATATAATATCATGGGATACCTTCTGATTGGATAAATTTAGGAAACTAAAATCCATCATAAACCCGAAGAAAATCAAAATTTTAAATTAAAATCATATGGCTACATGACAATTTGTTATCGCGTGAAATAATGATTTCATTAAATATAAACTATATTCCTTATTGTATAAGATCGAAGAATGGAGAAGATAGGTGCAATTTGATCTTTCTTTTTGATTGGATAATATTGGGTTAATCATCACACTTCGTTCTTATAAAAAATAGACTATAAATTTTCTATTTTTTTAGCTGTTAATGTTTCTATATTATTGTATTTGTATTTACAATTATTTTGTCGAATATGCCAAAACAAGATATTTTGAAAACCACTTTCAAATTGAAATTTTTGTTTGGTCTTCATTTTTATATTTGTTATCTTTATCACACTTCATTCTTGTAAAAAATAGACTAAAAGTTTTCTATTTTTGAAGCTGTTAATGTTCGTACATATGCTTAAGTTCCATTTTGATTTCGTGTAAAATAATGATGTTATTATTTCACTAGTGAAATAATGGAATCAAAAACTAACTAAAATTAGGGAAATAAGGAGTCTCTTATAAAACAGATGTATAAAAACGATATGTATCGAGCATTAATACTTTTATCAACTCAATGAAAATCATGTTCTATAAAAAATAAAATAATTAGAAGAATATTTATAGAACAACACTGCTAGTAAATCACCCCTCAGTTCAAACCCCGATCCATAAATAACGCCTATAATTACCCATCCTTACATAAGGATAATATTCCGCTGAGTGCTCCCCACGGAAACCCCATGCCTCCGTCACTGCCAATGACGTCACGCACATTGATTTTTACACATGGCAGACCTGCGCACTACGACTGCGAGTTGAATGTCACAGATGCGTCCGAATGCTTCAGCGTATCCTGTTGTCCCCATGCCGCTGTCATCTTCCTCTTACAATCGCCGCTTCGCCGTTGTTTATCGCGCCGGAAAATTTAACGAAATTAACGTGACGCGACACGCACCCACGTACTTTTTCACGTCGCTGGAACAAAACATGTTTGGGTGCTAAGATGTAAGATGGTAATTGGACCATTTTAAGACAATGTAAATATAGATTATGAACACCCACGACATCTATCAAGAATACATTAAGTAAAAATACTGCAAATATGGGACAAACAAGCTTAATCTTTTATAATAGTTATTTACATTTAAGTGCGTTATATCGTACTTTCCAGCGCCAGGTTATATAGGGTGTTAATACTAAGTTGTAACACCCGAAAACAACAGTTATTTTATCAAATAACAATATCGCGACCGATCAAAAATTTGCAAACAAGATATTTTGAAAATTACTTTGAAATTGAGACGAAGGCGAGTTTTGTAAGAGCGGACATTAAATAACCACCTAGTTTCATATAATATTTTTTTTACTACTAAATACAAAACTATGTTTGACATTATAAATTGTTGAAATTTAGAGGACATTTATAAAACAAATAAAAAAGACAATAACAAGGACCTCTTTATTTTGTGCGTGACCAAGATACTATAACAAAATTTTTGGTTATAAACAGACAAACGATATAAATAAAATTCGAGATTTTTGAATTGTGAAATGTGAATCACTGAGAATCTAATAAATTTAATAACTGTGTAATTAATATCTGTAGAGATAATAAGAACTTCGGTCTATATTTTATAAGAACGAAGAATGAAGAAGAAAGGTGCAATGTGATCTTATTAAAAAAAACCTTCATTACATTTCATTCTTGTAAAAAATAGACTATAAATTTTCTATTTTTGTAGCTGTTAATGTTTGTACATATGCTGAAGTTCCATTTTGATTTCGCGTGAAATAATGTTCTTATTATTTCAATAGTGAAATAATGAAATGAATAAGTTAACTGAAATTAATAAAATAAAGAGTCTTTTATTAAACAGAAATAGAAAAATAATTACAATTATAAATGTCATGAATTTTTATTCTTTTAAATGATATTAAAATATTTATATTCTATATTAAATTTTAATATATTTCTATCCGCGAAAAAAATCAAAGTGGCTGACATATGGTGAAAAAATTTCATACTTCCGTAATCAGGATATCGCTTTATTCTTATTGAGAATATAAGCGGTAACGGACACTTGAGGTGAAAAATTTATAAAATCGAACATATATCGTTTCTGCAGTGTAATCATTATATTACTGTATATCATTGTATTATTTTTCCATATAAGACAATAGTGATGTAAAGTTGATTATACTGATTAATATGTCAAAAGTGACAGATGACAGCGTTTTTCTTCTTAAAATATCCAATGAAAACTAGGATTTTTATTTTACTTTCTTAAATTTTTCAAAGCTTCCATTGAAATGGGGAAGTTTAGCTTTTTTATTTTTTTTTTTATTTTATCAAGATTGCCCTCAAAAGTGATATTCTACATTTTATTTCACCCAAAGATGCCTAGATTTCTCAAAAAATGAAATTTTATATAAAAATGACGTCAGAGTGGCTCGCGGAGAACGTATCGTCTATCTTAACCAGCGCGCGCTGGGTTCCCATGGCAACAAAGAAACGTGTGGTGTAATGCCTCAAAATACAACCTACGTTCTGAAGTCAGGTCTCACCATCCCTTCTGCGCAAGCGCATAACTCACTTGTGACGTCAGTGTGGCTCGAAGATAAATAATTAATTATAAATAATTGGCAACATAATTTTAACTTTCTATTGCATTTTAAGTTATAATTATTCACATACCTACGACTAAAAGATATTTCACATGTAATTTCAACCACGCTAAACTTCCCCATTGAAAAGTGATTAATTCTGTGACTCAGTGGTTAATTTTTAACCAGTTACTAAAATTATTGACAAATAAAAACAAATATTACAAGTGATGTTTTGATATTTTCTTCAGTGATATATATTTTCATTGAAGAAAAAATATAGCAACTGTTACAGAGTAGGAGGGATAGTACAACAGTATGATTGAAATAAATGGTTGTATGTTATACGTCCATTACATGATTTTCACGAAAATCATTGACGTCTACTTTGAAGGTATCGTTTGGTCTGACTAAATAAACATAAGAGAAACTCCAACAATACTAATAAAACCAAAAAATGTGCCTTAGTTGAACATACACAAAATGATTACTCTGAATTTGATTTTAAAAACAAAAATTTTATCAACAGAAACTAATTTACATAAAAAACTAACACTTCAGATGCTACATATAAAAGAAGATTAACATAAAATCAATTCACAAGCTGATATAGATCACCTTAATTACATTTACCACAGTCTTATCAACATTAAAAATAAACTTAAAAAATAAATAAAATAACATAAATTTACACACGAATTAAAATTCATTCATACATCCAAATACACTCAGGAGTAGAACGAGTCACCTAACTTCAATACACATCATCACATCTCAATATCTCATCACGCATTGAACCATATTAATTAATCTACATTTTTTCACATTACGCAAGATTACTTTCATAATTTGAACATAATATTATTTTTGCCATTTACAGTTAGAAGATCTATTTGTATTTGTAGAATCATTATCATTGTTTTTATTTCCCTTTTTAATTTATATAGGTAATGAATAACTGTAATTTAAATGTAATTAAAAGTTAAAAGCTATTTATTTATAATTCATGATTTATCATTGAACATTTGTGACGTCACAAATGAGTTATGCGCTTGCGTAGAAGGGATGGTGAGACTTGCTTTTTGAACGTAGGTCTTAGATTGAAGCCAAACCAGCGCGCACTGTTGAAAAAGACTATACGTTTTTCGTAAACTTCTGTGACCGTGACGTCATTTTGTATAAAATTTAATTTCATCTGTGAGTAAAATAAAATGTATAATATGACTTTTGAAGACAATCAATAAAATGAAATAATAAAAAATTTCTGAACTTCCCCATTGCAGTAATTCTCAAGAATGTATAATGATATTTCATTCATATGTAATTTGAAACGTTTTATTCGCAGTAACGGCTTTTTTGTATTAAATTAGTCATATAAATGAAAATAACTTTTTTCTGCAACTGTCAGAAAATGTTAACATTTTTGTTCTAATAACAATGCATAAAGAAGGCATTTTTTCACATTTGATAGGTTACTTTGACACCGTGCGCGAAGTACTAGGGAAAATGTATTTTCACGGTTTTGAAAAACGTTTTTGACACCGCAATGGAAAACATTTTTTTTCTTAAATTATATAGAGATAAATAAAAATATTATAATTATTGATACAAACTTTTTTTAATTGAAAATTAATAAAACTAATATAAAATATGATATACGCAAGTATTCGAAGCCATTATTTTATTGAATATATTTTTTATAAATTGTATTGTTAGGTATAAAACAGGGTGGGGGATATAAAAATTATCGTAGCACTCGACGCGCATAAAATGGGCAAATTGAGTGGCTGTGTCTTATATGTACCTTCATTTTGTCAATTCACATTTTTTAAATATGATATTAGCCAAATCTTACAATAACGTTGAATTCCTTTAAAAAGACAACAAGAAAATATTTAGATCTAAAATCAGAGATTATGAAGCTAAAGCGCTAAATATGTACGAATGTACAAATAAAAAGTATTGTAATGTAAACAAGCCAATAAAAATAAGGAAATGAGACTAGTAAAAAAGTTATTGACTATAGGAGCGAAAAAATTCGAATAGAAACAAAAAAAAAATATTACCTACTTCTTAAATTCTATTTTAATATTGTCAACAGAAAATGATAACACACAATCAATAGGTTATGTTGAGACAATAGAAGAATGTACAATGAAAAAGTGCCGAAAGAAGCATATTGTGTAGAACATGATAGTAAATAATTTTTATTTAAAATACTATGTAACTACATTTCAATTTAAAGTAATTTTTACAATTTATATTTTTCAGGGGCCCCGTAAAAAATTTAGTTTCAGGCCCCCAAAAAGCTAGATCCGCCACTGCAAACTAGTTGTGCAAAAAATATTGTTTGTATTTTGTGCGCGAAATGTTTTTAGTGCATTCGATTGATTTTTGGTATCTCACGCACAAAAAATATATACTTCGCGCACTGAATACAAAAACAACTATTTATGAAATATTATTCAGGATTGTCATGCTCTATTGCTATGGTATGCTATATGTATAAAAATGAGTGAGAATATTATTATTGACCTATATAAATGTCCATGGTTACCAAGTAAGTGGTAGTGAAAAACAATTCCTCATGTCAAATAAAAGGTAAATAATGGTGGGTGTCTAGGCTAGTAGTGTAAAAAAAATATTATAAAATATTCAATATTTATTATAAAAAATAAGCATAAATATAGATGTTCACATAGAAATCTTATTATGTTTACAATTTGGTGATAAACTATATACCGGGTGTCCCAGCTCGACCGACACATGAGAGATTTACATAGGAAATCAGTTAATTATGAATAGTATCTCCCCAGTGCAAGATATTAACTTCAAATGTTGTATACTTATTGGGGAATATTATTTCTATGGATTACAGTTATTTGAAATATGTAATTTCGTCTGCAAGACGAGATTTATTAAATTATAAAATCTAACATTTTCGTTCAAAATCAGTCAGCCATGGAAATAAAAGAAAATATCTATGTGACAGTTCTGACAGGTAATGACATGCCATTGTAGATATTTATATTTTTGTAATATTGGTATATTATTTAACAAAAAGAAACTAAATTCTACTTAAATAACATTAAAATACAGGGAATAAGAATTAAAATCAGTGTTACTTCACTAAACTGTCAGATAAATATTTTCTTTTATTTCCATGGCTGTCTGATTTTGAACGAAAATATTAGATTTTTAATTTAATAAATCTCGCCCTGCAGACGAAATTGCATATTTCAAAAAGTGTGATCCATAGAATTAATATTCTCCGATAAGTATACAAAATTTGAAGTTAATATCTTGCACTGGGGAGATACTATTCATAATTAACTGATTTCCCATGTAAAACTCCCATGTGTCGGTCGAGCTGGGACACCCGGTATATTCTGGTGGCGAATCAGATTATTTGGCAACTAATCATTTCACTCATTAAATAAATCATCAAAATAATCAAATAAAAATACTGCAATGTCCAATTGAAACATGGAATTCTCATCTGTCATATCAATGGAATAGTGGCATTCATTAAAAATACTTTACTGACACATGAAATGATTTAATTTGGAAATTCAGTCGCGTGAAACGTATTTTTAGTTGAAGAAAATGCCGCTGTGATGGCAGTACGGTACTTACTAGCTGTCACAAAGTTTGCTGTCAATACTCTGCGAAATTTTAACCGTAAAAGAAGAAAATTCTCACAAATGGAAAATATAACAGATGTGAAATTCGGACCCTTAACAGATTCAATATATTTAAAGCCAAGCCGTATGTACTACAAACAAGTAAGTTATAAATCATTGACATATTACATAATTCTAGATAACATTTCTTACAGAATGGCAAAGAAAAATTCTGGGATCTCATGGAATTACATGACAGTGTAGCAATTATTATTTATAATACTACAAGGAAAGTGTTATTATTTGTAAAGCAATTTAGACCTGGTGTATATTATTGTAATATACCAGAAGAATTAAGAGATAAACCTATAGATATGCAGAAATATCCCGCAGAGTTAGGCATTACAATTGAATTATGTGCAGGAATAGTTGATAAAAATAAATCTCTAGTTGAAATCGCCAAAGAAGAAGTGTTAGAAGAATGTGGCTATGATGTACCATTAGAGAAATTTGAAAGAATTCATGCTTACAGGTAAAGTTTACAAAATGGGATCTTATAACACTTTTTTTTATTTATTGCCTGAAAAAACAGAGTAAAATAAGTATATTAGTGAAAACGCGACTGATAAATCTTTCGTGATAAGAGAGATATCAATTTTTAAAGTGAAAATTTTATCCTGTGTCATCATATATCTTCACCAGTGATGAACAAACTGTTAGTTGTACAGGGTATTGCTTATTTTCATATTCGTATAGCTAAAATATGTTTATATATAAATTTATTATTATAAAAAACTTTCTTCTCGCGAAATAGTGAGGAAAATTAGTTTTCACTCTCTAGAGAGGAAAATGTACAGTGTTTCCAATTTATCCTTTCTGGAAATTTTAAGAAATGCGGGCTTTCTAAAAATTAGGAAACCAATGAAATTGCTCACGTCCGCGAAAAAATTGCACTATAGGTGGCACTAGTGTCTTTACTGTAATCGGGATAACCAATTTCACATCACCATTGTTTAATTGTTTTATATGGAAAAATATTGCAATGATATACAGTAATATAATTATTACACTGCGGAAACAATATCTGTTAGCTTTTCTAAGTATTTCACCTCAAATGTCCGTTACCGCTTAGATTCTCGATACAAATATCAAAGCGATATCCCGATTACGGCAGTATGAAATTTCCTCATCAGATGTCAGCCACTTTGATTTTTTTCGCGAATAGCTCGCGAACGAACTAACACTTAAACAAAATATTTTCACTAATATATTAATTAATGAATATTTTTATATTCTCATACTAAATGGTAATATTTCGACAATGTATAGGATCCTGTTTGTTGTTAAACTAAATTTTTATTTTCGCAGTGCAAACGTCGGTACATCCGGTACTGTATTAACAATGTATTATTGTGAAGTAACCGACGATATGAGAGTATCTACAGGTAAAATTATTAAAATAACTTTTAGATATTGAATACAAAAAGAAAATTTTAGGAGGTGGAGTGGAAGAAGAAATGATAGATGTTTTAGAAATGACCTTAGATGAGTGTGAAAAATATACCTCCAAATCTGTGATAAGAAGCCCAGGAAGTGTTTTAATTGCTTTTTACTGGTTTATGTACCACAAACCACAACATTGTCGTCCATGTATGCTGAAAAAGAGAACGTAATGCATTTGTCTAATAACGTATCCATTGTCAAATACGTATTTACTGTCTTCAGAAATGATTTTTTTCCACATTCCTGTAAAAATATATTTCTGTTTTACTACATTTGTTATTGTTCCACAATAAATATATAGTAATACATTTTTTTATATGAAATCCTTTAATGCATAAAATATCAATCGTGGTATTACGTTTATTTTTTATTTTTAAATGTGTATAATATATTAATTTTAATAATGTATTACACATGTATTTGTTTATTTTGTAAATATCTCAATAGTAATCGAGTAATACATTATTTATAGAGATTTTTAACTGTAGGGTTATAATAAATAAAAATTATTTATTGAATTATTAGTAGCTGTGTTTCAGAATTGTAGTATTTTTTTTTTCTAAATGAAACACCCAATGTTAAGTTGAGATACAACAATTGAAAATTTTATCTTTAAGGGTGTTGGGGTAAGAAATTATTTTCTACAATTTCTTTAAGAGATCTACCCCTTTGGAATATTTTTATATTTTTTATAAATGTAGGACCTAATATTAATTTCAGATATAGTATTTGAAAATAAAATTTCTAAGGGTACAATAGAAATTAGTTGTTTTGTGATATTTCTTCAAAACAACTACCACTTGGAAAAATATGGGGTCTTTCATATTTTTTTAAGAAATGAAATATTTAATACTGGATCCAAATACAACATTTGAGAATTTTATGAAAAGTATTTTAGAAGATATTAATTAAATAAATATATTCCCCTTGTTTTATGTATTTTTTTGTACTTAAGTGTACAGAGTCTAGTCTATATCAAAGGGTTTTTCACGAATTTAATTTTTACGCCTTAGTTTCTCATTCTAAGTTGAAAATAAAACCATTATTTCTTTAATTTTAAATGCAGCTATAAGTTAGGAAATTAATTAAAAATATTCGTGTAGATATAAGGTTTTCTTAAATTTTGGTAATGTTTTATAGTTTATTATATACCAAAGTCAATAATGATAATCTTCTCAATCTTGGTGTGTAATATATTATTATATCGTTACACTCTATTTAACTCAAATTTTAATTTGCAATATAAATTATTTCGTTAAAATACGCGTTCTTTTAAATGTTGTGCAATTATTTAACATATTTTCTAAGTACTGTATAAGTAATAATATAAAATGTACTTACTTAGAAGATGTAACGGTGTAAAATAGGACCTATACGTTTAAAGGTAATGTAAAAAAAGTCAACAAATACAAAAATCTATTAATTTTATTGACATTGTAGTACAAACAACAATATTAATAAATATGTTCAATACGTATAAATATGGCTTGTGATAAAATATCACGGTCTTATCGTATACCGTTTTAAAACCACATGGCAGTAATATACTAAACTGTACAATTCTTATCTGTAGTGATAACCTGAGTCACTGGGAAGTCTCAATACAGAAGCCTGGGGTACTATATAAGAGCTAGGACCTTGGTAAGAACTGTAGCGTACGTCCGTAGGTGGAAAAGGGCTTTGTTGGAAGCTATTAGATGGATAGGAGCTTTGATGGAAGCTATTAGATGGATAGGAGCTTTGATGGAAGCTATTAGATGGATAGGAGCTTTGATGGAAGTTAGTAGATGGATAGGAGCTTTGATGGAAAGTATGGGCAGAGAACGATGGTTCGTTATTTATCAAACCACCTAACACAGCAGAAATGTAACTGCTTTTTTCCACAGCATCTGTTATTTCAAAGCCTAAGGCTGGTACAATATCCACTTTAGTTGATTCTTTAAACGCGACATTATTACCGTTAAATGTCGTTTGTGTATGTCCATCTGTATGATGTGTCAGACTATGTCCATTGTAATTATTTACAGAATTGTCTTTAGAGAATTCTACATTTACATTGGGTCTGGTTTGGTGATAATTTGGTTGTACATGTTGGTAACCCTGAATACTAGGTGCTCCAAAATGACCAAAATTCACGAAAGATGTTTGATCTATTTTTCTATTTCTAGGATTTATTATTCCCAAACCTAATTGGTTCAAGCGAGCTTGTTCGTTTTGAAGTTGTTGGAGGCTTTGTTGGATTTGATCTATTTGTTGTTTGGCTTGTTCTGTACTTAGACTGGGGTATGTTTTAGTTTGGATAGTTGTCACTCCATGTTGAGAGACAGTTGGTTGCCCGCTTATACCAGTCACATCTTGTTGAGTTACGATTAATTGAGAATCAGGAATTGCTGATATTCCTCCATCTTGAGTAACGATTAACTGAGAACCAGATTCTGGTTGTGTATGTATTCCTCCATGTTGCGATATTGTTATTTGAGGTTCAGGTTGTTGTTGAGGAATTGAAGAAACGACGTTTCTAGTTTGATCTAACAAGTTAATTTGATCTGGTTCTGGTGCTATGTCGTGGAAAACATGTGTTGTCTTTTGACTGTGTGTGATAGTGTGTGTGTTTTCTTTAGTGACAACTACTGAAGGTATTTTTCGTCCAGGTTTTTCGTAATCGTATCCAATATCACCGCTTGTATTTTGTTGAGGAAGATTTGATATAACATTAACATTCGACGTAGTGCCTGTTGTTAATGAAGGTCTACCTTTATTTTCGTCGACGGAAGAAGTCGAAGATTGGTTTAATCGATTTTGAGTTGTTACCATGGCAGTGTTTTTTTGGTCGATCTGAGAAACAATTGGAGTTATGAATGATCTGTTAGTGCGTTCAGGTGAAGTGAAAAGTTTATTGTCTTGCGTATTAGTTTTTGAAACGAAAAGATGCGGTTTTAGTTCTGAGGTGTATAGTTTATTGTCAGTATTTTCTTTAGATAAGAATAAGTTATCTTGTTTAATAGGCGTTACGAATAAAGCTTGAGGATTGTTAACAGGTTTCAGCTCCGAAGTGAACAACTTATTTGTGTTTTCTTTGGAGACAAATGGAGTTTTCGGAAGTTTGGAAGTGAATAGCTTTCCATCAGTATTAGATGGTTTAGATACAATAGGAGTGACGAATAAATCACCCCCTTGCTTTTTTGGAGGAGAAACATGCAAAACTTGGTTAACATTTGTTTGTTTTTCACCAACCTTAATGCCATTTTGCTCTTGAAAAGCATTCATCTGTTCTCGCAGTCTTCTTTCTTCTTCTGCTGTTATATTTCCTGTTGTAGACTGAAGGATATTAATATTCATTTCTTGTTGTGAAGTCCTATCTTGCTTTATTTTGTTTTGTTGGTCCACGGTGGACAAAGACGATTCAGAAATGTACGGGGATTGCGTGGTTGTTGTTGTAGTTGTAGTTGTTGGTGCAGGAGTTGTTGTTGTTGTCGTAGTTGTAGTTGTTGTTGTCGTTGTTGTTGGTGGTAGGTAATCATGAACAGGTCCAGGTCCTGATCCTTGCAAATCGGTGTCCATTTCGTGGCGCATGTGCTCAATGTACGACTGCTGGTCTTCTTGGAATCTATACGGGTTATTGTTTGGAGCTTCCAACATACTCATAATTTTGGTCATAAAGTGAGTACCAATTGGTATTTTGGTGGGTTCCTCTCTGCTGTAATAACGGCGCGATTCGGCACAGTCTACGTTCATCCACCAATCACATGTGAGGACTCTTTGGTTGAAAAGAGTTCCGTTAGGACACAGGAAATTATAGTAAGTTCGCTCGGAGTTGGTGGTGCAAACGGAAAAGGCTTGACAACGGGCTTCTTCATCAGCGTAGTAGCCTGTCAAAAATATAATTTGTTCATGAGTTCATTTTTGAAAATTGTTACCCAAACCAAAAAAAAACTACAACTACATAAGTTGTTAGAAAGTTAAATGTTTAAATATTTAAGCCACATACACTCATTAACCTACATAAAAATTGATAGTGTTTTATTTTATTAAAGTACTTAAACATAAAAATAGCAATATAAATATTTAGTATTGTTGTTATATTGTTGCAAGGTTTAATAATTTTCCAAAACAATGTTAATTTTAAAAACTTTAATTTCAAAAATGGGGTCCTCCACCATAGTAGCAAATTAGGGAATTAATCACTTATAGTCAATCTAGACCTTAATTCTATGTGATAGGGAACTATCAAAGTTTAAAAAAGTTATTCGTTTTTTAGATATTTGAATTTCTAGTGCCCTTAACTTCTACGTCACAATAGTATATCTTTCTCTCTTACACATCTAACCAATTTCAAATTCTTGCTACTTCCAACCCTACTGTCAGTGTCAGATGTCAGTGAGACATCGAAATACCTGTCTTCGATATCTCCCTTGTCGTTAGAAATACAGGATAAATTTATTAACAGAATTTATTTGTCAACTCGAAGAGAATAACGTAAAATTATTTTCGCATATACAGAATGTTGCATTACGGCCTTACGGCTCAGTAAGATTTGTTTGTCTTTTTTCAAATGGAAGATCCTGTATATTTTTATATATTTCCAATAGTATTTTATTCTCCTATACGGACATATGAATTTTGTTTTAGTTTTTCGCGACGTTGCCAAGTTAATCCGTTTTTTCTCATAAAAAAGACCGAATACACGCATTTCTTATAAAGGCGTACTTAAAAGTAATTTTTTTTTATACAACTGTAACTATACTCTATGGTCTGACATAATTGTTTTTAAATATAACTATACAGGATGTTCACACATCAACTACACGAGATGATATGATGAAACATCCATAAATATTTTAGAAAATGACAACATAAAAATACACAATGACAATGACAGATGACTATACCGTGAGCTGTTAGACGGCCATAGCTACAGGGTGATCCAGAGCACAAGTTTAAAATAAAAGTGAATAATTGATTTCTGGTTCTGTGATTGTCCTGAAATGTGGCTACTATAGTTATTCGAAAAATAAATAAATAATGGGGATATTTATACAGAAGTAGAAAAAATATTAATTGTTTTGAAAAACAAATAAAAGAACCGACTTTATACCCCTTATAGTTCTCGAGATAGCTATAGTATGAATCGTAAAAAGAATACCTTGTAAGACATATTAGTACACTAACAAATTTGTTTCCTTGGGCCATATGAATTAATCATAATTATTCTATAAACTTTTAATATTGTATTTCAATATCTTCCCAATTAATCTTTAAAAACAAATATTTATTGCTCAATATTGAAAATATAATTAATATCTTGAGGTGAAAATTAAAATTCTATGCATCTAAGGTCATCATTTTTGGAAAATACAATCAATAGCTACTAGCACACAAAACAAGTGTTGCAATATTCATTAAATGATGCTGATTTCAGTGTCGAAATTCTAATTATGAATAATTTGAGATGAACAACCTTAAAACTGGAATCTGGAGGCATTGATAAAGTTGTAAATATGTTATCATACTTGAAGTGACAACGGTGCAATTAATTCATTAGAATTATTGCGAATACACAAAATTTACAGCTGTGAATACATTAATAAAATTATATTGAGTCTCAGAATATACCGCGTTTTGGAAAATAGTTGTGATGTCAGTCCGATTTTGAAAGGTCGTTGCAGGATTAACCTTTTGACGTAATATAAATAAAATAATAGTTTAACGATGACATTTTCATTGGTTTTTAAATATTTCCATTAAAATTCGAATATAACTCACGAATAATCGGACAGGACAACTGGTTTTAGATCAATTTTAAAAGATACGGTGTTTTCGACCCGGATGTGAAATGTTTCATCTGTTTATATTTACGATTTAATATTCTGAAGTTATATTCCATATATCTACAAGTTTTGGCAATTTTATTCCTGAATTGACACAATTTAAGAACATCAAATATATGATATTCCTTCAAAATAATCACCATTATATTAGAATTTCTCAACTTTTGGCTTGTCTCCTGATATAACCCGTGCCTGTAAAAGTTTCAAAATTTGCATGATTGCATGTAGTTTAAATGGAGAAACGAAAAAAAAATTACACATTTTAATGTTCTCTCTACTAATATTTCAAGATAACCACCTTAAATTTTATAGGGAGACTAAAAATAGAGTTAATTATAGATTAAAATTGTCGCGCCAATTTCAAAATTCGGATTTGTGAAACCCAAAAAACGATAAAAATAATAATTTCGGAACTTTATTTTTTCGATGATTTTTATTCAAATTTGATGGCGTTTGATCTCTTAGAAACAAAATATACTACAATTTATATTATATATAGGGTGTCCGTTTTAAGAGACTCACCATTGGGATCTCAAAAAAATGAATAGGTCACTAGATAATGAGCAAAAAATTGACTTTGGCAAATTTACTTTTTGTCTTATAACTTTCTTGTTTCAAATCATACATGATTCTAGTTTCCACATTCTAGAGACACTTTTTTATAAAGAATTGACAGCAATACTAAAAAAAATTATAACTCGAACGCTTTTCAAGAAAGTCATGTCAATTTTCATATGGGGCTCAAAGTTGACTTTAATACTGTTAAATAGAGATTGTTTTTCTCTTTCCAACGATATAAAACACATGTACATTAAAATGAAAATAAATTAAGAAATTACAGAATTATTGATTTAATTCAATTTCGGTCAAATGTGTTTTGGACAGGGAAAAACCAACCCACCTATTTTTTTTTTAATAAATCCGGGCATGTTTTCCATTTATTATTTTTTAAACCCCGAAACCTTGAAAAGATCCCTATCAACCGTTTTCATACACCATACACCCAAATACTGCACAAAAACTCGAACTGCATATGATAATGTCTTTTGTTTGTCTTCCAGTACAAAAGTGTGGTTAATGGTTTACACGTCCTTTATAAATAAAATGTTATTTACCGCCACAGAAACCATTGCAAAATATCACTGACATAGATAATGTTATTTATACTGTATTGGGAGTTAATCAGATTCTAGAGTGGAAAGTGTACCATAGAGGTTTTTTAATACGCAAAGTTAAATTAAGCATTCCACAAGCAATATTTATAATAATAATAAAATATAATTGTTTCTTACCCGGTGTCTTATCCTTGCAAGTGAAACCCGTATGAGGAACGGAGTCATAAACTGGATAATCCCTTCCAGGTTCTCCAGGGATATTATTTCTTATATCCCAACCGGAACCATCATCGTGAGGGTTGTATTTTCCATCGTCTCCATGGTAATGGTGCTCATGGTGACCGTGATTGTGTTGCTGTTGCTAGAATAAAAGTATTACAAGTATTCTTCAGTTTACATTTACAGTTTATTAAAACTACACAGTAATAAATTTATATTATTAGTAATGTTATAATAAAAATCAATTGACATTAAATTAATGATTTACTCGATGATTTAGGTATACCTCCTATTAATGTTGTTTTGCAAGATTGTGTAATAATTATTATTATTATCAATAAAATAATATTATAGATTATTATAAATTTCATTTTTGTGTTAAAAATATTAAAAAAGAATTACATTTTCCAAAATTAAAATAATTGTATTTGAACCGACTATACAATTAATAGTATAATACATGGGTGTCGACTACATGGGGGCATTGGGGCTCATGCCCCCAGGAAAAATTTTCTTAACGTAACATTTTTTTTACATCAGCAATAAATCCCGGAATTGTTATTATTTTAAAGAATTATTGTACCTCCTTCTATTTTTAAGTAACTGACTACTACCCTAAAATGGGTGTGAGTTACATCTATAAAAATATCACCAGTAAATTCCTCGCATCATTGTACCTATGTATACAAATTTTCCTTTTTAAAATTCCTATTAGTACTGCCACGAGTGCCACAATTACAGATTGATTATCAGCCAATAGGAATTTATATGACCGGTAATAATGCGCGTGTCAGGATATACCAAGGATCCTGAGACGATAGCTCTCAGTCCCGCTCTGCGGAGCGCCGAGACGGTAGTAGGCTTTCGGGTCTCCGCCCCGCCTGGTGGTCTGGCTAGACCGCCTTCCAGGGCATCTGGTGCCCTGAAAGTGATCTAGTTCTGTAGGCTGAGAATTAGAGCACGCTTCAGCGTGTGCTCTAATTCTTGGTCTGCTAAAACCAGAGCAGATTTGGCTGTTATGGATTGTACTCTGGTTTGAGTTGGTCAAGAATTAGAGCATTCTTAAGTGTTTTCTCTAATGCTTGGTCTACTGAAACCAAAGCACATTCTGGAGCAGATTTGATTGCTCTGGATTGTACTCTGGTTTCAGTGGGTCAGGAATTAGAGCACTCAGAAGTGTTTGCTATATTTCTAGGTCTGCTGTAACCAGAACACATTCTGGGACAGATTTGGCTGCTCTAGTTTATACTCTGATTTCAATGGATCAAGAAATAGAGCATTCTAAATTGTTTGCTCTAGTATTTTTTTTATTGTACGTTTTGATATAGGTAATTATAAGAAATTTTGTCCCCAAGGTAATTAGGAAAAATCGACGCCCTTGGTACAGTATAAATATTGCATTAATTTGTAAATAACCTGTAATATATAATTATATTCAAATGGCTTTATTTGTAGCTCATGTGAGCGCTGTTATAACCTATTAAATTAATATAAGGAGTATAAAATGTGCAAAATAAAAATAATGTAACTAACATTTCAATAGTCCCTTCTTACAAAATAAAATTACAATTATCAAATTCATTTTTTATGTATTATAATTCATAATGGCATTATTGTTGAAATTCTATGGATGCAACATATTGAAATCTATTGAAACCGTTAATTATGTAGTAACCGTTGAACTATTAAGTCTTATTAGCGTCAAGTTTGACGAGTAAATTGATTTTTATATCATGATCTTTTCCGTTTTGTAATCTCACGAATTAAATGTCAAATATTTTTTATAACTATCAAACAATATTCCACAAATTAATTGTTTGTAACACCATTGGTTCATAAATATTTATAAGTGCATTTCATTAAACAAAGTATAATCATTTTTATTTAAATATTCCAATTTCTGGTTTTGTTAAATTAAAAATAGCAAACCTTGAAGAAGTTTACAGTAAATAATTTTTTAATAATTAAATGTCACTTGTAAATTTACAAACAAAATGATCACATTATTAATTTATTTTAATGATTTCTATACAAGATTAAAGTCTATAAAAATCAGTCAATGCCAATGAGAAAAAATCATTATTGACATTTAAATTGTATTAATTAGTAGGTGATTGACTTTTATGTTAAGTAGAACATTGAACAGTATGTTTGTTTTAATTAATTTTAATTAAAGTTTTTAAATTTAATCAAATACACACAGATTCATAAAAAAAATTGCCGATAACTTCATATTTACTCCCATTTTTGACTAGAGTGTCCAAAGTTATATCTTTTGTCAAACTAACTCGAATCCTAATTCATTTTCATTAAAATTGAGTATATTATTTACTGCGAAAGATAACTCCACTAGTTTCGTAGAGTTAGTAATGTCTGTAGATGATTATCAGTAATTGATACAGAGGAAAGTGTGTGGTGATATTTGATTACCTGTAGATTAGAAGTAAAATACTTTGATTACACGCATGTGCAAAGCATTCATTGAAGTATGGTTATAATGATTATTTTTTTATTAAATTCGTTTTACATGGAACAGAAACGTTAAAGATAATCTTTTTTATTTTATGATGTATTAATTAAAATATTTTGATTTTTACAATGTTAAATGGAGGATCGATATGAACCTTAAAAATCAGGAAAAAATATTTTATGTATTTTCTGTTTCCATCTAAAACGCTGAATAAAAAGCAAATGAAAACTAACTAATTCTCAATTATTCAATTTATGGTTATATAAGTTTAAGTTATTTTTAAAAGATGAAGCGGGAAACATTGTAACTAATATGAGACTACTATTTTTTAATTTATTAAGATTGTTTCAAAAGTGATACTCTGTATTATATTTCACTCAAAGATGCCTAAATTTCTCAAAAAATAAATTTTTCTAAAATATTGTCACTGAAGTTCACAGAGAACATATAGTCCACTTTAGAAGCGCGCGCTGAGTTCCCATGACGTCACGAAAGTTTGATGATAAATAATTAATCATAAATAAATGGGAACATATTTTCAACATTCAATTATATTTCAAGTTATAGTTATTCGTATACTTACGATTAAATATACCGGGTGTCCCAGCTCGACCGACACATGGGAGTTTTACATGGGAAATCAGTTAATTATGAATAGTATCTCCCCAGTGCAACATATTAACTTGAAATTTTGTATACTTATCGGAGAATATTAATTCTATGGATTACACTTATCTGAAATATGCAATTTCGTCTGCAGGGCGAGATTTATTAAATTTAAAATATAATATTTTCGTTCAAAATCAGACAGCCATGGAAATAAAAGAAAATATTTATCTGACAGTTCAGTGAAGTATCACTGATTTTAATTCTTATTCCCTGTATTTTAATATTATTTAAGTTGAATTTAGTTTCTTTTTGTTAAATATTATACCAATATTACAAAAATATAAATATCTACAATGGCATGTCATTAACTGTCAGAACTGTCACATAGATATTTTCTTTTATTTCCATGGCTGTCTGATTTTCAACGAAAATATTAGATATTAAATTTAATAAATTTCGCCCTGCAGACGAAATTACATATTTCAAATAACTGTAATCCATAGAAATAATATTCCCCAATAAGCATACAAAATTTCAAGTAATATCTTGCACTGGGGAGATACTATTCATAATTAACTGATTTCCCATGTAAAACTCCCATGTGTCGGTCGAGCTGGGACACCCGGTATATCACATGTAATTTCAATCATGCAAAACTTCCCTATTGCGCTCGTGCATCAAACATCTTACTTATGAATAATGACTTATTTCACTCACTTTGAATTGTACTATTACACCAAAAATTAATTTTCAATATAAATTTAAATAAAAATTATAGTTATTCATATAAACTTCCCCATACCAGAAAATATAACTCCGAATTTATTTCCTATAAATCTGTCTGTTCAACAAATTTTTAAGACCCTTACCGTAACGGACAACCCCCCAGTACTAGTACCAGCTCCGGTAGAATCCGGAATCTGATTGTGTCCATATCTGTTGGATCCTTCTGGAGTCTGTAGCTGATTATCCGGCACTACTCTAGGATATCCCTTCTGGCTATGAAGGTGGCTTTGGCTGTGGCTGTGGGAACCTTCTCCAGGTAGCTCTAGGGGATGGTCTGGCTTGTGAGAGCCGTATCCAGGACGAACCACGTGGGACACATCACAAAGAATTGGAGTGCACGCGAGGAAACCTGAAAGAGATATGTGAGGTTAGGTTTGATTATACAAATGTTTAGTGCTGTTTTTTTTACAATTTTTTAACAAAATTTTTTTTTTATATAGAGTTACTTTTCAGGCACTAGTGCTTGTTGCTAGGCAACGTAAACAAATTTAATAATGGTTTCATTTATTTTTGAACATAATTTTATATTAATATTTTGGTTATTTTGACAGGCCGAGCTGAATGCGAGGCCTACAAATAATTCGAGATCTCGCAAAAGAGGATCTAGACATGTGATACATAAGATTTTTTGTGCCGATAAAATTTTTAATTTATTAAAGAAATATATTAGAAACTATTTAAAATGTTATGCACTATAGGTTTTTATGTTCATAACATTTTCGATTAACAAGGATATATAAATAATTCACAAGTTTTATTTAAAAAAAAATAGTGATATTTGTTTTCCTTCTAAAAAATAAAATGAATCTGAATTGATATTTTTAAAACAATTAACAAAATCATAATCAAACAAGACGAGTAGGTATAATATGAACAATAAATAAAAAAAATAGTTGTTTTAATTAACGATTTATAACAGTAAAATAAAATAAAAAATGTTGACAGAATGTAATGTAAAATATTTAAGTTCGCATCCCTACAAACCGAGAATTTCTGAACAATTTTGAATTTTTTAATACTAGTCATAATGGAACGGAAGCGTGAAAAAAAAAATTTGAACATGCACATTATTTAGGCACTTTTTAACGAAGAATTCAAAATTTTTATTTCTCATAATGTTTTCTAGAAATTGATCCCAACTTTCATATGGGCCTTAAAATAGGCTGTAAGACCGTTAAAAAGAGTTTTTATTTTTCTCTTTTTAACTATATAAAATCCATGTTACAAGCTTACAAAAAGAGGTAGGTAATTAGCATAATTTTTTGTTAATCTACCCTGACTGGTCGGTGCGACAATCTCCCGCTTGGTAGTCCATAAAAGTCAATCTACTAACTGTTGAGACAAAGAACTCAAGTACTCTTTTCCTTGAAAATATTAAAACGAATTTTTTCTTAATACAAATATTGCCTTTGTTGTTAAAGTCAGAAAATGGCGTTGGTGTGCATAAAAACTCAATTATATAAACATAAAAACGTTGTAGATGCGTTCATATTATTTTTTTTACTGAATAAACACTGCTATAAATTTATTTTCAGAATGAAATTAATAGCATGTCCATATTTTCTGTTTATTATATTTTATGTATGCAATAAAAGCGTAAGGAAAAATTACCTTTTTAAAGTAAATTCATTATCATATTCAAAACAAAGAGTGTATTAAATTACTGTTGTTGAACTCTCTGCTCCCTTTTGAAAGGGAAATTTCCAAGATTCGCTATTTAAAAGCTTTAACAGTTTGATACAGAAGTAGTGTTTCACAAGACAAGATTTCTTGACTTTCATTACTCTTGTATATAAAATCTTGATATTGAACATATAAATAATCATGTATCACACGTACATTTTGTTTGTTTAGATAATGTCAATTATCAAATATATTTCTTATAGTACAATTATGTATTATTATTAAATAAATATTATAAAAAAAATCGTATAGCTGCACATACTATACCTATATTTTAGCACAACAACAACATCTGTACAAGCAGAAAAACTATTAAAGAATCCTTGGATGTCTTGCTTTGAAATTTTGTAAGTTTTGTCTTGATCTTATCTTGCATTTTTCACAAGATTCTCGTGAAACACTACGCGAGATGAATTTGGAAATATATGATGTATACAGAGTACAGGTTGAGTACAATACATTCTAGTATTCATCCTGTATAAAGACAATGAGGTAGTTTCCTCCTGTCCTCAATAAATATGCCAACGATTAAATGGCTGAGCCATTCAAATAGAATGGGAGAAGACAACTGGCAAAAAAGAAACATACACATACAAACTAATAATAGGAATACAAGGCGCTGATTAATTATGTGTTCGAAGATTTTTTTTATAAGAACCATTTTAAAGCACGTAATTTAAAATACTGTTGCTACCACATTGCATTCCAAAAAATAATTTACGGAATCGTCTTTAATTTTTTATTTGACAGCAAATTTATTATTTTAAATTTAAATAAAAAATGATTGTATACAATATGAACAATAACATTATTTAATAAATTGAGCAAAAAATTCTAAAGAACATTTTAGCACAAAAAACTATTTTTATTAATGATGCCTACAGAAGACAACAATTAATATTTTTTTCAATTTCAACCTACTGTATTCATCATTTTGTAGGATTCCCGGATTTAAGATCTTGTTTTACTATATTTATACCCGTTGTCCTTACAAGAAGTCTATAATTCCAACAGCGATTATGCTAATATTGTTCCGTCTCAAATTCTTGAAATTTTACATGATACATGTATTTGTTTATCAGATAATCTCAAGAATGTTTACCTTCTGTGTGACTTCATTTGTAGAAATTTAATGTTGGATAAATTGGTCGTAAATTTTTATGGTAGTTAAAAAAAATATTCAGAGAACTACTACTTGTGTCGCAGTTTAGTTATAGTTTTTATAACATGCAAGAGATTTTGTAAAAAAAAATTAACCCCTCCCAAATTACAATCCTGAGTGTGCCACTAATTTATTTATATCGTATAGAAAGGGCGTTTAACATAGCATAGCATAACTTTGTATTTACATAACCTTAAATTTATTTGACATTTTCCAATTTTGAAATTGACTAAAATAATTTGCGTTATATTAGTATAATAAAGAACAAGTAAAGAGATGCAATATATTTATTTACTTAATCTTTTAACTCGTTTCGTCAGAATCATAAAAAAATGATTAGATTGAGCCTACTGACCGTAAGAAAACGTTTAATAACTGTAGATAAACTAGCAATAAAATAACGTAATAAACATTTGTAAAAGGTTACGTATTATTAAATTGTCTAATTCGCATACTTCTCATATTAGCTGGGCCACATTAAGTACATAAAATGTCCATTTTCTTTATTACATAGATTGCAGGAAATCGTTTAAATTGTAGTTTCAGTTTTAGTTATAACATCGATACTTCAAAATTAAAATTTCAGTTTAGATTTTTGTTTTGCGTTTTGGATTGAATCAGAAAATTACAAATATGACTTATTAAAGCTGTAAGTAAGTACAGTATAAAATTCGAGGAGGTATTAAATTCAAATAATGTTAAAGTATTTGTAAAATGTGTACCACTTGACAGTTCAGTTGCAACTTTTTATACTTAAATTGTACGTAATATATTAATGGCTGGATATGCAGGGTATCTCCGTTTTTCGAAGCTAACCATTGAGATTTCATGAAATGTAAGAGGTTAAAATACATAAAATGACACTACTTTTACATTATAATTTTATAGACATTACATTGAAAAATAATTAGTTCAGTCTTTTTCAGTTCTCTTAACAGACACCAGGTGCCCACCAATTGTCAACGACAAAATTTTGAATTAAATTAAAAAGGGAAGTCAGACTGATCTGATATTATCAACAGGCAGTAACAGTCAAACATAAAAATTGCAATGGAAGTAATTGAAAATTGCATGTACATATGTATATATCCTTCCTAGCATTGTAACTAAAATTGAACTTCGGTTTAATGACAATAAAAATATTTTAATGAGTACAAGATTATTTAATGTAAAGCATTTTTAAACTATGACAATATTAAACCTTTAGCTGAACATTACAAAATTGACTGATATAAAAAAAATTACAAAACGAGCTACAAATTTTACTAAAAACATTTAAAACATACGAGGACAAATTTTATATTAAAATAGAAAATATAAGTACATATATCATGTATAATTATTATTATTCCAGTTTCAAAGACAGGACACGAAAGAACTTTTTCTTCTTTAAGAAGAACAAATACTTATTTAAGATATACCATGACACTATGACCCATAAAAGGCTTGCAAATTTAATTACTAAATATATTAAAAGGTAATTGCCAAAAAATGAACTTGGACAAAGTAATAGACACCTTTGCTTCAAAACGTCCTAGAAGAATAATTCTAAATAGAATGTAATTTAAAGTTTTGTTCCGGATACCTTAACTATCGGTAATAGAAAAATATCGCAACGAAATAATAAATAATGTATATTTTTGATAACTGATGACAGTTTTTCCATGCGATATTTTTCTCTTAATCAATGGTTAAGGTGATAGGTCCTTAGAGTTGTTTATAATGTAATTTTCCTTTATTTTTTGTTAAATTTATTTAATAACAAAAATATTGGTTTTTAATACTTTGGATGCCCACACTAAAAAAAAAATCGCACCGGCCTGTGTCTACTCAAATAAAATTGGCTGGCGACATCACTAATTCTGAGTGGTGCAAATATATATATTGATACTTAATTGGTTATTAAATTATGATGGAAATAATGATAATAATTACCCTGCTAGTAAGACTGTTATTTTCTATAATACTCCGTTGACATTGGTAACAAAATAATAAATGTTATCAGAAGCTTACGACTTTGTGTTGGTATGGAAGTAAGTCATGCTTACGTCCATGGTAGCAGGAAAATTTATAAGATGAATATGAATCATAATCTTTATGAAATTATACCTTTTAAAGCTAATTTTCACTTAATTGAAATGTCTTATGGTATCTAATACGAATTAAAAAAAATACAATTAAAGAAAAGTGCAAGGTTCCGTATTATATTAAAATTGAAATGACAGATGCAATAATTTTCAATGTATTTTTCATTACTTATAACATTTTAGTTAATAACACGTTAGTAAAGCAGTTAATTTATTACAATATAATGATGAAGCAATAACAAATTCTATTCTTTGGCATTTACATTTATGAGTAATGCCATATTAAGCGGACACCGTAATAAAATACTTCAACATTGCAACTAAACTATTCTCCTATTGGAACATTTGGGTCATTATCATAATAAAAAGTTTAAGGAAAACCTCCTACTAAAGTTTTTAAAATAATATTGTACTTAATTTATCTTGATTTAATGTATCGCCTGTTTAATAACGCTCAACATCAAAGATGTTAAACAACACCCATGACATTTGAATGTTTTAAATTCTATACATTTTGTTTTGGCCATGGTCACTAGATGGTCAATAGAAGAGTTTGTTACATTGAACTGTTTAATTATTTATTTTTAATGGAAGATAAAATATTTGACCTTAGAGCAATTTGTTTCAGTATAAAAAATAATTTTCCGACTATTCATTGAAAATGTTATTAAAATAATTCATTCTGTAATAAATATTATATTTAAAAAAATTATTTTCTCTATTCCTGTTAAATTTTCACTTCTTAACTATGGTTTTGGTTATTGTGGAAAATAATTATTCTATATTTTTTGTCTAACACTTTGATTTTATTTTAATGTAAATTTAGGATTTGCTATATCCATAGCTCTTTTAAAACTTGCATAAACCTAGAATTTGTATTAGGTATACCAATAACCAATAACAGGTTGCTCCAATATTACTTAAATTTTAAATTTCACCTTACATGGAAAACATCACATTGGAAAAAAATGTTATTAACATTGCTTTCAAAATTTCGATTAGCATTTCTTTGTTTAAAAGTTGCTTAAATTTTAAGAGCCTGTTTTTAAATGTCCTGATAAGTGTCTGATAAAATTAATTCTCATGGCAACCACGAATTTCAGTTTTTCAATTTCTTGTTAACGTTATCAAGAGCAAGAAGATAAATTTTAGATGACAGGAGGATAAACCAATAGCTAGTTTATGCTGCAGATAAAATTTTGCCAGTAGGATAAATTTACGAAGTTGGTCCGAATATGGCCGAATGTAACATATTCTGTAGCATTTGTAAAATTTTTGAGAGTTTTTGGTAATATTTTCGAAATGTAGAATTAGTACAATGTATTTTATAAAAGTGACGACATAAAAGAATTAATAGATCTTATTAAAGTAGTGTACAGGAGATTTTATGTTGTAAGATGTCAACCAGATCATTTTAATTTCTGCAGTGACCATAATTTTTTCAAAAGATTTAGTAAAATACAGCAATGTATTTATTACAAAATGTAGAAAATATTTATAATGTATGCTGTTCTCTTAAAATAACGTTACTTTTTTTTCTAATTGTACACTAAGTTGTTTTTTAATTCTTCAAATTAAATTATTGATATTTTGCCTCATCTTTGTTCTTGGTCCATGTTTACTAACAACCTCATAATAACAATAATAAGTAATAATCATATCTTCGAAATGAAGAAACATGAAATAACATACAAAACAAAACTATTAATTAACAAACAAAAAATAAACGAGTAAAACCGTTCCGAACAAACCCGAAAGCGCCAGACACGATACGAATACTAGTTTCGGTGAAGCCGAAGTTTCGACCACTTTTTGGCCGAATCCGAAACTGGCCGAAATCGAAACTTCGGTCGGACATAGTGATGGCTATATTCCCGGGATATTCCCCGGGAAGTTTTTGAGGAATTTTCTAAGGAATTTCTGGGGATATTTTCCGGGAACTTTTTGGGGAAAATTTAACGATGAATTTCCGTATAAAAATTAGAGAAAATTAAATACCAATTATGTCATAATCTTTACTAACACTAAAAATACTACAAATGGTGATGTTGCTGTAGGTAAAATTATTAAGAATTAATTTAATTTTTTTCCGTTTTCCACTCATAGCTATAAAGTTATTAGAATATTAACACTGTTAGAACACGTCTGTAAAGCTACACGTGCTTTAAATTTATTATTGGGAATTTTCCTTGTTCTTCCGGAGAGCTGCCCTTATTCTCGGTAATTTCCATACTTGTTTCCGGGAATTTTCCCATATATTCATAAATTTCCAAAATGGAATTCTCGATTTTTTTTTGAAAAATGTTTAGGCAAATTCCCGGGATTTTTTCTAAGAAATAAAAATATTCCTGACGGAACAATCCCAGTATCCCAGTGACCTATCTCAAGTCGGACACCATATAAAACTTTATCTACACTATTTTTTTATTAAATGAATATGACAAATTCCATGTTTCACGTTAAAATAAACAAACGATAAAAGCGTTTGTACTTTGTTTAATGTGCCTTCTATTGTTAACATAACATAATCTATTGTGCACTTCAAGGTATATTAATAATATTTGCGAAATTGCATCTTCATTTCTGGAATTCTTGTTAGCCAAATTAGGCGATTGAGTAGCATTTAAATAGATTGAAACGTGATGACCTTTTGTTCGAGTGTTGAAGTCAGTTATTATTGCCCTACCATCGAGAATCGAGTAGGATGGGCATTGCCACCTAGATTCAAGATTCTTGATATTTTCCACGCAAACATTATTTGAAATTTCACACTTCATAAATGAATATTAATAGCATATTTCACGGAAATTAATTGAATTTAGAATCAGTCAATAAATAAAAGAAAAATTAATAAATATGTTATCACGTGCACATTTCTAAATGTGACAAATTAGCTTTATTGAAAATATTGGTATTGGGCATTACAACTGGTATGGAGAGTTTACCACTAAAGCAATGTTTATGTGGAAAATAATGGTATAAACAATTTGACTCAAAAGAACCAGTAAATATAGTAATAAAAGCTGTACTTCTAATGACAAGTTGAATCTTATTCATGAATAAGAAGTCATTAAAGTAATGAGATATTTTTATCTAATTTACATGAGACTGGCTAGAGTCGTTTTGTATTAATGTGTCTATAAAATTGTCAAAGATAGGTATGACAGTATGTAAAGATGTAAATTTGCAATTGACAATGTCTACATCGGAAGCTAGGTATTTAAATAATGAGATAATAGATAATTTGTTAAATTGACGTAGGCAAAATTTTATTTACGACTAAGAAATAATAAACTCTGTTATTATAATTAATCGTTATACTGTTCTTGACAACATATTTTCAAATATAATAAAAGATTTTTTTTTTTAAAAAAGACTTTTTGCAGTGATTTTCATAACGGAAAATATATTTTTAGGTGACCACTTCAGAAAATTATTAATTTACATTTAATACATCCTCTATCAAAAGTAACAATTGCCCACGACTTATAATTAGGCAACGGAAATAAATATATCTATCTGTCTTGACAAAACCAATCATAATTGAGCAAAATTATTTCCATTCCGTTGAAAGTCAAGTAACAAGCCATATGCCCATGTTCTCTTTTCTCTTTATTGTTGCTATGGTTACCACAATTGATTGTTTGATAACAAACCGATTGTTTGTGTGAAAATTATTGAAATAAGTGTAAAATACATTAGATTTTTAAGTGGTCGCGTAAAAAACTCGTCAAAAAAACTCATATCCATGCTCATATAAAATTGTGACCCTCGACTACGTCTCGTGGCCTAAAAATTATACTCGCATGGATATAAACACTTTCCTCCACTCGATACACAATATACTACTTATTAACAATTTAATAAGATGAGGCATCGGAAAATTTTACTCTTGGCTTGAACTTTTTTATTAGAATATGAAAAAACTGACATTTTTTGATTAAGATATTTCAACGAAAAGTTAACCTTTTCATCATTCTATTAATGTTTGGTCTCATTGCTGGGTATAACTACTTGTCATCATGTTACGAAAAATACTTTTCCTACAACCGGGCATGAAATGCCCTCTTTAGAGATTGTAAAGAGTCATTTTTTACGCACTAGTGCGTAAAAAGTAACGGTTGCTAGGCAACGTAAGCACATTTTTCAATAGTATTTACTTTTGAAATTATTTGATCAATATTTCGATTGTAGGAAAAATGTTGCATGCAACACGTTTGTAACATATTGTTTTTATCTCGACTAAGAAATACTACACAATACTTGCATAAATAACAATTTCATACGCAAAAAAATAAAAAATAAACCGAAACTATTTAATTTATTCTCATTTTTTACTTATTTAATATTTAGTGAAATTCATTGAATCCCTTTTGTGTTAAAATCAGAACATGTAACCGAAAAAAATACTGATTAACGGTTAACCCTTATACTGGCTAATATATCGGTTAAAAATTATTATTTTTAATTATTTCAATTCATTATTGAAATAATTAAAAATAATAAAAATTCTTTTTGAAAAAAATATATAACATAAAAGAACGCATTTTAATTAACGAATATTGACAAAAATTCTCGAGATACCTTCAGAAAAACCCAGATTACTTGCTACCTTCTTTTCTGACCCTCCAGTAAAATGTAAATTGTAAAAACTTTCATGACTCATATTCAAATACAAATACATAGCACAGATATTAAAAAAATATATTAAAAATTTTTCGCGCTTAAATGATATTAAAATTAAGATTAATGTTCGCTAAAATCTGTTTATATTTTTGTGTTAAAATTTACCGGTATTTTCGGCCTTAAAAATATCGGTTAAAATTACGGTTAAAGTTCGTAATTTTCGTTTAAAATATCGGTTACTGATTTTTATTAACCGGTTACATGCCCTGGTTGGAATCTTAGAAAAAGACTTCAGATTGTCTACCCTAAGAAAATAATAAGAGTATTTATTTATTTCAATGCAGTTTTAATTTATTTTTGACGCAATCAAATAAAAAATTTTCAATGAAACACGTAAAAATGATGTTCTTTGGGAAGTCGTTAGAATTTTAAAGGGGGCGCTCATTATTAATTTCCAAACACCTCATATTTTGGTAATAACTAGCAATATTGTTGTGCATCACTAAGTTAATGTAGGGAAATAGAATCACACAAAAAAAAGTATCTCATTTTTTGTCTTAAATAATTACCTGTCATATAAAAAGTATGTTTGTAAACACTTTAGATATTCTTTTTTTACCTTCGTGACTAAAGTGACATTCATATAAATTACTGTTACTGCTGTTTAAACATTTGACTACCGTTAAGAAGATCAAATTACTTTCTCTGTTTTCGTCTTCATTTGTTACATCAATAAAACAATTTACATACCCACTCTGATCTTAACTGTCAAGAAAAAAGAAAGTATTAACTCATAGCTCACTCATCATTTATTTATTTTTCGATGAACTTTATATCACCTAGATACTAGATTACTATATGTGAAAGTAAGTTAAATAGACCACACAAAAACTATATTTTGGCACATTGTTTTTTTGTTATAATAAGTTATTAAGCATGTGTTGCTCAAATACATCGTTATTGTTGGAAAAAAGATGCAGTGGTGATGTGTATTGCAATTACGTTACGAAAGAACAAATTGCATTTAATAATCGGTATTTCTGAAACATGCTCAAATGTTAACTTTGAATGAAACCGGTAAATTACTAACAGTAATTAGTTAATGTCATCATCTTACTAGAAAAATTCATACATTTTTGAACCTTGCTTTGATTACTAGTAATTCAATATATGAAAAATAATTTGTAATTAATACATAAAAGAATCATTAGAATAAATAACTTTACGTAATTATAGGGAGATACCTATTCTTAGTAATAAGTAATTATGTATTTATATAATAATAATTACAGATATATGTTCTCAAAACAAATTAAGTAATGATATATTTATAGCGAAAAGGAGAGAGCACCACAACTTAATTTTTTTCGATGTATTGTAGTGAATTTTTTTATTTTTCAATCAATGACTATGACAAAAAAATTAAGATCTAAGAATAGCAGAAAGATACTATGAACTGTACTAGAACCAGTAAAACGAATATAGACCTACAATGAATAATGAAATTTAACAATAATTAGAAGGGGAAGCCAAAGTGAAAAAAATATAAGGCAGTAGCGACACCTGAGCACGACGGCTGGGACACGTATGAAGTCTAAACCTGACCTAAAGCAACAGGGATCGATCCTTTTCAATAAAAGGATCTAGAGAGCTTCAAAGAAGCGGCTCTACCCCAATTAGGAATGTCTTAAGCCAGTATATAATAAAGAAGACAAATACAGTTTTAGTCTAATTTTTATATCATAATTTTGATCAAATATTTTCTTCAAATTATATTATCAATATATAGAATTACATTTGCTTGATTATTCCACGAATGATAATAGTTCAAAGGTAATATTTTTCGTATTAGCAAAATATAACATACGACAATTCTAATGAGATTTTAACAAATTTTATCGCTGAAAAACTGCCTTCCTCCAATAAATATTTTTTGTGAAACATGCTTTTGATTTATATATAATATCGTTTTGAGAAAATCAAAAAATATTACTTAAAAAAAATCTGATTTTTTTCCAATTGGATATGGAGTTATTAAAAGCTCTCCGCTCCTCTTTTGATTATGCCCTTAAACATAAAGAACTATTTTCTACGATTATTAAGACACTTGCTTGTTGTATGTTTGTTATTGCTACGGATACATGGTATATTTTAAACACATTTTCATTTTCCATGGTAACCATATAGACAACGTTAAGGTATAAATTCATATCTCACAGTTATGTCAAAAATCGTATTGTTTAATTTTTGTTTTGTAGCTAGTTGCTTGCTAGGGGGAGGTGAAATGAAGACATCTTGATTATTAAAATATAAATGAATTAAGAAATACTATTGTGGTTGTAGAAAAAGTATAGTGTACAACTCGCTTGAAATGTGATTTCATACTCGTATGAAATGAGTACCATTCCATGCTTGTTATACAATATACTATTTAATGACAGTTTTCGAAAAATGGTTATTTTGAATTTTCCTAGAACCATTGTTTAGAGCTTCAAATAAAGAATCATTTCCGATTGTACAATTGTGGTAACCTTTCATCAACATCGAATATAATAGATATTTAAATAAATATTTTATTTATCCTTACCCTTTAGTATAAAAGATTGTGATATTTCTAGACTTATATCTTATATGTATTCCTAACTAATAATATATATCACAAAAAATATATAAATCAGAGAATCATACCCAAAAATATGTAACAAGTTCTAAGAAAAACAAAAATTGACATAAATATATCTTTATCCCTTATTGAATTTATAAAAAATTCTTAAGAAAATTATTTTAAAAAACTATGAATGAGGCTCACCGATAATTAGTATATTCCACATAATGCACCCACTTCACACGCACCAGTGACTAAGCCAGGTCTGATTCCCGGTGTTAGGTTATATAGATCTTCAACTGTTACCCCTTCCATGGCCTGCTGGTGGCAATAACTTCCTCAGTCAAGATCAGCGGGTTATGCAACTTTCATCTTTCGTCGGCCTTGAAAGCCAACAGTGAAATTTATTAGCTTTTTTGTTCCTGCCAATTTGGAATTGAGAATCAGGTTGCCCCTTGCATGATGATGGGTTTATTAATGGTGACTTATGGGAAACGATGAAACGAATTAATTTGTGATTCAAATTTCATCGCAAAATATTCGTTTGTTTATAAATAAATGTGACTAGTGTATATACAGGGTGGTGACTCGAACTCTAGAACACTGGGATTTTAATATGTGAAATCATATTCTTGTAATTTCCTGCTTCCCTAATTATTTTAAGTAACAAAATTTCAAATTTATAGAGCATAAAATCTTGCATCTGAATCAATGAGAAAAAATAATTTTTGAACTCTTACAATAAAATCTGTTGGTTTTCGTCCCCTAAGCAATGTCGGGAATCTTAATTTCCCACGTCTCCCCCAGATTAGAATGCGGAAAATTTTGGAAAAACTCTTCAATTTCTAAAGCATTTATTACAAAGGTAACTTTATAATAAAAAAATATAATTGCCCAAACATCTTTTTCATATTAATAATAATAGAAAAAGTGGATTATTCAATGAATTTTAATTTAGAAAAAATACATTTAGTTTATTTGGCATACAATGTTGGTAACAACTGCTGTCATGTTAACTGGTTGACAGCACTTGGCAGTATTGAAATGAAGAACTACAAAACAGTGTATATTTGTAATTATTAAAAATATTTGTACAAAAATAAAAACAAATTACTGATTTTATGGTTTTCGTACAAAAAATATTGTACAAACCTCTTGCGTGAACATTTTTCCAGATTCGTTCTATTGCAGCGCTCATAGGCTCGCGCCACAAAATACTCATCTGGTAAAATGACGTTCCCACACTTGATATGTAAGTAACTATTACGTGCCTTATAAGATCAGAAATTAGGTATGAAAATGACGTAAATCATCTCAAAAATAGCGGTAGCCATGGAATTGAGACAAAAATAAACAAATGTATAACAGCTTATCTGTCAAGGTAGTTGCATTAATTTATTTTTATTATTATTTCACATTACTTTTGGAGTGAATAAATTAATTTTGAATTTAAAATATAAAAACAAAATAAAATTGCCGTATTTTTTTGCATAACTTGACAAAACAAGAAAATAGATTCCACTATAAGTTATAGGTTCCTTGCAGAGGCTTTGGGCTGAATTCTAATGTCAATTTCATCTGCCTTATATTTTTTCAATAGCTCGATTAATAGGGTCCTCTACTATAGTTGCGAATTGATCAGTTATAGTCATTCCAAACCTTAATTCTACAGGTTGAGTCATCGAACTGTTCGTCTTCGATATCTCTGTTGTCGTTTGAAATACAGTATAAATTTATTAAGAGAATTTGTTCGTCCATTAAAGGAGCATAACGTAAAATTATTTTCACATATACAGGAAGTTGCATTACGGCTCAGCGAGAATTGTTTGCCTTTTTTAAATGGAACATCCTATTTATTTTTATATTTTTTCAATTTTATTTTATTCTCCTATAGGAACACCCAACTGAATTATAAAATATAGGGTGTTCCATTTGAAAACAACGAGATATAGTTATTTGAAATTAAGTAAATTTGATTCGTTTTATTGAACACCCTGTACAATAACATTAAAAAAATATGTCAGAATATAGAGATTTAAAAAATATTACGGCTTAACAAATAACAAATTAGATTTTTTGAAATATTATCTCGCTTTCCATATTAGATAAAGTTACATATATAAAATTGAAAAAAAAATGGAAGACTCCATTCTATTAATATGTATAATTATTCATGCGTAAGGAAAAAAAAACATGTAAAAATATTTTAAAATCCGACAGTTTCAAAAAAATATAATTTAGTTTTAACGTCACGCTCACGATTATGATTCAAGCGTCGTCCACCTACGCACAAATTCCAAGGGTATATTTACGAATATATATTTTTCCTTATATTAATTTGAAATATCTACTAATCAACCACTAAATCTTGTGGTATAGATAAGTGAGTCATCTCATAAAAATTCTGGAAAATTCCAAAATTTGTAATCATATCACAGCTCAATTTTTCATTAGTAAAATGAAAAGGATGATTCATTTTCACAGAAAAGAAAATTTCCTTGATGTCCTCTCCAGGACTTCAGCTGACATTCAGAGTGTACGATACAGAGTGTCCGTTATAAGAGGTTAACCATTGGGATCTCGAGAACTGTAAGAAATACGAAGTCGGTTAAATTAGGGCAAAGTTGTCGCATTAGTTGACCATTTTAATTATGTTTTTCCGAAAAAATGCATAGAGCATTAGATATGAGCAAAAAACTGACTTCGGCAAATTTACTTTTTGACTTATAACATTCTTGTTTCAATTCATACAAGTTTCTAGTTTGCATATTCTACGGACACTTTTTTTTTCGAAGAATTGACAATGGTCCTCAAATTTTTGTAATTTGTACACTTTTCGAGAAATTCATTTAACTTTCAATTTTTCATATGGGGCTCAAAGTTGCCTTTAGTACTGTTAAATAGAGATTTTTTTCTCTTTGCAATGATATGAAACAACATGTACATTAAAACGAAAATAAACTAAGAAATTAGGAAATTATTGATTTTCGATTTTGTTTTCAAAGCACACATGAATAAAATCAGTAATTTTCTTAGTTTATTTTTATTTCAATGTACATATATGTTTCATATCGTTGAAAGGAAAAAAATCCCTATTTAACAGTATTAAAGATAACTTTGAGCCCCATATGAAAATTGAAAGTTGACATGAATTTCTCGAAAAGTATTCAAATTACAAAAATTTTGAGAACCGCTGTCAATTTTTTAAAGAAAAAGTATCCGTAGAACGTGCAAACTAGAAATTTGTATGAATTGAAACAAAAAAGCTATAAGTCAAAAAGTAAATTTGCCAAAATCAGTTTTTTTCTCATATCTAAATCTAGTGACCTATGCATTTTTTCGGGAAAAAATACATGATTAAAATGGGCAACTAATGCGGCAACTTTGCCCTAACTTAACTGACTTCGTATCTCTTATGGTTCTCAAGATCCCAATGGTTAGCCTCTTAAAACGGACACTCTGTATACTTAATTTTCTAGTATTTCTTATTTTTTCTATGATTGTTGTTATTGACAAAACAAAAAACTTTATATTTAAATAAAATAATTAGGTATATTAAAAATGTATTTTATTATTATTATTTTTTAAATATGTGATTCATAGTAGCATTGAAAAATTATAAATGTTATATTCAAATTAAGTTTTTCGATTCGTTAAATACTTAGATATAAATTTAATTATTTTATTTTAAATTCTATTATTCCATGCATGATTGGCACCACATTTTATATTTAAATTCAATAAAAATGCCGCCCATTTAAAATCTTAACAATTGTTGAACTCTTAGGTATTTCATTTAACCTTACAACACTTATTTCTTGGTAATTTACATTTAATATTGTAGGGATTAACCAATAACATAAAGGAAAATAAATGCGTCAGTTAAAAATGTGAATGTAAGATGTGGAAAGTACTTTGACAAATGTCATAAATTAAGATGCAATAATTGTAATCATATCATGAATATACAATTTAATATAGCAACAAAAGATAAATGTGCGTAAATAATCAGGAAAATCGTACATATGTAGCATATATCATAATGATATTTATAAATATGTATTGCTTAAAAGAACCACACAATTAGATTTGATATTAGCGAATCTAAGAATTCTGGCGAGGTTGCGGTTAAAATGATCTTGCATTATTTTATTTAACAAACGACAATACTGAAAGTCTAGAAATATCGCAATCTTTTTATACGAAAGGGTAAGGATAAATCAAAAATAAAATCTCTATTTAAATGTCTATTATATTCGTTGTCGATGAAAGGTTACCACAATTGTACAATCGGAAATGATTCTTAATTTGAAACTCTAAACAATATTTCGACAAGATAGCCACAATTTTCCCGTTCAAATTTCCCTGACTTCCCGGTTTTTTAGTGATTTACTTTTAATCATTTCCCTGATATTATAATCAAAAAGTTGACGTTATTTTAAAGAAAGTCTAAGACCAAATTTGTAGATGTTAAGATCTTAATCTGATATATAAACAAATATTTATCTCATTTTTTATTGTTTTGTTTTTATAAAATTATATTTTTACTATTTTTCATATTTAATAATTGCATTAAATATATCGAAGAACTGTATTTTAAATATTTTAATTATTTTCGCTATTTCTCTATAAGTATATCTTCATTATGTGAATTTTTTGATTAATTATAATAGCCATATTTCAGGGCAGTGAAATATGATTCATAATTAACTCTTCTCTGTCAATCACAGAATCAGAAATCAATTAATTACGTTTATTATATATGTAGATCACCACATTTCTGTTTTATATTTTTTTCATGAAAGTCTAGCGACCACAATATATGTAAATAATATTTTCATACCATTTGTGGAGATAATTTTTTGAAAATAGGCTTCGATTTCAAATCAAACAAAGAAACAGCACAATCCATTTTAAATTATATTTTGTATATTATTAATACTTATTTATGATATACTGTATCAATATTCTTTATATTTGCTGACAGTTTTAATTTTAGTTTTACAAAGTATGGAATTTGCACACCCTTGCAACTAAAAAAAGACTAGAATTAAAATTAAAACTAAAATATGTGCAGGGAATGAATATCCACATAGGCATATGATACAGTTTTTTTTGCGACATAAACATAAAATTAAAACTAAAATTAAAATAAAAACAGTAGCTTGAAGTAATACTTAAAAGTCACAGATTCCATACAAATAAAACAGATCGTATTTTTTTGATGACCCTATTGTTACACGTAACTTACTAACTTCGAAATCCAATCGGGGAAATTTATCCGATCGTGTCAAAAAATAATAAAATCAATACAAGTCCATATTTAATGACTTTATTTTGAAAGAAGATTGTATAACAATCAGTATCTGACCTATATTAAATACCCATCAATTTACCAATCAGTGGTACATTCGTGATCTAGATAAATCACTATCTTTGAGGCATCTGGAAAAAATATCACTTAAATTCTACTTGTAGATGATTTCAAGTGATTAAAACTAACATTTAACATTTTATGTTGTGGTTATTCCCCATAATGACACATGAACGAGACTTGAATTGTGAAATTTTTCGGGAATTACTACATACAGGAAAACTTGCAAATTTGATCAGAGGATAAGATTTGGGCATGACAAGAAATTCCAAATAAATATTATGAGTAAAAGATTTGGTATTCTATTTCAAAAGTTGATCGTTTATATTATTCATCTCTTGATATAATAAAAAAATCTGATGTGGACACCACATGATTTCCTTGTACGCTACTTTTTTTTTCTCTTTATTAATTTAATTTACAACTGGCTTGACCAGCCAACCAGTAAATATGGTCTATGGTTTTATCGTGTGGGAATATAATATCTATAATATTATTTCCTTTAAAATAAAGATTGTGTTCACAGGTCTAGGGGATTGTTTCTCTTCAGTCTTCTTACTTCGTCAGTGTTGTCTAGTAGGTTCAGCGCCAGGTGGTTTGGGTGGCAGTTTAGACTTTTCTAAATTATACACTTTTTTTGCTGCACTTCATTTAAACTTATGTCACTTGAAAGTGAGATTATTCTACGCGTAATCATTATTCAACTTCTATTCGTTTCATATCTTCGAACTTCCCTTCGAAATGGATCATCTTTTGAAAATTTTATTAAAATGTTTTATCACTATTCCTTTTTGCATTACACAAAATTATTTTAATAGAGCAAATACTTGCAAAGAAAGAGATTTTGTTTTCATTTTTTTCGTACATATTTTCACGAAATATATTCTGACAGTTGTCTATGTTAATTTATTAAAAAATTAAAAGCCAATTAAATTACTATTTTAATAAATATTTGCGAAAGGTTACATACCTTTTCGAAAAGGCCGATTAGAACAAAAAAAAATGGAGGTGCATTGGTACATAACTAGAACTAGATGTTATAGTAATTACATAATAGTTATTTATGATATAAGTGTTAAAAGTGACATTTTATGAGTGAGTGGGGAAGTTTGAAACGAGGCGAAGCCGAGTTTAACAAACCCCACGAACGAAATAAAATCACTTTTAACACAAATATCATACACTATTTTTCTTACGACCCTAGTTATGTATTACTAAATAAAATTTAAGCATTATAGAATGACATTTATGACAGGTAAGTAGATTTAGTTCCTTTTTAACACAAGTGTTAAAAGTAAATTTGTATTTAACTTTTAATTCGATGTCAATGACAACGTTTTAAAAGTATTCACTGTGTTATAAACTGTTATTTTTAACTTGCTAAGCAACTCTTAAAAAGACTATTTTTAACAGTGGTCGTAGGAAAACAAAATTTCAACATTCTATGGCTAATAATTTTTACATTATGCAATATACTACGTACAAATGTCAAAATGGATTCAGGGATGGTTAAAATGGATATTCCCGTTGAAACCTGAAAACCGACATTTTTTTGCAATTACTATACTTCTTTTACTTTGCACAAAGAAGTAAAAAAATAATGTACGGAAATTCTACTTAATTATCAGACCTTTTGACTCATTTATTTGTAAATAAAAAAAAATAAACTGCAATAAGGAAACTTTGAACTTGAACAAAAGAATTAGCAAAAACAGGATTTTCCTGATACGCGCAGGACTTGTTTTATAGCAAGTTAACGCCCGTATTATTTCCTTATAAATCTTATTTTTAGAGTCAATATTTTTTAATTTATTTGTTAAAAATGTTTAATGTCACCTTGACTAACTCGAAGTAAAAATGAATAATTAAAAGTATACTTATTTTTAGCTTTATTTTTATTATTATTTATAAATATTTATTTAAAATGCAAATCTGCAATAAAAACAATTAAAAAATCCCGGATATTTAAATATATTTTTATTTTAAATCTCTTTTCTTTTCTTGAAATTTACAAACGTACACTTATAATACAGTACTCTGTTTGGGAGTTTGGGAATATTCGTCTCTTTCCTTCCATATTGCAATATAAAATATTTCAAAATATAATAGTTTTATTTTATTATTTTCTTAAAAACTATTGCAGCTTCGTATTTTCGTAACATCGAGAATCACAAACTCACAAAGAAACATCTGACACATACACATACACAGATGATATAAAAATCAAATGTAACGTTAAACGTCAGAGGAAACTAACCCAAAATTATATAGCTGTCACAGGAAAAGTATGCACAGTTCTAATTAGGCAGTCCAGAACAAATGAAATTGGCAGAGGGCAGCTCTCAAAATATTATTTCCAATTTATTAAAAGTTTACTGGTAATACAATAATAGTATATTGTGTTATTAAGAGTAAAAGTGATACTTTGTGTGGCGAGCATGGAAGTTTGCACGACGAGCGAAGCGAGTCGGACAATTGCATGCAAGGCACACAAAGACAGTTTTACTCTGAATAACACATGCTATTTTTTCTTCAAACTTAGAAATTTAAAAAAATTAACTACTATTTGGCGTTTAATATGTAGGTTACCTGTCAGTTATTCATAATTTTTAGTAACTTTATTCTTAGGTTATCTAGTTTCTATAGTGACATTTAGGCCGATATTACAGATTTCTATTGTACAAGTTACTTCTTATTGGCTGATTCTACATACGGCGGCGACAATACTACATACGGCGGCGACAATATTATACGGCGGCTAGAATAAAAAATTATATTACGGAGGCATAGAAATTAAACTTCAACCTTGTCAATCACGTCACAGAAGATGTCACTTTTATGACGTTTGAAGAAAAAATAATTTTATACATCTGTATTGATATTTCGCATTGTAGAGATATTGTTTAAATTATATTTTCACTCAAACTGTTTAAAGTTTGTCAAATATATCTAATAGTGAGGTCAGACTTCACTATTATATATATATTTGACAAAGTTTTTAACAATTTGAGTGAATATATAATTTAAACAATATCTTTACAATGCGAAATATCGATACATATGAAAAGAATTATTTTATTGTATTACCAGTAAATTTTTAATATACTTGAAATAATATTTTGACAGCTGCCCTCTGCCAATTTCATTTGTTCTGGACTGCCTAATTGTTATTGTTTTGTGTAAATATTTTATTAGTGTATAATTACAGATTTATTTTTATGAAATATAATTTAAATTACATGTAAACAATAAAATATAAACTACCTTAGTTTACATATTTTCAAAAAATTATATCTACAAAACAATATACACAAATGGAATGGAAATATTATTTACATATATTGTAGATAGACGATTGACTTAATGATTAATAAAATTTGGGATGACCCGATTATTTTTATTTTAAAAATCTGATTCCTGGTATTATTGATGAAAAAAAAGATATACATATTTGAATTAAATAAAATACAATATTTGATGCACCAAACAATTACATATAGAAGGAAATACTATAATAATATATTATGCAGCAAGTGCAGAAAGTTGCCTATTTCCCAGGAGGTGTAAAAGCTGGAATCACACAAGGTGGGAAATAGTTGATTCTGCACGAGTGGCACACACTATACTACAGGAATACTTGTACAAAAGTTGTTTGCCATAAATAACAATATGGCGCACATAAATATCACAAAGAGTACCTTCACGCATGCGCAGTGTTGGCAATTACTATGAGAAATGATGTTTTGCACATGGCAATATTGAAAATACTGATTTCTCACACTTTATCCCACAATTTTGGGAAATACGCAATTTTTAAGCTTTATAGGTATAGTGTCGGAATAGTTCCATTTTCCATAGTGGTCGTAGAAAAAAATATTTGAAACACCAATATTTATATAACTAAGTTTAATAAACGAATAATAAATTATAAAAAGATAATAAAAACAAATAACTATATGAATAAACAAATATAAACACTAATTTAAGAGTAATAATTATTAATAAATACTAGCGCTAGGAATACTTATTTAAACACTGAATACTAAGCACTATTTATTTACACGATATTTATATCATGAACTATTTATATTTACCAACCATATTAATATCTGAGTGTCCTCGTGGTATTTTCTGCTTGGGTTTATATATCCAAGCAATAAAACTCTCGAATATTCTGGCAGCACTTAACACTACGCATGCACAGTGCTGGCAATTACAGTGAAAAATGATATTTCTCACACTGCACATGAGTAGTGTTATTATATTTTAAAAATCTAAAATAGGTTTTTTCATTACAAATAAAAAAAATCCCATTTATGACATTTCTTTTGCATTAGATTTCGCTCTAGTTTATCTAATTCATGATATGTCTATTGTTCTATATTTTTATTCCACTGTTTTTCCACTCTCTAATTATAGCTCCATTTTTAGTTTGCTAATTTGATCAAACTTATGTTCTAATTATTATAATAAAAAATAAATATATTATTATATTTCAGATGTTTATTGAATTTTTAAATGAATATTCTTTTCCTGCTATTCTATATTGTATATAATTGGAAATGAATTAAAATATTCAAAATATATTTGTTAGATCCGTATAGTGGGTAGATACTAGAAGGTGATTTTTTTTAAAGTTGCTAATTATTTATTTAAATTAGGATGACGTATTTACAATTTAATAAATCAAACAGCACTTACAAATGTTAAGGAAATAATTAAAAGATTCACAAGATAAAAATTCGTCATCATTGTCAAATTATAAATACAAGTTCCTCCTCGTATAGATGATAATGTCAAAACACTCCGTTACCATGGTACGCATTCATCGAGGGGTCAGAGGTCACTATGTAAGTTCATGGGCGACATTTCCTTCATTCTAACATAACCTAACCTAACCACATAATGGATAATACAAAAACAGCGAATGGTGCTAATAATATACCTATATATCTATTTCTATTACCTCTAATGGAATAATAGTTTCTAATTTAATGAATTAAATATGAGAGTGGAAAATCAAGAAATAATGATAAAGTATTAAAGACAAGGTTGTTACATCCGGCATTAAAAATATCATTATTAGTAATAAGAGAGATGCAATGTGTTAGTAATTATTTGTTGGTTTAATTTGATAATTAGCTTTTATATGGAACCGTTTTGATTTGGGTTCAAAACAATAGCGGCTCGTTAAGGAAGGCAGTGTATGACAACAGAGTAGGTTTATACAGAAGCGACAGTAAGACAGAGAAGCGAAAATTAGAGAGAGATGGAGACGGTGCACAAATTTAAAGGGCCCATTGTTTAAAATCGGAAAGTTTCCTCACATCTGAGAGAGATGTAAGGAAAGAGCACAAATTTAAAGGTCTACACAATGCTTCAGCTTCAAGGTCATAGAACTGACTAGCGGAACATGAAAGGTACCGACACGGAGTGTCACTTCTGTGTGTAACTATTTTGTGGTATAACCATACAAAATGAGAAAAGAATTTCGCTTTGTATTTTTAAATTTCAAACTTCTATAAATTTAAAACTTTGCGTTCAATAAGTACAGAAGATCTAGTTTTCAAATTCCCACTGTTTTTCTACCCTATATAGACTAGACCAATGGTTCTCAAACTTTTTGATGTAAAGGCACCCCAAATTGATAATATAAAATTTCAGCACCCCGAACATTATGTGCATGAAATTAGAAAGTTATTTTATTAATCTTAGGAAAGCATGTAATACATGAGCTAGATGTAATATATGGGAAAATTGCCGAACAAGTAAGGAAATTCCCGGGAATAAGGGAAGTTCCCGTGGATAAGAAGGAAAATTCCCGATAATAAATTTAACGCAGGCGCAGCATTACCGACATGTTCTAACCAGTCCTGACTAATTTCTAACAGTGTTAATATTCTAATAACTTTATAACTATGAGTGGAAAACGGAAAAAAACTAAATTAATTCTTAATAATTTTACTACACAACATCACCATTTGTAATTTTTTTAGTGTTAGTAAATATTACATAATTGTTATTTAATTTTATGAAATAAAAATTTTGGTGTGCCTTTTATTTTTATGAAGAAATTGATCGTTAATTTTTCCCCAGGAAAATATTCCCAGAAATTCCTCAGAAAATTCCCCAAAAACTTCCTGGGAAATTTTCCGAAATTTTCGTTCCCGTCACTAGACAAGAGGGGAAGTGGAGTAATTCAGCCGCGTTTTCGCGCACATCGTTTTTAATTGCAGTTTTGTCATTATTAAAGATTAATTTGGGGAAAAATAAAAAATACGGGTCTAATATTTTTCATTATTCTATCGATTAAAGCTAAAAACAAAAAACCGTGCAAGACCTCATTTACCCATCACTAGCTACAAGTAATAAAAGACAAACCAAGGTGCGGACATTCACTTGAGAAACATTGAATTAGAGCAAGAATGTGTGGTAATAAATTGTATGATAAGAAATTAGAGCAATTAGTAGAGATAGTAGAAAACAATCTAGAGTAAATAAATAGAGCAATTACTGAAAAAAGGACAAATGGTAACATAAAAATGTAGAACAATATATAGATCAGAAATTTGATAAACTAGAGCAAATTTTAGATTGAATAAGTAGCAAATTATCATAGATATAATTAAATACAGTAGGTAATTTTTTGGATAAATAATTAGAATAATTAAGAATATGGAACAATCAATATTTTATGAATTTCATAAAATGTACCAGATTTTGTTGCAAATAATTGAAACAATTATCAGTAAATTTAGTGTAATTTTGGGGCAAATAAATAAGGAATTACTAGAAACAAAGGCCATATGATAAATAAATAGAACAGAATGATACATTTTTGCGGTAATAAATAAACAATTAAAATTGAACAACTACCGATAATTATTAATAATTAATAACTAAAAACATATAAAAGTAGTAAATTAAATATGGGGATAATAAACAAGACAAAATTCTACCACAACAGTTATTTACAAAATTGATTGATTCGGCTGTCACTTCTCGTTGAAACATATTAAACATTATTGAAAAGAAATATAAAATAAAATACTAGGTCGGTTTCCAAATTTTTAATCTCGAATTTCGAGATTAAAGATTTTGAAACCGACTTAGTATTTTATTTTATATTTCTTTTAAATAATGTTATTTACAATCAATAAATATGATCTTTATTATTTGTAATTTTAATGTTAAGTCAATAATAATAAAAAAGTATTTACACACCTACTTAGAAAATTTAGTTCGTTCAATAGGATGTTATTTGCATACACACGTACATTTAACGACGTTCAATGATTTATACTGACATTGTGTAAATATTATAATGCCAAAAGTAAAAGTAATAGTGCTGGTAATTATGATAAATATATAAATACCTGTAGAACTGCATTAAAATATTCGTAAACATGTCAACATTGAAAATTATTTTCAATTATATTAAACAAATTACACAGCAATTTCGGGAGTGATGTATCTCTAAATATTTCAAATAATAAACAACTTAAATCTTTTCCTGATCATACAAATGCTAGTAATATTAGTAACAAAACAGGAAAAATAAATTATTCACTCCACTGGATTAGGATATACAGAATGGTTTTGAAGTTAATGTCATAAATTTAAAGGTCAGTACTATGACATGTGTAAATTACAGAACAGAAAGATTTTTTTTAATTCGAAAAAATAATTCGGCTTTTTTTACTGCTGCTTTAATTAATATTCAATAAAGATATAATAATAATTAAATCAAATAGTATTTTTAATGAAAATTCAATGGTACCAAATATTTCATGAAAATTACCGTGATGAAATAAGCGATTTTTTAAAAGATTGTTTGTTTCGTAATCTGCACATGTCATATTACCTACCTATCTTTAAACTTCAATACTATCCTACATATTTGGATTGTTTGACAATAAATACTGTACCAGGTTTATCTTTTTTATAAACCAGAGCAGTCATATCTGCTCCAGAATGTGCTCTGGTTTCAGCAGGTCAAGAATTAGAGCAAACACTTTTGAGTGCTCTAATTCTTGACAAACTAAAACCAGAGCAAAATCCGCAGCAGCCAAATCTACTCCAGAATGTCCTCTAGTTTCAGCAGTTCAAGAATTGGAGCAAATACTTTTGAGTGCTCTAATTCTTGACCCACTGAAACCCGAGCAGCCAAATCTGCTCCAGAATGTGCTCTGGTTTCAGCAGGTCAAGAATTAGAGCAAACACTTTTGAGTGCTCTAATTCTTGACAAACTAAAACCAGAGCAAAATCCGCAGCAGCCAAATCTACTCCAGAATGTCCTCTAGTTTCAGCAGTTCAAGAATTGGAGCAAATACTTTTGAGTGCTCTAATTCTTGACCCACTGAAACCCGAGCAGCCAAATCTGCTCCAGAATGTGCTCTGGTTTCAGGAGGACCGAAGGCCCACTACCGCCCCGACGTCCCGTAGAGCGGGACTGAGTGCTAGCGTCTCAGGATCTTCAGTATATCCTGCGACGCGCATTATTACAGGTCATATGAATTCCTATTGGCTGATATTCAATCTGTAATTGTAGCTGTACTAGTGGACTTTTTTAAATGAAAATTTGTATATATATGTATATATATATATATATATATATATATATATATATATATATATATATATATATATAAGTACATTGATGCCAAGAAATCAGTGGTAATATTTTTAAAGGTGTAAGTAACATTTATTTCAGAGTAGAAGTTAGTTACTTAAAAACGGAAGGATGTAAAATAATTCTTTAAAATAATAACAATTCAGGTCTTTACTCATGTAAAAAAATGCTGTTCACAGAACAATGTCTCCTTGAGGGCATTGCCCCTAGGAAATTTTTCCTTGGGGGCTTGAGCCCCGATGCCCTAAATATAGTTAGGAAAGATGGCCCACCACACAAATTTTGTTTTTGAATTTCAAAGATCAAAAATACATTTAAATGGTTATTAAATTAATTAATTAACAGATTTTCTATTATTGGAAACCTTGTTCAATTAATCAAGAAATTACAGAAGATTGAAAATACCATGGTCATCTATTCTAGAATTATCCTACATAAAAATATTATAGCCATATTTTTATTTTCACAGAAAATTTTCTAATGTTTCAACAAATTAAACATGGACGATGTATGTGACTTCATCAACAATATTCATGTGGTGCACTCTTCATGCCAATTAGAGTGCCTGGTCGGTGACCTCTAGTAAACGCCTTCTACAGTATCATTACTGATACCCACGCTAAAAAAATTAATTGGCACACCCAGCAATGGTAATAAGTGGGTTTTATATTTATTTTTATTAATAATTATTTATAAATAACTATTTTTTTGTTTTTTACTTCAACTTTGAAATATACCGCCAATAATCAGAAATAAATTCATTAAACAACTTCTCACTGTTGATAGCTATCATTTCCTGTATTGAATTTTTGCCGAATAATCGAATAATTATGAGTTGTGAAAAATATTCTGGTTGTTCATAAATGAATGGTTGTGGATATAACAATGGCCATTCTTGTAGACTGCTAATAAGCCTTTCTGTCCTCGGTGCGTACGCGACAACCTTGCTTTATGTCTATACGTCAGAGACTCGATGGGATTTACCCACGAACCAGAACCATTTTTATCTCTCAAGTATCTACACCAACTCGCACATAAAAATGTAAATGGGGGAATCTTCGCTGACACCCGGACAGAAATAAAACAGCTTTTTCTAGTTTTTAGTAATTTGAAAGAAAATTATTATAGTTGTATTTTTTAAATTTTAATTTGACTTTTGATGGGGGCGGTGATCAAATGACGTCATAGCTACAGTGCCGGCTTCAGGTGGTAAGTAGATGATGCGTTGCATCGGGGCGCCATCTTCAAGGGGCGCCGAAATATGAAAAAAATACAATTAAATTTATTAATTACTGAAGAAATATATGAAATAAATATTTTATTCGCGGGAAATTTATTTAACTTTACGTTTTTCGTATAAATAATTATTGTATCCTAGAATTATGAATTTTTTTGTATATAAAATGCAAAACCTATCTTTAGGGACCTTAGTCTTCAACCAACTATTTTACTATTTACATCGTTAATTATAGTTATTTATGTGGCCAGCGGTGTAAGTGAATCTTTACAGGGCGAGCTGGAAATTTGTGAGGCGAGCGACGAAGGAGTGAAATCTCATAATCCAGTGAGCCCAGTAAATATTAATTGCACGCGTGCCGCGTACAAAATTTTATTTCCACCTTCATAGCGTTTTTTCTATTAATTTACTTTATTCTTCAAAAAAAGATTTACTCTATTTTGGAATCAAAGGTAGTTAGCGGTGGTAAACAATTTATAGCTAGACGTTGTCAATCAAAATACAAATCTTGAAAATTTACCAATGAGTTTCACCATTTAATCCAAATGTACTATAAATGTGTATAATTATAGTGCTGGACAACATAATTGAGAATTGGATTACATCACCCCCTACTAGCATACCGTAAACATGGGATTATCCCCAAATTTATGGTACAGAAATGCAGAGACTGATTTCAAATTTTTAAATAGGTATATATAATCCAGGTAAAAATGTTTGGTTTATACGTACTAAAACAAACAAATTTTTATTTTATTTATGTAAAAACTAATCCAGCATAATGGGGAATGGTTAATTTTCTTTCCATTTTTGATCCTCATCACGGTTATAAGAATATGAAATTTTTATTAATACCGCCCCTACATATTTTCGACTCATCACCCGTTGTGAGGGTTAGCCGCATCCATTACCAAGCTTAAGGGATTAACCAAATATCTTGTCCTGTACTATACTCACATAAACCAAATTAAATTAAGTTTGTGATATTTATAATAAAATGCATAAAATCTTTCATTATTTTCTATTATTTCTAAAATTTTACAAGGCTAGCCTTGTAAATTTTTACAGGTTAGTTACTGTAATTGTTTATGTACTCAGCTACCAAGAAGCCAGTAAAGTAAAAATTATATAGAAGGTGGAAATAAAATAGTTTAATTTAACTACCTACACCTAGTAGTGATGGGTCACTGGAAATTTCCCGGCAGAAATATTTTTATTTCCTGGAAAAATTTCCGTGAATTTCCCTAAACACCTTTCCCGGAAAAAATCGGGAATTCCATTTTTTAAATTTCTGGAAATATATGGGAAAATTCCTGGAAACAGGTAGGGATTCCCGGGAAGAAGGACGTGTTCTAACCAGTATGTAACCTAACCTAACTTACCAGAAAAATGTGTATAATGATGTTTATACTTTTCTAGTGAATTGTGATTCATTTTTCATATTTCAAAATAAAATTTACATTTGGTATGTTAGGAACGTAAATTAATATAAAATAGGAAATAAATATTGATAAACAAATTTCACAATTTTCCTTTTAAAGATTTTGATTAATATTTTCATGTAGCCGGAAACAATTTTCCAAATTTCTAAGTAACATATAATTAATTTACTCTATTATTATCATGAGCATCAATGCTATATCAAGGATGAGTTCAAAAAAATTCTACAGATTGTCTGATAAATGTCATTTATTTCTTTGACAAATTATAGGTATGTTTTCGTGTCCGAATAACAGATTCTAAAATCTTGTTAGAATATAAAGTTAGCCATGAAAACAAAATTAATTTTGTTTCAAGAAAATAGGAAATTAGAAATGTCATCGCTTGGTCACAATCTATTATTGAATTTTTCAGATAAATAAAAATTAATGAAAATTAATCAAAATATTAACTATTTCCTTTTTATGGTATTTATATCATAATAAGTGACAGATTGGCATTGACTTGTAGAGTTGTAGAACTAATTTATAATAACACATTTGTACAGGTCATCGAATATGATTAATAATCTCGAGGTTTTGACATTTTGAGTGAAGAACTTCATCATTATTGGTGCGGTGCTACAACTCTTAGACAGTTTTAGCAATAGCAATTGAGAAGTGAACCTCACCAGTTCTAAGACAATTTTTACTTGTATTTTTGGCAGGGTAAAACAATTTTTGCTGCTAATAGGAGGAATTGACTGGAGAACCTGTCACTTTCTTAAAGTCATGAAAACTTTTACCTTGTGTATATTGTAAAATAGTTTATTTGTTATTCACTTGTAATAGTATTTTTTATACTCTTACAATAAAACCTGTTGATTTTTGTCACCTAAGCAACGTCGGGAATCTCAATTTCCCACGTCTCTCCAAGATTAGCGTGCGAGAAATTTTGAAAAAAACACTCCTACTTCTAAAGCATTTATTAAAAATTGTATTTATAATAAAAAAGTATAATTGTCCAAACATCCTTTTACATAATAATAATAATAAAAGAAAATATTGGATTATTCAAAGAAATTTAATTAAGAAAATAGTTATTTGTATCACTAGAAACTAACCTTTTACGAGAGTGAGGAAATAATACGAGATCTCGCAAGAGTTTCTGGGCGTGTGATACACAAGATTATTTTGCGCCGATGACACTTTTAATTTATTAAAGAAATATTATTACTACTTAAAATTTTATACGCTACAGGTTTTTATGTCACGTTATTCACATGGACATAAAAACAATTCACTTATTTTATTCAAAAAATTAAGTGACATTTGTTCTAATCATACAAGACGAGTATAATATGAATAACATGAATAGTAAATCAAAAATAGTTGTTTTAATTAACGTTTTACATTTCCAGTGAAATAATAGTTATTTATGGTACAAGTGTGTTACATTACAGATAAGTCACGTGGGAAAAGTTTAGCTCACGAGGCCGTTAGGCCGAGTGTGGTATTTTTTCAAGTGACTTAGGTTATTAACACACGTGCGCCATACAACATTTTATCCAACACATTTTAATCATTGATATAAAATACATATAAGATTTTTGACAGATGGAATTTCGAAATAACATTTAGGAACAAAATAGTGTAGAGAAGGTTTTATAACGTAGTTACTATGATACGAACCAAAAAACAGTGAGCTAATATATTTAGCTCACTAGTGAGTTATGACCTACTTTATTTATCTAAAAACAGCTTACTTATATCGTTATAATTACACGGAGTTGGATAAAATTATAATTTTTGACATTTGTGACGAAGGCGCAATAAATAAATTTAGTGCATTTCGCATACAATGTTGGTAACAACATAACCACAACACAGTGTATGTATACAAGAATTAAAAATATTTGTATAAAAATGAAAACATATTGATTTTATGAGTTTCGTACAAATCTCTTCCGTGAAATTCTTTCCCAGATTCGTTTTATTGCAGTGCTCGCAAGCTCACGTCACAAAATACTCATCCGGGAAAAAGGCGTTCCTACACTTGATATGTAAATAACTACACCATACTTACTTGTGAAAATTACTTGCAATTATGACATAGTTACCGTGCTTACTTTTGTCTATGTAACCAAAAGTTTAATATCCTGAAACCGGTAAAATATTATATTAAGTTATTTTCTATTATTAATACTTATTGTATCTCTAACCTTGTATTTTCAATGTAATATGTATAAAAACGCACCTAAATGTATAAATATCGTCGACAAAAAATTGATATATAAAATTGAACATATATTCAAAAATTTTCTAGTATTAAAATGTTCCTGTTAATCTTATTTTTATTGTACAATGCTTACATATATAGAGTAAGTTATTTTATAGTTTAAAGCTTAAAGTTGCCGTAGTTATTAAAAAAAACTATTTGTAGTGACTGACATAGTGTTACATTTATTTTAATTGTATTATTATTTAAAACAAATTACTGATGTGCAATGAATTATAATGTCACTTTTTTAATCCTTGAATCAAAAATTACAAAATATTATTTTTATTTCCTGTGAAAAATAATATAAAATGTGAAAATTCACATATTAATACACATTCACTATAATTTAATAACAAAAGTAATAGAATGTACAACATAATAATTTTCCTTGCATACTTTACTGTATTTACTACTGCTGTAAGTATTTATAAAATTTTAAATTATCTTTAATAATGTTAATGTTACAGTCAGTAAATACTGAACTTCGAAATATTGATATCAAATTTATGTCAGAATTGGATGAGTGTACACAGAGAACTGGTATTTCAAAAGGTAATTTTATAAATATATGGAAATAATAATCCAAATTAAAATTGTGACTAATATCATTCAAGTTAACTTAAAAGAGCGAATATTATAAAACGAAAATAACGCACCCTTTTTTTTACAAAATTAAAACTAAAAGACGTAAAAACCCAAATTTTATGTGTGCTATTCGCGATACAAGTAAGCATTTAAATTTAATAGTTCTGTCGTTCTGTGATCGGTGTATTACTGAAAATAAAAGACAATTTGAACAGAATTTGTAAATTTATGTGTTGGTTTTTGTTATGAAATTATTATTTTTCACATTCACTTGTGTCCTCCATGGAACACATATTTTAGCTATATTTAAATAAAACTGGTATAAACTAAACATTATTTTTTTGTACTCTTACAATAAAATCTGTTGATTTGCATCACCTAAGCAACGTCGCGTATCTCAACCACTCATCTTTATATAATACCTGGATAGGGCATATCATATGAAAAAGTGAAGCCTATGGTGGCCATTTTCCTGAGGTCTGAATGTAATACAATTGGCGCGAAATATGAATAAAGTCATTAGTATCTACAAGGAAATATGACAAATCTTTTTAAATTTGAATTGTTTTAGTTATTTTATTTTGAATTGTTTTAGATAATTGTGTAATTAATTGATAGAATGATGAATTTATCTTGCTTTCAAGATAACAAATTGTACCGTTGAATGATCGTTCTCAACTTTAATTACTAAAAAATAAGTTAAAAACGACTATGACCGAACAATGCCTAAATCATCTAATCACTTGTATTTTTTTATCAGTAATAACGAGAGCTGAATTTATTGAAAAAAATTACGAATAGTTGTTATATAGTCACATTCAAAAATGACATGTAGATCACGACAGCGAAGCTGGAGTGATTTTAAGAGTCATTTTTGACACGAGTTGTCGTTACTTCGCAGGAATTATGAGAAATTTTAGTGATAAAATTCATAGCTTGCCTCAAATATAAAATTTTTCATATTATCAAAATATATCCATGACGATTGCTACTATGGTTTTATCAAATTATTTTCACTAACAATCTACCTATGACCATCAAATGAAGCAATCAGATTGGGTAAAAATAATAATGTGTGCAATATTTAAAAAAAATTGTTTTCAAAGGGTATGCAAATATTACTGAATTCAGATATTCTCTGTTGAATGTGTATATTAAAAACATGAGTCGCAATGTTAATTTGAAATAATTATTTAATATTTATTTTTTAAAGTCCATCTACTCGTATTTATGTCAAAATATATTTATATTTTAGATCAATTGAATGTATTATCAACGTTACAAATGAAGGATAATACTTCTGCTTGCTTTGTGGCTTGTATGGCAAAGAAGTTTAAAATTGTACGTATCTAGAGTCAACTATTATAATAATATTTATTAAAGAAATAAAGTAAATAAATTTATCTCTTTGAATTGTCTTCAACTTCCAGCTTGATGACAACAATAAATTTCAAGAATCAGAAATAAATAAATGGGTTGATCCAGTGTACAATGAAATGCAAAAAGATCCAACTTTAAAGGATTTAGGAAGAAATATAAAACAATTAATAACCACTTGTTTAAACGAACGTAAGTTTAGTTTCTTAGTTTTCATTTATTCCAAAGAACGTAAACTAGGATTCCCTGCGTTCTTATCACGCTAATTCTATCTTTAAATTAAAATATATAGTTATCCATGGCAACTGCTATTTTGAGGTATACAGATTCCAAATATATGAAAATATATAGCGTGTTCCATTTAATATAAGAAAATTGGATCCCTTATCTTGAGAATCACTAGTTTAAAAACAAATTATTTGTGTCATTTTAATATTCTTGTAAAATAGATATCATTTGCTAATTTAACCGACTTTGTAACTCCTATAGTTCTCAAGATAGCAATGGTAGCCCATTTAAAATGAACACCTTATATAGTTAAGTGAATTTATATTTTATAGAAACAACTGTGGAAAAAGATGAATGTCAAGCAGCCAAGAAAGGATTTGATTGTATCGTCAACAAAGGAAGACAAGTATAATAGATTAAGAAAATAATTAATAATTATTAATAATTCTATTTTTACAGGTTGGAATAATAAAGGTTTTTTAATTTATACCTAATGTGTGTAAATAAAAATACAAATATATATTTTGATCTACCCATATTTATTAATATTTATTATCTGTTTTTACAAAACTTAAAATGGTTTAACTGGACCAACGGCTATTTCATTTTATATCTCTGTGTTTTCTATGTTCGTGCACACTCGGCGCTATTCGGTATACTTCGTGGTAGTACAAATAAATTCTTCTAGAGGGACAGGAAAAAGGTATTTCTATTTATTGCATAATGCCGTGTTTGAAGGAGAAATAACATAAAATACAAAATAAAACAGCTGAACATGTAATCAGTCGTACGCATATTCGAAGTCTATTTTTTATATCTTCAGTGATAATTATAAAACTACCACACCAAATAAACTTCTATGCTTTCTATGTTAAACTAAACCAAGCTATAGTATATTGTACAACAAGCATGGAATGGTACTCATTTTATATGAGTATGACAGTTTGTAGCATGAACCAAAGGCGAATGCTTCAAATAATACGAGTATGATATGGATATTCCAAGCAACTTGTACAATATACTTTTTCTACGATCATGATATTATTTCCTAATTCAATTATATTTTAATAATAAAGAAGTCTTCGTTTCACTACTTCCTACTACTTAACCCGCTTATTTTTATTTATGTAAACAAAAGATTAATATCTTGAAACCGTTTAAATTTTTTAATTTCCACCTTCTATATAATTGTCACTTTACAGGCTTCTTGGTAACTAAGTAAATAAACAACTACAGTACCTGACCTGTAAAAATTTACAAGCCTAGTTCCTTCGTCGCTCGCCTCACAAATTTCCAGCTCACCCAGTAAAGATTTACTTACACCGCTGGCCATGTAAATAACTATTACAATATACAATGTATCTATAGCTGAAACATACATACAACAAGCAAATATCTTAACGGTAGTAGTAAAATCATGTTCTATGTTTTGTGTCACTATCAATATATCAATTATAAATCCAACTTATAGCATATGACATATGTATCAGTGTCATATTAAGATATAAAATGCAATAGTTATGATAGAATTTTAATATGTTCACCTTTCACGATTCTTTATAATTGTTAATATACTATACTCTAGTAAGTACATTAGAAATTCATATGAGAAATTTATTCATATATAAACAAATAAATAACAATTTTCCAACAATTCAACGATAACAAATGTATATATGAATTTCTAAAGAAGTCCAAGTAATAAACATTATAATTCCTATATTGTATTGTAACCTTTTATTAATAAATATTTTTTATATTTTGACCTTTTCTAATAAAAAGAGAGAAATAATTGTTCTATTGCAATATTATTGAAATGACAATTCAATACATGATACATGCAAAACGATAATCATAATTTCATCTAAACTTGACGTGTGTGAAATTGAAATGTAATAATTGCACTTGTAAAGTGCATTGAAAACATTTTCTAAATTGTATTTAATAGCTTGTTTGCCTTCAAATAATATCAAAGACTTCATGAATCATGATACATTTCAGTGAAACAAAAAGATAATACACTTTTCAAGCACTATATAAAGAATATCTTACGATTCGACAGCAATAGCTTTAGGATGTATTTCTTAATTAGTTTTAAGTCGATAATTCCACACACGTCATTTTCACCCAGTCAGAATGCTTCATTTGATGGCCATAGTTAGTTTTTCAGTGAAGAAATTTGATAAAACTCCATTAACATAGTCATTCACGAAATGATCAAGCGAATATAATTCGAGTTATGAATTTATTTGGTTAAATTTACTCATAATTCCTGCGAAGTAACGACAGCTCGGGTCAAAAATGAATCTTAATGACTTCAGCTTTTTTTGCAATAAATTCATGGCTCTTATTACATTACTTATGAAAATACCTTATACACTCAATATTACAGGATTTATGGGCAATATTTCATTTAATAGAGCAGGCGATTTTTCGTTGATTAATTGTAATAATTATTTCTTCTTCAATGTTTCATATTTGTGTCACATTAACTATAATTTTCAAATCGAGATTCAAGAATATGCCGGTACCTACTTTATTTCGACAGGGTGGCGCAACGCCTCATTTTGGTAAGAAATATTACAAAATATCTAAATAACAACTTTACTAAACGGTGAATTAGAAGAACAAGTCCAGTTCTATATTCATCGAGATTACTAGACATGCAAAAGAATAGCGTTTCACGAGAGTCTTGTATTTTTCTTGGTCTTGCCTCAGTCTTGCAAAAAATACAAGTCAAGAACAAGACAAGAGCTACAAATTTTAAAGCAAGACAAGGCAAGAAATTGACAAGATTTTTATACACAAGGCTAATGAAAGACAAGACAAACTTAAATTTCTTGTCTTGCTTATCAAGACAAGGCAAGAAATAACAAAACAAGACAAGAAATCTTGTCTTGTGAAACTCTATACAAGAGTCTTGTATTTTTCTTGTTCTTGCCTCAGCCTTGCAAAATATACAAGACAAGAAAATCTCAAAGCAAGACAAAGCTAGAAATTGTCTTGTAAGAAAAGTACAAGAATTGCAAGATACAATTCTTAATTCTTGCGTTTTTTTTGCTAATTTAAATCTAAATTTATTATTTGTAGTTACCTATAAATATTTGTAAATGATTATGAAAATAATGAAGTATACATATATTTTTTAAATGTAGGAACACAAACAAAAATATGTAATTATTAAAAAATGAAAACAGATTTTTTTTAACATATCTATGTAAATTTCATTAAAAAATATATAATAGTAATAAATATTAAATAAATTATATAATTATTATATAAAAACATATAATCAAGAATGCTTTGAAAAAGATTTTCTGCTTGTACGAATTTATAATATTCATTTAATAATAATATTTGTGGACATAATCTAATAAAAATGTTTATGTGATACAAAGATTAATTTATTATATGTTTAAGGTTATTTGTGAATAGGGGAATCCCTGAATACGTTTTAATGTGCAAATTAAATATGCAAGAAAATGGCAACGATTTTTATATTCAAGAGTAAAGAAAGAGAAGATACACTTAAATTTCATATCTCATTTTTCAAGACAAGCCAAGAAATGACAAAACAAGATAAGATGGTGTTCTCTTGTGCTATTTTGTACATGTGTCTACGCAGTTAAAATAAAACCAACCGCATTTTGGATTTTTCGAAAAGAGAAAAGCATAATTTATTTGAAAATGTAGATTTATTTTAAAACTCATTATTGACAAATAACCGATTAGTATTAAAATAAAAATAGAAACTTGTTTAGTATATAAGTAAAACATAACATACTGCTTACATATGTAAAGTAGTAGCCTATCTACTGAGTCCTTTATAGAAAAGTATTAAATTTATGATAGTAAATAAACATGAATATAATTAAAATTCATATTGCAAGAATTCATCCTCACATCATAAATTTATACGGATGTCAACAGAATTCAAGGTTCGATTCCATTTTCAAAACATTATAACAAAAAATAGGTGATCTATTGAAAAGAGACTCAGGTTATTATTTTAACATAAACATGACAAAATCATTATTATAATTAATTTAAATACCAAAATGATGCCTTTATGATAATTTACTGTGTGAAAAATTACAAACACAACAGTAATTTATTTTCCAAATTGTCATTTCATCTCTCAATCAAATGTATTGCAATAAATTTTAATTTAAAGGTTAGAAATTGTACAAATGCCCACTTCTAACCTTTGTTGTGATTTTGTTTTCTAATCTAATTAAAAACAATGTTTATTTGTTGTTGCTACGCGACCTTGAGATCCAGAAGCGTCTTGGTTTTGTAATTTCAATTTCACTTTCTCGTTTGAAAATTGATTCTTCACAGAGGAATGTGCGTAAAAAACAATTTGAAATTAAAATTGTAAAAACAAGATTGAGTTTCATAAACATTTTTTCCATTTAAGAATTTTAAATAGGCATAGAATTATGTTGTGTTAAGTTATCAATAGTTATAATTATACTGTTATATTTCAATTAATTTGAATTTGTAAATGTAATTGAATATATCACTCACACCTTATTATCCAGTATTGGGTGTCTATACAGGATGTCCGTTTTAAGAGGCTAACCATTGGGATCTCGAAAACCCTAAGAAATACAAAGTCGGTTAAATTGGGGCGAAGTTGCCGAATTAGTTAGTCGTTTTAATTATGTTTTTGTTTCCCCGGAAAAATGCATAGCTCGCTTGATATAAGCAAAAAACTGATTTTGGCTAATTTACTTTTTGACTTATAACTTTCTTGTTTCAATTCATACAAAGTTCTAGTTTACACATTCTACAGACACTTTTTTTAGAAGGAATTGACAGCGGTCTTTAAATTTTTTATAGCTCGAATACTTTTTGAGAAATTCATACTAACTTTCAATTTTCATATGGGGCTCAAAGTTTAAGTCTTTAATATTGTTAGAGATATTTCTTCTCTTTCCAACGATATAAAGCACATGTACATTAAAATGAAAATATACCTACTAAGAAATTAGAAAATTTCTGATGTTATTCATTTCGGTCAAATGTTCTTTGGAAACAAAATCGTAAATCTTTTGTTTCAAACAAAATTTTGACTATTCAATTTTTTGTTTTAATTATTTCGTAGTACGAAATAAAGGAGGTATTATATCGCGAAAAAATTCGGTTTTCAGATTTCCACGGAAATATTCATTTTGACTAGTTTCGGCGTGACGTCTGGTCTGTACCTATGTACGTACGTACATATCTTGCATAACTCAAAAATGATTAGCCGCAAAATTTTGAAATTTTGTACATGAGATGCTATAATATTTAGTTATGCATCTCCCATTTTTATTACAATCTGCAATGCCAAAAGGGCACTTTCTTCGTTGTGTTTTTTTGATTTTTTCTCATAACTCAAAAACGATTAGTCGTAGAATGTTGTTTTTTTTTTTATAGAATTGCCATGACAGATTCTTCAAAAAGACGTTTTACTTTTGGCAGAAACTTATTAAAAATTATAATTTAGTTGGCTTTATTTTTTATAGGTAACATTTGATTTCATGGTAATAAATTCAGATTAACAACAATCAGAATATAATTCGTGAAAAATATGGCCAAAAAAATGAAAATAATATCCAGTTCTTCGTAAGTTTTTGAACAATTAATAGATTATTGACCTATAGTCAGGTTATGTCCCGAAGAGAGAAGCAGCCGAAGGACATAAGGCGCTGGTTAATTATTGTATTCTCAACCGTGGTATATTATATTTTATTTTTTCCCTGCTATAGCGTTTCAATCCCAATACTAAAACAAAAAAATATATTTATAATAACAAACATTTTGACATGAACATTAACTTGTTTCATATAATATTCACAAAAATAAAGTAGACTGGCTTTGTTTTTTTTTATTTGACGTCTCGATTTGCCAACCTTACTTCTGATTTTTAATTTGGTTTTACTTGATTTACATATTTAAATTAGATGGCATATTTAAATTGCGCATCCATGTTTTACACTTTTCTTGAGTTAAATGATTCAAACATTATTTGTATTTGGAGACTTGAGTTTCTTTAAAAAGTGACAGTTATTATTGACCTACGTGCAATGGTTAGGTACCAAGTAAACAGTAATAGTGAAAAACTATTTCTCATATCAAATAAAGTGGATATCTAGACTAGTAGTGAAAAAAATAAGACAAAGTTATATACATTTTAATAAAAAATAAAAAAGTGCAGCAAATATTTGTGTATAACAGCTTACAAGGAAGTCATGTTGTATCTACATGCGATTTTTTTATTTTATTTATATATAATTAAAAATAATAATAAAATAAATAAACTATTGTAAAGTATAACCAACTTTGTTTCCTTACTTAGTAGGTATATAAGTAGCAATTAGGTTGAGGTTGTTTAATAGATGGTAACTATCAGGTACTCTAGCTGGTATGGAGAGTACCTACACCACAGGATAGATTTTTATGTAAAATTAACGAGAATTGAACTCGAGTTTTTAGAATAATAGCCAGAAATTGAACTAAAAAAAAATTAAACTAAACACACATTATGTATGATTTATTAATTGTGACGTATGTTAAATAAAATATTTAATTATACAGAACAATTTCTCAAAATTTAAATCCCATTTTCCTTATGTACCATGACTTTTAAAAGTTATTGAAAATCGCCTATTCATTAAATTTGACAACTACTCATCCAAACCTAATTTTCCTAAACATCGAAACAGTAATTAATTATGTATCTAGTTCAGTAAATGCCAATTAAATGGCAAGGAAATCCCTAAAGCGTCAACAATTAAAGAAAAGAATCGCAAACAATTTCGTAAGTCGTATAGAATCACGCACATGGAAAGCAATAATTTACAATGATTGCGTGTAGTTCGAGAGCCATCTGTGCTGTGGTCACTAGATACCCGTACGTCCATCGGAGGTAGCGTAGGTGACCTCTGACCCCACACACCTGACCTCCAGGCGACGTCACTGGAAATCAATCCTGTCTAAAAATATTTCTATATATACAAGGACGATTATTTTATTTTTTAGCGAAATGTTATTAATTATACTATACAGGGTGTTCGTTTTAAGTGGTATACTCTATACTCCGTTTGAAAATGAGAGTAATAAACCAGTCTGTCAAAGACAATACAGTGGCGTGCCAATTATGGGGTTATCATAAAGAAAATGTTACGATTTTTTTTTACATAAAGGGAATGTGCGACTTTAATCATGCATATGACAATATAAAGTAATAATAATTCAATTTTGTAATGAGATTACATATTTCAAGAAAGTTTTTTGTATAAACAATAAATATTTGCATTATAACACAGAATAGGTTTATACAGAAGCGACAGTAAAACAGAGAAACGAAAATTAGAGAGAAATGAGGAAAGTCAACAATTTTAAAGGGCTCATTGTTTAAAATTGGAAAGTTTCGTCACATCTTAAGGAGAGGCAGGGGAAGTCTACAAATTTAAAGGTCTACTCTATACTCCAAGGTCATAGAACTGAATAGGGTAACATGAAAGGTACCGACACGGAGTGTCGCTTCTGTATGTAACTATTTTGTAAGTATAGTGTATATGTCGTCCAGAATTCATTTGGACAATAAGTTTTAAATCCGCCGTATTAATATTAATCGTTGTCACTGAAAATTTTTGCATTTCACGCAAATTTAGTTTCTTTTCATTTTCAGTATACAACATATGCAGGGCCGTAGCCAAGGGGTCGCCCCCCCCCCCCCCTTTAACTTTCAGAACCCCCCTGAGCAAAATAAAACGTTCTACCTAACTATCTATATTATCAGAAGAAAGTTAAACAATACTTGTTATTAAAATTTATGAAGTTAATGAAAATTATGAAATTTTTTAATTATATTCATACATATAGGTGTTAACCTTTACCCACTGTATTGGTATGCAATTTTAATAGTACAGCTGATAGAAAATTTGAAAAGATACAAAATATGGTTTATGAATTTCTTTTGGATAATTTATTACATGTAAATACTGTTATATATGTTTAGTTTTTTCAAAATTATAGCAGATACATATTTTTTTGTGAAATGTATTAGTATTTTATTTTTAACGCGTATTGTACGCCTCTATATCATTCAGATTCAAATGGTGAATCTAAGGATTTCCCTAACTCTGAAATTTCTTGAACAACATAATAAATTACAATTATATAGGTATATTGTAAGTCGGGTGCGTTCACCCAAAAAAAAAAATGATATGTATGGATATGCAAATCAAGTAATTCAGAAAAAAATTCTCTACAGAATAAGCAAATAAAAGACTTATGTCCTGAACCATTTTTTTTATTATGTTTTTAAGAGCAGAGTGAAATAACCATGGTGTGAAAACGCGACTGAAAATATGTCGTGGTAAGCGAAATATCCATTTTTAATGTGAAAATTTGGCCTCTGTCATCATCTGACCTCGCCAGTGATAAACAAACTATTAATTGTACAGGGTATTTGTTATTTTTATATTTGTATAGCTAAACTATGTTTATATACAAATTCGTATGTATATGAATGTCAAAATTATTATTAAATATAAATAAAAAATATATTTCGTAACAAAAACAAGAACATATAGTAACATTGTAACACTGTCAGACCGCATGCATGTCTCCCCTCAGCAAGTTCTAAGAAATGAGGATGCGCGATTGTCTTTTTAAAATTAGGCAACCAATGAAATTGCTAAAGACAGATGACATTACAGGACATCGCAACAAAATTTAATATCTTATAACTCGTGAACAAAATAATATTTAAATTAAATATTTTTTTTCACTGCTAGCCTACGAAGATATCATTATTAACCTGTTACTGAGTTGTGAAATTGTTTTTCTCTACCGCTTCCTTAGCAACGCTTAACAACGGTCAATAATGGATTATTATTAACCATGGTCAATTATGCGAACTGTCACTTTTTAAAGAAATTTACGCTTCTGAATTTATTTAACTCACTGAACACAAGGAAAATATTATATTTAAATTTGCCGCCTAATTTCAAATTGGCAATAGTTAAATTTCAGATTAAAAATTAACTATCTTATTCTGTGATCTTATTTCTTGTCAAATTTTTCGTGCGTTCACATTATATTCACAATGCAAAATGTTAATTTATGTATTTATTTATTTATTGCAATATTTATTGTTAAATCTTTGAAAAGGTAAGTGTTAATTGTTAAATCATTTTAATTATCTTACTTTGTACATTTTTTTTAGGGTTATAATTACATTTCTATGTAAAAACGCAAAACGGGTAACATTTATTTGTTATTTATAGTTGAAATTGATAGTGCAATTGTACCAAGTCAAATTTATTGCTGCAGAACCCGTATTCAATGAGGTTTGAGTGTTTCCTATATTTATTGTCGCATTTTAAATTTCTGGCATCATTGACTGAGGCATGGGGCTTGTTGAAGGGTTCGTAGCTAGTAGTGAAAAAAATAGTATATAAACCACGATTGAGAAGATCATTATTGACCAGGCGCCTTGTATCACTCGGGCTTCGCCCTCGTGTTACAATCCTGGCGCTGGGTCAATAATGATTATCTTCTCAACCTTGGCGTATAATATACTATTATTAATATTCATTAATTGTTGTATATTTTCATATTCTTCTACAAAATGGTAATATTTCAAAAATGGTTCAGGTCAAGTCCTTGTAGGCAATAAAGAAATTCTGAGTGAATACCCGATGACATGTCATTATATTTTTGTAATATTGGTATATTATTTAAAAAAAAAGAATCAAATTCAACTTTAATAATATTAAAATACAGACAATAAGATTTATAATCAGTGATACTTCACTAAACTGTTACATATATCTCGTACTGCAGACGTGCTGTTATATCAATTATGATCTTATCTAATGCTGAATTTAATTTTGAACAACTTTATACATTTGTCGTTTTGCTCTAAATCTATCAGGAGTGGAGAGAGGGTATCCGTAATTTTTCGAAATTCCATGTTAAAGTCCTATGTTCCGCGTGTTGTTGAATATACTATGTATATAATTAAAATCGTATAGCTTAATAAGTTGTTAGAATTAAAAACGCACACAAAGAAACAAAAACGTATAATATATACCAGATTTAATATAATATTAATATAATTATGAAATGTGCTTGTAATTATATGTACAGTATAATAATAATAATAATAAAATTAAAATTTTATTAAATACACCCCTGTGTCACAGGTAGTGGTAACCGATACAGGATACAGGTAAATAAAGACAGTTAAATTAGCAAACAATTTCCATATCAAGAGACTATTACAATGAGCAAAAAGTTATTATTTATTCATCCAGTGGTTCTCAAAATATGGGGACCAATTTTGTTAATTTAAATGGAACCAATATTTTTTATTTGTTTATTACTTAGAGAATTTTATTCTAAATTCAGTAATATAATATTTACAATTTACATACAGACCATTAGATATCATTTTTTTTCTTGAGAAAAATTCATGTTTCGGTTTATATCAGTTTTATTTAAATATTATTATTAACACCAACCATAAGATGATGAGATAAGAAAATATGTAAGTATAAGGAAGAACACTTAAAATTAAATGCTTATTTTATTATAACAGTAACCTTCAACCTCTTTAACCAAGTATGTGAAAAATGTCTTTATCTTTTCAGGATACACTATGTTTAAAAATAGTTTAATTTGCATCACAAATATTTCACCTAAATGCAAATTTTCCATAGGATCTTTATTTGATCAGTATGCGCACTATCTCTAAACACGATTGTCATTTTAAATGTTGTATAATGTATTCGTCTGTGACAATCTGAAAAATGTGGGAAACGATAGAAATCGAGAGTCAACTCCATTATCATCGGCTTTATTGATATTTTATTGATTATGATATTTTAATATTTTATTTATTTTTAATACGTTCTGCTTGGTAACAAAATGATATAAAATATACAAATGTGAATTCCCAAAAAAGTCACTTTATTATGTCATTCAGTCATTCACCTAATTTATATGAAACAGGATCTAATCGTTTTATGTTACAACTGTTTCCATAGTGACCACCATAAATATTAGTAGAGATTTCTACTAGCTTAACCGTATGATCATAGGAAATTACCAGTGATCTCTACGTATATATACTTCTGGCGGCCATTTTCCTGAGGACTGTATCTAATCCAATTGGTGCGATATATGAATAAAATCATTAGTATTTATAACGAATTATGAGAAATGTTTTTAAATTTGATTTGCTTTAGTTATTTTATTTTGATTTAGTTTTAGATACTTATGTAATTGATAGAATAATAAAATTATATTTCTTTCATAGTAACAAATTACACCGTAGAATGATCGTTCCCAAATTTAATTATTAAAAAATAGGTTAAAAACGACTATGACCGAACAATGTCTAAATTATCTAATATTTCTGAGCTTCAACAATCAACATTGATATTTTACGAGCATTATAAAAGTAATTATTTACTAAAGATGAATTTTCACTATTTTCAGTTTTTATTCCCAAATAAAACTAGCTCTGCATTTTTATATCATGTAAAAACAGAGTGTATTAAACTAAAAATAATATTCTGTGAATTTTATGCATAGTATATTTTTACTTGTGATAAATATTTCATTAGATTTCCCTTTACATCGAATATTATTATTTCTATAACTTTTTTGCGCAATGCGTTTTTTTTTTCATATTTTACTCGTTTCCATCAGTCTTTTAATAAAATAAATAAATACCTTAAATAATTCAAAGTTAAATAACTAAAACAAATCAAATTTAAAATGATTTCTCATACTTCATTATAGGTACTAACGACTTTATTTATATTTGCCGCCAATCGTGTTTGCCAGCGAAAGTCAATCTGCTAAACATTGTGACAGACAAAGTGGGTCATCATTTTTTCTTTTATTTTTTCTTGTAAATGTACACAGAGAAAATTAAAAGGGGAAAACCCCCCGAAATTAATTAAGTATTTTATTAAAGTAAAAAAAAATATGTATTGATTGTACAATGCAAGTCAATTTTATGTTATCATTAACTCATTATCTCTATGAATTGAATTCAGTTTTTGCTCTTCTGATTCCGAATTATGTTTTTATTTTTATTTAATTCAGAGAACAATTGATTGAACGATCATTAATTTAATTGTACAACTTCATATGATATACAACTACAAAGAGAAAAAATATGCGGTTAAAATACATAGATTCATAACACAGGATTTTAAGATATCATTTAAACTAAAAAGCAAAAATTTATGAATCATTATTGAAAATTGAAATTGACACATCTAAAAATGAATTGGGAATTTTTACTTTCGAGGTTCTAATTAACAGGAAAAAACTACAGAAAATCGATATGAATCTTGTTGAAGTCATTGATCTTTATGATGAGTTTGTTAAAAATAAGCTAAATAAATTTCATACTTACCTGAGAAGAGGAAAGTATGCAAATATTACTCAAAAAAGAAAACTAGTCTGTAATTTGACGAAAAAATAAGAGAAAATATGATGATAAGATCCGAGACGGTAAAGGTAGTATAAAGTGACCCTTTGTTCTGCAATATTTTTTTTTTATTTTGTAATGAACTTAAAATGAACAATCTGTATTTGGCAATCCCCTCCAAAAAAAATATCTGAGTGCGCCTCTGGCATCGACTCCATTTTTTTTATTTAAAATGTAAATTACATATTAATATTAATATTTTTTGTTAATTGCGATTATTATTTACAAAGTCAATAATATTTTTATTTATTATTATAGTAGTAAAAACTCCTAAAAGTAATCAAATCATTTCTTTGATTACAAAAAATTCAGTCATATTTTTTCGTTGATTATCTGAACTATTTTCATTGAAACAATTCTTTATGTAAGAATAACATTTAGATTCATTTTTTAATAAAGAGGTAAATATGATCTCTGTTTATACAAAGAGAAGAATTAAATTTTTAAAGCATTACGAATTTGATAACGAGATACATGCCAGCAAAAAATGTTAATTTTTTCACTTTTCCTCTGGTAATAAAGTTTAACGTATTATATATATCTTTCTGTGAATTTGTATTTCAAGACGTAAGCAAAATTTTAAGCGGAAATATCTTTTACGAAAATTATGAATTATATTTTGTGATATTTTATATTGCAATATGCATGATAAAAATCGTAGATTCCATATCTATATAAAAAACGTAATATTTGGGAAATACAGAGAAAAGAATTTAAATTATAGAAATTTAATAATTAAATAGTTACTAAAAATGAGAGGCACAATATACTAATAATTTATTACGATGTAAACTAATAATTTCTGCGTGAAATTTGGCATATCATTTTTTGTAAAAACTTTAAAAACATACTGAAAATTCACAACAGGAGGTCATAACCGGACTTGTAAAATTGTTTATAATTTACAAATTTCACCTTGAAACTCATAAACATTATTAGAAAAATGTAAATTTTGATAATTAATATCAAATTTCATAAATTTCAACACAATTTTATTAGTCATTTGACATTTTCTCAAATAAGTGAATATTACAAATTTTTTGTTTAGAAACAAATAACGAAAATTAAAAATAAACAAAATGTATTATCGGTCGTTTATAAATCTAACGAAGGGAAAATTAGTAACATTTTATATTTCCGATTCTTTTAATTATTATTAAAAAAATTATATTTCTGAAATTATATTTGATTAAAAAACTAAAACATTAGCTAATTATTTCACACACATCATTTTCACCAAATCAGAATGCTTCATTTGATGGTTATACGAAGTTTTCTAAACAAAAATGAAAAAAAAAACACTGTCATGGTTATATTTTGTTGATACGTAAATTTTATGTTTGAACTGTTGTCATTCGTGAAATAATCAAGTGTATATAATACATTAATACGAACTATGAATTTAATAAGTAAAATTTACTCATAATTCCTGCGAAGTAACAACTCAGGTAAAAAATGACTTCGGTGTCGTGATTTAAATGTCATTTTTGACACTCGTTTGTTTGTTACTACGCAACAACTATTCGTAAATTTTTATAATAAATTCATGGCTCTTGTTATATTGCTTATATACTTCATAAAAAAATCTAAAAGATATATATTTCAAAAATCGTATTAACATGAATAATATTTATAACGAGTTACAACAAAAAATTGCCGATAAATTAAATGTTTGTGATAAAAAATAATATATTTTTTTTAATACGTCTAACTTAGTAATGTAAAAAACATTTGATTAAAATTTATGGTGTAAAAATTTGGTCAAAAAAATGTAATTCTTTGAACATTCAAAAATAATCTTAACATTGATTTTTGGATTTTATAAATGTATAAATTTAAACAAAATAATATATAGAAGAAGGCTTTTATTATAAGTCACTTGTCGGGCACTCTTACTGAAGTGGAGAGTGTTATAAATTAGTAACAAATGGTCCACATTTTTGAAAACCAATTTTTGTTTACATTTTTTATATAATACTGCCAACTATAAAGAATTTAATTTCACTGTAAAATTGCAAAAAGTTAAATGACCCCGCTATCAAAATGCAGAAATCTAGGAAAAATCCAATTTTAAAATAATTATCAGACTTTAATTCAACTTTGACCTTGGAATCCAATTTAGAGTAAGTAAGAAATAATAAACGTCTTCCTAAAATACATCGCTGAATTGATCTTGACATAAATAGTTGTCTAACATCTGTAGTGAGTAAAAGTCACACAAAACGTGTTTCGGATACCATTATGATTCAACAAAATTACCAAGTGAGTTGAACATGCCACATGCCTTAAAATTACAATAAAATTAAGCTGCATTAACTAATTTCTCTGTCAAATTAAAACTCTTCACAACTAACTTTTTATTGAGCAATTTGCTTGACATTTGTTTACAGTCGAATGTTTTAAATGTTAATCTTAGATGGCAAATATTTTGTTAAATTTAAAAATGGCAATAAGCAGGTCATTGCAATTTAATTTCATTGTTGAAATTTTGACAGCTGTGATTTTTAAGTCAAAAATAAAATTGATCACCATTTGGTCATTAATAATTTGTGACTTATTTATTAATTGCACTTGCGAATTATGAGTACAAAAAATGTGATGAAAAATGAAATACCATAGTAGCAAATTAGAAAATTGATGACTTATAGTTAAACAAGACCTTAATTCTGTTTGATAGGAACTATCAAAGTTTAAAAATAGTTATTCGTTTTTAGGTTATTCGAGTTTTTAGTGTCCTTAATATCTACGTCCCAATATCTACCAATTCCAAATTCTTGCTACTTCTAACCCTACTGTCAATATCAGATGACATATTTGACAATTAATCTATAGCTGGTAATTAAATACAAAATACAAAGCATATTTCAGGGCTAATCTAAATTTAGAAAAAATAGTTTTAAATACTGTGCGATCAGGAAAATTTTTGAAAAAATATTCACGATATGGAAATGAAAGATATGTTGAATGACAAAGCAAAATCATGCCAGTGGCTGTCAAATCTCGGACTATAATATTCGTAATCATTTGTAAATTATTTTATTAAAATTCTTACTATTTATGTATATTTGCAAAGAAGGAACACAATAGTTATTTAACACATATTTATACGTTTTTATAACAATTGAAATAGATCAATTTATGTGATTGAAATTTTTAGCGAAACCCACAATTTGAGAACCGAATTACTTTAACATCTACGTCACAAAATATATTACGGCTTAACAAATAAGATTTAAGAATTTCTGAAACTACATCTCGCTTTCAAATTAGATAAAGTGTCATATAAATCAATAAAAGTAAATAGTGAAGGACCCCATTATAATAAAATATTAAATATTTACCGATTAATTTTTAAAATCAAAATATAAACATGACATTGTAACTTACTTTTCTAAGTTGAAATAAATTATATTTTTAAATGTCACCAAAGAAATTAATTGTAAAATTATTAAAATAATCGTTGCTGTCAATTATATTTTGATGTATATTTGAATATGTCATACCTTATTTCAAAAGTTCATTGTCATTATTGTACACAGTTTACATGAATTTACTTAATTGTTTGATGTTAAATATAATAGTACACATAATTCGTGAGCAAATTTTGCGAAAGCAATATTACGCACTTTTTAATAATTTATTACATTTCATAATATTATATCCTTCAAAATATTTTACATTAAAATGTGCAATGAAACGCGGAACATGGGACTTTAACAATGGATTTCAAAAAATTGCACATACTCTCTGATAAATCTATACTTTTTTGTGCAATTTTGTGACCATAGTGAGACAATGTAAATTTATACAGCAATATATTTTTACAGATTTTAATCATGAAACACACACAGATATGTAGAATTACATTATAAAATGTAATATTACATTGCAATGTAAATAAGAAAAAAATGCAATGTATTTTTAAATTATTTTTTTTTATTATTACAATTATATGTAATATCTATATTCAAATAAATATACATAAATCGTACATATCAAATGTGCTTTTAATAATACTCAATTGTAAAATGTACATATTTCTAAAGTAATTATTACATACAATTTTTTTTATTTACCTGTAACTTACTTTTCTAAGTTTAAATACATTATATTTGTAAATGTCACCAAAGAAATTAATTGTAAAATTATTAAAATAATCGTTGCTGTCAATTATATTTTGATGTAAATGATTTGTATTTTGAATATGTCATACCCTATTTTAAAAGTTCATTGTCATTATTGTACACAATATACATGAATTTATTTAATTATTTGATGTTAAATATTATAGTACACATAATTCGTGGGCAAATTTTGCGAAAGCAATATTACGCACTTTTTAATAATTTATTACATTTCACAATATTTATATCCTTCAAAATATTTTACACAAAAATGTGCAACGAAACGCGGAACATAGGACTTTAATTCTCTCTTCTGATATTTCTATAGTCTATTTTTTATAAGAACTATATTCTGGGAAGATAGGTGCAGTTTAATATTGTGTTTTGATTGGATAATATTGTGGTAATCCAATCAGAAAATAAGCTCAAACTTCCTATCTTCTCAGCTTATTGTAACGTTTATTTATTTAGGTGAAATGTAAAAATAATTGAAACACTAATATTTATATAACTAAGTTTAATTAACGAATAATAAAAATAAGTAACATTATGAATAAACAACTATAAATAGTAATTTAATAACAATAATAATAATTATTATTATTAAAGACAAACATTATAAGAATATTTATTTAAACATTTAACACTACGCACATTTTTTTTTACAAGATATTTATATCACCAACTATTCAGGTTCACTACACGTATTAATATCAGACTGTAATACTAATTCAAGAATAATAATTATTAATAAAACTAAACCACTAATAATATTTATCTAAATATTTAACACTATGCATTATTTATTTACACGATATTTATTTCCACCAACTATGTATAGTCACCAGGTTTATTAATATCAGACTGTGTCTGCGGTCTTTTCTGCTCAGGCTTAAATAGTAGAGCAATTAACTTCGAGAATGTTCTCGCACCCTCGAGACGATAAGAACAATAGAACCGTGGCGAGCTAATATCGACAAGTCTGCTAACGCCCATCGCCCTGGACTATACTGTAAAATTTCTTCATAATGTATTTAGGTTTAATTTAGTTAATTATTTTGTTTCTTGTTATTATTCGGTATTAGCAGTGGAGCTATAATTATTATTAATGTACGTTTTATTTGTTTACTCTTCATCTACTAAATTCTTTTTTTATATTCTCCAAGGGTTGATATTTGCTATTATTATATAACATTCTATAATTGGAATATATCGTTCTGTAGGATTTGTTCAATGAATAAATAAAAACCTTCGAGAGTACAAAGTATTTCAAAATTAAATTCTACGTCAGATAATATCCAATTGATGCTACAACACGTCTGTAGTATGAGATTTATTAAATTTTTAAGAACCACTGGTTTAAAAAATATTTTATGTTTTAATCAAATGGCCTCCTTGGTGTTCTACAACTTGGTTATTTAGTATATTTTTGTATCTGTAATAACATTTAAGTAAAACCATGTGCCCAACTTTCGATTTCACTCTGTATATCAGAAGACCATACTGACTAACACCTTGTATCCTTCGGTTGCTTTGCACCTCGTGACTTAATCTTTTCATATTTTCGTTGTTTGAAAAATATATAAATAGGCAAGCCTGTATATTTTTGAGTACCGCTGTTTTGGAATCAGATTCGACAGAGCCATCTCGTTCATAATTCCATGAACTACTTTGCGGAATTAAACAGACAAAAATATCAGATAAATAAAGATGTTTTACATATTTACTAAATTTTTTGGTATCTATTAAAATGGTTCTTTCAATAATTCATTGGTATATTTTAAAATAATTTGTATTATTAATGATTTGACGTTTGCTCTTTTTTTATAATATTTGACAGAAACGCCTGATATTAACCCAAATGCAACCAGACACACAGTTCTGTAGGTGAAACGAATATTCTCATAAGCTTGCCTATCTATATATTTTTCAATCAACGATATTTTACAAAAACTTGTTGAAATGAGTATTGACATTTGTTTTTGTTTTTGTAGTATCTCCTTCACAACGAAATAACAAATGACATCTTACAAACAATCCCTGACAACGATCTTCCTCACCTTAGAGATCTATTTAGATCTAGATGGCCATACGCTGTCCAAGCCTACTACTTAGTAAATCAAGTAATAGAATGGAAAAGAATTGACCCTAACCTTGGGGTAAGATTCACCTCTCCTGAAGGACGATGGCAGGATGGAACCTTCGTTGCAATTTTGACAGTAAGTACCAAAAATAAAGGGGCGTATACATTTTATCCTCCACACATGTTATATTGCTCCACATTGTATCTTTCAAACATTTAATCTTGCGCACCTTTTATCGTGCACACTTTTAATCTGCGAAGAAAAGTTATCTTTTACACATTTTATCTTGCGCACATTTTATCATCCCCACATTTTACCTTTCATTCATTTTACTTTCCACACATTTTATCTTCCCCAACGTTTGATCTTTAAAAACATTGTAATTGTACCTGCCATTCATTTTATTGCCAATGTAATTAACATATTCATAATTAGATGAAATATCCAGTATTAATTTTTTCTGAAGATAAAATGTGTAAAAGATAAAATGTGTAGAACATAAAATTAGTAGAATATAAAATTTTTGGATGATAAAATAATTTGAAAGATGAAATGTGTGTAAGATAACTTTTTTCGCGGATTAAAAGTGTGCACGATAAAAGGTATGCAAAATTGAAAGTGTGCAAGGTACAATGTCAAGCAATATAACATGTGTGGAGGATAAAATGTATGCGCCCCAAAATAAATATACTTCATATCTAAAGACAAAGTTTTAGGACTTTAACTATCAAGTGTATTTCTTCACACTAGAAAAAAACTGTGATCGACTTTGTCGGGCGTTGAGAGAGACACGACTTATAGAATGGAGAAAAGGGCCTTATATTTGTGCTGTACATGAAGACCAAGATGAAAAAGTTATGGACACCTTACGAAAAGTTAATGGAGAAATTGAGTTTGATATTGAAAGCACTTGTTGGTGGCTACCCAAAGAAACAGCCAGGAATTTTGTGATAAAGTAATTATTTTATACAAATAACTTAGTATATAAGTGTTTATTTTAAATGGTACACTATTGCTAGTTAATTTTTTTTTCATCTCAAAGTTATTTCTAGTCGCAATTAAATATGGAAAGTTACAATTATTAGTTTTTCATTAGTAATGTAACAAGAACAATGAATTTATTAGAAAAATTTACGAATAGTTGTTGCGTAGTAACAGACAAAACGAGTATCAAAAATGACAATTAAATCGCGACAGCGAATTATGAGTAAATTTTATCTATTAAATTGAATTATATTTCTTAATTATTTCACGAATAAAACAGTTCAAACATTAAATTTATATATTTACAAAATATAACAATGGTGATTGCTACTGTACATTTATCAATTTTTTCGCTAAAAAACTAGGAACTTCCAAGAAATGAAGCATTCTGAAATAATCACCAGAAAATTTTTCATATACAGCCGAAATAATCCAAAAATATACATTTTTCAAAATCAATTCTAAAGTACACAATATCACTCCGCGAAGTTAGTTGGTAGTAGCAAATTTTATCAGTTTTTTTTAATTAGCGGTTTTGATTCTAATTTCAATAACCAATCCTGAATACAATCTGTTATTTTTATTTAATCAATGCTTTTAAGTAAGCCATATTTATTTTAAATTTCATTTCTGTGAAAATGTAAATTTTAAAATTGAAAAAAAATAATGTTAAATGTCATTCAAATACTATACAGTAGCAAAACATTTGAAAATAATAAATTTATCATCAAGTTTTGTTTACAACGAATTAATTACAAATATAAAATATAAATGTTAACGATAATTTATTTAAAATATGTCATATTACAAGTTTTTAGATATTTTCCAAAAATAATACAAAATTCCCATGATATTTTCGTAAAATATAAAAAATTATAGGATATTTAACAGGTTTAATGTAATTTGTAAAAAATTTAATGAAAAAGTTGATTGTTAAAGTAGATTTTTGACATTTCAAAATAAAATTTAGAATATTTTAAATGTATTAAATTTTTCAAAAACATTTCCATTGAATGGCAAAAATTTATTTGTATTCAACAATATATTTCTTCTACGACCACTATGAAAGGTGACATTTTTCTCACACTATATAAAAGCTTCAAAATTGCGTATTCCCACAATCGTTGGTTAGTCTGTGAGAAATCATTTCTCACCGTATTGCCAACAGTGCGCATGTGCAGTGTGGGAAATATAATTTCTCATAGAAATTACGACCACTGCGCATGCGTAAAGATACCATTTGTGAGGTTACCTGCGCCATATTGTTTCTTAAGTCAAATAGAACTCGTGCATGTTTTTTATTCTGTAACATTTAGTAGTGTAGTCGTAGAAAACGTATAGTGTGCCACTCATGCAGAATCACCTATTTTCCACCTTATGTGGGAAATAAGCGCCTTTCTGCACTTGTTGCACAATATACTATTTTACATTACTAGTTTAGACATCCATCATTATTTTCCTTTATTTGTCATATTTTTCCTACCGTTTCTTGGTAACCATGATAACCTAGGTACATAATGCAAACCGTCACTTTTTTAAGAAACTTAAGCAGCCAAATTCAAATGTTATTTGACTCAAGAAAAGTATAAACTATAAATTTATAATTTAAATTTGTCATTAAATTACTAAATCAAATAAAAACAAATCAAGAAATTAATGTGAGATTAACAAAATGAAACGTCAAATATAAAAAAATTGCAGCTTAATTCATTAGAAACAAATGAATACTGGCAAAATAATTATTATCAATATATTTTTTTTTAGTAGAATTAGAATTTAAGTACTAGTATTAAAAATATATATGTACCATGGTTGAGAAGACCAATATTGACCAGCGCGTTATATCCCTCAGTTGCTTCAATATTGACCAACGCCTTGTATCCCTTAATTGCCTCGCATCTCGGAGCACAATATTGGCACTAGGTCAATAATGCTAATCTTCTCAACCTTGATGTATAATATACTTAATATATTATTTTTATTGTCATTTCAGGAGCCCAGAAAATGTAACTATTAAACCATTATTACCAGAACATTCCATCCCGATGAATTCAATATGGCCGCACAAATTTCACAATTCAGAGTTGTATTTATCTAACATGATATCCAAAAACGGAGGTTATGGATTGTTTACCAACTCTACAAAGGCTGAATTAGTTAGTTGGGTAACCAAAAACGATTTTGGTGCGGTCGCCATCTTGCAAACATTGGAAGAACATAAAAGAAGAGGTTATGGGTCTTTACTTGTCAAAATCCTAACCAAAAGCGAAGCGGAGAGGAATTTGGACTCTATTACCTACATCGTAAGGAAGAATATTGTTTCTCAGACATTGTTTAAAGGGTTAGGTTTCATTAAAACAAATAATGTACGATGGGTGCAGTTTAAACAATTGGAAAATAGATTGTTTCAGTCTAAATTATAATTAATATTTTATTATTACAAATAATGTAAATTATTAAAAAAAACTCAAAACTAGGGCAAATTTTATCGTGATTACAATCTTCTAACACGGCATTTCCTTATCATAATTTTTAATACATAATCTTAAACATGTGATGACTATTAAATTTCTATTATTTTATCATAAAGACAACAATATACATAGACGTAGTAAAAATATTATTCTCATCATTACCTATTTAAAAACACATGCTATATATAAAATATTTTTAAATCTACAAGTCTATTGGCAACAAAGAAATGAAAATACAAAATTTTGAATAACATTAATTCTTCATTGTTAACCAAATTTTATTTGTAATTTTTAAAAAGTACTTATTATTTCTACTACATATAAATAAAAAAAAAAATATTATGTGAAGAGAAATAAGCATCCTATGTTGATCATAAATTAAAATGAATTATCTATGTATCAATTTAATATAATAATACATAATAGTAACTATTACTAGATAAATATTTATTAATAACAGTACCTATTACTAGAGTAAAAGTCAAAAATACACCGTTTAAAATTGCAATAATTAGCTATTATTATTTTTTACAATTTTTTAGTTAATTTGAGGATATAAAAATTGAGAAATATCAGAAATAATTATTAGGCGGCTATGTAAAAATTAACAAAATGTAACTAAATAAAAAATACACCCTGTATGTTTTATTACAAAATCAGATTTTGTTTATCGAATTTTTTTGTTGATAAATATGTTTTATGGCCTACTTTATATTAACAATTTAATAATAAATGGATTATTTTTTAAAATAAAGATTCTTCGTCTATTTTCATATCTAACTTTGATATCTTCATACCTACCCACGTGACGTAATATATTCTAGAGTAAATTTGTTTTGTTTATAACAAATAATTTATTGCTACGCCACTGGTGCAATTTAATCATTTAATAAGAGCGGGGCGAACTCTGTACTTTCGGAACACATTGAAATTAGTTCTTGTAATCATTGCAGTTGACACTTTACTTCACTCACATTCCAAAAACTCAATCAAAATTCTAAATTTTAATACCACAGTGGGTGTATTTATCTAAATTCAATTATTTTACAGGTAAGAACAGAAGGTTTCAAGATGTTATTGATTTTTAGAAATATTTACTTAGTAAATTTTATTATAAATATTTATAGCTGTTGTATTTTACATATTTTGTATGTAGTGTTGAATACTTTTCTTGTATATGCATTATAAAATATTAAATTAATATTCTGATTTATTGACTGTTACCAACTGTATCTGTGTCTACCTTTTCATTGAAGCTCTGTTCTGGAATACAGTAGCGTAGTAGCTGTCAAATAAAAGGGGTATGCAGTATGTAATTAATTTTCAATATGAATTACTAGATATTGCACAATTATTGTACAGGACAGCAGTTTAAAGAAGCTTAGTTTTAGTTTTCGTTAGATTATTGATCTACAAATATAATTCAATTGTAGTTTGACCCATATGTAGTTTTAATAAGGTAGCTTTATTAGAAAATAGTGCATAAAAATTAAATAGAAATATATTTTACTAGTTTAATAATCTTAAACAAAAAAAGCATATTAATCATAATTCATTTTAGATTAGAAATAAAATATTTTTTGTATTCATTATTTCAATCAATACTTTTACACATATTTTATTTCAATAAAAACAATATTACATTTTACGGATAATTTTAAAACTTTTCAAATAATCTATAGAAAAATAAATTTCATCACATTTTTTAATTGATGTCGATAAAATATTACGTCCCAGTTTTGATGAAACGTACTGTACATGAAATGATTCCTACCATCTTATTTATTTGGGAAATATATAATAACACGATTTAATTAGATATGCGTTTAATATGTATAGTATATTTTATATTTTTTTTTGTATTCTCATCGTGTAAAAGTAAAAACATGTATTCTTGTTGGTTTAGAAATAATTTTCATATCGCATATAAATCCACCCTTTTATAATGCGTTAAAACGTCACAAATTAATTATATGTAAAGAAATATATTTCAATATCTCATGAACACGTTGCCCTCTAGATCTAGACTTTCTAGACTCTTGTCTATTCCAGATTATTAAATTTCAAGATAAAACAAGATTTTTTTATTCTAGATCAAGATGAGAAAATTGTAGACAATTTTCAAGATTAGAGTAAAAAAATAAATTTTCGAAATATTAATATATCTTGTGAATCTTGTTCCATCCGAGCTGAAATAGAGATTGTGAAATAGAAAAAGAAGTCTTGAAACAATCTAGAGTGTTAATATCTAGACAATAATTTTGAATCTAGACTTAGACATAGTCAAGTCTTGTCTTGAAATTTCAAGACAAAACAAGATTTTTTGCAAATTCTTGTTTTGTCTAGACGGCGACACTATGAAAACTTTGATAAGCAAACAACGGATAGAAATAGCAATAGAAAATAATGGATTATAAAAACATTGAACTATGACAATAACTTACTTATAGTATATCCACGGATTGAGTTGCAAAGAGGAAAAATATTTTTATTTTTTATTTTACGAGAAAAATGTATTCTTGATATAAGTTTTTGCATGTTCCAAAACTGCCATTTCTTTATAACTTCGAATTTCTTCCAGAGTTAAAGACGTCACAACGTTTCTAATCCTCTCCTTTAAATTCTTTACTATTACAACAATTTTCCTAATTGATAAATAATATCAGTTACTATGGCAATTCGAACTTGTTTTTTGGGACTTTGAAAAAATTTCAACTATGTCGACCTATTTTTCATTTTTCTCTGAAACTAAAAGAAAATTTGAAAAGTTTAAAACTGAATTGGCCGTTTTGGAATATATTTTTCTCGTAAAATAAAAATTAAAAATGTTTTCCCTCTTTGCAACTCGATCCGTGGACATACGGTATAACAATAAATAAATCAGCGAAACAATGAAAAAAAAAAGCAAAATGGCATAGAAGTATAGCAAAATAGAATTAGAGATATGACAGGAGTCGATGTTTGTAGGATGGTTGGTAACTGACTTATCTCAAATTTGTATACTGCGCAACAGCTCTTGAGAATCTTAAAACATTTAAATAATCATATATTTTGAAGAATAATTTGTTAATATTATGGAAAATATTTAATAATATATTTATTTCCTTTGTAGAAATGAGTTCCGAAGACATTTTACAAGTTATTCCGGATGAGAAGCTTCCAAAACTTCTGGAAATTTTAAAACAAGACTACCCAGAAAACTTACATATGTATTACTTCATCGACACAACAATAAACTTAAGAAAATCTCACCCGCACAAAAACTATGTCACAATCTACATTCCTGAAGGAGACATTTCCGATGGCACATTTTTAGCAGAAATAGAAGTAATACTTTTTTATTTTTTCAATGAATGTTCTTATAAAAAAGTTTTAGATGCACTGTTATGATATTTTGATTTATACTCAAGACAGGTCTATGAAAAGAGTAGAGAAAATGTTGAGGGAGACAAAGAGAATCAAATGGGAGAAAGATCCAATGTTTGCATGTATAAACCTGCAGTATTATCATACAATTAAGAGAGTGAGGGAGGAAATTGGACATCCTTTTCCATTTGACGTTCCGAGTAATGTCTGGTGGTTACCAAAAGAAAAGGCCATCGAATATGACTGCAGGTATAAAAAAAAAATCAACCACCATTGTAATAGTATAGGATATAAGGCGCTGGTCAATAATTGTCTTCTCAAATGTGATATATGCATATATTAATTTTTTCACTACTAGCACTTAAATCCTATTTAAAATTTTTATATTGATAATAACAAATATTTCCACACGAATAATTATTTGTTTCTTAATATTTACAAAAATTATGTATGCTGGATTCATATTTATACTTGACTTTTCAGATTAGAATGCTAAATTTAAATTAAATCCATAGTTTAGTCAAATAATATTTTGTTTTGAAAGCTTAAGTTCAGGGTTGGCCTGATTTAAATCTACTGTTTTTTTAAATAAAAATCATTAATTTTTATCAAAGATACAAAAAATACAAATTATAATGAAAATATATTTATTTGCTACAACTACAACCAAATAAGTTCTTTATTTAATAATATCTAAAAATTAAATGATATTTTATCACTTTAATTGTCATAATAGAAGAAAGAAAAATATGTATTTAAATGTATAACAAAAAGTAAAAATTTTCTGTTACTTATTTTTTCCTAGTTTTATTGAGATGAATTTTTTTGTTTTTATTACAGATTTCGTTTTTGTTTATGAATTAAAATATTAACATTCCTTTCAAAACAATTAAAAAAATCCTGTAACACTTAAATATCTTTAAAAATTAAAAAATGGTGATTTGATTTAAATAAAGTCAACGATTTTTTTATTTTTTTAAATTAATCATTACCAACCCTGCTTAAGTTTCTTTAAAAAGTGACAGTTTGCATTATTGTTTGAGGCCAATAATAAATTATTATTGACCCAGGTTTACCATGCACATGTGCAGTGTTGGTAAATTACTGTGAGAAATGATTTCTCACACTTTGAAGCTTTATATAGTGGTCGTAGAAAAATAATTTCGTTGAGTTGATTGTTTGAAGCTTATATTTAAATTTTTATTTCAATATGTTCAGTTGAATTTGTTTTACACTTGCACACATATGTCCAGACAGACAGACAGACAGATGTATTAAAAATAGTTACAAGTTTTTGTAGACAAATTCGTGGACATGCTTTGAAATCTCGAAATTTTAATTTAGGTGTATTTACAGTTCATTATTATGTGTCGCAATCAGTAAAAAATTTTAAATATATATTTGTGTAACTACATGATTTTAAAAATATTTGATAGATGGCAGCATCTACCAGTAAGATACAAAATACGAGAAAGTAACTTTTGGTTTTTGTTTATATGAATACATATGCATTTTATTAGTTTTTTATAAACAGGAGGTTTTTAATAAATTATTTTTATAGTATTCCGGAAGATATATACGTCGCACCCCTGAACCACACGCATTCAATTACAATGAACAACGCCTGGCCACATAAAACAGACGGCTCTGAAAAATATTTAGCTAAACTCATCGAATTAAATGGTGGAATGGGCCTATTTCTCAAATCAAACAATCAACTCGTTGCCTGGATACTGAAAAACTATTTTGGCGGCTTGGGAATACTCCAAACAGCTGACGAACACAAGAGAAAGGGATATGGATCGTTAATAACAAAGATATTCTCCAAAGCTATTGCAGAGCAAGATGGATACGACTTATCTGGATTTATTGTTACTACTAATTCTACATCCCAAGCTATGTTTACAAAATTAGGATTTCAGAAAAGTATTCCTATTACTTGGATGATCAATGAAGGTTATAAAAATACTACTCATTAATATTGTTATTTTATTATAAAAAGTATTATAAATAAATTTCTAATGATCATAGCTGGTCATGTTTAGAAAGCTTTTGTTTTATTCATTTGTTTCACAGATGAGTAGATAAGTGTCACTTTCCCTGTGATTCACGCAACAAACTACACATTAATGTAATGGTTTAGGTACCCATACTTCCGTATTTATTTGTACTATTTTCATTACATACTAGACCAACAAATACATTCAACCAATTAATTTTAATTGCTGTTTAACTAAGCAATAATTATTTTAATAGCGTATTTGTCTCAGTAAATGAAAAGCAGTTCGACATGCGCATTAGCAGCCGCGTTATCAGATACGTCATTGAGAAATGACAGTTTCATCAAACGAAAGAAGTGTCAAAACATTACGGTAATTCGAAGAAATCATCTTAATTACGTCTTAAGATTTTATGTTCAAATAGTAAAATTCGCGTAGTGATTTTGTTGCGTAGCGTATGAAAACTTTATTAGATTATAATTTAATTTAATTGTAAGCTTATTTTCCAAAGTAAATGAAAGAAAGTTCCTTTGTGTTTTTTAAGAAAAACAAGTTATGCGTTTGGTAAAACGATAGTGTTATTTTTTGTGTGTTAAAAGTTAGGTTAGCTAATAGTCATGACTTATTTGGATGACACCACTTCGGATTTGTCAACAACTATCGATAATCCTAACACTACTCTTTCTCCAGTTGAACAAGAACATTTTTGTAAATTAATATTATATTTAGAAGTAGCAAACAGCAGGTTAGTAGTCAACCAATAAACAATTAACGATTGCTACATATTGAATTGTTTTCAGAGTTCGAATATGGGATATAATAATTTTAGTACCGAATGTATTATTTATGCTATTTCTTGCAATAAGATTTAACCGAGCCCGACTAAAACTAAGAGCCACCAACAGTCCAAATTTCATGACAGTGTATTGTTTAGTGATTGGGAATGTTGCCATAAGTGTGATTCGATGTGTGGTGTCTATGACAGTGAGTGCAGCTACCCCTTTTGGAAGTACAGCTGATAAAATATTATGGGTTACCGTAAGATTTTTCCTTCTTGCCACGGAAATGAGCGTCGTTATTTTTGGCTTGGCGTGTGGTAAGTGTTATCTAACCTCAAACTTTGACATTAGATTGGCGATTGTTTTCTACTACGATCACAATCATTTGTTTAGCAGCGCATACTAGATACCAAAATATGCTTCCTTAAATATTTTACAATAACAAAAACAATAAAACTTAATCAATACATTTTTTCATATATTAAACATAAAATTTGAAACAATATGGAACATAAAACTAAATTTTTAAATACATATTTTCGGAAATAAATAAAAAATTTGACATATGATAGGCAACTGTTTTCTACTACACGTTGTTTACCAACGCATACTAGATCAAAAATATTCTTTTAGAAATATTAGTAATAAAAAGATTCAAATAAATCAATATTTTTTCACATATTGTATTGAAATCATAAAATTTTAAAACCAATAATTTGTATACAGAGTGTCCCAAATAACTTGTTATGCATAGGGATCTCGAGAACGGTAAAAGATACGACGTCTGTTAAATTACACCAAAGTTGCCGCATTAAGGGTCCATTTAAACCATGTCTTAATCGTTTTTCTGAAAAAATGGAAGGATTACTAGATATGAACAAAAATGTAAAATTTATAGTTCTTAATATTTGCTCAAAACTTCCAAAATTAAAAGATTAGTTGATTTTGGTGTGCACCTTCTTGATATACATTTTTATAATAAATTTAAGCGGATTTTCAATTTTTTTTATCGCGTTCCTTTTTAAAGTTATCGATGTCAACTTTAAATTTTCATATGGAGCTATATTAAGTTTTACCAATTTTGAATACAACTTTTTTTGCTATTCAGCTATATAAAAAAGTCCTATTATATTTTAGTAAATAATATGAAAAATTAAAAAAATAATTTTTTTTGTCTATCAAAATAATGTCTGTTTCATAGTTAGCAATGAAAACAAAAATTAAACGTACTTGCTTATCAAATACTCGATGTTATATTACAATTATTAATTATTTTGATAATATTATTGGCAACAATGGTAGTAATGAAAATGTTTTTTACGTATTTTAAAACAATATAAAATGTATTAAAATAAAAATTTGTAAATATATTTCCAGTTTTTTTAAAACTGCTTAAAAATTATGTACTAATAAATGAGTAAAATACATTTACTGCAAAATAGTGAACTAGATATTTATTATTTTAGGTCATCTAGACAGCAGAAGCAGTATACGTCACGTTCTAATTGGAACCTCATTAATTTCACTTGCCTACACCATAACTCAAGGAGTTTTGGAAATAGTCTTACCAGATGACAGTTTCCACATTCATTCTAAAGACTTCGATTTGTATGGCCACGGAGGAATGCTATTTTGGTTTTGTTCATCTTTAATATTCACTTGTGTATACCTACTGATATTCATTTTACCTTGGACGAGGTTAAGGGAAAGACTACAACTTCCAAGTATGACATTAGAGAAGATAATGTGAATTATGACTAATGATGTGGTTTTCAGTGAAAAGATCATTCTACGTGTATATTTTCCTACTGATGCTATTAGATTTGGTGCAATCCATTGGAGCAGGTTTATTGAACTATGGATTTGATGAAGGATTGTGTGTTGTGGATATAACTACTGGATTGTATTTCACTCTTTTAGCACCTCTTGTTTATCATAGTTTTCTCAGTGAATTTTTAGGGTAAGTTTAATATTTAACAAATTTTTACATTTATTCATCACTTTTGACATAATTATCTCTTGTCAGTAACTTTTTTCCAAAAATCATCTTGAAGTTAACGATTCTGCATATACATCTGTAAAAAATAAAATAATTTATTATTTTTATTTTAATAAACATTTAAAATAAACGCTTTCAAAAATTTCACTGCATTAAGAAAAGTAATAAATGTAGTACGTTTTAATTTAATTTATTATTATGAAGTAAATATTTTATCTTTTCTCAAACGCAAATCTGTTAAAATTGAAAACACAAATTTTGAAAACAATATTAAGTTTCAACCAATTTATTTTTATTGTGTGCAAAGCTACCACCTTAAATTATTAAATGCGCATAGACATACTTACATACATTATTAATTACAATGCACATGTTATACGTCTATTTAAAATAAACAATAAACACATTTGTCAAATATATCGCGACATTTTAAAGATTATTTCACACACGTCATTTTCATCCAATCAGAGTACTTCATTTGATGGAAATATACATTTTTTTTAGTGAAGCCAAATGATAAACCCACAGTAGCAATCGCCATGTTTATGTTTGAACTGTTGTCATTCGTGAAATAATCAAATAAATATAATTTGAGCAATGAATTTAATTGGTATAATTTACTCATAATTTCTGCGAAGTAACGACAGCTCCAGTGAAAAATGACTGTTAAATCACTGGATTCTGCTCTGGTTTCAGTGGCTCAGAAATTAGAATACTCAGAAGTGTTTGCTCTAATTTCAGGTCTGTTGAAATCAGAGCTCATTCTGGAATAGATTTAGCTACTCTAGATTGTGCTCTGGTTACAGTGGGTCAGGAATTAGAGCATTCAGCAGTGTTTGCTCTAAATCTAGGCCTATTGAATACAGAGCACATTCTGGAACAGATTTGGCTGCTTTGGATTGCGGTCTGGTTTGCTGAAACCTAAGCATATAAAGTATAACTAATAAAATATTTTTCATTGAAAATAAGTTTTTTTTTTAGTTTTCATTCATTCCTTTTTGGTAGCAGTTTTATATTTTCATTTTGGTCATTATTAAAAATTTTGCCCTCAAGGAAATTTTGAAAAGTCGGCACTCTCGCAGTGTTGCGTTTACGATCGGTGATATTCGGATTTAAACATGTATAACCAGACCAGTCTAATCTTAAACTATTGAAAACTTAATAACCAGATCGCCAATCTATGGGCGGGTTAGTTTGGTCACTAAAATGTAACCACAATTTTCAGGAACCGTCTCTGTTGATATACCTATACTCCATTTAAAAACTACGAGGAGTGAATGCTGTAGCCACATTTACACTGTGATAGATCACAATAAAGTTTGAAGCACATAAAACATATCACAAAGAAATATAAAATACAATAATAACGTGATAAGAATAATGAACTAAAAAAATTGGTAACCGTGAAACGAAACTTGAAACACTTTTCTACACGATAGCTAAAGTGACAAACATTGTTGAGTGTAAAATTGGCGTTACGTCAGCCAATCAGAAATATTTATTTTAATGCGCCAACTTCAGATCACTCCTCCTAGTTATTAAATAGATTATAGTTACTGAAAAAGTAACCGGGGTTACTTTGATTCAATTTGAAGATATACTAATAATGTGATTTGATTTCAGAATAACTCAACCAAGCCTGATGTTCAGCTACAAAGCCCAAGTAGACGACACGATGGAAGACGACAACGTGTCCCTCCCGCACCAGCAAAGCTTCAGCTCGTTGAAGACTGACTCGGACTACATCTTCCAGAACAACTGCGTGTACGACAGCACCCAGTTCAGCGGCGGAACCACGCCCATCAACCCGCTGTACGCGGCGTCGCTGCAGAGTCCCGACAGCATCACCGGCTACAGCATCACGAGCAGCCAGAGCCTCGAGATCGGCGGCCCCACGCACGGCTACCAGCACAACTTCTCCGTGCAGCAGCCCTAGAGGCAGTAGTGCAATGAGGGAGGGCCAATTTAATAGCAAGTGTTCATGTGCGAACAAAACACGTATGATTATATGGTTTTTTTTTGTTTTGACGTACTTACGCAGCGTTTTATTTCAGTTTACAAAAATATATTTGTTGTTCATTTGTGGTTAATTTTTCAGGGCATGTTATCGAAAAAAATCTGGTTTCCGATTTACCAATTTTTAGAATTTAATTTATTTGCTTTTATTGTTTTATAAATATATAAAACAATATATTCTACAGGGTGACCAATAAACTTATTCATGCATGGGTATCTCAAGAACTATAGGAGATACGAAGTCGGTTAAATTAGACAAAAGTTGCCGCATGTCATTTTTTATAGATGTTTTTGTTTTTCCCAAACAATGCATAAGTGACTAGATATAAACAAAAATGAAATTTTTCAATTTTTAATTTTAATTTTCACATTATTCAGGCACTTTTTAACGACGAATACACTGCAGTACTCGAAATTTTTATTTTTCCTACAGTTTTCGAGAAATTAATACCAACTTTCAATTTTCATATGGGCATAAAAGTAGGCTGTGAAACAGTTAAATAGAGTTTTTTTTTCGACGACATAAATGCATATTAAAAATAAAACAAGTTTAGGTTATTTAATATTGATTACAATTATTGTTTTATGACAACTTGTACTTTTTATTTTTTGTAGCTTTTGATGAAAATAATTTCTTTTGTTTAATTTATCGATATTTTGTAGTCTTCCTATATAAAATACTTTGATTTATTTTCAATATGTTTGTATTTTGTATCGTTGAAAAGAGAAAAAAAAATTGAGGCCCATATAAAACTTTGAAATTCGGTATCGATTTATCGAAAACGGTATGAGAAATAAAAATTTTGAGTACTGCAGTGAATTCATCGTTAAAAATTATCCGAATAATGTGTAAGTAAAAATATTTTTGCATTGAAATAAAAAGTTATAAGCAAAAAACGAAAATTTAAAAATATACATTTTTCTTTATATCTAGCCAGCTGTGCATTTTTTTGGGAAAACAAAAACATAAGTTCTCGAGATTTCTGTGCTTAAACAGTTTTATTAGTTACCGTGTATACAACAAAAAAATATTTATTAAAAAGTGTTATATTTGTAGCCTTAAAATTCACAATATCGGTTACCAATTTTTAACCGGTTTCATGTCCTATTAACAAAAATGTTTTAAGAAAACTAAAATTGTCATCAATGTTTTCAGACTTACCAAAAACGTACTAAAAATTCTAAATTAAAACAGGTATTTTACTTGTATTTAAATAATATAAATTAGGATTTGAAATAGCAAATAAAATATAAATATCTGCACTACGTCCTGTAAAATTTTAAAAGCACTAATTTTAAGTATTGTAAGAAAATTAAAAAATTATTAATTTTTCACATTTACTCGTATATCATGTGCTTTATGAATATCGTATTATAAAATGATTGTGATTTAGTTTAGGGGTAAAAATGTTTGTTGTAAAAGTATAAATTGGCCCTCTCCGTTTTAGGGTAACGCAAAAGCGACTGACAAATGTGATTGGTTGTATTTTCTGTTACTGCCCTATTAATTTAAAGATTTAAAGTACAAAACTGATTGTTTTATTGAGTGACGTAAAACAGATGGCAGTTTTGTTTCTTCTGACGACTTTTCTGTGATTGTTAGATATTTGCTTTAATTTAATTTCGCTTGCACTAATTTCATTAGAGCATCTGTACAGAACGAATGAATTATTGAGAGGAAATCTTTAATAATCCATCCAATAGTATGTTAGTACTTAGAGTGTTACTATAGAGCTAGTCTTCTTATTCTTATTTAGTAATTGGTAGGATAAGTAGCCGTTACTAGATAAATAACTAATAAACCTAATTTTTTATCTCATTTTCCGCGTGTTATTATTTATTTATCTAGTAATTTTGAACGGTAGTTTTTTTGTGAAGGTCCTATTTATTTACTCTTTTGTTACCTACGATATGTTTTGTTTTGATAATGAATAAAAGTACAAGAATTAAAACGCAATTTTAGGATTGTACATAGTAATAATTAAAATTGGCCAAATTTATAAAAAGCACATTTAGATTTATGTGAACTGTATATAAATGTGCAGTATTTTCGATTACTTTAAAGAAAACTATTTTTACCAGTTCTTGTACATAATATTATTTGGAAATATAACACTTAAGATTTCTTTTCTTTAACGTACTACAAGTTCTTTTCACATTCCTTGTACCAAAAATGTATGTCCGTCTAATGAATAATATATTTATTATAGATAATAAATTATTAACAACCTGCTATTTATTTACTTACAATTACCTCCAAATATTTACTGACCGATAAGTTATTGTTATTAGCCAAATATTGATTTAAATCATTACAAATATTTAACCTACATAAATAAATGCTTATCATCATAAAAGAATTATAATTATCATCCGCCACAAAGAAATATTTCAAAACTTTAACGTATGTTTACGAAATAAGTTTTTGTAATACATTTTGACTATTTTTCGTGTGATATCTGTTGATCTGTCTGTCTAAGTATATTTTCTTGTTTAGAGCCAATTTGGCTGAACGGATTTTAATTTATTAAAATTATATTTAAGCTCTTAATATCATTGGCACTTTGTAATCCGAGCTCTAAGGCCTAGTATGATACATAACATCCGTGGTTTGTTCAATGGTTTACCGGTTTAACGGTATTAATAAATAATATTTTATAAAATTATCTTGTGAGAACTGTTTTCGTGATCAAGTCTGTTGATATGACAGCTATATTATCCAATTGTCTCACGTTATTTTGACAAATCTGTATGGTAATTTTTTTATCATACTGACTTGTCAAAATTACATGGAATACAATTACGACTTACTTACCCTGTTTACTTTTGTCTATGTAAATAAAGGCTTAATATCCTGAAACCGGTAAATAAGATTTTCTGGACTAGTCCAGTAAAATGATGTAGTAAGGTGACCATAATAGTATATTGTGTAGCTAGTAGGAAAAGTGTTATATTTTCGGACGGTGGTGAAAATTGTGGGACGAGCCGTAAACGAGGCCAGCAATACCAGAAGTCCGGGAAGTCACTCTTCCTACGTGGTACACATAATATAATTTTTTTGATTGGTTTATATTTAATATTTAAGAAATAAATACGACTGTATTTTTATTTACAGAAAACAATAGACTGTTTACTGTACGGGAATGCTTTGTCACCGGCAGGAAAAAATATTCCCGGGCAGTTATTTTTAGTAACCTAGTAACTACATTAAAATACCCGAATTATGCACTTTCCGGTTCGAAAACACACCCGAAAGGTATCAGTTTTCGTCCAATCGAAAAAATATATAAATTTAATGAAAAAACTACTGAATTAGAGAAAATAAATGAATTTGACATAATTGACATTAAACATTTAAAAATGTATATATATATATTCTGTAATCGTACCATCCTGATCCAAAGATGGTAAATTGAATGCACAATGCTGATCCACTTTTACAATCCTGAGCCTGTATATTGGATCAGGTTTGCTTATCAATGTGTACGAGTGAGATAGGTGCCCCCTCTTTAGTAAATCCAATAAAAAATTTGGCTCAGAAAAGATAGAAACTTCAAACCTTAGTTCTAGCGTCTGGTTACAGAGAGCGCTGCAATCGTTTTCAAATATATACAACTTGTATAAACCCGTGTGCATCCCTACGGTAAATTCTGAGCCATACAAATGGCAACATTGTATTTGACTCTCAATTTTTATGTATTGGCGTTCGCCGTTCGTGTCTGTGATGGCACGTTGTTTTGCGTATCTGTTTTTGTAATTTTGTGTCAGTATTTTTCTGATGATAACTGTGCTTATTTCAACATGGTTGAACACAAACATTTTTTTTAAAGTCATTAATTTTTCTTAAAATCATTGCGACACTTATTGTAAGTCTATTAAGAAATGATTCACAATATAATTCAACATTTGCCTTAAGATATTGGATTGATATCTGTATAATAAATGATAATACCGTTTCATAATTTGCACTTTCTTTGCTACTGTATTAAAATATTGTATTTTAGGTAATAAAACAGTTTATAATATTTACAAAATAGTATAAAGATACAGTGGCTCACAGAATTATTCGTACACTTAAGTTTTCTATTTAAAAAGTGAAAAATAGAGTACTTTCAAAAATAATATTGACATATAACTGACGGGATCATATTCTCTCTTATTCCAGAAATAAAACGCAATAGCCAATTACGAAAAAAGTATTATTTTTCTTACGTAAATTAAATAAAAACAAAACGTATACAAGAAATAGGTACACAAAATTATTTGTACCATTCTGAAATCTTACATAAAACGAGTCAATATTTATATTTATAAATATAAAACATCTATGATTGCGTAATTGTCATTTGTTTGAGTATTATGTATAAGAGTTTTTCAAAAATAGATTACAAAGAATAAGTAGTTACGGTAGTTGAAAGGCGAATCTGTTTGAAATTACTTTGCCAGTGTAAATCTGTAAGGGAACTTATCAAAATTGAACGAAGATCGCATTCAAATATTGAGAACCTTATAAGTAAATATAAAAATGAGGACCAGTAGAAAAATATTTCCCGTGGAGGCCGTAAAAAATTTGTAAGTCAACAGAATGAACGATATATTGAACGTTAAATGACATTAAATCCTAAAAATCACCTGAATAAATTAACATTATGAATATCTGAAATTTTTTAATGTTCTATTGGAACATAGACTATTTGAAGAACTTTAAGAAATTTTGGTTTTAATGGTCTTATAGTAAAATGCGAGCCCTATAATATCAAACAAAATAGTAAAAAGAGACTCGCATTTGCAAATAGTACATTAACACGGATTTTGTATTTTGGAAATTGGTAATTTTTCGGATGAAAGTAAATTGTACCTATTTGAGTGGAATGGCAAATCTTTTGTTTGGAGAAATCCAAATTCTGAGCTTAATTACTACAATTTATGGAGTACAGTGAAACACAGCGGCAGGTACATAATAGTTTGGGGTTCCTTATGACTATACGGCCATTTAAACCAAAATTTTGTAAACTTCTTCGAATAGTCTATGTTCCAATAGATCCTCCAAAAATTTTAGATATTCTTAATGTTCATTTATTCAGAGGTATTTTAGGATTTAATTTTATTTAACGCTCAATAAATCGTTCATTCTGCTGATTTAAAATTTTCTTACGGCCCCCGCGGCAAATATTTTTCAACTACTCCTCATTTTTATATTTGCTACTAATGTTCTCAATAATAGAGTACAATCTTCATACAATTTTGACAACCTCCCTTAAAGATTTACACTGGCAAAGTAATTTCAAGCAGATTCGCCTTTCAACTACCGTAATTACGTGTTTATTGTGACCTATTTTTGAAAAACCTTATACAAAATACTGAAACAAGAGATAATTACGCAATCATAGATGTTTTATATTTATAAATATAAATATTGACACTTTATAAGTAAGATTTCATAAGTGTACGAATAAATTTGTGTATCTATTTTTTATACACATTTTGGTTTTATTTCATTTACATAAGAAAAGTAATATTTTTAAAATAATTGGCTATTGCATTTTATTTCTGGAATATGAGAGAACATGATCCCGTCAGTAAAATGTATATATTATTTTTAAAAGTACAAAATTTTTCACTTTTTAAAAAGAAAACTTAGATGTACGAATAATTCTGTGAGCCACTGTATATAATTTGTGTCCTATGTTTCATTTTAAATGGGACAGACAAATACATTGCTGTCATCATCGAAAAATGAAGTAAAATTAATTTCAAATTAAACAATTAAACATTAATCTGAATGAACATTATATCTACAAAATAAGTATGACACAAACAAGTTATTTCTCTAATTTTGCTCAGAATGTTTTCATTTCTAATAGTTCGAAATCTCGACCATTCTATCGTAGCACAAATGTCTTTCAGGTATGAAAAGCCATACAAAAATCCAGATTCCGTATAAAAAAAGTTTAAAAGTCACAAAGAAGATTTTTTTTTAAATTTTAAACTCATTATTTCCCAACCTATGACAATAGAATGCCTTAAGTATGTAAAAAAATGTTATGTTATTTAAAGAAACTAAATCATTTATAAAAAATGAGAAATATTTTTTTATAGTGAAGTAAATTTGGTACCGGATGAAAAGTACGAGGCAACGAAATTTGTTCGTATTGAAGACGCAAATAACCTTCACTGAATTAAACATTCAAAATTATTTTTGAGTTGATATTTTTTTTAAATATTTGTACTAGAAGTGCTATTATAGATTAATCTTATCATGTAAAATAGTTATTTGTGTATCAAGAGCGTAAAGTGAATCTTTATTGCTCGTGCAATAAAGATATTTTACGCTAGAGATGCACACATAATTTTTTCTACGACTTTACTAACGAAATAAAAATTCAATTCAATTTTAACCAATTTCCTGTTTTGTGTTGCTGTAACCATGACGATATGAGTAAATAAATAATCTAAGCGAGCAAATTAAGTACTTTACCGCTCGTTGCATATGGAGACGCGCGGTAAAGTATTTATTTGCTCGTTCCTCAGCTTCGCCTCGTTTCAAACTTCCCCACTCACTCATAAAATGTCACTTTTAACACTTATATCATAAATAACTATTTTTTGCTCGTTCCTCAGTAATCATTAATTTTACGATGACAAAAGACAGCATAAATATCAACTTTTCATGGTGGTCGTAGAAAAAATTATTTATTCATTTTTATAGAAGCTATCGCAATTTAAACTTCCGTATTGCAGAAAACAATTAAAATGAAGACCATTTTAAATATATTTTCTTACTTCAAAAAACGGAGGTCTGTTTTACGCGTTGAATTTTGTATATTTCGATCTTTTAGTCTAGGCAATCAGTTGAAAATAGTGAAAAATAGACATAATGCTCCTAAAAAATACGTGGGATGGCTCATTCGATTCGTAATAATGTCTAGAAAAACGTATCGGAATCGTTTATTAGAACATAACAAATTACAAAATAGTGTATAATATTTATACAGGAACACTAAAAGTGCCTACATAAATATTGTATGCATAATATTAGTTTAAGTTAAAAAAGATCTATAGATTTAACTGCGGAATTTCTTTTTATTTATTTTTCTTTCTGTATTTGCGTTATTATTAAGAGAAAAATAAAATAACTAAATATATAACTTAATTTTTAATGATGAATTTTCTCCCACACTGCTAACTACTTACGAATTTCAAAAACTTTCAGCATTATAGTTCAGTTAACGCATGTAAGTATGGCAACAACGCAATGGATCAGAATAAACCGTGTGATATTATATTTGCTGTATATTGGATCAGAATGGACTGTCGTCATTAGGATTGACATGATATGTGTATATACATAAAAATTTTACTATTGAATTTTAGAGTATATATTGCTCACAACGCTACCTAATGTAACAAATAAAAGATATACGGAAACAGCTAAATAATAATTTAGTTCCTGCGGCTTATACTGGCCTGGATTCGAATTGTATGAAATAACAATTGGATCGAGAATGATAGAAAGATGTATATATATATATATATATATATATATATATATATATATATATATATATATATATTTATATTTATATTTACTTATTAATTCGTGTTAAATAGAAACAGCACCGTAATATATTGTACGTTCTAAGCCCGTTAAATAATATTTACGGTACTTATTTCGAAACTCCTGACTCGGCTCCTTCGTCGCCTCATCCGAAAACATCTTCGTACCATAGAAATTCATTTACCGGACTTCTGAGGTAATTAAAAATTACCGTCCACTATATTTAAAAAAATCGAAACGAATATAGTCTTTACTTCGTGTTTTGACTATTTTGTATTTATGTTGTTACGTGTAGAGCAAATTTGGATTTTAATAAAAAAATATAGCTACGGATAACAATGAAATGAGTTGATCAAATTTTGGTACAAATCATTCAACCAGAAATAGATATTTACTCATATTAATTTTAAGCTACAAACATCAGATTGCTATATATGTAATTATTTAATTCATGTAAAAAAAAGGTCAAAGATAATACACTAAAAGTACTCTCTACTATAAACTAGGTTATAAATGCAAATAAAGGTGTAAAACAATTTATTTAATATCGTTCGAAATCGGTAGACATCAGCAAACAAGTTTAAAAATAATAGCAATCGATAATAAAACCTATCCTTCTAATTTCGAAAACAAAAATTATTTTGTCTGTGTGATAAGCCGCGTCTACGGTCAAAACCTTATCAGACAAATGAGTCACGATCTGAGAAAAATCTGAGAATCAAATTTAAACACGCACATGCGTAGTGAGCCCGTAGTCACGTGGCCAGTTAAGAGCGAAGTGTAAAGGCAGTTGTGTAATTTTCGCGCTTTAAACATACGGATAGAGTTGCTGAGCGCTGAACGTTGCTATGCTTCAGTAGACAGTAGACAGTCGCGTGTACACAACAATCAACAAAAGCGCGCGGTTTTGTCGGCAACAATTGACTGCTAATCAACGCAACCACGATTTTCACGAGTAAGTTTTTGTTTTTTATGTTTTTACTACTTTTTTATCGATAATGTTATATTTTTATCAGTTATAGATAAACTGATTAATATTCATACAAATTATAATTTTAGATTATATTTTTGAGATTTTTCAATAACAATTTTTTGCTTTAAACTCTAACAAAAAGTTTTAAAATAATACAGGTAGTTTTACAAAGTTTTAACAGGTATATTGTAAAGGTAATTGCAAGATATTGTTTGCGCATAGTTCATTAACGATTGTAATTATAAAAATGCTAATTCAAGGTGGATATGTCACAATTTATAAAAAATAATATTTTTTTATGAACTTATTTATAGTTGGTTATCACAAATAAATAATTAATCTAAAACAAACATTGAGAATGTCATAGGTCAGTATTTTGCATTTGGTATCGCTCCAAAGGTATAACAGATTACCAGGGGCGTACATTGGGGTAATTTTTTAAGCATATTTTTTAATAATTAACCCTATAAACTTTTGTATTTAAAGCTACATCTTTACAATAATATATACATAATTTATTCGTAGAAACAATTTAAACCACGAAAAAAACATTTCCTGCCTTACAGAAAAATATTTTATCTACGCCTATGATGTGGCCAGTAAAGATGATACGATTTAAACATATTTGTTTATATTATATTGTTTTATACAAGGGAAAGTATAATATTACACTATGTACTAAAATCCTTGAAATTTTATGTTAAATGTGGTATACAATTACAATCTTTTTATGAATATACAATGTTTTATCATTTACATGCATTTTATGCAAAAAACATGTATTCCATGATTAATAAATAATATTACATACATGATTATTGTTTAACATAGTCTAGACAAAAATAATCATAAGTTATACAAGGCTTAAAGACCCAATTTAAAAGGATAAAAATAAATAAAATTTGAACTCGCTCTCTAAACGAACTCTACGAATGTTATGTCAAATATTTCATCGTACAATTATTTAGATATTTATTTAGTGCGTTACATTTGTTTCAATTGATAAAAATCAACGTTTGAAGACAATTTGTTTGAGATATTTTTCCAGTGGTTGCTACTGGTAATGTTCTCCAAACAAGAGAATAAAATAAAAAAAAAATAGCAGCAGCCATTAAAATACAGGTGATCAATCGCAAGTGATAGTTACGTCATTGTTGCCAACAGTCGAATATCTGAATTTGATTCAACAAAAGTCACTACAAGTCACTAACTTCAGAAAATCATTTATGAATTGAAATATTTGAAGGGAAAGGAAAAAGGGAACAATTATACTTAAAATATTAATATAAAAAATACTTTGGATTATTCATAATTAAATCTAAAAAAACTTATCTAAATAAATGAGTTTGAGTTCATTATCAGGAATATTTTTTTATTGCTGACATCAGTTGACTTAATATAAATTAAAAATAAAATAACCGGTGGATGACAAATTAGTAAAAACACTAGTTTCAGACATGTCTGAAAGCAACAATTTTTGTTTGAAATTGTCATTTCAAAACACTAGAATTAGTGATAAAATCACTAAATTGGCAACACGATGTCACGTGATATGCGTAATTCTCAAATTTTATTCCGCGGAAATAAGTTTTGCCATTTACGATTATGCATTGTTTTTATTTATTGTCTTGTCAAAGTGCTGTCAATGCTTCAATATACCTTACATTTATTTATTTTGAACATTTTTGGTTATTAGTTTAAAAAAATAAATAATATATGTTTTAAATATAATGAAATTACAAAAATGAAAATTGTTTTTATTAAAAACTTGCAAGCCCATGAACTTCCAGAAAATTGCCGGTCACGTGCGATTGGTCAGCCTTTATTAGGCGGCAAATTCAAACTATAAACATAGATACCTGCACTTTCTTGTTTGTAATTCATTTTTAAAATTAAACAAATTCTGTATTATTAGTGTACTACGATTCACGTACGATTATTGTTTTATACAATGACTATGCGAACGAAAAACACAAATAAGTTTATCCAAAACATGAAAATACGTTTCTAAAAATATTCATAGCAGTGCGACTCCAAAAAGATGCATTTTTAACGAGATAACACCAACATATTAATAAATATGATATTTGTATGCATCATAACTAAATAAATAATTTTTATCTCAGAAAAATAAAACTGTTATCTTTAATTGTCTCTTAAATTCTGAGGTAATAATTCGCACTTTTCACATGTGCGTGCTCTGATTCAGAGGTCAAAAATCAAAGTGTACTTTTTTGTAGGATATAAATTTAATAAATGCTGTCATTGGGCTGTATGTAGTCATGATTACTGAATACAGTTTTAGTTTGTCAATCACTATGGTCGCGAAAAGTGATCTTGGTTGTTCCTTCCCCGATCAGGAGAATAATTGTCTCGATTATAATAATCAACAGTAAGTAAATATGATTTAAATAAAACACATTTCTAATAGTTATTTCAAATAAAAACGAATTCACGATATTTATTTTTTTGCTGTTGTTCAAATAATAATTAGTGGAAATTTAATTTTACTTATTTTTTGACTTTTAATTTAGATATTTTCCCGGTAGCACAAAATTTTTAATAAATAAAAATAAACTTTATACTCTATTTTACATTATCAACAAACTAAACTCTTCAACTGTCAAACAAAACCGTCGAATATTACCAACCTTTAGTAATAAACTTTTTTTTCGAAATCGATACTAAAGTACATGATATTACTGAAATAAATTGTGAAAAGAATATGTCAACCGCCGGGATTTGAACCCGAGACCTACATCTTGCCGGGATGTTGCTCTACCAACTGAGCTACAGCTACATGATATTACTCCGCGAATTTAGCCAAAGTAGAAGCTTAAATAAAAAAAACCCTTATGTCAAAATTTGACTTTACAGACTCATTTTTCAAACTGAATTAACCTTATTTTAATAGTATTATACTTTTATACCAAAAATAACAAACATATCATTCTATAATATTATTGGTGATTTATTTACCTTTGATAATAATAATAAAGACGACGTCTAAGCAGGTGTAAACATAAATGATTATTAAAAGAAATATTTGACACTTTGTCAGTTCATTTGTTATCACAGCCATCCCCGTATCTATAGCTAGCTGACATTTTACAAACACATAAAGCTATTTATTTATGTTTTTAATTAATAATTTAACGTTTTCGGAAAAAATATAATGTATATCTAAGGACTAAAGTATTTTTTTTTTTTACTCACATGGTTTATTTTCCTCGGCTATCGCCTCGTAGAATAAAAAACATACTTTAGTCCCTTGATATACAAATAACTATTATTGATGTATAATTTATTTAACAGTAAATATGTATTTGTTTCAACAAAAACTTTATTTTCAGTTTTTTTTTTTTGACTTTAGTTATTTTCTTGATATCTCAAGTTTTATAAAGAATACCGAAATTTATAATCTATTTTCTTACAATTTTGAAAAGAATACATCATCGCATATGTCAACCTAATAATAAAATAATTTTGTAAATAATTTAAGAAACTGAAAAGTTTGAACTGTTGTCATAACTTGACTCTTTTTTATAGTATATATCATGAAATATTTGTAAATAAAAATGTTTGCATATATTGACGAATGTATGTTTATATCCTAATTTATTTTTTATGAACTTGACATATAATTTGTAACATCTGCCAAAATAATATTTTAAAGTTATATTTCATATTTTTTCTGATACTAGATTTAGACTCAATGTATTTGGTGTTAGCTATCTATATTATCTAATTTATTATCATTTTATCTAATATTTATACATTAAAGAACACCTGAGCATTTAAACTGATCAAGTAAAAAAACAACGGCAAAATTATTACAACCTACTATAAGCTCCATATGAAAAATTAAAGTTGGCACAGATAACTTAAAAACGATAAGCGATAAAAAAAATGAAAATCCCCTTAAATTTATTATAAAAAAGTGTATGAAGAAGGTGCACACCAAAATCGCCTAATATTTTAATTTTGGAAGTTATGCATTTTTCTAGAAAAACAAAGACATCGTTAAAATGTTTTACCATTCTCGAGATTACCATACGTAACCCAGTCATTTGGGACATCTTCTATTTGAAAAAAATGAAATATAATGATGTAACTGTACTTTTTTTTTTTCTTGAAATATAATTTTTACTTCGTGTGAAGTTATCAACGCATGGATGCCAGATCCCAAATATTGTGGTTATGTGCGTTTGTAGTTTTTAAAGTGGACAGTCTGTGATTTAAAGCATTGTAAGGCATGTGCGTGCCACTATATTTGCAGAGGAATATTAAATTTATCTGTAGGGTATATAATAACATTATATTTGACGTTTGAAACGAAGTGAAGTTGGGTAAGAACCCTGATACCTCCCTTGACAAGTGAAGTGAGATAATTCAGCCATGTTATCAAGGATATCATTTTTAATAACAGAAAAATAAAAATAAATACTGGTTTAATATTTTTCTTTATTCTATCGATTAAAGACCTCTTTGAAAAAATTGTTAACATATGATTTTTGTTTCAGAATAAAAGCAATAGAAAACACAAATCACACAATGGAAGAAGAAAAATATCAGCCGACATTAGTAAGTAGTTTCATAAGTTGGCCTTGATAAAATTCATCTTAAATGTAACTAATTAAGTAATGCAGTCGAAGACTTCAACATGACTTAATTTGATAACTTATCATGTACCTTTAGCATCGGAGATTTTTTATTGAAAATATTTTTTTATTATTTTTTTTTATTTCATAGATAACTTTCTTTAAACCGCTTTGTATTTATAAATATTTTTCATAAAAACAATAAAAAGCATTTCTTTGTTTACAAGTTATTTGTATAGTAATACGTCTTCGATAATATGCTGTTAATAACATGTCCAACATCTTGTTTTGAATGAAGAAAAATATGAAAATTGCTACACTTAAATAATCTAAGAACGGAAATAAACAGTCAAGATTTTGAACAACGCGTAAGTGTCCGCCTTGCAAATTAACATGCTTATTTTGCAAAAGCAGGGACGGACTCAAGATAATTTCAAATTTAAAATACACTTCCTCCAAATTATTTAATAGTATATTACGTAACAAGAGTTGTAAGATGCATATTACGCACGAAGTGGAAAAGTGACAGTTTTCATTATTGACCTATAATAGATCAATAACAATTTATAATAAATGAATATTAATTTCCGAATTTTAATAAAGCATACGAAGTGAAAGATACAAAATGTGAATTTATAAAATATGTATTAGTTTTTCAATTTATAATATATTTCACAGTCAATATTTCGATACGTATTCCAAATTATTTGGAAACAACATGTGTTGGAAGTTATACACTTGGAAAATTATATTATCAATTATTTATACGTACATTTGATAACACTTTGTGAACAGGTGTATGGAATAGAATAAGTAAACGGGATTTTCTGTAAGTTGTTTAATCAAATGAATAGTTATTATTAAACGGAATGTTTAACACATGAGGCGTGAGATTAAAAAAAACATACAAAATTGCTATGGAGTTTTATTTTAACACTTAGTCGACGTCGTCAAGCCCTCTCAACAACTTTATTATTTATTTACTTCAAAACTACACATAATTAATAATTTAAGAAAAAACCCAAACTAGTGGAGTTATGTTTTGAACTAAATAATATACTTAAACTTTTTTTGAATTAGGAATGGAGTTTGACATTTCATGATGGTAATAACGGTTATAAATTTCGGGCTAACTTTATCTGAAGTTAGTAATTAAGTCCCTTTTATGAATTCGAAACAGAGTCAAAAACGGTAATAAATATGGATTTAGTGGCTAATCCATTTTACGTATCTGGGTGTTAAGAATTAATTTAGCACTTAATCACAGAATAGTTACATACAGAAGCGACACTCCGTGTCGGTACCTTTCATGTTCTCCTTTTCAGTTCTATGACCTTGAAGCATTGTGTAGACCTTTAAATTTGAGCTCTCTCTCTAAGATGTGAGGAAACTTTCCGATTTTAAACAATTAGCCCTTTAAATTTGTGCACATTCTCCATCACTCCCTAATTTTCGTTTCTCTGTCTTACTGTCGCTTCTGTGTAAACCTGTTCTGTGACTTAATCTAGTACATACTAAAAATTGTTACACTTATTTCATTTATAGTGTACAATTTATTTATTATATTCATTATTAATTCATTATCTTCTTGATAAGTATATTAACAAAAATGTATTTGTTGCTTAGCAACGCTTATTTACTTTTCACGCTCTTAACAAATTTTCGGAAGATATAAAGTGCCAGATAGGCTATATCTATTAAACGTCCTACAGTATTGCATCATTTATAAATATTTGAAAAAAAGCAGAACTAATATCACCCAAAATGGGTAATAAGTCATAAATGAAATATATATTTATTATTTATAATTTTGTTCTACTTCTTCGTATTGTAGTAAGAAATACATTTACTTTGCACATTACAATAAGGAGTTCATATTTCTTGTATACTATCATTATCAAATATACAAACAAGTTTGTTTACAGTCAGTATTGTGTATTTAAATTTGCCGATAGATTTAAATTAAACAATTACTTCAGTCGCAAACGTAGTACGGATAAACACTGACAGTGTAGTGTATTTTAACTAGGGGTAATTTAAATCCAAGCCCCATGTGCCCTCCCCTTGAGTACGCCCCTGAACATTTAAATCGCATTTGAAAACAAAACTATGTTTTAATTTTAAATAGTTTGCATTTTATTTCCGTCGACAAAATTAAGAATGCAGTAAACAATTTGAGAACTAGTTCTAGGAGAAAAGAATAGCTGAGTGTAGATGTGATTATTTTTTTGCATTTTAGATACAAAAAGCGTACTCATCAACGTGCGAGCTGATTTCTGAGACCGCCGAATACTTGGCCAGCTTCTCTCTAGGACAAACCGTGTTACGTCAAACGGATCGCGCCCTTTGGACAGTGGAAAAATGCGCAGAATGGTCCGTTCCAACTCAGCCTCCCAACAAACGTAAGTAACAAATACCTAACATAGACGAAAAATCAATTAGGATGTTACCGTGCATGGTTTTAAATGAGGAAGTTTAGTGTGTTTAAATTTTTTATATTTTATTAAGATTGTCTTCAAAAGTGACATTTCTATGTTATATTTCGATCAAAGATGCCTAAATTTCTTAAAAAATTAAATTTTGTAAAATACTGACGTCACAGAAGTAAACGGAAAAAGTGTAGCCTACCTTATGCATCGCACGCTTGGTTTCCATGGCAACAATAAGTTTTGCTTCAATCTACGACATACGTTCAAAAAGTCATAACTTACTTGTAACGTCACGAAATTTCAATAATAAATAATTCATTATAAATAAATGAGAATATAATTTTAACTTTCATTTACATTTTAAGTTATAATTATTCATATATTTACGATTAACAAATATTTCATATGTAATTTCAATCACGGTAAACTTCTCCATTCGCATAGTCTACCTGCAGTTAATGTCGAAGTTTTTTTTATCCTAAAATTGCACAGACTAGGCTTTATAGTGTAAGGTAAAATTGGGGTAACCCGAAATGTACAAACTAAACATCCTGTTATACTTACTCCATAATAATGACGTTTTTTCAAGACACCTTAGTTAAAGATTTTCATTTTGGAACCTAAATATCTCTCACTTCTTATTATTTCATGTGTTCAATGGTAAAGAATTTGGTTCGGCAAGATTTGAACTCAGGTACTCAGATCTACAGTTACTAGATCAGGCATCTCCTTTTCTAATATTCTAATATAATTTTTTAATCCATAGAAATAAATTATTAACATAAATATTACGACGACTTACTTATCTGACAACATTTTTCAAGTGAACGGTGGACGGTTTTATATTATAGTCAATGAATATGTAATATGTTTATTATTCATGAGAATGAAGTTTGCAACACGAGCGAAAACAAGTGTTGTAAATCATTCGAGTGAGTAATAGCCATTACATAGAATACTATACTTTTTCTGTGACTATGAAATGATATAGATTTTGAATTACATTATGTATAAATTTTGACAGATAATTAACAATACTGATTGGCTTTAATAGTGTTGAAATACACATGATTAAACAGTAGAAGAAAAAATAATTTTACATTCAAATTCAACTTAATTTTAATGAATATAGAATATACTGAACTACTATAAAATGTTAAATATTTATAAACAAATTTTTAAATTATAAAAGAAGATATGTTTTTGTAACACTTACATGAGAGCTATTATTTTATTTCTAAAATCGGAGTATTTTTTAACGTGATACTTGGGGATTTATCATATCCATGGTTACGACTTGATATTTGATTGACAGCAATGTATTTTACAGTAGTATTAAACTTCAATATTCTAAAAAATTATAAAATAAAGAACTAATAAACCAAGTAACAAAAAAAGTTAGTACAATAATGAACAATTAAATTTTCAAAAATCCATCCATTAATCATCACTGAGACTCAATCTGCTATAAAACTTGAATTACATATGATAATACTTGGACAATTGTAATATGTTGAGAAATGTTTTGAATTTAAACTTTTCATTGATCTAAATTTTGAAGATTTTCTCCAGTACAATCTTCTGATTTTAAAGGTCAATAAAAAAATCTAGATATGTAAGATCTTCCTATAAAGTTATTAATGATTCTTAAAATTGATGTTGCACTTGGTGTAGACCCAAAAAAACAAATGTCAAATTCATTCCTTATGTTTAATTTCAATGAGACAAGCAAATATACATTGTTGTCAGTCAAATATCAAGTCGTAACTATAGATATGATAAATCCCATGTTTCACGTTAAAAAATACTCACCGTATGTTACATATTACACCTACTTATCAATTTTTCACATATTGTTGGGTAGCAACACAAAAATTTCATTCATTTATTTCATGTGTGCTACTAGGGTTTTTTTTTAATAAAAATAATATGTTTAATATTTATTTAAACATTATACATAAAAAACTGAAAATAAATGATCAAAAAAACTTAAAACATAAAATAAGACTTTTATTAAACACCAAACTATTTATAATGTGATTTTTTAAAAATTCTAATGTAAGTAAAAAATTTAAAAATAAATATTTTAAAACTGTTTTATTGGAAAACCGTGAAATGAAGTAGTTTTTTTTTTATTTGATCCAAATATCATGTGTAACTTGATTATCTTATGCCTTTTTTGTTGAATCGTACTTTCCACCTTGACAATGGAACTTGAAAATATGCATCCTGGTTACAGCTGGCGCCAGGTAAAGTTCAAAACACGCTTCCTGGCGCTGAGAAAACTTGAACTTTGAGTTACATTTCAAACAGATTGACAATTAAAAGATAATAGTATTAATTAATATAGTAGAAATGAAATAGTTGTTTATATTTCGTCTACAGAGACATTAAAATAGAAAGTATGTTTGTACTTTGCACGGAAGTACTAAAATAGATGATATTTTTAGATGTCGCATTGACATTAATTTATTTTAAACACTCATAATATCTCATTTTAGTCACCTGTAACGCTCTGTAAATATCGACATTGAAATTCAATGCATCCTTTTGAAATTCAATATTGTGAATATTTATAGGTATTATTAAATCAGTAAACAAATAAATAAAATAAATAAACTAGATCATAATTAAGTTCCGGATCAACTACAAAATATCAACATGTCAATTAATCAAATATGTTCCATATATGTTTTGAAATCAGCAACAACTGGCAATAATAAAACATATGGATACTGTAAAATAATTTCCAAATTGTAAATATTTTCTTTTTCAAAAAAAAAAATAGTAAGAATTGTGACGGAATGTACATTTTATGACGTCATATTGGCAATGCAAGGGTTCTTATTGGCTAGAAACAAACTTCAGCACTGAAGCGGTTTAAAGCAGAACTATCAACTGTCAGTTTGACGTTTAAGTTTATGTTTGTTTAGTTTGACTATAAAGTATTTATTCATTTTCCTACTTCCGTTTAATACGATACTCTTTATTTCCTTAATTTCATTAGATTATTGATTCACGCGAAATTAAATTGGAAAATATTCATATATAGAAACATTGACAGCTACAAAAATAGAATATTTAGTTCTTATTATTTTTACAAATATTAATAGCATAATTACTACATTTATTAGATTCACGAAGACTAATATTTTACAATTAAAAAAAAACTTAAAGGATACCTTTATTTTATATCGTTTATCTGTTTATAACCAACAATTTTGTTATAGTAACTTAGTAATGCACAAAATTAAGCAATCCTTGGTATTGTCTTTTTTGTTTATTTTGCAAATGTCATCAAAATGTCAAAAATTCATAATTTTAAATATATTTTTGTTCTTATTCAATCGGAATTAGAATTAAAAAAAATATTGTATGAAACATTTAAGGAAACTGGGTGGTTATTTAACTTCTGTTGTTACAAAACTCGTCTTCGTCTCGTTTTGCAATTTTTGCATGCGTTAAATAACCACCTTTGTTTCCTTACTTATTACATAAATAGCTATTTTGGGATTTTAATAAATTGCGGATACTCTCTCTCTTGATAGATAGAGCGAAATTATAAGAGTACAAAGTTGTTCCAAATTAAAATCTACATCAGATAAGATCATAATTGATGTAACAGCACGTTTGCAGCACGAGATACATTAAATATAAAATTTAATACTTTCGGTAAAAATATTCATGTGACAGATTAGTGAAGTATTATAGATTATAATTTTTATTGTCTGTATTTTAATATTATGAATTTAGATTCTTTTTCTTAAATAATATACAAATATTACAAAAATATAAAGACATATCATTAACTGTCACAACTGACAAGTAGATATTTAATTTAATTTAATTAATACCTGATGAACATTGGCATTATTTTTTAGAAGTCATAGGCTTAAAATTTCCCTTTGTCTTCTGCTCATAAGGATAGCAAATATATACCTAAAGTATACCTGGGTATTGAGCAAATAGTAAGCATTTAAAACTTAAAGAAATAAATTTGTTGAAAATTATACCAATGTAGGATAGGATTAATAAATTGTTACTAAAATTACAACCAAAAAATTTAATAATAAAAATTAAAAATTTCAACAATCAAACCAGGAATTGTTTGCGATAAAAATTGTTTAACATCTTGCAACATCTGGTTTTGACCCGGACTTTTGGTAAAAAATTATCAGATGCAGCTCTGAATTATTATGCCTGATTTTTTCGGAATATTATAAAGTCATCAGTGTAATCACCTTCTCCATAAAACGATGACAAAATAAATGAAAATAATTTTCAAGTGACCTTCCTTATCAGAAAGTATATCATAATATTTAATTCATTTCTATATTTGTTGATGGTTCATCTGAAGTTGTTACATATTTCACTGATGATTCCATTCCATTCGATATGTTTACAACAAATTGTAAATAAAAACAAAACTTTAGATTCTTCATTTATTAATTAGTTATTAATTGCGTTGCTTAGCATTTATCTTACCACATACTTATGTTTCTCATTCCATAGGTCACTAGACGATCTTATTTTGTACCAATTAGACAAATCTTAGATTTTTACAGTAATTGGGAGTTTTTTTACGATAACTACAATAATTATTTTATTCGAAATAATCAGAAAAAAATTCAGGAAATTGATGACACTACTAAATTTTGATAATTTTTGTTACTAGTTTTGCAATTCTTGTAAAAATTATCTTATATTTTATGACTCGATGTTATAATTAAGTAATTATTTACATTCCTTATAATTAAATAAATGAATACGGTCAAACTTTTATATGTTGGGGTATCTAAATGTGTTAAAAATATGATAAAATCCTTTTCTTCTTAATTTAAATTATTTCCTTTTACAATTCATTAAAATTAATAGTATAATAAGTATTAATAATGATCGTAGACATTGCTCGATCGAATTTAAATGTATTAATTTGTAAATATATATTGGAGACTTTAAAAGACCGCGATTTTTTCGATTGACAAGTGAAAAATTCCGCCATCCAGTCTGACGAATGAACTTGAAGAACACAACGGGCGTGACCTTGAGTCACAGTAAACTTCAGTTGTGTACTTTTAAAGTGTTATAATTGAACTTATGTCTTATGTATTAACTTTTATTATTTCTTTTACATATGTAACAGAATTATTTACGAGATTAGTGCATAAATTACCTGTTATGTGTAATTTGTTAAAAATTTACATCACTAGCGCCACTGCTACTCTCAAACAGTTTTTATTTGAATATAAGTATCATTTTTAAACTTATATAATTTAAATACACGAGCAATTTTTAAGAATGTGGACTTATACTGTATTGTAATATTAATTTATTTTTTATAAATTTAATATAGAAATAGCATAGACTCCAAGAACAATTTGTTCCACGAAGAAAACAGTTCGACAAGAAAATCCATATTAGTGACGTTACATTGATTATTTCAAATTTTAAAAGTCTGTAACTCGCTTATTAATACAAACATTTTCATCGAATTTTCTTACTGTCCCTCATATTTTAAAATGAAATTATAAAAAAAATTACAGAAACCACTATTGTTTGAAAGAGGAGCGAATTTTTTTTCTGTACGATCTAAATTAAATTTCCCTTACCAGTAAAAATCCAAAATGTGGTGTATTAAAATTCATTAATTGACAAGTGAAGTCCATTTTCATGGTATTTTTCAATCATTCGTTTCATTTTGTAATATGTCAAAGTCTTGTCATTTAATGGTTGTGTTTTTGTATAATAAGTGCGGAAATAATTTGCAAGGTACTAATATTATTTATCAGTAATTGTTTTACTATTTTTTTTTTACTAACTACCAGGGCCGGCGGCAAAAAATGACCCATTTTAGAATTTTTTTAGATCTTGTTTCATATTTCGAACTGTTCTATTAAAAGGAAAAAATGTATGCTTCGAATATTAAACATTTATTTATCTAAATTGTAAAGTCATTTAAAATTGGTTGTCAGTAAGGTCGCTATTATTTAACAATTATTAATTTTATAAACTCACTTTTAAAATATATCTTTTGTAAAGAAATGTTTTCTTCGCATATTTGTTCTTTAAAGTATATATGGATGCTCTGATTTCAAAACCTGCAATCCTATTATGCCTTTTCGATTTTATCCTGTCACTTTATCTCTAACTTCTATTTATTTTCAAAACCTATAACTTCATATCAAAGTTGTGTAGAGTTAAAACAAACCAATCAACAGTATTAAACCAAAAATTGTGTTGACAAATGCGAAATATCCCAAAAATATTCATTTTTGTCCCCAAAATTTCGATTTTGGGAAATAGTGTAAATTAATAGATCTCGACGAGCATATTTCAAATTTTTAAATGAAATTTAATTATGTCTGTTCGTTCCTGAGATATTTGCGGTCAAATTTGCACCAAAAAAAGTGTATTTTTTGGCCGTATCTCTAAAATGGGAAGAGATACAATCACAGCAATTATAGCAGTCGATTCTACGGGAAAAGTTACATAAAGAAATGTTTTCTCCGCGTATACGTTTTTTGGAACGATTAGGTGAATATGAGAAAATCGAAAAAAAAGCCAAAAATACATATCGTAGAAATAGAAGTTCTATAAAACATCCTAATTATTCAAAAATTAACCATGGGGAAAGACAATACTCACTGTATTTATTAATATAATTGTTATTTCTGGAAATTTGATTATAATTTTATGATAGCATTTTTTCCTTGTTACATGTATCAGTTCGCGACTTCCTTGAAACTGTTCATATTTCTAAATACAGGATAATTCAGCACGAGTATGCCAAAATAAAAAAATATACTGGGGAAGTCATTTTAAGTAAAAAAAATGTTATATGTAGTTATATCCGGAAACTTTTCGTTACATAGTTATAGCCTTTTGAAGGTGCACCTAATCAGACACTTTTTTATTTTTATTTTGAAATTTGGTATGAGAATACTACTTATTTAGATGCATAATTATACTTTCTTTTGTTTATATATCTCAATCAAAGGCGTCTTATATGGGGAGTCATGAAAATTTTTATAGTTAGTTTTTGTTTTTTGTAGTAATCACAGTTATGAGATAAAAAATTAAAAAAGAATCAAGTTAATGTAAAAGTTAATTGTTTTTTTTTATCTTATAACTCTCATAAAATGTTTTTTATCGTCGTTTTTCAACATAAAATCTGTTAATACTAATTGTATTAAGTATTAATATATTTTTCACTTAACATTTCCAAAAAAATTTAACTTCTATGAGATATTTTAAATTATATTTAATAATGCTTATGGTTTAAAACGTCAAAGGCTAATTTAATTAATAATAAAATATGGAACTATAAAGCCCAAATTTTATTTATTTTTCAATGTACCTTATATTGATGCCCGTATATTTTTTTGCACTTCTGGGAAGAAATTAATACTTTACTACTCATTTTCGAAGACTGAAGTAGTACCTTTTACGCCGAAGGATTAAATTAGTAAACAAGCATTATATTACCACAGAAATAAATACGTAAATGTATGTAACCTAGTCTAGATTACCAGAAAAATGTATATAATAATGTTTTGTTCTCAAAGCTGTCATCATGTACCTATTTGACAGTTACATAAATATAAACAAATAATTATTATTTTAAAATGTATATGCGGAAGTGCAAAAAATAATCAATATCCCAAAGGACTAACTTGACTTTAATCGCCTACGGCTCGTGAAATAAATCTCACACTCAGGATTACATCATGCACTTTAGTCCCTCCGTGTATATTATTTTTTATTTTTTCACTTTTTTTTAAGTATTTTAAATCATGTTTTTTTTTAATTTTTAATGTATTTAAGTATTACTACACTTCTTAATTGTTTTAAGAAGCAATATAAATATTTTATTTCATAAATGAAAACGAAATCTGTAATAAAATCAAAACGATTCATCTGCATAAAGCTCGTTTGACACGGTGATTAAAATTGCACTTATTTCAATATGGAATTAAATACGATAATAATTTAATGTTAGAAGTAAGTTTTGAAATTAAACTACGTATGCAACAGATAAAAGATTTTGTATTAAAACAATGTTGTAGGCATGCGCAGTAACTGATTTTATTTTGACATTTCATATAACCATACAACTAGTAAGTAACCTAATTACTAATTACTTAATAAATTAATAAAATTTAAAAATAGAATAACTTCCAATAACAAAAGAACTATTTGGTGCAGAAATTGGTTACGGAGAAGGGAAACTGGAAAAGGGATGTTAAATATGTTTAATCGTGAACTTCTACCTGAGGATCCTTCTTCGTATAAAAATTATTTACGACTTGACAAATGAGCAGTTTCAGAATCTGCTTGATTTTATAAAAAAAATGACATTACAAAAACTGATATTTTCATGCGCAACAACAGATATTTTTCTGTTTGACCAATGAGAAATGACAAGATCACTGCGCACTCGTTCGCGCAATTTTAATACGAGAAAATAGCGCATGTTCTAATTTTTCGTACTGAATTCAGTATTTAAATAAATTTATAATATGATACGATACTTATTTTGTAAGTTTTAATTCTCATACTTAAATGAATTCATTTTTAATTATCGTGTCAAACGAGCTTAAAACTAGGAAGAGTAACAAAGATTTTTTTTACTTTTAATTACATATTTAAATACTTATATTTTCCTTCTGTTATATGAGAATTAAAATGATAAAATACCATTTAAATTTAAGATATTATTATATATAGAATATATTTTAATTATTATTAATTCTTTCGTAGAAAATAGTCAAATTCTTATTATAATTATTAAATTTTTTATCTTTTATAAAAATCAAAGATTTTTATTAAAAAAAAATTAGTTGATTTATAATTACTTTTTATACAAGACGATAAAATAATATTTTATTGACAAGCGGAAAGTGTTAATTCACGAGCGATATAATCACGAGTGAATTATTTTTCGCGAGTCGATAATTTAATTTTATCGTCGTGTATAAAATTCTAATTTTTTCTATAGCAGGTTTTGAAGAGAAAAGAATTAGAAAAATTAAATTAATATTTAAGAACAATTTTAAAATGTTAGTAGTGTGCGTTGTTATGGAAATGTACTTCTAATAAACAAAAGTTAAAGTACTTTATCTACCCTTGCTGTTAAAGTGTTACTTTATCTATCCTTGCGGTTAAAGTGCTACTTTATCCACTATTTTGAGTTGATAAAATCATAACATCTGCTATAGAAAAAAATAATAATTTAAATCGTAATTGAAATCAAATGATATAATCAGACCAACCCTGCTACAAATGACCCAAGAAAGACAAACCCCAAAATAAATATACTATTTCATTTCAGACCACCACCAGAACGGCACTTTTGGCAAACCAGGTCCCCTAATCCGTCCCTTACCATGGATCTTCTTCCTTCCGATGTTGATAACTCTTCGTTGCTTCCGCTTATCCCTCAACATCGCTTCTTTTCTACTTGGGTTTGAGAGCGTGAAGGCCATCAGCATGGTTCGTTTCATCCAAGTCCGGAGACGAAAGATCCGAGCGCTCAAGTTCTTAGGCCTGAGGAGAATAAGGCAGCACAAGATGGCGAGGGAACACTCAGCGAAGAATAGAATGACAGTACGGGAGAGATTCTATAATGTCATGTCAAGGGCCATGTGTTTCCGGGTTACTAATAGTGATCTCTATGAGGAAATTACAGTCAAGAAAGAAGAACTGGAAGTAAGTAAATATTTATGCCAGTAGCACAGAATAGTCATATACAGAAGCGACACTACGTGTCGGTGCCTTTCATGTTACCCTATTCGGTTCTATGACCTTGGAGCATTGTGTAGACCTTTAAATTTGTTGACTTCTCCTATCTCTCCCTAAGATGTGACGAAACTTCTTGATTTTAAACAATGAGCCCTTTAAATTTGTTGACTTTCCCCATCTCTCTCCAATTTTCGTTTCTCTGTCTTATTGTCGCTTCTGTATAAACCTATTCTGTGCCAGTAGTGCAAACATAGCATTATACTTTAATTGGGTATTTCCAAGGACTAAAAAATTTTGGGGTTCGGTTACGGTTAACGGTATTTACTTTAATAAAAATTCGGTTTCGGTTTCGGTTATTGGTAACGGTTTTTTGAAAATATTATATTGATTTCCGTTTCTGTTAAAATAAACAAATAAATTTGTGTTTCGTTACGGTTTCGGTTAAAATTGTAAGTTGTGATCTAAAAATAAAAATTGCACTTCAAATATAACTAGGTATAAATTAAAGTTTTCACATTAAAGTTCGAACGTTTATTTATTTATATTTATACTGATTATAATACCGATATTTTTACGGTTACAGAATAAATTTATTTTTCTTATCGGTTTCCGGTTGCCATATTTGAAGAAATAAAATACAGGTTTCGGTTTTTGGTTACGGTTTCATAAAAAGTCAAATATCGGTGCTGTTTTTGATTACAGTTTCGTTACGAGTATTTCACAACATTTTGATTTTTTATATGATATTCTTTAAAAAAAATAATATACTAATAACGTCTGATTTTTCCTATTATGGTTTGACGCGTTTGAAAGTTGGTAAAGTGGACAGTTTGTGTTTTAAAGCATTGTAAGGCTTTTATGTGCCACTATATTTGCAGAAGATTATTCAATTTGTCAGTTTGGAAGTTAAAACATTATATTTGACGGTTGAAACGAAGTGAAGTTGGGTAAGAACCTTGATACGTCACATGACAAGGGGGAAGTGGGCTAATTCAGCCGCGTTTTGAAGGATATCATTTTTAATAGCAGTTTTTTCATTATTAAAAGTCAATTTGGGGAAAAATAAAAATACGGATCTAACATTCTTTATTATTCTAATAATTAAAGCTAAAAATAAGAAAACCGTGCAAGATCTCATTAAATCGTCTGGGAAACCACTAGATGGCAGCCGAGTAGCAAATGAAAAATACGCTTGTCAAGAATGTTGTTTTGTACTCAAATATGTAAATAATTCGAAGAATAAATATGTACATAAAATTCAAAATGTAAATAAAAACACAGTTCGGATTACTGCTTTACCATCTAGCGGCTTTTCAACTAACAAGACAACAAATACATCAATTCTTTGGCACTATACCAAATCGTTTCAAAACGATGCAAACTTTAATTGTGATTTACAAATTAATATAAACATATTATTCATTACAGAATTTTTTTTATTATTATGCAACTTACCTATAGGTACTAATAATAACAATTTACAAAATGTAAAATTCAGGAACCTAAAGGCCCACTTGTTACTTGTTAATTTTTTTTTGGTTCCTAAATAATTCTTTAAAAAAAAAACTAAATAATTTTAGAGAAAGCGCAATCTAATACTCGTATAGAAAGAAATAATATTTATTACTTCGTTTAAAATGGAGAATTCTTTTATTTCTCTATACGGATACGGATATCGTTTTTTTGAGACAATTTCTTTTAATTTTTAATTTTTATTAGATTATATAGCGAAATAGAACGAATTGTATCTTTATTGCAATTAAAATTAAGTATAAAAAAGTAATAAAATAACTAATTTAACGGTTTTGGATTTAAATTTTTACAAAGTGATAAGGTGATATTAATAATTATTTTATTATATAGAGAGAAATTCTATTTTCCTAACAATGGTTATTGATAATTGTAATGAAAAGGTTACAATTGAAAGATTTCAATTTTTAAGTTCTCTCCTACTATCTCAAATTAGATTACTCGTAAAACTGATTGTAAACTTTAAATAATTTATACAATAATCGATATTGTAACACGTTTTATCCATTTATATCCCAAACTCAATTTACAGAGTTAAGTGTAAAGTAAATATTTTTAACTTTCGATTATTTTTCAGCAAGCAGCTGTTCCAAAAGCAACTCGTCAACGAAGTATTACCGGTAGAGATTTAAAACGCAAATATATAGAAATTTTGAAGAATAACTATTACGATTGGGAGGATGTTGAAGATGATGAAGAATTAATCGATCGAATCACTCAGTTAGCTGAAGATGATATGGAGAATGAAGACCCAGATTTCGTGGTAAGTTTTCATCATTTCTTCATTCATTTTGTTAATCATGTTCTTTTTTATGAAGCCTGAAACCGAAGATATTGTCAGTAACGAAAACGAAAATGAAAAAAATGAAAGTTAAATATATTTATCGACTGTATTATTTCTAGTAGGTACTACCAAACAATTTGTATTTCCCGCCAATATTTATTTAATCCAAATCAGAATTTATTTTATAATTGTAATAAATGTAAGCAAATAAAAACTTTTATATTAATAAGTTGTAATATCTACATAAAATATAAGACTCAATATTTAATATTGATGCATTTGTAACAACTAATGAACTGATAAAAGTTGACTTAACCTAAAAATGAAATGCGCGCCATTACAATAACGCTTTCTCGCCAAATTTAAAATAATTGAGTTTTCAAAGCTATTTAAATTTCATACGCTTTTAACATTTTTATTATGCTTAACAAACTAAAAAGTGTGCTAAAACGCAACAATGAAATTTGTTTTGCTTTTATGTCGTTCAGCAACAACAAAATAAAATCAGCTCCATCCTTTTATTTACATAGATAAACGTAAATAAACAAATATATGTACGGTAATATTATTACCATATTGACTTGTTAAAATATCCTGAGAAAATTAAATAATATAACTGTAACCATGGCGTCATATCAACCCATGCAGACTTGATCACGAAATTGTCATTGACAAGAGAATTTTATAAAATAATATTTATTAATAACGTCTTCATTTTCTGAAACCGGTAAATTGTTGAACAAACCAAGGATGTTATAAATCATTAGATGTCTCAAAATCGTCACTCTGCGATCTCAGAATTCAATTGAACTCTGAGGTAGTTATGATACTCATAACAAATTTAGGTATGTTAACAGCTATAATAAAATGATAATTTTATAAAAAAAAAACATTGTTTTCAAGGCTTATTTGGCTTAATTAATAAAATAGTTTACACAAAATTTTATTTTAAAAAGTAAATAAATCGTTTTTTTTTGTTCGTAAAAAACATTACTTTATTGAATAAAGAAAAAAATACCCTTTGACATGACGAATTTTCTAATTTAAAATGGAAATTTTTTCTTAATTACAAAAGTCGTATTTCTTCAAATATAAAAGTTACGAATAGCGAACAAGATTATTGAAACAGTACGTTAGGCAATCCGCTGTACAGATCGACCAGAATTCATATGTACAATGACATTTAAATCCTCCGTATTAATACTAATCCTTGTAACAATCCTGTAACTACCTGTTACTAAGGTCCTTCAGAACCCCAATAAAACTTTAGCGTATTTAATAGTTTCAAGCAATTTTTAATTTTCATAGATATATAATGTATACGGAAAAGAGATTATATTTGCGAGCAATACAAAATTTTTCACAGGGACAACGGCAACAATTAATATTAATACTGAGGATTTAAAGGTCATCGTCCAAAAGAATTTTTGACAATCTATACAAAAATAGAACGTTCTGATGTACTATAAACACAGAACATACAACGCATGAAATATTAGTACATACCATAGTAATGAAGAATTTTATTTAAAATAATGTTAGGAAATAAAAATGGTGGATAAGTCTATAACTAATTGAATAGTTGAACCTATTGAATAGTTTTCCGAGAGGATGTATTTTAAAGATATTTATATTGACTATATATAATTTGACTTAAAAAGAGTATAATGATATTAAAATTATTATAAAATGTTAAATATTTATAAGAAAAATTCGAAAATTAAAAAAGGGGCGTAACTCTGTGACTGCCATTGGCGTAGTAACCCGAAAGGATCACTAAAAAAATGTACTGGCTTCTCGAAAAAAAAAACCCAACTTTCATTAAAAAATAAATTATTACTCTACAAAACCATCATTATCCTCATCTGGACTTAAGGTATTAAATTATGGGGTTGTTCCAAAATTTCTAATATTAACATTATACAAAGATCGCAAAACAAAATCCTAAGAATATCGCACAAGCCCCATGGGTATGTTAGTAATCACACGCTACATAAGGGCCTCAAAATTAAATATGTGAAAGATCAGATTCAGGAATTTGCCATCAAACACCAGAAAAAATTAGACAACCATTGTAATGAACTAGCCATAAATTTACGCAATAATGAAGAAGACTTAGGACGCCTAAATAGAACGAAGCCATTGGACTTAGTATTTTAATAAAATTTATTGTTATTTAAAAAGAGAAACACTAATGGCTGTTTATCTCTTACATGTTATGTATGTAATAATATCAAATTTGCTGGTTGGCCACACAAAGCCAGTTGTACATCAATTTTTAATAAACAAAAAATAGTCTCTACTTCTGCCTAGTTTCTGTCTCACACAAGACACTATAAAAACTATAAACCATAGTTATCTTTCTCTCAGCTATTGTTTGGACAACGACGTCTCGATAAATCTTTATTAATTTATTTTTTGTATATTATAAAATATTAAAAATAAAAAATACCTGTTTAATATTTTTATTTGAAGATAAATATACAAAAAAAAATGATGGAAATACCATTATGCACGACAATAACGCTTTTCCGCCAAAATTAAAGCTTCAATTCATTATTTATTATTTCAGCCTGCTGAAGATTCAGCGACTGAAGACGACAGCATGTCTGACGCTGAAGAAGACACAATCCCTACAGATGTTGCTTCACCAGTAGCTTCTTCTCCGAAACCAGTGCAACGCTTATCTTCACACAGCTCGTTAGCAAACGAAACGATTGAAGAAGAAAATGAAAATGAAGATTCAGATTCCACGACTGTGTCGGCGAATTCTGATGATGAGTCATCTCAAAACATCGAAAAACGTAAGTGAAATATTAAAAGATTGAGATTAGAAAATAAGTTCAGGAATATTCCAGAAGAAACTCCCCAGAAAGAAAAAGAAATGAAAAATCTTGAGCCAAGCTCAACATCAGATGAATTTTTCAGCCCGATAAATAGTATACCAGCGTCACCTGAACCAAAACCTGATCTTGAAAATACATGTCATAATCAAAATCAAAACAATACACAAAAGACAGAAGAGAACAAAGACTCATTAAATGCAGATAACCAAGGTGAGATCATTGTTGTTTATTTTACTGTTTTACTAATTTTTGTATGCTTGTATATTTCGTTTGGACTTATTCTTGGGTTTTAAATTCCCTTTTGATACTCAACTTTTAATATTTGACAAAACTTAAACAATTACTAGTAAATTGAAGAATTAAATCAAGTCATCTTCGTGGCTCGAGTTTCTCTATTTATCAATCATTAACGCGCCTAGATTATTTTCAATAAAGGGACAATAATAAAAATATAAAAAGACAGAAATCTATTTTTAGGAAGCAACAAATTATTATATTTCACAAACTCCAAAAGGGAAGAAGCTGTTGAACTTGCAAAATACAGACATTTTGTTTAATAAAAATATGTACAAAATATAATTATGTACCTATTTATTTCATCTGATTTTCTATTATTATATTGATAAATTTATAATTTAGTATTTATACTTTCTAAATATTATTTTATCATTCAAATAAAAATTAAATTTCGAGCGTAAATCAGCCAACAAATTTAAAGGTCCACACAATGCTCCAAGGTCATAGAACTGACTAGGGTAACATTAAAGGTAGCGACACGGAGTTTCGCTTCTGTTTATAACAATTCTGTGACTATACTAAGTTCTCAACTATAAAATACTTCGAAGTAGTAATTTCATTTATTTTTTATAATTATCTTCTAAAATACCGGTTAAAAGTACAACACGTAATACGTTTATGCTCAAATGTTTCCGGGCAGCCATGATGACAAATGCTTGTTATGCGCATGCGTATTAATAAATGGTTAAATTTTTGGCCTTTTTATAAAACAAAAACAATATATACAAAACAAAAACTGGATGATATGTGAGTTTAATAATTAAAATATATATAATATATTATTTTACGTTTTCGCTTTTGTGTCAATCATTTCATTTTTTTTTTTGAGAAAAAAAATCATAGAAGCTTGATAACAATTAACAGTCGCTACCATACTAACCAGGGCATTTTTAGATGTCAACAAAGGTTAATTTCATTGCCTTCTTCTGGGAAGAAATCATGAAAGTTCCTAAGAAAGATGATCTCATTGGTAGTTACAGTAAACAGTCAAAATTCTCGCCCAATCACATCACGTGACACAAACCATGGAGTTCCTGGGAAGAATAACGTGAATTCCCATTCGCCGTATAGTCCCCGAATGAAGAAACACAAACACAGGCGAAGGTTTGCCAATATCTTGCGTCGGAAGAGAAAATAGAGTCATGTCTTTTCATGCTTTCGTTATATTTTAATATTGTTTTGATTAAGTGTATTTAGGATTTAAGATAGTTGGTTTTTAATTAATTTGTAATGATGTATTTATATAAATGATTAAATGTTACTTTTTATTTTAATATTACAACTACATGCATCCTTTTTCTTCACGATATTTCCGTTATTTTTGGCGCGAGTTGATCCTGCGATTTTATGGTTTGGATGTTAGGATATCAACTATGCAACAAACTCTGAATGCTAATAAGATTTGAGAATGTCAGATGTATTTTATATAAAATATTTATTTAATTTCTTATAAAATAATAATGAAATTTTAAATGTCATATTATTAAAATACAGGATGTACCATTGAACAGGAACGCCACCTTTATTTTTTTATTAGAAGGACGATCAACTTTTTGTTTATATAAAACTTTTATTATTTTAAATATACTATTTGATGACATAGACAGAAATAGTTATTTGTCAAGCTAGAGAGGAAAGCGTTTTTTACCTCCCGCCTATCAATATATAGATAAGGGAGGTATTGTTTTTGGTCAGATTTCTCGAGTGTGAGTTTTCAACATATAAGCACGAATTAGGGTCCCTACAATACGAATTTACTATTTTTAACGTGATGTCTGTATGTCTGTGTGTGCGTGTGTGTGTGCGTGTGTGTGTGCGTGTGTGTGTCTGTGTGTCTGTGACGATTTTTCGTCCACGATAACTCCAACATGATACATATTAAAAATATAATATTTCGTATTTAAGACTTATATTTAAATATGATGAACTGATTAGATTTTGACTACAATTGGTTAACCGGAAGCAGTACTTTACTTGAAGCTTTAAACCGTTTTTCCTAAAAAATACCTCTAAATACCATATTTTCGCAAATTTCGTTATTATAAATTCAAAGATTTTTTAATTTTCTACCGATCTGCATAAGTACGTTTATATATGACTTCTAGCTAGATAGAAAAAAAATATATAAATTATAATAATTTTACATATCGTTTAGGCTGAGTAATTTCGATAAAACAGATGAGTTATTCATATGTTCACAAAATTTGACATATGATGTCAAATTTGATGTAAGTAAGTGTAAAAGATAAAATGAAGTAATTTTATTGTAAAATTTAAAAAGATGGAAGAAATATATTAGGAATGTATTTGCATTCGTGAATCAAAGTAAGTTCAGTTCCGGTTTTAGTAACGTCAAAAATAGCTGTCATATTGGTCATACAAAATTTATGAAGGAAATTTTAGGTATGAAATAAATTTTAAATATTCTGTACTACAATAACAAATTAATTTTAAAACTACAAATTAAATGTATTGAAAAACAAATAGAATATATTACTATAGTGGCGGGAGGTATTGTGTTGGACACAACAGATTTTTTATTTTAATACTCGAGCACGATTTTGACTCACGAGCGTAGCGAGTGGGGTATTCGAGTGAGAGTGGAAAAAATTCTTTCCTTTTGTGTTAGACACAGCATTTTTTTCAGGAATTTAAGTTATAAAAACTTAGACGTTTAGCAAGGCAATTTTTACAGTATAGCCAATATATCAATTCAAGTTCAAGTTGTCAAATTGTGTAATAATGTGAAAAAAGAAAAGAGCAGAACATAATCAATATAATTTTTTAAAAAGGATATTATTAAATAAGAATTTTTAATATAATAATGAAATATTCCAATATTTCATTCTATAATAATATCCATATTATACTATTGGTAACACTGTAGAGTAACATTTTCTGTTCACATGGATATTTAAAAAAAACACTTGTTTTATTCAAAAGAAATTAGTGACATTTGTTCTAACATAAAAAATAAAATGAATGTTAATTGATATTTTCAACAATTAACATAATTATAATCATACAAGACGAGAATAATATTAATAATAAATCCAAAATACTTATTTTAATTAACGTTTTACATTTCCAATAAAATAAAACTAAAAATTTTGACAGAATGAATTGCAAAAACATTTAAGTTGATATGTCTACATTTTGCCAACCTAGGCCGGCAAACAGAGAGTTTCTGGAATATTCTGTAATAATAGTCATAATGCGAAGGAGGCGTGAAAAGTAATTTTCCTGCATATCGTGAAAAATTAATCAATTCTGATTTAAACACAACGACTATCAATTTTTATTTTTAAATAGAATTATTTTGGTAATATAAGATCCGTATTTTTTTTGTCTTTTTAACGATGTATTATTTTGTCATTAGTGAGTGTAAAAAAATTCGAAAAAAGTAATATAATAATAAATAAGTAATTTGAAGAGATTTGACATTAATTTGATATTTTTGACATCATGATTTGTCAACCCGAAACCCGAAGAAAAAAAATTACTAGAACCAAGCTATAACAGCACTGTAATAATATATAAACGATTCAGTTTGTGTATTGTAATAGCTGTATAACAAGAACAAAATAAAAAAAAGAATTATTATTTTACAGAGAAAATAAATAAGTTATTATGAGTGGGTGTGTCAATAAATAATAAATTATTTTTATACGAGTTATATATCATTTTTAACACATATTATGAACAAAAAACTGTAATAAACACAAGTAACATATTTTGCATTGTTTTATTTAAGATTGTGTTAGTCAGCGACTATGATTTGTTTATTATCGTGAAAATTTAAGTATCATTTACTCATATATTTTTTACAATGTTTGTTTGACTTTAAAAATATTTGTGCATCGGAAACTATCGATTATTTTTTATTATTACAGCTGTATGCACGTCATATGTCTTTTGCATAACATTTTATGCGTTATCTTTTAAAAAATTCATTGCTGTCACTTAAAGTATTTATTTTCTTTGCTAAAGTATTAAAATCGATTTTGATAACAGGCTTAAAATATATTTCTTTCAAGAAAATGTCAGTATTTTTTATTTATTTCTTTTTGTTTACTATACTAAGTTTCAATTCTTTCATTGTCTTTTCGACTGAATGAGTATCATTTAGAAATTTTTAAAATCGATTTTGATAAATAGACTTAAAATACATTTCTTTAAAAAAATGTCAGTAATTTTTTAGCAAATACAATATTTTTTTTATTTATTTCCTCTTGTTTACTACATTCCGTTTCAATTGTTTCATTGTCTTTTCGTTTAAATGAGTATAATTTTGAAATTTACACAACAATGCGTTGAATTTTCATCCTAAAATCAACTATTTTAACATCACCTGTGGTACAATTATTTGCCGAAAGGAAAAAATGAAAATAGGGCATTTTAAAGATAGATATCCCCCATGTGACCCGCGTTAGCGCTACTGCGGCTGTTTAGTAAACTAGTCGCGTTGGAGAGATACAGCAGGCCGCAGTCTCGAAACAACTGCCGCTCGACGTGCACGGTGCCCGATTGTCTTTTTGTTTGGTTTGGGTTCTGTGGAACAAGCAACCATGGATCCCGAAGCCTTCTTGGATATAGCTAATCAAGTGATTAAGCTTAAAATGTTCCCTTATTTTGATATCGCACATTGTGCCTTATGTGCACTATCAATAAGGGAAGATTTGGGCAGTGGTAAGTCGGTTTCCCGCCTTGGTTTGAAATGACGCTTGCACTTGTTTTGCACAGCACTCTTTTGCTTTCTCGCCTTGCACTTCTTTCGGTTTTTTTCCAGCACATTTATTTACTTTGTTTTATTACTTTATAACAAATAAATATTTAACTACTAAATAAACAAACTATCCTTCTATTTACTCCTACATTTAGTCTAATATTTACTTTAATTCTTATATCTTAACAGAACTATTAACAGTTTATTTTCTGTTTTGCTTTGTTTGAATTATTTAGTCTTGATTATTATGTTGTCACAGTAAAAGCAATCATAGTAACCGTAAAAATCGATCAGCCATTCAATTAATTTAATAGTTGAATGAGTATGGCGATAAGTTTAAATATTTTTGTGGAAATATTTTGCTATTATGTAAAAATAATTTCCTTCATTAAATTCTTGCTTAAACGCTTAAATAGACAGCAGTTAAGACGCCAAGCAACTGTAGATATTTTTGTACTCTAAATTGAACCCTGGACAAAACATAATCAGACTGAAAAAAGTACTTAAATATTAAAATAAATCTATATAAAGCTGTATTAAACACATTGAAAATAAATAAACTAATAGTATATGTAACATTACCACACAGTAATTAAACAAAAAATCTATTTCTAGAGCATTTATAAGATAAGACTTGTTATCGCAAAAAATAATCTGATTTATATATATTTTCCTATTAGTATATCCGCACTTAAAATTGTCAAATCTTATGAAATTATAACAGAAACACAATTTAGTTCTAGTTGAAGGTTGATAAAATCTAAATATAGTTGACAGACGAATGCTGTATTATTTTTATTCGGAAAACCACGTGGCGAAATTTTGTTGGTAGAAAATTAAAAGATATTTCTAACAAGAATTGCTTCATAATTTTGACAAGTAGACAAACATATAAATATCTATAATGGTTATTATAAAAATAAAAACATCCACTTTGGGCTCGTCCGGGATTTGAACCCGGGACCTCTCGCACCCGAAGCGAGAATCATACCCCTAGACCAACGAGCCGATGTAATTTAGATACCACGGAAACGTATTGTTGGTGAATTACTTATATAATAATTATATAATTATTGATTTGTTGTATTTTTTTTTGAAAATTATATTTTGTCTACAATATATTTACATTTTTAAAAGGAAGTTTATTTAAAATATGATTTCAAGAATGAAATGATACTATAATTATCATGACAAATAATTCAAGCATACTAAGCTAAAATCAATTTTCCATTACTTTTTTTAACGTAATCATGTATTTACCTAAACTTTATTATTTATTGTGTGATTCCTACTTTCGAATTTTAGTAATATTGTGTTTTTTGCTTTTTTTTTCTATGGTTTCAAATAAAAACAAATGAAACTGTTTCAGGGGCACAACAATTTTCAAGGAAACACCCGATGTCATGCTGGTTGTCCTACATGCTTGTCGTTTTCGCCGGTGGAATGGTCTGTAATGCTATGTTAGGAGAACCTATTTTAGCTCCTTTGAAGAATAATCAACAAATATTGCTTGCTACTCTTGTCTGGTAAAGGTTTTCGTTCATAATAATCACATTACATAACAAACTACATAATCATACAACATAAATCCTCCCTAATCTAAATTATGGGTTCGTACGGACCCATTATTAATTAACATAATCTCTGTCGTAAATACCTTTCACATTATATTAATGACACTAAAACAATCTTTCCAATAATTCAAATTTTTTCTTTTATAAATTAAAAACAAAGTTAAAGAAACAAGAACCGTGAAATTTGAAATATGCAAAACATTAATAACTACAATTCGGTTGTGTCGATACTATGATTATTTTATATCAACTGTTAAGCAAAATTGAAAAAGAAAAATGTTGGATTCATTCAAACAACGAAATAAAACATAAGCATAGGTTATAAGTATTTTCAAAAGGACTTCATTAGCAACTTTTTGCCAAGTTAATTTTGTAGTGTGTTGTCTCTAAAGTTATACTTCTTATACTAGTATAAATATGAAACTCTAAAACTTCTCTCATTTAGCTAGTAAATAATAGTAAAATAATATTAAAATTGCGAAACGATCTATTTCATGACATATATTTCTCCAGAATTTGTTGCATCATGACATGATATTAATATATACAGGGTGTTATAAAATAAGTATTCAAGATTTATAACTTAAATCGGAAAGTATTATACAACATGTGTATAAAAAAACCGTTTCAGAGATATGGGAGTTTTAATTCAGATGTAATCATGTGTAAATGCTGACAGCCATGATTTTTTTGTAAATAATTATTTAATTATAAATTTATGAACAGTTTTAATCTTTACAAAACAGAAATTACAAGATAAATGAGATGATGGAAATGTATTTCTTCCGTTTCAACGCACGCAGACATCTCCAGAAAAATGAACAACGAACTATTTGTAGAATAGAACTTGTCGAATTGTTTGGCAACATTGTTCGATTCGTTGGCACTGTCAACTTTGACACTTACATTGCTGTTAAATTCTACGCAACAAGTAATCAAAATTTAAAAGAATTCATGGCTATGAATACCTAGGATTACATTTTTTACATCTAAATTAAAAATGTCATATCTCTGAAACGGTTCATTTTTGAACACATAATATTTAATATTTTTTGATTTATTTTGACTTGTTCTCTATGTTCTATAAATCTTTAAAACTTATTTTTTAACGCTATATTTTGTGAGATACAAGAGTTCATATTTGGAATGTATTCCTATTTTATGAAACATGATTCTTGTTTCTTTAATATGTAGCTCAACAATAAATATCATTTCAAAATATATCAAATTGTAGTATATAATAGCTATTTTCTAATGTGTTTCATACAAGATTTTTTTTCTAATTTTGATACAATTCTTTTAATTTTAATTTTTTCTTTTACTTTGAGTTTTGATATAAATTGTCACATTAAAATTGACTAAAGTTTGGAAATTCACTCAGTGATGAAAAACTTTTATTTCCTAACTGATTTTGAAAAGTGACACTTTATATTTCAAAATTAGAAAAAATACATTGTAATTAGTTTTACATTTTACACTTAACATGTTCTGATTATTAGAATCAATTGTATTAAAATATTTATTGTTCTCACAAGACACATCATAACAGATGGACATTTTCTATGACATACATATAATAGTAGATTCCCAATATAAAAATCAATTAACTTATTTTCTAACGCATTCTTTTCCTCTGTTTCAACATTATATTTATAGATTTTCCTACACAATCTATCGCAATGAATGAAAAACTTTTTTTAAATACTTTTATGAACTTTCTATACACCAATAAAAACAAATGAATTAAATATATTTTCTAATAAAAATTATTGCAGGTACGTCGTATTTTACATGCCATTTGATATTGGATACAAAATAGCAAAGTTCCTACCAATAAAAATAATTTGTGCAGCAATGAAAGAAATCTATAGGTGTAAGAAAGTGTACGATGGAGTTACTCACGCTGCTAAAATCTATCCAAACGCTTATTTGATCATGATTATGATTGGTACTTTGAAAGGCAATGGGGCAGGTTTTACTAAACTCATTGAAAGGTTGATTAGAGGTGTTTGGACTCCAACTGCAATGGAATTCATGCAGCCAAGCTTGTAAGAAATTAATACATCATTCACGACTTTTATTAATGACCTAATTTTCAGCTATACTAAAGCATCATTGGTCGCATCTATCATTTTCGTACTAGACAAGAAAACTGATTTGATCTCTGCACCTCATGCTTTAGTTTACTTTGGCATTGTCATCTTCTTTGTGTATTTCAAACTATCATCAATTTTACTGGGTATTCACGATCCGTTCGTACCGTTCGAAAATCTTTTCTGTGCACTTTTCTTGGGCGGCATTTGGGACTCTTTGGCCAAGATTTTAGGACGTGGCCAAAAAATAGAAGATTCGAAAGATGCGAAGAAAACAAACTAAGATCTTGAGCTGAAATCTTTTATGTAGGTTGCGTATGGTGCAAGTGAGGTTATGTTTTAATTTGACGTAAATTGTTTCAGATTTTGGACGTAATATATTAAGTGAGAAATACAATAAAACTAGTCATCAAGATCGTTTGGATTTTTTAATGCATTTTTTAACAAGTGTATTGTTATAAAATTTTATTCTAAATTGTGACAAAAAAACATCGATTTTTAATGTAACGACTGTTTTAACCTTTTTATGAAATGTTTGCGATAAAATATTGTGGGTGCATTTTTATCGTTTCACAAGTTTTTAAACTTGGTTTTCCTAAATTTCGTAAGAATGTTAAAACTGTGCAATAAATACTCAATTGTGTATTATTTTACAGTATAATTTTTTCTTATTTTATTTAATTATAAAATACAACTGGAATACCAAATATTGTGTTTTTATTTTATTTATTATTGTAATCATGATTCATTCTACTACGCATGCGCAAAAGATAACGGGAGTAACACACTGGCGTTCTTTTTTCGAGCTCATTTTGAATTTTCTACTCATTCCCAAAGCATTGTGACGTTGCACCGTCCTTTTCTAGTTCAATTAAAAACTAATTGAAAGAATGACTCTTTGCTAACTTACCGCTAGTTTGAGCGAGAAGAGTTAGTTTCTTCCCGCCGTTTGTGTATATGTATCCCTCGTGCGAATTTTGAGTGATTATAAGAATGGAAGAAAAATATATCGCTTCTTTGGATATCGGCACGACGACTATCAGATGTTATATTTTTAATTCGCGCGCCGAAACAGTAGGCCTTGGACAAGGGCAGGTATGTATTTATTTTTAAATGTGAGATAAATTATTCCAATTTTTTATGATAAAGAGAAAGTGTCAGAATTTTAAAAGTAGGGCAATAAATTTTGAATGTTTTCCAAATATTTTTCAACCTTTTCTTATCAAATGCATTTAAATACTGTTCTATATTTGTAAATAATTGTTGTTATCAGCATATTTTCAGATTGTTTATTTTAAACAACTTACCTGTAAAAAATAAAGTCAATATTATTTTATAGGTATATCAAATTGAAAATATATGATAAAGATTTTTAAGATAGGTGCAATAATCTCAATATAAGTTTTGTAAATAACCTTTCAACTTTTTATCAATAATATTAAAATATTGTTTGCAATCGTACACATTATTATACAAGTCCTTGAATGTTGAAAAAAATTCATTAAAGAAAAATCCAAAGTTCACTTGAAAACTATAAAAATATAAAACAAGTTCACACAAACGTAAACAAATCTATCAATATTACTTTTTCATTTTGTGCTAATATGCTAAAATATGTTAATTTTTTGCTTAAAAATTAGTTTCTTTAAAAAATACTGCAATTAAAAAAGGTAGACTGAACTAATTTGACATTTTTTTGATCTAGAAAAATTATTTATGAACTCACTATTAAAAATTTGAATTTACATACTAGGTTGAGTTACTCTATCCTAAACCTGGATATGTAGAAATAAATCCTGACAAATTATGGGACACCGTAGTACAAGTTATCAAAGGAGCTATAAAAGGTAAGATATTTTACTTTCGGTATATTTATTTTTATCGAAAACTATGTTAGGCTTGTATCATGTAACTAGTTTCTTGTTACATGGTCATTTAGCAATAAAATAGATGTGTTTTCAATAAATTTACTTGAAGTGTAGGTTGTTATTAAAAAATATTATTAATTGGTACTTCTATTTCATTTAAATTTTCCATGTATGAATAAACATTCCATTTACATTTCAAAAATAGTTTATGCTTCAAGTACTTATTCAGTTGATTATGTATACAAAACAAAACAATGAATCATTATTTTTTTTCAATGAAACTTTGTTGCTTGTATGTTTTACCGCAACTTTCTTTAAATATTTGAATTTTTCTTATTTACTAAATATATCAAAATGATGGAAGTTTGATGTCAAAAGCTTAAATATGAAGTTTTACTAAAATATGTTCAGTTAAATTTGCTTTACAAGTGCACACATATATCCAGACAGACAAACAGTTGGACATAAAAAAATTCGTCAAATCGTAACTATTACAATCTTATATATGTAGCAATCAATAAAAATAAAAATACTTCAAGTACATGTATTACAAGTAATTATTTATGTTTATAGCAAACAGTACATATTTTTAAAGTAGCAATAAATTGCCACGCCATTTTATTGTTTATGTGAAATACATACAATTAAAAAATGAAGTATATAATTACTGAGACTAGTAAATGATAAGATTCTCAGTTTACGGCAAAACTGTATAGAGAACTTTATGCAAAATATTAGCATAAAGAAAATATTAAAATTAATTACAACATTCCAATAATATTTGGCTTTCTACAATAAAAATTTCCGTATCATATTTCCGATTTAATATTTATTATTTAATAATATTTATTTGCATTGTGTACTATCATTAAGTAATATGATTCTATATAATTATATAATTTATTCTAAACAAAAAATTTAAATACTGGTTTAATGAAAATTTTAATTCTACAAAGTATGACTACGAGTTTTAAATATGTAACATAAATTTAAATATTAAAAAGCATGACTATGAGTCTAAAAAGCTTCATATTAAATATGATACTAAATTTTTAATATTTAAACATATGACAAGTAAATATGTACGACATTTTGTAAATTGTTGTTAACTAAAGACTGATTAGAACAAAAAAAATTCTGGAAAAAATTATATGTAAAAAATTATTATGTAATATGACAATAAAATTTGAGGAGGTACTAAAGAAACTGAAAACTCCTATTAGCATATTTTTTAATAAAACAACATTTTTAGTTTTAGTTCTGTAAATTTTATTTATTTTATTTTTAAATAAAATTTACAGAACTAAAAACTAATATAATATATTATTATATAAGGAATTCTGATAATCATAATCATAATAATGACCATAATTCCGAATATAATGCTATTCTTTCTCTAATTCTATAATTTCGAAAAAGCGCATTTTAGAAAATGACAACATAAAAATACACAATGACCATGACTCGTCAGTTTTCAGTAAAGAGTATTATAGTAAGGAAATTTATCTAGAATAATTCTTTTGTACCACTGTACTGTAATTATTTCAAAAAACATGTGGAAAATAATTTTAAAGATTGTTAAGAACATTCATGAATGTTTGTTTCCATCATTTCGTAAAATGATTTTAGTCCATCCAAATATTTTGTAGCACATTTTATACTTAAAAATGTCAATAATATTCTTGAAGGTGTAATAGGAGAAGATACTAATTTAATATCGTTCAGCGATAAAACAAAATATTTTTATATCTAGAAGTGTGCCTATAAAAAGCATCTGATACTTTGGCTACATCCAAATAGTAAGAACAGAATTAATGTTTTTGTTATTTAAATTGAAAACTAACAATTTATTTAAAGAAATTTCTGTAATTTCCAATGTACCTTATATTAATGATTTTGTCAGAAGATTACTGATTTTCAGACCCTTGTACTGATAAAAATTTGAATTGGTATTTAAATTTTAAGTAAAATTTATGCAAACTTGATTCCAGTAATAAAATAGTTGATTTAACGTTTATCTATATCTAGTGACTAGTTTGCTTTAAAAAAAAACTAACAACTGTAGCAATAACAATAAAATTATAGCAATTGCATTGCTATAATTTTTCTATTATTTGCCCAACATGTGATCTAATAATACTATATAGAACATAGGTTTCATACTGATTATGTCAAAAAAACTCAAACTCTACCGTACATAAATTTTTGGAATGCTGCAAAGTTTGTCTTTTACATTAAAACCAATTATTTTTAAATTTATTTATTTTAGACAAAGAACAGCAACAACATATATTAAATATACCAAATTTTTTTTTTAATTTAAGAACGTTAGAGAAATTTAAATCATAGAAAGATTGATCTGCAAAAAACTAATATTTTAAGTTGTCGAATAAATTCAACCATTGGCCGTACAGCACCATTTAAATATATTTATGTAATTTCCTAATGTAATAAACCTATTTTATATACCACATCTGACTATTATTTACGGTAACAATTTTAAATTGATAGATAAACTCTATAAACTAATGCTGACAGATGCAGTAAAATCCAATGTTTTCCCTACTATTTACATTTTAGTGCTGCCATCTGTTATCAGTGGCGACTCCCAATAATGGCCACATCTCAGGAGACTGAATTCCAGCCACAATATTTTCAAAATTTTTTTTTAGCGAAATTGAACGTCGTACGAATAAACAAAAAATACATATATTTTATTGTTTTTTAAATTATCCTAACATAAAAAATAAAAAATTAATGAAATAATATTTTTTCTATACATAAACAAGCGATTATGCTGCATTTTAAATAATTATGGTTTTCGATATATTATAATTGACCGAATTGAAAAGTCAAACCAATATTCTTAGTCCAAATTATACTTTTAAGCATTAATACCGATAATTTTAAGGAAAGAAAATATTTCTTACGTTTCTTTTTGTTAACTCATGAATTTCTGTTTTCAGATGCATTTCTCACAGCCGGTCAAATCTCTTGCCTGGGAATATCAACTCAAAGATGTTCTTTCACTTGCTGGAGCAGCAAAACCGGACGTCCCTTTCACAATTTCATCACGTGGAAAGACCTGAGAGCCAATAAAATCGTCAAACAATGGAATGACTCTTTTTCCATGAAGGTGAATGTTTTATTTTATTTATAAATTCTTTGTAGGTTTCAAATAAACAAAGTAATACGTTTCAAAGAATTTTTGTTATCAATATAATATACTGATTATTAACATTTAACTTAAAATTCTATACATAGATAATTTTGAAATACAATTCTTATGAATTGTCAGATTGCAATATTAAATGTTTGTTATTACATACATTAATTCAGATATTTTTTTCAATAAAGTATAATGAATTTTAATATTACATGCATTTTATAGATAAATATATAGATATGTTCAAGGGCAGACATACATTTTTTTTTATAAATAATATAGATAAGCAAAAAACTGGTGTGGTTAGCATATATCGTGCCTTATTATTTATTTATGTTATATATTTTGAAATTTTTATACTTTTTATCAAAAAGAAGTGTGTTGTTTAACTGATGAAACAATAAAGAATAAAACAAATTATATTTTTATTTCAATTTTCTATTTACAGTTCAATTTTACAAATTAAAATTTTAAACGAAAATTGTGTTTACAAACCTTTAATATTTATAAAATAACAATTTCCGGATCCAAAATATGGTTCTAGAAAATATTATATATTTGTATCAAATGTTTGAATAAATATACCTTTTCATTTTTGAGATATTTAACATTTATTAAAGTCGGGGCAAACAAAAAGACTAATTTGTTATTATTTTAAAGAATTATTGTACCTCCTTATATTTTTTAGTAACTTTTTACTACCCTCAAATGAACGAGTTACACTCTTAAAAATATTACCAGTATATTCCTCGCATCAAAGAATCTTTATATACAAATTTTGATTTTAAAATTAAATATCAGCCAATAGGGATTCATATGACCGATAATAATGCGCGTCTCAGGATATACCAAGGATCCTGAGACGCTAGCACTCAGTCCCGTTCTGCGGGGCGCCGGGGTGGTAGTGGGCATTCGGGCCTCTGCTCCGCCTAGTGGTCTGGCCAGACCGCCTTCTAGGGCATCTGATGCCCTGAAGGTGATCTAGTTCAGTCATCCAGGAATTGGAGCACGCTTCAGCTTGTGCTCTAATTCCAGGTCTGCTGAAACTAGAGCACATTTGGCTGCTCTGGGTTTTGCTCTGGTTTCAGTGGCTCAGGAATTAGAGCATTTTTTAGTGCTTGCTCCAATTCTTGACCTACTGAAACCAAAGCACATTCTGGAACAGATTTGGCTGCTATCTATTGTGCTCTGGTTTTAGTAGGTCAGGAATTAGAGCATTTTTTAGTGCTTGCTCTAATTCTTGATCTACTGAAACCAGAGCACATTCTGGAGCAGATTTGGCTGCTCTGGATTGTACTCTGGTTTCAGTGGGTCAAGAATTAGAGCATTCAGAAGTGTTTGCTTTAATTCTTGGCCTACTAAAAACAGAATACATTCTGAAGCAGTTTTGGCTGCTCTGGATTGTATTCTGGTTTCAGTGGATTAAGAATTAGAGCATTCTAAAGTGTTTGTTCCAGTATTTCTTTTTTCTTGTAATTTTATGTTTTGATTTTGGTCATTAGAAGAATTTTGCCGCCAAGGAAATTTTGAAAAAAGTATTAATCTTTAATTCCTTACTAATCCATCAGTTCAACAAACAATAATTCATCGTTGTATGTATATACTTATGTCATATCTAGAACTATTTAGAATATCTTATAGTTTATATCTATGTTAATCTTTTAAGGTTAAATAGGAAATAAAATGATACTATAGTTGTATAATATTTTGCTGAATAACATTTTACGTAATAATTTTATGTATTTCAGGGTTTACGAATGGGAGCCCATTGCTTATACTTAATATCAAGAAGTAAAAGATTTCTAGCTGGTAGTGTATTACGAATAATGAATGCACAAGTAATAACTATTATTTTACAACAATGAATCAACAATACTTACGTTTTATAAATGTAGGTAACCCCTCGTTTATCTTGGTGCCTTCAAAACGTCCCAGAACTAGCTCAGGCTGTTAGAGAAAAGACCGCCATGTTTGGTACAGTCGACACATGGGTTCTTTACAAACTATCGGCGGGAAAGTTGCATTGTACAGACTTCTCCAACGCCAGTGCCACTGGGTTATACGACCCTTTCACCTTCAGTTGGGCAGACTGGGCTCAGAAATTGTTTAGAATTCCTGGAGAAATATTGCCAACTGTTGTGGACACAGCAGGGAATGTTGGAAATGTAGATGAAAGCGTTTTTGGTGCTTCAATTCCAATCACATGTTGTGTAAGTATGAAAATTATTGTAAATTAGAGCTTGTTTCTACGAGTTGATCCTCACGTCAATAATCGTAACCAATTGTTTTAAATCGCCAAGGAAAAAAAAACCTGTGCTTTCCGAAGTAAACAAATGTCAAAAAATGTTGTAGATTAAACTAACAAAACTAGCAACTAAAAATGAAGTACAAATTGTCGACGCCAAAATAAAAATTTACGACATATCTACGTTCAAAGTTAGACCCAAAAAAACCCTCTAATGGGTCAAGATAGGACCTGGACGACCTCACCAATCGATTCTACTGAATATATATCTACGAATTTTCAGATTTTTATTTTAACGGATAGAAGTTTTAGAACAAAGAAACGAAAATCGTAAAAAGTCGAGTAGATCTGAGTTTTTTTCTCGATTTTGGCCATTTTCGGTTTTTCCTTTCTAAAAATTGTATCCGTTGGAATAAAAGACTAGAAATTGGTACACTTAAATAATTTTGCCAGTAAAAGGCTATGCTTGATAAACCTCTTTCTAAGTCTAATTTTGAACACAAATATCTCGAGAACGATAAGAGATTATTGAATTCTGTTTCAAAATTTGGAATCAGTGTATCAGTACTTTCTTAAGACCAGAAAATTAAAAATTTTGGAGGAAAAGTTCCCGAACTAAAATCTGAAATTGATTTTTCTTTTCTCTCATTTTTCACCGAATCTATCCAAAGGACTAATACGCAGAGAAAACATTTTTTATTTAACGTTGCTTGTAGAATCGATTGGTATAATCGTTTAAATTGTATCTCTACTCACTTCAGAGTTTCACAAAAAAAACCCACTTTTTTAATGTGAGGAAAAATCTCTACAACGAAAAGAAATAATTAAATTCAGTTTGTAAATTTAAAATCAGCGCATCGACTTTTTTCTGAAAAAAAATAAGGACCATAATAGGTATTGTGGAATATTTCAGACGTAAAATAGTTATTTATACAACTAGTGTGTAAAGTAAATGTTTTTTAGTTGAGTAACCGAATGCGAAAATTATAGCACGAGATAAAAACACTATGTTACACACGTGTTGCATACAACTTTTAACCAAAATATTAGTAAAAAATTCAAAAGTAAATAAAAACACTAATAAATGTGTTTACGTTGTCTACTGTTCACGGCAAAAGTGCTTTTCAAGCACTAGACTTAAAAAGTAACCCTTGTAAATTCAAAAGAGAGCATTAAGTTTTATGTCCGGTTGTAGGAAAACATAATTTTACGCTAAAAACCTTAAAAGTTACATTTTTTAAAGTTCGTTTATGGTCTCATGTATTTCTTTCTCCAGCAGTTTTATAATTCATTATTTATTTAGTCAATCTGTCCAGTGCCACATTTTTTTATGCAGCTAAAACCTAAATATATTCGTTATTTACTTTAATAAAAAAAAAAAATATTTAATACCCCAATATTATCCAATCAAAAAACAATATCAAACTGCATCTATACCTTCCAGCTTATCGTTTTTATAAAAAATAGACTACAGTAAAAAATAATGAATATAAAATATATTTGTTAACACTGTTTAAGGCAAATTATTGAAAACATTTTCATATTAACTTTAAATGTAGTGAACGAGTATTCTTTGTAGATGGCAGACCAATCAGCAAGCATGTTTGGTTCATGTTGTTTTGAACCGGGAGATATGAAAGTAACACTAGGAACCGGAAGTTTTCTTAATGTAAATACAGGAAGGAATGCTCATGCCAGTGCAACTGGAATTTATCCAGTAATAGCTTGGAAATATGGAGATGAATTTAGTTATAGTGTAGAAGGATCCAGTAATGATACTGGAAGCCTTATCCAATGGGCTATGAATATCGGTAAGTCAAAACAAATGAAACTTGAACTTGAAAACATAATTTTATTTAGTTTGTTACTATGCAACAGAATATTTTATTATAATATGAATATTGTTAGTGTTATTAATAATATACTTTTTATTTTTTAAAATAAAAACACTTTTTGATTACACAATATCTGATTACTATGTCGGTAAGTTAGTAACCATAAATGTGTGCGCGCAATTTTCCCGTCAAAGTTTGTATAATCTAAATTTCGCTCTCATAAAAATAGTGAATTTAATATAAAAATGGCCGATTCAAATTTACAAGTGTATTTTAACGAAAAAGATTCGTGTAATAAAATAATAATTCCATCAAAATCAAGATCATTACTTACGGAAGTAAACTTTTCGTGTTCAATATGTATTGCCGGATTTTTGGACGAAGAAGAAATGATTAAACATTTTAAACTAATTAAAGATTTTGACAAACAAATCTACGACCGTTATATTTGTCATATTTGTCTTGGAACCTATACTGCAAAAGGATATTTAAATTATCATATTAAAAAACAACATGTAAAATCCATGAAATTTGAGTGCGAAGTTTGTTGTAGAATATTTTTGCGTAAAAGTAATTTAGCAGCTCATTTACAAAGACATTTTGGCGTTGAAATACTCTGCGAAAAGTGTGGGAAATTTTTTATTACTTCATTTTATAAACTTGACCATTGTAATTAAGTACGAACATTTTTAATTCAGTTCATATTTAATTTTTATTTATTTTCGTATAAAGCGATTTTATTTTATTTTTTCTTATCAATATTTTAATCGAATTGTTTATTTTCTACGTGTATAAAGTGAGTCAATTATCTACAATAATTCTATGAGGAATATAAAATTTTAAATTGATGTTTTTATTTCCAGATTTGTTTTCTAATCCGTCTTTGTCATCCGAAATGGCGGATTCCGTGCAAAACAATGATGGAGTTTTCTTCATTCCAGCTTTTAGTGGCTTAGGGGTATTTATTTAATCATATATTGTAGAAATATAAATAAAATATACTATTTTAGGCGCCAATTAATGATTACAAAGCTGCTGCAGGATTTTTTGGTTTAAAACCAACTACAAAAAAGCCTCATTTAGTCAGGGCAATTTTAGAGAGTATTGTTTTCAGAGTTGTTCAACTTTTTGATGTAATCAATGAAGAAACAAAGTTTTCTTATAATAGTATACGGTCAGTAAAATTTTCATTATTGTAATCACAAATTTCATATTTTAACTTGCAGGGTGGATGGAGGAGTCTCAAAAAATGATTTTATTTGCCAATTGTTGGCAGATATGACTGATTTAACTGTAGAAAGATCCAAAAGTAGCGAATTATCTGTTTTAGGATGTGCATTTTTAGCTGGTTTAACTGCTGGTAATATATTTAAATTATAAATAAGTACTTTTAGTAAAATAAATAATTTGTAGGTATTTGGAAAAATAGGGAAGAAATTAAAGCTTTAAAAGAACTAGACAGAGAATTTCTACCCAATGAAAAATCTACAGAATTAAATAGAGATGTGCTAGAAGACTGGACTCGAATTATAGACCGATTTAAAAATTGGTACCAAAATGATGTCACTGATACAAAAGACAATACTTTGTTTTAATTTTTATTTGTAAACAGCTGTGCCTGTGATTATTTAAGCATAATATTTAATTTTATCTGTACTATTAATAAGTACTGCCTTTTATCTGCATTTATCTTTGTAAATATAGAAATAAGTGTTGCTCAAGTTAATATTTGTTTTTAAAGCAGATAATCAAAATTTAAAATAGTTATATTAGAGATGTAATAAATGAACAATGTTAAAGTTTAATAAATATATTTTTATTAGTACAATTCTATTTTATTTAAAGCATCCCTTAAACATAATTTATCTGGTTAACAAGGTCATGAATTTCAAAATGGCCGTAAAATATTTATGTTATGTCGTGAAAAATAAAAACTGTTTTATAAATGAAAGAAATGCAAAAATGTTATATAATTTTAAGAAATGCAATAAGGAAACGATAATTTTCATAATTTAGTATACATTTATCTGAATTTAGTTTTCTGTTTGCTTAAAATGCTTTTAAAATGATAATTTGAAGGTTAGATAAAATTTGATTTTATGTTATAAATTTTTTATAGTCTACTTTAAAACATCATTTTACAATATTACATGGTGGTAATAATATATACTTACTTCCTAAATCTATGAACCTTTCTATCGTTCGGTGTAAGGTTAGATTGTAATATACTAATATATACAATATGATTTTTTTTTATTGTAGTAAATTTTATTTTATTTAGAACTGTACGAATAAAAAAAGAATGAAGATTTTGACAGATGTTCAAGATCAACTTTAAATATGAAATAATATGACATTAGTTAACATGGCTGTTAAACTTTTATTTTGTGTTACGTACTATAAAAATTGTTTTTTCTACTATCTCTATGGAAAATGGGACTTTTCTCACACTTCGTAAAGCTTCAAAGTTTTGTATTACCCAAAATCGTGGGTTAAAGCGTGAGAAATTATTTCTCACAGTATTTGTCAACACTGCGCATGTGCAGTGTGGGAAATATCATTTCTCACAGTAATTGCCAATACTGCGCATGCGTGAATGTTATGTGTGCCATATTGTTCTTTATGTCAAATATCTTTCGTGCATGTATTTTTATTCTGTAACGTTTAGCTGTGTGGTCATACAAAAGTATAGTGTGCCACTCGTGCAGAATCACCTATTTTCTACCTTGTATGATTCCAGCACTCGATGTTGTTTCTTGCTAAAACTTTCACACCACGTGGCCAATAGGCGACTTTCTGCACTTGTTGCACAATATACTATTAAAGGTGAAAGAAAAGAAAAAATAACACAAGTTTATAAGAAATGGGCAAAAATAAAGGTAAATATTATAAATTAACTTATATTCGATTCTATTCTGTAAATCAGTGGTTAATTTTTAACTTGTTGTTAAATATTTTCTCCAATGCAGATAGATATCACTGTAAAAAATATCGAAACATTACTTTATATTTGTTTTTATTGTTAAAAATTAACCACTGAATTACAGAATAGGTCCTAATTAGTGTTTCCTTTTCTCCAAAAAAAGCTTTTGAAATGGCAATTTGGAAAATAAAATTGCTGATTATAATTATTAGTTTGACATATTTTATTTAAAATTTGTATAATTTAAAATAACTTGTGTAAATTATAGCTTTTTGGTAAATGATTTTTCACTGATTTAATAAGATTGTTATTTAGTGTAATAAAATGTCTATGAATGGATTCTAATAAAGCAATTAAAAGTTACATAGTAATCTATTTCATAATAAATCATAGAAGTATCCATTCGTGAAATGGAAACTATTTGTGTATCTCAGCTGTAGCCGTAGTAATTTCTATCAGTTAGCGTGAAATAAGTGATGTTTATGTTTATTTTTTGCTCTCGGATTGTGCAAATACAAATACAAAGTGCGTTGACTTGGTGCAATAAGTGCAGTTGCAACTTACATTGTAATTTGTCGTACATTTACCATTAACGAATGTTGTAATTATCATTTGCAGTAGGCTATGAGAAAATGAAAGTGTTTCATATGCATTTGTTTTATTGTTGTGTTATCACTGTTGTAAAACAGTAGTACTTTGATTTGGATAGAAATGTTTATAGCATTTTACGTATAAAATTCAAGCTTTATAATTAAATTCTGTTGTGGCAATAAACATCAATAGGTAATCTGAAGGATGACAAGATACTTAAAGAAATAAATTTTAAATAATTCACACGTAAATAGATATTCTATCATTTTCAAATTTTGATGTACTTAAATTTCTAATAAAAGAAATGAAATTTGTAATTTGTTAAATGGAATGTTGCAATTCAGAGATAATTTTTGAATTACCGTAATCAAATATTAGTAAATAAGTAATAAAATATGAAAACTAACCATTATGATAAAAAAACAAAAACAATAATAAGACAAAACATTAGTTTGCAATTAATAATTATTAGAAATTTAATGTTTCGGAGAAGAAATATATAAAGTCAGCATGGTAGGATCGTGGAAAAAGTCAGGTACGCTCCCAGTCTATCTGTCTTCTTTCACGATTCTACCACGCTGACGTCATAGCATCTTTTCACATTAAATATTTAGAAGCCAATTTTTAATATATTTCTTTTTCACTAAGGTTAGTGACGTTACAATTTTTTTAAAATTTATTTCTCTAGTAGGAATAGGTCCTTTACAAAATAAAAAATACGTGTTCTTATTTGAAAATAAATAAAAATAAAAACCAAATTTTAATTTTGTATTAACTGAAACTGTTAATTTAACTATTTTCAATATAAATTAGTTCCTATGGTGCACTCTCCATGGCAACTAGAGTGCCTGGAAGGCAAAAGGCCCTCCTCGAATATAAATTTACTATTACTTGTAATAAAGAAGATTGGCACACTCAGAAATGGGTAAGAAAATGTAAATGTGTTCATTTTAAATAGACCATCATAACTATCTCGAGAACTATAGGAGCTACGAGGTCGATTAAATTAGCAACCAATTTCTTTTTTACAAGACTTTTAAAATGAGCCAAACATTTTTTTAAACTAGTAGTTCTCAAGATATAGGGCTCAACTTTCTTATTTTAAATGGAATATCCTATATATTTTTACATATTTGGAATCTACATAAATAACAAATTCAATGATATGTTTGAAGTTAATTTTTAATTAAATAATAAAATCCTTATGTAGGCATTAATATTGTTTACTTCTAACTGAAAATAGCAGTTGCCATGAATAAATAAAAAATATTAAAATTAAAAAATCTAGTTAAAAGAACGCAGAATTTGATATTTGTTTTCTATTTATTCATGGCAACTACTATTTTCAAGTAAAAGTATACAAAATTAATGCCAACGAGGCAACGAGGGATTTTATTATTTAATTAAAAATTAACTTCAAACATATCATTGGATTTGTAATTTATGTAGATTCCAAATATGTAAAAATATGTAGGTTGTTTTAGAAAAAGAACATTGGGATCCATATCTTGAGAACCACTGGTTTGAAAAAAATTGTTTGTCTCATTTTAATAATCTTGTAAAATGAAAATAGTTTGCTAATTTAACCGACCGCGTAGCTCTTACAGTTTTTGAGATAACAATGGTGGCCCATTTAAAATGAACACCCTGTATTTATTTATATCTCACAGTGAACATAAATATTAATTTGTTATTAAAATTGACTATATATGTTTTAATTTTTTAATTAAAACATACAAACATTAGGTATATATTTTTCTAATTTTAGAATGTTTTAATACATGTACATATAACAATTCAAATTATTCAGTCTCTTTCCTTGAACACATAATTAATCTACATTGTATTATTAGGTCAGTCTGCAGTTCAAAGAGCAAACCACTATAAATCTGTCTTTACACTTTAGTCTGTCTCTGCTTCTCAACTGAGTGAGACGTCCGCTTGCAATTGTTTATTTGGAACCTCTGGACTCGGTTCAATTCCAGTACCCCCAAACTCTTTCATTCAGTAAAACAAAACACTTGCGTCGACGCAGCCCAAACACCTGACGATCAAAATGGAATCGCGCCAATAAGAAGTCACAGTGCTGCATTACCGGTGGACGTTCAAGTAGGCTCAAAAACATTTGAAGATCGAAAATCATTCAATGAACTAAAACAAGTGAAAGTGCAAGTGCAACGCTACTGACTATTGCTTTCTCTAGTAAGTATTAGTGTGCATTATAGATTTTGAATTACATAAACTGTCAGTGACAACTGACAAGTGACTCGTTAAAGCTATTTTTTTTAACATTCTTCTAAGAAAATATAAAATCCCGTGATTTTTTTTTTCTGTATTTAATTTACATTTCTTGTAATCATACATTAAAAATATATAAATGTATTACTACATTTATTATTATCAAAATTGTTTATACTAAGCAAAAGTATTTATATTTATTCGCAATAATAACTATTTATTTCAATTTTATACGTAAATATAACAAATGTTTTTGACAACTATTTAAGTTGTGTTTAATTATTAGAATTAAACTCGTGTTATAAAAAATATATAGTATATCTTTGTATAACCTTTTTTAAAACAATAAATAGTAATATTTTTGTGACTTTTTATAACATATTTATTGTTATTAAACAATTGTAACACAATATATGAAATAAGATATAATAAAAGTTTAAAACAAAAACATGTTAATAACAATGCCTGCTTTATAATTTATTGTAATATACTTAAACACGGTTGTAATAACAATTAACCGGTATTGATTTCACTTAAATTATAAATTCGCATTAACCATATTTTATTTACACGAGTTATTGTTATTTTTCAATAAAAATGTTTTCTCATTCTTAATATATACATACAAAAAATTTATTTTAAAAAAACCTTCCAAGTTGAAAAAGATAAACTATTCGATGATATATTTTTGATTGTTCTTTTTAATCAAAATACAAATAGAGTATGTAATGACGTATAGGCATTAGTATGCAATATGCATTTAGTATTACGTACAGAAAGTATTGGAAAGTATGACCATATAAATAAAACAAAAGTGTAACATGAAACAACACATTTTTATTTAAAATAAATGTATCAAGTTTAAATAGACCTTCGTAAAAATATTCTGTTGTATTTATTAATAGTAAGTGTTGCTCTAAATATATAATATTTATTTTAAAATGTCATATAAATCATTTATGATTTATGACATTAAAATATTCGATAAACGTCGAACTTACTCGGGTATACGCACATGTGCAAAATATTCACTGATATTCGGTTTTCATTGCTCGAAATTAAAAAAGTACTGTAACGTGATTGGTTAAAATTTTTTGAGGAAAATATTCATATTAATTTATTATTGTTATCATATTGGTATACAGTGTTGTTGCTAAATACATGACATATGAGATAAAAAATAATATATTGTTGGATATATATTATTAATAAGTATGTATTCATTTTAAACAATAGACAATAAGTCATTGTTTTATTTGATTTTATTTTATTATCGTATGTAACACCCGTTGACTGTTAAATGACAAAAAATAATAATGAGTTGACATATCTGAGAAATAACTATTCAGTTCTACTGTTGAACTATATAATAAACTCTAACAATACTAGTATAACTATAATTATATGTAGAAATAACAACAGAGTTCTCACTGTTGATAACGAAAACAAAATGTTTTTTTTGTGTTAGAAACAAAACGTCAAATTTTTTGTTTCCTCTTATGTCTGTCACTTTTATCTGTCCTTTTCTATATAGGCATTCATTCGTCACAGATAAATAGCGGTAAAAATGTGAACTACTTATTAACTTTTAAGTGAAATTATATATTTGATAACATTTTAGCAAATTAATGAAAACATATTCAAAATATGTTAAATTTGTGCAAAATGCTATATTGTCGCACGAGCATAAAGCTGAGAGTTTCAATTATGCTAGAGCGGCAATGTTATTTTTCACTAGTGACACACACACACATTATTTTTTCTACAATTAATTTCAATATTATAATAAAAGGATATGACATAAGTAAAATATTCTAACATGTTTTATTTGATAACAATTGATATGTTACAACGTGACAAAAACAATCGCCACATTTAGGTTATATTCAATTCAAATTTAGTAGATACTAAATAAATAAACAGCTTTTATTCTTATGTTGTAATTTTTATTCTTTAGCTAATAACAACATTGCTTTATTGTAGGTAATTATTATTTTTAACTAATATAAGGACATGTTACCTAATTTGGACCCTTTTTAAAGAAAAGGCGTGTTGTTAAATTCATCAATGTCTAATGCGCTTTAATGCGCATTTTCATGAACACGTTGTTATATGTTCTGATGAATTTTAAGTTGAACTATCAATACGTTGCTAAATTCAGCGCACTATCTATCGATGATCCATCTCATTCATCGACCCCATGTGCCGATGGATTCCTAATTTTTCGATGGATGAGTAGTGGGGGAATTGTGTTGTCAGGTTTATAGGTTATAGTAAATAAATTTTGTCAACATTATACACATCATAAACTATGAAAAACTTAATTTTAAATTCTGAAGGCACTGAAATCAGTATTGAAGATTATGACGAAACACATAGAGAATTAATAAATGGAAAAAATTAATAATAAATATAATAATATTAATTTAATAATTATTATATCTTTATCGGAACTTTCTGAATCAGAAGACGATTCAGAAATAGATTCTGATGAGCTTTCAGCGGAAATTATTTTTGCAAGAATAAATGACTCCATTATTTTCATTACTAATTTTCATCAAACCGTGTCTTTATTCACCAGTAATCTGCTCCATCGGTGATCTATCAGTGACGTCATATTAGATTTGCGATGAAATATTCGAATAAATTTGGGCTGTATTTAACAACACGCCTAAACTCAAGTCTCCAAATCCAAATATTGTTTGATTCATTTAATTCAAGATAAGTGTAAAGTATGGATTCACAATTTAAATATGCTGTCTAAATTAAATAAGTAAATTAAATAAAACCACATTAAAAATACAAATGAGGTTGACAAACTGAAACGTCAAATATAAAAACAAAGATACCCTACTTTATTTTTGTGAATATTAAGAAACAAGTTAATGTTCATCTTAAAATATTTATTATTGTCAATACAATTTTTTAGAAGAATTGGGATTGAAATGCTAATTAAAAAAATAATATATACCACGATTGAGAAGACCATTACTGACCAGCGCCTTATATCCGTCGGTTTTTTTAGGTTAGCTATTTTTACCTAATAAATTTGAAGCTAACTTCACGGTGTTCAAGCAGTATATAAACTGAAATGTTATGAATAAAACGTTATGTAGCATTATGGAAATCTGTGCGATAAGTATTATTTCAAAAGTAGAATTAGATAAAATAATTCTTTGTGATGATATTATTACAAATGTCAAAAACCGTATTGTAATAATCAATGTATTGAGTTTAAATCACGGAACAAAACAGTTAAACCCTGAAGTAAAATATTATTAAGCATATAAATATGGCAATTAAGATAATTTGTTGTATATTAAAATCAAATTACAATTACACACATCCTTTATTACATTGTTTAAATTTATTAGTGCTACTTAGTAATTATGTCTTTTTTATTTACGCTACGTCATCCCTAAAATTTTATTGAACACACGTACCACTCAAAATATTTCTGCGTCAAAATATTAACCTCGTCCATGATCAAGGAACTCTGTTTTTACAATGTTTTTAAAGTTTTTTATCGTCTTTTTACACAAATGACCTTCAAAAAACTTGTTTGACAAGAAACTTTAACGTTGTTGTATATAATTTAACTCCTTTTCATTCCATATGTTTCATGCTTCAGTAATTTAGAGTTGAAGAATTTTTAGACGAAAATATATCTACGGTTTTAAGTTATTTTCCACTATGTAAAAAATTAATGACTGTAAATCTTATATAGTCTGTTTCCTCGAGTTTTTTTGCTTTTAATCTAGCATTTTTGTTGTATACGCATGGGCATAGATGAAACCAGTAGCGGTTCGTGTCCTATATGAACATCAGGGGTACAACGTTTATTCTAAAATATATTAAGTTTCCAAAAATCATTTATACAGATATTCCGCTTTTCTATTTTTTTTTTGAAGAGCAAACTTTTCGATTACTTTTATTAAATTGTAGCATAACATAAAAAAATAATTATGAATTGAAAGAGTTGTTAAAGCATTTAGTTTGTCTTGGGCCATACAGTTTCGCAAAAATGTTTCAATATCTTTTAACGTTAAAAAATACCTCTTTGTTTTAGCAGTTGTTACTGCAATATCTAACGTAATTTCAATAAATTTGTGTACCTCATAAAATTCGTCTAATAAATCATTTTCGGATAATTGCAAAAACGGTGTGATTTTGATATACAGCATGGTGACTCGTATTATACATCCGAACATAGGGATTTAACATGTAAAATGATGTAAATCACCCAAAAAAATAGTGGTAGCCCTGGAATTGACATAAAAATTAACAAATGTTTAACGGTTTATCTGTCAAGTTAGCTGTGTTAGTTTATTATTATTACCATTTGAAATTACAGTTTTGTAAATATTTATATTAAAAAATATTGCAATTTTAATTTGTTTTTAATTTTTAAATTCAAAATTAATTTATGTAATATAGTTCAATTCAACAGTAATCAAATAATAATAAAAATAAACTAACGTAGCTAATTCACAGATAAACCGAAAAATATGTCTCAATTCCATGGCTACCGCTATTTTTGAGGGTGATTTACATCATTTTTTATTTTTGTTCTTTATTTAATTCAGATGCAAAAATTTATGCTCTACATCTATTATTTGAAGATTTTTTACCTAAAATAATTAGGGACGCAGGAAATTACGAAAATGTAATTTTACATGTTAAATCCCTGTGGTAAAGTGTTCGAATCACCACTCTGTAGAACTTTTAATTCATTTTTAGTTTTTCTTATGTAATTAATTTATATTTTTCTTATTAATATATTATAATTGTCCGTGAGAAATTTTACTGAATATCTGCGAAACATTTTGGGATATAATGGGCTGAAGTCTACACTTGCTACTTGGCTAGTCGCTTTCAGTATGCTATAGTCCGTACTGATTCACTAACTCAAGGTCACAACTCAATGCATTGACGACCTCCTACGTTATTCAAAACAGGCGTTTGAAATCAGCCAGTCAAAAAAAATTCTATCGAATGACTTAATAAAAATATATGGTGCCATTTAAATTAAAAAATTGTTTCCCATATTCTGAGAACTACTGTGTCTATGAAAAAATATGTTTTTCTTCAAACGTCATAAAAGTGACATCTTCTGTGACGTGATTGACAAGGTTGAAGTTTAATTTCTATGCCTCCGTAATATAATTTTTTATTCTAGCCGCCGTTTAATTTCTTCGCCGCCGTATGTAGAATCAGCCAATAAGAAGTAACTTGTACAATAGAAATCTGTAATATCGCCCTAAATGTCACTATAGAAACTAGATAACCTAAGAATAAAGTTACTAAAAATTATGAATAACTGACAGGTAACCTACATATTAAACGTCAAATAGTAGTTAATTTTTTTAAATTTCTAAGTTTGAAGACAAAATAGCATGTGTTATTCAGAGTAAAAGTGTCTTTGTGTGTCTCGCATGCAATTGTCCGACTCGCTTCGCTCGTCGTGCAAACTTCCGTGCTTGCCACACAAAGTATCACTTTTACTCTTAATAACACAATATACTATTTTGCACTTCCGGGAGTAAAAGCATATATTACATTACTCTTCATTTTCGAAGATTGAAGTAGCACTTTTAATCCCTGATGGATTAAATATGAATTTAATCCCTGGTTGATTAAATTAATAAACAATAAGTATTATGTTACCACAGCAACAAGTAGTTATATGTAAGGAACATAACCTAGCTTACCAGAAAAATGTATATAATGATGTTTTGTTTTAAAAGCTGTCATGTATTTGACAGTTATATTTTATATAAATATAACCAAATAATTACTATTTAAAAATAATTATGCAGAAATGCAAAAAATTGTATATATATACCACAGGACTAAAGTGCCTTTGAACTAAAATAGTCTCTTACAATAGAAATTGTTTGCTAATTTAATCAAGTTCTCGAGAAAGCAACAGTAAGTCATTTAAAATAAACACCCTAATATGGTGTCTACTAAAGACAATACTAATTTTTAAAATTCTAGTAACTTATAAAACAAGAATTTTATCTATGATAAATAATACTTAGAAAATAGATTTATAATGGTAGTAGATTTCCATTATTGTGCTTTGATTCTATTTGACGTAAATATCTTAAACAAACAAAGAAATGAATTCAAATTTTATAAATACATATTCATTCAACGTACGCAGTAATATTTATTTATTATTAACAACTGCAAATAATAATAATGTTTTTATTTAATCATAATAAAAATGTGTACAGTAATAATATACTGATTCAAACATCAAACTGACATTAAAGTAACTTATTTTTAAATGAACATTAACCCTGAAATTTTTAAAATGTCATGACAGTAAACAAGCACATGTGTTACTGTAGTACATGCAAATAATATAAATTTTTAGTTTAAACATTGTTTTTGTAATTTGTACTTAATTTAAGTGCTGCAAATTTCATAGTCATTTTAGAGGTTATGTAACGCTAACAAAAGAAAGAAAAATGTTACTAAAAATTGATGTCATTAGAAAATTTCCATTAATTTTAATATAATATATCAATCTGATTATTCCACACACGTCAATTTCACCCAATCAGAATACTTCTTTTTACTCTTTCATCATTCTTTTTAGTAGCGTCGTCATGGTTTTATTTTGTTGGTATGAAAAATGTTATATTTGAATTGTTGTCATTCGTGAAATAACCAAGGAAATATAATTCGAGCTATGAATTTAAAAGGTAAAATGTACTCATTATTCTAGTGAAGTATCGACAACTCTCTTACTATGCAACAACTATTCGTAAATTTTCCAGTAAATTCATGGCTCTGATTATATTACTTAAGCAATAGTCGAACAAGAGAGGAAAGCGTGTATTTTACCACTCGAGCTCAAGTTTGACTCACGAGCGTAGCGAGTGAGGCATTCTAGTGAGAGTGGTTTCCTTTCGTGTTAGACAATATTTTTTTCACGATATATTTCAAAAATTTTCTTATTCGGTTATGTAAACTTTGACGTTTAGCAGTACAATTGTTACAGTATTGCCAATACGCCAATTCAAGTTCAAGTTGTCAAATTGTAATAAAATGTGAAAAAAATATATTTATTATTTTGCAAAAAACCTAAGAGTATTTGAGAAATAATAAATTATTATAAATTTCGAGACGTTCCTACCATTCTTGAAGGGAATGTGACGTCACAAAGACATATCTTTCTTATATTAAATATTTAATATTTAAAAATAATTTTTACCTCATCACACTTTTTTTGACCCTAAAATTAATTTTCAATTTGAATTTTTCAAAACCCGCTTCCTGTAAGATTCTATTTATTTTGTTCTTGGCTAAAAAAATGAAGTTAGATAAGAATTTATTTCATTCAAATGCAGAGTAGGGTAATAAAACAAACAAATAGAATACGATGTTGTTAAACAAAAAAATTAAGTAAATTTATACATTCAATAAAAATATTTTCATTTATTGTCAGACTAACATCTCATAAATGTATTCTTGCATGAATATTTTATCATTTATAAGTATCTGTCAGGTTTGTCGAAAATTATACCAAAAAAATTGAAGGGTATTTAAGGGTCATTCAAATATTATACTCTAGTCACAGAATAGGTTTATAGGTTATGTAACTATTCTGTGCTTTAGTTCAGAGATTCCTAAACGTCTCTACCAGTATTCACGATAAAAATGAACTATAATATTCTCACATTTTTGTTCTTTGTAACACAATATTCAACATGCATTTATTGTAATATAATGCTGGTATTTCATTATAATTATCACAACACATAATTTTCTTTTGTTTATTTCCCGTTAAATTATCTCGCCATGGTCAATTAGTAATCGAGACCTATAAAAATTTCTTTTAACATGTTTTAAAAGAACAAGGTTAAATTTTCTTAAAATGAAGGTTACTATTTTGTTATATAAATATATTTAGATATATAATATATGGATACTTATGATTCATATAGTTACTGTTTTTGATATGCATTGCGGTATATTTGTAACTGTATAAATATTGAATTAATAATGAAATCATCATCATTAGCATAAATATATTCGATAGTAATTATTGTACTATGTAGACGTACAATGTCAGTCTATTGTGTATAGTCTATCCATAATATAAATACATAGCCGTTTTACTTCACTTTTCTTTAAAGAGGTGCCACTAATCTTGTTAAGAATCAAAGTAATCAGATATCAAAATAAATAATTTTGTTGTTATCGTTATCAGTGTGTTTAATATTGATTGACATGTGAAATTTAAATATAGTTGTCAAATTTTCATATTATTCTATTTTTAAGTAATTACAGTTAGACTCCGCTAGATTTGTTATCCAGGTGCAGATTTTAGTAAATCTGTATACAGAATGTCCATTTTAAGAGGCTAATCATTCGGATGTCGAAAACCGTAAGAGGAAGAGGAATTGACAGCGGTCTTCAAAAGTTTTTGAGAAATTCATGCCAACTTTCAATTTTCTTTTGGGGTTCCAAGTTGTCTTTGGTACTGTTAAATAGGGATTTTTTTCTCCAACAATATTTATAAAAACATTATGTACATTAATATGAAAATAAAGTTTCTAAAATAATCTGCGTATTTCGATAGCATATTAAACTCCTAACATATCCCACATGGTTTCCTTTGAAAATTTTGTCATTAAAATGATCACTTAACCACTAATCGAATTGATTAGTCAAAATTACGCTGTTATAATCAATTAATCATTGATTTAAATTAATAATACAACACTGAATGTTAATGAAATCTCTGAAGATTAATGTAGCATGATTTTTTATTGTTGTAAACGGTACTTACTACACAAAATTTTGAAGTTACTTTAAAGAAATGTAATGACGTGGCGTACATATAGCCACAAAAGCGCGAAATAAGAATATATGAAAAACATAAAGCTCTGTTTTCAATAATTACATATAAATATTTATGATTATTAATCATGTTTATTTATTTACGAAGGACTACGTGGAAAACAGACAAGTTAAAGTGCCAAAAAAAGGTTGACTTTAGCCAGTGTTATAACTGGAGAGGAAAATAACTTTGCTCTGTATCTTCAGCAAAATACATATTTTTTTTTCGGCATAACCCAAAAATCTTAAATCTATATCCTGTAAATATTTTTCCTAAATGGACTTGGCAAATTCCTTAAATTTTAAGGAAATTCATAAAACTGGCAACACTGCTGTCAACTAACTCTCCACTACTAGCTTGTTATCCTACTTTGGAAGACGCTATTTGAAGCGTGTGACGTAAAAATTATTTGTCCATTGAAAGTAGGAATTTCTCGAAAAGCGTACGAACTATAAAAATTTTGAGGACCGCTGTCAATTCGTCGTAAAAATTTGCAATGTGCAAATTAGAAAATTGTATGAATTGAAACAAAAAAGTTATGTCAAAAAGTAAATTGACCAAAATCAGGTTTTCTTTTAGTAACCTACGCATTTTTTGGGACTACAAATACATGATTAAAATGGCCTACTAATGCGACAACTTTGCTTCAATTTAACCGATTTCTTACCTCTTACGGTTTTGAAGATTCTAATGGTTGAAGTGAATTAAAAAAAACGGACTTTACTATTATAATTTATAAATTATAATAATATTACATTATCTACTTTCCGATACAAAGTTTCACAAAAAGTTTACAGGACATTTTCTGTGATAATGTCTAAATTAGGTATTGTAATTTTTTTATTATGAATTTAGTGACTAAAACAATTTACTAATAATGAATAATACAAGAGGTTTTTGTTTTCATTGGTTTCAAAGTCAGTTTTGACGAGTAAGTCGTTAAGGTATCACCAAATTAAACAAATGAACAAATCATTTGCTTTCTCAATGACTTCCTTGGTGAGTGTTGATTATTATAATAGAACATGTAATCAACTGTTTGTTTTTCTTCTCATAGATTATTTAACAAGTACTCGTTTACATTATTTTTACATTTTCTAAGGCCGAAAATGATTGTAGGCAAAGCTAATGAAACAAAAATAAAGCATTGACCTAGTCCTTATAGATGTATTTAAATCATAAATTCTACATTGATTACAGGTATTTGTAATTTCACTTTCGAATTTGAAGGTTAGGTTTTGAACTTAACTTTGACACAGACGATGTTTATCGTAGTAAAAAATTACCTTTACTTATTAATGTAAACTTTTATAGATATAAAAATTATTATAATACAAAAATTGATTATTTATTCTAATGAACATAGATAAGGCATCGTATTATAATATCGTAGTAATTTAGATCTAGTGTAGTATTTTGCTGATATTGTGAACTTTAAAAAATAGCTTTTTAATCTTTAAACGTGAAATTAAGTCATAAACATCTAAAATATTTCAAAAGTACTCATTTTCGTTCTACAAAATTGTGTATAGTAGATCATTATTGTTAATAATATTGAAGATACAAATAAAATATAAACAAATAGTTAAAAACAATATTTTAAGATTTATAACAATGTTTTAATAGGGTCCTGAAACACTGTCCAAATATTACCATTTTGCAGAAGAATATACAACAATTAAGAATTAGTAAAAATATTTGATTTAATAGATATTTATGTATTAAGGGAATGTTTAAAGCTAGACGCGGAGCGGAGAGCTTTAAATTCCCTGAGGGAAATATAATATTTCAAACAGAATTGCATTATATATTGATCCGGAAATATTTTTTGTCAAAGTTACATAAGTATGTTTTTTTTTTATACAATGTATCCAAAAAACGTGTAAAAATAAAATCTCAATGACTTCACCATTCAATTCTACAACAAAAGTTACATAAAGAAATGTTTTTCCACATATACGTTCTTTTAAACGATTAGATGAAAAATAACAAAAACTAATAAACCTAAATTCTATTTCTTAAAGTTGTGATTAGAACAGATAATTTTGTGCTTAACACATCTAATTGTTTAATTATTTAACAAATAATACCAAATTCATGTCAATATTTGCTCGTTATGTACAAATATGTAATTTTTGAATATCAAAAGATGAATATTTAAAATGTTGATGTTTGAACTAACAACATTGACAAGTGATAATAAAATCAACAAACTGCTTTTATTTTAAATGTCAACATGAATATTATTTATAAACAAAAAAAAATGAAGGTTACTGACAACCGAAGTTATAATAAAGAACATAGTTTTTATTTTTAGATTATTATTTCTAATCTAATATTGAAATACAGATTATAATCTAACCTAAATTTTGTAATTCACCAATTATTGTTAATTACTTTCAATCCCAATTCTTATTACAATGTTATTATTTTCCTTTTCATATTCTTGATTTATAACTGTAGTGTTATGTATTTGTTTGGCTATTTTAAATGTAATATATATTATTATTTCTTTGGAATGCAGACAAAACATTGTAATATGAATGTATTACGTTGTTGTAATAAACAAAACAATAACGTATAGTGTCAACAATTATTCATATTACATAAATTTATTAGAATACATATATTTAGAGGTCAATATGGATGAATATTTGTTTTTATAATTTAAGTGAGTTAAGCTGCAAGGAATGTAAGTACATTATAACTGTTGAGAAGATATGAAATGAGGCGGAGCCTGCGTATCATACTAGAATAGTTTTATTAGGTATTTATATTCTGATATACTTATTATATTTTTGCGCCACCAGCAGCATTAACTTCAAATCATTTTAAAGTATTTATAAAATGTTGCGAATTATTTATTTGTAACATTTTATAGTTAATTTTAGCTATTACTATACGACCAAATATATATGAAATTGGGTAGGTATAAGTAAAAAATTTGAATATTTCAGTAAAGGAAAGAATGAATCATTTTGAAACGTTATTTGTAATACATTTAAAATTAAACTATTTATTCATCAAATATGTTTGTATATTTTTATGAAAACTTTCATGATAATATACGTATGCAACCAGTAACACATTCTTTAAAAAATGTTGCATATTCAGTCTGTACAGTGGTGCACCCAGTATTGTATTTTGGGGGCTAATCATTAAATTGTATGTTTTACTCTCTTGTGAACACGTTGTTTTCATTTCTAAAGTCATATCGGTTATAGAGTTTAATGAAATTTTTTTCAGAATACGTAATCTACAATGAGTAGAAACTTCAATTTTTGAATAAGTCTGCCATTTATTTTTATTTAGCCATATATAACAAAATTTTCTACTTTGCCTTTTGAAGCTGTCGATTAGTAATTTAAAGTTTATTGGGAACATGTTTTAACATAGACAGTTTTTAAGTGCCACCGTTGATTGAAAAGTATACTTTTCAATCAACGGTGTCACGTAACTATTTCTTTTTAACTAAGATATAAGTATTAAAGAAATATGTAGACGACCATTTTGATACATTTGATTGAATTTATACTAAATTCATTAGAATTTCCATAGTTAAACAGATTAACCGCAATTGTTACAAACTTACCGAATCATAATTAGTTATAATAGTTAAATGGAACTAGGTGGAAGCAAATTTGAACTATAAAATTTTATCTAATGACATAATATTAAATTATTATATACAAAAATTCTCATGTATTCATAATTAATTAAGATATGTCAAAAAACGCTTTAGATCGTTATAAAAAACCAATTCCAGTTGCACAATTAACACTAAAATCTAATCAGATCTAAGCTAGGATGTGTGAATGTTATATCCAAAATTTCAACTTTTTGTATCCACTAGTATTTGAGTAATCGTTACAATAATATCCATCTACACACACACACGGACAGACAGCATCACAAAAATATTAAATTCGTGTTCTAGGGACTTCAAAACGTACTTATACATTGAAAACTCACTATCCGATTTTTAATATGATCACAATAATGGCGAGACGTAAAAAAAATCTTTTTTCTTCAAACGTCATAAAAGTGACATCTTCTGTGACGTGATTGACAAGGTTGAAGTTTAATTTCTAAGCCGCCGTAATATAATTTTTTATTCTAGCCGCCGTTTAATTTCTTCGCCGCCGTATATAGAATCAGCCAATAAGAAGTAACTTGTACAATAGAAATCTGTAATATCGCCCTAATTGTCACTATAAAAACTAGATAACCTAAGAATAAAGTTACTAAAAATTATGAATAACTGACAGGTAACCTACATATTAAACGTCAAATAGCAATTAATTTTTAATATTTCTACATTTGAAGAAAAAATAGCATGTGTTATTAAGAGTAAAAGTGCCTTTGTGTGCCTCGCATGCAATTGTCCGACTCGCTTCGCTGCTTCGCTCGTCGTACAAACTTACATGCTAGCCACACAAAGTATCACTTTTACTCTTAATAACACAATATACTATTTTCATATTAGTGTTACACTGTTAACTTTGACCGAAACTTATGTTCATATTTTCAATTTAAATTCTTTCAAATTATTATTTTGGAAAAACAAAAATTATTGTCATGTATTAGTACTACTTTATTTTAAATCAAAGTGTGTGACGTATTTTGCTAACCTATAATTTTGTTAATTATAAATTAAAACAGCCACGTAATAGTGAATCATTTTTACTTCCCTTATTATTATTAAATTAACATGCTTTTGTCTTCGAAGTAATACTAATAAATATGCAATTAGATAAAACGAATAAAATATCACATTTAAATTTAATTGTAATTTGTTTTACGTACTTAGACAAATTGTGAGAAAAACAGATGCATTAGTTAATTATTAACAATTTCGTGATTTAAATGTTCTGAAAATTAAATAAGTATAATTTTCACGTTTCGTTTAATTATTACTTCAAATAAATACGTGTGAACATAACACTGGAATATAAATATTTAATTCCATAATTAATTAGTGTACTTTTCATATTTCTAACAAGGTTCATTACAAAATAAATTATTCATTAGTTTTTAATATATTAATAGGTATCTTAAGGTTAAAAATATATAAAGAGGAATCCACATATTTTGTTTTTCACATATGTTTAGATATAAACAACAAAAAAACAAATGAGAAATATCACCTTGGAATAGATAAATAATTTATGAATAAAAAGCAATAGTTACATTAAAACAAAATATTTCTTTAAAAAACTTGCAACTATTTATGCATAGTATATGTATTTGTAATTGTAATTGTATATGTAATTTTTCATTAGCTAAAAATAAAATATATAATTTAAAAGTACACATGAAACTATTGCATATCCGCGAATAATTATAGCATTAAATTTTTAAAAAGATCATGAGAAATATGCAGTAACTTAACATCTGAATATTTCTTATATTTTATTTATAAATTTTAATTACTTAATAACTAACCTTTTTTTAATAATTACTTCTGTACTGATTATAAATCAATATCTATTAAAAAAATTTCATAGGAATTGTTAATTATACTGCACCAAATATGAAGCTAAATAATTATTTTTATATTACAGGCTGTACAAAAATACAATATTTAAAAATAGTAAAACAAATGTTTGTTTGTCTTTATGACAAATAAAGAAACAAAATTTATTTATAACTGTTTTTCATTTTTATGAGGTTTATAAATTAGTTTGTGTACATAAACAATGAGAGTAATTAAATATTTATTTCATTATTTTAAATTAAAAGTTTGCTTCGTATTAAACTTTTTATTGGCAACCAGCAATTTCGCTGTGTTCTGCGTGTATTCTAAATAAGTATATACTTATGTATTTCCTTTTCCATTTTTTAAAATTATAAAGTACTTAACCTATAAATGAAAAGCTTTGTCTCTTTGTTAAATTATTAACAATTCTATTTTTTCAGATAATACGTCACGATGGGAGTTGGAGAAAATGAAGAGAACTTCGAGAGTAAATTATTTGGAAACCGTCCAGATGGCACTGCGGTCATAGATATTGAAGAACCCGCCATAACTCCCCCTGTACTGGAAGTGACGTCAACAACAACAACCAATGGGAAACAACCGGATCCAGAACCTGTTAGAATTAATGTAGAAGAAATGGAATATGGGAAATACAAAGAAGGTAAGACAGAAATATTATTTATTTAATACAATTGTAATCGTGAATTCTGGTCGCCAAATTGAATGCTATATTATATTATGATTCAGTAACTTGTAATCTTTATAGTTATTTATGATACTAGTATGTGAAGAAATACTTTTATGCATGAGTTACGGGATTTAAGCACGAGCATAGGGTCACAGCAACGAAAACAGGCGCTTCATAATTTTGGAGACATTATAATAATTTCATTTAATATACAGGGAGAATATTTATAAGATTATTGAACGGAAGAAATATATTTATTTATAAGAGAGGTCTTTTTCAACGTTAAAAAGGACGAAGACATATTTTTTTCGCGCCTCTGTCCTAGTATTACAGAACTCAAAATCGTTCAGAAACTCTCTGTCTTAAATATTTTAGCATTACATTCAGTCAAAATTTTTATTTTTATTTTATTGGAAATGTAAAACGTTAATTAAAACAACTATTTTTGATTTAGTATTCATTTTATACTCGTCTTGTATGATTATGATTACATTAATTATTAAAAAATATCAATTCATATTCGTTTTATTTTTCAAATTTTTAAACAAGTGAATTGTTTTTATGTATATCCATGTGAATCGAAGATGTTACTGAACTCTTTTGCGAGATCTTGCATTATTTCAATATAAGCTCGCTCTCGCAAAAATCCAGTTTCTGGACTAGTGATACAAATAACTATTATATGTATATATTAAAGCTTTTAAGAATACAGTTTGAAGAAATTTATTTTAATTAATAAAATATAAAACAAATATTTTAGTTTTAGTTCTGTAAATTTTATTTAATCTAACGTTTCGGCAGCATAAACTGCTGCCTTCTTCAGGGTAATGACGCAGAATAAGTTTATACAGAAGTGACAGTAAGACAGAGAAGCGCAAAATAGAGAGAGATGGAGAAGGTGCACAAATTTAAAGGTCTACACAATGCTTCAAGGTCATAGACCTGACTAGGGGAACATAAAAGGTATCGATACGGAGTGTCGCTTCTGTGTGTAACTATTCTGTGGTAATGACAAATACAAAGCAAGTAAACAAGTAACTAAGAAACGAAATTTATTTTATTTTAAATGTAAACAATTGAATAAGTGTAATTATTTAATGGAAGTTGTTTATAAGAACTGTTATTTTGTAAATAAAATGCAGTACTAGACATGCAATGTTTATTTTTGATGATTTGCAAATGCATTTCCGTGATAGTTAATTGTTGTTATTATTTTCACAAGGTTAGACTGGTAACATTCCCATTTCTGCAAAATGTTGTAGGATTTTAACACTAATAGTTATTTTGTTATTATTTTATTACATACATATTTTTTATATGATCGAAATAATTCAATTTTATAGGGTAGTTATAAATACGGCATAATAAAAGTTTAAGGTGGTACAAATGATTTTTCTATTGTAATCAAGCAACTTTGATTTAATTATATGATTCATATTTACCAGTCATTGTTAACCTCAAACTAAGTACACAATTTGTCACTTACATATCATGGATACGGTATTTTTTTTATTAGGTATTTTGTTATCTATTGCCTTGGTTTCAATAGTGTATAGGAAAACGATATAGGTTTGTGTTTTACATTATAAAATTAACTTTTTTATTTAATACAATCTTCTAAAGTATACGGAAAAATATCTTGTAACACAACAAACAAACAAAGAAATAAATAAATAAATAGTGTGTGTTTTGTTTGATATATTAACACCTAAAGGCATTCACTTGTTTTACAAGAATGTTATGAAGGTTGCTGCACAATCTATTCTTTTTAAAGTTATTTTTTGCTTGTGCTTGTAAATAAATAAAATTTATATGACTTTAAAGACGCAATATAATTTGAAGAAGATTAATTATTTCTGTAACCACAAATTGTATGAGAATATGCATATGAATGATGTAATATTGTGAACACATGAAAATGATTTGAAAAAAAAAATAGCAAACTGCATAAACACAATAATTATCTTTGTAACTTTGCACTTCCTTACTTTACACAGTGGTGTAGGTGAAGTATTTTATTAATTATAGATTCATTTATTTCCACAAATATAAATCTTAACCTTAAAGTTTTTAAGACAGATGTATTTTTCTGTCCCTCTATGATTGCAATTTGTATCTACAAATGTTTGTTTTCATTTAAAACAAAAAATGCTACTCTCATATATCACTTATTTTGATGACAATTTTTTTCGTATTATGATGTAACAAAGAATATTATTTTTGGTTCATTATACTCTTCTTATATGTGACATATATCCGGTGATAGGTTATTTATAGAACTTATTATAGTAATAAACGTTATACGTTTCCTTATTGACATTATGGATTTTGTAATAGAAAATATTTAATAAGTTAAGTTGTTGATCTTTTCATTCATGTGTACATTTTAATTATTAAGTATTATCTAATATGTAATTTCCCACAATCTGTAGATAGTGCATTTTATTCAGTTGCCATTACACACTTGAATGATATTGGGGAATTTGATTGATACTTATAAGATAAACTACATCAGTATATCTAATTTTTTTTGATAAAACCAAAAAATGTGGTATTCATTTAATATTTTGCGTTGTCATTATTATAGTAGCAAAATCATAAAAGGAATAAATTATTTATCATTTTAAGTTCTTGTACTACATAAAAATTATTTATTTTTTTGACGTTAAAATGACAAAATGGCGCAACAGTGTTGAGATAGGTTAGGATTAACACTAACAGAAACAAAAGAACTATTTGATTATTGTATAATATATGTTATTTAACTAAACACTTTAATAGAGTACGCATGTAAAAATTGAGTATAGTATCTATTTGATGATATAAAATAGTAAAAATATATATTTTCTGTTAATTTAACACTGTCATACCCGTCTATAGATACTTTAGTGACTACCGGATTCAGGGTATTAAGCTTCTATTTACAAAGACAAAAGTAAGCAGGGTAACTAAGTCATAATTGTATACCATGTAATTTTGACAAGTCAGTACGGTAATAATATTTTTTAATGAGCACTATGGAAATTATTAAAATATAAATAAATTAGAAAATAGTATCATGGTCGTAGAAATAATATAGTGTACAACTTGCTTGGAATGTAAATTTCATATTCGTATGAAATGAGTATACCATTCCATGCTTGTTCTACAATGTACTATTACCGTAAAAAATTGTCAAAAGAACATGGGACAATTGTATATCAACCAATGGTGACTCCTAACACGAAGAGTGGTCTACATTAATAGAAAAACATAAATTTTTAAATAACAGTTTTGTTTTTAATCAGGCAACACAAGTAAACATAAACAATCTTAAAATTTTTTAGTTCTTATTTTTATTATTATTAATAGTTTTTTAATGTTTGTACGAAATTTCTAATCTTTTGTTTTTTATTGAAATGTAATATCTGCCCGCAAGGCAAAACAGTACTGCTTGTCATCTATACCTACAATACGACGCACAACCACAGAATAGTTACACACAGAAGCGACACTCCGTGTCGGTACCTTTCATGTTCCGCTAGTCAGTTTTATGACCTTGAAGTATTGTGTAGACCTTTAAATTTGTGCTCTTTCCTTACCTCTCTCTCAGATGTGAGAGAACTTTCCGATTTTAAACAATTGGCCCTTTAAATTTATGCACCTTCCCCACATCTCCCTAATTTTCGCTTCTCTGTCTTACTGTCGCTTCTGTATGAACTTATTCTGTGGCACAACAGTGATCTTAGGCTCACAGTTCGAACACCCCCGGGAACCTGTTAAAATTACATATATTAAATTTATGCCGTACAGTGTACGAAAACAACCGAAATAGTTCGATTTTAAGAGTAAGCAAACGTGATACTCAGCATACCATTTCTTTACGTTTGGGCACGGAATAGGTTTATACAGAAGCGACAGTAAGACAGATAAACGAAAATTAGAGAGAGATAGGGAAAGTCAACAAATTTAAAGGGCTCATTGTTTAAAATTGGAAAGTTTCGTCACATCTTAGGGAGAGATAAAGGAAGCCAACAAATTTAAAGGTCTACACAATGCTCCAAGGTCATAGAACTGAATATGGTAACATGAAAGGTACCGACATGAAGTGTCGCTTCTGTATGTAACTATTCTGTGGTATTATCTCGTTGTATTGGGGCACTATTTTTTCGAGCATCAATGAAAGAAACTACGTAAGTTGGGGAAACTATACAACGAAAACGAGCTGAATTAGTGCATTTTTTGTTTTTATATAAAAAATAAATATCTAATTATCTATATCATGACATTGTTTAGCTTAAAATAAAATTTTTATTTTTATTTTTTACACTGTGCGTCTTGGGAGGCTCGCGCCCTAGCGCCCCTATGGACCAGCCGCCACTGGAATCAACCCATACAGACTTGATCACAACAACGTTACTCACAAGAGAATTTTATAGAATAATTATTAATACATTGAAACTGATAAACTATTGAACAAACCACTGTTTTTAATCATACTAGGCCTAAGATATCTTACAATCCTCGCTCTCCAAGCTCGGAATTCAATTGACATCTGCGGCGATTATGCTACTCATAACCAGTGGTGAGCTATGAAATTTTTAACAAGGGGCCCGCTCTTTTTTTCCTCGAGAATTGCATGATAAATAAAAAAATAATGTTTATTTTATATATAAAAAAATTAATTACATAAAAAGAAGAAAAAAAAGCCATTTTTAAGAAATCAAAAAAATATGTATAAAGTACTACCACAAAAAAATACAAATTTAAGTTAGAAGCTACCATACAGGATTTCATGATGTCTTCGATTTAACAATGTATGTAATGAAAATGATTTTAAAGTATTATATTTTCTCTTTTAGAAAATAGTTACCAACAACAATAACTTATCTTAGGTATATTAATAGCTATTATTATTGTTCTCCTGGAACGACTATATTTTTTTTTACGTACATTCGTAAAAATGGTCACGTTCTTTAATTTGAACCGAATGAAAAAATAGTACAAAAAATGTGAATTTAAAAAAAAATATTAGGTTTCCAACGTAGCTTGATTGTTGGGTATACCAAATCTACTTTACTGAATTTATTTGTAATGATAAGTGTATTCTTTTTGTTATTCTTATTTTTAAGTAAAGTGAGTGGAATTTATTTTAAATTTGTTTTGTTCGTAAAATGTTAATATTTCGACAGTGGTTCAAGACCATATTGTGTTCAAAATTTTTTTTTGTGAGAAATAAAGGTAAAGAATTTGAGTCGACTAGGTCGCAGAATACTATTTTATTATTATTATTTATCGCGCATGTGTGTATACAATTATTTATGGTGTATTTTTCATACAATATTCTAAATGACATTTTTATTTATTAAATACGACATAAAACCTGAAAATTTTATATTTTTAGTTTTCTTAATGAGGGAAATAAAATATATTAATTAAAAAACGATTTAAATAAATATATTTCATTTATAAAATATTATAAATTAAATACAATATGATGCCTTGAATTATAAGTTTACTTTAAAATTGACAATTATGCAATAATAATAATTATCAGATGATATAAATAGAACTATTTTAAATGTATATCAAAAACTAGACTCTGTACGCCACTGGAATGCATGGAGGGGGTACCCGTATCTTTCTATGGGGCCCCCTCCAATAAATAATTTCCTTCTAGTCGGCTTCCATCAACAGTTGAAGCTCAACGCGGTGACTGTGTTTTGTTTTCCAACTGTCAAGTAAGTTTGCAGATATTTTACGCTGTTTCATCAAAATAAAACTATTTTGTAATTTATTACTCATTAACTTATTAGCAGAGTGTATGTTATATAGTTTACTTGTATTTGTATTTTCCGGCTATTTCTTATCATTTGTAGATAATTTTTAATCGTACACTTCGGAGTTTGGATTTAACTTACGTAATAATCAAAAAAAGGTAAAAGGTAACTGACTGGTTTTTGTCAAATCCGGTTTTTTGCAGTGAAAACTGAGTTAATTATATTGAAGGAATATTTTATACTCACAACATAAGACAATTATATGATAATGTGTATGAAAAAAAAATGTAAATATGTTACTTGCATATTCTAAAAATATATTTTACTAACATAGCTTTGTTGTGTGATATTTAAATATTTAGACGTCAATCTATATTTTACTATGCAAAACAAACAGTAGCAACAATAAAATTAGCGCTCAAAATAGTTTAATTTGTTAAACAAACCATAAAATAAATATAAATATGCAACGTCAAGAGGAAATGCGTTAGTAAATATTTTTATTGTATATTTATTGATGGAAATTATTACTTATGCAAGATCAGAATTTAAAGCAATAATACTGACATGAAAATATTTGAAAATCTATTTTATTCAAATGAATTAAAAAGGTACAACAATGTCAAGGATGTTGCATAATAAATGTCATGATAAATTACTGCATTTTGTTCAATATCACGAATCGTACTACGCAGTAAAACAAATAAAAAAGTAAAAACAAAAAATGCAAAAAACCTTACTTTAATAAATGAAATCAATTGTAAAAAATACGAACAAAATTTAAAAAATAATTGTTCAAACCATTTTAATTTTGTAGACTGTTTTATTTATATAAAGACGACCTTATCATTTGAAATACATAAATTTAAATGATCATTACTGGTCAAACATCATTCTGTATTCAAATTAACTCTATTAATATAACTGACTACGTATCTATTAGATAAATAAAATTATTTTAAAACGTAAAATACTGAAATATTACTTTCATAAAGTCTCACTTTGAATTTACCAAAATTAGAACACACTATTGTCGCTGTGGTGCACTCTCGATGTCAGTCACAGTAGCTGAAGGTGACCCAATAAAAACAACGTAAGATATATTTATTTTTAATTGACACATATATTTACAGACCGACATATCAAATCAGAATTAGTTTTTTTTATTACATAAAATAAACTATTTTTGTGTTGTGTTTTCTAGAAATAATAGTAAAATATTCCTATTTTCATATAAATTCAATTTTAAAAATTTAATGTGACGTCATAAAGCTTGCTAAACAAGGCGGAAGGTGGCCTTTATGACGTCACAACGTAATAATATATTCTTCAATGAGCATATAATGTATGCTATTACTAATGAGAACGAAGTTTGTCAACACGAGCGAAAGCAAGTGTTGTAAATCATTCGAATGACTAATAGCCATTACATGCGAATAGAATAATATTTTGTCTACAACTATAACATGAAAAAATATGTTTATTATAAACAAATATGTCAGCAGGTTGTTGACAGGTAAATAACAATAGCAACAATAGCTCGCTTCAATGTTTCACAGCATACTTAATGCAAGGAAATTTCTAGTGTTATTCAGCTACAGTTTGAGCTTAAAATAAAAAAAAGAATATGAGAAATAACAAAAGTAGTGCAACTTTGGCTTTTTATGTAGAAATACTTACTTAAAGTAATTTGGTTTTTACTCTTTTGACAGGTACAATTTTAATTAGACATAACGATTGAATAATATTATTCAATTACTATCAGTAACGAATGTCATTAATTAATGAAAAACGATTAAATTATAGCTATATTATTTGACAGCTGTGGATAAAATTTTAATAGATAATATAAAAATTACGATTCATAACAAATTTATATATAGAATTCTAGATGTGAGAATATTTTCTGAAAATTTGTTAATAGATACATTAATATACATCAAATTCGAAACTATTGTTATATTATCCATATTATATAAATAAACATTATTATTATCATAATTTTTATTACAATTATCTAGTATATTCTCACCGCTGAATATTTTATGTGGGTATTGTTTCACTTATTTTATTGTAGAACTGTAGAAGTTTTGTATTGTTTGTTAATTATTCAAAGAAAAAATATTCAATGCATTATTAAACGTACATATTTAACACAAGTGTACCATAAAATACTTTATTTTTTATATAAAATCTACTTCAATTTTTTCTAATTTGAAATTTTATGCAAGTCAGTTTTTTGTTTTCTTTTATCTATACTTCAAGTAGAGTACAAAAATAATCGAATAATAAATTTTGTAAATTATTCTATTTGTTTTAAAATATCATAGTTATTATGGCTCTATTATCATACAGTACACGATACATGTAGTCATATATTATTATTAATGTCATTACTTCATTTCAAAAAGCAATAACAATTTTTAATTTACTTTTACTCATTTAGAAAATATTATTTGTGTAATTAAAAAGTGAAAATATTAAGTTCCCAAATGTTGAAAGCAAAATATATTTCGAAACACGTACTCCTTGATTACAATAAAGTTTTACTTAGCTATAAATAAATTAATCTCATATATTTAATGTGGGAATAATTATTTGTATGTTATATTTTGTGATAAAACTGGAAGGTCAGTTTTGTTAATAATAATTCCTAATGTTATCGCTTTGTTAAAAAGTATGTGCAATGACTTGAAATAATAGTAAAATACTATATGTATTATGTAATATGTGGTTCATTAATATGATTAACGAAAATATTTTATACATAAATAGCTCCTGTGGTGCACTTTACATGTCAGTTACAGTCCCTGGATGGTCGCTCTTTTAAGTTTAAATATATTATACATATTTTTACTTCTAGCCTGGACACCTACTATTATTTACCTATAATTAGGATGAAAAATGGTCTACTATGATAATTTAGGACAATAATACAAACTGTCGCTTTTTAAAGAAACTTAAACCTTGTAAACAATGGATTTACAATTTAAATTTGTAAATTAAATAAAAACAAATCAAGAGTCAAACGTGGATAAAAAACTATAATACACATGTAAAAACAAATACAACCTAATTCATTTCTGTGAATATTAAATAACAATTCAATGCCCAATTCAAAATCTTTGTTAATATTAATATATTTCTCGCGCCTCCGTTCCATTATGACTAGTATTATAGAACTCAAAATCATCCAGAATAAAGAAAATGTCAACTTAAATATTTTAGCATTAAATTCTGTCAAAATTTTTAATTTTATTTTATTTTATTGGAAATGTAAAACGTTAATTAAAACAACGTCTTGTACGATTACGATTACCTACGTTAATTGTTGAAAAATTTCAATTCACATTCATTTAATTTTTTAGGTGAGAACAAATGTCACTAATTTTTTTTATTAAAACAAGTGAATTGTTTATATATCCATGTGAACCGAAAATCTGACATAAAAGTAACGTCGGCGCAAAAAATCTTGTGTATCACACGCCCAGAAACACTGTACAAAAACTAGTATTGACAAGCGCCTTGTATCCCTCGGTTGCCAGTTCAACTATGACAAATATATAACCATGTCCGTCTGGATGTATGTGTAGAGCAAATTCGTCTCAAAGAATTTTATTAAATTTAATCTATGACATCTAGAGATAAGATCAACAGTACAGATTACAGTTGTAGTTTGGTTTTTTTTAGAAATAGAGAAACCGAAAAAATGTATTTAAAGTAGCTATATAATCGCTATTTGAAAGAAAGAAATAATTTAGTTACATTGTTACATATAAGAAATTTGATGACCATTGCTTATCTTTTCTTTATATTTTTTCTAATCATTTATTATACATAAATGGATATTCATAATGTTTATTAATATTTAAAATTTATATATGCTCTTAATGCCATAGATAAAAATTTGTATTAAATTTATGAAAATAGTGAAATTAAAACTCACATAAATGTAAAATAACTTATGATTTCTTTGAAAAGTTATGTTATGTGTATATGTGAAAGTGAAACACACGACAAGTCCTTTTCTCATCATCGGTCGTTGACTTCCATATTAGATAATTCTGTAATTTGGGCTACTTTGTTGCTCTACTTTAGAAATTTGGATTGCTATCTACCTAGTTTGTATTACAAATGTAGTTTAAATATAGATACGCATGTAGATTATAGGGAAAGTTCTATTTTATTTACAAATTGGTTTAAAAATATACACAACAATACATAACGATTATTTTTGAACATATACAGGAAATACATTGCCTTTCTAATGGCTTTTTATTTCAATATTTCAAAATCAAACAATATTTTTATTACTTTTATATTCTAATATAACCATTGAAGATAAAGTATGCCATTGATAAAGTTTTTTTGTGATTTTATCAAAAGCGCTCTTAAAAGTGAACTCGAAATACTGGCCATTATCTTTACTAAAGAAGTAAAGACCAGTCATCTATCACCATTTCATAAATGTCACAAATAATCACAATCAAATAGTTAGTCTTTTCGAGAAGTATTTGTTACTAAAAGGTTCTTTTATAATTTATGCTATTCTCTTAAAATAAGTTACTTATTTTTTCTTAATTGTACAATAAGTCGTTGTTTTAATTCTACAAATTAAATTAATGAGATCTTGCCTTATCTTGCACTTGGCACATTGTACTAACAGCCTCAGAATAACAATAATAAAATAATAAATATATCTTCGAAAGAAATAAAAATGAAATATCGTACAAAACAAAACTATTAACAAACAAACAAAAAAAAAAAAATGGGCGACTGAAACCGTTCCGAACAAACCCGAAAACTCCAGACACGATGCGAACTTAAGTTTTGACCGGGCCGAAGTTTCGACCAATTTTTAGCCGAAACCGAAACTGGCCGAAACCAGCATTTTTGACCGAAACCGAAACTTCGATCAGACACCAAAATAGACATACTTCAACCATTTTTCTACAACGTAAATTATTTTTGTTTGTTTTTCAAAAATAATAACTTGTTTGACAGCTGACATTTTTTTGTTTAGTTCGTTAAAATAGTCTCTTGATAAATAAAAACTAGCAATAGTCTATCACTTAAAATGAACTATTTTATAGTAATTAGTCCAAAATATTTAAATCTGCAGACAAAATCAGTAAAAAAACTACTGTTTGTGTATTTGTTCGTTATAAACTCAAAAGTTCAATATTTAAAAACATGTTTTACATAAACTTTTTTTAAATACAAAAAGTAACAACAACAAAAATAATGGGACAAAATATATAAAAATAGGCAATATGTAGACTGTTTTTCTATTTCTATTAATAATATTTAACAGAGAGGTTAATAAACATAATAAAAATGTTGTTTATAACGAATAATTATCGTTTTAAAACAATTAACATATATGTATTATTTTTAAATTGCATATTCCATTATATTTCATAACTTATTTCATAATCCATTTCTCTTACATCAATTCATTTCTCATAAGTCAGAATTTCCTTTCGAAATTTCTATTCCTATTAAATTTCTTTTTCTTCAGGTATTCGGTCGTAATATTTTTATGTTTTGTGTATAAAACCACAATTGATTCTTCAATGATCAATTAAGATAGTTAAACATTATTTTAAATGAAGATCGTAATGTAAAATGCAAAATAGAAGAATAAAACTTAAATTTAAAATTCTGATTAGCTGCATAAATAATGTGACGTACATTTTGTACTTCTAAAGATTTGAAAAGAAATGAAAAGAACTTGATAAGTTAAATAGAATATTAAATGAATTTAAATATTCAAGAACACATGCAATACAACATTTGTTCTTTCACAGAATTATCATTTTATTAACTTAATTATGCCACTCAATATACAGAAGTTAGTTTTACATTTATCATTCATTATTTGAAGTAGATGCGAATCAGTTTATGAACGACTTTGATCTAGTTAAATTCAGAAGTTAAAATGGGGAATGATAGTGAAGTTCATCCATTTAATTCGGATTACAGTGGTACTGATAAAGTGAAAAATAACTTTTTATCTCATGGGAAATTATCAAAAGAAACGATCATTGACATACTTGACGATGGTATTATTTTATCATACATTTAAAACGTGATTTATTTTATCCTTTTTAAGTACAATAATTAAATATTTAAATACTTTCTTCAAAATCAACTTTTTAAAATTTTATTTCATATGTTTTGTACTTCAGCACAACCTAGTGGCAGTGAACGTAACTACGTCCGTGTAATTTCCAGGCTGAATGTCAGTGTCAAATTCGTTGTGTTCTGTTGTTGTGAAATGTGTGTATATTTGCATGAATAATTATTGTCATTGTACTTTAAACCGTGATAAGAATTTTAAAACATAAATACTCAATTAGTGTTTTGTTAGTAATTATTTTCTTGTTGCAGTTAATCACAACGGAGACGTAGTCAAAATGAAAACACCGGGAGACGTAAGTTTATAAATACTTTATATAATTGTATAGTTTAGACCTATTTTACAATTTAGGTAAGGTTAAATTTTTAAAAATTACACGGTTTGACATTACCAACCCAGTCGCAGCAATTGTCTGTGGTTCTCAAACAAACAGACAATAAACATTCCAAACTTATAACTTATTTATTGTGTGTGCGACAATTGCTCCCTAAATAAATACGTTTCATTGTTATGCATAATTATGTTGTTATGTATTATGAGCATCAAACAGGTTGTGGATGTTTTTTAAAATTTTGTTTCACTGTGCACCACATTTTGTTTGAGAAACACTAAAACATGCCGCTGATGTATAGTCCAACTTCAAAAAGTAAATCATGTTTTTTTCCATAAAATCAATGTACTATGTATATTTTCTATTTGACAATAAAAATTCCGTAAATAAATGTATTATTCTGTCAATTTGGCGATTTTTTTTTTTGATTGATTGTATGTTTACATACATTCAACTGTAAATGGTGTAACAATGTTTTTATAATGGGGTATAAAAACATATTTCATTTTCCATTTTATGATTCTGTACAAAAAATAAAAATACCCATATTTTTTAAATCGATTAATTATTGATAGTTCCGGAGAAAAATAATAGTAAAATTTTGGAGAGGGGATATGTGACGTCACGTAGGAGAATTAATTTTTTTTAATTCATTCGATAAAAATTATGTATCAGAATAATCTATATTTGGCAGATTACCCAGCTTCCAGCCTTCGAAAATCATATAACATTGACAGTTAATATTTCAATGCCAACCTAATTATACCAAAACATTTTATTTTATTCTATGAATTGCGTATATTGATATCTTATACATTGTTTCATTACTAGTTATGACTAATTTATCATTAACAACATTTATTCGATATCATTAAGTAAAAAATTAAATTCATTAAATTCCAACTTTTAACATTGTAAACTGCTCTCTCATCTTACATGATGTCAGATATATGGCGCCGTTACATACATTTTAATTACTACTATGCTAATTTCAGTGAAATTATAAGATAATTATATAGTATTTGTCACTATTATAAGTAGTCACAATGGTTTTTTTAGTTTTTATACTTTTTTTCCCTTCAATTCGACAGTGGTCATATAGCCTTCATATTGTAGTTATTCAAATGCATGTATATAGGGCACAAGCGCGTTGCTGTCGTTTTGCTTTGTTTGGTCCCAACCAGATGGAAAAGCTAACTTCACACTGGTTGAGGTCGAGCAAAGACTGGGGCGGGAATTTTAAGTAAACGTCAGAGCTTTCTGTGAGTTAAATGTTATTTCAGTTAGTTTTGGCATTATTACAACTGAAATAACTAACAATAAAAACAGAAAAATTTAGAGTACGAAACAGCGCAATAAAGCAAAACTCCCTGACGTTTACTTAAAATTCCCGCCTTCCGCTCTTTGCTTGACCATAACCTTGGCCCTCTGGTTGGGACTAAACAAAGCAAAATGACAGCAGTGCGCTCAGCGAAAAAATCGGATTATAGGTGGCACTAGTGTCTTTACTTTATTAATCGGGATAACCAACTCTACATCATTATTGTCTTATATGGAAAAATAATGCAATGATACACACTAATATAGGCCGTATTTATTTGGGAAATTTGAATACAACCCTAAACTGATCCTGAACTTACCCGCGTTGGTACCAAATAAACTATCAAATTTCATATTTGATGAAAATTTTCAGCGATAAATTATAATAATTTATTTAAGATGTCAGTTTAACTTATAAAAGATACAACTTCTGACATATAGAAAGAGAAAGCAATGTGTAAACAAAGAAAGAAAACAGGTTCAACTCACCCACCCAGTAAAATAGCTGGGTGAATTGGGTCAGTTCAAGATCAATTCTGGGTTACTTCAAAGGTACTAAGTAAACAAAATAAACCTACTAGGTCACTTATAAAGTCCCAAATAAATATAACCATAATGATTATACTGCGGAAATAATATCTGTATTGTTAATACAATTAACAAAAATTTATCATGATTATTTATCCCGATTACGGAAGTACGAAATTTCCTCGCCAGATGTCAGCCACATCGATTTTTTTCGCAGATTGTCGTTTGAAAATTCATGTTTGATTTTCATATACCTACACTTTTTAAAATTAATTCCAATATTCAGAAGTTTCTGAAAAAAAATATGTTTTCCAATTTTTGGGAACCACTAAAACGCTTTTTGTTTGCATGACTAATTTTCTAGTTTAAAATGATACAGCCTGTATAGTGTTGGTTTCTAAAATGAATTTTTACTTTCAGCTAGTACAAACAGCGCACAATGCATTTGCCAGCTACAAAACCAGACCAATCGAATTCAGAGAAAAACAACTCAAAGCCCTTCTCCGCATGTACGAAGAAAACAAAACCGCCATGATTGACGCCCTTGCATCAGACCTGCGCAAGAGCAAACAGGAAGCCGTTGTGATGGAAATAGAACTGTTGATAAACGACTGCAAGAACATCCTCATGCACTTCCGAGACTGGGCTAAGCCGGAGTACGTAGAGAAAGACATCGCTAACATGCTGGACAAATGTGTCATCTACAAAGACCCTTACGGCGTGGTGCTTATTATGGGTGCTTGGAACTATCCACTTCAGCTAACACTCTTACCTCTAGCTGGTGCTATCGCAGCAGGAAATTGTGTGGTTATCAAACCATCAGAGTTGTCTCCAGCGTCTGCCAATCTGGTAGAACAGCTACTGCCCAGATATCTAGATAGTGAGTGCTACCATGTCTACAATGGAGGTGTTCCAGAAACGACAGAGATGCTGAAACAAAGATTTGATTATATTTTCTTTACTGGGTCAACGCAAGTTGGGAAAATTGTGCATGCTGCAGCTAATAAACATCTTACGCCTGTTACTCTCGAATTGGGAGGCAAAAGGTAAATTACAGTCATACTCTTTCAAATAAAGAACTATCATATATAATATTACTACCGGGTGACTTTAAACGATTGAAATGTTGGTAAAATTTCAAGTTTTATGTTGGCATACCTGATTTGTAAATTTAAAGTTTATCAACAAACTGTTAGTCATTATCAAACTCTAATTTTCATGCTTTTAAATTAAAAGTAGGGAATTTGTTGTTAGTTGTTTATATTGATCTAACATTTAAAATTTTCATTTGACGTAACTTTATTTTTCTATCACAATTCGTGTATGACATTTTTTCTATTTTTATTTCTATATAAAATACAAAAACTAAATATTTTCCCAACGGAATAAACTGTCAGTATAGTTTTATAAAAAATATTATTATAAACTATAATCATAAATGAATTGAATTCCCTTGAGAATAAAGTGATAAAATAAAATAAAAATAAATAATAAATCTCATTCACTATAGAGTTTTATAAAAAATAGCATTATAAACTTGATTCTTTGAATACAAAAAAATATTACAATCAGGGCATGTAACTGAAAAAAAATTAGAAACCGGTTAATATATCGATTAATTAAAAAAAAAATTGGACTCATACGAAATCAAACACGAATCCATAAAAATTCCTATAATATATTCAGAGAAATGTTTTTTTTAATTGTAACCTTGATGCTTAAAGCTGACAAAGAGACTACCTATTTTTATGACTCTCCAATAAAATGTAAATTGTAGAAACTGTCATGACTCATATAGTCAAATTAAAATACAAAAATAACAGATATAAAAAATATATAAAACTCTTTCGCGCTAAACGATATTAAAAACGGTTAATATTCGCTAAAACCGTTTTTCTTTTATTAATGGTTACTGGTATTAAGGGCCTTAAAATTATCGGTTAAAGTTCGCAAATTTTGTTCAAAATATCGGTTACCGGTTTTTATTAACCGGTTTTTGTAACCGGTTGCATGCTCTAATTATAAAAAAAGTTTATACAAGTATATTTAGCGAAGTTTGACATCTAAAATTTTTGACATATTTCAACAATTACCAACCTTAAAAAAATAAATTGCACTAAGCTATAACAGCATTTGAATAATCTATAAACTAACTCGTTTCAGTGCGTTTATGACTTTTATACCCCATTCCTTTTTTTACATTAAATTAAATTAATTTTTAATAATAACTTAACCAAAAAAATATTCGATAAAAATTATCTATCTTAGAATAATCTACATTTGGCAGATTCCCCAGGTTCCATTTTTAAAACGATGCCTTCGTAAATTATGTGTCATTGACAATATTGACAGTTGACATTTCAATGCCAACCAAATTTACACCAAAATAATCTGTTGTGTAATATCAAGATATTTTTATCATATTCTATAAATTACATATATTGATATCTTATACATTGTTTCATTAAGAGTTATCATTTACAACATTTATTCGATATCGCGAAGTAAAACAATTAGGTTAATTAAATTCCCACTTTTAGCATTGTAAACTGCTCTACGTCGTTACATAAATTTTTATTTCAAATGCTAATTTCAGTGAATTGGTGAATGGTTAGTTTTTATTTTTTATACTTTCTTTCCTTCAATTCCACTATGGTCATATAGCCCATTTCTATTTTAATTGTAAACTTTCTGTTTTTAATTTTAAATTAAAAGCAAAAAAAATGCATATAAGAAAATAGAGTTTTTGTTATTTAACACATAAAAATATTTGTATATAGCTAACACCAAACATAAATCTTTATTCAACAACATACATTTTTTCCATTATTTATAATCGTTGTAAACATAAGAATTCACACTTAATCTTGCTTACAATTTACAGCTATACAAATAATTTATTAGTCTTTATAAACATTATGAATGAACTGCTAATAAACACACAAACAAAAATAATCATTTATAACCGTTATGATAAATTTTTCATTATGAACATCATTGTTATTTGAGCTAATTAATTTCCAGTCCAGTATACGTGGACAACACAGCCGATTTGTCAATCGCAGCGCACAGAATAATGTGGGGCAAATGCATAAACGCCGGACAAACTTGCATCGCCCCTGACTACCTTCTGTGCACCAAAGAAGTTCAAGACAGGTTCATACAGGAGTGCAGAAACGTTGTCAAAGAATTCTATGGGGAGGATATCAAGAGCTCGCCTGATATGTGCAGAATTATCAACGACAGACATTTCCAGTAAGTTATTTTTTAAGTAAAACACTACACATGAAATTACTTATTTTAATTGCCTTTAAATAATTATTTTATAACAAGTCTATTTAATAATTAATTGATCTTTATTTTTTTGGTCATTAATTTATCGTTATTATTTTTTTAAATTTGGTATGGACAATAATTTCTGTCTTTAAACAATTTTCTGATATGATTGTTCCATACACGTTATTTTCACCTAGAATGCTTAATTTGATAGATAGTTGTGAAAAAATAATACATATACCACGGTTGAGAAGATCATTATTGACCAGCGCATTATGTCCTTCGGTTGCTACGCACCTCGGGACACAACTTGGTCCTAGGTCAATAATGATAGTCTTCTCAATCTTGGTGTATAATATACTACTATAATGTAAACATAACATCAAAAGTATTGTCGAAAAAAATTAAAAATTTATTATATAAAGTAATAAAAAGTGGTACACACATAATTTATGAGTAAATAATATATATTTTAAGAAAGTAAAACACAATAATTATATATTTAACAAAAAAGTTTTATTTTTTTCATAAAGTTGTCGTTAATTTATCATGATTATTTATTTAAATTTCAGTTACTGTCTTTAAATAATTAATTTCTAACGAAAGCAATTTTAAATAAAATATTAAGGATTGTAAAAGTTTTTGTGATAAGTTTTGGTAGTTTTCCGGATTCAAATTGTTTATGAATCTTTTAGGAGATTAACAAACTTGATGAAGACAGGTAAGGTAGCAATTGGAGGCAAAACTGACCCGAAGGAAAGGTTTATTGAACCGACAATCTTAACTGATGTGAAACCAACCGACCCTGTGATGCAAGAAGAAATATTCGGGCCGATTTTACCCATTGTTAATATCGAAAACGCTTATGAAGCTATTAAATTCATCAACGAACGGTAAGAATCTAAAATTCATAACATTATATATTTTTTTCAGCATAATTCTACTACGAATTCACACTAAAAATTGAAAATACATTCATTGGCATTTTAAAATCACACATAAATTAAATCACAATTTTTTTCATTGCTATTTTATGTGCAAAAAATGCCTTTTAGAACACTAGTTGCAATAGAATAATTTAGTACGCTATTGTTTAAAATATTACAGCACTCGTGTGATTAACAGAAAAAAAATTCACACATAATTACATTACATTTTCAATTTAGAGTATTTTTAAAATAATCCATTACTTCAAAGTAACATTAGTTATCAGTAAAACATGTTACAAATCGACATAAAACATTTGACATTTCCATACGATAATATGGGGTTCATTTTCAACAATTTCAGTTACTGTACTTTTTAATTAAAAAAAAATCAATATTCAAATTTTGTATTAAGCTCGATATTATACAAATAGTATCTCTACTAGCGAATTCTCGGCTACGCCGAGCATTCCCTAGAGCTCCGCTGTCAGTGCAAAAAACAAATGCCGATCGACATAAAACAATTATTTAATATTTCCATGTCAGCCCTCACCGAGACCTTTCATTTGATACCAAACACGACATACTTCTTACAACTTTCTACATAAAACAAAAGTCGATCGACATGAAACATTTTTATCATATCTGTACGCTAGCCCACACCAAGACTTTTCATTTGATACCAAACACTATATACTTGTGACAACCTTTTGCAAAAAACAAAAGCCGATCAACATTGACAATTTTTGTTAATTCTGCCCACCAGCCCTCATTGAAACCTATCATTTGATACCAAACACCATACACTTCTGACAACTTTTTGCAAAAAACAAAAACCAATCGACATAGCACATTTTTGTCTATTCTGCACGCTAGTTCTCAACAAGACGTTTCATTTGAGACCAAACTCGACATACTTTTGAGAACTGTTTGCATAAAACAAAAGCCGATCGGAATGGAACATTTCTGCCAATTCTGCACGCTAGCCCTCAATGAGATCTTTTATTCGATACCAAACACGACATATTTCTGACAACTTGTTGCATAAAACAAAAGCCGATCGACATAGACCATTTTTGTCAATTCTCTACTCGAGCCCTTATCGAGCCCTTTCATTTGATACCAAACACAACATACTTCTGATATCTTTTTGCATAAAACAAAAGTCAATCGACATGGAATATTTTTGAAATTTCTACAGGCTAGCCCACACCGAGAACTTTCATTTGATACCAAACATTATAAACTTTTGAAAACTTTGTGTAAAAAGAAAAGCAGACCGTAATGGATCATTTTTGTCAATTCTGCATGCTAGCCCTCAACGAGACCTTTCTTTTGAGACTATACTCGTCATATTTCTGAGAACTTTTCGCAAAAAACAAAAGCCGATCAAGATTTAGCAATTTTGTTAATTTTTCACGCTAACCCTCATCGAGACCTTTATTTTGATACTAACCACCACGTACTTCTGACAACTATTTGTGAAAAACAAAAGCCGATTGGCATGGAACATTTTTGTCAATTCTGCACGCTAGCCCTCAACGAAACCTTTCATTTGACATCAAACACCACACACTTCTGACAACTTTTTGCAAATAACAAAAGGCGATTGACATGGCACATTTTTGTCAACTCTGCACGTTAGCCCTCAACGAGACCTTTCATTTAAGACCAAACTCGACATACCTTTGAGAACTTTTTGCAGAAAACAAAAGCCGATCGGAATGGAACATTTTTGTCAATTCTGCTTGCTAGCCCTCAACGAAACCTTTCATTTGATACCAAACACGACATACTTCTGACAACTTTTTGCATAAAACAAAAGCCGATCGACATGGAACATTTTTGTCAATTCTGCACGCTAGCCCTCAACGAGACCTTTCATTTGAGACCAAACTCGACATACCTTTAGGAAATTTTTGCAAAAAACAAAAGCCGATCAACTTTGACCTTTATTGTTCATTCTACACGCCAGCCCTTATCGAGCCCTTTCATTTGATACTAAACACCACATACTTCTCACAACTTTTTCCAAACAACATTTTTCTGACAACATTTTGCAAAAAACAAATTCTAATTTACGTAGAACATTTTTGTCATTCGTTTCCTTAAAACCCAAAGACAACCTAATTCTAACAACTTTTTCCGAAAAACAAACGCAGATCGACATGACACATTTTTTTGTCATTTCAAAACCGGCCATTATGGTTTTCTTTGTTTTGATATCAAACACAGCAAAGTGTTCCATTTAATTAGGTATATTTGATTTTTATTTAGTTACTTCATAATTTGACAACACTGTTTGTATTAAAAAATAGTAGTTAATTTTTAAATTTATAAATTAATATTGTCAACCCTAATACAACTGCCACCGTTGTCAGTAAAGTTAGGTTAGGAATATTTGGTTTTCATTTAGTTACTTCATCACACATTTGGCAACCTTGACTTTTGACAATGGAAACGTCAAAATTATTATTATTTAAATACGTTATGTTTTAAACTTAAATTAGTTGTAACACCTTTGCTCAAGACTATTATACATGATACTGTATTTACTTCTTTAATATCAATGTTCTATAAAAAGTTATAATCGTTTAAAGTTCATAGACAGATTGTCAAAAGCGACAGATGACCTCGTGACTCTTCTTAAATTTAGACATGGCTACTAGGATCCATTGTTTCAAGTTATTAATTTTGCACAGTTTTTATTTTTTTACACAAGAACCACTCACAGTAAAAATATGAGACCCCCAAAAGGCACAACTACACATTATTCCCTGCAATCTAAAAAAAAATTTACAACAATCCCTTTCATGGTTCAGGCAGTTAGGCTTGTGACAAAATTTGGCGATCGTCATGATGAAAATAAATAAACATCACGACACATGCCTTTTTAGTATATAGGAAATACGTTATGTTTTAAACTTAAATTAATTGTAACACCTTTGCTCGAGACTATAATACATGATACTGTATTTACTTCTTTAATATTAATGTTCTATAAAAAGTTATAATCGTTTAAAGTTCATAGACAGATTGTCAAAAGTGACAGATGACCTCGTGACTCTTTTTAAATTTAGACATGGCTACTAGGATCCATTGTTTCAAGTTTTTAATTTTGCACAGTTTTTATTTTTTTACACAAGAACCACTCACAGTAAAAATATGAGACACCCAAAAGGCACAACTACACATTATTCCCTGCAACCTAAAAAAAAAATTACAACAATACCTTTCATGGTTCAGGCAGTTTGGCTTGTGACAAAGTTTGGCGATCGTCATGATGAAAATAAATGAACATCACGACACATGCCTTTTTAGTATATAGGATTTCTGTAAATTCTCATCGAATGTAAATAAAAACAAAAACAGGATATAAATAAAAATTTTACAGTTAAATTTTTACTAATGTTTGTAAAAAATAATAAAAACCTTGGAAACTTTTTGGAAAGATAAAAACCGAAATGGTCATTTAACTGATTTCGTAGTTCTTATGGTTTGGAGTTTTTAAATCGTCGCTTTTAAAATTTAAAAAAAGCATTTACATTTTTAAGGAATGTTGTTATTTTATAATTGCATTTCATGCAAATGTGATACATTATTTTTATGAAAGTTCAAGAAATATAATCAAAAGGTAGTTAAAAGATATAGGTTCATATTACGAGGTCACTTTTAAGAGTGGTTTTGTTAAAAGTGACTTTTTGCCGTATCAGACGGTAAAATTGAGCATCCTAAAAGTGATTTTATTAAAAAATGGAGTATGTAATACGGACCAATTTTTTGCAAATAATTACAGACTGCGAGACAACATAAATAGTAATAAAAATAATTTATTCATGTGTTAAGGGCCTACAGGTTATTTTAGAGTTCCTGTGTATTAATTTACAACGATTCAAAATAAAATACTGGTTTAAAAATATAACAATTAAATTACGGAAAATGCTTCCTCAAGGCATCCTTTTATCGGAAGAACATTCATAGTTTAAATTAATAAAGAACTGCTCCTGTTATAACTAAATTGTTTTGTTATGATCTCGATATTAAGTAATATTTTCTTATTATACGCGAAAAAAATAGGGTATATACTACACGACATACTGATCACAGAACAAAAAGAATTTTTATGAAATTCACAAAAATAAGGTGGTTTATTTAAAATGAAGCAACGTAATAAAAATTAATTATCAAAACTATATTACATAGTAACCGTTTCACTTAGAGATAATTGTTTTGAGTACACAATAATATTAAATATCATAATCCTTGTAATTAAAGGAATATTTGTAAAGATAACAACAAATATTTACATACGACTGTATACATTTCTTGCTACACAATCACTGTATGCATTCATTTTTAAAAAAACTTCATTGCAGTACACAATCAAAATAACAAAGCAAAGAAAGAAGATCAACAATAAATGTCGACGAAAGTATATATGTAGCTATTGCCAAATTACATTATTAATTACACATTAGATATTTATTAGGTGCTGTGTAAACAATTACTTGTGTAGTAGTAGTAGATTTAAATAAAATGATTTAGAATAGCCATTAAACCAGTTTTAAGAAAACTAATTTTTTTCTGCGAATTAAAAAAAATATGTTATGTGATTAGTATGTCGGATAGTATATACCCTTAATTTTTCTTCAATGTTTGGGAACATCCTATACCGGGTGTTCCAGCTCGACCGACACATGGGAGTTTTACATGGGAAATCAGTTAATTATGAATAGTATCTCCCCAGTGCAAGATATTAACTTCAAATTTTGTATATTTATCGGAGAATATTAATTCTACGGATCACACTTATTTGAAATATGCAATTTCGTCTGCAGAGCGAGATTTATTATATTTAAAATCTAATATTTTTGTTCAAAATCAGACAGCCATGGAAATAAAAGAAAATATTTATCTGATAGTTTAGTGAAGTATGACTGATTTTAGTTCTTATTCCGTGTATTTTAATATTATTTAAGTTGAACTTAGTTTCTTTTTGTTAAATAATATACCAATATTACAAAAATATAAATATCTACAGTGGCATGTCATTAACTGTCAGAACTGTCACATAGATATTTTCTTTTATTTCCATGGCTGACTGATTTTGAACGAAAACGTTAGATTTTATAATTTAATAAATCTCGTCTTGCAGACGAAATTACATATTTCAAATAACTGTAATCCATAGAAATAATATTCCCCAATAAGCATACAAAATTTCAAGTTAATATCTTGCACTGGGGAGATACTATTCATAATTAACTGATTTCCCATATAAAACTCCCATGTGTCGGTCGAGCTGGGACACCCGGTATATGAATAAATACAATGAACTATTATTTTTCTTTTTATATTTATAAATACAAAAAAGTTATTTGCGTACCCATATTTGGGAAACATTTAGGGAAAATATTAGAAAAGATAAAAAGTGCAGTACTAATCCCATTTGGCTTTTAGTCCGCACCCGCTGTCATTATACGTATTTACAAATAACCAGCAAGTACAAGAAGTATTCCTGCAACAAACGCGTGCGGGTGGTATGTGCATCAACGACACAGTCATGCACTACGCTGGTGAGTGTCCGAGGTGTTTGGTTATCGGTGTCGGCTCTAGTACTAACTCTCACTAACTCTCATCTCGTACCATACTTCCTCTTGGCGTGGGCTGGTGCTAATTATAATGTCGGTTGTTTGGTTTGGTTCAGGGAGAAACCCTTAGCTCTATACGTGTTCAGTCGTAACAAGGGAGATGTTGATGTCATACTGCAAAGTACTACGGCTGGTGGGGTTGCCGTCAATGATACTGTTATGCATGCTGCAGGTATGGACATGGAATGAGACTTGTTCAAAACTAAATTACACGCATTTATTTATATGCAGTCTATGGGAAAAGACCGGTATCGAGAATATTTTGATTGTTTGAGAGATACAAAAAAATGTTAAGGAGTAAAGTTAAACTAGATAAAAGAGCTCATAAAATTATCGTAGAAAGAATTTATCGCGCTTCCACTACAGAACTCAAAATCGTCCAGAAACTCTGTCAAATTTTTAAATTTTATTTTATTGAAAATGTTAAAAGGTAATTAAAACTACTAGTATAAATATATTATTTATATTATACTCGATTATGATTACGTTAATTGTTAAAATAGTTGACAATAGTTATTTGTGTTATTAGTCCAGAAACTAATCTTATGCGAGAGCGAATTTATATTGACAGCCCGAGATAAAAGTGAGGCTTGTAAATGCGAGATCTCGCAAAGAGTTTCTGGGCGTGTGTTGCACAAGATTTTTTTGTGCCGATTACTTTACTGCGTATTTTCATTCAACAGAAATTCTAATCTAGAAAAAAACTAATATGAATTGTTATTTTCAACAATTAACGTAATCGTAATTGTACAACACGAGTATAATATGAATAATAAATAAAAATTGTGGTTTTAATTAACGTTTTAATTAAAATTTTAAAATATCAACAGAATAAAATGCATAAGTTGGCATTCCTACATTTTGCGGGCCTAGGCAGACAGAGTTTCTGTACGATTTCTATTCTAGTACTTCCGGTTTTAGCCCAAATATGAACAACTTTAATTCAATAATTCGGTATTTTTATATTTTTTCGGAATATACATAAAATTAGCTTCACAATGGTATCAAAATATCAGAATTTTATTCGATCATTTCAAAAAGAGTACAATTCATTTTTATAATACATATTGACTAATAAAAATTCTTAAAAAAATAAAACAGCAAGCTATATGAAAATAAATTTGTTACCTAACACTGCCTATCACCAAAACAAATAATATCAAGAACTATTACATATTTTTCCTTCGTATATCCGAGAAAATGTAATGGCAAAGTTTATATTGCGTGTGACAAAATGTTTAGAAAATAACGCTAGTCATATTAAGCGTTTTAAATTTTTATTTTGTTTCTCAAATTTGTACACATTTCCGCTATAATCATAAGTGATACAAAATTTTTACTACGATCATTTTATGAGCCCCTACTACTTTAATTTTGTTTTCTAAATATTTTTTTGTGTCTGTCAAAATAAACGAAATATTCACGATACCGGCCTTTCGCAAAAAACCTGTATTTTTACCGGCCGTCATCGATATTTCGAAATTTTAACGAATGTCCACAAATTAAGACCTTTACGATACGTTTTTACTAATTTTAGCGTGATATCTGTTCGTCTGTTTGTCGGAATGCATGTGTGCACGTTTATATAAAATTCGATTGAACTTACTATTTTCATTTCAGGTTTTTTTTTTGTAAATATTCATAACGTGGCGGTTGGTTCTGGAGTTTTTAAAAAATTTATGTCGTATATATTTTTAACTTACTATTTTCTTGTATGTAACTCAAAAATGTTTCATTTTGTATAAAATGTACATATGCATGTCAATTTTCTTTATTTTCTTTTTGAACAGTTTCATTATTATTATTATTATTTTCACTATATATATATAGAATTACTTCATAGAAATGTATATAGGCATGAATTTATAATTATTATTTTATAAAAGTTCTTATTAGCTTCTTAAAATTCTAATTGGCTTGCAATAACAAAATTCTTATTGATTTTCAAGAATTTATAAAATATTATTGTAGATAGTTAAATACATAAGCATTTATTTTTATTCCTTTACATTTTTTATTAGCTTCTTAAAATTCTAATTGGCTTTCTAGAATTTAAATTAGTTCTGTTGTAGATTTTAAATTAATGGTGTAGGATATTTGAATTAGTTTATTTCTCTTAGAATAATATGTAGTAATTTGTAATATAGTCGTATGCGATAGAGAAAATGAGTTTACTAACAATATCTGCTGTTGAAAATAGTTGAGTCTCTGCCATTCGGAGGAGTTGGTTCATCTGGAATGGGTTCATACCACGGAAAACAGAGTTTCGACTGTTTTGTACACCGCAAGAGTGTGCTTATCAAGAGTTTGAGCAAACTTGGCGAAAAATTGTCATCGTAAGTATATTCCCAAAGTACAATCAATACATGTCAAATATCATCATTAAAAATAAAAGTAAATAAAATATGTCTAGCGCAATCAAAAATTGGATTTAATAAAATAAAATTTAGACTAAAATAGTTACGTAACGTTTTTTTAGTTTCTTCATATTAAATGTACTCAATGACAATCAAAATATTAACAATTTTTTTCATGAATGGGAATAAAAACAGGTTTTCAGGAAACAAAAATTGTGGCAGAAGTAAATTATTTCCTAGGAAAATAACGTACCATTAAAACTCCCTCAGGACTTTTCAGTAAAAATCAAGTAAAATTAAATAACTTTACATTTTTATTTAAAGTTATTATTTTAAAACTAAAATATAATTACTTCTCATTCATTTGTTAACTATTTAAATTATTTTTACACGTTTTCTTTACTAAAAATTAAACTCATGTTTGACCCGATAGCAATTTATATTTTGCGAATTTTAAATTGTGAGCAGTGCAATGTTACTAAATATAAAACATCGTAAAAAAATATTATATATATCTTAGGAGACAATACTAATTTGCACCTCAGGAAAAATCATGCATTTCTCTCCCTTGTTATGTAATATGTTATCAAATTGTTGTAATTTCTTGGAATAAGGTTTTATTAAAATTATTACTGGATTTTGAAATTGTATGTAACACTTAAGTAAATTAAGTTTTTGCGGTCTTGTCTGTAAATATGTAGATTCGGCCGCTAAAAATACACTCAAACCAATTAATCTCTGTACCCCAGCAAAGGAAAAAAGTATTCTATATTTTTAAAGTTTTTTTTTTGAATATGTATACACGAAATAAATTTTATATTATACTTACTATATTAATATATAAAATAACGTACTGATTTCCTAAATTTTTCGTAATGAAATCGAGAAAAAAATTTATATTTATTAGTACGCGAATTTCGTCTCCATACACTTGTAAATAATATAGAATCAATGATCTTTTGAAACGCCATTCATTAGTATTATTTCCCTTAAACGGTTTGTCATACTTCCCATTAATTTTTTTGGAATTTGTCAATTTTACCCCATTCTCCTACCATAAATGTAGTAGTTATTTTGTATTCTTTAAACATCTTGTTTTATAATTTTTTTTTTTTAAATTGGATTCATATCGAGACTGTGGAGGTGTTTTTAATTTTTGTCTACAATTGTACAATAACTATTCTTGCAATTTACGTTTAATATGTTTGGGATTATTATCTTGTTGAAAGATAAATAATTCCCTAAACCCAATTTTTTAGCACATTTTTCCAAATTCTCTTAAAATATTCAAATAACCCATGAAGTTTTTGTTTTCATTTGTTCATTCTTCCTTTTTCAAACAATAATTCGTCCATCTGATCTAAAAAGGTTTATTTTGGTTCATCTGAATCAATTACTTAGTTCCAGATGGTTTCAGGGTTATTTATATATTTCAAAAACAGCGCAAAGATGTGTGTACGGTACTATTTGGTTTGAGTGCTTGTTACATAAATAAATAACTATTAATTTACTAAAAGTTGAGTATTTATCAGTAAATATAATATGTATGTAGGAGCCGCTATCCACCATACAGCGACTCCAAGCTGAACTTCATCAGCATGATGCTGAGAAAACGCCGTGGAGTTTCCCTAAAGTATCTGCCACATGCCATCATGTTCGGCCTGGGAATCGCATGCGCTTTTGGATTCCGGGCTCTGGCCAAGGTACGATACGCTCAACAGTGAATGAGTACGAGTATTGTGTTGTCCAGTATTATTGTATGATCTCTAATAGTATTGGGTTTGTTATGAATGTATTCTATTCGTAATAATAACGTATTCAGTAGTGTAATTCTTCTTTTCCTATATGTCGGTTTTCAGGCCACCGGAAACAGCGACGATTCTTAACTTAACAAGCAAACTGCACGAGAAATTGCCACTCTTCTTAAGTAAATGTGATATTGTGGGCAACCCGCAATGCAATAATGTATTCACGTAATGTATGTTGGATAGGTGTTTTGTATTGTTGATTTATTTTTGCTATTAATGTCAAATAAATAGATTTAACAGTATTGTTTGGTTTTTTGTAGTTATAGAGGGATAATGTTGTAGTATTAGATATACTTGTAGATAGATTTGGGTTTCTGTTTTATGTTTTCAGTCAAATTTAATTTGATTATTTTTCTCTTTAGATAAAATGAAGAGAGACTCCATGTTCACACAAATTAAATATTAAGTTCTATTATTATGAAATAGGAACGGTAAGTAAATCAGATCAATCAATTTAAAACAAAATAAAACTACAATTAATAAATCTTTAAGATTTAAAATGTAATTTTAAATATGATTTGTGGATTGTTTAAATGTCAGTGCTCCTTGTAATTTAATAATCAATAAATATGAATTATTTTAAATTGTCTGTAGTTTTTTATAACAATATACCTAAACAAAATGTAAACAATGTATGTAAACAAATGAATTATTTATCTTAAACAATAAATACTTGATCTATATTATGAATTAAATGTGTCTTTCATTTACAAGTATTTTCTAATACATTTACAGAATTATTTTTGCCGGAACCAATAGAAGACAACTCCAGGTATTTTTAAAATATATTATACGGTACAGTCTATTTCCCGAAGTTGATCCTCGCGTCATCAATCGTAACCATGTGATTCAAATCTTAGGGGTGAAAGAGAATTGATGACATCATCATGTTGGATGAAGTAAATAAATATCAAAACTGATAGTATTATATACAAATACAATAATGGATAAAAATAATTGTGAAACTACCAACACACAATGAAACACAAATTGTCGACGTTAAAATGGCATTTAAATTTTTTACTTGTTACTGACTTGTAAACTATCATTTATCTTAACTCTTTGTTGCCAGGTAAATTAATTTTTACAAGCTACTACATTGTAAAAATGACAGCTGTCAGATTTACCAGTACCTAGCATGTTAAGATGACACCTGTCAGATTTACTGGCTAGTAGTTCCATTGTTTATGTCTTCCAAGGCTTGCGATATATCATTTAAAATAATTTTTGACACAAAATTAGTAACTGTCAAAATTTGGTTTTAATTTTAATTTTATTTACAAGTCAATAACAAGTAAACTATTGTACATTATACGCCAGGTAACAGTTTTTACTGGTTCAAGGAGATGACAGGCTCGCCTAAACGGCTCGCCAGTCAATTCCTCCTATCACCAGTAAAAACTGTTTTACCTGGCTAATATTGTAAAATACTATTAACTATTTGAAAATATCCGTTACCGCGGTTACACTACTATTTATATTTCATTCACATTTCTTTTTTGTCGTTGGTTGGACGCAGATAGGATAATTTATGTTTCTAATTTTGACATATAAAATGTCTTTTTTCGAAACTGACTGACGTTTTGAAACGTCAAATTTTTCATAACCAGTTAGAAAATAAAAATTTTTCATCACTCAGTGATGAAAAGTGAATTTCTCAACTTAAAAAGTGTGTAGTTTCCAAACGTTAGTCAATTTTAAAAAGTCACAGTTTATGTCAAAATTCAAAATAAACTGGTTATATAAATAGCTAATACCCTTCTGAAACACGTACGGTAATGAGATAGTGAATAGAAGTCTTATATCTATACCATTTGTACACGACAAAGTTGCTAGATAAAAGTATTAAAATTATTACAGCAAAAATTGATGACGTGTGTATCAACTGCGGAAAATTGACTCTATTTGCTCTCAAAGGATAACAGGATAGCTTCAAAATTGTATTGTGAACATTTTTGCATGATTATATGAATAAAACATGATTTATTTATTTTTATTAGGCTAAGAATTAAAGATACAGAATTTCTATTAATTTAATTTTTATTACGTTCTTTGCATTAATTTGTCTAATTAAAAAGATTAATGATTTAGTAATACCATAACATTAAAAAATAAATAATTCAAAGCAGTAGTTTGAATCTTTTATTTAAATATACAAATGCCTAAATTTTGCGAATTATTTAAGAAAAGTAAGCTGTTAGACACCCTGATTATTATATAAATTAATTTTATTTTTGAATGATCTATCAAATGACGGAAGTAAATATCAGGGTACAAGTTTATTCTTTACATAAAAAATTTAATCAAATAACTATACATCGGGAAGTTTTTTGTTAAAAAATCTTTCTGTTGCCGATTTGGCTTACATATACTAGGTACATGACAACACCTTCCGAAATAAAAACCCATGTGGGTGAAAATAGGAGAGTTATTTAATAATACACATTTAAACTGGGAATTACGTAATTATAGGCCATATAAGAATTTTGAAACCAGATTCGGAATTAGGGGTATAAAAATAATTGCACACCCTTAATAAAAGGATATTTATTTACTAGTGATCATCTCAAATATCGGTAATGTATGGTAAACATAATGAAAATATATTCTAATATATTTCCTTTGTTATAAGTAGAGCTGATAATTTTATGCAAATGCACATCTTTTTTAGCTAGGTATATTTTCAAAATTTGTATACAATTCATGCACTTAGAAGCTTATATTTTGAATTTAAAAATGCATATTTTACGACATCTTGCATATTCCTGCATATTTTGTGATTTTATGTATTTTTCCTCTTTTTCTGACCCCATAAGAACAAAAATTAATTAATTGGTTTGAGATTCACCTTTCAAAAATTTGAACGAGGAAAATGTTTCATTTAAAATATATACACGTGAATACTTATTGAGTAAAATTCAACTTTTAATAAGCCGGTAAAACTTAAATAGTTATTTACAATACAAATACAAATAAGTAAAGCAATAATTTTGTTAATCACGAACGGGTTATAATTTTTAGATCCGTGAGATGAATATTACTTGGAAAAATATGTAGTAATAACAAGGGAAGTAATTTCCAAAGCCGCTAATGCTGTACTTTTGCGTAAATCCGAAAATAGTAGAAAATATCGAATTTTTAGCTGAAAAATATTCATATTTTACAAAATTTTGTTTGTAATATTTTTTACAGAATTAACTACGCAAATACCAAATTTACAAACATAATTTAATTATCTCTTTCCGTTTCGAAGATATTTGCTCTCAAAATTGTACCTCAAAAAAGTGTGTATTTTGAGTATATTTCAAAAATGAGTAGAGATACAATCTCAACTACTTTACCATTCGATTCTACAAGAAGTTATATAAAGAAATGTTTTGCCAACATATACATTCTTTGGAACGATTAGATGAAAAATAAGAAAAACGAAAAAACCTAAATTTCAATTTTTCGCCTCGAAACTTTTTGCCCCGAAAATTTTTCAATTTTTGGACTTAAGTAGATTTCGATGCGCTGATCCAAATTTTCAAACAGAATTCAATTATCTCTTCCCGCTCTCGAGATATTTGAGTTCAAAGTTATACCTAAAAAAATCAGGTTTTTTAGGTATACCCCTGAAATGGTTAGGTTTAAGTTTTCGGCGACCTCAGCATTCGATTCTACGGACAAAATTACATAAGTGTAGCAATTTTCAGATTTTTATCACAACAGATAGAATTTCTAGAAGGAAAAAACTGAAAATGGCCAAAATCCGAAAAAAATCTAAGGGGTATACCTTAGATTTTTTTCGATTTTTGATGATTTTAGTTTTTTCGCTCTAAAAATTGTATCCGTTGGAATAAGAATCTAAAAATTGGTACACTTATGTAATTTTGCCCGTAGAATCGATTGGTGAAGTTGCCGAAGTCATTAACCTAACCATTTAATAGGTATACCTAAAAAACCTGTTTTTTAGGTATTGGCAAAACTCAACTTTGAACACGAACATCTCGAGAATGGTAAGAGATAATTAAATTCGGTTTGAAAATTTGAAATCAGCGCGTTTAGATTTATCAATGTACACTACTTCCCAAAATCAAAATTTTGGGCACAAAAATAAGTATTTTTGGGAAATTTCGCATTTGTCAACACAATGTTAGGTGTAACACTATTTTTAGGTTTGTTTTAATTCTACAGAACTTTGATAAGGGGTTATAGGTTTTGAAAATAATAAAATGATGTAATAAAGTGACAGAATAAAATCGAAAAGGCGTAATAGGATTACAGGTTTTGAAATCAGCGCATCGATATTTATTAAATTTCGATTTTTCACCTAATCGTTCCAAAGAACAAATATGCGGAGAAAACATTTTTTTTAAAAGTGAGCTCATAAAATTAATAATTGTTATATAATGACGATGTTACTGACAACCAATTTTACATGTCTTTACAATTTAGTTAAATAAATATACATACATTTTCTTCTTTTTCTTAAAATAGTTCGAAATATAAAACAAGATCTAAAAAAAATCATGCTCTACCACTGGCCCTGCCTGTGAGTTAATAAAGATGCAAAAAAAAAATCACGTTAAGTATCGATTGTTGTACGGCTGTTCTTAATATCGTAATTGAATTTTGTTAATGTAGAAAAATATTTCGGATATAGCAAAAACTTACAAATAAGGAGATATATGCATATTTTTATAATAATGCTTGTGCATATTATGCGAATATTTTTTATATTTTTTGTGCATAAAACTATCAGCTCTAGTTATAAGTTTCAATTCTTTGTTATAAATAACGCCATTTAAAATTGGCTATAACTTCAGTACAAGGTCTTGTCCTTAAAACTAACCTAACCTGAACCTAGTATACAGACAGAGGGTTTAACAAATTTAAAAATATGATAAATTTAAAAAGAATATCATAAAAACTAGCCTAACATGAACCTATAGTATATAGACAGAGGATTTATAATAAGAGGATTGTGAAAACTGAACAAGACCTTGTACTGAAGTTTATCCTAAAATTGTTATAGTTATTAATTTAGTCTACATATAAACTAAATATTATCTAAATATCACATACCTTCACCTCATATTTTACTTCACACCAGAGACTTCCGTATCACACGACAGTAAATCACTAACTGATTAACTTTATAATTATTCATTAATGTTATATCCCTCTCTCCTAATGACTACATAATCATGACGTCACATACTGATAATTCCGCAAAAATATAAATGTTTTTTGATTTTTCAGGTGTTCTGTTCGTGAACGTCGACAAGAACTAAGAGGGGATGAAGATCCAGACCATTTTCAACTCGTTCCCCAATGAAAAGTCCTGGAAAATTGGAGAAAATACCTTTTTTACTATTCTGTTATCTGACTTAACAAAAGTGTTATGTAATTAATTACGTAAATACTACGTAATCGATGATCTAATCAAAATAACCAGCCTCATTGGCAAACTATATACTACATTTATTGCGAATTTACATATATTGTATTTGTTGTTGGGGTATAATAAATGTTGTTAAAACTAATAAAAATTTTAACTTTAATTTTCTCTAAGCTTCTCATAAACCGCAAGAGTAGAACTCCTACTATATTTGTTTGATTTGAAATTTAATAATAAAAATTGAATTAAGTACCTATAATAAATTACTTGAAAGCTTGCCTGTAATATGTATTGCTTAGTAGCCTATATATCAATTAGTTGCGGTAGCAAACACCGAGTGGCGCTGAAAGCAGTCCCAATTAATATCATTGCAGTTACGCAACTATAGTACACAAAAATATTACATACGATGTATAATCTGGATTATTCCTTGCTTAAGAGATAGATACCTTGAAGATATTTGAGTAAAGAATCTACACTATTGTCAATAAAATTCTGAAATACTTACATCTCTTGAAGATTTTTAGGAAATAAATAATTTCTCCTACATTGCTTTACATAAAATTTTCTTATATTGATATAGATTCGGTATTGTGTCCTAGGTTTATAAAACATATGAAAAATAAAAAGTATTCACTTAGGGATGTTAAATTCATAGAAAAAATATTATCCCTACACTATTATAGAATTAAACAATTCTTGTAGTCTATTTACTTTGTACATAATCAATATTCTTGAAAAAGACTACAAAATAATTTGAAGAATTTTTCTTTAGGCCTTCCCCTAGAAAAATACAAAATGATGTTAAAACATAGAAATTTTATTTACAACTATAATTTTACAAAGAAACAATAAATTAATAGACAAATAAAACTTTCATGTTGTCACTGACGTAGACTTATCTGAAACATATTAAAATTAATTTTACTATAATTATATTTCGGGTCCATTATTTTTTCTTGTAATGGGGCCTTCCACCATATTAGCAAATCAGGAAATTTATCACTTATAGTCAATCCAGACTTTAATTTTGTATGATACGAACTATCAAAGTGTAAAACAAAGTTGTTCGTTTTTAAGTTATTCGAGTTTTTACTGTTTTTAATACCCTTAACATCTACGTCACAATATGCTACCCTCTTCCAAATTTTTGCTATTTATAACCCTCCTGTCAGTTTCAAACATATTTGACAATTAATCTATAGCTGGTAATTAAATACAAAACACAAAGCATATTTCGAAGCTAATCTAAATTTAGAAAAAATAGTTTGAAATCAAGAACATTTGTAAAAAAAATCACGATATGGAAATGAAAGATACGTTCAATGACATTAGAGTGACCATTTATTTTTTTAATGAAATCAGTACAAAACCTATTCTATATTTATATTTAAAAAAAGTGATAAAAGTAAAATGAAATTTCATGCCATATACGATGATTAATGTTAAAAATTCTTCTATTGTGTTAAAGCAGTATTTTATTTAATACTGTTTTAGTTTCTTTAAATTTGATTTCTTTTAGGCTTTTATTATTCTCAGGCAAAACATTTATAAATCCGAATATAACTTTTAAAATATTATTTTTGCTTCTTCTACATTAGCTTTAAAAACAAATGGAAAATTATAGCAATATTACAGCTGTAATTTTATTGCTAGTACTAAAGTTTACAGTTCCTCTCAAAATCAAGCCTTTTAACCAAGTCACTTACTAACAGGGCATGTAACCGAAAAAAATACTGGTTAACGGTTAACCCATATTGAGAACATTATAAAAATAACGGTTTTAGTTCGAAAACCGGTTTTTAAAAATTGAAAACCGGTTTAAACCGGTTAATAAAAAAAATAATAGAAAACTTAATTAAAAAAATAATAATATTAGGAACAAATGAAAAGCGATTATGTTTCATGCTGCATGCAAAATAAAACTAGAAATTCACAAAAATTCCGATAACACATTCAGAGAAATGTAAGTAATTTTTTCAATTTTAAACTTGATGCCTAAAGCTTACAAAGGGACTACCTACTTTTGTGAGTCTCCAATAAAATCGAAATTGTCATGACTCATATAGTCTTATTCAAATACAAATATAACAGATATGAAAAATTTAATTTTTTTCGCACTAAATAGTATTTTTAAATTAAGGTTAATGTTCGCTAAAACCAGTTTATTTTTTATGATGAACGGTTACCGGTATTTTCGGCCTTAAAAATATCGGTTAAAATTACGGTAAAAGTTCACAAATTTTAAACAAAATTCAAAAAAAGTCAATACATTATTTTATTTATTAATACAGTATGTTATAATAAAATAAAATAAAAGGGCCTTTCCACATTTTCAATCACACTATATTTTTTTACTATATGGTAGAACAAAAGAAATATGTAACAATTATAATTAAATTAATTAGAAACATATATTTCACTTATGTCTTCTTACCCATTGTTGGGTGTGCCAATTTCGTACGTCCTAGATATCTGTAACACTACAATTCTATTTACATATACATATTTATTTTTTATTTAAATTATATTTTATACTTGATAGTGTTAGCTAATACCCTACTATTAATTTAATATAATAATTTTAATATAACGTTGAATAACTGTTAGCTATTTCGTAATCCCCCTACCTTTATTCATTTATTAAAATGATAATTAACGACACAGAAATTTTCAGTGTCTTTTCAGCAGTCATCAGGTGAGCACAATTTATAATTTTATTTTTTAATTTGAATTTTAATAATTTATTGCGATTTACTACTACTATATAATTATTGAAACTAGTGTGCAGTACAAATATTTTTTTTATAATTATTTAAAACAAATTTTGTTATAAATAAACTAATTCATATTTTTTATTGTTTCAGGTTCCAGCTACTTGCTAGATATAAGATATAGATATAAGATATAGACGTAAGGGGGGAAGCAGGTACTTCTCAGTTTTTTTTCTCACCACTGAAAGAGTAATTTCAATTTTGATATTTAAGAATAATATCCTCCCTGAATATTTTACGACTTCATTAAATTTAATTCCCATAAGCTCATTTTTAATTTGAATTATTTCCGTGATACATTGTTGACATTGTTTAATCTTAACTTTAACTGATACCGTATCATGCAAATATATTGCATTAAATTTATTCCTAAACAAATTAATAAGACTTGGCACATTTAGGTATGAAATGAGATCTAGGTATAAAGTGTGGAGTGAACATGTGAAGTATGATGGTTAGGTGTGATGTTTAAATATAAGGTATGATGGTTAGATATAAGGTGTGCTGATTAAATATAAGGTATGTTGAATGCAAGGTATGATGGTTAAAATTAAAATGTGATGCTTAGATATAAGGTGTGATGCATACATATAAGGTGTGATGATTAAATATAAGGTGTAATGATTAATATAAGGTGTGCTATTAAATTTAAGGTGTTCTGATTAAATTTAAGGTGTGTTGATTAAATTTAAGGTGTGCTGATTAAATTTAAGGTATGATGATTAATATAAGGTGTGATGATTACATATAAGGTGAGATGATTAAATATAAAGTGAGATGATTAAATATAAGGTGTGATGATTAAATTGAAGGTGTGATGATTAAATTTAAGGTGTGATGATTAAATTTAAGGTGTGATGACTAAATTTAAGGAATGATGATTAGATATAAGGTATGATGATTAATATAAGGTGTGATGATTACATATAAGGTGTGATGATTAAATTTAAGGTGTGATGATTAAATTTAAGGTGTGATGATTAAATTTAAGGTGTGATGATTAAATTTAAGGTGTGATGATTAAATTTAAGGTGTGATGATTAAATTTAAAGTGTGATGATTAAATTTAAGGTGTGATGATTAAATTTAAGGTGTGATGAAAAATTTAAGGTGTGATGATTAAATTTAAGGTGTGATGATTAAATTTAAGGTGTGATGATTAAATTTAAGGTGTGATGACTAAATTTAAGGAATGATTATTAGATATAAGGTATGATGATTAATATAAGGTGTGATGATTACATATAAGGTGTGATGATTAAATTTAAGGTGTGATGATTAAATTTAAGGTGTGATGATTAAATTTAAGGTGTGATGATTAAATTTAAGGTGTGGTGATTAAATTTAAGGTGTGATGATTAATATAAGGTGTGATGATTAATATAAGATGTGATGATTAATATAAGATGTGATAATTACATATAAGGTGTGATAATTACATATAAGGTGTGATAATTACATATAAGGTGTGATGATTAAATATAAGGTGTGATGATTAAATTTAAGGTGTGATGATTAAATACAATGTATGAAAATGTATATATAGTGTGATGGTTAGGACTGAGATGTGATGTGTATAGATATAAGGTATGATGTATGAATGGAAGCAAATCCTTACTGCAAAACTACCCGGGAAGTTTTCAGTAAAGACGAGCTTTTAGGTACAACTTATTTTAGGTTTATAATGTGCCTTGTTTTATTAATTGTTTTGCTTTTGTTTATTTGAGTATATTATTTAATTCACTATAAATGTAAATATTACACATCTTTTACTATGCCATTTTTGTACAAATATTGCTAGATTTAATTTTTTAATTTACTCCTATTACTAATTTCAACCATTAATTTTTCCCTAAAAAAATAATTTTTGATTTTAAAGTCCTCCAATTATAATATTTGAATTTTGAATGTGCAATACCCCGTAGTATATTTTAAGTCGAGGCACTCCTTTCTCTGCTTACAGCATTCTGGTCGTTGGTATGGGTTGCACGGAAGGGTTGTGATACCGCCCTCGTATTAGCGTGTCTATAAGTTAGAGTTACGGATGTGCTTGGTGCATCTTGCTGCCCTTTTACCATTTTGGGCGTTAGTACTGGAGGGCCGGAAGGGTGTCTGACCGCTAGCGTGTTGAAATGTCTAATTGTGGAGTGAGTTTGTACATAGACTATAATAATTAATATTATATTTTCATTTTCTACTTCTTTCTTGGTTTTCATGCCAATACCCCTGACCCTTTTCGCTGGAAGTACACTGCATTAGTTTAAGTCGCGCCGAATAACTTTTTAGTCGCGGTTAGATTTAAGTCGCAATAGTTCTAAGTCTTCCTCCTTTCCTTAAACCCAAAACCATCCCTTCCCCCCTTGCCGTCGTGGAGAGACCTTGTCGTGGTGGCAGGGCTTAACCATCCTCTAAACATCAAATGTAAAATAATAGAGGATGGGACCAACATCTCCACTTTAATATTATATTGATATAATTTACAGATGAAGCAACTTTTATAAATTTCTTTCTTCAGATATTTTTAGGGAATAATAGATAGAAATGAAGCAGAACCTATTTCAAATGGTATAATTTCTTATAGAAGCAGCAATTTATATTGGTGAGTGCAAAATATTTTTTTATAAATAATAGTGCAGCAAATATTGTAAAATATGTTCATATATTTTAATAATTGTAAAAATAACTAATAGTTTTTTTTTATTAATGAGTAGTTTAGAAAAATATAAAATATTTTTTATTTTGCTAGAGCTAAAGAAATTATAATATAATTTTCAATTCTTAATTCTTATGTGTTATTTAAAAATGTATAGTAGTAGATATTAAAATATAACCTATCCAAAAGTTATATTTAAAACATTATATTTTTATAGACTGACAGTTTCAGGTATGTTTCTATAATGACAGACATGCAGAAAGAAGAAATATTTAAACCGCGAAAAAACTATGGTTGAAAACATATCTAGAAAACTGGATGGATCAGAACCTCGAAAATCGTAAGTGCTTTTTCTTAAATTTATAATTTATATTTCCACTAATTGCCTAATCATTAATTGTTATTTATCCTTATTTGACATGAGAAATTGTTTTTCACAACGATTTTACTTTGTAATCATGGTAACTGTAACATGTTTTATGACGAATTTTTCAGAATAAATCAAATCAGAAAGTTATCATTTTCTTACGATCAGAGAAAATTTTTTTAATGAAAATAATATTTTTAAAGTAAATTACTTTATATATTATTATAATTTTTTTTCAATGCAGGTCGAAATCATTGTTAAATATTTATATGTTTCATAATAATTCCAATGTAATTTTTATTAATTTTTTTTCCAAATACCACAGTACAGAAACTATTTAAATACAGGGTGACCCATAGTATGTGATAGGCACGTAGTTCTTCGATTTTATTCGTAATAATAATAATGGTTTTAGTTCTAAAACCGGTTTTTATAAATTGGAAACCGGTTTAAACCGGTTAATATATCGGTAAAAAAATTAATTAAAAAAAACAAAAATATAATAAAAAATAATTACAAAAAATATAATAAAAAATAATTACAAAAAATATAATAAAAAATAATTTAAAAAAAATTAAAATATTACCATCTGAAAAAATATCACGAATAAAACAATGAAACTTATTTAACGAATATTCGCAAAAATTCCCGTAATACCATCAGAAAAACCCAGGTCACTTATCAATTGTAAACTTGACTAATAGTGACAAAGGGACTACCTACTTTTATGACACTCCAATAAATTATAAATTGTAAAAACTGTCATGACTTAGATTCAAATACAAATAGGTAAATAACACAGATATAAAAAAATTAAAATATTCGCGTTAAATGATAGTAAAATAAAGGTTTTTAACCGGTTTACTTTATTGTTGGTTAACGGTATTTTCGGTCTTAAAATTATCGGTTAAAATTACGGTTAAAGTTCGCAATTTTCGTTCAAAATATCGGTTACCGGTTTATATTAACCGGGTTTTTTAACCGGTTACATGCCCTGCTTACTAATAAAATCAAACCATGTCGAGAGGTAGAAATTTTAGTTAATAATTAAATTATATCAAAATGTTTAAACATCCATCAAAAATAATTATAAATATCGAAAATCAGTACATTCAGTACAGTATGTAAAAAATCAGTACACAATATGTTACAATTTATTTATCAGTACAAGGGTCTGAAAATCAGTACTGTACTGACAAAATCAGTACGAATGGTCACTCTAAATGACATAGGTAGCAAAATCATATCAGTGGCTGTCAAAACTCGGACTATAATATTTGTAATCATTTATAAATTATTTTATTAAAATGCTTACTATTTATGCATATTTCCAAGTAAGAAACACAATAGTTATTTAAAACATATTTATATATTTTTATAACAGTTGAAATAGATAAATTTATGTAATTGAAATTTTTGGCGAACCTCATTATTTGAGAACCGAATTACCTTAACATCTACGTCACAGAACACTTAAAAAAATATTATTAAGTAAGAATTAAGACTTTCTGAAACAGCACTTCGCTTTCAAATTAGATAAAGTTTCTTATAAAAAAACAAAATAAAAATAGTAGAGGACCCCATTATGAATAGTTTCGTTTTATTATTAGTATTTGTTGCATATTAATATCTCATGATTGATTGACAATTGTCAATTTAAAAGTTGTCATACGACTACCTTGCTATAGAACTAGTTTTACTGAAATAAAATGGAAGGTTGTACTTACATTTTCTATGAAATCGATTATTTGCAGCAGAGTTTTCAAAGGTCCTGAAAAAGAATAAAAATGAATATTTAAATTGAAATTGAAATTGAAATTTGTTTTCTATTTTATACAGGGTGTAAATGAAACTAGGGAACGAGATTTTTCTTGGAAGTTATAAGAGATACAAAGAAATCTTTCAAATAAAATTGTTAGTGTTTCTAGTAAGTTACATAAATTAATGTAAATCAGAAAAAAAATATTTTATTTTTCGGAGATATACCTATTTTTGACTTTTTTTTAATGGTACGCCTGTATATTTTTATACTATTTGGTACGAAATAATTTCTGCTTTAATAAAGTTTTATAAGTTGTACCTTCTAAACTTTATAGAATTCGAGTTATTGAAAAAAATATTATTATAAAAATATACAGGCCATACCATTTAAAAAAAAAGTCAAAAATATGTATATCTCCAAAAATTAAAATATATTTTTTCTGATTTACATTAACTTATGTAGCTTACTAAAAACACAAACAATTTTATTTGAAAGATTTTTTTGTATCTCTTATAACTTCCGAGAAAAATCGCGTTCCCTAGTTTCGTTTACAGCCTGTATATTATTTTATTGGATATTTATAAAATCGTATATGCACGCTTGAAAATTATTATTTCCATTTTTATCTTTTTAAGGGATTACTTTTATGTATGCTAATTATATGTAACATTTTCACACGTGCAACAATGTATACAACCTTGAGAAGTCTATAAAAAAGATATAAGATATAATAAATAATAGTGTCAATTTATTCTTATGCATATTTCCATTTATATATCATACTTCCTACGCTTCAACACGTGAAGCAAGTTTAGAAAATATAAGATGCTATGGAGCATTTTGTTTAGACGTTTCTTATTCGAAAATATGAACGGTAACTTTCAAAATACAATTTATTTTATCAAATATTTCAGTTAAAAAAGGCCATATTACACAAAATTTGGTTTTATTAGATGCAAAATTAAGTAATCTACTAACGATACCACATACACCCGATTTTATTTAGCGGAACAGATGGAAACAGCAAAAAAATGTTTTCCCATGTTATTTCCCTATGTCAAGGTTTTCAGTAATTATGCAGATCGGTAGAAAATTATAAAAATTATAAATTGACAGGTGAGAGGTAAAAAGGAAAGATAAAATGACTAATGTTGATAATAAACCATAATTTAGTTATTATTTGATAAATATTACAAATAAATGCTATTATTTTTAAAAACTTAATAACAATACATGATTAACGTTGTACCTAGGTGGCACAGTTAATATCATTTATTTAAAAGGTTTTGTTAGCAGTAAATAATTTATTTCTATAATTTTTTGCATAGCAATGACACCTAAATTTGAGATACTTGATTATTTTATTTATTTGGTTTAGCATTATTTTTATCTGCCGGAATAGGTTTACACTTCGGTTGTTTTGGACATAAGCAAAAACATGCTAAAATTTATTTTTACGGCCCTGGGAATTTGACTTCAATTCCAATTGGTTTATCTCTATTAAGCAGGTATGTAATTTACAAATTTTCGTTATTATAGCTTGGTACTCAATTTTAGTTTATCCAAATGTTTTCAGTTAGATATTGATCCAAATGTAACGGGAATTTAATAATTACAATATATGCAACATAATTTTTAAATTTTCTTTCATAAATTTGATTAGATGTCAAAATATATAATAATATAATCGTGCATGTTTCATTTTTGTATTTATTTTTTAATACTTTCTTTTTAATTTTGCTACAAGCCTTAAATTTATTGGAGTTATTCAGGAAACCTGTTTTTGGAATACAGTACCTTAGTACATTTCTCGGCCTTTTTTAGGTTTGGTAGTAACATGGAAAATTATTTTATCAGTTTTTTGAGGTAACTTAAATTTACAAGCTTCGTATGAGGTAAATACTATAAATTTCTGCAAAAACCGAGCAAAATACTAAAATTCCGGTTTTTTCGTTTTTCTCACTTTTCACTGAATCGCTCCAAAGAATGTATATAGCACAAGTTTTTGTACAGGATTTAACGATGATAGCAGAATTAATCCTTATTTAATAATACCTGGTTTAAGATGTCAAAAGAAAACTGTAAATGAAGAAGAAATTACAAATATAGATAATAAACTATAATTTTGTTATTATTTGATAAATAGTAATAATAATAATAATAATAATTTGTAACTATCATTCTAGATTAATTGTTAATTTAGATTTGCGTCGCCCTTGACGTAGCGTAACTTCCATAATTCGACAGTTTTTGATACTTTTATTTTTTAGTTATCTTTGTCATCGGAGTGTTATACAAAATAACATTCCTACCAGCAAGGCAAATATGAAAATCATACGAATTTCATAAAAATTATATAAAGCTGAACTGTCAAATGGCCCACATTTTACAAATACTTTTAGATTATTTGAAGTAAATTGTTGCTATTGGTGCAAAAAATTATAAGACACTCACAAAGTAAGTATGTAATATAACTATCAGTTCATACCAATGGCAACACAACAAAACAATGGCCCATATTCCGAAGTTCACTTTTTGTTTTATAATGTAAAATCAGGCTTCCTAAAAGCGATTTTACTATAAAAGTGAGCTCGGGATATGGGCCATTAAGTTTAGAAGTTAAATACGAGTATTGTTATAAAATTTGTTTTCTTCGTTCTATAGTTATTGATATTATTTTATGTGCTAATATTTCAGTGAAGCTAGTGTAATACTAGAAAGATTTGTTGAAATTTTATTAGTAGGATTGCTATAACATCTAGTTGCGCAGATAAAAATATATATAATTTAATAGATGAAAAAGGAAGTCACGTGGTGTCTACATCAGATTTTTTTATTTACATATTTAAATATTTTCTACTATATTTAAGAGTCCCTTTTCTTTTTCAGTAAAATTTCTTCCTCTGTCTCTTTTTTACGTTATCTTTATGAATATATTTTTTAAATTCAATAACAAAACCAAAATGCACATAAAACAGAATGCCTATACCTTGCATAATTGCAACGTAGCCATCTAGTGACGGATACCTAATCTTAAAATATGACTTTCGTTAACTAATTGATAGGCAACATAATGTTGGTAGAAATAAAATACTACAGAATAAATTTAACTCACTGTTATTTAACAGTTTGTTTACTATAAATTGGTGAAAACGGCCCTTAAACATAAAGGCTCGTATTACGAGCTTACTTTTATAATAAAATCGCGATTTTAACGCCCAATTTTACAACATAATCTTATGAAAAATTGAAAGTTAAAATCACGATATTATTATAAAAGTGAGCTAGTTCGCTTTTATAATAAAATCGCGATTTTAACGTTCGTTTTTAAAAAAGATTTTGATGCAAAAGTGAGCGTTAAAATCGCGATTTTATTATAAAAGTGAGCTCGTAATACGGGCCAAAATATTTATAGGTACCCAAAACTATTATTTGAAATTAAAAATTGAAACCTACTTATAATTTATAATATTATTTACTTACGTTATTAAATCGTTGTACTCTTTACTTAGCAATCTTTTGTCAGCCTTTTCTTGAAGATAACATATACATCGAGTTATAAGTATCATAGTTACGAATATGAAAGTACCAAAAAAGGTACTTTCTGCGAATAGTAACAATATTGACTTCACAGGCTCTGGTTTACCCTAAACAAAAATAAATATATCAGTATTAAAACAGAAATACGTTCTAAATATTATTAAAATATTGACAGTGTCCTGTAAATAGAGCACCGACAATTTATATTATTTTTAATAAGAAAAACAGCACTACATGCAAAAGAAATATATTTGTAAATTGTAACTATAATGAGGTCTTGCACGATTTTTCTTTTTTAGCTTTAATCAACAGAAAAATAAAAAAGTATTAGATCCGTATTTTTTTTTTATTTTTCCCCAAATTGACTTTTAATAATAAAAAAGGTGCTATTAAAATTATATCCTTCAAAACACGGTTAAATTACTCCACTTATCTTGTCCTGTGACGTATGAAGGTTCTTACCCAACTTCACTTCGTTTCAAACATCGAATATAATGTTTTAACTTCCAAACTTGAATAATCTTCTGTAAATATAGTGGCACACAAAAGCCTTACAATGCTTCAAATCACAGACTGTTCACTTTAACAACTTTCAAACGCGCCAAACTACAATATTTGGGATCTGGCAACCATACGTGGATAACTTCACACCAGAATCTACGGATGTCACAATTTTTGCGACGATGTTATATAATATAAAATGTAAATAAAAAAGAATTACATCATATAGAGCAAGAAATTAGACAATGTAGATTCAATTTAAACAAAAAAAGGTTCACTTAATTTTTTGTGCAAGACCTCATTTTTATTCTATTTCTCTCTAGCTCCAAAATTAATTTTTAATAGAAATTCTTTACAAATTATAGACTTACAAAAATGGACCACCAAACAGTATTAAACAAATATACAAGTGGTTCTAAATGGGTCATTATTGAAATTTTGATAGATGAAATATTAAAATGATTGACAAGAAACAAGGTTAATAAATTTTGACATTATTTTTCATAAAAATATGTTTTATCGCTCTATTGTTTAAATTCACAACCTTGTTGATAATAAGACATGTTATCTCAATATTTTCTTCCTACTTCAGATTTAGTGTGACATGAAATCTTGATGAATTGAAATTAATTTTTTCATATTTCCAGTTTATATAAATGTATTGTTATTTATTCTCATATTTTTATTAGTATTTTTTTCTGTAGTTTACTGCATTTATAAATGTAAATAAATTTGAATATATTTTCTTATTCCAGCTTATAAGTAATGAAACAAGTTCAATCTTATTAATTGCAAAAAACTATCGTCATGTACAACAACTTTGAGATTTTTGATTACATTTTATTTTGTTTATCATTATGTATTCCTATGTGTATCAGTTTATATGTTGGATGTTTTCAAAATAAAGAAAAAACAGCTCGAGAATATCTCTATGGCAACGAAAAGAAATATTTGAATGCCTGGTCTGTCGGTCTGTCTTTATTTAGTGGGTATGTAACTTTATTTTCATTATTTTCAAGTACTAGAATTATTTTTTAGGTGCATATCAACCTTAGCAATATTAGGGACTGTTTCCGAAGTTTATATATTTGGAACACAGTTTATGATGGTTGCTGTAGGTACTATAGCAAGCATGTTTGTGGTTTGGTATTTGATATTACCTGTGTTTTGTGGTAACTTGGATTTGAAGACACCTTATGAGGTATTGATTCATTCAAGTATTATTCATTTTTATTACGAAGATACAATAAAGAAAACCGAAGTCCTAACATTGGCTTGAGATATAAAAGCGAATTCATTTGACACTTGAATCAGATTTTACATTTTTGAATCCAGATAACTTATTTTTCATCTCGTTTGACTGGATCAGTTTACCCTTTCACAAAATATTACTGATTTATATAATCCACTCGCCGAGGTAGATCAGAAAGTTCAGATCAACGACAAATAACCATTCCATTTTTTAAATATCAAGTAAAAACTATCCTTTTTGTCATCCGTTTCATTTCTCTAAAATATGTTCAAAGAGACGTGAATGGAATTGATATTTTTGACAAGTAAAAAGGATGACGAAGGGATTTCCAAACTTACGTTTTTTTAAAAAATATACTTATTGAATATTAATTTTCATCATGTATTAATAATATTAAGCTAAATGTAATATTTCATTTTCTGATTTTTTTTACCCTAATATCAAAATGAAACTTTAATGCATATAAATTGAGTACCTAATAGCTATTTATGTAATAAGTAAAGAAACAATGGTGGTTAATTAACGCATGCGAATATTACAAAACAAGACGTAGGTGAGTTTTGTAAGAGCAGAAGTTAAATAACCACCCAGTTTTCTTACGTGTTTCATACAATATTTTTTCTATTTTTGTTTGTATAAGTATAAAAATATATTTGAAATGGTGAATATTTGACATTTTAATGACATTTGCAAAATAAACAAAAAAAGACAATACTAAGGATTCCTGGCGCATTATTACTTACTAAAATAAAATTGTTGGTTATTTGTAAATAGATAAACGATATAACTAAAATTGTCGTTTAAGTTTAAATGGAAGTTTCTACCATTTTTTTATAATATCTTTTTAAAATATGTGGAACACTAGGACTATTGGTGACAAGCCGATGAAAATGTTTATATTAATAAGCGATTTACAGACTTCCTAAGTTTCAAATAATCAACGTGACTTTAGGAATATATTTTTTGTGTCAAATTGTTTTCTTTGTGGACCAAAATGTTCTCAAAGTATAAACTATTTCTAAATTATATTTATAAAAATTTAGTATTACAATAAAGTGTAAGTCTACATTCTAAAAAACGTGTATTTAAATTATATAAGTTTAAAAATGATATTTATATTCAAATAAAAACTGTTTGCTAATAGCAGTGGCGCTAGTGTTGCAAACTTTCAACACATTACATATAAATAGGTAATTTGTGCTCCAATCTCGTAAATAATACTGTCACATATGTAAAAGAAATAAAAAAGTTAATATATGTATAAGACACGCATTCAAGTAATAACAGTTTAAAAAAGTACACGTGTCAAGTTTACAGTGATTGAAGGTCACGCCCGTTGTGTTCTTCAAGCTCGGCAGACTTGATGCCGGGATTTTTCACTTGCCAATCAAAACATTCGCGGGCACGCTATACCAAAAAGCCCCCGTATTTCGGAAGTATGTTAATTAAATCATTTTATTTCTTTATTAATATTCATTATTATGCATATTCTTTCTATTTTTAAACTAATTTCTCTAAATTAGATTGAGTTAGAATCTCCTATTGTAAAATACGAGTCTCTGTAAATCTAATAAATGTAATAACAATATTATTAATATTTGTAAAGATAATATTCTATTTTTGTAGGAGTTATTGTCTTTATGTAGGCCTACTATCCAATTTAATTTCGCGTGAAATAATGAAATCAATAACGTAACTGAAATTAGTGAAATAAAGATTTCCTTATTAAACGGAAGTAAAATTCAGTATCAGCCATGTTTATGACGTAATGGACACTGGCAAATGCTATTGGCTGTTGGTTCAGCAATGTTGATGACGTCACAAGCGCCGTCTGTTTTCTAGGGGTTTATTTATTGAAACTTTAAGAACATTTTTCTGGCGTTATAGAAACTTTTTGGCGAAGATAAAAATACGTGTCTTTATATTTTTATGCACAGGTTACAATGATTATAATATTTAAAAAGAAAACAAATATTTTCTTTATTGTATCCTCGTAATAAAACTATTATTACTTAAATGAAATTTAAACGAAGCATTCTACTTTTAAATTCGTAAATTAATAAATATTTTTCAGTATTTTGAACACAGATTCGATGTTAAAATCAGAGCCCTTATGACTATATTGGGCTTAACACATTCAATTAGTTTTATGTCTGTTGTGTTGTATGCTTCAACTTTAACTTTCAGTCAAGCTACAAATATTTCTTTGATAGTTTGCACAACTACAGTTGGATTAATTTGTACAATTTATACTTCAATAGTAAGTACAATATTATTTTTCACATTAAATATTTAAAGTTGTATTTTAAGGGTGGTTTTGTTGGTGTAATTTGGACAGATGTCATTCAAGCAAGTCTTATGTTCTTTTCCTGTATTTTTGTTATGATCAAAGGAGTAAATATGTCTCAAGGAATATCTAATGTTTTATCTATCGCAGAAGATGGACAAAGAATACAATTTTTCAAGTACAAACTACAATAGACTTACATACATATATTTATTGAATATTTGTAGTCTTGATCCAAATCCATTTGTGCGTTTAACATTCTGGAGCGCTTCTATAGGAATGTTGTGCTTGAATACAGCTTTTGGAGGATGTTCTGCAAAAGCTCTCCAAAGATTCATGGCTGTTAATAGTGAAAAATCTACAAGAATGTAAGAATGAAACTAAAATTCAACACAGAACATCATAAAAATAGTTCTCAAGTTTATTTCTTTGACTTTTAAATATCTAACATTATGTCCACAAGGTCACACATATTTTCGTTATATAATTGCAGGAATGATTATTATAGAAATGTATAACTTCCAAATTTCGAGGTCCGTGATAATATTGAATTCTTAGTTATGTTACTGAATATTTGCTTAAAAATCAAGGAAATTAACTTAACGAGAACTACGTATATTCATAATATCCATGATCAAATCAAATACCCGTGTTCACATATGTCCGGACAGATGTTAAAATAATCAAAACATATTGGGTTTTCAATTTGCAAATTTGTTCTTAGAGTTTATTATACAGAATGAGTCATTGAAATGCCCGTCTTCGATATGTCTCTTATTATTAGAAATACAGCATAAATTTATTAACAAAATTTATTCGTCCACTCAAGGAACATAACGTAAAATTATTTTCACATATACAGGGTGTTGCAGTTCGGCTCGGCAAGAATGTCTTTTATTAAATGGAACACCCTATATATTTTTATATTTTTTCATTGTATTTTATTGTCCTATTTGGACATATAAATTTTGTTTAGTTTTCCGTGTCGTTACCAAGTTATTCCGTTAGTCTCTAAAAAAAGACCAAATACACGCATTGCTTTATAAAGACGTACTGAAGTTATTTTAATAGTAAAAATTAAGAATGTTTTTTTCTGTACAACTGTATCTATACTCCATGTTCTCACATATGTTTTTTTAAATGTAATTATACAGGGTGTTCAATAAAACAAATCAAATTTACTCAATTTCAAATGACTATAACTTGTCATTTTCAAATGGAACACCTATATTTTACAATTTAATTCGGTGTTTTTTTGTATTATCTTCATATTTTATTAAGGGTATCCTATGCTATTATATTTTTTAATGTGCTATTATAAACCTAACGTAATTTCTCAATTTAGAACAACTATAGTATCATCAGTTGGATATGCAGCTATTGTAGTAATGTCAGGAATAATCGGATTAAGCGCTTATGCTTTCTATAAAACCTGTGATCCCATTTCAAATAAGGTAAACCAAAGTTATTAAAAAATACAACATTTTATTATTATAAATTTCAGCAAATTTCATCTCCAAGTCAACTGTTGCCCTTATTTATATCAGACATTGCTGGACACATCCCTGGATTTGTGGGCTTCTTTTCAGCTGGTTTGATCAGTGCCGGATTAAGGTATATTATCAACATATCCAACAAAATAATAAAAATATATTTTCAGTTCTATATCGGCTGATATGAATGTTTTATCTGGATTATTATATTACGACGTCTTGCAAAAATTATTTAGAACAAATACTTGGAAGATATCAGATACTTATGTGATGAAAATAATTGTGTTTTTATATGGGGTATTTATCATTTGTTTGGCCCCAATAGTAGCTTCATATAAACACATTTATCAAGTATATAAATATTTCAAACTTTTTTATTTTATTTATTTAATTGCATTAATTTTAGATTGCATTATCAGTTGGGTCTTTGACTTATGGACCAGTTGTAGCTGTTACCATTTTAGGTACAAGTTTTCCAAGAATTAATGCCAAGGTTTGTATTATTGTAATGAAAAATATAATGATGGGATGCAAAATTTGAAACACCTTTTCCCGGAAGTTATTATAGATATCGAAAAATTGTTTAAATATTTTTTTTGTACTTTTAATAAGCTATATAATTTGGAAAAGAAAAAGATTAATTTTCGTAGATATTGTCATATTTGTCCGTTTTTTAAATGCTTCAAAAAAGTTTAAAAGTTCTTACCTTCTAAACTTGATATTTTTAAAGATATTATTGAAAATATGTACCTGTTCAAAATAAAGTGTTAAAAAAAAAAATGTGGACAGGTGAGCATGTATTTATTTTGAATTGTTTTTGCGCTAAACAATGTGTTGCACATGTATACAATTATTACTTTGTGTCAATAATGGCAGATTGTTCAACTAAAAACGAAAAAGAAGTTAGATATGATAAAATGTTATTATTTATCAAACGCACACTTTATTTTCAAAAGAAACATTTAAATATTTTCATTAATATCTCAAAAACTATTAAGTTTTGAAGGTAAGAACCCTTAAACTTTTTTTAAGCAAAATTATTTTCTATTAATAAGTGCAATAATATACATGGTATTTCATTTTAAAAAGTACAAATATGCTAATTTCTATGAAAATTGAACATTTTTAACCAAATTTATACAGATTTAGTTAGTTTATTAAAAATAATAAAAACTTTATTTAAATAAATTTCGGTATCTATATTAACTTCCGAGAAAAAAAGGTCTCTCCTATTTCGCATTCCACCCTATATATGTACAAATCATTAACCTCACTTTTATACTGGAGGACAAGCAAACGTCATACTGTAAAAGACGATACCCTTTCAGAATTTAGGAAGTATCAAATTATTTTCAAATTTTTCATTTTATTTACACTGTACTATGAACCTGCAAATTAAGTAGAAATTTATAAATTTTTCCACTGCAGTCACTAGAATATGAGGAAAATGTAAAAAAAACTTTCTTTAGTATCACTCTACACACTCTGACGATACTAACTTCCATTAACCTCCCGATGCGACCCTTATATACATACCGCCAGTTAATCTCTAGAACATTCCAGAGCCTTCGGAACAATAGCGGCGTCGCTCCTTTTCCACTTGACCTTTAACGCGACTACCTCCTCACATAGAACAGTCGCGATGACTCATCTGCGGTGAGTTTTCTCATTACAATATTTATTTTGATATAAATGAATTATTTTCATATATTTATTTAACAACCTGTTTTCCGTGATCCGAAAGTCGACCTATCTAAATAGCTCGGTTTAGGAAGAACACACATTAATTTATTGTAGCGATTGGTAATTTTTACCATTCGTTAGAAAACTATATATATTTGCATATGCATTTTAAGGGTTTTTTTAGAATAATGTCAAGTTTTTAGGTGAGCAAAAGGGAGATAGAGATTTGAGTATATCTTTTAAAATATTTTTGGGTAAAAAAATACTAAAAAGATAACGAGATTTATTAATTCGCGTCCAGCGGAAAAAATATGTCTGTAAAATAAGGTTACGAAAGTTATTCTAAAAAAAAAACTCCAACTGTATATGACAGTACAGTCTATTTCTAGCAGTTGATCCCCCACGTCATCAAATTCTTCTGCAAGAATTATTAAACTTTTATCTTGCATCTTTGTCGGATACGCTTTTTACCCGACAAGATGATATCATCAATCCTCCTCCCCTAACGATTTGAATCACATGTTTACGACTGAAGATCAACTGCGAGAAATAGACTGTACATATCACTTGACGTTAGCAGTTTGCTTGTCCTCCAGTATAAAAGTTAGGTTATTGTTTGCACATATTTTATTGTTGATTTATTAGAAACTTTGTATATTTCTTGTACAGGGAACATTATATGGTGTAATAACAAGTATAGCTATATTAATTTGGATCAGTTTTAAGCAACTAGCTTCAGACGTATCTTCAAAATATGTATTACCAGTTTCTAATGAAAACTGCACCAATAACAGTTACAATTTTACTGAGATTACAACTTTGAAAGCAATTACAGAAAGGTATATTAACAATTATATTTATCACTAATTACTATAATTATAAACTGTTTTAGTTCTGATGAAAATGAACCATTTATCCTCTACAAATTATCATTTATGTACTACACCGTTCTTGGAATGCTTGTTACAATATTTGTAGCAACAATTATAAGTTACATTACTGGTTTTAATGATGTTACAAAAATGAATCCCAATTTGATAATTCCTTGTTTAAGAAAAGAAATGAAAGCTGTCGAAGAAAATACAAACAAAATGTAAACAATCACTTGTGTTTTGTTTTTATTGTTTTGTGCTCCGTTTCCCATGCCATGAAAAACAAAAATTTAAACAATAAAAAATGTAATTAATAATTTTTAATTTTTGCAATTGTATTGTAATTTATTTTAATAAAAAAAATTAACAATATAAAATTGTAAAATTTATTGCTTCATTTTTAAACATTGTGTATTTAGGAAGTATTTAAAATAATATTTTAAACTTCTGTATAAATTTGAATGTCATTACTTTCGGCTGGTATTTAAGAATCTTGCCAAACAAGTTTACTTCTTATATTACTTTTAGGTTATCCAAATATACCAAAATGAAGAACGACTTTAAGATATTTGATTATATTTTATTTTTCTTATCATTATGTGTTCCAATGTGTATAAGTGTGTATGTTGGTTGTTCCAAAATTAAAGGGAAAACAGCTAAGGACTATCTTTATGGCAACGATAAACAAAATTTGAATTCCTGGTCTGTTGGATTATCTCTATTTAGCGGGTATGTATACTTTTGTAGTAATTACATAAATAAAAATATTTTTTACAGATGTATATCATCTTTAGCAATGATAGGAACGTTTTCAGAAACCTATACTTTTGGAACGCAGTTTATGATGGTGTCTTTAGGGTCTGGAGCGAGTATATTTGTAGTTTGGTATTTTATTTTACCTGTTTTTTGTGGTAACTTAGATTTAAAGACGCCTTATGAGGTATGGTACAAGTTCATTGTTTTAATTATAAATTAATAAATATCTTTGCAGTATTTTGAACACAGATTCAATAAAATTATTCGTATTTTGATGACAGTATTGGGAGTAACACATTCTATATCATTTATGTGTGTAGTTCTATACGCTTCTACAGTTTCTTTTAGTCAATTAACGGATATTCCTTTGACAATTTGCACAACGGCTGTTGGTTTAATTTGTACTGTCTATACTTTAATAGTAAGTATATTTTAAAAATGCAAATATTGTTTACTCTCTTGACAGTGTTTATACTTTGTTCCTATACGTATTAGTGAAAGTTTTTCTTTTATAATCGAGTATAAAATACAGTTTTTATAGCACAAGAGAGTGGGAATAAATTAAAAATAATTTGATAGATTTTTGGAAAACAACGCTATTACCCACTGAAATATAGTAATATTAGAACGTGCACTAGCAGCACCAACTCAATCAGAGAGAGGCAGCCTCTTGCAGGTGTTGCTATCCTTGTCGTACAGTCTGTTCAAAAAGTTTCTAATGTCAAAATGTCAACCAGGCGAAATATTAACTACTGTGAGTTTATGTTAACGGGAAACATGGTATCATAGATTATATATAATATTTTTGTGTACTATAGATGCGAAACTGCAATGATATCAATTGGGACTGCTTTCAACATCACTTGCTGTTTGCTCCCCAAATTAATTTATATATTGGTAACCATTTATGCTTTCAAGTCATTTAATATACGTACGAAATTCAAGGGATTACCATTTAACATATCACCTTTCTTTAAATTTTGACATTCAGAGTTAGTAACAGCTGTCAAAGGCACAGTTTCTTTGAACATGAACAACAGTATGAAATTTGTGCATCAGAATGTACGCCATTTTACTTGCGTTAAAAACACGCAATAAGTAACATGTGTTAGAAAATGATGGATATACCTTGCATAAACCGTCTTTCTCGGCTTGCTTTTTATATATAGAAAACATATGATAGTGCACGATCCAGTATTACTATATTTCAACGTTATTACCAAATGGCAAGTTTAAAAAAACTGGAAAATTATTTTCTAATGTATCGAACTCTTGAGTTATATTTTATTAAATTATTTTTTGACGACACGGCGTTAAATTGGTTGTCTTTTTCGCTGTTAATAACTACATGACATTTGCCAGGAAACAAAAGCTACATAAGTTATTCCTGAGAATAATATTTAGAGTTTTTTCCCACTAGAATGACTAAATTTTCTTTCATTTTTCTACTTTCATTACGTAACTCATAGAATTTTATTTTAATTTTTTTTATTCATAATTCATTGTAATTTAATTATTATGTCGTTTAATTATAAATACTTTGTAGGGTGGATTTGCAGGAGTAATTTGGACCGATGTCATTCAAGCAAGTCTCATGTTATTTTCCTGTATTTTTGTTATGATCAAAGGGGTAAATATGTCTCAAGGAATATCTAACGTTTTATCTATCGCAGAAGATGGACAAAGAATACAATTTTTCAAGTATAAAAATATACATATATACATTTTACTTTTGATTACTTACTTGTTTTGTAGTTTCGATCCAAATCCATTCGTCCGGTTAACATTCTGGAGTGCGTCTATAGGAATGATGTGCATGCAAACTGCTTTTGGAGGCTGTTCCCCAGCTGCTTTGCAGAGATTCATGGCTGTTGGCAGCGAAAAATCCGGCAGAACGTAAGTTTCAGTTGAGATAAATTCATAATTCAGTTAACTGCTGCAGTTAAATCAGAATACCTCATATTTAGACCTTAAAAAAAAAGAAACTAAATCAATTAAATAACAGTATAAAGAATATGCTGTAGCGACAGTAGATTCAGCTGACATAATGAGCTTATATGACCACTGTCGAATAGAAGGAAACAAAGTATAAAAACTAAAAATTAACCATTGTGACTATCAATAATAATGACAAAAACTATATATTATCTTATAATTTCACTGAAATTAGCATTTGAAATTACAATGTATGTTACGGCGCCATATCTCTGACCTCACGTAGGAGAATGAAAAAACAGGTTAAAATGCTAAAAGTGGGAATATAATGAACCTAATTTTTTTACTGATATCGAATAAATGTTGCTAATGATGAAGTAGTTATAACTATTAATGAAACAATGTATAAGACGTCAATATACACAATTCATAGAATAAAATAAAAATGTGTTGGTGTATATTTGATTGGCATTGAAATATCAACTGTTAACATCGTCAATGTCATGATTTTAGAAAGCTGTTTAGTGTTTATGTATATCATTTTAAAGATGGAACCTGGAAAATCTGTCCAATGTAGATTATTCTACGATAAATGATTTTTATCCAATGAATTCAAATTTTCTATCTAATTCTCTTACGTGACGTCACATGTCCCCTCTCCAAAAATTTATTAGTTTTTCTTCCGAACTATCACCAATTAAGCGAATTAAAAAAAATACAGAATCGTAAAATGAAAGAAAAAAATATTCATATTTCCCATTAGGCCACCATTTAAATCAAAGGTTTAATGCACAGAAACCAAATCAATAAATGAACAAAAAATTAAATCGCCTATTTGAAATACTATTCCATTTAATTTGCGATAGTATACAGGGTGGCTGATTTTTCATTGTCCAGGCCATATCTCCTGAAATATTAAATATACAAGAAATAGCTAAATAGGAAACTTGTGTAACAAGGCCTGGTCTATAAAACAGCGTTAACAGATGTTTTCCATGGCCTACTGATTTGGCGAAAAAGTATTTACCTTTGGTTTTTTAAATGGAACACCTATATATTTTTACGGAATAAGATTCTACATCAATTTCTCTTTACAATTATGTATAACAAGTGGGGGTTTGCCTTAAATTTATGTTTAATAATGCAAAAAATAAAATTATATAAGTCGGCTGTGTTTTCTCATTGTTAATCACTATTTTTTTTATAAATCTGATACAAGTGTTTATTAGAAGTGTTTTATGGTTTTTATTTAATTATTATTTGATTTGTTAAAACAACAGAGCATATCAACCTTTTCACTATTTGTGAAATTCTTTTTTTTTTTTTTTGAAATTACGAAGTACAGCACCTTTTCAACTAATAAATACTTCTGTCTGTTTCTTGGCAGTTGTCTACAGGTATAAATAATAAAATAATTGCAAATCACAGCCTTCTCATATAATTTTATTTTTTACATTATTAAGCATATATTAAAGGCAAACCTCCAGTTGTTTTACATAATTGTAAAGAGAAATTGATCTAGAATCTTATTCCGTAAAAACATACAGGATGTTCCATTTAAAAAACCAAAGTTAAATATATTTCTGCCAAATCAGTAGGCCATGGAAAACATCTGTTAACGCTATTTTATAGGCAAGGTCTTATTACACAAGTTTCCTATTTAGCTTTTTCTTGTATATTTACTATTTCAGGAGATATGGCCTGGACAATGAAAAATCAGCCACCCGGTATATTAAAATTAATAAAATCTATAATCGTAAAATTATGTAATTTACATAAAAAAGTGTTTGTTCACATCTATTCTTTAATGGGGTCCTGAACCATATCGTGGTAAGCGAGATATCAATTTTTAAAATGAAAACATTGGTCTTTACGTAATCCTGTTAGTTATGAAGGATATTGGTTATTTTTATCTTCGTATAGCTAAACTATATTTATATACAAATTACAAAATTATTATTAGGCATAAATAAAATTTATTTTTCGTCGAAAAACTAGAACATGCAGTAACATTTTGACGCAGTCAAATCGCATCTCTTCCTTCCATAATTTGTAAGAAATGCGGACCCGCGATTTTCTTTTTAAAATCAGGCAACCAATGAAATTGCTAAAGACAAATGACTTCACAGAACATTGTAACAAAATTTAATTTCTTATAACTCGTAAACGAATTAATATTTAAATATATTTTTTTATTAATACTCATTAATTGTTGTAAGTTTCAATATTCTTCTGCAAAATGGTAATATTTCGACAATGGTTCTGGAACCCTATTTTAGGTGAACATTTATATATTTGCTAGTGCTGTTTATAAACAAAAATTGTATAGTCCCAACATATATCCTAATTAAGCGTAAGTTCTTCTTTGTAGTTAATTTTCTTTATTTTAGAACAGCTGTAATTTGTTCTGTTGGATACGCATTTATGGTTCTAATGTCTGGAATAACCGGATTAAGCGCTTTTGCTTATTATTATTTTATTAATATTTATTCTTGCCAAGTGGCTTAGAATCTACAGAAATAACATATACATTTTTATTCTACATTGTGTGTGTGTGATACATTTATGCTACTGTTCTCTTCTTAATGATTTCGCTCATCCATTTCTCTCCTGATCCTAGATCGTCTAACAGCTCCATTTCCCCTCTATCTTCTCTTTTTACTTCTCTGCAATATTCCCTTAAATGCTTCAGTGTTTCATCTTCTCTGCCACATAATCTGCACCCCCTTTCTTCCTTTGGTAACCAATACTGGTTGTCTCTTTCTTCGTTACCGCATCTGAATCTGGCTATCATTTTGATGTTTTTCTTTGGGTTTAATATGTAACGTGGTATCTCTGTTGTTTGTATCTGTTTGTATCTTTTATTGTAATTGGATTGATTTATTCTGCTCTGTTGTTCCTGCTTCTGTATATCCCAATCTCGTTGTTGTACGGCGAGGCTCACACTTTCTTCATTTATTCGATTCCTCTCTATTTGCATTTCCGAGTATCCATTCCTTTCGTAATATACCTTTCTTGTGTGTCCCCATCTTGTTAATTTGTTTTTGTCGTCCTCTCCCTTCCTTATAACTTTCCAGCATTCTTTCAGTATTGAAATCTCTGAGTTTCTAACTCTTTCTTCGTATTTCACTGCTCTCTTTCCTGTTTCCACTCGAAGTTTTGCCACTTTCATTTCTTCCAATACTATATATTCTGGTGTACATTTGTCGAGGCCCAGGATCCATTTTATGTAGCGTACTTGTACATCTTCTATTAGTTTGTGCTCTGTCCATCCAAAAATTTCCGCCCCATAAATTAGAATACTTTTTACTATTGCTTCGAACATCATCCATCTTATTCGCATATTCGTCTTGAACTTCCTTTCGCCTATACCCCATATTTGTTTCATGGCCACAATTGCCTTCCTTTTCTGGTACTCTAAGTGTTTTGTGGCTTGGTTATTCCTCTGGAATGTATATCCCAAATATCTGAATTCTTTTACCTCTTCGATACTTTCATTTTTCCACTTCCATACTTCCGAGGTTTCTCTACCTCCACCTTTTTTGAATTTCATAATTTTTGATTTTTGTGCGTTGAGATTCATATCTTTTCTTCTTAAATACAGTTCAAGTCTTTTCAGCATTGCTTTCATTCCAGGTGGATCTTTCGCGACTATGACAATGTCATCCGCGTACGCTAGAGACCATATTTTCTTTCTTCCTATTACAATGCCGCCTGTTTGCTCTTTGCTGAGGAATTCTTCTATATCCGCTATATATAGTGAAAATAAAGTTGGGCTTAATGGACATCCTTGCCTTAATCCTTTTTCTGTCCAAATCTCCTCTGTGGTTGTGTCCTTTACTTTTATCATCGATATAGTTTCTCTGTAGATGTTCTCTAAGTTCGCTAACAATTGTTTATCTATATTCATATTTGTTAAAGTTTTAAACAGGTGATCTCTATTTACATTATCAAACGCTGCTCTCAGATCTGCAAACAATGCGTATAACTTTCCCTTATCTTTGCGGATCTCGTTTTCAATCATTTGATTAAGTATATAAATATTGTCTGTTGTTCTTCTTGTTTTCCGAAAACCTGCCTGGTTTTCTGGTATGAGATTTTTTACTCTTATTTCTTCCTCCAATTTTTCTTGTAAAATCATCGCATAGATCTTGAACGCTGTATCTAGTAATGTTATTCCTCTATAATTTTCTACTTTGTCTATGTCTCCGTTTTTATGAATCGGTTGTATAATTCCTTTTCTCCATCTAGTGGGTATTTGTGCGGTGCGCCATACTTTGTTAATAATACTTGTTAATATTCTTAGTAAGTTCTCATCTGCATATATCCAGGCTTCATTTGTGATTTCGTCTTCTCCTGCCGCTTTTCGTTTTTTTAGTTTACTAATTTGCACTTTGACTTCTTCTAGTGTTATCTCTTCTACATCTCCACATATTTTCGGTTTATTTTCTTCTCTTCTTAGTATCTTGGTATTTTTCCCATCTAAAAGTGTGCAGAAATGGACTTTCCATTCCTCTTCGGATATTTGTTTCGATATCTCTTGTTTCTTTTTCCTCTCTTTACTAATAAAACTCCATGCCTCCGTCTCTGTCTTTATTCTCTGCAGCTGTTCCTCAATTTCTTTCTTTTTGTTTTCCTTTTGTTTTATACACAATTCTTTATATTCTTTTAATTCATTTTTGTATTCTTCTTCAGTGATTATCCCATCTTTCCATTGCTTACGTTTCTTTCTCATTTTTCGTTTTTTTTCCAAACAGCTACTATTCCACCAGTCATTTCTGTTTGTGTTTCTTGAGTTCACTCTTATTTCTTTTTTGCGTGTGGCTTCATTTATTTTACTTATGAGCTCATTTACTTGTTCCTCCACATTACTCTCTTTTACTGCTATCTCTCTGGTTTTTATGTTGTAATTTTCTATGTCTTCTTTTTCCCATACCGCTTTTCGAATGATTACTGGATCATCTTCTTTTACTATTATACTATTTTCTAATTCTAAGCTTAATAGTTGATGGTCGGATTCTACTGTGTTAATTACTTTCATGTGTCTAATTTTCCCCCAACTCTCTTGATTTGCTATTATATAGTCAATTACTGTCTTTTCCCCTCTTTTACCTATGTATGTGAAGTCACCCACCTCGTCTCCTTTTATGTTTCCATTTAGAATAGTCCAATCTCTGTTTCCACATTCATCAATTAAAGCTTTCCCATATTTGTTTATTATTTTGTCCTTTGTGCTTCTTTTCTCTTGTCTTCCTGTTTTGGAATTCCATAGCCCTCCTTCCTCGCCTATTCTGGCATTGAAATCCCCTCCTATAATTAACTTATTTTCATTAGTATCTTCTATTTTCTCCCTTATTTCTGCAAGAATTTCGTTTATTCTATTGTCATTATATACCGTGAGTATTCTCCATGTCTCGTTGTCAATTTTAATTTTTCTTTCCATAATGTTTTCATTGAAAATGGTTTCTTTTGCTTCTTGAATGTGATTCTTGATACCTGTTACCATTCCTCCCTTTGCTCTTCCCTTTTTATTTAGTCTCTTTGCGTATTTAATTTTCCATGTGAAATCACTGGGCATTTTATTTTTCCACTTATTCCAATCTTTTTCCTCTAACCAACTTTCTGTTAACCCTACTATATCATATTTATTTATTATATCCCAAAAATCTTTATCTTTACTTTTTATTCCCGCTATATTCCAAAAGCCTATTTGTATGTTAACTACTTCTTTATTATTCCTATTTATTAGTTTTTTGAACTTTTAATTAAGTTTTTTTGTTCTTCATTCCATTCATACCAATCTCTACCGATTTTTAATTTTCTGTATCCTATCTTTACTCTATTTTTTAGCTCTTTTTCTTCTTTAGCTCTTTTTGAGATTTCATTTTGAATTATCCTTTCATTGTACGTCATGTCGTGATCTATGTAAATATTGGTGCCTCTCAGTTTATTTTTGTTACTCATCACTAGTTTCTTGTCTTCCCATGAATTTACAGTCGCTACTATCGCTTGCTTTTCTTTTAACTTTCCAACTTTATACGCCTTTGTTACTTTCGTTGTTATTCCCATTCTGCTTTTTATGAAGTTTTCAACCTCTTGAGCATCTTCCAGTGTCGCTCCTTTTATTATAATATTATTCTTTTTTTCCATTTTCTCTTTTTCCTCCTCTGATCTCTCTAACTTTTCTATGCGTCGGTTTAAGCTAATAATTTCCTGGTCTTTTTTCTCAACTTTTATTTTTAACTGCTTGACATCTTCTTTGAGTACGTTGACAAAGTCCTCTAGTTTTTTAATCATGTCACTTCTCAGATCAATTATCTCTCTGCTCATATTCTTTAGCATATCTAAAATCTCATCCTGTGTTGCACCTGTCTCTTTCCTCTTTCTTGTTGGAGATCTTTCCATCTCCGCTTTCCCTTTTTACCTAGCTGTATTGCTGGTTGCCCGTCGCTTAACGCTCCTATGACGTCACTCAGACCGTGGAATCGGATACCTACTTGATTCGACACCCGACCGGCCCCAGTGCTGGTCAAGTTACGTTATCGTCGGTCAGATGTTACTTTAAAACAGATAGTTTCCGTTTTTATCCTTTATCTTGCCATCCAACACTACAAACTGAATCGTCGCTGGCTGCTACTGAGCAAGAGATGTCTCTGTCTAATTTCTGTCGGTAATGAATCTTTCTGATTTCCAAGATAGCACATGTGCTTAACCTATAAATAGCTGTTAATTTTTATTTGTTTTTTACTTTTTTTTCTAACGATACTTATCTTTGTATCTGTATCTTCTTTTGTAGTCTTTTATTACACCTTTGCTTTCGTTGCTGACAATCTTTATTTTAGTTGTTTTTCCTTTATTTTTCAATTTCTATACGGAGCAAAGTTCTCACGTGTTCACACACACACACCACCCGCTTTTGCTTATTATAAAGATTGCGATCCACTTGCAAGCAAAGTAATATTGCAATACCTCTAAAAAACTTATCATAATTTGAAATATTTTCAGCAAATTTCATCATCTAGTGAATTACTACCTCTGTATGTATCAGATATTGCAGGATACGTCCCTGGATTTGTTGGTCTGTTTACAGCTGGCTTGATCAGTGCCGGATTAAGGTAAATTATATTCTATCCATAAAATATAACATGTAACAAATTAATGTTTCTAGTTCCATCTCTGCTGATATGAACGCTTTATCTGGTTTGATATACTATGATGTTTTGCAAAAAGTTTTTAAAACCAATTATTTGAAGATATCAGATACAGTAGTTATGAAAATAATCGTGCTATTGTATGGAATTGTAATCATTATTTTAGCACCAATAGTGGCTAAATCTAAACATATATATCAGGTAGAGATACATGATTTTCGTTACAAGAAATTTATAACAATAATTTGTATATTTCAGGTCGCATTGTCTTTTTCATCTGTAACTTGCGGTTCAGTTATAGCTGTTACTATTTTAGGTACCAGTTTTCCAAAAGTTAACGCTAAGGTTTGTTTTATTTTAATTATATTTTGATTATACCGACAGAGACACTTTTAATGGATGTCCAAGACTCAGGTCTTTACATTACGTTTTGATAATCCGTCTGGAAGTATGTGGATAAATTTTTGAGCTCTATATTAACAGGATTTTAATAAAACAAAAAACAATTTTTTCGAAAAATTTGCAAATTTTACAAAATTTTGATTTTATTATTTTTTTAAGAATTGGTTACGCGGATGTCAAATTTACAAACAGAATTTAATTATCTCTTTTCGTTTCGGAGATATTTCCTGTCAAAGTTGTACCTTAAAAAAGTGTGTTTTTTGAGAATATTTCAAAAATGAGTACAGATACAATCTCAACTACTTTACCATTCGATTCTACGGGGAAAGTTACATAAAGAAATGTTTTCTTCGCATATACATTCTTTGGAATGATTAGGTGAAAAATGAGAAAAACGGAAAAACCTAAATTTCAATTTTTCGGCTAAAAACTTTTTGTCTCCAAATTTTTTTATTTTCTGGACTTAAGTAGATATCGATACGCTGATTCCAAATTTTCAAACAGAATTCAATTATCTTTTCTCGTTCTCGAGATATTTAAAATCAAAGTTAAACCTAAAAAATTAGGTTTTTTAGGTACATCTCTTAAATGGTTAGGTTTACGACTTCGGCCACATTACCATTTGATTCTACGGGTAAAATTACATAAGTGTACCAATTTTCAGATTTTTATCTCAACAGATAGAAATTCTACAAGGAAAAAACTGAAAATGGCCAAAAATCGAAAAAAATCTAAGGTATACCCCTTGCCATTTTTTCGATTTTCGTCGATTTCGTTTTTCCTTTCTACAAATTGTATCCTTTGCAATAAAAATCTAAAAATTGGTATACTTATGTAATTTTGCCCGTAGAATCGATTGGTGAGGTCGCTGAAGTCGTAAACCTAACCTTTAAAGGGATATACCTAAAAAACCTTTTTTTTAGATATTGCCAAAATTCAACTTTGAACACGAATATCTCGAGAACGGTATGAGATAATTCAATTCGGTTTGAATATTTGAAATCAGCATATTGATATTTACTTAAGTCTAGAAAATGGAAAGTTTTGGAGAAAAAAAGTTTCTTGGAGAAATTTTGAAATTTAGGTTTTTTCGATTTTCTCATTTTTCACCTAATCGTTCCAAAGAAGGTATATGCGGAGAAATTATTTCTTTATGTAACTTTGCCCGTAGAATCGATTGGTATAATTGTTGAGATTGTATTTCTACCCATTTTAGAGAAAATGTTAAAAAACACACTTTTTTGAGGTGCAACTTTGACAGCAAATATCTCATGAACCTAAAGAGATAATTAAATTCCATTTCAAAATGTAAAATCAGCGTGTCAAGATCTATCAATGTACACTATTTCCCAAAATCAAAATTTTGGACACAAAAATGAGTATTTTTGGGATATTTCGTTTTAATTCTGTGAATTATGAGAGATTGATAAATATGTTTGCTTTATCCTCGCCCGCAAAATTTATGTTTGTAAATAAGTATTTCATTTTAACATTTATAAACTTTTAATTATTAGTAATATATTAGGGGGTGCCACAGCACTCATGGCACCCACCGTACGCACGCCTATGATTATTTCACAAACACTGTTAATGTATGGAACATCTATTTTCTTTTTAGGGTGTGTTATTTGGAATAATAACTAATTCAGTTTTATTATCCTGGATCAGTTTCAAACAACTGGACTTAGACTTATCTTCTGATTACGTCTTACCAATTTCAGTAGAAAACTGTACAATGAGTAACAATCGAACTACCCTACTGCCATCTACTAGAGAAATTACAGAAAGGTATATTAAAATAATTATTACAATAATGTTCTGTAACTAGTAAACTTTTTTTAGGTCAAGCGAAGATGAACCTTTCGTTCTGTATAGATTATCGTTTATGTACTTCATAGTATTCGGTACTCTAGTTACAAGTATTGTAGCAATAATAATAAGTTATTTTACTGGATTTAATGATGTTAGCAAAATGAATCCCAATTTAATAATACCTGGTTTAAGATGTCAAAAAAAAACTGTGAATGAAGAAGAAATGGCAAATATAGATAATAAATCATAATTTTATTACTTTGTAATAAATCTAAATATTAGAAATATGAAATGTATTATCTTTTTTTAAAAAAATAATATAATGTAAATAATTGTTTTCAGTATTTCTTTTCATAGCAAAGAAGTAAATATACCTATCTCAAGAAATATCAAACGTTTTATCTATCGTAGAAAATAGAATACAATTTTCAAAATTACTTACTACTTAAAAGTACTTTGCAGTTTCTATCTAATTCCGTTAAAAACATTCTAAAGTGCGTTTGTACGCATGTTGTTTGCAAACAAAAAAATGACAAATATTGATAATGAACCATAATTTTGTTATTACTTGATAAATATTAAAAAAAAATAATGCTATTATTTTTAAAAACACATAATTAATGTTGTACCTAGGTTGCACAGTTAATTTCATTTATTTAAAAGGTTTTGTTAGCAGTAAATAATTTATTTTAATATTTTTTTCTGTAGCACCTAAATTTGAGATATTTGATTATTTTATATTTAGTTTAACATTATTTTCATCTGCCGAAATAGGTTTATACTTCGATTATTCTGGATATGAGCAAAAACATGCTAAAATTTATTTGTACGGCCCTGGGAATTTGACTTCAATTCCAATTGGTTTATCTCTATTAAGCAGGTATGTAATTTACAAATTTTCGCAAATATAACTTGGTATTAATTTTTAGCTTATCCAACTGTTTTCATTTAGAAATTGATCCAAATGTAACTGGAATTTAATAATTACAATGTATGCAACATAATAGATGTTAAAATATATAATAATATAATCGGACATGTTTTCATTTTTGTATTTATTTTTTAATAATTTCTTTTCAGTGCTGCTACAAGCCTTATATTTATTAGAGTTATTCAGCAAACCTACGTTTTGGAATACAGTACCTTAGTACATTTCTCGGCCTTCTTTTAGGTTTGGTAGTAATATGGAATATTATATTACTAGTTTTTTGTGATAACTTAAATTTACAAGCTCCATATGAGGTAAATATCACAAATTTCTGCAAATACCATTACACAAATCCAGAAAATTAATAATATTGGAGAAAAAAGTTCCCGAGCGTAATACTAAAATTCCGGTTTTTTCGTTTTTCTCACTTCTCACCGAATCGCTCCAAAGAACATACATAGCACAAGTTTTTGTACAGGATTTACGATGTTAGCAGAATTAATCCTAATTTAATAATACCTTGTGTAAGATGTCAAAAGAAAACTGTGAATAAAGAAGAAATGACAAATATGGATAATAAACCATAATTTTGTTATTATTTGATAAATAGTAAACAAATAAATAATTGTAACTATCATTCTAGGTTAATTGTTAGTTTAAATTTGCGTCGCCCTTGGCGTAACGTAACTTACCATAACTGATACTTTGTACTATCTAGTTATCATTGTCAACAGAGTGTTATACAAAATAACAGTCCTACTAACAGGGTAAATATGAAAATCATATGAATTTCATAAAGATTATAAGAATCTGAACTGTCAAATGGCCCACATTTTACAAATACTTTTACATTATTTGAAGTTAATTGTTGCTATTGGTGCAAAAAATTATAAGACACTCCGAATGTAAATACGTAATATTTATTTTTAATATTTAATTCTTGCACGGTAATATTTTCAGCTCCGCAAGCACCGCTTCAAATCATACCAATAGCAATAAATAATAGTATATTATGTTATTAAGAGTAAAAGTGATACTTTGTATGGCGGGCAATTACATGCGAGGCACACAAAGACACTTTTACTCTTAATAACACATGCTATTTTTTCTTCAAATGTAGAAATTTAAAAAAATAAATTACTACATGAGGTCTGTCATTTTTAAATTAAAAAAAAATTACGTCAAGTTTGTTTACGCAACGCCAACCTAGGTGAATTTCAATTACTCTGTTGCTATCCTTGTGGCGGCGTAGAAATTTTTACTGCTACGCCGGCGGCGTAGAAATTAAGCTTCAACCTTGTCAATCACGTCACAGAAGATGTCACTTTTATGACGTTTGAAGAATTGTAATTGTATAATATTTTTTTTATATTTTGCATTAACAATTGTTTTTATCGAAAACAGTGTAATAACATCTGATATTGTTAAAGTGTTTTTGGTATTTTTACGTAATGCGCCCCACGGTAAATGTCAAATTGATAATCTGAAATATTTAAAAATGTTATTGAATTTTATTTTTTAGTTTTAGTTTAATTTAATAAACCCAAGGTTTTTTCACTGTTTTGTAAATAAATTATGACAGTTGTAAGTGTCCAACTTTATTCAACACGGTTACCATATTTTACATAAATACCTAGATCACAATTAATTTTTTGACATTTTTACAAATTAATTAATAATAATAATATAATATTAATTAAAAAAAAATGTTAAACAACATATAATCATAAAATTAAATTTTTAAAGCATTAGAAAATGTGAAACTCATTAATTTTCGGTTATTAAATAATGTTTTAAACTCATGTATAAATTTGAGTCTCATTATTTTTGGCTGGTATATAAGAATCTATTTTTTTTTCAGGTAACCAGCCAAAAACATCAAAATGAATAACGACTTTAAGATATTTGATTATATTTTATTTTTCTTATCATTATGTGTTCCAATGGGTATAAGTGTGTATGTTGGTTGTTCCAAAATTAAAGGGAAAACAGCTAAGGACTATCTTTACGGTAACGACAAACAAATTTTAAATTCCTGGTCCATTGGATTATCTCTTTTTAGCGGGTATGTATGTTTTTGTTGTAATTACATAAATAAAAATGTTTTTTACAGATGTATAACATCCATAACAATGATAGGAACGGTTTCAGAAATCTATACTTTTGGAACGCAGTTTATGATGATAACTTTAGGGTCTGTAGGGAGTATATTTGTAGTTTGGTATTTTATTTTACCTGTATTTTGTGGTAGCTTAGATTTAAAAAGGCCTTATGAGGTAATGTATAAGGTTCATTGTTTTAATTATAAATTAATAAATATCTTTGCAGTATTTTGAACACAGATTCAATGAAATAATTCGTATTTTGATGGCAGTATTGGGAGTAACACATTCTATATCTTTTATGTGTGTAGTGCTGTACGCTTCTACAGTTTCTTTTAGTCAAGTTTCGGATATTCCTTTGACAATTTGCACAACGGCTGTAGGTTTAATTTGTACAATATATACTTTAATAGTAAGTATATTTAAGAACGCAAATATTTCGTATATCAGTTTGACAAATAAGAGCTAAATGCTGCTCCAGAACGTGCTCTGGTTTCAGAAACATAGAATTACAGCAATCCCTTCTGAGTGCTCTAATTTCTGACCCACTGAAACCAGAGTTTCCCTAGGTCAAAAATTAAAACATTCTCAAGTACTTGGTTTAATTTTTAAGCTACTGAAACCTCAGAAAAATCCAGATCATCAGTGCTTTGGTTTAAGCAGACCAAGAATTAGAGCATTCTGAAAACTTACTCTAATTTTTGGTCCTTTAAACCAGAACCAGTCCAAATCTTCATTGCCGCAGAATGTGCTCTGGTTTCAGCAGACGTAGAATTAGAGCAAATACTTTAGAATACTCTAATTCTTGACCCATTGAAACCAGAGCACATTCTGGAGCAGTTTTAACTAGTCATATACTTAAGAATGTTCTAATTCTTGATCCACTGAAACCAGAGCACAATCCAGAGCAGTTAATTCTGCTCTAGAATGTGCTCTGGTTTCAGCAGACCAAGAATTAGAGTAAACGCTTCAAAATGCTCTAATTCATGACCCACTGAAACAAGAGCACAATCCAGAGCAGCTAAAGCTGCTCCAGAATGTGCTCTGGTTTCAGTAGGCCAGGCATTAGAGTAAATACTTTAAAATGCTCTAATTCTTGACCCACTGAAACCAGAGCACAATCTAGAGCAGCTAATTCTGCTCTAGAATGTGCTCTGGATTCAGCAGCCCAAGAATTAAAACAACCGTTTCAAAGTGCTCTAATTCCTGACCCACTGAAACCAGAGCACAATCCAAAGCAGCTAAATCTGCTGCAGAATGTGCTCTGGTTTCAGCAGGCCAAGAATTAGAGCACATGTTGAAGCGTGCTCTAATTCCCGGACGGCTGAACTAGATCACCTTCAGAGCACCGAATGCCCTGGAAGGCGGTCTAGCCAGACCACCAGGCGGGGCGGAGGCCCGAAGGCCTACTACCGCCCCGGCGCCCCGCTAAGCGGGACTGAGTGCTAGCGTCTCAGGATCCTCGGTATATCCTGAGACGCGCATTATTATCGGTCAGATGGATTCCTATTGGCTGATATTCAATTTGTAATTGTGGCTACATTAATGGGAATTTCAAAATGAAAATTTGTACAGGTATTTTGATGCGAGGAATTTAGTGGTAATATATTTAAGGATGTAACTCGCACCCATTTTAGGGTAGTAGTCAATTACGTAGAAATGGGAGGAGGTACAATAATACTTTAAAATATTAAAAATTCATGGCTTTATTACTGATATAAAAAATCTGTGCTATGAGAAATGTCTCCTTGGGGGCATGAACCCCAATGCCCGCATGTAATCGGCGCCCATGCTAGGGAAATAATATTTAACAAAACAACTCAGAGAGTTTTCATTATGAATCAACTAAAATTAGAAAATTTTACACTTTTATATTTAATTTGAAATATTACATTGTGCAATTTTTAGGGAGGATTTGCAGGAGTAATTTGGACCGATGTCATTCAAGCAAGTGTCTTGTTTTTTTCCTGTAGTTTTGTTATGCTTAAAGGAATAAATATGTCTCAAGGAATATCTAACGTTTTATCTATCGCAGAAGATGGACACAGAATACAATTTTTCAAGTACAATAATATACATATGTAAACTTTATTTTTAATTACTTACTTGTTTTGCAGTTTTGATCCAAATCCATTTGTCCGCTTAACATTCTGGAGTGCGTTTATAGGAATGACGTTTTTACAAACAGCTTTTGGAGGGTGTTCCCCCGTCGCTCTGCAGAGATTCATGGCTGTTGGTAGCGAAAAATCTAGCAGAGCGTAAGATTTACTCTTAGAAATATTATTAATTTAGTTTATTGCTCCAGCAGTCAAATCAGGGTACCTCATATTTAGACCTTAAAAATAGAAACCAAATCAATATGTAACAATAATTGTAATCACTTATTAAAATTTATAAAATCTACAATCGGAAATTGTTTAATTCCCGACACAAATTATTTTTAGTGTTTCGAGATTTATGTCTGTCGGTCTGTAAGTATGTGTGCACGTGCAGACCTTGTGATGTGAAGACACGTATTGATTAACTTTTGGTAAAAAACGGTAAAGCGGAATTAACAATTTACTCTTTTAATTTTTAAGTTTATTACGAATAATTTATAATACATATTTTTAAAGAATTTGAAAAAAATTGCTCTTTGTAAAAAGTACAAGTACCAAATTTTAATTTATTCTATTATGGTTGCAGCTGCTTTTTATTTTGGATTTTATTATAAACTTTTTGTTCACATCTAATCTTCAATTTTAAGTAAAACTCAAGATTTTAACGTTCATGAATGAAGATTTTTTTCAATATATTTTGATTATTTCGAACGTGAAGTCTGTCGGTCTGTAGTTTGTGTGCATATGTAGACCTTGTGACATGAATGATACGATTTGATTAACTTTTGGTAAAAATCGATAAAACAGAAATAACAATTTACTCTTGTAATTTTTAAATTTATTGCGAATAATTTATAATACAGTAAAGAACCAAATTTTGATTTATTCTATGGTGGTTACAGCTGATTTTTTGTTTTGGTTTTTATTATAAACTGTTCACATCAATTGTTCAATTTTACGCAAAACAAAAACAAACGAATTCGTATATAAAATTATTTTTTTAGAACAACTGTAATTTGTATTGTTGGTTACGTATGTATGGTGCTAATGTCTGGAATAACCGGATTAAGCGTTTTTGCTTACTATAAGGATTGCGATCCACTTGCAAACAAGGTAAGTTTACAATTTCTCAAAAAACTTATCATAATTTGAAATATTTACAGCAAATTTCATCATATAGCGAATTACTATCTCTGTATGTATCAGATATTGCAGGATCCATCCCTGGATTTGTTGGTCTGTTTACAGCTGGTTTAATCAGTGCCGGATTAAGGTAAATTATATTCTATTCATAAAATATAACATGTAATAAATAAATGTTCTTAGTTCCATCTCTGCAGATATGAACGCTTTAGCTGGTTTGATATACTATGATATTTTGCAAAAAGTTTTTAAAACAAATTATTTGAAAGCATCAGATACTGTAGTTATGAAAACAATCGTACTATTGTATGGAATTGTACTCATTATTTTAGCACCAATAGTGGCTAATTCAAAACATATTTTTCAGGTGGAAATGCATGAATTTTATGTCAAGAAATTTATAAAAATAATTTGTATATTTCAGGTCGCATTGTCTTTTTCATCTGTAACTTACGGTTCTCTTGTAGCTGTTATTATTTTAGGTACAAGCTGTCCAAAAGTTAACTCTAAGGTTTGTATTATTTGAATTATATTTTGATTATACCAACCATTGACACTTGTAATGAATTCCACGAATTAGGTTTTTACATTACGTTTTGACAGTGCGTCTAGATAAATGTGAATACATTTTGAGCATTACATTAACGGATATTAATTTAAAAAACTATACTATGTTTGTAACTGACAAAAAATCAAAACTAAACTTTATTGCAAAAATTAGTGATGTGAAATTTTATTACTGATTATTTGACAAACTGTGTTAATTTTTGCAACAACTATTTTCTTTTAGGGTGTTTTATTTGGAATAATAACTAGTTCAGTTTTATTATCTTGGATCAGTTTCAAACAAATGAACTTAGACTTATCTTCTGATTACGTCTTACCATTTTCAGTAGAAAATTGTACAATGAGTAACAATTTAACTACTCTACTGCCATCTACTACAGGAATTACTGAAAGGTATATTAAAAAATTATTACAATAATGTTTTGTAAGTAGTAAATATTTTTTAGGTCGAACGAAAATGAACCTTTCGTTCTGTATAGATTATCATTTATGTATTTCATAGTATTCGGTACTTTAGTTACAAGTATTGTAGCAATAATAATAAGTTATTGTACTGGATTTAATGATGTTAGCAAAATGAATCCCAATTTAATAATACCTTGTGTAAGATGTCAAAAGAAAACAGTGAATAAAGAAGAAATGAAAAATATGAATAATAAATCATAATTTTGTTACTTTGTAATGAACATAAATATTAGAAATATGAAATGTATTATCTTTTTTTAAAAAAATAATATAATGTACATAATTCTTTTCAGTATTTATTTTCATAGGAAAGGAGTAAATATACCTATCTCAAGAAATATCAAACGTTTTATCTATCGCCAAAAATAGGCAAAGAATACAATTTTTCAAAAACAAAAATATACTTTTTGAATTTAATTTTTGGTTACTTAGGGGCCGTTCAAATATTACGTAAGCAGATTTATTACAATTATTTACCCCCCCATCCCCCTTATCAGCAAAAGTAAGCAAAGCTCTTACACCCTCCCCCCATGCTTACGTAAACATTTTTCAATTAATTTTTTTTTTTTAATATTATAATTAAAATATTATAATTATAATTTTAAAAATAAGAAAATAGATTTAGAATGGAGATTAGATTTTACTGATACAGTATTCAAGATAGAGTAAGAGACAAAATATTATATTCTTACAAACATAACAAACTTATTTTAAATTTTTGGTACGCATATTAAATTAAAATTAACAGTCTTCAGTCCATGAAACCCGAATCCACGATTCTAAGTTTTCAAAGACATTGGATTGCTTGGATTGCAGCGCTGTCAACATGCGTTCCGATATCATGATTTATATGGAATTGACAGATAACGTGAGCGCTGTCATCGATTTTTGCACGATTCGGAACTTAGCCAATGTGAGGGTTGCCATTCGTGTTAAAAAGTTAATAGCTACCGATGACGTAATCATCATCTAGACTCCCCTACCCCTCATGTCATCCAAAATAAGCAAAACAAAGACCCCCCCACCCCCCTCTAGTGATTACGTAATACTTGAACGGCCCCTTAGAAGTACTTTGCAGTTTCTATCTAATTCCGTTTAAAACATTCTAAAGTGCGCATGTTGTTTGCAAGCAAAAAAATGATAAATATTGATAATGAACCATCATTTTGTTATTACTTGATAAAAAAAATAATGCTATTATTTTTAAAAACTTATTAAAAATACATAATTAATGTTGTACTTAGGTTGCACAGTTAATTTCATTTATTTAAAAGGTTTTGTTAGCAGTAAATAATTTATTTCAATATTTTTTTGTGTAACAATGACACCTAAATTTGAGATACTTGATTATTTTATATTTGGTTTAACATTATTTTCATCTGCCGGAATAGGTTTATACTTCGGTTGTTTTGGACATAAGCAAAAACATGCTAAAATTTATTTGTACGGCCCTGGGAATTTGACTTCAATTCCAATTGGTTTATCTCTATTAAGCAGGTATGTATTAATCAATTTAGTTTATCCAACTGCTTTCAACTAGAAATTGATCCAAATGTAACTGGAATTTAATAATTACAATGTATGCAACATAATTTTTAAATTTTCTTTTATAAATTTGTTTTGATGTTAAAATATGTAATAATATAATCGTACATGTTTCATTTTTGTATTTATTTTTTAATACTTTCTTTTCAGTGCTGCTACAAGCCTTATATTTATTGGAGTTATTCAGGAAACCTACGTTTTTGGAATACAGTACCTTAGTACAATTCTTGGCCTTCTTTTAAGTTTGGTAGTAACATGGAAAATTATTTTACCAGTTTTTTGTGGTAACTTAAATTTAAAAGCTCCGTATGAGGTAAATATTATAAATTTCTGCAAGAAAACATTAAACAAATCTAGAAAATTAATAATATTGGAGAAAAATATTCCCGAGTAAAATACTATAATTCCTGTTTTTTCGTTTTTGTCATTTTTCACCGAATCGCTTCAAAAAACGTATAGTATGTTGAGAAAATATTTGTTTATGTAAATTTGCCCGTAGAGTCAATTCGTATAATTTTTAGAGACATACCCAAAATACACACTTTTGAAGTGCAACTTTGAGAACAAAAATCTCAGGAACGAAAAAAAAGATAATTAAATTCTGTATGTAAATATAAAATCAAAGTCTATCAGTATGGACCATTTTCAAAAACAAATATTTTGGACACAAAAATGGGTATTTTTGAATTATTTCGGCTGTATATGAAAAATCAAACTAAAAATTGTAACTTTCATATTTTGCTGTAATTGGAAATAATTTGGAGATGTAAAAAAATTGTTTACACTTCCGGGACTAAAGCTTATTTTACTCTTTATTTTCGAAGACTGAAATAGCTGTTTTAATGTATGTGACCTAACCTAACTTGCCCAGAAAAATTTGCATAATAATGTTTTGTTATCAAGCAGCCATGTATTTTACAATTATATAAACATAACAAAACAATTATTATTGTAAAATGTATATGCGAAATTGCAAAAAATAACAGTTACGAGGTCAAGCAAACAATTTCTATTTTACAAGACTATTAAAATGAGACGAACAATTTTTTTTTAATCACATTTTTCTCAAGATATGATGCCTAACTTTCTTTATTTTAAATAGAACCTCCTATACAGTGTGTGCAAGGAAATGCGGAACATAGGACTTTAACATGAGATTTCAAAAAATTGTGGATACTCTCTCTCCTGATAGATTTAGAGCAAAACTGCAAGAGTACAAAGTTGTTCAGAATTAAATTCTACGTCAGATAAGATCATAATTGTTGCAACAGCAGGCCTGTAATACGAGATATATTAAATATAAAATGTTATACTTTCGTTAAAAATCAGATAGCCATGGAAATAAAAGAAAATATCTATCTGTCAGTTTAGAGAATTTTCGCTAATTGTAATACTTATTGTCTATAATTTAATATTATTTAAGTTGAAATTATATTCATTTCTTTAACAATGTGCTAATATTTAAAAAACAGTACAAATATAATTTATTAAAATATTGAACACAAAGTAAGGTTACTAACTGTCACAATTGACACATAGATTTTTTCTTTTATTTCCATGGATGTCTGATTTTGAACGAAAATGTTACATTTTATATTTAATATATCTCGTACTGCAGACGTGCTGTTGCAACAATTATGATTTTATCTGACGTAGAATTTAATTCTGAACAACTTTGTACTCTTGCAGTTTTGCTCTAAATCTATCAGGAGAGAGAGTATCCGCAATTTTTTGAAATCTCATGTTAAAGTCCTATGTTCCGTGTTTCTGATATGATATTTAGATTATGGAATTAAAAAAAAATAAAAAAATTATCTCACCTAATATTACTCGATCATTGATAATGGTAACTGTTATTTTCCTGTAAAAGAATACAAAATTAATGTTAACATAAGAATCTTATTTTTTAACTTCAAGTTCAAACATGTTATTGGATTTGTAATTTTATGTAGATTCCAAATATGTAAAAAGTATTTAAAAAAAAGTTTGTCTCATCTTGTAAAATAGAAATTGTTTGCTAATTTAGCCGACCTCGTAGCTCTTTTAGTTTTCGAGATAAAAATGGTGGCCCATTTAAAATAAACATACTGTACAACATACTATTATTTTTAGTATTTTGAGCGAAGATTTAACGGTAATGTACGAGTATTATTATCAGTTTTGTACTGCTTTCATCTTTCTATATTAACTGGTATAGTTTTGTACACTTCTACCATTTCATTTAGTGAAGCCAGTGGAATAAAACTATATATTTGTACAACAGTTATTGGTTCTATTTGTACTTTGTACACAATATTAGTAAGTTACGAAACAGAAATGACTAAATTGAAAAAATAATATGAATTTTAAATTTCAGGGAGGTTTTTCTGGAGTGATTTGGACAGATATTCTTCAGATAATATTAATGTTTTTTTCTTGCATTTTTATCCTTTTTAAAGGATTAGCATCATCAGGAGGATTTGTTAATGTGTTGTATGAAGCAGACAAAGCTCAACGATTGAATCTATTCATGTAAGGATTTTTTTTAATATATCATGAACAGCACAGTATACAAATTTGAGACAAATCATTTATTAACTGTTCTACATACATCGATTACTATCAACTCTGCAATGTTTTTTTCTCGCATATAATTTGACACATTTATAAATCGGAACGTCAAAAGCTAAAGTACGTCACGAATTAATTTAAATCTGTATCCTGTATAATTTTTCTTTTCAGTGTTCTTTATTTTTCTAATTTCTTATTTCTTTCACTACTAGCCTACACACTCAACTTTATTAACATTTATTTGACATGAGAAATTATTTTTCACAATTATTATTGATCTAGGTCGATAATGAAAACTGTCAGTTTTTAATGAAACTCATATCAATTCTCCAAATCCACACATTGTTTAACTCATTAAACTCACGAAAAGTGTAAGTTATGAATGTAAAATTTAAATTTGCCATCTAAATTAAATTAGCAAGTCAAATAAAAATAAATCAAGAATCAAAAGTAAGGTTAACAAACGGAAACGTCAGATATAAAAAAAAATGCGCTAGGTCAATAAAGATAAAGTATTGTCAACCTTGGTGTATAGATCGACTTTTGTTTTTTTGCATAGAAGCATCAAAAAATAGTCGTATTTAATATCAAATTAAAGAATTTCATGAGGGCTGATGTGCACAAGTATTAAAAAATTTATGTCAATCGGCTTTTGTTTTTTGCAAAAAGTTGTCCGAAAGATGTTCTGTTTGATATCAAATTAAAGGACTCGATCAGGACAGGAGTGCAGAAATGACAAAATTATACCATGTCGAGCGGCTTTTGTTTTTTGTGAACTGTTGTTAAAAGTATGTCGCATTTGGTATGGAATGAAAGAACTCAATAAGGACTGACTTGCATAAATGACAAAAGTTGCAATGTTTGATCGTCTTTTGTCTTTTAAAGCAGTTGCTTCATAAGGTTGGCTTGCAGAAACAACGAAAATTTGCCATTCCTGTCGTCTTTTTTATTCCGCAGAAAGTTGTCAGTTACCATCAAATGGAAATATTTCACTGACGCCGGAGGCCTAGGGAACGCTCAGCATAGTTGAGCTTTTGCTAGTAATATACTTGCTAAATATTATTCTTATCAGAGTCAAACAACTTATTAGATATTGAAATACTTTTCATGAAAATTAAATAATTTATTTGAAATAGAATTGATGTTTTGCAGTTTCGATCCGAATCCTTTAATAAGAACAAGCATATGGAGTGGAACGTTAGGGTTTCTTGTGATGAACGTTGCTCACAGTTCTTGTGCAGCTAGTGGCATTCAGAGATATATGGCTTTACAAAACCTAAAAGATGCAAAAGTGTACGTATAAAAATATAATAATATCATAAACGTACAAATATATTTTTAGGAGCGCTTCTTTTCAATCTTTGGGAGTATGTAGTTTCAAAATTATAAATACAATGATTGGATTATGTATTTTTGTCCACTACAAAGATTGTGATCCGCTTAATTCTAAGGTAATCAACTATTTTATTCTATAATCAAAGACATTGCTTTGTTCTATTTCTTATCATGATTTATAAGAAATGCTAATGCAAATTTGGTATGAATGAAATAAGATAAGACGCTTTGTGGCAGAGAAGTTTACAGGTTTATATTAAATATTAATACATATTTTAAAATTACCATGCTATTGTAAATCAAAATTTAATGTTCGTCACACAACCATTTTAATAGTTATTTATGTATTAAGGGCATAATCAAAAGATTATAGAACAAGGGAATGTTTAAAGCTCGTGGTACGTACAACGTTTTATTTCATTATGGTACTTGAAATGAAAAAAATCTGAAGGCGTATATTCCATGCTGTTTCTTTAGATAGTTGGCATTGTTAGATTGTTTGTTCTTAAACAAATTTAATATAATCTAAGTGTCACTATCATGTCACTGTCACTGTCAAATATACAGGGTGGCCCAGTGAAAATTATCAGCGCAATTTTTGGCCACTTAACATTAATTTTGCAAAAAACGCTCGAACACGTCAATTTTAGTATAAAGGGGGACACCTAAATGGATTAGTACCAATGACATAACTTCAACCCTAAAATGGGGGTGGACTGCACCTGAAAAATTTTAAATGGAAAAGGGTGTCAAACATGACACAATTCGAAAGGCCTTTCATTTCTCTATCCAACAGTTTTTTTATTTTTTAAATCCGATCATTAGTTCCAGAGATATACCGTTTTTTAAAAAAAATAACAGGTGTTTAAAATTGCAATCAAGTAGGCTTAAACAAATGACAGAAACTAAATAAACAATTTTTTCGAAAAAGTTGTTTATAATAAACAAGTAATTTGTTGTGTTTGTGTTTAAGCCTACTTGATTGCAATTTTAAACACCTGTTAATTTTTAAAAAAAACGGTATATCTCTGGAACTAATGATCGGATTTGAAAAATAAAAAAAACTGTTGGATAGAGAATTGAAAGACCTTTCGAACTGTGTCATGTTTGACACCCTTTTCCATTTAAAATTTTTGAGGTGCAGTCCACCCCCATTTTAGGGTTGAAGTTATGCCATTGATATTAATCCATTCAGGTGTCCCCCTTTATATTAAAATTGAATATTTTAAGTAAACACAATTTTACGTATAAATCTTAAAAATTGTAATTATAATTTGGAAATAGCTTAGAAACACTATTATATAAGAAATATAACTGAAAATGTGAAATTTCAATTGTTTACCAATCCATCAGTTAATTAGACAATTGAGACATTATAACAATTTTCAGCAAATAAGCAACGGTAGTCAATTATTAACTTTTTACATCTCTGACATCCTTCGCGATTCTAAAGGATTTTTAGGACTAATGACTGCAGGTTTACTAAGTGCCGGATTAAGGTAAAATTTTATTTACTTTAACAATAATATTTTAATTTCCTTCTTAGTTCTATTTCAGCTGAATTTAACGCTCTATCGGGTTTAGTTTATTATGATATTTTGCAAAAAATATTTCACTTTTCTGAAAATGAATTAAGAGCTACAGTTATTATGAAATTAGTTATTCTGGTTTATGGAATAATTATGATTATTGTAGCTCCCTTACTACAATATTCCAAACATGTTTTTCAGGTAAAATCATTTTAATTATGGGGGATTTTACAAGATATGCAAAATCGTAAAAACATCACATTAAAAACTTTATAAATTTAGCAAAATGAATCTTTAAATTTTTACAACGTGCTATGATGTCTCATCTGTTCTCTTCATTGTGATGCTCAAGCTTTACAGATATTTGAATTTGAAAATTTTATAATACTAAAAATAAAAATGACCATATTTTATAATACATAAGTATTTACCTGAAATTCAAACTAAACAACTATAACCTAAAACCGGAGAGTCTAAAAACAATAAAATGGCTATTAATAGTTCTACTTTTTTCCACTACGGTGCGCGATTTACGCAATTTGATAATTCTGACTAATCAGAATTCGTGCTTTATTTTGGGCAAAGATGAAATATTCATTTTACTTCTTTATTCATTTTTTTAAAATATAACAGTAAGTCTCTTTCTTTTCTAAAATGTTAATTTTCTACTTTAACAATTACAAAAAATACAATGCTACGATTTATATTTACCGTCAACATTTTATTTGTATTATTAAAAAAAAGACAATGTTAATTCGATATGAAGATTTTAATATGAGTCATCCATATTAGCAAATATTTAACTGTTTTATATAAATTTTCCGAATTTCTCTTAAGTTTTGTGAGATACATTTTTCAATGTGTGTTGTAGTTTGCAATAATAATCTCCTCCTGGACATATGGAGTAAAATTTGGAGTTATGATTCTAGCCACATGTTTTCCAAAAGTTAATTCTTGGGTAATATTTCGTACTAAAAATTTGACAATTGTAATATATATTTTTATAGGGTGTATTTATTGGAATGTTATTTGGTTTTTTATCTACAGCTTGGATAAGTATTCAAGCTTTAATTTATAAAGTATCTGCCAAATATGTTTTACCCCGTTCCACAAAAAATTGTGATGCTTTAAATATAACGACTACATCCTTTTCTAACCTAACTTCTAACCACAAACCGTAAGTAATTATTTATTGTAAACAATATTTTTTTTAATTATAATTATTTTCAGAATATTAACAAACAGTGACTATCCTTGGATCTACGATTTATCATATTTATATTATCCTGTTCTTGGCGCAATTGTTACAATTTTAGTTGGAATAATTGTAAGTTATATTACAGGAGTAAATGATGTCAACAAAATGGATACAAGATTAATTATTCCTTGTGTAAGACCACATCAAAGTGGCAGAAGATGGAATATTTTTAAGAGAAAATCAAATAATAACTTAAATAGCAATCCAGAAATGCAACCATTATAAAATATACAATTATTTTTAAATAAATTTTACTGTTTATAATTTTATGACCGTATTCATAAAACGTTCAATATAGTTATAACTATAATTATGTATAATATTTTTGTCTACTATAGACTGCTTTCAGCGCCACTCAGTTATTTACTCCCCCAAATAATAGATATATAGGCAACTGAGTAATACATGATATAGGCAATCATTTATGCTTTCATCTAAGAAATGACAAATATGAATAATAAATCATAATTTTGTTACTTTGTAATGAATATAAGTATTAGAAATATAAAATGTATTATCTTTTTTTAAAAAATAATATAATGTAAATAATTATTTTCAGTATTTCTTTTCATAGCAAAGGAGTAAATATATCTATCTCAAGAAATATCAAACGTTTTATCTATCGCCAAAAATAGGCAAAGAATACAATTTTTCAAGAACAAAAATATACTTTTTGAAATGAATTTTTGGTTACTTAGAAGTACTTTCCAGTTTCTATTTAATTCCGTTTAAAATATTATAAAGTGCGTTTCTACGCATGTTGTTTACAAACAAAAAAATGGCAAATATTGATAATGAACCATAATTTTGTTATTACTTGATAAATATTAAAAAAAATAATGCTATTATTTTTAAAAACGTAATAAAAATACATAATTAATGTTGTACCTAGGTTGCACAGTTAATTTCATTTATTTAAAAAGTTTTGTTAGCAGTAAATAATTTATTTCAATAATTTTTTGTGTAACAATGACACCTAAATTTGAGATACTTGATTATTTTATATTTGGTTTAACATTATTTTCATCTGCCGGAATAGGTTTATACTTCGGTTGTTTTGGACATAAGCAAAAATATGCTAAAATTTATTTGTACGGCCCTGGGAATTTGACTTCAATTCCAATTGGTTTATCTCTATTAAGCAGGTATGTATTAATCAATTTTAGTTTATCCAACTGTTTTCAACTAGAAATTGATCCAAATGTAACTGGAATTTAATAATAACAAAGTATGCAACATAATTTTTAAATTTTCTTTTATAAAAGTTAAAATATGTAATAATATAATCGTACATGTTTCATTTTTGTATTTATTTTTTAATACTTTCTTTTCAGTGCTGCTACAAGCCTTTTATTTATTGGAGTTATTCAGGAAACCTACGTTTTTGGAATACAGTACCTTAATACAATTCTCGGCCTTCTTTTAGGTTTGGTAGTAACATGGAAAATTATTTTACCAGTTTTTTGTGGTAACTTAAATTTACAAGCTCCATATGAGGTAAATATTATAAATTTCTGAAAGAAAATATTAAACAAATCCAAAAAATTAATAATGTTGGAGAAAAATATTCCCGAACGAAATACTAAAATTCCTGTTTTTTCGTTTTTCTCATTTTTTATCGAATCGCTCCAAATAACGTATAAGTATGTTGAGAAAATATTTGTTTATGTAACTTTGACCCTAGAGTCGATTGGTATAATTTTTAGAGACCATGCCCAAAATACACATTTTAGAGGTGCAACTGCAACTTTGAGGGTAAAAATGTCAGGAACGAAAAGAGATAATTAAATTCTGTAAGTAAAATATAAAATCAATGTCTATCAATATGGACTATTTTCAAAAACAATATATTTGAACCCAAAAATGGGTATTTTTGGATTATTTCGGCTGTATATGAAAAATATTACGAGTGCAAACTAAAAATTGTAAATTTCATATTTTGCTGTAATTGGGAATAACTTGGAGATGTAAAAAGATTTTTTGCACTTCCAGAACTAAAAGCCTACTTTACTCTTCATTTTGGAACACTGAAAGTAGCACTTTTAATGTATGTGACCTAGCCTAGTTTGTCCAGAAAATTTGCATAATAATGTATTGTTATCAAGCAGCCATGTATTTGACAATTATATAAACATAACAAAACAATTATTATTTTAAAATGAATACGCGAAGGTGCAAAAAATAAGAGCTACGAGGTCGGTTAAATTAGCAAACAATATCTTTTTTTACAAGACTATTAAAAAGAGGCAAATAATTTTTTTAAACCAATGGTTCTCAAGATATGAGGACTAACTTTCTTATTTTAAATAGAACATTCTATATATTTTTACGTATTTGGAATCTACATAAAATTATTATATGTTTCAATTTAATTTTCATTTAAAAAATAAAACCCTGTGTTGGCATTAATTTTGTATACTTTTACCTGAAAATAGCAGTTGCTATGAATAAAAATAAAAAACAAACGTCAAATTCTTCGTTCTTTTAACTAGATTTTTTAATTTAAGGATAGAATTAGCGCGAAAATTTTTAGGATAAAAAATATCCAATTGAATCCTTGTTTTTCTAATCACATATGTGAAACTAGCAAATCAAAACAAACTTACAGTGTAAATAGCCTTAAGACTGTTATCTTTTGTCATGATGAGGTTGCTAGGTAAATAACAGTTGTTGGCATCTGTCAAACATTAATTTTTCTAATTATTTTAGTTTCAAAATGTCTTATTTAGAGAATGAAAATAAAAAAAGTGTAAAAAAAAATTGTCACCGTATGAATATTCCTCGATCATTGATAATTGCAATTGTTATTTTCAAGGAAAAGAATACAAAATTAATGCCAATATAGGAATCTTATTTTTTAACTTCAAGTTCAAACTAATTGGATTTGTAATTTTATGTAGATTCCAAATATGTAAAAATACCACTATTTAAAAAAAAGTTTGTCTCATCTTGTAAAATAGAAATTGTTTGCTAATTTAGCCGACCTCGTAGCTCTTTTAGTTCTCGAGATAAAAATGATGACCCATTTAAAATGAACATACTGTACAATATATTATTATTTTTAGTATTTTGAGCGAAGATTTAACTGTAATGTACGAGTATTATTATCAGTTTTGTACTGCTTTCATCTTTCCATATTTGCTGGTATTATTTTATATGCTTCTACCATTTCATTTAGTGAAGCCAGTGGAATAAAACTATATATTTGTACAACAGTCATTGGTTCTATTTGTACTTTGTATACAATATTAGTAAGTTACGAAACGGAAATGACTCAATTGAAAAAATAATATGAATTTTTAATTAATTTTAGGGAGGTTTTTCTGGAGTGATTTGGACAGATATTCTTCAAATCATATTAATGTTTTTTTCTTGCATTTTTATCCTTTTTAAAGGATTAGCATCATCAGGAGGATTTGTTAATGTGTTGTATGAAGCAGACAAAGCTCAACGACTGAATCTATTCATGTAAGCATTTTTTTTAATACATCATGAACAGCACAGTATCAACTGTGTAATGTTTTTTTCTCGGATATAATTTGACACATTTATACATCGAAACGTCAAAAGCTAAAGTACGTCACGAATTAATTTAAATCTGTATCCTGTATAATTTTTCTTTTTAGTGTTCGTTATTTTTCTAATTTATTTTTTCACTACTACCCTACACACACCGTTATTAACATTTATTTATTTTTATTTAATTATTTTTCACAATTATTATTGACATAGGTCGATAATGAAAACTGTCACTCTTTAATGAAACTCAAGTCTCCAAATCCAAACATTGTTTGACTCATTAAACTCACAAAAAGTGTAAGTTATGAAGTGCAATATAAATTTGCCATCTAATTTAAATTAGCAAGTCAAATAAAAAAAATCAAGAATCAAAAGTAAGGTTAACAAACTGAAACGTCAGATATAAAAAAATGCGCTAGGTCAATAAAGGTAGTATTCTCAACCTTGATGTATCGATCGACTTTTGTTTTTTTTGCATAGAGGCATAAAAAATAGTTGTATTTAATATTAAATGAAAGAATTTCACGAGGGCTGACGTGCAAAAATATTAAAAAAATTATTTATTTCGGTCGGCTTTTGTTTTTTGCAAAAAGTTCTTGGAAGGATGTCGTGTTTGGTATCGGCAAGGGCTGGCTAGCAAAAAATGATAAAAATTTGTTATATAGATCGGCTTTTGTTTTTTTTTGCAAAAAAATCGCAGAAATATGCCATGTTTAGTATCAAATGACAAAGCCTGACTTGTAGTAGTGACAAAAATTTGTAACGACGCTCGGCATTTGTTTTTTGCAAAAAGTTGTCCGAAAGATGTTGTGTTTGGTATCAAATTAAAGTACTCTATCAGAGCAGGCGTGCAGAAATGACAAAATTGTATCATCATATTTGTATATATGAGCTTTTGTTTTTGTGAACTGTTGTTAAAAGTATGTCACATTTGGTATGGAATGAAAGAACTCAATAAGGACTGCCTTGCAGAAATGACAAAAAAATTGTAATGTTTGATCGTCTTTTGTCGTTTGAAGCAGTTGCTTCATAAGGTTGACTTGCAGAAACAACGAAAATTTGCCATTCCAGTCAGCTTTTTTATTCCGCAGAATGTTGTCAATTGCCATCAATTGTAAATATTTTACTAACATCGGAGGCCTAGGGAACGCTCAACGTAGCTGAGCATTCGCTATAGCGAAAATAATATTTAGCAAATATAGTATATTACTATAGTACTCGTAATATACTATATTTGCTAAATATTATTTTTATCAGAGTCAATGCTTCCAGAATCCACAACTCATTAGATATTGAAATACACCTTAATTGAAAATTAAATAATCTATTTAAAATAAAATTCATGTTTTGCAGTTTCGATCCGAATCCTGTAATAAGAACAAGCATATGGAGTGGAATGTTAGGATTTCTTGTGATAAACGTTGCTCATAGTTCTTGTTCAGCTAGTGGTATTCAGAGATATATGGCTTTACAAAATCTAAAAGACGCTAAAGTGTACGTATAAAAATATAATAATATCATAAACGTACAAATATATTTTTAGGAGCGCTTCTTTTCAATCTTTGGGAGTATGTAGTTTCAAAATTATAAATACAATGATTGGATTATGTATTTTTGTCCACTACAAAGATTGTGATCCGCTTAATTCTAAGGTAATCAACTATTTTATTCTATAATCAAAGACATTGCTTTGTTTTATTTCTTATCATGATTTATAAGAAATGCTAATGCAAATTTGGTATGAATTAAACAAGATAAGACGCTTTGTGGCAGAGAAGTTTACAGGTTTATATTAAATATTAATACATATTTTAAAATTACCATGCTTTTGTAAATCAAAATTTAATATTCATTACACAACCATTTTAATAGTTATTTATGTATTAAGGGCATAATCAAAAGATTAGAGAACGAGGGAATGTTTAAAGCTCGACGTGGAACTATAATCTTGATTATGCCCGTGGTACGTATGTTTTATTTCTTTTTGGTACTTGAAATGAAAAAATCTGTAGGCGTATATTCCATGCTGTGTTTTTTTATAAATAGTTGGCATTGTTAGATTGTTTATTCTTAAACAAATTTAATATAATATAATATTAATGGAATTTGAGATTGCACAGACCAAATTCGTTTCTAAAAATCTTTTAGCTACAATTCTAATTTGGTTGAGTAACTATTGCTTAGCAACTTTATACACACTCGGGTGATAAAAGCCAAATTACGTCCGCATTTGAGGAACAAGTTTATGATTTCAAATTGCCTATTTTTTACATTAATAATTTAAATATAAATACTTTTGGAATATTTTAAATAAACACAATTTTACGTATACATCTTAACTTAACTTTTAAGTGTCAATTATAATTTGGAAATAGCTTACGAACACAATAATATAAAAAATATAACTGAAAATGTGAAATTTTAATTCTTTACTAATCCATCAGTTAATCAGACAATTGTGACATACAAAACAATTTTCAGCAAATAAGCAACGGTAGTCAATTATTAACTTTTTACATCGCTGACATCCTTCGCGATTCTAAAGGATTTTTAGGACTAATGACTGCAGGTTTATTAAGTGCCGGATTAAGGTAAAATTTTATTTATTTAAAACAATAATATTTTAATTTCCTTCTTAGTTCTATTTCAGCTGAATTTAACGCTGTATCGGGTCTAATTTATTATGATATTTTGCAAAAAATATTTCACTTTTCTGAAAATGAATTAAGAGCTACCGTTATTATGAAATTAGTTATTCTGGTTTATGGAATAATTATGATTATTGTAGCTCCCTTACTACAATATTCCAAACATGTTTTTCAGGTAAAACCATTTTTAATTATAGGGGATATTAAAAACTTCATATATTTAGCAAAATATGAGTTTCAAAATTTGTACAACGTGTTACGATGTCTCATCTGCTCTCTCCAGTGATACTCAAGTTTTACAAATATTTAATTTTTTATACCCAAAATAAAAAAAATCTGATGTGTCCAACATATTACCTCCCGCCATTGTAGTACCTAATATGTTCTATACAGGCTGGCCCAATGAAAATTATCAGCGCAATTTTTGGCCATTTAACATCAATTTTGCAAAAAACGTTCGAACACGTCAATTTTAGTATAAAGAGGGACACCTGAATGGATTAATACCAATGGTATAACTTCAACCCTAAAATGGGGGTGGACTGCACCTCAAAAATTTTAAATGGAAAAGGGTGTCAAATATGACCCAGTTCGAAAGGCCTTTCAATTCTCTTTTTAACAGTTTTTTATTTTTCAAATCCTACCATTAGTTCCAGAGAAATATCGTTTTTTCTATAGCAGATGTTAAAGTGCAATTTTATCAACTCAAAATAGTGGATAAAGTAGCACTTTAACCGCAAGGGTAGATAAAGTAACACTTTAACAGCAAGGGTAGATAAAGTACTTTAACTTTTATTTATTAGAAGTACATTTCCATAGCAACGCACACTACTGACATTTTAAAATTGTTCTTTAATAATAATTTAATTTTCTAATTCTTTTCTCTTCAAAACCTGCTATAGAAAAAAATAGAATTTTATACACGACGATAAAATTAAATTATCGACTCGCGAAAAATAATTCACTCGCGATTATATCGCTCGTGAATTAACACTTTTCGCTTGTCGATAAAATATTATTTTATCGTCTTGTATAAAAAATAACTATTAAAACAAATTTTATTAGTTGTTCAAAATTGCAAACAAATGATAAGTACAACATTTTATTTGTATTATTAAAAAAAGACAATATTAATTCGAAATGAAGATTTTAATGTGAGTCGTCCATTGTTTACAATTTTCAAAAAAATAACTGTTTAACTGTTTTATATAAATTTTCCGAATTTCACTTAAGGTTTGTGAGATACATTTTTCAATGTGTGTTGTAGTTTGCAATAATAATCTCCTCCTGGTCATATGGAGTAAAATTTGGAGTTATGATTCTAGCCACATGTTTTCCAAAAGTTAATTCTTGGGTAATATTTCATATTAAAAATTTGGCAATTGTAATATATATTTTTATAGGGTGTCTTTATTGGAATATTACTTGGTTTTTTAACTACAGCTTGGATGAGTATTCAAGCTTTAATTTACAATGTATCTGCCAAATATGTTTTACCCCGTTCCACAAAAAATTGTGATGCTTTAAATATAACTACTATATCCTTTTCTAACCTAACATCTATCCATAAACCGTAAGTAATTATTTATTGTAAACAATATTTTTCTTTAATTATAATTATTTTCAGATTATTAACAAACAGTAACTATCCTTGGATTTACGATTTATCATATTTTTATTATCCTGTTCTTGGCGCAATTGTTACAATTTTAGTTGGAATAATTGTAAGTTATATTACAGGAATAAATGATGTCAACAAAATGGATCTAAGATTAATTATTCCTTGTGTAAGACCACATCAAAATGGCAGAAGATGGAATATTTTTAAGAGAAAACCAAATAATAACTTAAATAGCAATGCAGAAATGCAACCATTATAAAATATACAATTATTTTTAAATAAATTTTACTGTTTATAATTTTATGACCGTATTCATAAAACGTTCAATATAGTTATAACTATAATTATATATAATATTTTTGTTACATTATATTTTGATTATACCAACATTCACACTTGTAATGAATCCCATGAATTAGGTCTTTACATTACGTTTTGACAGTGCGTCTAGATAAATGTGAATACATTTTAAGCATTACATTAACGGATTTTAATTTAAAAAACTATACTATGTTTATAACTGACAAAAATCAAAACTAAACTTTATTGCAAAAATTAGTGATGTGAAATTTTATTACTGATTATTTGTCAAACTGTGTTAATTTTTACAACTATTTTCTTTTAGGGTGTTTTATTTGGAATAATAACTAGTTCAGTTTTATTATCTTGGATCAGTTTCAAACAAATGAACTTGGACTTATCTTCTGATTACGTCTTACCAATTTCAGTAGAAAACTGTACAATGAGTAACAATCTAAGAATCTAACTACCCTACTGCCATCTACTTTTTTTAGGTCAAACGAAAATGAACCTTTCGTTCTGTATAGATTATCGTTTATGTATTTCATAGTATTCGGTACTCTAGTTACAAGTATTGTAGCAGTAATAATAAGTTATTATCAAGTGATCTACGTTTTTTAGGTATTTTGTTTGACAATAAATTAACATGGAAGAAACATACCGATGAACTAGCTGCTGTGTCGGAACTCACTTAATATAATAAAAACTTTAGCACATACAACATGGGGAGTAATGTTGAGGACCATATTTATAGCACTTATTTCTTCCCGAATCGATTATGGACTTCTCGCATATGGATCGGCGAAAAAAAGTAATCTTCGAAAATTAAAAGCGGTGCAAAATCATGGACTACGCCTAATCACTGGTACACTTCGGACTTCCCCAATGGGGAAGTTTAGCGATTTTTTTTATTTTTTTATTTTATCAAGATTGCCCTCAAAAGTGATATCCTACATTTTATTTCACCCAAAGATTCCTAGATTTCTCAAAAAATGAAATTTTATACAAAAATGACGTCAGAGTGGCTCGCGGAGAACGTATCGTCTATCTTAACCAGCGCGCGCTGGGTTCCCATGGCAACAGAGAAGCGTGTAGTGTAATGCCTCAAGATACAACCTACGTTCAAAAAGTCAGGTCTCACCATCCCTTCTGCACAAGCGCATATCTCACTTGTGACGTCAGAGTGGCTCGAAGATAAATCATTAATTATAAATAATTGGCAACATAATTTTAACTTTCAATTACATTTTAAGTTATAATTATTCATATACTTACGACTAAAAGATATTTCACATGTAATTTCAACCACGCCAAACTTCCCCATTGAGGCACTTCACATAGAAGTCGAAATACTGCCACTTGAATTAAAACATGACAAAATTTTGTACAAATATGCATCAAAAATTTATTTTGATAAAACCCACCCTAATTACAAGGAAATATTCCATAACTTACCTAATGTTCAATTCCATAGAACTAAACCACCAACTGCAATTTGTCCAATCTTCGTCGAAATTTATAAAAAATTTAAAAACAAATAATATGCAGCAGCATAATATTATAGAGAACAACTGTATTTATAAATTAGCCCCAATACACGAAGAGCTAATAAGTACCCCTCTTGGGAATTTTATAAAAAATTTAAAACCGACAAAAGACTATCAACTAAATTGAAAAATAAATCTGAATACCCACAAAAACAAATACAGAACGAATTTAGATGTATGACTGAAAAAATACATAACGTGAATACCACACTAACTGTGTATACAGATGGTTCTAAAAAGAATGAGGAAGGTTGTAGTTCGGCATTCTTCATCCCCATGTGGATCTCAACAATTATAGCAGCCCTTAATGAAATTATCACTAGACTAAATACCCGAAACATGCAACAAGATAACCAGGTAAATAAAATCGTAATATTTACAGATTCATTAAGTAGCTTATATTTTCTTGAAAACGTTTACGAAAACTTCTTCTGTAACACTTACCAAGCATTTGCAGACAAAATTTGTAAACTAGCAACAATAAACATCTAAGTTATTGTGTTTTGGGTCCCAAGTCATGTCGGTATCTCAGGAAACGAGACAGTCAACAAGCATGTATGCGAAATTTTAAACTCAAACAACGCCGAAACCATAGATATAGTCAAACCGGAGAAGGAGAAGACTCACGTCATCAAATAATATTACTAAAGTAATGACGTCATGTACTACTATGAATATATGTGATACTGATTTTTTTTAGAATAAAAGTGCAGTGCATGTTGCATAACTTACTATAACCTATTTCTTCAAGTGACAGTTGACAAATTAATAACCACAACCTCTCGAAATCTGTCGGCGTCATCACAGTTAATTTGTGACGGAAACGATAGTGAATAAGTGCATTTAGTAAATTGAAGGGCATTAGCTGTTCTCTAAAAGTACATAATTCAAATAAATTTAAAAAAAAAATAGAAAAAAAATTACCTCTCGTACGGTTTTCAATGGAATTAATGGACCAACGTTGTCCAGTTCCCGTTCAAAATAATGCACTACATTCATTGTCAGTTTTTTTGACTGCTTTGATAAAGCTTTAAGCATGATTTTTCAGTAACATAAAAAAATGACACGATACTTTCTGACTGACACTGACAATCGAATGACAAGATCAATATTCGATCCAGGGGGCTGAAACAGTATTGCAATGCGTGAAACCAAATTTCAATCTAGATCTCGTTGAAAAACTTTCCCGAAGCCGATCATAGATGTCATTAGTAGTACCGTGATAGCTCTATAAAAATCAAAATTCAATAAATTTGAATTTAGTGGTCTATGCTCATTTAGATATTCCTACCTATGTAGTGGTTTGTGGATACCTATACCTATTTAATAATTGAATATTGTGACTTGTGACAGTGTCATAATTTTATTCATAAACAAGATTAATAATATTGAAGAAAGAGGCACTTAAAATGTATCAAGTAAGTAGTACAGTTTTCATTTAAAATTCCCATGTCTTTAAACTGGACTTCAATCTGTTGGCCAGATTATATTAAAATAAAATTTTAATTCAATTTCTTGTTGTCATTTTCAGTCAACTAAATTATGTGTGATATGTCCTAATCCCCATGGACGATTATTTTATTTTCCAAATCAGGAAATATTGAGAAATATCTGGCTGGAAAGAATCAACAGAACGGATTTGGCCAATTTTAGCACAGAACACTTTAAAAACAATTTTAGAGTATGTAAAATACATTTTGAAAATGATCATTTTGTATATATTTAAAGCAAGTATAAATAAAAATATTATAATAACAAATGTTACATTGTTTCATTTAATTTCTGTATATTATTATAATTATGGAAATATACGTTTAAGCATTTATATATGTATTTCCATAATTATAATATTAAGAAATATTTTTTATAAATATGAAATAAAATGTATTTAAAATTCCCGCCATTACCGAGCTTGTCAAATTTAGTTCCCGAAGCCGATCCTAAGGGGCGCTAAAATTTGTTTTCACAGATGATAAGGTAGATATCCAATCTTCTACAAATATATTTCCTTAATCTATGATTCGATCGGTATAAAATATAATATAAACAAGATCATTTTTATTATTGCCAATGTATGGTATGAAAATCAACTACAATTATTTCAAATAATTTTATATTCTCTAAGAGGAATACGGATTGACTATAGAAATAATTGTAAATTCATTAATATATAAGTTTCTTAATACAAATATTTTTATTCTTCATTTTTTAAAAATAAATAACACCCAATAATCTTAACGTTATATTTCATTTTATAAAGTTTTTTTTCAGGTTGATGACGTGAGTCTTCTCCTTCTCCGGTTTGACTATAATATTACACTCGATGATTTAATCAAAGCTGGGAATAAATACATAATGCTTAACTATCAACAACAGTGGACGGCAACTACAGACGCACATCATTTTAAAACCGTCAAGCCAACAATTCATGGGTGGCAAGACAAGAGGTACATAAGTCTTGGGAGAAGAGATCAAGTTGTTCTTGCAAGATTGACTATTGGACACATAATGACCACTCATAGCCACATAATAAATAAACAACCAAGGCCTCTATGTAACATTTGCCAAACCCAAACACCACTTACAATCAAACATCTATTGGATGACTGTCCAAAATACCAACAATTACGACTCAAGTATCACGTATCAATGAACTGCGTTTACGAATACAACGATGACCCTAACGGAGACCAGATTCGAAATTTGATATCTTTCCTAAAAGATTCAAATCTATACAAACATATATAATAAAAATAAATTAATAAATTTAACCTCATTAAAAACTTTAAAAAGAGACCCACTCGAAAAATTAAAAATTTAAAAACAGAACAACCTAAACTAATCACAATCACCCACATTTAATTTTACCTCCTACCTAGACGCAATGACCAGAGATGTCGCGCGTCTTTAATTAAGAAAAAAAAAATTATTGTACTGGATTTAATGATGTTAGCAAAATGAATCCCAATTTAATAATACCTTGTGTAAGATGTCAAAAGAAAACAGTGAATAAAGAAGAAATGACAAACATGAATAATAAATCATAATTTTGTTACTTTGTAAATGTATTATCTTTTTTTAAAAAAATAATATAATGTACATAATTGTTTTCAGTATTTAATTTCATAGGAAAGGAATAAATATAAATATAAATGATAAATATTGATAATAAACCATAATTTTGTTATTACTTGATAAATATTTAAATTATTTTTAAAAACGTAATAAAAATACACAATTAATGTTGTACCTAGGTTGCAGTTAATTTCATTTATTTAAAAGGTTTTGTTAGCAATAAATAATTTATTTCAATAATTTTTTGTGTAACAATGACACCTAAATTTGAGATACTTGATTATTTTATATTTGGTTTAACATTATTTTCATCTGCCGGAATAGGTTTATACTTCGGTTGTTTTGGACATAAGCAAAAATATGCTAAAAATTATTTGTACGGCCCTGGGAATTTGACTTCAATTCCAATTGGTTTATCTTTATTAAGCAGGTATGTAATTTACTCAATTTTAGTTTATCCAACTATTTTCAACTAGAAATTGATCCAAATGTAACTGTAATTTAATAATTACAATGTATGCAACATAATTTTTAAATTTTCTTTTATAAATTTGTTTAGATGTTAAAATATGTAATAATATAATCGTACATGTTTCATTTTTGTATTTATTTTTAATACTTTCTTTTCAGTGCTGCTACAAGCCTTATATTTATTGGAGTTATTCAGGAAACCTACGTTTTTGGAATACAGTACCTTAGTACAATTCTTGGCCTTCTTTTAGGTTTGGTAGTAACATGGAAAATTATTTTACCAGTTTTTTGTGGTAACTTAAATTTACAAGCTCCATATGAGGTGAATATTATAAATTTCTGCAAGAAAACATTAAACAAATCCAGAAAATTAATAATATTGGAGAAAAATATTCCCGAGCGAAATACTAAAATTCCTGTTTTTTCGTTTTTGTCATTTTTCACCGAATCCCTCCAAAAAACGTATATGTTGAGAAAATATTTGTTTATGTAACTTTGCCCGTAGAGTCAAATGATATAATTTTTAGAGACATAGCCAAAATACACATTTTTGAAGTGCAACTTTGAGAGTAAAAATGTCAGGAACGAAAAGAGGTAATTAAATTCTGTATGTAAATATAAAATCAATCAAAAACAAATATTTTGGTTACAAAAATGGGTACCTATTTTTAGATTATTTCGACTGCATATGAAAAATATTACGAGTGAAAAACTAAAAGTTTTTTTTTTAACTTCTAGTTCAAACATGTAATTGGATTTGTAATTTTATGTAGATTCCAAATATGTAAAAATACCACAATTTAAAAAAAGTTTGTCTCATCTTGTAAAGTAGAAATTGTTTGCTAATTTAGCCGACCTCGTAGCTCTTTTGTTTTCGAGATAAAAATGGTGGCCCATTTAAAATAAACATACTGTACAATATACTATTCTTTTTAGTATTTTGAGCGAAGATTTAACTGTAATGTACGAGTATTATTATCAGTTTTGTACTGCTTTCATCTTTCCATATTTGCTGGTATTATTTTATATGCTTCTACCATTTCATTCAGTGAAGCCAGTGGAATAAAACTATATATTTGTACAACAGTCATTGGTTCTATTTGTACTTTGTACACAATATTAGTAAGTTACAAAATAGAAATGACTCAAATGAAAAAATAATATGAATTTTTAATTAATTTTAGGGAGGTTTTTCTGGAGTGATTTGGACAGATATTCTTCAGATAATATTAATGTTTTTTTCTTGCATTTTTATCCTTTTTAAAGGATTAGCATCATCAGGAGGATTTGTTAATGTGTTGTATGAAGCAGACAAAGCTCAACGATTGAATCTATTCATGTAAGAATTTTTTTTAATAATCATAAACAGCACTTTATACAAATTTGAAACGAATCATTTATTAACTGACCTACATACATCGACGCAATGGTTTCTTTCCGCATATAATTTAATATATTTTCAATATGTTTTCAATAATTTACTATGTCGGAACGTGAAAAGCTAAAGTACGTCACGAACTAATTTAAATTTATATCCTGTATAATTTTCCTTTTTTGTGTTCATTATTTTTCTAATTTGTTATTTTTTCCACTATTAGCCTAGTCACTCAGCATTATGAATCTTTATTTGACATGAGAAATTGTTTTTCACTACTGCTTACTTCGTATCCATGGACACCTAGGTCAATAATAATTTTTTTAGGCGGCTGGTACATAAATTGTTGTTTTTCGTATCTGCTGGCAACCTTAAAGTATCAATTTTTATTTGACATCTGTCAAAGTCAAATTTTTTGGCCGCTAGTTTGTTTATTATTGATTTACATAGTTCATATTAATGTGATTAATTATTTTAGAATATAATAACAAATGTAAGTAAAATTTTAACTATTCCTTCACAAATATTAATGAAAAAGTAATGAATTTGCGAGTAAAAATAGCGGCCGTAAAGTAAATGCGGCCGTAAGGTAAATGCGGCCGTAAAGTAAATGCGGCCGTAAAGTAAATTTTGACAGATGTCAAAAATTGATTTTGAATGAAAATTCATAATTTCTTGTTGTAATCGCCTAAAAAATGTTGTGTGCACCTCGGCTAAAAGATCTTTTTGGGCCTCATCTGATTTGTAGCCTCGGCTTTGCCTCGGCTGCAAACTTCGGTTTCGGCCCAAAAAGATTACTTTTAGAACCTTGATAGTTGATACACAAATAACTATTATAAGTTATGAATGTACAATTTAAATTTGCCATCTAATTTAAATTAGCAAGTCAAATAAAAAAAATCAAGAATCAAAAGTAAGGTTAACAAACTGAAACGTCAGATATATAAAAAATGCGCTACGTCAATAACGATAATATTCTCAACCTAGGTGTAACGATTGACTTTAATTTTTTTTTTCATAGTGGCATCAAATAAAGTCATATTTAATATCAAATGAAAATAATTCGCGAGGGCTGACGTGCACAAGTAGGTATTAAAGAAATTATTTATGTCGATCGGCTTTTGTTTTTTGCAAAAAATTGTCGAAGGGATGTCGTGTTTAGTATCAAATGAAATTACTCGGCAAGGGCTGGTTAGCAAAAATAACAAAAATTTATTAGATTGATCGGCTTTTGTTTTTTGCAAAAAAATCGCAGTATTCATAGTAGTAGTGACAAAAATTTGCCATGACGTTCGGCTTTTCTTTTTTGCAAAAAGTTGTCCGAAAGATGTTGTGTTTGGTATCAAATTAAAACACTCAATCAGGGCAGGCAGAAATGACAAAATTATACCATATCGATCGGCTTTTCTTTTTTGTGAACTATTGTTAAAAGTATGTCCCATTTGGTATCGAATGAAAGAACTCAAGAAGGATTGATTTGCAGAAATGACAAAAAATTGCAATGTTTGATTGTTTTTTGTCTTTTAAAGCAGTTGCTTCATAATAAGATTGACTTGCAGAAACAATGAAAATTTGCCATTCCAGTCGGAATTATTCCGCAAAAAGTTGTCAGTTGCCATCAAATGTAAACAAACAACTCATTAGATATTGAAACACCTTAATTGAAAATTAAATAATCAAAAGACAATATTTGGGTTTAAAGTTCTGTATATTCCGCGGGATCCGGCTGTTTGCATTTTACTGCACTTGTATTTGTCATTTTGATTCTTACTGGGATTTGAGTGCGGCATTACGGCTTCTTGAGCGGTTTGTTGCTCGGAACAAATGATACTCACTATGAGGATGAATATTGTCTTTTGATTAATTATGAATTCTGAAAGCTTCTTTCGAAAATTAAATAATCTATTTAAAATAAAATTCATGTTTTGCAGTTTCGATCCGAATCCTTTAATAAGAACAAGCATATGGAGTGGAATGTTAGGATTTCTTGTGATAAATGTTGCTCATAGTTCTTGTGCAGCTAGTGGCATTCAGAGATATATGGCTTTACAAAACCTAAAAGATGCAAAAGTGTACGTATAAAAATATAAATAATATCATAAACGTACACATATATTTTTAGGAGCGCTTCTTTTCAATCTATAGGAGTATGTAGTTTTAAAATTATAAATACAATGATTAGTTTATGTATTTTTGTCTATTACAAAGATTGTGATCCGATTAATTCTAAGGTAATGAACTATTTTATTCTATAATCAAAGACATTGCTTCGTTCTATTTCTCATCATGATTTATAAGAAATGCGAATGCAAATTTGGTATGAATTAAATAGGATAAGTCGCTCTGTGACAGAAAAGTTTACAGGTTTAAATGAAAAAATCTGAAGGCGTATATTCCATGCTGTTTTTTTTATAGATAATTGGCATTGTTAGAGTGTTTATTCTTAAACAAATTTAATATAATCGAAGTATCACTATAATGTCACTATCACTATCAAATATTTGGAACGTCACGTACTGATTATTCTGGCGAAATATTAATGGAATTTGAGATTGCACAGACCAAATTCGTTTCTAAAAATTTTTATCTTTTAACCACAATTTTAATTTGTTTGAGTAACTATTGCTTAGCATCTCGGATGATAAAAGCCAAATTACGCCCGCATTTGATGAACAAGTTTATGATTCCAAATTGAATAAAATTTTAACTATATACTCGAACACCCGAATATAGGGATTTAACATGTGAATTCATATTTTTGTAATTTCCTGCTTCCCTAATTACATATTTTAAGTAAAAATGGTTTAAATAAAAGTTGTAGAACATAAAATTCTGCTTATGAATAAATAAGCAAAATTAATTTGGCATGCCTTGTAAGCTCAGAAATTAGATATAAAAATGACGATATTTCTCTGGAACTAATGATCAGATTTGAAAAATAAAAAAACTGTTGAGAAGAGAATTGAAAGGCCTTTCGAACTGTGTCATGTTTGACACTCTTTTCCATTTAAAATTTTTGAGGTGCAGTCCACCCCCATTTTAGGGTTGAAGTTATGCCATTTGAACTAATCCATTCAGGTGTTCCCCCTTTATACTAAAAATGACGTGTTCGAGCGTTTTTTGCAAAATTGATGTTAAGTGGCCAAAAATTGCGCTGATAATTTTCATTGAGCCACCCTGTATATAGAAGGTGGAAATAATAATATAAGAAACAGTTAATAAACAAATAATTAGGACAAATGAACTTTATCTAAACAAAAGGATGTCTGTAAAACAACCACGAACCTTGGCCTACAACGGAAATGATGACCGGAAGTACTTATATTTGGAAATTTTGTTTTGATAATTGTTATCTATATTCGCAAATATATTCCAAACCATATCCAAATAAAAATTAATATCTTTTCTCATCTCCAAGTAATTTACAATCATAGTTAATCATGAAAACTAATAATATTTAGATTTGCACCTTAAAATTTTGATTTTACAGCCGAAAAAATCCAAAATGACCCATTTTTCGGTCAAAAATTTTGTTTTTTTATAATAGTCCAAATTGATAGTCGCCGATGAGCTGATTCTAAATTTTCAAACCGAATTTAATTATCTCTTCCCATTCCTGAGATATTAGGCTTCAAAGTTGCACCTCAAAAAAGTGTGTTTTTTGACTATATCTCTAAAATGGGTAGAGATACAGTCTCAACGATTATACCAGTCGATTCTATGCACAAAGTTACATAAAGAAATGTTTTCTTCGCATATATGTTCTTTGGAACGATTTGGTGTAAAATGAGAAAAAAGAAAAAAACCGGAATTTCAGTTTTTCGCTGGAGAACTTTTTGGCTCCAAATCTTTTCAGGCTTAAGTAAATACAGATGCGCTGATATCAAATTTTCAAACCGATTTCAATTATCTCTTACCGTTCTCGAGATATTTGGGTTCAAAGTTGGAACTGAAAAAAATCGTTTTTCAGGAATATGCCTGAAATGGGTCAAGATACGATCTCGACGACTTCACCAGTCGATTCTACGGGCAAAATTACATAAGTGTACCAATTTTCAGATTAATATTCCAATGGATACAATTTTTAGAGCGAAAAAACGAAAATCGCGAAAATCGAAAAATCGCCTGCGATTTTTTTCGATTTTTGACGATTTTCGTTTTTCCTCTATAAAATTTGTATCCATTGGAATAAAAATCTGAAAATGGGTACAAAAATGTAATTTTGCCCGTAGAATCGATTGGTGAGGTCGCCAAAGTCGTATCTGAACCCATTTCAGAATTATTCCTGAAAAACTGATTTTTTCAGGTCTAACTTTGAACACAAATATCTCGAGAACGGTAAAAGATAATTGAAATCGGTTTGAAAATTTGGAATCAGCGCATCTGTATTTACTTAATTCCAGAATATAAAAAATTTTGGTGACAAAAAGTTTCCAAACGAAAAATTGAAATTCAGGTTTTTTTCGTTTTTCTCATTTTTCACCAAATCGTTCCAAAGATCGTATATGCGGAGAAAACATTTCTTTATGTAACTTTGCGCGTAGAATCGACTGGTGTAATCGTTGATACTGTATCTCTACCCATTTTAGAGATATGTTCAAAAAACACACTTTTTTGAGGTGCAACTTTGAGGCCAAATATCTCAGGAATGGGAAGAGATAATTAAATTCGGTTTGAAAATTTGAAATCAGCGCATCGGCGACTATCAATTTGGTTTTTTCAAAAAAATCAATCAATTTTACCTAAAAATGGGTTTATTTGGGTTATTTCACACCCTGGAATGGGTTTAAAGTGCTTAACAATGATTTAGGTGTTCATAATTTAAAAAATAAGTTTAATACGATTATGTGTTGCATTTTATACCCAAAAATGAGTTGAAAAGTGTCTAAACATATTGTATAGTACATTTGGAAATTTGTCACACCTTAAAATGGGTAAAAAGGAACCCGAACCTGACCTAAAATTGGGTTTAAAGGGTGTCAACAATCAAAAACCAAAATTTTGAACTCATACATGGGTATTTTTGGAATATTTGAGCTGTATAAGAAAAATTTTACAGTAAAAACCTAAAAATTGTAACTTTTTATATTCAACTGTAATTAGAAATTACTAAAAGATAGTTACAAACAGGGAATGTAACCGAAATAAATACTGGTTAACGGTTAACCCTTATAGAGAACGTTATAATAATAAAGGTTTTAGTTCGAAAACCGGTTTTTAAAAATTGGAAACCGGTTTAAACCGGTTAATATATCAATTTAAAAAATTATTAACATTAATTAAAAAAAAAGTAATTATAAATATTTGATTAAAAAAAATTATAGAATAAATAATTTAAAAAATAATAAAAAATTACCATCTGAGAAAATATAACAATTAAAAAAAAACAATTTAATTAATATATATTCACAAAAATTCCCGTAATTTATTCAGAAAAACGCAGGTCACTTTTCAATTTTAAACTTGCCTGTGTTGACAAAGGCAGTATTTATTTGGACTTTTTAAGTAACATTAACGGCCAAAGAGACCTACATTTATGACTCTCCAATAAAATGTTAATTGTAAAAACTGTCATGACTCATGTTCAAATACAAATAGAAAACACAGATATAAAAAAAAATATTAAATTATTTTCTCGCTAAATGATATTAAAATAAAGGTTAATGTTCGCTAAAACCGGTTTATTTTTTTTTTGGTTAACGGTTACCGGTATTTTCGGCCTGAAAAATATCGGTTAAAATTACGGTTAAAGTTCGCAATTTTCGGTTTTTTTAACCGGTTACATGCCCTGGTACGAATACAATATTACTTTTTTTATAATGGATGTTAAAATACAATTTTATCAACTCAAAATAGTGGATAAAGTAGCACTTTAACCGCAAGGGTAGATAAAGTAACACTTTAACAGCAAGGGTAGATAAAGTACTTTAACTTTTGTTTATTAGAAGTACATTTCCATAACAACGCACACTACTGACATTTTAAAATTGTTCTTAAATAATGATTTAATTTTTCTAATTCTTTTTTCTTCAAAACCTGCTATAGAAAAAAATAAAATTTTATACACGACGATAAAATTAAATTATCGACTCGCGAAAAATAATTCACTCGCGATTATATCGCTCGTGAATTAACACTTTTCGCTTGTCGATAAAATATTATTTTATCGTCTTGTATAAAAAATAACTATTTATAAAAAATATTGATATTAAAAACATTTTTTTATTCTTTATAAACTAGCGGGACTTTTTCCAAATTAAAAATGACTGTAATATATACATCAACAAAAAATAAAGATGTATTCTTTATATTTAATAAATATACTTTCTCACGTACTCCCGTAAATAAAAGAAACCTCAAAAAACGTCACCATATGTTTCAAAAGATAAAAGGAAATAAAGATTTGTTTTTCATCTTCAAAAAAAATACACGCAAGTGCATCTACATATGTCTGTTTCTAGTTGAATTGTACATTTGAGTGCAATAGCATCTAATAGGAAACTATAAACCGTTAAGAATGATTATTGTTAACAATGTGTTGTTGGAGTGTTAAAGTGACAGTTACTGTAACAGGTAACTTAGTTTTGAGAGTTTGTGCCGAATTGACAGATGTTTTTTGCAAACTTTTATTTGCTTGGTGGTGCGATTCTTGTAATCAAAAGAAATCAACAGGTATGATTACTAATCACTAGAGTTCGGAAAATATGCACTAAAATATCAAAAATATGCATTAAAAATAAAATAAAAAATGCTCTTACATGCATTTGTATTATTAATTTTATTTAAGAAGTTTAAAGCTATTGCAATTTTTCTTTTATATCTCAAAATAAAAACAAGTTTATACATTTCATACATGCAAAATATTATATTATTAGAAAGACTATAAATAGGTACCTTTTAATTTCAATAATTTTTAATCTTTAAATTACGTTTTTGTTAGACACGGTGTAAAAATACTAGCGGATTCAATAACTTTGAAATCATTTTGTCCAAGTATCTATTTATTTTCGGAATACATAATTTTTATCCAGGGTTGCAGTGATTTAAATCAGTTGTTCTGTAATTGTTATTTAACATTCCAGATTTACGAAAATTGGGGGAAAAAGCGTGTAGGTAATGTGGCACTACTTTCATGAAATACTAAATTTATTTAACATCGTCGGTAAAACGACTTTACTGGTACAAAGCAGTGATGCCAGTTCTTAAAAAATTTCAAGGAAAATGAAATATTATGATTTCAGTGCTAAAGTTTCTTTTAAAAATATATAAACAACAATATTTCTATCTGTAATATAAACATATGTTAAAAGAACGCAGAATTTTTTTTCACTAATGTTTGATTTTTTATTAAATTTATTTTGGAATGTGTTACAGTAAAATCCTATTATAATAATATTGAAAGGACCCCAAAAATTTCGACGCTATAACCGATAAAAGTAAAATAACAAATAACGTTAGCGTATGTGAGCTTTTAAACAAGTGGTCACAATTTCGTTGTTATAACCAGTTTGTCGCGATATCGTTATAAACGGATTTTAGCTACTGTAGTTTTTTATTGTTTCTTTAAATTTTTATTTATTCTTTATGATAGTTTTTTTTTTTCTAATAAATGCTTTGTGAAACGTTATTGAAATTACACTATATCATTAAAAAAAATCAAAAAAATCTGATTTAAATAAAAAAAATCCTATTTCTATCTGATGGTTTTTTAGGCATCTTTAATTTTTTTAACAAACACTTCACTTAATGTAATGAGCGTTGATTGAAGAATTATAGAAAATTGTAAAATTTAAAGTATAGACAGGGGTTGAAATTACCAGGAATGGAAAAATTCTTTAGTAGAAGTGAATAATATAGGATAATCAAAAATTAGACCTAATATCCTAGGGGGTCATCCTGTTATACATAAAATTTTAGTATATCTAATCTGTTATTGAACAAAGTACGACTACCAGTCTTTTTTTGATATATCTTAAAAATATACTAGCATACGCTTAATAATGTATTTTGCGTATTTTCCGAACTCTACAAATCACACGTTTTTTGTTATTAAAAATATTAATATTTGCAGCAGTGGATTTAGTCTCAATTCAAACCTGCCCCTGGTATGCAAATATCGACAGAAAAACATCAGAATCAGTATTAAAAGAACTTACCTTCGATGGAGCGTTTCTTATTCGACCGAGTTCAAACCCCAACAATGTCTGCACCCTCTCTGTTCTTCAAAACGAACAACCCTTTCATATAAACGTCCGTCAGAGGCCCGACGGATGGTTGGCTCTAGGAAAAAGCAAACCAAACGAACATTGTTTTGCTACCGTTCAAGACATAGTTGAGTTTTACAAAAAAGAAACTTTAGTGATTAATTCCTGTGGTGAGAAATATTTGACAGTTTTAAAAGAGAAACCAGTAGCAATAAATGAATGTAATCAAGTTTTAAATCCAAGTTAGACTAAAATATTTTTTAAATGATCAAGTATTTTGAATGTTTACCGATTAGGTTTCCAAAAGAGTAATAGATGTTTGATCGGCAAGTGACTTTGAAAGGTACTTATCGATCGGGAAATCTGTAAGTAAATGATATCAAAGTTTAATTAAAATGATAACTTTTGTAAAATAATTTTTTCAAATATTATAAGTTTTAACTTTGTTATTAGGACCTTCGTGCAAAATAATAAATAATTGAGATGTCACAAAAAGGCAATCGAACACAAAATACAAACAATTTTTTTTTCTACAACTAGTTTGCATCACTAATTGTAATATTTTTTTATCTACCTAAACAAATTGAGTAAAGAAATGTTTTCCATTAAAGCTTCAAAGTTGCGTATTTCCTACAATCTTGGGTTAAAGTACGAGAAATCATTTCTGACAGCATTTGTCAACACTGCGCATGTGCAATGTGGGAAATATCATTTCTCACCGTAATTGCCAAATACTGCGCATGCGTGAAGGTACTCTGTAAGGTTATGTGGGCCATATTGTTCTTTAAGTGAAATAGCTTTCGTACATATATTTTTATTCTGTAACGTTTAGCAGTGTGGTCGTGGGAAAGGTATAATATGCCACTCGTGTAGAATCACCCATTTCCCACCTTGCGTGATTCCGGCACGAGACGACTTGGGAAAAAGGCGACTTTCTGCATTTGTTTCACAATATACTATTTCCAAAACCGAGAAAAAACGGTTTCTCAGTTCTTCGCACACGGTGTTAAGATAATCTAATAACTGAAAAAAACGTCTACTTTATGCATTGTTATTAGAAAAAAAAAATTACCATTTTTTTCATAAGATATAGAAAAAAAAATTGTAGAATGTAATTGTTCAACCGCTTTCAAAATTTCATCTCAGTTTTCAAAATCATCCTCAACCGGCAGGGCAGCAGCATGAATCCGAAACTAATAAAGCACTTACTGCCCGCAATGCTTATTAGATTTTTTTTATCCAAGCAACGCAATAACAAAATGTTAAATTTAAGAGTTTGTAATGATTGTTGTCATTTACTAAATAAAACTTTGATCGTTGCTAAGTAACCGATCAGTAATTTGTAAATATAACTTACTGTCTTGGAAACTCAATCAATAATAGCTACTAACATACCATGTATTGTTATGAGTATGATAGCGGCTGCAGTGCTGCAGATATCAACAGAATTCCGAACTTTTAAAGCAAAGATTTTTAAGACATCCAAGGCCTGGTATGATTCATAAAATCTGTTTGGTCAAAAGTTTACCGGTTTAAGAAAATTAAGATTTTATTAATAAATATTATTTCATAAAAATTTCTTGTCTTACATTTGTGTATATAAACAAAGGTTTAATGTTCTGAAACCGGTAAAATTTTAGCCCCGAATTTAATGTTGAATCAACAAATTTTACTTACCTTTCAGAAAAAATCTAACAAAACTGTTTGATTATGAGCCCAAATATGTGTAATTCTTGATTGATTAATGTTACTGCTATGTATTTTTATAATTAGTAAATTTGTTGTATAAAATTGTGATTTTCTTCTTTAATTGTTACTAAAAACCCACAGTATTGTATGTGTGTTCTAAATCTGAAATGTAAAAGTGAGTAAAATATACTATTGGTTTCGAGTTTAGTAATCAAATTTTATTACTTGAGATTATTCGAAATGTTCTGAATTTGAACTTATTTTAAAAAGGTAGAAAATATTCTTAAATAAATGTTTTTGATTTCTTCTTTATGAATTATGTACTAAAAATAACTTCTTAAATTTGTTTGTAATTTAAAATGTAAGTATCTTGAGGTGGTCTGAAAAAAATAAAAAAAAACTCACTATCAAATTGTAATATAAAAACAAGGAAAAACGTTTCATGCAACTAAACCATCACCGTTTCCAAATTCTAAACTACCAAGAGAATATTTATAGGAAAAGAGGAAGGAAGAAAACAAAGACAAGTACTTTAATTAAATTAAAGAGTAATACTCCCATCTTTATGTATCAAAAAAAATATCATTTTACATCTTTTCATATTCTTAATAAATGCACAAGGGTTGTCCATTCACCAGGACTTTACTTAGGCCTATTGGATGTAAAAATAAATAAAACCAAAGCATCCGTAGGACGTCACACACAACAAAAGGAAGGACGAAACAAACAGAAGAAATTTAAAATTCATCCGACATAATCGTCGTCAACATTCACACTCTAAAAGAACAAACAAATGTCCAAATCACCAATCACACTATAAAAATCATAAAAATAGATGTAAAATGGTGCTGACGTCAACAAATAGATAAATAATTAATTGTTATACTGTTCTGGCAGGACGTAAGAGATGTCATCCCAAGGATGTCTGTACAGTCCTTGTCGCAGCCTCTTCTGGTCCATGTAGTGGCCAATGAAGCCGATGGACCTTCCCAGGACGAACAAAGAATTAATTGCCCCAATGTTGATGTATTCTTGTGCTTCTTCGTTGGTGAAACCGCCACTGTGTCTTAGCATATCAACAAAAGCTGTCGCTATCACTCCATCCACATTCAAAATCAAATTTGGTTTCTTGCTGGTTGTAATTTTCTCAACTTCCAGCGCGTACAACAATAAAGGAGTTGCCGGGAAGTTTGCCAGTACGAATTCCTTAATAATCTTAACACGCATGTCTGGATTGTTGATAGATTTAACTCGATGACCAATACCCATAATTAGCTGCCCCTTTTTCCTCATCACATTTACAAATTCTGCTGGATGAAGACCAGTATCGTACGCTTCAGAAAATTGTTGAGCTGCCCCATTAAGCGCACCTCCGAATCTATCACCGATTGTTAACAGACCGGAGACTAAACTTGAGACTAAATCTTTGCCAGCTCGAGCGCAAACTATCGTATTATGTGCTCCAGAAACTGCAGGCCCGTGATCAGCTGTTACCATCAGACACATTTCAAAGAACTTGCAGACATACGCAGGCAAACATCTCTGGAACCACAGCAGAGACACAACACCACCGATACCTAAATCTTTGTTTAAAACATCGCTGATTGGCATGCCTGCGTATAACAATTCCTGTCCTCTTTCATCACAAATACTTGTCATGAACGATGCCGGTTTTCTGATAAGTCCTAACTCTCTGGCCCAGGAATAATCCATGGGTACTGTCGGTGGTGGAACTTCAGGTGCTGGTACAATCGTTCCTCTTCTTACCAACTCTACATAAGCTTCATGGATAATCTCCCCTAAACTGTCAAAGCTTTCTGGGACTTTAGCGCCAGCTTCTCTCAAGGCGGCGTTCTTAGCCGTGGCAGTTTCCGCTTGGCTGTTTGCGCAACTACCAGCATGGCCAAACTGAACCTCAGCTGAGAACATACCCGCGCAGGTTCCTATACACCAGGCGACTAAAGGTTTGGTGATCTTGCGGGATTTGATGGCTTGGCACACGTCGTATTCTTCCCGACCGCCAACTTCGCCCAACAACACGAGGAGTTTGACTTTGGGGTCGCGTTCGTAGCGCAGGAGGTGGTCTAAGAATGTGGTGCCAGGATAACGGTCACCTCCGATGGCTACGCCTTCGTAGACGCCGTCGGTGGCTTTGGAGACGATGTTGTTCAACTCGTTTGACATTCCGCCAGATCTGTTAAATATATTTATATATTAGTTGTATTCATTTGATTCTTAAACTGGATTTATAAGTGACAAAGAACACAGAACATAGTTTAGCCCAAAAAACACTTCGTGTGTACGTATGACTGATTACATGGTCAGTCCATTTTCTTCTTCAAATAAGATATACAAAAAACAGAAAGAAACACGTTTTTCACGTACCTCGAGTAGAATTTAGTTGTACTACCACGAAGTATAACGAATGGCACCGAACTGTACAAATCTATGTTCTGAGCTTTGTGTTTTTTTATAAATCGACATATTAATTTCCTGTTATTTAAATCGTACGTTTTCTGTGCGAAATTATGTTTTGTGTTCCCATATTAGTAATAAATCAGTCTCTGTCTTAAATGTCGATATGATCATCAGTTATGAATCAAGCAAAAAGCAAACTGTATTTCAATTATCTTGAACAATTATTTCGTAAAAATTTAATGTATTTATGATTATATCAGATGTACATAAAACTATATACAGAACTGAGCTGCAAAATTAGAATTTTTATATGTACACCCAATTTTGTGACACACCCTTAAATGGATGTAAAATACAACTTCATCTACTGCAGCATTTGAATTCCTTGTGTTAAAATATGTAAGTGTAATTTTCGTTAAAAAATTCCCACTATTATTCGTAATTAAAGACTGAATTCTGGAGAAGTCTGACTGATCTGGATTGTGCTTGATTTTGCTCTAATTATTCACCTACTGAAAACAGAGCATATTTTGGAGCTCTAGATTGTGATCTGACGTCAAGCAGGTTAAGAATTAGTGCATCCTGTGGTATTTGCTCTAAATCTAGACCAGATGAAACCAGAGCACGTTTTAGAGCAAATAAGTACTTGAATTGTCCTTTATTTTTAATAAAACCAGAATTAGAGCATTGTTATTTGTTTTTGATTCGTCGTCTGTTAATACCAGAACACAATTCAGAGCAATTTTCTGTGTTTGTTCTAATTACTGATCTGCTGCATCCGGAGCACAGTATAAAGCAGATAATTGATGCTATGAAAAGTGCTCTGGTCTCATTCATTTGTTTTGATTCCTGGTCTGCTTTAGATTATGTTCTAGTTTCAGTAGGTCAAAAATCAGAGCAATTTTAAGTGTTTACTTTAATTCTTGATTTGTTGAAACCGGAGCACAATCCAGAACAGATATTGATACTCTAAAATGTTTTCTAGATTCAGTAGATCAAGAATTAGAGCAAATACTTTCTGCTGACTGGAACTAATGACATTAATGCCATATTATCTTTTAAGACTGGAAATAACGGTTGTCCTTAACCCGAAAAATATAAAAACTTATTTTAGTAGATAATAAATATTTCTAGAATATATTTTTGATTTTTACTTTATAAGTTACAATATTTAAATGGAGTTTGCTTGATTCATAGTAGACGCAATTTTCAAATATTACATATATAATATATAATAGAATTTGACTTACCGAGAAACATAAGCAACACTTCCAGGTCTGTACAGCCTAGAATGCAGAATATTATCCATCATTCCTCCCGTATTACCAATCTTGAAACATCCTGGCTTAACACCTCCTACTGTAGCTGGCCCAATAATCGAAACTCCTTTTTGTCCTGCCAGGAGAATCAACTTCCTGGTCATATTTTCCGGAATACCTTCCGCTATGATCGCAATCGTTCTGATTTGCGGATAGCTCAAAGTCTCCACCGTGGATTCATACGCCGATCTCAGCGAAGCGAAGTTGACCAACACATCAGCCTCGGGGTGTTTGGTCATGGCGTCCTTCATGCACTTGTAGACAGGCACTAAGATCTCTTGGTGGCCCCAGTAGTACTTCTGCTTGTGGTCCCCGGTGAAGGGGTACACCATGGCGACCACGCTAGGCTCGGAACGGCGGCACACGAAGTCGAAGTCCAGCATGGATTGGACAGCGCGGGTTTGCATTCCCCAGACAATGGCTCTGGTTTGGCTGGTGAACATCGGGGCGTTAGCGCCGGTTGGTTCTTCTTCAGGGATGTTGTTTACGACGGAGGCAGTCGAGTCGCCGTGGTTTGATGGCGGTTTTTGTGTTGCTGGGAGTGCACCCTAAATCATAATGTTTTTTTTTATTATTTTCTTTATTATAACAGCTGTATTTGAGCATGGGACATGAGTGGGTAATATATTTTCGACTTAAAATTACCTAAAGAATACAACTTTAAGGCTCATTCCCAGTTACGGTTTTAATTTTAAGCTTTAGTTTTAATTTTATGTTTTAATTTTAGTACAGATGTGCTCTTTCTTGCAATGTTTTAATTTTTCGTTTTTTATTTCATACCATGATTGAGGTTTTACAATATCCCTTTTTGATAACAAATGTTGATTCAAAGGGTGAACCCACTATTCTGATTAATTTTTCTTCTTATATTGTAGCTGGGAATGATAATTTAAGCTGTGGCTATTCAGTCAAGAGACACACTGTAGATGTCTTACATTCTAATTGAATAAAATTAATACTGCTTGAATAGATATAACGAATTTAGGATTGAATAACTTGGTTAACCAATAATATATGATTATATAATTATAATTAATTAATTTATAAATTTCTATTCGTGTCAAAAACTTACAAGCCAGTAGTACTACATCATCCAAATCAGACAGTTGTGATTTTAAGATCAGTGTGTGAATTAATTTTTAAGTTCATACTCGTTCAACAGTCCAAATTAACTCCATTGATAAAAACGAAAAGTCTCAAAAGGATCGATATTTAGACTTTTGGAAATCGGTAAGTAAAGTGCATTTTTGATATAATACTAATATTATTAGAATATATATTTGTTACTTCATATAATAAAAATAATCGTAACATTTATGGATTAAAAATTTAAAACGAGTCCTCCTATGTTCGGGTGTTCAGGTCACGATCCTGTATGTTTTGGAGATTCAATTTTTTTTTCTACAAAAACTAAGTTCTATTTTGGGCTAAACTTCAGTACAAGGTCTTGTCCAGTCCATTTTTATAAACCCTGTGTCTGTATACTAGGTTCATGTTCGGCTACTTTAGTATATTTTTTTAAAATTTTAGCGGCGCAGATGTTCGTTATTAGTTAAAATAGAATATTTATAAATTTGTATAAACCCTCTGTCTGTATGTTAGGTTCAGATTAGACAAGACCTTGTACTGAAGTTTTATCCTGTACGTTTAATTTTGTAAATAATAAATCGATCGAAAGTAATTGGTAACTATAATAATTCTTGTAATATGCCACAACCTAAAGTTTACAGAGAGTTCTGAACCATTCGGACATAACGGTATTTATTTTTAACGACTGGCAAAGTTACGATTTTAATCCCAGATTTCATATTCTATTGAGTAGGAACACGTTAACCACGTGAGCCAGTATATTAAATGCTTATTCAATTTTAACCGGAAGAGCTCAATGTCTTTACATTTCCTTATTTTATTAAATGTTTTATTTATTTTTACTATTATTTTTATATGATTTATAGAAACTGTTAACACATATAATAAGTAATAATGTATGTAGTAAATGTAACATTTTGTTTTTGAATATTTTTAAATTCAAAGAAAAACTCCTCGTCCTTGTACTTTGCATTATCGTATGAAAACACAATATATTCACAACGATAGCAAGTCACTTAATCCACATTACACCTACCTCAGTTTGTCCAGCCGGCAACAGAAAATTCGCCGTCGCGAATTCCACGCTATTCTCACTAGGTATAGCCCTAGTTCCTAGCGCCATTCCGCAGATGGCGGTCATGTGTGTCTCGGGGCCGAACACGTACATGGGAACTCCCAATGAGCGCCCCAATTCCCGCATGCGGCGCAGACCCTCCTGGTAGTTGGGGCCCGCACGACGCACGAAGATCGAGATCTTGTGCTCAACTAAACGGGTTTGGAACTCGCGTAAGGCGGTGATGATGCCACGGAATGTGGCGGCTACGTTCGTGAAGTTCGCGATGCCTCCTCCAGTGATTAGGACTTTGCCTTCTGGACGAACTGGACCTACGATAATAAATGTAGAGGTTGTAAAGGTTTTCCAAGGAAATGGCTTTTACAAAATATTATCATTAACTAATTGCAATTTAAGTAGATTATTTTAAAGGGAGGAATTGCTGGGTTTTAGTCAATATAACGAATACTGCACATCGACGTTTCGATGAGAAGTATTCGTTTTATTGTCTGAAACCCAGCAATTCCTGCCTTTAAATCAACGTAAAGTCAAGAAATCTTCCATTCCTTAAGTAGGTTATATTTAAACTTTATAATTTAATTAATTTTAAAATAAAATATAATGGGGTCATCCCATAAAAAATGTTGTCCATTTTAATTATTAAATCGTAAAATCTGGCTCATTTAATAAATATAGTAAAAAAAAATAGTATCAATTGTGCAACTTTTCATTCATAAATTTTTGTCACATACACATATTTATGTTGCACATGATTTCCGTCCTAGGTAAACAAGAGTGAATATTATTATTATTTTTTGTAATAGAAGAGATGTAGTAAATATAAATTTATTTAAGTAAATATCAAATGTTGCATTATATACATCCACGGATCGAATTGGAAAGAGGGAAAACATTTTTATTTTTTATTTTACGAGAAAAATGGATTCTTGATAAAAGTTTTTGCATGTTCCAAAACGACCAATTCAGTTTTAATTTTTTCAAATTTTCTTTTAGTTTCAGAGAAAAATTGAAAATAGGTCGAATTAGTGGGAAAAAAACATGTTGGCGTTGTTATAGAAATTATTGTTAACATGACTTTCATTTAATATTAATTTCATAAATGCAACAACAAAAATAATATAAACAATAACTATTCTAATCAAACCATTCACCGCCTTCAAAGCGCACAATTCTAGACTACGGCGCAATTCTTTCTTTAAAATTCTTAAAACAAAAAAATTTGTTATTATTGCAAACAAAAAAACAATATTATATTGATTAAACTGAGGATTAAAATGAGACAAATTGGCAAAAAACTATATTGTATTAATCTAAATAAGTTTTTAAGATTTTAGCTCTTTGTGAATCGCAAAACTGGATAACTTTATAATATGTTTTATGTCAGCTCAACTCTTATTTCATTCACAACTCAATAGATTCTTGACGACTATTTTTACACGACAACATATTTAGAAAAGCTTATAAGATTGTAACTTTAATAACTTTATAAGGATTCATATATAATTCCATATTTCACGAATTATTGTTAAAATTCCTTGTTTTGTTACAAATGTAATAATAAATCATTCTGCAAATTATTTATTAGATAATAGTTATTATTGAGCCAAAGAAAACTAAATGCTTTCGAAATACAGTTTATTCATTTTATAATTTTATAAAATTTTGTATATCTGAATTCTACTGAAATTGAAAGTATAATATCGATTTAATATTTTTAATAACAGAACTGAAACCGTAACTTTTAAAATAATCGAGTACCAGCCTTGACGCAAACATATATTTTTGTTCTTTTTATAATGAACAAATTTATAATTTATGTGATAAGTTATCGCAATACTTCACAATTTTTGTAACAATATGTGGTAAATACACCGATATGTATTTAAGCTGTTTTTCCGTATTATCTGTTATTAGTTTATTTTAAAAAATTCCCCATAATTATATTTTCAGGTAATTTTGTAGCAAATTAAATTAATGACTAGAAACTACGAAACAAAAACACGAAATATTTTCTTACCTTGTGTCATTAAACCAAGAATAGTTTTGGCATATTCATAAGTCTGTTGTTCTGAAGGGGCCCCACTGTATTCTCCATAATTAGCCAACTCTTCAGCGCCTCCAAGATCACAGATAGTGTCACTGTAGATCACAGAAGCTCCACCACCAGCAACCATGGTCCAAATCCTTCCATTCTTGTTTAAAATAGTCAACTTCAAAGAAGCACCACTCTTTGCATCCAAATCAGCAATGTAAGCCTCTTCAGGGTACGCGTCTCTTCCAAAAGGCGGCGGATAGTCAATCTCTCCCCATTGGGGCTTGCAGATAAAGTCAGCAGTCGCGTCTAACTTAGCCGCCAAGTCCAGAATGAAGATGTCAGTGTCTGTCACCACCAACGGGTTGATTTCCAAGTAGGTGAAGTATAAGTCGACGTAGAGCTTGTACAAGCTCGCGATGAAGTTAGCCACGCGTTGTCTGCGTGCTTCAGGCTTGACAGCTGTCAGCAAAGCCGAAGAGATGGAGGCAGGAGTGATTTCGGAGTCTGTACCGACGGGGACTTCCAAACGGAGGGCTTTGGCGTCGACGTCACCGACGTCCACACCGCCTTCGTGGTGGAAAAGAATTGTGTCGGCGAAACGGTGCGAGTAAATGCATACGTACATTTCTTCCTCCTTTAAATCAAATAAACATACAATTTTAGTTTATTTTACATCAACATACATTCAAGAGACTTATAACGAATCTTAAAAATACAACTTTTATGTTTTTAGTGTAAAAGTGTTTTCCATTTTTATTTTTGAAAATAGTTCATATTAATAGAAATCAATGCGCTGTTTTCACTTTTATAAACATAACTTAATTGTCTCTTTTCCTTCCTGAGATTTTTGCTCTCAAAGTTGTAATTTAAAATAAGATTTTTACTTTGGGTATATCTCTAAAATGGGTACAGATACAATCTCAAAGAGTACATATGAATCGATTCTACCGGCAAAGTTATATAAGGACCAATTTTCGACGAGATCGTATCTTGACCCATTGGAGGGCTATTCTTAAAAAAACCTTTTTTCTTAGGTTTGACTTTGAACGAAAATCTCTCGAGAAAATTTTGAATAAGCACATCGATATTTACTTAAGTGCAGAAAATAAACAATTTTGAAGTAAAAAAAATCCCAAGAAAAAAACTGAAATTCTGGTTTTTAAATTTTTCTCATTTTCTCCGAATGGTTACAAAGAACGTATAGGCAGAGACAACATTTCTTCATATAATCAACTAGTATAATCGTTGAAATTGTATCTCTACCCAATAGAGATATATAAAAAAAACACTTTTTTGAGTTACAACCTTGAGAGCATAAATCTCAGGAACGAAAGGAGATAACTAAATACTGTATATAAATTTAAAATCATCGCTTTGACATCTCTCAATATGGATTATTTTCCAAAACCAAAATTTTAGACAAAAAGAAGGTATTTTCGGATTATTTCGACTGTACCTATATGAAAAATTAAAAATTGTAACTTTCCATGTTTAACTGAGATGTACATAGTAAACTGTGCAAAAAGTACAAAAAAGGTTTGAATGTTTTGGCAAGAGACGCAGTGTTGGTAAATACTATGAGAAATGATTTCTTACACTTTAACCCACGATTGTGAGAAACATGCAACTTTCTAGGTTTATATAGTGCAAGAAAAGTGGCACTTTCCATAGTGATCGTAGAAAAAATTATATAAAGTATTATTTTCGAGATATTCTATATTCTGTTCACGTTACACACGGAAATTTTAGCTACAAAAGGTAGCATCGAAAAACAATAGTTTTATATTAACATTTTAATATTTATTGTCACAATAAGTGACAATTGTGAGAATTTTCACAAAAATGTACGAGAAAAACCTATTGCAAATGTTGATTTCTGCAATCATTTAATTGCACGCCAATCTAATTTTCGTGTGTGTGCAATTGGCGTGATTCAACACGACATCTACTCTTATCGTAACGTGAACAGAGTATAGTTCCGCATATTAATAACTAAAGATACAGTGCATATTATTATGAAACAATTTATCCTTGATTTATCTAAAGGTCAATATCAAGTTAATAACCGCATCTAAAGTTACACATTCACAAATTTTACGGAAGTGAATGGAATTTAACAGTTTTTTGGCAACTGATACATTTCCTAAATCTAACCCAGTAATTTCATGGTCATCCAAATTTTAATTCTTACAAGTACACAATAATAAATGCCAGAAATAGAATCTAAATATACCAAGATATATTGGATATTTCAACGAAAGACAATATTTGCGTTTAGTGTTTAGATTGTCAACGTTGATTATTGATTTCAATATTATCTGCAATCTGACATGACAAACATTTTGAAATAGTTTAAAACCTATGCAAATTTTGGCATTTACGGAGGTCATATTAACATAACTATAAAGATTTTCAGTTTTCAAATGTAAAAATATATGACAATGTCGTCAATTGATAATTATTCAACACCGTTATATAAACAATGCATACCACCACAATAAAAAATTAATAGCATACAACAGTTAAGTTGCCTTATGTATGGGAGACGTGTTTAAGTGGTTTAACGTGGCATTAGTCGAAACTTTAAATTTTCTCTCATTGATTTATTACCCATTGTTGGGTGTGCCAGATCTGCTTTACCACAAAAATCGGTAATGATATCTTTATAACGCAGAGAGCATTTATATTCCAGGCACTCTAGCTAGAGTGAAGACTGCACCACAGAACTCTTTTTATGTGGGAAATACTGCGTGTTGCATATTATTAAATGCAGAAATTTGTGTCGATTATTCGCTTTTAACACTTCAAAAATAAATTATAATTTTTCAATTCTTTAAACACATACTTCTTATTATCAATCTAGGTTTGAAAACAAATTGAGAAATTTAGAGCTGTACATTTTTTGCAAATTATTTCATCATAAATAATATGTCTATTTATAGCAATAAATATCAGTTATAATTTAATTATATAATATGTATTACTATTATCAATAATAACACCAAATCACCAAAGCAATAAGCATTTCATTAAGATTATAAATAGGCAATATATTTCAGTAAAAGTTAGTTATGAAGCTATTATTGATTATCTTTGACCTAAAATTGATATTTGAATACAATTCAATATTTCTGATTTATAGTAAAATTTCCCCTTGCATAAGAATCACACAACGTAGACGTGAACGAATAAATTAATTCTTATTAATATATTCGTGTATAAGACTAGGAATTGAAAATTTTCTAACGTCATTTGGAAGTAATTATTAGGTAGGTATTTTGATTACAAATATTTGATATTAGCAGTGTATACGAGTCATGCATTTTCGCAGAAAATTGGCACAAGAAAGTGTTACGTCTCTTTACTTTTCACTTTTCACTTTAAAAGATTTTATTATTTGTTTGCAATTATTAAAATTCAAAAATTGTATTTTTACCACCGCTTTAAGCAATTTTGACATTTCGAAATTTTAACGGAGGTTTTTTTTAACAATATTTTGATTATTTTTAAAGTGATGTCTGTCTGTCTGTTCGTCCTGATGATTTTAATTAAACTAAATATTTAAACTTCTGATACTAATTACACGATTTAATAAATATAGGTCAACCGGAAGTATTGGTTTACTCTTATTATTTTCATGTTTTCGAGAAAATAATTTAATAAAAATATATTTGGCTATATTTAGTATGATGTCTGTTTGTCTGTATGTATGTGTAAATTTATAGAGCAAAAAAATCATATTTACGTTTTTAATATGAAAGTTACTATTTGATTAACTTTTAGGTCAGAAGTGATAGATTACACTTTTTTGTGAATATTTCGTAAGATTAAAAAAATATATATGTAAAAAAAATTAAATTTGCAACTAACATTTATTTGAAAAATTGAATTTGGAGATATTTTTATCGTTCTGTGGCGGTCACAAATGATTTTTTAGAAATAATTTAAACTAACCTGTTTGTGTGGCAAAAAGGGTTCTACGATAAACTTCCTGAGAGTTCCTGTAGCCGGTCCGACTTTCTGTTCCTTGTTCATTCTGTCGCCAATCCATTTTTTAACATCGGCTAAAGATTTGTTGACTGTGATGAGCCCCAACTTTCCTCGTCGTTTGATGAGCTGATCTGGTTTGGCGACCAGCTTCTCCGTAGCCAGCCATGGGTTGTTCTGCACCAGGTCTTGCCAATTGGTGTTCTCGTCTACGCTGGCAAATCTGCAGGAAGTCGCTCCAGCTGCATTGCCGATGTGTCGGTTGATGAGGTTCTTCCCTGTAGCTTCGCTTATAGCCTTGGCAGACATCTTCGAAGACTGGATCCAAGGTCACTCTGCACCAGGTGTAAATGCTACAATGGATGAAGTTGTAATGTGATGCACTTTGAAACAAGAATTGCTTCTTTATGACTTTTGTGTGAAGATTTTATTAACCTTGAATTTTGACGTCAAACATGAGTTTTATTTGCTATTGTATAGCAATGAAAATTAATTTTGTTCGGAGTTATAACATCTAGTAGAACATGCATATGTCTATTCATTATTCAATTTATTGTCTGTAATTTTTTATTGTACAGACCAATTTATTTCTTTTCAACAACCTACCGTCTAATAAAATTACCGACAACATTTTATTGAATTTAAAGCATTTATGAACACAATTTAAAAAATAAATTTTGGCATTGATTTAAAGATACAAATCTTACTTTCTAAATTTAACTGTATTGTCATTATTGGCTTTATCGATTATTTAATCTGACTTTCATTTATAAAAATGTTCTTTACGGATATATAAAATGTAAATTATTTATGAATGATAATTTAAATGAATAATTAACATATGAATGTGAGAAAATATTTGATCAGGAATTGCAGTTGTAGTTTATAATGAATTAGAATACAACTTACATTTCCCGGTAAGGAATGTAAAAGTAGCACAAACAACGTCGAACAGTGAGTTCGAACTGGACGGAAAACTACTTTTGTAATTGTGTTCGCGGTAAAATTGAACAACTGACCAGCGGAGCTCAAACAAGGGTATTTGAGGGTCGCGGTGGTCTGATCCAGCTCCACTGCAACACATGATAATCCCCACTCGTGACGAAACACAACTCAGAAGGTCATCGTCACGTCCACTTCGCGTCATACAGCCAACCACCACGTATACGACATACTCTGATCATCACTTATAGTAACGGTTGTGGAATGCTCTTGTGATAATGGGTCGTTGAACTGAATCTTGACCATTTAACATATTACTCCACTTTGCATTGTTGTATAATCAATTTTAATATCAATTGTTATTAAACTTACATTTTTGATTAATAAAATTTTGTTTTATCCATATGGAAAATGATCGGTATTTACGAAGGTTACTAGGTCAATGTCAAGTGTCATTAAATATTACCTAAGTGAATGACGAAAACTAAAATTATCGTGCGCTTTATTGATTTGTTTTCCATACATTAAATTTTATTGTCGTATGATTCTGTTGACATTTGATTTGACAATTCGGAAAGCCGCTCTCATGACGTCATAATGACGCGACATATGAGATTGCAAAAAAATTAAAAATCTTGACTTACAACTACAATAATGGATCGCTCCAGCCTTATTAATTTATTTTTAGAATCTTCAGTCACTATTCTTACTACTAGATCACGTATAAATATTTTTTTCACGTTAAAAATACTATCGGTGTTTTATTTTTGACAATCACCCAACACTATTCCACGTGAAATGAATGAACTTAGCAACATGGCATGACGCGGTATACAAAGGTTACCAATCGCAAAAAATATATTGCATAATAAAATGTACTTGATATAAACAACAATTTTTATTGTTTATAGATCTGCTGTAATTCGTGAACTATATCAGCTGAACATGCATGTTAATAAAACAACTTTAAAGGAAGATAACAATGTCAATGTCAAACTTTTAAAATTTCCCGCGTGACTTTGATGTAGGTCATCACCATGGAGCGAAAATTCAATTTTGTTATATCGATAGATTTTCAACAAGCTTTCCTTCCATCATATTATATTGCAATTTAATAATTTTTCTACAATGACTACAGTTACAAATAAAAGAGATGTTATTATACCATCTAAAAGAAACGAAGCGTTGGAAGACGAATTATTTAAAAGCCCAATGTAATATTTTAAATTTGTAAAAATCCTTACTGAAATTTTACTGTTGCAGAATGACGAAAGAACTCATAAAAAAACATTGCAAGCAGCATAAATTGTATCAAACGCCTTACCTAAATGATGTATTATATTTACACTTTAAAGGATTTCGCCGAATTGAAAATTTAGAAGAATATACAGGTTTAAAATGTCTCTGGCTTGAAAGTAATGGAATAGATCAAATCAGTGGTCTTGATAACCAAACTGGATTGAGAAGTCTGTACTTACATCAAAATCTGATTAAGAAAATAGAAAATCTTGATCAGTGTATTTTATTAGATACGTTAAATTTATCGCAGAATCAAATTTGCTGTATTGAAAACTTAGGTACATATGATTCTCACAAACACTTAGCGTGACCTTATCATTTAATTGCTGATAAAATAAATAAACATTAACGATGATTAAATACGAAAATATTTGCCATATAAACTGCATGTTTTTTTTTTAGAAAAATTAACATGCCTCAATACTTTGAATTTAAGTCGCAACTATATAGAAAAACTAGAAGATTTAGAACACTTACTAAGTGTTCCAAGTTTATCTATTGTGGATCTTTCAAACAATCACATCGAAGATCCTCTGATTGTAAATATTTTTGGAGATATGCCAAATTTGAGAGTATTATATTTAAATGGAAATCCCGTAATACGTAGTATTCCAGCCTATCGCAAAACTTTAATTTTGAGATGCAAAAATTTACAATATTTAGATGATAGGCCTGTATTTCCAAAAGATAGAGCATGTGCAGAAGCCTGGTAAGATTTCTCAAATATTTGTAAGTTAAATTTTACAAAAACTCTTTTAGGCAAAGAGGAGGACTTACAGAAGAAAATGAAGAACGAAGACGGTGGAACGAACGGGAACAGAAAAGAATTAATGATAGTGTTCAAGGTATAAATATTTTTTTATTTTTTACCAGCAACCACATACAATACGACATTTCCATTAAAATTTGAAAACAGATTTTTTTCGCAATTACAGAACTTTACTTCGTACAAGGAAATAAAAATAATTTTCGGCACAACAGCTGATTTTTATTTTTTGTGAGATATTCTTTCTTCCAGCTCTGATCCGACTGCGGGATGAAAGAAGAGCCCAAAGAGAACAAGAAGCACAGCGTGCTTCAGACAGTGGAGTGGGATCTTCACTTCAAGAAGATATCTCCGATGGAGAAACTTCTGAAGCCACTTCAAATACTTCTCAAGATCCTCTCATCATGCCTTTGGATGAAGAAAGACGTGAAGAGCCTCAACAGATCTTCGCTCAACGCCAAGAACGAATTGAAGCAAATGACGACAACATGTTGATGATTGTCAACCAAAACCCTGAACCAGAAAGAAACGAAGATGTAGTTATTTCTCCAAGAGAAAACACACCAAGAAGACCCTTGATTGAAGAAATCGATGAAGATGAAGATATTGTACCCGCCAAAGAAGAAATGATAGAAAAAGCAGAAATTGAAGAAGTGAAAGAGAATGAAGAAACAACACCTGAAGAAAAGAACAAAGATGCAAATATGTTGATTGAAGAAAAAGATCCAGAAGTGAGAATGGTTATAGAAGAAATGACGAAAGAAGAAATGCAAGAAAGATCAAAATCTGAAGAAAAGACTAAAGGAACAAAGAAGTTGATTGAAGAAATTGATACAACAGAATCAGAAAAAGAAGTTAAAATGGTTATTGAAGAAATGACCAAAGAAGAAATACAAGAACAACTGATACCCGAAGAAAATAAAAACATGATTGAAAAAACAAATCAAGAAATAACGGATGAAATGAATCCCATCGAAGTGATAGAAGATAATAAAGAAAATAAACCAGAATTGACGAAAGAAGATGAAGAACTGAACGTCAGTGCCGAAACAACATTTTATTCTACAATTTCGGAGAACATCAACGACATCTCTGAAACAACTGACACTGTCATGTCAAAAGATAAATCTAAAAGTATGTACGAAACCAGAACTGACATCCCTAAATCAGCAATCAATATAATAACCGACGAAATCACCGATTCCGATGAAGAAATTCGACAAGACGAAGTAATTTATGACATTTTAGAAAATCAAGAAACTTTGAAAAAGAAAAACCAATTAAATGTAGTTAAAACTATAATAAACGAACTAATAGAACGAATAGATGATATTCAATCAACAAACGAAATGACGGAAGACAAGAAAGAACAAGAATACATCCAGAAACTACAAGACAACTCAAAGAAAGAAAACAAAACTTTCAAAAAACTTTCCGATCTTTACATCGAAAAACAAAAGGGAAAAATGTTCAGAGCAGAAGATATTCTTCAAACCATCGAAACCTCAGATTCAGATTCGGATGAATTCATGTCACCAGAATCAGAAACCGACTCTGATTCAACATCTTCAAGCTCTGAGTCTGAAAGTGAAGAGGAAGGTGGTAGAAAACCATATAAACCAACACTAACCACCAAATCTTACGTTTTATACGACAGCAAAGAACCAAAACCCAAACCAGTGAAAAAACCGGAACCAGAAAGCGAGGAAGAGGAAATATCCGAAGAAAGACAACAATACCGAAGACTTCTCAACGGTTGTGTCAAAAACTTTGTGAGAGGAATCGATGACGAGGAACTTTTCGCAGAATACCAAAGAGAATTTAGATTGGCCAAACAAAAATCAAAAGAGAAAATGAAAGAAGCAACAGGAGTTGCTCATGAAACATCTCCACAGGAAACAGCATTCAAAGAACGAATTGATAAAGCTATCAAACAAGAAGAAAAGCGATTACAAGTTCTAGCTCAAAAATCATGTCTTGAGAATGAAATTCAAGAAATAATTGATAATTCTGTACAAGAAACAACAAATTCATTAAAAAAATACAAACAAGAAATCACTACAGCACATGGAGGATTTGAAATATTAAAAGATAACAATTCACAAGAAAATATTACAAAAGCAAAATATAAATGTACAGGAGTCTCAACTCACGATTTCAAAGAATACTTCTCTTCCGAAGCTCCTACACAAACTTTGCCATCAAAATACGCAAACGCAGGAGTATCTACTAAAGATTTATACGACACAACAACAATTCAAATTCAAACTGAACAAAAACTACCCAGTAAGGATCAATCTACCGAAGCTTCTGTCTCTGATCCTTCAAATGACGAAGCAGCTACATCTGATGAGAAACCAAAAAAAGTGTCTTTCACCGAAGATTACTATAAAATGGTAAGAAAGGAAGACACCACAGTCTACTGCGACTCTTCAGTGATGGTAGACGGCATCAAAACAATAAGAAAACAAATCAAAGACTTCGCCAAAGAATTCGACAGTTTCGCCGCTTCAAATATCATGTTCAAAAATTATAAGTCCAAAACTGAACCACCAGAAGAGGAAGATGAATTCGAAGACGCGAGAGATGAAATAAAATGCGATGAAGAAAACGACGAATCAACACAGGAAGAAAAAGATGAAAAAGAAGTTATTAAAAGCTGGATCAAAGAAGGAATTTTAGATAAAAATCTTGATTTTCTATCAGACTACGCCAAAGAAATTGATGAATCAGAGACAGAAAAAAGTTGTAAATTTGAAGCAGCGAAAGAAACACCACCAGAATTAGACACAAATGAAAAATCACCAAAAATAATCAAACGACCAGCAGCCTTCAGTCTAGAAATGCAGTTAGCTGCAGAGAAAAATGAATAAATATTTTCACAAGTACTGCCCAATTAGTTTGTATAGTTTCTACACTCGCATGTTTATTTATTTAATCTTTAAACTAAAAATTTGTTGTATTTATTAAAATAAACATTTTTTGTGCATTGTTTTATGTCGTATAGAAATAGAAATTGGGCTTATCTTGTATTCTTTATGAAATAAAAATTAGATATTGAAAAGTGCGGTAAATAATTGAAATAAAAGAGGAGGGATATTAGTAAAAGTCGGTGAATATACAACAATATGTTGTATTATTATGTATTTTTATTTTTAGATACATTACAGATACATACACAACTGTTCTTAATTTTAAGCTATAATAGAGGTTTCATTCACAATCATTTTATATGCATTTATGTTTTTAAATTATTGGTATGTATAGTAACAATAAAAAAATTACAATTCTTTCTATTATTATATATTATAATACCTACGATTCAATTGAAAAATTGTATAGCCGCAATTGTATAGAAAAACGATACGAAACAATGACAATAATAAACAATGAAAGAAAAAACAAAAACTATCATCCCAAACAAGACGGAACAAATGAAATGAAGGTAGTGTTTAGTACAGCCGTACAAAACGTTATCATACGATACCGATACAGTAAGATATTGAGGTGCAGTGAATGGCTTTATGAATCATACAGAGTTCACTCGAATCATCCACGGAACTTATAGGAAACATGAGCGCGGTGCAGTGTGTGAGAGAATGTGGTAAAACTGTAAACAAATATACACGAAACAAATGCAAACGCCCTCCTGCTCGGACATATTATAATTATACGAATTCATTAATATAGTATATATCAAGAGAGTAGTAAGTCTGAGTCAAGACAGATGATGTGAAATATTTGTGCCCTTTTACTGATTTGTAATATTTTTATTTAATATTTACTCATTTATTAATAGCATACATCCTTTAGGTTTGTGTTTCATCAAAAAGGAATTATTGAAAATTCGAAGGTTGGTTTTCAATTTACGACTGTTTGTGTACATTGGGACTTTATTATTTAATAGTAAATATAAAATTCGCATTCATTCCTACTCCTGAGAGATCTAGGCTTAGAAATTGTTATTTGCTAGGATTTCTAAGCCTAGGGGTTCGATAAACTAAAAAACTTGATATTAAATCTTTGTTTTGTTGTTTAGTCAGGGTCCCCATCGCGTTTCAAGTGCCTTGGTTAGAAGGCCCCTTGCCGGCATGACGCCACAAACCAATCTATGAGCCCTTTTACACACGAAGACAAGTGATGTCCCACCCGAAAGCCTGCCGTCCGTTTGTTTTGTTGTTACTGGTAAAAAGCAAGTGGGCAGCGGAATTCGGTCTAGTTATGTTATAAAAACAGATTGGTCTGGAAGAAATGCACAAACGCGATTTGAACCCTGGCTGGCGACCCTAGGACATCTCGTTTACACTCATTCGCACACGACATTTTGGTATAAATAAATAATTAATTACAAAGTATAATTACTGCTACGCTAAAACCGCGCGTTAATAGTAAACAAAAACAATAAAACTTAGACTTGCGACAAGAATCCACAAACCAAACGAAGACTGTTTTCTTCTATTGGCTTAAACACAGTGATGTCCATCTCTTTTTGGCATTATATAAAACGACACGGTATTTTTTTATTATTTTTAAATTTTACATACACATTAAAATTACTCACATACACGGTTTTGACACTTGCATTTTGCACCCATACGCATATGTTCATCACGCATACTTTTAAAGCAAGTAAGCTATTCTTATATTTATATAATGTATTTAATATTTATATCATAAATTGTTTGCTAATGTATTTATTTATTCATCATATTTTTTTGTGATTTTTTGCAAGTTTTTATGAAAGTAGACTTAAGACATGAGATGATGAGGGCAGAGAAAGCTATCTGCCAATGAAGCTAATACAAATATGACCTTTTTGATAAATCGCATGCATAAATCAACTATTTTCCGTAACAAACAACCGAAATCGCAAAATATTACAAGTACACATATTTATATACAAATTATGCAATAATAAGAACAACTATAGATGCTAACAAAGTGTTTCCGCAATTATTTTACTCGATTTATCTAAATACCGAGAGATATACCAAGTGCCTTCACAGTACGAAACATTGCTTACATACTTATTATTTACAAAGAACCACATCGGATTGCAAGTTGCCAGTATGCGACTGTAACTTGCAGCCCCGGTGCAGAGTGTGAATAATAAAGAAGCCGCGTATATTTTCTACTAATAAACACACTTAGTATAGAGTGTATGGGACGCATCGTGATGTTGAACTAGAATAAATGGTCGTCATATTAGCGAGCGTTGAATTGAGCGAAATCGATTTGTCCCCATCAAAAAGGTCTTTTGCGCCTGAAATGAACAACTTGACTTTTACATTAGATGTGGCGTGAGATGATAGATGATCGTGTGACAAAGATGACAATAAGAAAAATTATACAATCATTAAAAATTAAATGCCCGTGAATTATTTTATAATGTTTGAGGCAGTAATATGTCATAACGTTTACCTTTTGACCACTATCAGGGTTCTGCCATGACCTATATTAAATAGAAATTTTGAAATCTAACCTATTTTCCGTTATAAACTGAAAAGCAAGGTTAGTTCACACTTTGGTCAGCATGCGACGCTGAATTTCATTAGTTTCTGAGTCGAACAGTGTGGTACAGTGGGACTGGAGAATAGCAAAATTGAACCTTTATTATTATATATGGCACTAGTCAAATGAGTCAATGTTCACGAAACGACGGAACTGCGCGTTCCTTCGTCTGGCTGTGCATTGGTACAACATCCGAGCGTCATCTACTAATCATCAAATTTGTGCTAAATGCTTTGGACACCTTAAACACCGATGAACCGATTTTGCGATCTCAAACAATCCTAACACATCCGAAACTTGCATGAAAACGGACTGAAAATCTCGATTTGATAGTACACTTTTATTAGATTGAACACAGTTATTTTTTACTTTTGGTATATTTTAATCTAATAAATAATAAAATCAACTGAACTTCGAGATTCAAGTTGCTTTTGCACCCAGCAGAACGCGTCACACATGGAAATTCAAATAAAACCCGCGAATTTACACTTTGAAACATAAACTAACAGAATAATATATTTACGTCTAATATAAATGCATAATAATAAAACAGTACAACTGGATGTTTAGATTAAGAGTAACATAAGTGGGTGGGTGTGGGTGAAGTGAACTGAAACCTGATGTGGTTCTGCGGGTGATGCCATGCCCCAGGGGCTAGCGGTCTCTGTCGTTGGTTCTTTAGTTCCAGATGCGTAGGAAGCTGTCCCATGAGCCCGTGCCCACGGCCATGCCGTTTTCTGTCACTCCTAGGCAGCTCACTCTGTTGTCGTGCCCGGCCAAAATGCCTACAAGGACATTCATTTCCAATTAAACATCTTTCTAAATTCAATTACTACTTTCCATAGGACACAGGATTAGGGATAATATCATTCTTCTCTTCACAAGTTATAAAGGACAACCATTCGGAGTTGGAGTACACATGTTTTATAATTCCACATAATTATAGTTTGTTGAAAAAAAGGATCTGCGCGAAAGATGAGTTTTCGTACATATTTTGAATTTTCTATTCCACAGGACATAGGATTGGGGATAATAACCATTCTTCTCTTCAGAAGTTATAAAGGACAACCATTCAGTAGTTGGAGTACATATGTTTCATAATTCCACATAATTATAGTTCGTTGCAGGAAAGGACCTGCGCGGAAGATACCTTTTCGTACATATTTTGAACAACCAAAGATAATCCCTTCAAATTTTGTACCAGTAGTGTACATAGTGCTTAATTCACAATTGGAAACTTTTTAGGAAATATGGCACTTTTTTCAAAAAGGGTATCCAAATATTATATCACTCAATTAAGAATAAAATTCTCTATCGTATAAAGCTATTCAAAATTTATGGTCCTATTTAAAATAACAAAGTTGGTCCCCATACTTTAAGAATCACCGTTTGACAAAAATAATTTTATTTTCAATGAAGTCTTGTAAAAAAAAGGACAAAATGATTGTGACAATAAAATAGTATATTAGGTATTAAAAATTAACTTTTTCTAATTCTCGATCGTGCTGCAAAAACATTGTTTTATTAATTTCTGCTCATTTATCACGCTTTTGTTAAAAGTGACGTCTGGCGTCAAGATTATAATGTAAAAATACGCTTAATAAAAGCGCTTTTATTATAAACGTGCGTTCATAATACGGACCTATGGTTTTGTAGACAATTGGTTATTAATTTATTTAAATTTATGGAAAATTAACTGATTAATAACAGATAAATATTATTTACAAAAATTCTATTTCTTATTAAACTTTAACGTCACTAGTTGTATGCTTTCCTTTTTATGGTTGCCACTCTATATTGCATTGCAGTTTTGAACATTCGTTGATGTACAACTACTCGCTGTATTGCACAGGGCAACTGGTAGGCGAGACAAGGGTTGCACACAATTGGCAAAAAACAATTGTCTTCTTCAACTTGTTTGTTACATTAGATGCGCAAGAATGATTGCCAGGTCCATTTCTATTTGAGACGAACTATAACTTCATTTCATATTCTATTTTACTTAGCATTCGGGATTCTTTCCATAGGACAAAGGATGAGGGATAATAACAATCTTCTCTTAACCATTCAAGAAATGGAATACTAACAAATTTCATAATCCCATATGTTCTAATTTTAAAGTAATTAACGCTTGAATCTCTTGATGATTCATCCTAGTTTCAATTAGGTAATAGGATCAACGACTTTTTAATAGATATAAGTCAACAGGTCACCGTGTATTTAGGAGGTTGTTTTTCGAGTGTCTGATTTGTTATTGGTTTAATTAAAATTGATTGAAAACACTATAGTTGTACATTTTTTGTACACGATTCTTCTTGTAATTGATATCACCATAATTATCAATATAAACCGCGGTCACCCAAATAGAATTTTTAATTTTCCTTGTATGATTTCAAAATGACGCAAAATGATAGGGATAGAATAAAGGAAATAGGAAAGTACAAAGTTAATTCATAATAATAAGAATCGTTACATATGGAAAATAATACTTCAAAAACAATATGTAATTATTTAGTAGTACCTCAACCCGAAAATATGGTGTACATTTCTTAATAAATGTGGAAATAAAGAAAGTAATATTATCTTCTTTTTTTTGTTTTTATTGATAATGTGATTTTTAATAAAGTTATTGCTAGACAACTATAAACAAATAGCGCGGAATAAGTTTTGCATAAAATCAAAATTAACAGGAAAAAAAACCGTGTATTTTAGATAAATGAAAGTGACATCCGCTGCTATTATAAAATAGCTTAGCCACGTTCCTGTTAAATTATAACTTTTTGTATTATTATTTGTTTTCCTAGATATTTTGAACTATTTCATGAATAATTCTAAATTAATAAAATATTTTTCCTACAATCAACTCTTTTGAGTTTGTAAAAAGTTACTTTTCATACACTCGTGGTTATTTTAACTTATTTTGGACTGAAGACTGTTATTAAAAATTTTACCTAAAATACTTTTTGAAAGAAATAAAATTATTTAGGATATTTGCAAAGAAATAAAATAAAATCGACTTTTACCGGCGCTTGTTAAGTTCACGTTTAGTGGATTTAGACAAGGTCTAATTAAAATTATAAATGTTTACTATATTTTCGGATGGAGATAGTATTATATACTCTGTTCACTTTAAGATAAGAGTAGATGTCGCGTCGAACCAAACAGGCTGCACACACAAGAAATTTAGATTGGCGCGCAATTGAAATAATTTTGAATGTTCACCAGAAGAAAGAAGCGTTTGATAAAAATAAATTCTGTCCACAGGCAAATAGGTTTCCATTTATATGAAATTACTAAAAATTGTCACTCATTGTGACAATAAATGACAAAATGTGTAAACTTGGTTTGCATTTTAACCTATTACAGAGCTGGAATCGTAGTCCATACACTAGCTTTCACTTTTTACTTAACGTGAACAGAGTATAGTTAAACTTCTATTGTTCATTCGGGATTTTTTAAAGTATATAATGATACATATTTTAGGTCGTATTTATTTGGGAATTTTTAAGTAGAAGGTTAATTCTATTTACTTGGTACGTTTAAAGTAACCCAGAACAGATCTCGAACTGACCCAACTCACCCAGTTATTTTGTTGGGATGGTGAATTGAACCAGTTTTCTCTTTGTTTACACATTACTTTCTCTTTCTATTTCTGTCGGAAGTTATATCTTTTGTAGATTATAACGGAGAACATAAATAAATAACTTTAATAAATAACTGAAATTTACTGCTTAAAATTTTCACCAACTTTAAAATTTGATTGTTCACTTGATACCAACCCGGGTACGTTTAGGATCAGTTTAGGGTTGTTTTAAAATTTCCCAAATAAATACGGCCTTAATATTTGATTGAATAATAATGTAATATAGGTATTTATTTTCCATATGCGTGTTTTGGGAATGGATAACTTACCGGCTCGTTCCGTCTTCATGGAATCCCACACATTGCAGTTAAAATCATCATACCCGGCCAGCAATAACCGGCCGCTCTTGCTGAACGCAACGCTGGTGATACCGCAGATGATGTTATCGTGGCTGTACATGGCGAGCTCCTGGTCGGCGCGCACGTCGAACAGGCGGCACGTGGCGTCGTCCGAGCCGGTGGCGAAGGCATAGCCGTTGGGGAAGAACGTCACGGCGTTGATGTCCGACTCGTGGCCGGGGAACGTCTGCTTGCAGCAGCCCTCGCGGATGTCCCACAGCTTGGCGCTGGCGTCGCACGCTCCCGACACGAACGTGCGCATGTCGGGCGACAGCGACAGCGACATCACGTCGCCCGTGTGGCCCAGGAATGAGCTGACTTGTTGGCCCGTCTCGATGTCCCACAATGCACTACAACATACACTCTCGCTCAACACACAACTCAACGCAACCATTACGCGATACAAAAGGACAACTCTTAAAGCCTCTAGCTAACTATTTATACCTTAATAACTTATTTCATGCAGCTGAAAACACACAATATTCAGAATTAATATAAACATTTTATTGTTGATAGAGGAATTGTGAGGGCGTATATTTCAAGCATGTACTGTTTCCGATTGCTATGAATAGATTGTGTTAATATAATAGGGTATGTGATCAAATTTTGATTTTTACATTATATGATACTAGAAAAAAAAAATCCGTATTTCTTGAAATCTATTCATTAATCGTAGTTTATGTGAAAAAAATTTTGGAGAAAGGGTGTTGTGACGTCAGCGTGGTAGAATCGTGAAAAAAGAGCAAAAAAGACAGTCTACCTACTTTTTTCCATTTCCTACCTTACTGACGTCACAAATTGCTGATAACTATATTATTGCAATAGTTTTTATTATTATAATGAGAAGCTATAGTGTTTAATTTTTATATTTTATGACATATACTGAAATTCTATTATAGTCACATATGCAAAATTAATATAAACATTTTATTGTTGACTTAAATTGAGAAAATGTGAGGGCGTATATTTCCGGTATGTAAATTAAAATTTAATGTACTGTTTCCGATTACTATGAATAGATTGTATTTATATAATTACACAAAAAGTGAATTTAACGCAAATTACATATGCTATAATTTTATAGATTACAAAACGTTTGCCAATTTAAAAATTGAACAGATGATAACAAATTGAAGTTAGATATGGGCATGGGTCGTAGATTTTTGCAGGTCACAGCAAATCACGTCGTAACCCACGTGAGCGTAATTGTTTTTTTAATTTTTTAGTCGTGATCGTGCGTGAACATGAATATTGACAAATAAACCTAAACCTGCACAAATTTGAAATTCTATTTATTTTATACTGATTACTTTTATTTTTTTGGCTAACAGATTAAATTTGATAACTAAAAACAATGTGAATTTATTGCATGTAATGATATAGATCACATCATTTTTATATTAAAAAAAAGCGTGATTAAAATTATTCGGTCGTGATTAAACGTGTTCACTTCTAACTGAACTCTATACAATATGTTTTGACTATTTTTAGAATAATATCTGTCGGTTAGTCCGTCTGTATGTATGTTCTAAAATACGTTGAAGGGATTTTAATAAAATTTTACATTTTAAGTTTCTAAATAATAGTACGAAATAAAGTCTTATTATAAACAGATAAATTGAAAGTAGAAAATCTGCTAATATCATATTTTATTGATGTAAATAAATTGAAAGTAGAAAAACTACTAGTCTCATATTTTTATTTAACAAATAGAATTTAATTAAATATTTATTGCTGAATTATAATTGCAAATTAAGTTATAAAGTACAAAATATGAATTTTACATATTATTGACAGTACGCGCAATACAAAATTAGCTATCCACAGAATGTGGAATTTTGTTAAACCTGGACCAATATTTGACCTCTACACTTTACTGACAAAATAGAAGTATAATGTAATTGTCCAAATAATTTTTAAGATCGTGGAAAGGAAAGAAACTCAAGTGTGTTGGTATAATATCAGAAGTAAAATGTGAAGGTATAACTTTTAAGATGTTAGCGCTTTGCTTACAAGACTCGTTACTGTTTTATTCCGTACAGCTCACCTCTTGTTTCACGTACAGTGCAATACGAGTATTCATACACATATTTAACAACGTAATCTATTTTAATGCCCAATTCTGAACCAATGTGTAAGTGTACAGATATGTAAATCTGTAAATAATGAATAAAATTGCAATGAAAGCAGCCATTCTTATGGATAATTTTATATTAATCAACAAATATAGATGCGTTTTTGTAAGTTTTTACAGATTTACAGATCTGTAAGAATTACAGATTTATTCAGAATTGGCCTATAGTTTGGAATTCCGTTTTGCTTGTGTGGTGTAGGATAAGAATCTCTCAGATACTGTGAGTTAGACATAGGCTTACCAAGACATGTCACCGGAGCTAGTGACAATCTGGTTATCGTCGAGGAAGCGGCAGCAAGACAAGTATCCGGTGTGTCCAGGCAACTCCCGACTGACGCGGACGTTACCTTCGCGCGTCTTCAGGCTGTAGATGGAGCAGATGTTGTCCAGCCCTCCGCATGCTACGTACGAGCCACTTGGCGCGTACGCGCATGTCATCACCCATGATGAGCGCAGAGGAATTGCGTGCACCTGCAAGCAACATATGGCGTTAGCACACAACATTGTTATAGCTCGTCCAAAATAGAAATGGACCTGTCAATCATTCTCGCGCATATAATGCAACAAACAAGTTGAAGGAGTCGGCAACATATAGTTTTTTTTCTAATGGTGTTCAATGTGCCGCACAGCACATACTATAGGCATCGTAGACCCATGCCAGGCCTACCAATGGCCCTGTGCAGTTCTGGGTTATAGTAATTTTACCTACCCCATATCAACGAATTACAAAACTGCATTGATCCAATAAACTAGGGGCGTAAATCATAAATGGGAAGGCATTCTACCAGTGGCGTGGGATTATTTCAATAACAAATGCAATTTTTGTAAATATTTATATTTTAAAATGCGTAATGTTTGGTCATTGCCTATATTTTTCTTTGAAATAACAGCTTCATTAATCTCTAGATTTTCAAGTCAAATTATTGTTAATCCTTTTTCTGCTACATATAAGATTACGAATCAGCCTTTCCATAAATGATTATTGCCTGCTAATATAATTGTCGGCAAATCCTGTGCTTTGTTCTGTTTATTGCAGTTACATGTTCTTTAAATCTTAATTTCTAATTTCCTTAATAATAACTATATATAGTTTCCCAATATGAACTAGGAACTAAGTACACCACTGGTAAAAAACGCAATGGGAAGTACCTTTTCGCATTGGTTGCTCAAAATATGAACGAAAATGCGTCTTTCACGCAGGTTCGTTTCTATATGAGACGAGCTATAGTAATATAATTTTAATAACTCAAATATAATGCAGTTATAATACTTCTATATTGCCAAAAAAAGAAAATAAATATTTACATTGCCTCAAATTTAAAATCATACTTGCTCATCCCATTTTTCTCAAAATTCATTGAAAAAACTACTAATCCCTTGCAAGCACTTTGCAATAGGAACTAATAATAAAAGAAACTTTTTAAATATTCAATTAAATGTAGATTTGCTTTTCAAAATGTAAGTTTTCAGCCCCATAGATCAACAAACCTATCAAACTGTTGTACTTACGGTACTTGTTGCGTTACTAGTTTTACTTGCAATTTTGTGGTAAACTTGTCAATCCATTTTGACAATCCCTGAATCCATTTTTAATAGTTTCGACATGACGTCTGTACGTACGTACGTATGTATGTATCTCGTATAAATAAAAAATGATTAGCCGTAGAATTTTGTATATGAGTATGCTATATGTAGTTGTGCACCTCCCTTTTTTTATTGCAATCGACAATGCCAACAAAAACGATTAACTCTAGAATGTTGAAATTTTGTTTATGGAATTACTATAACATCTAATTATGCATTTCCATTTTTGGTTCCAATCGATCTTTTTTAAAAGGGCATTTTTCTTTTGGGAGAAAAGATTATCCATTTCGAAGGAAAGTTCCAAGATATAATATGAATGGAAGTTGAAGAATGGTTAGCTATAGAATGATTTAACTTTAAAGTTAAATAAGTTTAAATGAAATGCAGTAAAAAATGTGTATAATTTAGTGTACAAGGAAGTCCTGTGGTGTCCACATCAATTTTTTTTTTTCATTCTATTTGAGAGGGTCAGTTTATCTCATCCACCGTCTAATTGATCTGAACTGAACTGATTTTAGTGATCTAATCTAACTAGCATAAAGAATATCTCTTTTGCCGTGCCTAATGATAAAATATGTCTTACTTATTTGAATTTTAAGATAAATTTATTTGGATTCATATTACACAGAAAATATGAAATTTTAAAGCAAAACTTATTTCACAAGTTTATTTGAGTATTATAAAGGTGATAAGCTTTTAAAGAAATTCTTATCGCAAATTAATCTGACGGTCATGTACATTCTGATATAACCTTTTTTATTACCCATTGCTGGGTGTGTCAGGTATGCTTTTTTGCAAATATTCCTGGCATGGAGAATGAACCACAAAGATCATTTTGAGAAACTTAAGATTTTCAAAACAGAAACGATAATTCTACACAATAAAGCATAATAAAGCATAGATACTATATTTACACATGAATTTTGAAATAAAAATATTAGAATTTAAGGAAAATCACCTAAATATATGAATCAGGTTTATTATTACTCATGCTGTCATAAGATTTTTCGAAAATTGTGGTTTCTTCTTCGTATTCTACTGAATATCAAATATAAAAATATGGAACAGCAATTTAATAAAAGTGATAATCAATGTATGAATAATTGTGTTTCAATAATTTCAAGGCAATAGTATGTAATTTTGTTTATATTTAGAAAATAGTAATAAATGTAACTATATTTATGTTGTAAAAAGCAATTTATTTTAAATGTACTGTTAATAATAAACGGTATATGCAAAGTAAACTAAATTTTAATAATCGCAAATTTAAAATATCGCATAGATATCCACTATTTGAAACACAAACAAATCCATTTTGTCCTAATCACTAAATACCGACATTGACATATTATCACATCAGGAAAAACACAAATTAGTACTTGCAGACAGTTTTTATAAAATTTGAACACACGGCAGCGGCATGGGCTAAAAATTGTTTACGTATAAGATCGACGTTTTTATCTAGCACTATACATGGAGCAATGATGTGTGATGTGTAAAAAATACCTGACGGAATATAACGAGTAAGAAAAATGACAGAAAGGAAGAGGAAATGAAATTTGGCTCGAATTTAATGAAAAATGTATGAGGAAGCCGAGGAACTTCATTTAGTTTCACTGGGCAACGAGCCATGTCGTGAATTTTTCAATAAATATCATATTTTTCCTCCGAAATGGGTTCATTACTATAACTTCTATTGTACTCCCATTCAAATTTGTTTGCTACGGTTTCAGATTTCACAATATTTATTTTTTTTGCTGCGTTTACTAACGTAATATATTTTAATTATTACAAAGCTGTTGACAGTTTTTTTAACATTAAAAATTATCACGAAAATATGCACTGATAATTTATTATCTTGCGATTTTTTACAACTAAATACTTGAGAAACTGATATAAAATATACTCAAGTACTGATAAAATAAATATAATCTTCCTTGAACAATTATAGAAGAGAAATAATCAACGAATTAAGATTTATTTTAAAAATTCATTACTTCTATTACTCTACTTAGCTAGATGAGACTAGGAATGTATATTTGTTCAACTTATGATGTATATTTTAATATGCATTTGTAGATTAATTTCCTCAATGTTCAGCTATAAAATGCTGTTATTATTAACTTATACTCATAGTCTTATGATTATTTATTTTAAAGTATAAACAACAGATTATATCAAAGATAAAAATACAGAATCATATTTTTCAGTATACAACATTTCAAAAATAATTGTATTTGATGAAAGATATGAATTACAATTTTTATATCTGTCGGACATCTGTAGATTGTATTTTGAGTGATTATTATATACATATAATGTTTTAATTGTATAGTTTGAACTTTGTATTCTAAGATAATTGTTTCGTAACAAATTTTACTTGCATTTTAATAGAGTAAAATCGGTTTCACTGAGTTAACAATTTCTGCTGCAAGAATTATTAAATTTTTATATTGCATAAATGAGTCAAAAATGAAATAGAAATGGACCGTAGTTTCGGACAATTTTTAACAATATTAAAAAAAAAAAATAAGACACGTTATTCATGTCATTTATGAAGGTGATTTTGGCGTCTACAATTTGTTTCATAGTGTGCTGGTAGTTTCCTTAGTTCAGTCTACAACTCTGTACATTTCATCCATTATATTTGTACATAATACTATCAGCTGTCAGTTTTGACATTTATTTACTTTGGAAATCACACGATTTTATCCGACAACATGATGTCATCAATTCCCCTTCCCCCCACACAGATTTGAATCACATGCTTACAATTGATGACGTAAGAATCAACTGCGGGAAATAGAGTGTATGATTTTATTTATTTTCATTTCAAAATTGTGGGTGTTTTATTATCCATATTATATATTACATTTTTGACAAGTAAAACCAACGACAATTGTAGTTAACTTCAGAACTATATATAATAATCAGTACTACCCTTTGAACTAATACAAAATAAGAAAAAATGTAGATATTTACATCTTTACATTACGATAAATTTAAAACATTAATTTTCTGCATCAAACACGCCCTTGTGCAATAAACAGAAACACGTTTTTTCCATCCCTTTAGTAATAGCTTTTTTGAGTACAAGTGTGCAAAATATGTCTTTCTCACGGGTATGGAAATTGGTTACACGAGCGAAGCGAGTACGCCAACTGAATAGTTGAGAAAAAGACATGCTCTCGTGTGCTAAATATTATTTTTTCCACAATTTTGAAATATAACTTTTCTAAAAAACAAAACATTGTACTTTTTTATTAATAAAAATCTCAACAGTACATATATTTATAACTAAACTTATTGTAAAGCTAACTACAATTTTTTTTTGTTCTTTTATGTTCAATGTTAGATATTTATTATACAATTAGTAACTCCACCAAAATTTATGACTCCCCTGACGTAGATGGATTGCAATCATGTTTTTATAGTATTTCGCTCACTTGTGAAGAAAGTTATTTATTTCACTCACTTGTGATTCAACATGCTGCTTTGCTCACTATTTTATGTTGAATAATAATGTATTTTGTTAACGACTGTGGAAAATATGTGTGCTGAATATGTACAAAAAAAAAGGAACAAAGCTCCATTCCTAAACAAAGATAGGATTCTATAACTCATAACAATACAAATATCAATTGCACTTGTTAAAATATCAATCTTGATATAATAAGTCCAAATGATAGTAACCGAAGTTATACAATCCCACTCCTGTGCAGATATTTTTTAGTTCGGTGTTTCTTATAAATGAATATATCAAAGCTGGGCTAAACTTCAGTACAAGCTCTTGTTCAGTCCATTTTTATAAACCCTCTGTCTGTATACTAGGTTCATGTTAGGCTAGTTTAGGATATATTTTTTTAATTTTATCAGCGCAGATATCTTTTTATAGTTATTAGCACACTTATGACAGTTATGAGTATTATAACCGCCGAAAATGCCAATTGAATTCCGAGCTCGGAGAATATATCTAAGGCCTGGTATGCTTCATAACATCCGTGGTTTATTCAAAAGTTAACCGGTTTAAGAAAATGAAAAATAATAAATATTTTATAAAAATTTTACTATTGTCTATATAAACAAATGGAATATTTTTAAATTTGTATAAACCCTCTGTCTGTATACTACGTTCAAGTTAGACAAGACCTTGTACTGAAGTTTTACCCATAGCTGTACTATGTTGTATGTCACTTATAACTCTATAGTTCGGGTGCATACCTTATTGGTCGTGTGACTGTCCCACACGATGAGCTTGCCGTCCTGCGAGGCGGAGACGAGGTTGCGCGAGTCGGAGCCCCAGTGCATGGCGTAGATCTTGGCGAGATGGCCCCGCAGCGTTCGTCGCGTGCGCATCTGCACGCGCCCGATCGGCTCCAGCGACGCCGTGGCCTGCACCAGGCTCGTGTCACATGCCGCCTTGCGTGCATCCTGAAACACCAACACTCTTCATTTCCGTACATGCGTTCACCAGTTCAATATGGAACACCCGGTTAATACTGGCATCATTGCGGGTTTTGTAACATAAAAGTGTTATGTATTAGATCTAGTATATTTGCAAAGAGCGATTGATTCAACTTTTCACGTCTTCTATCATTTAACATACATACTAGATCTAATACATAACAGAAAGAGAAGTAAAATTTCTGTTTTTGAGAAATCAAATTACACAAAATACGAAACAGGATAGGCAAACGACTATAGATGACTTCTTCATAAAAAACAAGTATCAAATGAAGAAGAACCTCCTCATCGTACACAATATTGTGTTATTAGAAGTAAAAGTGATACTTTGTATGGTGAGCAGGAATATTTAAACGACGAGCGAAGCGAGTCAAACAACTTCATGCAAGGCAAACAAATACACTTTTACTCCGAATAACACATTCTACTTTTTCTTCTTATTGTTTTTAACATACCTACGGTAGTTATGAGTATCATAATCGCCGAAAATGTCAATTGAATTCCGAGCTCGGAGAGCGAGGATTTTAAGACATCTAAGATCTGGTATGATTCATAACATCCGTGGTTTGTTCAAAAGTTTACCGGTTTAAGAAAATGAAGAGTTTATTAATAAATATTTCATGAAAATCTCTTGCCTTATTTTTGTCTATATATACCAGGGCAAGTAACCGGCTAATAAAAATCGGTAACTGATATTTTTAATAAAAATTGCAAACTTTAACCGTAATTGAATTCAAGGTCGAAAACACCGGTAACCGTTAACCAAAAAATAAATAAATCGGTTTTAGCGAACATTAACTTTTATTTTATTAATATCATTTAGGACAATTTTTTTTTTTAAATATTTGATATGATATGACAAATGTTCCATGTTATTTTGACAATTCTGTACGGTAATATTTTTACCATATTAACTTATCAAAATTACATGGTGTACAATTATGACATAGTTACCCTGTTTAATTTTGTCTATGTAAACAAAAGTTTAATATACTGAAACTGGTAAAAATAATTGATTACTTTATTATAACAATAATTAAATTTTCTTCAATCGTCATAAAAGTGGCATTAATTTTTACGCCGCTGGAGTAGAAATAGCTTCTACCTTGTGAATGCGAATTTGTTAATTTTAAGTGATACGCTATTGTCAACTCGAAAACTATATGAGCTACGATGTCGGTTAAATTAGCAAACAATTTTTATTTTACAACACCATTTCAATCAGAATTTTTTTTCAATCGTTGGTTCTCAAACTATCGTATAAGCATAGAATCTGAGGAACCAAATACATGATCTCAGTAATGTCAGTAGGATAGTAAAACTATAGAAGTACCATGTCGATTTAAAAAAATAAATTTTAGATTAAAGATGATGATATATGAGAATTCGTAAATGGAATGTAATAAAGAAAAGAAGGAGCTTATTGTACGACAGAATATGGGTTCGGAACAACCCTATTTTGTGTACAAGTAGAAATAATATTTAAAAAAAAAAACATGCACATATTCTAGGTTCTGAAAGCGAAATAAATTATATTACGAGGTATATTAGTAATATACAAAGTTCACAATTAAGATGTACACAGGAAATATGGGAGGAGTTAATAAAAAGTTCAAGTCGTAGGTCAGATTCCAAGACGGGTAATAATTAAATACGAGAGAATAGCAAAATGGGAAACATGCATATAACAATTAGGATCATAATTCATAACTGATTATTAGAAATTCTAAACATGAATTCCAATGCAAGTAAAACAATCAGTACATTTGAATTCCCATAAAGTAAACGCTGTCATTTATTTTCTCGTTAATTATTTCATATTTTATACATTTACACATTAACCTAAATAAGTTTACAACCATTGTGAATTAATTTTTAATGAAAATTAACTTTGGGTTTTACAATAAATTAAATTTCCTTTTTACATGAGCACGGAGGTTTGCTTTGCTTATAAGCATAAAATATTAAGTATATGATTCATTTTACGGTTATTTTATAGGGCAACTTTAATCAATTTAAATTTCCATTCCACTAACCCTTACATTATGCAACCCTATTACGCTTAATGTATTAGTACTTGTTGACATAGAAAATATAAAAATATTGCTGTAATCTTCTACTTTTAAATTAAATTATATTTCGCCACATTGCAAAATTATTAAATTATTATTTCTAACATATAAATACCACCCATTGTTATTGTAGAGGGCTTTTATAAAATGTCACGGGCACTCTAGCTGACGTAAAGAGAATACCACAGGGACTATTTTTATGTGGATTAAATTTGTAAATTTCTAACTCGTGTTCTTAGAATCACATGTGGAACATGTTTTACAGAATTATTTGATTATTTTAAAAGATTTTAATAATGGAATAAAATCCGAAGAGAAATGAATTCACAATTTATAAATAAGTTTGTTTTGCAAATCTATTAATAAATGATAAACAAAATTTTAAATATATAGAACAAGTCAAAGTCGCATATAATCACATTTTTTATGTGATCCGTCATTATAAGAATCCGAAATCGTGTCCTATCAAGACAATTTCTGTACTATCTATTTTCAACTTGAAAAGTGCTTAGTGCTCTCTCCATTTTAGCTAGATGACTGGGACACGCCCTGTACAGTATAAATATATATGAGTGATATATTTATTTATTATTTGCCGTATTACAAATTAGGTTACTGTATATTTCTATAATATAAATGTTTTGAATATTAGAACAATATTTAAAGTTCATCACGAAAATTTTATACATAAGAATCTATTACACAGACTTTACAAAATTATTTGATTTTTTAAAAAGATAATAATAAAGGAATAAAAATAAATAAAATATTCTACTACATCGCTTAAAATATATTATTTTTAACCATTGACTGGTGTTTGAAATCAGTAATTATATATTTACACGGTAAAGAACATTTATTAGACATCACTTCCTGGGCACTTTAGCTAGAATGGAGAGTGCATCACAAGAATTAATGTCACGTGTCAAATAATTCAAACAAAATAAAAATTTTAAATAACTAAGAATTGTTTCCTAAAATCATTTTTTTCTATAGAAGTTTGATATAGTGAGAATGATTATATCAAAGGTGGAGAGTGCACCACACATGCCATTTTTGTGGGAAATAGGTGGTAAAGAAAAAAATTAAATACGTTCTATTAAACAGATTTCTATTGAAATTTGATACAAATGAGAAGGATAATAATTTTTATAAATATAAAATAAAATAAGATAAAAATTGATATATACTATAAAATTTGCGTCCTATAAAATAGTTTTCTGTGGAAGTTCGATGTAAATGAGAAGGATTATAATTTTTTTATATGTAGAAAGTGCTTTTTATTTTACTTCCTTGTACAAAGAAAAAAGTTTCGACGTATGTATCTCGCATAACTAATCAACCGTAGAATGTTGAAATTTTTATATGGGACTGCTATAACATCTAGTTGTGCATCTCTACTTTTTATTGCAATCGGCAGTGCCTAAAGAGAACTTTGCTCAAAGGGTTGTTTGAATTTTTGGCATAACTCAAAAATAATTAGCCGAAGAATGTTAAAATTTTGTTTATAGAACTGTTATAAAATAAGTTTAAATGAAGTACAAGGAAGTCATGTGGTGTCCACATCAAATTTTATATATAATAGATTGCACAAAATTAACATTTCGAGATCACTTCATAACAGTTGATTTGTAACAAAAAGAACGGTCACAATAAGTGAAATAAGTGATGTTATTTAAAATTTTAAATAAATCCTACAAACTTTATGTCGTATAAAATAGTATTTGATGTAAATGAGAAGGATTACAATTTTGAATAGTTCCACAAGCCGAAAAACAATTCGCAAACTCTATTTCCGTTTTTTGAATTTTTTTCATAACTCAAAACCGATTAACCGTAGAATGTCAAAATTTTGTATATGGAATTTTTATAATATGAAATAAGTTTAAATGAAGTACAAGGAAGTCATGTGGTGTCCACATCAGATTTTATATATAATAGGTGGTACAGAATTAACCTTTCGAGATCACTTCATAACAGTTGGTGTGTGACAAAAAGAACAGTCACAATAAGCGAATTAAGTGATGTGATGTGTAAAAAGAATGCATTTAAAATTTTTACAAACTTTGTCCCATATATAATAGTATTTGATGTAAATAATTTTTTTTCGTAACTCAAAAACGATTAGCCGTAGAATGATAAAATTTTGTATATGGAATTATTATAATATGAAATAAGTTTAAATAAAGTATAAGGAAGTGGTGTCCCCATCAGATTTTATATATAATAAATGGTGAAGAATTAACATTTAGAGATCATTTCATAACAGTTGATTTGAGACAAAAAGAACGGTCACAATAAGTGAATTAAGTGATGTGATTTAAAATTTTGAATAAATCCTACAAACTTTATCTCATACAAAATAGTATTCGATGTAAATGAGAAGGATTACAATTTTGAATAGTTCCACAAGCCGAAAAACATAATTCGCAAACTGAATTTCCGTTAAAGCCGCCAAAACAGCCCCGTAGCCTGATTGGAGCGAAGCGTGACTCCCGTCCGGTGTGTATTCCATTGGCCGCTCTCGTGAAATGCTGCTCGGCATCACACACATTTATTGATCCTAACCGCGCCTTGCTCAGCATGTGTGGTTACTACTAGCTTACTAGTGCCGGTACTATCATAAAAATGCCTACTTCACTCCACCTAAACGAAAAACGACCAAAATCTCTTATTACCTTCACGGATATATTCGTCTTATGACCAAATATTTATTACTTTTCGCCAGGGGAATATTTCTACACCAAAAAAATACGGAATCAAAAAATACACCACTAAACAACAATTAATTCAAATATTGTGATTTTGTTCTCCATATTTGGGTGTGGCTAGCAAATTAAATATTTATCAATTAATTACCCTTTTTGGGTGTGTCAACCTGGTTTAATTTTATATACGTAAATAATAAATGACAAATTTATTATCCAATTTTTGATACGACAATAACAAACAGAGAAAAATTTATTTTTAATTGTCTTATGCCAAATTTTGGGTGTATCAACATATTTGTATTTTTTTCGTAAGAATTTATATCTGGGTGTGCCAAAACAAGAAACAAAATATATTATTAATTTTTAGGTCGTATTTTTTACCAAATATAATGACTCGTATTCCGAGCTCACTTTTACAAGTGCTTTTCTTAAAAGTGACGTTTGGCCCTTTTAAGATTATAATATAAAATCAGACTTTATAAAGGCGATTTTATTATAAAAGTGAGCTAGGAATACGGGCCAGTATTTTTACAGGTATAATAAAATATGAATAATAGCATTTCTATGATTTTTAATTTTAACGTATTTTAAAAATTTGAATCATAAAAACACAGACCAAATGTCATTATTGGGGCATTCAAATGTGTAGAAACAAAAATTTGAAATGAATATCTAATAAATTTATATCTATAACTACAACAATAAATTTGATTTTGAAGTGTCTAATAAATTATAGAAATAACATTTTTCATTTTAAAAAATGGATAAACAAAAATAAGTTATTAATTCTGATAAAAATAGTTATTTTAAAATTAACTACATAAAAATTTCGTTCAGGATTTTGTCATGTATACCTGTATACATAATTTAGTAAAACAATATAAGAAATAAATAAGGTATAATTTTATTGAAAATCTATTTTTATTGCCTGTTCTACACATAACAAGTATCTACCATCTAAAATATCAAGCTATTTATAGACAAAAATTTATCAATTTTTTGTTAATTTTTAATCAATCATTACACATTTATTACTTTAAACATCAATATCTGTTTGTTACTCTTTTTGTACACAAGATATAAAAAAACTGATTACAGTAATACTGTAAAATAAAAAGTCCGCAATACAACTAAAATAAATCAATATTTCGCGCAAAAAAATAGCTTATTGTTTTCATATAAATAATAACCCAAAATGCGGACATTGTAATATATTTCTTATTGAGCAAAGGTTGCCAGACATAACGTATAACGTTATGAGGATACGAAACATAATTGCAATGCTAACTCAGTAACTAGGGGACTGGTATGTTTATAAACGCTCTTTTATTAACAGTCTACAATCGGATGTGAATAAAGAATCGAATATCACTTTGGAAAACAAATGACAGCCTTGGCGTGATTTTCTATTGTTCCACTACTATGGAAAAGAAATAAGGTTAGGAAAAGAATTTTAGGGGAATTTTGTCAAGACATGCAACATTGCAATTGTTTTTTATGTAAATAAAATTGGTTTTCATTCCAAGAACGATGATTCTGATTAGTAATAATACAGTAAAATCCATTAGAGCCACAAATTTCCATAAAATTTTTACTGTATTGTAATAACATGCTTACAATGTAATTTGAGGTTAAAAACTACTTACTCTGATGGCATTTTTCAAAGTTTCAGCTTCTTGTCTTAAAGAATCCAGTTCATTCATACTGTTTGCCGCTCGCTATAACTAGACCTGCACTAAAAATAAAAACAATTAAAATATAACAATCACACATACATAATTCGGTTTACGTTTACTTAGGTGACCATAACCGGAAACCAAATTATCTTTTTCCGATAAAAAGTTTGTTACAAAGAAAACACTAACGATAAAATATTAGTAATCTAATGACGTACATGGAAATGGTTAAAATTAAAAAATAAATAACTACAACTACTGACTTGGATGCACAAATCAATATTATATTTGCCGCTCAGTATAAATCTATACTGCATCGAAAATCACGTACATACAATTTATTTATTTACTTAATGTAAAATTTACAGAAAAGTTTAGCCAGAAAATTTCTTGGTACCACCAACAAATTACGTCATCATTAATAAAACAAAGAAATGAGATGACCATTTACGAACAAGTGAAGAGCGCGAATTTAACGTACTGGAGGCAGATGGTCACAAATAGGGGCGCAAAGAAAAAACAAGACCTGCGAACACCTGTCATCCTCAAGATATTCATTTGTGCTTGTAATACACACTGCTTAATTTAAACATACGATAAATTTAGATTTCTGTTTAAAAATAGATGTGATGAATTAATAAAAATCAACTCTTTACTAGTAATCCTATGATTTTTAGGCGTTCTGATACTTCAAAAATATGTCCGAGGTTACATGTAAAACATAAACGGTAATTATATCCTTCACGTATGTACAATTCTGTTGTTTTTCGTTTTTTTGCAAATCTAAAACAAATGATTTATTTTACAATAAAAAATAAATGACGTACGAATATGAAGCTGATGTTTTCGAAACTGGTAATAATTGTATTAAAATGTTTGTAAAATTAATTACATATTCTTCAGCACTAGATATAAAGGCTAATTAAAATGTAATAATAGTCATGCAAACTCCAATATCATCTGAAACATTTTAGTTCACAAATTATTACGATTTCCACATGAATTTTACAATTTTTGACAGATAAAAATTATAAATTGACTAGTATATGAGACACACCTACTTTGTACCGCAAATTTCACACTTTTCGGAAAAGTAAAACTAGGTGTAATACCCCATAAAATCACACAGAAATAGAATTAATTCGTTTTCCGGTATGCTACACACTGTAAAACACAGCAAACTAAACAAATTCACGTATTTTATAATAAAAATAAATGTCAAGCGGCGCCATGATTACTTTTGCACCTGCCAATATTCTGTTCGTTAAAGTAATAGTAAAACAGTAGAACTTCACACGATAAGCAATTGGAAATGAATTGTAACTACGGAGTAACAGCATTTACCTCTAATCTTACATGCAATTGTTCGTACGAATATAAAATAATTCGATACGATATTGTTATCTTGGAGTATTATCTAGCAAATTTGCATTAGTATCTGAAACGCAACGAAAATTTGCCAGTAAGATTCGAAACAGCTGAATTAATAATAAAACATTCTGTCGCAAAGGCAGACATATCTAATGCAGTAGTTTTCTTTTTGGAATCAATGGTTGACAATTCAGGATACGTATCTACTACCAATGCAAATTCATACATGTTATACGTTTCACTACTTAATCATGACACGGATAGATAGCACAATAATCCTAGATGCTACTTAGGGCACAGACAAACACTTAACTTGCCTTTTTCACGTTAAATATCCTTTTTAATCCACGCCAGAATAAAATACCCTAGCGTAAACCTGCGAACCACAAATCACGAACTTTCCGGACCTCGCCCATTCAATAGCGCGCGCACACAAAATACACACATCAGAGTTGAATATGCACACTCTTCATAAACGCATAAGAAATGTTTATTTCGTATAATTTTCACACTAAAATTGTTTAAATGGCCCAAGTACTGTAGGAAGGGTGCGCCTTGCAAGGCCGGCGTCCTTGCATCGATCACTGTGAACCCCGTTTTGTGACGTCATACTACCATTGCAGTATAGTAGTGACACCTGCGGCCAAGGCGCCAACTTCTTTATGAGCGCTACAAAAAAATACTAATAAAATTAATAAAACTATACTAATTACATTCAATCAACAGCAAGCTTCTTTTAATTAATCATCAAAAATACAACTGCATTCTACCTACTCAATAAAAAAACACAATTGTTGCATTTGAAAAAAGTCTGAAAACATATTAGATATTCATACTTATTCAAATTAATTTTAAAATATTTCAAAAATTATTGAAATAAATGATAAATACATTAAAAATTAAATACAAATAAATATTTAGTGATTTGTTAATGAAAAATTTTAAACAAAATTTAATTTTGTTTTAACATTCAAATATTATTTATATTTTAAACAAAATTGCAATTGTTATGAAAGAGCAAAGTTTAAAGTTTAAAGTACAAAATTGAAATTTCAGTTTTTCAATATTCTCATCTAGGGATTTTTATTTTCACACACAGTGACTGGCAACAATGTCAAACGCAACTCTTGCGTTTTGAAAATGGTGGGTTACTGTTAAGTGTTGTGTCGTAGACATATTGTGCGTGTTAATTATTGTTAAAACTAACAAAAAATGAGTTCTACAAAGACTGAAACAACTACTACAGTTCAAAAAAATGGACCTAAACCCTATGGGAAAATTGTATTAACGTTAAAAAACTGTTTATTACCAGATGAAAAGTTGTTATTGACGCCGTCTCAAAACGATGGCTTAGATAAAGAAACGGAGATAGATTTAAGAATATATGGCTGTGAACTTATCCAAACCGCCGGAATATTACTAAAACTACCCCAAGTAAGTATTAGTTATACATATTTTTAGATTTAGTTTGTAGAAATTGGAAAACATTATTAGAGCAGTCACGTTGTGGTTAATTTTGACCTTGCGTCACATTAATCAACTTATTTTTGGGATTTCCAACCAATATAAAATTTTCTAAGAATGTTTTTTCATTGCCTGTATTTATTTATGATAATAATCACGTTAATATGCTTTGCTTATTATACATAGTCATGACGGATATTTAAATGTTTTGGCCGACGTATTTGTTCTCAGGTCGCAATGGCTACGGGTCAAGTTATTTTGCAACGCTTTTACTATTCTAAGAGCCTGGTTCGACATCCAATCGAACACACTGCAATGGCTTGCGTATGCCTTGCCTCCAAAATCGAGGAGGCCCCAAGAAAAGTTCGAGATGTCATTAATGTATTCTATCACATCAGACAAGTCAATTCTAAAAAGTAAGTATCATTCAGATGTTCTTATTTTGCATAAAACATTGTAAATGGGGACATATTCATTTAGATATTATCTTTCGAAATTTATTTTCAAAGATAAATTAGACCTAACGATAGTAATATGAAGCATAGTTGTACAGTAAGTTAGTGTTTAAGAATTTGTTTAGTACTTTTTTCGTACAGTGTTTTAGCTTAAAGTAAGTGTGACACATACTTTCATACTTTTTGTTTTCTTTTCCTGTTCGAGGGGTCAACGCAAGGGATGTTGAGATTTTTCATAGCGATTTTAGTACAAAAATCTCAGAGCAATTAGTTGACCTCTTCTAATTGTGACTTTCAAATTTGTTATCACTGAACAAAATTTTCAGTACACTTTTATATTGTGTACAGTGTTGTGCATTTCACCGAGTTTTTCACTGTTCAATGGTTTCTTCAACCTTTTCTACGAAAACGTTCATATGGGGTGTATCAACTGTTTTATTAAAATGTAAAAATTTATTCAAATATAGCTTCATTTTTCTATTTTGTGTCTATATAGGTCTATAACAGAACCCAAATGTGATCGGCTGTAGCTCATTCGCATGTTAAAGTAGTCCAGTATTTTATTTTTATAGTTATAAATTTTTCATTTGATAATAGCGTCCATGGTTACAGACTGAAAGCGAAATGGCCGGCTTTATTGTCAGCTGCTGATTTTTTGTGTTTAAAATATAAAAAGAAACTTTTAAGCCCAGATTTTTATTGTTAACTGATTTCATAATAGTTAATTTTGTTCGAAGACCTGTCCCAAATTTTTTACTCACAAAATAAAATGACAATTACGAAATTCGTTCTTATACTATTTAAAAACTGACTGTGACGTCATATATTCGAACATAGGGATTTAACATGTAAAATCTTATTTTCGAAATTTCCTTCTGCCCTAATTATTTTAGGTAAAATAGCTTCAAATAACAGTTATGGAGCATAAAATTTTACATCTGAATCAATGAGTAAAATAATTTTACGTGCCTTGTAGCTTGTAAGCTCAGAAATTAGGTATAAAAATAACGCTTATCACCCCAAAAATAGCCGTAGCCATGGAATTAACACAAAAATGAACAAATGATTAACGGTTTTTCTGTCAAGTTAACTGCATTAGATTATTTTTATTATTATTTGAAATTACTGTTGGAGTGAACAATATTACATAAATTAATTTTAAATTTAAAAAGTAAAAACAAAGTTTTTTAGCGTAATATTTGTTATTTTTACCTCAATTTCATGGCTATTGCTATTTTACTGGTGATTTTCTTCATTCTCATTCCTAATTTCTGAGCTTACAAAGCATGTAATATTAATTTTGCTTATTAATTCAGATGCAGAATTTTATGCTCTACTACTATTATTTGGAGCTTGCTAACTAAAATAATTAGAAAAGCAGGAAATTACGAAATAATATATTGTGTAACTAGCAGGAAAAATGATATATTCCCGGACGGTGGTGGAAATTGCGAGACGAACCGTAGGCCAGACCAGCAACACCAGAAGTCCGGGAAGTCATTTTTCCTACGTGGTACACATACTTTTTTTTTGTCGATCAGTTTATATTCAATAATTATGAGATAAATATGATTGTATTTTTATTTATGAAAAACAATGAAATACCGGAATAATGCACTTTTCGATTCGAAAACACACTGGAAAGGTGTCCAGTTTTCGCCCGCTCAACAAAAAATATGATTTTACATGTTAAATCCCTGTTTGGGTGTTCGAATCACCGCCTTGCAGATGATGTTACAGAAATTTATTGTAAATAGAAATATCAGTCATGGATCAAATCTGAATTCAGATCTGCAATAATTTACATAAACTATGAAGTTAGTTGAATATGCCCCATAGTATCGTTTGAGAATGAAATGGGAAAAGGTTGAACCGAGCGCACAACACTGTGTCAAACCCGTATTATTGTGTGAGTTGTATTTAGTGTCCAACGTTACTCAAATGATTATTGTTGATTTGCAGAGGTGAGTCCACCGTTAATGGCATAGTTGTTGGGGCAACTGGCCACAATGCCATCGTCTCCATCGGGCTGAGTGTCCAACACTGCAGCCAACTTAACTATACCCCCAACAATATATAATCTCAAACAAAACTCTATTAAGCAGTGTATAATCTTTGCGGACAAGTACGTTGCAATGTGTAGTCTCTGGTAACTTTTTGGGGGTGGTTTTTGTTTATTTGTAAGTGATATTCAAGTCGGAACGGCTCTCAAACAGGTAAGGATTTGTTGTGACATGTTTTTACTTTGTTTCGTTTTTGCAGATGTTCACTATTTTCTCTACCGGTGTTTAATACGCAAACTAAGGCAAGAAATATGAAAATTGTAAAGTATCCTTCGTACTTTTCTAATTTCTCATTTTTTGTGCATTTTAGAGAAACGTTTTTAAAATCGAATTGTTTTTCAAATTTTATTTTTTATTGAAAAATCAGGATTTGTAGAACAGTTTGATGTTAAGAATATTATTTTAAAAACATTTTTCTTTAAAATGTGCCAAAAATGAGATAAAGATATTAAAAAAGTACGAACACTTTTGTTGTAGGTATCCAAAAATGTAATTTGTTTTTTAAGTCTTATAAATATTTAAACATTTTCACATTTCTTGTTTTACAAATTTGCTTTTATTCATCAGTCTGGTACGTAAATATTATTATATTTTATTAACTCAAGGTCAAAAGGTCGAGGGTTCAAATCTCATATACTTTATATATACAAACACTACACATAATAAAATACAAGATTATTACTAACAACTCTTATTTTTTGAATGTTATATGTTAGAAATTACAACTTGGGCAATTAAAATGCAAGTTTTAATAAATGTTGTAGTTAAATATTAGTTTTATTAATCTCTGACAAAAAAATTGCAGAGTAGTTTTGCAACTAAAATATAACAAGTTTCTAACAAAAGTAAATTTAATTAATTAATTAATGCAAGTATTTGACAACAAATTGTAGTTTTATTCTAACTACTCGTTTGACAACGAATGCAGGTGCTGTACAAATACAAATTCATGTTTTTCTGACTTCAGATTGAGATATATTTTTAAATGTAATGCTTTGCTTAGAATAGAAAATATGTTGCTTGAAATAAATTAATTTTTGCTGTTTTTGTAAATTATGTATAGTTTTGAATGTTAATTCAATTGGCATTAAAAAAGGTACGTAACTACTTGTAACGTAATTTAGTAAACTACACATTGCAACGTATTTTTGTCGTAAAAGAGACGTATGTAAATTAGAACAAAATGACTCGGAAAGGAGGTAATGAAGAAAATGAAGAGCCATTGAAATACTGTCGATTTATGTGCATTTTATTAAATTTGTTCAGATATTTTGCAGGTACTGCGTTCTGAGCATTTAAGGAGGGTTGAATCTCACTAATTATGGACTGGATGTTTAATGCACAACTAGTTAGTCACACAACTATGCTTCATATTATTTTAACACAAATTTGGAGAATAATTCATGTTTACTTGTGAATATTTACATTTCATTATTCTCCAAATTTCTGGGGGTGTAAATATGTTGGGAGGGGCGTAGGGTTTACCTTTTCGCTTTTTTTGTCTGCGTAGAACTATTCAACCCATGATTTTGGACCAAAATTACATAACGTTAAAGACACAGGTCATCAAAGCTGAGAGGCGGATACTCAAGGAACTCGGGTTTTGCGTACACGTTAAACATCCTCACAAGGTAAGAGTCAAAGTTGGGAAATCAACAAGTTTATAGCTAGGGATTCGAATCGCAAATATTAACGGATCTAGATTACTCTTCTATTCAAATTCTTTGTTTTTAAATATTAATCTTCGGTATTTCATTCATTTCAAATGATACTACCACTTTTATGGTTTAATCTATATAAAATTTAAGTTTATATGTTTGGTTGTGTGTTAGAATTTGTGTGGTTTACTTTGTCGCTCTTGTCTGCAATTTTGCAATAAGACTGTTCTATAATGTGTTTATTTTGATCGAACGAAAACTGACACCTTTCTGGTGTGTTTTCAAATCGGAAAGTGAATTATTCAGATATTTATAGTTGCTAGGCTACGAAAAATAACAATCCGGGAATATTTTTTTTAAACGACCACTACAGAAAATTATTCATTTCCATTTAATACGCCCACAATTTACGATTAGGCGAAATAAATATTTCCGTCTTGACCAAAACCAATCATATTTAAGCAAAATTATTTCCATTCCGTTCAATTGTTTATTGTTGCTATGGGTTATCACTATTGTCATTTGATAAACTGAATGCTAGTGTGAAAATTATTGAAATAAGTGTCAAATACATTATTTTTTATGTGGTCGCCTAATAGAATATTATACTACATCAAGGTTGAGAATATTATCATTATTGACCTAGCGCCAAGTTGTCTCCCGAGGGACATAAGGCGCTGGTCAATAATGGTCAACCATGGTATATGTATATTTTTTTATTCACAATCATTATAGTAATATGCCGATTCCTAACTTTTTGGAGGTTTGGAAATTAGTCATTCCTAACTGTATTGACAAATCTCTTGGGTTGGAAGTAATAAATTGCACTTCCATCTCTTGGGTTGGAAGTGTTTATGTAGAGGTTGCCTAGTAACATTGTCATAAATCTCTACAATAAAATAGGTTAAAACAAATTATAATAGTTGTCAAAAAATACTGTACCTTATGTAACAATTAATTATTTATTAGAAAAAGGATGATTGTGAATAAAATAGTATACATATCTCGGTAGGAGTTTCATTTCGCCTCGCGCTATATCTCACTTCGAGGCTTCGCCCTCGGCTGAAATGAAACATTTCCCACCTCGCATGTAAATAAGTATTCACTACTAGCTTTTAAACCTCAATCCTATTAAACAAATATATATTGACTAAGAAACATTTTGACATGAACATTAAGTTGTTTCTTAATATTCATAAAATTGAGTAGGCTGTCTTTGTTTTTATATTTAACGTTTCAGTTTATCAACCTCACTTTTGGTTTTTCGTTTGGTTTTATTTGATTTACTTATTTAATTTAGAGGCATATTTAAATTGTGAATCCATATTTTACTCTTTTTTTTGAGTTAAATGATTCAAACAATATTTGGATTTAGATACCTGAGCTTTAAAAAGTGACTGTTTTAATTATCATCCTTGGATAATAATAATTTATTATTAACCTAGTTAACAATGTTTACCAAGATATCAAGTAAGCGGTAGTGAAAAACAATTTCTCATCAAACAAAGGGTAACAATAGTATTATAGACACCCTGTCTATTAAAAAAAATATAGTGTGCAACTCGTCAAAAAAAGCTCATATCCATGCTCATATAAAACCTTGCATAAATATGAATACTTTTCTGCACTTGATAAACAATATACTATTCCGGTCGGCGACGAAACATTCTCGTACAGTACGCAGTCCATTGTTTTCCATAAATAAAAATACAATGATATTTATTTCATAATTATTGAATATAAACCGATAAAAAAAAATAGTTTGTCACGTAGGGAAAGTGTCTTTCCGGAATCCTGGTGTTTTCACCATCGTCCGGGAATGTGTCACTTTTCCTACTAAATACACAATATTTTTTTATGTAAAATTCAAGTTCTTGTATTTTATTCATCTTTTCATTCTTGTTTGCAATTTTAAAATTAGAAAGTTTGGTATCCAATTCATTTTAAACGGTTCGGCTTCATATTTAGGTTCAGATATGTATAAAAATTTAGGTTTGCAAATTTAAAACTCATAAATAAGACATTATCGAAATACAAAGATTTCATTATGTGTCATTATAAATTAAAAGCAGAATTTCTGTTTTAGTCCTGTTTCGATTTTTAGAAGAAATAAAAAATCTGATTTGATGGAATGCAATATATATTTTCGCTTATAATAGTTACCAGTGCTAAATAAGTATGAATTTATCAAAAATTATAAAAACTACAAATGATTTCATAAAACTAAAAATATTTTCGGTTCGAATCCCTAACTATGGCAAAGAATAAAACTCACATGTATATCTGATGAATATAATTGTCATTTATTGCTCAAATAAACCTTGAAGTAACCATTTTAATTCGTTATCAATTTACATTATGCATTCATTTTACGTGTAGTTTGTACTGACTTAAGTTATAAAAATCATATACAAAACATTTCCAAACACACCAACTCATTTCAAAAAAATGTATTGCATTTATGATTCATTCTAAAATATTTTTTTAATGTGTATAACCCAAATAATTCATAAACATATTCTTAATACTTTTCTTATATAAAACTGATTTGAATGATTTTTGAGTTTGTGCGAACGGAACAAACTGGTTACCTGCCATATGAAATATGGCATAATTGTACTTCCTCCTTGCAGATAATCGTGATGTACTTGCAAGTTCTGTCTCTGGAGAAGCACACCAATCTCATGCAGCTGGCTTGGAACTACATGAACGATTCGTTGCGGACGGACGTGTTCGTCCGGTACCAGCCGGAAGTGATAGCCACGGCGTGCATTTACCTCACCGCTAGGATACTTAAACTACCCCTGCCGAAGAGTCCGGCGTGGTACCTCGTCTTCGGCGTCTCCGAGACGGAGATCAAGGATGTTTGTTTGCGGATATTACGGTTGTACAATAGACCCAAGGTTGGTTATTGTTTGTTTTTTTTTTTTTTTTTTTTTTTTTAGTTAATAGCTCATTAGACTGTACCGATTTAAATAAATTTTCGTTGTCTGATTCTCATCCGTGAGGGCAGTTTGGTACGTAAGATTCTAATAAAGTGTTTCCAAACTGTCAAATATTTTTTTTTAACAATTCGTACTATTTAGAAAAAAAATTCTGAGATGTACTATTAAAAACAAAAATGTTTCTAATTTTTTTTGGTAATACAGTGTGTCCATATTAAAAGGCTAACAATTGGGATCTCGAGAATCGTAAGAGATACGAATTCAGTTAAATTGGAGCAAAGTTTTGAGAGATGTATTTGTTTTCCCGAAAAAAATGTATAGATAATTATATATGAGCAAAAAACTTTTTGGCAAAATTAATTTTTGATTTATAACTTTATTGTTTCAAATCAAACAAACCTCTAGTTTGCACATTTTAGAGACACTTTTTTACGAAGAATTGACAGGGCCCTCAAAATTTTTGAACCTCCAACACTTTTCGAGAAATTCATACTAAGTTTAAATTTTCATATGATGCTCAAAGTTATCTTTAGTACTGTTGCATAGAGATTTTTTTCTTTTTCCAACGATATAAAATACATATACATTAAAATGAAAACAAACTAAGAAATTAGGGAATCATTATCTTTATTCAATTTTGGCCAAATGTGCTTTGGAAACAAAATCAAAAATATTTTTTTTCAACTAAATTTTTAACATTTAATATTCGCCTAAATTTCTACAAAACAGAAGCAAATGCATCGAGTGTGTCTGTGGCCTTTCTAGATAAAGCTGAAGATATATTTCTAAAGTAATCTGCTTATTTCGATATGCGGCAATTAAACGCCTAATTGAATTGATTAGTCAAAATTTTGTTTAAAACAAAAGATTTTCGACTGTTTCCTAAACACACTTGTCCAAAATGGAATAAAATCAATAATCCTTTAATTTCCTTGTCTATTTTCATTTTAATATACATTTTTTTTATTGTTGGAAAGAGAAAAGAAATCTCTATTTAACAGTACAAATTTAAGCCCCATATGAAAATTAAAAGTTAGTTACATTTTAAAGTAAATGTGTATAATATCGTTGTAAAGAGAAAAAATCTCTTCTGACGCGTTTATATGGATAGTCTTGTAGAAACGGCATACAAAATATTCCATACGGCGATCTAGTGGGCAACTTACCTTAATTCAATTCTTTTAAGCATAAAATTTCAATATGTAACTTTTTATTCTTTGCAGCCAAACGTTGAAGCGTTAGAAAAAAAGGTGGAAGAGTTGTGTAAACAATATCAAGATGCGAAATTAAAAGCGAGGGGTGGGTCTGAAAATAACACCCCGTCTCATAGCGGAAGTCCGTCCAGTCCTGGACAAAAAGTTTCCGGAGGGACGCATAACGCGTGGGGAGGCTTTATCAGGTTAGTATCCTTTGTTTTATCCCTTATCGTTTGTAAATTAGGTCAATATATTTTTAAAATGTTAATATTGTAGTTTCACTTTTCAATTTTGTTTGTGAAATAATATTTTTATTACATGTAGTAGAACGTTGATAATCCGAATTAACTGATATCGAATCCCACACATATTTTCCTTTTCTTTAAATTATCGATCATTAAAAAAATATATATGTATACAGCACATTTAATTAAAATAGAAATACGTTGAATACAAGTACTTAAATAATAAAATGCGTTGTGCATTTTAAAAATAATATAAAATAAATTCTTACGCCCAATTTAATTATAAATTAGCTTGTTATTTTTTATATAATTAACAATAAAATAACTTAACTACAACGAATATATTTAAACTTATTTAACGAACATAAAAGGTATAAAAATTTGAGGTAATTTATTTATATTTTGATTACCATTCTGTACCGTCACCTTTTCTTTTTATAACAACATGATATTTACGAGATTTTGGCGTTATTTGGAGTGTAATTATTTCAGATTTTTTAAATGCCTTACAATAGGAATATTTTATAATTTTATATTTACAAAGACAGCAATATTTTGATTGGGAAAAAAAATTAGATTAGGGCAGAATTAAGATTGATTTTCGTAGGAAAGGAAGGGAGCTACAAGTTTGGGACTCAGAAATTTGAATTGTAGAGAATTTGAAACAGTACGAGACAAATTTTGTGAGTTATAAACTAAGACTCGAAATTGAGAGGAGAAAAGCTAAATTATGGGGTTTTCGACTTTGTAAGTCCGGATTTGAGGCGTTCTACTGTAATCAGTCAGTAGTAATTGTAGTTTTGGTAAATGGTTTTGTTTACAGCCGTTCAGGAAGTCACATCGTGCCGACAAACGACAAACCAGCGCGTTCAAAATCAAGATCACCGAGCCATTCGCCCGTTAATAAACACCATAAAAGATCAAAGAAACACGCTAGGTCTAGGAGCAGGTCTCCCACGACTCGATCGCACAAAAAGTCCCATAAACGAAGGGCGAGTTACTCCAGGTCAAGGAGTAATAGTCCGCATGCCAAACAGTCCAGAAAAAGCGGCAGGTAAGAAGCAATTATAAAACAAATAATATGCATACGAAAATTTGGAACCCACTTATTTGTTCTCTGCAAAATAATTTAAATTCAATTAAAATTAAATTCAACACCAAAATACATATTTATAGTGCTGGCAACAAAAGAAGAGTATTCGAAAGAATGTGATTGTATTATTCAACAAATTAAATTTAGGCGGTAATTAATTATTAATTGTGTTTTGTACAAAATGTTGAATCGTTAAAAGCGTATAAGAAGCGGCACAAGAGACGTTATTGTATACAAGGATATGTGAAGAAGCAAAATGTAATGCCTAGTTCACACGGAGCACAAATTTGTTACCTGAAGAAGAACTTATACTGAAAATTTAAAGCCTTAAAAACAATTATGAAATTATATACCTACGTTATTTTAATAGATGAGACGTTAGTTATTAGTTAAAATTTTCCGGTACTTCTTCTTCAAGGAAGAAATTTGAGGCTCCGTGTGTACTAGACATTACAGTTTAAAGTGTCCTCTAATGTGAAAACATAAATTTTTTTGTACAATGCCTTTATCCGAAAAAAAAAATGCGCCGCCTATTTGATGACTCTATAAACGGCATAGCTCAACTTTAGTTTTCAGCACTATATTATCAAACGCAAACTTTAAATATTTAACTGCACGAACTGATTTTTCCATTTTTATTTTAAAATTAACAACAATCTCTACACAATAAATAATTACACCTTTGTGTCTTGTTCAAAGTCGGTTCTGTACACAATTTTTAGTTTTCCTATTTTCTAACTTAACTTTTGTCTTCAAATTAATAATCTCTACATCTGAACAACAATGAATTCACTCGTTTTTTATCTAATCACAAATACGCTTACACTAAATTCCTAAATTTTACTGGTGCGCTTTTGTTACTTTTTTTGTGCACTTTAAAATGTTTCAAAATCTGAACGGTGCTCTTTTGTTATACAGCCATGACAAAAATAAACCAGATGTTTATATTTTAATAGTTTGTTGTTCACAATTTGAAGATAAATTAGTTATACTGGTGGTAAATTACCGATTTATTTTAATTTTTTTCGCGTTTTCAGGGAAAAAAGGCACCGATCGAGGTCGAGAAGCCACGACAGAAGATCAGCTAGTTACGACAAAAACGATAAATATGATAAAGATAAAAGTGATAAATATGTAGATAGGCACGAGAGGGAAAAATACGACAAATATAATAACAAAGAAGATAAATACTCAGAAAAGGGTGATAGGTACTTAGACACTGATAAATACGATAAAAAAGACCGGTATAACGACAAAGACAAAAACGGGGACAAGAACGATAAATACAGCGACAAATACGCTAAAGAGGACAAATATTCTCGAGAAGACCGGGAGAAGGAAAGGTATAAGAAGTCAAAACATCGAGACGAGGACAGGAACGAAACGAGAGAAAGGTCGAAAGATAGACGAAGATAAAGACGTTAGTTAAATTTTATATTTGCTAGTTTTTAGTTTTGAGCCATGAAATCACGATTATCTTTATCCGAATTATACTTTCATGTCATTTTGACTCTTAATTTTTTATTGTAAATAAAATACCAAATGTACCTCTTAATGTAAAGAATAAATATTTTTACTAATATACATAACACAATCTAATTATTTATAAACAATAACCTTCCAATTATCTTCGGACACATTGTATCTCTTTCTTTTTTTATTATTGGGGCGAAATCTAAACTTTGTAACTGAAACATATTTATGAGTATTCAAAATAAACAGTTTTATGCAAAATACTTGTGGAAGCAAATGAATCATTGAAATTCTATAATTAGTCGTTTCAGAAATGGGACATCCATGCACTGTGAGCTTCTTTAGTTTCCTTAAATCTTTCAACTTAAATAAAGTATCAAAATTATCTATTTTATTGCCATGAAAATTTAAAATAATCAAATTTGGGAAACTTAAGATATCCTGCAACAAAATTTGATTACAAATTGTTAATTATTGTAATCTAAAAATTACAGGATCAATTTCGTGAATGTTGTTGAATGAAAAATCTATCCAGCTTAACTTTTCTGGGAAAGCTATCACTTCTTTACTAAATTGTTCAATTCCATGAGTAGTAGTTAAGAAATTGTTGTTTAACCATAAACTTCTTGTGATAAATGAATTTAATTTATACTTCGTAGGAGTTTTGCCAACACGGCCTTCGCGAGGTTTTTTAGGTATTTCGTCTGAAAAAGACGAATTTATTTAGAAATCATTCAAAAAAGCTGTTACTGGTTAACCGAAATCAGGAATTTGAAAACAATTTTTATTTAAAACCTGTTATAAAATAACTCCAAAATTAAAAACACTGATTTACATATCATTAATTTAGTCAAATAATCAAAACAATATTTGACATCCGAAATTAAATTCTTCTTTTTCGCTTATAAAGCGATTTTGATAAGTTTCGGTTAAACACAACAATTTTATATTAAAAATGTCATTTAAGTAAAACGTTTGCAAATAAGTGATGAATTAAGATATTACCTGTCAAATTTTCTAATTTTAAGAAAGAATAATCTAAGGGCATAGCATCAGATAATTCTCGTTTAATATTGAAATCTTCGCTGTCATCTTCCGCTTCTGGTTCTGAATCCATATTTGTACCATGGGGAGATGTCACAATAATGTTGCTACAGTAACAAGTGTTTTTTACCGATCGCCACCTTGGTAAAGGAAAGAGACGCTAAAAGTTAATCACTTTCTAGGTGCATACAATTCAATTTTAACAATTTTACAATAATATCTGGGAATGTGTGTATGTAAACTATTCATGTATAGACAATTACTAAATCAAACAGGAAATTATAAAAAGTTGAATTTAACTTTTTTTCACTATATGCATAGAATGCTCTACTTTCTTCTCCCGAAATAGAGAGGAAAATATACAGTATAACATGGATATTATTATAAAATGAAATATTGGAAAAAATCAATATTATATTAAAAATTCTTATTTAATAATGATATTCTTTAAAAAACATGCTCTTGTTTTCTTTTTCACATTTTGAACTTGAATTGGCTTATTGGCAATATAATAACAATTGCATTGCTAAACATCAAAGTTTACAAAACCTAATTTTCTAGCTTATCATGTTGCTGCTTTGAGTATCGTATAAATCGATTTTTGAAACATGTCGTGAAAAAATATTGTTTCTAGTTTGACAAATAATTATCATTACATTAGAAAGAGTTTATTTTGGCTACAAATGGTCAACCGGAAGGAGTACTAAACTCTAAACTGCATTTTCTGAATATATTTTTTTTGTAAATAAAAATAAAGAGTAATTTAATTTTTTATGAGCCTGCGTGAATACTTCTTACGTCTTCTAGTTTAATAGATAAAAGATTATGAATTATATTGATTTTAACCATCGTTCAGCTATGTAACTTCAATAAACATGAGATAGACACAAAATTTGACTTGTAGTTGTCAAATTAGAAATTATTTAAAGAATTAAAATATGGCAATATTAAATTTTTTCCTTGTTATATGTAAAAAACAAATGACGAGAGGTAACGTATTGTACACCTTTGATTTTTTACAATAGTTTATTTGAAAAATAAATATAAAAATATCTGTACAAAAACTATATTAGAAATCTTCAAACAAAGAATCTGTATCCACTCCGTCTAACACTTGCGTGAGAATTAGTTCTTCATCTGCAGATTTTTTTGAATTTTCTGTACTAACTTCGCATTTATTTACATGTGAAACAGTTGACAAATTATTTTCTTTGTTTGAAATATTTTTAAAGTTGAATTTATTCGGCGTTTTTGTTGTAATTTCTGGAGATTTTTGTTGTGGTTGTTTAAAATAAGGATTATTTGTTGTTGGTTGTAATTTCTGTAATATTTTTTGTGCTGTGTAACTGTGTTTTGTTTCTTCAATTGTTTTAATAAATTCATCTACAGATAATTCTTGAATGTTAGTCGTTTCAACTGAAATCCCGGTTTCTTCATGTTCTACTTCAGTGTATATCGTCACAATATTATTTAAAGTAATAGCTAAGTATTGTTTTTTTAAAGTAGATAAAACACCAACTTGTTTGAGTACAATAACAGATCCTGAAGTTAAATAATCGCAATATTCTTCCCACACTTCATGCAGCAACGTTGCCTGGATTTCTCCGGTTTGGTCTTTGAGTAAAATCATTGGATCTTTACTTGAACAGTCAACGGTTTGAATCACAGCTGCAAGAAACGGAGTTTTCTGCCCAATTAATTTTTTGGCGACGGCTTTAGATTTCGTCCATGATATTGTATATTTGTTTGGCAAACTTACGCGATTTGAAACGGCTGACCAATCTGACAACATTTTTATCCAAGGTTCTTTCCTAAAAGTGTCTTCAGATAACTGAGAACAAACAATCTCATCGGATTCCAAAGTTTTAGAAGTCGTGGACTTCTCTTCTTCTAGAGTTTTAATGTTGATGTGTTGCTTTTGTTCTGGTAGAATTCCAGCTGGTCCGGGGAATTTTCTTTGGACAACTCTTCTTTTTTCATTATTTTTATTTGCTGCAGGAGTACTGGGTTTAAGAAAATTTGTGTCTGGTTTTGTTTGGGATTTATTTTTAATAATTGATAAAATATTTTCTGTAGTGTTGTCATTTGTACAAACTTTCTTAATTGGCTGGTCATTTAAAGGATCCGAATTTCTTTTATTAGATTCAGAATTTGGAAAAGGCACATCAAAGGCATCTTTTAAAAAGTCCTAAAATTTGTTATTGTTAACTACGAAGTAGATTTTAAATAACAGATTATTACCTCATCGAAGTTAATATCATCTGATGTTTGAAACATAATTATTTATACGTAATTAAATATAATAATAAAGAAAATTTCATCATCTGTCAAGCTCCTTTTCAAGGTTATGATTTTGACGTTTGTTGTTATTGCGCCATTTTTTAAACTGTACATTTCAGTGGACCGAATTCTCTTAGTTAAAAGTGTCTTCAGTTTCGAATTCCATACCAATAATGATTACAATGATTAGAGTATAGAAAATAGAAGAAGTACTACCCAACTACTTGGGTGAGGGGAATGAAACCGTAGCACGGAAGGGGTTTTCAAGCGGCCCCTTCAGAAATGGGGCAGACAACTTCAATACAGATTTTCGCGATTTTCGGTTTTTACAACCCAAAGTCCTACAAAATAGCATTATATTTATAGTTTTACAAGAACCTATTCATATAATATAAAGAAAAAGATTTCAATTACATATAACATGAAAATATGGCTCCTGACCCCTAAAGAAATGGCGAATTGACAGTTATCAGCTGATGAAACTTGGCTTCTCTAATTTTTGCTCGCACTCCTTCTACAATACTTTCTATCATAAGATTATATACAATGTTTTTGTGTACGATGCGAAACTGCAATATCAATTGGGACTGCATTCAGCGCCACTCGGTGTTTGCTTCCCCAACTAGTTGATATGTAGGCAACTGAGCAGTACATGTTATTGGCAACCATATATGCTTTAAGTAATTTATTATAGGTACTTAGTTCAATTTATATTATGAAAAATAATTTCAAAAACAAATAAATTTTTAATACATAATTTATTTAAACCTTAATATTACATTTCCGTTTGTTAAATGCTCTAACTGCTCGGATTTTGATTTCTGATGATGTGATTCTATAGGTATATTCCATTTCTCACTTTTTTTTAGTCGTACTAAATTTATTAATAAGAAATCAAATGTTTTGTATGAAAATTAAAACCAATTAAATTATTATTTATCTATATAATTCGATTCTGTGGGAAATTTTTGAGAATTCGGTCTCATGGGATATTAAAATTTTGATATCCCACCCGATATTTTTATATAAAAAAATGTTGAAATTATGTACGTATACAAATGATAAGATTTAAATTGTAAATATAGGAAACACGAGAGTTGAAAACACATGGTTGGAGAAAAGATAACTTTCAAAATGTGGATTTTTACATTTTATTTATTTTTATAGAATTTTTCCGATCACAATTTTTAGGTGGTCAAAGTACCACATCACATACATGTAGCATTAAATACGACTTTCTTTGCGTCTAGGTGTAATATTTATACATACTTATTATAAACATTTCTAATATTAATAATTAACCTACAGAAAAAAACACAAGATTTAAATTAAAATATTATAATACACTGTGTTGTATATCCACCCCTGTAAATTTAACTTACATAAAGAAAAAAGTATATATTATTGCAGATTATTATGTCAGAAAGTAAACATGTAATGTAATAAAAATTATATTAGTGCGGTTGCTTAAATTAATTGGCTCCATAAACATTCTCATCTGAGTAAGCTATGTAGAGGAAGAAATCCTCTTCGTGGTGCTCCTGGTAGAGAGAGCCCATGGTAGCTGATGTAGGAGGAATGACATTGTTCACAAAGAAGAATAACGCGTCTTCTGGCCTCAAGTGAATCCTTTTACGGATCAAGAAATAGAATTGGCCTACGGTTAAGTCTGACGGGACCAAGTACTTCTTCTTGTCGAGATCTCCAATTCGAGCTTTCGGTGCTTTTTCTACGATGACCTAAACAAAAAAACTCGAGTCAATTCCTTTGTTCAATTTTCACTTCCAAAATGTGACATGGTTTATGATTTAAAAAAATGATTTTGTAGGTGTTGTCCTGTGACCTGTTGAGTAAAGTTTGGCCGTTGGCTTCTATTTTAGGGACCTTGGAGGTGAAGCAAATTGGAATACAAAGAAATGTTTGCTAAACATACGTGACCTTGGGTTGTCACGAAATATTTTCATAAAAACGTCTATCCAACAAATTGTCACTTTTATATAATGATATGCACTTAATGATTTAATTCTGTTAATTGTATTTATTTATTCCAAAAGTACAACGCATAAAATGGAAATGGCGAATAACCCGATTAAAAGGAATGTGTCATAATATTGCTTTGTACTTACAGGCACGCGATCTGGATATTTCCTTCTGATTTTTTCACCTTCGCCTTTTCTCTTTTCGAAGGGGTGTTCCTCCTTGTATTGGAACTTCATGTTCGATGTATATTACCAAAATTTTGCACAAGAAATCTGACTACGTTCTTTTTTATTTGTTATGACACAACAAACAATCGATGAACGTCAATGGCGACTATGAAAGTCGTACTAACACTTGTTCTTATTTAATTTGCAAACTTACCCCCCTCCAAAAATATTATTTCTTAATACATATTTAAATAATATAATATATATTGAGATATGATAAATATTACATTTAATTTTTCTGGCTTTTATTAATTATTGTATGTTATTGCTTTGATTTATTTAGTTCCTGGCGGGAAAATCCTTGGTACTTTATAAATTTAAAATGGATGCATTACACAAAATTTTTGTATATTATTATTAATTTTATTAAAAATTAATTTATGAGTATGCTATGCTTGTCAAAAATATTAGAAACCATGAATTCTTTTGTTTTAAAATTTATTTCTTATAATTTGTCAAAAAATTTCCACTTCTTCTATTATGGCTCAAGAAATGAGTCGCAAAATTAACCGTATTTTTGAAATATGTAAAGTAAGTAATTTAAACTATGTATAAATGTTTTTATTTAATCATAAAAAATTACATGACAGCTTAGGTACTACTCCAGTAAAGCTACAACTCCAATAACAGTAACTGCATGTAATAAAACGGAAAACAATAAATCAAGCCCAAGTGAACAGAATAATGAAGTAAAACAACCTTCAGAAACTAAGAAACAAGAACAACCAGTAATCACATCAGATTTAGAAAAAAATGAGTTGCAATTACGACGAAGATTTGCAAAATCAAGCACTCAAATTGCTCTAACACAACCGTTAAAGCTTCCCAGACTTGCAAATCCATTTCCTGAGCCAGTGAAAACGTTACCCAGTGACACGGTTGCAGATGATGAGAAAGCTCGGCTCATGCATGAACAAGTCAAAATGGAAGCTCGATATCATTTACAAATGCAGCAAGAGAAAATGTTGCAAGAGAAATTTAATAAGATGAATCAAGAACAGAACTCACAGAACGAAAATACGAAGAATGAAAATATGCAACAGAATGAAAGACATAATACACAACAACCTTACGGGCAATTTCAGAATAGTATGCCCCAAAATAATATGCAACAACAACCTTATGAGCAATTTCATAATGGTATGCCTCAGAATAATATGCAACAATATCCCCACGAGCAATTTCAGAATAGTATGCCTCAAAATAATATGCAACAGCCTTATGAGCAATTTCAGAATGTAATGCCACAGAAAAAGATGAAAAATAAACAACCAAATTATCGAAAACCCAAAGACTATAATGAGTTGCAGAACGAACAAATTGAAACGCAACAAAATAGTATCCCAAATCAGCATCAACAAAATGGCTTCCAAAATCAGCAACAATACGACAACGGATATCAAAACCAACAACAGTTTAATAATGGATTTCAAAGTCACTCTCCCCAAAATGAATTTAAGGATGGAAACAATATGAGTAGTGAAAATAAAAGCAAGAGAACGCGTTCAAGAGGTGGTAGATCAAGACAAGCGCGACACGTGTGCTATTCAAGACATTCTAGAAGACAGGCACACAGACAGATTTCTACAATGTCTTTTTGTCGGCTTTACTCTACAAAATCTCCCATACTTAATCCAGACATCATTCCAGAATCAGAACAAGCTGATTATATTTTAGAGCGCTTGAAAACTTTGTATCCAGAATACAAATCTTTGAAGAAACCCGTCTTCATTTCTGGGAGTGAAGAAGAAAGAGAATTTATTCAACACATTTTAAGATTACTTGGAAAACACAAACTTGAAGCACAAACTATTAAAAAAACTAGTGCTCCATTCCCATCTTATTCTGAAATTAAAACTTATGTACACAATCAGAAACAAAGTAAAAAACCATTTGAATATGGAAACTTTACTAGTGAAAAAAATCATATTCGATACTACCACACAGATAAAGATAATAAACCAATAAGTGTGTCATATCCAGGCGTTAAAAAAAATAAGAAGAATTATTATGTGCCCTACAATCCAAAAAAGAAAATTCCAAAAAAGCAGGAAGCACCATATCCAGCTTATTCCGAAGTGAATGATGAGTACGATGAAAGTACATTTCTAAATCAATGGAGACCAGATACAACATTCAATAGAGAAAAAAAGTACTATACCACAACTACTAATAATACAACAGTAGACGTAGAAAAACAAGCAAAGAAGAAACCACCGTGTAAATGTCCCTTCCCACCGCTTCCAGAGTGTGATTACGAAGAAACTGCCAGAAAAAACGCCGAAAAGAAAAAACGGCAAAGAAGATGTCCTAAAAACAAAAAATCTGCGGCCTCTTCCGAAGAAGACAGCACTAAAGTCATCAGTAAAATAAAAACCTGGTTAAATTCCTATAAAATAAATTCGGAGAACATTAAAATTATTCGTTCTCCAATAGATCTGGAAGGAAGAGAAACTTACGTCATAGAAGTTGATGAAGCAAATGAAGTAACCGCCAAAGAACTTTCAAATTTGGAAGAGAAACCGCCAGAAAAAAAAGAAGCTAAAACTACAGGAGCTAAACCTAAAAATATGCCCTTCCAAAACATAGATTACAAAACAAATGAATGTGAATTAAGTCATGTTACTGAACTATCTGATAAAATACCAGTTACAGTTAAAAATATACCGGGATTTAACTCCAGTCATGAGCCTGACCCTATTGTAGCAAAACCAGAAACTAAAAAGACTGAACCTGTTAATTCTATATGTTTAGTTCCTGTGAAGGCTTCAGAAATTAGAAAGGTTGAAAATTTGGAAAAAATCAAACACATTTTAGGGCGAAAGACAGAACCAACTAAGGTTAACGTAGTCAAAGAACATCTTCAAATCAAACCCAAAAGTAAAAAAGGTAAAAGGAATACAATAATTGAAGAAGATGTTGTACAATGTAAAGTTGTAAATTCTAACGTGTATAAATTAACAAACTTTAAACCACCAAAACCAAAACCTAAAAAACCTACTTTAAAGAAATATTCATTAGATGATTTTGATTATTTTAACACAAGAATTGATAACAAATGCAAAGAAATCAAATATCGAAATGATTTGCCAGCACCATGTCCTATCATTAAACCTCACGCGTATTTAGCGCCGAAAAAAGACAAGAAAGAAAAAAAACCTGCATGTGAAAAGAAAAAGAAATGCCGATACAAGAAGAAGCGGAAATTACCAAGATGTGAAGATGTACCTGGGAACAAAACTAAAACATGCATGCCTTTCTACATTTCCGAACTAGACAATAAAAATATGAGTGTACAAGAATACAATTCTAAAGCAACTTTTTGTAATTTGAAGTCTGAAGATGTTGATGTACTTGCAAATGAATCTCTTCGGGAAAGTCATTATGAACCCTTTAAATTAAAGCCTCAATTCTGGAGAAAGTAAATGAAAATGTTCATTTTTTCATGTAAATGTAATCAGTTTTTTACAAATTTCAAATAAATAAATTGTGCAATTGTCTTAACTTGTAATTATTTCATTCAATTTAAAACTTAAATTTAGCGGGATGGGAATAAAAAGACTTGTTTACTATACTCAATAATGTTATACTTTATTGTTTTATATTATATCTATTTATTATAGTTTACAGTGGTGAACAATAATACAACAAAGTTTAATGCTTTCTTGTAGTTTTGCTAAAATAAACTCATATTTAGTAACATTTTCATGGTAATATTTTATACAGTAGTGTAAACCAGGCTTGTTGAACAACTCGGCTTATCAGTATGTGCAATAAAGATGGCGGATGTTGTTAGTATAGAAGAGCTTACAAGGTAATGTTTTCACTATTTTTATTAATTAGATCAGTGTAATTTGCATTTTAATTACATTCGGTGATTACCAAACTGTACAGTCTTTTGTTACGGCAAGTGATTTCACGTTGTTAACTTCTTGTTATGTATGTTTTGCCTCATTATTGACTTTTCGCTCCGTACTTACCTGCTTACCTGGCAAAATGACGTAGCGGCTGTAAAAATTACATATAATTAAATAATTAAGAATTATAATAAACAAAACGGTTTGTTTACACCTATTTCTTGAGTCATGTGTTGTTATCATACTCTCATTTTATTATTTCATCTGCTACTGACTGTCTTTCCATGACTATTCGATATCGCTCGCTACATTATTATTATTTGTTTTTGCGTACAATATTATCTACATTTGTAGAAATAATTTATTAATAACTGTTAAGTACGTACTTTACCTGTTATTTAAAAAAATCGTGGCCTTCAATCATGCTTTTTGTGTATTTGTGACTAAGGAAAATTTTTAAAAAATTGTTTCTTATACAATTTTTTCTGGAATGTAATAAATGTTAATAAATTATTTAATTTATACCGAACTGATTACTGTAAGAAAAATATAGTTGTTATAGTCCACAAATTATGTTTTAAGTATTAATATTAATGTCAAATGTTTAAATTAATTATTACAAAATTTTCAAAACAAACATAAAAACTGGTTTAATATTTTTTTACCTTGACTTCATTATAAATTTTTTCATCTTAGTGAACTAAATAAATTACTTATTATTTATCCTTGTTTATGTATTATAATTTCATTTATAAAATGGTTTTATTCCGATGAATAATTAATAATGTTTAATTTTCTTAAGTACAAATAATTTCTTTTTATTTTAGCAATATTAAGTAGATGTGGATGTACGTAAAATGTGTTAACTGTTGTATGTTGAAAAATTAAAATAAATTTAAATAAACTATAAATTAACATTTTTATAACAATTAGAATACGTACTCATAATGGACAAAAGGAAACATCACGGAAAAAGGTCAAAATGCCAGGCTTTGCATATTTTGGGTATAAATTAAAATAATTTTGAATATAATTATTGTTTTTTTATTTATTTGTTTATAAAAATACATTCATCATTGTTTTTATCTTATTTGTTATTGTTGGAAACAAAATAATATTTAAATATTTCAATTGTTTATTTCCCGTCATTTTTAATTATAGATAACCATTAAAATTTAAAAAGTATTGTATAATTGAAAAAAAAATTTATCCATTATTTTGATGACGTCAGGCACCCTAAAATATTAAATATAACATCGTTAAATATTCCTAATGTATAGTATTTCTTTTAAGTATTCTATAAATATTAATATTTCATGTGATAAAATTGTTACGAAAACAACTAAAATGGAAATCGAAAGTGGACAAAAAAATTAGTTCATGGTTCAATTATTGTGACTACTGTTTAAAGTCGATGACGAACCTAAAACAAAAATTGTTTAATAATATTTACCATGCTACGCTGTGTAAAATATTTCAAATAATATTTTAATTGTTGTTCTTCATTACCAGTATGAAAATATGTAGTACTAATGACTTACATTAATAATGGTCAGTCATATGTTTATTTCATCGATAAATACACGATACATACGAGACTACCACTTGTTTTGTGATTATATCTAAATGTCATTCGCTATAACAGGAAGAGTGTGTAATAATAAAGGTTTTGAAGAGAAAAAATATTTTTCAAGGTTAATTTTTGTCATAAAATTTCTCTACAATGCAAATAACAATTTGTATCAGCAACGATTTAATTTTGACTTTTACGTTAGAAAACAATTTCTTTCAAAATAAGTGTTTAATTACTAATAAAAATTAATTTAGTGCCAGATTAAAATTGTTTTCAAAATAACCAACTTACTCAGTTGTAATCAATGAAAAGAAATCAAATCAAGATACCCGTACATCTGAAAACAAACTAAAGCAGATGTAGAAACAAATGTTCTTTTGTCTGTTGCTATGCTTTAACATCGACAACTTAAGTCAAACTAATATCGTTTTCCATAATAAGGAATTCCAATAATGATAAGACTGGTTGTTGGCTTACAACGCAGTTGATAAGACGTTACGTATATAAATATTCTTATCAGAAGAAATGACAGTGATAAGAGAGATTTGCCTTGTGCGAGTCGGATTTTTTCCTATGTTTGTTCAACTCAAAACTTTTATTTTTAAACGAGATTTGTTTAGTCATTATTTGTAAAAACTTATTTATGTTACAATGTAGAGCAAATCATAAATTTCAGATAAAATGTTCTTCCTATAAAAACAGACATTCAGATTATTAAACTCAAAATTATATACATATAAATTTGTAAAAAGTATCTATAAACAACAACGCTATTTTTATTTTCACATTTTGTATTCTAAAAATTGAAATACATACCGGAAATTATAAAAATTGAAATCCAAATTCTGTTCATGTATTTGCAAAATTGCTTATATGGTACCACAGTCATATTTCGTAGAAAAAGTCGTTATCAGTGTGTTAAAGAATATAAAAAAAATGTGCATAAATTGTTATTTAGAATACGATTTTTTTTATGTAAAATATTTTTTATGTATAAAAATATCATAATACGTTTTTAATTAAAAAAATGAAGTCTATGAATAAAATTACAAAAATTTTGTTCAGTTTTATACAATATCGTGAACACTCTATTTTTACATAAAGTTTGAAAAATAACGTAATATCTTGAGTGAATTTTTTATAAGAAAGCAGTAGATGTCGCTTCGGAGGCAGCCGTTTTTACAGCCATTAAATACGAATTTTAAATTTCGTGGGAATCTTTGCATTCTTATATTCGTACTATGTATAATTACTTTGTTTCTGAAATGAAATATTGGATGAAAAATTCATCACAAAATAGGTATGAAAATAAATTAATTGATATACCTGAAGAAAACACTTCAAATGTTACGCTGTAGTAAACTGGCTTGTGCTGTGATTGGTTAAAATTTGGAGCCAATCTAATCAACATCCTTTTTTAAAAAATAAACTATAACATATTTAAAGCGATACTTTTATTTTAATTATGTTATCTACTCCGGAAAAAATATATCCCCATTATTTTAAATTTGGTGAATTACAGATTCATAATTCATTCTTTTCGGCCAATCACAATCGTAAAACCAGAAATCAATTATTTTAAATCTTTTGACAGCTGACGGTATAGTCATTTGTCATTGTGTATATGTATGTGTCGTTTTTTAAAATATTTATGCGTTATTTCTAAATTTACAGGAGTAGAAAAAGTGCAGTATTATATTCGGAATTAAGGTCATTATTCACTCGGATGATTTGCATCAATAATAACTATCATAATCCTTTATATAATAACATACGATTATGTACAGTCTACAATCATTATCTGTAGAAATTGTTTGTAAAAAAATAGTTTGTTTATAATTTTTATTCATTAAAATATCCTCCCAAAGTTTGAGAATATCAACTTTTTTTTTAAATGTACGGAACAACTGAATAATTTCTTATATTTGGTATGTTTCGATAAATATTTCAACGTTTTTAAAAACCAATACATCTCCAAACAATTTGCGATTTATTTCCGTGTTTAGGCATAGACATTAATAGTATATTCCGAAACTACCAACCAAAGTAACCGCAACAACAAAACTGGTTATTTTGTGGTTATTTAAATTTCTGGTAACTTTCAGAATGCTGCGGTTAATCTTACACATAAGACATGTATCTGTAGTTGTCAGTTGATTGATCTATTATTTGACAGTGAATATTTTTATAAATTATATTTATTTTCTTTTTTGTTTCGTACATAAAAACATAACTTTTTATTTGTATTACACAAAAATCCATTAATTTTGTATTTCATGAAGGCAATACAAATATAAAGTAAAGGGCTCGTTAACCTTGCCAGCTTTTTAAAAATTAATATTGTATAACTATCATTATGCTGTAAAAATAATATAAATGTAAAAATAAAATTAAATATTTAAGTGACGTATGCAGCACTATGTTTGACGCATGCACATTGATAGTAGTGACATTTGTTTTGTGCTAGTGACTCTTACTTTTGTTCAGATTATACCTAGGTATAAGTATTGTTTTGAAAATTTGAATATAAAGATAGTCCGGTACGAAACAAATTTTTATCACAATGAAAACTAAAATAATATTTCACAACTTTTGAAATAAGTATGGATATTATAAACGTTACCTGATTTTCAAATAATAACCTCCACATAAAAAATAATTATATAAAAGATAAAAATAACAAAATAGCACAAACAAGATGTAAACATGATTTATTTTAAATTGAAAAATAAGTGATCCGAATTCAAAAGTATAAGTCAAGGTATAAGTTAGATTTGATCCAATTGGGAAGTATAGCGTATTTTATCTAGATTGCCCTCCAAAGTGATATTCTACATTTTATTTCACCCAAAGATGCCTAGATTTCTCAAAAAATGAAATTTTATACAAAAATGACGTCAGTCTGGCTCGCGGAGAACGTATCGTCTATCTTAACCAGCGCGCGCTGGGTTCCCATGACAACAGAGAAGCGTGTGGTATAATGCTTCAAAATACAACCTACGTTCAAAAAGTCAGGTCTCACCATCCCTTCTGCGCAAGCGCATATCTCACTTGTGACGTCAGTGTGGCTCGGAGATAATGCATTAATTATAAATAATTGGCAACATAATTTTAACTTTCAATTACATTTTAAGTTATAATTATTCATATACTTACGACTAAAATATATTTCACATGTAATTTCAACCACGCTAAACTTCCCCATTGGCAAATTGAATACGCAATAAACTCTGTATTCGAAAAGCTCAAATCACAAAAATTTTATACATAAATTTTTTAAAATATATAAAGCATACACATATATTTTGTATGTATACTATAGGAAATGAAATCGTCTTAGAATCGAATGTAAGGTATTCAGATGACTGTATTTAAGGTGTTAAATGATACAAATTTCGTGTCTATTAAATATCATTTATTAAATGTGAACACTCTACATCGAAACGTGTTACCTTCACGACAACTCGTTGTTCTTTCAAACATACAAAAATTCTAAACTTAGTGAATGTTAAGTGGATCAATATATTGCGACAGGTTAGTTTTAACCCTGATCACAGAATAGTTACATAAAAACCTATTCTGTGCCCTGATCACAGAATAGGTTTATACAGAAGCGACAGTAAGACAGAGAAGCGAAAATTAGAGAGAGATGGGGAAGGTGCACAAATTTAAAGGGCCCATTGTTTAAAATCGGAAAGTTTCCTCACATCTGAGAGAGAGATAGGGGAAGAGCACAAATAGACTGCATTAGTGTAACGGTCATTTTGTGGCACCAAATTCAAACTAAAACCCTAAATCGCCTCTGCCGATTTATAAGCCCATGTTATTCTTATGGGAATAAAAATATGCTATCTTTAAACTGCTCGAAAGTATTATAAAATGCAAATCTTAACTATTAAACCTTATAAATACTAATCTCTAATGTTTTATCTATCTTCTAATGTTATATACACATCCAAAAAACATAATATTATTTATTAAACTTCAATTTAAACAGTAGGTGCAAATTTCTGAAAACGTATGTCGTAGCTGTCTTAGTATTCAGTAGAACCTGCCATTGGCGTTTTTAACCTGCTGCACCAAGTAAGGACATATGTTACTATTTGCGATACTACTTTCTTTAAAATCAAAATTTTCTTAATTTATTCATTTATTTGTACTTTTTCTGTACGGAAAGCAAAGAGTAATGTTTTGAAATATAAAAAAAACCCTATGTTATAATTAAGAATCGCCAAAATGCTTTAATATCGTGAATTGAAAATGTACTCCCATAAGAAATGCATACACTCAGATTTGAATTAGGGTTTCGCGCCAAATGTAAATCTTAACCTCACTAACGTGGTCTATTTAAAGGTCTACACAATGCTTCAAGGTCATAGAACTGACTAGCGGAACATGAAAGGTACCGACATGGAGTGTCTCTTCTGTGTGTAGCTATTCTGTGTCCTAATCCTAAGAACCTATTTGGAAGGGACGCCACTTATGCACACTTGAGGACATATATCTTGCAGAACTGCGTAGACGGCGCCAAAATATACTGTTGGTTACATATGCAATTATATTTATTTGTTTCGAATTATGTCTTCCGATGAAAGTATAATATAAATACCAACGTCTACATAATAAACGTTTGAAATTTAAATATAATGTTTATTAATATTTCGTTTAATATGACACCAAATAATTTTCCTTGTATCCTATTACTAATAACATAAAACCAGAAAATGATAAAATAGATATACAGGATGTTCGTTTTATTATATAACCATTGGGTAGGTTAAATTGTGACAAAGTTGCCACATTAGTTGACCATTTTAATGACTTTTTTTGACTTATAACTTTCTTGTTTTAATTCATATAAGTTTTAATTTGCACATTTTTTTACGAGGAACTGATAGGGCCCTCAAAATTTAGAACACTTCTCGAGTAGTTCATTCTAACTTTCAATTTTCATACGATCCTCAAAGTTATTTTTAGTACTGTTAAATAGAGTTTTTTTTTCTCTTCCTAATGATATAAACAACATGCACATTAAAATGAAAATAAACTAAGATATTTGAAAACTATCGATTTTATTCATTTCAGTCAAGTGTGCTTTGGAAACAAAATTGAAAATCTATTGTTTCAAATTAATTTTTAACATTCCAATTCAATATTCGTGAGAATTTCCTTAAAACAGAACCAAATACGTCGTATCCGGTTGTAGCCTTTTTTGATAAAGTTGAAGATATGTTTCTAAAGTAATCTGCTTATTTCTGTGACCAACATATTAAACTCCTAATTAATGAACTGATTAGTCAAAATTTTGTTTGAAACAAAAGATTTTCGATTTTATTTCCAAAGCACACTTGACCGAAATGAATATAATTAATAGAAATTTTATTTTAATATTTATGTGTTTTATATCACTGGAAAGAAAAAAAAGATCTCTATTTAACAGCACTAAAGATAACTTTGAGCCCCATATGAAAATTGAAAGATAGTATAAATTTTTCGAAAAGTTTTCAAGCTACAAATATTTTGAGTCAATTTCTCGTAAAAAAATGTGTGTAGAAGTGTAAACTAGAAACTTGTATGAAATGAAACCAGGTTATAAGTCAAAATCAATTTTTTGCTCATATCTAGTGATCTATGCATTTTTTCGGAAAACAAATACATCATAAAAATGGCCAACTAATGTGGCGACTTTTCCTCAATTCAAGTAACATCGTATCTCTTACGGTTCTCTAAATCCCAATGATTAGCCTCTTAAAACGGTCACCCTGTATTATAACTGCATATTTTAAATCCAAATAAAAAAAAATAGGTCTTCCATGGTTCAACAACAATCAGTTATAAGTTTAAAAAACCACAAGATAAAAGAAATTTCCTTGTAAAAAGTAAATAAGCTTTGTAACTCTCACAAAACTTGCTTTTGACATTACTGTTAATTTTTTTGAGGTTACAATTTTAAACTAAGTATAAAAAATTTTATCTCAAAAGATGGAATGTATTCAACTTTACCAGATCAGCAAGTCCAAGAACTTATAAAATATTTTTTTCTGAATTGTATGTGGTTATGCACATTAAAAAAGTAAAACTGTACTGTTTATTAGTAACAGTCAGGGCATTACTGGTGCTAATTGCTTTAACGGTACAATTTTCCTAATATTTGTTCGCTAATTTTCACTTCGATTCTATATCTGAATGTTTAGTGTATCATGTGTCGTTCTGTGCAACACACCTATGGTAAAATTACGTTATTTTTTCTTTACTATTTATTTACTGTAGTCTATTTTTTTTATAAGAACGAAGTAGATTTTGTTGGGAATCTTCGATGAAATTTTTTATTATATTAATAGGTTAAAGCGTTGATTGAAAAATATATAAATAGGCAAGCTTATGAAAAAATTCGTTTCACTTACATAACTGTGTGTCTGGTTGCATTTTAGTTAATATCAGGCGTTTCTGTCGAATATTATAAAAAAGAACAAACGTCAAATAATGAATAATACAAATTAGTCCCTTTTAAAATATACCAATGAATTATTGAAAGAACCATTTTAGTAGATACCAAAAGATTCAGTAAATATGTAAAACAGCTTTATTTATCTGATATTTTTGTCTGTTTAATTCTGCAAAGTGCAAAGTAGTTCATGGAATCATGAACGAGATGGCTCTGTTGAATCTGATTCCAAAACAGCGGTACGCAAAAACATACAGGCTTGCCTATCTACATATTTTTCAATCAACGGTTAAAGAAAATTAATCATCACTTTGTATTCCTGAAAAAAACACTCCAAATGTTTCGCTTTTGTAAACTTGGCTTCTGTGCTGTGATTATTTTTTTTTATATAAAAAATAGACTGTACAGGCCTCTTGTGGTGTATTCTCCATTCCAGTTATAATGCATCTGTAATAAAGTAAATCTCTTACTCCTAGCAGTGGGTAATAAACTTTGTGTGATATATATTTATTTATGTTCTTTGTTGCAGGATTTTGAACTAATGTACAAACTTGGTACTTTGGAAACCAATGGACAAAATCAAGATGCTACTCAGTGCAATAATAGGGATGTATTTACTGGACATAACGTAAATAATTCTTCTTGCAATTTGGTAAGTTGTACAAAACTCAAATCTAACTTCAGAAATCATGTCAGAAATATATTTTATAATATAGTCGTTCTGTAATATTGTGTCATGCCATCAATATATTTAACCTTTTAAACCACGCTTTACCTAATTTATATGAGACAAAACAAAGTCGGTTTATACTTATCGTCTTACTAGGTTGTTATGGAACAAATAACGTTCAACGAATAACAATCGTTAAGCTATCAATAACATTTCACGTGCTGTTACAATATGTATTTATATATTAAGGGCTATAATTTTGATTATACCCGTGGTACATATAACGTTTTATTTCATTTTGATACTGGAAATGAAAAAAATCTGTAGGTATATTTTCCATGCTGTGGTTTCTTTATAGATTGTTGACATTGTTAGATTATTTGTTCTTAATAGTTATTTATGGTACAAGTGTGTTACATTACAGATGTCATGTGGGAAAAGTTTAGCTCACGAGTCCGTTAGGCCGAGTGTGGTATTTTTTCAAGTGACTTAGGTAATTAACACACGTGTGCCCATACAACATTTTATCCAACTTATTTTAATCATTGATATAAAATACATATAAGATTTTTGACAGATGGAATTTCGAAATGACATTTAGGAACAAAATAGTGTAGAGAAGGTTTTATAACGTAGTTACTATGATACGAACCAAAAAACAGTGAGCTAAATATATTAGTGACTTATGACTTACTTTATTTATCTAAAAACAGCAAACTTATATCGTTATAATTACACGGTGTTGGATAAACAAATTTAATATAACCGAAGTGTACTCTCAAATATATATGGAACGTCACGTACTGATTATTCTGAGGAAATATTAATGGAATTTAAGGTTACCCAGACCTACTTGGTTTCTAAAAATTCAAAAAATTTATGTGAGAAGGTATTTAAAAAGTTCTGTGAATGCTAAATACTTACTTAATCAAAATTAAAATTTATTGTATTGTTTAAAATTTATTCATTAACTACAATTTTAATTTGTTTGAGTAACTATTGCTTATTAACTTTTTACGCCCTCGGGCGATAAAAGTTAAATTACACCTGCATTTCAGGGCGTATAAACAAGTTTATGATTCTAAAATGAAATAAAACATCTTAAACAACCCGCTAACGGTACTGATTTTGAGTGAAATAATGATCTTATTATTCCACTAGTGAAATAATGGAATCAATAAACAGAAGTAGAAAAATAACTATTACAATACTAGTCGTTTTACGGTAACATAGGATATGCTTTATCAATTAAAAGTCATTGTATTATACAATTATACAGGTTTGCACAATTTCTGCAAGAAAATATGGCAAAGATAATTTTATTAAAATTAAAATTCTGTTGTCATAGGGCAAAATATATAAATTTAAATATAGAATTTTCAACGTCTGCTAACAAAGGCGTATAAAAAATAGTTTGAAACACTGACGTAAGAGAATGAAATTTTTATTACTGTATTTATACAAAAAAAACTACTAATGGAATTTGAAAACAATTAGTGATTTTTCGTTTTATCATATTTTACATATACTTATGACGTCAATTTTGCCTTTTTAATTCATTATTAATAGAACATTTATCATTATTCATACTTTAAATATTTATATTTAAATATTGAATACTTATTAAATTACAAGTTATTATTTCAAGGTAAATATTTGAATTTAAAATTGAATGTTTTATAAATAATATTTGAATATTTCCCTCGAATAATTTTAACTAATCAGATTACAGTATTTTTTAAATTTCGACCAATGAAATCGAATATCAGTAAATACAGGGTGTCCGATTTAAGAAGGTAACCATTGGGGCAAAGTTTGTTTCAGGAAAACAAAAAAAATCATTGAAATGGCCAACTAATGTGACAACTTTCCCCAATTTAACCCAGTTCGTATCTCTTACGGTTCTGAAGATCCCAATGGTTAGCCTCTTAAAACGGACAACGACATTTGACGTTTATCGAATATATTAATATCATAAATGACGTTTATAAGACAGTTTAAAATATATATTAAATATTTATAGGAATACATTATATATACTTAAGGGGAAAATTTTCTCTAGAAATATTCTCACTCTTGTATGGCAAATAAATTTGAAAATTTCACATGTACGTGTGATATATCCTGACTCGAAACGAAAATATTAATAAAAATTTTGTTTCGGTTATCGGTAAAGGTTTTTTGAAAATATTATATTGTTTCGGTTAAAATGAACAAATAAATTTAGGTTTCGATAAAAATTTTAAGTTGTTTTAAATAAAAGTATAGTTACTTTTAAGATGATCCTAAAATGAAAATTGCGCTTTAAAATATAACTATTTAATCATTATTATATTAATTACACTAGCATTTTATAAAAATATGTAATATTTATGGATAACATTTTCAGTTTAGTACAATATTTATATTTATACTGGTTTTTAGTACCGATATTTTTCCGGTTTGGTTATAGAATAAATTTATTTTTCGTATCGGTTTTCGCTTTCCATATTTGAAAATAAAATACAGGTTTCGGTTTTCAGTTACGGTTTCAAAAAACGAAATATATCGGTGTGGTTTTTGGTTATGGTTTCGTTACATTTCGAGTTCCCTGGGTATAACTATTGAATACTACGATAATTACTATTTATTGACAAAAAATACTGCTATCATTAATTTTACAAGTATTATCTTTTAATTACACAAATAATGTTGTTTGATTAAAAGTTTGTCAATGAATTATTTAAAGTAAATATGTACAATATAATTTGAAGTAAACTTCATAGACTAATGTCAATAAACTACAATCATGAATACAACTTTATCCGTAAATAAATAATTGTTTCACTTGCTACCTAATTACTATAATAAAATTTAAGTGTATCAATTTAAGCTAAACTACGTGTTACATGCTTATTTACATGCTGAAATTTATTTAACTTTATTAAGTAATTGATGCACTTTAAGCCCAAAATATTTATTTTTATTTTTTAAAAGATTTCATCTTGCCAAAAAAAATAAAACAATAGAATGTAGTGAAAATATTAATTCTTAATTATTGTATTTAAAATTTAAATTATTGTATAAATTAAATAGTACCGTGAGTATTTTTAACGTGAAACAAGGGATTTATCATTTATTTGCTTGTCCCATTTAAAATTAAACATATGGAACGAATTTGACATTTGCTTTTTGGGTTATAATTTTTTTTGACAGGTCTATGCCAAGTGCAACAACAGTTTTAGTAATCATTAATAACTTTAGAGGAAATTGTAGAATAGTAGAATGGGAATTACAAAAGAATTTCACAAATTCATCCATTAACTGCTAAGCAATGACTCAACCTGCTATAAAACTTTTGAATTACATACGATGATATTTGGGCAATTGTAATATTTTAAGAAATGTTTTGATTTTTAACTTTTAATTCACTAAATTTTGGAGAGGTCACCTCACCAAAAGAATCTAGATATGTAAGATCGAGTGATCTAGTAGACCATTATACTATTCTACCATTTCCTCTAAAGTTATTAACAATTCTTAAAATTCTTGTTGCTTTTGGTGTAGGCCTGTCAGAATAACCCAAAAAGTAAATCTCAAATTCGTTCCCTATGTTTCATTTTAAATGAGACAAGCACATACACATATATAATTACATTGCTGTCAATCAAATATGAAGTCGTAACCAGGGATATAATAAATCTTCATGTTTCACGTTAAAAAATACTTACATAAGGGATTATGATAGTCATTATTCGCGAAGATGAAATTTACATGAAAAGCCGTAGAGTGAATAATAATAAAAACGCATAAATACTACACCAAAACACCGGAATAATGCATTTGCGGTTTAAAAACACATCGGAAAGGGGTTAGTTTTCGTCCGATCGAAAAAAAAATATTAATACAACACGAAAGAGAAACTGACTTTTGTTTTTTAGTTCGAGCACACCTATCATTATAGTTTAATTTTTTAATATATCAGAAAATAGTACTTACAAATTATAGGATTAATAAATAATACGATTGTAATCTATCGATATGAAATATTTGTTTCATCATATTGTGTACTTCCTGTATATTTAATAGAGATAATAACATTGCGGAAATACTCATAAAAAACAAAGCCACAAGTAAAAAAAATAATAAAAGTTTGACAAACTTTCTATTAATATACCTTTATTCAAAAAATGTGTAAAAAATCATTTAAAGTATATTTACAGTAAAACATTTTGTCTTAAATAATCATTTAATCATATTTCATTCTCTTTGATGTTAAATCTCACACCTCCCATAACTAAAACTATTCATTTTATTCAGAACCCACTTTTATCTGTAACTAATCAATAATCGTTGACATGGTTCAGTTATATAGTACGTCCAACAATGTATTTGAATAATTAATTCTAATAACTTGGACAGATCCACTATAGGGTTGTTTTTCCAAGATCGATTATTGCGCATATGAATAGGCTCCTCCCAATTTTTTTATTTTGTTTTTCAAAAATAGACGTTCGTGTATGAATATTTTTCATATTTTTATTTTCGATGTAAGACAACGTCAAATTTTCTGCGCCATGTTATATGTTTGTCTCTCTCATCTTATATGTCCATCTCTATTGAAGAACTAATACGCCACAGCTAAATAGCGGTAAAACTTTATAACTTTATAATTTATTATATGTAAGTGAACTATATACACTATATTTCCTGCAGTATCCTCACGTCGTCAATTTCTGCTGCAAGAATTATTAAACTTTTATCTTGCATCTTTGTCGTAAACGCATGGCATAGTTGAGACTTTTATTTCTGCATCTAACCAACGACAAATAGGGCACGAGCGCGCTGCTGTCGTTTGGGCCCAAATACCTCAGTGGCCATGGTCCAGAAAAGAGCGGGAACTTTAAATAGACGTCATGGACAGGGATAGCGATAAATTTAATACGGAAAAATATATATTGACAATAGTATATGTAATACCACTAGTAACTAGAATTTTACTTGAAATTGTGCAGGAAATGGAGTGTACTTTTTAAGTGAAATTAATTTGTTAATATTGTTTTGTAGCAAATTATTGAAAACTTATTCAAAAACGTTGAATTTGAATATGCGAGAAGAGCCCATTAAAGGTTATGGCGGGAAAAGTAGCTAATTTAATTAATTAATGTAGATACATATCTTTACATTTAGTTTGTATGAATAAATATAATGTACTTGTATTAAGAATTATGTGTTTATATTTTCATAATTAATGCTTTTTGCTATAAAAATTGTCGGTCTGTGAATGAGAAATTTGTGGTTTCATAAGAATAACACTGAAGAGGCTTTTAATTTTTTATAAGAAGCGTATCGTATTCGACGTAAGAGCACTTAGTATTAGAAGTATGTCCCTTCTGGGATTAATAATGCTTATATGGAGATCTAGAGAATAAGTATAGCTACAAAAATTAAATCGGTTTGAAATCACGGACTCGTTTTTAAGTAGGATGAAATAGAATTTTGATTGGACTAAAATTGATAGTCATTCAAAAATAAATTAGGACCACTGCAATCATGTCATTCGATTCTACAAACTTTTTACATAAGTAAAGCAAAATTTAAAATTTGTGTACTGGTTCATGATTAAAGAGCGGATTATACGTACTAAAAAAGTGTCAAAATATACATGCAATAGGCATTAAAAAATCACCAAAACATACATGATGTATGCAAAAAAAATGTAAATATGCACTTTAAAATAAAAATATACAAAAAATGACAGGTGATTTTTAGTAGTAATGTGACGAATCTGCTATTCGTCACTGGACTGGACTTTTAATAATGAAAACTGCTATTAAAAATGATATCCTTTAAAACGCAGCTGAATTACCCGAATTTTTTTTTCAAGTCCTCATTATTTAATCTCTAAGCAGTTCTAAAACACTGATACAACCACTTTTTTGTTCTAACGAGAGATTAAATAATTGTAAGGGTTTCAATGTGTATATTTTATATAAAGATTCATTTGTTAAAAGTTCGATCAAACATAGCAATAATTATATTTCTTGTAAGGTGCTGTTTAAAAAAAAAACAAATTTGTTAAAATTTAATTTTTGTTTTAAAAAAAAAGCATTATAATATGTATTATTTTTTATGTTTGCATTAATTTTTATTCATGATTTATGAAATTTTGTAATCTTTAATAAAATCAACTCTTGGATTTTTTAACCACAAATTTCGGTACTTATAAAATTTTCTAACCGCAAACCAATATTTCGAGCATTTAAAATTATAACTTTCGTACGGGCCCAAAAATGAGATAAGGACGGCTCTGATAAAATTATTTCAAGCAGATGTCTCAAGAGACTTCATATGTAAATACTCAACAAAGTTTAAAATTGATAAAAAATTTTAAACATGACTATTTTATTGTCTGGTTTTGAATTGTGTTCTTTGTTCTACATTGTTAAATGAAATAATAACATTGTGTAACAATATGTATTTTTTTATTTTAAAACAATTCGTTTGTTTGTTTGTTTGTTGCATTATAATAAAAAGTTTGTAGGCACAGACATTCAGTTTACACCGTAATAAAATTTTATTTCCATCTACTTTCAAAATAAATAATGCATAGTTCTGGAAATTTTATTAGTCATCCACATTACGTACATCCATCATTTAGTTTGTTGCTTTGTCTAATTCTTAATTCGTAATCAATATTCTTAATATTAAGAATAAATATCTTATTAAGGTTTTAGTCATTCGTTATAAAACTATATTGTTGATTACATTTTGAGGTTAAAGTTTTTTTTTTCTCTGTGTACATAACCTAAAATATTTAAATCCATTCTTGATACAACTTTGTCATTCCCGTTATATATTGATTGTTGACTGTGGATTTAAGGGCGTGATATTCTGTTAACGTGCATTAGAACAATTAACTTCTGGTCAAAATTGATTAATCTATGTTGATAGACCTGTTAGCATTGTTTTACTTCATATAGTTGTTTTGTTTGAGCGATTGATTTTATGCTTACAGTTAATATGAATAATGTGCATGTTTTTTTGATAGGAATGAATATTTAATTATTAAAAATGATTAGGTGTTATTATTAGATTGTTTATTATGTTGTCTTGCCTATTTACCTAAATTTATATCGCATTTGTAACTAACCTTGTTAAATTATAAAATATTGCACTATGTTGATTACTGTAATCATTTCAAAAAATGTAACTATAACGTACTTTAAGTACTTTGAAAATTGGATTATTGTTTTTTTTTTAGTTATTTTTGCGTAGTACAAAACAAATTATCTTATATAAATACTAATAATTTTTGTTTAATCATAATACAGAACAGATCATATGCAAATATTAGAGTAGGAGTAAATGTAAGGATATAATTTATAATTTCCTTATCTTGAGATAAGTCTTATTTTTATTTATAATTTATATGCAGTTATATTCCAAGGAAAATTCATAAAATATATCAATACAGTGAATACTAAAATAGAATTAATTACATTAATGCTGCATCTTGAAATTAATAATTTATTACAATTACTAAATATTCAAAAAATGTACGATTAATAACAGCCATCCACGTGTTCACAGAATAACAAAATATATAATAGTTATTTATGATATAAGTGTTAAAAGTGACATTTTATGAGTGAGTGGGGAAGTTTGAAACGAGGCGAAGCCGAGTTTAACAAACCCCACGAACGAAATAAAATCACTTTTAACACAAATATCATACACTATTTTTCCTACGACCACAGTTATGTACCTATTAGTAAATAAAAACTAAGCATTAGAATGACATTTATGACAGGTCATGATGTATTTGTTATGAACAACTGAACATAAGACGTGTTAAAAGTAAATTTGTTTTTTACTTTTAACACGTTGTCAATGGCAACGTTTTAAAAGTATTTACTGTGTTATAAACTGTTATTTTTAACTTGCTAAGCAACCGTTAAAAATACTATTTTTAACAGTGGTCGTAGGAAAAAATATTTAATAAAAAAAACACATCTCTACAGTGTGAACAGATTGTGTATTTCTTGATGCTAAATAAAAAATGAATGAAATTATAAAATTACTCGCCTTATATATGATAGTTTTATGTATATAATTATATTCCAGAATAACAGTAATTAATTATAGTAGTGTTACGCTATTAGAAATATTGTATAAATATTTTTTTATAAATTGGGTTGGCCCGAACCCTTAATTCGACATAAAACGTGGTACTCGACTTGACATCACTGATATTTGGGTCTGATTCCTGAAATAAATATATCATTCGCTAGATTTTTCTGCGGGCACTCCGGTTCCTTTTATTTTATACAGGTGTAAATGAAACTAGGGAACGCGATTTTTCTCGAAAGTTATAAGAGATACAAAAAATCTTTCAAATAAAATTGCTAGTGCTTTTAGTAAGCTGCATAAATTAATGTAAATCAGAATAAATATAGTATTTAATTTTCGGAGATATACCTATTTTTGACTTTTTTTAAATGGTACGCCCTGTTTATTTTTATACTGTTTAGTACGAAATAATTTTTGCTTTAAAAAAGTTCCATAAGTTATACCTTCTAAACTTAATAGTATTCGAGATATTGAAGAAAATATAAAAATAATTTTACTGGAAAATAAAGCTGGCTATGGAAACAAAATTTGACATTTATATTAGTTTATTATAAGTTTGTGGAAAAGATTGATAATTTAGACTATTATTTGTTGTAAAAATGGAAGAATACTCAATTAACGAGAATGTGAAGAATTTGATGCACATTTGTAATTAAAATTTTTTTTTCATAGCCAGCTTTAATTTCGAGTAAAACTATTTTAATATTTTCTTCAATATCTCGAATTCTATGAAGTTTACAAGGTACAACTTATGAAACTTTTTTAAAGCAACAATTATTTCGTACTAAATAGTATAAAAATATACAGGTGTACCATTCAAAAAAAAGTCAAAAATAGGTATTTCACCGAAAATGAAAATATTTTTTTTTATTTACATTATTTTATGTAGCTTACTAAAAACACTAACAATTTTATTTGAAAGATTTCTTTGTATCTCTTATAACTTCCAAGAAAAATTGTGTTGCCTAGTTTCATTTACAGCATAGGGCACGAGCGCACTGCTATCGCTTGGGCCCAATCACCTCAGTGGCCGTGGTCCAGAAAAGAGCGGGAACTTTAAATAGACGTCATGGACAGGGATAGCGATAAGTTTAATAAGGGAAAAGATGATTGGCAAAGGCAATAGTAAGGTGTTTTAAAATAGTTATATCATAGAAAACTAATATACTATCTACAGAATGCGCCCTCTACTAGGGCACGATTTCACACCAGTTGGACTATGTTCGAAAATTCTAGAGTTCACTCGATCTTTACTCCTATTTTTGAGTATTCAAATTACTCAACTCGGTTTAAACTACTTCAATCTACCTGGAGGGAGGTGGGTACGATTTACTCGATATGCGCACAAAATAAATTTATACTTATGTTGTGTTCATACTGTTATTTTTTATAATAGATTAGTATTTAGTTTTATTTGAAGATGAATACATTGTATTTCATTGTGAATAATGAAGAAGGGCACGCAATGATAGAGACAACAAGATTGTAATGTGTTATAATACAAATAAGTATGTAATTATTTATAATAATGTAATGTAGCCAGTAAATATTTTGCTAAATGATAAATATAAAATGGTAAACTATCATAAGATGCTTAGTCTAATAGTCAACATACATTACATTAGTATCCTGACACACACGTCACAATTTTATAAAATCGTAGTGTGTGTAGTGTTTCTCCAAGCAAAATAAAAAAATTACTAGTTGGTGTGAAAATTTTGAATTCATTTCAAAAATAAAATAAAATAAAAATTTATTATGGAAAATATTAAATAAAATATTTATATAAATTCTAAATAATTAAACAAAAAACAGCTTTTAAATACAATTAAGAACAAAAGAAAATAAACTTTTAATCAATAAATACATTATCAGTCTTGTTAATATCTTTATAGAAAGTTTTATTTTTTGATAGAGATTCATTATTACTTGTATTCGTTACTATATATTATTTAATGCTTAATAAAAATAAAAAAGTATTCCCAATTATAACGTCTAACGTCCTTCTATATGAACAATTATATCCAACACCGTGTATAACACTATAACTATGGTGTTTTTAGATAAATGAAGTAGGTCATAAAATACATGTGGGTTAGAAATTATAACTCACTGTTTTTTGGTACGTACATGTAACTACGTTATAAAACCTTCTCTATTCTCTATATCAATGATTAAAATGTGTTGGATAAAATGTTGTATGCACACGTGTGTTAATACCCTAAATCACTTGAGAAAAATGCCTCGTGAGCTAAACTTTGTAATGTACTCATATCATTAATAGTTATTTATGGTACAAGTGTGTTACATTACAGATGTCACGTGGGAAAAGTTTAGCTCACGAGGCCGTTAGGCCGAGTATGGTATTTTTTCAAGTGACTTAGGTAATTAACACATGTGTGCCATACAACATTTTATCCAACACATTTTAATCATTGATATAAAATACATATAAGATTTTTGACAGATGGAATTTCGAAATGACATTTAGGAACAAAATAGTGTAGAGAAGATTTTATAACGTAGTTACTATGATACGAACCAAAAAACAGTGAGCTAATATATTTAGCTCACTAGTGACTTATGACCTACTTTATTTATCTAAAAACAGCATACTTATATCGTTATAATTACACGGTGTTGGATAATAACTATTATATAAAAGTCGTTCCGAAAGTATACAAAAACATTGGAAAAATCTATCCTACCCCAAAACTCTGTACTCCATGACAAGGTTTTGGAAGGCATCCTTGATAATAACGATATAGCAGTAAATATACTAATTTAAAATTTAAGTTTCAATTTGAACAACAATTAAAAAAAATACAAACAATATGAATAAGTCTAAAATAGTACCAGAAATCTAAAAGATTTCTAGAGTAATAGAAATTATTTGCGAGTACAATAATTATACTAGACGAAACACCGCTGTTGTTGAGTAAGATAAGATTAAAATGCTAACCAATCACAGTACCGGAAAACGCAAGCAAATTTACAACAATGAAACATTTGGAATGTTTTCTTTGGAAATTACAAAATGATGAGTAATTTATTTTCATATCTATTAATATTTAATTAAAGTTAATTTATATTATTAAAATGACCAAATTCCCACTCGAATTTAAATTCGTATTCAATGCTTGTAAAAACAGCTGCCTCCGAAGCGACATCTACGTTTTTATAAAAATAACCTATCCATAAATTACTGCTATATGTGCTTGTTTCCGTAATGTTTTCTTTTCTTCTAACAAGGCCTATTTTTATAAATTTTCGTTGTGGAATAACGAATCGCTTTATCGTTATTATAACAAAAATCGTTAAAGTGGTATTTTGTAAACAATAATTTAATTTTCTATAACGAAAAAATAATAACGATTTTTGTTAAAACGTTATTTTATAACGATAATAAAATGTTGTCGTTACGCTAATTTTTCATATTATTTCAAACAGAAACTAATGAAAGGTTTCACTGAATAATAACAATATGAGTAATAATTTTGAAATGTTAATATTTTATCAGTTTCAGGAAAAAAAATAATGAAAAGTATTATATAATGTATTGTATGTAATAAATCATATTTTAATATAAAATAAAATTCAACAGAGATGAAATCTTCGAATTATACACAGAAAAACAAAAACTACATTTACATTCCAAAAGAAAATATTACTACATTATTTGAATTATCTCTTGATGTAGTTAGATATTTTAACATTGGGTTTTAAAAAAAGTATACTCGATGCTATTTCAATGATAACGCGTTCAAATGTATCTATCATGCGATTTTTTCTGCACGGTGAACCCTTCCTCAATGGTAATAAATCAGTTGTTAATTACAAGAATGATAAAATGTGAAACTTGAATTCAGACGGATTAACACAATTTCGAAGTTTGTATTTTATAATCAAACGTTGATTTCAACAATGAATTATTCGATCGGTAGATTCCTTCATTTGATTTGGATCTTTGAGATATTTTTTATTAGATTTTAAAGCATAGCTTGGAAAAATTTAACATAATATTAGCATCGCTTTTTGATAGAGATATAAAGTAAAATAATAAGATACTATATAATACAAATTACTTTCAATACCTACTGCAATAAGCAATGTAATCAATTAAAATTGTTCTCCGACAGTTTTCAGGCACTACGAATTTAGCAAATAGCACTACCAACGTCATTATTTTAAATAAAAATGATAACGTATTCGTTATGAATGAAATATATCTGCAGGTTTGAACGAACGGTGTTACAGATTACGGAAATATATTTTATTTACAGAATAGGCCTGTAAAATGTAGAACAAATATTAAAATAAGTTTTTATTATGTTTACAGAGTTCTCCACCATCAGAGCCAGCTCCCAAATCAAGCACCACTTCCGTTTTGCGACGGTGGCGACGTCCGGAATCCTACGACAGCAAGAATGTTCAATCTAAAGAACTTCCCACGCCGCAGCCTTCGTCGGATAAACAAATGAACCCGGGGGGAACATTCTCGAGTGGTGAGAGCACCACTTCGGGTGACTTCTCCCTCTACGTACCTCAGCTCAGCCCCTTAGTTCCTCAGAGCACAGCGAGGCCTTACGACAGTAAATACGTCCCTCAGTACGCAGACAAGGATAAAACTCAGAACTATTATCCGGAAAACACCAACCAGGAAGTGCATTTCCGCAGTCCTACGTATCCTGGGCAAAACACACCTCCTTTAGCGCATACAAGTAGTCAGAAATATGCGTACCCTAACAGAGAGTTTTCTGTGGTTGCTCATAACTATTCCCCACAGAAAATTAACCCTTTAGAAAACAAAGTTAGCGCTCAGGAAGATTACGGTTTATCCAAATATGAAAATAGAATAAGTCCGCAAAATATGACCCAAACGTATCCAATACAAAACTCTGTTGATCGGAGAGTAAGCCCTCATAATCCAAAATCACCGATTTATAGAACCTACCCTCAAAATGTGCAACAAAACTTTACACCGGCCAACAAAGGTGAATTACAAAATAATTATTACTTAGATAAATCACCGTGTAGTCAAAAACAAGTCTTAGATGCAAGATATCAAAACTACAATCAAAATTATGTTAAAACACAAGACCCAAAATATAGAAGTAATTCTAAAAAATCATCTCCGCCATTTCCAATTCTTGAACAGAGGTTAAATCAAGAAACAAGTTACTGTGCGGAATATCCAGGAACAGCGTACTACCCTCAAAAATACGGACCTGTCATGTTTTCTAGAAGCCCCACACCTAAAATAGTTCGAGACGGATCATCTGCTTACCCAAACATTCACCACAATCCTAAAATCCCTCCCCAAGAAGTCATGTTACCACAAACTTACCCATTTACAAATAAGTATTACCCGCAAAATCAAAGCCAGGATTGGAAGATGTTGCCGAAGGAGTACGAACAGAACTTGTATTTGTCTCAAATGAATCAAATGCATGCGAGATTACCACACCCGAAAACAGATCTCCCGAGAGATTTGTCTTACGTGGACCAAAATCAAAGACTGGTACAAAAATCCAGAATGTATTCGGATTGCAGTCCTGTAGAACATTTACAGTATCCAGGGAAATCAGTGCCTCAAAAATCGCCTAAAATAGCATACAACACAGAAAATGATTATTTAAACCTATCCAGATCATGTGCGGCAAAACCGGAATTTCAACGCTCAAAATTAGATTATAGTCCGGTAATACAAAGTGTAAAATCTGCAGAAATTGGCTACGATCCAAAACTATCAAGAGAGTATTTAATGCAACAATGCAGTGAACAGCAAAATTATGTCTGTAGCCCGCCTTTAATGGGACAAAACAGAAATCACCCCGCGTATCCTGTTGGATATCCTCGACAACCAAAAATAAACGAAATTCCTCCAAGGAATATATCTCCAAGAAGAACATTCCAAGAAAACATGCCAGTTGTAGTATATTCACCTCAACATATAGGCATTCCAAAAACATCTCCAACACAAATGTACCCTTCAGAATATTCAAATCCTCAATACTATCCCGGATATTATCCCAGAGATGCTTATCCTGGGGTAAAACCAGGAATGCCTCAATATCCCGTGGACCAATCCAGAAAATATCCTGTTTTCAATGGAAATATGCCTCAACAAAGATTTCATTTTGGTTATCCCGAACAGTATTATCAACATAAAATTCCAGAAGCCGAAAAGCTCAATTATTTCCAAGGAAATGTGTATCGTGGACATTACAATCCAAATATACAAGAACTACAACAAAACGTTGCCCGAAATTTTGAAGATTATAGAAATGTAGCTTCAAATTATAGCGATTTTGAAACAAATCGGTCAGACGACAGAACAGTTTATGGAAAAAAAGATTCCGATATTGGAAAATCGTTAAAAGAATTCTTAGAATCGTGGGAAGACGACGAAGAAATTGTAGCAAATCTTCCTGATTTAGTTCTTTGTAATAACATTCCTCCAGAGAAAAAACTTCCGTTTTCTGAACAAACTAGCGAAACATCAAAATCGTCTTTGGATGAAGAAATACCCAAAGAAACAGAACAACCTCTTTATATTCTCGGATCAACAAACATATCTTCGGACGCTTTACCACAATATTTAGCGGTTTATGAACAAGTAGACCGCCTTCCTGATAACATAAAAGGATTTTATAAAGGTCCTTCTGCAAATGCTACGGAAGAAACACAACCTGTAAACGGAAATATAGAAAAACCGGTTTTAGAAGTACCAACAGAAACCACAAGAGCATCATTATCGCCCCATGATTTGACAGTTAATAAAAACAAAGAAGAAAAAGTAAATGTTGAAGAAGAAGTTTTAAATCTATCCACAAATCGCAACAAAGAAAATAACGAATTTTTAGTTGAAGAGTATAGTAATCATTCTGAAAATAGCATACCAGAAACAACAGAATCTAAAACTGAAGAAAAAAATAAACAAATATCTGAAAATACAAGAAATAAAATAGAAATGATTAAACAAGTCTTGGAAGAAATCAAGAAAAATGAATCAAGTGACACAGAAGAAAAATGTATTCATATAATACCTATAAGAACAACAAAAAAGAAAGACGAAGTTAAAGATGAAGCAAGAAAGGAAGAACCTGAGGATGAAACAAAATTAAAATCAAAAATATTAGCTACAACTTCTGTCATTGTTCCAAATACCTTTTTTGATACAAATAAAACCGACTCAGAAATTTTAAATAGCGATACAAAAAAAGATGAAATTCCAACCCTAACCGATATTTCGGTTTCAAATATTTCTGAAATTGAAATGAATAACAATGAAGACGTATTTCAACAGTTAGAATCAAGTAAAATATGTGACGAATCACCAATAAAACCAAAAGAAAATATTGAAAATTTAAATTTAGATGTTATTGATTTTGAAACTACAGATTTAATTCCAAGAAAATTTGAGGAAAAACCTGAAAAAAGAATAGATAACATCATAGAACCAATGTCTTTTGAAAATTTAATAAACAGTCCAGAAAATATTGAAATGAAAGACGATGATAGCATAGCAGACGAATTTGAAAAATTAGCAAATCATGAGACAATTATTGCAAATAAAATTTGTTCTTCAAATTCTGACGCTATCTTGCCCGAAAATGAATGTACAGTTGTGGAAAATATTGAAGATATTGTTAATAATAAAACAATTGTAGAAAATATTGAAGAAATTGTTAAAAGTTCAGAAACATCTGATTCCGATATTCCTGAAAATTTGGTAGAAGTAGAACAGGAATGTGAAAAAGATGAACCTAAATTGATTGAAAATATTTCTGAAAGTGTCATTCCTGAAGAGCATATTGAGTTACTTATTAAAACAGAAGAAATTGAAAAGGAAATTGAAACTGAAAAACTTGTTTCTGAAACTACAAGTAATATTGAAAAGGAAATGGAAACTGAAAAATTTGTTTCTGAAACTACATGTGATATTGAAACTGAAATTGAACAACAACCAGAAATTGAAACACCAATTTTAGAAAATAGTATTGTTACTGAAACTGAAACTAATATTAAACAACAACTTGAAAGTGAAACACGAATTTCAGAAAATAATATTGACTCTGAAATAAATATTTCTCAAACTAAAACTAAGGAAATATCAATAATTTCTGAAAATAAATCTGTTGAACAAGATGAAGAAATTAAAAATCCTTTGGTAGAAAAAATTGATCCACCAAAAATAAAAGAAAGTGAACAAGAAGAAAATAAAAATTCTTTGGTAGAAGAAAATGATCCACCAACAATAAAAGAAAATGAACAGGAAGACAATGAAAATAATAAAGAAAATGTTGTAGAAACAGAGAAAAAGGAAGAAATCTGTACATTTCCCTTGTCTCCTATTTCAAATTATATTCTTAAAGACGATTCCTTAGAAATTGAATCTTCGCCAATTGTGTATTCGAATGGAATTGAAGACATTGATACTGAAGAAACAAATATGGAAACACCAGAAAACTATACAGAAGAAGTTGTAGAAAAAGTAGAATTAGTTTTAAAAGAAGCGAGAGAGGAAGTTATAGAAGAAATGGAACAAGTTTCAGAAGAAATAAATGATCTAGAAGTATTTCAAAGTGAAGAAATCATTCAAAGCGAAGTATACTTTGAAAGTACTGTAGATAAATTAGTAATAACTAATGTCGAAACCATTCAAGATGACAGTAACGATTCTGAAATACAAGATGAAGTACAGAATATTGAAGATACAAATAAGAAAATAGAAGAAATTGACGTTCATTCAACAGACGTTAAAAATAGTGAAGAAAATCAAGAATATGCTCATTTAGTAGGAATTGAAGATCAAGAAGATAAACTTTTAACAAAAGAAAATTCAAACGAAGTTGAAGAAAGTTCAGAAGTAAAAAACACCAAAAATGAAGATAATAACAACTTTGACTTTTCGTATTTGGAATCCTGCACTGATAATATTTGTGAAAAACCTAAAACTACATCAGATGTGACAGAAAATAATTTAGAATTATCTGATAATACAGAAACTTGTAATAGTTTAAAATCTATATTAGATTCTTCGGAATCTGAATCAGATATACCTAAAGAAAATAGTGACAACAGTAATACTTTTGATAAAGAAGTTGATATACAACCTGAATCAGAATTGAAGACCGAAGAAATAATTACTTTTGATACAATAGAAACCGAATCAGAACTTAATCTTGAAGATAATGAACATGAGGAAGAAATAATAACTGAAGAAACAGTAGAATCAGAAAATATTGTTGTAGAATCCGAAAATATTGTTGTAGAATCCGAAAATATTTTTGTAGAATCCGAAAATATTGTTGTAGAATCAGAAAATGTTACAGAACTGATACCAGAAATTTCAAATGAGGGTGAAACTGTCATAAACTTACAACCAGATGCTGAGAAAACCGAAACTATTTCAGAAAATGTTGTTCAAATCGAAGAAAAACAATTTGAACCAAACTCAATGCCTGAAAATAAAGATTGTGAAACCATTGATACAAAACCAGACGTAGAAATTTGTTTTAAAACGTCTGAAAAAGACATTGAAGCTGAAATTTCTAATATTTTATCAGAAAACAGTCCTGAAAACTCTGAAAAACAATTAGTATCTTCTGATGATTGCGCAGAAAATACTGAAACTGAAATAAAAATTGATTCTCAAATAGAAAACGAACCTGTAATTATTGAAACTGTAGTTAAATCACCTGAAAATAATTCTACAGCTTCTGAAAATTCCGAAGAAATTGGTCCAATTGAAAATATTGATGCTAATATTACAGAATCGGTTTTAATAACTGAAGACATTCCTCCAGAAGAAAATATAATTCTTCCTGAAAATTCAGAATGTGTTGTAATTTACGAAGAAGATGAACAGTATGTTATAATTCAAAATGAAGAAAATTCTGTTGATTCTCAAGCTGAAATCATTACCCAAGAACCAGAAATGATTATTCCTGAAATACCTGAACGGGTAAATGAAGAAATATTGGTTGAAGCAATAGATCCGTTGAGTGAAGAAATAATTATTTGCGAAGAAGGTATAGAAGATTGGGTTCAAAATGAAGAAATTATTACAAGCGATGGTGAAATCGAAGTAGAAAAAATTAATGTACAAACAGAAGAAAAGGGGGAAGATAAAGAAAAACAAATTGATGAATTAGAAAAAGATGTAAAACACAAGAATAAGGATATTAAATCAGAAGGAAAAGTAGAGAACAACAAGAAAAGTAGAAAGAGATTATCTTCCGAAGACCGAAAATTGTTGTTATCAAAACGTAAAAAAGTATTAAAGGCTAAAAAACATGACAAAGATATAAAGAAAATCATCGAAAAATTCATAAACGAAGAAAAGAAATACAGCAATCCCGAAATTGAAACAAATGTAGAAAAAGAAAACAATGTTGAAGAAAAGGAACTCTTCATGAATCCCGAAAATCCTGTTTCTCTTTCCGATAATCCTTATCCATTTCCGGTCTCAACTTCTGTTATTAAACGCAGAGTCAGTTACGAAGAATGTTCAAGTCCCAAAATTGATTTTAAAGCTCCAAAAAGAAGATACAGTAGTATGGAAACCGGACGATGTGCAAGGAAACCAATAATCAACTTGGATGAAATATCCAAAAATATTACAGAAGTTCTAGAAAACCTAACCAAACAAGAAAAACAGTATGTGACAGAAAAAACTGAACAGACAGTGGAAAATGTTGATAAAGTACAAGAAATTAAAAAAGATGTACCAGATAAAATAGAAGAAGTGTCCAATATACATGCAAATAATTTTGACATTTCGCCAAAAGAAAAAGAAGAGATTGTTGAATCTAAATTAGAGACTTCAAGTCTTACAAATATTGAATCAACTGAAAATGTTACCAAATTAGTAGAACAATTAATAAAACCAAAACTTATCATTCCAAAATCAAACTTTGATTTTACGGTGAACAACTTTTCAGAAAGTAAACTGAGTCCAGAACCGTTACTAGTTACTCCAAAAAGAAGACCAAGTTTGCTAAAAACTCCAGATATAAACGAAGATAGTTCTCCAATTATTAACACCGCTAGACTAACAGAACCAATCTTTCCGAAAACTGTGATCTCTGAATCAACAAAGAGACCTAATGTTGATCCCAGAATCGACCGTCCAAAAGAAGAGAAAGAAGAAAAGCCTTTAATCGAAAATAAGTTATCAAATACCTTCAGTCTTACCGAATACACGAAAAATTATATTAAAATGAAAACTGGACAAACGGTAGATCTGAAAAATATTGGCGGAATGAATGGGCATAAAAGAATAGACCCTAGGTTGAGTAAAGAAGATGGGAAAGTTGAACATAAGAAGAAAGATGGTAAAAGTGAGAAGAAAGTAAAAATAAATCTACAAGACTATCGCAACAGAAAGCAAAGTCAAAGTAGTGATAAATCCGATTCTTCATTACCTCAAATAAATGGATTAAGCAAAGAAAGTAAGGAAAAATCTGAAGAACCAAGAAATAAAAATAAAGCGGAAAGAAAATTATATCAAATTCATTCGAAACAAAACATTCCAGATAGAAAAGTAGAAAAACTAATCTTAAAACCAAAGAAATCTTTGGAACCATCCAAAGATATACTTCTTCCAGAAGTAAATTCTTCGGAAGAGATAAAATCTAATCCTACTAACAAACTAGATTGCAATAATCTAGACAAATCTAAGGATTTTCAGCAAGCCAAGCCAAAGAAACGTAAGAAAAGGTTCCGGAACCTTTACACTATGGACGAAGAAGACGATGTGCCAACCAAACAACCCAAAAACTCCCTAGAACCAAACGGTCTTCACAATGAAGACTCCACGTGTTCTAAAATGAGCGAAGACAGCCAAAGTACGGCCAACTCTTCCAGAAATGAAGATAACGACATCTCTAACGGAGATTCCTGTTGTTTGGATCTCAACTCTAACGGTACAAGTGAAACGAACTGTGCTTACAAGTGTCATATAAAAATAAACTCGAAAGATAAAAGTATCCGCGATTATGAAATAAACAAAAACTCGTGCAGTAATTCAAATAGACTTAAGTTAACTCTCAAGCCTGTGCAAAAGAAAAAACCCGCTTTTTCTGAAGTTCTTAGCAATTTAGATTCGTTAGCTGAAAGTGAAATTCGCTTGAAAAGGCCTAAGAAAAAAGTGGAAAATAACAGTAGTGTCAGTGGGAGAAATAGTGACGGAACGTGGACAACAAAAAAAGTTCCGAAAGTGATTATAAAAAGAAAAGGGAATGGATATTGTGCGGTTTATAGAGACGTTTCTAGTAACCCAATCTGGCAGCCTAAAATACGACTAAAGCGGCAAAGATATATCGAATCTTTAGTGCTAAGAGGTAACAGTTAAAACTACCACAAGTGTTCGTATTCGTACATTGGCGTAAGGTATTTTTTTAAAACGTTGTACATATGAATAATTTTACGGCTAGCAATCATTTATTTTAAACATTACCAAATTTTTTACCAGTGAGTCACAAGAAGAGAATTCTATGATTCACAATTAAAAAGTATATTTTTGTTTTCTAAGATTTCATTATGTGTGATAAATAGTTAATATATAATACATTCTCAAATATTATTAATGTTAAAAATTGAATTTTATATATAAATTTTTTAAAAACTGACTGAATAATGTGCAAAGGGACCACAATTTTGTTTGAAAATCTTGAAAAAAATTATTATTAGTTCCTACTGTATAAATAAACTAAGATCATAGTTGCTGCCTTAACAAATGAAAAACTAAAAAAAATGAAAATCATTATGAACGGCTGTGAGATATCGAGTTGTCATTTGTCATTTAGAATAAGAGCATCAAAGGTAGCAACTGAGTAATTTTGTTTGTTTTAGTACAAATTTGTATATAATTGTATAATAATTCAGTTTTTATTGATAGATTCTAGTAAAGTTAATTTTTTATTGTTTATGATTTACGTTTGAATAGTTTATGCTTATGCACTGTTTATAACAGGGTTGTACAAAAAATACAAGGGCTATAATTAAGAGAAATTTATTTTGCATTCCAGAAATATTTTTGAAATTTTTAAAAACCAAAGAATATATAAATGTTAAAACATTAAAATTTTAATCATAACAGGACAAAATTTATATATCGATGTTGTTTGGCTTCATATTTTAACAACAATGTAAGATTTCTGACAGGCATTATTTAGATCTGAAGGCTGATGTCAGCCCCTTGAAAACGTATGTAATACGCCCCTGTCAGAAATCAAACTATCACAAAGTGTGACGTGTGATTCTGTGTGCCTTGTACACCAGCTGTAGTCAAAATGTTAGTCACTAGAATATTTTTAATGTTGTTATTACATGAGTAACATTTTGAATATATACTTTATATGCTCACATTGTGTTCTCATAAATATATAAAGAAGTATATTTATATTGTTGTAGGTCATACCACTGCACTGAAAATATAAAATCTGTCTGTACATCTGTGTTTACTTTTAATCAAGAATAATATTCTTTTTCCCTTCATACAGAAATTTTTGTTATATCTTTTTTATTTGTTGTAATAGTTAACTTAGAATGCTTTAACAATTACCCTAATTCTTATCCTAATAAAATTAGATCTCAATCTGAAGCAATTGTTTAAATGAGTTACATTCAACAACAATACAATTGTGTATGATGTATTTCATGACGTACTAAAATTGGATCAAATTTAAAAGCATCTATAATTTTTTTTAATGTGCTTAAATTTGTTCAAATATTATGATCAAATATTTATTCTAATTCTAGATCTAGTGAGAATGGAACTTTTTCAAAACACCTTTCAGATGTTTCGGAATGCCTCAGTTTACTTACTCAATGATTATAGTTTATTTTTATAACGAAGTGTGGCAAAGATAGGAATAGTTTCATTTTGTATCTGGATTGGATAACACACTAAATATTATCCAATCAAAAACAAGAGTCAATAATTACACCACGATCGAGTTTTTAATCTATTACTAGATCTAGTTCTAGAGAAAGTAGAGCATATTCTGGTTTCTCATTTTTGAACCCAAAATCAAAAAAACCTAAATATCGAAATTTCTCCGAGCAACATTTTTCTCTAAAACTTTTCATTTTCTATACTTAAGTAAATATCGATGCGCTGATGTCATAACTTCAAACCGAATTGAATTATATCTTACCGTTCTTGAGATATTCGTATTTAAAGTTGAGTTTTCGCAATACCTAAAAAAACAGGTTTTTTAGGTATACCCCTTTAAGGGTTAGGTTTACGACTTCACCAATCGATTCTACGGGCAAAATTATATTAGTGTACCAATTTTTAGATTTTTATTCCAAAGGATACAATTTTTAGAAAGGAAAAACAAAAATGGCAAAATCTGAAAAAATGGCAAGGGGTATACCTTAGATTTTTTTCGATTTTTGGCCATTTTCAGTTTTTTTCTTGTAGAACTGTTATCTGTTGAGATAAAAATATGAAAATTAGTATACTTATGTAATTTTGCCCGTAGAATCGAATGCCGAGGTCGTCAAAGTCGTAAACCTAATCATTTAAGGGGTATACCTAAAAAACCTGATTTTTTAGATATAACTTTAAATTCAAATATCTCGAGAACGGAAAAAGATAATGGAATTCTGTCTGAAAATTTGGAATCAGCGCATCGATATCTACTTACGCCCAGAAAATAAAAAATTTTGGAGACAAAAACTTTTGAGCTGAAAAAATTAAATTTAGGTTTTATCGTTTTTCTTATATTTCAACTAATCGTTCCAAAGAACGTATATGTGGGCAAAACATTTCTTTATATAACTTTTCTCGTAGAATCGAATGGTGAAGTAGTTTAGATTGTATCTCTACTTATTTTTGGAATATACTCAAAAAACACACTTTTTTGAGGTACAACTTTAAGAGCAAATATCTCCGAAACGAAAAGAAATAATTAAATTCTGTTTATAAATTTGGTATCAATGTAACCAATTCTATAAAAAATATTACAAACAAAATAATGTAAAATTTGAACATTTTCGAATAAAAATTTCGATATTTTCAATTATTTTCGGGTTTACAGAAAAATACAGAAACAGCGGCTTTGGAAATTACTTTCCCTGTTTTTACCACATACGTAAATTATTTTTCCAACTAATATTCATCATAGTGTGAAATGATTCTACTTATATTTAATCCTTTTCTTTATAATAATAATTTATTTTGGCACCCCCAAAAGAAAAGTTCTGCGCACGCCTATACTCATGGAACAGTGTACCGTCTTATAAAACTTGTATAATAATATACCATTATAGAATACAAACCTTGTCAGATGAGAGGTACGGAAGACCCTGTAGTTTTTACTTTTAAACTAAAAATACAATTAAAATTATGTAACACTTATTTTATATCTATCTTTTGGATAATTTTTTAATATAGTAAACTTTAATTTTGAGTTTTAGTTAAATTTTTCGTACTTTCTTTTAAAATCATTTACAGGCTGTTATAGCATGTTATAAGAGAAATATTTTGAAATTATTTAATACTTTTATGTTGAATAATAATTAATTTGATGAAAGAAGTATTTAAAGCTCATTTAACAGGGAATATTATCATTTATATATTATATTTAGTCCAATGAAGTATTTAAGGTATGATGGAAGAAATAAGAAGCAGGATTTTTAAATACAGTAAGTCTTTATTATGAGTATGCTTGTTTTTGACATGTTATAAATATTTACAATTACATTATTAGCTTTGTATGTATATAATATAAACTAATCAATGCGTATTTATAATGTATATATAATAATAATGTATGTTTGTATATAATAATGTGTATGTTAGCATCCCTGTATGTTTCCACAAATGATAACATCGAATTTTTCACGTATCACAATTTCCAAACATTGCACTCATTCACGCTTTATTATGAATTAAAAACATACCGGAACAATCACTCTGTCATACAAAACTCACATACAACACTAACAAACATTTATAAAGTATCGGATGACAAAGTTCATTTTTGTGTGAACTGGTATTCCACTATTCCGGAGCGATCTGAAACGGTAACAAACATTTTAGACACAAATACTTCATTTCGGGGACTATTTCCAGATGAAAACCAATTAACCGATTAATGAAAAACAGTTAATGGAACTATATGAAAAAATTTTGCCATGCAGTGTTAATGTCTTGATTGACTTACCCAAATTGGTGGAGCCGGTCCTGTTGTATTATGTTTTGTTAATCAAAACAAAAATGTGTTTTTGTGTTGGATTGCACTTACAGGTAACTTAAAACTGAAAAATAAATAGATGAGGCTATTAGTGAAGAGCTCGTTACATGCAAGTGTAGCTGATATATACACGAGTGAATGACACAAACATGCTCCTAACAAGTGCTGGGAACGCACTGGCACGGTTCACGATGAATTAAAGCTGTATACACTGTAGTACGTCATGCTGGTGCGTTTATCACAAGTACAACACAAATACTGCATGCTACACTAATGTAATCAAATACGATCATACTTCTAATTCAGCCACAAGTTATATACAAATATAACAATGCCAAATCAACAACTTATCGAAAATTGAGCTGCAAGTATTACGAACAAAATATTATTCACTCTGCAATTCAAATGCCTTTCCTTCTGGAAATTTTATTAAATACAAGTTAAAAAATTAGTAAATATGATAAACAAGCGGAAGAAATTTAAAACCGACATTAAACTGTTAATAATCGTATTTTTTTTTATGACAAAGTTCGTGAATCTAATTTTTTATCTGTGAAACACAATTTGTTCTACTACCGAAATAAGAATTACAATTTGTAATAAGCGAAACTAAAGGGAAAACCCTTAATTTATAGAATTACCAGTTGGGATTTAAAAAATCATAACTTGCAACACAGTGGACTGAATATTTTTTACATCAAAAATATTCTCATATTTTATTTTAGAAAAATAACGATTCTTTTTCAGGTAAACTGTATATAAAGATTTTTTTATTTGAAATGCCGAAATTCGTATTAAAAATTTTAATTTAGGAGTAAACCGAATCTGAACCCGAAACCGTTAATTTTAAACGACTACCGGTACTATATATATTTTATTTCACGTTGTTTTCAATATCTTGAATTAATATCAATAAAATAATAATAAATACATCAATTTATTAGTTAATAGCTTTAATTTTAATTTAAGTTTTATGGTTACTCATTTTTTAAATTACGATTTGAGTAAAAAATCGAACCGTACTAAAACTAGGGTGAGTTGTTTAGAGGTTTGTTTTAACTAAATATTCCTGGCGATTTATGATTAGTTCTTGTACCGTGGTTTGTGCATTTACGGACTATAGTTGTTCCGGCCCATGTTTTTGTTGGAACGAATTGCGGAATAATTCTGAATTGTCAAATGTGTTAGGTAGTTTTACTTTTACTTGAAAATAAATCCATAAATATGGAAGATAAATAAAAAAAATCACTGACTCCTTTATAAAAACCTCATTTTTAAATTTAAATAAAATTTTGAGGTTAATTAAATGAAATTGTCAGAAGTTCTGACTAACAGTATTTTGACCGCCCGAGAACGGTATCGGGATCGGTCAAAAATAAGTAGGAACAGCCCACTAACTGTCAAAGTTTGGGTTTGAGGTTAGTTGGAACGCTTTTTTTTAACTGCGCATGCATTGTTATTGGAACAAACCTATTATTCACTGTAAATTTGAATTCCCGCCATGGAGAAATCTGTACTTTGGCATTTGTAATTTATTTTTAAGAAGACCCGTTGTTATTTGCAATTGTTCCGAGTTATGTAATTCTATCCCACTGTTATTTCTTGCAGCACAATATATGCATTTTTTAAATTAAGCATTATTTTGTTATATTTTTGTAGATAACTTGTGGTTAAATTTAATTTCCGTACATTTATCCATTGCGCATGCGGAGTCTATCGTCCATGCTACATCACATCTACGAAAAGTTCACACGGGTTGCACATTGCGATTTTAAAACTCTGTCTACTACCAGCGACATCTTGTTGCTGCTGCTGCTGCATGTTGGGCTGGTTGATCTGAGTCCCAGACGAGTGTTCCGAACCACTGGACCTGCTTCTCCTCCCGCCGGAACTAGACCCGTTCCCGTTCCGGATTGTGGGTCCCGTGGGTCCGTTTCCTGTGGGATGCGGCGGGTGATGGCCTGGCAGCGGGCAGATGTTCGTTCCACCGCCCCCGCCGTCTGATTCAGAGCTGTTCTTATCCGGGAGAGATCCGTTGCTGCTCTCGCTCAACACACTCTCGTCGCGGTTGTAGCCGTACACGGTGTGCTCACTAGCGGTGTAGAATGGCATCGGTTGGTACTCCAAGGGATTGTAAGTCCCCGAATATGGCATGTAGGACGGGGCTCCTGTGTTTATCAACCCACTAGCGGCTGGAAGGGGCCCTACAGAGTCTGTGTCTCCCAGAGTTAGGGAACTCATTGCGGAACATAAGTCTCCGAAGATGTAGTAACACTGTTCGCTGAATGTGATTTTGTTGACTGTATGGCGGATTAATCCAGCGCGAAGAAGATGGGAAGCGTATTTTCTCGCGTCTCTTCTGTCCTGGAAACCTTCTACGTGAGTGAGAAGCCAGTCGACTACGTCAGCACCAATGAAAGCGTTTGGGATTGTGATTTTGAGCCACATTCGGTCCCGGATTTCCAGGCCGCTGTCTGGTCGAGCCATGGCTCGAACTACAGCGGTCATGTCTGTAGCCACTGTGAGGGGACCTCCTGCACCTATCACCACGTCCTCGACGCCTATGGGAGACGCATACGTAACTACACAATACACAAACAAAGTATACGAGCGGTGAAAATTCTGGGCTTCACATAGAACTAGCGCTTTTATACGAAGTTTTTTGATGGAATTTATAATATCGTTGTACAATAGGTTAAATTACACCCAGCAATGAGTAATAAGTCATATTTCTTTACACTATTATTATTAAACATACAAACAAGTTGTTTACTGAAAGTATTAAAATTTACATTTTCCGATAAGTTTAAATTAAATAATAACTATAAGCACAGGCATAATACGGTTAAATACTGATAAACTGTAGTACAATACATATGTTACTAGTATAGTGTTTTTTAACTCGGAAGAATAAATTCAATTTTGCTTTCGAAAAGTCCTGTTTCCAGTGTCAGTTAAAACGATTTTATGAGCTTTTCCGATCATTTTTGGCGTAGTTATTTCAGAAAAACGTTTATTGCAAGCAACCCAACATTAAACTGCTGTATTTGACAGTCTCCTAACATTAAATCAAGATCTTTTTTAATATCCTTCGCATTAATGTATTTGTAACACAGAGCAAAATAATGTTTTAGGTCGTATTTATTTGGGAAATTTGAATATAACCCTAAACTGACCCTAAACTAACCCATGTTGGTACCAAATAAACAACCAAATTTTATAGTTGGTGAAAATTTTGAATGGTAAATTTAAGTGATTTATTAAAATTATTTACTTGTTTTCCCTTTTAACCTTTAAAAGATATAACTTCTAACAGATATTAAAAAGAAGCAATGTGTAAACAAAGATAGAAAACAGTTTCAAGGTTTCAATTCACAAACCCAGGAAAATAACTGGATGAGTTGGATCAGTTCTGGTTCTGGGTTACTTCAAATGTGCCTAGTAAACAGAAATAACTTACCAGGTTATTTAAAATGTCCCAAATAAATACGGCCTTAACTAAACAAACTAATGTCATTACGTTTTGATTACCGGAACTCTAAGATCTTTGTTTTGGTGCGATTCGTAAACAAGGATTGCAAATTGCAATCCAGTTCTTAAGAGTTAGGATAACAAAGCAAAAGAAGGTTCACCAATCGGTTTAGGATTACTTGATCAGATTTTTGTAGTCGAATGCGCTTTTAAGTAACGCACTTATTTGAAACTTCTCATGTAAGATAAAATTATTCAATACCGTTCGCACAAAAGCGCTATTTCTATGTAACATCGGGAGTTTTCACCATCTCGCACTATCCTACCTGCCGGTACGGTGCTAGCGAGGCTTGTCGCACTGGATAAAGTGCTGCTGCTTGGCGGCCGAGCAACGGGTTCGCCTCGAACAGCCGCTGTGTGAGCCACCCAAGCCCCGGGGTCTATCGGACGTACTGGTTCTGCGCGAGGAATCGTGAAGTAGCCTTTTGTCGGGTTCGGGTCCCAACACTTAGCTACCACGAGTTTGATAGGACCTGGTTTCTGCACCACTTCGCGAAGGACTCGGACTGCTTCGTCGTTTGTCATGTTCTCGAAGTTCACGTCGTTTACCTACAAAATAAAATGTCATTTGTAGAATCATTTGATTGTACAATGCAGTTAAATGAAAACCTTAATATCCATCACAGAATGAAGCTACAATATGGAAATTCACAAGTTCGGAAAACGTAATCAAGTACTGGTGCGACGCTCTTAGCAAAAAATGTTATAGTGACTTTTTTAGGATGCAAAGCAAAGTAAAAACTTTTACAAAACCGTCTCAAAACCTACTAACAAAACAAAAAATTACAAATTTCTACCATTCTGTTTCAGAATACCAGCAGTAACAACCATCCAAAATTTAAAATTCTATCACACCTTCCTATATCTCTAACCGCGACCCAAGTACCCTAAAAGTAATCAAACCATTTTTGATTACAACAAATTCAATCATATTTTTCGTTGATTATTTCAATTATTTTGATTGTAACAATTTTTCAGGTAAAAATAAATCTCCCAGATGCCATAGAACACAACATTTGCATAAAAACGTAGAGTGAAAAATAATTTTGTTAAGGATTATATTGCATATCCATGCAATTTTTATAAACTTTTGGTTTTCTTATTATATAGTCTTCATTTTCCGAATCGTTTTCAGATGAAGAAGAAAAATGATCCATTTTAAAATTTAAAAATGACAACGAATTTGATTCAGTTCTAACCAAACATATAGTATTAAAGTCTTAAAGTTCTTTAAAAGTGACGTTTGAAGTCACTTTATTTCAAAGTTAAATTATTAAATTTACATTTTGAAAACTGATACAAATTTAATTTAAAGTATTAAAAGTAAAATTAAAGGTGATTATGAAAACGGACGTTAGTTAATTTGAATTAAATTGTTTTCATTTGAATTATAAACAAAAATCAAAGTATTGCGGCGTTAATTTGACTTCTTTTGCGGCGGTAAAATAGTGGGAGAAGCGCTGAATTCTCCTATTTATTTCACTTCTTGCACAATTGGAGAAACACGCAGTTTTCCAACCTAAAAGAGGAAAAGAAAACGTTTTACTTACTTGTAAAATCATGTCGCCGGGTTCAATCCGTCCATCTAAAGCTACAGCACCACCTTTCATTATACTCCCAACGTATATACCCCCATCCCCGCCTTTATTGCTTTGTCCCACTATAGAAATCCCTAAGAAGTTAACTGTATCCATATTTAAAGACACAGTAATAATATTCAAACTCATTGTCGAGTCTGTGATACTTGAGTACGAACTAGTTCTTGACATGGCTTGTGGCCGTTGCCGTCTTCTGCGTTGCGGTCTTTTCCTGCTCGCCACATGGAGCCTTCAAACAGAAAATGTTTTTATTATTTCCATATTTATACGACGGAGAATCAAATATAAACCGGAATTATAAGGGAAACGTCCCGGATTTCTGGATTCGTCTCTGTTTTGAGTAGTGATGGGCAATGATAATTAACTGAGATGTAAATTAGCAAAATTGATGATAATTAACCAGGTTTATTTTGGTCTCATAAAATTCATTTCTTGCTATTTTAAAATAGTGGTTAGTTTTATGTTTTTTATTATTCGTAGCGAAACTAAAATCAAACGAATTGTAAGTAATTCAATAATAATCTTGATTTTATATTGGATTTTGGTTTATATATCTTACTTTTATAATTTAACTTTATTAGAATGCAATAACAAACGAAAATAAATTGGAAGAGTTGGCAAATGAATTAGCCGAAAAAAAAAACGAATTTCATTATCAGTGCAATCAAGTACAAGTAGTAGAACTTAAGACAATTTCCGAGACCACATTAATGATAGGGGAAAAAAAACGTTAGATTCATTACATGTCAGATTTTCTTTTGCAAATGGCAAATGGACACAACAATTTTTTAATTCTTGTAAAATAAAGGATAATTATATTTTTTTTTCAATAAATTTTGTTTTTTCTTTTACTGTTTTGCATAGTTAGGTTGTATCTAATTCATTAGAAATTTGGAAAATAGGTGATGTCTTTATTTAATTTTATTTTTAATGATAAATTTGTATTATTATTCGTAAATAATTAGATAAATATATTCAATTTGGTATCAAATTAAAAATTAATGCATATCTTAAAAAAACGAATAATTAACCGCGGTTAATTATGAATGTAATTTATCTGATTAATTAACTACTTAATTATCACAATTATAATTATCCAGTAAATGCCAATCACTACTTTTGAGTCATACAAAATTCAAAAATTAAATTTTATATTATCTATCTACAATTGGAATATTAACTTTATTACTTATACTGTAGTAGTGGCATTCTGCTCGTAGTGTTTTTTTTTTTAATTTTTCGTTTAACTCAAAAACGATTAGTCATAAATGTTGAAATTTTATTTATAAAATTGCTATAATATCTAATTATGCAACTACATTTTTGGTTCCAATCGACTTTTAAAAAACAGCATTTTACATTTGGCAGAAACTTAATAAAAAGAATAATTCAGTTAGCTTTTTAATGTTTGCAGAAACATTTGATTTCTTGTGAATAAATTGACATTGACAACTGTCAGAATATATTTTTTAAGAAATATGTACGAAATAAATAAAAACAATATCTCTTTCTTTGCAAGTTTTTGGGCGATTAAAATAATTTTGTGTAATGCAATAAGGAATAGTGAGAACATTTTAATAAAATTCTCAAAAGATGATCCTTTTCGTAGGGAGGTTCAAAGATATGAAACGAATAGAAGTTGAAGAATGATTAGCCGTAGAATGATCTCATTTTCAAGTGAAATATGTTTAAATAAGTAAAGCAAAAAATGTGTATAATTTAGTACGCGTATAAGGGAGTCATGTGATGTCCACATCAGATTTTTTGTTTATATTTGATTCAGCCTAGTATTTATTTACCTTGACACACTGGAGCACTCGCTTAAAGCCGTGTGTCGCCCTGTAGTTTCACTAACAAAACTCGTTGTCTCTACATCGGAGCTAACTATAGAGCTCTCGTATACTCGTGGAAGCTGTCCGTTGATTCTAGGGGCCCCAACGCCGCTCCCGTAGCGTCTCCGAGACGGTGGGCCCCCTGTACGACTGCTCATGATGCTTTCTGTGTCTGTGGGGCAGTCTGGTGGATGCCTCGCTGCGTCTGGGACAGCGAGGGAGTCTGTGCATTGAGATCCACCGTCTGATTGATTTGAACCGTCCGCAGAGACGAGCTACAATGGGAATGTTATTAGATTGATTGAAATTAACGACTTACTAACCGCACATACGGTAATTTTACTACTACTAGTAAAACTAGTGAAAGGAAATATGTTTAAAATAATATACTGTCGTGAATATGATTAAAATAACTTGTTATCCTTATTCATATTAATTTAAAATTGGCCTTGATTACTATAATATGGGCAAGAGATTAAATTTGTCATGTAATTAAGAAGGCAACATTGAGGGATCAATGTAAACAATGTAATTAATAATATAGTCAATATATGCATACTGCATACTAGTTATTAATAATGTAAAGTGTTTATACGATCATTAATATTCTTAATCTTATAAAAATGAATTAAAATTTGACATTTCAAAAGATAAATATAAAAAATAGCGATTATCAATTATGAATTACTAATACTGGAAACATTTGATGACCAAAAGGCTGTTACTATAGCTGTAATTAAATAATAGAACAACAACAAATCAATGTGACAGATGTGTTTTGTTTTTCCATGACTAATGAGATTTTTTTGCAATCAGGGTGTGTTAGTGTTTGAGTAACTTAAAATAACTTAGTTAGGGCATTCATTTGTTTGAAATGACTTACCCAACTGACAACTCGCCCATTGAAGCAGGGTAAATGAGCAGCATCGTCAATAATTTCTTCTTTAACAACACTAAAAAAAGTAATATTCCAATTTGTAATCAAATTTGCATGGATATAAGCTATTAAATAAGGACCAAACGGAAATGCAAATAAGGAAATGTTCGAGATGAAAAAGGAGAAAAGAATTGTTTTGTTTGAACTAATCAAGTAAAGGCTAACACCCACATTTGAAAAAAAAACTTATGTAGGCTGAAGCTTGAATTTACGATATTGCATGCACCAATTATGAGAGAAAAGAAGCAAATTAAAAGAAGAAACTAACCCAAAGTCATCGTCCATAGACTTGAAGAAGAATTTATAGTTAGGCCTGTTGAGAACATTTTTAAAATCTGCTAAAGTCACTTTTTCAGGAGGTATCGCTATTTTCACTAGGTACGGAGTTTCCTCATCGTCTATATGATAAATCACTTTCGTTTCATCCATTTCGCGTATAAAACAAGTCACTTTTGATAAGTTTCATTGAACATCAGTTAAATTACTTTGACAGACCTACATCACACAACATGGCTGACATCCGTGGCCTTGGAGCCCGGCTCCAGATCTGTTCTGTAGCGCATTTCCGGGTGGTTACGCCTAGCGACCAGCTCGGTAACTACATTTGTTAAAGGAAAAATCCATTTTTTAAATGCCGGTCCTGTTTGTTGCAACATTTGTGGTAAATCGACCCTATAAATATTAGCTTGCAGTGTTGCGAAAATATTGTAGATGCGAATTTGTAAACGGCTGTAAACTGTAAATTAAAATCGATAGAAGATTCAAAAGATGCCGCCATCATGAGTAAGTAAACAAATGACGCATTGTTTATATTAAAAACAGCAGTTGTTATTTATAAGGGGATTTTATTAAGACTTTTATATATCTTTGTTATTGTATATATCTCAAATATTTTTGAAGAATTGTAATATATATGATATAATATTCGATTTAATAATTTATTTATGTTTAAAAAAGCGTGGGTGTTTATTTGCATAACGGGAAATTGTTGCAGCCATCTGTCTTTTGTTAACCCCCTCCCACGCATTATTCGGTCAAGTTTATGTGCTTTGTTGGTTGGCTGTGCGATATGCTACTATTTTTTATCATAAAATCGTAATAATCGAACTTTAAATTGAAAATTCTTGTGAAATGGTGTAATAGAAGTTTGATAACAACTATAAATTAAATTTAGTGCGTCAAAATTCGTAATTACATTCGATTTTCTCGATTATTTTTCGTCATTGTTCGTTCTGTTCATTAGGTGCTGCCATCGCGATGCTTGCGGCGAAGTACGGAACTACTTGACGTTTGTGTTTCAATATGGCTGTTATATGTAATTTATGTTAATAGAATTCATTACGATCAATTTTAATGGTTTGTACACGTGCAGTGACTCATGGGCCGTGTTAAAATTAGTGTTGACGGTGTCTCTTTACCCGTATTTCACAGGTTTAGCCATTTAACAACCGTTTATCTCCAAACAATTGCTTGTTTGTAGTTCGCGTTTGAAATCGTGGTGTTTAATTCCTACAATGGACGTTCAATAAAATCGCCGGTCGCTGTTAGTACGTTTCGTAGCTGCTTGAAAACTCATGTAGTGGAAATTTCAAGTCGTTGAGTGTGAGATATAGTATAGTTGAATGCACGAAGCCATAAACACTGATAAATGATTGTGATTGTTGCAACATACGTTCGATTTTTGTGGACTGTTGAATGTTTCTGTTGCTGTTTCCTTGGAGAAGACGACAGACAGGTGTTCTGGACGTACAATGTATGTATTCTTTGTGTTATAAGGCAGTATTGATTTTTTTTCGCTCTCTTAAGTAAGATCGGGTTTTCTCTTGTGTATATAAGCGTTTTAAATGTCTGCCACAGGGATTACTCATGCACACAAACCTATATAGCTGCTGTATGTGTACACACACATACAAAAGCGCATATATTGCTCGTATTCTCATTTCATGACGCTAAAATGACCCGAATTTCATCTTTTATTCGTTCTCTAGGCAAATACTTCATTTAAAATCTCTACGGGCCTCGAGCAAAGTATTTCATTCTTTATACTGTAATAATTGCATCTCATTGTGGAAGTTTAAACTCGTGATAATATCTTTCTTGACATATTTGGTATACAGTACGGACTACGATGTTTTCATATTGAAATTATGTGCGTCATGAACGTATGTAATACTTTTTTTATAGATTTAATAATTTACTTGGTGAAAAGGCATTTAAATGTCATGTGCAGCATTGTTGCTTCAAGAAAGGTGCAGCTTGCTGCATTATCAAGATTTACTTTATTTAATACTGTCTAAATAAGGAAACATGTGATTTTATAGGAAACATAATTAAATATAAACTTGATATCCGTATTTAGAACGATGTGTATTTGTTTCCTTTTTCATACACACTTCGATAATAAATTTAAATAAACTTTCCTGTAAAAAACAAAACCGTTTTTCTCATTCAGATGAATCAGCTGTAGTGTCATATGATTTTAATTATATATGATTTATGTATATTTGCAAAAATAGCTAAATATACTCATTGTTATTTTTAGCATACTATTAATCTTTGATTACTATTTTATACTTGAACAAAAAAATATACTGTTGGAAAAAAAGTTAAACGGTATGAAATGTTTTCGAGAACAGTACAAATGTTTGCGTTAAAGTAATGGATAAATTAATTTGTAAATTATGTTTACATTCAATTGTTTGTTTATGTATTACATTTTCATGAAAATTTTAACACGCATGTTGTATCACTAATCATCGTCATTTTATGATGATTATATTTAATAAAGCTGTCGGAAAATATTGGATCAAATAAGGAATTAGAGTAAAATAGATAATTGTACTCACGGGCGCCGACTATTCAAAATTTCTTTGGGGCAAAACTTTTAATAATGACCAAAATCAAAATATAAAATTGCTACCAAAAAGAGATACTAAAAAGGAATGAATGGGAACTAAAAAAAACCTTATAACCAATGAAAAATAATTAATTAATTTTATTTTGTGCTCTGGTTTCAGTAAACCAGAGCAGCCAATTCTGCTCCAGAATGTGCTTTGTTCTCAGTAGGCCAATAATTAACCTAAACGCAAACTGCAATCCAGAGCAGTCAAAACTGCTCCAGAATGTGCTCTGGTTTCAGCAGGCCAAGAATTAGAGCAACTCTTTTAAGTGCTCTAATATCCACCCACTGAAACCAGATCACAATCCAGAGCAGCTAAATCTGCTCCAGAATGTGCTCTGGTTTCAGTAGGCCAAGAATTAGAGCAAAATTTTTAAGTGCTCTAATTCCTGACCCACTGAAACCAGAGCAGCTAAATCTACTCCAGAATGTGCTCTGATTTCAGCAGGTCAAGAATGAGAGCAACACTTTTAAGTGCTCTAATTCTTGACCCACTGAAACTAGGTCACAATCCAGAGCAGCTAAATCTGCTCCAGAATGTGCTCTGGTTTCAGCAAACCAAGAATTAGAGCACACGCCGAAGCGTGCTCCAATTCCCGGCCGGCTGAACTAGACCACCTTCAGGGCATGAGATGCCCTGGAAGGCGGTCTAGCCAGACCACCAGACGGGGAGGAGGCCCGAAGGCCTACTACCGCCCCGGCGCCCCGCAGAGCGGGACTGAGTGGTAGCGTCTCAGGATCCTCGGTATATCCTGAGACGCGCATTAGTACCGGTCATGTTGATTCCTATTGGCAGATATTCAATCTGTCATTGTAGGTGTACTAGTAAGAATTTTGAAATGAAAATTTGTATACATAGGCACTTTGATGCGAGGATTTCACTTGTAATATTTTAAAGGGTGTAACTAACACCCATTTTAGGGTAGTAGCCAATTACTAAAAAATGGAAGGAGGTACAATAATTATTTAAAATAAAAACAATTCAGGGCTTTATTACTATTGTAAAACAATGGTACGTTAAAGGAAATGTCCCTACAAAATTTTTCTTAAGGGGCAGGAGCCTCGATGCCTCCATGTAGCCGGCGCCCATGATTATACTAAATTAAATTAATAACATCTTTACCAAATTTATATGAGACTGGACTGGATCGTTTTATAATTTGTTATGCTACGCTTGTACAGTTGTTAAGATAGTTATAGGTAAACAAACAATCTGCAATGTTTATCATAATTTTTTTTGTCAAAAATTACATTTAAATACATTTGGTGATGACGTTAAATTTGAACCGACTATGTCACTTTTTTGTGTTGTTATTGTAATGCAAATGCTGTAGATAAACAATTTTTTCCATTAAAATGCAATGTATATGTCAAGATTGAGTAGGAATTTGTCGTAGTACAATAAGTTTTAAGTGTATAAAATGATAGTAATGTTATATGAACAAAAGTTGTATCATACAAATATGATGCTATGGTAACCACATGAACAACTTATATTAAGTTCGAAACTATTTGAATACAGGTTATGAATACTTTTGGTTATAAAATATCTCTTCACGTTCAAGATTTGAAGTTTCTTTAATAAATTGGTATATTAAATATTAAAAACGACAAGGAAATTTTACCATACGTAATTCTTATACGAGTCTCTTATATCAGAAGCCGACGTTACATCACAGAATAGTTACACATAGAAGCGACACTCCATGTCGGTACCTTTTATGTTCCCGTTTTCAATTCTATGACCTTGAAGCATTGTGTAAACCTTTAAATTTGTGCTCTTCCCCTATCTCTCTCTAAGATGTGGGGAAACTTTCTGATTTTAAACAACGAAACCTTTAAATTTGTGCACAGGCTCCAACTCTCTCTAATTTTCGTTTCTGTCTTACTGTCGCTTCTGTATGAACCTATTCTGTGGTTATACGGTAAGCAAGGTAAGCGTGGCAGAAGGGCGCCAAGATGTGAGGGGCGCCGTACCTCCAAAATAAATAAATGAAAAAAAATCGAAAAAGAAAATATTTGGAAGTTATTTGTAAAAATTGAAAACTATAAATTTTATATTTTCTCCTATATTTATCGATTTATTTATTTAGCGCCTTTGTTTGAGATCATTATACAGGGTGGATTATTTATAAAACCTTTTCAAGAGTTACACGTGTTATACCTGCATACATAATTTCGGCGCCTCCGAATATATAGGCTTTACCAAAAATAAATTAAATTTACCAATGCAATTGGAAAGTTTTAATTTATATTTTGTCACTTCGAGACTTCGACGTCGCAAACGTCCAAACTTAGTTTTGTATTTAAAAAAAAACCAAAAACGTTTTTCTTTTATACCACAACTCGGTAATTGGGTATTTGTATTAAAATTAAAAAAATATGTTAGAATTAGAATATTGCTATAAAAATATCAAATTCAAATAAATGGGAATGGATTAAAATTAGATACTTACATATTAAAATTAGATCTTGGAGTATCGTCTGACTTTACAATAACTTACATGTTACATATAAGTTATTGTAATGTCAAACGAAACAAAAGATATATTTTCTTCTTTTTAAAAGTGAGTATAAATTTAATAATTAATAATATAATAGTTTATGTATGTAGTAGAAACAGTGGAAGTAATTCCCAAAGCCGCTGATGCTGTATTTTTGCGTAAATCCAAAAATATTTAAAAATATCGAATTTTTAGTTCCAAAATTTTCAAATTTTACAAAATTTTGTTTGTATTTTTTTTAAAGAATTAGGTTCGCTGATAAGAAATTTACAAACAGAATTTAATCATCTCTTTTTGTTTCGGAAATTTTAGCTCTCAAAATTGTACCTCAAAAATGTGTGTTTTTTGATTATATTTAAAAAATGAATAGAGATACAAATTCAACTACTTCACCATTCGAATCTACGGGAAAAGTTATATAAAGAAATGTTTTTCCTACATATAAGTTCTTTGGAACGATTAGGTGAAAAATAAGAAAAACGAAAAAACCTAAATTTCAATTTTTCGCCACGAAACTTTTTGTTTCCAAGATTTTTCATTTGTTGGACTTAAATAGATATTGATGCGCTGATTCCAAATTTTCAAACCGAATTCAATTATCTCGTCCCGTTCTCGAGATTTTTGAATTCAAAATTATACCTAAAAAATTAGGTTTTTTAGGTATACCCCTGAACTGGTTAGGTTTACGTTTTCGGCGACCTCACCAATCGATTCTACGGGCAAAATTACATAAGTGTACCAGATTTCAGATTTTTATTTCAGCAGATAGAATTTTTAGAAGGAAAAAACTGAAAATGGCCAAAATCGAGAAAAATCGTAAGGGGTCCATCAGACATTTTTTTCGATTTTGGCTATTTTCGTTTTTATTTTCTACAAATTGTATCCTTTGGAATAAAAATCTAAAAAATGGTACACTTACGTAATTTTGTCCGTAGAATCGATTGGTGAGGTCGCCGAAGTCGTAAACCTAATCCTTAAAGTGTTTTACCTAAAAAACCTATTTTTTTAGGTATTGCTAAAATTCAACTTTGAACACAAATATCTCGAGAACGGGAACAGATAATTCAATTTGGTTCGAAAATTTGAAAATAGCGCATCGATATTTACTTAAGTTGAAAAAATGAAAAGTTTTGGAGGAAAAAAGTTCTTCGGAGAAATTTCGAAATTTAAGTTTATAATCGTAGAGATTGTATTTTTACCCATTTTAGAGATATAGCCAAAAATACACTTTTTTGAGGTGCAAATTTGACAGCAAATATTTCAGGAATGAAAAAAGGTAATTAAATTTCGTTTGAAAATTTGAAATCAGCACATCGAGATCTATCAATTTGCACTATGTTCTAAAATCATAATTTTGGGCACACAAATTAGTATTTTTGGGATATTTCGCGTTTGTCAACACAATTTTTGGATTAATGTTGTTGATTGATTTGTTAACAAAAGCGACAGAATAAAATCGAAAAGGCGTAATAAGATTGCCGGTTTTGAAATCAGCGCATCGATATTTATTTAAGTCTAGAAAATGAAAAGTTTTTGGGAAAAAAAGTTGCTCAGAGAAATAATTAATATTTAAGTTGTTTCGATTTTCTTATTTTTTACCTAATCTTTTCAATGAACGAATATGCACAGAAAGCATGTCTGTTTGTGTGTGTGTGTGGGTAAATGGATATTGTCGTAACGATTACTTAAATATTAGTGAATAAAAAAATTGAAATTTTGGGTATAGCATTGTGACACCCTATTTTAGATCTGATTAGATTTTAGTGTTAATTTTGTAACCGGAAGTGGATTTGAAGTGTTTTTTTGAAATATCTTAATTAATTATGAATGCATGTGAATATTTGTAAATAATAATTTAATATTGTCATTAGCTAAAATTTTATAGCTCAAATTTGTTTCTACCTAGCTCCATGTAACTATTACAAGTAATTAATGATTCGGTAAATTTGTTACAATTACGGTTAATCTGTTTATCTATGGAAATAAATGTTTTATGTTTGACTGTTACCGTTATTTTAATAGACAGTGAAAATATTACAAAAATAATTATCGAATACTCTAAAAAGAATTGTACTAATACTAGTAATACTGTAAGTACTAATTATTTTAATAATTAATTTTTCATGTCAATCAACGCACGAATACTAATGTATTACAATTTATAGATATTTCATATTGATAAAAAGTTTTTTGTTTGTTTTTTGAAAATTGTATCCGTTAAAAAGTATGAAAATTGATTACGCGAAGTAAATATACGTACTTACATAGGTGATGCCGAAACTATCTAAAATGGAGTATTCAGGGATGGTCAAAATCTAGGTCAAAATCTTAAAACCAAAATGTTTCGCGATTACAATACTTCCTTTACTTCTTATAAGGAAGTAAAAAATGGTATATTATGAAATAAGCACAAAATGAAGCACATTTGGAACGTGTTTGAAAGTTTGCGACACGAGCCGAAGGCGAGTGTTGCAATTCAAACGAGTGTAAAATTGCTATTTTGTGTGTGTTGCATACTATACTTTTTATACGACAACGACAATTATAAAAATAGATACAAATAAATATGCAAATATTTGATGTTTGGCGTTATATTGTTTAAGCCATCTTAGGTTTTTTCATCAATTTTTTCATCAAAAACAGCAGACCGAACACGAAATATTTCATATTGCATTTGTTGTCTAGCAACTTGCTTAGCAACCGAAATTCAGTACAAAATGTAGCTTCTTATGATTGAATATTTTTCGATGTTGTCGTATAAAAACATATTTTTATGCAACCCTGAATAACTGCGATAAAGCAGATCTGGCACACCCACAAATAGGTAATAAACCATGAGAAATACAATTTTATTATTGTAGTTTGTATTGAGTAAAACTTACAACTCGCCATCGTCATCGCCATCAGTATTGAGTTAGAAGTTGACATGCTCCTCCTTCATATTGTTTCTTCCCCGCGTGTCCGGCTTTAATTGAAACAAAGCCGGCGTCGCAGCGGCGTCGGCCGGTTAATTACGGGCGCCGTCCCGACGACATTTCCCCGCGCAACGAGCCGCGACAACGCCGCTGCCATTTCACCCGGGGCACCCATGGAGAAGGTCACCACCAGATGACATTTCACTGGTATTTCGGAAGGGATGCGGGTGAAAATTATGTTTATAATGACGTGCATGGATTATTGTTTGGGGTGGGGTTCTATTTTTTTCGGAAAGAACAGTGAAGTAAGTATAGTAGTGGAAATGCGATAGGAAAATATGGCGTAGTAGGTGAGATAGCAATTTTTAAAGTGAAAATTTTGGTCATTGACGTGATATGTCTTTGCCAGTGATTAAGAAACTCTTATTTGTATAGGGTATTGGTTATTTTCATATCCGTGTAGGTAGCTAAACTATGTTTAAATACAAATTTGTATGTATATGAATACAAAAAATATTTCTAGGCATTCTAAAAATATGTTTCGGAATTAGAATATCATATTCCAGCACGCTTATTGATGTTAGAAGGAGCTTCATTCTTAAACGATTTTTGGTTATATTTTGTTATTTGAGATTGGCATGACTGCATTAAATACACAAAATATCTAGGCAACTGACAAAGTAATTCTAATTTACCTAGGCAACAGACGAAACAGAAATCACTGTCACCAACCTAACTATTCTATCAAAAAAATCCCTTAATGGAAATTGTCAAATATTATTATAAAAAATAATGTAAATAAAAGCCGAAACAGAGAAAATAGTATAAAACATTCGTTATAGAAGGCAATTCAAGCACTCGTTCGTTCGGGCACTCGCTGCTTCGCGCTCGTTCCCGAAATTCAAACTCGTGCTTGAAAAGGTTGCCTTCTACAACTTATGTTTTAATATACTATTTTGCACCTCCGTCCCATTATGACTAGTATTACAGAACTCAAAATCGTCCAGAAACTCTCTGTTTGCTGGTCTAGATTGGCAAAATGTAGGGATGTCAACTTAAATATTTTAGCATTACATTCTGTCAAAAATTTTAATTTTACTTTATTGAAAATGTAAAATGTTAATTAAAAAACTATTTTTGATTTATTATTCATGTTATACTCGTCTTGTATGATTATGATTACGTTAATTATTGAAAAATATCAATTAACCATCGTTTTAATTTTAAGGTTAGAAGTTAGAACAAATGGCACTACATTTCTTTAATAAAACAAGTGAATTGTTTATATATCCATGTGAATCGAAAATGTTTCTGACATAAAAACCTACATTGTATAAAATTTTAAATAGTAATAATATTTCTTTAATAAATTAAAAGTGTTATCGACGCAAATAAACTTGTGTATCACACGCCTAGCAAATTTTTTTGCGAGATCTCAAAATAAGCTCGCTCTCGCAAAAGTTTAGTTTCTGGACTAGTGATAAAAATAACTATTTTGTAACAAAAATAAAAGCGTGCAATAACATTTTGACACTGCCAAACCGCTTACATGTCTCCCCTTCACAAATTTTTAAAATCAGACAACCAATGAAATTGCAAAAGACAGATGACATCTCAAGACGTTGCATCAATATTGAATTTCTTATAACTCATGGACGAAAAAATATTTAATTTAATTTGATTTTTACTTATTATTCTTTACAGTATATTTTTGGACATTTATACAATAGGTACATTTATAATTGTCTATTTTGTCATTATATTGTTTATTTGACAAAATTATAAATAATGTCTTTTCGGGAAACGGTTTTATTTGAAATTAGAATGTTATATAAAAAATTAAATTTAATTATATTTTATTAATTTTACAAAAAAAAAATCGGATGTGCCCAACACATTATCGGAAACCGAAAATAAAACAGATAGTTGTGGCGTAACTAAAATCTATACCTTGTATATTTTTTCCGTCTTTTATTTTACAATAATAAACTTCATATTTACTTATTTCATCTTGAAAATTATTTACGTCAAATTTGACAACAGCATATATGTCAAATTTTGTAAACTTATGAATAACTCATCTGTTTTTTTTTTAGAAATTCCTTATTTTGAACGATATCTAAAATTAATATAATTTTTTTTTTCTGTTTCGTCAGAAGTTATATATAAAGTGTAATTATCCAGTCTGTAGAAAATGAAAATAATTTGTATGTTTAATAATAAGGTAATTTGCAAAAAAAAGGAATTTTGATGCGACTTTTTAGGAAAAACGATTTAATGCATCATGTAAAGTACTATTTCCGGTAAAAATAGTAAAATCGTATTCTAGGGACCTTAATTCGTGCTCATTTTTTGAAAACTCACACTCGAGAAATTTGACCAAAAACAATACCTCCCTTATCTATACATTGATAGGCGGGAGGTAAAAACGAAATTGTTTTAGTAATATTAATAATTTACACGGCCGTCGCGTTTAAAATATAACAATATAATTTAAAAGAATTATTATACATGTAAGTCATTTATATGTTTTCATATTTTATGTATCATTAAAAATGTGCATATAAATAAAATATTCATGTTTGAAAGCGATATTACAAAAAATAAATGTTTTTGTTTTTATTATTATACGTATAAAGAATACTATGACACTTTTTTACTTTCTGTTTGTACATAGTATAAACATGTTCATTATGTTGCCTTTTCATACATTTATTCTATTCTTTTTTAAATGGTTGTACTTAAAAAATCCTTATCTTTAATATATATCAAGCAATGATACTGTTTGTATGGATTATTATAGAATATGGATTTTCACGTTCAAAGTGAACTGACTATAATCAGTGGTGTACTATAGAAATTTTAACAAGGGGCTCGCATGTTTCCTAAAAAAATATTAAAATATTTTGATGGGGGGGAAGGGGGTAGTAATTGAAAAAATGCACCTAGGTATATTTTATATCTAAACGAAAATAAAAAATATTATAGATAAATATATTTCATATCGATAACAATAAAAACATTACAAATAAATAATATAAAAATAAAAAAAAGACTGCAAGTCCGATTCGCCGTTGTAAATCCCCTGTTTCACGTTTACTATGCGAATCAGAACGAAAATAGCCGAATTGTTGCGATTATAGCATATGAGGCGGAGTTAATGCGGTATTTTGTCACTGTTGAAGTTAAAAGCAAATACTATGTTTATAAATGTTTTAAAATTTGAAATTAATTGGTTTTCGAAAAAGCAAAAATAATATAAAGATAAAAAGAACGGGGGCTCGTGAAATCACAAAGAATTTTAACAAGGGGCTCGCAAATTATTTAGAATTTTAACAAAGGGCTCGCACGAGCCCCCTACAGCACACCACTGACTATAATTATTTCTCCGATAGTAGACGAATAATTCTATATTTTCTCAAAAAATTCAATGTCATTACCTGCTTGTAATTTGTAAGTAGAGCGATCAGTGATGAAACAAATACACCAATTTCATTTATTTATTTGCATGTCTGAGTAGTTCGGTAGTAAATGTAGATGAATGTAAATAATACAAACATAAACACCGTTTCTGGATAATAATGAAGTGATAATAACTTTGGTTTATCGACTGTTTTGTATTTAAGATAAACTCCATTTTAATAAATATACCATTAAATGCTTGTTCTATTTTTTAATGAATTCCAAATGCATAATACATGCGCCAGGAAAGAAGTATGTCGTATGAAACAGTTTTTAACTGGGAAAAGATAGTACGTGAAATTAGAGTTGAGTTGTGCGGAAAAAGAATGTTTATTTTGGATTTTTCCGGTTTATTCCGTAGTTGTTCAAGAAATTACATTTTTCGTCCTTGAATCAATTATAATTATTTCCTACGACCACTATGGAAAGTGGCACTTTTCTCATACTATAAAAAGATTCAAGGTTACGTATTTCCCAAAATCGTGGATTAAAATGTGAGAAATCACTTCTCACAGTATTTGCAAACACTGCGCATGTGCAGTGTGAGGAATATCATTTCTGACAGTAATTGCCAACACTGCACATGCGTGAAGGTACTCTTTATGAGTTTATCTGCGCAACATTGATCTTTATGTCAAGTAAGTTTCGTGCATTTATTTTTGTTTAGTAACGTTTAGCAGTGTGGTCGTAGAAAAAGTACATTGTGCTACTAGTGCAAAATCACCTATTTTCCACCTTGTGTGATTCCAGCATTCGGCTTCGTCTTGTGTCGAAACTTTCTCACCTCGTGGGAAATAGGCAACTTTCTGCACTTGTTGCACAATATATACTAAATTTTATAAAGAAAAATTACTGATTTAAAAATTTCGTGCCACCTACCTATTTCTTTATAATCATAATTTTTTCCAAACCTTCCAAAGTTCCATAAAAACAGCCTGCAAATGTATTTTGGTTTTAAAAAATTAAAACCATTAATACGATTTATAAATTTTAAAATGATATATTTTGTACAATGAAGATATTTTGAATGAAGTAAAAAATCTGACGTGGACACTTCCTTATGTGCCTATTATATTATACACATTTTTGCTGCAATCATTTGAACTCCTCCAATCAGTCGTATATAAAATTTTATCCTTAAACGGCTAACTATTTTTGTGTTATGTAGAAATTCCAAAAACTTTTTGAGTAAGGTACCATTTTGGCATTGCTGATCACAATTAAAACGAGAGTTACACAACTAGATGTTATAGCAGTCCCATTCTCAAAATTCTAACATTCTACAACTGCATATATACGTACGTATAGACGTCTCGTCGAAACTATAGTCGAAATAGATTCTGGGAAAGCCAAAATGGATATTTCCGTTGAAACCTGAAAACTGTTTTTTTTTCGTGACTACGATACTTCCTTTATTTCGTACAAAAAAAAAATTGACACAGACATTTTGTTTTTACATATTTATTTATTTACTTATTTTAGACAACTATAGTTTTTCTCCGCAGCACACTAAAGTGTAGAATTAAAATATGAGTCTAGGTTTAACAAAATTGTTACGCGCTTCATACTAATAATTCTTAAAGTTACATTCTTTCGTTACCTCATCTTTCTTTTCGCATACTATACTGTTGGTAACACTGGTGTATTTTTCCTTACTTCCGTTTTTCATTCTTTCCACTCGGTGGATATCCGTGAAATCAATCGGAGTCTGTATTTAAATGCAAAATTTTCAGGAATTAGAGCGCGTTTTAAGATATTTGGTTTCAGAAATCGATTTTCAGGGAATAGATACTAAATATGTACAGTCTATTTCTCGGAGTTGATACTCACGTCATCAATCGTAAACATGTGATTCACATCGTTAGAGGGGAAGAGGATTGATGACGTCATCTTGTCGGGTGAAATCGTGTGATTTCTGAAGTAAATAAACGTCAAAACTGACTGAAATATATAAAAAGAGTTCTAGATTGAACGAGCGAAACTACCAAGACACAATGAAGCACAAAGTATTAACGCCGAAAATCACCTTCTTCAATGACATGAATGACATATTTTTTTATTTGAAAATATCCGTTACCGCTGTTGGATTACTGTTTTTATATATTTTTTGTCTTTGGTTGGACGCAGATAGCATATACGAGGTGTGTAAATTAAGTTTAAGACTGATTTTTTTGTTGTTCGAATTCAATATTGTCTCCCTCAAAATAACTTCGTTGAGAAACCACACAGTACTGGAGACGGTTCTACCTATCCGCATGGCAGTGCTGAAACTCGGATATTGGAATAACCTTCAGCTGGTCGGTTATAGCTGTTTAAATATTTTGAATTGTCTCAAATTGAGTTCCCTTCTGGTGATTTTTCAAGCTTGGAAAGAGGAAAAAGTCACAAGAACTCAAGTGAGGCGAATAAAGAGGAACGTTTTTTATTGTCAAAATCTCATTTTTTAAAAACCATTTTTGCGCAGATTTTTCTCATCCCCAATGAATTAGTTAAAATCTGATGAACGGAGGTGTGAGTCAAATTTAACTCTTCCCCCATCATTGCGTGTTTCATCTTCAATCGATTGCCATTGCACTGTGCCCAAGTCTGAAGCAAAATCTGATAGAACACCATTGTTTGAAATTTACGTTACTCATTTTTAGAACGCTCAAAAAAAAATGTTTTACGAAAAAATCGCTACGGGCAACCAAATGACTCTAGCGTGTTCAAACTCGTACTGAAGGCATATAATATGTTCACCTGTCTCCTCTTCAAGTCCCGCGTTTCAAGTGTTACCAGATCGAACGCTACGTTACCAGTCTTATTACTTAATTTAGACACCTCGTATACCCCTCTGTAACACGTACGATAATGAGGTAGCGAATGAAAGTGTCATCTATGCTATGCGTAAACGACAAAGATACAAGATAAAAGTTTAATAATTTTTGCATTAGAAATCGATGACGTGAGGATCAACTTGGAAAAATCGACTGTAGCATTAAAACTCAAACTAGTGTTTCACGAGAGTCTTGTATTTTTTTCGGTCTTGCATTAGTCTTGCAATAAATGCAAGACAAGAACAAGACAAGAGCTACAAATTTCAAATCAAAACTAGGCAAGAAATTGTCTTGCAATAAATAAGCAAGAACAGCAAGATTTTCTTCAATTCTTGTACTCTGGTATTATTTTTTGCTACTTGTAAATCTGGATTTGTTATAATTTTTATTAATTTATAGGTAGGTTAGCTATAAATTAATAAAAGTACAAAATATATATAAGTAATAAAAAAAATTACACCTTTTTTTTAACATATGTATATGCAGCTATATGATTCTTGTTTTTATAATATTTATTTAGTAATACATTAATGTTCAAGGTCATTTGTGAATATTAACATGCAAGACAAGAAATATGCAAGAAAATGACGATCAAGTCAAGATTTTTATATACAAGAGTTATGAAAGATAAGATAAACTTAAATTTCTTGTCTTGCTTTTCGAGACAAGACAAGAAAATACTAAACAAGACAAGAAATCTTGTGTTGTGAAACACTAATTCAAACTAAGTGAGATATAATGAATAAAGTATTATTGTATCAAAGAAATTCGAATACTTTTAGTTATTACTGAAACTGGTAAGCTAATAATTACTCTAAAATACAAGTAAAAAATATGTAGTATTTGAGGTCCTGTTCCTTTTAAGAATGTTATGACCCTAGAGGAGGAAAGATATATTCTAACAAATTTAGTTCTAAACCAAAACGAACAAATTAAAATTCTTAATAGATAGTTGTGGTTCGTTCTCTATGTCAACGTTTAGTAGAAATACAAGGGTCATTTTCCTATAATGTGTATCACATTTCAGCAGAATTTTGTAAAAAAAGGTTCAGTCTTAATCACCAAAACAGAAGACATCTGAGATGAAATACTAGCTAGATCTTATGAAATAATTGAAGAAACGATATGTAGGCGTCTATCAATTGTTTTTAATTGAGCACTTGTTTCTAAGTGCGCTTGTCAAATTTATTTGTCTTGGTGCAAATACACTTTCAAATACATCACAAAAAATGTTTTAGTTTAATCATTTTATTGTTTTGAGTATAAACATTAATGAAATATGAATACAATTGTGTATTTTGACATTGTAAATAATATATGTTTTGTTATTATTAAATGCATTTTTGATTAACGCTCTAAAATATGCATATTTCATATATAAACAATTATAATAATTTCATATTGCTGTTACTATGAGAATATTTTATAAACTTAATATAAAATATGAGAGTTACATTTATTTAAATTACTTGATATTTTTAGTTAAATCACTTTAATTTTTTGAAAACAGTTTTTCTGCAATAAAATTGTTATATAACTTTTTAGGTTTACGAAAATTGGGGGAAAAGCATGTGGGTAATTGGGTAATGTTACCATGTGGCAATACTTTCAAGAGCTACTAAATCTGTTTATCTTCGTCTGTAAAACAACTTTATTGATATATTATTTTGAATTTATAACGTAGAAAATGTTTGCAATTTTTTGTTTAATTTATTTTAAAATGTATTACAGTATTGTAGTAAAATCCGGTTATAACGAAATCGAAGAGACCCCAAAAATTTCGTAGCTTATATGGGCTTTCATTCAATTTGTAAAACACGTTTCCAAATATTTAATACATTTCTAAAAAAAATATTCGAATTTTTATGCAACCCAGTAAAATATGTATTTAGAAAAATATGTATATACTCTATTTCTCGCTGTTGATCCTCATGTTATTAGTGGACCCCACTAAACAATTTTTGGTACAAGATATTGTACCATTTCTTGTACTATTTATTGTTTTGTATATAGGCTAGTCTAAAACGGCCTTAACATCTACGTCGTAGAACACGTTATAAAATATTACGGTTTAACAAATGAGAATTAAGACTTTTTGAAATAACACCTCGCTTTCAAATTAGATAAAGTTTCATATAAAAAAAATAAAAAAAAATAATGAAGGACCCCATATGATTCAAATCGTTGGGGAAAAGAAGGATTGATGACATCATCTTGCAGGGTGAAATCGTGTGGTTTTTTAATTAAATAAATGTCAAAACTAACAGCATTATGTAGAAATATAAAAGTCGATGAAACATACAAAAAAAGTCGTAGAATAAACGAGCGAAACTACCAACACACAATAAACCACAAATTGTCGACGTTAAAATCATCTTCATCAATATCAGGAATGACATGAATGACATATTCAAGTTTTTTAAATATTTGAAAATATCCGTTACTGCGGTTACACTACTATTTCTATTTCATTTTTGTCGTTGGTTAGACGCGTATATTCCCCTCTGTAAACACGTACGATAATGAGATAGCGAATGTCATACGTATATGACAAAGATGCAATATAAAAGTATAATCATTCTTGCAGCAGAAATTGATGACGTGAGGATCACTGCGGAAAATATAATGTACGTTTATTCTGTCTTAACTAAAGGCCGTTTTAGACTAGTATATGGGACAATATATAGTACAAGAAACGGCATTTGCATTTTTCTGTAAATAAAAACATAATTTCCGTAAAAAATTGTTTAATTTAATTATTAAGAATAATATCTTGTACAACTAATTTTGAATGTATTTTTGATGAACATATTTTTAATGAAATATGAATTAAAACAGCAGTAAAAAAGTTTCCTTAAGAAAAGTAAAATTTTCGTATTTTGAATTTTTAAAAAATTCTTTCACTTTCATAATCTACACATGTTATACTACTCACCCTTAAATTTACGACATTAATGCCCGTTTGCACCAACAAGGCTTAAATTTTAAGCCAGACTTAAAGAAAAAATATCTAATCGAATTTTTGACAGCAATGTTAATCATGCATTTGACATTTTATTTCGATTCGATATTGTTTATTTAAGGCAAGCTTAAAATTTAAGTTATGTTGGTGCAAACGGCCATAAGTTCATTTTCACCCGGTATAAATATACTCATAAATATAAAAATACAAATTATATAGGTAAGTAAATATACTACTCCTTATAAACCAATAACCTTTTGATTCGTGACATTTTTTGATTCGTTGCATCTCGTGATATTCCAAGATATGATTTAAAATGAGACACCCAGTGTAGTTTATTACATTTTGCTTAAAATGAGAACATAGATCCATTCGTATCGTGAATCTACTGTATCCTGTATCGAACGTATCGAATCACTTCGTCTACATATTCGGTGATAAACCAATTAGTAACAAATTTATTTTCTAATGAAATTAAAGTTCGCCCCTGTTTCAGAACTCCCACAGTTCTAGAAATGGGGCAGTTGCAAGTGAATTGTGTCTGAATGGGCACTAACTTTCCCCTTCAGACAAAAAACTGCAGTTAGCTGTTGATCCAGCAACAGTTGCCTGCACAAAACAGAACACTGTCTCCAACACCGTAGCAACAGGGTGCTGCGAGAAAACACTACGTTAATCAAATTACTCTACTTTGGAAAACACTTCGAAAATAGTAAAGCAGTTGTGAAAAGTTTCATAGTACTAGTTTCACGACAGTAATTAATTCACATTTTGAATAAGTCAATTAATGACGTCATTTTCACCTAATACATACGAAATAGGATTCAATCGTTTTATATATTAGTGTACTATACTCTGTTTTTAAACTATAGACAGTAATTAGAAATTCTAGTGAGAAAATCAAAGCCTGTGATTGGCTGCTGCGCCATTTAATGAAGTCGCATTTAACCAGACAAAATTTCAAGTTAACCTTCTCAAACGTAATTGAAACGTCAAACTCTCAGTAATTGTCAAATCACTTGCTGAATTTGCACGTGTTTCTTATTTTATTTTTCTTTTTGTGACATTTCACGATTAAAACTAGTTGTTTTCAGAACTATTAGTATTTCATTAACGCTGTGGTGTATATGTGACATCGTCTTGTGCTGCCTATAGTTAAAAAACGGAGTATAGTTTCACGGCAGTAATAAATTCACATCTTGAATAAGACAATTAATGACGTCATTTTCACCTAATTTATATGAGATAGGACTCAATATATTAGTGTGCTAGTAGTTTATTGTGTGTGCTCTGTTAATAATATATTATTCAATGAGCATGTAATGCTTTTACTCGTGTTGGCAAACTTCATTCTCATGAGTAATAGCCATTACATGCGAATAGAATACTATACTTTATTCAAAGTACAAAAATGTGTTTAAAACAATTTTTTTTTAATATTTTGATGCCATTTATAAAGAAAAACAAAAAGGCAATACTAAGGATTTCTTCATTTTGTGCGTTACTAAGTTACTATAACAAAATTGTTGGTTATAAACAGATGAACGAGATAAATAAAGTTATCATTCGAGTTTTTTGACTTGTAAAATACGAGTCACTGTGAATCCAATAAATGTAATAACTACCTATGTTATTAATATTTAACAAAAATTAAAATTAAATGTTCTATAAAAAGGTAATTCGCCCGCCCTATAAGAATTTCTGAATCCGCCCCTGTGCTATATAGTCTCTATAGTCTGTAATATGCTACTTCACCATCTAGGCAGTGTCTCCTCTGTATAGTGTTTCCATCTAGACAAGACTTGACTAAGTCTATGTCTAAATTAAAAAGTCTTGTCTAGATATCAAGACTCTAGATTGTTTCAAGACTCTAGATTAATACGCGCATGCGTTTCAGATTAGGATAGAGATAAGTCTTTAGCAGCGTTCTCTTTCTATTCCACAATCACTGTTTCAGCTCAAGTGGAATGAGCTTCATATTTTATATTTATTTTCGAAAATTACAATTTTTTTGATAGTTGATAGATATTTATATTTTTATCGCTATTTTCCTCTGTATGAGCCTTTATCAAATTGAGCTTTTTTTTTCAAATTTTATTTTAAGTTTTTCTTATATCTTACTATCTATAGTATTTGGATTTTATTAACATAGATTTTTGAAAAGATTTTGTTATCTTGTGTTGAATACTTATATTAATTTATAAAAGTTGCAGTAAATTTTTTAATATATCAATTTTCTAGAATTATAGAAATCAGTTGTATCTATCATCATTACATTTATTGATTTATTTAATAGGTAAGTAAGTATAAATAAAAGTTCTTAAACTGAATTAATAGGTATAATGTAAATTTTTAATGTAAACTTTTTACCCCACCTAATAATGTATGTCAGTAAAAAATTAATATTATACATATTATAACTACAACTAAATAGTTAATCTAGTCTTGAAAATTGTCTAGAAATTTGACTAGATTAGGATAAGAGTCTAGAAAGTCTAGATCTGGACGGCAACATTATAGTAGAAGCACAAAATAGGTTTATACAGAAGCGATAGTAAGACAGAGAAGCGAAAATTTAAGAGAGATGGAGAATGTGCACAAATTTAAAGGGCCCGTTGTTTAAAATCGGAAAGTTTCCTCACATCTGAGAGAGAGATAGGGGAAGAGCACAAATCTAAAGGTCTACACAATGCTTCAAGGTTATATAACTGATTAGCGGAACATGAAAGGTACCGACACGGAGTGTCGCTTCTGTGTGTAACTATTCTGTGCTCCTGACCACAAAGTTCCCACCCTTCTATAAAACGTTGTAAAACCCGCAAGTCAGTTTCATATACCTAAACTTCTACTATACCTCTGTAACGAAACTGAGAAAGAACTTAGACCGATGTGTTCCCCACTGGTCCAGAGGCTAGAGACCCCATAAAAACGTAATTTCTGTTTGTAATTTTGGATCGTTATTCGATTGGGTAGGAATGAACTGCCGCCAATAATTGGCTGTGCGAGCGAGCACCCGCATTCATTACTGCAAGTCGGGTAGTAGATTTATCAAACCGCTGGCGCATCGCCAAAAATTTCATGTTTCATTAGAAAAATACGCGGTGTAAATTGCGGAAATTAAAGTGTAAAGTGTGCAGTTAGCGGCTAAGTGCAGTCCGGACCCGGCAAGATGCTGCATCACGTCGAGACGTGATTAATGCTTCGTCTTCATCGATTTGTGATTAACCGGTACCAATTCCCAAACATTATCCATTATTCCGCACATATTTAACATTCGTTAGCCACTACTAAACAGGGCCTCTGGACAAAACTTTACTAAAAATCAATATTCAGTATATTTTAGTTTCTATTGTGTATTATTATTTATTTATTTATTACGTACATTTATCGTGAGTATTTTTTAACGCGAAGCATGGGATTTGTTTTATCCATAGTTACGATCTGACATGGACATTGATTGACAGCAATGTATTTGTCTGTCTCATTTAAAATGAAACATATGAATCGAATTTGACAAATATATTTTAATATTGTAATAATAAGGAGTAATTAAATAATAATTACGTTAATTTTGGGAACGATATTTCTGAGGTGCAATTCGTTATCATGAAACAAAATCAATTCTCAATACAACTTCAACTTTTTAAAAAGCACATTGAACTTTATTTATGATTAAATTATACATAAAGTATTCTCTACCAAAGAACCTATTATTTTCTTGTATTAAAAATTAAATCATTATGTTGTAATTTAGTAAAGTTACAAATAATTAAATTTTTGATCTCATGAAAAGTAAACATAGGAGATAAAGATATAGGAGATAGATTAAAAACTAATTATAATTGCAATAATAAACAGTGCTTGAAAAACGCTACCTAAAAAATTTATTGTAATTATTGTTTAATCGTTCGTTATTATACTTGCTTGTTTATTAGTTGATTTATTAGATTTTTATTTTGTAATTTCTTACAGTATAAATTTAATACTTTTGTCAAATTCATTTTCTATGTTTCATTTTAAATGAGAGAATCAAATACATTGCTGTCAATCAAGTATCAAGACGTAACCATGGATATGATAAATCCCCATATTTCACGTTAAAAAGTACTAACGGTATGACTTTATATTAACAAGCATATTTTTTTCGAAAATATGTATATTTAAAATTTTTGCGGTTATTGGGAATAGTACATGAACGCAAAGAAAAATTAAAATTTTAATTGAATTTTTTTTATCCTTTATTGCCCCGTTAGTTAAACAGAAAATGATTGTGTACTACACATTTTTAAATAAAAAATATAAATAAATAGAAACAAAATATGTACAATATAATATAAATAAGTTATTTTAGGGTAGGAAATTGTGCGTTAGTTTTCTTTTATTTTGTAGTGATTATTTTGTGTAGGAATTGAATATGTAAGTTCGTTCCAGAAACCAGAATGAATGTAGATTACAGAGCTAGATAATGCATTTTCATACAGTAGTCTCAATTATATTTCACTTGGGGTAAAAATACAATTTGGTTTCAAGTTTCTCGTCTCGAATTTCTAATTAAAAGTATTGGGAACATAAAAATTCCATCTGTCATACGTAGAGGGTGTATAGATCTTTCAATATTGTCCAGTATTTAATTTTATGTGCTCATCGTCTCCTGCAAACTCGCATACAGAGCACGAGAGGCATTCTCGCACACTCACACACAAACCTACTTCTCTGTTGCGCGACCAGGCATTCTCAAACCGTTTCAACTTGGAGAGAAATATGGTGGAGGCGCCTTTGCTATTTATTACGATGGTATAGTTATATGAAGATATATGAGGGAATCATGATCTCAAAACCAGGAATGTTAATTTCTTTTACCATTTCTTATAAAAAAAATCTTATAATCACATATTAACACAACTTCTGATGGTATATAGCTAAATAATACGATTAAATCCTGTTGCCTTTTATTCTAAATTTTAATATAAAGATTTTTAGAGTCTGTCCCTCCGTCAAAAGTAAATGAAATCCGCCCGTGCATAATTTTATTTTTAAAGTACGTTTTGCTTTTAATTCTATAGTACAATATTTATAACAAAAAACAAAACCAGTAATAAATTTTAATACTTTTGAAGAAATTGCAATTAATTTAATTTAAAATTATTTTATTTACGTTTTTAAATATTTCTTTTTAAACAAAAAGTAGTAACATTATTAAATATAAAGATATTTTAATTTTTTACCGATCTGCATAATTACGTTTATATATAACTTCTAGCTAAACAGAAAAAATATAATTATAATAATTTTATACATTGTTTAGGCTGAGGAATTTCTATAAAACATATGAGTTATTTATATATTCACATAATGTGACATATGATGTCATATTTGATGTAAATAAATTTAAAAAATAAATATGAAGTAGTTTTATTGTAAAATTAAAAAAGGTGGAAAAATATATATGAATCACGGTAAGTTCGGTTCCGGTATAATAACTCTAAAAATTGCTGTTGTTTTTTTTGGTCATACATATTTTAGGTATGAAATAAATTAGGAATATTCTGAACTGCAATAACAAACTAATTCTAAAACTACAAATTGAATGTACTGAAAAATTTATAACTTCTGAAATTTTCAGATTAGGCAATTTTGGTGTGCACCCTCTTCAAACACTTTATAATAAATAAAACGGGTTTTTTTTTAATTTTTCATATAGAGCTTATAGTAGTTTGTACTAATTTTGAATAGAACATTTTTTTTTTTGCTTTTCAACTATATAAAAAATCCTATTTTATTTTAATAAATAATATGAAAAATTAAAATATTATGTTTAAATGAAAAATAATTTAATAATAAATAACAATTATTTTAACATTTTTTGTATAAATGTATTTGTCTTTTAAAACAAATACATTTACTTTAATAAAAATTAACATGTTTTTAACACAAAAGTAAAACCTTTTAAATTAAGACAAATATTGTACTATCATTAAAAATTAACTTTCTTTATTTTAAATGTAATGTATTCATTTAGAAATACTTAATCTAAAAAATGTAAAATTTCAAAATAAAATAATATAATCTTAAAACGAAAATACTGGTTGCTTTTAAATCAAATAAATAAATCAAAAGCATGTTTTCTTATACTCTTTCAATTTTAACAGCAATTTCATAATTATTAAAGAATTTTTTTTTAAATTGAAGCAGTTTTCTATTCACAAACTTTATTTCAGTATTAAAGTAGGTACCAATTTTTTTGAGTGTACAAGTAAGTAACAAATAAACCAATTATTTCTTATATATTTGAAATTTATTGTTAATTTAATTAAATAATAGCAAACACTTCAGTTGATTTATTTTGCGCATTTAATTTTGATTTTTAATTAAATAGCATGCGTGATCTTATATAGAACAACGTATAAAACTTATATTTACCATTAATTACCAATCCATAACAAACTATAAAGGTGTGTACAAACATACATCCTTAGCAATATTACCCTGCAATATGTACCTTCATCAATATTAAAGAATATTTTTTTAATTGAAGTAGGTAGTTTTCGGTTCAAAAACATATTGCATTATTAAAGTACCAATTTTTTTGAGTGTTCAAGTGCGTAACAAATAAACCAGTTATTTCTTATATATTTGAAATTTATTGTTAATTTAATAAAATAATATCAAAAACTTGAGTTGATTTATTTTTGCGCAACTAAATTTGATGATTAATTAAATTGTGTATGTGAACTTCTATATGACAACGTATAAAACTTATATTTACCATTAATTATCAATCCGTAAAGTACTATAAAGGTATGTACAAATATATTTCCTTAGCAATATAACCCTGTATACCCCAGCATCCGAACAGTTCAATTAAATAATAGCAAAAACTTCAATTGATTTACTTTTGCGCATCTAATTTTGATTTTTAATTATACTTTATACAACGTATAAAACTTATATTTACCATTTAATTAATCCCTAATGAACTATAAAGGTGTCTACAAACACAAACACACATATCCTAGCAATATAACCCTGCATACAGCATACCCCAGCATCCGACTATTGGGTGCAAATTTGTGAACTTATATAGGACAGGGCACGTATAAAATTTATATTTACCATTAATTACCACTCCGTAACAAACTACAAAGGTGTGTATACAACACAAACACACATCCTATCAATATAACCCTACACACAATATACCCCAGCATCCGCCTATTGAGTACCACTGGTCGCCGGCCATCCCCTCGGCTCCTAATGATTGAATCAACAGATCGCCGTCGAGCCGGCGTCGGGCTGTGTCGGCGCCGAAGTGACGCACCGCGGCGTCTCGCGCCCCCGCACCCGGAGGCTGGGCGGCGGGAGGAACAAATGGGAAATGGGCACAATCCACACATTCACATTCACATTCACAGTCACGGTCTAATCAGCCTGCTAGGTCTATAGTAGGGGGTAAATAGTGGGGGGTTGGTGGTTTGGGGGAATTAGTGGATAGGCACTCGTGACTGAAGAGGAGAGGTCTAGATGGTGTGGAAATTTGAATTGTTTGTCCGGTTTCCTGGTATGGAAGATTACGGAATATGAAAATAAATTGTCGCCATTTTGAAATGGTTGAAGTAAAACTACGATATTTTGATATCATTGTAGAGCTAATTTTATGTACATTCCGAGAAAAAATATAATAATACCGATTCTCTATGCTAGAACCGCTAAAACCGGAAGTGACACAAAATTCTTACTAAGATCATTTTATAAGTCCCTTTGACTAGTTTAATTTTGTTCCGTAACATTTTTCTGTATCTCTCATAATAAACGAAATATTTTGGGTGCCGGCCTTTCGCCAAACACCCTGTATACTAAAAAATCTTTATCGAGTTTTTAATAAATACGCAAGATTCAAAGTCCCTGCAATACTTTTTTAATATTTTTACGATAACGTCTGGGCATGTATGTATGTATATCAGCAGATATAATGGGGTGTAACCAAATTTTAATTGAAATGGGAAATGGGCACAATCTACACATTCACATTACATTCTAATCAGCCTTATACCAGCCCCATAGCAAGGTTTAAGTAGTGGTGGTTTGGGTGTCATGCACAGGCACTCGTGTCTGCTGAGGAGAGTTCTAGGTGGTATTAAAATTTGAATTATTTGTTCGCTTTCCTGAAATGGAAGATTAGAGATTGTATTAAAAATAGTTTATCGAGTTTTTAATAAATATACATGATTCAAAGTCCCTACAATACGTTTTTAATATTTTTACGATGTCTGGGCATGTATGTATATCAGGAGATATAATGGGGTGTAACCAAATTTTAATTGAAATGGGAAAATGGGCACAATCCACACATTTACATTCTAATCAGCTTTCCAGCCCTCTAGCAGGGTGGGAAGTGTGGTTTGGGGGAACTTAGTGTACAGGCACTCGTGTCTGGTGAGGAGAGGTCTAGGTGGTGTTAAGATCTGAATTATTTGTATCTTCCGCTTCCCTGGAATAAAAGATTATCGAGTTTTTAATAAATACGCGTGATACAAAGTCCATACAATATGTTTTTAATATTTTTACAATAATGTCTGGGCGTGTTTATCAAGAGATATAATGGGGTATAATCAAATTTTAATTTTTATATTATATGATACTAAAGAAAGTAAAATAAATTATTAAAATGAAATCCTAGTAGTAATTACAGTACCTATACTAGTACAATTTCTTTTAGAGTATTCGATAATTATTTTTATAATATTTTCACTGTCAATTACATATAATAATCATCACTGTCAAATATAAAATATTTATTTTCATAGATAAACAGATTAACCGTAATTGTAACAAATTTGCCGAATCATTAATTACTTGTAATAGTTAAGTGGGACTAGGTAACCACAAAATTATTATTTACAAAAATTCTCATATATATTCATAAAACACTTTAGATATTAATGAAAACACCACTTCCGGTTGCACGATTAACACCATGGCAATTAAAGTGATAAAATATTTAATTTTTAGATATAATTAAATAGGAACTTATTTTGGTTCTTATTAATAGTTTTGTGGCAAACAAATACAATGGCTCGTATTACGAGCTCACTTTTATAATAAAATCGCGATTTTAACGCCCACTTTTACATCATAATCTTATGTAAAAATGAGCGTTAAAATCACGATAATATTATAAAAGTAAGCTAGTTCGCTTTTATAACAAAGTCGCCATTTTAACGCTTATTTTTACATAAGATTATGACGTAAAAGCGAGCGTTAAAATTGCGATTTTATTATAAAAGTGAGCTCGTAATACGGGCTATTATCTTTGTAAGCTGTATTTTTTTTATCTTCCATAAAAATTAATGATTATTTATTAAAAATATATTTGATTTAAGTCAAATGATTTAAATCAGACCAACACTAACGTTTAGACTTTAGATACTCACTATTTTTCCCTATACGCATTTTTTTTTTAGTTTTTTATGGTGACTGCAATCATTTCTATAATAGCCACATTGCCTACATTCATTTAATCCACTTACTCTATTTTACCATTTGTTTCATTTAATTTCTATGAGACCAAAGAAGAACACAAAGATTTACAAAGTCTTTCACTTTTTGAGTTCAAAATTAAATTCTTTTTTACGTCACCAAGTTAATTTTTTTGTTTTTCACTTTAAATTTTCAGCCAAAATAATCAAAAAATACCATATTTTTTTTTAGTTAAACAGGCAATAATTATGTACCTTAAATCTGTTTTTAACTCAAAAAGTGAAAGATTTTGTAAAACATAGTTATATTATTTGACACAAATAGTTTTTCTTACAAAAATTAAATATTTAGTAATTTTCTGTTTATCAGATTTGACGCTGACTGATGATATGAATTTTATCGAGCACCGACCATACAATTACGAAAAGAAAACTCTAGATTGACAATAAAACACTTTCCTTATTACATCATTGTGAGTCCACCCTAAAATTGATACCCCCAATCATCATAAAACAAAGTGCTGTCGCTGCTTGTTGATTTGCATGTATTTGACACTGTGTTATGTTTCAGGGAAGACAGAGGTGGACTAAGGCAGCATCGCGTGCCTCCATGCGTGAAACGTCAGGTAGGGTGATTTTATTATCTGCTTTGAGGGGTGGCCGGTAGCTGGTGGCTTCTTACATAACGACCCAATTAGGGGAACACTACTTGAATGATCACTTATCCAAAATGAGGGGATTTATCTCTTTTGCGGGAATAGTGGGTTTGAATTAAGTAATTATTTAAGAATAAAAAGTCAAATAGTTAATATTTGACACAGTTGGACCTATAAAGGAGTATAGATCATTTTTCGTGTGGTAAATTTCATGTCATTGTCTTCCGAACCTAGAAATAACAAGTAGTAAATACTATGAAACATGATATTTATCATACCCATGGTTACGATTTATATTTGATTGACAGCAATGTATTCTTTATTGTCTAACTATACCGAGAGAAGAAGTACCGTGAGTTTATTTTAACCATGGTTTCGACGTGGTTACGACTTTACATTTGATTGACAGCAATGTATCAAAGCGTTCACTTTAAAATGAAAATTCACGTCATTCTGAATATTTTTAATAATGCATTTCTACGTCGTTGGAATGGACGCGATGGACAAATAGAGTGACCAGCTAGGTCTCCTGATCTCACAGCACTTGATATTTGATATTTCATTTTAAAGTAAACGCTTTGATGCAATGCTGTCAATCAAATTGTGATGTAACCATGAATATGGCAAATCCTATGTTTCACATTAAAATAAACTCATGGTATTTCATTTTAAAGTGAACGCTTTAATACATTGCCACAGAATAGTTACATACAGAAGCGACACTCCGTGTCGGTACCTTTCATATTCCCCTATTCAGTTCTATGACCTTGAAGCATTGTGTAGACCTTTAAATTTGTTGACTTCCCCTATCTCTCTCTAAGATGTGAGGGAACTTTCCGATGTTAAACAATGAGCCCTTTAAATGTGTGCACATTCTCCATCTCTCTCTAATTTTCGTTTCTCTGTCTTACTGTCGCTTCTGTATAAACCTATTCTGTGACATTGTTCTCAATCAAATGTGAAGTTGTAACCATGGGTTCCATGGGTATGGCAAATTTCATGTTTCATGTTAAAATAAACTCACGTTATACAGGGTGATTTCTAACGTACGGACGAAACTGATAGGGCAACTAGAGGAGACTAATATAGTTTTTTTTACAATAAACTTTTGATCAAAATCGAATAACAAGAAAGATACAACGGTTTAAAGTTCTTATAAATTAACGCCCACGTATTGAGTACCGCTGATACATTAGAAACAATTCTCACACAATCTGATACATTTCTGTTATATTATTTTTACGATATGCAGAAAACATCAAATAAATGATGACAAGAGATACAAACGAATGAAACTTATTCTTCGTTAGTGAAATTAACCATTTCAGTCGAATTAATGACATAACAAATAACCTATTTAATTTTTGACGTTTAAGTTATTTTGACTTACCTACATACATGATTAGATTAAATAAATCAGCGGTTCTCAATAAACGGACACCCATGACCGAATATTTTAAAGAACAATTTAAATAGCCATACCTTTCATCTTATAAAAATTTTAATAACTTTTAACTGAACTTTGTTTAATTAACTCTCAAATATTCTAAATTTCAATTCAAAACGTAAGTTATTACCGTACTTTATAAAAAAAAATGCTTAAGTTTATAAGAACTTTAAACCGTTGTATCTTTCTTGTTATTCGATTATGATCAAAAGTTTATTGTAAAAAAAACTATATTTTGATCCCCTCTAGTTGCCCTATCAGTTTCGTCCGTACGTTAGAAATCACCCTGTATATAGCACGTGCCTATGATAATGGTATAGCGAAAAAAAAGTCTCATCTATGTTATGCGTATACGACAAAGATGCAAAATAAAAGTTTAACAATTCTTGCAACAAAAATTGTTGACGTTAGGATCAACTTTATTCTCGAGATATTTACATGTTTAATTGTAGTGCTCTCTATTGTCAGGTTAATCAAAACGTTTTTTATAGATTTCAATGCGTGTACATATTTCATCAACGTTAATCTGAAATTTCATCAGGACAGTTGAATTTAGAGTGCTTCACCGCACAACTATTGACATCTATTGATCATTTCGGTAAAGTATGTCATTTTGCCGATACAATCTCTTTGGATTATACTTCGTTAAATATAATGCAATATTGCGTAATAACCAGGTTAATACTCTCATAATCTTTAATTGATTCTTAATTCGCTATTTTATGTAAGCAGCGTTCCGTAATCATTCGATTCGGTATTTACTCATCCAATTCTAGATGCAGGCAATAATATCTTTTTCATTTAAATAACATTACCAGTATTTGTAATATAAAAATCTCCTTGCCATATTGAGTGTCTTGGAGTGACGTCTAGAAATCATGCGTTCAGGGTAAGCAAAGTAAGCTCTGCTTACCCATGAGCTCAGTGGCGGCGCTAGACATTGTAGATTATAGAGGCTCATCCTTTAATATAGAATAAAATTTAAAAAATAAAAAAAGGTTTCTTCAAGAATAACCTACCAATTTATTCCAAAGGATACAATTTTTATAGAAACGAAGAACAGAAAATAGTCAGAACCAGAAAAAAACAAGATTTTTCACATTTTTCTCGATTTTTTATTCATTTCGTTTTTTTGCTGAGGTCGTATTTTAACCTATTAAAGGACTATTTTTGAAAAATTTCTTTTTGAGTCTCATTTTGAACAGAAATATATCGAGAACGGTAAGATATATTTTAATTTTGTTTGGAAATTTGGAATCAACGCATCAACATTTATTTAAATACAAAAAATTTTGGTAAAAATGTTCTCGAGCGAAAAACTGAAATTCCAGTTTTTTCGTTTATCTCATTTTCACCGAATCGTTTCAAAAAAGTACCTATATACAGAAATAGTGTATTTTATGTAACAAGAATATGTAACCCTGAATCTAACTCAAGAAATGAAAGATTTTGCAAAATTTTATGTTTTTGGTAATAGTAAGATTTTACTATATTTACAGTGTTGTCTGTATGTGTGTGGTGTGACATAAAACATTAAGTAGTTTTATTGTAAAATTTACAAAGGCGGAAGAAATATATGAGGAATATATTTCCACGCGCGAATCAAGGTATTTCGGTTCCGGTTTTAGTAACGCCAAAAATAGCTTCTCTGTTGTACAAATTTGATAAAGGAAATTTTAGGTATAAAATGATTTTGAAATATTCTCAACTCTCACAACAAACTAATTTTAAAAATACAAATTGAATGTACTAAAAAACACATTATAGAATATATAACTTCTAATTTGTGTTAAATGTAATTATGTAGTAATGTAATATTTAATCATTGCATGAAAGCGAGCCAAGGTAATCAGAAATAATTCTGCTTTAGTTCGTGTTAATTTTTTGTACTTTTTCAAAATTGAATTGATTAAATAATTAAAGAAAGTAACTATAAAACGTACAAATAATAACCTTTATTTGTTGATTTTTTTCATCAAATAGCCAGGGTTAATTATTTCACCATTCGCTCATTGAATTGCATTTGAACAAATGGAAAGATTAAACAACAATTAAAAACAACACATGTTTGCATTTTCTTTATTAGTAATTAATCCAGCGTTTACAAAAGAAAAATAGGAATTGATCTATAAACAAATATATACATGGAAAATGGAACTTGATATAGGATAATTAATTATTGTTTCACATTTGATAATTTGTAATTAATGATACAAATTTTCCTGCCCTACAATTAATTAATTTTGGAACATATTTGTGAAAAATTCGTATATTTAAAACCTCGTATTTGAAATAAAGTAGGAAAGTTTCGATAAATTATTTCACCGAGGTTTTGCTTGTGAAAAGGAACCCAATAGGAACCTAAAATAATTGAGTTGCATTATAGTAAGAGTTGCGTTTGTTTTACGTCAAAAAACATCATAGTCAAAAAAGTTATTTAAATTAAAAATTTTAGTTGAACATTTTTAAAATAATTTTAGCATATTTTTTCTTCGAAAAGTGATGTGATTCATAGATAGAAAAGTATGCATAGACTTTTTTAAAAATTTACCAGAAATAAATATAATAAAATAAATTATTTCATTTATAAAAGTGATAATTCTAATTGATTAGAACCTTTTTAATTTTTAATAACTTGTAGATAATTTAATTTTTTTAAAATGATTGTTGGGTAAAGTACTAGATAATAAATACCTGTCGGGTTTTCCAAAATGCCCGAAGGAACGATGAAAGTGAATCAAAATATTATCTTTAGAATAAAAACAAAACGTAATCAAAATGATATATGTACATTTTAAGAACAATTGAATGTGAGAGTATTCATATTTTCTTATTTTTGAATATGAGTATTTTAGAAAACAGGCACAAGGTACCTCTAGATGTCTAGAACAATATTATAAATATTCGGAAAACGAAAGTTGCCTTTCCTATATTATTATATAATTGTTATTTTTTATGAAATCTCTTATAGTTCTTTGAAAATAGTTTGGTACTAATGTTCAATATATATTTTTTAATCTGATCCCAACTGATTTAGATTTTATTGTTGCACATGCGCAATGTTCGCTTTAGTATATTGTGCAACAAGTGCAGAAAGTTGCCTTTTTCCCACAAGTTGTGAAAGTGTCGGCACGAGACTATGTCGATTGCTGGAGTCACATAAAGTGGGAAATAGGTGATTCTGCACGAGTGGCACACTGTACTTTACGACCACACTGCTAAACGTTACGGTAAAGCAATATGGGCAGTGTCTGGACATTGTAAATTACAAAGAATTAAAAAAATACACACTGTTTTGAAGTGTAACTTTGAGAACGAAAACAAATAATTAAAATTCTAATCGTAAATTTTTAATAAACGCATAGCGTCTATCAATGAGTACTATTTTAAAAAATTTGACGTTTCATTTGCTACTACTCAGAAACATTTTGTTTTCGTTGCCAACATGAAGAACTTATTGTTATTGTTACATATAACTATACTTTTTATTTTTCGTATTTATTATATATTTGAAGAAGAATAAGTATAGCTCAAATTTTCTTGTTTAGTGGTACCAAAAATGTCCACTGCAGCGCGTCGAAACGTCAAAGGCAGTAGAACGTCACGAACTAATTTAAATTTGTAGGGAATTTATTTTACTTTATTTCTAGCTTATTTTGCTTTCAAATAGAAATGAAAATATGAGAAATATTCACACAAAAACTTCAATTTTTAAAATATAAAATAAAATGACTCAAATCACTATAAAAAGAACTTAACACCACCACTGAAATAATATCAAATAAACTCACAAACAATACCTTTAAGCTTGTGTGAAATGATTTCTCACACTGTAACCTACGGTTGTGGAAGATACACAACTTTGAAGCCTGATATAAGTGAGAAACTACTTTCCATTAGGGCTGTCAAAATCCGAAGAAAATTGTATCTGTATAGCCGGATACAAGTACATCCGGTATTCGGAAAATCCGGTAACCGGATATTAAATCCGATATCCGGATAAAACCGGTATCCGAATGAATCCGATATCCGGATAAAACCGCTAATCGATTTAATTCGATATCGGGATTAAACCGGTCACGGAATGAATCTGTTACCGGATTAATCCATAGTATCACAATGTATTCGATATCCGTATTAACCTAGTACGACAATGAGTTTGATAATCGGTTTAAACAATTACTTGTGTTAGCTTGGTACATACTTATGTGGGTTAGGTTAGATAGGTAAAAAAATTTATTCCAGAATGCTAGGGCATTTCACAAACGAGTATCAAACAACATTTTTTTCGAAAACTATGTCCTAAAATTAGTAAATACGTGATATTGCTCATTTTATAATACAGCAAAATAAACAAAAAATTTAGTTCATGTTGTGTATAAGAGTGTAGTAAGTTTTATTTGGATACCAATTTAACCGGGATATTGGTATCATTAGGATACCGATTTCAGCCGGTTGTCGGTTTCATCCGGATCCCGGTTTTATCCAAATCCCGGTTTCACCCGAGTAACAGTTTCATCCGGAAAACCAATTAACGGATCCATCCGTATTATCCGGATAACGTTTTCATCCGGATTATCCGGATAACCGGTTTATCCGGATTGCAAAATAACGGATATCGGATATTAACATAACCGGATATCCGGAATCCGTTGACAGCCCTACTTTCTATAGTGATCATAGAAAAAGTACTACCCGCGTACACATATCAAATCAATTACCACCGTACTTTACCCAACTTTATAACCTCCCTGCTCCGCTAGTTATGCCTCGGCGCCCTGAGAGTACGCGTAGCCGGAGGAGGTATCCTGGTGAATCCTGTGGCATCGAACACGATGTTAGCGACGTCCTTGGAGCTACTCAGCGGCTCTGTGGGGAAGTACGTAGCCCCGTAGAACTCCAAGCCGTGCTGCAGCAAAACGTTGTACTCGTCCAGAGATGCTAGTGTGACTCGGATAGGAGCTGGGGCTCCTGGAGGCAGAGTGGGCATTCCTGGGATCTGGGAGACGGGGCCTGTCATGCGGGTTACTTCTACTACGCTGCCGAACCTGAAGAGAGGGCGGAGTTAGTTGCATAAAGATCAACTTTCATATAGAAAGAATCATTGAGATCTTTGGATTACATTTTAACTATTATTAGGGTGTGATTAGGGATATTTGTGATCAATGATCGATTCTTATTTTTGATCGGTCAGAGAAGGTAGATCCTGTTTGATCAGATCGATCTGATCGATCTCAACTACAGATATCAATATCCATATTTAAAAAATACGATAAATACGAAATGAAAGTTGAAATCGTTCTACTCAGGCCCAAATGCAGATTAGGCATACAAACACGTTGACCATATCGGGGTATCCTGCTCAATCAAGATCGATTTAAGACCAAAGTTGATCAATGAATCAAACGATCAGATCGGCCAAACCATCAGATCGATATTTTTATTACTGAAATCATTTTGATCGACCAATCGATCTGATTGAAAATTTTCGCAGCCGTAGTGATGTTTTTTTGTTTATTGGGCCAGCCTGACTTATATGAGAATGTATATAACATATTTAATTAAACGGATTTTAAAAAGACTTAATATTTAAGCTACTGACATGAATAGATAGAATACTGTTAATCGATCTTTGATAAAAAAAAATCATAACTAAGAAAATATTTGACGTATATTGCATAAAACATAGATATAATAATCTCCATTTGAAATATATATATTTTTTAATTCATGTGCACATACATTTGATTCTTTCTGTAATGAAATAGACACCTGAAATACGAAAGAATATGTGCAAACCATTAACCTCAGTTTTATATTGGAGGATAAGCAAACGTCAAAAACTATGTATTATCATTTAAAGTTTGTTTTTTTTTCTGTATTTTTTTAGATCTCCACTTATTTTTTTAAGGAATCTCCTAATAAAAGTCATTGAGTAAATCCTAATTTGAAACTTGATATATGAGAAAAGCCCAGAAAGCTGTTCGACAAAATAGGAAAGTGCTAATAGAACGAGTTAGTTTATTTTAAGAAAAAAGAAGATGAATTCTAAAAATAAATGATTGATTTTTTTTTATATACCAAGAAATCTACAATATGATTTACTAAAATCCGTATTTCCCATTTCTTACTCCCAAATAATGTATAAAAACTCGACCTGCATAGGACAACGCATAGTGTATATTTGCTTGTCTTCCAATATTAAAAGTGAGGTTATCATTTGCACATACTATTGAAGATTTGTGATAATAAATAAGTTAGAAGTTACACTTTCTCAAATTAATATTAGTACTTTAGAAGTGTAGTTAGTTTTCACGTCCATTTTGAAAATACTAATCCTTAGTACATGAAGTAATCCTTAACTAAAAGAAAAAAATGTTACGAATTTAGATACCTTCACCAAAAACAATCCTTGTCCCAAAGTTAGCCCCAAAACTGACGGTGCGTTAGTATGTTTAACAATTCTATCTTACCTGCTACAATACACAGTCGCATTTGTGGTATAGGTTGTAGATTAGACAGTCCAAATTCATGTCCAGTTCATCGTGCATGTTATATTAACTACTCCCCAAGTGATGTAGGATACACGACGTCTGTTGATAGTCGCTCATGACTAAAATATATCATCTGTCGAATCTGTCTGTGAACAGAGCTGCCACACCCAGAAGTTTGTGTACAAGGCGTGATGATATATTTTCACTTGTTTTATGGTGCAGTGCAGAAGGAAAGAAAAGAAGAAAATTTATAACTCAATAAAGCTTGGACTACAATAAAGAATATATGCGTTCAGGATAACATAATTTCACTTTTGAATTTCAATTAGTACTTTAAAATTTGCTAACTCTGAATAATTTAACAGGGTCCTATATTATTGTCGAAATATTAGCATTTTACGGAAGTCTATGAATATATACATTAATTAATGAGTATTTGTAAAAATATTTTATTTAAATATTACTTCGTTCGCGAGCTATAAATAAATTTTATTGCGACGAGATATGTTTTTATGATTTTAAGAAAAATAATCGCGCGTCCGCATTTCTTAGAACTTGCAGAAGGGAGAAATGCATGCGGCATCTGTCAGTTTGGCAATGTCAAAATGATACTATTTGTTCTTTTTTTTACGACTGTAAAAATGGATATCTCGCTTATCAGGAAAAGTTTTTCAGTCACGTTTTCACTAATATTTTAGTAAACTATGCTCTTTAAGAAAAAATATATAAAAACATAGTATAGAATCCCATTTATGAACTTTAAAACAACATTTTAACTTAATGAACTTGGTTTATAATAAAAAAAATACTTGTGTTCAGAATTACATAATTTCATTTTTGAGATTTAATTAGTACTTTAAAGAATGGGAACTCCAATAAATTTAATTATATGAATATTTTAACAGCAGTAAATTTTTAAAATTATGCATGCTCCAATTCATGAGTTTAGTAGAGATGTGAACGAATGTTCTTTGGAGTGTAGAATTTGTATTAACTTATTTAGAAAAAACATAAATTTTAAAGAATTAAAGCTAAGAAAATAGTGTGTTAAACATTCTTTATTTTTGTATGAGATAGATATAATAGACACTGATTAATATATATTAAGTATAAACATTAGTTTGAAGGTATAGTGTGTTCCATTTTAATTTGCTAGATACTTTATCGTAATTTAAATATTGTTCATCTGTAATTCAATGGGACACATTTTCATTTGGTTTGGATTCCATATGTCAAATTAAAAACAGTTTTCAATTTGCTAAACATACCTTAATATTAAGATATTAAGATAAAATCAAAATAATAGTAATTACAATTAGCGCGTTTAATGTAACAGTTGGGAACCAAACCATGATTGGTTGATACGGTAAGAGTGAATCACATCAGTCTGTCAGAAATCTAATCTAAAATTATGGATTGTAATTCATTTCTGACAAAATAAAAAAATGTTAATTCATTTTGTTTTATTTAATTGATAGGTTTGGGTAACGATAATGTATATAAAGAGTATTAGGTATATTGGAAAACGAATTTCAAAATTATTATTTCATTAAGGACGAAGAAAAGCTAAATTTGAAATATGGTTCATAGCCCACGTCTTTGAACAAAATAACCGCCTGTTATAAAATGAATTATTTTCTATTTTGTGTTTATGCACTTAAGTCTTTGAAATTCAATAGTTGCTCCACAACACAACATTTTACTTTTTTTTATCTCTCCTGCTTTGTATCTTCTTCTTGTTACAATAAATTCAACATTTTGTGAAAATAACATTTTTAACAATTGTCAGTTTTTATTATAGATTTGGTTTAAAAAATGATTGTAATAGAACTATTAATGATATTAATTACAGACGAAAAAGAGGATAGTATTTTAATGTACCTCACTTGTAAATCATCACTTATTTGAACTGTTTATTAACTTTAGAAATTAGATTTTAGAAGCAACTAAACAGTAAAATAGACAGAAGTTAGTAGTTACCATGTTTACATTATTGAATGTTTTGTTTATAATGTAAAATACAATTAGTTTTTGCGCTGATAAAAGGAACCGACTGGCGAGCCTGTCGTCTCCTTAAAGTAGTTAAAACTGTTACCTTGCATATATTGTACAATAATTTATTTTATACTGTATGCTATGGTATTTCCATATTTACAATTGTGATTTCAGTCCGTTAAATGAGACAAATGAGACTTTACGGTATTATCATTGTTATAAATTTTGCTTGTATAGCTTTAAATGATTTTAGAATATTTGTACATTTTTATATTTTGTAGTACCTACTAAATTTAAATTTTATATATTTGCCCTTATTTTAATATAATTCCATTGAAAGTTTGTGATGACAGCGTTTTCTTCTTAAATTTTAAATGACAACTAAGATTTTCATTTTGCTTTCCTAATAATTTTAGAAGTATCAAAATAAAACATTTGATTTAAATTGAAAAATGTGATACAGTATGAAATAAAGCGTTGTACGTCATTCGTCCGTTAATGATTTTAACAGTACTCATTTCGAAATTTCTTTCGGCTCCTTTCTCGCCCCATTTGGAAACATATTATTCGTACCGTAAAAAGTCATTTGCCGGACTTGTAACGTAAATTACTATAATTTACTTGTAAATAAAATTAAAGTTATAACCTAATTCAATCATTTACTAATAAATTGTGCCAAAAATTTGAATGAACATAATAAAATGACTTTCAAATGTAAGCAATGCTGTTCATTACTAACTTGTAAAATTTTACAGGCTAGCTGTCAATTTTACAGGTTACTAGCTTGTAAAGAGTAATTTTCAAGATTAATAGTTCCAATAAATAATGACGGTATACAAGTGAGTACCAAAAAAAATATATAGATATAAAACAATCTTCTTCTATTTAACATAAATTGGCTAACTGTCATTAATGTGAATTCACTATTATCGCAACCATCCTTACCTATACAAACTCGCCCTGATATCCTCTTCAGGCAAATCGCCCGGAACCTCCAGAGCCACCAAACTGAAGGTCCTTTGCGGCCTACAGGGCACTATAACCTTCCTGTACAGCCTGCCTCCCGTCGCTCTATGAAACCCTCTGCGGAAGACCGCCTGGAAGTCCTCCGGGTCGCTGAAGCGGAACAGGATCCCCGTGGCGGTCTTCGTGACGCTGAAGTCCCCCCGGAAGTGCATCTTGTCGCAGATACTAGCCGCCCGGTCCAGGGACAGCTCGTGGGATGGAGTTAGGAGGAAGGCGCCCCGGGTGAGAAAGCGGCCGTGGGAGGACAGGTCCGAGCATGTGTCTTCGGCGTCGCCCATTGCGGAGATTGAGACTGGGGGTAAGAGAGAGTTTAGAGGGAGGTTAAGGGTTAAAGACTTATAGCGTTTTCGATTGGGATGTACTGACTGCACTCAGTGCGCACTGCAAGCAACTGGCGTATTCGATTGAGATTTCCAGTGCAAGGGTGCAACCTTTTCCGTATTCGATTGGGCCAGGCATATAGCCCCCAGTGCGCACTCAGTGCAATAAATACTGCACCGTCTCAAGCCGTAGCGCAGTTATTTTCGAACACTGAAAGGCGTGATGAATTTGAATCTGGAAGATATCGTTACTTTGCAAATATTACTCGAATCTTCATCTTCAAGTAGTGATGAGGAAAATAATTTCCGAGCGCACTCAGTGCATCCCAATCGAAAACGCTATTAAAGGGGCTTACTTTTGGTGATGCCGTTTAAGTCGGAAGTCATGACAGGTGATGGGTTGTGCTTCTAATGGTTTTACCGAATGTGCAACGTGCAGAATATACACTAAAAATTGAATTAAATTAATAATAACTGTGTGCTATTCATGGTATGGTCGGTTTTTTCGCAGTTGACCCTCACGTCATCATGTTTGTTGTATACGCATGGCATAGGTGAGACTTTTATTCGCTCTCATTATCGTATGTGTTAAGAGAGGGGTATATAGACTGGATTTGTTTCCAGTGTCCAGACGATATTTCCTAAATTCAAAATATTAAAGAAAAGTTTTTCAAATAAAACTTTATCAGTAGGTATTATATGTTTCACGTAATAGCAGTAATTTTTTTTTTGCTTAAGTTCTTTTGTAAAAAAAATATTTTTCAAATAGAAACATGTACATTTTTTACAGTTTCAAAAAGGAAATCATTTTGTGAATACAACGATATATGACAAAAAAATTGAAGAAGGAACATATTTATAAATATTGTTCAAAATTTTGATAGTATAGCATTCATATTTCTATCAAATTTAATAAATGTAATAATTTTTCATTTGCTTTATTCTAAATATTTTTGTTATGTAAGATAGATAAGTGTAACATATCGTGACCATAATCGAATTTCATTATACGTATGTCATAAAATATATCATTATAGTAATAAATACTAAGCAATAGTTTGCAATAATAAAATTATTAGCAGTTAAATATTTTGGAGAAGGGATATGTGACGCCAACATGCTAGAATGTCTCTTTTGTCCCCTATCTTTCACGATTCTACCACGTTGACTTCAGAGTATCCCAAAATCTTTAATAATTATTTTCTAGTTAACTACAAATAATGAATCTATTTAAAAAAATACGAATATTTCATTTTTTTGTTCAGTGTAAGTATAAATCAAAACTTGGTCACATATCATACTTATACTACAGGGTATGTTGGTTGTTGCTTTAGTTTAAAATCTACAACTCTTTGTACATTTCATCCATTATTATATTTGTATACAATACTATCAATTTTGGCATTTATTTATTTCGGAAATCACACGATTACTATTGATGACGTGTAGATCAACTGCGGGACATAGACTTTATATAAAAATCATGCCGTCACCTCATCTGTGTATGTGTGTATTTAATAGTCAGTTTTGACATTTGTTTATTTCGGAATCAAACGATTTTACCCGACAGGATGATGTCATCAACTCCTCTTTTCCCTTTGGTGATTTGAATCACATGGTTACGATTGATGACGTGAGGATCAATTCAGGGAAACAAATTCTATTTTCTTATAAATAATTTACTAGTATGCAACCAGAATTACATATACGTATTCAAAGAAAACTACATTTTAAATTTGATATATTTGAATAGTTTGTCTCAACATTTAGTAGACTGACTTGATTTTTCTAATAACACGTTAACTTGCGTTTCCAAGCAGTCAGGGAAAGATTGTCATAAATTTAATAATAATTATAAAAACATACTTATTTGATAATAATGTTCATCTGTATCGTAATATTAAGATGAATAATAGTTTATAATTATTTATTGAGGTGCATTTATGTTTTGTCTTGTATTTTTTTTATAAAATATCGAATGTATTTCTTAATATTTTCTAAATTATTGAAATTTCATTGTAAATTTTTATTAGTTTGAATAGGCTAAAAATATGGCGCAGACTCCACTTCATTCATAAATCGTAAGACAATATATTGTGAGTTTATTTTAACGCTAAACAGGAGAATTGCCATAGCATCGAAATTTTATTTAAAAAAAAATCTAATGTGGACACCACATGACTTCCTTGTACGCTAAATTATACCGTTGATTATACACATTTTTTGCTGCACTTCATTTAAACTTATTCACTTGAAAGTGAGATCGTATTACGGCTAATCATTCTTGAATTTTAATTCTTTTCATTTCTTCAAATTTCCCTTCGAAATGGATCATCATTTAAAAATTTTATTAAATTGTTTATCACTGTCTTATTGCATTACCTAAACAAAATTAATTTAATCACTCAAAAACTTAGGAACAAAGATATTTTATTCATTTTTTTTGGACGTATTTCTCGCAAAATATATTCTGATAGTTGTCAATGTCAATTTATTAACAAGAAATCAAATGTCTCCTACAAAAATTAAAAGGCACATTATCATTTTTTAAATTTTTGTCAAAAATAAAGTGCCCTTATGAAAAGGCGGATTGGAACCAAAAATGGAGGTGCTTAACTAGATGTTATAGCAGTCCCATATATAAAATTTTTGAGTTATGTGAGATACGTACGTACGTACAGACGTCACGTCGAAACTAGTCAAAATGGATATATTTGAATCTAAATAAAAGTAAAAACCACAATTTGACAGTTGATAATGACGTGAACTTGCCAACCTATATTTTATTTTAAAAAGAACGCTGTGACACATAGCTGTCAAATTCGTAACCTCGTAACCATGGTTATGACAAATCCCATATTTCACATTAAAGTTAAAATAAACTCACGTTATATTTAATTGTGTATTTGTTACAATGTAAAACTAAAGTATAGTTAACAACTATTAATTATGACTAATTAAAACTTACATATGTCGGTCAGTTTGGCGTTTACACAACAACTCTTGCTACAACTGCAAACCATACCTTTGAGATGCCTTATATATCCTTCTTATTACGTCTGATACGCCCGCGTTCGTAATTTTTTGCTACTATGATCCAAGTAATAGTCCCATTACCTCCTGCCGAATGAATCTGCACTTTAGTTCCACTAAAACCCCCAAAAAACGCACCAAAACACAACAAAACGCACCCCTGCATGCCTCAACGGGGATCCCAGTAGGCACTGGCTGTCAAAGAGGGAGACATAGGCGTAGAATAAGGGCTTCCACGGGGGGAAACAACACAATATGTGGGAGATAATTACGACCAAACCTTTTTGACATAATTGCACTATATGTAGGAGTTAGTGGCTTTAAATCCCACTTAGTGTTTTGTTTCATCTTTCTAATTAATTGACAAGGCCACTAGATCAATCGATAGTAAATTATAAATAATTTTTGTTAATGACGTTCTTTGTTAAGTAAGGGAGATAAGGATCGTGAATGTAAATTCTATTTGTCCCATATGAGTTATGATATGGGTGTCGCCTTTAATTTGTTAATTGGGATTTGGAATATACAAAAATTTATTAATTAATTAGTGAAGAAAATCTTGTAATATCATTATTTCATATTATAAATAGAAAAGTTTTTCATCATTAATATTCATGACTGAAAACGCTATGGAAAATAGAAAATAATTTCTCATTTATTTTAAATTATATTTACACATTCTGTGGTTCATACTATACTTCATATTTATGAAATTACGATTGGTCTAAAAGATTAGTTTATAGACTTAATATGGACAGAAAGTTGACATTTTTAAATCAAACATATTTTCAGACCATTATTAGAAATAGTCGTCAAAGATTTGCAGACCGTTTTAAAACATGTTTAAATCGCTGTATATTTATGAACAGGGTTTTATGGCTTGACTTGATATTTAAGCTAAATTGACTGTACTTGACTCGTCTTGAAATCAAGTCTTCATGTCAAGTAATACTAATTGAAAATTTAGTCAAGTCAAATAGTAATTAATTCAATGGGGCCCTACATTTTTTTTTGTTTTTCCTATAAAACTTTATTTAATTTGAAAACGAGGTGTATTTTCAGAAAGCCTTAATTGTTATTTGTTAAACCGTATTATTTTTTAAAATATTTTATCACGTAGATGTTAAGGCAATTCGGTTCTCAAACAATGGGGTTTGCTAAAAATTTCAATTATATAAATTGATCTATTTTATCTGTTAAAAAATATATAACTATGTTTTAAATAACTATTGTGTTCCTTACTTGGAAATGTTTATAAATAATAATGATTTTTATTAAATAATTTAAAAATGATTACGAATATTGTAGTCTGATTTTTGACAACCTTTAGCATGATTTTGTTGCCTATGTCATTCAACATATCTTTTATTTCCGTATCGTGAATATTATTTTCAGAAATTTCTCTGATCGCACAGTATTTAACAATTTAGATTAGCTCTGAAATACGCTTTGTATTTTGTATGTAATTACCAACTATAGATTAATTGTCAAATATGACATCTGACACTAACAGTAGTGTTGGATGAAGCAAGAATTTGGAATTGGATATATGTATGAGAGAGAAATATGTAATATTGTAACATATATGTTATTTTAAACTTTGATAGTTCCTATCATAAAGAATTAAGGTCTGGATTGACTGTAAGTGATCAATTTCCTAATTTCTTAATATGGTGGAGTACCCCATTATTTGAAAAAGTAATTTTTCAAGACTAAAACCATAGATACGAATTTTCGGTTTTCATGAATGAATTTTAATATAAGTTCGGTTTCCTTGAGTTGATCTTCGGTACATTAATCGTAACCACGTGATTCAAATCGTTAAGGGGAAAGAGGAGATTGCTGACATCATCTTGTCGGGTGTAATCGTGTGATTTCCGAAGTAAATAAATGTCAAAACTGATTGTATTATATACAAATATAATAACAGATGAAACATACGAAAAGAGCTGTAGAAACAACCAACTTACAATGAAGTACAAATTGTCAACGCCAAAATCACCTTCATAAATGATATAAATGGCACTGAATTTTTTTAAATAATTAAAAATATCTATTTCATTTTTGTCATTGGTTAGACGCAGATAACATATACCCCTCTGTAAGATGTATGATAATGAGATAGCGAATGAAAGTTTCATCTATGCCAAGCGTATACGACAAAGATGCAAGATAGAATGTTAATAATTCTTGCAGTAGAAATTGATGACATGAGTATCAACTGAGACCTCATTTTGAATATTTTTTTTTTACACTGATTTAAAGGGATATCCTACCTACTAGAAAAGTGTCATTCGTACTTTTCAAATAACTTATTTTTGGTACATTTTACAGAAAAATGTTATTAGAAAAAAGTTGTTAAAATAATATGCTTAACATCGAACTCTTTTTCAAATATAGATAAGGAAGGTATTGTTTTTGGTCAAATTTCTCGAGTGAGTTTTTAACATATGAGCACGAATTAGAGTCCCTAGAATATGATTTTTACTATTTTCACCGTGTTATCTGTATGTTCGTGTATGTGTCTGATGTTTTTTCGTCCCCGATAATTCCAATACCATACATGTAAAAAATATAATATTTGGTTTTTATTTATTTTGACTACAATTGGTTAAGTCAGTAATACTTTACATAAAGCACTAAACCCTTTTTTTCTCAAAATACACCTCTAAATTGATTTTTTTTCTGCAAATTACGTTATTATTATACATAAAGATTATTTTATTTTCTACAGGCCTGCATAATTACATTTTATATATAACTTCTGGCTAAACAGAAAAAATATAGTAATCATATTAACTTTACACATCGTTCAAGCTAAAGAATTTCTATAAAACAGGTGAGTTATTCATACGTTTATAAAATTTGACATATGCTATTGTTAAATATGACGTAAATAATTTTCAAAGATAAAATAAGTAAATATGAAGTTTTTTTATTGTAGAATATAAAAAAATGGAAGAAATATACAAGGAATAGATTTTAGTTACACCAAAAATAACTGTTTTCTTCGGTTTCCAAATTAGAAATTTGATGGAAGGAAATTTTAGGTATAAATTGAAATAAAAATATTCTGAACAAACTAATTTTAAAACTACATATTTAATGTACTAAAGAATTTTTTATAGAATATATTATTACAGTGTCGGGAGGTAATGTGTTGGACACATCAGATTTTTTAATTTAAATTTCAAAATATTTTTGAAAAATATATTTACAATCCGATGTTAAGATAAAATGTATAAGAATATATGCTATTATTTGGAACGAAAATTCTTTACATAAAACTGTTCTTAAAAAAATACGATTTTTTGCTTATTAAAACTATAATTTACTGAAAAATGAAAAAATTTGAAAAACTGTTCAATGTTAAGAATATTACTTTAAAATCTTTTTCTTTTTTCTAATGACAGTTTTCTCTGAAATGTACCAAAAATTAGATTTTAGAAAAGTACAAACGACACTTTTGCTGTAGATATAGATTATACTTTAATTTTGATCGCGAAAATAATTATATAAGCATTACGAACGGTAAGAAATACCGATCTCAGACAATATTTGTTTTCAATCGATGAAATGTCCTTACCGAAAAACATTTTCAATAAATAAAACAATAAAAAGATCGCTAAAAGTCTGCCATTATTCATATAATATTTTCTACATCAGCACCTGTAATGTAAATGAGTTTTTTCATTATAAAATCTTTATTATTAAAATGCGGTACTAATCTGTATTTAATATTCAACAATTCTATTGTTCAGTGCCTGTTTAATCGCAATAATTTGTTGGAAGAGCATTAAATATAACGATAATTTTTATTAGCATTATTAAATTATATTTATGTACATGTGTTTGTTTAGTTGGTAACACAAATATGTTTTATCCACGTATAGTTCTAGGAATAGAAGTGATGTGTACGGAGAAAATATTAATTTAATTTTTAAGAAGCCGTTCAATCCAGGTGCGCCGAATTTTTAAAATCTTATGGGGGGCAGGAATATACAAACAAAAATACACATGAGATGACTTGATTTTTACGTATAGTCCATTTCCCGCAGTTGATCCTTACGTCATCAATAGTAACCATATGTGGTTTAATAATTTAAAAGGAGAAAGGGGGATTCATGACATCATATTGTCGGGTGAAATCGTGCGATTTCCGAAGTAAATAAATGTCAAAACTGACAGTATTATATACATATAATAATGGATGAAACATACAAAAAGAGTAGTAGGTTAAATTAACGAAACTACCAACACATAAAGAAGCACAAATTGTCGACGCCAAAATCACCTTCACAAATGTCATTAATGATAATGAATGACATATTCATTTTTTTAAATATTTGAAAGTATCCATTACCGCGGTTACACTACTGTTTCTATTCCATTTTTGTCGTTGGTTGAACACAGATAGCGTATCCCTCTGTAACACGTACGCTAATGAGATAGCGAATAAAACTGCCATTTATACCATGTGTATAAGACAATGATGCTAGATAAAAGTTAAAATTTTCTTGCAGCAGATATTGAAGACGTGAGGATCTACTCAAGGAAACAGATTTTATTCATTTATTGAATTTTTGTGAGTAGCACATAATCTCTCGCCTGTCCGCTTTACACTTTTTATTAATATTTATATTTTATATGTATGAGTACCCGGGCGTTGACTGTTGACAGTGTTGACACCATAAAATGAATTATTAAATTAATTAGTACTTAGGTACAGTATTAATACAATTTCTTTTAGAGCACGTATTCGATAATTATTTTTAAACAGATTAACTGAAAGTAGTGTAACAAATTTACCAAATCATTGATTACTTGTAATAGTTAAATGGGGCTAGGTAAAACCTAATCAGATCTAATCTGCGGTATCAAAATGTTATATCAAAAATTTAAACTTTTTTTTATTCACTTGTACTTGAGTAATCATTACAACACATTCATCTATCCACACACACGGACAGACATCATCGTAAAAATATTAAAATAGTGTTCTAGGGACTTGAATTCGCATGTAATGGCAATTACTCATTCGAATGATTTACAACACTCGCTTTCGTTTGTGTTGGTAAACTTCGTTATCGTGAGTAATATAGCACACATTACATGCTCATTGAATAATATACTATAATTATTTTAACCTGAAATACGAGAATTAATACGATTAGATATTTTTTTCTCTTTTTTTTACGACTTAAATCGATTGACTCGTAAGTCTTGTTGGCTTGTGTTAGCTGGCATGTTATATACATATTATGTGAATCTTAAAATCATAGTTTATGTTTATGAAATTTTTTGGACGTATTAAATAATATTATTTAAAAAAATATATTTTAGAGTGGGTCTTTTTGGGTGGGTTTTTGGATTTTTTTTTTGGGTCGGAGAAAATTGCAACAACCCTGATCCTAATACCTTTTATAAATAAGAAACAGTGAAAAATGATCTAAATATGGAATTGTGTCTAATCAGTTTTATGATTATGGGTGTTAGTAATTTTCGACAGTTTTACGTACAAAAATAAATGACACTTTAAACTGTGGGCGAGTAATTGAAGTGCAATTAAACCAAAACCACTTTTTATAGTATTGTACTAATATTCCACATGAGTTTTTGATGATTTTACTATCCTTCTCACCTATGAGTCATGCAATGCAAGTAAACTAGATACGTAAGAAAGGTGGTGGCAGTGGCACTGCACCAATAAATTACGCTTTAAACTTGAGAGAGTAATTGAAGTGCAATTAAACCAAAAACATTTTATATCTTTAATATTGTAATAATATTTCGTATGAGTTTTTGACGGTTTTACTATTCACACCACCTGCGAGTCATGCAATGCAAGTAAACTAGGTACGTAACAAAGGTGGTGGCAGTGGCACTGCACCAATAAATTACACTTTAAACTGTGAGAGAGTAATTGAAGTGTAATTATACCAAAAACGTTTTTTTTATCTTTAGTGTTGTAATAATATTTTTGACGGTTTTACTATCCATCTTAGCTGTGAGTCATGCAATGCAAGTAAACCAGAAACATAACAAAGGTGGTGGCAGTGGCACTACATCAATAAATGACACTTTAAACTCTGAACGACTAATTGAAGTACAATTAAACCAAAAACTCTCCATTTAATCTTTAGTATATTCCACATGAGTTTTTGAGGGTTTTACTATCCACACCTGTGAGTCATGCAATGCAAGTAAACCAGGTAGGAAGGTGGTGGCACTGCACCCTCGGCAAACAGCAGCGGTGGTTAATTACGGGGGGCGCGGGACTGGGGCGCACCTAGTTGTAGCGTGCGCCCGCCGCCACTTAGCTAATGACGGGCTTGGCTGGGAGCGCCAAGGCCGGCCCTACCCAACCAGGAGGACGTCTTCACAGATAAATGCACCGGTTATCTACACCTGGCGAATAAATACTAAGCGACATCTATTCACTTTATATATTCTTTCATTTCAAAAATGTCTTGCCTAAATGTGGCATAGTACTTTTATAAAAATATCTTGCAATAGACGTACATTGGTAAAAGTATATTATGTTAAAAAAATCTGGGGTGGGGTTCCATAACTTATAACTAAAATTACAGTTGTATTTGTTATTATTATTAATTACAAATGTCAAATGTTATCATGGCGGAAATTCAAATTTGCAATGAATTTAAGACATTCTCACATCAATGTATTCTTTATATATATATATGAATATATGTAAATAGGTATCAACCATAAATAACCAATACTGTTATAGAATAGCAAGTATACTTTGTAGTTGATATTTGAGATTAATATCGTAACAACAAATAATAGCAATCGACGTTATAGAATCCCACCCCTGATGTGTATGCCTATTAAATTATACACATTTTTTACTCCTCTTCATTTAAACTTATTTCATACTATATCAGTCCTACATACAAAATTTCAACATTCTAACTGCGTTCAGAACCATGTAATTAGTAATTTCAATTTTCTCTTTAAATTTGCAATTTCTACTTCAAATTAGAAGTGTTCATTATGTGATCCTCCACCATAGTAGCAAATTAGGAAATTGATAACTTCTAGTTAGGGTTGGCAAAAATCATGATTTTTTTTATTTCTAAAGATATTTAAGTGTTTTTAATTGTTTTAAAAGCAATATTAATATTTTATTTCTTAAACAAAATCGAAATCTGTAATAAAACCAAATCTATTGGTATGAATAAAACTAGGAAGAGTAACACGAATTTTTACTTTTTTGTACACATTTAAATACTTATTTTTCTACCTTCTATTATGACAAAGTGATAAAATATCCTTTCTTTAAGTCATTATTAAATACAGAACTTAGTTTGGTTGTTATTAATAATTTTGTAGCAAATAAATACATTTTCATTACAATTTGAATTTTTTTTTATTTTGGATAAAAATCAATGATTTTTATTTAAATAATCAGTTAATTTAAATCTTGATTTAAATCAAGCGAACTCTGCTTATAGTCAATCCATCTTTCACACATCTATCCTATTCCAAATTCTTGCTACTTCTAATCATACTGTCAGTGTCATATATCATTAATGAAATGGATTGTACATATATACATACGTACGTACAGATGTCACACTGAAACTACGCAAATTGGATTCTTGATTTATGTAAAAAAAAAATATGTAAGAATATTTTGCATTTAAAGATCCTATATTCTCTTATTTCTCCTTTTTAATGTCACGACAGATCAGTACCATTTTCTTGTAAATATAATGTTAAGAGGGAAACAATTTGAAAGTTTGATTTATGTCAGAGCAAAGTTGGTTTTGCGAAGTGAATGTACTTGTCTTGCTACTTCGATATCATTTACATTCATTGTTAAATTCCCTCGATCATTCCGAAATCCTGGGCAGAAATAGAAACAAACTTCATCGTCCATAAATCCCACAAACATTTATGAAGCGAGAGAATGGCAGTAGGTGCAACGCTACTAAAATAGAAATTATTCAACAACAGGCCAGCAATTGCCGAGAACGGAACAATCCACGCCGAAAGAGACAAGTTCAGCGGGCAGCAAGTATAGGTGCAAGAGAATATTCTACGGATAAAAATACATTATTGATTGAGTTACGGCGTGATGTTACATAAAGAGCCACGGTTTTATGTTAACATTTCAATTATTTCTGTAAATAATCAGCCTGACACATTAATCAATTCAGATGTTCTAAATTATTGAAGCCAATGCCAATTGCAAGGAGTGTTAGATGTGCCACAGATCATTACAGACAACACCGATTATTCGTTTCACATACGCATATAAACTAGCTTCGCAGTGTACACAATCAAAAAATCTAATAGTTATTTGAGATTCAAGGACAAAAATGTTATTTCTTGGACGATTATGGTAACTATAGTAAACCGTGTATAATACCATACACTATTTTTTTAGTTGAATGTGTCAAAAAGAAATTAAAACCCATTAAAAGAAATGGAATATACAAATATTTAAAAGGAAAACACAAAATAGTATATTGTGTTATTAAGAGTAAAAGTGATACTTTGTGTGGCGAGCATGGAAGTTTGCACGACGAGCGAAGCGAGTCGGACAATTGCATGCGAGGCACACAAAGACACTTTTACTCTGAATAACACATGCTATTTTTTCTTCAAACTTAGAAATTTTAAAAAATAAATTACTATTTGACGTTTAATATGTAGGTTACCTGTCAGTTATTCATAATTTTTAGTAACTTTATTCTTAGGTTATCTAGTTTTTATAGTGACATTTAGGGCGATATTACAGATTTCTATTGTACAAGTTACTTCTTATTGGCTATACGGCGGCGACAATATTATACGGCGCTTCTTATTGGCTATACGGCGGCGACAATATTATACGGCGCTTCTTATTGGCTATACGGCGGCGACAATATTATACGGCAGCTAGAATAAAAAATTATATTACGTTGGCATAGAAATTAAACTTCAACCTTGTCAATCACGTCACAGAAGATGTCATTTTTATGACGTTTGAAGAAAAAAAATATTTTGTATTACTTTGTGCAAATGATTCAAGGACGAAACATGCACTGTCAATTTCTTTTATATCGAGTAAAGTCAGAATAAATAGTTCTATATTTGTAATCCTTGACTTAATTCGTACGAAATGTATTTGCTTCATTTTAGCCAACAGCTCATTTTTCTCCTTAGGTTAGGTTAGATTAGGTTAGGATAAGTTAGTTTAAGTTAGTCAGGTTATATTAAATTAGGTTAGTTTAGTTTAGGTCAGGTTTGGTTAAGTCAGATTAGATTAAGTTAGATCAAGTTAGGTTAAGTTAGTTTAGGTCTGATTAAGTTAGGTTATTTCAGGTTAAGTTAGGTTAGGTTTGATTAAGTTAGATTTGGGACGAAAGAGGAAGATTTAAACGACTTCGTATCTCTTACGGTTCTCGAGATCCCAATTGTAGTAACTTGTATAACAGAACTAAAGACAACTTTGAACCCCATATGAATATTGAAAGTTAGTATGAATTACTCGAAAAGTGCATGAGCTATAAAAATTTTGAGGCTCTCTTGCACATTTCTTGCAACACAATAACTTGCCTTTTCTTGTTTTGAAATTCGTAGCTCTTGTCTCGTTCTTGTCTTGCATTTCTTACTAAACTGATGAAAGACCAAGACAAATACAAAACTCTTGTGAAATACTAACAAAAATACAATTTCTTGGACGACTATCATAGTATATATACTTGGTATAACCATAATAAACCTTGTATAATACCATACAATATTTTTTGTTTGAATGTATCAAAAAGTGTAGGAGCTATAAACATTTTGGAAACCTGTCAATACTTCGTAAAAAAGTGTCTGTAGAATGTGCAAACTAGAACCTTGTATGAACTGACACAAGAAAGTTACGTCAAAAAGTAAATTTGGCAAAATCTGCTTTTTGCTCATATCTAATGCCCTATGCAATTTTTCGGGACAACAAATACATGATTAAAATAGCCAAGTAATGCGGCAACTTTGCCCCAATGTAACCGACTTCATATCCCTTACGTTTCTCGAGATCCCACTAGTTAGAACGGACACCCTGTATTACAATCTGAAAACACAAAGGCAAGACGGTGTATTGCAATGGTATTATTTGTTGCAAATATGGGTGGTAATACCATATCCCTTACGGTTCTCGAGATCCCACTAGTTAAAACGAACACCCTGTATTACAATCTGAAAACACAAAGGCAAGACGGTGTATTGCAATGGTGTTATTTGTTGCAAATATGGGTGGTAATATTAGTGCTCGCGCCCATCGATCTGCGACTTCCTGGCCATTAGCTGGGGCGCTGGTGTCATCGCACAAAGCAACGTAAACGTTTCGGAAGTCAGCACGCCCCCGCCAAATGGAACTGATTGTCCGCGCCCGATCTGACAGCCGGAACTCACCTGCCGACATTTAAATATCACCCGCAATCGATACCATCGGTCAGCACTTCTCACACCCAGCGAGAGTGCCCCAAAGGTGAGCTCTCTGTAGGCTTCTTACAAGCTATACAATACAGGGTTGCAAATCTGTGACGATTTTTAATGTTTTAATCTGTACACAAACATACAGATGCATAAAAAAAGATTAGCCACTAACCCGGATTAGTTATTAGCGAGTGGCCCTCACAAGTCAGGAGGGCCTCAAAGGTTTGGGTGGCCTCACATAGGTTCTACATTATTAAACCACAATAAATAGATAAATAAGCAGTAGCGACAATATATCGATACCATGAACTTCTCAGGTCTTCTTCAAAGTCTGCATATTAAGCACGTTTGAAATCTGCCATTGTCAATAATTAGAAGATTGACGCTTCTGGGATACTACTTTCATTAAACTGATGACAATGGGATATCGGTATTTGATTCTACCGTGCTGATGTTACAACATCTCTTCCCAAAATTTTTGTTAATTATTTTCTCGTAAACTACAAATAATGTATCTTATTAAAGATTACAGGCATTTTATTTTTTGTCTCTACTGTGACTGTAACTACAACTGAGCGGTCTTTCAGTATATGTACTGGTTATACATCTTGTTAACATCCTGAAATGTCGTACTAAGTCCAGTCCCAATTCATAAAAAGAATTAAATATATAATTTAATTCCAAAGATAGTTCCTCTAGTTTGGTGGAATTAGCAATATTTGTAGATGATTATCAGTATTTCTAAATGATACAGAGGAAGATTTTCTGTTTTCACAGATGACGCTGTTGTACTAAAATAAAAAATATACGTACAGTATATGCAAATATACGGTTCTTGTTTTTATAATTAATTTTACCATAGTACATTATTGTATTATAAGAAGTAGGTATATTTGATTATTGTCATTGATATTATCTAAACAAAAAATGTACGTGTGATACAAGATTATTTATATGTACAATGTCATTTGCGAATTTTAACATGCAAGACAAGAAATATGCAAAAAAATGACGATCAAGACAGGATTTTTATATACAAGAGTAATGAAAGACGAGATATACTTAAATTTCTTGTCTTGCTTTTCGAGACAAGACAAGAAATTACTAAACAAAATAAGAAATCTTGTCTTGTGAAACACTATTTTTTGACTAAAAATTAATTAATAAATTTAATTTTTCCATTTGTTTTACCAATCCATTTATATTCAATTGCAGTTCTGATTTTTTAGTCTATATAAAATATGCTTTTTAGGTTTTGAGCACCCGACAGAAATATAAAAAGGCGGCGCCACTGGGTCGGACAATAGTAGGTTTTACTCGAAGTACTCTAATTACTTCCTTTATGCACTTTATCCCAATATTTGACCTATGAATTCAAAAGCAATAAAACAAGATAGTTTACAATTGTTTTTTCAAAGGGTACGATCATTCAAATGTTTTGCTTGCAACACTAATATTAAAAATGTTTTTTTTAATTACTTGATAGCCATTTTTCGCCGTAAATTACTTATACTTACATCATAAGAAAAAAAAAAAATGATACTATCTTACAAGTAAATTAGATGAAGAATTAAATTGGAAGAAATGAAGATTACAAGTTTAGTATTAAAAACCAAAATAATAAAGCTGGTATTTTTGACAAGAGCTTTATTATACTAACAACCAGGCTTATGTAAATTATTTACTGGTTTTTATTTGACACTGAAAGTTTCCATGTCATGAAAGGAGCAGTTACACAAGTGGTCTATTAATAACCTAACGAAGCTGTATCATCTCATGTTTCTTGTGGTGTATTTACTTAAATTCGTAATTGAAAAGTTATGCAATTTAGATTTTTCTCCGTCGTCGGTCGGTCGGTGGTAGAAAAACGTCAGACGTAACACGAGTTGTGCAGATATTTCAACCCAGAGCTGGTAATGTAAGAAAGATAAACGCGTCCTTGTTTTGTTTACCGGTTCATAACAAGCTTACGTAAAGTGAGGATTTGAAGCTATCTTCAGCCGGATAGTGACAGATTTAAAATTCCGAGGTTCGCGCAACGTCACACTGCTGGATTTCTCTTGTTTTATGCCTTCTTCGCTAACCAAACTTTAATTGGATATAATTTTCGGTAAAAATGTACTAAATTCCAAAAGCACAATGAAATTTATTTTATTGTAATAATTTATAACTAGTGAAACTGTCAACCTCTAAATAATAAATTTAAACTAAATTTACAACCCAAAAAACAATATTATGCTGAACATTTCTTGTTCATTTCTTCCTTAGTTCTAATGTTTAAAATTAATAATAATTAATATTCTCTTATTTATACTACTAACATAGTTTCGATATACCAAATATTCTCTATCTGTGTGGTCGGCGTACTTTATGCAAAATAGGTTGTACAATAATTTTGTTTGTAATTCCACAAGTACGTAATTGCTTTACAACTCGAATTATGTACTGTACTTTTTCTACAACCACTATTTGACTGTATTTCGATGACACCACGATTACTCAATACACTGTAAGATTTGACATATCAGTAGTAAATAGTACCAACTATAGAACAAAATCATCTATTTCCGATCTTGTGTGATTTCAGCACTCGACTTCGTTTCGTGCCGAAACTTTCATACCTCGTGGGAAATTTACGACTTTCTGCACTTGTTGTACAATATACTATTTCCTCTCTAGAGATGAAAATGTACAGTCTTACCAACAGTGTAACATTGATATTATTATAGAATGAAATATTGGAAAAATTCATTGTTATATTACTTTTTTTAATTTAATAATGATATTAATGTATTGTTCTTTTCTTTTTTGGAAATACTGTAACAATTGCAGTGCTAAACATCAAAGTTTACATAACCTAATTTTCTAGCTTATGTTCTGCGTCTTTTGGTCCGAATAAATCGATTTTTAAAACATGTGAAAAAAACTTCAGCTCGAGTGATAAAAAGATACGCTTTCGTCTTTAGTTTAACAAATAACTATTTCTATTTTAGTATAATTCCTAAAACACATAGTTCAAAATATGCATTTTAGCTGTTGCAGACAAGCCTATAAATTGTACAACATCTTGCACTATTTTTGGTACAATTTAAATTGGCTAGTATCAAACAGGAAATTGGTTGAAATATTGTATACGATCTTAAATTTGTTGATATACAATCTGGCAGTCAATTTGGCTGTGAGCATGCGCATATATGAAATTTGTGATTCACGAGTTTTGTAACGTTTATTTGTTGTTATTGTATGCAGTGTGGTTATAGAAAACTTAGTATTACGGTAAAGTTTTGCAAACTTTAAATATAAATGAATTTATGGTTAATTTTGCTTGTCACATTGACATATTGAAGGAAAGTGCCAATATATTGTACACGAAATTGCATCAGTATCTTAACAAAACTTTGTCAAAATGTAACAATTTTTGGTATAAGCTATTGTACCATTTCTTGTACTATTTATTGTCCCATATATAGGGCTAGTCTACAATGGTCTTTAGTGTATTTTAAATAGTTTAGAAAATTATTAAAGCATGTCCTAAACATAAGTATACATACAGAATATTTTAAATTTAACATAAAAAATCTTACTGTTCATTTTATTTTCTTTACTATTACTCTCTCAAAAAATATAGTTACGAAGTAGAAAGTAAACTTTTGCGAGAGTAAGCTTATTTTGACAGGCCGAACTGAAAACGAAACCTACAAATAATACAAGATCTCGCAAGAGTTTCTGGGAGTGTGATACATAATTTTTTGCGCCGATGACACTTTTAGCCTTCGTCAAAATCTAACATATTTTGTACAGAATATAGCATTTCTTGTACTATATACTGTCCCATATATAGGCTAGTCTAAAACAGCCTTTAGAAGTAATAAGGTGGTCCCATATGACATCCAGCTTATAACAAATGACTTGTAGAAAACAAGTACTATATTATAGTTGTTTACTTTTCTCGATATTCATTTTCACCCACACCTAACCTAAAAACAAAAAGCAATACCCACCTACCACTTCGTTTGATAATTAATAACCGCGGTGTAATGAAGTCTGGAAGTCGTCCATCTGTATCTATAACTTGTCTGAATCTAATCAAGTTGGCGAGCGCCCCGTGGTGTAAGCTTTGTTCCGGTTCCGGTGATGATTGGGGCGGAGTCTCCGTGAGGCCCCACGCTGGCATTTCCACCCGGGATGACGGATTGGTTTCCCACCCTACCAGTGACATTTTACATAACATGAAAGGTTAATGTACATGAACTTTATTTTGCTGCACTGTCGTTATTCGGATCATTCCGATTCACATATGGCAAGAGTATGTTCAATGGCTTTGTTTATTTATGTAAGAAACACATCAATTTGTGAATTTGTTGTAACAAAAAATATGATGTACTTACAATACAGTACCTCCTGCAAAGTTTTAATTTAGTGCTCCATATACATTTTTTTCATTTCATTTCATCATTTTAAAGTTTACAATTTACTTTATATCAAAGTTGTACTAAATCATTTTTTTTATTTATTTAAATTAATTGAAATTAAAGAATTTTTATTTATTCAAAACGGAAAAGTTAATGTTGGCGTCTAGTACTAAACTTTCTAGACTCTTGTCTTGTCTTGTCTAGATTATCAAGACAAGACTTTCTTATTCTTGTCAGGACAAAAAGATTCTAGATAATTTTTAAGACTCTAGATTAATTAAAACGTTAAAATTTTCGAGATTTAAATATATCATGCGAGCTAAAACAGTGATAGTAAAATAGAAAAAGAACACTGCAGAAGAATGATCTGTCTTTGTCTAACACGTAGGGTAATGTGTAATATCTTGAAACAATCTAATCTTGATATCTAGACAAAACTTTTTAATCTGTTTCAACCCGTGGTTTTCAATTTAATCTGTTTCAACCCGTGATTTTCAAAATAAGGTACCCAATTTTTTTTCGCGCTTCCGTCCTATTATGCCTAGTATTAAAGAAATCAAAACCGTTCAGAAACTTTCTGTTTACCGGCCTAGGCCGGCAAAATGTAGGTATTTTTGATTTATTATTCATATAATACTCGTCTTGTTTTTATTTTTTAGGTTAGAACAAATGTCACTAATTTTTTTAATAAAACAAGTGAATTGTTTATATATCCATGTGAACCGAAAATGTTTCTGACATAAAAACCTACAGTATATAAAATTTTATGTAGTAATAATAATTCTTTAAGAAATTAAAAGTGTCATCGGCGCAAAATAAAAATTGAGTATCACATGCCCAGAAATTATTTTGCGACATCTCGCCTTATTTATTTGCAGATCTTACTTTCAGTTCGGCCTGTCAAAATAAGCACGCTCTCGCAAAAGTTTAGTTTCTGAACTAGTGATACAAATAGCTATTATGCTCGTTGAATAATCTTGTAAAATAGAAATTGTTTGCTAATTTAACAACTTTGTAGCTCTTCTATTTTTAGATAGCAATAGTGAACTAAGTAACTTTAAATGTAAATGAATTTATGGTTAATTTTGCTTGTCACATTGACTTATTCAAAAAAAAGTGCGCAGAATCAGAGCCAACATATTGTACAAGAAATTGCATTAGTATCATACAAAACTTCGTCAGAATGTAATAAATTTTAGTACAATTAAATTGTACCAAAAATGGGGCAAGATCTTGTACAATTTAAATTGGCTAGTAGCAACAGCAAATTGGTTGAAATATTGTATACGATCCTAAATGTGTCGAAAAAATGGAACACGTTCTATTTTTCATACGATCTGTCAGCCAATTTGACTGTGAGCGTGCGCATATATGAATTTTGTGATCTCACGCGTTTCTAACATTTATTTGTTACAAGAAATTGCATTAGTAGTATCATACAAAACTGTGTCAAAAACTAACAATTTTTGGTACAAGATATTGTAGCAATTCTTGTACAATTTACTGTGCCATATATAGGCTAGTCTAAATCGGTGTTAAGACGTATTTCGGGTAGAAGAAAACAAAATAACAATAACAAGTTTAAATAAAAGAAAGTATAATGTCCGTAGTTGACTAGAATTTAAAAGTTTATAGTTGACAACCAAAAACAAAGCATCGTGCAATTTTCCCAGCAGTTCTCATTGGCTCATTAATCCGTCATAATCTCCAATAAATCGCCGCATATCATTAGGTCGATCTACGCGATCCCGTTAGCAGATCGGTCCCATGACCTCTGGCCGCGTCTAGCACAAAGGATCTTCATTTGACAAGACAAGAGTAGAGAACTCAGCGCCTGAAAGTGTACAATGGGTGTGAAAAGAGTTGCACGCTGCGCGCATTGTTCTGGAGTACTGACGCGAGCGCTTTTGAGCAGTAGTGTACTCGCGGGTCTTACGCCGCCAGGACCGCATTGGGGATTTTAATGAGAGGATTAGGTTTGGGTTTTTATTTTTATATTTTTAACGATCTTAGACAGGCACGCACTGGGGTCATATTCGAATTAAAATTCTTGGATGTACTCCAATTGCACAACGAATCAATATACGGTGCATTCTTTTTCACGAATTATCACTTCACTTCAGCTAATTCACTTATCGGGACCGTTCTTTTTGGCACAAATCAATTGTGATGAAGCGATGAGATCTTTTCTCTTCTTACGGACTCTGCCTGGTAATTAAAGAACATCAACTAATTCACTTATTATGACCGTTCTTTTTGTCGCTCATCAATCAAACACGCGTGGCAAATTTAAAGGCACGAGTACTTTAATGGCTCTTAAACACGTGTATCATACGCTATTTTTATTACAGGTGCACAATATGCTGAAAAAATCTGATGTCACACCACATGACTTCTTTGTACGCTAAATTATAAGCATTTTTGTTGCACTTCATTTAAACTTATTTCACTTGAAAGTGAGATCATACTATATGGCTAATCATTCTTCAACTTCCCTTCGAAATGGATCATCTTTTGAAAATTTTATTAAAATGTTTATCACTATTCCTTATTGCATTACACAAAATTATTTTAATCGCTCATAAACTTGTTAACAAAGAGATATTGTTTTCATTTATTTCGTACATATTTCTCACGAAATACTGACAGTTCTTAATGTCAATTTATTAACAAGAAATTATATGTTTCCTACAAAAATTAAAAGCCAACTAAATGATTATTTTTAATAAGTTTCTGCCAAAAGTAAACTGCCCTTTTAAAAGTCTGATTATAACCAAAAATGGAGATACGTAATTAGATGTTAATAGTAATTCCATAAACAAAATTCTTCATTCTACAGCTAATCTTTTTTGAGTTAGGTATGACAAATTTTTTTTAAAAACACTACTAGTAAATTGCCCTTTTGGCACTGCCAATTACAATAAAAAAGGGATTTCCACAACTTGATATTTAGTAGTCCCATATACAAAATTTCAAAATTTTAGGGCTATTAATTTTTGAGTTATGCGAGATACGTAAGTACATAAGTGAAGACGTTATGCCGGAACTAGTCAAAATGGATTCAGGGAGGATCAAAATGGCCATTTCCGCTGAAACCTGAAAACCGAAATTTTTCGCGATTACAATACAAGTAAAAAAGATCTAAAATTTTTATTTTGACGTTTCATAATTTTCTGTGATATGACAAATCACACATCATTTACAAGGAAATTGATTAGCATTTGTTTTTTACATTACTTTGAATTTCATTAGGTTATCGCTTACTTTAAAGTACGACGTGTTAATCTTTTTCTCACGGCTTTTAGTTTGTTAAACCAGTATTATGATGCAAATATAATAATAAAAATTACTAATTTCCTTCCAATAATAACAAAATGACCAATAATATTATAGATATTGTGTTAGTACGTTAGTAGGTTTAATTTTATTTATAAATAGTTGCAAATTTATTTTAAAATATATGACAATGTTTTAAATTTATAATGTATCAAATGAAAATGTAAATGATACGGTCATTATTGCCTCTCGTTCGAAAGATAATACAGATTTTCAACGATAGTTCTGAAATTGAACACAATTGACATTCTTTTTCTTGTCAAAAATATCACTTCCGTCCACTTCACTTTAAACGTAATTTAAGTGAAACGAATGACAAAAATAATGCACCTATAATTCCATGTAGTGCACTCTTTACATCAGTATAAATGAGCATAGTCAATTAAACATGTAATAGTAACAGTAAGTCTACTTAGAGTACTTTTCAAATAAGTTTTTTGTGCTATTGTGCTTGTTTCAAATTTAGTGTTTTTTACAATATTATATGTCAATTTTTATTTAAGAATAAATTTTTGAAATTTTTTATTTTTATGTTTTCCTATTTGAAGTTGATTATATTTTTCTACAATTTTCCAACTAAATTGTATTTACATAAAACAAGAAGCACCATTAATTATCATTTTTGTTGACAATTATTTATTATCAAAATGTAATATATTATTTTGTTGAATTTTTTGATGTTTTCAGTTTTTGGTGTAATAAATAAAAATTATGAATTTTAGGACATATTGAAGGATTGTATATATGCTTTTTTTTAAATATTTTTAGAAAAAAATACCAAAATGTTATTATGATGTTTAAGATATTACTTAAAAACAGGGTTTGCTTGATTTAAAAACCAACTAAAAAAAACTATTAATAATAATTAAAATATGTTGTGTATATAATAATATCTTAAAATTAAATGATATTTTATAATTTTAATTGTCATATAACAGAAGAAAAATAAAAGTATTTTAATGTGTAACTAAAAGTAAAAATTCTTTGTTACTATTCCTAGTTTTATTCAGATGAATAGTTTTGGTTTTCTTACAATTTCGTTTTTTGTTTATGAAATTAAATATTTATATTGTCTTTAAAACAATTAAAAAAGTGCAGTAACACTGAATCAGAAAAAAAATCGTGATTTATTTGATTTTTTTAAAAATTGATTGTTTTTGCCAACCCTATTTAAAAAGTAACTAAACATTTTGAAATTTTGATACATGAAATATAAATATACAGCACTTGTCAGAATACATTATTTAAATGAGTGTGCGTATATTGTTGTAAAAATGAAAAAGATTCCGTACGATTTAATAATTTAAAAGTGTATTTGTTTTTTATTGTCGAACAATCAGGCTACTTCGAATACAGTTCATATTTTGATGAATAAACGTAATATACTTCTTCGCTTAACTGGTTGCATATGCGTTGAAATATAAATCAATAAAAAAATTATAAATATATTCAGTAGATGTTTATCACAGTATTTAATTATTCATTCGTACTTACTACGTTTGAGTATCGTACAGCGAGCGTATTACAGATATTTGTATTTTTTTTCTTTGATTACAGCCGTGTTACTTCCGGAGCAGTTGGGCCAGTCCTGCTCTGGCCAAGGAACAAGAAGTCCTTCCTACGCCTACTGCGTGCGTTTGTCTCATCCGATGCGTATGTACCGCTCGCTTGTGACGGTGTCACGTGGCTAAATCAAAGGAGGAAGTTGGGTATTGACGTAATCGCGAAAATTTACGAGGCCTGCCGAAGCTGTGGCCGAAGTGTGCCACTGCGCATGCGCGTTACAACCGCGGGGCCGAATAATGACACACTGCTTCACGATTCAGTTGTCGAGTGGAGTTCATCGTTAGAAGAGCTTCCTCCCACGCTATACCGAGCCCTAGAGGAGGATTCCTCACTCGGTACCATCATCAGGAAGAAGTAAAAGCTGATCTTGGGTTGGACATTGCTGCGAACAGACAGAGTTGGCCAGAAGCAACAACTTGAACGAACAAGTCGCTGGACTCTGTCGGGCTATCAACAGGTGTCTCCACTGTATGCGACCAGCTGGAGGTGTACTTCGGCTCTACTATTCCTTCAACTGCATTTCTCTGCGACTCGTATGGTAATTGTTGCTTCATTGTTACTCTATCACACTTACAATCAACTCAGCACTACTTTTCTCTTCTTATTTCACTAAAATATCGATTTCTATGTATTATGTTACTATATTAAATCATTTTTAAATATATCTTCCGTCAATTTGCTTAACAACTTAAAGCAGAACTGCTGTTTTCAGTATTTTATTCTTGAAAAATGCAAGATGTGTTTTAATTTTTTTCGGGAATTCCTATTATAAGTTTGTTTTCATTTAAAGCTATTTTCGTCTTTTATGTGCTGAGTTTGAAATAGTTGTGTAACTAGTAAATTCTGCTTTATGATTCCAGTTCTTGTGCGAAGTTTGGACATTTTAGTTAATTAATGGTTAAATTGGAGGAAGATAATTCCATTAATTAATAGTAAGGGTAGCAGAGTGCTACGAAAACAAAACAACGTCGGCCTGCGTGCTCTGTTCAAACAGTTGAATTTCCTCAAAGAAAAACTTGTAAAAGAATGATATACATCAGGTGAGAAAAATTCACAAGCCAGAATGAATGATGTAAGAATAATGTATGAATAATTCTGCACTAAGTCACAAACAACTTATATTACAGCGTTTCTAAAACAGATTTATACGGTAAATGCTTTCTTTGCAATATTCAAAAGAATATTTCAACACAATTTCAACAGGTAACAGAAATTCATATTGTGTAGATAACATCTGTTTGTTGAAACTTTTATTCTTAGATTTCCTGTGCGATGTATAGCCGACATATTACAGGAAAATTTAGTTTTTCCTTATTATTTTTTCATTATTTAATTATTTTCAATTGTACGTATTAAATTGAATTGCGCAGCGCGTTAATTCGTTATTTGACTCATAAATATTTTATGCACTTGATTGACTTTTATGAATTTTTGAACAATATATTTTTTTACCGATACTACATTTCAAAATTTTGTTAAATGTACGAGGTTATAAATAACAATGTCTATTCATTTCAAATTGAATAATCACAAAACCTATTTCAAACAATAAAATCATTACTCATCCACACTTTTAATAGAATTTGGTATTACGTGAATCATTATTTTAATCAAATTGTTCTCTAGAGTAGAATTATCAGCTGGAGTCTCTTACATCAGAGTTCGAATTCGTTGTGGTGTATTTTCCACGCCAGATGGGGTGTCCGACAGTTGACGTTTGGTAAACGCCCTCTGTGGTTTTAAAATACAACTACCAAAATGATAAAACAGATTGGCGCACCCAGCAGTGACTAATCACCAATGAATGATTAAATTATTTATTCAAAAATGGGGATTTCCCCTTCTAACTACAAAATTTGAATAGAAAAAGCGATATTTGTTGAAAAATAAAATGATTAAACATAAGAATGATCATACTGGTATAAGGAAAACACAATTTTTTATACTTTGCGTTAATAATTAATCCATTATTATATTGAAAACGGTATAATTAATATCAGCTATTATTACACTATTCTTGCAATTTTTTTTTTGTTTTAATATTGGTACTTCTACTGTAAATGTTAAATTGATAACCTCAAATATTTTATATTGTTTTTGAATACAGTTTGGAATTATAATTATAAAAACCGAATGAACAAAACTAATTTAAAATGGTATTCAAAGTCATAACGTATAGATTTGATTTTTTTTTCGCAATTCTAAATCAACGACAAAATATAACTAGACAAAACTTCACTTAGTTTATGTTTTCGGTAAGCCAGTCAGAGAAAATAGAGATACCTAGACATATGTCTACTAAAATTGTTTGAATATTGCTCACTAGAGGCGCTGGTGCTCTTAGAATTGACAAGAAAATTGAAAGTTTTAAATTGATATATTTCATAAATAATCAAATGTAGCGTATCATTGACAAAACAAGAACTAAAATAATGAAAAGAACAAAATTATGACAACTCAACTACACTGATGCCTCTAGTGAGCAATGCTCGAACAATACTTCCATTATTTTCTCTTTCTAGCTGACCGAAAACAAAACATTCAATACAGAAGGATACGGAAGTTTTGTCTAGTTATATTTTGTCATTCTAAATGCAGTTTGACAGTTAAGGGTCAGCTTTATTCAACAGTGTTACCATATTTCACACAAATCCCTAGATTGTACTCTACTAGTAAAATGAATGAGTCAAGATATAAATAGTATATTACACTTGTTTGTAAGGCAATATTTAGTCTTACAAAACTTGTATAATAATATACTATTAAATATGATTATTTTTTTAATATTAGGTGTAAAATTCGTGTTTCCCAATTTTAGTTGCAGAAATAGATTCGCCTGTTCGTTGACTATCCTAGGGCTTGAATCTTTGCCCGAGCCCGATGATATTGAAGTTGGGTGAGCAAAGTTTCAGGTTGTATGGATGGCAACAGACATTCGGAATTCTTCAGTAACGCAAGATATTCGTCGGGAGAATTCAAGGGTCGACCTACACGCCTGAACTTTGTTTTTCCTGTGTACGTTTCCAACGAGGTGAGCAAAGTTTCAGGTGTGTTGGTTAGGTCCAAAGACAACGACCTGCTCTATATAACCTGGTTAAAGTGTACAAATACTTTATGCTTTATGTAATGTTGTATAAATACTTGTTGTAAATTTATCACCAATAAAATATTGATTTTAAATTTATGTTTTATTGTTCCTTATTCCATCAAATTAACGATTAAAGAAATAACATTATACTTTTTTTTTAGTTTATTTTAATCAGTAAGTACTTGTACAAATATAATAGAAAAGCAATAAATATTATCGCTATAGTATGAAAAATAATAGCTCATAAATGAATGAAAGTATTTAGCACTTGCATCGTAAAATAAAAGCAACATTCCTCATTCGTTAAATTATATTTGATTTCTCTTGAGAAATAGCGCTTAATCAGACCTCTCGCGGACAAATATTAAATTACAATTCACAGCTGAGTTCTCTCAAATTAGCTGTCACTCCCTTTTCATGTTACGTATTCACTGTAACCTCAATGTTTCTCAAAAATATAAATTATTTTTGTAGGGTACTTCAAGTATCCCATACATTTAAACGACATGCAGGACATTCAAAATGGGCAAATATAAAACATATAAAAGCAGCTAAAGATGCACAAAGAAGCTTGATATTTACTAGGTTAAGTAGACAAATGAAAGTTGCAATACAAGGTAAATTAAACATATTTAATTTACCTTTTATACAATAAACTAATTTTAGAGGGTGGTTCTGCAAATCCTGAGATGAATTTGAAGTTGTCACAAATAATTGAACAAGCTAGAAGAAATAATATGCCGGTGGCTACTATACAAAGTGTCATTAAAAGTATTCAGTCAAAAAAAGAAGATTGTAAACCAGGAATAATTGAAATTAAGTATGAAACTATTCAATAATCTCTTCAAGTGTGACATTCATTTGTTTTAGAGGACCCAATGGAGTTATAATTCTGTGTGAAGTTTTCACGAATAATCTCCAACGATGTAAAATGAACATCGCAACAATTATCAAAAAACACAAGTAAGTTATTAATTTTTATTTACTATCCCTATCTAATTTCAAATTTTAGTTCATCATTTTCTGACGGCGGAGGAAAACACATGTTTGATAAAAAAGGATTAATTGAAACAAACCTACTTGATTCAAAAGCTAGTGAGGAACAAATACTAGAGTTAGCTACCGAACATGCGATAGAATCAGGTGCTGAAGATGTTAAATTAATATATGACGATACTCTTCAATTTATATGTGAGCCAAATTCATTAAGAAACGTTCAAACGAGTTTAGAACAATTGAAATATGTGATAACAAGTGCTAGTGTTGAATATGTGCCTAATATCTGTGTAAATGTTAATGATAATGACTTAGAAAAGCTGTCATTCATGTTTGACAAATTGGAAAACTGTGAAGATGTAATAAAGTTGTACGATAATATCGGTTAACAGAATAAAGATATATATTTTAAAATGTTTATTAATTACATTTTGCCTTAGTAGTCAACAGACAATACAATATATACACAATGGACAATAGTGATATAAAATTCAGTCCTTCAACATCTTTTCCTCAAAGTAGTTAAATCTTGAGCGAACTTAACCTCAAAATAGGTTTTACCATAATAAACTATAAAACAAATGACATTACAACAACAATTAACCTGATTGTTGAAATACTTACTTAACTAATGAAAATGTAGGCATTCCTGGATCAGATCCTTTTTTAAAGCCTAAAAAAATTGTTTATAAATTCATCCACTTTAATTTATATTTTTTTAAATACCTAAATAAATGACTGTCGGTATAAATCCATAATGGAAAACAGTTTTTCCTACTTCTACAACTATAGATAATCTTTGTTTAGTTCCTTCAGATACCATTTTTGTAGAAATTATAAAATTGTATAAAATTTTCTGCAATTTTGACAATTTCACGTGCGAGAACTAACATGAAAATCGTCTAAGTTGGCGATGTTCGAAAACTTTTAGAAAAATACAGATAAATGAAGCAATTGTTTTAAAATTATGTGTTGTGTATTGGATTGTGAATAATATATAAAATTTATCGATTGCAATGTATTTCGTATAAATAATTTGTATTTAGTAATTTTTAACCCTTGTGGCTGTCCGGTTGGTCATAATTTATAGCAACTGCGCATTAAACCGATTTGGTCCGGAAATATTCGATTGTTGACGATTTCGTTAGGTGTGTTTCTGCATTTCACTTGTGCATAAATTTTTATAAATAAAAACAGAATTAATTACCATAGAATATAAAATCGTGTGAAAAACGCAAGTACATCGGATTCCACGCGTCACACAATGATACGATCAACTGATACGTGTATCCTGTAGTTGTTTCGGCATAGTGCTATATCGTGAGAGGTTCGGTTCAAGTGTCAATTTGTAAAAAATGTCTTTGCCTTCAGGAGGCGGGCTGTCAAAGCTCAAGAAGAAAAGATTCCGTGTTAAACATCAGAAAGTCAAACTCTTCAGGGCAAATGAACCGCTACTATCAGTTTTCATGTGGGGTGTTAATCATACAGTATGTCTTCAAATATTCCGGTCTTCTGCAGTAACTTGATGCATCATGTTTTGTGTATTTTAGATAAACGAACTGATGCATGTTACTATTCCAGTGATGCTTTTGCCAGATGACTTCAGGGCCTACTCCAAACTTAAAGTTGATAATCATCTATTCAACAAGTTAGTTTCATCATTTATTATTTTTTTACAACTTCAATATTTGCAATTAATTAAGTACATAGTGACACATATCATTATCACAATCTTTATATTTTATCAAAATACACAATCCTCAACCTTTAGTTTATAAATAGATAAGGTACATTATCAATAATCAGAAAATAAAATTTGAGATTATGTTCCATGAAACATGAATAAGAATATTCTAAAGATAGATAAATTAATATATTTTCAAAATACAAATGCAATATTTATTTTGAAAAATTAGTACACTCGAACCAATTAGTCTCCGTACTCCAGTAAAGTAAAAAAGTTTGTTATTGAATTGACTTCTAAAATTTTTCGTAATGAAAAAAAAAGTTTATTATAACAATTAACTATAGTTTTTGATTTGGCGTTTTACACATTTTTTTTAAACAACTCACATAGAAGTTCAATGGGATTCATATCAGAAGCCTGTGGAGGCGTTTTTAATTGTTCTCTACAATTGTACAATAACTATTCTAGCTGTTTACGTGTAGTATGTATGAAATTGTCTTGAAAGATATAAAAATCCCTTAAACTCAATTTTTCAGCACATTTTTCCAAATTCTATTTTATAATATTCAAACAACTCACTTTCCTATCAATAAAAACACAGATCTTCCTCTATATATCACTGTTGGGCATAATTTTTTTGTTTTTATTTGTTTATTCTTCCTTTTCGAAACAATAATTCGTCTATCTGATCTAGAAAGGGTTATTTTACTTCATTTGAAAAAAAAATAGTTTCAGGGTGGTTTATATATTTCAAAAACAGCGCAAAGATTTGTGTACGGAGACTAGTTGGTTTGACTGTATAAGAGTATTTGCAAAAAGCGGTTCAGGATTATTTAAACCAACTGATTTTTTTTAATAAAAATTATTGATTTTTATCAAGGATAAAAAATAATACAAATTATAATGAAAATGTATTTATTTGCTACAAACCATTAATTAAAACCAAAATAAGTTATTTAATAATCTAAGAATATTTTAAAATTAAATGATATTTTATCATGTCATATTAGAAGAAAGAAAAATTAGTATTTAAATGTGAAAAAAAAGTAAAAACTTGTTAGTCTTCCTAGTTTTATTCAGATGAATATATTTGGTTTTATTACAAATTTCGTTTTTGTTTATAAAATACAATATTATTGCTTTCAAAACAATTTAAAAAGTGCTGTAACACTTAGATATCTTTAAAAAAATTTAAAATGATATATTTGAGTTTTTAAAGAAATCAATGATTTTTTTATTTTTTTAAATAAATCACGATTTTTGCCAATCCTGATATTGTATATACCAGTCTCATAAAAAATTACCAGGTTTTAAAGCTAAAATAAATCATTTAGAACATTGTTTTCATTCTTATGATGACTATTTGATCAGCAAACAAAAAGTTAAATAACTGAAATTATGATATATTTTTGTGTAGGGAAAACATGCCGTCTCATTTCAAAGTGAAAGAATACTGCCCAATGGTGTTTCGCAACCTACGAGAACGATTTGGAATAGACGATTTGGACTACAAAGAGTCTTTAACTCGTTCACAGCCAATTCCAATCGATTCGCCGGGAAAAAGCGGCGCTAAATTCTATCAAAGTTACGACAAACTATTCATTCTCAAATCGCTCACATCTGAAGAAGTAGAGCGAATGCACTCGTTTTTAAAACACTACCACCCGTACATTGTCGAAAGGCATGGAAAGACATTACTCCCTCAGTATTTAGGCATGTACCGACTGACTGTAGATGGAATCGAACACTATTCCGTAGTGATGAGAAACGTCTTCAGCAACCATTTAGCCACGCATAGAAAATTCGACTTGAAGGGGTCCACAGTCGATAGGGAAGCCTCTGATAAAGAATTAGAAAAAGATTTACCTACTTTTAAGGATAATGACTTTGTTAAGCAGCAAATGAAAGTATATATAGGTGAGTAGATTTTAAACTATGACGCAATTACTTTCTATAAATAACGCACTGTACTACGTAATCAGTATTATTGTTATTAAATCATCATGATCTATGACAAAGCGCACTTTATTAAAACTGCGCCGTAAAAATCACACCAGAATTTCGCCTTTATTTTCTCAATGCCATACTCATTGCATGTTGTACATTACTAATATTATTTTACAAAAAAATACAAAGTGAAAATGCATTTTAAAATCATTGATTGATACGTCAAACGCATTACATCGCATGATATGTTTCGATTTGAAGTATTTCACAAATAAAAATAACGGTTAAGGGTAACTGAAATCAGGGAGAAAAAAACCAGTTTATTATTTACATAATCTGTTTTAAAACGGTTAAAAATTCAGTATAATTAACCCGTTTTAAAACCAGTTCAATATTTAAACGACATTTGATCAAAAATTATCCGAAGTTTATTATTAATTAAAAGCATTTCTAGCTTAAAATATCAGTTACTAATGTCTCGGCTTTAAAAAATATTTTGTTTGCATATTTTTATCTGTTGACGTTTTATTTATAATTGTAATCCAAATCTTGCACATATCAAAAAGAATTTATTTGGCAAGAATACGTTGGCACTTGATTTGAAATCAAAATCTATACAATAAAATTAGAATTTGTTTTTAATGTTTAACTTATATTCAAGTACAGTAGTTGACATGTGAGAGATATGCATAAATTATAAAAAGCAAAATTAGTATTACAAGGTTTTCATAAAAATATGTATCACATGTTTTGTGACGAATTACGAGAGCATCAATTACAGATCTCTTTGTACATATTTACATGTGATATCAGTTTTAAATTCCATTATAAAAACTTTAAATATAAAAATATAGTCCGAAATTTATTATTTTAAAATCAGTTTGTTATTATTTTCTGATGAAGGCACATACTTTAATTAATTTTGTATAGTAATATTTCATTTGTTATTTTAATGCAAATTAGATTTTAATTTAATTATATTCGATATTCAATTATTTTTCCGTTTATAAATGAATTCCCTGGTTAAAGATTTTTTTAAAAATAACAATTGTGGCCATAACAGAATAATGTATGCTATACTATAAAAATATTACTGAATTTAAAACATTCTTCAAATAATAATAATTTGAAATATTTATGTGTTGAAATATTTGTAAGATGACAAGAACCTCTCTACAATTATGTCATATTTAAGATTAAATATGATTTTAAGGTTATTTAAATCAAATTGTTCTGACTAACTATCCATTTTCCGATTCTGACTATTTTGACTGTCGGAGAACATGTTTGGAATCGTTCAGAAATTTGTAGGAGCCGACTAAAAGATTAGTTTATAATTGACATATAGTCTATTTTTTATAAGAACGAAGTGTGGAGAAGATATATCCAATCAAAAAACAAGATCCAACTGCTCATATCTTCTACACACTGTCCTTCTAAAAAATAGACTGATTATAGAACACAGAGCATAATTTAGCACAGAAAATTTATATATGAAACTTTATTGAATTTGAAAGCGAGATGTAGTTTCAGAAAGTCTTAATTGTTATTTGTTTAGTCGTAATTATTTTGTGATGTAGATGTTAGGGCAATTCGGTTCTATTTTGTTTCTTACTTGGAAATATGCATAAATAATAAGCATTTTTATAAAACAATTTATAAATGATTACAAATATTATAATCCGAGAGTCATGATTTTGCTGCCTATATCGTGGAAAATATCTTTCATTTCCATATTATGAGTAATTTTTTTTCACTAATTCCCTGATCGTACAGTATTTAACAACTATTTTTTTTCTAAATATAGATTAGCTCTAAAATACACTTTGTAATTTGTATTTAATTACCAGCTATACATTAATTGTCAAAAGTGATATTGAAACCTCGAATAACTTAAAAAATAATTACTTCTTTAAATTCTCATAGTTTTTATTATACAAAATTAAGGTATAGAGTGACTATAAGTGATCAATTTCCTAATTTGCTACTATGATGGAGGATTCCATTTTAAGTTTTCTGAGCTGAACTATGTTCTGTGCCAGTTTTAAATACAGCTTTAAACATTTTAAATTAGTTGGAACTCTGTTTTTAATGGGAACAAACCTATAAATTCCTGAACATCCGTTAAAGTTTCATTTTCTCTCCAGGCGAAGAAGCAAAAGCCAAACTCTTAGAAACCCTAACCGCCGACGTGGACTTCCTCACCAGACTACACTTGATGGACTACTCCCTCCTGTTGGGCATCCACGAATGCGAGCGCGGGGACAGCGAGCGGGCCGCCGACGGGGGCGGAGCGCCCACACAGCCCTCGGAGTCCGAGAACACGGGGCCCGACAGCGACGAGTCGGACCACGGAGCTAGCACGGCCCCACACGGACAGGGCTGGGGCGGCTGGTGCACGCCGCCGGATAGCCCCTTAGTCAGGGAGAGGTGAGTGGATGGTGTTTTGTTTGTTTGTATGGTAGGGAGTTTGAAAAAATCGGGAGAAGTAACTAATTATGTCGTATACGATGTCTGGTTTAAGAATAATATTGTAGGAACATACGCAGTAACATTTTAAACACTTTTATTTCGTTAAATTAATAGGATTCTGTTTTTTTTTTGTTTTTTTATGATCGGGTGTACTTGTTTGGCACAAAAATCGTGAGAGAAGTAACGAATTATTTTTTATACTCTATCTGGTTTAAGAATACTATTGTGGGACCAATTTATGCAGTAACATTTTAAGAATTTTTATTTCGTTAAATTAATGATGATACAATAATCTAAATATCGGAAATGATAATATATAATTAACGAGCAGAATCAATTTTGATCAGACATGCGAAACTGCATAAATAACGTATTCGCAACAGTTCTGATGTTTATAGGTCGTGAGTAGAAGTCGGATTTATATTTATTTACATATTTTACTTGATTATAGGGTTGGCAAAAATCATAAATTAACATAAAATAAAAAAACGATTCATTTTTTTTATTTTTAATGATATCTACGTGTTACGGTACTTTTTAAATTGTTTTAAAAGTAATATAAATATTTTATTTTACAAACGAAAACGAAATCCGTAAAACTATTAATCTAACTTGAACTAAAAAAAAATAGAGTTTGGTTACAATTAACGGTTTTTACAATAATAAAATTCGGTTTCGGTATCAGTAACGGTATATTATATAGGTTAAAATAAACAAATAAATTTCGGTTACATTACGGTTTCGATTAAAATTGTAAGTTGTTTTAAGTAAAAGTATAATTACTTCAACTTTAAGCTGTGAACATGAAAATGAAAATTGCTCTTTAAATAAAACTAGTTAATCATTAATTACACTAGAATTTTATAAAAATAAGTAAAATTTATATTAACTATTTTATAATAAATTTATTTTTCGTGTCGGTTTTCGATTTCCATATTTGAAGAAATAAAATATAGGTTTCGGTTTTCGAAAAAGTGTACGCTATGGATGTTTAAATGCACAGTTTAATTTAAATAAATATATATTAAACAACAGCGCATTCGTCGTAAAGTTATAAATTGATTCTGAATTTAGATGGAACAAATCCTATTTCAGTTACCTTAACTTTATCTAGCCTCATTTTTTGTACAAATGTAGCAAAAACGTTTTAATATAATATAATGTTAGACAGCTTAAAACAGTCTCGCGTTTGCACTAATCACAATTCGTGAAATGTTCTCTGTATACCACGCTACAATATATTCTTAAACCAAATATAATATACATAATACTTCACTCTCTAGTGAACGTACTACAATTTATGAAAAACAACCAGATAAAACAAAAATTGGTATTTGACGTTTAAAAAAAAACTTATTTATTTAAATTCTCATGTTTGTCGAAACATTTTATAAAGTTACATACTACTAAATATTTGGTTTTAAATCTACGTTTTACTTTAGTCTTACTTAATATAAAATAAAAATTTGGTCTTCAGTAAAAACATTACAATGTTTTGAATTTAACTTTGTTTACATCATTTTCCTTTATTTACTTTTTGCGTACAAAACCACAGTGCAATAATTATGTTAATATATACAATACACGTTAAAGGTCAATCCACAATGAATCATGATTCATTTAATGTCAAGTGCATAAATAATTATTCCGTTTTTTAATTATTTAACATTTACTCTTAAAATCTTTATTTCCATACCTACAGAACAGTAATAAATTAATTTATTTTCTATTTCTTTTGGTAGCCCGTTTTACCGATTCAGGTGAGAGAATCAATATTTTAAATAGCTTGCACCGGTATAGCTAAATTCACGTTAAATAACAATAAATAGTCACTAATATACTAGTTTTAGAATATAGTGTTAGTTTTAGTTGATAATAGAAATGAAATAGTAACAGCTAGCTTTCACTGCATACACATTGGCTTCATAGAAAATAGATAAATAAAATGAAAATTGTATTTCCAATACTTCAATATTTTATTGATTTTATAGTTAATGTAGTTGTGAAAAATTTATAACAGTACATATGTAAGAATTGGAAATATAATTCTCACAAATATTTGTGAAAATTACAACATTATTTAATGCTATAATATTTTTTTTTGTTTTGATTTTGTTTGTTTAACCTACTAATATGTTTTTCACATAATATATGTGGATCTATTTTTCAAAATTTTAAAAATTATATTACACAGAAATGTGTACTTCAAATTTCTAGTAAGAAAATATTAATAAACACAATATTTTATTTTATTAAAATGAATTTATTTTGTCGAAAACACAAATAATAACATGAAAATTAATACCAAGCGTTCACTCCAATTTTTTATTTGATTTTACTGCTGAATGCATTAGTGGCTAACTTTTAAAGTAGTAGTTTTAAAGTCCAGTAATTAGAGAAAAATACAAATAAAATTTTAAAAAAATCAGCTCTTGCCATCAGAGAACCAACCGCCAATTACAGAATAAGTACGTTTTTCGATAAAAATGTCACTAACTTAAAACATTCTTCAAATAATTATTTTCGAAATATTTATCTGTTGTGTAATATTCGCATAAGACCTAAAGATGTCACGAAAAATAATTTCATTTATGTCTAATAATAATTTTTTCCACTACTAGCCTAGACACCCACTATTATTAACCTTTATTTGACATGAGAAATTTATTTTTCACTTACTTGGTAAACGTGGTCACCTAGGTCAATAATAAAAAGTGATACTTTTTAAAGGAACTCAAATCCCCAAACCTAAATATTGTTGGCATCTAATTTAAATAAGTAAATCAAATAAAAACAAATCAAAAGCAGTGTTGCCAGACATAAAGAAATTTCTCTAGATCTACATCTACATTTCCTCGGAAAATTAGGAAAAAATTAAATATTATTTCAGTATAAAAGTTGTTTTTAAAAATGTAAAATCACATTAATGTTTCTATCTGCGATATAAAAATATGTTAAAAGAACGGAAGTATTTAAAATATAGATGAATAGACACGGTGCGTGAAATTGTGAGTTATAAAGTTTGTGATTTGTCTTTGTGGTGATTTCCAATTTCCACAATTCATTTCACTTGACTACGTAACGACGAAACTTTTTTTATGTAAAACGAAAACTGTATTAAAGATTTAATAATTTTAAAATTTGTAGTATACGGTTTTAGAAGGTTTAATTTTTTTTACAATCTTCTCATATCTGTAAAAAAAAAAAAATTCTAGTTATCTGGCAACACTGATCAAAAGTAACTATACCAGTGCGTGAAAAGTGACTCTTTACAAAATCTGAAGAATGTATGAAGTATGTACTTTTATGTCCGGTAATACGAAAACATATTTTGCCATACAAATATGAAAATAATCTATACCCTGTACAATTAATTAACATTTTGTTTTCACATTAAAAATTGATATTTCGCTTATTAAGAAAGATTTTTCGGTTTTCACTAATATTGTTATTTCACTCTGAAATGTCAGGAAAAAAGGTTCAAGACTATTCGTGCACATCCGTTATAATCTCGACATATCAAAATTAGTATGATTACAATACCTCATTATTTGGGGCGGTCAGTAAAATTTATCGGGAACCAAAAACACCTGAAAACTTTAGTGGCAAGAAACATCACTTCATTGAACATACAACGATTACATTTCACAAGCAATTATAATGTTTGCATAGGTCCCTTCAGTACGAAGGCGGCATAATCCCCGAACTAGACATCTACGCGATCCCGAGCTCCGACACAGCGCCGGTGCGCGAGATCTACTTCGTGGCCATCATCGACGTGCTGACGCACTACGGCGTGAAGAAGCAAGCAGCCAAAGCGGCCAAGACGGTGAAGTACGGCGGCAACGTGGACGGCATCTCCACGTGCGACCCCGACCAGTACGCCAAGCGCTTCATCGAGTTCATGTCCAAGGCCATCGAGTAGGCTCGCTTCGGACGATTGGAACGTGCTCTGTAAAGCTAGCAAGGTAAAGGGGCGTATACACTAGATCCTACACACATGTTATGTTACTTGATATTGTACCAAGAACACTTTCAATCTTGCATACCTTTTATATCGTGCACACTTTTAATCCACGAAAAATGTCTTACACACATTTTATCTTCCAAATCATTTTATCATCCACACATTTTATCTTCCATTCATTTCATGTTTCACATATTTTATCTTCAGAAAAATTTAATACTGGATATATCATCTAATTATAATTATGTTAATTGCATAAGCAATAAAATGAATGGCAGGTACAATTACAATGTTTTAAAGAACAAACGTTGGCGAAGATAGGCGGGTTCTCATGAACGTCAGAACACTTCTTTCATTAAAATTTACGATCATTTCATACTTTCATTAAAAGTGAAAAACAGTTCTACTTTAATGATCATTATTAATAAATGAAAGTAAATTGAATCGTAAGAACACGCGTCATGATTTAAAATTGCAAATATCAACATGATCATAACCTAAAACCTATCAATTTTGTAAACTGTTCCATTATTTTTAGGTAATATACTGTGTTCGACTGTTGTTAAATAAAACAGTATGTAGTTCAAGAGACAAGAGCATGCATATTTCCCGAATTGCACTACGAATTAACTTTTTCCGATGTCATTTATAAAATAAAACAGTACATGATCAATCACTACATGATCATTAAAACATGATACATGTGAACAAATCCTTTTTATTTAATTGTCATGACAAATGAATCATTAGAAATGATTCACAAAAAATGACTAGTGAGAACCCAGCTTTACACACATTTTATCTTCCAAATCATTTTATCATCCACACATTTTATCTTCCACTCATTTTATCTTCAGAAAAATTTAATACTGGATATTTCATCTAATTATAATTATGTTAATTGCATAAGCAATAAAATGAATGGCAGGTACAATTACAATGTTTTAAAGAACAAACGTTGGTGAAGATAAAATGTGTGGAAAATAAAATGAATGAAAGATAAAATATGTGGATGATAAAATGTGCGCAAGATAAAATGTGTGTAAGATAACTTTTCCTCGCGGATTAAAAGTGTGGAGGATAAAAGGTGTGCAAGATTAAATGTTTGAAAGATACAATGTCGAGCAATATAACATGTGTGAAGGATAAAATGTATACGCTCCTAAAGTCATGCTCCCTGTGGATTCAACATATCACGAACAACTTTCTTTTTTCCACTTGGTAAACAAACTTCGTGAAATGCGTCCAGTTTGCAACAATTTTTGCATCACTTGATCGATTGCGTGTAGAATTGCAGTTACTTAACCAAAGGAAAATAAGCCGGAAATGCTACCCCTTACGGTTTTCATTTATATTTTCATTTTATTAATTTGTATATAATTATTGAAACAAAATAATTTCTTTAATGGGCTATGCAACCAAATTTAAATCGTCCAAAAAATTTATTTGCAAAATTCAAGCGGAAATACGTAACGTAGGCACGCAACACAGAAAACAAAAGGTCTTCGCCAATTTTTTTACAAGTTCTAATCTTCAAATTTATGAGAAATTATTGTCTACAGATTTTTAAACAACTACAAGAATTTAGTATTAAAATCCAAAATATTTAATAGTTTTTTTTTTCTTTTGATATTTTCTTTCACATGGCGCTATAATATTTATTTAAGTTTCAAATGCTCTACAAAATTGTCATATTTTTATGAGAAATTATTATGCACAAGTATTCAAATGATTAGAAGAACAAATCTTCGGTAAGTCGAAACATTTAAATAAGCTTACAGTTAGAACATCAAAATGTTTTTAATTTGTATTTACTATTATTTATTTAAATCATTATATAAAATGCTGACGTGATAAAATTGGCGCTATAGGATTTATTTGAGTTTCAAACGTTAATTAGAATGAAATTATACATTTGTATATGTGTTATTATTGTGAGCGCCGAAATGGTTAGTTTTTGTAATTTATGTCTTTAATTTTAAGTAAGTAAAATTAATTTTCTTTGTAAGTTATTACGGGATTTCGAAACTTTACAGTATTCGATACAATTCGGACTAAGATTTTAACACAGTTTTTCCTTCGATTCCGTACTATTATTTTTTTCGATTCAGCTCCGGTTTTCATTTCGTCAAAAATAGCTGTTTTTGGTTCTGTTCAAACTAAGTTTTTATTATTTTTGTACGTTTTTATTTCAGTTAAAATCAAAGACGATACCGCATTGATGATACATTTTTTTTTTTCAATTTCGTTCAGGTTTTCCTTTTAGCAAAAATAACGGTTTTTTCGGTTCAGTTCCATTTCGAAATCCTGGTTTTGTTTGACTATTAGACTGTTTTTCTCGTATGAGTACAGAAATAACATTTTTTGCGGTTTTCGGTTCAATTTAGACAAGTTTTTAATATTTTTTGTAATTCTGGTTTTCGTTTCGACAAAAATATGTTTTTTTTTAGTTCCAGTTCGATATCCTGGTTTTGTTTAGCTATTAGACTGATTTTCTCGTATGGGTGCCGACGATACAAAATGCTAAAATAGCGCTATAATATTTAATTTCAAATTATAATTATAACAGTATTATCCATTGTATACAATTTGTATTGTTTTTATTAGAAGCTGTAGTGTTTAATTGTTAACTTGCAGGTTGCATAGCTTATTATACTATTTATTTTCGCTATGGGGAGTATTTCCGGAGTATCCCAGTGTCGCCAAACTCCCTCAGGGTGTTGGAGCTAGATTTGGCGCACTGGCTTTGGCTACACGTTGCGATACAGTGCACATTCACAATCACTCCCACGCCTCCCTTGCCTCTTGTTCCCGCTGCAATGCGACAGACCCGAAGTGGACCTGATATTGTCAACTGTCGTACTCAGTATTCTTTATTCACTTGGCAGTATCAACGCTTAGACTTGATCGATTCCGGTCTTCTACACGACACTTACGATGTAAAACTTGGTGAAATGATAATGTGTAGGAACAAATTGGGATTAGTCCTGCAGATTTAACTCGAGGTGATGATTTTGAGTTGAATTTGTGGGGCGTTTTGTTACATTTCAGCAAGTTGTCAACACAATTCGCAATGATCCACATCTTTGTATATTAATAATTACTTGTTATTTTGTTCTAACACACGTCTAGTCTCCTTTTTTATATTATTATTAATGATTATTATACACATTTACTATTATATACATACATACATACGATTAAGTGATTACAGCCATAAGAACTAAGTTCTATGAAATTGCTACAGTTTATAATTAATTCATTCGCTACAATGCGAGTCTTTACTGTGCGAACAAAGGGTATACTATGTATGCATGTGTCAATGCCATAAGTATGATGTGTATTCCATTCATTTAACTACGAGTTTTCTTTCCCATTCTTCCTTTTCACACATTTCTCCTTTTCAGGGAATTTGCATTTTTCTACAGGTTTATTGTGCAAATTAATGTGAACAACGAATAATGGGTCCCTTCTGCATTTTTTTTTACATGTATTTTCAAAAATATTTTTCATGTTCTCATCTGTTTTAAAACAAATAAACAAAAAATAAATTATTATAAATTACATACAAACTGAAATTAGCTTGTGACGTACTTTAGCCTTTGACGTTTCGACAGCGCCACAGTGGACATCTACTGTACCACAAAACAAGAAAAAAAATCAATTCTAAAAATAAAAACACGATCGAAAACAAAATGTTTTTGTGTATTTACAAACAAAACGTAAATTTTCTGCGCCATATTATATGTCTGTTTCTCTCACCTTATATTTCCTTTTCTACATAGGCCATCATACGTCACAGGTAAAAATCTCGTACACTTAATAATTTATTACGAGTAAACTATACACTTTTTAAGTGAAATTATATATTTGTTAAAATTATTTTGTAGTGATTCATGAAAATATTCAAAATGTTTTTAATTTGAATATGCGGAAGAGCCCATTGCTGGCTTTCATCTAATTTATTATTTTAAATTGTTTACATATATCTCTTTCAAATTTCTCTACTTAAACTGTATGTATTTGGAAGGAATTACTCGAAAGTAAGTGTTATATGTCATTATATTAAATATATTTAAAACTTTTATTTTACAGAATAATGTAGACAAATCCGAATTCTATTTAATAATGAATGCTTAACATGTTTGGTGACACAAACTTAGATGGTTGTTGTTGTTGACTAAAATTAAATTCGTAAAAAAATATAAGAACGGGGTGTTTGCACAACAAATGAATAATAGAATGGAGTTTTTTAATTAAAAAGTATTAAATTAAAATGCGGATTATTGAAATTATATTTTCCTTATCAAGGTTAAAACGTCAGATTAGGAATCTAATTAGACGTCGAATTAGGGAAAAGAAACAAAAATCATTCCCTTAATAAGTATTTAGCAGCACATGCTTTAAAGCTACAAACGGGAGAGCACTTTTTTTTATAATCTAGTACTATTTCTTTTCCAATCCTAGTACTTTATTTTATCAACATGTGGCAACACTGGATTCAGGGCAGTAATACAAATTTTGAGGAAAAATCGTAACAGACTCCATGACTCCAAGTAACTGCACGAGATTTAAAGCCATTTTTATCTAATATCGATCCAGATATTAATAAAATAGCTATGAACCATTAAGCTCAATCTACTCATTATTTTTTTTTTTTGCATTTATGATAATTATTTATATTTTGTATTAATATATTTACGTTATAAGAAACACAATATGTTACAATGAAAATAAATTAGACTTATGTAAACGGTGGCGCGAAAAAGATTATTTATTCATAATTTTCATATATCAATAACTCATGCAGTATTTACACTATTTTCTATTTATTCAACATATTAAAAAATATACAAATTGAGTATACTTAAACAAAAACTACCTATGATTTTACAGCCTGTTGTACAAAATCTTGCTTATGAGTACCATCACAGAAAGGTCTTCGAGATGTCTGTTTACAATTACATAAATAGTACTCCTTCGTCTCTGTCACTTCTACTCTGACCGGTCTAAAAAAAAATATTAAATATGACCTTATTCTTTTTTATAATAATCAATACATTACTTGAGCTTAATTTTTAAGAATGTACTTTTGTGTGTCCCGTCACACAGAGGCTGGTTTTTCGATTTACCGCAAGCACACCAAGAATATTTTTTACCTGAAAACTTATAGGTTAGCGAAATCCAAAATAGTTGGTTATTTAACAAACCTGCTTCTAAAACCATTTTAAACGGCTTTTTATCATATATCGCTCCATTTTCTGTCTGCAAATTTGCTGTGTGGACTTTTTCCAAGTTATTTTTAGGTATTTCTTTTTCTTTGCTGTAGTACCTGAGCTGTCATTATAAAATATCAGTAAATCGAAAGTAAAACACACGTAGTAGTAATACCGTTTGTGTATAAAGTGCAATCTTATTTTTATTAATTGTTCGAAGCATTTGTAAACTCATTTTAAACGTTAAATTAGTTAACCTAAACTGGAGACGAAATTTTATGAACTTTGACCAATAATAATCAAACAGTACGGTAGATGTCTATAGTCTCCCTACATTTTTCACAAATAGTTATTTGTATTTTAATATAAGATTTTAGTTTACAATTTTTAACTCTTATTTTTTGTATCTTACTTTATGTAGTCATCATTATCCATCAGTTCTTTTGAAAATGATGTTAGTTAAATAAAATAATAGTTATTTGTATCGCAAAAGAAATTCTGGGCGTGTGATACACAAGATTTTTTTGCGCTGAAGACACTTTTAATTAAGTAAAGAAATATTATTAACACTTAAAGTTTTATAAACTATCCGCGAAAAAAATCAAAGTGCCTGACATCTGGTGAGGAAATTTCATACTTCCTTAATCGGGATTTCGCTTTGTTATTTGTATTGTAAATATAGGCGGTAAAGGACGTTTGATTAAAAAAGCTAATACCCGTATTCATAAAACGATCATTATAGTTATAACGCTTCGTTATTTTTTTTGACAAATTATTAAACAGAAGACAAGCTAAAAATTTTATTTTCTTCAAAGATGAATTGTGTTTAGGTAAATATATATTATATTTTATCGTTGGATAATCCATTTGTTTTTTTGAAAAAAAGTAGTATTTGTTTTTACCTAAAAATTGGAACGAGAGTTAATTGATATTTTTCAATAGCGTTACCGTAATCGGTAAACATTATTCTTAAGAAACACAATTCTTAATGTAATCACACAACACACGTATAATATGAGTAATAAATACAAATTAATGGTTTTAATTAACGTTTTACATTTTCAATAAAGTAAATTTGAAATTTTTTAGCTCTGTAATACTAGTCAAATAAGATTTTTTTTTTATCTTAACTTTACTTACCTTTGCGATCAATGAACTTTGTGAAAAATAAACAAGTATTTCAGTAATAGGTTTATTATTAAAAATATACATAATTACAATTCATAAAACGAAATATACAGTGTCATATTATTAAAAATATCTTAATATATAACCCATTATCATTTCATATAAAAGCTGAACTTAATCATTACGTAATGTTGCAATAGTGTCTTTTTGAATGCTTTACGCCATAAATTTTAAAATCTACAGTAAAATTAGTTCTGTACAGTTTCAGTGTTCGATCAAAGGTCCCCAGAACAATTTGCTAACTTTAGATTCGTTTTCCGTTAAGAAATAGTCCCTACCATGTTTAATAAATTCTTTTATGCTTAACTTTCCATCGTTGTTGGTGTCAATAAGAGAGAATGAAGCAATTGCATGAACTTCATCGATTCCAACACATTCAAAGAATAGTTTGAATTCTTCAACAGAAATTTCTCCGGACTTGTCTTTGTCTACAGCCTTTAAAAGATACAAAATAAATATTATAAATAGCAAACAAGAAAATATTTTCCTACAATCAGGGGTTGAATTTATGAAATACTTACTTTAAACAAATATGGCAGGAAAGTATGAACCTTTTTCTTTAATTGTTTATCATTTAAAACATGGTGCATGTCTTCTAAGTATTGTTCTACTGTGATTAAATTATAAGGCCTTACTTCGCCCCATTGGCTCACCCAAAGATCCTGAAAACGACATAATTTATTTTTGTCTGTAATCACCACAGTAATTTTCCTTCGCCGCACATTATTTTTCTATTTCTTTTATTTTTTCTGTGTCTATCAAATTACATTTTACATACCTTAATACACTTGCGAAAATCGTTGGCTTCTTTTTCACTGAGATGTCCCAAACAAATAAATTTATCCGCTAATAACTGGAAATCGTCGTAAGAAATTACTCCGTCTTTATTTATGTCTAATAGGCTATGAATCGTTCGCATTTTTCTGCGCCAAAATTCAGATTCCGCCTAGAAAAAAAAACAAAATTAAATACTATATCATTCAGTTTAATACTAAATCTAAATAAATTTTTGGTTAAAAACACAATGACCTGTACTCCGAGCTCACTTTTATAATAAAATCGCTTTTACGAATCTTTTAACAAAACCACTTATTAAACTGAGCTCGGAATACGGGCCAATAACTTTTGGATGACCAGAATTAAAAATTTACACTATTTTCATTCGCAAAATTACAAACATAGCATACAAACACACATACTAGATTAAAATAGGAATAACCACAGTGAGAAATATAGACGATTACTTTTGTTCGACCACTGAATATTTGTTTCAATAAAAGACTCTTTCTCATCTGCGTTTTAAAAAATAATTCCACAAAATTTCTAAAAGTTTTTGTAAGAAATATAATTTATAATTTGCGAATAATTATTGTGTAGTAACAGACAAACCCGAGTTGTCGTTATTTCGTTGTGAGTAAATTTTACCGATTAAATTCATAGCTCGATTTATTTTTGCTTGATTATTTCATGTATGACAACAATACAAACTTTTTCATTTTAACAAAATGTACCCATTTTGATTCTACTGTGATTTTATCAAATTTTATCTCCGAAAAAACGCCTTCCTCCTTCCACCATTAAAGTATATAAAGTATTAAAAACGGTAAGTGTTTTTACCGATTGAAGACAATTGTTTGGAAGAGGAGCGAAACGACAACTTCAATTATTGTCTAAGATCAGTATTCCTTATTGTTCATAATGCTTATATAATTTGTGCACAATTAAAATTTAATTTCCCTCAATATCAGTAAAAAAATATCTATGGTACTTTTCAAAAATTCATATTATATGTATAGCAATATGACAAAATTCTGTTATTTGTGGTTGTGTTTTTGTGAGAAATAACTGCGAAATAAATTTGCAAGGTACCATTATTTATCAATAATTGTAGTAAGTAACTGCACTTTAAATTTTAATAGCAAAAAATTGAATTTATTAAATCATTTCTGTGCATCTGTACTAACCATGAACCTACTTACCGTTCTAGGACGGTATGTAAATCTTACAGTTAGATGTTTTGGAAACTCAATCAATAAACCTTTTCGAATGCCTGATTGTGCAAAAAAGTATTAAATTTCTTATTGGAAGTAAAATACCGAGTCAATGAAGGGGGCAAGTAACAAAACAAGGACGAATCCAGGAATTTATTTATCATTTACCCTTGTCTTCCAAACTCCAAGGTTACATACAGTGTACTTAGAGCAAGCACCAGTTTTTATTCCGCTAAGATTTTTTCTTAGTGAGTGTTGAGCATGGTCTAAAGAAAGCTATTTATAGAAGTGTACAGTGTCTGTCTTGTTGATTGTCATTGAACTTACTCTGGGTCTGTGTTCATGCTCATCGTCAGAATCACTTTCGCTTGCACTGGAGTAGCCTTTTCTTGGCTTTTTCTGGCTGACCTGTTTGCTGTATTCTCGAACTGAAGACGCAATAGGAACTGCACTCAACAATAACCGTTGCTTTGACTGCAATATTTCTCCTTCCTGAAAGATAAATATCATTAGCGAGGCCAGAAAACTTACTAAGTTAAAAAACTCTGTTGAAATCAATTATGATTAATTGCTTATTGGTAATCATATATTATCGTTGGAATACATTGCAAAATACTATTCATATGCAGTTATATGCAATTATAATTTATATGGATCGATATTTGAAACTCATTGTAGAACGAGGTATATATAGATGTATAGTTTTTTCAAAATAATTGCAAATGATTTGATTTCGCAACGACTCGCTGTTTCGCACTACAACAGAGTATTTATGTTCTTATACGTGAGGGGAAGATTAACAAAATTTGTAAAAACGATGTACCGGTACTTTCTCACAATCCCCTAATTAATATACCTGTTTTTATCAATAATTTGTAAATAGTTGTTATAATATTATTCAAATATATCTTGTTAACGTATTCAATTGTGGTTACAAATAAATTCAAACAATCTTGTTTCATAATTTGTTAGTCCAAAATATTATAAAATTATTCATAATTTAAAAATCTGCGTTCAATTATTGCTTCGTTTTAACGGAAAAATTGCAAAATAGTGTACCAACTTCCTATAATATAATATGTGTATGAAAATAAATAATAAAACTACAATATTACGAACAGAAAATCATATACAAAAGATTCCAAGTAAATATTCTACAAAAAACTAAATTATGAGCTTCGACAGACCACCAATTAAGCGTTTCAAAGCATTGGTAACCAACGATAAAAAGGACCGACGCCAAATTGCCACACAATAAAAACTGTTTATCTAATAAACATAAAAGAGAACGAAATGTAATAAAAATAAATTATTTATTTATTGCAAGAATTGTTTTGCAGGTAATGCACCATCAAATAAAATTGAATATGTTATATGGGAATGTCATATAACAATAAAATTCAAAATAGTAAAATTACTTTATATTATTTGCCACCCGTCAGTCTGTCGCCGATGTTCTGAGAACCCCTAACACCCCAGCTTAAAACGGCTCTGTTATACAACACTTTTCGGCAACCCTTATAATCCGTTAAGAAGCTACCCGCTGCGTCAAAGCAGGCAGGTACTTTGCAAAAATCTCGAAACAAATTATATTTTCTTTTGTCGTATAACACTATACCCGAAATTCATGTCCAAGGACGTTTTAGACCAGCCTATAAAAGGTACAAGATCTTGCTCTATTTTTGATACAATTTAAATTGACTAGTATCAAACAGCAAATTGGTTGAAATATTGTATACGATCGTAAATGTGTTGAAAAAACACGTTCTATTTTTCATATTATCTATCAGTTAATTTGACTATGAGTATGCGCATATATGAATTTATTATGTACTGTGGTTATAGAAAAATTAGTGTTACTACTGGTACAGTTTTAAGTATTGTAAACTTTAAATGTCAAATGAATTTTTGGTTAACTTTGATTGTCACATTGACATATTCAAGGAAAGTGCGCAGAAACAGAACCAATATATTGTATATGAAATAATTGCATTATCGTAGAAATGTTCATCAAAATCCAACAATTTTTTGAGCAATATATTGTACCATGTCTTTTACTATTTATTGTCCCATATATAGGCTAGTCTAAAACGGCTTTTAATCATGTACTAGATTAAAGTATTCTAATAATTATCCATTTCAAATATATATCAATTTGTAACTTGAATAAAGATAAAAATATTACAGAGATTGAGAGATACCAATTATTAGAAATTTTCTTTAGAGTACTTGCAGTTATCAAAATAAAATCATCAACTTTTTTGTAATTACTTCTTATTACATATTGCCAGTTTACAAAATTTATACAAAGGACATGCGATTCAATATTATACTTACAAAAAAAAAATAAAGAATAAAGACATCCTATCAAAGAAAAAAATATTTTTTAAACCAGTGGTTCCATTTGAAAAAAAATACTTTTTGTTGTAACTTGAGAACCTTTGGTTTAAAAGAATATTATCTTCTTTGAAAGGATGTTCCCTTTGGTCACCTAAAATTTTATTCTATAGATTTTTTTTGTAAATATTATAATAAAGAAAATAATGGCGATGGTCGGTTTTGGTGTTACACCCTGTACAGTTATTAGAAATTTTATGTTTCGAAGAAGGGATCCGTGACGTCAACGTGGTAGGGTCGTTGAAAAAGTCACGTAGACTATCTCCAAGTCTATCTCTCTTTCTCGATTCTTCCACGATGACGTGATAGCATCCCTTTTTTATAGTACTTTTTTCTCGTAAAGAACGAATAATGAATCGATTTAAAAAATACGGGTATAATATTTCTTTGTGTAATATCATATATGTAAAAATAAAAAAAATGGTCATATACCCCATTATGATTTATTGATAATTATTTTCAGGTATGTTACGGTATGATTTGCAAGATACTATTTATATTACAGTTATCTGTAATTACAAGGCTAATTTATTCATTTTATAAATAAATTCAATTCGTTGTATGCGTATATAAATAGAATGTAAATTCATAGCAATTTTATTGATACTTCAAATGACTTAACTGTCGTATGTAATTGTATTTATTACATGATAGTAAAAGTAAAACAATGAACGACACTTATGCTCTATTTAGGTCAACATGCACATTGTCTGCTGAACCGATTCGAACCCAGACGTGTACGTGATCACGCCAAACTTGAATGCACCCGACTACATGCAAGGATTCACGTCGATCTTGTGTTGTTGTTTACATTTTACAAGAAACAATATATCAGTACTCCGTCCTTATAACTTTTCATAAAAGTAAATACTCAACAAGAGTTATTGAAATGTTTACAGAATTTTAATAAAAACAATCAAAAAAAGTTGTTTTCGTACAAAAAAAGATTCGATTGATTAAACGTCTATAAAGTTTTAGTTTATTTTTCAAGGATAAATTCTATTGTCTAACTGTAATATATGCGAAATTATGGTAGACACAACATTTAAATGAAATAGTTTAGAGGAAATACTTTATTTTGTCCTTCATGTGTCCGACAGAAGAAAAAATTAACCGGTGGTGAACGCGTTAGCAAGAATATATTAATATGTAAACTAAAGTACAGTTAGATAGAAAAGTTCTGGATAATTAAGCTTCGTTTGACGTAAGTATGTTTGTCAAACCAAATGTGCAAAACATAGTTCAAAATCATACTTCATCTTATATTATGGAGTTAGTATTTATTCTATTACCATATATATAGAATTCTTTTACAGATTACAAGTCAATTATACGGATGTACCTACAAATAAACTGATATTGTACGATTGAGCAATTTCGTACAATTAACAAAGAAAATAATAAATTTATTCAACCATTAAATATGTATAGCTCATGAAAACAAATGTTAATATTATTAATATAATAATAGTATGCGCATTTTAATGATGTTAATAAAAGTGTGATAACATTTTAAACTACTCTAAATGGCTGTACATACGTTTTCCTGTCTGTTTATTTCATTATTTCCCAAGCAAAAGCCATTCTTGCAAAAAGGTCACTGTGCCCATAATTATGTTTACAATTAATAGAAAGAAACAAAGAAATATAACAGATATCAATTATTGCTACTTATTTTCGCACATAATCAACATGGGCCATTATATCTATTTGACAATTTATATATTCAATGCACGTCATACTAGCAAACCGTCTGCAAATAGCCGGATTGGTTTACAAGTTATGGTCCTGCTTAAATTTTACATAATATCATCTACCTATTCCGCATTTCAGAACCGGTTTTCGCAAAATATGATTTCATTTATCAGAAAAAAAGATTAGAAAGGGTTATCAAAAATGTGATGACATTTTTTAAATATAATTATGAATTGTTCGGGAATCTTTTTTAAGTTAAATATTTGTTTTATAACTACGCACATATAAATTTACAAAACTTTCTGTTTGTATTTGATAATCAAAAATTTCATTTTCAAGATATCTGATAGTAAGTTCAATGTACTGTATTTGTGAAAAAATACTCATTGTGACCATATGTCCCAACGTGCCTACCAAGTTTCAAATTTCAACCCACACTAAAACTTTTACTAATAACTACTTTATAATATAATCAAACAAAGAAATATTAATATAATTTACTTTAAATACTTTTCCTAATTAAATAATCATTAAATAGTGTCCTAATTTATATTAGCTAATAGTTATAGTAATGAGAGAACAGGATACATGAATTAACACTTAAAAATAGCACTTACAATTTGTTTGATGACACCTGTTGATTTGGCAGAAGCTACAGCAGCGAAAGAACTCTTTTCCATCAAGTTGATGGCAGACCGTGCACCAATTCTCAAAATGGAGAATGCCATTTTGAACACTACACACTTACTACGACCACGTTGGCTAGCAAAATGAAAACTAGTTTTTCTAATCTGGCCTATGGACCACAACAGTCTAATATCTTCGTGTTTGTATACAAAACGAATGTTGCATCTCTCTTGTGCTCAAGTCTTCTTATATATGACTGTCTTCTCTACCCTGTCTGATTGTTGTAGCCAATGAAACAAGTGAAGCTCATGCGGGCACCAATCACAACTCGCGTTAGAACAACCTTGACCGAAAACTAATGCTTGGAAATAAAATAAAATTTTGAAAATTAATTAAAAATAAAGAAAATTAATAACAGTAAAAGTTAAAGTCATAATATCTTTTCCCAAAGAAACAAACAATAAATTAAACAAAGAAACTTCACTGATTACAACAAAAAAATTCTTATTATTACAGCTGTTGTGCAAATCTGTTTATACAGAGTTTAGTAACTGCAATTTATATTTATCATAGAGGTCGTTTACCATATTACATACAGGTATTTAAAACTGAAATATGTATCAGACTAATTAGGGATTCTTAACGACAGGTTTGGCCAAGTTTACCGTTTACTCCTTTTAGGAAAGGTTTGCTTTAGATTTGTGTTAGTTAAGGCGACTGGTACATTTCAAGAATATTTTTCCTATGGTTCAAACAGAAATATATACTCTGTTCATTTTAAGAAGATAGTAGATGTCGCCTCAAACTTAGCCATAGCTCAAACGAAATATACCTATTTTAATTAATTAATGAGATGTAAGGTGAACACTTGACAAATCTGGATATTCTTGGATAATTCAGTTTGTATTTTAACCAATCACAGAACCAAATTTGTAGGCCATATATTAGTCTTCACTATCAATTTATCATGAACGAAGTATACCGAATTAACATGAGACAGAAATCGATTTGGTTTTTTTCTTATAAAAATGCATTAGTAAATGGAAAATTTTAAGTATATTTTTTCATTACTAGCCAAAACAATCTCCATTATTTACTTTTATTTAACATGACCAATTGTTTTTCACTACCGTTTACTACAACCTAGGCTTTGTATCCCTCGGTTGCTTCGCACCTCGGGTCTCAATCTTGGCGGTAAGTTAATTGTAGTATAAAGTATATAAAATTTTATTAACTGAATGAATTAAAAAGGTAAATACCAATTTGTAAAAAAATATAATTAATACCATAATTTTAAAATTGATTATTTTTGTTTAATTACAAATTTAACTTATTATTCTATTTTTCTAAAAATAATTTCTAAAGTAAATAAAACGTTGTACCTAATAACATATTAAATATATTTTTATATTAAAATTTAAATGAAATATACAAGAGTAAAAAATTATAATTGCAACGGGTCTTATTATCAGAGAAGTACGAATACATATTTATTCCAGGATAAAATAGATCAATATGAAATATACTTTACCATACATTAATGTTTTAATTTACAAATAATATCCCTGATAAAAGAAAAAAATTACAGTCCTTATAAATAAATATTTGACTTATTTAATTCTTTTTATACTCAATACGTTCTACTTTTACATCTTCCCCTACCAATTGATATACATATGTGACCACTGTGGTGTTTTGTATATCCATCAGGACAAATGATGGAATTACAGATCTACAACAAATAACTTCCATTAAAACATAATTCATATTATAATAAATAAAAGAACACGTAGTTTATTTTTTCAAAAGCAAAAATTAAATTGAAGCATGCATGAAGTGAAGGAAGAAATAATCGAATTGTGGGTTAGTACGAACCCGCAATATAGTTCGAAACATTATTTTAATAATACATCACTTATTACCCATTGCTCGGTAAGCCAATTTGATTTTATATGTCTGTAAGGATATATTTACATAGTAGAGAGCGTTTAACAATCAAAACAGGTGTGGAGAATGCATACTATTTTTATGTGGTAAAGAATTTGACTTAGCGAGACTCGAATTCGTATTCACTAAACCAGAGATCACGAACATCACAATTTTAGTTTTACGAAAAAATAAAATTATTATAAAGTAACTAAATACAACTACAATTTTACTTTTTGAAAACTACACATTTTTCAGTTGTATTTCAGAAAGAATCAATTGTATTTCACATCAGTCATTTGGAATTGAGAAACCATCAAATGTAATTCAGATTAGTCACTTTTAATTCAAAAATCTTAAAATTTCAATTCTGTCTAAATTTAGAAAATATCAATAAAAATTTACTAATCTGCAGTAATATAATAAGTATTAAGAATGGGAAGGATCGAAGACAACTGTTTGAAGGACGAGCGAAGTAACGACTTGAAGTCTAGCAAAAAAAAATGAGTGAACCATTTTTTGTTCAAATCGAACCTCAATGCCTAATTTATTGCTCTATATGATGTAATCCTTTTTTATTTACATTTTATGATATATAATATCATTTTAAAGCATCATACCAAAAAAAGTCCCAAAAATTGTAACATCCGTATATTTTGGTGTGAAGTTATCCACGTGCGGATGCCAGATCCCAAAAATTGTGATTTGGCGCATTTAAAAGTTGGTAAAGTGAACAGTCTGTTATTATTTAAAGCGTTGTAAGGCTATATTTGCAGAAGATTATTCAGTTTGTCAGTTTGGAAGTTAAAACAGTATATTTGACGTTTGAAACGAAGTGAAGTTGGGTAAGAACATTGACGTCACTGTACAAGGAGGGAAGTGCGGTAATTAAGATATCATTTTTAATAGCAGTTTTTTCATTATTAAAAGTTAATTTGAGGAAAACTAAAAATACCAGTATATTTTTCATTATTCTATTGATAAAAGCTAAAAATGAAAAATCTTGCAAGACCACAGTCTGAGATTAGCATTCCTTACAGTTCGTTAATGCACATTCTATTTTTTCACTATCAAAACTAAATTTTTCTCAGCATCAGAACAAAAGTATGCAAAAAGAGGTATTAAAATTCATAATGAAAAGCGAAAATCTGTTTCCTTGGTATTTAAAAAAAAATTGCAATTTTTTAAACATTTGTTCAACTTTTCTACTTGTGGTTGTATTTTTGTGCAATAAATACCTGCGATAATTCGTTAGGTACCATTATTTATCAATAATTTTAATATTAATGACTGCACTTTCAATTTTAATAGCAAGAATAAACCTACTAAACCATTTGTGCACTTGTACTAAATATGAATTTATTTACTGTTCAGTGTTTTGTTAGACAAAGCAACCAGTAAAACAATTTATTGTCATGGAAACAGATATTAGAGAAAACAAAATCTAAATTTCATATTATACAATCTGATTTAAAAGGTGTAGTAATAAATATCAAAATAATGTTTCACTTCTCTTTAAAAATTGATTACTACGTCACTTATCAAATGTATACTAGGAAATGTATGATTAATTAAATTTACTTACGTATCAAGAGGGTTATATGCACCGGTGGCTGATCCGGGATTAATATAAAACTTATTTTCATGTTCATACGCTTCAAATTTATGCGTATGACCAGAAATTAATATATCAACATCCAGTTGCCTTTGTATTAACGCAAGAGATTCTGGATCACCCCATGGCACTACTTGATGGCCGTGTGAAAGACCGATTCGAAATTGACCTACAGTTACTACTTTTTGCTCCGGATAATTTAAATTCTACAAATATATTAACTATTAATAACTTAATTAATGAATTAGCAAGCGAAATACCTCGTCAAAATCACCTCTGACGACATGAACATCACTTGCTAATGTTTTTAAATAATCGTAGGACTCTTTTGTACAAAGGTTGCCCGTACATAGAATGTGTTGTATCCTCCCAGGAACTAATAGCTTTTTAAATTTTGCTGGTAAACTACTACACCTATGTGGAATGTGTAAATCGCCCAATACTAACACTAACTGTAAAGGTTATGGTAGAAAATTAGTAGTAAAATATTTTATACACATGAAAATACAAACCATTATTAAATGTTGTATATGATAACAAAAAACGTTTAATGATTAAAATATTAAATTAATTGGGAGATGTATTAGTTTGACAACTCAAGTCTGACATTCACTCCTCCAATATGCATTGCACATGCGCGCAAAAATGTCCACCTGTTTCAAATAAAACCACCCGAATTTATAAAAATAAAGTACCTCCCGATTTCTTCGGAATATTCGAATTTTCAATCCTAACCCCGATTTTTTCAACTCATTTTTTGGTCCCGAATTTAAAGTTGCTGTTCCAGAAAGCAGTGGTGTAGGACAAGTTTTTAATACATTTATATTATTTTTTTTGTTTCTGAACTCGTAACAAAACAGCTCAAAGTGAATACTTTTAAGGGTTTATTAATCAATAAAGTAAATTTTAATTGCAATTGCACGGTCTTTTTAAAAAATATTTACGCTTAGAGAATAGGTTAACTTAAAGTAATTGCAGATATAATGTACAGGAACTTTTTAAAATTATTATCTTATTCAATTTTTTTTGTTTTCATTTATCATTTTGTTTGAAAAAGTAATGTTCAGTTGTATTAACAAGGCTTAAATATTAAGCAACTCTTAAACAAAAAAATGCTATTCGAAATTTACAATGTTGAATAGTTCATTTGTCATTTTATTCCGATGTGATTTTGTCTGTTTAAAGGTAACTTTAAATTGAAATAATTTAGTGAAATCGGCGTTAGGTTTTATTATTGTTTGTTTAATACTACATTATTAAATAAGCAAATACGGGATTGTGATAATCATTATTCACGAAGATGAAGTTTACGTCACGAGTCGTGGAAAAACGCATATTTTAGAAAATGACAACATAAAAATGCAAAATGACAAATGATTACACCGTTATCAGACGGCCATAAAAAGGATGATCCACAGGAAGACAGATTTAAAATATACTAATAACTAATTTCTGATTCTGTGATTGGCCGAGAAGAGTAAATTATGAGTCATATTTTACTGTACTGAAATAAGGCTTATATAATTAATCGAAAAAATTAAAATAATTGGGATATATTTATAAAGTAGTAGAAAAAGGGTTTTTTTTACGACAACTAATGTAGATAGCCATTATTGTACAACTTATAGGTTATCAGTGTCATATTACGGAAGGTCGTGGTACAAAGTATGTGATCGCACATTTAGGGAATTTTTGATTTATTGGAATTATAATAGCAGACAAAATTAATTATAATTTAAAACATTACATCTAATGAAGAAAAAAATAAGAAATGCTCTACATAGTAGTTTTATTGGGTTCTTTTATGTGTTGTAGTTGGCGCTATTTCTAGTGATGTGTCAATTATTTCATGTATTGTTTGCTCCTGGGTTGATCAAAATACAGTAAAATAGTGGTCGTAGAAAAATTATAGTACATAATTCGAGTTGTAAAGCAATTAAGCTTTTGTGCTTCGTGCGTAATATGCATCTTACAACTCTTTAGGACCGGTTTTTCTACCTTTGGTTAAAGTGCCGGTTACATTAATCATCGGTTAATAGGAAAATATCGCATCGAAATATTAAATAACGTATATTTTTAACAATCAGGTTTTCGATGCAATATTTTTCTATTAACCGATGGTTAAAGTAACGGAACTTTTAACCAGAGATGGAAAAACCGGCCCTTAATATGTAATATACTAGTAAGTTTTATTTAATAATAGATAATTTTGCATATCGAAATGTGGTCACCTTAGTAAAAATAACAACAAATAAAGAATAAAACTATATTTTTCAACAACTGCTACTACTCTTTTTTACAAAATCAACTCCTTTCTTAATTTCTTTTTGGAGAACTGGAATGGCTTTTTCTAGTAATTTTTCCTCAAATTTGTTAAGTTTAGGCATTCCACAATTCACTTCAACTCCATCTTTGCCTAGCTTGATGGGGTTAGCGAAGTAGTCTACTGCTGGACAGACATCAGAAGCTACCATTGTACATTCGATGACGTCTTCACCATTCATAGCGCGAGCCAGGGATATTGCAAAACGCGCACCGGCGTAAGCCATACCGAGGGTTGCGGAACCCATTCCTGCTTTCGCTTGAACCACCTTCACCAAAAAATACCAAACTTGAGTATATTGTGGTCAGTGAATGGATTCCATAACTTCTGTTTCTATTATATCAACTTGTAATCATATCAATTGCAAATATCAACTACAAATTGAACTTGCGATTCTATAATAGTAATCCGTTTTATTTCATACTGTAAGGCCAGATTTAAAGAATTTAAATTCAGTACTGCAAGGTATAAGAATGTACAAGTAAATTAAAATATTTTAAAATTTGATGTTTTCTGAAATTTATATATACAGTACTGTAACGAACGTGACTCACCGCAGATGAATAATCGCGGTTTACCTATCTGGTCAGGTAGTTTCGCTAAAGGTCAAGTGGAATAAGAGCGACGCCGCTATTCTTCTAGAATTTTATAGAGTCCAGAAGTCTCTGGATCGTTCGAGAGATTAATTGGCGACAGGTATAAAAGGATCGCGGCGGGCGGCTCGCGAAAGTCAGTATCGGTCACTGAAGGAAGTCAGAGTCGGTCAGTGCATGTCAGCGACATGTAAAGTAGAAATAAATATATCGTTGGAAATAAATATAAATAGTTGGTGATATAAATATCTCGTAAATAAATATTGCCTAGTATTAAGTGTTTAAGTAAATGTTCTTTATTAATAATAATTAGTCCTAAATTATATTTTATTATTCATAGTGTTACTTATTTTCATTCTTTTTATATAAATATTCGTAATTCAATTATTTTTTCACTTCACCCAAATAAATAAACGTACCGTCAAGAATAATAATACCGTAAAGTCTCATTAAAATAAATATCTATTGTGGTTGATACGTAACAAGACAAATAAAGAACAATCTACACTGATGTAAAAATATCTTAAATTCACTTTATAGAATACGTATTTTGATTTGCAATTGATATTTAACAAAAGCAATAGTTTTTTTTAGTTCCTACGAGTTATGGAATCCCACCTCTGAATTCATAATAAAATAATTTAATAAATATCAGGAGATTCGAACCGAAACAGCTCAATACATGAATAGGAAACCTTTTATTTCAAAATTATTCTTTCAATTTTATTTATTAATTAATTTCAATAATATAATATCTATGCAACCGTTGCTCTACACATACATCCAGACGGACAGAACGACAAACATCCAGTTTAAAATACGCAAAACGTATTGAGAACATCAAAATTGGTATAATACAATACCTTAAAAAAAAAAACGAATCAGAAACCGGAGCCGATTATCGAACCTTCTTATTTTAAAAATGCAAACCGGAATAAAAAACGTAACCGATAATACATCAATAACAAAAGCCTTTTCTTGACGTTCGAGTCCCTGAAATATACCCACCTCAGTTCCAGCATTTTGGATGTCTTTATTCAATTGTTCTAATTCCGATATATCAAACTCCACTTTTGGTGTACATTTAGAAATAACAGGAAGAATAGTAACTCCAGAATGTCCACAAATTACCGGACAACTTATTTTACTAGGATTTAAGTTTCTCATCCGTCCTATAAACGTATTCGCTCGAGTAATATCCAACGTTGTTACACCAAAAATTTTACATGGATTATATGTTTTATTCTGTAAAAGTTACTCTGTTTCTGTTGCTGTTTGTAAAATACATAATTTTGAAATACCTTTTTGTATATTTCTGATGCTACAGGAAGAACAGAATTGACAGGGTTGGTGATAATAAGTAAATTAGCTTTTGGGTTACACTGCGAACAAATGTCTGCTATGTCTTTCACTATGGTGGCATTTGAACCGAAAAGATCATCTCTAGTCATTCCCGGTTTTCTCGGCATACCGGCGGGTACTACAATCATCTAAACGAGCGTTATCAATTTGAACAGAAATGCTTTCAGGGAAATAATTATAGTCAGTCGGTAATAAACATCAATAACATTTACAATAGGCGATAGATTTTTAAAATTCATACATCTCATGCTAGAACATACTTCTTTAACATATGTAAAAATAAATGTATATTACAAAATACAAAGTGAAAAATAATGCAACGATATACAGCAATACACTGCGGAAACAATATATGTTCGATTTTTTAAGATTTTCATCTCAAACGTCCGTTATCGGTTATATTCTCAATAAAAATAACAAAGTGACATCCCGATTATGGAAGTATGAAATGAACTTTCATTTTTTTCGCGGATAATTATTTCTCCATAGTAGGCTGGTCCTTATTTTGACGATTTTTTTTTATTGTGAATGTTAAAACAACATATTATTAAAAAATATTAAGATTTTCTGAAGTTTAAGCGAAGAACAAAAATGTTATTCCGTTCCTCAAAGCGAATAAACTTTTAAATAGAAAATACATGTATTCTTTTAAGGGAAAACAGTTGATCATACGAATGAAATGCATATAACCAAACTTGTAGAGAATTGTATGCTCTAAAAGTTTTTTAAAAGCCTCTACCAACGTGCAAATTCAACTTATTCAGATTCATTCCGCAGGATTGTCCTTATTTGACTGGACTACAAGCATTTTCGATAAAAAATAACGAAGTGATGACTTTTTGAAGTTTACACCAAAAGTGTTCGTTTAAAAATGATATTTCTGTTATTTTTGTGCAACATTTGATCAATATACCTATTACTTTGACAAAAATATACAGGTATCAAGTATCGAAATCAAATTTAAAACTAATATTGACAACTATGAAATATAAGAATACTATGAAACCGTAGGTATATTGCAATAGAAATTTCCTGCCAAAATACTTTTTCTATATATGTGTGAAAAACCAGCATTCACAAATCTTTAATAAAATCCTCCAAATGTGTCTTGAAGATCATGTCAGATAAAAGTTTATTTTATAAGTTTTATATGACAATAACTTCGTTATTTTCATCGAAAATGTTGTTTTGAAGCAAATTAAATATATTTTCTCGGTATATGTTGAAAAACTATTATAATTTTTCAACAACACTCTTCAAAAAATGCAACTATTTTCTATTTAAAAGTTCAATCTTTTGAGACACGGATTAACATGTTTATTATTCGTTTAAATTTACGAGAACCATATTTATAATATATCGTTTTAGAGCTCATAATTAAAAATTGCCAAAATAAGGATAACGCTAGTAAGATTAAATTCATTTCTTACTTGTACTCCATCAATAGCTTCTGCAATTTTATCCTTCCCAACAAAACTCTTCACTTTAGCTATAGTTTCTACGTGGGAAACATCCATTGCAACTCCAGGTAAATGTTTGGCAATATCCTGCATATTTAGTTGTGTGATTAGTGGACATTGTTTCAGTAAAAGACACAACGGTTGACCGATACCACCAGCGGCACCTATTACGGCCACTTTTATACCTTTCTACAAGTATATTTTAGTATAAATTACATTAAAATTTCATATATTTACTTCACATCTTGAGCTAAAACTTCTTGTTGTTGCATGAATAGCAGTTAAAGATCGTAGAAACATTTTATATTTCAAAGAGGAAAATGACATTTACGTTAAAAAAAATATTTTTCAATTGTTATCAACCCACAACCTTTGATAATTATTTTAACAATAATTTAAAGATGAATATAAGTAGCATTGAAAGCAAAATTCGTTCCTTTATGTACAATTTTTTCAACACAAAATCAATTTCAAATGATAAACGTAATTTAAATCCTAATTTTAATTCATATTTTCCTTAAAACCGTGAAAATTTAAATAAATACATTTGTTTGATGATCTTTCCCAGACAGAAAATTGAATAATTATGTAACTACTCTATAATTTGTTATTTCTGGATACGTAGGAAGTCCAGTTTTCGGTAAAACAAATTCGGACTATTTATATTTCTCTCCTTGTGATTTTAGGCGGAAGTGTTCAATGCACTTGCACCAGTTGCTTTCATTACCAACTCAAAATATCAAAATATTATTTATTATTATTATATACGGAACATATTTTGGTTGTTATTAATATTTCTGTTGCAAATAAATACATATTTGTTATATTTTGTATTTTTTTATCTTAAAAAAAAATCAGTTTAAGTAGATTTAAATCATGATTGAAATCTTGAGTTGTTTTTTAGCGACGAACAGTTTTTAACAAGATTTCAAACCGTTTTATTGTTATTATCACTAAATTCCATAAAAAAACATTAAAATGGAGGATTATTATACATAAAAAATAATTATCAATTTCTCTTTGTACTATTGTGATTTTAAATATAAATTACAAAGTTCAATTAAGTTCAACTTTGTTTTGATACACCCTCTCTACTTTGAAAACGTTTTGAACCTGCTGCCGGCTGGTTTGAAACTACTTCAAAACGGTGTTAGTGTGATGGCTTTGGTTCTACCATTTTCAACCGAGAAAATGACATGTTTTAAAACACCACAAACCAACATCAAACCGGTGCGTCATCAAAAAATAAAATAGCTAAGATTTAAATCAGATGATATAAGATCATCCCTGATAACATTGTAATCAATACTTAACAATATTTATATAAGATTGTTGACCTACTTCTCTATGATTCTTGGTCTTTGTTTTGGACCAATCAGAGAAACGGACAAATATTCGCTGTTACTTTTGTAAAAATGATTTTATAACAAAAAACAAAATGATCATTTTAAATTTTCATCAACAGGTGTTTTTGACAGAGTATTTTGTACGGCGCATGTGTTACAGAACTACAAGGCGCTTGAATGTTAAAATGTCATATTTTTACAAGAAAACGTTTTAATACATAAATTATGTAAACAAAACAATCGTAAATATCAACAATTAACAACAATGAATTGCGTTATCCCGGGTCCTAGTTTAAAACGTAAGCGCCACAACACAATGAGGTTATAATAATAATGTTTATTCAGTTTTAGGAAAAGCAATTCAGGCTTTATCAAAAATAGGTGATGAATTATATTTTGAAGTTAGCGAAGATCATCTTTCTTTGCGAACTGTGAATATTTCAACAACAGTTTTTGGTGTTGTTAAATTTTTAGCTCCGTATTTCACTCACTTTAAATTAGATGATTCCCAGCAAACAAACAGTCAAAAAGGCCTTAGTTGTAAGTTGCCTATGAAAGCTTTGCTAGGAGTATTTAAAAATTCACATCAGATGGAAAAACAAGTAGAAACGTGTCGAATAGAAGTAGAAAACAACCCTACCAAGATGTTATTAAAGTTTCGGTATAAACACAACATCACAAAAACGCAAAATATTTGGATTCTGGAAGGAGATGAGTCTTTACAAGTAGCAGAATTAACTGATACGAATTTAAATAAAATATCAGCGGAAAGTGCATTTTTTACTACAGCTTTATCAAATTTTCAATTGTCTGATGGGGAAGTTTCTTTTGATGTTACTCCAGAGAAAATAATCTTAAGAAATTATGTAGAAGGTGAAGTAACACGATTACAACACGTTAGATCACAACTATCTTTAAGCCCTTCAGAATTTACTTTGTACAAAATAGTCAAAAACGCATCAATAACTTTTTCTCTTAAACCATTTCGAGCAGCTATACAATTCGCCGAATGTTTCAATTTAAACATCACAATAACATTCCAACAAGCTGGCAAGTAAGAATTAAATAACAAATAAATAAAAAGTACTTACATTAAATTTTCAGGCCGGTTGAAATAAAAATTTCAAACAACGTAACATTCGAAGCAAGTTTTATTCTCGCGACGATGAACAGCGAAGGAGATTCTCAGTCGACGTCGTTTGCTTCGACGAATAAATTCGAGACTAAAACAAATAAAACCAATGACAAAACCACCCAAAATGAGCTAGAAAATATAGCGTGGGATGATTTCAACTCCGAGGAAATCAACGCGACGTTCAAACGAAAAGGGCCTAAAAACATCACAATAGAAAATAAAATTGATGAGCCGCTAGTAGTTCCAAATTCGCCCGAATCTCCTAGAAGTAAAAAGATTAAATATCATTTTCAGAGGTGTTTCGAACCTACGTATAACGGAACGATATTAAATGAGGAAGAGGAAATTTTCGCGGAAAACTCCGATCCAGAGTGTGAAGATCTGCTGAAATAGATTATTAAATTATTGTGATTTTTAACTTTTATAATAAATTGTTCATAAAAATATTTGCATTTTTCTCTTTAATTACAATCGGGATAAGAAACTAGTTTCTTTGAAGCCTGTTAAGTCAAAGAATCTAATATTAACTAGTAGGATATGCCAGCACTACGATTGTTCTGCATTTTAATGTGACCGCATCGACCTTACATTCTATAAGGTCGATATGTGTTCGCAAACTACAAATTTATCGCTATTTTTAACCGAACATTTTGAATTTTTTGCATTTTCCTTCAAAGTTTCTTGAAAAATGATCCCAGCGCCGATGTCCCGTAGGACATTTTTTAATAACAAGAATTTCGGTAACTATTAATCGAAATAAATTAAAACAAGGGTTTTTAAAGAGGAAATTAATATCGGATATCAAATTTAATTATAGATAGAACGTTTTTAAATTTTAAAGTACTACAAATCAATTTTAATTTCACATAAATCATTCTATAATGCATTTCGAAGCTTATAAAGTAAAATTTCCACTAATCTACATTTAATTCTAGAAAATATTAACATTTATGTGCAGGTTAATTAATTAAAATACTTCTAATAATTCATTTACATTAAAATAAGAAAATAACGATAGGTATCTTAAATAAAAAATAATTTTCTTATATTCATGTATTTTAATTTGGAGAATTATAAAATTCGATTAAAATTAAAGTCGATGGAAATACAGCTGATACTTATTTTTGGTTGCAGAATAATACAGACTTAACTTGATTAACGATATTCTATAAAGTTTCTAATATAAACATACAAATTTTCGAATATATTATATTATATATATAATAGATAGAATTTTTTTTATTAATATTAATTTAAAGCAAAGAATTAAATTTTTGTTTATTTGGCATTATGATAAACAGTGCAATTGTATCTATGATAGTAGATACCTATATTAATTATTACTGTGCATTAAGTAATTATAATGGGAAAATTGTAGAAGGAAAATTTTGGGCAGGATTGTGACTTATCATATAAAAATCAAAAGTAATTTATTTTTTATATAACAATTATTAAATTTCATACGAAAATCAATTCATGAATCGTAAATAAATATACATATTTATCGGTAACCACCAGTAAAATTAAAAAAATATATAATTTACTTTGAGGCCTTGATGAAATCAATTCCTTTCTGGATTTCCTTCTGCAGTTCAGGTACGGCCCTCTTGAGCAGGCCCTGCTCGAAGTCGTTGAGCTGAGGCATGCCGAGGTTCTGCTCCACGCCGTTCTTACCCAGCCTGATGGGGTTGGAGAAGTAGGCGACGCCGGGACACACGTCGGAGGCCACCATCGTGCACTCCACCACGTTCTCGCCGTTCAGAGCGCGGGCGAGCGAGAGGACGAAACGCGCACCGGCGTACGCCATGGATAGGGTGGCTGAACCGGCGCCTGCTTTCGCTTTTACTACCTGGGGAGGAGAGGTTTTGTGTATTTTTGTGGTATATACATTTGTAGATGGAATAGGGACTTAAAATCTGTTAAGAATCTAGTCGTCTGCTTACAATTTGCGAGTAGAAAAATGTAAAATATATATAAAATATCTATCTTTGTTTGACATTAGAATAATATATTATTATAAGAGTTTTAAGAAGGTACATTGTTCCATGAGTTGGAATGGAACAATAAGTCGTATGAAACGTGTTTTATATTCTATTTTTTATACTTTGCATCATTTATTTTATAAAAATTTCAAAAATTCATATTTCAAAAATTAATTAAAAAAAATAATTATTAAGTGTATCTAAGGATTTATGTAAAATATGGTAACCCTGTTGAATGAAGTTGGACACTTATAAATGCCATAATTCGTTTATAATATTGTGAAAAAAAATTCAAATCTCTACGTTGATTTACGAAATTTTAATATATTTTTAAATTAGCTTTGTTAATTTGGTTTTCATATTTATAATATTTCCAAATTGTATTTAAAAATATTTGAGGTTATCAATTTGATATTTACCTTGGGGTGCAGTACCAATTTAAAATAAAAAAAAAACAGTTTAACAATATCCGGTATTATTAAACTGTTTTCGATATAATAATAGAGCAATTGTTAACGCATTTTTTTTTACTGCCTTTTACTTTTATTATTTTAACCATAATAAATTATTTTTGACCAAGTCAATAATGCCAAATGTCAATCTTAAGCTTCCAAACTCAAATGTTATTTGACTTATTAAACTCGAGAAAAGAGTAAATTATGGATTCACAAATATGCCGTCTAATTTAAATATAACAAATCAAGAATCAAAAGTGAAATGAACAAACTGAAACGTCAGATATAAATATAAATGCAGTCTACTTCATTTTTCTTGAATATTAAGAAACACGAAAATATATATTACCATCAATATACATTTAAAGCAGAGGCGGATTTATAGGTCATCATTTAAAAAAAATCTAAGAATAGTAGAAAGAAAGATACTACGAACACCGTTAACTATTTTTATGTATTATTTTATGTTAAAATTATTATGTATATATGAATTTAATTATAGCTGTTAACATAAATAGGATAATTACAAATATTATAACCGTCGCAGATGTCAATTGAATTTAAAGTCAGGTAAGATTCATAACATACGTGGTTTGTTCAATAGCATACCGGTTTCACGTTATTAATAATTATTTTATAAAATCCTTTTATGAGCAACGTTTTCGTGATCAAATCTGTATGGTTTGATATGAAATGACAATTGTCCTATTTTATGTTGAGAATTCTGTATAGTTATCATATTATCTTTTGGGATTGAATTATGACTTAGTAACCCTGCTTACTTTTATCTATGTAAACAAAAGTTTCATATCTTATAAGCGGTAAAAATTATTGCTGACTATGCGCATTTTTGTATTTTAGTGGGGATGTTTTGTCAAACAAAATATTCTCTTATTTAATAATTAGACATCATTCAGCAAAGATTTTTTGAACAGTAACGATATGTGTTAATGTCAAAACATCAAATAAAATGTACTTAGTTTATAACAGTTGCAAATTTTGCAAAAAGTAAGATAAGAATAATTTGTTTTTTTTTTAAATAAATTTAAACAATAGATCTAGTAATCTTGTTAAAAATTGCATATTGAAATCGTTTAAATATATATTTATTTTACATATTATTAATTATCACTGACAAAAGTTCAATAGAGTATGTGCAAACCATTAACCTCACTTTTATACTGGAGGACAAACAAATGTCAAACATTATGTATTATCCCTGATCACATAACAATTAGTTAGTTATGTTGTCAGAGTATTATGCAATTTTTATACACCTAAATACTACACAAGGACTTGGAATTATTCTAAAAAAAAAACTGAAACTGCATATAACAATGCATAGCGTTTGACATTTGCTTGTCCTCCAGTATAAAAGTGAGGTTATTGTTTGCACCTACTCTATTATCTACAAGTCAGCTTAAATATTTTTGTAAATATAACTTCGAGAAAAACTAGTAAAATTTAATTGGTTTTAAGTGCATTTTAAATTGATATATTAATAACTGGAGTTTGCACAAAGTAAAATTGAAAATAATGAAAATATATATAGGCAGAATAGCAAATTAATTAAAGAAATTTACAATTCTGAAACATGCAAATTTCAAATAAATACATTTGTGTTAAAACAAAGAAAAGTTTTTAAATTTATTATCTGCTGATTAAAGATAAAATTATTTCTATTTCTTTGTGCAAATATGCTGATAATTTATTACATGACATTATAGAAACATATGTTGGTATTTGTATTCCTGTGTAATTAACTGATAATAAATTATTATATCACTTATAAAACTTTAAAATCACACATTTAAAATCTGATACACGCGAACATAGTACCAAGCTATTTATACCAAGCCTTCAACTATTTTCCACAGTCCAATGTTTATTTCTATTTTTAGATTATTGACAAAAAGGGGGCAATTTTCAAATGTTTTCCCAATCAAATCAAAATAGTGTCGTAATAATTATTACGCACATCAATTGCGATAGACTTTCTATGTTTTGAAACCAGTTTTACTTACTTCTGTACCAGCTTCTTGAATGCGAACGGTGAGTTTCTCCAGTTGATCTTGAGGGAACTGAACACTGGGTTTACATTGAGAGATAACTGGAATAATGGTAACTCCAGAATGTCCACAAATTACTGGGCATTCAACTTGTGTTGGGTCCAAGTTTTTAAGTTCAGAAATGAAACGGTTTGCCCTAGAAATGTCTAAAGTTGTCACACCGAAAAGTCTGCGAGGGTCGTATGCGTTGTTCTAAAAACAATAAAATTAGTTTACAGGGTATTTAATAAATGAGTTTAAATACCCTTTTGTAAACTTCCGACGCGATGGGAAGAGTAGAATTGACGGGGTTGGTAATAATAGCGAAGAAAGCTTTCGGGTTGACCCTAGAAGCGCAATCGGCCAAATCTCTTACAACACTAGCGTTGGTGTTGAAAAGATCATCTCTGGTCATACCCGGCTTACGAGGTAAACCAGCAGGTACAATAATGATCTACAAATTAGTTTTTTAATAAAAATAATTACACAAATCATCCCTCCTTACATCGACACCCTTGCAAGCGTCGGCAAGCTGCTCAGGTCCTGTGAAATCCTGAACCAAGGAGTTGGTTTCGATGTGAGCAACATCCTTAGCAACTCCGGGTGTGTGTTTCGCGATATCATACATGTTCAGTTGGGTTACGAGAGGAGATTGTTTCAGCAAAAGGGACAACGGTTGGCCAATGCCACCAGAAGCCCCCAAAACTGCGACTTTGGCATTGTTCTACACAAAAAAGTTTATAATTGTTGTAATTACATATTAAAGAGATAATTACCTGGTTTGAAGAGCTGAAATTTCTTGCCAAAGAAGAAATGGATGATGGTTTGAACATACGAGAGAACATTTTGTAATTTTTTGAACACTTAAAGTAAAAAATTAAACTTTATCTTGGAACCGTAGCCGGGTTGACCTTTCACTAGGATTTACCAGATCAAAGTGATGTAACGAAGGTTATTGCAATATCACGTGATGACACTCAGAGCTACCAACGTTTTTATTACTTATCTTTTAAATATACTCGTTCCACGATAGCATTTACTCACGTCATCAACAAAAAATACGGAGTTAATTACGTCATTTGCACATAATTTATATAAAACGGAGGATCGTTTTGAATTGTGAAAAAATTAATGTAAAAAAGTAATGACATTTTCTTCATCTACTTTTATAAAAAAAAAGGAGAAAGACATTTATTTTCTTTCGCTGTTATAAAAATATTTCTCAAAATTACAGGCAATAAAGTTTGTAATGTAGTAATATTGTATTTCATAGCACTCTTACTATCAGTATTTTTTGTTATCAAAAGTTAAAAATGGATTATTTATAAAAATTAACAAACAAAATGCATGTTTTTCAATTGTAATTCAGAAAATGTGATATGTAATTGAAAAATCAACAAATGCAAATCGGAACAATAAACTGTAAATTAAAAATTAATAAAAATCAGAATAGTGAATATACTACCTTGTAAAAAATAATATACCCGATTTTTTTAAAATTATTAATTACATGTAGTTTTAAAAATTACACAAGACCGTGTTGTAATATTGCCACGCCTTCAAATTTAACCAATCAGCGTTTGTACTTAATGTACGTCACAGAAACAAATGCTGCTTTAATTGTAAATTTATAAATAATTACTGATACATATTTAATTCTTTTAATGTCAACTTTCATAAATGCATGTACTTTCTGTAATTCAGTAGTTTTTTCATTAAAATTCTATTATAGTCACCTACCCCATCTAAATTATATGTGATAATTTTTGAATTACAGTTGACTAGAAGGAATTATATTTGGTGCTTTTTCAATAACAATTTCTTCTGAAATACAATTGACACTTTCTGGAAAACAAATGGAAAAGGTAACGCTCTTGTTTTATGTTCATGTTGTGTTTACTCTTATCTTGGACGAACTATAACAAACAGAAACGCGGGAAAAGAAATAAAATCATAGACTTGTATACTATAAATATATTTTAATAAATTACTGTACATTGAGCGTAAAATAAATATAAATAAATAGAAAATTTATCTGTAATCGTCTAAAATACCATCATCCCCATAATCATCCGAGTAATCATCAACTCCTGGAGGAACAAAAGCTCCATTCATTACACCAGAAATGCTGTCTCCAAGTCCCATTGTTGTAGCTACCCCATAAATTAATCTCATCAACACTAATCTAACAAAATTCGGTGGATTTGTTTCTCTTGATTGTAAAATTAATTGTTTTTTTGTATACTTTGTTCTTGCTTCACAAAAAACAATGAATAACATTGTTGCAACAATCATAAATATTACTTTTGTTTTTGAAACCATTGTGGAAAAATTCTGTAATTTAGTGAAAGAAAAATAAATTATAGTAATCAAGGATAGTTTAAGTTTACTTACTGCGCTGAAGAAAGTTATGAAGTATAATCACTGCACTTAACAGTATTGTTCGCGCGCTACAAACCGAATGAACAACTGAAGACGATACATTGGTATTTTATTCTACTTCATTGAACAATCTTACTAAATTTACAGTTATACTACGCTAAGTAGTTTAAACGTGGTTTTAAGCTATATAGGATGTAGGTCAGAATGATATACAAGTGAATTCATATATTATATTCCCGTGTAAATGAAAACAAAATTTAATTGTTCTGTAAAACTCTATTTTATAATGAACTACGTGAAATAATTAAAACATGTAAGAAATAAATTAACAGTTAAGAAAAGTAGGATATCCTAATCTGATGGGAATACACAATACCTTACTTTAAAAAATATACGAAAATACAGTTATGTTTCCGAATGCAATTATTTAGTACTCGTACTAAAAAGAAGTGTGTCGAATATGGAATTTGAAAACCATTAGGTATACTTGGTGAACATTCCTAAGTAATAATTTATAAAAATTGATTGGAGGAATGTAAAAGTGCTATAAAGAGTTCTACAAATAAATTGAGAAGTAAAAAGTTAAGAAAAAACAGAAAGTTTGAGGCATGTTGTAAATTTATATAAATAAATAAATATTTGGGGCCCTTATTATACACGTACAGCGGTGGCTAATTTTTGGGCGGCTATGTAAAAATTAATAAAATGTAATCTTTATTTTTCTCGATTTTTTTTATACATACTAAAAGACAAAAAATAGCTGTTATTTTACCAAAATAATTCTAGGTTCCCACTAAAAAAGTAATCAGAAATAACTTGTATTCAAATAATAATTCATAAGAGAACAGGGTCGTAATTTCGAGCATTTGTTTTAAGTGGTTTACCTTATTATATTTGTTATTTTACGATGTGAAGTTGTTTTGCATCGACGCATTTTGTTAAATTTTACATAGTCGCCTAGAAATTAATCATTAAATGTAAATTTATTATTATTATCATTATTATTAAAATTCATGGAGGATAGCTTAATGTATCAAAAATATAAACAAAATATATTTTTCTTAACAGTTTCTAATAAAATATTACTAATAATGATGTTAAAGTAAATACAGATCACTAAAGTGTTACATATTACGTTATTTTTCAAAATTAAGCACCCTGCCTCAAACTTTTTTCACTACAACACAAATTAAGGACTCTTATCGATATTTTGAGTCTAATTTATAATTGATTTATTATTATTGGAAAGTTTATATTTATAAAAACTACATAAAAAATAACAATTGATGTTTAGTACTTAACAACAATAAAATAAAATCAAAACTTTCTAATTTCTTGGGTCCAAAAATGGTACCCGATAATTTTTAGTTTTTGAACATACTGACTCAAACTCAAGTAAAAAAGCTTCAAATAACAGTTGTAGAGCATAAAATTCTGTATCTGAATCAATAAGCAAAACTAATTTTGTTTGCCTTGTAAGCTCAAAAATATAACTTTTATTTTTATACCTAATTTCTGAGCTTACAAGGTACGTAAAATTAATTTTGCTTGTTGATTCAGGTGCAGATTTTGTTTTTATTCCCAAGTTCGGGTATTCAAGTCAATACCCTGTATATTGTGACTAATAATAAATTACTAAATAAAAGAAATAAATTCTCAATTTTATATTTGAAATGATTAAGGCTGGATTAAGAAGTAAAATAGAGTAAATGTAAAATTATATTGAAAACTCTCAAATACAAAAAATGTCCTTATAAATATCAATAGTAATACAAATTTGTACTTAGCTTATGTAACCTTTTGATTCATTTGTATCTGGCCGTTTGTTGTGGGATTTGGAGCATTGTTTGGTGGTTGTTCAGGAGCAACACCGTTTGTATTTGGGGTCTGCAACAACCGACTTCTTCGCCGAGTATAATGTTGCCATAAGAGAATTTGTTGGTCATCGATAAATTTAGTACACTGAGAATTCACTAACTCGCGTCGGAAATGTTCATATTGTAATAAATCCAGAAAGTATAAACACATGGGATACTTCAAATATTTGGCATATTCTGGTTCTTTCCAATATAATAAATATTTTAAGTAATTTACGAACGTAGGATCTTTAAAATAACCCCTTTGTGCTAAAACTACACAACAATTAACGATTGTTTTTGCATGTTTATTGTTACTTACAATTTAAATAATTGGGGTTAGCTAAACATTGTACAAACTCTAATTCTACTTGGAACCTAAGTTTTGATTGATCATCTGTTTCAGGACCACCTGAAACGTAATTCCAGCCTATTTTTAAAATTAAATGAGCATAAAGTCCTAGAAAATTTTAAAACATCACCTTTAGCTGCCATTTTTTCGTCTAGTGTCATTCTGTCAAAAGCAAATATTACTTATTCTTCGCTAACTTCGGTTAATAATACGTGATTGACTTTACAAACTATTGAATGGATACATACTTAAAACATGTTAAATAATACAACAGCAAAAAAAGTTGGATGTAATTATAAAATATTTTTATATTTATGACACTTTAGTAAAATATGTAATACCAACTTACAAACAAAAGTAACTTTCTCTGGAAATTCCACCAGAAATTAGTCATAATTTGACGTGTGTCAAAACGAGAGCAACGATATTGATATTGACAATTCTACAAATTGTTTTGTTGTAAATTAAAAGTATCATGTCAGGTCATAAATACATCAACGATTCAAAAAACCTTTTTCTCGAAGACGATGACATAGACGATGAAACGTTTCTAAAGAATTCTAGAAGAAATTATTCCACACAACCTAATTTCGAAGAACAGAAACAGACTTTCCTAGAAAAGAAGAAAGCCATAGAAGATCGTACAATACAAAGCACTGAACGAAGTATAGGTTTATTACGAGATTCAGAACAAATCGGAATAGCAACAGCTGAAGAATTAATGCGACAAAGAGAGCAGCTCGAAAGAACTGATAAACGTTTAGACGAAATAAACGCGACGTTAAGATTTTCCCAAAAACATATCAACGGCATAAAATCAGTGTTTGGTAGTTTGAAAAACTATTTATCAGGAAGAAATGAACAAAATGGCCCTCGACCAACAACGCAGGTAAATGTTTATTGTGACGTCATAACAAATGACGCACTGTGTAATAATCATATTAAAAGTTATTGTTATATTATATGGGCGGAAATTTAATATCGGATGATATTACAGGCACCACAACCAAACTCCAGTAACTTGAACAAACACTTATCAGAAATGGATAACTTTGAAGTCCACCCAGTGACCAGACTTCGAGATTTGGACGAAAACGCACGTCCACAAACATCAGCGAGCAAAAACTTCAGCGAAATACTAGACGCAAACCTAGACGAAATGTACGGACAGATTAGCAAACTCAAAGGCTTAGCATCTGATCTTTCCGAAGAAATTGATTCTCAAAACGATCTTATAGGAAATATTACCGAGAAAACAGAAGTTGCTGGTTTGAGTATAGATCGACAAAACAAAGATATGAAGCGGTTATTGAAATAATGATTGGATCTTAGACATTTAGTGAATTAGTTTGTGCTCTGTCCTTGTAAAGATATTTTTATTGCGCACTTTTGGTGTCACGGCTTTTAGAATGTTACTGGATTAAGATCATTTCCAAAAAAAAAGATCTTAATAATTTTTAAACCGGGGATTCGAATTAACTAAAAATGTAATCAAAGCAATTCATATCAAATCTACGTTTGTTTTTATTATTTTATCAATATGTAAACATCCTAAAAAGCCATAATCAAATTATGAATATTATTATTTATTATTATTAAAAAATATTTATTTTTAAAGGTAATATTTGCGTCCGGTAATATTCGAGTCCCTGATCTGTAAAATAAAAGTGTGGAAGGCTCTCACAAATGAAACATTTTTTGTGATTTAAACTTAAGTGTAAAGTCTTTAAATGATATTTTAATGTAACTCGATGTGCAATAGTTATACAAAGACCAACTAAAACAAATTGAAATAAAACAAACTTCTCAGAGAAAAGATGTTTCATTTTAAAAGATGTAATATATTTTGCGGTTAAATCACTGTCATTATTGCTGATTTCTATTATATTTTTATAAATATTTTATTGTATACGTAATAAATAAGTGGTTATCTAAAATCTTTAATTCTGTATTATTTTTAGTGGAGAACATATATAAACCCTGTCCTATATAAGTTCAAATAGTTGCCTAAAATTTGATGAAAATTACTTTCATTTATAGCGCGATGTCTTAATCTTAATCGAATTAAATTTCATATTTAAAGGCCATCCTAAAATTATAAAAATTCATTAGCCATAATCTTCACTTAAATAAATTAAAGTAACAATTCTGTTATTACAAAAGTTATTTTAATTTAATCACAAATTAAATTTTTAAGTAGAGATTTTCATATACGGTAAAATGTCAATATCGTTTGTTTCATCGGTTTCATATACAGGTGTGCGACGAAATGCAGCAATATTTTGAAATCCCATGCTATCTATGTTTCGCGTTTCGTTACAAATACTGTATATCTTCAATTTCTGATATTAAATCATCTGAGGCATCAGATTAGAAAATTGTAGCGCGAGAACCACACGTTTTTCGAAGCCGAACGAATCCATTCGATAGTTTGTCAGATGATGAATTTATAAATCGATTTGGTTTAAGTAAACATTGTATTACAATAATTTTGGAACAAATTAAGGTACATATAAAAAACCCATTACAGCTCGAAATTTTAGAATTTCTGCCATAAATCAATTGTTTAGCACACATTTAACGCGGCAACATTAGGAAGACTGAGGTATGTGATCAAATTTTGATATTTACATAAATGATACTAGACAAAAAATAAAATACCCGTATTTTTTAAAATTATTTCATTATTCTTAGTTTACGAGACAATAATTACCAAATTAGTCGGACAAAGTTTGTTTAATCATTTAAGTAAAAATTTAAAGAGTTTTTATAATATCGGCGCTATGAACACGATTTGATCAACTTTTGGTAAAAATCGGTCAATCAGATGTAATAGTTTCTTAAAAGATTAATATTTCTAAAAAAATACTTGTAAAATATTCAAGAATCTCTGATTTGGTCAGTGTGGTGGTGTCAGCTGATATTTTAAATGCAATTTCGAAAAAAAAAGGATATGGATGTGGTATTTTTATCTATATACGTAAATATTAAATATTTATTTACAAATATTTACATATCCATAACAATTTTATTCAAAAAAATAAAAAAACTTACAACCTCTAGTAATGAGGAGCTTGCAACTCCTGTTCAACATCATACTCATGATTGGCGTTCTCTAAGGCCCTTTCGGCTGCAATTCGAGCATGTTCAGCAGCAATTTGTTCAAAGAGAGATTGATGTTTGGCTTTAGCGTGTGCTACAGCTGCAGACTCCCTGGGTAAAGCGCTGTTTACACCGGCATATGCAGCCTGATGAGAGTTGGCAATCGCTTCGTACAAATGTAAATGTTTTTCCTTAGCAGCAGCAACAACGGGAGAATCTCTTGGAAGTGGACGTTGTGGAGTGTTGAGAACTGGATGGAAACCTGCTTTGTCGGCTGTGTAGTCCACTGTGCGGACTCTGAAGGATGGATCCACATACGAGTATGATCCTAGAGATTTTCTTGTTTAATAAAAATAATATTCGAGCACAATAATTTTTTTTATACGAAACTTTATCTAATTTAAAAGCGAAGTGTAGTTTTAGAAAGCGTTAATTCTTATTTGACAAGACGTAATATTTTTTTAAGTGTTCTGTGACGTAGATGTTAAGGTAATTCGCTTCTCAAGCAGTGCGGTTTGCTAAAAATTTTCTATTTGAACCATTATAAAAACATGTAAATATATTTTAAATAACTGTTGTGTTCCTTACTCGGAAATATGCATAAATAGTAAGCATTTTAATAAAATAATTTATAAATGATTACGAATATCATAGTCCGAGTTTTGACAGCCATTGGCATGAATTTTTTTTTTCATTTCCATATGATGAATATTTTTTTCACAAATTATCGTGAGTAATTTAGAATAGGCCTGAAATATGTTCTGTATTATTCTCTAGCTGGTAACTACCAGCTGTAAATTATTGTATAATATTGTGACGTAGATGTTAAGAGTACTAAAAGCTCGAATAACTTTTTAAACTTTCATCATACAGAATTAAGGTCTGGATTGGCTATAAGTGATCAATTTCCTAATTTGCTACTATGGTGTAAATATTGTTACTACTGACTGTTGTTGATTATTGTTGTTACCTAATCAAAGTATGTTTTTATAGGATTAACTATTTTCTATTGTTATCACTTTTTGTTTACCCAAACTCATGAGATATTTAAATAGTCGTTAAGGATTCAAAGAATATATAGATAATTGCAAGAATGATTTTTACAGAAACATGTATTTCGATTTTTGGTTCCACAATTTTTTTTAGAACCATATTCAAGCACTGTTTAATTTTTCGTGCAATTTAAAAATATCATAATTATAATATAGTACTACAGGTATATCAATATATTAGCAATAAATTATAATTTTCTTTTTAATTTAAATTGACGGAAATTTCATAATTTCTTTATATTTGCAGTCAGATTGCATCAAGTATAAATTAATTTTTAGAATGTCGTTGACGTTTTTGTAAAAATTTCATTACATATGTCGTATTATAAGACAAAAAATTATATTTTAGCAAATATCACAAAAAAATCTCCAATTTTGTAATTCTTAATAAACAACAAAACTAGAAGGCTTATTATCATTTGCTTCTAATTTTTACATTTTCATGAACCAAACTATAAAATTTAATTGCTAAAAGTAATAAATATTAATGACATATTTAAGATTTATTTTTACTCAAGGTATTTAAAAGTCCCTGAATTTTCCATGACAATTAGCAATTATTTTCTTAATATGTAATAATTAAAAGGTCTTCATACATTATCCACAGAAAAACAACAATTAATACACCGACAAAGTTACAAATTAATTAGTTTCATTACAAAAAATTAGTTTTTGAATAAAAAGGTGTAATTATTTTTACCTTTTACAACTTCTCCATCACTGATTTCAGTATGAGTCCTGTCTATATGCCCTTTGAACCTCCCAGCAGCGTAACCAAAGGCGTAAGGTTTTGGGGGAGGTGGTGGTGTTGTTATTTCTTCTTCGTGATGTAAAATGTGCGATACATCACAGAACGCAAGTTGAGCGATTGATAAAAGTAAAAGCTACGAAAAAATGCAGACAATAAAATTTATAAATTCACATTTTGTGGAATTGGAGATAAAAATTTAATTATTTAAAAATATAATTAAGATATGGTAACTACCCGGATTTATATTCAAGGTAAAAATAGATTATATCGCGAATGAAATGTTATTGACCGGTCGCAGTGAAATTTCATAAGATCAAAGAAAAAATATTTGTAGAAAACATGAATGAAAAAGAATGTACTGCATACGCATACACATACGTGACGAGATTTAAAATTAATAACTGTACCAAGAATATTTTCTCTAACTACATTTAAATTTTTATAAATAGTTTGCATTTAAAAATGTGATAAATAATATAAAAATACTTACATATTTCATGTCTGCAAAATTCCCAAGCACGAGCAATGTTTCCACAATAACAGCTTGATGAATACTGTCTCAAAATTCAGTTCAGAGAAAGTTATAAAATACAATCGAAACAGTCCAGTAAGATCGTTAAATAAACTGGTAATTCGCCAACAGGTTTACAGCGAGAAATGAACTGGATGGTTGTATGGCAAGGTAAACGGGGAGAATGATGTAATTTTGATTTTTTCGATTATTCTGAAGAAGATCCGACACTTAAAGGTCATAAGGAAATTCCAAGGACGTGTTATGACAAATATACAACACAATACGCAAATAGGCGTGTTGTTTGTTTGTAATTTTAGATTATTCCATGATCTCAGACGTTTCAAAGAAAAACAAAAAGTGCATATTATTATCCACATAAAGATCCTTACAATACATTTTACTGTGATATCTATTGGTCTGTTTGTTCGGATGTATGTGTGCATATCTGAAGCAAAGTCGTTTGAACAGATTTTAATAAAACGTTATACTTAAGCTCTGACCTCAATGACTCAAGTTCATGAACTTTAGGTAAAAATTGTTCTTACAGAAGTGACTTTTAACATTTTTGAGTTTTTGTAAGAACTTTTTAGCAAAAAATATTTCGAAATAAATTATTTTGAAGTAATTACCTTTATATAAAAAAATAAGTTCGTGAAATTTTTATCATATAACGTACATATTTGGTAGGGATGGCTAAAAAACGTTGTTTTTAAAAAAAAAATCAACTTTTTTAATGGGAAATATCGATATTCTGAAATCGATGTTTATGTTTTGATATATCGAATAAAATATCGGTGTTTTTAACGGTATTGATGGGTTATGTTTAATATTTTTGTAAAAACATTTTGTGCAAAGTAAAATAATTTAATACAATTAAAAACTATAAAGGATGAAAGGCTTAGTTTTTTCGTTTATATCTAGACTTTCTAGACTCTTGTCTAGTTTTCCTAGCTTTTCAAGACAAGTCTTTCTTATTAAGACGAGAAAATTCTAGATAATTTTCTAGACTCTAGTTTAATTAAAATGTTTAAATTTTCGAAAGGCAAATATATCATGTAAAGTTTGTTCCATTCATTATTTATCCTTATCTAAAGCATATGCGTAAGTTTATGTAGTATAAAAACAATCTAAAGTCTTGATATCTAGGCAAGCCTTTTTAATCTAGACTTAGTCAAATCTTGTCTTGAAATTTCTAGACAAGATAAGGTTTTGCAAAGTCTTATATTGAAATAAATATAACTTCAAGTTGTAGTTTTGTTACACTTTTTAAAAAATTGTTAATTTCCTCCAATAGTCAACAAAGTACTTACCAATACGGCAACACTAGTCTTTATCTCTTTAAAATTTTACATTGCTCTAAAATAGACAAGCGAAAGTTGCGAAATTGCAATTGGTGAAAAAATGTAGATGGATTATTTAGGAAATGATGAATACATATATTTTTATTTTTTTATTTCTGAATAATTCAATATACAAAAGTTAAAATGTAAAAAGACGGCGAGTTAAATAAAACACACTTCATACTTTATATATAAAATACCGATTAATAATAATTTTACAATGTGTAAAATATAAATATTTAAATGTATTAAGTATAAAATATTAATTAAATGTATATATACAGTGATGAATTTAAGTAAATAAGAGATCATTTTACGCGGGATATTGTACTTTACGATCACTCTCTCCTTCGCTAGACATTCTATCAAGAGAATTAACCATTGAACTCGTGAAACTAAACTCTGTACCAGCATCTGAACCAGGTTCGCTGGGCAAAGACTCTAAATCAGACAATGAATCATCGCCACAGACAGTTTTACCGTTTACGAAAATAACTTCGTTTTTAACAAACAAATAAATTCCTTTTTTATTTGCGCCTAGGAATTTCGGTTTAGTGAACTCTAATCGAATGCATTCTGGACAAACCCAATTTTGTAAACTGACATCATCGTAAGTTTCGGGAGATAAACGAATTATTTCAACGGCAGCGAATTGAACTATGTATAAAAATGGTTCAGAATACGAAAACGCAAGAGGGAGATGTGACCATTTTATGTCATGTTCGCGATTTTTACGGCCGTATTCATCAACAAACACACCGAATTCACTGAAACAAATTAAGTACTCAACAGGGTTTTTGTTTATCTGCATAATTGCAACTGGATATGAACCTAATTTGTAACAATTAACTGCCGATTTTAATTTTTGATCAGACGCATCTAGAAATTCGTCTGCCGAAAATGTTTTTAAATCTATTTCAAAGAATTTATTAGCGCCTACAATAACAGAATGTTCGTTGAATAAAATACAACTGCACGGTTCAGCAGTATCTAAAACTCTTAACGGGAGAAATTCAGTAGTTTCTAAATCGTATTTAATTATGAATAATTGTTTACTTGTGGCGGCACATACAACAAATGTCTTTCTAAAATCAGACACCTGGAACATATGAAAACCATCCCGGTTGTTTATGTTAATAACAGTTGAATTCAAGGTCGGATTAGAACAAGGAGCGCATTTCGCCAAACTCTCCAACTGTCGCAGTTCCCCGCGAAGTAAAGATCTGTTAGGTCCGGCAATCAACAGGACCGTATTAACAGATTTTATAATACCAATCTGTTGCACATTGCTTGGGCCAAGAATGTGTAAAACTGGGTTACCTTGCACTGACGAAAACAAACCTTCTTCGCAGCCATACAACATGATCTCTTTACCGAGTTCTTGCGCACAAACTACGTCCAGATTCTTTCCGAATTTGATGATTGATTGGAAGTTTGTTTTTGCGAATTCTGGGTACTTTCGCAGGTATAAATCGTTTAACGCTGAAAAGAAACAGTTTTATTAATTGGAGAAATTTTTCGGTAATTTTCGTAAAAATGAAGATTCTACACATTCCAATGTAATTACTTCCTATTTCAATAGACGTTTGAGTTATTTCCTTGGGACAAATAAGAAAGCGCGTTATTCCATATATCCGGGATTTTACTACCTTGACATTAGTTTTTTCATTCACAAATAAACGTAGTTTTATAAAGAATTATTATGACTAATAATTGCTCAACATTCAAATTACTTCATGCTATATCATTCATTAATTTTTTATTTACACTTTATGCACAATACGAAATAATTAAATTCTGAAATGTATTTCTTGCAGAGCTAGCAATCATTTATTTAACGGTTTCTATTTCAAGTATTATATTTATTATGGGGAAATATTTTCCGGTATACGATTTTATTGAAAACATATTAGATTTACAAATTTTGGAAGTATAAAAATAATTAAATCTTATCGTTTCTTCCTCGTTTCGGGTTCTTATTTTTTTATATGTTAAATATTAATACATATATATTTTGGTGAAGAATTCAAAGTAATTGGTAAAGGCAGGTGAGATCACAGGACATTGCAACAAAATTTAATCTCTTATAGCTCGCGAACGAAACAATATTTAAATGAAATATTTTCACTATTACTCATTGATTGTTGTATACTTTCATATTCTTCTGCAAAATGGTAATATTTCGACAATGGTCAACCCTATTTATAACTGACATAGAACATGGAGTATAGTTTACAATAGAAAACTTAGAATTTTGTTTGGCGGTTTTATAAATGTTATTTGGGCATGCTTATAACTGATTATACGTTCAGAGGTTCACGGTCTACTGTTCATTTTTTTTTTAATAATCATTCTTCTTATCATACAAATTTGTCTGATTTTTTTACAATATTTATAATTTTTTTTCCCTCAAATACACCATACACCTGAAACTTATTTTTCTAAATAAAATTTAAAGTCTTAAACAAAATGAAAACTTTTGTGAAAAAAAACTACCAACAGTGTAATATGTCGAGTATTTGAACTACATTTTAAAAATGAAAATTATCGCTTGTAATTATTTCCAATATTTTTAAAGAATATTTAAATAAGAACTATTACTGTATAATATTATTATTTTACATTGAATTCCACAAATAAATATATCACACACGTCTTATTACCCATTGTTGGGTGTCCCAATCTGCTTTGTCGCATACATCGATAATTTATTATCAATACTTATTTTTTTGTTCTGCTTACCTTCGATCCATTTCTCCTTATCAGGCGCATTAAGCGTCATGAGTAGCTGTGAAGAGGCAGGCCAGCAAGTAGTCCTAGGATGAATTTCAATGCGAATGATAAACGGCAGATCGGTAGCGGCAGTGTTTGCAGTTTCGTGCGGTTGTACATCATCACTCACGGACCCCCAACCGTCCAGAGGGCACAGATCTATTTTGAAATCCGCAGACATGTTATCTGATGGTTTGTGCTCATATACAGCCAGTGTGGAATCTTCTAGACGTGCGTATTTCTTCTCCCAACCTGTGTTGCCTCGACTGTAATATTCATAAAAATACCAAAGGGTTTTTAACATTTAAAGCCATTATGGATTATATTTAGAAATTATTCGTAGTATTATATTCATTTAATTACATAATTATCACCAAATTCTGCGCCAATGACTAAAAATTTATGTGAAAAGAGAGAGATGAGTAGAGAAAAGGCTGAGATGGAGAAGTAAATATCGTCGGTGTAAACTTCTCCTCGATTTAAGCCAATCAGAGACCAAGGTCAAATAAGCCCTATCTTCCCTGTACTGCATTCTTAAAAAAAATGAACTATATAGTTTCAAATAGTCAAAATTATATATTAAATTATTAAAGTGTGTGAAATAAGAGATGAGCTATATGGCATGGTAGACACACGAGAATGGGGTATTTGACCAAATTTTGATTTTTTACATATAGTATGTGCAACGAAAAAACGGAATATAAGATTTTGACATGGGATTTCAAAAAATTGCGGATACTGTCTCTCCTGATAGATTTAGAGCAAAACAACAAGAGTAGTTTGTGTTTTGTGATTGCTACTTTCATATCTATGATTTTAGAGCGTTATTGTAATTACAATTATTGTACAGTTAAATTCGAGAATTTTTGTTACTAATTGGAATTGTTACTTCGTAAAACGTTTAACGTATACATTAGCAAACGGTGACTACAATCTATCTGCAATTTTCCAAGATCCTACCATGCTGACGTCACTTATTGCTAATAATTACATTATTTTAAATTAATGTTTAGTTTTTGTCATTATAATGAGAAGCTATAATAACTAGTTTTTATATTTTAAGACATATACTGAACTCCACATAACCCATTGCTGTCTACGTTTTATAGTAATAAAGATATTTAATTATAATTATCATAGACTAACAATAAGATCTATCATAGTGTAGTAACGCGTAGTTCTAAAACATTAGTGTAGTTTAGGACAAACATTTTTTGGTATTGATCAGGAACTGGCACTTTAGGTGCCCAAAAAATAAAAATCTTTTATATTATATAAATTTTTTACATTACTAATTATTAATTATATTATTTGTTATATATTTTATATCAAAAATATTGCATAACTAAAAATTTTATTATATACTGTTCTCTTGCATCAATAAAATTAAATTGACATTATTTTTCAGAACCGTGAATCTTTTTTAGACATTTCTATTTATCTTTGATTCATTTATATAAATTTTAATAGATTTAAAATTAAATAAATAAAAAATATAAAGAGAAAAAAATTTATAACCGTAAAATAGTTAAAAATTAATTTAACTGCGCAAAATGCGTCGCACCATAAAACAAACCGACCATACAAAGAGTTTAAAAAGTTAATTTTATTCAAGAAAAGTAAATAAATCTAGACATAAACTTATAACATCTAGGAGTTTTATGGCAATGACAAGGTAACCAACGATATCGATGTAACATTGATTTTCACAATTAATCTTAATAGTTCATCTCCTATAGAAAAGAACCTATGCGAAAGACGCGTTTTCGTTCAAGTTTTAAGCAACCCCCGTTGAGTTTTGTAGCAGTGGTGTACTGAAGTGTTTAGAAATAGGATTAAAAATGAATTACTTGGAAAATCTAGAGATTAAACGTTAATTCAAAGAAAAACATTGTCAATAACCAAACCATTATAAGCCACTCTCCTTTAGTTAATTTGCAAAATAGTATATTTACTTCTTTTAACTTTTAATTTCAACAATAATGCACATGTATTTAATATATAAATATTTACAAAAATTTATTTGTTACTGAAACAATCCTACGCCACTGGTAGAATGCTTCCCATATATGGTTTACGCTCCTAGCTTATTGGATCAGTGTAATTTTAAATTTCCCTTGATTTGGGTATAGCTAATATAATCCTGAACTTCACTGGGCAACTGGTAGGCGAGACAAAGATCTACAACGATTGTAGTATTTACTGTGCGACACATTGCATACCATCGAAAAAAATTATATATACGTTGCTGTCTACTTCAACTTGTTTATTGCATTAGAAGCGCGAGAATTTATAGTAGCATCACAGAATAGTTACATACAGAAGCGATACTCCGTGTCGGTACCTTTCAAGTTACCCTATTCAGTTCTATGACCTTGGAGCATTGTGTAGACCTTTAAATTTGTTGACTTCCCCTATCTTTCTCTAAGATGTGACGAAACTTTCAGGTTTTAAACAATGAGCCCTTTTAATTTGTTGACTTTCACCATCTCTCTCTAATTTTCGTTTCATATTAAAAATTACTTTAAATTGATTTAGATCAAATACGAGACAAATCGAGAATGGGGAAGTTTAGCGTGTTTTTTTTTTATTTTATCAAGATTGCCCTCAAAAATGATATTCTACATTTTATTTCACCCAAAGATGTCTACATTTCTCAAAAAATTAAATTTTATACAAAAATGACGTCAGAGTGGCTCGCGGAGAACGTATCGTCTATCTTAACCAGCGCGCGCTGGATTCCCATGGCAACAGAGAAGCGTGTGGTGTAATGCCGCAAGATACAACCTACGTTCAAAAAGTCAGGTATCACCATCCCTTCTGCGCAAGCGCATAACTCACTTGTGACGTCAGTGTGGCTCGAAGATAAATCATTAATTATAAATAATTGGCATCATAAATTTAACTTTCAATTATATTTTAAGTTATAATTATTCATATACTTACGACTAAAAGGTATTTCACATGTAATTTCAACCACGCTAAACTTCCCCATTAAGAATATTAATTGTGACTATATCCTACCTTGGTACTTTGAGCCACCCCTCCACAGTAATATTTTCCGGCGAAACATTCGTCCTGGCGGAACTTTGCGCAGATCTGGTGCTAGATTCGCTCAAAGTTCGTTTGAAATGTTTTGCATATTCGGTGGGCAGTCCACAAGTTCTTGGAACTCGTGATGTGCATTTGGAATGCGCGGAAATTGAACATTCAGTGCATGTGTTTACAGATCGACCTATCTGCAAGTTGTCAGAACAACCAGCGCATTTCGCTGATTTCATACACAGGCGGGACTCGAATCTATAATAGTGAATAAAACACAAAATAAGATAACATAAGACATAGATTTAAATTATAGTAAGAGACAAGACATTCAAATACAAATGAAACAAAAAAAGAAATAAAACGAAATATTAAGCAGTAGGTAAAGTCGAAAAATTGTTGCTTTCACCCCAAAAATTACTTAAAAGGAATAAAATTAAGGCCTGTCACATAATATTAACCCGTATTTGTAGAAGGCTCAAAATTAGTATATAGTTTAAATGGGGAAATCACCTTTTCAGACATTTGTATGTATAATATTCTTTGAGTTCGCTCTAAAATTATTTCAAGATAACCGCCTTAAATTTTATAAAATACGTTTTCAGGAAGGAATACGAATAAATATACTGAAATTTGTCGATGTAATATGATTCTATCTCGACTTTTTACGTAAAGATTTGTGCTAAGGTGGTTTATTTTAAAATTTGCGTTAGACCGTTAATTTTTATTGAAATAATTCGACTTTTTCCTGAAAGTATATTTTATAAGTTTAAAGGTAGTTATTTTGAAATATTTTTAGAGTGAACTCAAAGAAAGTTATACATGAAATTGATTTAGATAAATTTTTCTTACTTTTTATTTATTTTAAGCAAGAAAAATCCTACTTTGCAAAAATAAGGACCACTCTGTTGGCAAAAATTTTATATTTGAGAATACGCCTTACTCGTAACATTGTGAAAGTGAAAACAGGTCTCAAAGGAAAACGATTTTAGTATGTGGAAGACATTAAAAAAATGTAACAGACGAATTGACTGACTATTTAAAAGTCTTGCCTAGAGTATATTCATGTAAATGATGATTATTTTGAATGAATATGATAAATTCTTCGTGGTACTTAATTTATGTTTAATTTTATTGTGTCACTTCGGGAATTAAATTGACAAACATCATATTTAGAATTCGTCTCAAGCCTGCTATCAGAACTAAAAAAAATTCTGAAACTGGCATTTTTTCGAGCGAGAACGTAGAGGAAACTACGTCGAAAATACGTTTTTTTCATTTAATAAGTTTTGTGTAACAACATTTTTAAGGTTTTAATTTGACTCTTCTATGTAGAATAAAATAGGACGCAATTTTTACTTACCTGTGTGGAATGTTGTGATGCATTCGTTGAACAGAAGGTTTCCTCTGAAATTCTCCGTTTTGTGAAGCCGGACTTCGGACTAACTGTTCCAAAGCCAGTTTAGTTCTTGGCGAATTTGGTGGAGAACTCATTTCGCAAACTTGTGTTTCAGATTTTAATGATTCAGATTTCAATTTCTTGATTTCTTCTTTGAGGTTCTTGTTGTTTTCTCTCTCTTTTGATAACATACTTTCCAAGTCGCGGTAATTGTGAGTTAAAGGCGGAGGAACGTTTTCTTTTTTAGAACTACCGAAGAGTTTATCTGAGAGGGTTTTCTTTTTCTTGCTGTCTTCAACTTTGGATTGTAGAAAATCTATCAGTTTGGTTTGTTGTTGGATGATGGCATCGGATTTCATTTCTCGCTGTTTGTAGAAGTTGATTTGTTCGTTTAATTGTTGTTCAAGTTCTGAAATTCGTTCGTACAAAGCATTGTTTTCGTCTTTACATTCCAAGAGTTCTTGGTTTAGTTTGTAATTAGATTCGCGAATTTGGTGGATGTGAGTTAATCTTTGTGATGATTCTTCTTTCATTTCAAACGTTTCTGATTTGAAGGCATCTCGAGTTCTTTCTGCAATTTTTAAAGTCGCTTCCAATTCGCTACAACGATCTTCAACAACGGATAAGTCATCGGAAAGCTGCGAGGAAAGCTCTTTGTATTTATGGACTTCTTCTTTAAATGAGGAACATTCGTTTGATAGCAATTGTACTTCTTCTTGAAGTCGCTTGCATTTGGTTTCTGCGAGTAGTTTCAAAGATCTTTCTTCATTTGTAGCGCGTTTTGCCTCTTGAGTTTCTTCTTTAGCGGCAGACAATTCAGAATTTAATTGTGAAATAACTGCATCTAGTTTGGCTTCTTTGGATTCGAGAGCTGTTGTGAGCGTTTCGTATTCTTCTAGTTGGTTTTCTAGTAAAGTACAAGCGTCACGTAACACAGTATTGTTCAAATGAGCGTGTTCTAGTTCTCTTTTATGGTTTTCTAACTCATTGTTGATATCTATTTCGCGAGCTTGTAAAGTCTCAATGTCGCGCTGGAATTTAATATTTTTATTTTTAACGGTTTCGGTTTCTCTTATAAGAGTTTTCTTTGATTTTACTTCTGCTTCTATTTGGTTTTTGAGGTTTTCTATAGTTTGTAAAGCAACGGTGAGTTCTTTGTTTATTTGAGTAACTTTTTTAAGTTCTGTTTCGTATTTTTCTTTGAAACTTTCTGATTTTTTTTCTAAGTCAACTATAACTTTTTCCAGAGATTTTACTTCTTGAACGAGAGATTCATTGGATTCTTTCACTTCATTTAAAAGCTCTTCTTGACTTTCTTTTTGTTCTGTAATATCTTTGTTTAACTTTTTAATTTCTTCTTCCATGTTCTTAACTTTTTCTTCTGACGTTTTTAATTCTCTTTCTATTATTCGTTTGTCTAATTGGCAGTTTGAAAGTTCTTTTTCTTTTCTCCAAAGTGTTGTGTTGACTGTTCGAAGTTCTTGTTTTTCTAAGGCGGAACTTTCGTGAAGTTCTTTGATCTGTTCTTCTAATCGTTGAACTTGTTCTTGTAGAACAGTTTCGCGATCGGAACCCGATTCTAGTTTGCTTACTCCGCTTTCTAGACGAGCCAGAAGTTGCTCCAAGCCTTGAACTTTAATCTTATTTGATAGTTCCCTCTCGTTAGCTTCTTGCAGCTTTTTGGAAAGAAGTTCTCGTTCTTCTGCGGCTATTTTAAGTTGGTTTTGTAGACTTAGTACATCTGATTCTCTCTTGGCTTCTCGTTCTTGAATAGACGCTTCTGATTTTGCTACAGATTCATTTAGATTGTCTGACAATTCTTTTAATTGTTTTTTCAATAAGCGACATTCATCTTTTTCATGTTTTAAAGCTTCTTCTAATCTAATACATTTGTTGTTATTTCGCAGTTTATCAATTTCAGTTTTACAGTTTTCTAGTTCAGTTTTTAATGATTCGATGTTCTGTACTTCATTTTGAAGTTTAGAAACTTCTTCTTCTAGTTCTTTGCATTTATTTGATGTTGTGTCTAAATGTTTCTTTAAGTTGTTGCATAGTTCAGTTGATACACTGTTTTGATCTTCGAGATCTTGTTCGCGTTTTTTGTAACCATCTAATTCATTTTCAAGAACAGTTTTGCTTTCCAAAGCTTTGGAAAGTTTTGATTTTAATTCTACAATTTGAGAATGAGTTTCGTTTGTCATACGTTCTAATCTACTTTCAACTCCTGCTACACTTCTACGGCTTAAAGCTCTAGCTTGGGCTAACGATTCCTAAAATTTAAATCACATTTATAATTTTTTACTGAATAATCTAATTTGACATAAGAATAACTAATTTATTACCAATTATGATAATGAAATATTTTAATATTTGTTTATGCATTTGTTGTAAAACTAAAGAATAAAAATTGAAGACAAAATTTAGAAGATTGTTTAGTTTTGAGTTGTTTATCGCAGTTTTCATATGCAATTCGAAATTTATATTATTTATTTTAATACCGAAAATATGCGAATGACCGATGAATTTGTTGAGTTTAAGGAACAAACATTCATAAAAAAGATTAGCCACTAACCCGGATTAGTTATAACCCTTCTTAACATCCTAAAATGTCAAATTAACTCTAGTTCCAATTCATACAAAGAATTAATTACATTAATTAGTTCTAAAGATTTAGAATATTTTGAAATATGTGCAAGTTTTGTGATTTATAAAGTTCCTCATCCTAGTTTTGTTAACCAATTTTATTTTGATGACAATTTATGCCTTATAATTAATTAAAAAAGATGCGGAATTATTTATTGAGTTCATTTATTGTTAATGAAAGACAAAAGTTAGAAAACAGTTTAGTTGAGATAAAATAAAATAATTTGGTAAATTTATATTTGAAGACAATTTATGGTTTATTTAATTTTAAATAATAAATACGTCTTACCTTATGTTCATTTTGCAAGCTTCGTAACCTGTCAAGTTCTAGATCGGCTTGACTTAACTGACTTTTATATCTTTCCACTTTAGAAGTTAACTCGTTATTAATTGTACACAAATCTGTAATTCTTCTGTTTTGTTTTTCAATATCTTCGTTAAGTTTCTCGATTTGTTCTTGACCGGTACATTTCCATTTAAGTTGTACAGATTGAACAATATCTAATGAACGTTTTTCAATGTCTAGTCTTTCTTTTCGTTCCGTTTCTAATCTATGGCGCAACGTCTACAAATTTTATTTGCTGTTAAGGTTAACTTATATTGATGTTTACTAACGAAGCATCATTTTGACACTAAACATAACATGCCCTATCAAGCATTTATCTTTGCAAATACAATTAAGTATTCGCAAACATATCGTTGTAAATGATTCACAGATAAATTCGTCTACCGTCTGATTTGTTCAGAGATAATAAATTAAACTTACCAGGTTTTCAGAAATTCTGGATGCCAATTCCTTTTCGAGTTTATTTCTTACATGAACTACACTTTCTAGTTTTCTGCAGCTGTCTTCATACTTTTTTTCTAAAGCATCGTATTCTTTACTAGAATGCTCTACTTTTGCTAATCTTTTCTGAAGATTTTCCACTTCTTTCTTTTTATTTTCAAGTAATGTGTCATCATTTCTTTTCACAGTTGTGTTAACTGTATCTTCGTGCAAATCTTGAACATAAGTAAACCCGATAAATGGTAAATTTCTGCCGGAAAACTGTGTTTTGGTTTTGAAATTATCTATACTTGGAGTAGATTTTTTAGTTTCTACATCCAGGAAGTTCGAAGTATCGTCTACTCCGTTTACTTTCGGAACAAATGGAGGAACTTTTTCACGTAAATTCGTCCAATCTGTTTCTTTGAATAGCGAATGGTTAAGAATATCTTTGTATCTAAAATAATAAATTCGTGCAAATATTTGAACATAAATTTATGTATATTTAACGTACCCTAAACGTGTTTGCTGTTCTGCAAGAAGACCTTTTATAAGACTAGTGTAATTTGGTGATAACGGAACATCTGATGGAAATTTTAAGTTTTTGGAGTGATTCATGATTTTATTGTAAGTTGATGTTATGGTAGGTCCAGTAAAAGGAGTACTACCTATAGTTATTTCATACGCTAGTACTCCAAGAGACCAGTAATCACAACCGCACTAAAAATAAAATATTTTACTAAATATATACGACATCTTTTAAAAATTTTAGAATCAGAAACTCGAATACAGGAAATAATAGATCGGGTTCGTTTCGACCGCAATGAAGTTTTAATTTTTCATAAAGTGCAAGGATGAATTCATTCATAACATTATTATTATTAATTATAAGAAGGGCTATAGTTTATTTTTTGTAAGAACGAAGTATGAGAAAGATAGATGCAGTTTGATCTTGGTTTTTGATTGGATAATATTGGAGTATTATCCAATCAAATAATAGATTAAACTGCTCCTATCTTCCCCGTAGTTCGTTCTTATAAAAATAGACTATAGAATATGTATTCAGACAAATGAAGAACGTTTTCATTACTTTGTGTTAAACATAATTAAATAAATAATAAAGTATAATCATATTCTTCTATTAAGATTAATATCGCTAATATTGAGTTTCGGACATTAGTGAATAATATATTTTCGACTTAGGAATTACCTAAGAAATATTCTCTTAAGCTATGATATCAAGTTGGGGAACAATCTGTATATACAATTTTTTAAATAAGAATATTACACAAGTGATAATAAATAAAAAATTTGTGATGTATAGCTATCAGCACAAAAGAAGAAAGAGAAATAAAAGTAGTAATGTACTTCAGCGAATAAAGCATATTACAGACAGTTCTCTAGCGTCAGAAGAACACGCTCACTTTTTTTAAATTAATATTTATTTATAAATAGTGAACTTTTCATAATCTTAATCTTCAATGTAATTTTATTATTTTAGGAAACTTTAATTTTAAATTAAGGTTCCGTAATTGATTCATTTCATACGATTTCTGGTTCCATTTATTTCTTTAACTTTATAAATTTGAGATATACATTAAATAAATAAGTACAGAAAAGTTATATTCAAAAAATAAAATTAAAACAATACAATGTCTATTGTACTATTACTAATGTTCATTAATCATGTAAATATGAAATAAAAATCAGAGAATAATTTTTATACAAAATCCAATTTCTAGGTTCGAATTTTTAATTATTTATGTTCAATCCACGTATGAAATATTAATAAAAATAATTTAAATTTCCGTTAATAAAAAACGTCTTGTTTGATTCATCTCGTTATCAATAAAGACCACAATATCCTGCTTGGAAATAAACGGTTTTACCTTATTGTTATATTTTAAATTATTATACGCAGATTTAATTCACATTTTGCAAAAGTAACATGTAAGTTTATATATTTATATTTTTGTATTATATTTAACGAGAATTTTTAATAGATTATCGTTGAGATGTCAGTCCCATGTTTAATTGACTTGGACCCGGATTCATACCGAAAAAGAATCAGCAGTCAAGATCCAGATTTTATTCATCCGCCTGATAATGAGATGAAACTTTTGGCTTACATCATCACGGATAATCACGCTAAGCTTAAAGAACTTCTCACACAAAATTCGGCCTACGTGAACTACTTTTATGAAACTCCTTACAAGAAAACGGCTCTGGAGATTGCATGTTCCGAGTATGGGTCTCAAACAAACACCAAATGTGTTGAATTACTTATAGAATATGGAGCAAATGTTGAAGAAGCTTTAGATGCAGCAGCAGAAGGTGGTAATCCCGCAATTTTAAAACTCTTACTTGATAATTTAAAGGAAAACAACATTGATTTATTCACGGAAATGACTATAATTAATTTGGTAAAATATGTGAAGAAGTTTGAGAAAAATGAAGACGATTATATTGAGGTATTTGACAACAATCAGTGGTATTCTACTGTTACTGTTAAATTTAGAGATCGTCTCTAACTAAATTTAGAGGTGATCTCTAAGAAAAACGTATTCTACAGTCAAATTTTACCGCTGTTAGCGCTAACATTATTGTGTAATAGTAGAATAACATCACTTACAAAAACTAACAGTCACCTCTAACTAGAGATCGTCTTTAAGCAACTTTAATAGTGACTGTAGAATACCACTGAATATATTTATAATTTTTTACGACCGCCACGTAATATCTATACTGATTTTTGATATTTTAAAATTTTAATGGATGTCCACAAATTAAGTTCTTTACAATATGTTTTGAGTAGAAACTTAAGAAATAAGGGTTATTTTTTCTTCGATTCGGTTATTCATTTGTATTTTATATATCATCGAATTAAGTGATTACGTTTGTCTGGATGTATGTGTACACGTATAGAGAAAATTTGGTTGAAAAGATTTTAATAGAGTTGTTATGATTTAAATCAATTAATTTAAATCATTGATTTAAACCATAGGCACTTATGCGTACTAAGAACTAATTATAATTAATAATTAACAATTAGTTACTAGTTTTTTAAATGTGCTTATGGTTTTTGAGATTCCCCAAAAATATTTAATTTTAATATTTTTTAATCATTTATGACCAAAGTGAGATAGATTTTTTTAAAAATATATTTGACTGCATCCAGATTCGTATTTTATTTTCTTACGGAAAATAGAAATTCTTATTTAAGCTTAAGACATCAAAAGTTCCAGTTGATCAACTATTGATAAAAATCAGTCAATTCGAAGACGGTTTACTCTTTTTATTTTTAGGTTTTTTGCGCGTATTTCGTAATAAAAAAATTAGTTGTTTGCAAATAATAAATTTCATTTTAAAAATAGATATTTAAGTTAAGAGTAATTTTTATCGTATAGTGGCGGTCAGTTTTGTGGTGACTACAGATAATTTCTTTTTAATTTGTAGGTATTGAATCTGTTGGTGAACACGAATATCAACATAAACGCAATAGATCCAAACGGAATGACTGCCATATATTTAGCAGCAAGATTCAAATTCAAAAAATTTATTGAAATATTTCTGTCATGTCAAGACATTGATTTAGACAGTGAAATACCAGAAAAAATTGCCCAAAGAGAAGAAATTACTGGTAAAACTGCAAGAAAACTAATTATTTCTGGAAACTTATATGCTGGAAATCTTCCATATAATAAAAACCAACAAGATTTGAACGATCGTTCCACTCTTGAACAATACATCCAACAAAAACGTCAAACAAAATTTATAAATAAGTACATATTGATTAAACCACAACTAATAAAACTTAAATTGAGTGAAAATGAGGACGAAGAGAAACAGAAAGATTTCAGATACGTCTATTTCTCCAAAGCTTGTGAATTTGGGTTGGATATTGTTGTTAAATTCTTGTTATGTGACGGAATAGATCTACCGATTGAAGTACAAGACAGGACAGAATCTCCTTTATATTTAGCTTGTTTAAACGGTCACCATACTGTAGTAACAATTTTGTTAAAATACGCAGATTTTCTAGATGTTAACTATACATTCATTCAATTACTTTCTTTACGGAAAATAGAAATTGATGTTGATGTAGATGTAGAAGCAGATGTAAGTTATAGAAAATGTTTTGATTTAATTTTAGAACATAAACATCTCGACATAAATTACTGTTTAACAAGTAAAAATCGCGAGAAACTAGAAGGCAAAACAGCCTTATACTACGCGATAAAAAAACAAAATTATGAAATAGTTAAAATACTTTTGAGAAAAGGTGCATCTTTGCTGTATTTATATCCTTGGGAAATATACCTCGATGCAAATAAGTTGATAGATTTTTTAAACGAAAGTGTCAAGCCAAATAAAAACGGAATGACTAAAATGCATATCGCATCGCTACTTCCTTCGGAAAAAGATGAAAATGAACCCGAAACTAAATTCTTGAGATACTTGGGAAAAAATCCACATTTGCATCCAGTTTTGCACCATCCTATCATTCAAATTTTATTGAGCTTGAAATGGAAAACGGTTCATACTTTCTATGATATAAATTTGATTATATTTTTGATGTTTAGCATAACATTAACTTTATATTTAATTCTGAATAATACCAGTCAAAAACAAGGAAATAGTGTCGAAACGTTAATATGTTATTTTTTGATTTTCTCATCTTATATCATTCTTATTTTGAGGGAACTGATACAAGTGTATATATTTCGAAAAGAATATTTTTACAATTATGAAAATTATATAGAAATAGGAATTTTGAGTTTGACTGCAAGTATTTTACATAATCACAATAAACCAATTTTGTATTTTAATCAATTAGCCGCAATTTTAATTTTATTGACTACTGTTGAAAGTTTACTTTTAATTGGAAGACAATCTCCTTTGTTATTTATAAGTATAAATGTTTTGAAAACTGTGTCTAAAACGTTAATCAAATGGTTGTTTCCGTATTTAATTCTAGTTTTCGCTTTTGCGTCTAGTTTTTATTTATTATTCAAGGAAAATTCAACAAATAAAGGTGACAAAAATGAAACTTTATCATACTGTAAAATAAACTGTTGCAGTGAAAGTGATGAACCGTTCGACACAATTTTTACTTCATTTTTCCGATCTTTAGTTATGCTTACAGGTGAATTCGAAGTCGGTAATATTCCTTTTGACAGATCAGAAGGAATAGGACACGGCATTTTCATTATTTACGTATTTTTGATGAACACAGTTTTATTTGGAGTTTGTTCAGCGCTTGCGTTTGGTGAAACGCAACTTTTAATGAAAAACGCCGAAGTAAGAAAAGAAATATACAGAATTGAACATATTGCTTACTGGGAAAGCGTTTTGAGGAAAAGTAAAACCATACAAAACTTTCTAAAAATTGAAAAGCTATTCCAAAAGAATTTCCTAATTATAAAATTAACTGAAGGATCAAAAGTTTACATTATGAATAATCCTGATCCTTACAAACATATTAAAAGTTTTCTTCCTGGTTTTTCACATCGTTTAATTGAATTAGTTTGCAGAGATGATTTACCCTACATTATATATTTAGAAAAACATGTTGTAAGAGGAATTGAACAACTGATCAACGAAAGAAGACAAGAGCGAAAACGAAATTTGAAAAAGCTTGGCTACGCAATTGCATAAAATGTATTCATGTATCTACAATAATAAATATTCTTACCCCATATGAAACTTTTTTATCCTTTTTATCATTAGATTCCAACACTTCTGGTGCAACGTATTCCGGTGTTCCTACAGAAATAACATCTTTATCGGAAACTGTTCCATTTGGGCCTAATTTTGCTGCGGAACCAAAATCTGCAAGTTTTAAATGTCCACATCTACAAAAAAAGAAAATAAATTAAATTTATTTTCAAAAACCGTGGAATATAAGTTCTAAATTATTATATTGCATTATTATTACATTTACAACGATTAAAATGGAATTTTTAGATTAAAATTGGTCAGTTTTAGATAGCCATGAAATTTATCAAAATTGTTATGCATTTGTTTATAAATTTATTTCAATTTTACGGATATCTACAAATTGCAATATTTCAATTTAAAATTTAATAAATTTCAATTTATATCTCCAAATATGTACCTACTAAGAAATTAAAAATTCACATTTTCAAATCAAATTTGAATATTTATTTTCGTCTCTAAGCTACTAACAATCCCAGAACATAAAAAATTGTTTTTAAATTTTAAACCTAAAATTGCGTTATCAAACCGTTTTACTTTCAAAAAATGTCAAATTTTGAACGAAAATTTTTGTTTTACAATAAAATTTGTAAATAATTAAATTCTAAATTTGAAAATTTTAAGATGAAAATGTGTCCAACTGGAGACAGTCATGAAATGCATGAAATGTATTAAAACCGTTATGTTTTTGTTTGTAAATTTGTTTCAATTTCATGGCTATCTATAAATGTACAATATTTAACTTCCAATTTACCAAATTTAATTTTACATCTTCAAATATGTATTACGAAATTAAAAATCCACATTTATAAACAAAATTTGATTATTTCTTTTAGTTCTTTAGCTATTATCAATCTCAAAAATCAATAAAAAAATTATTTTTAAACCATCAATTATAATTTTAAATAATTAAATTCTGAACTTATACACAACTAATTATTTTTGTAAGTTTTACAATGATTAAAATGGAATTTTAAGATAAAAATTGGTCAATGGACTCTTCCCGCATTTATTTTATTTATCATATTTATGATAATAAATATATTATTTTACTTAAAATGTATATAGTTTACATATAATAAATTATAAAGTTTTACCGTTATTTATTTATTTTTAAACAGAAATGAAAATATGATAAATATTCATTCACCAACTTCTATTTCTGAGAAATAAATTTTTTTAAAAATGTGGGAAAAGCCCATTATAGACAGCCATGAAATGAAACAAAAACGTTATGCATTTGTTTACAATTTTGTTTCAATTCCATGGCTATCTACAAACAAGCAATATTTAACTTTAAATTTAATAAATTTGGTTTTAACAAAAAAAATCAGCTTTTTATTAATACTGAAAATGATATAATTACCTATCTAGAAGAACATTATCGGGTTTAACATCTCTATGAACATATCCCATAGTATGAATGGCATTAATGGCTTGAACAAGCTGACTGATGTAAAAAGTGGCATGACTTTCATTTAAAGTTCCACCTTGTCGATCTAACAGCCCATATAAATCACCACCGGGATGAAATTCCATGACTAAATACAGATATGCAGAATCCTGAAATGCATATTGCAACGATGTCAACCATGGACTTTGTGTGATTGACATAATATCTCGTTCTTCTTCATATGAGGCTGATTGATGATTTAAACTATCGGATTTGCGGATTGTTTTCATGGCATATACATCACCAGTTTGTTTCTCTCGGACAACCTATAATTTTCTTCAATTAAACCATGTTCTTTTATTTAGTGTTTAAATATTACATGAACTTCTCCAAAATGTCCTCTGCCGATAACATTTTTCACTTCAAAGTCTGATATGTTAACACGAAGCTTTTTAACTTCTGAAATGGTTGAACGAAATTTATCAACGAATTGAGCAATGTATTTGTCACTACGTTTAATAGCATCGGTATTGCATTCATCGTAAAGAACTGTTAAAGCATCTAGTAAACCTTCACGAGTGATTGTAGATTTTACGCGGTTTTTTCCCAATATCTGGGAATTCAAACGAGATACACGTACACTAATTGCTTCTTTTGATGCCTCCATTGCATTAAATAAATATATATCTCAATAAATAATTAATATACACTTTAAAAACATGCTTTGGTTGCTAGCATTTTGAAAGACAAGATGCAACCGTCAGCTTCGTCCGTCAAACTGGTAAACATGTGTTCTGCGCTTTGATTGGTTGAGTAATTCAAACGCTTTAATCTGATTGGTTGATAAATTCTTCTGCCGTTGGCTGAGAATTCAAAACTTCTCATTCGTTATTCCAATGGCGTAGAATAGGAAATTTATGAGAGGATTAACAATAAAATTATAACAGTAACATATTTTTTATTGAATAAACATTTGAAATACAAAACAACAATTAATTTTATTTATATTTTTAAAGCATCTTCCTTAATTATATCAATATTTGTAATAACAGACTCTTTTTCAACAACTTGTCCATGCAACAAATTATTAACTTGTTGGGGGCATTCTGGATTTTCAACGATCATTACATGATTTCCTTCTACATACACAACTTCAACAGGCTGACTAGAAAACTCTGATAAACCGAAGTCTTCGGTATCCATAACCAAGGAAGCTAGAGTGGGTTTAATTAATTTGAAACTAGATTTTAATTTTCCCATGTTTGGTTTGTAACTGATAGCGGCTTTTGTACGAATGTACGCCGCATCGCATATACTTCTGAAATGCGGGATTGAGTAGGCATCTGACTGTGGGCAGTATTTCATTAAAGTGTCTAATTTACTGCCCCAATCTGTACACTCTGCGTATACACTCTGTAAAAATTAAATATGATGAACCATCACAAATATTATGTTATGCTTAAGTTGCCACAAATTTCTTGTCTGAAGAAAAAATACTGAAATTTAGTTGTGAGTTACAACTTTCCGGCAAGTTTTCAGTACTTCTTCTTCAGACAAGAAATTTGTGGCAAATAACTGATCAAAGAAAACAGATTTGAAACTTTTTACAACAAAAAAATTCTTTGATTTGTATTTCAAGCAATTTTTAATACGTTTTTAATTTTGTAAAATAATTTTAATATCTTTTACTTTATTTTGGTAAATTATATCTTGAGTTTAAAGTGAACCGATTATCAAACTTAGTTTTAAATTCGTATTTTCTACATTTTGATTTAATCAGACTAGTAATTGAACTAGAAACAATATAAAATTAACCAAATACTTAAAAAGAAATAATCCAGATTCGTTATTTCTAGTAATTCAAACCCCAGTAATTGGACTGGCCTAATCATTTGAAATAAATAAAAAAAACAAATAAATAATTAGAAGCTACAATCGAATCCGAACCACTATTTCTTACGATTCAAACAAAAATCATAAAATAGAAAAAAGTGGAACAAACCATTTAAAATAAAAGAAATATTAAAGCTACTTAAATTTAAGTTTTAAAATTACGAAATGGAATGAAAAACGAAGAAAATAAAAAATTGAATCTAGAATGAAACCCGAAAGTTTATTTGTTGGAATTTGAACCTTGATTTAAATAAAAATTAAAATCATAATCGAAATAGTAATTGGAACCGAACCATTTTAAATTAATTAATTACTGACTGTACTTAGTGCAAAATGGAACAAAATAAATAATTGAAATTTAGAACTGAACTCCAATTGTCATTTTTTGCAATTTGAACTTTGATTTAAACACAAATCAAAATTGTAATCGAACTAGAAATCGAAACCATTTTAAATGAACAAAATACTGAATCTTAGTTTTAAAATTGCGAAACGGAACGGAAAATTGGAATAAAATTTCTTACCTGTAGTTGTTTGGCCGTTTCTGCCGGAATAACAAGATTAATCATAAGGGCTAGTAATTTATTTTCAAATTCTTCTTCTTTGTCAGAGTCCATGAGTCTTAAAGCCATTAATTTGCACATGGCCGGCGAACCATCCACTAAAATAAGTTTCCCAACTGCTCCTCTTGCTTCTAACATAGAAGCTAATTGAAGAGCGATTGTGCTACCGAAAGAATAACCCATTATTACAAATCCTTCCGTGTGCAAATCTGGCAAATTTTCTAAAGCTCGCTGGAATAAACATAAATTAATTAGTGATGGAAGTTTCTTCACTGGGGATCTTGTAGAAAAATAAAATATGGTACTGGAAGGCGGTCACCTTTATTAAAAAAAAAAAATACCTCAACCGAAAGAAAATATTGTAATCGCGAAAAATTTTGGTTTTCTGGTTTCAACGGAAATAACCATTTTCACCATTCTTGAATCCATTTTGACTAGTTTCATTCGTATCTCGTATAACTCAAAAATGATTAGCCGTAAAGTTTTGAAATTTTCTACATGGGACTGCTATAACATTTAGTTGTGCACCTCTATTTTTCATTGCAATCGGCAGTGCCAAAAGGGCACTTTGCTGGAAGAGATTTTTGAATTTTTTGCATAACCAAAAATGTTTTGTCGTAAAATATTGCAATTTTGTATGTGGACTGATTGGAGGATCGGACCTGTTTCAAATTAAATATTTTTTAAATGAAGTGCAGCAAAAAATGTGTATAACTTAATAAGTGTACAAGGAAGTCTTAGATTCATTGATTAACCGCCTCTCAAAGAAGACCCAAAAAGAAACCGGTCAAAATTGATTAAATTTTTTAAAGAAATCAAACTGCATTCCAGTTCTTTATTTTATTTTCCTGTAAATAAATAAATGAGACAAAACATTGATAATATTTTACCTCTAATAATTGTTCAGCCATTCCTTCTACTGTTAGAGCCAAATCTTTAAACCCAAGTTGTAAGACAATAGCATGGGCGTCTAAATGGGAAGCTAGAGTTTCTAACGGAGTAGCGATACCTTCAATACCTGGGATTAAAAGAACTCGTTGTTTCGTAGCTGCAGTTGCTTTGCTTGGAAGAACAACAACAGCTTTTGACGCGTTTTCTTCTTGCCCGACAGCTTTAACAATAAAGTGCATTCCCATTGCTGCAAGATCTAACGACTCTTCCAAAAGTGGTTCGGTGTCCTGATTAGTTGGTTTTGTCTCTCTCTCAGATTCGATTTCTTGCAAGCGGGCAAATGTCATCGATCTGATGTCTTGTGGAGTGAGGAACACTTCGAACTCTCTTTCCAAGGTTTGTTTGATTTCCACGGCCATGATGGAGTCCATACCGAGTTCGGCAAGGCTGGAATGTATGCTGACTGTTTTAATATCTCTGATTCCGAGAATGTTGAGGACTGCCTCGACGATGTTTGAAGCTCCACCATCACCACCACGCTTTTCTGCCACTAACATACTGGCGCAAATGGTTTCTGTGCTGCATAAGAATTGATCTAAGACGGACAAACAACTGGAGATGCGTTGTTGTAAAGTACCGCCTATTACAAGTTCTGTGTCATTGTCCATCATATCTGCTACCAAACCAACCTGGAATATTAAATAACATAATAATCTACAGCTACCAAATCACCTACAGATTTTTTATCGACCGCCTTTTTTCATTTTTTGAAATTATAATACAGGTTGCTTCAATGAGTTTGCTCATTATTGGTATTTTGTTAATTGGGCAAATGAAGTATGTGAACAAATTTTGATTTTTTAATACAGGATGGTGACTCGAACACTCAAACATAGGGATTTAACATGTAAAATAATATTTTCGTCATTTTCTGCTTCCCTATTTATTTTCAGTAAAAAAGCTTCAAATAACAATTGTAGAGCATAAAATTCTGCACCTGAATCAGTTAGCAAAATTAATATTACAAGCCTTGTAAACTCAGAAATTAAGTATGAAAATGACGTAAATCACCCCAAAAATAGCAGTAGCCATGGAATTGAGACAAACATAACAAATGTTTAACGGTTTATCTATCAAGTTTGCTGCATTACTTTATTTTTATTATTATTGGTAATTACTGTTTTATCAAGTTACATAAAAAATATAGCAATTTTATTTTGTTTTTTGTTTTAAATTAAATAGTATATTGTGCAACAAGTGCAGAAAGTCGCTTATTTCCTACGAGGTGTGAAAGTTTCGGCACAAGACGAAGTCGTTACTGTTACAGAATAAAAATAAATACCCGAAAGCTATTTGACATAAAAAACAATATGACGTACGTAATCTCACAAAGAGTACCTTCACGCATGCGCAGTGTTGACAATTATTGTAAGAAATGACATATCCCAGACTGCACATGCGCAGTGTTGGGAAATACTGGAGAAATGATTTTTCACTCTTTAACCTACGATTGTGTCTCACAGCCTACTTTGAAACCTGTACGAAAATTGAAAGTTGGTATCATTTTCTCGAAATAAAATTAGAATACTGCAGTGAATTCCTCGTTAAAAAGTGCCTGAATAATGTGCAGATTAAAATAATTTATATTGAAATAAAAAAAAATTATACAAAAAACGAAAATTGGAAAATTTATATTTTTTTTTATATCTAGTCACTCATGCATTTTTTGGGAAAAACGAAAACTTGTATAAAATAACCCCCAAATGAGGCAACTTATGCTTAATTTAACCGACTTTGTATCTCTTATAATTCTCGAGATCTCTTTGCTTAAACAGTTTTATTGGTCACTCTGTATTTTACTTACATCTCCAACGGCACCCCATTGAACGGCCAAAGCTGGGAACCCATCTTGTTTTCTCCTCTCGCAAATTCTTTCCATTACGGAGTTAGACATTCCGTAATTACTTTGCCCTGCGTTTCCTCTTCCACAAGACACGCTCGAGAATACAACAAATTGGCTAAAAAATAACAAACAATAAAAACTACCAACTAACGAAATGCCACAATTTACCTTAAATTGGGACACAATTCTCTGCTGAGTTCATCAAAATGTCTTGTTGCAATCGCTTTAGCTCCAAAGCTGGTTATAAAATCTTCAATAGTTTGATTGCTAATAATTGCATCTCTTAAGACAACAGCAAGGTTGAAAATTCCTGCAACTGGACCGAGTTCTGTTGCTTCTTCGATCACAGTTTGGCAGCCTTCGTATGTTGTTATGTCTGCTGTAGATACTATTACATCTACACCATAACTTCTCCAAATTCTACGAAAAATTAATTGGAAAATTTGAAGAAAATCTTTTAAACAAGACATGTAACCAAAAAAAGCTGGATAACGGTTAACCGATATTAAGAACGTTGTAATAATAACGTTTTTTAATAGGAAATCGGTTTAAAAAATTCTCTTAGAAAGTATACATAAATTTTATATGTACGAGATTTTTTCCGCTATTTAACTGTGACGTATTATAATCTCTACAAAATAGGATAGTAAAACTCACAAAAACATTTTATTTTCATTAACAACAGGGAGAATTCAGTTTTTATTTTAAATATAATTACGAATATAGTTATTCTCAGAGTTTATTATATATTTAATAGAATAGTTCTTTTTTTCTTGTTTTGTACGTCAAAGGCTAAAGTACGTCACAAGCTAATTTAAATTTGTATGGAATTTATAGAAATTTATTTCTTGGTTAAAACAAAGATCAAAAATTTTGTTATTTGCAGAAGCTATATCACAAGACCTCCTGATTTTATCGATAAACATTTATTTATTTTGCACTATTTTCTTTTTTCCTTAGCAACAAACGTAAAAGCAAACTGCGTTAATGTCAGTCATTTAATTTGGTAAAAAGAAAATAAAATGCATACCTAAAAAAATATCTGAGATAATCAGAGAGGTCCTGTGGTATTTGGTGAGATAATTTCGAAAGACAACGCAAAATTAAAATTTATTTATTAATATTTTATATAAACAATAACTGTTTATTTACTTGGCAACAGAAATTTATCGGGTAACGGAATTTTATCTTAAGTAATATAATGAGAGTCATGAATTCATTGGTAAACTTTACGAATAGTTGTTACGTAGAAACAGACAAACTAGTGCAAAAAATTACATTTAGGTCAGAAAAGCGAAGCTGGAGAGATTTAAGAATCATTTTTGACCCGAGTTGTTACTTCATAGGTATTGAGTAAATTTTACCGATTAAATTTATAACTCGAATTATATTTATTTGATTATTTCTCAAATGAGAACGGATTAAACATAAAATATGTCATGTCAACAAAATGTAACAATGACGATGCTTCTGTGGTTTTATCAATTTTTATCACTAAAGAACTGCCTATTTTCATCAAATGAAGCATTCTGATTGGGTGAAAATGACGTATGTGGTTAAAAATTAGTCGTTGAAATTTATCAGCCTTAAAAATATCGGTAAAAATTACAGTTTTACGCTGTTTTTCGTTCAAAATATCGGTTACTGTTTTTTTTTAATCGGTAACATGTTTTTAAATAAATCTTACTTTATTCTCATGGCTTGATAACCTGTAGAGATGCCCCTTCTAGAAGTAATTACTAGTTTTTTAGCTCCTCTAAGAACTAACCAGTCCACTAACTCTAATCCAAAACCTCCTAAACCTCCAGCAAGGATGTAAGAATAATTCGGATTGGCATAATATCTCGGCACTGCTTTTACTAATCTTCTGGATGGCTCTGCAACTCTTTCCTGCTCCTCTTCGCGAACTTTTATTAAAATTTTTCCCATATGTTTTCCAGTGGCCATATATCTAAAGGTTTCTTCAGCTTCTTCTGTAGTGAAGATTTGTCTGAATATCGGTTTGACAGCATCATTGTCGATATGTTGTTTAACCAACTCGTTGACAACTTTTTTGAAGGAGTTTGCAGTGTAGAAGAAAGTGTCTAACATGACTCCATGGAAAGATATTTCATTTTCAAAGGCACTTAATGGTAGAGGGTTGTCTCTGGATAGATCGAATTTTCCAATTTCCAAGAACTTTCCACCACGTGCTAAGCAACGAACTGTAGCTAAGAGTTTCTCTTCAGCAAGAGAATTCAAAGCTAGATCTACTCCTCTACCATTTGTTTCCGTCATGATCATTTGTTCGAACGATAAATCTCGAGAATTACCAATTTGGTTATCTACAAATTGTAATATAATATGAAAAATAAACTGCAGTAATATTTTTTTTACATATAACAAGAATAGGGTAATATAATGTTTTAATAATTACAAAAAGACAGATATATGAGTAGAGAAAGTGAGAATAATTATAAAATATTAAATAAAAAATAACTTCAGCATATTAAAATGAAATATTATTATGAGAGTGAAGCTATAAAACCCATAAAACTGCTACAGAGCTGCATTTACTTTTTAAAATCAAATAGATTTGGACCAATTATTATTATAAGTAAAAAAACTTTGAGATTATCTGGGGATGAGGGTTACTTAAAACGAATTACATTCTTTTAAATTTGCAAATTTAGTAGATTAACTACCCTTTTAGCCGGTAATATTAACTGTAACAAAACCATATTTACTAGTGTAGTTTCCTTCACGAAAAACCACAAAAATTATTTAAATTTTCAGGGGATGACAGCTCTCTATGCCCCTCAACAAAAATGGCGGCGATTCTGTGACATCATTCTGAAATGGTCTATATCCAGCGCAGAACTCATCTCTTATTTCCCGCACAATATTTGTATGGAAAATGGCGTGAAAGTAGTAACAAATTAATGGGTATATGGTATGAATGTATCTTACCTTTAATTTGAGGCCAGTTCTTTTTGATAAAGTCTCGTTTTTCCTGGCTACCGACTGTAACATAAACGGTGCATCCGTAAAAGAGTGCGATGTTTATAGCAGCTTGACCAACTCCTCCAGTGCCGGAATGAATCAAAACACTCATTCCAGGTTTCATTTTCCCTTGGTGTACAAACGCATACAATACAGTGCCTAAACACAAAGTAAATGTAACAAATTTCATATTTTAATCACAAATATAGTACCATAAACAACAGGGACTGTAGCAGCTTCTTCCAAAGACCACTTGTCGGGCACATCCCAAATAAGCATTGGATCTGCAGCAACTAAAGTTGCATGAGCCATATGTGGAACCATTCCTATTACCCGACGACCACTGAAATTTAAAAATTATGCTTTAGAATCAGCTTGAAGTTGCATAACAAAATTTTGATGAATAACCGCGTTTATTATCCAACAGAAAATGGTAGAAATATATATTTAATCGTTGTATTACATCGAGAAGAACAAATTTATTGCACCACAAGTGATACGTAATTTTTCAAAGGAAATACTTTTTAGATTCTTACTTGATAAGAATTATTGCTGTCATATTTTCTAATAACGGTTAATAAAAAATTTATTAAAAATATCAAATACAAAATCAATTGTTTGATTAATGATTTTTGAGTATGAGTATGAGCATGAAGCTCTGCATCTTTTTAAATAAAGAAAATTAAAAAGTCTTTTTTGTCCACGGTGTATTTTCTGGCAAATTACGTTGTTATGGGAAATACATATAATTTTTATATATCTCTGAAATAATAAATCCCGTTTAAATAAATTATTATAAAAAAATTGTATTATGTAGTGTATTTTGCAACAAGTGCAGAAAGTCGCCAATTTCTTACAAAGTCGAATGCTAGAATTACACAAGGTGGAAAATATGTGATTCTGGACTATTGACACATTATACTTTTTTTATAGGTAAAAATTTTGACAGAATTTTTGTATTGAGATCTAATAAAATAATTATTTCTATAAATATAAAAGAACTGATTTCTTAGATTTTAATCCACAATTTTGGGAAATACACAAATTTGAAGCTTTATACGTATAGTATAAGGAAAGTACGAGTTTCCATAGCGGTCGTAGAAAATAGTATACTGTGCAACAAGGGCAGAAAGTCGCCAATTTCCAACAAAGTGTAAAAATTTCGGCATGAGACGAAATCGCGTATTGGAAGGTGGGAAATAAATGATTCTGTACGAGTGACACACTATAATTTTTCTACGACCATACTGCTAAACGTTGCAGAACAAAAATACATGCACGAAAGCTATTTGACTTTAAAAACAATATAATAATGATCTTATCTGCTGTAGTATTTAATTTTGAACAACTTTGTACTCTTGTAGTTTTGCTCTAAATCTATCAGAAGTGAGAGTATCCGCCATTTTCTGAAATCGCATGTTTTATGTCCTTTGTTACGCGTTTCGTTGCACATACTGTATAATGTGAAAAAAGTGGCACTTTCTATAGTGGTCGTAGAAAAACTACACTACCGCACAGCATAATTACACTTTTTTTTAACATATTTATAACTTACTTTTGAAGTCTGCCACTGAATTCCAAACCCTGGACACATTCTTGTTCAAATCTTCCTTTCGCAACAACTTCTGGTGCGATGCGGCCGGTTGAGGTCATAATATCTCGGAAATTCAAAGCTGAGTAGTAAACCTTAAAAATACATGTTTAGTTTTATTTACTTTTGAATATATAAAGATATTCTTACATTTGCTAATAATTTGTTACAATCGAATTCTGCATCAAACGAAAGCGGACCTTGCAACCATCTCAAACTTGAAAGATCTCCTCTGACAGTCACATTTAAGTAAGCGTGCTCAACATCTACATTTTTCATCTCGTCTAGGAGCAAGTGTTGATAACCGCCCCAAACTCCGTTCTTGAAAACGTTGAATGGGATTTGCTTTTCAAGTTGCCTTGCATAAAATTCATTATTCGGATCAAATGCTGGTGCGTCTTCATCCATAATAAAAACGTACGAGATGTTTTCTGTGCCGGGTTCGTTTCGCAAACAATTTGCAAAACCGATTATTCCGCTTAGGTCATCATGAGAGTAAACACAGAGGTTTGGATCAGTTTTAACTGCGTTTTGCAAAACTGGAAGCCATTCGAATTTGTTTTCTTTGTCGGTTACATCAATAAAAGTTTTAATTTTAGTGTCTGTCTTTTTCTTTAACAAAATCAATCGTTCTGATTGTAATTTGTGATCTGCTATTATATTAAATTTACTTAAATCTGTTTCGGAAAGGTCTAGATTTAGACTTTCACGAGCAAGAATATATCCGCCTTTTAAAATCGCGTTTGAAGCTGCTTGTACAACTTGAGGTCTACTTAAAAGATTTGAAGCAATCACCAAATGACAATTAGTTTCTGCTATGAGTCTCTTATCAGAAACAGTAACTCCGCTGACTTCAAGTGTATTTGCAGTTAAAATATTAGCATCTGGTTGTTTTAAAGGCAAATCGGCTAAAGAATTAATAATAATTGGTGATAATAAATTAGAAATGTCTGGCTCAGCTTCCTCTAAGAATTCAGAAGTTTTGAATTTTTGTGTAGTTGTAAAACATCCCACAACTATGTGTAGAAGAATACGAGTTGATTGTGCTAAAGATAAATTGGAATTTTCAAGAGCGTCTGGTATAAATTTATAAGTTTCTAAAACTGGTTCTCCTAATATTTTCTTGCGGGCAATTGCACTGGCATCCAAACCGCGAATTTGAACACCGCCACAACTAAAATAAATAACATAAACTAAAAATATTTAACACTACAAAAAAACTTACCAAATAGTTTTAAATTGTCTGTATGCATAAGCTGGAATAGTTCCATTTTCAGGTAAAGATTCTATGATTTCTTTCTGCTTTTGGACATCAATTACAAGTTTTTCTATTGATGTTGGAACAAATAAACCACGGGTGTCTACTTGCAAGATTTGTAGTTGTAATACTGTGTCCATAAATGCAACCCAATTGTCTTTCCAACTAATTTGACCTACAGTAGCTGTTGTATCGCAGGATTGCAAACCACGGAAGAGACCACTAAAATTAAATTATGTATCTTACATCAATAGATCTGTAAGCTCATTTTGTACAAATTAATATACAGGTGTAACAGAAATAAATACATTAAATTTAACCAGTTATAGAACTTGTCGAAAGCGTCAACATTATTCTTTTCGAAATCTATTTTTTTAGCATTTTTCTTCCCCCTAAATGGGGTCCTGAACTATTTTTTTAATTATTTTTTTGTAAAAAATGTATTACCTGTAATTGTATCCTCTTAGTCTCAACTCCTTGTATATATCTTTTGATTGAAGAGGCACATAATAATCCTTCTTTTCTGGTATAGGTATCGGAAAATCTTTAACTTCTGTACTAATATCATCAGGAACGTAAATTCTTCCTGTCACAATAGCTGTACCTCCTTCTATAATCTATAATTAAACATTATGAATGTAGAAGAGAAAAGGTTTTGTATTCATATCGATTTTGAAATTTCGATCAATTTGGATGTCCACGAATTAATTTGCTAAACGTTTTGACTATTTTTAACGCGATATTTGTCGGTTCGTCAATTCGGATGCATGTGTGCACTAAAGACTATTTCAGCTGAATGAATTTTAATTAAACTTCATATATAGTATTGACATCAATGGTACAAGTTGATCAACGTTTAGTAAATATCGATCAACTAGAAGAAACAGTTTATTCTTGTAATTTTTAGGGCCGCTTTTTTCACCTCATTATAATATTGCATCGAAATTGATGTAAGTTGTTAAAAATATACGTTATTTACTATTTTGTTGCGATTCTTTCCTATTAATCGATGTTTAAGTTAATCAAAGGTGAAACAATCGGCTCTTAGTTATTTGGCGAATATTTCGTAACATATAAATATTTCGAAAAACAATATTTGAAGAAAATTTTTGTAAAATATAGAAATAAAAATATATATTTGAAAAAAATGAAAATAATAAGATACTAGGATTTATAGAAAACGATAATTTTTACAATAATGGATTATCTCCACATTTTTTAAAGAAATTCGTATATTATATTTTTCATATTTTCATATCGGTTTTAAGACAAATAAGCGAAAAAAAAATTGTTATAAATTCCAAATAAATTAAACTTTACTCGTGACGTACTATAGCCTTTGACGTTTCTACAGCGCCACAGTGGACATCTTCGGTATCACAAAACAAGAAAAAGAGACTACTTTATAATAAAGTCTAAGAAGAAGAATATAACTACAATTATATTTTAAAATAAGAACCGAGTTCTCCCTGTTGCAACGAAAACAAAATAATTTGATTGTTTACAAACGACACTTCCATTTTATGTCTTTTTCGACAGAGGCTGAGGCTATCATACGTTACAGCTACATAGATGAGTTTTAATAATTACTTACTTCGAAGTTTCCACTGACCCTCTGCACCATTACAACAAGTAGAATTCTTCCTTCTTTTGGCACATTTGTCGCTCTGTGAAACTTAACATTTTCAAACACAACTGGAACTTCTGTATAAACCTGACCCCGAACCATGCCTATTGTTTCCCAAATTAAAGTTAAGTAACCAGTCGCCGGATATAAAATACGTCCTGCAAAAAAATACATATTTAACGGAACAAAAAATGCTGTAGAAAATTCTCACCATCGATGCAATGTCCAGCAATATATTGCGTTTCATCTTCCGCAAGTTTAACATAAAGATTTCTTTCTCCAGATTTGATTTTGTCCAAAACTTCGAATTTAGTAACAAACCAGTCTTGTGTATGGTCCCATTTTATTAGAGAGTTTATCATTGGAGTATTTCTACTAACAGGGAATGAAATCTTTGGATATATTCTTTCAATTCGTGGATTGAATCCTGCTTTGTACAATCTGAAAATATTTTTAGCGTAAAATCAAAACAGAAGTTTGATTTATAATATTACCTTCCAATGACTGTTATCAAATAGTTTAAACTGTTTTCATTTTTATCTAATGCAGCAATATGAATACTTTCATCGTAAATAGAACGTTTTAATACATTTTGTAGCACACCATGAGGAGAAACTTCTAAAGTGACTGCATTGTTAGGAACAATTCTGTAATTTTCTTCAAAGTTTACTGGTCTGACTAAGATTGAGCTCAAAAATTCTGCAGAACATGAATTATCGTCAGTTTGAACCGACGATACCCATTTTTCAGATCGATTTGCTGGTTTTGTTATTATAGGTTTCAAATGTTTTAAAACAGATGATGCTAAAAACAAATATTTAAAAACAAAACACTCTCTTAGTGATTTTTGTTACCTACCAATTTCTTTAACATGAGAAGAATGATATGCCACATTTACATTTAATTCATCATAAGAAATATTTTGTTTGTACAACTTTTGGATAAATTCGTCAATTTTATTTCTGGGTCCAGATACGACACAATTTCTTTCGGAGTTAACTGCAGCTAGCTCTACTCCCGGTACCAATAAATCTTGAACCTAGATATGTAAAATATTACTATTTTAATTTTGGAAAATTGAAAGGCTAATATATGCGGGAGGTAAGGTATTATAGGCATCGAGTATCTTTGTAAGAAATTTAGAGTTGTTTGAATGTATGTGTGCCTAACTATAGGAACTTATTTTAAATGAAAAAAAAAAATACAAACAGTTTTTGAAATTAAAATCTTACATAAATGATATACGTTTTTCTAGTCAGATCAGATCAGATCAGTTGGATCAATTATTCAGAGCAAATAGAACTTTATTATTGTTATTTTATCTGCCAAGATATAAATATAAAGATATAACAATTGAATTAATCTCTCTGATTTACCTCACCGAGTTGGTTACTTAAGATCAATACATTCAGTAGAGGAGATAAACTGATCCAGTTAAATGGAATGAAAAATAAGTGATCCGGATTCAAAAGTGTAAGTTAGATTTGACCACTTTGTTTTATAATTCGACAAAGTGCCCCTAATTTTTTTTTGACTGATACACTGGGTTTGAAACAATATTTTCAGTATGTTTTTGTTTTCAAAATATTTAAAATTGAAAAATAGATCAAAATCAGTTTTTTGCTATAATCTAGTGATCTCTAAAAATTTAAAAAATAAAAATTCATCTTAATATTGCCCTTGTGGGCGCAAAAAATTTCTAACCGACTTCGACTCTAGAATACATGAAAATCGTTTGAAAAAATAGCGGGAAATTTTAAATAGATGTCAAATTTAAATGTGGACCTATTTCTAACCTAATATTTTCGTACGATTATAAAAAATAAAAGTATAAATGTATGAATGTGGACAAGACGAATGTGACTTTGAATAAAAAGTGTGAATTTTGATTGTTGCATGGATTTATATCGAATTTCTGCCAACCTACACCAATGGAATTACGATTTTACGTACTTTTGTTAATGCTGCATTAACAGAAACCATTACTCCGCTTGCATTTCTGCAGTGATCAGCAGCTTGCCCTAAATAATACGAACTAAGCAAAGCTTGTTCTAAAGTTAAACAGCCATCAAAGTAAGCGCAAGCAATTTCTCCTATAGAATATCCAATAACTCCAGCTGGTTTCAAATCGATGTATTTGAAAAGTTCTACTAAAGCAATTTGAATAGAAGTAGTAGCAACGAAAATATTGGTCTGTTTTGCGAAAACAGATGCATCTTGCTGGGTTATAAGATCAGTAATGTTTATACCCTTAGGAGAAAGAATTTGATGACATCTAAAAGCATTAAATTTAATACATCGTTTTGATATATTATAACAATATTATTACTTTTGAATAATACCAGCAAAAGCAGGTATTTGCATCAAACTTGTTGCAATTCCAAGCCAGTGACTGCCTAAACCACTGAATACAAACCATAATGGTTTCTCATTTGCATAATATTCGAATTCGCGAGACAAAACACCAGTTTTGGTAAAAACTGCAAATCCACGATAATGATGAGCTGGTATATCATATCTGTAAAATAATAAAATAATATTCTCAATAAAATGCCCCTTCCATTTTGTGACGCCACTGCTAAATTTCGTCAAATATTTTTTTTTTGTTATTTATACATAAATAGTTATATAAAATATAAAAAGATATTGTATTTTGGAGTAAATATAATATGAATATAATATAAATAAATATAAATAGTCACATTAACCTTATTTTCTTTTGACATAATACATAGGCGTCGTACAAGCAAATTTAAAGTGAAAAAAGTTTGCAATGTCAATTGAATATTATACCTATTTCATATAAAATCAATACAAAACGAGAATAAAAATCATATTACATTTACAACGTCATGCAATTTGAAATACAAATGAAAATGTAAAAGTATTCATAAATATTTACTCCTACGTAAAACTACGTCAATGAGGTCTCCTCCTTAATGTCTAACACGCTTTTGTTGATCGGTTTACATCTGTTCAGAAAATTGTAAATTTAAGTATAAAGAAGTATTTTAATAATGGATTCATTGCAAGAAAAAGTATATGAAGTTACAAGCGTAATAGAGAAAACTGTAGATGAAGAAATCAATCGCCTGGAAAACTTAAAATTGAGTGATTTTGAAAAACTTCGAGAAGAACGATTAAAAGCTTTGAAAAAACAAGATGAACAGAAAAGGAAATGGCTGGGGCAAGTACGTATTTAACAAATAACAAAAAGTATTTGTAGTAAATAATAAAATTGCAGGGACACGGCGTATATTCAGAACTCCCCGAAGAAAAAAATTTCTTCGATGTGATGAAAACTTCTGAACGGGTAATCTGTCACTTTTATCGTGACGGTGCAATGCGATGCAAGATTGTGGACAAACATTTGAAAATCTTAGCTTCGAAGCACGTAGAAACAAGATTCGTATCTTTAAATGCACCCAAGTGCCCCTTTTTAGCTCAAAGGCTAAAAATTGTGATGATTCCTACAATTCTCGTCATTGTTGATCAAAAAGTTGTAGATCGTATTGAAGGATTCACAGATCTTGGTAACCGAGATGATTTTGATACAGACATAATGGAATGGCGTTTAGCACAAAGGAAAGGGATAAATTATGATGGAGATTTATTTGAGCCTCCAACAAAGAACAAGAAGGCAAATATGACAGTTTTGAAGAAGAAAACCATACGGGAAACTGAATCCGATGACGATTCTGATGGTTTATCCGATTAATTACACGTCACACATGCGTTACTAATCAAATAATTTGCACTGTTTTTATATTCCAGAATATATTTATTTCCTTTTTTTAATAAATTTTGAACTAATTAATTGGTTTTATTTATTTTTAATTATTAAAATCAAACTTACTTGAATACTTCGTGTAAAAGTCCGATATATTCCGTATCCAAAGGCCTGGAAGCAACATCATCTAGAATGGAATGAATTGCTTCTTCAGTTCGTCCTGAAACGTAAACTAATCGCGGTAGATCATCGTTGGGTAATCCCTGATTGACCTTTTCTTTGGTATTGGACTTAAGTAGTATATGGCAATTTGCACCGCCAAAACCAAAGCTGCTAACAGCAACATAACCCCCCTTCCAATCCTGAACGTCTGTTACAACTTTCATTCTTCCGTCATTCAAAGATTCGATTTCGGGACGAGGCTCTTTAAAGTTTATATTTGGGATTAGTTTGCCTGCCTCCATAGCCAATATCACCTAAAGAGAAAAGGGATACTTAATTGTGGGTTCGGACGAACTCATAATTAAATACAAACAATACATTCAAGATTTTATAGATTTTTGTTAAAATAATTTTCTGGAAGACATTTTTTGTACAAATTTACATTGAAAATTAAATAATAATGTAAAAATTGTTATAAAGTGTTAAAAATTTATAAATAAATAATTGAGTTAAAAAAAATTGTATCCCTATGACATGTGACGTCATATCCCCTACTGGAGAGTAGTTTGTCTTTCGCATTTGTTCAGTATTAGTATTGTTTATTTTTCGTAACAATTTATTCGCACAGTATTATAATTTTTTGCAAAGTTACATTGCTAAGTAAAAAAAGTATTGCTTTATTAAAATTAGATATACAAAATATTGAATCTTGATAACTAATTCTATTATTACGTATTTAAATATTTGTCATAGTAATTAATTCACTCTCTATGTTACTTTATGTTTGGCCGACTTAATAATAATTTCTATTAGTAAAACATTTAAATGTTCAATAGATATAACAGGCAATAGGTTTATATATAGAATGTTCAGGAAAATAATCGACACCTAAGTATAAAATTTTTAGCTATATTTATGATATTTTCTATAAATAATAAGAATTTATATTGCGAAGTTTGTTAATTTGTCGAAATAAAACTTTCTTTTTATTTCTTTTATTATTGGTTAGTTTAAGTTAGATGTGGTTAGGTTAGGTTAAGTTAGGTTTGGTTAGGTTATGTTAAGTTAGGTTTGGTTAGGTTACGTTAGGTTTGATTCCTAGATCATACTTTACTTTTTTTTTAAATCGCCATTGGTATTTTTAACATGCGAATAAAATATTCGTCGATCATATAGAGCAGAGTTATGAAAATATCATTATTACACAGTGATACTTCTACCGATCGTCAAATTTTTCTACTAGGCAAAAAGTAATGAAATACTAAGAATGTTATATTATTTTACAATGCATATCATAAATATATACTTCTAATATCTACTTACCAAATTAATATTATACATAGCAATTTAATTTATTTACTTTAAAAAACACTATAAAATAATCAGCAAACAATTTCAAGCCTAATATTTGTTTACTTACCTTTGTAACTGAACATAAACCAGAGGCAGGTTCGCTATGCCCGATGTTAGACTTTACCGAACCAATCATTAAAGTACTTTTACGTTCCGGAGGGCAAAATATTGTTTCAATTGCAGTTAATTCTTCTGGATCACCAACTCTAGTTCCTGTAAATATGTTATTAGTATACTGCGCTTAATTTCAACTAGCAACTTTGTCGTACATTAATCCTCAAATTGTTTTCGTATGCTTAAGAAATATTAAGTGTATTATTTTTGGGGAAACACTTGTTTTACGATAATGTGATTTAAATAAAATATATTGTATCTGAATTTAATTTATATGTTTTACCTGTTCCATGAGCTTCGACGTAACTAATATCAAGAGGATTAACTCCGCATTCCTGATAAACTTCTCTCAGTAGATTTGTTTGTATAATTCTAGATGGGTAGGTGATACCTTGTTCTTTATATCCATCGCAGTTAGTTTTAGTGTGGACTACCTACAAATTAAAGTAATACAATTATGTTCAGAAGAAAATAATTTAAATAAAATAATAATTAATTATTAATCTCTGTCATTTATTTTTAAAAAATGTGTAAAACAAGACGCCTAAAGAATATAAAAGAACTACTATATTTATGGTAGAAAAATGGGGTAAAATTGAATCCCAAACTCCAAGGAAATTAGTGGAAATTATGACAAATTAGTTTAGGGAAGAAATTTTAATGAATGGCGGTTCAAAAGATCATATATTCTATATAACTTACAGGTATACGGACACTACATTGGCGTACTTATTTAGTATAATAAATATAATTTTATTTCATGATTTTATTACAAAAAAATTAGGAAGTCAATATATTATTTTATTTAATAATATAGTAAGTATAATATAAAATTTATTTCGTGTATACATATTTAATAAAAAAAACTTTCAAAGAGTAGAATACTTTTTCCTTTACTGATTTACGGAGACTAATTGGTTTGAATGTATTTGTATTAAATAAACTCTTTTCATACGTACAGAATAATTAACAAGTACTTACTTGCGCATAAATACGACGAGCATCTTTGGATTTTTGAAGAACTACAGCAACTATAGCTTCAGATCTAGTGTAACCATTTGCATCTTTATCGAAGCATTTGCAATTTCCGTCTGAATTTAACACTCCCAGTCTAAGAAATAAAGTTCTTTATACTTGTACTCATTTGCTTTTGCTTTTCTTCCTTACCTAGCAAACTGAAGAGTGACGTAAGGATGTAGACAAAGATTAGTGCCTCCTACAATGGCTGTGTCGCATTGACCGGTTCTGATGGCACGGTATGCGTGTTCTAACGCGTATGAGGAACTGCTACAAGCTGTATCTACTACGTAAGATGGACCATCCACTCCTAACCAGTAGCTGATGCGATTTGCTAACATTGATCGGATGCATCTGCCAAAAATATTACAAATTATTTCCTTATTTCATAATAAAACAAGTAATGGATGTTTCAATAAGATCGTCGATTTGAATTACGCGCCATTTTTTTTTATAAAGTTGGCAACTTTAAAAATTTCAGATTTGCTATCGTGGTGCCATCTATCAATATTGCGATTAGTAAACAATGGGATGCTATATAAAGCGAAATGAGTCATTATTGTTAAAACTCATAACAAAAAATGTACAAAGTTTAGCAGAAACCATTTGTAAACTTTTCGCTCGAAATAATGGTCCAAATAAGTCATCACTTTAAAGATTGATCAAAAAAATTAAGGAAACTGGTTCCTCATAGCGGACTTAGTTTTCATATATAGCCAAAATAATCAAAAATACCCATTTTTGGGTCCAAAATTCTTGTTCCGAAAATAGACCATATTGATAGAGGGCAATGTGTTGATTTCAAATTCATAACAGAATTTAATGATCTATTTTCGTTTCTGAAGATTTTAATCTTAAAGTTGCACCTTAAAAAAAAATTAGACTAAAACGGAATTTTTGGATTATTATATGAAAATGTTTCTGTGTGAAAAATAACCTAAAGAGTTTTCAGAACATTTTTGAAAAACGTAGGAATATTTAAAAACCTTAGGAAAACTACATTGGTTGGAAATTGGAAGTACATATATTTGAAATTAGGAAACATTAATAATAATATTTAGAGCTGATAGTTTTATGCACAAAAAATATGAAACATATGCACATAATGTGCACTATGAAATTATAATTATTTCTACATATTTTTCCAAGTATAAGCAGGTTTTGCAAAAAACATTAAGTGAACCTTTTTATTGTTTAAATCGAACCTACAAAGTCTAATTTATCGCTCTATATGATTTAATGCCTTTTTATTTACATTTTATGTTACATAAAATCGATTTAAATTATCATACTTTTAAAAAGTTACAAAAAATCAGCCATGTTGTGACGTGTGTAGGTTCTTTTGGAAGACATATTTGTTTTTTGATAAGACATAAAAATTAGAAAAGAAAAAAATATGTAAATTAAAATTTCAGATCAAATGTTTATATATATATGAAAAATATATATTAAATGTAATAATATAACACAATTTTATTTCTTGAAATATAATTTTTATTTGGGGTGAAGTTATCCACGCATGGAAGGGGCATGGTGGCTTGTTTGAAAGTTGCTAAAGTGGACAGTGCGTGATTGACAGCATTGTAAGTCTTTTGTGTGCCACTGTATTTGCACAAGATTATTCAATTTGTCAGTTTGGAAGTTAAATCATTATATTTGACGTTTGAAACGAAGTGAAGTTAGGCAAGAACCCTGATACGTCACTTGACAAGAGGAGAAGTGGAGTAATTCAGCCGCGTTTTCACGCACATCATTTTTAATTGCAGTTTTTTCATTATTAAAGACCTCATTCATCTCATGGGTCTAAAAATTCTAACCCGTTCATGACTGACTTTTGCTGTACATATTTGTAGTTGTATCGTAAATAACTATTTAAGTTTTACTGGCTTATTGAACATGTAATTTTATTCAATAAGTATTCATATGTGCACATATTTTAAATGAAAAATTTTGCTCGTTTACATTTTCGCAAGGTGAATCTCAAGTAAATTAAAAAAAAAAATGATTCTTATGGAGTCAGAAAAAAAATACAGAAAATCACGAAATATGCAAGTACATGAATTGTACACAAATATTCAAATTTTGAAAATATACTTAGAAAAAAAGAGGTGCATTTGCATTAAATTAACAGCTCTTATAATATTGATAGTTTTTTCGGGTAAATATAAATGTCAATAAAATTAGAAAAAAATATTTTTTTAGGCGGCTGGTACATAAATTGTTGTTTTTCATATCTGCTGGCAACTTTAAAGTATCAATTTTTATTTGACATCTGTCAAAGTCAAAATTTTTGGCCGCTTGTTTGATCATTATTGATTTACATAGTTCATATTAATGTGATTAATTATTTTAGAATATAATAAAAAATGTAAATAAAATTTTATCTATTCCTTTACAAATATTAATGAAAAAGTAATAAATTTGCGAGTAAAAATAGCGGCCGTAAAGTAAATGCGGTCGTAAAGTAAATGCGGCCGTAAAGTAAATGCGGCCGTAAAGTAAATGCGGCCGTAAAGTAAATTTTGACAAATGTCAAGAATTGATTTTGAATGAAAATTCATAATTTCTTGTTGTAATCGCCTAAAAAATGTTGTGTGCACCTCGGCTAAAAGTTCTTTTTTGCCTTAACTGATTTGTAGCCTCGGCTCAAACTTCGGATTCGGCCAAAAAAGATTACTTTTAGAACCTTGATACACAAATAACTATTTTACAAACCCAGTAAGCGCGTATCCATAAGGCTGCAATTTCTCATAAAACCAAGTCTTCTCAGCTTCAGAAAAGCAAGACCCAACAAAGACGCCAGTTCTTGTTCCTCTCAGTTCTGCCGGGTGCATTCCAGCATCAACTATAGCCTCAAAAGCCTTTTCCATCAGCATTCTAACCATGGGATCCATAGCATGAGCCTGCTTATAATGCAAGCCGAAGAAAGCTGCGTCAAACTTCCCAATGTCGTACAGCTTCCCTCCACGCTTTGGGATCTCAGGGTGCTTGAGATTCCAACGGCGTTCATCTTCAGAGATGAGGTCTTTCTTGTTGAAGAGGTTCTCTCCGAAGTGAGCGACGTTGTGGGAATCCGGGTAACTACCAGCGATGCCGGTAATAACGATCTCTTCACCTGGTTCCGGGTGGGCTAGGATCTTACCGGCGGATAAGTTGCGCTGCTTTTCTGCGTCTGAGGTTGTAGCAGACGGCGACATTCTACAAAAGGTCTCAAGTTAGGAAAGTTTTATATAAGAAGTTTTCAATTATGTTATTAGTGTTATTTGTAACTTTTTGTTCAATCACAAAATTTAGTTTATTTTATGTTCTGCTTACTGTATAGATTTTTAATTTATTTAAAGTTGTAATTGTATTTCGTGGAAACCTATAATTGGATGTATCTGTTGGTTTCCCAAATAAATAAATAAATAAAATAAAAATAAATAAATGTTGTATTAAAATTTTATTTTTGTTCGAACAAAAAATAAATTTTGTTCCGAACAGTGACGTCGCCAGCCAATTTTATTTGGGTGGGTATCCACATTATTAAAAACCAATATTTTCTAATAAATAAATATTATTTAACAAACAAAATTACATTATAAACAACTCTGAACGCGGTTTTTTCAACTTTGGATAAAGTATCGTTTACCTTAACTATCGATTAACAGAAAAATATCGCATCGAAAAACTGTCGTAAGTTGTCAAAAATATACGTTATTTTACTATTTTGATGCGACATTGTTCTATTAACCGATGGTTAAGGTATCCGGTACAAAACTTGAATTATCCGTCAAGTATGTCTTGAAGTAAAGGTGTTTATTACTTTGTCCAAGTACAATTTTTTTCCAATTGCTTTTCAGTATTTTTTATAACAAAATTTGCAAGTAAAAGTTCTTTCGTGTCCTGTCCTTGAAACTAGAATAAAAATTATAATACATGATATATACTTCAGAAAAAGCTACTTTGTATCTCTAATAATTTTAAAAATGAATTATATTTTCTATTTTAATTTAATAGTCGTCCTCGTATTGTTAAAATGTTTTTGGTAAAATTTGTAGCTCGTTTTGTAATTTTTTTTATACAAATCCGTATTGTAATTTTCAGCCAAATGTTTAATATTGTTATAGTTTAAACATACTTCACAGTGAGGATTAAATGAACATATACTCATTAAAAAAAATTATTGTCACTAAACCGAAATTTAATTTCAATTATAATGCTAGGAATGGTAAATATGTATGTATGCATTACTTCTTTTGCAAGTATAATAGAAGTTTCTACCATTTTTTTATAATTTATTTTTAAAGTATGAGGGACACTAGGACTATTGGTGAAAATCCGATAAAAATGTTTATATTAATAAGCAAGTGACAAACTTTTATGTAAGTCATGTAAGTTTAAATTTATATTTATATTCAAATAAAAACTTTGAGAATAGCAGTGGCGCTATTGATGCAAAATTTCAAACCATTACATATAAACAGGTAATTTATGCACTAATCTCGTAAATAATACCGTCACAGATGTAAAAGAAATAATAAAAGTTAATACATAAGGCACAAATTCTAATTATAATTTAAATGTATACAATTGAAGCTTACAGTGATTGAAGGTTATGCCCGTTGTGTTTTTCAAGCTCATTCGTCAGAGTTGATGCCGGGATTTTTCATTTGCCAATCAAAACATTCCCGGTATTTCGGAAGTATGTTAATTATATCATTTTATTTCTTTATTAAGATTTATTATTATGCATATTTTTTCTCCCAACAAATCCTCAAGTCTCAGACTTATCGGAAATTCAATTGGCAGTGTGAAAAATTATAAATGTTAATATTTGATACAAATAAATAAAGTAATGGCGAATTTCACATTCAAAGAAAGATGTAGAAAGTGTCGAAAAGGCACTAATCTCTTGATATGTAAAAAATGCAACATAAGACTTTGTCTAACCGAAGAAAAAATGATTTATTTCTTTCCATAAGGAATAATAAATTTAATGCATATTTAAAACATTATATTAATATTATATGTAATAAGTATACCATATGTATCTTAAATAAAATACAATAAAATTGCAATATTGGTTCATTATTATTATTAATTTACCCGTTCATTTATCAGGCAATGTTACCATATGGATATCAAACCCCTAAAATAATGTACTTAAGTCATTAAAATTAAGATAAAGGGTTAAAATTACCACAGAAATAAATCAATTTAAAATAATAATTAAAAAAAGCAAAGTCTTACAATATTAACAATATCTACTAGAAATTATGTAATCCAATAAATGTCTAATTTTTATAATAAATAAAAAACTTATATTAATTCGTATTAAACTTTTTACAAGTTAAATCTATAAATAAATTTTTATTCTATTATAATATAATACAATCTATCATTGTATACACTACAATTTTTAAAAATAAATTCAAATAGTTAAAAAGTAACTATAAATACTTCATTCTTACAGTTGTTTTTTTTAACTAAACAATAGTAAATGAATATGCTTCTTATTCAAAAATGATAATTAATATTCATATTTCTCTATTGTATGTATGGCGTGATTTCAAATGTATATATGTATTTCTTTTTTAAAACAAAATAGAAAATTACCAAGAAAAACTATTGTTCATATTAAACAGTAATATATTCAACTTGCAACTTTAGTACTAACAAGTTCTTTAAAATACTAAATTTAAAATGTGAGTGTGTACTAATATTTAATGCAGTTAAAGTTATTTTAAACTACTTTATTTTAAATAAATATATATTTATAAGATGGAAATTTAATTCACTTTTTTATTTAAATATGAAATAAACTAGAATAAATAAAACTGCACGTGTTTTAACATGCTTACTGAAACAAGAAATTAATAAATTTAAAAAAAGATATATTTGAAAATATTTTACGATTAAATAAATACCAAGTAATAGTACAAAATTATGAAAGGGCAACAAAATATTTTTTATCCTACACATATTGAAAGTAAGATTTTCCTGCGTGTGCGTGCGCAAGAAAGTAGACATTTGCCGGTCTAGACCTACAAAATCTCACTATTCCCTAGGGAAGAAAAAAAAAACAGTTCGTGTGCGGACAAACAGATGGCGTTTAATGTGTTAGAACTAATAATCAGAATGAAATATGTGAACATGCTTTTAAAATATTGTAACTTTAGATAATTTTGATACTTACGTTAGATTCAATGTATTTTTATTATATATTCTGTAAATAATAGAACATAGTAGTTAACCTTATTTATATGTCAAAATAAAATGTTTGTTTTTTGTTCTTATTATGTTGGTATTCAATTTCAGAAATTTCTTTGAGGTTAAGTTAAATGTCAAATTACATGGTATTCGTAAGATGTTTATATTGTTTTATTATGTTGTGTTGTTGTGTAGGATAAAAAATAGTGTGTGCTACATGGCAGTAAAGTTGTTTTCTGGTCCTCAAGAAGTATCCAGCCTCGACTGTGTCTCGGCCGTATACATATCCTTCGGACCAGAAAAGAACAACTTTCCTACCTAGCAGCACAAATAACTATTAAGTGTAATTTCATTATTTGCCAAATAAATTTCTGTTGATTACAACATAGCAATTTATGAAGAAAACTGTTTTAGTAATTTTTTTTTCTTTCTGACTTATTTCGGAGTAGAATTATCGTAAGAAAAATTAGTAATAAAAAAGAAGAGCAATCAATAATGGTGTATTAATACAAAAATATAAAAGAATAAGAAAATATACTCAGATTTCTATTAAAAATGTATATGAGAAAGAATAGAATTATCGAAATTTCTTTACCTTGCAGTTAAACTTAGAAAACTTAACAACAAGAACAACTAACAGCACAAAAGCTAAACCAATACTGAAGCAAAGTGAGTATAAGTCGAAGAAGTATAAACTGCTGAAGAGAAGTCACCCCCCTAAAGAAGCAGGTGCCCTATTTGAACTTTACAAACAATGGGTTACGTGCACATTGTTTGTAAGTTCAAGATAACTTTTCCCACATTGTACATTCAAACCAATTCAATTCCATTTATTTTAAATGTTATTTACATACAGACATGGATTTAGAAGTAGTAATTTTTTAAATTTATAATTGACTTTTAAATTTATAATTGAATTTTAGTTATACTTATAAATATAAAGGAATTCATGAATATTAGTCTATTCAAAAAACTCATATAATTAAAATGAAAAATTAAAAAATACTACAATTAAACATAGAAATAGTTTCTTTTATGATTGATTGGTAGTATTTGTATATAATAATTATTTTTTCGCACCTCCGTTCCATTATGTCTCTAGTATTACACGGAACTCAAAATAGTTCAGAAATTCTCTGTTTGCCGGGCTAGGCCGGCAAAATGTAGGGATGCCAACTTAAATATTTTACCATTACATTCTGTCAAAATTTTGAATTTTATTTTATTGGAAATACAAATGTTAATTATAAAATTAATAATTGACTTATTATTCATATTACACTCGTGTGGTACCATTATGATTACGTTAATTGTTGAAAAATAATAATTCACATTCGTTTTATTTTTAGGTTAGAACAAATGTCACTAATATTTTTGAATAAAACAAGTAAATTGTTTATATATCCATGCGAATCGAAATGGTGTTAATATAAAAATACTTCATAAAAGTGTCATCGGCGCAAAAAAATTCTGTATCACACGCCCATAAACTCTTCTACGAGATCTCGCATTATTTGCAGGCCTCCTTTTCAGTTCGGCCTGTCAAAATAAGCTCGCTCTCGGAACACTTCAGTTTTTGAACTAATGATACAAACAACTATTGATTCTAGATTGTAAAATGTCACTTTTGCATTCGAGAATAATTCTTTTTTTGCAAACAAACAGCAAAAAAAACCGTTTGACAATGTAAAAGCAATAAAAATAAATATAAATAATAATGTAAAAAATAAAAAATAACTTTAATTTTAATAAATAAATCAGATTGTCTATAAGTATTTAATAGTGTGCTTCTTTCGTTTCTAAGGTGACAAAAAAAATTGTAATTAAACAAAAACCAAACTGTCACGTTTGCATTTTTGATGCATGCAATATCTTGCGTAACTAATTACAGAGACGAGGTTTCTGTAGATACAAAAGAAGCGGCAGCAGAGGTTGTAGCAGATCTACTGCCCAAAAAATGAAAAAATGAGGTACAACAAAAATGTTTAAATATTTTCATGACTAGTCAGGGAAACACGACTTTTCCGCCGCATTTTAGTAGCGAAAATAGTACTTTCGCTCCGGTTTCAGAAAATATTTTTCAATGAACGGTTTTACGTAGGGATACTTGGCATTCTTAGATTGTTTGTTTTTAACAAATTTAATATAATCAAAATATCACGTACCTATATTCTGATGTTATATTAATGGCTAAGTTGGTTTCTAAAAATTAAAAAAAATATTTATGTGAGAATGAATTTGAAAAGTTATGTAAATTAATCAAAATTAAAATTTATTGTGTCACATTTATTCACCAGACAAAATTTTAATTTCATTGAATAGCTGTTGCTTGGTAACTTTACGTGACCTCGGGTGATAAAAACCAAATTACCACCGCATTTCAGGATCCATAAAAAGTGTGATTCCAAAATAAATTAATACCTATATTTATATACTAAGTCAGGAAACAAAACAGGTTATTTAAAGCATGCGAAAATTACAAAACGAGACGTAGGCGAGTTTTGTAAGAGAAGAAGTTAAATAACCATTCAGTTTCCTTTTTTTCCCATACAATATTTTTTCTACTACCGTTTGAATAAATACAAAAATGTATTTGAAATGATGAATTTTTGGCATTTTGTTGACATACAAAATAAACTAAATTTTTGCTTATAAACAGATCGATATTAATAAAGTTGTCATATAAGTTTTTTGAATTGTAAAATAAGAGCCACTGTGAATTTGTAAAAATAATAAGAACTAAATATTCAATTTTTGTAGCTAATGTTCCTATATATGCCTATTTTCTAATTTGATTTCGCGTGAAATAATGATCGTATTATTTCATTAGTGAAATAATGGAATCAATAACCTTGTTGAAATTAGTAAAATAGAGAGTCTTTTGTTAAACGGTAGTAAAAAACCACATTTATGACAGCAAAATTATCTATATCTACATCATTACAATTTGTAAGTAAAAAATTACAATCATGCAAAACGATATTTGATGTAAACTAGAAATGATTTTTCCCAGTTTACCACGTTATAAATTTTTTCTGCAAGAATTATTTAACTTTTATCTAGCATCTTTGTCGTATACGCATGGCATATAGGAGACTTCTTCGCTATCTAGTTATCGTACGTGTTACAGAGGGATACATGCTATCTTCGTCCAACCAACGACAAAAATGAAATAGAAACAGTAGTGTAACCGTAGTAACGGAAATTTCCAAATGTTTAAAAAATTTGAATATAATTTTTTCCTTCATGCCATTTTATGAAGGTGATATTGCCGTAGAAATTTTAGGGTTCATTGTGTTGGTAGTTTCTTTAGTTTAATTTACTATTCTTTTTGTATGTTTCATCCATTTTAATATTTGTATATAATAAACATAATTCTTCCTTTTTCTTTTACGATTGATGATGTGAGTATCAACTGAGGGAAACAAACTTTAGCTAATTTCAATTGTCACGGTTGTCTAGGAGTTTATTAATTTGTCAAGCTAATAAATATTTTAAGATAAATGGCAATTTATTTACTTAGAAAGTAGTATATGTCGCTTTGAAGGAAGCCGTTTTACAAGGATTGTGTAAAATTTGATAAAATACAATAAGTATAAATATAAATGTGAATTAAAAAAAATAATAATATTACTTACCCAAACTGGATCTTCTTAGATTACTACAAGTTGAATTGGGTTTTCTCTGCTGTGATTTAATATGTGTAATATACCATTTTTTATACTTTGCGTCACTTATTCTATAAAATAAACTCGAAATTTAAATTACACATATTAATTAAGTGTAATCTAGGGATTTATGCCAAATATGGCAACCCTGTACGATGAAGTTGGTCACTTGTAACTGTCATAATTCATTTATAATATTATAAAATTTTAATATCCTTCTAATTAGTATTGTTTATTTGGTTTTCATATTTATAATTCCAAATTGTATTAAAAAACATTTTAAAATATTTGAGGTTATCAATTTGACATTTACCAGTTTAACAATATCCGATATTATTAAATCGTTTTCGTTTTTTTGTACACAAAGTATAAAAAAATTATTCAAAACCCGTGTTTCGGATTATGAAATATTTATAGATACGTATCACGTAATTAAAAAAATTCATGAATATTATGAATAAAAATGGATATGATTCATATTAACTACATAAGTGAAACATTGTATATAGTTTCAAGGTTAAAGAAAACGAATTATATAAATAGTAAATATATATTTTACTCTAGATATACACCAATATACAAAAATAGTACAGAACTAAACTTCAATAATACAACTTACAAACAACAAATGCGAAAATCACAGGTTACAGTTAATTAATAAATGCGTCTTTTGTCAAAGCAGCCAAAAATATTTTGGAGTATTAAAACATATACTTCTAAATATTGTACAATTAATTTCCTACAGTAAAATAAGGCACGAAGATATTTGGCATGAAAATTTGCAAACATAAGTCTATGTAGTGAATTTAAAATTCAAATAAACACGAACTGTCAATCTAAGTAGGCAGGGCCGTACTTAGTAGAACTGAAATTAAAGCTATGAGATGTACTTTCAATAATAAGGGTGGCTTTTTTACCCGACAAATTAGGGATTCTTAACGACAAAACATATAACAGCAAATATTTATTTCAACGGTACTAGTAAATACAATATTTATAGTAATCAGAACCATTTTAACAGGTATTTTTAATTAGAAAATATTAATTTTTAAAAAAACGTACACCTTGAGAAAATTAATGCAAAAAAATGCAGAAAGTTGCATTTCCGGTACGAGACGAAATCGAGTGCTGGAATGAAACAAGGTGGAAAATAAATTATTCTGCACGTGTAGTAAACTATCTTTTTTTGTATCCACACTGCTAGAAATTATAAAACAAAAATACACGCGTAAAAGCTATGTGACATAAAGAACAATATGAAGTAGGGACCTTCATGCATGTGCAGTGTTGGAAATTAATGTGAGAAATGATTTCTTATACTTTAACCAATGATTGTGGAAAATATGCAACTTTCAAGCTTTATATAGTAAGATAAGTGCTATTTTCCGTAGCGGTCACAGAAAAAAACATTCTTAAGTTGCTCAAAACCTATAATTAGTACTTGTATTAGTACATTATGTATTCCATGCTATAACCGATAACTATAAAACCTGTTTTATTGAATAATAACCTTCATTTTTACATAATTTTCTATAAAAAGAAATGCATTATTGCAAAATATTGTACTGTTATTTTTTGAATTTAGAATTATTTTCTTAAAATGAATTTTAGTTGTATTTTTAGCCGATAGTCAGTTTTTCTTGTATAACGTTATAAATATTGTTTTTTTCATCTGTTTTATGTCCTGTCAAAACAAGTGCTTTTAACATCAAAAACTATAAATAAACGAATGGTATTTTAATATAAAAAAATATTTTTATTTTTAAGATCAAACCTGTCGTGTTGTAATAATTGTCGTTAAGAATCCCTTATTTGTCGAGCGAATATTCCCTATTTTAAAAATTAAAGCTTGGTAAATTAAACAATAACTTCTTTAATAAAATAAAAACGAATTTTTGTCTTTAATACGTATAAGGCTTTACTAAAAAATAACAAATATTCTAGAGAATAAAACAATAAATAAAATTATGTGATGTTGAATACTGATCAAATAAAAATTAATGGAACAACTTATGGCCGAAATGTTTAACTTTCTGGGTGACTTTGGAGTTCTTTATAGCTGTCGCAATCTCTAGGGACATCTGGTCGAACATGGAGTCCGGCTGCTCGGCATCCAAATGCGTCTGGATGAAGTGGTTGAACATGGCGGTCTCGGAAAACCACTCCAGAAACAGGCGCACGCATTTGGATCTACATGGGTGGTCTTTGATGAACGCTTCCTTCTAAAATGTAATTAATTCCAGAATTACACACAATGCTAAGTTCATGAACTCGCTCAATGGACAATTGAATATTTAACAGTGACCTTCCGTACTTGTTATTAAAATTTTGATTGAGTGTGATTTTATGCTATAACTTCGTTTTTAAACTATAGACTGCACTAGACGAAGTCACATTTACACCACAGAGTTAGTGAAATACTAGTAGTTCTGAAAATAACTGGCTTTAATCGTGAAATATCACAAAAAGAGAAACAAACAACACGTGCCAATTCAACAAGTGATTTCAGTTACCTTTGAGAAGGTTAACTTGAAATTTTGTTTGGTTAAATGCGACTTCATTAAATGGCGCAGCAGCCAATCACAGGCTTTGATTTTCTCACTGGAATTTCTAGTTACTGTCTGTAGTTTAAAAACAGAGTATAGGCACAGAATAGGTTTATACAGAAGCGACAATAAGACAGAGAAACGAAAATTAGAGAGAGACCGTGACTGTGCACAAATTTAAAGGGCTCATTGTTTAAAATCGGAAAGTTCCCTGATATCTTAGAGAGAGATAGGGGAAGAGCACAAATTTAAAGATCTACACAATGCTTCAAGGTCGTAGAACTAGATAGGGGAACATGAAAGGTACCGACACGGAGTGTCGCTTCTGTATGTAACTATTCTGTGGTATAGGTTTATGCAGCAACTAAATTATGTAATTAAATTACTGCACTAATTTACAAAATTAAAATGAACAGTTACAGCTTATATACATAATGGGGTATGTGACCATAATTGAATTTCCGTCTTCGATATTTCCCTTGTCGTTAGAAATACAGCATAAATTTATTAACAGAATTTATTCGTCCACTCAAGAAGCAAACGTCAAATTATTTTCTCATATACAGGGTGCTGCATTACGGCTCGGCGAGAATTGTTTGCCTTTTTTTAAATGGAACACTATATATTTCTATATTTTTTCAATTGTTTTTTATTGTCCTTTATGGACATATAAATTTTGTTTTAGTTTTCCGCGGCGTTGCCAAGTTATTCCGTTTATGCATGCATTGCTTTATAAAGGCATATTGAAGTTATTTTAATAGTAAAAGTTAAGATTTTTTTTTTCTGTGCAACTGTAACTATACTCATGTAATTATACAGAATGTTCAATGAAGCGAATCAAATTTGCTCAATTTCAAACGACCATAACTCGTCATTTTCAAATGGAACACCCTATATTTCATAACTCAGTTGGGTGTCTTTTTGTGTTATCTTTATATGTTATTAAGGGTATCCTACGCCTAAAACTAATAATTTCGGAGATTTTCACCATTTTAAATTTATTTCTAAAAATTAAATTACAAAAATTTTTTAATGTAACCGCCATTCTAACGGAAACATGTTTGCAGAAGGTTTATAAATTAGTAATTTACTCTTCGCAGATATTTGCGACGACAGTTTCAAACGTTACGAATTCTAATCTAATTTTGTAAGATCCGGAGATCTAGCGGACCAATTTCTTGGACCACCTCTTTCATTCCACATATTAGGAAATTCTTCATTTAACTAGTTATTTTATATGAGACCATACATTTTTATTTGCTTATTCGATAGAGAATTTTATTCTGAATTTAATGATATATGATTTGCATACCCTTAGACAACATTTTTTATTTTGAGAATGAAATAAATTACGTAATTATGTCAAGGGCTATCAAAAGCAGATATTCAGACTTTATACTCCTAAACTGTAAATATACAAAGAATTATAAAACTGCTATTTTCAGATATCGTTAAATCGTAAATTCGTTAATGGGGTATGTGACCATAATCGAATTTCAGGGTATAAGTCCTAAAATATAAAATTTACCACTATAATTTCTCATTATAATAATAAATACTAAACATAAGTTTTCAATAATATAGTTATTCGCAATTAAACGTTTTGGAGAAGGGATATGTGACGTCTGATCGTGGAAAATTCTACCACGCTAACGTTACAATATTCTTTTCCCAAATATTTATTTTTTTTCTCGTAAACTACGAATGAATCGATTTCAAAAATATGGGTACTTTATTTTATTATCTAGTATCATATACGTAAAAATTAAAATTTGGTCACATAGATCAATTATGGCTTAATCAGAATGAAATATTTAAGAATGAGGAAGTTTAGCGTGATTGAAAATACGTGTGAAATATTTTTTAACTGTAAATATAAAATATATGAATAGTAATTACAACTCAAAATGTAATTCAAAGTTAAAATTACGTTTCCATTCATTTATAATTATTTATTTATTATCAAATTTTTGTGACGTCACAAGTATTTTATCACTTTTGAAGACAATTTTAATAAAATAAAAAACACTAAACTTTCCATAAGTAAATAGCATGGACTGCTTTCAAATTTCATCAAGTTTCATAAAAAAAGAACAAAAAAAAATAGTGGAGAATCCCATTACCGAAAAGTTATTAAAATATCTGCGTTTTATATAAACCGACATGGATATAGTACATTAAAAGAATGCAACTCGGAAAAATTGATTACTTTTTGTTAAAAAACAATAAAACAACAAATTAAATCAAAAGTATTCTAGTTGTAGTTTATGACGCACTTGTTCAGGGAAAAAGGTCAATAGGTATTTTTTTAAATATATATATTAAAATAAAACAAGGCCGAACTTGAAATACATTATTAAAATAAATAAAATGAATTGTAATGTATTCATTGTTATTTCTATATTGGAAAACGGACAATAAATCGTAATGTATTCGTTTTAAAACAAACAATATGCGTAAATATTAGAATACGGTCTGTACTGATAATAGGATGTTTAAACATTTTTTAAAATCATTTTAATTAAAAGATTTACAACTTTATTTCAAGTAATTAAAACAATTATTTCTTCATATTAAGAGACAAAAAATCTTGCTGCAATCTATCCCTTTTCTCTTACGACGTCATACGTCGTGGTTCTAAACGTGTGTGTACAATTTTCTTGAATTTCTACTGTTGATCAAAAAATATATAGATAGACAAGCCTGCATATTTCTGTGAACCGATGTTTTGAAATCTTAAAATCCCTAGATATACAAAGTACCGCAATCCAACGACAAAATATAACTACACATAACTTCTCTTGGTTTGTTATGTTTTCGGTAAGCCAGAAAGAGAAACCTAGAGATAGATATAAAATGAAAGTATTGTTCGAGCATTGCTCACTAGAGGCGCCCGTGCTTTTATGATTAACATTAGAATTGGAAGTTTTAAATTTATGTGTTTCAAATATAATCAAATCTAACGCGTCATTGACAAAACAAAAACGTAAATAATGATAAATAACAAAAAATAATGACAACTACAGTGACGCCTCTAGCGAGCAATGCTCGAACAATACTTTCATTTTATATCTATCTCTAGGTTTCTCTTTCTGGCTTACCTAAAACAAAACATTCAATAATGATCTAATTATTTCATTAGTAACCTACTGGAGGTAATAACCTAACTGAAATTAGTAAAATAAATCTCTCTTATTAAACGGAAATAGAAAAAAATGTTTTACACATTTACTGATTTTTTTTTTGTATCTATTGAATATAGTTCTTTCAATAATATTTTAAGCGCATAATTTACTACTTTTTAACCATAAATTAATTTATAATTTCATAAATATTTTCCTGGGATTATTGGTCGCAGTATTTTTGAACGTGGCACTATAAAGTATTCCTGCTTACTTTTTCATCATAATATTATATATTCAAAACTTCAATGTCACTTTGTCGTTTGTTCACTTTGTTCAAAATATGTTTTAAATTCAAGCAAGTGCAAATTTTACTCACTTTATATTTTTCAATAATTTATAACTCTCTGTTTATAGGTATAATTAAGAATTCAAATTTTTTGCAGCCATTCTATTTAAATATAAAAGGTTAAATTTGGCTTCTAAATTACATGTTTTTTATATTGTTATACGCATGCATGTAAAATAGATTTATTTTCTTACCTCAAAAACTTTTTGCCCAGAATCCTTTGTCACAATAAACTGTTTATAACAACCGCAAACTTCAACAAACATCCGGATGAACGCATCACTAACAAAAACATTTTTTGTGCGATCATCCGAAGCAACAGTTTCGGAGACGAGTTGGAGAGATGCGGTTAAACTTTTCAACAATCTTTTCGGAATGATCTCATTCTCATCTCCCATGTAACACACCACTGTTGACGTGTCTAAATTAACCGCTATTCCCTAAAATCAAAAAATTATTACATTTATTAATTAAGTATTAAATTTCTATATTTTGTATTTATTGAAACAGGTCAGAATTACAATTTCTAGGAATTTCAAAAGTTATTGAATGCAAATTTTAGTACATGTATTAAAATTTATTTCTGAGTTTTTTAAATATACATAAATATTAAATTTTTGCAGCAATTTAAATGGGTCAAACTTTTTTTCCCACATTTATATGAAAATCACAAGAAACAGAAAAATAACGACTAAATAAAAAGAAAAATAAATACACTTGTATTGAGAGAACAATTTTTTTTTCGTATAATACTATATTTCTTTAAAATTGAATCTATGGATGTGAAACCTGGATCCTCAATAGAATTTTATATATTAAAAAACAACACATGAAAAAATGACATACTTTACACCTAAAAATTAATGCACAAATATCAACATTTTTGACAGTTAAAAAAAAAGTTATTTTATTCAATTTCTATGAGTTCTGAAAAATATTTCATTAATATAAAAAAGTAAAAATAAAATACCTCTGAAAAGTATACGGAGTATCAATATTGGATAGAAAAAGGAACGAAGAAATAAGGAATGAACTGCAACTAACTGAATTAAACATTATTCATTGCTCAAATTTAAAAATTTTTCCGTAATTTAAATGGGTCAAACTTTTTTCCCACATTAGTATGAAAATCAGAAAAGACCAGTTACTTATTTTGATTGACTTGTTTCCAAAATATTTATTTAAATTAACCAGTTAAAAAAAGTAAATTAAGTTTTGAAAATACTGATTTACATAAATTACTTTTATAATGAACATTCGTTGACAACCCAAATTAAATTCTTTCTCTTTGGAAACCATTTAGAAAAACAATTTCAATTTATTTTATTTATTTAGTGATTACCGTTATATTTTAATGAAGTGTAGATTTTGTTTAAATATAACTTATATTAATTTCAAATATCGATTAACTAGATTAAAAAATACATTAATACAATAAAAATTTATCTTAAAGGTATTAGAATATATACTTGGGAAGTTTGGTGTACATGCCATGGAAGTCTTATGGAAGTTTTGAAAGTTTTATAGAAATTTTGGAAGCCTTCTGGAAGTTTTGAAAGTCTTGGAAGTTTTGAAAGTCTTGGAAGTTTAATGAAAATCTCGCGGAAGTTTTAAAAGTCTTATGGAAATTTTGGAAGACTCGTTTTGATATTTCCATGAAAATTTTTTTTCACAAATTTACTTGATTGCACATTATTTAACAACGATTTTTTTTTTAATTTAGATTAGCTTTCAAATTTGCTTTGTATTTTGTATATAATAACCAGATATAGATTAATTGTCAAACATGACATCTGACACTGATAGAAGAATTGAAAATAGCAAGAATTTGAAAAAGGGCAGATATGTGAGAGAGAAAGATGTTATATTGTGACGTACATGTTAAGGTCATTAAAAACTCGAATAACTTAAAAAGTAAAAACTTCTTTTAAACTTTGATAGTACGTATCATACAGAATTAAGATCTGGATTGACTATACGCCAATTAAATTAAATTAAATATAAAAAGGGAAGGAAAAATTGAAATATGTGGACGAATAGAATCAAAGAAATAGGAGACAAAAGAGGAAGAATGAAAATATGCAAAAGATATCACAAATAGAAATGCATGGAAGAAATAGAAACAAAACTAATAGCGTTTTCGATTGGGATTTCCAGTGCAAGGGTGCAAAATTTTCCGTATTCGATTTAGCCAGGCATATTGCCCCCAGTACGCACTCAATGCAATAAATACTGCACCGTCTCTAGCCGTAGTGCAGTTATTTTCGAACTATGAAAGGCGCGATGAATTTGAATCTGGAAGATACCGTTACTTTGCAAACATTACTCGAATCTTCATCTTCAAGAAGTGATGAGGAAAATATTGAAAATATAGTGAAGCAATATCGAAAAAGGCCGAAAGTGAAAGATTTTATCACTGAAGTAATAAACGAATATAACAATCGTAATGTGAGTACTAAATGTAAATATGTACAGAAAAGCAGACTTGTTATTTCAAATGAAATGATTATTTTTAATTCTTTTAAGCATTTCTAGTGCACTGAGTGTTTGGTGTATTCGATTGGGGTAGTTTTACCTGCTCGACATTCGGGCAACCCGAGTGCGACACCAGTGCTGAGCATGACGTCATACAAAAATTTCCGAGCGCACTCAGTGCACACTCAGTGCATTCCAATCGAAAACGATATAACGCTAAACGCTATAACTAAATGGATAAAGTAAATAAAATTAATATTCACCACTTCAATAATTAGAGATATGCAAATAAATATTAAGAGATGAAAGAACTTGAAAGAGTGGCCAAGTACGTAGATAAAGTGAAAGTAAGATAAAAAAATGAATATTCACCTCTTCAATGATGAGAGTTTCTGTGATATGCGAAGCTAACACCCCGGCTATTAGAGGCAGTGGTGCACTTAAAATATCCAACATATTGTTAGATAAAACTGGGATGAGAGTATGTTGCCAGCTAAATGGATACAACACGCTTTGAAGAGCCTCCACACATGATGATAATTTGCTGTTAAACAAAAATTCAGTAAATAAAACTAAAATTACCCCTATCCTTACAATATATAGATGGTGACTCGAACACTCGAACACCCGAACATAGGAATTTAACATGCAAAATTATATTTTCCTAATTTCCTGCTTCCCTAATTATTTTGGGTAAAAAAGCTTCAAGTAACAGTTTTAGAGCATACAATTCTGCATTTGAATCTATAAGCAAAATTGATTTTACGTGCCTTGTAAACTCAGAAATTAGGTACGAAAATGACATAAATCACCCCAAAAATAGTGGTAGCCATGCAATTGAGACAAAAATAAACAAATGTTTAACGGTTTGTTTGTCAAGTTAGCTGCGTTGGATTATTTTTATTATTATTTGAAATTTCTTTTGAAATGAACAATATTACTTTAATTAATTTTGAATTTAAAAAATAAAAATAAAACAAGAATGCTACGATTTTATCAAAACAGTAATGTATGTATGTATGTAACAGTGTAGGTATTCTTTAAAGTTTAGTAGAGTGGTCGTAGAAAAAGTATAGTGTGCTCCTTGTGCAGAATTACCTATTTCCTACATTGTGTGATTCCAGCACTCTCCTTCGTCTCGTGCTGAAACTTTCACACCTCGTGGGAAATGGGCGACTTTCTGCATGTCGCACAATATACTATTTCGTAATAAAAACAATAACATATATTTTCATTTTTACCCCTGATTTTCTTTCTAAAATCAGGCAACCAATGAAATTGCTCAAGACGTATCACGACAAGGCACGTCGTAACAAAATTTAATCTATAGCTCGCGAATGAAGTAATATTAAAATAAAGTATTTTCACTAATACTCATTAACTGATATATAAAAAGGAAATTAAATAAAAATTAATGTTGCATGATCCACTTTAAAATCCCATCTTTAATGATAATGTAGTTAAAATAAATAATGAACTTCCATGATCATGGTCAATAATTTACATTGTTTTAATTTTTTAGAATTCAAATATAATGAAAATGAATTTTGCATGAGTCAACCTTAAACCTTAACATTTTAATTCAACGCTTTACTGATTTGCGAAATAGAAATGAATTATAACTGTCCAAATAAATTTGAATAGTGTTTTTGTAAACATTTCCTACTTTCCTCAATTTCCAAAATTCTATCTTGTCTTTAAAAGTTCTAATTTTATCGGATGATTTTTAGAAATTTTCATCTCTTATTTTTTTCATGCTGGAATTTACTTTATTCAGTTCTTCAAATACATTTTTCAATTCACAAAATTCAAGATTCTTTCTTCTTTTAAAAAATTGATTAGGTTGTTCTACTTTTAATTCGTAAACATGATTCATTACTCATTTTTTGGACAATCAGTTGACATCAGAATGAAGAAGGTTCAAATGCTTCGATCCAAGAATTGTTAAAATACCTACGATGCTAAATATTACACCACGGTGCTGCGGCACTCACTTTGAGAACCACTGTAATAGATCAATCAACTGACAACTGACAGATACATGGCGTACGCGAAAAAATAACCGAAGTGTTCCGAAAGTTACCAGAAATTTTAATAACCACAAAGTAACCGGTTTCAAGATCACGGTTATTTTGGTTAAGTTTTGGAACATACTGTAGGCTATGTATGTAAGCACCTGTGTTTTGTAAACACGATGCCATCTTGCGTCATGCGCTATAAGTTTTTCCGGGAGACTACCGAACACAACAAACAGAGTTTCATAGGAAAAACATTAAATTTATCCTTTCATAATGTCAGTTATTATATACTGTGGATTCCAAAATGTTTAGTTAACTATTTTTCTTAAAAAAGTATATTGAAAGGTCGCAAATTGTCTAGCAGTAATCATGTAGGGTAAATTGCAAAATATTTTCCCACCGAATATCCCTCGATCATTGATAAACGACTTATAATTTTATAACACTTTTTTCTTATATATATCTAGTTCAAAATATAGTACAGATTTTCAGAACTAGTTCTAATGTTGTCCACAATTGTCGTTCTTTTTACTTCTCTAATTTCAGATCTCTTCATTTCACTTTAAACATAATTGAAATGAATGACAAAAACCTCTTTACCAGGTCATAAAGTCGTCTCTTATTTCACAAATAATCCCGTATTTTCTTGATATATAAATTTCAAACAATGTAGTTAACGGCACAATTTTCATGGAAGATGTTTAAATAAATAAGTGTTAAAGATGATATTTCTTACCTTAAACAAGCGCTCACAAAAATAACTTTTCTCTCATGAAGTAACGACCCGAAAGTTTGCAACAAAGTAACAAGATCTAAAGTGTTGAATAAAGTAGTCAGATCTGCGTCTTCTAGTCTTGAGTCTTGAGGTCTAATTAAAACAACGTCCTCCAAAAGAGAGTCGTGTAACAGTTCTTGATTATGTAAAACACATTCACTGGGTTTAGAATCACTGGATTCACTTTTGTTTAAGTTAATGTCTTCGAATAATTGTCCCATGCGTTTATTCATCAGAGGTTCAGAACTTCGAGTATTTTGGTTTTGAGAGTTTAATTTACGATGCACGACATCGTCCGTTGAGTCTGTAGAGTCATTTGAATCGCTATGACTTCTATGAAATTCTTTAGAGTATTTACAGATTTTGGCGAAAGCCTCGTCGTTTTTATTCCCGTAAGTGTTTTTCGGCGTCCGGAAATCAGTTTCATCTGGCTTATTTAAACACCCGTATATTCCATTTTGCATCACTAACCGTTTCACACACTCGACACTTTCCGGAGAAGTAATCTGTTGGTTGTTGAGCATTTCTTCGCAGTTATTAACCACGACACTTCTTAGAAGGCAAGACACGTGCACTCGCTCTCCAGGTTGGGGGAATTTAGAGTTGTAGAGTTCTTTCAGGAAGGTTTCTTGCAGGCCGAAGGGGAGGCCGTGTCTGGATTCCAGTTCTTTGAGGACTTTGTGGTAGAATCCCGGAGCACGCGAGCTGCTGATGATGCAGTAGGTGAGAGGAAGGCAGACAGAAGCTTCTTCGGGAACCACGCGACGACAGTAGCCGTATTTGCGGTCTCCTTTTTCGTCGGTGATGACCAGGGAGTAGCACTGGCAGTCTGTGGATGTTACGTTGGGGGATGTTAGTTTTCCAGACCATTCCGTAGCGTCTGGAAAGCATAGGTGTTCTACCCATGGCGGAACTTCGTACTGCAAAAATAAATACGTATGTTAAAAATCTGGTGTGTCCAACACAATACCTCCCGCCACTGTAGTAATATATTCTATATAAGTTTTTCAATACATTTAATTTGTAGTTTTAAAATTAGTTTGCTATTGCAGTTCAGAATATTTTTAGTTCATTTCATACCTAAAAGTTCCTTCATAAATTTTGTATGACCAATATGACAGCTATTTTTGACGTTACTAAAACCGGAACCACACTTTCTTTGATGCACGCATGCAAATATATTCCTTATATATTTCTTCCACCTTTTCTAATTTTACAATAAAACTACTTCATATTTACTTATGTTATCTTTTACATTTACTTACATCAAATTTGACATCATATGTCAAATTTTGTGAACATATGAATAACTCATCTGTTTTATCGAAATTTCTCAGCCTAAACGATATGTAAAATTATTATAATTTATATATTTTTATTCTATCTAGCTAGAAGTTATATATAAAAGTAATTATGCAGATCGGTAGAAAATTTAAAAAATCTTTATATTTAATAATAACGTAATTTGCGAAAAAATTGTATTAAAGGTATTTTTTGGAAAAACAGTTTAAAGCTTCAAATAAAGTACTACTTCCTGTTAACCAATTATAGTCAAAATCTAATCAGTTCATCATATTTGAATATTAGTCATAAATACCAAATATTATATTTTTTACATGTCTCGTATTGGAGTTATCGTGGACGAAAAATCGTCACAGACACACACACACGCACACACGGACATACAGACATCACGGTAAAAATAGTAAAATAGTATTCTAGGGACCCTAATTCGTGCTCATATGTTGAAAACTCGTACTCGAGAAATCTGACCAAAAACAATACCTCCCTTATCTATATATTGATAGGCGGGAGGTAAAAACATATATAAATCAGTTTTTTAATAACTTTTAAGAAAAAGACACAGAAAAACGCAAAAGTAGCCTAAATTTTTTTTCAAGGTGTCTTCTATCTACACTATCGAGAATTCATTGAGTAATTATTATACAGTACTTCATTTATTTATAAGTCAGATATAATTCATTTTTCAAAAATTTAGTCTTTTCGCCTGTACAAGAATGTATGTACAATAAATAATAAATAAATAAAGGCGTATTCCACTTTCCACTTGGCTCAACTTACACTTTTGAACAACCATTGAAAAATCGACTCGCAAGATCGCAATTTGCGAGTAGAAATTTGTGAGCAATCTAATAGAATTCATTCATTATTAAATGAAGATTCTTTTATTTATTTTTAATTACATTTACACTCTAGTAGTTCTTAATAGGTTTTCTGAAAAATCTACAAAAGATGTGTCGACAATTTTTTTTATTTAGTTGAAGTGTGTTTCAAAATTTGCATAATTATCTAACGCACTAATTTAAAAAAAATATAATCGGTGGTATTCCACAAATTTTTAAGGGCACGAGCGCGTTGCAATCGTTTGGGCCCAATTACTTCAATGGCCATTATCCAGAAAATAGCTTTAATAAGGGAAAAGATGTATTGGTAATAGTATGGTGTTATAAAATATTTATATGATAGAAAACTAATATACTATCTGCAGAATTAATAATTCAGATTTTGGTTATAATTTGATATTTACGGTATGTACTATAAATTATACTTGATGCTTCTAAATTGCAATTGGCTATTGTGATCTACTTTTGTTGCTTTTTGAAATAAAAGTAGTGTACTATCTGTCATTCGCCTCATTTTATCTCAGAAAGTGATATGAGCTAAATTAAGAGTTTTGAATAGTAAAAAAAAAAGACAATTTCGGTAAGCTACAGAACTCTGGAAATCTGTACTATTCCTTCGAACTAGATATAAAACAATGTTATAAATTTAATTGACGTTTCTTTAACTATTTGTTTATAAAAAAATAAAATTTACAAACAAAATATCTTCAATATTATTGGAAATGTTGTTACTAATACAAATAGAATACCAATATTTTAAATTCAATAATGAAATAATTTTGTTGACTGACAGCAAAACATAATTCAATTCTTCAATTTATACTCAGCAGGCAGAACTTTTGGAGGTGACTAACATCGGCAAGAGAGAAACATCTCTTCTCATTTTATCTCAGCTCAGTAAAATCTATTTGAATTACATTTGCTGCTTTCTGAATTTCCCAAGATAACATTTCTTGGAAGCAATAAAACAAATATTTGGTATTTAGTGGTTTTAAATTCTTGCAAGGCTTCAGAACAATACTACCTTTCTTTTTATAATAAATGAGGATATTTTGTTAAAAAATAATTATGTAGAGTTTATATTTCCTATTTTGATACATAAATAACTTTAAACCCGACATTTCTATCTTGTACAAATAACAACAAGTCCTTTTAGTTTACATTATACAGAAAATATACACAATAACTTACAATAAAAAAACGAAAATAATATTAACAAAGTTAAAAATTATATAATGTTTACCAAATGACCATGAAAATTATCTATTTTTATTATGATAGTTATAAATAACTAACTTTGGCTTAAGTGATATTTAAGATTATAAAATAAAGATACTGCAAACAATAGTTTCTTTTACGTGATCCAAATGCAATGAAATATCTTTTCCATTTAATCAGCTGTTTTCAATTCGCAAAAATGAACAATAATGTCTACAGATAAAAATGCAATATTTGAGTTCAAATAATATTATATCAGCAACTACAACATTTATAATCTGTCCACAGATAAAAATAAAAATGTACTATTTATTTTTCAGCGCAAATATATTTCTGCGAACCGCCAGATATAATAAAGAAGGTATTGTAGTCGTACCGAGTTTGGAACTTTGTATGTGTACACATATAAAGCAAATTTGACTGAATGGATTTTAACGTAACTTAATTTCCTTATTATATGTGATGGTCAGTAATAATAGTATATTATATACCAAGGTTGAGAAGACTATCATTATTGACCTAGCGCCAAGTTGTGTCCCGAGGTGCGAAGTAACCGAGGGACATAAGGCGCTGGTCAATAATGCTCTTCGCATCAATCATTTTGACATGGAACATTAATTTGTTTCTTAATATTCACAAAAATAAAATAGGCTGTCTTTGTTTTTATATTTGACGTTTCAGTTTGTAATCCTCACTTTTGATTTTTAATTTGGTTTTATTTGATTTACTTATTTAATTTAGACTGTATATTTAAATTATGAATCCATACTTTACACTTATCTTGAGTTAAATGATTCAAACAATATTTAAATTTGGAGACTTGAGTTTCTTTAAAAAGTGACGGTTTTAATTATCGACTATAGTTAATAATAATTTATTATTGACCTAGTAAGCAGTAGTGAAAAACAATTTCCCTTGTCAAATAAAGGTTAATAAAAGTGTAAACATAACAATTACAAATCTTTGACGTGTACGAAGTTACGATTTTACACATTTTTGAATAAAAGTTTATTTATAATAATACAGACTGCCTACTAAAACGATGCCTAATGCAATTTATCATTCAATAAATATTTTTTTTAAGCAGGTAGCTTGTTCAGATCTATATTTTCATATTTAAAAGCATTTTTTTAATACATATACGTCCAGTGGTGTGCTATGGAAATTATAACAAGGGGCTCACATGTTTCCTAAAAAAATATTAAAATATTGGGTGGTGGTAGTTATTGAAAAAATGCACCTAGATATATTTCATGTAAAATAATATAGATAAATATATTTCATATAAATAAACTAAAAAAACATTACAAATAAATTATATAAAAATAAAAAAAAAACATGAATTATATAACTTATATAAAAGAAAACTCGTATATTGTGCAAGACTGCAAGTCCGATTCGCCGTTGTAAATCCCCTGTTTCACGTTTACTATGCGAATCAGAACGAAAATAGCCGAATAGTTGCGATTATAGCATATGAGGCGGAGTTAATGCGGTATTCTGTCATGCTATGTTTATAAATGTTTTAAAATTTGAAATTAATTGGTTTTCGAAAAAGCAAAAATATTATAAAGATAAAAAGAACGGGGGCTCGCGAAATCACAAAGAATTTTAACAAGGGGCTCGAAAATTATTTAGAATTTTAACAAAGGGCTCGCACGAGCCCCCTACAGCACACCACTGCATACGTCGGCCAAAATATATAATATATTAAGTATGGTTAGGAATTCGTACATCACTCGGTTTTATTAATGAATTGTAAAATACAACCCACCGCACTTAAAATGTAAATAATAGTTTTAAAATAAAAATGTAACTTACATCTGGCGGAAATTTATTCTTGATATACGGCGTGAGATCCGGAACATTTAATCCCACTAACAAACAGCATTCAAACAAATGTCCGCCTTCCTTCGCCATCAATTTCTTCTTCAACGTGCTGCAAACTCTTCTCACATAATTCTTCCTCCTTTCCGTTAGTGTCCTATTCAGTTTAGTCTTTAATTTTTTCTTCTCTTCCGCAGACAATTCGCTTTCGACTACCGAATCTCCGGACGCTGTTTCGTGCATCACGGCCATTTTTGGTTTACGGATATTAAGAGAAACTGGCTCTAATTTTTGTTGTTCCTTTTGTTCAAAGCTAAGAATTAGGTCTTTAATGGTGTTGCGTTTGGATGATTGTGGTGTACCGTCGCTAGATGGTGTTGATGGAAGAGATTCCATGTCGGAATCAGATGGTGATGGTATGGCGTATGTGTGGTTCATGATTAAATTGAGCTAAAATAAGAAAAACAAAACTGTAGTTTACTATCATCCAAAATTATTTTTATTTTACTAATGGACTACAAACACAGAAATTAAAACTTTTTTTATGTTTTCTTCATGATGATTTGCGGCACAACATTCCTAGAAGGAACAAGCCTTCAAGTAGCTAAGGTACTTATTTCGTAACAAGTTTTACTTCCAAGGAACCTTAGTGGTATCCAAATCACGAAGACAGCGATATTTTTAATTAAATAAAGATCGGTGAAGATGAAATTTGAATTCGAGACGGAGCGCGCTATTCAAATGAACCGCTACTTAATTCAGATAAAAAAAAATGAGATGTACGTTGTTTTAGTCACGACGATCAACCACGAATAGACACAAAAAGCGTATTCCTCTTGCCACTTGGATCAGATTTAACTTACACTTTTGAATCCGGATCACTTATTTTCATTCTATTTTTTACTCCCTCCCATGATCCGACTGGCAAAATGAATCCCATTTATAAAGGGTGTAAAACCAAAACCGACCACCGTCATTATTTTCGTCATAAACAAAAAGATACTATACAATAAACAAATATACTATAGAATAAAGTTGTAGGAGACCAAGGGGGACATCTTATTAGAGAAGAAAATCATTTTTTAAACCAGTGGTTCTCAAGTTACACTAAATTATGTTTTTTCAAGTGGGTATATACATATATTAGATTTATATCCTTACATAATAAAAATATTGAAAAAAACTTTATAGATTTTTTTTAAACTATAATAATGAAGAAAATAATGTCGGTTGTCGGTTTTGGTGTTACAATTGTATAACAATTTTATTTTTTATAAACGATGCTTCGGAAAAAATAAATAAATAAAATTCTAAACATTAAAAAAACAGTCGGTTATACTAGACTATTTAAAATCATATATTTAAAAAATGCATGTAGTCCATTACTACTCAATTAAATTGAAATACAAATACGCCTATTTTTGGCGTAAATATACAGATAAAAATTTTTGAAACACAAATAACAACAATTAGATTACTTTATATGAATACAGACAAGAAAATATTATTTATATATCATAAAGAAAACACTATTCAAATTTTTAAATAAGTAATGTAACGTCAATTTCATTTACACCCAATCATAATTTGATTTCCAAATGTCACTATCACAGCGGTTATTATAAATGATTTTACATGTACTTTTAAAAATTCTGACATCACTACTTCACTTCAGCAGTATAATAAAGACTAGTTTAAAGTTACGTGACTGCCCGACATCCGTAAACCTTAAGGGAACAAAACAAATGACATCACGGAACCACTATATTTAATTAAATATTTTTTCTCGCGGAACTAAAAATAACAGCAATAAATTTTATGGGTATTTTATTTTCTTGTTTAGCTTCAAATAAAAAATTAAGTTTGAATGTTTTGAGCCGTAAAAACTAAAAAATATTTTGATTAAACTAAATATAATTTAGTAAATCGAAAGCAACTATACTCACCTAAAAATAATCTGATTTTATTAATAAAAGTTTATTTTAAACTGAAATACTTTGATACTATCACCTTTATATCTTAAGTGTAACTATAGTTCATTTTTTTTAAGCATGCAGTACAGGGAAGATAGGGCTTATTTGACCTTGGTCTCTGATTGGCTTAAATCGAGGAGAAGTTTACACCGACGATATTTACTTCTCCATCTCAGCCTTTTCTCTACTATCTCTCTCTTTTCACATAAATTTTTAGTCATTGGCGCAGAATTTGGTGATAATTATGTAATTAAATGAATATAATACTACGAATAATTTCTAAATATAATAGACCGTTAAATTATATTACGGCTAATAACTACTATACACAATAATGTCTTATATATAATTTAATATTCAATTTAAAATTTAAAGACCAAATAATTTATTAACTCCAAATATATTTTTGTTTGTACACCATTGCATATTGAGCTGTCAGCTGTCAATTGTTGAAGTGTCAATTCTCAAGTTTCATCTAATCTGGTTGTATCATTTTGATTTTTGCGTTTTTCTCCATTTATTTGTTTGCATTTGATTATTATTGTTGCCATTTGGTGTATTCGTTCGTTGTTTCTGGTTTTGTTGTTTTATTTTTTTGAAGAAAGTGTGCACCGTCGGCGTCGTATAATTTTGATTTTTATACTCTACGTTAGTAGATATATTATCTCTGTTTATACTACCATGGCTGATAACGGGGCGCCCAGTACTTCCATGGATATAAAGAAAAATTCGAATGGAAAACTTTTGAATAGTGGACAAAAAATAATGGCCTACAACAGTTATTTGGTTCATAAAAGGAAGAGTGCCACAAAAGCTGAAGCAGTTGTTGGAATCTCTAAAAGATCTATGTTTAAAATAATAAAACATTTAGAATGTCCGACGTATCCAAATTATTTCATGATGGCTTAGCGCAAGTTACAGCTGAGAAGTGGTCAAATTGCATTGCTCATATTATAAAAGAAGAAAATGAATTATACCAACTTGTCAATACCGTTGAAGCAATGTAAATGCAATTTGTTGTAAATACTGGCTCGTCCAGTGAAATGGAATTTACAGATTCAGACTAATACCACATAATAAGATAATTTTTTTATTATTATTATCATATCTTTGTGAAAGTATTACATATTTATTTAAATGCAGTTTTATAATAAAGTTAAATATGTTTTAAATTGAAATATATGCGTTTCCATATGCTTTTTTAATAATTATAATTTATTTAATTTCTCATTTTAATTTAGTATTTTAAAAAGGAAATTTGACATTTATCTTCGTTTATTTCAAGTAACTATATTTGAATTTAGCGTCAAATTTTGTAACTAGATTGTCAATTTGTCATAGTGTAAATCAGGTTTCTAGTTATTGCATTCTTAAAAAAAATGGACTATAGAAATTTTCTTATCAAAAAAATGATTGCAAGACAATAAAAATATCTTACGTATTAGCAGTAAATGACTTAGAAAACATAATTTGAGCGTAGAAATAACCGTTACATACCCAATGTAGTCCGCAAAGCAAGTTAATATATTCCATTAGTAAATAAATGAAACAGTTACCCAGATGTTAAAGAACAGTTACAATAACTACTGCACGAAAAAGTTAATACACCACACACAGATTGATTAGTTAAAATAAAAGCGAAATATGAAGATACAGTAAAAGAATTACTTTCTATTTCGTAAATAAATAATAAATTTATGGAAAATACTAGAGCATGAACATGTAGTAAACAGAAATCACAAACCGGAATAATAACAAGATATGAACGGAAATGAATAATCTACGAATGACGCTAATTTTAAAAACAAACCACAATATTATAAGTTATTTTTTTACAGAATATAATATAAGAAGATGCGTTATAAATTATTAATAATGGATGTCTATAAATGAAATGTAAAGTATGTCGTTTTTAATTAAGTTATTCACATACCGCACACCAAAAAAATTATTAGAACACTTTCGTAAGATACTTTTTGTTCTGTTATTGTACTACATTAGCATACTTTTTGTCACATGTTATTAAAAATGTTTCGCTATTTTATTAAAATAACAATCATATAATTGTGTATTATATTTTTCTTAGAAAATAATAAGTGTACGTATTATTTTTAAATACCGGCAACTTCTGTTTTTTTTCTCTCTTATTAATCTCTAAAGAAAATTTATTATTAGGTATAAACTATGGCGAAATATTTTAGAATGCTTACATTTTATCGACAATTTATCTTACTACAATATAATAATATTTGTGCGGTTATTTTTCAAATTTGAAAGGTAACTAACATCTGTTTTTTTTCTTTCTCAGAGCGACAAATCAAAAAATTATAATTTACATTTGATAATTGAGACAAAGAAATAATAAATTACAATACACTAATTCCTGCTTTTTAGAGTTGATAGTAAAAAATGACTGTTTATTGTCACGAAAATGTAATTTTCTGCACGTGTATAATATAATAAAATACAGATTAATGTCAAGTAAAATTTATTTTTTCAAAACTTGAAAACATATTTTGTAAAATTTTTCTTGACATCTGTTTTTTTTTAACTTAGTTAAACTTTAAAGAAAATTTATTATAAACATTGCAGAGATATTTTAAAATGTTTGTTGATATTAAAAAAATGACTGCTTATGTCAAGAAAATATAGTTTTCTGCACTTAGCCAGGTTAATTTTTTTTTTAATTTAGAAATATGGTTTGTAAATTTTTTTAATTTATTAAACTTTAAAGAAAATCTATTATAAACAAGATATTTTAGGACCGGTAAAATTACGAAACAATATACATGGACCAGCAAAAATAAAATACAACTTATAATCATGTTTCTGTTTTTATTTTGAATATTATTAATAGAAATTTAAGGTTATATCTCTGTTAGAAACAAAATATGTTATTTAGTGATAATATTGTATCTCAGTGTAACGAGGGCTTTATGACTTCAAAGTTCTATTCGAAACTTTTTACTCTCTTTATCACTACTTTGGAATTAAAATTACATAAAAAATATCGCTGTAACACTAGTGCTTACATTTTTGTAAAAGTTAATATGAATTTTTAAATACATTTTTAAAAAATATTTTTGTTGTCCAATTTCTTCAAGAACAGATAGAATATTTTCGGAGACCGGCGGTTGAGAAACACTGTCCTATATATTAGTCTAATATTATCCGAAAAGACGACACAATTGGAGTTTTTATAATAAATAAAAAAATTCAAATTTGTTAGTGCCGATAACGAATTCTCTTACTGTAATAACACTTTACCGTAGGCATATTTTGTTTGGAAGTAACAGTTCGCACAAAACACGTTAGTAACCACTCACACATTGTTACATCTAAACGTACCACCTATGACAGAAAGCCAATTACCGGAGACAATGCTGTAGTCATGCAGAATTATACCTTGGTTCGTGTTAAGGGACCACTCTCAATCTCACCGGCATTTTTTTCACGTTTGTTACACTCGACGTCGTTTTGTTTTGCAACAGTCACGGCCTCCTCTGGTGCGTGCAAAACATCAGACTGGCTCCAATCACAGACGGGATTGCTCTATAGAGGAAACACAGATAAAATTACCCATGACTTATCAGAGAAAAATTGTGCGTGTCGTGAATAGTCATATACAACTGGGAATTATTATTCAAACACGTAGATGTCTAGCTCTAATTATAGACAGGATGTTTTTTTTCCAAGGTTTTTTGAAAGGATTTTCCTCATCTTCAAATTATTACCTGGAATGGGTTTTCTTTTACGTAAAACAAAATGAATCAATTGACTATTTATAACAACAAAACCAGTTTCTCCTATTGCATATAATCTTGCTTAATTATAATTTTATTATAACATTTATTGTGTTTATAACCTTAGGAAAAAACAGCCATATAAAAAAAAGCAGGAAACAAATTTTAAATATGGCATCACACAATGAAAAAATTCATATTTTAAGGAGGCAAAAGGCGTATTCTACTTGCCACTTCTTACATTTTTTAATCAGGATCACTTATTTTTCTGTTTTTCATTTCATTTGACTGGATCACTTTACCCCCTCTACTAAACGAACTGATCCTAAGTAATCCACTCGTCGAGATAGATCAATTGGTTTCGTTCACTCGTTCACGTGACTTTACTGAGTTTTTAAATATTTGAAAAGGAATGGAGAAATATATAATATAATATAATTTACCTTATACAATGTAATAATAATAATAGAATTATAGCTATTAACATACCTAGGATAGTTACGAGTATCATAACAGCCACAGATGTCAATTGAATCACAAACTCGAAGAGCGAGGATTTTAAGACATATAAGGCCTGGTATGATTCATAACACCTGTGGTTTGTTCAATAATTTACCGGTTTCACATTATCAATAAATATTATTTTGTAAAGATCTCTTCTGAGTAATGTTTTTGTGATAAAGTCTGTATGGTTTGATATAGATATGACAATTGTTTCATGTTATTTTAAAAATTATGTATGGTAATATTTTTACCATACTGACTGAAATTACTTGGGATACAATTATGACAGTTACCCTGCTTACTTTTATCTATATAAAGAAAAGTTTAATATCTTGAAACCGGTAAAAATTGTAACCTCAATTTTAAATATTACATATGCCTAAACATTGATGATTGAACATTTAAACAAACGGAAAACTTTAGCTAAAGTGATCCAAAATGGCATACCATTTGCACTGAATATGTGAACTGATCCAACTAATCTATCTGAACTGCTGAACCAACTAATTTGATCTGCTCGAACTGGCAAATGTAATACAACTAAAAAGTACGGGAATTCTAACTTTTGTCATTTAACTCGTAAATCTTACAAATTTAGACTGTTAAAAAAGGTAAATAAAATAAGGGTAGTTTACTTAAGAACTAAAAGATGTAAATATTTATTTATTTTAAATGCAATATAAATAAAACATTAAAATCTTCTATCCAAAAGCCTTAAAAATGTTTGCCTCAATAAGGTTAAAATAAAATATTCAAATTTAAAAATAATATTTTTCAGGACGTCAGATTATATACCCGTAAAAAAATTTAATACCCTGCATAAAATGTTAACATAAATATACATAATTATAATTCCAAATTTTCAAAAAACATTTAAATCTTGTTCTATGAATATTTGCCCTGAAAATATGACCCTAAAATACTAATTTTATGGTTTTATAATCTTTACAGTTTTACCATTAAATTTTTATGAGCAAAAACTTATTTTTATAATTTTTGAACAAGTAATACATAGAAGGAAAGTTTCAACATCTATTTTGCAAAAATGGAAATATTTTATAAGCTTAGAAACTTTAATAACAATCTGAAAGAGTAAAAGCGAGTAGATTTAAAAATTTTAAAAGCAACTGTAAATTTTTCTAACCAGTTACAAGAGAAAATTATAATTCAGTGAAAGTATTGAAGAGCAAATTAAAAATATTAAACTTTCCTTGTCATTATAAATTGATTGATTCCTGTTTACAGTTCCCGTAAAAAAAATAAACATACCTTCTGAATACCAAGCTTTGATTTATTTTTAGAAAACATCTGCGCGATGCAGATTTTTAGATAAGTTGAACGGTTAGATCGACTTTACAGAAATAAGTGATTTCTCAATAATTACTTTCTAATCTAAAGCATATTTAATAAGATAAGAAAAAATCCCAGACCACGCATACAAAGAATGTTATAAAAATTTTGATAAGATTCATAAATGTCAAAAAATAAACTTCCGCCTTTGATACCGGTAAATACAGATAATTTAAAAGCAGATACCATTTCCAACAATGCGTTTAGTTTATAATGCAGCCTCACAAGATTAGGTAATAGTCTGCTTTAAAATTAATTTGTACTGGTTTAAATTAATTTTAAAAAGTGACAAAACTTTTAGGGTACAATTTAAACAATTTTGAATAAGTTTACTTAACTCTAATTTTGTTAATAAAGTGATTTCGGACTGCTAGAGAATTTATAAATCGTCTTAGAATACACTAAGATCGATATTTCAAATTAAAAATTAATTGTGAGTATTTAAAACTTTTTTTAAAGCAATCTTAAGTTTCAAAGATATAATTGAAACAGTTTAGTATAACTTTAGACAGTTCTAGTTGCTTTCAAAGTAGTTTGAAACAAAAAATTATGAATTTTCTGAGAACCAAAGGGGTCCTAAACCATTTTTTTCTGAAGGAACAGTGCGAAATAAGAATATTAGTAAAAACACGACTGAATAATCTTTTGTGGTAAGCGATATATCAAATTTAAAGTGAAAATTTTGGCCTGTGACGTAATATGTCTTCGCCAGTGATGAACAAATTGTTAGTAGTACAGGATATTGATTATTTTTATATTCCTAAAGCTAAAATATGTTTATATCTAAATTTATATATTTATGAATGAAAAAATATTATTAGGCATAAATTTATAGTATATTGTGTATCCAGTACAGAAAAGCATTCATACCTATGTGACTATAATTTTTGCGGCACGAGACGTAGTCGAGGGTCGCAATTTGATATGAGCATGGATATGAGCTTTTTTGACCAGTTGTACATTATATTTTTTAGGCGATCACATAAAAAACTAATGCACTTGATACTTATTTCAATAATTTTCTCACAAACAATCCGTTTGTTATCAAACAATCAATAGTGGTAACCATAGCAATAATAAAGAAAATAGAGAACATCGACTCATGACTTGTTAATTGGCTTTGAACGGAATGAAAATAATTTTGCTTAAATATTATTGTTTGTGGTCAAGACGGAAATATTTATTTTATTAGGTCGTGGGCAATTGTTCCTTTTGACAGATGCTGTATTAAATGGAAATGAATAATTTTCTGTAGTGGCCGCCTAAAAATTATTTTTTTTTTCGTAACAACAAGAACATATAGTAACATCTTGACACTGCCAGGCCACATTGTTTTTTTAAAATCAGATAACCAATGAAATTGCTAAAGACAGATGACATCACAGGACATCGCAACAAAATTTAATTTATAACTCGCGAACGAAATAATATTTAAATGAAATATTTTAACAAATTAATTGTTGTATTTTTTCATATTCTTCTGCAAAATGGTAATATTTCGAAATTTCGATAATGGTTTAGGACCGTATTAAATTTTTTTATAAATTTAAAAATAAATTGTAGGTGTTTAAAACTTTTCAAAAGCAGTCTTAAGAACAGAGGTACAATTAAAACAATACAGTATAACTTCAAACAGTTTTAGTTGCTTTAAAAGCAGTTTGAGACAGCTAGAAAATTTATAAACCGTCTAAGAATAAACTTATGATTGTTTATTAAAATCTAAAAATAGTGAAAAACTTACCATATAGTGTACACTGTTCGTCAAAGTGTCTGCTTTATTGTCGTGGGAGAGTCTGCGATGAAAACTGTTTGGGCTTTTTGGGCTTCCTTCTTTGTGTTGAAACGGTTCAGCGTAAATCGGCTCTTCCTTACCCTTTGATTCAGTGAAAAAAGTGCTCATTCCAGCTACTTTCGGTGCGATTTTAGCGTAAGCGTTTGAAGCAGAAGTTCTTGAGACGCAGTTTAAAGATGGCAGGCAGTTTGGAAAGAGATTTTTCGAGGTTTCCACAGTATAGAGATTAGATTTAGGTGATTCTGGTTTTGGCTTTTTGGGCAATTTGGGTGACCGAATTTTATTGTTTAGTAAAGCGTTTTCTAGTTTTTGTAGCATTAGTTTAGGATCACTTTTGATTTTTTTCTTTTCTTCTGGGGTTTTTGATAAATTTTGAGCTAGACTTTCGTTTAATTTCTCACAAAATGCTGGGTCTATGGATGATTCGACTTCTTGTGATTTAGTTGGAGTGTGAGCAAATGTTCTTGGTGGTTTTTTTGGGGGTGGTCCACTAGGTAAAGGTTGTTTTAAAGCTGCCTTTAAAGTGTCTGTTAAAGCCACATCAGTATTTCCAGTTGTTAGTCTCTTCGGTTTTACAACTTGTGCGTACGGTGGAAGATTTGGATTTGTCGTTTCAACAATTTTGACTTCATTTATTAGAGATCTGTGTTCATTGTTTGTTAAAGTTTGAATCAATTCTTTAACGAGAGGAACTGAGTGGTTTTCTTTTTCAGACATTTTTAATGTTGCAGTATTTGTAAATTCGTCTTTTCGAACAGGGCTTAAAGATTTTTGACGTGGAACAAAACTACTTTTTCTATCTAATATACTTAACGATGCAGATGTTGTTAATTTTTGTTTTTCGGAAGACTTTTGATTTCTGGGGAGCTCTGCACTGGATACACTAGAATTCAGTTTTTGTATTTTCGGCGTCTCAGAAATCAAGACTGTTTGTTTAGAGATAAGACTAACTTTAAAATCAGATCGATTATTATTACCATTAGTTGTCAATATTTTAACATCTGCATTATCTACATTATCACAGCTTTCAGTATCATTGCTTTCGAATATTTTTACTATATTCGCAAAATCGTCATTACTTTTCATTCTACTATTCATGCCTTTATCTTTTCGAAAAGCAGGTGTTCTTTTAATGCATCCTTTTTTGGATGGATCATTTAATTGTCTTGTTAAATTTAAAGGTGGAGCATTGCACAGTTCTTTTTTATTTACATTAGAAAAATCCTTATTGATTCTATTTTTATCTTCAAACCTATCTTTTCTACTTTTATTGTCATCAGTTTTCATTTTATTTGAGTCTATTTTCAGATTCTGCGTTTCTCTACTTAGAGATTTTTTATTATCACTTCTATACTCATTATTATTATTTTCTACTTTCTGTTTTACTTTGTCATGTGTCTTGCCATTTAAATTATTTCTTATCGGTGATTTTTTTGGTTTGTCATTATTTGTTGTATTTGGAACATTTAAACCCTCAAATTTACTTTTCATGGATTTGACACGATTTGAATTTTCGGGTTGTCTGTACATTTTAATATAAAAATATTATCTTTTAAGGCGTAATATCATCAAACCGTAAACTGTCATATATCATGCTGTTTCGAAACCACAACAAATACTAGGAACGAAATAACGCGTTAATGAAATAAATTACTAAAAGCTAAAAGCCGTCATTCCAAGAAAATCAGTCAAAGTTAGATTATTAATTCTAAATCCAAAAATCAGTCATGATAGTTAATTGTTTTTTTGCGTTAATACGTGGTCAATATTAGAGGATATTAGGGTATCGCAGGCCCTAGAAATAACATATGAATATTACTTACATGTACAACACATGTCACAATATTTAATTAATGAGTCAGAGCACTAATTAAAACAGAACAAGAATACAAAGATCTTACTTGTTTGTAAGAAAGGTTAGACACCACCTTCTCATAACGGAACGATTGACGTTTGTCAAATGTTTTCTTTGCGTCTTGTCGTCAGTAGTGACATCTTCCTTTCGCCAGTCCATTCAACTTTCATGCAACAGGTATACCGCGGTCACAAATCAAATCACTTTGAAGTATGGTACGCTCAAAGTTCATACAAATTTTTCACATCAATGAAACAAATCATCATTTTAATGAGGAAGAAAAGAATCATTTTACATTGTTTTTAAGATAACAATTAAATCACGTTATCAATGAAATGCCAAGTTCACCGAATTTAGGACAGGATCGTTTTAGGATATAGGACAATAAAAAATAGATATAAATATTACAAATGTAAAAAAACATATAATTGACACATAATAAATATAAACATAAAAATTAGGTTTCTAAATGTTTAACGACATTCTTCCATTCAAAGTTCAAGCTTTTATCATTTAATAATAATTTCTGGTGATTGCTTAAACTATTCAACAACTTTTCAAAAGGAGAATATTCTTTTAATGTTTTAAAATCTCCAATAATAATTAGTTTATGTTTGGCACGAGTTATAGCCACCGTTAATCGTCTTTTATCTTCAAGAATTTCAAACTAAAATAAATTAAAATATACAAATAGTTATTTATGCAACTGGTACTTAAAGTATGTGTTGCATACATTTTTCCTACAACCGAAATATTAATAAAAATTAATTTCAAAAGTAAATAAAACAATTGATAAATGTACCGCCAATGCGTGAAGTTACACTTTACAAACTCTAAAGAGGGCATAAAGTATGTACGCTATGCCCGGTTGTAGGAAAAATATATTAAAATATTATGTTACTTACTCCAGAATTATTTTTTGTTTTGTTAACATCCCTACTTCTAGTACAAGAATAAATAATAACTTCTTTATCTCGTCCTTGGTACTGATCAACAGTATTTACTTCCACTGGGTCACAATTTTCATTTTTATATATTTTAGAAACAAGATTTTTTAGTGAATTTACTTGTGCTCTATAGGGAGCTATTACACCAATAGAATCGGGCGAAACACCTGTCTGTATACAAAATAAAATAAGACCAATTTAGTTGTAAATTGCATTTTGTTACCTCTTTTAAAGCTTGGACAATAGATATGACTAGAGCTGCTTCCAGTTTATTGCAACACTTTCTTTCTTCGTCTTCCTGTACATTTTGAGGAGCGACTTGAATATCTGCAAATAAATCATCTTTTTGTTCGCTTGATACATTCCATGTTGGTCCTGTATCTATAGCAATAACTGAATTTTCTAATTTGCTGTCTAAAGTTTTTAAAATCCATTGCTCATTATTATATAAATCATGCAGTTTCTAAAAAATAATAATATAAAATGCAGTCATTATTATGTAAAATGTATATTACTTTTGAGTCAGGAATATGCAAAACAGCAGAAGCTATGGTTTCATCAGCACATTGTAATTCACCTTTATATGTTAAAGAGTTCGCCAAGTCGGTTATTATTTTATTCATACGGTATTGTAAGGTTAATGTAATCGTTGAATTTAAGTTATCTAATCTTTCGAATAAACTTTCATTCATTCCTCGACGCCTAAAACACATTGCAAACTATAATAGAGTACAAATAATATTAATTAAATAAAACATATTTTTAGAGCATGCTTTGGGATAAATTATTGAGATCTAGAAAGCAAGAGAAGTAAAAGCAAATAAGTAGTGTAAATATTGGATTTTAGAACAAATATGAAAGCAATATTAGAACTCAAAGATAATAGTTAGAGTAATCAGTGAAAAATAGAACACATTAAAAAAGATTGTAGGACAATAAGGGACCCGCACCACAACGAAACCGTAACAGAAAACCGCACCGATATTTGACTTTTATGAAACCGTAACTGGAAACCGAAATCTGTATTTTATTTCTTCAACTATGGAAACCGAAAGCCGATATGAAAAATAAATTTATTATGTAACCGAAAATATATTGGTACTAAACCCAGTATAAATATAAAAATTGTACTAAATTGAAAATATTAACTATAAATTTTACTAAACCCCGAACCCCAAAATTTAACAGTTCGGGACCCTGTAATAAATAGGTAAGGAATTAAAAAATATGGAGTAAATTCTGGGGAAATTACTAAAGCAAAAAACGGAAAAATAGAACATGAGCAAATGAAAAAATAAAAATAGAAAAATAAAAGCTCATTTTAAGCTACATAAATAAAACGAAATACTTCGAATTAGAGTAAAAATATTGGACAATAAAAAGATCAGCTTTCAAAAAAAAAACAGAAGCAAAAATTGCGAGGCAAATGGATAAATAGAGCATATTCTGGTATTTAGTTCTGAACTAGGAACTGTAAATAAATTACTTACACAGCTTCTGGATTTCTTACTACAGGAGGCAACTGATCTGGGTCACCAATCAAAATAAAAGAATTCGTAGACAACAGTGCTTTGATGACAGAACACTGAATAACTTGTGTGCTTTCATCCACAATACAAATATCTAATTTTCTTTGGTTTAACATCGGATGCGCTGCTCCTAAACAAGTCACAGCAACAACTTGCTACAAAGACTTTTAATAAACAAATATAAATATAACACTTAATATTCTTACAGCATTGTTATAAATTTCTTGTATTTCTTCCACCGTTTTGCAATGGGCTGTTAACACGCTGTCAGTTCGATGTTTGAGCTGAGGATGAACTCGAGTTTCTGAACCTAATCTTAAGATTTCTACATTGTTGTTTAGGAGTCGCAAGCAGACGTTGTCTACAGCGGAATGGGTATGACTGGTAATTAGAACTGTTTTCTTTAGTTTTACTAATATTTGAATAAGAGAAACAATTGTAGCTGTCTTTCCTTTAAAAATATATTAATTACTTTCATTCTATTTTAATTTTATAAGCTGTTACCTGTTCCGGGCATTCCTTTAATTAGTAAATAATCTTTAACTCTTAAAGCAGTCAAAACTGCCCTTTGTTGAATCTTATTTAATTTTCTTAAAATGTCTGCACCTTTAGCAACCATACTTTTAGTTAAATCTCCAGTAGTATTTGAAATTTGTCTGTCTATTATTAATTCTCTTAACCGTTTAGCTTTTTCTGTGGTATCTAATAAAGCAGCTACACTAGTTGTACTAAAATTTAATATTTGTTGTGATTCATAAGTGTCTAAGTGGAAGGTTTTGTTCAAGTAACGTTCGGTTAAGTCTCTGAAATGAAACGATTACTATTTTTGAACTTAAAAATAAAAATATCTACCTTTCTAAGCCAACAGTAATAGAATTTTGTGTAATTTGTTGAACGAAACCAGTAGCTACAGCAAATCTAGAATCTAAGCTAACAACAACATAATTTCCCACATTCAAACCAGACATAATAAAATCACTTTTAAGCCCTTTTTCTGTAATTATATTTGTTGATTTTTCATTTCTAGCAAAAGTATGAATATAACAATCTTTATTTTCTGTTACACGTGCAGATATTTTTAAATAACAAATTGACTTTCCTCGGATTTCTCTTTCAAATGGCGGTCGTCTCCAAATATCTTTCAATTCTTTCATTGGAGGTTTATAATTATTTTCTAACGTAAGTAAAGATGTCCAGTGAATAAAATAATCTACATGGTTTGGTTTTAAGTTTTCTAAACATTCTGATGATATTTGTTTCAATGGATTGTTATCTGCTAGTTTGTAGTTTTCATCACGACTAAAAAATGAAATAAATTCATCAAATATTCTTTGTTTACGTAAATATTACCTTAAAAGAGCGGTGCATATATTAACATAAGGGCACTTTCCACATGCATTATGATGGTTTATCGGTTCAGGTAACTCCGCAAAATTTAATCGTTTAGTTGGATCCAATTCTGGCATAACTTTCTCATCATTAACTTCAGATTCTTCTGAACAAATCTTTGGTTTTTGTTTAACATAATACGCAAATTCATTTCGCAACATAAGCAAATCTCTTTTTTCTACGTAACTAGATCGTACTTCTCTGAGAACATCTTCTCTGAAAATTAAACATTTAAGTTAATACTTGTAATTCTAAATCATGTAATGAAAATGTATAGCGTGATTGAAATATTTAAACCGTAAATAAAATTATAATTTAAAATGTATTTGAAAGTTAAAATTATGTATTTATTTATAATTATTTATCATCAAATTTTTGTGACGTCACAAGTGAATTATGCGCATGCGTAGAAGAGATGGTGAGAACTCCGTTGCCATGAGAACCCAGCGCGCGTTGCTTATGGTAGACTATACGTTCTCTGTGAACTTATTTGACGTCATTATTTCAGAAAATTTCATTTTTTTAAAAATCTTGGCATCTTTCAGTGAAATATAATATTAAAATATAACTTTTGAAGATAATACTAATAAAAAAATATATAAAAAAAAGCACTAAACTTCCCCATTATATTTTTAAAAATAAGATTAAGATAATTAAATGTTTGCTATACCTCTGAATAAATAATTATTAAATAATAAAAATTATTTATTCAATGGCTTTAAGTACATTACTTCCTTTACCAATTGAAATATATATATTTTTTTTAAACCAGGAGCAAAAATATGAAAAAATTCATTAAAATGTATTAAATACAATTAATAATACATAGTTTGTTTTATTCATTAATATGAACAATAGTTATTTTCAAATGTATTTCGTAAAATGCGCAAATATGAGAAATGTATATAAATTACTGTTTTATATATGTATTTATTTTAAATAATGTTTAGAAAATGTAAAACTGTTACAAACCTCAAATAAAGTAACAATCCTGATGTAACATTATATCCCAATTCTTTCATCATCATTGTATACATGGCAACTTGCCCTCTATGTTCCAAAGACATTGTAGCTCTTCCAGTTTTTAATTCCAGTGGTACAAGATTTCCTAAAGCGTCAACTTTAACTGTAAGATCGATTTTACCTTTTATTCCCAACTGTGGACACCAAATATTTTCTTCTATATCCTGAATTGCGTGGATTCTTCCTTTCCAATCTTCTCTCTACGGGTAAATAAATAAACACAAAACTCAAGAAAAAACAAAATATACCTTTATAGAACTCTGAACTTTTTTGCTTCGCACATATTTTTCTAAAAACGTTATTATTTGCGGAAGAAATGGCAATAATTCTATTTTAATTTCTTCTATTGGTATTTGTGAGGAATATGATAAATTAAGCTAAAAGATAAATTTTAATAAATTGCTTTAAATAAATAATAATTTATTACCATTTCTTTGGTCGATAATATTTCTAAGAGTCTTTTTTCAACTAATTCCAACTTAAATATTTCTTTTTTTAATACATCTTGAAGTAATTTATGGACTAAAGTTCCAACAATCATAGCTTTATTTTCAGATTCGAATCCTCTAAATTTTTCAGCTAAAATGCCACGACGTTTACAAAATTGTGAACCTACAATACTAGTTGGACTTATCATAATGTCTGGTTCGTAGACTAGTAGTCCTTCTTTATTGTTAATACAAAAAGGAATGTCTCCAGAATTTTTAATTGCTAGAATATTAACCAGATCATCTTGTTGCAGGTTTGTATACTGCCTGCAAAAAAAAATGCTTTATGTAAGAAGTTAAAACAAAAATTGTCAGCATTTCATTGTCAATATTTGTAAATGTAATAATAGTATTTTGCGCAACAAGTGCAGAAAATCGCCGATTTCTCACGAGGAGCGAAAGTTTCGGCACGAGTCACACTAGGTGGGAACTAAGTGATTCTTCACGAGTGGCACACTATACTTTTTCTACGACCACATTGCTAAACGTTACAGAACAAAAATACATGCATAATATAAACTTTTATTTTTAAGCACTCTTTTTTTTGCTTTTCAGTTTGAGCCAACACATAAATAAATAATGTTACTTACCAAACGCCTTGTAAAATACACGAAGTTTGTTGTTTATTTTCTATTGATTGTACTTTAATAACTATATTTTGGTAGTTATCTCTAGAAACTTCTATTATTTTACAATATTGCCATATTTCTAGATTTAATTGGTTTATCTTTTCCTAAAAATTATATTTGTATTTCGTTATTAAGAATAAATAAATGGATAATACCTCAATTTGATTTATTTCAACATCCCAATCATCATCAAAAAGATCATCTATTTCATTATTTGTTTCTACCTTTGTATTTTTCACATCTTCTGCTTGATTAAAAATTAAAGATCTCTTAGATTTTAAATTCGTTTTGGACGGTGATAAAGGACAATTTAACTTTTCGCCTTTTTGTGGACTAGATTTGGACGGACTTACGCATTTTACTGGACTTACTAAAAAGTTTGTGGTGCTTTTAGAAGCTAGCTGCAAATGTTCAATTTTTGTTTCATTTTCAACAATTTTAGTTTTTTTCAAAGGAGAAATAATCTCCGGTTCTTCTTTAATTTTAGGGAATTTATTTTCAATACATATTCTAGTCTTTGCTTTGTTTATTTTGTGAATAAATTCTTCAGGAGTTGGAGGAATAACATCAGGACTGTCTGTCTCAAGTCTACGTTTTTTTAAGTTTTCCGAAGGAGTCGAATGACAAAACTGTTTTGTTTCTATGTAATTATTGGAATTTGTTACATCTAATAACGCACTTTCATTTTTAAGAGTCTCTTCTTTTGTTTTTACTATTAATTCATTATTTTGATTGTCTTCTTTATTTTTTAAATCTATTAATTGTTTTGTTGAATTTGTTTTATTTTCTGGACTAACTGAATTTTCTTTTGTATTATTTTTTTTCTTTTCTATTTTTGGTTTAGAGGTTAAAACAATATTTCTTTTAATCTTTGTATTTTTATCTGACTTAAAATCTGATATAAAATCATTATCACTATCATCTAAATCTTTATTTATTGGTGATTTTACTTTATTTACTTTCACTGGTGTTTTCTTTTTTATTGGACTAATTTTAACTTTTGTTTTTGGAGGACTTATTTTCATTTTTTTATCAACAAAATCTGCTTCTTCTGTTTCTGCTTTGTTAGGCTCGCATGAAGATTGTGCTATGGCATTATTACTTTTGGAAGACTTTGTAGTTTTTTGTACAACTAATTTATTAAAAAATGATGTGATTTTCTGTCCATCCTTAACAGGAGCACCCTAAAATCTTAATTTAGTAAACTGCGAATTTATGGTTATGTTTACAAACCTTTTTAGGTTTTAAAGTTGTTGTTTTCTTCATAGTATAGTGTTTTTTCGAATAATGCTTTGTAATGAATATATTGTTCAACCATTAATGAACTACAGACCGAAACTGTCACTGTCAAATTACATGTCATTTGATGCATTTGCCGCCAAATAACTCAACAAGTGGTTGACAGATTGTGAAATATTTTTGCTTGTTATTACGAGATGGCGATACTTGTATTAAAATGTTGCCTTTATCATAGGTATTTTGTGGGTTTATTGTTATCCAAAAATCACTTTTGTTATAAGCAATTATTTAGTTTAAGGCCTACTTTTATAAGTTTTTAAGATGTCGGAACTATAATTTCTGATTTTATTCATAAATGCTACTTAAATTTTCAATAATTATCAATTAGTTTTCATTATTGCTGAAACAATTAAAAAGACAAATGAGGGATGTCCATTATTAACGAATTATTTATTTGTAATTTGGGATTGTTTTTTAATGATATAACAAAAATTGAATGAACTATTTATTTAAATCTAATATAGTAAATATTTAAAGTACGAACTATATATAATTAAAAATCAGGTTCATAAAATTATATTTTCTGTTTTTGATGTAATAGTATGTTCAAATCAATTTGCAATGAAAAGCAAAAACAAAAATAATATTTTATTGTATTGTCTAATGTTTTGGCAAACGTCAAATGTCAAGTATGAAATAAAAAAATTTTCAGTATGGGATAAAATTTCGTATAAAGCATAATTATGGTTCAGTTATACTCATTAGAATGTTTGTTAACTAAAGTAACAATAAACCCACAAAATACGGTGGATTCCGATTTAATTGGAAAGGTAACAATAGGCAATATTGTTGAATTTAATCTTAAGTACTTTACTGAGAAAAATATTGGACAAGGGACAGCTGTATTGTTCTCTACTCAAACTAGCAACCTAATCCCTGCATTTACAAATGAATTCAAAGTTGTTCTCGAGAATGTAGACACATCCGATAATATAGGAACTGCGATAGTTCGATTGGATGAGAAATTTGAAAATGATGTTAAAAAGTTTACGGATGTAAATAATACTTATACTTTTAACAATGCATATCCAGTAAAGGACAAAAATGGGGCAGAAATTGCTTCAATTGGACTACACGGTTGTTTAATTTATCATGGAAATAAAATAGAAGTTGGAATGGATAAATTTCAATCCAAATTACTCATTCCTATACCAGGCAGGAGTCAATCTTAGTAAGTACATAAATCTTACAAAGAATTATATTTTATTTAAAAAAAAGTAGTTGTATTAATTCAAATATAAAATCTTCTTGCATATTTTATAAAAAGTTCTTTTACATTTTTTGTTTGAGTAAATTTTAATTACCTGTTTACATTAGAAACTTACAAAGATTAATTAAAATCTGTTTAGTCAAATATATTCTACATGTGTCCACATATATCCAGACCGACAGTCATCGCTAGATTTATAGCTAATATAGAACATAAAACATAGTTTAGCATGGTTTTGGTTTAGCACAGAAAACTTAGAATTTTGTTGGGGGTTTTATAAATACTAAATAAGACACAGAAAACAGTTCGTTGGTATCTGTATGACTTGTTTCATTTTTTTTCTGTAATCAGCCTTCTTCTTATCATACAAAATTGGCTAATTTTCTATTAAACTGTTTTATTTTACGTCACATATTTTCTCCCTCAATTACGACATCATGCAATAAACAGAAACACGTATTTCCCATCCGTCTAGTAGAATTTATATGTAAAAAATTCAACAGGAGAATATGGATAGTTCACCGTTTTTTTACACATGATAACCAATTAAGAAGTGAGAGTGTACAATTCAATGATAACGACTACACTTGATAGATAAATAATTTTAAATAAAAACAAATGAAATTTGTTAGTTCGTATGTTAATACAATTTTTTCTAACATGAATTTATCACCCGCTTATAAAATCTAAAAAAATAATATATCATTTATTATAAAACTTTTATTAAAGTATTTTAACATTTTTCGCCTTTTTAAGACTTGTAGTATCACTCATTAAAAAATAAATGAGAACTCCTTAAACCCTTTGGATGTGGCAGTCAATAAAAAACACTATATTCATCCATAAGTTGACGAATTCATGCTGTTCATGTGCTTAAATATGAATTTTTATTAAAATCTGTCAAAAATCAGCTAAATTTGTGTCTATATTTATATGTCCAGACAGAAGGACAGACTAATCAAACATGGCAGTCGGTAAAAATACTAATTTAAATGTGTATTTAGTAAGGGAGCGGAAGACGAATGGAAACCAATGTTCGTTTCTCCAGCACAACCAAAACATAGTAATATGGATCCAGCAATGATTCTCTACGCCCAAATGGCAGGCCTAAATCCCCCACCACCTAAAGCAGCTCTTTTGACACCCGAGTACATCAACAGAAAACTTTGCGGTCAAAAAACTTGCCCTGGAGCTAAAAAGTTTAAAGAATATGGTCTAGGACCTTTGGCGTTAGGTAAAGGATTGGGAACCATCACTACTATTAAAAATGTCAATCCTTCTGGACTCTACGGTATGTCACAAGCCTATGGAACGCTGGAGAATTACGGGGCCTACGGCTTATTTGTCAAAAAACCTGAAAAGACGTCTAGAAGGTTTTGTTGTGGCAGTCCCGATTGTCCATACACTTCATTTTACGGGATGCAAAACAACGATCCTGGAGTAGTTACATTTCAAGATGAACTCTCTCCTCATACACCTTCTATAGGTGCAACAAGAGATAAACTACGCAAATGCAAGTGTAAATGTTGTGGTGGCAAAAGTAGCAGTAATAGTAGCAGTTCTAAAAAAAGTTCTGAAAGTAATTGCGGTGGTCCTTTATGTCCAAGTAATCCGAGATCACAGCAAAATGAAGGAAAATTTAAACCGTGTCCGTACAGACAAACAGCTGGAGCTGATTGTCAAAAGTACAACTGCCCCAGTCTACAAACTTCAAAAGGACTAAACACAGAGCCACCTTCTACTTCTCGAAATGACGAAGACTGCGCGAAAAACAGCTGTCCCTATTCCAAAGGCCAAGGTGTAAACCCAAATGATTTTCCTCCTTTATTACTTCCTAACAGATATGAAGTGCCTTCTTCTTTCAAAACACAATCGTCATGTAAACCTGATTGTCCCAATCTTCCGCAATCTACAACAAGATCTTCATTGAAAAAACCAACATTAACAGTTCCATCATTTGGTCCTCCTCCTGGAATGCCAGCTCTTCCAACTACAAGTAAATTCGAAACTATACTTGAAGAATTCGACTGTGTTAAAAACAATTGCCCTAATCTCGAAGAAGTTACTGCTCAATTAGCCAGAGAACCTCCAATCTTACCAACCCTTCCAATTCCAACTCGTTTCGAGGGTCCTTTTCTGAGTAGCGACACCTCTGCATCTGTTCGTGTTAGCAACAGAGACCATATTTGTGAAGGACTTGATTGTCCTTACCACGTAGGTAGTGGACACCCAGGAACGTGTCCAATTGGTTCCTGTCCTCTCACCAGCTGTGGAAACAAAAGAAAACTTAGCACCAGAAGAAAAGAAGACCATGAAGAAGATGATGAACCTCCATTTGTACCTCCAGTAAGACCTGGTGGTGACAAAAAAGAACCTACGGCAGAAATAGTCGAAATTAAAGGTAAAGGTAAAGGCAAAGATTACTGTGGCACTCCAACTTGTTGGACTACAACTGCTGCTGAAGGACCAGCTTCTCGTGAAACAAATGAATCTGGTACCTGTGGAGGACAAGTATGTCCATTTGAACAAAAGAACGCATATGGTCAAGGTCAAGGAGACACCAAATCAAAACGCATGTCTTTATTGATAAATGGAGATGGCAAGAAAATGATATTCAGTGAAAGTAAATCCAAACTAACTGGAAGACAAAGAGACATATTAGGCTCCTTACAACTATCAGAACAATCAGACGGATATTTACTCATTTCTAGATTACTAGAAAATAAAAAAACTTCGCACAGTATGAACAACCTAATGGAAGAAATGAGCGAATTGGCCAAACCACCAAAAGAAAAGAGAAGAGGTCCTTGCACTAGAAAAACCTGCAAAAGTGTGAAATACGCCACGTGTAGCGAATGCGGAGGATTGTCTCGTTCTGGTGCCACGTGTGACCAGACCAATGTCTCGTACTCCACTTTATCCTACCAAAGTTTAGAAATAGCACCAGTTAAAAAGAAAAGCGGTCCAATAAAACAAAAACAAATATTACCGGCCGAGGGACCGAAAAAGAAAAAGAAACGAAGTAGGTTTGTGTACAGAGGTGGAGAATACTACCCAGGGTTGAAAATAGGGCACAGGACATGTGTAGTCGCCAAGAAAAATGTGCCTGCTCAAATGGGTTGGCTTTGGAACATCAAGGCTGATTGGCAAAAGGTATATTCTATATTCATAACAAAACTATAGAGCGTTCCGACTCGAATTGAGCGAAGTGTAAAATTTCCCAAAAAAAAAACCATGACCGAATGTATCCAAACCCAATATAAGCTGTAGGTCCGTTGAAGAGGCTGTTGCAAAACAAGTATTTCATGTAGGATCCTGTTCCATTTAAGAATCACTTGAAATAAACCATAAAATTAAAAAAAAAACAATTATACTACGTCCTTCTAAACGAAACAAAGGAAAATTTTGACATCTTTTCTGAGATGATTCACAAGTGTAGGACCTGAATTCAGGTTCAATTTCTACGCTGTCAAATTAGAAATATTAAATACAATTATATAAATTATATTAATATTTTTCATATCATTTGCCAACACTGCGCATGCGCAATGTGCGACATGTCATTTCTCATAATAATTGCCAACACTGCGCATGCGCGAAGATACTATTTGTAAGGTTACGTACGCCATATTGTTTTTTATATCAAATAGCTTTCGGGCATGTATTTTTATTCTGTAATGTTTAGCAGTGTGGTCGTAGAAAAAGTATAGTGTGCCACTCATGCAGAATCACCTATTTGCCACCTTGTGTGATATCAGCACTCGACTTTGCCTCGTTCCGAAACTTTCACACCTCGTGGGAAATAGACGACTCTCTGAACTTGTTGCACAATATACTATTAATTATTAAAATAGATGGCCTAAAATCATTTGTTGTTTAAAGACTGAAAAAAGGTATCTATAATATTGGAAAAAAAAAATCTATTTCAAAAAAAAATGTTTGCTTTTTTAAATATTACGAAAGTAAATAACAATAATAATAAAAGCATACCATATTCATCTGGGAGCACAACATTCTTAAATTGAACTGAACCTCAAGTACTGGTTCTAGTTTTACTTACATTTAGTAATTAAGAACACGGACCAACGAAATACTACAGACTCTCCAAGGGACCAACAGGCTATAATGGGTTTTGAAACACTCGGACACAGCAAATTTTATTTTAGTTAAAGATTGTTGACGCTGGGATTTGAACCCCAGGTTTGACATTCCGTTCAATTTGAATCGGAGTGCGCTAACCACATGAGCCACCATCTCTACTTTAAATAATGAATTTCTCAAATTTACAGAGGAAAATCAAAAACTGGAAACCCGGTTATTTGAACAAAACCATAGAAGAACGTATAGTAGAAAATCGTCGAAAGAAAGGCATCCCCGATCCCCCAGAACTGAAGATGTTGGTGAAGAAAACCAAATACTCCACTACGCCAGAAAGCGACGAAGAGGAAGAAGAACCAGTTTTCCCAAAACCAACTCTCCTTATCGAGAAAAATAAAGAGGGCAACTATTTGGTCACAATGCATCCACTCAAAGATCCCAAAACTTTAGTTGATAGAGAAGATCCCTATATGAGATGCAAACCAATACAATTCTTGATTACAAAACCAAAGAAACCAGCACGTCAAACCATAACACCTTACGATGAGATAGAAGGAGAATTCGACGACGAAGATTTCAACTATAATGCCGGTTGTCTTTGTGATAAAGACCTAGAAATAAATTGCAGTAGCAGCAGTAGTTCTGATAGTGAACTTAATATAGAATTTACTACACCAGCTGGTCTCATTATACCAGAAAGAATGAAAAGACCTCCAAATGTGGTTATGGTCAACACACAATTTAAAGACGCAGATTTCAACTGTCAAGATTGTGATATTATTATCCCAGAAAAGTACCAAAAGTTAAAGAAAAGAGGCGGAAAAAAGAAGAAATAAATTTACAATTGTTTATATTGATTTCATAAATAAAACTCATTTTTATATAAATTATTTATTCAAGTAATTAGCAAATTTTTGTGCGAATGTCTGTAATGAGTTTTGTGTGATTTTACAGTTTGTAAATTGTGTTGTACAATTGTCACTTTCTAATCCAGATTGAATAGCAGTCTGCATTGCTGATCCTTCAATCATTTGATTTACGTAGTAGTTAGTCAAAAGTCCATCAATGATTTTATCTTGGCTGGTAGCTTCTCCATTGTTGAGCTTGGTTCTAGAATTTCTTGCTAGCCAACACATTGTTCTCTGCATGCAAGAAGTTGTATCGATATTATTTTCTATTAAAGCTTGGTCTATAAGGGTCATAATCCTCCAAGTTTCGTTTGGTTCGTTACCTGAAACAAAATATATATACTCCATTTGTCAAGACGAGAAGTTTTCCGTTAAAGTAGGCGTGGCTAACACGCCAGTATCACAAGATAATATTTTCATATTATGCTCGATTCACGTTATGACAAACTATACTCTGTTTACTGCCCTAGTATCGGGTGGTATAGGGACTACGATTTCAGCTTTCTAATAAGTTAAAATACAAACCAAATTTTTCATAAAAATGCGCTAGGGAAACCTATTACAAGTGGTAACTCCTAAATATTTTAAAAGATTGCGTGTGCTACTGACTTGGATCGATGCGACATCTACTCTTGTCTTAACGTGAACAGAGTATAGTACAGGTTACAATTTCAGTTCTGTGATTGGTTAAAATGCAAACTTAGTTTACGTAGGGAATATTTTTATAAATGAAATGTGAATTGTCAACATCTTATTTCATTTCAAAATACTGTATTGTTTTCATATCTACTCATCGTTTGTAATCAAATAATTCCATCTAAATTTTATGAATAAAAAATGTATAAAATGCTATTATTTACTGGTGATTATAATCCATGTAGTATATAATTTAAAAAATGAGTATATAAGGAATTGTTAAATATTTCTTTCAAAAGGCACTACTTCCAGACTTGCGGCTAGGTTCGAGGCGACATCTACTATTTTCTTAACCTGAACGGACTATAGATATGTACATTGGCGGAAAATTCAAAATATTGAAATCAATTTTAAAAAGTATAATAGTAAGTGTATACTAATACATGAATTTTCACAATATACACAATCTCGAAAGATAAAATGACCAAAGAATTATAAGCAATAGCACAAGTTTTATTCTATTTTATTATTATCCTATCGTGGAAGTAGCCAATCAGGATTCTCTACTACTTTGAAATTTGAATAATCCGTTACCATAGAAATAATAATTCATTTTTGGAGTGTCAGTAATTTTGCATAATTTGTCATCAGCTAAATTTTATAAGTAAACTATTTTAATTTTTATAAATTCTCGTTAAAATGTCTAGAAATCAACCCTGTAAGCCACAAGATTGCCAAGACTTCCAAGAAGCAAAAAGCAAAAAAGAAACCAAATATAACAATGATAATTGTTACGATCCTGTTTGTGCCAGTGCATATGGTAAGAGAGTAAATACAATAAAAGGTCTATACCAAGATGTCCAAGATATAGAATATAATGCAAACAATCCTAACAAAAAAAGGTTATCATATAAAAAAACGGAACTGCCAGCACCAGCTGAAAGAGAACAGAACGCTTGTCCAGATCCAGAATGCGGCAACGCTCATGCGAAAAAATTCCAAGAATTGGAAATGTTAAACAAAGAGATTGTCGACATAGAAAAAAGTACCAAAAAGAGACCAATCTCTACTAAAGATCTCTACGATGAGTTACAAAACATTCAATTGAAAAGTGGAAAAGACCCAGACCCTGATGCATGTAGAGATCCAATATGTTCCAACGAACATGAGAAAAAAATTGTAGACTTATCCCAAGGGGTTAGTGCCCTTGAAGATATTTTGAAAAACATGACAGGCTTATGCCGTCAACCAAATTGCCCAGATGTTGAAAAGGCTAACAAACCCAAACTAAAATCCTTTACTGAAAGCATGCCACCTCTTCCAGTCCCCAACAGATACAATATTTCTGATACAGACTTTAGAAACAAAATGGAAGGTGATAGAAAAGACAACAACAAAACCTTGAGAGAAATTCTGGATTTAAAAGATTTAAAAACATGTAAAGGAGCAAAATGTTACAGTGCTTACATGGGTTACACTAGCTATGCAGAACCAACAAAAGAAAATTTGTGTTCGAATCCAAGTTGTATACCTTATCCTAAAAGCAAACCTGAAAAAACTATGTGTGGTGCTCCAGTTTGTCCATTTAACAAACCGAAATCTCCACTAGATTTTGGAACTAAATATGATTTAGGATTAGGTGATGCATCCAAGCCATATGATTTAAGTAAATTTGATAATTTAGGTACAAAGCCTTGTACTTTTGATACATGTACTCTAAAATCTACAAATTATACTGGTCCGCAAATAGCTGGCAAATCCCCATGTGGTCGTGGAGAATGTCCATATAAATTCGATTTGACATCTACGCAACCAGCTGATCTAGGTGGTCCACCTAAAGTAGGACTCTGTGGACGTACGTCTTGTCCGTATCCATCTGTTACGCCTAACGTTCGACCAGTTAATCAAGGAGCATCACCTTGTGGACAATCTTCCTGTCCTTTTAAAGATACTTCGTTCGAACCTGTAGGTTTGTGTGGCCAACCAAACTGTCCATTTATGTCAAGTACTAGTCCTGGAGCTGTCAAACCGTGTCCTTACGCTGGGCAAATTAAACGTTATCCTTGTGGAAGTCCATCTTGTCCATACGTCAATCCTTCTGGAATGTTAAGAACTCATGAATATACAAATGATAAAAGCTTTGTTCAAGAAGCTGCAAGACCTTATGCTGGTTCAGCAAGCCCTTTTGATTATTTGAGTTCATTAACTACTTCATATCCAAGTCCTTATGCTACGAATTATCCTCTATTTTCTTACACTGATCCTCCAGACACAAAACCTTGTCCTTATCTACCTAAGAAGGAAAAACACTCTTGTCAAAATCCAAAATGTCCTTACGCCCAAAAAAGTAGACCAGAAACAGATAATTTCTGTGTAAGTCAGACTTGTCCGTACGAACCAGGCATTTGTGGAGGACAAAGAAAATATTGTTGTGAAAGTCCTGAAGTTGATCCTTGCGAAAGCCCTGAATGTCCAGTATGCGGGGCTAAACCAAAAAAGAAGAAAAAAGATCCTTGTGAAAATGAATCCTGTCCGTACTCAGAAGGAATTTGTGGAGGACCCAAAAAATATTCTTGCGACAATCCTGATGTAGAACCGTGTGAAACAGAAGAATGTCCTATTCATCAACAAAATAAAAATACTTGTCCTAAAACATGTCCGTTTTCAATAGGAGTTTGTGGTGGACCCAAAATATACTCTTGCGATAGTCCAGACGTTATGCCTTGTGAAAGTCCGGATTGTCCAATGCATAAAAAGAAGAAAAAGAAGAAGAAACGTTGCAAATGTTGTGGAAGACGTAAAACGGTTGTCTGTGAAGAAGAAGAAACAGCTGAAGATGAAGATAAATATAAGAGTGATTGTCCCAAAACTTGTCCGTTTTCAGAAGGTGTTTGTGGTGGACCCAAAATATACTCTTGCGATAGTCCAGACGTTATCCCTTGTGAAACTCCAGAATGTCCTGTTACTAAAAAGAAGAACAAATGTAAATGTGGAAAACGTGAAAAATCAGCAAATGCTTGTTCTTGTAGTGACCCAGACGCTTCAGATGATGATGTTTGTGGTTGTGGCAAAAGAAAGAAAGAAAAGAAACTTAGAACATGCCCATATTCAACCACCACTACAAACGATGGTGGAGACAGCAAATGTGGTTCAAAAACTTGTCCATTTTTGAAAAAACTCGTATTTTGTGAAGACTGTGGTGGTGTCCTCCCAGATGAATTAAACTCCAGCTCAAGTTCAGGCTCAACTGAAAGCGGCACGACAGAATCCAGTACAGGAGATGGAAAAGATCAGGGAGATAAACCAGGACGAGAATCTCTCACGAAAAAGGATGAAAAACGGGGTTCAAATGAATCTGCAAAAAATAAAGCTCTCGCTTTGATGAAAAATGATGGTGACAAAGTACCAAAAGGTGAACATGTTTCGCTTTATTCTTATCCCGGAGTACAAATTGGACATAAAGATTGTAGTTACAAGAGGAAATTAATTCCTAAAAATATGGGATGGCTGTGGAATTGCATCCCTTGTTTTGGCAAACCTGAGGTATCTATATCTCTCAATTTATTATACATTTGAAACAAAAAATTCTTGACATTTACATGTCACAAATAAATCACAAAACTTTCAAAAAAATATAAAAAATGGAGTTTGAACATGAAGTAAATTTCAGCTTTGATTACAACAAACCATAATTACAATTGTCATTTCAATTCATTTTTCATTCATTCATTCATTATAATATACGAGGTTCAGTACGAGTAAAAATAAAACCATAAATTGGATGAGTCAATTTAAATAAAAAATGTTATATGAAGGTATATCCGGAAATTTTTCGTTACATATATGGTTTTATTTTGGTACACTTGTGCTGAATCACCCTATATTATTAATTAATACAATATTAATATTTTTATTTGCTTTAGTTTTGGCGCGGCTATAAACCAGGAGCAATCTTGAAATCAGTTTATAAAATAATGAAAAAACATCGTAAACATTTCGACCCACTTCTTTTGAAGAAAAAGAAGTCAAAACGAGTAATCGAAAATCGTCACTGCATAGAAGTAAAGAAAAAAGAAGGAGAATTCCACATTACCGTCAACCCAATCAAAGATCCAAAAACTCGTAACCCTATGCAAAGTCCTTACATGGATGTAACTCCTTTACAATTCACAGTAGCAAAACCACAACCAGTATCAGACGCATTCTGTCCATGCGATGTACTAGAAGAGGAGAACCTGTCATGTCCAAACAGCGATTTCGACTTCCACTTCTCACCCCCGGCAGCCATTCAAGACCCCATCCCGAAGAAGAAGAAGATCAAAGCAGAAACTGGCGCGCAGTACGACATCATGGATCTACCGGCGAGTCTGCGCAAGAAGGGAGGTGGAAGCAAAAAAGGCGGCAAAGGCAAAAAAGGAAAAAAGAAATAAATCTTAATAAATAATGTTCCACTTTTACATTTGTTTATTCTTCCACTTTCGTGCTCACGTTAATATTTGCACTTTCGGTATCATTCAGCATTCAGCGCGCCATCTCAAGCGTTACCTACTTCTTTGGTTCTGGCCAACAATCATGTGTTTGAAGAGAAGCGACGTGACGAACGGTATGACGACAGCAGCGCCGAAGATTACAGCACCGGCGAGGAATATTGAGCCTACGTTGATGTTGGCGACTGCTTGGCCTTTGCCCCAAACGCCCATTGCTGCGTCTACTGTTTTTTTCACAGGTATGCTGATGAATGGAACTGCAAATTCTAGGTCCACCTATTGCAATAATTTCTGCATTAATTATTGGCAAATTAAATTCTACAATACATATCTTAAAATAGCAATCAGTTTTTAATTTAAGGCAATCACAATCTTAATTCAGCTGATTTTAATAATTACTTTTATACAGAATATTAATTTTAATCAGGATTGGATCTGATTTTTTGTAATAAAAATCATTGATTTTTATCAAAGATAAAAAATACAAATTATAATAAAAATATAACTATTTGCTACAAAACTATTAATAATAACCAAAATATGTTCTGTAATATTTTATCACTTTAATTGTCATATAACAGAAGAAATATAAAAATATTAAAATTTGTAGATAATGAAAAGTAAAAATTCTGTTACTCTTCCTAGTTTTACTCAGATGAATCGTTTTGGTTTTAGTACAGACTTCTTTTTCGTTTCTGTAATAAAATATTTACATTGTTTCTAAAACAATTAAAAAAGTGCAGTAACTTTAGATATCTGTAATAATTAATTTGCCAAACCTGGTTTTAAGTGATCCTTATTGCTATCTCAAGAACTATAAGACTTACGAAGTCGGTTAATTTAGCAAACAATTTATAATTTGCAAGAATAATTAACTGATTAATTGATTTTTTTAGCCAGTGGTTCTGAAACTAATATGGAGGACCAAGTTTTTCTTTAGTTAAATGGGGCAATATATTTTTTATTTGATTATTCAATAGAAAAATTTATTCTGAATTGAGTCATATAATATTTGAATACCCTTTGATAACATTTTTTTAAGAAAAATGCATATTTTAAGTTTATATTAGTTTTATTGAAATTTAGCTAAAATAAATGTGCCATGACACAAGTGTATATGAAAAACAATAATTTTAGAACAAATACCAACGATCACAAATGTACAAATTCTTTCATTGATAGATTAATCACAGCACTCTCGAATTTATATTCATGTTCATCTTGTATTGCTGATACTCTCTCCTGATAGATTTAGAGCAAAACTACAACAGTACAAAGTCGTTTAAAATTAAATTCTACATCAGATAAGAACATAATTGATGCAAATAAAAGAAAATATATATTATTTTATTTTTATTTCCATGGCTGTCAATTTTTTAACGAAAGTGTCATAAATCTCGTACCAAAGACGTGTTGTTCAATCAGTTACCACCTTATGTAATGTAGAATTTAATTTTAAACAACTTTGTACTCTTGCAGTTTTGTTCTAAATCTATCAGGAGAGAGAGTAAAAGCAATTTTTTTAAATCCCATGTTAAAGTTCTGTTCCTCGTTTCACTGTACACACTGTACATCTTAATTAAAAAAAAAATGTTATTGAAGGGTACATAAATATTATATCACTAAATTCAGAAAAGATTGTCTATTGAATAGGTAAATAAAACATATATGGACCTATTTAGAATAATAAAAATGATCCCCCATAGTTTGAGAACCACTGGTTGAAAAAAAAATATTGAAATAGAGTTGTTACTCGATAACAATTGAATTAAAACTAGTAATGAGTGATATTTCACGAACTGTGATTTAGTCATTGATATTGAAAAGTCACAGATTATGATTGTTACCTAATATTTTACAAATGTGTGATTCGTGATCACAGTCACTATTGTATACGTTAAACGTTTCACGAAGTAATAAAAGTTTCCGATTTTAACTATGTAATAAAATGTGATCACAATCACTGTTTAAAATCACAGTTATTGAAAAATAGCAATCTTAAATCACTATGATTTAAAAGTAGCAATTTCGCTCATCACTTAATTAATTAATTACAACTTACGCTTAAATCTCCATCATCCAAAGTATTGAACGTCAAAAATCTGGGTTGATGTTTGGGTCCGTTAATGTAGCGAACTCGTCTATAAGCAGCTGTAGTATTATCAGCAATCACAATAATAAAACACAAACTAATAACAGTGCAAACTATAAGAACAGCTAGATAGGACATTTTGTCCAATGTACACTCAACGGGTGGTATTTTCTAACTAATCTTCTTCCAGCTATGTTGTCATATAAATTAAATTTGAGTATTAAGTTATTCATTTACACTTCTTGCAAGACTTATTGTTTTAAAGTATTGCATTACAGCTATCAGTGTATAAACCGTAACAAGAAATTATTTCAATTGTTTATTTCTTGAAATTTGTCGCATCCTGTCAAAGACAATAGGGAAAGTAGTAAATTAGAATGGAATCTATGAATATTTGAACGTTTCTCGATATTCAATTCGTGTTAACAATTATAACACGATGCACGAATGACAGTGAGTGATAATTTGCCGTAATTGCAAACTAATAATTAAGTTATAGACAATAAAAGCCAGTGTTGCGTATAAGATTTATTTCTTGCGCTGGTGATGTTTCAGTGACATAAAAGTGAAACACATATTGCGTTTCTAACAATTATTTCGAGTGTGCTTTGTTTTATGGTACTCTAGTGTGACATATTTTTATATAAATAATACTCATGTCTCATAGCGAAATCAGTTTATCTTTTGTCACCAACAACTTCACTCTTCAACAATGAAAAGTATTATTTATTTCTTCGCAATTGTTGCTATTTCTTCGGCTGCTATTTCTGGGCCTTCTAAGTACGACTCTACAGGGTAAGAATATTTTTATAGGGTAAACTCGACTTTTTTACCAAATCTGAAGTTGATTACAAAAAAAGATTGTACTAAGGGAAGGTTAAATTAGGTGAAGTTAGATTTATAGTCTATCTTTTATAAGAACGAGGCGTGGAGGAAATAGGAGCACATTAATCTTGTTTTCTAATTGGATAAAACCCCAATATTATCTAATCAAACACAAGATCAAAATGCAACTATCTTCTCTGCACTTCGTTCTTATATAAAATAGACTATACAAGTGTCCATTTTAAGAGGCTAACCATTGAGATCACAAAAAATATTAATATTACATTTTATGAAACATAAAATTAAAAAGTATTTTATTATTTATTATAAAAACTTCTTTCAAAATGACAATTCCCATTTTTCTGCAACCAACTTCAAGATAGGCCATAAAGTCGAGTTTTACCATTTTATATTTAAATTAAATTAAATAAACCGTTAAAATAAAATTGTAGCGGTTTTATGCCCAGTTCTTTGCGTCGTTACTACGAAACAGAAAATCGCACAGTTTCCGATTCTCAAGCAACTGGTAGCGACAGCTATGAATCGAAAACTTCCAAAGATGATGACCGTTTGCAACGTTTCGGAGCTTCGGGTTACGGAGGAACTGCTTATCCTAGTGGAACAGGGGTTTCTTCTTACACACCGATGAAAATTGACCTGGGAGGAGTAGTTTTGGGCACTCTAATTGGACTGGGTGCTATTTTGGTTATTCCCAAAATTGCTCATATATTTTCAGGCGGATATAGACGAAGTACGTCAAAATTATTATTGAGAAAACGGATAATAATTTATTTGGGTTGTAGGTGTAGATAGTGAAGTAGATTCTGTAACTGATATTTTATCAAAAATTGATAAAGCTTTGGAAGAACATCATATCGATAGCAGTGTGTGCATGCAAAGAATTGTCTGTTCTTATGTACAAGAATCTCGGAAAAATATAGCTGGTGGAAAACCATCTGCTTTCGACGATTTTATTTACAGCGTAACTAAGTGAGTAACAATAGAATTGCGTATAACAAAAATCTAATTGTTGTTTTCATTTCAGCAACTCTATGATGTCTTTCTTGCTCGATGGAACCGCCATCCAGCAAGCTGTTAAATTAGGCTCGAAAGACGATTCGGAAAGTTGCACTTCTTTGTACTCCAAATGTCCTATTAGCAAAGAAAATGTAATGCAAGTCATTTCCAGTTTGCTGCCAGCTTAACCGAAAGATTTAATAGATGTAATTTAAATGTTCATGTTTATATCTTCGCTCCTTGTAAAGTAGTTCAATTTTATGCCGCGAGAGCATTGCTGTCGCTTGAAATGTCATAGTCAATTTTGTCAGATAAATGTAAAATACGTGGCTAGAACTAAAATTGTATAAATATTTAAATAAACATTATGATTTTATATCAGAACACTTTTTTATCAGTTTGTTATTATTAGAATAATGTGTATGTGATTAAAAATGGGGCTGTGCAAATGTCCTAAGAGAAGAGTTACTAACCAATTTTGTTTTGAACATAGAGTTAATGTTTGCGAACATTGCATGGTAACAAATCATCCAAAAGTAAGTGTATTTACCTTAAAATGTGTTTTAAAATACATCTACACAGTAAAAATAAACATTTACATATTATTCGCCAATCTATATTTAGCAGTGATAATATCTAGTGCATAAACTTTCCGCTAAAGATAAATATGGTTACACTTTTTTACTTTTAGTGTATAGTTCAATCTTATTTACAATGGTTGCAAGATAGTGACTACAATCCAATATGTGAACTTTGCACGAAAGATTTAAGTCATGAAGATTGTATCCGTTTAACATGTTATCGTAAGTGTACGTAAAAATGTGTGTATAATAAAGTAAAAGTGTAATATTTGTTAGATGTCTACCACTGGTCATGTTTGGACCGTTTGGCTAGGGAACTACCATCCACAACCGCTCCTGCAGGATACATTTGTCCTTCTTGCAGGACATGTCTATTCCCGGCTTCTAATTTAGTTAGTCCTGTAGCAGACGTATTAAGGGAGAAACTAGCTGGTGTCAACTGGGCCAGAGCTGGATTAGGGCTTCCTTTGGTAAAATATCACATAAAAATACTATTAACCTTCATTACACGCGCCTTCGGCTTTTCCCTGGCCTTACATGATTTTCTTAAATATTTTCATAATTTCAAAATTATGCAGTATCTTTAGTACCTTTCTAAAATTGGCTGTAGTAAATAAATAATAAAATATTTTAGTTAGTTACGTATTATTTGGTCAATATTAAGAAAATACTAAGATCCATATGGTGTTATTGGACCTAGAGAATGCAAGATTCACAAACATTTAGTTTAATTTTTATTACAGCTTCCCAAGATAATGTACGTTTTCTATGTATTATTATATACAGGTTGGTTGACTCGAACACCCGAGCATATCATTTTCGTAATTTCCGGCTTCCCTAATTATTTTTGATAAAAAAGCTGTATATAACAGTTGTAGGGCATAAAATTCTGCATCAGAATAAATAAGCCAAATTAATTTTACATGAAAATGACATAAATCATCCCAAAAATAGTGGTAAATTAACAAATGTTTAACGATTTATTTGTCAAGTTCTGCTACGTTAATTTATTTTTATTATTATATGTAATTACCGTTCAAGTGAACAATATTACATATATTAATTTTGAATTTAATAAATGGAAACAAAAACAAAATGATTTTTCACACTTTAACCCATGATTGTGGGAAATACGCAACTTTCAAGCGTTATATAATGTGATAAAATTGGCACTTTCCATAGTAGTCATAGAAAAAATTATTTTTGCTTATCAATTCAAGGGCAGAATTTTATGCTCTATAACTGTTACTTAAAGCTTTTTTACCTAAAATAACTAAAGAAGCAATAAATTAGAAAAATATAATTTTATTTGCTAAATTATATATTCGGGTGTCACCATCCTGTTCGTTTTTTTTTGCGTTCTTTTCTATTATTACTTACTCAAATATATTTATAATAAATTAAGACTAAAATAATGGTTTTTAGTATTATTAAAATTAATAACACTTCAAAAATATTATATTGATAAGAAATAATAATAATTTATAAGCAAATCAGCCAGTGAGGGAATTCTCGTAGTGCGTGTAATGTTTAAACCGCTTTCTGTGCATATAGCAACGGGTTAATTATTAAAATCTATAATTGTAGCTGTCGGAAGATAGAGAGCTGAAACCATCAGAGAACAAATTCGACGTACCTCCCCAACCGTTGTTAAATTCGTCGCCACCTCCTCCAAGTCACTCTGTGGTCCATGTAGATGACCACCAGGTTGCGTTTTCTAGAAGTGATAATTTCCAAGGCTCAAGGAGAAGTGTTTTCCAGGACATAGATGATGCCAAACTGCCGCTGATTGACCACGACGAAGATAAGTACAAGCGGCGACCTGCAGCTGAACTCATGAAGAGATGGTGGAAGTAAGAATAATTTTTTATTCATTTTTACTGTGCATGAAATAAGAGATGAACTGTGCGGCAGGAGAGAGCGTTTTCTGAATGAATTGGTTGAAAAAAAATCTTTAATACTTATTTGGATAACTACAGATCTAGCGTAGAAGTTATATATTAATGAAGATTTAACAAAATTTTCATGCGCTTCTTATTTACAGTAATTAAAGTTACATTCTTTCGGTAGATCATCTTTAATTTCACTTACAGTTTTCATATCTTAATCTCTCTGTCAATATAAATACAAAATTTTTAATTGAATAAATAGATAAAATGTGACACCAAAATACTTGTTTATTACAAAAAGTCCCTTAATAATGCTAGAATATTGTTTTTATGTCAAATTGATTAAACTGACTCTAACTTTTGTTCAAAATTGGTTTTGTTTAAATAAAATGGCCATTGTAGTGCATTCTACACGCCAGTTAGAGTGGCCGGGAGATAATATTTGGTAAGATAGATATAGTTAAAAAAAAAAGGGAAATAAATTAAATTCAGGAGTTAATTTTGTTGTTTAATTGCATTGAAATATTCATAAATTTGATTAATAGCAAATTTATTTTTAATGCCGGATATACATAAATATATTTCAATAAAAATTAATAACATATTTTTAGTACATCTTTTAACAAAATGAGTATAAATTTTAAATTAACAAAATAAAAAATAATTTACTTTAAGAGTGAAGATTAGTACAAATGGATTTGAATATTTCTTTATTAAAAAAAATGTGTGTTGTGCCATATTACGTATTGTGTACATATATCATAAATTACAATCATAAATGTCCAACCAGTGTTTCTTTAATGGTTGCTTTAAAATAACTTAAATTTTTAGAATATATTTTTCATACAAATTGTTTACGTTATTAGTTATTTCAGTGGAAGTTCTGTATTGAAGAATGATGCGAATCGCAGTGCGATATACAAATATCTAACGCACACATAATGTATTATATATTCAGAGCCGACATACAGATTTTTTTAAAAAAATCTTATTTACATGAAATTTATACAAGCAAACTGCTTTAAAAATATATGGCAGACTTTGCAACATGACGTTTTCAAAAACAATGAAACGTCAAAATCAGTCAAAATAATTAATAATTTATATTTTCCCAAGACTTTATTGAACAATAAATTGCTGTAGATAGCGATTTTTACCTCCCGCCTATCAATATATAGATAAGGGAGGTATTGTTTTTGGTCAGATTTCTCGAGTATGAGTTTTCAACATATTAGCACGAATTAGGGTCCCTACAATACGAATTTACTATTTTTAACGTGATGTCTGTATGTCTGTGTGTGCGTGTGTGTGTCTGTGTGTCTGTGACGATTTTTCGTCCACGATAACTCCAACATGATACATGTAAAAAATATAATATTTGGTATTTAAGACTTATATTCAAATATGATGAACTGATAAGATTTTGACTACAATCAGTTACCCGGAAGCAGTACTTTACTTGAAGCTTTAAACAGTTTTTCTTAAAAAAAAAACTGTAAATACCATTTTTTCGCAAATTAAGTTATTATTCAATATAAAGATTTTTAAATTTTCTACCGATCTGTATAATTACGTTTATATGTGTAACTTCTAGCTAAAGAGAATAAATATATAAATTATAACAATTTTGCATATCGTTTAGACTGAGAAATTTCGATAAAACAGTTGAGTTATTCATATGTTCACAAAATTTGACATATAATGTCAAATTTGATGTAAGTAAGTTTAAAAGATAAAATAAGTAAATATGAAGTAGTTTTATTGTAAAATTATAAATGGTGGAAGAAATATAGTATAAGGCATGTATTTGCATGCATGAATCAAAGTAAGTTCGGTTCCGGTTTTAGTAACGTCAAAAATAGCTGTCATATTGGTCACACAAATTTTTGAAGGAAATTTTAGGTATGAAATGAATTAAACGTATTCTCAACTGCAATAACAAACTAATTTTAAAACTACAAATTAAATGTATTGAAAAACTTATATTGAAAATATTACTACAGTAGCGGGAGGTATTGTGTTGGACACATCAGATTTTTTAAGCACTGTGTATTATTACAATTTTTTTAATAACGTCTAAAAGCTAAAAATATTTTGTTACTTTACCGCACTGCAATTCATAAAATCGCATTTACCGTAGAAATCAACGATGTGTGATTGTTATGTTTACACTTCAAGAAGCCAAATATATATTATTCCCTTAAAATTTGTTAAACTTTTTTAACATCAGTATTTAATTAACGACATCTGCAATAAAACAGTTTGATTTATTTTGTAAATGTATTTAAACAGGAACATGAGCGGCATGCAAACTCGAAGAACAAGCGGTGGTCTATTCAAGCGTTACTGCATGGCAGCGATTCTCGTCATCGGCACTCTCATCGTCCTGGGGATCGTGTTCTCACGCCTAGGCCATCTCGCCACCGACAACGACCCAGTATTCGACCCCATCAACAACCCAAACATTCGCGTGCAGCACATTGATACGCCTTAGGATTCACTCACTATTCTCACTTCTCTAGCTTGGGTTAAGTTAAACTGCATTTATTCGTTACTAAATCACATATATTTGTTAAATAAAATGATCTTGTATATTTCAACAGAATAAATTTGAGTAAAAGAGTGTTTGCATTTTTATTTTTGAAATAATAAATATTGTTAGTTTCACTAAATCAAAAAACAATTAAAATTCCAATGGAAGAAAAAACTGTTTTAACAAAAACTTTAATAAGTTCAGTGTTTCGATTTTGTTTCTCGGCAAATTTTCAGTAATATAATATAACAAGAGTGTGAGAAAAAACTGGAAAATTATTTCCTAATTTATGAAACTTTTTAAGTTAAATTTAATTAGATTATTTTTTACACAAACATTTAAAACTCGGTCTTTTCTTTGCTCATTCTACTTATGTGTTGATATTGATAACTACATTTGTTAATAAAAACAAAAACTACAGAGATTATTTCCAGGCATAATATCTAGACACATGATAAACAATGAAACATTTCATTAATTTAAAGAAATCTCCAAAAATAATCTTATATTTTTCATTTTAAATGCATCAGAAAAAATTAGCAGCGTGTTTCTGTTTTTTTTAAATATTTATCTGTTTCAGAATATTCGCAAAAAAATCTAAAAATGACAAAAAGGAAACTACCATTCCTAGTAAATCGCTTTTTACCAAAAGTTTATCATTTCATGCAGAGAAAATTCGACTGAACAGATTTTAATGAAACTTCTTTAACGTTCTTTTATTACATGCACACTTACATCCGGACAGACGAACGAACAGACTGACAGACATAACTTTCAAAATACTTCAATTCGTAGATATTTTTGAAAATCTCGAAACACTAAAATCGGTATGATTACAATATATTATATTGCGGTAAGTAAATTTATTTCTCAAAATTTTTAAAGAACATATTAAACTGCTTTTATTTTTTATTGATTCTTAAAGTAACTGTTACGTTTGAACACCGTTATTTCCTTGATTTATATTCTGTTTAAGGTTTGCCCAAATTTGGACCTGTCTCGTTTAAGAAGTAACCCAAATAACCGAAATTGGTATGCCAAGTTGTAGGTAATAAGTTGTGAATGACATATTTATTTATATTGATACAAAAAATAAAATAGATAGCTGTGAGTTTTACTGTGGTTCTATGTCATTTAGTAACGTCAAAAAAGTTTTCGTATAAATTATTTAAAATGGTCGTGAAAGTCCCAGACAATTTCGGTGATATGATTTCCAAAGGAAATGTAGTTATTCCATGTCAATGTTATTACAATGCAAGAGATAATATTTTGACACAAGTAATCAATCATTCATATAATCCGTTCATACAAAGTTCTGAACATATTCCTCAAAGTAATCAACCCAACAATAGCTTTGAAAATAATCAAATTAGAAAAGATGCTCAAACTGAAACCCCAGTGGAACAATGTTGTATTTGTGAATATTTTCGAAATTTAGAAATGAATCAAAATAAGAAAAAGTTGTGGAATATGCAATTTAATAGATGGTGGGGATGGAATTGGCAAAGAAAGAGAAATGATTTGCTGTCAAAACTAAAAATGAAATGCAATCGAAATAGGTATTAAAATACATTCAAGTTTTCATATAATAATTTGATTTTTTCAGTACAAACGATACTGCAAAATGTAACGTATGTCTTCATCAAATTCCTAAACACATAGAAGAACCATCATACAGTAGTAAAGAAACTTTTGTGCCAGAGCGTCGTAAAATTCCTAAAAATATTCCGGAATTTGCCGAACCAAAACAAGCTATACCACATTCAAGTACTTACGGTTTTAGAAAACCGTATGTAAGTAGAAGAAAAAAATATAAAAGGAAGCAACGACAGTATGAAGGTTGGGTAAAAGAAATAAATTCTTCGGAAAGTGATGAAAGTGTTAAAAGCATAAAACTTAAAATGAAGTGTCCAGATTCTCCAAATATACAAGAAACTGGAAATTACTTGTCTTTAAGATTAAGAAAAATAAATTCCGATGAATCTCTCGATTACGATTATCATTATCCGAAAAATAAACTAATGTCACGTCAGGCGGATGCTAAATATGTTAGTCCTCTATCTGGAAAATATTATAATATAAACCTTCCTGAAATTTCTCTTCCGATTTCAGAAACTTTCGATACGGAATATTTAAAACCAATAAATATAAAAGATAGTTTAGTTATTCCCAAATTAAGATATGACTTTGTAGAAAATTTTAGTTTAATAAAAGATGAACATAGAAAACTTTTAATAAAAATAAATGAAATATTAAACAGCTCTAAAATAATCGACAAATTAGATAAAAATACATACACTGAATCTCAAAGAGTATTTAAAAGTTTTGATACTGCTGTATCTGCAAGTCCTATCAGAAACACATTGGATAAAAATACATCTTGTAATTTATTAAACTATAAATTTGGAGAGAGAAACGAAATATTTTTACAAGATCATCGAAAACCACCAATTTTTACGGAACACAAATCTGATACCGTATTTCCATCTACAAACCCATTTTATAGTTCAGTACATAAAGATCAATGTTCAAAATCTGTTAATTTGCCGTATTTTTCAAAGTTTGGCGAAGAAAATTCAATTAAAAATATAAGAGAAAATGAAAATATTTCACTGGAAACAACTAATAGCATTAGCAATCAAGATTCTCTTCTTGCAACATTTAATACAAAATCAGTAGAAAAAAGTTTAGGTGAAGTAGAATATATGGAAGTAGATGTTCGAGAAGAATCAAATTATTATATAAATAATAATTTATTTGCTAATGCAAGCTCAACAACAGAAGCAAATTATATTGAAAAACAAAATGTAACTGCAGATGAACAAAAGAAATTGTCTTGTAGTAATATTAAAGAAGATATGAGTGAAAGAATTCTACAAGAAGTGGATTATTTAAATAATTTAACGTTATCGTACAATTAATTTGAAAAAATGTATATGTCCGATTTGTAAATAAAATTTTATTTTGATTATTTCATTTGTTTCTTTGTATGACATTTTGACATTTTCGATAATCAAAATTTAAAAATTTCTGTGTACCTTCCTTCCACATTCAAAATTTGAATTTTAAATAACGAATTTAACTTGTAGATGCCGTTCTTGTCGTTTATACCGGTATTTTGCTTCAAATAAACTTGAGATGCCGAAACATTTTAGTTTGTATTCATACATGAGTGAAAATGGGCAGCAATTTAAGTACAGTGGATATGGAAAGAGTTCCTGAAAAAGCTATAGAATTCATTTACGAAGTTCATGTAACAATTGCTTCTGGAATTACAGGAGTTTTTTATCATATTTATTATGGCATGAACAGAGAAAATTTAAAAATGCTCCTCATAGGATCTGCAACTGTAGGGGCATTGTTTTATCTTCTTGGTTCAAAGGAAACAGTGAGTGCCAGTCCAGAAAAGGTTGTTTTTATAACGGGATGCGATTCCGGTCTCGGCTATTCTCTAGCCGTCCACGCTGGCGAGATCGGCTTTACTGTTTTGGCGGGATGTTTAAGTAGAGAATCCGAAGGAGCCAAGAAACTTAAAAGATGTTCTAAGATTGTTCTCATTGAATTAGACATAACTAAAGAAAAAAGTATTCTAAGTGCTATAGAACAAGTGGAATTATTTTTGTCTGTCAATGAACCTTGCGGTAAGAATTTATTTAATAAATATTTATGATTAAAAGAGTAAACTTATGTATATATCAGTTCGCGTTTAGATTATATGACCTTCAAATGTAATACGCACTTTTACGAATTGTGGAGTGTGCGAAAAGATGTTTTGCTGATTTAAATTTTATTTTTTAAATAAATCATAAACTACACTTTATAATTAATTAAATAATTAACTGTGGCCACCACAGAACCGACCGCCACTACCGAAAATGTACGCTGTACGATAAAAAAGATTTTTACTTCATAGCAGCTTTTTTTCTAACAATTTTTTTGGAAAAATTTATCTGCTACGAAATATTCGTATAAAAAATGACAAGAGTATATTACTTCTAGTTACCGTTTTTTACCGAAAGCTGATAAACTTCTGTCTGATGTCAAAAGCTTAAATATCGAGTTTAATTATAATCAGACCTAAAGACATTACATTAAACAATAAAAATTATTATTATTATTACAACTATTAAAAAGGATAAATATAGTGAAAATGTTTTCGTTCGTTAAAATCTCGTAATGTCAAAATTGGCACGATTACAATAACTCTCTGATTATATGTATCGCATTGAAAAAAAGTATAGATGCTTTCAAGTATCGAAAGAAAAATATAAGAGTTAATAAGAATTTTTTTTTTAACGTAAAAATATGAAAAAAGTATATAAAACAGTTACTCATTTGACAATATTTAGGTTAAATTTCTTTAAAATTTTATTAATTACGACGAAGACAGCACTGAGCTGTCGAAACGTTGTAATTAATAAAAAAATTACAAAACTTTAACCCAAATATTGTCCAGTGATTATTTATGGGTTTTGAAAGCTTCTTTCAATATATAAAACAGCTGCCATGGTAGTCTGTATAGTCAAACTCTCAGGAGTAACAGGTCATGAGATGTAAGACTTTAAAATATAAACAAAGTTATTCAAACAAGCGAACCGCTTTATAAAAATAAAATTACAATTTACAAAATTAAAAAATGAAAAAAGTTGGAATAATGCACCAACCAACAATGAAGATCCCTTAAATAAACGTAAAAATAGATTATTCTTTTGTTTTACAATAAAATTAAATGCTTCACTTTTTTGCATTACAAGTATCAAAAAAAATCAGTTCAGTAAGCCTTTTGTTTGAAGTTATAAAAAAATGTTTCGTGTTCAAAAAATTTAATCAAAAAGAAACATTTACATTTGATTAAATAAATTTTCGGTACTGGGTTAAATGTACTGATAGTAATAAAACATCGGAAGATTGGTATCGACGCTAAAAGATCGGTATCGAAAGAAAAATATCGATACTGGTATAATATCAGTAGTATAGTATCAGAACATTCCTATATGTGGTGGTCGGTAAAAATGAAACATATATATCCAATGTGTAAGTAAAATCAAAGAAGTAACAGCTATTTACATTACCATTTTAGGACACTATCTGGACCCTAAATTTCAGAAATAAAGAAAAAGGCGTTTTCCTACAACCGGACATAAAGTACATACTTTATGCCTTCTTTTGAGTTTGTAAAGTTATTTTTCATGTAACGTAAATATATTTATCAATGATTTAATTTACTTTTGAAATTAATTTTCATTAAAATTTCGGTTGTAAGAAAAATGTTGTATGCAACACGTGTGTAACAGTTTTTTTTATCTCTTGTTATAAAGCACTTACTTTACAGCTTTACACACAAATTGTAGAAAGAACTATTTAATGTGTTTGCATGTTTATTTCTTTATTGTAATTTATTAATTTTATGTAAAAATATATCATTAAAATGTCGACTGTTCATATTTAATATTCCTATTTTGTAGAACTTTGGGCGTTAGTTAACAATGCAGGAGTAATGGTATTCGGTGAATTCGAATGGCAAACGGAAAAACTTGTAAGACATCAAATAGATGTAAATTTATTAGGCACAATGTTTGTAACACAAGCATTTTTACCCATGTTGCGCAGATTTGAAGGTATTGCAATTATTATCATTAATAACATCAATTACTAATTTTTTTATTTAGGTCGAATAGTAAACATAACTAGCCACTGTTCCAAAGCGACTCTTCCTGGCCTATCAGTGTATGGAGCGAGTAAAGCAGCCCTATCAGCTTGGAACGATGGATTACGAATAGAATTAGCAAAATTTGGAATCTCAGTAATCAATTTCATTCCCGGGTCGTTCGTACTACACAGCAATATTATGGCAAAACAAAGTGAAAATTTTATGGAAATGCAAGAAAGCATGAACGTAGAACAACTGACTTTGTATGGAGATTATTTCGGCAGATATAGTGCTTATTTAAATCATTTGGCAGGAAATAAAAAAGTAAGGAAAATTAGAGATGATGACTTATACAGAGTGTACGAACAAATTTTATTGGAAAAATATCCCAATGCACTCTACGTTCGTGAATCGTTCAAATACAAATTTTATCATTTCTTGTTTTTTATTTCTCCTTGGAGAATGAGAGACCAATTTGTAAATTATTTCATGCAGTTGCCTCAATGGCGACAAACTAGATGTTAAATTTGTCGTTTAATAAAAGTTTGTCCCTATCTTTCTTGTTTTATTTGTTTGTTGCTAACCAGTTTGACATTTGACAATGAAAATAATTTTAATATTAATCTATGTTCAAATTGTGAATGCTTTATTGTGTTATAAGTGCAATTCCTTTCGAAGCAAATACGATATAGATGCAGATACTGGTGATAAAGATTGTGATGATTTATTCTTTAAAACACTACCCAAAATTGAACAACTAAAAATGTCTGTACATTGTTTAGAGAAACACAGTTATTGCGTAAAGAGTAAAGTTTATGAAACAAAAGGATTTAAAATAATTCGTTCATGTACAAAATATAGAGATATGTCAGGAAATAAATTGAATTCGGGTTGTATCTACAGAAAAAACAAAAACACCCAAGTTCTAACTATAATTTGTGTATGTACCACCGATTTATGTAATAAAAGTACCCGAAAAACATTTTCACCGCTAATTTATTTGATTACGTTTGTATTTCTGGGAAGATTAAGATAAGAGGTGTGGAACCACTGGTACACACAAATACATTTTAGGTTATGTTTCCAATTCACACATTGTAATTTCAGATTTTGGACAAAGTAAATCAAAATGTCTAAAGCAGCCAACAGACTAAAAACTATGAAAAAGACTTTAGATAAAGTCATTCATGGGAAAATGAAGACTAATATACCTGCAGGAATGGCAGCAGCAGGGCCCCCTTTAGGTCCTATGTTGGGACAGGTAATATAATAAATAAATAATAAATTGATTAACTACAGAATAAAGTAAAAACTTGGTTTTACATCACAAAGTTTTTGTTTAATTAAACAAAATGTACATCTCGGCTACACTGCCGTACAATACGTATAAAATTAAAAACAGTATTTATTGTTTACAAGTAACGGATTCACAAATAATGATAAAATGATACCAACAATAATATTAACAAAGTATCTATAAATCTGTAATTAGGTATGTTATTTTAAAATAGGGAAAGATCTGCATTTTGCAGATGTTACAGTTTTCCTTCATGTTGAGTTTATAATATAGTATTTCACATTTAACAACTTTTATAGTAAAATTAAGAAAAGTGTTATGTCTATGTAGGACTCAAATTTGAGAAAGTGGAAATATCTTTAGAATTTTACAATCATTACTTCATAAGACAAATAAAATTTTCTAAGCAAAAGATTTAAAACAAAACGAATTTGAATCTTTCGCAATTTAATTTATTGTTAAATGTAAAATTAAAACATGTTTTAAAGAATATGTAAATCATTTGAAGAACAATTTTTAATTTAAATTCTGATCATAATTTTACTATATATGTGAAATATCATTGTATAATGAAACGGTGTCTGCCCTAGTTGGATTATCATCAAGAGTCAACAAAATGATAAAAAATGTAACAATAGTGTTATAAAATAATTATTAAAACACTTTGTTTATGACTAATCACGTAAGTTTTGTCATATTAGAACACTATTGTTCCAATATAAATTTCTCCCCATGAAGATGATCCAAGTCGAGCCGAAACCAGTAGAGTAGATTAATTCTCAATAAATTGACTGTTTCCCCATTTCATTTTATTATCCTGTAAGTCGCACAATCAAAAAGCAGCACTTAAGTGTAATACCATGTAATAACAATAGGCTGTACATATTACAAGCTATAGTCCTAAAAAAAAAACATCTAAATACGGTTATTTTCCCATTAGAAAATTCTCTTTTGAAATTTGAAAATAACCAGATACTTTGGTAAAACCGGTGTTGGTATCCTTTGTTTATTTGTTTAAATAAAGAAAGTTTGTGATGAAAAGATAAATTTTACTTTATTCTGTATATCCTTCTCTATAACTGTACTACATGAACTATTCTATTTTCTATAATAACGTAATGTTTACTAAGATAGGGCCAAAATTTTAACCAATCACAGCACAGAAAATTCAAGCCAAGATAGATCGCAAACGAAATAATGTTTAAATACTCATTCATTGTTGTATATTTTCATATTCTTCTGCAAAATGGTAATATTTCGACAATGGTGTAGGTTAGTTTAGGACCCTATTAATAGATTCTTCTTAAAATTCGTATTTATGTATTATAAAACACATTAATAATCAATGGATATTATATTTACATTACATTGTAGAGAGGCATAAATATAGCTGCATTTTGCAAAGATTTCAATGAACGCACCAAAGATATAAAAGAAGGAGTACCTTTGCCGTGTAGAGTTTCTGTAAATTCCGATCGAAGTTATGATTTAGTTATACATCAACCACCTGCTACTTTCTTCCTCAAACAAGCAGCCGGAATTCAGAGAGCTGCTATGGAACCAGGTATTTATATTTGCGCATTTAATTATTGTAAGTTATTATATAAATTAAATTTGTAAGTGGAGGGATATTAATTCTGTTTGATTGAATCAACAACCAAGACTATTAATATTAAAAATTGTAGGCAGAGAAATATCGGGAAAGGTAACACTAAAACACATTTATGAAATTGCGAAAATAAAAGGAACAGACCCAACTCTAGCCACAAAATCTGAAGAAGAGGTATGCATTATGCTAATAGGTGTGGCTAGATCTTGTGGCATTGAAATCGTTCGAGATTTGGATCCTGTGGAGTATGGAGAATTTCTCAAAGAAAGACAACTTGTAAACGAACAACAACGTAAAGAGTTACAAGAAAAGAAAGAAGCCAAGATGTTAAGAACGAATTAAATAGCGTTTATTTTAGTGTGTACATAGTAGGAAATATACAATTAATTTACAGTTTCTTTCATTTTTCTGAAATCCTTTCTCGCTTCTTTTTTAGATTTCTTCTCTATGTGTTTATGCAATTTCTTGTTTTGTTTAAGTTCTTCGTATTTATTAAGAAGGGTCATTATTTTCTTTTCGGCTAAAATATAAAAATAATTATAAAAAATATATAAAATATAAATAAATATCTTACATTTCTTTTGATATTCTGGTTTCTCGCCTTTCTTTAGTTTGTCTTTAATTTCTTTCCGTTCTTCAAACCGTTTTTCTCTCTCTTTATCTTTCTTTTCTTTTTCTCGTATTTGGTTATCCTGTAAAAAAAAACATTGTTTATCCTTATTAAAAATAAAATAATATTACTTACAATTCTCTGTATTAAGTATTTAATCTGTCTCTGTCTTTTTGGATCGTCTGTTGTTTCCAGTTCTTCTTTCAACTGCTGTCTTTCATGTATTTTTACTTCATTCAAGAATTTATAACTTTTTTTAAATTCTTTTTCGTCAAATGATCCACAAAGTGGATCAAATCTGGGATCTCTTGGACCATTTTTCTTACTTGGAATGATTTCTTTGTAGTGACGAGGTGGTCGTTTTGAGCTCATTTCTCGGGGTCTGTTTTTATTTTCACGTTTAAATTCTGTTTGTTCACTTTTCTTTTCCTTTTTCTTACCAAATAATGCTTCATTGTAAATTTTTGCTCCAATTTTTTCTTTGAGTTTGAACAGATCTTCAAAACTCATATTGGATAACTCAGATCGTATTGCATCCTGTAATTAAATATTGTAGAAAATAATAAATATTTGTTTATTTATACAAACTCTGTCAACTCCTTCTTCGTCTAAGTTTTCCAATTTTAGTAAATGGTCCATTGTTAAAGGGAGGTTAACTTCACGTGCACAAACGTCAAAATATACAAAATTCTAACCTCTTACTAAAATATTTGACAAATGTGCTCTTAAAAGAATTTTTGAATTTCAGTGAATTTTGAAAAATGTCGTTCAGAAAATTTGTGCATGATAATTTAGTAGCAATAGTTCTAATTCCTACAATTATTGCAATTCATTTTGGTGTTGACAAACTGCAACAATATGAAAAATTCGTTAAACCGTCAGAAAGGAGAGATTTGCCAATTGTTGCGGTATGTTATATTTATATTTAAGTATTAAGAACGGTAAGGACATTTTACCGATCAAAGATAATTATTTGGAAGGGGAGCGAAACGACGACGCCAATTATTGTCAGATCAAAATTCCTTACCGTTCGTAATGTTTGTACTATTTTTTGCACAATCAAAATAAATTTCCCTCAACACAAATAAAAATATCCAAAATGATTTGTAGTATATGGTATCCATGGTATATTGAAAATATTTGTTCAAAATCTTGTTATTTGTGTTTTTTTTTAATAACAGCGAAAATAATTCGTTTGATGCCATTATTTATGAATAATTTAAATATTATTAACTGCACTTTTAATTTTAATAACAATGAATAAATTTGCTTAATTATTTCTGTCTTTTTGTTTTTGCACTAAATCTGTATTTACTTACCGTTCAGTAAATGCTTATCGTTTTGTTAAACGTTAGCAATCGGTGTTCTTGGAAAAATTTGTGGTAAATTATTTTATTTTTAATGGTTGTTTACTATTTATTATCTTCAAAACGAAGAAATACATTCCATAATACATTATATTTTTTTCTTTCAGGCATACAAAGGTTTAAAACAAAAAATATTGGGTTCAGAAAGTATAGAAGAAGAAAAAGAAAAAGGTTCTTAACATATTTATTTATTCTAGTCGTATTAATGCAAATATGTACATTTAATTCTTATATAATAAATAATAAGTGTATGTATCAAGAATTTTATTTTCTAAGTTTCCTATTTTTGTAAAAAGGGGAGTTTTTGTCATATGGTCGGTAGATGATCCAATTTCGATCGAGATTGACTCAACACTGGTTTGAATGGACTTTGCGGTTTTGTTAATTGAGGCAGAGACATGCCGTTATAGTTGCTATTCTGAAATTTATATGACTTTAAATATGACTCTATACATTCAAATTTATATACTTACTCTTGATTTATCTCTCGGGGCAGGTAATTTTTCATAATTCTCATTGTCTTCAATTTTAAAACTAAAGTTATCGAAATATACGTGGTTTAATAATTGATCACATGTCCATCTTTTGGCTGGGTCCTTATCCAAACATTTCTGCAAACCACACAATTTAAAATATAATAAGGAAATCAATACTCGACTGGACAAATGAATTAAGTAAATAAGTTCTTGGAGCATTCAATCAATTTATTATAATACAAATCAGTTGACTGTAACTGATTGAAAGATGTGGATGTGTTATATTTTGTTTTATCATATGACGAGCACTTTCTGTTTCTTAAAATTTTAACAATTGTTACCATGATGAAGGTCTACTTGAAGTTTGGTGTATTTATATTTTCATAAATTGATTGAATTCTCCAAGAATATTTAAAATATAACATTTAGTAAAAAAAATGAGCTGTGTCCACAGAAACGACCGCCGTTACCGAGTAAATTTTCGTATGTAGGCGAAATAATTCAAAAATATCCATTTTTGGATCTATAATTTTGGTTTTTGAAAATAACCCATATTTACAGAAGTCGACGCTCTAATTTTAAATTTACAAGTAGAATTTAATTATCTCTTTTCGTTTCTGAGATTTTTGCCCTCAAAGTTGCTCCCTAAAAGTATGTTTTTTGGATATATCTCTAAAATTGGTAGAGATTAGGGCTGTGCAATCAGAGAAATTTGTGATCGATGATCGATCCTTATTTTTAATCGTTCTCAATAGATCTCAAATGATCGATTAGAAAAGATTGATCCTGTTGATCAGATCGATTTTGAATGTCCAGATCAAATTTCATTGATTTGAATGGTCTTGACTGATTTGATCAATCCTTATTTGTGATCTAATAAGAAATATCGGTCCTGTTTAATTAGATTGATATTGATTAGTCAGATCAATCATAATTGATATGATCAATTTTGACTTTGACTGAAATTAATCCATTGATCAAACAACTAGAACGAAACCAAACGATCAGATCAATATTTCGATCGAATTGATCTGATCGAACATTTTTCGCAGCCGTAATAGAGATACAATTTCACATAAAATACGTGTCGGTTCGTAAAAAAATTGAAAATAGTGCTAATTCATAGAATCACTAGTCATTCTTGAACAATATTTTGAGTAATTAAGTCTTACTTTAAGAAAATCTATGACGTCGGTTCCACTATGAGGCAGTTTAACTTCTAACGGATAGGTCTGCTGAGGTGTTGGCAACGTGATACCTTGGAAGTATTCATTCGTTTTGAATACATGCAGGTGTCTGGGTAAAAGGTCTCCAATGGTACATTGGATCTGGTAGAGTTGATCTACATCAGATTTTCCCGGCCAAAGTGCCTCACCGCGTACTAATTCAGCCAGAACACAACCTAGAAGAGATGTGTTACGTATTTCTGTCGATTCATAATTGAGGAAATGTACCTATGGCCCAAACATCTACCGGTGTTCCATATTGGGTGTCTCCTACTAATAGTTCTGGGGCTCGGTACCATCTTGTTGCTACGTAGTCTGTGTAGTTTTCTCCTGGACCTGCAAATAAAATATTAATCAATTTATTGTGAAAATGTTTTCCATATTGCAACGGTTTATTTATTTGAGTGAAGTGTAAAAATTATTGAAAAAAGGATATTCATATAACTAAGTTTAACGAACGAATAATAAATTTTATATGAAAAAATAAGTAATACTATGAATTAACAAATATAAACACTAATTTAAGAGTAATAATTATTAATAAAGACTTAAACACTTAATACTACGCACTATTTATTTAAACGATGTTTATATCACCAATTATTTATGTTCACTCGTATTAATATCAGATTCTCTCGTGGTCTTTTCTGCTTGAGTTTATATACCCGAGTAATTAAATTCTCAAATATTCTAGCAACTTCAATGCGCCAGTATAATAAAAGGGTGATTAAACGTGTCTCGACCTGTTTATGATTTACCTGCGACTGTTGATCTTGCATACAGAGTAGACACATGTTAGTTTTTGGTGACAAAAATTAAAATTTATTGCAAAACTGTCATTCTGGATTCGTGAGAAAGTGTCCAAAAATTGATTGCTTTTTACAAAATATGGTAAGGACGAAACAGAGTGCAACTGTTTAGATCTCGAAATCTTATCATATTTTCGTGACAAAGATTAAAATTTATTGCTCAACTGTCATTCTGGATTCGTGAGAAAGTGTCCAAAAGCTGATTGCTTTTTACAAAATATGATAAGGACGGAAAATGGTGCATCAGTTTAGGCCTGGAAATCTTATCTTATTTTGTAAAAGTCTTGTCCCGTAGTCTGTAACGTTCAGATGCCCACACATTATATCAGAGCAATTGCTCTTTTCACGGTGGCATGAAAATTTTATTAATTTTTTGCCTGTTCACTATTGGGTTTTTTACAAAATAAAAAAATACGTGCGTAATATTTTTACGAACATCAACATACTTAGCATTCTTGCAAATCCAAAGTCGCATAACTTCACGACGCCACTAGCTGTGACGAGGATGTTTTCTGGCTTGATATCCCGGTGCACACAACCATGGTGATGGCAATAGGCAACGGCTTGAAGTGTTTGCCATACCAGCTGTCTGGTAAGGAGGTCTGGACAACCTTGAGGATATCGTTCCAATTCACTGAGAACTGTTCGTTCACAGAACTCGAACACCAGGTGGAGGCGACGCTTTCTTCGGAATACTTCCAGCAGGTTCACTAGGTTAGGGTGTTTTAGGTTCTATAAAAAAGGAAATAAAAATGAAGTATTACTTTAGTCTATTTTTTGTAAGAACGAAGTGTGGAGAAGAGCAGTTAGATCTTGTTTATTGATTAGATAATATTAGAGGAAAATGATGCCCGAAAGAACAAACCGATTGTAACTACAATTTAATAATTAGATGAGTGCAAATATGTGTTGATGAGAAAAAGCAGAAATGTGTATAAAAATTTAAAAATTTTGTTTTGGACGTCCAGTGTATAAATAAATATTAAATGAATACCGTTTGAATATATGTAAATAAAATTAAAAATTGATTGAATTGCAGGTTCCTGTCAATTCATAAATATTACGAATTTGAAATGGAAACATTTTACAGACTGGCATTTTAAATTTTTCTAAACCAAAACTTTAAAAATTCACAACGTCTATGTATATTAATCTTAATTTGGGCCATATATGTAACCCAAACCATATAATATTAAAAATGGGGTCTGCTCTCAATTTGGGTATAAGTAGGTCCTTTTTAGTTATCTCATAATCTACGCATTTTAGAGGAAAAGTTATAAACGTCGTGTTGTTTAGAATTAAATTTTAACTGGAGTGTACTGAAACATTTTTTTGCTAGCGATCCCAGTTTTTGAGATATTAATTATTTTAATATTGTTAATAGTTTACAATTGTACCAACAGATGTCAGACCGTATTTCCTGTTCTGAAAGAATAGTCAATTTTTTTGGATGATTCGTAATTTTTACAACAATATTTATTTGAAGAAAGTTTTTTGTCATTACTTGTTTGAGAGGGTTAGTTTTAAACTTTTTTCAAGATTTTCTCGTTTTATATTTTTCTGTTTTCCATAAAAAACGAAATGTACACATTTCACAGACGGACATTTTAAAAATTCAATAAACTAAAAAATGTTTCAAGGTAATCCACATTAAAATTTCATTTTAAATAACTGTAATAGATGTATAAAGTATACATAGAAAATATGAAACATAAATATTATCTATATGAAATCAATTGAAAATTATAGTTGACATGAAGATGTAAGGTGATAAACGATAAATTTTTAATCAAACGAAGCAAACATTTGGAAATTCAACCAATGGGAACAGTATTATACTGATAAGTATCCGCTAGCAAATAAATATATAGTTGTTATTGTTCATAATTGTTAGTGTGACAATTAATTAATATTTCAAAATAATAACAATTAAATTGTTTCATTTTGGCCGTATTTATTTGGGACTTTTTAAGTAACCTAGTAGATTAATTCTATTTACTTTCGCTTTCTATTTCTGTCAGAAGTTATATCTTTTATAGATTAAAATGCAAAACTTAAATAAGTAACTTTAACAAATAACTTAAATTAACTGGTTAAAATTTTCACCAACTGTAAAATTTGGTTGTTTATTTAGTAACAACCCGGGTACATCTAGGATCAGTTGAGGGTTGGATTTAAATTTCCCAAATAAATATGGCCTTAGTGTTATGTTTGGAATTTATCACACGACCTCTCTGTTTTTCTTAGATGAACTTTTAATTTTAAACACTCATTTTTTTGCGGGAGTTACTATACAGTTTTTTTCGTGTTTGTTGCTAAGAAAAAAAATATGTAAAATAAAAGTTTATCGATAAAATCAGGAGGTCTTGTGATATTCTAATAAAAAAGTGACTGTACCATCCCATAATTATCTCACCTTAAGTAACCGTATCTCCCTTAAAGCAATTTTCCTAATGGCAGGATCCTCTTCGCTTTCCGTGAACTTTTTGATCGCGACGATTTCGCCGGTGTCTCGGTTCCTACACTTGTACACCGTACCGTAGCTGCCTTCTCCGAGTTTGGCCAACTTCTCGTATCGCTCCATGCTGCGACTAGCCGTCCGTGATCTTAAACAGAACATGGCTGATTAAAAACTAACGAGTGTGCAACTACTTTGGGGCGAAGAGATAGAAAAGACTCGTGAGAGTGCAGAAAACACAGTATATAAATGAATGTGTTGATGTTCTTTGAAAATAGATGTTTACTTGTGAAATGTTTCTGGAAAGTTTTTAATGGATCGAAGGTTAAAGCGAGAAAAGAAAATATACATATATGTATCAGATCATATTACTGCTTCTTAAATAAGTATGTTATTTGTATCTCTACATTTGTAATTGTAAATTTATTTATTACATCCTGGTAATAATAAATATAAATAAATAATACACTCATAGCATACTACCCATTCCTCGGTATGCAAGCAGTTATTGATAATATTATATTTATACCAAGCAGGGCGTTACTGCACTATAGGGGTCATTTTTATGTGGAAAATAATGGTAAAGAAATTGACTTGGAGTAATCATTCTCTGGTAAGAGTTTGGATTAGGAGAGATTTGATTGAAATTAATTTTACTTTTTAAATAAATACACATGACTGTATTAAGAGGCTAACCATTAGGACCGCGAGGACCGTAAGAGATACGAAGTCGATTAAAAAAATACATAGCTCAGTAGATATGAGCAAAAAACTGATTTTGGCAATACTTTTTGACATAACTTTGTTGTTTCAATTCATACAAGTTTCTCATTTAAATATTATATAGTCACTTAATTCGAATTTTTTAAAATTTTTGTGGCTCGAATACTTTTCGAGAAATTCATACTAGTTTTCAATTTTCATATGGGGCTCAATGTTAAATTTAGTACTGTTAAACAGAGATTTTTTCTTTTTCTGGTGATATAAATTACACGTATATTCAATTGAAAATAAACTAAGAATAAAAATTTTAACATTTCAATACAATATTCGCCTAAATTTCTACAAAACAGAAGCAAATACGTCGGGTGCGATTGTAGCCTTCCTGGACAACGTTGAACATATATTTCTAAAGTAATCTGCTTATTTTGATGTGTAGCGCATTAAACTCTTAACTATTTGAATTGATTAGTCAAAATTTTGTTTCCAACAAAAGATTTTTGATTTTTTTTCTAAAGCACACTTGACCGAAATGAATAAAATCAATAATTATGTATTTTCTTAGTTTATTTTCAATGTAATGCACTTATGTTCTATGTCATAGGAAATAGAAAAAGAAATCTATTTAACAGTATTGAATGATAAATTTGAGCCCCATATGAATATTGAAAGTTCTTATGAATTTCTTGAAAAATGTTCGAGTTACAAAAATTTTGAGGACCGCTGTCCATTCTTCGTAAAAAAAATGTGCAAATTAGAAACTTGTATGAACTGAAATAAGTAAGTTACAAGTCAAAACGTAAATTGGCAAAAATCTATTTTTTGCTCCTACAATCATAGATTAAAACCTCAATATTACTTTATATTCAATAGGAAAAACACTACTTCTGATGGTTTATATCTATGAAATGAGATTAATCCTATTTTCTTTTATTCGAGATATTAATAGAATTTTTTATATTTTGACCCAACCTTCTATATATAATTTACTACTTGTTTTTATATTTACTCCGAATTTCCAGGATGTACGCATGGAAAATATTTTGATTCGTAAAACTATTTTAGAATATCTTTTCGTCGAAGTATGATAAATCTTTGATCATCAATAAAACATTCTGTTTACGTTGGATATAATTTCATCTTCGCACGAAACAAGAACTAATAAATATTTAAAAAGAGCTATGGGAAGACATTTATCTTGTGACGTCACTCTCTTAATCAATCGTTAAACAGAAAATATAATCACGTTTAGTTCTTTATTAATCTTTACCTTCCGGTACTTTGGAAAGCAATGTCTAAAGATAAAATATGATTTTTTATTCAATTTTAAAATGCAATTAGGTAAAAGAAATATAGAAGAAACAACAAATTAAATATTTTTAGTTGTGTATGCTCACATATTATTTTGAAAATGTTTTGTTTATGTCTCTATATTAGGGGAATTAATTACTAAAGTCGCTGATATTTCAGTTCAATTCATTTTTAGGTAAAACTGAAAATTATTAAAAAATAACTCATTTTTGGATCGGGATCTTTTTTAGCTCTCAAATAGTCATCTACTCATTTAACAACAATTATATTTTTTATAATATAAATTGACGTATCTGAATATCATCCGATAATTTTGAAAAACTGTTTATTAATATGATTACAACAGACATATTTTGAAATAAAAATAATCTTAATTGCGAAAATGATTTCTGAAAATAAATTGAACAATCCTGAATCATAAGTAATACTTTTATTCGATTATGTATAACATAGTTTGTATATAACAGTTTGCTTTTATTAATACCAATAGTAATATTGATTGCGAGATATGATCACGAAATATTGTTGTGCACGCCAAATACATACAAAATGCGAGCTTCGGAAACTGGTTTAGAGTAGTTGAAAATATACATATTCATGGAATCACAAATTTAAAAAAAGCGAGGATTAAACTTATATATCATTTTGGGTGTAGCACTTTGTTGGTTATTTCCAGAACTAGGCATTTTTTGAGGAAAAGTTATAAAAGAAAAGTTGTTTATAATTAAATTTTAATGGGGGTTTACTTGAAGTATTTTTTTATAGTGGTCCTCGTTTTCGAGATATGAATTATTTTAATACTTGGTAATAGTTCACAATATTGTTGACAGATATGTATTTGTATAATAATTGACAATAACTGTCGATTTCTGGACAAACGATAAATTTTACAATAAAATTTATTTGAAGAAAGTTTCTTGAAATTATATTTTAGTAGGAGTTAGTTTTTTTATTGAAGTGTACACAATTTACAGAACGACACATTTAATAGTTATTTTACATTTATTTGAAAAAATGTTATTGAAATGAAATTTTAGTGTCTGACGTCCAAAGAAATGTAAACTTATAGACCAATATTAAAATTTTTAAAAAAATTGAAATAGTTTCTTCATATTAAAATTTATTTCAAACAATTGAAGAATCACTTTGTGTCCAGAGAAACATGAAATACATTCAATAAGGTTTTATGTTAAAATAATAATAAATTTATTGAACCTATAATATTACTTTAAAAACTGATTTTTATTATATTGATAACTATAAAATTAATGTTTCAAATTTAAATTTGTTTTATCTACTTGACATTTGAGAAATTTTAATTTTGGCAACACTGCTTCCATTCAAACTTTTGTTGATATTTGTTGTTCAGTTGTTTTCTTCCGTTAACCGTCAAAAATGTATATTAATTATTTTGTGCATTGTTAAAGTTTGTGAACAGTAAATATTTATAAATTAAGTGTGTGATTCATTTTTGGTCCAAAAATAATGCTTGCCCATAGTCATGCTTTTCGGTAAGTTGACATTTGTAAATATTTTATACCGGTAGATACTGCGTGATGTTTATAAACATGACACAGTCATATTGTGTAATAAAGGTTTTAATTTTAAATGACATATAACAATTAATAATATTCAATTGTTAATCGATTTGACAAATGTAACAATGTTGTTTTTGTTGAATTTTAAAAGATATTCTATATGTGAAGGCAGTGTAAAAATGCATTAAAACAAATGGAAGAAACATGTATGAAATAATTATACCTAATATAGTTTAAATTATACAAAAAAAGTGTATAAATATAGCAGTAGCAATTATAAATACTTCTTTTTGGTATTTGGATCAAATAAACTATAAATAATTATAGGGAAAATAAGAGTTAATTATTTTTATTACTGTTCTGATTTCAACTGTTTTTATTACCCTAATTTACTGGCCGCAAAAAATATTCATGTAGCCCTTGTACAGTCGCGTTTCAAACCAACCTTTGACCTTTAATAGTGCGAGATAAATGCTACAGGTTAAATTGCAGAGTGCTAAAATCAATACTTAATTTTATCTACAAACTTGGAAATCTGACCATAGAAAATAAGTAAAATAATTACTTGAAAAAGAAAGGCATGTTTTATTTTAAAAACTCCACACTGCAAAATTGGGTTAAATAAATTTGATTTCGTGTTTTCTCCATAAATTTTATATTTCCTGCATAGTGAATGTAAGAGAAAAAAAAACAATAAATTTAACCAACTACAGAACTCGTTGAAAATAACAATATTTATTAGTAACTTTTTCAAAATCTCATTTTTTAGCATTATTATCACTCATAATTTAACGAGTATTTTAACAATAACAAATAAATCGATTAATAATTATTATTATACAAGGTATAATCTCTAAATATACTTGTCTTTTCGAATAGCTAGTACACAGATATTGTGCTAGCCTACGGTCAATTAATTTTGAACAAAAACACCAAAATGTGAAAATAGTACATTACTTTACTAGTGGGAGAAATAAAGAGTACTGCTAACCACACGAATGAAATTTGTGACAAAATTCTGAAGAATTTTAACTCAATTTCTAGAAGGTTTATTAACTCATTTTGTCAAATGTTCACAGCTGGATTAGTAAAAATCATTGGCTTCTTTTTTAAATCAAAAAAATTATAATTTTTTATTTTTAAATATATCTTAATGTTACAGCACTTTTTTGATTGTTTTGAAAGCAATATTAATATTTTATTTCATAAACAAAAAAGAAATCTGTAATAAAACCAAAACTATTCATCTGAATAAAAAAACTAGGAAGTTTAAGAACAATTAAAGCGATAAAATATTATTTAATTTTTAGATATTACTAAATTCAGAACTTATTCTGGTTGTTATTAAATGTTTTGTAGCAAATAAATACATTATAATTTGTATTTTTTTTTAATTTTTGATAAAGGTCAAAGATTTTATTTAAAAAACCAGTTGATTTAAATCATGATTATTACTGATTAATTTTAATTTATTAATTTCCGTTACATTCTGTTTACAAAGAGAGGAAACTATACATCATATTTTTATTTTTAACATTTTCGTTTGTTATTTTATTTAATTTACATTTTAAATATGAAAGGATCACGCATTTTTTTGATTACTTACCTAATTAGAATTTTGGATACTTCCTTTTAAAACGAAATATTAGTACGTATGTACTTAATATATTTAAATATTTATTTTTAGATTTTAATTCATTGATTGATCCAAGTTATAATTAACGGATTCATATTTAAATTGTATTTCATTTTATATTAATAAAATAGTAGTACTTTTAGGGCTAAAGTTTTTAATAATTGTAGAAAATTTACAGAACATATACAAAAGATAAAAATACAATTTTTAATTTGTTTTTTTGGTTGATATATTCAAGTATGATTTTATTATGTATAAACATAAAATTAATTTCTTGAAATGCATATCATATTGATTGTATTTTTTTCAATTACATTATTCTAGCTTCAATTTCAAAATTTAATATTCTTTGTAATTTTACTAAAAATCGTACAATCAAAAGTAAATTGAAAGAATTATTAATGAACTTTCTTCTCTTCCATATAATTTAAAGAAGAACTCAAGTAATGATTTAAGTACGAAAATAACTTGTTATTGTTTTATTAATTATTTATTCGTCAAATAAAACAATGAATAAACAATTTTGTTTTTGTTGTCATACATATTGTTATTGAAAATAAAATTATGTTTAATAAAAATAGAAATAAGTATACAGACATTTAAATAAATTGGTATAATGTAACTTTTTCAAGTTTGGATGAATATTTTATTGAATCATTTTTAAACTCGCATATGTTACGGATTTTTTATTAATAATAAATTTATGGTCAAGGTCAGAACTATCAACTAAAATCTAGTAACTGGAGTTTTTAATTTGTGCTGTATTTTCCATTGTAATCAAGTAAAAAGTTAAAGTACAATTTTTTAAAAAATGTTAAAATATTTTATTGTTGGAATAATAATACTTCTATTGTTTATTTAAAGTTTATTGACCCAAATATTAGACAATTAAATAATTCCAATTCAAAAGCAGTCTGACAAAAATGTCAATACCAAATATTTTCAAACAGAGTCAACATGCAATCTGTGATAAAAATCAAAGCAATGTGTGTAAAAACATTTGATAAGCAATATCTACTTACTTTCTTGGTAATAACGGCAGATGGTTTCCAAACAACCACAACTTTTTATCGTTAAACCATTTCTCCATTCGGCTCAAACGCTTTCTAGGTAAGCAATGTGCTACGCGACGCTGTTGTTTGTATTCCTACGTAAGTTCGTTGCCTAGTTACAAGCAAAGTCTTCAATAGCTCTTCAATTTATCAGAAATCATTAGGCGGTTGGAATTGACATGTAATTGTTTCTGCAATTGTTTTGAGATATGTCTTTGTTTTCATCAGTGTTTACATTTGTTTCAAGGGCGAAAATTCACGGAAAGTGAAAACAAAACGAAAATCTACACATTTTATAATACAACTATTAGTAATACAATATAAATTAAATTGTACTTTAAATTATTAAAGCTCAATTACTAGTTTAAAAAGTTGATTAAAGATAAAGTAATAAATAACCCTATATTAGAATAAGTGACACAGTTTAAAATTTAATTAATATAATGGCGTGCAATGTAAAATTATCTGATATTTATTTTTAGATGTGACAATTTTAATTGCATTTATTTCTTTATATGCATTTATCAAGTGAAAAACAACAAAAAAATTTGCTATTATATTTATTAAAAATAAAAATACACTCATACAGAATACAAACTGCGTGAACCATATTACATGATAAGAAAGTGCTGATTTTTTTTTACAGTCAATCCCTGTTAGAAATTATTTTAAAACCTTGATAATCAAACATTTTAATTTAATTATTATTTGTTATAGTTATAAGAACAAGTGAAATTGAATTTTGGAAAAACATCTACAATTTAAAATCTAAAGGGTTGATTAATGACGTCAGCAGCTTGTTCCTGATGCCATTGGCCTACCCCCACTGCTGGGGCAGCCATTGTTTCTCTTCCCGCATATAACAACTGAAATAAGAAATAAAATTATGTACAAAAACTTACATCATATATTCACATAATCACGCTATGCTCCATAAAATACGACACGAACTTGAGTGCTGTTTAAAAGTAATAAAGTTTCATTGCTAAACGTTATTATTCAAGTGTAATACTTTGTTGCTTCTTCTACATTCATAATCATAAAATTTATTCCATTTTTTTCGCTAGACAAGTTGTAGTATTAATCTTATTTAAATGAATTCTATTCAATAGATAATAATCCGTTAAATATAGAAAAATGTTTCTTTTGTATACGTTCCCCAAAATCATTACTTTGGAATCCGCAAATAGTTATTTTTTATTCTAGGTTATGAAATATAACTTTTATTTTGCTTGCTGTGATCACATAAAACATTTCGCAACTAAGTATTAAACAATGTTTTTTTCGAAAACAATGTTCAAAAATTATCAAAAATCAAAAAGACTATTTCACTCATAAATTTATAAACCATATATTTTATAACTAAGTTTTGTTAGGCGAAATTTTTTTAACGTTATAAGAGTGCCTAGAAACATTGTTTATGTATCTGTCAAAGTTGGTTTTTGTTCATTTATTTTTATTTTGGAAATAGTCATCCGAATACCATTCGGGGATGAATTTTTTTCAGCAAAAATGAATCACTTATGATATTATATGAGAAAATTTTGACGTTTGTCAATTCAGATATTCTTGACTACAACTTGACAACTAGTTGATAACAGAAACTAAAAGTGTTCTAAATTATATAAATTTTCAAATAAAATATTTCAATACTTCGTTGTTCAATATTATTACAATGATATCAGAAAGCGACGAAGACAATAAAGGGACAGATTTGATTAAATTGTAAACTTTTATTTACCAAAAAAAAAAAAATGCTGGATATAAAAGCAATAAATTCGTATGTTTATAGTTTTCACTTAAATATTAACTTCTCATGAGTTTTTTTTTTTTTAAAGCTACTTTAAAGAACTGAATCATACAACGGTTACTTAGCAACACTAAGTATCCATTTCTTTTTCACATGTGTAAAATAAATTATTCATATTCTTTTTCATATTGTCATGAGTAATTTAATTCTATTACTTTTGCTTTTTTTTGACAAACTGTTCATAAACAAACTACTTTCTAACTAAAAGGAGAGTTTTTACAAAAAAAAGGGACCCATGTGCAAATAGCTATTAAAATATAAAAAAAATCGCCGGTATAACATATTTCTATTGTACGTACCCGTTTTCCAATTAAATTTTCAAATCTAGGTTTAACAAAAGTCCAGGCACCCATATTTCTTGGTTCTTCTTGACTCCAAATAAAAACTAAAAGTTAAAAATAATTATTCAGTTAAAATATTTTAAATAAATCTAATTCTTTTACCATGGGCATTAGGATATTTTTCTATTTCTTCTAATAAATGCATAACTGGAAATGGACATAAACTTTCTAATCTTATAATAGCAGTGTTGGAAATATTAAGATTTTTTCTTTGATCTTCAAGATTGTAACAATGTCTTCCTGAAGATATAATTACTTTTTTTACGTCTTTTGGATTTATATATTTGTCTCCTAAAAATAAAGGTGTAATAAAAGAAAATAAAGTAAATAAAGAAACGAACCTATAACAGGAAGAAAATGTGTTTCGGGGCCCATATCATCTAGAGAAGATACACAAGCTGATAACCGGAGTAATGTTTTTGGAGCGATAATAATCAATGGTTTTCTGTAGTTACGTATCATCTGAAATAAAATTATAATTTTAATTAAAATATAAAATAATAAATAATTATAAAATAATAAAATAACTGACAGGAAATGAGTTGAAATAATAAGATGTGGATTTTATCATGAGGTTTTCCGAGAGAATATTTTTTTACAGAAATTTAAATTGACAATTTAATTTTACACGAGTAAATAGAATACGATGTAAGAATTGTTATAAAATATTTATTACTTATAAAGAAGTAGTATATTGTGCCTTTGTGCAACAAGTGCAGAAAGTCGCTTATTTCCCATGAGGTATGAAAGTTTCGGCACGAGACGAAGTCCAGGACTGGAATAGCACAAAAAACGACCACAATGCTAAACGTTACAGAATAAAAATACATCTCCGAAAGCTATTTGAAAAAAAAAATACAATATGGCGTACATAACCTCACAAAGAGTACCTTACGCATGCGCATACGCATTGTTGGCAAATACCGTGGCGTGAAAAAATGTAAACGTGTTTGTGATGTCGCATCGCTTGCTAAATAGTGATTTGTAATACGTTATGTTCACTAAAGGAGGACTAATTACATTAGGACAAGAATTGAGTACTTCATATTGAATGAGTACCCTTCTGTCAGGTAGTAGACATCTCGAATGGTTTTTACGGAGGGTGATTTTGATCTAAATACATTAGGGCAAGAATTAGATTACATCACTTTTGAATGAGCACTCCTCTTACAGGTAGTAAATATTAAGAAGATTATTTATAATTGGAGCTGATTTTAATCTAATTAAAATAAGGTAAAAATTTATAAGACCTCTTTGGCAGGAAATTTTGGCTTCTTTATTTTTGTATAGAACTGTCTTAACGTTAAATGTAACGGTTTTCGAGCTATTAGCGAAAAACTAAAAAAATATATCTTCAAACAGTTCCCACAATCGACATCATCCAAGACTTTTAAGATGTTCGTCTCGATACATCAAGGAACAACTGTATCAAATGTGAAGACTATAAACAATATCAATAATTTAGAATAAAATGAAGAAATAGTGCATTACTTTGCTAGAGAGAGAATAAGAGTTAAAAGTACAATATTTTTTCTTACAAGTATGGCAGTCGTGCTTGAATTTATTTATTATACATTTTTATGATTCTTTTTTTATTTTATTATGAAATTCAAATTTTAAATAGCTTCAAAATAAAAAAAATTCATATGAAAACAGCGCACTGTAGCATTATCTTCACTTCGCATGATGTGCATAAATAGAAGACACAGTGGTGAAACAAGCAGTTCTCCCATATACCTATTAGTAGTAGTATTAGTTACTAATAGGTATATGAGTTCTCCAATGGAAAGTGGGAGAAAAAGGCACTTCTACCGTTTTACCCTACGTGTAAGAAAAAGTTTATATCTGACCTGTCTCCTAAGAAGGTGAAAATACTGCGCAGGCGTACTCGGCCACATAACATTCCAATTCACATCTTCCCCATCAACTTCTCTCTCCTTGGAGTCAGACATCTGGAGAAATCTCTCCACTCTGGAGCTGCTATGTTCGGGCCCGGCTCCGTCGTAGCCGTGGGGCAACAGAACCGTCAGGGCAGAGCTCCATAACCACTTGGTTTCACCAGAAGACATAAACGTGTCGAAGATGATTTGCGCGCCGTTGAAAAAGTCTCCAAATTGAGCCTCCCAGATGACTAGATTGTGAGGGTGGTGGATGGAGAAGCCGTATTCGAAACCCAGGGTGGCTTCTTCGCTCAGAATGCTATTGGCAATCTATAAAAATTTGCTTTTATTTTTAGTTTCAGTAGATTTTTACCTCCCGCCTATCAATATATAGATAAGGGAGGTATTGTTTTTGGTCAGATTTCTCGAGTGTGGGTTTTCAACATATGAGCACGAATTAGGGTCCCTAGAATACGATTTTACTATTTTTAGCCTGATGTCTGTATGTCTGTGTGTGTGTGTGTGTGTGTGTATGTGTGTGTGTCTGTGTGTGTGTCTGTGACGATTTTTCGTCCACGATAACTCCAATACGATACATGTACAAAATATAATATTTTGTATTTAAGAGTTCTATTCTAATATAATGAACTGATTAGATTTTGACTACAATTGGTTAACCGGAAGTAGTACTTTACTTGAAGCTTTAAACCGTTTTTCCTAAAAAATACCTCTAAATACCATATTTTCGCAAATTTCGTTATTATAAATACAAAGATTTTTTTAATTTTCTACCGATCTGCATAATTACGTTTATATATAACTTCTAGCTAGATAGAAAAAAAATATATAAATTATAATAATTTTACATATCGTTTAGGCTGAGAAATTTCGATAAAACAGATGAGTTATTCATATGTTCACAAAATTTGACATATGATGTCAAATTTGATGTAAGTAAGTGTAAAAGATAAACTAAGTAAAAATTAAGTAATTTTACTGTAAAATTTAAAACGATGGAAGAAATATATTAGGAATGTATTTGCATGCGTGAATCAAAATAAGTCCGGTTCCGGTTTTAGTTGTCATATTGGTCATACAAAATTTATGAAGGAAATTTTAGGTATGAAATGAATTAAAAATATTCTGAACTGCAATAACAAACTAATTTTTAAACTATAAATTAAATGTATTGAAAAACTTATATAGAATATATTACTATAGTAGCGGGAGGTATTGTGTTGGACACACCAGATTTTTTTATATTGTAATCATAAATTGACAACGAAAAAGGAGAAACAATGTTTATAAAATATTTTAATTGTCAAAGTTGCAGACTGAAAAAATGTAGCTAATGATTAACTGAAATCAAGTTAATAAAATAATTAGGTCTAATAGTTAACTAGGTCACGTCGCGGACGACGGCCGGTAGGGGACCAGTTTGCGCGCTTCTACTGTTCTATTATCTAGAGGGTACGGGAACATTACCGAACTTAATTGCTCTACTATATAAACTCCGAGCAGGAGATCGCGAGGACAATCAGATATTAATACGTGTAGTGAACATGAATAGTTATTCAAATGGTTATGGAAAACAATTTCTTATATGTCAAATAAAGATGAATAATAGTCAGTACTACAGTACTATAGGCTACTAGTTAAAAATGTTTTAATTTATTTTGGCTATTGGTTTGGTATATTTTAGTCAACAAAAAATCTTGGTTAACCGGGTTTAGTTGATTTGTCTATACAAAATACAAATTGCGTTCCTAAATCTAATTAGATTCCCTCTTTGTCTTATAAGATTTGTTGGTTCCATTAATAATTGCTAAAGACAAGAATATTAAAGGTGTGATTTAACATTTTAAAATGCAAATTTCATTATTTTTAGTCTGTAACTTTGACCTTTAAAGGGAACTAGAAATACTTGTCTGTTCCACTGCAGGCAATTTCTATTAACTATTCAATTTTACATGAGTATTTTTATTTACTATTTTGTAAACTGTTGCTATTCATATGTAAATTGCTTGAAACTACTTACAACTTAAATTGATACTTAGACCTTGAATATGCATGAAAAATGTTTTTATTCTTTAAATGGATACTTTACATTTCCACGGAATTTTAAATTAAATAGCAGAAAATGTAAAAGTATATTTAATATAAAAATAAATCATATTTTGATAGATGGTGCACTTAAAAATCAATTTTTATGTTTAATAATTTGCTAGTGTTGTCGTAAATATTTAGAATATATTTTCTAGATTACCCCACTTAAATTTCGTTGATTACGTTGTCATTTTCCTACCTCTAAAAATGCCTTCTGTTCTGAATTCATGTCATTTAATGGAATGTACATATTATTAGTTTTTTGATCCACTAACATGGCATGTCGATGAGAAAAAGTCCCTCTACCTACATCTTGTCCACTGATACGAACATGATATCCTAAAAACAAAATTTGTTTGGTATCAAAACAAAGTATCCAGGAAATGTCACATTTGTTACAAGTGCCTATTATAATTATTAGGGGCAACGAACTTTCCTTTGTTTTCGCGTAAAAATTATTGAATAAAGTAAATATTTGGTTAGGGTGACTAAATACTTTCAGTACAGCGTTAGAAATATTTCATTTCAGTTTGATTACTGTGATATAATGTCTCAACATTTAGTAGATTGACTTTTACTGACATTGACAACAGACAATTTTTGATGATTACAATGATTGTCACATACAAATTCTATTAAATATTGAGACAAACCCTTGATTTGATTTGGGCTGTGATGATGGTGTATATATTTATAGATTTCGATTTTACATTTGTAAATCATTATGTCATTGATCACTGAATAAGTACATTAAGTTTGACCTTTGCCTTTGTGAAGAAAATCCACGTTATTTTGTTGTTTGTTTTCCTAGTTTACTAGATTTGAGATAAGAGTAATAATGCTTCTATTCACATTTTCATTGTCGTGTTAAATCGATATGCGTATTTTGATTAAAGATATAAATAATTGAAATTACACTTGTATTCACGTAAATTGGAATAAGTACTTTAATTATAGGAATTACTGTTCGATTTCTTTTAATTACTAATAATTGTGCTTGTTTTAACGAAAACTTAAACAATAAATATATTAAAATTAATAATTGTTGATAATTTTTCATTTGACAAAGACCAAAAATTTAATTTCTTATTAAGTATCACTATTTGTCGCAACTAAAAACGGATAGATATTCATCAGAATTTAATTAATAAATTTACCGTCATATAATAAGCTTCCAAAAGCCATAGCTTCGGCAGTAGCCCAATCAATTTTTGTTCCATCTACAATTTTGTTGAGACGGGCCTGTACATGTGATTTTACCAAATTTGGGTGAATGTTCTATAAAAATATATATTAATAACTTATACTTGTAAATATGATTAAAAAACTTACGAAATCTTTGGGATAAGAAACAGACTGAACACCTATAAAAGTAAGCAGACTTTTGTCAACCCCTGTATTCCAAGTTGTTACTGCATTTGGCGCTTGTTCAAATCCTTCCCACTGTCGTTTAAAGCAGGGATCCTAAAACAATGTATTGTAACGTTTATTTGAACATTTGAACATCACATTACAAATGGACTACATGCATGAAAAATTAATTTTTCTAATTTTGACATACAAAGTGTCGCTTTTCAAAACTAACTGATGTATTGAATCACCAAAATTTTCATAACTAGTTAGGAAATAAACATTTTTCATCACTGAGTGATGAAAAGTGAATTATTTAACTTGAAAAGTGTGCCGTTTCCAAACGATAGTCAATTTTAAAAAGTGATCAGTTTATATGTCAAAATTCAAAATTAGAAGAAAAAATTGAAACACCAAATGAGGAATTTTCTAACTGGTTACATAAATAGTTATTGTTGTTTTCTTATATTTTCGTAATTCTGATTAATAATCATATATTGCAAAAAAGCTTTTGTATTGTTTATCACATTTAAATAAACTTTAAAAAAAATATTTTTTTAAATCAGTGGTTCTCAAACTGTGGAGACCAACTTTGTATTCATTTAAAGTGCTGGTCGTGAAACAGAAAAAAATATTAATGAGGTCTTGCAAAATAAATAAGTGAACCTTTTTTGTTTAAATCGAATCTACAATGTCTAATTTTTTTTTATTATTATTCTATTGATTAAAGATAAAACTGAAAAATCATGCAAGACCTCATTCAAATATTAAACATTTTTAATAAAAAAAGAAACCAGTCAGATTTACTTCTAAGATTAATTTACACTTTAAAGCATACAATAAAATAAAATGCATGCACATACGTAGTCCAATTAAAGGTAAATCTTTCTTACTTCTGGAATAAATTTGTCAACATTTTGCAGTTCTGTGTTCAACCATTCTTGGTGTTTTCCAGCAATTTCTTTAACTCTTTCTTCAGTTAATAATCCTTCTTCTATGAGTTTGTGTGCATACATGTCAGGAACTGTTCTACAAATTTGTTTAAATAACAAAAAATATACAAATGACATGTTATACGTACTTTCTAGAATGAATAATTTTGTATAGAGCAGGGTTTGTTAATGTTGGATCATCCAATTCATTGTGTCCCCACTGTCTGTAGCAATTTAAATCGATGAAGATGTCTTTTCGGAATTTTCTTTGGTATTCGAATGCAAGACGAGTTGCTCTTATCACCATCTGAAACATAAAAGGTTCATTCTTTTTACACAAATTATCACGTTAAAAATGTGTTGGAGGTGCAGGATTCACAGTAAAAATGTCAAGAACGAAAAAAGATAATTAAATTCTGTTTGTAAATTTAAAATCAGCGCATCGACATTTATCAATGCGGATTATTTTCAAAAACAAAAAAAATGGAACTAAAAATGGGTCATTTGGATTATTTCGGATGTATAAACACAATTTTACGCTAAAACCTAAAAGTTGTATTATTGAATGTTCATTCTTGGTCTCCTGTATTTCTTTTTTTGTGAGTGTATAGTGTGTGTAACAAAACTTTGTAGAATTTTAATTAAATTTCTTGTACAAAAAAAGTTACTAGTAAATATTGTTACTCTCAACGAGTTTTTTCACTGGTTAAGTATAATGTACTTTTTTTTGTTACACCATTACAATATAAAGTTACACCATGTATGTTTTGGGTTAAAAAAATTATCGTACATATTCGATAGTGGCAGTCAGTTCTATGGTTGATTGAAAAATATGTAAACAGGCACGCTTATGGGAAAATTCGTTTACAGAGTGCTCTTATGACATAATTAACATTGGAAAAATCGCGACGGAAGTCCGCCATTTTTCATCCCCTATTTAGGTGATTTCCGTTTGCATTAGTAACTCGTGTGGGTAGAATTAGGGATTTATTTCTGTTTTCTTCGTAGTGGAATTTTATTCATTATTACTTCAAGTAAAAATGATGAACACTAAGTGAGATCAGTATAATAATTTTAATATTGACTTTCATATTTTAATATATCTCGTAGTGATAAAAAAAAATAGTTACGCTACTGGTAAGCGTTAACGTCATCAGCCACAATTTTATTTTTTTTAAGTGTATGATTTCTCTGTAGTATATTAGCTCTATGGTCTGGTTGCATTTGGATTAATATCAGGCGTCTTTGTCAAATATTATAAAAAAAGAGGAAACGTCAAGTAATGATTAATACAAATTAGTTGTTATAAACTATACAAAAAATCAATAAATATGTATAACATTTTTATTTATTTGATATCTTGTCTGTTTAATTCCGCAAAGTACTTCATGGAATCACGAACTAGATGGCTCTGTCAAATTTGATTCCAAACCAGCGGCACAAAAACGTACAGACTTGTCTATCTATATATTGTTTTAATCAACGGTTCTGTGGTGTATTTCCTTACCTCTGGATCATCTCCATTGACATGCACAACCACAGCATCCACCATCTTCCCCACATCTGTACAATACCGTCCACTCCTGCCTCTGTTCCCGGGAGTTGTAAACGCCACGTGGTTATTGACCACCAGGTGCACACTACCCCCGACTTCATAGTGCGGGGTTCTACTCATGGCGAGGCACTCCGCGTTGACCCCTTGCCCGGGAAGGGCACCGTCTCCGTGCACTTGTACGTTTAGACACTTGGTGGACCAGGGTAGAGAACTAGGAGAGTAATGGCCGTCTCTGAGAGAGAGTGATACAGCGCGAGACTTGCCCATGGATACCGGGTTGACAGCTTCTAAGTGGGAGGGGTTGTATAGCATTGTTACGTGCAGAGGGGGTGAGTTGGTGGAGTTTGGGGTTAAGTCTGTTGAAGAAACTAAAAAAAAAAGGTGATTACAATCAAATAGTCAGATTTTTTTATAGAGTGGGTAAATGAAATAAAAAAAATACTTCAACCATCAATTATTGCTTAGTTACACTTTACTTATTGCTTAAAATAGTATATAGTAATATAGTGCAACAAGTGCAGAAAGTCTGGAATTCCACAAGGTGGGAAATAGGTGAATCTGCACGAATGGCACACTATACTTTTTGTACGACCACACTGCTAACTATTATAAAACAAAAATACATGCCCGAAAACTATTTGACATAAAAAACAATATGGCGTAGGTAACCTCACACAGAGTACCTTCACGCATGCGCAGTGTTGGCAATTATTATGAGAAATGATATTTCCCACACTGCGCATGCACAGTTTTTCCCACGATTGTGGGAAATACGCCAATTTGAAGCTTTATATAATGTGGGAAAAGTGCTATTTTCCATAGTAGTCATAGAAAAAATATTTTGCGAAAACTGTTATGAAAAGTTAATATTTACTTGATAACACGCAAAATGGATGTTTGTTGTCTAAAGAATTAAGGTGTTTTTTTTTTAGATCTTGTTTCGTATTTCAAACAGTTTTATAAAAGGAAAAATGAATACGTCGAATATTAAACTTCAATTTAACTAAATTGTAAAGAAATTTAAAATTGGTTGTCAGTAAGGTCACTATTATATAACAGTTTTTAATTTTATAAACTCACTTTTAAAAAGAAGAAAATAATATCTTTTTTCTACTCCTGCTTTGAAAATACAATTTTCTGGTTGGTTTTTCATGCTGAAAGTGACTCTTTGTAGCACGCAGTGCTGCAAAACTTTGCAGCACTAATAAATGTTTATTACATTGTTGCTCCATGGATACGCATCACTTGCGCATCACAAATACAAAATTTGCAATAAATGTCAAATTATGTTTAAAAAATAATTTTTTATTTCCTTATTTTTTATCTTGCAGGAGTAGAAAAAATAGTGTGTATAACACGTATTGAAAGTCCTTTGTCGAACACAAACGATTGCAACCTTCGCTTCGCTCAGGCTGCAACTTTCATTTTGGTTCGACAAAGACAGACTTTCAGCACTTGATATACAAATAACTATTGTAAAGAAATGTGTTCTCTGCATATACGTTCAATGAAACGATTAGGTGAAAAATGAAAAAATCAAAAAAACCTAAATTTTAAAATTTCTCAAAAACTTTTGATTTTCTAGACTTTAATATCGATGGGCTGATTTCAAAATTTGCAACCCTATTTTATTTTGTCGCTTTATTATCTACCTTTTAATTATTCTCAAAACCTATAACCCCATATGAAAGTTGTGTAGAGTTAAAATAAACCAAACAACAGTATTAAACCAAAAATTGTGTTGACAAACGCGAAATATCCCAAAAATTCTCATTTTTGTGCCCAAAATTTTGATTTCAGGAAATAACGTACATTGATAGATCTCAATGCGCTGATTTAAATTTTTCAAACGGAATTTAATTATCTCTTGTCGTTCCTGCGATATTTGCTGTCAAAGTTGCACCTCAAAAAAGTGTGTTTTTTTGCTGTATCTCTAAAATGGGCAGATATACAATTTCAACGATTAAACCAATCGATTCTACGGGAAAAGTTACATAAAGAAATGTTTTCTCCGCATATACGTTCTTTGGAACGATCAGGTGAAAAATGAGAAAATCGAAAAAACCTAAATTTCAAAATTTCTCCGAGGAACTTTTTGTCTTCAAAACTTTTCATTTTCTGAACTTAAGTAGATATCGATGCGCTGATTCCAAATTTTCAAACAGAATTCAATTATCTCGTCCCATTCTCGAGATTTTTGTGTTCAAAGTTGAATTTTACCAGTACCTAAAAAAATAGGTTCTTTAGGTATATTCCGTTAAGGGTTAGGTTTACGACTTCGGCGACCTCACCAATCGATTCTACGAGCAAAATTACATAAGTGTACCAATTTTTAGAATTCTATTCCAAGGAATACAATTTGTAGAAAGGAAAAACGAAAATGGCCAAAATCGAAAAAAATGCCTGATGAACCCCTTACGATTTTTCTCGATTTTTGGCCATTTTCAGTTTTTCTTTTCTAAAAATTCTATCTGATGAGATAAAAATCTGAAAATTGGTACACTTATGTAATTTTGCTCGTAGAATCATATAGTGAGGTCGCCGAAAACTTAAACCTAACCATTTAAGAGGTATACCTAAAAAACCTAATTTTTTAGGTATAACTTTGAACTCAAATATCTCGAGAACGGTAAGAGATAATTCAATTCTGTTTGAAATTTTGAAATCAGCGCATCAATATCTCCTGAAGTACAGAAAATGAAAAATTTTGGTGATAAAAAGTTTCAAGGCGAAAAATTGAAATTTAGGTTTTTTCGTTTTTCTTATTTTTCACCAAATCGTTCCAAAGAACTTATATGCGGAGTAAACATTTCTTTATATAACTTTTCCTGTAGAATCGAATGGTAAAGTAGTTGAGATTGTATCTCTACTTATTTTTGAAATATACTAACAAAACACACTCTTTTGAGGTACAATTTTGAGAGCAAATATCACCGAAACGAAAAGAGATAATTAAATTCTGTTTGTAAATTTGGTATCAGCGTAGCTAATTCTTTAAAAAATATTACAAACAAAATTTTGTAAAATTTTAAAATTTTTGAGCTAAAAATTAGATATTTTCAAATATTTTCGGGTTTACGCAAAAATACAGCATCAGCGGTTTTGGGAATTTCTTTCCCCGTACATACGCCACGCATGTGGCGCCCTCTACAACTTTTAAAATGACAAATAACTATTTTATGACTACTATAGAAACTGACTTTTTTATTATATTATATAAAACTTCAAACATCCGTATTTCTCTTACTCTTAGGTTGAGAAAACATTTTTCACAGTATTTACCATTTACGAATACTGCGCATGTGCAGTATGAGAAATCATTTCTCACAGTAATTAGGTTTGTTGGAACACACAATCTATTTAGGAACTATTATTTAAAAAAAGTTAGTGTAAAACGTGCAAGTAATAAATTATTGACGGTTGGTTGTATGTGACCCATTTGATATTTTAATAATAATGTTTATGTCGTTATCTTTATTATGTCTAGGCGACACATAATATGTAAGTATAAGGTTGAAATTAATATGTTGCAAAAATACCATAAGATATAATCGAATTATTTATTTTGTCAGGGTAGTTCTTTTGTGATTGATGTTATATTTATTAACTAGACGTTTCAAGGACATTGTTGTATTAAACTAGTTAATAATTATTTCTATATTAAAATAAGTCTATAAAAAAAGTCACAAATTGTAACGATGATGTTTTCACCGTAATGTTAGTTCAGGCAGTGGCGTGCGGTGGGTTTCAAATTCGGGCGAACACAAAAAATAATCGCAAAGTTAAACTATATTTTTTAAAGAACAATTTTTGTATATATGAAGGAAAATAGAGTTATTTACACTTTCTATTACATTTAATATAAATTAGAACAAATTTCTTCAGTAGTAAATAATTTTATATATATATATATTGGCTTACCCTGTAACTATACGTCACCACTGATTTCCATGTAATACCTGGATAGGGAATAGCATATGAAAAAGTGAAACCTGCAGTGGCCATTTTCCTGAGGTCTGAATCTAATCCAATTGGCGCGAAATATAAATAGTCGTTAGTATCTACTACGAAATGTGAGAAATCTTTTTATATTAGATTTGTTTTAGTTAGTTATTTAACTTTGAATTGTTTAAGGTACCTATTTATTTAATTGAAAGAATGATGGAAACGAGTAAAATATAAAAAAACGCATTGCGCAAAAAAGAAATATTAATACTCGATGTAAGGAAAAATCTAATAAAATATTAAAAATTACAAGTAAAAATATACTATGCATGAAATTCACACAATATCATTTTTAGTTTAATACTAATAAACTAAATACTACTATTGTTGATTGTTGAAGATCAGAAATATTAGATGATTTAGGCATTGTTCGGTCATAGTCGTTTTTAATCTATTTTTTAGTAAATTAAATTTGAGAACGATCATTCTGCGGTGCAATTTGTTATCATAGAAGCAATATAAATTCATCATTCTTTCAGTTACTTAAATACCTAAACCAATTCAAAACAAAATAACTAAAACAAATCAAATTTAAAAAGATTTATCATATTTCGTTATAGATACTATAAACTTCATTCATATTTCGCGCCAATTGGATTAGATTCAGACCTGAGGAAAATGACCGTTGCAAGCTTCACTTTTTTATAGGCTATGCCCTATCCAGAACCAGAAGTATATGTAAACATCAGTGCACGCCACTGAATTACAGTGGACTCATTTTGTGTTTATAGGCGAAAAAATCGAAATATAGAGGCGCTGCTATCAGTAAGAAAATGGCGGAGGAACAGGGAAAATAAGCTGATTGTGTATGTGTGCCATTACAGTTATACACGTTTTACTTTAAACATCAGATTGATATTTTGCAAAATGGATAAGCTTCATATTGAATTAAGTGATATTTTCGAATATATTTCTACTTCGCGTCCAATAAAAGAAGGTGAAGCAGTATTTAAAGCTGGACATGTTACATTGTGTGGCTTGAAAGAAGATGCTGATCATGCTGATATTTGTACAAATCATTCATAAAACAAATTACTAATTTTAACTTACGTGGATGAAAATCAAAAGGCACAAAATGGTCAGAACAAACAGACATCCCTTTTGTAATTCGTTTACCAAATCGAAGTACGGTTGCCCATTTTTTTAAAGAAAACTGGATCTTTTGTAAATGCGTGAATACTTACATATGTTATAAGATTTATAAATATTACATTGCGGCACTGAGCAGTATCGTTTACTTTTACTTGCCATAATAACATACAATAGTAGCTGCAAACGAATCATCGAAACGTTATTATAATTCATATTACAAACAACAAAATACTTATGAGTATGAATAAATCTGTAAGTCTTACAGACCTGTAAATCTGTAAAAAACTAACAAAAACGCATCTAATTTTATTGATTAATTTAAATTTATACATAAGAGCGGCTTCTTTCGTTGTGATTTTGTTCATTATTTACAGATTTACAGATCTGTAAGTCTTACAGTTTTGTTCAGAATTGGCTTATTAATAACATACCCAAAGTTTTAAAATGATGTGTGTAAACTATATCCACGCATATATTTTTATTAAACAACAAATATTAAGGTTAAACAATTATAATAACGAAAAAAGATCAAACTGTTCTATACAAACTTCAATACAAAAAGAAATGTTTTCCCTGTTCCTCTAGTTCCACAGTTTGCCACCAGAGGTCAGCCACTTTGATTTTTTTCGCCTATTGTAATCATACAAAGATTGGTAGTAGTTTGTCTTCAAATTATTGAAGCCAATTTAAATTACTATTTATAAGTTTTGTTTTATAAAAATTACACCTACAGTTAGAAACAAAATAGTAATAAATTATTGATGTTCGGTTTAAAACTCCATTTGTTTTTAAAGATATAAAACCGGCCTTTAACTAATGATTAACCTTAGAACAAAGTGGGATTTGCGTTTTGCATGTTAGTAAATAAGTACAAATGTACGATAGAATCAAGGAAATGTGAAAGGTAAAGGTCATACTCAAGTGGCTGATGACGTCTCCGGTGGCGTGGAAGCGGTCCGGGAAGTCCGGCAGGCCTTTCAGCTTCCGGAACAACTTCCCCGGCGGCATTTTCAACATGCCGGTCAGCAGATTCAAGCGCCCTCGGTGCGGCATCGCCAGAACTACTTGCTCCACATTGTCTGGAAGATTTCACTGATTATTATCACTGTTCAAGTCTGTTCATTTGATTAGTTTTTTTTTCGGTCAGTTCGATTACATTTTTTCTATTTTGCGTCTGTTACTGAGCTATAACCCAAATGGTTTTAGCTCATTCGAGTACTTTTATAATTTAGTACAATTATTTTTATAATGTTGGTAAATCTTTACAATTACAATTATAAACAATAGCGAACTTAAACGTGATTGAAATTGCATGTGAAATATTTTTCAATCGTATGTATATGAATTATTATAACTTAAGATTAGTTTATGAAGGATTTAATTTACTTATTTTAATTTGGAAATTTTCATTAATTTTTTTTTGTTTTTGATGGATTTTAGTTTCCTAAATTTATCCAATCAGAAGGTATCACCTAGTATTATAATCAATTTTGATATTTGACTGTTGGTTTTGACATTTCTTTGAAATGAGGTGAATTTGTTTTGATACAAAATTAATTTGATTTCTGATTATTTTTATGTTACCATAATCATCTATAACAATAGGAATATTAAATTCTGCATCAAATGACTCCAAATACATCTATATATTTTAATCATATAAATAAATTTTTAAATTTCTCAATTTCTTAATAATAGCGATAGCCACGGCCATAAAATAAAAAAAATCATAGCGATCGAATTCTGAGAGATGAAACGTCAAATTTCAAATATTTATTATTTTTTGGATCGCGATCCCAAGTTTAAGAATCACTGCTTTAATATACTGTTTCATTCCATAGGCGTCCGCAGAAAAATTTCTAGGGGTGAGACAAAACAATCTTTTAAATAACTTTCTTAAATCAAACACACTGTTCTAATAACTTTAGTAAGTAATTAATAGTTAATAAAATGATTAAATCTTGATTTAAGGGGGAGCAAATGAGAACTATTGGGCTTTTTAAAACCTTATAAAATTTATTTACCATTAGCTGAAAGTCTGAAAAGTTCTGAAAAAAACGCCATCATAGATTCTGCACCTTCTCCACCATATCTTTTTAATCCTGTGAATTTACTTGCTAAAAAATTGTCAAATGCCTGTGATCTTATTAATTCTTTAGCTATATTTATTTTAGTTTCATCATGAATCTTTTCTTGAACAATTGTTTCTAATCTCTCTGAGAACCATTCTCGTTCTTCTTCAGTCTTAAAATTACATTAATTATTTTTAAATATTTAAAATTATTATTTATCTACCTCTGTTTGTAAAAATTCTACACTAATTGTACTACTGTAAGTTTTGTTTAAAAATGCAATGGCTTCTTCTATTGTTCCTTCATTTTTTCCTTCAATGTTGATTATCCCTTGGAAAGAAACTTTATCAGTTGTTTTCAACCCATATCGACAGGGATCTAGTTCTGCTTGGATACTGAAACAATTTTTGTTATTGTTTGTTGCTATGTATTTTGTTATCTGATCCAGATAAGTTAAGTGTTATGTCAGAGTTGAATTTTATATTTTTTTAAAGTTTATCTTTAGTTGACAAACAATATGAATGTACAAATATGTTATTGATTTTTGGAATGACGTCAAATATATTTGCAAAACTTATTTTTTATTTAAATTATAAAAAATCGGTGATTTTACAATGTGCCCCATTTTCGAATGCCACTATTGACTATTGGAATCTCAGGAATTATGACAGTTACGGAATTGAATATTTTATATCTGGCAAAGTCAGATGTGTTCCTGTTTAAAAAAATCCCTTTTCTACCTATAGTTATAATAGATAATAGTGGAAACCTGATTTTGATACATTATTTTTAATTCTTTAACATTTCAGAAACAAAAATAAACCTAGAAAAATTATTAATAAATTATAAAATTCAGTCGATTCTTTTTGGCTCAAATCTCAAAGTAATAAACTAATAAAAAATTTAAATGTTTTATTGGGACAGAAATGGTTAATAGATTATTTTAATTTATATACATTAGGGCAAGAATTAGAGTACTTCACAGTGAGTGAGCACCCTTCTTAGGTAGTAAACATTACAGTGACTGGTTTTTACTGAGGGTGATTTTGATCTAATTACATTAGGGCAAGAATTAGAGTACTTCACAGTGAGTGAGCACCCGTTTCTCAGGTAGTAAACATTACAATAAATAGTTTTAACGGGGGTGATTTTGATCTAATTACATAGGGGCAAGAATTAGAGTACTTCATTTTGAATGACTACCTCTCTCATAAGTACTAAACATTGCGATGACTAGTATTAACGGGGGTGGTTTTGATCTAATTTTAATATTTATTTACAAAATTATTTAATATTTAAACAATATAATTTAAAATTATGTTTATATGAAAACTGGAATATTTTTAATCAAATATATCTTACCTGTCTGTATTATTGAAATCTACTGGATTAATTTTAGCTATTTTATGTGCATGCTCTCTATAAGCAGAAACTAATCTATAAAAATTACTTTCTTTTATCCTATTATTAATATTTTCTTGTGGCACTACAAAATATACACTTATCAATATTTTTTTAATTTAAAATTTCACTCGTCCACCTTCATATTTCACGGTTTTCGTTTTCCGAAACCCAAAAACATTTTCTGCATGGTAACCACAAATTTGAACACTTTTTACACTGTTAGGAAGTTTAAATAATTTTTTTGACACTAAATTTCGGTACATTTTTAGAAATATGTTCTAAGATTCTAACATTATTTTTAAATTAGATTACGAACTGATGTTTATTTTATACTGAGGTTATCTTTGTGATAATAGTTGGCCAATAAAATATGCTGCATTAAGTAAGGTCAATTACAAACTATTTTTAAAATTAAATTAAAATTAGAAGTGTATTTAGTGTAATTACGTGGATATAACACTTATTGTTTATGCATTTTTAATAATAATCGTTCATATTAGTCACTATAAACTAAACTACTTGTTGTTGTGATTAAAATAATTCTACTCTGACCTTATAATGTTGTTTACAATACAAATGTACTTCATAAATATATTTAGAAAATATTTTCCATTACTTGCATAACACTTGTGTCTTGTTGGTTGCTGTCTATTGTTTTAAATTGAATTATAATGGACTACAAGAAAAAAAATGTTGCTGTATTTTTTTAAAAAAAAAGATAAACTTTTATTTACTTTACAGGCTGCAGATAATTTATTAATTGTGCTCTTTAATATTAAGGTACAAATAACTAAGACAATATCTAATGTTTTATTTTTTTTTATTATATACCAATGTACAAAATTAACATAGACTTCGTTTGTTCGTTGACAAATTAAATTTCTGGGAAAGCACTACCAATCATATTTTTCCCCCTATATCGGTAATTATAAGTCCTAATAATAAAATTATTTCCATTTAATCTCAGTGGACAAATTTTATCCGCTCTGAACATGTAGCAAGTCGTGTATAAAGCCATTTCTAATTCCGGACTTGTTCCAATAAACATTGATCCAACTGGTTTGTCCACGTCGTTTAGTTTGAAGTGGAATTTCAGGATTGCTCCTTTCTGAAAAAAATAGCAATGATTATATCATATTGTAACTTTCTGATTACAAAAATGAAAAAGTTATCAACCAAAATACGTAGCACATGAAAATGTTCATAAACATTTTGTACTTGGTCGAATTAAATATATTTTTATCAATATATTGAAAATAAGATTTTCTTGCACGTGCGTGCGCAAGAAAGTAAACATTTTCCGGTCCAGACCTACAAAATCGCACTATTCTCTTTCGAAGAAAAATAGTTCGTGTGCGGACTAACAGACGGCGTTTATTGCCTTAGAGATTATAAACCGAATAAAATACGTCAACATGCTTTTAAAATATTGTTACTTTAGATAATTTTATTTACATTTGTTTCGAGGTATTTTTATTATATATTGTGTAAATAATAGAACAGAATTGCTAATCTTATGTATATGTCAAAATAAAATGTTGGTTTTTTGTTCTTATTTTATTTCTAATGATGGAAATCAATTTCACAAATTTCATTGAGGTCAAGTTAAATGTCAAATTATTCAATGTTCGTAAAATGTTTATATTATTTTATTGTTGTTTTGTTGTGTAGGATAAAAAATAGTGTGCTACATGGTAGTAAAGTTGTTTTCTAGTCCTCAAGAAGTATCCAGTACACATATTCTTCGGACCAGGAAAGAACAACTTTCCTACCTAGTCGCACAAATAACTATTAAATCCAAACTATCTGCTATTACTGCTCTGTGGTTTGTTTTGTTTTTGTGATTAAAAATATATAGTCAACTATTACTAAATATTATTAATTTATAAAAATAAAAATGTAGTTTTGAATACGACCACCAGAGCGTGTATTGTCGTAAATAGTAACGTTGCGAATAGATTTTTTTTTTAAATATTATATCTAAATAATATATACTTTTGTAAGGTGAAATACAAGTAAATACAGTAATGAGTTTACTTAAATTAAAAAAAAAGTGAAATAATATCATTGACCGGTTTTGATGTTGATTACTGTTAATATTAATAAATTGAGGTTATAAATTATATTTTACCTCTCCCAAATCAATTTTCTTCATATACCCTAAATAATCAACAATTCTGCTCAACTCTGCTTGGTCAAAATAAACCCAGTTATGCATTCCAGACACTTCGTTGTTTTTTATCTCAGCTAAAAAGATATGTTCAAATCCACTGGATCCAATTCTTCCACCACCTCGAGAATACATGTTGAACCAAATTAGTTTGAGCAGATCTTTAAATTCTTTAGGGTCCCTAGAGACTTTTCCTTTGGACACTAGGAAGTTTCTGGTGTATTGCATCACTGGGGTCGTTAGCATTGCATCAAGAAGATCGTTTTCTTCTTGTTTTTCTTGTGGAGTCACGTGTTCATTTTGCGTGATGTCTAGGATGTAGTTGTTGTGGAGAAGTTTTAGTTTTGCTATTGTTGTGATTTTGTAGGCATCGGGTTGGGATGTTAATAGTCTGTAAAAAAACAGTTATAGCTCATTCAAATGCTATAGGATATTTTTATAGGTTGATATTATTAATGTCAAATATTGTTAAATAAGTAAATTCAAACTTTTGTTAAGAATATTATTTTTAAAATTTAAATGTAGTAATGTAGCTTTATATTCAAAAAATGAATTGTGATTCGGTCACAGAATAGTTATATAAATATTCTGTGGTTCGGTGCTGTTTCAAGTGGTAACCGCAGTTTTGTTTCGAGTACGAATAAACCAACGATTTAATCTAAATTACAATAGACTGTAGAAATGGGCGGTCGTTAATAGGTCGGCAAATTTGAATTCGAGTCGATTATATAGTGTGTACATCGAAACGCGGAACATAGGGCTTTAATATGGGATTTCAAAAAATTATGGATACAATACCTCCTAATAGATTTAGAGCAAAACTACAACAGTATAAAGTTATTCAAAATTAAATTCTTTATCAGATAAGATCATAATTGATGCAACAGTACGTTTGCAGTACACATATATTAAATATAAAATGTAATACTTTTGGTAAAAATTAGACAGCCATGGAAATAAAAAAAATATACATGTGACAGTTTAGTGGAGTATCACTGATTATAATTTTGATTGTTTGTATTTTAATTTTATTTAAGTTGAATTTAGATCCGTTTTCTTAAATAATATATAAATATTATAAAAATATAAAACGATATATAATGTCATATCATTAAGTGTTGCAACTGACATAGATATTTTCTTTTATTTTCATGGCTGTTTGATTTCTAACGAAAATATAACATTTTATATTTAATATATCGTACTGCAAACTGAAGACGTGCTGTTGCATCAAGTATGATCTTATCTGATGTAAAATTTAATTTTGAACAACCTTGTACAGTGGCGTAACCAGAGTTTTAGGAAAGGGGGAGAAGGGCTTAAATAAAATATGTAGAAATTCAAAATACCTATGTGGGGATATATCACAAATTGTAAAAAAAAAACAAACATAAAAATTGCATTGAGACAAAATGGGGCCCTCTAGTTACGCCACTCTTATAGGTTTGCTCTAAATCTGTCAGTAGAGAGAGTATCCGCAATTTTTTAAAATCCCATGTTAAAGTTCTATGTTCCGTGTTTTCTTGAACCCACTGTATACGTAGTTAACGTTAATTTTGGCGAATTTGAATTATAAATTTAGTAATTGAAATTTAAAAGAAAACCAATCCATTGAAAAAATAATTTTTTGTTTTGATATTATGAATATAAATTGTTGTTATTTTAAAATACCTAATTTGCTTTTTTATTTGTATTTTAAATTTTGAAAGACACGTATGTTGAAACAAACTTCTTATTTCTCGTATAATCTCAAGAATAAAATATTTTTTTCTTCAAACGTCATAAAAGTGACATCTTCTGTGACGTGATTGACAAGGTTGAAGTTTAATTTCTATGCCAACGTAATATAATTTTTTATTCTAGCCGCCGTATAATATTGTCGCCGCCGTATAATATTGTCGCCGCCGTATAGCCAATAAGAAGCGCCGTATAATATTGTCGCCGCCGTATAGCCAATAAGAAGTAACTTGTACAATAGATATCTGTAATATCGCCCTAAATGTCACTATAAAAACTAGATAACCTAAGAATAAAGTTACTAAAAATTATGAATAACTGACAGGTAACCTACATATTAAACGTCAAATAGTAATTTATTTTTTAAAATTTCTAAGTTTGAAGAAAAAATAGCATGTGTTATTCAGAGTAAAAGTGTCTTTGTGTGCCTCGCATGCAATTGTCCGACTCGCTTCGCTCGTCGTGCAAACTTCCATGCTAGCCACACAAAGTATCACTTTTACTCTTAATAACACAATATACTATTGTTTGAACAATGTTGCAAGTTGCATAGTTTTATGCCGTACGTTACTTGGGAATAGAAAGAGATAGTACCATTAAACCCCGCCTTCTGTCGACTTTTACTACTACTTGACACTTGACTTCCGGTTGCGCAGAAAACTGGCGGGAAATAGTGGGGAGAGATTGTTTTGAATTGGCCTATCATAGTTGTTGATATAATCAACAGAAAAAAAGCCTCTATCTCTGGTTATGATGGATTTAATTTCCTAAATATATTCACTCAGAAGATATCATGTGATATTATATTTAGTTTTGATGTTTGGTGAATTTGTTTTGTTACAATATGAATTTGATGTCTGATTATTTTTATTTTAAAATATAATCAAAATACACTCACAAACTATACTTTGCAATTTGATATTAACTTATATACTTAAGTTCAATGCTTTCAAATGATTGGCTGGATTTGAATTTTGGAATATAAAAATTAGTTATATTCGAAACCTAAATTTTAAATTTCTAAATTAGTAAATCGTTCATAAACCACCACATTTGTTTTGAGTGTGTTTACATTTTAAAATCTAAATCATAAATTGAAAATTCGTAAATTAAATCCATCACAAACCAACCTTAAGGTATGCCTAACTAATGAAATGAAAATATAATGCTGTCATGTGTTTCTATTCTGATATTTCCTTTTATCTTCTGCGCATCTATGTGTCAAGTTATGTTACGGAAACTTTACATATGTACAGTGATATATTTATAACCTTTAAATAAAACCCTGAAAACCGCTGTAACCACATATTTGCAAGGTTATGGTGGTTATGTAAAAGTAACCACACTTATCAGTAACCTAATTCATTTTTCAAACTTTCCAATAATCTCAATATCACCAATTTAACACACAATTAAATTCTGAAACTAAAGGGTATAAAAAAGTAGTAACTGTACCTGTCGGGAGCCTGATCGTTCTTTGATTGACTAGTAGTTTTTCCTTGTACATTCACAGTCAAATACTTGGCTGCATTGTTGACATCTCGTCTCAGGAGCGCTTCTGAGAACTCTCGTAGCTCAGTATCGGTTGGTCCTTCCTCAGATTTTTCCGTGGTAGGCCCTGAGACAGATGGCTTTTGCCCTACAGGCGATTTTGTAGTAACACCTCCTGACACTTTCGAGGCGTAGGATAAAGGAGTAGTTGATTGGACACTTTGAGGGACTGGATTATTTCTAGTAGGAAGGGCAGGGAAATTACCTCCTCCAGCAATATTGGCATAGGAAGGGGCACTAGGGTTGACATAGTCTCTTCCTAAGTTACCGTTTCGCGGGTTGGGCCTGAATTGGCCATTTTGGGGACTATTTGGACTAGGATTGACATAGTCTCTAACTGCTCCTCTATTTGTGCCAGTTTGTTGGCCAGGGCCATTTGGATTTACATAATCTCTTCGGCCAGTTTGTGGCCCGGATTGCGGCAAATTTGGATTTGATTGACGGGTTTGTGTACCAGAATTTTGTGGGGCAGGACCTGATTGAGGTAAATTTGGATTTACATAATCCCTCCTGCCAGTTTGTGGCGAATTTGGATTTGATTGACGGGTCTGTGGACCGGACTGAGGTAGATTTTGATTTGGTGGTGTTTGAGGTCTGTTAGGGTTTACATAATCCCTGGACCCGGCTCTGGTTTGTGGTACAGAGGAGGGTTGAGGTACATTTGGATTGGGATTTGATTCTTGTTGGATCAAAGAAGCACTGCTAGCTCCATTTCGGTGTATTGTAGTAGTACCTTGTGGTCCTAAACCTAACACATAACGCTTTATTTATTTGGGAGTTGAAAATGTGGGTTAATTTGGGCCAGTACGCCTCTGACAACAAATGTCACGTGAATAAGATATTATTTACTTACATAGTATCTCCCACACACTCACAGCGAAAATTATAGTAAAGATCACAGACTTAGTGTAGTTGTCCATTGTTACGATCTTGTTTTGTTTCTAAACATTTGTGCTACAAACAAACACGAACTAAACAGCTGACAGTCTTCATGTGTGAAGGCTTTCTGCACGAGTACTCCGATTCGTTCGATACTACTTCGTTTCTCTTTCCCGCTCTAGTGTTTTCTTTTTCTATCATTTCTGAATCGTTCGAATGAACTTTTGAACTAAAACGCATTAGATGATACAGTTTTTATAGTAATCTTGAAGGCTGAAATTAGGGTACATAGACGTAGGAGCCGTATGGAAAAAGGGGCCATGTTCTGAATGCATAATTTGGAAATTAACATATCTTAATGTGTTGATATGTTGTGGACACACAAAACAAAAATTTCATGAATTATTTATTACCGTTTTGATATTTTTATTCAGATTAATATTTGCTATTATTATTTTATGCATGGTATATTCTTTGATAACCCAGTTTCGTCTCAGATAAATATTATCTTTAAATATTTATCTTTAAATTATTTAAAACAAATCTATCTAGAGGACATCAATAACAGATTATTCACTATAAAGTTATTAAAATGAAATCAAATTTTTAGTAAATTATATATGAAATTTTTGCTTCTGTAGTCAATATAAAAAATGCAATACATGCTATAATTTTTTTGTTGGAATCATTATTTACAAATTTTGCAATAACAAGTGTCCTTGAATAAAAAAACCTATTAAAACATTCCTAGAATGAAATCATAACCCATGGAAAATTGAAAAACAATTTATTTTTGCATTGTTTATTTTATCATAACCTCTAAAATACATAAATTGTATCACATTAAAAATAATTTTGCTTATATCTACATTATAATGCTAGTGGGAAAAATATAGCAGCCCAAACAATGAAACAAACGACGAATACAAACATGGTGAATGATTTGGACTTGTCCCACGCGATTAGAATTTGTTTTGTTTTTTGTCGTTGAGGGTTGCAGCCATCTTCAACCCCTCCGAAGACTGGGTTTATCGGCATGCCTATTACCTGCGAAATAAGATTTGTATTTGAAGTGTTTCAAAAATAATAAGTTCATCCCGCAACAAAAAACATTTGGCAGTGTATTATGGTATACGCATGCGCAAGCGATGAATAGTTACAGATCATGTTTTTTTAAGATGATTGTACTTCTGAATCGTCAGTACTGTCAGTTGTGTTAGGTTAGTTTTATCTGTATATAAAACAAATATATAAATATGAAAAATAAATAAAATGTATGAAGTGGACATCACATGACTTCCTTGTACAACTATTAAACAAATTTTTTCTGCATTTCATTTAAACTTTTATCATTTGAAAGCAGGGTTGGAAATATGGCGCGCCGTTTCGGCAAATATTATTACTGTAAAAATAAATTAATTTTCCGTTAAAATATTTATTTTCGTACGAAAATATAAAGATTATTGTTCAAATATATTCCATTGTTGTTTAAAAAATATTTTTTGTATAATTTTATTATTTTAAAATACAAAAAAAAAATATTTTTTAAACGGTTAAGAAAATATTTTTTCGCAGCCTGTGAGTGGTATTATTTAATATAAAAATGAGCTTTATTATTCTACCGTTAGATGGCGTCGTTACCACTGCTATTTGATCTGGCAACCTTGTACTGTACACTCAACTACATAGGCTGTGAAACATATCCGGATTAAACACTGGCAACAGATGGCACCACTGAAATCTCAGCAATAGGCGACATGCATATTTTTAGCATCAGCGCCTTTAGCGGCAATACTATAAGTTTTTTGAAAACAAACATAAGGTGTATATGGGTTTTACGCAAGTAATTCGCGAAATAATGTGTTTTTATTGTTTTTAAAATGACACATGAATAAAAATAACTACATTTTCGTCACATTTAACACCTCGGATTCCCTTGTCTGCAAGAATTATATCTTCGCCTGTAATAAGTCTAAAATTCCATAGTTATTTGTCATGATTATTTTTTATTTTTAAAAATATCTAAGTGTTACAGTAATTTTATTTCATATACAAAAACGAAATCTGTAATAAAACCAAAACTATTCATGTGTATAAAACTTGGAAGACTAACAAAGAATTTTTACTTTAAAAACTTATTTTTTTTCTTCTGTTATGTCAATGAAAATGATATAATATCATTTAATTTTTGGAAATTAGTAAATACAGAATTAATTTTTTTCATTATAATTTATATTTTTTTCTTTGATAAAAATCAATTATTTTCATTAAAAAAATCAGTTTATTTGAATCATGATTTAAATCACCAGGTTAACCCTATTTGATTCTACGCCTAATCATTTTTTTGAGTTATGCGAATTGAAAAAAAATTCCTTCGAGTATAGTGCCCTTTTGGCGCTGCCGATTGCAATAAAATAAGAGTTGCACAACTAGATATTATAGCAGTCCCATTTACAAAATTTGAATATTCTACGGCTAATCATTTTTTATTCATACGTATTTGCAGACGTGCAGACGTCTCGTCGAAAGTAATCAAAATGGATTTAGGGATTGTGAAAACTGATATTTCTGTTGTAATCTGGAAACCGAAATTTTTCGCGCTTACAATACTTCCTTCACTTTGTACGTGGAAGTAAAAATCACTGATTCCATCCAAATACTTCATTTCCTGTTGAGGTTGTTATAAGTTCTGACACCATTAAATTAAATGATCCTCTGATTGTTTTGGCAGTGTTTTGTTGGTCTAATTGCTTGTGATAATTAATTTTATCTTGAACAAATGTATATAGTTCTCATATTTTGTATAAAAGATTATAAAAATACATCTAGCAACACTAAGTACGGCGAAGAATGCTAGCAGCCCTGTTTATAGCTTATGTCGATGCGCGCGAAAGCATTTACAGTCGCAGTGAGAAGCGTAATTCGGCACTGCAAAACAAGCTATTCCATTGATAAATCAGTAGTGTACCAGCGTGCTCATAATATTTCCCGTGTTTATTCTGTATCTTTGCATATTTGGATATAATTAAAGACAATATATTTCATTGTTTATATTTTAAAAACATTCATAATTATGACCTCAGAAATACAACCTCAAGAAATAACAAAACAAAGAATTACATGTACTTCTATGTTTATTTTGTTTGTTTTATTTTTAAGATAATTTTGATATTTTATCGAAACACGTATTTAAAGTGTTTTTGAAAATTTTGTAAGTTTTAACACCCCTATGATTTAAAGCCACGAGTCGCCACTGCCTTTCACCAATGCTGAATCATTTGTTAGTAGTTTTGTAGTTCACTTCAAACTTCAAACGGTTCAGAGTATGTGTAAAATATTCCGAAAATAGAGCTTGTCAAGTTGAGAATAAATGTTAAAACCATAAAAACCAGTGCGATAACCGTTAAGTCATATTTTAATAACAAGAGTAGAAAAATAAATAAATATTTACTTACCGGATTGGCCCTGTGACCAGTTAATACTTCCGTGCTGTTGGTATTCATATTTTTTCTTTAAAAATGATTTGTGATGTCTAACTTCAACGACTGATTACAAACTGAAATATTTTATATTGATAAATGTAAAAACTAGTCCATATATAACTCTATCTACTTATCTACTTTTTCGAGACATACAGATTAATAAAAGAAAGGTGTTCTGTATTTTGATATATATCACTAAATAAACATAGATATGGCTAAAATTATATAGGAAAATTTTATGTTTTTTTTGCATATACATTTAAATTTAACAATTGTTATTTTTAAATTATGTGTATTTATACACCGTGTAATTTTTGCGGTTACGTCATTTTGTAATAAACCAATCATAACAGTTTTCTTTATCATTGTTGTTCCAGTAAAAAAATCAGCTGTGGTCACCACAAAACCGGCCACCACTATCGAATAAGTATGCTGTACCAAAAAACAACGAGGAACTATATTTTTTTAAAAAGAGTTATTTTAGAAAAACATTCTTCAAATAATTTCTTTCAAAATATTTTTCTGTTAAATTCATGATTAGGGCTGCGAAAAATGATCGATCAGATCGATTTGATCGATAAATCGATCGAAATGATCTCAGTAATAAAAATGTCGATTTGATCATTTTATCGATCTGCTTATTTGGCCGATCTGAATGATGAATTAATTTTATCATTTGATCCCGATTGATCAGATAGATCTTCATTGATCAAATTGGTCTTAAATGATCAGATCGATTTTAATTGAGTAGGATCTGTCAAGAACGTTTGCAATTCTCATTTCAAATTTCTCGTATTTTGTTATCTGGATATTTAATTTCGATTGAAGTTTTCTTAATAAAGATCGATTTGTAGTTGAGATCGATCAAACCAATCAGATTAAATATGGCATTTTTTTGATCGAGCAAGATCGATTAAAAATAAGATCGATCATTCAATCAGTCAAGATCGATCTGATCAAAAAGGATCGGTCAAAAATACGGATTGATCAAATCAGTCAAGATCAGGATCTATCTTTTCTGATCGACCGATCGAGAAGATCGATCAAAAATAAGAATCGATCACAAATTTTACTGATCTTACAGCCCTACTCATAACACACTGGTCAAAGACCATAAATTATTATCCATTAAATTTTCGTATATATCCCAAATGTTTCATTTAAAATGAGACAAGCAAAAATACATTGCTGTCAATCAAATATCAAGTATTAATCAAAAACTTAAATATTAAGGTTTCGTTAATATCTGTTCAATCGAATTTGCCTATACACATACATCCAGACTGACAGACATATTGACAACTAAATTTAAAATAATAAAAACGTAATGTAAAGATCTTAATTCGTTGACATCCGTTAAAATATCTAAATGTCAAAATTACTTATTATATGTGGCGATCGGTAAAACGGTAGCATTTATAAAATATTAATTTAGGAGCAAAATTAATAAATAATATTTTGTTTTAGTACAAATCATAGATATGATATTTAACAAAAATAAAATAAATATGTTATACTATAAAACCATAATATTTTTATAGGCATATTTTATACATGCGTATTCATATTAAAAATATGAAAATGGCATAGTTTTGCGTTATATATACAATATTTAATTTAAATAATAATATTGTTAACTTCTAACAAACCATTTTCCAGTTTACAAATTAAAAACAAAACATATTTTAAGCTACTTACAACTGAAAATATTAAATACTCTTAAATTTTTGCACATTAAAAATCAGAGAAAAAATTACGAAACATAAGTGCATAATCTTTATTGTTGAACATTGCACTCTGCATTTACGATAAAAAAATGTATTGTTGGTAACAACTGATAACCGAATACTAACTCTTTCACTTCAAAATAGTAACTGAGTTTACATATAAATATTTATTATTGATGGTAAAATGTCAAGGAAACGTTTGCATATGTCGCAACCTACTTTTGGGACTTTCATTTAGCTAATAGCAAATATTAAACAAATTTTATTTTTAGTGGTGTGGCTTATCTACAAAATTTTATGATTATAATCACTGTCTCAATAATTTTAAAATTCGTCATTTGTTGTATAACTTTTCCAGATGGAACAAAGTCTCAAAAATATGAGGAAATTGTTTTCTGACAAATTATACTTGTTCATTAGTGATGTAGGTTGTTAGCCTATAGCTTGTGCAAATGACCTACAGCTTATAGTGGAGTCTGAACTACTCAGAAACAGCGGTATTTATTTATTTTTTCAACTAGGATTTGAATCCAGATCTCAGTGCTCTCAATTCGAGTCAGAGCTCTTTAACTAAATAAACCATCGCTGCCCGTGCTCTATTATATACCGTATTTTTTAACGTGAACCATGGGATTTGTCATATCCATAGTTACGACTTGACAATTTGATCAATTTGATTAACGAAATTGTATTTGTTTATCTTAATTTGACAGAAGTAATCTATTTTTTCTACTTCTCTATAAATGTATTCCCTTATTTAAAATTTCTCAATTAATTATAGTAGCCATATTTCAGGTCAGTGAAATATGTCTCATAATCCACTTTTCTCGCACAACCACAGAATCAGAAATTATTTACGTTTATTTTAAATCTGCCGTGCTGTGGATCACCCTTCCTACGGCAGTCTGTTTACTTTTATGTTCTCATTTTCTAAAATATTTATACTCACTTGTAAACCGTCATTTATTTGAACAAGGAAAACTAGCATTTACATGTTATTAGTTGCATTGGATACATTATTGAAAATTGAGTTTTCTCCCTGTCATATAAATTTTTGACACACCGTTAGTTACTGTCAGAATTTGGTTTTAATTTTCATTTCCTCATATCACCTGTTCAAAGCTTCTTACCTCGTTAATACTGTAAAGTACTATAACCGGTTTCAGGATATTAAGTTACGTTACAAAAGTAAACAGATTTGTCAGTCTTACAGATTTGTAAATCTGTAAAAAACTGACAAAAAACGCATCAATTTTTGTTGATTAATATAAAAATATACATAAAGTGGATGCTTTCGTTGCGATTTTGTTCATTATTTACAGATTTGGTCTGCAGTTATAACTGTATCTGTACGGTAATTACTGTAATGATACGTCAAAATAACATGTGACAATTGGATAATACAACTGTTACCATGGCGTCCTATCAACTTATACAGATTTGATCACGAAAACACACAAATATCCAGACAGACATCATTCTAAAAAAGTTGTAAATGAGTCGTAAAAATCTTAATTCTTAGACATCCGTTGAAATTACTTGAATGTATGTTATGTCAATCTAGTTCTGAATAAAATCAAAGTTTTTTTCATTTGTTTGACATTTGAGACAGTATATTTAATTTGTTCATAAAATAATAATAGGATATTTATCATCGCAACACCCTTATATGAGGTGGTCGGCAAAAATGCATATGTGCTACTTATATCTATTTTATTGTTTTATTTTTATAACGAAAGATAAACTTGAAGGCTGTATTTAATTGTAAATATGAAAATTACTTTTGTTTTAAAAATCACGTGTCCTACTTTTAGTTTATGTTTGGAATTTCACTGTTTGTAGGTTACATCTATTTAAATTTAAACTAGTATGTTTTATTATTAAAAATAGAAGTTTAAAAATATAGTAGTTGTATTTATACATTATTAAAAATATTACAGTATATACATATAAAAACATAGTCAGTACGATTGGAATTATGAGTTATGCACTATCGTCTACATTTTTCAACCATTCATTCATTAAACAATCCCTAGACTTTGACACGTTCCGTATATGACAGCCCAGATAACAAAAAGCCCCAAAAAGACAAGAAATGCGATGGTCTTCCTTCGATGCCAAGGGCTGTCACTTCCGCTTGCATGTCGGTAGCGCATCCGGGCCTTTCGGCACACATCCGGTTTGCACACTGACGCGCCACCTACAAAAAAAGAATTAGTGCATTTGAATAGAATAATACTGTTCATTTTAAAGAGCAAATGGAGTGGAAAATAGAGTAAAAGTTGTATAATCGAATTTCACTTCCTAGTATTGTATAATATCTATTGTAATCAACACAAAAACAAGTGATAATCAGAAACAATACACCATTTATCTGTGATACAACAACCCTAGTACTGTATATGAAATAAAAGATGAGCTACCGAACGGATGTAATGTAATCACCCATGATAATCTGTTTTATTTATTTTTTTGAAAGTTTATCGGCTACAATATATGTAATTAATATTTTCATGCCATTTTTTTTTTGTTTTGTAGATATAATTTATTGAAAATGGGCTTCGATTTCAAATGTCTGGCGAACAACATCTTGTAGGAAACATTGTACCTTTCTGCATTTGTTTCACAATATATTTTTTTGGCGGCTACTACAGAAAATTATTTATTTCCATTTAATATCAACTGTCAAAAGGAACAATTGCTCACGACTTACGATTAGGAGTCGAAAATAAATATTTTCGTCTTGACCAAAACCAATCATATTTTAGCAAAATTTATTCCATTCCTTTCAAAGTCAATTAACGTTTATTAACAAACCTATTATTTGTGTGAAAATTATTGAAATATGTGTCAAATACATTAGTTTTTTATGTAGTCGCCTAAAAATTTAGTGCGTAATCGTCAAAAAAAGCTCATATCTTTGATCATATAAAATTGCGACCCTCGACTACGTCAGGTGTTGCAAAAATTATATTCGCATGGATTGAATTTTTTTGTGCAATCGATAGATTTCGTGCATGTACTTTTGTTCTATAACGTATAGCAGTATGGTCATAGAGAAAGTTTAGTGCGCCACTCGTGCAGAATCTCGTATTTCCCACCTTGTGATTCCTGCACTTGACTTTGTGTCATGCTGAAACTTTCACACCTCATGGGAAATAGGAAACTTTCTGCACTTGCTGCACAATATGCTAATCTGTTACCTGCGGTCGCAGAAGTATTCGTAACCTCTGGAGATTTATCCCTAGACTGCATGGGGATGTTAACATCGTGCACCCGAGGGTTTTCTGTGTTGTTGTACGATGGATTATCCATCTAAAAAAGAAAAACAAACTTAGTATACTGTCCGCAGCAATAATTGTAAAACAATAAGGTATTCCAAGTTTTTAAAATTTCTTAATATTTTAATATGTACGTAAAAATATTAGAACCCTATTTTTTATTTTCGCCGAATTTCAATAAATTGTACCCAACAAAATTGAAGGTGCCTGTGACGTCAGTCGTACCGCTGAGTCAACAGCCAATAGCAAACTTGCGTGAGGCGACAGCGCGTTCGAACAGCCAATAGCATTTGTCAGTGTCCATTCCGTCACAAACATGGCTGATACTGAATTTAACGCACTCAATTTAAATGCATTAAAGCTTCATTTTGATATTAGGGTAATAAAAATCAGAAAATTAATAGTATTTATGATACAAGTGTGTTACATTACAATTAAGTCAAGTGAGAAATGTTTAGCTCACGAGGCAATCAGGCCGACTAGGACATTTTCCTCAAGTGACTTAGGTAATTAGCACACATGTGCCATTCAACATTTTATCCAATACCGTCAATCATTGATATAAAACATATAAAAGTTTTTTTGACAGTTAACATTTTAAAATGACACTTAATAAAAAAATAGAGCAGAGAAGGTTTTTAGGATACGAGTGCGCTGCTGTCGCTTGGGCCTAATCATCTCAGTGGCCGTGGTCCAGAAAAGAGCGGGAACTTTAAATAGACGTCATAAACAGGAATACTGATAAATTTAATACGGGAAAAAAATGTATTGGCCATAGCATGGTGTTCTAAAACAGTTATATTATAGAAAACTAATATAATATCTACAGAATGCGTTCTCTACTAAAGGACGAGCGCGCTGTAGTCGTTTGGGCCTAAGCACGACTTCATACTAGCTTCATACTTGTCGTAGTCGAGAAAACGTCATGGATATACAGGGTGTTCCATTTAAAAGTGCCACCATTGCTATCTCGAGAACTATAAGAGCTACGAGGTTGGTTAAATTAGCAAAGAACCACCATTTTACAAGACTAATACAATGAGCAAAAAAATTTTTTTTTTTCAACCTGTGATTCTCAAAATACGGAATACAACTTTCTTATTTTAAATGGAAAGGTATGTTTATTTTTCGGTTATTCGATAGAGTATTTTTTTCTGAATTCAATGATATAAATATATCATATACTAATATAACAAAATAACTGAGAAAAATGCATGGTAGATTTATTTGTATTTTATTTATATCTGGCTGAAATAAGAGGGCTTTGGATAGAAAACAATTCATTTTCTTCTTAAAACTGACAGTTCAAGCAAATAAAATTTAACAAAAAATAATCAAACAATGTTAGACAGAACATTATGTCTATGTTTTCTAACCATAGCACTCTTGTTTCAGCCAGATATAAATAAAATACATATAAATTTAACATGCATTTTTCTCAATTATTTTGTTATATTAGTATATGATATGTACATATCGCTGAATTCAGAAAAAAATACTTAATCGAATAACTTAAAAATAAACATACGTTTCCATTTAAAATAAGAAAGTTGTGTCCCGTATTTTGAGAACCACTGGTTGAAAAAAATTTTTTTTTTTGCTCATTGTGTTAGTGTTGTAAAATGGTGGTTCTTTGCTAATTTAACCAACCTCGTAGCTCTTATAGTTCTCGAGATAGCAATGGTGGCACTTTTAAATGGAACACCTGTATATTAGTTTTCTGTTATATGACTATTTTAAAACACCATAGTATAGCCAATACATATTTTCCTTTATTAAATTTATTATCATCCTTGTCCATGACGTCTATGTAAAGTTCCCGCTCTTTTCTGGACCACGGCCACTGAGATGTTTGGGCCCAAATGACAGCAGCGCGCTCGTGCTTTATAACGTAGTTACTATGATACGAACCAACAAACAGTGAGTTATATTATAACTTCTAACCCACATGTGTTTTATCACATACTTTATTTATCTAAAATACCATAGCTATAGCGTTATAATTACACCGCGTTGGATAAAAATTATATTCACCTTAATATTACTTATACATAATGAACAATGATATCCAATAAGTATTTGTTTAACAACTGTAGGCTTGGAATACCCTATTGCTTTATGTATGCATTCTGTGCAACGGTCACTGATTGTTGGCATATAATCAAAACGGTATCATGAAAAAGTTCATGCAGTAATACACTTAACTTATTTGTTATAGTAACAATTTCACTGAAAATATAATTGTATGTTTTACTATTGGTTGCACGCATTTTGTTTTGACGTAGTAGGTATAAATGAGCCCTGGCAAAACTCGTGTCTGATTAAAGGCTAGTATTTGATTTGATGAACTATTAAGTTAAAAGTTGTTTTGGACTTAATTTTATATGTAACATGACCAAATAAATAATATTTTTATATTAATTATATGAACATGACCAAGTGTTTTTTTGTCGTAATATTTATTAAACTAAACTTTGTCCTAATTTTTATAAGACTGATTCTTGCTGTTTTTGACAATAGGGATGTAGATTTTTTTTTTGTAAAATATGATCAAAATTTTATTTAGTAACCTATGTTAAACTTGTTTTACAATTTTCAAGCAAATGTATTAATTTTCTTATTATAGTTTGTTTAAATTTTTAGTTGAATGGTTATTGCTATCTTTGACAAAAGAGATTTCTTAACATGTTATTTCATTTATTTTATATTGCAACTATTCCAAATCAAATTTTGTTTTGTACAAACACAAACAAACACATAAAATAATTTTTATATTGAATATATCCGCTGAAAGTTTTTTGTTAGTTTTGTAGATTAAAAAACAGAAAATAGAAAAAATATGTTAGCATATTTACCATTTTTAATTTGTCTTGTATAAAAATGAAAATAATAATACTTCTATAATTTTTACATTTCCACGAACTAAAAAAGCTGACATTCTATAGAAGGAAAGCGATCTACTAAAGGTTGAGACACACTATACATTCCTGTCAATAAATTTTGACAGATCACATCTAAAAATATTACTATATAACTTGCTTGTAAGCACTTTACATTTTAAATAATCTGTACAAATTTTTCATACTTTCGACGCACCTTTGAATGCATCACTTAATAAACATTTGTATCAATTATAAAACAGTTTTATTGCACTATTTTTACGACAAATAGCAATCATGTTATTCACCTGTACAGCAAAATGAAACTACTTTAGCAATAAGGAAAACAACTTCATATTTCATTTTTTTAACTGCGAGCAAAGTAGGGAAACCCGTTTTTCTGGACTTTTGAATGCGTCATTAATAACACATTTCTTTGATTTTGTTAAATATACATAGTATAACATTTTGTTCGTATGATACATAGATATCAAATTTTGTTGATAAAACAATCTCATAATTATTATCAATGAATGTATTTATTCATTGTTATATTATTAGTGTATTAATATTAAAAATAATTCTATGAAAACATAATTGTTTGTATCACAATTTTTTAAATAAAAAAATTAAATTCAAATTTAGAACGCTACGCTAAATTGTACATATTTTTGCTGCATTTTATTTAAACTTTTTTGACTTTAAAATGAGAAAATATTTTGTGAAATTTTATTAAAATATTTATCACTAAACCTTATTGTATTACACAAAATAATTTTAATCGCTCAAAAACTTGGAAAGAAAGAGATATAAACCCGTATATTCACATACATTGAAGTAGCACTAATTCCAATTCTCACTATTTCAACTTTCAATTAAGAAATTCTGAATTATATCGTGAATTACATTTTAAGTATTATTTACTTGGACTAATACATATTTCATTTAATCGAACATACAATCTATTTATGAGAAAAAATTATACATATTTCATGTATACATCTCGAAATTTGATATTTCTGGTGCTACTTCATATTATTCTAATAAAATTTAGTAAAGAATTTTCTGAATGAAGCTCCGTGCTTGACATTTGACAATTTTTTTGACAAAGAGATTTAAGTTTCTTCCAAAAATAAAGTGCCCTTTTGAAAAGGCCAATTGAAAGTGTATAACTAGATGTTATAGCAATTGCATTAAAAAAAAATCAGCCCTTTTGGCACTGCCGATTGCAATAAAAAGGGAGGTCGACAACTATGTTATAGCAGTCCCATATATAAAATTTCAAAATTCTACGGCTAATCATTTTTGAGTTACGGGATATACGTTAGTACAAAACGGATAATTCCGTAGAAATCTGAAAACCGAAATGTTTAGCGATTACAATACTTCTTTTATTTTGTACAAGGACGTAAAAATGAATAGAAATGATGACATTTCCTGTTTTATTACATTTATTAAATTATAAAATTGATAATGAATTATTGATTCAAATTTTCTAAATTATGATAAATCTATTTTTAATTGTGTATTTAAAATAGATAAATTTTAAATACTTTTAATAGTGATCTGTAGTAATAAAAATTATTTTATTACTTTAGTTACAAAGTTTGAAATAGCAATGTCGAAATAATTATTTGTAGGACTATTATTTCAAAAATACTTAATAGTTTTGTTATCTGTAATTTTACACTTAATTAATTTAATATGCATGTCTTATCAGTGTTCCAGAAGAAATGCATATAACTATTACCCTACTTCATTTATTTTCCTTTTAAATATTAGGTCAACAATAACCTTACTCTCAAATGCAATTTTAATAAGTACCTCGAAACATTCAGTTATCTATATCTGATATTTTAATAAGTAAATTTTTTATCATGAATATATTGCAGGTTACCCACTTTTTGCTTGATAAGGGTCAGCAATTATATGCCTAAAGTACACATGGTTATTGTTGACCTAGGTTTAGACATTTAAAAGCTAAAGAATGAACTTGACGAGAACTATATTTGTACACAAGTTCGATTCTAATCAGAATGAAAATTGGATCTATAAAAATAAAACACTCAATGTATTTGAAGGGTCCACAGTACTGAAAAGTAAAATGTTTGTTGAATCAACTTCAATTATGACTTTGCAAATAAAAATGTCTCGTGTGGTGCACTCTCCATGTCAGCTAAACTCCTGGTAATTATCCACTCTGATATAAATATATCATTACCGATTACTATTTTAAATTAAATCTGGTAATCCAGAAATGGGTATTAAAAGCTGTGAGTGATACATTTATTTATAGATTATTACCCTTAATTCACTATATTTAACACTAGAACGTCCAAACATTTTGATACCTACAAAAACTCTAACATCACTGGCTCCATTGGTGGATTTTGTTTCTTCAGTCACAGTCATATTTCTGTTGACGTCACTATACACTACATATTCCGATCACACACGATCTTCAATTGTTCTTCCTGATTCTCATCTCACTTCACCGGTAGGAGTGCATAACAACTGACAGGCGACATGATTGAGACAAGTGAATGTCTACTCTACATGTGCTTCTAAATACGCGACCTAAGATAACAGTTGGCGACCAGTGCTTCTCAACATTTTTATGGTGTTGATAAAAATAGTTCGAATGAATAGAGCAAATATTTTTATTAACCGCCAGATAATATGGGAGATATTGTAATCATACCGATTTTGACAATTTGATATTTTAAAGCAGTGTATCCCAATGTAGGTTCTTCGCCCTACAAGGGGGGGGGGGTCAATCTTAAATTTTGAACTATTTATATTGAGGCATAATTTACATTCAGATTCATAAAAGGGATTAGTTAGTCCCAAAGTTATATCCTTTGTTAACATCCTGAAATGTGAAACTAATTCCAATCCCAATTCATAAAAAAGATTAAGTATAATATTTTATCCAACACCGTGTAATTATAACGATATAAGTATGCTGTTTTTAGACAAATAAAGTAGGTCATAAGTCACTAGTGAGCTAAATATATTAGCTCACTGTTTTTTGGTTCGTATCATAGTAACTACGTTATAAAACCTTCTCTACGCTATTTTGTTCCTAAATGTCATTTCGAAATTCCATCTGTCAAAAATCTTATATGTATTTTATATCAATGATTAAAATGTGTTGGATAAAATGTTGTATGGCACACGTGTGTTAATTACCTAAGTCACTTGAAAAAATATCACATTCGGCCTAACGGCCTCGTGAGCTAAACTTTTCCCACATGACTTATCTGTAATGTAACACACTTATACCATAAATAACTATAATTCCAAAGATAATTCTACTAGTTTGGAGGAATTAATAATATTTATAGATGATTATCAGCATTTATAAACGATACAGAGGAAGATTTGTGGTGATATTTGACAACCTAGAAGTAAAATACTTTGATTACACGCTTGCGCAAAGCATTCATTGAAGTATGATCACAGAATAGATTTATACAGAAGCGGCAGTAAGACAAAGATACGAAAATTAGAGAGAGAGGAGGAAAGTCAACAAATTTAAAGGGCTCATTGTTTAAAATCGGAAAGTTTCGTCACATCTTAGGGAGAGATAGGGGAAGTCAACAAATTTAAAGGTCCACAGAATGTTCCAAGGTCATAGAACTGAACAGGGTAACATGAAAGGTACCGACACGGAGTATCGCTTCTGTATGTAACTATTCTGTGGTATGGTTATAATAATTTTTTACCTCCCGCCAATCAATATATAGATAAATTATTACTATACAATTTATAGCATTTTAAGTTTGAAGTATATATTTCTTATATGATGACACGACACTGTCGAACGGAAATGACGAATAATCATCCGCCATATGCAAAACCCATCTCTGTCGCAAGGGTATTTCTTAAACCCTCTTTCCTGAGATTTTATATTCATAGGGGCCAACAATGCGGAAAAGGTCCAACTAGTATCAATAATAGTGTGGTCGTAGAAAAAGTAGTGTGCCGCTTGTGCAGAATCACCTATTTCCCACCTAGTATGATGACAGAACGTGACTTCGTGTCGTGTCGAGTTTTTCTGCACTAGTTGCACAATATACTATTTCATTTGGATAAATTGTCTCACTAATACATTATAAGGTATTATAATATCTGCGTGGACAATATGAAATAGACAATAAAATTACATTGACATTGAGATAAAAATATAGAATAGAAGCAATCGCATTCATAGATTATTTCGCACATATTGTTTAAAACATCTGATATATTAATTAGGTTATTAAGAAATGATAATATACAAAGTATAGTACGCATCATGGGACATTACTTTGTAGTTTATACCCTCAGGCAGTGGCGGTTCGTGGCTTTAAATTATTGGGGTGTTGCAATTTACAAAATTTTTAAAGACACTGTAAATGCGTGTTTCGATAAAATATCATAGTTATCCTAAAAATAAAAAAATAAACATGAACGTACATATATTGTTTTGTTATTTCTTGAGTTTGCATTTCTGAGATTATAATCGTGAATAATTCTAATAATGTTCTAAAATATAAACTATGAAATATTTTATATATTTAATTGTAATGCCCAAATATGTAAAGTTATGGAGTAAACACGATAAATATTACCGAGCACGCTGCTACATTACCGATTTAGCAAGGGAACTGCTTGTTTTGCAGTGCCGAATTACGCTTCTCACAGTGAGTGTAAAAATTCTGCTGCTAAAATTCTTCGCCCTTCTTAGTGTTGCTAGATATATTTTTATAATCTTTTATACAAAATAAGAAAACTATATACAATTGTTCATGATAAAATTAATTATTATAAGCAAGTATAAATAAATTAATAGTTATTTTTTATACAAGACGATAAAATAATATTTATAGTCTTGTATAAAATTCAATTTTTTTCTATATCTGATTTTAAAGAAATTGAAATTAGAAAAATTTAATTTTTATTTGAGAACAATTTTAAAATGTCAGTAGTGTGAATTGCTATGGGAATGTACTTCAAATAAATATAAGTTAAAGTACTTTATCTACTCTTGCTGTTAAAGTGTTACTTTATCTACCCTTGCGGTTAAAGTGCTGCTTTATCCACTAGTTTGGGTTGATAAAATTGCACTTTAACATCTGCTATAGAAAAAAAATTATATATCAAGAAAATTTGGGAGTGCCGCAATTCCGCAGTGCCTAATACACGAGCCGCCCCTGCCCTCTGGCCTAAATGACTACTTCATGTCTTTAATAAACAAGTAACTAATATGCATAATATTATGAAAACATAACTCTAAATAATTCAAAGATAAGAAACTACATTTCAATAACTCACCTTGATTTATTTCATACTTTTTTCATATCATAGTTATATATTTTGGGTATTTCTCATGACAGTTTTTAAAACAAAAATACAAAATGTGTTTCTCTTCTACTTATTGTTTACACAAATAAAGAAACTCAGATTTCTTCGCAAATACTTTTTAAGCAAAAGCAAACATACGAGAAAGCAACATAAACAACTAAATGTTCATTTTGATTAGAATAAATTGTTTATAGACAAATAAAATTTGATTTATTACAAAATATGTTTTATAGCTACAATATAAATATCAAATATCAAGTTACATGAATTTGAAACAACAAAAATTGAATTGTGCAATCGAAAATTTTTTACTCTCAATTGAATTTGTTTCGTTCCTAAACAGGAAGCAAAATTATAATCTACCGACATTACTTTCACCGATGCAGTTTATTTACTCTTAACATTTACTTCTACTTAAGTGTGATTAAAATTTGTTATTAGATGTTGTTGCAGATTAACAACAAAATTTGGAATTCGTAGTAGTAATGTCATATCAATTTACATGTTTTAAATATTTGCAAAAACAGGATTCAAAAATTTATTAAGCTTTATTAAAAATACGAGAAGTTAAAAATAAAAGAAAATAAGAATAGGATCTGTGGTTTTAGTGATAGAATAACATGCTCTAGTTTTGAGATCCCAAGTTCAATTCGCGCTGTGTCAAATTCTTAACCATCTTTTCCCCAAATAAAAAAGGCTTCAGTGATGCATTCTCTCAAAAAAATATGTTATCGAAGGGTATGCAATGTTTTATCACTGAATTCAAAATAAAAAACAATTCATTTTAAATTCGATTTTGAATATTATTAATATTTATTTATGATATACAATATCAATTTTCTTTATATTTTCGGAGATGTAAATTTGACATTTTGTGACAGCAGACAATTTTAATTTTTAGTTTTAAAAAGTATGGAATTTGCATACTCTTGCAACTAAATAATAAAACTAGAATTAAAATTAAAACTAAAGCATGTGCAGATAAAAACATAAAATTAGAACTAAAATTAAAATTAAAACAGTACCTGGGAATAATACTTTATGATTTCATGTTAAACACAGATATTTTAGGTTATTTCAAAATATAGTTTTTACTTTAAATTAAAAGTAAAAATATGTAATATATTTAGGTATTATTTACAATAAGAAAGTAGGGGAATCCCCTAAATAGAAAAAAAATCTTACATTTTCATTCGGTGTTTTCCATTTGGCAGTATTGAGTAAAACACAAACGATGTTTAGCAGAGTACCAACTAAACTATTTGCATTTCTATGACAGTAAAAGCCTTGGAAAGCAAAATGCGCATTGTTAACGAACACTATTATTAATATTCATAGATGCGTAAAATCCTTATCTAGGATGATATATTGACTCGGAAATCGTTGAAATATAGGATGTTTTTTAATAGTACAGTTAGAATACATAAAAATAAAATGACAATTGACTCCACTAGGAATAGTCGTAAAATTATTCCCGGAAAAGAGTTCAAAAATCTAACTAAATAAAATAATTTATTAGTTGAACATATCAATAATAATTAAAACGTTTTTTTATTAGTTTTTTCCAATAGGTAACTTGTAAATTGTTTGAATAGAGGTTCACAACGGGGTGGGTGACCAATTTATAAATTGTATAGTTTTATGATAGCTTGCAAAAAATAATATACCCGTATTTTTCTAAAATGATTAATTATGTGTACTTTTGGAGTAAATAAATAATAAAGTTATTAGAATGAGAGGAAACCAAGGTGAACAGAGACGGAAATAGTTGAAGTGTGTGAATCAAGCATCAACAGTTTTGACAGGTAAGGTAGTTCTAATTTGTTTCGATGAAATTAGCGTTCCTATTATTATTAAAATCAATGTACAACTATTGAACTTTCTGCAATGCAGTTGGTTTTTTCCTTAAAATTCTAATATTGTCATATGACCCATTAAATAATTTTTATTAATGACTTTTTGTAAATTACAAAAAAAACTAGTTGAAATTCGCCGCCATCCCGTATAGAAGAGGAGTGACGTCACTTCGAATATTCTTCATGCACATTTGAAGCATTATTTGTCTTTGTCTAACTTATTATATTCGTATAAGTATATGACTTGTAGTTTGTCTAACGGGCGGGTTTTATTTGTTTTTAAGGTTATGTCTATTTCTTTTAATTAAAATAACAATATTTATACCTAAAATATACTAAGTTTTATTTATTTTAGTGAAATGGTACGAATTATTATTATCAGAACTGTCAACTGTTAATTTTAAATATATTTGAGTTTTTTGAACGCTGTCAATGTGACAGTTCTGTTATTTATTTTGTTTTACATTCTATATTTTTTTATATTTTATTTTATTGATTTTTAAATTAAATTATATTTCTGTATCTCTGTACCATTTATAATTATTAAAATTTAAATATTTAAAATAAAACAATTATATTTAATACTAGTAGTGGACAATTGAAGAGTGTACTTGTAAATGTCAGATATCATAAAAAAGTTTTGTAATAGTTGTAAACAATATTGAATAATAGTGAAAAATATTAACTGTCAGTCTGACGTTTCACTGTTTCACATGTTGGAAACAACTATGGAATAATCCATTATGGTACTATTATGGTTTGCAAGCACCCGGGTGAAACTTGTATAGGGAAATTGGCAGCATAAAGCAGGCTGGGAATAACTCTACCCTTTACAGGTTAGATGGCATTAGTAGTACTCAGAATCTGGGGGAAAAATTTGGTAACTTTTGGTTTTAATTATCATTTTATATTCGTTTGAAATTTTAAATAAAGTAAACTGGGGAAACAATTATAATATAATTGTCAAATTATCAACATTGTAAAACAATAAGAATAAAATTATATTGAATTGAACAAAAATGCATTCACCGTAAGTAATATTATTTTACATATTTTATCTACTTATATGAAAAATAAATTACAATATTTATTACTTATAGATCAGCAGATCAAAATGGTTGTAAATACCCCAGCGGGAATAAAAGGAGAGTGAACGTGAGAGGTCCACAAAATAAACATTTTTACAAATTTACAATCAAAGATTTGCCGAATTGTGAGATTTGAAAAAATCTGCAAAATAAATTCAAGTTAAAATTTATCATTTACTTTTTTTGTAAAGATCATTTTGATATTAAATTTTTTATAACGCATCAAATCACCGATTATTAAAAAATGGAGTGCCAACAATTCATTCTGGTTCTCAGACACTTTTAAACTCCGTTACAAATGTGGATATTTAATTGAATTTTCAAGAATCGAATTTCGAATTAGAATCTGGATGTACAAATTTTGATCAAAGAACTGTGCCACGAATGTCACCGAGAAAACATCTTATACGTTACTTCGAGAGAACATCCTTGCTACAAATTTCGACCAAAGATAACTACCACGAATGTTATCGAGAAAACATCTTACAAATTTCGTGGAGAGGATATCTCCTACAAATTTCGCGGAGAAGATATTTCTTCCACAAATTTCGGCGAAAGAACATTCTTCCACTAATGGTTCCGAGAGAACATCTTTCTTATAAGTTTTCTGAAAGAACATCACAAATTTCGTCAAGAGAATATCAGTTCTACAAAATTTGCCGACAGAACATATGGCACCGAGAGAATATCTTATAAATTTCATCCGGCTGAGAGAACATCTCTGCTACAAATTTCGGCGAAAGAACATTTCTTCCATAAAGGACACCGAGAAAAATAAATAAATTCCGCCGAGAGAACATCACTTCTACAAAATTACCTCTTCCTTGTATATCGCCGAAGAATCATCTTATATATTTCTCCGAGAAAACGTCTATTCATTTCGTCAAGAGAATATCACTTCTACAAAATTCGCCGACAGCACATCTCTTCCGGTTTCTGCACTAATCGTATTAATTTATTTTAAATGATTTGAATAATTTTGTAATACCTATGCAGGCAATAAATTTCATGAAAATGAATTTATATCTTTTATTTAAAATTAAAATATCTAGTAGTAAATAAACAAATGAATATTGACAGCTACATTTGACGTTTATGTGACATATACCAAATTTAATGATCAAGGAGGTTGTGAGTAACTCTACCCAATACACTTCAGATGGCAGCAACTCCGTGCTGCCCACTTGATCCATTGAGTTTCGCTTCTCGTTATGTTAATGTTTTGTGTTTGCAAGGATCCGTGATGTCAGTTTTTGGAAACAAATCACAAATCCGTGAATACATAGATTCTTGTTACTCGGCAGAATTCGCCTTTTATAATATTCTATATTTTTGTCCTAATTCGCAATAGTAAAATTTTATTATTTTATTGGTTCATAACTTATTTAGATACTCGTGTTTTATACATACATTCATAAATTACAGTTTATGATTTTTTTTATGTTTTTAGTATTTACAACTATATATGTAAAGTAATTATTTTCAAAAAAACTGCAATTTCGATCATTTTGCGGCAATTTTTCATGCATTTATTAAACTAATTTTAATGTACCATGTTTATTTCATAAATATTTGCAAAGCAATAAAAATTATTGTGTTTACTGTAAAATGAAATCATGCTTTTCTTATATGCTGCATCTCAAGGCTGCTTAGAAACAATTATTTAAAAGTTGTTTTCATAAAAAATTGTCAAACTTACCTGTGGAGACCCCGATATAGAATTTCTAACTCTTTCTGCAATGTTCTGCAAATAATATATATTTACAGCTTTTATTTATTTATATATTAATAATCAATAACAACAATATCACACTTACTCTAATATTGTCCATATATTCAAATTAACTACTAATTTAAGTCAAGTTGACAGATGATTGTCACTGTTTTTGATCATTTTGATGTTTGTTGAAATCACTAACAAAGTTTGTTTATTTACTGAGAGAACGTTGTTTCGTTGCTATGCTCGCTCGAATACTAACCAAACGGGAAATATTAATTATTGTGGATTCAGTTTTGTTGATCTCACTTTCACTTTGGTCGGGGATCTTACATGTAGTTGATTTTAACAGTGTACATATACACTATTTTTCTCCTTAACATTGTATTACAATTCGATTGTAGTAATCAATTAATTAATTTATCGTAGATATCTGTAATGATATATTACACCTTAAAAGGCATTTACCAAATCTGTTAGGTACTCTAGCTGACGTAGAGAGTGCAATGACCAAATAAAGGGCTCCTTAATATTTTCATTAATTTGCTTTAATGTTAATTTAATACATTTTATTCATATAATTAATTGTGTACGATTTTTACTGTCAGTTGATTGGCTGAAATGTATGACATGACGTATTAACGCCTTGAAAAATGAAAGATCTAATAACGAATAAGGAGAGACAGACAAATGACAAGTGCATAACTTAACGCTTTCCTCATGAATAAAAAACTAAACGAGTTCAAATTAGAATTTTGTTTATATATGTAACAATGGGATCCTCCACTATTTTTTTGTTTTTATTTATATGAAACTTTATCTAATTTGAAAGTGAGATATATATTCAGAAAGTCTTAATTGTTATTTGTTAAGCCTTAATAATTTTTTCCTACAACTGGGCATAAAATAGATACTTTATGCCCTCTTTTGATTTTGTAAAGAGTTACTTTTTACGCACTAGTGCTCGAAAAGTAACCGTTGCTAGGCAACGTAAACACATTTATCGATGGTTTAATTTACTTTTGAAATTATTTTTTTATTAATATTTCTGTTGTAGGAAAAATGTTGTATGCAACACGTGTAAAATAGTGTTTTTTTTAATCTTTTTAATTTAAATAGCACTCGACTAAAAAACACTTACTTTACACGCGAATTGAATAAATAACTATTTTAATATTCTGTAACGCAGATGTTAAGGAAATTCGGTTTTCAAACAATGGGGTAGTTCGCTAAAAATTTTAATTACATAAACTGATCTATTTAAACTGTTATAAAAATATATAAATATGTTTTAAATAGCTATTGTGTTCCTTACATGGAAATATGCATAAATAATAAGAATTTTCATAAAATAATTTATAAATGATATATCTTTCATTTCCATATCGTGAATATTTTTTTTCACAAATTTTCGGGATTGTATAGTATTTAAAACTATTTTTTAAATTTAGATAGCCTCGAAATATGCTTTGTATTTTGTATTTAATTGTAAGCTGTAGATTAATTGTCAAATATGACAACTGACACTGACAGTAAGGTTAATGAATATTATAGTCCAAGTTTAACAAACACTGGCCTGATTTTGCTGCCTATGTCATTCAACCTATCTTTCATTTCCATACTGTGAGCACAGAATAGTTACGTACAGAAGCGACATTCCGTGTCGGTACCTTTCATGTTTCCCTATACAGTTCTATGACCTTGAAGCATTGTGTAGACTTTTAAATTTGTGCTCTTCCCCTATCTCTCTCTAAGATGTGAGGGGACTTTCCGATGTTAAACAATGAGTCCTTTAAATTTGTGCACAGTCTCCTTCTTTTTCTAATTTTCGTTTCTCTGTCATACTGTCACTTCTGTATAAACCTATTCAGGTGTCGTGAGTACAAATAGGGAGTTTTGTCTCAATCTTATGACCTACGTTAAAAAAGTCAGGTCTCATCATTTCTTCTAGGCAAGCGCATAACTCACTTGTGACGTCACTGAAGTTCGATGATAAATCATTAATTATAAATAAATGGGAATATAATTTTAAATTTCAATTACATTTTAAGTTATAATTGTTCATATATTTCCGATTAAAAAATATTTCCTTTGTAATTTCGATCACGTTAAACTTCCCCATTCTTCTGTTTTTTAAAGAAAAGGGGGTTATTTGAAATGAATTTATCTGAAAATGATTTGTTGTTTACTTAATTTAACTTTCATTATTTCATTCAAAGTCAAGATGAAGATAATTCTTTCTTTAGATATGATTATTTTTATTATCTGATAAAGAATTAAAACATTTTAAGATAAATTTTGAGAAGCACTGACATTATTTACTATTTATTTCGGATCAGCCAGGTCACTAGTGTAATAGGTTTGTTCTAATTTTTTAAAACTAATTTAGAAGTTACTGTGTTTGAAATTTACAGTTATGGTTATGAATTTATTTATGAAGCCACTGTAAATAAGATACAATACATATATTTAATATCTCTACATTAAAATTATCTATAATAATTTTACAAGAATGAATTAAATGAATTATCAAATTGAGATAATATATCTCCATAAACACATTTTACCAAAAGCAGTAGTAGGTATTCCAAAAACCTCAACTTCCTCCAAAGATAACAACTTTTATTTTTCTTGCGGTTTAGAAAATTTCAATCATTGTTCAATAAATGATAAAAATGTTACTTTGTTTTCCCAAAAGATATATCTTATTTATCAAAACTTGATAATGTATTTAAAAATAAACTACTACATTACATGAATTTTAAAAATACCAATGTATTTTAAAATTCTGTTCAAGTATTGTACATCTACCGTTGCAAGAATAAATTGTAACGGAATCTCAAAATTTTTGCAAATAATGTTTGAATTTTAATATATATATTTTATTAAAAATATAAGATAAATAAAAATTATTGTGATTGTATGAATCTATACATTATTATATTTTTAAAATAAAACTATAATTTATTTTCAGTCAGCAATAATTTATTTTTTGTTAATACAGGAAATAAATGATTTATCGTCTAATTTTAAATTCACTGAAGCTAAAGTCTTTTACTACTTTTTCATTGTTGAATTCAGCTTTATCAATTCTAGATTGTGGACTTCCGGTAGTTTTCAGCCATCGTTTCCTGAAATGTTAGAATTACTAATTAAAATCTGATGTATAAAACACATTTATGTTCGCTATTTAATTTAATTATCTTTTTCCTTATTATTTCTTTTATTCTATATTTTACAATACTTCATATTCCCAATTTTAACTAATTGATTTCAAGCCTGATTGTTGTGTATACGTACAGGATGTAATACTAAAACCGACCACCGCCATTATTTTCTTCATTATTATAGTTACAAAAAAAATTTATACAATAAAGTTGTAGGAGCCCAAGAGGGACATCCAATCAAAGAGAAAGATATTTTTTAAACCAGTGGTTCTCAAGTTACAACACAAAGTGATTAAAAAAATGCGATTAAAATTTAAATAAATATTTATTTTTATTATTAATGTACAGTAGGCTATGGATGAATAATATGAATGATTTTAAATTAAAAAATTAATAATAATCCAAATACAGGAAGAATAACAATTTACAACAATTATTACGTCAATTATTATTTGACAGCAGCTATATTTTGTACTTTTGTTATCTTTTTCATACATAGCCTGCTGTACATTAATAATAAATATAAATATTTATTTAAATTTTAATTGCATTTTTTCAATATTTTTATGATGTAAAGATATGAAGCTAATATATGGTTGAATTCAGAAAAAAATATGCTATCGAATAGGCATCAAAAATATGTATAATCTATTTGTGTTGTAACTTGAGAACAACTGGTTTCAAAAATATTTTCTTCTTTGATAGGATATCCCCCTTGGTTCTCCTACGACTTTATTCTATATTTTTTTATAAATATGTAAAAAGTAATGCAGGCTAATAAATCATAAAAATAAGTTTGATATTAAAATTTACTTGTGAAAACGAAGTATTTATACTCTGTTCACGTTAAGTTAACAATGTAGACTAGTATAGGGATTACGATTTCAGCTCTATAATTGGTTAAAATACAAACCAAGTTTAAAACAATAGTATTATATTAAATATTTGACATTTATTATCACGAGTGACAACTATGAGAATTTTCATAAAAATGTGCGAGAAAAACCTACTGCAAGTGGTAACTCCCCCATCATTTAAATACGTGCCAATCTAAATTTCGTTCGATTTGGTTCGACGCGACATCTACTCTTATCCTAACGTGAACAGAGTATACTATTTACAATTTAGTGCTGCCATCTGTTGTCAGCGGCGAATCCGAATAATAATTACCCTCATGAAACATCACTGTTTCACTGTCACTGAACGAGGATACATGATGTCACAAATTGATCCCAACGTTTTAAAAAAAATCTTACTTTTCTTAATACTTTCAATGAATTTTTATAAAAAGGAATTAAAAAAATGCTTTTTGGGCCCATTGTAATCAAAATCTAGTCAAAGCCGTTTAACAAAACATTTAAATTCATGTTTTGATAACTAAATGAAAAATATAAATAGAAGTCTTACATGCTGTTTACTGCATCTTCTTCTCCTTGCATCACACCTTGAACGGTGCCCTTTTCAGTATTCATACACCATCCGCGAAGCCCCAAAGCTTGAGCTTGTTGTTGAGTATACTGCAACCAGTTACACATTACAGCAAATTACATAAAATACCTACAAATAAAAACAACGGTACTTACTTTGCGGAAAAACACACCTGCAATATATAAATACATTAGATGTTTTGTTTTATTTATAGTTTTTTTACATACCTTGAACCTTGCCATATACTTCGAAATCAACATTGAATATTTTTTTAGCAGACATTTCTGAAAAACTTTGAGTGATTAATATAAGCAGAATGAACGTCAATTTAATTATTTTATTATTATTCGTAGTACTTGGCAACCACATTCTCATCCATGGTTACTAAACAAAAACTGTCTATGTTGAAGGTTATGAACAAGAAATTATTATTTTAATTTTTTAAAATTTATTATATATTTTAATATGCATACAATTTGATACAAATTCAAAGTAAATTCAAATATAAAATATTTATAAATAATTTTGACATATTAGAATCCTACTTTATTAAAATGTTTTGAATTTAGTTCGCCGGTAAAAACATAGATGTCCATAGTATCACGAAATCGATGTCTTGACTGTCAATTTTCTTTTTGCTGCGTAAAAATTTTCTAGAAATTTACAGTGATTTAGGTCTCGTCTATTTGTAAAGGTTGTTTTGTAGGGAAGTATAATCAAAATTATAGTAAAAATTAGTGATACTTAACTGAAAAAGAACGCAGCTTGTGTGACGTAACCTCTACATAAACAAGAACAACAGTGAGATACAAAATGGAACTGTGTGATCATACTGTCAGTTTGACTTTCGAAGTGATGGTTTGCGGTTGTGGTGAAAATTATCAGTGAAGTTTTTCTTCGATTTTACTAAATTTATGGGTGAAAATGGGCACGATGACAACAATGCTCGTCTCGTTTGCTGAACTGTCAAACATCTTTTCCATTCTTGCAGTGCTGATTTGTTTTTGTGCCATGATCCTCTTTATAACACGGTGAGTTTTGTTGTTGTCTTTTATTGTTAACAGTAAAGATTATTTCTAAACCTACCTCACACAATACTGCGTTGATATCAATATGTATAAATTTAAATCAAAGGGTTTTTCTTTATTAAATATTCATGTATGCCATTGTTAAGATTTTTTATTATTGTAGCAATACTTGTGGTTTATTTATCTGAAGGAAATTGCACATTTTGTTGCTCAATATTGACTAAATTTTTATTTGCTTATGAATATTACAAATTTTTAAATATCACGTGTATTTGTGACTAATTATAATAAATCTTTATCAATCTTATCATTTAAAACAAATCAGGATTTTCCTGAACTTATCGTAAAATAATGTTTTAATAAACAAAAGAATAAAAAAATGCAATTAATGCCATTAGTTTGAATTTTACGGTTTGACAGAAACAGAAATATTTGTTTTCATTACTTTACCTCAAGAAAATTATTATTGGATGGTTCTATACATATTTTATGAAGGTAATTTCATTATACAGCTAATAATATTACCTTGCTATTATATTTCATATTTCCATGAATTAAAAAAAAATATAACAGATTATTATCCATTATTATTGAATCTACTAATATTCAATTTTAATAATGTTAATGTGTATATTTTATTATGAAAATGTTTAATAATTAATATGGGTCAAGTTATAGATATTCAAAACTAATCTCGAGTTTGTCCTATAGCAAATTTAAATTAATTATCATAAGAAACATAAATTAAATATTAACAGATAATATACAGGTGTAACAGAAATAAGTACAATAAATTGAACCAATGATTTAACTAGTCCAGAGCAGGTAACAATATTTATTAGCTACTTTTTGTGCAAACCTTTCAAGGTTGCATAAAAATTTGATTTACAAAAAAATCAGAATTCTTTTGATTTAAATCGGATATTTTTGATTTTTTTTTTAGGTATAGTATAAATTCAAAAACATGTTCACAAAACAGCATTTATTATATAAAATAGACAGTGTAAAGAATGAGTAAAAATTTAAAGAAACAGTAACAAATTACTGTAAAATACGTTTAAAACGATACCGCTTATAGCGACAAATTGGTTTATAAGGTCAAAATTTTGATCACTTGTTTGAAAGCCCACATACGCTAACGTTATTTTACTTTTATCGGTTATAGCGATGAAATTTTTGGGATCCCTTCGATGACGTTATAACCGGATTTTACTGTAACACATTTCAAAGTAAATTTAACAAAAACTCACACAGTGCAAAAAATTTCTGCGTTGTAAATTCAAAATAATATATCAATAAAGTCGTTTTACCGCTGAAGTTAAACAGATTTACTAGTTTTTGAAAGTATTGCCGCATGCTAACATACCCATAAGTTTTTTTCTCCAATTTCGAGCCTAATTTTAATAAATCTTGAATGTTAAATAACAATTGCAGAACAAGTGAATTAAATCCATGATTTTTTTAAAAATCAATGTAATTTAAATTTGATTTAAAGCAACCCTGAAATTTTCTAGAAATTGAGTGAAAATTCTTCAAAATTTTGTCACAAATCTTATTACTCGCCTTTTCAAAATTGACTAGACATTTCGAAACACCAAACTTTTCATAATGAAAAGTGATTTATTTTCTAAAATGCTATCACTGGTTCAATTTAAAATTACTTATTTTTGTTACACCCTATTTACAATATAAAATCTTTATACTTAGTAATTGTAATGACATAAGTATTTCAAATTGCAACTAAATTGTTCAATTTGTGTAAAAATATAGACTTTTAACTTTTTTCCTGATAATTTCAATATTTTGTTTAATTTTTGATACCCAAATAATTTAGTTTTCACGTTTTGAGCATTAAGTGGCATTTCCTGTTGACTAATTGTAGTCAATATCTAATCAGCTCTTCCCAGTATAATAAAACTTTTACATCCAAATTTTCATAATTTTCTAGTTGATAGAACATACAAACAACAAACAACATAATCGTAAAATGTCAAATCAGATTAATGTAATACTGAAACGTGTTATCATTAAATCTCTATTTGTGGTTTTTAGCACTCTTAACCTTACCGTTCTTGTTATGCTGAGAATCTGATATGTTTGAATCTCAACGCTGGTCCAAAATGATTCTTAAATCACTCTTCACTGTGATCTAAATGTCATTTTTGAAACTCATTGGGACGTTTGTCTATTACTAAGCAACAACTATTTGTAAAGTTCATAAATTCATGGCTCACATTATTATGAAACAATTTTGTTGATTGACAACAAAACAACCCAGTGGGATTTTCCATATTTTTTTGATTTTTTTTTATAAATATATTAATTTTCATATAAAAATATTAGACACCATTTTTTATGACACATAAAACTAGGCAGAAGTAGAAATGGTAACAGTGGCGACTTGTCCTTAAATACTGCAGAGCTGTAGAACCAAAATTCAAAATAAAAATGCCCATTATTAATTAATCATAAATATATTATTAAAATATATGTAAAAATCAAATAACAAAATTATTTCTTTAATTTACATTATATTGTGGCTTAATAAGCGCAAGTGCGCTGAGACGTGATACAATCAGTAATAAATGATCACTGAATAATTTAGTCTCCCAGCTACATCCACAATATAGCTGACTAATTATGGTTTTGGCACAGAATAGGTTTATACAGAAGCGACAGTAAGACAGAGAAACGAAAATTAGAGAGAGACGGAGACTGTGCACAAATTTAAAGGGCTCGTTGTTTAAAATCGGAAAGTTCCCTCACATCTTAGAGAGAGATAGAGGAACAGCACAAATTTAAAGGTCTACACAATGCTTCAAGGTCATAGAACTGGATAGGGGAACATGAAAGGTACCGACACGGGGTGTCGCTTCTGTATGTAACTATTCTGTGGTTTCGGTACATTATTATACGTGATTCGATAGATGTTGTCTACCTGCGAAATAAGTTTGGGTAAACAGTGTTATGTTCGATACGAGCTGCAAAAACTGCAGCTCACAAGCAGGTATCTGGCGCAATTCACGCTTACTTCTTATTTGTTAAAATTGATTATCATACAATGGTAAGAATATGAGTATTTGCAAATTAAAATTTATTTTAAATTAGTTTTGACTTTAAAATTTAAATACATGTTTCAAAATGAATGTAGTTATTCAATTGTATAAAAATTAGTTTTTCAAATTTACTTACAAAATCTGAACTAAACATAGGAATTTCGGGTAAAAGTCGTGGTAAACATAAACAATAGAAAAGACAGTTTAACAAAACCGGATTTGTGGTTATAACGAAAAGAAAGTTTTGTTTTATTTTCCGTATTTGTTGTTTGCGGACGATCGTGGTAAAAAAATATGAACTTAAACAAGGGTGAGAGATTTGTTACACTTGACTCAGAAAATAAGGAAATCCGTAAATTTATTGCCACAAAACTACAATGAAAAATTAATAGATAAGTTTACCGAAAAGAAGGAAAGACGTATTTCTTTAAAAATTAAATTCAAATTATAAAGAAAATGTAATTTCTATGATTAATATTTTATTTCCTTTTTTGTTTAATGCAGTACACCCGAAAATATGTAGCACGAGTCGCCACTGGTTGGTAACATTTCAGTGAAGTTATACTCCGTGCTTCGTTCGGGTTACTACGTCACAGGCAGTCATAGGGACACGCCCCCTTTTTAATTTTGTAATTTCTCTTATAAATATTTAATATTTTACAATAATTTTTACATCATTTCTATTCTACTCAAATATTTCTCTATTCTATTTAACTCAAATTTTAATTTGAAATATATTTTTTTAAAATACGTCTTTTTGGAAAACACCATCTATGGTCGTTTAACTTAATTGGGTGACATTGGGCTCGTTTTGTCCTGCCATCTCTTGGTTGCACCCCAGAAGCTTAATAGAAATAATAATTTAGTTGTCTTTAATTTTTATACAAAACATTTGATTTTTTATAAATAAATATAGTACAATTGATAAAATTGTCAATGTCCAAATATATTTGGTGAGAAATAAGTAGCAACAACTCTTCCTTTGCAAGTTTTTGAACGATATAAATAATTTTGTGTAGTGTAATAAGGAATAGTGATAATGATAAATATTTTAAAAACATTTTGCAAAAGATGGTCCATTTGGAAGGGAAGTTTGAAGATATTAAACGAATGGAAGTATCAGTGTCTAAAAATCTCGCTAAAAGTTTGGTTTGTGATATACAGCAAATTCACATGACGATCTGTACTGATCCAACTGATCTACCTCGACGAGTGGATTACTTAAGATCAGTTCGTTCAATAGAGGGGGTAAAGTGATCTAGTCAAATGGAATAAAAATAAGTGATCCGGATTCGAAAGTTTAAGTTGGATCACTTCAAAGTGGCAAATGGAATACGCCTATAGACTATAGACTCATGTCATCCGAAATCAAAATCGGAGCAGTTAGAATATTTAACATAGAAATGGAAATGTAATCAGATTGTTTAAATAAATTATGTATTATAAATTAAAAATTTGTTTGTTTTCAAATTATTTTTCGTAATATAAATTGAACTAAGTACCTATAATAAATTACTTGAAAGTATAAATGGTTGTCTATAACAGGGATTGCTCGGTTGCCTATATATCAATTAATTGGGGGGAGCAAACACCGAGTGGCGCTGAAAGCAGTTCCAATATAATCTATGACACCATCCTTCAATTGAAATTAAAAATTCAGCAAGCACACCTTTTAGAATCTCCTTAGTTTATTTCAGTTAACTACGCACAAAAAGAACGATCAAAATAAGTGAGCCAACTGAGATTAACAAAGATATTTTATGTGAAAAGAATGCCATGTTGTCTCATATGTTAAATATGATAAAAATGTGAACAATAGCTGCAAATATGTAATGCAAATGTTGAAATTGAAAGCGCACGCCTACTTTGTTTCTATTAGAAATTGAAATTAAATTTGTCACACCTTCAATTGTCATACTTGCATAATTTTGTCGTGCATGTGTAATTCTACCCAGGCAAAGGATGGGAGATTTTCCGCAAAGAAAAGCGCGACAGCAATACGGATGTGGGCATACGGTAACTTAGATAAACAAACTAGAAACGGAGAAATGTTTACGCAGCTTATGCAATGCTTGCAACTGCATCTGATTGCATCTCGGCGCATTTCTAACATGGGAGAAACAGTTGAGGAGATGTAAGATATTTTTAACATGCCTGCATGTGGGTCATATTCTGCAAATGCTTTCGGTGTCTCGTGGAAAGTCTACTTGCTGTAATCTATAGTGTAATGTCACCACTGATCTCTGTAATACCTGGATAGGGTATACATATGAAAAAGTGAAGTCTATGGCGGATATTTTCCTCAAGTCTGAATCTAATCTAATTGGCGCGAAATATGAATAAAGTTGTTTATATCTTCAACGGAATATGTGAAATCTTTTTCTATTTGATTTGTTTTAGTTCTTTAACTTTGAATTGATTAAGGTACCCATTTATTTAATTGAAAGAATGATGGAAAAGAGTAAAATATGAAGAAAAAAAACGCATTGCGCAAAAAAATTATAGAAATATTAAATATTCTATGTAAAGGAAAATCTACTGAAATTAAAAATCGCTTTTAGTTTAATACATTCTATTTTTACATGCAAAATGCAGAGCTAGTTTTTTGTCGGAATAAAAACTGAAAATCCATATTTAGTAAATGATTATTATTGTAATGATCGTAAAAATATCATTGATGATTGTTAGAGCTCAGAAATTTCGTCAGAAATATTAGTGATTTAGGCATTGTTCGTTCATAGTCGTTTCTAACCTATTTTTTAGTAATTAAATTTGAGAACGATTATTGCGGTGCAAAGTACCTAATATAATTCAAAATAAAATAACTTAAACAAATCAAATTTAAAAAGATACTAATGACTATTCATATTTCGCGCAAATTGGATTAGTTTCAGCCTTTCAGTCCTCAGGAAAATATACGCCGCATATAGAGATCAGTGCTTTTTATACATTAGGGTGTAGATTTGATTAAGTATTTTAGATTTTTTCCATTTTCGAAAGAATAAAATTTATTGTGACATTGACAAGTCAGATCTTTTTCATAACCACTCTAGGATAGATATAAGCAGCGTATCTATTCTGTCAGACGTGCAAAAAACAACATATAGGTACAGTATGGAGTAGAAAAAGATATTATTGTTTCTAAACTTTTATAATGTACCTACCATAAAGGCGAATGAAATAAACAAATTGTTTATAGTTTATACATGAAACTATTAAACATTATGAAAAATTGTTAAAACAACACTAATATTGAAATTTATTTTACGCCTTGTTTTTTTTCCGTGGCACTTTTTTACAAACATATTTAAATAAAAGTAATGCATAATTTAGTTTACATTTTCTTGAAATAAAATGTTACATGTACATAATATCGTTGAAATCAGAAAAAAAAGTTTATCGAATATATGTAAAATAAAAAAGTGGGTTCCCATATTTTGCGAACAAATGCTCAAAAATATTTTTCTTTAGTTCAATAAAATAATCTCTTGATACAGAAATTGTTTGAAAATTTAACCTATTCTGTTTCTCTTATAACTATGAAGATTGCAATGGTGTCTCGAATGGTGTACCATTTAAAATGAACACTATATATTTGCTGCATCTTAACTTGAGGTACCGATCACAATGAAAAAATTGTAATTAGTTCCATACTAAAAAAAAATGTGTTGCACATGTAAAATGCATGTGATCATGAAATGTCATTTAGCTACTTACGGAAATGGTATAAATATAAATATTAATTATAATAGCGACACAAAAAAACTGAAAAATTTATATTATTTCAAGGTAACAACATTCACGATTTTTATGCATATATAAAAGCATATTTATTACTTTAAAGTGATATTAACGATCAATGATTATACATAATGATAAAAATAAAATTCAGATAAATTTTTTTTATGTTAAATATCCTCGATTCATCATTATTGATATTACATTCTTATCTTAATATATAGCAAATTGATATTATAATAATTATTATAGTAGCTATAACTACTCGCATTAACATACGTTTAAAATTGCACTGATCCAATAATCTACAGGCTTAAACAATAAATTCGATAACATTCTAAAGTGGCGTGAGATTATTTTAATAATATTTAGATTTTAAAATACATAATTATGTTTATGTATGACTAAAATAATATAAAATTTATCACCATCATAAAAATACAAGAAAGAAAACATGTATTACAAATATATAGGCTTCCTGAATCTTTAGACTTTCCAAGCAATTCATTCTTAATCCTTTATTGCTACATGTAAATTCGACAAATGATTTTTACCTAAGTACATTTTATTTACCGCAGTTGATCCTCACGTCACCAATTTCTGTTGCAAGAATTATTAAACTTTTATCTTGCATCTTTGTCGTATACACATGGCATAGATGAGACTTTTATTCGCCATCTCATTGTCGTACGTGTTACAAAGGTGTATACATGCTATATCTAACCAATGATTTAATATGAAATAGAAACAGCAGTGTAACTGTGGTGAACGGATATTTTCAAATATTTAAAAAATTGAGTATGTCTTTTATGTCATTAATGTTAAGTTTCGTTAGTTTAATCTACAAATATTTTCATATATTTCATCCATTATTATATTTGTATGTTGTACTGTCAGTTTTGACATTTATTTACTTCGGAAATGACACGATTTTATCCGACAAAATTATGTGATCCCCCTCAACGATTTGAATTACATGGATACAATGGGGTCCTCCACCATAGTAGCAAATTAGGAAATTGATCACTTATAGTTAATCCAGATCTTAATTCTCTTTGATAGGAACTATGAAACTTTGAAAAAGTTATTCGTTTTTAAGTTATTCGAGTATTTAGTACCCTTAATATCTAAGTCACTATATTATACTTTTCTCTCTCACACATCTGCCCAATTCCAATTTATGTCGAATTCAATCTAAATTTGACATATTTAAACTGGTTTAGTAGCTAATTCTGTTTTGTAAATCTGGCTGTTAATGTTTAACCAAATCTGGCCTGTCTTACGTATATAGTGATATATGATCTAAGGTGTACACTGATTCACAGGAACACACTTCAAACTTAAAACACCCCTCTATTTGCGTCGAGGATTAAAAAATAGAATTATTATTTTTATTGGTTATTTTACTTACAAAGCATATTTAGGAATATTCTCACCACTAAATAAATAAAGCATATGTAGGAATATTCTCACTATCAAATAAGAAAATCTAAATCCAATGATTTTTATAGTTTATATCTCATTTAAGATAACCCTGTCACAGAATAGTTACATACAGAAGCGACACTCCGTGTCGGTACCTTTCATATTACCCTAATATTTCGTTCTATGGCCTTGAAGTGTAGACCTTTAAATTTGTTGACTTCCCCTATCTCTCTCTAAGATGTGACGAAACTTTCCGATATTAAACAATGAGCCTTTTAAATTTGTTGCCTTTCCCCATCTCTCTCTAATTTTCGTTTCTCTGTCGTACTGACGCTTCTGTATAAATCTATTCTGTAATCCAACTTTGATTTTTACAGTTTATATCTCATTTAAGATAATACTGCGCTAATGGCATATGGTATGCGGTTAAATCTTCCAAAACGTCAATTCGTTGTTGTTCATCATCAGTGCGTCAACCTGCTCTTCTGAACCTTGAGTCAATTATACTTTCAGTAATTTCCAAACCATATGGACTTAACTTTACCCGTGCTATTATTACTTTTTTTCACGTTTTTTTGTGAGAAATAGATCTATATTTAGACCCATTAGTTCAAAATTACAACAGTAATATATTTTTAATTTGCTATATCATCTGTCAATAGTGTCATTTAATAGGTGTGTCCATGTCTATATAGATTTTTAAATGTAGCATCCGGTATTTAGAGCAATTTGTAAAGTATATGAACTAAAATTAAAAAGCACTTTTGATGTATTATCTTCTCTCTTATAAATTGATTACGAGTTTCAATTTACTTTATACCAATTTCTGAACTATATAAAGTGTAGCAGAAATAAGTTTATTAAATTTAACCAGTTATAGAATTCGTCGAGAGCTATATTTATTGCTATAGTCTGTTCTATAATGTGAAGGAGTATTAAATCAGTCTATCAAAGACATTTCATTGACGCACTCATAATTGTTTGCTCAAGAATAGACGAAAACACTAAATTCGATAGATATATCGTAGTTCTACTTATGCAGTGAGTATTTTTTAACGTGAAACATGGTTATATATTATTCCCATGGTTACAGTTTTATAATTGATAGATAGCAATATATTTGCTTGCTTCATTTAGAATAAAACATAGAAAATGAATTTAATAGATGTATTAAATTTTAATATCACATGAAAATACAAAATAACAAACAAATAAACCAATTAACAAATAAGTAAATATAATAACGAACAATTAAACAATAATTACAATAAATTTTCAAAAATCCGTCCATTATCTGCTAAGCACTGACTCAATCTGCTATAAAAATTTTGAATCACATTCTATATTTCAACAACTAGTATTTTAAGATATATTTTGAATTTGAACTTTTAATTGATTTTATCCAACACAGTGTAATTATAACGCTATAACTTTGGTGTTTTTAGATAAATAAACTAGGTCATATAACACATGTGGGATGTGGGTTAGAAATTATAACCCACTGTTTGTTGGTTCGTATCATAGTAACTGCTTTATAAGACCTTCTCTACTCTTTTTTTTTTTATTAAATGTCATTTTAAAATGTCAACTATAAAAAAAAATAATATTTATTTTATGTCATTGATTAAAGGTGTTGGATAAAATGTTGTATGGCACACGTGTGTTAATTACCTAACGGCCTTGTGAGCTAAACATTTCTCACTTATTTGGAATGTAACACCTTGTATTATAAATATCTGTATATTTCCCTGTGAAAACTTTTGATTTTAAAAATCCCTAATAAAAAGAATCTAGATTATTTTTATTGGTAACCTTTAAAATCAAAAGTTTGTACCGACGGAAAATTTTCAAAAATTATATCAATTAAAAGTTCAAGTTCAAATAATTTTTCAATATACAATTACCCAAATATCATCGCATATAATTCAAAAGTTTTATAGCAAATTGAGTCATTGCTTAGCAGATAATGGATTGATTTTTGAAAATTTATTATTGTTCATATACTTACTTGTTTGTTAGTTGGTTTATTAGTTCTTTATTTTGTAATTTCTTACAATATTAAAATTTAATACTTCTGTCAAATTCATTCCCTATGTTTAATTTTAAATGAGACAAGCAAATACATTGCTGTAAATCAAATATCAAGTCGTAATCATGTATATGATAAATTCCCATGTTTCACGTTAAAAAATACTCACGGTATATTGACTTCCTATAATATATACTATAAATAGCTACATTGAAATAAATATAACTTTGATAAAGACATTTAATTGTTATTTAATATAAATACATCAACATAACATTCTTAAAATTCTATCTACGTCTAATATAGCGGTGATTTTATTGTTCGAGAAGTAAGTTTTGTTCCAGATATAAAGCGTGTGGCGTTCTATGAGTAAAGTTATATCTTATTTTTTTGGTGAATTTATTTGCCGTATAGCTCACAAAAATCCAATATTTCTCTTGCAAATTTTGTTTTATAACATTTACATTTTTTCAAAATCATTCTAGCATTTTTTCCCGCCTTCTTCATAAATTAACGAGTCGTTTAGGTATTTTCAATAATAAAAGAGCAAGAGAGTCAGGATAAATTGAAAATAATTTGATAGATAAATAATTATTTTCTAATTTGTCGAACTTTCGAGTTAGATGTAATTAGATCCTTTTTTGACCAACTATTTAGTTATATGTTGATTAGTATCTGATGTAAATGAAAACAAAAGCTGCAGTGATTATTCCCTGGAATAATCTCTAGAGCTTTATTCTCACTATAATAATGACAACGATATACATCTTTTCAATTAATATTAATATATTTCTAATAATGACAACATTAGTTTATTAAAGAAACGTCAAACAGTAATCATAAATATAAATAAATGCAGCATGTTTTTGCAATTGACTTGTTATAATTATTTTTCACATTGAGGCGTTGTCAAGGATACATATAAACAAAGAAATAAATGCCGATGTCTTTTTATTTTATCGTGTAAATAAATAGTAACCAGTGCAATATTTGTTTTATGTAGCAACATGTGTATCTTTTGTTTTAAATATTTGTCTTGCGTATTTAATTTTAATTTTGGATTTTCCGCTGATATAATTAGAAATTAATCGATTATATCAAGAGAAAGAATAATGATACTTTGATTGTTGTCACTTAGAATGACAATGCTATCTGATAATCAGATTTCCGTCATGAAAACCCAGTTATCAAGTCGATCAAGTAGATACAAGATTTTTAGATTGGAGATTTAAGTGATAGGAGTAAACACGTTTTAAGATAAATACTTGAATGCAGAAAGTAAGTACTTACGGGAACTAATGCAAGTTACGTAAGGAAGGAGTTTAACGTCTTAAATAATATTATCCGGAATTGAAAGATAAATATTTATAACTACTTGCGCTTTCAATTTATATGAAAATTTTCCTGAGATCCATGGTTTGGTCGTTTGTTAGGTAACCGCCTTTGGTCATTAGGATATAAATTCAGATTCAGTTGTCATACAAAGTATTAATTTGACTTCCTTTAAATTTACACAATAATAGTTATTTATGATATAAGTGTTAAATCACTTTTAACACAAATATCATACACTATTTTTCCTACGACCCTAGTTATCTATTTGTAAATAAAAACAAATGGTGCAATTCTGTGCCACAACCTATAAATTTGTAAATTCATAAATCTATAACTTACAGAAAATTCGTAAAAGTGTTCTTTACAGATTTATGAAAAATGCAATTCTGTGTGCACATCTATAATACTTGAAGTTACAGATTATTTCTTATGAAAAAGGTTTGTTCACGGTTGCTACATATATTTTGACATTTTTTAAATGTTGCCAACTATATATTCATACTTTTTATTGGTACTGAATTTCTTCGTGAATACTATTATAATAGTATCAAGGATACTTATTTTTAATAATAATAATATATATTATTAATTATTTCTCCTTGTACAAAGTAAATGCAAAAAATATTCAGATAAACTGAATATTTTTTATTTCTTTAAATTGAATTAAGTTGGTACCTTACTCATTTTTATAAAAATAACTACCTACTTGTTTTTTGAAGAATTTATAGGTTATATTTTCAAATTCGTGTAGTGTCAGTGTCAAATTTTAACATGACGTATTATAAATTATTATACTCATAATGTTATTATATTTATTTTATTATATAAATTTTGTTTGTAACGTTTTTTATTTTTAGTGCTGAACACATACAAGCAGTTTTTAAGCAAGTTATTAAAAAATAAAAACAACCAAAAATACCACTAAAGACAGATATGAAATGTATTTGACGCTAACAAATTCCTTAAATCATAAAATTTCTATTGTACAACTTTTTTAGGTTAACGCATTTAACAAAATTATTTCCTATTACGATCCTCTTCTACAAGCACTCCAATAAATGAAATTCTGATCTGATTATTCAGTTTAAAATACAAAAATAGCTATTTTTAGTACAAGTGAGCAAAATATGTCTTTTTCTCACGGGCCCAGAAATTGGCTACACGAGCGAAGCGAGTGTGCCAACTGGACAAGTGAGAAAAAGACATGCTCACGTGTGCTAAACATAATTTTTTCCACAATCTTAAATTATAATTTAAAAAAAAAAAACATTGTACTTTTTTATTTAATAATGAAAATCTCAACAGTACAATTATGTTTATAAATTATAATTAAATTTAATGTAAAATGTATTATAATGTCTGCAATCCCATGAAAACATTGTGCTCAGAATTAGTGTATTTTGCTCACTAATGTTATTTACTTTGCTCAACTTGTGAAGAAATTTATTTACTTTGCTCACTTGTGATTCAATATGCTACTTTGCTCACTGTTTTAAGTTGAATAATGATGTATTTTGCTAACGATTTTGGAAAAAATAGTTTGTTTCACTATTTGACATATAATATTGTAGTATTCAGACCTTACAGGGAAGAAAACTGTCACTGTAAATGTTTTACAAATCGTAAGAGAGTTACGAGAAACTGTAAGCTACGAGTTATGCATAGAATTGCATTCTAACCGTAACGACTTACAGGTCTTACAGATTTTCTTACAGGTCTTACAGATACGCACAGAATTGCAGCATAAGCATTATAGAATGACATTTATGACAGGTAACTAGATTTAGTTCCTTTCTAACACAAGTGTTAAAAGTAAATTTGTTTTTTACTTTTAATTCGTTGTCAATGACAACGATTTAAAAGTAGTCACTGTGTTATAAACTGTTATTTTTAACTTGCTAAGCAACCGTTAAGAAGACTATTTTTAACAGTGGTCGTAGGAAAATAACTTTATAATTCAATATTCAAATATACAGGGAGCCCCTTTTAAAAAGCTAAAGATTCAGATCTCGAAAACCGTAAAAGTTGGTTAAATTGAGGCAAAGTTGTCGCATTTGTTGGCCATTTTAATCATGCACTTATGTCCCAAAAAAATGTATAGATCACTAGATATGAGTAAAAAACTGATTTTGTTCAACTTACTTTTTGACATAACTTTTTTGTTTTAATTAGTATAAGTTTCTAGTTTACACGTTCTACAGACATTTTTTACAAGGAATTGACAGAGGTCCTAAAAAAAATTGTAGCTCCTTCGTAAGCAGATATTTTTCTGCTTATAGCATGACTTTAAAAATAGATACACTTCCCCATTGACTGAAGCAGAATTATTTCTGCCTACCTTTGCTTGCTTTTATATGATGATTAAATTTAAACCTTCTGTTATATTTAACACAATTTAAAAATTAAAGAAATTTGATTCTGTAAAAAATAATTTCACATATATTGGCTTATATTAAAAAGATAAAATTAAATTGTTTGCCAGAAAGTCATGGGTAAGTAGATCTTACCTTGCTTACTTTGACTTTGTACAAATATCTAACTAAATCATTAACCTTGGCCTTACGACCTTGTTAAGATTTTTTAGTTATCTACTAATTCATGTACTCAGAACACTTGAAAATACTTAATGACATATGAGGACATAGTAAATTTTTAATGATAACAAAAAACTTTCTTTCGTTTTTTTTTATACTTTGCCAGATAATTATTTCCTTTTACTCTTTAAACGTAAATATGGTTAGTTCACGATAATATACAATGGGGTTTGTGAGCATAATCGAATTTCAGTATATATCATAAAATATAAGAATTAACAATTTATTATAGCTTCTAATTACAATAATAAAAACTAAATGTTAGTTTGAAGTAATACAGTTATTTATTTGTAATTAAATGTCTGTTTCTCTCTTTTGCTTTTCCGCTTCCAATATATCTGACTTCTTTCGCAATTCTACCACTCTGATATTACAATACCCCTTCCCCAAATTTTTAACATTTATTTTCTCGTAAACTGCAAAGATCAAAGAATGAATCGATTTAAAATAATACGAATATTTTTTTTATCTAGTATCATCAGAAGAGACGTCATCAATATTTGTGACTAGCTTATAACGTCAGAATATACCTACAATGTTTATATGTGCATTAATTTATTTCAAATCTACTGCTCTCTATAAATGTATAATTGATTTAAATTTTAAGAACTAAAAATTAAAATTATAACTTACTTTTCGAACAGCTTGTAACACGAAAACGAACAATCACAAGAAACATTACAACCCAAATGAAACAAAGATTATTTGTAGATAATTTGACAATTCGATCGATCGGCGAGACATAAACCACTTAAGTAAACTTATTCAAGTTGAGTCGTAGCAACGTATGTTGAAAACAATACACTGCAATTATTTTAAATAAATTAAAATGTCATGAAAAAATTACATTTCATTTTAAAATAATTGTAATTATCATAACGATGTACCATTCTTATAGTAGCTTTTTTTATTCTCGTTATTCTAAATATAAACCGAATATAAACATCACTCGATTATTTCTACAAGTTTTACTCATCACTTATAGTTACATTTGACAGTAACATACCATACCATACCATCACTGTGTATATTTAGGTATTGATTTTAGTTGTATTGTTTGTTGCAGGAATATGATGGTTCTGAGGATCCACGGAGAAGAATTAGTATTTCCTGCAGCGGCCACACTACAGCACCACCACGCGGCAGGCCCTAGAATTCCTCAGATGAACATGATGAAAGTTCATATCCCTTTCACGTTTCGACTGGTCGAAACGTCCAAATCCTCATACGCTGGTGAGTTACAAATATACCACTATATTCCATATCAATACCAGCTGGCTTAAAGTGTACCTTTCTCACGTCATCAATCACTGTTCAGTTCTTTATAAACATTGTAGATTGTAGTGATCATTTGTTACCATGGAAACGGATTGAAGATAAAACAGTGACGTCACAATTATGATAAATGATTTTTGTATCTTGATACTTAAAAGTGAGATTTTAATGGCAGTTGATAGTCTGCTATTTGTCACTTTTGCTGCCTAACCATTAAAAACATTTTTTATGCCGATAGAAGATAAAACAGTACGTCACAATTATGATACATGATTTCTGTCGGTTGACACTTAAAAGTGCGATTTTAATGACAGCTGATAGTCTGCGGATGTATCACGTTTGCTGTCTAATCATTAAAAACAAATTTTATAAAACTCTAGCTCCGGCATTAAATCTATTATTATTTGTCTAGTTACATAAATTACTACTTTTAGTGAAATTACCGCGAAATTTACATGAGTAAATAGGCTTTGCTTAGATACAACGTCTGTCAAAATTGTGACACGTAATTAAATGAAAGAAATATATATTTTGAAGAATTGTCATGTCGAATACCATTTGTAACTAGAATTTTAGTTCTACTTTTTGCTTAACTTACTCCTGTTTGTTGCTTTAGAAAATTGCGGATTCGTTTGATTTTCGTCGCAACAATCAGTCGTGACCATAACGACAAAAATTTCAAGTAAGATTCTAGTTATTCGTGGTATTACGTATGTTAACATACCGTTACCCCCGATAAGTTTTCGCTACCAAATAAATATACAGTTGATATTATTTATAGCTGTCGGTGTCAAAAATTATTTCATTTTGCGTTGTGTTTATTTATCTCATCAAATACCACACGACCTTTATGATTTTCTCAGATAAACTTTTATTTTTAAGCACTCATTATTTTTATTTTCACCCGAATCACTCAAGCAAACTGACATTAGATTTATTGCTAAGCAAAGAAAAATTCGTGTAAAATAAAAATTTGCCGATAAAATCAGAAGGTCTTGTGATATTACATTTCATAATTTCTTTAAAAGCTGTCATCGTGAAACAACATTGCGTGTTTATCGTTTATGTAACATAACATCTAAAATAAGTTAAATGTAATTTGACCCATACTTGACTTGAGGTGAAAAATATTTAATTTCGTACGTAAAAAAAGTTTTACAGTAAAGTCGATAAAACTTATTGATAATTGTATATAGATATATCGACATTCTTAACAAAATAAAATAAATCGGTAGTATTAAAGATTCATACACTGTATTAAAAAAAAAGTGCTAGAAATATGCAAGTTGTATAATATTATTATTTCTCGAAGATACAAACCGTTAAAGGTTATAGGCTATTTGCGTAGAAGCAAAAAATACTAATATACTGTTATCCAAAGGATGTTAAGGTGTTGAGATGTACGGAGAATGGGATTTTTCTACCATTATCTTAGCACAATCATTCAAGTTTATAGGTAATTGCATTCAAAACAAACAAGCCGGTAGTACTAAAACGAATATAACTTTACAGTTAGTAGTTAACGATGTCTGTGTTAATATCAAACATAATTTATCTTTAGTTTAACAGGAGGTTGTCAATCTTATTTTAAAAAATATTTCATATATCGAATAAGTAGTAAATAACTATTATCGGTATTGTCTTTGTTTACATAGACAAAAGTAAGCAGGGTAACTATGTCATAACTGTAACTGTTCGGTAATATCATTACTGTACTGACTTGTCAAAATAACATGGGACAGTTGGATAATACAACTGTAACCATGACGACATATCAATCTATGTAGACTTGATCACGAAAACGTTATTGAAAAGAGTATTTTATAAAATAATATTTTTTAATAACGTGAAACTTGTAAACTGTTGAACATTTTAGTCGTAGGTATGTTAATAAATCAATAAAATAGTTCATGTACTGTATAAATATATGATTACCGATATCTCAGATGTAACAGATTGGCACACCCGAAATGGGTTGGTAATACGACAAACAAGGTATTTATTATTATTTCAGTGGTCTGCAATGTATCGCATGGTACTAATTCTAGATTTTCCACTAAGTACGCCACTGATACGAACTTCAACGCACAGGGGCACACTTTACAATTTAATTGGGGGCAAAGATGAAAATCAATACATAAATTTGCAAGAAAAAATAAATATTCCTCTGGTTTAAACGGTTCCAAGAACCAGACTATTCTGAATAATTGCTCTGATTTTGATCCACCGAAACCTGAACAAAATACAGAGCTTCATTGCTCCAGAATGTGCTCTGGTTTCAGCAGACAAAGAATTCGAGAAAACGCTTTAGAATGATCTAATTCTTGACACATTAAAACCAAAGTACAATCCAGAGAAGCCAAATCTGCTCCAGAATGTGCTCTGTGTTCAATAGGCCAAGAATTAGAGCAAATGTTTTTAAATGCTCTAATTCGTGACCCACTGAAACCAAACCACAATCCAAAGCAGCCAAATCTGCTCCAGAACGTGCTCTGGTTTCAGCAGGCCTAGAATTAGAGCAAACACTTCTGAATGCTCTAATTCCTGACCGACTGAAACCAGAGTACAATCCAGAGCAGCTACATCTGCTCCAGAATGTGCTCTGGTTTCAGCAGGCCAAGAATTGGAGAAAACATTAATGAGAGCTCAAATTTCTGGCCCACTGAAACCAGAGCACAATCCAGAGCAGATAAATTTGCTCCAGTATGTGCTCTGGTTTCAGCAGGCCAAGAATTAGAGCAAACACTAATGAGCGCTCAAATTCTTGACCCACTGAAACCAAAGCACAATCCAGAGCAGCTAAATCTGCTCCAGAATGTGTTCTGGTTTCAGTAGGCCAAGAATTAGAGCACACGCTGAAGCGTGCTTCAATTCCCGGCCGGCTGACCACCTTCAGGGCACCAGATGCCCTGGAAGGCGGTCTAGCCAGACCACCAGGCGGGAAACAGGCCCAGAGGCCTGCTGCCTCTCCGGCGCCCCGCCGAGCGGGACTGAGTGCTAGTGTCTCAGGATCCCCGATATATCCTGAGACGCGCATTGTTAACGATCATGTGGATTCCTATTGGCTGATATTCAACCTGTAATTGTGACTGTTCTAGTGGGAATTTTTAAATGAAAATTTGAATACATAGGTACTTTGATGCGAGTAATTCATTAGTAATATTTCAAAGGATATAATTCACACCCACTTTAGGGTAGTAGTCAGTTATTAAAAATTGAAGGAGGTACAATAATTCTTTAAAATAATAACAATTTATGGCTTAATTACTAATGCTGCACTAAGGGAAATGTCTCTTAGGAGGCTTATCCCTACGATCCCTATCTCAACGGGGATTCCTTTTCTTATTGGTTGCTCAAAAAATGAATGAAAACGCGTTTTTTTTGCGGAGGTCCTTTTTTATATGGCACGAACTATACCTTATCTTATTTGTAGCTTTTTCGTACGGGAAAGTATAAATGAAGGATATATTTATTTATTTTTAAATAGTCATTGCCTTTATAAGAAAAAACTAAAAATTCATGTAGCAGAATTAAATTTTTATGTATTTCCATATAATTAGAAGTAATTATAAATTATTTCATTGTGAACATAGAATTTCCATTTTCACGCAGTCGTCATGGTTGGAAAACAACCTTCAATTACTTTTAATAAATAAGTAGTTCAACCAAACACAACCACAAATCAAATAGTAAAAGTGAACATGTCCTAGCATGTAAATTCGTGTATATTCCGCTGAAGTGATGAAAATCTTGAGAAATATTGATGTTTATCTTTTATTTCTTTACGTAAAACACTTGTTTTGTGATGTTTCTTCTTGTTGCAATTGTTACAATAGTTACAATAGCTGTGATATAAGTTAAGTTGTAAAGGTGTTAGTGATTTTTCTTCTCAAAATAACATCACTTGATCGTTGCATGACAGGGAACAGAATATAGATACTGTAATATAGAATATTAGCCTCTAAGGAAATAATATGCAACAAAATTCTCGAAATAATTTTCATGATACGTTAAATTAAAAGTTTGGTTACTTTTTTATTGTCATGCCGAATACCATTCGTAACTACAATTTTATTTGTAATTTTTGCCTAATTCACTATAGCTTGTCGCTTTAAAAAATCGACAAAATTTCAAGTAAAATTCTAGTTACTAGTGTTAATACATATGAAAACGTGACTGAAAATCCTTTGTAATAAGCTAGATATCAATTTTAAAGTGAAAATTTTGGCCCGTGAAGTTATATATCTTCATCAGTGATGAACAAACTTTTTGTTGTACCGAGTATTGGTTATTTTCATATTCGTATAGCTAAAATATGTTATTTATAAATTTATATGTACATAAATGAAAAAATTATTATTGACAATAATTAGAATTTATTTTTCATAACAAAAACAAGAACAAAGTCATAGGCGTGCGCACGGTGAGTGCCATGGGTGCCCCCTAATATATTACTAATAATTTAAAGTTTATAAATGTTAAAATGAGGTACTTACTTACATACAAAAATTTTGCGGTCGAGGACAAAGTAACGATATTTATTATTCTCTCATTATTTACAGAATTAAACCAAAAATTGTGTTGACATAAGCGAAATATCCCAAAAATACTCATTTTTGTACCCAACATTTTGATTTTGGGATATAGTTCATATTGATAGATTTCGACGAGCTGATTTTAAATTTTCAAACGGAATATAATAATCTCTTTTCATTCCTGACATATTTTGTGTCAAAATTGCACCTCAAGAAAGTGTATTTTTTGGCTATATCTCTAAAATGGGTACCAGATACAATATCAACGATTATACCAGTCGATTCTACGGGAAAAGTTACATAAAGAAATATTTTTTCCGCCTATACGTTCTTTGGAACGATTAGGTGAAAAATGAGAAAATCGAAAAAACCTAAATTTCAAAATTTCTCCGAGGAACTTTTTTTCTCCAAATCTTTTCATTTATACTTAAGTAAATATCGATGCGCTGATTCTAAATTTTAAACTGAATTGAATTATCTCATACCGTTCTCGAGATATTCGTATTTAAAGTTGAGTTTTGGCAATACCTAAAAAAATAAGTTTTTTAGGTATACTTCTTTAAGGGTTAGGTTTACGACTTTGGCGATCTCACCAATCGATTCTACGGACAAAATTACATAAGTATACCAATTTTGAGATTTTTTGTGCAAAAGATATAACTTGTAGAAAGGAAAAACGAAATCGGCAAAAATCGAAAAAATGGCAAGGGGTATACCTTAGATTTTTTCGATTTTTGGCCATTTTCAGTTTTTTTCTTTGCAGAATTTCTACCTGTTGAGATAAAAATATGAAAATTGGTACACCTATGTAATTTTGTCCGTAGAATCGAATGGTGAGGTCGTCGAAGTCGTAAACCTAACCATTTAAGAGATATACCTAAAAAACCTATTTTTTTAGGTATAACTTTGAATTTAAATATCTCGAGAACGGAAAGAGATAATTGAATTCTGTTTAAAAAATTGGAATCAGCGCATAGATATCTACGTAAGTCCAAAAAATAAAAAAAAATAGGGACAAAAAATTTCACGACGGAAAAATGGAAATTTAGGTTTTTTCGTTTTTCTTATTTTTCATCTAATCGTTCCAAAGAACGTATATGTGGGCAAATCATTTCTTTATATAACTTTTCCCGTAGAATCGAATGGTAAAGTAGTTGAGATTATATCTAAGGATAATTATTTCTTATAACACTCCGTTAGCAATGGTAATCAAATAATAAATGTAATCTTACAACTTCTGTAGCGTTGGAAGTAAGTTATAATTACGTTAACGTTAGCTCGTAAAAATTATAATTCCAAAATTTAAATACAATGAACTATTTTGGACAAAATTTACTTTTTGTGAAGCCGTTAGTGCTTTTTATCCCATGGGTTCAATACTCCAATTTTAATAGTGATACATATGACGAAATATTCTATAAAGAAACTTGTGCCTTGTTTATTTTTAGATTGCAATTTTTATCACTAATTAAATTTAAATATAATTGGCTATTTAGTATATCAAATTTAAATATACATCTTATGCATATAAATATTTATTGTTTTAGTCATTGCACTATTGTTTTTTTATTTATTCCAGACATTGTTTTGTCTGAGAAAAATAGGTGCCAAATTAGGCTCATGCATTTGTTTCTTTATTTGTAAACAACAGTTTGTTGTTTTAAATTAACGTTATGTTTACTATAAATTGTCCTTGCACAATTAAATCTTTTTAAATTGAAAGTTTTCTTTCAATAGTGTTCCTACAATTTTTATTGCAAAAATTATGGGTTTTAAAATGAATTTTTTGTTAAAAATTTATTATTCAATATAATCTACAGCTTATCAAAATGCAAATAAAATTCTGAAATTTAAAAACAAGTTTTCAAAACAATTTAAGAACTTGATAAGAAAAGAATAACTGTTGTACAATTAGGAAATATTTTGCGACTATATAGAAGAGGACTTTACCAATCATGATTTCATGGGCACTGTAGCTGGCGTGACGAGTATACCACTGGGCCCTGTAGTGCAGCCTTTTATATGACTCTATTGAATTAAACATGATGACCTTCGATTGTATATACATAGCTTAAAAGTCTTATTCCTTAGCTAATTTTAAGTCGAAAGCACAAAATAGGTTTATACAGAAGCGACAGTAAGACAGAGAAGCGAAAATTAGAGAGAAATGGGGAAGGTGCACAAATTTAAAGGGCCCATTGTTTAAAATCGGAAAGTTTCCTCACATTTGAGAGAGAGATAGGGGAAGAGCACAAATTTAAAGGTCTACACAATGCTTCAAGGTCATAGAACTGACTAGGGGAACATGAAAGGTGTCGACACGGAGTGTCGCTTCTGTGTGTAACTATTCTGTGTCGAAAGTACCTTTTATATTCATGTCTGAAACTCAATATTACGGAATTTATGGATGATATTAAATTTAATGGAACAGACCATAATTACACTTTATTTTATATATTTATGTTTAACACAAAGTTAATTACTAAAGTATCTTAAAAATGTTCTCCAACACCTTCCTATAATTGAGGAAGTAGTTATCTGTAGAGTTCAGATGCATAAACTGAACTCTTTATTTGTCCCCAGAGATAATTAGTTGAGATGTGTTTGGTCTGATGACCTCGGTGGTTAACTAAGTTTTTATTTAGATATGTTCTAAAATTTCTGTAAAAATGAGGCGGTATACTGTTGAAATAACGTGAATATTGGCAAATTCTTAATTTGAAAATTTAGATATACCAATCTGTCGTAAGAAGAAACAAAACTATGAGACTGCTTTACACAGTAAAGTTAACAGTTTTGTGAAAGATTCAAGTACTTCATGGAACTTTGTAGCTCAGTTAGTCATCCTACTAGCAATAATTTAAACAGTTCAATTCTGTATTCGTTTAAATTTATATAAAACAGAAGCAAATACGTAGCTTTTCTGGATAACGTTGAAGATATGTTTCTAAAGTAATCTGCTTATTTCTATGCGTAGCATATTAAACTAATAATTTATCCCGCTTGGCTTCCTTTAAAAAATGTGTTAGTAAAATGCACAGTTAGCCACTAATTGAATTGATTATTCAAAATTTTGTGTGAAACAAAAGATTTTCGATTTTGTTTTCAAAGCACACTTGACCGAAATGAATAAAATCAATAATTTTCTAATTTTTTAGCTTATGTTCATTTTAATTTACATCTGCTTTATTTGGAAAGATTTAACAATACTAAACAGAACTTTCAGTCTCATATGAAGTTGACATGAATGTCTCGAAAAGTGTTCGAGCTACAAAAATTTTGAGGACCCCTGTCAATTCCTCGTAAAATTAGAATGTGCACACTAGAAATTTTATTTATTTTATTTCTGCAAAATAAATGCAGCAACTTTACCTCAATTTAACCGACTTCATAACTCTTACGGTTTTCGAGATCCCAATGGTTAACCTCTAACATAATAACATACTTTTATCACAATTTCCTCTAGCACTTTACTTGTAGATAATAGTTACCTACAAAAGTGCTTTCAACAACTGTTATAAAATGATTTTGTAATTATCAATGTCCTAAGGATATTGTAACTGTTAGCTGATAAGAAACATAAAACGTATTAGAACATGTTTATCAAGTAGGGAGCATAGCTCTCTGTATCTGAATGTCACTTATACATTTTAAATTACGCATAGTTTAATTATTAACATCTGTCAAATATTAATTTGTTTGATAAATACTTTTATCAAAATTTCCTCTAGCACTTTACTTGAAGATAATAGTTACCTACAAGAGTGATACCAACTACTGTTATAAAATATCTTGTAATTATCAATGTCCTAAGGATATTGTAGCTGTTAGCTGATAACAAACATAAATAGTTATTTACGTTGCCAGCGGTGTAAGTTAATCTTTACAGGGCGAGCTGGAAATTTGTGAGGCGAGCGACGAAGGATCGAGCTGTCATAATCCAGTGAGCCCAGTAAAGATTAATTGCACGCGTGCCGCGTACAAAATTTTATTTATTCACAATCATTATAATAATATGCCGATTCCTAACTTTTTGGAGGTTTGGAAGTTAGTCATTCTTAATTGTATTGACAAATCTCCTAGGTTGGAAGTAACAAATTGCACTTCCATCTCTTGGGTTGGAAGTATTTATGTAGGGGTTGCCTAGTAACATTGTCATAAATCTCTACAATAAAATAGGTTAAAACAAATTATAATAGTTGTCAAAAAATACTGTACCTTATGTAACAATTAACTGTACGTCTTCTTTGTATGATTGTGAATAAAATAGTATACATACCTCGGTGGGAGTTTCATTTCGCCTCGCGCTATATCTCACCTCGAGGCTTCACCTCTCGGTATTATGTATAAGCCTTCGGCTGAAATAAAACATTTCCCACCTCGCATGTAAATAACTATTCTACGTTCATAGCGTTTTTTTTTATTAATTTACTTTATTCTTCAAAAAAAGATTTACTTTATTTTGGAATCAAAGGTAGTTGGTGATGGTAGAACAATTTATAGCTATAGATGTTGTCAAATGAGTTTCGCCAGTGAATCAAAATGTTCTATAAATGTGTATAATTACTCACATAAACCTAATTAAATTAAGTTTGTAATATTTATAATAAAATGCATAAAAAAACTTTCATTATTTTCTATAATTTTTTATGAGCATTGTAAAATTTTACATAGCTAGCCTTGTGAATTTTTGCAGGTTAGTTACTGTAATTGTTTATTTACTTAGATACCAAGAAGCCTGTAAAGTGACAATTATATAGAAGGTGGAAATAAACGTATTAGAACATGTCTATCAAGCAGAGAGCTTGCTGAGACAAGCCAACTGCATATCTCTCTGCATCTGAATGTCACTTATGCGTTTTAAATTACGCAGTTTTTCTAGCACCAAGTGTGGTGGCAGCGCAATTGCGCAATTTCTCGTCCAGATGTTTATATTTTTTTGATTGTAACTGCAATACCAGCTGTTGTTAGACTGTACGTCGATCGCTGAACAAGAATCGTATTCGTTCTCGCACTCGTACTCGTACTCGTAGGATTGGATTGGATCTTTTACCGAAAAACGTCCTTCACCTCAATGTTTCTGTTGCAACTGTTCAAGATATTTTTAATTATTTTACGTTTGCATATACAGGGTATTTCGCAAAATACAGTGAAAGTTGTCTGCTGGATTGGATTCCTGAATTAAATGTTACATTTGACCAAATATTTAGGATTTAGTTTGACTTATAAGGCAATGATTTCTGTGCAGCTTAGAAGTGAATGGATTAGATTTGTCATCTGGGATTCAAATTCAAACATCGGCACCTATTTACCAAATAAAAAAAAATAAGCTTTAGGTCTTTGAAGAAATTGTTTACTAATAAGTTATACTACTACACAGATATAAATAAAATTTGTTGATGACAAGATGTTTTTTTTTGTTTTTCATTGTTCAAGTCGTTAAGAAAAAAGGGCGATTTGTGACATCATTTTGTCTGCTAAAATCGTGTGATTTTCGAAGTAAATAAATGTCAAAACTGACATTATTATGTACAAATTAAATAATGGATGAAATATAGAAAAAGAGTTGTAGATTAAACTAACGGAACTGCCAATACACAATGAAGAACAAATTGTCTATACTAAAATCACCTTCATAAATGATATGAATGAATATCCGTTATCGCGATTACTCTACTGTTTTTTATTTCATTTTTATCGTTGGTTAGACGTAAACAGCTTACTCGTCTGTAACACGTTCGATAATGAGATAGCGAATAAAATCTTATCTGTCATGTGTACACGACAAAGATGCAAGATAAAAAACTGTTTAATAATTGTAGTAGAAATTAATATTTTAGCAAAGTCGGAGATTATCCCAAAAAATTACTTAAAAGAAATAAAAAATTAAAAAATAAGATTCCAGGTTAATATTACATGATATTAATCCGTGCCTTTAGAAGTCTCAAAATTTGCATTGAGGTTAAATGGAGAAGTCTTTTTTTTATGCATTTTATAGTGTTTGATAACCACCTTAAAGCTTTCAGGGAGACTATGAATCGAGTTTGATGAAAATTAACGGAGTGACACTAATTTTGAAATTACGGTTTCTCATCATTAAAAAAACGAAAAAGAGAATTATATCGGAATATCATATTACCGATGTTTTTCCTTGTAAAATGGATATGCGATACACAGGTAGTATCGATACTTATATAGTGTAGTGTCAAAAAAATATTGAATAAAAATTATCGATACCAGTATAGGATTGAAATAAAAGTATGAATATTTTCAAGTATCAAAATAAAATTGTAGGAGTTAATAAGAAAAAAAAAATTAAACGTAAAATTGTTTTAATGTTTTTTGTTTTACAATAAAATTATATGCTCCACTCTTTTTCATTGCAAACGCTAAAAAGCAGTTTAGTAGTCCTTTTTCCCAGAAATAATAAAACATTAGTTTCGTGTTTTAATTCACCAACTTGATTCACAGTTTTGTTATGTTTTTGACAGTTCATATAATTTTAAAAGTGTGAATTAAAGTTTGTCATTTTTTGTTAAAATAGATAAGACGTATATTTATATTTTTCATATCTGAAATAAATAAAAATTAAAATATACCTGGTTGACATTAAAAATATTTAAAAATAGTTTCTATAGCTAAATACAGTATTTACTATCAATTTTACACAATAATGGCAACAAAATAATATCTAATGAATATATCTGTCTGTAGTAATGGAATCCTTAAATTGTATTGGTGAATTACAATTTATTTTATTTAATGAATAAGTCCTATTGATCTAATAATTATTGATAGATTTATTCACAGTTGGTGCATACGGGCACTGGTGATTCATTTTAAAATTGTCTCTTATCGTAAAACAATTGCAGTATCAATACCTGACAAGCAACAACAGTAACACACAAGTGGAATCATGAAAGTACTTGCATAGTACAAATGCTCGTGATGCAACCTCGCCTAAATGCGGTCCTGATTAGTGAAAGTTACCGTGGCTTACCGGTACCCAGATAATGGAACATTTGTACGTGGTTTATCTGTATCTGGGTGATATTTAGGAACAGCATTTAGTGCAGATAAGTGTTTCGTGAGATAACGTCTAAACTTGCAACACCTTGTCGATTGTTCTACATTTAACCCATTGTTAATACTTGCACATACGACCACAATTATATATCAGTTGGAATTATTATCTACCAGATTAGTTACTCAATTTTATGTTACAATTTCGATGCTATTATCGGTATACTATAACAAATTAATGCTTATTTAAAAAACTCATATAATTTATAAAACTTTTCTCTACTAATATAGTAAGTGCACTAAAAATTCTGCATGAAAATATCTGTTGCCTAGAAACTGTTGAAAAGAGAATTGAAAGACCTTTCGAATTGTGTCATGTTTGACAGCCTTTTCCATTTAAAATTTTTGAGGTAAAGTCCACACCCATTTTAGGGTTGCAGTTATGGCATTGGTACTAATCCATTTAGGTGTCCCCCTTTATATTAAAATTGACTTGTTCGAGCGATTTTTGCAAAATTAATGTTAAGTGGTCAAAAACTGCGCTGATAATTTTCACTGGGCCACCCTGTATACAATTTTGACCGTCACTTGGGATTTTAAATAAATGTCAAACCAATGCAATTATCGATAGTTATACCACTAGAGGTTTGATTTGGTCGGATATTTTTTTATTTATATGAACACTTGGTTGATTGGAAATTTGTTGAAAACATTTGTACGACAAAATCATGAGGTGAGTTCGAGTGATATTGACAGAAAGACAGAATAAATCTTTAAAAAAATTGCCATCAAGAAACCAAGTGTGAATATTTATAAAATAAAAATTTCGCGCCAAAAATCAAACCTCAAGTGGTTGAACCGATTGTGTAGTATTATACTGAATTGAAAATAATTTTATTTATTTGATATATTAAAAATATTAGAAATAACAATGGAGAAGGAAAAGAAAAACATATCCAATTTATCCACCTACATTTTGTTTTTCTTTCTACTAGTGGAATTATCGCTAAAGTTTCTAAAAAAATTCATATACTATGCAATTTTCGTTGTCAATATATTCTAATTGGTCCAAATTTTTAAAATCTTGATATGTCATTGGTTATATTATAAAATTATGAAAGAAATAGTCATTAAAATAGTCTTGTAAAGTAGAAATTATTTGCTAATTTAACCGCATTCGTAGCTCTTACAGTTTTCAAGATAGCAATAGTGTACCACTTAAAATGAACATCTATATATGGATTTTCAAAGGTTTCTAGACTAGTTTTTGGGAATAATATATTTTCTTAAAAAACATGTATTTCCTTGTTTTCTATGTGAATTCATTCGTGTAAAAAGCATTTAATGATTATTGTATTGCAATTCAATTGAATAATAAATTTTCTGTAGGGTATTTCTATGTAGAAATAATAATTACATTACCTATACTGGTAGGGAAGTTAGAAAAGGTGTGATGCTATATTTACAGAATTACGTAACAGAAAATTGAACTTCTAACCTTTTGTATTTAATAGACGGGTGTAAGTAATAGGTAGGTGATCAATAAATTCTGTATCCTATCATAATTTCCGTTATTTTCCAATCTGCTTTATAAGTTATATGTGAGTATATTACTTAATTATATTACATTATTATTACAGATCTTTTATTATACCTGTTCTACGAAAACTGTGAATAAACCATTAATGTCCGGTCTTATAAATGACGATAACTAATATACTCGATTAAATTAAATTTACCGGTTTCAGGATATTAAGCTTTTGTTTACATAGACAAAAGTAAGCAGGGTAACTATGTCATAATTGTATAGCATGTAATTTTGACAAGTTAGGATAGTAATAATATTGCCGTACAGAATTGTCAAAGTAATATGGGACAATTGTCATGGCATATGAACGCATACAGACTTGATCACAAAAACGTTACTCAAAAGAGAATTATATAAAATAATATTTATTAATAATGCGAAACCGGTAAACTATAGAATAAACCACGGATGTTATGAATCATACCAGGCTTTAAATGTCTTAAAATCCTCGCTCTACGACCTCGGAATTCTGCGGCGGTTATGATACCCATAACTATCCTTGGTATGTTAATAGCTATAACTGTCTGATTTCTGTACTACAAACAAAAGTTAAATAAAGGTGGAGATTAAATCTACAGATAAAATTAACTGGACCAAACAATGTATAAAATATCAATAAATGCAATTCATAGAATAAAACAAAAATATTTGGATATTACACAAATTGTTTTGGTATAAATTTGGTGGACATTGAAATGTCAAATGTCAACATTGTGAATGTCATATGATTTTCGCAGGCTGTGTAAGGTTAAATATATTGTTTTAAAACTGGAAGCTATGATAGATGATTTATATCGAATTAATTGAAATTCTTTGTCTAATTCTCATACGTGACGTAACGTATCCCCTTTTCAAAGCTTTATTATTGTTTTTCTCTTGAAATTATCAACAATTACGTGATTTAAAAAAATACGGGTATTTTTATTTTTTGTATAGATTCTTAAAATAGAAGAAAAAATATAGTAATATTCCCCATTACATCATATAGAGCAACAAATTAGAATTGTAGTTTTGATTTAAACAAAAAAAAGATTTTATTCAAAATTTAATTTATGTTTAAATAGTGTTAAATGGAGTATGTGACCAAATTTTGATATTTACATATATGATACTAGATAAAAAAATCGTATATTTTTAAATCGATTCCTTATTCGTAGTTTACGAGAAAATAATTATTAAAGATTTGGAGAAGAGATGCTGTCACGTCAACAGACTACCTGCCTTTTTCCATGATCCTACCATATTGACGTCACGCGTCACTTCTCCGGAACATTAAATTACTAATCACTGTATTATTTCAAATAAATATTTACTTTTTATATCATTATTATAATGAGAAGCTATAATAGTTAATTTTAATATTTTATGACTAATACACTGAAATTCGATTATGGTCACATACCCCATTCATATCTCGATTTCATCCATGTCGATACTGGTATTAGAATCTTAGATTTCATAGACCGTTCATTTGAAGTAGATATCTTTCTAATCTTTGTGTATTTAGCGAGTTTTAAGTCAAGAACTAAAAGCATAGTGAAGTCGTTAATAGTTTAAACAGTACGAACACTTCCTATTGGCGAAGTGCAAAACTTCCCAAGCATGTATTATGATGTAATGATACTGTTTAAGTATTATGCTTTCCTTACACCTTACAACGAGGAAGGATAAATGCTGCATGCATTTGTTTATCTGTTTATCATATAACCGATTGTACTCACGTATGCATCAACATGCGTTTTACAGGAAAATGCTAAGGATTTGAGCAAATATTTTCCAATTTATCCAATCTGAGAAACATGATTGTGGAATTATAAACGGCCTTGTTGGAAAGCTGAAAACAGCTAATTATTACATTAATATAAAAATCACAATCCTATATTGACAAGACACTTATAAATACATACAAATAGAAATAATAGTTATTTATGTACCAAGCCCGGACACACGTACAAATACTATATTTTATAAAGGCCGTTTTAGACTAGCCTATGCATGGCACAATAAATACAGGGGCGGATTCAGGATAATGTTCTAGGGGGGGCGATTTCCTTTTGAATGTATATAAAAAAAAATCTTTCTGTTCATTTTGTTAATAAATTTATAAAACTTTATGTGTATTAAGTAACACACTTAATCCTGGGGGGGGCGATCGCCCCTGTCGCCCCCCCCGTAAAACCACCACTGAATAAATAGTACAAGAAATGGTACAATATCTTGTATCATAAATTGCTAGATTTTGACGAAGTTTTGTATGATACTAAAGGCTGTTTTACACTAGCCCATGCCCATATATGGGACAACATATAGTACAAGAAATGGTACAATATCTTGTACCAAAAATTGTTAGATTTTAACGAAGTTTTGTATGATGTACTAATGCAGTTTCTTGTACAATATATTGGCTCTGATTCTGCAAACTTTCCTTGTATATATCAATGTGACAAGCAAAATTAACCATATATTCATTTACATTTAAAGTTTGCAAAATTTACAACTTTACCATGCGGTAGTAACACAAGGTTTCTATAACCACACTACATACAATAAAAACGAATAAATGTTAGAAACGCGTGAGATCACAAAATTTATATATGCGCATACTCACAGCCAAAATGAGTGACAGAATATGAAAAATAGAATGTGTTGATACGATCCAATTTAAATTGTACCAAAAATGGTGCAAGATCTTGTACAATTTATAGGCTAGTCTAAAACGGCATTAAGACGGTATATTGTTTCATTATTATATTAAACAGTTTTCGATATAAAAATAGAACAATTATTAAAGAATAGTATAAAAAAATATTTTAATTTTAATCCAGTTACCCGTTCCAAAAATAAAATGCCATCTCCTGTGTTCCTACTCTTTTTTCTGTGCAATTTCATTGCACAGCTTTATCGAGAGAACACAACACTTGTAAATCAGGAGTTTTTCTCAATTTAAAGCAGTGACCAACTCGATGCGCTGCCTTTTGAATGATGTGTATTGCCCATTTATACAGTATGTGATGGTACAACGAGTATAGAGGACAGAATTAATGCGGAATTTAAATTTGTAGTATGTAACCGAAAATATTAATTTAAGTTAAAATTGCTTAATACCCACATTTGATTTAATTTTAATAACGAGTAACTCAGCACTTTCAAATATGGGGTAATTTTGTGTCACATCATTTCCCTGAGTTAATTGCGAATGTGTCGCAAAATTGGGTAACATAACATCTCCCATGAACGCAATTCCGACGAGAAATAACGCGCAGGGACAGGACAGAAACTAGACTATATGATGCAAATCACCCGTTGCAATTACCTGATGTAATAATGCATTTATAATTCGCTTTTGTTCCTCCGTTCCCAAATTAATTATGTTGCATTATATAAACACGCTGATCGCATTCTGTGACAAGGTGGCTTGGGAATAATTGCAGGTTATGATTTTTATTGACGTTTAATAAATATAGTACAAGCATGCATTTTTATCACAGATCTCATGCCCGTATTTATTTGGAAAATTTGAATCCAACCCTCAACTGATCCTAAATATACCCGGGTTGTTACCAAATAAACAATCAAATTTCACAGTTGGTGAAAATTATAACCAGTTAATTTAAGTTATTTGTTAAAGTTACTTATTTAAATTTGTCATTTTGACCTATCAAAGATATAACTTCTGACAGAAATAGAAAGGGAAACCAATGTAAACAATGATAGAAAACAGGTTCAACTCACTAACCCAGTAAAATAGCTGGATGAGTTGGATCAGTTCAGGATCAGTTCTGGGTTACTTCAAACGTACCAAGTAAACAGAATTAATTAATCTTTCTTATAATTGCGGTTAATCTTTTTATCTATGGAAATAAACGAGGAAATAAATGTTTTATATTTGACAGTGATAATTATTATAATTGACAGTGGAAATATTATGAAAATATTTATCGAATAATCTAAAAAGAATTGTACTAATACTGTAAGTTCTAATTATTTTAATAATTCATTTTATCGTGTCAGCAGTCAACGCACTGATTTTTTAAGTACACATTAATAATAATATTTATATCAGTTATATACTTATACTGTATAAAAGCTATTTATTATACATGAATTTAATTTAAATAATTCGCTGATAACCAAGTACATCAATAAAATTTTAATTTCAAGAGCGTCTTAATAGACAGTAACGTATCGTAAATATTAAATGAATTATTGATATATGATAAACATTTTTCTCTACCTTCTAAATAAAATTCAAATTATACCACAAGTTCTGAATACTAAAAATATTGCAACAATAGTTCTAATATAAAACTAATGTCATAAAAGTGTAGTAATTAAATAAACAAACCTATAAATTTTAAATGAAATACTAAAAATAAATTACTTGAATGACCTCGTAAAAGAATTTTTATTTGATACAGTTTAAGCGTAAATATAATGAATTTTATTTTATTGCAAAAATTGTTATTTGCGACGTAATACTAATTAAAGTTTTATATCAAATTGTTAATACCATTCAGAAAAATGAATACTATGAATGACATAAAAAAAGAAATAGATTATATTAAGTGAAGAAACAAGGTATTAGACTCTTAATAGTATATAACGTACTAAGAGATGTAAGATGCATATTACGCACGAAGTGAAAAAGTTATACAAGAGCCGCGAATTCCACAAGTGCGTAATTGCTTTACAACTCGAATTATGTACTATACCTTTTCTACGACCATTATTTCACTGTATTTCGATCACACCTCGATCTCACAATGAAGTGAAAGATTTGACATATCACTAGTATATAGCGCCAACTACAGAACATAAAATCAACTAAGTATGTCAAACTGTCAACCTCAAAATAATAAATTAAAACTATTTACAACTCAATAAAACAATACTATGTAGGACATTTCTTGTTTATTTCTTCATTAGTTGTAATGTTTCAAATTAATTATAATTATTTTTTTCTTATTTTTACTGCTAACATAATATTTATAAATAAAAAAATTCCCTAACTGTCTGATCGCGTACTTTACACACAGCCTTCCGTAATGTAACACTTAGATAACCTATAAGTTGTACAATAATGGCTATTAAAGGGCGTTTTAGACTAGCCTATATAACTGGGACAAGAAATAGTATAAGAAATGGTACAATATCTTGTACCAAAAATTGTTAGATTTTGACGAAGTTTTGTATGATACTAATGCAATTTCTTGTACAATATATTGGCTCTGATTCTGTTCACTTTCCTTGAATGTCAATGTGACAAGCAAAATTAACCATAAATTCATTTACATTTAAAGTTTGCAATACTTACAACTTTACCATTGTATAATTAAGTTTTTTATAATCACACTGATCACAAAATTCATATATGCGCATGTTCACAGCCAAAATAACAGACAGATTGTATGAAAAATAGAACGTTTTCTGTTTTTTCAACATTTACGATCGTGTACAATATTTCAACTAATTTGCTGTTTGATACTAGCCAATTTAAATTGTACCAAAAATGGTGCAAGATCTTGTACAATTTATAGGCTAGTCTAAAACAGCCTTTACTTTGTTGTCTACATTTGAAAAATTATTTTACTAAATATTGAGGCAAACAAAAGAACCATAATTCGTGACAAAATGGATAGTTGCTTGAATAAACCATACATTCATATTTTTTGTAAACATAATCAAAGTATGTGAATGAACTTTTTCGGTAAAAACTAGAAAAATTTTCGTAGAAAAAGTCATACAGTTACTTACATATATGTTTTTGTGTTAAATGCTTGTTTTTCGATTGTAATAGGTACAGTTAAAAATCAATTACATGTGGTGACCAGTCGCACCCGGAATAACCTTGGTTGTAGGTGCAATCTATATAATTTTCCTCTTGTTTACAACTTTGTTTGTTGATTTAACAGTTAGTGCCTTGTTAGTTTTTTTATTTTTGTAACGTATGTGTACAAAACGAATCCTCATATTTACTTTTTAGCTAAAGAAACGAATAAATATGATTTCAAAATGTGTGAATATCAACCTTAGTGCAATTTCGCTTGAGGTAATGTTTGCAAAATTGCAAAACGAAAAATAAAAATATGTTTGCATTTTTTACGTGTTTTGACGGTATGCATAGACAATTTGCTATAAAATAGCTTTAAGAATTCACAAAGGGAATATATTTTACAATAATCTTTGCTATTATGGATTCAAATAACAATGAAGTGTATGCATTTTTCAACTATTTATTTCTATAATGGGGTCATCCTAAAAAAAAGGTTATATTTTTTTACATCGATGAATCGATTACGCAATGAATTACAAATTCACACAAAGACATATCTGACCCATAAAATACACAGATGATATAAAGGTCAAATGTAAAGTTAAACGTCAAAGTAAACTAACCTAAAATTATATAGCTGTCATCGGAACAGAGTGCAGCAGAGCAGAGTGTTCTATAATTGTTATTCTGTATAAATGTTTCGTATGCGTAACAAAAAAATTATATTTTAGTATCTAGGTATACAAATAACAGTTTTTTCGAGACACAATGCTATTTATTTATGTTTTTAATTAATAATTTATCGACTTCGGAAAAAATATAATGTATCTAAGGACTAAAGTGTTTTTATTACTCACATGGTTTATTCTTCTCGGCTGTTGCCTCATAGAATAAATTCCATGTGCGTAATAATAAATTATATTTTATTCCCTTGATATAAAAATAACTATTCACGTACTAGTGCGTGAAAAGTAATCGTTACTAGGCAACGTAAACACATTTATCAGTGGTTTTATTTACTTTTCAAATTAATTTTTATTAATATTTCGGTTGTAGGAAAAATGTTGTATGCAACACGTATGTAAGTGTTTCTTATCTACGTCTCATTCGTTAACAGTACTTACTTTACACACTAGTTGCGTAAATAACTATTATTCACAATCATTATAGTAATATGCCGATTCTTAACTTTTTGGTGTTTTGGAAGTTAGTGATTTATAACTGTATTGACAAATCTCTTGGGTTGGAAGTAACAAATTGCACTTCCATCTCTTGGGTTGGAAGTATTTATGTAGAGGTTGCCTATTAACATTGTCATAAATCTCTACAATAAAATAGGTTAAAACAAATTATAATAGTTTTCAAAAAATACTGTACCTTATTTATTTATTAAAAAAAGGATGATTGTGAATAAAATAGTATAAATGTAAATAACTATTACATCCAGTATTTTAATTTTGTAAAAATAAAGGGTTACAATGTAATCAAATGTCACTGTCACAACGAATTTTTGAAATATTTTACTTGAAAATTGATACAATGTAACACATTTCTCAAAATATCTATTTTAATTTTTATTAATTTTGGAACATAGTTTTCGAAAGAATGTTGTTTAATACTTGATTCCGAAATGCTATTGCACTCTCGAATGTTTTTATTTTATTTTTGCAAATGTATCTCATTTCGTAATCTAGAATATAAAATAACTATTTTCAAGTGTCTCTGAAACTATGGAGACCAACTTTATTATTTCATATGGAATTCCATTTCAACAGAGACGACTTCGTAGTTGTTTTCGCCGTGGTTGCAGACAGCTTCAACTGCATTTATTATGAATTATCCGAATAGGTCACCAATGTCAAGACAGAATTTATGTAACATATCGCTTGTTGAATAAGTTAAGCAGGCGGTTTTTTCATCATATGGGCCAGTTATTCAGGTTTTTCTGGCTGAAGCGATTACACATTTGTGTCCTTCAAAATTTTGACGGTTAACAACCGAATCTCCTTTCGAATTTGATTGCTAAACTTTCTTTCGTCAACGGAGATACCATTTGGCAATCTTATTAGGATTTATATCTAATATTTTGTCTAACCTTGATCTATTCATTGCCCAATTGAAAGGTAACGATATGTTGCGGACTACAATTTATTTTTGAAATATTGTTGGGTCATTACACTCTAGATTTTATAATTAATGACATTTAGAAATATTTGACATTATTTCGCAAATGTAAGAGAAAATTTTGATGGTAATTTTATTAATTAGCAATGGATCAGAGTTTCAAGTATCGTAATAAATACTATAAAAAACAGGACATGACAATAATTGCTGGCATTTAGCCCATGTTTCAAAGACTTTATTTCTGCTCCGACCGGTTTCGACCCCTTTAGGTCTTCCACAGGGAGAAAAAATGTATCAGTATGTAAAAATTGGTGAACCATGGAAAATTTAAGTAAGCATATTGAATCACAAATGAGCAAAGTAAATAAATTTCTTCACAAGTGAGCAAAGTAAATAACATTAGTGAGCAAAATACACTAACTCTGAGCACAATGTTTTCATGGGATTACAGACATTATAATACATTTTACATTAAATTTAATTATAATTTATAAACATAATTGTACTGTTGAGATTTTCATTATTAAATAAAAAAGTACAATGTTTTTTTTTTTTAATTATATTTTAAGATTGTGGAAAAAATTATGCACACGTGAGCATGTCTTTTTCTCACTTGTCCAGTTGGCCACTCGCTTCGCTCGTGTGGCCAATTTCTGGACCCGTGAGAAAAAGACATATTTTGCTCACTTGTACTAAAAATAGCTATTTTACCAATGGTTCTCAAAATACGGGGTAGGTACAACTTTCTTATTTTAAATGGGAACCTAGTTTTTTTTATTTGCTTATTCGAATCAGTATTTTTTTGTGAATTCAACGATATCCATATGTAATACCCTAACGTAACAGAATTTTTGAGAAACATGCAAAATTATGTATGTATCATTTTTATTTAAATATGACTATTCAAAAAGTGCTATGGCTAACTTCGCGGAGTGATATCGTGTACTTTAGTATCGATTTCGAAAAAAATATATTTTTTAATTTCTTCAATTTCTTAATAATAGCGATAACCATTTGAATAATAAAATAAAAACAATTGACTTTTGACGTTTTATCTGTCAGAATTCGATAGCTATGATTTTTTTTATTTTGATTCGCGTTTCGTTGCCCCCACTGTATGTCAATTCTCCTATAGATGCATTGTAAATTGCAACTTAAATCTTAGACAAATAATCAAAAACATTTTTATTTTTTAAGTTGACAACAGTTTTCTGTAATATTAAAATGACATCAAAAGACATAAAAGTTTTACACCGGGTTCATGTACAAGATAAGGAAGTAATTTATTTTAATATTTAATATGTATGTTATAATAATGTTGACATTACAATGCAGTACTTTTACTAATAACAATAAATTGTACAGATAATTACAGATGATATAGTTTTTCTACAAAGTGAATGGAATTACATAAATTTTAATGTGTTGTTACTATTTGTTGAGAAATGACAGTAGAGGTTACAACTATATTGTAAAGTAATGGTCATATATTACGTTTATTAGTGTTAAAAGTACTATTTAAAACCATAAAATGTATTTTAACACGTATACCATACATTATATTTTTTTACGAACAATATAAAAATTAAATTAAAGGTGCAAAAAATAGGAAGATGGTAGTAAAGAATGCAAATATGATTTATGAATTGTTGTTTTTAGAACAATAGATAGTTTGTTGACCGTTGCATAATAGAATGTGGCTTTTATAAACGTACCTCTTATATGTAAACATAATTGGCTGTTTATACAAGGCACGTCCAGAAAGTAATACTAATAATTTTTTTTAAGTCGTAGAAACGATTTCTTATAACAGAAGAAAAATAAGTATTTAAATATGTAACAAACAGTAAAAAGACAAGATTTCTTGTTGATAGGTGTTCTTGTCTTATAATATCGTGGTCGTAGAAAAAGTATATTGTATAACTCACTTGGAATGTCCATATCATATTCGTATGAAATGAGTACCATTCCATGCTTGTTGTACAATATACTATATATTGCTTTCAAAACAATTAAAAAGTGCAATATCACTAACAGATGTCTTTAAACTTTAAAAATTAAAAAATCATGTTTTTTGCCAACCCTGTTTTTAACGATGATAAACGTTTTCTTGACCAGGATCGTGATGAAGGAGAATAAAATTTCTGGAGTTTAGTCAGGATTTTTTAAAAAGTTTTATTACAACTCCAACTAGTTTCGGCCTCACTTAGGCCTTCTTCAGGGAGTGTAAGTCAAATGATGAAAAATTTGTGATGGATATTTATATATATTTAATATGTTCATTATATCAAACAATATCCATCACAAATTTTTCATCATTTGACTCACACTCCCTGAAGAAGGCCTAAGTGAGGCCGAAACTAGTTGGAGTGGTAATAAAACTTTTTAAAAAATCCTGACTAAACTCCAGAAATTTTATTCTCCTTCATCTGTTTTTAACGTTATTATTAAACCTAATTGGATGTTTTCATTACACTTCGACCGGTTTCGATCCCAATTTGCTTGCACAAGTGCATACAGTTTCTTCATACTTATTTTCATTTAATATTATTATTATAATTATTTATTATTGCCAATCGCCTTAGAGTCTATATTTATGTTTACAGTTTAATTATAATACATAATTACATAGTGAAACACAATTATAAGTCATACATTAACCTTTCTATTCTTAATACCTTTTTTCATCCAGTTTTGTCCTGAACCTAAATATAGTCTCAGAAAACTCCTTCTTTTGTTTCTCTCCGAACTTCTTTGCTCGATGTTCTTTTATGACTCAGAGGTTCATTTTTCCTGTTCGCAAAGCTTACACCTTCGAGTGTCTTGATAACCTTGTTATTTCCCTCTTCATTACTATATCTAAATCCAGCAATCATATTGATTTTTTTTATTTAGTATTGTTTGTAGAAATATTGTTAATCTTAATTTCTTTATTGTTATTGTATACATAATTACAAATTATAAGGTTTGCAAAATGTGACTTATTTATACAACAAGCTTCTTTAAAAGGCATTTTATTTTAATTAAGCATTTTATAGTCAGTTAACGGGCTCACATGAGTTGTATACATGTACTGAGTCACGTACTTATACAGTTCATCTTAGATCTACATTTAGATTTTCTGATAAAAAATCGTAATTAGTATTCAACCTTAAGCCATAAAATACTAAATAAATCAGATTTAATTTCATTAATTATTTATACCTAAATAATATTAAATTTATGCTAAATATAATCTTTTTTCCGAAATCGTTACTAAAGTACACTTTGCGAAGTTAGCCAAAGTAGTAGCTAAAGTAAAACTTTACAGACTCTTATTTTAAAAGTAAATATCAAATATAAACCAAAGAAAGCCTACTTTATGGTTGGGAATATTAAGAAACAAGTAAACATTCATGTCAAAATCTTTCATATTATCATCATTTTTTTAAGTAGAATAGAGATTGAAATGCTAGTACTGAAAAGCTAATAGATATACCATGATTGATAACAGCATTATTGACCAGCGCCTTATATCCGTCGGTTGCTTCTCACCTCAGGACACAACTTAGCGCTAGATCAATAATGATAGTGTTTTCAACCAAGATTTGTAACATATTGTTTAGTTTTATATAGACTTTTTTTAAAAATAAAAATTATTATTGCAATTCTGTCGTACCAAACATAATAAAATATGTATTATTTAAGATCTGTATAAAGGTTGTTATGTTGTCTGAGAATCTTCTTTCAAATGTTAATGTCGAGAAATAGACGGAATTTTTGTCTAAGTTTCTTACAGACAGAAAAAAGAAAACTTACATACTTGTTCACTTAAAATAGACTTACCATTTCTTACACATAGAAAAGATACTATAAATTTTTAAATAAATATATGAACATATCAGGATATCACTGACGGCTTATTACTCATTTCTGGGTGTGTCAATCTGTTTAACCATAGATATCGTGATTCCTTACTGATATATTTACTGTAGATGAGTCTAGCTTGTTTTTCTGTCTATTATTCCCGTCATATACTGTGAACAGTAAGTCACAGTGGTCTAAATATAACCGACACATCCAGAGAAACAGAATATGGGATATTGAGTTACATATAGTGCTCCAAATTAACATCGAACCGACATCAAAGTGTCAAAATATTTATGTAAGTAAAATGTGTCACTAGAATTAGAGAAAAGATGTTCCGTACGATACAATTTTAGCCTTGACTTGTGCGTACTATAAATAACTGCTGCATTTTTTTTCTAAAAGTGCCGTCAAAATAACAGAATAGTACTATTTCAAATAAAGAACGTAAAGATAAATGTACTACGTAAATAAACTAATAAGTGTTTATGTTTTTACCAAAATAAACAATAACAACAAGAAACAAATTGATATTAGAATTAAAGATTAGATACTACTATAAATTGTTTTGTACTTCTTTGTACGAAGTAAAGGAAATATTGTAATCGCGACATAAATCGGTTTTCAGATTTCAACGGAAATATCCATTTTGACTATCCCTTATTTCATTTTGACTAGTTTCGGCGTGACTCAAAAATGATTGGCCGTAAAAGGAAAAATGTTGAAATTTTGTATATGAGACTGCTGTAACTGTCCCATTGAGGTGGGATTTGGTAACGAGTACAAAACGCACGCTGCACCGCTGCGATTCAGTGGTTTTTGGAAAAGTAAGTTTCGATGGCAAAAGTGCACTGCTTTTCGGTCTACGCCATATTTACGATTGAAAGGAATTATAAAGATAACTTCCCGACTATCTGATCTTTTTGCGATTATCTTCACGTTTCTACGACATATCCTCCCTTCACAATTACCTATTGAAAGTAGGGAGGTTAATGTGCCCCATACTGTAGAAATATACGTTTGTTATTTTTAATCATTGATTCAATTTTTGACAGCAATATATTTTTAATAAGTAGCCCTGGTAACAATGTCAAGTTAATCAGTTGTTATTTTTTTAATGCAAGAAAATTTTGTCACGAAACAATTATCTGCCTTAGGTTTTTAAGGTTCTTTTTCAACTAAGAATGTTGTACCATTTATAATGACATGTAATTACCTTTTCTTACGTTGATTCTTTTTATTACTGTCAGTAAGAGAATCTCTTGCTTCCTGCATCAGTAGTTAACAGGGCCGTCGCGAGGGGTGGATCAGGGTTGGTTTACTTTTTGAAAATTGATTAGAGATACAAAATCGCTTTTTCTGAAGTATATATCATGTATAATTATTATTATTCCAGTTTGAAAGACAGGTTGCGAATGAATTTTTTGTTGTTTAAGAAGAATAAAGACTTATTTACGATGTACTATGATACTATGACCCATAAAAGGCTTGCAAATTGAATTACAAAAAATTTTGAAAGCTAATTGGCAAAAAAATGAACTTAGACAAAGTAATAGATACCTTTGCTTCAAGACATCCTAGACGGATAATTCTAAAATGAATGTAATTTAAAATTTTGTTCCGGATACTTTAACCAACGGTTAATAGAAAAATATCGCATCGAAATAGTAAATAACGTATATTTTTGATGACTTATGACAGTTTTTCCATACGATATTTTTCTCTTACTCGATGATTAAAGTAACAGGTCCTCAGAGTTGTTTATAATTTAATTTTCTTTTATTTTTTGTTAAATAACACGCATTTATTAACAAAAATATTGGTTTCTAATAAATTGGCTGGCGTCACTTGTAGCTAATCCGGTCTACTAAATGTTGAGACCGACTTGTACATTTGAAACTTCCCGAAGTATAGTGTTTCCATTCTTGGAGAATATCTCAAGCATATAACTTCACTTCCTAAGTGCGAATGCAGTCCGCAGAAGCAGACAAAGAGCAGCTAACCTTCATCAACTATAAACTATACTCGTACCGCCGCTACATACCTGCATTTAATAATACAGCTCAATGTGCTGCACATACAAACATGTTCCATTGTGAGCAAATTGTCTCGCTTCACTTATCTCATAATAAACACCAACATCAAAACAAAACAAGACGTGCTGTATCAAAACGTAAATATGTTTTGCCAGATATAACTTCGATAGTAGAATGTAAAAGAGTTTAGCAGGTACTTCGGGTGTTGTTCCTCGTAGAAATGTAGTGAGTTTTAGACGAATATGGGAATTTTCCTTGGTTTTAGTTCCGCGTTCTATATTACAAGTCTACTTTTAATAAAGTGATAACACACCAATAATATCAAACGTTAAATATATTTTGCCAAACATAACTGCGATAGTAGAATATAAAAGAGTTCATCAGGTAACTCAGGCACTGTTCCTCCTAGGAATGTAGTGAGTTTCAGATGAGAGATAGGAATATCGGCATTTTCCTTGCTTTTGTTCCGCGTTCTATATTACCAGTTAACCTCTGATAACACACCTATAAAAATAAATACAGCTTGTTACGAAACAAGAATTCTAGGTACCTAAAGCTATGTTCCTTCTAGGGATGTTGTGTGTCAAAGGACATTAAAATATACAAGATATGATGTAATTATTTCTCTTGTCTGGCAGTGGTAACTTAGGGAAGGATTTCTAATTATTGGTTAGTGCTTCGGTTAGAGATAATTTTTCAATTGCTAATCGTGGTTAAATATTACTGTTACCCGCTAAAGTTTTCACCGGTCAAAATTGGCAGGTGAGCAAATTAACCGCAATGAATTAAATAAGTTCTAATGAAGATTTTGACTTAATTTTTTATATGATTAATGAAAAACACTATACAGTATGACAAAGACTAGATCATTTTAAGGTTTCGTTTATAGAAACGTTCAGTGCTATATTTACTGAAACTGATTGATGAGATAACTCATTCAACAGGTAGATATGTATAACAAATATAAATAATTTTGTATATGTTGTGGTTGTAGTCTCATTATAAATTATATTCTATATTAATATTTCTTCTAGAAATAATGCTGCTTCAGCTATGAAACAAGTCCTAATTTATTTTTGTATTCCATCCTTGCAAGTTGTTCTATGTACGCCACTTTTTGCATTGAACATAATTGTAATTTTCTCCCAGCAATGTTCCTTGTCTTTAATTGTCGTTACATTTGTTTTTTTTGCTATCTATAATTTTATCATATTGTTATCAAATTGCCCATAATAATGCATTCTTCATCTGAAAAATATGCACTTCTGTTATATTTTTCTGTCGTTATTCGATATTGTGTCATAGTAACCTTAAAATATAACTAAATAAGCACTTATGAACTGACAGATCGAGTAATATGAAGAGAGGAGTCGTATATTTTCCTTGTCAACCTAAACTAGAAACTTGATAACCAGGGTTAATTTAACCGGAGATGTCTACATGATTGAAAAACGCTGTTTGCTTTAATCATGATTATCTTGTGTTGGTTAAATCTAATTATGGTTATGTTAATCCTAATTTAACTGGCCCTTAGATGCTTAGCGCGTTCCAACTCAAACTGAACGGAGTGTGAAGTCTAGAGTTCGAATCCCAACTTCGTCAATCTTTTACCAAATAAAATTACCTTTACCATTGTATCGGATTGAGTCAGAACCCACTATAAACTGTAGGCCCCTTGCAGAGATTGTAGGATAATGACCTACTTCACTAAAATGCAAGGACAATTTATCAGGAAACAAGTACCTTAGAAAAGGAAGTTGTTGATGATTCCTCTTAAAATTGTTCACTGTCTTACACTTCTTTTTCTGTCGCCTTCCTTAAATATATTTTTATCATTTGTAATGTTGTAAAATATCATTCAGGGGTGGATGTGTAATAGGTAGAGTTACAAGAATTTGTGGAAGTTTGTGTTTTTGGATATAGTTCTTTTGTGTATGAAGAACACATTATTAATGCCCTTTCTTTGATGATACGTTTTGGTTTTTTTTAATTAAAAAACGGTGCGAACAAACCCAAAGATATCACTTTGCTACGCCACTAATAGCAATATAATAAATATGAATTTCTGGATCAACTGTTCTTTGTGGGGATATATTCTGTCTGAGATGAAAGACGATACGAGGGTTAATATTTTCTTTGTCTTCGTTGTAATTCCGTAGTCTGTAATTGGCACATAACCTCTGATAACATTTACCCATAAAATGCAAGTACAGTGTATGTCTCGCAGTTGATCCTCACGTCATCAATCGTAGCCATGTGATTCAAATCGTTAGGGGAAGGGGGATTGATGACATGATCCTGTCGGCTGAAACCGTGTGATTTCCGAAATAAATAAATGTCACAACTGACAGTATTATATACAAATATATTAATGGATGAAACATACAAAAGAGTTGTAGATTCACAAATTTTCAACGCCAAAACCACCTTCAGAAATGACTTTAAGGACATGAATGACACATTTAATTGTATTATATATTTGAAAATATTCATTCTCGTTGGTTAGACGCAGATAGCATATGTACCCCTACGTAACACTTACGATAATGAAACAGCGAATAAAAGTCTCATCTATGCCATGCGTATACGACAAAGGTACAAGATAAAAGTTTAATAATTCTCTTCATTACGAACCAATTCCCTCGAGTATTGAAGCCCTGTTCCTTATCCTTATAGGGATGATGATGTAGTTAACCTCCAGATGAAAGAAGATGTGAGTGATATTTTCCTTGTGATACTATAACCTATAATTACCTGTTAATAAAATGCAAGTAAAGTTACTATGAACCAAGTCCATCAGGTACTTGAGATCTTGTTCTTTATTGGGATGTGGTATGATTAAGACGAAAGAATATATGTGTGTTAATATTTTCCTTGTCTATGTTGTGATACCATAACATAATTACCTCTTAATGAAATGCAAATTAAGTTCCTATGAACCAAGTCTCTTAGGTACTTGATATCTTGCTCCTTGTAGGGGTACAGCGTACTTAAGACGAAAGAAGATATGAGTGTTACTATGTTCCTTGTCTTTGTAGTGATACCGTAACCAATAATTACATATTACTAGATTGCAAGTAAAGTTACTAACCAAGTACCTCAGATACTTGAGATCTTGTTTCTTGTTGGGATACGGTATGTTTAAGACAGAAGAAGTTATAAGTGTTACTGTTTTCCTTGTCTTTGTTGTGATACCGTAACCAATAATTACCTCTTACTAGATTGCAAGTAAAGTTACTATTGAATTAACCAATTACCTCAGGTACTTGAGATCTTGTTTCTTGTTGGGATACGGTATACTTAACACGAAAGAAGATATGAGTGTTAATATTTTCCTTATCTTTATTGTGATACCATAACCTATAATTACCTGTTACTAAAATGCAAATAAAGTTCCTATTAACCCTTAGGTACTTGAGATCTTGTTCCTTGTTGGTACGTAGTATGGTTAAAATGGGAGAAGATATGAATGTCGATATTAAATTGTCTTTGTTGTGATTCAGTAACCAATTATTACCTTTGACTAGAATACAAGTAAAGTTCCTATGAACCCTTAGGTACTTGCGATCTAGTTTCTTGTTGGAACGTAGTGTTCTTAAGATGAGAGAAGATATGAGTGTTAATATTTTGTTGTCTTTGTTGTGATTCCGTAACCAATAATTACCTATGACTAGAATACAAGTAAAGTTACTATAAACCCTTAGGTACTTGAGATCTTGTTCCTTGTTGGTACGTAGTGTACTCAAGATGAAAGAAGATATGAGTGTTGATATTTTCCTTGTCTTTGTTGTGATACCATAACCAACAATTCCCTTTTAATATAATACAACTAAAGTTCCTATAAACCCTTAGGTACTAGAGATCTAGTTCCTTGTTGAGACCTACTGTACTTAAGACTTAAGAAGATATGAGTGTTGCTATTTTGTTGTGTTTGTTGTGATTCCGTGGCCTATAATTGGCAGTTAACCCGTTGGCTTGGAGTCTGCGTTCATCTGTACCCGGCCGGTTCAACGTTCTGCGACCTTGAGGCGCGCAGTCACATGTGCTCGTGTGTGAAAGCGAAACCACCGACTCCGGGCTGCAGGCTACCCGAAAACGTGCTCCAGTTTCAAAACATAACTGTGCAGGAGGCTATTTCGGCTGTGATTTGAATGCTTAAGGAGATATTGTCAAAAAAAAGATGAATTATGATATAAGAATAATATTTTTTTACTAGTAAGCTAAGACTACTATCATTATTTATCTTTATTAGACATGAGTAATTGTTTTTTACTACAGTGTACTTGGTAATTGTGGTAACCTAGGTCAATAATGTAAACTATCACTTTTTAAAGAAATTTAAGTCTCCAAATCCAAAAATAGTTTTTCTCATTAACTCAACAAAAGTGTTAACTGTGGATTCACAATTAAAATCTGGTATTATAAAGAACATAACAAATTTATTTGCATAGTAAATTTATTTAAATAAACAAATTCTAATCAAAATAATTTGATTAATGGCATAAATAACATTGGTGTCAAAATTTCAATTGTCAATTGAAGGAATAAATATTATTTACTATAATGTTGTTATTGCAAAATAAATTAAATTTACCAATGAAAGATTTAATTTATGTTTTTTCACTTCAAAAATTCGACATCGCAAACGTCCAAACTTAGTTTTAAATTTTAAAAAACACCAAACGCGTTTTTCTTTTATGGGGTAATTGTATTAAAATGCAAAACTGTGATAGAAATAGAATATAGCTATTAAAAATATAAAATTCAAATAAATGTGAATGAATTAGAACTTATATATTAAAATCAGATCTTGACATATCGTTTGACTACAATAAATTATACAAATGATATAGTTTCTTCTTTTGAAAAGTGAGTTTATAATATTAATAATAGCGATCGCACTGACAACCAATTTTAAATGTATTTAGAGTTTAGTTAAATAAATTTTTAACGTTCGAAGCATATATTTTTTCCTTTTAATAAAACAGTTCGAAATACGAAACAATATCTAAAAGAAATTCTAACAGGCACTATAAATCTGTTCATTTCGTAACATCTGAAATGTTTCAATACCACAAAAAATACAAGAACCCGCGTTACAGATTGTTGAAACTTGAAAATTAACAAAATATAAAACGACGCCCTGTGTTTCATTTAAATTAAGTGTAGAGTCATTAATTTAGTGACTTTTATGACTTACATTTCCTGTTATTGTGGAAGGTCTGTACAAACAAAAAACGCTGCAAAGTAAAACATTAAATCAAAGCAGGTATCGCCATATATTCATCAACATAAAAATTCAGGAACAGGTTAAATTCCTCGTTTAAAGAGGAAGCTATTATTCACGCCCTGTAACCAGAAAGTGGCTTGTTTATGCGCGTTTCAATTGTAGGGTTAGCTTAGCCTCTAAAGGTTACAATACATCACGGGTAATACAACATGACACTTCTTGTCTGCAGTATGTTCAGCTTGGGGAATTAGCATGCAAGTTGTTTGTTTGTTAGTTTGTTATCGTATCCTGCACTATTCCTGATTTCTTTCTTCCGTTAACTGTGATAGTAGTGTCTGTTTATGCAACCATATTGGATAATACAAGTTTTCACTGTTTTTTGCTATTTACACTGTTGTAAAATTTATATTTGCATTTATTATTAGACAATAATTTACAAGAAATCTGCAATATGCGATAATTTACAAGGTTTTTATTTTTTATAAGGTCTGGTATTTCACATGCATAACGTGCTCCGAATAGAATTGAACGAAATGTGAGATCTGAGGTTCGAATCCCAGCTTCGCTAATCTTTATCGAATTAAAAATAATGCTGTGTCCACACGTACTTAAATATTATAAAAGGTATTTGAATTAATTGGATATCAAAAAATAATAGTTATTTGTATCATTTGTCCAGAAACTAAACTTTTGCGAGCGAGAGAGCAAATAATGCGAGATCTCGCAAAAGAGTTTCTGGGCGTGTGATACACAAGATTTTTTGCACCGATGACATTTTTAATTTATTAAAGAAATATTATTACTACTTAAAATTTTATACACTATAGGTTTTTATGTCAGAAACATTTTCAGTTCACTTGATATATGTACATGTAGTATTGTCCTGTACAATATGATGACTTAGTTGTTAGCCAGACAGTTTATTTACCAAAAACTGTTTTCCCATGTTAAATGTCTATGACAACACTTTTTTTGGAACACTGTATATTGTTTTTGTTATTTCTTGAGGTTGCATTTCTGAGGTCATAATTGTGAATAATTCTAATAATGTTCTAAAATATAAATAAATATTTTATATCTTTAATTTTAATATGTAAATATATAAAGAAATGGAATAAACACGATAAATATTATGAGCATCCTACTATACTACAGATTTAGCAAAGGAACTGCTTGTTTTGCAGTGCCGAATTACGCTTCTCACTGCAAGGGTAAATGCTTGCTTGCTATATGACATGACACTGCGATATACACAGTGCTGCTAGCATTCTTCGCCCCCCTTAGTGTTGCTAGATGTATTTCTATAATCTTTTATACAAATTGTTTATACAATTGTTTATGATAAACTGAATTATTATAAGCAATTATTAATAAATTAATACATATATTTATATAATCGTTAAAACTTGGAGTCTATTCACGAGCCACCCCTGTATATACCTATAATATGTTTATTGTTTTATAACTGAAATAAATTTATATTGTTTGTATTTTTTTTGTGTGATGAACTGTTTCATTTTTGTATATGATTTTGTTTTCGTATGTTCCTGGTTTTTGTATATTATATATAAATTAAAATATAATTATGTTTTCTAATGTTTTTGCACGACAATGACGTCTCCTGAATTTCTTTTTACTGTAGTTAAATTATTGTAATGATGTCTATTATTTAATTTGTTTTTCTAAATTGTAAATAAATAAAAAAGAGAATAAATTTATAAGCTCCATTGCCAAAATTTGCGTCAAACAATTAAAAAAGTAAAAGAATTCAGGAATAAGAAATATCTGGTTGACCTTACATACTTTTTAATTTTTGTAGACGCATTTAAAGCACCGAAATTATTGATTTTTTTCTCAAGGATAAGTAGGTGCAAATATAATATCCGTGTAACGGTTTTATCAATTTTAATAAACTTTTGAGTTTGATTCTTCCTGTTTCCTAAAGAAAAAATAAATTTAAAATTAAAATTTGACATATAAAAGTTTTTAAATTATGTAAATAATTAATAGATTCTGTGAAAAACAATTTGTTGTTAGTTAATTTTGTTTTTCTTGTCAAAAATATGTCACATTACCATATTTCTAGGTTAAATGAAAATAAATTCTATTACAATAATAACGTAATTAGAACAAATATTTCTAGAAGTAGTGCAAGATCTGTGTAATATTTTATTACTTTCACGTTTTGCAATTAAGTATTTCACATAATTATATGGTAATACAGTAATAGTAATGTAATATCAAAATTAGTATAATGTCGACCTGTAACACTTATTATTTTTAATTCTATGTTAAATCTCAATTATTTGTAATATCACATAAATCGTGCTGGTATGTATATGTATAGTCAGTTTTCAAAAGACTGAGTTAATTTCAATAATATCCGCTTTCGTAAAAGGAATTAGCCATTAACTCCCTATTTATTTTTTTTACAATTACTCTCAAATTTGCACCTTCTTACTTCCCTGATAGCTAAGGCTTGCCAGATTTTCTAAATTTGAAGGGGACAATAATACAAAAAAGCATTGACCATCAGCAGGTTAAAATTTGTTCGTTAAAAATTATCAGTAACATCACAGCATAATTATTATAAAAATATGTATTATAAAAAAATCATGTCAATATAATATTTTTGTTTGTTCATTATATGGTACTAGACATAATAATAAAATACCCGTATTTTTTAAATCGATTTATTATACGTAATTTAAAAAAAGCTATCATATTTTGTGTTGCATACAAGATTAAATACAATTTACAAAAATTCCCATAATACCTTTAGACAAACGCAAGTCATTTTTTAATTGTAAATTTGATATCTTAAGCTGACAAAGAGACTACCAACGTTTATGACTCTCAAATAAAATGTAAATTGTCATGACTCATATAGTCATATACAAATACAAATATAACAGATATAAAAAATATTTAATTTTATTTCGCGATAAATGATGTTTTTAAATTGAAGGTTAATGTTCTCTAAAATAGGTTTTTTATGTGGTTAATAATTACGGGTATTTTCGGCTTTAAAAATATCGGTTAAAATTACGGGTACAGTTCGCAATTTTTGTTTAAAATATTGGTATAGGTACTGGTTTTTTATTAACTGGTTTTTCTAAGTGGTTACATGCCTATAAGAAGTAATAGTTATTTCATTATAAGTGTAGTAGGTTGTATATTACAGCATGAGGTTCTATTTTGAAACACGACACGAAACTGAGTGCTTTAATAAAACCGAACGATGTACAAATACTTAACACACACACATTTATTCTTTAACATGAAATCGTAGATTCGAACAAGCGAACTAGTTGCAAAAATAATAATAATGGACTCCGCAACAAAGTGCTTTGAAAAACATTGAAATTATCAAAAAATAGCTATTTTTAGTACAAGTGAGCAAAATATGTCTTTTTCTCACGGGCCTAGAATTTGGCCACACGAGCGAAGCGAGTGTGCCAACTATGGTCAAGTGAGAAAAAGACATGCTCACGTGTGCTAAACATAATTTTCTCCACAATCTTAAAATATAATTAAAAAAAAATTGTACTTTATTATTTAATAATGAAAATCTCAACAGTACAATTATGTTTATAAATTATAATTAAATTTGATGTAATTTAATGTAAAATGTATTATAATGTCTGTAATCCCATGAAAACATTGTGCTCAGAGTTAGTGTATTTTGCTCACTAATGTTATTTACTTTGCTTACTTGTGAAGAAATTTATTTACTTTGCTCACTTGTGATTCAATATGCTACTTTGCTCACTGTTTTAAGTTGAATAATGATGTATTTTGCTAACGATTTTGGAAAAAATATTATTCCAAGACTTTATTGAAAAATAAATTGTAGTAGGTAGAGTTTTTGTAGGCACTCTTTATCAATATCAATTTTTTGTATTGCCATGGCAACTAATAATACCCACTCGAGTATTATATTAATATATATCCTATAATGTGCCGCGTACTCACGTCATTAATAAACAATAAAGTGCTAGTAGTAAACAACAATATATAATTCACAAACCATTCTAAAAATACTACTACCGACAAAACGAAGTGGAATTATTTATACATGCTACCTGACCTATCCCAGCGTAATCTAAATTGCCGATTACTTATGTTATATATACCGTGTACATAAGGAGTTCATTAGTTTTATGAACTGGATATGTGCTTAGTATTCTGTATTTGCTACAGAATATTTTAGTTACAACTTATTATAATTCGAACCGTTATTATAGGAAGTTATTAACATAATTATGCAGTTTTTAATAAAGCAATCATTTTGCATTTGTCCTCCAAAAGTTTGGACCATATTATTGTGGAAGATTATAATAACTTCCTCCTTACTAAAAATGGGTTTGCGGTACACAATCATTGTATTTTTAACTGATGGGTCAATAAAAAATAAATAAAAATAAAATTTAAATATCCAGTTAAAAATTATAGGGTAAGTGGGTAAGATAGACTTTTGGTTTTAAAAGTACATTAGAGTGATATCTATCATAGGGAATGTTAATTTTGTTTAGAGATAGTATAAGTAACCGCTTGAAGATTAATGCAGTCAACACTAAATAACTCAAGATTTACTTACAAAATTACCAAATAAATTCTGTATGTTATATACACAATTAGTTGATTGCCTAGTACTTTGCTAGGTTTAAACTAATTATTTATATACAAACTTTATAAACATGTGCACAAAATTTAACGTACCCTAAAAATGTGGTTCTATTTGTATACAGTCATATGTCATTTAGTGGTCCATTTAAACCTCTGCTCTGAGGACAGATCAATACAACGGTAAGCAGGAAAAAAATCATTGGCACACAGAAAGGTAGACAATCTAGTTTCTATTCCACGAATTCTTAAGAACTGTTGTTAAATGGTTAATCAGAGGGTGATGGTAATGAAGAAGCTGAAGATTGTGAAAACGAATATGCGGGATGGAAGGAAAATTATTTAAAAAAAAAACGATAAAAAAGGATGTAATTTGTGGTCGCTGTTTGCACGACGAGTGTACCATGTACATGTATGACAAATGACAACAATATGTTAACCAGTTCATCTTCTCATAGCCTTGGTTCGTCTTACCTACACAGTGGAAGAGTTGTACTTTTGTGAAACAGAATAATTTTTTTTTGTAGCTTTCAAAATATAGTATTGTTTCCTTATTCTTATAAGTAAACCTAGATTATATGTTGTTATAAATAAATTTTGTTTTTTAAATATTATGTATTATTCTAGACCATTAATTATTTTTCACCCTCACTTACCCTAACTTTAACTTAATTTCCAAGTTATTTCCAATCACAGTTAAACATGAAAAGTCACAATTTTTATTTTTTCACTTTTTTTTCATATACAGCCAAATAATAAAAAATACCGATTTTTTAGTCCAAAATTCAGGTTTTTGAAAATAGTCCATATTTATACTTAGATGTCGATATTGATAATAATTTACACACACAATTTAAATATCTATTTTGTTTGCGGAGGTTTTTGCTCTGGAAATTGCACCTCAAAAAAGTATAATTTTTTGGGTATATCTTTAAAATGGGTAGATATACAATCTCAACGATTATACCAGTCGATACAATGGGACAAGTTACATTAAGAAATGTTTCTCCGCATATACGTTATACAAAACAATTCGGTGAAAATTGAGAAAATAAAAAATTTTGGAGAAAATTACAAAATAGTTTTCGAGCGATGTCACGCCGAAATTAGGGATGGTTAAATGTACAATAATGTACAGGAAGTAAGAAATATAACAGATGACAAAAGAATGCACATTCTAATAATTAAAGACGGCGTTTTATAGCGAACAATTGACGTTCAATTATTTACGGCTATTAAATCGAGATTTGTTATTTATGTCTTCTAATAAAAATTGCAAATAAGAACAAACGAACTGTGCGTGTTTATTAATGTCATAACATTGCACAAGATCAGATTTTTTCTCCTGCTTATAATATTTTATTAGCCATCTAAATGTGTCATACACGTCACTAGTTACTGCTCTTCGTCCTTCGGTTATTTAAGGATTCTATTTAACAGTTTACTCCTTACCACTTTCGCAACTTGTCAACAAAAGAACAATTAAAACCATCAGATGTTTGCCATGTCACTTTTCCACCTTGTCACAGTTAATTGACATTGAGCTGGTTTTGTCAGTGACCTATTGTTTGACAAGCGCCTCACGATTGTTCGATACGTGATTGTTTTTAATTGTTCTATTGATTGTCAATTATGAGAATTATATTATATGTAAATGCAGGGGCAGTTACATTACTTTAAGAAATGTATATGTATGTATATAGCATAATTTATACCGATAATATAGGAAGTTAATGAATTAATTATGCAGTTTATAATAAACCTATCATTTTATTAAATTCTGTCGATATAATATGATTGATTAACTGCGTCTTCGGATCGGTTTAATGTCACTTTTTAAAATTGATTGACTAACTATAGGCCAACACAATGGCTTTGTACTCGTTATTCGTAAAGGCAGGCATTTTTACATATTATAACTTTCATTATAATTAATTAAATAGTAAGTTATAATAATGCAAATACCACATGAAATGTAAAATGTAGATAATGTAGAAATTTGAACACCGAAAGGTAACAAAATATTTACTACTACTACTACTATAAATAATTAAAGTCAATGGGGACCTCCATTATTTTTTCTTTATTTTTTTATATGAAACTTTATCCAATTTGAAAGCGAGGTATAGTTTCAGAAAATCTTAATTGTTATTTATTAAGCCGTAATATTTTTTTGTGACGTAGATGTTAAAGGCAATTCGGTTCTCAAACAGTGGGGTTCGCTAAAAATATCTAATTAGATCAAAAAAAGGGTGTTTTCGTTCTGCTCGCGGAGAGTACTTTTTTATTTATTTATTTATTTATTAAACAAATTCCAAAGAACACGAAGATCCAATTACAGGATGTAATATAATAATAACAAATATCAAGCCTTGCAAAATATAAACAAAAGAGTTTAGCGGAAGAAGAATAAACATATAAAAAGTACATTAATTAGGTAAACATTAAAAGTAAAAATAATAATAATAGCTCTACTGCTAATACACGATAATAACAAAATATAAGATGTATACACATGAACGAATATAAGCAACTTTTAAGATTTAAGAAGCAACAAAATATTTAACTAAATTAAACCTAATTTAAATAGATACTCGCAGAGGTATGCCTCCAAGTCTTCCTTTTTCGTCCCGAACAACCTAACCTAACTAACCTAATATAATCTAATCCAACATAACCTAACCTAACTTAACCTGACTTAACCTAACCTAATCTAATCAAACCTAACCAAATCTGACTTAACCTAACCTCACCAAACGTAAACTAATCCAACCTAACCTCATCAAACCTAAAGTAATCTAAACTAACCTAACCTAACCAAACCTCACAAAACTTAAAGTTATCTAAACTAACGTAACCTAACATAATCTAACCTGACCTAACCTTATTTTATTTAATCATTGAATAAATAGTTACATCAAATTTATTAATATATGAACATTTCAATTAAACAGTCACTGGTGCGCTTATGGAACATACTTTGGTGCGCTTTTGTAACAAAAAATACAATAGTTCATTAGTTCGTTCGAATATAGATTTGGGCATTTGGGATATGTGATGTTAATCTGTCTTTTAATCCTGGAAATAGTAAAAAATTAGATAACATAATAATTTACAAATCATTCATAATTTCATTTTGCAATTAAAATTTATTTGACCGCGGACTGTATATAATAGATTAAATGTTTTCTGTAAGAAGTGGGAGAACGATTTACGGTCAGCCCACTTGCTACCTCGCCCTTTACACTTCCATAATCTTAGATGGTTTAATATTGACAGTGAACACCTTTAAATTTAATGTACTTATATCTGTTACACCCTGTATATTAGTAAATCATTTGAAATAATACAATATATAATGTTTTACGTGATTTACATTGAGGTTAATATCTCCGTCGATTGTTCTGTCACTTTCGTTTTCACCGAAGATTCATTTTATGTCCACAAGAGGGTCACCGTATATATTTCAAACTCGTATTTCCCATATCCGGCGACATGTGTCCTTTATCCTTTCCGAATGGAACCTGATGTGTTTTGTTTACTCTGCATGAATCTCAGGTTTTATAAAACAAAAGAGAATCATGTGAACGTGATTCAGGAGATATTTTTATCCGCTGTTATTCACTTGTTATTTGTTTTTAAATAGAAATATATTATCTGTTTCTGTCTTTTAAATATTTGCTTGTGTAAATCTGGTTTAACATAAAAATTCCATTATGTATTCAAATATTTATTCATAATAAGAATTGGCATTAATTTTAATGATACGGACAGTGGTGGTTCACTTGATTAGCGCCATTCTTTATCCAAATAAAATATCACTGTACTTGAGTGAACACACCATAAACTGTAGGTCCATTATAGTGGTTGTAAGCTGACAACCTATACCATTAAAATGCAAGTAAAACTTGTCACGCAAAAAGTATCTTAAGTACATGATGCGTTGTTCCAGTTTTTCAATAAGTGTCTGAAAAATCTCTGTTAAATTAATCCTCATAGTAATCACGAATTTCGGTTTACCAAAAGGATAAATCTTAGATGACAGGAGGATAAACTATCTCCTAGTTTATGCTGCTGATAAAATTTTGCCAGTAGGATAAATTTACGAAGTTGATCCGAATATGGCCGAATGTAAAATATTTTGTAGCATTAGTCAAATTTGTGACAGTTTTTGATAATATTATCAAAATATGGAATTAGAACAATATTTTTCCTGAGATTGACGACGAAGAAAAATTAATAGATTTAATTAAAGTGGTGTATAAGAGACTTTACATTGTAAGATATCAACCAGATCATTATAATTTTTGGAGTGACCAGGAATTTTTCAAAAGATTTAGGTTTAGTAAAAATACTGCAATGTATTTATTATAAACTGTAGAAAATTTTACTCGTTTTTCTACTAGCAGGTAAATAAAGTTATGAATTATAGTATTTCGTAAAATATTGAAAAGTTAATACCAAAATTTTATTTGCAGAAATTTTGCAATTATTCCGTTGAAACGTCACCGATCCTAACTGTCAACATTGATATTTTTTAGTCAAAATTAATTTACCATTCAAAATGTGTTTAAAATGACAGTTTTTTACATAAGAATATAGCAAATATAAGCCAAAATGATTATCAACTTGAAAGTTAACAATTAAATCTGGCTGTTACTTATCAGCCAGATAAAATCATATTGAAAAACTCGTTTTCATTATCATTAAGTTTACCAGCCAGATAAATTTAATCTGGTTTGTAGTTAACAGGAACATTGACAGATGATTAAAAGACCGGTTCTAAAATTTTTTGAATGTTAACAAACAAATGAAATTCTCGTATTTATTTAAACTTAAGTTAAGTAAATTTGTTTGGGAACAACAGAAAGATATGAAAAGGGTAAAATAATTACATCTCAAATATTTGAAATATTGGAAGCATTTTCAGAATTCTGGTGAAATAGAAGCTATCGAACTGTAAACAAATATTTGAAAGAATGCCATATTGAAATTCCTTCCAAATTCCCAATTTCAATAGAATTCGCAACAATTGCGAAATTGAAACTGACTAAATAGATGTTGAATTATGCAACTGCAAATGGTGCGAGAAGAATTTTCGTGAGAAATCAATATTTCTTCAACGGTTTGAAAAAAAGACATTGCTTTGAATACTCTTTTTACCTCTCGCCAATCAGTAAGAGAAGTATTGGAATCATACTAAAAATCGGATAGAGAATTTTCAATGGATAAGCATATTTTCAAGTCCCTAGATAACGATTTTAATATTTTTACGATGATGTCTGTCCATATGTGTGGATGGATGGATGAATATTGTTGTAACCTTTACTCAAATATTAGCGAATAAATAAGTTCAAATTTTGGATATAACATTCTGACACCCTAGATTGGTTCAGATTAGATTTTGGTATTAATCGGAAGCGGTGTTTTCATGAAGTATAGTGGAGATGTTATGTGTTGGCCACATCAGAATTTTGTTTAAAAAGTTGATGATTTCGTTGCTAAAAATCGGCGCACCAAAGTGTATTACTTAAGGGTACCAGTTTCTGTATAACTGAATTGTTAATATATTAATAAATTTGATGTAACTATTTATTCAATAATGGAATAAAATAAGGTTAAGTTAGGTTAGTTTAGATAACTTTAGGTTTGGTTTCGTTAGGTTAGTTTAAATTAATTTAGGTTTGGTGAGGTTAGGTTAAGTTACATTAGGTCAGGTTAAGTTAGGTTAGACTAAGTTAGTTTAGATAAGTTTAGGTCTGGTAAAGTTAGGTCAGGTTAGGTTAGGTTAAGTTAAGTTAGGTTAGGTTAGGGTAAATTCGGGACGAAAGAAGTAGACTTGGAGGCATACTTCTGCGAGTATCTATCCGTACGTATTTTGATCTACTGGTGCGGTTTTGTTACGTTATTTTTGTGCTTTTATGAAATGTTTAAAAATCTAAACGATACTCTTTTGTCATATAGCCTTAAAAATGTAACTATTGCTTAGTTATACTTTTACTTACATGTCTAATGCCCAGTTGCACCAACAAAGTGTAAATTTTGAGCAACACTTAAATAAAAAAATTCTAATCGGAATTTAGACAACAATGTTAAATTGTTTATTTGACATTTTATTCCGATGTGATATTGTCTATTTAAGGAAAAATTAAAATTTAAGTAATATTAGGGCTGGTTTCTCAATGTCCTGATATGTGATTAATTTCCCACAGTATAACCACAAACAGTTGATAATGTTTTATTAAATCAACGACATATGTAAACAAAACAGCAGTCAAGACTAACGATTTGATGATAATATTTCAAAATATTGTATCAATCTTGTACATAAGTAAGTATTTAAATTCGGTTAAAGAAAACGTAATAACATGTTATTCAAATTAGAAGTGATCTTTGTTTGATCGTAAATTTTGTCTTTGTGAAACAATTGCTCATCAAACAATATGTAACTTTTAGTCCTAATAAAACAATGTACTATTGACGCAATCCGAACTCATTTGTCAAAGGAAAATTAAAATATAGCTGAACTTGAGAGGTCATTACATAAATCTCGTAACATATACGTCTAGTGAATTTTAAATTTGATTTTGTATTGTAATTCAGTGAGTAAGAGTTTTGATACGGCTTTTGCTTTTTCATAATTCTGAAATGTAATTTTACCTTTCTCTGACAGACCGATAACCTAATTTTTTAAACTATTACACAATAACAATTACTCGATTCTCATAAATAGAATAAGAAAGTTACTGAAACCATTTCTCAAGCTATTTTTAAATAAATTTTAATCTAATTCAATTATTTTTCTCCAACTATTTCTCATGTTTATACAGTGTCTGTGGTACATTCTCTACATCAGCTAGAGCGCCTGGTAGGTCAATTAATAAATTCAATCTACGGTATAAATATTTACCGAAATTAATTTGAACTATACCTTCAGTATAAAGTTAAAATATTTGCCATATATCATGTATAATTATTATAATTTTAGTTTCAAGGGCAGGACGCGAAAGAACTTTTTCTTGTTTAAGAAGAATAAAGACTTATTTAAGAAATACTATGACACATAAAAGACTTGCAAATTTAGTTATAAAAAATATTGAAGGGCAATTGGAAAAAAATAAACTTGGACAAAGTAATAGACACCTTTGCTTCAAGGTATGTTTGATGGATATTTCTAAATTGAATGTAATTTAAAGTTTTGTTCAGGATACCTTAACCATTGGTTAATAGAAAAATATCGCATCGAAATAGTAAATAACGTACATTTTCAACAACTTACGACAGTTTTTCGAAGCGATATTTTTCTATTAATCGATGGTTTAGGTAGGTAATCGACACTTCAACCAACGGTAAAAAAAACCGCGTTCAGAGTTGTCTATAATGTAAATTTCTTTTATTTTTTGTTAAATAAGATTTATTTATTAAAAAAATATTGATTTTTATTACGTTGGGTGCCCACCCTAAAAAATGTAGGACCGGCCTGTGCCCACCCAAATAAAATTAGCTGGCGACGTCAATGGTTACTTTGCAGGAGTTATGAGTAAATTTTACTGATTAAATTCATAGCTCGAATTATATTTGCTTGATTAATTCACGAATGACAACAGTTCAAACACAAAGGTTTTCAAATGAACAAAATGTTACTATGACTACTGTACTATTGTTTTATCAACTTTTTCACTAAAAATTGCCTACTACCCATTCTGATTGGGTGAAAATAACAGTTGTGGAATAATCACTAAAAAAATATCTCCTTCCATCAAATGAAGTATTCGGATTGGGTGAAAATAACATGAGTGGAATAGTCATACATGAGAAACTGTTTCTTATGAGAATATTGTGTTTGTTATGTGAAATTTATAAGAGAATGTACATTAATATAAAATGCTTAAAGGGAATTGCTACATAGATAATTTTACTAAGCGTAGTTTTCAATCTTTTGTTTCTGGCTGAATGAATAAAATAACAAGTAGTGGGTGTAACCAAGATAAATTTTAATGAATTATTACATACTTGTTGTGTTATACATTTCATTATTGTGACATTTAGATACGTGGCTCATTTCATACTCATTTCAAATTTATTTATATAAACTAGGTCATTATTATCATAAAGATATTAAAGCAGAAACAAACAATATGTAAGTCAAACTCCTTGAAGTTGAAAGGACGTCAGCCTGGAATGTATAGCTGGTTGCATAGAATTAAGTGTCGTCTTGGTTACATTAACGGTCGTGGAACTTGTAACCTTGTCCCTTAAAGAGCTATGAAACTAATAATGATGCATACATACGTTCGTATTTCAGACTTTATTAGTCATTATTATGCAATCTACCATTACCATTTGATGGTATTGTGATTTTAATAAGGGTATTGGTAATGATTCTTACACTTTTAACTCAACCTTTAATTATTTTCGCTGTAAGTACATTATAACTTTCGAAGAGGTATGAACTGAGGCCGAGTTTGCGGAGCTGAAGTACATTTTACCGAGAATAGTTGTATTACGTATTTATATTCCCAGTCGCTTATTATTTTCCCCGTGTTAGTGAGATGAAACGAGACTTTTATTTTTCTCATATTGTCTCATTTTAAATGTAAAATATTTTATTTCGTCTCGATTATTTCTCGTCTCGAATATTATTATCTCATTTCGGAGTTGAATCTCGCCATCGTTCACAGGTTTCCCAACCTAAGGAAATTTCCCTAAATCTAGGAAAATTGAATATTTTTTGAAAAATTAGGAATAAAATATATATATTAAGGGAAAAATCAAATTTTAAAAATTCAGGTTTCTGTTTTTTGCTTTTTAATGGTACTCTTAGATGGTGTATGTAATTTTTAGGTTACCAATTCAAATCTTTCAGTTGTTGATGCTTTTTAAGACTTTCATTCTTAGATTATCTAGTTTTATATTGCATGTTTCTATTGTACAAATTATTTCTTATTCGCTGATTCTACGTATAGGTCCAACGGATACTTGTTTATTTTTCTATTTCGGCGGCGTAGAAATTTAATTTCTACCTTGTAAATCAAGTCATAAAAGATGTCACATTTAAGACGTTTGCGGAAAAATAATTTTAAAAGATTGAGAAATCTCGACAAAATTATTGAAATTCGAGAATATCGATACTATATTGTGGTCTCGAAGCTTTGTTTTTAAAATAGTTCTCGACTTGCCTGTGACGAGATATTTCGAGATGAGACGAGCGAGATTCGAGAAATATTTCATCGAGCAAAAAATCTAATAAGCATTACAGGAAGGAAAAATTAAATATTTTATATCGGTCTGACTTTGACAGCTTAGAATGCTTAGAAGTTTGAAGTATATTGAAATTCTTATACATTTAACAATTAAATATCCATTACAAGATGTAGATGAAATTCGAGAGTGAGAATATAACAACTTACTAACGACCCTAAGTACTTTATTACTAACTTCTGCTTCTGACAAGTTTGCTTACATTAATAACTCTGAAATTGAAATTGCAGTCGCTTGTAGACTTATACGTTTTTTCAAGATTTAGATATCTTAATTAAGATACGAGAAAATGTTTACAGTTGACGATAACGCAATGTCTATAAAATTGCTTAATTGTTATAATCACCATTGTTACTGGTGTCAGTAACATTTTATTATTGAAATCAATGTTTTACTGTTGTAAAATGTAAATTGTTGTCAATGAATTATCACATTAAATATATTTTAATTTTAATTAAGACTATTTGTTATTGAATTAAAAATAATGGGGTCATCCAAACAAAACAATGCATGCTTATAGCAATATAAAATATCCTAAAATAAAATAATTTTCATTAATAATTTTCTTAAAAGATATTCTCGTCCTATTTTGTATTAAGTGCTCGAAGTTTGTGTCACTTTTCCGACGAGGCTTGCCGAGTCAAAAAAAAAATTGAAATGCACTAAAAACATTTCGCGCACAAAATACAAAAATTATAATATTTTTACTTATCTATATAAATTGAATGAAGAAATGTTTTCCATCATCGTGAGAAACCGTTTTCCAAAAGCGTGAAAGAACGTTTTCCCAGATACTTCGCTCACGGTGTCAAGGTAACATAACAACTGTGAAAAAATTACCTACTTTATACATTTTTATTAGAATAAAAAAATACATTTTTGACCGAGGTTTCTGAAAACCAGAGTTTAAGCCCTGTTGAGACAAATTCTTGACTGTTTTATACTTTTAAGTATATTCTCTACATATGTCTTTGCTGATGTCAGATGGTAAACATATTATATATTAATAAATCATTCATGCACTTTGAATTGTATTAGAAGACTACTTGAAATGATATGGTAATTCAAATATTTATACAGACTTCCCAACACATCCTTTGTTGACCTATTACTATATGGAACAGTGGCGTAGATGGGGGGAGGGAGTTAGAGTTATAACCCCTCCCAAAATTGAAAAAAAGGTTAACTCATTTAGTCATCTTAGAATAAATTATTATAAAAGTCTTATAATTAGTAAGGCCTAAACCAGTGGTTCTCAATGTGGATGCCTCGGGTGTATTGTGAAATTTATCATTGTAGGTACTTTAACAATTCTTGGATCTGAGCTTATGAACAATCTTCTTCATACTGATGTCAAATGGTTGTCTAAAGAATGAGGTATTTAATCGTGTTTACGAATTAAAAGTAGAACTATCTACTCACTTTTTTGAGTGAGTATTTTTTAACGTGAGACATGGTTATTACGATTTAAAATTTGATTGACAGCAATGTATTTGCTTATCTCATTGAAAATAAAACATACGGAATGAATTTGACAGAAGTATTAAATTTTAATAATGTAAGTAATTACAAAATAAAGAACTAATAAACTAATTAACAAACAAGTAAATATAATAACGAACAATTAAACAATAATTACAATAAATTTTCAAAAAATTTTTGAATTTAATCTTTTAATTGATATAAATTTTGAGGATTTCCATCAGTACAAACTTCTGATTTTAAAGGTCACCAATAAAAAGAATCTAGATATATGTAAGATCGAGAGATCTAGACGACCATTCTACTCTTCTACCATTTTTTGTAAAGTTATTAACGATTCTTAAAATTGTTGTTGCACTTAGTGCAGGCCTGTCAGAAAATTTTGTAACCCAAAAAAAAATGTCTAATTTGTGCCATATGTTTCATTTTAAATGAGACAAGCAAATATACATTGCTGTCAATCAAATATCAAGTCGTAACCATAGATATGATAAATCCCATGTTTCACGTAAAAAATACTCACGGTATATTTTTAACCGACTTAAATATAATAATAATTATTGTCCTCAAACAATTTTCTAAATTTGTTAATATAGTATATTTTTGAGGGGTTACGAATACATTTGAAGTAAGGGTCGTACATTATTTTGATATGTATTTTCCTGTCAATTATTGCAATGAAATAATTTTGATGCGTATTCGACGGGATCGATTCTACACTATCGACCGCCTACCGTGCGGGTAAAATATTTGGCGCCCCTCAAGTGCAGATGAAAGAGTAAATAAAATTCCGGCACAGATTTTTTTTTTTCGTGCAAGGTAAAATTATATATTAATAAAAATTACATTTTTAAAGGGACGTGGAGCTTCTAAGTTTTCCCTCATTATTGTGCAAAAATAATGTACGCATGTGCTTCACCCACTTGTCATAACTTTAAATGAAAAATAATATAACAGAGCATTGTTATTTTAAAATTATTTTTATATTTTACTTATTATTTATTAAATCATTTGAGAAAATTTAAAAATAATATTTATTTTTTGTGATCTGTACGTACATCAGAATCGGCCCTGCGTATTGATTACTTCCATTTATTGTATACCCATTGCGACTAGATTTATGTCTCTGTGCGCGATCTAGCAAGATGCAACAACTCTCTCTGTAGCCGCTGGTCAGCGACTGACCTTGAGCGTGTTTAGCAACACCTTGCACGCATGTTGCATGTAACACTTTTACCACTGGCGCTCACCTACTCTCCGCTCATACGTGGCTGTTACGTCACCAGTGTGAGTGTGACCATTCTTCCATGCCACGCTACGGGGATTCATCTGTTCGCTGGGACTGGGATATTGTGTAGGTTAAGATCGATCTAGCAATCTACAAAATAGGTCAACTTCAATATTAGTAGAGGTGATGCTTTTTCGTAAGGGTAAACGCTTTTTACTAATAAAATAATACATAATGTAAACATTTAATTGGGACAATTTTTTGCATAATTAATATAGTAGCAGTGGCTGGTTTTTAGAGAGAACCAGACATTTCTTGCGTTAAATTAATCAAGATCTGTCGCAAAAACTTTTGTATCACGGTGATATAGATATCGGAAAGAATTCACTATAACGTGCGATTTCCTTCATAAATAAAGTAAGGACCAATTCTTCGGTATTCAGGAGGCCTGTTATCGCCCATTTTTTTTTTGATTGACACACTTTCTGTTGCTTTGAAGTTGTCAACCCTCAACAGAACAAATTTTCGGTGGGTAACTAAATCCCGAGGGGAGATTTAGTAACGAGTATGAAACGCACACCGCACCGATTCAGTAGTTTTTTTTTTTCGAAAAGTAAGTTTCGATGGCAAAAGTGCGTTGCTTTTTGGTTCGACATACCCTCCCTTCACAATTACCTATTGAAAGTAGGGAGGTTACTGTGCCCCACCTGTATAAATATACCTGTCGCAGGTAGTAAACATAACAGTGGCTGGTTTTTACGGAGGGTGATTTTCAACTAATATGGTTAATCTATTACTTTCTATTCATAATTTTCTTAAAAGATATTCCCACTTTGGATTTTGTGTGATGTCATGAATCAAAAACTCACACAAAGACATATCTAACACAAACACATAAGATGATACAATACGAAGATCAAATGTAAAGTTAAACGTCAGAGTAAACTAACCCTAAAAGTCACAGGAAATGTATGCAATGTATTCTAATCGTTTTTGTTGTGTGAAAATATTTTATTAGTTCATAACTATAGATTTGTAGTTTAATTAAAATTATATGTAAACGAGAAAATATAAAGTACCTTAGTTTATATATCGTCCGCAAGAGTGAGCTTAACATTTGGGCAAATGACATTCTATTATAATTTGAAATCGAAGTTTGTTTTTAAAAAAACTATATCTACAAACAATGTACACAAATGGCATAAAAATATTATTTTCTTATATTGTAAGCGGTAGAGTTTTAAGGAAAAAAATAAAATGGAAAAGTGGGATCACCCCATTATTTTAGGGCAAGAATTATAGTTCTTTACAATTTTTTTTTAGAATTTAATATTAGTTCGCATAATTGGGACAGCTGCTTAATTGGGCTAAAATGAATTAGTTTTCATCAGATTCGATTGTGTATTACTTTGTCGCAGTGGCGTAGGCAAGGGGGGGGTTTACGGGTCCGTACCCCCTCCTTGACGAATTTAAAATAAAATATTCATATATATATCCATTTATTTACATTTTCTTAATAAATAAATAGATATACATACCTATGTATTAAGTGACCTAAACTAATTTTGAACCCCCCCCTTCCAAAATTCCTGGCTACGCCACTGCTTTGTCGTGTACAAAGATCTTTGTTTTGGATATTGTATAGCCTAAGATCATTACCATATTTGTTAAGAGTCATAGATCGTTAAATGTCTACAATAAAATATAAAGTAGGTCAACAAGATTTAATATTCCAAAACTAGTTACTTTGTGTATGTATAAAGCAATAAATAAATTACTCATTACTTGTTACCCATTGCTGGGTGTGCCAGATCTACTTTATCACAAATATCGGTAAAGAATTAAACCCTAGATGGCGTCATGGTCATTTTACCTACTTGATATTTTACCTATATCCTATACAGGTGACAAATGAAACTATTTAAGCATCTCGAGAACTATAAGAGATACAAAGTCGGTTAAATTAGACAAAAGTTGCCACATGTGGAGATCATTTTGTACATGTTTTTGTTTTTCCCAAAAAATGCACAGGTGACTAGATATAAAGAAAAATGTAATTTTTTTAATTTTTGCTTATAACTTTTTGTCAATACAAAAAATATTTTAACTTGCATATTATTCAGGCAGTTTTTACTGACGCATTTACTGCAGTACTCAATTTTTTTCTTTCTCATACCGTTTTCGAGTGGTTTATCTGTCAAATTAGGTGCGTTAATTTATTTTTATAATTATTTGTTATTTTTTTTTTGTCAAGTTACGCAAAAAAATATAGCAGTTTTATTTTCTTTTTATTTTTTAAATTTAAAATTAATTTAGTTAATATTATTCACTTCAACACTAATTTCAAATAATAATAAAAATAAACTAACGCAACTAACTTGACAAATAAACCGTTAAACATTTGTTATTTTTTGTCACAGTTCCATGGCTACCGCTATTTTTGGAGTGATTTGCGTTTCATACTTAATTTCTGAGCTTATAAGGCACGCAAAATTATTTTTGCTCATTGATTTAGATGGAAATTTTTATGTTCCACAAATGTTGTTTGAAGCTTTTTTACCTAAAATAATTAGGGAAGAAAGAAATTACGAAAATATGATTTTATATGTTAAATCCTATGTTTGGCTGTTCGAGTCACCAACCTGTATTCAAAATCTTATAAAAGTAGACACATACACAATTACAGAATTATTCGTTACCCTTTTTAACACATCTCATAATTTTGTGTTCCTTGTGACATTATCGTTTATACAATATGAATTCATTGTTTTGAGATTTGTTATAAAACGAATGAATTTGAAGCGTATACATTTTATCCTCCACACATGTTATATTGCTTGACATTGTACCTTGCACACCTTTTATCCTCCACACTTTTAATCCACGAAAAAAGTTATCTTACGCACATTTTATCTTCCAAATCATTTTATCATCCACACATTTATTTAATACTGGATATTTCATCTAATTATAAGTATGTTATTTGCATGGGCAATAAAATGAATGGCAGGTACAATTACTATGTTTTTAAGATCAAACGTTGGCGAAGATAAAATGTGTGGAAAATAAAATGAATGAAAGATGTGTGTGGATGATAAAATGTGCGCAAGATAAAATGTGTGTAAGATAACTTTTCTTCGCGGATTAAAAGTGTGCACGATAAAAGGTGTGCAAGAATAAATGTTTGAAAAAAAAACAATGTCGAGCAATATAACATGTGTGGAGAATAAAATGTATACGCCCATTGAAACCTTAAAGCAGGGCTTTTTAGTTTGTTAATTTACGATTTCCAAAGTTCTGTCTAGACTCTAGAGTATTAAACTGAAACTCGTACTCATTGCTACTACTGGAATCTGGGGCAAGAATTTCATATGTTTCGTTGATAAACGTAATTTCACAAGTGCAGTTTTTTTTGCGGTGAGCTACTAGTTAATGTACATGAATGAAATAGTGATATAACAATTTTATCAAAGAATTTAGAGGTGTTGAAAGCATTTCAGAATTACATTTATGCATTATTAATATTCCATCTTGAGAAATAGTATTAGTTTGTTAATTACTAGTCAGTTAACACAATTTTTTGTTGGGAAATTTTGAGGTGACGGCATGTGAATTGCACATTACACTAGTTAAAAAAATCAGCGCTTTTATTTGACCTATCTATTATTATTATTATTACTTTAAGTGCTTCCTTTTCATCATACTTTTCATTTTACTTATATTTAAAGTAAAATGAATGGAACCGATAGTTTTTATAAGTAGAAGAAACGACAATTATTTCGGACAACTTCTGAAATATCTCTAAAAATATGTGCTATTCCTTCAAGCTAGAGATAATTAAGAAAAAAATGTCCATATCATTTACATCTTCAATTTAATAAACGATAAATTTAAAACATTGTTGTTAACTACAAACAGATAAAATTTATCTGACTGGTAAACTCCATGGTAATAAAAACGCCTTTTTCAACAGAAATTTATCTGGCTGATAAGTAACAGCAGTAATTTCAATAAGTGGAACCATGTATTTTACTACTATTATTTCATATATTACTTGGAAAAATAGTTTACGTATGTAGTAACAACAGGGGAAGTAATTTACAAACCGCTGATGCTGTATTTTTCCGCAAATCCGAAAATATTTGAAAATATCGAATTTTTATCTCGAAAATTTTCAAATTTTATAAAATTTTGATTGTAATATTTTTCATAGAATTAGTTACGCTGATGTAAAATTTACAAACAGAATTTAATTATCTCTTTTCGTTTTGGAGATATTTGCTCTCAAAGTTTTACCTCAAAAAAGTGTATTTTTTGAGTATATTCCGAAAATGAGTAAAGATACAATCTCAACTACTTTACCATTCGAATCTACGGCAAAAGTTATATAAAGAAATGTTTTGCCCACATATATGTTCTTTGGAACGATTAGGTGAAAAATAAGAAAAACGAGAAAACCTAAATTTCAATTTTTCGACTCAAAACTTTTTGTCTCCATTTTTTTTTATTTTCTGGACTTAAGTAGATATCGATGCGCTGAATCCAAATTTTCAGACAGAATTCAATTATCTCTTCCCATTCTCGAGATATTTCAATTTGAAGTTATACCTAAAAAATCAGGTTTTTTAGGCATACCCCTTAAATGGATAGGTTTACGACTTTGGCGACCTCGCCATTCGATTCTACGGGCAAAATTACATAAGTGTACCAATTTTCAGATTTTTATCACAACAGATAGAATTTCTAGAAGGAAAAAACTGAAAATGGCCAAAAATCGAAAAAAATTTAAGGTATACCCCTTGCCATTTTTTCGATTTTCGCCGATTTCGTTTTTCCTTTCTACAAATTGTATCCTTTGGAAGAAAAATCTAAAAATTGGTACACTTATGTAATTTTGCCCGTAGAATCGATTGGAGAGGTCACCGAAATCGTAAACCTAACTTTTAAAGGGGTATACCTAAAAAACCTGTTTTTTTAGGTATTGCCAAATCTCAACTTTAAACACGAATATCTCGAGAACGGTAAGAAATAATTAAATTCGGTTTGAAAATTTTAAATCAGCGCACCGTTATTTACTTAAGTCTAGAAAATGAAAAGTTTTAGACACAAAAAGTTCCTCGGAGAAATTTTGAAATTTAGGTTTTTCCGATTTCCTTATTTTTCTCCTAATCGTTCCAAAGAACGAATATGCGGAGAAAACATTTCTTTATGTAACTTTGCCCGCAGAATCGACTGGTATAATCGCTGAGATTGTATTTCTACCCATTTTAGAGATATAGCAAAAAACCCACTTTTTTGAGGTGCAACTTTAACATCAAATATTTCAGGAATGAAAAGAGATAATTAAATTCCGCTTGAAATTTTAAAATCAGCGCGTCGAGATCTATCAATATGAACTATATCCCAAAATCAAAATTTTGGGTATAAAATTGAGTATTTTTGGAATATTTCGCGTTGGTCAACACAATTTTTGGTTTAATTTTATGAATAATGAAAGAATAATAAATATGTTTGCCTTGTCCTCGCCCGCAAAATTTATCTATGTAAGTACTTCATTTTAACATTTATAAACATTTAATTATTAGTAATATATTAGGGGGTGCCGCTGCACCCATGGCACCCACCGTGCGCACGCTTATGACTACTAGAATGTATATCAAAATCAGGGCATGTAACCGGTTAACATTAACCGTAATTCTAACCGATAATTTTGAGACCGAAAATACCGGTAATCGTTATCCAAAAAAAAAAATAAACCGGTTTTAGCGAACATTAACCTTTATTCTAATATCATTTAATGCGAACATTTTAATTTTTTTATATCTGTGTTATCTGCCTATTTGTATTTGAATGAGTCATGTCAGTTTTTACAATTTATAATTTACTGGAGTGTCATAAATGTAAGTAGTCTTTTTGTCACCATTAGGCAAGTTTACAATTGAAAAGTGATCTGCATTTTTCTGATATTACGGGAATTTTTGTGAATATTTGTTAAATAAATTGCATTGTTTTATTAGTTATATATTTTCAGATGGTAATTTTTTATTATTTTATAACCGGTTTCCAATTTAGAAAAACCGGTTTTCGAACTAAAACCGTTATTATTATAACGTTCTCTATACGGGTTATCCGTTAATCAGTATTTTTTTCGGTTACATGTTACATGCCCTGATCAAAATAATTGTAACTTGTAAGTTAATGTAATGTTTGTTTGTTGCAGAGGTCCAATGCAGTATTTCAAGCCAAGTGCGATACTGTGTATGCGCATTTTGGGGTGCAAGTATTAGAGAACTACACGTGTGTCTGTGGAAGCCGTGGGGTACGTTACGAGATCTCTGTTTACGTGGGGAACTTCTTCAAGGGCACTGTCTCAGACCTGGAATACGAACAGAGTAAGATCTTTCTACATAATAGGCATATTTACATAAAATGTGCATTATTTTTGTTATTCTTCCCTCATGGCGCATGGGGTTGTTTTTAAATTAAGTAACGCTTCAAGGGGCAGTCCAGTGGGGGTAATACGATAAAATATACTCGTAACTCAAAAATATTATTAAACTTGCTTTCTACATTTTTAGATAAAAAAAACTTTGGAATGGTTTATATAAAATTAGGTATAAACAAGTACTGCGTTATGTAATACGTATAATTAGAGGGGTAACTATTTGTTTAATCTTCAACTTACGTGAAAATTAACAGCATGAATAAACAAATATAAATAAAATTAACATTAAAAATATAAATAAAACACAAATAGACGTCAACAATAAAATAAAAAATAAATAAATAAACAAATTAAAAACACTTAAGGATCGTCACAAAAAAATGAAAATGAAAATGGTGTAACAAAAATTTAGTTGAAACTGAAAATGATTCACAAAATGCTAATTTTTTAACCAATGTTCAGAATTTTCAAATTTTGTTTTTTTATTGGAAATAAATCGTTGCTTTCAAATGGTTAAACAGAATTTAATTATATGCTTTCATTTTTTACCTTTAAATTTGTAGTATATTCCAAAAATAGGTTAATTAATTGAAAATGTGAATTAGTGTATTTAAGCTCTAGTCTATTTCTTGACTTGACTTACTGAAATTAGACCTTATTATGTGTTTGAATCAGGGCTCGTACCCCTAAAGAAAATTTTTCATTGGGCAATACCCCCAAAGAGAATTTTTTACATCAATAATAAAGCCCTGAATTGTCATTATTTTAAAGAATTATTGTACGTCCTTCCATTTTTAAGTAACTGTCCACTACCTTAAAATGGATGTGAGTTACACCCTTAAAAATATTAACACTGAAATCCTTACATAAAAGTACCTATGTATACAAATTTTCATTTCATTTTCATTCCAAAGTGTTTGCTCTAATTCTTGACTTGCTGAAACCAGAGCACATTTTGGAACATATTTAGCTGCTTTGAATTATGCTGTGGTTTTAGTGGGTCAAGAATTAGATCAATCTAAAGTGGTTGCCCTAATTCTTGGCCCGCTGAAACCTGAGCACATTCTAGAGCTGTTTTAGCTGCTCTGGATGGTGCTCTGGTTTCAGTAGGTCAAAAATTGGAGCACTCAGAATTGTTTGCTCTAGTATTTATTTGTTCTTATATATTTGATTTTGGTCATTATAAGACATTTTGCTCCCAAAATAATTTTAAAAAATCGGCGCCTGTGAACTGACATAGAGAAATATTTCTACTAATTTTAAAATTTTATACCACTTCCCTATTATAACTAAATTAAGAGGTTGCCAACCTCTATGTTGTCAAAAGCACATAATTAATTTTGTTTATTTGTAGTTCGCTGTCGGAATAGTTTTTTGGTTTTGGCATGTTAAGTACTTCTTGTAAATATGTAATTTTATGGTAGTGTCTAGCAACATTGGTTCTGATGTTTTATTTTATTTAATTTTGAATCAATCCAACAGAACTAAAAGTTAATGTCATCTCTAAATACAGTTGGTTCATCATCATTTACTGTTGGACTTATAACATCCAAACTTTATTTGGTTTTCATCAGAATTAAATTCTGTGTCGATCTGTAACATGTGTACAAATAGACATATTTTATCATTATACAAACGTGATACATAGTATATACCTTTTCCTTACTAAACACTGAATAATTTTTGAACTATTACACAAATTTATTACTGATTACAGTATTTTTTTATTTGAAATAAACTAGAAGTGTAAGGAACAACAATTAATTAATAACTTTATCTTTGATCCAATGTGGTCTACATATAATTTGTTTCCAGGAAGAGGCCTCACTCCGATGAAGTAATAACTCTGTCTCTTCCATCCCCACCACTAGACCTGGGTACGCCCCCGCGGTTACGCTACCCACTGGTCATCTTCCTCATGAGAACGGACCAGGACGACCAGGTGCATCCGGACGAAACGGTGAGATATGCAGATGGTGGGAAGTAGTTGTATGATCTATGAAGAAGTCTTTTCCAGGTTGCGCTAATCAACGTGGTGCATATCAAGGACACTGTGTGTACGCTGCCCACAAGTATCTTGGCGCAGTATTTGAAGCAGGCTAACGGACAGCTGTCGTGTTTAAAGGTCAGGGGAATGTTTGTTGTAGGAATATGTTTTATTATATGATCCGTGATTTCGTAGGTAGGGTATATATAGAAATAAATTGTGTGGTGCACTTGCCAACTAGAGTTGGAGTGGCCTAAAGGTGATGTCCGGTAAATGCCCTCTGTACTATAAATATATCATTATCAATATCTGATATAAAAGCCAATTTGGTACACCCAGTAATGGGAAATATGCCGAGATAGTTATAGTAAAAAAAAAATCATTAGTAGCCTAGATACCCGCTATTATTAACCTGTATTTAACATGAGAAATAATTTTTCAGTACCGCTTACTTGATAACTATGGTCACCTAGGTCAATAATAAATTATTATTAACCATGGTTGATAATGAAAATTGTTACTTTTAAAAAAAAACTCATGTTTTCAAATCCAAATATTGTTTTAATCATTTTAAGAAAAGTGTAAATTATGAGTTCACAATTTAAATATGCCGTCTAAAAATTAGAAATGAGGTTGATAAACTGAAACGTCAACTATAAAAACAAAGGAAATAAGAAACAAGTCAATGTTCATGTCAAATTGTTATTGTAAATACATATTTTTTTTTTTTTTGAGGAAACAACTTGGCGCTAGGTTAATAATGACATTAAGGAGTAATGAGACGTTTTATATCTTAGGAACGTTAGGAATAGAAATAAATCTTGTAGAAATAACGAGTGATTTATATTTACAAAAACGAGAAGGAAAAAAACGACTAGAAAAAGAGAAATAATATTTATAAATATTTTAAAGGGAAACTTAAAATTTTAATGATATTTTAATTTATTTAAAATAACTGTATTGTATTTTTTCCAGTATGTTTGCTAAGAATATGTTTACATAAGTGATTTATGTGTCACGCGGATCGGTCGAATTATCAAATTATCTATAAATAATCTTCGTTTGAATTGTATTGCTCCTTGTTATTGTTCGTTTTCTTGTTAAAAGGTGTTCGAAAGATTTATATTTATGTTTTATTTTTACTTATTAAAATTTAAATCAATTATGAATTTGTAGAGAACAGCAAAATTGGAAAAAAATAATGCACATATAAACGTTGTACTTCGTGACGTCATAATCTAGTTATAAATATTGACATATCTTTTCTCTCCTTAATTTTTTACTACATGTGTATATGTTTATTATTTTATAATTATTTTAATTGTATTCAGTTTGTATATTTTAAAAGTACATAGATGGCAGGACTAATCTCGGTTAAAATGCCCAGAACAATTTTGCGTTTTGAAACATTATTACAAAATTGCAATTTAACAATGAATGACACTAAATTGCCGGTAAAATTATTAACAAGTCACTGGAAATCCTGTCTCTTGCTTCATGCAAGAGAAAATGGAACAAATTATTAAAAGAAACGGAAAGCAGACAAAATTTTTAAATTAAGTATAATGAAATTTACTTTCAATATTGTGATGGGGAAGAGAAAAATATGTTTAAAAATTAGTTAATATATCGTATTTTACGTAAAGATTTCCCCAAAAAAAATTACCAAATTATGACGTGAGTAGTGGTCGTAAAAACGTATGTTTTAGCATAAATAAACACATATTCGGTAACTACGGTAACATTCTTTTTGTTTACGTTTCCTTTCTAAATATGCGAAAAGTCAGTGAGCCTTAAATTACATTACATGTCACTTACTCAAAATTGATTTTAAATTATTAGAAGTAACTAAGAAAATAATTTAATGTCTTAATAACGTTTCCTGAAGTTTTTTCATAGTGCACATAGAAGATTAACATGGGAAATCAGTTTTTTGCAATAGAAAGATAAAAAATCTGCATCAAATGTTCAAATGATAAGAATATATTTACATTAGGTCGTATTGTACTCATATAAATTAATTTTTAAATTTGGGAAATGAGGTTTTAAGAGAATCCTTTTTTTGTTTAAATCGAATCTACGATGTCTAATTTATTGCTCTATATAATGTAATTCTTTTTTATTTACATTTTATGTTATATAATATCGTTTTAAAGTATTATGCTAAAAAAAAGTCGCAAAAATTGTGACATCCGTAGGTTCTTGTGTGAAGTTATCCACGTATAGATGCCAGATCCCAAATATTGTAGTTTGGCGCGTTTGAAAGTTGGTAAAGTGGACATTCTGTATTGTAAAGCTTTTGTGTGCCACTATATTTGCAGACGATTATTCAATTTGTCAGTTTGGAAGTTAAAACATTATATTTGATGTTTGAAATGAAGTGAAGTTGGGTAAGAACCTTGATACGTTACTGGACAAGGGGGTAGTGGGGTAATTCAGCCCCGTTTTGAAGGATACAATTTTTAGTAGCAGTTTTTTTTATTATTAAAAGTCAATTTGGGGAAAAATAAAAAATACGGGTCTAACATTTTTCATTATTCTATTGATTTAAGCTAAAAATGAAAAATCGTGGAAGGACTTCATTGATTTTTTTTTATAAGAAATAGATAAAATGTCAAACTTAAAATTAAGTTACAAAATTAAAATGCAACATGATGTACATGTATTTGGTGTCATTTGATGCAGAATTTTTTGTATCTTCCTCCACACATGTTATATTGCTCGACTATATATCTTTCAAACATTCAATTTTGCACACCTTTTATCGTGCATACTTTTAATCCGCGAAAAAAATTATCTTACACACATTTTATCCTGCATACATTTTATCATCCACACATTTTATCTTCCATTCATTTTATGTTCCATACATTTTATCTTCGCCAACGTTTCATCTTTAAAACATAGTAATTATACGTTTCATTCATTTTATTGTCCATGTAATTAACATACTTATAATTAGATAAAATATTCAGTGTTAAATGTTTCAGTAAATAAAATGTCTAAAAGATAAAATTTGTGGAACATAAAATGAGTGGAACATAAAATGTGTGGATGATAAAATGATTTGGAAGATAAAATGTATATAAGATAACTTTTTTCGCGGATTAAAAGTGTGCACGATAAAAGGTGTGCAAGATTGAATGTGTACAAGATACAATGTCGAGCAATATTATATGTGTAGAGCATAAAATTTATACGTCTCTTTTTCTATTGATATCACAACCATTCTTTTTCTCTATTCTATGACTCAGTTGTTAATCTTTAACCAGTTGCTATTTTTTTTTTCTCCAATGAAAATAGGTAGCACTGGAGAAAATATCAAAACATTACTAGTAATGTTTGTTTTTATTTGTCAAAAATTTTAGGAACTGGTTAAAAATTAACCAGTTAGTTACAGAATAGGCCCCATTAAAGATTAGTATATAAAAAAAATTAAAATGACGGAAAACCTTACTCGCGAGGAACGTATATCTTTTCTTGAACAGACGCGTACTGTGTTACTATGGTAACACATTTGTTTACGTATGTTATAGGCATGCGCAAAATTGACTCATAACAGCAGTACAGTTTACATTAAATAAATGTAAACAAATTCTAAATGTGTCAGTCAACATATTTATGCATTGTCAACTTCATTAAACTTCCCCTATGTTATATAACTTCTTAGTACTACATAATCTTTGTGTATATTTGAACAAACCAAATACCCAGATAGCCAGATACATTGTCACTTCACACATACCCTACATATCCTAACAGTACTTATCTATGTACATAACCTCTTAACTTGGTTCGTATGTTTCTAGCAACTGTACTTAGCGACCGGCAACTCCACGAACTACGACGACGATACGTCCGGAGTGTCTCTAGCCCTAGCAGAGCCTGTAGGCGATGGTGAGGGTCGAACCCTGCTCTGTGAAGATGACCCGTCCAGTCCGACAGGAGGCGGTGTGTGGAAACATGCCACAGAGCAGCTTTGTGTGGTCTGTCAGTATTTTCCGTTGTCCAGAGCGCTGTTACCTTGCAGGTAAGATGATAAAAGCTGAGCTAGGTGGATATTGTATTCTAGAATATTAATTTATTCTATAGCAGTTGTTAAAGTGCAATTTTATCAACTCAAAATAGTGGATAAAGTAGCACTTTAACCGCAAGGGTAGATAAAGTAACACTTTAACAGCAAGGGTAGATAAAGTATCTTAACTTATATTTATTTGAAGTACATTTCCATAGCAACTCACACTACTGACATTTTAAAATTGTTCTCAAATAAAAATTAAATTTTTCTAATTTCAATTTCTTTAAAATCAGATATATCGCTCGTGAATTAACACTTTCCGCTTGTCGATAAAATATTATTTTATTGTCTTGTATAAAAAATAACTATTAGATATAATTTAATTACTATTATTTGCTAGGGTTATTTCTGCAGCTCTAAATTTGAAGAATGCAGCTCTGAATTCATATTTTGCAGTTGCTTTCACTTATTACTCTGTACTATTTATTATTCAAATGTGTACATAAAACAAGAATAACGGAATATATATTTTTAATTATAAGAACGCACGTTTTCCGCAATACATCTTAGTGTCGAGACTAATGAGACTGTAGAAAATTATAAATTCACATTTTTAATTAAAAATTAAAATCTTTTTACGTCTCCCAAGTTATTTCCAACACAGTTAAACATGAAAAGTTACAATTTTTAGTTTTTTACTCTAAAATTTTTCATATATAGTCAAAATAATCCAAAAATACCCATTTTGGTTCCGTATTGATAGATATCGATGCGCTGATTTCAAATTTACGAACAGAACTTAATTATCTCGTTACGTTTTTCTACGACCACTTTCAGATTTTTGCTCCCATTGTATTACAAATTAGTTTATATTTATGGGTATAAGAGAATATCTCTAAAATGGGTAAAAGTACAATCCAAACGATTATACCAGTCGATAATTTAGACAAAGTTACATAAAAAATTTTTTTCTTTGTATACAGGGTGTTTGGCGAAAGGCCGGCACCCAAAATATTTCGTTCATTTTGAAAGATACAAGAAAATGTTAAGGAGCAAAGTTAAACTAGACACAGGGACTCATAAAATGGCCGTAGTAACAATTTTGTGTCACTTCCGGTTTTAGCGGAAATTTGTCCAACTTTAATTCTAGCATAGGGAATCGGTATTTTAATATTTTTTTTCGAAATGTACATAAAATTAGCTTTACAATGATACCAAAATATCATTGTTTTACTTCAAACATTTCAAAATGGCGACATTTTATTTTTAAAATATTTACTAATAAAAATTCATAAAAAATACACCATAGTTAGTGTGGTTAGCTTGGTCAGCTATTTGAGATATTGTTACCTGAAACCAAACAAATAATGTCAAAAAATATTACATCTACCTTTCCTGGCGATGTAATGGTAAAATTTGTTACATGTGACAAATTGTGCAGAAAATGACGGCGGCCATTTTGAGAATTTTTAATTTTAATTTTGTTTGTTATATTTAGAAGGTTTTTGTATTGTGTTGATTACTGTAAGGTATTTTAAAAATTTTTTTTTTCGTTATTTACCTATAGTAGTAAGTACATAAATATGAAAATAAATTGTCGCCATTTTGAAATGGTTGAAGTAAAACTATGATATTTTGGTATCATTGCAAAGCTAATTTTATGTATATTCCGTAAAAAAATATAAAAATACCGATTCCCTATGCTAGAATTAAAGTTGGAGCCATTTCCGTTAAAACCGGAACTGACACAAAATTTGTACTAGGATCATTTTATGAGTCCCTTTGTCTAGTTTAGCTTTGCTCCTTAACATTTTTCTGTATCTCTCATAATAAACGAAATATTTTGGGTGCCGGCCTTTCGCCAAACACCCTGTATACCTTCTTTGAAACGATTTAGTGAAAAATTAGTTTTTTGCTCGGGAATTTTTTTCTCCAAAAAAAAATATATTTTGTAGAAAGTAAATATCGATGCGCTGATTCCAAATCTTCAAACAGAATTCATTTATCTCTTACCGTTTTCGAGATATTTTTACCCAAAAAATAAGGTTTTTCAAGCATAGCTCTCTAATGGCGATCTTATCAATCGATTCTACGGGGAAAATTATATAAGTGTACCAATTTTCAAATTTTTATTCCAACGGATACAATTTTTAGAAAGGAAATACTGAAATGGCCAACATGTACGTGTTAAATTTTTTCGATTTTAGATGATTTTCATTTTTTCACTCCAGAAGTTGTATCCGTCAATATTCTAATATTTTACTTTTACACTTTTCTGATTTGCGTGGTAGAATTGTAGTTGTCCATATAAATTTTAAAGATGTTAGCTCTTTTTAATGCACAACTTATCAAACATGGTAATAATAATTTTCTCATCCTTATTTCATGCACAATAATTCCATGTTGAAAAAAACCTTGTATCTAATCTGACCTGTCTTGAAAAATGTCTTATTTTTATTTTGATTGTTGTTTTGCTAGTCTTATTCGAATCTGATTAAACCTACTTAATTTATAAATTACTTCTCATAGAAGTTAACTGTGTATTAATTCTACACCACCCACCATAAAGTCATTCAGAAGTAAACAAATTTACATACTTTGTAATGGATAATAAATCCGTATGAAATATTTATTTTATTTATGCGTTATTTCAGCTAAGTATAACAATGTAAAGGTAACCAAAATTATATTTATTTTTGTTAAAAGATATTTGTGGAATGAAAACATAAACAAACCACCTTGCGGTCATAATGTCATGAATAAATTACGTACCAGACGAAAATATGTGTATTTAAAATATTTTAGGATACTCGCCAAATGTATTAATAAGAAAACTATAACACGGTCATTTACAAGTACAAATAACTAAATCAAACGTAATTTCAAGATTCTATTTTTGAAAGCAATTAGGAGAAGAAAATATGTGTAATTAAAATATTTGCTTTTTTTCTTGCATAGAATGCATGTTAAGATGTCAAACAGTTTTCGTCATATGGCTAAAATTAGTGTGCCATACACAATAAAAGTGAATATGGATTTAAATTTGTAGTTTTGAGATCTATGTGTTAATAAAATTGGAGGACAATTTGAACAGAATTTGTAAATTTATATTTTTGTTTGTTTTTGTTCTATAATTATTATTTTTCACCTTCCATTAGAATCGTCCATGGCACACTTATTTTAGCCATATTTAAATAAAACTAAATTAAACTTAAACAAGCATTTTCTTTAAAAAAATGTTATCTCAGGTTACCCAAATATTATACCTTGTGCATCACCTTTGGGATCTCGGAAACTATAACAGCTATAACTACAATTAAATAGGGGTTATTGTGTGTATCTGGGGAGTAATTTTAACCTGCCCTTCTTATCCCAAAATTTCCCATAACGCATGAGAAAATGACTGAAAATTGTATTTGATCCATTTCTTCTTCCACAAATAATTCCTACTTTCTGAGATATAACACATATTTTAAATTGAAGCCATATTTGATTTTAGGCTAAAAAAGTTTTATTTTTTCTCTTTTCCACGATATTAATATTGTACTATATTGATTTTCTAAACAAATTATGATAAATAACTTTTTGTACGAGAAAAATTCCCTTTTTGCATGAGAAACAGCGTTATCTATAAATAAACAAAAACAAATGATTATATTACAACTATAAATAACACAATTAAATATAAATTACTACAAATTTATACATAAACTGAGTTAAATCTACACAACATGAGATTTAACTTATAATAACATAATTTTCTACATTTATTAATTGTTGAAAATGTCGCTTATTAAATTCTACCCACAATTATTATATTTTTAGTAACCTTTGCCAAGTTATTTATCATAATATCTTTTAAAACTAAATCAGAATAGTACTATATTAATATTATTGTAAAGAGAAAAATGTAACAATTTTTGAGTCTAAGATCAAATACGGCTTCCATTTAAAAACTCATAAGTTTGTGTTTGTATCATATATCAAAATTGTGTGCCTGAATTTTTTTATTTGAAACATTTTTCCAGATTTTAAATGGTTTAGGAATTATTTATGGAAGAAGAATTGGACCAAAACCAGTTCTTTGCCATTTTCTCATGACTTATGGGGAATTTTGGAATATAGTATGTTCCGAAACTTAATCAAAGTAAGCACGGTTATTCTTTTCAGTTAACGGTTATCTTTACGGAACGCGGTTTCTGAAAATTTTGGTTAGTTTTAAGTGACCAGATTAACAAGATACAAGCGGCTATAGTGTAATTAGTTGGGTCAGCTTGTCACTGTAATTCAAATTGGTTCTTTGATTTTGTTTTTTTTTTTTAATATGGAGGTAAACAATTAATTGGTTTGTTTCATAATTACTTTGTATTTGTATTGTCTTTATGAAATATGAATTTTTATTTAATAGTATTAAGAAGTTATGTTTTAATGTACGAAAGAAAAAAAAATAATTAATAAAAATATTCACTGCCAAACAATACATCAATTAACCGCAGCGTTCCGAAAATTACCAGAAATTTCAGTAACCATAAAGTAATCGGTTTCGTGGTCACGGATACTTTGGTTAAGTTTCGGAACATAGTATTAACCGAAGTCGTAACTGTTAGTTTCTGAGCTCCTAATTTTGGCCGATGAAATCTGAACACTCTATATAACTGAATTGAGAATAATATTCTCTATCGAAAGCAAGTAAAAAATATATGTTTCCATTTAAAATAACAAAATTGTCCCCTCTAGTTTGAGAACAAATTAATCGGCAATAATATACCACTTAATTCAAATAGTAAACATGTAAAAAATATATATAGTTCCATTTAAAATAAGAAAGTTGTTCCCTACAGTTTGAGAACAAATTAACCAACAATAATATGCCACTTAATTGAAGTAATGTAGTTGAAGAGAAAGAAAAATATCGAATACGAATTCGAAAATATTTTAGAAATTAAAAGAAGGTGTGAAGACAATGAATGATGTAATTTTGCAATTTTAGGCATACGTGCATCTGCGCCAGCTGCTTCGACAAACTTGAACGTTGTCCAATGTGCCGCGGCCCGATCAAAAGCTACTTTTGCATCAGAGGCGAGGAGTACATGCCAATCCAACCGCCAAGCCAAAAGAACATCTCGCAGAGCCACGGGCCGCTGTACAACTGGCTGGACAGCTGGAACGACCGGCTCACAGACTTCCTAGGCTTTCAGCGGTAGCGAATTTCATAAGTGATACATTTCAGTACATAATTTATTGGTCATTTTATACTTTGACAGAACCAGAACCAAACATACAATAAACAATTATCTCACAACAATGGTATTTATTTAGTTTGGTTCTGACTTAGCGACGTAAAATATTTATAACGTAAGTTACGGATAATTTTGCTTTAAGACTCATGAAATGAGAGCTACAATGAAATTATAATAATGGAACACAGGTGTTAAACCATTAACATAGTTTATAAGTTTATCAAAGTATATAACATGGTACACTCTTATTTAAGTATATATGAACCCCATAATATCATTTGAAACGTAGAATTTCCTAGTTAATCATTAATTTGTTTCCTACTTGTAATAATGTTTTAGATTCCTTTTGTAGCAAAGCAATGTATTTATATGAATAGTCTGTGATAAAGTGTAAATAAAATGTGAATGTTTTTATATTTGTGTAGAGGCGGAGATTCAGTAGGCCTGATTTCAGAATAAACGTATGATTGAGCCGAAAATCATTATTTATTCCCATCCCTAACGGAAATTTATTATCAACAAAGCAAAAAAATAATCAATACTCAATTATGTAAGTACCTTTCATTGTTATCTATGCGGTCACAGATTTAATTTCCTATTGGAATAAATAAAAACCCAATTTACTTGAATTGCAAACAAAAACTGAATCGTAAATGTTATTATAAATCCTGAATAGACATGAATCATTTCGATCCTTTTATTTCAAAATAAAATCGAACTTGAACCATTATTTATTGGGATTTGAACACATCATTGACGTCTACGGTAGTTGACATCTTGCACAAATTTTATCTTCACTCATTTTACATTTCACCCATTTTATGTTCCACACATTTTATCTTCAAAATCATTTAACACTGAATATTTTATCTAATTATAAATATGTTAATTGTTTATGCAATGAAATGAATGAAATTAACAATTACAATATTTTATAGTTGAAAAGTTGGCGAAGATAAAATGTGTAGATCATAAAATGAATGGAAGATGAAAGGAGTGGGTGATAAAATGTGTGTAAGATAATTTTTTTCGCGGATTAAAATTGTGCACGAAGAAAGATACAATGTCGAGCAATACGCCTCAGCTTTTAGAAGTTATTAAAAAAATAATTATAATAATAAAGAGTGCTTTTTTTAATAATTAACTGATTTTGATATTTCATTGTTCTTTCAAAGCGTCGTGTTGTAAAGTCTATCACGATTTTTTTAGGCGACTACTACAGAAAATTATTCATTTCCACTTAATACAACCATTCGTTTGTCAAAAGGAACAATTGCTCACGACATATGATTAGGCAACGGAAAGAAATATTTCCATCAAAACCAATCATATTGAAGCAAAATTATTTCAATTCCATTCAAAGCCAATTAACAAGCCATGAGCCGATATTCTCTCCTTGTTATTGTTGCTGTGGTTATCACTACTGACTATTTGATAATAAACCGATTGTTTGTTTGGATATTATTGAAATAAGTGTCAAATGCATTAATTATATAATATAGTGCTCAACTAGTCAAAAAAAATTCATATCCATGCTCATATAAAATTGCGACCCTCGGCTACCTTTCGTGCCGCAAAAATTATACTCGCGTGGATATGAATGTTTTTCTGCACTCGATACACAAAATACTATTGTTTTCGTTGTTAACGAAGAAATGTTTTTGGAAAACATACATATCGGCCAAAAAATAGAAAATACAATACATTATGTGTGCGTATCGCTCGGTTTTATGAAAGAACCTCGTACAGTGAAATACAATCTACCGTATAAAAAGAAAAATAATATAGTCATACCAATTTTGCTATCTTGAGATTTTAATGGATGTGTCGGAAATACAGTTTGACTATTTTTAGCGTGATGTTTATCGGCTTGTCAGTCCGGATGTATGTGTGGATATCTAGAGCAAATTTGGGTGAATGGATTTTGATAAAATTATAATTTTTCAATAGTACAAGTTGAGCAATTGGGAGTGATAGTTTACTTTTGTTACATTTAAGTTATTTTTTTGTGAAAATTTTGAACGCTATTTCACACACATTATTTTCACCCAACTAGAATGCTTCATTTGATGGAGGAAGATAGTTTTTCAGCCATGAATTTAATCGGTAAAAGGTAAAGTTTACTCATAATTTCTGCGAAGTAACGACAATTCGGGTCAAAAATGATTTAGGGTCGATTTTTCCACCTCTGGTTAAAGTACCGGTTACCTTCATCAGTTGATGATGAAAAATAATGCATCGAAAAACTGTCGTAAGTTGTCAAAAATATACGTTATTTACTATTTTGATGCGATAATTTTCTATTAACGGATAGTTAGGGCAATCGGAAATTTAACCAGGGGTGGAAAAAGCGACGTTGTTTTTAACACTCATTTGTCTGTAATACGCAACAACTATTCGTAAATTTTACCGATTAATTCATGGCTTTTATTATATTACTTATAATAAATATTTCAAAAAATATTTGAAGAAAATTGCTTAAAATTATATAAATAACTTTTATTTGAAACATTTTTATCGATGTAGGCTACAGCTGATTTAAAAAAGGTGTGAGCGGTTAATTTAGATAAAATAATAAATAAATATAGCACAGGTAATGGATGAATAGTTTATCAGCATATTTAGATCAAGTACATGTGTACTTGACGTAAACGTATGTTATATTTATATACCAATCTCTTTACTAACAAACATCTGTTAACAACAGCATATTACAAACATTGTATAGCTCTATATGCAGATTGGTCGTTGATGCAGATACAAATGAACTTGTTATTGTCATAGTTATTTTTTTATGCCAAATATTAAAAGATTTAAATAAATTCCCCCACCCAGCAACAACTTTTGACCCGCTACGTTCAATCCCCACTCCGATTGCCATATAACCAACAAAATTTTCTACTCTGGACAAAGTTCACTATTACATTACTTATCATTCTAAATTAAGTCAATTTTTGCTTGTACATTTCACAATTAGTTCAACAAATTTAAGCAACAATGGCCCGAGTTTTAGTAGGAGTTAAAAGAGTTATTGATTATGCCGTAAAAGTAAGTAAAAATTCAATTGTTTATTAATTGCATAACTAACTGTTTGTTAATTAGATTCGCGTTAAACCCGACAAATCGGGGGTAGTAGTTGATGGCGTTAAACACTCCATGAATCCTTTCGATGAGATTGCAGTAGAGGAGGCAGTTAAGATGAAGGAAAAGAAAATCGCAGCTGAAGTTATTGCTGTCTCATGTGGCCCTACACAAGCACAAGAAACCCTCCGTACAGCCCTAGCTATGGGCGTAGATAAGGCCATTCATGTAGAAGTTGCTGGCAAGGAATACGAAACATTGCAGCCCATTCACGTCTCTAAAATCTTAGCGAAAATTGCTCAGAATGAAAAAGTTGACATGGTTATCGTTGGCAAACAGGTGAGAAGCAAAATACTGAATTTGTGGTTACAATTTAATGATTATTGGTGTTTAGGCTATTGATGATGATTCGAATCAAACTGCTCAAATGACAGCTGCTTTTCTGGACTGGCCACAAGCTACATTCGCTTCTGAGGTAAGAAATAATATTTTTGGGGAACAAATTTAACGCGGGTATGTACATTATTTCGATAAAATATAAAAAATTCCAATATTTTATTGTTTTGCATGAATAAATCTCTGATAAAGACAATTGCTCGGTAATAATTCTCCGATAAAAATAGTGTGTTCAATAGAAAAATGTAATTCGAGACCAAAATGATGACGCTTGATATTTTATTTTTTACGTGAATTAAATCTACGATACAAAGCATATTTGCTAGTTAAATTTGTTACATAGTTAAAAATTTATAAACGCTCACTAAAAATTTTTATACGTTCAGTAAAAACGCTGGAAAAAAATCATTACACGTCCAAAATGTAAATGCCCTGTAATTTTTATATATTTTCAATAAAAACTCATTTTAATGTTTTATTTTTTTGTTTATATAATATTTAAATGACCAATAAAAAATTGCTCGGTAAAAGTTATAAACGCAGAGTTAAAATAAGAAGTGCTTAATCAAAATAAGTAATTTTAGAACAAAGTAACACTGCATGAAAATATATAAATACTCTGTATTCAATAAAAATAAGACCTGCACAATAAAAATAATAAATTCTTGATTTTATAAATTATAAACACGTGATACATTTTTTTTTCGGTTATTGGTAACGGTTTTTTGAAAATATTACATTGGTTTTCGTTCCGGTTAAAATAAACAAATAAATTTCGGTTTTTATTAAGGTTTCGATTTCTTTTTTAGTTGTTTTAAGAAGGTGTAGTTACTTTAATTTTAAGTTGTGATCTAAAAATGAAAATTATGCTTCAAAATATAACTAGGTTCTAAGTTCAAGTTTTCACATTAAAGTTCGTACTTTTTTTAGCATATAAATTATTAAATGTCATATTATGTTTTCATACTACTTATTCTATTCAAAATTCAATTAATATTTAGCTAAAAGACTGTTTGAAAAATGTTTGAATAAATGAGTATTTGTTTAATTATAAATGTAAAAGATAAATAAAAAATGGAGCAAACTGTCTTCAATTTTATTATTTATTATAAAAATAAATAAAACTGATTTTCCGAATTGGTTTTCGTTATCCATATTTGAAGAAATAAAATGTTTCGATTTTCGGTAACGGTTTCATAAAATGTAAAATATCGGTGCGGTTTTCGGTTACAGTTTCGTTACGGTTTGGATCCCTGATATTATAAAGAAAATGCATATTATTATATTAGACTAGGCGAGAATAATAATATTCAGCATACAAAATATTTCATAATTTTTGAATAATGTGGAACAAATTGTATTATGCATGCGACAAAATTTATCGAGCATTTGACATTTATTATTTTCTTCATGCTTAACTTACTTAAATATAGAATATTTAAATATTGTGTTTACATTTATTTAGCGACCATTTTTTGTTATTTATTTTGAAAATTCAATAAAATATCTAGCAGTTTATTATAACCCATATTTTTGCGTAAAATGTTTCAAACTGATTTAGTTTAAGATTTTTAAACCAGACGATTAGAGTTTAAATTGGGAAACATATTTGTTATCAACTGTTAAAAGATAAATGTTTACATAATTTGAAAACAAATGTAATACATTTCAGATAGTAAAAGGAGATAAAGACATTACAGTAAAACGCGAAGTAGATGGGGGTATGGAAACAATCAAATGCAAACTTCCCGCAGTAATCAGCGCTGATTTACGTTTAAATGAGCCCCGTTATGCCACCCTGCCCAACATCATGGTAAGTTACTCTCCAGAAAATGTTTCCCTGTACTAAAACTAATGGAAAACAGAAAGCGAAGAAGAAGCCCCTTAAGAAAATGACGCCCAAGGACTTGGGAGTAGACACAGCAGCTAGAATCGAAGTCGTGAGCGTAGAAGACCCTCCAACTCGTCAAGCCGGCGTCGTTTTACCAGATGTAGACACCTTAGTAGGAAAATTGAAAGAAGCCGGTTTCGCCAAATAAGTTTATTAGCCACAAGGTATACATTTTGTTTGATATGTTGTTAACATTTGTATGAAATTCATACTCCAATTACAACTGATAAAATATATTTTTATATTACACTTAATACAAAATATAACAGTTAACAAGTGTAGTTAAAACAGTTTCGATAAATACGTTTATTCTACGATTTTTACAACAATTAATACATAGCATTGTAACAAAAATATCTTACATTCCTATTGCGTAGCAGAAAATATCTTTGGTAATTGCACATTGGAAGAATTTGAGTTCTGTTCACAATTCCAGCAAAGCGGCTAGTAGCTCGAAAATCGCAACATGATCAGTTTTAAAATAAAAACACCACTCATTACTATTTTAAATCTTTTCAAGTCTACGAAAATGTGAGAAATCTCGTTTTATTCAGGGACTCGAACCATATCTAAACTTTTACTGTACGCGAAATAAATGTTGAGCTACCGAAAGAACTTTAATCAAAAGATAAAACGCATAACAATTTTGTTAAATATTTTATCCTTAAGCTTTTATTGATTTGCGGAGTAGAATTAGCGAAGTAGCCAAATAAATTGATTATACAACCAATCAAACACAGACAGCAAATATTATCTATCGTATCATGCATGCCACTCAGTTCAACTCTTATTTCACATGACGTATCGTATAATTTGTTTAAATTTTTCAGTAAACTTTTCGTTTAGTTGGTCTCAACATTTAGTAGACTTGTTTGACTTTACTTACTTTTCTCAATGGGAGTTCTTTACTGTTATCAAAATATTATTAAAAATTTTCTCCAAATTTACAATAAAATTTTCAAGCAATTATCGTGTAATATTGCTGCACAGCTTAACTTTTATGTCAAGAACCGCAAGTATATGACTTAAAACCATAAAATAGATCAACAATATTTTTAATATAATAATGCGTTGGTTTAATAATAAATTAATTCAATTTTTAGCACAGCTCAACTCTTATTTCACGATTATAATTTTTACGAGCCGCTAATATACGATTTAAAACCATTAAAACGATTAATTTTTATTGTACTATTTTGATAAAACATAATAAACATGCTTTAATTTAATAATAAATTAAATCTATTTTTAGCACAGCTCAATTCTTATTTCATGAGCAGAATTTTCATAAACCGCAAATTTACGATTTAAAATCATCATATCGATAAATTTATGTTATGATATCAATAAAATAATATAAACATGCGTTGGTTTGATAATAAATTAACTAAATTTTTAGAACAGGTCATCTCTTATTTCACGAACACACTTTTTATGAGCTGCAAATATGCGATTTAAAACAATTAAACCGATCAATTTTTAATTTGCTATATTGATAAAATAAACATGTGTTAGTTTAATAATAAATTAATTTGATTTTTAAAATAGCTCAACTTTTATTTCACGAACATAATTTTATAAACCGCAAATATATGATTTAAAACAGTCAAACTGATAAAATAATATAAATATGCACTGGTTTCATAATAAATTAATTAATTTAATAAGTTTTAAAATTGGAAATTGTTTTACCGATGATGTTTATCTACAAAAACCGTTACTTCTTGCGAGTCCGTGATTTTATTTTAAAACTGTCAGTTCATGTTCTCACAATAATGGATGGCATAGTTACAAATAAATTAACTTAACAATATCTTCCAGTCAAATCTCTGGTTGTTGGAATGGGTTATAGGGGGACAAGGCGGTTCCAAAATTTCCCATTTCATGTCTGCGTTCTGCGCGACCACAGCCAGACTACAATACGGCACTTTTTGAATTAACTTCGTCAACTCTTGCGGACTTCTTGGCTTCTCTCCTAGCAGTTCTCTTGAACAGACATCCAAAGTGGCTGCGTGGCCTACAAATAAGATATTCCCGCCTTCTTGCTCGGTTGACGCTATGGCACTTTGCATTACGAAGGAACTTCTGAAGTAGAATTGTTCACAGCTTTCTCGATTCTCTTCCAATTCGTCAACGGACACAAATGGTTTATATCCTTTGCAGATATTGTAACCTGCGTTTGTTAATTCTTCTGCAGACATCCAATCAGGAATGCACTCTGGATACCAAACTAACCACTCGAATAATCCTGGTTCTATGTTTATTTGAATATCTTTATCTATTCCTAATCCTTTTAATAAAGAATCACAGGTTTGGATGCATCGCAAAGATGGAGAACAATACACTTTGGATATTTTTGTTTTGGCTTCTTTTAAGGCCTCTCCTAAAAGCCTGGCTTGAAGTAAGCCAACATTTGTTAAAGGCGAATCTTTGAAGAAACCTTGTGGGCCAGATTTACGCTCCGGTATTGTTTTGGGCATGTTTAAGTCTTTTCGGATGTATTTACCATCTTCGTCGAAACAATACGGAATCCAAGGACCAAATGTGAAGTCTACTCGTTCTCCATGACGCATTATGTAAATCTGTCGAGGTTCTGTACTCGGTTCTACCGCTGAAGCATTCTAAAAACAAAAATAAATTACAAATTCTTATTGCCAACAAATATTACATACCATTTTTACAAATAGGAACTATCTACAAACAATTGCGTTCTACTTAAAATTATCGTGGTTAAAATAATTTATAACCTTGGTGAAGTAACTAGTAATTATATTTAACGTTAACTATCAGTCATACTTTAATAAGTGGTGCATGACTATTTGAAATTACAGAATAAAAATCCTGATAACTTTATCTTTTTTCAGAATATATCGTCACTTATCTAAATCATGATTACAGATCAAACAGTATTTTTTATCTAAATTTTATAAAAATAAACAGGGATTCCCATCTGTTATACGAACTATGGGAATATTTATCAACTATGGGAATATTTATCAATTTATATATTTTTAATTTTATTAAAAATAAAAAATGATGTGCGTAAAATAATGAAATTTCTCAGATCGCAAAAAAGTACGAAAATGACCATATACAGTTTTTTTTTAGGTACTAACGGCTTAATGGATTTGAGGTATAATAAAATAATTATCCTAAAATTAAGAATTTCTTAGCTTTTTTGTTGATATTGTACTTTTTTAATTTAACATTTACACATAATTGTTTAAATGAAACATGTATTTGGTATTTTTTAAATTATTTAAAAGAAAGAATGTAACATTTGTCACTATTAGCGTTGATGCATAGATCAACTTTAGTTTCCAGCACTATAAAACTGAAATATTCGTTAGTGCACAAAAAAAAAATAAACCAGCAAATATTGAAATATGAATATACCTATAAATATATTTATAGGTATATTGAAATATGACTCTCAAAATCGTACAAAACCAAACATCTAATTACATATTTTTGCTATGGATATTTTTGCAGTACATTTAAAAATTTACTCTACGAATATATTTTATAATTTCTATGAATATTTCAAACAGGTGAATATGAACTTTAATAAGCTGTGTGTAAAGACTATTTTCCTTTGCATTTTTTCTACTCAATCTATGTTTGTTTTATTAGACTTGCGCATAAGAGACTTACGGCGTTATGGCGCAAATAAAGTTCACAAATATATGGGAAAAATCAACTTTTTATTCTGTAATTTCAATCATTTTAAATTTACGAATTTAATATTTATTAATGGAGTTTTCCCCTCTTCATGTAATAATATTAGACACGTATTTTTTTTTAAATGTGCGTAATAATACACGAAAAATAAATTAAAACAGATTTAATATGACGTCGTTATGCGAACGATAAGTGAGAGAAAGATAACTAGTATTTTGTATGAGAAGTGAGACAGAAACTAGGCAGAAGTAGAGGTGGTATAATTTCAGTGAAGATAAACTTCGTGGTCCGTTCTGGTTATTACGTCAGACGGAGACGCCCCTTTTTAATTTTCAAAGTATATAATAATTTTTTATCATAATACTCTAACTCAAGTTTTAATTTACAATATAAATTTCTTTAAAATACGTCATCTTACCTCAGCATCTTCATTTTCCGTGACAATATCATTAATAGCATCCTTCAAATCTTTTAAATTCTCATACGTGGCATCACTGACAATCTCACTCCCGTCCACTCCCTCCGGTTCCTTCTTCTCTTCCTTATGTCTACTGTGTTGCGAAGCTACACTGGCTCTATGTGTCAACCTAGTTTGATCTGACAACGTGTTGAGCGACACTTTCCTGTGTACGGTCCACGCGTCTGATTCAGCGGTCCTCTCGGTATAGTTCTCCGGGAGAAGGCCTAGCATGCCTGTCAGCCAAGAAGTTCCTTCTACCCAGCCATCAGGCGAGGCGGCTAGCGCGTCGCCGGATATGTAGACGTAGTCGCCGGTACGGAGTTCCAGTTCGTCGTTTTCAACGGGGATGTAGGGATGGACTACCTGGAGGTTTATAATTGTAAGGTTTATTATAATTTGGATATTTAGAAGTGCAGAAAGTAAGAGTAGATTTACTACCAAATTTGCAGAATTTACAATACTTTGAAGTACGAATTGAAATTCAATTGGCATCTATTGCAACAATTTGAAATGTACAATATTTATTATTTTACTCCAGATATTGATTAAATTTGATTATTGCTCTTCCATAATTACTAATCTTCAAATTTAAAATGAAAAACATGATATCTCAGATCTCAATTGATACCACTATCATTGATTATACATAATTAAATTTAAAAAAAAAGTGATAAGGCTATTGAAAAGAGCCAACAAAGTGGCTGACATCTGGTGGCAAAAAAAATAGTAGAGAACTTACTAGTTGCCTTTTGGCCTTATGTCTATATTTTATGTCATTGAAAAGATAAAAAAAATCTCTACTTAACGGTCGCTCAGCCATCTTTGAGACCCATATGAAAATTGATTGTTGATATCAATTTCTCTAAACCGGTATGAGATATAGAAATTTTGAATACTGCTGTGATTTTGTCGTTAAAAAGTGCCTGATTAATGTGCAAGTTAAAATATTATTGTATTGAAATAAAAAATTTAAACCCAAAAAACGAAAATTGAAAAATTTACATTTTTGTTTATATTTAGCCATCTGGACATTTTTTGGGAATAATAAACAGGTATAAAGTGACCCCCAGATGAGGCAACTTTTGTCTAATATAACCAATTTCGTATATCTTATACTTCTCGAGAACCCCATGCTTAAAAGTTTTATTGGTAACAAGTAGTTCTAATAAGCTTTCTTATTAGATTCTTAAATGTTTATTTCATCCCTATTACAATATGTAAAGTGCTTTAATTAAAAGTAATGTCTTATAATTTAAAAGCAGGCCTAAATGTGATTTTATTTTAAAAGAGCGTTCGTAATATGATCTATCTTTAATACGTCATTGAAGTCATAAAAATTTTGGGTCATTTGAAATATTAATGAGTGACAATTTTTGAAATATTGCTATATTTTAAAATTTCATAAACCAAAAAATATAAATCTGTACTGTTTTAAAATAGCATATATTAGTACAACTACCAAGAAATTAAATTAGTCATACATACAAACTAAAACATCAATACTGCAGAGTAAAATTTATCAATTGGCAATTTTTAAAAGTTTTTATTTGTTCACTGATAAGAAATTATTATAGAAATTAATCATTTAAAATTATTCTGATATATTAATTGCTTATACTTTTAATTCATATTAGAATAATCAAAATTATTAAAGAAAATTAAATTTATTGTAAGTACCAAATTATTTGAAGCAACGAATAAAAGGCCTGAAATGTCCAAATATTTTTAATAAGCAAAATAAATATAGAAACAACACGTACTTTGTGAACCTGCTTCCCGTTGACCCGTGGATCCCTAGAATATAACCTAAGCTCCCAAGCTGCGGGAGTATTTGGATCTAAAGCTTCAACGAGAGCTTTCAATGGAGTGTATTGAGCACTTGGGAATTGGTAAGCGAGTGTAAGATGCAGAGATTTCACATGGGGCTCCAAACTTATTGCTGTAGAAATCAAATTATTAGTGTTTATATCGTAACAGAGTCATAAAAATAAAACGCCTAACTACCAAATCCATCCAAAATCATAATCCAACAAGCAACCTGTTAATAAAAAACAATAACAAGAAGATATTCGAAGATGCTTACATCGACTTCCTCTAGGTATACACCGAGCTGTAGTAGTGGTACACCAAGGAAAACAGGCGGTTAGCGCGTCGAAATGCTCGTAAGTATCGTTAATTACTGAAAGAAGATCGGAAAAGACCCAAATGTTAATCCTAAATACCATCAGTGTTTGTTGTTAAACCCCCAAAAAATGTGTGCAATAAGAAAAAAATATTTGGGACGTATACATTTTATCCTCCACACATATTATATTGCTCAACATTGTATCTTTCAAACATTTAAACTTGTACACCTTTTATCGTGCACACTTTTAATCCACGAAGAAAAGTTATCTTACACACATTTTATCTTGCGCACATTTTATCATCCACACATTATATCTTTCATTCATTTTATTTTCCACACATTTCATCTTCGCCAATGTTTGATCTTTAAAACATTGTAATTGTACTTGCCATTCATTTTATTGCCAATACAATTAACATACTTATAATTAGATGAAATATCCAGTATTAAATTTTTCGGAAGATAAAATGAGTGGAAGATAAAATGTATGGATGATAATATGATTTGGATGGAAGATAAAATGTGTGTAAGATAATTTTTTTCGTGGATTAAAAGTGTGGAGGATAAAAGGTATACAAGATTGAAAGTGTGCAAGGTACAATGTCAAGCAATATAATATGTGTGGAGGATAAAATGTATACGCCCCAAAAATTGTAGTGAGAAAGTTTCCTAAATGTAGTGTTGTTAAACCCAAAGAAATGTGCAGTAAAATAAGAAGAAAATGTCCCTCAATGAAGAAATAGTAAAGGGGAGAAAGATCTTACTGGCATTCGAGACTTCTTTAACATATTGCATAGCAATTCTCTTCAAGATATCAGCGTGTTGCTCAGCAACGAAATACCCCATAAAGTTGGGTGAAGTGTACGTTTCCAACTGCAGTGGTTCATTCAAAACAGCCCCTTGCCTTTCCATTATCAGCTTAAGAGCTTGTGCTAAATGAGGTGCGCACTCATCAGGTGCCTTAAAAACGCAAAAATATCCCGATAAGACTCTGCCTTGGGTCTAGTTCACACCAACATACTTTTGCTCGCAAACACCCAAATAATTGTATAAAAACTAAAAAGTTAAGTATTATTCCTTACAGAAATAATATACAATCAAAACTTTAGAGAGTTTTCAGAAATAATAAAATATATAATTTTTAGCTATTATAACATACCTAGAATAGTTATGAGTATCATTACCGCCGCAAATGTCAATTGAATTCCGTGTTCGGAAAGCGAGGATTTTAATTCATAACATCCGTGGTTTGTTCAATAGTTTATCGGTTTCACGTTAATAAATATTATTTTATAAAATTTTCTTGCGAATAACGTTTTCGTGATCAAGTCTGTATGGATTGATATATGACATTTGTTCCATGTTATGTTAAAACCGAAATACAAGAACTTGATGATTATTTAAAAGGTTTTTACACGTTTTTTATTATTAAATATAAAATCATGGTTGAGAGCTGTTATGATGACAGTTTAAATTTTTAAAAGCTACTAAAATTTTAAATTATCGGCATGAATTACTACTGAATATTAAACATCGCGAAAAAAATTGTATATGCACCTTAAGACTTATGAGAGAATGCTATTTTTTCCTAACTGCTTTGTAATTAGAGGGCAAAACATTTCTCTCCTTTGATGATATTATATTTATTCCGGAATTATACATGTCAGTTAAATTTAGTTCCCTATTAAATATATTAAATGAAATGTATTCCTTCAATTGACAATCGGAATTGTCGTTAATATTTTTTTTATTAGAATTTGTTTATTTAAATACATACTTAGTTTCCTAGCAACGACTTTACATACTAGAATAACGCATTTTTCGGAATGAAAACATCAAAAAGTTATCACTTTTATTACGATCGGAGAAAAATAACTATTATAAATATTTACATAAATGGAGAATAGTGTTTTTATTCAGACAACCATAAACTTTGGGGGCAACTCTTTGATTCGATCTCGCTAAAAATCTGTGGTTTACTTCCAATCGAAGTGATATAGGATAATTATTCTGTAATTCGTGTTTTTTTTTAACACAACGTATGAACTAATCTTTTGAATTATATTTTAAAATCACTGGGTGACATTCTCAGAAAATTTTGCAATTTAGTACCATCGTTAAAAGTTAAATATTTTATCATACCCCATACAAATTGTTGATTGTTGTAATTACATCGCTTAATAACATGTTTCTTCAAACATATGTTTATGTTTTTGAAGTGGGCAAATGTTCGCAAATATTTGTGTGCGGGCAAAAATATGTTGGTTTATAGACTATGCAGACAAATCACTGCTACCTACTTTAAAAAAAGACACTAAGGTAATGTGTGGTGTAAAGTTATGTGCCCCATTCCACCCGCAAAGCGCCAGAGACTTGTCCCAGAAACTCTGAAGTTGTTCCAGAAATGGACCAGTGGGACACGCGTATAAAATGTATTCCCTGGTTGACGTATCGTCTAATGTAGGGTCGTTCACATGTGCCAAGAGCCAGTCAGAGGCCAACTGCACTCCTCTGTTGCCTGTAGCGGCCAGAGCTTTTTCTCTACAATAAATAATGCGTTTCATATTAATCACCAGGTATGCTTCACTTCACTTACGCCCTGTGTTTCGGAAAGCCCATCTGTAACAGAATCTGTAAAGGTGTGAGGTGTTGTTTGGATATTTTTGTTGGTGTTGGGTTTCTTCTCGGTGGTAAAGCAGCCATGGTTTGTGACAGGTTATTCTAACACTTTTAATTTTGACATTTAAATGATGACGTACATATTTGTTTGGTAAGTTTGAAAAGCTTGCACCAGATGGCGGCAGCGTCTGCAAAACGCACGTGAAAGTTTGACATTTGTAGTGTGTGCTTCAGACAATTTGTTTTATATTAAATAACCATGGCTGGGGTGTTATTCGAAGATATTTTCAACGTTAAAGATATTGATCCAGAGGGGAAGAAGTTTGACAGAGGTATGTCTTGTACTTTTTGCAATATTTGCTAAGTTGTTATGTAGTTAAAATTTGAGGTTATATACCGAGCCTGCTTTTATATTATTTAATAATTATAGTTTTCAGAGCTTTCAATATAATGTTTAACTGTTATTATATAGTGCATTAAAAATACCAACATTAACTATATTATTAAAAACATATATGGTGCAATAATAAATTATTTCTTGGCGCCTAAAATGAAACATTGTAATAATTTTATGAATGTTTTAATAATTTTTATGAATCATTAACTAATACAAAATAAAAATGACCTTGTGACATAATTCTATATGTTATTGTCTTGATGGGATTGATTATTATTAATAATAACAAATATTTCGTAAGTTATGAAAATTGTATGAACCATGAATATTACGTGAAACTACATTTTTTAGTACGCTTTTAATATTTACTTATTTTTTATTATTCTAATTCGAATTTTCATTTATTGACGTAGGAATGCCAGGTATTCCAAGCAACCAGCAAAACAATTGCGTCAATAGTATATATTGTACAACAAGTATGTTATGGTATTCATTCATACGAGTATGAAATGAACATCCCAAGCGAGTTGTACACTATTCTTTTATACGACCACTATATTATTTCCTAATTAATTTATATTTTAATAATAAAAATGTGTTCATTTCATAACTTCCTAGTAACTAATTACAAAACAAAAATTAAACAATACGATTTTTGACATGATACATAAATTTATACCTTAACGTTGTCTCTGATTACCGTGGGAAATGAAAGTGTATTTACAATATAGTATGTATCCGTAGTAATAATAAACAAACAACGAGCAATTATCTTAATGTTCGTAGAAAAACATTACTATAATGAAATATTTAGTATTTCATATTTTTCATTTATTCTCCACTAGCAATAAATTTAAAATGAAATAATTTATGTGAGAATATAATACGCAGGGTACTAATACTCTATCATGACTTTATTGCCTACGATAATACTGAATATTTAGTACTGTCTTCTAAAAGTAAAATAATATTGCTCTTACTATAATGTAATGCAACTAGCAATATTTTTATGAGACTGCAACTCAATATTTTATGTAGATATAAACGTATTTTAATAGTGTAATTGGAAATTTTCTAATAAAAACAACACTGTTGTAGTAATCAAAATGACAACATGGTGTTTTTATACAACCAGAACTACAGTTCTGTTGTACAGGCTGGCAAGGTTTTCGCTTAAAATTATTGCGTTTAATTTAGCACATTACTGTTTTCATTTATGTTACCGATATTACAACATTACAAGTCAATTTCTTCTTTTATCTTACATCAGAATTTAATATTCTTGTCTTGTTAAAATAGATAATTTTAATTGTATATTTAGTAGTACAGATTGTCACAGGATCTAAAGCTTGTAATGCCTGTGATTCTGTCATTAGTTCGAAACCTGCCAATAATAGTATATTGTGCAACAAGTGCAGAAATTTGTTTATTTCCCACGAGGTACAAAAAAGAATCACACAAGGTAGAAAATAGATTATTCTGCACGAGTGACACTGTACTTTTTCTACGAGTACGATATTATATGTTACAGAATAGAAATACAAACACGAAAGCTATTTGATGTAAAGAACTATATGGCGTAGATAAATTTCCGTAGAGAAATAATATTTCTCACACTGCGCATGCGCACTTACGCAGTGTTGGTAAATGCTGTGAGAAATTATTTCTCACACTTTAACCCACGATTGTAGGAACTATGCAACTTTGTAGCTTTATATAATGTGAGAAAAATGTCAGTTTCCACAGTAGTCGTAGAAAAACATCAACTAATTTTCATATAAAAATGGCCGTTTCTATATCAGCTAAAGTAGCGGGAAGTGGAAAGTGAAGTATGGTAAAAAAAATAAAAAAGTGAGATGAGCTAAGATTTTTAGTATAGTAAAAGAACATCAGCTATTCTTCGAATTAGATTTCAATAAGAAAATAATGCCCGATCATTTACAATTTACGACTTCATTTAATATGTATTCCTAATGACAAATTTAAAATTAAACGTTGTTACAAATTTTAAAATGAATTTTTTAAACTATTTGTTTATTATAATAATTAAAACTTACTACCACAATGGTTCACTTTTATAGAGCGCGTTTGTTAAAATTTAGTCTAAGATTATAATGTAAAAGCACGCTTCTTAAAAGCGCTATTATTATAAAAATTCTTTCGTAATATGGGCCAATATTTTTAATATTATTGGCAATTTTGTTCTCATTTCAAACAAAATAATATTTTATATACAATAATGAAACAATTTTGTTCTTTGGCAGCAAAACATAACCCAATTTTTCAGCTGAGTTTAAAAACTCAACAAGCTCAATCTTTTGATTGGACTAAACCTCAGCAAGGGGGGAACAAGTAACCTCACTTTATTTCAGTTTAAAAATTTACGAATAGTTGTTGCGAAGTAACGACAACTCTGGTCAAAAATGACTCTTAAATCACTCAAGCTTCAATGTCGTGATCTAAATGACATTTTTGACACTCGTTTGTCTGTTACTACGCAACAACTATTCGTATATTTTTCCAATAAATTCATGGCTCTTATTATATTACTTATTATAGTAGAAGAGGAAGATGATGAATAATTTATTAGAGAAGATAATTAATGACAACATATACTTGAAGTATCTTAGCGAATTACGTTCATAGGGTATTTTCAATAACTAGTGATTCGGGTGAGACGAAATATTGCTCGAATCACGACCGTATCGGCTCGAAATAACTAGTCTCGGGTGAGACGACAACGATTTTAAAAACAAAGCTTCGAGACGAGAAAATAAAATTGAGATTCTCGAATTTCTGAGGTTTTAAAATTACTTTCTTCAAATATCATAAAAGTGGCATCTTTTGTGACTTGATGCACAAAAATTTCCCTAAGTATGAAAACATTATGCACAGATGGCGTGCGTAACAAACTGCAATATTCGACCTTGAAAACTCGAGACATCTCGGCGAGATTCGAGACCGAGACGAGATAATAATATTCGAGGCGAGAAGTAAACGAGACGAGATAAAATATTTTACATTTAAAATGAGACAATACGAGAAAATGAAAAATCTCGTCTCGTCTCACAGAATCTCTATCAATAACAAAAACAAAACGTTTGTGTGACAGTAAACTTAATAAACAGTAAACAAAAAAGTAACCAAGATTACTCTGTTTGTGTAAGAAATGCGACTGTTAACCTAGTGTGTACCGTCAAAACTTCATAAACATTAAACAAAAAAGTAACCAAGATCATCAGTATCCGTTAATATACCAGCTTACTGAAACCTTAACCTTGATTACTCTGATTCTGTTGCATCTACTATAACCTCGTGTGTACCGGCGTCCATCTTGAACAACGCGTGGCTGGGCCATCCCCACCTTGTAATATCTCGTCTGAAATCAATTAAAGATGGAATGAGCCGCACGCCGCTGAGATGGCACGGCGGAGGCGTGGATCGATCGAGCCGCTCCAGGACACGCGGTCAAGGTCACGCCGGTCTAGGTCACACGGAGATACGTTGCGCCCGACACGTACACGGGGTGTCGCGGACGCCACTGCAGCCCGCAGTGTGTATATGGACGCCCATGGGTGGTGGAAAAATACAGGTAGATGTGTTGTCATTGGTATTGGCATAATCACAGTTATAGTCATAGTGAGTAAGTTTAAGTAGGTAACTGCAGCGTATATGTAATTGAGTTGTAATCAGTCATTGACTTAGGAATAAGCAAAACATTAAAATTGGTTTAATTTTAATTTTGTGACTATAATTGTATTGTATTATGTATCCACACAACCTGGTTTACGCGACGTTGTCATTGTTATTGTCATAATCACAACTGCAACTGTGTTGTAATCACAATCATTGTCTTAGGAAAAAGTAAAAGATTAAAATTGGTTTAATTTTAATTCTGTGATTATGATTTTATGATTCTTACGATATGACAGTGCGCATGTCTTACAAATGTCAATGTGTATCCAATATATCCTAAAACGCCCAACGAATATATGTGGTGGGGACAACAAGGCGGAAAAATACAGGTAGAATTCATATTAAGTTTGGTTTACGCAGCGTTGTCATTGTTATTGTTATATTCACAATTACAGTCTGAGTGATTAAATTTAAGTAACTGCAGCGTTTATGTAACTGTGTTGTTATCACAGTCATTGTCATAGGAATAAGCAAAACATTAAAATTGGTTTCATTTTAATTTTGTGACTATGATTAGGACGAGATGACTGTGCGCATGCCTTACAAATGTCAATGGTGTATCCAATTTATCCTAAAACTATGTTCATATGAGTGCATATTATATTTTCATGTGGGTCTTGCGAGTTTTCTACTTATAAGTGATAACATTTTAACAATATTAATAAAATGGAAGTATGAAGATGTCAATTTTGACAATTCTACAATTATCAAATCACAGTCATATCAGAATTGTTGGATAAACAAATTCTTATGATTATGATAGTGATTATGATTATGACAATTACTATGACAATGTTTCATAAACCAGGCTTAACATTCAAATTGGTTTAAGCCTGGTTTATGTAGGTTATCGTAATCATTGTTGTAAACACATCACTATCATAATCAAAAGAACTGTTTATCAAATTTTTTTAATATGATTGTGATTTGATAATTACAGAATTGTCAAATTTGACAAATTTAAATTTACATTATATTAAGCCATCATACTCATAAGAATGTAAACCGTTTATCAAAAAAAAATTATATAATTGTGATTTGACAATTACTGTAGAAATTTGACTTCAAACTTGCTGTGTGCTTGTACTGTTTTTTTAAGCATGTTACTGCAGAATTATCTGTAATTTATGAAATGGGTGGAATAATTTGTCTAGTCAGAATAAGACCAATGAATAGAATTAAAAATAAAGAAAGATGCAAATAAACTCACATAAACACAATTTTAGATTATATTTAATGAAACATTTACTGATGTTATGACAAAAATTTGTTAGACAGAGACAAAACACAGCTTTCAAAAATGAAACGAATGAAACTATGCAACTACTAACCAGTAACACTGACAGATATTTTTACAGTTTCGTAAATGTTAGTTTCCCTGGTTAAAAACAGTTCAAATAAATAGTATATTGTGTTATTAAGAGTAAAAGTGATACTTTGTGTGGCGAGCATGGAAGTTTGCACGACGAGCGAAGCGAGTCGGACAATTGTATGCGAGGCACACAAAGACACTTTTACTCTGAATAACACATGCTATTTTTTCTTCAAACTTAGAAATTTTAAAAAATAAATTACTATTTGACGTTTAATATGTAGGTTACCTGTCAGTTATTCATAATTTTTAGTAACTTTATTCTTAGGTTATCTAGTTTTTATAGTGACATTTAGGGCGATATTACAGATTTCTATTGTACAAGTTACTTCTTATTGGCTATACGGCGGCGACAATATTATACGGCGCTTCTTATTGGCTATACGGCGGCGACAATGTTATACGGCAGCGACAATATTATACGGCGGCTAGAATAAAAAATTATATTACGTTGGCATAGAAATTAAACTTCAACCTTGTCAATCATGTCACAGAAGATGTCACTTTTATGACGTTTGAAGAAAAATACAGTTTACAAGTGAGTAACAAGTAATAGTTATTTATGGCATAAGTGTGTTACATTACAATACAATTACAAATAAGTCACGTGAGAAATATTTAGGATTATATTTCTTAAGTGACAGATATTGACACGTAATGATTTCAAGTGATAACCCATCTATTTATCAATCCTTTTCACGTTGCTTGATTGTTACATAATGTATCATAAAAGTGTTATTGTAATCAATGAGTTATTTGTTTTTTGTTGGTTACACATCCGCATTCAAATTGATTATTATATAAAAATATATGGAAAGAAAATTTTTGTACATTTTGTCAATTATGAAACATGGATAAAATTAATTAATTAGAATTTTGTGGTAAGACTTGTAAATATTTTTACCACCATCAAAACATGGAAGTATTGTTGGTTGCATGGCATTTTAACGAAGGTTGAGAAGTAATTCGTTTAATACTTTTGTTCTCAGATTAATTTGTTTATAATTACAAAGCACTGTCCAGATAAAATTATCTGATTTACAATTCATATTCTATGTAGGCGCGCATAAAAACCGAACAAAAGAACACCGAAAACAAGGCAAACCTGATTACCATTAATTATCCAATTTTTTTCACGCTATTCTATTTTTACCGTAGATTATATTTTAACAAGTGATATTTGAACTTCAAGGTCAGTTGATAAATACTCTGTAGCTAAGTGGAAAATGTTTAGTTTTGCCATAGGTCTGTGTAAGTGAGGATCATTCCTCAATTCATCAAAATTTACCTCAGCGCTGTTACGCAATCGACGTATAGATTTTGCACGCTGGGCGGAGCCAGCATTGCCCCGTTACTCCGCCTATGGATGTGCGTATATGCGCGGAAACTTCGCGCAGTTGCTAGCGTTTCAAACATTTACCATCATTTGTTTTGTTGAATTTTGCATCTTGTTAGCTGGATGTGTTGATAGTATTTGTTTTGTTTTTTGTGACATTTAACTATTGTTTCATTTTCAAGTGCAACAGTATGGTCAGGTATGTTCATTTGTTTTTAACTACGCATTATTTAAACATTATTGAAATTTGAAATATATTTACTTGGAAAATACCGGTATAGTATATGTAGCTAAATGAATGGCACATTCAGAAGTCATTTTTTTGAAAACTGTTGCCAAGGAACGATATTGCGTTGTTTTGCGAATTACGTATTACGTTTTGAAATATTGTTCTACTTAGAAAGTAACCAAAAATTTAACATTGTACAATACTACAATGTCCAGATGAGTAATTAAATGTTATGTAATTCAAAAAATAAATACAGAAAATTCTAGAAACAAAATCGAAACTTCTTCCTAGAATTTTGTTTTGTAATATTCATATTTCAAACTTAATTTTTCTTTAGAACAAAATATTGCAAAAAAAATATTGTGCAATAAATTAAAACAATATTTTAAATAACATATTGCATAAATATACATAAATGATTCAAAAAATAAAGTCTAATATATTTTTCGACATTTTTGTTACTTTATTATGAAACTACGTTGTAAGTTATGTTAGAACTTTATATTTGTGATATGAATTTTTGGATGCATAATATTTATAGATAAAATATTATAATTATGTGTATGTATAAATATAAACAAATATATGATAACATATGCATACATATACATGTCTATACATATGAACATAATAAATTAGTACCATCGATATAATAATAAAAAGATTAAAAATTATGGTAATAATTCGTCTACACATTCTTAATAATAATTTATTAAGTTATTATAAGAGAATTGTAAGTGCGCCTTAACTTTCGAAAAAAATGTAATCAAAAATAATTAATAAATTTATTTTATTGATTAGAGTTCTAGGATCTATAAAATAATATCGATATATGAACTTGATTCGCACTGTTACCAACTATTAAAAAATAGTTATGAAAGATTTAAATTGTCATCAACAATGATAATTAAACAGTTGTTTACCAATAAATTCTTAGAAAAATACAATTAAAAATCAAGAAAATAGTTATTTAAACTACAAGGAATGTAAATGAGTTTTACGTCCTACGTCGTAACTCGTAACATTTGAGGTAGTTATAATAAGTCCTAATAAGTTCCAAGGATGTTAAGGTTGATACTTTCCATGTTTATTATATTTTTTTCGTATCTCACATAACTCAAAAATGATTAGCCGTAAAATGTTGAAATTTTGTACCTATATTGGATTGCTATAACATCGGGTTGTACACTTTCCTTTTTTATTGCAATGGGCTGTGCCAAAAGGGCATTTTGCTCGTTTTTTAAATTTTTCGCATAACTCAAAAATGACTAGCTGTAAAATCATAAAATTTTGTTTATGGAATTGCTATAACATCTAGTTTTGCACCTCCATTTTTTGTTCCAATTGGCTTGTTCAAAAGGGCACTTTACTTTTGGCAAAAAAATTATAATTTAGTTGGCTTTTAATTTTGCTAGGAAACATTTGATTTCTTGTTATTAAATTGACAAACTGTCAGAATACGTTCCTGACTATTTCACTCATAAATTTATAAACCAATTCAAAATTCTACTTTGTTACCAAGATTTATTTCGATAAAGATAAAACACTGTCACAAAGAAAATTTCGTATTCTTTAAGTCAATAAGATGTTATATTTTACAAGTGAGTTTCGTTAAGTGAAAATTTTTGACGTTTAAAAGTGCCTAGAAACATTGTTTATCCGTGTAATTATAACGATATAAGTATGCTGTTTTTAGATAAATAAAGTAGGCCATAAGTCACTAGTGAACTAAATATATTAGCTCACTGTTTTTTGGTTCGTATCATAGTAACTACGTTATAAAATCTTCTCTACACTATTTTGTTCCTAAATGTCATTTCGAAATTCCATCTGTCAAAAATCTTATATGTATTTTATATCAATGATTAAAATGTGTTGGATAAAATGTTGTATGGCACACGTGTGTTAATTACCTAAGTCACTTGAAAAAATACCACACTCGGCCTAACGACCTCGTGAGCTAAGCTTTTTCCACGTGACTTATCTGTAATGTAACACACTTGTACCATAAATAACTATTATATACCTATCTGTCAAAGTTGTTTTTGTTCATTTATTTTTTTTTGGAAATAGTCTTCCGAATACCATTCGTGGTTAAATTTTATCCTGACAAATTTTCCGATTGCTTTACTTGAACATGTTGCTAATTTATCTCATGACATTGATCAAAAATCACTCGCTTGACAGCTCGTGATTTTTTGTGAATGTCACTCGATAAATTGCTAGGCAACCATCTCTCCTAACAATCTATAAAATTTTCCAGCAAAATTAACTACTTATATTATACAGTTTGTGCAACGAAACGCGGAACGTAGGATTTTAATTTTTGTAGAAAACATTTAATTTCTTGTTAATGAATTGACATTGACAATTCTCAGAATACATTTCGTGAGAAATATGTAGGAAATAAATGAAAACACATTTTAATAAAATTTTCGAAAGATGACTATCTCAAAGAAAAGAAAATATGTAACGAATGGAAGTTGAAGAATGATTAGCCATAGTATGATCTCACTTTCAAGTGAAATAAATTTAAATGAAATATAGCAAAAAAATTGTATAATTTAGTATATAAGGAAGTCAGTTGTCCACATGAAATATTTGTTTCTAAATAAATTTTATTTAAATCTAAAACTGGTATGGGTTTCAGAATATTGGTATTATAAATGACTTTAAAATAAATAGTTGAAGTATTGTAAAAGGTTACCTGATGATGAACGAAAGATCGAAACGCGTCGTACCTCTACTTATATCGAGTTTTGTATTTCGTGCAACATTTTAATAAAGGTTTCGAAAGATAATCTATTTCAAAGGAAAGATCGAAAATATAAAACGAATGAAAATTGAAGAATGATTAGCTGTAGTATGATCTCACTTTCAAGTGAAATAAGTTTAAATGAAATACAGCAAAAAATGTGTATAATTTATCATATAAGGAAGTCATTTCACAAGAAATATTTGTTTTTAAATAAATTTGATTTAAGTCAATTCAATACTGGTCTGGGTCTCAGAACCTTGATATTATAAATGACTCTAAAATAAATAGTTGTAGTATTGTAAAATATTTATAATATACAAAACCAAAGTTTCCGCAAATAAAGTATCCATACATCTTCCCATATTGTGAACGTGTTATGACGTCACTGTTAATAAACAAAAGAAGTCTACATCTACATATATTACGTATTAGGTTAGTAATAAAAGCAAAACAACCTGTGAATTAGCTCCGTATATAGTACTTCTGGTTTCGATTCATCTTTTTATTCTTACCTTGAACTTTGCCGGTTTGTGCCCCCCTTTCCTCCGGCCGCCCCTGGCCGCCCAGCGCCGAATCTCTTGTCTTTGTCTAACGCGCTCCGCTGCCACTTCAGTGGAAATTGCCGCAAATGTCACAAGTGACTCTGTCTTTAATTAAAAATTGGGGCGCGCTGTTAGCAGCGGTAATATTCACCGGGTTTTACACTGGAATGTTGGAATATTGGCATATTCGGATTAAGTTTTCTAGCAATAGAAACACTTCTTAAATATATATTTATATATTGCATGTGTTGTTCAGGGATACAATTTGTTGCAGCTTTGGCTTATAAACAGGAATTTCAGTTTTTCGTTCGGGATTTTTTCCAAAATTATTCTTTTTTTGGACTTATGTAAATATGTTGAAAGAAAAATGCAAAGATTGTAGTACCAGGGAATATTTAAACCTCGACTCGGAGCGGAGAGCTTTAAATTTTCTGAGAGCTATAATCTTGATTATGCCCGTGGCACACAACGTTTTATTTCATTTTAGTACTTGAAATGAATAAAAATCTTTAGATATATACTAGCGAATTCTCGGCTACGCCGAGCATTCCCTAAAGCTCCGCTGTCAGTGCAAAAAACAAATGCCGATCGACATGAAACAATTATTTAATATTTCCACGTCAGCCCTCACCGAGACCTTTCATTTGATACCAAACACCATACACTTCTGACAACTTTTTGCAAAAAACAAAAACCAATCGACATAGCACATTTTTGTCTATTCTGCACGCTAGTTCTCAACAAGACGTTTCATTTGAGACCAAACTCGACATACTTTTGAGAACTGTTTGCAGAAAACAAAAGCCGATCGGAATGGAACATTTCTGCCAATTCTGCACGCTAGCCCTCAATGAGATCTTTTATTCGATACCAAACACGACATATTTCTGACAACTTGTTGCATAAAACAAAAGCCGATCGACATAGACCATTTTTGTCAATTCTCTACTCGAGCCCTTATCGAGCCCTTTCATTTGATACCAAACACAACATACTTCTGATATCTTTTTGCATAAAACAAAAGTCAATCGAGATGGAATATTTTTGAAATTTCTACAGGCTAGCCCACACCGAGAACTTTCATTTGATACCAACCATTATAAACTTTTGAAAACTTTGTGTAAAAAGAAAAGCAGACCGTAATGGATCATTTTTGTCAATTCTGCATGCTAGCCCTCAACTAGACCTTTCTTTTGAGACTATACTCGTCATATTTCTGAGAACTTTTCGCAAAAAACAAAAGCCGATCAAGATTTAGCAATTTTGTTAATTTTTCACGCTAACCCTCATCGAGACCTTTATTTTGATACTAACCACCACGTACTTCTGACAACTATTTGTGAAAAACAAAAGCCGATTGGCATGGAACATTTTTGTCAATTCTGCACGCTAGCCCTCAACGAAACCTTTCATTTGACATCAAACACCACACACTTCTAAAAACTTTTTGCAAATAAAAAAAGGCGATTGACATGGCACATTTTTGTCAACTCTGCACGTTAGCCCTCAACGAGACCTTTCATTTGAGACCAAACTCGACATACCTTTGAGAACTTTTTGCAGAAAACAAAAGCCGATCGGAATGGAACATTTTTGTCAATTCTGCTTGCTAGCCCTCAACGAAACCTTTCATTTGATACCAAACACGACATACTTCTGACAACTTTTTGCATAAAACAAAAGCCGATCGACATGGAACATTTTTGTCAATTCTGCAGGCTAGCCCTCAACGAGACCTTTCATTTGAGACCAAACTCGACATACCTTTAGGAAATTTTTGCAAAAAACAAAAGCCGATCAACTTTGACCTTTATTGTTCATTCTACACGCCAGCCCTTATCGAGCCCTTTCATTTGATACTAAACACCACATACTTCTCACAACTTTTTCCAAACAACATTTTTCTGACAACATTTTGCAAAAAACAAATTCTAATTTACGTAGAACATTTTTGTCATTCGTTTCCTTAAAACCCAAAGACAACCTACTTCTAACAACTTTTTCCGAAAAACAAACGCAGATCGACATGACACATTTTTTTGTCATTTCAAAACCGGCCATTATGGTTTTCTTTGTTTTGATATCAAACACAGCAAAGTGTTCCATTTAATTAGGTATATTTGATTTTTATTTAGTTACTTCATAATTTGGCAACACTGTTTGTATTAAAAAATAGTAGTTAATTTTTAAATTTATAAATTAATATTGTCAACCCTAATACAACTGCCACCGTTGTCAGTAAAGTTAGGTTAGGAATATTTGGTTTTCATTTAGTTACTTCATCACACATTTGGCAACATTGACTTTTGACAATGGAAACCTCAAAATTATTATTATTTAAATACGTTATGTTTTAAACTTAAATTAGTTGTAACACCTTTGCTCAAGACTATAATACATGATACTGTATTTACTTCTTTAATATTAATGTTCTATAAAAAGTTATAATCGTTTAAAGTTCATAGACAGATTGTCAAAAGTGACAGATGACCTCGTGACTCTTTTTAAATTTAGACATGGCTACTAGGATACATTGTTTCAAGTTATTAATTTTGCACAGTTTTTATTTTTTTACACAAGAACCACTCACAGTAAAAATATGAGACCCCCAAAAGGCACAACTAAACATTATTCCCTGCAATCTAAAAAAAAAATTACAACAATCCCTTTCATGGTTCAGGCAGTTAGGCTTGTGACAAAATTTGGCGATCGTCATGATGAAAATAAATAAACATCACGACACATGCCTTTTTAGTATATAGGAAATACGTTATGTTTTAAACTTAAATTAATTGTAACACCTTTGCTCGAGACTATAATACATGATACTGTATTTACTTCTTTAATATTAATGTTCTATAAAAAGTTATAATCGTTTAAAGTTCATAGACAGATTGTCAAAAGTGACAGATGACCTCGTGACTCTTTTTAAATTTAGACATGGCTACTAGGATCCATTGTTTCAAGTTATTAATTTTGCACAGTTTTTATTTTTTTACACAAGAACCACTCACAGTAAAAATATGAGACCCCCAAAAGGCACAACTACACATTATTCCCTGCAACCTAAAAAAAAATTACAACAATACCTTTCATGGTTCAGGCAGTTTGGCTTGTGACAAAGTTTGGCGATCGTCATGATGAAAATAAATGAACATCACAGACACATGCCTTTTAGTATATAGGACTAGCGAATTCTCGGCTACGCCGAGCATTCCCTAGAGCTCCGCTGTCAGTACAAAAAACAAATGCCGATCGACATGAAACAATTATTTAATATTTCCACGTCAGCCCTCACCGAGACCTTTCATTTGATACCAAACACCATACACTTCTGACAACTTTTTGCAAAAAACAAAAACCAATCGACATAGCACATTTTTGTCTATTCTGCACGCTAGTTCTCAACAAGACGTTTCATTTGAGACCAAACTCGACATACTTCTGAGAACTGTTTGCAGAAAACAAAAGCCGATCGGAATGGAACATTTCTGCCAATTCTGCACGCTAGCCCTCAATGAGATCTTTTATTCGATACCAAACACGACATATTTCTGACAACTTGTTGCATAAAACAAAAGCCGATCGACATAGACCATTTTTGTCAATTCTCTACTCGAGCCCTTATCGAGCCCTTTCATTTGATACCAAACACAACATTCTTCTGATATCTTTTTGCATAAAACAAAAGTCAATCGACATGGAATATTTTTGAAATTTCTACAGGCTAGCCCACACCGAGAACTTTCATTTGATACCAAACATTATAAACTTTTGAAAACTTTGTGTAAAAAGAAAAGCAGACCGTAATGGATCATTTTTGTCAATTCTGCATGCTAGCCCTCAACGAGACCTTTCTTTTGAGACTATACTCGCCATATTTCTGAGAACTTTTCGCAAAAAACAAAAGCCGATCAAGATTTAGCAATTTTGTTAATTTTTCACGCTAACCCTCATCGAGACCTTTATTTTGATACTAACCACCACGTACTTCTAACAACTATTTGTGAAAAACAAAAGCCGATTGGCATGGAACATTTTTGTCAATTATGCACGCTAGCCCTCAACGAAACCTTTCATTTGACATCAAACACCACACACTTCTGACAACTTTTTGCAAATAACAAAAGGCGATTGACATGGCACATTTTTGTCAACTCTGCACGTTAGCCCTCAACGAGACCTTTCATTTGAGACCAAACTCGACATACCTTTGATAACTTTTTGCAGAAAACAAAAGCCGATCGGAATGGAACATTTTTGTCAATTCTGCTTGCTAGCCCTCAACGAAACCTTTCATTTGATACCAAACACGACATACTTCTGACAACTTTTTGCATAAAACAAAAGCCGATCGACATGGAACATTTTTGTCAATTCTGCAGGCTAGCCCTCAACGAGACCTTTCATTTGAGACCAAACTCGACATACCTTTAGGAAATTTTTGCAAAAAACAAAAGCCGATCAACTTTGACCTTTATTGTTCATTCTACACGCCAGCCCTTATCGAGCCCTTTCATTTGATACTAAACACCACATACTTCTCACAACTTTTTCCAAACAACATTTTTCTGACAACATTTTGCAAAAAACAAATTCTAATTTACGTAGAACATTTTTGTCATTCGTTTCCTTAAAACCCAAAGACAACCTACTTCTAACAACTTTTTCCGAAAAACAAACGCAGATCGACATCACACATTTTTTTGTCATTTCAAAACCGGCCATTATGGTTTTCTTTGTTTTGATATCAAACACAGCAAAGTGTTCCATTTAATTAGGTATATTTGATTTTTATTTAGTTACTTCATAATTTGGCAACACTGTTTGTATTAAAAAATAGTAGTTAATTTTTAAATTTATAAATTAATATTGTCAACCCTAATACAACTGCCACCGTTGTCAGTAAAGTTAGGTTAGGAATATTTGGTTTTCATTTAGTTACTTCATCACACATTTGGCAACATTGACTTTTGACAATGGAAACGTCAAAATTATTATTATTTAAATACGTTATGTTTTAAACTTAAATTAGTTGTAACACCTTTGCTCAAGACTATTATACATGATACTGTATTTACTTCTTTAATATCAATGTTCTATAAAAAGTTATAATCGTTTAAAGTTCATAGACAGATTGTCAAAAGCGACAGATGACCTCGTGACTCTTCTTAAATTTAGACATGGCTACTAGGATCCATTGTTTCAAGTTATTAATTTTGCACAGTTTTTATTTTTTTACACAAGAACCACTCACAGTAAAAATATGAGACCCCCAAAAGGCACAACTACACATTATTCCCTGCAATCTAAAAAAAAATTTACAACAATCCCTTCATGGTTCAGGCAGTTAGGCTTGTGACAAAATTTGGCGATCGTCATGATGAAAATAAATAAACATCACGACACATGCCTTTTTAGTATATAGGAAATACGTTATGTTTTAAACTTAAATTAATTGTAACACCTTTGCTCGAGACTATAATACATGATACTGTATTTACTTCTTTAATATTAATGTTCTATAAAAAGTTATAATCGTTTAAAGTTCATAGACAGATTGTCAAAAGTGACAGATGACCTCGTGACTCTTTTTAAATTTAGACATGGCTACTAGGATCCATTGTTTCAAGTTATTAATTTTGCACAGTTTTTATTTTTTTACACAAGAACCACTCACAGTAAAAATATGAGACCCCCAAAAGGCACAACTACACATTATTCCCTGCAACCTAAAAAAAAATTACAACAATACCTTTCATGGTTCAGGCAGTTTGGCTTGTGACAAAGTTTGGCGATCGTCATGATGAAAATAAATGAACATCACGGACACATGCCTTTTAGTATATAGGATTCCATGCTGTGGTTTCTTTATAGATAGTTGGCATTGTTAGATTGGTCTTAAACAATTTTAATATAATCGAAATGTCACTGGCCCGTATTACGAGCTCACTTTTATAATAAAATCGCGATTTTAACGCTCACTTTTACATCATAATCTTATGTAAAATCGAGCGTTAAAATCACGATATCATTATAAAAGTGAGCTAGTTCGCTTTTATAATAAAATCACAATTTTAACGCTCGTGTTTACATAAGATTTTAATATAAAAGCGAGCGTTAAAATCGCGATTTTATTATAAAAGTGAGCTCTTAATACGGGCCACTGTCAAATATATATATGGAACACCACGTACTGATTATTGTGACAAAATATTAATGGAATTTGGGGCTGCACAGACCAGGTTGGTCATGTACATTATGTCGTATATTAATTGTGGAATTATTTAAAAAAACTGATGTACCATGTTAATCTCCTATGTGCGTCTTAAAAAGAAACTCAGTGTAGAAAATGTTTTGGCATTCTATTAAAATAATTTGGTTATTGATCTTAGAAAGGAGATGACAAAGATGAAAGAAATGAGATTTTAAAAATTACTAGATTGCTACGATGTGATACGAAAAGATAGGAAGGATACTCTGGTATGTATTCTCAAACTTTGAGAGAGCCATTCCAATTTTTTTGACTTTAATCACTATGAATTCAGATCATGTGACAGGCTAAAAAAAACGGTTAATAAAAATCGGTAACCGATATTTTCAACAAAAATTGCGAACTTTAACCAAAATTTTAATCGATATTTTTAAGGCCGAAAATACTTATTTATTATTACTAAAACGTTCTTAATATGGGTTAACTGTTAACAAGTATTTTTTTCGGTTACATGCCCTGTACGAATTACAACGGAGAACGATCATTTTGGCAATTAAAATGGATATAAAATCAACTAAGGATTAGCATTCAGCAAGACATTAGATTTTTTATTTTTTTACTAGCGAAAAAAATTTGTACAAGAAACCCACACCATTTTTTTTGGACGATTTATTTGATAGAGGGGCCCCCCGAACGAGTAGTGTTAAGAAAAAAAAGCACCTATACTCTGTTCACATTAAGTTAAGATTGTGATCTGTGATTGGTTAAAATGCAAATTTGAGTATTTTCACAAGAATGCGTGAGGAAAACTTATTACAAGTGGTAACCCCTCAATGATTTAATTCACACCAATCTAAATTTTGTGTGTTTGTTTTTGTATACTCTACTTTTAAATATGTCTCTCAGATTTTATTTTGCAATTGGGGTTAATCCTTGTAGAATAATAAATAAATAAATAAATTGGTTTGGTTCGACGAGCCATCTACTCTTATCTTAACGCGAACAGAGCATAATGTTACGCGTGCATCAATCCTGAACATAACCTCCAAATGTCCGCATTCCCACCCTTAATTTATGGCGTAAACAAATTGTAAAGCACGACGTCACCGCTGTGCAGACCGGTATGCGTATTTCCAAAGCCTAGTTGGCCCCGGATCGTTACTGGCGAAACTACGCATTTATTTATATCTGGAGCGCCAGAAAGATCAATGAAGGCTCTGAACGGGCCATTAGGGCGGAAGTGGGGCTAGGTTACAATGACTGGGAAACAAGTGAATAGCTACTCAAATTCACACGAGTGGGGGGGATTTAGTTTTGCATTTTGTTCACTGGGTCACTTTTCTAATTCATAGATAAAAGAAAATATTGTTTCTATTTTGCGTCTGTTATATTCTAGTACTAGAAAATATAATATAAAACTCTTTTCATGATTATTTTGTTCGATTTTTTTTCTTACAAAATAACAATTACAAAACTCGTATAATTTATTATACCGTGAGTATCAGCTAAGATGCAATATTTTCTAATCTACATCATTAATTCTATAACATGACATCATAAATTACTGATTTATAAATAACGTAAAGTGGAATAAGTATTAATATATCTACAATCATAAATTACAATATTTTTTTGTCAATTTTTAATTTATTTGTCAAAGCATTTGTAGTTATTTGATAATTTTGATCTATTGCATGTAAATATACATTATATTTTTTTTGAAAACGATAAATTATTAATTAAACACATAAATAAATAGGAATATTGTGTTTGTGAAACGTCAGCCAGCTATTGAGATGGGGATGGCTGTGATAACGAACGTACCGTGAAAGTGTTAAATATTTCTTTATAATTTTCATTTATGTTTGCACTTGCTTAGACGTCGTCTGCATGAAATCAGATAAATTATTATAAAAGATAAATATTAAATAAATTCACGAATAATATTACATAATTATATGTTTGTTATTTTAGGTAGTGCGAAAATAAAGCAAAAATATAATACTATTAAAATATAGGTTAAATCAGTTTGACACATGAGTCCATAAAGTCAAATCTTTACATAAGAGTCTGTAAAATTTTTACTTTTACAAATTTGTATGTATATGAATGAAAAAATTATTATTAGCATAAATAAAACAAAAACAAGAACATCAAGTACCATTTTGACACACTCAGGCCGCAAACATGTCTTTCCTCTGCAAGTTCTAATAGAAATGTGGGTGCGCGATTGCCTTTTTAAAATCAGGCAACCAATGAAATTGCTAAAAGATGACCACAAGATATCGCAACAAAATTTAATCTCTTATAGCTCGCGAACGAAATAATATTTAAATGAAATATTTTCGCTGTTGCTCATTAATTTGTTTATTTTCATATTCTTCTGCAAAATGATTATATTTCGACAATGGTTTAAGACACTATTTTCCATAAGTATAAAATCACTGGTGTTACTGACTCAAAAGTGTTCAAAAGTTAGATCTGATTCAAGTGGCAAATGGAATACGCCTTACAAAAACCGATGGAATATTCATATCGATATTATCTGTCCTGTGTTCCTCAATGGAATGAAGATAATATTATTTTAAAACAATGCATAAAAAAATTTGCTTAATTTTATAATTTGTGTTTTTCATTTTGAATACAATCGATGTGTCCCCATTTTATCCAGATTCCCTAATTTCTAGCCTGTGTTCCTCACTGGAATGATTGATAAATATTATTATTTTAAAATACTGCAAACGAAATTTGTCGTTAATTTTTCAAATCCTTCTTCATTTTGACCACATTTCGTTGTGTCTTGTGTTTACATTTGCTGTCCCCATTCTATCCAGCTTCCCTAATTTCCCATTTATCTCCCATTTTCTGTAGTATCCCGACCCTACCCCAATATTCTGTCGTCAAGGGGAAGGTCGCTGGGCGTGTCCGCACCGCGCCAGCCCGACCAATCGCGAGCGCCGCAGCCGGTGACGTCACAACATGGCTGCAGCGCCAACTAGCTAGGCCGCTATGCCTACCGTTTGTTTGTTGACAGTTGAATGTCGGGCAGCGGTTTAAATGCCACGAGTGAGGGGTGCTCAAGCTTCTAACATGGGGTGAGATTCACATATACTGTTGGTTAGTAGAGGTTAGATACTTACAAGTTGTTTCTGCGCACTTTGACAGATGTGCTTTGTTGGGCAATTGTTAACAAGTGCGCACTTATTTTAGTTTCTCTATGCGTCTTTTGTTTTAAATTTAATACTATATTTCTCATCAAATTTTGAAATACTTGTATATAAAAATGTAACATAAAATACGTAAAAAAAAACAAATAATTTACAAAGTAAGTGACAATTAGGAAATTTGAAATATACCCATTATATTTATATAAAAATGTAGCGTAAAATAGAACAACTGAAAAAGAAAATAAAAAATTTACAAATAAAGTGATAATTAGAAAAATTGTTTTGTAGTTTAGTTAAATTATAGTTCTTATCAATTTCATTATTTAACTTTCAAATACCTAACATTTCAACAATACACATGTATAGGTACTGTTGAGTCAAAAACAATTAATTTGATATGTATTCGTCTTGAAATTTTAATGTCAATCTTCTCCATGTCAAAAATCGTACTAAAATTGTATTTGTATCAAAAAAATTGACAAGAACCATAGTAGGCAGAAGAAAATAAAATAAAAGTAATATATTACAAGTAAAACAAAATATTCCAAATAAAAAATAAAAAAGGCTTCAAAAAAGTCATTTTATAAAATAGTCAATTATTATTTTCCTCTGCGCATCATTTGTAAATTTCCTTTTTACAAAATAAAATAACAATATGACGAAACTCTTTTTAAATATGCTATTTACTAGTAGGTATGGATTTGTAAATAGGGTATTGGTTTTAGCGCCGATGAGAACTCTTCTTAGCGAGTTTATACTTGTGCGCAGTTTTGACAGCACATTGTTGTGCAATTGTTATTGCGCTCTCCAAATGTCAAACTGCTCAGAATTATTTTATGGTTTTTTGAAATAAGTTATAGGTTTCTAAATTTGACTTTCATTTAAAAGTTATGAATGGCGTTTTATAGGTTTATTATTGCGTATTTCGTTGACATATTGATTGGAAATATAATGGCCAGTTGCACCAATGTTACTTAAATTTTATGTATTCCTTATATGGACAATATTACATATCGGAGTAAAATTTCACATGAACTATTCAACATTGCTCTCAAAATTTTGATTAACATTATTTTGTTAAAGTGTTGCTTAAATATTTTATTTTCTATAAAAAAAATAATATTTCAAGCGTTTTTTACAATAGTAATAAATGCGCACTGTATTTATTAAATTTATATTTATTTAATATTAATTTTCCTTTTTTATTTGTGACTAGAATTGAAAATTATATTTTTTAAATCTATATCAAATTGGCATACACAAAAATTTATTACCTACATAAAATTGTAAAATACAAACAACATTTGCAAAATTTGTATTAATATAACATGATAAAGCACACCTATACATGGGAAGTAATAAAATTAAAATATATTTTTGTTTCGTCAAGTTTAAAAATTTCGATTTTATTGATAATCTGTGAAGTGTAATTTTGCTGCTTAGGCAGTATAAATATTTTTAATGCCTAATTGTAAAAAACATTTACTGCCTACGCTAGATTCCCAGAAAATCTTTTTTTTATTACATCTTTGCATAAGACGATCGTATCGCATGTAAATTAGGTGAGGATGACGTAACAAATCTCGTGATTTTTATTGATATTGATAGTCATTTTATTTTTAAAAACATAATTAATTTTCCATACAAGACTAAGCGATAATAATTGTTTGTTATATATTTATAAATTCCTGTATATTTTATGACGGAAATGACGTTCCGTGTTTTCCAATACATTTAGACTTTTTGTATTTGAAGAGGTAAGAATTAGGTTTTTGTTATTTATTTACGAAGCGCAATCGTAGTGTGACAAATTCGGTGAGTAAGTTTTTGTGGGTTGTCCTGCAGCTGTTCGCCAGTGGCGTACCGCAGGGCACAGGGGGCACGCCTGCGCACTGCCCCGCTAGCGTGCCCGTGGTCGATACTGCTCTATTGCGCAGTTATCGCTATCACCGGGTCGAATGTAAACACCCCAAACTTTTACCCAACACTATGGGAAGCTGCCATAGATTATAGAAACTATAATGCACTATAGAGGAAGTGTTAATCAAGTTTTAGGGTGAGGGGAATGAAGCTATGTGGCTCCTACAGAAATGGCAAACAATTTCGAACCAGATTTTCTCGATGTTCGATTTTTATTACCCAAAGCCTCACAAAATGGCATATTTGTAACTAAAAAAAATTTCATATAGGGTAAGTGGAGGAGAGGCGAACCGGTAGGAGATTAAGGCCGTATTTATTTGGGACATTTTAAGTAACTGGTAGATTAATCCTGTTTACTTGGCACATTTGAAGTAACCCAAAACTGACCTCGAACTGACCCAACTCACCCAGATATTTTGCTGGGTTGGTGAGTTGAACCCGTTTTCTATCTTTGTTTACACATTGCTTTCTCTTTCTATTTCTGTCAGCAGTTATATCTTTTGTAGGTTATAACAGAGAACATAAATAAATAACTGAAATTTACTGTTTAAAATTATCACCAACTTAAAAATTTAATTATTTAAATGATATCAACCCGGGAACGTTTAGGATCATTTTAGGGTTGTTTTAAAATTTCCTATATAAATACGGCCATAGAGTATAGAAACTATAGTTTACTATACAGGGAGTATTAATCAACTTTTAGGGAGAGGGGAATGAAGGCATGAAACGGAAGGGGTTTTCAAGTGGTTCCTACAGAAATGGCAGACAATTTCGAGCCAGATTTTCTCTATCTTCGATTTTTATTACCCAAAGCCTCACAAAATGGTATTATGTTTGTAGTTAAAAAAATATATATAGGTTAAGTTGAGGAGAGACGAACCGATAGGAGAGATAAACTTTTGGATTTAAAAATACAATAGAGTGATATCTGTCCTAGGGAATGTTAATTTTGTTGTTTAGAAACAGTGTAAGTAGCCACTTGAAAATTAATGCAGTCAACACTGAATAATCCAAGATTTACTTAAAAAATTGCCAAAAGAATTTGTACTTTATATACACAATTAGTTAATTACTACTTCGGTAGGTTTAAACTAATTATTTATACACTTTATAAACATGTTCATAAGACTTAACTTAACTTAAAAATGTGGTTCTATCTGTATCCAATATTAAATAATTTAGTGCTCTATGCTGAGGAGAGATGGACCAGAAGATTTTTATTGTTAAAAAGATCAATACAACGGTAAACAGGAAAAAATCATAGGCACATAGAAAGATAGATGATCTAGTTACTTTTCCACGATTTCTGAAGAATTGTTGTTTAATGGTTAATCATAGGATAATGGTAAAGAAGAAGCTGAAGATTATGAAAACGAATATGCGGGATGCAAGAAAAATTATTATATTATTTGCAGGACGAGTGTACCACATATGACAAATGACAATAATATGTTAACCAGTTCATCTCATAGCCTTGGTCCGTCTCACCTATATAGGGCAGCAGAGTTATGCCCGGTTGCAGAAAGGCTACTCAAAAAAATCACTGATTAATTTGACGTTAAAAATACATTGCTGTCAAAAAATTAATCATTTATCAAAATTGATGAAGCTTTGTGCAACCTGGGCTTAGACTTTTGTGAATCCGAATAAAGTAGCTTTCACAATATAGTTCTTATAAGTAAACCCAGGTTTTATGTTGTTACAAATAAATTTTGTTTTTGAAATATTACCCCCACTTATTCTAATACAAAGAAAATTGTTTTGAATTTCATATAACAAATGAAAGCGTAGTTCCTGGCTCCTATAGAAATGGCGGATTGACAATTAGCTGATGAAACTTGGCTCCACTAATTTCTATTCACTTTCCTTCTATAGTAGTTTCTTATTCTAAGGAGAAGCTGGAGATGGGTAGATATAGGCACATTCTATTTACACAAATTATCACATTACATCAGCTAATTCACTTATTGTGACCGTTCTATATTCAACTGAGATGAAGTGATAAAATCTGTTCTCACTCTTGTGGACGCTGCTTGCCCTCGCAAGAAGTGTTTTTTTTTTGTACAATTTATCAGATTACTGTAACTAGTTCACTTATTGTATCTCATCTTTTCGTCACAAATCACGAAATCTTTTCCCGTCTTTACGGACCCGCACGACATCGAGAGGTTGTGTTGCTAATCTTTGAGATGTCACTTGAAGAATTGGGTTATGTTGTCAGCCAACAAAATTGTTTCTTTATTGAAAAGGTTATTTTATATGTAAGAATTTCAAAATTACCAATAATAATAAAGAGATTGTGTTAGTAAGTTTTAATTTTATTTATAAACAAATAGTTCATAACGATGTTTTAAGATTTATAGGAATGCTTTAAATTTATCCTTTATTAAATGAGTATTTAAATAATACGGTCCTTTTTTCTTATTTATCTCTAGTTCGAAGGTATAGTATAAATTTTTTGAAAATGAGTAAATGGAGATAATTTTTACATTTAGCATCAACTAAAACTAGTAGTTATTTTCTGTGATATTTCGTTGAAAATGGGAAACAAATAATAAATATTATCAGAAACTTATAACTTACGTTGCTATGGAAGTAAATTACACTTATGCCCGGTTGCAGAAAGGCTAATCAAAAAAATCATTGATTAATTTGACGTTGTTACCTTGGCCACGTATTAAAATACATTGCTGTCAAAAAATTAATCATTAATCAATTTTGATGAACGTTTCTGCAACCCGGCATTACACTAACACTGATGCGAAATAGTATTTTACAGTATTAGCATGTCACCTTCTAGAAGCAGTAAAAACTGTTACCTTGCATATATTGTACAATAGTTTATTTGTTATTCACTTGTGGATAAAATTAAAATTAAAACCAAATTCTGACAGTTACTAATGTTGTCAAAATTATAACAAAACACAGTTTTCAATAATATAAAAAATGCAACAAAACTGACAATGTTTACAAGTGACACAAATAAAAAAAAATCCTATGAAGTATGTATTATATTGTATTTAATATTTTCTATGAATGTAAATATTATTTATATTTTCCTGTTTCGATAACAAGGAAATTCTTAGACCGAAATAATATTGTGTCACTTCTAATCTATTTTCGCAAATATTTCGAATGATCCAACCAGAAATCGTATGCAATTTGCGTCAAACAATTTCATAATAATTTCAGTTTCCAAAGAATCATTGGCAAGTCTTATGAAAATAATAAAAGTTAATTGCATTCAAAAAAAAAGTAGAAATTGTCTGTAACGAATGGAGAAAATGTCTTTCTCGTTAAAAATGATTTAATTTTCAAATTAACTCAAAAAGAAGAGAATTAAGTTATACGTAGTCATGTATTATTCAAAGATGAATTAGCAAAACTAGAGAACGACAGAGAGCGGTGGGAGAGATGAAAAGAAAAAAATCTGAAATTATTAGGAAATATTAAATATTTATACAGTACCTAGAACAGTGTCTGTCAAAATTTTTTCCTACGACTCATTAGGGGAAGAGAACTATAGACAGCACTAGACGAAGTCAGATTTACACCATAGCGTTAGTGAAATACTAGTAGTTCTGAAAAGAACTGGTTTTAATCGTGAAATATCACAAAAAGAGAAATGAAACAAAAAACACGTGCAAATTCAACAAGGGATTTGACAACTACTGAGAGTTTGCCGTTTCAGTTACGTTTGAGAAGGTTAACTTGAAATTTTGTCTGGTTAAATGCGGCTTCATTAAACGGCGCAGCAGCCAATCACAGGCTTTGATTTTCTTACTAGAATTTCTAGTTACTGTATATAGATTAAAAATAGAGTATAAATGAAAATCCCAATAAAATTTTAAAAATCTTATTATAGTAACATAAAACTACATTGTTTTACGGACATATCACTCTTAACATAATAATGTTAATAATGATGTGTGGAATTGATTTTGAGAAAGAATTTTTGATTTCAGAATCAAGCTGATCCGTAGATCAATATTTTTTCTAATTAACCAACTTGATTCAGAATTTTGTTTATTGTTTTTGACAGTTCATATAACTTTACGAATGTGAATTAAACTTTTTGTGAATTTTTGTTGACATATGACATAGAAAGTGGGACTCTGTCACATTTTATAAAGTTTCAAAGTTGCATATTTCCAACAATCGTGGATTAAAGTGTGAGAAATTATTTTTCACGGTATTTGCCAACACTGCGCATGTGTGAAGGTATACCTTATGAGATTATCAGCGTCATATTGTTTTTTATGCCAAATAGCTTTCATGCATGTATTTCGGTTCTGCAACGTTTAACAATGTGCTCGTAGAAAAAGTATAGTGTACCACTCGTGCAAAGTCACCTGATTCCGCAGTCGATTTCGTCTCGTGCCGAAACTTTCACAACTCGTGGGACATAGGCTACTTTCTGTACTTGTTACACAATATACTATTTCATATCTAAAAAAATAAATAAAAATGGAGGTACGAAAAGGGAAAAAAAGATCTATTCATAAAGATTTGTAAAAACATAATCAGATGATCAAAGATTAATTAATGGAATACGACAGATCAATGGATCATTGATTTTCATTAACTAATTAGCTTTATTTTTAATGGTGAATTGAATTGATTCATGTATCAAAGTTGATGACTAGATCAAGTATTGATTACGGAATGGTGAATTCGGCTGTAAATTAGATAAACATATATGTAATATATAATTCCTTATCTATCACCTGTAATCATCCCCGTTTTTTTTCATTTTGATAAACGCCGAAAAATTTACGTACAAAAGGCAACTAAGATTTATCGGGTATAGGATATAGTAGCAAACTTTAAAATTCAGGTAATTTTAGCACAGTAAATAAGGCTATATAAACAGGATCATCTATTATTATTTTTTTTACAAACGCTAATAATAGTACATTTAGTATTAAAAACAGTAAGGACATGTAATCGATCGAAGACAATAGTGCCATATCGGGATTCTTTACCGATTAAATTAAATTTCTCTCTTTATCAGTAAAAAAAGTATTTATTCTAAATGAGGTTTATTAAAATTCCTTCATGAAAAAGGAAAATCTTTTTCCGTGTTATTTATCAAATATTCCGTCCACTTTGCGTTTTTTTAAAGTCTTGTCATTTGTGTTTGTGCGAACTAATTTATTAGAAATCATTATTTATCAATAATTATAGTATTAGTTATTGCACTTTTAAGTTTAATAGCAATTAAAGAATGTACTAAGTTATTTCTGTGCATTTTTACTAAATAGGAATTTACAGACCAGTCACTGTCCACTTTCATGTAATGACAATTGGGAAATTTTTGAGCAACACATTTTAATTCATTTGTATATCCGATGATTCATAATCTAACCTACCCTCAAATCAATAGTGTGATATTGCTTTGCCAGAAATTTATTGGCTGTATAAAGTGTAGAGACAATGATAAAATTTGCCCCAATTTCGCGGAAAGAATCGTTATCCCCCTGGGCGATTTGGCGTGCGCCACTGGCTTGTGACACGTGCTGACGTCACGTGGTTCCGTTTGCGTCATAGGGGTTCTCTCTCACCCTAGTAGCCATGTGGAAAATTGCACTCAATGCACATTGATTCAATATGTGCAATGGTTTCATTAGAGAAAAATTGCTCTCATCCAAAATTGTTAGAATTTAATTTTGGTTGCGGAAAAAGACCAAAGATTTAACCTAACCTAATTAATTATATATTAACAGTTATCGGTTACCTCCCGCCTGTCGATATGTAGATAAGGGGGGTATTGTTTCTGGTCAAATTTCTCGAGTGTGAGTTTTCAACATATGAGCACGAATTAGGTTCCCTAAATACGATTTTACTATTTTTACAATGATGTCTGTATGTCCGTGTGTGTGCGTGTATATGTGTGTATGTCTGTGAAGATTTTTCGTCCACGATAACTCCAATACGATACATGTAAGAAATACAGGGTCCCAATGAAAATTATCAGCGCAATTTTGACCACTTAACATCAATTTTGCAAAACACACTCGAACACGTCAATTTTCGTATAAAGGGGGACACCTGAATGGATTTGTATTTGGCATAACTTCAACCCTAAAATGGGGTGGACTGCACCTTAAAAATTTTAAATAGAAAAGCGTGTCAAACATGAAACAGTTCGAAAGGCCTTTCAATTCTCTTTTCAATGTTTTTTTTTTTTATTTTCCAAATCCAATCATTAGTTCTAAAGAAATATCGTTTAAAACAAATTTTATCAGGTGTTCAAAATTGCAATCAAGTTGACTTAAACAAATGACATACAAATTTTATGATGGAAATTTTAGGTATGAGATGAATTAAAAATATTCTAAATTGCAATATCAAACAAATTCTGAAACTACAAATTAAATGTACTGAAAAACGTATATAGAATATATTACTACAATGGAGGGAGATAGTGTGTTGGACACAACAGATTTTTTTAATGTAGAATACCAGTTTTTAGGAAATTTCTCAAAAGAGCCAAGAATTGGGTATCTTACTAATATTGCAATCGTCAGTCCCAAAAGGCACTTTGCTTGAAGGGTTTTTTTGTCAATGTTATTTAAATAAAGGCAACAGAGATAAAATTTATACATAATTCTTGCGAAGTAACAACTCAGGTCAAAAATGATTATTAAATCACTCTAGCTTCGCTGTTGTCGTTTCTGACGCTCGTTTGTTGTTACTATGCAACAACTATTTAAATTTTTCTAATAAATTCATTTGCACATGTGCATGTACCCGAGTATATTAAAAAAATAATATAAATAAAAATCAAAAAACATGGAAAACCCCAATCCTTATAAAATATTCCTTGTTCGATTAAAAATTATCAAAATTGTTAGTAATTTTATCAATTTACGTTATATGAAGATAAATATTTTTATTATAGTTATCAAGTAGTCCTTGACGTATTAAAAATAGAAATAATTGAAATACATTCAACAATGAATGACTAATTTTTTTATTTGAAATAATGATAAATATATCTCATCACGATCTGTTTATGTATAAAAGAATGTTATGTTTTACGAAGATTAAAAACGATTAGAAAATTTTTATGAATAACATAATGTCTAGGTATGTACCCAGCTAGGTCGTAGTTATTTTGTTTTTGGGTGATAATTTGAACAATTCATTTTTTTAATTTTTAGGCGGGAAGGTGATTTCAAATTATTGTTTTGACTCATAACTTATTTTTTGTGTCACCTTGAACTCGAAATAATGAGTGTAATATGCAAATTTTATTTCTCAGAATAAATTAAGACTAAAATTATTTAAATTTTATGAATGTTTTGTCGCTTTTAATTATTTTTTAACCTACATGTGATTTCTGTATGTCGTGATTTGTTACTTTTTTTCAGAAAATCTTACAAAAAAATATTACAATAATATAGGGTCGTTATAATTCACTTCACTTAAAGTTAAAGTAAAGCGAATAACATTCATTTAATAAACGATAAATTTAAAACATTCTTATAAATCTTAAAATGTTGATTTTAACTCTTTGTTTATAAATAAAAGTAAAACTTATTATCACTGTCTGCAGAAAAAGTTGGAAATAAAAATATTGGTTTTATAGGAAATTATTTTTTTTCTGAGCTTATTTATCGAATAGATTTTTTTTTAACTATAAGATATTAACAATTACATTCAGTTAAAAATAACTTTATAAAAACAGTGCAGGAAAAGATGGTTACCATTTCTGGTTTCTTGCTGTTATGAATTTTTTATTGTCAAAAATATCAATGAAAGATAAAATCGATAAAACATTAAAAGTAAAGTTATTCTTAAAATATTGAAAGACAGAAAAATAATGTTTTTATTTCTGAAGTTTTAGAAGACTTTCTAAGAAGTACCAGCAATAAAGATTAATTGTATTTATTTAGCTTACAATTATTTAAAACTAATTGAATATTTCATTTTCAAAGTCACAAAGTAGGTAATAATAAAAACCTATTAACAATAACAATAAATATATTGTGGTTTTTTACAACCTCTAATGTTATAGTCATTATTGTGTAATTTTATGTAAGTGTTACTTTGCATACCCTTTAATTTTTTTTCCTAAGTTGAGAACATCTTTATAATGATAGACAGGAGGAAAAAATAAATAAATTGAATTTTTTTCAACCCTTTTGAAATAATTGAATTAAAGTAATAAGTAATAATTTATTTAGTCTGTCTCATCATATAGAAGACTGTCTATGACGAAAAAATTGTTTACCGATTTTTCAGGTTTATCAAAACTTTTACATAAATATTGTATGTTATTATGTAATCGGTTTGTTTCAATTGATGGTTAACGAAATTTGAATAGAATTAATTATGAAGCCGTGAATTTTACGTTTTTATTTTTATGAATGTAAGTAATGGGAAAATTGATGGTAATAGTGGGTGGTAATGTTATGGTGAAATGAGATGTAATTGAGAAATGCGTTGTATAATAATAGGAAAAATCCACGACTGCATTGCATTGCTGTGAATGCACCTAACTAGAGGCCCCTTACTAACCAGAACCATTTGCTAAACAATAAAAATTGTGTCATTTACTGCTATATTATCGCTTATCAGAAATTTGCGACTTAGATTTCTATAACGTTCATAAAATTTCAAACGTGTGCATTTTTCAGTGAAGCAATAAATTCATTGATAAAAACACTGATAAAAACACATCTTTGATTAAAGAATTTTCTAAATTTTATTTTTCTGCCGTACAAAATCGGTGCACGAATTATATATTTTTACATCAAAATAAAGTGTCACCAAAGTTATTGATTTGTTTTTAAATAAAGTACAGGAGAAGGGTTGCTTTGATTTAAATTACTGGATATAAAATCATATTAATTAAAAAGAAAAACATTGATTCAAATTACTTGTTCTGCAATTATTTAACATTCTAGAGATACGAAAATTTGGGGGAAAAGTGTTTGGGTAATACTTTCACAAGCCACAAAATTTATTTATCTTCGTCGGTAAAACGACTTACTGATATATTAATTTCAATTTATACGCAGAAAATTTTTGCACTACTGTGTGATTTTTTTGTTAAATTTGCTTTGAAATGTGTTACAGTAATAAAAAATTTTGTCGCTTTAGTCTGAAGTCGCATTTCGAAATTCTAGACTCTGCTTCCTTCGTCGCCTCATCCGGAATAATATTCGTACCGTAAAAACTCATTTACCGGATTTATAACGTAATAGTTATTTGTATCATTAGTCCAGAAAGTAAACTTTTGCGAGAGCGAGCTTATATTGACAAATAATGCGAAATCTCGCATCAAAAGAGTTTCTGGGCGTGTGATACACAAGATTTTTTGCTTCGATGACACTTTTAATTTATAAAGAAATATTATTACTACTTCAAATTTCATATACTATAGGTTTTTATGTCAGTAACATTTTCGGTTCACATGGATATATAAACAATTAACTTGTTTTATTCAAAAAAATTAGTGACATTTGTTCTAACCTAAAAAATAAAACGAATGTGAATTGATATTTTTCATGGAAGTAATTGTAATCATATATACACGACGAGTATAATATGAATAATAAATCAAAAACAGTTGTTTTAATTAACGTTTTACATTTCCAATCAAATAAAATTAAAAATTTTGACAGAATGTAATGCTAAAATATTTAAGTTGATATCCCTACAGAGAGTTTCTGGACGATTTTGAGTTCTTTAATACTAGTCATAATGGGACGGAGGCGCGAAATAGTTATTTGTATTACTAGTCCAGAAACTAAACATTTGCGACAGTGAGCTTATTTTGACAAGTAATGCGAGATCTCGCAAAATAATTTCTGGGCGTGTGATGCACAACATTTTTTGCACCGATGATACTTTTAATTTATTAAAGAAATATTATTATTAGTAAAAACTGTGTTGGAAACAAGATATTTTAAATTTGCTTTCCGAACCACTGTTCATAATAGAAGTCTGTCTAATGTCTAATTGAATGATTGAAGAGGTGATTTTTGAAATCCAGTAAAATTGGCCGAAATAGTAATATTTCCGAAGTGGCAGTTAAAAGCTGGAAAGCTCTGGATGACGTATGGCGGCCTGAAGCTGGGATGTGACGTCAGAGGAAGCGATCCATATTCCTGTAGGGGCTTGCGCGTAGGATGACTCATCCATGTGTTCCACAAACTTTCCCAATTCTGTTTTTGCACCACAAACTTCACTATTAATCTACTGAAAATGGCCAGTGATTTACCGGCATTCCTACAACAAAAATCCCTTATTTTATTAGGACACATTAGAGCGAATTCATTAGGATTTCCCACACATTTAGCACATTCTGATTCATCGTCGGAAACATATACAGTAATAAAAATTTACAAAATTGTGTATAGGGTGTCCCAAATAACTTGTTAAGCATGGGGATCTCGGGAACGGTAAGAGTTAAGAGGTCGGTTAAATTACACCAAAGTTGTCGCATAGAGGGGACCATTTAACTGTGTCTTTGTTTTCCTGAAAAAAAAAAACGCATAGGTTACTAGATATGAACGAAAACGTAAATTTTATGGTTTTTAATTTTTGCGTATAATTTCCAAAATTAAAAGATTAAGTGATTTTGGAGTGCACCTTCTTCGTTCTGAGTTCGGAATACGGGCCAAAGCTTTTAAAATATTTCAGAAAAATATTTTTAAAACGTTTTTAGAACTTTTCGTACTATTATAGGTATGGGATTATTGCAAGTCATTTCGAGTCGGTTTGCAGTTACACACATATATTTAACAATAAAATTTCAAAAAGTTTTAAATAATAAGAAATTATTTAAGTGGAGCTCACAAACTCACCGAAGAAAAATAAAAACAAAGTGAAAAACTTGTAAAAATATATAAGGGTGACCCCCAAATTTTTATTTGCTTAGGGCCCCGAAAGTATTCCGGCCCTGGTCTTTTAGTATTTTCACGAGTTAATATATTTAGAGATATCTTCATAGATTTAATAGAATCACCTGCTTAATGTTTTCATAAAAAATAAAAGATAATACACTTGTATTAACTATCTTGTACAGATATCTATATTGATAATCGTGATGGCATTAAAAATTAAATTTTATTAATTAATTAAGTATCTATATATTAGTTTTGCACTGTTTACTATGACGACATTATTTATCAGATTATTAATATCAGCAACTATGTTTGGGAAAGATACCTTCTATCTTCAAAGGCTTTTAAAAATACAGCTGCTACATTAAAAACATATCTTTATCGAAATCTAAGAAGATGCAGAATGATAATAATATTGTAACACAAAGTCGATTTTTCTCAGATAATCCACACGTCAACAATTTCTGCTGCAAGAATTATTAAACTTATATCTATACACATGACATAGATTCCACTTTTATTCACTATCTCATTATCGTACGTATTACAGAGAGGTATATATGCTATTTTAAAATTTGTTATTTGTGTCATTTACGAAGGTGATTTTGACGTCGTCAATTTGAGCTTCATTGTGTATTGGTAGTTTCGTTCGTTTCGTTAGTTTAAACTACATCTTTTTTTATCAATTATTATATTTGTATACAATACTGTCAATTTTGACATTTATTTATTTCGAAAATCACACGATTTCACGCAACAAGATATCGTTAATCCTCTTTTTTTCCTTGACGTTTTGAATCACTTGGTTACAATTGACGACGTCAGTATCAACTATACTCTGTTTTTAAACTATAGACAGTAACTAGAAATTCTAGTGAGAAAATCAAAGCCTGTGATTGGCTGTTGCGCCATTTCATGAAGCCACATTTAACCAGACAAAATTTCAAGTTAACCTTCTCAAACGTAATTGAAACGTCAAACTCTCAGTAGTTGTCAAATAACTTGAATTTGCACGTGTTTCTTGTTTCATTTCTCTTTTTGTGATATTTCACGATTAAAACCAGTTCTTTTCAGAACTACTAGTATTTCACTAACGCTGTGGTGTAAATGTGACTTCGTCTAGTGCTGTTTATAGTTTAAAAACGAAGTATAGAGGAAACAAATTCTATATATTACTGTAAATTACATAGAGATATTCAGCTATGACGATAAAATTCTTAAAGTCTTTTGTTATAACCTAATTTTACTGTATATGCTTGGAAGTGATTGTTTATGTATTATTTATGTATCTGACTATATAATTGTGACGTCATTAACGACTATTATCGGAAAATATATTTAAAATATAACACAGGATGTCAGCTTGTATAAATTTTCCGTTGGGAAAATGCGCATTGCAACGTTCAAATTAAAGTTAATTAATTTAAAATAGCTACTAATCTCCAATCAAGTTCATGTGACATAATTCATTGTGAAATTATCTGTACCGCGATAAAATCTCTCACTCAATTTATAAATCTTTCTGTAGTAAAAATATCTTATCAGTCATCTCTAAAAATATATTTTAAAGATTACAAGCTTTCTTTTCATTTCATTCATTTAAATGTATATCTTACAAGATATGTACAACAATGGTGAAGTTAAAACTTGTTACTAATATATCGTTTGTGATGATAATTTTTTTATATTTTCGACTTTTGGAATTCTTTACATGTAAATTTTTTAAAATTGTATTTCTAATTATAAACTACATTATAGAGGCTGATATCATCGAAACGTCCTCAGAATAAAATACAAAAATATTTAAAATAATTTTTACTTTCTTCATTGATCCGAAGCCACAAACCTACAAACAATTGAAGTGATATGATCATTTGTGTGAATAGAATTTACAAATGTACATATTATTGATGCGCTGATTTCAAATTTTTGAACAGAATTCAATTATGTATTTCTTTTCATTTTCAGATATTTACCTTCGAACTTGAATTATATTCTAATAGCCAAATTTCGTTTAAAATTTGCGGGTCGTGTTATTTCAATAAATATTAAAAATTAATTCGACAATTCCACTCATAATTTGTCATCCAATTAAATCACAGTATTTTGATGAATTGAACCATTCAGATTCAAATCTCACTGACAATTGTCATTTACTGGCAATTGCCGCGGAATTTACACGATTAAATAGGTGCTGCTTAGATACAACGTCCGTGAAAATTGTGACAATTAATTTAAAAAATATATACATTTCGAGGAATTGTCATACCGAATACCATTCGTAATTAGAATTTTACTTGTAATTTTTGCCTAACTCACTCCTGCTTGTTGCTTTAGAAAATCGTCAATTATCCTGCGGACTCCTTTGATTTTCATCGCAACAATCAGTCGTTACCATAACAACAAAAATTTCAAGTAAAATTCTAGTTACTAGTGGTATTACATGTGATAATTTGTGATCATTAATGCGCTGATTTCAATTTTTTGAACAGAATTCAATTATGTATTTCTTTTCGTTTTCGAGATATTTATCTTTGAAATTGGAATGATATCCAGATACCTGATAGCAAAATTCCGTTAAAAATGTACGGATCGATTTATTTTAATAATTAAAAATTAATATGAAAGTTTTTGTACTAAAAGATTTTCAGTTTCACCCGAAACTGATTTAAAATAGAACATCAGAGACTTCAGTAATTAATTCCTCTAATGTTAATACATAAATAAATAAATTTTTGATGAACCAACATTTTTCCGTTGTGTTTTCGAACCGGAAAGTACATTCTCCGGGTACTTTAGAATATTTATTAGGCTACGAAAAATAACAGTCCGGGAATATTTTTCCGGCCAGAAACAAAGCATTCCCTACAGTATACAGTCCATTGTTTTTCGTAAATAAAAATACAATCATATTTATTTCATAATTATTGAATATAAACCGATCGAAAAAAGTGATTTTCCGGACTCCTGGTATTGCTAATGTCCACCATCGTGATTTTCCGGACTCCTGGTGTTGCTAATGTCTACCATCGTCCGGGAATTTATCACTTTTCATATTAGATACATAATATACTGTTTCACAACAATACTGATGTCAGACATGTTTTATTTCTCAATTTTTATAATATTAAGAAAAAAATTGTTTAATATCACAACTCGAACAAAACCACTTTATTAAAGTTGAGACAAAACAATCCTTTTCTTATGTCATCTGGGAATCCTTGATGGAAATATACCTTCCGTATTTTTTGTACAGACAAAAAAGTGCAACCAAAATATTGTGAAATTAAATAAGCCGTATGCGGAATGTAAATAAAGGTTTCCCAGAACCACTTTGGATTCTTAGCGGTGCTTAATCACCTCGACAACATCTGTGGTTTCTCAGAACTTTTAACCACATCTCCTGTAATAGAATAATTGTTTGGCAACATTTGTAGGCTACAAGGTCACGCCGACAAAAAACTCTATTCACAGCTGAATATTCATCACATTCGAAACATTTTGTCAACACTGCTTTGAAGTATAAATACTTTTCCTTTAGTCCACAACTCTACCCACAACGAAATTAGTAGTTTGTGTTCATAGTTTTATTGCACAAAGTTTGACAAACGCGTTTGCATCATAACGTTCACAGTAAATAAATTAGTGTTAAATGGACAACAAAGTTTTTAGTCAGTGTTAAAATTAGTGGTTAGTGAAGTTTTACTTTCTACTGCAAAGTTTAATAAATGCCTTTGTAGTACATCGTTCAGAATAATGAAATTAGTGTTTAAAGGGTTCCAAACTTTTTGGTTAGTGTTAATTACAAAACGAAAGTTACAATGGAAATTTACTTCATCACCATTCAATTACCAAAATGGTAATATCTTGTAAATAAGATTCGCAAAATAGTTATCTATGATTCAAGGACGAAAAATGCAATTTTTTCCGACGACTAAAGAATATAGTAGTTTGAGACCAATTTCATTTGTGTATCCTACACTACTTTATATTCGAATGTATCAAAAAGAAATTAAAACCTCCTTAATAGAAATAGAGTAGGAAATATTTTTTTAGTTAGGTTATTGTAGTGTAGTGTATCTTCAGTATTAGAATAAATTAAATACTTTCGGTTTCTTTTGTACTTGTTGAGTATTTTGCCTACTACCGGGTACAAAGTACATACTTTATGTACTCTTTAAAGTTTGTAAAGAGTAAGTTTTCAGGCCTTAGTGCTTGAAAAGTTTATGTTGCCTAGCAACGTCTAATTTTCATACTCTAGGAGCACATTTATCAATGGTTTTATTCTTTTTTTAAATTAATTTTTATTAATATCGGTTGTTGGAAAAATGTTGTATGCAACACTTGTGTAACAAAGTTTTTTTATCTCATGCTATAAGTTCCGCATTTGGCTACGCCTTGCGTTAAAAAACACTCTATTAAAAACACTTATTTTACACACTAGCTGCATAAATAACTATTTCGTACAAGCTCAAAAAGTAGTCACCTAGCAACGAGACTAAACATTAATACTCTGCGAAAACTTTTTCCTACAACCGGGCATAAAGTACATACTTTATACCTTCTTTAGAGTTTGTAAAGAGTTAGTTTTCACGTACTGGTGGCATATTTATTAATTGCTTTGTTTATTTTTGAAATAAATTTTTATTAGTATTTCGATTATACGAAAAGTGTCGTATGCAATATAGTGTTTATTTCGTGCTATAATTTAAACCACTCAACTGAAAAATATTTACTTTACACACTAGTTGCAAAAACAAACTATTTTCATTAAAATCGTATACCCTATAAAATAAGTGAAAAGATTGTATCCCTTGTAAATTGTAATCCATTGCAGAGTATAAATTAAATGTAGGAACTGAAATTTCGTTATAGTGAATGGTTAAGTAAATATCATGCGGTGTAGTGTTATTTATATTTTGAAACAAAAAGTTGTTCTATATTATAAATATAATGCGGTTAATTTATGGAAATGTTGAGTTCTATTTTTAAAAATGTCAGAATTTATCATTATGGTTTATTTCTGCAAATTTGTTTATGAAGAAATTCTGGTATGACAATCTATTTCTCATAACTAAAAATATCAGTAAATTATGAGTAAATAATTTGGAAATTTTACATTGCACTGAAGAATAAAATCAGTAAAATAAATGACAATAGTATCTGTCATATGTATATGTATCGAATAACTCTAAAAATGAACAAATTTTAATGTTTTCATTTTATTTCAGTTTCCCGACTTCATTGCGAATCAGAGTCCTTCAAAATGGACCTGATTTTAGACATCAACTCCTGGCTGTACCCTATGGAACTTGGTGAGTTTATTTATTTATTTTTATTTAATTAAGGGCCGGTAGTAGTATTACAAGAAATCAGCTGAGACCACCACAGAATCGACAACAAATACAGAATTTCCAGAATATATAGTGGCGTCTCTTGCATTCTATAATAAGGAGACAATAAGAAATAAGGAGTGGGTAAAAATAAAATTGTAAACAGGGGCGGATTTACGCACAAACTGTGGAAGGGGCCCCTTCAAGCCCCAAAAGCTAGGGGGTCCTATACGGGCCCCTATTCAGGTCCACTATTTCGTCGCGCGAAGAGTGAACGATGAAATAGTTCATTTCGTCGATGCAATAGAGTTTCGTACAAAAAGGCAAAAAGAGGATTAGGTAAATTTTTGTTATCGGGTTTGTTAAGATTATTGGAGTGGGATTCCATAACTTCGGTTGCTACCATTTGGTCTTGTTATGATATCAGTTCAAAATCAACTACAAAATGAACTTGTAATTCTATAACAGTCATCGTTATCTGTGATTTATACTTAACCACAGAATAGGTTTATACAGAAGCGACAGTAAGACAGAGAAACGAAAATTAGAGAGAAATGGAGAATGTGCACAAATTTAAAGGGCTCATTGTTTAACACCGGAAAGTTTCCTCACATCTTTGAGAGAGATAGGGGAAGAGCACAAATTTAAAGGCCTACACAATGCTTCAAGGTCATAGAACTGGATAAGGGAACATGAAGAGTACCGACACGGAGTGTCGCTTCTGTATGTAACTATTCTGTGACTTAACTACACCTATAAAATACTCTATAAGGCTATACTGATGTGAGAATGTCTTATTCATTTGAAATTTGAATTTCCGCTATAGTGACATTTGACATTTGTTATTAATACATAACAAAACATAAACAAAACTGTGAATTAAGTTGGTGAATAAGATCAAATGTTGATCTACAGATCAGCTTGATACTTGAATCACTTGATCATTAATTAGTGGACTAAAGGTGAATTCGACTGTGAAAAAAAAATATAAATAATATTTACATGAGGTAAACGTCACTCCACCACTGAAATAGGTACTTTCGAACGAATTGTCCAAAAGATACCACGCTAAAAATAGTAAACATATATTATTCATAATTTCATATGTTTACAATATTTTAAAATATTATGAATTAAATATTGAAAATAGAAAACGACAAAAATACCTACCATTATTTATATTATTTTGTTTGTCGTCCTTGCTAAGCTAACCTTGATATTATTTTATAATAAACAAAATGATAACGATGAGACAAAATTAATGATTCATCTCAGAAAAAAACACTATCTGAAATAGTTTAAATATTTGCGTGATGTAACAACAAACGTTCAGATGTTTTCATTGTATTTGGAGTTTCAATTTGGTAGCAAAACAATTGAGAATGTAAACACTGTTTCAATTTGCTGCTTTCCGTTTTTCGATTGTTATTTTGGCCTGTTTGACACACATTGTAAAAAAACAGAGTGTACTACAGCGAAGAATACGGCATTTTAAATTTTTAAACATTAGGAAATTAATTTCAGGAAGTGTGGACATAGGATTAATTTCATTTTAAATATTTAACAGAGTATAAAAAAATAATGAAGTGTTTTGAAGTATTTTGTTAGCTATAGGTACAGCGTTCTTGATAACTACTTTTAAATTTTTAATTACAAGGGATTTGTTTATTGAATTGTGATTAAAATACAGAGTGGCCCAATGAAAATTATCAGTGCAATTTTTGGCCACTTAACATCAATTTTGTAAAAAAACGCTCGAACACGTCAATTTTAGTATAACGGGGAACACCTGAATGGATTAATACCAATGGCATAACTTCAACCCTAAAATGGGAAAGGGTGTCAAACATGACACAGTTCGAAAGGCCTTCCAATTCTGTTTTCAACAGTTTTTTTATTTTTCAAATCCGATCATTAGTTCCAGAGAAATATCGTTTAAAACAAATTTTATCAGGTGTTCAATATTGTAATCCAGTAGGCTTAAACAAATGACATTCCTTAAATTTTTATTTTTTAAATAATTAAATATAAATAAACAGAAAAATAATTTAATTTTTTTATTTCCATAATTGTGCGAAAAAACCCTTTCTTATAAACAAAAAAAATTTAGATCGATATTCAAGATGTAACTATTCATTTTTACCTCCCGCTTATCAATATATAAATAAGGGAAGTATTGTTTTTGGTCAAATTTCTCGAGTGTGAGTTTTCAACATATGAGCACGAATTAGGATTCCTAGAATATGATTTTACTATTTTTATCGTGATGTCAGTATATCCGTGTTTGCGAGTGTCTGTGACGATATTTCGTCCTAGATAACTCCAATACGGTGCATGTAAAAAATATAATATTTGGTATTTGAAATATGATGAACCTATTAGATTTTGACTACAATTGGTTAACCGAAAGTAATACTTTACATGAAGCATTAAACCGTTTTTTCTAAAAAGACACCTCTAAATCCTTTTTTTTTCGCAAATTAGGTTATTATTAAATTTAAAGATAATTCAATTTTCTACCGACCTGCATAATTTCATTTTATAACTTCTGGCTAAACAGAAAAAAAAATTAATTATATTAACTTACACAACATTCAAGCTGAGGAATTTCTATAAAATAGATGAGATATTCATATGTTTACAAAATTTGATATAAATAATTTTCAAAGATAAAATATGTATACATATATGAAGTTTTTATTGTATAATACAAAAAGATGGAAGAAATATACAAGGAATAGATTTTAGTTACGCCAAAAATAACTATTTTCTTCGTTTTCCAATACCGTATTAAAACAGAAACAAACTAATTTTGAAACTAAATATTTAATGAACTAAAGATTTTTTATAGAATAGTATATTTCAGTGGTGGGAGTTAATCAGATTTTTTTAAATCTTCTCTTTTTAAATATGTTGTTATGTATGTAAACTAATTTCAGAGTTTTTATAAAACTAACACATTCGTTATTTACATTTAATGTATTTCATTTGTGAGTTGTTTATTTATTGAAAATAAACAAATGAAGCGGCTGAAAGAGCAGCCCACTAGTGGTTTATTAGTAGGTGGCGTTTGGCATTAGCAATCCCGTTTATGGAATCAGATTTCCCGGGAAATGTCAAAGGTCAGACAGGATATAGGTCACGCACAGCCTGGAAACAGTGAGGTACTCAGCTGTCCTCTTTACTCCCTCGTACCGACCTCACAATTCCTGCTTAATTACGTCTAAACAAAGGGATTTGCTTGCAAAAATACTCGCAACACTAACACGTTAGCATTCTATATTATATTCATTAATATGTCCTCAAATACATACTGTGGTGTTTATTTATTTATCCAACACCGTGTAATTATAACGATATAAGTATGCTGTTTTTAGATAAATAAAGTAGGTCATAAGTCACTAGTGAGCTATATGTATTAGCTCACTGTTTTTTGGTTCGTATCATAGTAACTACGTTATAAAACCTTCTCTACACTATTTTGTTCCTAAATGTCATTTGGAAATTGCATCTGTCAAAAATATTATATGTATTTTATATCAATGATTAAAATGTGTTGGATAAAATGTGGTATGGCACACGTGTGTTAATTACCTAAGTCACTTGAAAAAATACCACACTTGGCCTAACGGCCTCGTGAGCTAAACTTTTCTCACGTGACTAATCTGTAATGTAACACACTTGTACCATAAATAACTATTCGGTGCATTATAAAAAAAAATCAAATGCGAATATTTATATAACTAAGGGCCGGTTTTTCCACCTCTGGTTAAAGTGCCGGTTACCTTAACTATCGACTAATAGAAAAATATCGCATCGAAATAGTAAATAACCTACATTTTTGACAACTTACATCAGCTTTTTGATGCGATATTTTTCTATTACTGATGATTAAGGTAACCGACACTTTAACCAGAGGTGGAAAAACCGGCCCTAAGTTTAATAAAGGAAATATGAATTATAAAAGATAATAAAAATAAGTAACACTATGAATAAACAAATATAAACACTAATTTAAAAATAACAATTATTAATAAAAACTTAAACACTAGGATTATTTATTTAAACATATAACACTACGCACTATTTATTTAGACGATATTTATATCACCAACTATATATTTCTATCACTAACTATTCTTGTTCACTACACGTATTAATATTAAGACTGTCCTTACGTTCTCCTGTTAGGGTTTTTATAATAGAACAATTAAGTTCGGGAATGTTCTCGTACCCTGTGGATAACAGAACAATAGAAGCGTGCGAACCAGTAGTGACAGGTGCGCTATCGACGTGACCTTGGGATCGCTAGAATACATATAGCACGAAGAATGAATTGACAAATTATTTACTTAATTTACATTATAGAATTTAATATTAATCGTTTTAATTAGGAAATTTTTTCGAGTAGCAGTCATTTAATAAATTAAATTCCAATAACGTAGCAACATTTCAAATAAAAATCAGTCCTCGTCTGGGTGCTTTCGTAAATTATTTTTTTCGCAATCGATACTAAAGTACACGTTATCACTCCACAAATTTAGCCAAAGTAGTAGCCAAAGTAGAACTTTACAGACTCTTATGTCAAAATTTGACTTTACGGACTCATCTGTTAAACTGGTAAATTATACTAAATTTTTTGTAAGAACAAAGTGTGGTGAAGATGCTAGCAGATTATCTTCTCCATACTTCTTGTAAAAAGTGAATATAGTAGAATTAGAAAAACTCATAAAAGAGAAGAAAAGAGAAGAATGAAGTTCGACTAAAATTTCGTACAATTAGAAAAATATAGGTAATATAAAACCCATTTCAAGATTATTTTGTTCGATTTTTTTTCCTTACAAAATAAATGACAATTACAAAACTCGTATTATTTATTATACCGTGAGTATCAGTTAAGATGTAATATTTTCTAGTCCATATCATTAATTCTATAACATGACATCATAAATTACCAATTTATAAATAACGTAAAGTAGAATAAGTATCAATATATCTACAATCATAAATTACAAATTTTTCCATATGCGTAATAAAAAATTACACTTTAGTCCCTTGATCTACAAATAAATATTTTAGTAATAATCATAAATTGGTGTATATTTTCATATTTGCAATATAGTAATATTTCCACAATGGTTTAGGACCATATTGTAATAGATATTAAAATTTTAAAATGTCAAAATCAAGATGATTATAATACCTTCCTTATTATATGTTGGTATAAGTATTTTATCTTTTTACCATATTTTAATTCACAGCTGATGTGGAGCAGGCACCACAGAGATTACTTTTGTATAAAAAATGTTTTTATTACATCATAACATCAGCTGGAACGTTGAAGTTGATTTCTTAATTCCATGACTCATAAAAATTAGAAATGACTCATAAAACTCAGATTTAAATAACTTTAATCTTTATGGGAAATTAAAAATAAAATACCGCATACTTTTCATTTATTTAATGTACGTAAACAAACATATTGTATTTGTTTGTAAAATCGTTGAATTATTTAGCAAAACTGATGACAAAAATTATGAGTAGAAAAATGAAGGTTTTGCCAAAATATTCTCAGACGTGTGTTACTGCAGCGCAGGTACTTAGAAATATTTCCACTGAAAATTTTGCCAAGATAAGAACATATTTTGGATGCATTTTGCTCATAAATTTAACTAGTTTTTAATAATATACTTTATTATAACATCATCAGTTTTTACTTATAAAAAATGTGTGAAATTGTAACTTAAAAAAACGCCGATATTTAAAGCTGCTAAAATCTTTTCATTTTAAAACAAATTGCAAAACAATCTATCCACATAGTAACATAAATAATAAATAACATGTAAACGATAATAACTTCAAATTTAGTTTGACACTGTATTACCCATCCGCAGTACAAGAAAGAGCGTTCCAAAAATATTAAACCCAAACTCTGTTAGTCTACTGTTTCTACAAATTTTTCTGCCAGTAAATATCATGATTTCGGTTTCCCAAATTATTTGCAATATTACTAGGTTAGAAATTCGGTTTCTTCCATCATGTTCCGTCACTGTAGCATGGGCGTCGATTTTTCAAAATTTCCTTGGGGGTAAAATTTCTTATGATATTTAAAACATGAAATTACAAGAAAAAAGGAATACTAGATCAAACAATGTAAAATGCTCTAATTTTTGACCTACAGACACAAGAGCACAATTAAGAGCAGCCAAAAATGCTCCAGAATTTACTCTAGATTCAATAGGCCATGAATTAGAGCGAACACTTCATAATGCTCTAATTCCCTAACCCACTAAAATTAGACCACACGCAGAAGCGTGCTTCAATTTCCGGCCGGCTGAACTAGATTATCTTCATGTCATAAGGCACACTGGAAGACGGTCTAGCCAGGCCACCAGGCGGTACGGAGGCCCCGCAGAGCGTCTCAGGATCCCCGGTTTATCCTGTGACTGTATTATTACCGGTCATATTGGATTCCTATTGGCTAATGTTCAAATTGTAATTGTGGCTGTACTAGTGGGAATTATAAAATCAAAATTTGTACACATAATTACTTTGATGCGAGGAATTAACTGGTAATATTCTGAAGGATGTAACTCACCTATTTTAGGGTAATAGTTAGTTACTTAAAAAAGGAAGAAGGTACAATAATTCTTTAAAATAATAACTATTTAGGAATTCGTTACTCATGTAAAAAAATGCTGCGCTAAGGGAAATGACTACTTGGGTGCATTTGAAAATTTTCCTTGGGGGTATGAATACTAGAAAAAAAATGCAGGATCCTTTTCCAAACTTGGAAATTATCTTGTTCTTATGATAACAAATTGGCCAGAGAAAGATCATTCTCAAAATTAACAATATTAAAAAATTGACAGAGAACTGCTATGATCAAACAATGCCTACAACATCATGCAATATCTCTGAGCATCAACAATGATATTTTAAGAGTATGAAGGTATTATAGAATATTTTACAAAGAAGAAAGCAAGAAAAGTCGACTGCAAATCTGTCTTCATCATGGTGATAAATGTTACTAAAAATTATTAAAGTATTTGTTAAATTAACAATTTATTTTAAAAAAATCATAAAATATAGATTTTGAATTTTAATTCCATGTTGTTGAAATAGGGCCCCCACCAATCTTTTGCCCAGAGGCCCCCACCAACATAAATCCGGCCCTGGATTAGAACACTGCGTACTTTTTCTGTGACTTTTAAATACTTTTAGGTTAGTTGACTTTGACGTTTAACTTTATATCATCTGTATATGAGTATGTGTCAAATACGTCATAGTAAGTTTTATACTTTGAAACATTTTATATTGCAATATACATGGTATGAGTCGCAAATTATTATTGGGATGACCCCTATTGTATAATCACCCAATCTTTCTTTAACCAGTCTAGTTTACGGAAGACAAAAGTATTCAACGTGGTAAATAATTCACAATGAATAAACTTTGTAAGTCGTCGTAAAACAAAGTAGCAATTCCATGCAGCATTTATAGTGGTGTATTTTGGTTGAACTTGAAATTTCTTTGCGTTTATGCTTCCTGTAGACATAATTAGAACCGAGAACTTGAACTGAAGGCCTGAACGCTTATCGGTGACGCAGTAGTAGTTCGCGTGCACGTCATGGACGGAGGGATTAGTTTCCCACGGGGGCACACTGCATGGAAAATATATTTATGGGATTTGCACACGTTTAAAATTAAACGTAATAGATTTAGATATGATTTTACGATAATGGTTTTTATGGTTAACGACAGCTACAATACTAAGGTACAAGGATTATAACCGTATTTTTTAACGTGAAACATAGGATTTGGTATATCCATGGTTACGACTTCACATTTCTTTCAAACAATGTATTTACCTGTCTTATTTACGAATTTGACATTTGTGTTATAAAATAGTGTTTTCCTACGACCACTGTTAAAAATAGTATTTTTAACGGTTGCTTAGCAAGTTAAAAATAACAGTTTATAACACAGTAAATACTTTTAAAACGTTGCCGTTGACAACGTGTTAAAAGTAAAAAACAAATTTACTTTTAACATGTCTTATGTTCAGTTGTTCATAACAAATACATCATGACCTGTCATAAATGTCATTCTAATGCTTAGTTTTTATTTACTAATAGGTACATAACTGTGGTCGTAGGAAAAATAGTGTATGATATTTGTGTTAAAAGTGATTTTATTTCGTTCGTGGGGTTTGTTAAACTCGGCTTCGCCTCGTTTCAAACTTCCCCACTCACTCATAAAATGTCACTTTTAACACTTATATCATAAATAACTATTTCCTACGACCACTGTTAAAAATAGTATTTTTAACGGTTGCTTAGCAAGTGAAAAATAACAGTTTATAACACAGTAAATACTTTTAAAACGTTGCCATTGACAACGTGTTAAAAGTAAAAAACAAATTTACTTTTAACACGTCTTATGTTCAGTTGTTCATAACAAATACATCATGACCTGTCATAAATGTCATTCTAATGCTTAGTTTTTATTTACTAATAGGTACATAACTGTGGTCGTAGGAAAAATAGTGTATGATATTTGTGTTAAAAGTGATTTTATTTCGTTCGTGGGGTTTGTTAAACTCGGCTTCGCCTCGTTTCAAACTTCCCCACTCACTCATAAAATGTCACTTTTAACACTTATATCATAAATAACTATTAACTTGAAATACAATGGTATTATGCAAATTTTAAACCAGGTTTAAGACAAGGGCTACATCAACAATTTTAAAAATTTAGAGTAAATGGTAGAATAATGGAATAGTCTGCTAAATCATTTTATTGGAGATTTTTTAAATTAAAATTTACATAAGGGTAAATATTCAAAATTTAGATCATTCTTATTTTATTCGTACAAACCTCTTGCCTGAACTTTTTCCCCGGATTCTTTGTATTGTTCGCAAACTCGCGCCACAAAATAATTGACCGGGAAATTGTGTTCCAATATTTGATATGTAACGAACTATTTACTTTTGTTACGTGATTCACAATGTTGAAGTTTATTTTCTACGCCGCAGGTATAGAAGAAAAATAAATAAGTATCCATAGGAACTATGTAAAATCAGCTAATAAGAAATAATTCGTTTTTGGAAGAATAATACAAGTTCTGCATTTTTAAATCGGCTGACAGACGAATCAACAGACAAATATTCAAAACATTTTATAATCATAATGGCGTCCTAAACATTTTTTTTTTCTGAAAGAACAGAGAGAAATAAAAATATTGGTGAAAATACGATTGAAATTTTTTTCGTGGTAAGCGAGATATCAATTTGTAAGTGAAAATTTTGACCTCTGACATCATCTGTCTTCGTCAGTGATGATTGGTTATTTTTATAGTTATATAGCTAATATATCCGGAAAAATGACTATCCCACACTTGATATGTAAATAACTATTTAAGCTCAAATTAGATTTTCAGGTTATTAAAATCAAATTATCATACGTTCTAACTAGCAGTACATTCTTTAATCCTCTGACTATTTAGATTGTTTTTCAATCGATCTGTTTCAACCAAATAAAACATACAACTGTGTCCGAGTGGTTCGTAACCCACTAGCCACTAGAATGCAAGCAAAACATGCCACGACACAAATACCTGATGTACTGGCCCTGGTCTATCTACAAATATCGTGAAATAAATGAACTCTCGATATTTAAGTTTATGATTCTTTCAGAAATATTATGGCAGTGACATTTGACGTCGATGTAAAACAAATGTAGTAATATATACTTAAATGTAGACGATTTTTCTATGGGGAACACCTGCATAGGAGGCTATGATTAAATGCATCTCATTCGCTAATTGGCTATTCGAGACAAGTAATTGCTGCATGTAAATAAGATAGTCGATATCGAATTAGTGATTAGTCAGTCACATGCGCTTTATCTAGCGGTCAAGATCAAGTACGCTGGATTTTATATTCTCTCGCGCCGTTGTTTGTTTACGTTGCTACTACGACACACAACTGTTTCTCTGCGGATTTTGTTTTCTGGCGCGAAGGATACACCGCCTACTACGATGTGAGGATGTAGTGAAGTGAAATCGTTTTATATAAGGTCTGTTTCCACATCATCAATTTTATCAATCAATAATTTATCTACATCCAATCAACCACAAAAATGAAATAGAAACAATAGTGTAACTGCAGTAATGAATATTTTCAAATATTAATTAATGATTTTGGCGTCGACAATTTGTTCTTCATTATGTATTGTTAGATTCGTTAGTTTAATCTACAATCCTTTTTGTACATTTTATCAATTATTATACATGTATCGTAATTATTTAATTGATTTATTATTCCTAAATAAATTATTATTTTTTGAATTTTAAGAAATAGCAGAATTGACAAGGCTGTTTTAAATTAGCCTAAAAATTGTACAAAATCTTGATTCATTTTTGGTTCAATTGAAATTGGCTAGTATCAAACAGAAAATTGGTTGAAACATTGTATACGATCGTAAATGTGTTGCAAAACAGAACACGTTCTATTTTTAATACAATCTGTCAGCAATCTGTCAGCCATATATGAATTTTGTGATCTCACGCGTTTCTAACGTTTATTTGTTTTTATTGTATGTAGTTTGGTTATAGTAAACTTAGTGTTGCTACAGGTAAAATTGTGATTATTGCAAACCGTAAATGTAAATGAATTTATAGTTATTTTGTCACATTGACATAATCAAGGAAAGTGCGCAGAATTAGAGAGAGAGTACATGAAATTGCATTAGTATCATACAAAACTTCGTCAAAATCTAACAATTTTTCGTACAAGAAATTGTACCATATCTAGGCTAGTCTAAAACGGCCTATAGTCAGTAAACAATGGCACGAGATCACTTTTAAGATGGCGTTAAGATTTTGGCTCAAATCAGTGTTGCCAGATTCTAGGAAGTTTCTTAAAATTAAAAAAAAAATATTCGGTAAAACGTGTCTTGAAATTCCATTATTAGATCAATAGTTATCCTGATTGTGTTTGCGTCCTGTGCAAGATCTTCCTTCTCGAAAACCTTATTCTCTATTTCATTTACGCTCAACCTTTTCCTTTATTCTATCCAGTAAAATTTTTGATAATATTTGCTAAAGTTACTGAGCAAGGTTATTTCTATGCATTTAACCTGGTTAAAGTCACCCATTTGTGGTATTAAATGGAATTTAATGTTACGTCGCTAGAGAGTTCAATTTATTTTATTACATTTTTTTTTACTTCAACTTCTGCCTTTTTCTTTAGTGGCACGCGACATGGCTGAAATTTAAGAGTTCATAAAATGTGACACTTCATTACATAATGGTTACCGACAGATGCTATAGATTATATTATAATACTGTAAGTTTTGACATTTATTTACTTAAGAAATCGAACGATTTTACCCGACAAAATGACGTCATCAATCCCCTTTTTTTCTTTGGTGATTTGAATCACTTGATCAATTCATGGAAATAGACTTACTTGAATTTCCATAGTGGAAACATTTTTTAAATTTTATTTCTTTTCTTGAAAATTAATATACTAGCACTAGATCACATTTCAATCAGAGATACCCAGATATTCCACAAAATGAGATGTCACTAAAAACATATGATTATGCTTAAACGTGCGCATGCCCGGTTACCATAGTTACTAGTGACAACCGCTCTTATTTAGATTCGATATAAGCATAACTCTGATCACAAAGTATGTCCATATTAAAAAGATAGATAAGATATCCATAAGTGTTAACTTTTATAAATAAACGTAAAATTAATTAAAATTTTTATTTGAATACTTTTCTTATAATAGAAAACTTTAGGTCTATGTTCAATATCTAATTCTTTAATCTCTATTCCTTTTTGTAAATATTCTCTTTTTATGTATTTTTGCTTCGTGCAGTTTAATAAGTAATTGAAAAGGGATTTGAATTATTTAATCCGTAACAATTGTATATTGTTTGGAAGTTATGCTTTTGAAATATTAATATTATATTGATCATGTTCCATAATTTGCAAAGCTCAATGTCAGATATAATTTGTTATTGATGTCAGTACTAGATATTAAAAGGAAACTCAAATCTTTTGTACTTATGAATAATTGCCAGTTCTGTCAATTTAAAACAAATTAAGTTTTTCTTATGTATTATTAATTTATTGTACATAAAATTGATGTTATTACTTTTAATTTAGTTAAGTTACAAGTAATTCTATTTTGTTGTTTCTCAGGCTAGCTTTTCTTTATTTTCCAGTAGGTTGTTTATATTTTCGGACAAAATTTTTGACTTAGAATGCAGTCCAGTCTGCCCATCCTTAACCAGTGCATACATAAACGGTAACACTAAATCACGCACTGGTCTCATAGACCACGTTTAAGAAAAGCTGTTTCTAATGGAATTAGAAAATAAAAACCTGGATGGTACACAGAAACTATGCTTTCGTTTACTTATGAAATTATTGATATTTAACAAAAAAAGCAAAGGAGATATTTCCCTTAACGTACCACTTTTTTTTACATCAGTAATAAAGCCCTGAATTGTTATTATATTAAAGAATCATTGTACCTTCTTCCATTTTTTAGTAATTGACTACTGTCCTAAAATGGGTGTGAGTTACACCCATTAAAATATTACCAGTGAAATCCTCACATCAATGTACCTATGTATATTAATTTTCATTTTAAAATTCTTTTTAGTACAGCCGCAATTACAAATTGAATATCAGCCAATAAGAATCCAATAAGACCGGTAATAATGCGCGTCTCAGGATATACCGGGGATCCTGAGTCGCTAGTATTTTAGTCCCGCTCTGCGGGGCGCCGGGGAGGTAGTGGACCTTTGAGCCTCCTCCCGCCTGGTCGTCTGGCTACACCGCCTTCCAGGGCATCTCATGCCTTGCAGGTGCTCTAGCTCAACCGGATGAGAATTGGAGCATGCTTCGGCATGTGCTCTTATTTTTGGTCTACTGGAATCAGAGCACATTCTGGAGCAGATTTAGTTTCTCTCTGGATTTTACTCTGGTTTCAATGGGTCAGGAATTAGGACTCTTAGAAGTGTGTGCTCTAATTCTAGATCTGCTGAATTCAAAGCACATTCTGGTGCAGATTTAGCAGCTCGGAATTGTGCTCTGAATTCAGTGGGTCAGATATTAAAGCATTCAGAAGTGTTTGCTGTATTTCTTGGTCTACTGAAACCAGAGCACATTTTGGAGTAGATTTGGCTGCTATGAATTGTGCTCTGATTTCAGGAGTCGGGAATTAGAGCACTTATAAGTGTTCGCTCTAATTTTAGGTATTTTGAAACCATATTACATTCAGGAGCAGGTTTAGTTGCTCTGGATTGTGCTCTGGTTTCAGTAGGTCAGGAATTAGAGCACTCAAAAGTGTTTCCTCTAATCCTACGTCTGCTGAAACTAGAGCACATTCTGGAGAAGATTTGACTGCTTTGAATTGTGCTCCGATTTTATTAGGTCAAGAATTAGAGCACTCAGAAGTCTTTGTAGTAATTCTAGGTTTGCTGAAATCAGAGTACATTCTGGAACAGCTTTAGCTGTTCGAATTGTGCTCTGGTTTCACTGGGTTAGGAATTAGAGCACTCTGACGTGTTTGCTCTAATTTTAGGTCTGCTAAAACCAGAGCATTTTAAAGCGTTTTCTCTAATTCTTGACCTACTAAATACAGAGTATATTCTGGCGCAGATTTGGCTGCTCTGGATTGCGCTCTAGTTCGCTGAAATCTGAGCACAAAATAAAATTAATTAAACATTTTTAATCGAAAATAAGGTATTTTTTAGTTTCTATTCATTTCTTTTCAAGGGAATTATGAAAAGTCGTCGTCCGGGAATACTTCTTTTACTGACTGATGAGAAGTGAAAAATAAAATTTAGTCTCATACCCCATTGTCTTTACTAAACACTATCAGTTTAGAAGTGGAAGGACTTGTAAGGAAGCAATATGGGCGTAGGGTGTGTTGCCGGTAGTATTACATAACATGATGGTGGGTTAGGTTAGTGCTCTGGTGCGCAGCGCGGATCGACCGCTTGGTGACGCATGCCTGTCACTGCCACTGCCAAGTTCAATGTCAAGGCCTAGGCGTGCGCGCGCCGGTCTGCAATGCAGCAGCAGCCCAGTGCGGGCCTCTCCGCCGCAGCGGCCCAGTGCTGCTCCGGCCGTCGCAAGGTCACCGCGCATAGCAACATGGCCGCAACACACACCACCACTGTGTAAGTCGCATATACTATACCCATTACTTGTGTATCATCTACATGTCACACTATTCATCAGAAAGATATGTGAAGCGGGTTGGTTTATAAAAGGTGTTATCATACGGGACAATAAGTTGTCAATTTCCGACAAATTACTTTTCTGGTCTTGCGTTAGATGCTAAGCACAATTCATCATAAAGTGAACCGGACTGTGCAAAAACTATAGCCATTACTTTACTTTGTGTATCATCTACATGTCGTACGTTAGCTGCTAAGCACAATTCATCAACCGGACTGGTTTATAAAGGTGTTATCATACGGAACTTAAAATCGACAATAAGTTGTCGATTTCCGACAAATTACATTAGCTGCTTTCGCACAATTCATCAAGTTACGTGAACCGGACTCTTATAAAGGTGTTATTCGCTCATGCTCTACCTATACCAATATCCATTACTTTATTTTGTGTATCATCTACATGTCGTACGTTAGCTGCTAAACACAATTCATCAAAGTTACGTGAACCGGACTGTCTTATATGCTCTACAGCTCTACCTATATCCATTACTTAGTTACTTTATGTGTATCATCATCTACACATACGTTACATGTTTCCACACAATTCATCGTAGAGTTATGTGAACGGGACTTAAAATCGACAACTTATTGTCGATTTCCGACATATTACTTTTATGTGTATCATCATCTACATGTCATAGATGCTTTCGCACAATTCATCAAATTATGTGAACGGGACTATCTTATAAAGGTGTTATTCGCTCATGCTCTACCTATATCCATTATTTAGTTACTCTATGTGTATCATCATCTACACATACGTTACATGTTTAGAATTCATCGTAAAGTTACGTGGACTGGACTGGTTTATAAAGTTATAAAGGTGTTATCACACAGGACTTAAATCGACAACGTATTGTCGATTTCCGACATCTTATGTCATTTCAAGCAACTTTTTTCATATGATAGTGTAACTGATTACGAACAACTAGTTTGGTGAGAATTGTCGATTCTGTGATCTGAATAGTGAAAATGTCCCTAGATTCAAACAAAAACAACAAAATGTCTTTTTGATAAAAAAAAATCTTTGAAGTGACAATCATGTTTTTTATCAGTGAAAAAGAATTTGATTTAGTAAAAGAAAAAAATAGTAAATGTCAATTTGGCACGTAATATTGCCAACCGACAAGAACTAAATACTCAAGATTTGTCGATTTCGAAGTCGTCGGTACCATTCAATCGTCGATATTGTTCTCGTGTGATAACACCTTAAGTGACAACTGTGGTCAGCCAAAATCTGTAGGTACTAAAGATAAATATGATAAAATATTGTGAAACTGCAAATAACAAAACGTAACCCAATTTTTTGGACAAATCTTGCGTAAAAACAAAACACTGTCAATTGTTTACATATTTGATAAAACACTGTCTACAATTGTGTGGTACTGTTTTAGATCAATACTTAGTGTTAAAGCGCTAAAATAAGTATTGCTTAACACTAATAGTGTTAAATGACGTGTCCATAATAATAAGTTAGCATATTGAAATACAAACTAAATACGAAATTGCAAATTTTATCAATCGGCATATTGACTTTTCAAAACATTGATACTGTTTGTTTTATAATTATATTTTTGATATTTTTACAAATAAAATAACGTTAATATTCCAAATTCAATATGAATTAGTTTTGTTGGCTGATTATAAAACATATCCCAATTTTTCAAGTGTCAATTCAAACAACAGCGAGATCCATAAATGGAGTACGTCACAGTTTTAGGACTAAAATAAGTGACGTAGTTACTGTAATCTGATGAATTGTGCCAATAAAAACCTCTTTTGTAGTGCTAATTTCCGTGAATAAGTGTAAAAACATACAAAACTTATAAAATCCAGTGTTATTATTGCGATCAATATGGCCGAAACCTTCATACGACGTAAAAAAGTTACAGAATGGATTACAACATACATTTCTTTTTTTATTCATTTACGAAATTATCTGTGGTGTAATATAATGTTTAATAACAAGTTTACTTGCATTTTCAAGCTGTACTTTTAAACAGTTTGAAAATAAAACTACAACGCAAAACGCCCAGGAAAAGGATAATTTTCAAATACCTGTGTTGTCTGGTGCAATATTTGTTTTGTTTAGTGATTTTACTTGAATTTGAAGCTTAATGTGGTGCAATAGGTACATGTTTTTTTAGTGACTTTACTTGTATTTTGGATCTTGTTGAACATATAAAACAACAAAGCATTGTCACAGATATCTTGTTATTCAATGAGTTAAATAAAAAAAATAAATTATAAAATTGTGTCCGGACAAATGTTGCGTAGAAAAGAAAACAACACTGTCAATTGTTTACATGTTTGAAAAAAAACACTGTCTACGATTGTGTGTTACTGTTTTAGATCAATACTTAGTGCTAAAGTGTTAAAATAAGTATCGTTTAACACTATTTCTATCGTAGTGCTTCTTGGTTTATTTTTAGTGTTAGCTAGCATATTGAAATACAGATTAAATACGAAATTGCAAATTTTACGATCAATAAATTCGGCATATTGAGCTGTGCTTCCATCACTGAAACCAAAGGTAATTAAATTTTTAAGTATATTCTTGTCATGAAACTATTCATTCATATTGTAGAAATGTAGAAGATTGCTAATATTGCATAAGATAATTAAATATGCATACCATATAAAATTTATAAAAGATCATTTCTTTGACTTGGATATATTTTGGTGCTAAAATTTACATGTTAGACTGTATTATTTTCAATTTTACAATTTCAAGGATCTGTCAAGAACTACAATTGTGATTAAGGACATTGTTTACCTAATGTTAAGGATTTAAAAATCAAAGAAATGAACTTAACGACTATATATGACAGGCAATTTGCTTGTTCAATAAAAAGACACTATATTAATTATGTAGTGTATCTAATTTACGTGAAAAAGCAGAGTAGATTTATATTTTGTTATGTTAACAAGGTATCGTCGTACGCAAAGATGTAAACATATAATCAACAACGTCAATCAAAACAAATGTTTTTAAAAATAATTTACTTATTGGAATAAAATTTTATTTATTATTTATTTTATAACCTAAATCTTATAAAAAAAACTCTGTGTTCGAAAGGTTCGGAACCCACTATTAGCTGTAGGTTCCTTAGAAGCTGTAATCTGACTTTTACTAAATTACAAGTAAAACTAGTCATGAAATACATATACTAGGTACATAATGTGATCCTGTTCTATCTAGGAATATTGTAATATACCTATATGATGAGTTTTTGCCTATGACAGACATGGCAGAATATAAAAATATAAAAATACAATCAATATGTCAATGCAGTGGCGTACTAGAAGGGAAAATGGTTTTGTAGGTTTGGACCGGCAAATGTTTACTTTCTTGCGTATGCACTCGCAGGAAAATTTTATTTTCAATGTGTGTAAGATAAAAAAAAAACCTCTTGCGTTAACTTTTTTCCCTGATTAGTATAGAACGAAATGACGTTCCCACATGATATGTAAATATTTTTCATTTTAATAACCAAAATATGATATTTTGAAAATAAAACAATAAAATAATTTGACACATGTCAACAATTGTTTAACAGATGTCAATTATTAATCACGATCGTGAGATATTCGGTGCGATTTTTTTCATTTCCATAAACTGGATACGACATTTTGAAAATAAAACAATAAAATAATTTGACACATGTCAACAATTGTCATTTACCTAACAACGTCATGACATAATTGATAAGAATTTTAGATCTCTTTTCATTTGGTCACGATTGATTGTTGCGACGAAAATCAATCGAGTCCGCAGGACGAGTGATGATTTTCTAAAGCAACAAGCAGGAGTGAGTTGGGAAAAAATTACAAGTAATATACTAGTTACGAATGGTATTTGGCATGACAATTCCTCGAAATGTGTATATTTATTTCATTTAACTACTTGTCACACTTTTGACAGACGTTGTATCTAAGCAACATCTATTTAGTCGTGTAAATTCCGCGGCAATTGCCAGTAACTGATAATTGTCAGAGAGATTTGAATCTGATTGGTTCAATTTAGCAATATACTGTAATTTAATTGATTAATGACAAATTATGATTGGAGTTGTCAGTGTAAGAGTGTTTTGATTCACTACTTCAATGGGATTATTTTAAGCTAAAAATTTTCACTAAATATATAGTTTCCAGATAGTCATACGTCGTAACGGGTAATAAATATTGTTTTGGAAATGATTTAGATTTCCTAAAAATAAAAATAAAATTTGCAGTTTATCAATTGCGCAATGTGCTGAGTAGAACATATTCTTATCGTTGTCTAACTTTAACTTTTATGATGTAAATACTTCATTGATGAAAACAGGAAGTTCAAAATTCTTATGAGCTGTTCGATCTATATGAATTCTTTTTCACATATACAATCGCCAGTCTTTGTTTGTAAATGCGCATCCTGGTTTTAGTCGGTGCCTTCTCTTCGGCGGATTTGATTGACGTGTACTGGCCACTAAATTAAACTGAAGGAAGTTGGTAATCTTGTATTTATTTATATAAAATTCCGCGTGCTCTCTGGAGTGTGACAGTGGAAAGAAGTAGGTGCAATGTTAGAAACAACAGGATATACAATTTATTACAAATTGGAAATTTGGTATTAATGATGAAATCGAAATTCGTGACTTTGTGATGGAACATTTTAGTTTAAGGTGCGTTCAGATAGGGCTTAGTGCAGTTGTATTGTATCGTTGTATTGTAGTGTAGGGGCAGTGCGCTTGCATAAGATTTGTATCGTTCACATAGAAATTAGTGCGGTTGTAGTTGGTACAGTACATTTCTGTAGTATTTGTAACACTTTGCGCGTGCATCTCAACACATAGTCAGTTTTCATTAAAATATATAATTATACAAATGCTAAATTATTAGAAATTTATTTATGTAAAACTTACCTGTTATATTTAACTTTTCTGCTAATTCTTTAAATGAATTTTTTTTTTTAATTTATTTTTAAACGCTGTAGAACATTTGTCCCAAATCAATGGACATTGTTTTTTTTACAAAAAACGTTAAACTGAATAAAAAACTAACTAACCTCAAGAAAAAATTTCAAGAAGTGACAGCTGCGCGTTATGATTACGCGCAACCAGTAATTCTCCACATGCATTCTAATTGGCCAGTTGCAGTGGTGTATTGCAACGGTAGTGCGAAAGCTAGAACCTTGCAAGCTTCTACACTGCAATACAACGGCACTACCAACGCATTCTGCACTAAGTTTGAATCCGAACGCTCGCGCTCAGTTGCATTGGCTAAGCATTCTGCACTACAATATAACGGCACTGCAACTGCACTAATCTCTATGTGAACGGTACTTAATAGTCAAGCAGAGATATGCATAGTTTGGATTTTATGTGGTAGACTTCACGTCATTACGATGGTAACACCGAAAATTTCTGCATCTTATATAACTGAGGTAGCTATGAAAAATATATTTATAAACACCATTATGTAGTTTGAAAATTGTTGTTGCAATTCGTTATCTATTGTCAATAATTTTCTAACCAATTTTAAAGTACGCAAGTCGTACTGAAAATTATGTTAACAAGAGAAAATTTTCGAGCTATGATGCTTCGAAAAACTTTGGTTGCTTTTGGAAATAAAGCACCTAGTATCAGTTCTGTTCACAGCTGGTACAATTGAATATAAATTTGATCGAGTTTCTCTCAGTGATGATTTATGCAAAGATCGGCCAATTTCTGCTATTACGGATGAAAACATAGCTGCTATTCGCAGTATGATTAAAGACAACCGTGTCACCTACAGAGTTAAACGGGCTACTTTGGGCATTTAAATATAATAAATATATAAATAAAATTTTGCACGATCATCATAATTTAAATGGTGATCAAAAACAATGTCGTGTGGAATATTTGAAAATAGACATATATCTCTCTGTAACATATACTGTAATGAGATAGCAAATAAAAATGTCATCTATGCTATGTGTACCTATACGACAAATATGCTAGATAGTTTAATAATTGTTGCAGCAGAATTTTTTTATATTAATATCAACCAACAAAAACCGATTTTACATTTTACTTGAAGATGCAGTAAAAGTTCAGTTCAGTAGTTCAAAAAAACAGAATAGATGTACAACTTGCACTTTTTCATTCGATCATTTCTTTGTACTGAAATGTATGTTGTCATCATAGCAACGACATAATTTGAATGCGAGATCTCGCAAAAGAGTTTTCGGGCGTGTGATACACAAGATTTTTTGCGCCGATGACACTTTTAATTTATTAAAGAAATATTATTACTACTTAAAATTTTATACACTTTAGGTTTTTATCTACGTTTACATATAATGAATAAGAAATCAAAAATATTTGTTTTAATTAACGTTTTACATTTCCAATAAAATAAATTAAAAACAGAATGTAATGTTAAAATATTTTATTTGGCATCCCTACATTTTGCCGGCCTAGGCCTGCAAAGAGAGAGTTTCTGGACTATTTTGAGTTCTGTAATATTAGTCATAACGAAACGGAGTCGCGAAAAATATGTTACACATGTTGGAACATAACGTTATGTATGACGTATATTGGTATATTGCATATTGGTATCCAGAGAAAATCACTAGCTTTTACACTTTTTCCATCTAAAAGTTTTGTAAAATGTTATCTGTGATAACCTATTGTCTGACACCGAAAAGAAAATCTATACGTTGTGTATGTCACCGAAGAGTTATTATTTGGAAGTGTGAAATGAATGCAAAAGGAAAGAAACCGTCCTCTGTTGCCTTCGCAGAATCCACGCATGCAGTATTTACAAACACAGTCGGTAGGTTAGTAGAACCCGTGACGTGGTGGTGATATTTTGGTCGCGGGACCTCACAGATGTTCGTTTGTTTTGGGCGTGCCAACACGATCGTGCGTTATTGATGCTGCGATCACTAGGTCACCTTACTAACACCTTCGCCTTAACTTACTCCTTGCTCCGTGGGGATTACACACTAACAACTTCAATTTATCTGGTAACGGTATTATAAATATGTTTATACCCGAGGGTGTACCCGGAGGTATAAATAGGCTAACCATCTTCTATGTGGGAGGTTGGTTATTGCTTTGTTTTGGCCGTATAATAATATTCATTGTTTTGACATTCCTAGTAGGCACAAGGTCTCATGTACCAAAGGTACTTGCTTCGGGATAAAGTTTACTTGCATTTTAGTGAAGCGGGTTGTCAAGCTATAGAGTCTATGCAAGGTCAGATAATAATAATAATTAAACCACTTCCATTTATCTGTTAACGATATTATAAATATGTTTATACCCGAGGGTATACCTGAAGGTATAAATAGGCTAACCATCTTCTATATGTTTATACCCGAGGGTATACCTGAAGGTATAAATAGGCTAACCATCTTCTATGTGGGAGGTTCGCTATTGCTTTGTTTTGTCCTTGTAATAATATTCATCTGTTTTGATATTCCTAGTAGTAACATGCCTAAAGTACAAAGGTACTTGCTGTGGAATATGTTTTACTTGCATTTTAGTGGATATAACATTCTGACACCCTAGTTAGATGTGATTAGATTTTGGTGTTAATCGTGCAACTGGAAGTAGTGTTTTCATGAAGATCTAAAGTGTTTTTCTGAAAAACCTTTATTAATTATTAATACATGAGAACTTTTGTGAAATAATAATTTAATATTATGTCATTAGCTAAAATTTTATACTTCAAATTTGTTTCTATCTAGCTTCATTTAACTATTACAAGTAAATAATTATTCGGTAAATTTGTTACAATTGCGGTTAATCTGTTTACATATGGAAATAAATGTTTTATATTTGACATCGACAATTTTTATAACTGACAGGATTGACATTGAAAATATTAATAATTATCGAATACTCTAAAAGGAATTATACTAATACTGTAAGTATTAACTAGTCAACGCACGGAAAATATAAATATTAATAAAAAGTGTGAAGGAGACAGGCGAGAAGTTATATGCTGGCCACATCAGATTTTTAATTTAATTAAAATGGTTTCAAATGAATAGAAAAGTAGAAAAATAGCAGAACTATATGTAAGATGTTTTATGTTTACCTTTTTCTTGGAGGGATGAAAGAAATAGGACCGAAATTTATTTGATACAAGTAGAATTACTAATCTTTGTAAATGTTGAAATAATTGTTCTGAATTTTATGATTCGGTCAAATCTTTAAGAAACTGACAGAAACAATTAAAAATAAAGTTGAAGAAGTTATTATGATAAGTTAAATCCATGTAATTACTCTGTGATTCCTCTACTGTAATAATAGTGTTAAATGAAGTCATTTTGTTGTTCTGACGACCTTCATTTTTTAGGTTGTCTTATAAAATAGTTGGCAATTCTGTATAAACGCCAAGTTTACATTTACAATTCTTTTGTTTTATTTATTAGAACACTACAAAATTAATAGATGAAAAATGTAAAACAAAATTTGCAGTGTAGGAATGCGATGAATGTTTTTTGAATGACTTTTAACGGGTATACGTGACCGAGAGTTGGCATGTGGTCAAAATATGAAACATCATATACAGTGTGTGCAAGGAAATGCGGAACATAGGATTTTAACATGGGATTTAAAAAAATTGCGGATACTCTCTCTCCTGATAGATTTAGAACAAAACTGCAAGAGTACAAAGTTACAAAATTAAATTCTACGTCAGATAAAATCATAGTTGTTGCAACAGCACGTCTGCAGTACGGGATATATTAAATATAAAATGTAACATTTTCGTTTAAAATCAGACACCCATGGGAATAAAAGAAAAAATCTATGTGTCAATTGTGACAGTTAGTAACCTTACTTTGTGTTCAATATTTTTTTTAAATTATATTTGTACTGTTTTTTTAATATTAGCACATTGTTATAGAAATAAATATAATTTCAACTTAAATAATATTAAATTATAGACAATAACTATTACAATTAGCGAAAATTCTCTAAACTGACAGATAGATATTTTCTTTTATTTCCATGGCTATCTGATTTTTAACGAAAGTATAACATTTTATATTTAATATATCTCGTATTACAGGCCTGCTGTTGCAACAATTATGATCTTATCTGACGTAGAATTTAATTCTGAACAACTTTGTACTCTTGCAGTTTTGCTCTAAATCTATCAGGAGAGAGAGTATCCGCAATTTTTTTAAATCCCATGTTAAAGTCCTATGTTCCGCATTTCCTTGCACACACTGTATGTGTGCAATTATTTGCAGTGTGCTGAATTTATAACAGTAAATAAACACCAACTAAACGTGTAAACTTATGCAAATATTCAATTTATGTCTAAATAGATCAATTATAATAATTATTTATTAAACGTAGTTCTCGGGCTACAAAAAGTATAAATCAATTTTGTTTGAAATCTATCAATTTTTATTTTTTTTCTTAAAACCAAAATTTTTGACTCAACTATATATAGGTATTTTTGAAATGTTTCAGGTGTACACATACAATTTTACCTGTAAAACTTAAAAATTCGTCTGCTACTGAAATTTGAGTTATCAAGTTTTGGCTGACGACTAAAGAAGCTTTTTTTGAGAGGTACAAGAATTGATCTTACTTTGTACTGAACTGAATTCAAATACTTCTAATAAAAAAGCAATATTTAAAAAAAAAATCTTTGCTGTACCCTTTTGTGTGTGCAGTAAAATATTTTTTCCACGATATGCATAGAAAGCTTTACTTTCTTCTCGCGAAATATTATTATATTATAACAGTGTTGCCAATAGTATACCATGGATATTATTATAGAATGAAATATTGGAAATATTCATTATTGTATTAAATATTCTTATTTAATAATGATATTCGTTTAAAAAATTTTGGCAATTATGTCTTAATCTTTTCTTTTTTCACATTATTTCACAATTTGACAATTTGAATTTGCATATTCACTGCACTACTCACTGCTAAACGTCAAAGTTTACAGATCTAATTTTCTAACTTATATTGTTGTTCCGCCTTTTCGTTCGAATAAATTGATTTTTGAAATAAGTCGTAAGAAAATGTTTCTAACACGAAAGGAAAGCATTTTTCCACTTTTACTCCAATGCGTCAAACTCGAACTCGAGTGGTAAAAATATACGATTTCTTCTCTAATTTGACAAATACATATTATTTGTTTCTCACTTGTAAACTATCGTTTGCTTGAACTGTTTATTCATCAGGGAAACTAACCTTTACATACTACTAACTTGGAAAACAATAAGACTGACAGCTAACTAATGTAAAATACTATTATAGTGTATTTATTATTAAGTATGCTTATTTCCTCTTTTTTTAAAATTTTTAATTTGAAATGTACTTACAAGTATGCTAACACCAATATCAGTGAAATTAAGAATGCTCGATCAGTTTAGAATCTATTCAATCCTGTTTCAAAGATGGTGCTAGGCAATTAAAAAGAATGCAAGCGCTATGTTTAGCTTAGATTCGAATTAGGTAAAAGAACGCAACTTTATGAATCACTAATATCGTAGAACGTACAGAGTGTATCTATGTAATGAATCTATTTACTTGTTATCCTACACTATTTTAATCTGAAATGTACTTAAAACAAAAGTAACACAATGTCAGTGAAATTAATCAGACTCGATCAGTTTAGAATCAATTTGAGCCTGTTTCAAAAATGGTACTAGACAATAAAAAAAAACTCGAGCGCTATGTTTAGCTTATATTCGAGTTAGGTAAAATACCTCACTTTATGAATCACCACTATTATCATAGAACGTAGACATAGTGTATCTATATATGTATATATTTACTTGCTGTCCTACACTGTTTCGTACATTTCCATTGATGGTTGTGTGGTGACCTAGACAGGATTTCAGTAATTTGAGCAACATTTATCTCTGCTCAATTATACTAACAGGCGCGAACTTGCACCGTGAATGGATGCGACGCGTCATTTGTGCCGGCTCGGTGCTTCTATTGCGTTGCACTCCGTGCATCTTTAATGCTTTGTTTATTTACATTTGTTTCTCATTACTGGGAAACCAATGCGATTCAATTACTCACATTTGTTTTTATTACTCAGTGACGTATAATTATCATTAAGCAAAAATTGTAATAATACTTTATTAATTTGTTAGGAGAAAATTGAAGGTATAAATTGACCGGTGTGTGAGGTTTGGAAATAATATTTTAGCTTCGCTAAGCGAACCAAACAAGAGTTGCATAAAAATCCGATTTAAATGGAAAAACAAACCTTAGTTATATTTTCTATTATTCTTATGTTTTACAATAATATTAAGTATTCCATTATTTATTGCAAGCTCCGAGAAAAAACAGTTTAGTTCGACTTTTTCTCGAAAGTAATAAAAAAGTTTTGTTTAAAAAAAAAAATTAATTAAAAATAAACCGGTATACTTATTTGATTAACAGCCAAATTCACCATTAGTCCATTCATTAATGATCAACTATTTCAAGAATCAAGCTGATCTGTGGATCAATATTTCTACTAATTCACTAACTTGATTCGCTGTTTTGTTTAATGTTTTTAACAGTACATATATTTTTTTCTACAATGGGGTATTCCAAGCCTACGGCTTTTAAAGAAATTCTTATTGGATATCATTGTTTACCATATATAAGTAATATTAAAGTGAATATAGTCATTATTTTTATGATTTTTAATACCATAATATCAAAATGAAATTGTAATGCATTTGAATCGAGTACGTAAAATTCAGTATTAGCCTTGTTGTGACGAAGAAGGCACTCGCTTCAGCCTATTGGCTCTTGTTCGAACGCGCCACGCCTCTGACTCAGACCTACGAATGATGTTCTCAGCTGATTCTCAGTGCCTGTGACGTCACACGCACGACCGATTTTCTAGGGTGTAATTTATTGAAACTTTAAAAATTTATTTCTGGCGTGTTTGAAACCTTTCGGCGAAAAGAAAAAATACGGGTCTAATATTTTTATGCATAGAATAACATATTAAAAATGAAAAAAACTTGGAATACCCCATTGTTAAAAATGTTAATATTTTTATTCTAATAACGATGCATAAAGTAGGCAATTTTTTCACAGTTGTTATAAGGATTACTTGACACCGTGCGCGAAGTACCTGAGAAAACGTTTTTTCACGGTGATGGAAAACATTTCTTTTCTAAATAGGAAAATAAAAATATTATAATTGAAAAAATTGTTTGTATTTTGTGCGTTCGATTGACTTTTTAACATAATATATAATTTTATGAGTGTGAATTAAACTTTCTGTTATTTTTTGTTGATATATGACGTATAGTTATATTTTTTATATCTGAAAATGGCAAAGAAGAACGAAAAAAACTGATGTGGACATCACATGACTACCTTTACTTCGTACAAAGAAGTAAAAAGGAGAACTTACGTCGATTCATATAGATATGCAAAAAGTAAAATACTTTACATTAATCTTAGCAGTCAAAATCTTGTGTACATAAATACAAACGTCAAAACGACAACGGGAATCAAATCACATGATCAAAGCTTGATTCATGGATCAAAAAAATGTACTAATATTAATAAAATTGTCCAAAAATTGGTATGGATACTAAAATAGCGGTATCGAAAGAACAGTATCAATCCAGGTATCGTATCAGTAGCATGGGAATATTCCTATGTATAGCACATTTTATAAAAAAAAATAAGAATAATAATTTCTTGATTTTACACTTAATAATAATAATGTATGTGTAAACCGGAAATAAATATTATTTTATTTGAATGAAACCAGCTTAAAAATATCATATTACGAATCATTTTGAAATGATTGAAAGTGTATCAGATTTCAAGCAGATTTCCTTTCGCATAATTTCATTGACTACATTCAACTTTAAATTATAACTTTTTATTGCGCTGACATTTAAATAGTTTTTTCTTGCGAGTAACTAACCTTACGCGAAAGACGAAGAATGAAGTAAATAAAAAACAGAAAGCAAATAATAGAAACAGCGTCGGCCTTGAATTGGTACTTTGTATTCAGGTTTTTGTTATCTCCTAGGCTACAATCGCCGACTATTTTTGGCAAATGTTTTGTTTGAAATACGCTTAAACTTATGGAAATTCAAAACATATTCAAGTCTGGAATAATTTGGTTCTTTTACGCTGTATTTCAATAGGAAAGAATACATTTTGTTCCCAAAATTGTTACATTTATCTGTATTCGTATTGGGAATAATTTATTTAATTTTGGTTACAATTCGTCAACCGGAAATTGTACTTTATTTGAAGCTTTAATTTGCTTTTCAGAGAAAATACTTTTAAATATATTTGTTTGCTAATTATATTCGTAAGAGAATTTTATCAATTGTCAACTCAAAGAGTTTTTTAATATAACTTTAGATTTAATGGATAAAAATTTAATCAAATTTAAGAACAAACAAAATTATTTCATATTTACTCATATCCCTTGAGATTGAAATTTGGGGCTCGACGTTGTAGATGGAGTGGCTCAATCATCCGAAAGGGATATGAGAAGTCCAGTCGATTTGTACTGTATACTTTTTCTACGACCAACACGAAGAGAAAATAATAAGGTTTAGGTATTCACACAGTTAAGGTTATAATCACGTAAACTACATTTAAAACATTTGCGAAGCGCGTAGAGAATTGTGGGAAATGCAGTGGTTGTCAAGTGTCAAACATTTTATAAAAAAAAATAACTTGTTACCAACCCTTAATAATAATTAAGCTTTTAATCTTAAAAAGATAAATAAAATATTAGCTATAATATATTTAACATACTCGTGTAGTTGAAGGTAGTATGTTACTCACATTAGATTTTTATCAAATGTCAGTGTAAATGTCAAATTTAAATAAGAAACAAATGTTTGCGACAAAGCTTTATTACAACTAGGAGTTGGTGGAAATAGTCTGTTATTATACAGTTACAAGGTGGCATATTATCGTACAAGAATAATTGTAGTACTTACATTCCTATACACTTAATATATTCTTTTCTACAACTCTCAAAAAATGTTAACATTTATATTAACAATGCATAAAGTAGGAAATTTTTTCACAGTTGTTATACTTGATACCGTGCGCGAAATACTTGGGAAATAGATTTTCATGCTTTTGGAAAACTTTTTTTTCAAGGTGGTGGAAAAAACTAAATTTATATGGATATGTAAAATATTATAATTAATGATGTAAATTAGTTGTCGAAAAAGTATTGTTTGTATTTTGTGCGCAAAATGTGTTTAGTGCGTTCTATTAACTTTTTTGACGAGGCTTTGAGAGTGAAAAAAATGACATCTTACGCAATAAAAACACGAACTTCGCGCACTTAATGCAAAAATAACTATCTTTCATCGAACGAAATCTTAACACTTTCTGGAATGTTTTCGACCTGGAAAGTGCATTATTACAGTATTTTAGTATAGTTGCTAGGCTGGGAAAAATAACAATCCGCGAATATTTATTCCAATGTTTTTGGCAATAATCATTATTTCGTAGTATTGATCGTAATAGGCTAAATGTTATATAAGGCTTCTTGTTATGATATGGGTTGCTAAGGGCATATTTGGAATATGATTTAAGTTGGCAGTGTAAATCACGTTTGAGGAAACCTTATTAAATCTTGTAGAGCATAAGAAAATTAATTTTAACGTAAAATTGACATTCACGGTTGGATTAGATTAGGCACGAGGCGAGACGAACGGGCGGTTTCGGCGGTTAGTCTAATTCAATTATCAGTTAACCGCAACAAGGAAATCGCTGCTTTTATCTTCTCGTCCTTCACCGCAGAATACCTGGATCCTTTTACACTATCATTCGCCATATTAGGTGTCGCCTTTAGGTGTCTATAATAACTGGGGTGGGATTCCTTAACTCATAACTACAAATAACAATTGTATTTGTTATTATATTAATTATATACCTACATCAAATGTAACCATGGCGGAAATTAGCAATGAATTTAAGACATTCCATTATTAGTGTAGACTTGTAGAGTGTTCTTTGTACATGTATGAGTATATGTAAGTACGTATATAAACCATAAATAACCACTAATGTTATGGAATAGCAAGTATAGTTTGTAGTTGATATTTGCAATTGATATTATAACAAGTCCAAATGATAGCAACCGAAGTTATAGAATCACAACCCTGAGTATGAAGAAAAATATTTTCATATAATTGTATCAAAAAGATTCTTTGTTACACTCATATTCTTGACAAAAATGTGAAAATGAATCAATTCATAATTACATATTACAATTACTCTGGAGGTCACGTGGGTCACTTGCTTAGTGCCCTTCAACTTAAATTAGGCGGACTGTAAGATCTGGGCTTCAAATCCCAGCTTCGTCAATCTTTGTCGAATGAAATATTGGTTTTTTGGAACCTACTGTAATCTGTAGATGTCTAGCATAGTATACAAGTAAAAACTTGTCTCAAAACAAGTATCATATTACGTGATTAGGGTACGTGGGTGTGAGATGGACCACTTTTTGTAAAAATAATTATTACTCTATTATATTAGATAATTTAAAAAACAAAATTTGTTTATAACAACCTATAATCTAGCCTTACTTAAAAAAATAAAAAAGAAATTTAAACTATGTTCAAAAAACTACAAAAAAATATTTTACACGGGTTCAAAAAAGGCCAACTCTCCTCCACTATATAGGTGAGACGGACCAAGGATATGAGGAGATAAACTGGTTAACAGATTGTTGTCATTTGTCAGATGTGGTAAACGCTTCGTGGAAACAGCGACCACAAGTTACATATTTTACCCAATCATACTTCTTTATCATATTTTAAAATAATTTTCCTTGCATCCCGCATATTCGTTTTCATAATCTTCAGCTTCTTCATTATCATCACCCTCTGGTTAACCATTTAATAAAAGTTCTTCAGAACACATGGAATGTCTACCTATCTATGTGCCAATGTTTTTTCGTGTTTACTGACTGAATTGATCTTTTCCATCTGTCTTCAAAGCAGAGGTTAAATGAACCACAAAATTACTTATGACTGTGTACAATTAGAATTTCATTTTTAGGTTACGTCGTCTTCTGCACATGTTTGTAAAATATATATGTAAATAATTAGTTTAAACCTACCGAAGTAGTACTTAACTAATTGTGTATATAAAATACAAAAATTTTGTTGGCTATTTTTTAACTAAATCTTGGATTATTCAGTGTTGACTGCATTAATTTTCAAGCGGCTACTTTACACTGTCTCTAAACAACAAAATTAACATTTCTTATGAGAGATATTACTCTAATGTACGTTTAGGACCAAAAGTCCATCTTCCTCTCACTTATCCTGTCGGAAAAATTAAATTTTTATACTAAAAAAACGTTGATGCACCAAAATAAATAATTCTTATAAGTATAATATAAGTATGTAAAACAGAACCATTTTTCATCGCTTGTACCCACGGTATGTGTTGAATTTGTTTCATTCTAAATACTAACGCAGTAAATGTTATCCTGCTGTAGTATTTCCTGCTGTATCTTCAAGTTCAAGGTCAAAACAGCTATATCTACACAAGTTGAATTAATCAACTATGTCACATGTTTCATGCATTTATGCGTGTTTTGTTTTGCTTGTAAAACTTACACTAACTAGAGAGCATAGAATTTCCATTTAATAATTGCAACTTTATTAGATTTTAAAACTAAGTATATGTGGTGTTCACATTTTACTTTTTTCCAAGTCAAATTAGAATGAAACGTGGAAAGAGAAAAATCTAGAACTTTTAAATACTCTACAACAGGACTAAGAAATTATTGAAACATGGTATAATCTTCCAGTGTGTTAGATCATTGCGTTTGGAATATTTACGATTTTTGGATCTACGTATTATTGCGGGCATACGTTTTCCAACATAAATGTCATATAAGCAAGTTAATAAATTAACTTATGCCCAGTTGCACCAAAAAAGTTTAAATTTTAAGCGACACTTAAACAAAAAAATGCTAATCGAAATTTTGACAGCAATGTTAAATAGTTCATTTGCCATTTTATTCCGATGTGATATTGTTCATTTAAGGTATGCTTAAAATTTAAGTACTACCGGTGCAACCGGCCATTAATGATATATATGGCTCGAAAGCGGAAGTCGAATATGGGACAAATTTGTGGTGCACTTACTACTTCCGTTTAATAAGAGACTTTTAATTTTACTAATTCCAATTAAGTAATTAATTACGTTCACTAGTGAAATAATAAAATCAATATTTCACTCGAAATCAAAACGCAAAGTAGGCAAAACAGGTTGAATATTGAAAACCTTGACCATAGGCGTACGCAGAACTTTTCTTTTGGGGGTGCCAAAATAAATTATTATGATTATTATTATTATAAAATAAAAGTATTAAATGTAAGTGGAACCATTTATTTTAGTACTAATACATTATGATGAATATTACTTGGAAAAATAGTTTATGTGTATAGTAACAAGAGGGGAAGTAATTCCCAAATCCGGTGATGCTGTATTTTTCCGTCTTTTTAGGTATACTTTAAATTTAAGTATTTCGTGAACGGGAAGAGATAATTGAAAATTTGAAATCAGGGCATCGATGACTATGTAGTCAATTTATATTATGAATTTAACGTCTTATCCACTCAGCTATGGAGCTTTCTGTTTGAAAGTTTATTTTTAGAACAATTTGACGGGTAACGGTAAATATTTCAGTTAAAAAACACCATATTTTACAACATTTGGTATTGTTAGTATTTAAAAATATTTGAGGTTATCAATTTGACATTTAAAGTGGAGTGCAATTGTTAGAAGTACCAATTTTACAACATCAAAAATACCAAAATATTAATTTTTTATATTATTAAACTGTTTTCGAAATAATAATACGACAACTGTTAACACAAAGTATAAAAACACTTTTTTGGTACACACAGTATATTACAGTACTATTCACTAATTTTAGACTACACCCTCTATACTCATTGCAGCCTTTTTGAATATACCTACTCGAACCCCGTTTAGTAGAGCGGGTTACGTGTCGGACGCCACGTGCGGCCGATGCAGTCGCGTGGCGCAGCGTGACAAGTTCAGGGGCTGCTCAGCTGATCAGGAAATCAATACCCGCTCGGCTCCGGAACCGGCCCGGACGCTCCGGTACGCTGCCGGAGTCACGTAGCAACAGGGGTACGCCCACGGAACACACGTCGGTATATGCTACTTTCTATACCTAGTCAATGCTATAGCAACGTATGTCGTAATGGTATTGTCAATGAAGTATTGTACAAAATAGTGACGAATAGCATTTCAGCCGAATAACGAATATTCGGTGAATTTTTAACCGAATATTCGGCATTACCCAATAATGTATTTTTTTACAATCTAAAACCCAGATTGGCGGTCTTCGTTGCGGGGAGGAGTATAATTTAATTATTTCAGTTTCAAGAAAAAAACAGTATAACTAGATAATTTTTTACTCTTATTGTAGATACATTAGTAATAACTAATAACTAAGCACAGGGCCGTTCCTAGCGGGCGTGCAGTGCGTGCCCCGCACGCAGGCAGCCAAGAGAGAGGGCGGCCGTCGGCCGTTGAACGAATAGATATCATAATATCCATATTATAATAATGTAATTCATTTATCACATTACAATATGTGCGAGAACGTAGCAATATTTAAAAAAAGTTTTACATTTAAATTACTATTCCGCCCAATTGTTTATTTGACCACGTGTTATTATCTTATACTGTACCGGAGTATTAATTGACTTTATACTGTGACTATACGGTAATCTGATTTTGATTGGCTGCATATTAAAATATTTTGCCGTTAGGATTCGCGCGCAGGGACTGTCAGTTTTTAGCTAGCTTCATTGTTGTTAGTCTTTGTTAGATTGGTATTAACATTGTTTATTCTATTATTCACAAAAGATGATTATTCAAGGTAATTTGTTTAACCAGTGACGTTGACAGTTAAATCAAATTAATATTCTATGATTTATGTCAAGTTTATATTTTTGTTTTATGTAAAAATATAGGTGAAGAGATACAATTTTGAGAAAAGCATTATTTAAAAAGAAACGTAATTTTCAAATAAATTACGTTTATTTTTTAACTTACATGTATCCATAAATATTTCGAGTTGCATCTTGCATGCTTATAGGTACGAAAAATTTTTTTGTATTTATGTCTGAATAAAGAATTATACATACTAAAAATTGTACTTTTGTAGGTTTCAGTGACCTAGTTATGGGGGGGTGGGGGATTTACTGGTTCAACACGTATACATGAAAGGGGAAAAACATGCATTTGCACATCCCTTGAAAAAATGTAACTTTCAATTATAAAGCATTTGACCTTGAAGGAAAAAAAAATCGCCTGCGGCGCATATCTTCTCTGAAAACCTTATCACAAGGGCGGCAAATTATATACTTGCACGCAGGCGGCAGTACCCCTAGGAACGGCCCTGACTAAGCATACATCTTTTGTCTAAAATTTATTTTCTTTAATTATATATTTTAATGTAATAAAACAGGGTTAGTGAAAATATACCGAATAATTATTCGGCTTCGGTCCCATCTATACAAAATAGTCCTAGGAGTAGGGTAATTATTGAAATCATATGAATTTTATATACGTAAAAATTGCAAGTAAATAAATCTGAATTGTCAGTTACCCACATTTTAAGTATAAATACTTTTTTGTGCAACTGTCAAATAAACGTGACATTTTCCATTGTTTGCGATATAACATCGTTCTTCGGATTCCATACCGAGAACGTAACATGGTTTTTATACTTTGCGTTAACAATTGCTCTATTGTTATATCAAAAACTGTTTAATAATATCGGATATTTTTTATCAAATTGGTACTTCTAAGTATTGCGCCCTCGGTAAATGTCAAATTGATAACCTCAAATATGTTAAAATGTTTTTTTTAATACAATTTGGAATTATTGTAAATATAAAAACCAAGGAAACAAAACTAATTTAAAAGAAGATTAAAATTTCATAACTCGTAACGTAAAAAATATAATTTTTTTCACAATATTGATACGAATTATGACGTTATAAATGTCCAACTTAATTCAACAGGGTTGCCATATTTTAGAACGTGTTCTGTTTTTTCAACACATTTACGATCGTATACAATATTTCAACAAATTTTCTCTTTAATAATAGTTAATTTAAATTATACCAAAAATGATGCAAAACAATTTATAAGCTAGTCTAAAACGGCTTTTTCGTGAGGCAACGGAGAATGCAAAACTCATATGATTGAAACAATTGCTCGTACTTCAATATTCATATTCGTTTTGCACTCACAGCCTTGCCAAAGTTGTATTACAATTTACAATAACATTATTTGAAGTTAATTATTGTTGGTGACTGAAAAAATACAATAAGCGACTCGTAATGTAAGAACCTAATAATTACAAATATTCTCGTAGGGTAACATGAACTTCGGCTCCGCAAGCTCTGTCTCAGTTCATATCTCCTTGAAAGCCACAATATATTTATATTCCTTGTAGCTTAAATATAGTACTAAAATTTTCGTACTGTAGCTACCATGACAACAGCCATGTTACAAAGAAACATTGATCATATTTTGGCCACACAAGTAATTGTAATATTGTGATAAAAATGTAAATTCCAATCGCAGGTATTTTACAAAGTATATGTCACTACTCTCCCCAGCATATCTGGAATTCCTTAACCATCTATCTGCGAATGATTTGATTCGGTCCGACAGTGGAATGTGCAGGCCCCATTAGCGTAAACAAATCACAATCGCGATGTTGTTTTGTGTTGAGCAGGAAAATGATAAATGACATGATTAAGGCGTTTGGATGAATAGGTGTGGGTAGGCGTTTGATTCACTCGCACAAAAACTCTTACATTTGCATATGCTTCAGATTTAAATTGTTTATTTTGTTTCCAGTGCCAATAACTGACTGAATTGACGCTTTGTCTTGGAAAATTGTCTGTTAGAATGGAGTGAGAGTAGTTTAACATTTAGTTGTTTAACGACCACTCAAGTACTAAAGTGATATGAAATCAAACACAACCGTTTAGTGACGAATTGAATTTTAAAATGTGTCTTAGAATGGGAGCTTTCACGCAAAACTCTTATAGATGGCAGTATTGTTCCATTCCCAAAATATTTTAATATTTTGAAGTTAAGTGTGTAATACTATCATGAGATAAGTGTTGTTTTTTCTTTTGTGCACATGCGTATTGTGTCATTTCAGACGTGAGAACAAATACACTTTTTGAATTGTTGATTGTTAATCAATTTTCATATGTTCAATTATTGAAAACATATTTGATTTAAATAAGTTTTTTTAATAAAAAAACAAATTATAATAAAAGTATTTGCTACAAAATTATTAATAACAACCAAAATATGTTCCATACCTACGTAATAATATCTTAGAATTAAAAGATATTTTATCTCTCTAATTGCCAGAAGAAAAAAAAAATGTACAACAAAAAGTAAAATTTCTTTGTTACTCTTCCTAGTTTTATTCAAATGAATAGTTTTGGTTTTATTATAGATTTTGTTTTTGTTTATGAAATAAAATATTTATATTGCTTTCAAAACAATTAAAAAGTTGCAATAACATTGATATCTTTAAAAATTAAAAAAATCAAAAAGTTTTGATTTATTTGATTTTTGTTAAAAACTTTAATGATTTTTGTTTTTTTAATAAATCATTATTTTTGCCAATCTTGGTTGCAGGCCAAAATTTTCACTAAAAAAAATAATATTTGAGTTTTCATATGTAATGCCACTAGTAATTTTACTTTAAATTTTTGTCGTTATGGTCACGACTGATTGTTGCGACGAAAATCAAGCGAGTCCGCGGTACGATTACGATTTTCTAAAGCAACAAGCAGGAGTGAGTTTGGCAAAAATTACTAGTAAAATTATTGTTACGAATGGTATTCGGCATGACAATTCCTCGAAATATGTGTTTTTTCAATTAATTACTTGTCACAATTTTGACGGACGTTGTATCTAAGCAACGCCTATTTAGTCGTGTAAATTCCGCGGCAATTGCCAGTAACTGACAATTGTAAGAGAGATTTGAATCTGATTGCTTTAATTCATCAAAATACTGAGATTAAAGTGGACGACAAATTATTAGTGGTATTGTCATATGTAATATACCACTAGTAACTAGAATTATACTTTTTTGTTGTTGTTATGGTTACGATTGATTGTTGTGATGAAAATCAAACGAGTCCGCAGGGACTATATAATATATATTTTCTTCAATTAAGTACTTGTCACAATTTTGACAGAAGTTATATCTAAGCAACTGACAATTGTCAGTGAGATTTGAATCTGATTGGTTCAATTCAACAAAATACTGAGATTAAATTGGATGACAAATTATGAGTCGAATTGTTAATAATATTCATATATCACTCTGTTCTTTCAGAAAAAGTATAGGATCCCATTATAATTTAAAATATAAATGCATTAAAATTGAATTACCTTGTACACCGTTTCTTATATTTAATCGAAGAAGTCCAGTCATTTTAATTTTTCTTGAATTTTTTTTAGTTATTGTTATTATGAGTAAAGTGTGATATGCTATTTATGTATTTATTATTTAGCAGCAACTTTAGTTTGCCTGGAATGAATAATGCACAGTGCATTGTACAGTCGCAGCCACGCAGACTTGGCCGACTGCGGCCGGTGTTTATGCGACGGACTTTACCGGCGACCTTGCGCCACACGTGGACATTATCTATGATTTATTGATCGGAAATATGTGATATTATTTTTAGACCCGCGTTCGGCTCCAACACTTCCAATACCTGATTATTCCGTGCAAATTCTAACAAATTATTACTATTTAGAAATGAATAGGAGATAGAGACAAAAATAGCTTGTTTCAACTTCTTCTCCAAATATGGAGCTGGCGTTATTTCTTTCTTCAACGATTTACCATAGATAAGAGAGCTGTTTCATAAAGTGTTCAATGTAATGAATCATATTTATTTCCTATACATGTTATATTTAGTCATCTATCAAAGGGCATAGTTAACTATAAAAAGTTGCAAATATCTGTCAAGTCGCCTACATTTACAAATCCGTTCATTAATATTATTTGAAGTTAGAATGTAAGTAATAGGTACAATTATTATTTTATGGTAACATACACCCGTTTCGCAAGCTCCGCCTCAGTTCATTTCCTTGTTATCAGATTCATTGAAAAATGACAGAATTTATCGGGAAATTTCGAAGAAAAAAAACAATATTGTTAAGATCGTTGCACATGCTTTTTGTACCTTTCTTCTTATGCGTGTTGTGAAAAAATCTTCTCTATCATGAATGTGAAAGGAATAGGGCTGAAATTAGTTTGATATGAGCAAAATTACTATACTTGGGACGCCGAACAGATGTACTCGCTTAATTAATGCAGGGTCTATATTGCGCAGTACAGTATACGCAGAAATCAGCTTTATTCATTCTAAATTTATGAAACAATTCTGCTTAAATTTTTAGTATCTAAATAAATACTATTTATAATATTAATTTCAAATTAAGTGATCATATAAAAACAACAAAAATATTTGACAGATATCTGAGTGCTCGTATTCATGCAGTTGTTTAAAAACGGGTTACCAATAGCAATGTTCTATTCAAATTTAGCGCTCGTTAGTGCGAGGAGTTTCTTGTGCATCTGTTCGACGTCCCAAGTATAGCCTATGTTGACATCTAAATTTTATGATCCTTTCTAGAAGCGGATAGAAAGGAACGAAAATATGCGTTTAAGAATAATTGTACAAAGTTAAATCCATTTATGTAAATACTCTGTTATTCTTTTAGTACAAGTGAAAAATTTAAGGAATGTAACGATTAAGGAATAGTTTGGACATTTCGCTGTCTTGTTATCTTTTAGTTGTCAAATGCCCTATTTTTTCGTATAAAATAGTTGGCAAATCTAGTTTACAGTCTCTAACAAGACTTACAGCATTTCTAAAGACCGGGGGTGCAAAAGTAAATTAACTTAAACCTATAAAGACAGTACAGCTTTTAATTAAATTAGCATTATACAATACATCAGTGATGTCGAACCTATGACACGCATGTCAAAGGTGATACTCTAAGGATTTTGAATTTTGTGAGACCTTATTTTCTTCGATAAATAATATAAAATCGACTAACTGATGAAATTAGTAGAATTTGCCTAAGCTTAAAGTGCATGAATACCAATCTTCTACTGAAGATTTAGCAAATGTTAAGCACCAACAAAAAAAGGCACTATAGAAAAATAATACATCAAAATTATAATTCTCTTTTACTAGGTCTGGAAATATCACAAAATTGTAGATCTAGGTGTGACACAACACTCGAACTAAGCTACTGGCTTTAGAAATTTTAACAAATCCATCTAAAAAATTCGGTATTACTGCAATACTCCCAGGAGGTAGAGAGTATTTTATGTTTAAATTTTAATTTTTTTATCTAACACCGTGTAATTATAACGATATAAGTGTGCTGTTTTTAGATAAATAAAGTAGGTCATAAGTCACTAGTGAGCTAAATATATTAGCTCACTGTTCTTTGGTTCGTATCATAGTAACTACGTTATAAAACCTTACACTATTTTGTTCCTAAATGTCGAAATTCCATCTGTCAAAAATCTTATATGTATTTTATATCAATGATTAAAATGTGTTGGATAAAATGTTGTATGGCACACGTGTATTAATTACCTAAGTCACTTGAAAAAATACCACACTCGGCCTAACGGCCTCGTGAGCTAAACTTTTCCCATGTGACTTATCTGTAATGTAACACACTTGTACCATAAATAACTATTAATAATTCTAAATTTCTTTCGGGGGTTTGATGCACCCCGGAAATTGCCTGAAAAAAATACTGGTTTACAATCAGTCGGACACAATGTATTCTAAAATAGTTAAGATTTCGTTTAGTTGAAGTGAGACCAACCAAACCACTTGCCATTTACAGTTTATTACATATGTGGAAAGATCAGATTACATAACCCTAAAAAGCCAAAAGGACTGCAACTGCAACCTTCATCTACCCTCTTACATAACTCAAGGTCATTGCTATCTCTTTCTGGCACCCTGTGCCTCGTATGTGCGGTCTCTGTTGGCGTTGCATCAGGACAAGTTGTCTTTGGAATGGTTTTGTTTTGTTTGGTTTGCAATGCAGCGGCGACGCGATTGCTGCACGTTTGTGCTGCAGACAGAAGAATGCGGGTTGCGCATGCGCGGGGTTTCTGGTTCTAGGTCACGGTTTCGCGGGCACGGTCACAGGATCAAGTGGTTGATGCTTAATGGTTGCACAATTGAACGGTGACGCTAACAAGGGGTGGACAAACTAGATGGAATTTTAAACTTTTAAGGTGCATTCACATAAGTGTTTAGTTTTAAGGTTTACAATTGCGTTTAAGATTAGGAAAGTTTGACGCCATGTATCAAAATGAAAACGTTCACACTGCGCATCGTAGTGCATGCGTTAAACGTAAAGTATACAAACTCCAAACTTTTGTTTAGGTTTACGTTTATGTTTAGGAATGAACCAATAGCAAAGCAGGTAGCATGCAATAGCGTCATGTAGTTTTCTGTCTTTATAAACTGTCACTTCAAATATAACCACAAATTTTACTATTGATTTGAAATGAATCGCAAAGAACAATTAATTTTGGCAACTGCCTTAAATGTAAACAACGTATTTTGACAATATAATATTATCAAAGTAATCTATATTATTAATTTATTTAATTTTTGTAAAATAGCGCACCTAATGGAAATCTTATTATGTGAACGATGTGTTGTGAGGCTATTTCTAAATTTGAAACATAATTGTTAACTTTAAAACCAAGTGCTTATCTGAATGCACCTTTAGGGTCGTATTTTCGGATTTGATTTTACGGGTAACGGTTGCTCACTTGGTTGACGTACTCTGACTTGAAATGAGCATAGAATGAAATCTGGGGTTTGAATCCTAGTATGGGAAACTATTACCGAAATAAATGAAAATTATGGGAAAAAAAACTACACCCTATTTTCAGCAGTTGATCCTCACGTCATAAATTGTCATGTTATTATTCAAATCGTTGGGAGGAAAGGAGGATTGATGACATCAATTTGTCGGGTAAAATTTTGTGATTTCTCAAGTAAATAAATGTCAAAACTGACATAATGAATGAAACATACAAATAGAGTTGTAGATTAAACTAACGAAACTACCAACACACAATGAAGCACAAATTGTCGATGCTAAAATCACCTTCATAAATGTCAAGAACGACATGAATGACATATTCAAGTTTTTTAAATATTTGAAAATATCTGTTACCGCGGTTACATTACTGTTTCTTTTGAGATGCAAGATAAATGTCGTATAATTGTAATATAAGAGTACTTATTATATATTTGTTTAAATTCATTGGTAAAACGACGAAATATAATATGTGATTCTTTGTTTATTAATACTTTGAAATGTGTTTATATCTGGTTATAACCTCATCGAAGGTACCCTAAAAATTTTGTCGCTATAACTGAAAAGTGAAATAATGTTAACGTATTGGGGCTTTCAAACAACTGGTCACACTTTCGACGTTAAACGAAATTTTCGCTATAAGCTATATTAAGACCAAATATTAAAAAAAAAACAAGCTGAATATAACTACTATTTAAAATTAGCATTAACAAATGAAATGACTAATGAATATGAATTAACAATGGTTGTTTTAATTAAACTCGCCCATTCGATTCGTTAATACATTTATTAATTGCACAATCCACGACAAAGATTTAGCTTCTTCATACTCTATTTTAAGAAACACCAATGAAACAAGTCTTTCTTGTCCGGCATAATTCCTCAGATATGATGTAATTCGCTTCAGTCATCTATTGACACAATGTGTACCTACCTGTGACATGACGGAAAAGAATGAAATGTATTTATTTTTCTTATAGAGTTTGTAGTTTTAGCTACACAGGGTTATAATTTTTTTAGTTTTCAAAATTTTAGTTAAATCGCTACGAGATGGATATTGACTTATACCTACAATTTTTTTATTAAATTAATAAAAAACACAATAGGTCCTCTACTATTTTTTTTTAAATTTTTATATGTAATTATCTTATTTGAAAGTGAGGTGTAGTTTCAGACAGTCTTTATTCTTATTTGTTAAGCTCACTCTCGCAAAAGTTTAGATTCTGGACGAGTGATAAAAATAACTATTTTAAGTGTTCTGTGACGTAGATGTTAAGGTAATTCGGTTCTCAAACAGTGGGGTTCACTAAAAAGTTCAATTACATAAATTGATCTATTTCAACTCTTATAAAAACAAATAAATACTTAGAAATATGCATAAATAGTAAGTAATTTATAAATGACTACAAATATTATAGTTCGAGTTTTGACAGAGACTGGCATGATTTTGCTGCTTCAACATATCTTTCATTTCCATATCGTGAATATTTTTTTTTTCACAAATTTTCCTGATCGCACAGTATTTAACAATTATTCTTTGTAAATTTAGATTAGCCCTGAAATATGGTTTGAATTTTGTATTTAATGACTAGCTATAGATTAATTGTCAAATATGACATCTGACACTCACAGTAGCATTGGAAGTAGCAAGAATTTGGAATTAGGTTAATGTGTGAGAGAGAAAGGTGTAATATTGTGACGTAGATATTAAGGGCACTAAAAACTCGAATAACATAAAAACGAATAACTTTTTTTAAATTTTGATAGTTCTTATCATACAGATTGAAGGTCTGGATTAACTATAAGTGATCAATTTCCTAATTTGCTACTATGGTAGAGGTCCTCATTATAGCAATAAAACAGTTAAACATTGAATTCATTGCGTGTAAGTGCGTCACAATATAAAACAAGCCGTCCATCTACGTACGTAAAGTTGAAAAGATAATCTAGCTAACCAAGAAAAATATTTGTTAACTTCCGATTTATATGAATTTAATCATATTATGTGTGTAAAATGTGCAGATATTTGGCAACAGTGTATTAGTTTCTAATTGAATTCCTCTGGTATATACGAAATATTCTGCGAAATTCTATACGTGTAAGCAATCAAACCATGTGACTGTTACATGAATAAATTTTCATGTTGTATGATGTAGCAAGGCCGAATATAATTCATGTACTTCCAGTTAATAACAAGTATAAAAACTGTAACTCATATTTGTACAGATTGCCGAGTGTTCATGCATTATCCATATTTCAGTTATGAAATATTTATACACGTAATTATGATATTTTTTTGCGAAATATAATTTGTTTGCTGTCAGTTACGATTCACTGGTTTTCATCGTTATCGTTGTTGCAACACAAAACTCCAATATAATCTAAATTTAACTTTTTATAAAAAATTGACAATATTATCAAAATTTAATTAGCTTTTTATTAAACTCTACATTACAATAATTACTGTATTGGTATTGGTACTACCTTCTGATAAATATAGAAATTATACATTAATAGTTTATGGGTTAAAATTGTGAAACAAAATCAAGAAAATATTATAAACAAGAACATAAAAAAATGTACTCTTTTGAAAAAAGTAAAAAAAATAATTCGTTTAAAATTATGTAAAACAAAAAGATTAAAATGTACAGTTATATGCATTTAATTTATTTTTATTCAAATTTGACCAAAACTGCCAGTTTTTGGTTAAAATATTTGATTGAAAAGTTATTTTTTTAGCAGAGCATTAATGTTTGACCTACTTCCTAGGTGATCACACTTTGGATTTTTATGAAAAGTTGGTACTTTTTGTACCCAGGAAGTAGAAAAGAAAAACCGAAACTATTTCATTTGTTTTTTGTACTCTTAAGGTTGGTTTATTATGGATTTAATTTATATATTTTAATTTAGAAATATTAATGTAAAATTTATATTTTTTTCTTCTGGTTTGTGATGCATTTTAGTTTCCTTCGCGTCGAGCTTTAAACATTTCCTCGTGCTATAATCTTTTGATTATGCCCTTAATACAAAAATAACTATTTTGTACCTATATATTAATTGCCATTTTTTTTATGATATCCTTTGATTAAGTTCATTACAATATCTACATTATACAAAGTCATGAAAATAAAATATTTAAGAAATAGTTAACTTTATAACTACTTTTAATATTAAGAGTAAATTGAACATAAGGAAAAACGAGAATATTATAGGGAAAATACAAGGAAAACACAGGGAAAATAGATTCAAATAACAACCAGCAGTCACACTGATAGAATAAATAAAAAATTTTGTACCAAAAGAAATTTATTGTTAGTTTTTACGATTTTCCTACAAATAATATGGTACAAACCTCTTGCGTGATTTTTTTTCCCGAATTCGTTCTATTGCAGCGTTCTCAAGCTCATGCCACAAAATACTCATTCGGGAAAATGGCGTTCCCGTATTTGATATGTAAATAACTGCACCAAGTGCCAACATATTCATCAATTGACTTTAAAAATATAAATATTGAAAGAATGATTATTGTCCGACTATATTTATTAATGAATACTATTATAACCGACTATAAAGTAAGGAACGAATCTGTGATAAATTTATGCAATTTCCTGTACCACTCCCTGGTGAATCAAACATCTTCCCATATTCAAATGGAATAAAGTTGTTGATGGCTGCGTAAACAATTGCAAGTACGTAAAACTTTACGAGGTCCTCATCAGGAAACTTTGTATGAGTCACTGGCCATTGATTGTACTCAATGCCTTTTCAGCAGCTTGGAAATCACAATGCTTTGAGATGCGTCATGGATTTTATTATGCATCGGAAACTTTCAATTCATATTTTGTATGAACTTTCTTTGTGATACTTGACGGTAATGAAAAATGGAATGATTCATTCAATACTTATTTAGTACATAAAGAGAGTCATAATGTTATTTCATGTATCAGCTTGTATTATTTGTGATATTTGATATCTGTATTTCATGTCAAAATCGAATAAAATACGTATTATTTCTGAAAAAATTAGCTTAACAAATTTTGATTCTCCTTAAAAAAAGACAGTCGGAAACAAATTCTTTACTATTTATTTCCCAGAGAATATAATTAAAAAAAAATAATTGCAATTATTTATTCAAAAATAAGTAGCAAAGGGGGGTCCAAAATTTAAATTTTTACTATCTTGTACAAAGTAAAAAGAAAGTATTGTAATCGCGAAAACATTCGTATTCGTGATATTTGATATCTTCATTTAATGTCAGACACAAAATCGAATAAAATATTTATTATTTCTGCTAAAAATCGCTTAATAAATTTGTATTCTACTTGAAAGAATAACAGAACTTTGGAAACAAATTCTTTACTATTTTTTTCCCACTGGATGTAATTTAAAAAAAATAGTTGCTGTTTTTTATTCAAAAATAAGTAGGAAAGGGGAAACCAAATTTTAATTTTTACTACATTTGTACAAAGTAAAAAGGAAATATTGTAATCGCGAAAAATTTCGACTTTCAGGTATCAGCGGAAATATCCATTTTGACCATCCCTGACTCCATTTTGACTAGTTTCGGCGTGACGTCTGTACGTACATACATATCTTGCATAACTCAAAAATGATTAGCCTTAGAATATTGAAATTTTATATATGGGACTACTGTAACATCTAATTGTGCACTTCCCTTTTTTATTGCAAGCGATAGTGCCAAAAGAGCACTTTACTCGTAGTGACATGAAAACCTATAGTGTATACAATTTTAAGTACCTAGTAATAATATATCTTTAATATATTAAAAGTTTCATCGGCGCAAAAAAATGTGTATCACACACCCAGAAATAAAATAAACTCGCTCTCGCAAAAGTTTAGTTTCTAGACTAGTGATACAAATAAGGAATAGTGATAAACATTTTAATAAAATTTTATGAATTCATTTCGAAGGGATGTTCGAAGATATGAAACGAAGTACAACAAAAAGTGAATAATTTAAAGTACAAGGAAGTTATTTGGTGTCCACATAAAAATTTAACATAGTATATGACACTAGACCAGAAATAAAACATCCATATTTTTTTAAATCGGTTCATTCGTAGTTTATGAGAAAATATATATTAAATATTTGAGGAAGGGATATTGTAACGTCAGCTTGGTAGAATTATGAAAGAAGACATATGACAGGGAGCGAAAGAAACAGTCTACCTGTCTTCCACAATTCTACCATGCTGACGTCACATATCAACAATTTAGTATTTTTGATTTAGTAATTTTGATAAAATTATTCATATTTTCTAGCAACAGATTCTTACTGTTCGATATATTGTGATTTTCATATTACGTTCAAACATTAAATTATGAATACCATTAAAATATTTCCATTTGAATAACTAATAAAATAGTTCATAAAACAAGATTTGCGCACAGTAGAACAATAAAAATGAGTCATATATTTCGCAATGTAAATAAACATTACTTTTATCAGTTTAAATATAAATGCCATTAACATTTCAAATAATATTTGCCCATAAAAATTCTTTTTATTATTAATAATAAATTTATTTGTTACCTCTGGCTCATGTGACTTCTATTTTTGTTTTAAAACATATGCTATTCTTTCTTACGCTACGATAAAATGAAAACTAACGTATATGTAAAAGTTGACACCGTGAGAATAAAATATAGTTTTATGAAAATGAGTTTTATGCAAATAATTAAATCAATACGGTTTATGTGTGTAATATAATGTTATTATGAATGAATAACTAATTTAAAAGGCAAATAATAAACTACTAAGCTAAAGGGAATTCAAAGCATTTTTGTTTGTCACATTCACATGTCATTTTTATTTTAACTTGGTGTAAACAATTCTAATTAAACTGTTAGTAATACGCATTACTAATGAGTAATAATCTATGTAAGTCATTATCTGCGTAAGTGTCATTCAATCACATGTAGATCACATGTGTCTTAGTTAATCATAATAGTACATTAAGTATTAAGAATAGTAAAGACATTTTACCGATCGAAGACAATCGTTTAAAGAAGAAGCGAACTGACGTTTCCAATTATTGTTTAAGAATCGGATTCCTTACCGTTCGAAATGCTTGTCAATTTTTTTCACGACCAAAATTAAATTTCTCTCAATATCGGTGAAAAAACGTATCCAAAATGAGGAGTATTCAAATTCATTGATGATTAATTAAAGTCTGTTTCCATGGTTGCAATATGTCAAAGTCCTGTCATTTGTGGTTTTGTTTTTGGTTTTTGTATAAGAAATAACCTGGTAAATAATTTGCAAGGTACTATTATTTATTAATAATCGTAGTACTAATTATGAATAGACTTATCGTTCGTTCGATAGTATGTAAGTTGTTACTGTTTTATTAGATGGAGCAACCTATAAAAACAACCCACTGTCTTGGATACCCAATCAATAAACCTTTTTTCTACTCCATATTGTATATGTTATGTTTTTTTTGCACGCTTGACAGAATGAATACATAGCTTATATTCATTCTAGACTAGATATGAAAAACATTTGACTTGTTGTCAATGTCACAATATATTAATATTTTTTATTCTTTCGAAAATGAAAAAATAAATCTAAAATATCTAATCAAATCTGCACTCTAATGTATAAAAGTATTATCTAAATTCGTATCACACTTCACAATATTTATTTAAAGTAATTATTTCATCAAATGTTTGACACTTGCCAGCCACTGAATTTCCCACAATTCTCAACGCGCTACACAATTGTTTCAAAGGTTAGTGTATACGATTATAACCTAAAACTGTGTGAATACCTAAATATTTTTTTTTTCGTTTTGGTCGTAGGAAATGTATAGTGTACAAATCGAGTGGAATTTCATATCCACTCTTGTACAATATACTATTCTATTTTAATGCCTGATTGTGCAAATTAGTATATTGTACAACAAATGTGGCTCAATCATCCGAATGGGATAAAGCGATTCTGGAAACCAAATTCACGCAAGAGATTTGTACAAAATTGTTACGTACAAGAAACATAAAATCAATAACTACCTTTTTATGTACAGAAAGTGTCGTACATACTTTTATAATATCTCATTTTTGAAACATTTTAGAGAAAGATAAAAAATAATTAAAATTTTTGTTTTTAATGAAAAATCAAAATTTGAAAAACAGTTCAGTATTAAGAATATTATTTTAAAAACATTTTTTTAATAACGTTTTTCTCTAAAATTTATTTTATGAGATATTAGAAAAGTTCGAACGACACTTTTTCTGTAGGTAGACTATCTTCTAAACTAAGAATTTGGGATTTAAATCCTGTATCTCACACTGCGCTCAGTTCGAGTCTGAGCTCGCTAACCAAGTGATCCACCGTGTCTATCACTGACTACATTATAGTAATTACTTAGGACGAAAACCTTATCTCTGATTTTAAGAAGTGTTCCCATTGAAACATCTTCCCAAATTTGCTTTAATTGCGCAATTTATTGCCTATTGTTGGGAGTGATTGCATGAGTTAAATTTACCGCGACGAATTCTTGCTAATCTTGGGTATGAAATTGTGCCAAATTATATCCTTTAATAACAGCTCATGTAGCAAGAAGTAGACAATTCTACCGTTATGAGCGCACAAAAAACTGTACATTTATTGCCTTACATTGTTTCTCTTATAATTCAATTCGCTTGCGAACAAACTACTCGTTTGTAAAACAGTACCGAGAAATTCATCATTAGATTGACATCACCGATCAATAAATAATACAAAACATTACTTCATCGAAATGAAATTGTCACGATGTTGAAGTTTTTCTTCAAGTTAACATTGATCTAAATTGCCATAGTGTCATAAATTATATTTTCGGCTTAAAATTACCTAATTGATTTAATTTTCTAAGTAATATTCAATATATGTATGTACGGCCTAAACAACATTATATTCCAATAATGTAACATACGTTTTATGATATCTCTTTCTATAGTGTATGCAACGAAATGCGGAACATAGGACTTCAACATGGGATTTCAAAAATTGCGGATACTCTCTCCTTATAGATTTAGAACAAAACTGCAACACTACAAAGTTGTTCGAAATTTAATTCTACATCAAATAACATCATAATTGATGCAATAGCATGTGTACAGTACAATATATATTAAATAAAAATTCAACATTTTCGTTCAAAATCCGACAGCCATGAAAATGAAAGAAAATATATCTGTGTCAGTTGTGACTTGTGACAGTTAATGAGATGTCATTGTAGATAATGTTATTTGATATTAATTATTAAATTATATTATAAAGTTAGTTTAAAAATGGATATGTCGACCGTAAATTTGTTTTTTATATACTTATTATATTTGTATTTAATAGGTACATTTTTTAAGTTATATTTGTAATATTGGTATATTATTAAAGAAAAAGAATACAAATTCAACTTAAATAATATTAAAATACAGATAATAAGAATTATAATCAGTGATACTTCACTAAACTGTCACATAGATATTTTCTTTTATTTTCATGGCTGTCTGATTTTGAGTGAAAATTTTACATTTTATATTTAATAAATCTCGTACTGTAGACGTACTGTTGCATCAATTATAATGTTATCTGATGTAGAATCTAATTTTGAACAATTTTGTTCTCTTAGAGTTTTGCTCTAAATCTGTCAGGAGAGAGAGTATTCGCAATTTCTTGAAATCCCATGATAAAGTCCTATGTTCCGCATTTCGTTGCACACACTGTATTATACTGTGGTGGAAAGACGGATTTGACGTTTATTTGGCAGATATATTTTATTTCAAACTTTATACGTACTTGGAAAGACCGAGCCTTAACGGAATAGAATGTTAAGGTGCATTCAGATAAGCACTTGGTTTTAAAGTTTACAATTATGTTTTAAGTTTAGAAATAGCCTCACAACACATCGTTCACATAATAAGATTTCCATTAGGTGCGCTATTTTGCAAAAATTAAATAAATTAATAATACAGATTACTTTGATAATATTATATTGTCAAAATACGTTGTTTACATTGAAGGCAGTAGCCAAAATTACTTGTTCTTTGCGATATATTTCAAATCAATAGTAAAATTTGCGGTTATATTTGAAGTGACAGCTTACAAAGAGAGAAAACTACACGACGCTATTGCATGCTACCTGCTTTGCTATTGGTCCATTCCTAAACATAAACGTAAACCTAAACATAAGTTTGGAGTTTGCATACTCATTTTGATACATGGCGTCAAACTTTCCTAATCTTAAACGCAATTGTAAACCTAAAAACTAAACACTTATGTGAATGCACCTTTAGAATTCATTAAAACGTTTGAATGTGTTAATAGCGAATTTAAGTATGGGAATAGTTGTGATTCCTGGCCTGTAGTCCCCTAAACGCACAGCTCCCGTGTAATTAGCTAATAACGGCTGTTTTATAATTACGCCAGTGGCGTCCGTGTTTCGGGGGGCAGGGGCATATCCGGCTGACGGCTGCAGTGATGCGCGATTGTTAATGAATTATTTATCAGCCGGCTGTGCACCGTGCGATTGTTTCCAGATAGCTTTTGTTTCACGTGGAAAATGCTACACGTTTCAGACTCGGGCATACCACACAACGAGTTGTTTTGCCTAGCAACTATTCGCCAATCATAACATGCAGCTTTGCTGTGACAACAATATGGTTGGACAGTCATGTGGTGTTATTGGTTCAGCGAAGAGTGACATATTGCAACGTAACGGTTACTTGAAGCTAAAGCTGTAGAGCAAGAATTATCAATATCATCTTTAATACAACATTCCTAGGCTGAATTAGATTTTAAGTATTACAAGAATCTATTTTCATGATATTTCCACTCATTCATCCAATTAAATTACATTATTTTGGTGATTTGAACCAGTCAAATTCAAATCTCACTGACAATGTGACAATTGAGCAATCTCACTAGTTTTGAAGGTTAATTAAAAAAAAGCTAGTAGACATATAAACATTAAATTTTTTGTTTCTTCAACTACAGCACGGGAAGTTTTAAATCACCTTATTTTAAAATAGTTCCTTGCAAGTGGTGGCCATTGTTGTCAATATACTGCTGCATGCGGATTCTAGGATTTTGTTCTATGAATCATATCTTTTCATATGATAGCTATTTCCAAACGGATTGTATCCTCTAGGGATTTATAGGGTTCTAGAACCTTGCTTAAACATTTCAGTCTTTAGATACCCCTTAAGTAATAGTCACAGAGCGATAAATCCGGTGAGCGCAGGGCCACAAAATGTCGCCTCTTATAGAGGTCAGTTGGTCGGGGAACATCTCCCTCAAAATTACTATTAAATCGAGTTACATGGGCTGTGGTTCAATCGTATTGGAACCAGACATTTCCTGCATTAAATTAATCAAGAACTGGTGCAAAAACTCTTAGATCATGGTGACATACCGAACAGAAATCATGGTAACGTACGATTTTCTTCATAAAAAAAGTAAGGACCAATTCTTCCGTGTACGAGTGTTTCGTTTTCGCGTAATTCTTTTCATAGACACACTTTCTATTTCTTTAGAATTATCAACCTATAACAAAACAGATTTTCAGTCAGCAACTAAACTCCGAAGGGAGATTTAGTAGCGAGTACGAAACACACGCTGTACCGTTGCGATTCAGTAGTTTTTCAAAAAGTAAGTTTTGATGGCAAAAGTGCGCTGCTTTTTGGACCTCGTCATATATACGATTGAGAGGAATTATAACTTCCCAACTATGCTCCTTTTGCGACTATCCTCACTCTTCTACAACATACCCTCCCTTCACAATTACCCATTGAACGTAAGAAGGTTACTATGCCCTATCCTGTGTAATAATTCCAGGCAGACACTTTTACATTAGTTATATGTATATACCCGCGAAAGGCGACGTCTGGTAAATAATATAGTCAAAAAATATTACGACAAAACAAATTGGCACACCCATAGATATCTCATCGCTGAAATACAAATTAAAATCTAGAGATCTCGTATTAGCATAAAAGATAAATGAAACAGAACAAAAATGATTTAAACGAACAGAAATTCGGGTGGATTGAGTATAATAGAATCTGGCTTTAGTGGTAAGAAATTTCTTACAATTTATTTTCCACATAAAAATGGCCCCTGTGATACACTTCCCACACCAGCTAAACTACGACCGGTTCGCTCACTATAATTTAAATAGATTATGGGTAGGATTCCATAACTTCGATTACTATCATATCAACTACAAAGTAACTTGCGATTCAATAACAGTAATCGTTACGCGTGGTAGATACGTACTAAGCCAAATAAATAACCCTCTTTACTAATATGAAAATGTCAAATTCAATTGGTATTACCTTACAAAATCCCAATTTCGATTTGTAGTTGTATCCAGCATTGGGTACTGCGGTGTAAGTGATGTGGAGCACGTGAGTAGTGACGTAACATCCGGCAAGTATACCGGAATGCAATTCCACTGGAACCGGTCCTGCTTATCCAGTTCTCAAGAGAACTGCACTGGGTCATCTTCCCACATGCTCTACCGACTCGGCGAGCCACCGTGTCGTGATGTCTGACGAACATAACGCTTCTACCAGAAACTATACTTCACTGTAAAGCTTCGCGAAATGCACTGCTTTCATTCCAAAAATGTTCTTTTAAGATTTTAATAGGGTATGTGACCAAATTTTGATTTTTATATATATGATACTAGACAATAAAATAAAATACTATTTTTTTCTTTAATCCATTCATGATTCGTAGTTTACGAGAAAATAATAATTGAAAATTTGGGGAATATACGAGTAACATGAAAATATTATACTGTGCAACAAGTGCAGAAAGTCGCCTATTTCTCATGAGATGTGAAAGTTTCACATCACACAAGGAATCATACAAGGTGGGAAATAAGTTCTTTTTTGGTCGCATTCGAAGTTTGCAGCAAATCAGATCACTTTTACGACCTTGATACACGAATTTTATTTTTGTATGTGAAAAAGTGTGCGGATATTGTTGTGTATTTCTTATTTTGAATATTTCATGTTTCACGTTTTTAGTTTCTTATATGTATACGGTGTGACTTTTTAAACGTGATACGTGGGATTTATCATATCCATAGTTACGACTTGATAATTGATTGACAGCAATGTATATTTGCTTGTCTCATTTAAATTGAAACATAGGGAACGAATTTGACATTTGCTTTTTGGCTTATAAATTTTTTGACAAGCCTACCCCAAGTGCAACAACAATTTTAAGAATCATTAATAACTTTAGAGGAAACGTTAGTATAGTAGAATGGTATGCTAGATCACTGGATCTTACACATCTATATTATTTTCATTGGTGACCTTTAAATTCAGAAATTTGTACCGGGAAAAAATTAAAATTTAGATAAAGGTTCAAATTCAAAACATTTCTCAAAATATAATCATCGTATGTAATTCAGAAATTTTGTAGAAAATTGAGTCATTGCTTAACAGTTAATAGATGGATTTTTGGAAATTTATTGTAATTATTGTTTAATTGCTCGTTATTATATTTATTTGTTTCTTAGTTGGTTCTTTATTTTGTAATTTATTACAATATTATAATGTAATGATAAAGATGATAGTCAACTGGATAATGGATGTCAATCATCCACATGTGTCTTACAAATTTTACATCTGACTATTTCTAACCCTGAAGAAGACTATACCTATATAATAGTCGAAACGTTGGTTGTGAAATAAAATTTCTTAATATTAAAACTGCAGTTCAATTTTTACTTCTTTGACATTAAAATTTAATACTTCTGTCAAATTCATTTCCTATATTTCATTTTAAATGAGACAAATATCAAGTCGTAACCATGGATATGATAAATCTCCATGTTTTACCTTAAAAAATACTCACAGCATTCTATTATTCATTCTGGAGTTGTCGTAGTAACATAATCCCAATATGCAAATCCTCTAAATACACCAAATGACAGAACAAACACTACAACACGATCCAACATTACCCATACCATAGTCATACCTGCCCACTTCCAAACTTCGCAACCTTGAGTTCATTCGCACCATCCCAATTGGATTAATTACCTTGGGTGGCCTTGGTTGCTTCTTTCCTGCTGTCCTGCCCTCTCCTGCTGCTGTGCACGTGCCCAGCGCAGTCTGCGAGCGCACTTCACACAGCCAGGTAGTCGCTTGTGTAGTCCAGTAACGCAGTCTTCAAGGGAAGAAGAGAAGTCTGTGCTTTGACTAACCTACATTCAGGGATGATTCAGTGACAAAATGTATATTAGCTGATATAATACTTCAGTAGTGTTTTAGTCGTGTTTTCAGTATTTCTATTGTGTGATGTTACGGTGAAGTGTTAGTGCAAAAAATAGTACAAATTTATTACTACAAATATTATTACAATGTAAGTCATCTTATTGTAATTATTTTACAATTAACAATTACTCAACTATAGATTAAGATAGATATACTTTTTATAATTTTCACAATATAGAGTTACTTATGTCTCGTTATAAGGATAAATGATTTTGAAAATTTCGACTGTTTCTTCAATTATCCAAAACCGACTCTGCACTTCACCTAACCTACATTCTGTGATGCTTCAGTGCCAAAATGTACAGTACCTGATACAATACTTCAGTAGTGCATTTCTATAGTGTGATATTTTTGTGTAGTGTTAGTGCGAAAATTAATACAATGTTATTACTACAAATATTATTACAATGTAAGTCATCTTATTGTAATTATTTTACAATTACTCAACTGTAGATTGAGATGGACATACTTTTTATAATTTCCGCTATATATAGTTACTTAAGTCTCGTAAAAAGGACAAATGTAAATTTTGATTTTATCTTCAATTATCTAAAACTGCTACCACTGCATATTTTTTCATGTAAAATCGATGCTTCAGTAGTGTCTATTCATGTTTTCAGAATTTCTATAGTGTGATGTTTTGATGAAGTGTTAGTGCAAAAATAATACATTGTTATTAATACAAATATTATTACAGTGTAAGTCACTTATTGTAATTATGTTACAATTACTCAACTGTAGATTTAGATAGACATACTTTTTTATAATTTCCGCAATGTAGAGTTACTTAAGTCTCGTAAAAAGGACAAATTATTTTGGAAATTCAGCACCTCAGTCTTCAAGGGAAGCCAAAAAGTCTGTACTTCACCTAACCTACATTTAGTGATGCTTCAGTGCCAAAATATTCATTACTTTCTATAATATTTCAGTAGTGTCTGTAGTCATGTTTTCAGAATTTCTATAATATGATGTTTTGGTGAAGTGTTAGTGCAAAAAATAATAATTGTTATTACTACAAATATTATTACAATGTAAGTCATTTCATTGTAATTATTTTACAATTACTCAACTATATAGATTGAGATAGACATACTTTTTTATAATTTCCACAATATAGAGTTACTTAAGTCTCGTAAAAAAGTACAAATGATTTTGGAAATTTCGACTGTGTCTTCAATTATCTAAAACCACTCGCACTGTATATTTTTTGGCAAAATCGATGCAATAACAACATTGAAATTTAAAAATATACATTACCTTCTATAATACTTCACTAGTGACTAGTGTCTTCAGTATTTTTACAGTGTTATGTTACAAGAAATAGTGAAGTGTTATAAATAGTGTAAAAATATAATACATTGTTATTATATTACTGCAAATAATAGTTATTATCATGTAAATCGTCTTTTTGTAATTATTTAACAATTACTCAACTTTTGGTTCCTTTTTACCTTCCGCTTATCAAGATATAGATAAGGGAGGTATTGTTTCTGATGGTCAAATTTCTCGAATGTGAGTTTTTAACATATGAGCACGGAATAATTTGATGTAAGTGAGTTTAAAAGATAAAATAAGTAAATATGAAGTAGTTTTATTGTAAAATTAAAAAAGGTTGAAGAAATTTATAAGGAATATCATATACCTATTATCTAGAATCTAGATAATAGGAATATGAGGAATATATTTGCCTATGTGAATCAAGATAAGTTCAATGCTGGTTTTAAAAACGCCAAAAATATCTCTTTTTTAGTCATACAAATTTTATGAAGGAAATTTTAGTTATATGAAATGAATTAAAAATATTTTGAATTGCAATAACAAACTAATTATAAAACTACAAATTGAATGTACTGAAAAAATTATGTTGAATATATTACTACAGTGGCGGGAAGTAATGTGTTAGGCACATCAAATTTTTATTAATTGTCAGCAAAATAAGGGTATAGTCTACTACAACAAAAGTGTCGTTCGTACTTTTCTAATATTTCATTTTTAATAATAATATAATAATATTCTTAACATCACAATAACATTTCATTTAAATTCCTGTTTTTATTGAAAAATTAAAATGTCGTCTCAATCTCCAATGATCCGAAACTGATATATCATTTTGTGTCTCACTTTATGAACTCTAAAGCCACTAAAGGAAAAGGCAGAAGTTGAAGTAAAAAAATGTAATAAAATAAATTGTACTCTTTAGGGACGCAAAATATTAATCTTATTTGGTACCACAAAAGGGTGACTTTAACCAGGTTAATTGGAGAGGAATAACTTTTTTCAGTAACTCTAGCAAAATATTATCAAAAAATATTCGATAGACTAAAGAAAAGGTTGAGTCTAAATGAAGTAGAGAATAAGGTTTTGGAGAAGTAAGATCTTGCATTGGACTTAAACACAGTCAGGATAATTATTGAACAAATGATGGAATTCCAAGAAACGCTTTACCTATAATGTTTATACTGAATAAAATCTTTCAAGATCCCTAACTATAAAATCCTTAAAAATATTTAGTATCAACTTTTTTCTAAATGGACTTTTGAGAAAATGTCATAAAAACTAATATCCAACAACAAACTCAAAAAATTATTTAAGAAATAGCTTTAATAAATAAAATCGCTAATATGAATAATTAATGAAGAGTTTTACAAATAGTCTAATAGTAAAATCACTAAATCGTAAAATATAATTTGGATTTGACACGAAAATCTATTTTTACCGCTGTCGCATGTATTGTAAATAAACATGTCACTGTCAACTAGAAATCGTAATGTTGCTATTGTGAGTGACACTGACATTCTAGTATTATTATTCCGAAATAGAACTTCTCATACATATTTACACGACATGCAAAGATATAATCACATTTGGAATATTCTCACAGGTCACATAGCTGACTTTCATTCATTCAAACAAAAAAACACGATAAATCGATCTTTGTTTAACAATCAGCAAAAAGAATAGATCTTAATTTTAACAGTTTTTGTTTTTGATATTTTATAGTTTATATAATATATGCTTTAGAGTTTGTAAGAATTCAAAGATTGTAATCGCGAAAAATTTCGATTTTGCACCTCCATTTTTTGTTCCAATCGGTCTTTTCAAATGGGCAGTTTATTTTTGGCAGAAACATAATAAAAATAATAATTTAGATGTCTTTTAATTTTTGTAGGAAAAAATAAAGGTACATTGACAACACTGTTAGAACATATTTCGTGAGAAATATGTACGAAATAAATCAAACATTTATTTTTCTTTGCAAGTTTTTGAGCAATTCAAATAATAAGTTTTTCTATTATGATAATAGTAATATCATTGATGTTCTATAATTGTTGTAAGAATTGACCAAAATTTCGCCACAAATCTAATATGTTGAAGTAATAAAATCTCTCTCCCCTTGAAATGTTGTGCTTCTCGATGTAAGAATATCACTTACAGAATTACTGTCAGCCAACAAATTTGTTTCATTATTGAATGTAAAATAACGTTATTTTATTTATAAACAAATAATTAAAAACGATAATTTATGATTTTTAAATCTATGAGTTTTAAATTTATCGTTTATTAAATGAATATGTGTATGGTACGGATTTTTTTTTACTTATTTGTAGTTCGAAGGAATAATACAGATTTTTAAAGATAGTTCTGAAGGTGACCACATTTGTCGTTCCGTTTACTTCTAAAAATTTATCAGTTTTCTTCACTTTGCTTCCAATATAAGTGAAATAAGAAAGGGGACAAAAATAATGCACCTAATCTACTGTACCATTTCTATACAAATTATTATATTCATTTGAATTACTTATTTATTTTCCGTTTTTAAACAATTTAAACATATGCTTCAGTCAAATAATCACTATCTTAACTCTTTAATTCTAAAATCTACAAAAAAAATTTACGATGTGAGGATTAAAGAATTTGTTAACGTTGTCCATATTATCCATACAATCCAGTTTATCAAGTTTTCAAAGGAAATGTACCCATATATCAAAATACTACAGTAGAATGTTCGCCTATGTAGTAGTATATAGTAGTAACTCCCAAACGGACGTAGCTATTAATTTTTTCTACAATTCGTGTTGAAACCAAGGCCATATACCCGGATTCGTGTTTCTCATCAAAAAATCATATCCAACATCGGGAATTAGTTCAACCTTAATGAATAATATATGCTTTGATGGAAGCGATTCTTTAGTCGATCTCATGAGGTGTGTTTATTTATTTACAAGCAATTCTAGACATGATAATTCTGATTGTCAATAGGAGTAAACCAAACAAATAAAGTAAATTATATATGGTTATTCCACGATAGTAGTGAATTCACATCATCGCTTAGTAGCAAAAATAATAAACTGAAATTATTAATATTGAATTAATTTGTAACTAAAATAAAATGTAGGTATGTCTGGAAATATATCTAAATATGAGTGAAAAACAGTGAATGAAAATTAGTATAATCGCGCGTTAGTGCGAACATAAATTCATGCTTGTTCATATTATCGAACTGTTCATATCATCGAGGGTTTATAAAGTTTAAGATAACATGGCTAATAAAACACGCATACTTATTAAATAAATAAAATTAAATACCTACACATATTTCTTAATTATTAGGTTGTTGAAGAAACCATTTATCAAGACATTTATATAAGGCTGCTTCCATTTTTTGCAGTTCAGCCAATTTTAAAGTACGTTTTTTATTTGGGATCATCATCATAAGTCAGATGACTTATGATTTTATTTATTGCAAGACAAAAATTTTTGACCACACAAATATAAAGTTTTTTTCACGACATGCACAGAAAAATGTACTTTCTTCTCGCGAATTAGTGCGGAAAATTACTTTTCTTTCTCTAGTGAGAAAAATGTAGTCTTACCAGCAGTATAAAACAGATATTATTATAGAATGAAATATTGGTGAAAATCATTATTATGTTAAAAATTCTTATTTAATAATGATATTATTTTAAAAGAAAATATGGCAATTATGTCTTGTTCTTTTCTTTTTTCACAATTGGCATATTGACTATACTGTAATAATTGCACTGCTAAACGTCAAAGTTTACATAACGTAGTTTTCTAGTTTATCATGTTGCTACCCCTTTTCGTTCGAATAAATCGATTTTTATAACATGTCAAGAAAAAAATGTTGTAACACTGTAACAACAAAGGAAAGCACTTTTTCCACTCTCACTCGAAAGCCCCACTGCCAACTATTTGGAATTATTCTAAAAAAATCTGCATATGACAATATAGTCCTAAACTATTTTCGAAAGTATTACTGAAAAATATTTCATTTAAATATTATTTCATTCGCGAGCTATAAGAGATTAAATTTTGTTGCGATGTCCTGTCACGTCATTTGTCTTTAGCAATTTCATCGGTTACCTAATTTTATTGCGATGTCCTGTCACGTCATTTGTCTTTAGCAATTTCATTGGTTACCTGATTTTTAAAAGACAATCGCGCTTCCGCATTTCTTAGAACTTGCAGAAGGGAGACATGCTTGCGGCCTGACAGTTTAAAAATGTTACTGTATGTTCTTGTTTTTGTTACAAAAAATAAATTTCATTTATGCTTAATAATATTTATTACATTCATTTACATATAAATTTATATAGAAATATATCGTAGCTGTTAATAAGAATACGAAAATAAACATTACCCTACAAACCAACAGTTTGTTCATAACTGTCGAAGACAGATCACGTCACAGGCCAAAATTTTTACTTTACAAATTGATATCTTACTTGCCACGAAATATTTTTAGTCGCATTTTCACTAATATTCTTATTTCACCCTGTTCTTTCCGAAAAAAATATTAAGAATCACAATATTAACGTTTGCATATACTCTATTATATTATTGCATTTTACGAAAACTAACTATGTTTTCTTTTGCAGGAGACAAATTCCGATTGGTGCTCGCTACCACCCTCCGTGAAGATGGCTACCCAGACGGCGGTGACTGGAACCCCCAGAGTTTGGAAACAGAAGGTTCCAGAGCCGACAGTTTTGAATACGTGATGTCTGGAAAAGTCTACAGAATTGAAGGCGATGAAGCCAACGTTGAACCTTCCAGCAGATTGTAAGTACATCTCATTTTTACACACTAAGGCCGTATTTATTTGGGAGTTTTTAAGTAACCTAGTAGGTTAATTCTGTTTACTTGGTACGTTTAACACGTTAACTGCCATGAGGTACATCTTATGTGTCTCACTAAAATATCCTCGTATGCTCTGAGATACATCGTTTGTGCCTCAGTGTTTGAATACACATTATGCTCCGTGGTCTAATGTTTGTAGCTCGCAACGCATATCTGTGAACGTAGTTTAATTCTCGGTGGCCTGACAGACCAAAACATATTCTTAGCGCATGATTTTTTTGTTTTTTAGTCTCTGAAATGATAAAATACTATTGTGCCTCATTAAAATTCTTCAAATTTTAGAGCAACATTAAAAAAAATCAATTCTGTTATCATACTTGTATTTTCTAATATGAAAACACTCTAAATCTGTAAAAAAGAAAAAATGGCCCAAGGGACCCACCTTTTTTTTTAATGGTGACAGTTAACGTGTTAAAGTAACCCAGAACAGATCCCAAACTGATTCAACTCACCCATCTATTTTGCTGGGTTGGTAAATTGAACCCTATCTTTGTTTACACATTGCTTTCTCTTTCTATTTCTGTCAGAAGTTATATCTTTGGTAGGTTATAACGGAGTACATAAATAAATAACTTTAATAAATAACTGAAATTTACTGTTTAAAATTTTCACCAACTTTAAAATTTGATTGTTTACTTGGTACCAACCCGGGTACGTTTAGGATCAGTTTAGGGTTGTTTTAAAATTTTCCAAATAAATACGGCCGAAACATTCAACAATTATTTCTCCTTTTGTAATTACCCTTTACAAATGTTTAAACAATGGAATAAATGGTGGTACCTCTATACTTCGATCAAGGTTACAAAATGTGGCCTTCAAATAAATTTAGTGACTAGTAAAGATAAATATTTGTTTAGCTATTTAGCTACACAAATTATAATCACAAAAAACATTTATTTGTTTTATATTTCCACGCAATTTTATTCAATATAAAATAAAAATTGAAATGTAAAATAATATTTAATGTACAAATATCTATTTCCGTAGCTAAAATTTTCGTCATCCTAACATTTGGTCAACAATATTCATCAGCTACACTTTAGGTATATAATTAATTGCCCTTCTTTTCTTTTTATTCTGTGATCAGTACGTTACTATATGGCAGTGTTTCCCAAACTTTTATCCCATGAATACTATTAAAAACAAAAATTATACTGATATATTTTTTAAGTACTGTACACTGTGTTTCCTGATAGGATTTAAAAAACTGAAACACTTTTTATTTCTTATATTAGGAAAAATACTTCTCAAAAACGTTTCTGTTTGATTTACACCTAAAAACAATCTTTAAATCATGTTATCATAAACCGTTCAATGTAAAATAATGATTATTTACACATGTCATTGTTTATTTGACGGAAGTACACAATTTTTTAGTGAAAAAAAAAATATAAAACCACACTAACATTCTTATGGTTACATTTTGTTAATATGAAAAATTTTATGTTTGAACTATTATCATTTGTGAAATTGTCATAAGTAATACAATGAGAGCCTTGAATTTATTGAAAAAATTTACCAATAGTTGTTGCATAGTAACAGACAAACGAGTGTCAAAAATGACATTTAGATCACGACAGCGAAGCTGTAGTGATTTAAGAGTCATTTTTTGCCCAAGTTGTCGTTATTTCGCAGGAATTGTGAGTAAATTTTACCTATTAAATTCTTAGCTCTAATTATATTATATGAACTAAATGTAATTTACATAAATTCTTTATATTTGGATGTATTTTGGACAAACCTACTCGCATTTCTTGTTTCACCGATTTCAATCGTTCTCTCTTTTTATTTTTGATGTTAACAAAAGTAGAAATGTTAGGTCGCATTCACACAAGAGGTACAAAATTGAACCAAAATTCGAAGTAGTTTGGTTTCTATATTGCGATATTTATTCTGAATAAATATCCAAAAGGATTCTAATGAAAATTTAGAATATTTCATTTGCAAGTTATTCAGTCAAATCTCTCAATATATATATATTTGGAAAATAATAGCAAATCTATTTTCTTAGTGTTAACAAGTGTTTTAGGTGTTCTTGTAAACATTTCTAACTTTTCTCAACTTCCAAAATTGTATTTGACTATTTTAAGAAATTTCCATCTCGTATATTTTATATCTGGAATTTACTTTATTCATTTCTTCAAATACATTTTTCAACAACTCACAAAATTCAAGTTTGTTTTCTTGTTCAAAAAAAGTTAGTAGGTATTTCTACTTTTACTTCGTAAACACGATTCAATACTCATTATTTGGACAACTATTTTAAATCAGTATGAATAAGATAGTTCAAATGCTCAGATGCAAGAATTGTTAAAATATCTATAATACTAAATTTCCCATTTTGAGAAGCACTGCTCTAGAGAGAGCTACACCTACCCCATTTTGAGAAACACTGCTATTATATCATACTAAAATTACCTTTATGTTTACGTATATTGTTGACCTAATGTTACGGATTTAAAACAAAGAAAAGAATTACAAATATTTCCCAAAATAATTACTGCAAATTTCCTTACACGTAATTTTTTTAATGAATTACTATACCTTTATATACTTAAACAGCTATAATGACTATCTGTTTTCCCGTTTTTTATGTTTAAATAGTACCGTTACACAATTTTATTGTTGTTCTAAATAATTTAACAATTTTTATGGCACATAATAATTGAATCGGAAACATTAAATATGGATTACGAAATCATTACACGAAAAACTTGTTTGTTAATTATTGTAAAACAAACGCGAATCGGAAAGACGTCACGAAATAATTACTGAACGGAAATAATTTATGAACAGTTAATCAAAGATACCAAAAATAAATACCGTGTTATAATAATAATAATTTAATCATTTTAAATACGAATCAAATATTGTTTTTATATTTAACTCTATTGAAGTTTTAATAACTTTAAACTTTATATCGTCTCAGTTGGCAAGAGTACGTCATTTGTTTTTATTAATGTTTATCTTCCGGCATTGAAAATTTTGTTTCAAATAAACATGTTTCTTTGTTATATATGACGTCAGTTCCAGTGTTAAATTAAAATATAATAATAATAACATAATAGTGTAATCCATCATTTTTAAGCGACTGTTAAACGTAGTACTTATAATTAAATATGAAAAGCGAAAAGCATGAAATTGAATATAATAATAAATATACTTCAGAATCTTAAAAGTATAAAAATTTATTTATTTTAAAAATGAATTACTTATGCTATAAAAATGCCATTCATATTTTTTTGTGTCTATATAGTGTGCTTTAAACTTATTGCGAATATACAGGTGTCTCGCAATTCGATAACTGGAGTTTATTCAAACAGAGGCAGGATATTTTGAATAATTACTTTAGTATTTAACTTTAAAAATAATAAAATAAATAAAAGAAAATCTAATGATGCCAGTGGCGTAGACAGACAGGGGGGATCAATCTCCCCCTTCCCATTGATAAGAAATTATACTTATACTATTTTTTACATGGTAAGAAAAAGAGAAGATTAAATTTCGAATTATAAATTTTTCCTTTTAAATTATTAAAGTTATTATAATAATTATTTTTGATAAAACTGAAAGAATTGTGTATATTTTAAAATTTATTGAATTATTATTGTTCCGAAGTATTATTACCTACACAAATCAATCAAATTCAAAACTGCACTGATCCAATAAGCTAGGGGCGTAAACCATAAATGAGAAAGCATTCTACCAATGGCGTGGGATTATTTCAATAACATATTTTTGTAAATATTTATTTTTGAAAATAATTCAGTTGGTGGAATTGATACGTTATTAATCGGTTTATCTTCCATAAATTTAAACAAATTAAAAATTAATTGTCTATTTTTACCATATAAAAATAATAGTTTATAAATATATAGATATTAATAAAATAAATACTTTTTATTGTCACGATCATTTTTTGTCCTTTCGGATATCATCTGTCTGTGCATTGATGTACAAATTAAGAGTAAATATACAAATTTTTAAATTAATTAGAAGGAAATTCCTTACCTCTGTTTGGTCATTGGAGGTATTTGTTTTTGAATAGCGGCTTCCTTAATCTCCAGATTTTCCAATCGTTTCATTGTTAATTATTTTTCTAATACATGAAAAATTTTGAATCACCACTACAATGAAAAATAATTACGTACCTGCTAATCCAATGGTCGGCAAATCCTCGATTGTTTTTGTTTATTGTATTTTCATGTTTCTTAAATCTTAATTTCAAACTTAAAAAGCTTTCTCGTATGAACTAGGAACTAAGTACACCACTGGTAAAAAAATTAACGGGGGGTACCTTCTCTTATTGATTGCTCAAAATATATACGAAAATGTGTTAAATCGCAAATTCCACTTTTTCTTCTTACGATAATTGTTAAAAATTTCCTTGATAAACAAAATTAAATAAATAAAACATTCGATACTTCGCCACAGTAGAGTGCAGTTATTATTATTTCAAGTGTGAATATTTTATTTTTATTCAATTTATATAATTTTGTTACCCTTAAGGGAGTGTTTTTACAAATATATCCCAAAGCTGTAGCTATTGAATCACGAGACACATGTATATGACATTTTCTCTCGCGAAAATGTATTATAAAATTAAAAATGCTAATAAATGAAGTGTTTAAATGAAGTGTTTAAATGAAGTGTGCTGTGCTCCAGCGGCGTAGAAGTGGGTGGGTGGCACTGGGAGCCACCCTGGGTTCTCTTGGCCTTTTACAATAGTGAACACAGCTGGTGGTATCTCAGTGTCATTGCATCCCTGGCGACGTTCTTCTGTCTTCACGTCACATCTAAACCAACACCTTCATAATCATCTAAACTTTAAACATATAATAATAAACATAATAATTAATAATAATAAAATATAAAAACAACACTACCTACGAGTGTCACTACCGAATGTATCATCAAATTCTCACAAAATTATTATTTGTTTTTAAATATAATTTATTACTTATATATATGTAACAGAAATAAGTACATTAAATTTAACTAGTGACAGAACTCGTTGAGAACAACAATATAGTAACTTTTTCTTATAAACCTTCTAGAAATTGAGTTTAAAAATATACTACTCGCCTATGGTTATATTTTTTTAATTTTGACATATAAAGTGTCACTTTTCAAAATTGAATAACATATGCCAGTATGACTGTGTACTCGCTATTCGTAAAGGCAGATATTTTTACATATTATACCTTTTATAATAAATTTTAACCAATTTATATGTTAATGTCATTATTTTTTAACAATTTACATTATGTCAAAATTAATTATTTTATTGTTTTTATTAATGAGAATACTTCATTTGATGGCCGTAGGTAGTTTTTCATTGAAGAAATTTGACAAAACCGCCATTATATATTACTTAAGTTATCTGAACGACTCGTTTATTCATGGGATGGTAAACATTCTAAAAAAATGTAATTTCGGATTTTTTTTTTGTTACATATTGATTCTCTGGACGAATTCTGCCACTGGTTAAATTTAATGTACTTGTTTTTTTTTTCTTTATTCAATTATTTTAAATATTACCCAAATTTTAACTTACGTTAAAATGCCCACATATCTACAATATACGTTTTGCTACCCCGCATATTTTTATAATATTTTAAACACTTCTTTTTCTTATTCATTCTTATTTGTAAAATGATCGGTACAAAAACCATTCATATTTTTATTACAAAATAATCACAGTAAGTATGCCAGGGATTCACTTGTTTAACAAGGAGTAAATACCATATTAACTAATTCGTCTTTTGTAAAATTCATTTCTACATAAACAAAATAAATGAATTATAAAGAAAAGTTGATAAATTAAGTGAGAGAAACAAATAATATTTATTAGAAGTGTGTCACCAACTAATCTAAATGTATTTAAATATACGTATTATTATAATGTTATGTTCAAGAATATTGTACATAACTTTACTTTATTTGACTTTGTTTATAGTAAGTTATTATTTACATAAATCAATACAAAAACATAACAACAGTATATAGTAGTTAGATTGAAGAAATCATGTTTATACGCTTGAATATGAAAGAGTGATATTTAACATGCTTCTAAACTTATCATAATGTTTTACGATCAGGTATGACGACATAAAATAACTCTTGAATTATCTTTAATGTGTTTACAAACTAAACATAAATGTGTCTGCTGTTGTTTACGTTGTAATAACAATCAATTGTTATTACAGTTCAGGAAAAATCAAATTGTGTTGTCAATTTACTAGAGAAAATTAATACCAGATACATTTCTATTTAACAGAGAATACAGTTCTTATAAATATCAGCCAATTGAAGCTTGAAAATGTTGTACCAATAAGTGGAAATAATGTATTGCCGCTGTAATTATTTTTTTTCACGACATGCATAGAAAGCTCTATTTTCTTCTCGCGATATAGAGAGGAAAGTTACTTTTCCCTCTCTAGAGAGGAAAATGTACAGTGTTACCAACAGTATAGTACGTAATATTGGAAAAATTCATAGTTACATTAAATTTTTTTATTTAATAATGATATTCTTTAATAAAATTATGGCAATTATGTCTTGTTCTTTTCTTTTTTCACATTATTTCGCAATTTAACAACTTAAATTGACATATTGGAAATAAACAACTGCATCGGTAAACGTCAAAGTTTACAGTACAGTCAGTACAGTCATAACCTAACTTATCATATTGCTGCGCCTATTCATTCAAATAAATGGATTTTTGAAATATGTCGTGAAAAAAATGTTGTGTCTAACACGAAAGGGAAGCACTTTTTCCACTCTCACACGAGCTCGAGTGGTAAAAAGATACGCTTTCCTCTCTAGTTTGACAAATAACTAGTTATGTCCAATAGCAACGTTAGTAACCACTTTAAACATAACATATAAACAAAAAAAAAATGACAGCTGTTTGAGCTGTCACTGATTAGTAAAAAGTAAGCATATCTCAATAAACAAACACTAAAAGAAAGTATATGGAGACAATTTAGTGAGTTTTTTAGTTATCATAATATTCTCTTTCTAAATATAACTCGTGATTCGCTTATATAATGATAATATTTAAAAAATGCCTTTTACGATAATCCCAATGGAAAATGCAACTATTGCTTTGCATTCGTGATATTTTGAAAATATTATCGACAATAAGCTCACTACTTATTATATTACCTTTAAAAATCTTATTTCTATTCATCTAGTATATTAATTTATACTCGACGTCGTAGTAGAATGCAAAAAAATTACGCCCAACAGTGAATTATGAAGAAGTATCTATGCTTATATGGGGCTGTATGAGTGCAAAAGGGGTGGGAATCTTAATTTTTATTGATGGGACAGTAGGTTACTTCTTACTACGTAAATAGGAACTGAAATTAAACTTCGGCTTAATGATAATGAATATATTTTAATGAGTATAAGTTCATTTAATGTAAAGCATTTTTAAACTATGACAATAGTAAACCATTTGCTGAACATTACAAAATTGATTGATATAATTTTTTTTACAAGACTAGCTACAAATTTTACTATAAACATTTAAAAAATATGAGAACTAATTTTAAATTAAAATAGTAAATGTATTTTTTAAGATACTTATTTAAGATATACTATGACACTAATTTAATTACAAAAAATTCTGAAAGGTAATTTGCAAATAAATTAACTTCGACAAAGTAATAGATATCCTAGACGGATAATTCTAAATTGAATGTAATTTAAAGTTTAAAATATTACTTAAATTTTTTCCTTAAAGGGAGAATGTGAACGAAAAAATATGTCAAATGAACTATTCAACATTGCTGTTAAAATTTCGATAAGCATTTTTTTGTTCAAGCATTGTTATAAATTAAAAATTGTTTGCTAATGTAACAGACTTCGTAACTCTTATTGTTCTCGATATAGCAATAGTGTACCACTGAAAATAAACACCGTGTATATAAAAATATACTAATCATAGAAGAGCTTTTTTTCTATTTTCATATTTCACAATTTATTTTTAGAATAATAATACCGTATTATCTTGTCATTATGTGTTTTAATTTGGTTTTTATTTCCAAATACGTCACACACGTCTAAATAATAAATTTTCGTATGCATGTAACTCTAAATGACGTCTGATTGACGTCAAATTCCATATGTAACAATCTAAAAATATGATGTAGGTCTCTATGCGACTATCAGCCAAATTTGCATCTGTGCAGGAAGTAAATTCTTGCTGACTTTTGTTTACATAGTCATTCATTTATTTAATCACTAAGCAACAAAGTTAGTAGTCAAACAGTTGCTATTTACATGGATACAGTTGATCAGATAAGATGTTTTAGTTAAGACAAGCCGCTTATTTACATAACAAATGAACACCGATATTGTTATCTTCAACAGCGGATTTGTGATGGTGTTTTTTTTTTGTTGTGAGTAATGGATGTTGTTTTAGATTTATTAACATGTTTTGCAGTTATTATCGTACTTATTTTTAAAATTATACTCAGAATATTATAGTACTAAAGTTAATTTATTGACTTTTAACTAATATTAGGTCATCATTATCCAGGTATACTTTAAATATAAAATAGTTGATTTAGAATGTATTGCAAAAATAAAATCATTACAGGAATGTATAAATGAATGTTTCAATCTTTTTCTACGACCATAGTATATTGTAATTGTACGGATACATAGTATATTGTAAACACATTTTCATTTCGCACAGTAACTGTAGGCAACGTTAAGATAAAAATTCATATCTCACAGTTCTGTCAAAAATAGTATTGTTTAATTTTTATTTTGTAACTAGTTGCTAGGAAGTAGTGAAATGAAGGTATTTTTAATCTTAAAATATAAATGCATTAGGAACTAATATAGTGGTCGTAGAAAAAGTATAGTGTACAAATTCCATGCTTGTTGTACAATACAGTATTACAGTATTAGCCAGGTAAAACGGTTTTAAATTAGGTACATTTGTGGTTAGGGTATTGCTGACATAATGTTAAGGTCAAAGTCAAAGATTTTAACTTGACCTAAAATATACAGTTTTATTTTTTAAGGTAAGTTTACGAATCACTCTAAAAATCGCATGTTGAGTTTTAGACAAATAACGTATTTCAAAGTACAGTACAGTACAATCATTATAAAATGATACAATAAAAAATAAATAGTACGTATACGTTATACGTTATTCTGCATCTGAATCAATAAGCAAAATTTAGTTTTCATGCCTTGTAAGCACCGAAATTAGATATGAAAATAACGTAAATGACCCTAAAAATACAGCAGCCATGGAATTAAGACAACAATTAACAAATGTTTATTGTTAAGTTAGCTTTTGTATTATTTGTAATTACCTTTTTTGTCAAGTTACGCTAAACAATACAGTAATTTTATTGTTTTTATTTTTTAAATTAAAAATTAATTTCAATAATATTCTTCACATCAAATAATAAAAATAAAGTAACGCAGCTGACCTCATAGATATACCATTGAATATTTGTTCATTCATTTGTGGTGATTTACGTCATTTTCATACCTCATTTCTGAATTTATAAGGCACGTAAAATTAATTTTTCTTATATATTCTGATACATAATTTTGAGCTCTACAACTTTTATTTGAAGCTTTCTTACCTTAAATAATTAGGAAAGCAGGAAATTACGAATATATGATATTACACCCCTATGTTGTGTGTTCCTATCACCACCCTGTATACAAATGTGCAACGAAATGCGGAATATAGAATTTTAACATGGGATTTCTAAAATTTGCGGATACTCTATCTCCTGATAGATTTAGAGCAAAACTTTAACAGTATAAAGTTGTTCAAAATTAAATTCTACATGAGATAGGATCGTAATTGATACAACAGCAAGTCTGCAGAAAGTGATTTATTAAATATAAAATGTAACATTTTCGTCTAAAATCTGACAGCCATTGAAATAAAAGAAAATATCTATGTGACATTTGGGACAGTTAATGGACATGTCATTATAGTTAATGTAATTTGATTAATTTTTCTTATACTTTTTTTTCACATAGCATTTCATTTTGTGAAAATTAAAAAATTCCCTCTTGTTTCCTCTGCTCATCTGTTCTGAAATCAATAACTGGTGCTGCCACCTACCGCCGGGTTTCGCGACCTCTAGCACGTTCCTGCTATTTCCGTCTGTTAGTTCGCAGGAATTCCGCTATGGCGCTGTGGAATAGGCATAACGCATGCGCAATCTTATATAACACATGAGTTCAATTTATTGTTACATTTACCTGTGTCTTAATTAGTGGAATAACTTTATTAATTGTGGTCAAGGTGGCTTTGCGTGGCGTTTGTTTTACTTATTGTTTGAGTTGTTGGTTTTTGTTTGTAACAATTTTTATTACTAATTTTTAATATTTAATTTTTAAAGTGTATGAAATATTTTTTAATGTGTGGAGAAATAAAAAATAAAGTGAAATTACGACATTGTTGTAATTTAAACCATTAGAAACAAGATAGTTGTGGATAAATGAGAATAGTAACGATGGTAACGATTTGTATTTTAATTGCAGATTTGTAAAGGCCATTTATTTTTATTAAGAACTAACTATTTTCGCCTGTCGGCCTTGTTTTTTTCTTTCTTGAGTTACAGTTTTCGTAATCAAAAAACCGGAAAAGGAAAGAATATTTTATTACAGGCTTTATTGCATAATTTGAAAGAAACAATTACTTGCAAGTTTTCTATTGTTTTATTTCAAATATATGTTTATTAGAAGTGATAACATTGTTAAAATATTTTGTCTTTCAAAAAACGCTACCGGAAATAGTGTGTTATATACCTAGATAGTAAAGAAGTACTTTAATACCAGGTAAAGTATTAAAAGACGCTTTTGACCTCTGGTACCTGTATATGATATTTTTTCATTTCCGGTAATATATTTTTCAATAAATAAATATATAATTGGCTTTGATATCAATGACAATATGTACATTTATTTCATTTTTATTTGACATTGCAATGTTCCATGGATTTTACAAAAAAATAAAATTAAAAAGGTTTAGCGATTCATATTGTATGATGTGAAATTTATTGACATATTTTGTTACTAATTCATTATTAATCCAATTTTGCGAAATATGTATTGATTTACAATTAGCCGTCATATTTGAATCCCGGTATAAAATTTTTCTAAACCTTCATTACTTAATTTTATAAAACTGAAGCTGTTGCTTTTATGTTTAACAAATTGCTTTTTTATTGTAATTATCAACAGAAATGAATCCCAATTCTCGAAAGCGATTTAACACAAAAACTATCTGACCAGTTAACTAATCAATCGGCAATTGTCAAAATTGTGTATAAAAAGAAAAAATTTTGTTGCAAAAATAATTAAAATAATTGCACAAAAAATAATATGTTCATAGACAAAAGTATTTTTAAAACATGGTATACCGTATATTTTGCTGCATTTTATTAAAAAAATTTTAGTTTTCTTTTCATATTTCATGAAAAAAAGTACTTCATTAAAAATACTATAAATAAAGTGATCATTTATTTTTTTGGTGAAAAAAATCAAGCAATACAATTGTTATAATTTTATTTCTACGGAATGAAAGAAAATGTATATACAGGGTTGTGACTCGAACACACGAACCTTAGGATTTAATATGTAAAATCATATTTTCTTAATTTCTTGCTTCCCTAATTATTTTAAATAAAAAAGCTTTAAATAACTATTGTAGAGCATAAAATTCTGCATTTCAATCCATAAGCAAAATTAATTTTACGTGCCTTGTAAGCTCAGAAATTCGGCATAAAAATTATGTAAATCACCCCAAAAATGGCAATACTTTCAAAAACTACTAAATCTGTTTAACTTTGTCGATAAAACGACTTTTCTGGTAACTATATTATATTTATTTATTTTTTAATTAAAACGCAGACAAATTTTGAATCCTTAAATTTCGTCGCTAGAAAGTTACTGTAACTGATAAAAGTAAAATAATGTTAGCGTATTTCCACGTTACAACCAAGTTATCGCTATAAGCAGTATCGTTGTAAATAGATTTTACTGTAGCTTTTATTATATCTGTAAATTTTTACTTATTCTTTAAAATTGCTTTATTTCCGTAGTAAATGCTATTTTCTGAAGCAAGTTTTTTTGAAATTATAATATACCTTTTTAAAAAAATCTTAAATAAAAAAAATCTAATTTCTCTGATTTAAAAAAGTCGTATTTTTATAACTTTTATTTAAACGTTCTTTACTTAAGGAAGCAGAAAATTACAAAAATATAATTTTACATATAAAATCCCTAGTTCGGATGTTCTCGTCCCCACCCTGTATACATGTATTGAAACCGCAACAATGGCTGCAACAATACCTTGGCATTACCTCCCAATGCACCTGGTGCATTATGCAATCGCAGCATCGTAGCATTGCTATCGCTGGCCCAGCCACTGGTCGCGGCCAGTTATTTCTGTTCCGAGCTTGGCTGCAGTGGCTCAGCTGTTACCGCTTCATTCTGCCGCTGCTGTTCACCCCGTAGTAGCTGGTAGCCGAATCCATATCCAAGTGACCTGGGCAGAGTGTTACGCGACTACTAACTAACTCGACCTTGCACACTTGTGCTTGTGCTTTGCCTTACTAATATGTGTGCATGGATATCACAAGTACGACACGTCGGTCAACAGGTAGTGTATAGTGTTTGCATGGGGTGCTATATTTAGGTTTATAGTATGTCTCTTATTCAACTAAATTATAAATTAAATTATAATGTGCCCGGAAAATAATTCAAATTGTTATAATTATATTCAAAAAGAGGAAACGAACATTACTGTATATAAAGTTCTGTAAATTTGAAAATCATTATACAGGGTGTTTTACAACTCAGGACAAACAATTAAATGGTATATACTGTACGACGTGCCGATCATGAAACAAAAAGATTTTTTTTTAAATTAGCAAAGTTAAGAATAGTTTACTTGAAGTACTGAAATATTAGACCTTTATCAGTATTAGATGTAGATACTATGTAAACAATTACTTTCATTGTAGAACATTTTAGAAGAAAATTATTAAAAATAACTAGCGACCAGTGGCAAAAAAATTTTTGCTTGAAATACGATGCAATTTAAAAAAAAATCTTTTTGTTTTATAATCACCAAGTTGTACATTACATACCCTGTAATTTTTTGTCTTGAACTGTGGAACACTCTGTATAGTCTGTTGGAACTCTAAGGTTATGGCCCTTTTTTCTGTCCTAGACGGTTCTGAAATTTGTGTTCAAGATATTTTTTAATTATGTTCTTTTAAATCTAGATTAATTCTACTAATTATACATTTTAAATGCAATTAAAATTCGTAACTTTGGAAGAGATTAAAATACTACCGGGTTAGTGAAATACAAACAGTTACTGAAAATTTTCTTTAGAGGTACAAGCAAGAAACAAAATTTATACGAAGTAAATTCAGTATGAATTTGTTTAATAAGGCCCATTTCGTTCTCTTCAAGTGATACCTTTGATTTTAAATCATTTGTGACGCCTGAGTCAGTTTCAAATATCTATAATAATTATTTTATTTTGAAAAAATATACACGTGCTCTCAAATTTAAAATTTAAAATAAGATAATTTCGAATTAAAACGCAACGGCTACGTTTACCCTATTCTTTTTTTTAAAGGAAGTTATAAATGATTTTTTGTAATTTTTAAGTCCCAAATTGAATTTTTTTAATTAGTATATTTACTACGGTTGCATCCTTTATATTATATACTTAAAAAATAAATGAATTTTGGTAGCTTGTTTATCAAAATAAAGCTAGTATTAAAATACTTTTTGCCGGTTTCCAAATAGTTATGCACGTTCTGGGCATGACAGATAAGAAATTTTGGTTGCATAACAGTTGGCTATGACGTCTTACAATGTAACCAAAGGTTGTCGTCCGAATGTAATGGGCCAAAATGACTCAATTTAAAAATTACAAACAGGTACATTAGCAAGATCATTTGTTCTGTTTAGTTAAATAAATAGTTTTGGTTGCATAAGAGATATTCTATTGCTTCACATTAAGTGTTGTAATTAATTATAAATTACAACTTTATAAAAAGAAAATATAGCAAAACAATATTTTAAGGTTTTGGTTGTTTAAGAGATATTTCGTTGCTACGTACATATCCATGGTTATACGACTTGATATTTGATTGACAGCAATTTATTTGTTTAACTCATTTTAAATGAAACATAGAGAACGAATTTGACATTTGCTTTTTGGATTATAAAATTTTCTGACAAGCTTACACCAAGTGCAACAACAATTTTAAGAATCATTATTAACTTTAGAGGAAATTGTAGAATAGTAGAACGGTCTGCTAGATCACTCGATTTTATACATCTAGATTATTTTTATTTTTACCTTTAAAATCAGAAGTTTGTACTGGGGGAAATCTTCAAAATTTAGATTAATTTAAAGTACAAATTTAAAACATTTCTCAAAATATTACAATTGTCCAAATATCGTAAGTAATTTAAGAGTTTTATAGCGGATTGTGTCATGACTTAGCAGTGGATGGATTTTTGAAAATTTATTGTAATTATTATTTAATTGTTCATTATTATACTTACTTGTTTTTTAGTTGGTTTATTAGTTCTTTATTTTGTAATTTCTTACAATGTGTTTAATTTTAAATGAGGCAAGCACATAAATTTCTGTCAATCAAATATCAAGAATCAAGTCGTAATCATAGATATGATCAATCCCCATATTTTACGACAAAAAATACTCACGGTATAACAACATAAGATTTGAATATCCCGCTTTACATAGCATGGAATGAAAAGATGCATTCTTTTTACACAAATTATCACATCACATCACCTAATTCTTATTGTAACCGTTCTTTTTATCACGAATCAACTGTGATGATCTCTTCCTCCTTTTTCGGACATTGCCTGACCTCGTGATGTGTTTGCTAATGTTTTAATGTCACTTGAAATATTGGGTTATGTTTTGCTGTCAGTCAACAAAATTGTTTCATTATTGAATTTAAAATATCATTATTTTATTTGTAATAATATCAAAATTGCTAATAATATTGAAAATAGTGTTTAAGAGTCCGGAAAATAATACATTACTGTCGAAAAGCCATATTGAAATTCGAGGCACATTGTGCCGAGTATTTTACGGCTCCGAGTCAAATGCAGACATTTTTTGACGAATCATGTATTTTTTTTTCTGAAACCTTTCATTATAATAAAACAATTTTAAATTTAATAATTAAATCAGGTTTCTAGTAATAGCTACCCTTCTCTGGAACTCCCCTCTCAACATAAAGCAAACTAAGCAAACGCACGATGACGTAGTCGATATAAACAAAAAATGATTTTCTTTGAAGTTTAAATGTCAAACACCAACTTAAGAAAAAGTGACCCTCTAAATTTTAGTTTTTTTTTGTGAAATTCGGATTTTCTCCATTTTTAGATAGAATTCCCTATTGCTGTTCTTTGCACTTCTAAAAACTATTCATATCATTCATTTTTCTTTCAATAAATTGATGTGATAAATTGTGTGAAAAGAAAGCACATATTGGCTGGTGGAATGACTAGTGACTAGCACGTGATTTAACTTGTCGCATCATACTAATCCTGCTATGACGAGCTTCAGCTAGTATGTTTGCTTATGGTAAGCGGAATGACTAGTGACTATCACATGATTTACTTGTCAGTACTAACCCTGCTATGACCAGCTACAGCTAGTGCTAGTATAGTAAAGGTATGTTGCATGCGGTGTCCAGCTTGTGTGTGGCATGTGCTCGGTGGTTTGGTTAGTAACTGTGATGTTTGGTATGGGCTGCAGATCCGTCCCTCACTGTCGCTGGGTCCGGTCGTCCTCTGGGCACCCAGTCCTGGGTTGCGTACCAGAGGCGCGTTTACACTGCGCTTGAGATCTGTAAATGCACTATCTGGTACGACATTCCAGGATATGCCAGCCGCACTCTCATCTCTCTCTCTCAGTCTCTCGCACGCTTCTTCACGCACAACGTACCAACATAGCGTTTCGTTAGGGCTGCTCTGATTACAGTGCCGGTTACCTTACATGTCGGTTAATAGAAAAGTATCACAACGAAATAATGAATAATGGTTTTGTGGCCATGTATGACACATTCTCATTTTACTTTAATTTTCTTACTTTTATAAATTAATCAGAACGTTACTTCATAAATGATCATATGGCACATATACAGCAATGGATCTTTAATATTTTGTGCTCATATTATGTATACAAAATTCAGTACGTCTGGAGACCGGAATAACTGGTATAGTGCGTCCCAAATAGAAATAGACCAATCATTCTCGCTCATCTAACGTGGGCGCAGACTACATGGGGCATCGAGGCTCTTACCCCCAAGGAAAAATTTTGTAGGGGCAATGCCCCCAAAGAAATATTTCTCTTAATGTACCATTTTTTACATCAGTAATAAAGCCCTGAATTATTGTACCTCCTTCGATTTTTCAGTAATTGACTACTACCCTAAAATGTGAATTACACCCTTTAAAATATTACCGGTGAAATCCTCGCATTAAAGAACCTATGCATACAAATTTTCATTTCAAAATTCTTGCTAATACAGTTACAATAACAGATTGAATATCAGCCAATACAAGGCTACATGTCCGGTGATAATACCCGTCTTAGGATATAGCAGCGATCCTGCGATGCTAGCACTCAGTCCTGCCTGGTGGTCTGCCCTGAAGGTGGTCTATTTCAGCCGACCGAGAATTGGAGCATGCTTCGGCATGAAACCAGAGCACATTCTGGAGCAGGTTTAGCTCATCTGGATTGTGCTCTTGTTTCAGTGGGTCAGGAATTAGAAGTGTTTGATCTAATTCTAGGTCTACTGAAACTAGAACACATTTTGGAGCAGATTTGGCTGCTATGGATTGTGCTCTGGTTTCAGTATGTCAGGAATTAGAGCACTTGCAAGTGTTTGCTCCAATTCTAGGTCTGCTGAAACCAGAGCATATTCTGGAGCAGATTTGGCTGCTCTAGATTGCGCTCTTATTTGCTGAAATCTGAGCACAAAATAAAATTAAATATTTTTAATTGAAAATAAAGTTTTTTTATTCTCCATTCATTCCTTTTTAGTATTTTTATATATTAATTGTGATCATGATTGCATCTAATGCAACAAACAATTTAGAGAAGGTTTATATCGTTTCTCCATTGGTGTTACGCTATTAATCGCTTCCTCTTCCATAAATTTAAACAAATTAAAAGCTAATTGTCTATTTTTACTACTTAAAAATAGTTGTTTGTAAATATATATATATTAATAAAATAAACACTTTTTTATTGTCACGGTCGTTTTGTCCTCTTGGATATCATCTCTCTGTGCATTGATGTACAAATTAACAGTATATATTTTAAATTAACTTACATCGGTTTGGTCATTGACATATTTCCTATATGAAATAACGGCTTCCTTAATCTATAGATTTTCCAACCAATTCATTGTTAATTCTTTTTCTGCTACATGTAAAATTTTGAATTACCACTGCAATGAAAGATTATTACCTGCTAATACAATGGTCGGCAAATCCTGTATTGCTTTTTGTTTATTGTATTTGCATGTTTATTAAATCTTTATTTCAAACTAATAGAGTTTCCCCGTATGAACTAGGAACTAAGTACACCACTGGTAAAACACTCAAAAGAGGATACCTTCTTTTATTGGTTGCTCAAAATATGTTCGAAAATGCGTCTTTCCTGTCGGTTCATTTCTGTTTGAGACGAACTATAGATATTTAAGCGTTTGTTCTTTGTAAAAATTTGTTAGTTTTCGGTCGATTATTAATATTAAAATAAAAGTCCTTGCAAGAAATATTTTTTTTTAGTTGATTATTGTATGCAAAAGACTTTTGGGTAAGATATATTTAAAATTTAATATTTATAAATATATCATAATATATAAATATATCATAGTTCCATATAAAGCACAAACATATATATTTTTTTATTAATTTTCATGTTAATTAGTACCTATTGTCAATGCCCATAAATTATTTCTGCCAAAAATAAACATTTATTAACCAACGTCTGAGGTAACCGGCACTTTAACCAGAGGTGAAAAAATCGACCCTAAATCTTTACATATTAATTATAGTCTTTATAATTCAATAAAAAATATACCGTATAAAAATTAAATCGGTTTCATGCAAAATATGTATTGAAATCAATCTTTTTTAAAACTTTATTACTCTTGAATGAAGAATTACGCATTACACAAATTAAACGTAAAAAGTTTTGAAACAGAATGTACTATTTAATTCTAAAACTTAGTTTTTCTCAGTGATCAAAAAATTGTAAAAAAAACATAATGACTGATAATGTATACCCGGGTATTGTTGACCCAATGCTAGTGACTATCATTATTGACCAGCGCCTTATGTCCCTCGGTTACTTTGCACTTCCGGACACAACTAGACGCTAGGTCAATAATGATAATCTTCTCAATATTGGTGTATAATATACTATTCTAATTTTAAATTAACAAAATGAGCATTTCATAAATATAATTTTCAGTCATTAATGAGTACAATAAATGCACTTTTAGGTCTTTGTAGCTATTTGTAAGAAAAGTATCTGAGAAAGACCTTGTTTATACAATAAAAATAAATTATTACCGAAATCTATAAAAAACAATTTAGCTGTTTATATCTATGTTCTACTATTTTAATTTCGAAGCTTGAAATGTTGGTAGTTGTGCCCTTAATGTTCGATGTCGTTCATATATTGTGAATGGAATGCTAAATGTACAAAATGCATATATTGTATAAACTCCTTCTATATAAATTGTATATATTTATTATAAGCCATTAAACTATGTTCTCTTATATATTTCATTTATTTTCATCCCATCATATTTTCCATTACAGATGAATTTGGCTGAAATCGCAATTATATTTTAGGCTGTGAGTCATAATTATAATTATTTTAGTTAACAATTTATGTTTAGTCGCCACGGCTATTTTCACTTACATAAACAATATCATACATACATTCCTTAATATTATTGTCTAACAGAATAATAATCACACAAAGGAAATAATAATAATTTAAATAATTATACATCATTATAAACATTTACACATAGATTGTATTTTATTATTATGTAGTTATCCAATAGGAATTTGCGAAAAATCAAAGAAGCTGTCAGTCTCGTATAGACCTTTAAGTTAAAAAAAAATGTAAATCAAACAGATATTGATTATATTAGGTACTGTATATCGTTGCCATTATTCCAAAGATACAAAACTTTGACAAATATGGGTTTATGCATTAAAAGTTGGGAAGAAAGTTTTTTTTTACTACAACATATTCTATGAGAAGTTCTTAATTATGAAACTTCTATAATTAATTGTATATTTTTATTATTATGTACACATCTTTACAATAGGTTACCGTTCAACAAAAGAAAAAAACTCGATGCTGTTCCTACTCAAAAATTACCAGTAGGCAGTTTTTCTACACCCAAGGAAATATAATCATGAGAAAAGAAATCGCACCTCATAGTAGAGAATTAAATAACAATATATATTTCACAAACACTAAATTCTATGTCAGATATGCCATAACCATGTTCTTCTATCTAATAGTTTTGAATCTTCAATTTAACCAAAGATAAAATCTTTGCGACTTTTTAAAAAAATACGTGAAAACGATATTATAAACATAAAAGGTAAATGAGAAAGAATTACATCATATAGAGCAACAAATTACACTTTATAGGTTCGATTTAAACAAAAAAAAGGTTCACTTAATTTTTTTTGGAAGACTAATTTAAATATGTCAATTGTAGATAGTTTTTAGTAACTTTATTATTCGTTGAGTGTACATTGTTTCAGTGGATACTATTTATTTCACTTTTACTCCGGCGGCATGGAAATTAAACTTCAACTCAGACAATCACGTCAAAAAAGATGTTACTTTTATACGTTTGAAGAAAATAGTTATTTAAATATCAAGAGACTAAAGAATAAAACATATGAGTAATAAAAATACTTTAGTCTTGAGATATACATTTTAATTATATTTTTCCGAAAGCGTCAGCTAGCTATTGAGACGGGGTTGGCTTTGATAACAAACGTACTGTCTAAGTGTCAAATATTTATAATTTTCATTTATGTCTACACCAGCTTTAGACGTCATCTGCATGAAATTAGATAAATTATGATCAAATGAATAAAATCACCAATGATATTATAGAATAATGTTTGTTATATTAGGTAGTGCTAAAATAAACTGCAGAATATAGTACTATTAAAATATAGGTTAATTCAGTTTGACAAATGAGTCCATAAAGTTAAATTTTGATATAAGAATCTATAAAGTTTTACTTTAGCTACTAATTTGGCTAACTTCGCGGAGTAATATCGTATACTTTATAGTACAATTTCGAAATTTTTTTTTGTTGTTTTCTCTCGGTTTCAATTTTAATAATTCTATTCGAATAGACCAAAACAAGGAACAGAAAAAACTGAAAACCAACTAAATTTCAATTTTATCATTTTGTAGCAATATACAAATTATTGATTTATGGCGACAAAAGTTTAAGCGACAAAAATTGTAACTTACTCGTATCTGTGAGTTAACTTCGGTCTTATTTTGTTTTACGAATACAAAATTTAATCGAGACTACATGTAGAGTTAATTAACCCCGAATTTAACCTTTTTTATTAATCTAGTTGCCGGTGTTTTGAAAAAATAGATAAAATCATCTTTAAAATTATATATTATCAACCATATTCTCCTGATATAGCCTCATCAGATTATTATCTGTTTCAATCACCTGTGCTCCAATTTTTTTGCGCTCGATTCAAACACCAATCAAGCAGGCACTGCTTAAAACAGTTAAATTCTTATATTATAATTTAAATTAAAAAGATTAGGATGTAGCGAAATACAATTTTAATTATACATACAAGTTTAAATTAGAAAATGATTTATTGCACATAACCAATTAATCTAATTCAAAACACTTTGTTATTACACCCGTGTCTAAGAGATGATTCATATTTAGTTTGGCAACCTCGTATCAAAGAAACACACGTAAAATATTTAAAACCAACGTAGCACTCACGAATTTGAGTTTTATGACAAATATTTTGAGAGATAGGTTTAAAAATAGTCGTCGTCGAACTATTTATATTTATTTTTAAGTCTCCCTGTAAATTAGATGTGATGATCTTTGTGGCCGAAGATAATTTATAGAAAGGAATCGTTTTGATTTTTGACACTTTTAAATTTATTTAAGTGCACGTTCTTATTTTTAAAGTACAAATTACAATTAAATTCTATTAAAATATTTGGCAGTGCATACAAATGTTTTACTTACTGAAATACTTTATTATTTGTATATAAATAATTTAAATCGCAAATTGTTGGAATACAAATACATACTTTATCTTTAAATTTGTAACTATTTAAAATGGTTTACATTTTGAAATAAATAATATGTATAAACTTAAATTTTTGGCTTTAGAAAAGCTATCATTTTTACCTCTATATTGTGCTACACAATTTTTAAATCTTTTATTTTTAATTAATTTTAAAAAAATGTGTATAATGCATTTTATATCAGCCGACTATACATCTTTGCTGTACTTATGGTATAGTCTGTTCATAATTAGTGTTCGTTCGAAAATCACTCAGTTGTAATTTTATTCAAAATTACGTATAAAATATAAAATAAAGTTCCCTATAAGTTTGACAAATTATTTATTTTTATAATATTTCTGTTGGTAAACATATTAATAGCATATGTATACATATGTAAAAATAACTAGGATGATAGAATATGAAGGGATTCTATTGTTTCGTATAAATTAGACGTAGAAGACGTTTTTATCAACAATTAAATCAAAACAGTAGTTATTTATCAAACTAGAAAAGAAAGCGTATCTTTTTACCACTAGAGATCGAGTTTGACTCACGAACGTAGCGAGTGGAAAAAGTGCTTTCCTTTCGTGTTAGACATAACATTTTTTTCACGACATGTTTCAAAAATCGATTTATTCGGACGAAAAGGCGCAGCAACAGGCTAAGTTGAAAAATTAGGTTATGTAAACATTGACTTTTAGCAGTGCAATTGTTTCAGTATTGGCAATATGCCAATTCAAGTTTAAGTTGTCAAATTGTTACATGTAAAAAAAGAAAAGAATAAGACATAATTTTTATATATTTTTTAAAAGATTATTATTATTAAATAATAATAACAATTAATATTTTCAATATTTCATTGTATAATAAAATCCACGTTATACTGTCGGTAACACTGTACATTTTCTTCTTTAGAGTGGGAATAGTATATTATACAACAAGTGCAGAAAGTTGCTAATTTCCCACAAAGTGTGAAATCACATAATTTGGGAAGTACTTTTTCTACGATAAGTTAAACGTTACAGAACAAAAATACCTGTACGAAAGTTATTTGACATAAAGGACAATATGGCGCAGACAACCTGACAAAGAGTATCTTCACGCATGCGCAGAAATGATATTTTCCACACTGCACATGCGCAGTGTTGGCAAATATTGTAAGTAATGATTTCTTACATTTTAACCCACGATTGTGGGAAATTCTGCACGAGTGGCACACTATACTTTTTCAATGACCACGTTAAAACGTTACATAATAAAAATACATGCCCGAAAGCTATTTGTCATAAAAAACAATATGGCGCAGATAACTTCACAAATAGTACCTTCACACATGCGCAGTGTTAGCAATTTCTGTGAGAAATGATTTCTTACACTTTCACCCACGATTGTGGGAAATACGCAACTTTAAAGCTTAATATAGTGTGAGAAAAATGCTACTTTCCATAATGGTCGTAGAAAAAAAGTAATTTGAATAGAGTGTAGACATTTGATTGCTGAGTCAATATACTACAGCATCCTAGTATTAGATGAGGTATAACATAGAGATATGGCACACTCCTATAGCTGCGTACTACTGAGCAAGCAAAAGATGTATGGTCGAGAATCGCCTAAGAGTTAGCTGCGTGAGAACAATCCGCCAGCTGAGTAGTGCACACTTATAGTTAGACGAACGAAATATTGGTCATAGTGTTAGTCACCTATCGTCATTATTTGTTTGGTTGAGTTTTCCATATAACTACTCCACTGGTCCACTGTTCTCACACTGTTGGCTGCAAGCGATTTTAAACCTTAGATCTTTCGACAATATATTTGGGAAATGCCATATCTCTATCCTCATCTAAGATCCTAGTGTTGCTGCCATTATTGTATCAGCAGCACTAGCAGGTAATTTCAAGGCCCTGGTGAGGCATATCATAGCAACTCGTTACGTGTGTGTTGGCAGCGTGCCCCTGGCAGCCGGCCGGTGCCTACGCCTCTGCCTTGGCAGCCGCCACCAGACACAGTCCACGAGATGGATTTGGACTTGGACGACATACATGCCGCAAATGGAATGTGTTGGGAAACAGATTAATCTTAGATGGAAAACTTCCATTCCATTCTTCTACCGCTCATTCGTCATACAATCAAATATTTAGTTGTGTACGGGGAACAATCACATGTACATTCACAAAAAAGTTTGTGTATCAAATATTAAATTAGACAAGAATGTCAGATAACTTGTCCGTCTTCAATGTAATGCTGGTTGCTTCAAATAAATTATACATAAAATTGAAAATGAGATTCTAAATGCCAAACTTGTTTTTTAACTATGAGAAGCTAATGCGAAAGTCAGATTTACACTATATAATGTTACCAGAAAAAAAATACTATACTTCGGACACCAAACAGAAACACTAATTAAATTTATAAGGCCACAGAATAGTTACACACAGAAGCGACATTCCGTGTCGGCTCCTTTCATATTACCCTAGTCAGTTCTATGACGACCTTAAAGCATTGTGTAGACCTTTAAATTTGTGCTCTTCCCTATCTCTCTCTCAGATGTGAGGAAACTTTCCGATTTTAAACAATGGGCCCTTTAAATTTGTGCACCTTCCCCATCTCTCTCTAATTTTCGCTTCGCTGTCTTACTGTCGCTTCTGTATAAACCTACTCTGTGGTAAGGCCTAAATTACGCAGTACAGTGTCAGCTTCACACGAAACAAATTAGGAAGTATGAAAAAATCTGTTCAAATTTGAAATGAAAAGTATGAAAAAAATCTGTTCATATTTGAAATGAAGTTTACTTGAAGTATTTTTCATTTCAAATAAAATAAACATATGAAAATAACAAAAATATTTGACAGAGAAACAAATGCAACAGCAACTATTCATACAGTTGTGTAAAAACGGGTTACCAATAGCAATGTTCTATTTAAATTTAGCGCTCGTTAATGGAAGGAGTTTATTGTTCATCAGTTCGGCGTCCCAAATTGAATGTTTTTGAAATAATTCATTCATTTCATTCCATATATATGATTATGTAAATAAAAAATAATCTGTAATCTAAATAAATACTTTTATTTGATTTATAACGATATTTTTTAATTGAACGTAGTGAAAATATACACATATCAACATATATTATTTATTTATTTGCAAATTCATACAATAAATATTAGTAAAGTGTAATCCATAATGGGATAGTCTATCTAGAGTAGGAATGACGAAACCTGAAAATTTTGGTACCCGATATGAATACCCGGGTAGTACCGGATACTCGTTAATTACCCGTTACCCGATAATTACCCGATATCCGATAGCAACCTGATACCCGATAATTACCTGATACGCTTAAAATATCCGTTATTCTTTCATATTCATCTTTTTAATACAAATTGTTGTTATTTGCATATAAATTTATTAAATGTACAAAAAAATATTATTGTCTGGTATGGAAATAAAAAAAAATGTTATTTTATATAATATACGAGTGTATCAGCAGTATAAAATTACAAAATTAAAACTTATTAAGTAATAAAGGGTAATAAACGGGTAACGGCTACATTTCGGGTAATCGGGTAATCGGGTACTATTTTTGATACCCGGGTACATTATTATCTGGTAGGATCCGGGTGCCCGCGAGTACCCATCGTCATTCCTAATCTAGAGCAAACAGTTATTCGTACTTTTATAATAACAAACAATATTTTTGATTTTTATTGAAAATCAAAATTTGAAAAAACAGTTCCATGTTAAGAATATTATTTTAAAAAACATTTTTCTAATAACATTTTTCTCTAAAATGTACCAAAAATGAAATATTAGAAAAGCAAAAGTCATATCAATCAGAAGCGTCAGTTTTGAAGGTTAAAATTTAAATCACTTTTTCTAGTTAAAAAACTCTGAAACACGGAATAAAACTAGTTATTATACAGTCAATCAAATATGGGCAGCAGTTATCTTCAGTAGTACCATTTCCTGCTGTTTTATGTTTTATTCAATACTTTATTTTCACATAACTTTGCGTATAATTGATTAGTTTTATGATTTTAAGTAGAAAAGAATAAAAAAGTCTCGTTCTTAAAAATAAGTATTTATATTTTAGTGCAATTCAATTATGATTTTTTCCCAGTATAATTTAGGTTTTGAAAAAGTATAATATTAACTATGAAGAAATACTAGTAACATTTGTAGCCTTATTCTTATGAAAGGTATTTTATTCATGATGATAACTACGAAATAATTTAAACTACTCTGATATCTGTATACGAAAATTTAATAAGTTATTTTTGTGCGAATTTAATGTACCTAATCAAAGAAACTTAAGTAATGACTATAAAATGAAAATTTAATTAAATAAAGAACACAGATAAATTACTTTTATTTTTAAATCAAAGAGACACATCAGTATATTTAGAATCTAGATACAGATGTTGTGCAACAATGTATTTATATTTTAGATTGTTGCTATCTATATAAGTTGAGATAATGTGCACCTTTAAGCAATGGCTATAATACATGAAGAAGAGCTGGAGAAGACATGGACACCATCTTCTGCGAGTATTTGAGAGGCTGGCGCACTGGCAGTGTGGTTAGCTGGTTGTGTTATCCAACTCACGGCCACTATCCATACTGCCCATGCGATCGCTTTTCGACCGACTTCATCCCAACGAGAAACAAAACATCAGTTAGAAGAACGAACCCTTTGGGAATGTAATCAAGCTGTCAAATGACAAACAAATGATGAAAACGAGGAAATTGTTTATAAAAACAAATTAAAACAAGTGTTTCAACAACTAAACACAAAACAAATATTAACAAACTAGTACGTTTAAAGAATGTAACCAAAATAAAATTACAACTTATAAGCCCAAGTACTACTATTTATATCCTTGTTAAAGTTAAAATATTTATATTACTGAACGAATCCATTAGGGATGCAATCAAGCTGTCAAATGACAAACCGTTGTTTGAAAACGATTCAAAATATTTTTAAAAACAAATTAAAGCAAGTGTTTCAACAACTAAGCACATAAAATAAATATTAACAAACAAGTACGTTAAAAGAATGTAACCAAAATAAAATTACAACTTATACGTTCAAGTACTACCATTTATATCCTTGTTAAAGTTTATTTATATTACTTAAGTTACAAGTTTTTAGTGCTTATTGCTTTATAAATATATAAGGAATATTCCATTTGCCACTTGGATCTGATCTAACTTACACTTTGAATCCGGATCACTTATTTTTCATTCCATTTAAAGGAATCAGTTTACCCCCTCTACTGTATTTACTGATCCCAAGTAATTCACTCGCAGAGATAGATCAGAAAGTTCAGTTCAGGTTGTCACGTGATTTTGATGTACTTTTGAATAATTGAAAAAAAAATTGAGAACTTACTAATTTAAAATGCGGAAATAATCAAAATTTAAGTTTTAGAATTATCATCGGAGATGACAGGCAAAGCAAAATCGGATTTATTTGAACTCATATAAAATAATAATAAAATTAAAATTACTACAGCTACACGGGCTAAAGTGATCCAAAGGCGTAAAATCAGTTGTAATAAAGAAAATAATAATAAAATTAAAATTACAAAGCTTCACACATTAAAGTGATCCATCCAAAGGCAATTCCATTTGTACTGAAAAGTGAACTGATCCAACTAATCTATTGAACTAATTCAATTGAATCGATTGCAAAAGGAATACTACTATTGTTACTTATATAAATAAGGGAAATATTAATTTCATATAAAAGTGCTTTCTTTCCTGTTGTCTATATTTAAATTTCTAAAATAAAACTACAATCACATTGTTGATAAGTTGATGTTTTTATTTTGAACCATACTGACACTCATTTGTTTCAGAGCTGCCTACGTATCCTTCGGAGGACTTTTAATGAGATTACAAGGAGATGCCAACAACTTACACGGATTTGAAGTAGACCAACACATGTATCTCCTCATGAAGAAACTTGCCTTCTAAAACAAAATGAAGACAACAATTATTTTTAAGAGTTTAGGTACAAACATTGTATTTTCTTTACCTAATTAAAGTTTTGTAATAAAGAATCAAATATCCTGCTCTTTTTACACATGTTACTACATTTCAGTTTTTAATTAATTAAGTTGGTTTCTAATTTTTAACGTTTCAAAATTTTTGTCAATTGCAATTACAATTTAAGCATTATTTTAAATATATTCTGTCCTACTTAATTTCAAATCAAAATGATATATCTCTATAGTCTATGATACAATATTATAGTTTACAAATAGCAAATACAAGTTTTGATCAGATGTGAACAATACAGTTTGCAGTATAAGAAATTGTGTTTTTTAGTATATAAATAAAAAAAATGTTTCAAGTAAGGCATATTTTTAACCGTATTTATGTGTGTAATATTAAAAATTTCAACATAGTTTATTTGTTTAGGAAACATCGGTTTCGTATTTATTTGAAAAAATCGGCTAAATATCTGAAATTTTCTAAAATAAAGAATGAATGTTTTCGAAATAGAATTAATGTACATGTATACGACGTTGATTCAAAAACGTAGACGTGAACATTTAAATCAAATTATCCTTTCAGCAAATCTTACCCTTTGTTTTTTTATAGAAAGATGTTTAAAGTAATGTAGAGATTTAAATTAGTATTTAAATCATTTAAAATAATTATTCTAGACCTTCGTTTAAACGAAAAACAATTATAGAATTATAATTTTTATAACTATTTTTATTATAGAGTGTTATGGATTATGTGTAATTAAAAAATTATAGCTTTATTTTTAACTATTAGACTGAAATAATACAAAATGATAACAGAATATTAAGTATTAAGAACGGTAAGAATATTTTACCGATCGAAAACAATTGATTGGAGAAGGAGCGAAGCGACGACTTCAGTTATTGTCTGAAATCGGAATTCCTTACCGTTCATAATGCTTATACTATTTTTTTGCACGATCAAAAATAAATTTCCCTAAACATCCAAAATGAGATGTATTAAAATTCATTCCTGAAAAACGAAATCAATTTTCATGGTACTTTTCAAACTGTTGTTATTATGGTTGTATCTTTGTTTAAGAAATACTGCGAAAATAATTCGATCGGTACCATTATTTACCAACAAATGCATTATAAGTAACTAAATTTTTAATTTTAATAACAATAAATGAATATATTGTCATTTTTGTGCATTTCTACTAAATATTAATTTATGTACTGTTCAGTGAATGTAGTAAATACAGTTGTTTGTTTATTGTTTGGAAACAGACACAGTAAATAGGCAAAACAATCGTGGAAAAAATATTTCAGTCTGATAGTTAAAATCAGTGCGATTATTTTTTAATATCATATTCATTGGTATTTAAAGTATATTTTTTTATCATTAATTTTTTTGCTTAAATGACGGTCTACCATAATTATTTTACATGATTTAGATGCAGAATTTAAATCTTTACAATTTTCATTTGACACATTTTTCTATAAAATAAATAGGTAATATTTATACAAGGAAAACTAATACATTTAAATTAATAAAAAAAGTTAATTTTATTGTTTTACGCTGCATATTATAAAGAACCTAATTAACAGGAAACTTTAGTGGTTATGAAAATTTTAATAACATATTACATAAACCCATTATCAAAATTACAACAATATTTTTTATTTAATTCGTATACTCTGTCGGTATTATTTAATTAATGAAAGTATTAAATATGTTTTCAAATTTAAAAATATGAATTTTATAATTATTATGTTACAAAGATACTGCAAAAACTGTAATATTGGATAATAGATGTTCTTCGGTATTATCAACAGATATTTAATTTTAAATGAGCATTTAACGAATAAAAGACTGTAGAAATAAGATAGTATAAAGAATATCCAACATTGCTATCAAAATTTCGATATGCTTTTTTACTAGTACGAAGTAAAACGCGGAAGAATCTAGTTTTCAGGTTTCATCGGAAATATTCATTTTTACTATCCCTGAATCTATTTTATCTAACTCAAAAATAATACTGCTATAACAAAGCCAAAAAGGCACTTTGCTCGTTGTGTTTTTTGAATTTTTCGCATAACTCAAAAACGATTAGCTGTAGATTATAGAAATACGACACTATTTTTTGTTGCAATCGGCTTTTTCAAAAGGGTACTTTACTTTTAGCAGAAACTTATAAAAATAATAATTTAGATGGCTTTTAATTTTTGTAGGAAATATCTGATTTTTTGTTAATAAAATTAATAAATTAACATTGCAAACTGTTTCGTGAGAAATATGGCCAAAGTAATGAAAACAATATCTCTTTCTTAGCAACTTTTTGAGCGATTAAAATAATTTTGCGTAGATAATGTAATAAGGAATAGTGATAAACAATTTAATAATATTTTCTAAAGATGATCCATTTGGAAGGGAAGTTCCAAAATATAAAACGAATGAAATTTGAAGAATGATCTCAATTTCAAGTAAAATAAGTTTAAATGAACTGCAGCAAAAATTTATATAATTTCATTACACACATATTTAAAATTAAATCTCTGTTGATAATACCCGGAGCGTAATGATATAATTTTATAAATGTTTCCAAATGTTTCGTAATTGCACAAATTAATTTTTGGCTCCCAAACAAAAATTCTAATCAGTTCCATTGTTATAGGCATCCGGCAAATAAGACAGAATTCGTTTCACAATTTTTATTACAAAATGAGAACATGAAATATCAGAAGATATAAAAGGTATCTTATACATTATTAATACTTCAAAATGCAATCTTAAAATTATCTCCTTTGTCGTAAAGGCCTGGGTGTAACTTCTGAATCAGAATTCCCATTTACAGTAGGAGTGTTAACATTCCTTCTCCTTCTTACTAACTTCTCAGGAGGAGTTTCTTCTATCACGTCATCATCATCGTAGTTTGAGTTCATTCCTCCACTGGAAGTCGAAGATTTTGTGGGCTTTTTCTTCGTTGCCTTTCTTTCTTCTAACTTCTTTTGCAGGCGCATCATTTCTGCATTGTAACCGTTGGTTTGAGGTTCATCATCTTCAGTCTTTTTTCTTCCACGTTTCTTCACTGGAGTATTCTCAACTTCGCTTTCTTCAATGTCTTCTTCTGTGGGTTTTCTTGGCCTACCTTTAGTTTCTACTTTCTTTTTTGGTGTTACTCTAGCTCTCTTTTCTGGAGTAGGATTGTCGTCATCTTCTGGTTTGTGTTTTGCGGAAGATTTGAATTCTAACGGACCAGTTGTTGAAGAATTTTCACTCTTTAGGCCTTTAATTAGAATTGTTCGTAGTTTTTTGTAGTCTGGATCTGTGTTATAGTTTATTTTCGCAACATATTCCAGGAATTCTTTAAGTGCTCCTGTTGATAAAATGAAGGTAAGAATTTATTTGTTATGAAATATTTAAATATTATCGATATAATAAAATAAATATTAGATAAAATAAATTATCGATTATTAATGTCGAGGTCAACAAAAAGCACGCACTAGAAATAAACCAAAAAGAAATAGCTTAATTTTCATGAAACGCAATCATTTCGACCAAAATTTAGAATAGTAGATTTTTAAATTTCAACTATAAAAAGTCGAACAGAAACGATAAACCAAACTAAATATATCAAAAATTGAACCCGAAACGTTGTTTTTTTGAGATTCAAATCTCTGATAAAAACTTATTTTAATCTTCTTTGATGTATGCGCATATTTTTTAAGAATTAAGAGGAGCAAAGGTTTGAAAACAGGTCACAAATTTTGAGAGCCCTAAACCTGCATGAACATTTTTTAAAAATAAAAAATATTAATTTTGTGAATTGGATATGATATGTTTTAAGTGATTTGCAATTTATATTCTGTTACTTAGTTGTAAAATGAGAGAATTAAATTTGTTTACAATTATTAAAAACCGTACCAGTTACACAATTAAGTTGAATTTTCTTACCTGGAATTTTTCTTTTGCCGAAACAAGAGCTTAGAAATGCTGGTACGTCCCCCATATATTTTTTCTTACTGTTTTGCACTGAAACTGGATCAGTCAAATTCTTTTCCCATGGCAAAACTGTTCCCATCCATTGAATCATGTTATACGCTAAAATTTCAATATCTCCTCGTCTAGTTGGCACTGAAAATTATTTTACATTTATTTACTTGTTTTTATATCTAGTAGGCATGGAAATTATTTGTGATTAATTTGTTTTGAAGGTTACTTAAAACAAGTGACTTACCTCCATCGTGTGCATCTCTGCTAGTGTATTCTATCGTGCCATTATGTGCCTTTTTGGGATCAGGTTTGAAATCTTTTTGAGTATATTTCGATGCTAAACCGTAATCAACTAAATAAACTTGGTTTGGGCTTTTGGAAAGTCCTAATAATATATTAGCGCCTTTAATATCTGCATGTACGTAACCGTTGCTATGAATATATTCTAAAACATCCAACTATCTTAAAGTTAGATAAAAATAATAAAACCCATGAGTAAACTTACAAGTTGTAGTGAGATTCTGTAAACTGTAGGAATTGGAAATTGTCTTTTATTTTCCAAAAATATATGCCATAAATCTTTGCCGTATTTATCCATAACTAAAAATCGGAATTTCTTGCCTCCATGTTCATGTGATCCTGAACCCAAATATCTGGGCATTCCCAAGATACTTACATCATTTTCTGAACACCAATTATTGACTAAAATTTTAAGGTTAGAACGTAGTACCAAGAATATTTTGAAAACTTACTCATGTCAGGTTTAGCATTTCGCATGAAAAAATGCATTTCACAAAATAGTGGACCATTTCCATGAGGTTCCTATGTAAATACAAGATGATAAATGATTGATTTTTAAGATAAATAAGGAAACTTACGATTTTAACCACGTATTGGTAATTGGAAGATTTTTTACTACCTGCTGGGTATTCTGTAGCTGAGTATATTTCTCCAAAACCTCCAACTCCTATTGAAGGTCCTAAAACCCATTTCTGCTTGGCAATATCTTGTAAAACTTCTCCATTTGGTAATGGATCAGGTAAAACGGTTTTAGCAGGCTTTTTCGGCATTTTTAGAGGTTATTTTATTATAAATTGACAAATTTAACGTAGATATAAGTACAAATAAACAAAATTTCTATATTATAAAAAAAAGTAACAAATACGTATAAGTTTTTTAAACTTGTTTACAATTATGTCATCAACAATAACGAACACCACATTTCCACCGTTTGTGAAAACGGCGCGAAAAACTGTTGAAGAAGAATCCACAAGATCTACAACATGGTTATTTGAAATTGTTTTGGACAGTAATTTTTAATAAACGGTTGTAAATAATGGACAAGGACATAGAATAGAGTAGATAAAAAGAGTACAAAGAATTTAGTTATGTTTATGGCCCAATTTTGGGCGTAAATGATGATATATGTTAATTGAAAATTATCTGGAAGGTTTTGATCCGAGTTGAATGGTTGCCATGCGAGTACGAAAGATGGCGACACATTTAATTGAATAATTATCTGTCAAAATTAAATAATAGTTTAAAGAATGGGATCTTCTTCATTTGTCAACGGACAGTTGTCGGTGTAGCACCTGTTTGATAGAGTTCCGTAACATTTGATTTTAGATACTTCTGCATACGGGCGTTCCACAACTCTTGCAGTTTTCCGGCAGCGGTCTGCTGACGAATCAGTGTTGAAAAATGGCTGACAAGGGGAATCTTAACGATGAGGTAAGTGCGATTTTTATCAATTTTTCGCTAAAATGACAGCACGATATCAGCAAAACATGCGTATTGGAACTGTATATCGTTTATCTATAATCGTGTGCTGTGGTGTCTGTTGCATGCGAGAATTTCAGATAAAACTGCTTAAGTTTAGTTGACTGATCTCCAAGGCCACGCCTATTTATTGTTTTTATAAAGCAACTTGCCAACCTAACCGAGATGTCAGGTTTACTATGATTTCTTGGCACAATTAATCATGTATTTCATTACATGACGCACACTTGAAAAAATTCCAGTGGTGTTATTATCTTTATCAAATCCATATCTTAATAGTTAAAGAGTTGAACTGCGATTATGCAATCATATTATTGAAGAGCTTTTTAAATTATATAAAAGCTTTACCACGAGTCAATTTTGCCCATCTAACTCATCTATGCCTATTAATCACTTATAGGAAAATTGCCAAATAAATCTTCGTTAAATTTTTGTTTAAAATAATTTTTATCTGTGATCGTAATTTTGGCATGGAACTCTTGCGAGGAATTATATACGCACGTGCCAAAAATACAAAATGTGACTTAAAATATTTCCAAATTCTCAATTTCACAGCGTTCTCGTACTTTCTTTGGTAAAATTAGGATTTTAGACAAAGTTATTAAAACTGAAATCCAAGTAGGCAGTGGACACAAACAAACGAGGATGGATTTCTACCAGTCTCATTGGAATTTGGCAGTTGTTTTGAATTGCATAAGTAGTTAACGTTTTTCTTTTGCTTATATATCCATGATGCAAGTTTCGAAAGTTAGAGCTGCACCGAGAATTAAATTAAAGGTTTAGAGAATGAACACTTAACGTTATTAGTCAAGTCATATTAATACTTATTAACCTATTTAAATCAGTTTACTCGTAGATGTGAATGAATTTTTTCAACTTAGCTTGTGTTCGTGATAAAAATGTTGAGAGCAGAGCAGTTAACAGTTCCAAATACTATTTCCTTAATTATATGCCATTTACCTAATTAATATCTCTACTCGTCGTCCTGTATATTGCGAACCAAGGTCCTTTTCGGGCGGCAAATTTTCCAACCGCCACAATTTTTACTTCTCGTTTATTTTTATAGATAAATAATGTTTTATTCATAAGTTTAATTACCTACAAATATTTTCCTTATTTTATGTGTTGTGAAATAACCATAAATAATACAATTTTTAAATAGTTTAAAATAAGATTTGCGAAAGTACATTTTCAACACAATTTGGGCACAAGCCAAAAGATTTTAAGGACATTTCACAGCTGTTATTTGTTCTTTGAACTATTGCAATTTTGATAGTAATTTTACTATGTCAATGCAATAAATATTTACCTACTTTATCAGCAAATTAAAAAAAGTAATAAATTTTACTACATTTTTAATATTTGATGTAACAATTTTATTATCTCTGCGATAAGATTGTTGAATATAAAGATGAAAATCGAATTTGGCGCCAAAACTGCACGAAACAACCTTAACCTTGTTGCTAGGTAGTTTTTATCACTAACAGTTGAACGACCTGACAATCAAACATTTGATAGAGAATTTACCTGTCATCCGCATAAAAACTATTTGATTGAAATGATAATAAAGTGAAGTGTTTGAAGTGTGATATTTTAAAACTTTTGATGCGAAAACCCACAAATTGGCGTGGGTGAAATTTTCCTTTCATACAATTTATAATTGCTCTATTTAGTGACTCACTCTTTTTAGAGGGAGAGGGAACTATTTCCGCTCTTACGTCATTATTAAACGCCAACACTGTCTACTGTTTCGGCCAAAATTATGCCAATGGAACAAGAAAATTTTCCGCGATTCATAACCTTAAAAATTGGTAATCAATGACTGAATTTTTAAACGCAAAACATTCATATGACTAGTACATAACCTAACCTAATAAAACAATTGATTCGTTAAACATTTGTCAAAATGATTCACTTTTGTTTTTATAAATACACAGTAGGTATGTTATACTTTATGATATATAAAATAAAATGTTTAGTAACAAAACATGTTTACAATTTATTTGTGTTTGGTTACCAAAGAAATTGATAGTGTATTGTTCTAACTGAAGTTATTAAATCCTACATCCCTTCCTGTTTTTCTCCTTCCAGGTGCTTCCAAATCAGATAACTCTTTCCATCGAACATATATCTATCTCTTTCTATCGAGAAACGCGCGCAGCTTCTCATAGGATCTTTAGCGTATTGCAGATAAGTGCGAGAGAGATAGAAACAGTTACGTAACCAAATATGTTGTCAAGGTCGTAGAGAAAGACAAATGAAGATATGGTTTTTGGTTATGAGAACAAACAAAAAAATGAGGTTAGTTTCTATTGTTTTTATTTGAGAGTTTGTTTATAAACATTGAAATATGTGAAAGTGTAAAAATCAATACTCGTTTTTTATTTCTACTTGTATTAGTAACACTAGCATTTGTTTATAAGTATTTCCTCATTATTCTGAGTTCAAACACAAAAATTTGCGCCGTATATTACAATAAAATTTTATCTAACATTTATGGACTGGAAAAAGAAACATAATTCAAAGTTATCGCCAAAATATTTTTTAAACAATAATATTTATTTCCATAAAATATTACTACATATAGTCATTCTACGATATCATGAATTTACGTCACTAAAATAATAACGTACTCTTCACCTGATTTATATGACAGGGCATGATTGTTTTATATTTTTTATTTACCTGTGTACTTATCAACGACAGCTGTGACCCTTTGTACATATTAAAATGCAAGTAAAACATAAGAGAAATGACGACAATTTTTATATGACGAAATGGATTACATAACGTCCCTTTTATGTATACAGGTTGTTTATTTTAAATGGGCCACCATTGCTATCTTAAGAAATATAAGAACTACGAGGTCGGTTAAATTAGCAAACAATCTCTATTTTACAAGACTATTAAAATGAGACAAACATTATTTTAAACCAGTGGTTCTGAAGATATGTTGCACAATTTTCTTATTTTAAATGGAACATTCTATATATTTTTGCATGTTTGGAATCTACATAAAATTACAAATCCAATTACACGTATGAGGTTGCTTCTTAGTTAAAAATTAAAATCGCTATTTGCATTAAATTTGTATAATTTTCCCTGAAAATAGCAGTTGTCATGAATAAATAAAAAACAAACGTCAAATTCGAGTTCTTTTATCTAGATTTTTTAAATTTAGATAGAATTAACGTGACAATATCGCAGAATTTGTCGTTTGTTTTTTATTTATTCACGACAACTGCTATTTTCAGGTAAAAGTATACAAAATTAATGCCAACATATAAATTTTATTATTTAACTAAAGATTAACTTCAAACTTAAGTATCATTGAATTTGTAATTTTTTGTAAATTCCAAATATGTAAAAATATGTCGGTGTTCCATTTAAAGTAAGTATCTTGAGAACCAGTTTTTTTCTCATTTTAATAGTCTTGTAAATTGTTTGCTAATTTAATTGAACTCGTAGCTCTTATAGTTCTCGAGATGATGGGCCATTTAAATAAACACCCTGTATAAAATTTATATTAATATTTAAAGTCAAATTGTCATAGCCATTGTCATAATCAGAATCATAGTCATAAAAATTAAATCACGTTTAAGTAATTGCAGCGTTTATGCAAATTAATCACAGTTATTGTCATAGAAATTAGCATAACATTAAAACTGGTTTAATTTTAATTCAGTGACTATGATTATGATGAGATGACAATGCGCATGCCTTACAAATGTCAATGATGAAATGATGAAACAATGCAACCACTAACCAGTAAAACTGACTGATATTTTTACAGGTTAGTAGGCTGTGAATGTTAGTATCTCTGGAGGAAAATTGTAAAAATAAATGACGGTTCACAAGTGAGTAATAAGTAAAAACATTTTCCTCAACTGTATAAAGAAACTGAGAATCGTTATCTGGTAAATTCGCTTACTGTGCAGATTATATGTCAGTGATAATATTCTATTAAATATTAAATATCAAACCAGTGTGAAGCAGCATTTGGCCATGCATAAATCACATTGTCGAGAAAAAGTGTTCTCATGACAGTGGCGTACTTAGACGGTTTTTAGAGGGGTGTGCGTTTCTCCTGTCATGATTTTTGTCAACCCTGTTTTATAGTTTCATTATTTCTATATGTATATAAATATATTTCAAATTATGTTGCTAATAATAATGTGGTTAGTCATTAACAAAATATAAGTTGTTTGAAAGCTGAAAATGTGTCCCCTTTTTGTTAAAATATTAACGACGCCACTGTCTAATGTAAACTTTTTTTTTAATACTATCATCGAAATTAATACAAAAAGTTGTAACTAAAAATAAATTAATTTTAAATGCCAAGAAATATTTTGTTTCATAAATGAAAATAATTATTTTATCCAATACCGTGTAATTATAACGATATAAGTATGCTGTTTTTAGATAAATAAAGTAGGTCATAAGTCACTAGTGAGCTAAATATATTAGCTCACTGTTTTCTTGTTCGTATCATAGTAACTACGTTATAAAACCTTCTCTACACTATTTTGTTCCTAAATGTCATTTCGAAATCCCATCTGTCAAAAACTTATATGTATTTTATATCAATGATTAAAATGTGTTGGATAAAATGTTGTATGGCACACGTGTGTTAATTACCTAAGTCACTTGAAAAAATACCACACTCGGCCTGACGGCCTCGTGAGCTAAACTTTTCCCACGTGACTTATCTGTAATGTAACACACTTGTACCATAAATAACTATTATTTGGAATATAAATGTTTTGTTATCTATAATATGTGATATTGGAACCGTTCGGATAAAACTGATAGTAATAGGCCTTCGGTATGAATTAATTATTGTATCCTAAGTTTTATGTACCTACATATCTTATGTATGTTTATTTACTTTCTGTAAATAAATGTTTGTTTTAGTCGTTTTTTTATAAATTTTTGTCTATCTAGTTTATAATATGAGGTGTATAAATTAAGTAATAAGATTGTTTTTAAAAAATGTTTTAATCGAATATAATTACGAATCAACATTATCTAGAATTGACACATACGAGGTGTGTAAATTAAGTAGTAAGATTGATTAAAAACAAAATATTCGAATTGAATTACAATTCAATATTGTCTCCCTCAAAATACATTCCTTGGGAAGTCACACAGCGCTGGAGACGGTCCTTTCAATTCGTATAGCAGTTCTGAAAGTCATATAGTGGAATAGCCTTCAGTTGGTCGGTTACTGTCGTTTAAATGTTTTGGAGTGTCCCGAAATGATATACCTTAGGGTAATTTTTCAATTTTGGGAAGAGGAAAATGTTACAAGAAATCAAGTCAGCCGAATAAGAAGGCTTAAGAGTCACATGAATCTTTTTACTGTCCAAAAATTCATTTTTTAAACCACTTTTTCGTAAATTTTTCTCATTTGCGATAAATTGGTCAAAAAGTCTTACAATATTAAAATTTAACACTTGTGTCAAATTCATTCCCTATCTTTCATTTTTTTTTAATGAGACAAGGAAATACATTTCTGTCAATCAAATATCAAGTCGTAACCATGGATATGATAAACATCTAGTCGCAAGTATCGTCCGTATTTTCAAGTCCCTCGATAGACGTTATATTTGTTGTATTTTGAGATTTGAGAAAAATCTCGTATTTACTGGTGCAGGTTGTTCACCCACAAGTTGGCAAAGTACCCACACCTACGATTTGTACAGTAGGTTAAGAACCACTCGTATAAAGCAGTTATTACTGGTTAGTTCAGTGAGCGTAATTTGAACCCAAAGTATTTGCTTACTTAAACACTGTACTTGGTTTTGATTGTGACCCACAGTTACCGTATTTCACTCAATTTTTCAAGGATTTTTTCAATATCGTTTCACCTCAAAAACAGTCAAAATATTGAGTTCAATGCAATGGGAAACTTAGCACTAATGTTCGTGAAGAACGTAAGATTTCAAAGACTAATCTACGTTTATAGTTAATTGTGACGTTTTTTCGAGACGTCAGTTGCAAGCAATAGTATATTGTACAACAAGTATGGAATATATAGTGACATTTACAAGTCAGATGTTTTTCATTTCCACCCTAGAATGTATAATAAGCTACATATGCTTTCTGTCAAGCATGCAAAAAAACATAACCTATACAGAAGCGAGTAGAAAAAATATTACCGTACTGTTATTTTTCGTAGCTTAGCAACTACATTAAAATATCGAAATAATGCACTTCCCGGTTCGAAAACACATAGGAAATTATCAGTTTTCGTCCGATCGAAAAAAGGTCTAGAATTGACACATACGAGTTGTGTAAATTAAGTAATAAGATTGATTTAAAAAAAAAATTCGAATTTAATTACAATTAAATATTGTTTCCCTCAACTTCCTTGGGAAGCTACTCAGTGCTGGAGACGGTTCTTACAATTCTCATAGCAGTGTTGGAACTAGGATATTGGAATCACCTTCAGATGGTCACTTATAGCCGTTGAAATGTTTTCTCTTGAGGTGATTTTTCAATCTCCGGAAGATGAAAAGTCACGAGAACTCAAGTCAGGCGAATAAGGAGGCTGAGGAGTCACAGAAATGTTTTTACAGGCCAAAATTTATTTTTTTTAAACCATTTTTGCGCAGATTTTTCTCATCCCAATGAAATTAGTCAAAATCTGATGAACGGTGGTCAACCGACGATCTGAACGCACAAGATCCCAGATTCTGTTGACATTTTCATCAGTTTTAAAAGATTTAGGTCTTCCGCTGCGTGATTCATGTTCAATTATTTTGAAAATGCCTAAAACTACCGAAAAACTTTGCCCCTTGAAATAACACTGTCTCCGTAGGTCTGCGTAAGTTTTGTAAAATTAAACATTGCACTGTGCCCAAGTCTGAAGCAAAACCTGATACTACACCGTTGTTTGAAATTCACGTTATGCATTTTTACAACGCACTAGAAAAAACTGTGTCACGAAAAAATCGCTAGCGACAACCAAATGACTCTAACGAATTGAAACTCGTACTGAGGGCGTATAACATGTTCACCTGCCTCCTCTCCAAGTAAAGCATTTGGGATGTTACCAGATCGAAAGCTACGTTGCCCTTATCATTTTATTTACACGCTTCATAGAGGCTTCGAATCCTTCATACCTGAATAGCTAAGTTTGCATGAGTTTGGAATTGGTTGGAAGTGGTAATTGAGAAGTCAAGATCAGCTTGGCTCCCACACATTAGAGTCGTATGACCTAGTGACATAATGCGGGAAGTGTGTCCACGACCCTCGCTTAAGGAACAGTGTTAGAGCGCCTGTCCGGATGCAGGCAATAACCAGGATTCCTGCCATGCCAGATCAAGATTAATGTCTCAAAGCCGTTTTGTTTGCTAATATTTCCATTCCACACACGCGCTACTGCGAGTTGCTAGCTGGGATGTGTGCCTGGTTTGGGAAATGAACACCAAGGGCGTCTACCACGTTTCACCGTGCATACCCCTTTAATTTTTTTTTCACGAAATGTATAGAAAGCTCTACTTTCTTCTCGCGAAATAGTGAAGAAAATTACTTTTCTCTCTCTAGAGAGGAAAATTTACAGTGTGTATAACACAGATATTATTATTGAATAAAATATTGGAATACTTCATTATTATATTAAAAATACATATTTAATAATGATATTCTTTTAAAAAAAATATGGCAATTATGTCTTATTTTCTTTTTTCACAATATTTTACAATTTTACAACTTGAACGTGAATTGGCATATTGGCAACACTGTAACAATGCTCTGCTAAACGTCAAAGTTTACATAACCTAATTTTCTAGCTTATTATATTACTGCTTATTTTCTTTTTTCACAATATTTTACAATTTTACAACTTGAACGTGAATTGGCATATTGGCAATACTGTAACAATGCACTGCTAAACGTCAAAGTTTACATAACCTAATTTTCTAGCTTATTATATTACTGCTTCTTTTCGTCCAAATAAATCGATTTTCCTGCGTGTGCGTGCGCAAGAAAGTAGACAATTGCCGGTCCAGACCTACAACATCTCACTATTCCCTGGGGAGGAGAAAAACAGGTCGTGTGCGGAATAACAGATGGCGCTTAATGCGTTAGAAATAATAACCAGAGTAAAACACGTCAACGTACAAAATTGGCTTGTTCTACAGTTAGTTATAATTTTTTTTAAATATATATTTAACAAAACTATTGTATTTTTATATTTTAAATTTATTCATAATACGTATAGACACCTTTTCTTGCAAAAATAATAAAAATATTCTAAGTAACTTCCGAGATTTAACAAGTTAAAGTTAAAAAATGTGAATATCATGAAAATGTATGATTTTTTTGGCAAAATGTAGATTTTTGAATGTTCACAATGAGATGGAATGTTGCGCCCATCACCATTAGATCCGTTGGAAAATTTCCATAAGAGCATGTAAAAATTATTTGTACAGGCAAAAATCCGGGGTATAGTGCATGATATGGAGACTTGGATCTCCGACTATAGTGATCGTAGCTTTTCTAAACCTTTCGCGTATCATAAATCATTAATATTCCAAATGCAATGGTCTAGTTGATTATAACACACTGGATTTCCAAAAACTACTTGTACTGTTTTCGAATATTTAAAAGTTCCCTTTTTCTCTTTACCTGCTATGTAATTCGACTTGTAAAGACGTAAATTTTAAACTTCACATGCCCTTGTCAGATCTGTAAGTTGCTTTTCAAATTGGGCCGTCATTTATTGAAAACGGTAAAAATCAATATTTAATTGACATCGGAAGTATATTGGCCAAACCCAACAGTACAAAGAGTAAATTATAAAAACACAATATCAGCAAATAATTTTATAAAAGGGGAATCAATATAACAGGGACACGCCCACTTTTAAAAAACGTTTCTAAATATTTCATAATTTATAATATTTTTTACTTCATAATATATTCTGTATATAACTCTAAATTTTTTAAAAATCGTCTTATTTTCTAATTAGTGTAAAGGTACTGTGCACTTATAACCAAAAATAAAATTAAAAAGCTTTTTATAAACCATATTGATACTTTGAAAATACAGTTTTAAAGTTTCCATGTCAAATTATAATAAAAAACTATGCATCAACACAAAAAAAAACTAATTACTTACGTAATTTTCACGGGAGATTTATGCCCCAGTGGCCAGATACCGGCAACTGACGCATCGGTAGCCGGCATCGCAGTTCGTCCCGTAGTACGACGTAGCCTTGAACGTTAAGGGTGAGATTCGTTCACAGCGGTACGCTTGCGCGAACCTGTTTTTCCTTTTGGGAATAATATGGATTTAAATTTCATCGGATGTGGAAATGTGGAATGTAGCTACAGTTTGAAGGGCCACTCGTAGATTGTGTTATCAGTTTATAAATGGGTTAGTGTGCAAATGATAAGCAAAAAAATAATAGAAATTGAAACTAAACGGATAATTCTTTGCGGTATATGTGCAAAACTTAACCGTATTCATGTGTATGACAGATTGAAATATGCTATTTCAGTTCCAATATATGTAGGGGGTGTATTTTATGGTATTTTTTATATATCAATAAAAGTGGTTCCTTGCACATATGTCATTTTTTTCAATAAAATATATGTATTTCTTATTGTAGTCTATTGCAGCGGTTTCCCATCGGTGGTTCCCGATTTTTTTTTTGTATATTAATCTTAATACTTAATAACGGACCGGTAGGAGAGATGAACTTTTAGTCTTAAAAGTACATTAGAGTGATATCTCTCATAGGGAATGTTAATTTTGTTGTTAAGAGACAGTGTAACAAGACGCTTGAAAATTAATGCAGTCAACACTGAATAATCCAAGATATACTTAAAAAATTGCAAAAAAAAATTTGTACCTTATATACACAATTACTTAATTACTACTTCGTTAGGTTTAAACTAATTATTTATGTACATACTTTATAAACATGTGCATAAGACTTAACGTATCCTAAAAATGTGGTTCTTTTTGTATAGTCATAAGTGATCCATTAACCTCTGCTCTGAGGACAGATGGACAACCTTATGCTGAGAAGAGATGGACCAGAAGATTTTTATAAAAAAGATCAATTCAACCCGTAAACAAGAAAAAATCATTCGAACATACAAAGTAGATAATCTAGTTGCTATTCCATGAGTTCTGAAGAACTGTTGTTAAATGGTTAATCAAAGGATGCTGATAATGAAGAAGCTGAAGATTATGAAAACGAATAAGCGGGATACAAGGAAAATTATTAAAAAAAATACAATAAAGAAGGATGATTGGATAAAATGTGTAATTTGTGGTCGCTGTTTACATGAAGAGTATACCACAAGATAAATGACAACAATCTGTTAACCAGTTCGTCTCCTCATAGCCTTGGTCCGTCTCATTTGGTGGAGGAAAGTTGGACATTTTGAACTCTTCGTGGAAACACCGACCGCAAATTACACATTTTATCCAATCATTCTTCTTTATCGTTTTTTTTTTAATTTTCCTTGCATTCCGCATATTCGTTTTCATAATCTTCATCTTCTTCATTATCACCACCCTCTGAATAACCATTTAACAACAGTTCTTCAGAACACATGGAACAGTAACTAGATTGTCTACCTTTCCACGTGCGAATAATTTTTTACCTGTTTACCGGTTGAATCAATCTTTTGAACAATAAAAATCTTCTAGTCCATCTCTTCTCAGCATAGGTAGTGTATGTATCTATCCTCAGAGCAGAGGTTAAATGGACCACTAAATTTTTTATGACTGTACAAATAGAACCACATTTTTAGGTTACGTTAAGTCTTATGTACATGTTTATAAAGTATGTGTATAAATAATTGGTTTAAACTTACCGAAGTAGTAATTAGCAAATTGTGTATATAAGGTACATAAAATTTTGGCAATCTTTTAAGTAAATATTGAATTATTCAGTGTTTACTACATTAATTTTCAAGCGGCAACTTATACTGTCTCTAAACAACAAAATTAAGATTCCATATGAGAGATATCACTCTAATGTACTGTTGAAACGAAAAATCAATCTCTCCCCCACTTACCCTATGTACCGTGTGTTCCAAAAATGTTTTGTTATAGGCATTTAACATGGGAAAGTTTTTGGTAAAGAAAAACTGTCCGGCTAACAACTATGAACTGTGTCACCATATTGTTCAGGACAATACTACATGTATTCTTACATCTTATTTAATACAGATTACTGCATTTACCAGTATAATTCAGTAAAATTTACAATAAATTATTGAATTTTTTCGCCTGATGTTTTTATTATTTTACACGCGCAAAAAGACAGCTGTCTTGATTGTGTAGGCCGTTAAATTGGAGACCTGGCGAAATATTTTGTCTCTGGTCGTATCTCGTCTAGTCTATAACTGGTAAACGTCTTCTGTGGTAAATTTATCATTACCTATATCGGCAATAAAACAAATACCAAATAGACATATCCAGTAATGGGTAAAGTCGTGAATAATTAATTAATTTCTTAGTTACATACAGAAGCGACACTCCGTGTCGGTACCTTTCATGTTACACTATTCAGGTCTATGACCTTGGTGCATTGTATAGATCTTTAAATTTGTTGATTTCCCCTATCTCTCTCTCTAAGATGTGATGAAACTTTTCGATTTTAAACAATGAGTCCTTTAAATTTGTTCACTTTCCCCATCTCTCTCTAATTTTCGTTTCTCTGTCTTACTGTCGCTTCTGTATAAACCTATTCTGTGGTTATACTTCCAGTGCTAATTATGCGCACGGCGCACTTATTAATTAAACCTCGTGTTGCAAGTTTCAAGTTGATAAAAAAGCACTTAGCCATAATTGTCGGCACATGAGAAAAGCGTGATTAGACATTGAGTAATGAATGTTTAATGTGGATCATAACCGGGGAAGAATGGTTCCCCTCGGGTGAAATTGGAATTGGAAAACATTGGAGGGTATTTCTAGGACACGGAGACGATCAATAGCCGCGGCTCCCGCTAAGGATCGGGGATAGACGGCCTCGGTCTCGCGACGTTATGCAACATGGCTGGGGCAAGAACAGATCGGTGGAATTAAGGCAGAAACGAGAAATGTGAACTATCGAATAGGAACGCATTGTGTCAGTTGTGCCAAATATGAATACGCATATCAACAAAACGCATTTCCTGGCTTAAAGAAACATGTTTCATGAAATATATTGTCCTTGTTTCGCAGTTTTAACGTTATTAGAAGAAACCGGCAGAATTAAGGCAGAAACGAGGAACATCAACCATCAAACAGGAATGTGCCAAATATGAATACGTGTATCAACAATATGCATTTTCTGGTATGAAGAAACATGTTTCGTGACATAGATCGTCCTGTTTCGCAGTTTTAACGTTATTCATTTAAAAATTATCTTGTTATCTAACAAAATGAGTAACGATTAAGAGTTTAATGTGTTTTTACTTCCTTGTACAAAGAACAGGAAGTATTGTAATCCCGATAAATTTTGGTTTTCAGGTTCAGAACCATCCCTGAATCCTTTTTGACTAGTTCAGACGTCGACGTCTGTACAAAACTCAAAAATGTTTAGCTTAAGGCAGAAACAAGAAACATGAAGAATTATATAGGAACGCAATGTGCCAAATATGAATACGCGTATCAACAAAATGCATTTCTTGTCTTGAAGAAACATGTTTCATGAAATAGATCGTCCTTGTTTCGCAGTTTTAACGTTATTTCATTTAAAAATTATCTTGTTATCTAATAAATAATAACGATGAAGAATTTAATGTGTTTTAACTTCCTTAAACAAAGAAAAGGAAGTATTGTAATCGCGATAAATTTTGGTTTTCAGGTTCAGTACTATTCCTAAATCCTTTTTGACTAGTTCAGTCGTCGACGTCTGTACATAACTCAAAAATGTTTAACCGTTGAAATTTTGTATATGAAACTGCAATAAAATCTAGTTGTGCACCTCCCTTTTTCATTGCAATCGGCAGTGCCAAAAGGGCTCTTTGCTCATAGTGTTTTTTTTTTTGACTTTCTCGCATAACTCGAAAACGATTAGCCGTAGTATGTTGAAATTTATGTAGTTACTATATCATCTAGTTATGCACCTCCATTTTTTGTTCCTATTGGCCTTTTCAAAAGGGCACTTTACTTTTGGTAGAAGCTTAATAAAAATAATAATTTAGTTGGCTTTTAATTTTTGTAGGAAACATTTGATTACTTGATCGAGTACATGATTATAGGGTTATCAAATTTTGAATTAATCAAACTGGGAAAGTTTGACGAGGGATGGGAGGTTATGTATTAAGTTGATTTTGGGGCCCGTAAAAAAATCATAAAATCAAAATATATTTGACTTTTAGTCGTATAAACTTTTCGTATGATTTGATTGGTTTTAATAACTCTTTTTAGAAATATACAAACATATATTTCTGAACAATTAAAATCAAAATTGACAATACTATGTAAAATAGCATCTACCGTGTCACAAAATAATGAGAAAGAAGAAATGCATTAAACATTGGTATTGTGGACCGGAATTAATAAAATATATTCACATATTTTACCAGCGCCTTATATCCTTTGGTTGCTTCGCACCTCGGGCACAATTTAACTCTAGGTCAATAATGATAGTCTTATCAAACTTGCTGTATAATATAATATTATGTAACATCTTTGTCGTACGCAACATTTTTCGTTATATATGCGCCTAACCAACGACAAAAATGAAATAGAAACAGTTTCAAATATTTAAAAAATTTGAATGTCATTTATATCATTAATGTGATTTATGAAGGTGATTTTGGAGTCGACAATTTGTGCTTCATTATATGTTGGCAGTTTCATTAGTTTAATCTATAATTATTTTGTATATTTCATCCATTATTATATTTGTATATAATACTGTTAGTTTTGACATTTATTTACTTCGGAAATCACACGATTTCACCCGACAAGATGACGTCATTAATCCCCTTTTTCCTTAGCGATTTAAATAACATGGTTACGATTGATGACGCGTGGATCAACTCAGTAAAACAGACTTTATATCCATTGCCATCGAAAGATTTGTATGTGTAACATCTGAATTTACTTTTTTTTACATACCGCATTTTTGGTAGATATTAACAGTAGACTGAAGTCTTAAGCTCATAGAATGTATGCCCAAAAATTCCCGTCTATTTATACCAATCTCTGATGTACTGAATTAAAATTTTGGCAGCTCGCCTCAATTATTTTCAATATGGTTCGAACTGCACGATAATTAGGTCAAACTATCGCCGTCTTGTGCTCTTGTGAGTCATGTGAAAGAAAAAACTGAACATAAACGTAAACCGAGACGTAAACAAACCAATAATCATAAAGAATAACAACAATTTAACAGGAATATAATACTAGTTTCAACAGCAAGCAGAGTGTCCGGTTCGATCCGGACATACCTGGTACACCAGTCCAGCAATCCGCATAAATTAAAATTCTACCGATTACAGTAGTTAAAATTCGCTTACTGTGCGAGTAAGTCGACAAGAACCTGTTCATTGCCTCCAGACATGAAATGTCATTTGAATAATGTCGCTAGAATTACATCCATTTGCAACAATATAAAATAAATATCAAGCTTATTATTCTTTTAGTTTATATTAGAAATTTCTCTTACCAGTGTTTTAGGAAGGGGTGGGGGCAAATAAAATTTGTCAAAATTCAAAATAAACCGAGTGTACCGAAAAAGTGATGTCATAAGGCATTTAACATGGGTAAATAGTTTTTGTAAATGAAATCTGTACGACTTATAACTAAGTCACCTTATTGTATATGACGATAGGTAGTTAATGTATCTTACATTTTGAATCGGTCTGTTAAATTAGTGACAAATATTATGAATACTCATTTATTAAATAACTGGATTATTTTTCCAACCTCTGTTGCAAATAGAAGAATATAAAAAGGTAGTTTTTTTTTTCAAAAATATCATTTTCCCAGATGTTTAAGAGAGAGTGACACAAATATATGAGATCTGTCAAATAATTCATATACTTTTAAGATTATTATATATATTTTTTCTTGTTTTCAATCGATGAGTACATAATACACAAACGTTTACAGGTTACTGGTATCGCATTTCATGCGGTTATTACAGGTCTCGTTAAAAATAACTATTTTTTCCTTACAAAATGAACTTCTATCTTAGATCATACATCACTAGAAACTTGCCTGTATTGTACATGTTAAATTTTTGGCCAAATATAGAAAGAGAATATACTTTCCATCTCTTTTTAGAGACGGAAGTATGATTTAAATGTCAACTTTAAAACCTATCAAGACATATCTGACGTTGTACACAATTGTCAGAATGCTTTGAGTATACTTTGGAAGAATTATTAATTACTTTCTAAGTTAGGTATAGAGCTTCAACCTAACGTTCTTTTCTGAAGATATCTTTCGGAAAATTAAAAGGGAAAATTTGTAACTTCAAAAACGTACTACTTAAAACATTAAATAATAAAAGTATTTATAATACTTATGCAGAAATGATAATTTTGATTCTTTTGTATATCTACTCAAACAAACAATGCAACTGTTAATCATTTTCTTAGAATAATTTCTGACAAATAATAGATGTTTATGTTTGAGTTGGTAATGCAAGCAATAATAAAGAGAGGAATATGTTTTATCCTTTTACGATTGACCAAAAATATAACCTGTCTTACGTATATAGTGATATATGATCTAAGATTTCTATTCTATATGTTTTAAAGGCCCGCTAAATTATTATTTTTAACATGTTAAAAATTAGCAGGTTTCATACAGAATACATCACAGTTCAAATTAAATAAATAAATATTGTATTCTCTGACGATACCAGATATATTTATTTCAATTGAAGTACTCTTAATGCTGTATAATACAGTAGAAAATAACATTGAAAGTTATCAATGCAATATGACGACACAGGAAGTTGATACTAGCAAATATTTCTAATTACAACGTAACCTTTATCCAATTAATGTCTTGTAAATATTCTCAAAATATTCTAAATACTATACATTTGTTTTTTCCTGTTATAATTTTGTTTTTCATAACCTACTTTACTATTTTAAACTTCGTTTTATCATCGAAATGAAAAAATAAATGCCTCATGTCGTGTTTACAAAATATTGAGATAAGTTTTTAATTATCAATGATACATTACATTAATTAAATTCGTCTACAGTTTGTCTATTGGGATTTTACTTGTTTTTCTCAATTTACATTCAACACGAATAGGAGTTTTCGACAGGAAACAAATACAATAGAGGAATAAAAATAGAAATAAATCAATGAAATTGTCACTATTCAGTTTTATTCAAGATTGACCTGTTGTTGGATAGTTACGTAACTTTTTCGCTATTTTCATCTGTTTTATAGAGGTGGTAAATAATGTTCGGGTCACCTGACACAGATGAATTATAATAGTATATTATACACCAAGGTTGAGAAGACTATCATTATTGACCTAGCGTTGAGGAGCGAAGTAACAGAGGGGTACAAGGCGCTGGTCAATAATGGTCTTCTCAACCGAAGTGTGTATATTTTTATATCTACTAGCACTTAAAACCCAAACCTACGTAAATATTTTTATATTTATAATAACAAATATTTGGACATGAATTATTTCTTAATATTCACAAGTTTCTCAATTTTCAGGAAAATGATTTAGGCTGCATTTCTTTTTATACCGGGTAGTGACTCGAACACCCGAACGTAGGGATTTAACATGTAAAATCATAATTACGAAAATATTATTTTACATGTTAAATTCCTCGAGTGTTTGAGTCACCGTCCTGTATATGACGTTTCAATTTGTTAACCTGATTTGTTTTTAGTTGATTTACTTTTTTAATTAGAGGGCAAATTAAATTGTGAAACCATAGTTTTACACTTTCCTTTTGTTTAATAAGTCAAATCATATTTGTATTTGGAGGCTTGACTTTCTTTAAAAAGTGACAATTTGCATTATTGACCTAGGTTACCATGGTTACCAAGTAAACGGTAGTGAAAAGCCATTATGAACCTTTATTAGACATGAGAGACATGAGAAATTTTCACTACCGCTTATTTGATAACCAAGGTCACCTAGGGCAGTAATAAATTATTATTGACCTAGGTCGATAATGAAAACTGCCACTTTTTAAACAAGACACTCAAACACATTAAACTCACGAAGAGTGTAAGTTATACATATAAATTAAATTTGCCATCTAACTTAAATAAGTAAATCAAATAAAAACAAATCAAGAATCAAAAGTAAGGTTATCAAACTGAAACGTCAGATATAAAAATAAATGCAACCTACTTCTTTTTTGACAATATTAAGAAACAGATATATATTAATGTCAAAATCTTTGTTATTATAAATATAATTTTTGAAGTATATTATATAGGATTTAAATGCTAGTAGTGAGAAAAATACATATACCACGGTTGAGAAGACCATTATTGATCAACGCTTTATGTCCCTCGGTTGCTTCGCACGTCGGGACTCGGGACACAACTTGGCACTAGGTCAATAATGATAGTCTTATCAACCTTGGTATATAATACATTATTCTCATGTCAAATAAAGGTAAATAATGATGGATATCTAGACTAGTAGTAAAAAAATAAACAAAATGTATTCTGGTACAAATCAATATATATTTTGTCCTCCAAAATACAAATATTACGAATTCTTTTGTCATTGTCGCTTATTATATAAGACAAAAGTTTTTTTGTGTTGTTTTGTTTATATTCGTATGTGTTAATGTGAACAACTTAGTTAGTAATATACAGCATTAGGAAGTCGATATGAGCTATGAATATAATGCGAGATGTAATGACATAAATGGATCAGTGTATTTGTAATGTGAACTGGTTGAAGCAGGTCACGAAACAGATCGAAATGAGAATTTATTTATAGATTTCGTGCTGACTGTTTTCATATTTTATGAAAAACGTCGTATTGTACGGAAAATTCTACTGGAAGTTTTTCATTTTCTTGTTTTTTTTTTCAGGGTATTATTTACTTATATGTCGAAATAATATCACGATATATTGAACATTCTAAAATGTATTTTTAGGACACCTAGCAGCTTGTCAGAAATAAGAATTAGGAAACGAGTTTCTGATTTGTTTTTCGAACACATTATAGATTTTTTTCATTGCCAATAAATGAAAAAAATAACTAACTGCGATGACACAAGTTCAAGTTTGATCGAAGTTAATTATAATAACTAAAAAATAGTTCACATCTAATAAATGTTCTTATAAAAATATGACGAAATACGTGACAAAGAAAATTGGCTTTTGTAGTAATGAATAATATTTATCAACATTGGATTTGGTACATTTCTATAATTCCAATAATTCGACTGTAAGATTGAACTATACAGGAATATTTTTTGCTTTACTTTGGGAGTCGAACTCCCAGGTCTTTCATTTTGTTAATTTCTCATGAACCTCACTGGCATTTGAATTCAGGACCTTCCTATTGCTAGTAGGATTTCACAAATACTTGTAGTGTGAATAATTGATTGATATAGAAAGGTCCTATAATAGATGCAGGTACATACTAGAATATATCAATTCTAGATTTAATTATGGAGGTAGTGAAAGTTATTATAACAATAATATTTAAGACAACATATGAACTTGCTTTACATTTAAGAATAGATACATCCTTTTCCTTTATTGTTAATAAGATAGAATTTTTAACCTTAATTTACAACAATAATATGAAGATATGCCTAATATTTTACGAGAAAATCTTTTCCTAAACTGAAAGATACGACTTACTGGCTTTGTATGAAGTTACACTCAAGTATAAGTTGTTTCAAGATGCAAAGTTTACAACCAGTTCTGGATTCATGCATAAACTGACATAGAAAATGCTTAGGGTCCAACTGAAAAAAAAATTCCTAAAAATTTCATTTTTCAGTTAATTGCTAGGGGCCTCGAAAGTAGTTAATCTGGCCCAGTTTACAATTTAATATGGAGGGTTGGGAAGCTTAGTGGTCAGGCGTCATAAATTTTTCCAACTCGAAGATATTACTTGAGAAGATAGAAATGGGTCGTAACAAATTCATACAAAATTTTCGGTAACTCTAGTCCCATAATATTTTCTTCGCTTTACAAGTTACAAATTGAATTACATTTAAAACCCATTATTATCAGAATAGGTATAGGTACTTCTATATTTAAAAGTATATATCTAGAAAATATCTTTACCAACAATTTCGGATACGGTCCTCTAGGACAGAAGAAATTATTTGCCTAAAAGAACATTTACCACAAGTTCCAAAAAAGGGGGACAATTAGTTTATTTTATAGTGAGTTTCAAATATCTCTTACAACAACTACCTGTATATTATACGATACGTCCAATAAACTCGAAATCAGAAAAATGACCGACTCTTAGCTTACAACAGCAGTATGGTCGCAAAAGTGTGTCATTGAAACCACCCTGTATATCCCCACCTCCTATTAGCTACCAGTGGGTGGTACCCCTCGTCACATGTGCTCGCCGTCAAGCCGGTGACGGTATCTGTGTCACTGAAACCACCCTGTACATTCCCCACTCCCCATTACCTACTATGTGCTCCCCGTCATGCCAGAGCTGGTATCGGTGTGACCTCCATTCGTTCTCCACCTCCAGCTTTATAATATATGATTCAGCCTCCTCACATATAGTACTTAGTTCTCGTATTAAGCATCCTCACATATAGGGCTCGTATTCGTCTCAATACCATATCTCTGAAACCAGCCTGAACATTCCCCACCCCCACCCCCATTATTCCACCCACTACTGCCTTACACCCCCCGCCACACATGCTCCCCGTCACCGTGGAGCCGGTACCGCGGTGACCTCCATCGCTGCTCCACATCCAGCAGCGGCGGTGGCGCCAAGCGCGCCCGCGTCTGCTATCGACCCGCCGCGTTGCTAGGGGACGCGCGCGTGCCCGGACCTCGCCACCCGGAATATTGATCCCAGGATACGCCGGATTCAGGATTCAGGTCAGGGCAGACAACCAAGTGGGGGGACCTACTCGTGGAGCGAGTTTCAATGCTGTGGGTACTACTTACCTTCTGTTATATGTGCTTATGTTATATTCTTGTTGCCAGTCGGATCAGATCTGATCAGTTTGATCAGTTTACTTATTCAGTGCAAATGAAATGCCATATTGGATCACTTTTTCAATTTTGTCAGTCTTGTTATTTAGAGACAGTAGTCTGCATTTCCCCCTTGTCTTTTATCACCTTCTTTAAGTCTTTTTTAGTTAGAGACGGTCTTTATGTTTAACGAACGTGTTACTTATAACCATATTCAGCAACCTTCTCTAAGCATTTTCAACAAAAATTGGTCTGTTCCTAAACTACCTTTGGCAACATATATTTCTTATTGGCTTATTATTAACACCAAATAATTTCCGAATATTTACTATGTCGTCAGAATCCTGCATAAATTTTAACTTTTTTATGACTCATATCATCTCTAAGTAACTAAACTAAAAAACTTAACTTCATTAGTGTAAATCATGACAGGTGAATACTAAATCTTAGAGAAGCGTCTTAAGTTACTTAATGAAGCTTTTTTAACGTTATAGACGAGAGCAGAATATGAGCCAGTGTAAGTAGACGCTTGAAAATTAAGGCAGTCAACACTGAATAATCCAAGATTTCCTTAAAAGATTACCAAAAAATATGTACCTTATATTAAAAATTAGTACATTACTACTTCAGTAGGTTTAAACTAATTATTTACACATACTTTAAAAATATGTGCATAAGACTTAACGTACCTTAAAAATGTAGTTCTAAAGTTTAAAATATCAATTCAACCGGTAAATTGTTGTTAAATGGTTAGTCAGAGGGTAATGATAATGATGAAGTTAAAGATTATGAAAACAAATATGCGGGGTGCAAGGAAAATTATTTAAATCAACGATAAGGAAGGATGATTGATTAATATGTATAATCTGTTTTTTTAATTTTAACCAAATAAAAATATATGGAAAACCTCTGCGTTCAATAATTACAAATAAATATTTATGAATATCATTAATAATTGTTTATTATACATGGAAAACAGGCCTTATAGTGAAACTTCTATAAAACTATCTTTAACCAGTGTAATAACTGGAAAAGAACTAGAAAAAATCAAAAATTGTACGCGATAGAATAAAGAAAAAGGTTGAGCATAAATTAAGTAGAGAACAAGAAAATTTCGAAAAGGAAGATATTGTATAGTCCAAAAAATGCTTTACCTAAGGTCTATAGACATTAAATCTTTTGGGATACCTATTCCTAAAATCCTTAAAAATATTTACTGCATTTCATTTTTTTTTGTAAATGGATTCGGTAAATTACTAAAATTTTAATAAAATTTCTAGAATCAGGCAACTTTCTCGGCCCTATCTCAACCAAACCTTCAAATAAAGTAAAATTACAAATCCTACATTTCAAAATCATCCAAAAAACCACAAGAATTGTTAAACTGACATTGAATTTAGTGCTTAGCGATCTAGAAAATAATTTTAGTTCCAGTATATTGTTAGCGTATTATTATATTTAGTCTTCATGGTTGATTAGCGTAAATGTTTATATAGTGTATCCTACATGTTAAAATGAGTCATTCGCTAAATTTTACTTTTATTAAATAATCGTGACAGAAAATGCGTTACATAGTTCATTTTTCCTGTGGTAGCTTTCACGTCATCACTTCATATTCGTACGAATCAAAGTAGTGGGGGAAGAAATTTGGTGACGTCATACAACGTCATAGATAATTCGAAGTGGTTCTCAAACAGTCACGAAAGTTTGTTACAACTAAATATTTCTGACGGTTTGTTATTAGTTCTTGATCAGCTCATGCACCATGGTTTACGCATGCGCGAAATAGGTTTTGTTGGAATGAATGGGGAAGTTTAGCGTTTTTTTTTTATTTTATCAAGATTGCGCTCAAAAATGATATTCTACATTTTATTTCACCCAAAGATGCCTAGATTTCTCAAAAAATGAAATTTTATACAAAAATGACGTCAGAGTGGCTCGCGGAGAACGTATCGTCTATCATAACCAGCGCGCGCTGGGTTCCCATGGCAACAAAGAAGCGTGTGGTGTAATGCCTCAAGATACAACCTACGTACAAAAAGTCAGGTCTCACCATCCCTTCTGCGCAAGCGCATAACTCACTTGTGACATCAGAGTGGCTGAAGATAAATCATTAATTATAAATAATTGGCAACATAATTTTAACTTTCAATTACATTTTAAGTTATAATTATTCATATACTTACAACTAAAAGATATTTCACGTGTAATTTCAACCACGGTAAACTTCCCCATAGCGGATTGATTCTGAACTGTCAATGTCATTACTGTCAATTGTGTTAGGTTAGTTTTACTTTTACCTCATTTTTAATCTTAAACACAATTAGAAGATTAATTAAATGAAATTGTCAGAAGTTCTGACTAACAGAACATGCTACGATCTATACCGTGTGTTCCAAGAAAGTGTCACAGGCATTTGACACAAAGACAGCAAAGAAAATTTAGGAATCGAACTGAGAACCTTTGACTCTGTAGGCTCTTACTCTAACCTTATGACCACGATTTGACAGGTGTCAACGTTACGTGTAGAGAGCAAAAATATGGGGCGAAATTTTTTATTTACTTTTGTAAATTTCATCGAACTATGCTATCAAATGTAGTAATCTGTATTAAATAAGATGTAGAAATACATGTAGTATTGTCCTGTACAATACGGTGACTTAGTTGTTAGCCGGACAGTTTTTATTTACTAAAAACATTTTTCTCATGTTTACTATGATTGGAAAACATATGCCCCTCCTCCAATTTTCTATCCCTTTTTATTACATTAGTTAGAAAGAGATGCATTGATTAGACAAACTCTTAACTTCTTTAGAGGGTGCAAACGTGTGTATGACAAAGATAGTAGATATACTATTTGTTATTTCTAGGTTCGGAAAATGATGACGTAAGTCTACCACAAGGAAAATAAACTGTACTAGCCAATTATTTTGTTTATTAAACTTGAACGAAAGTAAAACTTTGTAATACATATGAAACTTTCAAAACAATTTCGTGCCCGTAAAAAATACTTCATTACCGTTTTTGTATAAAAAGTTTGCTCTTTATACCTGTAGGTGTGTAAAGGTGAATTCATCAATTTGTACTATACTCTGACAGGTGTAGTTTTTATACATGCATAAACTATAATTAAATGAAAGAAACATATTGAATTATTTAACGTCTTGGATCATTTGAAAGATGGTCTCTAGGTAATTATTCCAAGGTTACTTGTTTTACACATGTTTATTATATGTGTGGAAAAATAAAAATTTTAGAAAACTGTCATAAGAAGTTAATATTTACATGACAACTAACTATCAACACGCGAAATACTTGTTTTTGTCTACAGGATGCATTCTGGATATAATAGTTATTTATATAATAAATAATCACCTAGTTTCCTTACGTGTTTCATACAATATTTTTTCTACTTCCTTCTGAATAAGTACAAAAATATATTTGAAATGATGAATTTGCAAAATAAACAAAAAAAGACAATAATAAATACTCCTTAATTTTGGGCGTAATAAGTTAATACAACAAAATTGTTGGTTATAAATATAAACAGATGAACAATACCTTGAGTATTTTTTAACGTGAAACATGAGGATTTATCATTTTTGCTTGTCTCATTTCAAATTAAACATAGGGAATGAATTTGACAGAAGTATTAAATTTTAATATTGCAAGAAATTACAATATAAAAACTAATAAACCAACTAACAAACAATAAGTATAATAACGTACAATTAAACAGTAACTATAATAAATTTTCAAAAATTCATCCATTCACAGCTAAGCAATGTTTCAATCTGCTATAAAACTTTTGAATTACATAGGATGATATTTGGACAATCGTAATATTTAGAATTTGAACTTTTAATTGATTTAAATTTTAAAGATTACCCCTAGTACATACTTCTGATTTTTAAGGTCACCAATAATAAGTATTTAGATGTGTAAGATCGAGTGATCTAGCAGATCATTCTATTATACGACTATTGTCTCTAAAGTTATTAACGATTCTTAAAATTGTTGTTGCACTTGGTGTAGGCCTGTCAGAAAATTTTATTACTCTAAAAATGTAAAAACTATATCATAATTGTATACCGTGTAATTTGACAAGTTAGTATGCTAAAAATACCGTACAGAATTTTCAAAATAAAATGGGACAATTTTCATCAAACCTGTCAGACTTGATCACGAAAACGTTATCACAAGAGAATTTTATAAAATAATATTTATTAATAACGTGAAATCGGTAAACTATTGAAGAAACCACGGATGTTATGAATCATACCAGACCTTAGATGTCTTATGATACTCATAACTGTCTTAGTTATGTTAATAGCTCTTGTTTGGGTTTTACTGTCATATCTGATTTAATAAACGTCAAAGTTTTCTCTTTGCATTTTTAATAATTCTGGAACATAGTTTTCGAAAAAATGTTGTTTGATATTTCATTTCATTCTCGAATATTTTTTGCTCGCTCTTGAATGCAAAAGTAATATTTCGTAATCTGGAAGAAAAATAACTATTTTTGTTTTACCCTTCGTCCAGGCTTTGCAAAAACAAAAACAATAGTATATTATTTAACAAGCATAATATGTAGGCTATATTACACGAGGATGTAATTAAAAATACGAGCGGTAGCGAGTATTTTTAATCATCCGAGTGTAATGTAGCCATATTATGCGAGTCAAATACTATACTTTATCTACAACTAACAGGCATATAAAAAATCTGATATTATTTGTTAAATATTCATTTATGTGTGAGTAGTTCATATATAGCTTAACAGATGGCGCCACAGTAGCACTTAAATGTCAAAATAACTATTCAAATTGTATTTATTATACTTTTATAATAATTTATATTGATATTTATAATAAAAAATATATTATTATTAAATTAACAGTTTATTAAAATGTTATGTGTTAAATTATATGCTCTATTTATTACAGAAAAGTGTAGCGTGTAATATAACATTACATATTACACTTGTGTAATATGAGTAGTATATTATATGTAGTATCACATGTATAATGTACCCATATTTCAATAGTTGTAGATAAAACATTTTTTTATATGATACACTCTCTATTATGCACTCTATGTGAAAGGAAAAGTAAATTAAATCTAATAAAAGTGTCGTTAATCAGATTTTTCGGAATGACCCCATTACACCATAATTGAATGACACGGTTTTGAACCTGAAATAAAACGAGAAACATTTGCTTGAACCACCGCACTCCAGTTCAATCTAGTGCGTTCTGACTGTAAAAGCCCAAACAATTGCCTGTTTCACAGCTCACTTATATCCTGCAGGGGACTAGTCTGACCTCGTCAATTCTTCATTCTTAAAGGAAAATAACCGGAATACGCCGATTTGGCTAATCTTTCGCGATTTCCTCCCGTGGCGTAGGCTGTCCATGCCTGCCCTCTCTCTCGCACTGCTGGGCTCAAAGCTGCCAGCAGTAGCGCCGTCTCGCTTCAACACATGCAACATCATCATGTAATGATCCAGTCGGGAATTTCCGTGGGATGTCGGCCAATTTCGAGATGATAGGTGTGGAGATGGCTTTAAATAAAATTGGGCCAAAGTAGAATTTTTATTGGGTCACATTTTTAATGCTTTCCCCGCGGATTTATAGTATAGTATGGAACTACTCAAAGTAATTGTTATAGTATAAAAAATTAAGCAGTGAAGAGAGGTTATAGGCCTGGAAAAAGCACTGCAAAATTAAATAAAATTTAAATAAGAAAGTGAAGTTTATATTTAGAAAAACAAGAAAAAAATTACTATAAAATGGTGCATCTCTAAACATCTTTACTATTCCTTATTATACGATAAACTTAAAACATTGTTACACATATTAAAATGTTTTTTTTAACTATTTGTCTATAAATAAAATTAAAACTTCTAACACAACAATTTACTACTTGACGTTCCGTTTGTAGGTTATCAATTTAAATATGTCAATGGGGTCTTTACTATTTTTTTATTTGTTTATATAAAATTTTATCTAATTTGAAAGCAAGATGTATGATGTATAGTTACGAAAAGCCTTAATTCTTATTTATTAAGTCGAAATATTTGTTTCAAGAATTCTGTAAGGTAGATGTTAAGGAAATACGGGTCTCAAGCAATCAGGTTCGCTAAAAATTACATAAATTGGTCTATTTCAACTGTTATAAAAATATATAAATATGTTTTAAATATGCATAACTACGGCATGATTTTGCCATTCAACATATCTTTCATTTCCATGTCGTGAATATTTCTTTTTAATCTAATTAAGATTAGTTCTGAAGTAAGTAACAAGAATTTGGAATTGAGTAGATGTATGAGAGAGAAAGGTGTAATATTGTGACGTAGATGTTAAGGGCACTAAAAACTCGATTAACTTAAATACGAATAACTTTTTTTTCACTTTATAAGTGATCAATTTCCTAATTTGCTACTATGGTGGAGGACCCTATTATAGATGCTTTTTACTATTTATATTCTTAGTTTATCTAGTTTTATAGTAACATTTAGGGCGATATTACAGGTTTCTATTGTACAAGTTATTTCTTACTCGCTGATTCTACATAGTTTATTTGGATACTTATTTATTTTACTTTTACACTGATGGCGTAAAAGTAAAATATTTCTACTCGGCCGATGTAGAAATTAAACTTCAACATTGTCAATTACTTCACAAAATATGTCACTTTTATTATGTTTGAAGAAAGAATAAATTGTTGCCATTTTAAACGGATAAAATAAATTCCAATATTTTGATATCATTTTGAAGTTTATTTTACATGTATATTGCAAGGCTAATAAAAATAGTATATTAAAACATAAGTTGTAGAAGGCAACCTTTTCAAGCACGAGTTTGAATTTCGGGAACGAGCGCGAAGCAGCGAGTGCCCGAACGAACGAGTGCTTGAATTACCTTCTATAACGAATGTTTTATACTATTTTCTCTGTTTCGGCTTTTATTTACATTATTTTTTATAATAATATTTGACAATTTCCATTAAGGGATTTTTTTGATAGAATAGTTAGGTTGGTGACAGTGATTTCTGTTTCGTCTGTTGCCTAGGTAAATTAGAATTACTTTGACAGTTGCCTAGATATTTTGTGTATTTAATGCAGTCATGCCAATCTCAAATAACAAAATATAACCAAAAATCGTTTAAGAATGAAGCTCCTTCTAACATCAATAAGCGTGCTGGAATATGATATTCTAATTCCGAAACAGAGAAAAATATTTATAAATCGTTACTAGATAATGCATTACAATATGCAAATCTTTTTGCTAAGAAGTCTACTAAGAAAACTACCATTAACTGGTTTTTTACAAAAGATAATTTTCCATTTGCACATCAAATTCATTCACACATTGTTTTAAACCTGTTTAACACTTATTGCATAAACAAAACCATTAGCAATATTTAATATTGTAACTAATCAGCGAAGGTTACACTTTATGTAAGTGTAGAATATTTGTGCTATTATTGTTAAACTAGTCATTTCCTCCTCGTGTTCTGTGGGTGGAATTGCGAAAAATCGTTGCCGAAAATTCAGTCCGTAACTAGGACAGGGTTAATATGCCACAAGGAAGCTCAATTTGCAATTATAATGACGAAAGCCGGGCGACGAAATTGGGGAAATCATAAATATTTTACGACCTTGATTAAATCAAGTGTTTCTTAATTAATTTCATTATTAGGCTCAAGTGTATTAAAATTGTGAAGTATGAACCTGTCGCAAGCAACGATTTTTTTTCTACACGGTTAAAAGTATTTTACAATATTAGCGATGTAAAAAAGGTTTTTACAGGTGACAAGAGGAATTGACTAGCCGTTTAGGCGATCCTGTCATTTCCTCTAAACATTAAAAAAAATTAGGCCACATATTTTTTATTTGCTTATTCTATAGAGTATTTTATTTTGAATTCAGTAATATCACAGAATAGTTACACACAGAAGCAACACTCCGTGTCGGTACCTTTCATGTTCCGCTAGTCAATTCTATGACCTTGAAGCATTGTGTAGACCTTTAAATTTGTGCCCTTCCCCTATCTCTCTCTCAGATGTGAGGAAACTGTCCGATTTTAAATAATGGGCCCTTTAAATTTGTGCACCTTCCCCATTTCTCTCTAATTTTCGCTTCTCTGTCTTACTGTTGTAACCATGTCACTGTCACTTTAGAAATTTAAGTCTCCAAATGCAAATATTGTTTGAATTATTTAACTTAACAAAAGTGTAAGTGGGTTCATAATTTAAATATAGCGGAAAGTTTTCCTGATGATGGCCTAGTAAGCAGAAATACGTATTGTAAGATTAAGAGAAGTGACTGTGAAATTAATCAATTTTATTTTCCTATAGCTTGTTTTATTTTTACGAAGTCTTATTAGTAAATATTATAAAAGTAAATTTTCGTCTATTTGAAATGATTAATATAAAACTATTATATTTTGATATTATTGTGAAGCTTATTTTATGTACATTCCGAAAAAATACATAAAAATATCGATTCCCTATGCTAGAATTAAAGTTGTACACATTTCCGCTATAACCGGAAATAACACAAAATTCTTACTACGATCATTTTATGAGCCCGTTTTTTATATCTTTCAAAATAATCGAAATATTCGCGATGCTAGTCTGTGGCAAGCATCCTGTATATAACACGTTTATGTATTATTAATGCATTTTTTTTACCTCGTGAACTAAATCTCTGTTCCCTCGGGAGTGTAATCGTTGAATCAATAATGATACTCTTCATAATCTTTATGTTCAAAATACAATTACCACATCAAAATTTTAATTTCTAAATAAATTATCATTATTATTTCCCTATTAAAATAACACTACTAATAAATACAAAGTGTAATAAAAAATAATCTTAAATAAATCAAATTCAAACATATTTAGTTAATGAAAAACTCTTTCAGTTTTTACGTCCAAAACTTTATAAATTGACACTTCGAAACTTTCCTTTATTTTGTAGAACACTTAATTAATCTTATCGAGAAAAACAAGTTATCGTTAAAGGCAAAAACTGTATAATTTTCCTTTAAAACTTTTCCATATGTTGGCAATTATGAGTAATACATGTGTAAATAATTCAGACTAAATAAAATTATGTAATGTGTCATGTGTAACCGCAAAGTTCTCAGAGCATCTTTTTTTGTTGAAGCAAAAAATATGTAAATTTTACAGCTTCATAAAAAATGAAAATATTACTTATTTAGCATTGATTATGTTTTATTTGATTCACAAAAAAGTAGTGTCCAACCGAAACACGATTTTAGACCGAAAACGTAACTAAATATTCCTCTAGTTTCTGCCGAAAACTTAACCGAAACCGAAACTTATGTAGTTAAGTTAAAATTTAGTTAAATTTTTATTAAACATGAAAACCTAGTGCTTTTCTTACTTTTTAAAGTATTATTCGATTGTTAAATTAAATACCTAAAATATAGAACACATTAATTTATTAAAAAATCACCATATTTTTGTAGAGATACTACCTTAACTAAAGAAGTAAAGACTTTATTTATTTATCATCACCTCACAAATTTTTATTATTACTATTATTACACTAGTTTCAGTCAGACTGAATAAACATTTTTGGTCGAAACTATGGCCGAAACCGAAATTTCGGTCGAACAATAAAAAAAAACAAAGTTAGTGATTTATTAGAAATAAAAATAAATTTCTATGAAATATAATCGATATGTACTTTATTTCAAAGTATAATCAACTCTATAAATATAGAACGATACATAATACATATTTATTGCTGTTGTCAGATATAAAATAGCATTATCTTTATAAATATGTAATTCATAAAGGAATTACTGTTTTATAGTAGGTATTCCAATACATTTATTGCATTATTTACATTTAATTCAAGGACGTATGATTACATATCTTAAAAATAATTTTTAAATTCTATATTTTTCACAAAAGTAAAACAAAATTTCCTGTATTGTAAATTTTTGTTTATTAATTTTTCCCATTACATACATTATAAACAATAGGTTTGTTCCCGAACCAGTTTTCTGACGGTCAAAACATTACAGAGTATTGGAACATGTACTGTAACTGTAGTCACAACTTCTGACAATTTAATTTAATTAACCTCAAAATTATATTCAAGTTTAAAAATGAGATGTTTGTATTGGAGTCAGTGAGTTTTTTATTTGTCTTCCATATTTATATATTTAAAGGGTTGCATAAAAATCAGATTAAAAAAAAAATTTAAAAATCTGATTTTTTTATTTAAATCGAAATTTTCTGATTTAAATTAGATTTTTTTTAAACGCTAATATTATTTTATTTTTATACCGAAATAAAGTATAGAAATTATTGGAATCCCTTCGATGTCGTTATAACCAGATTTTATACTAACAGATTTCAAAGTAAATTTACATATAATAAAATTTTCGCGCCACCGTTAATATCGATAGCAACATAACTTGTAAGTTTCTGACAATATTTGTTATTTTTGTTCCCATTGTTAACGGAGTATTACAGAAAATAAAAGTCCTAGTAGTAGGATAATTTTGAAAATCATATTAATTTCATATAGACTTGGTCCACATTTTACAAATACTTTAATATTATTGGCTTAAAAGTTATATAATTTGTCAGGAATGTATAGTAAATATAATTTGAATTATGTTTATTTTGAAACAAATTTCCTATGTTTCAAAATAATTCAATTGTTGTTTCAACTTGTTTGGTGTCATGACTACATGATTGTTTTGTTTACGTTTTGTTTTCAATAACAGGCTAGAAACTTTATCTGAATTATTTCATGAATGATATTTTAATACAAGATTAAATATTTACCATTGATATCTTTTTTCATTCAGAAAAAATAGGTTATCAAAAGAAGTTTAATTTTTTTAGATATTTTTAAATATGATTAAGTAAAATTCCGTTTATAAACCGTGAAAGATAATGTACAGGTAAACGTGTTAATATAAACAAGGTAGACGTCTATAAAACGTAGAAACTACACATAATATTTACTTGTTACTAACTCTAAATATAGAAAAATGCATATTTGCTCTTCAGATTTATATGTCACATAATAATTATCTTTTCTTTGTGGTTTATTCTTTAAATTGTCAAACAATCTATAAACAGTCTATAATCTTTCCTCACATATTAACTTATATAAGTGATCCATGTGGTACCCTTTCCACAACAGTTATCGTGTTCAGATATGACGACTTGGGTCTCTTCTATGGTACAGTAAATTAAAAATATACTTGGGTTTTGTTCATCTAAAGTTAATGAAAGTTAATGAGATAAAAATCAAAGAAATGAACCTAATGAAAACTAATTATATTTTGTAGACAATCTTTGAACGAGTTAATGATTTATTTTAGTTTTGGATCACTTGCAAATACGTATCAAGGATGCTTATGGGTTAAATGTGGATAGTGACAATGGACTAGACATTAAATATTTAGAAATAGTCAATGCGTAGGTACTTATATTAAAACTAAAATAAATCTATAATAAGCTAAAGTAGAACTGTTCATAGACACGGTTCTTTGTAGAATATTTATTTTTGTTTTGGATCTGTACCAGCCTAAATTTCAAGGACATTTGTGTTAAATCTAGAAATGCATCACCAAGAATTTTTGAACTCGTTATTTAAAAAATGTAGGGTTCGTTTTTTTTTTATTGGGATATTGTGACATAGTATACCTCGGAAATAAGATCTTTATTTTTCCCTGTAGTGCATAAATGACTCTTATGTTTTACATTAATTTGAAAAACTTAAAAATTCTTAAAATAACTAAGTTTTATATTGGTATTAAGTGCGGGAACGATTAGTTTCTGGATGAGAAAACTTGCGCCACAATATAACGATTCCGGGAACCAAGTTCAGGCAAGAGGTTTGTACAACATTTATTGTTCGAAAATCATAAAATAAATAATTAGTTTTGTAATTATATGTTTTATTAGTAACAAGTGCTACCAGTCTGTCAACATGATAGCAGTTGTTGCCAACTTTGTACATCAAATGTACTAAATTGATTTTTTCTAAAGTAAATTGCATTGAATAATCCACTATTTTCTTTTATTGTTATTAGGCAAAAGAATGTTTGAGACATTATACTTTTTATTGTAAATATAGCATTTTAATAAATGGTGTACAAATAAGTGTGTATTTATCAAAAGGCAACTCAAGTTGTACAGTCTATTTTTTCTTCGACCAAATACCAAACAATCACTTATAGTAGTACTACACGTTTTCATCGTAAACAAAGTAGGATTATGTCAGTTATTTTGTGACCATTGTTGCCAACGTAAAGTAGAAATTGAAAAAAATAATTACTCTTTTTTAAGATTAAATAATGTTTTAAATAAATTAAATTATAATTAAATAGGTTTTTATTTTATTTATTCAATGCAATGACTACAAAAATAAAAATTATATGCATTAATAATTTCTTGACAGATTTGCCCAGAATTTGATATTGGCAGTGAATTTAATAACCGCATATGGTGTGGATATAACATACATATCCCAAGACATATCCGTACATGACAGTATGAAGGAATTTTGCCAATATACAGTAGGGAGTAGAAAAAATAATTTATAGTCAAAATGGTTGAAATTCACAACCCAGGAATCTCCATTTGTTAACCAAATGAAAATACCGCGGTCTCCGAATGGTTCGAAACCAATTTTTAAATCTGGACGCTCGAGAGAGATGGTGTTTTAAATAAATTTGCTGTGATACGTTGTTAAGTGTTACCGGACGTTGTTAAATTTTGTCAAGGCGACGTTAAATGCTACCATGCATTATTAAGTGTAACCGGACCTTGCTAAGTGTTACTGCATGTTGCCAAGGCGATGTTAATGCTACCGGGTACTAACTGTTACCGGACGTTGTTAAAAATGTTGCCGGATTTTGTCAAGGCGATGTTAAGTGCTACCATGCATTGTTAAGTGTTACCAGACCTTGCTAAGTGTTACTGGATGTTGTCAAGGCGATATTAAGTACTACCGGATATTGTTAAGTGTTACCGGACGGTGTTAAATGTTGCCGAATTTTGTCAAGGCAAAGTGCTACTTAGGTATTGTTAAGTATTACCGGACCTTGCTAAGTGCTACTGGATGTTGTCAAGGCGATTTTAAGTACTATCGAGTACTGGTAAGTGTTACCGGACGTTGTTAAATGTTGCCAGATTTTGTCAAGGCGATGGTTAAGTGCTACCATGCATTGTTAAGTGTTATCGGACCTTGCTAAGTGTTACTGGATGCTGGATGTTGTCAAGGCGTTGTTAAGTACTACTGAGTACTGTTAAGTGTTACCGGACGTTGTTAAATCATGCCGAATGTTGTCAAGGCGATGTTAAGTACTACCATGCATTGTTAAATGTTACCAGACCTTAGTAAGTGTTACTGAATGTTGTCAAAACCATGTTAAGTGCTACCGAATGTTGTTAAGTTTTACCAGTAAAGATATAATAATCAAAATCCGTCCAATGTCCAATCTAATATTGTTGTCTTTACCAAACACAACTTATTCTTAACTTGAGTGTTACCGGATGTTTTTAAGTGTTACCAGTAAAGATATAGCAAACAGAATCCGCCCAATGTCCAATCTAATATTGTTATCTTTACCAATCACAACTTATTCTTAACTTGGCGGTACTCCGCTCATATATTAGGGCATATACGCACAAATCTCATTTACGTACTTCGCACGTAAAGCCGATTTCTGAGCGCCAAGACCTGATTCGACTCGCGTCTAGCATCACGCGCTGCCGTTCGTAGTAGGCCGCGCCACGGCGGGTTCAAACATCTGCACATCGGCGTCGCGACGCCATGTGGGCGGCGGCGTCATACCAACGTCACGGAACTAAAATTAGGCGGTGAGAATTAGCGTCATTTAGTCTTGACCCATTGCTCTGTTTCGGGATTGAGAATGGAGACGTTGTTCGATTCAAAAGATTTCCACTAGTTTTTTTTTGAGGTTTAATTCAAACAATTTATTTTAAGATATCATACGTGTTAAACGTATTTACATCAACTGCTTATATTTTGTAAGATTTATGGTTTAGTGGATCTCAGCTACTCTTCCGCTGCATTTTAGTGATTTTATTTGTCTATTACTTACATTTCTCCAACAAATATTTTCCTGAATAGAGGATTTTCTTGACTAGTCGATGAATAGGTAATAATTATTGGATTTCAATCAATATTTCGAAGGCTTTATGTCTTATCTATACGGCAATACTACTTAAAACTGGATTTCAGACAAAAATATAGTTTTATTACAGTTTCAACTAGTTTCGGCCTCTCCTAAGACTTCTTCAGGAAATGTAAAAAAATCTTGAAATCAGTGATGTGAAACTTGTTAAAATTAAAAATCAGGATTGGCCTGATTTAAATCTATTGTTTTTTTAAAAATAAAAATCATTTATATTTATCAAAGATGAAAAAATTCAAATTGTAATAAAAATTTAATTATTTGCTACAAAACTATTAATAATAATCAAAATATGTTCTGTAGGTATATAATAATATTCTAAAATTAAATGATATTTAATCACTTTAATTGTCCTGTAACGGAAGAAAAGTAGAAGTATTTAAATGTGTAACTAAAAGTAAAAATTCTTTGTTACTATTCATAGTTTTATTCAGATGAATCATTTTGATTTTATTGTAGATTTCGTTTTCGTTTATGAAATACAATATTTTTTGCACTTTCGGGAGCAAAAGCCTAATTTACTCTTCATTTTCGAAGACTGAAGTAACACTTTTTATTCCTGAGGGATTAAATTAATAAACAAGCAGTATGTTACCACAGAAACAAGTAGGTATATGTATGTAACCTAGCCTAGATTACCAGAAAAATATGCCTAATGATGTTTTGTTTTCGAAGCTTTCATGTATTTGACAGTTATATAAATATAACCAAATAATTATTATTTTAAAAGTGGAAGTGCAAAAAATAGTGTTTATACCACAGGACTAAATTGCCTTTAATCTCTCAAGTGATTATTTTCCTCGCCTACGGCTCGTGAATAAACATTACTCTCAAGATTAAATCATGCACTTTAGTCCCTCAGTATATAATATACTATATATTGCTTTTAAAACAATTAAAAAAGTGCAGTAACACTTAAATATCTATAAAAAATTTAAAAATTAAAAATCGTCATTTATTTATTATCAATAAGTTTAGATTTTATAAAATAAATAATGATTTTTGCGAACACTGGATAAAATTATAATTAAAACGTGTTAATAGCATTCTCTTTGTTTATCATTATTTTGTATTAGACTTTTAGTGTTTCTTGTGAAAGATTTAAATAGAAATATAAAAAATTTCGGTACCTACTTAAAGTGAAAATAAAATTGAAGACATAAATAACTGAAACCATAACAATACCTACGTCAATACACTCAAGAAAGTACTCCAGGAAACTATAAAAATAGTGTAAACCTTAATTATGCGTCAGTATTTTTCCCAAAATTCTGATGTACTCCGCAAATATTTCCACAATTTTTAATTATATTTAAAATCATTAGGTAACCATGCGTCATTCAGAGCATCTAAAAATAAAAGTTGATAGTGAAAGAATCTCTTTATCTCTGAGTAAAGATTTATTGTGGAGCATATAGTAAGGTTAAGGTCTGTTAACGTCTTCATTTGTCTCATTTGATGAATTACAGTCATTTATCTTAATGTGCCGATACAGCACATAGTAATTTAGATATTTAAATAACAATGTGGAAATTGTGCTTTAATTGTGGAAAATGCGAGCGAACGCGAGATGGGAATATGAAATAAGAGGAATTTGCATTTTAAAGGAAGCTTTACAGGATGTAAATTAAGGGGATATACTTTAAAAGCAAAAAACACGTTAAATTCGTTTATTCTTTAATGTACTTTTAATACAAATGTATATTTTGCATTTTTATCTCTTCTTACTGAAAAAATGATGCGTAAAGGTCGCGTTAAAAATATCCAATACCCAAAATTGTAACATTTTTATTTCGTAATTCGGAATTAAAAACATGTTTGAAATTTTTGATTAAATTATTTATATTTGACTTTTCCTTAACATTAGGTCAATAATATACTTAACCACAAATGCATTTTTGTATGGATTTTAAAATTGGAATTTATCCTTCTTATGCATTGTAACATGTAAAATTCTTCACTGGAATATACAGGATGGTGACTAGAACACTCGAACATACGGATTTAACATGTGACATCATATTATCGTAATTTCCTGCTTTCCTAATTGTTTTACGTAAAAAAGCTTCATGTAACAGAGCATAAAATTCTGCAACTGAATCAATAAGCACAATTAATTTTACGTGCTTTGTAAGCTCAGAAATTATAGGTATAAAAATGAAGTAAATCACCACTAAAATATAGCAATAGCCATGGAATTGAAACAAAAATAACAAATGTTTAACGGTTTATCTGTGAAGTTAGTTGCGTTAGTTTATTTTTATTAATATTTATAATTACTGTTTCGTGAAGTTACGTTAAAAGTATAGCATTTAATTTAGTTTTAATTTTTTTAATTCAAAATTAATTAACGTAATATTGTTCACTTCAACCGTAATATCAAATAATAATAAAAATAAACTAACCCAGCTAATTTGACAGATAAACCGTTAAACATTTGGTAATTTTTGTCTCAATTCCATGGCTACTGCTATTTATTGGGTGATGTACGTCATTTTCAAGCCTAATCTGTGATCTTACAAGGCACGTAAAATTAATTTTGCTTATTGATTCAGGTGCAGAATTTTATGTTCTACAAGTGTTATTTGAAGATCTTGTACAATTTATAGGTTAGTCTAAAACGGCCTTAAGTTTGGAAACAGCACAATTTTCAAGTAAAGAAATTCACTTTTCATCACTCAGTGATGGAAATTTTTTATTTCCTAACTCGTTATAAAAAATTTTGTGTTTCCAAACGTCAATCAGTTTTGAAAAGTGACATATTATATGTCAAAATTAGAAAAATATTATTTTACATGTTAAATCTCTATGTTCGGGTCAGGTCAACAGACCTTTGATTTCATAGGTCGTTATACTAACCTCATAACTATGAAGTGACATCTGTTATTTTACGTGTAGAGTAATAAAAAATTAGGGAAACAAATTAATTACCTATTTTTAATAAATTTCATTCAATTATTAATTAAAATGTATAAATCCATGTAATGTCCTATGAAATACTGTGACTTATTAACTACTTTCGCATGTTATAAGCCTATCACAACTTTTTTTCTGTGACACATTATAATAATTTGTACAGAATTTAGATAAAGTTTATCAGGAAGGAAAACTATGAAAGAATTTACCACAAAATTGTGGTTGAGTTATTTTTAACCATATTTCATTATAACAAATATTTTTCATTGAAAGTAATTTTGTACATAATACTGATTACAGAAATATAGTTCTTCTATTCTTCTATAAATACACTCAACAAATTTTCAAAAAATGTAAGGTAAATACGTCTTAACATTCAAGGAAGTTGTAATAAATTTTAAGCCAAAAGTCCTTATCACTTCCATTGATAATAAGATGTGAAATGATTTCATATTATTATTTTTATATTTATTGCACCATCAGTTGAAATCAATAGTAACTTGAAAATGTCTATTAATGACTTTTTATCTAATTTACATAAGACAAAACAAGATCGTTTTATATTTTGTTACACATAAGTCAATAACAGATATGCCAAATATATGAACATATTCGTACTGTCTTTATTTAAATATAAATTTATAAATAAATATTTGTGATTCATTCTTACCATAAATAATAGCAATATGCATCGAGAAAAATGTGACCATGTGCCCACCACATAAGATTTTTACAGATTCACGTGCAAGAATTCTGGCAACATTGCAAAAGTTTGATATTATTTTTGGATTCGCGACAGACAACATGCGTTAATAATGTGTACGTTTTGTAATATGTAAACGGCCTTTCGTATATACAACTTCTAAAATTATTTTAGCGGGAAATCGATCGTATATAGAAACATAAAATAAATGTTATACACTTTACATTTTAACTGCAGAACATTTCAGATTTCAGAAGTCGTTTCCAAGTTAGTAATGTTCTCAAAAAGTCCTGGATACATGGAAAAGTTGGAAAAGTATCATTTTTCGAAATCGATACTAATGTACACGATATCACTCGGCAAAGTTAGCCAAAGTAGTAGAAAAAGTTAAACTTTACATACTCATGTCAAAATTTAACTTTACTGACTCATCTGTCAAACTGAATTAACCTATTTTAATAATATTATATTTTTGCAGTTTATTTTAGCACTACTAAAATAACAAACATATTCTATAATATTATTGCTGAATTTATTTATTATTTACCTTTGATAATAAATATCTGATTTCATGCAGACGAAGTCTAAGCAGGTGTAAACATAAATGAAAATTATAAAGAAATATTTGACACTTTGACAGTACGTTTGTTATCACATCCATCCCCGTCTCTATAGCTAGCTGATGTTTTACAAACACATAATGCTACTTATTTATGTTTTTAATTAATAATTTAACGATTTCGGAAAAAATATAATGTATATCTAAGGACTAAAGTATTTTTTATTACTCAAATGGAATAAATTCCGTATGCGTAATAAAAAATTATTAAATATTAATTAAATAAATTATAAATTATTTATTTATCTTTAAACACGTACACCCAGATTGATAAAAGGGATTAGCTAAATTATACCCTTCTTAACATCTTGAAATGTCAAACTAACTCAAATCCCAATTCGTAAAAAGGATTAACTATATTATTTACTTCCAAAGATAACTCCACTAGTTCTCCACTAGTTTGTGGTGATATTTGACAACCTAGAAGTAAAATACTTTGATTACACGAACGCACAATTTAAGTATGGTAGTAATGAAATAAATGCATTTATTTCATTAATTTAAAAATTATTAGATTTTTACAATGTCCATTGGAAGATCGAAACATTATAATATGTAAAATTTTTGAAAAAACCTTTTACAAAATACTCAAACAAATGATAATTATGTAATCACAGATGTTTCATATTTATAAATATAAATATTGACTCGTAATATGTAAAATTTCATAAGTGTACGAATAATTTTGTGTACCTATTTTTTGTATGCATTTTGTTTTTATTTAATTTACATAAGAAAAATAATATTTTTTCATAATTAGCTATTGCATTTTATATCTGGAATATATGAGAGAATATGATCCCGTCAGTAATATGTCAATATTATTTTTGAAAGTACTCTATTTATCACTTTTTAAATAGATAACTTAGGTGTACGAATAATTCTGTGAGCCACTGTACATATTTTGTTCATATCTTCAGATAACATTAATTTGAAGAAAAATGCAAAATTAATTAAGTATTATATTTATTTAAAAGTTTCCTTAAATAGTGCAAAAAATAATCAGAACTTATTAAAATCGTTAATTCATGAAAATCGGTTAAAATTTCGAAATATCAAAATGTGGTTGTCGTTAAAATAAGTAAGAAGATAAATTAATAGGAAAAATACAACTTGAAACACTTGTAATGGAAAAAAACAATGACGTTTGCTGAATCGAATTAGGTGTAAATAAATAAAAAAGTTCATGTGCTTACTATGAAATTTTAAAAGGATCAATATTTTACGATGATTACAAACGAATAAAAGCAATTATTGTTATCATTTATAGTAGTCATATATTAATTAATCGATGCGTATTGTAAAAAGATTAGCATAATACGATGTAATTACAAAACTACATAATTTCACTATTAAGATAAGATATCAACGTCTCAAGTCGAGCAAACACGTGTTTACATAATACACTTCAATTTAGAGTTCAAGAACTTATAATGTGGGTAAATGGATTATCAAATACTTAGCATATCTAATGCACCTAATTGTCATTACGATGGAAAATGTAAATAAGTTTCGGAAAAGCCCCATTCTATGACGTAGTACATACACTTATCTTAATTTGTTTACTTTTGACATTCTGGAAATCATGTATATTTACTTTTTGTTTTATAAATTTGAATGTTACAGTAACGTGATAAGAAATTATTTGCATCAGTTGTTACATTTTGTCAACATTTTTAAAAACGTACATTCATTGTGCAACATGTGCAGAAAGTCACCTATTTCCAGGATTGGCAAGTTTCTACCACTATGATTTAAATGACTGGATAAAAACATCCTGGGTAAAATACGTTTTAGCCAATGGTTTTTATTTTTAAATTTCTATTGTTTAGTTAGAAAACATAGTACATAAAATTTTTATATAAAATCAATTGTTATACAAGTTTTATATTATTATACAACTTTTATAAGACGGTATATTGCTCCAAAAACACGAATGGAACAATACGACGTTTATTTAATAAAAATCTTAAAATTTTCAATTAAAAAAAATAACAGGTTGTAATCTAGGGATATATAAATGTAAAAAATGGTAACTCTGTTGAATGAAGTTGCCTACATTTATCTGTCCAAATGCATTTTAAATATTATGAAAATATTTATAAATCTATACAATATGTGTTACGAAAGTTTAATATAATTTTAAATTAGTTTTCTAGATATCCTTAGTCCAGTATTCGAGTGGGTACTTGTTAAAATTCTCGAACCTGAATGTTTCGTACAATTCTAATCTCCTCTAACGGAATACATAAGGGTCAGTTTACTTTCAAATTCAAATCATTCGACAGGTTTTTCAAAGAAAACCACATCTATAAAATAATTTAAGGAATCAACTTTCATACAGTAGACAGACTATACTTACGCCTAATTCTTATTATTTTATTCCTTATTTTTATACTTATAGCATAAACCGATTCATATGTTATTAACTATTTTAACTTTAAGATTATTCTTAACCTTATTTCTTATTCTTAAATCTGGTGAGCAAACATGTATCTTACTGGTTACCAAGTCAAAATATTTATAATTATAGTTATAGTTAATTTATATAAATTAAATATTCTGTTTTTACGATACATTGAGTAATAATCTGTAACATATCAAGTGTTCTCGTTAAACAAAAAATAAGTAGGTAGTATAAGTGTTTTGTTTCTTGGAAATTTTCCATAGATCAATTTCAAACGAATGTAAATCCTTAATGACGATAAATCTACGTAAACTGATAAGATCAGATCGTGTTTACTCTTATCGTTTACAACTCAACGTTATCACGTAGGTTCTAATTAGATTAGGCCGTTTAACGTGCTCTACAATTACACGACGGCCCTGAAGTCTGACGTCACGAGATCTTCAGACGAGCTGTCTTTCCAATTTGCCCAACTTGCGAAACGACAAATGAGGAAGACCAAAATTTAACAGGGTTCAAACTGGTTATTTCTGAAGAGAATTACATCCCAGCCCAAATTTTGCATAAGTGCTTCCTCTTACTCATTTTGTGGGTGTAGGATATAACTCTCTTCCTAGACAAAACTCAATATATCAAATATTTTCGACTCTAAACTTTTTTGTGCCAAATAAAATATGTGATGATTTTGTACACCAAACAAAGAATAGTATATTTCTCAATGAAGTTTTCAACACGAGGAAAAGCGAGTGTTATAAATCATTCGAGTGAATAATAGCCATTACATGCAAATACTATTCAATTTCTACGACTATGAAATGAAATAAATATGTTATATTATACTATAAAAAAAAATTTAAAGGAAAAAAAAATCTGAAATTTAATTGACTCCAGTAGGTTTCAAAATAACGTAAATCATACAATCATTGAAAAAAAATTGGTTTATCTATCAAGTTAAGCTAAAAATTATAAAAATTTTATTGTGATTTTGTTTTTATTTATTAAATTTAAAACAAATTTATGTAATATTGTTCAGCTCAACAGTATTACAAATTATAATAATAATAATCTAAAGTATTAATTTCAGCTACTGTTTTAATTTTAATTTTAGTTTTAATTTTATATTTTAGAAAAATAAAGTATCATTCCCAGTTACTGTTTTTATTTTAATTTTAGTTTTAATTTTAATAAAAAAAAAAAAGAATAAAAAGAAAAATAGATCAGAATAGTGGGTTCACTTTATAAACCAACATTGTGTTCAAAAGGGATATTTTAATAACCTCAATCAAGAAATGAAATAAAATAAAAACGAAAAATTAAAACATAGCAAGAAACAGCACATCTGTACTGCACTTAAAACATAAAATTAAAACTAAAACTTATAAATTAAAACAGTAGCTGGGTAATGATACTTTAAATTGACAGAGAAACCGTTAAACATTTGTTAATATATGTTTTAATTCCATGGCTACTGCTATACTTTTGCGATGATTTACGTCATTTTTCTAATTTCTGAGGTTACAAGGCAATTAAAATTATTTTGCTTATTGATTCAGGTGTAGAATTTTAAGCTCTACAACTATTATTTGAAGCTTTTTTACCTTAATTAATTAGAGAAGCAGGAAATTAACTTTTTATGTTAAATCCCTAATGTTCTCTTGTTCGAGTCACCACACTGTATATTTTGATTAAATAAGAAATTTTTTAGTTAAACATTGAATATGTTTGTAAGATTACAACAGTTGTAACAATATGCTGAGTAGTGAATTTCTAGGAAGTATTTTGACCGATATTCCCAATGAGAGAAACCACATACGATAAGACTGATATGCATTTCACAATGTGAATGTGACCCTGAAATGCTGCTAGGCACTATGAAGTATGAAGCATTGACATCAACAGTAAACACTTCTGTGACTCACTGGTTTTACTACCGTCTGGTTTCACAATATTTATACCGAACTCATTTACTTCATTTTAGTGGAAATTAAATTAAGAAAACATTCCATTTCACAAAAAATACTATATTGCACAACGAATTTCATAATTGTCACTTTATTTGTGAAAAAGTCTGTCGAATAGAATTTTCAACAATGAGGAAGTTTAGTGTGATTGAAATTACATGTGAAATATTTTTTTTTCGAGATTGATACTAAAGTACACGATATCACTCCGCGAAGTTAGCCAAATAAAAACAGACAGCCTACTTCATTTTGTGAATATTGAGAAACAAGTTAATATTCATGTCAAAATGTTTGTTATTGTCAATATATTTTTTTAGTAGGATAGGGATTTAAATGCGAGAAGTGAAAAAAATAATTTTTATATACCTAATACCACGGTTGTGACATTATTTACCAGCGCCTTATGTTCATCGGTTAGGCTAGGTCAATAATGATAGTCTTCTCAACCTTGGTGTATAACACTATTAATCGGAAATATATGTATAATTTTAATTTAAAATATAATGGAAAGTTAAAATTATGTCCCCGTTCCAATTTATTTGTAATAATTTATTTCCAACAATTTTGTGTGAAATTATCTATTCAGCGAATTCAGTGTTAAATGTGACAGTTTGTTGTCATGGCAATATAATTTGTTTTCTAAATATATGCTATTTGTTCTTTCGCGATAAATTTCATTATCATTCCACACATTGTAAATTTTCTTGTCTAACCTAAAATTGAAGACGTTGCTAACGATGTATAAAGATTTTTGAATATTGGAACGGCTCCAAGTATTATCAATTTCCTGTTCAAATAAGGATAGTTTTTTTGTAAACGTGTCCTTAATACGTTTCTTTTCCTTTTCTAGAATGGTTATTTCCGCAAACATGAAATGAATTACTCTTTGAGAGATGTTTAGTAGTAGTAGGTTTTTCCAAGTTTAATATTTGACCTATATAATAACCACATACTATAGTGTTTATTACTTTAATAGAGTTCTAAACTATTGTCGAAATATTACTATTTTGATTTTGAAAAAGAATATGAAAAAACTGGCAGTGTCAAAATTTTACTAAAAGCTCTTGTTTTTATTACGAAATAGTTATTTGTATCACTGGTCCAGAAACTAAACTTTTGCGAGAGCGAGCTTATTTTGACAAGCTGAAAGCGAGGCCTGCAAATAATGCGAGATTTCGCAAGAGTTTCTGGGCGTGTGATATACAAGATTTTTGCGCCGATGACACTTTTAATTTATTAAAGAAACATTGGCTCGTATTACGAGCTCACTTTTATAATAAAATCGCGATTTTAACGCCCACTTTTACATCATAATTTTATGTAAAATTGAATGTTAAAATCACGATATTATTATAAAATTGAGTTAGTTCGCTTTTATAATAAAATCGCGATTTTAACGTTCGTTTTTACAAAAGATTTTGATGTAAACGTGAGCGTTAAAATCGCGATTTTATTATAAAAGTGAGCTCGTAATACGGGCCATTATTACTACTTAAAATTTTATACACTATAGGTTTTTATAACAGTTACATTTTCGGTTCACATGGATATATAAACAATTCGCTTGTTTTACTCAAAAAATTTAGTGACATTTGTTCTAACCTAAAAAATAAAACGAACGTGAATTGATATATTTCAACAATTAACGTAACCATAATCATACAAGACGAGTATAATATGAATAATAAATCAAAAATAGTTACTTTAATTAACGTTTTACATTTCCAATAAAATTAAATTAAAAGTTTTGATAGAATGGAATGCTAAAATATTTAAGTTGGCATTCCAGAGATTTCCTAGACTATTTTGAGTTCTGTAATACTAGTCATAATGGGACGGAGGCACGAAAACATTTTAGCTATACAAATGTTAAAATAACCAATACCCTATAACTAACAGTTTGTTCATCACTGGCGAAGACATGTAACGTCATAGGCCAAAATTTTTACTTTAAAAATAAATTATGTGAAACTTAACACAAAAAGAAAGCACACTGTATTCGTATAGTTCATTTAATATTTTATTTTGTAACACTTTTTAAAACAAAATTGAAATTATATAGATGCAGCCAGCTGACCAGTGTTATTATAATGTAAGACTGTTTTTTTAATACTGTCAGTTTTTGTACTGGCAAAACTTGTTTCCCAGAATAAATTTTGCCAGTATGTAAATGTGACCGTTTTGAGATTTCGCCCTTTTAAATTATTACGCTACTTTTCTTTTAAATTGGATCTTGTTGTCATTACGAGGGTAAAAGAAAAATTTGCTATCTTTTTTACTTCAATCTTCTTTTATAAGGGGTTGCACCTTTAAAAGAAAATTGTGATTAAGTAGTGACTAGAAAAAAATTATTATTTTTTTCTGCTGTGAACTAATCTGTTTTTAATTTTCATTCAGTCATTTGTTCTTTTAAATGTTACAATGCTTATGTAGACATATATAAAACTGAAACATTTTATATTATTAAGTGTAACATATGTACATACATGGATGACTTTATAGCCTTTATAGTTAATTATTAGAACAGTAACTAACTAAAATCCGCAGGCTTTAAATGTTTAAATGCAAGGTAAAGCAACCCAACAATTTACCGTCATTTAATGTATTTAAATCTAGATTAACTATTTCCCACATACTAGATTTCATGCTTAATTTATACAGGCTGTTCATTTTATGTGATACCTATTGTTAACTCGAAAATTGTAAGAGCTACGAAGTCGGTTAAATTAACAAACAATTTCTGTTTTACTATACAATTTTATTATTTTGACTATTTCTATGTTTCAATTCAAAAAACATAATATTATGCAGACTACATTTTTTTTTAAATTTCATCTTCTTGAAACGACCAAGACTGAATAAAGAAATGTTTTTTGCAAATAAATATATCCCTACTATTTAAAATTTTTCGATTAATTATAGTAGCCATATTTCAGGATAGTGAAATAAGACTCATAATTCACTCTTCTCAACCAATAATAGAACCAGAAATTAATTATTCACGTTAATTTTAAACCTGTCTAGTATTGCTGTGGATCTCTCTTCCTAGGCCGTCTGACAGCTGACAGTATAGTCAAATTTTAAGTAGTAATAATATTTCTTTAGTAAATTAAAACTGTCATCGGCATAAAATCATCATAGATTATTTTCAATTTTACTTTACGCAAATAAATATTATAAAAACAAAAATCTTATAGCTGCACGTACTATACGTATATTTACCACAACATCGACATCTGTACAAGCAGAAAATCTTTTTTCAAAGCATCCCTGGTTATAAGAACGTGTGTCTTAAGCTTAACTCTTGGCTACATTATTTCGAAGAATAATTATTATTTAATCAATAGTTACTATTATACATTTTTTGAAAATTAAATTTACATACAGAAGTTAAGAAAATTGTATTAATTTTTCTATTACTTACACATTTTTGTACTTTTATTAATTTATAAGTAGGTCTTATAATAAATATTGGTTTAAAATGCGACAGTACAAGAATTGAAAAAAATCTTGTTATTCTTGCACATTTCTTGCAAAACAATTTCTTGCCTTTTCTTGCTTTGAATTTTGTAGATCTTGTCTTGTTCTTGTCTTGCTTTTTTGCAAGATTGACGCTAGACCAAGAAAAATGCAAGACACTCGTGAAACACTATTTTGTATATTAAATGAAATTTTGCAATGTCTCCAAAATTTTGAAGCGCCCCCAGACAATTACCTAGTAGATAATCCGGTCCTGAGTACTAGTATACTGTACCCACTAGTACTGCATCTCAATTTGATCTCCCTCAATCAATGAGCACATTTAATTTCCATCCCTGAGTACTAGTGCACAGTACTCACTACTAGTAGGTACTGCATCTCGATTTGATCTGCTCAATCAATGACCACATATAATTTCCATATTGCCCTAGTAGATAGTACTCGAGTAGTACTCACACTAGCACTGGTCTGAGCGGGGCGTGGTAGCACCAGGCGCATATACCGCAGTGTGACGTCAGTGCGTCGGTCGATAGGCCGCCGGCGACGGCGTATCGCGTTCTCCGCTAGTCTCTCGCCAGCTGCCGCCCGAACCGCGGCTAGTGCAGTGAGTGCAGTGCTCTAAGTGTTCACCAGACGGATAGTTAGCCGTAGCCGCTAGCGGATAGGGACAGACAGATCTCAATATGGGAGACGTAAGTTACAAAACACTACCAAAACATCTGTACTTGTTGTAATCAAGAGATATTTCAAACTCAATCCCATAATGTGTTAATACCGTTCCACAAATTTCGGATACGGTCCTTACTTCAACAACTATACTTGTTGTAATCAGGAGATATTTCAAATTCACTTTTATTATATGTACAGTTTTACAAATTTCGGATACGGTCCTGTTAAAGGTTTCAACATATTTCACATACAAATTATTCCAACTTCAACTTCTATACTTGTAATCAGAAGATAGGTATATTTCAAACTCACTTTTATTAAATGTGAATACCATTTTACAAATTTCGAATACGGTCCTGTTAAAGGTTTCAACATATTTCAAATACAAATTATTCTAACTTCAACTTCTGTACTTGTAATCAGAATATATATTTCAAAGTGACTTTTGTAATATGTACCGTTTCACAAATTTCTGATACGGTCCTGTTCAAGGTTTCAACATATTTCAAATACAAATTATTCTTCAACTTCTGTACTTGTAACCAGAAGAGACATTTCAAACTTACTTTTATGGAATCCCGTAATATGTTAATACAGTTTAACAAATTTTGGATACGGTCCTGTTAACTTCCCCTAAACCAGCTTATTTTGAGTTTCAATGTTTCAAATATCTCTTGCAACTTTGCATGGCAAGCACAAGCTTATAGAGCTTCACTTTCAAAACGATGTATTTCATTGTTTCAACCATAAAATAGTGATATCCATCTCGTTTCATAAACTAGGTAGTAGGTACCACATTTATAAGTGTAAAATAGTGTAGAATTTACGAACTAGATGTTTAAACAGTTATATCGTACTAAATTACAAAATGCTTTTCTGTTCATTTCATAATGTACCACTTTACAAGGGATGAAATAGTGTAAAATTTACTCACTAGGTGGTAGACATATTACGTAAGAATTAGGGCGGAATTTACCCTATAGTTGATAGTCATTACATAAGATTAAAAATGGGAAATTACCCCTTTAATCATAGTCAAGTTTTAAATATAAACGTCAGCATAACTAATGACATATACAAGGGATGAAATAGTGTAGAATTTACTCACTAGATGGTAGAGGGTTACATGTTACGTAACAATTAGGGCGGAATTTATCCCATAGACTGTTTAAACAGTAATCATTTTCTCTAATCAAAATTTAAAGAAACATTTCATAATCTATCAACTATCATAAATATACACAAGTCAAATAGTATACAATATTATGTATGAATTAGGGCAAAATGTACCCTATAGATGATGATATACTTATTCTTTACAGCCAGAGATATAAACATGAAATAATATTTTATAAACTGTCACTTTATTTTAGAGATTATACATTAACGCATTACCAAAGATTCAAAATGGGGAAATTATCCCTTTATACATTTACTCCAGTGTAGTTTTGAATATGAAGTTAATGCTTTCCTAATTACTTCATTACTTTTGACATATACAAGGGATGAAATAGTGCAGATTTTATCCACTAGATGGTAAAGAGTTACATGTTATGTAAAAATTAGGGCGGAATATATCTCGTAGGTAAAGATTTAAAGATACAATTATGTGTAACATTTGAAAGAGTTGAAATATTGCGACATGAGGGTTACACATTCTTAAGAATCAAATTACACATTCTTAAGAATCAAAACGAATTAAAATGAATGAAACTGTTTATATTTATTCATTTTGTCCTGTCGTAAAAAATAATAGTTTCTTAGATTCATTTCATATACTATATCAATATCAATCGAAAAGGATTAAATAGTGCAGAATTTACCCACTAGATGGTTGAGGGTTGCACATTACGTAAGATTACTTCATTTGTTACTGTCAAATAAAATAATGCTACGATCTAGAGGTAGACTAATGAATATTTTAGTTTGTGTCGTAATGGTTATGGTAATTAAAAAACTGTAACATTTTAAAGGGCTGAAAGAACCTATCTATATCTATAAAATAATCATGTTCACTTGTATTGTCAGATTTCATAAAACTGGTAGAGATGTATAAATTGTCGAACAAATTTATTGACTTGAAATTTATGTTTATTAAGCCAAAATTGAAGTTTTAAAAGGATATTAATTTTGTAGACTGCTTTATAAAATAAATTCATAATAATTGTAAAGTTTCAACTAGTTACGGTTTATTACTAAAAATCAATTTATGTAGTCTACAAAATGTATCCCTGTTATATTAATTCATGTCACTACGGTTTACGGTTCGTATGATTTGAGCCAAATACGAAAGATGAAATAGGGGAAAATTTATCCGCTAGATGGTATAGGGTTACACATTCTTGTGTAAGATAAATCTATGGGATAATCTCAAGGTTTCATACCAAACCTAATAAAATTTAGTCGATATTCATATATGTTCTTTCATGTTTATTTTAAACAAATAAAAAGTAATCATAAGTTTTGTAACATTTTATTTTTAAAGCATTCATTTTTAATAATACTGACAGTATTATATTTTTTTCACGACATGCATAGAAAGCTCTACTTTCTCCTCCATTGAGAAATATTACTTTTCCCTCTCTAGACAGGAAAATGTATAATGTTCTAATTGAATGAAATATTGAAAAAAAATATTAATTTTTATTTAATAATGATATTCTTTTAAAAATATAGGGCAATTATGGCGTGTTATTTTCTTTTTTCACATTATTTCACAATTTGACAACTTGAACTTGAATTGGCATATTAGCAATATTGTAATAATTACACTGCTAAACGTCAAAGTTTACATAACCTAATTTTGTAGCTTATCATGTTGCTGCGCTATTTCGTCCGAATAAATCAATTTTTGAAACATGTCGTGCAGAAAATGTGTGTAACTCGAAAGGAAAGCACTTTTTCCACTCTCACTCGAATGCCGAGTGTCAAACTCGAAGTCGACTGGTAAAAAGAAACTACTACATGTGTCAAATGTGGTGCAAGATAATAACTTAAACTTAAAAATAAATTGCAAACTGCAAGGTTATAATTTCAACTTATATTGATATATGTTTATTATGTTTAACCATTTTGACAGTATCCATTTCTGCAACGGTAATAAAACTAAATATAAATTCATATTTATTATTTCAAATACGAAAAATTGTAAATTTCCAATATAGATAAACAAAATAATTATTAAACTATATACATATAAATGATGGGAAAAATGAAAAAGTCGTAATGATTTCCTTTGAAAAATTAAAAATTATTTTCAATGTCTTCTAATTTACAACATGTGACTTAACTATTTTATCGTTCACATAGTAGGTTATTAAATTAATAGTCGTAAATAACTAAAATAAAATTGATTGTTATAATAAAAAAAATATTGCACAATTGTGAGTAATTCATTGAAAAAAAGTTTTAAAACAATTATTACTTTTATGTAAAAGAAAACTCACAATAAATTAATAATTAGTAATTTATTAAATAAACTATTAACCAACTTCAATATTTTAATATGTCAGCCAGTACGGTTGTGTGGTCGTGGCGTGTCTTGTCTGATCGTGTAGATAAGCAACATAGCCCGCCCTGTCCATTTGGATGGGTTGCCGCACAACGGCTCGGTGTGTGCTGGCCTTGCAGAGACTGCAGGCTGACAACCTGCATCGCTAAAATGCAAGTAAAACATGTCACGAAACAAGTACTTCAGGTACTTGAGGCCTTGTTCCATATAGGAATGTTGTGCCACTGATGATGATGAATATTTTAATATTATTACAAATTTGTTATATCTTGTAAAACTTTTTAATTTATGATTGCATATTTGTGTTCATTTATACACAACAATCCTTGACACTAAAAGCGTTATATTTTTATAGACAACAAAAATAAACCACAAATCTTATACTAATTTATCTATATTTACTTTGATTTAGGATCATTTGACAAAGTAATCTTATAAGATATAAGTGTATTTGTAATATTACGTCAATTTCAAATATAAATTTAAATTACAGAATTCATTTCAGTAAATATTTGATGAAAGTAGAATTCAGCAAAGCGTGTAAAATATTCCAGGTCCCATACATTTTTATATCCAATTCCAGTAAAAGCTACTGAAATTGCTGAAAATGTCCATTACTGTGTTTTATGTGCGGCTTTATGCTTTTGACTGAAAACTGGGCGTGTAACAATCGATACGTTACATTTCAGCTTTCAGATTCTCTTCGTTGTGACCTAGTAAACATAATTCACATTTAAACCGATATACATCCGTCAGAAAATAAACTGCTATTTAAAAAATAAATCATTTAATATACAGTCGTACATGGAACAATAAAAATAGTATATTGTGTTATTAAGAGTAAAAGTGATACTTTATGTGGCGAGCGTGGAACTTTTACTCTGAATGACACATTCAATTTTTTCTTCAAACGCAAATATTTAAAAAATAATTTAGTACTTGACGTTCAATTTATAGGTTATTATTTTAAATCTGTCAGTTGTTGGGTTGTGGTAACTTTTTTATTAGGTTACTTATTTTTATAGTGACATTTAGGGCGATATTACATGTTTCTATTGAACAAGTTATTTCTAATTGGTTGATTCTACATAGTTCCTAGGGATACTTATTTATTTTACTATTCTGGCGGTGTAAAAGTAAAAATTTCTACTTCGGCGTCATAGAAATTAAACTTCAACCTTGTGAATTTCGTCACAAAAGATGTCTCTTTTATGATGTTTGAAGAAAAATAAATTTATAAAAGTTAATTAAGTGAGAGAAACAAAAATTAATTATTAGAAATCTGACATCAACAAATGTAATTGTTTAAACAAGTGAATTCATGGCATACTTACAGTGTATAATGAATAAAAAGTGTTATAAAGAAACACAAAAATTCCTAAAATTTTTTATAAACATATAGAATATTACATTAAAATACATACAGTTGTATATCATTACGCGAAAATGGAACACCCAGTAGAAAAACTTGTTTTAATGTTGACAAATTTATGTCTATTACTATGCAAAAGCAAAAAAATGGCAGTTTTTATTTTAGCAAATTAATTCTATGAACCAATTTAAATAATGAAAAAGATAGTCGTTGCTTGTAAATCAAGCTTTAATTTTTTTCTCCGTATGGCATCAAAGGTACATTTAAAATATAATAAAAGTTTTATATAAAGAAAATTTTCCTTTTCCTTATAATAAAAAAGTTAAGAGGGGGTTTGTGTACAGATAAATCTGTATGTACGTTATACGATAAAAATAACAACAGTAAACTATCACTTATGGTTGGTCAATATTTACCAAAAGTTGATGATTATATAACACTTTCCCGTATGTATCAGTAAAAAATATGTGTACTGTAATCAGTTATTTATTTACTTATTACTAACTACTTATATTCAGTTTAAAATTAATACAAATCAGTTCAAATACTGAAATACTTAATCTTGAGTCAATTGTTTAAAATGATGCCACATTTAGCAAAATTGTATAATGATTAGATAAACATATCTGTCATCGAAGATAAAATCAGTAAATATATTTATCAGACGGTTGTGTTTCATGTTATAAGATTTGATTTGGTTAAATAAAATAGGCTATTAATAAAATACATATATCTAATACTTTTCTATAAATAATTTTGATAATATTTTGTCGACAGATCACAGCTAAAGATATGTTTCTATTAAAAAGTCTCTCAAAAGCAAATCAACATAGCTGTGGAAACTATTTTGACAGCATATGTGATATTTGCAAAGTTTCTTTAGTTTTAATTTTTTTTATACGATATTGCTCCTGTATTTTTATATAAAAAATTGTTAGTATTTACAAAATTTAGGGAATTTTTGTGTTAGTACATAATACTAATGTGACATTTGATATTCAATTGTTTGAACTCTAACCTATTTTTTTTAATGTGAACTGTCTGTGACTTGTTACTCTTTTTCTGTTTAGTATTATAAGTTTAAAATAAAATTCTATGAAATGTTTTACATTCGTTTGTTTATTAACAAAGTTTGACATTTCATATTTTTTGACAGAGTATTACCAACCTTAAAAAATTGTGCTCGTTTAGCAATCGAATGAGTTTTTGGTTTGGGTTCTGTTGTAGATAACTAAAGAAGATAAAAATATTAAGTACTGTGCTGTAATAAGCATTGGACATTTATTTAAAAGTTAATAATTCCTGCGACAAAGGTATTGATTGGAAATTGGAACCTAAACTTATTGAAACCATCGCTTAGCAACCAGCTATTGATCTTGGAGAATCGATGCTAACTTGTTTTTAAAGCTTGACTAAAATTTTAGAATTATCTACAATATATATCACTTATATTTTACCAGTTTATCAACAGGAAATCATTAATCAAACAAATATTAACTCATTTGTTTTTGCAAGATTATTGCTTATTTTAATTGGCCAGTCAACTGAACGTTTGAGTGCATGATATTTTGTGTATGATGTTATTTTTAAGACACTCTAGAATATGAATTGGGTTACCTTGTCAATACTATATGTTATTTTTATTATGGTGAACGCTCCAAAATATCTTTCAACGGTGCAAAGATATTTTTAGTTTAATTATTATATATTTTTTAATAACAGGTAATGTAAATACTATACTTAGAAAAGTGCATGATATAGTACGTCCAAATATTGTAGGAGTGAGCGTGTTCATTGAAAAACAGACCATGACAAATCAGATTTTCCTTATACAAACGTTACCTATTTATTTATTATTTATTAATTATTCCAAATACTCATTCAAGAAAAATAATTATAAAGCTATAATTTAAGTATTTTTGCTCTAGAGGTTATTATGACAAATTCAGAAACAATTGCAACGTTTTGAACTGTCAAACTTAAATAATATTTTTTCTACGACCATTCACATATTTGCTTGTTGTATGTTTGTTATTGCTATAGATACATAGTATATTGTAAACACATTTTCATATCTCACGGTAAAACCATAAACAACGTGAAATATAAATTCATATCTATCAGTTCTGTCAAAAATAGTATTTTTTAATTTTTGTTTTGCTCGGAATATTCATTTCAAATGAGTAGCATTGTATGTTTATTTATACAACATACTATTGTATTATTATAACTTTATAATTGATTTTTTCGTTGAAATGAGGGTCTGGAATAATTATTTTACATGATTTAGATGCAGAATTTAAATTTCAACAACTTTTAAATGAAGTACTAAAATAAATAAGAAACATTTGCTCGACGAAAAACTAACTTGGACTGTTTTTCGATTAACACCAGCCTACTTTACATTTTACTATTTCGTAATGTAAACATTTACTGACATTGGACTTCCCAATTTGAAGTTCACAGAAAAATTCTGACTGCCTTCCAAAAAAGGAACATTTAAAACCTGTTCCTAATTAAGTGTCAAAGATAGTGAAAATTCCATTGATCGACCTTAAAAACATATGTTAATTTATTCCAGTTAGCCAGTAAAAAGTTCACATATGACATTTCCCAACACATTTTTATTTTGTAATTGGTAAACTGTAAACTGTATAGTCCATGCACCGAAGCATGAAGGAATGAACTTTTTATCGTTTTCAGTTTTTTGTTAACCTTGTAATAATTTTTCAGTGTCAAGAGAAAATTAAGGACATTGTTACACAGGAAATATTTCTAAATTATTTTGACACCCTTTGGTTATCCCACCTAAATTTTATATAACTAGATGAATCAAAAAAGAATTGGTAACCTTGTGTCTTCAACAATTAACTCTTTTCAAATCAAATTACACAACGTTTACAAATCTATTGATTAAATTGTTATTTTATTGAAGTGATGTCCTTGTTTATCTAGGTCGTTTGTTACCTTTATCACTAAAGAAATTAGTGTTTTTTTTTTTGTTAATTCTTTTATTTTCAAATTTATGCAACCATACTTCATTGTTTGATAATGTATCTTTGGATAGAATACCGTTTTTGTATTTATTTACATAATCACATATCATTAAAGAAAAATGTTTATTTAATTAATTATTTATTACTTTTGCACATTGATAACTGGAATTCTTAGAACAATTACAGTAATTTATGCAGACATGTTGCATAATTTTTTATCCTGATTAATGAGGGTTTCTACCATTTTTTTATAATTTAATTTTAAAGTATGAGGTACACTAAGACTTGGTGAATATCCGAAAAAAAAATTTATATTAATAAGCGAGTTACAGACTTCCAAAGTTTGAAATAATCAATGCGACGTCATAAATATGTATTTTCTTGTCAAACTGTTTTTAAAGTATATATTGTTTCTACATTATATTGATAAAAAATAAATTAATATTACAATACATTATAAGTCTACATTCTTAAAATTGCACGTGTAGGTAATTAAATTAAATTAAGTTTAAAAATTATGTATTCAAATAAAAACTGTTTGAAAAAAGCAGTGGCGTTAATGATGCAAACTTAACAAATTACACATAAACAGGTAATTTTTGCACTAATCTCGTAAATAATACTGACACAGATGTAATAAAAGTTAATATTTGACACAAATTCATCTAATAACACTTTAAAAGTACACAACTGATGTTTACTGTGACTCAAGGTCACGCTCGTTGTGTTCTTCAAGCTCATTCGTCGGACTTAATGGCGAGATTTTTCACTTGATAATCAAAACATTTGCGGTCCTTTTAAGTCTCCAATCAAAATATTGATGCAATTCATATAGGTGACATTACGCTACAAAAAAAGCCCCCGTATTTCAGAAGTTTTTTTTTCTTTATTAATATTCATTATCATGCATATTCTTTATATTCTATCTATCTAAATTCGATTGAGCTTTTATAGAAACCCCCATTATAATTTGGGAAACTTTTTTACCGACTACTGATTTTCTTGTCAAAATGACACTATGTAATCTTTTTTAAAGGACATTAATCAAATTTTGTGTACATTTCATTATTTAGTGTTTATAAATGTTTGATTTTACAATAAAGGTAAGCAAGAAAATGGACATTAAGTATAACCAGAAAAATCTCGTTTCAATAAGGTTAATAAAAGAACGGATATAACAATAACGTATTCATTTCGTAACATTGGCAAAGTATTCAATTCATATTCTAGACACGGCGCATGTGTATGCTGTGTTATTCAACTTTGGATGAGTGGGTTTGAAATAATGTATGCAGGTTTGTTACACGTGATTTTTATGAAAGATTTTTTGTGTGACGTGTGATTAAGCATCATCTAGCAAGGCTTGCCATTGATGTTTCAGCATGGTCGTTCGGACTCTTACCGAGTGGCTACAATCTCCCCGACGTTCGATGACAACAAAACTGCTGATGGTAGAGCAAAGGTACACCACACAATACATTTGCACTTACTCTGTACAGGAACACGCTTAACACTACAATGCAACTTCAAACTTCACTCTTACAGGGTCTTCTGGGAGCTGTTAATCTCTTAATCATTTCATGTTCATTTCTTACTAAATTCTAAATTCACTCTCATTTAATAAGTCTTTCTCGGATGTGTCTGTTTTGTAAACCACAATGTGGTTGCAAAATAGATTCCGTCTTTCTTCAAGTAATAGGTATGGTATCTATTTGGCACGAAAGGTATATTAACAAATTTGAAAAGCGATTTTTTTGCATGATAATATAGGTGCATGCTATTTCTACTTACTGTTACTATAAGGGAACTGTATTTCTTCTAATAATAATGTACTTTATCATTACTAATTGAATTGTTTATTTTAGTCACGCAGAAAAATAAAAAAGGCAAGAAAAGCAAACGAGTTAGATGACTTGAAACAAGAATTGGATATTGATTACCACAAAATCACTCCAGAGGAACTATATCAAAGGTTTAGCACACATCCCGAAAATGTAAGTAAACAATATAGGTACTCCACAATATATTACAACTGTTTTTACGTACAAAAGTTTACAACGTATAATACTATTAATTGTTGAATCATTGTACGGCTCTAAACAGAATTGATCTGATTTAAATCAAAAATAAAAAAAATCAAATTATAATGAACATTTATTTATTTGCTACAAAACTATTAATAACAACAAAAATAAGTTTTATATTTAATAATATCTTAAAATGAAAGAAAAAATCCTTTGTTACTCTTCCTAGTTTTATTCAGATGAATAGTTTTGGTTTCATTACAGATTTCGTTTTTGTTTATAAATTAAAATATTAATATTGCTTTCAAAACAATTAGAAAGTGCTGTTCAATGATTCTTTATTTTTTTAAGTAAATCATGATTTTTGCCATTCCTGGTTCTAAATGTTATAAACTTTACTGTTTTAAGTGTAGTAACTACCATGTATGCCTAGTCTTCATTAAGTATTCAATGCTCTTATTAAGAGGATATACTTGGAAATGAGGCTAAGACATGTGAAAAATTTATTTATTTATGAGCCTGGAGCTTAATTGATAGAGGACAAGGACAACCCGACGTTACGTTAGAATATCATGGAGACGCTAAAATTGTAAAATGTTATGTTAAAAAAAGAGCAAAATTTAAATTTGATATCTGTTTAAAGTTTCCCGCCTTTTTTCTGTGGTTCAATAAACTTATTCCATTTGCCACTGGATCAGATCTAATTTCAATTTTTGAACCCAAATCACATATTTTTCATTTGACTCAATCAGTTTAGCTCCTCCCACACAATGTGTACTGATTTAAGTAATCGAAGTGATCCACTCACCGAGATAGATCAAAAAGTTCAGATCCAAAATCTAACTGATTTGAGCTGATCTGATTCAACTGGCAAAAGGAATAATGTCGGTCACCTCGAATAAGCAATGCTGCGTTTTTAGTTTTTATCTGAAATTTTTGTACGACGGATTTTTTAACGTTATCTAAATCTATTATAGGCATATACTTTGTATAAGCAAAAACTATAAATGCAGTACATGAAACGTCATTAAAATTAGAAAGTAAAAGGGTAGTTAAAATTGATGACGTTTGATTTGACGCAACGTCGTTGCTTATTCGAGGCGACTATACTTCTAAACGATCGCAGTGCTGACGTTGCTAATTTATTTAAAGCTAGTTTTGTTTAAGATAGTAGTAGTAACTAAAAATTTTGAGACCGGTCTTTTATTGTTTCCCGAACAGTATATGTATGAGGAGGGTGAAATTTTCTAAATGATTTGAATATTTAATCTGCTTGAACAGAAATAAATTAAGTATGTTTCCGTAGGGTCTCAGCCACGCGAAAGCCAAAGAAAACCTGGAACGCGATGGCCCCAACGCTCTCACTCCACCGAAGACAACGCCCGAATGGGTGAAGTTCTGCAAGAACTTGTTCGGAGGCTTCGCGCTCCTGCTGTGGATTGGAGCCATCCTCTGTTTCATCGCCTATTCCATCCAGGCCAGCACAGTGGAAGAACCCGCCGATGATAACTTGTACTTAGGTATCGTCTTGGCGGCTGTCGTCATTGTCACAGGTAAGGAACAATTCAAAATAAAATACTTTTCCTCTACTTGGAATTTACGTAACCTTCACATTACAATGAAAACATTGTTTATTGTCTAAGTTTTTCTACGAAATGCAAAATTCCACTATATATAAATATTCATTTTATTTCTGGGAAATATAATAAAAAAACAATTTTTTAAAATTGTTGAATATATTCTGGACTAAATTTTGAAATACACGTAGCAAGATAAAAAGATATAGTGACACGCTCTCTTTCAAGTTCTAATCTGTAATGAAGTCTTGCACAATTTTTCATTTTTAGCTTTACTCAATAGAATAATAAAGAATAATATACCCATATTTTTTGTTTTTCCCCAAATTTTAATCATGGAAACAACTGCTATGAAAAATTATATCCTACTAAAAGTGACATCACTTCCCCCTTATCCGGTGATGTATCAAGGTTCTTACCCAACTTCATTTCGTTTTAATCGTCAAGTTTAATGTTTTAACTTCCAAACTGATAAATTGAATAATCTTTTACAAATATAGTGGAACACAAAAACCTTACAACGCTTTAAATTAGAGACTGTCCACTTTACCTAGTATCAAACGCGCCAAACCACAATATTTGGGATCTGGTATCCACACATAGATAAGTTCACACTAGAATCGACGGACGTCACAATTTTTGCTACTTTTTTTAGTATGATACAACGATATTATATAATATAAAATGTAAATAAAAAAAGAATTACGTCATATATAGCAACAAATTAGACATTGTGGGTTCAATTTAAAGAAATAAAAAGGTTCCCTTAAATTTTTTTTGCAAGATCTCATTCTATTCCCTTTTTCTTAAGTTCCAAAGTATTTGTTAGGTAACAGTGGTTTATTTTTTTAACGCGCTTCGACTAGATCTGACTGGAGCCTGAAAATTGAGCTTCAAATCCCAGTGTCGCCAATATTTAAATACAGCTGTGTCCGAATAGTTTGGAACCTACTATAAACTGTAGGTCCCTTGCTGAGACTATAAACTAACAACTTCTGTCATAATATTCTAGTAAATTTTTCGAAATACGCATGGAATTCTCATTTCAATTTGCCCAATGTTCCATAATGGAGTGATGGGATTACTTTTTAGTTGTAAAATTATTCGAATAAAAAAACTGGCCGAATATTACTAACAAAACACTAAAACTTGTTTACCACAATTTGTTTGTTGTTCTTTTATTATATGTTTTTTTAATGATTGTTTTCCTGTGCAGGTATTTTCTCGTACTACCAAGAAAGCAAGAGCTCGAAGATTATGGAATCCTTCAAGAACATGGTGCCCCAATTCGCCACCGTGATTCGTGAGGGTGAGAAACTCACGCTCCGAGCTGAAGACTTGGTGTTGGGTGACGTAGTCGAAGTCAAATTCGGCGACCGTATCCCAGCCGATATTCGTATTATTGAATCCCGAGGCTTCAAAGTCGACAACTCTTCCCTGACCGGTGAATCTGAACCTCAGAACCGCTCTCCGGACTTCACGCACGAAAATCCTTTGGAAACTCGTAACTTGGCTTTCTTCTCGACCAACGCTGTGGAAGGCACAGCCAAGGGAGTGGTTATCAGCTGTGGTGACAACACTGTAATGGGCAGAATCGCTGGTCTCGCGTCGGGATTGGACACTGGAGAGACTCCAATCGCCAAGGAAATCCACCATTTCATCCATTTGATCACTGGAGTAGCTGTCTTCTTGGGAGTTACATTCTTCGTTATTGCCTTCATCTTAGGTTATCACTGGCTTGACGCTGTCATCTTCTTGATTGGTATTATTGTCGCCAACGTACCTGAAGGTCTGTTAGCTACTGTGACTGTATGTTTGACACTTACCGCTAAGAGAATGGCCAGCAAGAACTGCTTGGTGAAGAACTTGGAAGCCGTAGAAACTTTAGGATCAACCAGCACAATCTGCTCTGACAAAACTGGAACTTTGACTCAAAACAGAATGACTGTCGCTCACATGTGGTTCGATAACCAAATCATTGAGGCAGATACCACTGAAGATCAATCCGGTGTTCAATACGACAGAACCAGCCCAGGATTCAAAGCTCTGGCTCGCATCGCCACTCTGTGCAACCGCGCTGAATTCAAAGGAGGTCAGGAAGGAGTTCCAATCCTCAAGAAGGAAGTTAACGGTGACGCTTCTGAAGCTGCTTTGTTGAAATGTATGGAACTTGCTCTTGGAGATGTCATGTCCATCAGAAAGAAGAACAAGAAAGTCTGTGAAATTCCCTTCAACTCTACAAACAAATACCAAGTTTCTGTTCACGAAAATGAAGATCCTAATGATCCTCGTCACGTATTGGTGATGAAGGGCGCTCCCGAGAGAATTTTGGAACGTTGCAGCACTATTTTCATCGGTGGAAAGGAAAAAGTTTTGGACGAAGAGATGAAAGAAGCATTTAACAACGCATATCTTGAGCTTGGCGGTCTTGGTGAACGTGTGTTAGGATTCTGTGATTTCATGCTCCCATCTGACAAATACCCCATCGGCTTCAAATTCGACAGCGACGACGCCAACTTCCCATTAGACGGACTGCGTTTCGTAGGCTTGATGTCCATGATTGATCCTCCACGTGCCGCCGTTCCAGACGCCGTTGCCAAGTGCCGTAGCGCTGGTATCAAAGTCATCATGGTCACCGGTGATCACCCGATTACTGCCAAGGCTATCGCCAAGTCTGTCGGCATCATCTCCGAAGGAAATGAAACTGTGGAAGACATTGCTCAAAGGTTGAACATCCCCGTGTCTGAAGTTAATCCAAGGGAAGCCAAAGCCGCTGTTGTGCACGGAAGCGACCTCAGAGATCTGTCTTCTGACCAGCTGGATGATATCTTGAGATACCACACTGAAATTGTGTTCGCTAGGACATCACCGCAACAGAAACTCATCATTGTGGAAGGTTGCCAACGAATGGGTGCCATCGTAGCTGTAACTGGTGAGTTATAATTCACTTCTATTATGCTTAAGTCATTATTTAATATTTTTTAATATAAATCGTTAAAGATTGCAGTTAAAAAAATGATTTGCATAAAAAAAGCGCAAATTATTATGTTGTTTTTAAATATCATAGATCTGTTCCAACTAAATATTTCTGACGGTTTGTGATTAGTTCATCTATGATTTACACATGCGCGAGCAATGTGAAGTACCGGATCATATTTGTTGAAACTAATTTGTTGACTGATTCTGAAACTTCAGTAATGACTACTGTCAGTTGCAGTAGGTTAATTTGTACTTGAAAATAAATTCTTCTAAATCGCTCATTTTCAAGCTAAATATGATTCTAAAGTTATATAAATCACAAGCTCTGACTAAAAATTCATGTTTCTTCCAACTTCTTCAACCTTTTTTTTTTCATTTTAATGTACATGTCTTTTATATCATTTAACAGTACTAAAGACAACTTTGAGCCCTATATAAAAATTGAAAGTTCGTATGAATATCTCCAAAAGTGATCAAGCTACAAAAATATTGAGGACCGCTGACAATTCCTCTTAATAAAATGTACAAACTAGAAATTTGTATGAATTAAAACAACAAAATTATATCAAAAAGTAAATGTCAAAATTAGTTTTTTTGCTCATAGCTAGTGAGCTACTCATTTTTTCGTGAAATACATTATGGAAATGTCCAATTAATGCGGCAACTTTGCCCCAATTTAGCCTATTCTGTATGGCTTTTCCATTTTTTGATCTTATAAAAAATAGAGTATATTTTTTTGTCTACATTTACTTGATTCAGAACCTGAATTAGTTATTTACAGTGATAAAATCTTATCAATCGAAGTAGAACTGATTAATTTGTCGGGTTGTAGACCTCTAATTTATAAATTACGAGGGTAGAAGTATTTCAATATGTCATAAGCTGTTTGTACAAACAAAAAAGAGGTAACAATGGAAAAACACAGCGTTATAGAAAATAGTGTGTTCTAAAAACACTCTGACCTGGCAATAATATTAATCATATAACAACAAACAATAAATATTACAAACTAGAGAAGCAACAAACACGAAAAAAAAAACTAAAAAACAAATAGAATTAGAGATCTGACAGGACTCGATGTATGTAGGCCAGTCAGTAACTGACTTATCTCTTTTAGTACTGCGCAAGTGCTCATTGATTTGTTTGTCATGTAGGTGATGGTGTAAACGACTCCCCCGCTTTGAAGAAAGCCGACATTGGTGTAGCTATGGGTATCGCCGGCTCTGACGTGTCCAAGCAAGCCGCTGACATGATCCTGTTGGATGACAACTTCGCCTCCATTGTAACTGGTGTGGAGGAAGGCCGTCTTATCTTCGACAACTTGAAGAAATCCATCGCGTACACTCTGACTTCCAACATTCCCGAGATCTCGCCCTTCTTGGCCTTCATCCTGATGGACGTGCCTCTTCCCCTGGGAACTGTGACTATCCTGTGCATTGACTTGGGAACGGACATGGTAAGTGCGGACTTGAGCGACCTTTCCCTGAAACCCACGTTGGCCGCTGCTCTCAACGAAAACTAGAGTTTGAGTGGCCGATAGTATAAACGTAGGTCAACTCTTGATCTTAGTTTACAGAAGTTGACTGACTGAAGTTTTAACTGATAGTTAATTTGAACGACTAATTTTGCTCGTTCAAAGTCAAGTTCATCTAAACTGACGTTTGAAAATGTCACGATTTAACTTTTTATTGATAATTTCATTTTGGTAAAGCGTATTACTTTACTGTACTATTAAAATATTAAATTTTGATTCATCAAGTTCAGATAGTGATGAAGATCAAGATATGCATTTTATACGTCCCCGCGTATTTCGCGATAGAAACAATCCAGTTGAAGTTTATGGCAGAATTTAAATTAAAATTTCGATTTATCAAGAAGTACACAATTAGAATCAGTTATTGCTACAAATTTAATTACATTTAATTAAATATACCTATCTACTTTAATTTTTTTTTGTACAACTTGATTGAAAAATATATAAATAGGCAAGCTTATGAAAAAATTCGTTTCACCTACATAACTATGTGTCTGGTTGCATTTGGGTTAATATCAGACGTTTCTCTCAAATATTATAAAAAAAGAGTAAACGTGAAATCATTAATAATACAAATTAGTTCTATTTTAAAATATAACAATGAATTATTGAAAGAACCATTTTAATAGATACCAAAAACTTCAGTAAATATGTAAAACATCTTTATTTATCTGATATTTTGTCTGTTTAATTCCGCAAAGTAGTTCATGGAATTATGAACGAGATGGCTCTGTCGAATCTGATTCCAAAACAGCGGTACGCAAAAACATACAGGCTTGCCTATCTTTATATTTTTCAATCAACGGTTGAACTAAATTTTTGGAAGTTTTATACTACATATATCATTTTAACTGAAGTTCAAATAATGAACCTAGTTCAGTTGACTACAGTTGAGGGTAAGATTTGACTGAGCTTTATACTATCGGGCATTAGAGATGTAAATGTAATAGAGATGATTGTTGAGAACAGCGAGCTAATAATAACCCTCGCGAAGGCCGAGTTACTTTCAGGGGATTGTGTCTAGCCCCGCCACTTAATGCTGTACCCAATGTGAACAGATTGTATAGATTAAGACTGTGCTCAGGTGCCAGCTATCTCGCTCGCGTACGAAAAGGCAGAGTCCGATATAATGAAGCGACAACCGCGTAACCCGTACACAGATAAATTAGTTAACGAAAGGTAAACACTACCACCGGGCATGTTGGACTCTACGTTTTACTTGTCTGTCTTTCTCTTGTGCACACTTCAGCCGAGCGGAGCATTTGCAACCCAACGCAGAGTAGAGGTTGAGTTACAAGTGCTCCGCGAGGCCTGATTGCGACTGCATTAGTTAAGTCCAGTATGACTAGTTTTTATTCGGTCCGTTGACCAAAGGTACGTGCTCGAAATTCTTTCTATCTTTACTATTAATGAATTGATTTTGTTAATTTGGAGCCGCCAGTCATCACTAGGTAGTGTTTCAGCTATGATCTTTGTAATTAGTAAATTGGCGCGGCGAATCTAGAGATGTAGAGTTGTCACCTAGAGTTTCGCTCGTTCGTTTGATAACGTAGCACTAGCGTAGTGTTGACCTTGCTGTTGTAACAGGTGCCGGCTATTTCGCTAGCTTACGAAGAATCCGAGAGCGACATCATGAAACGCCCGCCCAGGAACCCGTTCACAGACAGTTTGGTGAACACGAGGTTACTACCTTTATTACTAGAGCGGGAATAACTGAATACTAACCTTGTGTTGTGTCATGTGTGATGTACTAACTTGTTTACAAACAGCTAAGCGGTGATGGTGCTACACTAACAACTTACTTCTAGCCAGAGATCTCTCTTGTTATAATTTAAGGCTTGGCCAAACATAATGTACCGGTAGATGATGAACTAGAGTACATTATGGCTGGTTAGTATCAAGGCGTTTAGGTTTTATGCCAGAACCAAACAACACACACAAATACACTCTCCCTGAAATCCCAAGCCACGGCCGTGAATCTAGATAGCGCAAGCAATAGAGAAGTTTCTGTTGGCTTTGTTAGAGAAGGCCGTGGGTCCCCACCTGAGTCCCAATGTCCGTCCGACGCGCGCGCGTGGCATGTATGTGTCTGCTCCCTCACATTGTGTGTCATCGCAGAACCCACTTGTTTTGTTTGATCGTCTTGTTTGGCCTTTCATTAGGTCCCCGCCATTTCCTTGGCATACGAAGAAGCCGAGTCAGATATCATGAAGCGTCAGCCCAGAAATCCTTTCTTAGATAAACTCGTAAATGAAAGGTAATGGTCTCTGTCTCTCTGTCTCATCTCTCTTGATTCTTTTCTTTATACTTCCGCCTTTGTTTCCGCCTTTCTTCTCGATTTGTTTACGTATTCAGCTCTCGACTGTGCAAGTGATTGTACTTCGTCGTCGATGTTGTCCTGTGTGTGGATGTGGGAGCGCGCACCGAGGTCTTGTATTTGTTTTATTCTTTCGTATCTATCACCCTCCATCCTCATACGGTCATGTCACTTTGTGCTTGTCTCATGTGTCATGCTCTTGCACCGGCGTCCACTGCGGTCAAGGTAAGTGTTGCTTGTTCCCGGCACCTCCTTTCATTCTTGCGCACCGCTTGTATGTCGCGATACCGTTACGACCGACTGTTTTCCTCTTTCCTCTCTGCCTTCTACCTGCTCCATACCACTGCTCGATCGATCACACATCTACAACTCACGCCCTCTTACACGACTGATACCGCTTTCTTTCTTATATCTTGTATACTTATCTCCAAACAAACTACAACACTACTTCTCTATATATTACTAGGAATGCGTGCATGTATTATATTAATACATATCTTAACTCATCTCATACATATAGTAGTGTATTGGTATTCAAGTTATAAAAAGAAAGCCATTCCATTCAATGCATCATTCACTACAACAACTAACTGTTTGAGTATTAGTAGTGAGTAATGTATTGTGAGGTGATCCTCTCCTTCTGGACACTGAACTAAACTCACTGTCTCTTCTAAACTAGACATACTAGACTCTAGCCAGGTACTAAAACCGTTCGCTGCATGTCTCTTTACACTACTAACTCTACTATGTATGCCGCCGGTCACTGTATAGGTGCCTGCTATATCTCTGGCTTATGAGGCCCCGGAATCGGACATAATGAAACGACAGCCCCGTGACCCATATAGGGACAACTTGGTTAACCGCAGGTGGGTCACTGCAAGCTGATGCCGCGAAGGCCTAGAGCACTGTAGCTGCTGCACTGGGTGGCCTTCTGTGTATATAACCCTTCCACGTCTCCTTCATTGCGCTCCGCAACACCACGGGCCTGTTTCACAAAACGGGGCTTATACATTTTATCCTCCACACATGTTATATTGCTTGACATTGTACCTTCAACACTTTCAATCTTGCACACTTTTAATCCGCGAAAATGTTATGTTACACACATTTTATCTTGCAAAACATTTTATCATCCACACATTTTATCTTCCACTCATTTTATATCGCACACATTTTATTTTTTACACATTTTATCTTCAGAAAAATTTAATACTGGATATTTCATCTAATTATAACTATTTTATTTTATTTGCATGGGCAATAAAATGAATGGCAGGTACAATGAGGAAGTTTAGCGTGGTTGAAATTACACATGAAATATCTTTTAGTCGTAAGTACATGGATAATTATAACTCAAAATGTAATTGAAACTTAAAATTATGCTGCCATTATTTATAATTAATGATTTATCTTCGAACCACACTGACGTCACAAGTGAGTTATGCGCTTGCGCAGAAAGGATGATGAGACCTAACTTTTTGAACGTAGGTTGTATTTTGAAGCATTATACCACACGCTTCTCTGTTGCCATGGGAACCCAGCGCGCGCTGGTTAAGATAGACGATACGTTCTCCGCGAGCCACACTGACGTCATTGTTGTATAAAATTTCATTTTATGAGAAATGTAGGCATCTTTGGGTAAAATAAAATGTAGAATATCACTTTTGAGGACAATCTTGATAAAATAAAAAAATACGCTAAACTTCCCCATTACAATGTTTTAAAGATGAAATGTAGGCGAAGATAAAATGTGTGGAAAATAAAATGAATGAAAGATAAAAAGTGTGGATGATAAAATGTACGCAAGATAAAATGTGTGTAAGATAACTTTTCTTCGCGGATTAAAAGTGTGCAAGATCAAATATTTGAAAGATACAATGTCCAGCAATATAACATGTGTGGAGGACAAAATGTATACGCCCCCACAAAACTACAAGTCTAGGCAACGCTTATCAAGTTATAAATTCCATTGGCGTTACCAAGTGATACACTTGTATTACAAGACTTGTAGTTTTGTGAAACATGCCCCTGTATGTCTGGAGTTCAATGGCATGGCCCCTCCATTTCTGTTCTGTTTCTCCGTCCTCATGTTACTCACGCTGTTGAGATCGTGTAAATTGGTACACATGTGTTGTGTGAAGTTTCAATGTCGTACACACAAAGCACTAACAACAATTCACTAAATTCAAAACTCGTATTTCTAAAAATAAAAGTCTGGCTATGACACAAATTTGCTTTTTAGATTTAGAAAATAGGGTAGTATTACCACAAAAATACAAACAATATTCACTAGTCAAATACAGACACTTTAAAATTTACACAGAATTCTTATAATTTAAAGTTTCTGTGTTTTTACCGACCGCCACTTATAAAATGAGGGAAGATTGCAATCAATTTTTTGCACGATCGGTCATTTTTTAATGTTTACCGATTGAATTTTCAAAGAACTGATCGGTAAGGATTTTTTACCGAACAGGGACTCAGTAAGTAAGTGGTAACTTTGGGTATATTCCAGAAATAAGCAATGATAACCAAAACCATAGTGTCGGTTATGGACTTGTTTTAGTCCCGTAATTATTATAACTGTTCGATTATTTTCGTGGAAAACCTCAATGTATTTTGTCAATACGTTTCGTCCATCGTCTTTTATAATTCATTACTTCAATGTTTTGAAAAATTCCTGTATCAAACATAACTTAAATAATTTATATTGTAACTAAATTATGTATTGGCAACATAATGTAAAAAAAATAATCTACCAACAATTCTCAACATCTACCGAAATTCTCCGAACAAATCTCCTAAATTCGTTACATCCGAATGTGGCAACACTGGTTTCACATCTAAAACAGTTTGCACTCAAATTTCAATCGTCAATCGTTTTATAAATGTTTAATTCTACAAATTAATATTAAGTAAATATATGGCCAAGGACTGTAGTTTATTGGCAATATCACACTAACCTTTAAAATCTTACATCTTATGAAAAAGAACAGAAGATGTTACCAAAAGAATCAAGGAAAAAGTACAGTTAATATTATTGGAAAACTTTGTTAACCACGATTAAAATTTGTCATTTTTTGAATATACCCTTAGTAACAACTCTCCTAAAATATATTTCTAATAGACCTAATTTTTAATTTTGTTATTGCATCTGTCGTGCAAAAAAATATCAAAGCATTGTGGACAGTAAGTGTTCTACTAGTTACGGATTATTGGAGATCTAGACTTCGTCTTGATTTCCAAAATCATTTTTAACCAGTATAGAAACACTTACTGCCCTTCACATTTAAATAAGTATAATATTAAAAAAAAAAATGACGTATGTACGATACGTTTTGATTTTTAGCTTGATGTCTGTCTGTTCGTCCGTCCGTCCGGATGTATGTGTGCACGTGTAGAGCAAATTCGGCTGAACGGATTTTAATAAAACTTTAATTTAAGAAATTATTTTATGGGATACATATTCGGTAATGGCGGTCGGTTCTGTGATGATCACAGTTAATTTACTGACTAGCAGAAATAGTAAAATAAAATAAAAATAAAAAAAAGTAAATGCATGATATAGAAACATAAATTTAGAAAATAAAAAGTAAATAAGCACGCAAAATTTAGAAAACTGCTTTAGATAAAATCAAAATTAAATAATCTAGTGAAAAATAGATGAATAGCCAGTATTTTAGAAATGAATTTTAGAGTACAAAGTGCTTACGAAATTGAGTGTAAATGTAGCCCGCAAAAGTGCTTTTGTAATTTACACGTATCTTAACGGTCACCTAAGTGTTATCCTTCGCTGTAGCCTCTCAGTGTTGTGTGGCATGAGCAATCATCTGAAATAAGCAACTGATATGAATTTCAAATGATTTTTCAATGCTTCAAATCATGGGCTAGCGCTATGAATGCATGTGAGCCACTAACTGTATTTGAAGAATAAATAGCATGCAATGGATGTTTGTAAGTATTTCTTGTTGAACAGTCACTCTGAAAATGCATTGCATTGAGCATTGAGGATGTATAGTTAAAGAGAATGTTTTCGGCGTGACTGTTAATCCAAAGTGAGTTCTCGGGCAGATGTTTAAATGATTCTGTGGCTGCAGGTTGATTTCTATGGCCTACGGTCAAATTGGTATGATCCAAGCGGCGGCTGGTTTCTTCGTATACTTTGTCATCATGGCTGAGAATGGATTCTTGCCGCTCAAGTTGTTCGGTATCCGAAAGCAGTGGGACTCTAAGGCTGTCAACGATCTCACAGACTCCTACGGTCAAGAATGGGTAAGTTCTACTTTTCTTTTTTCCAACCATTATTTGAAATCACATCGATTTTTAATAATTTCCACGTAGGGATGTACGATACAAAGAAAATATAAATACTTGCGTATAAAAAATATCAAATAAAAATTATAGATACTATACTCCGTTTTTAAACTATAGACAGCACTAGACGAAGTCACATTTACACCACAACGTTAGTGAAATACTAGTTGTTCTGAAATGAACTGGTTTTAATCGTGAAATATCACAAAAAGAGAAATGAAACGAAAAACACGTGCAAATTCAACAAGTTATTTAACAACTACTGAGAGTTTGACGTTTCAATTTTGTTTGAGAAGGTTAATTTGAAATTTTGTCTGCTTAAATGCGGCTTCATGAAATGGCGCAGCAGCCAATCACAGGCATTGATTTTCTCACTAGAATTTCTAGTTACTGTCTATAGTTTAAAAACAGTATAGTATTGGATCGAAAGAAAAATGTAGGAAGTAATGAGAAAAAGTAAATATTTTTTTATAAAACGTAAAAATAATTTATTCTTATGTTTAACAATAAAATAAAATACTCGTTTAGTTTAACTTTAAAAAAATTTGATGACCACATGATTTCCTTGTACGCTAAATTATACACATTTTTTACTGCACTTCATTTACACTTATTTAATTTGAAAATGAGATCATTCTACGGCTAATAATTCTTCAACTTCCTTTCGTTTCATATCTTCAAACTTCCCTTCAAAATCTTTTAAAAATTTTAGCAAAATGTTTATCACTATTCCTTATTGCATTACACTAAATTATTTTAATCGCTCAGAAACTTTATATTTTAATTTCTGATAACCAGGAAGTTGATCACCTTATGGTAAAAATTCATTAATCAAAAGTGACTGTTTACTTTTATAGTTTTTATTTTTTTAATAGGTATAGAAATATGTTAATATTAACTGCAAACATAAAGACTAGAAATTAAATAGATAGCAAAGTTTGTATTTAATTTCTGAAGTTTTTTCTTTTAATTATATTTTCCACTCTCCCTAGTTTTTTTATTTATAATTCAATATCTAAATCACCATTAAATTTTTATCATAACAATTATAAATGTGTTTCACTTAAAAAAATCGTATTCACCTGCGCATGTACTCAAATTAATGCTAGATACAAGTAAAAAATAATTTGTTTCGTAACTTTTGTCTGTTAGTTCTTTGAAAATATTTTGTAACAGATAAAGATTCGAAAACAATTATTTAAACTAGTGACACTTTTATCGTACAACACACAGTTGACTTTTAATATTTATAATGTTAATTTGTGTTCCACAGACGTACAGAGACAGAAAGACATTGGAATACACGTGCCACACTGCTTTCTTCGTATCCATTGTCGTTGTACAATGGGCTGATTTGATTATTTGCAAGACCAGACGTAACTCCATCATCCACCAGGGAATGAGGTAAATCAATCACAATACAAATACAACATCAAATACTAATTTACATGTAAAACAGGAACTGGGCTCTCAACTTTGGTCTGGTGTTCGAAACTGCTTTGGCTGCGTTCTTGTCGTACACTCCTGGAATGGACAAGGGTCTGCGTATGTTCCCTCTCAAGTAAGTGTCCTTTATATTTTTATGTTTATTTATAGTTCCTTAAAAGCAGAACATGTAATTAATAATAGATTTTTTTTTTAAAAAACATGTTTTATAAATATATAACCAATTATTATTTATCAACTAAACCAAATTAAACATTTCGGTTTAAGTAATATATATTTTCTTAGTATTAATAATATTCTTTTTTTTTCGATTTAAAATAACCAATATTTTCAGTTTCAATAATGTTCACTGTTTTCCGTCCAATTATCAGTTATCGGTATTTTAAACTGTTTCAAACGTTTTTATAAAGAATCACACGAAACTAATAAATTTTAAGCCAGGCATCTTAAAATTTCATTAAATATGTTTTATGAAATTAATTTTTTAAACTGATTCTTACAAATAAATTTTAAACAGGAATACATTTTGTAGATCACTTTTAAAATTATTTTTAATTGATGCAAGTAAAAATCTTTGTCTGAGAACAAATTATGGACACAGTAAATAGTGTAATATGTAGAGCTGATTCAGTTGTGCCCCAACTCGAACTGAGCAGTGAGATCTGGGGGTTCAAATCCCAGCTTCGCTAATCTTTATCAAAAAAAAAAAAAATACCAGTGTACGAGTGGTTCGAAATTCACTGCAATCTGAAGATTTCAGATGGAGATTGTAGACTGATTACCTATATTTCAGTTTAAAAAATTAAATGATTGGCGTATTAAATATATGAACACGAGCAAGAAATTTAAGAAGCTGTTTAAAGTGTTTTAAAGAGTTTCACAGTCTTATTTTCTTGACCATTGTAATCAATATAATATTGTATAAAAGATGATTAATGTAGATTTTACAATTACAATGAACACAATATTGTAAACAATCCAATATTGTTTCGATTATTGTAAACTGTTATGGTAATCTAAGTAAGTGGATTACTGGTTAAGTATTTTTTACGAATTATTGCAGATAACGGTTTTACATTGCTAATTCAGTTATTTCAAAATGATGATTCATAGCGATATTACCTTTACCAGTGAATATATTTGAGGTAAATTATAGACTTTGGAGACAATTAGCAAATAATCTATTATTAGAAACAGTGACATATTTAAATAATTAATGCCCAGAGGAAAGTAATATGCATTCCAAAAAATTTAGAGGTTTTTTGATATTTGTTTATCTGCAATTTTACATTTACATTAATTTCAGATTATGATAGCATTATATTTTTTCGAGAATTTAGTATACAGTATTGTATTGTTTAAGACCTGAATAGCATTTATTACAATATTGCATTGATTGCAATGGTCTTAAAACTGAATGTTTATCATCTGGCCATATGGTAATTGTGTGTGACTGCGTAGATTCGTATGGTGGCTCCCGGCCCTGCCGTTCATGTTGGCCATCTTCATCTACGACGAGACGCGAAGGTTCTACCTGCGCCGAAACCCCGGAGGCTGGCTGGAGCAAGAGACCTACTACTAAGCGCCGCGGGACTCGGCTGCCGACACGCCGCAGCACCGCGAGGGCAGCGTGGCCGCCACAGTCCTCCGCATCGCATCCTGTCCCATCCGCTGCCTCCAGTGCTACACTTCATCCCCTCGTTCGTTCGGACACTGTGTCGTAGTCGAGTGTGTCGTTCCGTCAATCTACTCGCTTCTACATGGATCATTCTTTGCACTCTCACCCCAAATCATTTCTATCTGTTGGACGTAAGCACACTAATGCGGATTCATCATTATTTTATTTTATTTACTATATTGTTATATTACTACAAAGTATTTGATTGTCAGTAAATTGTACAAAAGTTGTTATATAATGTAACACTTAGGCAAAAATGTTTACTTAACATGTACGAAATGAAATCAGCATTGATTGCGCATTATTTAAGTACGTGGATGTTTGAAATGAGTCCTTTCAGGCAAGCTGAATCTCATGGAAGAAGTGAAGTGATCCACGCCATTGATTCTGACCCTCCCACCCATTCACATAATAATAAACATAGTTGATACGATAACGCAATAGAGTTTTCTTCACATTCCAGTTGAAAACAGTTGCCTTAGTGCTGTCTCTCATGTGTTTACCGTTGACATATAACATGCTATCATACATACCACCACCACCTACGGATATAATACGAAGCGCGGGGTAAGAGGATATACCTATGTTCTTTCCTCGTTGTTTATACTCTATAAAGTAATAGCTGCTATTCAGTTAGCTGTCAGTGTGTATGAACGAGCTAGTATAGTGTAGGCTTTCAACACATTTTAGGTTTAGCGTTAGAGAAGTAATTGTGTTGTTATATCGTGTTAAGTGTAAACCAATTCTGACGTTTCAGAAGACCGAGCTCCTTCCGAGTGCTCAATAGCGGCTCGCGACTGACGGACCTAGCTGTTAGGTTTCGGACATCGTCTGCGTTCATTTGTATATAGTTATAATTGCTTCAAGTGTTTATTTTTTATTTAGTAGAAACGATAAGTGAGCAGGCCTAACGAGGAATCGTCGGTCAGTCGAGAAGCGCTCTCGAATGTAGTTGATTCATTCACCTGAAATGCTTGGGTAGATCATATTTTCTTTATGATATGAGTACATTGACGCTGTGGTCTGAGACCAGCGAACTGTTAACGAATGGAAAGTCTTGTATTGTTACTGTATTGTAAATATCTTAAGTAAATCACTCCATTATATTACTTTTGCTTGTGTTATTTTCACTTTCATGTTTAGTGACTACAAGCTGTAAAAATTTGGGTTACAATAAATTGGATAACAATTATTACAAGTACTATCGTACACATTTACAGAACGTTCTAATTAATATCACATCTATTTTCTTTACCGTAACAACTTTGAAAATTAGCAAGAGGTATATAAGTATTTCAAATGTAGTTGAGATCAGTGACGCAGATGATCACACAAGTGAGCAACATTCAAGGACGTCGAGGGATGAAGACATCCTTTCTTCAGTACGAAATATAATCGTTACAATGATTGCTCATCACTGTAAAGATGTAAGTCCATTTATGTAAGTAACCGGTTCAAATCTTCATATTATTATAATGTTTAGTGTATTAGATTATAAAATTTGGGAACTTGAATTAATTTGTAGGTGTTTTTTTGAGCTTTATAGTTCCTTTAGTTCATTTATTAGATTACTAATACATAAATGGACGTTTTGGACCAAAATTGGTCTATTTTACGTATAACAAAAATTTACATATTGGAATCACGATTTGTTAGAAATGAGACAAAGTTCTGTAAAAAAAAAATATTCAAATTCATTTTTATGTCTCATTTATAATTATGAGGTCTGAAAGCTACCTCTACTATAAATTGTTATAGTTGTATTTCTTATAATTATATGTTATATGTTTATTTCAATAAATTATATATTTAAAATTTAATGTTTGTTCATTTTTTGTAAATATTAATAAATAATCGTTGATTGAAAAATATGTAGATAGGCAAGCATATGGGCAAATTCGTTTCACCTACATAACTGAATCTGGTAGCATTAGGGTTCTTAATATCAGGCGTTTCAGTTTCTGTTATAAGTTTTGGAGAACATCAACTATTTAAGTGCATAAATCGTAGTTTTGGATTAGCGTTAGGAGATATTTCACTGAGGGTCATTGACTTAAAAATCAACACTGAGGATGTAAACTTTTTATTTCAATGATTTTTATATGCATACAGCGCGCAGCCAAGAAAGAAAAAACAACAATAATATTAAGAACAATACTCGAAATAATAAAAATTTCAATCAATGACATAATTTACAAGATATGTGGACTACTGTACTTGAAAGGATAAATGGTGTTTACTCCGATATTGCCGATAAACAAGCAATGCCATTTGCCTATTTATGTCAATTAGTTTGGAGAGCAAACCAAGTGGCGCTAAAAGCAGTTCAAACTCAAATCTTGGGAGTTTCGCATCTGTAGTGAACAAAAATATTATATATAATCGACCGATTGAACGATTTAGATTACAATCACTATGATTATAAATATTCCCACAAATATGCCGACATTAAAATTGCGTTGAAATTAAAGTTGAAGACAATATATTATTCGCAAATATTGGTCAGTAATATATTATTGTTTTTGCAATATATAATTTATTATAATAGTAAATTGATAAAATAAAAAACAGCACAAATAACGACGGAAATAGTATATTGTGTTATTAAGAGTAAAAGTGATACTTTGTGTGGCGAGCATGGAAGTTTGCACAATTGCATGCGAGGCACACAAAGACACTTTTACTCTGAATAACACATGCTATTTTTTCTTCAAACTTAGAAATTTTAAAAAATAAATTACTATTTGACGTTTAATATGTAGGTTACCTGTCAGTTATTCATAATTTTTAGTAACTTTATTCTTAGGTTATCTAGTTTTTATAGTAACATTTAGGGCGATATTACAGATTTCTATTGTACAAGTTACTTTTTATTGGCTATACGGCGGCGACAATATTATACGGCGCTTCTTATTGGCTATACGGCGGCGACAATATTATACGGCGGCGACAATATTATACGGCGGCTAGAATAAAAAATTATATTACGTTGGCATAGAAATTAAACTTCAACCTTGTCAATCACGTCACAGAAGATGTCACTTTTATGACGTTTGAAGAAAAAAATATATGCATTTACCAAAAATTATCAGCTCTATTTAGTGACCATCTTTTATTTCCCGGCCTAACTATGGTCACAGAATAGGTTTATACAGAAGCGACAGTAAGACAGAGAAACGAAAATTAGAGAGAGATGGGGAAAGACAACAAATTTAAAGTGCTTATTGCTTAAAATCGGAAAGTTTCGTCACATCTTAGGGAGAGATAGGGGAAGCCAACAAATTTAAAGGCCTAGACAATGCACCAAGGTCATAGAGCAGAATAGAGTAACATGAAAGGTACCAACACGGAGTGTCGCTTCTGTATGTAACTGTTCTGTGCTATGGTACTGAACGACAAGGTTGATTACAAGAAACCTTGATATACGGCCGTAGACCAGTCGAAGCATATACCTACTTCAAGTTATTAGGTATATGGGCCGAAGGCTTGAACCTATTACGTAATTTCGGTTACTATTCCTGGCCTTCGGGCTAGCTGGCTCGCTAGACTCGCCGGCGCTCTCTGTTCGGCGGGTTGCGGATCGGCTGCCGGCTGTCCGGTTCGCCCGTGGGCCATAGCAAAAAACACTACATAGATCAGAATATGGCCCACAGACCATACACAGATATGGCCGGTAGCTGGATGCTCTAGAAATGCTTGAAATTTGATCGGTATTTGAATTGAAAGATTATGTAATTTTAAATAGTATTTATTGTTCTTTCAATTTGATACAATTGTGATTCATACTAGGTCACCGACGGCATAATACACCTCACTCAATACGTTTGGATTTTCGTAATTCAGTGGTGAGTGCTATTTTTATTGTGATTAATTAACCCAGATAGTCTTGAAACTTCTTTTAAACAATATTAAAATAATTTATATATAATTGTTTTCTATTGTTAATGAACATATTTTGTAACATATATTTTTTAAATAATTTATAGTTTTTAAGATAATGCGTGCCAGACAATATACGACTGTTATGGAATATCGTTTAAATATATTAAACAATAATAAAATAAGTAAATTTATTGAAATAATTTAATACAAATATTAATAATAAGAAGCATAAATGGTAAAATTATCAACAATATAAATTAACATTTCGTATTATACGAAACAAGACAATATTTATACTTAGTGCAACGTTATATTTGAGACAAATTATCTACACTTATTTTCATATTTTAGATATTTTTTTCCTCTTTTTGCAAGTGTCAACCGACCTACCGAAAAGTATTTATAGCCTAACAAGAGATCTCGAGTTGACGTTTAAATTTGTTTAAGCCTACTTGATTACAATTTTGAACACCTGATAAAATTTGTTTTAAACGATATTTCTCTGGTACTAATGATCGAATTTGAAAAATAAAAAAACTGTTGAAAAGAGCATTGAAAGGCCTTTCGAACTGTGTCATGTTTGACACCCTTTTCCATTTAAAATTTTTGAGGTGCAGTCCACCCCCATTTTAGGGTTGAAGTTATGCCATTGGTGTTCCTCTTTATACTAAAATTGACGTGTTCGAGCGTTTTTTGCAAAATTAATGTTAAGTGGTCAAAAATTGCGCTGATAATTTTCATTGGGCCACTCTGTATATTAAGTTAGGCATGTTGATGTTACTTTGGGATTTCCAAATCCAGTGCTTAGCTGGAACAAACAGTGTATACTAATAGATTTCGTACAATTCTATACCACATAGCAGAATGCATAAAGGTCACATTTCTTTCAATTCTTTCACTCAGGGAGAAACTTTGAATATATACGACAACCATAAAATAATTTAAACGTCAACTCGAGATCTCTTGTCAGACTATACCAGCATAAAGTTGGAAGCAGTATAACAATACTATTGTCCAGGGGCGGATCTAGGTGGAAAGATAAGGTGTGCAAAACCTCAAATTGCCGCCCTCCGCTTACAGAACCAACCCCCCTCCTCACCTAACAGTGAACTTGTCTGACCATACAACTTTATTTTATTTTTTTTCCAATAAATTGGAAAATATGTAAGTTTCATCGAGCGGCAAAAACAAATACTGATAGATGTTACGAATAAGTATGATGAACAAAGAAGGAAGAAAACATACATACTCAAAAATAAATAAAACTTTAAAAAAAATACAATAACGTAGAAGTAGGTATAGTGCTGGACAACATAATTGAGAATTGGATTACATCACCCCCTACTAGCATACCGTAAACATGGGATTATCCCCAAATTTATGGTACAGAAATGCAGGGACTGATTTCAAATTTTTAAATAGGTATATTATAATACAGGTAAAAATATTTGGTTTATACGTACTAAAACAAACAAATTTTTATTTTATTTATGTAAAAACTAATCCAGCCTAATGGGGAATGGTTAATTTTCTTTCCATTTTTGATTCTCATCACAGTTATAAGAATATGAAATTTTTATTAATACCGCCCCTACATCTTTTCGACTCATCACCCGTTGTGAGGGTTAGCCGCATCCATTACCAAGCTTAAGGGATTAACCAAATATCTTGTCCTATACTATAACGCTATTCACAGCCCATGTAAGTTGCCTACTATAAAGGTACTTTTTTTGCCTTTGCTTGAACAAAACGCTTTACTATAACGTTATGATTTATTTTTCGGCAATTTCATGTTCTATGGAAAGTATAGAAAGCGCTATAAGTTTTTCTTGAGATAGTGTAGATTTTAAATAATTTTTGATCAATTTTAACTTTGAAAATGATTTTTCGGCAGTCGCAACACTAATAGGTAATGTTAGTAATAAATTAATTAATTAACTATTATAACATTTGGAAAAAGACTAGTTAAGTTTTGTTAATAAATATAATTTAATATTTCTTTAGGAGTTATATGGTCTTTTACATTTGTATTTAAAGATTTGAGTTCGGTATAAAGCTCATCTGCATGAAAATCCCGTTCTTTGGTATCTTTATCAGTAAACAACAACTCTAAATTTTTACATTTGTTTCTTAATAATTTTGTATCCATAGGATCAATATTTTTAATGTTAAATAAAAAGGAAAATGAATCGGTGTGTTGTTTTAGTGGGATATATCGTTCTTTTAATGAATTAATTGCTGCATCTAACTACGCATAAAAGACTGATATTTTAAATTTATCTTTTTCACTAGAAATTGGTTAGTCTGACTGCTCGTAATTGAACATTTTCTTTCTTTTTCGAACATGTATTTCAACAGAAAACTTTGCCTCAACTTCCATTTATTCAGCAATTGACATTTGCTTCTTCTAAAACACTGTCAAACCCCTTTAGACTATAGTTTTCAAGAAATTCTGTGATACATTTTACATTGTTCATAGCATCTGACAAGTCAATATTTTTCAGCTGGAGTTGAGTACTAACAATACTAATTCTGTTTAAAATATTATGCCATAAAATTAAAGAGCAGATAAATTTATATAATTTTAGCTTGGAAGCTAAAATGATTAGTAAATTGTAAGATATGGTAGATATGTTATGACAATTGAGCACACTTTCAAATTGAACTTCACAATCAGAAAATCAGAAAATAAATGTACACGTTCCGAACAGGTATCCCTACGCTGAACTGTTAGGTCCACCTGCCTTGAATTATTTACTAGTTGAACAAAAATGGTGTTTTGATAACGTACTCTACCGACACCACAGATCTATGCCGGTACAAACAACCCGCCGCTAATTGCTATTGCCGCTTGCTGCATGTAATATAAAATTGTGGAAACAAGCCGATATGTGTATGGTCCTACATACATCAAACAATTGTAATAAAAAATAATTATGCTAGATATGATCTCATAAATGCTTCAAAATGTTTGTAAATAAGTGTAAACAAAGATGAACAATTAATTAAAATTTTAATTTTTAACAAATTGCTTTTCTAAAATGCCGCCCCTGAAAAATTCTAGGTGTGCTGTTGCACACCCAGCACACCCCTAGATCCGCCCCTGCTATTGTCGTTTTTTAAAATTTATTTTCTGTAGGATTATGTAATTTTAATCAACAAATAGCATCTTTTGCAACTGATACATAAACAATAAAAAAAAATATTTCATGAAATAAATTTGTGTAAGTTTTGCGAATTTATTTTTATGTTTATTTTAAAGTATGAATGTAACATGAACTAAAAATAATAGACCTGCAATTAAAAGAAAATATTATCTAATAAATACTAGTTTTATATTATCTAGGAAAGGTAGTTTTATTTATATCTTAAAACTTAAAAAGTTTTAGTCAAGGGGTACAGATATCTAAGAGGAGTTTTAGGTGTAACCCTCTGAAATTTTTTCTTGCGTAGGGGAAGATAGATTGGAAACCATTTCTGGGGCTGTCATCTGATTCAGGATCTGGAACTCGTGCATTCATTGAACGTAGTGGCGTTCCGTAATTCTAAAATCACCTGAAATATTTTAGGAGGTGGGGTTGATAATGAAAACTTTGGAGGTGCTTACATCAGTAACAATATATTTGTTTATTTATTTTTCCCATTCGTCCAGTGGGAATTCCATTTCACCGGGGGGAAATTCACCCCTGGTCACCCCTTGGATTCAATACTTATAGCAGAATATAGAACTTAGATGGGAATTAAAAAAAATGCTAAAACTCTCTCTTGCTAGATTTAGAGCAGAACTGCAACAGTATAAAGTTGTTCAAAGTTAAATTATACATTACATAACATCAGATTTATTTGTTAGCACGTCTAATAACAAACGAAATATACTTGTTATTGAATTAGTTTATATATCTGCTATTATAAATTTGTAATAGTAAATTATAAATATAATCTGTTACTTGCAACATGTTATATTAATATCATATGTTATATTAATATCAGCTTGTTATTTATAAAATAACTCAAATACTTTAAACTTTAAATTATGTTCAAGAAATATTGTATATTAATAAATAAGGCAATTACATAACATGATATCTAGTGAATAAATACCCACGCAGTCATTCTCCCTTTGAAAGTTACATTCATAGTTCAGTTAGCAAAGTTGTTCACAGACATTACGGTTGGGTAAACATTTAGAAAAATGAAGATTGCAAACATTTTTCTTTTGACGACCTGGTGCAGCTTAGCCTATGGAGCGGATATTTTGTACATATCAATGACACCATCTCCAAGTCACCAAATATGGGACAAAACACTAGCAATGGCTTTAAGAGAAAGACATCATCGAATAACTTTCGTTACACCAACCAAGGAAAAAAGCATGGAAAACTTCACTCTTATTCATTTTGAAGGTAAATATTTCATTACAAATTACATATGTTTTCTTAATTATTTTTTTTTTAGGATTTTATGAAAAACTTCGTAATAGTTTTGATTACACCACTTTTGCACACTTATCATATTGGGATTCAATCAAAGTATTTTTTGAGTGGATAGAAACAGGATGTAAATGGGGTTTTGATACAAACGGTTATAAAGAATTGATGAAATTAGTTGATTCGAAGACTCATTTTGACTTGATTATGTTTGATTCCTGCACGGGACAATGTCTCTACCCGATATTTGAAAAATTAAACTCACCACCACTTATAGCTGTTTCACAATTTGCACTAGCTCCGTATTTATCTAACTATGTTGAATTAGATTTACAAACAGCTTATATTCCACTGTATTTGTTGCCTTACACTAACGAAATGACATATTTTCAAAGAGTAACTAACTGGTTTTACACCACCCTCTATATGGCGTATAACGATTACATTTTCATGCCATCGATTTGGAAAGTAGCACAAGCACATTTTGGAACTAACATCATTCACTATAATCAAGTACAAAAAAATGTCAGCCTTGTTATAGCGAATTATGATCATGTTTTTGATTATCCAATATCTCTACCACCATCAGTAATACTTGTTGGTGGTTTACACACAAAAAGAGAGAAGGAATTACCACAAGTAAGAAATTATGTTAATATTTTTCTGTTTTGTACATCGTTATTTTCTAGGACCTAAAAAAAATTTTAGATGAATCAAAACACGGAATAGTGTATTTCAGTTTAGGGACTAACTGGAGATCAGCTGATTTAAAAGCAGATCAAAGACAAGCTTTAATTAATGGATTGGGACGATTACAACAAACAGTTTTGTGGAAATTTGAAGAAAAAATAGAAGGTTTGCCGAGAAATATCATTGTAAGACCTTGGATGCCACAGAACGATATTTTAGGTAATATTAAGAAGAGTTTCTACTTTGTAATTTCTCTGATTTAAAATGACAATAGGCCATGTAAGCATCTGTTTTGCGAACACAGTGCCACCTGACGTCATGCGCTATAAGTTTTTCTGGGAGACTGTCAAACACAATATATAGAGTTTTATTGGGAAAACATTAAATTTATCCTTTCATAATGTTAGTTATTATATACTATGGATTCCAAAGTATCGAGTTAACACTATATTTCGTAAGAAAAGTATATCGAAAGTTCGCAAAATGTTTAGCAGCAATTAACAACAACGAAGAAATTATGGTTTCGGAAAAAAAATTTGCTAGGTACAGTTATGCAAGAAACCCTGGGTGGTATTAGTTCTACCAATAACACAAAATTTATAAACCCGTGAATAAGGTAGGAATGAAAAAATCATCAAGAAATTAAATCGAATGATATTTTTGCCACACAGTCATACCAAATACTAAAAAGAAAACTTATTGAACTAAAGTTTAGCAAAAATAAAAATAATAAAATACTGAAACAACATGAAAATAAGTAATGCATGGCGTAACAACATAATATTCAATCTATAAACTTTTTAACCACCATTTTAAATAGTTAATAGTTAGTTGAACTTCTTCATATCAGTTCCTAAATCTATTAATTATTAACTAAATATCAAAATTTCAGCGCATCCGAACGTTAAAGCTTTCTTTTCTCACGGAGGAGGTTTGAGTACCCAGGAAGCCATGTACAATGGAGTTCCAGTAGTCGGCATGCCGTTTTTCTTTGACCAAATTGTTAACATCAAGAGGATGGTAAACAGAAAACTTGGACTGAGATTACGTTATGGATATCTAACTGCTGATGATGTTTATAATACTATCAGCGAAGTTTTAAACAACCCGATGTAAGATAATTAATCTTTGATATACTGGGTGGTGATATAATACCTGGATAGAGCCTAGCATACGAAAAAGTGAAGCCTGTGGCGGCCATTTTCCTGAGGTCTAAATGTAATCTAATTGGCGCGAAATATGAATGAAGTCGTTATTATCTAATACGAAATATGAGAAATCTTTTTCTATTTTAATTATTTAACTTTGAATTGTTTAACACCATATATTTAATTGAAAGAATGATTAAAACCAGTAAAATATGAAAAAAAAACTCATTGCACAAAAAAGTCATAGAGTATGGTTCCTTAGATCGTACCACAATTACTTGGATAACTGTGGTAATTCTAAAGCTAATACATGCAAACAGAGCTCTGACCGGAGACGGAAGGAGTGCTTTCATTATATCAAAACCAATCGGCAGCAATATACGATGTAAAGGAAAATTTAATGAAATATTAAAAATCACAAGTAAAAATATACTATGCATAAAATTCACAGAATACCATTTTTAGTTTAATATACTCTGTTTTTACATGACATAAAAATGCAGAGCTGGTATTATGTCGGAATGAAAACTGAAAATCCATATTTAGTAAATGATTACTATTATAATACTCGTAAAATATCATTATTGATTGCAGGAGCTCAGAAATATTAGATGATTTAAGCATTCTTCGGTAAATGTCGTTTTGAACATACTTTTAGTTATTAAATTTAAGAACGATTATTCTGCGGTGCAATTTGATATCATGAAAGCAAGATAAATTCATCATTCTATCAATTACATAAGTACCTAACATAATTCAAAATAAAATAATGAAAACAAATCAAATTTAATAAGATTTTTCATATTTTGTTATAGATACTATACTTCGTTTTTAAACTATAGACAGCACTAGACGACGTCACATTTACACCGCTAGAAGTTACCAAAAAAAAATCACTAGATTTATTTGGCGGGAGAAATGAAGTGTCAAAATTAAGGTCACGTCAGAATTTATATTTTCCAGGCTATAGTTTCATCATCCAAAACTGTGATAAATAAAATACTTACACAGTGTTAGTGAAATACTAATAGTTCTGAAAAGAACTGGTTTTATTCGTGAAATGTCACAAAAAGAGCAATGAAACGAAAAACACGTGCAAATTCAACAATTGATTTGACAACTTCCGAGAGTTTGACGTTTCAATTACGTTTGAGAAGGTTAACCTGAAATTTCGTCTGGTTAAATGCGGCTTCAAGAAATAGCGCAGCAGCCAATCACAGGCTTTGATTTTCTCACTAGGATTCCTAGTTACTGTCTATAGTTTAAAAACAGAGTATAATGACTATTCATATTTCGTGCCAAGTGAATTAGATTTAGACCTCAGGAAAATGGCCCCCACAGGCTTCACTTTTTTCATATGTTATGCCCTATCCAGACGTGTATATGGAGATCAGTGAATTTAACATGTAAAATAATATTTTCATAATTTCGGGGTTTCCTAAATATTTTAGTAAAAAGATTCAAATTGCATTTAAATTTATTTAATATTACAAAACCCTTATAAAGACAAAATTATTTTCGGCATGTTTTAACAAGCAAATATGAATAAATAAGTGAAAATTTTGTCTTATTTGAGGCATTTTTTTCAGATACAAACAAAATGCTTTGACTATTTCTCGTCAATACCGTGATCAACCAGAAGATGCTTTAACACGAGCAATCTGGTGGATAGAATACACCATTCGACAAAAAGGGGCCTCACATCTTGCATTACCAGCTAGGAACATGCCCGCATATCAAATTGCATTACTTGACATATGGGCTTTAGTTCTACTTGTTGTAAGTTTGCCAGTGTTAATAGTTCTCAAGTGTTGTTCTTGTAGCAAAAGAAGTAGCATTAGTAAAAAGAAGGTAGAATAAATTATATTCTCAATATGTAGACGTTGAAATAAAACCATTTAAGAAAATTATAAATCATTTTAAATGGGCCACTATTCCTATCTCGAGATAATTGCCATGCGTTAAAATATTGTGAAACAGTGTTTGTTATTTAACTGTCAAAGTGTGATTAAATATTTTGTTTGTTTGTTTTGTTTTGAAAACGTATGTAATGGCTATTTCTCATTCGAATGATTTACAACACTCGCCTTCGCTCGTGTTGGCAAACATTATTTTCATAACGGAGAATATGTATATGTTTTCTTACCTAAATAGTTTCAACTCACTCAAGTTAGGCACATTCTTGTCAACCAGGTTCAAACCCATCTGCTTTCTCTAACCACGACGTTGAAAAAGACTCTCGGGCAATATGGAACGCCTGCAATCTGCAACACATACTCATGAGTCTCCACGGCATTCACATCAACCTCTGTAACAACATCAAACACTAACAATCACGTAGGCATAATATCAAGATAGAGAAACACATACAATTATATTTAAAATTAATATAATTGCCACAGATTGTGTGCTTACCATTAATATTGCAATGTTACGTATACCTAGCATCTAGCATTAGATAAGAGATACTTTTTTCACAATTTTTGCAAGAAATTATTACGCAACGTCGTCGTTTCTATCGTCTTTGAAAAAGTGCGACGCTTCTCGAGCATCCTCGTGGGAAAACGCTGAACTTTCACCATGAAAGGAGTTATTAAATAATAAATAGCTATTTACATATCGAGTGTGGAAACGGAATTTTCTCGGATGAGCTGCAATAGAACGAATGTTATTATAGTTATATTATAGTTTCTTATTGTAAATTTAGTTTTTAATACATGCAGTAGATATAGGAGTGTTTTTTCCAAAATTTCCCCCACACTAATTTGGGGGAGACGTGCTAAATTAAGATTCCCGAGGTTGCTGGGGTGAAGAAAATCAACAGATATTATTGTAAGAGTACAAAAAAAATCCTACAATCGGGCATAAAGTACATATTTTATGCCCTCGTTTGTGTTTGTAAAGACCTTTTCACGTACTAGTACGTGAAAAGTAATCGTTGTTAAGCAACATAAACACATTTACCAATGGTTTAATTTACTTTTAAAATAAATTTTCATTAATATCTCGGAAAAATGTTGTACGTGTGTAACTAGTGTTTTTTTTTACCTCTTGTTAGCCTCATGCATTAAACAACCCTCAAAAAAAAACCAATTTTTTGCACACTAGTTGCATAATTAATTATTATAGGTTTAACCCTGTATTCAAAATATACAAATCTGTATTCTTATTTACATTTATTACAAAATATTTTATATTTTCTATATAATGCAGATACAAAAAATTACATAATAATTTCTTAGGGCCCTAGGGGTAGTTTATTTTGAATTTAGTGTAAATAGACAACACCCATGACGTGTTAGTTTTACCGATACATAAATATAGGCGTAATACATTTATTTATCTTTGTATAAGTTTTACAAATACAATGATAAATTTATATTTATATATCTAAGATACGTTTACATTGGCGTATTTTTCTAATTTTATTTTACTAATAAATAATTTTTGATTCGCTTATGTTGGCATCAACTGATGAATGAAATTGTGAATGCGCAATTTCAAATTCAAAGTTTGGTTAGGTATTGTATTTTTATTGGAACTGTAATGTTACATATAAATAAATTCTGCTATGTTGTATCTTATTACTCATTTTCTACATACAATGCATTATATAAATCTGCAACAGGTCGTTTTATGAATAAAATCTTAAAAGAACCGAAAAATAAAAAGTATACTTTCTTTTCATCAGTATGAAAGATGTGAATGTTATTGTTAAATTTCGTAGAAAATGGCAAAGTTCTGATGGATATTTATCAGGAAAACTTCCTTTACCCACAAATTTAACCGAAGGAGCTGCAGAAGGAAAACGATCATCAAATTCCAGACGAGTTTCAGTTTTAAACAAAGTTTTTATGAGATACATCACGGATTTGATGGCAACTGGAAGTAATGCTTCTGTATTTTTAGGTCGAGGAATAGAAATAAATAGAGTATGTAATAAATGATTAAGTTTTTCCAAGTAAAATTTTAGTTTTATAGGTTATGGTAACACCCGATTTCAGAGGTGTGAATGTATTTTGGATCGCCAAAGGAACAGAAAATGATGAAGATTTAGAAAATTTGTTAAATCAAAATGCTGGTGCATTAAGACACGAATTATCTCAGTTGAGAGTAATGGGAATGGTTCCCAAAATAAATTTCATAAAAGGTACATCATTTCATTTGTTTATAAAAGTTTTTAAATTAATAATTTCACAGATAAAGGGTACGCTAAATTAATAGAAGTTGATGAGCGATTATCTAAAGCAGATTTTGGAAGTGACTACTTACCAGTGGAGCCTAGTTACAAATTTAAATCAGAATTATTGTTAAAAGTGCCGCTACCAGAATCTGTAAAAGAAGAAATAAACTTATCTGAAAATGAGGATGAATTCGAGAGAGAAATTCCTCCTATGAGGCATGATATTTTCGGTTTAAATCACACCGAAATTATGTCTAAAGTATGTTTTGAAAATTGTTTGTTTCAATACTAATTTAAAATTTTAGGTACAAAAATCTATTAAAAAATCACAAGCAACGCATCGGAAAGAAAGTACTTCTAATTTATCTACTTCTGTAAATGAACAACCGTTTCAGTTTGATAGCCAAAGACAACAAAAAGAGGCATTTCAACAATTTTTATTAAAGCGACAAGTACGTTGTTAATATTTAATTTTTTAAAAATTGATTTAATTATAATTTCAGATTCTAATTGCGAAAGCCAAAAAAGAAAAGGACAAATACAATCCTGAGTACGAATATGTTAAGGCTGAAAAGTTACAGTATTATGAAGAAACTCCATTTTCAGAAGAACTGAAAGATGAGGACTTCATAGAGGAAGAGGACACAAAAGTAGGAAAAAGTTAAAAATTGTAAACTAAAATTGTTTTAAAAATCTGTACAAATTAATAATAAAATTTGTTGATTTTAAACAAGTTATTTTAATAATTTTTGTAGGCTGTACATTTTATAAAAAAAATGTACGGGTCATGTACATAAACATTTCTTTTATTATAATCGAAGATTTCAGAAAAAAATATTACATGACTTGTCAGAAAAATGTCTATATTTGACTCGGAAGATATGGTTCCTCTACAGTAATGTACTATTTATTTATATATTGTCATTTGACAATACTTGGCAGTTATCTGAACTAGTTGTGACATCAAACAAAAACATGTGAGAAGAAATTGGCGGGACAAGATCAATTTGAATCGCGAATCGGTTTTTGGCTCGGCTCAGCAGTGTCGATGATATCACTCACGTCGTCGATTTTCGAGTTTAAATTTATTGAAATTTTAAGAATTTTTTCTAGCGTGTTAGAAACTTTTCGAAGAAAATAAAAAATACGGGTGTATTATTTTTATTTACAGAATAAAATGAAATGAACTTGGAATCCTTTATTTCATGGGGTACAATTTTTTTATGAACGTTAAAATATTGTCATTACCTTTTGTAATTTTTGAATTTTCTAAGCTTGTTTAACCGTGCACGGGTGGTAAGTCAAATTGTAAAAAATTAGCCGATTTGGCTATTTTTTTGTGCTGATATTTTTATTTTTTTTGTTTTATTTTTTTAACTTCTATATCATTTTTGAAGGAAGGTAGGGGGACACAAAAAATAAGACATAGTTAAAAATTGTGAACTAAAATCTTATTATATTAAAAATCTGTACAACTTAATAATAAAATTTGTTGAATTTACAAGGCAGTTTCTTAATAAAAGTTACAATATAAAATACCTTGAATGTTACTTTGTCATGAGAAATGAAGAGTGATTTTCAGTTTACATAATTAACAGTGGACACAACATGTGATGAAAGTAAGTAAAAAAGTATTCTTATTTATATATAATATATTAATTCTATTCCTATTCTAGTCTGGACGGTTTTTCATTGAGACTAACGAGCAATTGTGCTCAATCTAAATTTAATCTTTAAATATTCTAAATTTGTTCGATTTAACCATTTGAAATCACACAAATGTGCGACCAGTCAGAGATAACAAGTTACTAGTAGATCTGTCAAATAAATATGGAATCTGCCATAAAATACACTTTGAAAACAGTTCTCCGTTAAGAAATATATTCAAAGTAGCCATTTCCTAACAGATCTTTTATATCTAAATGTGTCTAAAAATACGCTCAATAATTTTATTTACATCTAGCTTTAAGTGTATTAGTGTTACTTAGAATTTACAAAACATAAACAAACGTAGAAAAGTAAAAAAAAATTCTTTAAACTTTAAAATTTGCGATAAAATCTCTGGAATCACAAGAATTTGTATTTACCTTTGGAGAAGGGAGTCTGTACTAAGGTTTACAGCACCAATTTGTAGTAAAACGTAAACGCAAGTACCATTGTCGTTACTGAGACCGAGAGAAGAGACGCTACGTTGTAAATTGCGCAGTACGGACATTGACTGCTGCCGCAAACTTCGCAAATGTTCAAAAGGTACGTCGGAAGGGAATCGAAGAGAGTTTCGTTGAATCGTTCTACAAGAAATATAAAAATAAGTAAATAAAGGAGGGGTTTTGAATGGTTTTCTTACCTGGTGCGTAGTAATCGTATACTCTGACAGGCAAATATCGCGACATGTTAGCAACTGGATGCCAGCGCTCGATTGTTAGGTTGATGCAAGTTTCGTAGTTGTCCAACTGTAAAAATATAAATTAAAATTGTTGTTTGCGTTCACGATATTATAATATGAAATTATATTCACGATATTATAATAAGAAATTGGCGCTGGCAATAATGATATTCTCAACCTTTCTGTATAACATACTATTACATCATTACACTCTACTTAAGTCAAATTTTAGTTTGTAATATAAATTTCTTTAAAATATGTCCTCTTGGAAAACCTCATTATTTCACAACTGAAAGTTTGTACATGACAAATAAAATTATATATTCATAACGGTTCTTAATTTTATTTAAAATTATATTAAGGAAATAATAAATGTAAAGAAAACAAAGCAATCACTGATCATACAGAAATACTGCACTACGCTTGGGATGCCGAACAGATGCACAAGAAATTTCTCCCACTAAGAAGCGCTAAATATGAATAGTACATTTCTATTGGTAATAAGTTTTTACACAGCTGCTTGAATACGAGTACTGCGATCGATAATAACGGAATCGTTGCTAAGTTCGCAATTATGTTTGTTTGTTGTTTGTATTTGTATCTCTGTCAAATATTTTTTTGTTTTTATACGATTACCTTATTTTAAATTAATATAAATAGTACTTATAAAAATACTTTAAGTATTAACTTCATTTCAAATATAAACAGAATTGTTTCACATTTCTTAATTTCTAAGGTGTGAAGCTGATTTCGGCGTTCATTGTATTGCATAATTTAGGCCTTCTCATTAATTTAATTAATGCATCTGTTCGGCGTACCAAGTATAGCTACCTATAAAACTTGTAAATTAATAAAACAATAATTCGCACGCTCAGAATATGAAATACATACTTCACTGGGACCCGTTATGATTTCAATTCCTAATTCTGGCTGTTTGAAAGAACACTGACAGTTCACAAAATTTCGAACTGTAAAATCTTAGGGTTCAAATATTTACTATCAAATGTTGCAAGCTTAGTGCGAAGAACATACCTTTATGAAAAGTTTTTTTTTTAATATTAATTAGGACATTTATTTTCTTTTTTCATAATTTTAAAAAACTATTACTAACCAAGTTAGGATTTTTTTAAATATTAGCAATTTGAAAATCATTCTAATTTGTACAAAACCAATTTTGAAATTATTAATTGACCTAAATTGGACGACAAATTATTATTAAAAATCTAATTTACACTAAATAAATAATAGTAATTATTTAAAATCCAACAAATTTACATTACTTTTGCAAAACAATGAGTGTAAAATAAATTCCATTTTCATTACATTTTAAATTTGATAATAAAAATTAATAGCGCTCTTTTACATGATACATGAACTCTTTTAAGAAAATAGTATGAAAACATTATAGCACTCTTTAAAAATGAAAATGTCCATTTTTTGTCCTGCGTGTAAATTATAAATAAAATAAAAGTGTAAAAACTTACATAATCAAAGTAGAACAGCACTTTTCCTTCCTGGAACCTAGCCCTTTGCAGATTATTAACCTGCTTACTCCTCACATAATAATCCAACTTCTGCTGCTGAATAATATACCCTGTGGGTATCGCAATATCCAGTACCGTCAACCCTGACCTTATGGACTCATTCACATTGGTCCACCTCTGACAACTTATATAACTTATACGAGACTGATTTCTGCCGTGGAATTCCGCCCTTGTGTACAAATCGAACGCTTTGATAGGCGGCTGGGTTTGGAACTTCTGTATGTCCACGTTGTACTGCACTGACATCTGCAGAATGGCGTAACCGGCGCCCTGGGCTTGGACTTTGACAGTGCCCCAAGCTTCAGGGATGTCGATGGATTGTAACTGGGCCAAGTTCTTGTCGTTCACGTGTAGGATTTTAGTCTGGCCAGCTAAAGAAGTCGCTTCGACAGATACTGTGAGGGAAGAAACGTCGCGAAGACGGGAGCGGACTGTGTATTCTATCAAGGCTTTCATCGCCATGCCCGTATCCTAAAATGATTATTCGCAATGTCATTCATTTGTATAATTTTTATGTTTATCTAACTTAATTAGTAATTAACTTAAAATACGAAGATCGAGTAAATTTTTACACATGTCTTGTGCTAAGAGTTTCACTAAAAAGATAGATAACAACAATTTACAAAATTCTGATCTGGTATTTCTGAAAAGTTTGGCTGATATAAATTTGGTTCTTAAATTTAGATAATACGGTAGTACTATCACAAAAGTACGGACTTAATACTCACTAATCAAATATAGATACTTTAAAAATTTCACAGAATATTCATAATTTAAATTTTTTATGTTTTTTTTTTCAAGAGATATTGTAATCAAACCAATTTTGCTATTTCGAGATTTTAAATATAATTTAAGCTTCTGGCATCAATAGCACGAGTTGAACTTCTGGTAACAATCGTTCAATAGGAAGTAAAATTTCTCTTTTGTAACTGATTCATAAATTTATATAATTGTAGTTTAAATATTCTTTAAAAAAAATTATATTTTATTAAGGAACGTTGTTTCATTTACAGATTTAATATTATTGGTTGGTTTTACAATACTGTATGTTTTGGCGTATAGGCTGTGTTTTAAATTATTGAAGCTAAATTTTATAAAATTCAAGTCTGAAACTGAATTAACCTGTGAACTGTAAAATGTGGGAATTTTTTTTAGAACAGACATTGAAACTTTTACCGACATAAAGAACAAATACAAAACTGAAAACAAAATAATAATAATTTTTAAGTTAAAGGAAGTGTAATTAGTTTGAAGTCGAGAAGGCTCAATTTGTAGTTCAAAGTTAGGAATGAAGTGAAATGCCGAAAGTCGTCTATTTCTCACTAGGTGTGATAGTTGTATTATATCAGCCTGCCGTCCCTATAGGGGATTTACAATTTATTATTGGTTCGAAGCCTCTCGGACAAAACAATATTTTTATTTGGATAAAGATTGGCGAAGTTGGAATTGGAATCCAAGATTTCACACTTAACTCAATTTGCAATAATACAAATTTTAATTTTATACAATTCTTCGCGTATTTATTATAATATCTGGAAACGAACCAATATGTTCTAAGCATAATAGATACTAGGACTCTAATTTCCATTTGTAAATTTAATATCTTGTTTAACTTGTTGACTTTTTCACTTAAATTTCAATGTTTTTACTTTCTTATCGATTACTAATAAAACATGGTTATCCAAAAAACGTACGAATCAATTTTGATTGATTAGTACAAAAAAAATGTATTTCTCACCTGAGTAGAAGCCCAGCCTCCATCAGTCAACCTCTGCGAATTAAGCCACTTGACAATCCTATCCAACAGTAACTCTTGCCTGGCTACATATGTAAGCAACGCGTACGACGTAGACTCAATATTCTCCGCGTCATACTCGTAGGGTAGTCTAGGCAAGAAGAACTGTTTCTGGTTTTCCATTTTAGCGGGCGGTTGCGGTACATTTTGCCTTCCCCAATACACAAACTCTCCTTCACTTCTCGCATGTTTGGCCAGCAAGTTAAACGCTCTTTCTGCTATAGGAGCTTTGCTTAACATCAACGCGTATGCCACAATCGCTACTTCAAATGCTTCGCCTTTCGCTTCTAGTAAGTTCATGTTACGGTCAAGCCATTTAATGGCTTTGTCTTGTGCGAGGGCTACTTTAGCTCCCAAACCACCCGCTAAATCCTTTACTGTTTCTAGAGTTATTAACACGTGAGCGGTAAGGGAAATGTTTCGGTGAAGAATCTCGTCGTCGTCGTAGTTCAAACTGCGGTTGAACTTTCTGTCTGGGAGCCATGTTACTTCGTAGAAAGAGCCTTCAGGGCGTTGGTGTTTAAGGACCCATTCTACGGCTTTGGAGATAACTTGAGGGTCGATGTAGATGTAGTTTTCCCATTCGTAGAATGATGCTTCTTGGAATACGCGCGCGCAGTAGGATGTCAGCCAAACGGACGGCGATGATTGGTTCCTAAAATACCAATAATTCTCAGCTCAGAACTTCCGGTTTACAAATTATTTGGATTTTTACCTTCCACCACAAATAAGGAAGGTAATGTTAGGTCTTTATAATATTTTAAGCATCTGTCCGATGTTAATACTTAATGTACTATTATATTTTAGCTTGAACATTAAAGGCTGGTTTATGCAAATTTTCATAAGGAATAAAATAAAAATGTACACATATACGTTTAACAGTTTACGACATAACATAATAGATAAGAAATGAGCAAATTTTATTTATGTTTTGGTACTATTTAGTAAACTTTTGGTAAAAATGGTCAACCGGATACGACAATTTATTCTTGTCGTTTTTATTTTTGTTGCGAATATTTCGGAACAATTAATTATTTCAAAAGATTTTTAATCATATTTATGTGTAGTTTTGAGTAACTTTTATTTAAAAACATTTATTATTTAATTTTTTCTAATTACTGTTTTAAGGCTTTATAGTCAATCTTTTATTAAATATACTTGTAGAATTCATAATTTATGGTTTTTAGATATCGTCATTCGAATTTTATATTTTCAAGTTTATTTGTGAAATGTAAAACCTGTTTTAAAGAATAGGAATTTTATATTTGTGGTAATACACTGTATTGTGTATTTATATAAGATAAAAATATAATTGAATCAATTATATAGTTCTCTTATTTATTTTTTCTAATTTAAATAAATTTGTTACAATTTACATGTTTTTAACTGAAAAATGAAACGTTTGTTTGGCTTCCTACTTTTAAAAATAGCATATCGAATAATAACCATTATTATTACAAATTTCTTTGAATTGGTTAACCGTTAATTAGATATTTTTCACCAAAGTGTCCCAATTTAAAATTTTGACTTAATTTTTGTATAAGAATTAAAATTACACTTGAAATTATTAAGTCATTTATAAAATTTCACATACGTGAAATATATTTTTATAACTAAAATTCATATAAATTTATTCATGAAACAAATAAAAATTTGACGTCAATATCCTCATTTGGAAGAACAAATAATCGATAAATATGATTAAAATTTAGATTGGGTTTAAAAGAAATAAAATAAAACTCACCAATCACTGCGGAAAAGACTGAAAGATCCATCATGATTCATAAAAGACATTTGTCGCTGATAACCAATATTCATGTAATAGAAAGACAATCGTTCCTGTGTTTTATTTCTTTGATTAATCAATCTCATGTACATCGTAGTGTACAAATTAGCCGCAAAACTGAACATATTTTGCTCGCCGGAATCCTAAAACCAAATTAGTTTTTGAACTTTTCATTTCTTTCTTTTGCTACAATTAATACACAGCAGTAAAAAATCTTATTCCTAAACACAAATTTGAACTTACCATTGGTAAATGCAGAAGGGAAGTGGCATTAACAGGCATGGTTGGGAAAATAGGGCCGACTACATCTCCAACAACTGAAACTCTGGCTCTGTTTGAACCAAACACGTAGTAACGGTCTGCATCGTATGGAATAATTGGAGTTTCGGTTACGTTTACGTGCATGTATTGGAACATGTAAGCACGGTTACTCAAATCTAGCAACACTGATTGATGTCTGTGTTGAGGTAAACCATCCGCCTAGAAACAACACAATATTATAATGTTTTTTTTTAATATTTTGTTGAAATAGCAAACGTAATTCAGTGTTTGTAAATTTATACCACCACTTTATTTTATAATCTTTCAAAATAAGGTGTTAAAGTATGAATTTGATTGAGCTGGTATTTGAAATTTAAAATTTTTATTAACCTTTAAAAATTGTTAGATTTTGAACTAATATATTTCTTGATGAATTAATTTGCCATAAGAAATATAAGTAAAAAATATATTTTTCACAAAATTTAAACCCTTTTTGTAATCATAATTTTTTATATTGTGATAAATCTAACATAGAATATTATAATAGCGGGATAAATTTTTCCGAAACATTTTAAAAATCATAATGTCAGAGCTTCGATAATATTTTTTTCTCTTCAAATGTCTAAAAGTGACATATTTTGTGAAGTGATTCAGTAGAAATTTTTACTTTTACGCCGCCGGAATAAAAATAATATAAATAAGTAACGCTCGTAACACAAAGTATCACTTTTACTCTTAACTTCCGTTCCGGTTTTTGTTCCTCCAAAAATAACTTTTTTACGGTTTTCCTTTCAATTACGAATGATTAAGTTTTTACTATTTTTCATACGTTTTTAATTCAAGAATATCACAAATTATCCTTTGAAATTCAATTTAATAAAACTATATTTAGAATCCGCCAAGAGTATTTAAAATTAAGAAATTTTATACAAGAAGAATATTAAATACCAGATACAATTCAGAAAAATAATTGCAAATTAAAATTTATTAATTTTGTGAATATAAAACAATAAAATAAAAATGAAATCATGTCCACACATTTATTTTAGATAAATAGGTAATAGGCAACCGATATAAAGAAAACAGAAATTACTTTGAATATTAAGAAAGCTAAAATATGTAAAAAATATTAAGTACATATTTATTTTGACTTACTTCAACATGAAGCATCCGGGTAACTTTATCCTTTCCAATAAGCGTACTGGCGTGCAGAGTAACTTTAATATCCCCAAGTCTCGTCGGAACAATCGGCATGTGAACCACATTAGCATCCTGAGCTTTAATATAAATAAAGAACTGATGTTCTCCAAATGATGTTCTGGGATTATACGAGCGCACAATTCCATTCTCTTCCACATGAACAAACTTATAATCCGGCGATCCGTTAAGAACCACAGTCGCTTCGATATTATTCATCATGTAATTAAAAACGGTGACCCTTATACCGATTTGTTCGCCTTGTCGACAACTTGACGGCATTTCCACGTTGATGAAGAATGGAAGAACTCCGTCGTACTAAACAAAATGAAATGCAAAACGAGATTCAAGAAACTGTGGTGATCTTTTACCTCAATTGGTCTCCGTAGCATGCCAAATCCTAGACTGGGACTCATACTAAAGGCAGATACAATCCAATGTGCCGGTCTAGCCGGGACTGGAATATTAAAAATGTATCTGCCGTGTGGACCAATGTTTACGTCTCGCCAAAGCCAGACGTTCTCGTAATGTCTTTGGATTCTGTTAAATCTGTTTCTTCTAAAGTGTAACAGATCGGTCATATTTCTTGCATCACCTAAACACAAAATCGCAAGTATTATTAAGAGACAGAATAAGAAGTTTCGGGCCTCGTGTAGAAATAGCCCTTTTTGTGAACATATTTGATTTCATACGTCATTAGAAGTTTAAAAATGAATTATGAATTTCATATAAAATCCTAAACATTTACGTACGGCCACGTAATATAGTACACAAGCTTTTTTGTCTCTCAAGTTCTAGTTTTCATTATTCTATTCCAGTAGTCTCTGTGTCGAGCTTTTAATATTTATTGCAACGAGCTCAATTTCAGTGATTCATTTTGAAATTATAAATGAAAAATGATCACGTGTCTGAGCGATTATTTTATTCATTGCTCCTTTTTTATTTGTAATATTATCAAATTTATTAATTTCATACACATATTAAAATAGTTAAGCACTAATACTTCATATTTTCTGTTTATTTTTAAATTATTAAATTATATTACTACATGATTTTTTTTTATATTATTAATATACTGTTGGATACATAAATTTCGTCTTCCTGAATTATAGCAAACATTTTAATATTGTATTAATTTATTTTCGAATTTTTTAATTATTATTTGTTTTTTATATCTTGTTCAAAGTTTAAGTAAAGATCCAGAAGTAGTAGATATTTAATATTTGGAAAATTTATGGAGCTATAGAGATTCAAGAAGATAACTTCATGAAAATGGTTGTATGTAATTCTCGGGCAATAAATGTTACACGCTAAATGAATATTTTTAAAAAATATACATAAAAAGCTTTAACGTTACCGTCATTTTTGGTGACACTCTCTGAAAAATATACTCTTATTCAACAGAAATAAAACCAAGTATGTGCAACTTTTGTAAGCTGAAAATATTTCATCAAAGAACGAATTGTACTTGGTAAATAAATTAAATTAATTATTAATTAATGTTCAAATATTGCCAGCTACTTTTAGAAAAATAAAAAAATTTGGTATTCATTTATAATTAAATACTTTTTCAAACGTTACAAATCTCACTACCCATCACAATACAGCGCAAAAATTCCTTACAATAAAAGAGCTACAGACTTTTTTTAAAATATCTTTTTGGCATTTTTTTATCGGAAGTGAGCAATCGTGGCAATTATCTTGGGCAAATTTTGTAAATACCCAATAGTTTGAGCAAAGTTTCCTAACGTTGGAGGAAATCAACGCCATTCAAAATATTCACACATTTAAACTATTTCTACACGAGCCTCAACCTTAACATTTAACTAATTCTTACATCCAGATTCATCAGTAGCATCCTCGCAATCATTAATCCCATCGCATCGTTTATCAAGGCGATAGCACCGGCCGTTGAGACATTCCGCGAACCCTTGAGTGTGGTTGCAGTAACTGATTCGTCTAGGAACAGCTATGTCTGAGAAAACAACTAAACCAGCGTACTCAAAGGTTCGGTTCGCGTCGATTCCAAACGTGGAAGATGGGAAGTAGACCAACTCGTCCGCGTTACCGGCGTGGGAAAACCACGTGTGGGCAAGGGTTCCGTTGTTGGCGTCGTCGAATGATGCCATTTTGGTTAAAACCTAAAGAGAATACAAAAATGCAATGTGTATGACAAATAAAACAAATATTTTAGTTTAGAGTTTTATAGTGCATTAAAACTAATCAATGGTTGTGAATTTATTCAAATATCTAATAATTACATTTTTAGTTACATAATAATCTAATTTGTTTCTAAAATAACAAATCGTGAATACCAAACTATACCGCAGAATAAAAAAACGGACAATTTAATTTCCGTTATTTGAAACGGGTAAGAAATGCGAGTTTTGGAATATTATTCATTATATTATTAGAAAATTATTAAAATAAGTATTGCAGCAATCTTTAAAATAGAAGTGTGCAATTTTTCATCCTACAATTAATCGGAAGATCAAATAATTCACACAAATAACTGACATTCTTCTTATTTAATAAATTTCAAATACCTTTTACTAATTGCTAGTTTTGTTCGCCTTAATTAATAAATTAATCAAATTAATTTACTTATTAAATAGAACCACATTTTGAAAAATCTGATTTTTTTTTTAAATAAAAAAAAATATTTACCTGTTTTAATTTTTTTCAAAAAGTTATAGTGCATATTCAAAAAAGTATAATTTTAAACAGACAATAACAAAATACACTAAAAATCGTTTATAACGATACTGCATATAGTAACAACTGGTTATAACGTCAGAATTGTAACCACTTATTTGAAATTCCATGTACGCTAACATTATTTTACTTTCATCGGTTATAGCGGTTAATTAAGTGATTTAAATCAATGCAACCCTATTTTATACTGTATTTTATTTGTTCACAAATCCAGAAATTTTGGAAACATTATTTTGTAATAAAGTAGATAATTCGTGTATACATCTGATATTGAGCAAAGATTCAAAGACATTTGATTTATCTGATATAATAAAAATAAATAAATAAGTAATTTCAGCGGCATTGACGCAAAATTAAATGTCGTATACAAAACTGATATTGTGCTACAAAAATTAATTATTTATTAAGTTGAAGAAAAATATGATTAAATTTCTACGATTAAATCTTACTGATAATTTGTCTTTACAATTAAATATTTATTTTGAGTGAAAAGAAATGACTTACTTTGGCATATGTGAGTTCATTTCCAGCCTGCATCGTATAAAACGGTATATCAATTCCAGAAAGTCCCACATATGATCCAGGCTCTCCATAAATCGCAACTTCTACTTGATGACCTGTTCTTGCTTTCTTATTGTTGATAAAAACTGAGAACTATTCAAGAAAACAAATATTAGAAATTGGTAAACATAAATATGGTATTCTTCTTTTCTATAAAACAGAATATTTACCTCATTTCTGGAGATTCCGTTGACGGGGAAAGTCAAACTGTCAGCAACAACATCAGCGTTGTGTCCTACATGCCAGACAACTACCGTAGCTACTGGAGCCATTTCGGCACTAAGACTAATCGCCATTGTGTGGATATTCGTGTCTGTTAATTCTTCACCAGTTATCAGAACAATTCCTTTGGATATTACAAGATAGTTGAATTTCTCGATGAAGAAGTTTGTTTGGATGTGAATCACGAAATATTCTCCAACCTAAAGATTAAACATTTGAAAATTGTGTTAAAGATTTGATTTTACACTAATGTAATAAATGTTGTAAACTTACTTTTGGTTGTGTAGTCGACGTGTAGACTTTAATATGATGATTACTAGGTGAGTGATGAGACAAAATTAATAATTCTGAGCTAGCTCGTTCGCCATATGCGCTTTTGAAGTCTGCTTGAACTCTCAAAGCTGATATATCTTTCAAATTATCTACTCCACTTCTAGTTCCGCGTCCTAAAATAATTAACAAATATTAAATTACTATTAATAAATAAAAATCTCATATTACAAAATAATATATTATACACAAAGATTGAGAAGACTATCATTATTGACCTAGTGTCAAGATTTGGTCGCGAGGTGCGAAGCAACCGAGGGATATAAGGCACTGGTCAATAATAATAGTGGTCAATAATAATCTTCTACTATTAGCAATGTTCCGTCTAAGCTGCGAGATCGCTCACTAATTTTTCGAAAGTTGCGCAGCCGTTTTTGTATTCTGCGCACAATGAACTTGTTCAACATTTTTTTTATTTCATTTTATAAAAAAATTGCATCTAAAAATGGTAAAAATGTACCATTTTCCTCAAAACTTAAAATTAAAGTAACTACTATTCTTTTTCTTAAAATAATTTACAATTTTAACCGAAATCGAAAAAAACCGAAATCGTAACGAAACCGAAATTCATTTGTTTATTTGAACCAAAACTAAAATCAATATAATATTTTCAAAAAAACCGTTACCGATAACCGAAATCGAATTTTTATTAATGTAAAATATGTGAACTGTAACCGAACCCCAAAATTTTTCACTTGATGTCCTTGCTAAAAAGTAAATCATTTCTGCATAAAATTGATTTTGAGTGAGAAAATAATGCTTAATTATTTATTTAATAAATTCAAATACAAAAATTAGAAGATAGTTAGTTATGATAAATAAAAAAATGATAATAAAATAAAAATATTTCTGATTCTTATGTAAATAACTATTCCTGTTTGTGTATTAGTAAAATGCCTTTCACACTTTTAAATACGTTTAGAACATTTTTGTTCCCATATACTTTTGTACCGCGCAGTCAGCGACATGAATATTTACTTGTTTCTTACTATTCACAAAAATTTATATTATGAATCCATAGTTTACCCTTTTTTGAGTCAAATACTTGAATTTGTAGGCTTCAAATTCTTGAAAAAGTGATTTACCATGGCTATGAAGTAAACGGTAGGGAAAAACAATTTTTCATGTCAAATAAAGGTAAATAATAGTGGATATCTAGGAGTGAAAAATTATTATTACATACCTAATTCGGAGCCCAAATCAATTCGGTATTCCCAAATTCCGGAATGATCCGACAACATCTTCAATTCTCTAGTCGCTACATCTCTTCTACCACCGCCTTTCATTTCAACAGAAGCTCGAACTTCCATTCTGCTAAACAACAACTTTTCCTCTGATAGTTTCGATGAATCGTGATATGAAGCAATAATCTATAAATTACAAACATTGTAAAATGTTTAAACATTAAAAATTTTAACTTACATAGCAAGTAAAAGGCATGGAAGGTTTAAACACTTGAGGTGATCCGCCAGCAAAAGACACTTTTATAGAAGAGTTGTAGATTCGAGAAGTGGTGTATCCTTCAACAACTTCATTCAGGAATCGTTCACCGACTATAGCGGTGATTTGGACTTCCATTCCATCTAGACTTGGTACAAGACGTTCTATTTCTTCCATTGGGTACCGAAATTCGTACACACCTTCGAACTATAGCAACGAAATTAATTTAACAGACAGAATTTAACAGATTAATGTAATGAAATGTAGTAAGACTCCGCTTATTTTCATACATATTCTAGTCAGATTTTTTTCGAATTCTGTTTTTTCATTATCTCATTTTACTATGATTTTTATAACAAACGAGCAGTCAAATTTAGATTTTTATAGCTGCCACGAACAGTTTGTGAAATATGGAATAAAAAATAAAAAAACAGGAATACGAAGTTGGAAGTTTTCTTCATCATAAACATAAAATATTTACTCCAGTTCTTTATTTTAATGAATGTTTTATGAATCAAAATCGATATTAGCAATAAAAAATTCCATTATTAGAGTAATAGTAAAGTACTTTATTTACTAGTAAATGTTACAGAAAGGCTGATAAATTTTCTTATTCGTAGTTCTATTTTAATTATTCATATTCTCATTAATAACTTTTAAGATGACCTCTTTTACCAATTTTTTTACCGCGTTAAGTGGGGTCTTTCTTCGTATTACAAGTTGAAGAACAATAATTTAAAAGTATTAAGAATAAAAATCTTCTATGGATGAGAAATGAAGGCAAAAATAATTTAAAATAAAAATTATATAAATCCATACTGTGTAAAATCTAGTAGAATATTGTTAAACAATGAGGTCTTAAAAAAATAATAATAAATGAACCCTTTTTGTTTAAATCGAATTGAAGGATATTATTTTTAATAGCAATTTTTTCATTATTAAAAGTCAATTTGGAGAAAAATAAAAATATGGGTCTAATATTTTTCATTATTCTACTAAATAAAGCTAAAAATGAAAAATCATGCAAGACATCATTATAATTTACAATATTATATGAGTGACTAAAGCTGTTTTAAAATGTGTAAATAATATTAGTAAAGCAATAAAATGGTTTGTGATTAGTGAAAAAATAAAAGAAACAACTAAAACTTACAAACTTTAAGTGTGGAACGGTGTAATAGTCATACTCTGGTGTATTAAACCAAAACGGAAGTTTCTCATCCTGTAAAAACATTACAAATCAGGATAAAATCATATTTAAAATCTACCCTATACAAAAATCAAAAATGTCTTATTTACCACAACACAACTACATAAAAAAATATGTTCACTTACAAAATTGAAGTATTTTTCTACGACTTGTGGCCGGTACCCAACTCCTTGATTATACACAGCGCTTCGGTCTCTATCAGGAGATATAAATCCTTGACTTTGGTAATGTCCTTGAATAGGGCGTATAGTCGCTTTTAAAGTTAAATTTCCTTGAACAGGCGCTCCGCTGGTGTAATTTGCGTTGATTATTCCGTGAATGAAACGGTCCGTTGTGAAGAAAAATGGTGCCATTGTCACGTTCACCTACAATTAGTCAAACATTTTCCGTAAAAAAAATGTATAAAAGAATAAATAAATAAAAAAAGTTATAATAAAACAAGAGTCTTATTTAAAGGGAGGAATTGCTGGGTTTCAATCAATCAATCAATCAATCAATAAAAACGATTACTTCAGATCGACGGTTCGATCCTATCCGAAATCATCCTCAGGATCGAATCGTCGATGTGAAGTAATAGTTTTACTGACTGAAATCCAAAAATTTCTCCCTTTAAATCAACGTCCAGTCAAGAAATCTTCCATTCTAAGAAAGTGTTGTATTTAAAAGAGAATATTCAAATAAATTTGTGAAAAAAAAATGCCATAAAACAATACTTAGAGAGCCACTTAAAGGGAGATTTTTACCTCCCGCCTATCAATATATAGATAAGGGAGGTATTGTTTTTGGTCAGATTTCTTGAGTCTGTGTTTTCAACATATGAGCACGAATTAGGGTCCTTAGAATACGATTTTACTATTTTTACCGTGATGTCTGTATGTCTGTGTGTGTGTGTGTCTGTGACGATTTTTCGTCCACGATAACTCCAATACGATACATGTAAAAAATATAATATTTAGTATTTAAGAGTTCTATTCTAATATGATGAACTGATTAGATTTTGACTACAATTGGTTAACCGGAAGTAGTACTTTACTTGAAGCTTTAAACCATTTTTCCTAAAAAATACCTCTAAATACCATATTTTCGCAAATTTCGTTATTATAAATACAAAGATTTTTTAATTTTCTACCGATCTGCATAATTACGTTTGTATATAATTTCTAGCTAGATAGAAAAAAAATATATAAATTATAATTATTTTACATATCGTTTAGGCTTAGGAATTTCGATAAAACAGATGAGTTATTCATATGTTCACAAAATATGACATATGATGTCAAATTTGATGTAAGTAAGTGTAAAAGATAAAATAAGTAAAAATGAAGTAATTTTATTGTAAAATTTAAAAAGATGGAAGAAATATATTAGGAATGTATTTGCATGCGTGAATCAAATAAGTCCAGTTCCGGTTTTAGTAACGTCAAAAATAGCTGTCATATTGGTCATACAAAATTTATGAAGGAAATTTTAGGTATGAAATGAATTAAAAATATTCTGAACTGCAATAACAAACTTATTTTAAAACTACAAATTAAATGTATTGAAAAACTTATATAGAATATATTACTACAGTGGCGGGAGGTATTGTGTTGGACACACCAGATTTTTTCACTTTTTCTTAAATATCTTGGCAATTATTGAGTTTATCGAAAATTGACGATATGCAAAATTAAACTAGAGTAAATTCTCTACGAAAAAGGTCCTATTCATTTTTGTCATAGTTTTGAAGATAGAGTTGGAGAAAAATATGAAAAAATTAAAAATCAGGTACACAGTGTAATTATTAATAATTTTAAAGCTATAAATATATATAAACGTAGATAGCATTTATTATGTATAATAAGGTATTTTTCATTGAAATTTGAAAGATTTTTATAAAATCAGTAAAGTAATAGTATATTCGTTTAATACGATGTATTGTTCCATTCGTCCCAAATAATTCATACAAGAACAAACTGTTTTATAAAACTCGTATAATACATTATTAGATACAAAAATTGTAAAAAAATATAAGAATATTCCATTTTATCTGCTTTCTATATATAAAAAGGTTTGACTGTACCTCAAATCGGTATTGATAATACTCCTCCACGGTGAAATTAGATTCTTCGACTTGCCCCTGAGCAACAACCTGAATCCTCCAATCCCCAAAGATTGGCTGATCGGAAAGCTGATATTCCAAACTGACTGTTCCTAAATTCGATTGTCGGGACAACCATCGTCTCATGATATGCCCGTTGGGGTCAAACATGTACACATCTATAGCGTTGTCGAATGCTCTTAGTTCCGTGTTGATTGGAATCGCCCTAAATCGAACTGCAAAACAATAATAAGTATTTGTATTTGTAATATTGTAGAAAATATTTACCTGTTTCGCCTTGCTTATAAACAGGTTTGTCTAGTTGAATAAAAATAGTCATAGAACGTTGGGAAAACGTTAAAACTGTTTCATTAACGAAAGCTGAACCGCCTAAAATGTTTTCATATAAACCTTCAACCCGTAATTTGTAATTACCAGGCACGCTTGTTACTGGGACCTAAAACATCAAATAGACATGCTATTATTAATCATATTAAAGATTATATCTCATCTTTCAAACAAGTTATGAAAATATAATTACACGGTTTGTCACGCATTAATAATTATTTGTTTATCAATAGAACTTATTAATTTTTTGAAATAATAAGATAATTTGATTTATTTGATGAGATACCTTCATATAGGCTGACCAGATTTTTTTTATAAAAAAAGAGTATGCTTGGTTGATTTTTTTGAAACTTTAAACAAATTTTTTATTTGAGTAATAAATGAAGCCAGTAAAAATTTTCAAAAGTGAATTGGGCGAACCTTAACTTTTTGATTTAATTTTATGGGATTTTAGGTTGGTAGATATTGTCAATAATAATTGAAACAATATTTTATTTTAATGAAAATAAATACGTTACGAATAATAAAAATAACAGAAATAATACTTTTTTCAATCAAATTTCATTAAGTTTGAGATTTTTCAGAGCTTTTTGCTTTTTCTAACAATAAAGTATAACTAAAACTTTACTTTGCAATAATATAATTATTAGCAATTAAATATTTTGGAAAAGGAATATGTGACGTCAGCATGGCAAAATTGTGGCACAAGACTATCTATTTATTTCTTTCGCTTCTTTCACGATTCTACCACATTGACGTTACCCTTTCCCTAAATTTTTCCTAATTTTCTCGTAAACTACGAACAATGAATCGATTTAAAAAATAAGACAGGTATTTTATTTTTTTGTCTAGTGTCGTATATGTAAAATATCAAAATTTGGTCACACCCCTTTGCAAACATTATAGCTGCAATTCTTATTTTAGTTCTAGTTATGCTACAACCACACTAGCTAGCTAGCGAGTGTAACATTTAACAAACAATGAAAGTGTATATTCAGAGATTTTTTTATAAAAAGTAAGAATAAAAAGGATATTACTTAAAAAAGAGTATAATACTCTAAAAAAGAGTACGACTGGTAAGCCCACCTTCATAAGTAAAGTCTCCGGAACGCCTTCTTTGACGTCTTTGCTATCTGCAGACATTTCAACACCATTTCTTGAGATCGAAGCTCTGACAGTGATCGGTTGTCGGACTTGTAGTATACTGACGATGACTTTGTAAAGAGCACCAGGTCTCACCATGCGAGAAGCTACTACGAAATAGGTCCTACAATAAAAAAACGTTTTTCAAAACTGTGACAAAATAAAACTTTTTCATGGTTTAGCATGTCAAGGATACGTATCTAATATACCGGGAGTTTATTTTATCAGTAAACAGTAAAAATAGAGTAGTTTTATTACTGTAGTTACAAAATGACAGCAATGTATTGGAGAGATTATTTTATGACTAAACATAGGGAATACTTGTCAGACTCGTCACATCTCAAAATCAAACGAATACAACGATTGAAAAAGTAAGTGTGGGCAAGATTAAATATATGTATTTATTTATTTCAGTTCGAAATGATTTGATTTCTACAATGTCCAGTGCAAGATCGAGATGAACGTTAAAAAACAGAAAAAAAATAATTAATACAAATTATTAAATAAAAAAATAAACTTTAATATTTCTATTCCATGTAAAAGGAATTTAATAAGAAAAAATATTAAAAAAAATTGATTGCAACCATACTTGAATGAATGCTTTGCGCATGCATGTAATCAATGTATTTTACTTCTAGATTGTCCAATATCACCACAAATCGAGTTAGTTTCACATTTCAGGATGTTAACAAGGGGTATAATTTTGGGACTAACTAATCAGGGTTAGTAGCTAAACCCTTTTCTGAATCTGGGTGTAAGAGTTTAATCATAAAAAAATAAATTATTTCTTTAATTAATACATAATATTTTTTAGTCTGTGTTAATTATCCCTGCTTACTTATAAAATAAACGATTAATACATTGCTGCTGTCAATCAATTTACACCGTACCTATAGTAATGCTCTAGGTAAATGAAGATAAATTAACCTAATAAGAATAATTAAATTACTAAAATTATTTTTGAAAATCACTTACTAAGCAATTAACGTAATAAACTGTCTTAAGAAATATAGTTCTTAATAATGTAATTAGGAAACGCAAATAATAAAATGGTAAAACAAATAAAGAACGTAAGGGCTATTTGAAATATTTACAGAATAATAAAAAAATCATAATACACGCAATCATAATACACGCCTATGAGCGTAAAAGATAAAATACTTATTACCGCGGAATAAAATTTTATAATTACGAAGATCTGGTGACTTATAACTTGTGAATGATCACCCTGTATAAAAGTGTATTCCATTTGCCACTTGGATCTGATCTAACTTACACTTTTGAATCCGGATCACTTATTTTTCATTTCATTTGATGTATTTACTGATTCCAAGTAATCAACTTGCAGAGGTAGATCAGAAGGTCTAGTTCAGGTTGTCACGTGATTTTCATGTACTTTTGAATAATTGAAAAAATCTTCCGAATTTATAATGCGGAAATAATCAAAACTTAAGTTTTAGAATTATTATCGGAGATGACAGGCAAGGCAAAATCGGGTTTAATTGAATTCATATAAAATAATAATAATAAAATTAAAATTACAACCGCTACATGGGCGAAACATAATCCAAAGACGAAAATCAGTTGTAATACTTGTAATAAAGAAAATAACAATAAAATTAAAATTACAAAGCTTCATAGATTAAAGTGATCGAAAGGCATTCCATTTGTACTGAAAAGTGAACTGATCCAACTAATCCAAGTGAATCGACTTGCAAAATGAATACTAAATTAGTACGTGAAATTTTTGTTGTAATCACTCCAAAATTTTTACTTAATGTTTGTATTGATTAGTTGTCATTTCAAAACCTAACATCATCTGTACTTACGCTTCATTGATAATGAGACTATTACTATCCCTATCCCTGTCCCAATTCCTCGTGGGATTGAACCTCCCCCGTTCCCTATCCTCATTCTGGTTGAATCTATCCTGGTCTTGGTTTGGCTGAGTCCCGAAGGGGTTGAACCGATCCTGCTCGCCCGATCCCTGGTTCTGATTGAAGAAGGGGTTGTTTCCCGTTCCCGGAGTGGGGTTCTGTCCTTGTCCTTGTCCTTGTCCCTGTCCCGGGAAGTAGTTAGGGTTAGGATTGTTCGTAGGACTCTGGTTCTGGAAGTAGGGATTGTTGGGAGTGGACTGGAAGTAAGGGTTGTATTCTGTGGAGGAGTAGGGGTTGTATTGGTTGTTGTAGTTGTAGTTGACGTCTTGTGCGTAAGTCGTGAGAGTGAAAAGGAGGAAGGTTGGCCAGGTCCACCCCATAGCGACACCTGCAATGGAAATACTGTTTGAATTTCGCGCCAAATTAGTAGCTACTGTAGTTGACACTAGATGGCAACATAAACTTAACTGTCATACAGACTTTTGAAATATATAGTACGGCAATTATTCGCCATTTTTGGGCAAAACAATCTAAGAAAATTTAAATGTTTACTTTATCATTATTTTTATCTTATTTCGTTACAATTTTTACAGTACAAAAAAATATGAAGCATTTTTACATATTGTTTTGTAATCTTTTACACTTTTTTCAAATGTGTTATTGAAAGCACAAGTTAAGTTTATTTTCTCATATGTCAAACTAGTTTCAATTCATATGGCTGATTACATATATTATCGCCATTTTTGGGCAAAAATATAGCTCATTATTATTTTGAATAAAACTTAAATAATTGGAGAATTGAACTTTTTTTAGAGATCTCACGTTAATTATTACAATTTTTTATTAACCCAAACAGCCAAATAAAAATGTAATTAAATTCCCACATCAATTTTTATCAGTTAACCATTTAAACAAGACGTTAAAAATTGATAGATTAACTTAAATATGTAGGTAGATTGGTAGATAGATATCCCATTAAAAAAATTTGCTCAATAAATGTATTTTCACCAAACAAATTCATTCAAACTTATTTTATAAACAGGGAAATACTCTTTTTATATTTCAACTGTGCATAAAATAAAAATAGGTAACATGATTTTATTTTTACAAAAATTAAATACATAAGATTCAGATTATTTTTTGTTGATTCTGCAAACCAATGAAATGTTTCATATATATGATTATTCCCGAGAATAATATCTGTATAGCTTTTGTTTCTGTTGAAGTAAGTAATGTCAACAGTTGTCAACTAATACATCATTGAAAAGAAAATGACGGTTTTTATTTTACCAAAATTTACGACTTTTTAAAAAAATTTTAGAAATTATTTCTATAAATTATAGATTTTGTAATATTTATTCTTTTTTTATAAAACTCGTATAATAATATACCATTATTTTATACTGTATTTCTGCCTAGAAATAATGGTCAATGTAAAATCAATATAAATAGAAACACAATATTGAGAAATTGTGTTTTACTACTAATTTTATTACTTATTTGACACAATGTACCCGCCTGTAAATATATCGTGGCATATTTTGAAATACAAGTCCACCATTGCATAAATTAAATTTAACCTAAAATTTCTTCTGCACTAATTTAAAACACAAACTGCAGCAAATCCTAAACAAACAATAGATCATTGCTCCTAGAGTTTACTCAGGTTTCACCGAACGTGTGTCATATATTATAGACAGGTGTGTACCTGCCCATTTACACCCTAAAATACTTCTCTCTACGAGTAAAATAAGTAATAAATATGCCTTAATCCACCCCTGTGGAGTGTCGCATGCCCGACAGGCAGTTGTTTAGCAAACGGTGGCAAATGTTTTTGCGGTTGGCTGATCCAAAGTCAATATCCAGTACAAACAAATGAAGATGTGGGTTGGTTTACATTGTTGTTCTTAACACTTGGGGGTGAGGTAAAAAAAGAAATAATAAATTTCAAAGCCTGCTATCAATCAACTAGGGTATGTAAGAATGACAGTGTCGGATTTTGTTTTATATAAAATATGATTGATATGAATAAATTATTGTTGAGATCTAAAAAACTTTATTTTATGATAATACTAAATATTTGTTTTATCATAATAGGAAAATAGACATTGTCGTAAAATAAAGTACGGTTCATGAAATAAGAGTTGAGCTGTGTTCATATTTTGATCCATGTGTGAATAAATATGATGTATATTTTGTATCGTACAATATTTTTTCACTAATAGCCTAGACACCCACTATATTATTAACCTTTTTTGACATGAGAAATTGTTTTTCACTACTGCTTACTTGGTAACCATGCTCACCTAGATCAATAATAAATTATTATTAACCATGGTCGATAATGAAAACTGTCACTTTTTAAAGAAACTCAAGTCTTAAGTTCCAAATATAGTTTAAATCATTTAACTCAAGAAAAGTGTAAAGTATGGATTGACAATTTAAATATGCCGTCTAAATTAAATAAGTAAATCAAAAAAACCAAATTAAAAATCAAAAGTCAGGTTGACAAACAGAAACGTCAAATATAAAAACAAAGTCAGCCTACTTTATTTTTGTGAATATTAAGAAACAAGTTAATGTTCATGTCAAAATGTTTGTTATTGTCATTTTTTAAGTAGTATTGAGATTGGAATGGTAGAAATGATATTTCCCACACTGCACATGCGCAGTGTTGGCAAATACTGTGAGGGATATGATTTTTCACACTTTAACCCACGATTGTGGGAAATACGCAACTTTGAAGCTTTATACAGTGTGAGAAAAGTGCCACTTTCCATAGTGGTCGTAAAAAAAGAATATTTAACAACCCGGGATGTGTTTGACAGTTTAACGGTTGTCAATTGTTGACAGTTATTTATTGCATAACAACCTAGTATGACAAAAAAAAATAACCACTCGTTTCTTCGTAACAAGTGTCTAATGAAATCTTGTTATTAAACAATTGTTTTACAAACTAAAAACTGACAACTAAATGTCAATTTTAGACACTGTCGTAGATAATAGTTATTTATGGTACAAGTGTGTTACATTACAGATAAGTTACGTAGGAAATGTTTAGCTCACGAGGTCGTTAGGCCGAGTGTAGTATTTTTTCAAGTGAATTAGGTAACTAACACACGTGTGCCATACAACATTTTATCCAACACATTTTAATCATTGATATAAAATACATATAAGATTTTTGACAGATGAAATTTCGAAATGACATTTAGGAACAAAATAGTGTAGAGAAGGTTTTATAACGTAGTTACTATGATACGAACAAAAAAACAGTGAGCTAATATATTTAGCTCACTAGTGACTTATGACCTACTATATTTATCTAAAAACAGCATACTTATATCGTTATAATTACACGGTGTTGGATAAAAGTGATTAATGTTACATTCTGTCTGTAACTCAACTTAAATTACACGTAGAGGAAAAATTAGCAGGATAAAATGAATATAACACGATCCTTAGGTAAATAAGTAACTAATGAATTTAGAGATTTTTTACTGATGACGTGTATTCATTGTTATTGTACAGTAAACATACGAGCACAATTATTCTTGTATAGTTTAAAATATCTTAAAATAAAGCGTATTTAAATAAACATAGTATTAATAGCTATCGATGTACATTTCAATTTTAAATGCAATTTACGTATAAACAGTTTTTTGTGTATAATTCCACATCATTTGTTTGTTTAAACAGCAGACAGTTTTAAATGACAGTTGACTAGCATTTGTTTTGCATTGCATGACCAGGCGTCTAGATTTAACGATAATCCCAAATAAAAATTAATTTTACATGAATACATTTCATTATTTATTAAAGAACGCAGCTGTTCAGAGCATTTAAGTTGGTGCGTTGATATTTTCATTTTCGCAGCTTTGACTTGCAAATTCGGTCGATTATTTATCAGACATAACCCTGAAATTTAGGGGTGAATAGGGTAAAGGCTCTGATTCATACATATTCATGAGATGGCGTAATTTTTTGCTAATTTGGAGTAATTTTCATTGAAAGTTATAAATGTTTTTTGTGCGTGCCTTTAAAGAAATTATAATTTGTTAATTGCTCAGTAATTTTGTGAGTAATTTTAAGTTTGATTAAAAAAAGAATGTCATTAATAAGACCGTTCTACAAATAATATTCAAAATGCAGTAACCAATGGAAATTAAACTTACACAAATTTTTAGTTACAATTTTATATTTACGTTAGATAAATACTATTAGTGATTTTGAAAACACGAAGAGAAAATCACTGGATAAGAAGACTTATTAGAGAAGCAATCGAAATCAAGAAATCTCTCAATAATTTTAATTTAAATACAGACTTTGAACTAAATAAGTCGTGGTTATCTGTCATCCGTTTTTAATTTTATATCAATGTCATTTGAATGTTTTCACTTGTTACCATTTTTACATGTTGTCTTGACTACTTATTTATATTTAGTTTTGTTATTTACCTGACGAAGGCAATACTGAGCTGTCGAAACGTTGTAACTAATAAAATTTTTACAGAACTGTATACCTAAATATTGTCTATTGATTAATTATGAGTTCTGAAAGCTTCTTTCAATATTTGAAACAAGAAAGTTATGTCAAAATGTAAATTGGCCAAAATCAGTTTTTTGCTTTTGTATCTAGTGAGCTATGCATTCTTCGGGAAAACAAAAACATCATGGAAATGGCCAACTAATGCAATAATTTTGCCTCAATTCAACCGACATCATATCTCATACAGTTCTCCAGATTTCAATGGTTAGCCTCTTAAAACATACACTCTGTATTTAAAAATGTAAAGTATAGTAAATGATTTTTCGACTTCCGGCATTGAAAGAAAAAAACGTTACGCTGTTCAAAGCCGCACCCTTTATGCTTTATTGCTTCTTATTACTGCACCCCTCGCCCCTTTCTTTTGTTTTTTTTTGTCAATCACAGCCAGCTCCATTGTTCCGCAGCAGTCAGTTAAGACTGGCGAAGAATAACAATCAGAATGGCTCAATCAAAGACAAACTCAATCATTCAGTCAAGTTTGATTAGTCGACCGGTAAACTTCACATACAGTGCGACCAACCGTGAATGAAAAGCGGAACAATGGGGGAAAATGTCGGAAAAATGCATCTGACGTGCGTGAGATATTGAATGGTAATTGTTAGGTGAGGAAAATAAAGCGATAGGGAGTTTGATGTAATTGATTTAAATACGGGTTTCCTGGATTTTGATACCGAGAATTAAAAATATAATACGTTGTAGACAGATTTCCGTTTTTCAAGAGATACGAAGTGGATTAAATTAGAGCAAAGTTGCCGTATTAGTTGCCCATTTTAATCATGTATTTGTCTTCCCGAAAAAATGCGTAGGTCACTAGATATAAGCAAAACATTGATTTTGATCAATTTACTGTTTGATATATAATTTTCTTGTTTCAATTCATACAAGTTGATAGTTTGTACATTCTAAAGATATTTTTACGAGGAATTGACAGCGGTTCACAAAATTTTTACATTTCGATAAATTTATATTAACTTACAATTTTTATATGGGGCTCAAAGTTGCCTTTAATACTAATAAAGATATATTTTTTCTTTTTCCTATGATACAAAACACATGTACTTACATTAAAAATTAAAATGAAAACAAATTAAGAAATTAAAAATTTTAAAAGTTCTTGAATCGCAAAATTTTCTTCTCAATTTTTTATTATTTTTAGTGTCTGACCGAAGTTTTAGTTTTGATTTAGGTTTCGGTCAAAAAAGCTGGTTTTGGTCACAGTTTCGGTTTCGGTCAAAAAATGGTCTTTCTGGTTTGTTCGGAACGTTTTCACTCGCCTTTTTTTTGTTAGTTTTGTTCTGTAAATTATTTCAGTTTTCTTCCTTTCGAAGATACTATTATTATTTTATTATTGTTATTCTAAGGCTGTTTACACAAATTTGCCAAGTGCAAGATGATCTCATTAATTTAATTAGTAGAATTAAAACGACATTATAAAAAAAAAATTATAAGTTAGTAATAAATACTTGTTGAGAAGAGTACTATTTGATTGTAATTATTTGTGACATTTGTGAGGTGGTGATAGATTGATATAGATAACTAAAGTCTTTACTTCTTTAGTAAAGATAGTGGCCCGTATTCCGAGCTCACTTTTAAGTGCTTATGTTAAGTGACGTTTGGTCTCAGAAGATTGTAATGTAAAATCAAGTTTCCATTATATTCTATCTATTATTTCTACAAAAATAGTGATTTCCTAATAAATTGAAAATGAACACTAGATTTCCTAGTTTCATAAAAAAGTGTTTAACTAAATTTTAACTCAACTACATAAGTTTCGTTTTCGACCGAAATTAGAAGAGGTGCCAAATATTCGGATACGGTTTCAGTTTCGACTGAAAATCGTGTTTCGGTCGGATACTAATTATTTTTCACTTGTTCTTCAAAACTTCAACTAATTGAATTGGAAATAGTGCAGGAATATTTCGGAACTTAAATAATTACTGCAATGAAATACAAAACATCTTTTTTATGTACCAGTCAAATTTTGAAATATTCGTACTACTATTATTTTACTATGCGACAGCTACTATGTTTTCTCCACTATTGCGTAATTCAAATTTTGCCACCAGATGTCAGCTACTTTGTTGGTTTCTTTTTAATATGTACATATTGGATACTTAAAATTGAAAGTAACAAAAATACATGAATTGATCAAACAACTTGTGTTAGATGAATGAAATTTTCTGAGGCTTTTGAATTTCAGGTACATACACACTTTTAAATTTAAAAAAAAAATGTGTAATTTTTTTTTTGTTATACTGATACAATGCAGATTTCCAAAAAAAGTCTTTTTATCGTTCACAAACAGAATTTGAATGCTTATAGTAACACAAGAAAGTAAATGAAAATGTAATATTATAATTGGCATTATTTTTCTCCACATCCTTCAAATGTAAATAGGTGAATCCTACATTACACTATTATACTTTTAAAATTATGGTAATTCATACGTCCGTATTGTTACAGTTATAATTGTATCAAAGTGTTTAATATTCCAATTAGAATAGTTAACTGCTTATTACGCTGAGTGTACTATATATTTAAAGTCTCAAATTACATTTTTAGTTTTACCCTATGAACATGTGTGCAATGTACAGTTCAGTGCAAAAACCCTACAAATGTTCCTTGTTATTAAGCACAACATGCGAAGGATGTTATTATTTGCCAATGCTAACATGATTATTTTCAATAGTAAAATAACCAAACAAAATCAAAGTAATTGTTGACATAATATATGATTTTAATGTATTTATCCAACACTTTGAGATAATACGCTGTAAACTTGTAATTATTTTGTTTGTAAACAAATAAAGTAATTTATAACTCAATAATTTTAGCTTACTGCTCATTGTATGAAGTATGATACTAAATGACAATGGGATTTTCCGAGAAAACATTTTTTAAAGAAATATATGTATATACACCATTGTTATCTCGAGAACTATAAGAGCTACGAGGTCGGTTAAATTAGCAAACAATTTCCATTTTACAAGACTATTCAAAAGAGACAATAGCTATTTTTAGTACAAGTGAGCAAAATATGTCTTTTTCTCACGGGCCCAGAAATTGGCCACACGAGCGAAGCGAGTGTGCCAACTGGACAAGTGAGAAAAAGACATGCTCACGTGTGCTAAACATAATTTTTTCCACAATCTTAAAATATAATTAAAAAAAAAACAAAACATTGTACTTTTTTATTTAATAATGAAAATCTCAACAGTACAATTATGTTTATAATTATAATTAAATTTAATGTAAAATGTATTATAATGTCTGTAATCCCATGAAAACATTGTGCTCAGAGTTAGTGTATTGTGCTCACTAATGTTATTTACTTTGCTCACTTGTGAAGAAATTTATTTACTTTGCTCACTTGTGATTCAATATGCTACTTTGCTCACTGTTTTAAGTTGAATAATGATGTATTTTGCTAACGATTTTGGAAAAAACATTTTTTTAAACCAGTGATTCTTAAGATATGGTGCCCAATTTTCTTATTTTAAATGGAACACCCTATATATATTTACATACTTGGAATCTACATAAAATTACAAATTCAATAATGAATGATGTGTAAAGTTATTTTTTAATTAAATTATAAAATCCCTATGTTGGCATTAATTTTGTATACATTTATTTGAAAATAGCAGTTGCCATGAATAAATAAAAAACAAACGCCAAATTCTGTGCAAATTTGACATTTGTTTTCTATTTATTCATAGTAACTGCTATTTTCAAGTAAAAGTATAAAAACAATTTTAACATAGGGATTTTAATTTTTAACTAACTGGCGTGAAAAATGATTGAAATACATACTTGTAAATAAATATTATTAGTTGTTCTAGTTTTAAATGCTATGGGCATATTAAAAATGTAAGAAATATACATTATAGAAACTTTCCACAATAATGCAAATTATGGGAAGAATTTTAATATGTTTGTTATAACCGAAGAGAAAGAGAAACTGTTATGCTGTGAAATAATTGAGACATGTGAGTGTTCCTGCATTTTTAAGAGTTCGTGACATGTCATTTTCTAACACCACGCTATTAATATATCATTTACAGAATTACATTTTTTACTGATCTGACACATGTGTCAAAATAAAAACTCATTTTTCACGAAACATGTAAACATGGATGTGGGAATACACAATGAGAGAAAAAGGAAATATTTGAATTTAAACTTTTCTGCGTTTTAATCTTTTACATATTAATTCAAGACATTAAAAATTAAAAAGTTTTAAATTATTTATATTTCATTTAATATATACACATAAGTTTTGATATTCATTCAGTACTTTATTTTCTTTCAAATATTAATTAATAATATTTTGAAACAAAGTAGAAGTATATTGAAATTAAACTCTTTTTAAAACTTTATTTTTCTTGAATGAAGATAAATTACTCATTGCACATATGGAATATGTAAAACGTTTGAAATTCTCATTGGTGTTTTAAATTTTTTTGATGGTTTACGAAAAACAATATCTAATGTGTAAAGTGTGTCAGAGGTTTTTTTATAGAGCTGTTCGATAACAAATTTTAGTAATCGATTATTAGTTATGAAAAATAATCGATTATTTTGATTGATCGATTAATGAACTAATCGATTAACCAGAAAATCCATTAAGCAAATTAACCAATTAATCGAGAAATAAAATAATCGATTAATCAAATAATCAATTAGTCAAGTACCTATCAAATAATTTAATAAGCATAGTTAGTGAAGGAACGATTAGCACATTTGCGATTACGATTAGGATTACAATATATGAAAAAATAATCGTACGGTTACGGTTACGATTAATTTTTGTAAATAAAATAGAACATAATAAAGCAAAGTATTTTATTACTTCAGTGCGAAAATAAAGAAAAGTATTACAAATTAGTCTTAAAATGTAGGTATTAAGGTAAATAGTAAGTTATCATGAAATATGCACATTTTTCCGGTAAATGTGTGTAGCTTTTAGTAAGTACATAAGTTAGAGTCAATGTCACATCTATTTGTTTTCTTCGTAAAGTGTTTTCAAATATTACTTATTTTTTTCCTTTGACAGACATTAAAAATTAAATACTCAACGAGTAATGAAATAACATAATAATTGCGATGAAAATTAATAAATGACAGGTTCTGATTCCAGGTATTCTCCTAATTCCGAGTGTGAATGTATTGAAACGAATGCGTTCAAATTATAGATCGCGTTGTAATCGTATAAATCGTGTAAGATAATCGATGATTACGATTGATCGGAAAATCACAATAATTTGCGATTACGATTCGTCTTTATCGTTATTGTTTCATCACTAAACAGAAATTATCAGGAACTTACGAGTTATGTGAACGGTGGTGCGAAAAAAATATAATCCCATTATAATCAATAATCCTTTTACTTATACCACATCTCCATTTAACATATTTATAACCCACCAATTACCTCATACACAATGCACCTAATTTCCCTCTTTTCATAATTCCCGCTCTGCTTCACTTATTTGGCTCTCGTTCATCTGTTTCCGCTGTTTTTTTGTCGGAGGCTGGTGTTGAGAGTGGCTGCATCTAAAGATAACCCCCATAGGCGGCTGGGGTGCAGAACAAATGCTTGACGCTTTGTCCAGGGCACGTGCGTACCATGCACCCTTATTTGCAACCCTCAATAATCCGTAACAGGAGGGGCAGAGGGGTGATTTATAGGTTGCGCGTATGTGAAATTAGAGTGTGCTGTGTGCTCTATATCAAGCTTCACTTGGTTTTCTACTGATATGGTCTTTCATGGAACATGCACTCGTAATAGTATATTGTACAACAAGCATACGGAACATACACTCATAATAGTATACAAGCATGAAACAGTACTCATTTCATATGAGTATGAAAGTTTGTAGCATGAGCCAAAACAAATTATGTATTCATACGAGTAAATCATGAATCAAAAGTGAAGTTAACAAATTGAAAGTCAGATATAATATAGCTATTTATGTTATAAATAAAGAAACAAAGGTGGTTATTTAGAGTACGCGAAAATTACAAAACAAGACGCAAGCGAGTTTTACAAGAGCAAAAGTTATAACCACCCAGTTTCCTTACGTTTTTCATACAGTTTTTTTCACTACTATCCTAGTGAACCACTGTTATTAACCTTTATTTGACTTGAGAAATTGTTTTACACTACCGTTTTCTTAGTAACCATGGTCGATAATGATAAAGAAACTCAAGTCTCCAAATCCAAATATTGTTTGAATCATTTAACTCAATAATAGTGTAAAGTATGAATTTACAATTTAAATATACCGTCTAAATTAAATAAGTAAAATCAAATAAAACTAAATCAAAAATCAAAAGTAAGGTTGACAAACTGAAACGTCAAATATAAAAACAAAAACAGCAGGCAGCATATTTTTGTCAATATTAAGAAACAGATTAATGTTCATGTTAAAATGTTTGTTATTGTAAATATATTTTTTTTTAGTAGGATTGGAATTGGAATGCTAATAGTGAAAAAAATTATATATAGGTATACCATGGTCGAGAAGACCATTATAGACCAGCGCCTTATGTCCATCGATTGCTTCGCACTTCTGGTGGCAACTTATTGGCGCTTGATCAATAATGATATTCTTCTCAACTTTGGGTGTATAATATACTATTTTCTACTTCTGTTAAATTTGTGCGTTACTAAAGTTACTATAACAAAAAGTGGTTACAAACAGATAAACGAAAAAAAAAAAAAATTGTAATTTGAATTTTTTGAAATGGGAATAAGTCACTTTGAATATAATAAATTTAATAACTGTTATTAAAAAAAAAAAGAGAATAAAAACTAAATTTTGTATTTTTGTAGCTGTGAACGTTCTTATGTATACCTAATTTCCATTTTGATTACGAGAGAAATAATAATCTTATTAGTGAATAATAAAGGCAATAACTTAAATGAAATTAGAAAATTAAAAATTCTCTTACAAAATAGAAAAAAAATGAAGCCTACTTCATTTTATGAAGAAAATTATTAGTAAGGTTCGAATTTACATGGTAGTATAGTGAAAAAAATAATATATATACTACGGTTAAGAAGTTCATTATTGATCAACTTCTTGTATCCCTCGATTGGTTCGCTTCTCCGGATACAATCTTTTCGCAATGTCTGTAATGATAGTCTTCTCAAATTTGATGTATAATATAACATTACTCAAATGCTATTAGCACAATATTATTAACATGTAAGAACATAGTCTATTGCTATCAGGTTTGGAAATAAAATAAACGCTATTCACTTTTATAAATATAATGTTATAAGTGGAGCGTAGTTTATTGATTAAAGTCGAGTACAAGATAAATGTTTATTTTTTTATGAATTACTAAGTTGCATGCACCAGAAACGCGTAAAATACAGAAACTAAAACTATTTCATCGCATGATATTTATAATTTTTGGATTGGACATTATTTCTAGTCATTACAAGTAATTTAAAGATTGACATGAGATATTGTAATTGGTCTTTAGTTATGGCAATTAATATATGATAATTATAGACCTTACGTTTTTCAATAAGTACTTGCAAATTGCAATAAATTAAATAAAGGGTAAAATTTATAGTTATACTTCAATAATCTCGAACATAAAATTTAGATTTAACTACGAAAAATTAACAAATCTGGAACTACTGCCTTTTGGCTGACATACTTAACAATGTCCAGTACAAGAATTATTGTAATTTTTTATGCAGGGTGTCCATTTTTCAAGGCTTACCATTGGGATCTCGAGAAACCTAAGAGATACGAATACATAGTTTACATTTTTCTTGAATTTAATTAATAATATTTGTATTTGGAGGCTTGAGTTTCATTAGAGAGTGATAGTTTGCATTATCGACCTAGGTCAATAATAATTTATAATTGACCTAGGTTACCATGGTAACCAAGTAAACGGTAGAGAAAAACAATTTCTCATGTCATATAAAGATAAATAATGCAATGAATATGATTCTATTTTTATTACGAAATAATGCACTTTCCGGTTCGAAAACATGGCGAAAAGGTGTCAGTTTTCGTCCGATCGAAAAAAAGCAATTTCTGGTCGTGTACAAATGAAAATGGTCTATATTCCTTTGATCGACGTATACCGCTTAAAATAGTCTATTTAATCTTGGTTAATAAAGTGTATAATTTGTATGTTATTTGACTTTAATTTTCTCCAACTGTGAGTTATTATAAACTACGAAACCGTGTATATACTTCAGGCTTACTTTAGAACAAGAAATAGAAATGTGGTGCATAGTTTCTACTACATTAGTGCCCCAAAAAAGAAAACATCAATATACAAACGTTTGAGCTTGGAAACAGAACCGTACTCAAATATTTCAACCCAGTTTTGTAACGAGGAAAATAGAAAGTTTACATTTATAGGTACTACAAATATGAATGTAGACAAAATAATAAATTAACCTAACCTAACTTACCTAACATAACCTCGAAATAAAAGACGATAGGGGGTCATTTTACTGAAAATTTGTTTTTTTTTTATTTGAATGTGTCAAAAACTAACGGTTTTTGGTTAAGATATTTGAACGAAAAATTAAACTTTAAGTTTAACTTTTTAGCAGAGCATTAATGTTCGGTCTTGTTGCTATACTTGGGACGCCGAATAGATACACAAGAAACTAAAATAAGAACACTGAGATCTCTGTTAAATATTTTTGTTATTTTCCTGCGATTATCTTATTTAAAATTAATATTATAAATTGTATTTATTACAATACTTCATGTATTACGTCATTTCAAATATAAACAGAATTATTTTACATTTCTTAATTTTTAATGTATAAATAAGCTGACTTCTGCATAGACAATACTTCCTACTTTAGACCCTGCCCATTAATTTAATTTGTGCATCAGTTCGGCGTCCCAAGTATAGATGCTACTTTTCGAACTTGTAAAAAAAGTACTTTTTCTACAACTGTGAAAAAGTTTATATTTATGCATTGATATTAGTGTGCTAAAAACAGCATTTTTCTTTGAATTACGTAACTATAACAACGTTTATTTCGCGTACTGCTGGGTACATTATTTCGCGTAATGGGCACATTACTTCGTGCACTAGGCACATTATTTTAACATATTATCAAAACCATAACAACTCTCTCTTTTTCATCGTTACCAAAAGACGATTTTGAATTTTATCTATTGCTAATCAAGAAGAGTGTTCATCTTTATTTTTAATTATTTGATATAATGTTCCATCAAAAAGCGACTACAAATACTCTTTCAAGTATTTCATATATTTTTATTTTTTATGTATATTTACAATTTAGTGAAATTGATATAATTCTTTTGAAAGAAGGATAATTGTAAAGAAAATTTTATTTATTATACAAATCACTATAAATAATCTAACAAAAAAATATATGTTTCAAAAATTTTAAATATTTATGATTACGGTCCTGATTTTTGCGGCCACCCACAATCCAGCACTTTTCATTTGTTTGAAATCAATCGTTGTTTATGTCTATGCCACCATTGTTTTGATATATTTTTAGCTCTAAAATTAAATTATAAATATTTCTAGTTAACGATGGTTCTTAGAAGTTATAGAGAACCAGGAAATATTAACTAAGCCAAACAATATGGGAGTAATACGAACTATAAAACAAAATCTGTTTATACCACTTTATCAGCTGTTATAACAAAGACATAAAATAGTTTATGGCGACAAGATGCATTTTAATTACTTGAATTAATTATGTGCGTCAATGAAGCATATCGTTTCTGGATATGTCATTATAGAACAGTAAATTTTTTATTTTAAATATATAAAAGTCTTGTCAGTTGATGACATAATTATTTAGACAGATAGGGTAATTTATTACTTTTCTTATACACACAGAAAGAACTGTAGAAAATATAAAAACATCATATGTTTTCTTTATATTATGAATTGCATAAGGAAATATCGAAGAATACTCATTGATGACTAACGCAGATTTTTTTAAAAATTGCAAACATTTAGTCATACTATAATAATACTTTTCCTACGACCGTTAAGATATTTGCTTGTTGTATGTTTGTTATTGCTATACGGAAACATAGTATATTATAAACACATTTTCATTTCCCATGATAACCATAGACAACGTTAAGGTATAAATTCATTTCTCACAGTTCTGTCAAAAATTATTCATATCTCACAGTTGTGATAATAATATAATAAATATATAATAATAATATCGTGGTCGTAGAAAAAATATAGTATAAAACTCGCATGAAATGTCCATTTCATACACGTATGAAATGTGTACCATTCCATGCTTATTGTACAATAAACTATTGTGCACTGTTATACGAACAAAACTATGACTTACTATCATTTCTTAATAATCTAAAGACCGTTTTAGACTAGTCAGTATATAGAATAATAAATAATACAAGAAATTGTACAATATCTTGTAAAATTTGTTAGATTTTGACGAAGCTTAATATAATTCTTAACGCCGTTTTAGAGTAGCCTATAAATTGTAGAAGATCTTGCACCATTTTCGAGATCACAAAATTCATATATGCGCATGCTGTCAAATTGGCTGACAGATTGTATAAAAAAATAGAACGTGTTGTGTTTTTTCGACACATTTACGATCCTATACAATATTTCAACCAATTTACTGTTTGATACTACCCAAATTAAATTGTACCAAAAATGGTGCAAGATCTTGAACAATTTATAGGCTAGTCTGAAACGGCCTTTATGGATACCTCTCAAATTTTTAATAAAATTTGCAATATTTCAAAATGACCATAACAACTTTAATGCCTTATACATCATATTCATAATATACTTTATACTCATATCATTACTAAACAAACATATGTAGGTACAAGATTTAGAAAAACAAATGAATTGAATACAAGACAATGTATAGATTATTTCTAAATTTAATATCTTTGTGAGACGACTTCAGCAGTTTTATTATTTTTCGTTTTATAAAATATGATACACATTTCAAATATTTATCGTCATTCTATAAATACTCTTCTAACCATAGTGTTTCACTTAAATTTATTACTCCATAATTCTATTCATATCAACATACAGCTCTTTTTAAATTCATCACATTTTAAGTACATACATATGTACCTAAGGATTTCCGGATCTATATTACACCGAGTGGTTGCTCCAAACAACATAGTGATTTAATATACAAAATAGTTATTTTTGTATTAAGTGAAGTTTGTGGTTTTAGTGCATGAGATCGAACGCACTAAAAACAATTCGCGCACAAAATACAAACAATATTTTTTGTGCAAATGATTTGCATCATTAATTAGATTTTTTCGAAATCGATACTAAAGTACATGTTATCATTCCGCGATGTTAGCCAAAATAATAGCTAAATAAGTACAACTTTACAGACTCTTATGTCAAAATTTGACTTTACGGACTTATGTGTCAAACTTGAATTAACCTATATTTTAAAAATATTATATTTATGCAGTTTATTTTAGCACTACCTAAAATAACAAACATTTTTTTATAATATTATTAGTAAATTTATTTTTTATTTACCTTTGATAATAATTTATCTGATTTCATGCAAACGACGTCTAAGCAGGAGTGAACATAAATGAAAATTATAAAGAAATATTTGACACTTTGACAGTACGCGTTTATTATCACAGTCATCCCCGTCTCAATTAGCTAGCTGACGTTTTACAAGCAAATAATGCTATTTATTTATGTTTTTAATAAATAATTTAACGATTTCGGAAAAAATATAATGTATATCTAAGGACTAAAATATTTTTTATTACTCACATATTCGTACCTAATAAAAAAATTATAAAATATAGTTTGACAGATGAGTTCGTAAAATTAAATTTTGACATAAGAGTCAGTAAGGTTTTACTTTAGCTACTATTTTAATATCATGTATTTTAGTATCGATTTCGAAAAAAATAAATTTATTAAATTTCAGATAGGGTAAGAGACGATATTTGACGGTTTACTTGTAATATTTAGTGAGTGAATTAGAAAATAAAAACTTGAAATTGTGAGCTAGTTATTTTGCAATATTTTAATTCAAACTATAGTATCAGTCATGAGTAAACTAGTAAAATGACGAGTAGAGACGAACAAATAGGGATTTATACTTGTTGGCATGATACAAATGTGAATATTATTGGGAGTAATGAAGCCCCCGTCAGTGTGTACAGGAAGTGAAATAGGCCAACGTACTTAACTGAAAATGGAAGTAACACATTGGATGTGATGTACATGACCCACGTCAATTTATTAAAGTGCAGCGGAGATAAAGAGGAAAATGCAGCAGGCTGAGACTCACTTGTTCACACCATCATTAGCGCAATCAAACAAATGTTCAAAACGACTGCTTAAAGGCTGATGGATGGCCAACAAACATTTCTATTTACTGCTAAAGGAAATGTGGCCTTTTATGTTCGTTATCATTGCACTCTTAACAATTGTTGTGGTGTGGACATCCTTTTTGAGATGCAGTGAATTCTCGGCATCAATGAAAGAACACTATTATTATTACCAATTGTTGGGTATACAGGGTGATAAAATATTAAAGTTTCATTAAGAAAGATAACTTAATGTTTTTGTAAATTAATTGAGTTTAAAATGAAGCTTTTCCTAAATTCACTACTTGACTTGATTTATTATCTTAGCTACTTGACTTGATTTCAAGCAATTTCAAGCTACTTGATATTTCTTGATAAACAGATTGCATTTTAAATTTATCACAAGAACTAGAATGAAGTGAGGGGGGAATGAAAAAAACAACTGATGTGAAGTGAACAAGAGTTCGAATATTTCAATACATTGTAGTTAACACTTTTTGGTGTTAGGTACCGCAAACTTCGCTATTTTGACTCCAAAAATTGCTATAGGCAACGTTAATAGTTATTTCCATATTAGGTGTGGGAACGTCATTTTCTCGGATGAGTATTTTGTGGCGCAAGTTTGCAAGCGCTGAAATGAAACGAATCTAAAAAAGTTCAAGCAAGAGGTTTGTACAATATTTTTTGCACTTCCGGGAGTAAAATCCTATAGGTACTTTATTCTTCATTTTTTTTTGTAAATTTAAATTCGTTCAATGTTTCACTATTTTCTTTTATTATTATTATGTAAAAGAATAGTTGAGCAATTATACTTTTTTTTATTCTAAAGTTTTTTAATAAATGCTTTAGAAGTAGGATGTTTAAAATAAAAAGACATAGGTAAATGATATAATTAATTACTTAATTAAAAGTAAAACAATTGTTTTAGTATTTTACAACAGCACGCATAGTCATGCTTTTACTACGATTTGTACAATGCGACAAAAGATAACCAGGCATCTTTTAACCTAATTAATGTAAATGACCATTTTTTTATTAATAGCAGCATGTTCAGTTCCTGTTGAAAGTCAATTTTCCAGGACTGCTCTAACTACTACAAAAACCCACAATAGTTTAGGTGATAACTTACAACTTTATTAGAAGCCTAAGTCACAGATTAGAATTATTTTTGATTTTGTTTTACAAATAAAAGTCTTTATAGAATATCTCATTGTGATTTCTTTAAACTACATAATAAAATTGAGGAAAAATCAAGTAGTTGAAAGAACTAATTGATTTTGTAAGCACTTGAAATATTACTACTTGACTTGACTTGAAATTCGGCTACTACTACTTGAGCTTGACTTGATTTAAAAAACTTTGAGTGTTATATATAATGTATCATTTTACTCACTCGTTAATAATAATAGTTGTTTTATTCACTAAATATAAATGCATAATGTATCTCACTAATCGCTACTGCAATATTAAAGTAAAAAAATAAATGTTTGTACTCCTCTGATAAATTTTCCAAACATGTGCCCTTACAAATGAATATTTCTTCTGAAATAGAGTATATACATCAAGTATTCTTAATTTCCCGGTAGTATCATCAGCATAATGAAAGGAAATAAAATGCTGAGTGAATGCTACACCGTCTCATATTTCCTTTGCGAATCACAACGGAAAAGTTCATTAGTCAATTGTTTCCGCGTGTTCCTGTCGCCGTCAGAGCTTGTTACTACCGCTGCACGTTCGGCTTAAAAGGGAAACATATGTTCCAGGATAAAAATACCATCATTCATAATTTATTTCCAAGTACCGCACGCACATTTTTTAAGTGGGGAGGTTATTTTTATTATGAGTGACAAAACATGTCTTTGTTAATGGCTACTTTGAAATTTGTCAGTGATTTAAAGATGAAAAGAGATAGAAGCACATCGTTGACACTAAGACAAGTAGTTGTAATTAAAAAAATCATCTTCTCTGGCACAACATTTCTAGATGGAAGAGGATCTAATCTACCTGAGGTATATTTTTTATGTATATTTTAGTGGTGAAGGTTGTCTTGTTCGTGTTCCTAGAAATGGAGTACATAACAAATGAAATATTCCCAGGTGAAACAGCTGATCTGCCTCTTGCTCAATTCATATCAGTTATTTTGCATTTCCTCCTCACTTCATCCTAGTTTTAGTGGTAAATTTGAAATATACGAAATATGATATGTTTGTCAAGTATTATCAAGTGTAGCTTAAAATTGTTTGATATCAAGTCAAGTAGTAACGAAAAAAAAATCAAGTCAAGTGAAATAGTGAATTTATGAGAAGTTTATTGTCATAAATTCATAAATTTTTGTTATTTTTTATTTAAATCATTGTATTTTACTGTATAAGTATGTAAACGACGATTTAAGAGTTTTATAGTTTTTGTTACTGCGACCTAGAAGATCTATTGTGACACAGCCCTTACTTAGTTTTCCGGAAACAGTTCCAGTTTTCTGATGAAACCAATTACAGCTCCAGGAGTCAAGTTCTTGATCTCATCTGTCATAAGATACCTTGTTACCTAGTTGATTGTGTCTCGGTGTGGTTACGACTGGGAATTTACACAGTATGTGTTCCGATGATTCTTCGTCCTCTTCACAGAGTCGACAGATACCATTTTCAGCTTTATCAATTTTGTACAAATGGTATTTTAAAGGACAACAGTCAGTGAAGATTCCTATCATTATTCTAAGGTCCTTTTTGCTGAAGGCTATTAGCTCCTTGGCGTTTGTCGTAGCTGGAGAAATTAATTTTCTTGCTTGACTGAGGCTTGGAGTGTTTTTTCAAAATGAGGATATGGTAGATTTGTCCCAGTTTTTGACCACCTTATAAATTATAATGGAAGTGTGTACTATGAAAGTTTTGCTTCTTTTTTTTTGCAAGTTCATCAACTTTCTCGTTTTCTAGGATTCTCTCGTGCCCTGGTACCTACCATAGGGTAATTTAAATTATCAAATAAATATTATTAATGTCATGTAATAAATAGGTACTAAATTTTGAACCAAATATAAAATCGGGACAATAAGGTTTTGCAAAAAGATTAAGTAAACATTATTTATTTAAATCGATCCTACAATGTCTAATTTGTTGCACTATATGATGAAATTTATTTTTATTTACATTTTGTTATATAATACCGTAAAAGTATCACACTAAATAAAAAGGTCGCAAAGTTGTGACATCCGTTGGTTTTGGTGTGAAGTTATCCACATGTGAATGCCAGATCTTAAATATTGTGGTTTGACACGTTTGAAAGTTGGTAAAGTGGACAGTCTATGATTTAAAGCACTGTAAGCCTTTTGTGTGCCACTATAGGTATTTGCAAAAGATTATTGAATTTGTCAATTTGGAAGTTAAAACATTGTATTTGACGTTTGGACGAAGTGAAATTGGGTAAGAACCTTGATACGTTACAGAACAAGAGGAAGGTATTTTTAATAGCAGTTTTTTCATTATTAAAAGTCAATTTGGGGAAATATTTTTCATTATTCTATTTATTAAAGCTAAAATTGAAAAATCAAGCAAGACCTCATTACGTGTCCCAAACAGGTTCATTGGGATACCGAAACAAAAGACAAGAAACAGAAACAAATCCTGAAAATAACAGACGTGTGCTAAACATAACCGTACCTTGAAAAGGAAATAGATAAGTTCCTATAGCATAGACCTACATAAAAACAATTTCAAATTTCCTATTTTTATGGGCATTCCACAAAGAACTTCTCCTTAAACCTCCACAATTCTCATCCTTGTTAAGTAAAACTTCCACGTAAATACCTCCAAGCTCCAAGTCATTATTTTCACTTCATTTGTCCCTTCTCCATTCTTTGTGTATACCTGTCTGTATAATACCAATCTCTCCTTCGTGGAATGCACCATTTCCTAGTCGCGTAGGGTTTCTCCCTAGACGACGCACGTGTCTTTTGTTTGTCTGAGTTGTTGATTTCTCGGTCTTGCCTCTCGGTTCCGGTGTTCTGGTGCGGTTACTGTTTCTGCTCTGTGTCAGTTCCGTTATCTGCCGCGCCCTCAGACTGGGATTAAAATAGAACAGGAACAGGAACAGGGTACGATTAGGGGAAGATACGAGAGCGGTAAACGGTGTTTGGATTTCTAAGGTTTGGAATTAAAACTTGCTTTGATGTATTGACTACATTTGTGTAATAAAATAGTACATAAAGTAGTTCACATGTGGTTTTTGGTACAGTTTCTACACCAGATATGAGTACCTATTTAACAGACACGTTGTCTGTACTAGCTAACTATTTTTACACTTTTTTATTTACTTTACAAATGAGCTTTGTGTGAGGTCTGGGGTTCCAAGAGTCGGTAACTACTAATAAAAGATACTATAAACAGTTCTTTGCAAAGACAGTATGTAAACAACCAGAAAAATACATGTACCTAATATTTAGAAAAGGATTGGCAAAAATTATGATTTATTTAAAAAATCATAATCACTGATTTTGAATGCAGTTGGAATCTAGGTATAATTTTATATTAACAAGCAAATATTTTTGAAAATACATATGTCGACCAGAAAAAAAAACTAACAAATTTCTGATCGATAAGTGATTTCGAACAAAACATAGACAGGAGAATCAGTAAATACTAATAATAACTTAAAACAATCAAAGTTTAATTTAAAAATTGCTTTTGTCAGATAATTTTTTCAAATATTTCTAAATTTTAGGTTTGTTTTTTGTAGTCAGTAAAATTCTATCGACTTCGGACTTCGTCTCGATTTTCAAAATCATCCGAAACTTTTTTACTCACTAACCTTTGTAATATTTAGAACTTTACGACGATTCAAAATTCAATTAAAGTATAATTTTTTTTCAATATATTAAAAATTCACACAAAAATAAGTTCTGTGAACATCTTACAATAGTTGTATTAAAATTAAAATATGGCAAATACAGAAATTGATTTAGTATGTTCACATTTTTAATTTAGCATGATTTTGCTATATGCAAAAAGAGACAATTCTTATGCCCTGTCAAAAAATTATTCATTAATCAAAATTATTGAAGCTTTGTGCAATCCGGGCTTAGTCTTTTTGTTATAACTTAATCATCAAATTGAGATAAACAGATTCCCTTTAAAATACAATATGAGCGTTCTATACCATAAATTATAATAACATTCTCAATTTCAAATCATACTAGTAAATCATCATAATACAACCCATACATTACTTAAATTATAAATTTATTTTGAAAATATACATTTTTAACATGCAATCACTGAACAATATATTCTGAGAAATTCTTTCCATTATAAATGACTTCCAGAGAGGAATATCTTAAGTGTGATTCTTGAAAGTTTAAAAATACTTTTGAAGAGCACGAAATGATCCGAAAAGAATTAGCAGTGCGAAATGGCTCCGTGAAGAGACGAGCACTTGAGACTGGAGATAAAGAAGGTATTTAGTGAAGAGTGCATTACTCTGTCTATTTTACGAGAGGTCTGCATTATTTCGGTCTGGCGGTGAACCAGTCTACATTTAGACAGGCAAAAATATCACAGGATATTGTCCGAAGAAAGAGTTTGTTTTGTTTTGTTTGTTTCAGGTGGCAACGAGGAAATTTTTAGCGAAGGAATTTTTCTTTTATATAACCTTACTTTAAATATAATATTCTTATTATATACCTGCATCATAATGCTTGTTTAATAAATTTAAAAGCGAAAACATTGAAACATGCTGTGGTTGTTGCTAGACCATAATTAATTCATCAACAATAAATTCCTCCATTTTAAACAAAATGCCAAACAACGAAACTACATAGCAACGTAAACAACAAATAAACGATAATAAATATGATGCTGGTACAATAGTTACCTTAACTAACGGTTAACAGGAAAGTATTGTGTCGAAATAGTAAACAAGGTATGTACACTCAAATCAATTAATCTTCGTTCTTCGTACATCAGTAAAAGAAAAAAATATTCTATTCTTTTAAATTTTGTTATTGTATATATATACACGAAATAAATTTTATATTATATTTACTATATTAATAAATAAAATGTTGTATTGACTTCCTAAATTTTTCGTAATGAAATCGAAAAAAAAAAATTTTATATGGAATAAACGTATCAATGATCTTTTGAACCGCCATTCGTTAGAATTACTTGTCCTAAACGGTTTGTCATATTTTCCACTAATTTTCTTGAAGTTTGTGAGTCAATTTTACCCCATTCTTTTACCATAAATATATTAGCTCTTTTATATTCTTTGGGCGTCTTGTTTTACACATTGTTATATATAAATCTCAGAGATGTTCAATGAAATTTATATCTGGAGACTGTGGAGGCGTTTTTAAATGTTGCCTACAATTGTACAATAACTATTCTAGCAGTTTATAAGCTGTTTATATGTGGATATAGGTATACCTAACTTATGTCAGTTTTTCACGTTGCCTTGTTTTCTTCAACGTGCTTTAAAGACACATTACATTACATATTAGTATTGTAATACACTACTACTACCTAGTAATATGAACCGAAACTATTCTAAAGAATATTCGCTACAAAATTTCTTTCAGGAATATTGTCTATCGATACCAAAACATAAGGGATTCCCCTATTTCCAAGCAGCAGCTTGTATTTGTATAATGTGCCAGTTCACTTGTTAGTTCAGATTTATTTATTTGCAACTTTTTATAGTTAATTTTAATCGTTGTTAGACGACCAAATGTGTATGAAATTTCTATGTTTTTCATAATTACCCAGCTAGTAGGATAGTTTTCTATAACTTCCGTTAACAATGGTAACCAAATAACAGAAGTTATTAGGAACTTACGACTTATGTTGCTATGGAAGTAAGTTAAACTAACGTGAACGGTGGTGCGAAAAAGTTTTAATTTCTCAATAAGAAAATTCTCGAAAATTTTATATTACTACTAACAATAACGCACTTAATTGAGAACATAAAATAGTAATATTGATTGATAATCTCATTATTAACCATTTTTGTTCTTGTATTAAAATAATACTTATGGTAATTATTTGTAGATAACCAAATTTTTTATTCTTGTAACCAAATATTTTATAATTATATATATATATATATATATATATATATATATATATATATCAACCTTTTTTATAAATACAATACATATGAAAACTTCTAGAATTTCAATGTTACAGTAGTACTTTGGTAATTTTATGAAAAATATTTGCTTTCATTTTCACATATATTAACAACATACTAACAAATTCTATATAGATGTAATATACAGAAGTTTTATATACAAATGGTTTTTATTTCAATTTTACTTCAAATAATCTCCCATTTATTTTAAATTCAAATACACGTTTTTCATTCTTTTCTTTTAGAAGTATTAATAATATAATAACAAAAAACTTTAATTTTCAATAATTTAATGCAATAGTATTAAAAAGTTTCATGATCGAAAAAGGACCATATGACTGACAGATGCGCAACAAAAAATTAGTATGTCATCTGTTTTTACAAATAAATAGCTCAAATAAACTTCCTATTAAAAATGTATTCTATAAATAAAAATCTAATATACACGTGTCTGTTATTGAAAAGTTCAATAGTACAACCCCTAAATATCACAATGAATCAATACTTCAGTGCACAAACTACAAACTAACCTATGTTAACAATTCTTCACAAACATTACCCCTTTGTAAACTAGAAGGGTTGTACCTTTCCCACCCTCTTGTAGTGCAACTATCATTAATTATTGTCAAATTCAATAGAGCAGAAATGTATATATCAGCTTGTTTACGTTGCTAGGATACTGTTTTTGTCATTTCGATTCGCGCTAAAAAGAACAAAAGCCGGACGGAAAAAGTTTGTTTACGTTTTAAATATGTAAAGGATAATAATGTTTGTCATATCTTATCAAAATGGGGTAAATGTTGAGGGAGGTTCAGTACAGGTGTTTGGGAATTGTTACCCCATGGGGGTTGATTAATTGGTACCTGAAAACGGTTAGAAAACACGTAATGTTTTGGGGTTTTGAAATCTGATGTACACATGACCCCATTAACTCAAATAGTGCGTTTTTACCTCCCGCCTATCAATGTATGTATAGATAAGGGAGGTATTGTTTTTGGTCAGATTTCTCGAGTGTAAGTTTTCAACATATGAGCACGAATTAGGGTCTCTAGAATACGATTTTGCTATTTTTACCGTGATGTCTGTATATCCGTGTGTGTGTGTGTATGTGTGTGTGTCTGTTACGATTTTTCGTCCACGATAACTCCAATACGATACAAGTAAAAAGTATAATATTTGGTATTTAAGACTTCTATTCAAATATGATGAACTGATTAGATTTTGACTACAATTGGATAACTGAAAGTAGTACTTTACTTGAAGCTTTAAACAGTTTTTCCAAAATAATACCTCCAAATGTCATTTTTTCACGTTATTATTAAATATACAGATTTTTTAATTTTCTACCGATCTGCATAATTACGTTTATATATAACTTCTAGCTAGATAGAAAAAAATATATAAATTATAATAATTTTACATATCGTTTAGGCTGAGAAATTTCGATAAAACAGATGAGTTATTCATATGTTCACAAAATTTGACATGTGATGTCAAATTTGATGTAAATAAGTGTAAAAGATAAAATAAGTAAAAATAAAGTAATTATATTGTAAAATTTAAAAAGAGGGAAGAAATATATTAGGAATGTATTTGCATGCGTTAATCAAAGTAAGTTCGGCTCCAGTTTTAGTAACGTCAAAAATAGCTGTCATATTTCTAATACAAATTTTATGAAGGAAATTTTAGGTATGAAATGCATTAAAAATATTTTGAACTACAATAACCAACTAATTTTAAAACTACAAATTAAATGTATTGAATAACTTATATAGAATATATGTATGTATTACCACAGTGGCGGGAGGTATTGTGTTGGACACATCAGATTTTTTGTAAAGCGATTTTAAATTTGTTATCTACATTTTTATTTTATTTTTAAATTCCTAATATTAGATCAACAATACCATCAGGCAAACTTAAGCGTTATAATGACAATAAAGTACTGTATACATCACAAGCATTATTTATACTTGCAGGCATTGCGATGTAAATGTAATAAAAATAGTTTATTTGTTATCAAGAGACTAAAGTATTTTTTTATTACGCATATGGAATTTATTCTACGAGACGATAGCGGAAGAGAATAAACCATGTAAGTAATAAAAAATACTTTAGTCCTTAGATAAACATTACATTTTTTCCGAAATCGTTATATTATTAATTAAAAACATAAATAAATAGCATTATGTGTTTGTAAAAGGTCAGCTAGCTACAGAGACGGATGGCTGTGATAATAAACGTAGTGTCAAAGTGTCAAATATTTCTTTATAATTTTCATTTATGTTTACATCTGCTTAGACATCGTCTGCAAGAAATTAGATAAATTATTCTCAAAGATAAATAAAAAATAAATTCACCAATAATATTATAGAATGATATGTTTGTTATTTTAGGTAGTGCTAAAATAAACTGCAAAAATATAATACTATTAAAATATAGGTTAATTCAGTTTGACAGATGAGTCCGTAAAGTACAATTATGACATAAGAGACTGTAAAATTTTACTTTAGCTACTATTTTGGCTAACTTAATTATTTGCTACGAAATAATCAATAATAACTAAAATATATTGTGTATATGACAGTTGTCAACGTTGCGTGTAGAGAGCAATAAAAATATGAGGCGACAAATTTGAATTTATTTTTATAAATTTCATTGAATTATTCTATTAAAAATAAGTAATCTGTATTAAATAAGATGTAGAGATACATATAAATTATTGTCCTATACAATATGGTGACTTAGTTGTTAGCCGAACAGTTTTTATTTACCAAAAACTGTTTTCCCATGTTAACTGCCTATGACAACACTTTCTTGGAACACACAGTATAGGTACTCTGTAATAGTGCAATAATGAGATAGCGAATAAAAGTCTCATCTATACCATGCGTATACGACAAAGATGCTAGATAAAAGTTTAATAACAGAAAAGTAGAAATTGATGACGTGAGGGTCAATTCAGAAAAACAAATCATAAATATAGAATAGAGTGATATATCTATAATTACGAATTGAAATTAATGTCTAAGTACTCTGTATCAGAATCCTGTTAAATTACTATGAATTCTGTTGATGCAGTAGTTTTGAACAAGAGTGTAATAATTCTTAAAGCAAAAATTGATGACTTGAGGATCAACTCGGAGAAACCGACCTTAAATGTACTGACACATCTATGATTATATATTGAAATTAATGCGTACGTAATCTACATCAGAATCCAGTTAAATTATCTATGAATTCTGCTAATGCAGTAGTTTTGAACAAGAGAGTACTTAACGTCAATTCGAGTTAGAGTGAAGTACTCATTATTGGTAGGGTGTGACTGGAGTATTCTTGTCCTTGTACACTTTTCCACCCTCTTCTACTTGTTAGAGATTATAACCCTTAGGAGTGAAACGTGGGGTTGTAAGCTACATTCTAGCATTTCCACAACACAAACTCCGAAGTGGTTGGTTTTCCATGTAAACAAATATATTTTCTCTTACTTCTAGCACTTCATTTTCACAAGGGGTCATTTATTTTATTGTTGTTTTCACTAAAGTTATTGCAGGACTTAGATTTAAGGCTGGTTGACCCACAATCTTAACAATGGGGTATTCCAAGTTTTTTTCATTTTTTAATATGTTATTCTATGCATAAAAATATTAGACCCGTATTTTTTCTTTTCGCCGAAAGGTTTCAAACACGCCAGAAATAAATTTTTAAAGTTTCAATAAATTACACCCTAGAAAATCGGCCGTGCGTGTGACGTCACAGGCACTGAGAATCAGCTGAGAACATCATTCGTAGGTCTGAGTTAGAGGCGTGGCGCGTTCGAACAAGAGCCAATAGGCTGACGCGAGTGCCTTCTTTGTCACAACAAGGCTGATACTGAATTTTACGTACTCGATTCAAATGCATTACAATTTCATTTTGATATTATGGTATTAAAAATCAGAAAAATAATGATTATATTCACTTTAATATTACTTATATATGGTAAACAATGATATCCAATAGGAATTTCTTTAAAAGCCGTAGGCTTGGAATACCCCATTGTCTTTAAGCATTAGTGCCGTTAAACACTCTCCGTTTCATGTTGTGTTCTTAAACCCGATACGTGCGACAATGTCGACACTCGACAAAATGTACCCAAACTAATTTAAATTCAAAACACTAGGTATGTAAGCAATATGACTCAAATATACGTACGTACAGTCATTCCGCACATGGGCGCCCATAAGGGGGGGGCAAGAGGGGGCATCTGCCCTCCATTGCAAATTTTTAAAAGACGACAGATTACGTAATTATTTCATCATCGTTATGTTCTGTAAGAAATTTATTAATGTTTGCTGCATTTTAGGCCTTAGATTTTTTATGTGTGGAACAAATTATCCCGTTATTATTTGTGCTTAGTTATTTCAACTGTCATTTGAAAGTAGAAGCAAGACAATTAACTACAATAAACATAATTTTATCGAGATTCTTAAAGATTTTTTCGAGGAATTTTCGAAAGATGGAAGGAATTAACAATTACCTTTACAAACCAATCCAAAAAATAAGTAAGAATTTTTACTTTATGCTTTACTTTTGAACAATTTTTTTTTTACTAATAAATATATGTTTTCCGTTTATCTCTAAATATTTAAGTTTCTCTTAAATAGACAATATCACATCGAAATAGAATGTCAAATGAACTATTGAAAATTGCTGTCAAAATTTCGATTTTTTTTTTAAGTGTTGCTTAAATTTTAATCCTTGTTGGCACAACTGTTTTATAACAATAATTCATTTTTGCTGTTTGATACTAGCCAATTTAAACTGTAGCAAAAATGGTGCAAGATCTTGTATAATTTATAGGCTAGTCTAAAACGTCCTTAATGTAAATTGCCATTATTGTACAACTTATATGTTACTTAAGGGTCACTTTACCTACGGTTGTGTGTAAAGTACGCCATCGCAGTTAGGGAATTATTGATTTATCGAAATTGTATTAGTACACAAAACACAAAATAATTATAATCAATTTAAAAAATTTCGACTATTGGATTGTACATAGTTGTAATTTATTTTTTTGAGGTTGACAGTTTGATGTAGTTTTTCTTATATTGTGTAATTGGCGCTCTTTACTAGTGATGTCAAATATTTCAGTGTAGTGTGGGATCGAAATAGTCAAGTAATGGTCGTAGAAAAACTATAGTACATAATTCGAGTTGTAAAGCAATTTCGTACTCGTGGAATTACAAACTACAAATATACCATCATTCGTGGACATCCGTTAAAATCTCAAAATGGTAAAATTTCTATAATCAATGCCCCACTGGTTGTGGTGGATATAACATTAGGGTGATTTTATATAATTAATTTTGTCTGACATCAAATATTGCAATATTTTGCTATATGCCGCAATATTTCTCTATGACTAGTTTTAATAACAGGGGTGATATAATAAGCTCAGTAAATCATTCCTAATCCCTAAGTAATCCCTAATTTCTTCCCCTAAATTTAAAATAAGTCATATTACCCCAAATTTGCCTCTGAGCTGCCAAATTCGTTGGGATTATCTGTTAATTTTCTACTGTCCGGTCCAGTGGTCACTTTGCTCCCTTCAGTACAATTCGAACCCCCCACCCCTTTAAAGGGTTCCATTATTCCCAAAGGAGTCGTTGGAAACAAGTGCGTCTCTAGGCAACCCAGATGAATTTACGTAATTTGTTAGGAATGTGTGTTGTTTTGAGTGGCAGGGGTGAACAACCCCTTTTTAAATTTGGCGTGACTTAAAATCGATGGAGCCAGAGCTTGTTTGCACTGGACATATATTTGCAGAGTGATTAAATGTTATGCGGACTCCTTGTAATTAATTTTTTTTGCGAGAATTAATCCCAAAGTTTAAAATACAAAAAAATGACAATGGACTGTGTGACCGTTATCATTGTGGTTTCTTACAATGACAGATATATTGTGACAAATAATGGATTTTGCAACAAGATTTGTTTTAACTAAGCACGCATGCGCAGTATGACAAAAAAAAATCCAACTTCAAAGACAAACTCTGATCATAAGTTCAAATTTCTGACCAATGGGGTAGGTGACAAATTGTTTCCTTTCGTCACTCATGCTAAAATTGAATAGCGAGTTTTCAATGGATGCAGCTTTCAAATCCCTAGAACACGATTTTCATATTGTCATTGTATTTTTATGAAGGTCTGAAGATCTGAAAAAATAATATACCTGTATTTTTTAAATTATTAATTATGTGTTGTTTTGAAGTAAATAAACCAAAAAGTTCTTAGGAAGGGATGATGAAATCGATTAAGGTGGACAAAGAGAGAATTGTTGGTGTGAGTCAAATAATAATAAGATCACGTGGTAATATTGCCACATCTTCAAATGTAACCAATCAGCGTTTGGACTTAATGTACGTCACAGAAACGAACGCTGTTTCTATTTAAAATGAATTAATAAACAATTGCTGATAAATATTTATTTTCTTTAATGTCAATATTCATAAATACATGTATTTTTTGTAATTCAGTAGTTTTTTCATTAAAATTCTATTAGGGTCACCTACCTTTACAAAACAATTCTCTGATTGTCAAAACAGTCAAAAAATTAGAACACGTACTGTTAGTTAGAACTTGTGACAATTTAATTTAAATAACTGCAAAATCGAATATGAAAACAACCACAACCTTGTTAATTAACAGTTTTTTCATCACTGGCAAAGACATATCACGTTACAGGCTGAAATTTCTACTTTAAAAAATGATGTCTTTATCAAGAAATATTTTTCAGTCACTAATATTATTTTTTCGTTTTGTTCTTTCAGAAAAAAATAAGTAAAAATCTCCATTGTACCAAGCAATGTTTTGTGTTTTTGACAGAGTCAAAATAATAAAATTCAAACCACGTTTCACATACAAAACCCTAACAAAATTACTATTAACTTTATTAAAACTCGAATTTCCATCCCTGAATCCCTGCTGTATCTTATAATTACATTACTTTTTGCACCCCTGTCTATCTGTCTATCATCCCCCAATCTTGGGGGGTAACCACCCCCTGTGAGTGCTGTCATCAGACTTCAGGCCGAGTCGTGAAAATTTAATATCTTCCCTTATCGTGATGCAGCTGAAGCTGTGCATTTGCATCTCACAGCCCACTGAGCACGGGGTAGAGTTAGGGTAGTTAGTTTAGGGAGGGTTGCCTAGCTTAGCACACAGATTGGGCCGTGGTTATGAAGGCGAAAAATGAGAAGAAACATTGAAATTGTAAAGAAAAATGGAGTAAATATAATATACGCGAAAGGGGAGGGATGTTTTCAATGGGTGACGTTTACAAACGAGTGTTTTTTGGTGATAAATGACGTGTCGCGATTTTATCTTTTTAAATTGTAACTCACTTTTCATTGCTGTCAATTTTAAATTCTGTATGTAAATATACCTATCTATAGGAAAATATTTACAAAAGAATCGAACGTTCGTTTTTCATTTCCTTGATTTTTATAATCCTTTACATTAAATGACAAGTTATTGATTCGTTTTAGAACCATTTTCTAGTGTTGCCGTCTAGATCTAAACTCTTATCTTGTCTAATCTAGGCACAAGACTGGCAAAGTATTTTTTATTCTAGATCTAGGTGAAAAAAAATCTAGACAATTTTCAAGACTCTAGATTAACAAAAAATTTTAAATTTTCGAAATATAAATATATCATGCGAATAAGAGATTCTAAAATAGAAAAAGAACGCTGTCGAAGAATTATCTGTGTCCTTGTCAAAAGCGTTAATATTGAGTCTTGAAACAATCTAGAGTCTTGACAAGACCTTTTAATCTAGACTGAGACTTCGTCAACTCTTGAGAACAACACCATCATTTTCTGGTCTTCCAAACTCAATATTATATATCTGCTTTTCATTTTGAAAAGAACACTGTGATAAACTACTGTCAAATTCGCACGCCACAGGCACAAAATTCTTAGGGGGCTCAAAATTTTTGTCATTGTTATGGTTTTAGATCGTATATTTCTAAAATATATTTTGACATATAATTATCAACAAATAGATACAACATCCACTTCTACAGCCTATTTTGAACGATTCTTTAGCAATTTGAAAATTACCTGTTCTCATCTAGGTACAGTATAATGAGGACTGACAAATATTGTTATAATTTCAACAAAAAAAGTATATAGGCAACAGATTAAATTACGGTGGTGTTATATTATTAATGTTGCATTTAGAATATCTCACATTTCCGACTTTTAGGAAACGATAGGCCAAGAGTATATGTACGATTTCGACTTTGTCTCGGTCTTTTGTATATTCAGAACAAAATATGAGAAGTTGCTTTTACATTTTTTTTTTATATATGCAGGCACAAATAAAATTTTCGTCACAGGTGTTCAAAACCCAAGTTATAGCTCTGATAAATCCTTTTCGTTGATAAATATGATCTGAATTTAAATTTATATTGAATGTATATTGCGATGAAGAATTAGGAAAATAAAATAATTAATTATATTTCCATCAGATGAATTGAAGGAAAATTATTTGTCTTCAACCCAAGGTCAATCCATTCTCAAATTAATAAAATTCAAAATTCAGATCAGAAACTCTTGAAGTCTTGTGCTTCCAATTTTATATTAGTTAGCGCACTTGAACTCAAACCAAGCGGGTTCTGAACCAACTGTAAACTGTAGTCTTGTAGAGACAAACAACAATTCTACTAAAAACTAAAATGCAAGTAAAAATGTCCAGACAATTTCCAAATCTCGATGCTTAACAGCAAAGAGATCTTGGAGAAAGAAAAACAGATAAACAGAATAAATTTGAGAAAACGTTTCAGAATAAATATAACCCATTTTATATCCTAATACATTTTCAACTTAATATGCTCTATTTTCTCCTAATGACCTCGTCGCTTGTATAAATGCTTATTAATTCGATATCTTGCTGTTAGAAATGCAGTTGATGAAAGATAAGCCTACAAGATGGACAGCGAAGATTTTAATTCAACAGTGAAATTCGATGTCGTAATAGGAATTCAAAGAAGACTGCGGCTTCACAAACTAGTTTTAGTGTAATACTGTAGAGATTTTAGCTTCGTATAGCTAGAGGTTTAAATGTATGAAACAACACAACAAAAAATGTTAATAAATTTTACTTAATACGTGACTTGTTTGAAAATAAGGTTAAATGAATAGGATCCAGTAATTGTAAAATGTGTTTCTAGTTTTAAGATGAGTTTCAAATTGTTGTTTGTTAGAGTGGTTAGAAATTTATTCACGACTTTAATTTTTATTCATTATGGTGGACAATGTATATTATATTTTACAATCTCTATAGTATTTTGTAGAAACTTACAACAAATCTTCACAAACATGTTAAAGAAAGTGTGTTTTACAAATGGTTTAAATAAACTGTTGAAAGTATTGTTTTCTTATTATATTGTAACGTATTGATATATTTGTTTATATTTCTCTCATTAACAAATAGTAAACAAACTGTTTTCTTGAGGTCTGAAATAGTTTTAAGAAAAAAATGAATTGTTTTATATCCATAGCACTCTTGTTTCAGCCAGATTTAAATAAAATAAATATAAATCTAACATGCATTTTTCTCAGTTATTTTGTTATATTAGTATATGATACGTTTTTATCGTTGAATTCAGAAAAAAATAGTCTATCGAATAACCTAAAAATAAACATATGTTCCCATTTAAAATAAGAAAGTTGTGTCCCGTATTTTGAGAACCACTGATCGAAAAAACAATTTTTTTTTGCTCACTGTATTAGTCTTGTAAAATGGTGGTTCTTTGCTAATTTAACCAACCTCGTAGCTCTTATAGTTCTCGAGATAGCAAAGGTGGCACACTTAAATGGAACACCTGTATAGGGATCAGTGATTATTACCCGACTGGATGTGCTAATCAGCTTTATGAAGATATGAATAATTATATTATTTACAATTTAAAAACTACATTTTAGCTAAGAATATGTTAATAGGTAGGTATTTATATATAAGTGCAGTAAGTTGTATTTTATAGTGCAAGGTTCTACATTGAAGTAGGAGTGTTTTAATATAATCGAATGATGTACAAATACCTAACGCATACAATAACGTATTATAGTTTTTGGCAGACTTCAGTAATTTCTAAAAAAAATCTTGTAAACATGAAGTCAAATATTCCAAACATTCTAAACAAAGGAGCTGTTTTCAACAAGACGTTTTAAAAACAAAGAAACGTCAAAATTAGACAAAATAATCAAAAAATTTGTATTTCTCCAAAACTTTATTAAACGATTATATAACAATAGGTAATAGCACCTTTATTATTACTATTATTTTTAATAACCACATTAGCAGCCAAATTCATAAAAAGGATTAGCCACTAACCCGAATAAGTTATACCCCTTTTTAACATACTGAAATATAAATCTAACTCCAATTCCAATTCATAAAAAGAATTAAGTATATTATTTAGATAACTTCAGTAGTTTGGTGAAATTAGCAATATTTGTAGATGATTATCAGCATTTCTAAATGATACAGAGGATGATTTGTGGTGATATTTTACTTCTAGGCGCTTCTAGGTTGTCAAATATCAAAACAAATCTTCCTCTGAATCATTTAGAAACACTGATAATCATCTACAAATATTTCTAATTCCACCAAACTAGTGGAATTATCTTAAGAATTGGAAGTAAATAATATAATTAATTATAGTAATGAATTGGGACTGGGTTTAACATTTCAGGATGTTATCAAGGATTATAACTAATCCGGATTTGTGGCTGATTTCCGTTATGCATCTGGGTGTAGAAGGTTAAAAAAATTTGAAACTTCGGCAAGAGAAAAGTATTATACAGGATGATAATTACGTCACGAAAATATTTCAATTCACTTAGACTACAGCGCTGGCAACCAAAGATGAGCCACAGAATAGTTACATAAACCTATTCTGTGTTTGAGCTGTGCGGTAAAGGAGAGGTTAAAGAATACGTCATCAAACTTATAATGCGGCAAATCATTTTTATCGGGAAAAAGTGTAGTACAATATATTGAATGTTTTTCCATTCAATCACACTTTAATCTATTACATTTTGTTTATCAACCACTTGATGCCGATAGTAACAAACATTTCATTCTTTCAGTACCTCTTTTTTTTGTTGCCAGAACAATATTAGATATTTTACAAAATAAAAATATCCTTTTACATCAGGTGAAATATCAAAAAACTACTGTAAATGCATTTTAAATGAAGTTATATCGTTGATTGAAAAATATATACCTAGATAGGCAAGCTTATGAGAAAATTCGTTTCACCTACATAATTGTGTATCTGGTTGCATTTGGGTTAATATCAGGCGTTTCTGTCAAATATTATAAAAAAAGAGCAAACGTCAAATAATTAATAATAGAAATTAGATCTATTTTAAAATATACCAATGAATTATTAAAAGAAACATTTTAATAGATACCAAAAATTCAGTAAATATGTTAAACATTTGTCTGATATTTTGTCTGTTTAATTCCGCAAAGTAGTTCATGGAATTATGAACGAGATGGCTCTGTCGAATTTGATTCCAAAACAGCGATAGGCAAAAATATACAGGCTTGCCTATCTACATATTTTTCAATCAATCTATATCAGGTAAAATAATAAAAAACCATTGAAAATATGCACTTTAAATGAAGTCATATTCATACTGCGTCACTATAAATAAAATTGAGACAACTCTCTCGTACCCCGGGAGTTCGTGTTCACCTTTAGACCTTTTCTCCCAGCTTGTACAGAATAATCACCTCAGTAGTCACTACCCCGTGAATACAATCAGAAGTAGAGCACATGCCCCGTAGAGCACACGACACGACAGCGTAACGAATATCTCAGCCCCTGCTGCAATGAAATTCGCGTACAGCTGTCGCTTATAACCACCCTGTGTTTATGCCGATACAATGCATATGCGCGTACAGAGTGGAGGAAAATACGCATTGTGCGTATACTTGCAAGAATGGAATGTTTGAGAATATAGGCGAAATTGTTATACAGGGTGGTCAATAAGTGATTGGCACGTGGCCTGTAAGTTCTCAATTTTTATTTTGTGGAAATAAGTATTAGTATGTGTTCATATAGGTGTGTTTTGTTATTGTGCTGTCAATGTTTCAAATATTCCAAGAAGTATAGTTTTGATGTCATTATTTTTTTAATATCTCATTTTTTGTACATTTCAGAGGAAAATGTTATTAAAATTATTTTTTTCAAATTTGGTTTTTTTAATAAAACATAATAGGGTTGGCAAAAATAATGATTTATTAAAAAAAAAAATCAAATAAATCATGATCTTTTTGATTTTTTTAATTTTTAAAGATATCTGAGTGTTACTGTACTTTTTAATTGTTATAAAAAGCAATAGAGATATTTTATTTCATAAACGAAAACGAAATCAATAATAGGTATAACCGAAACGATTTATCTGAATAAAACCAGAAAAAGTAACAAATAATTTTTACTTTTCGTTACATATATTAATACTTATATTTTCTTTCTGTTGTCTGTGATAAAAAAATGATAAAGTACCATTTAATTTAATGATATTATATACCGAATATATTTTGGTTATTATTAATCGTTTCATAGCAAATAATTAATTTTTTATTATAATTTGTATATTTTTTTACCTTTGACAAAAATCAATGATTTTTATTTAAAAAATCAGTTGATTTAAATCATGATAATAATAAACTTAATGTAAATGGTTTTGATTGGCTACTTGCGTACATGTGATCAGTAATACAGGGATTTAATCTGACATTTTCTAACCTAACATTTTCTAGTAAATATAATTCAAGATTACATTACATTTTTTATCTATTTAAAGTAATAAATTAAATTAAATGCACCCCAGAATTTTAGTGCAACATTTGTATGCATATTACAAGTTTATTGCTACAATACGCTACCTACTTTCTGTTTAATTAATTTTAACAACGTAGATTATTTCTAAGAATCACAAAATTCCTTACTCAAAGTTTACAAACACGTGAATAACAAAATTGTAACCATGGTATCACGCTACCTGCTATTAACTATCGATTAAATTAAAAATAGTTGAAATAGGTGACACATTTTATTCGCTTCTTTGCCGTTTCTTTACATTTCGTTACCTTAATCAGTATTTGAGCAGCGGAGTAATGTTTTAATGAATTGTATTTCCTTTTTCTGCTTTCTAAATAGACTTTAATTGTTATGAAATAGAATAAATAAAATGCAACGATGTAGCAGATGGTTTATGATGTAAAAACATAATATTTGCTATAGTCGGGTCACGATAATAGCGAGACTATGTCATTGTCCTATTAAAAACATAACCTTACATAACTCAAAAATAATAACTTAATATAGAAACGTATTATTCTTAGCTTAACTAAATACACAAGATTTATTTTCTTCATTTTAATATGCATAGTAATATTGTAAACAAATGTATAATATAACAAAAATAATAATATCGGGTTTAGTCAATTTGTCTTGTAGTCAGAAGATAGAACAGAAAGAAAACAACTGTATTCATCATTTATTTGAAAATAAGATAAATTCTTCTGTTTTTTATGAAATAAAGGGGGATTACATGAAATTAATTTATTTGAAATTTATTTGCTTACTTTTAACTTTCGTTACTTAATTCAAAACCTCAATGTAAAAAAGTCTTTAGACATGATTTTTTGTTACTAGAAGAAAGTGTTCAAAAAGATGAATTTAACAAATATTTAAATATACAGTCTGTAGGACTTTCACAAATTATCTTGTTTTATTGTTCCCAGTTAGAATAATATAAAGTAGAGACTTTTATTTCAGTTGCGTTTGTCCTAAGCAAGCAGACCTTTTTCTGCTTATAGCAAAGTTTAACGAATGGTTCCGATCTCTCAAATTTACGTCTTGATCTAGAAAAAGAAAGTCTTGGCTTGTCTTGAAATTTCAATTTTGTCTTGATAATCTAGACAAGACTAAATTCAAAGTCTAGATCTAAACGGCAACAATACATCTTTGCATAACTTTGAGGACAGACGAATCATACTTCATCACTGGCTGAAACAGAGTTATTTCTGCCTACCTTATCTAGGTTTGATCAAATTTTCATTTTTTTACATTTAATACAAATTAAATATTAAAGAAATTTGATTCTACAGAAATTAATTTTACATTTATTGGCTTATATTACAAAATGTGAAATTAAATCATATTTGCCAGAACTCATAGGTAAGCAGAGCTTATCTTGCTTACCCTGACAAAACGCCACTATCTGTTTTATTTACACAAACATATAAGGGTTGGTATAGAAAAATGAAACGATTAATAAGTTTCTCTTATCGCACACCGCCCATATTTTTAAAACGATACATTTAGGAACACACAAGAGTGAGATTCGAATTCGACAAGCGTGATATACATATAGGGTGATATTCGAATTCGACAAGCGTCAAGCATGATTTTGTTTACATTTCTGCACACCACAGGGGTCTGCTTTCGCAAGAAACACAATATTGCACTTCCACCACCCTATATCGTGCTCTATAAGAATTCACCCCTTCAATCCAAAATCGATCGGGTGAATGACTTTTACAGTTCATTCGGTCATACAAACACAACTTTCATCTTTTTGATACCTGTTAGTTAATCGAATGTCACTTGGAGACGATAAAACCAATATCTATCTTTCAGGAAATGAATTTCATGTTTCAGAGGTTTCAGGAAATTGTATTACCGTGATAGGGAAGTTTTATACTCGGGGGAAATGATGAATTTTTAAAAAAATTCTAACGTCTGGTTTTTAACCAATCGTGATGCAAAACATTTGAAAATGGAACAGTATTATACTGATTATTCTACAAACGTTATTTTCACCCAATCAGAATGCTTTATTTGATGGAAATAGGCAGTTTTTTAAAAAAGATAAAACCACAGTATCTACGTCATTGTTATATTTTGTTGATAAAAATATTGTTTTTCTACGACCACTACAGTAAGTAGCCATTATTGTACAACTTCTAGGTTATCTAAGTGTCATATTACGGAAAGTCATGTATAAAGTACGCCATAACTAAGTTAGGGAATTTTTAATTTATCGAAATTATGTTAGCAGTATAAATAAGACAAAATTAATTATAATCAATTTAAAACATTACGACTATTAAAGAAATAAACAAAACATTGTAAATAGTAAAATTTTGAGGTGGACAGTTTTTATATTCTGCAGTTAGTACTACATATCTACATACTATTAGTGATGTCAATTCTGTTAATGTATTGTATGATCGTGGGATGATCAGAATATAGTTAAATAATTGTCGTAGAAAAAGTACAGTACATACCTAATTCTTATTATGAAATATACTGTAGAACTATTTCCAATCGTGAAATAATCAAGCAAATATAATTCGAGATTGGAATTTAATAGGTATAATAAAATCATAATTTCTGCGAAGTAATGACAACTCGAGTCAAAAATTATTCATTACGTTTTTGACACTCGTTTGTCTGTTACTATGCCACAACTATTCGTAAAAGTTTACCGATAAATTCATGGCTCTCGTTATATTACTTATGATAAAATTCCTTCCCCCGATAAATGCAGCCAAATAAATAAACAATTGTAGTTTTTACTGTCGGTGCGACAGTTAATTAATATTTCAAAATAATAATAATTAAATAGTTTCATTTTAAGTTGTCTTTGGAATTTTTTTCAAATAAACTTTTATTTTTAAGCACTCCTTTTTTGCTTTTCAACATCATTCAAACGTGACATTATTCTCAAAAATGAAAGTCTATGGGTATACAAATAAAATATAATTGAAATCAAAATAAAAATCTCTATCGAATAAGCAAATAAAAAGTATATGGACTCATCTAAAATAATAAAGTTGGTCCCCACAATTTCGGAACCCCTGATTAAAAAAGAATAATTTTATACTCAATGAAGTGGTGTTGTAAAACAGAAAATGTTTGCTAAGGTAACCGACTTCATAACTTTTATAGTTTTCGAGATAGCAATAGTGTACCACTTTAAATGAACACCCTGTATGTGTATATTATTGGTTCACATACTCATGGACAAAATGTTATAATCTTGAAACGTGCTTAATCCTTTAAAAAACTCGATTTTTTGCACGGTACCTATACCTACCTTCGTTACCAAGGTAGGTCAAACAAGCAATTGTTTTGTATTGTTTTTGTCATGCGTCATTTTGAGGTTAGAAATTATAGTAAGTCTTAAATACACCTGTATAATAATCAATAAACGTCTCGTCCTTGAGAAACAACACAATTTTAGAACTTTCTTGTGTTACTCATCATTTAAGAATGAATTAGCTCGTGTCAAAGGTTACAATATATTCTCGTTGCATGTTACTGAACTGTAGTATTTTAAATCCTCTTCATTACTTGGGAGATTTAAATAATTTATGAGATTTTTTTCATCATGAGGCATAAATCATCACATGTTTGTAACAATTTTTAAACAATTGTCAACAAATTAGGTTAGTTTACAAACATTTGAAATTAAACACATGTCAAAGTAAATTCAATTTGCTTTCATACTTTGTACGTCTATTAACTATCTTTTGTCACGTATTTAAAAAAGGATGCAAATAAATTCACTAAATAGAATGTTTATAAACAACTGTACTTCGCTAACACACTCCCAAATATTTATGACCACAACATTTCTGTCCCAAGGGTAGGTTCATACTTTTTATTTGGGGTAAATATACCCAAATCGCATAATTTTCCTGTGAGGGTGCATTTTCAAACAGATGGACATAATAAAATCCCGCCACTAACTTCACTGTATATACTATTTGTTTTGATTCTAGCTGACAGTAAATCGAGAAGAAATTTTAACATATGTGCATCTATTTCTTTCAACTAGGACATCGTATTTATTTACTCGAAATGATTAAGTGCTTTAAAAGTTTTGTTATGTATTCGATAATTTTTAAATTAACCCTTAAAGATAATGAACGAGTCTAAAAAAACAAACGAACTATTTGTTTACAGGTAAATATACAACCTGTTCTAGGATTTCAAGGTGCTCTATAATCTAAATAGCTAACAAAGATTCCACAGGTTGTTGATATAAACTTTTTAAACTTTAACTAAAGTAGATTTAAACTTATCTCAAGGGAAATATAATTTTTAAAGTAGATATCAAGTGACTAATGCTATGAATAGTATTGTTTTTCATTTGTTGACTCATACCTTGCATAGTTTAATTGCAAAAGTTTAAAAGTTATTAAAAGTTTATTTTCCGTTCATTCCAAAGAAAATATCATAAAAATATACTTAGTAATCACATATAACAAAATAATCTAGGTAAAGAAATATTAAAATTTCGTACAGGTGAAACTTAAAAACAATCTAAGGTGTTTACTGCGTGGCTAAGTGTGGTTAACGCCCAACAATCCTACCTGTGTCTATTCTTCTCCCGCTAAAAGTACTATCTGGTTATCTTCAACATATATCCCGCGAAAAGAGATGCACTCGTACGATAGGGATGCAGCACTGATAAAAGCTTATCACTTAGTAAATAATCATTATCAAAATACGTGAACGAAACAGGTTAACATGCACAACACAAACAAGCACACCGTTCTACAGCGCCACCAACGGTCAACTGGGAGTGAACTCGGAGCTGGAGCTGCTGGCGGTTACCTGCGCACACCGTACTGCACACGAGCTATCTCTACACCGGTTTTGGAACTAACTGGCACATCAGAAACTTTCAACTGGAGGGTGAGGACGCCACAGGACAGGCCAATTATCTTTACCTCTTCTTTTATGAACTTTATGATACCGTATCATAAAACAGGTGCATTCCTCAACTTGAAATGCAATCGGTAATCAATTGTTTAAAAATAGAATAGAAATTTTTAATATTTTAATTTGTATATAAAAATATTAGACCCGTATTTGTCATATTTGCCAAAAAGTTACACACGCCACAAAAAAAATTCTGAAAATTTCAATAAACTAAACTAGAAACTCGACGGCGCGTGTGACGTCATTGACAAGGCTGAGCAAGCAACCAATAGCAAACCATCGCGAAAAAGCAAAGACAATGGCGCATTTGAACAGCCAATAGCGTTTGCAAGTGTCCATCACGTCACAAACATGGCTGATACTTAATATTTTATATTTAATTTAAATTCATTAAAGTTTAATTTTAATATTAGGATAATAAAATTGAAAATTTAATTATATACTTGATTACTTACTCAATATACTTATACAATATAAACATTGATATTTAATAAGCATTTTTTAAAGCCGTAGGCTTAGAAATTTCCATTGTCAATTATAATGCTTCTCCATTTATTTTAAAGCATTAATTATCGAAGTAATATTACAACACAGGGACGTCTTTAGGATTTTAGAACAGAGGGGTGCGTATATTTTCAGCTTCCAAACACTTCATATTTTGTTAATGATTAACGACATTATTGTTGTTATATCTGCATAATTTAAGAAAAAACTTCTATATAAAAATAATGTTATTATAAAAGTCTAGCGAGGCTACTGGTTTAAGATTTTGTCGATAAACTTTTCTTTTACATGATTATTTTTGCTTAGCAACAAATTTTGACGAGAAGCAAAAAAATGAGTGCTGAAAAATAAAAGCTTATCTGAGAAAATCACAGAAATCGTGTGCTATTTGGGGAGTTAAATTCCAAAGACAACCCAAAAAGAAACAATTTAATTATTATTGTTTTGAAATATTAATTAAATGTCACACTGACAGTTTTAAACAGTAACAACTGTTTATTTACTTGATAGGAGAAATTTATCGCGGTAACGGAATTTTATCAGTATAACATTGTTCCTATTAGTTGCATTATCAATTATTTTGCATTATGATTGGTTAAAAATTAGTTGTTGGAAGTTATCAAAGTTATAAATTAATGATTAATAGATGTCATTTTATCAACCGCCAATATTTAATAAGGAAGGTTCTGTAATTAAGCAGATTTTGTTTCAAGACTAAGAGATTTTGACTATTTTGACCGTCCATCTGGATGTATGTGTGCAGTTATAAGAAAATACGACTTAACAGATTTTGATAAAACTGGATCAAATTTAGGTAAAAATCGATAAACCATAAGTGACAGTTTATTATTGTCATTTTTTTATTTTTTGCGAATAATTCAAACAAAACAATATTTCGAATATTTGGTACTCTGGTGCCCACACTTTAAATTTCTAGCCAGACAAATTTAACAATATAATCATAAAAACTTTAAATAAAAGAGGAAAAATGTGATTTAACGACAATAGCTTATTAATATAATGTGTAGATATGTAATCTTTTTTTTAATTATATAATATTGCACTCATTAAATATTTTTTTTAATTCCGAGCCTATATCTTAAGTAGTTAAAATAACAAAATATATATAAACTACTTACCATTCGTAATTTTGATAACGAAAAACCCTGAAACTGAAATATTAAAATAAATAAAATTATAATACATGTAAACAGAAAATTAAAGGATGTTAGGTTATAGGAAAATTGAATTTTATAAACACAAAATATATTTCCGCCACTCAAAGTATGTACAGTAACAAAGTAACAATAAGAATTAAGGCTCACCAACTAAACACTCTTTGCATGTCTGTGACTGGTGGTGTTTTCGTCAACAGGGGAAGGTCCATCTTGTCCCTTTACAGTAAACGTTACATAGTACCGTTTATTAGTGTCCAGCCTGTCGGCCGGCAGAGATATGACTTGCTTATCGTTCCCGTGACATAGTTCAAGGGTAACTGATTTTCCTTTCGAGTTGATTTGAGGCAGGAAGCCAGACGAGCTGCGAGGAGTAAAGCCGATTTTGGGGATCGTGTGGTGGTTCATTTTCGGCACTGGAAAATATGTTCTTGTTTTAATACGGACATTTCAAATTGAAATTAGCTTCAATACAAAAATACTAACGAATTACCGTAAGCAAATACTACTGAATGTGAAATAAAATATGAGCTACCGAAAGAAAATAATTTTAATTACTATTAGTAGGAATGCGCGTGACAATTTTGTCAAATCTAGATTAATATTTTACCATTTTACTTAGTGACGCCGTCTACATCTAGACATTCTTGATTTTTATCTTATCTTGATTATCAAAACCGGAGTGTATACATTTTATCCTCTACACATGTTATATTGCTCGACATTGTATCCTTGCAAACATTCAATCTTGCACTTCTTTTATCGTGCACACTTTTAATTCGTGAAAAAAGTTATCTTATACACATTTTATCTTCCAAATCATCTTATCATCCACACATTTTATGTTCCACCCATTTTATCTTGCGAAACATTTAACACTGAATATTTTATCTAATTATAAGTATGTTAATTGCATGTGCAATACAATGAATGAAAGATATAATTACAATATTTTAAAGATGAAACGTTGGCGAAGATAAAATGTATGGAACATACAATGAATGGAAGATAAAATATGTGGATGATAAAATGTAAGATAATTTTTTTCTCGGATTAAGTGTGCACGACAAAAGGTGTGCAAAATTGAATGTTTAATAGTTACATGTCGAGCAATATAACATGTGTGGAGGATAAAATGTATATGCCTCTCAAAACCAGACTGGCAAAAGTCTTGTCTAGAAATTTCAAGACAAGACAAGATTTTTTTTATCAAAATTCTAAACACAAAATATATTTCCGCCACTCAAAGGATGTACAGTTACAAAATTAAAAAACAAAATTCTATACAATTTTCAAGACTCTAGATTAACTACAATAGTGATTTTTTAATGACATACATTATTGTGTAAGTACAAAGTTTTAATAAAAATTGAAAGTATCCCTATCAATTACAATTAAAAAGGTTTACTTTATACTTACTTATCTACCCAATAAATCAATAAATGTAATGATTATAGATACAACAAATTATAGTTCCACTTATTTTCCCATTTTCAAAACTTCTGTTCTAGCAATATTTCTATGTATAAGTCGAGAAAATTGATACATTAAAAAATATACTTTAACTTAAATAAACTAATATATTAATAGTATGTTCCGTAAATCAACCAGTAACGTACCGGTATAACCAGTTCTTGGTTGAGTGTTCCGTAAATGCTGAAAAGTTCCATAAATATTCTATTCGGAACGCGGTTGCTGAAAAAATCTTGTTACCGGTCGTACCACAACAACCAGCAAAATTTCTTGGTTTCCGCGGTAAATCTATCCCCACCACAATTTATCTGTCATTTGTGCATCTAATTATCTCATAGAACCACATAGGACACTTTTTACAAACACATTTCTTTTTTAAATTTACCTATCTCACCAACTTTTAAATCTTAAATGGCAATATACCCTTTGTGACACATCAAATGAAAGCTCTTGGAAAATGCTACACAGTCATGTTAATAAATTGATATTTGAACAAACCGTTTTAAAGTCAGAAACAATAGTTTATAATATTTTAATGTTTTTTATATCACGCAGAGTGCTATGGAAAACGTCAAACAAAGATCGTACCGGTAATGCGTTTCGTTAATGCAAATAAAACTACAGTAACCGCGGTTAACCGCAACCAGGTTCACGTTATTTCACTTTTATTTACGGAACATACTATATAAGTATTCAAAAAAAATAATATAATTCCTTTAAATTCTATGTTAACAAAAACAAAAAACTATAGATAGGTAAGGTATATGTAAACATATTTTTTTTTAAAAAAAAAAGCTTATTTCTAATAATATGATCATTGGTATGCGTATGCACAGCTCAAACAATTTGATAAAAGCTCATATACAAGGGAAAATAGCGATAAGAAAAATAAATATCTCTCCTAACTTTTTAAAATATAAATATATAATGCGAATCTCATTCCACCCGAGCTAAAACAGAGATTGTGACAGAAAGAAAACGCTGCCGACGAGTTATCTGTCCTTATCTGAAACACATGCGCAAGTTACTCTAGATCTAGAATCTTGAAATATTTTAAAGTCTTGATATATATATATTCTTTGTTTACGTTAAGAAAAGAGTAGATGTCGCGCCGTACCAAGCCAGTTGCACACACACGCACAAAATTTAAATGAGTTACCACTTGCAATAGGTTTCCTTCGCGCATTTTTATGTAAATTCCGAGCTCACTTTTATAATAAAATCGCTTTTATGAAGCCTGATTTTACATTATAATCTTATGAGGCCAAGTGTCACTTTTAATAAAAGTTCTCATAAAAGAGAGTTCGGAATACGGGGCACTGTGTTTCTATGGTACATTTTATAGTTAAAATTTTTCGTATATAAATATGGTTTGCATTTTAATCAACCACAGAGCAGAAAACTATACTTGTCTTCACTCTTAACTTAACGTAAACACCGTATAGACAAGACAATAACGAAACTTTTTAATCTAGACTTAAACTTAGTCACGTATTGTTTAGACGGCACTAGCATTACTGGAGTGAGATTCCATAACTTCTATTTGTATAATTTGAACTTGTTATGATATCAATTGCAAATAACTATAAAGTTGCGATTTTATAACAGTAATAATCATTATTTCTAGTTAACACGTAACAAGACAAATAAAGAATACTTTACACTGATGTGAAAAAGTCTTAAATTTAGTTTATTTCGATTTTTAATTGATACTGAACAAGAAAAATGGTTATTTGTAATTGTTACGAGTTATGAAAACCCACCCCTGATTTGCGGAATAGAATTGTAGTTGTCCAAATAAGTTTTCAAGATGTTAGCACTTTGCTTATAAGAACTTATTGTCAGTACTGTACTCAGCTATATTCTAAACCCACTAAAAGCAATAAATGTTTTATAATTTGAATAAAAAAGTCTTGAGAAAACTACACATAAAAATCGCGTGCCAACTTCAAATTCATTAGTCATTATAGCCCATATTTATTTTATTAATAAAGAGAAAACGTTACTCATAATTTCTAATTAGCGATCACATTTGCTTTTATTTATTTTACAATCAACATCAATTCACCCTTTCAGCTTTCACTTACAATAAGCAGCACATGGGATCCCGGTATACGCATGCGTGGCATGCAAGCATCTGTGCGTACTTTGCGTACACAACAATGGATTATCCGGCGTTATGGGCATTCCTTTCATGTGGTCCACGGGGCTCTTCTGCAGCATGCGCAGGCTGTGGTACAGGAACTGCTCGAAGGAGCGGTACGTGAAGTCTTTCTTCATGTAGCGACCCGCACCAACAGTGGCGGCTACGGAGTTGTGGTAGTTGTCAATTGCGCGTTTGACAAGAACGTGTTCGTTGGCTTGCCCGCTGCGGATTTGTAAGCGTTTTAAGTCCAGAAGGTGTTGGAAGATTTTGCGCTCCATGTGGTATCTACAATAATAATAATTATCATCTGTAGCGTAATATTTCCAGATGAAACGGGACCTCAAGTTATGTTTTAATATATTATGAACTATTCGATATGCAAATAAAGAAGAAGTAACAATAAAAAGCCAGTACTATAAAAGGTGTTTTATCGAAATGGAACTCCTCAATTTATTCTGAAACTATTGGTTTACAAGAAATTTTCAGGACATTAATTTATTAAATCAGTAGCGCAGATATTTTTTACCTTCCGCCTACCAATAAAAATAAAGGAGATATTGTATTTTATTGTAAGATATAAAAAGGTGGAAAAATATATAAGGAATAGATTTTAGTTATGCCAAAAATAACTGTTTTGTTTGGATTCCAATATAGTATTACAAATTAAAAGCAAAGAAATTTCAGATATGAATTGAATGAATAATATTCTCATAAGTAATATAATAAGAGCCATGAATTTACTGGAAAATTTACGAATTTAACACTTATTTTTGAGCCGAGTTGTCGTTTCTTCGCGGGAATTATGAGTAAATTTTACCAATTAAATTCATAACTCGAATTACATTTGCTTCATTATTTCACGAATGACAACAGTTCAAACATAAAATTTTTGATAACAACAAAATGTAACCATGAATTTGATACTGTGGTTTTATCAAATTTCTTCACTGAAAAACTACATACAGCCATCAAATGGCTCATTCTGATTAGGTGAAAATTACGTGTGTGGAATAATCAACAAGATAATTTAAAAAAAAAGTGTGAAGCAGGTGTAAAGTACTTGGGTCCAAGCGACTGCAGCGCACTCGTCCCCTAGTAGAAAGTGCATTTTGTCGATAGCATATTCGTTTTCTATGACAACTATTTTCAAACATTTTACTATTGCCAATAAATCTTTTTCCTTATTAAATTAGTTGCTAATCCTGTTCATGACGTCAATTTAAAGTTTCTGCTCTTTACTGGACCACAACCAGAACCACTGAGGATTTGGCTTTAATTTAAACCCAAGGAAAAAAAAATATACATTTATGAATATAACAGAAACATAGATATGTTATCTATGAGTTCGTCTGTGCCTAGATCCAGCTCTGAATATACCATTTAAAATGAACACCTGTATGTATACTGCTTTATTGTTTTACATAAATTCACTTAGAAATTAGAATTAATTAAAAACATGATCGTACTTACTTTCTTATATTGGACTGTATCTGTTGTGTAACAGACGTCATATTGACTCCTCTTTCCGACATAACCTTCCTCTTGGGTATCCTGGAGCTCCTTGGACTCGGTTCAAACCCTGAGTCTATCAAATTACTGCTTTCATAATCACTGCCTGCACTTTTAGCACCCACTCTTAACCTACTTCGTTTTTTCATCCGCTTTTTCCTACTCGCACTACTCAACATATCGTCGGCTTCGGAATTACTTGCGGATTTCTGTTCGTTGTCACTGTACACAGAACTTAAATTCGGCGCAGAGAGGTTAGATTCTGGTCGTTTCTCTACGAGAGAAGGAAGTGTAAGGTTAGCGTCTTTGTGCCGAGGGACAGATTTGCTACGCGTTCGAACAGATTCAAGCATTTCTGGAGAACTTGTTGCACTTTCGTTAAGTCTTTCATTTTCTTTTGCACGCTTTTTAGAACTTTTACGAACGCGGCGTTGCTCTTTTGCTGGCGAGTCTTTTAAAACTTCAAAGGCTACGTCGTCGTGGAGAACTTTAAAGCTTTTGTGTTCGCCATTTTTTGAATCGATTTTAGATTTTTTTACGGACTTTCCAGATTCGGAATCACTGCTGCTTGTTTCACGAGATGTACTGCTGGATTCTTCTTCATTCACTGCAGAATCTTTTGAGTCTTTACTTTTTGATATTTTGACTTTCTTTCTATACTTTTTATGTTTGGTGTCTGCAGTTTCGTCAGCGACTGATTCTGATTTTAAGTTTTCGTTTTCGTCAGAGGCTTCATTTTGAAGTTCCGCGGATTCTTCGAAAGTTTTTAAAGATAAGTCTATGTTCAATTCTTTTTTTGATTCTTCTTCCTTTTTTTCTTCCTCTACTTCAGTTGTTGTTGCGGTTGGTTCGGTTGTCTCTGTTGTATCTTTGACTTCAGCAGGAGATGATTCTTCAGGAATTGGAGCTGCAATTGAATTTTCTACTGATTTTTCTTCTTGGCTTATAGCTATAGTCAACTGTGGCTCTGTTTTACTTTCCTCTTTTGCTTCCTCTTCCGTATCTTTTACCGAGTCTTTTACTTCATCTGTCGTCACTGCCTCGTCTTTAATTTCCGGTGCAGCTTCTGTCTTAGATTCTTTTATTTCTTGGGCAGTTTCTGTTATTGCTGGTGTTTGTACTTCACTTTTAACTTCCGTTTCTTCTTTTTTGTCATCTTGTTTACTTTCTTTCTCTGTTTTACTTTCTTCTTCTGCTCCAGTATCAACTTCAGTTTTTTCTTTCTCCTCATCTTGTTTATCAGATAATTTTGGTTCTTGTGAAGTATCTGCTTCTTCTTTAACTTCTTCTACGGGTTCTTTCTTTTCTTCTTCCACTGAAGGTAATTCTTCGTGAGCTTCTTCAGCGCTCATGCCTTTTGGAAGATGATGAACTGATGCTTCGACTACGATTGTTTTCGATGGAGATTCTTCGCTTAATTTTGATTGAAGTGATACTTGATCTGGTTGAACTGATTCTGATGGATGATCGACATCTTCTTGTTGAGTTTCTACTGGTTCTTGAACTGTGGCATTTTTCTGTGATGTTTCTTCCGTAGAAGATTTTGCTTCTTCACTTTTAGATTCAGATTTTGATGGTTCTTTTGGTTTAGCACTAGATACTCGTGTGCTTTTTGCAGATTCTGGTCTTTCTTGTTTGACAGATGTCTCTTCTTTTAACGCCTCTTCAACCTTAGCTGGAGTTTCTTTAAATTCTTCTCTTAATGTACTTTGTTTTTTCAGTAGTTTTTTCTCATGTGTTGGTTTCTTTTCCTCTTCTACTTTTTCTTCAATTGATTCTTCTTTTTTCTTTTCTATTGATTTCTTTTTCCGTTCTGTGTCTGACTTATTTTTCTGAGTATCCGAGTCAGATAAGTCTGATTTTTTGGATTTCTTTTGCTTCTTTTCTTCTATGTCGGAAGATTTTTGTTTTATTTCTTGTAAAGACTTCTCTTTTAATTCTGGATCAGAGATTTCTTGTTCGCCATTACTAGATTTTGATTTTTTCTTTTCAACGAGCGATTCTTCATCTTTTTGCTTTTTTCGTCTTTCTCTGTCTGATGTAATTTGTCTAGATTTTTCTGTGTCAGATAACTCGTTATTGGAATCATCTTGATTTGATTTTTTGGTTTTTTTCTTGTCTGATTCTGATGGTATAACTTTTTTTGATTCTGGACCAGAAACAGTTCCATTTTTACAAGCAGATTTTTGTCTATTTGATTTTTTATCTTTCTTTACTTCTGGTGAAGTTTCCGATTCGCTGAGAGATTCTTCTGATTCCGTTTCGTGTTTTTTCTTTTTATGCTGTTTCCCGTCTTTAATATCTATTTGTTTACTAGATTTATAAATCTCTTCTTTTCTACAATCACGAGATTTTGACCGTTTGTCATGGGCAGATTTTAAGCTAGCTTTTTCTCTATATTTATCTATTTCTCTATCACTTCCAGAATGTGATCTTCTACGTTCATGTCTATATGAAAGTTTTCTTCGTACTGTTTTTCTTCTACCTCGATGATCTTTCAATCTATGGGGATCTTCTACATCTGTTTCGCTACTAGAGCCACCTACGATTGTTATATCTTCACGAATATGAAGATGAGAACCAGAACTGACTTTTGAAGCGACTTCGGAGGAAATTCTGAGGGTGTTTAGTCGACTGGCCGGTACTCCGCCATGCAACTGAAGGAATTTAGCAGTAGAACGAAATCCACGTTGCAAAGCGCAGTCCAAAGGTGTCATAAAGATGTTTTTACTTGTTCTAAGAAGTGGATTTATTGCTGCTCCACTATCCAACAAAATCTAAAACCATTAAATATTGATTACTATCAAGAAAAGAATACTTATTAATTAATGCAAGGAATTTTAAAACGTGTGACATACTTCTTCTCAAGTGAATTCCGATTGACTTGATTGAAGTCTCGCGTGAGAAAAGATACTCGTTCAGCAAATTGGTTCGATTGCTATTTTTAAATTGACTAGTGTGATGACAAAAGTTTCCGAAGGACTGTCTAAACATTTATCACTTGTACGAATTTTCAAGGAAAAACAAATAAATAAAGAAATGAAACGATAATTCTCAGTAAATTAAATTTGCATTAAGCTAAATGGTTCCTGAAGTTTAAACATTATAGATTAGTAGGTCGGACGGAACAAATTTCATTTAAAAATAGTTACATTTAGCATATTTACATCCAAATAATTTCAAAGTTCCTGTTTTCTCCATGTTGTTTATAAGGACAATAAGCATTAAAATTGTATTAGACTTAGATTATGAACGAAATTATTTAGCAATTATAAAATTTATTCTCCAGAAAATTTAACACAAACCTTTATTGTTCCTTTTACGTTATTACGAGTAATGTATTCTGAGTTTTACTAACGTAAATATTATTTAAATAAAATAACTGAAGCTTAAGAAGAGGAAAATTAAATTACTGTTTTAATTTTACCGACCGTCACTTATAATACAGAAGGTATTGTAATTACAGTCTTTATGATAATTCGAGATTTTATGTCCACGAATTTAGATCAGTTTTAAATATTTTAGTGTAAAGTCTGTTGTTACATTTTACATTAGAACTTCTGACGTCAATAACACAAGTTGATCAACTTTTGATAAAGATCAATGGACCGGAAGTAGTTTATTTATTCAATTTTTAAATATTTAAATGGTCAGACATAAGTTTAGCAAAAAATTAAATAAAAATAAATTAATTGTAAGTTTATAAAGGTTATTCCAGTTTCCAGATTCATAAAACTATGTAATATTATAACATCCTGAAATGGGAAACTAACTCCAGTCCCAATTCATAAAAAGAAATAAGTGTATTATTTAGTTCCAAAGATAACTCCACTAGTTTGATGGAATTTGCAATAGTTGTAGATGATTATCAATATTTCTAAATTATATACAGGAAGATTTGTGGTAATATTTGACAAAGTAGAAATAAAATGCGTTGATTACACATGTGCAATGCAATTACGTTTAACCGTCAAGTAACTAACAACCGTTTATAAGACCGGGCATTTAAAGTGAAAATCAAATAATTTTAATCTGAAATAAATAAATACATATATTTAATTACTACATTATAAAACAAAAAAAATTTCTGTTCCATGTAATGCGAATTTAAAAAAAAATAAATAAAAAAATTTATTATAACCAACAAGTGCTTTGAGCATGCGTAATCAAAGTATTTTACTTCTAGGTTATCAAATATTACCACAAATCGTCCTCTATATCATTTATAAAGGCTGATAATGATTTACAAATATTGCTAATTCCACCAAACTAGTGGAATTATCTTTGGAACTAAATAATATACTTAAATCTTTTTATGAATTGGGACTGAAGTTAGTTTGACATTTCAGGGTGTTAACAAGGGGTATAACTAATACGGGTTAGGGGTCGTTCAAGTATTACGTAAGCACTATAGGGGGGTGGGGGGGGGATCTTTGTTTTGCTTATTTTGGATGACATGGGGGGTAGGGGAGTCTAGATGATGATTACGTCATCGGTAGCTATTAACTTTTTAACCCGATGAATGGCAACCCTCACATTGGCTAAGTTCCGAATCGTGCAAAAATCGATGACAGCGCTCACGTTATCCGTCAAATCCATATAAATCATGAATCATGTAAGATTATAATATTTTGTCCCTTACTGTATCAGTAAAATCTAATCTCCATTCTAAATCTATTTTCTTATTTTTAAAATTATAATTATAACATTTTAATTATAATATTAAAAAAACAGGGCCTGTAACCGGTTAAAAAAACCGGTTAATAAAAACCGGTAACCGATATTTTCAACGAAAATTGCGAACTTTAACCGTAATTTTAACCGATATTTTTCAGGCCGAAAATACCGGTAACCGTTAACCAAAAAAAAAAATTAACCGGTTTTAGCGAACATTAACTTTTATTTAATATCATTTAGCGAGAAAAAAAATAATATTTTTTTATATGTGTTTTCTATTTGTATTTGAACATGAGTCATGACAGTTTTTACAATTTACATTTTATTTGAGAGTCATAAATGTAGGTAGTCTCTTTGGCCGTTAAGGTTACTTAAAAAGTCCCAAATAAATACAGCCTTTGTCAACACAGGCAAGTTTAAAATTAAAAAGTGACCTGCGTTTTTCTGAAGATATTACGGGAATTTTTGTGAATGTTCATTAATTGCTTTTTTTTAATTGTTATATTTTTCTTAGATTTTTTTGACACCCTTTTCCATTTAAAATTAGGTGCAACCCCCATTTTAGGGTTGAAATGTTAAATTACCTCAATTTGAGTCAAAAATTTTGATTTTTTAAAAGTCTATATTGATATTCCACAATGTTAAACCCAATGAAACTGATTTAATTTATTCCAAAACAATTTGGGACAATCTGAAACCTTACACAACTGTCTAAAATTAATCCCAATTGACTTGGAACAGTGTTGACCCTTATATAACGATGTTAAACCCTAAATAATTATATTAACTTTGTCCCAAACAGTTTGAAACAATGTTAAACCTTCCACAACATTCTGAAATTAATCCCAAACAATGTGGAACAGTGTTAAACCTTATAGAACTATGTAGAACATTGTTAAATTAGTATAACTTTCTTAACTTAATCCTAATTAACTTGGAACAGTGTTGAACCTTATATAACAATGTGAAACCCTAAATAATTATATTAACTTTGTCCCAAACAATTTGGAATTCTGAAATTAATCTCAAACAAATTGGAACAGTGTTGACCCTTATATAACAATGTTAAACCGTAAACAATTGTCGTAACTTTGTCCCAAACAATTTGGAACAATGTTAAACCTTCCAAAACTGCCTGAAATTAATCTCATACAATTCGGGATAATGTGTAACCTTGTAGAACTATCTAGAACATTGTTAAACCCTGTACAAGTGTCTCATCTGAATCCCAATTATCTTGGAACAGTGTTGAACCTGATACATCTATGTTACACCCTAAACAAGTTTCTAACTTTGTCCCAAACAATTTGGAACAAAGTGAAACATAGTGCAACTGTTTCTACTTACTCTAGAACACTTGGAACATCTTTCTGCCTTCTACAACTGTCTTTTTAAGTCTTCCTAGTAATTTCCAATAATAGTTATACATTAAAACTTACAATTTATAGTTTTTCACTCTAAAATTTTTCATATACAGCCAAAAAAATCCAAAAAGACTCATTTTTAGGTCCAAAATTTTAATTTTTGAAATAATTCCAAATTGATAGTCGCCGATGCGCTGATTTCAAATTTTCAAACCGAATTCAATTATCTCTTTCCGTTCCTGAGATATTTGACCTCAAAGTTGCACCTCAAAAAAGTGGGTTTTTTGGATATATCTCTAAAACGGGTAGAGACACAATCTCAACGACTATACCAGTGGATTCTACAGGCAAAGGTACATAAAGAAATGTTTTGTCCGCATGTACGTTCTTTGGAACGATTTTGTGAAAAATGAGAAAAACGAAAAAAACCGGAATTTCAGTTTTTCACTTGGGAACTTTTTGTCACCAAATCTTTTCATTTTCTATACTTAAGTAAATACTGATGCGCTGATTCCAAATTTTCAAACCGATTTCAATTATCTCTTACCGTTCTGGAGATATTTGCGTTCAAAGTCAGACCTGAAAAAAAATGTTTTTCAGGAATAGTCCTGAAATGGGTTGAGATACGACCTCGGCGACCTCACCAATCGATTCTGCGGGCAAAATTACATAAGTATACCAATTTTCAGATATTTATTCAGGCGGATACAATTTTTAGAGCGAAAAAACGAAAATCGCAAAAATTGAAAAATCGCCTGATGAACCCCTTACGATTTTTTCCGATTTTTGGCCATTTTCGTTTTTTCGCTGTAAAAATTGTATCCATTAGAATATAAATCTGAAAATTGGTACAAAAATGTAATTTTATCCGTAGAATCGATTGGTGAGGTCGCCGAGGTCGTATCTAAACCCATTTCAGGACTATTCCTGAAAAACTGAATTTTTCAGGTCCAACTTTGAACGCAAATATCTCGAGAACGGTAAGAGATAATTGAAATCGGTTTGAAAATTTGGAATCAGTACATTCTTCTTTACTTAAGTACAGAATATAAAAAATTTTGGAGACAAAAAGTTTCCGAGCGAAAAACTGAAATTCCGGTTTTTTCGTTTTTCTCATTTTTCACCAAATCGTTCCAAAGAACGTATATGCGGAGAAAACATTTCTTTATGTAACTTTCCGCGTAGAATCGACTGGTATAATCGTTGAGAATGTATCTCTACCCATTTTAGAGATATGGTCAAAAAACACCCTTTTTTGAGGTGCAACTTTGAGAGCAAATATCTCAGGAATGGAAGGAGATAATTGAATTCGGTTTGAAAATTTGAATCAGCGCATCGACGACTATCAATTTAGACTAATTCCAAAAATCAAAATTTTGGACCCAAAAATGGGTATTTTTAAATTTTTTTGGCTGTATATGAAAAATTTTAGAGTGAAAAACAATAAATTGTAACTTTTCATGTATGTCTATTATTGGAAATTACTAGAAAGACTTAAAAAGAAAGTTTTAGAAGGCAGAAAGATGTTCCAAGTGTTCTGAAATAAGTAGAGAGACTTGCACTATGTTTCACTTTGTTCCAAATTGTTTGGGACAAAGTTAAGGCACTTGTTTAGGGTGTAACATAAATGTACTAGGTTCAACACTGTTCCAAGATAATTGGGAGTAAGATGAGACAGTTCTACAGGGTTTAACAATGTTCTAGATAGTTCAACAAGGTTTAACTTGTTTTCGGAAAGAAGGTGGTTATTCCTGTGTTTGTACTGCTGGTTTTACCGGTTCAAATTGTGACATAACTTTAATTAAAGACGCATGTAAAAGAGATATTTGTAAGAGTGGTTCAACTTGCACTCCCCTTAAAAAAGGAGGGTTTATTTGTGAAGACTGTTATCCCAATAATGCGGGTATGAACATTATACAGAATTATGTGAGCTTAAAAGTAGAAGCTTTGGAAAAAGCTCGTTTCTTACTTTTCCAAGTTTGAAACAGAGACATCGTCTACATTTGACTAAGTACTAAACTAAAAGCTTTTTTGAATTTTTTTAATGGATTTCTCTAAGTTTTTTTTATAAGACACATTTTTTATATTTTTACTTTAACTTGTACGGAACAGGTTTACCAAAATAAAACAACATGCAAAATTAATAAAATTAAGTTTTATAAGCTTGTATCTCAAAAACTATTAAAGAGTCTTAAAATCAGAGCATGTAACCGGTTAATAAAAACCGGTAACCGATATTTTCAACGAAAATTGCGAACTTTAACCGTAATTTTAACCGATATTTTTCAGGCCGAAAATACCGGTAACCGTTAACCAAAAAAAAATAAACCGGTTTTAGCGAACTTTAACCTTTATTTTAATATCATTTAGCGACAAAAAATTTTAATATTTTTTTTTTATATCTATGTTTTCTATTTGTGTTTGAACATGAGTCATGACAGGTTTTACAATTAACATTTTATTGAAGAGTCATAAATGTAGGTAGTTTCTTTGGCCGTTAAGGTTACTTAAAAAGTCCCAAATATATACGGCCTTTGTCAACACAGACAAGTTTAAAATTGAAAAGTGACCTGCGTTTTTCTGAAGATATTACGGGAATTTTTGTGAATATTCATTAATTAATTTGCTTTTTTTTAATTGTTATATTTTTTCAGATGGTATTTTTTTATTATTTTTTTAAATTAATTATTCTGTAATTTTTTTTTAATCAAATTTTTATAATTAATTTCTTTTAATTAATTTAATTATTTTTTAACCGATATATTAACCGGTTTAAACCGGTTTCTAATTTTCAAAAACCGGTTTTCGAACTAAAACCGTTATTATTATAACGTTCTCTATAAGGGTTAACCGTTAAACAGTATTTTTTTCGGTTACATGCCCTGAAAAAAAAAAAATGAAAAATGTTTACGTAAGCATGGGGGGAGGGGGTAAGAGCTTTGCTTACTTTTGCTGACAAGGGGGATGGGGGGGTAAATAATTGTAATAAATCTGCTTACGTAATATTTGAACGGCCCCTTAGTTGTTAATCTTTTTTATGAATCTAGATTAGCAAAGAGGTGAAATTTGGGAAACATCTAGGATGTACGTTATAAATACACAAGGCACATCCACAAAATAAAACTACTGCTCCTTTAACACTCAAAGATAATCCTTTACAAAGTTAACTCACCTTACACATATCAGCATTATCATTCAAGGCAGCCAAATGCAGCAACCCTCTCCCATCATTATTCCTCGCATTAACTTGACTGGGTCTTTGATCCAGCAACCATTTCACCAGTTGCCTCCTTCCGCTGGCTGCCGCTTCGTGTAACGGCAGATCACCTCGCGCTGTTCTCAGCCAGAGATTAGCACCGGACGCGTGAAGTTGCCGCACGGTTTCCAGTTGGCCCTTCGCGCAACCACAGTGAGCTGGGGATCGGCCTTTGCGGTCTTGGAGGTTTGGGTCGGCGGAGTGGGAGAGAAGAAGAGCTGTTGCATCCGCGTGGCCTACAGATAGTTTTATATGATACACTGGTAATATGTAGTTTTTTTTATTGTAATATACAGGGCATGTAACCGAAACAAATTAATTATAAAAATTTGATTAAAAAAATAGAGAATAATTAATTAATTTTTTTTTAAATATCATCTGAGAAAAATATCACAATTAAAAAAAAGCAATTTAATTAATGAATATTTACAAAAATTCCCGTAATATATTCAGAAAAACGCAGGTCACTTTTCAATTTTAAACTTGCCTGTGTTGACAAAGGCCGTATTTATTTGGGACTTTTTAAGTAACCTTAACGGCCAAAGAAACTACCTACATTTATGACTCTCCAATAAAATGTTAATTGTATAAACTGTGATGACTCATGTTCAAATACAAATAGAAAACACAGATATAAAAAAATATATTAAAATTTTTCCTCGCTAAATGATATTAAAATAAAGGTTAATGTTCGCTAAAACCGGTTTTTTTTTTGGTTAACGGTTACCGGTATTTTTGACCTGAAAAATATCGGTTAAAATTACGGTTAAAGTTCGCAATTTTTGTTCAAAATATCGGTTACCGGTTTTTATTAACCGGTTTTTTTAACCGGTTACATGCCCTGCATACTTCTGACAACTTCTTGCCAAAAACAAAAGCTGATTGACATGGTAATTATTTGTCATTTTTTATTTACATTTAATACCAAATAAGACGTACTTCTGACAACTTTTCTCCAGAAACAAAAGCCTGTTGACATGATTTTTGACATTTTTGCACGCCAAACATAGTCGAGTACTTACATTTGATACCAAGCACGACTTACTTTTGAAATATTTTAGCTGAAAACAAAAGACATTCGACAAGGAATTTTTTTGTCATTTCTACACGCCAGCCCTCATCAAATAATCCTTTCATTTGATACCAAACACGAGTTACTTCTAAAATATTTTAGCAGAAAACAAAAGATAATCGACATGGAACATTTTGAAGAATACAACGGGCGTGATCTTGAGTAATAGTACATTTAAGTTGTGTACTTTTAAAGTGCTATTAGTTTGTGTCTTATATATTAACTTTTATTATTCCTTTTACATCTGTGACTGTATTATTTACGAGATTATAAAAGTATATTATCCTATTATTTCGGCCCTCTACGTTACGGGAAAAATACTGATATTCGATTTTGTCATTTGTTTAAGCCTACTTGATTGCAATTTTAAACACCTGATAAAATTAGTTTTAAACGATATTTCTCTGGAACTAATGATCGGATTTGAAAAATAAAAAAACTGTTGAGAAGAGAATCGAAAGGCCTTTCGAACTGTGTTATGTTTGACACTCTTTTCCATTTAAAATTTTTGAGGTGCAGTCCACCCCCATTTTAGGGTTGAAGTTATGCCATTGGAACTAATCCATTCGGTTTTCCCCCTTTATACTAAAAATGACGTGTTCGAGCGTTTTTTGCAAAATTGATGTTAAGTGGCCAAAAATTGCGCTGATAATTTTCATTGAGCCACCTTGTATATAGAAGGTGGAAATAATAATATAAGAAACAGTGAATAAACAAATAATTAGGACAAATGAACTTCATCTAAAAAAAAGGATGTCTGTAAAACAATTGATAGTTGTTAATTGGACCACGAACCTTGGCCTACAACGGAAATGATGACCGGAATCCGGAAGTACTTATATTTGGAAATTTTGTTTTGATAATTGTTATCTATATTCGCAAATATATTCCAAACCATATCCAAATAAAAATTAATATCTTTTCTCATCTCCAAGTAATTTACAATCATAGTTAATCATGAAAACTAACAATATTTAGATTTGCCCCTTAAAATTTTGATTTTACAGCCGAAAAAATCCAAAATGACCCATTTTTCGGTCAAAAATTTTGGTTTTTTAAAATAGTCCAAATTGATAGTCGACGATGAGCTGATTCTAAATTTTCAAACCGAATTTAATTATCTCTTCCCATTCCTGAGATATTAGGCTTCAAAGTTGCACCTCAAAAAAGTGTGTTTTTTGACTATATCTCTAAAATGGGTAGAGATACAGTCTCAACGATTATACCAGTCGATTCTACACACAAAGTTACATAAAGAAATGTTTTCTTCGCATATATGTTCTTTGGAACGATTTGGTGTAAAATGAGAAAAAAGAAAAAAACCGGAATTTCAGTTTTTCGCTGGAGAACTTTTTGGGTCCAAATCTTTTCATTTTTCAGACTTAAGTAAATACGGATGCGCTGATTTCAAATTTTCAAACCGATTTCAATTATCTCTTACCGTTCTCGAGATATTTGGGTTCAAAGTTGGAACTGAAAAAAATCGTTTTTCAGGAATATCCCTGAAATGGGTCAAGATACGATCTCGACGACTTCACCAATCGATTCTGCGGGCAAAATTATATAAGTGTACCAATTTTCAGATTAATATTCCAATGGATACAATTTTTAGAGCGAAAAAACGAAAATCGCGAAAATCGAAAAATCGCCTGATGAACCCCTTGCGATTTTTTTCGATTTTTGACGATTTTCGTTTTTCCTCTATAAAATTTGTATCCATTGGAATAAAAATCTGAAAATTGGTACAAAAATGTAATTTTGCCCGTAGAATCGATTGGTGAGGTCGCCAAAGTCGTATCTGAACCCATTTCAGAATTATTCCTGAAAAACTGATTTTTTCAGGTCTAACTTTGAACACAAATATCTCGAGAACGGTAAAAGATAATTGAAATCGGTTTGAAAATTTGGAATCAGCGCATCAGTATTTACTTAAGTCCAGAATATAAAAAATTTTGGTGACAAAAAGTTTCCAAGCGAAAAATTGAAATTCAGGTTTTTTTCGTTTTTCTCATTTTTCACCAAATCGTTTCAAAGATCGTATATGCGGAGAAAACATTTCTTTATGTAACTTTGCGCGTAGAATCGACTGGTGTAATCGTTGATACTGTATCTCTACCCATTTTAGAGATATGTTCAAAAAACACACTTTTTTGAGGTGCAACTTTGAGGCCAAATATCTCAGGAATGGGAAGAGATAATTAAATTCGGTTTGAAAATTTGAAATCACCGCATCGGCGACTATCAATTTGGTTTTTTTCCAAAAAATCAATAAATTTTACCTAAAAATGGGTTTATTTGGGTTATTTCACACCCTAGAATGGGTTTAAAGTGCTTAACAATGATTTAGGTGTTCATAATTTAAAAAATAAGTTTAACACGATTATGTGTTGCATTTTATACCCAAAAATGAGTTGAAAAGTGTCTAAACATATTGTATAGTACATTTGGAAATTTATCACACCTTAAAATGGGTAAAAAGGAACCCAAACCTGACCTTAAATTGGGTTTAAAGGGTGTCAACTATCAAAAACCAAAATTTTGGACTCATACATGGGTATTTTTGGAATATTTCAGCTGTATATTAAAAATTTTACAGTAAAAACCTAAAAATTGTAACTTTTTATATTCAACTAATTAGAAATTACTAAAAGTTAGTTACAAACAGGGAATGTAACCGAAATAAATACTGGTTAACGGTAAACCCTTATAGAGAACGTTATAATAATAAAGGTTTTAGTTCGAAAACCAGTTTTTAAAAATTGGAAACCGGTTTAAACCGGTTAATATATCGGTTTAAAAAATTATTAACATTAATTAAAAAAAAAGTAATTATAAATATTTGATTAAAAAAAATTATAGAATAAATAATTTAAAAAAATAATAAAAAATTACCATCTGAGAAAATATAACAATTAAAAAAAAACAATTTAATTAATAAATATTCACAAAAATTCCCGTAATTTATTCAGAAAAACGCAGGTCACTTTTCAATTTTAAACTTGCCTGTGTTGGCAAAGGCCGTATTTATTTGGACTTTTTAAGTAACCTTAACGGCCAAAGAGACCTACATTTATGACTCTCCAATAAAATGTTAATTGTAAAAACTGTCATCACTCATGGTCAAATACAAATAGAAAACACAGATATAAAAAAAAAATATTATTTTTTTTTCTCGCTAAATGATATTAAAATAAAGGTTAATGTTCGCTAAAACCGGTTTATTTTTTTTTGTTAACGGTTACCGGTATTTTCGGCCTGAAAAATATCGGTTAAAATTACGGTTAAAGTTCGCAATTTTCGTTAAAAATATCGGTTACCGGTTTTTATTAACCGGTTTTTTTAACCGGTTACATGCCCTGGTAATATATAAATAGATCAAAGATTTTTGTAAGAAATAATAAATTAAATGACTAATAACTGGAGGTAAGGTGTTAACAATGTTTGTTTGAATATTGTTCTGAAAAATTTCTTGTTTATATATTTAACATCAGAGGAATTAATTGCTGTAACTGTGTAACTATACTATATTCACTGAGTCGAAAAAAAAATCTATTAAAAGAGGCGTAGCTACATTAGATATATTGGCGGGAACTAAATCAAAAAAATAAATCCAATATACAATACCAAATCAAAAGAAAAATTTCAAACAATAGCATGAATATTATAAATAGTATATCAAAATTCCCCTCTATTTTTGAAGTAGAATCGAACAGTAACGATGTGGACATTGAAATCTCTAACTAATCTTAGAATTTATTAAAGAAAACATACAATATCTTAGAAATGAGAAGAAATTCTGTAATTCTATATAAAATTATGAAATCAGCGCAAAGAGATCTCGAAATTATTTTGTAAAATCGTAATTTTGGGCTTTAAAATATGCCTTTAAAAACATATTTCCAGTGTCTAAAATACAATTTTATATTTAAAACTTCATACTTTTTCGAAGTGTAAATTTGACAGAAAATATATCCGAAACGAAAAGAGGTAATTCAATTCTGTTTGTAAATTTAGCACCAGCGTAGTTAATTCTTTAATAATATTACAAATACAATTTTGTAAAATTTGAAAATTTTCGAGTTAAAAATTCGATATTTTCAAATATTTTCGGGTTTACGGAAAAATACAGTATCAGCGGCTTTGGGAATTACTTTCCCTGTTGTTACTCTATTAATCGTAGTAAAATAAATGGTTCCACTTATATTTAATACTTTTATTTTATAATAAAAATTATAATAATTTATTTTGGCACCTCTAAAAGTATGCATAATTGGCACACTATAATTTTTCTATGACTACATCATTATATAAGAACATAGCGTAGTTAAATTCACATGGAGTTCATACGCGCACGCGCATTAATGTGAGAGAAGATATTTCTCACACTGCACATGCGCAGTGTTGGCAAATACTGTAAGAAATGATTTCTCACAGTTTAAATTACAATTTCGGGAAGTAAGTACGCAACTTTGAAGCTTTATAAAGTTTACAAAAAGACACGAGCGTTTCTTGCAGCTTCATATATGTATAATATTTATTCACTTTCGATTGATACTCAATAATTATTGATTATACCATACGTTTATATTTTGTTATACGCAAAACAATGAACACTTATAAATCATTCTCCATCTTACCTAACGTGACACTATAGTGCAAGGCAGTGCACCCATTACTATCAATCACATCTGTTTGGGCCCCACAGAGCGTGAGCAGCGTATCCAGCGTATCTGTGTGTCCTCTCGAGGCAGCACAGTGTAAGGCAGTGAGTCCATCCTTATCAGCAGCTTCTACAGCTGCTCCAGCTCGAACCAGAGCTAGCACGGCTCGAGCAGAACCTGCAGAAGCTGCCCACAGAAGAGGTTGACGACCGTCATTGTCTACGACCGAGACGCTGATGCTTGGTGTTGATAGAAGGATGTGTAGGACTTGTAAACCCAAGTCTGGTTTTTCCTGGAAGGTGATATAGGTTAGGTTCTGTAATCAACTATATTCTAATGACTTGATGATTTTTCCAATGTCAAATGGAATAAAAAATAAGTAATCCGGATTCAAAAGTGTAAGTTAGATCAGATCTAAGTGGCAAATGGAATACGTCTATAAAAATTGGTTTAGTTCAGATCGTCATGTGCTGCGTTTTTAAATATTTGAAAAAAAATGGAGAAATTACAAATTTATGATGCTAAATCCAACACAACTTATGAGTTAGAATTACCATCAGAGATGTTAAACAAAGTAAAATCAGTTATAATTTAACTTATACAATGTAATAATAACAATAACAGAATTAAAATTATAAATTATAACCCTAATGTTAAATATTACATATGTCTAAACATTGTTTGATGAACATTTAAACCAAAACAAAAAACACGAGCTAATGTAATCTAAAATGACATTCCATTTGCACTGAATAAGTGAACTGATCCAACTGATGTATCTGGACTGAATCAATTAATCTGAAGAGATCCGACTGGCAAAAGGAATACGACTAGAATCTAAGCAAAAAAATAACGGGAAATTAAATATACGTCAAAATTTAAGTTGAGCGTTATTTTTTGCCTAACTATTTTAAAATTTCCCGCTATTTTTTCCTATGTTAACAAGTTTTGATCGAGATGAAACAAAATGATTGTAGTGCCAGTGTGTCCTATAAAAAAATTAAATATAAGTATTACATACTTACGAAATGCAGAATAAAGAAAATAAAATCAGGAACCTTTAATTTTTAACAAGTATAATAAAACACTAATCAAAAAAATTTATTATGACTTAATAACCTCCAAAGGTGGGATTTGGGGGGTACAAGGTGTGGCACTTGCCCCCCTAAAATTTGGACAACTAAAAAAACATTATTGGAGGAGATTATAATGATTTTAACTCTTTTTGTTTCATTGTTTTATTCACGTATTAAAACTGCATGATTCAATTAAGTATTTATTACAATAAGAACAATATATATTTTAAAATTGTTATAAAAAAATCGGTTATTACCTCTCCAATAAAATTGCTGAAACCCCGCCATTTAATAAAGTTACTTCATTTTATAATAATTTCTATACATTTATTAAAGTAAAAACGATTTTGTATTGGTGTTTAGAATATATTAACTGTCAACCGTTTTTACATTATCAACTATCAGACAATAAAAATGAAGTATATTTTAAACAAAATTTCGTAGAAATTTAATATTTTTGTTCAATAATTGTAAAATTAAATTTTAAAAGCAGTTAATTTATCTTTACAAAATATGAAAGCATTATTAATATGTATAAATATAATGAAATATAGCTAAAAAACTGATTGAAATGGAACAAATAAAAGTCACAATGTCACAGAATAAATAAAATGCAATCGCTAGACGTAAAAAGCTCAACTGAAACTTTGGCGTGACGGAATCTTTAAAAAGCTTAATATAAAACAAAAAATCACTTTCTGTTTATTGCTGTCTCTAAAAAGCTGTGCTTTCGCGAGTAAATTAAATGTAAATTTGTCACAAACTTTGAATAGCGTATCATAAATTTATTTTGGACGTGTCGTATCTTTTATAACAGAAAACAAATTGCATACACAAACGTAAAACGTGCTTCGTTTTACCTACCGAGCCACACATTTGAGCGGCGTAGTGAATGGGGTAGCCCCCATGCACGTCAGGGGTAGATACTTCTGCCCCCGCTGCTAAAACTGCTTGCAACGCCGCTGTTTCCCCGCATACTACCAACAATGAAAATACACTTCAACCATGGGCGCCGACAAGGAGACATTTTCCTTAGCACAGCATTTTTTTACATCAGTAATAAAGACCTGAATTGTTATTATTTTAAAGAATTATTTTACCTCCTTCCATTTTTAAGTAACTGACTTCTATCCTAAAATAAGTGTGAGTTACACCCTTAATGATATTACCTCTAAATTCGTCGCATCAACATACTTATATATACAATTTTTTATTTAAAAATTCGCACTAGTACAGCTACAATTACGGTAATTGGAGCACGTTTAAGCGTATGCTCTAATTCTTGACCTGTTGAAACCAAAGCACATTCTGGAACAGTTATGACTGCTCTGCATTGTGCTCTGGTTGCAATAGGTCAAGAATTAGAGCACTCACAAGTGTTTGCTCTAATTCTTGGCCTGCTGAAACCAGAGCACATTCTGTAGCAGTTATGACTGCTCTGCATTGTGTTCTGGTTTCAGTGGGTCAAGAATTAGAGCACATTCCGGAGCAGTTTTGGCTGCTCTGTATTGTACTCTAGTTTCAATGGGTCAAGAATTAGTGCACTCAAAAGTGTTTGCTCTAATTCTCTGCCTGTTAAAACCAGAGCACATTTTGGGTCAAGAATTAGAGCACTTAAAAGTATTATGGGCCTGCTGAAACCAGAGTACATTCTAGAGTAGTTTTGGCTGCTCTGTTTCTTGAGCAGTTTTGGTTGCTCTGGATTTTGCTCTGGTTTCAATGAGTCAGGAACTGAAAGTTTGCTCTAATTCGTGGTCTACTAAAAGCAGATCACATTCTGAAGCAGTTTTGGTTGCTCTGGATTGTATTCTGGTTTCAGTGGGTCAGGAGTTAAAGCTTGTGTTTGTTCTAATATTTTTTCTTGTAATTTTATGTTTTGATTTTAGTCATTATAAGAAATTTACCCTCAAGGAAATTTTGAAAAGTCGGCGCCCATGACTTTAACTACTTTGTTACAATCAATGGTATAATCAGGGGGTTTCCATGTATTTTTTCATAAATAATATGTGCTATGAATTTATTGGAAACATTTACGAATAATTATTGCATAGTAACAGACAAATGAGTGTCAAAAATAACATGTAGATCACGACAACGAAGCTGGAGTGATATATGAATCATTTTTCACCTGACTTGTCGTTACTTCGCAGGAATTATTCCTAAATATCTCCACCAGACATAATGCCACCCGAATATCTTTGGAAACACATAAAGAGTTTAGTTTACACAGAAATAATTCTATTATTATTATTTATTTCTGAAAATAAATATAACTTGTATTGATTTAAATTGATTTAATAAGTGTTAGAATATCTCCACGACGCAATATGTAGGTTTATTTTTAAACAAGAAAAAATAATAAGCTAAATACTTGTTGATAAAATCTAGCAAAAATAATTTTATATTTTTGGAAGCAATGTATTGATTCCAAATACGTATGTTTCAAATTTTATTCCATTAAACTTTACCCTGACATTCACAAAGTTTTAATTGAAAATATACATTTATTATTTATTACAAAACAAAAGTTTAAAAAGGGACATTAATATTAAATGCAATAGCTGATATGTATTGTTGGTTATCAAACTAAAGTTAATAAAAGTTATCTGAATTTATGTTATGACTGCATACAATGTCCAAAAAAATAATCGTTTTGAAATATTTTTATTGAAAAGCATTGGAATAGTCTTGAAAATAACATTTTCGAAAGCTTGGGAAAGCAATTTAAAATAGTTGTTCTAAAAATAGTCTAACAAATAGATTATGTGTATTAAAAATGATCTGAAAATTTATCATTTAAAATGTATAGCCTGTAAGAAACTGCGTTCATTTATTTTGATAGGTATCACATTTTTATGCAGTATTTTCGATCATTTTTAGTGCAAGTGATATATAAATACAGACAAATTCACGGCTTTTATTATATTACTTGTTATTAATAATATATTGGGTATCTAGTAGGAAAACTGATATATTCACGGACGGTGATGGCAACACTTGTAACTTTTTCTACGTGGTACAAATTGTAACGTTTTATTTATTTGGGTGAAGTGTAAAAATAATTGAAATACGAATATTTATATAAATAAATTTAATAAACGAAGTATGAATAATAAAAGATAATAAAAATAAATAACACTATGAATAAACACGAATTTAAGAATAAAAATTATTCGTAAACACTAAGATTATTTATTTAAACATTTAACACTACACGCAATATTTATTTACGTGATATTTATTTCCATCAACTATTTATGTTCACCACTCGTACTATCAGACTATCCCACGGTTTTTTCTGCTTGGGCTTATATAGTAGAGGAATTAAGTTTTAGAATATTCTTGCATCTTCGACGCAGCAGTATAAGTTATAATTTATTATTCGTTTATTAAACTCAGTTATATAAATATTAGTGTTTCAATTATTTTTACAGTTCACCTAAATAAATAACCGTGACAGTATTTATAGATTTATTTTCAGGTTAAAGTAAAACTAACCTAACACAATTGACAGTAGTGATATTTACTATGCAGAATCAGTCCGCAATTCATTCCAACAAAATAAACATACAACTGTAACCATGTAATAAAATAATATTAATTAATAACGTCTTCATTTTCTGAAACCGGCGAACTATTGAATAAAATTCAAAATTCACTAGATATCTGCAGCTGTTATTTCACTCATAACAATTCTAGGTATGTTAATAGCTATAAATATACGAAATTTATAGACAACACATACCTACATTGTTGCCAAGTGTATTGCACACACTAAAGGTGTTGAAAATATATTTATAAATTGATTAAATGCATACAGTATGAAAAAAGTGAATTTACATTAAGATAAAACAGTAATGACATTGAATTATTCAACGACACCGTAGTTTAAATTGTAAAGGCAGCAATTACTGTCCTCATGCATGTTTCTAGTAAATTTCCGTAGCATTGCGAGGGTTAAAGGGTAAGTCAACCCCGTTTTTAGGTGACCGGGGGATTTGTAATCAATATGGCTGACCTTCACAGTACAAGCTAAGTCGCATTGACCACCCTGACGTCACTATAGATTGAGAGATATTGGTTTTGTGTCTATTCAATAACAGACATGTTTTATGGACTTTTCACAAGAAATTTATTAGTTTACCTTTGTAGAATATGGATTAAATGACAATTGTGGCGTACTTCAATTGTTTGTGATCGTTTTGTTAAAATATTTAGTTTGCATTTTGCAATTGTATATAATTATAATTTTACAACGTAAATACATTTTTTAAAGAAACGGATCCGTAATTCAGTAGGTAGAATGATCGTTTTTGGTTCTCGACACTCAAGATCGAATCCTATCTACTATCGTGTCTAATTCTTTACTACATACAGTCGATTCCAAGTATTTCGGACATATTGGGGCAAATCCATTTTGGTACAATTAAGCAGTTGCCCCAATTAAGTGACTGTCCTTAAAATACGTAACGCTTTAAGGGGAGAAAGCTCCAGAATAGCGTTAGGAGGAAGTAAGGGGGGGGGGGGGGGATAATGTGAGCATGTAACGATAAAATTGTTTTGCATAGTGGGGTTCTTCACTATTTTTAAATTTTTTTTATATGATACTTTATCAAATTTGAAAGCAAAGGGTAGTTTCACAAAGTTTTAATTAATTATTTGTTAAGCCTTAATAATTTTTTAAGTGTTCTGTGACCTATATGTTACGATAATTCAGTTCTCAAACAGTGGGGTTCGCTAAAAATTTCAATTACATAAATTGATCTATTTCAATTGTTATAAAAACATATAAATATATTTTAACTACTGTGTTCCTTACTTAGAAATATGCGTAAATAGTAAGCATTTTAATAAAATAATTTATAAATGATTACGAATATTATAATCTGAGTTTTGACAGCCACTGGCATGATTTTGCTGCCTATATCATTCAACATATTTTTCATTTCCACGACGTGAATATTTTTTTTACAAACTTTCTGACCGCACAATATTTAAAACTATTTTTCTAAATTTAGATTAGCGCTGAAATATATTTTCCTAATATACTACTATGGTGAAGGACCCCATTGAGTATTTTATTTGGATTGGTTTATGTAAATTTAGGGAGGGTACGACAAGTACTGTGTTACGTAATGTTTAGGGGGAGGGGTGGGGGGTTATGTTGCATTACGGATGCGTAAGGGGGATAGAATGACAAATTGTCCAATTTTCCGTTGCGTAATTTGTACACCGTCTCTAAACGAACTAATAATAACATCTAAAATAAAACTGTGAAGAAAACTAATTCTTGGCCTCATGTAATTAGATCAAAATCACCCTCCACTAAAACGTATCATCGTTCCTGTAAGAGAAGTGCTCACTTATTGTGAAGTACTCTAATTCTTACCCTAATGTAATTAGAACAAAATTACTCTCCGTAAAAACCAGTCTCCGTAATGTTTACTCCGTGAAAGGAGTGCTCACCCACTGTGAAGTAATATTAATTCTTGCGCTAATATAATTTGATCAAAATCACCCTTCGTAAAAACCAGTAACCGTGATGTTTACTACCTCTAAGACAGGTGCTCACTTACTGTGAAGTACTCTAATTCTTTCCCTAATATAATTAGATAAAAAAAAAAAACTAGTCCCCGTTACTGACCCAATTAAGCGCTTAAATTATGTATTAATTTATAAATATGATGTCCGTTCTTTGAGATTTTGCAAAAAAAAACGGATGCCCCAATGGGCCCATGAACCATTTATTTTAAATTTTATTTTATGAAACTTCATTGGAAGTTATGACGATTGTTGAAAATCCGATGTGAAAATTCCTTATAATAAGCGAGATATGAATTTTTAAAACTTTGGAATGCGATCGTGACGTCAGGTACACTCATTCAGTGGCAGTGAAACAGTGGTGTTTCATGAGAGCAATTTTTATAATGTGTTTAATATAAAAGTATTATTTTCCATGTTATAAATCATACTTCATTAATATTTAACCTAATACAAACAAACATTATATTCTTTTATCAATTTTATAGTATTTATTTTATATTTGAGTGTTATACAAAAAAGTTTGAGAAAATAATGGCGCTGAGAGACACGCCTCCTGGCCGAACCTAACCTACCTATCTTTCTTGTATTCTCACCATTCTCGCGGGAAGGCCAACTTTCAAATTTCTGGCCAATAGAATCATTTTGAGTGTTCGTGACGTAACGAAATATTAAATTCGCTATAACTCTTTACTGAAAAATATATTTTTTTAAATGTTGCTTTATTATTCATAAAACAGTAAATATTTTACATTTTTAATATAAATTTTTCATATTTCGATTATGGTTTATGGGCCTACCAATATTACGGATATTTTAAATAATGTAAACTTATGATTGCTTTAAAGTTGAATATATCCGTAGTTTTATTTAAAGTGAATAATGGTAGACGATTTGAATCTATGACCTTTTCGAGAGTTTAATAACCTTTCACCACCACTGACAGAAATTTATAGTTCCATTTCAATGCGGAATATAGGCCAGGAATCCATTAATTTATTATCAATTTCGCTTGCATTTTAATGCAACTTTGCAACTTGTCACTAAAATGTAATTCTTCCCAGTTTTTAAATGAAATTAAAGCAATAAATCAAAGTGAAATACGCTATAAAATATCAATTTGGGGGCGTATTTTATGAAAGTGATTAAATGGATTTCATGTTTGACACCGATTTAATAACAGGAACATGAATAGTTACACGTATTTGTCGTTCATGCTTCGTTTTACTAAGCGCTTTACGCGGTTTTTTCATGAAACTGAAATTGAGCTGAAGTGTAACACGACATCAAATTGCACGAACAAATATTTGTCACTTTACAGTTCAACTAAATATGTTCTTCTATACATATTTCTTATAAACTGAAAGTAATTTTTTTTTGTCTCTTGAAATGTGAACTTAACAATGAAACACCGTTGACGTTTACGGTAGTTTCAATTTTACGCATCTCGATGCAGTAAAATTATTCGATATTTTTTAGCTTAGAGGTTATTAAAAATATAAATAATTTTAATAATAAAAAGTGCTTGACTTTTCATTATTTTTCAAAGCGTCTTGTTACAGAGCCTACCATAATTTTTTTAAAGCAGTTTGCTTGTTGAAATCTATAATTTTATATAAACAAGCATTTTTTTTATAAAATACATACCGTCTGTTTCAAGAAAGGGTTGTCATAAGTATTTAACATGAGAAAACAGTTTTTGGCAAATAAAAATTGGAAACTAAGTCACCATATTGTACAGAACAATACTACAAGTATTTCTACGTCTTACTTAATACAGATAACTTCATTTTAATAGTAAAATTAAATAAAATATACAAAAATAATTTTAAAATTGAAATGAAGTAAACGGAATTGATATTTTTGAAAAGTTAAAAGAAACAATTGTGGTCAAATTAGAACTATTTCTGAATATCTGTATTATCCTTTGAACCAGATATAAATAAGAATATAATACCATACTTGTCATTTTCACCCAATCAGAATGTTTTATTTGATGGATCAAAGTCACAATAAGAGAATTAGCTGATGTCATATAATAATGTGTAAACAGAATGCGCCTAAGGTAAAAGAAAGTGTAAACTTGTTCATCGCATGAAATGAGCCAAGGTAGGCAGAAATAACTCTGCTTCAGCGAGTAGTGAAATGTGATTCATCTGTTCTCAAAGTCACGCAAAGATTCAGCTCATAAATTAGATATTTCAGAACTATTCGTTAAACTTCGCTATAAGCAGAAAAATCTCTGCTTGCGTACGACAAACACAACTGCAACGAAGCGCATTTGTTTTTTAAATGTCCTATAAGCTATACAGGTGTCCGTGTTAAGAGGCTAACCATTGGGATCTCGAGAACCGTGAGAGATACGAAGCCAGTTAAATTGGGGCAAAGTTGCTGCATTAGTTGGCCATTTTAATTATCTCACTATAGATATTAGCAAAAAACTGATTTGGAGCAATTTACTTTTTGACGCATAACTTTCTTGTTTCAATTCATATAAGTTAGATTGCACATTTTGCAGACACTTTTTATCTTTCAATTTTCATATGGAGCTTAAAGTCGACTGTAGTACTGTTAAATAGAGATTTTTTTCTCTTTCCAATGATATAAAATATATGTACATTAAAATAACAATTAAATAAGAAATTGGAAAATGATTAATTTTATTCATTTCGGTCAAGTGTGCTTTGGAAACAAAATCGAAAACTTTTTGTTTCTCCTCGTATCTCTTACGGTTTTCGAGATCACAATGGTTAGTTTCTTAAAACGAACACCACCTGTATGTTTAAGGGCTCATTTACACAGTGACATAAAAGCGTGGAACTAAGAGTCACAGCATTAAATGCAGCAGTAGTGTCATTGTCTGAACTGTTAATGTTTCGATGCCATATTGTTGTGACAATAAACTTAATCGTAATCAAAACGTTTTGATATGCGACACTAGCGTTGTCGCGGCATTGGCAAAAATGTTGCAACAATGTCATTGTCTAAAGGTCTCGATGCCACTCTAGGTGTGTGTGTGATCACCTACTGTCATGACATCGGATATCGAGTATTGTCATGACATTAAATACCACATCATTGTGTAAACGAGCCTTAAATTAATTTCACATTTCTGAACACATTCTTTTGAAAATAAAAAACAAATCATGTCTAAAGAAAGACAACTTCATATTGACTATTTCATGAATTTCACTGAATTTTCTTTTAAAACAAAGCATTAAAACCTGTTAAAATTGTTTGGAATTAGCATGTGAATAGGCCAACACAGAACACAAAACGGTATGTGTTTTCCCGGTAAGCATGTAAACATTTATTTTTAATTTATTGGCGAGACGCGAGACGCTTGCCGTGCGAAGATCAGATAAGGGATAAGCAGAGCCGAATTGAGAGCTGACCTCATAAACGCGAAGCCGCCGAAGTAGGGCCAAGGTGTAGTGAAAGTAGCGCACATTAGCATTTCCACTACGTCCAAGAAATTATCCTTTTTCCTGCAAGGTTTATGAATCATTTCATTACCATATACCACTCTGACTCAAACATTAATTGAAACTTTACAGCGGGTACTATATTTCTTACTACTTTCTTAAATTAGAACGTAAAGGAGGTTCTTTTATAACACCCTTGTGATTTCTTTGCAAAACTAATACTTGGTATAAATACTGACTGACTATAATATGTAGTACATTATTTTCTGCGACCATCAATATAAATAGCCATTATTGTACAAGTTATAGGTTATCTAAGTGTCACATCGCACAATTAAGGAATTTTTACCTCCCACCACTCAGTACGAGAGATATTGTAATCATGCTAAAAATCGGATAGTGAGTTTTCAATGGATGGATGAATGTTGTTGTAACGATTACTCAAATACTAGTGAATAAAAAAAGTTGAAATTTTGGATATAATATTCTGACACCCTAAATTAGATCTGATTAGATTTTGGTGTTAATCGTACAACCGGACCTGTTGTTTTCATAAAGTTGTGAAGTGTTTTTCCTATACGAGTATATCTTAATTAATTATGAATATATGAGAATTTTTGTAAATAATAATTTAATATTATATACTTAGCTAAAATTTTACAGTTCAAATTTGTTTCTATTTTGTCCCATTCTATTAATATAAGAAATTAATGATCGGTAAATTAGTAACAATTGCGGTTAATCTATTTACCTATGGAAATAAATGATTTATATTTAACAGTGACAATTATTATACTTGACACTGAAAATATTAAAAAAATTATTGTATAAGAATGTTCTACATAGTATTGTTTTATTGGGTTGTAAATAGTTTCAATTTATTATTTAGAGGTTGACAGTTTGACATAATTGTTTGTATTGTGTGATCGTGGGTGATCAAAAAACAGTAAAATCGTGGTCGTAGAAAAAGTATAGTACATAATTCGAATTGTAACGCAATTAAACTTGTGGAATTACAAACTCGCCTCGGCTCTTGTGTAACTTTTCCACTTAGTACGTAATATACATCTTACTACTCTTAATATGTAGTATACTATTATTGTTTTTAATTGAACTAAAATTTTAAATTTAAATAGTTAATTATAAATAAATATGTACACTTTTAATAAAGTTAAAAAATATATATACCTATATACTAATAATATGATTGAATATTGTTTCAAAATAATAAACGTAGTTCTTACATACAACCAGTAATACTAAAATGTGTTGAGGTGTTGTATTCATTCAAAAGTATGTACATCAAATATTGAAAGTAGGATTTTTATGCACTCATCATAAAAGTCCTTTTTCACACCTTTGTATCATAAATAACTATTTAATGTTATCAAGCTGTTATATTTTTTGCACTATTATTTTACTGATATAAAAAATTATGAATATAAACGAACACAAATTACATATATCGTTTGTAGGTCTAAGAAATGGTGTCATTATCAATAAACTAATTTAGAACAGTTTCATGCATTTTTAATGCAGTTTATTTAATATTTATTATCTAGTGTAATTTAGATAACGACCACTAAGCACTATAATACAACATAAAGTATGTATAGAAACATGCAATACAAACATGTTTTTGTGGTTGCATTACAAAATCGTACCATTAAATAAAATTTAATAAAACAATAATTGAGAAAAAGTGTGATAAGTTGGTAACGACAAAAATACTATTCATTTTAAGTGGTTCTGTTGCTATTTCGAGAACTACGAAGTTGCTAAAATTAAATTAGAACAATTTGAGTCTATTTTACAAGACTACTCCAATGAGCACATTTTTTCAATCATGAATGTACCATATTTATAATACCTATAATAAAGTATCTAAGGCACTTGTTTTGTGACAAATCTTATGCCGGGGACACACGGTGTAAATAATGATCATTAAGTAAATTCTCAATTGAAGTTAATGTTCATTAGAAAAATATGCAGACACACGGACATTACTTGAAATTTCTTGCACATGCGCTAATGCAATGTACCCTTGACAAAAAAGAAGAAAGAGAGTCATTAAAGACACCGAAGTAGTTTCTAAATTTAGAGTATTATCCTTGCTACTATACTTCATTAACAAATCGTCAACCCAAATAAGAATAATTTAACTAGATATCAACATTAACCTCAACATCGCTTCCGATCATCGGTTTTTAAACTTCATCGGCACTTTCCACGTTATGAAGTTTGAAACGATCATTACCTAAATGATCATATGACACATGGCAACTAAATTAAGTATTAATTGTTAATGATCATTAACTTTCGTCGTGTGCCCCGGGTATTACTTGCATTTTAATGGATTTTGACATCAGCCAACACCATCTGCAAGGGACCTACAGCTTATAGTGGGTTCTATTTTTATTTGCATGCTCAATGGGGGCTCAATGGGGTATGTGACCATAATCGAATTTTAGATATAAATCATAAAATATTTAAGCTAACTACTATAGCCTCTCATTATAATAATAAAAATAAGTAAACATGAGTTTGCAATAATGTAGTTATTCTGCAATTTAATGTTTCGGAGAAGGAATACGTGATGTCAACATGGTAAGATCGTGGAAAAGGTAGGTAATCTGTCTCTTTCGCTCCTAGTATATCTTTCTTCTTTCACGATTATTTCAGCCAGATATAAATAAAATACAAATAAATCTACCATGCATTTTTCTCAATTATTTTGTTATATTAGTATATGATATGTACATATCGCTGAATTCAGAAAAAAATACTCTATCGAATAACCTAAAAATAAACATACGTTCCCATTTAAAATAAGAAAGTTGGGTCCCGTATTTTGAGAACCACTGGTAGAAAAAAAAATTGTTTTGCTCATTATATTAGTCTTGTAAAATGGTGGTTCTTTGCTAATTTAAACAACCTCGTAGCTCTTATAGTTCTCGAGATAGCAATGGTGGCACTTTTAAATGGAACACCCTGTATATAATTTCAATAATACATTCAATCAAAAATCAAGTAAAATAAGAAAAAAATCCTTTGAAAAAAATTTCATTATTAATTATAATGTTATTTATAACTTGAAACATATGTACTTGTTTATTATATGATGTGGTTTGTGGTTGGAAGATCTTGAAAGTTTATATGTTTGACGAAGTAGTGACCGCATTTTTAGCGGGTAATTTGATTGTTTCGTACCAGGTGCAGGTGGTAAACAGTGCTTGCGGTTTGTCAGCAATCCAACTCCAGCTGTGAAGGCAATTATGTACAGCTCAGTATGCTTTGACGTATGCATTCTCAACTTTTTCAATTGCTAATTTCAATGAAATGCATTGATTTTTCGAAATATAGGCCAAACGGTTTATTTCATACAACATGAATTAGGCTACGAATACGAAATGATCTGCTGCTACATTCGGAAAGTTGGTTGCGAAACAGCAAGTGACATTATGTTGTCAAGGAAAAATTATAAACAAATGTTACAGGTCATTTACATATATTGTAGCAAAAAGAGTAGTTACAAGTTGCAATACGAGTGCGAAACCATTATATTCTGAATATTACATGCATTACTATGTGAATTACACGTGTAATACTTTTCGATACGTAAAGTAGGGTAATTACATGGAAATTTGTATCAGTGTGTCATTGTCTTGATATTTTTTATATTTTGTATTGGTATTAGGATAGGTCAATTTATAGTTATATTTATAAGCTCCTAGAAATTTTAAGTACATTATAGCAGGATATAACTTTAAATAATATTATTTGTGAAATGTCGTCCACTTTACAGTTCAGATTTATTCATTTGGAACTTTTTATAGTTAATTTTGTCCATTGCTAGACGACCAAATATAAATGAAATTAGTATGATTTTTATAATTACTCTACTATATATAGGTAGTCTCAAACAAAAATTGACCTGTCAATCATACTCGCGCATCTAATGCATCAAAAAAGTTAAAGGAGACGGCAACATATACAGGGTGAATAGTAAAAACCTTAACATAAAGAATTAACAGGGGAAAACCGTTTTTTGCTCTTTCGTTGGATAGATTATTTAATTTTGTGTCTAATAAGGTTGTGTAATATGGTCTTTTTTAACTGAAATATTTAATAAAATAAATTGTATCTTAACATTTATCCTTCATATTTTTCTAAAAAGAAACAAAGCCGAGTGGACGGCCGCTAGCAGACATGTTAAAACAGGTTCGCAACGCTTCTATTGTTCAGTTGTCTCGAGGATGCGAGAACATTGCCGACTTAATTGGTATACTATTTAAGCCTGAGCAGAGGAGATCGCAAAGACAGTCTGATATTAATACCCGTAGTGAACATAAATAATTGGTGGAAATAAATATCGTGTATATAAATAGTGCGCCATATTAAATGTTTAAATACATAATCTTAGTGTTTAAGTCTTCATTAATAATTATTGGTGTTTCAATTATTTTTTTCACTTCACTTGAATAAATAAACGTTACAATATAAATTGACTACATAGTCCTCGTTCGAGACCGCCTCTATTCAACTTTTTTTAATATAAATTATATTTTAACTATTCTTATTAGTTAATATCACTGTATTTTTATATTATAGCAGTACTTACAATTTTGTACAATTGCAAGAGGCTCAGGTTATAAAATCGAACCAGACAATTCATATTATGAATTATGAATGAGCCTTTTGTTTGAAAGTTTTTTTTTTTAGAAAAATATGAAGCACGGGCGCCGACTTTTAAAAACTGCCTTGGAGGTAAAATTTAAAATCCAAAAACAAAATATGAAATTATTATCAAAAAGAAATACTAAAAGGGAACAAATGGAATCTTATTTTCAATGAAAAATGTTTAATTAATTTTATTTTTTGCTCAGATTTCAGAAAACCAGAGCGCAATCCAGAGCAGCCGAATCTGCTCCAGAATGAGTTCTGATTTCAGCAGGTCAAGAATTAGAGAATACGCCGCAGTGTGTTCCCATTCACTTCTGAATGCTCTATTTCCTGACCCACTAAAACCAGATCACAATCCAGAGCAGTTAAATCTGCTTCAGAATGTACTGTGGTTTCACCAGATCTCAAATTAAAGCATGAACTTCTATGTGCTCTAATTCCTAACCAACTGAAACCAGAGTAGCCAAATCTACTCCAGAATGTGTTATTTTCATTGGCAATGGTATCGAAGTAAGTATTGCTTACGTCAACAGTGGCGGGAAAAATGATTTTATTTAAGAAACATAAATAAAAAAATAAAATTTATTCGTAATTGAAGTAGACTTTTAAATGATTGTTTTTCGAGTTAAAAATGTCATTTTATATTAAAAGTAGACATATTTATCTAAAATTAGAGGTTAAGGTTTTCTACATATTAATGTAAAATTTAATGCAAAAAATAATCAAATTCTTTCACAGTTCAATAATTCTTTCCAAACATGCAAGCACGTATAAATAAACCAAATATAACACAAAATAAATTATAGCAATATACAGGAATGTATGATTTCTATACGATAAAAGTCTAAGGAATATATTTAACCGACCTTCGAAAACTTTATCAACGAAGAATAAAAAATTTAAATTATAACATTTCGCGTGTTGAGTAATCTCAATCTATAGTGACGTACGTCTGTGATTAATCCTTTCTTCAGGTGAGTCATTACAAAAACCTGATTTGTATTTGGCGGGATTATTTTCGGAAATGACGTAATTAGTTTTTCATTTGCTTCAACTGTTTCATTTGACTTTGATGGTAATTAGAGGTTAGGGTATAAGAGGTTAATTATTTCGTGTTTTTATAACCTTGTTAAATAACATTAATGAATAAATAAGAATTATAATTTATTTATAAACTCCTTGAAAGTTCTGGAAATCGTGTTTCTTCCCTAAATATCCAATAAATTATATTGCAGGAAGTTTTTTTCATCATATTTAGCCTTGACTTTTATTCTAGATATAAAAGATAACAGAATGGCAAAAAATTGATATGGATAAGATTAATAATAATTTATATGAAAAATTTGAATTTCCTAATTCATAGTTATTATATTGTGCTCTAGAAAGATTTTAACTATATTAATTTAATTATAGTACGCAACGTACTGACCATATCTAAATGATGTTTTTAAATTTTCTTTTCCACTTTATAGGGCAAGAATTTTATTCATTTCTTTTATAACACATTTACATTTTTATAATGTAATCTGTTAGCTTACATGTAATTGTTCTCTTGAACTGTTTTACATAATAAAATGTGTAAATAAAAATTCTTATTGGCAAAGTGTTAGCGAAAATGAAACTTGCTTGAAACTTCGCATTCATTGCATTTTCATTTTGAAAATATTATCGAAAATAAGGAATAAGCTCACCACTTGTTATATTACCCTTGAGAATCATATAGCCAGGGTTTCATTGCTTTAAATCACTTGATTTAAATCACTTATATTTAAAAAAAAATCATTGATTTAAAACACTTGTTCTGTAATGGGGTATTCTAATGATTGTTTTCTTTCCGAAACTCACGTATTTTTGTTATTACAAATCTAAAATTTTGAGTCCTTTTTTATTTAATTTGAGCGAGATATGAATTTTTAAAAATTCCTTGAAAATTTGAATTTTACCGGATATGACGTATGTGGGACTCATGACATTTAAATGGAGGGGGCATTCAGTCAATTTATAGCATAATCCACAATGTTATAACATTTTTTACCTTAAATTTTACTACATTAGAATACCCCATTGTTATTTAACATACCAGATTTACCAAAATTGGGGAAAAAAACGTGTGGGTCATGTTGCCATGTGGCAATATTTTCAAGAACGTTTTTTTAACTTCGTCGGTAAAACGATTTTACTGGTATATTATTTTGAATTTAAAACGTAGAAAATTTTTGTACTAAAGTGTGATTTTTTGTTGAATTTATTTTGGAATGTGTTACAGTGAAATGTGGTTATAACGACATCGAAGATATCCTAAAAAATAGAAGTCGCTATAACCGATAAAAGTAAAATAACTTAGCATATATGGACTTTCAAACAAATGGTCACAATTTCGACATTATAACCAGTTTCTCGCTATAAGCTGTATCGTTATAAACGGATTTTACTGTAGTTTTTTATTGTTTCTTTAAATTTTTACTTATTCTTATAATGTTTTCTTTGCATAATAAATGCTATTTTGTGAAATATTAGGTTTTTGAAATTTTATTATACCTTTTTAGAAAAAACCAATTTAATTCTCTTGCAGATAACTGGATAACCACTAAGTACTTTTAGAGAAATTATTTTTTAGGCGACTATTACATAAATAGTTGTTTTACGTATCTGCTGGCAACTTTAAAGTATCAATTTTTATTTGACATCTTTCGAAGGTCAAAGTCTAAATTTTCGGTCGCTTGTTTCACAGCTTGTTTGTTGATTATCGATTTAGATAGTTCATATTAATGTAATTAATTATTTTATGATATAATTACATGTGTAAGTCAGATTTTATCTATTTCCTTCCATATATAAATTAAAAGTAATGAATTTGCGTGTGATAATAGTGGCCGTAAAGTAAATGCGGCCATAGACTTTGACAGATGTCGAAAATAGATTTTGAATGGTAATTTATCATTTTTTGTTAAAATTGCCTAAACAATGGTGTGTGTACTTCGTCTAAAAGTTTTTTTTTTGTCCTCGTCTGGGGTGGGATCCTGTAACTTCTGTTGCTGTCATTTGAACTTGTTATGATATCAATTACAAATATCCACTAAAAAGTATACTTGCTATTGTATACTAGTAATGGTTATTTATTGTTGATATGTATTTACATATACTCATACATACATAAAGAATACACTATATGTCTACACTGAGGTGGGAATGTTTTAAATTCATTACAAATTTGAATTTCCTCCATGATGATATTTGATATTTAACGTTTGTAATTGTAATTTTAATAAGTGCAGTTGCTATTTGTAGTTGTTATGAGTTATAGTATCCCACCCCAGATATGCTAAAGCCTTGGTTTTGCCTCCGCTGCAAACTTTGAATTCGGCCACAAAACATCACTTTTACAACCTTGATACACAACTATTTCTGCAACCTAACTAAAACATAAAATATAAACACATCAACTCACCCGTGGCCCAATGCACAACACTATGCATCTCGCCATCCTTCTCCCTCACATCAGCCCCATTGGCGAGGAGAAACTGCACGAGCTGCACGTTGCCGGCGATGACGGCGAGATGTAGCGGCGTGAAGCCGTCCTGGTCGCGCGCGTGCACTAGGTCGGGCGCCGCCATGAGGAGGACGTCCGCGCAGTGGCTGAGCCGGGCTGCTGGAGGTGCTGAGGGTTCCAGGGACACCACGGCGCCCCCCGCGCAGTAGTGCAAGGGGGTGCGGGATGTGCGGTCTCGGTGGGTTAGCGAGCTTGGCTGCAATGGATGGAAATAGAGATGTAGTTTTAACAAGTTAGAAAAATAATAAAATACACATTAAAAATACAGTTGTAAGAAATTTCTAATTACAATGGGGTACTTCACTATATATTTTTATTTTTTTATTTGAAAGTATTTAATTTGAAAGCGAGGTGTAGTTTCAGAAAGTCTTCATTATCTTAAGTGTTCTGTGACGTAGAAGTTACCGTAATTGGAGCGTATACATTTTATCCTCCATACATGTTATATTGCTCGACATTGTATCTTTCAAACATTTAATCTTGCACACCTTTTATCCTCCACACTTTTAATCCGCGAAAAAAAGTTATCTTACACACATTTTATCTTGCGCACATTTCGTCATCCACACATTTTATCTTTCATTCATTTTATTTTCCACACATTTTATCTTCGCCAACGTTTGATCTTTAAAACATTGTAATTATATCTGCCATTCATTTTATTACCCATGTAATTAGCATATTTATAATTAGATGAGATATCCAGTATTAAATTTTTCTGGAGATAAAATGTGTAAAAGATAAAATGTGTGGAACATAAAATGAGTAGAAGATAAAATGTGTGAATGATAAAATAATTTGGAGAATAAAATGTGTGTAAAATAACATTTTTCGCGGATTAAAAGTGTGCACGATAAAAGATACGCAAGAATGAAAGTGTGCAAGATACAATGTAAAGTAATATAACATTTGTGGAGGATAAAATGTATACGCCCCGTTTTTGGAAACTCACTCAAATAGTATATTGCGTCATAAGGGAAAATATAGGCATATTACATCTCGAAGATTTTGATACACGAGCGAACGTAGTGAGCGAGGGCAGCAAAAGCCGAGGGATATAATTATGCCGTTAGATTCCCGTAGGGCACAAGCTATTTTAATAGTTAATTTTTTACTGTAAAACACAAAAACATGTGTCGCTTTCCTATTTACTACTGAAACCATGGCAACAGGTAACAAAATACCTAATGTAAACGTCATTTCAAAAGCTTTTTTGACATACAACCTCAATTTATAAATGTCTAATTTTGGTTTAAATGATAATTTCTATAATAAATATATGCGAAAATTGAAAAATAATAAAATTATCATGTAATTTAGAGTTAACTTGAACAGTATTCAAATTATTATAATTTTAAATTTTATCGGTAGATGGTACGTCGTATTCTTGCACCACTAAAACCCACAGCTGTTCATGGTTCATATCATCCCGCTTTTAATATTTACGTGCCATTGTTAACCTCAAATGAAGTAAACAATTTGTCAATTACATACCATGGATACGAAAAAATATAATAAAACACACATAAAAAACACAGTTGTGAGAAAATTTTAATTACAATGGGGTACTCCACTATTTTTATTTTTTTAGTTGAAAGCGAGGTGTAGTTTCAGAAAGTCTTAATTTTCTTAAGAGTTCTGTGACGTAGAAGTTACAGTAATTTGGTTCTCAAACAGTGGGGTTCGCTAAAGATTTCAATTACATAAATTGATCCATTTCAACTGTTAAAAACATATTGTAGCGACCCCAAAGTCATATTGTGGGCATCGGCCACTAACAGGCCTGTCAAAACAGGTTCGCGACGCTTCTATTGTTCTGCTTTCCAGAAGATAGGAGAACATTTCCGAACTTAATTGATCGACTATATAAACCCAAGTCCCAGCGACCGACAACGTAAGATTTGTCATAAAATAAAAAACACGTTTTTGTATTTCAGAAATAATAATAAATAAATCTAGAGTGCAAAGGCGTTTCATATACACACTCATTATTCAGAATGGTTTGATTTGGAGCAGAATTGTCAAGAACAAAAACTATTTGCCGAAATAATATTGTGGAAATACAAATACACAAACTAATAACGAGTCGGATATTCCTGTCATGAATATTACTTGGAAAAATTGTTTATGTACAACAGGGGAGATAATTCCCAAAGCCGCTAATGCTGTACTTTTGCCTAAACCCGAAAATATTTTAAAATATCGAATTTCTAGCTGATATTTCAAAAATAAGTAGAGATACAATCTCAACGACTTTACCATTCGATTCTACGGGGAAAGTTATATAAAGAAGTGTTTTGCCCACATATAGGTTCTTTGGAACGATTAGGTGAAAAATAAGAAAAACGAAAAAACCTAAATTTAATTTTTTCGTCTCGAAACATTTTGTCTCCAATTTTTTCATTTTTTGGACTTAAATAGATATCGATACGCTGATTTCAATTTTTCAAACAGAATTCAATTATCTCTTCCCGTTCTTGAGATATTTCAGTTCAAAGTTATACCTAAAAAATTAGGTTTTTTAGGTATATACCTTAAATGGTTAGGTTTCAGGTTTCGACGACCTCACCATTCGATTCTACGGGCAAAATTACATAAGTGTACCAATTTTCAGATTTTTATCTCAACAGATAGAAGTTCTACAAGGAAAAATCTGAAAATGGCCAAAAATCGAAAAAATCTAAGGTATACCCCTTGCCATTTTTTCAATTTTCGCCGATTTCGTTTTTCCTTTCTAAAAATTGTAACCTTTGGAATAAAAATCAGAAAATTGGTATACTTATGTAATTTTGTCCGTAGAATCGATTGGTAAGGTCACCGAAGTCGTAAACCTAACCCTTAAAGTGGTATACCTAAAAAACCGGTTTTTTTTTAGGTATGGTCGAAATTCAACTTTGAACACAAAAATCTCGAGAACGGGTAGAGATAATTGAATTCTGTTTGAAAATTTGGAATCAGCGTTTTGATATCTCCTTATGATCAGAAAATGAAAAGTTTTGAAGACAAAAAGTTCCTCGGACAAATTTTGAAATGTAGGTTTTTCTTATTTTCTCCTTTTTCACATAATCGTTCCAAAGAATGTATATGCGGAGAAAACATTTCTTTATGTAACTTTTCCCGTAGAATCGACTAGTATAATCGTTGATATTGTGTCTCTATCCATTTTAGAGATACACATTTTTGAGGAGCAACTTTGATAGCAAATATCTCACGAACGAGCAGAGATAATTCAATTCCGTTTGAAAATTTCGAATCAGCGCTTCGAGATCTACCAACATGCACTATTTCCCAAAATAAAAATTTTAGATACAAATGATTATTTTTGAAATATTTCGCGTTTGTAAACACAAACACAAATTTTTGGTTTAATACTGTTGTTTGGTTTGTTTTAACTCTACACAACTTTGGAGTTTGATTTGAGGAAAGTTTTGACCCGACTCGGATCGACGAAAGAAATTAGATTTGTGTTAATTAATAAATTTTCTGGTAAACATTTTTGTATATTTTATTGTTTATGGTTACTTCAAAAAAACGATAATTCGCCCCTCCCTAGGAAAGTTTCTGGATCCGCCCCTGCTTAGGATAACATCTAAATTAAAACTCCCATTACTCTGAAACGGTTCATTTTTGGACACATGTTGTATAATACTTTTGGATTTATTTTGATTTCTTCTCCATGTCCTATAAATCTAATAAATTAAGTTTTCTGTCTTTATCACGGCTATCAGATTTTTATTTATATTACTACTCAATATTAGTTTTATTTGTTTATGTATTTATTGTTAAACATATTTATATTAAAATAATTCTTTAATGAAAAGACGTTAAATCTGAAATTGCTAATTCTATGAAAAAATAAAAAATAAATTTCATTATACGGATATAGTTAAATTTAATTAAAAAAAATTGCCCCCTTCTACTTATTCTTGCACGAGAAAATGCAACTCTAAATTTTTCAAATTATATCCTCAGACTTAAGTGGTTGTTAAACAGGAAAAAAGTATTACATGGAAATGATTCAGGAAAATGAGGATTGATTTTCATTTTACAAATAATTTCCCATTACCATTCACCTGTTTTCTACGCTTCGACGTGAAAAACCGTGAAAGAAATACATGTGAAACAAAATGAACTCATTGTTTCAGGGCTAACTTTGATTTTCTATTTGTTTGTATTGTTTTTATATCGATTTCTCGTAAGTTCTTGAACGCGTAATTTGTTCATAGATTAAGCTTTAAGGTGTATTGACCTTGATGTTTAAAACAAAAAGTTGTAAGCGCATTTTATTCCTTGATTGATAGATCAATAAATCATTTTTCTCTAGCATGATAACATTATCCAAACATAAAAAGAGGAAATGAAATTATATTCTATTATTTGCTCGTAATTGTAGTAATTATTGTATATTAGTTTACGGTGATTAATTTTGTTTTTGTCATTGACATTTGTTTTTTTACCAGAAGTCATAGTCATGGGGTTCATAGTCTATTATAAATAAATTATAAATTAATAAAATATACCACTATGTCGCAGATATTAGTAATGTGATATTTATAACGTAGAGTATTTATCAGCCATCACTGTTAAAACATTTTAGCTGAAGTAGAAAATGAACTACAATGGACATTTATGTGGAATATATATGGCAAAGAATTTAAATCGCAATAACAGATTCCATATATATGAACTACATAAAAAATACAAGAAAAAAATACATAAATTTACAAATTGAATATCAACCAATAGGAATCCACATGACCGGTTTCAATGCGCGTCTCAGGATATACCGGAGATCCTGAAACGCCAGCATTCAGTCCCGTTCTGCGGGGCGCCGGGGCGGTAGTGGGCCTTCGGGACTCCGCCCCGCTTGGTGGTCTGGCATCTTTTGCCCTGAAGATGATCTAGTACAGCCGGCCGGAAATTGGAGCTCGCTTTAGCGTGTGCTCTAATTCTTGGGCTGCTGAAACCAGAGCACATTCTAGAGTGGTTTCGGCTACTCTGAATTGTGCTCTAGTTTCAGTGGGTCAGGAAGTAGAGCATTTTGAAATATTTGCTCTAATTTTTGACCTACTAACACCATAGCACATTCAAAAGTGATTGTTCTAATTCTAGGTCTACTGTAACCAAAGTACATTCCGGAGCAGATTTAGCTGCTCTGGATTTCGCTCAGGTTTGAGTGGGTCAAAAATTAGATCATTCAAAAGTGTTTGCTCCAATTCTAGGTCTGCTGAAATCAGAGCACATTCTGAAGTAGAATTGGCTGCTTTGAATTGTGCTCTGATTTTAGTCGGTCAAGAATTAGGGCACTCAAAAGTGTTTGCTCCAATTCTTGACATATTAAAACCAGAGCATATTCTGGAGCAGAAAAAGCTGCTCTGGATTGTGCTCTGGTTTCAGTGGGACGGAACTAGAGCGTTTTGAAATGTTGTCTCTAATTCTTGGCCTACTAAAACAAGAGCACATTTTTGGCTGCTCTGGATTGTACTCTGGTTTGAATGATTAAAGAATTACAGAATTTAAAGTGTTTGTCTAGTATTTCTTTTTTTATAGTAATTTATGTTTTGATTTTGGTCATTGTAAGAAATTTTGCCTCCAAGGAAATTTTGAAAATTCGGCGCAAGTCCTAGGATGTCAAATTCTTGACAATTCTAAATAAAAAAATAAACCCATTTATACACTCTCTATGTCAGCTAATTTGCGCGAAGATGATATCAGGTAGGTAAACGCCCTTTACGTTGAAAATATATTATTATTAATATCTGTGATAAAATAGATCTCACACCCGAAAATGGATAATAAGAAGTGAAAAAAATTAACATCATAAATATAATAATAAAAATAACAAAAAGGTGAAGTTACCTATGAAAAATCAGTTTCATTGTGTTGTTTCTACAAATAAATCAATGAAACTTTAAAAATTACATAAATAAAAAATTAAAAAATAAATAAAAATATACTGTGATAATAACGTAACAAAAAGTTAAAGTTACTCATAGAAAGTCCTATACACTTGGTTTTTTCCACAAACTAAAGAGTGTAATAAAAATGTGTAAACAAATGGCTGCAAAATAGTTACATTTACATATACATAATAGTATAAAGAGGTAAACTAATAAAAAGTTAAAGTTATCCACGGAATATCGATTTCATGTTCATTCACAAACAAAACACTGAAACTTAAAAAATGTACAATTCAAAGGTAATTTTGCAAAGTTATCGAAAATATTCGAAGCAAACAACGTGCTATGATAATAGAGCTATGTGAAAGAGTGTGCAAACGGAAATTTCGCAAACTTACCGCTGAATAATCGAATAACCTCGCGATAAAATCACTTGACAACCGCTTTCTGTACCACCTCACTAAATATAAATATTACCCGGCATTTCTTTCACCAGGGCCGCATTGAGGGAGGTTTACTCTCATTAATTATTGCAGATAACATCAGAATAATGTGGAAAGTAAGCATTTAATTTAAAATAGCTGTAGTTGCTAAATACATGCTACGTACAAAGATTACATGTTATTTATTTAGACATTATTTATTATTTAAGTAAAATATCAAACAAGTGAAGAAATCATAAATATTAACAGTTAATTATATACTCTTATAAAAGTGATATTTATATTTAAAAATTAAAGTATAAAACATTTTCTTCAGCTTTAAGAAAATTTCATAGTTACTTCATTTCAATAGTTATTTGCATTACTTGTCCAGAAACTAAATTAAAGGCTTTTATCTCGGTCTGTCAAAATAAGCTCGCTCTCGCAAAAAAGGTTTCTGGGCGTGTGATACACAAGATTTTTTGCGCCGATGACACTTTTAATTTATTAAAGAATTATTATTACTACTTAAAATATTATACACTATAGGTATTTATCAGTAACTTTTTCCGTTCGCATGGATATATAAACGATTCACTTGTTTTATTCAAAAAATTTAGTGACATTTGTTCTAAACTAAAAAATAAAACGAATGTGAATGGATATTTTTCAACGGTTAACGTAATCGTAATCGTACAAGACGAGTATAATATATAATAAATCAAAAATGGTTGTTTTAAATAACGTTTTACATTTCCAATAAAATAAAATAAAATTTTTTTGATAAAGTGTAATGTTAAAATATTTACGATTGTATCCCTATACAGTTTCTGGATGATTATGAGTTCTGTAATACTAGTCATAATGGGACGGCGCGAAAAAAGAATAGTATAGTAGAATAGGGTTACCCTAATAAAAATTATATTATTTTCCCTATCGCCACTCAGTAAGAGAGTAATTGGAATCATGCAAAAATCGGATAGAGAATTTTCAATGGATAAGCACTTTTTGAAGTCCCTAGAACACGCGATTTTAATATTTTTACGATGATGTCTGTCCGTGTGTGTGTCGATGGATTTTGTTGTTACGATTACTCAAATTCAGTAAAATTATCATAAAAATAATTATTGAAAATTCTTAAAGGAATTGTACTGATACCGTAAGTAATAATTATTTTAATAATTCATTTTACCATTTTAGCAATCAACGCACTAATACTAACTGTGATAAGTGTAAAGATGACAGGCGAAATATTTGCTTTTTTTACATGCTGCAAAATAAAATATCCCAGAATATAATACTTTTCATTCGTAATTTTCTTCAAAGATATCCCTGCTTCAAATTTTCGTGATAAATCATAAACTCACACAAAGACATATCTGACACATACACACTCACAGATGATACAAAAGTCAAATGTAAAGTTAAACGTCAGAATAAATTAACCTAAAATTATATAGCTACACCACAGCAAAAGTTTTGTTTTGTATAAGTATAGTAATTATTAATGTATAAGTACAGATTTATGTACATGAAATATAATTCATATTTCATGTAAGCAAGAAAATATAAACTATGTCAGTTTACATTTCGTCCGCAAGAGTGAACTGAATAATTGTGATTCGAGATTTTGGGCAAATGGAGTTCTATATTGAGATTTGAAATCGAAGCATATTGCCAAAAATTTGTATCTACAAATCAATGTATACAAATGGCCGGAAAATATTATTTACATATATTGTAGGAAAAAAAAAACAGAAAGTGTGGGATTTTTATTTAAATGATCTGATATCTGACTGACAATGTTATAATTTATGATTTAATATTCAACATATTAAAAAAAACTAGTATACTTGAATTTAAACAAATACATATTCCACTGAACGCAACCAACAAAACGTATGTGCATTGCATTTGCAGTACTTTATATTTATGCCTTATGTAAACCGCTGTTTTATTCTTGTTTTTTTATGGAAAGCATGCGCAGTTATCGAAGATACTAAAAAAATATTTCTTACAGTTTAACCCGCGATTGTGGGAAATACGAAACTTTGAACCTTTATATAGTGAGAAAAGTGCTACTTTAGAAAAAGAGCTTTCCAGGCATGTTGTGAAAAAAAACAATTTCTCATGTCAAATAACGGTAAATACTGCTGGGTGTCTAGGCTAGTAGTAAAATAGTTATTTGTGCTGCTAGGTACAAAAGTTGTTTTTTTTTGGTCCGAAGGATATGTATACGGCCGAGACGCAGTCAAGACTGGATACTTCTTGAGGACCAGAAAACAACTTTACTATCATGTAGCATTCATTATTTTCTATCCTACACAACAAAACAACATAATAAAATAATATAAACATCTTACGAATACTGAATAATTTGACATTTAACTCAACTCAATGAAATTTGTGAAATTGATTACCAACATTAGAAATAGTATAAGAACCTAAGAACAAAAAACAAACATTTTATTTTGACATATAAATAAGGTTAGCAATTCTCTTCTATTATTTACACTATTTACAGAATATATAATACAAATACCTATAGAATCTAACGTAAATATCAAAATTATACAAAGTTACAATACTTTAAAAGCATGTTCACGAATTTTATTCTGATTATCATTTCTAACGCATTAAACGCCATTTGTTAGTCCGCACACAAACTGTTTTTTTTTCTTTCATAAGGAATATTGAGATTTTGTAGGTCTGGACCGGCAAGTGTCTACTTTCTCGCGCACGCACACGCAGGAAAACCTTATTTTCAATATGTGTAGGATAAAAAATAATTATTATCTACCTATCAAGAAATTTGATGTCTTTTTGCTCATGTCAATTTAAATGTTTGCTGTTATTATTGGTAAAATAATATTAAATTTGAATCTAGAAGATGACAGGATCGCATAAACAGATCAATAGTCAAATCCGCCTATCACCAGTAAAACCGTTTTATCTCGCTAAAACAGTAAAAACCGTTTTACTATTTTGGTTGGCCAGTCCCTCCCTGTGTTTTTTCAGCACATGGAATTACCCCCACCCTTAATTCTCGCCATAGTTACCCTGTAAACATCTTTATTGAACCCTCAGCAACGAACTAACTTTCTAATTTACTAACGTACGGTTTTCTATTACGTTCGTGCTGAGAACGACATTAGCAATTGACGAACCTCCCCTCCCTAAATGCAAGGGATGTAACCGATAAATGATAGATAAAAGTTCCCCCCGCAAACAAACAGAAGAATGTTGTTGCTATGGAAAATAGTGTAGGTATGTGTAGGAATGAGGATAAGGGATTTACATTCAATTTCGATACACTATTTTGTGAATACTGGTATGTGTAAATCACAAAACACAATCAAAAGAGGTAAATTCTGTCAGAATACTTGAAAAGAGCGCAACATTAAAATAAAATATTGAAAAATTTTAAGATTATCGGATCAAATATGAACTTTTTTCAAATAATTTTCGATTTAACTAAAAAATAAATTCAGCCACTTTAATAATTAATTCCTCAGATATAAATACATAAATAAATAAATTTGACTCCAATGTGTTTTTTGTTTAAGATATTTGACTGTGTTGCATTGATTTAAATCACATTGATTTTTTTTTCACTTGTTTTGTAATTCTTATTTAACATTTCAGATTTATGACAATTGAGGAAAAAGCGTGTGGGTAATGTTACCATGTGGCAATACTTTCAAAAACTACTAAATCTGTTTAACTTCGTCGATAAAACGACTTTATTGGTATATTATTTTGAATTTATAATGCAGATTTTTTTGCACGATTTTTTCTTAAATTTGTTTAGAAATGTATTACCTTAAAATCTGGTTATAACGAAAACGAAATGTCTTCGTTTCCATAGCCGGAATAACGTGATATATTAACACCTTTCAAACAAGTGGTCACAATTTTAACTATATAATCACTTTGTAGTTATAAGCGGTGTCATTATAAACGGATTTTACTGTGGTTTTTTATCGTTTTTTTTTAATTTGTATTTATTTTTACAATACGTTTATTTTTTTCCATAATAAATGCTATTTTGTGAAACAGGTTTTTGAAATTACATTATGCTTTTTTAAAAAAAATCAAAAAATCTTATTCAAATCGGAATTTTATGCAACTCTGATATTCGAACAAAAAGTTAAACTTTTTAGCAGAACATTAATGTTTGATCTAGTGCTTGGTGACTACTTTTCGGAAATTGATAAAATTCTTTTGGAGGGAGGTTGATTCTACAAAATTATGTTTTATCACTTTAGATTAGTGATGAAACGATTAGCACTTTTGCGATTACGATATATGAAATAATATTCGAACGATTACGATTACGATTATTTTTTATAAATAAAATAGAACATAAAAATGAAAAGTATTTTATTATTTTAGTTCAAAAATAAAGAAAAGTATAACAAATCTTAAAATGTCGGTATCAATTTTATGGTACTGGCCGCTTCTAAAAATATCGGTTCCACAATACTGTCACATCTACTTGTCTTTTTGTATGACAGACATTAAAAAATAAATCCTAAATGAATAATGATAAAACTATAACTATAACCTACAAAATAATTTTACGATGAAAAGTAACAAATGACAGCTTCTGATTCCAGGTATTTCCCTAATTCCGAGCGCGGATATATTGAAACGCATCCATTCAATTAATCGATCGCATTATAATTGTATTAATCGTGTAAGATAATCGACGATTACGATTAATCGGAAAAGCACAATAGTTTCATCACTACTTTACATGTAATTATGTTGGACACATTCGAATAAAAAATAGTGTATGATACATCGGACGAAAATCCTATCGTACTTCTAGGATTGCCAAACTTCGACTCGTTCGATAATATACCGTAGTCGTCAGAAAAAATTCATTTTTCATTCTTGGGTAATAAATAATTCTTTTTACACCTAAAAAATCTGATGCATACAGAACAAAATCTTTTGTATTTGGAGATATTTTTAGAAATAAAGTTAGAGCTTGAAGTTAAAAATAACTATGGCGTCGTTTAGCCTTTATCAAGTAGAGTAGTAATCTACTTAATGTAATACATTTATTACGTGTAGTGTAAATGAATTGTCTATTTATATCTGCAAATAAAATATTAACCTGTCTACATGTACTACATAGAAACAAACAAGAATCCGTAGTTAATGTAAACTAATAAACAGCTGAACGACGGGTGGACGACAGTTATCCTTGAAACGACTGTCCATTATTTATTTTCCCATAAATAAATGAATCAATATAATAGCGTTACAGCCTTACGTGTTGGCTCTAGTTACAGGGTATTCTTAGAAATTAATCTTCACAGTTCCGATCTGCATATTTGATTAGGCAAATATGTTACTTTTGTTTTTCATAGCGGGGTATAGTCGATACAGGAAATGAGAACAAATTGTAACAAAACAAGATTGAAAACAGATGAATAAACCTGACATTGACATATAGGGAAAGTAAACAAAACATTTGTTATATAAATGTACCATTGTACCTTGTACCCATTCTAAATTATAATATATAAATATAACGACTGCATTGCTGGTTTTGGTTGTTCCATTTTGCTTTATGAAAATTTAGGTAATGATTTGTACCATTTATGGCGTATTTTTTACGGACAGCGGTGGCTCACTTGGTCAGCGCGATCCGACTCAAACTGAGCGGAATGAGACATCTGTGATTTAAATCCCAGCTTTGCCAATTTTCAACCAAATAAATACACTTTTGTATCCAAGTTTATAACTAGGGTTGCCAAATATCTTATACGAAAAAGGAAGACATTTGAAAACAAAAGAAAGATCAGGACATCGAAGTGACAATCTATTTCTTTATCATTAAGTTATTTTTAATCCAGAGCTTCATTGCTCCATAATGTGCTCTGGTTTGAGTAGATCTTGAATTAGAGCAAACACTTCTGAGTTCTTCAATTCCTGACCCACTGAAACCAGAGCATAATCAAGAGGAGCTAAATCTGCTCCAGAATGTGCTCTAGTTTCAGCAGGCCAAGAATTAGAGCAAATACTTTAGAACTCTCTAATTTCTGACCCACTGAAACCAAAGCAAAATTCAGAGCAGCAAAAACTGCTCCAGAATGTGCTCTGGTTACAGCTGGTCAAGAATTAAAGCAAATACTCCTAAATGCTCTAATTCATGACTCACTGAAACCAGAGGATAATCCAGAACAGTCAAATCTGCTCCAGAATGTGCTCTGGTTTGAGCAGATCAAGAATTACAACACTTCAAAATGTTCTAATTCCTGACCTACTGAAACCAGAGTGCAATCCAGAGCAATCAAATCTGCTCCAGAATGTATTCTGGTTTGAGCAGGCCTAGAATTAAAGCAAACACAAGAAAGTACTCTAATTTCTGACCTACTGAAACCAAAGCACAATCCAGAGCAGTCTAATCTGATCCAGTATGTGCTCTGGTTTCAGCAGGGCAAGAATTAAAGCAAACACTTTCGAATGCATTAATTCTTGACCCACTAAAACCGGAGCACAATCCAGAGTGGCCAAATCTACTCCAGAATGTGCTCTGGTTTCAGCAGGCCAAGAATTAGAGCACACGCCGAAGCGTGCTCCAATTCCCGGCCGGCTGAACTAGACCACCTTCAAGGCATCGGATACCCTGGAAGTCGGTCTAGCCAGACCACCAGGGGGGGCGGAGGCCCGAAGGCCCACTACCGCCCCGGCGCCCCGTGCGACGGGACTGAGTACTAGCGTCTCAGGATGGTATATCCTGAGAGGCGCATTATTACCGGTCATATAGATTCCTATTGGCTGATATTCAATCTGTAATTGTGGCTACACTAGCGGGAATTTTTAAATGCAAATTTGTGTACGTAGGTACTTTGATACAAGTAATTCACCAGTAATATTTTTAAAAGTGTAATTCACACCCGCACTCATTTTACGTTTTATTAAATTACTAATGTAAAAAGAATGGTATGCTCAGGAAAATGTCTCCATCACTTCATATAACAGTTGATTTATGACAAAAAAATAACGATTATAATAAGTGAATTAACTAATCTGAAGGAATGTTTTTGTAAAAATAACGCATCTAATATCGTGCAAATACATTTATTGCAAGGTGTGTTAATAAATGTTTATAAAATTAAAAGCCCATCAAATTAATAAATCCGTCTTCATTGTCATTTCGCAGTGATTTTTATTGTCACGCAAAATCTCAGCTTCAGCTGTAATCATAAACATTCCCAATGCGCTGTCTGATTCTGATTTGGGGGCGACAACTCTTTCCAAATGCGTGCTTGTAACTCTTTATCGCGGCATCGAAAAACAAAGCTCATAAGTGGTAATTACCAATGAACTTGCCCAGTTCATGAACTGACATTGCGGGATGCGTGATGTCGATAATTTACCCAATAGGCCAGTGACAGTAGAAAGGTTTGTGTTTAAACAAAATAAATATTAAATACACTAGTATTAAAGTGTAATTATAGGTATCCGTACATGGGTAAATGAAGGTAATGACTTCCTTAAGTGCTTAAGTACTTACTATTTTGTAAGATTGTTATGTACAAAAAATTAAAACCGTGAATATTTGAAACGTGAAACGTGCAGATTTATCATATCCATTGTTATGAGTTCATATTTGATTGACAGCAATTTATTTGTATGTCTCATTTATAATGAAACATAAGGAATGAATTTGACAGAAATATTAAATTTTAATATTGTAAGAAATAAAGAACTAATAAACCTATTAACAAACAAGTAAGTATAGATTTCCTCCTATAAAAACCTCTGATTTTAAAAAGCATCAATAAAAATAATCTAGATATGTAAGATTGAGTGATCTAGCAGGCCATTCTACTATACTACCATTTCCTCTAAAGTTATTAATGATTCTTAAAACTGTTAGTAATACATACTTGGGGTAGGTCTGCCAGAAAATTTTATAACCCAAAAAGTAAATTTCATATTCGTTCTTTAAGTTTAATTTTAAATGAGACAAGCAAATATACATTGCTGTCAATCAAATGTCACGTCGTAACCATGGATATGATAAATCCCATTATTTATTTTTTATTTTTACTGATTGTCATATACTATGTCATAAATATCTACTTTTGAAAAATAAAAATGTATAAAAATAAATTTAAAACTGTATTGATATTGCTATACTTTATTAATTTCACACAGTGAATAAATTTAGCGCTACGGAATATACAGATTTGTTTTTTTGTCTAAAAATTTTGTAGTGGAAAAGCCTGTTACGTTTCCAGAAAATTAAATACTTTATTGTTCCATGAATAATTTGAACGTATTGTGTTATTAAATGAAAAAAGGTAACTATTAAACTATGTCATTTCAATTTCAGACAAATCGATTTAATTAAAATGACTATGAAACCTAAATTATTACTCTGATTATAATTTATTTATGATTTATCGAAAATAATAGTATATTACGCATCAAGATTATAAAGTATATCATTATTGATCGAGACAAAAGATTAAAATTTCGATGGAACCGAAGGATATAATTCATGAAGAAAATAATAAGTACTCTTCAAAACCATGATGTATATATTATTTTTTCCAATGCTAGTACTAACATTATAATAATTATGTTTTAAATTTATCCAAACATACTATTATTTTTGTTTTATGTTATTTATTCATTTAATTTACACTGTCCAACAGACCGAAGTCCAGTAAGATGATTATCATGATGGAAAAATTGAATTAAAATATTACCTTTAAAGTATACAGATGTCTCTGTGAATCCGGATCCCCACTTAACATTTTTATCAAAAGGAATAGAAAAATTTAATTTTGTATAAAAACTTGGACTAATCAATTTAATTACTTAGGTATTTAACATGCTGCTCAAAGAAATAGGCTGAATATTTTAGAAACATATATTCAGCTTTATTCAGAAAAGTTATAACCGCAGCTTACGTATTTGCTTTTTTTTGTAGAAATTTAGGCAAAAATTGAATTGAAATGTTAAAAATCTGTTTAAAACAATAGAGTTTCAATTTTGACTTGTTGAAATGAATAAAATCATTAATTTTCTAATTCCTTACTTTATTTTAATTTTAATGTACACATGTTTTATATCATTGGAAAGAGAAAAAAAATCTCTATTTAACAGTATTAAAGCCAACTTTGAGCCCCTTATGAAAATTGGAAATTAGTATGAATTTCTTACAAAGTGTACAAGCTACAAAAAATTTGAGGACTGCTGTTAATTCCTCTAGAATGTGCAAACTAAAAACTTAAGAATTGAAATAAGAAAGTTATAAGTCAAAAACTAAATTGGCCAAAGTCAGATTTTAGTTTATAACTAGTGACAGTGACCTACGCATTTTTTCGGTAAAACAAAATCATCATTGAAATGGCCAACTAATACCGCAACTTTGGCCCTATTTAACCGACTTCGAATCTCTTAAAACGGGCACCCTGTATACGACGTATTTATTGTACGATCAAAACTTTTTCGCAAACATTTTAATATTACATTCTCTCAGAAATGTAAAATGATAATTAAAACATCTATTTTTGATGTATTATTCATATTATAATCGTCTTATATGATTACGATTATGTTAATTGTTAAAAAAAAAAAAATCTCATTCGGTTTATTTTTTAGGTTAGAGCAAATGTCACTAATATTATGTTCGAAAATAGAACCACAGGACCGCGGTTACTTTTTTCAGGAAACCGGTACTGTTTACGAACGCGGTTCCTGAACGCTGTGATCAAATCTGCGTACCACAGTAACCGCGATCTGCGCTCGGTTTCGTGGTTAAATATTATAACATCATCTTAAAATTATGTGCAGTTGCAACATTTCTGGTAAAAAAAATCATTATCATGTTATTATTTACACTACTGCGCGAGCCAAACCACGCCGTTCGAAAATAATAACGTGAACCGTAACCATTCAGGAACTACGAACCGTAACCGCGGTCCCGTGGTTTTATTTTCGAACATAATATAAATTTTTTGAATAAAACAAGTGAATATATCCATGTAAATCGAAAATGTTTATGACATAAAAACGAATAGGGTATAAAATTTTAAGTAATAATAATATTTGTTTATTATATTAAAAGTGTATCAGCGCAAAAATACGAAAGTGTAGAAGGGCCACCGTTGTATTTTATTTTATAATTCAGACTTTGGAACTCTGAATTCAGACTTTTAAACTCTGAATTCAGACTTTGTAACTCTAAATTCAGACTTCTAAACTCTGAATTCAAAAGGTCAGACTTTTTAATTCTGAATTCAGACTTTGAAACTCTGAATTCAGACTTTGAAACTCTGACTTCAGACTTTGAAACTCTGAATTTAAAAGTCTGAATTCAGAGTTTAAAAGTGTGAAGTCAGAGTTTAAAAGTCTGAATTCATAGTTTAAAAGTCTGAATTCAAAGTTTAAATGTCTGAATTTAGAGTTTTGAAGTCTGACTTCAGAGTTTCAAAGTCTGAATTCAGAGTTTCAAAGTCTGAATTTAGTGTTTTAAAGTCTGAATTTAGAGTTTCAAAGTCTAAATTTAGAGTTTTGAAGTCTGAATTCAGAGTTTTAAACTCTGAATTCAGAGTTTTAAAGTCTGAATTTAGAGTTTCAAAGACTGAATTCAGAGTTTCAAAGTCTGAATTTAGAGTCTTGAAGTCTGAATTATGAAATTCAGTGTTATAAAGTCTGAATTATTGAATTCAGAGTTTCAAAGTCTGAATTCAGAGTTCCAAAGTCTGAATTATAAAATAAAATACAACGGTGGCCCTTCTACGCTTTCGTACAAAAATCTTGTGTATCACACGTCCAGAAACTCGCTTTCAGCTCGGTCTGTCAAAATAAGCTCACTCTCCCAAAAATTTAGTTTCTGGACTAGTGATACTAGTAACTATTAGGGCCGGTTTTTCCACCTCTGGTTAAAGTGCCGATTACTTTAACTGGCGGTGAATAATAAATTATTGCATCGAAAATAAGTAAGTTGTCAAAAATATACGTTATTTACTATTTCGATGCGATATTTTTCTGTTAACCGATGGTTAAGGTAACCGACACTTTAACTAGAGATGAAAAAACCGACCCTATCTTATAGTACTTTTTATATGAACATTGTGTTCTTTTTCAGAATACATCAGCTCTTGACCAGTTGTAAACAAAGGGCAAGTATGGGTACCTGTTGTTGCAGGATGCGCTGCACTTGCTTGAGGTCCCCCTGCGAGCAGGCGTACATGAGCGGGGTGGTGCGGCCGGGGTGCGGGGCGACAGCGGCGGTGGCTGGGGCGGCGCCCCCGTCCGCGGGCATCCTCACTGCTGGGGCCCCACCATCACACACCACTGCAACACACAACAACCAGGGTTGAGAAAAACCCTACCCACCTGGGTTTAAAAAAAAATAATTTAATATGAATTATACAAATTCCTTTTGAATTATTTTGGATATCAATAGTTCACACTAATTTTTGAAAATTATTTATTTAATTATTTGAACACAAAATACGAAAACATATAAATACGGTTACGGTTAGACGGTTACATACTTAAATGAGGTATAATAGAGAGATATGCCACACTCCTATAGCTACGTACTACCAGACAAACACTATGTTTGTCTGTGGTACTACTGAGCAAGCAAAAGATGTATGGTCGAGAACAGTCAGCTGCGTGAGAACAATCCGCCAGCTGAGTAGTGCACACTTACAGTTAGACGAACGAAATATTGGTATTGGAAAGTTTTGTCACCTATCCTTATTATTTGTTTGGTTGAGTTTTCATGTAACTACTCCACTGGTCCACTGTTCTCACACAGCTGGCTGCAAGCGATTTTAGCTCCTATTAAATAATAAATAACCATTTTACACCTTAGATCTTTCGACAATATATTTGGGCAATGCCATATCTCTATGTTATACCTCATTTAAGGTTACATATATATATTTTTCTGTTTTCTATTACGACGTAGGTATATCGATATCGACTGAATCATATAGTCTTGCATGTTGTATTATGTCATGTGTATCTTATAATCATAGTTTGTTTATGTTTATGTAACTTTTTGAACATTCCGAAAAAAACATTTTAAAAATATGAGCTTTTTAAGGATATTTCTGTGTGGGTCTTTTGGATGTGTTTTTTTTGGGTTTCTTTAAGTGAGTAAAATTGGATCGCGGAAAATAGCAACAACCCTGACACCAACACTACTATATGTTTTACCAATGTTTAGCAGATTATTAAATCTTTAATCGTTCGGCAAATATCAAAATTGCGTTGCACAAAACAGTTTGTTTTGTATAACGTGTATATTTGAGGGACTCATCAGTTTTGATTATGTAACTTTGTCCGTAGTATCGACTGGTATAATAGTTATGATTCTATTTCTACCTACTTTAGAGATATATTTAAAAACATACTTTTTGAGTTAAACGTTGAGAACAAAAATCGCAGGAACGAAAAGAGATAATTAAATTCTATTTCTAAATTTAAAATCAGCGCATCGATCTCTATCAATATGAACTATTTTCAAAAAACAAAATTTGAATCCATCACAAGTGATGGGTACTTTTTAATTATTTCGGCAGTACATGAAATTTTTTAGAGTGGAATACTAAAATTGTAATTTGTCTTTGTAAACTATGACTGGAAATAACATAGAGATCTCGATAGAGATATAAATGTAAATTTTTAAATTAATAAAATATTTTTTCTAAGACTACTATACAGGGTGTCCCATTTAAGGTACGAATGCATTGGTATCTCGAGAACCGTAAGAGCTACGAGGTTGGTTAAATTAGACAAAAGTTGCCCCGTTAGGAGGCTATTTTAATAGTGTTTTGTTATTTGCGAAAAAATGCATAGGTCACTAGATATAGGGGAAAATGTAAATTTAGCGATTTTCTTTTTTTGCTTATAACTTTGTTATATGAAATAATACGAGATTCTGGATTGCACTTTCTTAAGGCACTTTTGTATGGTGAATTTGCAGAAGTACTCAATTTTTTTTTATATCTAACCATTTACGAGTTACTGATAGCAACTTTTATTTTTCATATGGAGGTCATATTAAGCTATGGTATTTTTAAATAGAGTTTTTTTCTAGCTTTACAATGATATAAAACAGTAATAATTTATTTTTATAATTAACAGAAAAATTGACAAAAATTGTTATTTATACTAAAATTGCATTGAAAAAAGTAAATTAAAGTCTGCAGTGGAAGAAAATAACTATTTCATAAGATATATTGCAACAAGTTTATTTAATTAAAGTTAAAAATACAAAAATAATTAGCGAAAACTTAACAATAAATTTAGTTAGAAAAAAGTAAATCGAAGGCTGCTGTGGAAGAATTTAACTAAATTTATTGTGAAGTTTTCACAAATTATTTTTGAATTTTTAACTTTAATTAAATAAACTTGTTGCAATATATGTTATAAAAATAATTATTTTCTTAGACTGCAGCCTTTAATTTACTTTTTTCAATGCAATTTTAGTATAAATAACAATTTTTGTTAATTTTTCTGTTAATTATAAAAATAAAGTATTACTGTTTTATATCATTGTAAAGCTAAAAAAAATCTTTATTTAAAAATACCATAGCTTAATATGACCTCCATATGAAAAATAAAAGTTGCTATCAGTAACTCGTAAACGGTTAGATATAAAAAAAAATTGAGTACTTCTGCAAATTCACCATACAAAAGTGCCTTAAGAAAGTGCAAACCAGAATCTCGTATTATTTCATATAACAAAGTTATAAGCAAAAAAAGAAAATCGCTAAATTTACATTTTTCCCTATATCTAGTGACCTATGCATTTTTTCGAAAATAACAAAACACTATTAAAATAGCCTCCTAACGGGGCAACTTTTGTCTAATTTAACCAACCTCGTAGCTCTTACGGTTCTCGAGATACCAATGCATTCGTATCTTAAATGGGACACCCTGTATATAATTTCAAAGCTGCGCTTGTGCAGTGTGGGAAATGTGATTTCTTCTTCACTTCATTCAAACTTATTTCATTTGAAAGTGAGATAATTCTACAAATAATCATTCATCGTTTCATATCTTCGAACTTCCCTTCGAAATGGATTACTTTGCAAAGTTTTATTAAAATGTTTATCACTATTCCTTATTGCATTACACAAAATTAATTTAATCGCTCAAAACTTGCAAAGAAAATGATATTGTTTTCATTTATTTTCTACACATTTATCACGAAATATATTCTGATAGTTGTCAATATCAATTTATTAACAAGAAATCAATTGTTTCCTATACAATAAGTTTCTACCAAAAGTAAAGTATATATATATAACGGTTTATAACGTTCTCCGACGTCTTCCGATTTCCAATCTCCAACTTTCTCTATCCATCCAAAGATCTTCTTCTAATCCTCTTTCTCTACATTCTGTATCGATTCCTTCTCTCCAACTTAGTCTAGGTCTTCCTCGTTTTCTTCTACCTTGTGGTTTCCATTTTATTATTTGTTTTGATAGCCGATCATCATTCATCCTTTGTACATGGCCATACCATCTTAGTTGCTTTGTTTTAATTTCTTCCGTTATGGTATGCGTAACTCCCATGATCTCTCTTATTCTCTTATTTGTAGTTCTCTCTATCCTTGATTTTCCTGCCGCTCGTCTCCAAAAATCCATTTCCGTAGCTTCCAACTTTTTTTCCGTTGTTTTCTTTAGTTGCCATACCTCACTACTGTACGTTATTATGCTTTTCACAATAGTGTTATATATTCGTTGTTTGTTTGTTTTGGATATACTTTGGTCCCATAATATGCTATTCATTATCGCAATCGCTTTACGTCCCTGGGTATTTCGCTCTTTGATTGCCTCGTCTAGCATGCCGTCGTCTGTGATTTTCAAGCCTAAATACTTATAATTTTCGCAGTATTTTATATGGTGCCCGTCTTGTAAAATCAGATCTTTTTTCTGTCCCCCTATACACATATATTCTGTCTTCTTCAAGTTTACTTCTAGGCCTCCTTGTTTATATTCTTCTATCAGCTTCCGAGTCATATATTCCAGATCTTCGTAATCTTGTGCAATTATTATCTGGTCGTCAGCAAAGCATAATGTGTATAGCGTTTTTTCGTTAAGTGGTATACCCATACTCCCACATTTCCTTTTCCACATTTTTAGAACTTGCTCTAAGTAGATCTTAAAAAGGGTCGGCGAGAGACAGCATCCTTGTTTTAGTCCTTTGTTGACTGTGAATCCTGTTGATACGGCATTTCCTTGCCTGATTTTTGCTGTGGTGTTTTTATATAGACTTTTAACTGCCTTAATCAAGCCTACGTTAATGTTTGTTCTTTCCAGTGCTTCCCACAATTTTGTGTGTGGGATACTGTCGTACGCTTTTTTAAGATCGACGTATAATAGATGTAGTTCTTGATTATAGGCAAGTTTTTTCTCTATTAGCTGAGAGATACAGAAAAGGTGATATACTGTCGATCTGCCTGCTCTGAAGCCCGCCTGTTCTTCTGCTTCCATATCACTGTACTCTTGTTCTATTTTTTCTTTTAATACCTTTCCATAAATTCTGCTAATTGTACTAGTCACCGCAATACCTCTGTAATTTTCCGGTTTGTCTTTAGGTCCTTTTTTGTGGATCGCCGTTATAAGAGATGTCCTCCATTCTTGTGGAGTTTCCTCATTATTAAGGCAATTTTGGAACAATTTTTTAAGGTTCTCATATAATTTGTCCGTGCCACCTTTAATTAATTCTGCGGGGATATCGCCTGGGCCTGCTGATTTCCCGTTCTTCAGTGAACGACATACATGTTTCACTTCCTGTATGCTTATTCTGATTGGAGAAGCTACCGTTTGTACTATTTGAGTTTCAAGATTTTCTTGGAACTCTGTTCTATCTTCAGTTAGTAGTTCGCTGAAATACTTATCCAAGTTTTGGAGTGTTATTGGTGAAGTAATTTCTTTCTTGTTCTCCTGGCGTAACGATTTGAGTAGTTTCCAGCTTTCACTACTTCTTGTACCTCCTAAATAGGTGTTTATTCTGTTGCAGTTCTTTTCCCAAGCTTCATTCTTTTTTTGAATAATTTTTCTTCTAGTTTTAGCCTGGGCTTCTTTGTATATAATTTTGTCCTTGTCCTTTTTACTACTTAAATATTTTTGATATTTTTCTCTTTTTTCTTCTATTTGTTTCTCTACTTCTTCGTCCCACCAATAGGGTTGGGATCTCTTATTTTTTTCGTAATATCCCAGAGCTTCGTGAGCTGCTGCATGTAGGCAGATTTTTATTTGTTGGTAATGTTCTTCCGTGTTACTGAAATTGATGTTTTCTAGCTTTTCATCCAATCTTTTCTTGAACAGAAATTTTACGCTCTCCTGTTCTAAGCTATTTAGATTATATCGTGGCACCTCTATTTTTGCCTTCTTGTCATTCTCGTGTTGTGTGTTCCTTTGTTTTCTCGGAAACAAAATTTTTGATTTCAGTAAGTGGTGGTCGCTGCCACATGTGGCTCCTCTGTGAACCCTTACATCATGTATTTTTATATCTCTTTTTTGTTTTACAATCATGTAGTCTATAATGGACTTTAGGTTTCTCGTGCTTTGTGTCCATGTATATTTGTGTATCCAGCGGTGTTGGAAGAAACCATTTGTGATTTGCAAGTCATTTTGTTCACATAATGCAATAAGTCGTTTGCCGTTGTCATTTGTGGTATCTTCACCATATTCTCCTACCACATCGTCTTGTTGTTTCTTTCCCGTTCTGCTGTTTAGATCTCCTAATATTATTATTTCTCGTGAGTTTCCATTTTTGGTTATTTCATTGTGTAACTGCTCAAAAAATTCATCCTTATTTTTAACGAGCTCGTCATCATTTACAGCATATACTCCAATAATTGTTATTTTATGATCATGAAGGGATAAATTCATCGTGATTAATCTTTCACTTATTGCTTCCCATGTTTTGATATATTTTCTGAATTTTTTAGCGATTAGTATCGATACTCCTTTTTGGGCTCTTTTATCTTTTGGGATTCCACTATAGAAGTGATCGTAATGCCCAAGATTTTCTGAACCCTGACCTTTTTTCTTGGTTTCCGTAAGCACTGCTATATCTATGTTCAATATTTCTAATTCTTTGGTTACTTCATTAATTTTTTTTGAGAGACCTTGTACGTTCCATGTACTAAAATTCATAATCCGCTTTCGTAGCTTAGTTCGAAATCCGTTTTCCTGTCCTGTCCGAGGCTGGAGATTGGGTTTTTTAACATTTTTTTTCTTTTTGCAAGTATCGAGGAGTTAGCCCGATGACTTAACCCCCAACTTGGAGGGCCAGGGTTTTATTTCAGAGTAGTCCTTCTCTTATATGAGTTGCTTCCACCACAGCTAAGGAGTCTCATGAAAAGGTCGATAGGAAAAAAAATGAAGGTCCATAACTAAATATTATAGTAACTGCATAAATAAAATTTCAACATTCTGCGGCTAATCATTTTTTAGTTATACGAAAAATTCAAAAAAACGAACAAAGTGCTCTTTTCGCACCGCCGATTGTAATAAAAAGGGAGGTGCACTATAGATATTAAAGCAGTCCTATATACAAAATTTAAAAATACTACAGCTAATCATTTTTGAATTACGCGTTATACCTACGTATAGACGTTACGCCGAAACTAGTCAAAATGGTTTCAGGAATAATCAAAATGGATATTTCCATTAAAATATGAAAACCTATTTTTTCGCGTTTACAATAACTTCCTTTACTTCATACAAGAAAGTAAAAACGTTGTGAACATATACCTAAATAAATTTGAATTTCTGAATACAACATATAGGACAAGAACTTGAATAGTAAGCTTTCATTGTAGTTCTGCACACCCACGAACATTCTGATAGGCAAGCTTATTGAAAGGGCATAAGATGACACATATATCGACTTGGATAGCTTTCACATGAGCTTTCAAAGAGGAAGCTTTGAAATGTGTTTTCTTAGAGCGTATGGCTATACTAATACGGTGAATGCTTCAATACTCGTGGAACGAGGAAAATGGAACGACCAGGGGTAGGTTATAACTACACCACATTCTACTGCACTACTGAAGGTAATGGATTATCATGATACAATGCACACACGCCGTGAAATCAAAATTGTTTACACCTACATTTAAATATTGTTTTTAAACTAATATCTATTAATGTTAATAATTTATGATTAAATATAAATGTAAAAATAATGTCGTTAATTCATATAAATAAAATTAAAATGTATATACAAATTTCTATAAAAATATTTACTAATGTTCTGTATAACAATGAGAGACAATGAGTACAATTTTTACACTGACATTTAATTTTAAGGTAACAAAAAGTATAGTAATGTAAAAGGTATTTAAAAAATATCAATATTTAGGGTCGTACACATTTTATCGTCCACACATGTTATATTGCTCGACATTGTATCTTTCAAACATTTAATATTGCACACCTTTTATCCTCCACAATTTTAATCCGCGAAGAAAACTTATCTTACACACATTTTATCTTGCACACATTTTATCTTGCACACATTTTATCTTGCGCACATTTTATCATCCACACATTTTATCTTTCATTCATTTTATTTTCCACACATTTTATCTTCGCCAACGTTTGATCTTTAAAACATTGTAATTGTACCTGCCATTCATTTTATTGCTCATGCAATTAACATACTTATAAGTAGATGAAATATCAATTATTAAATTTTTTTGAAGATAAAATGTGTAAAAGATAAAATGAGTGTAAGATAACTTTTTTCGTGGATTAAAAGTATGCACGATAAAAAGTATGCAAGATTAAAAGTGTGCAAGGTACAATGTCAAGTAATATAACATGTGTGGAGGATAAAATGTATACGCCCCATATTTATAAATAAATAACTAATTAATTTAAGAAAATATACATGTACCTACAACGTCGAATTTTTTTACCGACAATGGCCCCATATTACGAGCTCACTTTTATAATAAAATCGAGATTTTAACGCTCACTTTTGCATCAAAATCTTTTGTAAAAACGAACGTTAAAATCGCGATTTTATTATAAAAGCGAACTAGCTCTCTTTTATAATAATATCGTGATTTTAACTTTCAATTTTACATAAGATTATGATGTAAAAGTGGGCGTTAAAATCGCGATTTTATTATAAAAGTGAGCTCGTAATACGAGCCTCTGTGTTCACTACAGGATGATATCACTACTACTGTTTCTTTTTTAATTATTGTGCTGATAGTTACGATACGAAAATTTAAATTTATTATTACTTCTTTGCAAACGAGTATTGACATTTTTTGCATTTCCGGGAATAAAGCTTACTTTACTCTTCATTTCAAAATTGAATTAGCATTTCTAATCCCGGATGAGAAATTAAATATGAATTTAATGTTTAACCAACCATATCTTACCATAAAAATGAACATAATGAATATGATGTTTTGTTTTCAAAGCAGGGTTGTTGTGATATTGCTCAGCCCGAAAAAACCCAGTGGGTTTTTTACTGAAAAAACCTGATAAAACCCTGAAAAACCCACTTAATGCAGAAAATGTAGATATACATATAAATAATTATTGATGGATCATATTTGTTTAAAAAAAAGGTATATTTTTCTTTTCATTATACAAATACAAGAACAAAATACAGAAATTCTAACAAATAATAAGTTTTTAGGCGGCTGGTACATAAATTGTTGTTTTTCGTATCTGCTGGCAACATTAAAGTATCAATTTTTATTTGACATTTGTCAAAGTCAAAATTTTTGGCCACTTGTTTGTTCATTATTGATTTACATAGTTCATATTAATGTGATTAATTATTTTAGAATATAATAACAAATGTAAGTAAAATTTTAACTATTCCTTTACAAATATTAATGAAAAAGTAATGAATATGCGAGTAAAAATAACGGCCGTAAAGTAAATGCGGCCGTAAGGTAAATGCGGCCGTAAAGTAAATGCGGCCGTAAGGTAAATGTGGCCGTAAAGTAAATGCGGCCGTAAAGTAAATTTTGACACAGATGTCAAAAATTGATGTTGAATGAAAATTCATAATTTCTTGTTGTAATCGCCTAAAAAATGTTGTGTGCACCTCGGCTAAAAGTTCTTTTTGGGCCTCATCTGATTTGTAGCCGCGGCTTTACCTCGGCTGCAATCTTCGGTTTCGGCCCAAAAAGATTACTTTTAGAACCTTGATACACAAATAACTTTTGTCATATAATTATTCAATGATTGTAAATAATAATCTGTAAAAACAGAAATGCTTAGAATTACAAATAATTTCAGTAAACTATAACTCTCACCTGTAAGTTATTTACTGCAATCATATGATCTATAGTACTTGTATACTTTGACCAATTTAGTAGCCTTTTCCACACCAATTTTGTTCCTTGTGTTGGACCAGATATGTCCGTAAGAACTAAATATTCTTTCAATTCCCGCAGAACTTGCTGGACAGTTGTGTAACTTAGTAACAAAATCGCAGAAATCTTCAATATACTTAAGTGATGACTGTTTTTTTACTTTAACTTTCATTACTTGCCACCACTGAGTAGTTGATAATTCATTTATTACGCAGTCCAAAAATAGTGATTTGGGATAAACAGTATTGTCTTTAATTTTAAATGTCATAAATGGAGCTAAAAAATCTTGATTGTAATATATCAAAAAAGATTCTGCTTCGTTGTCCAATTCCGAAGACAATTTTTTTCCCAAATATTTTGGGTCTGTAATATTTGCCACTAAATGGGCAGGACTAATTGCATCACTAAAACGCCTAAGAAATATATCCTTATATTGTACCAAACTTGGATTTTCAATTAAATCCAACCAAATTTCAACAGCGTCTGAAATACTTGTGGAATCTGATTGTAGTTTATTCAGTGCAGTTGAAACTATTTGCAGATGATTTTTTAAATAATTTGCTTCCTGATATATTGCAACATTTCTTAATATATTCAAAATATTTAAAGGTATATCATCTTCATGGTCTGTGGCTATATTGATATATATGTGATAATTATTAATAAATGTAGATAAACATTCTTCAAAATAATTCCATCGTACTTCGGAAGGAAGTTGTGGCATTAATCCTTTTTTGTCTTTTAACCATCCGTGAGGCATATTGCGGAAAAATTTTTGAACTTCTATAATATGTTTGGTTAGATCTTTAGGAAAAATTTCTTTTCCCACTAAATTTAAATAGTGTGCAGAGCACCCATAAGTTATTAAATCTTTGTGTTTTTCTTTTAATATCTCCCTCATACTTTTCATTTTGTTCTCATTGTCAGAACAAACAGCAAAAATATCTTTATTAAATTTTTCTTTACAAATATTTATGGCGTCATGCGCAATATTTGCACAATATTCTGCAGTTTTTTTCACCGGTTCGCTTTCTATTGCATGTAATAAAAACGATTTTTTACCTGTGTGGATACTAGTAGCAATGATTGGAACGTTTTTTATGCTAGACCATTCATCTAACAACAATGTTAAAGAACAGTTTTCATATTTCAATTCACTGCATAAATCTTCATCAACTTTTTTTTCCGCCTCATCTAATAATTCACCTGCTAATTTGTAGCGATCAGGAGGAATATAGCCAGATCGTAAACATTTAATCATATTCTTAAAACTTTCATTCTGTGCAACATTAAAAGCGATGTTGTTTGCATAAAAGAATATAGCGATTTTATTGTCAATTTTAGATTTTTCATCTTTTGATGTTGTACTTACGAAGGTGGTCAGACTTCGTTGCCGTTTTATAACATCACAAGAGTCACTTTTCTCAGATTCAGATTCAGATTCACAGTCGAAATCACTCACTACTGTTGACGAAAATGAAGAACTGGCTCTAGTTTTTTCTTTATTTTGGGTTTGCTTGTAATTTTTATATTTCATGCAAGTTTCCAAATGTTTCCTAATCCTTTCAATTTTAGGACTAAGAATAGAACTGCAATATTTACACTTTATTTTTCCATCACTTGATTTTATTGTATTTGACCAGTCTAGTGACAGTTTTCTTCTGGAATTATCGGTTTTTGGCATTTTATATACGTATATATTTAAACAAAACCAGGTGTACTACCAACTAACACTCACCAAGAACTGAGTTATAATACTGCTTATTCCAAAACAAACAGCGAATACACAAAGCAGACTTTATTAAACAAGTTAATACAAGCTCACTCACTAGTATTATCCTGCCTCTGACATCAAAGGTATCGACAGTGTGATGTGATGCCGTATGAGTATGAAAGAATCTAATTTGTGATTCAGTAGTAATTTTAAAACTTTTTAAAATTAAAACACTGACAAAAAGTGAATAAAATTTAAGGAAAACATGTACTTTTCAAATTGTTAATCACAAAAATTTGTAATTTTTTTGTACGATATTTTGAAACTCGGTTTAGTTTCTTTTCTACGTCTATATATAATAAATAGGGATGCAAATATATAAATTTAACTCGCCCAGATCTGGGTTTTTTCAAAAAAACCCAGTGGGCTGGGCATTTTCAAAAAAACCCGGGTTTTATAACCCTGTTTCAAAGCAAAAGTTTTACAAAATTAACCAAATAGTGTATGTACCATAGGACTAAAGTGTCTTTAATCCTTCAAATGTTTATTTTCCTCGCCTATGGCTCGTGAAATAAACTTCACTTTCAGGATTAAATTATGCACTTTAGTTCCTCAGTGTATAATACACTATTTTTTCTCGAGCGAGAGTAAAAACGGATTTCTAGGATACACAAAATTGTGAAGGAATTAAAGTTTATTCTCTAGCGAAATAATTTACAATCAAAACTCCCGAGGAACTAAAAATCTTAAAAAAAAAAATAGAAATCTTTAAAAAAATAGATAAAAAAAGTAAAATAAGTATTTGTAAGTACTTCTCATTATTCTTACCATTTTCATTATTTTTCCAAAGATTAGTAAGATTTAAAATTATGGACTTAGTGAGAAAATAGTATACCGGGTGTCCCAGCTCGACCGACACATGGGAGTTTTACATGGGAAATCAGTTAATTATTAATAATATCTCCCCAGTGCAAGATATTAACTTGAAATTTTGTATACTTATCGGAGAATATTAATTCTATGGATCACAGTTATTTGGAATATGCAATTTCTAAATTTAAAATCTAATATTTTCGTTCAAAATCAGACAGCCATGGAAATAAAAGAAAATATTTATCTGACAGTTTAGTGAAGTACCTATCACTGATTTTAATTCTTATTCCCTGTATTTTAATATTATTTAAGTGGAATTTAGTTTCTTTTTATTAAATAATATACCAATATTACAAACATATAAATATCTACAATGGCATGTCATTAACTGTCAGAACTGTCACATAGATATTTTCTTTTATTTCCATGGCTGACTGATTTTGAACGAAAATGTTAGATTTTATAATTTAATAAATCTCGTCTTGCAGACGAAATTACATATTTCAAATAACTGTAATCCATAGAAATAATATTCCCCAACAAGCATACAAAATTTGAAGTTAATATCTTGCACTGGTGAGATACTATTCATAATTAACTGATTTCCCATGTAAAACTCCCATGTGTCGGTCGAGCTGGGACACCCGGTATACACCTCAAAAGAGAATGCTATTTTTCCCTCACTTCTTCGCCCTCTGTTTACAAATTGAACCTCAGAAAAAAATATGCTTTTCTCTTCCTATCATTGAATGAATAATATCTTCAATGCTTCAATTTACGATAACATATTATTACATTAAAAATTAATATTCCTACGTATGAAAAATTTCATAAATGTACATACGAATAATTTTATGTATTTACTTCTTGTATACATTTTATTTTTATTTATTTTTTATACAGAAATTACTATATTGTTCATATAATAATTGGTGATTACATTTTATTTCTGGAATAAGAAACAATATGATCCCGTCATTAATATTTAAATATTACAATTGAAATACTCTAGTTTTCAATTTTTAAATAGAAACCGAATAATTCTGTGAACCAATGTATATAGTTTTATTTGGCAGTTTCAATGTCAATGACTATATTAATTAACATTTATTATTTATTTATATATTCAGTAAAAATTGCATGACCACTCATTGGAAAAGTAATTACCCACCAGAGTAATAAAAAACTTAACGCAATTACAATCCAATATATGCAAATGAGTTCATAATTAATGGAATCCCTAAATACTAATAAAATACTCTTTACTATCAGAATTTTAGATCTAAATAAGGTCACAAAATTGTTGGCCCTTACATATTTAAAACAAATCAAAATCGATAACTTTTGTGCTTTTCACTATTGTAAAAGCTCTGAAAGCTTCATTCATAATTTTGACTACCGTTTGGGAATAAAAATAGAAAATGATGTGTGCGATTTTTCGAATAATGCAACAATACAAACGATTTAAACGACAAAAATAGTTTAGTAACATTTTTATCGTTTTTAAAATATTTGTCATGATTTTAACAGTATATTAATTATTTATTACAATAATATTAGCTATTGAAAAATAAATACATAGAAAAAGCTTTTACATTTATTATTTCAGCGCTGAAATATTATACATAAATAAATTTACTTGGGTAGATATTGAATTTCGTAATGCTGAAACCAGCAATACAGTACTCTATTGCGGTATTGCATATGCATTAGAATATTTTATGTAGCTTTATGTTTCTATAAGATTTATATGCAAAATATTGTTTACCAATGCAAATAATGCAAAAAAACTCATTACTTATTTTCCTTATTTTTCAATTTATTGCATTCTCACATTGCTTATCTGAGTATTTAAATTAAATATAAATACAACACAAATAATAAAAAAAAACTTTGTAGATAAATATATATAATTATTAAGTATATCGTATTATTTTAAAACTATTTTTTAAACATAAATCTTGTAAAATAGTTTTGTATTTGAATTAAAAGGAATTATTTTTAACAAGTTTCATTTTCTAAAAAATAATTTCAGACCCTTTTTAAATATAAAGAAAAAAGTACCCAAATTATACGTAATTCAATTTTAAGAGATTTATTGAACATCGGTAGTTTTGTATTTCTGTATTACTCCAAATAAAACTAATAAGTATACTCATTATTAATTAATTATTAATTACCATATAAATAGTTGTTATTGTCTGATTTTCTCAGATAAACTTTTATTTTTAAAAACTATTTTTTTTGCTTTTCATCAAAATCACTTAAAAGTAACTAACATTAGGTAAAACTCATACTCTTTCTGAGGCAGAATTTACCATAAAGTTTGGTTTCCTATTTTTTGCTAAGCAAAAAAAATCGTGCATAATAAAAATTTGTCGATAAAATCAGGAGGTCTTGTGATATTACTTTTGAATATCCTTCGATCATTAAAAATAACTGCTTCAAGCACGTTGTTTTTAGGAACTATGCAACGTGATTCAGGTAACTGTTATAAAATTCTCAGTTTTTAAATGAAAAAAAAAAATATGATAAACCCACAATAGCGATCGTCATGATTATGTTTTACTGATATGTAAATTTTATGTTTCTACTTCATTTGTAAAATAATCAAATATTTCAGAAAAACACTTAAGATCTTTAAATCTTTATTAAAACACCACACCAAAATCTAATCTGATCTAATGTAGGGTGTCAGAATGATATATCCAAAATTTTAACTTTTTTTATTCACTAGTATTTGAGTAATCATTACGAGAACAGCCATCCACACATCCATACCTCCATCTATTCCTCGATCTATTCATATATCTATCCATCTATCAATCCACACCACACACGGACAGACATCATCGTAAAAATATTAAAATCGTGTCTACGGGACTTCAAAATGTGTTTATCCACTGAAAACTGACTGCGATTTTTAGCATGACTCCAATATCTCTCTTACTGAGTGGCGAGAAGTAAAAAAATTAAATGCTATTTTTGACACTCATTTGTCTGTTACTAGGCAACAACTATTAATATTTTTTCCAATAAATTCATGACTCTTGTTATATTACTTATGATAAATTCATGGGTCTTTTATATATATGAAAATAAAATACTGCAATACTGCAGTTTTGTAAATAATTTGACTAATTTCAAATTTGTAATTTATTGTTTTAATATTCCCTCAAAAACCCCCCGTTATACATTCCCCTGTGTATATTTTTATAATTTAAAGTTTTCTCGCTCTGGCAACCCTTGTGACTGTGGGCTTGTCTGCTATCGACGCTCCCGCCCCGAGTGTTGGCTACAGTGAACACTGCACGCAACTCCCAGAAGTGGGTCAGCCACTGGTCAGGGACATACACTCAAGGGTCTAAGAAATACTGCTGCATGCTACTGCCAAATGAATATAATTGTACGATTCCAATCTACAGGCAAAAACCGCGCAAGCGATTCACTTTTATTTGTTCTTCAAACTGCAACTAATCATACCATTCTACTACAGTTTCATATTTTTATCTTTCTTTGAATATATTCAAATGAACAACCGGAATAGATATGTTTGTTTTTAATGAGCAAGAATGATTACTATTCCACCGAATTTGACATATTTTGATTCACAAAATTGTCTAGTGTCTTCCGGCGTATGACAAAAGCACATCAAGTGGTATTTTTTGTTACAAAAGAGCACCAATGTCTGTATAATTGATATGTTCATATATTAATAAATTTGATGTAATTATTTATTCAATGATGGAATAAAATAAGGTTAGGTCACGTTAAGTTAGATTAGTTTAGATTACTTTAGGTTTGTTGAGGCTAGGTTAAGTTAGATTAGATTAGGTTAGTTTAGGTTTGGTTTGGTTAGGTCAGGTCAGGTTAGGTATGATTAGATTAGGTTAGGATAGGTTAAGTCAGGTTATATTAGGTTAGGTTATGTTAGATTAGATTACATTAGGTTAAGTTAGGTTAGGTTAGATTCGGGACGAAAGAGAAAGACTTGGAAACCTCTATGAGTATTTACTTAAAAAAGTACCATTCGCGAGCAGAACGAATTTACCGTATTTTGATCTAATCAGATGCACACGTACGCATACACATCAAATTCCTAAATTTTACTGGTGCGCTTTTGCTGTTTTTTTTTGTGCGCTTATGAAATATTTATCAATCTGAACGACCGCTTTTGTCATGCAACCATAGCTATTTATAAAATAAGTAAAGAAAAAAGGTGTTTATTTAACGTATGCGAAAATTACAAAACAAGGCGCAGGCGAGTTTTGTAAGAGCAAAAATTAAATAACCACCCAGTTTCCGTACGTGTTTTTCTACTCCCTTTTGAGTAAATACAAAATAATATATTGTGTATCTAGGAGGAAAAGTGATATATTCCCGGACGGTGGTGGAAATTGTGGGACGAGCCATAAGAGAGGCCAGTAACACCAGGAGTCTGACTTTATTCAATTTTTTCTACAGGTGTCCCAGATTTAAACGGCATAACTTAACCAATGGATTAATCACGTAAAAATAAGACGACAATGTCATTTGAGAAAATGTGCGGAAATGCTTAATTTCAGAGATATTCACGTTTTTCTTATTAAAAAAAGCTACTTTAAAAAATTAATTTCACAACGATCTACCAAATATTATGTTATTAAAATAAGACATAATATTTAAAATTAAGTAAAATTAATAGGTTTGCGTAGGTCGAAATATGAACAATTGTTAAAAAAAAAATATTTTTTTCTGAAATGTTATTACTTTATTTAAAACAATAAATATATTTAATTTCATTGATAGTTTTTATTTTTACCAAGACCTCAGTGCCAAGCAAATTGAATTTTATATTGAAATTATGTAGTCAATTAATATTTAATTTAATTTTAGTATGATGTCACATGTTAGGTAATAAGATAATATTTGATACGTCGTTATAAAATTGTTTTTTTTAAGTAGCTCTGTTCCAATAAGAAAAACGTGAATATTTCTGGAATTAAACATTTCCGGAAATTTCCTTCAATGAACTTGTCACCTTATTTTTAGGTGTTAAATCCATTGTTGATGTTACGCCATTTAAAATTGTATACTCTTTTTAATTTTAATAAATTCTTACATCATTCAGCAGATAATTTTACTTCTGGTCCTAAATTACAGTTTTACCTATTTCCAATAAATTGTCTAATACAGTTTGTTGTCCTGGTCCAAAAGTAACTAAACTTAGGTGTTCGAATATGGATTTTCATGATATAATATAATTTTATTTTAAGTTATTCATCAATATAAAAAACATGCATTTATAATAATGTCTACCGTTCTTTTAATATTTTATTTTGATTAAAAACAATAGAAATATAAATGTACGTGAATCGAAAAAAAATAGTCTGTAGAAGAATGTAACGGAATAAAATTATATTCAAAATTACAATGTCTTTCAAATTTAAATTAAATATACAAATATATTTGTTTACAATATATGACATCATTTATTTATATAGCTATCCAAAATTATTATTTATAAATAAAAGATAAAAATAAATGGTAATTACAAAAACATTAAAACCCAGAATAACTGCAGTAGGTACAACATTTTAAATTAAACGTAAAATTTATTAATGAACAACTATTTTTTATTTTTATTCCTAGAAACCCTTGAAATATTAACAATAAAACATATTTTATTTATGAAGTAAACAATCAAACTTTCTGAAGAAAATAAAAGACAAATAATAAATAATTGTTTCTCAGAATGCGTGGGTTGCATTATAAAGTTGAGTGTTTCATGGAAACAACAAATTAATTACTTCAAAAGTATGTTGCAATTTTGTGCAGAAATAAAAATTACTCATGAAACGCCATAAAAAAAATATAATATATTTAATTGAAAATTAATTTGAATTTTTCTTCGAACACATGTTTATCAACAAGAATGACAGCTCTACAGCTGACGTTCAGATTTTTCAACCACTAGCTTCCAAATCAATTTTCCAATAAATCAGGAATAAAAAATCACCAACCTTTTCATCAGCCGTGACTGAAGTATCTCTCACGAGTGAAAGTTCACGAGTAACACAAAATACAACCATCACAACAAACAACACAAGGAAAAATGCGCCACTAAACGAAATATCAGGTGCTGAAGTGGTATTTGGTTAGTTTTGACATCAGTTGTTATGGAAACGGATTGCACATGCGCAGAGGACGAACTAATGTGATTTTAAATGATATTTTAAGTGTAGCTTGTCGTAGAAACAAGTACAAGGTTTCTTTTAATGAATATCGTTAAGGGATTTATATAAATATATTGTATTAATGAATTAATGAATATTATCTATCCTTGACTCGAATGTCTTCTAAAAGGACAACATTATATTAATATGACGAGGTGGCCGAGTGGTTAAGGCGTTGGACTGCTAATCCAATGTGCTCTGCACGCGTGGGTTCGAATCCCATCCTCGTCGATTATTTTTGTCTTTAAATTCTTTTATTAATATCTCTTTTATTACATTATTATACAATTTTTGTACATTACATGCAGTATAAGCAACAAAACACTAACAAATGCACATCGCACTAAAATGTGACGTCAATAACCTCCATTTTCTTTTTTTTTGTTATTAAAGCGCGGGAAAGTACTAACAGGTGGTTGTCATAACATTGTGATTTTTAGCAATTTTAAAGGAAATATTGTTATAAAAATATGTCTGACACAGACAGACTTCAAAAAAAGTTAATTACTGCTTTAAAACTTAATGGTTTTAATATTAGAAGGTAATATAAATGTATAAAATAGTATAAATATATCTAACCTCAATACTTTTAGTGAATTAGGTGCATTAATTATTGAATCTTTTGCTAAATCTCGCATAGAATTAGCGGATAACTTCGACCAACATATAAAAACGTTATGTGATTATTTAGAAAAACATATAGATCCTGAAAAATGTATTGAACGGGAAAATATTGAAAAGGCATTGGAGGTAAAAAATGTTTAACAGTTTTATTTAAAAGCTAAAATTGTTTTTTTATCAGACATGTATTCGAATCGGAACAGACGACCACGAGACTAGATTCTCAGTAATCGACGCTTTTAATTATCCTAAATTACAGTTTGATATTGCTAGAAAACAATACTACATTGATACAAAAACCAAAGCGAAACTTATTTCACAAGCGCAAAATAAAAACGAATTATTTCAAGCTAGATATCGGAATGTTTTGCAAAGATGTGAACGGTGTTTCAAACAAAAAAATGATGAACGAGAACCAGATAATCAGTTTAATTTATGTACAGTTGATTCATTGCTTACCTCTTCGGAGAAATACTTGGAGAAGGATTTCATTTTAGGGTCGTTATTTCAAGCGTCCAATGGAAAATATCACATCGAGGATTCTACAGGAATGATAGAACTCGATTTAAGGCACACAAAGTAAAATAAACAAAATTTAAAAGTATTATTTCTGCTAATAACTCTTTTTAGGTACCACATTGGATTTTATTATGAAAACTGTTTTGTTTTGGTAAATGGTGTATATTCTGATAGAATTTTACAAGTTTCTACTATGATGTTACCACCTGCCGAAGAATTTAAGGAATCTAAGTAAGTCTTTTTATTGTTCCCGAAATAAGAGGTGAGCTAACGAAAAAAACAAATATAAAAATCATTGTATCCGAATGGTTCGTAACACACTATAAACATAGGTCCCTTGCAGAGGCTATAGGGTGTTTTATCCGGCTATAACGACAAAATTTTGGGGACCCTCGATATCGTTATAACAAAATTTTTTAAATTATTAATTTTACCGATAGAGTTTAACAAACAGAAATCAATTATTAATTACAAAAATGGTAAAATGTAAAACTTGAAATCAAGGGGATTCAAACAATTTTGAAATTTGGTTTTTAAATGACACGTTGATTACAATGAATTATTCGTTAAATATATTTTTAAAACTTTTTTTACTTGAATTTGGATTTTTGAGATATATTTTATTAGTTCAACAAGAGTCACATAAGTGGGTAATTTTATACGACCAAACAGAAATTATAGCTCAACTCTTATTTCACGCACAGTATTATTAATTTTACTTTTTGATTAATTTGAAATTTACAGGTGCATGTTTACACAATTAAACTACTTTGGAGGACAATCTGAATCTTTATTGAGAGAATCAACAAAATTAAACGATATTATGCAAGAAAATGAAGATGCTATGATGATTTTCATTTCTGATTTGTGGCTGGACAAAGAAATGGTAAATATAAACTCTGTAACTCCTTTATATTATTATTTAAAATTTTAGATATACGAAAAACTGGACCAAATATTTTCGGGTTACAACGATTTTCCTCCAATAGCTTTTGTTTTTATAGGAAACTTTTTGTCTCAATGCTACTCTACAGAAACTTGTACGATTCTAACAAAATCGTTTAAAAGATTAGCAGAAATGATCCAAAAATATAATGGACTACTCAGGAATTCTTATTTCGTTTTTGTTCCGGGATTAAACGACCCATGCATGCCTCATATTTTGCCACGGTAAGAAAAACTTATTAAACTTTAAACACAAAAATAAAAATTACATTTCAGTGCACCTTTACCACAATTAGTAACCAAAGACTTTCAAAAAATAGTTCCCAAATCTATTTTCACAACAAACCCGTGTAGAATTCAATACTGTACTAGGGAAATAGTGGTTTATAGAAATGATTTGCTGACGAAATTCATGCAAGATTCGTTGCACAAACCAAACAAGAACAAATTGGATGATTTTGTGACGAGAACTTTAGTTTCTCAAGCGCATTTATCACCATTTTCGCTTAATTCGCAACCAATTCACTGGAGCTTCGATTACACTTTACATTTATATCCGTTACCTAATTTAATTGTAGTTGGAGATAAATGCAGTCCTTACGAAGGAAAATATAAGGGATGCACAGTTATTAATCCGGTAAGAGGAAGAAAAGGATGATTTTATTTACGGACTTAAACGTTGGATTAGGATAATTTAATGTTTACTGTGTTGTTATTTCAGGGCAGTTTCATAGAAAGCGGCTTTTCATTTAAAACTTATATTCCATCATCGGATACAGTAGAAGATTGCAGTTTATAATCCACACGCACTCATGAATTCGTATGAATTATCTCGGCACATAATAACTATTTACTTTACAATTAGAAATATTTATTATTATGTATAAGTTTGTTCATTCCATTATGTACATATAACTGTATAATAAAATATATTTGAAATTCAGTGCCTTAGTCAACAGTATTTTATTTGAACACTGTAAACTGGTAAAATTACCTACAACGCTAAATTAATACCGAAATAAGAATACACAATACGTATTTAACACAGCTGAACATAAGACAATCATGTATGTACAAAAAGAAGAAAGATCCAATAAGAGTATACCTCTCGGTTCGCTTGTAAAAAATATCACATTTCATTTACTCTTCTTCTTTCTGAGGACAAATTTACAGATCATACCATGTCGGAGTTCTCATGCATGCACTCATTTCACTTCGCTATAATAGGAGGCTTCACCAGGTTTCCTGTAACAAACACAAACATTACATTCCATTCAAAATATTTACTTCCAAATGCAAAGTGGGAATTTTAAAATATGCAGTGGAAAACCCATATTTGTGCAGTAATTATTTGTTCAAATGATTATGTTAAAATATAATGCAACTCTCAAAAAAAACAATAGAATGTTTGTTCTATTTTATACACTACATTTTCCACATTGATCGCTACGTCATCAATTTTTGCTGCAAAAATTATTAATCTGTCATCTTGCATTTTTGTCGCATACGCATCGCATAGATAAGAATATTGTTCACTATCGCATTATCGAACTTGTTAAGGCCGTTTTAAACTAGCCTATATACGGGACAATAAATCGTAGAAAATATGGTACAAAATCTTGTACGAAAAATTGTTAGATTTTGGCGAAGTTTTGTACGATACTAATACAATTTCTTGTACAATATATTGGCTTTCATTCTGCGCACTTTCCTTGAATATGCAAATGTGACAAGCATAATTAACCATTAATTCATTATATTTAAAGTTTGCAATATTTACAACTTTACCTGTAGTAACACTAAGTTTTCTATAACCACAATACATACAGAAAAAACAAATAAACGTTAGAAACGCATGAGATCAAAAATTTCATAGAACATGTTCTGTTTTTTCAACACATTTACGGTCGTATAACAGTATTTCAACCAATTTGCTGTTTGATACTAGCCAATTTAAACTGTATCAAAAATGGTGCAAGATCTTGTACAATTTATAGGCTAATCTAAAACGGCCTTTACAGAGAGGTATGTATGTTATCTGCGTCTAACCAACAACAAAAATGAAATAGAAATAGTTGTGTAACTGTGTTAATATATATTTTTAAATATTAATGTTATTCCTGAGATTTATGATTAGATGTACTCTACATCTTTTTTCGTACGTTTCATTCATTATTATATTTGTATTTAATAAGTTTTGACATTTATATTCTTCGGAAATCACACGATTTCATCCAACAAAATGATGGCATGAATCCCCCTTTCCCCACACCGATTCGAATCACATGGTTACAATTGATGACGTGAGGATCAACAGCGGTAAATAGACATTGGTACTATAGACGAAATGTTGAATTTCTATTTTCATATTGTTTATTTACGTAAAGAAGAGAAATATTCTTTTTTGTACGAGATATCTGCACTTGATGCAGTAAAACCAGTGGTGGAAGCAGAAGTTGCATTTAAAGATAAAACTTATGAAACATATCACGCCTACCAGTGTAACTACAATTAGATATTTCAAAGTATGTCTTTTTTATAATTAGAATATGACCTTATAGTACAAATTTAACAACTTTATTTTTGTAACGTTTCCTAATTTTTGAAAACATTTTGTTTTTAAATTTATATACCTACAATCTAAAATATTTCAAGCACTTCCCAAAAAAATCTCGCAACAGTATTTGGTAAATTAAATATGATACTAATAACCCTGAATGTATTATTGGTCTTTAATTTGAACAAAAACAACAATAAATTTTTCTTAGTATTCAACTTTGTTGTATACAATATTTCTGACGACTTTTTATCACTATAGATGAAATTATCGTTTGATTTCATCACAAAATCTTTTTTTTTCTTTTAATTAGCGAGGCATTGTTTATCGTTCATATAGTCATATTTTGCTTATCGTTCCTTTTATTTTGTAACTCAATATTCTTGGGGATATTTCTGCACTAATAAATTATTGCTCTGAGGTATCAAACAGTATCTTTTTGTAATTTTGATTTACTAAAACTAGAACCCCTAAATACAATAACAACTAACTAGATGTAAATAAGAAAATAATGTCCATATAATTTACAACTTTATTGAATAACTTGCTCTTAACGACTTTAAAATATTGTTATAAATTTTTAATTATCATTTTTTAACCATTTATTTATAAACAATATTAAAATTTTCTAACATAATATCTTTAATATTTTTGCTCATTTTGTTATTATTACAAATAAATTAATAATATTTTAAATTCAATAATCAACTAATTTTGTTAATTGACACTAACTGAACCAAATTTTCCAGCTCAGATTAAAAACACAGAAAGCACAATGTTGTGAGATGATTCAGTATCGGCAGAGCGTTACAAATCTCATTTTAATTTTATCTCAGTAATTTAATGAAAGTAAATCAAAAATAATAATGTAATTTGTAATAATTGTATTGTCTGAATTCGCATTCCAGTTTTCATAACAACCGGGCAGCAAATAAAATGCCAATAATATATTAATTTACAGAAATATATATTAAATATCCACGTAACCAATCGTTCCTATAAATTTAGGAGATATTAAGTTCGTTACATATTTGTTTGCTAGATTTGGAATGGTACGGTCGACAAAAAATGAGAATTTGAAATACATACGTACCTACATAAGTATTTCCAATTATTTTTAAATTATTAATCTACGACGAAACTAAACATTTGTAAATTGTAATAATTTTACGAGATATTTGGTTTGATTTATATACCTGAGCGATACGGTTTTTTATTATTATTATTATTAAAAATTGCGAAGTTAATTGCATTTATACATATTTCTTGATGAATTCCTATTTTAAAATATTTCACAACAACTAAACTTTTATTTGCACCATTGAGTCACAAAACGAATACACTGTAAAATTTATTACTTGAGTCATATTTTTTGCAATAATTAATAAACAGAAAATAAGCGTCACGAACATTTTTTCTTTACTTAAATAATCAACTGTTTTTATAAATTCTAACTTCTAAGTACAAAACAAACAGTATAATTTTAAGAGTTATTAATGAAATATTAGTAAAAAAACATATATTTTCCAAAATATAAACAATATATGATAGAAATACAACTTACTTTCTTTCTGATATCGCCTACAAGCTTCTTCTCGTTCCGCTGCGTCAAAATACCATAACGTAATGGCGTATCGTGTTTGGTAAGCAGGTTGTACTTCATGGGGATTTCTTCTGTCTGACCAGAAGAATAATAATCGGTCAAATAACGGTTCGATGTCTGCAACCTATAACATATTCATAAGAAACATTTTACAAAACTTTTTTACGTGCACGGCAAGTAAACTTTCGTTTACTTTTTAGTGAAACGATATAATGTAATCTATTATACATATAAACAGCGTTGCATTGATTTAAATCAAATTGATATTAAAAAAAAAATAATTATTTAAATCACTGATTCTGTAATTGTTATTTAATATCCCAGATTTACGAAAATCGGGGAAAAAGCAGGTAGGTAATGTTACCATATGGTATTACTTTCAAGAACTACTAAGTCTGTTGAATTTCGTCGGTAAAACGTTTTACTGATATATTATTTTGAATTTATAATGTAGATTTTTTTTAATTTACTTTGAAATGCGTTACAGTAAAATCCGATTATAACGATATGAAAGAGATCCCAAAAACTTAGACGCTATAACCAGAAGTTCGCTATAACCGATAAAAGTAAAATAACGTTAACTTATGGGTTTTCAAATACGTGGTCACAATTTCAAAGTTATAACCAGTGTGTTGTTATAACCGGTATCGTTGTGAACGAATTTCACTGTAGTATTTTTTTTTATGGTTTCCTTAAATTTTAAATTATTTACATAATTTTTGTAAAAAAAATTAAATCAAGACAATTTTTTATTTTCTTAAAAAATTGGATTTTTATGCAATCCTGCATATAAATTTATTACAATTTATTATTTTATCTATCTTTTGTTTATTTATCAAACTAATGACTAAATAAGAAAGAATTTATTGAAACTATTGTTTGAACATTAATTATGCTATCATCTAAAAAACTGAAGTTAATTTTTATCAATTAGTAATAAAGACTTGACACTCAAAATAATGGAATTTTAATCTCAGATGATATCATTAAAAAAACATTACAAGATAAAACGTCGCCAATTTCTATAAAAAAATAAACATAATAGAAATTAAAAAATGATTAATGTAAGTGTGTCAACAATCGTATAAGTGTTTATTTTCTTACCCTGTCTCCTCTCCATCCTTCGGGGAATATCCTAAGGAGTCCTCCACTTAGTTTGACGTCCCAATGAAGATTTAAATAATATATGGCTGTTATGCACCTCCCATCTCTGTTGGGGTTGTCCACATGTTTTACGTAATGCGATCCTGAACCTGGGTAACACGCTACCATCGCCTAAAACAAAACAAAACTCAGCTATGGCCGCCACTAAACAAACAATTCAAATTTTTGCAAAACTTATTAAACGATCTTTTCCAGTTGACAGATTTTTACCAAAAATTGATCAACTTGTGCCATGGACAATAACAAAAAAATCGGATCAGTATAATTTGCTTTTTAGCCTTCTGAAGTGTAAATAAAACAATCAAATACCATTGATGTCTACGGTAACGGTAGTTTCGATTTTACGCATTGTGGTGTGGTAAAGTAACTCGATATTTTTTAATTTAGAGGTTATTAAAAAATAATAATTGTAATCACATAGGTATTTATAAAAATGCTACCTACCGCAATTTATCTTTTAATAAAATTTTATGAAAATACTTTTTTATTATTTTGACTGATATTCCCTTCTATTTTGTAACTTAGTGGTTAATTTTAACCACTTCCTAATTTTTTCTCCAAAATAGATAGTATTGGAAAAATATCAAAATATCACTTGTAATGTTTGTTTTTGTTTGTCAAAAATTTTAGCAACTGGTTAAAAATTAACCACTGAGTTACAGAATAGGCCCCATTGACATTTTATTAATTTTTCAAAGAGTCAAGTTGCAGAGCCTACCTAATTTTTTTTTAAAGTAATTCAGTTATTAAAATGTTTCATTTTATGTTAACAAGCAATTTTTTTTGTAATTTACATATGTCGGCTAAATAATGAATACATTATGCGTGCTTTAGGTATTTGTACATCGTTCGATTATATTAAAGTACTCCGCGCTGTAAAATTAAAACTATTGCACTTATAATGTAAATATTTGTGTTCGACCGAAACACGATTTTAAGCCGAAAATGTAACCGAATATACTGCTCCTTTTCTAGTTTCGGCCGAAAACCTAACAGAAACCTAAACTTATATAGTTCAGTTAAAATTTAGTTACATTTTTAATAAACACAGAAATCTAGAGTTTTTGTTACTTTTTAAGATATTGTTCGATTTTTAAATTAAATGATAGACTTTTTTTGTAAAGATACTGCCTCGTATTCCAAACTCACTTTTAACAAAAGCACTAATAAAAGTGAGCTCGGAATACGGGCCATTATTTTTACTAAATAAGTAAAGGCTTTAATTATCTATCACCACCTTACAAATGTCACAAATAATCACAATCAAATAAGTAGTCTTTTCAAGAAGTATTTGTTACTAACTAACAGATTCTTTTATAATGTTGCTATTCACTTAAAATAATATTACATTTTTATTCATTTTATAAAAGTCTTTATCTTAATGCTCCAAATTAAATAAATGGAATCTTGCCTCATTTTGCACTTGGCACCTTTGTACTAACGTTCTGAGAATAACGATAATACAATAAGAATTATATCTTCGAAAGAAAGAAAATTGAAATAACGTACAAAACAAAACTATTAACAACATTTTTAGCCAAAACCGAAACTTCGGTCGGATACTAGTAAATAACTATTACATGTATCTACATCCACATAAATCCAGACAGACAAATACGCAAAACATATTCAAAACGTAATGTTAAGACCTCAATTGGTAGATATAAATTAAAAAAATGAAATTCTAAAATACTTATGATTTAACAACTCCCTTATATTATGTTGTGGCAGGTGAAAATATGAAAATTATCGACACTAATGCAACTAAAAATAATTTACATATGCGATATTTTTCAGTTGGTAAATATAAATAAAGAAATAAAACAAAGACGAAGTATAATGAAAATATCTGATGACAACTGCGTAAATATTTGCAAAATATTTTTGCAATAACTTTCTAACGTATGTCGTTGAAAGTTCATATGAATGATGCATTTAGAATGCTATTTATTTAGTCCTTGAACAAAGGGTTACACTATTTTCTGTAACTCTGTTTACATACAAAAAGCGTAAAAACCTAATTAAGTGCGTTTCCTCTCAAAACTTAAAAATAACTAATCAAAAGAAAGTTTATATAAAAGTCACGTCTACCTGTGGGTTTACGTGACTAGCTGAATGTATTGATGTTCTACAATTTGTAAATATTTCTCTGAATCATAATCGTTAAATCTAACAATCAGTAGTGTAAACATTATCAAGTGCAGTTGTTAGCATAAGCTCGTCAATTGTCAACATTGTTTTGTTTTCATGACAAATGAATTCTTATAAGAATTTGCGCGTCAATTTTTTATGCATATTACAATGGATAAAATAATCCATTAATGCTTTTTTTAATAGGTAGAAATCTAAAAGAATTTAAAAATGTTACTCATTGAAAAATAAGGATACTATGACGGAATATGAATCAATTTAAAACAATGATTTGATAACAGAATATTCTGAGAACTCGAGAAATATTTTATCGTGAATAAACAATATCATTATCAGTATAATTTAAAACGTAGTAAGATTAGCTTTCATGCAAAATATTATTTCAATTAATTTACTTATGACTTCCTGTTATATTTTCATATAAAAATTTGCTATTCTGATCGCACATTGTTCCTCATCCGTTGCCAAGCAACTATGTCACCGGTCAATGAATCCATCAGTGGGTCATGAACATCTGAACATCAGCAGAGGGCCGAAATTCGGTGTGGCTTACGTGATAAGAACCCCGTAGTATCCGAGCGAGCTAACAGCCTCAAACCTGTAAAACTCACATGTGAGGTATACGTGACGTTCAGCAGCTTAGAAAAGGAAGAAAGATGTTTTTAGGGCAGCGAAACAGGCATTAGATGGAGCGAATTGGCTAAGGTCAATAATCTCAGCTTTCGCTCTCTTTTTCGTGTTTAAAAACCTCATTCGCATTGGCCTGTTTTCTCTATCTCTTGATTATTTTTAACAAATGGGTTGTTTTTGGCAAATCAATTGTATATACTATTGATCTGGCTTGCTACGCACAAAATATTAATAACTTTTCCGAGAAAGAATATTTTAATATTTATATGCAGTAAATTTTATTACTGGAAAATAGTTACTTTTAACCTTCATTTTAATTAAAACGCATATATTTCATACAATATCTTTATTTTGATAAATACTTTTATTTACTTTTAAAATATCTCAATAAAATTATTTTTAGAAAAATATTATGGTCGTAAAATAAATTCAAAGTGCAATAAAATAATTAGAGTAAAACAAATCTATAAAAAGATGATCATGTCATGAGGTATTTATTTATAGAACAATTCCTTTTAGTTTACATTTAATGACCACACATTTAATATGTAAATTAGTAAATCATATTCAACTCCATCTTTAATTAAAGTCTTTCAAAGGGGAAAAAAGCCTCCAGATAAAAATTTGCAAAGATTTAAAGCCCCCTGCTTAATGAAAATAAATTTGGCGCGTGTAAAATTGGTGTACGTGACTTGAAGCATGCCTGCAGGCCTGATGTGCGAGAGAGATAGCAGATACCCCGGAGTGAGTAACAGAAAGAGATAAAACATAAACAATCGAGAGTAGGAGATACGTGAGTCGATCGTCATTTGTTGCGAAAATATACCAATAGGAAAACAAATGTAATGTAAATAAATATTACTATATAACAAAAAACAATTGCAAGCGATATGAAGTCATCGTTGGATATAGTCTGGTTATTAGGTTATTTTTTATAAAAGGATTTTCCACAGATTAACTTAGATAAATATTTTTGTCAAATAAAAACAGTGCAATTATTTGCGATTTAAAACAAGGATTTTATATTTTTCCTTGGCAACAATAATTTAAATAATTTCTTGGAATTTTTATTCATTTGCAAATTTATTTTCAGTTGCATAAGCATCTTTACGACTTGCGGTTTCAATTCAGCACATGTAAAAATAATATTTTTCTAGGAACAGTACCACAACAACAATATATATTTATAATTTCCTCAAAGATATTTTCAAACAATCCTTGACCCTTTAAAAACGGATTCATAATCGATTTTGTTATCAATGTCAAATCAGCTTTTTAAATTTAATAAAAAGGTCATGAAATAAAAAATAAATAACAAATACGTGTCTCACCTTAGTTCTTCCATTTATTGTATATGAGCCCATTTTTCCATTATTGAGCATTTTATTCGCCTTCATTACTACAGCATCAACTCTACTGATTAAATATCCAATATTTGAACAAGATTTCTCTCTTCCATCTATCCACGTAATTTGATCACCTCTAATTGTCTTCAGATCACCTTTTCTGCCAGTACTTGAAACAAGTTGACCGTCTTTGAAAACTCCACTTGAATACATATTCAAAACTTCGTTCAAAACGGCTCTTCCTCGTTCTTCCCCCAAGAAGTTGTTGAGAACACAGACTCCGTAGGCATCCATATCTCGGATGACATTTTTACAGACTTCGTCTAAAAATGTGTCGACGTTATTTCGATGTATGAAAGGCGGTGTGATGTCCTTTTGCAAAGAAATCTCGGGGAAATCTCGAACAGTACTCTTCCGGGGAAGAACTCTATTTTCTCCTTGGATCGGCATAGCTGACTTCGCACAACGCAAGGTCTTTTCAGTCGATGATTTTTCTTCTCGAAAATCGAGGTCTAAATTCGGAGATAAACTCTCAGTACAAGCGTTTAGGATTTCCTTCTCGGAGCTCCCTTCGTACGTTATTGTCGCAGAGTTTCCACTGTTCACTACACAAGTATTGCCCCCGCCGTTTTGCGAATCGACATTAACACTCTTCAGACAATTGGCTTTATGTTTTTTCCAATCTAGCTTTTGATGTTCTTTAGAACAATAGTAAACTGACTTGCATCTAGAACACCTGAGTAGATGATCACCTAACCCGCACACCACACAAACGGTAACTGAACTCATTTTTGATTCTCGGTTCACGATGATACGTGCTGTTTGACATTGAAATGATCAGCCATTTTGAATAATCTTTCTTTTACGTTTTACTCATCTTGCACAAGTGCTGTAAATTGTTTCTATACTTCCCTTTAATCTAATTAACAAGATTTTTTTAGTTTGCAAGAAATTATTGCAATAAAACTGTAAAATTCTTGATTTTTTTGCACTACAAGTAAATTATGACATCTGTACACTACTTCGTAAATTTCTCACCCGTGGCGCTCGTGTTTACGACCAGATTGACAACAAGAAGTGTCAAAATTTAACATTTACAACAAAATCAGAATGGCAGATGAAACTGTATTTGATTTTTTACATTCCGAAGTAGTAAACCAAGTTTTGCATCTCGACGAATCCAATCCAGACAAAAAAGTATGTATTAATACAAATTTTTGAACATTAAACACAAATTTTGTTTTAGGACGAAGACCTATCGAATTTAGAGTACATTGGATTTATTTCTGGATATAAAATCATTGAAAGGTATTGTTTTGAGTTATTTTTAAATAATTTCCTGTTAAATATTTGCATTTTAGGCTAACTAAAGAATGGCCACGGTTTAAAGACGAATTGGACACCGTAAAGTTCATATGCACAGATTTCTGGTCTTCTATTTACAAAAAACAAATTGATAATTTACGAACGAACCATCAAGGAGTATACGTCTTACAGGATAACGCATTTAGGTTTCTTACAAAACTGTCAAATAGTAAACAGTACCTAGATGTTGCTCCAAGATATGTCGCGTATACTTGTGGATTAATAAGGGGCGGATTAGCAAATTTAGGAATCAACAGTACCGTAACGGCTGAAGTTCAAACAATGCCCTCTTGTAAATTCCATATTCAAGTTCAGCGAAGCTAAATTATTAAATGTTATTATTTTGGTTAAAACTGAAGGATATTTGGAGGTTTACAATAAACTGTATATATTAAAATATTATTTTATTTTAAATAGTACATAAGCAACACTGTATTTAAAATCGAAAAATATACCTCAAAAACTTATTTTTCTTTTTATTTATGACACAAAATTCAATCTTCCTTAATTTGTAGATTAGATGCAACAAAGTGCAGTAAATCTATAGTTGAAACAATTCCAATAATGATTTCTTTACTCTTGGGTTCATCTCCTGAAGAATACGTAATTTGATTATGAACAACCAAAGAGAAAGAATCTTTCTCAAATATTCTGGACAAGCGTCCAAGAGTTGTAGAGAGCGAAATCTTTTTAAATTGTCTGAAAAGAACTTTCTCGACTTTGTCTGAAGCTTCGGCTTTTTTGTTTACGATCTTATTCATCAAGTTTCCCATTGTGACCATCCCAACGATTTCCCTAACACAAATAAATTAAAACACATTTTTACAGTTTTGGGACAATCTTACCCACTGTCGCTCACAACAGGGATTTGATCATATCCTTCCTTCTTCATAATGTCAATGGCTTCCTGGCAAGTTATAGTCGGAGGTACTATGACAGGGGCTTGGAGTTTCAAAGCAGAAACCTGCAAATAGGAAGTTTTGATACTACTAATACGACAGCACTAACACCAGTATCGATACTTTTCTTTCGATATCAGTATTTTAGTATCTTTCAATATTTTATAAATCCTCGGGAAATCGGGGCATTTACAGATGTCCGTTTTTCGAGGCTAATCATTGGGATCTCGAGAACCGTAAGAGATACGAAGTCGGTTAAATTGGGGCAAAGTTGTCGCATTAATTGGCGATTTTATTCATATAGTCTTCCCGAAAAAATGTATTGATCACTTGATATGAGCAAAAACTGATTTTGGTCATATCTTATTTATTACTTTTTGACTTATAAACTTCCTTCTTTCAATTCATATAAGATTCTAATTTGCACATTCTACAGACACTGTTTTTACGAAGAATAGTCAACGGTCTTCAAAATTTTTATAGCTCGTACATTTATTTTACTTTTTAATTCATATTAACTTTCAATTTTCATACGGGACTCAAAGTTGTCTTTAATGCTTTTAAGTAGAATTTTTTCTCTTTCCAATTATATAAAATACATGTACATTAAAATGAAAATAAACTAAGAAATTTGAAAATTCTTGGTTTTATTCATTTCATTTAAGAATATTTAATAAAACAATTTTGCGTATTCTTGTCTGATAAGTCGCAACTTCCCAAGGGTTAATATCAGTAAATTTAATCTAGTATCGGTAAACTTTAATTCATTTAACCAAATATAAAAATTTGTTTTTGATTAATTTTTTTTAAATTAGTTTTTTATTATTATTTCTTTGAAAAAGGCTTACTAAACTGTTTTTCCACAATAAAAAGAGTAGAGCATTTAATTTTATTGTAAAACAAGAACAATAGAAAATAGGTTTACGCTCTATAAAAATATATATTTCATTTCTTTCGATATTTAAAGTATTGATACTTTTTTTCGATTATATACTGATAGTACTCAAATATCGATACTTCCTCAGCCCTTACCTGCAAATTCCACCACCAGTGGTCATTATTGTGTCTGTTGTAATCCATGAGATCTCTAGCCTCCATCCAATGGTCGGAAACCATTTTAGACATGTAGTTTCGAATGCCGTCAGGAAGGATTACAACTACGCGTTGTCCTTCTTTTAAATCTTTAGCGGCTTTCAAAGCAACGCAAAGAGCTGTGCCACTACTACCGCCTACAAATACAAATTAAAATAATTAAATTTAAACCTAAAACAATTTATTAACGCTGGTTTTAACTAGTAAAAAATACCAACAGTTTAAAAAAGAATGCACAGAAAATAAGAAAAAGTATTTTAAAATATCCGCAATATATAAATTACAAGATTTGGGACAAGTTCAAGTTTTAGAAAAATTTAGTAATGAAATTTGAGTATTTTATTTATTAAGAAGCCGCTATTTTAAAACTTATATAAATAATTTATTAAATTTTAATAAAAAGAAATTAAAAACAAAAAAATTAGTTAAATAAGGATTTTTTTCGCCCTAAAATTGTAGTCAAACACAAGTTTCCAAATAACTAACTAAGGGCCAGTTTTTCTACCTCTGGTTAAAGTGTCCGTAACCATCAGTTAATAGAAAAATATCGCATCGAAAAACTGATATAAGTAGTCAAAAATATACATTATTTACTATTTCGATGCGATATTTTTCCATTACCCGATAGTTAAGATAACTGACACTTTATCAACGGTTAATAGAAAAATATCGCATCGAAATAGTAAATAACATATTTTTGACAACTTACGTCAGTTTTTCGATGCGATATTTTTCTATTAACCGATGGTTTACTTAACTGGCACTTTAATCAGAGGTGGTAAAACCGACCTTTAATAACAAAAATTTAATTTACTATTGCCTTCAACAAAATTATTTTTATCGTCGATATAGGAGGTTTTTCTACAAAAGTTTTCATGCGTTCAGTCGAACGTAGCGAACTATTACAAGATTTTTTTATATTTTACTTTATTGAAAACAAAATATCAGTTCTGTCATTATATTTATTTGTTGATATAATGTATTTTTAGTTTCAAAAATGAGTTTCTGATATTTTATTAGTTTTTTTTTATTATAATAGTAATAGAATATATATAAAGAATTATTGATATAACTCCATGTTTTTTCACAAATTATACTACAGGATAAAAAAGGCAATAATTTATCGTCTTATTATAAAATTTAAAAAAATATATCTTTTATTATATAAAACTGTTACTAAGGTGTTTTAAAGTTTTTCGCCTTATTTTGACCTGTAGTATCACCCATTAAAAAAGAAATAAGAAATGCGTAAACATCCTGTATACAAGAAATATTTAAATAAATAGTTGTTTATACTACAATAGTTCGGTTCGGTTATAAATTGTTATCTTAGAGAAAATAATTAAACTAATAAAAATTAAATAATTTGGTGTTAAATTGTTCGTTTATTTTTTTTGTCCTGTATATATTTTTTCTTTGAATTTTACTGTGCGAATTCCTTTTTCATAAATTTGGTTATTTACTAGCTTTTTAAAATTTTGTTCTGGGCGTTGCATTTTCGCCTTTTTAATAATATTTCATCTAATATCTTACAGGTTTATAGTCGAGTAGACAAGGTGTAGACTGTGAATTGACAGTCTAACACGAACCCTTAAATTCCTGGCTGGTTCCTTACATAGGCTGCTACATCCAAAGCTAAAATACATCATCAACTGCAATCTGTCTACAACAGAAATGCCAATCCCAAAAATATGAGAAAAGACTTGACGATATATTTAACGAATGATGAAAGATTAACCCATGAATAAATATAAATAGTTGTCAAGCATAAATTTATCAAAACACGATAATGATATCAATGTTGTGTAAGTCAATCATGAACTTGGATTTTTTTATAAATTAGAGATTATGAAACATCAACAATATTATCAACGTGTTTTTACTTACCGCAAAGAATGCCTTCTTCTCTAATTAATCTCCTAGCCATAGGAAGAGCTTCTTTATCATTGCTCTTGTACCATTTGTCCACAACACTTCTATCGAGAACAGTCGGGATGAAATCATATCCGATGCCTTCAACTTCATAGAAAGTTACATCAGTTTGATTCAACTCTGCGGGTTCAGCTAAAATAGACCCTTCAGGATCTGCGCCAACTACTATGCATTTGGGGAGTTTTTCTTTGATTTTTCTTCCGATTCCACTGATGGTACCGCCTGTACCAGCTCCACCAACAACCATATCTACTTTTCCATCGCATTGATCGATTATTTCTTCGGCTGTTGTGTCGTAATGAGCCAGAGGATTGCCGCAGTTGCGGTACTAGAAACAAGTATTAGTTTTTTGATACAAGAGAGTAAGTAAAATATTTACTTGGTCTAAAATAACAGAGTTGGGTATTTCTTTGCTAATTCGTTGAGAAACGGCGATTAGGCCTTCAGGAGAATCAAAAGCAGCGGCAGTAGGAGTTCTGATAATTTCTGCGCCAAGACAGCGAAGTGTATCGACTTTTTCATCCGACATTTTTTCCGGCATAACAATAATACAACGATATCCTAAAATACAAGTTGTTTACATTGGTTCACCCGGTATATTTCTTAACTTTTTACCTTTAATAGCGGCAGCCATGGCTAAACCAATACCGGTATTACCAGAAGTTGGTTCAATTATTGTGAATCCAGGCTTTAAAATTCCTTTTTTCTCGGCATCTGCTACCATACGGTAGCCAATACGGTCTTTTACGGACCCTCCGGGATTTAGAAATTCGCATTTTACCACTAAAATATATTACAAATTGCAAAATAACACGAAATTACGAATTAACTCTTATCAATTTGTAATATGACAGAATTATGATAACACAAATTTAATTGAGACACGTAGATAAACATATCGAACACAGGAAAAAAATAATTAATTTTAAACTAAAAACAACTTAAACAAACAATAATTGCTAGTAATAATTTATATAAATGTGCATTATCATTTCTATTAAGAATATATACATTTAAAATTATTCAAATCATCCTTTGTTTGCAAAATACATTCTCCCCCATTGTGCCACACTTTAAATAAGTTTTTTGTATTAAAAATTAAATTAGAATACTTACAAACTTCAGCTTTGATGCCCAAAGACTGAGGAATATGATTTAATTTCACAAGAGGTGTATTTCCAATGCAATGTAAAATATCCGGCTTAATTTTAAGTTTGTTCCTGAAAGAGGTTATCTCATATTTTTTCTTATTTTTTAATTAAAAATGTACTTACGGGGCATCTCTTGTATGAGGGCTGGTCGTAGGATCTGCACCAGGTTTCCACGTGCATTTTGAAGGAAGATCGGGACGTATAAAATCAGTCATACCACAATATTTCTTGAGTATTGTTGTCGACAACTCGCGATTCTCTACTCGCCGTAAGCTCTCTGCACCTATGTTTTGTTGTCCTGGCATTGCGCAGAGTTCTGGTTTTACCCGCAAGATTCACTCGAACAGTAAATAACAACTAACGGGGAAATTATTAGAACAAATTTCAATAAAGAATTATCTTAATGATAACCCTAGATCATAATTTTGCGTCATTTAAATTTGCTAATAAGAAATATTAATTGTGGCTGGGCCAAAATCAGTGGCGTAACAATTCAGCTACGGACCTGTGTTTCAAAATCAATTCGGGCCCCAATGTAGGTTTAAAAACAATGCTAATGACACTATAACAAGACACTTTACAAAATAGGTACTTTTAAAATGAAATCTAATTTTATCTGTAGTTAATTCTCTTTAACGGGAGAATAGAATTTACAATTAACTCATTGGGCACAGCCAAGTCGCTTTACAGTTGGGATTAGAACAATTTTCGAACCTGTGCAAAAAAAAAACCCAATTTAAAAAATAAACAAATCAAGCATATTGTAACGTTAATAGCTTCTCCTAAAAATTATTATTTATTGCCTTAAGACGTACAATAGTTTATAAATAATAAGTAGATAAATTTCATAGTCGCTGTTGCCCTAAAAATAATTGATTCATTTGATTTTCGAACGTGATCTCCCTGCTGAGGGAACCGAAACGGACAGTATTATTTACAAGATTAGTGCATAAATCATCTGTTTATATGTAATTTCTTAAAAGTTTGCATCAGTAGCGTCACTGCTATTATCTAACAGTTTTAATTGAATATAAATATCATTTTTAAACTTACATAAATTAAATACACATGCAATTTTTAAGAATGTAGACTTATATTGTTATATTAATTTATTTTTTATAAATATAGGTATAGAACATTTTGGTCTACGAGGAAAACAGTTGACAAGAAAATCTGTATTCGTGACGTCACATTGATTATTTCAAAATTTGGAAGTCTGTAACTCATTTATTAATTTAAATATTTTCAATGTTTTTCACCAATAGTTTTAGTGACGTTCATAGTTTAAAATAAAATTATAAAAAAATGGTAGAAACTCCTATTGGTCCAACAGGATCACATACATCATTCAAAAGGCAACGCGTCAAGTCGGTCGCCGTTTGAGATTGGTAAATCCTCTTGATAGCCTATAATTTATAATGAAATTGCACGTGGTCGAATTAATATTAAAATAATTTTTAACGTATGTCTGACCCAGTCGGGCCCTTTGAATCACCAGGCCCCTGTTCCGTGGAAGTAGTAGTTACGCCGCTGGCCAAAATAATATCAAAAAATATCTCCTTGAACACTCACGCCGTTTTATTTTTATCATCTTATGAGGAAACTCCCGAACAATTATTTTCTAACAATATTTTTTTGTAAATAGCACACAAGGCAAAATATGTAGCAAAAGATGATAATAATATACGCTTTATTTCATATGTAATAAAAGTATGAAACCTAAAAAACAGGTACAAAATATATAAAATAAAATTAAACTAATTGTTCGTCTATTAAATTAGTAGATCTACTCATTTTTCTTCCATTCATTCTTAATAACGGTAAGGGATTCGACGGATTCGAATTTTGTACATCAGTTGTTGTCGTATATCTTCGAACTCTTGCCTTACAAATTCCACATCTAAAACATAAAAATTACCTCCAAATCCTCTTTAAAATAAATATATTTTACCTATAAAGTAGCATAAAAAAATCTCGTCTGTACTGCGCCGTTAAAATTGCGTACAAATATGGATTTGCACAAGAATTCAACGGGTAAAAAAACACTAACAATATTTTTGATCTAGTTACATCAATTAAAGGAAATCCTGCTAAAGCAGTTATTCCAAAAAAGGCAATCGGTGCCCAACAAGCAAAGTCGGTGAAAACCAACATTGCCATCTTCTTAGCAATGGTCATTTCATTGCTTGAAGAACATCTTCTCGTTTCTTGTCCTAAACTGAAGTAAATTTGGCTGTAGCAAACAACAATTATAAGAAATGCTAAGCCATTTGTCATTAACAATGCCGCTAAGTAGCCGATATCTTGTGGGTCTTGTACTTCCATAGGCAAACAAATACTGAAAAATAAAATTATATTAAAATTTTCTTCAACCTAATAATAGTTTCTGCACGAAATTTTTACTTGAAGCTTGAAAAAAAATGTCGCCAGTTAATTAAAATCAACTTTATTGTTATCTTACACCCTTTTGTGTTTATTTTTCAAAAAAACTTTTAATATTTTCTATCAAAAAATATAAATTTGTATTTGGTTTGTCCAGTTTTATTATAAAAATCGTTTGGTCTTTTCGGACATTATTAAAAAGGATGAAAGGATTGTGACTATATAAAATTTATATAATTTATTTAGGGATTTGGAACAAAATCCGAACCGGAATCGAATATCCCATAAATATCTGATTTTTTTTCGAACCCGGACTAGAACAGTATCGTAACTTTTCAAGGGCATCGAATCTAAAACCAGTACCAAATGAATTCATTTTGAAATATAAATCGAAATATTTTTTACTGATTCAATTCAAAAAACAAATGTATTGCAAACAAATATGGCTTCAATAAGTAAGTATCATTTTTTTTTTATATTTCCTTTGGATACAGATATTATTTACTACTTATAATAAACAAAGTATTTTTGAGAATATGTATTTAAATGAAAAAATATATTCGTAGTAAATATACACATTTACTAATGAACTATCTTTGAACCTAAACAAAAAAAAAATTCTGATCCGATTTTCAATTTCAAGTTGCCGAGTCTGAATTGAACCCGAAATTCAATTTTTTGGTACCAAACCAAACTGAATCCGAACTATACATAAATTTACCTCCAGGTCCCTAGTTTAAATAATGTTGCAAGTGTTGAATATTATTTCTCTTTTAATTTTTAACTGGTTATTTTATTTGTCTTATTTCCAAAATTAACAAAACTGGTTTTTTTTTCTCACAGAACGACTAACCAGTTTGTAAATTTTGTCCTACCTATATTGGTTTTAATAATAAATATGGAATGAAAGTATAAATGAGAAATTATAATTTACTTTCAATTAGGTATTTGATTTTGTAAACGAAAATATAACCGCGTGTTGTTTTAAAAATATTTTTTCGACGGCCACTACGAAAAGTAGCAGTTTTCGCACTATACAAGCTTTAAAGTTGCGTATTTCCCATAATCGTGGGTTATTGCCAAAACTACGCATGCGCATTGTGAGAAATATAATTTCTCACAGTAATGGCTAACACTGCGCATGCGTGAAGGTACTCTTTGTGAGGTTATCTGCATCATATTGTTTTTTTATGTCAAATAACTTTCGTGAATGTTATTTTTGTTCTATAACGTTTAGCATTGTGGTCATAGAGAAAGTATAATATACCACTCGTGCAAAATCACCTATTTCCCATCTTGTGTGATTACAGTACTTGACTTCGTCTCGTGCCGAAACTTTCACACTTTGAGGGAAATAGGCGACTTTCTGCGCTTGTTGCACAGTATACTATTTCGCACTGTGAGAAAAAATATCATGCAAAAAACTATTAAAAATATTATATTATGTACCTAGTAGAAGAATAGTTACTAATACCAAATAATGGTAAAGAAGCCATTAAAATACTGTAAATCCATCCAACTGTCATAATTTTAGTAGCTGCCCCCAGTCTTATTCTCCTGTTCAAATAAATAGCGTATCTAATCGCAAACCATCTTTCTAAAGTTATTATAGTTAGAGTAAAAACAGATAACTGACTGGAAAATACTGTCAAGAAACCAGCTATTTTACAACCATCTCCTAAAAAAATATTTTATAACAAATTATTTAAAAATACTCTAGTATCACAAGCTTTGTTTTAAAAATACAGTTTTGTTTACTAATAAAAATGTTTTTTAATAAGATATATTACTAAAAGTTCAATAATACAACAACTGATATTTTTTGAAGTGTTTTTAAAATAGAGCTTGTGACATCATCCATCTCATACCCATTTGCCAATCGAAAGCAAAGTTGAAGTAATACCCCATCGAATGTAGATCCATACTGGCTATCAACAATAAATAAAACCCCATGCAAACATCAGCACAGGCCAAATGACACATTAAAAATTTGGGAACATTTATATCAAACATACTCGAGAAAAATACCACAACAACAGCTAAGTTCCCAATAACTGCTGTTACTACGACGAACCAAACTGATATTCGTAGCCAATTGGATCCCATTATGTCTTCGCATGGGTTTAACGCATCTGGTTCGGGATAACATAAAATCTGATTTGAACTGAAACAATGAAACAATTCAACTCATTAACAATGTAAAACATTCATTAAGCATTGTTTTACATAAAGAAATACAAATCGAATAGAAAACAAAATATAAATTGAAATTTATTTAATACTTTTCCAAGAAAAATATTCTCCGATTTTTATTTCTAACAAGTTTTAATAAGTTAAATAAATATCGATAACATTTTAAATACATACATAGGTTTAGTAATATGCTTATTAATTTCTATACTTTAATTTGTCTTGCTTGATTTTAATAAAAAAAATACAAGTTACTGAAATAAAAACCGAACTGAACAAATATTCGAACCCAGAACCAAACCCCAATAATTATTTCTTTTAGTTCAAGTCCTTGTAAAAATAATTTTACTTAGACGTTCTTAAAATATTTTACAACTACTATTTTTATTTATTTAGACTTAAAACCGAATAGAACAAAAGTTCGGACCAAGAATCAAACTCAAACAATTTTTTTCTTGTGGTTCGAGTTCTTGAAAAAATAATTCTTTAATGTGTTCATATTCATAAAACAGTTCTAGTACATCTTTTACAATTTCTAGTTTTATATATAGATTTAAAATCGAATCGAACAAAAATTCAAAATAAAAAACCAAACCAGAACAGTTAGTTCTTAAAGTTCAATTCTCTGTAAAATAATTATTTTGTTGTGTTCACATTCTTAAAACAGTGTGTCTTATAAAATTTTACAACTAGTTTTATTTAATTAGATTTAAAACCGAACCAAACAAAAATCCAAATCCAGAACCAAACTCGAACTTTCACATTCATAAAACAATTTCACTGTCTTTTAAAATATGACAACTAATTTAATTTATTTCGACTTAAAACCAACCCAGAAACCAAGCCGAAAAGTAATTTCTTATGGTTCCAAATTATGTAAATATAATTCTTTTGGGACATTCACATTAAGAAAACGGATTTAGTATTTTATAATATTTTACAATTCCCAGCTTTATTTATTTAGATAAAACCAAATAAAAATTCGAACTAAGAACCAAACCCGAACAGTTACTCGAGTCCATATAAAACATTTTTTCGGGAAATGGGGTATGTGACCATAATCAAATTTCAGTATATAAGTCACCAAATATAAAAAACTAACCAATATAGCTTCTCAATATAATAATAAAAACTAAACATGACTTTACGATAATATATTTATTAGCAATTTAATGTTTCGGAGAAGGGATATGTGACGTCAACTTGATTGGATAGTGGAAGAAAGCAGATATACTGTCTCTTTCACTCCCAGTCTCTTAAATTACGAATAAAGAGTCGATTTAAAAAAATACAGTCTCTGATATCAGATAAGTAAAAATTAAAATTTGGTCACATTCCCCAATTAGATTCGTATAAGATTTCTTACTAATTCCTTCTAATTATTTATATTGACTTACATTTCTGTGAAGTTACCGCATAAAGCCAAAATCCCATTTTTCTCCGGAACTACTGCATTATGCCATATATTATTTGTATCCTCCTCTCTGTCATAATCTTCAAAACTTTCATTATAAAACGGCTCATCTAGTTGCAATCCCCAACCAGTATGTGAAAGTTTATCTCCGGGAACTTCGTGACTAGAACAATTTTTGTAAGAAGAAAGAAAGTAACGAACATCGTTTAGTTTACCCCCAAAGTATATCTAAATTTCTTTTAGTTCGAGAATAACTCAACATGAATTCAGGATCGGTTAAAGTTTGGCATAACTTTTTCATCTTTGCTTCATGCATTGCGTGTTTTACTGGATCGTGTTGAGCTGGATATTTAAATGCGCAACAATGGAAGGAATGTGTTAACCACGCTTCTTTTAACCTCTGAAAAAAAGGTAATAAATATTTAAAAAAAATGGAATGTAAAATACAGGACTGAAATGCAGTCAAATTAATATAAAAATTTCAATCAACCACGACTATTAGGAGATGCTTAGTTGAAAGGTTGGTGTCTTATTTGTATTTTAATAAATTGACTGAATAGTGTATTCAAAGCCCAAGACTTTTAACAAAATAATAATTGGATGTAAATGTTCATAATGTATAAGTAATATTAAGCTGAATATAATCTTTAATTTTCTAATTTTTATTATCCTAATATCAAACTGAAACTTTAATGCATTTAAATCAAGTGCGTAAAAATCAGTATCAGCCATTTTTGTGACGCGATGAACACTGGTAAATGCTATTGGTTGTTCGAACGCGCCATCACCTCACACTGGTTTGCTATTGGTTGTTGGCTCAGTGGTGTAGCTGACGTCACAGACACTGTTGATTTTGTAGGGTACAATTTTAGAAGCTTTTTGGGAAATTAAAAATACGAGTCAAATATTTTTATGTACAGTTTAGAAAAAATAAAATATGAAAAAAAACTTTGAATGACTTATTTTCCAAGAACTTCTTTATCTTGTAAATTAATTTTGTTTGGTGTTACTTGAATATTTTATTGTTATAGCAATTTTTTTCAAATAATATTTACCGAATATTTACCTATTACGATATATTCTCAAAAACTTGAAAACACTTGTTAGTGCAAACTGCCACTTTCCGTTGACTCGATTTTTACATAAATTTCAGAAGCTCAAATATGAAGTTTTGTTAAAAACCGAATTTGCTTTATACGTGCACACATACATCCGGACAGATCTTATTTTGTGGACACCCGTTAAAATCTTGAAATATCAAAAACCGGTACGATTACAATACCATCCTATATGTATGTGACGATTGGTAAAAATATATCAAAATAATAACTATACACATCGTTTACTCCTACGGTAGTTTCAATTTTAAGCACCGTGGTACGGTAAAGTAACACAATATTTTGTTCGCTTTTAAAGGTTTTAAAAATAATAATAATAAAAGTCTTAAAGAAATACATTTTTTTAATACTGATTTTGAAATTTAATTGTTTTACAAAAAATCTTATTACAGAGCCCTAGCGCATTTATAACGTATAAATAACCACCATTATTGAAAAGCTAGTTGCTTGCATATTTTACACCAATAACTTTCTTCAAATAATTGTTTTCAAAACCTGTACCAGTTTCGAAATATTGCCAAACTATAACTAATTTCATACTTACGTTAAAGTTGTAAACACTTGGAATAACTTTAAGCGACTTTGTGCCTTGTATCCGTAAGATTTCTATATCCTCCAACCCTTTCACAGGCATGTGTTCAATGGAAGTCCCGGAAAGATCTCTGCAAGAACATCCCTATGGCGGTTCAAAATGAAAATCGCGTTAGAAGATACAAAGAAAGTAACAGCATCTACTTACAACTCTATCAGAGATTTTAGTCCACTGAAAGCTTCCTCATGTAACCATCTGAGTTGTTTGTTCCCTTTTAAACTCCTAAAACACGTTTCAATTAATAAAAATTATATATAATTTTTGCGTATTATCAGAGATTCGAATTTCAAGAAATACCGAAAAATTGGTCAGAATTTTTTGTTAGTTTTTGTGCTGATTTACAATTTTAAAATTAAGAAGGTTTAATATTTGATTTATTGCAAGTGGTTTTGGCTTTTAAGAAAATCTACTTGAAATTAATATCGGAAACTATTTTTGAAAGATTGAAATTAGTTTTAACTTAGTTTAAAGTTTTTAAATTGTAATATTTATTCATTTCGGTTTATTTTTCGGTTCAGTTCGAATCTCTAATATTTATTCTTACAGTTTTGCGATTTCTGATCCAGCAAATGCATGACTGTCTATATTACAAATTTGATTGTGATTTAACATTCTGAAAAATGATAAAAAATAAGGTATTTTTTTCGTTTTAGAGATTAAACTTAGACTTACACTTGCTCTGCTTGTATTTTAATAGAATTTGAAGGTAAAGAATGAAATTTATTGTCTTCCAAATCAATCATTTGCAAAATTTTGCTTTGGTTTAATTTGGACAAATCAGGAATTACTTCTAAACCTGTTTGCTTAATTCTCCTAAAATGATCATTTTAAAACATTTTGTAAATCAAATTGAATTTAAACTTACAAAGTTTTAAATTTGTTTGTTGTGACTCCTTCAAATAACATATGTACTCTTTTTAAACGAGGGGCGTCAGATATATATCTAAAACACAATTAAATAAAATACATAGATAATGTCTAATGATAAAAAATATGAAAACAAATATTATAAATAACAAAATATTTGTTTTAGATGTGCGCAACTACTTTTATAGATTACGTTTATTATTTACCTAAATCCTTATCAAATTAAAACTAGAATTATTTTTAAATAAAAAAAGACAGATCAATGAATTCTATATTTACTTTTTATATCTAATCGAAGAATTTGTATAAAATACTTACAAAGTACGTAAATTATCTATATTTCTAAATGTTCCGGGTTCAATTTCTTCTAATTTTTGAAGATTACTTAAAGTGCTAAAACAATTATAGAATTTTAATCGTCAGTAATTAAGTAATTTATCAATTAAAGTTACTTACACGTCTTCCAATGTCTGTCTGTAAGGTTGTAGTGAATTCTTTTTCAGTACTGTTATACCTGCATCCATAATAGTAAGTTTCGTAATTCTTGGTAAATTCGTTGGAATTCTTACTAACAATAACCCAAAACATTTACACTCAATTTCACTAAAATTTGCCATTTCTGCAAAACTTGAACATTGACACCACCTTCCATTTTGCTCGTTTTCCCTCAGCTCAAATTCCGTAAACGAAATATTAGTTTTGGTTTCCTCGCACAAAACTGGCACAAAAATTACAAAAGATATCAGCAATATTTTTTCCATCCTTGTGAACAAGAATCAGAAAAATTTAAATTCTGGACCTTGAATGATGTATGATTTACTAATTTAAAACAATTATCGCTCTAAATTTAGAAGGACTTCATAATTAAACTTAGAATGAAAATTTGTTATTGAGGTGATCATTATTTATAATTTATTGGGCGGTTCTTTATTACGTTAATTCTTTCTTTTCATTGTTTGCTCCGATTATCTGCAATGATAAATGTAATTATTTAATTTTTATAATCTGGATAAGGTATTATAGACAAAAATATTTATCCAATAGGAAATTTCCAGGTAGATTTTATCAAAGAAATGCAAGAGTGATCTTTGATCGCATATTTTATTGAGAAATTACTAATAAAATCTAAATTTTTCCAGTTTAATCAGAAGTACTTATATGGTAATAATTTGATAATTTGAATTCTGAATTTGATTTTATAATTTAAAGTTTACTATGCGTAATCAAATGTAATAAAAATAAATCAATATGCGCTGCAATATGAATTTAAAAATAAATTTGCTCATAAATCATTTAACAGATGTATAATATGCGTAAGTTTATATTTAAAACTTATAAAATCTGTTGGAATGTATGATTTCCGGTTTAAAGTTAAAAAATGCAAAAAAAAATATTAGCATAGAATTGATTTTTAATAACTGTTAAATTTCTATTGTTTGTATTCAGTAAATATAATTTAAAAGTACAACTTTAAAGGTACTTACATTTAAATATGCTTAATCCTAAATTATTTATAGTATTTGTCTACAAAAACAAACTTTACACTACATATTATACAACTACTGTTTTAATATTTATTTAAGATTATTTTTATGATTATTAACTGTAACCAGCGTCTAAAAAACTGGCAAATATAAATAATAGAGGACCTTTATAAAGACTACTAATTTCATGCGATCGCGCGCATCATATTTACATTCCCGCTTTCCGTTTCCTGTGACCTAGGGGAAACCCATAAAACACTAAATGACACTAAATTAGTGAATTGTCAGATAAGATCCATGTATAAATACTTCATACCGCAACAGAAAATTACTCATATGTTTTACAGAATGTCAGTACGTAATTTTTTTTTTCAAGGAAATTTATAAAGTGGGAACAATGGCTTCAAATTCGAAAGATACTACTGGGGCATCTTCCTCAGCTTCTGAGGAATCCTGTCCGTCTCTTACTTTGGATGGTTTGAGACAATATTTGGCAGATAAGTTACACATTTCTGACACAGCTGACAAAAAACCAAAAAAGAAAACTGAGGGATTAGAGGATTTTACTATCGATGAAATTGCGCAGCTTATAAAGAATGAAAAATGCAAGAGAATTATTACTATGGCAGGAGCTGGAATCTCTACATGTATGTTGCTTTCTAATCTAATAATTTATAAATAAAACAATATTTAGGTTAAACTTTTGTGAATATATATTTAAAATATTTGTTAAAGGCAGTACTTCGTTGTCGAAATGTTGTATTTTAAATATATATAGTTACAGAACTTTAATTTAAATATTATTTTATACATTACTTTGTTTTAAAAGTGTCTTCCAATATCTAATAATTTATATTTAGCTGCAGGAATTCCCGATTTTCGGTCTCCTGGATCGGGACTGTACGACAATTTACAAAAATATAATCTGCCACACCCTCAGGCCGTTTTTGAGTTGGATTTTTTCGAAGAGAATCCAAAACCGTTTTTTGCTTTAGCTAAAGAATTATATCCAGGTAGTTTTAAACCAACACCGTGCCATTATTTCCTCAAACTCCTAGAGCAAAAGGGTGTTCTTTTGCGACATTATACTCAAAACATCGACACTCTGGAAAGAGTAGCTGGTCTTTCGGATGACAAACTCATAGAAGCGCATGGCACGTTTTATACAGGACATTGTTTGTGTTGTAGAAAAGAATACAGCTTAACTTGGATGAAAGGTAATTTGTAAAATTATTGATTATTTCACACATGTCGTTTTCAACCAATTAGAATGCTTTAATTGATGAAGGAGACAGTTTTTTTAGTGATTATTTCGCTCACGTAATTTTTATCCAATCAGAATGATTCATTGGATAGCATTTCCCAATTTTTAGTGAAAATTTTTGATAAATCCACAGTAGCAATTGCCATGGTTATATTATGTTTGAATTGTTGTCATTCGTGAAATAATCAGCGAAAATATTTGGAGCTATGAATTTTATTGGTAAATTTACTCATAATCCTTAACTCTGAACAAAAATTATTCTTAAATCATTTTAGCGTCCCTGTCGTGATCTAAATGTTATTATTGTCAATCATTTGTCTACTACTATGCAACAATTATTCGTAAATTTTTCACACATGTCATTTTTACCCAATCAGTTTTTTTTTATGGAGGTAGGCAGTTTTATTTTGTTGATATCAAATATTTTGTTTGAACTTTTGTCATTCGTGAAATAATTAAGCGAATGTAATTCGAGATATGAATTTAATCGGTAAAACTTTCTCATAATTCTTGCGAAGTAATAACAACTCGGGCCAAAAATGATTCTTAAATCATTTAAGTGCCGCAGTCGTGATCTAAATGTCATTTTTGACACTCATTTGTCTGCTACGTAATAAGTATTCCTATTTTTTTCCAATAAATTCATGTCTTTCGTTATATTGCTTATGATTATTTCATACATGTCATTTTTAACCAATCAGAATGTTTTTTTTTTTATGGAGGTAGGCAGTTTTTTAGTGAAAAAATTTGATAAAACCACAGTAGCATTGTTATGGTTACATTTTGTTGATATCAAAAATTTTATATTTAAACTGTTGTTATTCATTAATCGGTAAAATTTAATCATAATTTTTGCGAAGTAAAGACAATTCGGTAAAAAACGAGTCGCTTCGCAGTCGTTTTTATAATGGTTTGTCTGTTACTATGCAACAAATATTCATAAAGTTTACCGATAAATTAATGGCTCTCGTTATATTGTTTATGAAAGTATAAAACTGGTTTATTACAGATAAAATATTCGCTGACGAAATTCCGATATGCGAAACTTGTCCAGGAGTCGTAAAACCTGACATTGTATTTTTCGGAGAAAATTTACCAGACAAATTTTACAAATGTGCCGATGCAGATTTTAAAAAATGCGACTTGTTAATTGTTATGGGGTCTTCCCTAGTCGTTCAGCCTTTTGCTTCTTTAGTTGACAGGTAAATATTAAAATTTTACATAAAAAAAATAGTTCTAATAAATTTTCTTAAAGGGTGCCTAATTCATGTCCAAGACTTCTGATCAACCGTGAAAAAGTCGGTCAAGTGGGTGGAATTATGGCAATGTTAGGCATGGGAGGAGGTTTTGAATACGACAGCCCAAATAATTACAGAGATGTAGCTTGGCTTGGGGACTGCGACGAGGGTTGTCAATTATTAGCGGATAAACTTGGATGGGGCGAGGAATTGAAGAAAATGGTAAAAACAGCACATCAGAAAATTGACAAAGAGAAGAAAGAAGCACCACAACCAGAAAAGAAAGCAGAAGCAGATAAACCAGAGAAGGAAAAAGAATCTCAAAAACCAAAGGAAGAAAAGGGAGAAACTAGTGCAAAGAAAGAATGACAATAGATGTGATATATTTATAAGAATTGATTTATTTTAATCAAGATAACATAGTTTTTATTTATTTTAAATTTATGGCAAAGGATAATAAAATATAACTTACCTAACTTCTTGTTTTATTTACCGATTAAAGAAAAACAACTCAAAATCAAGAAAATATATGATCAATCAGAAAAATCTATCCTGTTTGATCACATCGATCTTGACTTGATCATTTAAGATCAATTTAATCAATGAAGATCGATCGAGATTAATGTGATCGATCAAACGATCAAAACTATTTTTTTTACTGAGATCATCTCAATCGATCAGAGGATTTATTCTCGAAATCGGCATTTGAATAATTAGCAAATGCATTTAAAAAAATATTGGTCTACATCGTCTGATTTATTTTCCCCGTTGTAACTATTCAAAATTTGGGGTAATTCTAACTAAAGCTTTTGCATCTGAATATAAAGTTTTCATTAAATTTTCCACTTAACAAATGTTTTTGTTCTACTGTAGTTTTTAAAATTATTCATGAATCATGATTTTATCTAACTTGATTTTTACATAAAAAATATACTTACATATAAAACAAAACAATACTCGTTCACCTATAAAATTCCGGTGTTGTCAGATACTTTTTCATTTGCGAATAGTGTAAAATTTAAGTAAACTTATTTAAACTGTTCTTAACGTACGTATACGTAAATTTACGATCGATTTCGGGAATAGAGCCCTTGATCGAACATTTTTGCTGCCCTAGTTGTCAATTAATAAAATTGGATGAGGCAACGAAATAAGACAATGGTAAAAACAACACATTAAAAAATTGACAAACATAAAAAGCACAACCAGAAAAGAAAGCAAAAGTAGATAAACCGGAGAAGAAAACAGAATCTTAAGAACCAAAGATGGAAAAAACTAGTGCAAAAAATAGTAATAGATATAAAATATTTATAGGAATTGATTTATTTTAATCAAAATAACATTTTTTATTTATTTATGGCACAGAATTAATAAAATGTAACTTACCTATCTTTTTGTTTCTTGTTTCATTTCCTAGGTCAAAAAAAACTTAGTGTTCAAAATCAATAATTTATTTACTGTTTATAAAAATTCTGATTAATAACTGCGCCCAAAGAGAGTATAGAACTTGGGTTTACTAGTACAACTAGGATGGATACATTTATCTGTGGGAAGAATATCCGCTGGCTGCTCTAGAGGGATGCAGAGAGACTTTGCCCCCATGGCCGGAGCGCCTGCTTCAGCCTCGGCGTCATCCCTGAAGAGAAAGTGGTCATTAAACACATAACAAGTCTAAAACAGGTTTAATTACCTTGCACTATCAGCTTTAATTTTATCTTCGCAGGAAATTTCTCCGCAGAACGGAGCTAAGATAATGTTTTTATTGTCCAAGTTTTCAGTGAATTGCGACCAATCCTTGAGCAGAACTTTATGACTGTTTAAATCGCCCAACGCGCTGTAAATATTGATAGTAAATATCTCGAAAGTAATTAAATAAATACCACATACCGGTTATATAAACTTTGTTGGATATCGCTCAAAAGATTACTCAATTCCTTTACTGCGTTTTCGCGTTTAATTGTAATTTTTTCGCCGGTGTCTCGTCTCACAGCGACAAGTTGATTGTTTTTCATGTCTTTAGGGCCTAATTCTACCCGAATTGGAACTCCTTTGAGTTCCCAGTGGTTGAATTTCCACCCGGGAGAATAATTATTTCTATAATCTCCTTTAACTCTAACACCGGCTTTACTAAGATCGGATTCTAGAGTGTCGCAAGAGTTTTGCAGCGCTGATTTCTCATCGTCAGATAGAGAAACGGTTATGCCGCAAGGAACAATTACAATTTGAACACTAGCTACTTGAGGAGGAAGAACTAATCCTTGGTTGTCCGCGTGAATCATGATCATAACACCTTTTAAAAGTTAAAATTAGATAAATAAATAAATATGAAAAATAAACTTACCGATTGTTCTGGTGGTAACTCCCCAAGAATTTTGATAAACGAACTTCTTTTCTTGCGTTTCGGGATCTTCGAAAGTAATGTCGAACATTTTAGAGAAGTTTTGGCCTAAATGATGACTGGTAGCACCTTGAATTGCTCGTCCACTTGCAGAAACATACGCCTCGACTGTTAAAGTGTAATCTCCTCCAGCAAACTTTTCTTTTTCGGTTTTTCTTCCCTTTACAACTGGTATTGCTAACAAATCTGTGTAAATTCTAGCGTAAAGATCTAAAATCGTGGTAACTTCTTGTTGCGATTCTTCGACTGCGGCATACGCGGTATGGCCTTCTTGCCACAAAAATTCGCGCGTTCGAAGAAAAGGTTGAGGGTGTTTGAATTCCCAACGCTTCAAATTTACAAAATCAGAATAATTCCATCACAAAACATGAATTTAAGTAAACTTACCACAACATTGTTCCACTGGTTTAGTTTGATGGGAAGATCTCTGTAACTTTGTATCCATTTAGCGTACGCTGGGTACATAACAGTTTCGGATGTCGGACGGACTGCAATAGGTTCAGCCATTTCCGAATCTCCGGATTTTGTAACCCAAGCGACCTAAAACACATTTAAATCAAGGATTGGAAACCGAAATATATTTTTACCCAAAAAAACAGAACTGTTCCCGAAATTTAGGAAATTTAATAGAAAAATTAAATTATTCATTTAACGTTCAGTTCAATAGCAAGAAAAGAGAGCTACAGCTTATAGTGGGTTTCGAACCACTCTGATACAGCGGTATTTATGATTGATTACAGATTTGCAGCTAACCAAGTGAGCCACCACTGCCCGCAATAAAAACAGTAACCGGCATTTTAAACAAAAACTACCAACTTTAACCGTAATTTTAACCGACAATTTTAAAACTGAAAATATAATAATATTAAACGAAATGTGCTTTTAGGAAATAATAAATGTTTTACTTTTAATATAATAAACTTTCATAATTTAAAACCTGATTTTTGGACAAAATATCGTTATTTTATTATTCTAAAGACCGATTTGTTTACCTCATAAAAGTCGGTTAATAGCAAAATACCGCGTCGAAAAACTTTGTCGATAATAATAACACTAGAGGTTTGATTTGGCCGGATATATTTTTATTTACATATACACTTGGTAGCTTGACAATTTAATGAAAAAATTTGTAGGACAAATTTCCTTCAAGAAACTAAGTGTGAATATTCATAAATAAATAATCTGAGCTAAAAATTAAATCTTGAGTGGTATTTATCAAGATAATTACGATTAAATAGCATATGAACCGATTATACACTATTATACTGAATTAAAAATAATTTTATAATATTGAAAACAATGCGTTAGATTAATAAAATAACGGTTTCTTCACCAATAACTTTATAAAACTTCTAAAAATTGAAACTAAAACGCGAATCTTATTTTGCCGGAAAACTAATAGTTTAATAAATAGATGAAAAATAATAACTTACCTCTGGTGCAAAGTCAGCAATGTGAGTCTTCTCCTTTTCCAAAACGCTTCTGGATACAAAAATAGGGAAATAGCAGTTCTGTACACCCAGTTTTTTAATTTCCCCATCGAACCAATCTTTAATTAACTCCCAAATAGCGTAGGACCATGGGCGGTAAATATAACAACCAGACACATCATAATATTCAATCATTTCTCCTTTAGTTATAACTTGAGAATACCAATCTGGTAAATTTTCTTCTTTCTTGGCTTCGAGACCTAAACGAGTTACTTTTTTAGGGCCATCACTATCAGCGTCCACAGGTTTCTTTTCTTTAGACGGTGCTTTTTTCATAGCAGCAGGTTTAGATTCTTTTGGTTTGGATTCTTTGGGTTTACTGGTCCTACCAGCTACAGGAAAATCAGTTCCTGTGAGTTTTTTATACTCTGCTTTTAAGTCTAGAAGGAGTTTGACAGCAACATCTACGCTTTCTTTCGACGCGCCGCTAGATTTTAACAATCTGACAACATTTCCTTGTTCTGTGATCTGCGCTGTTAGATCATCTTTCGCTGCACTGTCCCCGGCATTTTGTTCAACTGGAGACATAATTGTAGCAGTTGGAAGACAAGCTGGAGGACTTTGAGCTACTTCTGGTTTCCAGTCTTTTCCAGTGACGGATTTATAATCTGCTTTGAGAGCCAGTAATGCTTTAACTTCAGCGTCGATTACACTTTTGTCCGCCTTTTCAGCTTTTAGTTTTCGGACTTTGTCGCCTTGTCCAGCAATTTTTACCAGGATTTCAGCTTCGGATGCGTGGGTGGAATGCGGGATAGGAATATGAGATGTTTTTGATGGGGCGGGAGTTGGTTTCCACTCTTTTCCAGTTTGGGTTTTGTAATCTGCTTTGAGAGCTAATAAGACTTTTACTTCTTCGTCGATGGAAGTTTTTGACGCTTTTTGAGCTTTCAAGTCACGGACTTTATTTCCTTGAGCTGTGATTTTATTTAAGATGTCTTCTTCGCTGTTGTTTGCAACTGGTGCTGGTTCGGCTGGTTTTGAAGCAACAGTTCCCGGTTTCCAATCTTTGCCGGTTAAAGTTTTATATTCGGCTTTTAGAGCTAATAAGACTTTTACTTCAGCGTCTACTGCAGCTTTGTCAGCTTTTTTGGCTTTAAGATCTCGCACTTTTTCACCTTGGGCTGCGATTTTATTTAAGATTTCTTGTTCGTTGTTGTTTCCTACTGGAACGGTTTCGGCTGGTTTTGAAGCAACAGTACCTGGCTTCCAATCTTTACCGGTTAAAGTTTTATAATCGGCTTTCAAAGCTAATAAAACTTTTACTTCGGCGTCTACGGCAGATTTGTCAGCTTTTTTGGCTTTAAGATCGCGTACTTTTTCTCCCTGAGCTGCGATTTTACTTAAAATTTCTTCTTCGCTATTGTTTGCTACTGGAACAGTTACGGCTGGTTTTGAAGCAACAGTACCCGGTTTCCAATCTTTGCCGGTTAAAGTTTTATAATCAGCTTTTAAAGCTAATAAAACTTTTACTTCGGCGTCTACGGCTGCTTTGTCAGCTTTTTTGGCTTTAAGATCACGCACTTTTTCTCCTTGCGCTGCTATTTTATTTAAAATGTCTTCTTCATTTCCTGCAGGTGGTTTAGATACAGTTTCTACTTTTGCTGGAGTTGTTGTAGGTTTCCATTCTTTTCCAGTTAAGTTTTTGTAGTCGGTTTTAAGTGCTAGTAAGACTTTAACTTCGGCGTCTATTGTTGCTTTGTCGGATTTTTTACTCTTTAAATCTCTGATTCTGTCGCCCTGAATTTGAATTTTTTCGAGGATTGTATTTTCACTAGGTGCTAAGTTAACTTCAGCTAGAGAAGCACTTGCTGTGGTTAAACTAGGAGTCAAGCCAGAAGCCTTTTTAATTTCTAATAAATCCGATAAAAGCTCTTTTAGTTGTGGATCTTTTTCTGCCTTGACTTGTTCTTCAGTGACAGATGAAATAATAGATGGACCTGTAGTAGTTGTAATTTCTCCCAAACTTACATCACTAACTCTACACTGTATTCTTTCATCATTCCAATCTATATTTGTGGCATTTTTAAACTCCTCTTTTAATTCGTTTAAATTTTGTTTGGACTGATTACCTGATGTGGAAGACGAGTTGATAAGGTCTTCTAGTTTTAGAATTTCAGCTACAATATCTGATAAAGGCCGCTTTTGCGATACCTAAAAATATTAAGTTTTTTCAGTGATAAATAAAAATTTAACTGATTTATAACTTCGCTACGAATTAATCGATACACAACATATGTTAAACCACGTGGAGAAAGAAATGTCAAGGAATGTAGGTCAGTGAACTTCCCACCACGAGTCTTGAATGAAAAGAAGGGGAACTACAATTTCACAGTTCAGCGCAAAGAGAAAGACTATCATTTAGAAAAAATAATCTAGTTAAATTGATTTGTTATGGCTAATTTGTATTCATTGAGTATTCATTGTCAAGAATTTGACCTTCTTTTGAAATGATTGTATCAAATTTATTGATTCTGGCTAAATGAAATTATTTTCCGTTATCTCACAAGTCATAATCCAATAAAATGTATTTTTTATTTATAGAATTAATTGATTTATTTATCTATTATGACAATTTACCCTTCTTTAGTAATAGTTGTTACAAAAAAGATTGATTCTAATAAAGGAAGACTTATTGTGCGCCAATTTTTTTTACTTTATGTATAAATCGCAGCACTCACAAAAATGAGAAACTGGAGTTATATAAATTTTTAGTTAATTTTAACGGATGTCCACAAAATGATGTAAAATTTATAATTCTGCCTATTTTTTGGGTGATATCTGTGTCCATCTATTTATCTGTGCATACATAGAAACGTGTAGACAACAACGGCCAACCAGAAGTTGAAATTTTACGTGTAGCATTTTTAAATTATTTGATAACAGGAAAAAAATTGATAAAAAATAACCTTAACTGTAAAACATAATACAAGTAACAACTTTTATAAAAGAAAAATAAATAATTTTGTAATATTTTTGGTAAACAAACGTAATTGATTTTATTTTCGAAATAATGATCAAAATGACATTTTTAAATTATCTCGTAACGGAGAATAAATTGAGAAAACAATTTGGGTTGTAAAATGTGCTCACTTTAAAAAAAAATAATTTAGTAATATTTTTCAAATGATTCCAATACATAAATCACCCATACATAAGACTGTAATAGGAATAATAAGTTGATAAAGCCGAATCGAATATTGGCTGCATGAAAAACAGGATTACGGAGTAGAGTAAAATTTGTGCTAGTGTTTGACATTATTCTGTCACAATGACTTTTGATCCTGTATTGTATATTAGATTTATTTTTTGATTTTACCGTTTAATAAAGTGTGGAAGATGAACTTCTTTTGAAGATAAAGAAAATTGATTCCAACATTTTGAATTTTCCCCCAATAAATACCGATTACAAAAATATGCCTGTGTACAACCGGCGGGTTAGCCACTCCTCTTTTAACAACTAAATAATTTTAAAGGGAGAAATTGCTGGGTTTCAGTCAAGCTAAATTAATGTTTTGAGTCTGCGAATAAAGTATAACAAATATATTTGGTAGTAACGGTCAGTAATGTGATCATAAATAATGTTATTTTCGAAACAGCTGTTTCCATAATGATTATAACATACTGTTTATCTTAACCCTTAAGTACTACAAACGGGTCACAGTGACCCACAAATTAATATTATTTTATGTAAATCAAAAATATTTAATATTTTTCAAAGCTAATAAATAGTTGTACTTTAAAAAAAAAACTGTCTTTTGGGTCAATTTGACCCGTCGGAAGTAATTATGTAATTACAAAATTCATTTACCTTAAATTTGCATGACATTTTCAACAATATATTGCTCCGTTAATCTAAAATAATCATAGACGTTACACGCAGAGTCTGATATTGTTTGATAAGCTTGATGAATCATCGACAAGAAATCATTTGTTTTGTTCTTGTCCTGAAAAAATTAATTTCAAATAAACAGCTTAGAAATTTATAAAATTACACATTGTCTCCAACACACATTTCTTTCAATTTTATTAGTTACAATAAACATTTTACTGTAGTACTTGAGGGTTAAATACAGTTTTAAAATTAAAATATTGCTGTTAAAAATGATATATGGTACGATTATCAACTTAAATTTATTGTAAGACATACCGATAAGAAAATTTCTAAATAAAAATATTGAATATTTGTCTTACCTTTCTGTTTTTAATTATAGTAGCCATGGGATTTTCCTTGGTATGTCCATCAGGAATATGAAACAGAACTACCGGGCACGTTTTAAGCGATGTTAAGTTTGGTTCTGCATACGCTACATCAACTTTGAAAAATCCTCGTCTTTGTAGCTGAATTATGTCGCCCTTTTTCAGTTTACGTAACTCTGGGTCTCCTAACATTTCAACTTCAGCCTGAAAGATACACATTAAAACATTTCTTAAGAAATTAGTAGAAAAATTACTCTAGTTTCATGTCCGATGTATTGTTTAAAGTCCTCATCTTTGCCCAGAACGGCTTTGTTGATAATATGATCGAAATAAACGCAGTAGCAAGGCGTAAAGGGTGCGTTTTCAGTCTCGCACAACCAAGTAAGTTTAAGAGTTTTTTTGTAATCTTTATTTTCAAGGTTTGGTTCGGCTTCCACTGACTCAATTTTATTATTTTTTCTGCAACACTTTTACTGAGTTTTGTTCAATTTAAATGATTTTGTTACTTACTTGTGAATCTTTGTGATGAGTAAGTTACCCCAGTTGATAAACGTGGTGTTTTCGCCTTCTTTTAATTGTTCTGCGTCTACATAATCGATGAGAATTTTAGGCCCGATCCAGGTTTCTTTGGTGCCCACTTCTGCGTTTTTGGGATGTTTTGGGACTTGAAGTGCTTGTAGGTTTACGCCCTTTACTAGAACTGGAACTGGGTTTTCGCATTCTAGGGCTGTGAATCTTGGAGCGATTGGATCGATTACCTAAGACAAAATCGGGTGTGTACAACACATCGACAACATTATACAATTTCGCTCTGGAATACATATTGAGAAAAATAAGCACAGGGGCATTGAAAACTTGAGAAGGCGGTAAGACAGAACTTAAAGTAATTGAAGATAAAAGATAAAATGAAAAAAGGTACAAAGAACAGAATAATTAAGAGACTACTCTTTTATAATTGAGATATTTAAATATTTAGGAATCATGTTATTCAATAAACGAGAAAGAGAAACGGAAAAAAAGGAAAAAATAATAGCGTTAAACAGGGCATTTCATGCAAATAAAAAACTTACCGCAAAAAATTAATTTCACCGAAAAATAATTTAAAAATTTATAGAATAATAAAACTTATTGTAATGTACTCTACAGAAAAAATGACTGTCAAAAAAAAAACGAAGAAATCTAAGAATAGCAGAAAGAAAAATACTGCGAACAAGACTAAGAGCAGAAAAAATTACAGAAACGGATATGAACCTAAAATAAATCATGAAGTTGAACAAGAGTTATAAAAAGATATATAAAATAAAAAATGAAGCAATCAAATTAAATGTCTGAGACACGTATGGAGGGAAGAAGAAACGGGGACTGATTCACCCCAAAAAGGATTTATAGCTTTATAGAAGTGGCGTTACTCAAATCAATCATATTTCAACATTTTAATTTTTAAAATGTTTTACTTCAAATTTATTAACTAATTTTTGTCAAATTTTACAAACAAGAATAACTGATTTACTGAATTTAAAGAGATTGATATATAGAGTGTTAATTTTATTTTGTCCACTATTGCCATCTCGAGAACTTAAGTGATAAGAGATCGGTTAAATTAACAAACAATTTCTATTTTATTAGGCTATTAAAATGAGCCAAATTTTTATCTGTTAAAATAAAAGTTAAATTTAAAAAGTATTAATATAGGCTCGTACATAAAATAAAAATATTAATATTTAGCAATGATAAAATTTGCGATAAAATTGCATTTAAAAGTATATTTCCACGAAATACAGTTTTGAATTTCTAATAAAGTGCCAATCAAATCTTCCCATTAAAACGAAACATCTAAACTCAAGATTTCGTAATTTTCTGCTTGCTATAATTTGAGAAATCGTTCATACAAACACTCAAAAACATAATCGATAAAATGTTAAAATCGGATTGTAGAGATCTAATACGATCCCTATACCTTCCTTACCATGTTGTCAGTAAATTAACAATAAATATAACAAATTTTTGTTTACCTTTTTGTTAAAGGCCCAAATCTTGTCCCACTCCATAAAAACAACGGATCTACTCGATCCCTGAGCAATGATAAATTGTTTTAAACCTTCAACAGTCATACCACGACGTAAAACGCCTCGAACTGTTGGAAATCTCGGGTCATCCCTACAAAAAATCATTAAAACCGCACAAAAACATAATTTTCAACTTACCATCCATCAACTAAGCCTTCCTGCACAAACCAAGTGAGTTTTCGTTTAGATAAAACTGTATTAGTCATCGACAAACGACTGTATTCCCAAATTATTGGTTTTCGCAAACCTAGAGCCTCAATGAACCAATAAAATTGAGCGTCTCTGTCGTGATATTCCATGGTTCGCAAAGTATGAGTGACGCCTTCGATGGCGTCTACTATCGGGCAAGCAAAGTCGTATGTCGGATACACTCTAAAATATTGAAGTTTATATTTGGAAAATGATTTTGAACAAGAAATGAAATCGGTTACCGATATTTTGAATGAAAAAGACTAACATTTTTTATTTAACCAATATTTGAATAGCTAAAATAACAGTAATCTTTAACCGAAAAATATAATACCGGTTTTAGTAAACAGAACTATTATTTTTCATATGATTTAGTATCCGGAATTTCTATTTTGAAAAAGCACTTTTTGAACAAAAATTGCTATTTTTATATCGTTATTAATATCAGTTAACCGTTAACCATTTTTTGGTTACATGCCCTAATTTTGAATGTAATATTTACTTGTATTGGTTGCCCGTACGAGGATGAAGTTCATTTTTGCATCGGTAAATAGTTGGATCTCTCATGCAACCATTAGGGGATTCCATGTCGATTTTTGCGCGGACACAACATTTTTGGCCTTTTTCTGTGCCTTTTACCATTTCTGCCCACATTTCCATATTTTTGGCAACAGCTAAAACATTTTTATCAGTTATTTTGGTTAGTGTAATAATAATTATTGATGTTTAATTTGTTTTACTGATAATAGAACAACAAAAGCAGATGTTTATATTGACATAATTAAAGATTCTAGGGACAAATTAGATTGTTTGGCAAACAATAATAAAATATTTACGTACTTAATTAATTCATTTAATTAATTTCTATAATTATAAACAAAAAGAAATATTTTTTCTGCAAATACGTTTTTTGGAACGATTCGGTGAAAGATGAGAAAAACGAAAAAAAAACGATATTTTAATATTTCAGTAGAGAATTTTTTTTCAAAAATTTTTATTTTCTTGACTTAATAAAATATTAATACGTTGATTCCAAATTTCTAAACAAAATTCAATACTCAGCGTTCTCGAGATATTTTCGTTCTGACTTAGACCCAGAAAAGGTTTTTTTTAAGTTTTTTAGTGGACTATTTTCTAATGGGTCGAAATACGAAATCTCGGTAATATTTATAAATCTAGTAAAAAATACATTCCGATGGACCACGCTACACAAAACTTACAATTATTCCTATTTTCGCAGGCGATTCTCTGTTCTCGTAGCTGTTTCATCAACTCAGGTTCAGTATCATCCACATAAGCCTTTCCTTCGTTGATTAGTTTCTCACAGTACTCAATCATGAGACCAAAATAATTAGAAGTGTGCGTAAACATATCTGGTTTGATTTCCAACATTTCCAAATCCTCCAGAATCACTTGTTCGAAGTGTACATTCTCTTTTGCTGGGTTTGTATCGTCGAATCTCATAATGAGTTTACCTTCGAACGCTTGCTGGTAATATTGATTCAATAAAGCAGCTTTTGCATGACCGATGTGGAGATATCTAAAGTGTTTATTATTAGTTTTGAGTTGTGAATGTTTTGTGTTATTTACCCTGAAGCTTCTGGAGGAAACCTAACAATAACTTTGCCCATTTCAGCGCCTGGTAAATCTACGAATTTACCTTCTTGATTACGTTGGCCGGTTACAGATTTGTCTAAGCTAGGCTGTTTCTGAACGGTGTCTAAAGATTGTTTGCTGCCGTTTGAAGAATATAAAGCAGCTTTAATTTCTTCCGGTAAACGGGAGATTGCATTTATAACAGTTTTACGAGATGCAATTAAATTGTACCATCTTCTCAAATGAACGGGAACTTCGTTATTTGATTGGATAGTTTGCCATTCTTTGCTGGCTGTAGTGTAAAAATAATTAGGAAATATTCATGATTATAAAAGGAAACTTACTGTATAAAGCAGAGAAGATTGCGAAATCAGCAATAGTGATTCTCTTTCCAACTAAAAAAGTTATAGGACCGAGAATTCTGTTTAAATAGTTTAAAGACTTGGTAAATTCGTGTTTATTAGTTAAAGGGCCAATAGCATAAGACAACCAATGATCTACTTCAGTTTTTTCTAAAGCATTTTCCCCATACAATTCCTTCTCTGCTTTCAATCTGGCCAAAACTCTACACAAATCATTACTGGAAGCACAAAGAAAAGAACTTGCTTCATTTTCAACAACAGTACTATCTCCCCAAGTTATTTCAGTATTCTGGGACAATTTTAAATGTTCTGCTGTAATCAGCCCACCTGAAATATGGTTAGAAAGGTTATATTTCGAGCCGGGTGTTGTTTAAAGCATTTATAAACCAGAATTTCACTTACCAAGGGGTGGTTTTCGTTTATCGCATATGATCTTCATTCTTGAAGCCTGTGTTTTGATGTGATGAAATGTTTAATTTTCTCGTCGAAATATGGGCAAATGTGTTTCGATTCTCGTGTGCAGAACTAGCGCCGTCTGTATCAATAACAGAAAGTGAAATTGAAGATGTGTCAAGTGTCAGAATAAAATCATCAAATTTTCTTTTTGATAAAAATGGAATTGGAAAATAAATTAGCTGCATACAGAGCCAAGAAAAAGCGAGAAGAACGAATAGAAAAAATTAAAGATACATTTAAAAATTTATTTACAGGAAAAAAGGTTGAAGTTCCAATTTCTTCGGGACAAACGGTATTTTTTTTGATTATTCTATTAGATACACAATACACATGATGATTTTATTTAATACAGGAACCTTTAATTGAGGAAGAAGTGACTGAACGTAATGATTTAGATGACAAGTGTGACAAAACAATTGTAGACGAGAAACCGAAGATAACAAAACCAGAGAAACCAAGTTTGTATAGCTACGGTTTCTACGGTGTAGGATTTACGATTTGGGCGTATTTGTATTACATTTTTATACAACTTCAATTTGGAATAATATATTTGTTAGTTTCGGCACTGTTTGGGATATATTTTAATACAAGGACGGGACCAAGGGATGAAAATGAAATCAGTGCATATTCAGTGTTTAATAAAAATTGTGAAAGTATTGATGGAACTTTAAAAGCAGAACAATTTGAACGAGAGATAAGATATGGAGGTTTATAAGGCTTAAATGTATATTAATGTTAAATATATTTATTGTTTATTTATTTTTATAAAAATATAGTTTTAATAAAAACAATATATGTATATTTTTCTATAACATCAATAAAATAAGACTAGATTATTATCGGCAATATCTGTAAACTATATCCGTCTTAAAAAAATCTAACATTCATAAACTACAATCTTAATAAATAAAAATCTAGTTATGAGGAAACTTGCTGAAAATCTAGTTTTTCGGTATGAAAGTCTTATTGTTCGGTAGCAAAAATATAAGGCTTACTGCCATCACAATATGCCACAGGCTGTGAACAATTTTATAATTCTCCTTAGTTTCTAAAAACGCGAAACTAATCAAGCCCATTAAAACCAGCGCGCCTCCAATGGGCATATAAAGCTTTAAATAAGTTTTAGCAGGAAACAATTTCTTAGTTTTTCTACACTGCAGTCCCCAACTAATCCCAATCAAAACAAGACCAAACAATGCGGGCAATGCAAATACCCAAAGTGCGTGTTTGTTATAAGTTACACTAAACGCCAAAATAATCGCCCCAGCAACATGAGCGACGGAAATAACACGAGTGGTTGTGTAAGACATTGCCACTAAAGTTACCCAAATTGTCAACAACCCACAATAGAAATCACAAAATTGCAAAACTCCGTGAGGGAACATACAAAACCCATACTGATTCTCTCTAGAATCACACGCGTGATAAAAAGTAGATGCAAACATGGAACAGAAATAAGTTACAGCTTCAGTGTAGTACCCACGTCGGTAGGCGAAATAAATGCTAGGAATAAATAGAAGATTACTTAAAGTAAGAAGTAAAATTGCGACTAGAATCTCTGAATCGGATAGGGCTAAAGAGCCGTCCGAACAATCCCACCCTAAAATATAATCAATCATTAGAAAAAAAATCTGTAAAATACAATCTAAGGACTAGCTGGTGGGAAGCAGGAGAACTAAATTGTTTTTAATTTAAATATAAATGCAGCAGAATTCATTGATAATTAAAAATAATAATTAGTTATGCAACTAGTTGTAAAGTGTTTATGAGTATGCCGAATGCGGAAAGTATAGCACGAGATAAAAAACACTATTTTACACACGTATCGCATACAACATTTTTCCTACAACCGAAATATTAATAAAAACTAATTTCAAAAGAAAATAAAACCATTGATAAATGTGCCGCCAGTGCGTGAAGAGGATTTTCAAGCCCTAGTGTGTGAAAAGTAACTCTTTTCTACTACTACTCTAAAGAGGGCATAAAGTGTGTACTTTCCGCCCAGCTGTAGAAAAAATATGTTTATATTTCATATAATTCAACGACAAAAATTCAAATAACTAAATTGATTTACACCATTTAATAAGGGAGCAATTGGTATCATACCGATTTTGGTATTTCGAGATTTTAATGAAAGATTCCGAATTAAGGTCTTTGTAATGTACTTCGACAGTTTTTAACGTGATATCTGTCGGTCTGTCCGTCCGGATATATGTGTGCACGATTTTAATGAAACTTTATATTTATGGTTCTCACATGAATGGCACGAATTGATCAATTTGAAATAAAAATCGAGCGAGCAGAAGTAACAGTCTACTCTTTTGTAAGTATTTTGATAAAATATTTAAATTCCTATTCAGAGTTGTAGTGATATTACAGATGAGGCTTATACATTTTATCCTTTACACATGTTATAATGCTTGACATTGTATGTTTCATACATTCAATCTTGCGCAATTTTTATCGTACACACTTTTAATCCGCGTAACAAGTTATCTTTTACACATTTTATCTTTAGTAACATTTAACACTGAATATTTCACCTAATTATAAATACATTAATTTGATGTTGTATTTGAACTTTAATTATATTTATATTTAAGCTTCTGACAATAATCGCACGAGTTGAATCAAGTTTTGGTAAAAGTCAATCACTCTCAAGTGACAGTTTACTTTAGCCATTTTTAGTTTTTTGTGAATATTTTGAAACAGATACACATTTTGAAATAATTATTGGAAGAAAGTTACTGTAGAATAGACTCATGTTTATTGGAAATAGTTTAGAGCTAATGACGTAATGAATTTTGCTGCATTCGTATATAAGTGTACTTATTTATAATTACCTTGGTATCCTCCTCTGCAATGACAAGACGAGAAGATAAATCCTCCAGCCATATAATGATTACATGTCCCTTTTTTCCCACAAGTTCCAGCAATGCACGGATTTGAAGTAATAGTGAAAATAATACTAGTATTTCTCAAAGTATTATTTCCTGTCCAGCATTCCCCATCACAGTGACAATCTTCACAACCAGGAATATTCCACATTTCTTCCGTACACTTGTTAATACAAATTAAAAAGTCTGTATCCTCATTTACTTGGCAAATAAACATACAATCTTCATATGCTTGTTCGCATCTGTTGGGACAACTACAAGGCACACAGATATCGTAGAAAGCGCGGATGGACATGTAGTACGTACCCGGATCAGGGTATGGAATGTGCAAAAACTCTAACGTTCCAGCAGAAGTACTGTTGAGAACTAATGGCGCTTTAGATGTGCTGTTTTCAAATGTACAGAGGTCTGGATATGTTGGGATTTCTCTAGAATTTGTCCTAATACAAGCGACGATTTTGTACTTTTCTGTTTTTGTTTTTAAGTCAGGTTTAATTGCTAAACCCAATGATAGGGTACCTCCTATATCTACTATTTCTTGCACTCTAAACTTTAATATAGTCATTTCGCTAGTTGTAATGTTTAGTAACAACGGAGATGAACCGTTTTTGTTTGGACGAAACTCATATTCGAATATAAAGTTTTCAGAACCAGTTATTCGCATTAAATTGTATTGTTTATATGGCAGGTTGTATTGTAGTGATTTGTCTTTTACTGTTAACATCTTATCTACTGCAGTTTTGAATAAGTTTATTCGTTTTTCGGTTATATTTGGAATTGTGTGTACTTCTTCTAATAAACCCGACACATATTTTAATTTTAAAGACAATACTATGTAGTTCTTTTCGTTACTTATGAAACTAATACTTATATAATGCCAAGTTTCTTCTTCTGGCCAGAACCGTAAGTATTGTTTTCCTTTCATTTCGATAACTAATTTATCTTGGTACTTATCTTCGTTTGGTATGGACGCTGTTTGAACATACATTACTATATTTTCGTCAGCGTCAGGATTTTTGCTAGGAGTGTCGACTTCAACTTGTATCAATACATGATCTATGTCTTCAGGAACGTAAAACTTAAACAATTTAGTTTCATTATGATTTAGGGGAATTTCCATACGATTATTTAAAGACACCGTTTGTATATTTTGTTCATCAATTATAGCTAATTCTGCAGATAAATAAGCATCACATTGCGAAGTTAAACCTGTGAAAATATTTTTAAGATACTAGAAAAATTTTTGAAAAACAACTTAGGAATTTTTAATCCTAGAGAAGGTTTCCGTAAGGTGCTCGTAAGGTAATAGTGTTTTCAGTAATGAATGCAAGCCTCAGTAATTATAAATCATTATTAATGGGCCCCTACATACACTTTAAAGACACCTTAAAGCATCTTAGACAATACCTTAGAGACACCTTAAAAATATCTGAGAAACACCGTAATAATACTATAAAAACACCTTATAGATATCTTAAAACATTTTAGGCACATAATTAATCACTTTGAAGTGAGTTATATTAGGAATGCGTTTATAAGGTATATTTTCGGTAGGTTTAAGCTTTAATATGTTTTTAAGGTTGTACTGACGCAGTAAAATAGTGATGGGCATTTACCGGGTACTTATAATGAAGTAATTAACTGGTTAATTTATCTGTTAATTTACATTAATAATAAGCCGTGATTAATTATGAGATTTCTACGTCGAAATGATAAAGAGATTATTGTAGCAAATTTTCGGGTGCAACCACAATTTCGAGAAAACGGTTCTCATTTCGCATTGATTGTGAAGTAATTTCGATAATTAATGAAACACGGTGTTGCTGCATTCATTTGTTCAGTCACTCAGCTTATTAGTCAGTTTTAGTACCGGCAGAATTTTTTTTTTATTAAAAATAAAAACAGTTTTAGGACGTGAGAGACAAAAGGCATGTAACGCCGAATTTGAAGCAATTTTTTCGGACGCCTTTTCTCATAGTTTTTTAAAACTTTCAGAACATTGCAATAAGCGCATTTAATTTGAATGGATATTACATGGAATGATGAATATCATAATTTTTTTTGTTACTTAAATTGTTTTTATTTTATTGAGTCTGTCCGAAAATTAAATTGCCTAACCTCGTACAAGATATTCTTACGATGTTTCTAAGATGTTTTAAAGTCTGTAAGGTATTTTTACAGTGTGCCTAAGATTTTTCTTAAGTGTATTTAATAATAATTCAGCTTACATTCTAGATTAATTAGTTATTGTAATTAGTAAGGAAATAAAGGTGATTTTTTAATACAGGCGAAAATTACAAAAAGAGACGTAGGCGAGTTTTGTAAGAGCTAAAGTTAAATAACCCACCCAGTTTTCTTACTAATATCATACAATATTTTTCCTACTTCCGTACAAGTACAAAAATTTATTTGAAATTATGAAAAAAACAAAAGACAATAATAAGACTCCATAATTTTGTGGGTTACTATTACAAAATTATTGATTATAAGTAGATAAACTATATAAATAAAGTTGTCATTTGAGTTACTAGAAATGTGAGAAATATGAGTCACTATGAATCATTAATGTAATAACTGTGTTATTAATATCGATAAAGGAGAATAAGAAATAAAATTTTGTTTTTTATAGCAGTTAATGTTTCTATATAATTATGCCTACTTTCTATTTTAATTTCGCGTGAAATAATGATCTTATTATATCACTAGTGAAATAATAAAATGAATAACCAAACTGACATTAATAAAATAGTCTCTTATTAAACAGAAATAGAAAAACACCATTATCTTATGAGCACTTTACAGAAACCTTCCCTGAGAATAAATACGGTAAATTAACTTACCTTGTTGTTCAATTTTGTCTTTTCTAGGATCGGTCCAACTAATAAAAGCCACTGCAAACCAATCTCCAGGTCTCGGTGAAGAAATGTTGATGTAATTCGGCTTTTTATCAGTTTGGAGAGTCAGATTAAGATTTTCTGGACGGCTGATATTAAGGAATGTTTTGGGGAACGCGATTCCGTCTGGATTTATCACAGGATATGATCCAGGTTTCATATAAACAGAAATATTTCTTGGTTGACATTTTGTCACTGAAAAATATGTAATGTATGTTTGTTTTCAACAATATTATGACTTACTAAATATGGATGTTTTTTCATCTAAAGCTTTAAATTCAAATCGGGCTTCAATAGTATCATCAGGAATGTAAAAATGTAGAATCATTACACTAGAATACGAGTAATACCTCATCAAAGGGCTTCGAGGTATTTTGTTAATAACTTTATATTCATTGTTTTTATATGCGCAACAAAGTTGAAGGAAAAACAAAACAAATACAAGCCGGATATCCACCTGTTAAGTTATAATGTTTTACAAATGTTATTACATTTTATAAATTATACGACTTACCATTTTCAACACCCATCAGGAAGCAAGTTATTATAAATTAGACAATTTCTGTCCTTACCATTATCGAATTAAAAGGAATAGGTTAGATATTTTTTGCTGTCAAATACAAATTTTAAGAACAAAGTGTATTATTGTATATTGATTTCTACTTGAGTCATCATCTAAAAGAGATAAAACTAATTAGGCAAAACAGATGTACTGTTTAAACAACGTAAACTAATTATATTTTTCTTATAATTGATAAGATAATAAACTGTTACTCATTTGCTAAAAAATTATGAAGTCATGTATATAAACTTTATTATATGTACTTGAGTAATAAAAGTAATGTAATGATTAGTAAAACAAATATTAAACAATAAAATATACAGCAGAACGTTACACGTGTGTGTCGGGTTGCGGATCAATAAATAAATATTCATAGCATGATGTGTTTCTTTATAGTAGATCAATAATTTATATTATTCATTTTGTTATTTTTATGACTTACTAAAAACAAATGAAAGCTATCTTACCTGACTTGTGACGTCACAGATCAGCATTTAAATCTAGTTTTCTCGTTGAAACCATTTTCATTTATCTGAAAAGTACAAAATAATGGGATTTAAAATAAGGAAGGAGAGAAAAGTGGATAGCAAATACATATGTGGTGTAATATACCGCATATATTTATAATGTACATTCATGTATTACATTATTTTTATTGTGGTTACATTTAACTTTAAACTGTACTCACTCAATCAGTAATTGCTAATAACCATCCATCCGAAAACCAAGATGGTTTTCCAATACTGTCACACTCAAAACATGGAATGTAACTAACCTTTTTAATAATATTACTCGTCATCAAAAAATATAAGTGTTTCTTAGTCAATATATACTTGGTAGTATAGCATTTAGCTCTTGCAAGGTTGAAAAACTAATAACAAACATTAACAAAGTAAAACATAACTACGTTGGTTGTTTTCACCAAATAACTTATAAAAACACTCACAAATCAGACAAACAAATATTATTATTCGTTCGTACATTATAAATATCGTGTTTGTTCTTTGATTTGCTTAAAAAAGATGTTCAAGAATACTAAGAGAGCTGAAACACTCAATTTTCTTAACAATAATAACATTTGTTTGCCTAGGCCTATGAGGAAAAAACCAACAGTTTGAACATTTTCCTTAAAATTTTGTATATAATAAGTTGTGTTAGTAGAATATAGATTTACATTTTGTTCTCAGGCGAAAAAGAAGCGTTCTTTTAATTTACTTTACACACGATTAGTGACAAATAGTGCGACTTAACATTTACTAAAAACCTAATTCATATAGCACGATCATTTTTAGTTTTCAATTTTTTTGTTACAATCACAGCAACTACAATCTAATGGCAATTTCTTGGTCTTTGTTCGCAAGTTGCAAAAACTTATTGCATTTTCTGATATACTTTTTATAATTATATGCAAATATACAAACACTACAGTCCTTTAAATCTTAAATTACATCAAGGCTTCAATTTGAATTGTTTGAATATGGCTGCACTCAAATCGAAGCTAGATTCAGATAACCATTTGCGTTATTGCACTCTATACATTGTTAGATTCAAAAGACTGAAAACAAGAACTACTCTAAATGGATTCAACTACATTCAACACCATTTTTCTACAAATTCGAGTAACTAATAAGTGAGTATAATGCACCATAAAAATCCTTAAAAATGATACAATGTAGTTATCCATTTAATAAAAACTATCTAAAGAACTAACTCCAAAATAATAAATACCTGCAACTTGCAAACAAATCCTTTTATACCCTAAAACATCATTACATTTATTTAATAGAAATATATATTATTACAATAATAACATTATTATTATTATTAAGTACCCAACCGTTAAAAATAGAAAAAGAAAGTTTAAACTAGAAAAAATATTAAAAATATACAAACATTAGCTGCGTTAGATAAAATACCAAAATATTTACACCCGAATAAGGTAAGTGAAATGTGTATGTGTGTGAGTGTTTGGTCCAAATATTTTATTGTAATTATTACTCTTTCTTTTGAAACAAAATCAATTACAATAAAAAATGTAGACTCATTTGTGCGAACAAAGAATTTTGGGGAAAAATGGCGTTTTTCTAAGCTACGATAGATGATAGATAGGGCGTTGTCACATGGGTGCAAAAGGCGAATTTTAAGGGCAGTTATCGACTTTGAACCCTCAAATCTAGCAAAACTACACTCAAATATTTATAATACCCCAACATATTATTGACCCACGCAATAAAAAAGTCTCCCTTCATTAAATATTTGTGACTAAAACGCACAGCATTTATTTTCCACGTCACAATTCTAATCTAATTTCTTTCTAAGGGGATAGTCTAGGGACCCTAGTTTCTAGCCAGGGTTAATTTGATTATAATATTGGATGGTTCAATAGTATATTGGTCCTGTTATTTTATCCTAAGAAATTAATAAAAAGTTAAAAAGAATATATAAATACACTGGTTTATAATACATATATAAATAATCATATTTAATAAAATATTTTCAGAAAATGGAGGGATAAATCAATTAAAATTTAATACTCTTTTCTTTCGTTGTAAGACGAACATCATAAAAAAATACTGTCATATAAAAAACAATTTCGAAACAACTAGGCCACTAAATACAGCAACAATTCCTTCTTCAACAACAAGAAATTGCAAGAGTATTTACTGGCCTTCAAATGATGGCAGTAACATAATAAATGTTAATCAAGTCTTAAAGTATTCTTGAATGTCAAGATTGAAATGCGATTTCGGCAGAGGCTAAGAAACCTACTTTAAAAATTTACTTATAAAATGCCATAACGGTCGATCCAAGCGTTTTCCTAAAGCGATCGTCGATAACTGAGCGTGAGGATTAGACATAGGGCTGGTACGACAGTTCAGGAAAGGGATAGGGACTCATATAAGTACAGATAGTGTTCTTTTATCGTATAGCTACTATATGGACGATTAAATTTATTGATAATCGGCTTTTCATCCGATCGTCTGAATAGAAAACTTCTGGACTTGCAGAGATGGTCTCAGAGAACGAGAAATTTCCTTAGTTTTTGTACAATTTAGGAACCTAGCTGCCAATTTGAAACCGTAATTTTAGAATAGTTCGGCCACTTTTCACAAGATAAACAAGTTAAGATTACTATTTTAAGTTATACCTTTGTATAAACATGAAAAATATATATACAAATAAGCCCACAGAATAGATTTCTTTCTTACACTGTAACACTTATGTTATTACATATAGCTACACACAGAAGTCTGAATAAATAATCTCCTAGCAGTATTACTTCATTTCTCAAAACTCGAACAAACGGCATCCATTTCTATATTTGTAAAATTTGCTCACCCTGGATAAAAGATTATTGTTACATTTCCCCAATTTGTGCTTTTTGATGAATAAGTCCGTTTCAAGGACCATTTTATTGTAGGGTTGGCAAGTTTTTCCGCTGTGCTTTGAACATTTCTGATTAAAATCAACTTTAGCCAATGCTTTTGTTTCAAAATCTATTGTTTTATATGTTATTCACAAGTAAAGTTCTTCATTGTACACAATACTGTCAGTTTTAAAATTTAATAATAACGCTTTTATAGTTATTATGGTATCAAGGATGTTGTAAAAACAATAACGCTTAAAGTCGACAGAGACCCTTGGTTTGTTCGTCGACCGTGGGCGTTATTGTTCTTTTAACTCCAAAGATGCCTTCAACGTTTAATGTCCAACTAATTTATTATTTTTACACAATTTTAAATGTATTTTACATTTTTTGTTCATAATAAGATTGACAGACAACAATCTATTTGTTTTGAACACCATAAGTAAGTAATGCGATGTCCTTTTTGTCAATAAATACAGTTTGTCTATTTATTAAAACATGGCTAACTCCCCATCCCTCATATTCTGTAATTCAGTGGTTAATTTTTAACCAGTTGCTAAATATTTTCTCCAATTAAAACATCACTTGTAATGTTTGTTTTAATTTGACAAAAAATTAAGCGACTGGTTACAAAAAACACTGAGTTACAGAATAGGGAGGGTACTGTATCACGTTTGTCAAAATGACCGAAGAATTACCTGAAAAGAAGTTGTTAAAGCTGCAAAAGCTTAAAATTCTAATTTCTCAAAAAATTCGAGAAGATTATGAAAATATTGCACTAGGGCGTTATTTGTTGTTATTTCCATAATAATGAACTAGTTGGACATTAATTTTATAATAATAGAAAATTACTAAATCAGATTTTATAAAATTTGTTACATTACTACAGCACTAAAAATGGTTTAAACCAGTTTTAAGCAAGGTTGGCCTGATTTAAATCACGATTCAAATCAACTGATTTTTTTAATAAAAATCTTTGATTTTTATCAAAGATAAAAAATTATAATAATTATAACAAAAAATTAATTATTTTCTCCGAAACAATTAATAATGACTGAAATGTATTGTGTCATTTTAATTCTCATATAACAGAAGGAAAATATAAGATTTTAAATATGTAACTAAAAGTAAAAATTCTTTGTTATTCTTCCTAGTTTTATCCACACAAATCGTTTTGGGTTTATTACAGCTTCATTTTCGTTTACGAAATAACATATTCATATTGCTTTTTAAAACAATTATAAAGTGCAGTAATACTCACATCAATCATTTTTGATTTTTTTTAAATAAACCATGATATTTGCCAACCCTAGTTTTAATCCCTGCCCGTGCCGATTGTTTTGGTTTTGACATCTTTGTCGGTGTGAAAAGTAGCAAAACCTACCCTAGTGGAACACAAACCTTCCTCCGCTGCGACCGATCTCTGCAGTTCCGCGCAGCTTACATGGTGCTGTTGTCCCACTCCAGCTGGCTGACGTTCTGGTAGTCGTGGCGGCGGCGCGAGCGCTGGGTGCGGCCGCGCTCCTCCTCCTCGTCGGAGGAGTCGCCCACGTGCAGCTCGCCGTCGCCGGCCTCGTCGTCCGAACTCGACGAGTCCGAGTCTGAGTGCTCCGAGTCGGTGAACTCTGCGCCGGTGTGCAGCTTGCGCTCTGCGTTCTATGCAAAGTCATTTGGTTTTTAACCAATACACATACGGGATTTACTTAACAGAGTTTTTACTTAAAGGTTCTTGTTTTGGTAACATGTTTTACTTGCATCTTAGTGACACATGTTGTCAGGATATAGTGATGATATAGTTGGAGCGCGCTAAAATATCTTTTTTTTTTCCAATTTCAAAGAAAATTAATGTACGATAAAAATAATTTCTCAAATAAAGATCAATGTAATATTTTATTCGTTAAATCAGTTAATTATGTGTCATTAAAATAAATATTTTTGGCAAATACAACTACAAATGAGATATTTTGGGTTTTTACCTTATACTTTGTATGTCATATTAGCAGAACATTTATTAACACTTGTAACTAGCAGAAAGTGGAATAAAAAAGAACGAGAAATACACAAAATTATAAGACCTGTCATCACAAAAAGCAAAACTTAAACCCGAATAAAGAAAACAAATTGGCCATAAATGATGAAACAATAATTTCTTTTTCACGGCATGCAAAGAAAGCTCTACTTTCTTCTCGCGAAGTAGTGAGGAAAATTCCCACTCTGGAAAGGAAATGTGAAGTGTTTCCAGCAGTAAAAGATGGATATTATTATGGAATGAAATATTATTTAATAATGATATTATTTATGGCAATTATGTCTTGTTCCTTTCTTTTTTCACATTATTTCACAATTTGATAAGTTGAACTTGAATTGGAATATTGCACTGCTAAACGTGAAAATTTATATAATATAATTATCGTGATACTGCACCTTTTCGTCCGAATAAATTCGAGCTCGAATAGTAAACAGGCATGCTTTCCTTTCTATAAATAGTTTGACAAAAACTATTTTGTCACTGTTTGATAAGAAAACTGATTTTCGTCGTTTGATATTTGTAATTCTTATTAAATGCAACTGAAATAAATTAAAAATGAGTAGTACAAGCAGTGGTACTATAGAAAATTAGATTTATTTCATATACAGGATTTACGAAAGCTAAAATTGTATGTCTCGTCCACTTCACTTTCTCCTTCTCTTCCACTTTTCTTTATTACATTTGTCACAACAGAAACAGTAATATTTATTTAGAAAAATAAAAAACGTATCAAACAAATTTCCAAACAATAAAGTGAAGTTTCTTTCAGTAGTGTGTTGAATAAAATTACCCGTTGCTTTTAGAAGTTAAAATTTTATATAAAAATAAAAATATAGTGTATTTTCCGTAATTTAGTGATCAAAAACAACAATTATTATATCATTTTACCCATAAATATCTCAATTCTGTTGAATGTTTACATTATCATTTTTAATGGTTTCATGTAGTTACTGAAGATTTTGTTGCTACTTTTTGTTTATTTGCCGTATATACAGGGTATCCTCACTGGTCTTCTACAAGATTGTCTTTATAACATTTTATTATATGTTTAATAGTAAAGAAATTATTTGAGGTAGCTGTATTTAGCGCAAATTTAATAAATAAAGAACCTGCCATCTTACCTCCATGGGGTTAACAGTGATAGTCAACGCCGAGTCATCCCACGCCATCTCCGTCTCATGGCCCTCGTTGTCCACGTTGCTCCTCTGGTGCGCGGCGCGGATGCGCACCACGCCGAGCACGATCATGAACAGCAGGAAGCCGACGCACACCACGACGATGATGGTGACGGCGTGCCCGCCTCCAGACGCGAGTAGCGCTCCGCCCGCCGCCGGGTGCTGCTCTAGCAGCGAGGACTGGTACTCCACGGCTGGTTTGGGCTCTACCATGTGGCGGTTGATGGTTGCGTGGGCTACTGGTTCGCGTGGTTGGGGGTGGATTACTGTCAGCTGGGGGAGTAACATAAGTGTGTTTAATTGTTACATGTTCAAACTGGGCAAAGTTATCACAAATTCTTTTCCTAAAGAAGTACTGAAAACTTAACGGCGCTTATAAAACCGAGAGATGTTGCGGCCATGTTTTAACTCGCAATTAACGTTTGTAAATCATGTCATATTTGTTTTTAAGCCTTAAACTCTCAGTATTTCTTCTTCAGGCAAAAAATTTGTGGTAACTTGGCGTTAAATGCCTCGGTGCAAAGCTAAAAGTAGATGGCAGTTGCTTAAGTAAGCTTCACACGATGAAAATTAAGTTAAGAAAAATTACAAAAATCTTATGCTGTGTAAATAAGGTTTTGAAAATTGAAAAGAAAATTGATATTATACATCGTAAATAAATATTAATAATATCCAAAATCCAATTTAAAATGGATTGTGCTGTTTTGTACATAGAAACTGTGAAAAGAAGAATAATTTATAGTTTTGTTGTAACTGTTATTTTAAGAAACAACGAACAATATAAAAAGAAAAATTAATAAAAATGATGGATTCAGTCTAAAAACCTGCATTGTGTTCATTGTTCAATTATAGTAGGAAACAACACATACAATAAACACAAAATTAAAACTAAAACTTAAAATCGTAGCTGAGAACGAGCTTTTATTTTATATGAGCGGAATTGAGAACCGGTTTCTAGGACATAAAAATTTTGACAGACGTAAAAATTGTTCCCCAGGGAAATTATATACAACCAGAACTCCCAAGGGAATTTCCAGTAAAATTTAATAAAAACAGATTTTAATTTAAAGTTATTATTTTAAAACTAAAATAATATGAAGTGCATGACCATTTTCTAAAACCCAGTCTAATATTTTACTTGTATATATGTAAACTAATGTAAATTTTTTTATGAATTCGACAATTGTTCTTTTTGCCGAACGACCCATCTCTAATTTAATAATTTATACGAATTTATAATTACTTTAAAAATTATTTGATTATTTATTCAACATTACTAACAATTAGTTAAAGTGAATTTATGGAGGAAGTAAAAATATTTACATTTCTTATAAAAAATGATAAAAATTAGTTTCTATATACTATACTTTAGAATGTGAATAAAATGATGTGTCTTACCGTTTGAACGTATTCATTGCTGGTAAACCGTCCATTGAGTTCAGAGCAGGTGAGTTTGAAAACTCTGTTTAAGTAGTACGCAGGTTTTCTATTCGTGTACACAATCTGTCTTAATACTTGTTGGTAATTGTAGACCATATCAGACCCGGAAATACTGACTCCATCTTTGGAAACTCGCGCAGACATTCCCAATCTCTTCAACAGTTGTTCTGGAGCAGTGAGAGTTTCATGATCCGGGTTCAAATTCGGGTAGATTGTCAAAGCACACCAATCCAGTTTTTGCTCTCCTGAAAGTAAAAATAACAGTTTTAAATCAAACATTCTTAAATAAACTACAGAACGAAATTTGTGCACAATTTTCAGATTGCCAATAATAATTTGTAAGTTTCAAATATAACTAGCTATAATTTGTTTTTAAATAAAAATAAATATTCCTTCACAATCTAAACTAAAGTTCCTGTACTTTGTTCTCGTTAAGAGTAAAGGCTAGTATATGAATTATGATTCCAGTTTTGTGATTGGTTAAAAAGCAAACTAAAGTTTACAAACGGAAAATTTTAACTATAGTAGTAAGTAATTTCAAGTGGACAGAAATTAATGACAGTGAACATTTATCAAACGCTTCTTTCTTCTGGTGAAGAGCATTTGAAAAATTTCGTTTCATTATCCTTAAAACTAGGTTACAAAGGTGTAACTCTTCAATAATTTAAATTGCGCGTCAATCAAAATTTCTTGTGTGTGTGTGTGTGGAAACCGGCTTGATTTGACGCGACATTTACTCTTATCTTAACATGAACAGACTATACATTAATTTAAAAATTATCATTATTCAATGTAAATTTAAAATAATTCTATGTGGGAAAGAATCGTATGAACCAAATTAATTTAAATATTACTGGAATAGTAGTATCTATTATTTTTTTTGCAAAATAGTTGTCAGAAATATGCCGTGCGTAGCATTTTATGCAAGTAATGGACAAATGTTGGCGTTTAAAATCATTTATTTAAAAAAAAAATCAAATAAAATCATGATTCTTTTGATATTTTTTAATTATTAAAGATACGTATATGTTACTACTTTTTTTGTTGTTTTAAAAGCAATATAAATATTTTATTGCACGAAAACGAAATCTATTAATAAAACCGAAAAAGCGCAGCAATTGGTGTTCTTTTTCAAATATTAAAATCTAAACTAAAAATGATTCATCTGAATAAAACTAGGATAAGTAACAAAGAACTATTACTTTTTGTTACACATTATGTACCTATTTTTTCTTGTTGTATTACAATTAAAATAATAAAATAACATTCAAGTTTGAGATATTATTAAATATAGAACATATTTTGGTTGTTTTTAATAGTTTTGTAGCAAATAAAAGCAACTTTATTATAATTTCTACTTTTTATCTTTGATACAAATCAATAATTTTTATTTAAAAAATCAGTTGATTTAAATCAAACAATTTAAAAGTTAAGTTGATTGTTACCTGTGATATGTATGTCGGCAAGAACCCGCACGCCTAGCCGGAAGTCCTCGTACTTCCTGGCCATATTGCCGGTTCCGTTGAGGATAATGGAGGGAGTTTGTGGCCTGAGAACCATAACGTAAGCTTGCGCGTCGGGTACTTTCACGTTTTTGCCATTATCGCACGTTACAGTTGTTGTGAGACGTAAGTTTCGTCTGCCCGGAGTAGGGAATTCCCGACTATTTGCATAACCGATTTTACGGACCAGAGTTTCCAAGTTGGTTTTGTTGTCTCCCTCAACAGTTACTTCAGTGAGGTCGGAGTTGGTTAGTAGTTCCATGCCAGGTTGCAGAAGCTCCATAGCTGGTACCTAAAAAGGGTTGTTAAATTCAATCGCAAGAATTAACCATTTAAGCAACATCTCCGCAATTTTAAAATTCGAATAATTCGGCTTGGATTTCTGTCATGATTTTTTTACTAAAGCTACAGCCGAATAAGATGGTCAAATGTGCATCCAAAGAAGTTTGCTAAAAAGTAGAGCATCTAAATATATACTTGCTAGGGCTCGTATATTGGGTATTTGATATGGACGTGGTTTTTTTTAACCAGAACTCATTGTTTGGGCCAAATTCGAGACCGCAACGGTCATAATTTTTTCTTAGAGACAATTTCGTAAATTTTATCTTAAAATGGATTTATTATTAAAAGTTAAAATAAAATATAGTTAAACCTTATTTTCTGAGAAAAAGAAAAGAGAAATTATATTTTTGTATATCGCTATTGTTCATATTTATCTCATTAACAAATTCGTTATATGATTTCTTAATTTAACTCTACTGGTGCGTGCTAATTTTTAAAATCAAAAGCAAAATAATGAATTTTTTGACATTAGAGAGAATTTTAATTTACTACATTTTGCTTCTTCTTTACTTGCCTCAATATACGCCTTTGGTACAACTAACATTAATTACTTCCTTAATTTTATTTATTGAATCAAAAACAAAGTGATGAAATAACAAAAATTTATCTGGGCGACTGTAATTTAATTCTGTCCCAAAAACAGTGAAGCGTACAAGAAAATTTGCCTTCGTTTAACAAAATTCTCAAGGGCTTCATACTAATAGTGACCAACGTTGCATTCTTTCGGTAGTTTTTCTTTCCTTGTCACAGGAAATCAACGAAAAATATTACAGAATTTGTTGCAATCAAAGAAATGATTTGACTAATTTTAGGGTTTTTTTTTTACAATAATAATAAATTAAAATATTATTGACTTTGTAAATACTTTCAGTAATTTTGACACAAGGTGTGGAATTAATGTAAAATATGATTTGTATGTTGTAATGTAATCAAATAAAATATTACAAGAGCCTTAATTAATATAATGTAATTAAATTTTTAATAATAGACACATGATAATAGCAAAAAACTGTTTTCCCATGTTGATTCTCTATGTCAAGGTTTATAGTATTTTCAATTCACTCTGAATATTATTTTATAAATAATAAAAAGTACTTGAAATAAAAATTGGAGAATGTTTTTTTTTGTATTTCGCGTTATGAAAATTTGAATTCTGTTTATTATTTGAGCGAGATTGTTTGTTGAAAAAACGGTAGAGTTTTATTTGAGTTTTTCGTGAACATCTCAGGAATTGAAAGCTCTATATTGTGACCCAGTTTAGTTGTTAAGTGTTTCTGCTTTGTCAAGACATTTGTTCCGTTTTTGTCTTTAAAATAAAAAGTACTTACTTGCAAGCTTTCCTTGCACTGGTGTAGACAACTGAGAACTTCCGGTTTTTCGGTCTGTCCAACCAGGACACTCAACCCGGCGAGATAACCCTTCAAGTGATGTTTCATCTTGTTATCAGACCCTTGCCAGCAGGCCCCGACGGTAAGGGTTGTGTTGATGCCCTTAGTTGGGTGTAATGGCCAGTCATCGATGACTTCTGGGTTTTTCTTTTCAGTGTGGAACAGCTGTCCGTCTAAGTAAAGCTGTACGTCTGGGAAACGAACTGAAACGGCATAGTGATGCCACTGATCATCGCAGACTTGTGGCAGCTTCCAACGCCATTCCGCGGGCCGGAAGATGTTTAGATCGCCTTCCGAGAAATCTCTCCGCAAGAGAAGAATCAGCCGGCAATTGCGAACGAAAAGAGCGTAGTGATGACGGTTCATCTCTGTGGGAAACAAAATAAATCACTGGATCAATTTCTTTTTATTCTTTCAATATATCACCACATGTATTTTCTCTATTACGTTCTTTGTTGCCAAAGGTAAAAACATTATAAGAGAAATAAGTCCAAATATTTCGATTCCCTTTCAAACATAACATAACCGTTTGATAAATTCCAAGACTCAATAAACGTTTTCTCATCTCATAAAATGCTACAATCATAATCTCACAGAATGTGTTGAGGGATAAAGTGAAATCTTTTCAGCATTTCATCTTTCGTAAATATGTTTTAGCCACAACAAAATGTCAATTTTAAATTATCAACTATTTCGAACGAACTATGTAAAATAGCAAATCCTAAATTAAAGTAAAACAAAATATGACGTTCATACAACTTGTAATACGACAGTTAATAATAATGTGAAATTGACATTGCTGTCAAATTTGTAATTAATCACGAATATGACAAATCCCATGTTGCACGTTGAAGTAAATTTACAGTATATTATGTATATGTAAATTTAATCTATGTTATTTCAGCCAAGTTTTGTTCTTCCACTTTAAAATACTGTCACAATAAAAATTAGAAATTCTGCAAATAAAGAAAAATCTTATAAAAAATATAACAGATACGAAATAAGATTTATTGGTTAACACTTAAAGAGAACGTATTGCTATATATTTCTCGTTTCACTAATCTTTCTTTTCTGATGAACTTGCCTACGTCACGTACCCCACATAATATTTAAAAAACCATTTTTCTCACGAACAAAAATTATATTTTTGTTAAGTAAAAAGAAAAACAAAAATATGTGTAGGAGCCCCCTAAATATTAAATGTTTTTCTAAAAGAACAGACTAAAATAAAAATATTAGTGAAAACGTAACTGAAAAATAATCATGGTAAACGAGATATCTATTTTTAAATTGAAAATTTTGACTTGTGACGTGATGTGTCTTTGTCAATGTTAGTTGGATATGATATTGGTTATTTTCATATTCGTATAGCCAAAATATGTTTATATATAAATTCATATGTATATGAATGAAAAAATTATTATTAGGCATAAAATTAATTTTCGGAATAATAACCAAACCGCATGCATGTCCCCTTCCGCAAGTTTTAAGAACTGCGGACAAGCGATTGTCTTTTTTAAATCAGGCAACCAATGAAATTGCTAAAGGCAGATGACATCACAGACCATCGCATCAAACTTTAATCTCTAATAGTTCGCGAACGAAATAATATTTAAATCACTAATACTCATTAATTCTAGATTTTCATATTGTTCTGCAAAATTGTAATATTTCGACAATGGTTTAGGACACTACTGTGATCAACTTCAAAACTATTTCTGAAAGTCTGTACTATCCACAAATAAAACAACAATATTTTAAATGTAATAAAGAAACAATTGAAACTTCAACAAGCACAACCTCTCGAGGTTAAGCGACGTCCGTAAGAAGGAAATAGATGTTATCACTTCATTACAGTTGATTTGTGACAAAAAGAACGGTCACAATAAGTGAATTATCTGATGTAATGAAATAATTTGTGTATAAAAAAGGCACCAAACAACGCGTTTTAATTGTCTAAAATCGTTGATTGAAAAATATATAGATAGGCAAGCCTGTATATTTTTGCGTACATCGGTTTTGGAATTCGATTCGACAGAGCCATCTAGTTCGAGGTTCCATTAACTACTTTGTGGAATTAAACAAGCAAAATATCAGATAAATAAAAATGGTTTACCTATTTACTGATTTTTTTTTGTATATATTGATATAGTTCTTTCAATAATTCATTGGTATATTTTATAATAGAACTAATTTGTATTATTAATTATTTGACGTTTGCTCTATTTTTGTATTTGACAGAAACGCCTGATATTACCTCTAAAGGCAACCAAACGCACAGTTATGTAGATGAAACGAATTTTCTCATAAGCTTGCCTATCTGTATATTTTTCAATCAACGCTAAAATCTACAAATTAAAACATCTCTAACTCACTATGATCATCAGCCGAACAAAGAATATGTTCCTTGACATGTTTATCCTGCCCAGCATGTTGTCCATGTCTCATCCACGTAGAGATAGTAAACACCGCAGCGAGATTATGATCCAGCACATGTGTGGGAACAGTCACAGCTGTGCTAGACCCATCGAACTCGAACATCTGGTCGGATTCGTGCCCTTCATCAGAGACCAGTGGCTTTGTCCACTCCGCTCCAAGACCTGGGGACGGGAGCAAGTCGATGGCATCGGGGGAGGCTCCACATAACTTGCGCTGGGATTGCACTGAGTAGGTGTCCCTGTCGCAACCTTTGCCGATGTGTCTACGGAAGGTTTTTATGTTTATAAGGAAAATGTAGGCGTAAATGTGATCAATAATTTATATGACGTCAGATAAATAAACGACAAGTGTAAAAGATCTATCGCGCTCTAGGGAAACAAAATATTATGTGTGTAAAACGCACGTATTCAACAGAAACTTGTCATTTTCAATTAACAAGGCAAAATTTAAAAATATATTTTATAGATGTCACATACATTCTCATTTTGCAAATAACTTTACTGTCACAAGTACTTAAATAATATGCAAATAAAATTATTTCTGAATTATACGTTTGTACAAATATTACCATAATTCGAATTAATGTTTTATTCTGAAATATAACGCGAAAATGTAAAGCGAAAATTATTTTACTAACTCCATTAATTCAATTTATAGTTAAAACTAATTTTATGAAAAAAAATATACAGTAAAACCCAAAACTGAAATCATTACCGAATTAGAACGATAGCAAAATCTGAAACCTTTTTAGGGAAATAGTAAACTAAAATCCATTTCTTCTGAAAAAACTAAAACTGAAATTGTTTATTTAAATAGTTACCTTTTTAAAAAAGCTATTAATGGGGTTCTAAACCATTTGTTCTTTATTTTTTCAGAAATAACAGAATGAAATAAACGTAGTAGTGAAAACCCGACTGAAAAATATGTCGTGCTAAACGAGATATCAATATTTAAAGTGAAAATATTGGCCTTTTACGTCATCTATCTTTGTCAGATACAACTTATAGTTGTACAGGGTATTAGTTATTTTATTATTTGTATAGCTAAAATATGTTTATATATAAATTTGTAAGAATATATTAGGCATAAATAAAATTTATTTTTCGTAACAAAAACAAGAAAATACAGTAACATTTTGACACTGCCAGCCCACATGCATGTCTCCTTTCCGCAAGTTTAAGAAATACGGACGCGCGGTAGTCTTTTTAAAATCAGACAACCAAAGAAATTGTTAAAGACAGATGACATCACAGGCATCGCAACAAAATTTAATCTCATATAGCTCGCGAGCGAAATAATATTTAAATAAAATATTTTCACTTTAAATGGCAATATTTCGACAATGGTTTAGGACCCTATTTAAATGATGGCGGATCTTAAATATAGTATTTATGATATTATGTGAGAAAGAAGGAATGTGAAATACCTTGTGGCAAGATCAACGCGGGTGCGTAAAGATTTGACGACGCAAGGAACGTCGCACAATTCCAGACTAGCAGAGGGGAACAGGTCCTGTCTCCCAGTTCCTGGAGCATAGTCTACGCGTTCTGGAAGACCTCTCCAGCCCAATCTGCAGACGCGATTTACCTGGAAAATCCATAAACGTTTCCATTTTGTGGCGCAGACATGTCAAATATCTAAAAGCTTTTCCGGATGTTAATAAAAAATTCAATATTCATTACCTGACGATAGAAAGAAATTCAAAGAAAATTCATCATATAAAACGTTAGTTACAATGACGCGAAAGGTCATGAGATTATTATCATTGTTAGTTGTTTAGTTGTGATCCTAATATTAATTAATCTTTTTATATATGATAATTAATTAAAATTTTATTACGCGACATTGACATTCAGGCAATTTCAAAACAAATTTCCTTTTATTAAATGCGTTTTTGCTGTTGAATAACGTTCCTTAAATGTTGTTTACGAAACCTGATGACAAAAAAATAGCTTAATAATCTCTTTCCTGATAAAAAAGAGGAAAACATCCATTATGGGATGGCCAAATTTTTTAAAACTAAAACTATTATAAAACCATTTTATGATGCAGGCTTTTTATTTAAGCTACCTTTCCACCTTTTACATAGTCACAGTATTAAGCTTTTGTCTTTGACATCAATTTCGACAATTTCCAGCTCTTAACATCATCGTAGCCATAATCATTGTTCAGATAAAGTTTCGTCCGCAAGTATATAAAATAAAGTTATAAATATGTTTCAAGAGCTCTAAAAATTGTATGATTATTAAATCATATTAGTAATTATCGTAATTACTAACTGGAAAAATAATTGCAGTATGTTGAAATAAAACTGCAAAATACAGTTTTCATAAATTATATTTTTTTATGGTGAGCGAGCCAAAACAAAATAGGTGAAAGTCTCAGTTCTTATTTTGATTGCTGTTCTACTGTCGTTGTGATTACGTTTTCATTTTCTTTGGAAATATTTTTTTTGTTCATTGTTCAATAAATAATCTATCAGTCTTTTAAATACTATTTTCTTTATTGTACGCGCCCAACAACGATGTAGCCGATGCTTATACATTAATAATATTTCCACTGCTGCAACAATTATTCTTTTCTCCAGTACCGAAGATATATTTTTTGTTTTCTATTGTTCATATCAATAACAAAATTAACAGATGACAGTTCTAGACATCAGCACATTATTTAGAACATATTGCATCCGTCAAATATCTCAATAAAACAACGACTATGACTATGATAAAAGTTTAGAACTTGCATACTTTTAATATTTTAAATAGCTTCCAAATAATAATAATAATAAAAAAAACATAAATGATACTCAAAACTTGAATGATTAAACAAATTTGTTAAATTTATTAAAGCTATAGTCATTGGCCCGTATTACGAGTTCACTTTTATAATAAAATCGCGATTTTAACGCTCAATTTTACATCAAAATCTTTTGTAAAAATGAACGTTAAAATCGCGATTTTATTATAAAAGTGAACTAGCTCACTTTTATAATAATATCGTGATTTTAACTTTCAATTTTACATAAGATTATAATGTAAAAGTGGGCGTTAAAATCGCGATTTTATTATAAAAGTGAGCTCGTAATACGAGCCAACGAATTTCTTTGTTAACTTCACTTCGCTTACGGCGGAGGAATAGTGGGAGAAGCATGAACTTCTCCCACTCATTTTACTTCTCCCACAGTTAGAGAAACACTCACTTCTCCAACTAAAAACAGTGGGAGAAGTAGGCACTTCTATCATATGCGTAAAGAAAATAATATTCGCATACATATTTTCAGTGTGTCTAATTATTGTTTTGGAAATTCTTTGTCCATTTTCGTCATAAATCGAGTACTGCGCGCCAGTGACAAAGATCTAAATAAAACTTAATTAAGTAGTGAGTTATGAACATATTTATCCAAGATAAATAGATCCCGAGATTTTGTTTTGGTACACCGGGATGTACACTTCAAAATCGGGACAATCCCAGTTTTCCAGGATCTGAAGTTACGTCTTAAACTAAAACTACGATTATGTTAAGAGGTGTAAAGGTATCTTTACCTTAATAGTGACCATAACAGGCAAGCTTTGCCTCATCCCGCAGTCGTAGGCAACCACGGAGAGGATATGATTGTGGGACCTTTCATAGTCGAGCGGTTCGGTGTTCTTGATGGCTCCTTCTGCATCGATCACAAACGGTTGATCCGCCGTCAAGATCTCATATTTGCAGACATCCCCGAACTTGGGCGTGCAATCCCTGTCCGTGGCTTCAACTCGTACGATTTCATTATAGAGGCGGCCTTCATCGACTTGTCGGACGTAGCTGGGCTCCGAAAAAGCCGGCGCGTATTCGTTAACGTCGGAAACAGTGATGTGGACAGTCGCACTGGAAATTAATAACTTTTTACAGAGAAGAAGTAATGAAAATGTTAATTAAATTGTGAAGAATTTAATTATCTTTTTTGGATTGACGGTAGCGCGGTCAAGCTTGATTCAGATAGGATTAATATTATCCGCGCGACGAAGTAACTATGACATACGTATCCGTTTCATGAGCAATTCGTATTCAGTTACAACATAATTTTTAATTGGTGGCAACGGGTTACCCTAATCTAATGTAATCAGCATTATATTGAATGTGAACATGTTCAAATATAATTTCTTTCACGTTTTTGAAATTACATTGCCTTTTAAATGACCTGCACATTTGGATATGAATTAAATTATACAGGTACTTTTGCAGTAAAACAAAAAATTGTTTGTCTACAAAAAATGTTATATAAAAGTCAAATTTAATATTTCTTTATGGGAGAATAAACAGATAAAATACACAGTTATTTGTTTGCAGATTCCAAGAAAAATGTTGGTATAGAAATCGGAAATATGTTAAGAGATTTATTCTTTATAAGAGAAATCTTGCTGAATAGGCGAAATTTTCTTTGAAAAGTTGTAGCAGCAAATGTATGAATCTCTGTAGGTTTGAACTTTTTAGCTATCGCTCTTAGATGTGTAATCTGAATTGGATGTACTGTATTGTTATGCAAATTTCTTAATTTAAAGCAGTTTATCTACATAATAAAGTCACAAAATCAATTTCAGCGCTTAGTTAAGCTCCCAGGCTTAAAGTATCACGGAATTAAATCCATTTTTGCGTGTAATAAGTATGTTTTCATGTATTCGGGTGTGGCACTCCCAGGCTATAACTCTTAACTATAAAACACTCTAAATTAAGGTATTTTTACTTTATTTTACTTCTACTTCATCCATATTTATACAAGCTTTCTTTATTACCGACTACTACATATCAGGGAGGTAATGTACAGAAGAATTGGCCTGATTAATCAACTGTTTTTTTTTTTAAATAAAAAACAATATTTTTCTTCAAACGTCATATAAATGACATCTTCTGTGACGTGATTAACTAGGTTCACAAGGTTGAAGTTTAATTCTATGCCGCCGGAGTAAAACTAAAATAAGAAAGTATTCATAGAAACTATGTAGAATCAGAGAAATAAATTGTACAATAGAAACCTGTAATATCGCCCTAAATGTCATTATAAAATTAGATAATCTTATAAAAAAAAATAAAACTAAAAACTATCAACAATTGAGAGATTTACATTAAAAACCTACGAATTAAACGTCAAGTAATAATTATTTTTTTAAATATCTATGTTTAAAGAAAAATTTCCTACATTTTTCGGTTCTATTACAGATTCGTTTTTGTTTATGAAATAAAATATTTATATTACTTTCAAAACAATTTAAAAAGTAGAGTAATACGAATAGATTTCTTTAAAAATTAAAAATAAAATCATGATTTATTTGATTTATTCTTTAAAACTGTGATTATTTTTATTTTTTAATAAATCATGATTTTTGCTAATCCTGTCACAAATTAAGATCTTAGCAATATATTTGATTTATTTTTAGTCAGTCTGTAGGTCTGTATGTCTGGATGTATGTGTATAGAACAAGTCAAATAAAAAAAATTAATGAACTTAATATTTAAGATCAGAAGGTGAGTCTTCCTCAGGTAGTGAAAGACAAAAACAAAAATGTGTCAGCAAGTAAAAAATACCGATCCATGTAAAATTCAAACAAAGTGTTATTAAAATAGTTTTAACAAAAACAAAAACCAATCGTATAGAGGCATAAACACTTCAATAGAGGATCATCAAATCTGATTTACAACATTGTAACAGACAACTAAACTAAAAATTCCTGTAAGCCTCAAATTAAATGGCAATCAATTATTTAGGTATTTCGCAATGAACTTCAAACCAAATTAATTCTGAATGAAAAACTGTTTTGAAAATAAGTTTGACCGTATAAAAATGTGCATAAATATTAAAGGAGAAATATTGAAAAACAAAAAAATCAGTGTTTTAAACACTTTTCAGAAACTTTTAGTAGCAATCCTCATATGTCTTTTTGAAATACAGAACTCTGATTTTTTCTTTCAATTCAAGCAAACTTCCATCAACTTCGATGAGTCTACACGTAGGCCCAAAGCAGTAAAACGCTATCGCACATCATATTCAGACAGTTTTCAAATATCTTCACAGCAGTCAAGCTCCTTTTTTGTAAGATAGATATGAGGAATAAAAAAAGAAGTGTGTGATAAATTGAAGGTGAAATTTAAGTCATGGAGTAAAGTAGCAAAATTTACATGTGTTAGAATTTTCCTATGTGAATAAATTCCTTCACATTTTCTTATAATCAATTATTCATGTTCGCAAGTACCTCGAGCAACTTTTATCCAATTTGTTTCTGTCTACAACTCCTACAAACTCAGTACTACAGTATTACTCAAACATATAAACTCTGTAAATTTTTAAACTTTGAGCTTTTTTGCCGATAAGTAATATTGTTCTGCAACTTTCGCAAATCTAGAGGGAAACTTTAACAATTTTCTTCAATCTTTTTAGGACGCAGCAATATGTTAAAAGAAACCTGTTTTGTAATTTATAGGGTCATATTGTTTTCACTCACTGCTTTTGTAAATATTAAAAGAACAACACAAACATTTATAACATCATTTTAACGAAAACTGATACAGAATGCGAAATTAGAGTGATCATTCTTATTGACTTTGTCAGTATAATACTGATTTTCAGACCCTTATACTGATTTGAAAAATATTTTGTACTTAATGTATTGATTTTCGATTTTTTACAATTATTTTTACGTTAACTAAAATTTCTGTCATCTACATATCGAGTCCACTAATAAAACAATCGATTTCACGTTTGTCTAATGACTTAGTAACATTGTTTGCTCAAATAATAATTTTCAGATCTTGTACTGATTTCATTGATAAAATAAATTATCATTCTATGCGAAATCAAGATGAACTATCGAAATAATAGAAGCATTATTTTGATATTCTTTTCGCTTCACTTATATTCAAAGTGAAGTGAATAGAACTGATAGATTTGAGAAGTAAAAAGATCGACAATGAGGCATTCCGATGATATGGAATTTACGCAAAATAATAACTTTATTCTATAGTTTATAAGATCGTATAATAAGGAAATATAAAATATCTTTAGTAAAAGTTTTCATTCATAATTTAATTTTAGAAAATTGAAATCTAAAAGCGTCCTTGAAAACTGTGACGTAGTTTGCTACGTTTTGCTCATTTCATGTTAAATATATGCAGTTATAAATACATAGATGGCGTTAGTAACTAACAGCGCGTGTATTTTGTATTTGACATTTCATTCATTTGTTTCTGTGATATTTCTGATATTTAACCATGTTTTCTTGTTTAAAAATAAATGGCCATTTATGAACAAGTGAATGTAGGCGGTGAAATTCGTAACAAATGTCAATTCGCACTAACACATCGTAATAGCGACAAGACAGAAAATTTTAATTTCGATTTTTTTTAATTCTCGCTTGATATCTATATTTTCTTACTCAAAATGATATATTCATAATCCTACTGAACTGAGCTAAAAAAATTTTTTTTAAGTCAGAATACCCCATCGTGTTTAATTTCCGAGCTATCTGAAAATCTGTAAAATTCGAACTATACTCTATTCACGTTAAGATAAGAGTAGATGTCGCGTTGAACCAAAGCTGCACACGCACATGAAATTACCATTTGCAATAGGTTTCCCTCGTGCATTTTTATGAAAATTCTCACAGCTAATAAAACTATTGTTTTTCCAGGCTACCTTTTGTAGTTAAACATTTCCGTGGGTAAACTTGGTTTGCATTTTAACCAATTATAGAGCCGGAATCGTAGTCCCTATATCATTTACATGTTCATTTAATAAATAATAAATTAAAAATATTGTTATAAATTATAAAATGTCGTTTTTAACTAATTGATTATAAATAAAATTTAAATTAATTAACACAATATTTTCTATATTATTGGCAATTTTATTACTATCACAAATAAAATAACAATATTTAAAATTCAATAATGAAACAATTTTGTTGGCTGACAGCAAAACAACCCAATTGTTCAACCAACATTGATTTGTATTAAAAAGAACGGTCATAATAACTGAATTAGCTGATGTCAAGTGATAATTTTTGCAAAAAGAACACAGTTGTGGACCTTTGACGTATAGATCAGCTCTTAATTCACATACAATCCTTTTTTAAATCATATTTAAATATGAAAAGTTGTTGTGCAACAAAATACGGTACTTTATGCTATATTTGGCGTATAATCAGCAATAAGGCATTATTTTTTGTAATTTACAAAGCGCTGTTTTTCTTTTCCTTTTTTGATGAGTTTGAAAATGTGTTATTCAATCAGTCACACAGCACAGGCGTTTTTGTGTCGCATCCATATATGGTGGCAAAGTCAGTGAGTCATGTGACATATATAGGCAAATGACATATGTAATTAAAGTACGTGTGATTTATCACCCATTATTTGTAATTTTCTATCGTGTTTTCTCATTTCACGGTTAAAATATAACTACATCTGAAAACCTGGGAATAAACATATTTATTCAGGTCATTTTTTTCTCTGCGTACATCTGATTTATTTTTGCTGTGACATACTTCGCGTTTCTTGAAAAAATTTAGTACATTTGCTAAGAATAATTATCCTATTATAAAGGAGAAATATAATAAAAATTCTTTTTGAAGTTGACGATATAATCTACATTTAAATTAAGTTTGTAGAAAGTGGTGCAGTAAAGTTCTTTTTATTTTATTTAACTTTAAATCTTATTTCTTACAAATTTAAATTCCTACTTTAAATTTCGTAGATGAGAAAATGTACAATGGAGGTTTTAGTTTCAAAACGCCAGGAAATAAGCAAAAAATCATTTTTCATTCTGACGTTTTCAGGTAAAATTTCATTAATCTTTTATTCACCATGTTCTTAGCACCTCTAAAACATATATTTTCAATATAACTGCGAGGTTTTCCAATATTCTGTTCAAATTAAAAAGAAATTGATGTATATTTCTTCATTAACTTGTCAATGTAATATGCCGCAAAAAGCAAATATATTTTTGAATTGCGTGCTGAAATAATTCAAGGACCAAAATTTATTAATTAATTTAGCAATGCTATTAATACAGATGTTTAAAACAAAAACACTTGATGAAACGTGGACTGCTTTCATATGTCGTCTGCCGTTTTTTGTTACGATGATTCACTTATTCTTAGATGCCAAGGTTTGTTTACCTAGAAACCATTTGTCACATGTTTAAAATAAGTCTCAAAGACTTTCACTAACTTCATTATTTACCGGAAGTGCATAATTAATCTAATTTTCTCGCTGAAATAGTCTACCCCGTTTTATTGTGAGCTTGAAGTTGAAAAATATTATCATATTATACTGTAACTAGAAATTATGAACATAATTATGTTTCGTTAGGAACAAAACGAAATATAGACCAAGTGTACTATCTAAATGAAGAATAAATTCTGTTTATGTTGAATGCATTCATGTTTTCTTTGCGCTATTTCACACAATGTGAGTTGGAAAATATCCTAATTCAATCATGCATCAATCATTTTTATGGATTTTTCTTCAAACATATTTTTTTCAATTTTATTTTGCTTTTTACCCATTCCTACATATAATAAAAGAGATATTGTAATCACTCCAATTTTGCATTTCGAGATTTTAACGGATGACCACGAATTAAGGTCTTTAAAATACATTTTGACTATTTTTAGCGTAGTGTCTGCAGATTTGTCTCTCCGTCAGTCTGGATATATGTGTGCAAATCTAGAGTAAATTCGGCTATTTGATTTTAATGAAACTTCATATTTATGTTTCTAACATTGATGATTCATTTAAAAATATATAAAATAAAATTCGTTACTAACAATTCTTTTAAAGTAGAAAAATTGATGTCAGAAGCATAAATATAAAATTTCATTAAAATACGTTCATACAAAACGAACCCTCTCCGTAACTTTTTTTATAAAGAATAGAATAATTTTGTTATATTAAATGTACTATTTGATAAGATACACATAAGCATTTTAAAGTCTAATTTTGCACGCAATGATTATTAAACTTTATTTTTTTAAATTAGTACGTGGAATCGTATTTTTGAAATAAAGAATTTGAAAAAATTCAATAAAAATTAGATAATTGCGAAATTTAAGAAATAATTTTTATTCAAATATTCTATACTTTTGATCGTTCTTATCGATCTGATCGATCCTTATTATTAATTAATCTTGATCGATCAGAAAAAAATATCCTGTTTGATCAGATTGATCTGATCGATCTCAACTATAGGTCAATCTTCATTAATAAAATTGCAATCAAAGTTTAATATTCATAGTTAAAAAATACGAGAAATATGAAATTAGAGTTGAAAGCGTTCTACCAGACTTTAAATATTTTTCTATGTATGTCACCAAAAAGTGTTTTTAATATAATAAAACTTATACTTTATATTTGCAAATTCATCATGTATATTCGAACCGACACAACGCTAATAATAGTCAAAACATATTAAAAAGGTCTTAATTGATAAACATCCAATAAAATATTTATTTATTTATAAATACAGTACATGCCTTATTATTTCTAGTAGTCGTATAAGAAATTTAAAAATTATATTTTTTGCTTTTTAACTTACAATTACTTGAAAATGCCAACAGATACAAAATAAATTCGTTGCACAATATAAAATTAGTTCTCTTAACTTTATTAGGAATATGGGACACTTTTTATATTTGAGTGGGCTTTGAGACAACCTCTGCAAGTTTTATCCAGTGGGTGTATCTAATTATAAAATATCGATGACTAGACTGAACTAAGATGAAAGAATCTTGAGAAAAAATTACAAGGCGGATCCCTAATAATTTGTAAATTCAAATAAACTTTAAATATAGCATAAATTCCAAACTGTTTCTTAATAAACTTTCATATTAATGATCTAGACTGTCACTAACATGTTGGCAAGGGAACAACAGTTTAGACTTGCTTCTCAACTACTGGGATTATACAAATTTGGATATATGTTACATCTACTAACCCTTGTACACAGCGGTAGGATATTACGTTGCATAACACAACAGTAAGAGGATCCAACCTATTCAAACTCGCCACTGACAACAGATGGCAGCACTAAACTGCGAATAGCAGGAAAAACACTTATCTATTTAATATTGTTATCATAAGTTTTAGTGAGATGTAGTATATAATATATTTTTCGAAAACTGTCATGAGAAATTAATATTTACAACACGCGAAATGAATGTTTTTTATCTATATCTTTTGTTAAGTAGACATTTTTCTGACAAATCTTTTTCTGAAACCTTTGATTATAATAAAAAAATAATTTAAAATTTAATAAGTAAATCAGATTGTCTATAAGCATTTTTTCAAGGTGCACATAGGAAATTAACATGAGAAATCAGTTTTAACTGACAATAATAGTTCTGCTACCAATAGCAAGATAAAAAAATTGCATCAAATGACACCAAATACATTATACCTCGCATTATACTATGTTGTATTTTAATCGTATAAATTATTTTTTTCACAATTCGACTACACACCCACAATTATTAAGTATTATTCAGGATTGCATTGATTAAACTAGATTTAAATCAGATTTAAATGACATTGGTTTTTTTTTCTAAATCATTAATTTAAATATTTAAATCACTTGTTCTGCAATTGTTATTTAACATTCCAGATTTACGTAAATGGAAAAAAAGCGTGTGGATAATATTACCACGTGGCAATAATTTCAAGAACTACTAAATCTGAAACACTTCGTCGAAAAACGACTTTACCTGTATATTATTTTGAATTTATAACGCAGAAAATTTTTGCAGTAATGTATGATTTTTTGTTAAATTTACTTTGAAATGTGTTACAGTAAAAACCGGTTATGACGACATCGAAGCGAACACATAAATTTCGTCGCTATAACTGATAAAAGCGAAATAACAATAGTTAGTATATTATAATAAATTTTTACTTATTCTTTACAATAGTTTTTTTTATAATAAATGTTATTTTGTGAAACATGTACTTGAAATTATAATATTCCTTTTTAAAAAAATTTTAAAAATCGGATTTAAATAAAGAAAAATCATATTTTTTGAAAATAATCGGATTCATTTTTCACTAGCCATACTTTACACTTTTATTGATACCTATGGTCTCCCAGGTCAATAATAAATTATTATTAACCATGGTCGATAATTAAAACTGTCACTTTTTAACGAAATTCAAGTATCCAAATCTAAATACTGTTTGAATCATTTAACTCAAGAAAAATATAAATTATGGATTCACAATTTAAAAATGCCGTCTGTATTAAATAAGCAAATTAAATAAAACCAAATTAAAAATGAAAAGTAAAGTTGACAAACTGAAATGTCAAATATAAAAACAAAGACAGCCTGCTTTATTTTTGGGAATATTAATAAAGAAATTAATGTTTATGTAAAACTGTTTCTTATAGTCAATATATATTTTTTAAGTAGGATTAGGATTGAAATGCTAGTAGTGAAAAAATAATATATGTATATACTACGGTTGAGAAGACCATTATTGACCATCGCCTTATGTCCCTCGGTTGCTTCGCACCTCAGGACAGAACTTGCCGCTACATCAATAATGATAATCTTCTCAACCTTGGTGTATAATATACAATTTCCTATGTTATTACTATGCGACAGCTAATATATTCTCTAGTATTTTTTTGTCACCAGATGTCAGCCACTTTGTTGGCGCCTCCCAAATAGCAGTAGGTTCTAAACCACTAATTTTGTGCAATTACAGAATTTACTATTTTGTTTCCAGCCAACTTCGAAGGCAAGTTGTTATTAGTTTGGGGGAAATAAAGGAGTGGAAATGCTTGTATGAATGCTTATGAACGTGGACAAAGCAAAAGTTGTGCGTAGAAAGTTCAGAGGCGAATGATTGTTGAAAAGCAGTTCCTGGAGTACGAATGCTCTTACATACAAATATCCCGACTTCAATAATGATAACAACATCCGAAAACATGAAAACACACTAGTGATTTCATCGTTTTTAATAGAAATGAAGCATTTTGGCACCAAACTAACCGCAATGTACACTATCAATTCAGTATGCAATGTATCTGATGTTCAATATCCGATTATTCTGGGCTCATAAATGCTACAAAATGTTGCATCCATTCGCAGTAACATGTGAAATAGATAATAGATTCATTAATAGATATTTTCTATTCACTGGTTTTACATTAAACCCTTTCAGTTTTATTTTCGCGTTGTTATTCAGGATAGGATTAACAATTTAATATCAAAAAAATAACAGTAATTCACAATTTATCGTAAGCAATTTAGAAATAAATTTTGATTACATTTTTTATTGAGACTTGTCAATTTATTTTCAGAAATCATCACTACAATTCCGACTCATCAATTTAATTTCGAAACACGTCAATTGCACTACAAAACAATAACTGTATTTCACAATTTATCAAAGGTAATTCAGGAATAAATTTTGATTTACAATTTTTTTTATTCAGACTTGCCAATTTATTTTCAGAAATCATCACTTGCAATTCCTACTTGTCAATTTAAATTTGAAACATGGCAATTGTACGACACAAAACAATAACGGTAATTCACAATTTATCGAAAGTAATTGAGGAATAAATTCTGATTTATGATTTTTCTAATTCAGATTTGTCAATTTATTTTTAGAAATGGCCACTTGCAACTCAGATTTGTCAATTTAGTTTCGAAAAATGTCAATTATATTACAGAAAACAATAACAATAATTCAGAATTTATAAAAATCTATTTTTATTTACAATTTTCTGATAACCAGTAACATTTTGGAATTGGAACTGTTATTTATGAGGCTCAAAATAACATTAATAACGTATAGATTGTAGATTATGCTTTTTATCATTTTTTTTTGTTTAATTTATATTTTAAAACTTAAAATAGAACAAATGATTTCTGAAAATAAATTGAATAATCTTGATTACAATGTTGCCTTGGTAAATGTAATTGGAAACATTTTCTAAAATTAAAATTATTTGAAAAGGTGCAGTATTCTGAGAAAATTAAATGCAATAATTATTTTAGTCCGGCTAAAGCACAAAAACAATATATTTAATTAAGTTAGATTTTTTTGCTTTTAAAACACTACAACAAGTAAACAATATCCAGGTATACTTAGGTTTACTGTTTCGAGTACAAACCAATTATCCTGAAATATGGTGGTAAAATGTCGTGGTAAAATGTCTTACAAGAATTTTAGAAATGTATAACTGGATGTTTCAATTTCACAATTTCCCCTTAAACAGTTAAATTAGAGTTTGAAAGAAATTAATTGAAATGGATTTGAATTGTGAAGTACGCTTAAAAGTTGTATTTAAAATCCCAAACAAACAAGTGTTGTTTCTACAGACAGTTTCACAACTTTACGAAAAAGTGACAGATTCTACGAAATGTATTGACAAGGAAACAAAAAGTGTTTTACAAAAATTCGTAAAGTTAATTGCACTTAAAATGAAGTCATTATTTTTAGTGCCATTTTTTTTTCTTAAAAATAAAATAATTGAAATTAATTATTAATAACAGACATATATCGGATTACGCTTATACTGTTAATATCTAAATAAAATATTAAAATCACCTATCAAGTAGTGGCACGAAATATTTTTATTCCAAGTAAGCCAACCCTAATTTTTCGAATTTTAATTAAATTCTTTTTGTATCGTTATTAGCACATCAGAAGGTGGTTGTAATTTTATCCGACTCAAAAAAAACACTACTTTCTCTTTTGGAAATATGTCCTCAAAAAATCCCGATAAAACCCACATAAAAAACAGTTGTAGAAAATTATAGATACAATTGAATAATATATACTTTTTATTCAAATAAAATAAAATAAAAAAGGTTGGGAAACACTGGGTTAAATTGAATTAATTGTTCAGTTTTCCTCTTCATATTTTGTTTCCTTAAATAAAAGATTCCATTCAAATTCTTAACATTAACCATATATTGGTATTCCAATGGAATTTTCAAAGACGTATTTTAAACTATGTTCCAGGGTTGAAAATATTATCATTATTGACCTAGCGCCAAGTTGTGTCCCGAGGTGCGAAATAACCGAGGGACATAAGATGCTGGTCAATAATGGACTTCTCAACCGTGTTTTTTTTCACTTCCCAATCCTACTAAAAAAATGATATTGGCAATAACAAACATTTTTACATGAACATTAATTTGTTTCTTAATATTCCCAAAAATAAAATAGGCTTTCTTTGTTTTTATATTTAAAATTTCAGTTTGTCAAACATACTTTTGATCTTTAATATGATTTTATTTGATTTACTTATTTAATAAAGACGGCATTTTTAAATTGTGAATCCATACTTTATATTTTTCTTGTGTTAAATGATTCAAATAATATTTGGAATTGGAGATTTGAGTTTATTTAAAAAGTGACAGTGTTTATTATCGACCTTCGTTAATAATAATTTATTATTGACCTAGGTGACCATGGTTACCAAGTAACCGGTAGTGAAAAACAATTTCTCATCTCAAATGAAGATTAATAATAGTATGTGTCTAATGCCTAGCGGAACCAAAAAGGCATATATTTTAAGCGGTACAAAAAAAAATCTAATAAAAATTTTGACAGCAATGTTAAATAATTCATTAGACATTTTATTCCGAAGTGATATTGTCGGTTTAAGGAAAACTTGAAAATTGAAAAAATAAATTAATATTGCAAATTTAAATTAAATAGAGTGTAATGATATAGAAATTATAAAATGTTTAATATTTACAAAATAAATTCGTAAAAGGGCATGTCCGTGTGACTGCCTGTAACAGTAACCCAAACGAACCAGAGATACTTGAGTCTTAATTGCACTGAAATGCGACCACCTCTACTTCTGCCTTTTTTCTTTCTCAGACAAAACACTACATATCGTTCGGGTAATGACGTCACGATAAATCGTTACTAATATATTTCTCATGTTTAATTAAGTATTTTTAAAAATTAAAAATACGTGCTTAATATTTTTATATGAAAAATGATGCAAAACCTCATTATATTTAAAAGTCAAAGAAATAAACTCGACAAAAACTATATTTGAGAGAATGATTGTATAGAATATTTGGATTCATGCAACCCATTTGTAGTTTTTCATTCATTATTATATTAAACGGCAATTAAGTCACTTTTTTTACATTATTTCACAATTTGACAACATGAACTTGAATTGGCATATTGGCAATACTATAACAATTGTACTGCTAAACGTCAAAGTTTACATAACCTAATTTTGTAACTTATGTTGCTGCGCCTTTTCGTCCAAATAAATCAAATTTTGAAACACGAAAAACAATGATGGAAAACCTCATTTGATTCAAAAGTCAAAGAAATGAATTCGAGAAAAACTATATTTGAATGAATGATTGCATAGAATATTTGAGTTCATGCAACCCATTTGTAGTTTAGATCAATGTAAGTTTATCTTTTTGGTTGGCTGCCAGTTGAAAAAATCAACCCAATGTCCAATGAATTTTGAAACATATGAAAAAAATGACGGAATACCTCATTGGATTCAAAAGACAAAGACATGCACTCGACAAAAACTATATTTAAGTGAATGATTGCATAGAATATTTGAGTTCATGCAACCCATTTGTAGTAGCGCAATATTAGTTTATCTTTCTGGTTGGCTGCCAGTTGTAAAAATCAACCCAATGTCCAATGAATTTTGAAACACATGAAAAAAATGACGGAATACCTCATTGGATTCAAAAGTCAAAGAAATAAACTCGACAAAAACTAAATTTAAGTGAATGATTGCATAGAATATTTGAGTTCATGCAACCCATTTGTAGTTTGTAGATCAATGTAAGTTTATCTTTTTGGTTGGCTGCCAGTTGTAAAAATCAACCCAATGTCCAATGAATTTTGAAACATATGAAAAAAAGACGGAATACCTCATTGGATTCAAAAGTCAAAGAAATGAACTCGACATAACTATATTTAAGTGAATGATTGCATAGAATATTTGAGTTCATGCAACCCATTTGTAGTTTGTAGATCAATACAACTTTATCTTTTTGGTTGGCTGCCAGTTGAAAAAATCAACCCAATGTCCAATGAATTTTGAAACATATGAAAAAATGACGGAATACCTCATTGAATTTAAAAGTCAAAGAAATTAACTCTCTAAAAATTGTATTTGATTGAATGATTGCATAGAATATTTGGGTTCATGCAACCCATTTGTAGTAGAGCAATACAACTTTATCTTTTTGGTTGGCTGCCAGTTGAAAAAATCAACCCAATGTCCAATTAATTTTGAAATATATGAAAAAAATGACGGAATACGTCATTGAATTTAAAAGTCAAAGAAATTAACTCGCCAAAACTATATTTGAGTGAATGATTGCATAGAATATTTGAGTTCATGCAACTCATTTGTAGTGCAATACAACTTTATCTTTTTGGTTGGCTGCCAGTTGAAAAAAATCAACCCAATGTCCAATGAATTTTGAAACATGAAAAAAATTACGGAATATCTCATTGGATTCAAAAATCAAAGAAATGAACTGTCTAAAAACTATTTTTTTGTGAATGATTGCATAGAATATTTGAGTTCATGCAACCCATTTGTAGTTTGTAGAGCAATACAAATTTATCTTTTTGGTTGGCTGCCAGTTGAAAAAATCAACCCAATGTCCAATGAATTTTGAAACATATGAAAAAAAAAATGATGGAAAACCTCATTGGATTCAAAACTCGACATAACTATATTTGTGTGAATGATTGCATAGAATATTAGAGTTCATACAACCCATTTGTAGTAGCGCAATACAACTTTATCTTTTTGGTTGGTTGCCAGTTGTAAAAACCACCCCAATGTCCAGTCCAGTCTGTCTTAAAGCAATATCTTACTTCTCGCTCTGCTTGCCAGCGCAGCTGAGAGCAGCAATGTCGAACTTGTAGTTCCGTCTCTTCTCGCAGTTGAGCACCCTGCGGGCCCGGAGCTCAGCGTAGCCGTCCTCTTTGGAGATGATCTCGAAGGGAGCTTCCCCGTGGTGCTTGTTCACGATCCTGAAGCTGCAGACCGGCACGCCGATGGCTCGAATAGGCGGAGTCACTTCTACGATGGTCTCGTTTTCCTTCACCAGGCCGTGGTAGCCGTTCTCCAGGTTGTCCACGTCCAGGCGGGGAACTACGGAGGAAATGAATTAGTGACAGAAAGTAGCGGATGTTCCCCACTATTCTGTAACTCAGTGGTTAATTTTTTCTCCAATGAAAATTGAGAGCACTGGAGAAAATATCAAAACATCACTTATGTTTGCTTTTATTTGTCGAAAATTTTAGCAACTGGGTAAAAATTAACCACTGAGTTACAGAATAGGCTCCAATGTACTATCGATCGATACCCGAAAAGGAAAAATTGTGAAAATGTCAATAAAAGGCATTAATCATACTAGCATGACATAATCTCAGCGGTTTCCGCTTTAAAGATAGTTGGATGCAAAGGCGTAACTCTGACGTTTGATTACAACAGAACTTTGATTATGTTATTATATACTATATCAAAGTACAAGTTTCATGATTGTAATTCCAACAAAATATTATTTTATGTGAGCTCTTTATATTATTTTTTCTAATTTACGCTTTTCTGCCTTTTTACATACCACTTCGTACATTTTAAATTTAATTTTTTTTGTCTGTTGGTATTTTTTTATAGACGGATTCATGCATTTTCGTTTAGATTTAATTTTTATATTAAATATAACTTTGTTATGGAATGCAAGTACATGCACCATTTAAATTTGTAATTTGTATTATACAGATTTATAGCCAAACAGTTAAATTGATAGATGAACAATATGAAAAATAAAGACAAAAAAATTGTAGAAAGTGCAAACGCCTGGAAAGCTGTGTTACTCTTTTATTTTTAAAATAAAATTTTCTGCGACTAAGCTGAAGATTTAAAATTAAGAAACGGAAATTTCTATTTTATCTATCGTTTTAATATTCCCTCAGGTTAAAAAAGGCATAATGATTATTAATTACAGAAGTTCGTAATCAAGTACGCGAATAATGATTTTTCAACACTGCTTTTTTCCAATGAAAAAATTTAGATGATTTGCATCACAAAACATGATCTTATAGACACACATTATCACAAATCAAAACCGGAGAAGCTGTTAAACAAATAAAATCTAACTATATAAGTGCTTATACATAACAGTTTTCGAAATCATATTTTTTTTCGAAAACTAACATGAGAAGTTAATATTTGCATGACAACTATGAACACGCTAAATGATGAAAAGAAAGGGTCACAATTTAATCAACTCTTGTCACTTTATTGTCTCCGTCGCTTTTTGAAATCATTTTAATAGTACAGAACAAAGGAATATTGAAATATTTCACTTGAGAATTGATATAAATTAAAACAATTGTTTGATTTCTGCTGCTTTCTAGCGCATAACAACTACAAATAACAACTGCACTTATTAAAATACCAATTATAAACATCGAATGTCAAATGTCACCATGGCGAAAATTCAAATTTGCAATAAATTTAAAACATTCCCACATAGGTGTAGACTTGTAGAGTGTTCTTTATATATGCATGAGTATATGTAAGTACGTATCAACCATAAATAACCATTACTGTTAGAGAATAGCAAGTATACTTTGTAGTTGATATTTGCAATTGATATCACAAGTCCAAATGATAGCAACCAAAATTATAGAATCCCACCCTTATTTGATAAACATTAAAATTTTCTCTTTGCATTTTTACTAATTGTAAAAATGTTATTTGACACGTGATTACGAAATGCTTTTGCAAAAAAAAAATAAATTATTAATCTCAAATGCTAAAGTAACATTACGCAATCTAGAATAAAAAAAATAACAATTAGGTTCGTTTGTTTTGAGAGATTTGTCTTTTGATATTTTTGACAGTCAACAGAAACACCAACCTTAAAAAAATAAATTGTACTAGTCTCTAACAACTCTCAAATTCATTTGCAGTTGTTCTAGCTTTGTTATAATCATAAAATAGAAAACAAAAACATTTGTAATATGAATCAAACTAGTGCTACAGTTTCCTATCAATGAAATAGTTATTTATAGTATTTGTAATTAAATAAATGATTACAACAACACTGTGTAATTAGGGTGAGGATGTTTATATCTAATGCAACTAAATATATTTAAGGACACCGGTACATGAATTTATAAATATATCATCAAGGCTTCTTACTCATCGCTAACTACAGGAATTCTGCTGTGGACAGATTTGGGTATTTGATGACACATTTTTTATCGCAGAAAACGTACACCGGATGTCACTTCACGAACATTCAAAGCTGCTGTGTATAGTGCACCGCAGGGGTCATCTTTGTTCGCGAAATGGAAAACGATTTGGGGTAGTTTTCAAATACGACTGTCCAGACCATAGAAAAAAATTAATGGAAGTGATCGTTCAGATTGGATTACAGACAGAAAGGGAATTCCGTACACTTCATCGCACATTTCATAAAACAATATAAAATTGCTCTTGGTTTATCTATATTCATAGAAAATGATTATCGTTTTGGAAAACAAAAATCTGATGTGTCCAACACATTACCTCCCGCCACTGTACTTTTTCGGTACATTCAATTTGTAGCTTTAAAATTAGTTTGTTATTACAGTTCAGAATATTTTTAATTCATTTCATACCTAAAATTTCCTTCAGAAAATTTGTATGACCAAAAAACAGCTGTTTCTGACGATACTAAAACCGGAACCGAACCTTAATTCACGCATGCAAATATATTCCTTACATATTTCTTCCACCTTTTTTAATTCTACAACAAAACTTCTTCATATTTACTTATTTTATCTTCTAAACATACATAAAATTTGACATCATATGAACAACTCATTTGTTTTATAGAAATTCTTCGGCCTAAACAATTTTTAAAATTATTATAATTTATATATTTTTTTCTATCTAACTACAAGTTACATATAAACATAATTATGCAGATCGGTAGAAAATTAAAAAAATCTTTATATTTTAACTTAATTTGCGAAAAAAGTGGTATTTAGAGGTATTTTTTAGGAAAAACTGTTTAAAGCTTCAAGTAAAATACTCCTTCCGGTTAATTGTAGTCAAAATCTAATCAGTTCATCATATTTGAAATAAGTCGTAAATACCAAATATTATATTTTTTACGTGTATCGTATTGGAGTTATCGTGGACGAAAAATTGTCACAGACACACACACGGACATACAAACATCTCGGTAAACATAGCAAAATCGTATTATAGGGACCCTAATTCGTGTTCATATATTGAAAACTCACACTCGAGAAATTTGACCAAAAACAATACCTCCCTTATTAACATATTTATAGGCGGGAGGTAAAAATGTACCAAGGGCAAATTTGTATTGTTCAATAATATACAATGAATGTATTTACATCAATACGTTATAGATAATTTTAATGAGATGTCAAACTATCAAACAAATTCAAAATTTAATGTAACATGACGCCGATTAATTATTTTATATATGATTCTGTAACTATGATAATTAATGTGTAATTAGAACATTTTATTATTTAGGGAATTACATTTTCATAAGTTGCACTAGTTTCATGTAATAATAGTTAATTCTCTTTGTTCGTAATTGCAAACATGGAGCAGGAATTCCACCTATTCTCAATAACTTGAGCCACACTATTGTAATCAAGCAAGGTTTTACAAAGGAACTATAGTTTGTAGATAATTTAAGCGGTAAAAAACAAATTATGTGCTTAATGTGTCTAACATCATACTTGATTACTACAAGCACAATTAGGACGTGCGAACATAATGAATAAATTTAACATAAAATTACAATTTTCTGTCATGTTAGGTATTGTAATCACAAATATTTTGACGGATGTCCACGAATATACATCAAGAGAGATATGGATTTTTTTTTGAGGTGTAATTTGTACCAGAAGGCAAAGCAGTGAGGGAAAAATTTTATTCTCTTCTCAGTTGTATATTATTTTTTTCACAATGATTTATTAATATCTATAATCTATGCCCATAATTTAAAATTTTAATAGTCTTTGAAAAATTGAAATTATATATTAGCTACAACTGTCAAACAAGATTTTATTTTTGATTATTTCATGTCATTTTCACCTAATCAAAAGCTTCATTTGATGGAATATGATACATTTTTTATTCATCCAATCAGAATGCTTCATTTGATTCTTCCATCAATTTTTTAGTGAAAAAAAATGGTAAACCAGAATAGCAATCGCCATAGTTATATTTTGTTGATATGAAAAATGTAGTGTTTGATCTGTTGTCTATAAATTTAATAGGTAAAATTTACTCATAAGTCTTGCGAATCAATGACAACTCGGGTCAAAAATGACTCATAAATCACTCCAGCTTCACTGTCAGAATCTAAATGTTATTTTTGACAGTCGTTTATCTGTACTTCGCAACAACTATTTGTAAATTTTTTCAATAAATTCATGGCTCTTATTATAATACTTATGAAAAAAAAAAATATATTGCTGAAACAACAGTAACATCGTCATTGTTAAGTTTTGTAGATATGATATAGTTATTTATGCAACTAGTGTATAAAGTGAGTGTTTTATAGTCGAATGCTGTTTAACGCATGAGGCATAGCCTAATGCAGAAATTATAGCACGAGATAAAAAAACACTACGTTACACACATGTTTCATATAAGATTTTTCCTTTAACTGAAATAATAATAAAAAAATAAGTAAATTAAACCATTGATAAATGTGTTTACGTTGCTTAACAACAGTTACCTTTAACGCACTAGCTTATGTTGCCTAGCAACAGCTACTTTTCGAACACTAGTGAGTGAAAAGTGTTTACGTTACCTAACAATCTTTACAAATTCAAAGGAGAGCATAAAGTATGTAGTTTATATCAGATTGTGGGAAAAATGTTGTTTGAACTGTTGTCATTCATGAAATAATCAAATAATCAAGTACATAAATATAATTCAAGTTATGAATTTAATCGGTAAAATTTACTCATAATTTCTAAGAAGTAACAATAACTTGTGTCAATAATGATAATTAAATCCATTCATGGCTCTCGTTATATCAAACTTATGATAAAAAAATAATTAATGAGAAGTACTTATAATTTATTTTTATATCTATTTTTATTAGATTCTTATTAAAAACTTCCTAGGGAATTTTTATTGTATATTATTTCCCTAGGGAATAAATACTTTTGTCACACTTTGTATACTAGTAATTGGTTTTTACTCATGAAAAAAAAAATGTAATGATATTTTTATGTTATGAGGTTATGACCATTTTTTAATTGTATTGTAATACGTATACGTTTGTTATTTATATTCCATATAAAATTCAAAGTTGTAGAAATATAGTTCATTTCTCAGAACAAATAATAAAACTTGATATTGTATAAACATATTAAAATGTATTTAAATTACGTATTGCATTACTAACTGGATATGCGCATTATTAATACTATGCACGTGTATTCAAATAGTTTTATCATAGTTTAAACATAAAACGCATAACAAGAAAATCATTTGTCAAATAAAATTTATCATTTCTAGGTACTAATTGCTGTAAAAATTACCGGAATTATCTATATTAATTACGAAATTTCCACGAAGATAGTAATTGTTTAAAAGCATGTTTCTTTTTAAAAGTTATTAAAATGTTTTAATAACTTTTTTAAAGGTTTAAAAGTCCATGTTTAAAGGGGTAACCAACTTTGTTACGTTCCAAAGTTAAGCAATAAATGTTTTCACAGCTCTGAGACTCCAAAATATTTAAAATCTTAGAGGAGGGTAAACAGGGTTAATTTTAACTCCGAAATAAAACTGAAACTGTCTCTAAAATTACCTCCACTGCTGTACAAGAATAATTGCAGATCATAATTTCTTCACTGCGTTGCTTATAAATTATTAAATAGTAAATGACATGTAATAGTTTGATAATGGATATTTCATCCAAATAAAATTCTTCACTTTTTGTTATATTAATTCCAATTTGAATATCTATACTATTATAAAGAAAATCTGGTGTGGATACCACATGACTTCTTTGTCCGTTAAATTATACACATTTTTGCTGCACTTCATTTAAACTTATTTCAGTTTAATGTGAGATAATTCTACGGCTAATCGTTTTTCAATTTCCATTAATTTCATACCTTTGAACTTCCCTTCGAAATGGGTCATCTTTTGTAACATTTTATAAAAATGTTTATTACTATTCCTTATTGCATTGCACATTTTTTTTTTCCTAAGACTACTACGGAAAGTGACACTTTTGTCACACTATATAATGCTTGAAAGAATCGCTCAAAAACTTGCAAAAAGGAGATATATTTTTCATTTATTTTCTACATATTTCTTACGAAATATATTCTGATAGTTGTCTATGTAGTCAATCAGTTCAATTTCAAATCAAATGTTTCTGATAAAAATTAAAAGCCAACTAAATTTTTATTTTTATTTAGTTTCTGTCCAAAGTAAAGTGCCCTTTTAAAAAAGCCGACTGGAGCAAAAATGGAGATACATAACTAGATGTTATAGCAATTCCATAAACAAAATTTCCATATTCTACGACTAATCGTTTTTGAGTTATGCGAAAAGTGCCCTCTTGGCACTGCCGATTGCAATAAAAAAGGGAGGTGCACAACTAGATGTTAAAGCAGTCCCATTTATAAAATTTCAACACTCTACGGCTAATCATTTTTGAGTTATGCGAGATACGTACATACATACGTATACAGACGTCACGCCGAAACTATTTAAAATGGATATTTCCGTTGAAATCTAAAAACTGAAATTTTTCACGATTACAATAGTTCCTTTACTTCGTACAACGAATGTTTATCTTACATTTTAAAAAAGTTTTTATCGTTTTAAAACAGTCTGATAATGGTGCTGCAGAATGTTGTATTTAATACCCTGTTAGTGGAAAAGCCGCTAGATGGCAGAGCAGTAGTTCGCACAGTGTTTTTATTTACGTTTTGAATTTTAAGCACACTGGTCCTTGAATTATTTACACATTTTGGTACAAAACAATATTTTGTACGAGTACTACTCATTTTAAAACTTTGCTCATGATATTATACTGTACAACATCTCAATGAAGTTTACATAGATGTTAAGTTGACAAACATGTTCTTCATTTGCTACTCGGTTGCCCTGTAGCGATTTGCTAGACTGTTAAATTGCCCTTGTTTCATGTTACTACATGAAGAGTGGTACATTCAAGGGTTTATTTTTAATAGTTATTTTTGTATTAAGTGCGCGAAGTATTTGTTTTTAGTGCGTGAGAAGCCAATAGAACACATTAAAAACATTTCGCGCACAAAATACAAACCATATTTTATCTACTACTAATTTGCATAATTAATTATAAAAATTTTATTTATTCATGTAAATTGAGTGAAAAAATGTTTTCCATCACCGTGAGAAAACGTTTTTTTGTGCTCTTAGTACTCTTACAATATAATCTGTTGATGTTCGTCACCTAAGCAAAGTCGGGAATATTAATTTCTCACGTCTGCCCCTGATTAGCGTACGGGAAATTTTGGAAAAAACACTCCTACTTATAAAGCACATTAAAAAACTGTATTTAAAATAAAAAAGTATAATTGCCCAAACATCCTTTTACATAATAATAATAGAAAATAATGGATTATTGAATGAAAATTAATTTAGAAAAAATAAATTTAGTGCATTTGGCATACAATGTTGGTGACAGGTTGACAGCACTTGTTACTATTGAAACACAACCACAAAATAGTGTATGTATATAATAATTAAAAATATTTGTACAAAAATAAAAACAAATAATTAATTTAATGATTTTGTGGTGATATTGTACAAACATATTGCGTTAATTTTTTTCCCGGATTCGTTCTATTGCAGCGCTCCCAAGTTCGTGCCACAAAATACTCATCTGGGAAAATGACGTTCGCACACTTGAAATGTAAATAACTTCCAAAACCGTGAGAAAACATTTCCCACATACTGCGCGCACGGTGTCAAAATAACCTAACAACTCTGAAAAAATCGCCTAATTTATCCATTGTTATTAGAATAAAAATGTTAACACAAAGACACTTTTACTCTGAATGATACATTCTATTTTTTCTTCAAACGCAAATATTTTAAAAGACAATTTACCACTTGACATTCAATTTAGGTTATCTGTCAGTTGTTGACAATTTTTAGTAACTTTGTTCTTAGGTTATCTGGTGTTATGTGACATTTAGGCCGGTATTACAGGTTTCTATTGTATAAGTTATTTCTTATTGGTTGATTCTACATAGTTTCTATGGATGGACAAAAGATGTCACTTTTATAAAAATACGTATATTATTTTTCTTTTAAGATTATCGCATTATAAAATTGCAGATAATAATTCCTTCACTGCGTTGCTTATGAATTAATAATTGATAGTAAATGACCTGTAATAGTCTGGTAATTCAATTTCTCGGTAAATGGTAAATCGATCGTTTAAACTTACACCCAGGAACAACAATTACCTTTCTTAGAGATTATAAATTCATTTTGAAGAATAGTTTCTAGAATGAATTGAAAATTGAACGTGAATAGCTCCCCAGGAGTCTGAATAACCGAATGAGGAATGGAGAAATAAATGAATAGATTTGTTTAAAGGTATTTCAACAGAATAAAAGATCGGAGAAGAAAGCTCCAAGTGAAAAGGGTGGAAGATCTAAGATTAATGCGAACAGTTTGTGTTAGACTGATGTCGACGGAATTAGCGCATATTGTATTAAATAAAATAAATGTTTCTCCAAATTAATTTTGCTAATGTTTATTCGTTTTTCCAAACTCTACCAAGAAAACAAATAGCTTTTTAATTTCAAGAATTAAATTAGCAATTTAAATCAATTACTACATAAATGAATTTGCTCGTTACAATAAATTTCAATTATATAAAAAAATTGAACCCAAAAAAAACATGGTTACCAAAACAACATATTCGTAACCCTACGAAGAAAAAAATATTCCTATCTAGAAAGCTTTTAAAGGTACAAAATTTGCATCATACAAAAATAAATGACCTCATTATATAAAAGTTTGAAATACATTGGGACCATTTAAACCGGACCACAAAAAAACGAATGGGAGAACTGAATAAACAAGGGTTATTCATTTTTGTAAAATGTTATAATTTATGAATGTAAACAAGTAGAAAAAGCGAAAGTGCCAAAAAATAAAAACCGGGATTTGATAAGGAAATTTAACCTGTTCCAATCGTTATCAATTAACGAATACCAGTGAGATAAAAAGATCAAATAGAACTTATTGTAGAACAAATATATGTAACTAGAAAAAATACGGGTAAATACTGCAATGAACTAAGCGAATTTTAGGAAAATAATTAGAGTAGGAATATAGAACAATAAATAAATGAGGAATTAGAACTGAAGCATATTTTGGAGCAAATAAAATTACAGGAACAAGAAATTGGAGTGAATTGTGGAAAAAATATTTACAGCAATTGCTGTGAACTAGAACAAATACTAGAGCAAGATTAAAAAAGAATAACTAAATCAGAAATAAAAAAAAAAACTATGAACATAAAACTAGAGCAATTGCCGGAGAAATTAGAACAAATTTTGGAGCAAATAAATACATCGTAAATATTATAAAAGTACTAAAAACTTTATTTAAACAATTTTTTGGTACCTATAATAACTTCCAAAAAGAAATGTATTTCCAATTTTGCATTCCATCTATACTGATAAAAAAAAAATAGACGAACTGGTGTAACTTTTCAGATTAAAACTAGTACTAGACTACTTTTTGGAAAATTAGAATACATTTTCCCACAAATATTGGAGCAAAAAAGTACGATAATAAATATATAAAAAATTAGATAAATCAGAGCTTATTCAAAGTAAATAAAAGGCATTAAAGAAATGAATAGAAAGAGCACATTATCGAATTAATATACTAGTAAACAAATATGTACTAATATGAAAACTGCCACTCAAATTATTATAAAATACCCGGGCGAGATAAAAGCAAATAATGTCCTATTTATTTTATTATTTAATCGATTTTGCCATGTGAACCGACAATATAAATATTTTGTGAACGTTTTTCTACTACAATAGTTTCAAAAAATATATATTGTTATTAATATACTTTTTCATTTACAAATATGTTTTATATAAAAGCTTTTGTAATGTTGATAAACATTACAAAAAAGACATATGTCCCTTTAATGCATGTAAAACTATGATTTTGATTCAAAATAGTTGTCTAAAAAATGTTATGATTATATTTGAATGAATTTCAATATTTTCTGCTTAAATAGAATGTACTCGATCAATAAAATTCAAATGAAGTAGCAAGTTATTATAGTTGCTAAAGCATTAAGTAACTTTTACTACAAATTGTTATACATTTAAATTAAAATTTATTTTCCATTTTAAATTAATACTCAATATAATTCAAATTAAATAATTAACGGTTATAGTTGTTCTGGGAAACAAATTCTCATAGGTATAAATTCAACTAATGTTCAGAATTGCAATGGGAATTTTAGACATGTGTTTCTGCTTAAAATAAATATGATTTTACAATCACATGATCGTATATTTTAACCGTCACACGATTCACGGACTTGTATATTTGTTTATATGAAATCGAATGCGAAATGAGTATAGAAGATTGAGCAAACTTCAATTTTGATTTTGAGTAGAGTACAAACAAACTAAATGTAAAAGCAAATACCAACAAAAAACTCAACGTTTTGCATACGAAACGCACATGTACAAATTTGTAATCTTAATTTTTAATTGAAAATTTAAGATATAATCACTACTTGCAGGTTTAGAGAAAACTATTACGCACTTATATATAAGAACTCATAATGAATACAGTACCTAAATCGTTTTGTTATATTTCAACTAATTACAATTTTATTGACATATCATTGACATGACATCTCATATTTTTTTGTAATAACAATTCTCTTCGTTATAGTCAGTGGTTTTCTGAATAGACAAATGGCTGTGGTTCTGACAATCAGAGTTTGTCTTTTTGAGTCAAATGTGGTGCACTCTCCACATTAGCTGTGACTTGTGAATGCCATCTACGGTATTTTATTTCAAATAGAGTGACCATAATCTGTTGAGGTTATTCTTTCACGATTTTACCACGGTGACGTCACAAGACACCTTGACCAAATTTTTATTATTCTCTATTTTCTTGTAAACTATGAATAATGAATCGATTTAAAAAGATTCATGTATATTAAATTTTATCTAGTATCATATATGTAGAAATCAAAATTTGATCACAAACCATATTGTGATTTTATTTTTAATATAAAAAAATGTTACACAGGGACACAGACAGACATTATCATAAAACCATTTAAAATAATATTTAATGAACCAAAAAATGGTGATTTATCAAAAAAGTATCATCAAGAATTTAGATTAAAATAATACTTCCCTGGTTGATTACCTGATTAGCATGATTTTTAATTATAATTTGGATGGGGTCATAAGCCATTTTTTTAATTTTTTTTAAAGAACAAAGTGAAGTAAGAATATTAGTGAAAACGCGACTGAAAAAACTAAAGCATAATTTTTTATTACGCATAAGTATGAAACTTATTCTACGAGGCGATAGAATAAAATACAAAATATAATAATAATGTATTCGTCTACTACAAAAATATTAGTAACAACCGAAATATTTCTTTCGGTTTTATTACACAAACGGTGTGAGAAATAAAATTTTTGAGTACTACAGTGAATTCGTCGTTAAAAAGTGCTTGAATAATGTGTAAGTTAAAATATATTTTGTATTAAAATAAAAAAGTTACAAGCAAAATAGGGAAAATTGAAAAATTTACGTTTTTGTTTATATCTAGCACCTATGCATTTTTTGGGAAAACCAAAAACATTTATAAAATTACCCTACATGATGCAACTGTTGTCTAATTTAACCGACTTCATATCTCTCATAGTTCTCGAAATCACTAAGTTTAAACAGTTTCATTAGTCACCCTTTCATAATAAATATGAATAAACCAAATGTATATTTGTGTTGTTTTATTAAATATGTTCCACCAAGTACCGTCTACGAATTTCTTATCGCATATGCATTAAATTACCTCGTATATTGTACTGTTATCTCAAATTTGAAATAAAATGAAAACATTTGTTGGCAATATCAATAAACAAGGAAAAACGTAAACAGGGATTGAAATTGTGAATATTTATGCCTCGTACCATGCGAAACGGAACGCAGACGGTTTTATAATCCTAAATTTTGATTTGGGCTTTGGCGTAAGAAAAATAGTTTGTAATACAGTAAATCTTATGAAATCCTGCTTTGACGTGAACCTAACAAGATGAATGAAGAATGAGCTCACGCTCACAGCTTAGTTTTGTTTTGCTTGCACTGGGTGTTCTGTTAATACGAAGGAAGTTTGATACTGTTCGTCACTCGTTATCAAGGAAACAAGAGAATATGAAATAGGATATCCTGTGTAGCATTGACATGTATAACTTTTACATTTAGCGCTTTCAGTCCGTAGACCTTTTGTAGTTTACGACATTGTTAGATAACAAAAACAGCGAATAAATTTCATCGTGTTTTAACTTTATGTCCTAGTTTTACTGTTGTTATTTATTTTCCGAAGCTATTAAATATATGGGTACTGTATACACACTAACAATACATTTGCACATAATTCAAATCCTGCACTGACAGTTTATATCAAAAGTATGATATATAGATAATCCCTTTGCTCTAATCCCAACGTTTGATAGAGATATATAACATTTCTAATACCGTTTCGTTTCGATATTCCCTATCTACAATCAAACAAACTCAGAAAAGATTGTAGTACAGAATATCATAATAAAAATATAAATAAAAATTGATGTCTGCGTGATTATTTTTAAATAACATGTATTTTTATTTCAACAATAATTTTTAAAACCGTTTAGTTTCAATAATCCCTATCTACAATCAAACAAACTCAGAAAAGATTGTAGTAAAGAATATTATAATGAAAATATAAATAAAAATTCATATCTGAGAGATTATTATTAGAAATCATGTATTTTTATTTAAACAGTAATTTTTATAGACAGTTTTTGACTAATTTTTGGTGCATTATATACTCTAAATTATTATTTTTAACATCCTGTATAAAATAAAACTTTCTGTAAGTTGTAAATAAATAAATCACTCTGCAATCTGTTCTTTTACAAATATCAGTAAATATACAGTGTGTGCAATAAAACAAGGAACATGTGATTTCAAAAAATTGCTGCTACTCTCTCTCCTGATAAATTTAGACCAAAACTATAATAGTACAAAGTTATTCAAAATTAAATTCTACATCAGATAAGATCATAATTAATGCAACAGCACGTCTACAGATTTATTTAAATTTAGAATATAAAATGTAACATTTTCCTTTAAAATCAAGACAGCCATGGAAATAAAAGAAATTATCTGTGACAATTGTGACAGTTAATGACATGTCATTATAAATAATTTCATATTTTTGTAATATTGGTATATTTTTTAAGAAAAAGAATCTAAATTTAACTTAAATAATATTAAAACACCGACAATAAGAATTATAATTAGTGCTACTTCACTAAACTGTCACATAGATATTTTCTTTTATTTCCAGGGCTGTCTGATTTTAAACGAAAATGTTTCAATTTATATTCAATAAATCTCATACTGCAGACGAGTTGTTGAATCAATTATGATCTTATCTGATGTAGAATTTAATTTTGAACCATTTTGTAATGTTATAGTTTTGCTCTAAATCTATCGGGAGAAAGAGTATCCGCATTTTTTTGAAATCTCATGTTAAAGTGCACACCTGTATAGTATACCAAAAACAAGTCAAAAATTGTGATTTTTTTATAAATCATGTATTTTTAATCCAACACTAATCTTTATTTAAAAAATTTTGACTTATTTTTTTGTATAGTAGATTTCGAATAAAAAATATAAGCAATATTTTTGGTGAACATATTTTAAACTATAGTCCATATAGGTGTATTATCCAATAACTGGTCCTATCTTCCAAACACTTCGTTCTTATAAAAATAAATTACAGTTTTATTTCAGAAACTCAGAAATGAAAATCAAAAATTGTAATTAATAAATCAATTATAATTTAAGAATTACAATAATTATTTTCTACAATAAAATTCAATCTTTCTAATGTAAAATTAGCAAAATTGAATTAAAATTAGTACATATTTTCTGAAATATAATTCACTATATTTAATAATTTATTATATTAAATAACTTAAAAAGATATAGCGACGTATAAGATTTGATTTCATGATTTCTATAATACACCAGTCGTAGCACCTCTTACAATAACTATGCAATAACTTTTTATGAGGTACTAGAAAGAAATTTTACCGGCTTTACAAACAATTACAATATAATGGTTTATGTCTATAGGTTATTAACCCACACTTTTACACGGTATTTGCAGTTTATAGTAGGATTTGAACCCGACAACATTATATTTTTATATACTGGAATTGTATCGCAATGTGCTTTGTATTTTTTATTTAACGTCACGCCAAAGAATATATATGGTTTATTTATCAGGAAATAATTAAAAACGTATTTAATGTGCAAATAACTTTGTAGGTGCGATCTAATCTATTCGTATGCAAGTATTTATTTAGATTAATAGTGTAAACATTATTCTAGGTCGTTTTGCGCTCTTTACAAGACGTTTGGAAAAATAATGATCTCAAATTCTTGAAATAGCAGATACGTTCTCGTATTTTCATATGTCGTCAAATAAAGATCCATTATTTCTGAAAATATTTCAGCGAAATATTTAATTTCGTGTACTATCAGACATTCTTTCACATTTTATTAGATAAATTTTTCTCTAAGTAATTTAGTAAAACATTTTATTGCGTTTATAATAAACACAGCTCATTTATTTAATGCAAATGTTCATGGTCTGTAAAAGAAACAGATCAATACACAAGAAACTAGTTGAATTGTAGTTATTTTTATAGTTTTTTAATTAAAAGGATATTGTTTGAACGTCTCAAAGGGAATTTCAAACGAAAAAAAATTATAGAAGAAGAATAACCTCTTTTGACATAAAATTACGACTTGAAATTTTTTTGTTCATAAAGAAATAATGATATATGTCGTAGAAATTGTACTTTTTTTGTGCAACAAAAACTCTGTATCAGCTTTCTCTTTTACGAAAAAATTCAACTCTTCTGAAAATACTGAACAATTTATGTCTAAATAATATATTGATTTCTGAATTCGGTATTCTGTTGGGTTAGTTCAAGTTTAATGATTTCTAACATTGAATACACAGGAGATCTTCGATATTTCTTAAATAATTCATATGTACTTTTAAATATTTCATCATCATACACAAAATTTTCAACATGTGTGTAGTCTACTTCAGAATGATTTGATTGTTTTATAATCTATAAAAATTATATAATAACAATGTGAGGTAGACTAAACAATAAATTGTTTACCTATGAATTATGATAACAAGTGATAAAAATCTAAAAATCTAAATGTGTTTATAAATAAATCTATGATAAAATGCATAAAATTAATGAAGTGCAAATAAAGCAAGGACTTGTTTAACATGCTATTGATATTTGATAAGGCATGACAAACTCTCTTTTACGAAAATGAGTCTACAAGCAACGTTTTAGTCACGTTTCCGCAAAAATAATAAATTTGACAGTGAAAATGAGATCATCGGTACATAAAAATTAAAAACAATCTCGCACATGAATAAACAAGAGCCCATATAAAATGTCAATGACAAACATGAAAGGAATGTAATGAAAATTTTATTGAACGACTGTACCGCCATTTTGTATACACCTGTCCCTTCGAGGATTAATTTCCACTTAAAATATGATCAAACATGTTTTCTAAAGCCAGTATGAGATTATTTCAAGTTTAAACCAGTCATATAATGATTGATCAGGCGTGTGGAGACAGCAAAGCAATCTCAGCTGACATTTTCCGGTGTTATAGGCGTAGGAAACAAAGCGAAACCTACCTCCATAATCGAAATCCGTATCATCTGTGCTAGCGAAGCAAACGCCGAGGAAAAACACACCCCACAATCTCCAAAGATGCATTTTGAATGTCTGATTGTCTGTGAATGCACGAGATACACTATTTGTCTTCTAATCAGCACAACTTGAACATTTCTGTCGATGGGACTGCACAACAGCAGCACTCAGCGGAAGTTACAGGCATTGACAACACCGCACCGTAACGAAAGAATTGACTTCCCTAGTTGCCACCTTGCTCTGTAGAGGCGCTTTCTGTTTGCTTTTCTCTTGGAATTTTTATTCAAATCAAGATTTTGAATATATTTTCTTCGAACCTGTATTCACAATCAAACCAAACTATTAATAGAACAATCACGCATCGCCGAGCTGTGGTTATGACAAATGACAATCAATATCTCGCACTTAAATTCTAAAAATTAATTACAAATCACGCCTAGTGGTCGTAACATCTACTAATTCAAATTTAAATATCCACACGCTATAAAAATACTTGTTATCAGATAACAGTTTGAAGGAAAATCAATAGATATCTTTTATCATTCAAAAATCTCTTTCCGTTAGAATTCACATTCCTACGTTTACATATGTACTTATTATATTACACTTGTATTCAACGTATCGCATGAGTGATCAAAGATAAACAATTTAAAATATCACTATTGTATGTAGTATTTCTAAAAATTATAATCATATGTTTACAAACAGAATAATTTATCAAGAATTGAATTTATCTGTATCTGTCATTCACAAAAGATTAGAATATTAGTAATATTAAATTAATTGATTAGCTGAAATAGGGTAAATTACACATGTAGATGTAGAACTAAAAGCAAGCACTTGTGCTGAGATAATGAACTCATTAGTCATTGTTTTTTATGCAACAAACGCCCTCATGTATTTTACTCACCTGCTTTGATGAACTACAGCAAAAATCTATTTAAAGTGAACAACGCAAAGCAAACAAACTAAACAAACACACCTGCTCAGGTGGAAAAAGGGATTTACATACGATCGATTAATTTTTTATTCCGTTAAAATCTTCGAGAACATTTGAAAACATAAAACGTCGCTCTATACTAAACTCCTAATCGGTTAACATTTGTTAAAATTCACGTTTCATATATACTAACAATAATTCAATGCATGCAATAATACTGGGTAGTGTATGTCATTCGAAAAATGACCTCCTAACATATCTCGTGAACACTTATCGTTTATATATTTATGTTATCGGCAGAAATAAACTCTTTTGATTTTTATAAAACTTAAAAACCATTAAACGGCCTTAAATATTATCGTGGCTTACTTATGAAGTAAACATATATTTTTATAACTTTTATAAGTCAATACTTTATCTGTAACAGAGGATAAAATTTCGAAAAAGATATAAAAATGTTCTACGTGCGTCAATATTTATAAAATATATCATAAGATTATTTGTAACTAATAAATACATCATCATTTTTGCACCTAATTGAAAATATAAAGCATATTAGGTGAATGATGACATATTTGTTTCACCCGAAGATGGTACTAAGGGCTGTATTTAGGATAATTTCGGCACGGGATTACTCTTTGACATATTAGGCGATTATTAGGACCAATTATAAGCCTTAATACATCCGCTATCCATAAATAAATCTGCGAATTCTAATAAAAATTCTACTTTCGATTGTCACCGGAACTACAGTATCCGGTTATTTTTATTCATCAATTGTGCAATAAATAAATACTTAACAATTTCAATATTTTGATCACGAACTTTATGGCACTTCAAAATTTTTTTGGCTATAAAAAATGCTATAGTAAAGTAATTAAACTCTTTGAATCGCAATAATAACCGTGAAGTTTAATTTGCATTCGTCATTAATTTATGTAAATATATTTTAAAATATTCAACGAATAAAAGCCCAGCTTATTTCAATATTCTGTTAAGTTCAAAATTTTCCCGTCAATCACAGAATTGTAATTGGAATTTTGCTGAACTCAAGTTTTTAATAACGCTCTTTTTGCTTGTGTTTGCATAAAATATGAATATATAAATGTGTAACGATTTGTAACATGATTCCATCAAAAAATTCAATTATTCAGCATGAAAACAATACCCTTTGTTCTTGTTTTACTAAAATCTACAAAAATCATTTATGTAATGTAACCTGAATACGACAAATAAAGATAACATCGATTTCAAACGCAAAAGTACTCATAAATATTTCAAGGAAAACAGACAGAGAAAATAAAAATAATTACCAAATAAAAATTAATTTGAAGACTTCGGCTTTCGTCTTGTTTCTTGCACGGCCGCAACTAAAGTCTTCACAGCTTCTTCGTGGCCCTCGAAGGAGTCCGTCTTCCTCAAAGGCGTCGAAGCTGGTGGTGTCACCGCCTTGCAAATATGGTGTCTCCTTTTCGGGGGAAAAGTCTCCCACGACCTTTGCTTTTGCGCTAAAGTCATGGGTTTCTTCCTCGCTCCGATGACAACTACGAGGGTTTTGTCCGGGCACTCCAGGCTAGAGCGGCGACTGTTCACGCTCATAGTACTGAGAGAATCGGCGGAATCGTGTCGATTGTAGAAGACATTATCTTCACCGTCGCTGTAGGGATAGACTTTGGGTTTGCGTTTGTTCTTACACTTTGGTGAACTTGGAGACGAACGGCTTTCCTTGTGGACTAAAGCCTTGACGGATTGGCTCGTCGCTTCTGATATTCGTTGGTAGTCGCTTTCGCTTCCGCATTTTTTCTTGTCGGAAAGTTCAGACAATTTCGAACAAGCGTTGATTTTATCACAACTTTTACCCATTTTCTTATGCCGCAAAGCAGATTTAGAACTTAGTTTTGTTATCTGTTCTAAATCAGTTTTTGATAGTTTGCGGTCATCAGAAATGGAGCTTTCTTGTGTAGGATCAATTTTTGATTGTCGTCTACACATGATATCGTGGATTTTCTCTTTAATGTGATTCTCTAAGCGGTCAATGTGTTGCTGCTGCTGGGAATACGACTGTGATGATTTTTTAGACTTGGAGGAAGATTGTTTGGTGTCTGGTTGTCCTACTGATTTGCTACGCTCTCTAGATTCTGTGCTACCTGGGCGAACTTTGTCTATCAGTTGCCCCAGAATCCGACTGCGCGATCTTGGTATTTTCCCTACAAAATATTTGTTATTATTACTCCCAAAAAATCAAAAGAAAAAAAATAGTGGGGACGGACTGTTAAACGAACAACAATACTTTAAAGTTCCAATGAATTTATTTCTATAACACAATACAATCTAAAACTCTAGTAAAATAAAATACAGCAGAAAATATATATTCTGTTGGCAGTAGTACAATTCCTTGACTAACAATCCAAGACAAAAATTAGAAAACATGAATAGATATGTTATAAACAAATACAGTCTCGGATTGTTTTTAAACATCAGTTACAAACTTTAAAGCAGCCGGCAATAGAGCAAACGGTTTCCTTACCTTCGCTGGTCTGCAGCAGTCCGATGTGCTCGAGCAGGCTCTGCAGGTGCTGCTGCGTCTGGTCGTCCGTCTGAGGCTGCGAGCCGGACAGACTCTTGATGTACGGTTCCAACTGCAGAGCTACCGTGCTCAAATGCTTCAACTCGTTCCGAAGAGTTAAAATGTCCGCTCTCTGGCAGTTAAAAACCTAAATATATTCAACGCATGACTTATCCTATGCTACAATGGATGACACACTGTACGACATCTAGCGTGATTATGATTTTCACCTAATTTATCCACATTTTAACATCACATGCTGGTCAACTAACATTCTAACAAACCTGGTTCTAATTTGGTTATTTATTTAGTAACTCTACAAATTCTGAATAAAATCAAGTAGGTAAATGTTAAAAATTAACGACAAAAATCATTTTAAAATTTTTGAGAGGGGATACGTGACGTAGCCAAGTCGAATAATAAGAGACCCACAAACCGGAAACTTAGTGACACGCCCTCTTGTAATTCTTTCCTCAAATATATTATTCTTTTTCATAAAATATGAAATATCTGCCATATTTTGTACAAGTTTCTAAATGCTTGACAAAACAGAGACTTGATCGAACATTTAACATCAAATTTACGCCAAACCGTGTACGAAATGCATACATAGTTGAATTAACCTCATCATTAACATTAAAAATCCTGTATTTTAATCTGAGATTTGCATTTACTATTATTTTTACATAGTTCCTGCTAAATAGTATATAATTTAATAATGATAAACAATTTGAAACATATTTTGTACTGCTTTTTACATACCATACTGAATGTATCAATTTTCGATTTTTTATAATTATTTAATGATAAGTATTTATCTTGTACTTGGTAACACTTTTTGATTTTCAAAAACCGATTCAGCATTTTTTTATACTTCCCTAACCCATCCTTTATCGAATTCTTTCATTTGATAGCAAAAGCGACATAAATTTTATTATATTTAGTTGTGCAAACCGTTCTTTTGTTATATAATAGACAGTTCTAAGACCTGCCTACGTCATAAAAATGGCGCTATATTTATTTTATTACAATAGAATTATAAATTTATATAGTACGCACACTTTTTATAATGACCAATTATTGTTTGTCCTATTGTTTTTTTTTTAATTTTGATTAAGTTCACTTAGTTCATTCTATCTTCAAGCCTTTTTATTTCTATCTACAAGTACCTACGATGTCACTAAATAAATGTCCTAAACTTTTCTAGTTGTTAAAATGTGGCAAAACATAACAATTATTTTATTACCATGCTTATTATAACTACGTAATCATTTATCTGTTTGTTTTCCTTTGGTTTACCTCTTGTTCGACTCTCAGTCTCCAGAGTTGCTCCTCCCAAGAGGCAGTGAACACACCGGACAGTCTTTCCAGTTCCTGTTGCTGTCTATCCAGACTTTCATCCAGAACAGCGCAGTCTCTTGTGACGCACTCGTAGCGAATGGTGAGAGGAGGTAGCTGAGCCTTCCTCAATGCTGTGATGTCTCTGTGAAGCTCTCCTACGCGTTCCTTTACGCCACAGAGCTGCTGAGAAAGTTCTCGAAGGGTTGCTTCGAACGAACGGCAGTGAACAGCGAATGGGGTGTCTTGATCTAGTTTAGGCTTGGAGGGTTTTTTGTCAGCGGATTCGTATACCCGGGAGCCTGAAATGAAATCTTCATCTAACGGGGAACAACCTACTAAAAAGTAGTGTATTTTTTAACCAGGAGGTGTAATTTTACCCTCCAAAATTGACGCTTTTGATTGGCCAGTGTTTCAAGTTTACAGAAAAAAAAATTTATGAGCTGTTTTGAGGTTATTGTTTTCTTGTTTTTTTTTTGCATTTCAGACTTTCAAATAATTTTTTTTTCCTACGACCACTGTTAAAAATAGTCTTTTTAACGGTTGCTTAGAAAGTTAAAAATAACAATTTATAACGCAGTAAATACTTTTAACACGTTGTCATTGACAACGAATTAAAAGTAAAAAACAAATTTACTTCTAACACTTCTTATGTTCAGTTGTTCATAACAATAAATACATCATGACCTGTCATAAATGTCATTCTATAATGCTTAGTTTTTATTTACTAATACATAACTAATGTCGTAGGAAAAATAGTGTATGATATTTGTGTTAAAAGTGATTTTATTTCGTTCATGGGGTTTGTTAAACTCGGCTTCGCCTCGTTTCAAACTTCCCCACTCACTCATAAAATGTCACTTTTAACAGATATATCATAAATAACTATTGTAAGATCTCACTGATATTTTATTTTCTTCATATAAGTTTCTAAATTTGAATAAAATGAACGCCTTTTTGCACTTCATATTATACTTTTAAAATTCATTCAAACATTTTGAATTTCCTGCCAATGCGTACCTAATATAAAAATGTTCCTGTGTGAAACCGACGCGTAAGCCACGCCTCTTTTAACGAGTAAATTCCTTTCGACTCAACCGACTCTACGAATAGAGTACAGCACAAGTAAAGAATTTTCGCTCTTGTTAGATGAATTTGCAAATAAACAAATTTTGTATATCTTCACAAGGTTACTTAAAAAATATAGTTATTTTACTCCTCCTGGTTAAAAATAAAAATTAGTAGTTTTATTAGAGGAAAATGATTTTAATGTTTTCAAATTACGTTTTTCGACAAAAATAATCAAAATGAATACGAGTCTATTATGTTTTGTACTGCAAAACAGTTGCAAGATTCAATTTAAATTTCCGAATAGAAGAAAGAGAAACATTTGTACTAATGTAAAACACTCAAAATTCATTTAATTATTTGTTTTACATACCAGTTTGGTCGGTACCATGTTGTCCTACAGTAGTTTTACCAACCCACGGTTCTAAACATTGCGCAAACTCGCTTCGATAATTTGTTTTTATAACTGCTGATTGTAGAGGTCTGCAAGCATGAATCCTACATTTCATTTTACTTTTTTTGTTTGTGAAAATTACCTCACTGGTTGGCTAAGTTGTCCAACATTAGCCAATCTTTCTAACAACGCTGGACATAACTCCAAAAATTGATATTTATTTGCCGAAGTTTGAAAAGATGCGCATAAAACTAAATGAAGTTGTAAAACCGGCATTACTGTACCTAGTGCTACTAATTGGGCCCTACAATGCAGATAGTTTTAATATTGAAACTTATTTGTAGGAATTTCATACCGAAAAGTTCTTTCTTTGCTTTCAAACTGCCTCTGTACCTCCATAATCATAGCAGCGTGAGTTTTAGCCATCGCTTCTTGCATCCCTTGGCAAAAAGTATTAATTGTGTGTTTCTCCGATTCCATGTTCCGTCTCAACTCATCCAGCAAGCCTTTTAAAGCTATAAGGCCGTCTCTTACAGAACTCTGCAAGTCTAGAATAGCAGACTGGCCTCTTTCTAATCTCTTGGTGGCTTGTGCATGAGCTGTGTCCATATCAACACACTGGGCACGAATTTCAGATGGCGTATCGCGGAAACAGTTTACGCAAAGCATCGAATGTTGAACCGGGGAGTACATGATGAATTGCTCGCCGTGTTGCGGGCACTGCAACAATTACAAACTGTTCGGTAAATTGCATCACTTGTTTTAAAGAAAAGCCACACATTTGGGGCAATTTCTAAAGAATAGATAATCAATAAATCAAGATAATAATCACAATTTAAATATTCCTTTTAAACGGGATATAATTTTCAAACAAAAATCAGCTGTGTCCACCAGACAACCAATCGTCATTACCGAATGTTACGATATAAAAAATGTAACTAAATTATTGTTTTAAATAAAATTGCTATTTTCATAGTTGTAATATTTTTTTTACATTTTTTTAAACTTAAAAGTGGCAAGAGTAAACTATTGCTATAATTCATTTGAGAATGAAAATGAGTAATAAATCAAAATTTGCAAGAATAGTATAGGATTTTTGTCAGCTATGCGACAAATAAATCCATTAGAAAAATAAAATCTTTATTAAAATGCTCATAAAATATCGCACGCTTTATACCTGGAACGAAACTTACTTCTCGAACAATAGGAACACCCCCAATAAGCGGTCCAATAATCCTTTTTGGATCATAACATGCACATAGAACTTAGTGATCCGTTGACGTATTTTTATTAAATTAAAATAAAAGTTCTTTATCAAAATCTACTTATGTCAATGTACTCGTATTATACATATCTAGTCAATATTTATACAATTTAGTCTTTTCTGACTGATTTATTACTCTCTCTCATTCATCTCAAGTCGGGTCAAATCAGATAACTAAAATCAGTGCAGTTCGGATCAGTTGGATCCGATATTTTTTATCTAAAACCGAATTTGCTCTACATTTGTACACATACATCCGGACGGATGGGCAGATCGACAAAAATCACGCAAAAATAATGAAAGTATTTTAATATGGATATATGTTAAAATCTCGAAATGTAAAAAACCGGCATGATTATAATATAAATACAAGTAGCAGTTGTTCCATAAATCAAGAAAAATGAAATTATAAATTAGAATTTTTCGTATTATGTAATTAAGTAAAATAAACAAAAATTATTAAAATTGAGAAATTACCCTTCTAGGTTCTCGTATACATTTGGACATATGCATAATCTCATGAGATGCGAACATTTTTGCTCGATGGGTGTTTTCTCGGCAGTGAGAGCAAAGGGCTTGTCCTAAAAATATTTTTATATTATTTTTTTATCACTCAAAGGTACGACTATTTAACATTTTTAATAGTCACACCTTGTAAAATATAACACAAACAAATTGAAAATATTTGAAAACTACCTTTACGTGATAAAGTATAATAAAAGAATATAAAAACCAACCTATTCAACTCAAAACAGACTGAAAGTTGATGAACAAATCAAGAAAACATTAAGAAAAAGGTAAGTTATGAAAAAGGCACCGCAAGTATTGCAGTAGTGCATATTGGAGCGATCCCGCTTGTCGCAATTTGCACATGGTGGATTTTCGCTGTTTGCGATTTCCAGAAGCTGGCACATCAAATTATCTGCTGGGGGTAATACCGAACCGTCTTTGAGAGCCGTATATTGCCTAAAAACAATATAGTTTCATTTATTTCATCACTCAACAAGTCATTTAAAAATTCCAAGCTCAAAATACAAATTACTGGTGTAAGGGCAGATGAGTTACAACTAAATGACAATGAATTTGTTTACCTAAACGTAATGTTTTCTAGGGATGGATGAAGTGACAGAGAAATTGTACGTTGCAAAGCTTCTGGTAGTATTACTCCAGGGGCCCTAGGAACATTTGCACCATTGAAATTTCCTTGAGGACTGAGGATTTCTTCTAGGAGTCAAGGATAAGAGACTCAGTGCGTATCATGCAAGTGATTACAGAACAAACAGCAAATTGCATGCAAGAATTAAATGTTTACACGTAGAATATTGATTAAGATCTTGACAAAGTAAATAATAGTAAGTGGGCACTCACCCACAAAGCGGACAGATAATTCTGCCGTCTTGATCTCGCCCTCGAAGGCATCTCCCGCAGAATGTGTGATAACACTGCAGAAGACAAGGCTCTGTGAAATAATCATGACACATAGGGCAGAGCAATGGATTTTTTGTCACTTCTGGAAGATCTCCTTGTGAATCCATTTTCGAGTAATCGCAGCGATGATTATCAGTTACTTTACGAATAAATTGTGTATTATAAACTACAGTTACGTATTTATTACGAATTTACACGATTCATTTAAAAACTAAGCGAATATTTACGGTTTTTAAGTTATGTGCAAAATGTCAACGGTCTTGGCAGCCATGTTGAACCGCCCACTAACGCAAGCGCTTTTTTTGACCTAAATATTTATTTCAAAAAGGGTGAAGGATCTCTAATTCTATTAATAATAATCAATAAAAATTTATTGTTTATTTGTTCGTTTGCATTTTAATGTGCGTCTTAAAGCAGATAACAATAAGTTCTAAAAATCTTAAAACTAGAAATTAAAACTACTGTACAGTCAATTAATACAATGACTCCGTTTTTTGCAAAGATATAATTATCGCAATTATTACATTAAACCTAAAATAATAGTAGCTATTATTCGGCATTTCATTTAATCATCAAATAGTTGCAAAACTTTACAGTAAATGTTTAAAATTTTGATATGCCGGTAGATATTAAAGAAGTACGTTATTCGTTGTAAAAATTACCTACAGGACGGTATGTAGTTGTAAATAAATAAAAGTCTCAAAAGAATCACTAGAAAACCTTTGGTCCCTTGTACAAACTAGTGTAAACCATTGGTGCACTTGTACGATGCCAGATTTAATAAATGCAAATAAATGCTTTGCTTAGGCCGATTACACATAGAAAAGACGAACTCGTGATGTAGAAATTAATAAATCGTCGTCGTAGAATTTTGTTTCGATTACCACATTTCCACTGAAACATCACACTGTATAATAAACAATATTATTTATAGTATGTTTGGATCTTCTAAGGTTATAGCATTGACTCTCACCCCAAATCAGCGGTGTAGACCGGTACCTGGCAGTCAGGGTTGAACTCTTTTAAATTTAAATTAAATGATTGATTAATACAATATATAATATAATGCATTATACAAAATGTTCATTTTAAATGGGCCACCATTGCTATCTCTAGAACTATAAGAGCTAAGAGGCCGGTTACATTAACAAACGATTTCTATTTTGCAAGACTATTAAAATGAGATAAACATTTTTTTTAACCAATGGTTCTCATGATAGGGGGTCCAACTTTCTTATTTTAAGTGGAACATCATATATATTTTTACATATTTGGAATCCACATAAAATTACAAATGCTAATTTTTAGTTAAATAATACAATCTCTATATTGCATTGATTTAATATACTTTTACTTGAAAATAACAGTTACCGCGAATAAATATAAACCAAACGTCAACTTCTACGTTCTTATCACTCTAATTTTACCTTTAAAAAAAATCTAGTTAAAAGAACACAGAATGTTGTTGTCTATTTATTCATGGCAACTTCTTTCAGGTAAAAGTATACAAACTTAATGCCAATATGATACTTTTTAACTAAAAATTAACTTCAAAAATATCATTGGATTTGTAATTTCATGTAGATTCCAAATATGTAAAAATATATACGGAGTTTAACTTAAAATAAGACAGGTAGGTCCCATATATTGAGAACTTATTAAAAAAATTGTTTCATTTTAAGTCTTGTAAAATTGAAATTGCTTGCTAATTTAACCGACCTCGTATTTCTTATAGTTTTCAAGATAGCAATAGCGACCCATTTAAAATGAATACCCTGTATATTAACAACGACATAAATGTATCAGTTTGCATAATGTTTGCTATTATTATTTAGTTATTTATTTATGATATAATTTTTAAATTCGTGTATTTTTAATAGGTAAATGAACAAACTTAGAAAAAATTAAATACAACTCTCATTTTCCTTGGATTTTTACTCCCACAAATCTTTTGCACAGTTACCCTCTACAGGGGTCTATTTAGGGCCATAACCTTAGCGATCCGAACAGACTATACCGCAAACTTACTTTAAAACAGAGGCAGGCATCATCTGAGATTCAGGGGCTGCTTCCATAACACTTTGCCAAGTATTTGTTGACATAGGCATTACAAACCCAAATTCAAAGAACCATTCTTCCAAACACCTACCTTTGAATAAGACTTTCTACAAAACAATCTCACATTGTAATGTTTTGTATACACAACCACATTTAATCACAGATACACCTACTTGTTCTAATCGGAATTTTTCCATTGGTTCTTTCGAACTAAAGTTAAATTCTCTAGATACAGCCCTACATTTTAAAATCTTTTTAGGTACCCGAGCTTCGTGCTCTACGTCGGCGATTGATAAATCATCTGCTCCTTGCCAGAAAACTTTGCCGCCATCAGCATCTCGCAAACAAATCCAATTACTAACCTCACATTAAGGAAATAAATAATTCCAACAGTTTAAAATTAATCAATTCTCTAAGATGTGAATGTCAACAAAAAGGATACACTTGAAATCCTTTTAATATCTCCTCTGCACGATTGTCTGTAGTCATACTTTATTCCTTATTTCATACAGCTGCACAAAATTGATATTATTGCCTAATTTTTGAAAGAAATGAAAAAAATATTTAAAAATTGCAAGGAGCTAAGTAAAACTCACACAAAACGTCAAAACAGACGGACAACTATGGAAAGAGGGCAGCACTTATTTAGCAAAATTTAAACTCTACCAAATTGAAACACATCGATATTTGTAAATTCAGGTACAAGAAATGATTAGTACGTACATATAATTATATATAATAAATTAAACATTTTTACACTGCTACTTTTTTTACTTATTACAACAAATTTTTAAATGAGTAAAATCAATCATAAATAACTTGCAAACTTATTTACATTTAAATATTAATTACTTATTGTTGTGCCATGCATTTTAGATAGAATTAATTATTAGTTTATTAGAAACAATGTATATGTATAAATTATTAATTTTAATTAATGATATTTTACAATTTATACATATTATAAATTATTTATTTTGCAATCAACATATAATTATATTTGTTGTCGATTAAATAAACAAATACCAAAATTATAGGATACAATTGCATCGGAGAGCTCAAATGTTTTCATTTAATTTTAAATAACTAATTTTGTATTGTAAAAATAATAAAAATATATAATATTCATTAATTTTCTATTTTAACTCTTTTTTAATACTAACAACATTATATTTACTTAAGTTTCACCTTTATTGAAATGGTATAAAAATTTAAACATTTTTGTAAATAAATGCCTGTAATAAAGAATATAATTGACTATTTTGATTTGATTTTTACTTCAAGATTGTTATTGTATGTTGTGTAATCATAATTATAATTTAGCTCTAGTTTTTTAAAGAACGAAGCTAATAATTATTAGATAAATTTTATACATATTTGTATTTAAAATTAATAATTATGTATGTATATAAATTTCAATAAATAATATTGTTTTAAGAAATGTTTCGATGAATTTGTTGTACGTATTTTGAAAGAGTATGAAATGAAATGGAAGAAATAAATCAGTGTTCAATCAATGTAACAATGCTGAATAAAATGAATCTGAACGATATGACATGGTAATATTTCCTTTATTTAGCTGTCGTGGAAGCCGTAGGAAATGCCTGTGAAAAACTCGGAAAACCGAGGGTAGATGAATATATACACCTGAGCATTTAGATGGTTTCATGCTTAAAACAAGGTAAAATCTTATTAACATTTCACAAGAGCGGCAAACAGCTCCCGATTTACTAAACAAAGTAAAGAATAAAGCCTTCTCCTTCAAACTGTGAACTACAGTTCTCACTACCAATATTTGAAGACAATATGTAAATTCAGAACAACACTTTAGTAGACTGCAGAAAAACATTCCTTTTCGATGGATGTCAAATCAAATTTAAACGACTCGGATCGTTCTAATCCTGGTTATACTATTAGTGGATTATTAAACAGTTTAACTAATCAGAATAGTGAGAATACTAGCAGTGAAAATGAAGAGTGCTCATCTTCAAAGTTTGGTAAGAACTGTTCAGCAACTCTTTCTGCATAAGCCAAAAATTTAATTATAATATCTATTGAATTAAGCACAACTTGAAATCTAATTAGTTGAAAATTAAATTAGGTTTAACACTGAAAAAAGGAAAGAATGTTTTCTCATAAAATTTAATTTAAAACGTCGATACTTATGTAATAAAATTTATACCGCACACAATTTAATTATGTTTCAAATGAGAACAAATTTTTTATTTCTTTCACCTAGGGTTCGTATCACATTCCGAAATATCTACTAATTCTTCGAGCGCTGTTAAAAGAAAGCAAAGACGATACAGGTAATAATTTCGTTTACCAAACTACCTGAACTAATATTTATTTTCTAAAAGGACAACATTCACAAATTATCAGTTGGAGGAACTTGAGCGTGCATTTCATAAAACACACTATCCAGATGTATTTTTTCGTGAAGAACTAGCTTTAAGAATCGACTTAACAGAAGCCAGGGTTCAAGTTTGGTTCCAGAATCGAAGGGCTAAGTGGAGAAAACAAGAGAAAAGTGCAGCTAAACAACAGAATTCTTCCGTCGGACATATGTCCATGCAGTTACCAAGTAAGAATTTTCAATATTTACTTGCATGATTAAATATTTTAAATTCAACAAATTTTTTTTAATAAATTTATAAATATTTACTGAATACCACATAAGATTCAATATTTTAACGGATGTCCATGAATTAAAGTCTTTACAATACAATACTTATTTTTCGCGTAATTTCAGTTGATCTGTTCGTCCGGATATATGTGTGTGCACGTGTAGAACAAATTAGGCTAAATGGTTTTTAATGAAACTTCATATTGAAGCTTCTAACATTAGGGGAACGAGTTAATCAATTTTTGATAAAAATCGATCAATCGGAAGTAATTCTCGTCTATTTTAAGTTTTTGTGTGCTATTTTTTTAGTGATAGGCAATGATAATTAACCGAATGTACTTTAGAAAAATTGACAATAATTAACCAGATTAATTTTGGTCTCATAAGTAACCGGTAATTCGAACGAAATGTAAGTATATCGATAATAATTTTGATTTGTTATTTGTTTTGGATTTGAGTATTTTACTTTTATAATTTAACTTTATTAAAATGCAATAAAAAAATAATAAACCGGAAGAGCTGGCAAATGAATTAGCTGAAGAACAAGAACAAATTTATCAGTATAAGAAATTACAACTAGTAGAACTTTAGACAAATATCCTAGATCACATCACATTAATGATAGGGAAAAAGAAACGTCTATGTATGTCTAACAAAACCACATAATTAACCGCGGTTAATTATCCTAATTATAATTAACCGATAAATGCCCATCACTATTTTTTTAAATAAATAATGGTCTATGATGCTAACGTTGTAACCAAAATTGGATCTAAAATGTGAAACAACCGAAGAAGAATTTAAAGAGAAATCGAAATATTTATTGGTTGAAAAAAATAGAAGAAAAACCGAAATTAAAAGCATTATTTTCGCTCCGTACTATGTATTTGCTTATTGTTTGGAAACTTAAATATTTATCTCTATAAATTTAGAGAATATATAAATCAATTGAAAATATCGACTTTAAAGTAAACTTGCAATTCTATAACATTAATCGTTATTTATGATTGGTACGTAACAAGTTTAATAAATTCCGTTACAGAAAACTGATTTCGATTCACATGTGTGAAGGATAAAATGTATAAGCCTCATCATGTACAACAACAATTGTCTAATTGTAAGTTCGATTTAAACAAAAAGAAGTACGTTTAATTTTTTTGCGAGACGTCATTGATATTTAACAAGAGAAATTATGGAAACAAACAATTTCCGTTGATATAAATTCTTTACAATTTATTTCCCACATAAAAGGCTCCTGTGGTACTTTTTCCACGCCAGCTAGGGTGCCCGAAAAAAATAATGGTAAACGCCCTGAACTGTATAAATCACTATCTATAATTAAAGCTAATTGATTCATTTATTTAAACCTAAACTAAACTTTCGTTTGTTACGAAAATGAAATACCCATTTAACAATTTTAATATTTCCAGGTTGTTCCAGTCCTCTGGAATCTCAACTCCTCCAATTTAGCTCACCAGACCAATCCCACAGCTCCAACCTATTCCTGGGTCTGGAATGGCCCCCGTTGATACAACCCCTATCCTACGGGAACTCCCAGAACGATCCACATTGCCTCATGGACTCCCAACAAGACACGGTGTTGATAGCGGACCGAATAACAAACTCCCTACAGCCCATTGTCAACAATGCGATGTTACTCAACGATGACATCAGGATGGAACACTCCACAGATGGGATTGGGTTGAGTGATGGAGGGAATGAAGATGGAATCACGATTGACTCGGATTTGTTAACTTTAAAACCGATGCGATGTGTGGGTAATGATCAGTAGATATTTTGTTGCATATTTAATGTTTACGTATGAAATGTTATATGTTGTAGTTTTATTTCCGTATAGTATTTATATTCAAAAATTATTTTCCTAATTTTATTAAATTACAAATGAAAAAATAAGGAAGATAATTTTTGTGCATTTTTAATCAAGGCATGTATCCAGTAATAAAAACAGTGACTGGTATTTTGAACGAAAAATGCGAATTTAATCGATATTTTTACAGCAGAAAATAGCGGTGTCATTTAATCAAAAAAATAAACCCGGTTTTAGGGAACGGTAACCTTAATTTTAATATCATTTAGTGCAAACAAATGTTTTTATATTTGAATATGAGTCATGATAGTTCATATAATTTATATATTATTGGAGTCATAAAAGTATCTCAACAATTTGAAAAAGACTTGAGTTTCTCTGAAGGTATTTATACGAAAATAGTTATTTCTCAAACTAGAGAGGAAAACGTATCTTTTTTACCACTTGAGCTCGAGTTTGACACACGAGAGAGAGTGGAAACAACGCTTCCTTTCGTGTTAGACACAACATTTTTTTTCACGACATGTTTCAAAAATTGATTTGCTCGGACGAAAGGGCGCAGCAACATGATAAGCTAGAAAATTAGGTTATGTAAACTTTGACGTTCAACAGTGCAATTGTTAAACGAAAATGCTAATTCAAGTTTAAGTTGAGAAATTGTGAAATTTTAATGTTTTTTTTTTCCAATATTTTATTCTATAATAACATCCATGTTATACTGTTGGTAACACATTTTCCTCTCTAGAGACGAAAAAGTAATTTTTCTCACTATTTCGCGAGAAGACATGCTTTTAATGCATGTCGTGAAAAAAAAAACTTTGTATCAGCGAAAAAATCTGTCGATCGAAAAAAAAATTAATTACATTGCGGAAACAATGTATGTTTGATTTTCCAAATTTTTCACCTCGAACGACCGTTATTGTCTATATTCTCAATACAAATAAAGCGATATCCCGATTATGGAAGTATGAAATGTCCTCACTAGATGTCAGCCACTTTGATTTTTTTCGCGGATTCCGTACAAAGAATGTGATTTTTCTTCAGATTGTATTATTTTTGTTTATTATTGAATAAAATAAAATTTTATTTATTTTTGTTTTCCAATTAATAAAAACCGGTTTTCGAACTACAACTATTGTTATTATAACGTTCTTAATATGGGTTAAAAGTTGACCAGTATTTTTATCGGATACATGTCCTATTTAATTATAATAACTTACCTACTTAAACCAAAGAAATAAATTTATAAAATGTAAAGATATACCTATTAAAGTGAAAGAAAATCATTAATTTCAACTTTTATTTATCCTAAGTTTTATACAAGTGATTAAAATTTGAAATACATTGACTTGTTAAAAAATCAGTCAAAACAACAAAATGAACAGGTTTAAATTACTGACAGCAATCTTTATATACAGTTACTTTAAAATTTATGAAGTTCGTATCGAAATGACATTGAGGGCTCGAGAACAGAGGACGAACGTAAAAAAGGTACTTACGTTTAAGTTAGAGTTAAATTAAATACATGTACAGTTATGTTACAGCGGAGTACGTTAAGTTTCGGTGGAGTTACGGAATTACGCCACGTAACTGTATTCCTCGGCCGAATGGGCAGTTCGCTCTATGTATTGTTTGTCAATCAAAGCTTCGATGCACTTTTTGATCATCGCGATACTTGGCGCGAATGATACTCTGGATTGAGAGCACACCTAAAAACCAAAAATTCATTCACACATTGTTTACCTTCACTTTTAAATCAATAGAGTCTTATACCATTGTCGAAATATTACCATTTTGCATTAGAATATGAAAATATACATTAATTAATGAGAATTAGTGAAAATATTTTATTTAAATATTACTTCCTTTGTAACATACACAGGTCTTCCACTTTTAAACGGCGTAACTTAAACAATGAATTAAACACCTAAACATAAAGTGACATGTTCATTTGTGGAAATTTTCGGAAATGCTTAATTCCAGAGATATTCACGTTATTCTTATAGGAACTGAACTACGTAAAAAACAATTTTATAACGACATGTCAAATATTATCTTATTAAGTTGTGACATAATACTAAAATTAAATTAAAAATTAATAAATTACAATATCAATTTGCTTGCACTGATGTCTTGGCAAAAATTAAAACAATCAATGAAATCAAATAAATTTATTGTTTCAAATAAAGTACTAACATTTCATCACAAGCAAATTAATTTTGTTGTTGAAATTATGTAGCAAAATATTAATTTTTAATTAATTTTAATAATATATTTATTTTAATAAGATTATGCCTACAGGTTGATATGAAATTAATATTTTAAAGTAGCTCTATTCCAATAAGAAAAACGTAAAAATCGTTGAAATTTTTGTATTTCTAGAAATTTCCTCAAATGAACATGTCACCTTATTTTTAAGTGTTTAATCCATTGTTAGAGTTATGCCGTTTAAATCTGAGACACCTGTATAGGAATCTTCAATTTATAGTAGATTCTGAACCACTCGCACAAAACAGTATTTTCATTGGTTTCATTGTCAATGGAATTTGAACCCCAAACTCAACATTAGTTAGAGCGCGCTAATCAAATGAGCCACTGTTGCCCGTAAAATTTACAAAGATAAAATCAACTTAATTCTCATTAACCAGGATCAAAAATTAAATCGTCAATTATACGATTAAAATCCTTATGTAAACTAAAGTAATCAATTTTAATTCGCTTAAATCTAATTTGCCGAATTTTATTTTAAAATAATTTTTACATAGTTTAATCAATAAAACAGTAAAAGTGTTTACTTTTTTAATATTTAAAACAACCAGTAACCAGAATTAAATAGTTTCAATGAAACGGTTAAAAAATATTAGATAGGAATTCGTACTGTTATTTTTGTAGTTCAAATCTCTGTTTATAAATAAATCAATCTATCAAATATTTACTGACACTTTTAAATAAAATTTTTATTATTGGTATTTATAATTTTAACTTTAAATCAATTCACAGATATTTATATTTATGTGAATAATTGTAAAACGAATTTTAAAGTAAATTTTTAAAACAATTTTTCTTACCTCTTGTATAAGCTCATTGTGGCGTAACACTTTCCTGGCTTTCATAATTCTAACAATAGCGGCTTGGAGATAAAGTTTGCGGTCATCTTCAACGGAATTCATGGTGTGCTCTACTTCCTGCGGTGATTCTTTCTGGACCGCAGCCGTAATTCTAAATTTAGTGCGCTTGTTGCTGTAATCCATATTCAGCCGAAGAACTGTCTCGGGTGTTAATTCCTTCAAAAAACAATAGTATTTAATATGAATTCAGTTATTTTACATTTTTACCGACCGCAAAATGCAATAAAAAAGGTTTTTTAGTTATGTCGATCTAGATATTTCAAGATTATAACCAATATGAACAAATGTAAAGCCTTCAAAATATTTTTTTGAGTATTTCAGCTTTGACTAGTGTCTGCCGGCCAGTTTGTATATTTGATATATAAAATAATTTTAATTAAACTTCATATTTAAACTTTTGATATAAATTGCGTTAACAAACTTTTGATAAAAACAGATCAATCGGAAGTAACTCATTCCATTTTTAAGTTTTTATGTTATAATTATGTGTACATAAACAATAAACTTAGCTGATTTTTAAATTCTTGTTATAACAAAATTAAAAACTAACACCATTACCGCAAAACAATCAGAATTCAATTTAAATAGAAATTAAAATATTTATTGAAATTTAAAATAAATATAAAAGAAAACTGAAATTAAAGCCATTATTATTTGTACTATGAATTTATTTGGTATTTGAAAACTTTATTATTTTTGTTTTATAAATTTATAGAATATGATCAATAAGTGGAAATATAAAACTGAAATTAAATTGTCGGTTAGTCTGTCCATTCAAATGTAGTTTAACTTATAAAAACTTCTAATATATAATAGTAAGTATCTGACCGAAACACAATTTTCAGCCGAAACCAAAACCGTAACCGAATATTCGGCTCCTCTTCTAGTTTCGTCCGAAAACGTAACTGAAACCGAAACTTTTTGTAGTTGTTAGAATTTAATTAAGTTTTTATTAAACACGGAAATCTACTGTTTTTCTTACATTTTAATGTATTATTCGATTATAAATTTAAATGAAGGACTTTAATTTATTAGAAAAGCACTATCTTTACTAAAGAAGTAAACAATTTAGTTGTCTATCACTACTTCAAAAATATCACAAATTATTACAATCAAATAAGTAGCTTTTCAAGAAATATTTGTTACTAACTAACAGGTTCTTCTATAATGTATGCTATTCTCTTTAAATAACGTTACTTTTTTTTCTTAATTCTATAATAAGTCTTTGTCTTAATTCTATAAATTAAATTAACGGACTCAGAATAAATATAATAAAATAAGAATTACACCTTCGAAAGCAAGAAAATTGAAATACCGAACAAAACAAAACTATTAACTAACAAACAAAAAAATAGGCGAGTGAAACCGTTCCGAACCAACACGAGAGTGCCAGACACGATACGAACACTAGTTTCGGCCCATTTTTAGCCGAAATCGAAACTGCGACCGAAACTAGCATTTTTGGCCGAAATTGCGGTCGGACACTAATTATAAGTTTTGATATTAATGATATGAATTGATTAATTGTGGCTAATAATTGGTATTTGTTTTTTACCTCTGAGTCGCTGAGCAGCAACTTGCAGTCGACTAAGGAAGCAGCATGTTTCTGGAACTGTTCTGTACTTAACTGCAAAGTTTCCCGCAACTCCTTGCAGCTCATTTCATCAGCCGTCTCAAAGAGTAAAAGTACAGCCATTTGGAAGGTTTGCACCGTGACTAAATACGGCCTTTTGAGATAACAAAGCTTGAGTTCCGCCTGACAGAGATGGTGTAACCAGGTGAGCTTCCTGCCGCTGAAGTGGTTGTGGTAGAAGTTCTCAAACTGCAAACAGTAAACACATAACTGAGAAGTGTTCTACGGTGCAGTGGGGCGTATACTTTTTTATCCTCCACACATGTTATATTGCTCGACATTGTATCTTTCAAACATTTAAACTTGCATACCTTTTATCTTGCACACTTTTAATCCATGAAGAAAAGTTATTTTACACACATTTTATCTTGCGCACATTTTATCATTCACACATTTTATCTTTTATTCATTTTATTTTCCACACATTTTATCTTCGCCAACGTTTGATCTTTAAAACATTGTAATTGTACCTCCCATTCATTTTATTGCCCATGCAATGGGGAAGTTTAGCGTGGTGAAATTACGTGTGAAATATCTTTTAGTCGTAAGTATATGAATAGTTACAACTTAAAATGTAATTGAAAGTTAAATTTATGTTGCCAATTATTTATAATTAATGATTTATCTTCGAGCCACTCTGACGTCACAAGTGAGTTATGCGCTTGCGCAGAAGGGATGGTGAGACCTAACTTTTAGAACGCAGGTTGCATTTAGAGGCACACCACACGCTTCTCTGTTGCCATGGGAACCCACCGCGCGTTGGTTAAGATAGACGATACGTTCTCCGCGAGCCATACTGACGTCAATTTTGTATAAAATTTCATTTTTTGAGAAATCTAGGCATCTTTGAGTGAAATAAAATGTAGAATATCACTTTTGAGGGCAATCTTGCTTAAAAAAAATACGCTAAACTTCCCCATTGTACCTCCCATTCATTTTATTGCCCATGCAATTTACATATTTATAACTAGATCAAATATCCAGTATTAAATTTTTCTGAAGATAAAATGTGTGGAACATAAAATGAGTGGAAGATAAAATGTGTGGATGATAAAATGACTTGGAAGATAAAATGTGTGTAAGATAAGTTTTTTCGCGCATTAAAAGTGTGCACGATTAAAGGTATGCAACATTTAAAGTGTGCAAGGTACAATGTCAAGCAATATAACATGTGTGGAGGATAAAATGTATACGCCCCGGTGCAGTTAATCAGCTCACCATTTGCACGCTGCGTTCAAGCTGTTGTGGAAGCGCGAATGAAGTGACGGCGGTTTGCCCCAGGGGCCAAGCGCCCGCTTGGAGAACGTGGATTCCGAATGAGACGCCTAGTTCTATGTTGTCGCGTTTTAGGAAAGCGCCGAATTTGTTGTTCAAGTCTGTAGATACAGACATGTCCGTGAACATTCGGTGGAGTTTGTTTGTGAATTCGTATCCGCATGCTTGCTTCAATCTGTAATGAAATTCAAAACATGCACATAAAATACAAACTTTATCTAACAAGTATTGCATGTGAAATAAGAGATGAGTTGTGCCATAGAATTGTTTGTTGAATTCATCGAAAACAGAGATTGTTGTCTATTGTTTGAATTGTTGTAAAATAAAGTTATGTGATTCTCATAAAAAAAGCGCAAACATCTTGAAAATATATTTGGATAACTATAATTTTGTTCTGCAAAATAGTAAAACGTAGACATAAAATATTTGTCTAAATTCAATAAAATTATTATAAGTTTTGTACTAATAGGGTCCTGAACCATTGTCGAAATATTACCATTTTGCAAAAGAATACAAAAATATACTTAATTAATAAATATTAGTGAAACTATTTTATTCAAATATCATTTCGTTCGCGAGTTATAAGCGACTAAATTTTATTGTGACCTGAGCTATTTCATTAATTGTCTGATTTTAAGATAGACAATCACCCCATTTCTGTAAAAGAGTTACTAACTCTTAGTAACGTTACTAAAAATTTTAACCAATAGAAATATTTGTAAAAGCTGTCATTTTCATTTTTTATTTAGTATCTACTATTTTTATTGGCTAATGAATTTAGTAACGTTACTAAGAGCTAGGAACTTCCTTACAGAATTGGGGTAAATAGAACGCCCGCATTTCTTAGAACTTTCGGAAGGGAGAGATGCATGCTGCACCCGTTAGTTTGGCATTATCAAAATGTTACTATATGTTCTTGTTTGTATTGCAAAAAATAAATTTCATTTATGCCTAATATTTTTTTCATTCATATACATACATATAAATTTAAATATAATCATATTTTAGCTGTATGAACATGAAAATAACCAATACCCTCTTCAAGTAATTGTTTGTTCATCACTGGCGAAGACATATGACGTCACAGGCCAAAATTTTCACTTGAAAAATTGATATCTTGTTTAATACACAAGATTTTTAGTCACGTTTTCACTAATTTTCTTATTTTACTCTGTTCGTTCAGAAAAAAATGGTATAGGACGCCATTGAAATTAAAGGTATTTTCCTTCGGTATCTCGTATTTTATTTTGCATAAAGCACTAAAGAAGAACTACCGAAAAAAAATACAATTAATATGAAGCGCACTGTTAAAAATTGTTTCAATATTATCCAAAATTGGGACAAGCAAGATTCCCTCTAAGGGAAAATGGGAAGAAGTCATCCCCACTTATCTTTCATAGGATGCCTATTTTTGTATTTAATCGAATGTATTGTAAAATTCTAACATTCATATTCCCGTTTCAAGAACAATCTCGTGTTAAGATTCATATTCACATTCTTTTCTTAAGATTCATTGTAATTCAATCAGTCTTTTTTATTATAATCACCATTCGATTAAACTGAGTCATATTCAGAGAGATTTAAATATGATCGATTATTAAATATTTGTATATAATTTCAATTCATCAAGTCTTTTAATAATCCTGTTGATACTAAAATATCACATATCATTTGAAATCAAAATACACGAACGATAATTTTGTTAAACTACACTGATATTTTATCTCTTCGTTTTACTAATTTGCGGATTAATATCCCTTGTCGCTCAACTCTTATTTCAAGCACAGTATAAAACATTTTTAAATTATTTAAGATACTATCTTCGAATTTAAAGATTAAGATTATATGCGTGCAAAATTATCTAAATTGACCCAAAAAAATCATATATTTTTTCTTTAATTTTGGAAGTACTCTATTTATGTAGATTTACAAAAAATTAGATTAGTTGCTCTATTTTTATCGGAGTTTATGAAATTGTAATTTTAGAAATACTCATCGAATGTTTTCTAAATTTGGAAGATGTAAACAATTTTGGTGGAAAATTTTTACCTGTTAATCATGGCTTCTTCAGCGTCCATACTTTGCGACTGTTGATGTATGAGTCTCTTCGCTAACATTCTACTATAAAATTTCTGAAACACATCTTTGTCGTCGATGTATTTGAAGATGGTAATACTTTGAGATAATCGTTCCTCGACTTCAGTTTCACTGACTCCCTTACTAGATTTCTTCAACAACCAGTCGCAGTACTTGGCAAGAAGTTCTGGGCTGCGGCAAGGCGTTTTTCCTTCTGGACCTCTGTAGAATTGTTAATTTTAATGTTAGATACATGTGAGTGATTGTTTACAATACCTGTAGTTTATAACAGAGCTGCAAGCTTTATCTAAAGCCCCCATAAAGCTCTGGTCTCCTTGAAATACATCTTGGATGAGAGCTTTATATCTAGCATGGACGGCAAGCATGCTTTCTACGAATTGGGTTGGAGTATTATCACCACGTAAATTACTAATAGCCTAAAAACAAACATAAATCTATATTTTCTACTTGCGAATCAAAGCCTAAAACCTCTAAACAAAACTAAAACCTTTTCCCGCTGTAATTCAAAAAATATGTATTTAATGTATGTAATTTAGAAAGCAATAATTATAGTTAATATTCGTGAATTGTATTTCAGAAAGCAACAAATGTAATTAAGAATAGTTAATTTGGGTTAATCAATTCTGAATAACAATGAGAAAAGGTCAAGTAACTTGTATATAATAACAACAATAGCTATTTTTAGTACAAGTGAACAAAATATGTCTTTTTCTCACGTGTCTGGAAATTGGCCAACTGGACAAGTGAGAAAAAGACATGCTCACGTGTGCTAAACATGATTTTTCCACAATCTTGAAATATAATTTTTCTATAAAAAAACATTGTACTTTTTACTTTCTTATATGAAATAAAGGAAGAACTGTAACTGTGAAAATTTTTCGTTTTCGGATTTCAGCGGGAATATCCATTTTGACTATTCTTGAATCTATTTAGACTAGTTTCTGCATTTATTATTAATAAACTTAAACGAAAAATTAATAAAAATAATAATTTACTTGGTTTTTAATTTTTGTAGGATATAATTTGATTTCGTGTTAATAAATTGATTATGTGGAACATAAAATGAATGGAAGATAATATGTGCGCAAGATAAAATGTGTGGATAACTTTTTTCGCGGATTAAAATTGTACACGATAAAAGGTGTGCAAGATTGAATGTTTGAACACTACAATGTCGATCAATATAACATGTGTGGAGAATAAAATGTATTTGCCTCGATAGTACGACTAACATTAATTATAATTAACAAATTATGTGATTCTCATAAACAAAGCAATAGAATATATTTCGTAAATATGTACGAAATAATTGAAAACAATATCTCTTTCTTTGCAAATTTTTGGGCGATTAGTACATTGTGCAGCAAGTATAGAAAGTCGTCTATTTCCCAAGAAGTATGAAAGTTTCGGCACATGGCGAAGTCGAGTGCTGGAATCACACAAAGTGGGAAAGAGATGATTTTGCACGAGTGGCACACTATACTTTTTCTACGACCATAATGCTAAACGTTACAGAACAAAAATACTTGCGTGAAAGCTACTTGATATAAAGAACAATGTGACGCACGCAACCTCACAAAGAGTACCTTCACATAAGCACAGTGTTGGCAATTACTGTGAGAAGTGATATTTCTCACATTGCACATGCGCAGTGTTGTCAAATACTGTAAGAAATAATTTCTCACACTTTAACTCACGATTGTAGGAAATACGCAACTTTGAAGCTTTATGTAATGTGAAAAAAGTATCACATTCAATAGTAAATAATTTTGTGCAGTACAATAAAGAATAGTCATAAGCATTTTAATAAAATTTTACCACAGATGATCCATTTCAAAGGGAAGTTCGAAGATATGAAACGAATGGAAGTTGAAAAATGATTAACCGTAGAATGATATCACTTTCAACGAAATAAGTTTAAATGAAGTGCAACAAAAAATGTGTATAATTTAGCGTACCAGGAAGTCATGTGGTGTCCACTTCAGATTTTTTTAACATGTATTATGATTTTATTATGCGGATATTTGGAATGAATTTACAAATAAATAAGAGAGTTTTCATACCTGAAGTCCTTGGTTTCTAATATGATCAAGTACAGTTTCAACAAGAACTGAAACACCATTGGAAACACTTTTGAGCAATGGGTACATATTAGCTAAATCCTTCCGCCGCTCCTCTTGCACCATATTCACACATTCTGAATACAAGAAGTTCAAATGTTCAGCTACCATATGCTGTTCACACTTTTGTCTAACTTTTGAAAGAGAACTGTAATGTAAAAATCTTCGTGCCCTCTGAGATTCTTCGTCCAATTTGGCAATAACCCGCTCCATGTACAAACTCACATCGCATTCTTGTAAGAGTCTGCTGGCTTCTCTTTGGTAATGTTCTCCACTTGCCTCCAAGAACGGTTCTTCGAAGAGAGACTGATAGAGTTGTAACCCACCCTTCTTTTTGTATTCTTGCACTTGGACAAAACTGAGAATTGTACCTTTGACCGCTTCCACAGGTACTGTGGGGCCCTGCTGTGCCCTGTCTTGTTCAATTGCTTCAAGAAGTAATTTAACTAAACGTTGACCAAGGGGTAAGATCATACCAACGCGCCATACTTCTAAACCTAACTCTCCTATTTCCATTTGTTCACCTAATAAAAACAATTTTGTTCAAGTATTACGATAAGAAGTTTAAAGCATGTTTGGATATTTTTAGCTCACCTTGTATATTTGAAACAAAGTGCAAGAATATTGACACGTACCTGCCGCATTTTCTGAGCCTCCATAAATCATTTCAGCATCAGAAACCTTCTGTTTCTTAATGTGTTGCTGGTTTAGATATAGGTATAACCTATGCAAGTAAGAAACTCCTTGGCTGTACTCCGACCAAGCAGCATAATAATTCCTAAGTAACATGCCTTCTCCACCTTGTTGTACTTTATCAAGTAATTGAGCCACATGATTATTAAGAAAATTTTTAGTTTCTAAATACAATCGATCAGCTAAAGGTTCCGGATAAGCAACGCACAAGGAATACACATCTCTGAAAATGTTACATGATTGCTGTCATTTTCTCATGAGAGGTTAGAATTGAAAAGTGAACAAAGAGTTGGAAAACTTACGAAAATCTGTCATTCCACGTAGCTCGTGGAACATGTCCTAGGGTGATCACCCCTTTAACAGTTTCTTGAAGAGAATTCCACGTTTCCGTGAAATCAACTCTCTTTGGTCTCAGTGACATTTCACTCTGGTAGAATTTTGACAATGACTATGCCGATTTACAAAAAAGAATCTATAAATACATAAAATCTACTATACTCTGTTGGAAGATTAACGCAATTATGTATAAATAGATTGTTATTTATAAATAATTACCAAAAATAAAAACAGACAATGAGAAACCTTGAAAATTCGATGTCAAATGCTTTAAAAGTTACACTATCACCATAACAAGTTAACAGATGTCATTTAACAGTTTTCCATATTTTATTTGTACCTTTTTCTCACAGAATGTTTGCTACGAATTATTTATTTCACTTATATGAACAATAAATTTTTACTCAAACTGGTAGAAATAGGAAAATGAGAAATAAGAAAAGCCTTGTTTTGATAATTTTCCCACAGAGGACGTACTAAAATTATTGACATGTCGGGGGTCATATGTGAATGCTGTCAGCTACAAGGAAATATTACTACATGCCAGTAACTTAATATTTTTATCACAAATTACTGTAAGCATATCATTCAATATTATCAACCTGTAAGGTAACTACGAAAAGTTTTCGTGGCAATAATGGCCGAAGGAAATAGTGAAAAATTTGATATTAAAATCGTGCACGATTATTTTTTACAATCGTTGCATGAATCGGACGATGTAAGCTTAAAATTTTATTTGGAGAGTTACAAAGAACTCTACAAGTAAGTATTATTATTTTTAAATAAATCTATTATTTAGTTATGGTATATTTTATAGGTTTTTCAACCTTATGGGCACAGTTTTTGGGTTTGTTAGCAGTGATCTCAAATCGAAAATTGATATTTTAGACGAATTTTTGGCAAATGAAGAAGTTGGAGACCAATTTAAAACCGTAAAGGCCATGATGAACTATGAAATGGAAGATGAGTTATTAACAAAGAAAGATTATGTCTCAGGAAGTCGTACTTTATTAAGACTGCATAGAGGATTAGGTAAATAAAATAACTGATATTTCCAAATTTTAAATTATTTAACTTAAATTTTGATGATATAAAGATATATTGGATTTTATTGGAACATACCTCTTAAATGGTGTACAGATTTCATCAGGGTGTTCATGAGATCGTTGGGAGAAGTTCAAAATTGCGATAAAACATCAACAATTTGTCAAGAGGCCTATGACAGAACTTTGGCGAACTATCATCCTTGGATAATAAGAAAGGGCGCTAAAATGGCCATGTATACAATGCCTACTCGTGAGCAATTATTGCGAAAGGTAATGCGAAATAAAAGACGAGCAATATATTTCTTAAACTTTTTCAAAATGTGGTTTATAATCAATATTTAAAACCTTGAATTTATTTTTCATATGCAGGTGTTTACGATGTTCTTTCTTTGTTTATCGAATGTTATTCTTAACTGATAGATAAACAAATGAAATTTTTTAGTCTCACGTTACTAAAACTTTTTCTAACATGAATTAATCTATACTATAAATCTTTTACTAAGATATTTTAACATTTTCGCTTTCTTTTGACCGTAAACATTTTGTACATAAATTAACTATTTAATGAAAAATAATTAAAAAGGATCATGAATATTTTTTTCTGATGGACCGGCATTCAATCATAGAAAAGTAAATTTAACATCATCAGAATAGGGTATGTGACCAAATTTTGATTTTTACATATATGATACTATACTCGGACCGGCCAATAGAGTGATCACGTGAATATCGCATGTGATAAGGCGTTCATCAACCAATCAACTTAAAATGTGGCATCAATCACCAATAGTAGGCGCGCATGCGGCTATCACGTTTGTCAGATTCGGATTTTCTATCTGTTGATTGATTGTAGTATACAGGTGTCCATTGTAAGAGAGTAACTATTGAAATCTCGAGAATCGCTGAGATATGAAGTCTGTTAAATTGGGGCAAAGTTGCCGCATTAGTTGCCCTTTTCAATCATGCATAGGTTAATTATAAGCAAAAAACTGAGTTTGGCCAATTTACTTTTTGACAATTTTCTTGTTTCAATTCATACAAGTTTCTAGTTTGCACTATAGACACTTTTTACGAGAAATTGACAGTGGGTCTCAACATTTTTATATTTCGTACACTTTTCGAAAAATTCATACTGACTTTCCATTTTCATATGGGGCTCAAAGATATCTTTAGTACTGGTAAATAAAGATTTTTTTCTCTCTACTATGATATAAAACATTTCATTCATAAAAATAAAAATAAATTAAGAAATTAGAGAATTATTAATTTTATTCATTTCGATCAAGTGGGCTTTGGAAATCGATAATTATTTGTTTTTGAGAAAAAAAGTGACTGTAGAATGTGCAAATTAGAAAATTATATGAATTGTTGAAGTTTTTTGTTCATATCCAGGGACCTATCATTGAAATGGCCAACTAATGCGACAACTTTACCTTAATATAACCGACTTCGTATCTCTTACCGTTCTCGAGATCCCAATGGTTAGCATTAGAACGGACAGCCTGTACAAAAAATAAAATATCCGTATTTTTTTAATCGATTCATTATTCATAATTTACAAGATCATTTTAAAGAATATGAGGAAGATGTGTGTGACGTCATAATGTTAGAATCGTGAAAGAAGAAAGATAGACTGGGACAGTCTACATGCTGACGTCACATATCCTTATCCATAACATTAAATTGCTAATATCTATTTTATTGCAAACTAATGTTTAGTGGTTAGATTTATATTTTGTGACACATATTGAAATTCTATTATGGTCGCACCCCATTTATTTCGGTAAAACGGTTTTTATATACTTTTGATGACAATATTTTTTATTTAATAAATTTTGGTTTATATTTCATGTAACCTTTTTTCTCTTGAAATACCAATTAACCCTACATATTTCTGTTTATAGGTTTGTGGAAATACGGATCAGGAAATTCAAAGAGCAATAGACATCCTACCAAAAATGTTGGAAGTTACAACCGATGTGTACGACAGAGTAGAATCTTTGTACACTGTGAATAATCTACATTCTCTGCCTTAATGTGATTGTGTGGTAGCTTTTTAAATTTACTTTGCAGTTACTGCTTAGGCAAGGTTGCTTAAAACAAATTTACAAGAATCTTTTTGATTGTGTTTAGTGCAATTTTACAGTATTAACTATCATTCCAAATTTTAGTTTCAAACTGTATGTTATATGTATATAAATAGAAATAAATTTGTTTTAAAAAACTTTTTTAATTTATTTACAAATGTGAAGTTATGTATTTATCTCAGCGCTGTGATTACCTCAGAAATATGCCTTAATATTTTTTGTATGCATTTTAGCAGATGTAAAATAAAAAATAAATATATTAAATAAAATACACATCTTTTAATAATAAAATATATTTATCTAATGTATTATAACTGGTCTGTTGATACCAGCATTCCTGCAACAGATAACAATGTAAACATCCTTGTTGTTTTCATAAATTTGCATAATTACCTGCAAGACACGCAGTCATAAAACACACAATTGCTCCAGCGATAAAAGATTTGAATACCATAGATGTTACAGCTTCTCTTTTATCTGGAATCAATGTACTTAAACCTGATATCATGATACCAATCGAACCCGGATTGGAAAAACCACAAATTGCGTAAGTCGCTATCATTTCTGTTCTCGGCTACAAAATGTGATAACACTTTAAATTTATTACTAAAATAAACAGTTGCAAAGATAAATATTTATATATTCTGTTCGCAAAATCGAAAGAAATTCAAAGTATTGTACACTGGATTTATTTATTGATTTAGTTGAATTTGAAATGAAAGGAGAAATTATCTCACCGGCTAAAATACGTGGAAGAACTAGTTTTAAAGCTGAAGGAAAGGAACTATTTTTGAATTTCCCGCCAATATCTTTTGAAATGTTCCTGTGTGAAATCAGCGTGATAGTCACGCCTCTTTTAACGGTCAAATTTCTGTCGACTCGGCGAAGAGAGTATAGTATATTTTACAAGCATATACTTGTTCTTCAACTTTTTATTAGCTATACTATCAAAATTAAAGAACGAGATTCATAATTATTTTATTTTGGTGCGTTGTTTCTAAGCTATTTTTTTGTTTGGTGTCTTTATGCCATTTATAAATTAAAAAAAATCGTAGATTAAAAATTTAATGAATTTTGTGTAGTTGGTATTACTCTCTTTTTCTATTTATTTCTCAATGTACACTTTTTACCTACGTTTAAATTTTAAATTAAACGAAAAAAAAGCAACAAAATTTTGTGTTTTTGATGTTGACATTTTATCAGTGTACCAACTTTAAAACAATTTTTTAAGCTATTAACGCACTGTTTTTGTATTGTAAAAGCTGTGTTGTGAATGCAAAATTTCATTTTTTGTATTACGAAAAATTCGGTTTTTAGATGTCATGGAATCCCATTTTGACTAACCCTGAATCCATTTTGACTAGATTCGACATGACGTCTGTACATATGTGTGTATACATCTATCATAATTAAATAATAAGTTGAAATTTTCTGTATTCGACTATAATATGTATTTGTGCACCTCCTTTTTTTATTGCATTGCAATCGGCAGAGCCAAGAGAGTACTTTACTTGAAGAGTTTCTATTTGTGCAGCTTCTTTTTTTATTGCAATCGGCAGTGCCAAAAGGGTACTTTACTCGAAGTGTTTTTTTTTTTTTAATTTTCGCATACCTTGAAAACGATTAGTCGTAAAATGTTAAAATTTTGTATGTAGGACTGTTATAATATCTAGTTTTTTTTCTTTTACAAAGAAATCGTACGGTGGCCAGATCAGATGTTTTATTTCAAGTACTGAATTATGATTGTTACTTACCGATAATAAGTCAAGATTTTTCATCACACCAAGTTCCTTATAGGCAGCAAATTCATTTATAATAGTTTTAATTCCTATTAATTTCCCTACATATTTGCACTCTTCCCATGGAACTCCCATAACATAACTGAGGGGCATGAAGATATAAGCAAATAATTCTTCTATAGACCAGTTGTCATAACCGACTAAAACTCCAAACCAGTTGACAACTCCGTTCAAAAAGGCGATAAAGGTCACAAACGCTATGACATTCGCACTAATACCAAGAACTAAATCAATTGCAACACTTGCTCCTTTACTAGCTGCATCCATTACTCCTGTATCATCCCTGAAATATTAAAAAAATATTATTTTCGTAATTATACAAACGTTTTAAAAACAGTACATTTATTGAAAAATATTCTGAGAAAAAATGTTTGAAATTAAAAAATGTATGAGGTATAAAGCTCCAAGAAAAAACTGTTTATTAAACCTTTTTCCCAAAAAAAAAAGAAAAAAGTATATTTAATTAAATAAATTAAATATTTCCGATACTTGGTTAAATGTACTGATATTAATAAAATATTGATATTGGTATGGTATTAGTTGAATAGAATCCTAAGCAAGAAGGACATGAAAATATCTCTTTCTCCATATGTAAAAATAAGACATAAATGTTGAGACAAGTTAGACGTCATCCCTCTTCAGTCTTCAAGAATTTACCAAATTTCATGCGTCTATGAGAAAGAGTACATCGGTCAGAATGGTAGAATTATTTCTACAAGATTAACTAAACATCAACGATCATTTAAATTGAACCAGCCTGAGAAATCATCAGTGGCAGAGCATGCTTTGAAAGAAATTTCAAGAGACGAAAATTATTTCAAGACAAGTATATTAATCTCAATCACAATGATAGTTTGGGAATTAGTAAAGCATGGCTTCCTATATATATATATGTCATAAATATAACGCTTTGCTTAATTTTTGATAAATTAAAAAACAGTAGACAAACTAAAAAATTATTCTTCTTTAAAGATGAATTGTGTTATTAGAGAAAATATTTAAGGAAGCATTATAACTATAACGAACATTTTATGAATATGGCCGTTAGAATATAATATTAATCACAACGATGGCTTGGAAATGCATAAAGCATGGCTTCCTACATTAAATATGTTGTAATTCGTTTCTTTGTTACTTCTTTATTTGCTTTGTTGTATTTATCATTTTCCTGAAGAAGGCAGCAGTTTATGCTGCCGAAGCGTTGGATTAAATAAAATTTACAGAACTAAAATTAAAAAACGTTGTTTTATTCAACTATTAAGAGTTCTAAAAAATATTTTATCATGTTTCATTCGACCAAGATTTATTTAATTTACATTGTCCAACAGACCACAGTTCAGTAACAGGACAGGGGACCTACAGATTATAGAGGGTTTCGAACCACTCCAACAAAGCGGTATTTATATTCGATTACAGTTTCGTCGTCACTGGGATTCGAACACCAGATCTCACACTCCGCTCAGCGAGTAGAAGTTTGCTAACAAAATAACCATTACCCGTACAATTATAATTATATACATTAAACTATGAAAATAATTCTATTTAAAATTTTATTCTAAGCAACTTTCTTTAAACAGATTTTTTTGTATTCATGATATGATGGAGTATGACATCTATCAACAAAACAGTGAACTATTATCTAAGATAGTTCACGGTTTTGCCGCTAGATGTTAAATCCCGAAAAATCACTTTTTTTTAACAAATTTATAAAAATACTAAAATGAAACAATAAATTCGTTTATATATAAACATAATTTCTAAAGAAATTATTTCAGATCATAAATATTTGTTGAGCAACTTACGATTCAGGAATTACAATTGTTTCTTCAGTTGACATGGATTCTTCAGTTTCAGGATAGTATAACTTGCTGAAACATAGGGCAGCAGGAGCTGACATAACGCTAGCAGTAATTAAATGAGCTGGACTAGCCCCAAAACTAATATATGCGGCCAAAACTGTGCCTGAAATTAAAGTGTATTAAAAAAAATTGTCATCAAAGACTAAGGCTGCGAAAAATGTTAAATCAGATCGATTTAATTAAAAGATCGATCGATCGAACTTATTTTATTATTCTAAATTTGTTAACTAATTTTGAAATTTGCCAACAGATAGAGTATCGCTTAGCAAGTGTCGCCTATCTATACTATTTGCGTCTAACCAGTGACAAAAATGAAATAAAAACAATAATATAATGGGGGTAACGGATATTTACAAATATTTAAAAAGTTTGAATAAATCATTCATGTCACTTATGAAGGTGATTTCGGTTTTGACAATTTGTACTTTATTGTGTGTTAGTAGTTTTTAGTTTAATCTACATCTCTTTTTGTATGTGACAAAAATGAAATAAAAACAATAATATAATGGGGGTAACGGATATTTACAAATATTTAAAAAGTTTGAATAAATCATTCATGTCACTTATGAAGGTGATTTCGGTTTTGACAATTTGTACTTTATTGTGTGTTAGTAGTTTTTAGTTTAATCTTCAATTCTTTTTGTATGTTTCATCTATTATATTTGTATATAATACTGTCAGTTTTGACATTTATTTACCCGACAAAGATTAAGGAAATATATTTGCCCGACAAAATCATGTCATCAATCCCTTTTGTCTCTTTGGCGATTTGAATCACGTGGTTAGGATTAGTGACGTCAGTGTCAATTCAGGGAAACCAACCTTATCTCTATGATAATGATAATACCGGGTATAAGAATGTTTTCTTTTTAGGTTGGCAGCGTACTCTAAGTTTTGTTTTTAAGAGCTGTCATATTATTTTTTTTGTCATTATGAATATAGAATTTAACGAGAATATAGCTCTTTGATGAAAAAGTTAAAATACTATAATTAAAAACTAAATTATTGCTAATTATGTTATAATCAGACCTATTTATAGATACATATGAATGATAAACAAACTGTTAAATAATATAAAAGGAAGTTTATAATAAAGCCTTGAAATGTGAATTATATGGTAATTTGATGTGTGGTATGAGAAAACTTATAACAATAAGTATTACTCACAATAAAAGCATTTTATAATTACCTGATACAGACGCAAAACCAGCTGTCATTACTGCAAATAACTCCGAGTTTGTTAAATTAACTAAATATGGCTGAAGCAAAATCGGAGCTTCTGTCTAAAATAAAAAATAATTTTATTGTATTCTGAATAGTCCGTTTGAGAATGATAGAGAGAAATAAATCAAAATTTGGAAGAATATATATGATTAAAATGAATAAAATCAATTATATTCTAATTCTTAATTTATTTTAATTTGAATGTACATGGTGTCTTATATCTTTGGAAAGAAAAAAATCTCTATTTAACAGCACTAAAGATAACTTGGAGCCCCATATGAAAATTGTAAGTTGGTATGAATTTCTTGAAAAATGTTGGAGCTACAAAAATTTTGAGAACCCCTGTCAATTCCTTGTAAAAAAATGTCTGTATAATGTGCAAACTAGAAACTTGTATGAATTGAAACAAGAAAGTTAAAAGTCAAAAAGTGAATTGGCCAAAATATCGAATTAGGCATTTCGACTATCCCTAAGCAAACAAATAATGGCGCGCAATTGAAATATTTTTGACAGACTGATTTACTATTCTCTCTCATTCTCATACGGAGTATAGAACATTATATTTCCTCACCATTCCTAAAAAGATATTAGCTGCACTATTGACACTCTCACATATAGTTGTTCCCATTATCATTTGTAGAACCCAGCCTAAACTGAGAACAACTTTTTGGATAACTCCATAATAGTACAATATTTTTACGAAGAAACTCAGAAAGAATATCACACTCAAAGCCTAAAAATAAAACCATTAAAAAATTAATTACAAATAATAAAATAAATACAGTTTCAATACAAAATTGATTTAACTTTCAAGATCCCTTTAATTAAGTATTTTACATTATTAGCAAGGTAACACAGTTTTACTGCTAACTGTCAACTACTTGAAGCAGTAAAACTTTTACCTTGCTTATATTGTACAATACTTTATTTCTTAAAATCCTGATAATAAATAATTTATAAACACTTGATTATTCCACAAACTTTATTATTGATGTCTGAAGATGTCCGAAAGGACGAAACGATCGTCACATCGATAATAAAGTTTGTGGAATAATCAAGTGTTTATAAATTATTTACTAATAAAATGTTCCATCAAGATCCAACTAATAAAACCCTTTCAATTAAAATCTTGATAATTACTATGTTGTGTCAAAATGTATATGACAGTAAAAAAACTTAAGTTAATAACACGATTTTACAAAAAAAAATATTGATTTTAAAATTTTATGTTACTCCATTGGTTAACCGGAAATAACAATTAAAACACAACTGTATTTTCTGGGAAAAAACATCAAAATGCAATGTTATCGTAAATTATTTGTTTGACAAACATAAAAATTAATAATTTATATATATTTAGTTTTTTTGGTAACAAAATGTCAATAATATAAATGAATTATTCATATGTTTATAAAATTTGACCAAGTTGATATCAAATTATTGTTATGTAAAAAGATAAAATAAGGAAAAGTAAGTATAGTGCGGTATTTTTATCTGCATATTAGATTGTGCTGTTGTTGAAATATATATTTTAAGAAAACGAAGTAATATTGTATTATTAAAATAGAAGAAAGAGTAACAATAATATAGTAATAATAATAATAATAGTATCTAGGAAGTATTTTTTTAATTGAAAATATTTTGTCGTAAATTACAAGCATGTAAGGTATGTTTTTTCTGAAATCGTTCAATAAACTCACTTTCCCTGTCTAGGCAGTGGTAAAATTCAATATTGCCAAATCTGTTTTGACAAGTTTTATATGTTTATGTGTTCAGTATGGTAATTACTTCATTAACATGTAGTATTTGAACTAAACTTAAGATCAAAACATTTAATAATTTATAATAATATTTTTTAATCTCTTAATTTGTTATCTGGCAACAATTTAATTCGCTTTGGAGCTAGGTCAATAATGGTTTTTTCAACGGTAGTGTATACATTATTTTTTTCACTACTACCATTTGAATTCCAATCCTACTTAAAAAAATATATTTGTTTCTTAAAATTAACAAAAATAAAGTATGTTGTCTATGTTTTTAAAATTGACGTTTCAGTTTGTCAACCTCACTTTTGATTTTTAATTTGGTTTTATTTAATTTACTTATTTAATTTAGACAGCATATTTAAATTATAAATCCATACTTTACAATTTTTTAGTGTTAAATGATTCCAACAATATTTGGATTTAGAGACTTTACTATATTTAAAAAATGATAGTTTTCATTATCAACCATGGTTAATAATAGCTTATTATTGATCTAGGTGATTATGGTTACCAAGTAGGCGATAGTGAAAAACAATTTCTCATGTCAAATAAACATTAATAATAGTGGATGTCTAGGCAATATACAGGAATTGTTTTTCACTATTTGACAAAAAATGTTTTTTTTTTATTTCTCATATTATTTAAACTAAAATAGGACTTTTTTAAATGGTTGAATAGTAAAAAATAAGCTCTACTCAAAATTGCTATAACCTGCTAAGCTCCATACGAAAAATTAAAGTTGGCATAGATAACTTGAAAACGGTACGCGATCAAAAAAATTTTGAGAACTCCCGAGAATTTATTATACCAAAGTGTATGAAGTAGATGCACACCAAAATCACTTAAACTTTTAATTATTTGGGACACCTGCATAGACGTGCGCCAAAATAAAATATTATGATTATTATTATAAAATAAAAGTATTAAATTTAACTGGAACTATATATTTTACTACTATTATTTCCCACTGTGATAAATATTACTTGGAAAATAGTTTACGTATGAAATAACAACAGGGGAAGTAATTTCCAAAGCCGCTGATGTATTTTTCCATAAACTAGAAAATATTTGAAAATATAGAATTTTTTGTTCGAAAATTTTCAAATTTTATAAAATTTTGTTTGTCATATTATTTAAAGAATTTGCTACGCTGATGCTAAGTTTACAAACAGAATTTAATTATCTCTTTTCGTTTAGGAGATATTTGCTCTCAAAATTGCACCTCAAAAAAATGTATTATTTTAGTATATTCCGAAAATGAGTAGAGATACAATCTCAACTACTTTACCATTCGAATCTACGGGAAAAGTTATATAAAGAAGTGTTTTGCCCACATATATGTTCTTTGGAACGATTAGGTGAAAAATAAGAAAAACGAAAAACCTAAATTTCAATTTTTCGCCTCGAAACTTTTTGTCTCCAAAATGTTTTATTTTCTGGACTTAAGTAGATATCAATGCGCTGATTCGAAATTTTTAAACAGAATCCAATTATCTATACCCGTTCTCGAGTTATTTAAATTCAAAGTTATACCTAAAAAATTAGGTTTTTTAGGTATATCTCTTAAATGATTAGATTTACGACTTCAGCGACCTCACCATTCGACTCTACGGGCAAAATTACATAAGTGTACCAATTTTCAGATTTTTATGTCAACAGATAGAAGTTCTAGAAGGAAAAAACTGAAAATGGCCAAAAATCGAAAAAAATCTAAGGTATACCCCTTGACATTTTTTCGATTTTCGCCGATTTCGTTTTTCCTTTCTACAAATTGTATCCTTTCTAATAAAAATCTAAAAATTGGTATACTTATGTAATTTTGCCCGTAGAATCGATTGGTGAGGTCGCTGAAGTCGTAAACCTAACCCTTAAAGGGGTATACCTAAAAAACCTGTTTTTTTAGGTATTGCCAAAATTCAACTTTGAAGACGAATATCTCGAGAATGGTAAGAGATAATTTAATTCGGTTTGAAATTTTGAAATCAGCGCATCGATATTTACTTAAGTATACAAAATGAAAATTTTTGGAGAAAAAAAGTTCCTCGGAGAAATTTTTAAATTTAGGTTTTTTCGATTTTCTCATTTTTCACCTAATTGTTCAAAAGAACGTATATGCGGAGAAAACATTTCTTTGTGTAACTTTTCCTGTAGAATCAACTGGCATAATCGTTGAGATTGTATCTGTACACATTTTAGAGATATAGCCAAAAAATACATTTTTTTGAGGTCCAACTTTGACAGCAAAAATCTCAAGAACGAAAAGAGATAATGAAATTCCGTTTGAAAATTTGAAATCAGCGGGTCGAGATCTATCAATATGAACTATATCCCAAAATCAAAATTTTGGCTACAAAAATGAGTATTTTTGAGATATTTCACGTTTGTCAACTCATTTTTTGATTTAATTTTATGAATAATGAAAGAATAATAAATATGTTTGCCTTGTCCTCGCCCGCATGTATGTAAGTAAGTATTTCATTTTAACATTTCAAAACTTGTAATGGGGTTTAGCGTGATTGAAATTACATGTGAAATATCTTTTAGTCGTAAGTATATGAATAATTATAACTTAAAATGTAATTGAAAGTTAAAATTATGTTGTCAATTATTTATAATTAATAATTTATCTTCGAGCCACACTGACGTCACAAGTGAGTTATGCGCTTGCGCAGAAGGACGTAGGTTGTATTTTGAGGCAGTACACCACACGTTTCTCTGTTGCTATGGGAACCCAGCGCGCGCTGATTAAAATAGACGATACGTTCTTCGCGAGCCACACTGACGACATTTTTGTATAAAATTTCATTTTTTGAGAACACTAGGCATCTTTGGGTGAAATAAAATGTAGAATATCACGTTTGAGAGCAATCTTGATGAAATAATAGTTATTTTTTATACAAGACGATAAAATAATATTTTATCGACAAGCGGAAAGTGTTAATTCACGAGCGATATAATCGCGAGTGAATTATTTTTCGCAAAACGATAATTTAATTTTATCGTCGTGTATAAAATTCTATTTTTTTCTATAGCAGGTTTTGAAGAGAAAAGAATTAGAAAAATTAAATTATTATTTAAGAACAATTTTAAAATGTCAGTAGTGTGCGTTGTTATGGAAATGTACTTCTAATAAACAAAAGTTAAAGTACTTTATCTACCCTTGCTGTTAAAGTGTTACTTTATCTACCCTTGCGGTTAAAGTGCTACTTTATCCACTATTTTGAGTTGATAAAATTGCACTTTAACATCTGCTATAGAAAAAAAAATTAAAAAAAAGTTAAACTTCCCCATTATCAGTAATATATTAGGGGGTGCCACGGCCACCCACCGTGCGCACGCCTATGACCACCTGTGTACATTTTCTGTACTTTTATATTCTTGTACGATTTCAGAAAAAAAATCAGGGAGTTTTCTTCTTATAATTCGTTCATGTTAAGTTGCCCTGACCAACCTATTAACTTCTATGCCGTGTTAAGTAAATAATATAATTATAACGTACTTGAAAAGCGAAAACTTTTTCATCTATTAAATTGTTTCCATAAACGAAACCAGCGCCAACATCTGTGTAGGCTAAAAATGTGGAAACTTTGTCTCCAGTGCATTTAAAAATGTTTCGGCCTTGCTCCCATCTTATGGTAAATAGTCCCAGAGCAAATTGAACTATAATTCCTACAATAACAGGTCGCCAATTTACCTAAAAAATATTTAATCTTATCTCATTGTTGAAACCAATTACTACACTGATTAAAAAAGTAGATGTAATCTGAATGAAATCAAGTGCAAATTAAAAATATTGTACTCTACATGATTTCAATGTCAGATTGCAATATTGTAAAAAAAAATGAACGTACATTTCCCGGATGCTCGGAAAATACGAAACCAAATAGCATCATCAAACCAAATCCAACTAGCGCTATTAATCGGTTTGGATCATCCAAAGAGTCAATGATTAAAAATGCAAGAATGCCTACTAATAATAAAATGTAGACAGACCATATGAAGTACCTACAAAATGATATAAATAACAATTTCATACACATTAGTTATTTACATAACAAGCGTGGAAAGTGGTAAATAGCAAGCGTGTGTAGAGATTGAAGAACGAGGCGTGTAGCGCCGAGTGATTTAATACACGAGCATTGCTATGCACTTTCAAGCGAGTTATGTACACTATTTTTCAGACGATCACAAAATATTATAATAAAAACAGGGCTTATACAAAAGTGTCAATGTCAAACATAACTCACGAAAGCATTGACGTTTGGGTTTGAAGTTAAGCATCACTAGTTAATCGGAAACTGATTTGGAAGTCTAATACGTATTATTTGAACAATTAATGAAACTATCAGTACATTTTGACTCTTTATTTTCGTTATTAATTCACTATCAATTTTAAAATCGTAGTTTTAAGCAAATTTTCATTAATTTTGTTACATTTCATTATCAAAGTTCCATCTATTGACTACTAATCGTCATATCCGGTTATATAACACACTAGTGTGTTATTATAACACACGTCGTGTGCTATGTTACATTTTCTGGTGTTAATTACAGTGTAAATATGGCTACTTTCATGTGTAGTCGTCTGAAAAAATATTTACAACTTACGGTGAATTAATCCAACAGTTTTTATCTTTGTCATTTATGTTTAATAATCTTTTTATTTTTGGTATTACATATGGTTTAACAATATACGAGTAAAAAACAAGAATGTATATAAAAGTAAGTAATAATATTAATAAACCATATTCGTCGTCATCACAGAATGGTAAATAACCCAAATCTGAAAATAATTATTATTGTAATAAAATGCAAACTTTTATAGCTAATTCAAGTAGGATATGTGCAAAAGATAACCTCATTTTTTATGCCTGAAGGACAAGCAAATATTAGATGTTATGTCATGTATGCAGTTCGAGATTTTTTAGCATAATTTTAAGTTTTTGTCCAGTATTTGTGTATGCAAATAGACGGGAAAAGGTGTTTGATTGTCCTTTAATATATAAAGTGAGGTTAATGGTTTGATATTGACAAACAAAATTAAGCTTGAAGCACCGCGGTGGTGTATTTTGGAACTATAGGAGACGAGATATGTAAAAAAAATAGTGGCAAGTATAAGAGTTCTTGAAATAAATAGACTTACCTATATATATATATATATATAGTGATATTAGATATTATTTTTGTTTACAGAAATATCTACATTTTCTACACAATTTTATACGTATTTCAAATGACACTGCAATTATTGTTATTGTTTGATTTAGATTAGATTTGAATATTTATACAGACATACCAATTAATATTTTAGTTTAACTATTTTCTTTGAAGAAAAATACAGTCTGTTTAACAAAACAAGAAACATAGGAGTTTAAACATGGGATTTAAAAAAAAATGTATATACTCCCTCTCCTGATAGATTTAGAGCAAAACTGTAAGACTACAAAGTTGTTCAAAGTTAAATTCTTTATGAAATAAAATCATAATTGATGCGTGAAATACGAGATATATTAAATATAAAATGTAATATTTTCGTTCAAAATTAGACTGCCATTGAAAAAAAGAAAATATATAATTGACAGTTTTTTGTTTGCATTTTAATATTGTTTAAGTTGGATTTAAATTCATTTTATCATCTTAAATATTATAAAAATATAAAATTATTAATAATGACATGTCATTGCCTGTCACAACTGTCATATAAATATTTTCTTTTGTTTCCATGACTGACTGATTTTTAACGAAAATATTACATTTTATATTTAATAAATCACGTACTGCAGACGTGCTGTTACATCCATTATGATCTTATCTGATGTAGAATTTAATTCTGAACAACTTTGTGCTGTTGCAATTTTGCTCCAAATTTATCAGGAGAGAGAGTATTCGCATTTTTTTTTAAATCCCATATTAAACTCCTGTTCCGCGTTTCGTTGCACACACTGTACAGTACTCTACTAAAATAATCATTGTCTAGTGTAACAAACAAATCATCATATATTTAATTTTTTTTTCCTTTTTTTAGTTTTAGTACCCAAGCTTTCCTTTTGTCTATTTTTTTCTGGCTTTCCAAATTAATTTATAATAGTAATGTAACAGGTTTTTCCTTTTCATTTTGCGGAAAGTTGTAAAAAAATATGTTTGGATTTTTCCTTAACAAGGAAAGTATATATATTTCTTATAACTTTATATAAAATAATGAGAAATTAAACAAATTTTCACTAAATACGCTAAGTATCATTTAGTTTTACTTGTTTTACTTATCTGTAGCAAGTATAATTTAATTTCTTATGACCGGTTTCACAGGTTATAGTTAAATTCTTAACTATTGATTAAATTGACAATATCGTATCGAAACGAAATGTCAAATAGTTTATTATATAGTACTCTCAAAATTTCAATATGCACATTTTTTTATTATTCTGTAGTTACGTATTTAATTATAAGTTGTGCACATTGGCATTAGACTTGATAATATAACAAAAAAAAAATTCGCTTTTCACTAAGTAAATAAATGTAAACTTTTGTCAATTTTTATTTTTATGTAATTTAAAAGTAATAGTAGTAAGCAAAATAAAATAGACTTAGTTATAAAATTACAAATAAATAGTAAAAGAAAAAAATATGCAAAATTTTCGGTGTTTGAAAAATGAGGTTAGAGTTCAAACAATTGAATCTGTTATAAAAGGCGCAAAATAGAAAAAAAAAGTGCGCTCATTATGAAACTAATTCTTTAATAAACTATTATAAACATAAAAATGTTTGTTTGAATAGACATCCGTTGTGTAAAAAACAAATAAAATATTTTATTTGAATGACAAAATGGTATTTTATTGCACGACTGTATTATGGGTTCATACGAACCCACTTTATAGAAATAAATAAATTTGTAATTACCTTTATTTATGAAATGTTGTGTTGCAAAAGCAAAATAAACAATGAAACCAATGTGAATGGCTAATTCTATTATTTTCTTAATTGCTCTTTCATTTTTTTCCTGAAAGTCACCTATTTTTTTTCTTATACCTTGTGAACATTTTGATAAAAAGTTAGTTTTTGTTGGACTTTTTTTAATTACTGTTGGTAAACTTTGTTCAGAATTAAAACCACTGTCATTTACCTAAAAAGAAAAAATATATTCATTCACAAGTTTTACTTAAGATTCATTCAAGTAAAATTGTTTATTATTATTTTATTAAGTTGTAAATATAATTTATTCAATATGATTCAGAAATAATATCAACTTTCATTCATGAAATGTAAAAAGATTCTTACTTAATATTATAATTCATTAATAAATATGTATCAAGGAAAAACATTTTATATTTTAGTAAATAATATTTGTTTAATACTTACAGGTGTTAGAATGATATCAGTTGTAGACGAATTCTTCGACATGGTAATAATGTCATTAAAATATCACAGAAATTAATTTTTGCGTTTTGCATTCATGTTAAAACTTTCACTGATATGAATCGGTCGAGAGTCAGTATCACACTAAATATTTTATCTTTTATCCTTCTACAATATAAAGAAAAAGTTACTCAATTAAAATAATAGCTGTTTATAAAACAATTTGCCAAAATTTTGATCACAAGAATTACATTTTTTGTGTTCCCAGTTATATACGTTGACTTACGAGAATGAATATATTAGAATACAAATAATATATCTAATCTTTACAATATGATAAAAATTATACTTAAACTGTAGATAAATAATTTCAAGTGTATACCTTGTCATTCTATGTTAAAACTTTTTGTACTGTAACAAGACTTTTACCGCATGTTTAGGAAAAGGTTATTTATTAATATTTTTCCCAGAAAATATTTCTGACTCATTTTGGAGGGAGTTATCTGAAACAAAAAATCTGCTATTTACTTTATATTACTGATTCACTCTGTTTTATTTAATAACTCTACAATCCAACGTGATTTTAACAAAATTTCCTTAAACAGCTACTCACTGTGTTTAGATGATTACTGTTTCTGTTTCTGACAACCAAACGTAATTTTAACAAAGTGAAAGTGATATCTATAAATATTGATTTCCAAAAGAAATACATTAACTTATGTTTATTTTCTACAAATTACTAGTTCACTATTGATTATAAGATACTAGAAAGATATTCCCAGATAATATCTTGAAATCAAGTGTCAAATGATTCTGACCATACCAAAGACGTCACCAAACACGTTTTTATGTTACATAATCCAAACATAAACAAAAACTTTTAAATTCATGTCACCATAAAATTAAACAATACACTGTCAGGTTAAAATTCACAACAATATCTTACACAGGTATTTTAAGCCATGTCACCTGACATTTAATTGCAACTTATTTAAAGTCTGTTTTAAAGTGCAAAAACAAAAGAGAAATCAGAGTGTTTATATACAAATTTAAGATTTTTTAAGAGTGTGAATCAGGTTTTCGTACGTGCAAGGAAATACAATTCTTTTAAGTATGTTTGTTTCTTATTATATTGTTTATAGCAGATATTAATTACGTTTTGAAAAAACTGATTACTGTATTGTTTACAATAGTTGTTATTGAAATATATGAATGAATATAATGTACATTCAAACCAACTACTCTCCGTACACCAGTAAAGGAAAAAGTATTATATTCTTTTAATGTTTTTTATTGAATATATATACACGAAATAAATTTTATATTATAACCTACTAATATGAATAAATAAAATAATGTATTGACTTTCTCAATTTTTCGTAATGAAATCGAGAAAAAAAATCATTATATTTATTATAACTAAGTAGGCCAGTTTAGTCTCCGTACACCTGTAAATTATACAAATCAATGATCTTGTGAACCGCTATTCTTTAGAATTACTTCCCTTAAACTTTATCATACTTTCCATTAATTTTCTTGGAGTTTAAGAGTCAATTTTGCCCCATTCTTCTACCATAAATATAGTCGCTTTTTATATTCTTTGGGAGTCTTGTTTTACAATTTTTTTAAAATAAATTTATATTTGGAGACTGTGGAGGCGTTTTAAATTGTTGTCTACAATTGTACGATAACTATTCTAGCAGTTTACGTGTAGTATGTTTGGGGTCATTATTTTGTTGAAAGATTTAAGAATTCTTAAACCCATGTTTTCAGCATATTTTTCCAAATTCTCTTTTAAAATATTCAAATAACCCACTTTTCCATCAATAAAAATTAAGTTTCCCACCCTTTCTGTACTCATACAGCCCCATACAAACACAGAATCTCTTCCATGTTTCACTGCTGGACATATTTTTTTTGTTTTAATTTGTTCATTCTTCCTTTTCCAAACAATAATTCGTCCATCCGATCCAAAAAGGTTTATTTTGGTTCATCTGAAACATTTACTGAGTTCCAGAAAATTTCGGGATGGTTTATATATTTCAAAAACAAAGCGTAAAGATGTGAGCACCGAGAATAATAATTAAAATAATAAATATTTGTTTATATTTATATAATTGTCAAATACATGCAGCTTTGAAAACAAAACATCATTATATATTTATATATCTACTTTTTTCTATGGTAATCTAATGCTTGTTTATTGATTTAATCACCCAAAGATTATATTCATATTTAATCCTTCAGGGATTAAATATGCTACTTAATTTAAAAATAATATTATTCTTTATACAGTGTAACTTTAGACACTACATTTTTAATTGTATATTTTATCATAATAATTGTTTATTTAACATAATTATAAATAATGTCTATTCGGGGAACTACTTAACGGTTTTACTTGAAATTAAAATATATTTCATAAAACATCAAATCTAAGAATATTTTATTAATTTCACAGAAGAAAAAGGAACTGTATTCAAAAAATATTACTAATTTACACAGCTGGCGCATTTAAAATGTTATATACAGGATGATATCGAAAGTTGGGTACATGGTTTTATTCGGAAGTTGTTACAGATACAAAAATATACCAAATAACAAACTTGTAGGAGACCAAGGGGCCATTTGATTACAGAATCAATTTTTTAAGCCAGTGGTTCTCAAGTTACAATACAATTTTTTTTTTAAATAAGATTATACAAATTTTTTATGCCTATTCGATGGCGTATTTTTTCTGAATTCAACCATGTAATAGTTTTATACAGGATGTTTCAAAAGTATTGTAAAAAAAATTAAAAGTATGTATAATTTGATGTACTGATTGTAGTGCAAGAATAATTTTTTTAAAATTCGCAAAAATGATCGCACCGTTCTTAGAACTGACATTTTTTGGGCCACTGGACTGATAGGTTAGGAATAAGAATACAAACTGGTAAACATTAAAATTAATTTTATTTAATTAAATTGTGTAATGTTTTATTCACTTTTATTGTTCAGTCCAGTGCCCCAAAAATGTCAGCTCTAAGGACCATGTGATACTTTTTATGAATTTTAAAAAAATTCTTTTTACATTACAATCAGTACCCTTATTTTTTTACAATACTTTTGAAACACTTTGTATACTGACATATTAAAAATATTGGAAAAATGTGATAGAAATTTACATAAATTTTTAGTTTTAAAATTACAGTAGGCTATGGATGAAAAACAATAACAAAATCTAGTGGCTGTAAGTAGGTTGTTCTAATTTTATTTTTATTATTACTGACATACATACAAAGTTTGTGTTGGCTCGGTAATTACTAATTACCTTATTAATTTTAATAATGGCTGATTATTCTATTAACGAGAAGCTAGATTTTAAAATAAAAATTAAAACTATTACATGGTTGCATTCAGAAAAAAATACTAAATAGGGTGTAATGATATATTTAAATAAATAAATAAATATTAAATATTTATAAGAAAAATTAAAAAATTATAAAATAGGGCTTGGCTTGTGACTACCTGTGACGTAGTAACCCGAATGAACCATGGAGTCTAATTTCTCTGTTGTTTCTGTCTAGTTTCTGTCTCACACAAAACTCGATTTTGCAATAAATCTTTATTAATTTACTTCTTTTGTATTATTACTGCCCAGTTGCACAAAAGTGAAACAAAGAAAAAATCTAATCGAAATTTTGGACAGCAATGTTAAATAGTTCATTTGACATTTTTTCCGATGTGATATTGTTCATTTAAAGAAAACTTAAAATTTAAGTAACAACGAGGCAACTGGTCATAAGTTTATGTAAAAAATATGTGTTTAATATTTTTATTTTAAGATTAATAATATAAAAAAAATCAAAAGATGATGGAAAACCCCATCGGGTTTTCTTAAGTTCATTTACTATTTTACGATACTCTCTCTTCCATTAAAATTTTCGAACGGCCTTTTATTTTTGGTATTTCCAGTTTTTTATTGGTAAAAGTAATATTACTGGTGCAGGTGAAGACAATTTTTTATTGAGATTGACACAGTTATGTTTTATTTGTAGTATAACAATAGACTAAAATAATTTTTATTTATTTCTATTGAATTACATAGTTATAACAAAAAAAAACCAAGTGTATTAATTATTAAACAAATAGATATTATTTTATCCACAGTATAATCTTGTGGGTTGTAAAAAAGTAAATTGTTTTTTAAAATATTGTAATAAAAAGAGCAAGGCCATTTATTCATTTAAAAATAATATAATCTTAACACGCATTGTTATTGTTAAATCATAGTTCTCAATGATAAAACGAAAACTGTTAGGTATCTGCAACAAAAAATTAAACATTTATTCTGCAACTAACGTAACATAACTGTAGTACTGGTTACAGGATAACAGACATACATATAAGAGCTAAGAGATACATTAATTTTGTCATTTGTTTAACTTCAGTTTGTTTAAAGAGAAGCGAATGGAATCAGTGGCGGATTTAGGGGAGGGCTAAAGGGGTTTTAGCTCAGGGTGGCAAAATTTAGGGGCGGAAATTTAAAAAAAAAAAACAAAACCATATAGGAACAAATGACAACAATAATCACAAATAATATATGGGGTTGTTAATTTATTCAAAATCACTGTTGATCAAAATTCGGGTAGTACTAATCATTTTGTGATTTAAAAATATCTATGGGGATAAAGCTTAAACAAAGGGGAGGGGGACACAAGTTTCAGTTAGCCCCTAGGAGCATAAATATAAATTCGCCAATGGAATTGATATTTTTGACAAGTAAAAGGATTAACAATAGAGTCCTGAACCATTGACGAAATATTACCATTTTCAAGAAACCTATGAAAATATACAACAATTAATGAGTATTAATTAAAAAATATTTCATTTAATAGTTATTTACATATCAAGTGTGGGAATGTCATTTTTCCAGATGAGTATTTTGAGGCGCAAGCTCGCGAGCACTGCAATAGAATGAATCTTGGAAAAAAATTCACGCAAGAGGTTTGTTTGTATTTTTTTGTACGAAAATCATAAAATCAATAATTACTTTTTATTTTTGTAGAAATATTTTTAATTATTATATACATACACTGTTCTGTGGTTGTGTTTCAATACTGCCAAATGCTGTTAATCTGTCAACATGGCAACAGTTGTTGCCAACATTGTATGCCAAATGCACTAAATTATTTTTTTCTAAATAAAATTTCATTCAATAATTCACTATTTTCTTTTCAGTGTTTTATCACAGAATTGTTACATACAGAAGCGACACTCCGTGTCGGTACCTTTCGTGTTACCCTATTCAGTCCTATGATCTTGGAGCATTGTGTAGACCTTTAAATTTGTTGCCTTTCCCCTATCTCTCTCTAAGATATGACGAAACTTTCCGATTTTGAACAAAAAGTCCTTTAAATTTGTTGCCTTTTCCCATCTCTCTCTAATTTTTGTTTCTCTGTCTTAGTGTCGCTTCTATATAAACTAGTGGTGGCAAAGTCCGGAAAAATTTGAGTCCGGACCCAAAGAAAAAAAAAGTCCGGACTTAAAAAAGTCCGAACTTTTCGGACAGTGTAAAATGGACCTTCACGGTCCGGACCCGTCCGGTGCATTTGTGTACCAGTGCACGGTCCGGTCCGGTGCGGTGCATAAATAAATTTACGAAGTAAATAAAATTAAGTTTAAGTGAAAAGTATATTTTTGACAGCAACTAAAATAAATAAACTAACTTTAAAATGTTACTTTAAAGATAAGATATTGTATGATAAATAGTAATACGGCGTTCTATAATATTTAACTAATATAAAACATTTTAACAAATTAATAATTATAAAGTTTTCCTTATCACTCTACAGAATTAATAAAAATAATACAAAAAAAAACTCTTACCTTCAATGAAGAATAAAATAAACAGTATGAACGAAATTGCACTAATATTTTTCTACTTCTTTCACTAAACACGAATGAATGACGAATGAAACAATGAACCTGGACAATCGAAATAAGTATTGCATATTCTGGGAAGGTAATATAATAAAATCCTGAGAATTATTTGGATTTAACTGTAAAATTTTTACAGGTATCCTAAGATAATGTGTTTTCCGATTCTTCATTGAAAAAGAAAAGAATTGTTGCCATCTGCCTTGTTCTTAATCCTCTTATTTACAACCATTATACCTTATAACACAGCCTTAGTTGGGCCGAGGTATAATACTTTTACTTATTTAAGTTAAGAATGCTAAATAATTTTTTAGGATGGAACCAGCCGGGTCCGGACTCGGACGGGTCCGGATTTTTTCATTAATAGGGTCCGGACTTAGTCCGGACCCAAAGTACGAACTCAAAAAAATCCGGTCTCCGTTGCCAGCACTAATATAAACCTATTCTGTGGTATTACAGTGGAGTTAGACTCTGTGATCCGTTCGGGTTACTACGTCACATGGGCACGCCCCCCTTTTTAATTTTCTAATTTCTCTTATAAATATTTAACGTTTTATAATAATTTTTACATAATTACACTCTATTTAACTCAAATTTTAATTTGCAACATTAATTTATTTAAAATGCGTCTTCTTGGAAAACCTGATTTTCATGTGCGTAGCAAATTTTTCTGATGAAACAACTAATGTGTAGGAAATATTTTCCTATTAATTTTTTGCGGTATTCTTTGACGTCAAGAACAGGAATTTCTTCCGAAATTTCCACTACAAACCAGATTCTTACACGCAGAAATCTCTTCTCATTTGAATGCTGATTTCATCATTTTGCAAAAAGTTGATGAAAGAATGTGAAACCATGAATTACAAGCATGAATGAGTACTATTAAGAATTTCTGAGATATGTAAATAATTCAAGGATATTTATCTACAAATAATTTATTTGTAACTGAAAATTTAACTAGTGTGTTTAGTGAAACATTTATTGAAACAATAGACACCATCATAAAAATGTTAGACTAGGATTGTAGAGACATTGAAACATTGTTATTCATTAAAACCTCGATATGTGATATTTGGTATGATTCTTATACGTCCCTTACTGCTTTTACTGTCGAGCCACATTTTATTACCATAAGGGTAAAGAAGAACACAAAGTAAAAAATGTGCATTTCCAATTAAAAATTAAAATCTTTCTATATCTCCACGTTATTTCCAATCACAGTTAAACATTTACTTTCTTGTCGTCCAAAATTTGTTTTTTAAAAATAGTGCATATTGTTAGACATCGGTGCATTTATTTGAAATTTACAAAAAGAATTTAGTTATTTCTTTTCGATCTTGAGATTTTTGTTGTCAAAGTTACACATCAATAGTCAAAACAGTGTGTATTTTGGGTATATCTTTAAAACGGGTAGAGATACAATCTCAAGTATCTCAAAGATTATACCAATTGATTCTAAGGACAAAGTTACATAAAGAAATATTTTTTGCATATATGTTTTTTGGAACGATTCGGTGAAAAATGAGAAAAACTAAAAAACTGGAATTTCAGTTTTTGCTCTAGAACTTTTTTTCTCCAATTTTTTTATCTTCTGGACTTCAGTAAATATTGATGCGCTGATTTAAAATTTTCGAATAAAATACAATTATCTCTTACCGTTCTCGAGATATTTCTGTTAGACCCTAAAAAGAATGTTTTGAAGCATAGCCTTCTAATGGGTCGAAATAAGAACTTGGCGAATAAATAAAAAGCGTCAATAATCAAGGAAAATATAACGAATTTTACTTTCTAAAAGTTGTATCCGTTGGAATAAAAACCTGAAAAGTCATAACTTTTTAAATTTTGCCCGTAATAGTATCGATTGGTGGGCTATGCTCTTTTATTTTTATTTTTTTAATTTATGTATTCTATTAAAAGCTATGCCTCTGTAATGTACAATATCTAGTGCACGCCACTGGTAACGAATGCCCTCGACTTCATCTCGGGCATTTTCAGTTGAGGGATTATTCCCGAAATGTATACAAAACTTTTCTCCTGACTATTAAATTGAAATAATTTAATTTATTTACGCTTTATTTTTAATTAACATGAAGTCACAGAAATTTTATATTTATAATATTTTATTTCCTCATTTGCTTTATTCCCTCACTTTATTGTCAAGGGAATAAAGTAGGCTATACTCGGTTTGAGAATGAGAGAGAGTAATAAATCAGTCTGTCAAAAACATGCCAGTGGCGCGCCAATAAGTTTTTGCTCAGGGATAGTCGAAAAGATTAAATTCGAAAGAGATCTACTGTACTTGGTGACTCGAACATTCGAACATAGAGATTTAAAATCATATTTTCATAATTTCCTGCTTCCCTAATTATTTTAGGTAAAAAAGCTTCAAATAACAGTTTTAGAGCATAAACTTCTGCATCTGAATCAAAAATAATAGTTATTTATGAATACGCAAAAGATTATAGCATGAGGGCATGTTTAAATCTCGACGCGGAACAGAGAGTTTTAAATTTCCTGAAGGCTATAATCTTGATTATGCCTATGGTACATACAACGGTTTATTTCATTGTAGTACTTAAAATGAAAAAAAAAATCTATTCATATGTAATACATATTCCATGTTGTAGTTTCTTTATAGATAGTTGGCATTGTTAGATTGTTTGTTCTTAAACAAACTTAATATAATGAAAGTGTCACTGTCACTGTCAAATATATGTGGAACGTCACGTACTGATTATGACCGAATATTAATGGAATTTGAAGATGCATAGACCAAGTGGTTTCTGAAAATTCCAAATATTTACATGACAAGGAATTTGAATAGTTCTGAGAATGCTAAATATTTACTTAATCAAAATTAAAATTTATTGTATTGTTTGACATTTATTTAGCAATGTATTTGAGGACGTATAAACAAGACTGATTCCAAAATGAAATAAATTAATTGTATATGTATTATAATAAAAAGAAAAAATCTTTTGTTGTAAAAAATTGTACGGCTCGAAAAGTAGATTTATAGCAGCATATAGCAAAGAATTTTAAGATGCCATTTAAACTAAAAAGTAAAAAATTTAAATAATCATTATTGAAAATGATGCATCAAAAAAATGAATACTCGAAATGAATCTAGAGAAGAAAAATTTTATTTATGAAAATTTTGATTATTTTACTTCTGAAGTTAAATTTAAGCCAATTCAGTTTTAACCTTTTCAAATTTTCTTTCAGTTTCAGAGAATTATGGAAAATAGGTCGACCTAGTTGAAAATTCCCGAAAAACAAGTTTGCGTTGTCATAGTAACTAGCATTACTTATTTAGTTTCATTGTCTGTCAATTAGGAAAATCTGGTGTAATAGTTGAAAAGGTTGTCAAAAGAGCAACGAATTTACCTAATTCAATGCTATGGCAAAGGTAATAAAGTGATCCGTCGAGTTGTTGAAGAATTTAATAAAAAGTTTCCCGATATTAACATCTCAAATGAAAGTGCACGAAAATTGGTAAAAAAAAATATTAAATTAAGATTAAATAAAAGTCATGTTAACAATTATTACTATGACACGTCAATTCAGAAACTAAAAGAAAATTTGAAAAGGTTAAAACTGAATTGACCGTTTTGGAACATGCAAAAACTTATCAATAATACATTTTACTCATAAAATAAAAAATAAAAATGTTTTCCCTGTTTGTAACTCGATCCGTGGACATATTTTATATAAATAATTAGGGAAACAGGAAATTACGAAAATATGATTTTACATGTTAAATCCCTATGTTTGGGTGTTCGAGTTACCACTCTGTATACTGACAGTTTATTCCCGACCGGAAAAAAAAATATGAAAAATAATTACCATTATTAAAAATTTGAAGCAGTGATTTTATGACGTGCATTCATTGATAAGAGAAATTTCGTTAAACTCCATTTAAATATAAAAAGTAATTACCATTTTAAAAGATTTGTTGCAGAGATTTTACGACATGCATTCATTGATAAGAGAAATTCCGTTGAACTCCATTCATGCACCTGGGAACGTAGAAAGTGTCAAATCATCAATGAAAAACAGTGCAATTAAGAATTCCCAAGCCATTTAAATAAAAATTGGTGAATTTTGCGTGTGTTAGGTCTGGCGTGTAACCCAAGCCTGGGGCTCAGGTGTCTGCGGTGACCCTTGCCTGTGCTGATGGCAGGAATTGCGCGAATCAGTTTATTTAGCAAGAAAAACTGACACCAGAACGCACTGCCTCTGTTTATTGCCCTTTGAACAGGTTTTTGACTCCCATTAAACGTTTAAAATGCGTGTAATTCTACCCCAGTATATTAAAAAATGCAGCTTTTACATAATTATATTTATTTCTTTAAATACTTTTCAGATCATTCACTTTTGCAAAATTTAATGCTTTACATTTTATATATGTTACGTACAGCGTGTTTTAAAATTAGTGTAATACAATTTAATAACTCATCCCTGAGGTCATTTTCATTAAAATTTTATATGAGTATGTATTAAATTTTTTGATTCCTAAAATATGAGATGTCAATGTGTTATAAATAACAGTATTTTTCAAATTATACTTTCAATGAACAAAAAATTTATTTATTTAAGAGCATTCTGACTGTGTTAAAACATACGTGAGTTCTCAATATAAACTTTAAATTTTCAATCGACAAATTCAAAAGGCAAAACATACAATTTCGTTATATGTGGCAAAAATGCTAAATAAAAAATCTAATATGCACACCACATGACTTCCTTGTACGCTAAATTACATACATTTTGTGCTGCACTTCATTTAACTTATTTTACTTAAAAGTAGATCATACTACGGTTAATCATTCTTCAACTTCCATTCGTTTCATATCTTCGAACTTCCCTTCGAAATGAATCATCTTTTGTAAAATGTTATTAAAATGTTAATTACTATTCCTCATTGCATTATACAGAATTATTTTAATCGCTCAAAAACTTGCAAAGAAAGTGATAATGTTTTCATTTATTTCCTTCATACTTTCGTATGTACTGATGTCATGCCTAAACTAGTCAAAATAGATTCAGGGATAGTCAGAACGTATATTTCCTTTGAAATCTGAAAACCGAAATTTTTCGCAGTTACAATACTTCCTTAACTTCGTACAATGAAATAAAATGGATGCTGCGCTTATTTGTAGGTTTATTAGCCTCATTTTTTTTTTCATTAAACACTAAATTAAGAGTAACATTACTTCAGAGTCGTTCTTATGGAATATTATAAGAAAAGCTCTTGAGAAACAACATTTAATTTGAAAGTTCTTCATTACAAAAAAAAAAGTTTAGCCAAACAACAAATTTTTGGATTTTGAAAATAGTTCATATTTATGAACTGATTTTAAATTTATAAACATAATTATCTATTTTCGTTCCTGAGACTTTTGCTCTCAAAGCTGCTCTTCAAAAAACTTTTTTTGGGTATAACTCAACAATGGCTAAGATACCTCAGCGAGCGGTTATGCCGAAAAAATTGAAATATCAACACCTAACTTGACGGTAGGTCAGTAATGATAGTCTTCTCAACCTTTGTGTATAATATACAGTTTCTACTTTATTGAAATTGATTCTGTTTTACAGTTTAAAAATGTAAAATAGGAACTATGATTGTCATATTCACTAATAGATAACAAGCGCAATGTAGCCTAGATTGCACGAGAAACATACTTCTTGTACTTATTCTTAAAATTTACACTGGCTTCCTAAATATTCAATATTCTTAATTCTACTGGTTAGTATGGATCCAGGAAAATATTTCAAGAAGTAATTGTATTGATTATAATATTAATTAAAAAAAAATACAAAAAGATCATTATGCAGAGCCAAAATTAAGAATTTTCCTACTGAAGTTTATGAATACGACATGGGTTGGATAATATATAGACCAGATTGAAAAATTAGGTATAATATAAACTATTAAGAAATATGTGGACGTCCGAAACAAGTTATGATTATACATTTTTGTGGTTATTAATTTTTTTTAAAGGTATTGTGAAATTGTAGTAATTTTTGTCCCCCTCCCCTGGAAAAAAATCCTGGCAACGCCCATGGTATGAGTAACGAAGGTAACGTGTTGCAATTTTGTTTTTCGCAATGTGTTGTCTGGTATCCATGACAACCGTCCCTCAATGGCCAAAATCTCGTATATCACTTCATCTCATCAGCATTTATTTCGTGTTGATCGTCTGCTGTTTACATCGGGGTCGTCGAATGTATAAACGCGCGGTGACGTCGGTGGACAAATGACAAACGCATTTTACATATGCGCCTTCCCTGGAAATCTCGAGGATGGGAATTCTCAGACTACCAATTATCAAAATAAATAAATTTATCTCAACATTACTCCACGCCATTTTAAATGATAATATTTCGGTATTTTTCCAATTCGAGTTTCACATCAGATGCAATCTTTTTACACAAAATATCAACTCACATCAGCTTATTCACTTGTTGTTTATTGTGATAGTTTTTTTGTCACAAATCAACTGTGATGAAGTAATAAAATCTTTCCCCCCTTTACGAAAGCTGGTTGACTTCTAGAGGTTGGGCTTGCTGAGTTTTTAATGTCACTTGGAGAATTAGATTATTTTGTTTTGTCATTCAACAAAATTGTTTCATTATTGAGTCTAAAATATTGTTTATTTTTATTTGTAATAATAACAAAATTGTCAATAATAATCCTGATATTGTGTTAGTAAGTTCTACAAGACTACTTCCTTGTATACTAAATTATACACATTTTTTGCTGCACTTCATTTAAACTTATTTCACTTGAAAGTGAGATCATACTACGGCTAATCATTCTTCAAACTTCCATTCGTTTCATATCTTCCCTTCGAAATGGTTCTTTTAAAATTTTTATTAAAATGTTTACCACTTCTCCTATTGCATTACCTACAGAAAATTAATTTAATAGCTCAAAAAACGTCCAAAGAAAGATATTTTTTAAATTTTTTTAGCCATATTTCTCACAAAATGTTCTGATGGTTGTCAATGTTTCCTACAAAAATTATAAGCCAACTATATTGTTATTTTTATTAAGTTTCTGCCAAAAGTAAAATGCCATTTTGAAAAGGCGAATTGGAATCAGAAATGATGATTTCGGCATTCTACGGTTAATCATTTTTTCTGTTTATGTTCTACGTTTCTAAATTTACCAAAATACAACAACCTAGAAAAAATAAATTGAACTATAATGGCATCCGAATTTGGTGGCGGATATGGACTCTTTTTGTGTGCTGTTACAGCTATGTAACAAAAGCAAAATAGAAAAATAAATAGTAACACCTTCAGACATTTTTTTTAATTATACGGAAGCAAATGTACTGTTACTCCTTCGGTTCTTTCTTTAAAAAGAAAAGAAAACATTTTTACGCCTTCTGTACCCTTTTTAGTGTTTCACAGAAATAAATATGTTGGTCATTACTCCTTATTTAGTAATGTAAAACAAGTAAATATCGTATTACATTGCAGTGTTTTTAAAAATAAATACTCATTACGCCTTCGATTTGTATTTTTGCAATTTTCACGGAAATAAATACCTACATTTATGTAAATGAACATTGTACGCCTTAACCAGCTGCCTACATTTTTGGCAATTCCGTGTTAACAATTTTCGGTTCATTGATACTTTTTTATTTTTAAACAATTTCTTAACCTCTTGTTACTTATTTAATTTTGCTTATTTTTTATTATTTATACAAATGTCAATATAAAAATTTTCTCCAGTAATTCACAATGCCCGCACGGGTATTATATACCCCGTAATATACCTTGTACTCATGGCCGCCGATTTCATGGGGACATCAGGGCTTCTACCCCCAAGGAAAAATTTTACAGGGGTAATACCCCCAAGAAGATATTTTCCTTAACATACCATTTTTTTACATTAGTAATAAAGTCTTGAATTGTTATTATTTTAAAGAATTATTGTACCTCCTTTCATTTTTTAGTAATTGTCTACTACCCTAAAATATTATCAGTGAAATTTCACGCATCAAAGTACCTTTGTATACAAATTTTCGTTTAGAAATTCTTACTAGTGCAGCTACAATAATAGACTGAATATCAGTTAATAGGAATTTACATGACTGGTAATAATGCGCGTCTCAGGATATACCAGAGATCCTGAGACGCTAGCACTGGTGGTCTGGCTAGACCGCCTTCCAGGGCATCTGATGCCCCGAAGGTGATCTAGTTCAGCCGGCTGGGAATTGAAGCACGTTTCGGCATGTACTCTAATTCTTGGCCTGCTGAAACCAGAGCACATTCTCTGGTTTCAGTGGGCCAGGAATTAAAGCACTTAGAAGTGTTTGCTCTAATTCTAGGTCCGCTGAAACTAGAGCACATCCTGGAGCAAATTTGTCTGCTCTGGATTGTGCTCTGGTTTCAGCGGGTCAGGAATTAGAGCATTTAAAAGCTTTTACTGTAATTCTTGGTCTACTAAGAACAGAGCACTTTCTGGAGTAGATTTGACTGCTCTGAATTGTGTCTTGATTTTCTGAAACCTGAGCACTTTCTAGAGCAATGAAGCTCTAGATTAGAGCAAGTATTCAGAATGCTCTGAATTTTACTGTGGTTTCAATATTTTAAAAATCAGATCAAATATTACAGAATTTTCTGATTCTGATCCACTACTGACCAAAGAGTAATAATATTACTGTACAGAATTGTCAAAATAATATTGGACTATTGTCATAATATATCAACCTTGATCACGAAAACGTTACCTTTTCTAATGTCCGATCATGAAAAAATTATATTAAAACTATGAATAGATACTTACAGAATAACTATCAAATACACAGCTACATGCACAAAATTATTTTTTTAACCTTTCAAATTTTCTGTCCTTTCAAATTAACTGTCACTATTGCAAATTCATCAATCCGAGGTCTATGACTTAATGTTTATAATTTTATTGCTGATTTGAACAGGTAATTGAATTGTCAACGCTGATTATTGTAATTGTTGACGATTTTGCATTATTTTTGGCTGTATGGTAAAATAAAGATCAATGAACATTTTTATGATAGTAAAAATCAAATTATTATGCAATCAATTCGTTTATTTACTAATACATTTCGCAATAACCTGGCAATAACTGGTTCAACCTTTGTTTATTATAAACAAAAGATGAGTTTTTCATTTTTTCTAACCTAATCTAATTTTTTTTCATTGGTTTCAGGGATGATCGAAATTGATATTCCCGTTAAAATTTGAAAATAGAAAATTTTCGCTATTACAATACTTCGTCTACTTCCTACAAAGAACTAAAAATATGATGTACCGTATTCTACGGCTAATCATTTTCACCTCTCGCTACTCAGTAAGAGAGGTATTGGAATCATGCTAAAAATCGGATAGTGAGTTTTCAGTATATAAGCACGTTTTAAAGTCCCTAAAACACCATTTTAATATTTTTACGATGATTTCTGTCCGTGTGTGAGCTGTGTGTGTAGATGGATGAACGTTGTAACGATTACTCAAATATCAGTGAATAAAAAAACTTGAAATTTTAGATATAACATTCTGACAACCTAGATTAAATCTGATTAGATTTTGGTGTTAGTCGTGCAACCGGAAATGGTGATTTCACGAAGATCTGAAGTGTTTTTCTGAAATATCTTAATTAATTATGAATATATGAGAATTTTTGTAAATAATAATTTAATATATGTCATTAGCTAAAATTTAATTGTTGAAATTAATTTTTACCTATCCCCATCTAATTATATCAAGTAATTAATGATTCGGCAAATTTGTTACAATGGTTACAATTGCGGTTAATCTGTTTACCTATGAAAATAATTGTTATATATTTGACAGTGACAATTATTATAATAGACAGTTTTAATAATTTATTTTACCGTGTCAGTAATCAACGCTAGGAAAATCGCAACATATAAAAAAAATATTAATAAAATTCACAAAATCATTATTAGCAAAATGCCCTTTTGGATCTGTCGATTGCAGTAGAAAAAGGAGATGTACTGCTAGATATTATAGCAGTCTCATATACAAAATTTGAACATTCTCCGGCTAATTATTTTTGAGTTACGCGAAATACAGTACGTACAGACGTCACGCCGAATCCAGTCATTATGGATTCAGGGATGATCAAAATAGATATTTCTGTTAAAATCTGAAAACCGAAATTATTCGCGATTACAATACTTCCTTTATTTCCTACAAAGGAGTAAAAAACATCAAGATGTTGGTGGTCTTTGCAAGTTAATTTGGTTAGGGGCCGTTCAAGTATTACGTAAGCACTATAGGGGGGGTCTTTGTTTTGCTTATTTTGGATGACATGGGGGGTAGGGGAGTCTAGATGATAATTACGTCATCGGTAGCTATTAACTTTTTAACACGAATGGCAACGCTCACATTGGCTAAGTTCCGAATCGTGCAAAAAACGATGACAATTTAATCGTGGATTCGGGTTTCGTGGACTGAATTTTAATTTAATATGCGTACCAAAAATTTAAAATAAGTTTGTTATGTTTGTAAGATTATAATATTTTGTCCCTTATACTCTATCTTGTATACTGTATCAGTAAAATCTAATCTCCATTCTAAATCTATTTTCTTATTTTTTAAATTATAGTTATAACATTATATTATATTAAAAAAAATAATTTTTAATTGAAAAATGTTTACGTAAGCATGGGGGGGAGGGGGTAAGAGCTTTGCTTACTTTTGCTGACAAGGGGGATGGGGGGGGGGGGTAAATAATTGTAATAAATCTGCTTACGTAATATTTGAACAGCCCCTTAATAGTGATGCTGGGAATCGATCTATAGACTTCATAGTATCATAGTTCACTCGGTTCAAATCGGAGAGCGCTCACCAAGTGAACCAAGAGAACAGGAAATTAAATACCAACACGTAATAACGGGTGGTACAATGACAGCAAAAACTAAAACCATAATATTTATTTATTTATCAAATGACACACATAAATGTGTATCAGTAGGAAACATTCGGATATTTAAACTTCAACAGGAAGTTAAAATTGTTAATAATAAATAAGAGCCTTTCTGTCTCAACTTTTAGTAGATTAGATTTTGTTGTCTTTACGAGAATATGTAGAATTGTTACCCTTTATTAAGTATACAGGATAGTGACGCAAACATCCGAACATAGAGATTTAACATGTGAAATCATATTTAAGTAATTTCCTGCTTCCCTAATTATTTTAGGTAAAAAAATTAATATGGACACCACATGTACATCTTTGTACTTGTACAAAAAATTATAATTCAATTCCATTCGTTTCTTATCTACGAACTTCCCTTCGAAATGGATCATCTTTTGAAAATTTTATTAAAATGTTTATCACTATTTCTTCCAAAAAAATATGTTCATAAGCGTGCGCAGAACTTTTCTTTTGGGGATGCCAAAATAAATTATTATAATTATTATTATAAAATAAAGTATTAAATGTAAGTGGAACCATTACACACTATAATGAATATTACTTGGAAAAATAGTTTATGTGTGCAGTAACATAAGGGGAAAGTAAGCCGCTGAAGCTATATTTTTCTGCAAACCCGAAAATATTTTATAATATCGATTTTTTGCTCTGAAATTTTCAAATTTTACAAAATTTTGTTCGTAATATTTTTTAAAGAATTCGATACTCTAATGCCAAATTTACAAACAGAAATTAATTATTTATTTTCGTTTCGAAGATATTTGCTCTCACAGTTGTACCTCAAAAAAGTGTGTTTTTTGAGTATATTCAAAAAATGAGTACAGATACAATCTCCAATAATTTACCATTTGATTCTACGGGAAAAGTTATATAAAGAAATGTTTTGTCCACATGTACGTTCTTTGGAACGATTAGGTGAAAAATAAGAAAAACGAAAACACCTAAATTTCAATTTTTCGCCTTGAAACTTTTTGTCTCCAAAATTTTTCATTTTGTGGATAGATAGTAGATATCGATGCGCTGATTCAAAATTGTCAAACAGAATTCAATTATCGCGATCCGTTCTCGAGATATTTCAATTCAAAGTTATACCTAAAAAATCAGGTTTTTTAGGTATACCCCGTAAATGGTTAGGTTTACGACTTCGGCGACCTCACCATTCGACTCTGCGGGCAAAATTACATGAGTGTACCAATTTTCAGATTTTTATCTCAACAGATAGAATTTCTACAAGGAAAATATTGGAAATGGCCAAAAATCGAAAAAAATGTAAGGTATACCCCTTGCAATTTTTTCGATTTTCGCCGATTTCGTTTTTCTTTTCTATAAATTGTATCCTTTGCAATAAATATCTAAAATTTGGTATACTTATGTAATTTTGCCCGTAGAATCGATTGGTGATGTCACCGAAGTCGTAAACCTAACCCTTAAAGGGGTATTCCTAAAAAACCTGTTTTTTTAGGTATTGCCAAAATTCAATTTTGAACACGAATATCTCGAGAACGGTAAGAGATAATTCAATTCGGTTTGAAATTTTGAAATCAGCGCATCGATATTTACTTAAGTCTAGAAAATGAAAAGTTTTGGAGAAAAAAGTTTTTTCGGAGAAATTTAGAAATTTAGGTTTTTTTCGATTTTCTCATTTTTCTCCTAATCGTTCCAAAGAACGAATATGCGGGGAAAACATTTATTTATGTAACTTTTCCTATAGAATCGATTGGTATAATCGTCGAGATTGTATCTGTGCCCATTTTAGAGATATAGCTAAAAATACACTTTTTTGAGGTGCAATTTTGCCAGCAAATACCTCAGGAATGAAAAGAGATGATTAAACTCTGTTTAAAAAATTAAAATCAGCGCGACAAGATTTATCAACATACACTATTTCCCAAAATCAAAATTTTGGCTACAAAGATGAGTATTTTTGGGATATTTTAATCCCTTGACATACAAATAACTAAATATAAGTAATTCGTAATATTCCATTCATTATTTATTTGATGAAGATATAAGAAATATATATAATATATTAAAGAATATTATTTCATTTATTTTTTGAGAGGAGGTTACATCTTTGTTGCCTCCTCTGACGAGCCGCCACTGCCAGAACCTTTAAAACAGGGGTGAAGTAGACAAATCAGTCTACTAAACATTGAGACAAACTGTACATATGTCTGTCTGTTTATATAGAGTGTGTAAACTACGAAACGTACTACACTGATTACGAATCTTTAAATGTTAATAGCTGTCATTGTAAACAAGCAACATCAACAACATGTATTTGTTTTATGATTTGTTGACAGCTACAATGCTCATTTGTTTGGGTACACGCTGCATCTGTTCTTTTATTGTAGCGCCGAATCTTTGTTTGTGTTCTGGGAAATATCAATGGTTCCATCAAACTGGGGCATACGTTGAATTAATGGCCGATGCGGAAGTTTAGCTAACGACTCGGCTCGGTGAATAAATATCCCAACTCGGACTTAGGAATCGGGATTCATTCATAAGGTTTTATTCTAAATTTGACATACATTCGCGTTGTACGACGAGGGGTTAATATATGCCATAATCAAAACTCTAGCGACAAACAAAAATAAAATTTGTGCATTACCTACCACTATGACGAATTTCTAAATGTCAATTTAAAGACATTTCATTCGATTCTTTAACTTTTAAATCTTTAGGTGAACAAAACACAAGTATACGAGGGGGTGTTGATAAATACTTAGCCTACCATATAAAACGCCACAATAATTCAAAACAAAAATTTATTTATTCAACATAATCTCCTTTAAGACTTACACATTTAACACAACGTTTATAAAATAATTGTAAACCCTCTAAAAAAAATTCTTTGTCTTGGTCTGCAAACCACTCCTCAGCGGCACGTATGGCTTCATCATTTGTGGAAAATCTTTTACCTTTCAAGTGTTTTTTAAGATTTGGGAATAAATAATAATCTGATGGTGCTAAATCCGGAGAATAGGGCGGATGGTTAACCAATTCAAAACCAATTTCATGAATTTTGCGCATTGCAATCAAGGACATGTGAGCAGGAGCATTGTCTTGCAAAAAGAGAACACCTTTGGTAAGTTTTCCGCGGCGCTTTTCCACAATTTTCTTGCGTCTGAAGCAAGAATCTTACCAGCGGATTTTTGAACACGGAATTTTTTTGGTCGTGGAGAACCGGAATGCTTCCACTCTTTCGATTGCTCTTTAGTCTCTGGGTCATAATGATGAATCCACGTTTCATCCATAGTAACAAGCCGATCCAAAAATGTTGAGGGGTCTGCTTCAAAACTACGGCAAATTTCCTTCGACGTTGTCAAACGAAAACGCTTCTGATCAGCATTCAAGCATCTTGGAATCCATTTGGCCGAAAGTTTTCTCATATCCAAGTCGTGATGAACAATATGAAATACACGTTCATAGGAAATGTTCAATGCTTCCGCTATACGTTTCAGCCCAATTCGTCGATCTGCTAAAATCATATCATGGACAGAATCAATGTTTTCCGAAGTGGTCACAGAAATTGGTCTTCCAGCGCGGTGCTCATCTTTAACATCTGATCTTCCTCTCTTAAATTCCGCAACCCAGTTTTTAATAGTTGCATATGAAGGACACTGATCACCTAAAGTGTCTGTTATATCAGCAAAAATTTCTTTGCCGGATAATCCTTTCAAAAATAAATATTTAATAACTGACCGCAACTCAACTTTTTCAAATTCTAGCTTTTTCGCAAACATGCCGTTTTCAAAAATTCACAGTTTATTCACCGTTCAACTTATAGATGATGTCAAACTTTGTCAACTTATTTATAAAACATCATAGTTGTAACCATAGCAACCATATTCACTTTCAGATATTGGAACCATCCAAGGCTAACTATATATCAATACCCCCTCGTACATTAGGTAAAGTCGGTTTTTCCCAGTTGATCCTCAGGTCATTAATTTTTCTGCAAGTATTATTAAACTTATATCTAGTATCTTTGTCAAAACACATGGTATAGATGACACTTCTATTCGCTATCTATATGACATGCGTATAAATATTAAAATAATTAGGGAAGCAGGAATTTACGAAATTATGATTTTACATGTTAATTTAAATATCGATTTGCAGTCAATGTAACTTCGAAAATTATATTTGGGTCAGGGTTGGTAAAAATCATTATTTATTTAAAAAAATCAAAAATCATTAATTTTCTAAAAAGAAAGTGATTTACATCAGGCCAACCCTGATTTCAGTAGTTTCTATAATTATTTTTTTAATATGTGTTTTAATAAAATGATAATTTTATAAAAAAATGTTTCAATGGTTTAATACTTGGCTAAATTAATTAGAAAACAATTTAAAAGATTTTTATTTTGAAACGTAAATTGCGTGAACAATGTATACTACTTTTTGGTTGACATGATTAATTTTCTAATTTAAAATAGCACATCTTGGTTCATTTAACAAAAGTCGTATCTCTTTAAATAAAAAGTTACCAATAGTAAGCAAGCATATTGAAAATCCTTCACTTCACTTCATATTGCCTCTTTTTAACTTTTAAAATAACTTACGTCAAATATGATAACAACATTTGTCAAATTTTGTAAACATATGAATAACTCATCTGTTTTATTGAAATTGCATAGCCTGAACGATGTCTAAAAGCACAGTATATAAAAATAGAAATAGAAGACAATCTATTCTAGTATATTGAGTTTTTTTCCTATAATAAGTGTTTAAGGGCCGGTACTTTTGCTCCTGATTAAGCTAAAATAACGACCGATTAAATTTAAACAACCATTTTCAGTACTTTTCGTACCGATTAATATTTAACCATTGATTAAAAACTCTTATGACTGATTAAATTTAACAGCACGATTCTAGTCTGTTAAATAAATAATCAGCTGTTAACGTAACCTATAACTGAGAATTTGACAATTCATCAAACAAATATGAATCTTGAAGAATTAAATAATTTATTTGATGTCGATGACGAAGCTATAATTCCATTTATATATATTATAAGATCGTATGCAATAAGATATCGTCCAAATTATATAGAAACATGCACTGATGACGAATTTTATCATAGATTCCGATTTTCAAAAAATACAGTGATGAATAAAATTTTACCTGCCATAGAACCCTTACTAAGAATTAATTCAAAAAGGTTCAAAAATATATCTTTGGCACTTGCTGCATCTGTTTTTTTGTTCTCTATTACATGTATTTCGTCTAATATACATTTCATTAGAAAATCTACTTCTGTTGTAGTAAAGTTCGTACCTCTATCACGTTTCTTATCCATTTTCAATATTTTTGCATTTGACAGAAACAAATAAACAAATTCAACTGACAGGTAATAACTTTGATTTACGTTTGCACTATAAAATTGTTTTTTGTCTTCTTCTACATTATAGAAATAATCAAAAGCGTACGTTTGTTATAAGTTCATGCAAATTTAGGGATATTTTTATTGTATTGCCAATTCGAGTTAATCGTTGGTTAGTTAATCAGTTAAAAAATTTGTCAAGAAGTACTCACTTCTATTTAATCATGATTAAAAGATGTGATTAATTTAACAGTAGATTATCTAATCAGTCTTTTAATCAGAAGCAAAAGTACCGGCCCTTATACTATTTTCTCTGTTTCGGCTTTCATTTATATCATTTTGTTTTACAAAAATATCTGATAATTCCCATTACGGAAATTTTTTGCTTGAATAGTTATGTTGACGGCAGTGATATTTTGCCGTTGCCTAGATATTTTGTTTATTTAATGAAGTAATATCAATGCCTGATAACAATATGTCATCGTTTAAGAATGAAGTTCATATTAGCATCAATAAGCTTGCGAAAATATAATTCTGACACCGAAACATAAAATAGTACAATCTATAACTACTAGATTTCTGCCCGGTTGCAGAAAGGCTAATCAGGCTCTAATCAAAAAAATCACTGATTAATTTGACGTTGTTACCATGGCCACGTATTAAAAATACATTGCTGTCAAAAAATTAATCATTAATCAAAATTGATGAAGCTTTCTGCAACCCGGGTTTAGACTATACTTCTATAACACTATTTTTACTTATTTGAACAAAATAAAGTATTGCAATCGCGAAAAATTTCGGTTTTCCAGTTTCAACGGAAATATCTAATTTGACCATCCCTGAATCCATTTTGACTAGTTTCTACGTGACGTCTGTACGCAACATGTGTACGAATCTCTGTATTTCGCACAACTCAAAAATGATTAGCCGTAGAATTTTAAATTTTGTATATAGGACTGATATAACATTTAGTTGTGCACTTTCCTTTTTTATTACAATCGGCAGTGTCAAAGAACAGTTTGCTCGTAGTATTTTTTAAAATATTTTGCGTAAATCAAAAACGTTTACACGTAACATGTTGCAATTTTATATATGTCATTACTATAATATTTAGTTATGTATTTCCATTTTTAGTTTCTATCGGCCTTGTCAAAAGGGCAGTTTACTTTTGGCGGAAACTTAATAAAAATATTAATTTTGTTGTCTTTTAATTTTTGTAGGAAACATTTGATAAATTGACGTTGACAACAAATTTCGTGAGAAATATGTGCGAAATAAATGAAAATAATTCTTTGCTAGTTTGCTTAACATTTTAATAAGATTTTCAAAAGATGATCCATTTTGAAAGAAAGTTCAAAGATATGAAATGAATGAAAGTTGAAGAATGATTATAGCAGTAGATAGATAGATCTTACTTTCAAGTAAAATTTTTTTACAGGTTAGCAATTTAACTGTTTACCTTATTGAAAGATGTGTTTTGTTACTGTTTTATAAATTTTGACACAACATTAGTAACTGTCAGGATTTTATTATAATTTCTATTTTACTTAAAAGTTAATAACAGATAAACAATTGTACAATATACGTAAGGTTATAGTTTGAATACTTCAAGATGACAGGCTGGCCAGTCATTCCCCATATCAGCAGTAAAAACTGTTTTAACTTGGTAATAATATAAAATACGAAGTGCGTAAAAATAATACTTACTTAAGTTACAAGGAATGTAAGTACATTATAACTTTTGAGAAGGCATGAACTGAGGTGTATGAGAATAGTTATTTTGATACTTACATTCCGAGTCGCTTATTATATTTTTCGCGCCACCAGCAGCAATTAAGTAATGTTATAATATTTGAAAATCTGTCACATTTTAATTTGACAGTTAAGATTTATTTATTTGTATAACTTTTTATAGTTTATTTTACCCGTTACTGGACGACTAAATTTATATGATTCGTATGTTTTTCATAATTATTCTAATAATAGGACAGTTATTTTTATAACTTCCCGTTGACAATGGTAACCAAATAACAGAAGTTGCTATGGAAGTAAATTGATCTTACATGAACGGTGGCGCGAAAAAGTATTAATGTAGACCAATAAAAAAAATTGCAAAAAAATGTATTTTAAGGTAATTTTCTAAGTAATCGTGAATACAACTTCTAAAAACCCTTCATTTTATAACAAGGTTTTCGCTTTTTCAGTTATCTTCGATAATAATTTCCATTGATCAATCCTGTATCCAAGATGCGTTCTACAATTTCAATTCCGAGTACGGAGACCGGTGGTGTTTTTTATGAAGTAGTGAAGCTTATTATTCTACGAAGTCTGGAAGAAGTAAATATGTTTAGTATCTAGATCGCGTGATTAACAATTTACTATCCTATTTTTCGTTAAAATATTTATGATAAAAAATGTTTAGACTACCATATTTTGGGATGTTATTGTATAAAATTAGTTTAATAAACAAAAGAAAAGTGTTTATCTGACAAACATGTTTATTTATTTTATTAATAAACACGACTTTTTCTCCAGTGATTGATTTTCAAAATTAAAAATACAAAAATTGTTTACAACATTTTGTAAAGTCGTCCTTGAATTGAAATACATATTAGATGAAAAAATAACAATATTGCGTAAAATGTTAGCAGAGTGCCTTCGTGACGTATGAGAAACAAAATCGATCGATATGAATTTATTTATGAAATTTCGATTTAACATATTTATAAAATTGTCTAGACAGACATAATTTCATGCAGAATGTTGTTAAAAGGAGTGGATAGGCTCAGAATCTTCTACACTGTTACTCAAAAGGTAACACAAGTTTCTAAACTTTAAATAATCAAAATCACATCTACATTTGCCAAGCATCACTTGTAATTCAATTTATTTTTTTGTATACCTAACTGTTTACCATATTAGAAACACGTCCGATAGATACGTCTTTATAGCCTAGGTCGGTAACAATTAACAACGTCCGGTAACACTTAACAGCGTCCGGTAACATTTAACGACGCCCGGTAACACTTAACAATGCCTTGGCATCGCGTGGTAACACTTAACATCGCATTACAGAAAACTTGTTTAAAACAATAAATTGATTTCAAAATGTACCTTGTTCAATAAAATAATAAATAAATATTCAGAAAGTTTCATCTACATTTTAAACTTTTTATTTTAATTCAATTAATTTCAGAATAATATATTTCAAAACGATATAATTCACCATTTGTGATATGTCTTTACGAAAGTTAAAAAAAAATAACCTTATCTGTACTTTAGCTTCATGCACAGAATTAATTAACACAGTTATCTGATTTGAATACAATTTTATAATTATAATTTACTAATGCTTTTTTATAAAATATATTTCTTGCTTCTTGTAATAAAATTTTCAAATTTAATTATAAATTAATATATTATACACCAAGGTTGAAAAGACTATCATTATTGACCTAACGCCGAGTTGTGTTCTGAGGTTTGAAGCAGCCGAAGGAATTAAGGCGTTGGTCAATAACGATCTTCTCTACCGTGGTATATAGGTATATTATTTTTTCACTACTACCATTTCAATCCCAATCCTACTAAAAACAAATTATAATGACAATAACAAACATTTTGACATGAACATTAACTTGTTTCATAATATTAAAAACATAAAGTAGGCTGTCTTTATTTTTATATTTGACGTTTTAGTTTGTCAACTTCACTTTTGATATTTAATTTGGTTTTATTTGATTTACTTATTTAATTTAGACGGCAAAATTAAAATGTGAATCCATACTTTACAGTTTTCTTGAGTTAAATGATTTAAACAATATTTGGATTTGGAGACTTGAGTTTCTTTAAGAAGTGACAGTTTTCATTATCAACCATGGTTAATAATAGTTTATTGTTGACCTAGGGGAACATGGTTACCAAGTAAGTAGTAGTGAAAAACAATTTTTCATGTCAAATAAAAATAGTGGATGTTTAGGCTAGTAGTGAAAAAAAAATTAAAAGTAAATTCAAACTGACATCCAAAAAATACTAATCTAAAACACAATACACAATTATTTTAAAATAAACAAGTTAATTAGAATCTGTTTCAGAAATAGAATGTCTACAATGAAACACAGTTAATAATTCCTGAAAATAAATTGATTACTCTAATTGCAAGAAACAAAAAAATATAGCAACTTTCTTCAAAACCGAAATACAGTGTAAAATGTTTTAGTATAATTTATCTAAATTTCACAGGAATAAGATATAAAAATTATAAATTAATATAGGTATGTACATTTACGGTTATTAACATATCTATGATAGTTATGAGTATCATAACTGCCGCAGATGACAATTGAATTCCGAGATTGTCATAACATACGTAGTTTGTTCAATAGTTTACCGGTTTCACGTTGTTAATAAATATTATTTTATAAAATTCTCTTGTGAGTAACGTTTTCGTGATCAAGTATGTATGGGTTGATATGATGTGACTATTGTCCCATGTTATTTTGACAATTCTGTACGGTAAATATCACAATGATTTGTCAAAATTACATGGTATACAATTGTGACTTAGTTACCAGCTTACTTTTATCTATATAAACAAAAGCTTAAAATCCTGAAACCGGTAAAAAAAATTATAATATACTGATATTACTTTCTCCATAAATTATAATAATGAGCTAACCATAAGTACTATTACTTATATTGTACATTATCAATATTTATTTGTTCGTATTCTATTTTTAATAATATGTCTATGTATTTACGTACAATAATAATGAGTTCAATGTGTTAAAGAATAAATTCAACAAAAGACAACATTTTTATTATTGAGACTTCATTTGGTTATTTGTAAAATAAGCGCAAAATAATAATAATAGATAATATTTTATTTAGTCTACAAAGAATTTGTTTATATTTTTATTGTTATTAAGAATACATACATACAAAGCTTGTGTTTATTATTATAATGTATAAAAATTTAATTTTAATATAGATAATGTAAAAATAATGTATTGTTATATTTATTTGTCATTATTTATTATGTATTAGGTTAAGTATTGTAGAAATATTTATTTCCATACTTATATGACATATTATTGTAATAAATAACATAAAAATCAGTGAACTATTTTATTTATTAATATTTTCCCTGTTTGTATAATTTTCACAATATTTCATTATGTTAAAATTCCAAAAATTTCAAAATAATTCCATAACCCCAAATCAATGAGTCATTTTTTGTTTTCTAAGCCAACTATGCAAATAGAGATTTATATCTGAAGCTGTCAAGTAAATCAAAGACTGTTGAAATAACGAGATAAACGCTATATCTTTGTGGCGTATTTTAACAGTGTATGGAGTCTGTGAAAATTTCATTTGAAATTTAAAATTAGGTATGAAGAGTATAAATTGTGATCTTGTCGTAGAAGTGTCTCAAATATTCGTTGCATTTACCGGTGCTCACTTGTTTTGTGGTTTTCAGTGCTAGTGCGATATTTTAATTATTTGTAGGTGAGTTCACTATCACAGTTATTCAACGGTATCTATCCTGTCAAATTCTGTCAAAATTGAAAGCAAATCAGTAATGATATGTTCAAACAAGTTAACGGACAATTAATTTAACAAATAATATTTGAATTGTGATAATTTTTGTTTTAATCGATTCTGAGAAACAAATACCAAATTTATATCATGTACAAACCTGAAAAATATTCAGGTAGCACAATAAAAATAAATAATTGTAATAATCAAGATCAATTTTTAAGTTTTTAAGTCTAAAAACTACCTAAATTCATATCATTTAAATAATAATTAAAAAAAAAAAATAGTTTTAATCATTTTTGGGTATCCTAATCAATTTCACAAAGATTGAAAATATATATGTGTGATTAAGATAATATAAGTTAAATTACAAATAAAAATATTATATTTTAAGATTATTTAAAATCCAATCAATATTTTGTTTAACAATTTTTAATAAATTATTGGTTAAAAACCCAAACTGATATTTTACAATTATTAAAATTAGATTTTATTACAAGTATGAAATAAATAAAAATAATTATGATTTTTGTGTTTTTGGCTGAATTCGATGAGAGAATCTGAGACAATCACTTTATACATAAACTTTAGCAAATATATTTTATATTTTATATTGTACTACTACTACTATACGAGTACAGCTTCTAAAATTTGTTTATATTTTTTTATTAAAAAAATAGTTTTCAGATCTTATAATAATTGAATAAAACATTTTTGTGTAGTTTTTGTTCGGTAAATTTCTTTGTTTTATTTATTTATAATATATTAACTAAATTAAAAATTTACTAGTTTTCCGATTTAAAGAATGTAATTTTGACAGCAATATTTTTTGACTATGATTTCAATTTTCAAGACATTTAAAAGAAGAATTTAGTATTACATATTAGTAGAATTCATATAAGTACAAAGAGTTTTAAATATATGAGAAATGGTTTAGGTTATATTTAAAAATTTAATTTCATTTATAGTAATATTTTAAAATATTAAATAAAATAAAATAAAAAAGTATCAATTTCAAAAAATAAAATTAATATTATATATAAACTTATGTTTTGGAAAAAATAAATAAAATAAAATTAGTATTACTTACAACAAATAATGTAAAGTAAAAAAACAAAATTAATAATTTTATTTTGTAATTTTTTAAATTAAAATAACATATAAAAATTACTTTGTTGTAATTGTCATTACTCTGAAGAAGTCTCCTGAAACGTTGAGTTTAATTATAAATAATTACAGAAGTAAAACTAAAAAAGTTGTTTTATTAAATAAATATTAGTTCTGAAACATATTTTATTAATTTAAATAAAAATTATATTTAATGTGTCAATTTTTTATGAGAAAATGTAGAAAAAGAAATTCATGTTAGTTGGTAATTAAAATTATGATTTTATTTCGTATTTTTTTAATTATAACAAATCAAATGTAACAAACAAAAATTTGTATTTTTAAAATGAAATATCTGTACAATATATGTTTTTTGAAATAAATTAATGTTAGTATATCGTAAATTTTTTTGAAATTGTGCCTATAAAAAATAAACAGGTGCTGTCAATATTCTCTATGTGTCTATAAAGTGTGAGAGAGACAGCGATACACCAGTACTCGCACTATCTTTGTCTCTTTCTACATGAGACTTCAGAACCCTTTCTAAGAGTTAGTATATGCATTACTGCTTAGCATATAGGATAGTAAATACTACTTACGACACAAACACATTCTATTTTTTTGATTGTTGTGATTTGTGTTAATGTGATTTTATTGTTCCAGAACTTTAATCATTAATGTGCATTTAATAATAAAAATGATTGGTGTAATCAAATGTTTAATTTTTAATTTATTTATAATAAGTGCCATATCTCTTCCTTTAAATGATAAAAATAATATCAGTGATGAAGACAGAAGATATGAAGAGACAAAAATCGCAGAAAAGATTTTGGAATCTGTCTTGGAAGAAGTTTACGAAAAATTCATAAAACCAAATGTGAAGAAATCTGATTATTCTAAATATTTTGATAACTTGGAAAAGGAAGATACAGAGAGAATGATGGGTGATAGCCCAACTCAAGATACAGTTTTAGTTCCTGATAATGAAAATTTGAAGAATTTGATGGCAGCTTTGAACAAAAACGACACGAATTTGACAAATCCATATTACACCTTCCGTGGAAATTTTACTGCTGAACGAGAAACGTAAGTATTTATTCTTAGAATTACTTTTTAATTATAACTAGAATTGATATTTGGCAAAATTCGCAGTAGTAATCATAAAAATAAATTTATTTGCAATCAATTACTTATATTGTTGTAATCAAATTTTAATTGTTTTGTTTTTCTGTTTAGTACACCGGATATAGAAAGGTAATTGTTGTCGTAGTTGTTGTAATTATTAATCTGCTTTTGAATGCAATTTAAAATAATCTCACAAAGAATTTGATCCTACGCATGTTAAATTTAAACCTTGAAAAATTTTTGGCAACTCTACAAAATATAAAACAGATGAATTAATACAAATTCCAGTGTCAAAGAACTTGAAATATTCTTGTTCAGACGTTAATTTGAATTTTTATGGATAGATTTTTCAAACTAGTCAAAATTTTTACGCAAAAATATAAAATTTAATGACATCAAAAATTTTGGTTGTTTATTTTAAGAAAGTAATAATATAATTTATACTAAAACAAAATTTATTTATTAATATTTGGTGTTATAGTTTCAACAATTTAAAAACAAAATTTTCTTATTTTCTAACAATTAAATATTATGTTTTAATTTATAACAATATTTTATTAAAATTATTGAAATATAAATAAAAAATATTTTTAAATATTTTCATGGACAGCTTGTTATTACATTTATAAAATTCTAAATTTATTTTTAAATAATATTTTATTATTTGATCTATATTTCTGACATTATTTTGGCTACATTTCAAATGTAATTTTAAAATTTTGGAATTCCAAATATGACGTTTTATCTGTTTACATGAAATGATTTGTAATATTTTATGATTGATGTAAATATAAATATTATTTTGCAATTAAATAGTTAGGGCAGGTCAAAAAACATTAAACAGGAAATATTGCGTACATAATAATAATAAAATGTCCTTCAGATATTGTAAAACAAAAATCATTAACAAAACCTTTTAAACAAAATTGATATTAATTTATTTATATAAAAAACAAAAGAGTGTTGTTGTTGCTTAGTTGCATGTTGACTAACAATTGAAGTATGAAAAAATCAAAATGTTTGTTTAAAACAAATGCTACACAATACAAATGTACTTAAAAAAATATATTTTACGGTACATGCCAATCAAAATATTTTTTTAAGATTTAAAGTTAGTCCTAACTTAAATATTTATGTTTGAAAAAATATTTATAAAGGAGAGAGTTAATACACTCAACATGTTAACCATGCCGCAGATCTAAAATATTTTAATTTAAAAAATATATAAGGTTTATTGTAAAACAATTATTTATTTATAAAAGTGATAAGATAAAACAAAAAAACTGAGAAATAATAAGTACTTAGTTGCTATGGTAACATTCAACAATGGGCTAATGATATTATAATAAATTATTTATAAAAATAATAATATAGTGATTGTTAGGTTAAATGCTCTAAAATAATTGAAAACTGGAAATAAAACATTTGGTTGTCATGGAAACATAACCAACAATGTTGAAAAAGTGGTGATTTTGAAGTAAAATAAAAGTTGAGAAATAATAAATAAATACTTGATTGCTATGGTAACATACTCTAGGACAAAAATAATAATGTGGTGTAAAACAATTGAAAGCTAAAATTAAATAACATTTGGTTGCTATGGTACCGTACTCAAAGCAGTGATTTATTCTGAAATAAAATAAAAACTGAGAAATAATAAATAATTATATGTTGTAAAATAGTTGAAAGTTAAAAATAAATACCATTTGGTTGTTACGATTAATTTTTTGCAAGAATAGTACGTAGTACATGTTGTGTAAGCTAACAATCGAAGAATTAATAAATAAATATTTGTTGCTATGGTAGCATACACAATAATAATAATATAGTGTAAAATAATTGAACGCTAGAAATAAATAACATTTGGTTGTTAGGATTAATTTTTTGCAAGAATAGTACGTAGTGCATGTTGTGCAAGCTAACAATCGAAGGCTATGACAGGTGTAGCGAAATGGAATAAATGAATAACAGACACAAGATATGAATGCGCGTATGTAGTACAATATGTCCGTCTAGTCTAGCTGGTAATTGAAGGAGATGCGCGACGAAGAGACGATGGAATAGGGAGATGAGTGTGTCTTACAAACACTATGCGTCATGCTAGAACAGTAGACAGACTGTTAAGAATGCGAGATTTGTAAAAAAACAACCGCGTGTAGTAGACGGCCTGCCAGACGGCTGATAGACTTGCTAGCAGGTCGCTGACACATGGGCGGTACGAGAATTACTTCGCTAGGGGGCAAGCTTAACTCTACAATAAATAAAGGATGTTCATAGGGTGACCAAGCATATTTTTTACGATTTGCATGTAGAAAGCGTTCTTCTCGCGAAATAGTGAGGAAAATTACTTTTCCCGCTCTAGAGAGATAAATGTACAGTAGTACAGTGTGGCCAATAGTATAACTTTGTTATTATTATAGAATGAAATATTGAAAAAAATATTATTTAATAATGATAATTTCTTAAAAAACATGATAATTATATCTTGTTCTTTCCTTTTTCACATTATGTCACAATAGGGTATTTGACAATATTTTTAAAAGTGTTTAACATAAAAGATTAGAAATATATGTACATATGAAAAATATGTTTCCCTTAAAATCTAGTTTTAAATGTTAGTTTTTAGATATTTTAATATTTGATTTTAAAATTCGCGCCAATACACCCATCTGATAATGTGACGTCAATTTTAAGTAAATGAACTTGTGTAAATTTGAATTTAGTATCTTCATTAATTTTTATTATAATAACACTATTTAAAATATTTACAAAAACTTCATAATATCGCAATGATTTCGTTGATAAATGTACACTAACGTTTGACAAACTGTGTTTCCTTAAAAATGACTCACACGCCGTGACTGTCATTTAGAATCACATATTTTTATTTTTTAAAACATTTAATTCTAGGGACATTATTTATTAAAAATAAAAATAATAATATACATACATTTTGCAATACAATCTTTCAATGAAACAAAGTTCCATTTTTTTTCCATTGGTGTCAAGTACTCTATTTGACAACTTGAACTTGAATTGGCATATTGTCGTGAAAAAAATATTATGTCTAACACGAAAGGAAAGCACTTTTTCGACTTTCACTCCAGCTTGAATGTTAAAAAGATATGCTTTCCTCTCTAGTTTGATAAATAACTATTTTGTATTTTTATAATAAAATATGTTGATTTGTGTCATCTAAGCAACGTCGAAAATCTTAACTTTCCACGTCTTCCCCAGATTAACATGCGGAAAATTTTGGAAAAACACTCCTATTTCTAGAACATTTATTAAAAACTATATTTACAATAAAAAGTATAATATCTCAATCACTCTTTTACTTAATAATAATAAACAAAATAGTGGGATATTGAATAGAAATTTTGTTTATTTTGCAAATGTCATCAAAATATCAAAAATTCATAATTTCACATTCATTTTTTAATTTATTCAATCGGAAGTAGAAAAAATATTGTATGAATCACTAAGGAAATCGGTTGGTTATTTAACTTTGCTCTTATAAAACTCGCCTACATCTCGTTTTGTAATTTTCGTATGCGTTAAATAACCAATTATTACATAAAAATATATTAATTGTGTCTTGGGTACAATATAATTAGGTATTTATTCACTTGTTTTAATTTTAATCGTTGAAATTAGTCAAACAGGACTTAAAAACCAAATAAAAACCGTTTATTTCATACTATGTCGCATTTATATTTTTACAATTGTGATTTTTATACGATAAATGACACTTTACGCCTGTACGATATTACTATTCTTTACGGTATTGTATACATAAATTTTAAAATATTTATATAATCTTCTATTTTGTAGCACTAAATTTACATTTTTGAAATCTGATCTCATGTTAATATAATTCTATTGAATATTTGTAATTGACATGTCATAAATGACAGATGATAGCACAAAAAAGATTTTTATTTTTCTTTCTTATTAATTTTCAAAGTAACAAAAATCAAATATTTGATTTTAATTTAAATAGGTGATACAGTATGAAATAAAACGTTGTACGTCATTCGTTAGTTAATCCATTTTACCGGTACTCATGTCGACTCCTTCGTCGCCTCGTCCGAAAATATTTTATTCATATCGTAAAAACTCATTTACTGGACTCAAAGTGTAAATTACTATTATTATTATGTGTGTGAAAATACAGTAATTATAGTAAAAAATACCAAAATTTTTAATCAGTCAGATTAGAAAATTCATTATTTTTCAAAGATAAATATTCCTTGAACTGAACAAGTTATAAATTATTTTTATGTGATTTACAACTAAAATTCTCTTTTGGAAATACTACATATTTTTGAGTATTTATGACATAATAATTGTCACTAATTATTATTCTCATTTTCCGTGGTATTTCCTAATCCAAAAAAACAAAAATTATAATATATTATTAGGTGATTACAATTCCACTGCCATTGAAAATAATATTTTTAGACTAGTTTTCTTCGTAATAAAAAAAAATTATTACTGTATTTATAATAAATGAGTTTTATAGTTATTTCTTTTCAAAAACCAACAATTGTTATTATCTCTAAAAATCAAATGACATTGAAAAACTATAATGTCTATTTTAAAATTAGTTATTTTTCTACATTAAGAATAGAACTTTTACGTATGAAATGTGGGTGAAACGAGTAAATGTCATATTTTATTTATGTATTTTTGTTTTCAATATTTAGATCATTTTTAAATTTACATATTTATTACGGCAGGAAATAAAAGTTGTCTATATTCGGATTTCTAATAATCGTCATAACTACTAATGAAGTTTCATAAAAAATAGTATACTGTACAACAAGTGCAAGCGTTTTTTGTAAAAGTTATTAATCTTTTAAAATTGTAGGTTACTTTTTGCAACTGTATTTTCTTCTTTTCAATAAATGTTTTTTGATTTTTCTCTTTAAATTTTTAATACTTACATTTTAAAAACAATTTTACAACAAATAGATACTAAAAAACGGTAAATTATGGTAGTAGCTTACCAAAAATATAATATGTAAGAGAATTTAAAATGGTAATTAATAAAGGTAAATTACGGGGGAAATTTTCCAAAAATATAAATTACGGTAATTTAACATCACTGTTGGCAATTATTGTAAAAAATGATTTCTTACTCTTTTATCCACGATTGTGGGAAATACGCAACTTTGAAGCTTTATTATATAGTAAGAGAAAAGTACCACTTTCCATAGTGGTCGTAAAAAAAATGTTTTGTGGGTTTATTAATATTATAATTATAATATATATTCTAAAGTATACCCAACAAAATTTATTTATTATTTTTTTAATTCTGTGATTTATCTGCAGAAAAATAATCTAAGTACGGCCCTGTATGTTGTTTGATCGGTGTAAAGGCTGTACCCAGACTTACAAGTGTTCATATATATACAAACATACGTGTGCTGTATGCTGTATACTGTTCTTGCACCATAGACGTACTCTCTTTTCTTTTATAGGGAGGTTTTCGTACACTTCCTTATTTTCAAATACAACTGTCAACCCACAAATTACATCCGTAGTGTGTATTGCATAGAAACAGGCGAAAAAAATTGTTTTTATAAATATCAAACAATTATTTCATTGATAAAAATCTAAATATATGCATGAATGGAGCTTAAGGAATTTATACCCAGAAATATTTTGAAACAGTAATAAATTAAGTAATAAAATTGTTTGACAAACATATTTTATAGTGGGATAAATATAATTTTCATTGAGCAAGACATAAAATGAAAATAGAAATTGTATAATTGGTTCGCATGTGATTTTGAATTTCGTAATTGTTTTAAAATAAAATTGATATCAATTTGTTTGGTCACATAAATGTACATGCATATATTTTATAAACATTGCATTTTTTAATTAAATTAATAATTTAAATTAATATAATTGGTATATGTTTTATTATTAATGTTATGAATGATTACTTGTTATAATATCATATATGGTGTTCATTTTAAGTGCTACACTAGCGCTATCTCAAGAACTATAAGAGCTACAAACTCGATTAAATTAGCAAACTATTTCTATTTTACGTTTTACGCACAACTGAACCGTAATTGTTTAAGTAGGCTTTGTTTGTATATTTGACGTTTCAGTTTGTCAATCTCATTTTTCATTTTTAATTTGGATTTCTTTGACTTACTTATTTAATGAAAACGCCATATTTAAATTGTGAATCCATACTTTACACTGTTTTTTAAAAAGTGACAATTTTCATTATCGATTATGATTAATAATAATTTATTAATTACCTAGATGACCATTGTTTACCAAGTAAGCGGTAGTGAAAAACAATTTTTTATGTCAAATAAAAGTTATAAATAGTGGATGTCTAGGCTAGTAGTGAAAAAAACAAATAAATATTAAAAGTTAATTGAAACTGACTTTCAAGAAATATTAATCCAAAATACAATACACAATTTCTTAAAATAAACAGGTAGTCCGGTATTTTATTAATATCAGTACATTGAAGATAATTTCGGAAATTTTTAATTTACTTAATAAAATATTCATGTTTTTTTTATTCTTTTACATACGTCATTTTCACTCATTCAGAAATTTGATAAAACCATAGTATCATAGTTATGGTTACATTTTATTTTTTATTGATCTAACAATTTTATGTTTGAACTGTTGTCATTCGTGAAATGAATTTAATAGGTAAAATTTACTCATAAATCCTGCGAAATAATGACTTACTCGGGTCAAAAAGGTCTCTTAATCACTATAGCTTCGCGATCTAAATGTTATTTTTGACACTAGTTTGCCTGTTGCTACGCAATAATTTCATGGCTTTTATTATATTACTTATGATCAAAATTTTTCGACACGAAACTTTTTTTATTACCCACAAGGGAAAAGGCGTAATAAACTTCTTTTCTTGGTGCTTGCAATGAAGAATAGTGAAGCATTTAATTTTATTGTAAAACATAAGAATAATAGAAAATATGTATTACAAAAAAAATATTTATTTTTTCTCACTACTTTCCACAATTTTCTTTCGATACTGGTATCGAATATCGATAATTATTTTGGATATTCTTGAGATGCAAGTACCAGTAGTGGAGAAGCAGTAGAAAATACGCTTAATATTTTTGGATATTTTTGCTATTCTTGTCTCCGTAGTAGAGAGAAATGGTTTGGGTACGTCCCTGGCGTTGTCTAGTCTAGACAGACGTGAAGAAAGTCCACGTAGTTAGATCTGAGCCAGACGTCCGCGCGTAGCGTGCGACGCGTCTCGGCTGCGGTGCGAGTGCGACACGTCCCTGCGTGTCGCACTCGCTGCATACTAATCACTTCCGTATCCAACAATCACCGCACCGCACCTTACACATCACACCAGTAATGTGCAGGTGGGGTGTTTAGAGTTGTTGCTAGCTGGGTTGCAATGGTGTAAATCATGTTTTTATAATTTTGTTTTAATTAAAAGATATACCGGGTGTCCCAGCTCGACCGACACATGGGAGTTTTACATGGGAAATCAGTTAATTATGAATAGTATCTCCCCAGTGCAAGATATTATCTTCAAATTTTGTATACTTATAGGAGAATATTAAATCTGTGGATCACACTTATTTGAAATATGCAATTTCGTCTGCAGGGCGAGATTTTTTAAATTTAAAATCTAATATTTTCGTTCAAAATCAGTCAGCCATGGAAATAAAACAAAATATCTATGTCCATGTATCCCATGTAAAACTCCCATGTGTCGGTCGAGCTGGGACACCCGGTATGAAAATTAAGAGAAAAAAGGAATTTTGAAAATATCTGAATATCCGAAGTTCATTGTCACAATTAAATTAAACAATGTAATTGTTCCTTTAAAGAACTCGTTAGTGAGAATTGTTCCCAAAGCAGTATATAATTTGGTTTAGAGATAGTTATATGAAAAATTTCAATGCAATAAACTAAATATGATACTGTACAGGATACAAAACTCGGTATATGTTAAGTAACGACGCGTTTCGATCTTTCGATCATCATCAGTTACCTGATTTACATTGTTTAATTTAAGTTGCTTGTGGCAACACTTTCAAGAACGAATAAATCTATTAAGCTTCGTTGGTAACACAAGTTTACCGGTTTCAGGATATTAAGTTTTTATTTACATAAAGAATGTATTAATTGTATACCTTGTAATTTGGCAAGTCAGTATAGTAATAACATTTTTCAAAAATCGATATAAAGTACACGATATCACTCCGCAAAATTAGCCAAAGTAGTAGCTATAAAGCAAATTTTACTGAAACAAAAGTATGAAAAATGACAAAACTAGTGAACTTTAGCTTTTTATTAGAAAAACTTACTTAAAAGTAATTTGGTTTTTACTCTTTTGACAAGTAAGATTTAAATTTGACATATTTATTGAATATTTTTTCATCGAACTGTCAATAATATTCAATTAGCAACAGTAAGGAAGGTCATTAATTGATAAAAAACGATTGAATTATAAGTATATTATTTGACTATTGTGGATAAAAACAATATTACACCAAAAACCTAAAAATAAGTACACGATGTCAGTCTGCGAAGTTAGCCAAACTAGTAGCTAAAGTAAAACTTCACAGACAATAGGAGTCAACATTTAACTTTACGTACTCATATGTCAAACCGAATTAACATATATTTTAATAGTATTATATTTTTTCGGTTTATTTTAGTATTACCTAAAATAACAAACATATCATTCTATAATATTATTGGTGAATTTATTTATTATTTAACTTTGATAATAATTTATCTGATTTCATGCAGACGACGTTTAAGCAGGTGTAAACATAAATGAAAATTGTTAAGAAATATTTAACACTTTGACAGTACGTAAATATTATCAAATCCTGGACCATCACGGTTACAAAACATCCTGTTTATATTATAAAAATCAAATTCATTGATTTTTTGCAATCATTTTAAAGTATTGTAGAAATATTTCAAATAAAACAATAATATTCACATATATTTAAATGAATGAAATTATAGTTTTTGTAAGTAGAGCCTTTTTGAAAGCACTTTTTATTACTATCTACAATTATTAATTTTTCATAAACTCTGAGTTAAAAATTTCAAGTAATTTTATCGCACCGCAATGTGTGAAATCGGAACTACTGTAGACGTCGACAATGTGTGATTGTACTATTTACAATTTGAGAGGGTACCCTATACCAACCATGTGTTATTGTACAATAAATAAAAATTGACTTCGATCAAATTTGTAACCCTAGTCCGAAATTTAAATGGTCATTTCGTATGCGCCATACGCATCATCGTTATACAATAACATAAATTAAAATTTTAATTCTAGATCATGGTCAAGATCAGGTCAATAATAATTGCATAAAATATTACTCTTTAATATAATACTCTTACTAGTACTACTACAAAACTACAATTCCATATTTTATTTCGTTTTTGCACTCCAAATAATATTTATATCAAATTATCTTAATTTTTTCTACTTTTGTTTAATAAGAGACTCTTATTTTTCTTTTTACAAATTTTAGTTAAGTAAAATAACAAGATCATTATATCAGTCGAAATATAAATTGAAAAAATGGCACTTACTTATACAAATTAAAAGCTACAAAAATAGAAAACTTAGTTCTTATTCTCTTTACAAGTATTAATAACACAGTTATTAGTTTACATTTATTAGATTCACTATGACTCATATTTCGCTATTCAAATAAATTAAATAACAACTTTATTTCTATCATTTATCACCGAGATTCATAAAAAAGATTAGCAACTAACTCAGATTAATTATGTACCCCTTGTTAACATCCTGAAATGTCAATCTAACTCCAGTCCCAATTCATAAAAAGAATTAAGTTCCCAAGATAATTACACTACTTTGGTGGAAATAGCAATATATGTAGATGACTATTTTTAAATGATACAGGGGAAAATTTGTGGTGATATTTGTCAACCTAGAAGTTGTCTTTGATTACAAGCAAACGCAAAGCATTCATTAAAGTTAATATTTTTTATTTTATATGTTGTAATTATATTTTTCTGATTTTTAACTCCCATCTCGGCCTTTCACTGGACATTGTAAAAATCAAATAATTTTGAACTGAAATAAATAAATACATACATACCTATATTTAATTACTACATTATAAAATAAAAAAATATAACTTTAATGTTTCTGTTCCGTATAATATGAGTTTAATAAAAGAAACATTTAAAAAAATCATCTACTAATATTGCTAATTCCACAAATCTTGTGAAGTTATCTTTCGAAAAAAGTAATATACTTAATTAGTTTTATGAATTGGGACTGGAGTTAGTATGAAATTTCAGGATGTTAACAACGGGTATAAATAATCCGGGTTAGTACTATTTTTTATAAATCTGGGTATAATGTTTTAGTAACTTAGTAACCCACAAAATTAAGATTCATTGGTATTATATTTTTTGAATATTTTATAAATATCATCAAAATATAAAAAATTCTATCTGTACTTATTCAAATGGATATAGAAAAAATATTGTATGAAACACGTAAGGAAACTGAGTGCTTATTTAACTTTTATTCTTACAAAACTTGCCTGTATCTCGTTTTGTATTTTTTTTCCTTACTTATTAAATAAATAGCTATTAGTTCTAGAATTTGTGTTACTAATTCATGTGTGTATTTTTTTCTTTTAATAATAATAATAATAATTTATTTGACAACATTCTAATAACCCTATATTTATTTTTTCAGTGTGAAGAAACATTGGTTAATGTTTATTCAAAACAGCATTTTGGAACGGGTAGGACGCAAGAATAACATAACGAGTGTTCCACCAACAGTAACCAAACCAGTAATTTGGATACTGAACCAAACTGGACCAGTTTCAACTGATCCAAAAATTGATCCAGAATCAGACGGAGATGACTTCGTCAACAAGAAGATTAGAAGTTTCTATCCCTCTTGTAAGTATAAATATTATGCTTGTTACACAGAATAGTTACATACAGAAGCGATACTCCGTGTCGGTACCTTTCATATTACCCTATTCAGTTCTATGACCTTGGAGCATTGTGTAGACCTTTAAATTTGTTCACTTCCCCTATCTCTCTGTAAGATGTGACGGAACTTTCCGATTTTAAACAAAGAGCCCTTTAAATTTGTTGCCTTTTCCCATCTATCTCTAATTTTCGTTTCTCTGTCTTACTGTCGCTTCTGTATAAACCTATTCTGTGTTTGTTATACAAATGACTTATTTCATTTAATTATTTCATAAGTAATAAGAGCCATGAATTTATCAATTGTAATTACACAAGAGTTTTTATTTTGTCGGATTAATTTCTGCTGTTCACGAAACCTTGTTATCTAGCAATTTCTCAATAATTTTTTTTTTAATCATTGTCAGGTTTCAAGTTTGAATTAAATCCAAAGAAAATAAAATGCTAGAGCTAATTCGGCGAGATAATATAACGATAAATAATGTAAATGGAATTAATGCAGTTAGTGTTTTGATCTGGTTGCTATTAGAAAGGTAAATAACTTTCTATCACTTTCCTTTCTTTTTATTGGCTGTCAAATGGGTATTTTTTTTTTCTTTTTGTCTTATATTATATTAGAAATGAATTATCAGTAAAATTGACAAATAGTTGTTGCATAGTATCAACAATGACAGTTACTTGATAAATTCGAAGGACTAGTTTTAGTGATGAAGATTAAAAAAAAATTTTTGAAATTTCATTGCAAAAATAATTCGAAATCCGAAATCAGAAATTCGAAATTCAAGACGAAGTAGGTAATCGAAAAAACAAATGATAGAGAAAATATTTTTAATTATAAAACAATAATGATAAATTTAATTGTAATATTTTAATATTTTAATTCAGTTAATTTTATTTCAGGTGATGTTCCGAGAAATACCGACGAAGAAGTGTGGAAAGAAACAAGCACAATGAATTTATTTTTCAACGTTGATTACAATAGTGCAGCAGCAGCAGCAAATGAACAAGGACAAGATGAAACTGTCAACATAGCTAGTGCAACTCTACGACTCTACAGATTGCCACAAGTACGTTTTCAATTCTATTTTATACTTTAAAATAACTAAATTACAACATATAAAGTTAATAATCCATACAGAATGTTTCAATCTTGTTTATTCTGATTTTTAAAAATGGTTAAAGCTTTAATTAAACAATGGAATATCAGCCGATGTTTTGACAGTTTAAAAAATAAGTTCAGTTGACATTTTATTTTGGTATCATTTATTTAAACATCACTTTGACTCAAACTGAGTAAACTCAGCGACGTTAACTATTGACCAAAAAAAAAATACCGATGTGTCTGAGTGGTTCGTAATTTCGTCACGTTCAAAGAAACTTATATTGGCGCAACAAGCTATTAAGATCCTTTTAAATCATTAAACTAATTACTTTGTTGTTTTAGGAGAATGCAACAACTGCAAGTAACCAGAAAACAAACAACGCACATGTAATCATTGAAGATGATAAACAGATCAGAGTTTCGGTCTACTGGTACTTAAGATCTCTCAAGAAACATAAAAGTAAGAAATTCTTTTAATTTGTGCACCATATCTTTTTAAATTATTAATAGACGTTAATACAAAAAAGTCACTTTTCACGCACTTGTTTTAAAAAGTAGGCGTTGCTAGGCAACATACACATTCAGTTGATTAAAATGCTATGTGGATAATTAGGTAAATAATAATAAATCTATTTAAAAATGATTAATGCAGCTTAAATTAAATAAGCGTAATAATTTTTATTCATAGATAAAGAACTGTTCTAATACTTAAATCATTAAAATTTGTTTGACATGTGTTCTAACATTACTTAACTTTTAATGTTAATATTGTCAGTCGTTGCTATGGTGACAATATTTTACCCATATTTCAAGGCATAGTTTTCAATGTATTTATTTATTTTTTAAATTTATTCTTATTAATATTTTCGGTTATGGGATAAATGTTGTATGCAACACGTTTATTATGGTTTTTATATCTCGTGCTATAATGTTCGCATTTGTTTACACCTCATGCGTTAAACAACGCACTCGTCTAAAAAACACATATTTTACATACTTCTTGCTTAAATAACTATTTTCTTCAATCGTCATAAATTGGTGTCTTATGTAACGATTGACCAAATAGAAATTAATATCACTTTTATGACGTTTGAAGAAATAGTATATAGTGCATCTATTAGGAAAAGTGATATATTCCGGGACAACATTAGAAGTCCCTGAAGTCACTCACGTTGGTACACATAGTGTTTCTTTTCGATCGGTTTAATATTCAATAATAATGAAATAAATGTGATTGTATTTTTATTTATGGACAACAATAGACTGTGTACTGTACGATACTGTTATTTTTCGTAGTAGCAACTACACTAAAATACCAGAATAATGCACTTTTCGGTTCGAAAAAACAATTAATTAGTTATAACGTCAAACAGTAATCTTTGTTTAAAAAATGTTTGTAATTAACAATGAAGTTTTGTAACTTTCGTCAGAAATTGATGACGTGACTGCTCAAACTCGTGGAAGCAGACTATACATATAGGTTAGTTTGAAATTGTTTAGTATTTCTTAATTTCGTTATTATGTAAATTCGTTGTTCTGCAATTCTGTTGTTGCTTAGCGTTTTTACATGTTTTTACTTTGTTAAAAAAGCATAATAATATCGGAATAATAATTTCACAAAAATATAACTACAAATAAACCATATTCTTACTTCTATCTTCCAGCCGTGAAGAGTCGTTTGGCAGACAGTCGCATGATCCCCATCCACACCAACTCATCCCTCCCCCGGCAGTTCGTGGAGTTCAACGTGAGACCCGCGGCCAAGACGTGGGTGCGGGGGCGTAACCTGGGGCTCGGCATCGTGGTGGAGGACGTGGACGGGAACCACCTCAACCCCAGCGACTACTTCAAGGGCGCCCAATGCGACACGGTTGGCAATGTTTGTGAGTGTGGCTTGATTTGAAGTTTTGTAGATGTAGGTGGCTCTTGGCTGGTCTCATCTAGGAATAAATAGTAGGAAATTAAAAATCTGCTGTCACCAATTTATACTTTAATCAATATTTTTTTTTATGTGAACTTGCATATTTTTCTGTGTACTTAAAATTGATAAGAGTAAACTGGCACTTCCATTTGACCGATTTTTATCAAAAGTTTATCAAGTCGTGGCATTTATATCATAAACTTAAATATGAAGATTCATTAAATTCTGTTCAGTCGAGTTTGATCTACCCTTGAAAATATACATCCAGACCGACATATACAAGACGCTGGTCAATAATAATCTCAACCGTGGTATATTTATTATTTTTTTACTATTACCACTTAAATCCTAATCCTACAAAGATTTTCATGTAGACAAAAACATTTTAACATGATTATTCCACACACGTCATTTTCACCCAATGAGAATGTCTTATTATGTCGTAGGTAGTTTTTCAGTGAAGAAATTTGATAAAACCACAGTATCACAATCATGGTTACATTTTGTTGATATCAAAAATTTTATGTTGAACTGTTGTCATTTGTAAAATAATCAAGCAAATAAAATTCGAGCTACGAATCTAATAGATAAAATTTACTCATATTCCTGCGAAGTAACGACAACTTGGGTCAAAAATGACAGTTAAATCACTCCAGCTTCGCTGTTGTGATCTAATTGCATTTTGACACTCGTTTGTCAGTTACTATGCAACAACTATACGTAAATTTGCCCAATAAATTCATGGCTCTTATTATATTACTTATGAATATTTAATTATTGTTTCTTCACATTCACAAAAATAAAACAAGCTGAATTTGTTTTATATCTGACGTTTCAATTTGTTATTTTCACTTTTGATTTTTGACATGTTTTTATTTGATTTATTTATTGGAAATAAATAACAAATTTAAATTGTGAATCCATACTTTACATTTTTCTTCAGTTAAATGAATCAAAAATATTTGTGTTCGGAAACCTAGGTCAATAAAAATTCATTATTGTTATCATGCTTACCATATAAATGATGAAATACAATTGCTCATGTCAAATAAAATTAAATAATTATGTGTGTCTAGGCTAGTAGTGAAAAAATATATTTTGAAAGAAAAACGACATTGAAATTAACCATTATTTCTACAGCTGAAAATAACTTTTAACCAAAAAATATAAAACCAGTTTTAAAAGCTTTTACAATCCATTAAACCTGTAGTAAAAACAATAATAACTCATTTGATTAAATTGTTATGTCTACCAGAAGGATATTTATAAATACTTTAGAGCAGGAAGAATTTATAAACTATAATTATTCCACAATAACAATTCTTTAGTGAGACCAGTCCTTAGTTTATATTATCTAGTTCTATAGTTAATAATAAAGTGTGACGAATTTAACTATGCACATAGCACGTTGTTTTAGTATTTAAGCAATTTTTTGAACGATTTTGTTTTTCAGTAGTCTAGTTACATTAATAAATATTTACTAACTGTTTCACAGTTTTAAGAATTGTATTTAGCTGTACGGACAACATGAATGTTTTTCTGGTTGCCTCAAGGGAAAATGTTTAGAATGATTTATTTATTTTGAACTGAAGTTTTTATATATTATAATTACTAATTCCTGATCTGATCTAATAAAATAGATCTCAAAAGAATAATTGATCTTTGATCTAATCTAGAATATTTAAGATGTGAAGATCTTGATCTTGTTCTAGATCCTTTCTAAAATGATCTGTCACAATTAATAACTGTTAGTAATATTCTAAAGAAAACAAGAACTAAATTTTCTATTTTTGTAACTGTTGAGTGAAATAATGATCTTATTATTTCAAAAGTGAAATAATAGAAATAATAATCTAGCAGAAATTAGTAAAATAAAGAGTTTCTTATTAAACGGAAGTAGAAAAAAATATATCAGGCAATAAACGGCATTTACTATTTTATTGAACCATTATTTAGAGAATATTTTTTATTGTTTATCTTATTAGTAAAACATCAAACAGTTGATTAATAGGCCAATTTTGAACAAATCTATGTCTTACAGATCTGTAAATCTGTAAATAATAAACAAAATCGCAACGAAACCAGTCGCTCTTATCCATAATTTTAGATTAATCAACAAAAATTGATGCGTTTTTGTCAGTTTTTTACAGATTTACAGATCTGTAAGACTTACATATTCGTTCAGAATTGGTCCATAAGACCTTGAAATTTTACTTAGTATGTAATCAAATGTAATCTAACCTCAATGTTTTATTTTCAGCAACACCCATACCAATCCCAACACCATTCTTAGACGGCCTGGCCAACAAAACCCTCCACACAGCTTACAACACACTAATGCCTAACCTAGACATCTGCACCATCGAACTAACTCACAATTTCTCCGGCCACCAAATCCACCTGAGCGACACCTCCAAGATCATCTGCAGGGTGTTAACAACCACGGAAGAAGTACAGAAACCTATCCACTACTCCACGACAGGAAGGCACATAAGACACCACCACACACACACAGACTTTAGAGATAAGATCGAAAGCAAGAGAGTAGTTGTCAAAAATAGTCAGTACCTCAACAACACGCAAATGCAGTCACATAATATTAGCGTGGTAAATAGATAATTTATTATCATGGTTTCTAAGTTTTGATACTCAAAACTTAAAATTTAAGACTGTTTATCATAAGTTGTTAATTGTTTTTAAGCAAGGAAGTTCCAAAAATTAATACAAAAAGAGTTCGTTCTGTCTACGTGCTACAATACAAACAAATGACAACTGAATTGTGCCAAAAATTATAACCCTCAAATTGGGACTTTTGCAATAAACAATAAAAACAATTGATTCTGAAAAGGGAAATAACTACAAGTGATTTTTGGAATTTCCTATATTTAAATGAATCAAAATGATATTTTGTAACAGTCAGAGAGTATGGAAGAAATATAAGACTGCTTTTGAGATCATTTTGAACTATTTTTAATACAAGTTACTTAGTAATACTTGTAGAATAAGTAGGTTTTGTATTTATTGTAATCACCAAAGTAATTCTAAATAACTAAGTTATTCACATTGTTATGAATAATTTTGCTTCTTAATTATAAAGTAGAATAGACTTGTAAATATTATTTTTAAATCAGTTTTAATACTGTAATAATTTTTATTTAATAAACTCTAAAATAAAATATTTCTATTATTCAGTACCAACAATAAGAAGTGATCTAATTTTTTCTCCCAAAACAAAACACAACTTCGAATTACGTTCTAGTTTTGCTAGGTCAAGAATTTGGATGACTATCTGTGGAATAATTGTAGTACTACCATTTTTAAGATTCAGCGCTATATTAATTGCTCTAATTCTTCCCATTCTAAAACAATAAACCCCTCTGAATTTGGCTCTAGTTTCACCCGACAAAAAATTTAGATAACTACTGTGAAATCACATTTCCAACATCTAATATTTCTTAAAAACTTAGAGCTTTAGCAATTGTTATAATTCTTCCCTTCAAAACAAACCACTCTCCGAATTACGCATAGTTTAAACAGATCAACAATTAGATCACTGTCAGTGAATTTACATTTCAGAACATCTATTTTTTTTACGCCTTAGCAAATACTCTAATTCTTTCCCTTCGAAAACAAATCAATTCATCAAATTATGCTCTAGTTTCAACAGGTCAACAATAAAACGATTACCTGTTCCGGAAAATCTTTAAACCTTAGTTCTCAACCAATTGCTTTTATTCTTTCCCCAATAAAACAAAATTATATTACGGAATTTCTGCAGGAATTACGTACATTCTACTTTCAGTAGGTCAAGAATTAGATAACTACCTCTACATTCTGGTACATTTCTCTTTATGTATTAGCGATCAAGCAATTACTCTAATTCTTCGCCTAGAAAAACAAAATTATGCTCTAGTTTTACTAGGTCAAAAATTAAGAGACTATTTGTGAATTCGCATTCTGGAACAGCCCTTTTCCCTAGCTCAAGTAATGTTCTAATTTTTTCTCCAACAAATCATGACTCTTCAGAATTCCGCTCTAACTCATCAAGTCAAGCAAAATTAATTGCTTGAGCATAATCTAATTCTTGATCTAGTAGAAAGAAATAATATATAAATACAATTTCAACTAAAAATAACTGAAATAAATGGATACATTGTTGTAATCATGTAATCAAGAATTAATGATTTGTAATATATGTTTGCACCTTATCCAGATTATACAGGGTGAATACTGAAAACCTTGACATAGGGAAATAACATGGGAAAACAGTTTTTTGCTGTTTCCATCTGTCCCGCTAAATAAAATCGGGTGTATATGGTATCGTTAGTTAGATTACTTAATTTTGCATCTAATAAAACTAAATGTTGTGTAATAAGGCCTTTTCTAACTGAAATATTTGATAAAATAAATTGTATTTTGAAGGTTATCCTTCATATTTTCGAATAAGAAACGTCAAAAACAAAATGCTCCATAGCCGAGTGGATACGAGGGCTATTTCATAACATGAATAATCTACACGACCTGGTTCGAGACCACCTCGACCCCATTTTTTTTTAATTAAATTATACTTAAAATATTTTTATTATATCAGACTATTTTAATAAAATAGCAATATTCATATTTTTATAAATAAAAAAATCCAAATATTTAATAAATTATTATTTGCTGTCTGACAAACTTAACAATTAATTCGGATTTAGTTTTTGGTGTATAATTTTGTATTTCATGTTTCGAAACATGATATTTTAAGTATAATTTAATTTAAAAAAAAATAGGGCCGAGGTGGTCGCGAACCAGGTCTTGTAGATTATTTATGTTATGAAACAGCCCTCGTATCCACTCGGCTATGGAGCATTTTGTTTTTGACGTTTCTTATTCGAAAATATGAAGGATAACCTTCAAAATACAATTTATTTTATCAAATATTTCAGTTAGAAAAGGCCTTATTACACAACATTTAGTTTTATTAGATGCAAAATTAAGTAATCTAACTAACGATACCATATACACCCGATTTTATTTAGCGGGACAGATGGAAACAGCAAAAAACTGTTTTCGCATGTTATTTCCCTATGTCAAGGTTTTCAGTATTCACCCTGTATATTTCATCCCTTATTATCCTCAAACTGCTTCAAATTACTTCAAATGTTGAAACAAATAACAATATACAAACCCACAGTTACACTTCAGAAAATAAATATTGATATTCATTTCCTAGCAACTTCAGTTTGATCGATACACAGTCTGTCAAGTGTCAAGGTACTTCACTACCTTTCAACCTCCAAAAATGTTGAAAAACGAAGAAGAATTTGTTAATTTTATGCACAGAGTGAATGAAGTGCACGGAATAGTTAAAAAATTATCGTCTAAAGACAAAACAGAAATTGATATGGGTATGCAAGATGCTGACAGATATCTCGGTGACACCGCGGAAAAAACTATAGAAAATATAGACGAACAAAACATAGAATTAAAAGTTACCACAAATAAAACAATGATAAATCCGGTAAAAGAGGAAAAACCACGAAAAGAAGGAGAAATGGACCCTGGTAAATAAAAAAAATTATATATAAATTAAATACATGTACGTACTTCTGGGTAAAATCAGTAATCATCGAGCTAATCATGTATTTATACCTTATAAAGCTTTTACCATGTCAGCTTTCGGACACTCTTACTGATTTTCAATTTCGTGTTCTCAAAACTACATTGTTACCGTATTACGTATATCATCATTTAATTTAAATATGTAAATATTTCAGAGGTATTCATGAAAGAAGTGGAAAAAGATGTCGCACAAAGAACAGCCGATAAAAAAGTGAGGAGAGAAAAAGCAGAAACATTTAAAGTTCAAGGAAATAAGGCGTTTAAAAGAAAAGAATATGAAAAAGCTGTAGTATGCTACACAAAAGTAAGTAATATATTTTACAATTCAAATACCGACATACATAATTTTCTCTTCTAACTTAATATCAACCTTTTGATTCAGAGTTCTTAAAATCAGAATTGAATATTATATCAGTAGAATATAAATATTTTTAATATTCTTCCAGTTTTCAATAGTAAAGAATAAAGTTTGTATAATAATATTTATTAAAATTTAATAAAATTAACGTTATATTTAGAGTCATGTTCTTTTATGATTAATATTATATTTAGCCTATGGTCATGCGTATATGCTGAAATTGATGGCTTGAGGATCAAATCGGAGAAACCGACAATATGTCCTGATATTATCTCAATAATATTTCCTTAAATTCGCAACATGAAAGGTAATAGAGTAGTCCAAGCCTACGGCTTTTAAAAAAATACTTATTGGATATCAATGTATTAGTAATAAGGTGAATCAGGGTTGGCCTGATTTAAATTATGATTTAAATCAATTGATATTTTTAATAAAAATCATTGATTGTTAACAAAGATAAAAAAATATAATAATTATTTGCTACGAAACAATTAATAATTACTGAAATGTATTCTGTATATAATAATATCTTAAAATTAAATGGTATTGTGTCATTTTAATTATTAAATGACAGAAGGAAAATATACGAATGTAAATATGTAACTAAATGTAAAAATTCTTTGTTATTCTTATTATGTAATTTGTCTTTATTTTTCATTAAAAACAATGGCAACGATGTGTGAAATATCCTTTTTACATGAAAATACAATATTGTCTCGTAATCCTTGTTATGAAATCTTCCAGGCTTTGGAGCAAATAAAGGACAGCGGAATCCTGTACCTCAACCGAGCTTTAAGCTACATAGAGCTCGAGCTTTACGACAAAGCCGAAGTGGACTGCGAATGGGCTTTGAAGCTTAATGAAAGCTCCTTAAAGGGCTTGACGTATCTAGCCAAAATATATTACGAAAAGAATGATCTAGAAAAGAGCAGAGAATATTTGAAGCAAGCTTTAGAACATCATCCGGATAGTAAAGAGTTGATAAAATGTTTTGTACATAATTTTGCAATGAAAGAATTAGAAAATGATTTATAATATTATATTATATGTATTATCATTATTATTATTATATATTATTAAAATTATTTGTCATATCACTAATTATAAAATTATTAATAAATACTTCTAAAAATAATAAAATGTTTTTCCTCTAATATTTAACGACCGACAAAGGTAATACGCTGTCGAATAAGGATATTAAGGTTATCAAATATTTTGTTTTTTATAATTCAGATTTTTCACAGATACAATATTTTCCTACATATTAATTTGAAAATATAAAATTATTAAGTCATTCATCTAAATTCTACTCCCTGGCTTCTGAGACAACATAATTTTGACACTCTATTCATTTTAATTTTTTTATTGAATATACAGGGTAGAAATGAACTTAATGTCATAAATACGAAAGTGAAAGAATTCGAAAAACGAAAATTCACTTTTCTTAAGCAAACTTTTTTCTACTGCGGTTTTAATTAATATTTCACTAAAAATATGTTTATCAAAAATACATTCAAAATTAGTTGTATAAAATATTATTCTTAATAATTAAATTAAATAATATTTTTAACGAAAATTATGTTTTTATTCACATTCACAGAATGCAAATGCGTTGCCAGTAGTCCAGTAGTACAAAACATGTTAACTTTATGAAAACTACCATTAAATATCTTTCACTTTCGTAATCCACACATGTCATACTACTCAATAAATTTATGATATTAAGTTCATTTCCACCCTGTATAAACACGAAATAAATTTTATATTATACATACTGTATTAATAAATAAAATGGTGTATTGACTCCCCACATTTTTTATAATGAAATCGAGAAAAAAATATTGTATTTATTATAATAACTAAGTAGGTCAATTTAATCTCCGTACACATGTAAATTATATGGAATCAATGAACTCTTGAACCGTCATTCATTGAAATTACTTCCCTTAAACGGTTTGTCATATTGTCATACTTTCCACCAATTTTCTTTTTAGTTTGGAAGTCAATTTTACCCCATTTTTCTACCATAAATATCGTAGTTGTTTTATATTCTTTGGGCCTCTTGTTTTACACATTTTTTAAAAATAAAATAAAGAAATTAAAACATGTTATATAAAACCTCATATCTAATAGTATTTTATTAATTTCACAAAAGAAATCGAAACTGATTTAAAAATATTAATAATTTACATGGCCGGTGGTGCGTTTAAAATGTTACAATATAATTTTGAAAAATATTATATATGTACGAAATATATATTTTTATACATTTCATATATACAAAGAAATGAATGATGATCTTTTACCGTAAATTTTTATATGATTATTATAGAATATATTCACGTTCAAAGTGAACTGACTATTATTATTTCTCCGATAGTAGGCTACCCCGGTTACCAAGTAAATGGTAGTGTAAAATAATTTTTCGTATCAAATTTAGATAAATTATATTGTATGCCTAGGTTAGAAGTGAAAATAAATAAATTATAAATTGTAATGAAAAAGCACTTACGATTTTTGTTCTAATCCATCCAGTTTCCTAGCAAAGTTTTAACTGTGGGTTTAACCATAATTCTTTCACGGTTCAAATATTTCTTCTTCCTTCATTCCTGACTCATGTCATTAGTACAAATCTGAAACTGTCTATACATATACTATATAATGTTTTAAATGTAATTTTTAAATAAATATATGTTAATATATAATTTAGTACTATAAATACTTAAATTGAATATAAGAATTACTACAATTGCAAATTATATTATATTATTTTAAAGTGGAGTTGTTGGTCCCATTCTCTATCAGAATATATAATATTTTACATTTTACTTGACGACGTATTAATAAAAAAAAATTTTACAATAAGTTAATGATTTGAAGTTTAAGTTTTTTCAATATTTACTTCACTATTTTTTGTAGAAAATATTTTGCACTCACCACTAAAGATTGCTACATCCGTAAGCAAATATACCATTTGAAATAGGTCCTGCATTCCTGTTGCAAATAATCTATTGTTCCCTTAAAATATCTGTAGAAAAAAATATTAAAATTTCTTCATCTGTAAATGAAATGATTATTATATTAAAGTGGAGATGTTGGTTCCACCCTCTATGAATTTTCACTTGATGTTTAGAGGATGGTTAAGCCCTGCCACCACGACAAGGTCTCTCCACGACGGCAAGGGGAGGGGATTGTTTTGGGTTTAAGGAAAGGATGAAGACTTAAAATTATCGCGACTTATATCTAACCGAACTTAAAACTATTTTGGCGCAACTTAAACTAATGCAGTGTACTTCCCAGCGAAAAGGGGTCGGGGGAATTGGCATGAAAGCCAAAAAAGAAGTAGAAAATAAAAACGAAAAAATATTGTTGATGGGAATATAGTCTTAGCACAAGCTCACTGCACAAATAAACATTTCAACACGCTAGCGGTCAGACACCCTTCCGGCCCTCCATACTAACGCCCAAAATGGTAAAAGCACAGCAAGATGCACAAAGCACATCCGTAACTCCAACTTATAGACACGCTAATACGAGGGCGGTATCACAACCCTTCCGTGCAACCCATACCAACGACCAGAATGCTGTAAGCAGAGAAAGGAGTGCCCTGACTTATGAAATATTACTACAGGGTATTGCACATACGAATATTATAATTATAGAAATTCTAAAAAAAGAGGATTGTAAAATTAAGTAATATTTTTGTAAGGGAAAAGTTAATGGTTAATTTGGGTAAGTCAAGTAATATTTGCACAAAAATGGGATATTTAAAAGTTATCAAGAGATTGCAAATATTTAAATAATTTGCCTCTATCTCGTGTGAAACATTTTATGTTAACCATATTGGAGATATGTATGTTCGGGAAAATATTTATGTAGTGAATTAAATAATATACTCGTAAATAAGCAAAAGCAAAAAACTGAATAAAACGTGACACATTATTAGCCTAAACTAACTTGTACCAAACAGCTCATCCTAACTGAAAACTTCCCGGGCAGTTTTGCAGTAGGGATTTGCTTCCATTCACTCATCATACCTTACATCGACACATCACATCTTAGGTCTAACAAACACACTATACATTTAACGATCATACCTTATATTTAATCATCACACCTTATAGTTAATCATCATACCTTATATTTAATCATCACACCTAACCATCATACCTATAATCATCACACCTTATTTTTAATCATCACACCTTATATCTAACCATCACACTTTAAATCTAATCATCACACCATGTATTATTTAATCATCATACCTTGTATTTGATCATCATACCTTATATTTAATCATCAAACCTTATATTAAATCATCACACCTTATATCTAACCACCACACCTTAAATCTAACCACCACACCTTAAATCTAATCATCACACCTTATATTTACTCTTCGCTTCTTATATCTAACAATCACACCTTAAATCTCATCATCATACCTTATATTTAATCATCACACCTTACATTTAAGCATCCATACCTAACCATCACACCTTATATTTAACTATCATACCATACACCTAACCATCACACCTTATCTACATCTCATCTCATACCTAATGTGTCAAGTTTTATTCATTTGTTTAAGAAAAAAGTTAAAGATAAGTTTAACAATGTAAAAAATTCATTAATAATATGAATAATATAAATTAAAAACGTAGTTAAGGAAATTTAAATTGTTTAAATAGAGATTTGAGAAACAATTGAAGTATTCAGGGAGGACATTACTTTTAAATCTTAAAAGTGGACTTACATATTTCAGTGTGAAGAAAACAAAAACTGAAGAAGTACCTGCTTCCCCCCTTATATATATATCTTATATCTAGAAATTGCTGGCGCCTCTGAAACAATAAAAAAATAAATTAGATTGTTTATAACAAAATAATTTTTATAATTATAAACAAATATGTATAGAGTAATAATATATATACATTTTACACTAGTTTCAATACATTATATATAGTAGTCGATCACAACTTGTTATTGAAATTGAAAATAAAAAGTAAAAAATATAAAAGATAGGTACTCACCAGACGACTGCTAAAAAGCTACTGAAGATTTCTGAGTTGTCAATTATAATTTAAATAAATGATTAAAAGTAGGGAGGTTATGAAATAGGTAAGAGTTATTCAATGTATAATATTGTATTAAAATTAAGATGTAAATATTTTAATAGCCTGGAATTAGCTAACGCTATCAATAATATATTTAAATATAACTGTATTATTACCGACGTTTTTAAAAAATAAAATGGTACACTCACCAATGGAAAAGAAGACGTAAATGAAATGTTATGTTTATATAATTAAAACACAATTTTTCTTTGTAAAGTTGCTCAGAACAACGAATGTTTAATGTAAAAATAATACCATATGATACCGCATTAAGCATGCTTTTACGATGAAAATGTATACTAAAGTTTTGTGACATTTAAAAAATAATGCAAACAAATTTACATATATCTTTTACTAAACGTAAACTACTAGAAATAATAGAATATACATCACGCTATCAATAATAGCGTTAGCTAATACCAGAGTATTAAAATACATCATAATTTTAATACAATATTATACATTGAATAACTCTTAGCTATTTCATAACCTCCCTACCTTTATTCATTTATTTAAATTATAAATGACAACTCAATATCTTCAGTAGCTTTTTAGCAGTCGTCTGGTGAGTACCTATCTTTTATATTTTTTACTTTTTATCTTGAATTTCAATAACAAGTTGTGATCTACTCCTATATATTACTTATTGAAACTATAGTGTACAATGTACATATATTATTATACCGTAAATATTTGTTCATAATTATTAAAAATTATTTGGTTATAAATAAACTAATTTATATTTTTTATTGTTTCAGACGCGGTCCAGTTACTTTCTAGATTTAAGATATAGATATAAGGGGGGAAGCAGGTACTTCTTCAGTTTTTGTTTCTTTACACTGAAATATGTAAGTCCAATTTTTAAATTTAAAAGTAATGTCCTCACTGAATATTTCACGACTTCAATTGTTTTTCAATTCTCTATTTAAATAAATTAAAATCCTTTAAGTACATTTTTAATTTATATTATTCATGTGGTTTTTACATTTTTACATTGTTTAAACTTATCTTTAACTTTTTTTCCAAACAAATGAATTAAACTTGACACATTAGGTATGAGATGAGGTTTAGAAATAAGGTGTGATGGTTAGATGTACGGTATGATAATTAAATATAAGGTGTGATGATTAGGTATGAATGCTTAGATGTAAGGTGTGATGATTTAATATAAGGTGTGATGATTATAGGTATGATGGTTAGGTGTGATGATTAAATATAAGGTGTGATGATTAAATATAAGGTGTGATGATTAAATATAAGGTGTGATGATTAAATATAAGGTGTGATGATTAAATATAAGGTGTGATGATTAAATATAAGGTGTGATGATTAAATATAAAGTGTGATGATTAGGTATGATGGATAAATTAAAGGTGTGATGGTTAGGTGTGATGATTAAATATAAGGTGTGATGATTAAATATAAGGTGTGATGATTAAATATAAGGTGTGATGATTAAATATAAAGTGTGATGATTAGGTATGATGGATAAATTAAAGGTGTGATGGTTAGGTGTGATGATTAAATATAAGGTGTGATGATTAAATATAAGGTGTGATGAATAAATATAAGGTGTGAAGATTAAATATAAAGTGTGATGATTAAATATAAGGTGTGATGATTAAATATAAGGTGTGATGATTAAATATAAGGTGTGATGATTAAATATAAGGTGTGATGATTAAATATAAGGTGTGATGATTAAATATAAGGTGTGATGATTAAATATAAGGTGTGATGATTAAATATAAGGTGTGATGATTAAATATAAAGTGTGATGATTAGGTATGATGGATAAATTAAAGGTGTGATGGTTAGGTGTGATGATTAAATATAAGGTGTGATGATTAAATATAAGGTGTGATGATTAAATATAAGGTGTGATGATTAAATATAAAGTGTGATGATTAGGTATGATGGATAAATTAAAGGTGTGATGGTTAGGTGTGATGATTAAATATAAGGTGTGATGATTAAATATAAGGTGTGATGAATAAATATAAGGTGTGAAGATTAAATATAAAGTGTGATGATTAAATATAAGGTGTGATGATTAAATATAAGGTGTGATGATTAAATATAAGGTGTGATGATTAAATATAAGGTGTGATGATTAAATATAAGGTGTGATGATTAAATATAAGGTGTGATGATTAAATATAAGGTGTGATGACTAAATATAAGGTGTGATGACTAAATATAAGGTGTGATGATTAAATATAAGGTGTGATGATTAAATATAATGTGTGATGATTAAATATAAGGTGTGATGATTAAATGTAAGGTATAATGATTAAATATAAGGTGTGATGGTTAAATGTAAGGTGTGATGATTAAATGTAAGGTGTGATGATTAAATGTAAGGTGTGATGATTAAATATAAAGTGTGATGATTAGGTATGATGGATAAATTAAAGGTGTGATGGTTAGGTGTGATGATTAAATATAAGGTGTGATGATTAAATATAAGGTGTGATGAATAAATATAAGGTGTGAAGATTAAATATAAAGTGTGATGATTAAATATAAGGTGTGATGATTAAATATAAGGTGTGATGATTAAATATAAGGTGTGATGATTAAATATAAGGTGTGATGATTAAATATAAGGTGTGATGAATAAATATAAGGTGTGATGATTAAATATAAGGTGTGATGACTAAATATAAGGTGTGATGACTAAATATAAGGTGTGATGATTAAATATAAGGTGTGATGATTAAATATAATGTGTGATGATTAAATATAAGGTGTGATGATTAAATGTAAGGTATAATGATTAAATATAAGGTGTGATGGTTAAATGTAAGGTGTGATGATTAAATGTAAGGTGTGATGATTAAATGTAAGGTGTGATGATTAAATATAAGGTGTGATGATTAAATATAAGGTGTGATGATTAAATATAAGGTGTGATGATTAAATATAAAGTGTGATGATTACGTATGATGGATAAATTAAAGGTGTGATGGTTAGGTGTGATGATTAAATATAAGGTGTGATGATTAAATATAAGGTGTGATGATTAAATATAAGGTGTGATGATTAAATATAAGGTGTGATGATTAAATATAAGGTGTGAAGATTAAATATAAGGTGTGTTGATTAAATATAAGGTGTGATGATTAAATATAAGATGTGATGATTAAATATAAGGTGTGATGATTAAATGTAAGGTGTGATGATTAAATATAAGGTGTGATGATTAAATATAAGGTGTGATGATTAAATATAAGGTGTGATGATTAAATATAAGGTGTGATGATTAAATATAAGGTGTGATGATTAAATATAAGGTGTGATGATTAAATATAAGGTGTGATGATTAAATATAAGGTGTGATGATTAAATATAAGATGTGATGATTAAATGTAAGGTGTGATGATTAAATGTAAGGTGTGATGATTAAATGTAAGGTGTGATGATTAAATGTATGGTATAATGATTAAATATAAGCTGTGATGGTTAAATATAAGGTATGATGATTAAATATAAAGTGTGATGATTAAATATAAGGTATGATGATTAAATATAAGGTGTGATGATTAAATATAAGGTGTGATGATTAAATATAAGGTGTGATGATTAAATATAAGGTGTGATGATTAAATATAAGGTGTGATGATTAAATATAAGGTGTGATGATTAAATATAATGTGTGATGATTAAATATAAGGTGTGATGATTAAATGTAAGGTGTGATGATTAAATGTAAGTTGTGATGGTTAAATATAAAGTATGATGGTTAAATATATAGTGTGATGGTTAGATCTGATATGTGATGTGTAGATATAAGGTATGATGAGTGAATGGAAGCAAATCCCTACTGCAAAACTGCCCGGGAAGTTTTCAGTTAGGATGAGCTGTTTGGTAGTTTACTTTAATAATGTGTCACGTTTTATTATTTTTTTTTGCTTTTGCTTTTTTACGATTATATTATTTAATTCACTACTTATATATTTTCCCAAACATACGCATGTCCAATATGGTTAACATAAAGTGTTTCAAATAAGATAGCTGCAAATTATTAAATGTTTACAATCTCTTAATAACTTTTAAATATCCCATTTTCTGTGCAAATATTACTTGACTTACATTTTTAATATACCCAAATTTACAATTAATTTCTCCCTTACAAAAATATTACTTAAATTTACAATCCTCTTTTTTCAGAATTTCTGTAATTATAATATTTGAATGTACAATAATACCCTGTAGTAATATTTTATAAGTCAGGGCACTCCTTTCTCTGCTTACAGCATTCTGGTCGTTGGTATGGGTTGCACGGAAGGGTTGTGATACCGCCCTCGTATTAGCGTGTCTATAAGTTGGAGTTACGGATGTGCTTTGTGCATCTTGCTGTGCTTTTACCATTTTGGGCGTTAGTATGGAGGGCCGGAAGGGTGTCTGACCGCTAGCGTGTTGAAATGTTTATTTGTGCAGTGAGCTTGTGCTAAGACTATACTCCCATCAACAATATTTTTTCGTTTTCATTTTCTACTTCTTTCTTGGCTTTCATGCCAATTCCCCTGACCCTTTTCATTGGGAAGTACACTGCATTAGTCTAAGTTGCGCCAAAATAGTTTTAAGTTCGGTTAGATATAAGTCGCGATAGTTTTAAGTCTTCATCCTTTCCTTAAACCCAAAACCATCCCTTCCCCCCTTGCCGTCGTGGAGAGACCTTGTCGTGGTGGCAGGGCTTAACCATCCTCTAAACATCAAGTGAAAATTCATAGAGGATGGAACCAACATCTCCACTTTACAATTAATAATAATTTCATTTACAGATGAAGCAATTTTTATATTTTTTTCTTCAGATATTTTTAGGGAATTATGGATTATTTGCAGCAGGACTGTAGGACCTATTTCAAATGGTATATTTGCTTACGGATGTAGCAATCTTTAGTGGTGAGTGCAAAATATTTTCTACAAAGAATACTGAAGTAAATATTGCAAAAATTAAACTTCAATTTATTAACTTTTGGTAATAATAAAAATATTTTTTCTTTATTAATAAGTTGTCTAGTCAAGACAAATTTAAAATATTATATATTTTGTTAGAGAATGGGACCAACAACTCCAATTTAAAATAATATAATTTATAATTGTACAGTTTCAGATTTGGACTAATGACAGGAATCAGGAATGAAGAAAGAAGAAATGTTTAAACCGTGAAAGAATTATTGTTAAAACATTGTTAGGAAGCTGTATGGATCAGAACTTCAAAAATCGTAAGTGCTTTTTCATTACAATTTATATAAATATATTTTTTTCACTATCTAGACATGTTATAATTTATCTAAATTTGATATGAGAAATTGTTTAAACTACCATTTACTTGGTAACCAGGGTAACCTGCTATCGGAGAAATAATTATTATAGTCTGTTCACTTTGAACGTGACTATATTCTATAATAATCCATATAAAAAGTTACGGTAGATTTTAAAAAATGATCATTCAGTTCTTGATCTATATGAAAGATATGAATTTTTTAAGTACAGCCATATAAGAAATAATAGAATAAATGTATAAAAACACAATATTTTTTAATATGAATTTGAGTATGAGGAAGTGTAACTTTAAATTACTAATTAACATGTTGTACTCTTATTTTCAAATTTTAGAATATTATAATTACATCTTCTTAAATCGTCTTTAAACATAAATATTTGATTAATATGCACATTTTGAATGATACTTAAACATAAAATATGAAAAAATATACATGACGTACATGTATAATATTTAAAAAAAATTATATTGCAACCTTTTAAACGCACCCGGCCATGTAAATTATTAATATTTTTAAACCAGTATCTTTTTCCTTTGTGAAATTGATAAAATACTCTTAGATATGAGGTTTTACATAACATATTTTAATTTCAAGTAAAATCGTTGATTAATTTACTGAATAGACATTATTTGTAATTAGGACAAATAAACAATTATTATGATAACATACACATTTATTAATATACTGTCTAAGAGTATACTGTATAAAGAATAAAATATATAAAAGCAATTTTTTTGCCATATTATTCAATAGCAATATTAAGATTAATAAGCATGTAAGAAAAAAGCTGTATAAATTTAATAACCGCATTTGGTCATTATTTTAAGTTGAATAATAACTAATTTTGTAAACAATTGTAAAAAAGGTTTTTTATGTCTTTAACTTAATTTTCCATTTGCGCTATTGTTAGAATTTACTTGAATACAGGAAAAGGATGCAATTCTTTCATTGACTTCGTTAGTTAATAATTTTACAATTTTCAGCAAATTTTCTTCTAAAACATTATTTATTTAAGATGGTGGCGTTGCATTAGTTTTAATTTAAGATCTACTATAAACTATAGTATTAAGAGCAGTAAGTTAAGATATTAAGAAGCAAAAATTAATTGAAATTTTTCAATATTTGAGAAATTTCATTTAATTTCAATTAAATTTTGATCGTTGCTAAGTTACCATTTATTACCAATTCCCCAGTTGGAAATTAATTACCGATTAGAAACTTTTAAACGTAACTTACTGTCTTAGAAATATTAAAAATAACTGATCGTCCAAAAACATATTTAACAATGAAATTGAAATCAAAATAATGTCATAAGAAAATCTAATCAGTATTTTCTTCTGAATAATATAAAGCAACCACAATAACACATAGGTATTTCAGGAAAACAAATAATTAAGTTGATAAATTCGAAAGTGTTCATATTTCAACTACAGTAAACAATTTCATAATTAGGTTTTTTGGGCCATAGGCAAGAAATTATTTTAAACTTATGTTATTAAATAAATTTTAATTGAAGTAAAATGGAAAAACATGCATTAATAAAACAAGTATTGTACTATATATTTCCAAATTTTTGGTATATAGTGTGTGCAACGAAATGCGGAAAATGTGGCTTTACACGATCAAAGAATTTGAACTATTTTATGTCATATTTTTACATCATATTCTTTGATCAAATGGCTCCGCTTTACACGTTCAAAATTTTTGAACTATTTTCCATTATAAAGTAGGGGTATCAATAAAGAAAAGAAAAATATAGGTTGATCACAATGATATATGATTTCACATTTGTTTATTTTTCACTTTTGACATTTGATAACAACATAATCCCTAGAATTAAGTAAAATTTGAAGTAAACGACCTTGAAATTTAGGACATGCTCTAAGTGAGAATTTCTATGTCATAGCATATGAACTATGAACAGTCAAATTTCTTTGAACGTGTAAAGTGTCAGAATCACATTGAACAATACGAAGTTGTAGAAATTGATGTAAACTTATGATCGTCTAAAACGCCCTGAACATAGAACTTTAACGTGGGATTTCAAAAAATTGCGGATAATCTCACTCCAGAATTAAAACAAATCTGCTTTAAAACTATAGAAAATTTAATAAATTCCTGTCTCCCTTTAAATTTTTCCAAAAAGGTGGGGGTCTCATATTCTTGCGATGGGGCGTTTGAATTCTAGTTTCAATATTTTTTAATATAACTTATTATTAGCTAATCTGCTTTATATCTGATATCGGTTATGTTAAAAGGTAGTCGCAGATTATGGTTTGTGGTTTTTAGATACGGGTATTTACAGTTTATTTTTATTATCACGTATCTATTGGACAGCGGTGGTTCACTTGGTTAGCGCGCCGACTCGAATTGAGTGGAGTGTAGGATCTGAGGTTCAAATCTCAGCTTCGCCAATTTTTCTCCAAATAAAAACATCGCTGTGTCCGAATGGTTCTGAACCACTGATAACCAGGGTTCATTTAACCTTTATTATAAAGCATTTTTAAACTACGACAATATTAAACCTTTCCCTGAACATTACAAAATTGATTAAAAAGGAGCTACAATTTTTTCCAAAACATACCTAGCAGGATGAATTTTAAATTAAAATATAAAATATAATTCATTTTAAAATTGATTACAGGTATAAAGACGCTTTTTCTGAAATATATATCATGAATCATTATTATTATTCCAGTTTCAAGGGTAGGACGCAAAAGAAGTTATAAAAAATATGGAAAGCCAATGGGCAAAAAAATTTAACTTGGACAAATCTTGGTCCTTTGCATCAGGACATCCTAGACGGATAATTCTAATGGCCTGTTGCACCAATATTACTTAAATTTTAAGTTTGCCTTAAAAGGACAATATCACATCGAAATAAAATGTCAAATGTATTTAACATTGCTGTCAAAATTTCGTTATATATTTCTTTGTTTAAGTGTTGCTTAAGCCTTATTGGTGCAACTGGGCATAAATTGAATGTAATTTAAAGTTTCGTTCCGGATACCTCATCCAGCGATTAATAGAAAAATATCGCATTGAAATATTTTTGACAATTTACGTCCGTTTTTCGGTGCGATATTTTTCTATTAATCGATGATTAAGGTAACCGGCACTTTAACCAGAGGTGTATTTTTTGTTAAATAACATTTATTTATTAAAAAATTTTGGTTTTTAATACTACGAATGCCCACCGTAAAAATGTTGGACTAGTCTATCCCTACCAAAATAAAATTGCCTGGCAATGTCACTGCTAACAACCTGTACCAGTAAAATGCTAGTAATATACTATCTAATAAAATCTGAAAACCGAAAGATTTCGCGATTATAATACTTCCTTTCCATACGACGTAAAAATGCATTTCACAAATACCCAATCTAATCTAACCACAAACCATAACCATAAACCACAACCACAACCCCCTTCCGATAAAATCCCAACCGGTAACCATAACCTGACCTTGCGTTTACCGCCTAACGATTTATTGTCACTCGCGTATTGCTGGTTGCGGTAGCCGCTGTATCGATTCTCGGATGTCTGCAGCGTTCATTCATTGTTTTCCCGGCTGGAAACAGATGAATGCAACAGCCGCGCATTTGCTGCCCGGGCCTTCCCATCTCCGCACGCTTCTCGATTGTTCTGCTCATTGTTGCCACGGTTACCCACTCTAGGGTTGGAGAGTGGAGAACAACTGCCTGATTCTAAGTGAAATGTGAGATTTTGTGATATACGGAACAGAAAAGAAAGAAGACAACATGAAGGTAGGGGTTGTTTTTTTTTTTGGGAACAGAGTATGAATGAAAATTGTGAATGAAACTCGCTATGCACGAACATACACATGAATGAATTTTTTTTTAATTTGATCTTAAAGTTCACGTAAACTTCAAATACATGTTACATTATAAATTTACATAAAATTACATAAAAATAATTAAATGAATAGATAAAATTTATTTTATTGAATCATAAACATACATTTATGTTATTAAAAAAGAAATTTCATAATAGTTTTGTTTTGAATATTTGTATAATTTTTCATCGGATTTTTTTAATTTAAATCAGATTTTTTTATTGTTTTAAAAAAGCATAGCTAGTATATTTTCATAAACGTCTTTCACAAAATAATAATTTATTACGAAAAAAAAAATATATTGTAAAGCAATTTAAAGAAACAATAATAACTTCAATAAAAATTGTTTATAACGATACCGTTTATATCTACTAACTGTTTTTATAACGTCGAAATTGTAACAACTTGTTTGAAAGCCCACGTAAACGTTGTTACTTTTATCCGGTTATAGCGACATTTTAGGGTCCATTCGTTATAACCGAATTTTTACTGTATCGCATTTCAAAGTAAATTTAAGTAAAAATCACGCATTGCAAAATTTTCTACGTTATAAATTCAAAATAATACATTAGTAAAGTTAAACAGATTTAGTAGTTCTTGAAAGTATGTATTGCCACATGGTAATATTACCCATACGCTTTTTACCCCAATTTTCGTAAACCTGGGTTGTTAAATAACAATTTCAGAAAAGTTATTTAACTCAAGGATTTAAAAATATAAGAAAATATGATTTAAATTTTATTTAAATTATGTGATTTAAATTATAGCAAACCTGTACATAAAAAATGATAAAAATATCATTAAATCCGGACAGATAACTATGTCATAAGAAAACTGAAACTTCAAATGTTTTTTTTTTAACTCTGTTTAAATGAATTTACTTGATTTTTCCGGAAACAAATAAATAGAATATTAATACGTCAATTTTAATATTTACTAAAATTGTAAAAATAGTTTTATAAATCAATTTTAGTAGTGTTGCCATCTAGACAAGACAAGACGAGACTTTGCAATATCTTGTCTTGTGTAGAAATTTCAAGACAAGACTTGACTAAGTCTAAGTCCAGATTAAAATGTCTTGTCTCGATATTAAGTCTCTAGATTATTTCAAGACTACATTAATCTGCGCATACGCTTTAGATAAGGCCAGATAATTCTTCGACAGCTTTATTTTTCTATTTTACAATCATTGTTTCAGCTCGGATAGAACAAGTTTCGCATAATATATTTATATTTCGTTTATTTAATTTTTTAAATTAATCTAGAGTTGTTAAAATTGTCTAGAATTTAGTTGTCTTGATGTAGAAAAAGAAAGTCTTGTCTTGTTAATCTCAACAAGATAAGACAATAGCCTAGAAAGTCTATATCTAGATGGCAACACTAATTTTTACGCAAAATTTTAAAAAGAAACAGGAGTTTAGAAGTACCAATTTTACAATCTAGAATATGAAATTATTATCTTGTCTGCAAATTTCAAGACAAGACTTTTGCCAATGTTGTCTTGATAATCTAAACAAGACAAGACAATAGTCTAGAAAGTCTAGATTTAGACGGTAACACTAAAGCTTACAGGTGACTGTTTTTGAAAAAGGTATTAAGCAATGTTGAATAAAAATGGTAAAATTATCATTGAAACATGTTTTTCCTTTACATAAAATACTGTTCTATCTTCAAATATACATCAGTCACAACATATGACCTATTGCTAAGTATATCATTCTGTTTTAAAGTAATATCACAAGACCTCCTGATTTTATCGATAATTTTTTATTTTGCACGATTTTTTATTGCTTAGCAACAAACAGGAAACAAAGTACATGATAAATCCTAACTCCGAAGAAGGAGTTTTATCTAATGTCGTTTTCTTTGACTGATGTTGCTGAAAAGTAAAAAAAAAGAGTGCTTATAAAAAAAGTTTATCTGAGAAAATTAAAGATGTGTGGGATTTGGTGAGATAAATGCCAAAGACACAATATTTTGAAATATTAATTAACTGTCACACTTTACAGGACAGTTATAAACAATAACAAAAGTTTATTTGGTAGCGGAAATTTATCGGGTAACGGAATTTTATCTGTGTAATATTATACATATTGATTGAATTTTCAACTGTTTTGTTTCATTGATTAAAAAGTCGTTGAAAATTTTTCACAGATTTGGGTTATGATGCATTTATAGAGTAGAGAGCGTTTACCACTCATAGCTGGCCTGGAGAGTGCACCTCAAGGCGGGATACAAACTCAGCTTCTCAGAACTCAAAACCACATTCGGTTATTTAACCGTGAAAATAATAATGCTAACTATATTAATCTCATATTTAGTAATAAATATAGTTCTTAGACATAATTATAGATGAAAAGAAATTTTGAAATAATGCAAATATGTTACGAGAATTAAAACATTTACTAATCGATGAAACACTATAATACGCGTTTAATTTGTACATATGGAACTATTTTACATATTTCATTTGTATTTTGCAACACGCATTAACATGCACGCTAATGTGTTACAAAAAAATATTACTGGAAGCGAAAAAACTTACTTCAATACATGTAAAAATATATTGACAAATGCCTGTCTCGTATTTGGTTATTAACAAACTTGGCAAATATGTACAAGGCCTCTAATAGTTTCGTTTTGTAATAGTAAATAGCATTTTTTATTTATTTTGCTTAATAGACTTTGAAATTATAACTTTACGCTTTACGCATTACAAATGCTATGATACAAAATTTAAATTGTTATTGCAATGGGCTTTTCCTGTATATTCAATTTAATGTATTTTAAATATGTTTCCATAATTTACTATAAAAAATATTAACAAATATATAATTTCATTTTTTTAATTTTGACATATAAAGTATCACTTTTCAAAACCAACTGACTAAAAAAATCTCATTAAAATTAGAAAAAATCTTGTATGAAATACGTTAAAAAATTAAATTTTGTTTAACTGGTGTGATTTTGAAGGATCTCGCTTCGCTCGCTCCGCAAATATCCCACCGTTACACAAAATGAGGCATTTTCTAACTGGCTACATAAATAGCTATTAAAAAATGTATAGTTTATTTATACCGTGAGTATTTTTTAACATGAAATATGGAGATTTATCATATCCATGGTTACAAATTGTTATTTGATTGACACTAATGTATTTGATTGTCTCATTTAAAATGAAACATTGGGATCGAGTTTAACAGAAGTATTAAATTTTAATATTGTAAAAAATTACAAAATAAAGAACTAATAAACCAATTAAAAAACAAGTAAATATAGTACCGACCAATTAAACAAAATTACAATAATTGTTCAAAAATCCATGCATTAACAGCTAAGCAATGACTCAATCTGCTATAAAACTATTGAATTACGTACGATATTAGGACAATTGTAATATTTTAAGAAATGTTTTGAATTTCAACTTTTAAATAATCAAAATTTTGTAGATATCTCCCAGTACAAATGCTGATCTTAGGGGTCACCGAAAAAATAATCTAGAGTTATTAATGATTCTTAAAATTGCACTTGGTGTTGGCCTGCCAGAAAATTTTGTAATGCTAAAAGCAAATGTCAAATTCGTTCCCTATGTTTCATTTTAAATGTGATAAGTAAAGAGCGGATTCTATACAATTGCATGTGTTGTTTATATTAGGCATATCAACAAACTGTTTTCATATGTTCACGTTTCATCAAAAATTAATGCCAAATATCAAGCAAAAATAATGCATATTTTGCATTTAATGATACTTTATTGCATATTTTGATTTTTTTTTGCATATTAGTGCATATTTTAAGACTTTTTTCAAAAACAAAAATTAATTTTTGATAAATTTTGTTCTTTTTTGAAAACAGTATATTACAAGAAATATAATTTTGATCGTACTTTTAACAAGTGAGTATTTATATAAAATGTACTCATTGAAACCATTACAATCATATTTAATTTCTCGTCAGAAAAAAAAAGTGATTCTATCAGTGTTTTAGAACTGCTTAGAACTTAAGTAATTCTTATTTTGTAAGTAAGGTAAGTAAATAATATCTTTCACTGAAATTCGTATGTTTGGAACTATAACAACAATTAGTAATGCCGAAAAAATGTATTAAAAATATGAGCAGCATATAGCAACTTTCTCGTTAAAGATGACTTTTTTTGGTTTTTGTTTCAAAAAAGAGCTTTTGTAAATTTCAATATGAATATGAATATGAGATTTTTTTATTTTTGTTAGAATTATCTGTGATATTTATTGTCTTTAAACATTTCTTGAAATGTTCCAAATAAAACACTGCATGTAAAAATAGAAATAAGAAAATGATATCAGTAAAACGAGCCTGATGACGTTACTTTTTTGCATATTTTTATTGTAAAGTGCATATTTATAACTTTTTTGCATATATCATGCATATTTTGATGATATTTTATTGCATATTGCATGCATATTTTGACATTTTTTTAGTGCATATAATCCGTTCTTTAGTGATAAGCAAATATCAAGTCGTAAGCATTGATATGATAAATCCCATTTTTCACGTTAAAAATACTCATTGAAAAAAAAACTTTATCCACTAATCTGATCCATGAATCAATTCAATTTGCCGTTACCAAAATCAATGATCAACTGATCCGTCGTATTTCATTAATCAAACTTTGATCATCTGGTTTGATACTCGTTTTGACATAGGTATCTATTTATGGGTACAAGATTTTGGCTGTTTAGATTAATCTAAAATATTTTAATTTTCGCAAATATATATGAATACATGTAATTTCTCTCTTTTTCGTATTTTTGCAATTTTTATTTATTTTCTGGTACGAAAAATATAATTATACGTCATATATCAACAAAAAATGACGGAGAGTTTAATTCAAAAACATGAAAGAAAACTGTGAAATCAATTTGATGAACGAGAACAAATGTTGATCTTGAATCAGTTGATCATTAAACAAAGGACTATATGCCTACGAAGTACGATATTTTCATCGCTATTTAATTGTGCCATATGATGGCCTCTATAGAAAATGATAAATAAGATGAAAGGCATATAATATGGCGCAGAATATTAATGTTTGTTGTCAACAGAGTGAATCAGTTGTTATTTTTACAAATAATTATAGTAATGCATTTTTACACAAATTTTCAAATTACACATTTTATCCAATCATCCTTATTTATGGTTTTTTGTAAATAATTTTCCTTGCATCCCGCATATTTGTTTTCATAATTTTAAACTTCTTTATTATCATCACCCTTTGATGAATCATATAACTACAGTTCTTCAGAATTCGTGAAATAGCAACTAGATCGTCTACCTTTCTATGTGTGAATGATTTTTTCCTGTTTACCCGTTGAATTAATTTTTTTTAACAATAAAAATCCGCTGATCCCTTTCTCCTCGACATTGGTGATCCATCTGTCCTCAGAGCAAGATGTTAAATGGACCACTAAATTACTTATAATAGATTAGAATTTTTACGTTACGTTAAGTATTATGCATATGTTTATAAATTTATAAATAAATAATTAGTTTCAATCTATCTAAGTAGTAATTAACTAATTGTGTATGAGTATATAAGGTACAACATTTTTTTTTGCAATTTTTAAGTAAATCTTGGATTATTCAATGTTGACTGTATTAATTTCCAAGCGGCTACTTACACTGTCTCTAAACAACAAAATTAAAATTTTCTAAGATGGATATCACTGGATATCACTAATGTACTTTTAAGACCGAAAGTGCATCTCTTCTACCGGTCCATCACTCCCCTACTTACCTTATTGAATATAAAATATAGTTAATTTATTTGTAATAATAACAAAATTGCATAAAATGTTGAAGATATTGAGTTAGTAAGTTAATTTTAATAATAATAATAATTCAATAGTTAAAAACGACGTTTTATAATTTATAACAATGTTCCCTTCTCTTAGACGTTAAGTGAAAAAGACCAAAAATGATGCATCTTATATTTTTATTCTTAGATTTTATGAAATATTTGAAATTTGAATGGAATAATATTTTTGTTTCACAGTACCGCAAATTTCCACTACGGCGCTGTCCAAATATCAAAGGCTAAAGTACGTCACTAGATAATTTGAATTTGAATGGAATTTATAACAATTTATTTCTTGCTATTTGTCTTAAAGCGTTAAAGCAAAGATACAAATATGAAAAAACAGGCTGCTTATTACAATTTCTTCGTAGTTACATTTTCGTTTAAACGATTATTAATTATATTATTTTTAAATCGTTATATTTATATGATTCATTACGAAAGTCAAATTGACGTTAATACAAATGAAATTTTCCAATAGATCATTAATATTTAATACGGTTTTGATTTGTTTTGGATGTGTCGAACGAGACTATTTACAATTTCGTATGTGTGAGGTTAACGCTCTAGAGTCTGGAAAGTTTATTGACAGTGAAATACAAATTGGTAAAGTCACAAATAAAATATTTAACGGTCATCTGATGCAACTGCACTAGAAGAATAACCGGGAACTGGTTTTGGAATACAAATGAAAATTTAAGCGCCGGGGACATTCACACTGAAACATATTTCCAAAAACAGTTTCACAAATGGAGTATAGTCGGTCCATAAAAACACTGAGATCACGTTATCAACTTGAACAAAATTTGTATCAAATGAAATTACTAACTTTTTTCATTTATACGGAACATCTAATTAATTATACACAGGGTTGAGAAAAACCCGGGGTTTTCACAAAAAACGCGACCCAACTGGGGTTTTTTTTAAAAACCCGGATTTTATTAAGTTTTATATGAAAACGTCAAAATACATATAAATTATGTACATTAATTTTAAATTATTTTAGATAACAGTAGTTCATATTAATTTCTGGTAATTAATTATTTAATTATTTTATCACGAAATACGAGTATTAATACAGTTACATATTTTTCTTTCTGTTTTCTTTTACAATTCACATCGATTGACTCGTGTAGTATTGTTGGCCGGTGTTAGTTTTTATATTATTTGTAATTTATAATTATGGTTTATGTTTATGTAATTTCTATACATACCGAATAATAGTATATTATGTTATTAAGAGTAAAAGTGATACTTTGTGTGCCTCGCATGCAATTGTCCGACTCGCTTCGCTCGTCGTGCAAACTTCCATGCTCGCCACACAAAGACACTTTTACTCTGAATAACACATGCTATTTTTTCTTCAATCTTAGAAATTTTAAAAAATAAACTACTATTTGACGTTTAATATGTAGGTTACCTGTCAGTTATTCATAATTTTTAGTAACTTTATTCTTAGGTTATCTAGTTTTTATAGTGACATTTAGGGCGATATTACAGATTTGTATTGTACAAGTTACTTCTTATTGGCTGATTCTACATACGGCGGCGAAGAAATTAAACGGCGGCTAGAATAAAAAATTATATTACGGAGGCATAGAAATTAAACTTCAACCTTGTCAATCACGTCACAGAAGATGTCACTTTTATGAGGTTTGAAGAAAAAATTATTTTACATTTAAAAAATTTCTTCGGCTATAAAAAAATTATTTTTAAAAAAATATGAACTTTTTAAAGATTTTTTTCAAGTGGGTTTATTGGGTGGGTTTTTTTTGAGCTTTTTTAGTGGTCTTTTTAAATAAAACCCGGGCGAGTTTTTTCGGTTGGGGAAAATTACATCTCTAATTATACAGGATGTCCGTTTCAAGATGTTAACCATTGGGAACTCGAGAGATACGAAGTCGGTTAAATTGAGGCAAAATTGTTGCATTTAGATAGCCATTTCAATGTTTTATTTGTTTTCCCGAGAAAATGTATAGGTCATTGGTATATGAGCAAAAAAATTTGGCTAATTTACTTTTTGACTTATAACTTTCCTGTTTCAATTCATACGAGTTCCTAATTTGCACATTCTACCGACACTTTTTTACGAGGAATTGACAGCGGTCCTCAAAATTTTTGTAGCTCGAACACTTTTTGATAAATTCATACTATCTTTCAATTTTCGTATAGGGCTCAAAGTTGTATTTAGTACTGTTAAAGAGATTTTTTCTCTATGTGTCCAATGACACAAAATACATGTACATTAAAATGAAAATAAACTAAGAAATTAGAAAATTAATGATTTTATACAATTTCGATGAAGTGTGCTTTAGAAACAAAATCGAAAATATTTTGTTTCAAACAAATTCCTAACAATTCAATGTTCAATTCAATATTATTATTCAATTCCTACAAAACAGAAGCAAATATGTCGGGTGCAGTAGTAGCCTTTCTGAATAACGCTCAAGATATGTTTCTAAAGTAATCTGCTTATTTCGATAAGTAGCATATTAAATTCCTAAGTAAATGAATTGATTAGTCAAAGTTTGGTTTGAAACAAAATATTTCCGATTTTGTTTCCAAAGCACACTTGACTGAAATGAATAAACTAAAAAATATTCAAATTTCTTATATCTTGATATCATTGCAAAAAAATCTCTATTTAACAGTATTAAAAACAATTTTAAGCCCCATATGAAAATTAAAAGTTAGTATGAATTTCTCGAAAATTAATCGAGCTATAAAAATTTTGAGAACCACTGTCAATTCCTCGTACAAAAATGTACAAACTAGAAACTTGTATGAATTGAAACAAGAAAGTTACAAGTCAAAAAGTAAATTGGTCAAAATCAGTTTTTTGTATTGATATAAAAAAGTTATAAGCAAAAAACGAAAATTGAAATATTTTCATTTTTGTTTATATCTAGTCACATATGCATTTTTTGGCAAAAACAAAAACATGTATAAAATGAACCCCACATGAGACAACTTTTGTCTAATTTAACCGACTTTGTATCTCCTACATTTCTCGAGATGCACAAGCTTAAAAGTTTCATTGGTTACCTGTATATCCTGTCTCAACATTTAGTAGAAGGTAATTAGTTGAATAAATCTTATCAGTGTACTCAATCCTGTATATTAAATGTTGAGACAAATTATATTGATTTATTTGCTGTAATAATTTACATATGTATATTATATATTTTGATAATGAAAACAGAAGAAAGTAATTGTCAAACAGAAACTGGTTCAAAAATAAGAAAGCACTCTCACTTTCATTTGTTTTCCCAAAGTTCAAGGTCTATGCCTCAACACTTGCACTTGTGAAATCCAGAGTACCATTACATGTGTTTACTTATTGTAAATGATGTAATGTTTCGTAAATTCGTTAATGGCTCTGGGACCTCAACAAAAATTCCAGTGCATTATATCCACCTGTCGGCCTTGCAATGCAAGTAAAATAAAAAATAAAACATGTAGCACGCAGGATTTTTGTCCCACAAATTACCAGAAAATGTATTTTGTATAAAATTATTATCTAATCTTAAATTTAAATTTAAATAAATGCGATAAATATATCACAAAATAAATTATGATTTTGTTATTATGTTTTCTTATCTTTTCTAACATCAAAAGTAAAAAATATTTTAAGAAAACACAAAAATAATAGAAGTACAATAAAGATAAATACTTAATCCTGATCTCGGTGAAATTATACATTTATATTCTCTGTAATAAAAAACATTTGATTCTTTCTACCTTGCATATTCATTATTTCAAGAACATTATTTCCAGTAACGTTTTAAAATTTCTCTATTGTTATTTTTCACATACCATTATTGTAATCTTTTTTATAGGTGGTTTACACATTTCAAGCATCAGCGCCTCTTACGGCAAATGGTAAAACTAAATAAGTTTGACGTTTAAAAATATGGTTACGCTTTTATTTCCACTGATTATTAATGTCCAAACCGTCTATTCATCTTTGAAATTACGATTGCAATAATCCACAAAATTTAGCAATTAATGATTAATATTGGGTCAAGTATTTCATTTTTTATGCACATATTGCTTAAATACAATCTTATAGTCAATTATATCGCAATATGAAACTAGTACAAATTAAATTGTTTTAATTAACACCTTCTTGTGTTTCAGAGCCTACTACTAGCGACTGTTCTTTGGATTTCAATATCAAATTCCTTCCAAGTTGTGTTAATTGCTGACAATACTATGTCAAGAATGATTGAACTGTCTTCGAGAAAACCGTACTGTATTATTCACAATGACAGGTAAGAAAATAATCATTATTTTAAGGATATGCTTTTCATTTAATTAAATTTCTATGTTTATATTTCAGTGGAATTTAATAAATTTGTATTAAAATATACTTAATGAGAGTACAATAAAAATCATAGTTTAAAAAACTATTCTTCAAATAATTTTATATCAATTTATGTATGATTTTGAACCAAATCCGTATGAATTTGCTATGCAACCAGTTTAACTCTGAAGCAATACATGTGCCATATATGTAATTTTAAATAGAAGATTACATCTTTTAAATTTTAATATGCATACAGGGTATTATTACTAACTTCTATCACCCGAAAACTTTTCTCTTTAAATTTTATATTTGGAACCCCATATTTAACGCAAGTTAATTATTTCTAATGTTATTTAGCTACAATTTAAGGAAAAGATGTAGTGTAACTTTAGCTTTTTATATAGAAAAAGAGTACTTAAAAATAATTTGGTTTTTATTTTGTTGACAAGTAAGAGTTAAATTTGACATAACGATTGAATAATATTATTCCATCGAATTGTCAATATTATTCAATTAGCAACAGTAACAAAGGTCATTCATTATTGAATTATAGCTTTTTTATTTGGCAATTGTGGATAAAAACAATATTACGTTAAAAACCTAAAAATTGATTTTTTCGAAATCGATACTACCGATATCACGATTACACGATATCACTCCGCTAAGTTAGCCAAAGTAGTAGCTAAAGTAAAACTTTACGGATTCTTATCTTAAAATTTAACTTTACGGACTCATCTGTCAAACTGAAATAACCTTTATTTTAATACTAATATATTTTTGCAGTTTATTTTAGCACTACTTGAAATAACAAACATATCATTCTATAATATTATTGATGAATTCATTTATTATTTACCTTTGATAATAATTTAACTGATTTCATGCAGACGTCTAAGCAGGTGTAAATATAATTATAATTATAAAGAAATATTTGACAATCTGACAGTATCTTTGTTATCACAGCCATCCCCGTCTCTATAGCTAGATGACGTTTTACAAACACATAATGCTATTTATTTAAGTTTTTAATTAATAATTTATCGTTTTCGGAAAAAAATATAATGTATATCTAAGGACTAAAGTATTTTTTATTACTCACATGTTTATTCTCCTCGGATATCGCCGCGTAAAATAAATTCCATATGCATAATAAGAAATTATACTCTAGTTCCTTGATATACAAATATAAAAAGAATTCTTGGTCTCCAGTATTTGTTTTTATAGCATGTAGGTATATAAGTTTCATTTCTTTTAATAACATTATTTAATAGAGCCGTCCTGAATTTCATACATAGCAACTTAAATCGCATTCGAGCGCCTATCATGTTAGAATATATTCGTATGAATTTTAGTGCAAAATTACTTGAAATTTTGTACTTGTTACATTTTAGGGGAATAATACAAAGAATGTTGTTCAATTCAGACGAAACACGAGTGCGAAGAATGTCGAACGATTCTGTGGTGAAACTGGAAACAATATGTAAGAACAAAGAAGTTCGATCGCCTTATCAGGGAGGGTTCATTTACCCAGGGACTAAATGGTGTGGACCAGGTGAGACCAAAACATTAATTTATGGGGTAGTCCATCGATCTTTATCTTTCTCTTACTCGATTATTTTATATATTACCGTTGAATGAAAAATATACCTATAGACGGGCAAGCTTATGGGAATAGTATATTAAAACATAAGTTGTAGAAGGCAACCTTTTCAAGCACGAACGAACGAGTGCTTCAATTGCCTTCTATAACGAATGTTTTATACTATTTTCTCTGTTTCGGCTTTTATTTAAATTATTTTTTATAATAATATTTGACAATTTCCATTAAGGGATTTTTTTGATAGAATAGTTAGGTTGGTGACAGTGATTTCTGTTTCGTCTGTTGCCTAGGTAAATTAGAATTACTTTGTCAGTTGCCTAGATATTTTGTGTATTTAATGCAGTCATGCCAATCTCAAATAACAAAATATAACCAAAAATCGTTTAAGAATGAAACTCCTTCTAACATCAATAAGCGTGCTGGAATATTATATTCTAATAACGAAACAAAGAAAATACGTTTTACTTACATATATGTGAGTCTGGTTGCATTTGGGTTAATATCAGGCGTTTCAGTAAAATATGACAAAGAAAAAATCTGATGTGTCCAACACGTTACCTCCCGCCACTGTAGAAACATTCCATATAAGTTTTTCAGGACATTTAATTCGTAATTTTAAAATTAGTTTGTTACTGCAGTTGAGATTACTTTCAATTCATTTCATACCTAAAATTTCCTTCATAAAATTTGTATGACCAATATGACTATTTTTGACGTTACTAAAACCGGAACCGAACTTACCTTGTTTCATGCATGCAAATATATTCCTTATATATTTGTTCCGCCATTTTTAATTTTACAACAAAACTGCTTCATATTTACTTATTTTATTTATCTGTTTTATAAAAATTCCTCAGCCTAAACGATACATAAAATTATTTTAATTTATATATTTTTTTTCTATCTAGCTAGAAGTTATATACAAACTTAATTATGCACATCGGTAGAAAATTATAAAATCTATATATATAAGAATAACTTAATTTGCGAAAAATAGAGGTATTTTTTAGGAAAAACGGTTGAAAGCTTCAAGTAAAGTACTACTTCCGGTTAACCAATTGTAGTCAAAATCTAATCAGTTCATCATATTTGAATATAAGTCTTAAATAACAAATATTATATTTTTTACATGTATCGTAATGGAGTTATTGTGGAGGCAAAATCGTCACAGACACACAGACACACACATACACACACACGGACATACAAACATCATGGTAAGAATAGTAAAATCGTATTCTAGGGACCCTAATTCGTGCTCATATGTTAAAAACTCACACTCGAGAAATCTGACCAGAAACAATACCTCCCTTATCTATCCATACTGATAGGAGGGAGGTAAAAACAGATTATTTTAGGAATATTTTACGCTTTCAGGTAATGTAGCGTCCAACTACGACGATATTGGAGTGCATTCGGCTGAAGATAAATGTTGCCGAGAGCATGATAACTGTCCCAATGCCTTAGCAAGAGGAGAATGTAGACAGGGCATTTGTAACGACTCCCCTTATACTAGGTAAGTATAAACATTTTTTTTAAAATTAAATAAGAATACGATTGGATATTAAACAATTTGTCTTTTTCTGTATGGTGTGTAAAGCCAGTCGACAATCTTGTACTAAATTCAGTAAAAGATGATATTAAGCATCGTGATTTACGACATTTTCATACCTAATTTCTTAGCTTACAAGACACGTAAAATTTATTTTGCTGATTGAATCAGATACAAAATTTTATGATCTACAAGTGTTATTTGAAGTTTTTTTATATAAAATAATTAGGGAAGCAGGAAATTAGGAATATTTGACTTTACATGTTAAATCCCTATGTTCTGGTGTTTGAGTCACCAGCCTGTATACTACGTATATCACAAAATTTACATGCATTATACAGAGTGGCCTAAAGAAAATTATCAACGCAATTTTGCAAAATTGCTTAAACAAATGACAGAAACTCAACTATCACTATATTAGATGTTCAAAATGACTACTACCAACTTCCTTACATTAATAGAGATTTTACTCAAAATGTCGTACGTTCTACAACATTTGTGAAGTAATCTGACGACACTCAGTTACGATACGATGACATAAACTTTACACTTCAAATAACCCTACAAACAGAAATCTAACGGTGATAAATCTGGCGATCTTGCTGACCACTGTCAAAAGAATTGTGATCGGATTTGAAAAATAAAAAAAAAAAGTTGAAAAAAGAATTGAAAGGCCTTTCGAACTGTTATGTTTGACACCCTTTTCCATTTAAAATTTTTGAGGTGCAGTCCACCCCCATTTTAGGGTTGAAGTTGTCATTAATCCATTCAGATGTCCCCCTTTATACTAAAATTAACGTGTTCAAGCGTTTTTTTTTGCAAAATTGGTGTTAAATGGCCAAAAATTGCGTTAATACTCAAAACGGAGTAATATGTAGTATTTAAATTAAAATATTGTGATTGTTGCAGATCTCATTGTGACTGTGATGCAGAACTCCGACGTTGTCTGCAAAACGTAAACACTGAAACTGCTAACACTATTGGTGCCATATTCTTCAACGTCATCCAAATCACTTGTTTCAAAGAGCGACGGCCATGTTCACAGTGGCAGAGGTACCGCCAATTTCAATTCTGTTCGTTTCATTTGTTCTTCATTTTTATTTATATTTGTTTTTATTTTATTTTTAGTTGTGAGCTAGAAACCCAACCCTCCGAACGCTTTGTTCCAACCAGCAACCCTCAGGGGAAATCATTTAATGGACTTTTACATTTAATACTTAATAAGTTAAAAAAGAAATTAGTTAAGTTTCATAATAAACATTTTCCAATGTACTTTATTTTATTTTCTTACAATTTTCTCTTTCACGACCTGACCATCATGCATAATTAATCATATTATTATTTCATATTTATTTATGCTTTTTAGATTTTGCCGAATAACAGGTATTTTCATTGAATGTATAATTAGATACCAGGCAAATCATATCGTATATCTAATAAGTTTGAAATCGTAAAAATGAAAATTACGATCTTTTGCCTTTCGCCAGTGGAATATGCTTTGTTTGAAAGCGTAAAAATCTTGAAAATTTGACTTCAAAAACCTTAAAATATTATTAAACTTGAAACTTTACCTATTTAGTACTTCAAATTTCAACTATAAAATTTCGCCTTTTTTCTTGAAACTTCAATTTTTTGAAGCTTCAAATTTCACCATTTTTGAATTTTTGGTAAAGTGAAGTTTTCACAAGACTCAAAGGAGACCAATACCTAACGAACCTTAAAAAATACAATTTTTAGGTTTTTTTAAGGTAAAATTGTTTTTATACACCCGAAAAAACAAAAAAATAGCCATTTTTGGTCCAAAATTTAGGTTTTTAAAAATAGTACACATTGATAAACGTTTATGCACTGAATTCAAATTAATAAACAGATTTAATTATCTCTTTTCTTCCCCGACATTTTTGATCTCAAAGTTACACCTCAAAAAAGTGTGTTATTTAGTATATCTCTAAAATGGGTAATACAATCTTAACGATTATACCAGTCAACTCTACGGGCAAAGTTACGTAAAGAAATGTTTTCTCCGTATATACTTTCTTTGGAACGATTCGGTGATAAGTAAAACTCAAAAACCTTTATTTTTTTTTCACTCGGAAACTTTTTTCTCCAAAAATTTGTATTTTCACTTTCAAAGTTAGGTAGTTCCAAAAAATATTTTTTTCATGCATAGTTTTCTAATGGATCGAGATACGACCTCGGCGACCTTACCAATTGATTCTACGAGCAATTTTATAACTGTACCTATTTTCAGATTTTTATTCCAATACAAAAGGTAAAATTTGACGTTTTAAAGTTGAAATTACAAGTTATAAAAAGATGAAATTTGAAGCAAACAGGTGATAATTCAGCTTTAAAAGGTGATATTTCATAAAAGAAAGAATAGCATGAAAATAAAATATGAATATTTTGCGTATAGCCCTTCTAGGCTTCCGTAGCTTTAAAAATATCTCGGTTTCGTGATTTATAGATCTAGTCAGCCCATTCTAAATAAGTAATCTTGTATGATTATGATTGATTTTTGTAGAAACGGCTACAACCAGAAAGAACAAGACATTCTGTGTGCCCACATGACGTACAGGCCTTCAGAGAAATACATTGCCCAAAGCCCCTTGCCAAATAAATAAGAAGGAATGCAATACAATGAAGATGACACGATGACAATTCTTCCATTTGTTAGTAGCTTCTGCACTCTTTAATTGCTTCCGAAAAAAGAAGATCTAGCTCTAGCACCTACAACGAGTACGCACCTAGACAATAATAGATACCCTTAACATTGTGATATTATACATTTATCAGATATATAGATATAGATTGTTATAGATTTTGTTAGAATGTAATGCACTAATTGTGTTGCTCTTAAATATATATTATTTTAAGAACAATCATTCACATCTTTAATTTTTCAACCTTCTATTGTTGTATTTATTCATTAATATCACTAATTTTACCACAAGATTGATTTGTCGGTCTGTATATTTGTGTGTATAGTTTTAACTAACCTTTTTTATTGTGTTCATTTTTTTCTTCAAATGTTTTCAGGTCCTCCAAAAGTTGTTTTTTTTTTAATAACAACACACACTATTTTTCACTACGTAAAATGTTTATTATAACAAATGTAACATTTAATTTTAAAAAATATGAAGCAACAGAACTATCTTAATATGTTATCATACTTTCTATATTTACATCTAAAATATATATTAAAAAAAAACACTAAATATTATAAATAACTCCGAAGCAGTTTTTAATTATTAATTTTCAATTGTTAAATGTATTTTTTTATAAATAACGAATTTTTTAACACATGACAACCGTTAAAACAATTGCATCCACAGGTTACTAAATCCAAAAATCCAAAATACACCATTTCCCAACGTCAGGGCCGGCTTTCCCCAAAAGCAGGGAGCAAAAAATATTTTAAATGAATAAGTTAATATTTTTATTTTAGTTTATTAGTATTAGAAAACTTTTATCATTAATATGTCTAATTTTTTAAATCAAAACTAATCATTATTCCTTGAAAATTAGTAGAAAAAAAGGTATATATCATTACAAGCATTCAGTTTTTGAAATATTAGTAATTTTAAAATTGATAATAATGTTTACAAATATAGAAAAATAAATATTTCATTAGCTGACATTAAAAAATTTCAATATGTATATTTTCAAGAAATATTTCTGATTACCTACAATAAATTATACGTAGTTATATAAGAAACACAAACAAAGTATACTTTTTGCAATATATATGAAACACATTCCTCCATAAATATAGACGAGTTGTAGAAAATTATTAGATATAATTGATATAATTTTTGAAAAATATCTGCACTTATAACAAGCCGTTGTAAATTAGAAAATAACATAATAAAATATTGGTTGCAGAAACCATGTATACATATACTTTTTCCAAAAACACCCAAAGCAACATATAGTACAGATAATAGAAAAATGAATTTTTTAATTTAAACAAAAATTAATTATGAGAAATAACAATATATAGTTCTAATGAACAATTCCAAATCCAATCAAAAGTAATTATTATTTTGCAATATATATATATATATATATATATATATATATATATATATATATAAATATAAATTATTTATATATACAGGTGTTCCATTTATATTATATGTATATATTCCATCATTGCTATCTCGAGAACTATAAGAGCTACGAGGTTGGTTAAATTAGCAAAGAACCACCATTTTATAAGACTAACACAATGAGCAAAAAAATATTTTTTTAAACCAGTGGTTCTCAAGATATGGGGCCCAACTTTCTTATTTTAAATGGAACATTCTATATATTTTTACATATTTGGAATCTACATAAAATTACAAATCCATTGATATGTTTGTAGTTAAATTTTTGTTAAATAATAAAATCCCTATATTGGCATTTATTTTGCATACTTTTACCTGAAAATAGCAGTTTTTAATTTAAAGGTAGAATTAGTGTGATAAGAAAGCAGAATTTAACGTTTGTTTTCTATTTATTCATGATAACTTCTATTTTTAGGTAAAAATATGCAAAATAAATGCTGATGTAGGGATTTTATTATTTAACTGAAATTTAACTTCAAACATATCAATGGATTTGTAATTTTATTTAGAAGTTGTGCCCCATATCTTAAGAACCACCAGAGTGTTATTGAATTTTTTTTTTCTATATTTTGTTATATTAAACTTTTTCTGAACTTTCATAAAATAGTACACATTTTACAGATCGACATTTAAGAATTTCAATATGTATACTTTTTTTTTAAAAAAAGTACCTCTAAAATATACGTGTCCAAATTAACAATACAGTTAATCAAAAACAATTAATTAATAATTCATGTGAAAACACCGATTAGAATAGAAAAACCGCAGGAAATTATCTTTACAAACGGAAGTGCACTTCGTTTTTTATCTTAATTAAAATGTATCGAAACTATTGTTACAAAATATTTGATTAAAATTTTGTATAAAAGGCTTGAAAAAAATAATCAAAACAACAGTTACTTAGAACGATGTTGAACTCAATTCTTTTGTTTTTGGCAATAGTTTGTTATTGTCATGGATTCAAGGTTTATTTGGACCAAGGAGATGAGATGATAGACGACAACGAAATATACAAAGAAGAGCATATTAGAAGTTGGCAGTGGATTTTCCCAGGTAAATATGGCTATTTTTAGTACAAGTGAGCCAAATATGTCTTTTCTCACGCGTCTGAAAATTAATCGCACGAGCCAACTAAACCAACAACAAAAATTTGAATTTTTTTACTTCCTTATACAACAACGATTAGCCGTAGAATGTTGAAATTTTGTTTATGTTATTACTATAACATCTAGTTATGCATCTCCATTTTTGGTTCCAGTTGACCTTTTCAAAAAGACTTTTTACTTTTGGCAGAAACTTATTAAATATAGTAATTTAGGTGGATTTTAATTTTTGTAAGTAACATTTGATTTCTTGTTACTAAATTGACAATGGCAACTGTCAAAATATTCGTGAGAAATATGACCCAAAAAATAAAAATATATCATGATTTTGAGCGATTAAATTAATTTTGTATAGTGCAATAAGGAACATTATCATAAAATTTTCAAAAGATGATCCACTTCAAAGGGAAGTTCGAAGCAATGGCGTAGCTTTAGAGGGAAAAAGGGGGACGCTCTGCCTTTATAAAAGTCTAAAACAATGATTGAATCTGTCCTCTTTTTGTTCATAAAAATGGCGCCGAAACCTTTGATTTAAATTGAAAATTATAATACAGTAGGACATAAAAAGTTGTACGTCAATTGTCCATTTGATTTTCACGGTTCTCATTTCGAACCATATGCGTACCGTAAAAACTTATTTACCGGACAAGGGTGATACTATTATTAATGCCCCGAGTAACACCAACTCTAACTACGCCACTGTTTCGAAAATATGAAACACATGGTTGAAGTTGAAGCAAAAATGTGTATAATTTAGTGTACAAGGAAGTTATGTGGTGTCCACATCAATTTTTTTATTAATGAAAATCTCAACAGTAAATATGTTTATAATTGAACTTCATATAAAGCTAAGTACTAGATGTTTATTGTGTAATTAGTAATTCCATCAAAATTTATGACTCTTGACGTAAATGAATTAATGTAATCATTTTTTTTGTATTTTGCTCATGCACCTGTGAAGAATAGTTATTTTTTATACAAGACGATAAAATAATATTTTATCGACAAGCGGAGTCGATAATTTAATTTTATCCTCATGTATAAAATTTAATATTTTTTCCGTATCTGATTTTAAAGAAATTGAAATTAGAAAAATTTAATTTTTATTTGAGAACAATTTTAAAATGTCAGTAGTGTGAGTTGCTAAGGAAATGTATTTCAAATAAACATAAGTTAAAGTACATTATCTACCCTTGCTGTTAAAGTGTTACTTTATCTACCCTTGCGGTTAAAATGCTACTTTATCCACTTTTTTGAGTTGATAAAATTGGACTTTAACATCTGCTATAGAAAAAAGTTATTTACTTTGCTACTTGTGATTCAATATGCAGTTCTGTTCACTATTTTAAGTTGAATAATAAAGAATTTTGCTAACGATTGTGGAAAAAATATTTTGTTTGTTTTATTTTATTGTATAAATTAATTGTAGGAACGAAATGGTGCGGGCAAGGCGATATAGCTGAAAATGAAAACGATTTAGGATCAGCTGTAGCCACAGATAAGTGTTGTAGAGAACACGATTTTTGTGATGATATTATAGAATCTGGACAAACTAAATATAATCTTACAAACAATTCTTCTTACACCAAGTAAGTTGAAAATTTATTATTCACATTGATTTATAAAAATATCGCTACCAATTATATTGAACAGTTGAAACTTTGAAACAAGAAAATTTTGATTTTGTTTCTAAAGCAAACTTAACCAAAATTAATAAACCAATAATTTTTTAATTTCTTATTTTATTTTCATTTTAATGTACATGTGTTTTATACACTCATCTCTATATATACTTCTGGATAGGCAGGGGCGGACCGTGAACTTTGGGGGCCCTGGGCTTATACTGTTTGGGGGCCCCACCTTAAGTTTTTTTTAATAAAAAAATATGTAAGGCAACGGGCGTAGAACTTTTTTTATTTTATATTCTAAATTAACATTAACAAAAAACAAAAAATAACACTTATTCTTATAAATAATAATAATTTAAATACATATATGGGCAAATTCGTAAAAATGATAAAACTAATCCTCAATTTTTGATTAGAGAATTCTATTTTATTCATGTATTTAAAATTTAGATGAAAAAGAAAGTGACGTCGAAATTTATTTAAGCATCCATGCAGAGAATGCTAATGTCTGTGGGGTTATTCTGATTATTCGAAGAAGGGGGCCCCTTGTATCGCGGGGCCCTGGGCTGCAGCCCATAAAGCCCATGCCTAAATCCGCCCCTGTGGATAGGGCATAGCATATGAAAAATTAAAGCCTGCGGCGGCCATTTTCCTGAGGTCTCAATCTAATTCGAATCTAAATCTAATGTCATTAGTTTCTATAACAAAATATGAGAAATCTTTTTAAATTTGATTCGTTTTAGTTAATTTATTTTGAATTGTTTTAGGTACTTTTATGTAATTGATAGAATGATGAATTTATATTGCTTTCATGATAACAAAAAACAAATTGCACCGCAGAATGTTCGTTCTCAAATTTAATTATTAAAAAATCATCTAATATTTCTGAGCTTCAACAATCAACAATGATATTTTACTAGCATTATAATAATAATCATTTACTAAATATGGATTTTCAGATTATATTTCAATATAAAACCAGCTTTGCATTTTTATATCATGTAAAAATAGAGTGTATATTAAACTAAAAATGATATATTGTGATTTTTAATATTTTATTAGATTTCCATTTACATCGAATATTAATATTTCTATAACTTTATTTGCGCCATGTGGTTTTTTTTTCATATTAAAAGTTTTTCAATCATTTTTTTCAATTAAATAAATAGGTACCTTAAGCAATTCAAAGTTAAATAACTTCAGTAAATCAAATTGAAAAAGATTTCTCATATTTCGTTGTAGATACATATGCTATGTCCTATTCAAGTATTATAAAGAGATCAGAGGATTTATATCGTTATAAAGAGAAAAAAAAAATATTTAACAGTATTAAAGACAACTTTTAGCCCCATATGAATATAGAAAGATGTCAATTCATCTTAAAAAAGTGTGCAAATTTCAAAAAATTGGGTTGTACGGATATCCGTGGATAAAAACAAACTTGTATGATTTTATTTAATGATATGTTCCATTAAATACGAAGTGAAGTGCCAATAAAAAGTACTCTTATTGTTTATTTTCAGATTAAATTGTCGTTGTGATTACAAATTCTACGAGTGTTTAAAAAGCAATCGTTTAAAAACCTCAAAAGCTGTAGGACACGTTTACTTCAACGTATTAGGCACACAGTGTTATAAAAATGATTATCCTATCATTCGCTGCCTCGAATATAATAATACGTAAGTATAGATCACGTCAGTGAGGTTAAGATTTATATTTAGCGCGAAACCCTAATGGGGTAGGTGACCAAGGTAGAATTTTAATGAAAAAACTATTAAATTATAGAAAATATGTTTATTTATGAACGTTGACATTAAAAAGTTAAATATTTATCAGCAATTGTTTAGTAATTTGCGTTAAATAGAAACAGCGTCCATTACTATGACGTTCACTAAGTTCGCACGCTGATTGGTTAAAATTTGAAGGTGTGGCAATAAACCTATCTATCTCACTCACACCACATATTTCCGTCTCTATCTACCTTCGCCCCTCTCATGAACTTAGTTGACGTCATAATCCCCTCCCAAGTACTATATTATTTATTTACTTCAAAACAACATATAATTAACAATTTTAAAAAAATACGGGTATATTATTTTTGTACAAGCTATCACATATATTATTCAAATCGGTATGCATTTCTTATGGGAGTACATTTTCAATTCACGATATTAAAGCATTTTGACGATTTGTGGTGATATTTAACAATCTAGAAATAAAATACTTTGATTACACGAATGCGCAATGCATTAATTGAAATTTTGTTATAATCATTTTTTTAAAATTCTTATTGCAAAGAACAGACACGTTAAAGTTATTTTTTTTTGTTTTATAATGTAGTAATTAAATATATGTATTTATTTATTTCAGTTCAAAACTATTTGATATAATAAAAAAATAATTACTTAATTTAAAGTATTCAGTAGAGTTTTTTATGTATTATAATTAAACATCCCTGGACTTGAAAATTCTTAGTTTTATAATAGAAAAACTTGCTCAAATATGCTAAGCAAATGCAATGTTTTACTGATAACAAACTATATTTTCTGACCTCTAGTTATTGTGTCTTAATTAATTACCTTGTACGTCATGCGCCTTACACGTAAATATTTACTTATATCAGTGTTGTTGCTAACGTATACAAGGACTTCCCCCAAAAATGATAAAAGAAAATCACTTCGAATTAAGCCGGATTCATGTAGATTATCAGATAATAGAATACTAATCAGATTTTCATTCTTAATTTAATTTATATTTATTTCTATGGGGACGTTTAGAGTGATTCAAATTACTTGTGAAATATTTTTTAATCGTAAATATATGAGTAATTAGAACTTAAAATATAATTGAAACTTAAAGTTATATTCCCATTTATTTATAATTAATTATTTATCATGGATCTTCTTCGATGCTACAAGTGACTTTTTAAATCATGATTTAAATCAAGTGTTTTTTTTTTTAAATCATTGATTTAAATCAAGATAAATTAAATTTAATAACTTAAACGAAAAATGAATAATTTTTGTTATAGTCCTTGTAAATGTATTTATTGAATTAAATGTGTAACCAATTTACAAAAAAAAACATTATAAAAAAATCATAATTCAATTAACAAAAAAAAGAAACGTTTATTCATTTAATGGCACATTGTTATTGTAATATTTAAATAGGAACAGCACTTTTCCAGCCTTTTCAGTTCCTAATCTGTTTCACAATTTGGAATGTACAAGTCCAAATGATGAAAAAAAAAAGATGTACGTCGACGCAAGTGTAACAATGGCTGAGCACGAGAAATTGAACTATTGAATTTTGGGGTTTAAATTAATAAAAGGAGTTCATGAATTTGGAATTAAAATGTCGAAATTGGTAGAATTTAAATCGCTGCCACCAGATTATTTTTAATTAGAATAATCAAACTAATTTTAGAAAAGAATTGATTAAAAGGGGTAAACAAAACAATAATAAGAAAACTTAACAATAAATTATATTAAAATGAAATAGAATTTACAAATTAAAAGTTAAAAACTACTAATAAATAATTATAGGTTACATATGAGGATAAAACTTAAACTTACTTACAAAATATTATTTACACGAGTCATGATTGACTCTTCTTCACTCGCTGACTCTCTAACTGTGACTCTCCAACTCTAGTCCATCTCCAACTCCAACTCTAACTGTCTTTTATCTTACAAATTAGCTTATTTAAAGGTCGGGCATACCCCCTCTAAGAGGCGGAATAAACTGACTTAGGTATGGAGAAAGTGACAACTAGAACTTTCCAAAATTGAAGGTTTTCTTCGAAAAGCCCAGAGTCAACTTTCTTATTTTGCTAAAAGTACTCTAATCGGAATTTGAAAACTGTTACTTTCACAAATAATGCATTTTTAATAGCCAATGGAAATTTTGGAACAATATTACCTAAGTCAATTTATTCACTCTTTTAAAACTAATAAATAATTTAATTTTTAAAATTATTGACATCGGTAAAACATTTTGTTACATCCCTTTCCCCTTAACTTGAGCTATATTTTCAAAAATATAACATTTTTAAAAATATAACTCATTTGTTCCCAACTACTAGATTCCGATCTCTAGGTGCTCCCCACACTCGATGGCAGCGATCTCCTTGTACTTCGTAGCTCGGTAGACGTCGGTTCCATTTCCGTTGTCTTCATCAACTGTCGGCCATACTGCGGTCAGCATCTCTTCTGTGACCCAGACTTTTCGCTTCCTCGACAATGCAATTCTCGGAGAAGACAATCTCGACGCCTCTGATCTCTGAAGGCAGATTCTGCTCGCCATCGATGTATGAAGGTCCCCAGATCATCATCCTCTAGCATTTTGGCGGAATGTCGGACTGTAACAAAATGTCTAACCAGTATCAACGTTCAAAATACAATTGCTTAATTCTATATTTCTTGCATATTCTTTTATGAACAAAAAACTATTACTTTTTTATCAAAATACAATTGTTTACTACTACAATTCCTGAATGATTCTTTTATCAAAAAACAATTACTTTTATTTTCATTTGAATTATTTACTCTTATTTAACTTATAATTAATATTTTTATATCAATAACTAACAAGAAAAACTTTAACTATTTACTACCATACCATAACCATAACATCCGCAGGTCTTAGCTTGGAAGGAATTATTCAAAAAAAACTAATTAACTTAATTTCATCTCCCAGCCTAAGACATACGTTGGCTATCACACGGGCAGGAGTGCCAATATCCTGGATACATTCAACGTTTATGATCTGATTACCCGAGGGATTACAAAACAAAACGAAATCTTTTCTATCTGTGCCGCTTTCGGCATTTATAAACATGGTAAACTAATCCCTTTGCCTTTACTGCATAATTATTTCCTTTTACAAATTCTAATGCCAAATAATTTTTAAATCCGTTTTCTTCTAATATAAATTGATTATAAAATGGTTTTCTACTAAAATTGCTAATTCTGACTCTATAGTTTCTTTTTAATATGAAATACTTGCTTTTACTAATATTTGTACTTAATTTCGAAACCTTCGTTTTAAATTTATTAACTAATTTAATTTTAACTTTTTTCTTTATTTTAATAAACAACCGCTTACCTTTCTTTCGTATTCTTCTGTCTTTACTCTTGTGTTTCCCGTCCGAATCCGAAACCTGACCGCTACTCTTCCACCTGGGCCGATGGTATGTACCGCCACGCGCCCGGGTTTTATGGCCTCGACTTTGTCCGTCTTTCCGTCTCTCGCTGGGTCGGTTGCTCGAACTTTTCTTCTTCTGCGATTCCACTATATCGCCGACGTCTCCACCAGGACAACACACCACGTACTTTTGAACATTCATGACTGATAAATCTTTAATTGCTACACTCTCTTCACGCGTCGAAGAACTATTGAATTTCTTCTCATCTTCTGTGTAAACGATCTCTACGATTGTTTGTATCACAGGAGGTGTGGCAGTATGCTCTTCTTTAGCCGTTTCCCTGGATTCTGCGAGTCTCGCGCCAGAATCATCTCTCACAGGTGCCTTTTCTGAGCCATACTCCACCCTACTCTCCTCTTCTAAACTTGCACAAATCGTAGAGTCGTTTACCTGTTCTACTTCTGTTGTCCTAGTTGCCTCTACCCTGACGTCGTTGTTTGCTTCTTCTTCGACGCTATGGGCTGAACTCCTTGTTGGATCGAAATTGTCGTCTCTCTCCTCCGAGTAGTTCAGCTCATCATCGGTGCAGATCACTGTCTCTTCTTCACACTCACTTTCTGTATATTTATTGTTCGAGTCCGGGTAAACATTTTTATCACTACTATCACTTAAATCATTGTAACTAACACTCTTTTCATCACTCATACACTCATACTTATCACTGAAATTATCTAACTTTTGTTTTTCCTCACATGTAACCGTTCTTTCTACTATTTGTTTTACTATTCGGGGGGATTCCTTCAACGGACAATCTTTCTGTATGTGCCCCATGTTTTCACATTTGAAGCACATACGATTCGCAAATTTTGTGGGACAGTTCCATTGCATATGTCCCATTTTTTCACATCGAAAACACATCAATTCTTGTAAAGGAATCCTTCTCCGATAATTTTGATAATTTTCCGCGCTAATAACTGAATTTAAATTTTGATGTCTTAAATTATGTACCGGAACTCTTTCGGGTTGAAAATAATTTTGAAAGTGCATTCTTGAATCCACAACTGTCGTAGGTCTAGTAACATTTTCAAAAAAATTGTTATTAATTTTCTCAAATCTGGTTTTCATTCGAATTTTGAAAAGTTCCCAATTTCCCTTGAATTCTTCAGAATATAACCGTACATATTGTTTTGCTTTTCCCGTACAATGCAAAAACCCAATAAACTGTAATCTCTCAAATGAGGTATTAGTATTTCTCTGAAATTTTTCTAAATGTACAAAGAATTCCTCAACACATTCATGGTCTTCACCGCCAAAAAATGGTATACAATTTAACATATCAAGTACTTGTTGATTCATTTTAACAAATTAATTTTGAAAAGGTAGCCTGAACGTTAAGGCAACAGGAATATTCGTATCCCACACCGCTGCCAACCAGTTGTAATAAAAGCCGAACACGAGAAATTGAGCTATTGAATTTTGGATTTTAAATTAATAAAAGGAGTTCATGAATTTGGAATTAAAATGTCGAAATTGGTAGAATTTAAATCGCTGCCACCAGATTATTTTTAATTAGAATAATCAAACTAATTTTAGAAAAGAATTGATTAAAAGGGGTAAACAAAACAATAATAAGAAAACTTAACAATAAATTATATTAAAATGAAATAGAATTTACAAATTAAAAGTTAAAAACTACTAATAAATAATTATAGGTTACATATGAGGATAAAACTTAAACTTACTTACAAAATATTATTTACACGAGTCATGATTGACTCTTCTTCACTCGCTGACTCTCTAACTGTGACTCTCCAACTCTAGTCCATCTCCAACTCCAACTCTAACTGTCTTTTATCTTACAAATTAGCTTATTTAAAGGTCGGGCATACCCCCTCTAAGAGGCGGAATAAACTGACTTAGGTATGGAGAAAGTGACAACTAGAACTTTCCAAAATTGAAGGTTTTCTTCGAAAAGCCCAGTGTCAACTTTCTTATTTTGCTAAAAGTACTCTAATCGGAATTTGAAAACTGTTACTTTCACAAATAATGCATTTTTAATAGCCAATGGAAATTTTGGAACAATATTACCTAAGTCAATTTATTCACTCTTTTAAAACTAATAAATAATTTAATTTTTAAAATTATTGACATCGGTAAAACATTTTGTTACACAAGCACGGCGCACAAATAAGAATAAACTTGAATATCTAGGATTAGGACTCTTATATATTTTTGAATAATAAGATTGGAATATTTAGAATACTTAAAAATTTAATTTAAACTAAAATTTAAAAAAAATCATATTTAAATAAAAAAATCGATTTTTTTTTTAAAATCATGATTTTTATCCACAATGATTATGATCATACTTCAATGAATGCTTTGTGCATGCGTAATCAAAGTATCTTCTAGGTTGTCAAATATCACTATAAATCTTCCTTTGTATAATTTAGAAATACATATATTCATTCACAAAATAGTTAACTAATCCGGGTTAGTGGCTAAACCATTTTATGAGTTTGGGTGTTAGAAAACTTCTTTTTTCGACAAAATTTTATGAAATAAAAAAATTATAAAAAACACTAAACTCCCCCAATGTTCAATGTGTGTTATTTTACGCAAGCATAAGTATATGCATCACATTTTCTTGTAATTCTCACTTTTATTGTGATGGGATGGAATCCATACCACAGAATAGTTACATACAGAAGCGACACTCCGTGTCGGTACCTTTCATGTTACCCTATTCGGGCGCATTGTGCAGACCTTTAAATTTGTTCCCTTCCCCTATCTCTCTCTAAGATGTGAGGAAAGTTTCAGATTTTAAACAATGAGCCCTTTAAATTTGTTCACATTCCCCATCTCTCTCTAATTTTCGTTTCTGTCTTACTGCCGCTTCTGTATAAACCTATTCTGTGTCCATACTATGCGCATACATTTATTTTTATTTATAAAGGCTGCGTGAATGCTTCATTTAACTAAAGGTAAATTAAAAATTAATCTATAAAAAATTAAATATAATTGTAAATTTAAATTTACATTATTTACACATTTAAGGATATAAAAATACATATCAAAAGAAACTAAATAATAAATGATCATAATAAAAATTCGACTTAGAGAAGAATTTGAGTTAGAAACGTTTCACTGCATTTAAAGAAAGTTAATATTTAAATAAAATATGTACTTAATGAATGTTGTTTCTTCTAGCTACACCACTACAAGATGTGTGAAATACGAGCAGAATATGAACGCCCCGAAAGTTTGGCAATGGTTTGATGTGCCCGCCTTCTAAATATTTTATTACTGTCCTGGATTGCAACAGATAATGTTAAATATGCTCTAAATATTGTTATGTAAGAATATAATAAAAACTAATCTATATTGCTTTTTGTTTATATTCTAAGGTCAGGACTACACGAATATTAAGTGTAATTAAAATTAAATAAATAATTAGAGTATAAATACGGTATTGTTTTTCCCCATATCAGTAATTATCACGAAAAGGTAATATATACTATTTTTGCAAGATAGTAAATTTTATCAACTTTCTGCCAATTCAAAATAATATATGTCTACATTTTATAGCAAGCAAGAGGCAGATAAACACAAATAAAAGTTTTTTGTTATTACACAACATGTTTGTCAAGTGTAGTGTGTGCATTTTGGTGGTCGTTTGCATCAAGTACGGAAATTCTGCAACCCTAACACAGAGGTTATCACATTTCATTTTTCCAGGTTAGTTATTTTGATTCTAGATTGCAATATGTGACTCTTGCCTTCGAGAATGAAAAAATATTCGAGAAAACTATCTTCCAAAATTAGTAATCATTGAAAAAGAAAATTTTGACGTTTATCAAATCAGATATAATTTGACAGTTGACAGTAGAAATTAAACAATGTGTTAGATAGACTTGTCTATTGGGACCGGGCAAGTTAGTATGTGGCGCCGCGAAGTGGTAAATTTAGGAAAAAATTTTGGACCTCGACAACCTATTTCGCTTGTGTTAACCGAGGTTTCAACTTATTATTATAATTTTTATTGTTTTTCTCATTCTTTATGCAATTTTTTACAATAATTTAAATGTCCAACTCCAAAATTTACGGTATCTGTCAGCTGTCAAGGTCCAAAATTAATGCGATTTTTCCCGATGTTGAGCGCTTGCGTCGTAACAGCAACTGACACCAATGACATGACCGGTCCCATTGTATTTTGGTCAAACATAGAAGGATGGATATATTATTTCCGTCTCTTTTTGGAGGCGGAAGTATGAATTAAATGTCAAATTTAAAACCAATAATGACATATCTCATATTGTACACAATTATCAAAACGTTTTGAACATACTCTGAAAGAATTATGAATTTCGGAAACCTAAAACGGGAAAATTTGTAACTTCAAAAATGACTACTTTAAAATTGAAATAGTACAAGTATTTATAATACTTACACATGAAATGATAATTTTGATTCTTTCGTACATGTACTGGAACAAACAATGCAATTGTTAATCATTTTCATAGAATAATTTCTGACATACAGGATACAGGGATTTAACATGTGAATTCATATTTTCGTAATTTCCTGCTTCCCTAATTATTTTAAGTAAAAATGCTTTAAATAAAAGATGTACAGCATAAAATTCTGCATATGAATCAATAAACAAAATTAATTTTACATGGCTTGTAAGCTCAGAAATGACGTAATTCACTTCTAAAGTAGCAGTAGCCATGAAATGAAACAAAAATTATCAAATGTTTAACGGTTTATCTGTCAAGTTAGCTGCATTAGTTTATTTTTATTATTATTTGAAATCTTAAAACTTTCAGAACGGTTCAGAACCAGTTCGGAATCAAATTTGCTTTTGAAACACTGCATTATAAGTTCTGAATTTTTAAATCGGCTTATTGAAACAGTAAATTGGCTTTGCGCAAACTCAGTAAAGTTCTGAACGGTTCTGGACTTTTGTTGGAACAAACCTATAGCACAGAATAGTTACATACAGAAGCGACACTCCGTGTCGGCACTTTTCATGTTCCCCTTTTCAGTTCTATGAGATTGAAGCATTGTTTAGACCTTTAAATTTGTGTTCTTCCCCTATCTCTCTCTAAGATGAGGGGGAACTTTCCGATTTTAAACAATGAGCCCTTTAAATTTGTGCACCTTCCCCATCTCTCTCTAATTTTCATTTCTCTGTTTTACTGTCGCTTCTGTATAAACCTATTCTGTGCTTATAGTCCACAGAAGAAATGTAGATCCACAAACAAGATGGAACGTAATTTCCATCTTGTTACTTTTATTTTCAGGAACGAATTGGTGTGGAATAGGAAACATATCAAAGAGCTACGATGATCTGGGCCCAGACCGAGAAGTAGACACGTGTTGCAGAGAACATGACATGTGCCCAAGCGAAATTAACGCTGGCGAAACAAACTATGGACTGGTTAATAATTATTTCATTTCTAGGTATTACTATAATTGTAAATACAGTGATGGCAAGAGAAATAAGACACCAATCATGGGCACCGACTTTTCAAAATATTCTTGGGGGCAATTTTTTTAATAATGACCAAAATCAAAATATAAAATTGCTACAAAAAAATTATCTTGTGCTCAGTTCACCAAATCTGCTTCAGAATGTGCTCTGTTCTCAGTAAGCCGAGAATTAGAGTAAATGTTTTAAAATTATCTAATTCCTGACCCACTGAAACCAAAGCACAATCCAGAGCAGCTAAATCTGTATGGTTTCAACAAACCTAGAATTAGAACAAACACTTCTAAGTGTTCTTATTCCTGACCCAGTGAAACCAGATCACAATCCAGAGCAGCTAAATCTGTTCCAGAATGAGCCCTGATTTCAGTAGGCCAAGAATTACAGCAGATTCTTCTGAGTGCTCTAATTTCTAACCAATTGAAACCAGAGCACAATCCAGAACAGTAAAATGTGCCAAACCACCAGGCGGAGAGGAGGCCCGGAGGCCCACTGCCTCCCCGGCGCCCCGCCGAGCGGGACTGAGTGCTGACGTCTCAGGATCCCCGGTATATCCTGAGACAAACATTATTACCGGTCATATAGATTCCTATTGGCTGATATTTAATCTGTTATTATAACTGTACTAGTAACAATTTTAAAAGAAAAATTTGTATACATAATTACTTTGATGCGAGGATTTCACTGGTAATATTTTAAAGGGAGTAACTAACACTTATTTTAGGGCAGTAATCAATTACTAAACAGTGGAAGGAGGTACAATAATTCTTTAAAATAATAACAATTCATGGCTTTATTACTGATATAAAAAAATGGTATCTTATGGAAAATGTTTCCTTGAGGTCTTGGGGTTATTGCTCCTACGAAAATTTTCCTTGGTGGCAGGAGCCCCGAAACCCCTATGTAGTCGGCGCCCATGACACCCATAGGAAACATTTATGAAGTACGTTTTTCTTTAAACTAAAGTAAAACAAAAAAATGTTGAAATCTTGTTGAATTTTAAAATAAATTAGCAGAATAAATTTGCTTACGGGAGACAATAACTAAGAATACTAAATTTAAAAAAAATTGCAGTAAATACATTAAAGAAAAACTTAATACACCAAAAAGTTAAAATTTCTGTGGATGTTTTTTTCTCATGTCATCATTCTACATTTCTTTCCTATTTGGCATGGCATAATAACGAAAACAATTATGTGTTTGTAATTTGCATTATTTTGTAGACTTCACTGCAGGTGTGATAAAAAATTCTACTACTGTTTGAAAAATTTAACGTCACCTGTTGCGAATTTAATTGGTGTTATCTACTTCAATATTCTAAGCTATCCTTGCTACGCACCAGTTTGTCACGGAAATTACGTGTAAGTAAGAATAATAATTTAAATGAAAAATAATTTTATAATATTTCACATTTTATATCACAACAGTAATAATAGTTATTTTTTATACAAAACGACAAAATAATATTTTATCGACAAGCGGACAGTGTTTACTTATTTCCACCTTCTAAATTGTCACTTTACAGGCTTCTTGGTAGCTAAGTAAATAAACAATTACAGTAACTAACCTGTAAAAATTTACACGGCTAGCCTTGTAAAATTTTACAATGCTTATAAAAAATAATAGAATCTAATAATAGTTATTTATGATACTAGTGTGTGAAGGAATACTTTTAGGCATGAATTACGGAGTTTAAGGCACGAGCGAAAGCGAGTGTCTTAACCGTAATGAGTGCATAAAAGTACTTCACACATGAGTGTCATACAATATTTTATCTACGAACCAATTAGAAAAATAAATAGAATTGTAATAATTTATTATATTTATATAATATGACAGGTAGACAGGTGATGGTAGGTTGCGTTCAGTATACTTCTGAGATGACACCGATGCAATGTCACCAATTTGAGATAAAACTCTTACATAAAATCCAAATACGATAATTTGTACTATATTTTTCTGCGATACTATAGCGTTAGCAGTACTAACCGGTGTTTTACATTACCATTCTTTCAAAAACATGTTTTTCATTTGTTAAAAGAAATGTTATAATAATGAAAGTCCCATTTAATTTACATTGTTCTTTTAGGCATGATTTAGTTTCATTATTAAACGATTTCATTAATGACACACTTCACATGCAATAACTTGCAAAATAATGGAATCATTATAGGGTGAGAGTAGATAAAAGTTTTTTATGCATTTTATTATAAATAATATTACTAACTTAATTTAATTAGGTTTATGTGAGTAATTATACACATTTATAATACATTTTGATTCACTGGCGAAACTCATTTGACAACGTCTAGCTATAAATTGTTCTACCACCGCCAACTACCTTTGATTCCAAAATAGAGTAAATATTTTTTTGAAGAATAAAGTAAATTAATAAAACAAATCACTGGATTATGAGAGCTTGCTCCTTCGTCGCTCGTCTCACAAATCTCAGCTCGCCCTGTAAAGATTTACTTACACCACTAGCCACGTAAATATCTATATGTTGCTGTTAAAATGCTACTTTATCCACTATTTTGAGTTGATAAAATTGTACTTTAACATCTGCTGTAGAAAAAATATATAAACTTGTGTATTTGATGTCTGTCAAAATTTCATAATTTGTATAATTTCAATTTCACCTTTATACCGATCTGTACATTTATAGAAACATACTGTACTTTGTATATATAATTATATATTTCTTTCAGATTACCTTGGGGAGAATGTGTAGAAAAAAGAAGTGACGAAAAAGCACGATATCAATGGTATGATATTCAACCATTTAAGAGATAAGAAATCAATTTTTTTGTTTTATCGCATATTGCAATAAATAATTTTATCTAAACATATATTTCGTTGTTATTTTCCACTACAACTTGTTTTACAAAAAAAAAAATAGAATGCATTATTTCTAATAAATTCATATTTGAAATAAAATAAATGAGAGTGTTAGTTGTTTATTTATAACAAAAAAGTGTATACAGATATGTAACAATAACAATAATTTACATTGTTGTCCTCATCAATTGTTCCTTCCTGAAAAATGGTTGCATTTCAGTTAGTTTTTCCACCGTTTTCTCATGTAATTCTTGGACAGATGGCAAATCACCCCCATAATCAACTGGTAGACATTTCCTAGGAATGTACTTCTCGTAAAAATCATCCATGTTTATATCAGGAGTATGTAAGTGAAGCTAAATTAAAATTATATGAATTAGAAATTTATACAAATACACCGCATAATAATCAAATAATTAATAGTTTATTATTCAATGAGCATGTAATGTGTGCTATTACTCATGAGAATGAAGTTTGCCAACACGAGCGAAAGCGAGTAATGTAAATCATTCGAATGTGTAATAGACATTACATGCGAATAGAATACTATACTTTATCCACAACTATAACAGGAAAAATATATGCTTATTATAACCAAATATGTCATCACACTTTGACAGATAAATAACAACTGCTCGCGTCACTGTTTCACAGCACACTTAATGCAAGACAATTATTTCTAGTGTTATTTAGTTACAGTTTAAGCTGTCAAATAAAGTTATTATTCCTAAAACAAAGAAAATTGTACCAATAATTATCTTACAAACCCTTATATTTTATAGAAATATCTGGTAATATGAATGCTTCATTAGCATGGTGATTACAATAATGTGACTTGTTGAATCAAGTATTATGTCAAGAGATAAGCATTCTTGCTTGACAAAAAAGGGGAAGTTAAGTTTTTTATAAAATTAAAATATTTATATAATTAGGGTTAACATCAGACGAATAATAAATTCTAAAAATATAACAAAGGTAAGTAACAATATGAATACACAATTATTAACACTAATTTAGAAGTAATTATTATTAATAAAGACTTAAACACTACGAACATTTATTTAAACACTTAAAAATTACTCAATATTACTTCAACAATATATTTATATCACCAACTATTTATTTATATCACCAGCTATTCATTTATATCACGAACTATTCATGTATATCACTTTACATATCGCTGACATGCACTGACCGACGTTGACTTTCTTCAGTGACTCTCCGCATACTCTGACCGATACTGTCGTCTTGAGCCGCCAGATGCGACCCTTTAATACCTGCGGACAGCTAATCTTGAACATTCAAGAACCTTCTGGACTCTATAATATTCCCGAACAATAGCGACCTCGTTCCTATCCCACTTGACCTTTAACGCGACTATCTGCTCAGACAGGTCAGCCGTGATAACTCATCTACGGTGAGTCTCGCTCGTTACAGTACACTGTTCCATGAGTTGGAACAATACGTCGTATAAAACGAGTATAACATATTATTTTTTATATTTTGTTTCATTTATTTTATAAAAAAAAATAATTAAGTGTAATTTAGGAATTTATGTAAAATATGATAACCCTATTAAATGAAGTTATATATTTAGAACTGTCATAATTCATACATAATATTGAGAAAAAAATTTCAATTTTGTTAAGACTTACGAAATTTTTATATTCTTTTAAAATAGGACAAGCAAGTATACATTGCTGTCAATCAAATGTGTTGTAACCATGGATATGATAAAACCCATGTTTCACGTTAAAAAATACTCACGGTATAAACATAATTATGCAGATCGGTAGAAAATTAAAAAATCTTTATATTTAATAATAACGTAATTTGGTAATTAGTAATGATATTACTAATTACTATTCTTTGAAAAAACTATTTAAAGCTTCAAATAAAGTACTACTTCCGATTAACCAAGTGTAGTCAAAATCTAATCAGTTCATCATATTTGAATATAAGTCTTAAATTATTATATTTTTTACATTTATCATATTGAAGTTATCGTGGACAAAAAATCGTCACAGACACACACACGGACATACAGACATCATGGTAAAAATAGCAAAATCGTATTCTATAGACCTTAATTCGAGCTTATATCTGACCAAAAAAAGTGATATTCTATATTATATATCAACCAAAGATGCCTGGATTTCTTAAAAAAAATAATTTCTAAAATAATACGTCAGAAGTTCACGAAGAAGGTGTCGTCTATCTTATTGCTTTAATATACGACCTACGTTCAAAAAGTCAGGTCGCACTACCCCTTCTATGCAAGCTCAAAACATAACTCACTTTTGTGATAAAAATATTTCACATGTAATTTTAATCACTATAAAACATACAAAGATATTTTTACTCTGAATGGCGCATGCTATTTTTTCTTCAATTTTAGATATTTCAATAGTTATTTATGGTACAAGTGTTACATTACAAATAAGTTATTCATTACATACATTATCCAACACCTTTTAATCATGGATATTAAAATGTATAATTAATAGTTTTTTTGACAGTTGACATTTCAAAATGACACAATAGAGAGGTTTTATATTTTATTTATCTAAAAACAGCATAGTTATAGCGCTATAATTACACGGTGTTGGATAAAAAATTATTTACTACTTGATGTTCAATTTATAGGTTATCATTTTAAATTTGTCAGTTGTTGACATTTTTATAGTGACATTTAGGACGATATTACAGGTTTCTATTGTATTATTGACTGATTCTACATAGTTCCCATAGATAATTATTTATTTTACTTCTACTCTGGCAGGGTAGAAATTATATTTCTACCCAGTGAATCTAGTTACAAAAGATGTTACTTGTATGACATTTGAAGAAAAAAATTTTTTTTTTTATTTCATATTGCAATAAATCATTTTATCTAAACGTATTTTTAGTTTATATTTTCTGATGCAAATTATTCCACAAAAAAAAGCAAATGCATTATTTCTAATAAATTAATATTTGAAACAAAATAAATGAGTGTTTATTTGTTTATTTATAACAAAAACGTGTATACAGATATATAACAATAACAATAATTTACATTGTAGTCCTCATAATTTGTTCCTTCTTGAAAAATGGTTGCATTTCAGTTAGTTTTTCCACCGTTTTCTTCTGTAATTCTTCGACAGAAGGTAAATCACCCCCATAATCAACTGGTAGACATTTTTTAGGAATGTACTTCTCGTAAAAATAATCCATGTTTACGCCAGAAGTGTGCATGTGAAGCTAATTTAAATAACAATTATTAATTTATAGAAATACACCACATAATAATCAAATAAATATGCTTTTTAACAAAATAAGTTGATTACACCGTTGATTGAAAAATATATAGATAGGCAAGCCTGTATGTTTTTGCGTACCGCTGTTTTGGAATCTGATTCGACAGAGCCATCTCGTTCGTGATTCCATGAATTAAACAGACAAAGAAATCAGATAAATAAAGATGTTTTACATATTTACTGAACTTTTTGGTATCTATTAAAAGGGTTCTTTAATAATTCATTGGTATATTTTAAAATAGAACTAATTTGTATTATTAATTATTTGACGTTTGCTATTTTTTTTATAATATTTGACAGAAACGCCTGATATTAACCCAAATGCAACCAGACACACAATTATGTAGGTGAAACGAATTTTTCTCATAAGCTTGCCTATCTATATATTTTTCAATCAACGATTACACTTACATGTTTGCGTAAGTCAGGATTCATAAAAGGGGTGATAATTTTTAAAACTTTATCAAAAAACCAGACTACATTCATAACATGAATATCACAAAGACGTAAAATTAGAGCTTCTTGCGTATAATGAAAGAATTTTTTGATAGCACCCATTTTAATTCGAGTTAAATGGCGAAGACCTACTCCTCGCATGTCAAATAAAGTTATTATTCCTAAAACACACAAAATTGTACTAATAACTATCTTAAAAACCTGTATACTTTTTGAAATAGCTGATTTTGGTTATATGAATTCTATATTAGCAGTGTATATTGTGTTATAGTTGGTGATTATAAGAATGACTTGTTGAATCAAGTATCAAGTATTAGACAAAAAATAATCGTTATGTACCTAGTCATTTTCTTATCACAAATTATGCTACTAGAAATTATATGAATGCTTTACTTGCAAAGTATTAGCTGGTGATTATATGACTGTGACTTGTCAGACTTGTCGAATCAAGTATTAGACAAGAGATAATCAACGTGTAAAGTTAGTTTCCACGAGTTGATCCTCATGTCATCAATAAGAGTCACATGATTACAATTGGCGACGTGACGATCAACACGTGGAAACAGACTGTAGATTTGTTAATGAGATCTTGCAAAATAAAAATTAAATTAACCTTTTTTTGATTAAATCGAACCTACAAAGTCTATTTTTTTACATTTTATGTTATATAAAGCCATGTTGTGACTTGTGACGTCAATATGTTTGCTTGGAATTGTTTGATTGTACAAAAAAATTTGAAAAGAAAAAACATGTAACTAAAATTTGAGATTTAATGTCTACATAAATGAATTATATATATATATATATATATATATATATATATATATAACAATAATAATAATAATAATATAACACATATTTTTTTAATTATTGAAATATGTTTCGTGTGAAGTAATCCACGCATAGATGACATATCTCCAGCGATCTTTACTCTTTCTAGATAGAGAGGGTAGTGATCACTGAGGATCCCAAACTTTGTGGTTAGGCGCGTATGAAAGTTTGTAAAGTAGAGTAGTGGAGAGTCTGTGATTTAAAGCATTGTAAGGCATTTGTGTGGCTTTATATTTGCAGAAGAATATTCAATTCGTCAGTTTGTAAGTTCATAACATTGGCCCGTATTCAGCTCCTGTCTCTAATGTTAAAGAAACTTAATTTAGTTGCTTTTAGACGCTTCTCTAAGATTTCATATTCACCTGTCATGATTTGGTATAATGAAGCATATTTTTTAGTTAGTTACTGAGAGGTGACAGGAAGCGTCTTTAAATTCTTGTTTAATCATAAAAATGGCAGAATTTGTGCATGATATTGATAACATAGTAAATATTCGGGAATTATTTGGTTTTAAAATAAGCAAATAAGAAATATATGTTGTCAAACGTAGTTTAGAAAAAGACCATATTTTGTTAAAGATAGTTTAGAGACGGTTCCTGTATAAATAAAGCTTAAAGGAGATAAAGACAAGAGCTGAATACGGACCATTATATTTGACGTTTGAAACGAAGTGAAGTTGGTAAGAACCCTGATAAGTCACATGATGAGGGGTGAAGTGGGGTAATGGGGAAGTTTAGCGATTTATTTTTTATTTTTTTATTTTATCAAGATTGCCCTCAAAAGTGATATTCTACACTTTATTTTACCCAAAGATGCCTAGATTTCTTAAAAAATTAAATTTTATACAAAAATGACGTCAGAGTGGCTCGCGGAGAACGTATCGTCTATCTTAAGCAGCGCGCGCTGGGTTCCCATGGCAACAGAGAAGCGTGTGGTGTAATGCGTCAAAATACAACCTACGTTCAAAAAGTCAAGTCTCACCATCCCTTCTGCGCAAGTGCATAACTTACTTGTGACGTCAGTGTGGCTCGACGATAAATTATTAATTATAAATAATTGGCAACATAATTTTAACTTTCAATTACATTTTAAGTTATAATTATTCATATACTTACGAATAAAAAATATTTCACAAGTAATTTCAACCACGCTAAACTTCCCCAGTCAGTCACGTGTTCATGGATATCATTTTGAATAGGGCACGAGAGCAGTACCGTCGACCTGTACCGACTCATTCTCATCTCATTTCACACTATTGTATGATTGTCTCAGTTCACACTATTCCAGGCGGAAGAGAAAAAGTGGCGGAAATATAAAACGACGAATGGAATGAATACAAAACCCGCCAATGCCGTCGTTTTAAATTTCCGCCACTTTTTCTCTTCCGCCTGGATTGGTGTGAAATAAGGCAATCATGGAATGGTGTAAAATGAAACAACCATAGATGGTAAGAAATGAGATAAGATGGACAAGATCAACATTCGAAAACATATTTTATTAATAAATTTTAAATGATTTATTAAACGTAAAATAGTACAACAATGTCAGTGACCATTAAATCAAGCTTTCAATGTATAAATACAACTTGTTTTCGCTGGAAGAGTATATTTTGAGAGACGATTGGGTAAAGTCGACGGTGCTGCTCTCGTGCCCTATAGCAGTTTTTTCACTATGAAAAATTGATTCTATTGATTTAAGCTAAAAATAAAAATATATACTGTCGTACTATCAGCCGTTGAGATATTTTTTAAATTTATTAAATGAAAATATATTCTACTATCTGCCTGGTTTACCTGTTGGCGGGTCGTCATGTACAGCTGCATCTATAGTCATGAAAAGAACTTTCATAGCGACTTCCATATGATACTGAGAAGGATCGAAATCAACCAGACGGTGACAAATTATTACATGTCCTTCTTTAGTCCGTTCTGGAAATACACAAAAGTTTCTGCAAGATAATACATTTGTTATTGACATTAAAATATAGACTCTTTAGGGGCGTATACATTTTATCCTCCACACATGTTATATTGCTCGACATTGTATCTTTCAAACATTTAATCTTGCACCTTTTATCGTGCACACTTTTAATCCGCGAAGAAAAGTTATCTTTATCTAGCTATTTTTCACACATTTTTTCTTCGCCAACGTGTGATCTTTAAAACATTGTAATTGTACCTGCCATTCATTTTATTGCCCATGCAATTAAAATACTTATAATTAGATGAAATATCCAGTACTATTTTTTTTCTGAAGATAAAATATGTAAAAGATAAAATGAGTGGAAAATAAACTGTATGGATGATAAAATGATTTGGAAAATAAAATGTGTGTAATATAGCTTTTTTCATGGATTAAAAGTGTGCCCGATAAAAGGTATGCAAGATTGAAAATGTGCAAGGTACAATGTCAAGCAATATAACATGTTTGGAGGATAAAATGTATACGCCTCACTCTTTAAACATTTCAATCCAATTCAAGACAAATTTGAAATTGAAACTATCTGTATTGAACATTTTTAAAATTGTAATTGCAACAAAACCAATCGCCATTATCGAACGTAAACGTTATACGACAAAAATTACAATAAATTAATTATTTTTTTTTATCATCAAGGTTGTTACTTGTATATTTTATAATAAATTTTTCAAATACTCCACTATCTTTTCTTGATTATTTCACATACGTCATTTTCACCCAATCAGAATGCTATAGTCTTTTTCACGAAAATGTGATCGTACGTCATACCTAGTAATAAAATTGTAGCCAAAACAGCAATGTTACTATCCCTAGCATATAACCAGTAAAATACACGGAACTTAGTGTCTTTACTAATAAATGGTTGGTAATCCTGTACAACGTTGCCATTCTCCAAATGTCAAAAAATAATATTATTTTTGAAAAATGTCAAAAAATCGAGCATAAAATTTAGGAAGTTGTGCACAGAATATGGTGAATTCTGTAATAAGGTATTTCGAACAAGAACGTTACAAACGAAGATACAGAAGGGGATGCTGAATAAATTTAATTTATTTTATGAAAATAATTCACAATATGATATGTACACACATGGTATACTATGCAACCATCAACACATGAATGTACCCTACAAATACTTGGCAACGTTGTATCAGGCAACATTATGACGTACGATCACATTTTCGTGAAAAAGACTATACATTTGATTCTTCTATTAGTTTTTTACACCCAGATTCATAAAAAAACATATTACCCACTAACTCAGATTATATATACCCCTTGATAACATGAAATGTCAAATTAACTCCAGTTACAATTCATAAAAAGAAAAAGAAACGTTAAAGTTAATCGTTTTTATTTTATAATGTATTAACTATTTTCTTTCTGTTTCTTGTAACACGAATTTAATAAAAATTGATTATAACTATACTTCAATGAATTTACAGATGTGTGTAATCAAAATATCACCACAAATCATGTACAAATATTGCTCTTTGAAACTAATAATGTAATTAATTTTTTGACATTTTAGGATGTTAATAAGGGGTAGGTATAACTAATCCGGGTTAGTGGCTAATCCTTTTTTAAAATCTTGGTGTTAGTGATTATTACACAACGTCATTTTTACCCAATCAGAATGCTTCATTTAATGGCCATAGATAGTTTTTCAGTGAAGAAATTTGATAAAACCACATTATCATATTCACCGTTACATTTTGCTGATATCAAAAATTTTATGTTTGAACTGTTGTTATTCGTGAAATAATCAAGCAAACATAATTCGTGCTATGAATTTAGGAGCTAAAATTTACTCATTCTTGCGAAGTAACGACAACTCGGGTTAAAAATGACTCTTAAATCATTCCAATTCCGCTGTTGTGATCTAAATATTATTTTTGATAATCGTTTTTCTGTTACTACGCAACAACTGTTCGTAATTTTTTCGGAATGCTTCATTTAATGGAAATATGCAGTATTTTAGTGATAAAATTTGATAAACCCACTGTAGCTATCGCCATGGTTATAATTTGTTGATATGTAAATTGTATGTTTGAATTTAATTTGTAAATTTACTCAATTTTTTTTATCTGTAGTACGCAACAACTACTTTTTTCCAATAATTTGATGGCACTTGTTATATTACTCATGAAAAAATTTAATAACACCACAGAATCATCGTCATTGTTGCATTTAAGTCAACCTTTAAATATAGTGTTTTAAGCACAGTGGCGTACAGTAAGGGTAAGCAGGGTAAGCTCTGCTTACCAATGAATTATGTGAAATAGTACTATTTAATTTCCTCTTTTTTAATATAAGCCAATAAATATAAAATTATTTTCTGCAGAATCAAATTTCTTTCCTTTTTATTTGTATTAAATGTAAAAGAAAGTGTACATTTGAAGATCGCATGAAAGTGAGCCAAGGTAGACAGAAATAACTCTGTTTCAGCCAGTGCTGAAGTAGGATTCCAAAGATATTGTATTCGACACGTTAGTAGATAGACCGAAACCATTCGTTAAGCTTTGCTATAAGCAGAAAAATCTCTGCTTGCTTAGGACAAAGACAACGGCAAGAAAAAGTATTAGGTATCAACATTATATTATACGAACTGGGAGCAATAAAACAAGATAATGTGTGAAATTCTTAGATTGTATCAGACACATCTAAAAAATGTATTTAGAGTCAAATGGAACGTATAGTAATTTTTTCCATGAAAATAATATGGGAATGTTAACTTTCGAGGTTCCATTTAGCAGGAAAAAACTGCAGAAAATCGAAGTGAGCCTTGTTATTGATCTTTATGATGAGTTGCTCAAGTTTGAAAAAAATATGCGAAAAAATTTAATATTTATCTAGAAGAGGAAAGCATGCAAATATTACTTAAAAAATAATGTAAACTGTCGAAAAAATAAAAAAAAATATCATGATAAGACCCAAGACGGTAAGGTAGAATACAGTGGCAATTCGTCTTGCGATAAGTTTTTTTTATTAGTCTGTAATAAAACTACGAGATAATACTTAAAATGAACAATCTTTAATTGAAAGTCACCCCCGAAAAAAATATCTGGGTGCGCCTCTAATATCAGCGTATGGGGGCTTTCAAACAAGTGGTCACAATTTCGACGTTATAATCATCTTGTCTTCATAATATGTATCGTTATAAACGGATTTTACTGTTGTATTTTATTGTTTCTTTAAATTTTTACTTATTCTTTATGTTTATTTTTTCATAACAAATGCTATTTTGTAAGACACGATTACTTTATCGTTTAAAAAAAACCATATCTGATTTTTTTATTAAAAAAAAATTGGTATTTTACGCAATCTTATGTCTAAACCAGGGCATGTAACCGGTTAAAAAAACCGGTTAATAAAAACCGGTATCCGATATTTTCAACGAAAATTGCGAACTTTAACCGTAATTTTAACCGATATTTTACAGGCCGAAAATACCGGTAACCGTTAACCAAAAAATAAATAAACCGGTTTTAACGAACATTAACCTTTATTTAATATCATTTAGCGAGAAAAAAAAAATTTTTTTATATCTGTGTTTTCTATTTGTATTTGAACATGAGTCATGACAGTTTTTACAATTAACATTTTATTGGAGAGTCATAAATGTAGGTAGTCTCTTTGGCCGTTAAGGTTACTTAAAAAGTCCCAAATAAATACAGCCTTTGTCAACACAGGCAAGTTTAAAATTGAAAAGTGACCTGCGTTGTTCTGAAGATATTACGGGAATTTTTGTGAATGTTCATTAATTAAATTGCTTTTTTTTAATTGTTATATTTTTCTCAGATGGTATTTTTTTATTATTTTTTTAAATTAATTATTCTGTAATTTTTTTTAATCAAATTTTTATAATTAATTTCTTTTAATTAATTTAATTATTTTTTAACCGATATATTAACCGGTTTAAACCGGTTTCTAATTTTCAAAAACCGGTTTTCGAACTAAAACCGTTATTATTATAACGTTCTCTATAAGGGTTAACCGTTAACCAGTATTTTTTTCGGTTACATGCCCTGGTCTAAACAAAGACTTATTTTTATTTTGACTTTTAATGAAAATCAAAATTTAAAAATAAACAAATAACAATAATTTCCATGTTAATTTAATTCATATATTCCCCTTTTCTTTCATTACAAGAAAGAAAACAGAAGAATTAAACTTATTTTCAAATTGAATGAAGTTGTTTTCTTGTTGATTTAAAAAATAAAGACTAAGTTTGCGTTTATTTTTTGTGCTTACCCAAACATAAAACTCACCGCACGCCACTGCTTAAACAGTAAAAATGTGCAGAAATTTTACTTCAACCATTGACTTCACTACCGTTGGATCAATTAAATTGAAATTCAAAGTGATTCAAAAACTAAAATTTAAACTGCACGTTTCCACGGATATTTAACTTTATGTTTGAAGTATGTCAAATATCGAACAAAATACTTACAAAATCTTTAATTGATGTTGAATATCTGCTCTGGTTATTTCTCTATCATTAAATAATTCAGGTCCATCTCGTCTAGCTTGATAGTAAGCCTTTGCACATTTCTTAGTGCCTTCAAAGTCTCCTTGACAGGCTAGGAAAAACAACGCCAGTGTTTCGTCTGGGTAATTTGGCAGCTGTTGAGTGTGAAGCCAGTCACGAATTTTAGTGACATCTTCGAACGTAATGCGCCCTTGTTTAACCAAATCCGCTACAGTAAAACCGTATGACTCCATTTAATAATTTGCTTGTTGACGGTAGAATAGTATACGTTGGACTAGTGCTCTGTATGTAATTAAAAATTCAATGAATACGAAATAGAGTGAATATGTATGGAAATGTAACCTTAGCCGTAGTAGGTATATAGAAATTTGACGTCAGCAAGTTTATTGAAATATTTATAGCATTTTAATGCAATATTCCTTCATAATGCAAATGTAGGACACAAATTAAATTTGCAAATGTGCATGCTATACAGAGTGTCCAGACTTTAGCGGCCATTATTGGGATCTCAGAAACAGTGGCGTAACTAGTAGTGTTTCAAGATTTCTTGTCTTGTTTTGTTATTTCTTGTCTTGTCTCCAAAAACAAGACAAGAAATTTAAGTATATCTATATAAAAATCTTGTCTTGATCGTCATTTTCTTGCTTATTTCTTGTCTTGCAGGTTATAACGTCAGGGATTCCCTTTTTGCAAATGAATATATAATTTCTTTATATCACATGTAATATTTTTTGTTTAGATAATATCAATGTCAATTATCAAATACAAATGTATATATCTTATAACAGAATTATTATTATTAAAGCTGTACTACTTTAAGTATTTTTTAGCATAACTGGAATATATCTATACAACCAAAACAGTTTTTTTCAAAGTTCTCTGATTATAAGAAATCTTTTTGTGCCTTAACTCTTGATTATACAATTTCGAAGAATAATTATATTATTGAGCCAATAATAATTATTATTACATTACATTCGCATAATGAAAAAAATTATGTCTCCATTTTTTCTACATTTACATATTTTTGTACTTTTAGGTAAATAAAATATGTATGTTAATGTTACTACATTTAAAAATATAAATTTCATTATTTTCCTAAACAATAACATATATTTATAGATAGATTCTTATAATAAATATAGATTTCAAATTAAAAAAAACCGCAAGAGTACAATTATTGAAGATAATCTTGCTATTCTTGCACTTTTCTTGCAAGACAATTTCTTGCCTTGTCATAACTAGAATTCATTGGCTCCCCCGCAAGAATATACTTGAGGCCCTCCTCTTGTCGAAATAAAAAACATTCGATTTTAAATTTAATAAAAAAAATAAAAAATTTAAAGCAAATTTGTACTTTATTATTAAATTATTTGTGATACTGTTAATATCATTTTTATGAAAATCGAAATTGAATATTAATTTTTCGAGCTTTCATATTCATAAAATCAGCAATTATCACTTTTAAATCAAATGTATGGATACGTTTTATAACTAACAACGCTAAAGATTAAATTAAATATTTAATTATTTTACATATTCTGTAACATCGCTCAGTGGTAGTTACAGTCACAGGAGAGACAAAAAATAAATTGTTCGTAATATTTAATAGTATTCATTATTTGTAGTTCACAAGAAAATATTTCATAAAAAATTTGAGAAGAGTTATTGTAACGTCAACATGGTAGAATCGTGAAAAAAGAGAGATAGGCGTGGAACCACAGAATATTTGTATACGCAGAAGCGGTTCCATGATCTTAGGCACGGAAAATATGCAAGCATATTTTCTGTGATTGTGTGACTCTCTTGTTAGGTGATTCACGCCCGTAATTTAAATTTTTGTTTGAATGATAAACTAATTTTTAGAATGTAAAAATACTAAAATTATAAATTTATCAATATAATAAAAGCAAATTAGATGAAATAAATAGGTACATAATTATATTTTGTAAACATTTTATTTTGCAAGTTCATAAATAAGCACAATTTTCTATTTCTTTATATTTGATTAGATTTAAAATTCATATTACTTATTTCATAGCATAAAATATTCTGTGTCTTATACGTGTAAACAATATCCTACACATTTAATTAATACAAATCAGTTTATCAATATTTATATAAAAAGTATTTTCTATACAAAGTATATAATTATAAAAATATCCATGTGTCTTTTTAAAACTTACAAACTCATTATTCTCCAAATTATGATTTTTATAATATATAAATATGTTGTCTAATTCGAAATTTTGTTGAAAGAACGTCTCACAAGCTTCACATTTGTGTATTTTTAAACAATTATTTAACAAGTACAATTTTGAATCAGCCAGTATCATCGTATACATAGACGTCGTCAAAGTGTGGAAAGCTAATACAGCTTCTTCCACTTTAGCGTATGTGAAATATAATAATTTATTTTTGATAATTATTTTTCCTAACTTTCATCAAAGTGATAAAATATTCGTTGCTTCTTAGAAATCGTTTTCTGTATTTTTATATTTTTATTATTGTCCCCTTATTGAAAATTCTCTAGGTGCGTTAATGATTGACAACAAAATTTTGACTAACAATTCAATTAGGAGTTTAATATGCTTCTCATCGAAATAAGGAGATTACTTTAGAAAAATATTTTCAATAGTTATACAACAAGAGGTTCGAAAATAATCGAATATACAGTTGAGGACGAGATGTGTTGCCTTGGAAACACAACGACACCGTAGGTGGAGTTGTGTTTTAAAGGTAACACATCGAGTCCGCAAACTGTATATTCATATTATTTTCGAAGCTCGAGTTGTATATATTAAGACTATACAACGAATAAATCAACTATATTAAACAAATTATTTACTTGTCAATGTCAATGTCAAAAACTGTAATTGTTTATATTCACGGATGATACGATTAAATATGATTCAACTGTTTCCGGAACACCATTAGTGGTGTTCCGCGAAAACACGACTTAGCAACATAAATAACCGATGTTATACATTGTAACTAAGAAAAATTCAACTATCTGATTGGTCCATTTTCCGATGAGTTGTATAGTCAGAGTTATGCAGAAAGGGTACAAGAATTTTGGGCGAATATTGAATTGAAATGTTAAAAAATTGTTTGAAACAATAGTTTTTCGATTTTTTTCCAAAGCACACTTGACCAAAATGAATAAAATTAATAATCTTCTAATTTCTTAGTTTATTTTCACTTTAATGTATTTGTGTTTCATATCATTGGAAAGAGAAAAAAATCTGTATTTAACAGTAGTAAAGACAATTTTGAGCCCCATATGAAAATTAAAAGTTAGTACAAATTTCTCTAAAAATGTTGGAGCTACAAAAATTTTGAGGACTGCAGTGAATTCTCTGTAAAAAGTGTATGTAGAATGTGCAAACTAGAAACTTGTATGAATTGAAACAAGAAACTTATAAGTCAAAAATCAATATTTTGCTTATATCTAGTGACCTATACGTTTTTTCGGGAAAACAAATACATGATTAACATGGCCAACTAATGCGGCAACTTTGCCCCTATGTAACAGACTTCGTATTTTTTACGGTTTTCGAGATCCCAATGGTTAGCCTCTTAAAACGAATATCCTGTATATTAAAAATTAAATAGAATTACAAATATTATGTTACAAATTTAGAAAATACGATATACAAAATAAAAAAAAAAATAAAAAAATACATTTAAACTTACTTACAATTAATATTTACAACGTGAACCATGATTGACTCTTATTCTAACCTACTCTGATTGACTAGTCTTACTAATTTTCAAAGATTACATCAGGCGACACACCCCCTTACAACATTTATCCCCGGTTTTTGATTCTCTCAATCTAACTGGTCATCTTCTCCATGGGCGGGTAAACAACCAACCATGCACCAAAACTCTCTAAGAGGGTGTATTGGACACCCTAAGATTCCACAAAAAAAGAGAAAGCTACTATTCTACCAAGAAATCAGAAAACGGTTTCTTGACAAACTTGGTTTATGGCCGTCCCAAGTAAACTTTCAAAAGAAATGTAACAATAAACTTAAGCCCAAACGAAATTTTGAAATTCTGTATAACTTTGAAATATTTATTAGCCGAACGAATTTTGAAACTAGTCTACAGCGAAGATAAATAAAAAAAAATATGTATTATTTATGTAATTGGCTCAGGCGTTTTATTTCAAAACTATAAAAAATATTACAGAGTTTTTTTGATAAAAAATGTGGAAAGAGCCCATTGATAGTCACGTGATCGGCAATTTTCTTTAATGACATCAAAACTACAGTTCTATGAAAAAACTTTGACATTTAAATAGATGAGTGTGCAATTTTTTTTTATATCTTTTAATTGAATAATTTTATTAAATTCAACAACACAATAAAACTTTTCTTAATAATGTCATAAGGAAACACAAGTAATAAAGGCGCTAGAAACAAATAAAGAACTTGAGGATATTTGAAGCATTGACAAAACAATAAATAATAACAATACACGCTTATGACCGTACATGCTAATACAGCTAATACTTATTTCCACGCAATAAAATTTGAGAACTACGTATGTCACGTGCCTATCAATTGCTATTGTTTATGGCTGATTAAAATTGATAAATAGTTTAACCCAAATTTTAACTACCTGGAGAGGGGTGCTCATTCACTATGAAACATTCTAATTCTTTCCTTAATATTAGTTTAAAATCACCCTCCATATAAACCAATGACCGGAATGTTTACAACCTGAAGAAGGGTGCTCACTCACTGTGAAGTACTCTAATTCTTGCCTTAATATAATTAGTGTAAAATCACCCTCCATAAAAACCAGTCACCGTAATGTTTACAGCATGAAGAAGAGTGCTCACTCACTGTGAAGTACGCTCATTCTTGCCCTAATATAATTAGTTTAAAATCACCCTCCGTAAAATCCAGTCACCGTAATGTTTACATGACGAAGAGTGCTCACTCACTGTGAAGTACTCTAATTCTTGCCCTAATATAATTAGTTTAAAATCAGCCTCCGTAAAAACCAGTCACCCTAATTTTTACTACCTGAAAAGAGGTGCTCACTCATGTGAAATACTCTAATTCTTGCCCAAATGTAATTAGATCAAAATCACTGACAGTTACTGTCCCAATTAAGCGTTTAATTATATGTATTGACCCCTCAGAATATTTATTTCCTTTACCATTTCTTGTAAAAAAATCCTTTTATCATAGATTTACCCCTCAGTAGAACTATATACTCATTGGGTAAAACACTATTTTTGAAGGTTTTTTTTCTGTAAAATGTGATTAAATCCTATTGCATTTTATTCGATATTTTAAAAGGATTTTTTTAGTCTTTCGATGTCTATCTATCTGTTCATCCCGGATGTCCTTAGAAAACCAAAAACACATTTTTACATGCAACATTTATATAATATTAATTAAATAATTACTTACCCCTAGGTCCCCGTTTTATGTAGGTCGCACTTTTGTTAATAAAATAAACAATTACAATATTAATATTCCACTATATGGTACACACTCCACATCAGCTTTAACTGCCCAAGAAATAATAAAGTTTGTAAAGAAATCATTATACAAAGTCTAGTACGTCTGCTTAGACAAGATTTGGCTTGTTAATGAACAGTTGATAGATATTACATATTACGTAAAGTCCCCCTTCTATTCATTTGTTAAACACAAACCAACATGGCGACGTCAGCCATTTGCATTTCTTCCTCCGAGAACATCAGACGTGCAAGTAGGTAAGTGATTTTTGTTGACAGTTTTTTGTGACAATTTGATATTAACAAACAGTGATCTGTATCTTTACTCGTATATAATATACAGCATTAGTTATTTGATAATTTAGTGCATGTAAAAATTATATTCTAATTTAATATATTTTACTTTGAATAGTGAACTAATTATAAAAATAATAGGAGTTATTATAATTTTGCAGTACAAAATATGAGAAAGAATAACTTATCAACAAATTAAATATTTTTTTTTAAAACAGCAGCTGTAACTTTCCCAATATCCAGTAATTTTAAATTCAGTTCCTTAGATTTTTTTTATAATCTTTTCCTTTTTCAACGTCCATAAAATTATTTCTATTTCTATGATTCATGAATTGTTGACTTTTTTAAACTTGTACTTACATTATTGTAATATTTTTTTTTTTAACTAAAGTTCTTTCTTAACAATTGAATATAACGTGACACATTAGAAGTAGGTGTGGTGTGTGAATGGATAAGCGAAATTTGATCTGCAAAACAGCCCGGGAAGTTTTGCAGATTGGACTAGCTTTTAGGTATAAGTTAGCTTAGGTTAAGTGGTGTCACGTTATATTCAGATTTTTGCACAGTAGGTATGTGGAATTTATTTTAACTTTTTTATAATTCCATCCAAAATAGTCAACAAGGAATGGTCATACCGAATAATTTATTCACATTTTTTTTTTAATTAGCTGCTGAAATAATTTCCAACTTTAATATTTTTTAACAATATTTAACATTTTTATTCCAATTTCATATACAGGGTGGTGACTCGAACACCCGAACATAGGGATTTAACATGTAAAATCATGTTTTCGTAATTTCCTGTTTTCCTAATTATTTAAAGTAAAAAAGTTTCATGTAACAGTTGTAAAGAATAAATTCTGCATCTGAATCAATAAGCAAAATTAATTTGACATGACTTGTAAGCTCAGAAATTAGGTATGAAAATGGTGTAAATCATCCTTAAAATAGCAGTACCCATGGATTTGACACAAAATAACAAATGTTTAACGGTTTATCTGTCATCTTAGCTGCATTAGTTTATTTTTATTATTATTTATAATTACTGTTTTGTCAAGTTGTACTAAAAATGGAACAACTTTATTTTATTTTTATTTTTTTAATTGAGAAATAATTTATGTAATATTGTTCACTTCAATAGTAATTTTAAATAATAAAAAAATAGACTAACGTAGCTAATTTGTCAGATAAACCATTAAACATTTGTTCATTTTTGTGTGACTTCCATGGCTGCTGCTATTTTTTTTTTATTTACATCATTTTCAAACCTAATTTCTGAGCTTACAAGGCATGTCAAATTAATTTTGCTTATTGATTCAGACTTCTCTACAACCGTTTTTTCACTTAAAATAATTTGGTAAGAAGAAAACTTCTAAATTTACTTCAATTATTTAAGTTATTCTTTCTTACTGTACTGATACAAGAACAAAAGCAAGTATTATAAAAGTTTTTGCGAAAAATAAATATTTGACATAAAGCATGAGCATGAGAATAATTATTTTCTTTTTCAGGAATACACTTGGAAACGACATGTTACTTCATGAAGACTATTTTTGTATTATGAAATTTCCTTAATATTGTAAATGGCACCACATTTTTAGTTTTGTTTTACAAAATAATCCTTTTAATGTAATATGGCAACACATTAGATTTTTAATCTCCCGTATAGATATATTCGTAGGCTAGATAATAATTACAAAATGAAGCTCAGATATATGTATTTATAAGCCTAGATGGCTACTTTCCTTTTCTTCATTAGTTGCATTCTTGCCTTTATGTTGCACCGCTCTTGTTCATCCGGTTTCAGGAAGCGACCTCCATTTATGGGGCGGATTCCCTGGGCTTCTTCTCTGGTATAGCTCGCTTCGGCCACTTGCCCGGTGTGGCTCATTGTATGAAGTTCTGTACTTGGTTGGAAGTGAAATGGGATTTGGGTGAACTTGGGTTGAGTTCTGACTCTTTTGGTGCCCCCTTTGTTCGTTTGACTTCCTGCCCGGCAGGGTTGGTGGGGGGCTGACGGTGCTTAGGTGGTGTTTTTAAGGGTTGGATATGTGTTAATAAAGGTTGAGCGTGTGGTAATGAAGCCTTTCTGGCCAAGAATAGTCTCGGTGACTATGCAACAACACTAGTACTTTCCCTTATTATGTGCAATAGTCTAGATGGCTATTTCCTTTTTTAAATCGAGCTTGTACTAGTGAAGTTTTAGTTTGAATATAGCCTGAATGGCTTTTCAAAATATCACTAGCATTTATTCCCTTATTTTGTTCAGTAGTCTAGATGACTATTTCTTTATTTTTATTGAAATGAGTGTGAGCTAGTGAAGTTATAAAGTTCAAAGACATTTTGGCCGATGTCAGAAACACTAGTATTTATTAATTCCCTGAATATGTACAATAGTCTAGATGGCTATTTCTTAAATTCTATTGACTTGAATGTGAACTAGTGAAAATAAGCAATCCTCCTTAGACATAAGTTTGACAATCCCTAATTATGTGCAATAGTCTAGATGGCTATTTCTTATTTCTATTGAATTAAATGTGAACTTGTAAAAGGCTAGATGATTATACTACGAAATATGAAGCTCTGATAAATGTATTTATAATCGTATATTCCTTTCCCCTTATTATGTGCAATAGTCTAGATGGCTATTTCTTTTTTTTTTTTAATTGAGCTTGTACTAGTGAAGATTTAATTTCAATAATATATTGGCCAATTTAACAAACACTAGTTTTTTATTTATTCCCTTATTATGTACAATAGTCTAGATGGCTATTCCTTAATTTTTTTTTGACTTGATTGTGAACTAGTGAAATATATGATCCACCCAAGTTATAAGTTGAAAATTTTGGCCAATTTGGCTTTTCAACACTAGTATTTATTCCCTAATTATGTGCAATAGTCTAGATGACTATTTCTTTTTATATTTCTATCGCTATATTTATGTACAGCCCATAAGGCTATTTATTTTGACCTCTGATATGATATGGCAACATATACCAATCATTTTTGTTGTTTTTCTACTTAAAAATCCTTTCTTCTGTGGCCTCAAAGGTCCTAAGTCAGTGTCCACCGTGTCTGCAATGGTTTCAAAGTAATTTCATAATTTAACTTTATATAATTGAATAAAACGTGATATGTTACATATAAGGTGTGGTGTGTGAATGGATAAGCGAAATCTCTTTTGCAAAACTGCCCGGGAAGTTTTGCAAATGGGACTAGCTTTAGATATAAGTTAGGTTAGGTTAAGTAGATGTCACGTTTTATTCATTTGTTTTGCTCTTCTTCGCGCACAAACAACTGGGACTGTTGCAGAATATTTTTAATTTCTTAATTTTAGTTTTCAACTCACCCCAAAGAACGAAATAAAAGTCAAGTGTTGTCAAATCATATCCATTTCTCCCCAAAAATACTAATTAATTTTTTCAGGTTAGGTCACAAGAAGCAGCAACTACCAGCGTACTACAATTAGTTTTAAATTTCCTTTAAATTGTATAACTTATCAATCCACCCTTAGTTTTTAAGTTTTCCCATACAGTTTTTGAAGTGTTGCCATACCCTCCCTTAATTTCAAGTAACATTAAAATAGAAAGTGGTGCCATCTCTTCAACTTCAAGAAAAAATACAACATAAAACATTGCTAAACCGTACTAATCAATTTTTTTTAGGACGTCAGTACAAGATTTATGTTGCTCAAAAGAATAAGAACTACAATTTATGAGTCGGAGAGGTATGGAGGTATTTGCTTTTAGTTCAAAGTTGTAGCAAAGTAGAACCATGGTTAAGGGATCGCAGTGCTATAAGAGTAACTGCGTTTAGATTAAAGTACGTCTTTGGTTCCGCAGTGTTATAAGAACCTGCGTTTAGATTAAGTTGCGCCGAGTAGATCTACTCTTAATTTTAAGTTCCCATTTACGAGTACTCGTACCCCTGCCATCTTTAATTTTAAGTTGCGTCCAAATTGGTTGTGAAGTTTCTTAATTTTAAGTTGCGATCCAAGGGTTGCATTTTTTTTAGTTTTAAGTTGCACTAAAGATAATTATGTTTTTATGTTTTTAGGTGATAATTTTTCTTTGTTTTCAGGTGAAAATTATGTTTACTTTTTATTTCAGGTTTTTCATTACAACATTTAATAATAACTTTACTAGTATTACAACCCTTTCATCCCGGGGGTGATAGAATACCGGGATGGCTCTATCCTTCCTTCCTTGCGTGAGTAGACAGGCAGGATCGGGCCCCTGCCCAAGTGGAGAGACCTTGTCGTGGTGGCAGGGCTTAACCATCTTCTATCACTTTTCGTTAATAAATTTTTTTATTTTACATTACCAATATCAACTTTTCATTTCATCAATATTTTTATTGCTAACAAAGAAAAATTGATGGAGGATGGAACCAACGTCTCCACATTAAAAATATTTTTATTATGAAAAATATGTATATATATATTCAAATTCAAATACATGTTCAATAAAATATTTAAAAAAATATTCATTGTTTGTGACTTTATAAATATTTTCATGTAAAAAATGATAATACATTGTACAAAGACGATAATTTGATATTATTAATGTTTTGTTATTCATTTTCTTATTTACATGCTTTTTAGCATTTCAAATTTATAATATTTTCTAATTATAAATTTTTCAAATGAATTGAAATTGTGAACTTGATTTTTTTTTATATTTTAATTTCATATTTAATTCCCCATGTTAATTACATTCTTTTAATGTCATGTGCCAAAATTGTTGGATACGAAACAAAACTAAAACGATTTTTTTGTCGTGCCATATCACATATCAAAACAGGAGAATTTTTAACATAATTACATCCAAATTAATAAAAAATATTAGCCACTAACCCGGATTAGTTATACTTCTTGTTAATAACCTGAAATGTTAAACAGTCAATAGGGTTAAATATATTATTTAGTTCCAAAGATAACTACAATAGCAATGTTTGTAAATTATGTTCCAGATAATACGAATTAAAAAAAAATATATTAATAGTTATTTGTTATACAAGATAATAATATTTTATCGACAAGCGGAAAGTGTTAATTCACAAGCGATTTAATCGCGAGTGAATTATTTTTTGCGAGTCGATAATTTAATTTTATCGTCGTGTATAAAATTCAGTTTTTTTCTGTAAAGAAATTGAAATTATAAAAATTTAATTTTTATTTGAGAACAATTTTAAAATGACAGTAGTGTGAGTTCCTATGTAAATGTTCTTCAAATAAAAGTTAAAGTACTTTATCTACCCTTGTACCCTTGCTGTTAAAGTGTTTCTTTATCTATCTTTGTGGTTAAAGTGCTACTTTATCCACTATTTTTAGTTGATAAAATTGTACTTTAACATCGGCTATAGAAAAAAAAATTGATTACAATCATACATCTTTGAATACTTTGTGCATGAAGTAATCAAAGTGTTTTACTTCTAGATTATCACCAAAATCTTCCTCTGTTTCATTTAGAAATGCTGATAATTATCTATAAATATTACTAATTCCACCAAATTAGTAGTTATCATTGAAACTAAATAATATACTTAATTCTTTTAAAAATTGAAACTGAAGTTATTTTGACATTTAAGGATTGATACCAAGGGGTACAACCAGTGCCGTTCCTGGCTATGTTATCACCTCCGTGCCATTTATTTTTTGGCGCCCGTTTTTTTCACCGTTTATATTTTATTAACAGGGATGATAAACTTCATTTGCTTCTTTTTTTATAAATTTAAAAATTGATTCCTTCAAGTTTTCTTTTTCCGCTACTTTTTCTATATTTCTCTTTCTATAAAAACTTCCAGTTGGTTTTTTTTTATTTGTTGAGACATTATATCTGAAATATTTTTATTAGAAAATAGGTAGGCAACGCGAAATGTATTTGTATATGGCGAAAAGAGTTGCTTAAAAAACCCCATTAGAAAACTATGTCGAAAATAATAACTTATTTCACAAACAAATTAACAAGATAAAATTCCAAAATTAATCATTATTTCATAATTTTTGTTTGATTTCATGAAAGAAGTGTACGAGTAAAAAATAAATAGAAACTTACATGGACAGCTACTCAAATAAATGAAAAGAAAAAATATGATGATAGTACAACGAAGAAAATGTTTTAGGTTATAAACAATATTCGTAAGTTAATTCTTAGAAATTGGTCTACAGTATACAATGGTAGTACAGTGTAGTCAGATGGCCGCGATAAAAAGTCGACATATCAAACTTTAATTACCGCCAAAAATCGCCAAGATCTATATGCTGAAATAGAATTTATCCTATAAATAAAAATACTTTTGAAAAATATTTATCTGTAAACAAAACTTTAATAACAAAAAATTCAATCTTTTATAAAACCCCATTTTCCTAATAAACTAAAGTTATTTGAAAGCATGGGTATTTTTTCTATACTATCTCTATCTTAAAGCATCTGATCTTGTTTCTTTTACAATATTAATACCTAAATAAACAGGTACAATTTTGTTTTCCCTGTTGCTATAATATTTTACGCCATATATCGCCAAAAATTTCTAATTGGTGGCTTTAATCGCCTGTCGCCAAAATATTTTTTTTTCCCCAGAACATCGTAAAAAAAATCGCCCAAATGACGAAAAAATCACCATATCTGGCAACACGCCGGTACGCGTACGCCATTCGTCTGGAGAATTGCGCTGCGCAGAAGCCAATATTCGTCCGGATGAGTTAAATTTATCAAAGTAGGGGTGTTACGAAGTACTTTTGTTTAATAGTCTTATTTCTTATTAAATAAATGTTATGAAGAGATTATTTATGTTTATTGTGTTTAGTTAGTTTCACTCACAAAATAACAACTTAACCTTCAGAAATTTAGGTACATTTAGTAATTCAAAAGCATTTTTTTTAAAATATAATTAGGCGCCGTCCGGCGCCCTCTCCGTCTGGCGCCTCCGTGCAGGCACGGCTTGCACGCCCGTCAGGAACGGCACTGGGTACAACTAATCCGGGTTAGTGGCTAATCTTTTTTATGAATCTGGGTGTTAATGTTTAAATAAATTATGTATTGAAAATAAAATATTTGTTTGTTTTTCAAATTATTCTATAATATAAATAGAACTAAGTACCTATAATAAATTACAAAAAAGCGTAAATGGTTGCCTATACCGCGTATTGCGACGTTGTCCATGTTAATATTTTGTTTTGTGTCTACTTTTCAATTAGTTTGGAGAGCAAACACCAACTAGTTCTGAAAGCAGTCCAAATTTAAAGTCACTATATCCTATAATGAACATAGTTTCATTCATATACCTATTACTAATAGGTATACGGTTTCATCTTTCATGCTGTAAAGTACCGCAATACGTAAGGACCGTGTGTGAGGGAGATCACTACATTTTGGAATCAAAATGGAGGATGACTGTTGTCACCAGTGGTGTCGTTGACTGTTTTGGAGGGGTGTGCGCCACTCCTTTTTTGATATCCGTTCCTACTGTTTTATTATATTTTTTTACATATAAAAAGTGTTTTCAATCATGTTGCTATAATAACAATAATGTAGTTAGTCATTTAAAAAATATGAGGTGTTTTTAAGCTGAAAATGACCGGCCTCCTTTTTAAAATCCTAACGACGCATCTGCTTGTCATTTTCTGATAACAGGTTGACATTTGACGTTTCATTTTGGATATCAATGCAGTTTACTAAATTGCACATTAAATTAAATTTTTGTATAATAATATAAATTAGGTTTTATTTTAGGGTAAGAATTTTTAAATTCGGAGTCAATAAATATTTATATTTTGAATTTCATGTTTCAATTTGGAATCAAAATGGACATGTAGGATATAGTGAGTTTATTCATATTGATAACATTCTAGTAGATAAAAATATTATATATAATCTATGATACAAAGTCCCTGTTCGAAATCAAGGTGATAGAAAAACTTAAAACTATAGCATAAATTTTACTTTACATATCTTTTTTTTTCACTCGATTACAACTAAATAACAACGTTGTTTTTTATTCTCTATAAAAAATGCCTTAATATGTATTATTATAATTATATGTATGTAAAATAAAATGAGATCATACAATCCGGTATTAAAGTAATGAAATCAGCATTTTTAATTATGGTGGAAAATATTTCGGATTATCGGGTTTCTTTATTAACGTGATTCAGTGGCGTTTTATCGTTTTATGTCGATTTGCAAGTTTAAAATGAAAATATACTCTATACATTACATACTGTACTTGTGTACACTTGCCAGTTACCTTATCTGGATAGATGATAACTAGACGGTTAAAAACGTCGAATACAAATAAAAAAGTAAAATTTAATTCAATAAAATGAAAAATAAATACAACATAATGGGTTGCGTATTTCATCACAAACTTAAATAACAAAAATTAAAACAATCTACATAAAAAAAACTTGATTCTGTACAAAAAACATAACCTAAGTTTGCTTGGGGAAATAAGATGGATAGGCGATATTCCACACAACAGCCGTAACCATAAGTGCCAAGAAAACAACTAGCGACACCCACCACAGGCGGCGTTCACAGGTATTAACCTCCAGGTTCCTGAGGATGAATATACCGACGAGGAGACCTGCAGCAGCTCCAGCTACGTGCGCTGAGAACCCAATGTTGTCTTCCACCTCCAAGAAGTAGCGGTTGTAGACTGCCGTGCCGAAATCAGCGGTGATGATGACAAAGAAAATCACGAATTGTAACACTGGGACTGACATCTGCTTCCAGTTCTGGGAAAACAAAATGGTTTGGAATTTGTGCACTCTCCATGGATAATAACTGGTGAGTGATATATTTATTGTTTTATAACAATTATTTTTTTATTTATGTATTAAGAGAATAAAATACGGTTTTATTCCCGAGACTGTAATTAATGTTTAAGGTGGAGCGGAAGAAATTTTCAGTTTAGGCATTAACGAAGTTTATTCCTGAAATGCATAAAAAATTTTCTCCCGACCATTAAGTTTAAATAATTTAATTTATTAAATGCTTAATTTTTAATGAACGCGTTCAAAAAATCAAGTTTGTAGAGTAAAATCAAAAACTGTGTTAACAAACGCGAAGTATCCAAAAATACTCATTTTTATACCAAAAATTTTGATTTTGGGAAATAGTGTACGTTGATAGAACTCGACGCCTTGATTTCAATTTTTTAAACGGAATTTAATTATCTCTTTTCGTTCCTGAGATATTTGCTGACAAAATTGCATCTCAAAAGAGAGTGTTTTTTGACTACATCTCTAAAATGGGTAGTGATACAATCTTAATGATTGTACCAATCGAATTTACGGGAAAAGTTACATAAAGACATGTTTTCTCCGAATATACGTTCTTTTGAACGATTAGGTGAAAAATGAGAAAATCGAAAAAACCTAAATTTAAAAATTTCGTAGGGCAACATTTTTATTGCAAAACTTCTCATTGCCAGACTTAAGTAAAAATCAATGCGCTGATTTCAAATATTCAAACTGATTTGAAATATCTCTTACCATTCTCAAGATATTCGTGTCCAAAGTTGAGTTTTGTCAATACCTAAAAAAACAGTTTTTTAGGTATACCCCTTAAATGGTTAAGTTTACATCTTCGGCGACCTCATCAATCGATTCTACGAGCAAAATTACATAAGTATATCAATTTTTAGATTTTTATTCCCACGGATACAATTTTTAGAGTGAAGAAACGAAAATCGATGAAAATCGAAAAAATTGCAAGGGGTATACCTTAGATTTTTTTCGATTTTTAGTAAATTTCAGTTTTTTCCTTGTAGAAATTCTATCTTTTGGGATAAAAATCTGAAAATTGGTACACTTATGTAAATTTTCCCGTAGAATCAAATGGTGCGGTCGCCAACGTCGTAAACCTAACCATTTAAGGGGTATACCTAAAAAACTTGATTTTTTAGGTATAATTTTGAACTCAAACATCACGAGAACGGAAGAGATAATTAAATTCTGTTTAAAAATGTGGAATCATTGCATTGATATCTACTTAAGTCCAAAAAATGATAAATATTAGAAACAAAAAGTTTTCAGGTGAAAAATTGAAATTTAGGTTTTTTCGTTTTTCTTATTTTTTACCTTGTATGAATTGAAACAAAAAAAATACAAGTCAAAAAGTAAATCAAAATCGTTTTTTTTTCCTTATATCTAATGACAAACGCATTTTTTTTTTCGGGAAATGGCCAACTAATGCTGCTACTTATCTCAATTTAATCGGCTACATATAACTTACTGTTCTCGATATCCCAATGGTTAGCCTCTTAAAACGGACCTCCTGTAGATAAGGGCAGGTTTTTCTACCTTTGAGTAAAGTGCCGGTGACCTTAACAACGGTTAGTAGAAAAATATCGTATCGAAATAGTAAGTAGCGAATATTTTTGACAACTTACTTTAGTTTCCGGATGAGATATTTTCCTATTAACCGATGTTTAAGGTAACAGGCACATTAACCAGAGGTGGAAAAACCGGCCTTAAAGGAAGTACTGTTTTTAGTCAAAATTCTCGAGTGAATTTTCAAAATGTGAACACGAATTAGAGTCATTAGAGTATGATTTTTAGTATTTTACAATGATGTCTGTCTATCTGTGAATATATGTGTCTAGGACATGTCTGTCTGTCTGTGGATGTGTGTGTCTAGGACATTTTTTGTCTACAACCTTAAAAATATCAGATAATAAATGTTTGAGCAATAATAAAAAGTATGGTACTAAAATATAAAAATTTCTAATTAAAGACTAAAATCACCTGAGCATAATAACGAATCCGATAATAAATATGTGATTACCATGATAACAGAAGAAATATGTGCAGTTATTATAGCGTAGACTCCTCCACTAGCTCCAGCTAAGTACACGGCCGGATCTGTCAATGAAGTCCCAAGAGATCCTGCGATTACTCCTGCGAAATATATAATCAGGACTCTCCAACCCTTGTGAACCATTTCTAGAGGAATTCCGAGTAATATCTGAACCAGGAGGTTTACTGCCAAATGCACAGGCCTACAAACAGAGAGTAGTTTATTAAGCATGTGTAGAAAGTTACCTATTTCCCATGAGGTGTGAAATTACATGAATGGGAAGTAGGTAATTCTGCATAATTGATGTACTTTTTCTACGATCACATTATTAAATTTACAGAAATACACATACGAAAGTTATTTGATATAAATATCTAACGCATACTTGTAAATATGGGTATAAATACTAAATTTTTATTTTTTCCTGAACAAAATTATTTTCCTACTACCAACACGTATGTAACATAGTGTTTTAGTCGAGTGCTGTTTAACGCATTCAGCTACGCCTCATGCGGAAATTATAGCACAAAGTACTTTAAATACTAGTTTCATAAATAACTATTTTATTGAAATTTACAGTATTACAAAATCATCTCAGTAAAATAAAATTGAAAAAAAAAAACAAATTCCATGAATTGAGGTTTGAACTACACGTTTTTTTAATTTTATCATAATATATGGCCTTTTAGACGTGTACGTGTATCTGTGTTAAACAAATTTGGATGAACGAATTTTTATGAAACTTTATATTTAAACTTTTTACCTCAATTAACATTTAGTCATAATAGTTCTAATTATAACGACAGTCCATCCATCTATCTGAATGTATGTGGACACAGATAGAACAATTTCTTGTAAATGAATTTTTAAGGAACTTCTTATATAAGATTATAACATCAATCACATCATTTGGTCAGCTCAATAATTATTCATAATCATGACGACAGGCCGTTCATCTGTCTGGATGTTTGTGGACACGTGAAACGTGAATAGTAATTCGTCTTTCATATTTAAGCATCTGACATCAATGACATATTTGATCAACTTAAAAATTATTCAAACAGAAGAAGTAATTTCGTGATATGAATATATCAAAAACATATTTGAAATCTTTAGAAAAATAAATATTAAGTGACATTCGATAATGGCGTTTAATTCTTCCGTAGTCTTTTTTTACTTTCTTGTACGAAATGGAGGAAGTATTGTAGTCGCAAAAAAATCGGTTTTAGATTTCAACGGAATTGTGCGTTTAGTCCATCCCTGAATCCATTTTGACTAGTTTCGGCGTATGTCTGTACGTATGTATCTCGCATAACTCAAAAATTAGCCATGAAATATTGAAATTTTGTATATGGGACTGCTATAACATCTAATCGGTATTACTAAAACGGCACTTTCCTTGAAGAGTTTTTTTTTTTTTGAATAACTCAAAAACAATTTACTGTGGAATGTTGAAATTCTATATGTGGGAGTACTATAATATCTAGTAGTGCACCTCTCTTTTTATTGCAATCGGCAGTGCCAAAAGGGCACTTTACATAAAGGGTTTTTTTTTAATTTTTTACATAACTCAAAACGATTATCCGTAGAATGTTGAAATGTTGTATGTGGAACTGCTATAACATCTAGTTGTGCACCTCTCTTTTTTTGTAATCAACAATGTCAAAAGGGCACTATGCTCGAAGAGTTTTTTAATTTTTCGTATAAATCAAAAACGATTAATCGTACACTGATGTTATTTTCAAATGAAATAAATTTAAATAAAGTGCAGCAAAAAATGTGTACAATTTAATAAGAGTACAAGGAAGTCATGTGGTGTCCACATCAGATTATTTCACTTACCCAACATGGACGAACATATATGTAACATATCTCCAAGCTTCGTATCTCCTGTGCGGATTATACATCAGAGCTACTGCCATTGGTCCATTTGCTTCAGTGGAATCAAACATCACCATGTCTATGATATATAATATGATCTCTATCACAGAAATCAGAACCATTGTGACAGGTGGTGGCCAGCAAGAGTATTCCTGCTCGAACACTCCATCTGTGGTTGATATGGAACGGCCTGAAGAATCAACGGTGTCTGATAAATACAAATATTAGCGAATTGTGGAAATTCGCACACCCAGTAGTGGGTGCCATAATAGTAGTATATTATACCACAGAATAGTTACATACAGAAGCGACACTCCGTGTCAGTACCTTTTATGTTATCTTATTTAGTTCTATGACCTTGGAGCATTGTGTAGACCTTTAAATTTGTTGCTTTCCTCTATCTTTCTCTAAGATGTGACGAAACTTTCCAATTTTAAACAATGAGCCCTTTAAATTTGTTCCCTTTCCCCATCTCTCTCTAATTTTCGTTTTTCTGTTTTGCTGTCGCTTCTGTATAAACCTATTCTGTGATTATACACCAAGGTTGAGAAGACTATCAGTATTGATCTAGTGTCAAGATTGTGTCCCGAGGTGCGAACCAACCGAGGGATACAAAGTGCTTGTCAATATAGTAAAAAAAAGAAGGGAAGAGACGTCATGGACGTGAAAAAACTTTACAAAATGAAATAAAACTTGTAAAAATAATAGAGTGATGTTAATATTTAGAAAAGCAACAAGAAAAATTATTTTAAAATGAAAAATATTGGCCCGTATTACGAGCTCACTTTTATAATAAAATTGCGATTTTAACGCTCACTTTTGCCTCAAAATCTTTTGTAAAAGCAAACGTTAAAATCGAGATTTTATTATAAAAGCGAACTAGCTCACTTTCATAATAATATCGTGATTTTAACTTTCAATTTTACGTAAGATTAAGATGTAAAAGTGGGTGTTAAAATCGCGATTTTATTATAAAAGTGAGCTCGTAATACAAGCCAATGTGTTTAATGTTGGCTACGACTCGGCTTGATATGTTTACATAAGTGATTGGTTGAACTGTCAAATTATTTTTAGAAAATCTTTGTTGTTATTGTTGCTATTTTTCATTTTCATGTTAAAAACTGTTCAAGAGATATGTTATAATATTTATTTTTAGTTATTAAAATTTAAATCAATTTTTCATTTGTAGAGAGCAGCAAATTTGGAATAAATTAATGCACATATAAACATTGTACTTCGTGACGTCATAGTCTAGTTAAAAATATTGATGAAGTCTCTTCACTTCTTAAAATTTTTGACTATACTATAATGATCTTTTCAACCATGGTATATACATTATTTTTTCAACTACAAGCAATTAAATCCCAATCATACTTGTTGATAATAACAAAGACTTTATTTACTTGTTTTCTAATAATCACAAAAATGATGTAGGCTTTATTTATTTTTATATTGAACGTTTTAGTTTATTAACTTTAACTTTTGATTCGTGAATTATTTTAATTGATTTACTCATTTAAATTAGACGGCAAATTTAAATTCTGAATTTGTAGTTTACTCTTTTCTTTAATTTAATGGGTCAAATAATATTTGAATTTGGAAGCTCGGGTTTCTTTTTGCATTAACCTAGGTCAATAATAATGTATTATAGACTTAGGTTATCATGATTATTAAATAAACGGTAGTGAAAAACAATTTCCCATGTCAAATAAAGATAAAATATAGTGCTTGTAGTGATAAAAATACATATTTGTATGATTTATCCAAATTTATTTATAAGAATATGGCGACAATTGTTTCGTCCTTTGAACATCATCGGACGAATCTGTGATGTTCAAATGGATGAAACAATAATTGTTGCTATATTTTTTTATAAATAAATATAGATAAACCAGGTACATATTTATATTGCTTTATAAATATGTTTTATAGAAATAATATAACTCTTCCATAGATATGCATTTTAAGGCTAAAATTGTATAATTTCAACTATTTTCTTAATATTTCTAATATCGGACGAATTAGAATTCGGACTAAAGAAATTTTACCTATTTTTCGCTTTATGGTCTTTAAGTGATCTTTTATTGTCCTACTGTTGTCAATAATTTGATATTTTATCATTTTTAACCCATTTGCACTAGATAGAAGAATAAACCTATACGAACTAAAAATTTATTGTGATCTACATCACACAGCATGCTAACGAACATGTTTTAACTTGTTTGATCACCCCACATTTTTAAGAAACCGGTATTATCGTGTATACTGCAAGTGCAATTTAAAAATTAAATAAATATTTTAATATAAATCTACAGCATAATATTCCTGTAGATGGCACAAAGTAACAAGTACTTAGAGTACTTAGAGTACTTGTTTCATGAAAAATACTTGTATTTTTTGGATAATAATCCGGGGCAAATTGGGATGTAAAAATCTTTGGCTTTCTAATAGATGTATTACATTTTTATGCTTTGTTTATTTATTACTCAATTTACGACAAAAATAATACATAGCTTTTGCTTAGTTACAAACTTTGTTTGGTACTATTTTGACATTTCAACAATAATTATACTAACTAAGGAAAAGTAAGTACAATAATAAATTATAAATTTTATTTTTCCGAACAGAAATTATATTCGACAATATGTTACAGTTCTTGTAAAAGATATTTGAAAATCATTATAAAATAAGCCGGTTTCCCCTCATAAAGTTTTATGGGACTTAAGGTAAATGTTTCTTTAGACAAGTACATTTTTTTTGACCGGACCGTATCCAAAATTTGTGTTTTAGATGTTTTTTAATTATGTACTTTTAAATTTATTCTGTCTTCACGTTAAATTAAAAGTGAATTTTAGTACAAAAACTACGAAACTACGATTCCAGGTACAAGCAAGAAACAAAGTAATACAATGTAAATTCAGTATGACTTTATTTAATTACGGCCCATTTCTTTCTTTTCAAGTGATGCTTTCGATTTCAAATAATTTATGACTCCTTAGGCCATAGGCCTAACCACTAAGCTACTCAACCTTCCATAAAAGGTTTTAAACTTTGCATAAATCATTTTCAAATATGTATCTAATACAAGGACTATATTTTTATTGTTGAAATAAAAAAAAAATATGTTTGTGTTAAAATTTAAAATACAATTAAAGTTTGCATATTTATAAAAATGTTTTTAGGGAAATCTACCGTGATATTAGTAAAAAAGAACTACTTTTTAAAATTTTTACTTGAAAAATATCATAATAAATAAAACAAAATGATTAAGCCACTAAGATTATATTTCTTATAGAATTTATATTCAAAGCGAATATTTTAAATTTCGCGCCAAACTCACCATATATAGGCGGCGCTTTTCTTACAGGAACAACTGTCTTGACATACGACTGGACGTACCGTCCAAAAAGAACAGATAATTTAGGGTGGTTGACCAAATGCACGAACTCTGAATAGTCGAGACAGCCATCATTATCACTGTCAGATATATTCATAATCACCTTCACCACGTCTGTTGGGATAGAGTTTTGAATGCCGGTTAACTCTCGAATCATCTGTTTTAATTCCCGAACATCGATGAATCCATCTTTGTTCTCGTCGAACATGGAAAAGCCTCGACGATAGTTGCGCTTTTCGAAAACACTGCGGACTTCATCGATGTTTATTTTGCGACTCTGAAAAAAATATCATTTTAGTCTACCAGAAAATAAAAACTGTTTTTAGATTACGTAACATACTATCAGACAATAGGTTTTCTATCATGTTTTGATTTTTTTATATTACTCTTCAAAAACAAATATAGACGCCCTTTTTTAAAATACTTAATAATACACAGGAAATAATTTAATAAATGTTTATTATTACCCGAACGATAGCTTACAGAAAGATAACTACTTAACTAGTGTTTTGTATGAGAAAGCAATTAGGCAGAAGTAGAGTGGTGGTCCACGCCCCTAGTTCTAATTTTAAAATTTCTCTTAAAAATATTTAATATTTTATAATAATTTGTACATCATTACATTCTATTTAACTCAAATTTTAATTTGCAGTATAGATTTATATAAAATACGTTCTCTTGGAAAACTCCATTAGGGTGCTTATGTAAATTACGTAACATACTATTAGTCATATTTTGTACCCCTTTCATTCTTGTAACACATCAGTATCATATAATATTCCTACCCCTAACTTTATTATTTTTTGAAATGTATTGATATGTAATTTTATTACAACGTAAAGTCAGTAATAATAATGGGGGTTTCTACCATTTTTTTTTTATAATTCCATTTCATTGTGCAAGGGACACTAAAACTATTAGTGAAAATCAGATGAAAATGATTATATTAAAAAGCGAGTTACAGTTTTCCAAACTTTTTTTACTAGTCAGTCAGTTTTGACACGAGTTATGTAGTTCAAAATTTTTGTCTTCACAAGTCGAATTAGAAAACATGGAAAGAGAAAAAGCAAATTCAAATAGACTTTCAATTATACGCAAACAGATCCAAGTAAACTTTGTCATAAGTAATATAATAAGAGCCATGAATTTATTGGGAAAATATACGAATAGTTGTGGCGTAGTAACAGACAAACGAGTGTCAAAAATGACATTTAGATCACGACAGCGAAGCTATGGAGTGATTTAAGGGTCATTTTTGACCCGAGTTGTCGTTTCTTCACAAGAATTATGAGAAAATTTTACCAATTAAATTCATAACTCGAATTATATTTATTTGCTTGATTATTTCACGAATGGCAGTTCAAACATAAAATTTTTTATATCAACGAAATGTAACCATGACTACGATACTGCGGTTTTATTAAATTTCTTCACTAAAAAACTATCTACGGTTATCAAATGAAGCATTCTGATTGAGTGAAAATGACATTTATGAAATAATCAGGTGGAATATTATAATCAAGTTAAGAACATTACATTTAGAATATTAACGGTTTTTTAAGTAGTATTTTTGCAAGTATACATTTTCTAACATGAATATCATCAAAAGCAAGTTGAAGTCAACTTAAAGATATATTCTCGAAAACTGTTTAAAATTGAAAACGTAAAACTATTCACCGAATACGAAACAAATCTGTGCTAGAATCTAATCTCATTAACTTCAGTTTTTTTTTTCCAATGTAAATTTATAGTTTTGGTCTTAATAAATTAATACTATAGATATTTATTTTATGATTTATTAATGTTTTGTGTCATTTGATTGTTATTTTCTCTTGTTTTTAATGTTTTATGAAAGTACTATCCAAGAATTTTTGATTAGGCTGAGTTGAACATTTCATTTGAAATGGCTCTTAGCTTTACAACCGTTTTTGACATCTGTTATGTACTTATAATAGTCAAAAACTTATTATTTATCAACACTACAAATAATAAAAGTGTTGATTAAACCAAATATCATCATTAAAAAGAACAGATAGATAAGATCTATTTATTAATATTTCCGTTAAATATTTTGTAATATTGATAACACATACTACTATTTAAATTAATTGTTTGCATGTATTTAGTAAACATATGATATCGCAAATATTTGTAAAAAAAAATGTCGGTTGATTGATATCTACGATATGGATTATTTGTATTTATTGTATAAATTTATGCTTCAAATGTAAAAAATTACGTCATTTGAAACAATCTACAATGACTCAAATATGTTTTATGATGTCTTTTAGTTAGACAGCTTTTTAATCAAGTAGTATAGATTGCAACAATAATAATGACTAAATGGTGATTAAAATAATGTAAATAAAGTTAAATGAATGACTAATTACTGTAAATAGTTAACAGTACATTAAATAACGAAATAATGTCAAACTACATATTATTATCAAAGTTTCAATGCCCAAAAAAGGTTCTTATTTTCTTTATAAATATTAATCACAGTACAACATTTATTAAATTTACAGTGACTCTTATTTCACAGTTTAAATAATTCTAATAACAACTTTATTTATATCGTTTATATTTTTTATAATTAATAATTTTGTTATGCGATGCGCATAAAATGGGCAAGAGTGGCTGTGTCAAAAATGTGCCTTCATTTTGTCAGTTCACATTTTTTAAATATGATATTAGCCAAATCTTACAATAATAATAATGTTGAATTCCTTTATAAAGACAACAAGAAAACATTTAGATCTAAAACCAGAGATTATGAAGCTAAAAAGCGGTAAATATTTACGAATGTATAAATAAAAAGTATTGTAATGTAAACAAACAAATAAAAATAAGGAAATTTTCGAATAATGAGACTAGTAAAGAAGTTATTGACTAGACGCGAAAAATTTCGAATAGAAACAAAAAAAAATATTACTTCTTAAATTCTATTTCAATATTGTCCACAGAAAGTGACATCACACAATCAATAGGTTATGTTGAGACAAAAGAAGAATGTACAATGAAAAAGTGCCAAAAGAAAAATATTGTGTAGAACAGAAGAGTAAATAATTTTTATTTAAAATACATTTCAATTTAAGTAAAGTAATTTTTGCAATTTATATTTTTCAAGGGCCCCGCAAAAAAAAATAGTTTGAGGCCCCCAAAAAGCTAGATCCGCCACTGCTATTGCCCAAAAAAGGTTTATGTGGTTTACTCTTCACATTAGCTTTAAATACCCGTGAGGTGATGTCTAACGAATTTATTTATTATATAAATGTATTATTAGTAAAAATTGTAAAAAGCCGCACCCAGTGAGTCACCGGTAGAATTATTTGAATATTTTTTTTACCTGCGCAGAGGGGGCAACACTGACACTTACACCACTTGCATTAGCAACACTTGCGCTTCCTCGTTCCATTAACTCCATGACCTCTTCATTTTGAACCTGAATATCATCACCCGGCATTATGATTTCTGTAATAACTATTGCTTTAAATAATATCACTGAAACTGTACTGGTGTTCACTTTTCGCAAAATAACAATCGATTGATAACTATACCTACCTTCAATTTATACAAAAAAGATAAGATATGAACATATCTCGTTTGATTAACTATATTGTATATTGTAATGGAAATATCGTGAATTTGTTTCCTAAAATCTGATGTGACCGTCATATTTTTTTAGTAAGATCGTAGAAGGCGCACTGATATAATATGCAAATATTGAATTCAGAATAAAATTCTCTATAGAATAAATAAATAAAAAATATTGGCCTCACAGTTCAAGAACAACTACTTGAAAAAATAAATTTTATGCTTAAGAAATAGTTTTGTAAAATAGAAATTGTTTGTTAACTTAACCGACTTCATAACTCTTTTAGGGGCCTCCACCAAGTTAGCAATTTGCATTACTGGAAAATAAGAAAGAACCAACCTGGAAAATTTATGTATTTGTAACTTTATTAATGTACAACGGAATGAATAAATTTTTAATAAAAGAAAATAAAAGTGTCTTTAGTCGACAACTATTTATAAATAATTTAATTACAGGAAAAAGTGCCTTTTTCAAACGTGGAAGACATCTTGAAAATATACTTTGTTTTTATGATAACAAATTGCACTGCAGAAAGATCATTCTCAAAATTTCCAATATTAAAAAAATAGAGAACTGATAAGATCGAACAACGGCTAAATCATCATATAATACTTCTGAGCATCAACAATGATATTTTAAGAATATTGTCATATGAAGATATCATAGAATATTTTACAAAGAAGAAAGCAAGTCAAGTGCCAAAACTAAATTTTATGTTTATTAATACAGAATCGGTTTTATTCGACTGGATAATAATTAGGAAAAGTAGCAGTCATGTAATAAAATCCACTAAAACTCCAACGTTTCGACAATAAATGAAAAATGGTATTAAAAATTATTCTAGTATATGTTAAAGTAACAATTTATTTAAAAAATCATAAAATACAAATTTTCAATTTTTATTCCATGTTGTAGAAGGGCCCGCACCAACATAAATCTGGCCCTGGTGTACCACTTGAAATGAAACTCAGTATAAAATTTTATAAAATTAAAATTTTTGACCTAGAATCAGGTTCTTTTGGAATATTTCAAAAATGTTAAAACAATTTACGTTCATTATATCTTCCTTTAGGTAATTCAAGTTGATGTACGATAAAAAATCGCTTTTATAAATAGTATTCTAAGAATTTCTTATCTATTTTCCTATCTACATTTATCTATACAATACATATGCATGAAAATTATATTTACTAAAAATTTTATGACAAATTAATCACAACTCCGAACACATTATGAGAGGATTAATAGTTTTTTTTTATACAAAACAATAAAATAATATTTTATCGACAAGCGGAAAGTATTAATTCACGAGCGATATAATCGCGTGTGAATTATTTTTCGCAAAACGATAATTTAATTTTATCGTCGTGTATAAAATTCAATTTTTTTTGTATCTGATTTTAAAGAAATTAAAATTAGAAAAATTTAATTTTTATTTGAAAACAATTTTAAAATGTCAGTAGTGTGACTTACTATGAAAATGTACTTCAAATAAATATAAATTAAAGTACTTTATCTACCCTTGCTGTTAAAGTGTTACTTTATCCTTTATCAACCCTTGCGGTTAAAGTGCTACTTTATCCACTATTTTGAGTTGATAAAATTGCACTTTAACATCTGATATAGAAAAAAAAATATTGTGCTGCACTCTACATACCAGTTAAAGTGCCCAGGAAGGGACGTTTGATATACGTCCTCTACAGTATAAATACATAATTTCTGATAACTGTAAAGCAGATTTGTTACATCCAGCAATGGGTAATAAGCCGTAAGTGATATATAAAAAAAAAATGGTAAACTTGAAAAATAGTCGCTCTTTATTTGTCAAACTTTTGGTGCAACAGTCAATTACAAAATAATTATATAATTATTGTATACGATATGAAAATACAAATATAAAAATATATTCAGTACAATAAATATTACATTTGTAAACTAAAAACTATTGGGAAATATTCAACAAAGTATAGAACTAAAATTATACAAATACTGAACAATATTGCTATGTGTTGTACTGGATAATAAAGCATATTACATATAAATAAAACTAAAAATAATTGTAATGTTTCAGACGGCAATGTTACAAGGCAATTCACAATTCTAGCTACTCTTAGAAAAATAGTTAATCCTACTGAAATTAGAACACACTTCAGATTGGAAAATATCTTAATTTTTAATTAGATCACTTTGTAAGATCTTAGATCAAGCATTCGCAAACATGCATATCATCAGTTGATACTTTGATATTTTAAAATAGAAAAAATATAGATATTAGATTTTGTTCTTTAAATCTTATTTTTAAATAGTACTCTATAATTTATTTTAACCTAAAATTTAACTTGCAAGCATAATAATAACATTTCCAAAATACGAATTATTGTTTTTAACCTATAAACTTAATTTTTAAAGTTTTTGTTCTCTAACGCGAAGATTACATCCTCAGTACATTATTTTGGAAATTGATTACAATAAAAAAATGTGAAAGATGCTGGTCAAAGTTTGTAGATGGCAGCAGGTACGTTCTTGTAACCGCGCATTTTTTTAAATCACAAAAATATCTAAATCTGAATTGAACATATGTTCGTATTTATGTACCCTCAAATCCCAATACGCATTAAAATTATTTTTTGCATAGTAGAATAATTCATTTAAATTTCTTGTCATTTAACTATTTAACTTTTTTAACCAAATTCTAGGGCATACGCATGCGTCATTTTAGCTCTGTTAAGTTCGGCACATGAATTTTATTTGAAAAATATAGTGATATCGTGGCAGCCTATAAACGCGTTACATTTTTTGGTAAATAGACATTTGTTTTAATATAAAATGCAAACATCAAACTATTTTTGTGATTACAATTTGTTCTTATGTTTCACCGGTAGTAATAATTGTTTTTTAACGTAGTATTCGCCGTATTTTTCTTACGAATAAAGTTCCGTTGTCCATCTGATTGGACTTGTTTTATTTTTTATGTGAAGTCGAATAGAAAAACACTTTTAATGTTTTTAACAATGAAATATTGTAATACTGGAACGTGTACTGTCATATGGTCCCTGTGTACAAAAGCTAGCCGAGAGAGACAGTGAGTATTGGGGATTTCCATTATTTTCTAATACTTGTGCACATCCGTATATTAACGCAAGTCACATGACGTACAATATGATGCAAAAGTTTCATAACGTTATTTTTTAAAACGACTTATATGGTTGCATAGCTGCCACTTTAGAACTAGAATAGACTGTATTACAAAGACAAAGCATCGGTAATAATTGCTGTCTTTCTCGGATTTAATTGGCTATTGCACGATCCAATATTACTATATTTCAGTGGTTTACTGTACATAAAATGAAAAAAAAAAAATAATTGCGCCACAATTTCGCTATTTCGTTCCAGCATCTCCCATAAAAAAGTAATATAGGAACTCCTTACAAATAATTAGAGTTAAAAAGTACAACTTTTGTTTAACCATACTCATCCTTTTATCCTATTCCCCTAATTATATTTAGGCACGGGGAAATAGGAAGGATATGCAACATTCCAGATGACAGCCGTGAGTACAAGAGCCAGGAAAGCTACTAGCGACACCCACCACAGGCGGCGTTCGCAGGAGTTAACCTCCAGGTTCCTGAGAATGAATATGCCGACCAAGAGACCGGAAACCGCACCAGCTAAGTGAGCAGCGTAGCCTATGTGCTGGTTGAGCTGCAGGTAGTAACGGTTGTAAATCGCTGTGCCCAGATCCACGGCGGTGATGAGGATGAAGATGATTAGTTGCATGATGGCGAACTGCATTTCTCTCCAATTCTAGAAAAGAACATAGTGCATTGACAGATTTAAACCAAAGACGTTGATTGAAAAATATATAGATAGGCAAGCCTGTATGTTATTGCGTACCGCTGTTTTGGAACAGATTCGACAGAGCCATCTCGTTCATGATTCCATGAACTACTTTGCGGAATTAAGCAGACAAAAATATCAGATAAATAATGATGTTTTACATATTTACTGAATTTTTTGGTATCTCTTAAAATGGTTCTTTCAATAATTCATTGGTATATTTTAAAGCAGAACTAATTTGTATTATTAATTATTTGACGTTTGCTATTTTTTATACTATTTGAGAGAAACGCCTGATTTTAACCCAAATGCAACCAGACACACAATTATGTTAGCTTGCCTATCTATACATTTTTCAATCAACGCCGAAAACTTCAGATTGATTTATTTTTTCAATTTTTCGGCGCAAACATTCTATTTTTTCTTAAAATTTTTACAAAACTTTTTAACGAAAATTGGCGGACAAAGCGTGTGGCAAGTGCCATCTGGCAACACTTTCAAGAACTAATAAATATGTTTGTCGGTAATAGTTATTTACGTGGCCAGCGGTGTAAGTTAATCTTTACAGGGTGAGCTGGAAATTTGTGAGGCGAGCGACGAAGGAGCGTTATCTCATAATCCAGTGAGCCCAGTAAAGATAAATTGCACGCGTGCCGCGTACAGAATTTTATTTCCACCTTCATAGCATTTTTTTTATTAATTTATTTTATTCTTCAAAAAAAAATTTACTCTATTTTGGAATCAAAGGTAGTTGGCGGTGGTAGAACAATTTTTAGCTAGACGTTGTGTAAATGAGTTTCGCCAATGAATCAAAATGTACTATAAATTTGTATAATTACTCACGTAAACCTAATTAAATTAAGTTTGTAATATTGATAATAAAATGCATAAAAATTTTCTATTATTTTTTTATGAGCATTGTAAAATTAAAATAACCAAATTGTTTATAAAAAATATACAGAAATAACTTTTACGAGTGCAATTATAAACTAATGAATAACAAACAAACAAGGCTTGAATAGATATCAGTCGTTTCTTTCTGCTTTTGTATGGAGATTATTAAGTACCTATAGTAAAACAAGCATTTTTGAATTTCACTAATAAAATTGACTCATATATTCCTATTAACATCATAAACAAGCTATTTTAATGTATGGCATTGTTTGATCAATAAAAAAAAATTAAATATAAATATCAGTAAAAACAAAAAAACAAATACCAATATGTACAATAGGAAGGATTATAATAGCCGCGTACTTCAGATATAAGATTACTTTAAAATACATTAAACTTGTATTCACTAATCCAAAATACTTATAGAAAATGTAAAGGTAATATACCGGGTGTCCCAGCTTGACCGACACATGAGAGATTTAGATAGGAAATCAGTTAATTATGAATAGTATCTCCCCAGTGCAAGATATTAACTTGAAATTTTGTATGCTTATTGGGGAATATTATTTTTATGGGTTACAGTTATTTGAAATATGTAATTTCGTCTGCAAGAAGAGATTTATTAAATTATAAAATCTTACATTTTCGTTCGAAATCAGTCAGCTATGGAAATAAAAGAAAATATCTATGTGACAGTTCTAACAGTTAATGACATGCCATTGTAGATATTTATATTTTTGTAATATTGGTATATTATTTAACAAAAAGAAACTAAATTCAACTCAAATAATATTAAATTACAGGGAATAAGAATTAAAATCAGTGATACTTCACTAAACTGTCAGATAAATATTTTCTTTTATTTCCATAGCTGTCTGATTTTGAACGAAAATATAAGATTTTAAATTTAATAAATCTCGCCCTGCAGACGAAATTGCATATTTCAAATAAGTGTGATCCATAGAATTAATATTCTCCGATAAGCATACAAAATTTCAAGTTAATATCTTGCACTGGGGAGATACTATTCATAATTAACAGATTTTCCATGTAAAACTCCCATGTGTCGGTCGAGCTGGGACACCCGGTATAATCTAGATATTGTGTAATCAAAAAAATCTAATCTAAGTGTATTACATTAGTTATGCTAAATATTTGATTAGAAATGTGTATTAGGCTACAACCAATTAAAGTAAAATAAATAGCACATTGGGTTTTTAAACAAATAGTCACAATTCCGACGTTATAACCAGATTGTTTTAAAAAATATAACGAAATAATTTTGACGGGTTCAATTATAAACAAATGTATTACAAAAAAACATGGCTTGAACAGATAACAATCGTTTCCTTTTGCTTTAATACATAGGTTATTAAGTATCTATAATAAACCAAGCATTTTTGAAAACATGTATGTAAATATCTTTCAAACTAAATACAAATAAGAAACAATATACACATCAGTTCACATCTTCATTAAATAAACGATAAAGAACAGAACATTTGTTTGAATTTTACTAATGAAATTGACTCATATATTCCTATTAACATAACAAACAAACTATTTATTATAAGGCATTGTTTCCTAAATTTAAAAATAAATAAATATAAATATCAGTAATAACAAAAAAAAATACCAATATGTACAATAGGAAGGATTATAATAGCCGCGTACCTTAAATATAAGATTAAAATAGATTAAATGTATATTTACCGTGTTGAAATATGAAGGTAATATGAATCTAATCTAGATATTGTAATCAAAAAAATTTAATCTAAGTGTATTACATTAGTGTTGCTAAATATTTGATTAGGAATGTAAATTAGCCAAAAAAACCTTCAATAAGTTATTAAAATTAAACCGAATTGAAGTTACCTGCAGTAAAGCCACAGAATAGGTTTATACAGATGCGACAGTAAGACAGAGAAACGAGAATTAGAGAGAGATAGGGAATGTGCACAAATTTAAAGGGCTTATTGTTTAAAATCTGAAAGTTTCCTCACATCTAAGAGAGAGATAGGGGAAGGGTACAAATTTAAAGGTCTATACAATGCTTCAAGGTCATAGAACTGAATAGGGGAACATGAAAGGTACCGACACGGAGTGTCGCTTCTGTATATAACTATTCTGTGGTAAAGCTACCACATCAGTTTAGATTTTACTATAATACTCATATTGATATTCTTACCATTATAACAGAAGCAATATGTGCCGTAATTAAAGCATAAACACCTCCACTGGCACCGGCTAACATCACCGAAGGATCGGTTATGGAGGTACCTAGAGATCCGGCCAACACTCCAGCGAAGTAAATGATAAGGACTCGCCATCCTCTGTGAACCATCTCTAGAGGAACTCCTAGTAAGAGTTGCACTGCTAGATTCACCACAAGGTGCAACGGTCTGAAACAGAAACAGGCGGAGAATTAGTAGTTGGTACTTAATTAAACATATGAAATATTGTAATAATATGGTCGACAAATGTACATAGATGAATAAGATAGGGAATTAATTGCTGAAATTCAGTCGATGTTCTTTCTCAGGGAGTGAAATAAATAACTCCCTATCCAATTCATCGACCAGTCGAGAAAATCCTTTGATCATGATTAAATTTGTAAGAAAAATTGTAGGGCAATTTGTAAGGTCTGTAAGAAATCCTATACGGCCTATAAGTAAATAAACAGGAAATAATATTTGTGATAGATCTGATAAATATAACAGATTTCTATTAATTTTATATCAAACATTATTGTCTATATTGGTTGATAAAATTTGTAAATAAAAAGATAATAATCAAGAAACTTGTTTTTTTATCACATTATTATTTGAAGAAGCATATAACCGTAAGTTTTAACGACAAAGTAAAATGGTATTAAACATTTCAACAATAAATATCAATACTAAAATTTACATTTTTATGAGATTGGAGAGGAAACAATTAAGAAACTCAATGAAACAATTAGATTTGCCAAGTAATCATTTCAAGCAAATGTTTTTGATCGGTTTCCCCGAGTTGATTCTCACATCGGCAATAAGATCTTGCAAAAAAAATAAGTGAACCTTTTTTTGTTTAAATCGAACCTGCAATATCTAATTTGCTTCGTATTATGTAATTATTTTTTATTTAATTTTATGTTATATAATATCGTTTTAAAATATCATACTAAAAAAAATTGCAAAAATTGTGACGTCCGTAGGTTCTGGTGTGAAGTTATCCACGTGTGGATGCCAGACCCCAAATATTGTTGTTTGGTGCGTTTACAAGTTGGTAAAGTGACCAGTCTGTGATTTAAAGCATTGTAATGCTTTTGGGTGACACTGTATTTACACAAGACTGTTCAATTTGTCAGTTAGGAAGTTAAGTTCAAACAGTATATTTGACGTTTGAAACGAAGTGAAGTTGGGTAAGAACCTTGATACGTCACTGGACAAGGGTCGGGGATGGGTTAATTTAGTCGTGATTTGAAGGATATCATATTTAATAGCAGTTTTTTTATTATTAAATGCCAATCTAATATTTTTCATTATTCTATTGATTAAAACTAAATATGTAAAATCATGAAAGGCCTCATTTCTGCTGCAAGAATTATTAAACTTTTATCTAGCGTATAACTTTTAAAGGAATGGCATAGTTGAGACTTTGTGTACCTATGGTAACGAAGATGTTGAAATATTTTTAAAAATTGCATGTTATTTATTAAGATCATTTTGACGTCGACAATTTAAAGTGCTTCTTTGTATGTTGGTAGTTTCTACAACTCTTTTTTTATATTCATCCATTATTATATTTGTATGTGACTATCAGTTTTAACATTTATTTATTTCGGAAATCACACGATGTTACCCAACAAGATGATCTCATCAATTCCCCTTTTCTTAGATGTGTTGAGAAATAAACCTTTATCTGGGAAAATCAGAGTGGTCGTGTGGTATTTGGTGAGATAAATTTCAAAGACAGCGAAACAATGAACTGTCACAATGTCGGTCATAATCAATAGCAACTGTTTATTTACTTGATAGCGGAAATTTATCAGGATAACGGACTTTTATCAGTGTAATACTGTTCATATTGGTGTTTTGCATCATAATTAAAAACTAGTCGTTGGAGTTTATCAATATAAGTGTGTTTTGATCAGGGCATGTAACCGGTTAAAAAAACCGGTTAATAAAAACCGGTAACCGATATTTTCAATGAAAATTGCGAGCTTTAACCGTAATTTTAACCGATATTTTTCAGGCCGAAAATAAAAAATTGACAACTATTTGAGTCGGTCTGTAAGTCTGTGATTAAAAGATTTAAATCTGATAAGATAATTTTTCAATTAGTTTGACAAATTATGAATTATAAACCTACTAAAAAAATACAGAAGATCTAGTACAATGTTAAATTACCTCAATTTGAGTCAAAAATTTTGATTTTTTAAAAGTCTATATTGATATTCCACAATGTTAAACCCAATGAAACTGATTTAATTTATTCCAAAACAATTTGGGACAATGTGAAACCTTACACAACTGTCTGAAATTAATCCCAATTGACTTAGAACAGTGTTGACCCTTATATAACGATGTGAAACCCTAAATAATTATATTAACTTTGTCCCAAACAGTTTGAAACAATGTTAAACCTTCCACAACATTCTGAAATTAATCCCAAACAATGTGGAACAGTGTTAAACCTTATAGAACTATGTAGAACATTGTTAAATTAATATAACTTTCTTAAATTAATCCCAATTAACTTGGAACAGTGTTGAACCTTATATAACAATGTTAAACCCTAAATAATTATATTAACTTTGTCCCAAACAATTTGGAATTCTGAAATTAATCTCAAACAAATTGGAACAGTGTTGACCCTTATATAACAATGTTAAACCGTAAACAATTGTCGTAACTTTGTCCCAAACAATTTGGAACAATGTTAAACCTTCCAAAACTGCCTGAAATTAATCTCATACAATTTGGGATAATGTGTAACCTTGTAGAACTATCTAGAACATTGTTAAACCCTGTACAACTGTCTCATCTGAATCCCAATTATCTTGGAACAGTGTTGAACCTGATACATCTATGTTACACCCTAAACAAGTTTCTAACTTTGTCCCAATTAATTTGGAACAAAGTGAAACATAGTGCAACTCTTTCTACTTACTCTAGAACACTTGGAACATCTTTCTGCCTTCTACAACTGTCTTTTTAAGTCTTCCTAGTAATTTCCAATAATAGTTATACATTAAAACTTACAATTTATAGTTTTTCACTCTAAAATTTTTCATATACAGCCAAAAAAATCCAAAAAGACCCATTTTTAGGTCCAAAATTTTGATTTTTTAAATAATTCCAAATTGATAGTCGCCGATGCGCTGATTTCAAATTTTCAAACCGAATTCAATTATCTCTTTCCGTTCCTGAGATATTTGACCTCAAAGTTGCACCTCAAAAAAGTGGGTTTTTTGGATATAACTCTAAAACAGGTAGGGACACAATCTCAACGACTATACCAGTGGATTCTACAGGCAAAGTTACATAAAGAAATGTTTTCTCCGCATATACGTTCTTTGGAACGATTTTGTGAAAAATGAGAAAAACGAAAAAAACTGGAATTTCAGTTTTTCGCTTGGGAACTTTTTGTCACCAAATCTTTTCATTTTCTAGACTTAAGTAAATACAGATGCGCTGATTCCAAATTTTCAAACCGATTTCAGTTATCTCTTACCGTTCTGGAGATATTTGCGTTCAAAGTCAGACCTGAAAAAAATTGTTTTTCAGGAATAGTCCTGAAATGGGTCGAGATACGAACTCGGCGACCTCACCAATCGATTCTGCGGGCAAAATTACATAAGTATACCAATTTTCAGATATTTATTCAGGCGGATACAATTTTTAGAGCGAAAAAACGAAAATCGCAAAAATTGAAAAATCGCCTGATGAACCCCTTACGATTTTTTCCGATTTTTGGCCATTTTCGTTTTCTCGCTGTAAAAATTGTATCCATTAGAATATAAATCTGAAAATTGGTACAAAAATGTAATTTTGTCCGTAGAATCGATTGGTGAGGTCGCCGAGGTCGTATCTCAACCCATTTCAGGACTATTCCTGAAAAACTGAATTTTTCAAGTCCAACTTTGAACTCAAATATCTCGAGAACGATAGGAGATAATTGAAATCGGTTTGAAAATTTGGAATCAGCACATTCTTCTTTACTTAAGTCCAGAATATAAAAAATTTTGGAGACAAAAAGTTTCCGAGCGAAAAACTGAAATTCCGGTTTTTTCGTTTTTCTCATTTTTCACCAAATCGTTCCAAAGAACGTATATGAGGAGAAAACATTTCTTTATGTAACTTTCCGCGTAGAATCGACTGGTATAATCGTTGAGAATGTATCTCTACCCATTTTAGAGATATGGTCAAAAAACACCCTTTTTTGAGGTGCAACTTTGAGAGCAAATATTTCAGGAATGGAAAGAGATAATTAAATTCGGTTTGAAAATTTGAAATCAGCGCATCTACGACTATCAAGTTAGACTAATTCCAAAAATCAAAATTTTTGGACCCAAAATGGGCATTTTAAAATTTTTTTGGCTGTATATGAAAAATTTTAGAGTGAAAAACAATAAATTGTAACTTTTCATGTATGTCTATTATTGGAAATTACTAGGAAGACTTAAAAAGAAAGTTTTAGAAGGCAGAAAGATGTTCCAAGTGTTCTGAAATAAGTAGAGAGACTTGCACTATGTTTCACTTTGTTCCAAATTGTTTGGGACAAAGTTAAGGCACTTGTTTAGGGTGTAACATAAATGTACTAGGTTCAACACTGTTCCAAGATAATTGGGACTAAGATGAGACAGTTCTACAGGGTTTAACAATGTTCTAGATAGTTCAACAAGGTTTAACTTGTTTTCGGAAAGAAGGTGGTTATTCCTGTGTTTGTACTGCTGGTTTTACCGGTTCAAATTGTGACATAACTAAGAGTGGTTCAACTTGCACTCCCCTTAAAAAAGGAGGGTTTATTTGTGAAGACTGTTATCCCAATAATGGGTATGAACATTAAACAGAATTATGTGAACTTAAAAGTAGAAGCTTTGGAAAAAGCTCGTTTCTTACTTTTCCAAGTTTGAAACAGAGACATCGTCTACATTTGACTTTAAAGTAAGTACTAAACTAAAAGCTTTTTTGAATTTTTTTAATGGTTTTCTCTGTTTTTTTTTATAAGACACATTTTTTATATTTTTACTTTAACTTGATAGTTTTTACAATTAACATTTTATTGGAGAGTCATAAATGTAGGTAGTTTCTTTGACCGTTAAGGTTACTTAAAAAGTCCCAAATATATACAGGCAAGTTTAAAATTGAAAAGTGACCTGCGTTTTTCTGAAGACATTACGGGAATTTTTGTGAATATTCATTAATTAATTTGCTTTTTTTTAATTGTTATATTTTTCTCAGATGATATTTTTTTATTATTTTTTTAAATTAATTATTCTGTAATTTTTTTTAATCAAATTTTTATAATTAATTTCTTTTAATTAATTTACCTAATTATTTTTTTAACCGATATATTAACCGGTTTAAACCGGTTTCTAATTTTCAAAAACCGGTTTTCGAACTAAAACCGTTATTATTATAACGTTCTCTATAAGGGTTAACCGTTAACCAGTATTTTTTTCGGTTACATGCCCTGGTTTTGATTGACCATTTTCGCACACGTGATCAGAAATACAGATATCGAATGAATATGTTTAAGTTAAAAATTTTCGACTTAATTTACCTAAGGAATACACACTTATGCTAGATTTATCGAATGTCTCAACGGAAACTACTTTGATTGAGAAGCTTAAAAGTGTTATTACATTATTTTTTTTTTATATACATTACAACAAATTTAATATAAGTACAAGATAATTGAGGACAATGGGGAAGTTTAGCGTGGTTGAAATTACATGTGAAATATCTTTTAGTCGTAAGTATATGAATAATTATAACTTAAAATGTAATTGAAAGTTAAAATTTTGTTGCCAATTATTTAAAATTAATGATTTATCTTCGAGCCACTCTGACGCCAAAAGAGAGTTATGCGCTTGCGCAGAAGGGACGGTGAGACCTGACTTTTTGAACGTAGGTTGTATCTTGCGGCATTACACCACACGCTTCTCTGTTGCCATGGAAACCCAGCGCGCGCTGTTTAAGATGGACGATACGTTCTCCGCGAGCCACTCTGACGTCATTTTTGTATAAAATTTCATTTTTTGAGAAATCTAGGCATCTTTGGATGAAATAAAATGTAGAATATCACTTTTGAGGGCAATCTTGATAAAATAAAAAAATACGCTAAACTTCCCCATTAGTTAAAAGAATGAAAATTATCTAAATTAAATTAGAAATTTCATTGCTAATTTTGATATTTTAATACTACTAGCGCTATCTATTAGCAACACAAACAAACAAGAACAACGGTGAACAATGGCATACAGTCCATAGCAACGAATGTTTATTCGTTTATTGACGATTAAATGACAGTTTTACTTTTTTATTAATTACGTTTTATAATTAATTCGTTCGTTACAAAAAATCTTGTACCATACATGCGGAAATACCTTCCATGCATTCGCCTAAATGAAATACTCGCTCGCGTTGCTCGCTCCTATTTCAAACAAAAGCTCATGCACGGAAGTTCATGTTTCCGCATTTGTATTGTAAATAACTATTTATGATATTCGAAAAAACAAAACGATCATAATAAATAATGGAACACCCAAACTATTCCACTTATAATTCTCACTTACCCAACATGTACAAACATATAACTAATATATCTCCAAGCCTCGTATCTCCTATACGGGTTGTATATCATCGCAGTAGCCACAGGTCCGTTGGCATCGTAGGTAGACCCAATGGCAGCGTCTACACAGTACAGCGCTATCTCCACCAGACTGATGAGAACCATCCACACGGGCGGTGGACACCAGGAGTACTCGTCCTCGTAGATGCCGTCCACTGTGTCAGTTCGCCCTGATGCCCAACGGGCTTGAGTAAAGTGAACACATGCTACTGTACTATACTAGCTACGGTTAGGTAAAGCATGCTTTTATACGATGTCGGTCTGTGGGTATGTGTATGTATGATTACTTATTAATTTTGTCCGGGGAAATCGTTTTTGAGTTAAAAGGAAATAAAGGTTCACGGTTCCCACTCGAGTCTTCAAAATCCAGAAACCATTTGCTCCGGTTAACAGTTTAAACAAAATAAAGGTTCAAGGTTCCTACTTCAATCTTCAAAATCCAAAAACCATTTGCACCGGTTAATTGTTCGATAAGAAGGTTAATATCGGTTCAGGTTAAAAAATCAACTGATTGAAAAATAATTTAATAATATATTTTTCAAATCTAAAAGTCCTATCTTCAATAATAGGTAATAGATGAATAATGAAATGATCTAAATATTAACGCCCAAATAATTATTACTGGTATTTCTCATTAATATAATGTAGTGATGCGCAATGATAATTACCTGAAAATTGACGATAATTAACCAGGTTAATTTTGGTCTCATAACTAACCGGTAAATTTCATTTTCCTGTTATTTTAAAATGTTTTTCCTTTACTGATTTCATAGTTAATTAGTACCCAATTCATTACAAATTTGTAAAATTGGTAATGTCCATATTTAATTTTATTTTTGATAAATTTGTATTATTATTTCTAATTATTAGTTAAATATATTGTATTTGGTATCAAATTAAAATTTAAGATCTATGCATATCTAAAACAAATGCTTAATTTATCGCGATTAATTAACCAGTTAATTATTCCAATTAACCGATAAATGCTTATCACTAATATAATATCTTATTAGATCCTTTCCTTTCAATTATATCTTTGCGAAAAAAAAAATAAATACTATAATATTATTCTGTTACATGGAATATGCTTTTTTAATTTTATAAATGTTTACCGTAATAAAAACCTTTATGTATTTCGGGTAACCGGTTAAGCTCTTTTAAAATAGAAAATTAAGGTTTGGTTTCGAGTTAGTGTTAAAAAATTTCGTTAATTTAGGTTTTGTGGTTTGGCTTCGGTTCGACTACCTAGTATTTTCCTATTTTTGTAGGTATACTAACAAAAATTTAATAATTCATGAGATACTATATTTCCTAAATATTACATTTATTAAAAGATAGTAATTATTAATTTTAGTTATTCAGTTAAACCAATTGTGATAATTTATTTATATTTAAATATATTTAAGTAATTTTTGTTACTATTTTCATATCTAGTAATCTATGGAAAATAAATTTTAGATCTAGCAACCTGTGGCATGCAGTTGTTTAACGGTCGTCTAGTGTTTGAAAATTTGTTGCTTAATCATGTTTATTTACAAGATATATATGTAATGTAAAATGAGAATGTAGCAAATAAAAACTAATTTAAAGTTATTTTTAATATTGAGTGGCTTGTTTAATACGTATTTTGTGAATGTAGACAAAAAATATTAGTTTGGTTATATTTTTATTCAGACAATGTTTTTAAAAAATCTGCAATTTTGGAGGTAAACATAGAGTTATTTTTCAATATTGTTATGTTTATAATAGTTTTCTAGTATTTTGTATTTAGTTTCGAATATTTCATACTTTTGTTGATATTACATATGTAGGTATATCTAGGAAGCTGTGGAAAAGTAAATTTCGGATCTAGCAACCTGTGGCTTGGAGTTGTTTAACGGTCATCGAGTATTGCTTATCAAATTTATTTACAATTAATTTAGTGTAAAAAGTGAATTTACTATATAAAAATCATTTTGTAATAATATTTAATATACAGTGGCCAGTTTAATACATATTTAGTATGAGTAGATATAAAATATTACGTAAAATTCAAAGTTTGGTTAGATTTTCGTGCAGCAGATCTTTTAGAAAAATCTACAACTATGGAGGTAAACAAAATATTATTTTTCATTGTTATTATAATTACAATAAATTTCTAAATGTTATATTTGTTTGAATATTTCAAATTTTATTGATAAGATGTGGAAAAATGAATTTCCGATCTAGCAACCCGCGACAGGCAGTTGTTTAACGGTCTTTATTAATTGGTTATTTACTCTGGATTATTTTCAAATTTAGCATAAAATGTGAAATTTAAAACATGAAAACCATTTAAAAATTATTTATGATATACAATAGTAGTAGTGTAATACATATTTTGTGTATGCAATTGAAAAATATTGCTTTAAAGTTTTAAAATAATGTGTGGTTAGATTTTTGAACAAATGATATTTATAGAAAATCTGCAATTTTAGAGGTAAACAAAATGATTTATCAATAATAATATCAATATTTTTTATATTTGTGTTCAAAAATTTTGTTGATATTCAATATCCAACAAGCAATGGAAAAGTAAATTTCGGATCTAGCAACCGGCGGCAGAGAATTGTTCCATAATCTTTAAAAATTGGTTATATTTTATAGTTTACATACAAGAAATTTAATGCAAAAGCTTGAATTTAATAAACCCAAATTATTTCAAGTATTCAGTTTAAGTTAAAACATGTTGTTCGAGAGCAAACATATATTTAATAAATTCAAAATAAAATTTGGTTTGGTAGAAGTGTTTCTACTCAAAAATTAACGGTAGGTAGTTTTTTTTTTCACCCAAAGAAAGATGCTCGATAAGAAAAGAAAGAGCAATAAAACAACGTGATTAAATAGTACTAAACATAGTTAGGAAAATAAATCATTGTGAATATTTTTAGTTCTACAAAACGAAATCGAACTTCATAGTTGAAAATTAACTAATAATAATTATTTCACGAACACCATATTCTGGATCACATTTGCCACAATTATCATGTTATTCTGGATCATAAATAAATATTTTCCAAGCAACAAATTCTTTTGAATCTTCAATTTTAACAACAGACAAAACCTCCATCAATACTGGTATTTTTAAAATTTCTTTACAACTACTCAAAATGATTAATTAATACAGTAAACATAATCAAAAAAACTTTTTTCTACCAATTTCTATATTTAAAACGTTAATATATCCATAAATATGTATAATAAGTACAACTAAGAGACTAAACGTCGCGTTAACTCCATGTAAGACAATGGAGAAGTTAAATATGTACACAATATCACAGACAGACAAACAATACTGTTAGTAAATCAGCAAAACAAGCTTTAGTTTCCTACTATAAATACTCAACAATGTACATGCTACAGTAAAGAAAGGAATACGGTTAGAATTTTCCATACCGGCATGTTTTCTCCTGGGTACAATGGCATGAATGTATCTATGCACAAAATGTCCGAATATTGACTCGAGTATCGGGTTGTGTATCATCCGAACAAACTCCTGGTAATCTAAATGTCCGTTTCTGTCTGTATCCGACATTTGGAGAATTTTTTCCACTGCTTGCTCGGGAATATCATGTTCGTATTCTCTGCTGTTGATGATTTCTTTAAGTTCGTGAATGTCAATCTTGCCATCTCGGTTTCTATCGTACTAGAAAGATAGAAATAGGTTAATAAATATAGATAGATTGATATATACTCATACATAAATTTTAAAAATGTTATACTTGTAATAATGAATGAGCACAATTGTAGTCGGATGACTCAGATACAAACAGAGTTTAATTATCCCGTTATCTTCTTCAAGGTTAAATATTTATGGAGATAAATTATCTACATATACAATATCAAATATATTACGGATGTTAAACTAAAAATATAATATATTCTGTATGAAATCAGAAAAATAATACTTCACTACTTATCTCGAAAACTGTAAGAGATAAAGAGTTGGATAAATTAGCAAAAAAATAATCTGTATCAAGAGACTAGTTTAATGAAATAAACAGAAGGTTTTTTTTTCTGATTTCAACTATATCATGTTTATATATTCAGATATTTTTTTTCTTTGAAAAATGCTAAATTCATTATTTTTTATTATTATTAAATAAACAAAGAGTGACATGGAAAACAAGTTATAAAATTCTTAGTATTGGTGTTGTTTTAATCATTTTTCTTATTGCGTATTGTAGATGTTATGTTTTTTAAACAATTGACAGAATGAATAAAAAGCTTATATCCTTCCTAGAGTGGATGTGAAATACATCTAATTTATGTCAATGTCACAATATATTTTTTTCTTTCGAAAATTGAAGAAAACATAAAATACCTAATCAAATCTACACCCTAATGTATAAAAATATTTTCTAAGCTCGTATCACATGTCAGAATATTCATTTAAAATAATTATTTCACAAAATGTTAAACAATTTGACAGTTGACAAACACTGAATTTCTCACAATTCTCTACGCGCTACGCAAATGTTTTAAATGTTCATTTAAGTGATTATAACTAACTATGTGAATACCTAAATCTTTTTGTTTTCTTTTGACGTTGGTCGTAATGCTCATGTCCACTCTTCCACAATATACTATTTCTTATCATTTGTCAAACTTCATCAAATCAAAATGAATACTTTTTCACTTAATGAGAAGTTTGTTTTTTCCACGGCACTCTTTGTGTAAACACATTTAAATGGACATAATAAATAATTCATTTTGCATTTTCCTTTTAAAAAAAATGTTATGTGAATGTATCAACATGACATATTGAAATCAGGAAAAAAAAAATCGATCAACGTAATAGAACATCCAGTAGAAAAAATAATTATGTTGCCATTTAAATTAAAAATTTAGGTCCCATATTTTGAGAACCACCGGTCGAAAAGAAATTTGTTTAGTTCAATTAAACAATTCTTGATATCGAAGTTATTTGCTAATTTAACGAACCCTGCATCTCTTATAATTAGCGTCCAACCGAAGTTTCCGTTTCAACAAAAATACTGCTTTCGACTGTAGTTTCGGTTTCGACTAAAAATTGGCCGAAACTATTGTAATAATGATTATAGTAATTTGTGAGATGGTACTAGATAATTAAAGTTTTTTTTACTACTTTAGTATAGATTAAAATACAAAAATAAAGTGATTTTCTGATTAAAAACACTAGATATCCGTGTTTAATAAAAATTTAACAAAATTTTAACATAACTATATAAGAAATTAGAAGAGGAACCGAATATTCGGTTACAGTTTCGGTTTCGACTGAAAATCCTATATCGGTTGGATACTACGTTATAATTCTTGAAATAGCGATAGTGTACACTTAAAATGAACATCTGTATAGTAGAAGAAAAATAAATAATACATTAAAATACCAAATATTAAAATATGCAAATAGCTAATCTCCAGTATCCGATTAGTTCACAGGCATGAAAATATGTTTATTTAAACATTTATTTATTAATTAAAACTCGAAATACTATAGATGAAAACTTAAAAATTGTACAATTAAAATATAAATATGACCCAGTTAACAATTAATAACAATAATATTTATTGTTATAAGTAATAAACAATCATAAAAATAGCAACAAAGTTTTTCCTATATGTCTAGAACAAAATTCATCGTATAACATTTAAAATTTAAAAATATTTTTTATTTATTGACTATTTGTATGTTAATAACTAACAACCGGTTTTTATAAATAGAAAATTGATATTAAAATAAATAATATCCTAAAGACCCATATAAGGTATGGTATATATGTATGATGGAAAAATATATAATTAAATATTATTCATTACCCAAAAATTTAAAAAAATAGTATTTATATAACATAGCATTTTTAAAACAAATATTTATATTAAAAATATTTTAAATACCTTATTAAAGATCTCTCTCCAATGATCATCCCTAATAGGTAATTCCACCCCTTCTTCTGCCCTTCGTTGTTGTTGATTATTAGCCATTTTATTAATTACAATTTATTAAAAATAATAGCTAAGCATCTGAAACAATTGCACAAAGTAATTACAAGTAGTCACTTTTTGTTTTTATTATCAATTGTAATAATTTATCACTACAAAGTCACTATTTTAAACATTTAAATTCACAAATTTACAAAAATGCACAGAAATAGTCGAAAAAGTTCCGTTATTTATACTAAAACTATGTTGCCTTTATACATTAACACTTACAAGTAAATTAGTATTATTAGCAAACTATATCACAACATATTCTACCGCTGTTCGGAAAATACTAATTTTAGGTTACATATTTCTGCTGTACTGTCATTTCAATATCAGTAGGTTATGAATGTGAGTCATTGGTAAACACGAGAATTTCACATTAGCGTCATACGTGTCTTCCACTCGGAAAAAAATAAAAAAATATATTCCAAGTAACTAAAATGACTACTGGTGTCTTAAAAATGAATTCTGGGTTGTATAGGTGTCCAGATAATATAAAAAACTTCAAAATAAGGTAAATATTTAACATTTTCAACAGCTCAGGGATGTCCAAAGTGCTTTGTTGACATTACTACGTTGCTAAGCAACGGGCGTATCTTTCATAAACATAATTATACAAATTGTTTTTCATCTTTTCCTGTACATTTCGTGTTTACTATGAAGGTATTGTAATATAAAAATCGATTCATATTATTTATATAGTTGTTCCTCTTTGTCGAAAAATATTGAATAGCCCTGAATAAAAGTAAATGTGAATATTTTCTCACAGATGGCTCTGTGCGTCAGGAATTCTGTATATTTATCAGTGTATCTCAAACTGTTACATGAACGAGTACCAGCGCTTTTCAAACTTTTATTTTATACACTCACAATTCTTTAATTTTTTTATATATTCGTAGTGTCTCAGTTATTAAAATAAATTTGTAATAATTTTATTATAAATAATAATTAAATTTCTAGATTTTGATATATTTTAGTTATAAATTAAGCCCATATTTTGTTTTAAATAAATAATGTGAAAACTCGTACTTCCCGCGATAAATATATTTTAATGACGCCATCTTTGTATATTTTGTTTTAAAGTCCCCGTATATATACAGCACACTTTACAAATTTTACTGCAAAGAAATCATAAAAACTTTTTATAAATGGAAGAAAACTTCCTTTTCAACTTAAGAAATAAAAATTTCAAATGTTTGACAGCGTAAAACTAAAAAAACTTCATTCCATGGCCAACACGAGCGAAGATATTGATTTAAACTTAAGTGAAAAAGAAATGAAAACATTTTCTTGGCAAGAGAAAGTTTTCAGCCGTTCTGAAGCTGAATTCTATGCGGAGGAGAGGAACTGTGTAACAGAACGAGAAAAACATTATCATGAAATGATTACAGGCAGTTCTGATATTGATAATTTTGGGCGATTATTTACTTATGTTGAGGGAGATGATTTTAACAACAATGAAGAGGTATTTAATTACATTAAAATGATATTAAATTGATTACTATAATAGTGTTTTTACTCTAATATTAAAAAGAAATACATTTTTAAATCAGGAAAAAAAACCGAATTGATTACAGTTACTGAAGTTCCAAATATAATTATGAATAATGTTATTGTTTAAAAATATGTTTTTACAACAGTTAGTCCATATCTTTAATTTCCATTCATAACATTTTAAAGGAAGAAATAGTATATTAATTAAAATAGGCATACATTTTCATTTATAAGTAATACGATAATACTGAAATTATCAGTAAAATTTACGAATAGTTGTTGCGTAGTAACAGACAAACGAGTGTCAAAAATGATATTTAAAGTTGTCGTTACTTTGCAAAAATTATGAGCAAATTTTACAGATTTAATTCATAGCTCGAATTATACTTGCTTGATTATTTCATTATCAACAATATGTAAACAAGAAACCATGGCGATGCTACTTTGGTTTTATCTTTTTTTTTCACTTAAAATAACTTCTTCCATCAAATGAAGTATTCTGATTGGATGAAAATGAATTTATTCTATTAAATTTGACATGTATGACGTATGCAATAAATTTTGCTTAAAAATTTTTTTTAAAGCAAAATTTTATAAAAATTCCTGACATCAAATTTAATCAATTCGTTTCTTTAGCACGACGGGTATATTTCAAGATTATTTCACTCATTACAAATTTAACCAATCAAAATGTCCCATTTTCTATTGAGTACATTTTAAATAAGTGATTAAAAATACCGTTTTATTTACTCACGTATTTAAAATCCACAACAATGGAAAATGAGACTTTCTGATTAGTGAAATTTGTAATGAGTTAATAATCATTAATTATTAATATACTACAAATTCAGATTTGGAAATTAATTTCTTCCTTGTTACAGATAATTCAAAAATCTGTTATGAATTATTTGGGTTAGCGTTATCAGCATTTTTGTTATTAAAATTATTGGCGTCGGTAAAAAATCTTTTGATCTGAAATATTGGTTAACTCTAATTTGTAGCCAATTAAATAAATAGTGTTGTTGATTGCTGTAAATGAAATATAATGTAATGAACAAAGGATATATGTACAAAATAATAGAATTGACATTTATTTTATAAAAAAAATTCTGAGACCATTTTAAAAATAATACACATGTACTTTTAAATTAGTAATACTTTATTAAAGAATATAAAGTTAAAACATCATAAAAGGGGTAATGACGTCAGTATTTCACGGCAAGGCGTAATCCAAAACACTTATCAAACAGTTCTTTTGTTTCTTGTTGACAGTTTTAGTTCTAACCTCAATAATGTTTGGCCATCTTGCCAAATAATTTAGACATACTAGTAATTATTTTTTTCCAATTTTGACATAAAGTATCAGTTTTTAAAATTGACTGATGTTTCGATGCCAAACGCACCAAGATTTTAATAACCCGTTAGGAAAAATATTGAGCACCGTTACACAAAATGAAACATTTTCTAACTGGGTTACAAACATATCTATTGTCTAATTGAATTCTAATTTTTTATTACGATGTGATTATTTTATATAGTTTTATAAAGTCAAATTCTGTAGCATTCCACCTAAAAATGTGCCTGTAGTGCTCTCTTCATGCCAGCTAGAGTGGCTGACAGGTGACATCTGACATGATTGATATATTGATATATTTATTTATTTATTAAATTGACATGATTGATATATTTATTTATTTATTAAATTGGACTGCGACCACAAAATTGTATTTCTGATTAAATGTAGCTGAGTGAAAACACAATTATTGTAATCAAGGCAATATCTTAAAAAATAAATTTGTGTAGTCCGTAACAACGGAAGTAAACAGAAAAATGACTGCTCTGCACAAAGAAATGTCAAATTTACGAATCGGTAAAAAAGTCAAGGTTACTAGCAAAAGCATCAGCTCTGGCTATGAAATAAACAAGTTTCTAAACAACAGCATATCGAATCCATTTACTGCAAACTCTTATGAAACAATGTACGTCATGGCAGATCTGGGAGACAGGTCCGTATTCCAAATATTCCTGCAAATGTTTCACCCTACTCACAATATTCGTTTCAGTGAACCGAATTCTAATATTTGGCTGAAATCTGAACATGTATTATGTAGAATAAAATACGATGAAAACAATAAATTGTTATGGGTGTATCCTGATTTTTCTGCAAATGAACATGACACGTACTCCTTGGAAACAGATGTTGGAGGAAAGTTATATTATGAGTACAGTATTGAAAATATTTCTCATGTTAAAAAGATTGACATTATTGAACAGGAAAACGAAATAATAAAAAAGGTATTACACTTTTAATAAATCCTATTAAAAAATAAATCTACTGTTTTATACAGTGGCTTAATGAGGTTCCTCATATTTAATATTTTTCTAATTTGAATTTTCAAAAATAATTATAAGTAGATAATTAATTTATCGTTAAACTTTATGAATAATTGTTGCGTAGTAACAGACAAATGAGTGACAAAAATTGTGATTCGGGTGAAATATCTCATCTTGGGCAAGACGAATACATTTTAAAAATTTCAATAATTTCGCCGAGATTTCTCGAGGTTTTAAAATTAAAAATTATTTTTCTTCAAACGTCATAAATGTGACATCTTTTGTAACTTGATTCACCAGATAGAAATTAAACTTTTACGCCGCCGAAGTAAAAATGTAGCTACTATTAAAAGAAAAATAAATAAATATGCATAGGAATTATGTAGAATCAAAGAATAAGAAATAACTTCTATATAGAAACCTGCAATATCGTCCTAAATGTCACTATGAAACTAGATAACCTAAGAATGTAGTTACTAAAAAACCATCACCTACTGACAGATTTAAATTGATAACATAAAAATTCCATACGCCATTTAACAGTAGTAACAGTATACCATTAAAAAACAAAAATTCAACTAACAACACTTTAAAAGTACACAACTGAAGTTTACTGTGACTCAAGGTCATGCCCGTTGTGTTCTTCAATCTCATTCGTCAGACTTGATGGCGGGATTTTTCACTTGCCAATCAATACATTCGTGTTCTTTTAAGTCCCCAATCAAAATATTAATGCAATTCATATAGGTGACGTCACGCTATAACAAAAAACCATATTTCGAAAGGATATTAATTATATCATTTTATTTCTTTTTTTCATTTTTTTTGTATGTTTTAAAATAATTTCTCTAAATTCGATTCGAAAATAATATGATTTCTCCCTAAATTTATATTTTCTTCCTAATTTCCTAAAAGAAATCTTCAATTTCTCTAGATCTAGGGAAATTTCCCTAGGTATGGAAACTCTGTCCACAGATGGCGTGCGTGACACAGCCTGCAATATTCGACCTTGAAAACTCGGGAAATCTCGGCGAGATTCGAAACCAAAACGAGATAATAATATTTGATACGAAAAATGAACGAGACGAGATAAAATATTTTGCATTTAAAATGAAACGATACGAGAAAAAGGAAAATCTCATCTCGTATCATCTAACAAAATCACTATTTCTAAATATTTTTTTGTATAAATTTTGTATTATACTTTATTTAATTTTTTTAAAGTTCGTTTTTCGAAAAAATTATTAGTGCGACTCAAACTGTCAGATCTTGGGTTCAAATCACAGAATCGATATTAAGCAAATGAAAATACCGGTGCCAGGATGATTCGAAACCCACTAATATGTAGGTTCCTTGTACCAAATTGTAAGCTGACAACCTACACCACTCAAATGCAAAAAAAGGCTCACGAAAGAAAAACCTTATTTAACTGCTTGAAACCCTGTTCTATATAAGAATGTTGTACCATAGTGATGATATTTTTTTTAGATTAACAGAAGAAACCATGAAATGAAAACCCAAATTTTAAGTCACGAATTTTCAATTCCGCAAAAGGACACTTTAAGATTTTTTATTTTCTTTGAAATTCTAACAGGCAGTAATTTTGAGTATGATAATGTTTATGTACAGTACAATATAGATTTACCGGAAAATTGGTGTTGTACAGATGAAAATTCTTTATTTGGGACAACTCAAAGTTGCAGAACAAAAGGAATAGAAAATTTTGCCAATTTTGGGCACTATTTCGACTTATGTTTAGAATACAAAATGCCTGATAATTTTGAGGGTAAATATATATTTTCTCTTTTTTGAACACTTCTGCACAAGCACTATTGTAGATAAATATGCACAATATAATATTGCAAAAATATTTGATATTCACGTAGTTTTATAAAAAATATCTATACTCTCATTACAATACGCCGTAACGCACTGGTTCACAAAAATAACATTTTTTTGAAATCGATACTAAAGTACACGATATCACTCCGCCAAATTAGCAAAGTAGTAGCTAAAGTAAAACTTTACAGACTCTTTTGTCAAAATTTAACTTTACGGACTCATGTGTCAAACTGAATTAACATATATTTTAATAGTATTATATTTTTGCAGTTTATTTTAGCACTACCTAAAATAACAAACATATCATTCTGTAATATTATTGGTAAATTTATTTATTATGTACCTCTGATAATAATTTATCATTTTTCATGCAGACGACGTCTAATTCATGTGTACAGTATGTTTGTTATAACAGCCATCCCTGTCTCAATAGTTAGCTGACGTTTTACAAACACATAATGCTATTTGTTTCTGTTTTTAATTAATAATTTAACGATTTCGGAAAAAATATAATGTATATCTAAGGACTAAAGTATTTTTTATTACTCACATGGCTTATTCTCCTTGGCTATCGTAGAATAAATTTCACATGCGAAATAAAAAATTATACTTTTGTCCCTTGATATAGAAATAATTATTAATTTAGTAATTTATTAAATTCAACAACACAATAAGACTGTTGTTAATAATGTAATTAAGAAACGCAAGTAATAAAGGCGATAAAAAGAAATAAAGAATTTACGGGATATGTAAAGCATTGACCGAACAATAAATAATAACAATATCACTTGCTATTGATCATCCAGTATTAATAAAAATTAATTTTAAAAATAATTAAAAAACTGCGCCATCAATTGTCAGTAAAATACTATTACCGTAGCAACGATTGACAATATTAAAAATAAAAAAAATTAAAACAAATGTATGTTGCCTACCAACGCCTATTTATCTTTCACGCACTAGTGCTTGACAAATGACTTTAAAGAGTGCGTAAAGTATATACTTTACGCTCAGTTTTAGATAAAGTCATTACATGTTATTTTGTAAGGTTTTATGCCAGTTATCTTTATATTTATATAATTTAATATTGGCGAAGATATGATGACATATTGTTATGTTAAAAAAATAAGTAAAAAATTATCTAATTTTACAACTTTGTAGTAATTACTTACATATAACGTCTGAGCAAAAAATACTAATCGTATTTATTAGAGTATTGCACAAATGCACTTTATTTTTGGCACTTAGAATCCCTTATCACCTTAGCCTTCGACTCACTGTCCTACAAGTAACTCACATGTTTATATGTATGCAGATAACTCATTTACATAAAACTATATCTAATCATAAATAAATATGTGTCTTCATATTTGTATGCCCGATAATGGGTGTGCCAATTTTTTAAAAAATTGTTATAGCTTTGTTGTAAGATTGATCTCTTTATATTTTTTCCAATATGTGATTATTTTTAGTATTTTTGTGTAACAATGATGAGATTTATTAATTTCTGATTGGTTAACGTAACGCCAGTTTTACACTCAACAATATTCAAGTTACGTTTCACGATTATCATTGTGTATATATTTATTAATAACATTTCACAAGTTTTGTGTGCTTCAAACTTTTTTGTGATCTATTACAGTATAAATGTGGCTACAGCATTCACTGCTCTTAATTTTTAAATAGAGTATAGGCAGAAGTAGAGGTCGTAGTATTTCAATGAGTTAAACTTTAAGGTTCGTTCGGGTTACTGCGTCACATGGGCACGCCCCCTTTTTTAATTTCCTAATTTCATTTATAAATATAAACTTTTTTATAATATCTTTTTCTATGTCCACTATGGAAAGTGGCACTTTTCTTGCACTGTATAAAGCTTCAAAGTTGCGTATTTCCCACAATCCTTGGTTAAAGCACAGAATAGTTACATACAGAAGCGACACTCCGTGTCGGTACCTTTCATGTTCCCCTAGTCAGTTCTATGACCTTCAAGCATTGTGTAGACCTTTAAATTTGTGCTCTTCCCCTATCTCTCTTTCAGATGTGACGAAACTTTCCGATGTTAAACAATGAGCCCTTTAAATTTGTGCACATTCTCCATCTCTCCCTAATTTTCGTTTCTCTGTCTTACTGTCGCTTCTGTATAAACCTATTCTGTGGTTAAAGTGTGAGAAATCATTTGTCACAGTATTTGCCAACATTACGCATGCGTAGTGTGGGAAATGAGATTTGTCACAATAATTGCCAACACTGTGCATGCGCGAAAGTACTCTTTGTGAGGTTATGTGCGCCATATTATTTTTTGTCAAATAGTTTTTGTGCATGAATATTTTTTCTGTAACGTTTAGTCATGTGGTCGTAGAAAAGTATAGTATAGTATAGTATTCTGCACGAGTGTGCCACTATTTCCCACCCTATGTGATTCTAACTTTCATACCTTGTGGAAAATAGGCTACTTTCTGCACTTATTACACTATTTCATTCTCTTTAACTCAAATTTTAATTTGAAATATAAATTTCTTTAAAAATCTAACTGTCGTTCTTTTTAGTTGTCAAAAATATTGGTTATGTTTAAAGTGAAGTTAAACGGTTGAGAAAAAAATAAAATTGTAAAATTATCTACAAATAATCTTAGATTTTTATTTCCTTATACGAAGTAAAGAAATATAGTAATCACGAAAAATGTCGGTTTTCACATTTCACCGGAAATATCCGTTTTGACTATCTTTGAATCCACTTTGACTACTTCCGGCCTGAGGTTTATACATTTGTATGTATTGAAATTTTATGTAGGTATATGATTGCTATATCATCTAGTTGTGCATCTCCCTTTTTTATTGCAATCGGCAGTGCCAGAATGGCACTACATTTTTCGTATATCTCAAAAACTATCAGCCGTAGAATTATCTCACTTTGAAATGAAATAAATTTAAATAATGTGTAGCAAAAAATGTTTACAATTTAAAACGTGTACAAGAAAGTTATGTGTGTCCATATCAGGGGTAGGATTCTGTAACTTTGGGTGCTATCATTTGGACTTGTTATGGTATCAATTGCAAATATCATCTACAAAGTATACTTGCTATTCTATAACCGTATTGGTTATTTATGGTTCATACGTACCTACATATACTCATACATATATAAAGAATACTCTGTAAGCACAGAATAGGTTTATACAGAAGTGACAGTAAGACAGAGAAACGAGAATTTGAGAGAGATGGGGAATGTGCACAAATTTAAAGGGTTCAGTGTTTAAAATCGGAAAGTTTCCTCACATTTTGGAGAGAGATAGGGGAAGAGCACAAATTTAAAGGTCTACACAATGCTTTAAGATCATAGAACTGGATAGGGGAACATGAAAGGGACCGACACGGAGTGTCGCTTCTGTATGTAACTATTCTGTGCTGTAAGTCTAAAATGATAAGGGAATATCTTAAATTCATTGCAAATTTGAATTTCCGCCATGCTGACAATTGACGTTTGACGTTTGTAATTGTTATAATAAGTGCAATTGTTACTTGTAGTTGTTATTTTATGGAATCCCCCTCCAGATTTTTTTACTTAACCATTAAACTAATCTTTGTTGCACCTATCCACTATCTTTCCATACAATTCCCCCATATAAACGTTAGTTCTCCTTGCGTAGGAGTGCCTCCACCCCCGACGATATATTTCCAAGTGATTTCGCACGACATGTGGGATCGATTCCGAACAGAAGGCCTGGCGTACCGAGCGATCCCGGTCCACCGGCCGGGACGGCATGACTTCTCCTTGCACTGCATCCGCCTGTGCCCTGGCAATGCGGGGGAGTTGACGAGGTTCTTCATCGGTGATGCTTATAATGTGGAGGACCTTGCGTGGATTAGTGTGCCTAAAAATCATCAGGTAGGGGAGTGGAACTCAAAGTTATGATCCGTGTATACCTGTTTTAACCCTCCCGTGACCGTGCGGGGTAACTCAGTTACCCCAAAATGAATTTTTTTGCGATAACTTGTTAAATAAATGTTTATCAAAAAAAATCCTTCTAGCTATGCCTCTGTGAATCTTTTTCTTACATTATTGTAACGGGTATGTCCAATTTTAATTTTAAAATGTATAAGTTTACTTAATTTTTATGCGCTGGGGTAACTGAGTTACAAGTTTGAGATGTGAACTTTGTCCCAGAAAACAGGATCGGAAGTCCAGAATTTCCTCAGCCACATGTGGCAAAAAGGTTTGCAATCTTCACAGAAAAGAAACAAAAACATATTTATGCTGTGAATGTGAAGAGATGGCCATATAAAATTTTTTTATTCATATTTTGTTTTACTGATGCATTCCAATTATTTTATAAGTTATATTTGTGTTTATTAAAGTAAAATATCTTTAAAAACTTATTTTCTTATTTATTTTAAGCTACAAAATCGTTACAGTTAATGAAATGAAGATAAATCTTTAGAATATTAAAAATCTGTCCGGGGTAACTAAGTTACCCCGCTTGGGCTCCGGCGTAATTTTCAATAGCACGGTCACGGGAGGGTTAAAGTTTCAAATGTATTTTAACACTTTTACTTAGCACAAATTTCTGGAAACTACTAATATTTTTTTTAGTAAGGGATGTAAAAAATAAGAAAATTTTCATTTTTGATTATAAGAAAAATGTTTCTGGTTGTCCTTAAATTCCTAAAAATAATCTTCACATCATTTTATCATCAAAGGGTCAAGAGAAAATATTAGTTATTTAAAAATGAAAATACTTCATTTCATGGAAATTGGCAGATATTTAGTGTAAAAATTTGATAAAACCACAGTGACAATAGTCAGTTACATTTAGTTAATGTTGTCACGTTTCAAAAATGATTATTAAATCACTCCAGCTTCGCTGTCGCGATCTAAATGACATTTTTGGCACTCCTTTATCAAGAATGACTGAACTGTCACAAATTCAAAGCTAATTCGTAGATATAGACTAGGGCTGAGGAAAATAATCGATTAATTAAACCTTTGATTAATCAATTTATCAATTATTTCTTAATCGATTAGTTAATTATATAATTAATAGATAGATAATTAATTTTTTACCTTCTGTCTCTTAAGTTAAATCATGAATGTAGGTTATCAATTTAATTCTTATCAAACAATACTGTTTTTGACCTTCACATATTCTTATTACACATACGAGTTTTTTAATGTTTTGATAGACGCCCACAAATTTGGTTATTTTTGGAGTGATGTGATATTTTTCAGTCCAACTGGATGTAGGTTCTAATTAATAATTGTTTAATTAATCGATTATTCAAACGATTATTTTATTAATCGATTATTTGATTAATTGATTATTTGGTTAATCAAATAGTTGATTAATCGATTAATCAATATAATGAATTAATCAAAATAATCAATTATTTTTAATAATTAATAATCGATTACTAAAATCTGTAGTCTAAATACAATTATCTGTTTGTAAAAGTGATTTTTTTCAATCCGTTGCAAATCTTTCGCGTACCTTCACTTTAAAAAACACTAAAGTAGGAGAACGGAATTTCTGGAAAATAATATTTAAAAAATTCTGATTTTTTTAAAATATCATTTTCTATAAAAATACGTACATATCGTTATATAAACGATAAATAAACATTTTTTATCAAAATACAACTAATTTTAGGACTCAACTTTAAACAAATACGGTGTACCAACTATAGGCACTGGTATTTTGTCTCTAAGAGTTAATATCTTACAACAGACATCTTCTAAGCTAGCTGGAACACCTGGTGAAGGTATACCCTACGACGATGGCGCACCAGGCCCATCTAATGTAATGCGTGGTGTAGCCGAGGCTTTAATAGCGTTTCGGAGAGCTAGAGATCGTATGTTACAGGCTAGAAATAGTGTTTTACAACAACAATAGTAAAATATATGATGATGATGCATTATGTTTTTAAAATGTTAGAAATATTAAAAATAAAAGCCTAGTAAATAATTTTGTACTTATTTTTCTATCCTTACCTACCTACCTACAAGTGGCGTGTAGTCAGGGTAAGCAAGGTAAGCTCTGCTTACCCGTGAGTTCTAGCACGTACTATTTAACTTTTTTTAATATAAGCCAATAAATTTAAAATTATTATTTGCAGAATTAAATTTTAAAACTTTTAATTTGTATTAAATGTGACACAAAGTTTAAATCAAGGTATCCAGAAATAACTCTGCTTCAACTAGTGGTGAAATGTGATTCGTCTGTTCCCAAAGCAATGGGCGTCGACAACATAAGGGCATCAGGACTCCTGCCCCCAAGGAGACATTTCCTTTAACGTAACATTTTTTTACATCAGTAATAAAGCTCTTTGTTATTACATATTTAAAAAAAATATAGTACCTCTTTCCAGTTTTTAACAATTATTGACTACTACCCTAAGATGGGTTGTATGTTACAGCCTTTAAAATATTACCAGTGAAATCCTCGCATCAAAGTACCTATGTATACAAATTTTAATTTTAAAATTCTTACTAGTACAGGTACAATAACAGATTGACCATCAGCCAATAAGAATCTATATGACCGGTAATAATGCACGTCTCAGGATGTACCATGGATCCTGAGACGCTATCACTCAGTCCCACTCGGCGGGGCGCCGGGGAGGCAGCAGGTCTCTGGGCCTCTTCCCCGCCTGGTGGTCTGGCTAGACCGCCTTCCAGGGCATCTGATTCTCTGAAGATGATCTAGTTCAGCCGGCCGGGAATTGGAGAACGCTTCGGCGTGTGCTCTAATTCTTGGCCTGCTGAAACCAGACCACATTCTGGAGCAAATTTGGCTGCTTTGGATTGTGCTCTGGTTTCAGTAGGTCAAGAATTAAAGGACTCAGAAGTGTTTCTTCTAATTCTAGGACTACGGAAACCAGAGCACATTCTCGAGCAGACTGCTCTGGATTGCGGATTGCTCTCTGACCACAAAATAAAATTAATTAAATATTTTTATTGAAAATAAGGTTTTTTGTAGTTTCCATTCATTCCTTTTTAGTATTTCTTTTTGGTAGAATTTTATATTTTAATTAGAGAAATCGTAACCATTAGTTAAGCTACGCGATAAGCAGAAAAATATCTGCTTGCATACGACAAACGTATCTGCAATGAAGCATATTAGCTATCAACCTTTATTTTTCCAACTGGAATAATAAAACAAGATAATATGTGATAGTCCTACAGGCAGTATATTTAGATATTTGTTAAATTCATTTTTTAACATAATCTTTTGATAATGTAAATATTAATTATGTCTATAGAAAAGTTAAAAGTAAAACAGCAAATCAATTTTGGGTACATTTGATTGAAATAACCTACATTTCATTCATTAACAGGAAAAAGATGAATTAAACTTATTTTAAAAAAATTGTTTTTTTTTGTTTATTTAAAAAATTAAGTGTAAGTTTATTTTTATTTTTTTACTGTACGCCACTGCTGTCAACCGACATATTTGCATAATTTTTAATAAATGTTCTTTTAATAATAATAAATATTTTAGTTGTACATTAAATAATAATATTTTGGGTATAAATTTTTTATGAGTGTGTTGCACATGCACAATATTAAAAGTTATTGTTGCATGTGAACATATTGTTGTTATGAAAAGTTATTAATATTTATAGTGACATTAAAATGAAACTCAAACATTGTGCACCTGATAATTCATTTTCTGCACTTTTTCATATTTGGAATATAGCACTAAGAGGATTCTTTGCTAATATTACTCAAATTTGCAATTATGTAAAAAATACCGAAAAATGCAAAATTGCAAATAATTGTTTGTATTTGCAACGTAAGTAATTTTGTTTCTCTATTTTGCGACTACAATAAACGAGTTCGTTTTTAGCTAATTTGAGAGTTATTATAGCCCAGTATAATTATTTTTCTTTTTACGACATACATAGAAAACTCATCTTTCTTCTCGTGATATAGTGAGGAAAATAATTGTTTCCTCTCTAAAGAGGAAAATGTACAGTGTTACCAACTGTATAACATAAATTTTATTATAGAATGAAATATTGGAAAAAATCATTATTATATAAAAAATTCTTATTTAATAATGATATTCTTAAAAAATATGGCAATTATGTCTTGTTCTTTTCTTTTTTCATATTATTTCATAATTTGACAACTTGAACTTGAATTGGCATATTGGCAATACTGAGCAATTGCACTGCTAAACGTCAAAGTTTACATAACCTAATTTTCTAAGTTATCATTTTGCTGCGCCTTTTCGTCCGAATAAATCGATTTTTGAAATATGTCGTGAAAAAAATGTTGTGTCTAATACAAAAGGAAAGCACTTTTTCAACTCTCACTCGAATTTGAGTAATCAAAGATACGCTTTCCTCTCTAGTTTGACAAATAACTATTGAAAGTTGGTGGCTCTACTAGAATGTGCTAGAATGTGTCAAAAATATCAAATGTCAAACCCTATGGTCAAACCAAATGAACGAATCATACATTTGTTAATTTTATTTTTATTTTATTTCAAATGTAAAACTAATCATATGAAGAGAAAAATTACAGTAAAGTAAAAGATTTAAAAAATTAAGATTATTTGTTTAAAATTGCAACATATTTTATGTCATAACAATATGTATATGTTTTTATATGCAGAGAAAAGTAACAAGTTTTGTAGTAAAACTAATACAAAAGTTTCTAAATGAATATTGTTAAAATTTAATTTTTAATTCATTTCATACTTCGCATTCCTATTATCATTTACAATTGAATATATTAAAATCATATATTTAAAAATCAGTGGAAGTACTAATTATTTGATGGAGAGAAAATAATAAGTTTTTAGTTTTATTTGTAAACAAAAATCGTCTGATTATATTGATTAACATCTCTGATTACAATATTGTTTGTAAACGAACTTGACTGTATGTAATACTAGCTTTTGTTTCACTTTTGGCGGTCCAATAACTGTCAGATTACATTTTTTTCCTTCTTTTTGTTAATATTTTAAGCAAACCAATTTATTTTCTCCGTGCCAGTAAAAAATTTTCATTTCACTCGGAGCTAAAATTGAAAGTCTCCTTCAGGTCCTCGAGAACCGGAAGCCGTTCCTATACACCTATTTCCGTTTTAATTTGAAGTTTTTTATAGCGTTTTTGACGCGGGCGGCCAACTCTCAAAGCAAGTAATTACCAAGAATTAAATGTTATTAGTGTTTTTTGTATGAATACCCTTTATATTTTGCAACACTGTCATCCATTTACTCGAGATCGATATTTGTAGACTGCTGCATAAAGGGGTTGTACTCGGTCGGGTATGTTCGGAAACATTCGGCAGGGAGGGAACTTTCATTTGTTTTGCTATATATTTGAGGTTAGATACATAAAAGTTTTCATTATATTAAACATTTCCTACATTTTAATATTAGTACAATATTTTTAGGTTAAGATAATTCTTCTGATATATAATATAACATAACTAAATAAACAAACCAATGATTATTAAGAATTGTATGTTTGTATAATTTAGAATTTATAAGTAAATAGTCAAAGAAAAGTAATGGAAAGAATAGAAAGATAGAATATGTATAATTTTTTATTCAAATATAGCATAAATGAAGTAAAATATAAAACAACTTATTTCAAATGATAATTATTTAAAGAAGGTTTAAACTACTCCGCTGCTCATGTCCAATATTACCTTCTCACAAAATAAAATGACAATTAAAAAATTCGTTCTATAATTGATTATTTTTTTATTTTCGTTAAATATAAGCTACTCTTTATTTTACTAATTTAAGTTAGTTATATTAATTCCATGATTTTACAATTAAAACAATAAGATCATTATTTCACTCATAATAAAAAAGGGAAAGTAGGCATCTATAAAAACATGTGGTTATATTATTCTCTTTACAAATATTAATAACACAATTATTGTTATTACATTTATTAGATTTACTGCTTTATTTATATTGTTTATCTGTTTATAACCAACAATTTTGTGGTAGTAAGTTGTAACAGGGATGGAAAACCTAACATACGTACAGAATAACGTTATAATAACGCCGTTGAGAGAACATAAATTCCTAATTTACCGATATTTTTATATTGTTCATTGTATGTTTTACACATATATATCACTAGTAGCGTTTGAAGACTGTTTCAAATGCACCTATCACAAACCTACTAATATCCTACTGTCAATATGATTTATGTATTTATAAGGTAATTAGTAATGCTTGTCTTTTAGTAAATACCAATACCAAATACAATAAAGTTATTTTAATGATATAATTACGAATTATTTTTTTTAATAACGTTCTCTCATGCTTGGTTACTAGTACGCACGAAATCGTTATTGTTTTTTTGTTTATTGTATAAATGTGATCAAAATGTTCAACATTCATAATTTCAAACACTTTTTGTACTTATTCAAAGGAAAGTAGAAAAAATATTGTATGAAACTGAATGTTTATTTTCCATTTGCTCGTACAAAACTCGCTTACGTCTCGTTCCTTAATTTTCGCATGCGTTAACTAACCATCTTTGTCTCTTTACTTATTATACAATTAGCTATTAGTTCATTGACAAGTGTACAGTTATTTAATTATAAGTACATGCTCATTTTCCCTCCAAAAACAGCACACCGCTGTTTTGATCTTAGCATGCCTGGGAAAACAGTTGCATATCCCCGTCCGACAACGTTGCCACATCTCCGCTGCAATCAATCAGCTGAACTTGTCACCGGGGAATATGACAACGTTGCACGGTGCATCAATGTTCAAGTCATTGACACATTTATAGTGATTATTTACAGTTTTCCACGCAAAAGGATGTTTGATTTATTCGCGAAAACTTGTCTGCCAAGTACAACTCATGCTGAGTATTTGTCAGGGCTGCTGCACGTTTTATTCGTTACATTTCAAATGCTGTCGCCTCATAACTTTAGGAGAATGCTGCTGGTATGAAAGAAATGTTTTGGATATTATTAAATTTTGGAGGTTAGGGAATTTTTCAAATGGAACTATTTTTACTTACAGAAAGATATCATTTCTACACAATAATCAGTTACACCAAACGAGCTTAAAGATTTTAATATTTATGTGCTGCTGGTATGAAAGAAATGTTTTGGATATTATTAAATTTTGAAGGTTAGGGAATTTTCAGATGGAACAACTATTTTTACGTACAGAAAGATATTGCTACACGATAGCTAATGACACCAAACGAGCTTAAAGATTTTAATATTTACGTTCCTATTTTAATAATAATTTCAATTGTTTTTGGCGTTGAATATCTAAGTATTTTACATATTTCTTTTTCTACGTTTATTAAGATATTTGTTTGTTGTATGTTTGTTATTGTTACGAATACAAAGTATATCGAAAACACATTTTCATTTCTCACGGTAACCATAAACAACGTTAAGGTATAAAATCATATCTCACAGTTCTGTCAAAAATCGTATTGTTTAAGTTTTGTTTTGTAGCTAATTGCTAATTGTTAGCAAGTAGTGAAATGAAGATATCTTTATTATTAAAATATAAATGAATTAGGAAATAATATCGTGGTCCTAGAAAAAGTACAGTGCACAACTCTATTGGAATTTCCAGTTCATACTCGTATGAAATGAGTACCATTCCATGCTTGTTGTACAATACACTATTAATGTCAGGTATGAAACCATAGCATGGCAATAATCATCTTTTCTTTGGTACTATATTTTGTTTTCTTCAATCTTTCTACCTTCCGTCTATCACTATATTGGTATCCCAATTAACTTGTTATTTTTAAGCATATGTATCTCGACAACGGTAAAAGACAAAAAAACGTTTTTCTTAATTTTTCTTATTATTTAATAAATTAAAATATGACTTTTTCATATTGTTGAATAACACAAAAAAGTTCCATTCAAAATTATTATAACCTACTATAAGCTTCATATGAAAAATTAAAGTTGACACCGATAACTTGAAAACGGTACTCGATAAAAAAATGAGAATCTCCTTAAATTTATTATAAAAAGGTGTCTAAAGAAAGTGCACACCAAAATATTTAATTTTGGAAGTTATGAGCAACACTTAAAATTACGTTTTCGTTTATATCTAGTAACCTATGCATTTTTTTTTTAGGAAAACAATGGCATCCATAAATTGTCTCTTAATGCGGCAATTTAACAAGTTATTTGGGACAACCTGTGCCTATAAGGGAGGTATTACTTTTGATCAAATTTCTCGAGTGTAAATTTTCAACATGTGACTACGAATTAGGGTCCCTAGAGTACGATTGTACTATTTTCACAATGATGTCTCTATGTATGTGTGTATGTTTATCTGTGACGATTTTTCATTCACGATAACTTCAATGCAATACATGTAGAAAATATAATATTTGTAATTTAAGAGTTATATTCAAATATAATGAACTGATTAGATTTTGACTACAATTGATTAACCGAAAGTAGTACACTTTTTTTTCCTAAACTATTTTTTTGCAAATTGTGTTATTATTAAACATAAAGATTTGTTAATTTTCATTCGGTCTACAAAATTACATTTTATATACCGATTTCAGCGAAGATGCAATATTTACTGTCATTATTCATTAAGTACTCATAATGTTTTTGTTATTTCACAAGTGAAATAGTGGAATTAAAAACATAACTCAAATGAGTAAAATAGGTAGGTAGTAAACAGTAGAAAAAAATATGAACAATACAGTATTAATTTTGTTTTTTTTTATCTTTCTTTAATGTTATCTCTTGTTATATTATCGAACGACACATTTTTTTAGATTAAGTCAAATTTGACATACATTTGTCAATTTTTGTAATCAAAACTCATTTGTTTATTTCACAGCGTGAACGATAGATAAAATGACAGTTACTAAAGTATATAATAATAATAATGTATTAATTTGATAATTAGAATTTATAAAGATCAATCTTACTACACCAAATAAAAGGTTTAAATGAATGTGAAAACATTGAGTTCCTATTGTTTTTGTTTATTTAAATGCAGTTTCCTCTGTAAAAGTCAGTTTCCTGTATAAAAGCCACTATTTATTTTTCTTCATGTGTTTTATATAGTAGGCCATGAAAGTTTATAGTCGTGTTTTGTTTTGGCGGGAAAATACGTGTTATTATTTTCCAGTTACATGTGACTAATATTTGCGTAATAAGTAGTAAATAATAATTGTTTTTATTATTCTACAATTTTTAAATTTAACTCTATATTTAATTGTTCAATGATAACTAAAATGAAAATTAAAATAAATTAATTGTTTCAGGAGAACATTGAAAATTAATTAACATCCAATGTTTATTTGTTTTGTACGACTAATTAATTACTTCATTTATTTTCAAAAATGGGGCATATTTATTGAAATATTTTCCAATATTCATTATTATTAAATTGATTCATATATAAGCATTGTGATAGTTCTTAATCTGTATGACATGTATAGTCTGTTTTTTATAAGAACTATAGGTACTATTATATTTTCGTAATGAAATGAGACTACGAAATATTGTTGAATGAAATATTTTTCATGATAATAAGTACGAAAGTAAATTAATCATTATTGTATATTTCTAAAACATTCCAAATATTTCTCTGTTGTAAAAATGGCTTAGATTTACTGTGCTGTGATTGGTTAAAATTTTGGTGTTATCTTTCTCAATACTCTGTTTTTATAAAAAATAAACTATAAATACTACATAATTACCTGGCAACCCTGTACGTTATAGTTTATAGTACAGTTCGTCCGTGATAAGTCGGCAAATTGAAAAAAAACATAAAAATAAAGATATACATTGTTTGAATATATATTTCACGTAGTATACTCTCCGCATCAGTTATGAGTTACTGATATTTGCGACCAGGGCCGTCTTTTCCATTGGCCACTCTGGGCAAGTGCCCAGGGCCCCGCGATCCATGGGGCCCTCGAGTTGCTACCAGATCAACAAAAGATAACCGATATTACCGATAAATATATTTATTTTCCGAAAATCAAACGATAATTACTGACTATAAATATACAGGGTGTTCATTTTAAATGGGCCACCATTGCTATCTCGAGAACTATAAGAGCTACGAGGTCTGTTAAATTAGCAAACAATTTCTATTTTACAACACTATTAACATGAGATAAACAAAATTTTTATTAAACAAGTGGTTCTTAAAATACGGGTCCCAACTTTTTTATTTTAAATGTGAACCTATATTTTTTATTTGCTTATTCAATAGAGAATTTTATTCTGAATTCAATGATATAATATTATCATACCCTAACATAACGATTTTTTTGAGAAAAATGCATCTGAAGTTTTATATTAATTTGATTAAAATATGACAATAATAAAAGTGTCATGACGGAAAAAACGGAATACAAGTCTTTTTTAACCTGCAATTAGAGTGCCTTGACAGAAAGAAGTGAATAAAAGTATATTCTTTTTGTCTAGGCACTCTAATTGCAGGTTAAAAAATAACTGTTTCGCCATCTAAGTAGTGGCTTTTCAACTAACAAGACAATATATATGTGTAACATTCGGAAAACTGTGTTTTCGTTTTAAATTTGACATTGTCTTTTACCTTTCTATCCATATAGAGAAGAGTAGAGATTACTGATTTACTCAAAAGTCATCTTGACACTTGAAAAGAACGTTTTCTTATTTGTTACTCGATTGCCGTCTAGCGGCCATGTTATTGAATTAACCATGTCCTTTGCTGCGTCATTAGGAGGAGTGAATTTCAGCCACATTTAAAAAAATGTTTTTTAGAAAAAACTTTCATTTACTTCATATATAGGGGCCCCATTATCCTAAAGTGCCCAGGGCCTCCAATAGGTTAAAGACGGCCCTGTTTGCGACAAAGCAAACTAGCACATCCAGAAATAGTTAATAAACCGTGAATGATATATTCATTTTATTTAATAGAAACTTGTAGACACTTTAAATCATTTAGAACTTTCAATAATTCTGATTATTTTAATTTATTACAAGTTCCAGACAAGGTAACATATGCCTCAAAAATAATTTAATAACTATATTGAAAATCAATTAAATTAACAGAATAATTTATATTAATACATTTAAAGATAAATTATATTGGAATTATTATTAAACGGAGCATTGAAATATAAAAATATATCGATTTTAAATATCTAGGGCACACATTATACGTAGCAACTAATTTAACAAAAGAATTGTTAAAATAGAAATAAAAGAACCTCACTTATTTAAATTTTGATTAATGTATTCGAAATAGAAAAGATATGATATTGTTATTATTCGGTATTCGGTAAATGTTATGATATGTAATAGTATATTAAGTAAGGACATTTTACCGTTCGAGTACAATTGTTTGAATAAAAAGATAGGTTAGTAAGGTGTAGTTACAGCACGAAGTTATTTTTTTAATAGGATTAAACATATTTTTATGCCTGTTCGATAGCGTATTTTTTTCTGAATTCAACCATGTAATAGTTTTATATCCTTTAATAATAAAAATATTGAATAAAATAGGATAGAAATTTAAATAAATTTATATTTTTAAAATTAATACACAGTAGACTATGGATGAAAAACAAAAACAAAATTTAACAACTGTAAGTAATATTGTTGTTCTAATTTTATTTTTAATATTACTTACATACATATTTACCTACAAAGGTAGATTTACTTCGAAAATCACATAATTTCACTCGACAAGATGATGTCATCAATTCCCTGTCCCCCAACGATTTGAATTACATTGTTACAATTGATGACGTGAGGATCAACTGCTGGAAATAGAATGTATATTAAAATTGTGAAAAACTAAAATAGGTTTCCAAGGTATTTTTCCTACATTTGGCCCATTCTGAAATTTTTTAATGTCTTGTATTACAAAAAATTAACTACATTACAATTATCTTTGTTGTGATTTAATATTTTTTACAAACAATATTTGACAAGTACTTCAATTTATCTGGTCCACCATACTGTTATTTCCAACAATACTGCAGAATATTCTCCGCAGAATAATATCTCGTTAATATGAAACAAACACAACATAATTTTATTATATACGCACCGTTATATGCGAGATAAGGTTATATAGCATGCGTATTCTTTTATTCTGAGCATACAGGCATGCATATGTTTTGAAATTCTTCATGTATGTACGTATATTTTCTCGGAATATACGTTGGGAAAATTAAAATTTTGCCGCAGGAGAAAATAAAACGCATAAGAAAAAAATATGGGAATACCTTTCTATTTATGGTTATGTTTTTATTAGTAAAATGTAAAACTTTTACTGAAATAAGTGAAATATGCAGTACATATATAATTAATTAATATTGTACATATATTTAATAGTATATTAAATATTAAGAGCGATAACACCTTTTACCAATTTAAGACAATGGGGTCCTTCACTATTTTTTTTATAAAACTTGATATTTGAAAGCAGTCGGTGGTATATACAACTCTTATTCGTTTTTGTTGAAAAAATTCTATAAAATTAATCTCAAACAATGGGACTCGTACAAAACTGTTTCCACGTAGATAAAATTCATTAATTTATGATTTAAAGAAAATTAAAAATATCAGTTTAATTATACTTTGTATATTTTTGTGTAATATGTACGAAAATATGTTTTATAATTTAAAAGTATAAAGTCTGAGTCTGCTTTTGATTTCCACGGACATAATTAAGTCATTTATTTCATTTAAAATCTTTCATTTTCCTCTTCTACATTAAATTAAACAAAACTATTATGAAGTAAAAAAAAAATAAACTAATAAAAAACATGAAACCAAAACTATAAATTTATTGCTCACTCGCTAACTGACATTCAATCAGTTGAAAGGTTGGATATTCCTATTTGAAATAGGATAGATGTGCAAGAGAGATACAGAGAGTGAACGCTACATTGTGACGTAGAAGTATAGATTAGGAATGACGAAACCTGAAAATTTTGGTACCCGGGTACCCGATATGAATACCCGGGTAGTACCGGATACTCGATAATTACCCGTTACCCGATAATTACCCGATACCCGATAATAACCTGATACCCAATAATTACGTAATACCCTTAAAATATCCGTTATTCTTTCATATTCATTTTTTTAATACAAATTTTTGTTATTTGAGTATAGATTTAATTAATGAACAAAAAAATATTATTTCCTGGTACGGAAATAAAAAAAAAACATTGTTATTTTATATAATATACGAGTATATCAGCAGTATAAAATTACAAAATTAAAACTTATTACGGAAGTACATTTGATTTTAACTACTTAGGAATATCTCATATTTCTATTCGCACATATCAGCATGGATGATGTATCTGCATTCAGGTTTGATCTTCGTTTTGTTACAATGTTTCCGGCAGTGGAAAACTGTCTTTAACTGGCAACAACAGATTTTAGGTAATGGGTAGATTTCGGGTAACGGGTACATTTCGAGTAATCGGGTACTATTTTTGATACCCGGGTACATTATTATCGAGTAGGTTCCGGGTACCCGGGTACCCATCGTCATTCCTAGTATAGATGCTTAAAAAACTCAAATATTACAAAAACCAATAATTTATTTTAAAATTCTTTCATCTCAATCATGTTTTTTATCTACTTTCAATGTAGCGGACATTTTACTCAATTTTCTGTTATGGTGGAGAACCCCATTGTTTGGATTTATTGCCTGAGATCAAAATTCCTTACCGTTCGGAATGCATATACTATTTTTGCACGATCAAAATTAAATTTTCCTCAACATCAGTAAAAAAAATATCCAAAATACATATTACAATTCATTCATCAAAAACGAAAATCCGTTTCCATGGTATTTTCCAAACATTCGTTCTATTTTACAATAATTTTTATTTTTTCTTATATCGTACGAGGTTGTATTTTTGTTTCAGAAATAAATACGAACATAATTAGTTAGGTACCCGATATATATCAATAATTGTAATGTTAATAAATGTAATTTCCAATGTAATAACAATAAATTACGAAATAATTTTTGTGCATTTGACTAAATATTAATTTACTTATCGTTCAGTGAACCTAAACAAGGAAATAGACCCTGACCCTATGGTACTTTCTCCATGCCAGCTGCAACTGCCAAACATGATTAACAATGGGTAGTATACTGTGTGTGGTATATTTATTTATTTATTTGTTTGCAATAGAAAAATGTAACGGTAAAACTACTGACGTCACATAACAAAAAAATTTTTTATAAACTACAAAAAATAGATTTAAAAAATATTTTTGTAAAAGAATACATATAGATAAAAATAATACTTGTTTAATTTAACTTTTCTTTAGAAAATATTATATCAACAACAATTTTAGATTTATGTATTACTGTTTAATAAAGTTTTCAAAGTAAATTTTATATTATAAATATTTTAAACAACGAATGCTAAATCAATAATCCTCTGTCCTTATCCTTTATGTATTTCATGCAGGTTAAAAAAAGACAGCAAGCTATGAAATAAATTTTAAACAAAATTCATTAAAAAGAACAAAACACGATCATATAGTAGTTTAAAAAGTTTAAATGCTTTTAGAAAAACGTTTTTTTGTCAATTTAATACAGCTGTTGCTAAAAATAAATTTTAGGTTTTTTAACAATATTGAGATGATGTTAAAGCCTTTTTATTTAAGCTTAAAGTTTTGTGTGTTAGGCAAAATTTGATGATTTTCTCGGCACAAAATGGAGCCTATTAAAGAGGATAGACCACTATAAGCGCAGTTGTAGGTTTCGGCTCTCTTCAAGTAAAATTTAATAAAATCTTTCCGTATGTGTATTTGGATAATATTTACAGTAAAAATGAAATTCTGATTGTTTATTTTACCAAGTAGAAAATTTTGATTAAAAAAAACCAATACAGAATAATTGAATAATAATAAATTAGGTTATGATATTGACGTTTAAGTAAACAATTGTTTTCATTTTCTGTTTTGTAATTTGTTTTAAATTGTTTTAAACATTAGTGCTACTCATATTGAAAGTACGTATTTACTAGTTACTAGACATGTAATTAGTCTATAACATTTATTTATTATTTTTCTTTGCTGATAGTACTTGGTAATTTAATTACATTCCTAACAAAATAATTAGAGCAAGGTAAATATTTTAATATTTAATTAATTTTATCAATAACATACAAGTAACACAAGAATATGTAAATTAAATTAAAAGAAAACAAAACAATTAATATGATAATAATTAAAATATAATACGCAAAACTGATTGTTTCGGTAGTAGACTTTTACAACTTTAAGGAATGTTAAGACGTTCTTAAATACCTACCTACCTAGTAATATAAACGATTACAAATGATTTCTTCTACTTTTGTATAAATATATTCCCATCATTTCAATTTTTTCGATTAATTATAGTAGCTATATATCAGGACAATGAAATATGACTCATAATTCTCTCTCTCTTCTTCAAGCTTTATATAGTGTGAAAAAAATTCCACTTTCCATAGTGGTCGTAGAAAAACTTTATTTCAATATACGAGGTGTGTAAATTAAGTAATAAGACTGAATTAAAAAAAAATCGAATAGAATAACAATTGAATATTGTTTCCCTCAAAATAACTTCCTTGGTAAGCAACACAGTGCTGGAGACGGTTCTTCCTATCCTCATGGCAGTGTTGGAACTCGAATACTGGAATCACCTTCAGCTGGTCAGTTACAGCCGTAAATGTTTTAAAGTGTCCCACAATGAGTTACCTTGAGGTGATTTTTCAATCTCAGGAAGAGGAAAAAGTCACAAGAACTCAAATCAGGCGAATAAGGAGGCTTTTTAAACGATTTTTGCGCAAATTTTTCTTATTCCCAATGAATTAGTCAAAAATCTGATAAACGGTGGTATGAATTAAATTTAACTCTTTCCCAATCATTCAGTACTGTCAACCGACGATCTGAATGCACAAGATCCCAAATTCTATCGACATTTTTGTCAATTTTTGTACATGAAAGTCTTCCGACTTCCGCTGCGTGTTTCATCTTCAATCGACTCTTTTCCTTCTGCAAATGCCTAAAATCACCGAAAAACCTGGCCCCTTGAAATAACCTTAGATCTGCTTAAGTTTTGTAAAGTTTCTATTGCACTGTGCCCAAGTCTGAAGCAACACCTGATAGCACACCGTTATTTGAAATTGACGTTACTCATTTTTAGAACGCACAAGAAAAAACTGTTTTAGGAAAAAAATCGCTACTGACAACCAAATAACTAGCAAGTTCAAAGTCGTACTTAAGGCATATAACATATTCACCTGCCTTCTTTCAAGTTCCGCGTCCCAAGTGTTACCATATCGAACGCTACGTTGCCAGTCTTATTACTTAATTTATAACTATCTATTTTCCACCTAAAAATGACTTATTTTTGGTACACTCTCCACTTTAGCTAGACTGCCCAGGAGGTGAGGTCTGATAAACGCCTTCTTCGTTATAAATACATTACCTTTATATGTCATAAAGCAGACTGGCACACCCATTTATAGGTAATAATCCTTGAGTGATTTATTTATTTATATTACAATCATTTTATTGTAGTTATTTTTTATCGAAAATCAACTTACGGGCACTCCTTTCTGCCATAGAGAGTGAGAAAGTACAAAGAAGTTGTAAGTCACATTCTTTTTACATAAACTCTCAGTTATATTAGAGCTTACCTCATCCTTATAACAATATTAAAAGTAATATTTTAAATGAATATATAAATAAATGAAATTGATAGTTTTTACTTTCGGACAGTGGCGTATCCAGGAATATATTCTGGGGGAGGGCTAAACATTTTTTCCATATAACAAATCTGTTGTATATTAACCACTAATTTAAGAATAATAATTAATAATAAAGACTTAAACACTACAGACATTTATTAATATACTTAATACTACGCAATATTTATTTACACTTTATTTATTTCACCAGCTATTTATTTATATCACGAACTGTATATTTATATCTACTTTACATGTCGCTGACGTGCACTGACCGACACTGACTTTCTTCAGTGACTCTGCACACTCTGGCCGATACTGACTTCCTTGAGCTGGCCGATGCGACCCTTATATACCTGCTGTCAATTAACCTCTCGAACATTCCAGATCCTTCCGGACTATAAAATTCCCGAACAATAGCGGTGTCGCTCCTATTCCACTTGACCTTTAACGTGAATATCTGCTCAGACAAGTCAGCCGTGATGACTCATCTGCGATGAACCAAAATAAAAATAAAACTTTTATATAAAGCAAATTTTTCTATTTCTTATAATAAAAAAAATACAGATACACCCTGTTTAACAATCAATCGCATGTAACGTCGTTATTTTTAAGTCCCTTGACAGAAGTTATGTGACTTTCATGATATGGTATTAGATGATATCTAATGATATATTTATATCGTAGTGGGCATGTACCTTCGTTACATCCTGAGCACTTATCTGGCATAGAGAGGGCACCACAAGAACTATTTATCTGTAGTAATTATAAAATGTATAAATTTCATAAAATATTTAAATTTATATAGACAGTTCATTATTTAAATTTATTATGTATTTGGCATAAAATACAATATATCACCACTTTTGATTTTGTTTAATTTTATCTCTTAAATTTTATTCCTGGCAATATTTCGCCATTTCGGTTTAATAAATAATAATTAATATCAAAACCGTGTGAATAAAATGCGAGCGAAATAATAAATTAATTAGTACGAAATGAAATATTTCAAATTCTCAACAGCAAAATTGGGAAATTTATACGAAATTTGTGGTTAGGCAATATAAATTACGAAGATGAATACTGTATTGAAATTAAACAATAATAGCATTAGCATTATTTTTCTCATCTCACCTAAGTTTAAAGTAAAATGAGCTGAGCTGAGATTTGATTTTACACTTCATTTAATATTTTTTTAATTTATATTTTTGAAATGTTGGTGTATTATTTAAGAAAAATAATGTAAATGCAACTTAAATAATATTAAATAAAGATAAATATAATCACTGATACTTCACTGAACTGTCACATAGATTTTTCTAATTTCCATGGCTGTCTGATTTCTAATGAAAGTGATACAATTTATATTTAATATTTCTCGTAATGCAGACGTGATATTACATCAATTATAATATTATCTGATGTAGAAGTTAATTTTGAACAACTTTATACTGTTATAGTTTTGCTCTAAATTTATCAGGAGAGAGAGTATTCACAATTTTTTGAAGTCCCAAGTTATAGTCCTATGTTCCGCGTTTCATTGCACAACTGGCATATTCTTGTTTAGAATATGAAGATTTTATTGTTATTGAATATATAATAAACTCCATGAAAATGTTTATTTAAATTAGTGCTTTGATCTTAACTTTGCTTGAAATATAATTAATTTTATTTAAAATAATTAAAAATATTTGAAATATTGATGTTTTAAAATATTTGAAAAAAATGTAGAAATTACAAATTTATGATCCTAAATCCAACACAACTTATTAATTAAAATTACCATTTTTAAACATACCAAACAAAAACACAAATTAAAGTGATCCAAAATGGCGTCTCATTTGCACTAAATAAGTGAAGTGATCCAACTGATCTGATCTAATCTGATTGGCAAAAAGAATACCATTATTAATATTTAAAAGTATATGAAATACGATATTAAGTATTTTCGCATTTCATCAAAGACTCATACTCATACTAGTATCACAGAACAGTTACATATAGAAGCGACACTCCGTGTCGGTACCTTTCATGTTACCCTATTCAATTCTATGACCTTGGAACATTGTGTAGACCTTTAAATTTGTTGACTTCCCCTATCTCTTCCTAAGATGTGACGAAACTTTTATTTTACACAATGATACCTTTAAATTTGTTGACTTTCCCATCTCTCTAATTTTCGTTTCTCTGTCTTACTGTCGCTTCTGTATAAACCTATTCTGTGACCATACTTCAATGAATGCTTTGCGCATGCGTAATCAAAGTATTTTACTTCTAGGTTGTCAAATATCACCACAAATCTTCCTCTTGTATCATTTAGAAATACATATATTCATACACAAATATTCTGTGATAGTATGTAATACTTTTGTTTGGTATTTTGTACTTGAAATACTTTTTTAAAGTATTTTACACAACATAGATCTTTGCAGCGTAGAAAGAGAAGGGAGTGCATGATTTGGCTGGTTTTAGGTGAAAATAACGTTTGAAAACTGCGCATTTGAGATAAATTACGTACGAGCAATAATATCTTTTATATTGATCGAAGTTTAATGTTCTGTAAACTACAGAGCCAGGAAATGAAATTTAACCTTTCCAGTTAAGTCGATAGCGTTTACGTTTAAATACGTTAGCAGTTATACGAGGCCTTTAGCCGCTTAGCCTCCCATCCCAATTCCGACCACACGTTGCCAATTATCCTCGTTTCATTGGACTTATATTTTTACCAGAGGAAAAATAACAATTTTTTAAAAAATCTTTAGCTATAATCCATTTGGTTTAATATATGCTGGGATGTGCTTCATGATACCAGTTTACTGTATTATTATAACGTTACGAGAGTTGTAAGATGCATATTACGCATGAGTGAGAAAAATTACACACGAGCCACACAGCAGTCTGGAATTACCTATTATACTTTTTCTACATCATTACATATTATCGTTTTTCGATGCTACACTGAAATAATGGGATTTTCCAAAAGGACGTATTTAAAAGAAATTATATTGCAAATCAAAATTTGAGTTAAATAGATCATAATGATGTAAAAATTATTGTAAAATGTTAAGTATTTATTAGAGAAATTTAAAAGGGTGGGTGTCGTTGTGACTGCCTGTGACGTAATAACCCGAACGGACACTATATATTACCCATGAGTGGAAAAGTTACACACGAGCCACACAGCAGACTTTTGCTTTACAACTCGAATTACGTACTAAACTTTTTCTATGACCATTAGATTATTGTTTTTCGATCATACATAACACTGAAATAATTGACGCATTACTAGTAAATACAGTGGCGTCGTTAGACTATTTTTTTAGGGGCGTGCGCTTCTCCTGTTTGGACTTCCACCCCTCCTGTTTTATAGTTACATAATTTTTATATATAAATAACAAAGTTCTATAGTGTACCTATCATTTAAAAAACGTGTTTTACAAAATAGCATTTATTATGAAAAGAAAAAATATTATGTAGAGTAAGTAAAAATTTAAAGAAACAATAAAATACGTTTATAACGATACCGCTTATAGTGACAACAACAACCTGGTTATAATATCGAAATTGTGACCTCTTGTTTGAAAGCCCACATACGCTAGCGTTATTTTACTTTTATCTGTTATAGCGACGAAATTTTTGGGATGCATTTGATGTCGTTATAATTGAATTTTATTATAACACATTTCAAAGTAAATTTAACAAAAAGTCGCATATCACACATGGTAACATTGCCCACATGCTTTTTCTCGCATTTTTTTTTAAATCTGTTATATTAAATAACAATTGCAGAACAAATGATTTGATAATGTGGTTTAAAAATTATTTAAATTTAAATTTGATTTAAATTACTGCAAGCCTGATGAATATTTTTTTTGCTATAACAACAATAATGTCATTAGTAATTAACAAAATATGAGGTGTTTGGAAAATATGCGCCCCCCTGTTTTAAAATCATAACGACGCCCCTGAGTAAATAGCGGCTTCAGTCAGTTACAGAGCTATAAATCAACCAAGTATATCTAATTATCAAACTGTAAATAATAAATTGAAACTAAATTTATAATTCTATAAAACAATGCTATGCAGAAAATTTCTTGTTTATTTCTTCATTAATCGTAACGTTTTAAATCAATAATAATGAATTTTCACATATTTGGAATGCTAACAAAATTTTGATAAATGAAAAATTCTCTAACTATGTGACCGGTGTACTTTATTCATGGTCGTTCGTAAAGTGACATTTAGATAACCTGTATGTTGTACAATAATGGCTATTTACATTAGTGGTCGTAGGAAATAGTATGTTTAATAAATATAACTTAACGAGTTTAGAAAAAATAATATGTAATTCACGTGTGGAAACGACCAATGTAAAACATACATATGATCAAAGCACTCGCTATGCAAGTTTTTCAATATTCATATTCGTTTTGCAATAACAACTTTACCACACTTATATTACATACTATTTTTTCTATTGTCGGTTAACTTATATTTAGTAAAATCAATACTTCATATCCATAAGAATGCAATTAGGTCATTCCAGCATTTATCATTTATGGTTTCAAATGAAATAAAAAAATCTGATGTGGGCAACACATGACTCCTTGTACGTTAAATTATGCACATTTCTTGTTGCACTTCATTTAAAACTATTTCGTTTGAAAGTGAGATCATTTTATAGTTAATCGTTCTTCAACTTCCATTCGTTTCATATCTTAGAACTTCCCTTCCAAATGGATCATCTTTTAAAATTTTTATTAAAATGTTTATCACTATTCCTTACTGCACTACACAATAGTATATTGTACAACAAGTGCAGAAAGTCGCCTATTTCACACGAATTGTGAAAGTTTTGGCACGAGACGAAGTCGTGTCCTGGTCCTGGTATCACACAAGGTGGAAAATATGTGATCCTGCACGAGTAACTTTATCTACGGCCACACTGCTAAACGTTACAGAATAAAAATATATGCACGAAAGCTATTTAACATAACAAACAATATGGCGCACGTAACCTCACAAAGAGTACCTTCACGCAAGCGTAGTGTTGACAATGACTCTGAAAAATCACATTTCTCACACTGCGCATGCGTAGTGTACTTTGTACAAGGAAATAAAAAAAACCAACATCAAAATATATAGTTCCATGGAGAGAACAAAATTAGTTTACTTCAAGTAAACAAGTTTACGTTTTTGCTAGCGAAATATTCACAAATGAAGAAACACTTTAGCCCTTATGTTATCTCATCCCGATTAAAAGATTTCACTACATTTGTTATAAATACTATACTATAAAGCTGTTTTTATATATATGTAAGTAGATATTAAAATATATGCCAAAGCGTCTTGTCTGTGGTATAGAAATAAATAAATAAATTTACCTTGACCTTAACTATCGGTTAATAGAAAAATATCACATCGAAAAATATATTTTTTAGCAATTTTCTTTCTCTTCAAGTGTCACCTTCTATTTGAAATAATTTATGACGTTTGACCACTAAGCTACCCAACCCTCTATAAAAGGTTGTAAACTTCACATGTCATTTTCTATTATCTCTTACAAGAACAACACTAAAATCATGTGCGTTAACAAAATCGAACCCGAGACAGCACAAGTCACAAATCAAAGCATAGTAACCAGTACTACTAATTACCTACCAAAACAAGTATTTTTCACTAACCGTTAGAACCAGAACCACATTATTTGGTAAAACATGCTACATAACCTACAATATATCACAATTTGCATCCCAGTTTGGTAAAAGCTGCGCTCCCCTTTTGTTTACGCATCTCTGCTGTTTTTCACAGTGGTAGTTGGCGAGTGCAGAATGCAGGGCCTGCCCAGCCATCTGTTAAGGCGGCTATGGAATGAAATACGGAGGTGGGTCGGCTGAGCCGTTACTACCTGAGCGTAAAACATCAGGTAGGGCTCTTAGCTCGCCGGCTGGATTCTTCGCTGGGGTGTAATATGAGTGCGGACGCGGACAAAAATGTAGCAAGGGGATTCGAATTATTTTATGTAAAAAATATTATATGGTACTGGATAAAAAAAAATATGGATAAGAAGACTTATTAGAGAAGCAATTGAAATCAAGAAATCGCCTAATAATTTTAATTTAAATACAGGCTTCGAACTAAATAAGTCGTGGTTACCAGTCATCCGTTTTTAATTTTATGTCAATGTCATTTGTATGTTTTCATTTGTTACCTATGTTACGTGCTGTCTTGACTACTTATTTATTTGTTATTTACCTGACGAAGGCATAGCACTGGGCTGTCGAAACGTTGTAATTAATAAATTTTTACAGAACTAAAACCCAAATATTGTCTATTTATAAAATATGGTGTTATATTTTATAATTTTTTTAACCGGGTATAACGTACAAACTTTATGCACTCTTTAGAGATTGTAAAGAGTCACTTTTCACGTTCTAGTGTTTAAAAAGTTTATGTTGCTTAACAAAGGCTACTCTTTACGCGCTGATGAGGCGCCCTTTTGCAACTTATAACATGACGCCATTTAATTTTTTTTTAGATCTTGTTTCTTGTTTCGAATTGTTTTATTAAAAGAAACTGATTTTTTAGGTAGAACTTTGAACTCAAATTTCTCGAGAACGGTAAGAGAAAATTAGATTTTGTTTGAAAATTTGGAATCAACGCATTGATATCAACTTACATAAGTCCAAAAAATGAAAAAAAAATGAGAGAAAAAGTGTCTAGGTGAAAAATTGAATTTAGGTTATTTGTTTTTCTTATTTTTCACCTAATCTTTCCAGAGAACATATATGTGGGCAAAACATTTTTTTATAAATTTTGCCATATATTCGATTCTATAGAATCGAATAGTAAAATAGTTGAGATTGTTTGTATCTACTCATTTTTGAAATATACTTAAAAACATACTTTTTTGAGGTACAAACAAAATTTTGTCAATTTAAAAATTTTCAACTAAAAATTCGATATTTTTGGGTTTACGCAAAAATACAGCATCAGCAGCATTGAAAATTACTTCCCTTGTTATTATATATATATAAGTAATATTCATCTCACAGGTCTAAAAATTCTAACCCGTTCGTTACTGACAAAATTTTTACTTTATGTACTTGTATTTGTGTTGTAAATAACTATTTAAATTTTACCGGCTTATTGAAAGTTGACTTTACTCAATAAGTATTCACGTATATATATTTTAAATGAAACATTTTGCTCGTTCACATTTTCGAAGCCAATTAAAATTTTTTCGTTCTTATGGAAAAAGAGAAAAAAAATAAAGAAAATCACAAAATATGGAGAAATATGCACAAAAACTCAAAATATGCAAGACGTCGTAAAATATGCAAAATATGCATTTTTAAATTCAAAATATAAGCTTCTAAATACATGAATTGTACACAAATACACAAATTTGAAAAATATACCCCGCAAAAAAAAGATATGCATTTGCATAAAATCAGCTCTAGTGATCAGTTTCCTAATTTGCTACTATTTCAATTAAATATCGGTTTTAATATAATGTAGGTTGGATGTAAATATGTATAGAGTTTTAAATTCACTCATTAATGGAATAAAATGGTTAGATAGAAATGATGCGATGAAAAAGAACAATGATCGAATTATTTAAATTTAGATTGAAGTAGTATTGATCGAATAGTCCACTATCGGGAACACACTGAATTATTTGCAATACACTTCGTCAATATTTAATACGCTCTGCATTTATTCGCAAATTGACTCGAAATTCTAATTCGGTAAATTAAAGACTTCACGACAGCAGAACTGGGTCGACGTCGATGGTAAATTGTGAAAATTATCTGCAACCTACCGTTCATGTTCAATTCCAAACAAAGTTTGTTATGTAGCAACAAACTATACAAATCGAATATGGATTGCACTGTTGTTATTAATTCATCTTCTGGTGACACGATAAATCTAGGAAAAAGAAACATTTAATGTGTAATAATAAATCGTATATCACATGTGAGTGAATGTAATTATACAGGGTGTAACAGAAATATGTGCATTTAATTTAACCAGAGATAAAATTCGTCGAGGGCAATAATATTTATTGGGAACATTTTTTCGAAATCTCTTTTTTTTTAGCATTTTTACGAATCGTTCAGGTTTTTTTAGAATAATTTGACTAATTATCAAAAACAATGAAATATATGTTTTTGACAAATGTCATAAATATTTATTATTAAAGTTATATCTGTAAAAATGTCTGCCTTTACAAACAACGAGTACATATCATCATGGGCGTAGACAGGATTTTTTCCCAGAAGGAGCAAAAATTATTACTATTTTCCCATAATCTTTACTTTTTTTAATAACCAGAAATATGTATAATGATAATCTTTTTCGGGCGTCCATATATTTCTTAATAGTTCATATTTTACCTAATATTTCAACTTATTTCTCTTGCATCATGTATATTCGTGCGAATTTACAACATACGCTTATGTGCTCGCGCATTTAATATCTAACTTATTAATAACGATATACTTTTTAAATTGTAATGATTTAGTTAATTAATATTGAATACACAGGGTGTATCACTGAAGACGAAGCCCCCTTAACTTCTTTATTACAATAAATAGAAATATTTGCTTCATATAAAACTTTTATTATATTATGACTAATAATTTTTATTTTTTAAATGGAAAGCTAGAATTATTTTGATAAAATTAAAACCACTATTTTTGACTTTTCTAATGAAATAAGCAAATTGAAAATATCAAAAATAATTTTTATTGAAATATTCTAGGCGGCTCTGTGAAAAATTGACAAATTGTAACGATATAAAACAATTTCATAACGTAAAATAACAAAGTTAATAAGGATTAGTTGATTTCATATAGCCACATAGAATAATACAATAAAAATTATTTTTGAAACTTTCTAATTTTATTAATTTTCTCAATTTTTTTCATGTTCATGTATGACAAAAAAGTGGCAGTTTTAAATTTACCAAAATAATTCTTTGTTCCTACTTAAAAAATAAAAATTACTAGTCGTTGCGTGTTTTATTTTTTCTATGTAAGTCTTCAAGAAGTTTATTTAATATACTTAATAAAACTATTATGTGAAGCAAATTGTTCTATTTCTTATAATGAAAAAGTTAAAGAGAGGTTCGTCTTCATTGATACACACCCAGTATAATAATTTTCATTAAACTCTAGTTAACCTTAATTTGTAGTGAAAATTATTCTCGAGAAATCTGATTCTTACCATGTATTAAAATCTTGAAATGTCAAAATCATTATGATTCCATTACCCACATTGTAAGTGTCAATAAAAATATTGAACCACAAGATAGATTAATTTATATTTCTTCCATATTTGTATTGGTATTTTTTGTATGAAATTGTTTGGGACATAAAATGATGATTGAATTGATAGAGATAGTAACTGTAAAAGTAATATATTTATAGTACCTTTCATTGATTGCATTGCTGCCGCACCTAATGAAGTGAAGTCGTGATAGGGTTTCTATTTATATCATTGCGAATGAACAGGGAACAGTTGATTTGAAAATAATGTAATTGATTAACATATACTTAGAATTTGCAATTTTAAAATAATCTAAAACTAATCTGCGCATCGTCATTAATCATAAACAACAACAATTAATTACTTTACAAAGTTTCGAATTAAATACTTGTTTGAAGTACCATCAGCGTTTAAAATGTAATTTGCAGTTTTATAAAAAGAATAAAGTATTTCTTAAATTCTGGCATTCTCAGGCAAATTCGACTCAATATTGTAGAATTCTATATCATATACGGAATAACTTCAACAATGAATTATCTAAAAATAAGGTGACAACTTCTTTTGACGAGATTTCCGGAAATGTTTATTTCCAAGATATTCACGTTTTTCTTATTGAAAGAGATCTACTTAAAAAGTTAAGTAGTTACACATTTCTCTTTAATTTAATAGAGATACAAGTAAGTTATGTAGTGCCCACATCAGATTATTTCTTTTTATAAAGGAAAAAGAGTTTATTTGCTATAAATTTTAGCTTTTAACTTTTGTTACCTGATGATTATGATTTATGATTTATTATTTTATTATAAAAAGAATGTTTTCAAAATGTGAAATGTGCATTTCGTTGAAGTTTGTCCTACGCAAGCAGAAATTTTTCTGCTTATAGCTTATTAGTCCCGATCTTTTTAATTTACGCAAAGAAAATACCATCTTTGCTTGACTGTGAGAACAGTCGAATTACACATTATAATTCACTACTGAAGCAGAGTTATTTCTGCCTACCTCAACTTGATTTCATGCGATGATCAAATTTATCCTTTCTTTTACATTTAATACAAATTAGTTATTATAAAGAAATTAGAAAATAATTTTATATGTATTGGTTTATATTAAAAAAATCTGATATGGGCATCATATGACTTCCTTGTATACTATACTATCAACATTTTTTGCTGCACTTCGTTTAAACTTATTTCATTTCAAAGTAAGATCTTTCTACGGCTAATCATTTTTCAACTTCAATCCGTTTCATATCTTCGAACTTCCCTTCAAAATGGATTATATTTTGAAAAAAAATTTAAAATATTTATTACTATCCTTCATTGCATTACACAAAAATATTTTAATCGTTAAAAAAATTTGCAAAGAATAACTTTTCATTTATTTCGTACTTTCTCACGAAATATGTATATTCTAACTGTTGTCAATGTCAATTTATTATCAAATGTTTCCTACAATAATTAAAAGCCAAGTTTCTGCCTAAAGTAAACTGCCTTTTTGAAAAAGTCGATTGGAATAAAAAATGGAGGTACATAACAAGATGTTATAGTAATCCCATATACAATACTAGTCAAAATGGATTCAGGAATAGTTAAAATGGATATTTCCGTTTAAATCTAAAAAAACATTTTTTTGCGATTACAATTTTACCTTTTCTTCCTACAAGGAAGTAAAAAGATGAAATTAAATAGCTTTTGCTAGAATTCATGGGTATAAAGCAGATCTTTCTTTACCCTGACTGTCCACAGTCTTTACAAGAAATTTACATTTTATAGTGGATTACGAAATGCTTGGACACAACGGTATTTTATTTAATTAATAGTTTTAAGACATTGAGAATTAAATTTGTGATGTTATATTTAAGTATTTAATTCGTTAGATGTGTTCAAAACTTTTTAAAATGTTAATTTATAACGAATTTGCGTGATGCATCAAATTAGAATAAATTTATTTGAAGATTCAATCTTAGATACCTATAGTGCTATAGTAGAGTAGTTTTATAGTACTGTTATTCATTAAATATATTTTAATATCTTATCATTTGTTATAATTTTGGGAATTTCTTATCGTTAATGTTGTTTGAACCTCTTGTCCTCAAAAATATATTTTTCTTTATTATTTATAATTTCATTTTTTTTTCTATTTTAATATTAATACATATTTAAAACGCTATGGATTTTTAAATATGACTCTTTAAATATTTATAACCTTTTTTCCGGTAATAAAATATTAAGATTTTTAAAATATTAAACTTTAAATAATAAAAATGATAATAAAATATTCAAAATTGAATAGGTATAGTCGGTCCACGATAACAGTGAAGTGTCATGTTCTAAATAAAAAATGAAAAATATTCACATAATTTGTATGAGCCACGATACCATAGTTTTATTTATATTATTGTATAATAAAAATTTACCATAACAGGTATTCTAAAAACAAATAAATATATCATTAATAATAACTACATGTACTAAAAATATTTGAATTAATAATTGTGTATTGTGCAACAAGTGCAAAAAGTCGCGTATTTCCCACGAGGTATAAAAGTTTGAATCACACAATGTGGGAAATAGGTGAGTCTGCACGAGTGGCACACTATACTTTTCCTAAAACCACACTGCTAAACGACATAAAGAACAATATGGCACAGGTAACCTCAAAAAGAGTACTCTCATATGCATGCGCAGTGTTGGTAAATACTGAGAAAATAGTTATCAAACTAGAGAGGAAAGCGTACCTTTTTTTGAACGGTATTCGAGTGAGAGTGGAAAAAGTATTTTCCTTTCGTGTTAGACTCACCATTTTTTCACGACATTTTTCAAAAATCGATTTATTCGGACGAAAAGGCGGAGCAACGTGATAAGTTAGAAAATTAGGTTATGACTGTATTGTAAACTTTGACGGTTAGCAATGCAATTGTTTGTTGCCAATATACCAATTCAAGTTGTTAAAATGTGAATTAATAAAACAAAAGAAAAGAACAACACATAATTTCTACAATTTTTTTTTTAAGAATAACATTATATAATAATTTTTAATATAATAATGAATTTTTCCAATATTTCATACCAAAATAATATCCATAGTTCTACATTTTCCTCTCTAGAGAGGGTAAAATAATTTTCGTCTATATGTCGCGAGAAGTAAGGTTTTCTATGTATGTTGTGAAAAAAATATCTTTCAGAACTCATAATAATTAAATAAAACAACTTTACAGTATTATAACTAGAATGTTGTATTATTTGAAATATTTTTTGAATTTAAACGTTCGTGCGTTTAATCTTTTACATATTAATTCAAGATATAATATAATAACTTCAATAAAAAGTATGCTATATTTGCATTAAAAATTAAATTATTTTAATTATTTATATTTCATTAAAAATGTATGAGTTTTGAGTGATATATTTCGTTTTCAATTCTATTCAGGAGTTTATATTCGTTCAAAAATTAATTTATAAAATTTTCATTCAAAATAAAAATATATTGAATTCATTTTAAAAATTTATTTTTCTGAAATGAAGATGAATTACTCATTGTACATATGGAATGCGCAAAACGTTTTAAAACAGAGTTATTATTATATTTAAATCTAAAACATTATTTTTCTCAGTGTATTGTTGGGTGTGTTCCAGAAATTCTGGGCACTCTAGCAGGCATGGAGAGTGCAGGTCTGTAACCAGAAATAATTTTCGGAGGGGGTTTAAAAAACTAAAAGACAAATTATAATATTACATACATAAGAACCATATTTCACATAGGTACTTACTTACTACATGTATTAATAATTTTAGAAAAAGTCAATAAATAATACAAAAACTATTCTACGATCTTTTTTCAATAGCAAATTAGCCAATTTATGTTAACATTGAAAATTTCGGAAGGGGAAACTCCCCTTGGGTACAACCTTGAACTTAGGGACAATTTTTCAATTAGAAAAAAAGGAAAAAGGATTTTAAACGCGCGAATGGAATTCAGGTTTTTAGGAACAAAGATACCAAGAGAGTAAGAATAAATTGGAAATAATTTGACAAAAAATTTGGAGAATTATTTTCTTATTTGTCGAACTCACGAATTGTATTTAATTTTTAATATTTTAATTTGATTTATATAACAATTAGACATTGTCAACAAAAACGAAATCTACAGATATTTTTCCCGGAAATAATGTCTAGAGCTTTATTGTCAGTATAATAATGTCAGGGTTATTTAATCACAGATAAGTGAAAAACGATAAAACATTTCATTAGTTTGAAGAAACGTGAAAAAATAATCTATGATAAATTTATTTATAATTTTCTTTTTGAGTAAACTAAATTTTTCATTTAAATTTATAAATTTAATTACGTTCATGTAAAAGAATAGAATGTAAAGAAAAATAATAAATTTAATTTGTTTCATGTAAAAGATTTTAAATTAAAATAATGTGCGTATAATTGGTTTCTTTGCGTATGAAATGAGATATTTTTACATGCATATATTTTCATATACCATATTTAGTACGTAAAAGAAAAATATACTTATGAAAATATTTTGGTTACAGGTAGAAATTCTAAAATGAATCACGTTTCAAATATTTTGAAGATATTTCCTAAATATATTCTTGGAAGATTACGAGGGTCAGTTTTGGGAATGAATGTAAGTCAGATATAATTTATTTATACTTTTTTTATTAAAAATAATCGTCGACTTAATTTAACCTCAAAATGACAAATTTTTAAAACTAATATAATTCAATAGTACCTACATTATATTATAGAGAGTGAAATTATTATTCATGGTGTTAATTTTTTACGAATGTATAATGACATTTCACTCTCGTGTGATATACGTTTTATATTAAAATACAGGGTGTTTCAATAAGCTTACTCAATATTGGTAAAAAAAATGTGCAAAATTGTACCATTTTAAGTTAGAATATTGGTCATGTCGACAAATATATATTTTTGTAAATCACACATTATTGATTCTTAATAAATCGCCACTGTAAAATTTTGATCTGTTCAATTAGAAGCTAACTGATACTGAACAAATATGTAAGTCTTACAGATCTATAAATATCTGTATATAATGAACAAAATTGCAACAAAGCAGCTACTTTTATGTATAATTTTATATTAATCAACAAAAATAGATGTGTTTTTGTCAATTTTACACATATGCAAAACTTCTAGATTTTTTAAGAATTGTCCTATAAATGTAAGAAATATACATATTTTTCATTATTAATAACATTAAGATAATTTGCTAAAAAAATATATTTGGAAATATTTTTTCAGAAAATACAATTTTGATTTTCAAGTAAAAATGAGATCTAATATATTTGCCAAGGTGTGTAAGGTGAGAAACATTAATTTCCTCTCAAAATATATTTCTCAAAACGATAAATTATGGCTACTTATTTCTATGAATTGAAAAAAAGTATTTTCTAGAATTTCTATGATTGCGTAAATATCAGTTTATTTCCTACAACTATTACTATTTAAAAAATAGTAAATATTTCTTCAGTTCTTATCGGAAATATATATCATTCTAGTTTTAGGTGATTAAATAAAAAAATAGTTGTGGTATACCTATTTTTTTATCTTTATATATGATTTACTATAATTATATAAATTATTTATTTATATTAAAATTTTGTTGTTACATGCAGTCCGAATAGAACTATTTTTCACCGAGGCGAAATAAACCAGACGAGGTAAAATATTTTACATTTAAAATGAGACGATACGAAAGACTAAATGCGACAACTTTGCCTCAATTTAACTGACTTCGTGTTTCTTAGTTTCTCGAGATATGTAGATTATACTCTTATTTTTCTAATTGAATTTTTTTAGATAAAACAAGTGTCGCAAAGTATAAAAACTAGTGTATTATATTTGTTTTATCGGATATATTGTTGTGATTAGAAATAAGTAATATTTTTTTAAATATTCCTTAATGCGTCCAACTTCTGATGACTTTTAAGTGTTTTTTTGGTGAAAATGTAAACCCGCCTGAATCCGGGCCTGACGACCCGGGCGGTATGGCGTGCGGGTGGGATCAATACGAGGCGGGATACAAACCCGGGACCTAGCCCTGGAGCTCGGCTTGCTGCCAGGTCCGTACTCATACATTCCCTTACTTCACGCACCCTGGGAGGGTATTGCGTAGTTGTTTCACACTACTTTCTTGCACACTACTTTTCACCCTACAGATGAAAAAAGGCGGGAAAATATACAAAAACAAAAAACAGTGCATTCCTAATATGACATCATGCAGAAAATAACTGCAAAAATTGTTGATAATTTTATAACATTTAACAAGAATTTATATTACTTCAAACTATTTGATTCAAACAAACTATAAATATCTTTGTTTTGATAACATAGTTCCTTGATTCCACAAAAATTTAAAGTAGTACGTAATGACGGAGAACATTTGATAAACAAAAAAACAAGTTCGGATTTTGTTTACAATTAATTCCTTATGCTTATATTTATCAAAAAAACGTATAATTTTGGTGTATTTAGTTTTAAAATGTTAAAGAGAATAGACTCTTTGAAATTTGGCGCTTAAATACTAAGTAATAATTAAAATAATAATAAAATAAACACAAATACAACATGTGGTGCACATGTGCAATACAATTACATTAAATAAGTAATAATAACTGTAAATGATGTGGCTTTAAGAATTTGGAAACATTGTGTAACACGAAGATACAAAGTCATTTGTTATATCCGACATTTAAGAGTTATTTTCGCATTGAATCAAATTACAAAATCGCAATTTTCATTATTTTAAGTAATTGTTGTAAAACAACAAATCATATTTGAACATTAATGCTTGCATATGGTCCCAATTTTGTTTTTCTTATCCGTGAATCAGAATTTAAGAACTGGTTGTTTTAACATTGATTTCTGAATTGTTTAGGCAGTATTTTAAACCATTTGTTATTGCAAAATTACGGGTATTTTCGTATTTTTAAGCACATTTCTTTAGGTATATCTCCTTTAAAATAACAGTCCAAACTGTCTGTCTCTCTTGCACTCGTTGTTGTTATGGCAGGAGAGACTGTGCAAGTTTTTTTGAAGTGTCGTACTATCAACGACATACTTCATTTTATAAGCTTTCTGTTTATTTTGTTCACAGACCTTATTTAGACGAAATAATCGTTCAATAGTTTAGTTAAATGTTAGACGTGATGATTGTAGTTAGTTTTTGGATAGTTTTGAGTTAATTTTTGTGAGATTTGAAGCAGAATGTGGTTGTCAAAGAAACGTGGTCGGTAGGTGCGTGATAAGTTGAGATGGGTAATATAGGCGTCCTTGTCTAGAGCACGCGGCCTCCCCTATAGCGAGTTGGACTCTCCCGGACCTGTTTGTGCTCCCTTCATACCCCTTGCGTACGAACGCTGTTCACCACGTCTTTCGTAGCATGTTCTATATCAACGCAATGTATATGCTGTGGTGTGCGCTGTAAATTTACCAGTTCAATGACATTTACAATTAAAATAAAAAATTTTTAATAAACTTGTGTAATGAACGTGATGATCGCCAATAGTTTGAAGTGAGTGTCGCCCGAAAATCGCCAAGTACAACAAAATCCCAACAAATGGTGAACTTGACTCGGCCGAGTTGAACACGTTTTGTTTTTATTGAAGAAACAGTTGGTTTTATTCGTAAATAAATGTGATATTCGTATTTAAATAAAATATATTTTAGTGTGTGTTGTGAATCGTAGTGTGTTGAGAAAGTCCGGGAAAAAGAATCATCTTCAGTGCGCGATCAGCATTTGTTTTGTTTTAAAGTTGGTTAAAATTCCGCTAAAATGGCTGCCATACGAAAAAGAAATTACACGAATCCATAGCTTTTCACATAACGGGAAAATTCAGCCTTCTAATGAACAAAAGAAAAACGTGGTCAGTTAACTGAAAGCATGAACATTTAACAAATTATTTATTCTTCGTCAATTCCATTTTTTATTTCTTAACGTGGTAATCCACAACATATGTGATATAAAATAAGGGTTGTAAATATTCAAGTTCTACGGGCCTAACGTTTCTCTTTAACTATGCCACCATATTCTAAATCCTACAAATTTTTGATACAATTTTTACATTCTAACTTGTGAGTTCGTTGCAATTATGGGTGCGTACAGTTAACGACAAGTGCATTTCTGTGCGGAATTTCGTCTTGTGATCTCGGACTTGTGTGGAAAGTGCAACTTGCAGGGCTTTCAGAGCCTTTGTAATGTAATGGAAACTGTCCAGTCTGTTAGAATTGATCATGGTTCTGTTTCTGGATCAGCGATGGCTTATTCACAACGCCAGCCAAGTAACCACAGGTTTGTACTTCTTATCACATACGCTACATTATCTACATTTGTAGGATACGACCTTTAAAACTCTAAATCATGTGCTACCAATTCATTACTTCGGCCAAATTCTTAAACCGTACTTCCTACAATTTCCTTGTCGTAATCAAAAACTTTTCGAGCAAAACAATCGTTAATCAATTACTACCTATTTGCAAAGATAACATTGTAATCTTACATTTTTATTGAAATTTAATTCTCAAAAATATCTCATTTACTTATCTTCATCTTTAATTTTCTTTGTTTCCATCACAACATTATTTAAAACTCACAAAATCAGTAATACTTTAATTTCCTAATTGTTTCAAATAAAGTATTAAAATACGTACTTCAATTTTTCATGTTAATTATATAATAATGCCGATAAAATTCATAACCTGTAAAAATATTACTTAAAAAAGCAAATCTAAATTAAAATATTTCTTGGAATCAAGTAATCAGTGATTCAAACAAATGAACATATATGTATGTTTAAAACAAGTGAAAAATAAGGTTAAATTTAAAAACGTACATATAAATATTAAATTTTTATTATAAAAATGACTCTTAATTGCGATGATTAATAATATTTTGAAATATTTTGCAAAAATATTGTAATTATAAAATAAACAATGACTGGCTAAAGTATAATATTTATATTTTGATGATACAAACTACAATAAATATCTATAATAAACAATAATTTATTAATTTCTTGTTTACTAAATTTTTAAGTACTTCATTTTGATATGTACGGGTAATATTTTTATTGTTAATGTTGTTTGGAAATAGGTCAGAAATAGCCTAGAATAAAAAAAAAACTTAATATATTTTCATATTTCATATTTAGAGAAATAAATAGTACCTATAGGTATTCACGAGGGTATTAATTTTTCCAGTTGTATTATTTTTTTTATTCATCGAGTTATATGAAAATAAATAGATAATAGGTTATGTTGATTAACTGTCAAATATTACTACAAGTTCAATTGTTTAGGAAGAAATTGTTATAAACATCTGAACGTTTTCTCATGAGCGCATTCTACAACAAAATGGCTGCTATACTACTCGAGTTCACTAAAATACTCTCAGATTGTAAATTCCTTCCCAGAAACTTATTTCTGGTTCAAAATCCATTCTTAACCTTATTGTAAAAACACGAAAATATGTCGGATTACTTTTTGACTCATACGTTAAAAATAACGTCTATTAGAATTAGAAACTTAATGAGTGCTAGCAATTACACATTAATGGTAATATTTTCTTAATTATAAAATATTTGCACGATAATATTTAAAAATGAAAGTTATGTTTAAATATGGAAAAATTTATCGTATTTTACAAATTTCAAATAAGGTTATATGAGTTCAAAATCTATACGTTTTGCTCGACGTTTTGTAAAATAGTTATAATTCAAATTTAAATGTTATACTTTCGAGTACATAACATGTACATTTTTCATGAAATAAATAATTAACTTGTCGTTAGTTTTACAAATAATAATAAATAATCATATTTTGATTTTTTAGTCAATTTTTGATATTTTATATCGTAATATTTATATATTTTGTCCTTTGTTATGTTCAATATATGGAATGAATATTTTCAGAAGCTAAAATAAATTTTAATCCAACATAATATTTTAAAAATTTTACAAGAAAATTATTTATTTTCATGATTTTTATAATCTGAGTGTGATTGCTGATTCAAATTCTGTACCAAATATTTTCTCTATAAAAATGGCTCATATGGTGTACTTTCCATATCAGTTAAAATGCCCGATAATAAACAGAGCAAGTAATATATTATTTATTTCTATTGTATTTTGGATGATAAAGATAGTCATTTATTATATTTGTATTAAGAAGAGGGGAAATATCTCGGGAAATATATATTATGTCTTTACAAATATATAAAAATAAATTTTTTCATTAATGTTAGTACTCATATTATTAATTGGTTATAACTGTGGTTATAATTTTTTAAAGTTAATAATATATCTGTTACATTTTGAAAATAGATACAAAAATCATTGTAGATAATATTATCATTTTGTTAGTTGTTAGTTTTTGTTACCCATTATAAATTCTTTTTTTGGTATTTTAAATAATTTTATGTTATTTATCTCCAAATAAATAATTATCAAAATTTATTTAACATTTTACATTAAAGAAATCTTTGTAACAGACAATTCTAAATGATTCTGTAGTGATATTTGTATTTTAAACAAAAAATTACAGAAAATTCATATTTATAAGTACAGTGTATTAAATAAATAGTTTCAACCTAACCTAAAATTTAATTCTAATTGTGAGAATGTGAACTTTTAACAATATTTTAGTTAACAATGCACCGAAATATAATTATTACTTTATCTGTTCCCATACTGTAGACATGCAACATATAAAGTAATTTATTAAGTAAAATTATTTCTATAATACATACATGTCATGGTGGAATTTTCGAAATAGCCTTATATTATAATTAGATACGAAATTAATGGAATAGCAGATATAAAATATAGATTAAGACTTTAATGAAAATTTATTATTACTATACTAATAGAAGAGTTAATGTACATTTTCCTACATTTTCATGTAATTAAATGCATCTTTTATGAAATTCATTACATAGTTTTGTTATCGTTTAAAACGAACTCTTAAATAACACAGTTCATAAATCAAAATAACTGCTGAAAGGGATATAATGAAACAAACCCTATCTTACAACATTCCTTTTTTATATCAGCATATTTTCCTCCCTCCAACCTGGTCAGGGAAGTTAGGTATCGTACTAAAAATCGCATAAGTATCAAGTTTTTTATGAATAAACATGTTTCAAAATCTCAACGATCGTGTAACATATCATAAATTTTATTTTTTAAATGAAAACTATATTCAATAATTTAAAAATAAGGTCGATCTGGTTTTACATCCTTGTATAAAGTAAAGGAAGTATTGTAATCGTGAAAAATTTCGGTTTTCAAGTTTCAAGGGAAATACCTATTTTGACCATCTCTAAATTCATTTTGATTAGTTTCGTATGTACCTACATATGTCGCATAACTCAAAAATGATAGCTGTAGAATGTTGAAATTTTGTATATGGGGCTGCTATAACATCTAGTTGTGCAACTTCCTTTTTCATTGCAATCGGCAGTGCCAAAAGGGCACTTTGCTCGTAGTGTTTTTTTGAATTTTTTTCATAACTCAAAAACGATTAGCCGTAGAATGTTGAAATTTTGTTTATATAGTTACTATAACATCTAGTTATGCATCTCCATTTTTGGTTACAATCGGCCTTTTCAAAAGGGCAGTTTACTTATGGCAGAAACTTAATAAAAATAATAATTTAGTTGGCTTACGTGGTTACATTTTTTAATAAATTGACATTGACAACTGTCAGAAAGTCAGGATATATTTCGTGAGAAATGTGTAGGAGATAAATGAAAACAATATCTCTTTGCAAGTTTTTGAGCGATTAAAATATATTTGTGTAATATAAGGAATAGTGACTCGAATAGTGATAGACTTTTTAATAAAATTTTCAAAACATGATCCATTTCGAAGAGAGGATCGAAGATATAAAACGAATGGAAGTTGACTGATTAGCCGTAGAATGATCTCACTTTCAAGTAAAATAAGTTTAAATGTAGTACAGCAAAAATACGAGCAAAAATATGTGTAGGGTATAAGAAAGCCATGTGGTGTCCAAATTAGATTTTTTTCTTTTAAAAAAGAAAAGGGGATTATATGAATCAATATACCTGAAAATTCTTTGCTAATTTGTTATTTTTAACTTTCGTTACTCGATTCAAAATTAAAATGAAGATGTGTCTTTCTTTGGACATGATTTATTTTTTTATTGTTGAAAGAATGTGTTTAGAAAGGTTATCGTGTTATATTATTTTGAGTTCATATATGAGTTTGTCCTACGCAAGCAGTATTTTTTCTGCTTATAACGAAGTTTAAGGAATTTCGCGCACAAAGTACCAACAATATTTTTTTACAACTAATTTGTATCATTAAAAAAAATATCTATATATTGAGTGAAGAAACGTTTAAGTAGGTTCTTGGCAGACGGTGTCGTGGTAACCAAACAACTGTGAAAAAATTACCTACTTTATACAGTTTTATGAGAATAAAAATGTTAAGATTTTTTGACTATTTTCCAGAGTTGATCCTCAAGTCATGAGTTTCTGTTGTAAGAATTATTAAACTTTTATCTTACATCTTAGTCGTATACGCAAAGCATACATGAGACTTTTAAGGCTCATTCCCAGCTGCGGTTTTAATTTTAAGTTTTACTTTTGATTTTATGTTTTAATTTTAATTGCACGTTTTAATTGTAGCAGGTACAGGTGTGCTGTTTCTTGCTATGTTTTAATTTTTCGTTTTTATTTTATTTTATATCTTGATTGAGGTTATAAAATATCCCTTTTGAACACAATGTTAGTTTATAGGGGGAACCCATTATAGGATGAACCCACCATTGTAGTCGTATTTTTTTAAATTGTTCGTTTTTTTTTATTAAAATTACAGCTGCAGCAATTGCAATACCACAAATTCTTCTTTTCACAGTTTGTTTGTACAAAACAGCACAATCCATTTTAAATTCGATTTTGAATATGATTAATATTTATTTGTAATATACAATATCAATTTTCTTTATATTTTCGGAAACGTAAATTTGATATTTTGTGACAGCTGACAGTTTTGATTTTTAGTTTTAGAAAGTATGCATACTCTTGCTAAAAAATAAAACTAAAATTAAAACTAAAACATGTGCAGGGAATTATTACGCACATAGGCGTATGATATACTTTTCTTTCGACTAAAACATAAAATTAAAACTAAAATTAAAATTAAAACAGTAGCTGGGAATGATATACTTTATTCGCTATCTCATTATCGTACGTGCTATCTGCGTCCAACCAACGACAATGATGAAACAGAAATAGTAAAGTAACCGTAGTAACGGATATTTTCAAATATTTAAAAAAATTGAGTATGTCATTCGTGTCATTGATATCATTTAAGAAGGTGATTTTGACGTTGACAATTTGTGCTTCATTGTGTGTTAGTAGTATTGTTAGTTTAATCTACCACTCTTCGAATATTTCATCAATTTTTATATTTGTATATAATAGTCAGTTTTAACATTTATTTACTTCAGAAATCACGATTTCACCCGACGAGATATTGTTACAAATCCCCCTCCTCTAACGATTTAAATCACGTGGTTACAATTGATGACATGGGGATCAACTCAGGGAAATAGACTGTACATATGTATATTCCTATTAAACAATTCATATGTATATTTATATTACTGTAGACCATAAACATGTATGTAGGATGTCTCCATGTATGTACGTGCGTATTACTATTACAAGTTCGTGAAACTTGTGAAAAAAACATTCAAGTAGCGAATAATAATTCCGTATGTTACGCAAGAGTCAGATTTTCATATAGAGTACATAGGATAGATAGTGAGTTACATAATTGGAAATATCTGTAGTATGAGAAGTTCGACTGTGGTGAACTTGACTGGAGCTGTTTTTTGTGTAAGTCTGTCATGCAATGACATCAGCACAGTGACTAAACGTATTTCTATCTCTTTCACAAATTGTAATTTTTATGTTTTCTGAGGAAGTCGTGAATTTGCTCCTGACTCCAAGTGTGAATTTTCTGCTTAATTTTTTCAAGTTCAAAATTATTCACAGATACGTTGTTATTTCTTACGCACACACTTTAAAAAATTAGATAAATATCTTTAACTTCCATGACTGAAAAATAACACATGACTTATTTATTCATTATCCATTGTTGGGTGTGTCATACCTGCTTATTGTAGATATTGATAAAGGCGTATCTTAGCTGATGTGGAAAATGCACCACAAATAATTGTTATCCATTACTGGGTGTGCAAGATCTGGTTTATCATAATTATCTGTAATGACATAGTTTAGAGATTCTTTTCCATTCGTGACTGATGTAGAAAGTGCTCCACCAACAAATATTTATTATCCATTATTGGGGTGCCAGATTTACTTTATTGTAGATATCAGTTATAGTATATTTATACTGAAGAGATATTGTTTATCACACATCTCATTCCAGGCACTTTAACTGATGTGGAAAGTGAATTAAAGATACTGTTGATACTTGAGAAGAATAATTTTTAAAAAATCCATCCATTAACTGCTTAGCAATGACTCAATTTTATACAAAACTCTTGAATTATGTTCAATATTTTGGAAATTGTAATATTTTGATTTTGAATTTTGAATTGATCTAAACTTTGAATATTTCCTCCCGTATAAACTTCTGATTTTAAAGGTCACCAATAAAAAGAATCTGGATGTGTAAGATCGAGTGATCTAGCAGACTATTCCACTATTCTACCATTTCCTTTTTATTATTAACGATTCTTAAAATTGTTGTTGCACTTGGTGTAGGCCTGTTAGAAAATATTATAACCCAAAAGTAAATGACATATTCGTTCCCTATGTTTTATTTTAATGAGATGAGCATATATATTGCTGTCAATCAAATATCAAATCGTAACCATGTATATAATAAATCCCTTGTTTCACGTTAAAAATATTCTCGGTGTATTTTTGCCTACAAGTTTTCTAAAAATTTTGCTTGTCTACATGAAATCTTAGATTCCAACAAAATAGCTATTTTCAATAAAAATTATGGTAATTATGGAAAATCAATAATTTAGTTTCTCGTAGGAGCTATTAAATAATAAATTACAGTAGGTGGTGTATTATTTTTTAATAACATCTAAAAACTAAAAAATATCTAGTTACTTTACCGCACCGCAATGCGTAAAAAAACACAATTACCATAGAGGCTAAAAATTATTATTTTACATTTTCTGCAAAATAAGTATCAAATAAAATCTTGTAGTTCTACATCTATAATGTAAATATAAAATTAGTATAACTGTATAATTCTTGAGTTTTTGTTCCTTCAAGGTATTCTGTGCCAGGTACAAAGAAAATAAATGCATAATTAAGATTACAAAATGTTTAATAAAAACATTGTTTAAAAATTTTCTGTACCGATCATAAAATAAGTACCTAGCTACGGTATTTGAAGCACTGTTCCTCATGGATATGTTGTTACAGATGAATTGAATAATATTGCGAATTTATTACAAATAATCAAATATTTAAAGAAATCAAAATTTTATTTAGATTTTCCCTATCCAAAAATTTTTCTTGGGTTCTAAATAGTCTCATTTAATAATATTTATAACTTCTTATCTTTAGTTACCTATTTTTGTATAATATAAATATTTTCATGTTCTTATACTGACTTGAACGTATACTTAAACAAGAACTATTTGTGTCTGGAAGTTTGGTAGCTCAGCGGATCGGTTGTGGCCTAGTAATCCAAAGGTCCCAGGTTCGATTCCCGCTGAGGTCTTTGCTATGATGTTGTGTTTATGGGTAATTTGCGACTGAAAAATCGTGTCGATAACATACTGCAAACATACTGAGCAAAGACGCAATTTTACAATTTTTTGTTGTCAAATTATTTAAAATTATCTTTATTTTGTTTTCAATGTCTGTTAAATTTCTTGTTAAAATACTTCAATTTGTTTGAAATTGAAATTCTATTGAAAACAAAAATATAGGTATTGTCAAACAAAATTTTTGTTTTCTGTTTTTTTTTTAACAAAATATATTTTGTATAGAGTTCATTAAGAGTATATTTAACAGTTTTCATATACAAATATAAATTTTAATGTCTCCTTAAAACAATAAATATTTTTTTTATTTTAAATTTAATATTTTCGGGTTGTATGAAGTTTACTAACATGATAGAAAATTATTAAAATAAAACTTTTTAATTTCATATTTATATAAAAAATTCCAGTAATTTAATAATACACATATTTTATCTTATGTCAGGTGCGGATACAAGGTTAGGGCAATGGGCCAATGGGAGTAACTGCCCCCCCTGAGATTCTGGCTTATTTATTTAAATAAATAAAATTTTAATGGGTTAGGTGTTAAAAATACGGAACACATAAGTAATGATAAAGTGTATTTGGATTATTTGGATATAAAAAACTGAAATGAATTTGAGATCTTAAATTAAAAAAAAAATCACTAAGCCCGGTTGCAGTTTCCCTGAAATGGACAATATTACATTGAAATAAAATGAAATATTCAATATTACAGGAAAAATTTCGATTAGCATTAGTTTTTTTTTGTTCAAGTGTTGCTTAATATTTAAACATTATTTGTGTAACTGCTTTTGCTGCTACATACATCGTTATAGATTTGCTAAAACTAACGCTAGAAAGAATGAATTTATTTTATAAGTTAATGTTGATATGTTAATATCCGTACCTACAAATATATTAATGTATTGTGTTATGACTGAATTTTTTTTATTTTGTCTGTAATTTTTTATGTGAATTTTAATTTAAATTTGAGATGTATCTTGTAATCAATCCCTCTTCCCTTCAACGATTTGAATCAACCCCAGGAAATAGACTGTAGTTTAAACGCATTAAGAAATAGTATATTGTGTATCTAGTAGGAAAAGTGATACATTCCCGAATAATGGTAGAAATTGCGGGACGAGCCGTAGGTAAGGCCAGTAACACCAGAAGATTGGAATTCATTTTTACTACGTGGTACACATACTATTCTTTTTTGACCAGTTTATATTCTGTTAATAATGAAATAAATACCGACCAGAAAAAATATTCCCGGACTGTTATTTTTCGTCGCCTAGCAACTACACTGTAACACCGGAAAGATGTACTTTTCGGTTCAAAAACACACCGAAGAAATATATTTTTTCCTTACCGAACTTTCGGCTTTAATGTACACCTCTCTCTACCATAGTCCGTTACATCGAGCTTATAGTATTTCCTTTTTCTCAACTAAATCTGTGCGCGATTCGCTTGTTTCTGAAATCCGTGCTCCTCAGCCTACTTACCCGTGGTCGGTTGGAAACCAGTTTGGTAATCAGGCCACTTGTGGGCAGCAATAACAAGCGAGCATCGTGCACTGCCTCTCCGGATCGGCTGTCGGTGACGCACCTTCTTCACCTCGCAGATTACGCACAAGCAGCTCGCATTCACAACATCACAACTCGCATTTAAACGCAACCTTGAGGTGTAGTGTAAATTGGGGATTTTCGGTTATCGGCGCGGTTTCCTGCCGATATGGTCAGGAAGTTCTTTGTGGGGCGGGAGTAGAGGTAGGGGCAGGGGCAGGATATTGTCTGGTTAGCCAAATTGTCAGGGTTTTAGTTTTGTACGCGTTAAGATGGGGTTTGAGTTTGAGCCTCACCGAGTAAATTTTTTTTGGAACTCTTACAGTCATATATGTACATTCGAGATTTTTAACTTCCCAGGTCTTCCCTAAATTAGCGTGCGTGAAATTTTGTAAAAAAACATTCCTATTTCTGCAGTATTTATAATAAAAAAGTATAATGTCTTAAACATTCCTTTGCTTTATAATAATAAAAGAAAGTAGTGAGATATTAACTGAAATTTAATTTAAAATAATATATTTAGTGTATTTGTTATACAATGTTGGCAACAACTGCTGCCATGTTGACATTTGACAGCAATTGGCAATATTGAAACACATAATCACAAAACAGTGTGTATATATAATAAATAAAAATATTTGTACAGAAATAAAAACTAATTAAGTATTGGTTTTACGTTTCTTGTACAAAAAATATTGTACAAATCTCTTGTCGGAACTTTGTTCTCGGATTCATTCTATATTGCAGCGCTCGCAAGTTCGCGCCACAAAATATTCTTCTGGAAAAATGGCGTTCCCACACTTGATATAAAAATAATTATTTTGGCCTCACGAACTATAAACATAAAAGTCGTAAATTGTTGACGTAAAAGCGCTGTTATTATAAAAGTGCTTTCGTAATATGGGCCACTGTGTTTACTAAATAAATAAAGACTTTAGTAATCTATCACCATCTCACAATTATTACAAATAATCACAATCAAATAAGTAGTCTTTTGAAGAAATATCTCTTACTTACTAACTGTTTTTATAATATGTATGCTATTCTCTGAAAATAACGTTACTTTTGTTTTTTAATTCTACAATAAGTCTTTGTCTTAATTCTGCAAATTAAATTAATGGAATCTTACTTCATCATACACTTGGCACCTTTGTACTAACGGCCTTAGAATAACGATAATAAAATAAAAAATAATATCTTCGAAAGGAAGAAAAGTGAAGTAATGTGCAAAACAAAACTATTTATTAACAAACAAAAAAAAATACTCGAGTGAAACCATTCCGAAAACTTGGAAGTGGCCTAAACCAGCATTTTTAGCCGATACCGAAACTTCGGTCAAACAGTACTTATGATTAAAGATCTCACACTTCGGTCAGTTCTTTCTCAGATTCTCCGTAACTAATGTCGAATTTTATCATGCTACCAAACATGGTTTTTAAAATTGCTTTTCATATGTATTTCAGAGCAAATAATGTTGTTGATGCAATATTTTTCCTTTATATTAGTCTATATTTATCTCAATCATATTTGTTTACTCATTTTATAACAAAAACAAATATGATATTTATTAAAACGAGTATTCCCTAGAAGTAATTAAAATTTAAATTGTATGACCTAGAAATTTAAGTCACGTTCTAGAAAATTAAAATTTTTATGAACATATTAATATCCGGAGTAGTATAATATTTTAAAACTGGCACTTGTAGAGCACTCTCCACTTCAGCTAGAGTGTCTTCTATAAAAAAATGGACATGTAGTTGTTAAATAAAATTTTACATTACAGAATTTTTTTTTGGTTATATATCTATGCTTTTAACATATTTCATTACAAGATTGTTTATCTTAGAAAATATGAAGAAATATAAAAAAATTACATGCAGTCTCATTATCTTCATATCTGCTGTATTACGTAAGAGATCTTGAAAGTGTTAAAGGGATTATCATTGGTCAAGGTTGGCACTGATTGTTGGTTTAATTATTGTTTTGGTGGCAGTTGTTTATGCTGGCGTTTGTCTATTCAGGAAGTAAAGATGAGGCAATAAATTTTAACGTTTACCAAATGTATAATTACTGCATATTTTAAATAAACACAGTTTATATATTAAAAAATTATAATAGAGGATAGACTTTATATTTGGCAGTATTTATGGTTATTTAATATTGATTATTTATTTTTATTTTTTGTAGTTTTCGATGAAAATAATTGCTTTTGTTTAATTTATATAAATTTTAATAAAATTATTGATATTTTTATTCTTCCTTTATAAAATACTTCATGTCGTTGAAAAGAGAAACAAAAACTATATTCAATAGACTCACAGCCTACTTTGAGCCCCATATAAAAATTGAAAGTTGGTATCCATATTTCGAAAACGGTATGAGAAATAAAAATTTTGAGTACTGAAGAGAATTCGTTGTTAAAAAATACCGAAATAATGTGCAGGTTAAAATATTTTTGTATTGCAATAAAAAATTATAAGGAAAAAACCAAAATTGAAGAATTTACATTTTTGTTTATATCTAATATCTAGTAACATATACTTATTCTTTTGGGAAAAAGAGAAACACATAAATGTCCCCAACGTGAGGTAACTTTTATCTAATTTAACCGACTTCGTTATCTCTTATAGTTCTCTAGGTCCTAAGGCCTAAATAAGTTTCATTGGTCATGTAAATAAAGCTTCAAAGTTGTATATTTTCCTCATTTGTGGGTTAAATGTTTTTCATCTCATTCATAAAAATTTACTTTCATTTGAGTTTACGCCATATTTTATTATGTTAGTTTAATAGTGTGGTTGTAGAAAAAGTATAGTGTGTCACTCGTGTAGAATCATCTATTTCTCAACTTGTATGATTCTAGTACTCGATTTCATCTTGTGCCGAAACTTTCACACTTTGGAAGATATATGCGTCTTTCTGCACTTTTATATTATTGTATAAATCAAAATATTTCAGTAAGGAAGTACAATATAGTTATATATTTTAGAAAAGGTTAGAAAATGTATAAGAGTGTATAGTCTATTGTATATTATTAAAATATTATTTTAATATCAATAAAAGTTAAAATTTTATTGACATCTACATCTTATTTATATAAAAGACGACAGAATGGTATTATATTTTCTTTTTTTTTTGTACCTAGTTTTAGTTTGGAAATATGTAAATGTACTATTTTAAAATAATTAATAATTTCATGCCTTTAATGTCATCCTGTTGTATCAACATTTGAAAATGAATTAAACTTCAAACAAATGAAAACAGTTGATTTTAACATTTTTTGTTATAATAAAAATTTATTTAATCCGGAAATGAATTTGAGATAGTATGTATTATAAAGTAGTCTCACACCAAACACACATTTGAGTGGCACTGTAATTATCTATTTATATTTCGCCATCATAGTTAAACGAAATTACGTTTTCTATGATCGATTTATTATTAGCATAAAATAGCAATTCAGTATTGCGAAACTTCCTTCTATAAACCTAGAAAACTTCAAGGAAACTTAATCTATATATAGCAAACAATATACTACACGTATTTGTAAACTATAAACAACATTCATTCTTAAATCGAATTCTGATTTCAGAAATGAAAAACAAAAGTCAAATCTACGTTTCCTTGACGATTCCAAAACAAATGAAATTCCAATTGTTTTATTGTAAATATTTAATACATTTTATTTTTATCATTGCTAGATGATTAAAGTTGACAAACAAAATAATAAGACGGAATAATAACGAATGACAATTGAATGGAATTATTTTAACTGTAGTGAATGTCATGTATACACCTATTTTGTTTCAAACATTTTTGTTAGTCAGCAAATTTTAACAATAATTTGATCACAATTGTTTGAAAAATATTTGAGGTTAATTATTTTATATTCATGTAGACTTAAAAATAATTTTAGTAAAATACAGATTACATTTTGTTTCCAAAGGGAACAGGAGTATCGATGACGTCATTTTACCGGATGTAATCTTCTGATTTCCACAGAAAATAAATATCAAAACTGACAGTATTATAATAAAACCTATACTAAGTGACTTTTGGTATTTATCAAAATTAAAAAAATGATTACTTACGATATACAAGTATAATAATGGATGAAATAAACAAATAGGGTTGTGGAATAAACTAACTAAACTACCAACACACAATGAAGCATAAATTGTCGATAAAATATAAATATTCAAAATTTTAAATATTTGAAAATATACGTACCGCGGTTACAGTATTGTTCCTACTTTATTTTTGTCGTTGGTTGGAAAGAGATTTTTTTATGCTTACGTCGAAAAACTATGAACGTTAGGAGTTGTGAATATAACTACTTTAAGTCATATTTTAAAGCAAAAGTAGAAAAAGACACTTACACATGCGGCGAATATTCTATTTTTTATTATATTTGTATCATAATTTGGAAAATAAATCTGTAGAACAGAAAGCAGTATTTTGATTTGGATTCGTATCAAAATTTTATTTGTTTATGTGACGTATTATTGATTATATTGTGTTAGCATTTATTATTTACTACGTAGATTCATTGTTTAAAATGAATGGATTTCTAGTTGATTATTCTGTTGTTGCTTAGAAATTTTTAAAGCCTATTTTAATGTTGCGTTTTCGAAAGCTTTTTGGTTTATCTAATGAGGTGATGTAGATACATTTTTTTTTTGTTACTACATTTTTGAACAGCGTGTAAATAAGATTTTTTTTGCACAGTTTACAATAAATTGTAAAATTCTAATGTTATCTAAGAAAACCGATCGAATTAAAATAATTTATTTATTGTGATATGCATATTATTGTTATTTATATGTACAATTTTATAAGTTTATAATTAATGAAGCTCTGTTATTGCCTGTTAGAAACTGTTCGAGATTTTTCTAGAAACAAATGTCTAGAAAGTATCAACTTTTCTTCTTACTTCGAATATATACATTGTAATATTTTACCGTCAGATTCATTTGAATTCATTTTTACCATAAAAGAACAATAGTTTTACTTAAAATTGATATTTATTTATTTGACATATATTTTTTATTTTTGTTTTGATGATAGTATGTTATAAAAAATAGTGTATGATACATAGACGTAATGTGTCTTTTTTACACCTGAGTAACATGTGTATAAAAGTTCTACATTATGCACGTGTATCATAAAGTACTATTTCCTACGACCACTGTTAAAAATAGTATTTTTAACGGTTGCTTAGCAAGTTAAAAATAACAGTTTATAACACAGTAAATACTTTTAAAACGTTGCCATTGACAACGTGTTAAAAGTAAAAAACAAATTTACTTTTAACACGTCTTATGTTCAGTTGTTCATAACAAATACATCATGACCTGTCATAAATGTCATTCTAATGCTTAGTTTTTATTTACTAATAGATACATAACTGTGGTCGTAGGAAAAATAGTGTATGATATTTGTGTTAAAAGTGATTTTATTTCGTTCGTGGGGTTTGTTAAACTCGGCTTCGCCTCGTTTCAAACTTCCCCACTCACTCATAAAATGTCACTTTTAACACTTATATCATAAATAACTATTTTTTATTTTCGTTTAATAAGAGACCCTTTCTTTTATTAATTTCAGTTAGGTTATTCATTTCATTATTTGACTCGAAATCAACAGGAAAAGTAGGCATTTATAGAAACATTAACAGATGCGAAAATAAAAAAAAAGTTGTTTACATTTATTAGATTCACATTTAGTCATATTTCACAATTCAAATAACACGAATGACAACTTATTTATATCGTATGTGTTTAGAACAAACAATTTTGTTATGGTTACTTAGTAACGCACAAAATTTAGGATTACTTGGTATTGTCTTTTTTATTGATTTGAAAATGTCATAAAAATGAAAAAATCATAGTTTCAAATACATTTTTGAATTTATTCAAACGCAAGTAGAATTTTTTTTATGTAACACATAAGGAAACTGAAACTCGTCTGTGTCTCGTTTTATAATTTTCGCATGCATTAAACACCCACCATTATTTCCTTACTTATTACTTAAATAGCTACACATTTTTGACAGTATAAATGTCATAGTGGAGCTTTAACTCGTGGCTGTACACATACACCGTGGATTGCCAATGTGAACTTAGGAAAGCTGGGAGCTTACCTGCTAAAAGCGTCCATCGATCCAGCCGGATGACTCATAACCCAAGCGGGAGCTTCGGAGCTTCTGTCTTTGTTTTGTGCAGGAATGTCAGGAGCTTATGAAAGAAATATCAGGAGGGGAGATAATGATAATAAGGCTTTAATTAATTTAAAATTTCATTTTGGATTAAAAATAGATATGACGGGTACGGGTTTGAAAAGTGTGGAAGGATTTTCATGAAGATAAAATTGGGTATATTATTTATAATACTGTCAGTGCCGGTTTTAGCATCGTATGTATTTTGACAATGGGGAAGTTTAGCGTATTTTTTTTATCAAGATTGTCCTCAAAAGTGATATTCTACATTTTATTTCACCCAAAGATGCCTAGATTTCTCAAAAAATGAAATTTTATACAAAAATGACGTCAGTGTGGCTCGCGGAGAACGTATCGTCTAAAGAAGCGTGTGGTGTAATGCCTTAAAATGTCAAAATACAACCTACGTTCAAAAAGTCCGGTCTCACCATCCCTTCTGCGCAAGCGCATAACTCACTTGTGACGTCAGTGTGGCTCGAAGATAAATCATTAATTATAAATAATAGGCAACATAAATTTAACTTTCAATTACATTTTAAGTTATAATTATTCATATACTTACGACTAAAAGGTATTTCACATGTAATTTCAAGCACACTAAACTTCCCCATTCTTGGATCTGAGCTTTGAATCTTTTTCTTTATACTGGTGTCAGATGATTGTCTGAAGAATGAGTATTGAATCGTGTATACGAATTAAACGAGTAGAACTAACTACTCATTTTTTTTTTAACAAAAATACAAACTTGAATTTTGTGTTGTTGAAAAATGAATTTTCCTTTACTAAATTTGTTTATACTTGATGTATTTGAAGAAATGAATAAAGTAAATATCAGAAAAATAAGAAATAAAAATTTGTTAAAATCGTTCGATAAAATTAAAATTTTTAAAAACAAGATATAAGTCACTTGTTGATACAATAAAAAAAGAAATAGTTTTGTGAGATACCAACCTACAATATGTATAATCTAATATTACTCTATTGAATAAATTCAAAAGAATATGTATTTATGACATTTCTGTATTAAAACAACAGAATTATACATGTTTGTTCGTAATTAATTCTTGTTTGTAATATTTTGTACAATAAACACACCGCTTTTTTTTGTTTAGGACGATTTATTTGATAGAAAAGTGCCCCAAGACAAGTAGTGCTTAGGGCCCTCAAGGCCTGCCCTGTCTAGAAGTAACCAAAATTTAAAGTAAACAACCTTGAAATTTATATATGTTCTACTTTAGAATATTTTATAAAATCTTTGAACTTGGTACGGTAACCTTTTACATCTCGTTTTACATGTAACGTTTCGAAAGAATCAAAATTTCACTTCTTCACATCATTATATGTAGTAGCACTTTATATACTGTTATAAAGTTACTTTTAAAATGTATATTAGCTTTCGTAATAACGGAACGGAACGGTTGTGTTATGGGAAACGTCCTAATTTAAAATACAACTATTGAATTAAATATGAATTCCATGCACATTAGAAATACCTAATTATATATTCTGTTTGACGTATGTCTGGAATGGGGTAGTAATTCCACCTGTTCTCTCGAATTTTTACGTGCGGAGCAGGTGTGGCTTTCCGTACAAAGGGCCTACCAACATCCTACAGCTAAACCGAGCTAAACCGTTGCTATACAAAGCTATTTGCAGAGTTAATAATCGTTAAAAATGCCTTTATGTTCAATAAAACTTTAAAGTTTCATAGTAAATTATAAAAATATATTAATAATTGTGAAATGTATTTTTCAAAATGCGTTATTAGCTGTTTACATTATAAATGCGGTAAGTTGTATTTTCAGCACGATTTGTACAAATACGTAACGCATGTATAATGTACGAGGTGTCTAAATTAAGTAATAAGATTAATTAAAAAAAAATGTTTGAATAGAATCACAATTCAATATTGTCTCCCTCAAAATACCTTCCTTGGGAACTAACCTTTTACCTACATGTTAGATTGCTGAACATATCTACAGAAAAAAAACTCACTTATTTTCTACGGACATTGTAATGTAGGATAAATAAATATATATTCGTTATAATGTTTCATATTAATTTTAACATTTTCTTAAAGAGGCTAATTTTTTTATGTCAGTATGTACAAGGTAATTAATTAAGTAATAAGACTGATTTTTTTTTAATTGTTCGAATAGAATTAAAATTCAGTATTGTCTCCTTCAAAATAACTTCCTTGGGAAGCCACACAGTGCTGGAGACGGTTTTTCCTATTCTCATAGCAGTGCTGGAACTCGAATACTGGAATCATCTTCAACTGGTCGGTTACAGCTCTTTGAATGTTTTGAAGTGTTCCAATATGACTTTCCTTGAGGTGATATTTCAATCTTCGGAAGAGGAAAAAGTCTCAAAAACTCAAGTTCAAGGCTGAGCAGCCACAAAAATGTTTTTACTAGTCAAAATCTCGTTTTTTAAACCATTTTTGCTCAGATTTTTTTCATCCCCAATGAATTAGTCAAAATTTGATGAACGGTAGTGTGAATCAAATTTAACTCTTTCCCAATGATTCAGTACTGTCAACCGACGATCTGAATGCACAAGATCCCGGATTCTATCGACATTTGCATCAGTTCTGAAGAAAATGAAGGTCTTCCGCTGCGTGTTTCATCTTCAATCGACTCTTTTCTTTCCGAAAATGCCTAAAACCACCGAAAAACCTGGTCCCTTGAAATAACACTATCTCCGTAGGTCTGCTTAAGTTTCATAAAAGTTTCCAATGCACTGTGCCCAAGTTTTAAACAAAACCTGATAACGCACCGTTGTTTGAAATTGACGTTACTTATTTCACAATTAGGAAAAAATCGGACAACTATATGAGTAGTTCAAATGTTTTACTGTCCAAAATCTCATTTTTCAACCATTTTTGCGCAGATTTTTTTCATCCCCAACGAATTATGAATCAAATTTAACTCTTATATAGGAATGTTTTTAATGTCCAAAATCTCATTATATTTAAGCCATTTTTGCGCAGATTTTTCGTCCACAATGAATTAGTCAAAATCTGGTGTACGATTGTGTGAATCAAATTTAACTCTTCCCCAATTATTCAGTACTACCCATCGTCGATCTGAACACACAAAATCCCAAATATTATTGACATTTTCATCAGTTCTTGATGATTCGCCTTTCGCTGCGTGTTTCATTTTTAATCGACTCTTTTCCTTCAGAAAATGCCTAAAACCACCGTAAAATCTTTCGGTAGATCTGTTTAAGTTTTGTAAATGTTTCCATTGCATTCTGTCCAAGTCTGAAGCAAAACCTGATAGCACAAAGAACACCGTTATTTAAAATTGACGTTATTCATATTTAAAACGCACAAGAAAAAACTGTTTTACGAAAAAAATCGCTATGAACAACCAAATGACTAGCGAGTTCAAACTCGTACTGAAGGCATAAACATGTTCACCTGCCTCCTCTTCAAGTCCCGCGTCCCAAGTGTTACCAGATCGAACGCTACGTTGCCAGTTTTATTACTTAATTTACACATCTCGTATATATATTTTTTTAAATATTTGCTTGATAACATGAAATCATAGATTCGAACAAGCGAATTACCTTCAAAAATATTTATAGTAGGCATTGCAATAAGACGCTTTGAAAAACATTGAAACGTCAAAGTCAGTCAAGTTTATCAAAAATTTGTATTTCTCCAAGACTTTATTGAACGATAAATTGTGGTAGGTAAGGCTTTTGTAAGCACTCTTTATTATTACAAAGCAACTTTCTTCTTTAAAAGCTTCTAAAAGCTAAAAAAATATCGAGTTACCGTACCGCGAAGCGAGAATATTGTGTAGTTTTAAAAAGCGAACCTACCGTAGACGTTAACGACGTGTGATTGTTATGTTTACACTTCAGGAAGCCAAAAAATATTTAAATATGCTATTTGTGCAGCTAGGCAGTAAAATAGATCTTTTCTTGTTCGAAGGAAAAATAGACAGTGGAGGCTGCATAAGACCTGAGGAATAGAAAGACACTTTACTGACATTGGAGCACGCAGTATAGCATAAATTATGGTCATATTTGACTTGTTCGGCAACAAGTTATAGGTTATTTCCTTTGCGGCATTTTTGATTTCATCTGATGTTCAAATTAGTTTTTTTTTCATCGTTATTACCACTATTTTCAATGTTAAATTCAGTATTTAATATGGAATCAATAAAATTTAAATGATATTTAAAATATAAATATCATTGTATTATAAAAATCGTACCGTTTTGAGTTTTACTTGAATTTACAGAAAAAAGTATTATTTTTGTTTGTTCAACACATTCTTTAAAAGCCATGTGCGGAAGAGTGAATACACGTGAATCTATTTTACGGCCTCGGCATTTTTAGTAAATAGTAATTTATGATTCAAGGTCGAAAAAATGTATTTTTTTGGACAACTATCATACATTATTTTTATTCGAATATGTCAAAAAGGGCTGCATGACAAAAGCGCAATCATTCAGAATTTTAAACATTTCATAAGGGCACAAAAAAAAAATTAGCAAAAGCGCATCAGTAAAATTTAGAAATTTAGTGTGTGCTTGCATATGTGTGCATCTGATTAGATGATCTGTTTGCGGATAATAATTTTTAAGCAGATACTTGCAGAGGTATGCCTCCAAGTCTTCCTCTTTCCTGACCTAATCTAATCTAACATAACCTAACCTAACATAATTTGACAACGTAACCTAAGTAACATATTTTGGTGCGCTTTTGTTATACGCCGGTCAAAAAGAAATTAAAATAGCATTAAAAGATTATTTTGCAAGTTAGATTATTGTAGTGCTTTGTGTCATAATAAAAATAAAACAAAAAAATATGCATTTATATCAATTAATATAAATTGTCATATTTATATTTTGAAAATTATCATTAAAATCATGAATGGCAGTGAAAGTGAGAAATTTGCTTAGTGTATACCACATGAAATATGGCACTCAGTGCCATTAAGACAATCATGACATTCAAATTATTGTACTAATTACATATTAGCGTACTGTCGTCGATAAATAATTTTCTTTTAATTTGGTGCCATTTCTAATTTAATTTTGTCTTACGGCGTCCTAGAGTTGCTTGCTTGGAAACTGTAGAACATCAAAAAATTCTATTGATATTAAATTTGTCATTTCTAGGTTTACCTTGTCTGATAATAATTACTTTATAATTATAGGACTTGAATATTTGAGTACATTATGAAAGAATTTTATGTGAGTAAAATTTTCTAAAAATAAAAATGAATAATATGTGAATAAAAAGTTGAAGAATAGTTTCCTTAAAGAGTTTTCTTCAAGGCACAGAATAAATCTTTGTTGACAGCACCTCAGCTTCCTGGTAATATTTTTTATAATTAACATTTTACATAATATATTCACATATGCAAATACGGACGTATTAATATTCTTTTGTGCGATGTAACTCGGCCTTTACTCAACGCGTTTTTATGTGACAGATAAGCCTGCAGAGTATCAGGACTTTGTTTTAATAAAGGGAGGTACACACCAACTCTCAAACATGGGAAATTTAATATTCATATGCAAACAGGGATATTTATTTATATAATATCCTCAGAACTAAGTAAATATAAACAGTATACTTAAAATACAATATACCCTAGAGCTTCAAATACATCGTGAAAATATAAATTTAATATTTTGTATTGTATCTAATGCTTGCTTTACTTTATACAAAATTATTGCGGAAAAGTAAATATATAAAAATATTACATGCTGTAGTGATTCCTGTGAGACAAAATATTTGTCGAATCATGCTCGTCTCGTCTCAAAATATCTTGTCTCGGGCAAGACGAGAACGATTTTAAAAACTAAGTTTCGAGACGAGAAAATAAAATCAGGATTCTTGAATTTCAATAATTTTGTCAGGATTTTAAAATTATTTTTCTTCATACGTTTTAAATGTGACATCTTTAGTGACTTGATTCACAAGATAGAAATTAAATTTCTATACCGCCGAAGTAGCAATACAGATAGGTACTTCTACGTCTCCGGAACTATGTAGAATCAGCGAATAAGAAATAACTTGTACAATAGAAACCTGCAATACTGTCCTAAATGTCACTATAAAATTAGATAACCTCAGAATGAAGTTACTAAAAACCTGACAACAACTGTTAGATTTAAATTGATAACCTAAAAATTCCATACGCCATAACTCTGTACCATTAAAAAAAGAAACAAAATCAGAAACATTTATTTTTATTATTTTATTGCGTTTTTATATGACTATCTAATGCGCAAAGACAAAATGTAGGTGGAGCAGATAATTATATTGTACTTACATATTTATTCTAATAATAAATTTATATTTTCTTCCTAATTTTCCAAAAAAATGTTCAATTTGCCTAGATCTAGGGAAATTTCCCTAGGTATATAAATATATTTTACATTTAAAATGAGACGATACGAGAATCAAAAAAATCTTGTCTCGTCTCGTCTCACAGAAACACTAGTCAAGTAAGAAAATTCATTTCTCCAGCTATGATAAACGCCAAAGAACTACTAGCTCTTAGCAAAAAGGACCTTAGAATATTGACAGGAGTCCACACTGGCCATTGTCCTTTAAAATACCATTTGTACATAATTAGTAAAACTGAAAATAACATCTGTCCACTCTGTGAAAAGGACGAAGAATCGTCGGAACACATACTGTGTGAATGCCCAGCCGTAACCACACAGAGACTCAACCAACTAGTTAAACGTTACCTTAGGGCAAATGAGATCGAGAAATTGACTGCTGGAGCTATAATTAGCTTCATCAAAATCTGGAACTGTTTCCGGAAAACTATGTAAGGGTTGTGTCACAATAGATCTAGGTCGCGGTGGCAAAAGCGATACAATACAATAGATACCGTAGATATCGATAATGATATTGTAGAAGGCATTTGCCAGTCATAGCTGGCGTGGAGAATGCACCACAAAATACTAAACAAAAACAAATATAAAACCTAAAGGCTCATTCCCATGTACTGTTTTATTTTTAAGTTTTAGTTCTAATTTTTTGTTTTAATTTAATTGCATTTTAATTGCACCGCAGTTGTACTGTTTCTTGCTGCTTTATTACAATTTAATTTCTTAAATGAGGTTATTAAAATATCTCAGTTGCACACGATTCTGATTTATAGAGTTCACCCTCGTGAATGTTTGTTTTTTTATTAAAATTAAGGTTGCATTAACAGCACAAATTTTTTACTTCCATTTAATAAAAGACTCTTTATTTAACAAATTTCAGTTAGGTTATTTTAATTCCATTATGTCATTCAAAATCAGAGTGGAAACTAAACAAATAAAAACATTAACAGTTACAAAAATAGAAAATTTAGTTCTTATTCTCTGTACAAATATTAATAACACCGTCATTTGTCATTACATTTATTAGACTCATATTTCATAATTCAAAATACTTGAATGACAACTTTATTTCGTTTATCTATTTATAACCAACAATTTTGTTCTAGTAGCATAAGGTTAGTTCCAACTAGATTTTTCTGACGGTTTCTGATTAGTTGCACAGGGAGTGATTACACTCAGACGCATTTGCTTATACTATTCTTGCCACTAAAACAATAAATTGAAACAAAAACTAAAATTACAGTAACTGGTAATATTACTTTATATCGAAAACATTAGATTTGTAATACAACTAAATATTATACGAATGTTGAATGTATTATACCAAATTTTTCAATGTCAATAATAATATTACCAATATGCTTAAATATTTATAAAATAAACAATAAAAAATATGAAACATTCTGAAAATTTTGTTACGTCAAAACACAAAAAATAAATCATCAAATATAAACATGAAATATACATTAAAATATTGCGCAAAAAATTCTCAAAATTAGAGATAAAAAATGTTCCCATGATACAAGGAAGTTGAAAGGTTTGAAATAAATACACTCCCACATTTATTTGTATTTAAGTTTAAATTAGATTTATCAAGAAAATGTCAACGTTTCACTTTTAAATATAAAACACTTATCAATTCTACATTTCCATATACTAATAATAATCCATCAATGCAAGTTGTTTTGAGCCTGATGTTATCAATGAACTTTTATTCTCATGTTTTGTTAATTTACTTGGTAACAAACTGCATGGTAAATCTGGACTTCGAAGTTGTTTGACGTTGAATTCCTTACCATTCTATGTTTTTAATGCATATAATATAAATAATAATATATTTTGCACGATCAAAATTAAATTTCCCTCATTAGAAAAAATAGGATCTAAAATGAGATAAAAATTAATTCACGGAAAACGAAAATCCATTGCATTTTGCAATATGTCAAAGTTCTGTCATTTGTAGTTGTGTTTTTGTGTACGAAATAATTACGAAAATAATTCGTAAGGTACCAATAATAATCAATTATCGTATTTTTAACTGTAGGTCCTTTTAATTTTAATAGTAATAAATGAATGTACTAAATTATTTCTGTGCAACTACGACTATCGAAAGTACCACTTTTCTCACACTATATAAAGTTTCAAAGTTGCATATTTCCCACAATCATGGGTTAAAGTGTAAGAAATTATTTTTTACAGTATTTTCCAACACTGCGCATGCGTAATGTGGGAAGTATCATTTCTTATAGTAATTTCCAACACTGCGCATATGAGAAAATACTCTTTGTGAGGTTACGTGCGCTATATTGTTTTTTTTTCATGTCAAATATAGCTTTCTTGCATATATTTTTGTTCTATACGTTTAGCAATGTGGTCGTAAAAAAATATTGTGTGCTACTCGTGCAGTATCATATATTTCCCACCTTGTGTGATTTAAGCACTCGACTTCGTCTCGTGCCGAAACTTTGACAACTCGTGAGAAATAGACGACTTTCTGCACTTGTTGCACAATATACAATTCTAATTCCTGATCATGCAAAAAATATTTTTTAAGTAGTATATCATCAAATCAAAATATTTTCATAATACTTGATCTTGTATGTATTTTTTTTATCAAGAATAATATTTTTATTTGTTTTTTGTATAACACTAGTGGTGTACTCTCCATGTCAGCTAGAGTGTCCTGTAGGTGAAGTCTGATAAACTACTTCTGTAGACATATTTGAGGCCATGTTTCATAAATATTTTCAATTGTTAGAATTGTTATGAACGCAAATGTAAATTTGGAAAATAATTTATAACCATTGCAGTAATATGGGAGTCAAATGTTTTTAATTACATTGTTTCTTTTTTGCCATACGTGTAATTCCTTGTGTATGTTGATATATTATTCCCAGCACAATGTATGATGTGTCCGAAACAAAAGTATTTGCAAAGCAATCACGTATTTTGCTATTACGTCATGCCACACGTATTTAAACCATACATACAAAGACCATGTTTGTATGTATACGGATTGGAGAATACTAAATTAAGTTATATTTAGAAGACAAAATATGAGGAAAATATAAAATATTTAAAAATGGTCTTGGGACGTGTAGAATGGTATGAGAGCCTTGTTCCTTCTGAAAATATCGTGCTATGAGGTATTGTTCATATGATGTTCTGTATAATAGTTAATAGATTTTTTATAGTTTTGAAATTGTTTATTTAGTTTACAGTTCTATACATGTACATGTATATAGTTCCCCTTTATTTACTACGAAATAAAAGGTCGAAGTTCGATTCCACGTATTTTTAAGCGACAAGTAAATGTTGATAATTCAGTTTAAAAGTTATGTCATTAACATTACTAGAGACATAAATACAACAAATAATAAATGAACCCTCTGCTGAAAATAAATAAAGCAATTACTACAAACTAAGGCTATAACTAGAGCACATTCAAGAACAATAAATAGAGCAATTATGAATGAAATAGTACAAGTGCTACAACAAAAATGTTAAGCAATATATAATAAGAATTAGGTAAATTGAATTTTAAAAATAGAGTAATTAAGGCAAATAGAACAAATACTAGAGAAAACATGTTAGTGTATAAAATAGATGAGGCATTAGAGAAACTGGGGCAAATACCTAAAATAATAACTATAAAAGTTAGAACTGGGATAAATATATACGGTGAAAAATAAATTTACGACTGGGTAAAAACTATATACCTATCGGCAATGAGTAATTTTAGAGCTATAGTGATTTTAATATTCTATTATAATATAACGTGAATATAACTACACTTTTATGTTTAAAATTAAATTATAGTAATCCGTAACAACGAGAAACAGTAGAGGAGAGTATTTTTTAAATATCAATAAAATTTGGAAAATTATTATCGTCTAGCTTTCAATAAATTACTTTGAGCACGACCGAACATTAAGTGCATGTCGGCTAATTATTGAAAAGTGAAACTTATGATAAAAATATGCGTGTGATAACAGAAATAGTAATGACTAATGACAACCAATGAAAAACAGAAGACTGCGTTAGACTGTTTTTCATATTTACGACACACTATGATATTATTTTTTAAAAGTGTATCAAATGGGGGTCCTCCACTATTTTTAATTATGTTATATTAAACTATCTAATTTGAAAGCAAGGAGTAGTTTCAGAAAGTCTTAATTGTTATTTGTTAAGCCGTTATAAATTTGTAAGTGTTCTGTGACGTAAATGTTAAGGTAATTCAGTTCTTAAACAGTCTGGTTCGCTAAAAATTTCAATTACGTAAATTGATCTAATAATAAATATTAAATATGTTTAAAATAACTATTGTGTTCCTTACTTGGAAATATACATAAATAATAAGCATTTTAATAAATGATTACGAATATTATAGACCAAGTTTTGACAGTCACTGGCATGATTTTGCTGTCATTTAACATATATTTGATTTTAAAGTCCTAGGTTCCGCGTTTCCTTACACATACTGCATATTTATACAGGAAGCGATGTAAGCTTTAAAAAAATATTTAAAAATATTAAAATGTAATACGAGAGACTGGAGAGAGCAGAAGCTGTCGGAAAAACTATACGACGTATCGAATTATATTTTATGAATTAAATTATAAAATAAATTGTATTTAATAAATGATTAAAGTAATATAATCTGTGTTTAAATCAAAAATAAGTGTGGTGCTAAAATTTGTTTTTAAAAATCCTACATTTATATGATATTTTTTAAGTGATGTTTATTTATTTTGCGGTGCGAAATAAGATGAAATTTAAGTGATAATTTTATATTTCATCCTTTAATCAGATCCGATATGTCCCACATTGCACACATCTGAAAGCTCTGATCTGCATACCATCAATCACAGCGTCCAGTAAGCTCTGGCCATGGCGAGCTTTCAGTCCGCAGCTCGGCTTGAAGCCCGCTGGAGCTTTGGCTGCAGCCGACCCCGGTTATTGATTACTCGCTTTATAAATGATGAGCTTTTTAGACGTCCGCCTGAGCTTTCGTGCGCCGAGCGGCGGAGATACTGGCGGTGAAGTTCACACAATCGATAGGTTAGGGAACCGACGCTTTTTATACAAGCTTTCAAATCTGCATCTACACAAACAGCTTTTAATCGATGCAAGCCAGTCTCCAATACAAATAACTTATATTTCAATATTTTTTTTATATTTCACTATTTACTTATAGTTTTTTATTTAAAAAAAATCTGATATGTCCAACACATTACCTCCCATCATTGTAGTAATATATTCTATAAGTTTTTCAGTACATTCAATTTCTGGTTTTAAAATTATTTTGTTATTGCAGTTTAGAATATTTTTAATTCATTTCATACCTAAAATTTCCTTCATTAAATTTGTTTGACCAAAAAAACAAAACAACTATGTATTTCCTTATATATTTCTTTCACCTTTTTTATTTTACAATAAAACTACTTCATATTTACTTATTTTATCTTTGAAACTTACTACATCAAATTTGACATTTTATGTCAAAACTTGTGAACATATGAATAACTCATCTGTTTTATATCAGCTTAAACTTAAAATTATTATAATTTATATATTTTAGCTAAATGTTATAATAAATTTGTGGAAAATGCTATTTACAGATATTTTTTTAGGAAAAACGGTTTAGAGCTTCAAGTAAAGTACTACTTCTGGTTAACCAATTGTAGTCAAAATCTTGTCAGTTCATCATATTTGAATATAAGTCTTAAATATCAAATACTAGGTGAACATGTTATATGCCTTCAGTAAGAGTTTGAATTGGCTACAGTCATTTGTGAAAATGTTAAAGTTAATATGACACATTGTAACTAATATATATTTACTTAACTTACAATTACAAATTCCGTAGAAAATAAGTGAAAACAGTAGACTAATTTTGTGTTTTCTTTTGTTACAGGTGAGGCACAATTTCTGAGTTTTTTTCTGTGGATATCTTCAGCAATCTAACATGAAGGTAAAAGAAACTAGAAAAATAAATGTACAGTTTGACAACAAATTACAACACTTTGTAGCTATAATAAAAATGGTTAAAAAAAAGATTTTGGCCAGAAGGAAACATTCCTGTGGCTCCTCAGCATTCTTATTATTACCTACATTATCGAAAACATATTAAAATCGGGTTCTAGGGATGTCAAATTAGTTTTTTGTGTTTCATTTTAAATGAGACAAGCAAGTATACATTGCTGTCAATAAAATATCAAGTCGTAACCATGGATATGATAAATCCCCATGTTTCACATTAAAAAATACTCACGGTATGGACGTCGATAAAGTGTGGAAAGCTGATACAGCTTCCACTTTGAAGTATGTGAAATACAATAATTTCTTTTTGATAATTATTTTTCTTAATTTTTAACAAAGTGATAATATATTAGTTGCTTGTTAGAAATCGATTTCTGTGATTTTATATTTTATTATTGTCCCCTTATTGAAAACAGGGAAACTCGAGCCACGAAGATGTGACGAAAATTTCCGATTTTAAACGATGAACCCTTTAAATTTGTAATTTTCGTTTCTCTGTCTTACTTGCTTCTGTATATACCTATTCTGTGCTATGGCTATCAACTTACGGAACGTCTGTACATGTTTCCAAAGCTTCTGAAGGTCTGAAGGAAATTTGAGGATTAAAATGAAGTTAGTACCGAACTTGCGAACTTGTAATGCCTGCAGTAGTTTGGCTCGCCACACCTTATGTTCTATACAGGCTTGCAGTTCGGTGAAGAGTGTTGGTGAGCACAATACCATGCGCCTCACCTATCATTGTCCCTCGCCCGTCTAGACTTTATTCCATTCACATGACGTATTCAAATCAGTTGCGTAACTAAGTGCAAACTAGGAATCTAAATATACAGCGCACCAATACACACACAAGCACTATTTTCATGGGACTAGACTATTAATACGACATACAATATTTTTTGTAACGTAAATAGGTTGATTTCCTCATATGCAATTCTGTGACAACAATGGCATTGCACTTTAGTTTTTTTAATATTGAGGGGTGCTAAAGTCCTAACTTGAAATAAAATAAACAGTTGTTTTACAAAACATAAACTTATATATTTGTTGTATTTATAAAAAGTTATTAAAATGTATTATAGTATATATAGTATATATGCGCAGGGTGGAAATGAACTTAATATCATAAATTTAAGGGTGGGTAGTATGACATGTGTAGATTACAAAAGTGAAAGATTTTTTTAAAAATTCGAAAAACGAAAATTCGACTTTTCTTAAGGAAACTTTCTTTTACTGCTGTTTTAATTCATATTTCATTACAAATATGCTTATCAAAATTATATTCAAAATTAGTTGTATTGTATAAGATATTATTCTTAATAATTACATTAAATAGTATTTTTAACGAAAATTATGTTTTTATTTACAGAAGAATGCAAATGCGTTGCCAGTGGTCCAGTAGTACAAAAAATGTTAGCTTAATGAAAACTACCTTTAAATATGCGAATTTTTAAAAAATTCTTTCACTTTCGTATTCTACACATGTCATATTACTCACCCTTAAATTTATGACATTAAGTTTATTTCCACCCTGTATAGTCATAGGCGTAGTTAGACTTTAAAATTGAGGGATGCTGAAGTCCTCAATTTGAAATACAACATAAAGTTGGTTTACAAAATATAAAGTTATATATTTGTTTTATTTATAAACAAAAAGTTAAAATAAAATTTATTGTCTCATAACAACATATATTACTGTAATAACAGTTTTCGATTTAAAATAATAAATTCTTCTGAAATATCTTGCGTAATAATCCACTTCTTTATTCTCCTCACAGCATATAATGATCTTTCTATAGTTGCTGCATTTGTACGCAGTATCAGTGTATCTTCATAAGTTTATAAAATTATCAAATATATGATAATTAAGTACTCTTCTAATATCATTAGTAATATATCACTGTTCACTGCTCATCATGTTTTTAGAAAAGTCATTTCAGCGTTGAAAATATCTTCAAAATCGAATTTTTATGTTTATAGATATTTCATTATACGGTAGTAAATATTAATCAGGAATGAGTCTTTAATACCATTCACAATCTAGCAGAATAAATATATTTTTCATTTGCAGGAAAAAATATTTCTTTGTCATTTTATAAGTATAGAAGCATTTTTTCGTTACATACCAATACTTCCTATTGTAAGATGAATATAACCTTTTTCCGAACTCGATACTAAAATACACGATATCACTCTGCAATGTAGTAACTAAAGTAAAACTTTGCAGATTCTTATGTCAAAATTTAACATGACGGACTCATCTGTCAAACTGAATTATCCTATAATTTAATAGTATTATATTTTTGCAATTTACTTTAGCACCACCAAAAATAACAGACATATCTTTCTATAATATTATTGGTGAATTTATTTATTATTTACCTTTAATAATAATTTATCTGATTTCACGCAGGCGATGTGTAAGCAGGTGTAAACATAAGCAAATAACTATTATTAATATTTACAGAAATTTTTTTTGGAGGTGCTAATTCAAAATTAGTACCTCTCTAACTAACCTAAGTTCTAATATCTAATTTTTGGTACATGTTAGAGAAATATGTTATTAGATAAATGTTTTTAAAATATTCTTAACATTGAATTATTTTTCTAATATTGCTGCCAAAATTTAAATAATATTTTATTAAAAAATCTGAGGTGGTGACTACATAACTTCCCTGTATGCTAAATTATGTATATTTTTAGCTGCACATTATTTAAACTTATTTCGTATAACTTTTGCGATTGTTTGAAAAGGAAGAATTCTATCGTTTGAACACATTTCACAAAATGAAATCTCGCAAACATATCACTCATATAAATTATTCGTATCAAACATAATAAGCAATTTTTGTATTCTAAAATTTTTGGTAGGTCAAGAAAATCCTCACTGCGGAACGACAAGACTTATAAAAAATATTACATTCAAAAGTCGGAGAAATTTTATGTCTTTTACCTAATAATAACTGTGAAAAAATATATTCAAGGATAGTGCGAATACGTTTAGTCGCTGTGGGATATTATAATCATCGGCTAGTAAAAAATACTTGTCGGAAATAAAAATACGACGACCCAATTAGACTTTGTATTATCAATTTTTATTTGTACTATTGACGTTTTTAATACCACAGAGAAATTACAAAGTTCTATTAAGTACAACTTTGTTTTAATATTTAATTAACTGTCCGTACTCTACTTCGAAAATGTTTTGAACCATTGCTGCCGGCTGGTTTGAAACTATTTCAAAACGGTCTTAGTGTGACGTCATTGTTTGCACTGTTTTCAACCGAGAAAATGACATGTTTGAAAACATTACAAACCAGCATCAAACCGCTGTGTCGCCAAAAAATAGATTTTATAATGAATCTTGCTCGGAATCTTGGTTTAATTTATTTAGAAGAGACGGGGTATGTCATTTACGAAGATACAGAGATAAACGATTGCTTCTTAAATACACGGTATTTACCGTAAAATAATGCGAAGGATCAATGAAGGTGTGTGGATGTTTTTCTTGGTATGATATAGGTCCTTTATACCATATTGCAAGGAACAAAGCTAAATTTAAACATAAGGACATATTGAATGAAAATATATCTCTAAAGTACCTTTTCCATCGAGATAATAATTCAAAGCAAACTACGAAGCTGATAAAAAATAAAATCAGAGATAATAAAATTAATGTTATAAATCCTGTAGAAAATCTCTGGGAAATATTACACCGGAAAATTAGGGACAAACTTACACTACAAAAATAATATGGCTTAGTACAATAGAGTCCTGGGGGAGACTGATAGGATTACAATATTAAAATTATTGTAATCTATACTGACACAATGCAGAGATGCTAAAAAGTCTGAGGGTTATTACACTACACAGTCTGTGCAACGAAACGCGGAACATAGGAATTTATCATGGGATTTTAATAAATTGGGGATACTCTCTCTTCTGATAGATTTAGAGCAAAACTACATGTTGTAGTAGATGTATTGTTGCATCAATTCTGATATTATCATGTAGAATTTAATTTCGGATACCTTTGTCCTCTTGTAATTTTGCTCTAAATCTGTCAGGAGGGAGAATCTGAATTTGCGATATTTTTTACTATGATACCATAAAACGATATTACAATACCTAAAATGTAAATAAAATAGAATTACATTGTATAAATGTTTGTTCACTTATTTTTTTTTGCAAGACCTTATTCTGTCGATTATTTTTGAATTCCATTTTATATAGGTATATGAAGTTATTGATGATTTTCAAAATTTGCTATCTTTTGGTCTACGAATTAATTGTAATTAGACATCAAAACCTTGTTTACTATATTTATATAAACCACCTAACAAAGCCAATTTGGCTATCATCTTACTAACAAGACTGTTAAAATAATAAAACTTCGGACTTTAATCCAAAGGGCCGTGGTATTCCACAAAAAATTATTTGTTAAAATTTCAAGGAAACCTATTTAAAAATCTATAAACATATTTTTGAACTTGGCCCAAAAATAAGTATATCCTAATTTAATCCTAGTAAAAATAAATAAAACAATTTATTACGCGGTATAAACATTTTGACCTGAATTTAACAGGTAAAATTACATAAGAATCATTTTAAAGTGTAGTTAATTTTGCAACAACAATTGACTGTAAATAAAATAGGTAATGTCACTTATGTTACCTTAGAAACAAACTGAATATGGCAAGTGTAATGACTTTAGATTTCGCTAGATAATATTCTAACGGGAAATGCGTCACCTTGTTCATGTCAAAATGATAAGTAAATATGAACAATCTAATTTAGAATCTTTCGATCCAATAATTACAACAGGGAAGTAGGCACAATAAAATTACATGCACAATATTTTCTTATAATAACAGTTCTGTTCATTGTCATGTATTTACTTATTTACTCTGAGTTCTAAGGTAGTGTAAAAAGTGCAGGGTACTGGATTAGGGATGAAATTGGTGATATTGTAACGTTTATTTATATGAGTCAATTGAAAAAAATTATTCAAAAACGTAAAATAAATAACACTATGAATAAACAAATATAAACACTAATTTAATAATTATTATTATTAATATAGATTTGAACACTAATAACGTTTATTTAAACACTTAAAACTGCACAATATTTATTTACACGATATTTATATCACGAACTATTTATTTATTTCTACTTTACATGTCGCTGACATGCACTGATCGTCATTGACTTTCTTTAGTGACTCTGCACACTCTGAGTGATACTGACTACTCTGAGCTGCCCGATGCGACCCTTATATACCTTCGGGCAGGTAATCTGGAACATTCCAGAATCTTCTGAACTCTATAAAATTCTCGAACAATAGCGGAGTCGCTCCTATCCCACTTGACATTTAACGCGGCTACCTGACCAGACAGGTCAGCTGTGATTTTTCAAACGTGATTCTTGTAAAAGTACTTTTTGGTATAAATATAAAAAAATAAGTACCGTCCATAATAGTTCAGTTTGACATAAGGCTAAATCTTATGTTCCTATGGGTTGATGAAAAAACTATTTTTCTACAACCATTAAGTTTGCTTGTTCTATGTTTGTTATTTCTACGGATACATAGTATATTGTAAACACAGTAACCATTATCAACACATGTACATTATAATGAAAATAAACTAAGAACTAGAAAATTATTGATTTTATTCATTTTCGGTCAAGTGTGCTTTGGACATATAATCGAAAATCTTTTGTTTCAAACAAAATTTTGACTAATTAATTAAATTAGTTAGGGGCTTAATATGTTGCTCATCAAAATAAGCAGATTATTTTAGATACCTATCTTCAGCGTTATCCAGAAAGGCTACAACCGTACCCGAAATTTAGACGAATATTGAATTGAACTTTTGAAATTTGTTTGAAACAAAAAATATTTGATTTTGTTTCCAAAGCACATTTGACCGAAATTGAATAAAATCAATAATTCTCTAATTTCGTACTTTAGGTATATCGTTGAAAAGAGAAAAAAAAATTAACAGTACTAAAGATAACTTACAGCATTGTATGAAAATTGAAAGTAAGCATGAATTTCTCGAAAAGTGTTTGAGCTATAAAAATTTTGAAGACTGCAGTCAATTCCTCCTAAAAAAGTGTCTCTAGAATGCACAAACTAAAAATTTGTATGAATTGATATAAGAAAGTTATAAGTGAAAAAGTAGATTTGCCAAAATCATTTTTTGCTCATATCTAATGAGCTATGCATTTTTCGAATTCATCGTTAAAATGTCCAAGTAATGAAAACTTTTCTCCAGTTTAACCGACTTCGTATTTCTTACGGTTCTCGAGATCTCAATACCTTTAGCTTCTTAAAACGGATTCTATATTGTATATTGGTATCTAGACTAGACAAAAAGAAAATCAATGGTACAGGTTCTATATTTCATTAGTAGTATTTATTTCTTTAAATTATTTACAAAAGTGACAACTGTTGTAGGTATTCAAGTTGAAACATGCAGAATCACCTGTCCAATTTTTGTTTAGAATATCAATTACAAATGTCAAATGTCACCATGGCAGAAATTCAAATTTGCAATGAATTTACGACATTCCCACATCAGTGTAGACTGTTCTTTATACATGTATATAGTATATATAAGTACGTATCAACCATAAATAACCATTACTGTTATAGAGTAGCAAGTATACTTTGTAGTTGATATTTGCAATTGATATCATAACACTTCTAAATGATAGCAACCAAAGTTATAGAATCCCAATTCTTTTTTGGTGTTGGGAATAACGTTCATGTTCTTTATTACATACAGAAGCGACACTCCGTGTCGGTACCTTTCATGTTACCCTATTCAGTTCTATGACCTTGGAGCATTGTGTAGACCTTTAAATTTGTTGCCTTCCTCAAACTGTCTCTAAGATGTGACGAATCTTTCCGATTTTAAACAATGAGCCTTTTAAATTTGTTGGCTTTCCCTATCTTTCTCTAATTTCGTTTCTTTGTCTTATTGTCGCTTCTGTATAAATCTATTCTGTGGTATCAACCATAAATAACCATTACTGTTATAGAATAGCAAGTGTACTTTTGTAGTTGATATTTGCAATTGATATCATAACAAGTCTAAATGATAACAACCAAAGTTATAGAATCCCATTCCATTATAAGTGTACAAGTAAATTTGCCAAATTAATTTTTTTTGTTCATGTCTACAGAGCTATGTATTTTTTCGAATTCATCCTAAAAATGGCCAACTAATGCGGTAACTTTGCCCCAATTTAATCGATTGTGTATCTCAATGGTTGGTTAGCCTCTTAAAACGGATACTCTGTATTGCATATTGGAATCTAGACGAGAGTAAAATTACTTGTATAGGTACTATATTTCATTAGTAGTATTTATTTCTCTATAAATTACATACAAAAATGTCCACAACTATAGATATTGGAGCTGAAACATGCAAAATCACATATTCAGTCTTTTTTCTTGGTTAGAATAACGTTCATGCTCTTTTTTGGCATACATCACTAACTATAGGTATAAAAGTACGTTGGTTGATAATAGATTAATAACAGGATGCACGTTGACGAAGCGTATCTTCAAACAGATAGACATATCGTATCGAATTGCTTATAAATAACATGAAGAAAGGAACCGAGAGTATTTTAACTCTGCTGCTTCTCTGTGTTGAGGCGAGAGACGAAGCCGCATCTCGACCAGTGCAACGTCGTTCCTGAAAATAAACACGACCGCTGCTATTCCTGTCGCCTACACAGACAGAATACAGGGCAACCCGTTCGGTTCGCTGTTCGGTGTAGTCTCAGACGCCACGCACTATCACTTGTCTTCCAAATTCCAAGGATGAGTAGATTAAGCGAAATTAACAAGTCTATGGTTTTATTTGTTATTGACAAACATGATAATTATCTAATGCTATTCATTAGAAATTATGCATTTTTTGGAGTACACTTTCACTTTTTTAAGTTTACGGAAAACAGGACAAGAAATACTGAAGGGTAGGTACACAAGAAAAAAGTTAACGTAGAATAAATATAAATGTATAATAAGAAAATCTGATGTGGACACCGCATGACTTCCTTGTAGCTGAATTAAACACATTTTTCATCATGTCCAAAGAAAGACATAGCTTCATTTTAATTTTGAATCGAGTAACGAAAGTTAAAAATTATAAAATAGCAAAGAATTTTCAGGTACAATTATTCTGATGTGGATACATGACTTCTTTGTACCTTAAATTATACTTACTTTATTTGAAAGTGAGATCATTCTACGGCTAATCATTCTTCAACTTCCATTCGTTTCATATCTTCAAACTTCCCTTCGAAATGGATCATCTTTTGAAAATTTTATTAAAATATTTATCTCTATTCCCTGTAAAAAAAGAGAAATTGTTTTCATTTATTTCGTACATGTCAATCTATTAACAAGAAATCAAATGTTTCAGAATGGATATTTCCGTTGAAACATGAAAACAGAAATTTTTCGCGATTACAATACTTCCTTTACTTTCTACAAGAAAGTAAAAAAAATAATCATCTTTTAATAAGAAATAATAGAATAAGTGGGGGAGAGATGGATCGGTAGGAGAGATGGATTTTTGGTCTTAAAAGTACATTAGAATAATATAATTTTATTGTTTAGAGACAGTGTAAGTAGCCGCATGAAAATTAATGTAGTAAACACTGAATAACCCAAGAGTTACTTATAAAATTACCAAAAAAAAATTTTACTCTGTATACAAAATTAGTTAATTACTAGTTCGGTAGGTTACAATTAATTATTTATATACATACTTTATAAATATGTGCGTAAGACTTAACGTAACCTAAAAACGTGGTTCTATTTGTATACAGTCATAAGTAATTTAGTAGTCCATTTAACCTCTGCTCTGATGACAGATGGACCACCTATGCTGAGGAGAAATGGCCCAGAGGATTTATATTGTTAAAAATATCAATTTAACCAATAAACACAAATAAGATCATTCGCACATAGAAAGGTAAACGATCTAGTTGCTATTCCATGAGTTCTGAATACTGTTGTTACATGGTTAATCAGAGGGTAAATTTTCTACTTTATTTACACAATTAGTTAATTACTACTTCGGTAGGTTTAAAGTAATTATTTATGTGCATACATTATAAACATGTGCATAAGATTTAACGTAACCTAAAATTGTGGTTCTATTTGTACACAGTCATAAGTAATTTAGTGGTCTATTTAAGCTCTGCTCTGAGGACAGATGGACCACATACGCTGAGGAGAGATGGATCAGAGGATTTTTATTGTTGAAAAGATTAATTCAACCGGTAAACAGGAAAAAATAATTCGCACATAGAAAGGTAGACGATTTAGTTGCTATTCCATGAATTCTGAAAAACTGTTGTTAAATGGTTAATCAGAGAGTGATGATAATGAAGAAGCTGAAGATTATGAAACTCAATATTCGGCATGCAAGGAAAATTATTTAAAAAAAACGATAAAGAAGGATGATTGGATGAAATGTGTAATCTATGGTCGCTGTTTGCACGAAGAGTGTACTATAAATGAAAAATGACAACAATCTGTTAACCAGTTCAGCGCCTCATAGCCTTGGTCCGTCTTACCTATATAGTGGAGGAGAGTTTTCAGAACATCAGAACATAGTTTTTTTTTTCTAATTGTAAGTAAGCCTAGACTATGTTGTTATAAATAAATTTTGGATTTTAAATAGTATTCAATATTGTAGAATAATAATTATTTTTCAAAAATGTGGTTCGTCTCACTCCAACTTCTCCTATGAAATAAATAATAAAATCAGAAATTAAAATAAAATGCTTCCTATTAACTTGCTCGAAAATTGTGATTTTGCGAATCCATTAACGAGAGTTGTCCACAGATAAATAAATATTTTGTGTTTTGATGTTCAAATATTATTTTACATATTCAGGTGTAATAGTACATTCAATTTAATCAATGATAGAACTCGTTGAGAGAAACAATATTTTTTATAACTGAGAGGTACGCTTTTTAGTGTACAGCCTAAATTTGAATAGAATAAATGTTTATCTGTCAAAAACTACTATTAAGTAATAATGTGTAACCTACATATAGAAAAGTATTTTTACTACAAATAAATTATCATTTGTGGTTGAAAAAAGTAACCGAAATCTAATCAGCTCTTCCCGGTACAAAAAACATTTAAGTAAAAAGTTTCAAAATCAATTTACAACGGTTATAGTTCAAAATTCGTGTCCTTTCAAAGAAATGAGTGTTTTTTATTTACAAAGATAAATCTAATCTAATGTTATCAAATATTCTTTATCTAAGATTAGATTTAATAGACGTACTACGGAGTATACCACAATTACGGCATTGTATATTCTAAATGTTTACGAAAAACAGCATAACCTACAAAATATTATCAGCGCATTCTATTTTTATTTGTAATATATACATAGATAAAATCACGCCATGTTCCACTAAATGAGTTGGCACAAAACTAAAAATCATTCATCCAGTTATCATTCTTCGTCCAAGCTTCTTTTCGCTCTTTGGCTAGTATTTTGACATAAAACAGTAGAGAAAAAGAGGTTACTTAATCCTAGAATACTATGTTTTTTCATTACGTTAATACTAATTTATCGTAAATTTTACTACTTTTAAAAACAATATTATATAGACTGACTTTTGATATTTATACTTGTACAGAAAATAACCTTCATTCATTGGTCCTTATATTAAAATGACCATTTATTTTTTTAATGAAATCAGTACAAAACTTGTGTTCTATACTTAAATTACTTATTGACTATATTACATTGAAATGTTTATAGTAAGTCATTTAATATAATATTTAAAAAAAGTTCTAAAAGTAAAATGAAATTTTATGCCATATGCGATGATTAATGTTCTTCTATTGTGTTTAAGCAGTGTTGTAGCAAATACTGTTCTAGTTTCTTTAAATTTGATGTCTTCGAGGCTTTTATTATTCTCAGGCAAAACATTTATAAATCCAAATATAACTTTTAATATATTGTTTTTGCTTTTTCTACATTAGCTTTACAAACAAATGGAAAAATTATAGCGATATTACTGCTATAATTTTATTGCTTTACTAAAGTTTACAGTTCCTCTCAAAATCAAATTTTTTAACCAAGTCACTTACTAATAAAATCAAACCATGTCGAGAGATAGAAATTTTTGTTAATACTTAAATTATATGAAAATGTTTAAACATCTATCAAAAATAATCATAAAATACCGAAAATCAGAACCTTCAGTACAGTATGTAAAAAATTAGTACAAAATATGTTACAATTTGTATATCAGTACAAGGGTCTGAAAATCAGTACTGTACTGACAAAATCAGTACGAATGGTCACTCTATATACCTTATATACCTATATAATACATTTCATACATTACTTCATAAATATTACAAATTTGGATCAGGAAGCTACTGAGAAACTAAGATCGGAAGCTTTTACGAAACATAAAAAATCCACACAAAAAAACGCTTATTGTCGTAAAATTTACGTTGCATTATGATTCTAGGGTCAATGTATCACTACCAAAGTACATTATATTTCTCGCAGTTTATCTTCACATTATCAATTTCTGCAGCAGGAATTATTAAATTTTTATCTTGTATTTGTATCGTACAAATGAGAATTTTATTCGTTATCTCATTATCGTACGTGTTATAGGGGGATATATGTAACTACAAGTAAGAATCTTTAAAAACTTTACAATGGTCTGCTAGATCACTTTTATTGTGATCAGAAATTTGTACTGGGGGAAATCTTCAAAATTTAGATCTATTAAAAGTTCTAATTCAAAACATTTTTCAAAATATTACTATTGCCTATGTATCATAGTATTTAATTTAAAAAATTTATAGCAGATTGAGTAATTGCATAACTATTAATTGATTTTTGAAAATTTAATTTAATTATTGTTTAGTTTTGTTATTTTTTACAGTATTAAAATTAAATATTTCTGTAAAATTCATTCTCTAACTTTCATTTTAAATGAGACAAGCAAGTATACATTGTTGTCAATCAAATAACAAGTCATAACTATGGATATGATAAAATCCCATGTTTCACGTTAAAAAATCTGACGGTATGAGACTTTTATTCGCTATCTAATTATTGTACGTGTCATAGAGGGGTACATATGCTATCTGCGTCTAACCAACGACAAAAATGAATAAAAACATTAATGTAACCGGCGATAACGGATATTTTCAAAAATTTAAAACAATATAATAAATGTGTGCTTCATTATGTGTTGGTAGTTTCGTTAATTTAATCTACAACTATTTTCGTATTTTTCATCCACTATTAGGTATATTTGTATATATACTGTCAGTTTTTACATTTATGTACTTTGGAAATCACAGGATTTAACCCGTCAAGATGATGTCATCAATTCTCATTTTCCCATTGGTGATTTAAATCACCTGGATATGATAGAAGAAGTAAGGATCAATTTAGGGAAAACAACCTTATTTTATTTCACTGATTAATTTAGCAAAGTTGAACAATTTGACATTTAGGTTTGGGTTTCATTAATATAATTTCCATCGTTGCTAATTAGAGAGAATTGATGAAATAATTATAATTTGGTGTGGCACCCCATGCATTGTACTCGTACGCGAATAACAAACGAGTAAACTTGCACATGTTTGAACAGTTGCACATGCATTAGTCTTGTATTTATATCTCGGACGTATGGACACAAAACAGCAGCCGGCAGCCAAGGGTTAAAGAAAGGTAATTACTGGCGTGCCACACAGAATTAGACGCAACCGACACGTGAATCTCTGCAAGACAGACGCCTGTCACTAGTGTCATTTGCTAATTAATATTCGGGAAAATTATCCCAAGCAGATGCTAGGCATTCGCGGAAAACAACAGGAATTTTTACCAAGAAATGAAAAGATTGGCGCCATACGTTGCATATGTACTTAAACAATGTGGTTCAAGATAATGGGATATGTGACCATAATCGAAGTTTAGTTTTTAAGCCAAAAATATAAAAACTAACCGCTGTAGCTTCTTATATGTAATAATACTAGTAACTAGAATTTTACTTCAAATTTTTGTCGTTACGGTCACGACTGATTTCTGTGACGATATCCAAACGAGTCCGCAGGACGAGTGACTATTTTTTAAAGCAACTTACGCCATTACTAGTAAAATTCTAGTTACGAATGATATGATTTGATTGGATGACAAAATTATGAGTGGAATTGTCATTATAATAATAAATACTAAACATTAGTTTAAAGTAATATGGTTATTAGTAATTTAATGTTCTGGAGAAGGAATATGTGACGTCAGCTTGTAGGATCGTGGAAAAGGCAGGTAGACTGTTTCTTTCGCTCCCAGTCTGTCTCTCTAATATTACTATTTTACCATGCTTTGATTTGACATAAATATAATAAATTATTCCTCTTCTCAAAATAAAATAAAACCTACCCTGAACCTAACCGAAATGAACCAAATCTAACCTAATACCTAGTAAAATATTGGAGATTATGCATAATCGCCGGTATTTACATATACTTCCCAATTTATTATAGTGTCCGTAACATATATATTTATATGTCATATAAAGACTGGCAATGTAGCGTTCGATCTGGTAACACTTTGGACGCGGGACTTAAAGAGGAAGAGGAGGCAGGTGAACATGTTATATGCCTTCAGTACGACTTTGAGCTAGTCATTTAGTTGTCTGTAGCGAGTTTTTTTTCGTAAATGTAAAATAAGTAACGTCAATTTCATACAATGGTGTGCTATCAGGTTTTGCTTCAGACTTGGGCACAGTAAAATGGAAACTTTTACAAAACTTAAGCAAACCTACGGAGACAATGTTATTTCAAGGGGCCAGGTTTTCGGTGGTTGTAGGCATTTTCGGAAAGAAAAGAGTCGATTGAAGAGAAGATGAAACGCACAGGCCTTCATCTTCAAGAACTGATGAAAATGTCGAAAGAATCTGGGATCTTGTGCATTCAGATCGCCGGTTGACAGTACTGAATCATTGGGGAAGAGATCATTTAATTCACACTACCATTTATTAAATTTTGACTAATTCATTGGGAAAGAGAAAAATCTGCGCAAAAATGGTTTTAAAAAATGTGATTTTGGCCAGTAAAACATTCCTGTGGCTGCTCAGCCTCCTTATTCACCTGATTTGAGTTCTTGTGACTTCTTCTTCCCGAGATTAAAAAATCACCTCAAGGTAACTCATTTTGGGACACTTTAAAAAATTTAAACGGCTGTAACCGACCAGCTGAAGATGATTCCAGTATCCGAGTACCAGCACTGTCATGAGGATAGGAAGAACCGTCTCCAGTACTGTGTGGCTTCCCAAGGAAGTTCTTTTAAGGGAGATAATATTAAATTGTAATTCTATTCGAACATTTAAAAAAAATCAGTCTTATTACTTAATTAATTAGCTAGTATATACTGACATACAGAAAAATTAGCCTCTTTAAGAAAATGTTAAAGTTTATATGAAACATTGTAACTAATAAATACTTACTTAACCAACAATTACAATTTCCGTAGAAAATAAGTGAAAACAGTTGACTAATTTTGTGTTTTTTTTGTTACAGGTGAGGCACAATTTCTGAGTTTTTTTCTGTGGATATCTTAAGCAATCTAACATGAAGGTAAAAGAAACTAAAAAATAAATGTACAGTTTGACAACAAATTACAACACTGTAGCTAAAACACAGGTACAAATAATTTATTGTTAAAAAAACACAATATCACATACCATAGTATTGCGGAAACAACACATGTTTTTTTTTACAAGAGAAATATTTTTAAATTATTTTTTTAAACAAAAGAGCGTGTTTGCATTGTTCCTGAAACAAATGACAAAAATAATGTATGACCTTTTATATTATAGATCATATTTCATATGTAAAATTCTGTATAAACTGATCTCTTTTTAGATTCTGGAATAATTATTTGAATTAAATTTATGTACATATGAATCTCAATATGAAAACAAATATATTTTTATCTTTATATAGATAAGGTTTGTTTATGGTGTATACTGATACATGATATATTATTAAAAGTTAAAAATTATTACAATCGTATCTTATACGCATTCATTTATGAAAAACATATAGAAGTAAATGACTGATTGAACGATAATGTTTTGAGTTGCGCCACTAATTTGTAAATTTATCATTGAAGTACATCTTTTATCTCAACATCATTTTATTTAACATTTATTTTCAATATTTTGTTTTGTAATTTATGTGGTACACTCTATATTTTAACATTGAGTATTTTGAAATTAATATATTATTCACTATTGCTTGTGCCACTTTTTTAGTGGTTCCTATCGAAATTAATTATAAAAAAATTGATGTGGACATCACATGACTTTCTGGGGATTGATTGTGATTGAAATTACATGTGAATTACTTTTTAATCGTAAATATATGTATAATTGTTACTTAAAATATAATTAAAAGTTAAAATTATGTTCCCATTTATTTATAATTCATTTTTTATTATGGAACTTTTTTGACGTCTCAACTGAGTTATGCACTTGCCTAGAAGGAATGGTAAGATATGTCTTTTGAAACATAGGTCGTAGAAAGATGCTAAATTCCTTGTTGCCATGGAAACCCAACGCGTATAATTTTAGAAAATTTTATATTTTGAGAAATTTAGGCATCTTTGAAATATAATACAGATTATAATTTTTGACGCTGAAAAACTTGCAAAGAAAAAGATATGGTTTTCATTTACTTCGTACATATTTCTCAAGAAATATATTCTGACAGTTGTCAATGTCAATTTATTATCAAAGGTTTCGTACAAAAATTAAAGCCAGCTATATTATTATTTTTATTAAGTTTCTGCCAAAAGTAAACTGCCTTTTGAAAAGACCGATTGGAACAAAAAATGAAGGTGCACAACTAGATGTTATAGTAACTACATAAATAAAATTTCAACATTCTACAACTAATGGTTTTTGAGTTATGCGAAAAATTCAAAAAAACACTATGAGTAAAGTGCCTTTTTGGCAATGCTGATTGCAATGAAAAAGGAAGATGCAGAACTAGATACAAAATTTCAAATTTTTGAGTTATGTGTACGTACATATATCACACCGAAAGTATTCAAAACGGTGAAACCTGAAAACCGACTTTTTTGCGATTACAATACTTCCTTTACTTTGTACAAGGAAGTAAAAAACACTAAACTTCCACATTATATATTTTTTGCTAAACTTATTTTATTTGAAAGTGAAATCATTCTACAGCTAATCGTTTTTGATTTAAGCAAAAAACTCAAAAAACTTTTGGCATTATTAGTGGCAATAAAAAAGGGAGGTCCACAGTTCGACATTGTAGCCTAATAGCCTATATATAAAATTTAAACTTTATACGTCTAATCATTTTAGAGTTATGCGAGATACGTATGTACATACAGACTTCGCATCGAAACTAGTCAAAATGGATTCAGGGATGGTTAAAATGCCGGATATTTCTATTTATATCTGAAAATTGAAAATTTTCGCGATTACAATACGTCCTTTACTTCGTCCAAGGAAGTAAAAATTGATTTTCAAAGTCCTAAACGTAAACTTTTGTTTCTACACGTAAAAAAACAAAAATTCATTTTTTTTTATTCAAAATTTTAGTTTTTTACAATAATACACATTAATGTCATGCCAACAAAATATAAAGAATACAATAATGAAATAAGTGTAGCACTATCGTATACACTTTATTTTTTATCAAAGTCTATCATTGAACTGTTAATTAAAAACTAAATAAATAAATTACTTATGGCTTACCAAAAATGCAACTATTGAATGTGTACCGGACATCCACTTAGAAAAGTATGAAAATATTCTGTTTTGGTAACTGACAACAGCTGATTTTTACCATATTTTCCCGCCCATATAACTTACATACAGAAAATTGATTAATTTAAACTTGCCCCTTACTATGAAAAGGTATTACATATAAATTCAACCCAAGTCAGCAGTGTGAAAGCACTGAACACTACATATATTTACTCAGCGAGTGTGAATGTAAGTAGTGCATGTGGTTATCGCTCATTGAACAATCTGCTACAACTTAGAGATAGAGCTACGGGTTTGAATGCAGTCTTCCTTCTTGCGTACGTTGTACGTCTCCTGGCCTGCGATAACGCCCGATAGCTCGGAATTAGGTGACCTCGTGTGGCTCTGATAACAATCAACTCTGCTGGGCACTGGGGTCGGATTGCTGCAGTCCAAGAGAGTTGTTTTGATGCTAGCGCTGTGCAAGTCAAGTTGGTCAATTTTTACTTTGGTACATGTTAATAATGTAGCATCTTTCAGTGGTTTTGTCCAATGACGTTGGTCAAATTTTACTTTGTTACAAATTAATAATGTAGCATCTTTGATTGGTCTTGTCCACTGACGTTGATCAAGTTTTACTTTGTTATAAATTAATAAATTAGCATCTACTCACGGTTTTATTAGTTTTAATAATACAGCATTTTTGAATGGTTTTGTCCACTGATGTTGGTCAATTTTTACTTTGTTACAAATAAGAATGTAGCTTCAATAAATGGTTTTAGTTTTGAGAACTTTAGTTTTAGTTAAATGTTTATGGTTCATTTTCCATATCAGCTAGAGTGCTCCGAGGTGACGTGTCATTAACTGTCACAACTGACAATAATAATTTTTTGAAATCCCATGTTAAAGTCCTATGTTCCGCGTTTCGTTGCACATTCTGTACACTATACAGTATATCCATGCACGGATCGAGTAACAAAGATGGAAAACATTTTATTTCCTATTTTACGAGAAAAATGTATCCTTTATAAAAGTTTTTACAGTTTCCAAAACGTCCAATTCAGTTTTAACTTTTTCAAATTTTCTTTTGGTTTCAGAGAAAAATTGAAAATTGATCGACTTAGTTCGCGTTGCCATAGTAATAATTGTTAATATGATTTTTATTTAATTTTAATTTCATAAATTTAACAACAAAAATAATATAAACAATAATTATTCTACTGAATCCATTCACCGCCTTCAAAACGCACAATTCTAGTCTTCAACGAAATTCTTAAACTTCTTTGAATTTCTTTCAGAGTTAAAGACGTCACAGCGTCTCTATTCCTCTCCTTTAAATTCTCTACGATTACAACAGATTTTCGTAATTGACAGTTTATGAAATTAAATAAATAATACCAGTTACTATGACAACGCGAATTTGTTTTTTAGGACTAAAACAAGAATTTAAAAAGGTTAAATTTAAAACTAAATTGACTGTTTTCGAACATGCAAAACTTTTATAAAGAGTATATTTTTCTCATAAAATAAAAAAATAAAAAATTTTTCTCTCTGCAACTTGATCCGTGGACATACTGAATAGTTATTTTCGCGCCACTGTGCACGTAAGTTTAACTTACTTCCTTAGCAACATAAGTTGTAATTTCCGGTGCTCCTGATAATTTTCGTTATTTGGTTACCATTGACAACGGAAATTTATAAAAAATAACTAACCTACTAGCAAATAAATTCTCGTACAAAGGCTCCACCTCAGTTCGTACCTTCTCGAAAGTTATAATGTACTTACATTCCTTGTAACTTAAATAACTATTAAGCTACAAGGAATGTAAGTACATTATTATAACCTTCGAACAGGTATGAATTGAGGCGATGCTTACGGAGCCGAAGTTTATGTTACCGCACCAGAATAGTTGTGAGGTACTTACATTCCGAAGTCGTTTATTATATTCTTCACACCACCAGCATCAATTAACTTCAAATAAAGTTGAAGTATTTGTAAAATGTGGGTCGTTTGACAGTTTAGATTTATTTGCAACTTTTTATAGTTAATTTTGTCCGTTGCTAGACGACCATATGTATGGGAAATTCCTATGATTTTCATAGTTACCCTGCTAGTAAGACAGATATTTTCTATAATACTCCTTTGACATTGGTAACCAAATAATGGATGTTATCAGAAACTTACTGTGTTACTATGGAAGTAAGTTATACTTATATGAACGGTGATGCGAAAAATGTATTATTATCTATATCTGAGGTAATATATGTATACCATTTGCAACTTGGATCTGATGTAATGTTCACTTTTGAATCTAGATCAATTATTTTTCCTTCCATTTGACTGGATCAGTTTACCCCCTCTCTTATATGTACTGATTCCAAATAATCTATTCGCAGAGGTAGATCAAAAGGATTAGTTCAAGTTGTCACGTAATTTTGTTGTACTTTTGAATAGTTTTAAAAGAAAATGGAGAAATTACAAATTTATAATGCGAAAACAAACATTACTTCTGTTTTGGAATTAACTACCATCGGAGATCACAGACTAAATCAGGTATAATAAATTAAAAGTACAACCGTGTAACGGGTTAAAATTATTCAAAGGCATTCTATTTGTACTGAAAAGTGAACTGATGCAACTGATCTATATGAAGTGATCCGACTAGCGAAAGGAATACCACTTAGCTATCTAACTTACTTAAGCAGATAAATGTGTTAAAAATCAGTTGTTGTAAGAAGTTAAAATCCGTATCATTTACATCTTCAATTAATAATTGCTTCTAAAGGCCATTTTAGACTAGCCTATGGGACAATATATAGTACAAGAAATGGTGCAATATCTTGTACCATAAATTGCTAGATTTTGACGAAGTTTTGTATGATACTAATGCAATTTCTTGTATATTGGCTCTGATTCTACGCACTTTCCTTGAATATATCAATGTGACAAGCAAAATAAACCATAAATTCATTTACATTTAAAGTTTGTAATATTTACAACTTTACCAGTACTAATACTAAGTTTTCTATAACCACACTATGTAAAATAAAAACAAATAAACGTTAGAAACGCGTGAGATAACAAATTTCATATAGGCGCATACTCACAGGCAAATTGATTGACAGATTGTATGAAAAATAGAACGTGTTCTGCTTTTAACACATTTACGATCGTGTACAATATTTCAACCAATTTGCTGTTTGATACTAGCCAATTTAAATTGTACCAAAAATGGTGCAAGATCTTGTACAATTTATAGGCTAGTCTAAAAGGGCCTCAACAATAAATTCAAAACATTTATTTAGTTGTTTATTAATATAAACACGTATTGAATAGACTTTATTACATTTATTACTATTTACGTAAAATAGAATCAAAGGTCAACAATTGTATTATTTTAGTACAAATACTTTTAAAATTTCGTATAAATATTATTTGAAGTTTTCTTAAAGTACAAAGTTTAGTATTAAAGTTTTGATTTGAACATATGTCACATATCAAAATTAACAAAAATTATATTACTAAATAAGGAAAAAACTTAGTGTATCTATTTAATAACAATTATTCAGTAAAAGATTTGATAATAATTCTTGTGAATGTTTGTACATTGTAAAAGACAAAAACCTAGCAAATGTTTTTACTACCAAATGTTGTAAATGTAAATGTTATAAACAAGTTCAAAAGTTCATACATGAATTATTTTGATATACGAAATTTAAAAATTGTTCAGAAAATCTTGCTATGGTTCAAAAGTACAATAATGTGACTCACAGTCTATAAATTACTATACTTATAAAAATTCAAGTGAAATAATTTATAATAGTTTTCATTACTATTGTTATTTTTTCATGGAAACATATTAAATGATGGGAATTATTATCTTTATCTAAATGTGTTGTATGTATGAAAATACGTAATAATATTTCTTTCAATTCACAGTCTAATGTAAACTGTCGTATGCGAGACATGTGTGAGTTATAGACTACAGTTAGAATGTGACTCACATGTTCATAAAAGTTTTGCTTCGATATGAGCTTAAAATAGCATATTCTGTCATTTTTTTTATTCACAATATTGTTTTATGAAAATAACATTACCATTGTGAATTGTATTGATACACTTATTGCAGTATTTTAAATTAATATTAAAACCTATTTTATGTAATGTTTTTGTTCAATTATTTATTTATCTATGAACATAACAACGGTTGCTATACAAACGTAATATGTTATAAATATCAGCAAGAACTGCAATTTCCGAATATATAATTCGTACCAAGGCCAATTGTATATTTGTACCATGTCCAAAATTATCCCCTGACAATTAACATTCGCAAACAAGTGAATTGTTTCCGATTAAAACAATTGCAAATCAATGACGCATTTTATTCCATCCGTCATTTGTTGAGTATTGATTCCTCCTGTAGAAAACATCAACAAATGAAAATCAAAAACAAAACAATAACAAAACCATGGCCAACTATGTGTATGTGTCATACGTGCAGTAGACAGAGACGGAAGATGAAACAAAGTCGAATCGACTGTAGGAAGTGACCTCGTGCTTCCGGTTTCGTTATCATTTGTTTTTATGCGTATTTCTTTTTTCATGTGACTAATTTTATAGCCAAGAATAATGACAATACATACCAGAACGAAATCTCATTTTTTTCAAAAGAATTAATACCTTTTTAATTTAATTGAAATACGAGTTTAATTAAATTATTCCAGATTGGACGAAAATGCCTTTTGAAGTTCATATGAATTAAATTTATTACTTTTTATGAATTTTTTGTTCATATTTTTTTGTTAACTTACGTTAATGTACGCATTTTCGTAAAAAATCGTTCTACAATAGCTATTTATATTAACAGTTTTTTTGCTATTTGTGAATATATGAATAGTAAAATTTGATTTTATATATTTTTCTGTTATCTTTAATAATATTTAAACTATATGATTTAGAAAGTAAAATTGGTATTTTAAAATACCCTTGATTACAATAGAGTGTTTCAAATTGTTCAAATATGTATAAGTTAAAAAAATGTATTATTTAAATTCAAGTTAAAACTTTAAAATAGAATGAATTCTTTTTATTACGTTTTCAAATTCTGCTTTTTACAAATAACCAGTAAGACTATAATTTTATTATTAGTTGACGATTTTATAATGGAAATAAGGAAAGTTCTTGGCTTATACAAAAGTGTAATTAATTTTAATTTCATGGAAAAGTATATTCTTTGAGGATTTTTACCACTTGTAACAATGAATTCGTGGTATTTGCCCTTTCAAGCTTATTGTTCATTGTTCAAATAATAATGCATTTGGAATTTGCAGAATAATATTTCAACAAAATGTTCTGTTTGAAATTTTTACGTCGGAACAAAAACAAAACCGCCAAAATCCATCATGCACTACTGCATCAAAATCGAAGTTGCCTGGCTCACAAAGTGAACAAACGAACGAAACAACCGACGATCAGGCTGGCCTGCCAGTATCGTTCGTTCCCGCCTATGCGACGCTCTGTTGCCATACTTCATCTGTCTGTCTCTCTCTGGCAACCCCGCTTCGTCTATTGTCGAGCCACAGCCACAGTTGGCAACGTTGCGCGTTTATATACTTACGTCCTTGTTGTAGTCCAGCGGACCAAACAAGTTACTCAGCAATTTTCTACGAATTTATAGACCGTAACGACCAGTATATCTTTGGATGACTGTAGGGTATTTATACATTGTTATAATACGCACATGTACAGCGGACCAAAGAAATTATGGGGGATTTCAGTCGAATACGAAATGAATTATAGTGAATATTTCTCTGGGCGACTGGAAAATGTGGAAAGTAGTTTTGAGTGTAAAAGCGTGTTTTCCTTTTTTCTTTTTTGTCTGTTCATAGTTACGGCTGTCGGTTGAAATTGGGGAAATTTTAGTTCTTTAGAGTGGTATTATTTTCTGGGAATTTGCTGGTTTTATTGCCTTTTTAGGGCTGCATCTGAAAGGGAATTGTGGACACTGAATTCAGGGAAAATGCTTTCAAAAAATAATTGTTGTATTTGTCCGGATTTTGCTATTCTTGTACTGATTTATGTATTTTTTTCATTATTGTCTGTTGCAATTTTCTTAATTATGAATTAACAAGGATTTCTTTGTTTTCACAAGTTGATGAGGGCCTTCAACCTTAATTATTTTGAGACATGTGTTATTTACCACAGGAAAACAAAATTATTGTTATTACCGGCATTTGTTTAATTTCACAACTATAACCTAACCTTGCTTCTCATTATTTTGTACTTATTATTTTATAAATAACTGATGACAAATAACAATAACATAAAATAACGTAACCTTATTTTTTTAATCTTATCATACTCTTTCGGTTGTTGAGTTTATTATTATTATTATTATTTCCGTAACTTATATTGATTGTTAGACAATTCTATTCTTTTCTGTTATTTGTTTTTCTCCTTGCTTCTTGACAGCTAATATTATTTCAGTTGAGTACCTATAAAATTAGTTTTTAGATCAAAATAAATAATATATTTTCATTTGAAATAACATAACCTGACATTTCTTTTAAAAGTTTTTCTATTGGTAACTTAGTGACGTGTCTATATATCATTTGTTTCAATAAATCTTTTCTTTTTTTTCACATTGGAAGTTGTTTGTGAAAATAACGATGGAATATAAAAATATTAACTTAACTGTATAAGTTATTCTAGTATAAAAATCACAATGGTCATTTGTTTGTGACATATTTCAAAACAGAGTTTGTGATATCAGATGTATTGTATTTCATTCTGAGTTGCAGTCATAATAATAACTAAAATTTAATCGTAAATTTCTATAGGACGATAACCGAGAACCAAAACTGTTTTTTTATTTTTATTACTTGTCTATTGTTTCGAAATATGTTATTTATTTCATTAGACTTATTTTCAATTGTTTTGAATTGTGTTTTTATAAAGTATGTGCAAATTATTAACCTCATTTTTATTCTGGAGGACAAAGAAACGTCAAACGTATGATATGAAGTTTGAATTTTTTTTAGAACAGGTACAAGTCTTTGTACAGTATTTGAGTGTGCGAAATAGGGGATGATTTAATTGTATTTTTTTTGAAGATTTCCGGGTATAATAATAATCGGATTTACTAAAAAAACGAGATTATATATTTTTTAAAGGAAAAACATCTGCTAATAAAAGTTTATTGATTATATCCCAAGTTTAAACTTGAAATATGAGAAAAATTAAAAACGTTTATTTTAAGAAAAAATGGGATATTTAAAATCAAATGGAATATTTTAATTTTGTTTCTAATTTTTACCAGTGTATATAAATATAATGATCTTATTATTTTATTAGTGAGATAATGGAATCAATAACCTAACTGCAATAGTGAAATAAAGAGTCTCTTATTACGCGGAAGTAGAAAAAAAACATTTAAATAATTTAAAAAAAGCCAAGTTTGTTTTTCTCATTATACTCATTTTAGTGTTCCCGTTTTATTATGTATTGAGGTATATTTAATTCAATAATGGTGCATTTGCATTCTTTTTACACAAATTATCACATCACATCAGCTCATTCACTTATGGTGATCGTTCTTTTTGTCACACATAATTTGGGGTTATGTTTTGCTGCCAATCAACAAAATTGTTTCATTATTGAATTTAAAATATTGTCATTTTATTTGTAATAACAACAAAATTGCATATAATGTCTTAGTAAGTTTAAATTTATCGTTTATAAAATGATACGAACATTTTTCAAATCTATATCTAGGTGGAAGGAAAGTACAGATTTTCGGAGATAGTTTTCAAGTTAACCACAATTTGTAATTAGTTTTATTTGTTAAAAATATATGTTCCATTCATTTGAAATGTAAATGAAGTGAAACAAATGACAATAATAATGTACCAAATATTTTTCATTGTTTTTTTTTGTTCTCTCTAATAAAATTTTTGAATAAATTTATTGGAAGCCAGATAAAAATGTTGGTTGTTTGTGCGTATTTAGTGCATTTTATTGTCCCCATATCTGTACATCTAGATCCCGGTTATCGGTGAAAATATTCGAGCTATCCCGATTCAGTTCCCTCTTCCCCTATATATTCATTTTATTGTACAGTATCTTCCAAAACATCTCCAATCTCGTCTCATTTCTATCTCGCATCTTTTTGTTCTGTTTTGTAAGATTCGTCGGTCGGTGATGGTTGCTATTAGTAACGCCCTGGTGCTAGAAACAACGCACGAGTAATTCAACTGTTTTTGTACACGCTCCTTGAGCAAGTATCACACACACACACATACGTACGTTCATTAAATTAATTGTTGGTTATAAATTTTGTTTAATTTTTGTGTTCAACAGTAATGGTTTTGTACTTTTAATTATTTATTCTTTACTGCTTATAAATATTTATCTTAATGATAACATCGTGGTCTTGACTTTGATAAATAAATACTGAAGGTAGAATGCGTTTTATTCGAAATGGACACTTTGCTGTAAACATGTCATCTGTGTGTCACTACATTTCGACATGAAACATATTTGTAAACTTATACTTGTTTTGACTTATGCAGCGGGCAGTTCCTTAAGGGGTTTTAACAAAATATTTGAATTTGGTAGGTGATTAAAATACTGAATTACAGAAAGTAAATGTATGAATATGAATGTCCCCGTCGCAATAGCTAGCTGACGTTTTACAAATACAGAATGCTATTTATTTATGTTTTTAATTAATAATTTACTGATTTCAGAAAAAATATAATGTATACCTCAGAATTAAAGTATTTTTTTATTATTCATACGGTTAATTCATCTCGGCTATCGCATCGTAGAATAAATTCCATATTTGTACCTAATAAAAAAAATATACTACTACTAAGAAGGTACCTTGATATACAAATAAATTAGCCGAAGTGCACACACTATTTTTTAGGCGATTATAACAAAATGATATAAATTTTCATTCGCAAATTTATTTCCTTTTGATTAATATATGTAAAGAAATAGTTAAAATTTGACTTACACTTATAATTATGGCCGTATTAATTTTAATACAACCCTCAACTGATCCTGAACTTACCCGTGTTGGTATCAAATAAAGAATCAAATTTCACATTTGGTGAAAATTTTAAGAGATAAATAATAATTATTTATTAAAGATATTTATTTAAGTTTTCCGTTTTAACTTATAAAAGATATAACTTCTGACACATACCTATAGAAAGAGAAAGCAAATGTGTAAACAAAGAGAGGAAACAGGTTCAACTAATCAACCCAGCAAAAGAGTTGGGTGAGTTGGATCAGTTCGAGATCAGTTCAGGGTTACTTCAAACGTACCAAGTAAACAAAATTAACCTACCAGGTTACTTAAAAAGTTCCAAATAAATACGGCCTTTATTATACAATAATTAATCACATTAATGTGAACTACCTAAATCAATAATAAAAAAATGCGGTCGAAAATTTTGACTTTGACAGATATCAAATAAAAATTGATACTTTAAGTTTGCCAGCAGATACGTAAAACAAGTATTTATGTAATAGCCGCCTAAAAAACTTTTTTCTACTCCTGCTTTGAAAATACAATTTTCTGGTTTGTTTTTCATGTTGAAACTGACTCTTTGCAGCACGCAGTGCTGCAAAACTTTGCAGCACTAATAAATGTTTATTACATTGTTGCTGCCATGGATACGCATCACAAAGACAAAATTTGCAATAAATGTCAAATTATGTTTGAAAAATAATTTTATATTTCCTTATTTTTTATCTTGCAGGAGTAGAAAAAATAGTGTGTATAACACGTGTTGAAAGTCCTTTGTCGAACACAAACGATTGCAACCTTCGCTTCGCTCAGGCTGCAACTTACGTTTTGGTTCGACAAAGATAGACTTTCAGCACTTGATATACAAATAACTATTAATTTAAAGTTGTTTGACCTTGAACTTAAAAAATGTTATAGGTATGTTTAATAAGAAAACAATATTAACCCCCTAAAATACAATCTTGAAGGCGCCACAGATAATAGATATTACGAGTTCATTGAAATAAATACAAATTTTGATATATAACATTTATTTTTAGTTAATGTAAATATAACAATAGATTACTTCACCATTCATCATTTATTTTGATTTATTGCTCTCTCTCATTCAAAACATAGTATATGTAGTTTTACTTGCAATTTAATGGTGTAGGTTGACAACTTAGAGCATCTGCAAGAACCTACAACATATTATGGGTTTCGAACCACTCAGACACAGCGGTATTTCTATTTGGTTACTAATTGGCAAAGTTGGAATTAAAACCTTAGATCTTACATTCCGCTTAATTCGAATTTTTAAAAGTTACACATTTTTGTCTCATATTTATATCTAGGTCAAACGATAGCATAGATTTCCAAACATAGTACTGAAGTTGATCGAAATTATCATTCTTTTTACCTGTCAAAAATATCATTTCCAATCACTTCACTTTAAATATAAGTGAAGTGAAATAAATCAAAAAAATAATGCACTTTTGTCGTCTTCAAATTATCGCTCGAAATATGTATTTTTATAATTTTAATTAGAAAATTGACTATGTATAAAATTATTATATAAGAATAATTTTCTACATAAAAATCTGTCATCTAGACAAGCTCGCATCACCTGACGTCACATCCTGCTGCAGGTTGATCAAGCAGCAAAAAACCAGACATAGTGTAAAGTTACCAAAGAAATCTTAGAGTAGAAAAATTCCTAGCACACGTTTTACAAAACTACATGTTACAATGTTTCACTTATGACACACAGGAAACATTGAGAGATTTTTGATAGGGATTACTTCCGCTTTACAATAGACAGGAGACAGACGACAATTTAAAAGTCATTTTGAAATGAAAATTGCTGCAGGAATATTAAAAAGATATCATAAAGTGAGGTTATCTTTATTACAACGTAATATTGAACACCTGTCATGAAATGTTGATTGATGATTAGATTTTGTTTTACATGGCTTGCTTTTCTGTCGTATCGAGAAACATCTGCATTTTAATATTTATAAAATATGAAATATAAGTATACTTTACGTTAACAATGGATCTGAATATTTCTATGAACCATCGTACTTCACAGTAGGATATAGGTACACCGTTATACAATTTGCTTGAATTTTTTGGGTGGCTGTTTTGTTCTAATTCAATTCCTGTTTCAATATTTCCCACAATCCTATTTTAACAGTTGTTTTAGTTTTCTTTATCAAAAACATTCCCTAGTTATTTATTTCAAAATATACCCTTAATTATCTGATTCTTAAATCAATTTCGAGCAACTTATTTTTGATTTATATTTCTCATAGTTATCAAATGTACTCCAATTTGTCCATTTTCTTATTTATTGATGTTTTACATTTTTGCTTAAATATATTTGTATTAGTTTAGTAAATGCTCTAGTTACGTTTTCAATTGTTTCAGTTCTGGATTTATTTATTGCCCTATATTCTTGATTCTAGTTTTCGTTTTAACTCTTTATAATTGTTTTGTTTATTTATTTCAAATGTGCTCTATTTTCTACAGTTATTGCTCTAGTTATTTGCCCAGAATTTTCTCTAATTTCTGAGTATTTATTGCATTATACTAATTGTTCATATTCTTTTGAATTGCTCTATATTTTGTTCCACATGTGCTCTTATTTCGTCTGATATTGCTCTAGTTATTTGAACTGGAGTTTACTCTATTTTGTCTAATTCCTATTTAATGTTCCGTATTTCTCTTTGTTTTGTTATTGCTTTATATATTTTGCTCGAGATTAAACTCAAATTATACCATTAATTGCTCTAGTTACTTACTCCAAAACTTGCTTCCAATTTTCTAGTTCCTAGTTTATTTATTACTGTATATTTTTGTTCTAATTTTCTTTTCATCTCCTAATAAATTATTTATTTATTTATATTAAATTATTTTTTATTTTATTTTGTTCCGTATTTATTTTTTGATCCAGATACTTTGTTGCTCTAATATTGCTCTAACTTCCTACTTATTCCTCCATATAATTTGGCTCAAACTGTGCTCTAATTGCTACCATAATTCCTCAAGTTATTTGTTTAATAATTTATTACATTTTATGTAATCCTGACCAATTTATTTCCCAAGGTTTTTTCTCTAAATATTTTGTGTAATTCCCTATATTTTCTCCTAAAATTATTCTAATTTTTACCTCAGAAATTATTCCATGTTACCTGATTCCTAATCCTTTTATTGTTCACCACTTTTGCTTTTGTCTTACTTTCCTTTTTGCTCTATTTATGTGCTCTAAATATTGTCTCAGATCTTGGCAATTGACCAATTAATTTGCTGAAGAACATGCTTTCGATATTTAATTTATTACTTAACTCAGTGATCTAAGTTAATTGTATACTTTTTAATTGGAGCACTTTAAGTGCCCTCCTAAAGTTTTTTTTTTGTTTCTTCCAGCCGCTGGGATCGAACCCCGGCTATTTATTTCGTAGGCAGAGATTCTACTTCGGAGCTATATAGGTTTGTTAATTAATATAATTACATATAATAAATTTACTAAATGGTTCATGGGAATATTTTCACACTAATAAATAATTGGAATAAGGCGGCAAATTGTGTTATCATAAAACGCCTAATGTATCTGATAACTAATTTTACTAAGATAGTACCCTGACTCTTATAACTAGAGTTTCAACTAGTTAAGTTGATTTTTTGTCACAGCTACATATACTGCATTTGATATCAAGCAACAAATTTACCATTAGAACTGTAAGTGAAGGAAAAATTAAAAATAACTGGTTTGAAGTCAGCAAGAAACACATCATCTGTTCGAATTATCTAGGGATATTTCGTTACATTCTCAAATACGTATTCCATTTCAAGGAAATCAAGCAAGACGTGGAATTACTTAAACTAGAGTGCTGCAAACCGTTTTAATTCTAAAAATTGCAGGGAAACTTACTAGGATGCTCATAGAATCGCAGATATTTCAAAATTTGTTTGGGGGTAAAATTTTTTATAATGACTAAAATTAAAACAAATTAAGTACAATAAAAAAGAAATTCTAGAAAAACACTTTAAAATACTCTAATTCTTGACCCATTCAAACCAGAGCACAATCCAGAGCAGCCAAAACTGCTCAACAATGTGCTCTTGTTTCAGTAGGTCAAGAATTAGAGCAAGCATTTAAAAATACTCTCATTTCTGATCCACTGAAACCAGACCACAATCCAGAGCAGCCAAATCTGCTCCAGAATGTGCTCTGTTCTCAGCAGGTCAAGAATTTAGAACAAACACTTTTGAATGTTTAAATTCCTGACCCACTGAAACCAGACCACAATTCAGAGCAGCCAAAACTACTCTAGAATGTGTTCTGGTTTCAGCAAGCCAAGAATTAGAGCACTCACTGAACTAGATCACCTTTAGGGCATAGGATGCTCTGGAAGGCGGTCTATCCAGACCACCAGGCGGGGTGGAGGCCCGAAGGCCCACTACCGCCCTGGCGCCCCGCAGACCAGGAATGAGTGCTAGAGTCTCAGGATCCCCGGTATGTCCTGAGACGCGCCTAAAATAAAAATTTGTATACATAGCTACTTGTAATTCACTATGGTAATATTTGTAAGGGTGTAACTTACACCTTTTTATGGTAGTAGTCAGTTACCTATAATAATTCTTCAAAATAATAACAATTCAGGTTTTGATTAACTATTTAACAACAGTTCTTCAGAATTCATGGATTATTAGATCGTGTATCTTTCTATGTGCAAATGATTTTTTCCTGTTTCCTCTGGTCCATTACTCCTCAGCATGTGGTTCATCTGGTCTCAGAGCAGAGGTTAAATGGACCACTAAATTACTTATAGCTGTGTACAAATAGAACCACGTTTTTAGGTTACGTTAAGTCTAGTGCACATGTTTATAAAGTATGTACATAAATAATTACTTTATTCCTACCGAAGAAGTAATTAACTAATTTTGTATATAAGGCATAAAAAAATGTTACCATTTTTTTAAAGTAAATCTTGGATTATTCAGTTTTGACTGAATTAATTTTCAAGCGGCTACTTACACTGTCTCTAAACAACAAAATTAACATTCCCTAAGAGAGATACCATTCTAATGTACATTTAAAACCATGAATACATCTCTCCTACTGGTTCATCTCTCCTCCACTTACCCTACTATTTTTAGACCAGAATAATCAGCACGAATCAGCATTACCTTAACCATGATAAAGCAATAAGAAGCTTTAATTTTATTTTCAAGCGGCTAAACAACAAAATTAACATTCCCTTAACTTATAACTTACCCCACTATTCATAGACCAGACTAATCAGCATTACCCAATGATAAAGCAATAATCAGCTTTAGCGTACATCATATATATTACAGGTAGCAATATTCCATATTTCCGACTTTCCAATCGCGGTTGGTAATAAATAACGCGAAACCCTCTTAGCGCGTCTGGGATTAGCAGAAGCTGCTGATTTAGAGGCTGCGAATAACGGTAGCGGGTAACCGGTGCATGTGCACCAGACAACCCAGCCTGTGATGTGTGATGTGGATAGGCTGAGAGAATCACCTGTGACACACAAGAGCTGTGCCCTTGCTTTGCGCGATTCTGTAAGGTGTTGCTTAGGTTGAAAGTCTGTGACCTTTATAAGAAGGAGATTTTAGGAACAAATAAATGAATATACAACAAAACTATATTGGTTAGGTCGCTATAATAAAATTCTTTTTGGCCTCTTGAAATGAAAACATTGTAATTAAACACATTTGACGTCTCCGGTATTTTTTATTTAACGCACCTCGGTGCGGTAAAGTACCGAAGTAACTTTATTTTTTAGGTTTTAAAGTTTATTAAAAAAAAAATAATAATTGTAATAATAAATTCAGCAATTTATCGTTCAATAAAATTTTGGAAAAATACAAATTTTTGATTATTTTAATTGAATTTGACGTTTCATTGTAATTCAAAACGTCTTGTTGTAAAGCCTACCGTATGTTTTTTTTGAAAGCAGCTCACTTGTTTAAGTCTATGATTTCACATTAACAAGCATTTTTTTAGAAAATACAAATATCGGCCAAAATTATAATACAATATGTGTACGTTAGGTATATCGGTTGCTTCGCGTCGTGTTTCATTATAGAACCTAGCGCTGTTAAGTACAACCTGCAGGATGAAAAAAAATGGTCAGTACTGAAACAATTAATGTTTTTATTAACATATGAAACAACAAACAATAAAAATATATACTTATAAAATATATCTTACATAAACAATTTAATTCATCTCGATATGTATAGGTACATTGTAAATTTTTCGTCTTAAAGTTAAATCCAATTGGTCTAAAAATCAGATGCAACCTTGAAAAGTTGCCGTAAATTTTAAGATGCACAGTTCAGTGTTGCCACCCATACCGATTTTTCGGAAGATCTACCAAAATACATTGATTTTTGCTGAATTATTTGCTCAAAATAAATTTCAGAATTAAAGCTAGTCAACGTAAAATTTCGTCAAAACAAAATAAAAACTTATTTTAGTTTTAGTAGTAACCGATTAATAGGTTCCTCTTCCCTCTATTGACAAATTGAATAAATATTACTCGAAGAATTCTCGAATTTTAGATAATTTTGCAATGACTTTTCTGTAAAAGTTCCATGGTAAAGCCGTTATTGAAAACAAAAAAGAAAAATCGTCTTGGAAAAAAAATCTGTAACAAATAATGTTAATGTTTTCAAAAATTACTCTATCAAACATAACTTAAATAAATTATCTTGTAAAAAAATACATATTGACAACATAATGTAAAAAAATAATGATCTACCGAAAATTGTCAACAACTACCGATATTCTCTGAAAAATTTCTCGAATTCGTTACATCCGAACCCACGTTACTCATTTGAAACGGTAAACATTTTTATTTTAAGTGTATTTCCAATAATATTTTTTAAAATATTTCGCAATTATCGAAATCTGTTGATATTAATATGCTGATTATTTTTTTACAAAATGTAGTGTCCTTGATATACGATATCAATTGCTGGTCCATATTTGCATGTTTTTAAAACTGATACATTTTTTGAAAGCAGCATTATAATGAAGGATATTACAGTTATTTTTACGTAGTAATATACAAATATGGACATATACAATAAGAAACAATAAGAAACAACAAGAATGACACATACTTATTGAAGGAGAATAAATGGTCCGTTGACTAATCCCAGAATGTTTATATTTCATTATTTTTTATGTTCCACATATTAAAATCCAGGTACGTTCTTATCGTGATATCTCTAGTACATATTAAATATTAAAATATCAGTGGCGGATCCAGAAATTCTCTTTAGGAAGGGTCGAATTACCATTTTTTAGATAATCATAAACAAGAAAACATTTAATTATGATTAGCACATTAGTTATTAAGTTATTTGTTGCAAGGAATGTACGTGTATTATAACGTTCGAGGAAGTATGAATTGAATCGGAGCTTGCGGATTCAAAATTCATGTTACCGTATGTCCTTATTTCAAGTCGCTTATTATATTTTTCGCGCCAACAACAACATTTAAGTTTAAATAATGTAAAGTATTTTGAAAATGTGGACAACTTGATAGTTTAGATTTATTTATTTGCAATTAGTTATAATAATTAATTTTATTCGTTGTTAGACTGAAATTTAGATGAAATTAGTATGTATGTAAAAATATAAAGGGTGTTCAATTTAAAATAAAAAAGTTGGGCCTCATATCTTGAAAACCACTGGTTTTAAAAAATTGTTTCCTTCATATTGATAGTCTTGTAAAATAGAAATTGTTTGTAAATTTAACCGACCTTCTAGCTCTTATAGTTCTCTAGATAGCAATGGTTCATTTAAAATGACCAGCCTGTATATTTAAATTTAGGCGACGGTTTTCTTCGATGTGAATCCTAATATAAATGCAAAAAGGCAAGACTCAAAAATCTTTCCTCTGACATTTGGTTTCTTCTCAAATACGGAAGTCACATTGTCATTAACTGTCCTTTAGCGGATTCTATTATTTATTTATAATTTATTAGGTAAATCTCTCAACGGAAATGCGAATACCCTTCTCTTAGGTCAGACTCTGTAAAATATTGAGAGTTTTTTTATCGACAGACTACTTGTTAAAAAATCAATACTTCCAACACAAACAAATACAAAGTGCAATGACTTTTGTTTTATAAATATTAAGATAAAATAATAGGTATATTCACCTACAAATGGGAATAAATTTTATGTAGTAAACATGGAGGTTAATTTTAATATTATATTATATAGGGTAGAAATGAACTTAATGTAATAAATTTAAGCTTGAGTAGTATGACGTGTGTAGATTACGAAAGTGAAAGAATTTTTAAAAAAATTCTCATATTTAAGGGTAGTTTTCATTAAGCTAACATTTTTTGTACTACTGGACTACTGGCAACGCATTTGCATTCTTCTGTAAATAAATACATAATTTTCGTTAAAAGTACTATTTAATTTAATTATTAAGAATATCTTATACAACTAATTTTGAATGTATTTTTGATAAACATATTTTTAATGAAATATGAATTAAAACAGCAGTAAAAAAAGTTTACTTAAGAATAGTCGAATTTTCGTTTTTCGGATTTTTAAAAATTTCGTAATCTACACATGTCATACTACTCACCCTTAAATTTATGACATTAAGCTCATTTCCACCCTGTATTTGTCGTATAAAATATAATTTAATGAACATTTGCAGTCTAATTGCAGTAATAAACCATTAGTCACCTGTTTGACTCATGCAGCAGTTCTCAAACAATTGCTAATCAAATATTCAAACAAACTATAAAATAACAATGATTCATACCTCAGCGATTTTTAAATTGCGCGCCCGTTGAAAACATTCATTGCCTCCTACGATCAAACACCTTAATGTTTCAAGGCTTGCTGGGATTATGTTTGTTTTAATTTTGAAATGTACATAAAAAATTAAGGAGTGTAAAAATAAGTCTGAAAGGAAGGCTTGTACGTTTTTTGTTTTATTGTGCCATTTGTCATTTGTTTTTACTGGACTTCCGCCATATTTCATATTTTATTGTGCGGTTTTTATTTTTACAAATAAATTTTAAAATATATTTATTTTTATAAGAATGAATACATGCCTGTCGTAAATTATTCGCTATTCCTCTTTTTACATTTTTATGGTACATGACATTTTATCATAATCGAATACCTTTAGCAAATTATTTTTGTTTTTTCTATGCTTTGATGTTTTACATTTTTATATTACACAGTGTTGCAAATTTTGATATTGATTGTTGTCCTTTAAAACACAAATTTACTAATTACAAAATTATGCTACTCGGTTACTTTACTTGAATGATTTACTATTTACTTATTAGCTTTCTTTACTTTATTCAAAGTCAAAATGGAGATAAATCTTTCTTTTTGTATTATCAATAAAATCTGTTGAAAAATGTGAATTTAACTAATATGTAAATATACAGCCTGTAGTACTTTATCACGTTATCTAGTTTTATTGATTCCAATTTGAATGATAGAAGGTTGATAGCTAATGCGCTTCATTTCCAGTTGTGGTTATCGTAAGCAAACAGAGATTTTTCTGCTTATAGCATAACCTAACGAATGGTTCCGATCTCTCTAATTTACACGTCGAATATACTATATCTTTGCAAGACTTTGAAAACACACGAATTAAATTACACTTCACCACTGGCTGAAGCAGAATTATATCTGCTTATCTTGGCTCGCTTTCATGCGGTGAAAAAAACAAAGAAATTGATTCTGTAGAAAATAATTCTATGTTTATTGGCTTTTATTAAAGAAAATTGATGTGTCCAACACATTACCTCCCACCATTACCTATAGTAATATATTCTATAATACTTTTTTTACTGTTTTTTTAATACATTCAATTTGTATATTTAAAATTAGTTTGTTATGAGGTTATGACAGTTGAGAATATTTTTAATTCATTTCATACCTAAAATTTCCCATCAAATTTGTATAATCGAATAAGCAACTATTTTTGGCGTTACTAAAACCGGAATCTTACATTGATTTGCGCGTGTAAATATATTTCTTATATATTTCTTTCACATTTATAAATTCTGCAATAAAACTACTTCACATTTACTTATTTTATATTTTAAAGTAACTTACGTCAAATTGGACGCCATATATGTGAAATTTGTGAACAAATAAATAACTCATCTGTTTTATAGAAATTCCTCAGCCTCATCGATATGTAAAATTAATGTAATTTGATAGAAAATTTTAAAAAATCTTTATATTTACTAATAAAGTAATTTTATTTAGAGATATTTTTTAGGAAAACCGATTTAAAGCTTCAAGTAAAGTACTATTTCCAATTGTAGTCAAAATCTAATCAGTTCATCATATTTGAATATAACTCTTAAATACCAAATATTATATTTTTACATGTATCGTATTGGAGTTATCGTGGACAAAAAATCGTTACAGACATACACACATACAGACATCGCTGTAAAAATAGTAAAATCGTACTCTAGGGACCCTAATTAGTGTTCATATGTTGAAAACTCACACTCGAAAAATATGACTAAAAACAATACCTTCCTTATCTACATATTGATAGGCGCTAAATATATAGAATTCAACGGTAAGCAGATTTTATCTTGCGTACCCTGATTTCGCATCACTGGTTATAAGTTAGTGAATGTTAGAAAATATCTTGTTCAAACTACCAAACAGTTCACATATCCGAGTGTACACATCACATTTTTTTATTAAAATACATTTTAAACACATCTGCTTGATACTAATGTAGGTTACGGCTTGTATGAATAACAATTTTTATGATTTGAAATAATATAATCTCCAAACAAGATCTCATATCTAAACTATGCAAATAACATTAAATTCTCGTATACCTACGATACATATATACAAAGAAATTATAATTTTTAATTGCAGACACAGTATTTGCATTTATGAGTTAACATTTTATATTTAGAAAATTATGAATTGTAAAATTTTTTGCAGTATGTAATAACCTCTTTGCAGGTTGTAATTTTGTTGGAAACTTAATTAAAAAGTAATTATTTTCCAATGAAGATTGTTGATTAATTTCGTGTTTCTTTTGTTTCAGGTGAGACATGAGTTTCTGGAGGGAACTTTCAACTTTTTTCTCGATACTTATTGCCACGTAAAGGTAGAGAGGAATCCTTAAATTACATTTTTCATTAAAAACTCTGCTCTTTATTAACTTCCAATTATTAAAATAAGACCAGATATTTTATAGAAATTTATCTAGTTTTTGTTATTTGATTTTTACATATATTTTAAATTTTTAATAATGTACCTGTATATAATTTATTAATAATAGGCATTTTTATTTTAAATTTTTTGTAGTACTGCAGCTGTGCAGCATTTAAAGAGTGACTCTTACTATGCGTATTGCAATATAAAATATTCCAATGTAATACTTTATATTAATAATTTTCTTGAAAGATTGCCTTTTCGATTTGAAATCTCAATAGAGCGCCATTTATCGCAACGTCACGAATCACAATAATTCAACTTCCTCTTGCGAACGAAATGAAAACTAAAGTAGTTTATATTTTCCTATTTACACATAATTTAAATTGTATTTACCGGTTACAGGATATTAAGCTTTTATTTATAGACAAAAATAAGCAGGGTAACTTAGTCATTATAAGGTCTTGCAAAAACAATTAAGTGAACCTTTTTTTTGTTTAAATTGTAAGGCTTTTGTGTGTCACTATATTTGCAGAAGATTATTTAATTTATCAGTTTGGCAGTTAAAACATTATATTTGACGTTTGAAACGAAGTGAAGTTGGGTAAGAACCTTGATACGTCACTGGACAAGGCGGGAAGTGGGGTAATTCAACTGCGTTTTGCAGGATATCATTTTTAATCGCAGCTTTTTTTTATTAAAAGTTTATTTGGGGAAGAAAAAAAATATGTGCCTAATATTTTTCATTAATTTATTCATTAAAGCTAAAAATGAAAAATCGTGCAAGACCTCGCACCTCACTGTATTTGTAAAGTCAGTATAGTAATAATATTTACCGTAAAAAATTGTCAAAAAAACATTAAACAATATCATATCATATCAACTCATACAGACTTCATTACGAAAAAGTTACTCACAAGAAAATTTTATAAAATAATTTTTGTTAATAACTTGAACCGGTAAACTATTATTAAACAAAGCACGGATGTTATGAATCATAACAAGTCTTAGATGTCTTAAAATCCTCGCTCTCCAAGCTCGGAATTCAATTGACATCTACGGCGGTTATGATACTCATAACTATCCTAAGTATATTAATAGCTATTCATGTATACAATCCGTAGTTATACTAATAAAATATTTACACAAAACAAAAACTACTAGAATATTTTACATATATTTTGACAGCTATACAATTTTAGGTTAGTATACTCTGACGTTTATTTTTATATTTGACCTTTGTATCATCTTTTTACGTGTATTTGTCAAATATACCTTTGAGCCACAAAAATATGAATGAAAAATATTTTATTTTGGAATATTTTATACTACAATACTTATACATCGTAAGAGTCATAGAATCCGTCAATGTAAAAATATAGTGACATTTTTTTGGACTTCGGTCCAGGAATACTTTTCTTTTCCTACTAATGGGTTATGTGACATAATCGAATATTAGTACATAAGTCATAAAATATAAAAACTAACCACTATAGCTTCTCATTATAATAATAAAAACGAAACATTAACTTGTAATTATATAGTTATTAACAATTTAATGTTTCGGAGAAAGGATATGTGACGTCAGCATGGTAGGATCGTGAAAAAAGGCAGGTAGACTTTCGCTCTCAGTCTATCTCTCTTCTTTTACGGTTGTACTAAGATGACGTCACACCATCTCTTCCCCAAATTTGTATTAACTACTTTCTCGTTAACTACGAATAATGAATTGATTTTAAAAAATAAAGATATTTTATTTTTTTGTCAAGTTAGTACACCTAGCAATGGATAATAAGCAATAAAAACAACTGAATGATATTGCAAATTCATCTTAGAGCAATTAAAGTATAAATCTTCAATTGCTATTAATAAACTAAAAATAGTTCAATAAGAAATTTAATTGGAATCATAAATATAAGTAAATAGCAAGATATAAATATCCTGCTAGAAAAATCTCGAAAAAAACTGACAATTTTGCAAGTTACTTTCGAAAAACAGTTGAATGCAGGTCACATTAGCATATTACGATATATCTGGATAATGACCTTTGCATTAAAATTCTCTTAAAAATCGCGTTGGCTTAACTAACATACTACTATCGTGGGTGAAAATAAATTTATTAGATTTTTGTGTTAATAGTTGAAATAAATTGACGTTTCAAGAAAAATTGCGTGTAGGTTATGTTAATACGAAGTGGGCCATGACACAAGTAAAAAATATTCAAATGTTTTACTTACTTAAAGTCATTTACATTTTTGTTTCATGATTTTTCTCAGAATTGTTATTAATATTTTTATTAGTAATCATACCGGAATTTTATTTAAATTTATAATATTACGTAGTATGTTTTTTGTTTAAATCATAAAATTATAAATTAATTATAATTTGGTAAACTGTGTTCGAACTATGAAAATTTCCCGGAACTACTCACCTTGCTAATTTACCTTTTTCATGTAGTAAATACGATTTTCTAAAAAAAAAACGACAATTGTTATCTATTGCAGAAATATGTCTGTCTCTTTTATCTCTCAATTTGATATTGTTACCGTAAATTGTAGTGAGATGTAGTATATAAAATATGTTTATTACATACAGTCACTAGTTAAACGTTAAATCAAATGTTTTATTACTGGAATCAATAGATAGATTGCATAAATTTTAGTTAATATTTAAATACCAATTCAAATTGTTTATCATTACAAAGGTCTAAAAATCAGTACTGTACTGACAAAATCATTAATATAATACTGAAAATTATGGAAATTAATTTAAATTAATTGTTTGTTATCTATTTAAATAACTGAAGTTTTGGATGTAGCCAAAATATCAGATGCTTTTTAAAGGCACACTTCTAGATATGAAAATATTTATTTTCTTTTATCGCTTTTATCGTCTTTTGAATAGTGCAGGGATATTTCAGAACTTAAATAATTACTGTACAGTGCGACAAAAGAATTAAAAATTACTAGTTAAATTTTGAAGAAAATAATCACACTCGTATGCTTTTACTATCCGTATCGATCTTATGCACTAGTATATAAGGTCGATGAATATGCAACAGCTACAATGTTTTCCGTACTATTTATTTTGTCACTAGATATCAGCTACTTTATTGGTGTTTGGTGATTCTCAATTATTGCAAATAAAAACGATATTTTAACTTCAATAATGAAACAATTTTGTTCAATAACAGCTAAACATTGACCACTTGAAGTAATGTTAAAATAAACATCAACATGTACAATCTCACGAGGTTAGACATCGTCCGAAAATCTCATCAGTTCATCACAGTTGATTTGTACCAAAAAGAACGTTCGTACTAAATGATTTAACTGATGTGATGCGATGTTTTGTTTTGTGTAAAAAATGCACCAATGGAATTTTAAGTCTCCATAATCCATAACCGTAACTAATCATAAAAATTATTTATTTCTACGATTATAATTAGGTCAAAAATAGGAAAACTCGTGTTAGTACCCGTGGTCTGGTTGTGAGAAGGTGTGAGTGTGTGCGAACCGCCGTGCTGGTCCGGAAAACAATGCGTAACCACGTTTCCGGAGCGAGAACTGGCAACGTCGCAATGCTAATCGCGCAGGGCTGGACTGGCCCCACACGTCTGCACCTGCTGCTCGAATAGTCTACGCAGGAAGGGGAAAAGTTCTACGTTTGTGTAGTTGGAATTTTTTGTGGTAGTTTCTACGTCATTAACTTATATTCGTATGAAATAAATAAGTAGTAGGGGAAGATATTTTTACAGTGTCGTAGTTCAAATGAGTCTAAAATTATGAAAGTGGTGGATATAGTAATATGTATGTGTAATACAATATTATGAAATATACATAAAATAAAACACATATATCGTATAATTACTGGCAATTTGGATATTATTACAATTGTACATAAAAGTACCAATTTTACAACAAAAAATTACCACAAACAATTTAACAATATCCGATATTATTAAACCGTTTTCGAATTTCGATATCACAATAGAGCAGTTGTTAACGCTTAGTATGAAGAGTAAATTATAAATGCCCACTTGCATTGCTGATTAAGGACCCTTAACCTTAAATCTAATATTTGACATTTAGAAATATTTTATTGGAAAACATATACCCCTCCTATTCGCTTTCGCCTTTTAGCCCATTAGTGATAAAGAGACGTACTAATTAGATAAATTCCTTATTTTGATAAAGGATGTAAACAGGAGTATGAGAAAGACAGTAGATATACTACTTGCTATTTCTGTTCGGAAGATAATGATGTTGAAACCTACTACATAAAATCCAAATGATGTAAACTGAAGATGAATTTTTAATTCGATTAATCGATAAAGGATTTTACTCTGATTTCAATGATATTGTATATTTATACCCATAGATAATAATTTTTTGAGAAAAATGCATGTTAAAATGTATTGCAATTTTCTTCAAATATGACAAAAGTAATTGTACCATACACGTTGCAAGTGAATTGTGATCAATGTATTAATGAAAGCGAATGACGATTTGAGCAGAATTTGTAAATTTATGATTTTTATTATTATTTTCTCGAATTTGTTCCCTATTTTTCATTTTAAATGAGACAGGCAAATAAAAATACTCACGGTAGATACTTACAGAAACGATTTTTCAAAACTAGCTATTGATAGTTCTAAAGGGATTAGATTTTCAAAAAATATATGAAAATGATTTCAGCTAGTTCACAGAGCATAATAATAATGAATAAAATTGAGGATTTTTAAATTTGTTTTGTATGGGTTTGTGGGCCAGTACGTCTCTGCGAAACTAGCGCACAGCTGACAGCACGTGAGCGTAAAACAAAACAAAGACAAAAGCGAAATAGAATAAACCACAACAAAAGAAAATAGATAACGAGATAAATAAAACAAAAATGAGAATTCTACAATTTTTCGTTTCGTACTGCGGCTACAGTAATCGAATTACAGGAAAATATAACTTCAACACGTTCACTTTCTAAACTGAATTAAGATCCTACGTTTCTATAAAAAATTCCTTTGAATATTTCACTCTGCTCTCCGCTATTTTTACTTCGTCGCTTTTCACCAATTTTTGAAAATCGTTACTTATTGATACGTTCATTAAGAGGCGGCTTTCACGATGTTGGATGAAAGGTTGCTTATTTATATTGTATAGAGTTCGGTGGATAATGCACTTGCCGTTCAGACAGTACCGGGTTTCAAATCAGAATAAGTAATTAACCTAAAAATACAACTCAATTCGACTGCTGCAGAATGTGATATAAATCGTTATATATCCGGAATAGACTAACAATGTAAAAGACTGATTTTATGACAAATTAAAAAAATCTGATGTGGACACCACATGACTTCCTTGTACACTAAATTATAAACATTTTTACTGTACTTCATTTAAACTTATTTCACCTAAAAGTGAGACAATTCTACGGCTAATTATTCTTCAACTTCAATTCGTTTCGTATCTTCAAACTTCCTTTCGAAATGGATCATGTTTTGAAAATTTTATTAAAATGTATATCACTATTCCTATTGCATTACACAAAACTATTTTAATCGCTCAAAAACTTGCAAAGAAAGTCACATGTATTGTTTTCATTTATTTCGTAAATATTGCGCACAGCATTCATAAAATCATATCTCGCTTAATGCTAGCGATTTTGGAATCTTGTTATAAAGTTTCATATTTTTAAAATGTAACTCGAGCTATGAATTTAATGGGTAAAATTTACTCATAATTCCTGCGAAGTGACGATAATTCAGGTCAAAAATGATTCTTAATTCAACCCATTGCTGGGACTCTGTAAAATTTTGCTAAATATTTAGCTAACTTGTGATAGCAAATACATTTATTAACAGTTGTACTCTATAATTCATTTGTTAAATAATTCGGCTATTTATGTAACTTTTTGGTAACTTTGATATACAAAAGTATGAAGTTAAAATATATTTTATATTGAAGTAAAAACATTATAAGGAAAAAACAAAAATTGTAAAATTTACATAATTGTTTGTATGTATCTAGTCACCTATACATTTTTTCAGAAAAACAGAAACATGTATAAAATGACTCCCACATAAAGCAAGTTTTGTCTAATTTAACCGACTTCGTATCTATTATAGTTCTCGAGATATAACAATAACTGCCAAAAATACAGGATTTTTGACAGTTACATTTTTTAGCGACGATAGCAAGTAATTTTAATATAACCCTAAACTGATCCTGAACTTACACGAGTTGTTTCCAAATAAACAATAAAATTTCACAGTTGGTGAAAATTTTAAGCGACAAATTTTAGTTATTTATTTCCGTTTTCCGTTTTAAACTATAAAAGAAACAACTTCTGACAAATATAGAAAGAGAAAGCAATGTTGGAGATCAGTTTTGGGTTACTTCAAATGGACCAAGTAAACAGAAGTAACTTACTAGGGTACTTTAAAAATCCCAATAAATACGGCCTTAATCCCACTATAGCGTTGTCTTGATTTAAATGTTATTTTTGACACTCGTTTGTCTGTTTCTTCGGAACAACTATTCGTAAATTTTGAAATTCATGACTCTTTATATTATTTATGAATAACTTTTCACAAATTCCTAAGTTGTTCTTGAGAGCCTGAGCTCTTTAAGTTTAAAGGATCGTATGTCTAGGGAAAATGATAAAAATAATGATTTAGCAATATCCAACGGTAATGAAGTTTTTAATTGAGAGCTTTCTTTTATTTATACGTAATGAAAAGTCTGAGTTGCAATTTTGAAGATGAACTGATTAAAGAGTTTTCTTCTCATTTAATGAGAGTGTAGAAAGCGAGTCCAACGACATATGGTCGTGCAGCTCGTTCTTGTTAGAGAAAAATCAAACTGCAGTGAACTCATACGGGTAGTGGGTAGTGAAGGCTCGATGGTTAAAACGAGTACTCCTAAAAACTAAATGTATGTAATATACAGTGGGGTTATAAAAAAAATATTTCTTTCTTTTTGTAAATAATAAAACTTAAGATTATTTTAATTACATATTAGTCAATAATTCTTATACAGGGTGGTGATTTGAACACCCGAATATGAGGATTTGACATTTAAAATCATATTTTTGTAATTTCCTGCTTCCCTGATTATTTTATGTAAAAAGTTTCAAATAACAGTTGTAGATCATAAAATTCTGCATCTGAATCAATAATCAAAATTAATTTTACGTGCCTCGTAAGCTCAAAAATTAGGTATGAAAATAACGTTTTATATTGGGGTAAATATGGGGGTGAGATGAATCACTTTTTGTAAAAATAATTATTATTCCATAATATTGAATAATATTTAAAAACCAAAATTTATTTATAATGTATAATCTAGGCTTACTTATAAGAATAAAGAAAAATTTAAAATATGTTGTGAAAACCACAAAAGATAGATCACATTTTGGAAAATAATTATTGCTCTATAATAATGAATAATATTTAAAAACCAAAATTTATTTATAACAACATAGTCTAGGCTTACTTACAATAAAGACAAAAATTAAAGCATGTTCTGAAAACTATAAAACAATATTTTATTCGGGTTCAAAAAAGTCCAACTCTCCTGCACTATATAGGTGAGACGGACCAAGGCTATGAGGAGATGAACTGGTTAACCGATTGTTGTCATTTGTTATATGTGGTACACTCTTCGTGTAAACAGCGACCATAAATTACATATTTTATCCAATCGTTCTTCTTTATCGTTTTTTTAAATAATTTTCCTTGCATCACGCATATTCGTTTTCATAATCTTCATCTTTTTCATTATCATCACCCTCTGATTAACCATTTATCAACAGTTCTTCAGAATTCATGAAACAGCAACTAGATCGTCTACCTTTTTAAGTGCAATTTTTTTTGTTTACGGGTTTAATTGATTTTTTTAATAAAAATATCTTCTGGTCCATCTCTCCTCAGAATAGATGGTCCATCTGTTATCAGAGCAGAGATTAAATGAACCACTAAATTACTTATGATTGTGTACAAATAGAACCACGTTTTTAGGTTCCGTTAAGTCTTATGCACATGTTTATAAAGTATGTACATTAATAATTAGTTTAAAACTACCGAAGAAGTAATTAACTAATTGTGCATATAAGTTACAATTTTTTTTTGGCATTTTTTAAAGCAAATCTTGGATTATTCAGTGTTGACTGCATTAATTTTCAAGTAGCTACTTACACTGTCTCTACACAACGAAATTAACATTCCCTATGAGAGATATCACTCTAATGTATTTTTAAGATCAAAACTTCATTTCTTTTACCGGTCCATCTCTCCCTCACTTACCTTATACATAGATTTTTTTAGAAAACCTCATTAATTTTCAATTTATAGATTTTAAAAATATATTCCCTAACAAATCCTTTATACAAAAAGCAGGGATGATTTATTTTGCAATTATATATAATACAAATTATATTACAAATAAAATCATTACCAAAATGTGTGACAAAGAAAATCGGCATTGGCACACCCAGTAATGAATAATAAGCAGCTATATTTATAAATTATATATTTATAGTTAATTTTTTATAAACAGGAATTTATAATTTATAATGCCACACCCTCCGATGGTGTTTTATTATTCCGCATTTATTGTTTTGTCCACAAATAGCTCTCAAAACGTGAAATAAAATTTAAAACTTTTTTACGCCGCCAAATGTGCATATTTCCATACAAAAACACATTTTAATTATCCCTTTTAATTTGAAAATTATGGGCAATTAAATATTGAATAGCTTTTTACTGATTTTATGATACATAAAAATGCAAATATTTCAGAAATTTTGATACGAATGGCACTTTCGAAAACTAACTGTTAGAAAACAAACCTATCAAAACAAATTTTTATGGAAACACAATTTTTAATTGTTTATCGTGGTAACTAATATTGTTTTAAACGATTATTGTCATAAAATAAAATATCTATTTTTTTGAGAAATATAAGTATAACCATTGAGTAAATAATTATAATATTAATATTATTTACTCAATGGTATAACAATCATTTTACTAAGAATTTTATCTGTATTACATACCTCTTTTGTGTTTCATCCATGTTAATAGTTGTCTGGAAAACACATAACCTAATAACCACATATTAACAACTGTAACACGGGGGGGGATAGGTAGCTGAACAAATGATGCGATGATGATTTACCTTGTTGATGACGACTGATCACAGGAACAACAGGAACACACACACACACGATGATTGGTGGGAAACACGGGAGCACATGTTCACTTTAATTTTTACTTAACTTATTTTTATTTACAAAAAATTTAACTAAACTAAAATTAAACAAATTAAACTAAACGGACTACATTTTGTATGCGTCCGATCTACAACTAACCCTAACTAAGACTGTCTGAAAAACTAAGTTGAGAGGCAAATCTACCCTCTCAACTTCTTATCTAAATACAAAAATGTTGTCTGTGAAATACGATCTTTTCGGCATATGGCCCCATAATTTCTAATTTTTATTACCAAAAATGTCAACGTCTATATGCCGATAAAAGAATCATAGTTCACAGAAGAAATGCAGTCTACACAACAAGATGGAAACAGGGCCGTATTTTCCATCTTGTTACACAACTTTTCCTTGTTAAAAAACATGCTAATAACAATTTTTTGTCAACAAATGCAATACGTCGCTTTTATTAAAAACGACGAAGTTCTTCAATATTTTTTTTACGATTTTTATATAAATTTTTTAATTTCTGTTTGTGGTATTATTAAAGAATTGTAATTGTAATTGTAAAATTGTCCCAATGGTGCATTTTCTATTCCAGTTTAAGAGTTCAGACGGTGACATCCGGAGAACGCCCTCTGTATTATAAATACAGTGCAAACATACTATCGTATTAACGAACAATTCACTTCATCGAGAGTTTATAAAATTTAAGATAATATTAATAATAAAACACGCATATTTTTATAATAGCATATATGTAGGTACATATATTCATACATAAAGGTGTTTAACGAAACGCGAAATATAGAAATTAAAGAATACTCTTTCTTCTGACAGATTTAGGGAGAAACTACAAAAGTACAAAGTTGTTCAAAATTAATTTCTACATCAGATAAGATTATAATTGATAAAACAGTACATCTGCATTACGAGATATATTAAATATAAAATGTAACACTTTCAATAGAAATCAGACAGACATGAAAATAAAAAAAAAATATGTAACAGTTTGGTGAAGTATCAATGATTAAAATTTTTATAATCATTATTTTAATATTATCTAAGTTGAATTTATATTATTTTTCTTGAATAATATACCAATATTACAAAGTTATAAACTAAAAAAGTATTAAATAAAAAGTAATCTAAGTACATCAAATAAAACAAATTTTTATTATTTTTTTTATTATATTTACAAACAAAATTAATAATTAATAACAAATTACAATAACTTTATTTACAATTGAGTGCATTCTACACTTCAGTGCAAAGTTCCATGACTGTTGTGACATATACTCTGCATAATGTAACAAACAATGTGACGTGAAGGTAGAAATATATGGTAATGATATCAAGGCATCAATTTGTAAAATTCGGTTAATTTTTGCTGACATCCCCTCGTTAGCTGCAAGGGATGATTACCGAAACGGAGTTATATGTTCCCCTAGGTTCATTTGCATAGGGGAAATCTTAGGGGAAGCAGGAATTTCTCCGAATAAATGATTACACGTCCTGAACATTTGTCTGTCATTTCAAATGATTTGTACACTACTTCTCCGTAGTAGTAACACACATCCAGTAGGGCCAGTGTTGCCAGATCCCCAAAATAAAATCCCTATTACTAATACATAAAATTTCTAAAATTTAATAGAAAAATCCTAACTATTCAAAATATTAATAAAGGATTGGTTTAATTCCACTGGATACTTAGCAATTAGGAAAAACTTTTACACCAACGTTTCGACAGTAATCAGTCTTCATCAGGAAACTGAAGCTGATAACATACCAAACATACAATCAAATACCCAAACGTGCAATCAAACATAGGTAATAATTCTGTGAGACGAGACGAGACGAGATTTTCCTTTTTCTCTTATCGTCTCGTTTTAAATATACAATATTTTATCTCGTCTTGAATATTATTATCTTGTCTCGGTTTCGAATCTCGCCGAAATTTCTCGAGTTTTCAAGGTTGAATATTGCAGGATTTAGCACCCAGATAGCTCTAGAGAAATTGAACATTCATTTTTTTGAGAAATTAGGAAGAATATATATATATATATATATATATATATATATATATATATATATATTACAAATTGATGACAACAGTCACGGAACTTTGCACTGAAGTGTAGAATGCATTAAATTGTAATTGTATATTACAGACAGAATTAAAACTAACTTTCTTCTAGTTTGAGTCTATGTAACAAACTATAACAGCATTTAAACATTAATAACACATTCGAGTGCTGATCTTTTAACTTATATTTCGTCTCATATAGAAATGAGCCGGCGCAAAAAACACATTTTTTACATATTTTGAGCAATTAATAAGAGAAGGTACCCCCGTTGAGTTTTTTAATAGTGGTGTACTTAGTTCCTAGTTTAAACAGGGAAACTATTAGTTCGAAATTAAGATTTAAGAAACATGAAAATGCAATAAACAAAAAACCATACAGGATTTGCAGACCATTGTATTAGCAGGTAATAATCTTTCATTGTACTGGTGATTCAAAATTTGACATGTAGCAGAAAAAGGTTTAACAATGAATTGGCTGAAAAATCTAGAGATTAGGGAAGCCGTTATTTCAAAGAAAAATGACAATGACCAAACTCACCAAACCGATGTAAGCCATTCCCTTCTAAGTTAATTTGAAAAGTAATATACATATGTACTCTTAATTTGTACATTAATGCAGATAGATGATATCCGAGATTCGAGAGGAAAAACGATCGTGACAATAAAAAAGTATTTATTTTATTAATATGTATTTATTTTAAACCGTAAAAATAGATAATTCATTTTTAATTTGTTTAAATTCATGGAAGATAAAGCGATTAATAGCGTATCAATTCCACTAACTAAAGTATTTTAAAATATATTTACAAAAATATGTTATTGAAATAATCCCACGCCACTGGTACATTGCTTTCCCATTTATGGTTTACGCCCCTAGTTTATTGGATCAGTGCAGTTTTAAACTTCGTTGATTTGATTAGGTATTATAACCCTATACTGCACAGGGCCACTGGTAGGCGAGACAAGAGTCTACGACGGTTGCAGTATGTTCTGTACGGCACATTGCACACCATTGAAAATAACGATATATACGTTGCCGTCTCCTTTAACTTGTTTGTTGCATTATGTGCACGGAAATGATTGACAGGTCCATTTCTATTTGAGACGACGTATAGTACAATATCTTTTTCAGGTTGTATGTTGAAATATCAACTCAAAAAATATCAAATGTCAAAACTTGCAAACATAAACAAACACAAATGTATGTTAAACATTTTATTTTTGTATAATTTTGAACTTAAATGTAGGAAAAATGCGAAGAAAAGAGATAGAATAGAAAAGTTATATAAAAAAACAGAGATTTTTTTAAATATATTTTTTTTGGTTGATTAAGTTTAACAGATTTGTAACAAAATTAAGGAGAATATATTATTCGTTGTAAGAAGAACCTTTTTTAATTCTTACAAAAAATGACACAATTTCTTAAACCATATGTTGCTTTTAAATTCTTCCATTTTAGTATTCTTTGTAATTTGATAACCATATTGCGTGGAAATATAAAATGGACACACAAAACTGTTGTGACGAATGTACTAAATTTGACTTAAATAGAAAAAATGACACAATTATGAAACATATGTTGCACTTTCCACATCAGCTTTGCGTTCCCATCTCTGATTTCTTTATAATGATAAGATTATAATACATGAACCCTCATAACTGTTGTGAAAAATGCACTTACGGTATAGGTAATTAATAAATTCTAGGTGACTTAATTTTATTAATATTTTTAATAAAATATATATTCACATATATATTTTTTTAATTTCAGATTCTTATTTATGAACGATTTAAAATATATTGGTAATTATAAAATGCTAATCATAAAAATATTGGATTCATATTTTTTGTAATATTACGTTATTGATTACTGTACAAGAAAATATCTCGTTAGTTACTTACTATCAAGAATAACGGTTAAATTTACTGTCAAAACCTCTATATATAGAGCTAGTTATAAAATGTTAATCACATTTAAAAATCGGAATTTCATAACTAATAATATGCCACACCCAAAATACGTCCTTTTAATCAATAATTTCAAGTAATATTTTCGGAAAATTAAATTAAGTTTTATAAGATTAAATTCTAATCAATAAATTATAAATGTAAAAGTAAAAATATTTGTTTTGAAAATATTTTGTAGATATTTTCGGAAATAATTTTACGAAATACCCTTTAACAAATAATCCCTCCTATTTTGTAACTCAGATGACTTTTTCTCCATTGAAAACCTATAGCACTGAAGAAAATATCAAAACATTTGTAATGTTTGTTTTCATTTGTCAAAAATTTTAGCAACTGCTTTAAATATTAACCACTAAGTTATAGAATAAGCCCCATACATTCTATATTTATAAAATCGAAAGAATAATAAATATTTCTTTAAATAATAATTTTATTTGTGCTTAAACGTAAACTATTCAATATTCAATTAAGAAAATATAGACTTAAAATGTCTTAAATATAAATTTAACCCTTCGTAGTTATTTAATTTTAAAAATAGTTTTCATATAACTATAATAAATTTTACATTAAAAACGATTTTTATTAAATGATACTACTTTTTATGCAAAATATTACAAACATATCTTCGAAATTTTGTTAATAAAAAATTTGAAAATTAATTTAATTACACATTTTGACACCATCTGTACAAAAAATACATTTGTATAAAATAAATGGACTATAGATAATACTGGATATAGAGATATATAAATTATAAATATTTACTTTAAAATTACAAAAGTGTCCAATGATTGAAGATAACAAAAAGAAATTGTTAAAAGTATACAATAACTTTTTAATATAAAAATTATTCTGTTTAAAATTCATTATATTTTCAAATAAGTACAAGAAATAAACACTTTTTCGTTTGTAGTAATAAATGTCGTCAATGAAAGTGGTTCAGAATGTTCAAAATTTACTAGACAAAAAACAGTTGAGTATCATAAAAGCGTCGACTACTACCTGTTTATAAAACATCAGGTATCCCATGTACCGTTACTCTGAACTCGGCTTTAACGATTTTTTCTCCAGTTAAACATTCGAAAGTCGAAGTTGTTTATAGCGAAAAACAAAAAAAAAAACAAACTCCACAAACAATAGCGGCTGTAGATCGTCTTGTTTTTCGAACATTCGAGCCCGAGTTTCGTCTGTCTGCTATGCTGGCTAGCCGCAGACTCCCGATGCGCGCTTGTTTCCCAGTAGGCGGAGCTTGATGCGACGTTGTTTCGGCTCCGCCCAATCAACGCCTACTTGGGTGGGGGGATGTTATTTTAAATAATATTTCTGCTGTATGTTGTATTTATGTATTTTTTGAGCTGTTTACAATCTAAATTTTTTATTGCAAGTTTTGGGCAAGTTGAAAAGTTTTTGCAAAGGGCAACTTTTATTAAAATGATGCTAGGAAACATTGAAAAATGTGTTTTTATTCACAATCTTCAAGTTTAAGAATTTAGCAATGTCATGAAATTGAATATTATTTTAATATCATATTTTGAATGAAGGGGAAAGAGAAGATGTTTAATATTAGGGCGTAAATTCGTTATCACATGTGTTCTAATTCGACACATGTTAACGAAATGAAGTCATTCATTTATCCGTTTCCTAGCAACGGCATTTAATTTAATCTATATCCAAAAATAGACTTGTTTTCATTCAGGCTCTACAGCAAACAGTAAGACAGCATTTCCAGAACTGAGATGTTCCTACAGTTACAACAATATTTGTATTTTACATACTGGTTCCGCGGACCAATCAGCTGGCTTCACCACAATGATGGCCGCCGGTTTCTGGCCAATGAGCGCGCAGAGGTGTGGCTAAAGTTTCTCCCACTCTGTCAAGGAGATTCAGAAGGGTCAACGTTTTGAAAGCGTTCAGAACTGCCTTGATTGTTGGAGAGACCGCTTCGGGTGATCTTCAAATTGTAATCAAATGCTTTTTTTGGTTTTAAAGTTTTTTAGAATGGCTGTCTTAATGAAAAAATTAATTTGGCCCTCAAAAAACTATTTACTGTAGTTTTATAGCTAAAGATGAAAATTTATTACATTACAAAATAGATATAGAAATAGTGAGAAGTCTTCAAGCTGCTTTAAAGATGATTAAAGGTCTCCACAATTTTTTTTTGTGATATAATAAATTTCAAGGGTATTTATTTCAAATATAAGTCACTTTTAATAAATATGAAATTTAGATCGCAAGTTTTACTGGTTACAATAGAACTAATTTTCAGAAATAATTCTGTGAGTTCTGTTTAAATATAATGGCCTTTGCATAAATATTTAAACCAAGCTTTATTCTAAAGTTAGTTTAAAATTGTTGCTTCGCTCTTTAAATTTGTTAGTTTGGTTTAAATTTAAGTTTTCAAATATTAAGGGTCTAGCGACGGCTTAACTAAAAAGTGTGGTTAGATTTATCAAAGAATATTGACAGTTTGTCTTTTGTGTTATTTTAATATAACAATAAAATATAATTCGATCATGTATATGAAGATGACAACAATTCGGATGCGTTAGATTCAATTGTTTAGGTATTATGGTATACCGAGAATTCATGTTAAAGCAGATTATTTTTATAATTCCAGTGAATTCGAATTTTCCTAGTATATTTTCAACGATTATATATTTCCGTATACGTTATTCGATAAACGAAATTTAAATTTGGTTTCTATTTCTATCTATGATTTCTCTGTATCTTACAAATATCCAGAACTGTTTTTTTTTATATCAATTATAAATTGCACTTCTGAACCTTTTTGTATCTTTACCTCCCGCCTACCAATATATAGATAAGGAAGGTATTGTTTTTTGTCAAATTTCTCGAATGTGAGTTTTCAACATATGAGCACGAATTAGGGACCCTGGAATATGATTTTGCTATTTCTACCATGATGTCTGTATGACCGTGTGTATGACTGCGACGATTTTTTGTCTACGATAACTCCAATACTATAAATGTAAAAAAATATAATATTTGGTATTTAAGACTGAATATAAAAAACTGATTAGATTTTAACTAAAGTTAATTAACCGGAAGTAGTACTTTACATGAAGCATTAAACCGTTTTTCCTAAAAATACGCCTCTAAATTAATTTTTTCGTAAATTACGTTATTATTAAACATAAAGATTATTTATTTTTTTACCGGCCTGCATAATTACATTTTATATACAACTTCTGGCTAAAAAGAAAAAAATATTAATTATATTGACTTTACACATCGTTCAAGCTAAGGAATTTGTATAAAACATGTGAGTTGTTCATATGTTTACAAAATTTGACATAAAATTAAATAATTTTAAATATGAAGTTTTTTATTGTAAAATACAAAAACATGGAAGAAATATGCAAGGAATGGATTTTACTTACGCCAAAAATAACTGTTTTCTTTGGTTTCCGATACAGTAATTCTGGACAACCTAATTTTTAAACTAAATATTTATTTTACTAAAGAATTTTTTTATAGAATATATTTCTACAGTGGCGGAAGGTAATGTGTTGGACACATCAGATTTTTTATTAAAATCGTAGCTGCAGCAATACCACAATACCACAAATTCTTCTTTTCACAAGTTTCTATGTACAAAAATCCATTTTATATTCGGTTTTAGATATTATTAATAATTATTTATGATATACATTTTCCATTGTTTTTATATTTTCGGTAACGTATATGAGACATTTCATGAATATAATGCATCTTGCAATTAAAACATAAAACTATAATTAAAATTGAAATATGATAAAAACATGTGCAGGGAATGATTACGCACATAGGCATATTTATATACTTTTTTTGCGACTAAAAAATAAAATTAAAACTAAAATTTAACGGTGCATCAAACATAAAATTTAAATTTGGCTTAATTTAAACTCGGTTTAATTTAATAATAATTTAAGGGACAGCAGTGAAACCGGCCATAAGGGATCTGAAACAATGCCCTTTGTATAAAACAATTGAAATCTAGTACTACTTATTTTTTTGTTCTGAAATGTAGAGAAGTATACATCAATTTTATTTTTATATTCCAATAGAAATATTCAAGTTCAAAACCAAAAAAGTAATGATAGTAATTTTGTTCATCCTTCACTTTTACAAACCTTTATACCATAAAAACGTTAATTTACTATTCCACTATAAACCTATAATTTCTCATTTACATACAGACTAAGCATCAAAGATCAAATCTCGTGTATAATTTCAAATTTTACAACTTTCTAGATCCAAAGTTTAAAGATCGCTGATACTCGTAGCAAAACACACTAACGTGAAACAGGAAAATTACACATAATATTCACAGGCTATAATACCTCTCATTATACTGATACACTGTACAATGGAACCTACACAATTTATAACATAACGAATTCTCTGAATAACTATTCTGAGATATTCAAAGAAATATTTTAAATTTCTTTCATAACAATTTTATAAAGAAATATGTTCAGTTTCATTTGTATATCATATCAATTACTACTAACAAGATTTCACAGTGAAATTGTTATGAATACTATTATAAAACTACATATATGTATTTTTTATGAACAAAACGATTTCATTTCATGTCATTTATATTTAAAGAAAAGTGAACGAATTATAAAATTCTGATATGTAAAAATGACAATTGTGGTCAACTTCAGAAATGTCTAAAAATATGTAGTTTTCTTCGAATTAAAAATATAAATAAGAAAAAAATGTCCGTATCGCTTATATCTTCATAATAACAATAAATTTAAAACATTGTCACAAATTTTAAAATGTAGTTTTTTAACTTTTTGTTTATAAATAAAATTAAAACTTACTAACATAATATCTTCAATATTATTGACAATTTTATGGATTACAAACAAACTAACAATATTTAAATTCAATATTTTGTTAAGTGACAGAAAAACATAACCCGATTTTTTAAAACATCAGCAAGTACCACCCACTAATATCTATAAAATACCTGGATAGTGGGTATAGCATATGAAGAATTGAAACCTGTGGCGACAATTTTCCTGAGATCTGAATTTAATCCAATTGACCCGAAGTATAAATAAAGTCATTAGTATCTATAAAGCAGTATGAGAATTTTTTTTTTAATTTGATTTATATTAGTTATTTTATTTTGAATTGTTTATGGTATCTATTTATAAAATTAATGGAAACGAGTAAAATATGATAAAAAAAAACGCATTTCACAAAAAAGTTATAAAAATATTAATATTCGATGTAAAGGAAAAATTCACAGAATATCATTTTTAGTTTAATACACTCTATTTTTACATTATATAAAAATGCAGAGCTGGTTTTACATCAGAATAAAAACTGAAAATCCATATTTGGTAAATGATTATTAATATAATCCTCGTAAAATATTATTGTTAATTGTGAAAGATCAGTAATATTAGATGATATAGACCTTATTCGATCATAAAAGGAAGATAAATCATCATTCTATCAATTACATAAGTACTCGTACCTAAAACAATTCAAAATAATATAACTAAAACAAATAATATTTAAAAAGATTTCTCATATTTCGTTGTAGATACTAATGACTTTATACATACATCAATATGTCACAACCCAAACTATAGCTTAGAGAAAGATAACTAGAATTTTGTGTGAGACAGAAAGAAGAAAGAAATACAGATGGTATCATTTCAGTGAAATTAGATTTCGAGGTTCGTTCGGGTTACTACGTCATATGCAGTCAAGGGCACGCCCCCTTTTTTAATTTTTTAATTTCTCTTATAATTATTTATCATTTTATAATGATTTATACATCATTACACTCTATTTAACTCAAATTTTATTTTGCAATAAAAATTTGTATAAAATACGTCCTCTTGAAAAAAATTTCATTGAATAGTCAAACGTCATTTCATTAGTATTAACAACTAACAAATAACTGGAACTATGATTTAAAACAAGACATCATTTTCGAAAAATAAGAAAAATAAAGCTCTCATTTATCACCGTTACCCGTTATGTCAAATTTTCTTCTCACAGTACAAAATGACATCTACGAAATTTGCTTTTGATATTATGTTATAGGATTGCTATTATATTATTTATTTAAAGATATGGGACAAAGTTTGCTATGTCATGCATTTTGATCATAAATAGACTATGTACCATTGCATTTGTTCTATATTTGCAACCGGAATTCGATTGTTTAGATGATTTATTAATACTCTGAGAGTACCTCACCTGGGAATATGGGTGTTATTACGTTCTGATGATAATAATAGTTTCATTTTACCCAAGAGGTTCACGGTACAGGAATGTCATTTGTTTTATTGACAATTTTACTTTTACTAATTTATTATAGCATTGGTGGTCCACATATGCATACGTTTAGATTATATTGGATTTATAATTATTTAAATTTATGTTTGTGGATATTTTGGTTTGTGAATCAAATTTCAAATTTAAATATTTATTTATATCTTTCATGCGTAGATAATAAATGTGCACGTTTATAATAATTTAGATTCTGCATAAACATTTTGTTTTGAAAATACAATGTCATTATAACCTTTTTAGGAAATTACTCGTGAAAAAAACGTTATACATTTATATAATACAATAAAAAAGGGCAGTTGTGTCTCACTTGGTTTGGAATATGGGGCCATCGGGGCTCATGCCCTCAGGGAAAAATTTCGTAGGGGCAATGCCCCCAAGAAGATACTTTCCTCATTGCAGTATTTTATTACATCAATAATAAAGCCATGAATTGTTATTATTTTAAAGAATTATTGCATTTCCTTCTATTTTTTAGAAGTTGACTGCAATAAAATAGGGGTGAATTACACCTTTAAAATTTACCAGTGAATTCCTCGCATCAAATTACCTTTGTATATAAATTTTCATTTAAAAATTCCTACTAGTACAGCCACAATTACAGATTGAATATCAGCCAATAGGAATCCATCTAACAGATAATAATGCATGTCTCTGGATATACCGGGGATCCTGAGACGCTAGCACTCATTCCCGCTTTGCGGGGCGCCGGGGTGGCAGGCCTCTAGGCCTCTGTCCACCTGGTGGTCTGGCTAGACCGCCTTCAAAGGCATCTGATGCCCTAAAGGTGATTTAATTCAGCCAATTGAGAATTGGAGCACGCTTCAGCGTGTGCTCTAATTCTTGGTCTGCTGAAACCAGAGCACATTCTAGAGCGGATTTAGCTGCTCTGATTGCAGTGGGTCAGAAATTACAGCACTCTGAAGGGTTTGCTCTAATTCTAGAGCCGCTGAAACCAGAACACATTTTAGAGCAGCCAAATCTTCTCTGGAATGTGCTCTGGTTTCAGTGGGTCAAGAATTGGAACATTTTAAAGCGATTTTTTTAAGACTTGGTCTATTAAAAACAAAGTAGCAGTAGCAGATTTAGCTGCTTTGAATTGTGGTCTGGTTTCAGTGCGTTAGGAATTAGAGCATTTTAAAGCGTTTGCGCTAATTCTTGGCCTACTGAACACAGAGTACATTCTGTAGCAAATTTAGTTGCTCTGGATTGTGCTCTAATTTCAATGGGTCTAGAATTAGAGCATTCGAATGTGTTTGCCCTAATTCTATGCCTGCTGAAACTATAGCACATTTTGAAGCAATGATACCACAATCATTATTGGCAGTTAAATAGGGGGCAACAACCTACAAAAAACCTATTCCCCATGTTAATCTCCTAAGTGCACCTTGAAAATAAAACACCCGACATATTGAAATTCGATCATGGTCACATACCCCAAAGAGTTCTTATTTCATGTTTTGGTTTTATTCATTATTAAAAATATTGCTCCAAAAGAAATGAAAAGTCGGCGTCCGTGGTTAAGATTTAAATAGAGTGTTTATAGTTTTAAATCTAATGTTTATACTTATGTAACGTATGTGTATGTTGTGTTGTTACAGAGGCAGCAGCTCGGACATGTACAAGCCGAGCCGCTCGCCGTTGGGGGGCTCCCCCGCGCGCTACTCGTACCCCGGGGGAGGCAGCGCGCCCGTGCCGCCGCCGCCCGCGCAGCCCCGCTACCTGCCCGCGCAGCCGCCGCCGCAGCAGTACGCCTACCGCGACTACCGGCCCCCCAGGATCTCCCTGCTGCATTCTGGTGAGTACCAACACGGCTTCTTAGCTGGTGCGCTTCTAGTAGGGTGGAAAGCACCGAGTAGCTATAAGTGTGGGGATAGAAGGATGAGTATGGTATATGGAAAGCGTGTTTAGAGATATGGGCTTGGGAAACAGGTGCTGATGAGTCGAGTATCTCCACGTCTTCTTCATAGCTGCTGCGCTTCTAGCCCAGCACATTGCATAGATATAATTGTCAGCGTCTTTAGATGCTGGTGGGGCTAGAATGATGAATAGAGTAAATGGAAAGCGTAGAGAACTGTTTGTAAGTCTCGTAGAATAAATGTGGGAAATGATACATGAAGGCTGTGTGAGGTGGATGTAAAAAATAGCTTCTTTAGATATGTGGTCTAGTTGAAAAGATATAGGTTAGGTAACAGGATAAATGGGGTCAGTGGTACACAATGAATGCTTGCGGGTTGATGGATGGATCTTTCTGCTGCATTCTGGTACCAACAGGTCTTCTTCATAGGAGACAGAAATAGGGTCTATGGTACACATTGAATATGCGGGGAAACGGATGGTTGGTTTAGGACTGAGTATATAGATAGAGTAAATGGTATACAAAGATTGTATGGGGTGGATATGTGGAAAGCATCTTCAGAGAGAGTCTAGGTATATAGATAGATTAACAAAGAAAAATACTACATAGATAAGGTGTAGGTCCCTGCTGCTTTCTGGTGAGTTCCTTGGGATCTTCTTCACAGGAGACATAAGTAGGGTCTATGGTACACATTGAATGTGAGGCGGAAGGAATGGTGGATCTTGGGCTGAGTACATAGATAGAGTAAATGGTATACAAAGATTTTATGGGTGGATGTATGGAAAGCATCGTCAGAGATATGGGCTAGGGAAACAGGTACTGGTGAGTCTAGGTACATAGATAGATTAACAAGGAAAAATACTACATAGATAAAGTGTATCTCCCTGCTGCATTTTGGTGAGTACCTCCAGGTCTTCTTCTCAGCTGCTGCACCTCTAGTGCCCAGCATAGTGTAAAGATAGGATGGAAAGCACTGAGTAGCTATGATGGTCACCGTCTTTAGATGCTGGTGGGGTAGAAAGATAATAGAGTTAATGGAAAGCGTCTTCAGAGATATTGGCTTAGGAGGCAGGTGCTAATGAGTCTAGTACCTTCACGTCTTCTTCATAGTTTCTGTAATTCTAGGTGCCCAGCACAGTGCGTAGAAAGGGTTAATGGAAACCACTGAGTAGCTATGATGGTCGGGCTAGATGGATAATAGGATAAATGGAAATCGTCTTCAAAGATACGGGCTTGGGAAATAGGTGTTGACGAGTCTTAGTGTATAAGTAGTGAACTGTTGGTAGGTCTCGTAGAATAAATATGGTAAAATGGTACATAAAGATTCTGTGGCTTGCACGTAAAAAAAAGTTTCTTCAGAAATGTAGGCCTTGGATGCTGATAAGTGTAGGTGGAAAGATTTATATTCCGGTGTGGGGATTTTCTTCACAGGAGACAAGTAACAGGATAGATAGGGTCAATGGTACATAATGAATGCTTGGTGGTGGATGTACGGATCTTCTTTCTTCTTCATATATGGTGGGGTGGATGTAAGAGCAGCATCTTTGCAGAATTCTTAAATAGGGTAAATGATACACCAAAGATAGTATGGGATGGATGTATGGAGAATTTATTCAGTGAGTACCTGGGGATCATCTTCACAGGAGATATACATAGGAGCTCTGGTAAACAATGAATGAGTGGGATGTGAATCTGTGGAAAGCTTCTTCACAGGAAAAGGGATGGTGGATCTGGGTTTGAGTGCATATGTAAATAATACAGTGTGTTCACGATAATTACAAATGATTTATGTATGGAGAACATGTTCACAGATAAATAAATTGTGGATCTGAATGCATAGGGTATATATATGTTACATTATGTTTCAAGATAATTGCAATTGATTTGACTTCGTAATGAATCGGTATACCGTATGTGATACAAGGTATTTATCTTCCTACCTATCAGAAGAAGATTTACAAAATTTGTAGGAACGATGTAGCGGTACTTCCTCAAAATGTCGATAATAAATATACGTATATGTTTTATTTATAATTTGAAATACTTCAAAAGTACTAATTTTTGGGCTAAATTTTTAATTTACTGTTTTATATAGAATGTTAAAAAATATGTGTTCAATATTTATATGACATGGAAAAGAAGTATAATACAACAGGGTGTCAAAAAATGAACCGTTTCAAAGATATGGGAGTGTTAAGTTGACGGTATTTACTCAGGATTACATCTGAATTAACTCCCATACCTCTGAAACAGTTCATTTTTGGACACATATTTTTCGATTTATTTTGACTTCTTCTCAATGTCTTATACATTTTAAATACTTATTTTCACCACCCTGTATATATTTCATTTACATACATTGTCTTTACTTGCATTCTAACCCCCTTTCCCTGTAGAATACTCAATCCGCCCCCGCGGCGAGCACCCGGGCAGCGGGCCGGCGCCGGCGCCCACGTCGCTGTCCACCCCCGCGGCGTCGCCAGGGGCGCACGTGCTGGGGGCCGTGCAGCAGCCGCCCGCCCACGCGCAGCTCGGGCCCCACCCGCAGGAGGCCGTGGTGCTGGCCTCGCAGCCCTTCAAGAAGATCCGCCTCCAGGAGCCGCTGAGGATTGATACTAGGGTGAGTACGTTAGAGTAGTGAGAGGTTAACGACAGAAATATATAAATATATGGTCATAGTTTATAAAAGTTAATTAAAATATGTAACTCTCGCGACCTCCTGCTCGGGGTTTTTATAGTAGAACAATTAAGTTCTGGAATGTTCTCCAACCCTCTCGAAAACAGAACAATGGGAAGCGAGCTGACCTGTCGTGACAAGGCCGCTATAGTATGTTCATAGTGTAACGTTGTATTTATTTAGGTGAAGTGTAAAAAAATATTAAAACACGAATATTTATATAACTAAGTTTATAAAAGATAATTAAAATAAGTAACTCTCGCGAGCTCCTGCTCTGGGGTTTTTATAGTAGAACAATTAAGTTCTGAATGTTCGCCAACCCTCTCAAAAACAGAACTACAGAGGCGAACGAACCTGTCGTGACAGGTCCGCTAACGAACGTGACCTTGGAATCGCTACATATTATTATACAGGGTATAACTCCAAAACCGACTACCGCCTTTATTATCTTTATTATTATAGTTACAAAAAATACTATTGAATTCCTTAAATATGTGTCTTAAAATTGAATATTTTTCTAATTTGACTGGAGATGTTAATGAACATTACAAGAAAAAAAATCTAAATAACTATGATGCTTACTGTTTGAAAGATTTAAATTTCGATTTGTCAAATTTTCCCGATGTTGAAATGATTGACTAGTTAATTATTTAAGAAACCTATTATTAGATTGATCAACAACGAAGGCAACAATTAAAAACTTTTAAAAGTGTAGAAGATTGTAAATACTATGAGGCAGGTTTACTACAGAATATTAGATATAAGAAAACCAGAAACGAAAAATTCATAGTTTTTGCGCAAATTAAAACTATTTGTATAACATTTTTATAAAAAATTTCAATCTGATAATTTTTTTGTAAATAGTTCTGAGAAAAATTTTAAAATGTGGATGCTCATTTTAGAAGATGGTACCATATAGTGTGCACTTGTGTTGCTGGTTTGAGCGAAGTATGTAGTGATGTAGCTACTGTACTATTTGCGTTGCATTTGAGGAAATTAATATTTGAAATATGATGTACAGTCTCTGCTACCACAACTCACAACAGTACAAAATGAGGACTTATTCTCAAACTAAAAGTATACATATATGATATTTCAATAGGAGTATTAACTACTTGTACATGCATATTCTTAAAATTCTTGAAATTTATGAAAAATTTATTTTAATTGTAATTATAATACTTTCTACCATATAAAACTGAAGTTTGTATGCCCATCAACAAACATGGCCGATCCTTCAAAGTCACGTGATCTGGAATGATAAACAAACTAACCTGTAAAATTGACAGCTAACTTGTAAAAGTTATAAAAGTTAGTTTTCCTATTAAATAAACAATTAATGCAAATTATAGTTTGCAAATGCGTAACATAAATATTTTATACTATATAATACTTTTATTTAACTTTATTGCGTTTATAAACATCTCTGTAACATTCTCATGTGAGCTTCGATTAAAAAAAAATGTTGTTTTGATGTATAAATCGATTCTTGAAGTAGGCCAGCAAGTCCATACACGTAGTACACAACAGTGTTTAATAATACGATACAACAACACAAATACAAAATACAATGGCGGTACATGTTGCTGACTATGACTAGGCTACTCATTTACTCAGTATGAAATTGGAATTCGGAATTCTGTATGTAGCAACTGTATGTACGACATATTCCATTATGTTTCAATTCCTAACTGTAACATTTACATTGCGATATTTGCTACATACAATCATAGAATTTATGAAGATTGGTACAATGGTTTTAATATCACTTGATTTAGTATTGTAAGAGAAACACTTGGGCTTGTTTCATAAAAAAATAAAATCTTGAATACATATTTAAATTAGCTAGTGACGTACTTTAGCTTTTGATGCCACAACAGCAGACATTTGCAGTACCGCAAAACAAGAAAAAGAAAGAACTATTGTAGAACAAACTCTAAGAATAAGAATATATGTAACTATAATTATATGTAAAAAATAACAACCAAATATTCCCTTGCGTTTGAAGCAATAAGCAAAATTATGTTTTTCCACGACATGCATACTTTTCTCTCTTGAGAGGAAAATGTACAGTGTTATCAACAGTAACATGCACATTATTGTAGAATGAAAGATTGGAAAAATGCATTATTATATTAAAAATTATTATTTAATAAAGATATTCTTTTAAAAATATGATAAGTATGTCTTCTTTTCTTTTACACATTATTTCACAATTTGACAACTTGAACTGGAATTGGCATATTGACAATACTGTAACAATTGCACTGTTAAACGTCAAAGTTTACATAACCTAATTTTCTAGCTTATCATGTTGATGCGCCTTTTCGTCCGAATAAATCGATTTTTGAAACATGAAAAAATATTGTATCTAACATGAAAGGAAAACACTTTTCCACTCTAAAATGATAAGCTTTTTCTCTAGTTTGACAAATAACTATTACATGCCTTGTAAGTTCTGAAATTAGGTATGAAAATAATATAAATCACCCCAAAAATAGTGGTAGCCATGGAATTTAAACAAAAATTAATAAATGTTTAACGGTTTATCTGTCAAGTTACTCTGCCTCAGTTTTTATATTACTATTTGTAATTACAGTTGAAAGAAACAATATTACATAAATTAATTTTGAATTTGAAAACTAAAAACAATAGTTACGTGTATCACTAGTCCATAGAAACTTAACTTTTTCGAAGCGTACCCTGAAAATGCGAGATCTCGTAAAAAAGTTTCTGGGCATGTGATGTACAAGATTTTTTAATTTATTAAAGAAATATTGTTACTGTCTAAAATTTTATACACTATAGAATTTTATGTTATTTTCGATTTACATGGATTTATAAACAATTCACTTGTTTTATTTGATCTAACCTAAAAATATATATAAACGGAAGTGAATTGATATTTTTCAATGTTATGCTAAATTATTTAATTTGGCATCTGTAATATCTAATGCTAAATAATTTAATTAAACAGAGAGTTTCTGGACAATTTTGAGTTCTGTAATAGGTACTAGTCATATTGAACGGAGGCGCGAAAAATTAATTTTGCGTTTTGATTCAGATGTTGAATTTTATGGATTACAACTACAACTGTTATTTGAAGCTGTTTTACCTAAAAATAATTAGGGAAGCAGAAAATTACAAAAATATTCACATCTTAAATCCCTATGTTCAGGTGTTCGACTCACCACCCTGTACATAAAACACATCTTTATACGTCTAATAATAAATATTTGAAAGAAATGAAACGCGTCGAAGTAAAAACATGTGGGAATGTCGATCTGTCGATCTGTGCCGCTGTGTACTGCAAGAAGTACCCGTTCCCGTCACTTGCGACAATGTAGCCGCTGTACGCGTATGTTGGTTAAAAGTTAGAAATCTCAGTTGTATTGTGCGGCCTTGAGAAAGTTAATAACCTAATTACCAGCGCTGGCTCGTTAGCGATCCATTGGCGTGAGCGGAATTACGTGAGAAAATTGTACAGGGGGGGAATGCACAGTTTTACTCGTAACACTTCCTTATCAACTGCTCTTCATGCTCGTACGAACATCTTCAAGCGGGAATATTTACTACCGACTCTGTTATTATATATTTTACAATTTTTTTCAGTATGGACCGACCGATGTGGTGTTTATTATGGTCGGTTGTTATTATTAGACTTTTATTCGTTATTTCATTATCGTACGTCTTATGCACTGGTATAGGTATATACTATCTGCGTCCAACCAACGAAAAAATGAAATAGAAACAGTAGTGTCAACCGCGGTCACAGAATGGGGAAGTTTAGCGTATTTTTAAAATTTTTTTTATTTTATCAAGATTGCTCTCAAAAGTGATATTCTACATTTTATTTCACCCAAAGATGCCTAGATTTCTCAAAAAATGAAATTTTATACAAAAATGACGTCAGAGTGGCTCGGGGCAACAGAGAAGCGTGTAGTGTAATGCAGCAAGATACAACCTACGTTCAAAAAGTCAGGTCTCACCATCCCTTCTGCGCAAGCGCATAACTCACGTGTGACGTCAGAGTGCCTCGAAGATAAGTCATTAATTATGAATAATTGGCAACATAATTTTAACTTTCAATTACATTTTAAGTTTTAATTACTCATATACTTACGACTAAAAGATATTTCACATGTAATTTCAACCACGCTAAACTTCCCCATTATTAAACTTTTATTTAGCATCTTTATCGTGTAGGCACAGAATAGTTACATACAGAAGCGACACTCCGTGTCGGTACCTTTCATGTTCCCCTAGTCAGTTCTATGACCTTGAAGCATTGTGTAACTTTCCGATTTTAAACAATGAGCCCTTTAAATTTGTGCACAGTCTCCATATCTCTCTAATTTTCGTTTCTCTGTCTTACTGTCGCTTCTGTATAAACCTTTTCTGTGACTATACATCGATGTGATATTCATTATGGTCGGTTTTTTTGAGTTGATTCTGACGTCATCAATTTCTGTTGCAAGAATTATTAAACTTTTATCTAGCATCTTTGTCATATACTCTTGACATAGACGAGACTTTTATCGCTATCTCATTATCGTACGTCTTATAAACGGGTACATTATCGGAGAAATAATTATAGTTAGTTCACTTTAAACGTGAATATTTTCTATAATAATCCATATAAAATATTGTGGTAAATTTTAAAATGATCAAGATTCTTTTCTTGATATATACGATAAGAATTTTTTATATAAAGCCATTTAAAAAAATAATAGGATAAATGTATAAAAAGTCAGTATTTTTTTAGAAGAATTCGAATATGAGGAAGTTTAATTTTAAATAACTAATACACATGATGTGCTATTATTTTGAAACTTTAGAATATTATAAATACATCTTCTTAGAAAAGAATTGTACAAACAAAAAATAAAGAAGTGCAGCTTTCCTTTATTGTTCGTGGTAACGGTTTTGAACATAAATATTTTAATAAATTGTAAATTTTTAATCATATTTACTTTGTACAAGGAAGTAAATTTATAACAATGTTTATTAAATGAAGATGTACATGATACGATTTTTTTTCTTTTTTATATCTAGTTCGAAGGATATTATAGATTTTCATAGATTGTGGAATTGTCATTAATTTTGTTTGTCAAAAATATCACTTCCGTTCATTTTATCTTTAAACATAAGTGAAGTAAAATGAATGATAAAAAGAAAACACGTAATGTATTTAAATACCAGTTCCCCAGTTATGTTAGGTACGGTCAGTATTGTTTACAACTTGCATAGAACATTATGATATCCTATCTTTAAAGTTATTTTAATTATATTGTATATATCTATAGATAAATATAAATTATTTTTAATAGTATATTGTTTATTATTTCAAGGCAAGTAGTAAATGCGACAAAAAACCACCTACATTACAAGTAAACTACATTTTTATTTCGAATGTAGATGACATAAAATAATATATTATTATATAGGGGATTATGATAGTCATTATTCACTCGGATGAAGTTTGCGTCACGAGTCGTAGGCAAGTGATGCAAATCATCCAAGTGAAAAATGACCATTATCCCGAATATAATACTATACATTTTCTATTCCTGTAAATTCGAAAGTAACTCAAATAACGCATAAATATTTTAGAAATTGGCAACATAAAAATACAAAATGACAAATGATTATACCGTCAGCTGTCAGACACAGCACGGCAGATTTAAAATAAACAAAAATAATTGATTTCTTGTTGTGTGATTGGCCGAGTGGAGTGAATTTCTGTTCATAATTCACTGTCATGAAATATGGCTGCTATAGTTAATAGAAAAAATTGAAATAATGGGGATATGTTTAAATATAAGAGTAAAAAAAAGTATAAAACTACATGTAGTTTTGAGGATTATTATTAAATGTTATAAGAAGTTTTTATATTTTAAATCAAATAAGGTGAAAAAAATATGTATATTTGAAATACTTCTACATTAAACTGAAATTGGTTAACGTATGACAACAGGAAATAAAATAACGTTGAAGATATTTGTGTTTAATATAAAGATACATTCTGTAAACGACAGGGACATTTTGGGAAATTTGCAAGTGTTCTTTGTTGTCCCGTAAAAACATCTGACATTAGTGGGGAATAATGTACATAATGTCGGTCATTAGTCTAAGTATAATTTCTTGTGTAACGTGGGATTCCTTGGGAACAGCAGCAACTGTGCATTCGGATAGATTGCAGTAATCAGAGATTTTTAGTGTTACCATTTTATATCTCGTTCTATATTTAGTTTACGATTTACCCATGTAGGAAACTTACGGGATTTCTTTTTAATATTCCATTTCAGAAATGAAATCACAGAAAATAAAAATCAAATAAAAGTATAGAATTTTTAAATTTGAATTTATATCTAGATTCATACAATATATTAGCCATTAACGAGGATTAGTACTGATAATCATATCCGCCACTGTAGTTATATATTCTATATGTTTTTCGGTACATTCAATTTGTAGTTTTAAATGAATTTGTCATTGTAGTTCAGCTATTTTTGGCGTTACAAAAACCGGAACCGGACTTATTTTGATTCAGGCATGCAAATATATTCCTTACATATTTCTTCCACCTTTTTTAATTTTTCTATAAAACTACTTCATATTTACTTATTTTATCTTTTAAACTTACTTACATCAAATTTGTCATCATATGTCAAACTTTGTGAATATAAAAATAACTCATCTCTTTTATAGAAATTCCCCAGCCTAAACGATATGTAAAATTATTTTAATTTAGGTGTATTTTGTAGGAAACGGTTTAAAGCTTCAAGTAAAGTACTACTTCCTGTTAGCCAATTGTAGTCAAAATCTAATCAATTCATCATATGGACATACAGACATCACGGTAAAGATAGTAAAATCGTATTCTAGGGACCCTAATTCGTACTCATATGTTGAAAACTCACACTCGAGAAATTGAACCAAAAACAATACCTCCCTTATCTATTGTATATTGATAGGCGGGAGGTAAAAAAGGATAAAAATGATATCTTCAAAATATTGTTCACAAATGACAAGAAAATATTATTTACATTTATTATAGCTTGTTGACTTTCAGGACAAAAAAACATATAGTAGTTGATTACATTCATTTATAAATTTGATATTATTTACAAAAATAAATTGTATTATAAAATTTGATCTAAATCAATGATTTTTTTAAGAAGAACCCGATTTAAATTATGCCAATCCTGAAAAAAAGGCGTTTATAATTTAACGTATTTTCCTGAAACATAAATTCTTTTTTTTTTCTAAGTATTACCCTCATATAATTTGGTTATTTGCGTAAAATATGGCTGTAATATACGTTGATACATTGTTTATTTATTCAACATTGTTGCCAAATGTTCTCATAAACTATATTTGTTTTTCCCAAAAATCAAAGTTTTTCTCATCCGATATGATGTCACATCTCAGTCTGTTTATCCTACATTGTTTATTTACTTGCCTTTGCTTGTGCTTGTGATTCTCCAGGGGAGAGATGACGTCACGACAGTCATTTAATTAATTGGAAATCACTGGAAGCTCTCGTAATGTCGGGATTAAGTATATGGTCGCGTAAAGAACTCCGTTTGCGATTTATTTACAAAGTTAGTGTGCCGCGCAGTTCTGATTGTGCATTGAAGGTTGTGCGTACACCCACGCTGTGAAACAGGGGTTCCCAACATTTTTCTCACTGGTTTTTGTTTTTGTTGTTGTTCTTACATTATTATAGCTTTTTTTTGTTAATATAAATAATAAAATCGCAGTCATATATTATTGCTATTTATGTAATAAGTAAGGGCATATAGCAAGTTATTTAACGCATGTGAAAATTATAAAACGAGACGCAGGCGAGTATTTACGAACAAAAGTTAAATAACCATCTAGTTTCCTTAGGTGTTTCATACAAAACATTTTCTATTTTAAATAAGTTTAAAATGTTATTGAAATAATAAATTTTTGACATTTTAATGACATTTTTAAAATAAGGACAATACCAAGGACACCTTATTTTTGTGCTAAGTTACTGTAATTAAAAAAAACTTATATTTAATTACTGCCTTATAAAATAAAAACGATTAACTTTCATGTTTCTATTTGGAACCTTAATTTTATGCTAGTTTTAAACACCTACATATATTGCATAAAATTTCTAATAACTAATCCGAGTTAGTTAGTTATCTTTTTTATGAACCTGGGTGTTAACGATTGGATTAAAGAATAGTTTGTCATTTTATTTTTAATAAATGTGGATGTAATTTTTACATTTTTATAATATTCTTTGTCTCAGCATTCTCAGCATATTAGTAGATTGATTTATAATAACTTTCACATCAGGCGATAATATCTTGTGCTTATAAGGAATGATGGATAGAATCATTTTCAAATATTTGAATATATCATTTGGCGCAGATGTTTTCCATAATATTTTTTTTTTATAATTTAGATTCTTATTTTTTGATTTTTTAATTACTGACAATTCTTAATTGTATCCATATTATAAGCTGATTTTTGCTGATATCTCGCTGGAATGGCGGTTAAGGCTGGTTTATGATGGATTTAATTTACGAATTTTCAATTTAACACGCTCAAAACAAATGTGGTGGTTTATGAACGATTTACAAATTTAGAAATTTAGATTTGAAATATAACTAATTTTTATATTCTAAATTCCAAATCCAGCCAATCAAAAAAAAGCATTGAATTGACGTTTATAAGTTAAATTAATATCAAATAGCAAATGACAGTTTGTGAGTGTTATTTTGATATTTTAAATTTATGGTAAAATAAAAATAATCAGATATCAAATTCATTTTGTATCAAAATTCACTTCACTTCAAAGAAATGTCAAACCAACAGTTAAACATTAAAACTAAATATAATATCACGTGATACTTTCTGATTGGATAAATTTAGAAAACTAAAATCCATCATAAACCAGAAGAAAAAAACAAAATTTCAAAATTAAAATAAATAAATAAAATTCGTCATAAACAATCCTTTACTGATTGCAATATAATTTTCTGATTTTAATAATTTCAAATCTTACTGCACTCAGTTCGAATGGGGAATTTTAGCGTATTTTTTTTATTTTTTTTTTTCAAGATTGCCCTCAAAAGTGATATTCTACATTTTATTTCACCCAAAGATGCCTAGATTTCAAAAAATTGAAATTTTATACAAAAATGACGTCAGAGTGGCTCGCGGAGAACGTATCGTCTATCTTAACCAGCGCGCGCTGGGTTCCCATGGCAACAGAGAAACGTGTGGTGTAATGCCGCAAGATACAACCTACGTTCAAGAAGTCAGGTCTCACCATCCCTTCTGCGCAAGCGCACATCTCACTTGTGACGTCAGAGTGGCTCGAAGATAGATGATTAATTATAAATAATTGGCAACACAATTTTAACTTTCAATTACATTTTAAGTTATAATTACTCATATACATACTACTAAAAGATATTTCACATGTAATTTCAACCTCGCTAAACTTCCCCATTGTAGCTTGCTAACCAAGTGATCCACCGTTATCCATGACGATTACGAATATCACAAGTATCTATTTGATTTACCAGTGACATTGGTAGTGTTTTGTTTGGAACCCCTGGTGTAAATAATATGAAGGAAGGTCATGGCCGTCTACAACGTGTCTGCCTAGCCCGGCCCCTGGTTTAGCGCGAGCGGCGTGCTGCACCCTGCATATCGCACCGCACTCTCACCACAGACGTGATTTGAATTTCGATTTCGTTGGGGAGACACATTCACTGCTGCTGCTGCTGCTGCTGCTGCTGCTGTCATTTGTTAAACAAATCCACCCTTCATTACTTGTTTTACTTTCTAAATTACTTGTTTTTGTAGTTTCTGAACAATATAAATTACATGTTTTCGTACTATTATTAGTTGAGGTTGATTAACAAAATATTGGGTTTAAGTCAAGTGTTTCGAGGCTTACTAGAAGCTGTAGATATTTGTAGACTGACAATGTTAACACTTTTAAAGTGCAATTAAACACATCATCTGGTGATGTGTCACAAAGTTTTTTGTTTTACTTATAAAGTAATAAGGTATTTAACATTTAAATATTACGTTGACAATATGATTTATGACACTAGTGTTAGAATGAAAATTTATAATTGCAGCTTCAAAAAATATTATAAGCGATGTTGAACTGATTTTTTTTTATTTAGAATACTTTTTCTTGGTAGACCAAAATGTTCTTGAAGTATAAGCTATTTTTAAATTATATTTTAAATTAATATTACAATTACAGTATAAGTCTACATTCTTAAAATTACACTCGTATTTAAATTATGTAAGTTTAAAAATTTATTTATATTCAAATCTCGAGATCGAGAAGAGATAATTGAATTCTGTTTGAAAATCTGGAATCAGCGCATCTACTTGAGTCCAGAAAATGAAAAGTTTTGGAGACAAAAAGTTTCTTGAAGAAATTTTGAAATTTAGGTATTTTCGATTTTCTCATTTTTCACCTAATCGTTCCAAAAAAACGTATATGAGGAGAAAACATTTTTGTATGTAACATTCCCCGTAGAATCGACTCCTATAATTGTTGAGATTGTATCTCTACCCATTTTAGAGATATAGGTACCCAAAAACCCAAAAACTAACTTTTTTGAAGTGCAAATATCTTAGGAACGAAACGAGATAGTTAAATTCCATTTGAAATCAGCGCGTCGAGATCTATCAATGTACACTATATACCAAAATCAAAATTTTGAGTACAAAAATGAGTATTTTTTAAATATTTCGCGTTTGTCAACACGATTTTGGGTTTAGTACTGTTGTTTGGTTTGTTTTAACTATATACAATTTTGATATAGATCAACAAGTACAAAATTATTTTAACTGATACTTTTAAAATGATTCATATATAAATGTTAATTTATATGACATTTTATATTTTCATTATTTTAATAATATAATACACACATACAGAAAAGATATGTACATATTCACCTAAATTTCATTCTTATTAAAAATGTAGGAAATGGTTATAATATATTCCAGTAATGCAGTTGGTGTTAAAATATATTTTGCAGTGAACATTTATGAAGTTCTTTACTTTATGTAGGTTAGTCCCCTTACTTTTGGAGTTTATTAAAATAAGACTGGTGTAAAACAGCAGAATTATGCAATATCTTAGTAATATTTTAAGGATATTAGTGACATTTTTGCCTTCTCTTTTATTCCAATATGAAAAGATATTAAAAGTGTGGAATTACACCCCCAATATATCATTTCGGTGATAAACGACAGAAGTTTTATCGTAGTGTCGAATAAATTTGAGACAATTTATTCTCGGCTATGATTTAGATTATAAAATTGAGCCATTATGAAAAGTTCAAGGTTGGAAGTTACATTAAGCCCCATGCGGAGTGGAACCCCTGAATAAAGCCATTGTAATTACCGACATCGGCATTGAAAATGCATATGGGAACTTACGATGAATGGCGCAAAGTGGATAATTTCAAACTCTAATTTACTGTTATGCTGGAATAATTATAACTCGGAATAACTCAACAATACTGTATAAAACGATTTTCAACGCTTATTTGTCTTCGTTAAATAAAATTGTCTTCGCTGTAGTTTGGATTTTTGTAGCATATTTCCATAATCGTACGAAACAAAAATTATGATTTATTTAAATAAAGATATCTGTTAGCGTACCTGCAATTTTTTAATTGTTTTAAATACGAAATCTGTAATAAAATCGAAAAAAGAGAGAAATGAGTGTTCTTATTTAAATATTATAAGCAAAACTTTCAATGATTGATCTGAATAAAATTAAGAAAAATAACAAAGAATTTTTATTGTTTGATATACATATAAATACTTATTTTTTTCTTCTATTATATGACAACAAAAGTAATAAAATATCATATAAGTTTAAAATATTATTATACAGGTGTATAAAAAGTTACCTCATGTGGTGGTCATTTTATATATGTTTTTGTTTCTCCCACAAATGCATAGGAGACTATATATAAACAAACATGTAATTTTTTTCACTTTTTAGTGACGAATTCACTGCAGAACTTAAAAATTTCATTTCTCATATCGTTTTCGAATAAGTATTGTATTTGAATAATTTTTTTTTACCTAAATATTGTTAAGAAGCCAGATATACGAGTATGTCTAGAAAACTGCGTAAAATTGAAAACTTCGAATTATTCACTGAACATGAAACAAATTTAGATTATATTTATTTATGTAGATTTTCAATATATGTATATGCCGTACTAAAATACTATACGGATATTTTTGATTACTTCTGTACTTATTAGGACTTTTCATTAATTTTGAGTTAATTTATGGTGAAATGACTCTCAATTCTAAAAATGTTGCTAACCTCTGCAAGTAGGGGAACAAATGTTTTGAAATCATTCAACGTCGTAGATAAGTCCTAATGGTTCTAAAACAATATTGATATAGAATAGATAAAGTATAGGGTCCTAAACTATTGTTTGAATATTACCATTTTGCAGAAGAATATGAAGATATAGAACAATTAATGAGGATTAGTGACAATATTTCATTTAAATATTAATTAGTTGGCGAGCTACAAAAGATTAAATTATGTTGCGATGTCCTGTAATGTCATCTGTTTTTAGCTATTTGGTTGTCTGATTTTAAAAAGACAATGTTTAATGACGTATGAGATAAACCTCTGCCAGCACTATACATTTTATACATGAAATTTAATTAAATTTATTATATATAAATATACATATTTCTGTCGTTAAACCATATTATATTTTTTTAAATTATAGTTATTATTGTTTTTTTTAATGTTTGTTTTGTTTTAAAGTATTTGTATTTCCGTGAGAATTAGTTGATAGTAACGTACTTATATTTTTGTAGGACCAGCCAGGTTCGTACAACCCGCAAGTGGAGGCCATCAGTCCAACGTTGCCAGATCACCACATCCAGGAGGACCAAGCCTTCAAGACAACGAAAGACGAGCTCCTTCAACAGATCGGCAAGGTGGACCGAGAGATCGCCAAAGCCGAGTCGCAAATCAGCATCCTGAAGAAGAAGCAGGCTGAGCTGGAGGAGATCGCGTCCAAACCCGCCATCAAGCAAGACGTGGAGGAGGTCGCCGTGCCCAAACACCAGAGCCTCGCGCAGAAGATCTACGCCGAGAACCGCAAGAAGGCACAGGCCGCACACTCTCTCCTGGACACCCTCGGACCCAAGGTCGACATGCCCATCTACAACCAGCCTTCCGACACCACCGTCTACCACGAGAACAAGCGGAGGCACCAAATGTTCAAGCGACGTCTGCTCGAGTACTTCAAGAAACGCCACGCCGAGAAAGAATCCCGCGAGTCGTACCTCACACAAACCTACAGCAAACTCATGCAAGAGTGGCTGAGGAAAGTTGATAAGATTGAGTCCAGTCAAAAACGGAAAGCAAAAGAGGCGAAAAATAGAGAGTTCTTTGAAAAAGTCTTCCCCGAGTTGAGAAAACAACGGGAGGATAAAGAACGGTTTAATAGAGTAGGCGCCAGAATCAAATCCGAAGCTGATTTAGAAGAAATTATGGATGGGCTTCAAGAACAAGAAATGGAAGACAAGAAAATGAGGAGTTATGCTGTTATCCCGCCTATATTACTAGACGCGAGACAAAGAAAACTCAAATACGTCAACAACAACGGACACATACTCGACATGGAGTCAGAGTATAAAGAAAGGCAGCTGTTAAACGTGTGGACACCTAGTGAAAACGAAGTATTCAAAGAAAAATACCTTCAACACCCGAAAAACTTCGGCGTAATAGCCTCGTACCTGGATAGAAAATCAGTTCAAGACTGCGTACAACATTACTATTTAACAAAGAAAACAGAAAACTACAAACAACTCCTTCGAAAATCCCGCCAACGTACCCGCGCAAGTCGAAACAACCCACAGAAAGTAAACAACAGCGCAAACAACTCCGTAGTTGACATCCTCACCACAGGTGTCACCACTAGGCTTCAGCGCGAGCAGCAACAAAAGACTGTGCAGGTAGTGCAGCAGCAAACCACGTCGGAAACCTCGTCTACAACGACGACCACGGTGACGACGACGACCAGCGCCGTGGCGTCCACGGCGGCCACCACCACCACGACGGCAGCTAACGGCACGACGGTGGTAGCGTCGACGGTAACACCCACGAAGACGAGCCAAGCAGACGACAAGGCCCAAACCAAGGTGGTCAGCTCCAACAATGTGATTGTAAATACAAGCGCCAGCTCGGTCGTGGTCTCCAGTCCGTCAGTTACGGTCAAGGCAGAGGAGAGTACCACGACGACGGAGGCCAGGGAGACCAATCATGAGCCTACTGTCGTTACTGCTAATAGGTGAGATTTTATACTTAGTTTGCAATGGGCTTAACACCTATTTTAGACTAAAATGTACCAAACAGTTTTGTCATCCGTTTCACTCTACGTATGTTTTAAGTGAAGTGAACGGAACTGATATTTTTGACAATTAAAATGAACAAGAATTGTGGTCAACTTCAAAACTACATCTGAAAATCTGTATTATTCTTCAAACTAGACATAAATAAGAAGAAAAGTCCGTGTCGTTTACATCTTCATTTAATGAAATAAAATTAAAACTTATTATCTAATACCGTATAATTACAGAGCTATAACTATGGTGTTTTTAGATAAATAATGTAAGTCATAACTCACTAGTGGGTTAGAAATAATAACTCACTGTTTGTTCGTTCGTATCATAGTAACTACGTTTTGTAACCTCACATAATTTTTTATCCAACACCGTGTAATTTGAACGATATAACTATGGTGTTTTTAGATAAATAAAGTAGGTTTTAAAACTCATGTGGGTTAAAAATTATAACTCACAAACTCACTGTTTGTTGGTTCGTATCACAGTAACTACGTTATAATGCTTTCTCTACTCTTTTTTTTATTAAATATCAACTCTCAAGAAACTTTTATATATTTTATATCAATGATGAAAAGGTGTTGGATAATATGTTGTATGGCACACGTGTGTTAATTACCTAAGTCACTTGAGAAAAATACCCCACTCAGCTTCGTGAACAAAACGTTTCTCACATGACTTATTTGCATTGTATCACACTTATACCATAAAAAAACTATTAAAGAATTTATTAGTTATTTAAGATACAAGTAATGTAAGTACTTATAACTTTCGAGAAGGTATGAACTGGGGTGGAGCCTACGAAACTGAAGTTCATGTTACCGAACAAGAATAGTTGTATTAGCTACTTACATTCCGAGTTGCTTATTATATTTTTAGTGCCACCGCTAGCAATTATAAGTAATGTTAAAGTATTTGTAAAATGTGACAATTCACTTGACAGTTCAGATTTATTTATTTGCAATTTTTTTTAGTTAATTTTAATCGTTGCTAGATGACCAAATTTATATGAATTTCGTATATTGTTCATAATTACCCTACTAGTAGGACAGTTATTTCTATAACTTCCCGTTGACAATGGTAACCGAATAACGGAAGTTATCAGGAACTTAACGTCTTATGTTTTTATGGAAATAAGTTAAACTTACGCGAACGGTGGCGCGAAAAAGAAAATAATTACTGGATAAGAAAATATTTTCCTGACGATGTCCTAATAGGCCGTTATCTAGTGAGAGTAAACGTTTTGAAACATACTGATTAATTATTTTTTTAATTTCTTTAAATGAGTTTATGTTTCAATGAGAAATGACAGCCGAATCAATAAACTTTATCTTTAATCATTGGCAATTTTGGAATCATTACAAATAAAATACCCATATTTTAAATTCAGTAAAGAAACAATTATGTAAAGTGACAGCAAAATTCACTCATTTTGACAGTTCTTTTTGTTACAACTTAACTCTCTTGAAGAATTGGATTATGTTCTATTATCAGCCAATAAATATATCATTGTTGAATGTAAAATATTGTTATATTACTTTTAATAACAACAAAATTGCCAATATATAAAAATATAATTAAAAAATTTATATTAATTTTTAAATTTATTGGTATGTAATAAAGTACTGGAATTCTGTCGTGAAAGTCAAAAGTAAAAATGAGTCAACAAAAAATAAAAAAACGGTGAACCACGGATGAATCATATAGTGTTAAAATAATTTTTAACAAAAACAGCAAATCGAATGTGTACATAAAAATGTATGAGTCAAGTGTAAATTTATTATAAAAAAATGTCAATCGCTAACATGAATAATAGAAAAATTATAAATTTCCAAAACTTATTGCAAGAACTAAGTAACTTTATCATGTATGAAATGAAGAAGTAAATAATACGTATATTTTTTTCTTATTTATATCTAGTTAGAAATATAGAACAGATTATTTCTTAAACATTTCAATTCAGTTTATTTCACTTTAAACATTAAGTGAAATGAAACGAATGACAAAAAGAATGATCTATTATTAAAAATTCAAGTAAAAAATTTAGTCCCACATTCCTTAGTCCCATTTTCTCTGCAGAATTCTTTCTCTAACGTAAAATTCGCGCCATTAATATCTAACCGTTCCTTATCCTATTAAGATTAATTCATTATATTTCGAGATAGAAATGTATACATATTTCCTTATTAACATTTCCTTTATTTTGATTCGATAAGCCCATTGCATATTTAATTCTAGTATATATTTTGTCTTTTACTATTATAGTATTTCATATTCACATTGAGACGTAAATTTAAAATACATTTTATTAATTAAACAACAAATACGAAGTAAAAATGGCTAAAATTTGCAGAAGGATATTATTTATTCCTTATATTTCGTATATTATTATAATAAATGAGATACCTACGAAATGTGAGTGAAAATAATATTCGTATTATAAATATATGATAATCCTTATAATTTCTATTACAAATTATACTTTTCAAAGTATTATTTGCATAGAAAATTGTGATACTTCAACATCAGCTGAATGTGTCATATGTTCTTTAGTAATGTATGCAAGATATTTAGAATCATAATATTTAACTACTTGTGGGTACTAAAGATAATATTCATAAAGTAAATGTTTAAGTCATATGAGATGTCCACTTAAGATCATTTTACTGGTTTCTAGAACTTGTAACGTGTTTTTCAGTTAGAGGAAAATTATTTTGTCATTTTAAACACCTAATATGCATACAAGTACAAGAAACACATTAACTAATCAGTATGTTAGGAAAAAAGTGTATCGTATTACATATTGATGTATTTAATTTATAATTTATTAGATTTTTTTTTTAATTTTAATAACATTACTCAGCTCATACAGTTATCTGTAATTAATTAAATTAAATTTTACATATTCGTATGGTAAAAAGTAATAATATTACAGTTTTACCGTGAAATGTAGAACATTTTATTAAATCAGTTAATCTGCGTTTAAACCCAATTTAATATTAATAAGTTGAATAATTCACGGCTTTTTAAATCCATATAATTAATATATTAATTAACATTCGATAATGAACTAATGTTATTATCCCCATATGATAAAATTGCAAACTAATGAAGTATGGAACGTAAACAATACATAATTAAATATTTCAAAATGGAGATCACAAATTTGTTTTGCGAACGAATTTTATTATGAATTTTATACATAATTAATATTGTCATTTTGAATTTTCAACTACCTACCACGGTGTTTAGATTTGTTGAAAATATTTAAAGTTGTGTATTATTAATTTATATTGCAAGAAAAACTATATATATTTTAAATTTGACGTATTGATTTGCTAGTTATTAAAATTTCCGATAGATGTCTGTGCTTGTATATTTAAATTGTTTTTCTTTTAAAGTGATATTTATAGTAATTAGTAATTATATTTTACATTTATTGAAAAATTGAAGTAATCTGAATGTTGATTGTTTTTTAATAACCATGGAGAAAAACAAACGGCTGGGATATTTAAATTTTCACGCAATTTCTAGAATAAATTTCCATAATTATAGCATTTTAATTAACGAATACTGCAATTAGCAATTACTAATTACCATAGTGATATGCCAAGAACTGTAGATGCTAAATTGCGAAAATCTGATTGCGAAGAAATTAGCATTTAAATAATTACATTTCATATACGGTCACTGATAATTATATTGCTTAAAATAATTGATATGTAACAAGTACTTTGCGCTTTTAATTTAATTATAGTGTTGCAAAATTGTAGTAATTTGAAAAAGGCAGGTAATAAATAAATCTGAGATATTTACGGAGAAACAGGTGGAATATATAAATGGAAAAATGAAATGAAAAGAAACATTCTTTCATCTGAAAATGGAAATGCCATTTAAAAATGAAACTTAATATTTGTTATTCGTAAAACAAATTGAAAAATAAAATAACGATTCCGCCTTGATTTAACTTGGCAATTTGAATTTCAATACGTTCAGAAAACGTCAATTTGTAAAATTGATCTCGATGTTTGCGCAATAATTGTGCATTCAGCAGTGATGCCAACCGATTCCCCAGAGGAAAACGAAACTCTCTAACAGATTGTTATGCAAATCGGTGTTTGCTCTCGACAAACTCGTTTTCAATCAAAAATATTGGACGTCTGTTTGGAGACTGCATACATGCGAATTAAGTTTGGACGTCTGTAACCTACAGACTGCTAATTTACATGAAATGTTGTGTGTACACCATTGTAGCTGTAGCTGTAGCATCAATCCTATTCTACAAATACAGCGTATTATTGGTAAACAATTACTTAACTGACAATAATTATACATAAAATGCTAAAATTTTACAAGTGTTAAAACATTTCGAGTTATCTACTAATAGGTGACAATTTTGTTCATAACGCTGATTACATAGATTACAATCATGATTTTATTCTTTGCCATTAACAATGTAATTTCATCGGCTTATGATAAAAGCGCACCAAATGAACATTACAAAAGCGCATAAATGTATGTTACATAAGTGAACCAGGGTTTATAATTTAAATGTTTATATATTAATTAATTTGATGTAGGTTAGTATAAATTACTTAAGGCTTGGTGATGTTAGGTTAGTTTAGTTTTGCTTAGTTTGGGTTTGATCAGGTTTGGTTAGTTCAAATTATGTTAGGCTAGGTTAGATTAAATTATATTACGTTAGATTAGTTTAGAATCGGGACGAAAGTGGAAGACTTAGAGGCATACCTCTGCGAGTATTTATTTAAAAGGTGCTATCCGCGAGCAAAACGAATTCACTCGTTTTTGATCTGCATTTGAAATGATTAAAAATTTGAAAGGTGTGCTTTTCTCATAAAGCCGTTTTATTAAAATAATAAAATTATGCAATTGTTTATTATTTAACAATTAAATATTATTTTCTCAATGAAAAACTTATAATGAAATAGTAAAATCAGCAACAGTGGTTTAAAGCTGTTTTATTATAAATAAAAATTGAAAGATAATATTATGTTCCTAGGGTATCCAGAGCAAGCTGCTTAATATTTTATTTTTTAAGAAATCTAGGCATGTTTGAATGAAATATAATATAGAATATCACTTTTGAAGACAATCTTAATAAACACTAGCCTTCCCATTTTCGATATCACCTTGTCTATTTAAATTTTTCCACTATGTTTCCACTGTTGTCAACTTTGTGGTACCCGTTACCATTCAAAACGATTGTCAGCGTATCCTATATTATTTTCTACATCACTAGTAATCACTTTACAAAACAGAAAATGTACCCTAACATTTTACTAGTAATTTTGACTCATCTTCAACAAAATTTGCATAATTCGTCAACAATAAATATAAATATTTACATATTTAATATACATTAACAAAAGAAATCAACACAATAACTATATTGGTGAAAATCATATGCAGTATAAAATGGTATATCGAAATTTTACATTTGGCAAAGCATAAAACGATGTTGTAAGAAGGTAAAAAAACGGTTTAAAACCCTGTTGTATGCAATTCGTCTTTAAAAATCAGCACATTTCTGTGTTTATCTACATATTAAGTGTCAAATATACTCATAATAACTGATTACGTTGATTACAATCATGATTTTATTCTTTACCAGTTTTAATTTATTTTTTTTCGTTTATGGTAAATATTAAAACTCCTTTAAATTATTTATTGTAACAATTTAAATAAAAACATAAAATTTGTGATGTAGCTTTGTCATTACGTTCCATACTGTTCATAACTGCTTTGAAGAAATACATTTATTTTTAAAGGAATTTACGAATGTATTTACAATTTAATTTAAGTTGCCATAATGTGTAGAATTTGTATTAATGTTTTCTCGCCTTTTCAGTGACCAGTCAAACCCAGCGGCAGCAGTCGAAAACAAAAAGAAAAAAGAGAGAAGAAAAGACAAAGACACGTCGATGGAAACAAGTGACGACGATGAATGTAAGTGCACTTTTCCGTTTCATATTCATACCTCAATGGCCACATTATGATGTTACTAATTTAGTTCAATTTTAATTAGAATATTAAATCAAAGCGAACAGTTTTCAATTCATTAGTGATTTATAATTATGTATCCGATTAATTAATCAATTGTTTACTGATGTTTTATTTAGTTAGATCAATATAACTAAATTAAATTAATTTTGAATTTAAAATTTTCCATAAATTTAATTAAAAACCTGAATATTTTATTGAGCATTTATTGAGTGCTATTTAATACATGTAACACAAGAGACTATAGCTAATGATATGTAAGTAAGACACAAATTTACACAAAATCACAAAAAGATGGAAGATATAATAATACTACTGGTTACTTTTCTCTTCTCCTTTTTCGCTCTTTTCGAGTTCTTCTGCGTGACACATTTTCCTGTGTTTATGCACAAAATAGTAACTAGGGAATTTTGATCCGCAAGTTTTGCAGGGGTAGTACTGGACGTTCATGTCAAGCAACTTAACCTCTCTTTTGCTTGTACTACTTCCGGTGTCATTTTGACAATTCTTAACCTCTAAAGTTACTGGATTTATATGTCTTCTGGCATGTTTTTGATAGCAATATTGCGATTTGAATGTATGATTACAATATACACATGTAAATGATTCATTTTGAGAGTTTTCATCAGTTTGATTGAGTTTTTTGTCTCGTATGTTGGCATTCATTGCTTTGTTCATAGCTTCATTGCTGTCCACCATTTTATAATCGGTTTCTGTAGCTATCATTCCATAACTATTATTAATAACTCTATGGAAACGTACTGGTCCATCACAGCAAGCAATATCAACAACAACTTTTTCATCAGTTTTAATACTCTCCGTAGAACGTTTCCTCGATTTGCGTTCAAATTTCCCGCTTTTTTGCTCGTCAGAATCATCACAGGGATTTAGTATCGGTGAAGGTGTCTGCCTGCTTGTTCCAGGCACAGCACTGGGTATTTTATTTTCAAGTGTTGGCGACGTTGGCTTGTCTTGTTTATCGGTTGCTATGGGTCGGAACGGCGTGGTTTCCGAGCTATGCAGATTGGTAACAATGGGCTGGAAGAACTGCTGTTGGGTGGGGAGGAATTTGCGACTCGGGATTGGCTTGATGATGCTGTGGTTCGGCTGGTCGATCGGGTGATTCCGGATGAGGTATTCGCGGCATAGCTCCAAAGCGCGCGGCATATGAAGAACGTGCGTTGCTAGGAGAATGTTGTAGATGTTGTTGATGTTTAGGTCCAGATAACCAGTGTACATGAAAGTTAATAACGAGGAAAATTCGTCCACGTTTATGTTTGGGATGGATATTGGATTTGTACCTGTAACAAAATATATGTCTAGAAAATTTAATAACACGGAAATTTATTCATGTAATGCTATCAAACTTTATAATTATTAATTAAATATGAAACTAATCATTTTAATTTACACTGATTTACGAATTATTCAATTATATTTTATTTATTAGTTATTTGATATTTCAAATATTATATTTTGGAAATACATACAAAATGTTATTAAAACAAAATTTATTCATGAAATAATTTAATTAAATCTAGCTATGAAATACAGTGTCAAAAACTGTAATGTGTTTAACAAACACTCTCTTTTTGGCCAATTTTACTTCAATTTTAATTGATTTGTATTTGAACATCCTGATATTTTTATAGACACATATTCGCAATGATATGACCGGTAAGAGCGCTGTTTTTTGGCGTTCAAGATGGCCGCCATACGATTAACAAATGACACATGATAATTCATTCGTTTTTTTTATTGCGGTTCATTCTATTCATTACCCTATTATTTTATGGTTCGTAGTTTGAGTTCTCAGTATGTTTTCTGATGAATCGTCAGATACAATTTGACCATCATCGTTAGTAATTGTCATTTTCTTTTTCGAATTTGGGAACGGATTTCATCGAATTTATCGCGACTTGTTTAAATTCGACTCGCAAACCGACACACAACATTTCAAATATGGTTTTTTTTATGGTGAAAAATTCATTTTAATAACAAATTTTTTGATATTTTGCGTATAAATATGACGCCTGTACAATGCATTAAGTAGTACCATTTTTTTCCGCTAGAGTGCGAATTTAATATATGATTGCGAATAAATAGGGGAAAAATTGTAGTCCTGTTTAACATTTCAAGATTTTGTCTGTCTGGATATATGTGTACCCATGTAAACCAAATTCAGTTGAACAGGTTTTAATAAAACTTTAAATTTAAGCTTTTGACACCAATGGTACGAGTTAATCAATTTTTGATAAAAATTGATCTACCGGAAGTGATAGTTTATTTGTGTAATTTTTAGGTTTTTGTGAATATTTCGTAACAGATAAATATTTTGACAAAAAATATTCAGAAACTTTTTTAAAATAAGCATGTAACAACTTTTATTAAAAAAAAATGTGTGGTGATTTTTTGGTTGATAGTTGGCAACACTGAAGAACAAATCCCAGTTTTTTTTACAACTTCAAGTCTGATAACTATTTACCAATTCTTTTTGTATATATTTTATTGTTGTTAAACTATTTTATTTAAAAATAAGCAACCCTTACCAGTATCGTTAGAAAGGGCAGCTTTGAAGTATCCACTATGCGCAGCCAAAACATTTCTATGCGCGGAAAAATGCGTCAAAGTGGGTCCCACTTGAATGACAACATTGGGTGCTCCGGTCATGACGGTGGGTGCCACGGGCGGCATGGGCGGAACAGGGGCAGTTGGTGGCGGGGGCAAAGCCCCACAGGGACCGCCACTGCCTAAGGAAAGCGCGTCTCGCATCAGCCACGCTCTGTAGAGGGAATACATCCTGGAAAGATATCATTGTAGAGGATTATTTTAATAACTTGTTCATGTAGAATAATGTATTTACAAAACACTAACAGACAAGAAAAATAATATTTTATTTCATAAAATTGTAAAATGGTCACCCATGCAAGTATTATCTTCATCAACTAAGCTTGACAAAAAATCTGGTTTAAATTGGTAAATCTCGAAATTTTATGAAAAAACATTCTTATTTTATTAATACTAATATTTTGATTAAATTATATATATTTTGTTTTATAATATAAATTATAATTTATAACAAAATTACTTGTTCAAATAATATATTTTTTCCGTACATTTCTTTTACCTGATATTATTTTTTTTCCATATTTTATTGAAATGGAGTTGAGGCTTTTTGTTATGATCCTTCTGTTTAAAAATACATTTTATGGAAAATTATGTATTTTTTTATATTTGTTTAATAATTGGGAATATTTTTTGTATCATGTTTTTTTCATTATTTATTTAGTTTATGATGTTCACAATATTTATTTGTTTTTTATTTTTGTTTATACATCATATGTTTAATTATTCATATTTTTTCTGGCTGGTAATAAAAATTAAATTAAAATTTGTAGCATTTTTCTTGGATTATCTTTTAAATTAAGAGGGTTGATAACAACAATTATGATAATCTAAATGAAAAATTATAATTAAATATGATATACGAGTACGCAATTAAATTACTAAATGAATTTTCTTAATTATAAAATGTATTGTTTTATAAATTTCTTATTTCAAATCAATAATTTAAATTTAATGTCTTTCCAGAGTCTTCGTAATCGAAAAACTATTAATGATACATTTCAATTTCGAGATTCAATATTACTTTTATCAGAAGCATTTATCAGAATACATTGTCAACTTAATGTCCACCAAGTTTTATTTATTACTTGAATTACTCAAAAATTCATTTGTAAATATAAGATAATATCTCACATGAAACTAATATTCTGTATTGTTAATTAAAACAACATACGAGTTGTTTAGTACTGATTACTTACCCGTGCATTTTAAATAATATCCAGTGTTGTAATTAAAACATATTGATTGCCCTAACCACAAATAAATCACCAGCAACCACGGAAACAATCGAAGAGTGGTAAACAACGAAACACGTTGGCGGTCAGTCTTTGAACTGGAAATTTATTGTTGTTGAACTGACGTTTAAATCATAACTCGCATATTAGCACCCCTCTACGATCTAGAGTGCCATGCTTCACCCCCACCATGTGACTCGAGTGGTGGGGGAAGCAGAGATGATCGCAATTGATGGCTTTATTGTTGGGGTGAATTTATGGGATTATTACATTATGCTATCAGTTTAAAGATGTGTAAAAAGGGTGAAAATATAAAATTAGTTCACAATACATCTTGTTACAAAAAATATCAAAACACATCAGTTAAATAATTGTGACTATTGTTTTTGTTCTTGAAGAATTTTGTTTTATACGTGATTTCATTTTTTTTTTTTGGTTTGAAGATATAATTATTATTTTATTATCATTATTCTGATGCTGTTAATATAAATGTGCCAAGTACAAGATCTCATTAATTGAATTTGTAAAATTAAAACAACGTCTTATTGTAAAATTAAGAAAAAATAAGTAACGTTATTTTGAGAGAAGTGTGTACATTATAAAAGAACCTGTTAGTTAATAACAAATACTTCTTGAAAAGATTACTTACTTATTTGATTGTGATTATTTGTGACATTATAGATAGATAGGACCCGTATTCCGAACTCACTTTTGAATGCTTTTGTGAAAAGTGACGTTTGGTCTTATAAGATTAAAAAGTAAAATTTATTATAAAAGTGCTCTATTCAAAATTTTTAAAACCTACTATAAGCTCCATATGAAAAATTAAAGTTGAAACCGATACCTTGAAAAGGTACGCGATTAAAAGTATTTGAGAACCTCCGTAAATTTATTACAAAATTTTTAAAGAAGGTGCACACCAAAATCACTTATGCCCGTTTGCACCAACAAGGCTTAAATTTTAAGCCAGACTTAAACAAAAAAAATATAATCGAAATTTTGACAGCAATGTTAAATCATGCATTTGACATTTTATTTCGATTCGATTTAAGGCAAGCTTAAAATTTAAGTTACGTTGGTGCAAACGGCCATTAATCTTTTAATTTTGGAAGTTATGAGCAAAAATTAAAACCCGTAAAATTTACATTTTTGTTCTTAACTACTAACCTATGTATTGTTAAAATGGTCAAAAATGGACAATAAATAGTACAAGAAAGGTACAATATCTTGAATAAAAAATTGTTAGATTTTGACGAAGTTTTGTATTATACTATTGCAATTTCTTATACAATATATTGTTTCTGATTCTGCGCACTTTCTTTGAATATGTCACAAATTAACCATAAATTCATTTACATGTAATGTTCGCAATACTTACAACTTTATCTGTAGTAACACTAAATTTTCTATAACCACACTACATACAATAATAACGAATAAACGAGTGAGATCACAATTAATATATGCAGTGCTCATAGCCAAATTGAGTGATAGATTGTATGAAAAATAGAATGTGTTCTGGTTTTTTAACACATTTACGATCGTATATAATATTTCAACCAATTTGTTGTTTGATACTATTCAATTTCAAATGTACCAAAAATGGTGCAAGATCTTGTACAATTCACAGGCTAGTCTAAAACAGCCTTTACAGAGAAATAAAAACAGTAGTGTGACCGCGGTAATGGATATTATAAAATATTTAAAAAAAATTAAGTATGTCATTCATGCCACTAATATCATTTATGAAAGTGATTTTGTCGTTGATAATTTATGCTTCATTGTGTGTTGGTATAGTTTCTTTAGTTTAATCTACAACTCTTGTATGTGTTTCTTTCAATATTATATTTGTATATAATACCTATTACTGTCAGTTTTAACATTTATTTAATTTGGAAATCACACGATTTCACCCGATAAGATGATGTCATCAACCCCTTTCCCCCAGCGATTTGAATTATAAGGTTACAATGTACAACTGATGACGTATAAATTCCAAGATATAGACTGTACTTCTATCAGGAAAATTTATTAATTTATTACACGTTGACTATAGATATTTTTTAGTCCTAAAAACAAATAAAATTTGCGTTATAAAAATAAAATGTTGATATGTAAATATTTTTATCGCGTGTGCTGTAATTTATAGTGATAAATTTATTCAGCATTTTTATTTAAACATTTCTGCGAACACATATTAATCAAATTACGTTTTGCAATATATACTTCGATTACATTTCCAGTGAAATATTCAAAGCAAATATGAAAATTTTATATCATCTAGCTACCGATTGGATTTTTAAGTAAACATTCCAGACTCCGCTTGTTTTGATTTTGTGAATTTGTTTCAATAGTTTTTGTTCCGGTTCAGTGTTTGACAATTACTTTAATTGGAATAGTTGACAATCAAACGTCAGTCACAATATTTCGGGGAAGTTCTCTCTTAATTAACATTCAGTAAATATCATGATTAAATAATTAATATAAGATGAAAAGTTTATTAAAGAAAATATATTTTTTGTTGGAGAAATTAAATTGCTCGGGGATACATTCTACGAATGAAATATTTCTGTTTGAGTTTATTTCTAACCACTGTACTTCAGAAGCGGCAAAGAATTATTTGCTTTTTATTATTTAAATTATATTTATTCAAAATTATAATTTTCATCTACGGCACAGCATTCCTAGAAAGAACAAGATCACTAAGTACTTAATGTATACGAATTATACGATACTGAAAAACTATAAATACATGGGTATCAAAAATATGGAATAGAAAATATCGATTGAAAGAAAAGTATTGGTATTTTCAAGTATCAAAAGAGAAATGTAGGAAGCAATGAAATAGTGTATTACATATTAAGAGTTGTAAGATACATATTACGCACGAAGTAGAAAAGTTACACAAGAGTCGCGAAGCGGCGAATTTGTAATTCCACAAATACATAATTGCTTTACAACACGAATTATGTACTTTACTTTTTCTACGACCACTATTAGATTTTATTTTGATCACACCACAATCACACAATACAATAAAAAGTTGGACACATCACTAATAAATAGCACCACCCACAAAACATAAAAATAACTATGTCCAAAATATCAACCTCTAAATAATAAATTGAAATTATTTACAACCCAATAAAGCAATACTATATAGAACATTTACATTTCTTGTTTATTTCTTCATGAGACGTAATGTTTTGAATTATAATTAATTGTGTTTTATTTATACTGCTAACATATTTTTGATAAAACAAAAATTCCCTAAATGTGCGATCACGTACTTTACACACGGCCTTCCGTAATGAGACACTTAGATAATCTATAAGTTGTACAAAGGGCTATTTATCGTACAGTAGCGGTCGTAGAGTAAACATTGTACAAGCTAGTAGATCATTTTTTTTTTATTCTTTTAAAAGGTAAATTATAATTCCAAGACCGTGTTTCACAAAATAGCATTTATTATGAAAAAAAATCATATTGTAAAGAAGTGAAAATTTAAAGAAACAATAAAAACTACAGTAAAATTCGTTTATAACGATACCTGTAATTTTATTTTACTTTTATTAGATATAGCGACATGTCGTTACAACCGCATTTTACTGTAACACATTTCAAAATAAATTTAACAAAAATTCACCTATTAAGTGCAAACATTTTCGGCGTTATTAATTCAATACCATACCAGTAAAGTTGTTTTACCGATGAAGTTACACAGATTTAGTAGTTCTTCCACATGGTAACATTACCTATACGGTTTTTCCCCAAATTTTCGTAAATTTGAAATGAAATTCCAGAACAAGTGATTTAAACTTTTGAACAAACCATGGATGTTATGAATCATATCAGACCTTAGATGTCTTAAAATCCTTGCTCTACGATCTCAGAATTCATTTGATATCTGCGGCGGTTATGATACTCATAACAATTCTAGGTATGTTAATAGTTATATTTTATTTACAAGTGAATAGCAAACAAATTATTGTACAATATATGCAAGGTAACACTTTTACTGCTTCAAGAAGGTAACACGTATGTCAGTCATTTTCTCATGTCACCAATTAAAACTGATATACCTTGATAATAATATAAAATACTATAAGTTATAAGTATATAAAATTAAAATTAACTCCTATAATTTTAATGTTAAAAAGTAAAATAAAACAAAAAAATCTCCATAATAAAGCAATTATTTCTTTATTAACATTGCAAATAATAAAAAACCATCCGCTGTTGAATTCATCCGTAAAAAACTAGCATGTAAGAATCTGGATTGAAATACCCGCATGAAAAAATCCGGGAGCATTTAATTAAGTCCGCATGTAGAGGGGGGGGGGGCGCATGCGCTGTGCTCGCCACCTACCCCCACCCTCGCACAATCTAGCCGGCCGTGGATATCTGGATGCGGTGCTCTTCATATTAAATATAAATGTATAAATACAAGAGAGAAGATTTAATGAACTCGAATGTAATGTAAACACAGTAGGCTTTGACTGAGTGCCAGTGGCGTACATGGCGAATTTGCACGGGGCATAGGACCTGAGGTTCAACAATTCACTAAATCTCTTTTTGGTACCGTCACATACCGTGTGTTTCAGTTAAAATGCAATATTTTCTAAGCTGTCATTTGTTTATCGATACTAGTTGTACATGGTGTTTCGCAAAAGGACTTTTTGAAATGGTTGAAATTAAACTATGCTATTTTAATATTATTATGAACCTAATTTAATTAAATTCCGAAAAAAAAGATGCAAATACCGATTCTCTATGTTAGAATTCAAGTTGTACACATTTTCTCTAAAACCGGAAGTAACATAAAATTTTTACTATGCTCATATTATGAGCCTCTTTGTCTATGGGTAAAGTACGCCGATCGCACAGTCAGGAAATTTGATTTAAAGAAAGTAATTTAAGCAGTACAAAAAAAAGAGAAAAGGCACTGACACTTTTCTCACACTATATAAAGCTTGAAAGTTGCGTATTTCCCACAATCGTGGGTTAAAGTATTTGCCACGACTGCGCATGTGCAGTGTGGGAAATATCATATCTCACAGAAATAGCTAACACTACGTATGCGTGAAGGTACTCTTTATGAGTTGATGTACGCCATATTGTTCTTTATGTCAAATAGCTTTCGTGCCTGTATTTTTGTTCTGTTACGTTTAGCAGTGTGGTCGTAGAAAAACTATAGCGTGCCACTCGTGCAGAATCACCTATTTCTCATCTTATGTGATTCCATCATTCGACTTCGTCTCGTGCCGAAACTTTCACACCTTGTGGGGAATAAGCAACTTTCTGCACTTGTTGCACCATGAACTATTAATTAACTTAAAACATTGGCTAATAAAGAAATATACAAGAAATGTCCTGAATAGTAGGAATTGTTTTTTGGGTTGTAAATTTAGTTTCAATTTATTATTCAGAGGTTGACAGTTTGACATAGTTGATTTAATGTTCTGTAATTGGCTGAAACTGCTGTTTACTAAGTGATTTGTCAATTATTTCAGTGCAGTGTTTGATCGTCGTATGATCGAAAAACAGTTATAATGTTCATAGAAAAAGTATAGTACTTAATTCGAGTTGTAAAGTAATTTCGCACTTGTGATATTACATTTTATGCGTAATATGCATTTTACAGCTTTTATTATGTAATGTAGTGTTATCGGTTTTAGGTACTTAACTAATGAGAATGACTGTATCTGTACGGTAATATTATTACCAATCTGACTTGTCAAAATACGCGAGACAAAATAACAGAGTAACCATGGCATCCAACCCATGCAGACTTGATCACAAAAACGTTACTGATAAAAGAATATTTTAAAAAATTCGAGTGTTTTATTATGTTCATAAAACTTATTATGGTCAATTACATTAAAATCCATGTAGTTAGAAATCTAACAGTCATTTAAAATAATCGTCGTATATTCCATTTTTAATAATGGTATATTAATGTATTTGAAAACCATTTCATGTTATTTTTCCTGGCTCATTACAGCGTATAATGTGTGACATGTAAGTGGTATTGGAGTAAGTGCTTTAGTATTATTTCAGTAAGCATTAATTTACTATAGAGATGCTAAAGCTGATAATATAGAGCATTACAAGCTTTGCCTATTTTACAATGAGTTTGTATGTTTTAATTTAAATATTGCATATTGAGTGCAGTGCAGCATTAAACTTATTGTTTTCGATACTATCGCATCTTGATTGCGTGGACAGGGTTGCACTAAGGGGGGAAATTTCCAACGGAATTATTGCTCTACTTAATATAGCCTTTATTTTATTACTGAATACATGTTATTGGTAGATCATTATTGAAATAATGAAGGGAAAATAAAAATTGAAAATTACTGCTTTTAATGTGTTAGCTGATAAAAAATGTTTCAATATTTTACCAAAATAAATGTTTGATTTCCGCTTCGAATTTTCGTGACGTCATGAATCACAAACTCACTCAAAGACATTATCTGACACATACACATACACAGATTATAGGTCAAATGTACAGTTAAACGTCTAAGTAAACTAACCTAAAATAATATAATATTATGAGTAGTACGCAGTGTTCTAATCGCTTTTGTTTTGTGTAAATATTTTATTAATATATAACTACAGAATTGTATGCATGAAATATAATTGAAATTACATGTAAACAAGAAAATATAAACTACCTTAGTTAACATTTCGTCCGCAAGAGTGACCTGAATCATTATGATTGTGATCATATAAACTATAAAGAAATTGCGAATTAACCTTAGTTTAAAGGATCAAAGTTTGTTAGTAAAATTACTAATTAAAAGTTAAACTGCGTTCAGAACCACATAGTAATTTCAATTTCAACATTCAATTATCAAATTCTTTCCTTCAATTAGAAGCATTCACAATTAGGTACTACTTAATTTGTGAATGAAGGTATACACTCCCTATGACTGTTTTTCGTTATAAGTGGTCCTAATATTGACAGTAGTTTATCAAACTAATCAATATTCATAAGTGTGTACTTAAAGAACAAATTATTAAAATCACCTTATTTTATTCTCTTAGTATTAATAGCTCGAACCCTCTAACCTTTTTTTCGGTGTTTCTTTTTGTTATAATAAAAAGGCTCTATAATGATAATACTTTGTACAACTAATTTATCATTTATAATTAATTGTTGTATAGCTTAACCTCAAATGTAAACTGAAAAAATGTCAAAATGGCACATTTTCATCTATATGCGCATGCGTCACTTCAAAGTGGAATTGGAAAGTTAGGAGCTTGCTAGCTTTGAAGTAGAAATTTAAATTGAAATTTCAAATAATTTGGTTGTGAATGAGCCTTTATTACATTGGGTATTTTACAGTTATAATTATATAGAGTATTGTCGAAATATTCCCATTTTGCAGAAGAATATGAAATACACAACAATTAATGAGAATTAGTGAAAAAATTCATTTAAATCTTATTACCTTATCGAGTTATAAAAGATAAAATATTGTTGCGATATCCTGATTTGTCATCTATCTTTTGCAATTTCATTGGTTGCCTGATTTAGGACTTCACTGAGCGGAGTGTGAGATCTAGGGTTCAAATCCCAGCTTTGCCAATATTTATCCAAATAAAAATACCGCTAAATCGAACTGGTTCTGAACCCACTATTCGCTGTAGGTTCTTTGCAGTGACTACACCTCTTAGTTTATTGTCCTGGCATCTAAGACTTATACTCTTGGTAACGCTTAACAAGATATTGAAAAACCGAAATTAGGGGTTACTATGAGGATTAATTTAACAGAGACTTATCAGTCACTTATCAGGACATTGAAAAACCGGCCTTAAGCTTGTCATGATACAAGTACCTTACGTCACAGAATAGGTTTATACAGAAGCGACAGTAAGACAGAGAAACGAAAATTAGAGAGAGATGGAGAATGTGCACAAATTTAAAGGGCTCATTATTTAAAATCGGAAAGTTTCCTCACATCTTAGAGAGAGATAGGGGAAGAGCACAAATTTAAAGGTCTACACAATGCTTCAAGGTCATAGAACTGTATAGGGTAACATGAAAGTTACCGACACGGAGTGTCGCTTCTATATGTAACTATTCTGTGCTTAGGTACTGGGTGCTCTGTTCCACATAGAATATTGTTTGATAATGATGATTTTCACAATTGTACAAATAAAATAGATTTGATATATAATTAAATTATATTGTTTTCCGCAAATGGCGTACAAAAATGTATGTAATTTGGTAATGAAAAAGCCTGAACATCGGCAGAATTCATCCATGTGATTGGTTTCGCGGCCTCTAGAGACCGTCGACTAAAATAACAATTACGCGGATTACAGACCTGCATGGGTGGACACTTAAACCGTCAGACGGACAGTTAATTATTCATATTCGTTGCAGCGTGCCAGCTATCAGCCGTTTTATCAAAGTAATCCACGTGTGCTGTGCACAAGTACATTCCCTGGCAAATACAATACGTCATGTCATACCGATCATCATACGTGTTACGTATTAGATTGAGAATGTTGTGCAATTATATCTGCTCACTATAAAACACCAGAAAAATGTAGTATTTTACGGTATTAGTGAGGTAAAACAGTTTTTATTGACTGGCGAGACTGTCACCTGTTTCAAGCAGTAAAACCGTATCTTGTGTATATTGCTCAATGTAATAGCTTAACAAACCTAGGATAGTTTCGCAGATGTCTACTGAATTCCGAGCTTGGACAGTGAGGATTTTAAGATATGTTTCACGTTATTAATAAATATAATTTTATAATATTTTCTAGTAAATAAAGTTTCTGATCAAGTCTGTAGGGGTTGATATGATATTATCCCAGGGAATTTAATAATTCTGTACTGTAATATTATATTATTCAATGAGCATGTAATGTGTGCTATTACTCACGATGAGAATGAATTTTGGAAACACGCGCAAAAGCGAGTATTGTAAATCATTCAAATGAGTAATAGCCATTACACGCGAATAGAATACTATACATTATCCACAACTCCACAACCATAACATGAAAAAAAATTATTATAACCAAATATGTCATCACAAATTGACAGATACTTAACTCAAGTTTATTATTTGTAGTCTTATTTAGCTACAGTTTAAGCTTGAGAAGAAAGATATGAAAAATTACAAAACTATTATAACTTTGGCTTTTTATGTAGAAAAACTTACTTAAAAGTAATTTGATTTTTACTCTTTTGACAGGTAAGATTTAAATTTGACATAACGATTGAATAATATTATTCCATCGAACTGTCAATATTATTCAATTAGCAACAGTAATGAAGGTTATTGATTGATAAAAAATGATTGAATTATAAGTATATTACTTGACAGTTGTGGATAAACAATTTAAATATACGGTTTGAAAGTGAGAAACAAATAAATTCTTTAACATTCCTAGATCAGGTTCTTTTTTAGTGACTTGTTAGGACAACGGTGGCTCAATTGATTAACAGTATCACAAATCTTTATATAAATAAAAATACCGCTATGTCTGATTGATTTTTATTTCAAAATTAGTCATCTTTGGCACATTTCTTGATGACGGCCTCGAATACAATGGTTTCGTGACAGGTTTTACTTGTATTTAGTTGTGCAGAAACCCATAGCTAAAATGGGTACCGAAGTATATCTGTTTATGATTTGAGTAGCGTGTTAATTTAAAATGTCATAAAAATTAGATGATTTGCTAATTACATTTGGGAATGATATTACTGTTTGCGAAGGCGTGTTGATATTAATTCATTCTTACATTAAAATTCTTCTTTCTGATAATTGAAGTCGGCATTAATTTAGAGAAAAGCTGATTTAATATTCTCAAAGGTTTGGATGAAAACGCGCTGAGCTAACCAAACAAACTCCCGGTTATAAATATTCTATTTAATTAGCTGATGATTTGTCCACTGATATTCTACTGCAAATTGTACCAGTCAACTGGAACAAGGCTCCAGCCAGAAAAATCCATCACGCATCAGCCATTTCATCAACATTTATTACTTACTTAAAGTTATAGTCCATTAGTCAATAACATAACAATAGTTATTTACAATAAGTGCATTCTTTTTATCATCCTTTTCACTTCACTTATATTTAAAGTGAAGTGAATTGAACTGATACTTTTCAAAAGCCAAAAAAATAACAATTTGTTGTACTGCACTTTAATTAGTGTTTTCTAAATGGGATATTAATTACTGATTCTTACTGCTATCGAAAATAAAATTCACCGTGACCTTAAGTTTAAGAATACCCGATGTTATGTACAGTATAATTCCTGCAGTTGATCCTAACGTCATGAATTTCCGTTGCAAGAATTATTAAATTTTATCTTGCAGGTTTGATGTATACGCAGGCCATAGATAGACTTTTATTCGTTATTTCATTATTGTACGTGTTACAGATGGGTATATATGCTATCTGCGTCTAACCAAAAACAAAAATGAAATAGAGACAATAGAGTATTTAAAAACCTTGAATATGTTATTCATGTCACTCCTGTCATTTGGTGGTCACTTGTTAGGTGATTTTGTCGTCGACAATTTGTTCTTCATTGTATATTGGTAATTTCGCTAGTTTATTCTACAACTCTTTTCGTATGTTTCATCAGTTATTATATTTGTATATAATACTGTCAGTCTTGACATTTATTTACTTCGCAACAGGGGGCTGAAACAGTATTGCAATGCGTGAAACCAAATTTCAATCTAGATCTCGTTGAAAAACTTTTCCGAAGCCGATCATAGATGTCGTTAGTAGTACCGTAATAGCTCTATAAAAATCAAAATTCAATAAATTTGAATTTAGTGGTCTATGCTCATTTAGATATTCCTACCTATGTAGTGGTTTGTGGATACCTATACCTATTTAATAATTGAATATTGTGACTCGTGACAGTGTCATAATTTTATTCATAAACAAGATTAATAATATTGAAGAAAGAAGCAATTACAATGTATCAGGTAAGTAGTACAGTTTTCATTCAAAATTCCCATGTCTTTAAACTGGACTTCAATCTGTTGGCCAGATTATATTGAAATAAAAATTTTAATTCAATTTCTTATTGTCATTTTCAGTCAACTAAATTATGTGTGGTATGTGCTAATCCCCATGGACGATTATTTTATTTTCCAAAACAGGAAATATTGAGAAATATCTGGCTGGAGAGACTCAACAGAACGGATTTGGCCAATTTTAGCAGAGAACAATTTAAAAACAATTTTAGAGTATGCGAAATACATTTTGAAAATGATCATTTTGTATATATTTAAAGCAAGTATAAATAATAATATTATAATAACAAATGTTACATTGTTTCATTTAATTTCTGTATATTATTATAATTATGGAAATATACGTTTAAGCATTTATATATGTATTTCCATAATTATAATATTAATAAATATTTTTTATAAATATAAAATAAAATGTATTTAAAATTCCCGCCATTACCGAGATTGTCAAATTTAGTTCCCGAAGCCGATCCTAAGGGGCGCTAAAATTTGTTTTCACAGATGATAAGGTAGATATCCAATCTTCTACAAATATATTTCCTTAATCTATGCTTCGCAAATTCCAGATTTCATCCGACAAGATAATGTCATCAATGAGGTCTTGAAAAAAAAATTAATTGAACCTTGTTTTTGTTTAATTCGAACCTACAATGTCTAATTTGTTGCTTTATATGATATATAAATGTAAAAAAAGTCGCAAAAATTGTGACGTCCCTAGTTTATGTTGTGAAGTTATCTACGAGTGACTGCCAGATCCCAAATATTGTGGTTTGGCGCGTTTGAAAGTTTGTGAAGTGGACAGTCTGTGATTTAAAACATTGTAAGACTTTTGTGTGCCACTATATGTGCAAAAGATTATTCAATTTGTCAGTTTGGAAGTTAATAACATTATATTTGACGTTTGAAATTAAATGAAGTTGGGTAAGAACATTAATACGTCACTGGACAAGGCAGGAATTGGGGTAATTCAGTCGAGTTTTCAAGGATATCATTTTTAATAACATTTTATTTATTATTGAATGTCAATTTGGGAAAAAATAAGAAAAAAAACGGGTCTAATATTTTCCATTATTATATTGATTAAAGATAAAAATAAAAGTCGTACAAGACCTCATTGATGACTTTAGAATCAACTGCGGAAAATAGAGTGTACATATTTTATAATTACGATAGCTTTTTTATTTACAATACACCACTGCTTCTAAGTAAATAATGCAAATAAAATATAGTACATAGTGATGTTTACAAGTATTCAATGTTGATGAGGCAAACATTGAATAATTTCTAAACAAAGCAAGCGAACAAATCTCTGACTAAATCATGAACATGACGATTCAGCAGCATGCGGCAGTATTGCTGTGCTATCCTAGTCAAATCCCTTGAGTTCCGCAAATACAAAGCGATATTCATATAATTATCTCCGCTATCATTAATCAGGGGGTAATTAGTTGGCCCTGCAATTAACTGCGCTGCCTAATTTGCGATTAACGAAATTATTGTCTATCTATCTGCAGATCAAACTAATTAACGCTACCAGCAAACGCAAGTAATTAATTGTGCGCAATCATAGAAAAGCATGTTTCCAGCATCATCATTCTTTATTATGTACGGCATCAACGTATCTATTCCTTTTTTACGTTTAATAAAAGACACTACATATTACACATTTCAGTAGAATTATTAATTTTGTTATTTCACTCGAAATCAAAATGGACAGTAGGCGTATACAAGTGACCAATGAAACTGTTTAGGTATGGGGATTTCGAGAACTATAAGACATACGAAGTCGCTTAAATTAGACAAAAATTTCCTCACATGGTGATCATTTTATAAAGAGTAACACCAAAACCGACCACCGCCATTATTTTCTTTATTATTATAGTTTCAAAAAAAATACTATAGAATAAAGTTCTAGGAGACAAAGGGGACGACATCCTATCAGGGAAGAAAATATTTTTTTTCTTCAAACGTCATAAAAGTGACATCTTCTGTGACGTGATTGACAAGGTTGAAGTTTAATTTCAACGCCGGCGTAATATAATTTTTTATTCTAGCCGCCGTTTAATTTCTTCGCCGCCGTATGTAGAATCAGCCAATAAGAAGTTACTTGTACAATAGAAATCTGTAATATCGCCTGTCACTATAGAAACTAGATAACCTAAGAATAAAGTTACTAAAAATTATGAATAACTGACAGGTAACCTACATATTAAACGTCAAATAGTAGTTTAAGAAAAAATAGAATGTGTTATTCAGAGTAAAAGTGTCTTTGTGTGCCTCGCATGCAATTGTCCGACTCGCTTCGCTCGTCGTGCAAACTTCCATGCTCGCCACACAAAGTATCACTTTTACTCTTAATAACACCATATACTATTAATACAGTGGTTCTCATGTTACAACATAAAGTTATATTTTTTCAAATGGTTTTATATATTTTTTATGTCTATTCGATAAGCAAATTTTCTGAATTCAACACCTCATTTTGAATACATTTTTTATTGATAGTGAGGAAGACAATAATTCGATTCGTCGTTACGATTCTTTTCCTAATTGTCTTCAATCGGTAAAATGTTCTTACCATTCTTAATACATAACACAAGATAACCAAAGAAACTGTTTAAGCATGGGGATCTCGAGAACTACAAAAGATAAAAAGTCGGTTAAATTAGATATGTAAAAGTTGACTGTTGACTCATGTCATTTTATACATGATTTTGTTGTTTCCAAAAAATGCATAGGTGACTAAGATACAAACAAAAATGTACATTTTTGTTTTTTGCTTATAACTTTTTTATTTGAATTTAAAATATATTTTAACTTGCACATTATTCAGGCACTTTTTAACGACGAATTCACTGCAGTACTCAAAATATTTATTTCTCATACCCTTCTCGAGAATTGACACTAACTTTCAATTTTCATATGGGCCTCAAACTAGGCTGTGAAATAAAACAGATATACCAATTATATTTTTTTTAAATTTGCGCTATATGATATTAAAATAAAAGTTAATGATCGCTACAACAGGTTTTTTTTTTGGTTAACGCAAATTTTGTTCAAAATATCGGTTACCGATTTTAATTAACCGGTTTTTACTTATTTGTTAAACGTAGTAACCAGTGAAACCAACCTAATCAATAAACATTTTCTAATGCCTGATCGTGCAAAAAATAAGTACATCTATGAGTTCATATATTTTGTAGTGAAAATCCCTTGCACGCCACTGGCTAACACCCCCTCCCCGTCTACCGGTGCATGTTTAAAAATGCAGTACGCCCTGTAATGAAGTTTGCATTCACCCAATTAAAAATATTGCCAACGATGAGTTTATTTTCACCAGAACAAATTGTTTATCAAAAAAATGAAAAAACGGTAAAAACGACACAAAAACCCGTTTGCTCTTCAGTATAGGTACACACAATGTCATATATAATGAAAGCTAAATAATTAATTAACTTTGTGCCATACAAAAAACTGAATTATTTATTTATTAGTTCAAACTTTTTGATGTTTTTTTGTTTGCTCCACTGATTTCATAATTGCGAATATATTTGAAGTTTTTATTGACATTTGTTTTATAATTTATTCGCAGGTTTTATATATTTCAAACCTCTTTAAATTTTCATGTATTTGCTGCATTTTATGATATTTTTATTATTTGATTCTACGCTAGTCGTACATAATTTATTTTTATTGATAGCAATAAAGGGGAATATTTTATTTTACAATTATTGCTAACTTTTTTATGTGAGTACACCTCAACGATAAAATATTTTTAAATAGATATGCCTACTATATTTTGATTATATTTCTATATAAATAAAGCCCTCATATCTTTATTGCAATATTTGATTTACAAATATAAATATTTTCGCACCACCGAACTTATTTCCATAGCCGCGTTAGTCGTAAGTTTCGGATAACATTTATTATTTGGTAAGCATTGTCAACGAAAGTTGGGTAATTATGAAAATCATTCTAATTTCATATACATTATAAAAAGTTGCAAATAAATGAATGAATGAAGTTTAATACTGCTGGAGGCGCAAAAAATATAATAAGCAATTCTGAATGTAAATATAAGTACATAATCCAACTACTCTTGTACGGTAACACGTACTTCGGCTCCGCAAACTCTGTCTCAGTTCATACCTTCTCGAGGTAAAATGTACTTACATTGTTTGCAGCTTAAATAACTACTTATTAAGTAACAAGAAATGTAAATATGTCTTTATTTCCGAGGAAGTTTTAATAAGTTAAGATGTATGTATATTTTTTTTACTTATTATATTTTTCAAGCTACTGAAAAATAAGGCTTACATATTTAAAAATACGGCCCGTTTAATATCTGTGATTAATATTACTTATGTTTGTTTTTATGTTACTGTATATATTATTAAGTTCTGTCACCAAGGAAAAAATATAAAATCGGTAATAATATTCATAATCGTATATATGCGATAAAATTTCTAGATATCAAAATTTATAAACGATTATGAATATTATAGTCCGAGTTTTGACAACCATTGGCAAGATTTTGCTGCCTAGTCATTTAACATATCTCTCATTTTCATATCGTCAATTTTTTTTCACAAATTTCCCTGAACTCACAATTTTTAACAACTATATTTTCTAAATTTAGATTAGGGTTAGAAGTAGCAAGAATTTTAAATGAGGTAGATGTGTGAGAGAGAAAGGTGTAATATTGTGACGTAAATTTAAGGGCACTAAAAATTCGAATAACTTATTTTAAACTTGGTAGTTCCTATCATACAGAATAAAAGTCTGAATTGACTATAAGTTACAATAACAATACCTCCCTTATTTATTGTTTTTAGTTTTTGTTGTGAGACAACTTCCCCATGTATATAATAGTGGTAGAGTAAACAGTTCTTGCTCTAGCCGAAGTGTGACATTTTGGCAAGCAGCCCTTGTAAGGGAAACACTAGCGGGTTGTTGAAAGGTTGGTCTTGTAGCGCTGTGGAGAGTAGCAACCTGTAATCCCATCTTGTGTTTGCCTAATTTAGCGAATTACCGCTGTATAATTTCATTTCATTCTCAATTATACACACGCGGCAGCGATCGCAGTGTGTTTGAACATCAGGGATATTTAGCGCTCGTGTGGGTAATTGCTAGGTTGGTAGGATTGCAGCACCACTGACTTGGCTAATCTGGATCAGTCAAGAAAATAAACAAATGTTAAAGAAAACTATGTCGAAAGTATCATTTGTTCTATTAGTTAGTCACACATCTATTTCACATTTTTTAAAACTAAAACTAAATTGTACCAATATTCTACCTTCTTTTTTTATTTGCTTGTAAGGAGTAAAGGAAGTATTGTAATAGCAAAGAATCCGGGAATATTTTGCCATTACTATTTTTTATATCCGAAAATTTAAAAAAAAAATGACTAAAATCCCTCTCCCCATTTTCACTCACCCAAATACTGCTCAAAAACTCGGCATTATTCTAAAAAAAATCTCGAACTGCATATATGACAATATTGTAGTGTCTCATTTTTGCTTGTCCTCCAGTATAAAAGTAAGGTTAATGGTTTACACATATTGTATATGATATACCGGCACTACGATCGTTTTAATTAATGATGGAAGCGCAACACTGGAATAATAATGGGAAGCTATAACTTAACAATCTTCCTGATACATATATTTATTATATTTCACTCGCGCAAATGTTTCAAATGTTCGTTTACGTGATTATAACCTTAACTGCATGAATGCCTAAATTTGTTCTCTTCGTGTTGGTCGTAGAAAAAGTATACTGTATAACTTTTTTCTACAACTATAAAAAATGTTAACATTTTTATTCTAATAACAATGAATAAAGTCGGCGATTTTTTCACAATTTTTAGGTTATATTTGGACATCGTGCGTGAAATATCTGGGAAAAGGTTTTTTTTTATCATTTTGGAAAACGATTTTTTACGATGTTGGAAAACATTATTTCATTTAATTTATATAGTTTTTAAAAATTATTATAATAAATGATACAAATTAGTTGTAGAAAAAATATTGTTTGTATTTTGTTGGCGAAATGTTTTTAGTGCGTTCGATTGACTTTTTTGAGCATGCCTCACTTAATTTAAATTAAAAAAAAATATATTTCATTCTGATACGATAATATTATTTTAAAATTATGTTAGGAAACCCGATTTTTCAAATTGAAATAACAATATATCAGTATGGCTTATTATCCATTATTGGTTTATTTTGCTACTTTTAGAACACGAAAAATAATTATTTTTCTGTATGTCTGCATTAAAATTGAAGTGAAATACTCGATCCAGATTCACAAGCTCTACACCCGCGAACTGTCCATCTCCCATCTCTGTCTGTTTACCGCTCTCTCTCGCTAGGCTTCATAATCCGTCCGCTAATTAACCGGTAACGGTAAAATCAACACCGGTTTCGAACTTACTAATTGGCGCTGTGGCAATTAACGTATTACATTCCGTGCGGCGAGAGCGGGGATGCGGAGGCCCCCTCTTCAAAACACTTCACGCACGCCACTGGCAAGTAATGAGGAATACATGAAAAGATTCTATGGTGGGTGAAAATAGTAGTGGTGTTATGATGAGCACTCTTGTAGTCGTGTGACTTTCGCATATTGTAAAATGTTAAATATTTATAGAGAAATTTGAAAATTAAAAAGGGGGCATGTCCATGTGACTGCCTGTGACGTAGTAACCCGAACGGATTACGGAGTCTAAGTTCTCTGAAATTATACCACCTCTACTTCTGTCTAGTTTCTATCTCACACATCATATTAGTTATGTTTCTGTCAGCTTTCGTTCAGATAATTTAAGTTATTTCTCATAAGTAATATAATAAGAGCCATGAATTTATTGGAAAAATTTACTAATAGTTGTTGCTTAGTTACAGACAAACGAGTGTTAAAAATGACATTTAGATCACGACAGCGAAGCTGGAGTGATTTAAGAGTCATTTTTGATACGAGTTGTTACTTCGCAGGAATTATGAGTAAATTTTTCTAATTAAATTCATGGCTCGAATTATATTTACTTGATTATTTAACGAATGACAACACTTCAAATGTAAAATTTTTGATATCAAGAAAATGTAACCATTTTATGAAATTTCTTTACTAAAAAACTACCTACGGTCATCAAATGAATCATTCTGATTGGGTGAAAATGACGAGTGTGAAATGATCCTTTAAATAAGTGTTTAATATATTTATTTGAAGATTAATATACAAGGTATAAAAATGAAAATATCTTGGAAACTACAACGTTTATCAAGTATTTATAAAAAATGTTAATAGGTCAAAAATATCGATAAAATATCTTCAAGACTCCCCCATATGAGACGCTTCTGGTTGAGATACAGAAACAAAAAAAGTATAAATATGCTATTAAATAAATAGTACTCTTATATCAAGTTTCAAAAGTTTAGTACAACTAGTACCAGAGATATTAATAGGAATGTGTCTGATGAGGTGCACATTCAAATGATTGTAACTCTGTAACGAAAAGTTTCCGGAAAAACTTTCATATAACATTTTTTCCTTAAAAGGACTCCCCGAATATATGGTTTCATTTTGGCACACTCTAGCTGAATCACCCTGTAGCCACAGAAGAATATGTTGATAAAAACATTCTAAAAATAGAAAATTTGAAAACTAGGAAACAATTGTAAATATCCTCGAACGTGCTTGATTGTTGCGATGACTTATGCTCACCTCCCACTCCTAATTGAGGGTGACACCCACTTCACTTCAATATTTGCTCCCGCCGACGATGTAAAGATGTCTTTCTCTTCGCCGGTTCTTTCTCCGTCTCAGGAGAAATGACGAGAATGCTTCATTCCAAGCGGAAAATCTTTTCATTAGTGCCGAGTCAACCGACAGAATTTACATTGCGCGGCAGACCTCAAAATGTTCACCTATACAACGCAGCAGTTGCCAAACTGTTAACATAAAATGTATCTAATATGGCTTATTATCCATGACTGGGTGTACCAATCTGATTTATCACAGATAACGGTAATATATTTATACTGTAAAAAAAATGTTCACCTATACATCGCAGTAGTTGCCAAACTGTTAACATTAAGTGTATCTAATATGGCTTAGTACTTATTACTGGGTGTATCAATCTGATTTATCACATATGTCGGTAATTATACATTTACACTGTAAAGAACGTCACGTCCCGGACACTCTAGATAGAGTGGAAAGTGCACTATACTGCTGCTTTTATGTGAAAAAGATGATAAAACATTTTATTCAAAAGTGAACCTTAGTACAGACCAAATAGATATTAATTTGGAATAACTTTTTTCTGACTTCTTTTAGTAGGTACCAAATTATTTGCCCCAAATAAAAATTCTCGATCTTTTTTTCTTAAAAAATGTGATTTTCAAATTTTTAATCACAGTAGGTCATGTTAACCACTAATACCCAGTTTCATAAAAAAGATTAGGCACTAATCCAGATTAGTTATACCTAACTCCAGTCCCAATTCATAAAAAGAATTAAGTATATTATGGTTTATTCTTGAATTAATTTAAGAATTTTCAATTTATGATTTAGATTTTAAAATATAAACACCATGAACCATTTATAAATTTAAAATTTAAGTTTGGAATATAACCAATTTTTATTTTCTAAATTCTAAATTCCAAATCCATTTAATCACAAGAAAGCATTGAACTGACATTTATAGTTTAAGTTATATTAAATATCAAATGACAGTTTGTGAGTGTTATTTTGAATTTATGGAAAAATAAAATATTTTTTTCTTCAAACGTCATAAAAGTGACATCTTCTATGACGTGATTGACAAGGTTGAAGTTTAATTTCTATGCCTCCGTAATATAATTTTTTATTCTAGCCGCCGTATGTAGAATCAGCCAATAAAAATTAACTTGTACAATAGAAATCTGTAATATCGCCCTAAATGTCACTATAAAAACTAGATAACCTAAGAATAAAGTTACTAAAAATTATGAATAACTGACAGGTAACATATTAAACGTCAAATAGTAATTAATTTTTAAAATTTCTACGTTTGAAGAAAAAATAGAATGTGTTATTCAGAGTAAAAGTGCTGTGTGTGCCTCGCATGCAATTGTCCGACTCGCTTCGCTCGTCGTGCAAACTTCCAGTTAAACATCAAAACTAAATATAATATCACGTAATACCTTCTGATTGGATAGAAGAAAAAATTAACATTTTAAATTAAAATTTCTAAATTAAAATAAATAAATTAAATCCATCATAAACCAGCCTTTACTGTAAAAAAACAACTGCAAATTTTACCTTATGTAAAAATGTTACAAAATATTCCCAAAAAATGATACTTAAACTTCTAATTCCCTAGTTTTAACGAAAAGCTGATTAAAAGATTAAACCGTGTAATTGAAGTCAGAAACTTAAGTATGAAGTTTTATAAAGGTATAATTAATCTAATTCCGTTTCCGCGTTTGTACATTCTTCTGGACGAACAGACCGACAGACATTACAATTAAAAACAGATATTTATAAAGGTCAATGAAAAAGTTAATAATGTTAATATTAATGTGTATTAATGTAAGCAAATATTGAATTTGGGAATAGTATTTACAGAGTGAAATTCACTTACCACTTAAAGTGATTGTGAGAAGTACTCGTGCCCAGAGTACCCTATTTGTACCGCCTTGCTAACTGCTGATCGTAGTCTGTTTGTTTTATTCCAATTGTTTTGTGCGCGATACATCCCTATGAAAAATTGGCCTATTCCCTAGAGCCGGCATTTGTTTCTGACGATTGACGATTGTTTGAATAGGACTTACCCTTCTTTTACACTAATTAGTAACTAGGAATAATGAACGTTATTGATTGAAAGGGTTGAAATTTAATTATTGGCCCCTTCTGGCAAATGATAATCAATTTTTTTAATCAATCCTGTTCAATTAATACTCATTTGTACCTAAAGCCCGCTTTACAATTTACACTGAACGGGATATTCAACAAGATAAAGGACACAATACATAAAAGTCACGAAAAAATACATCGATACTAATAAATAAAAAAAAATGATGTGGACACCACATGACTTCCTTGTACGCTAAATTATAAACATTTTTTGCTGTTTTTGAGTTATGCGAAAAGTTAGAAAAACACTAGGAACAAAGTGCCCTTATGGCACTGCCGATTGTAATAAAAAAAAGGGAGATGCACAACTAGATGCTATAGCAGTCCCATCTACAAAATTTAATTGTTTTTGAGTTATGCGAGATACGTACATACGTAAAATGAATTCAGGAATAGTCAAAATGGATATTTCCGTTGAAATCTTAAAACCAAATTTTTTCGCGATTATAATACTTCCTTTACTTCATACAACCGTACAAGGAAGTAATAACATCCCTGGTTTATTCACTAGTTTCCAGATTTTAGAAACTGAAGACGTTATTAATAAATATTATTTCATAAAAATTTCTTTTCAATGATAATAAACATGAAAGTACATATATTGTTTTAATTGTTATTTCTTGAGGTTACATTTCTGAGGTCGTAATTTTGAATAATTCTAATAATCATCCGAAATATAAACTATGGAATATTTTATATCTTCAATTGTAATGTTCAAATATGTAAAGATACGAAATAAACACGATAAATATTATGAGCACGCTGTTACACTACTGATTTAGCAAAGAAACTGGTTTGTTTTGCAGTGCCGAGTTATGCATCGATATAAGCTATCTTGCTATACGGTATGACACTGTGATAAACACAGTGCTGTGCTGCTAGCATTATTCGCCCTTCTTAGTGTTGCTAGATGTATTTTTATAATCTTTTACACAAAATAAGAGAACTATATACAATTTTTCATGATAAAATTAATTGTTATATGCAATTATAAATAAATTAATAAATATATTTATATATCGAGAAATTTTGGGGGTGCTGCAGTTCCACAGTGCCAATAGACGAGTCGCCCCTGGAAATAATATTACCGTACAGACAGTTATAACTTAGTTTACCAGATTACTTTTGTATATACGTAAACAAACCAATAATAGTTGTTAACATACCTAGAATTGTTATGAATCTCATAACATCCGCAAGATGTAAGTTCAAACTTGCCTTGGGTATGGAATTAATTAATAATAATAATATCTGCGATAAAGCATATCTGACACACCCAGTAATGGGTAATAATCCGTCAATTATTTATATGTACATATGTAGTGAAAGCGACGCTTACTACAAATTCTGTTAGAATTTTTTCACCGACAACATTGTCATTTCATTGGTCCACTTTCATTTGCTAAATTGAGTAGACGGGTACTGTCTACCCTTAGGCTATTTGCATCTCTTTTCGGCTCACTGGGAAGCTGATGAGGGCGTCTTTGTCTGGCTTCGTTTGTGACTATTTTAAATATTTAAATGTCTTTTCGAATTCTGTTTGTTTACACTATATTGAGTTGTGCAGTTTTTGCTCCCTTGAGAATGTTATGTTAATTTTTAATTTTGTAATTGGATATGTCTTCTTGTTTTCCTTCTTTTATTTGTTTACAAATGATTTCTTTGTTTAATAATTTTTATTGATATTGGAAATGAAAAATGAATTAGTTCGACAATGTAAATTGTAATGCTTGTGTTTGTGTCATAATACGTATTATACTACATCAAGTTTAGTGTGCCTCAATGTTTAGGAAACTGACGAGTTCATTGGTTATATAGGATGTTTATTTTAAGTGATACACTATGGCTATCTCAAGAACTATAAGAGATTGAGTTAATAAAATCAATACAATAATGCGACATGGTACTGTATTATGATCGTTTTTCTCTGTTACATATTGTCGTTATCGTTAAATTCTTCTTGAAAGCAAGTCCATCAGGAGAAATCTTCTCTTTTCACTGTTTAATTTCTGCCACTGACTAAACAATAAAAGATTTGATATCAGAATCCCCTGTTTATTACCGGTCATGTGAATTTCTATTGGCTGATATTTAATATGTAATTGTGGCTGTACTAATGGGTTATAGGTGTTTAGTTTCCGAGATCCCAATGGTGGCCGATGAAATCTTGACACACTGTAAATCCATCAATTCCTGTAATAAAATATTTGATTTAAAGTTGAATTAGTGACTTTAAAACACTGTTCGCTTTTGAAAGGAACTGTCATAAGTAGCAATACTATACCTACATAGTTGTAATTAAATGATCGATTAATCAAAATAATAGATATATCGATCAAACAAATACAGGGTTGCATAGATTTAAATCACTTGTTCTGCAATTGTTATTTAACAGTCCAGATTTACGAAAATTGAGGGAAAAATGTGTGGGTAATGTTACCATGTGGCAATACTTTCAAGAACTACTAAAACTGTTTTCTTTTCATAATAAGTGCTATTTTATGAAACATGTCTTTGAAATTATACAACACATTAAAAAAATCTGATTTAAATAAAAAAATCCAGTTTAAATCAAAATAATCAGATTTTTATGCAATCCTGATTAAATTTTTGATTAATTGATTATTTTTTCCAACCCTACTATATAGTACAATAGGTCTGGTACTGATTGCACAAAAAAAATGGTCACTCTAGTCACGTGACTATCACTTGCTATAGGGCACAAGTGCGCTGCTGTCGTTTAACTTTTCTGCAAGATCTTGCAAAACGATAGCAATCACCCTATAAATAATCTTAGACATTTTTCTCGTTTATAAGTTTCAAATATTTAACTTTAATACATTCTAATTTACTCTAACTTCAAAACATTCTAATTTACTCTAATTTCCAGGCACGCAACCAGGCACATGCACAATCTGCAAATCCTCCCTGGGCCCCCACCTCCACTCTCGCCCTCTGTTGCCCGTACAAGGCCCTCTGTACGGCCTCCGAGAAGAAGAGATCCCGCCGAACGGTCGCGTCTGCAACACATGTCGCTGCAAGTCCGTGCGCAGTCGGTACACGTACTGCCCTCTACCGACCTGTCCGAACGCGCGCTCTCGCGTCAAACGCCTGCGCTCTCTACCCAGTCCTTGGGCTGAGATACCTGTGGAGTTAAAGGAGCCTATAGTGCAGGACTTTCAGATACCCAATGGGTGTAATAAGAGCTGTACAGCTTGCTATAATAGGATACAGAGGAGGTTGGCTTGTTCGGATGAGTGGGCTGATCATGAGGTAAGTTTGCAGCATCATTTCATCCTTTCATGTGTTGATTGTTACTAACAACATTTCATGTATTTATCAATCATGATTGTACTACATTTACATTATTGTCAATGATTTTGTACTATGTGGATACCAACACTAAAAATTGATCTTTTGAAGCATTGTCTTTGTCTGAAGTGTAGAAATATCAACAGGCGTATTTCATTTCACAGTTTGACTGGATCACTTTATCCCCTCTACTGAACAAACTGATTCTAACGAAGATCCTAAGTAATCAATACCATGTAGATCAATTGGTTTAGTTCAGATTCAGATCTTGCGTGACTTCGCTGTGTTTTTAAATATTAAAAAAAAAAAATAGAGAAATTACAAATCATAGATTATCTGTAATATTGTTCTGTACTATAGATGCGAAACTGCAATGATATCAGTAGAGACTGCTTTCAGCGCCACTCGGTGTTTGCTCCCCAAACTAACTGATATATAGGCAACCGAGCAATACATGTTATAGTCAACCATTTTTGCCTTCAAGTAATTTATTATAAGTACTTAGTTAGATACTAGGTTACGCAACAGTCCATCATAATGTATGTTCCATAGGCCTAGACCTAATATGGAGCCCTGTGGAACCCCGCATGAGTACGTTCTTTGGTTATACTTCTGCCCACATTATTTCCAGTATCTTACGAATATATAGCTTGAAATAAATTTTATAATTTACCGGTTAAAGGTTACTTTAAAATAAGCGGGTAATATTGGTATTAAGATAAGTATAAAATCATTGACTATTACTGTCTCGAGAACTGTCAGAAATAAAGAGTTGGTTAAATTAGCAAACAATTTCTGTCAAGAGACTGTTTTTATGAACTAAATAGAAACTTTTTACGGCAAGTAGTTCTCAAAATATGTGGCCATTTTTTATTTTTAATGGCAATTATACGGCAAGTTACAGCTAAGATGCAATATTTTCTAATCTGTCATCACTTCATCAGTCATTCTAATGGATACGGTACTAAATAATAACAACAGTAGTGTGTTATAGTTTCTTTAGTTTAATCTACAACTCTTTCTGTATGTTTTTCCATTATTATATTTGTATATAGTACGGTCAGTTTTGACAATTATTTATTTCGGATATCACATGGTTTCACCCGCCTAGATGATGTCATCAATCTTCCTTTTCACCTTTGCGATTTGAATCACATGGTTACGATTAATGATTTAAGGGCCAACTCAGGGAAACTGACTTTAGTCACTAAAGCAATATATACTTTCCTCTATAATATTTATAATTGATGATAATAAAAACGTTAAATGAACAATGATTGTGTTCTTAAAATAATACTACTAATAAACATAAAATAAATATAAACAAATAAAACTAAATACGGTAATAATTTACACAATTAAACAAATTTATTAACATTATTAAGTTGACAACATATAAAAAAAGTATTTTAATATTAAGAGTTATTAATTTCAATTCTAAGATTTATCATTACGCCACTAATAACGAATAAAATCATTTTCGCGTTATAGATTGACATAAACACATCATTCATTATTATTCATTTTTGATTAATCATTCTTCCATTCCATTTCTCATTACATTTTGCTTGCGTCATCTATATAAATTCTATCGTACTCAATTCGTCAATTCTATCCAAAGTATGCTTTTGACTGGCTACTTCTTTGTAGATTACAAAATCAACTGAAAAAATATTTTCGTATGTTAAAAATTACATCAATTTTTTGGATTTATAGAATTGGAATTGTGAATCTGACCCTGCCTCAAAATGTGGATTGGAAGACCTTTATTTGGAAAATAACCCTTGTAAATTTTGCCAAAACGAAGATCCTTATTTCGACGTAGAATCTATTTGCAAAATCCTTGAAGAATTACCTGATGATCTACTATTTATAAGGCTGGTTTATACAACTTTTCATAAAGAATAAAAAAAAAACTTAATTTAAATGTTATAAATGGGGTTTTCCATCATTTCATCTTTTTTTTTTATCGAGTGTTCATTTTGAATGGGCCACGATTGCTATCTCGAGGTCTATAAGAGCTACGAGGTCGGTTAAATTAGCAAACAATTTCTATTTTGTATGATATGGGACCTAATTTTCATATTTTAAATGGAACATCCCAAATATCTACATAAAATTACAAATTCAATGACATGCTTGAAATTAATTTTTAGTTAAAAATGAAAACCCCTATATTGGCATTTAAGTTTGTATACGTTTTCCTGAAAATAGCGGTTGTCATTAATAAATAGAAAACAAACTTCAAATTCTACGGTCTTTTAACTACATTTCTATACATATTTAATTTTCGATTTTTTTTATAAATATTTTACATTTTCTAATAATTTTTACATCATTACACTCTATTTAACTGAAATTTTAATTTGTAATATAAATTTCTTTAAAATACATCCTCTTGGAAAACACTATTGATAAAATCTTTATTCTTTATGAAAAGTTACATGAATTAAGCTTAATTCCCTCATGAAGAAAAAATTCTAAATTACTAACAATTCAAAAGAAGATTCTAAATATACTAAAATGTAGAAGATTGAAAATTGGTAAAACGGATTTAAAATTGTTTCCAGATAGGTATTTGACCTAACATATCATCCCTATCATTAAACCCCGAATAAAAGCTAAAGAAACTGTGTATTCCAGATAAACCGTTTGAAGATGCTTCTAACGGAGATGGGAGCGGTATGGCCTTCGATTGGCGAACGCCTGGGTCGCTGCGGTCCTCAAGTCAAAGCCTTCTACTGCACCAACCGCAAGCGCTTCGGTCTGGAGTCCTGTCTGGGTGACAGCAAACCCATCCTCTCCGACGACGACGAATCCGGGAGTTCGACGTCTTCGTGCGAGGAGCAACCTCTGCGAGACCGCCACTCCAGCGACACCGCCAGCGCTGAGAGCCCCCCTGCACAACCGGAACAACCTCAGGGCCCCACACGCAAGGAGGACTACGATTCCAGCGCGACCGAAACCGCGGACGAGGGACAAACGCCAGATCATTATCAAGGAAGCGCGACGATAACTGTTGTTAATAGTGATGGACAGCCCAGACAAGGAAATTCGTCGCCAATGACTGTCAAGGATTTAATGTCTAATGTGATTGAACTACAACTAATGAAGAATTCAGGGGCGGTAGCTCAGCCTCATACTCCGGCAAGTGGAATGACACCTACTATCTCTTCTATTTTAAATATAGACTCTCCTGATGTGACCATAATCAGAGAGTATAACCTCAACAATCAACCTACTAGTAATAATCAAAACGATTTGAACCTAGCAAGGTTGGTAACCCCGCTTATAGCGGCAACTATAACTCCAGTACCGGCTCCAGGACCTCCCGAACAACCTCAGCAGCGGGAGGAACTAGTTGTGCTTCAAGTAGATGGAAGAGATTCCGAACCGATGACACTAGATCTTAGCTTGAAGAAACCTAGAGACCCTGTACCTCCTCCTGCTCATGCTAAACATCCCATGTCTATACACAGAACTGAACCTTACATACAATACCACCACGGGAGGAAATCCCCTGCTGTGTACGTCTCCACAGTCGCTAGAACGCAACCCAAACTTCCTAGCCCCAAACCCGCCAACCCCAAAGCTGGATCTATTACTCTGGGCACTCCTGTGATCAGTCAACAGCACCAACAGCAAAGATATGATGGGTTGTTGAGACAAATGCCACAGGATGCTAAAATGGGGTCTATTACGCAAGGCACACCCATTCATGTACCTGCCCATTTGCAAGAGAAAAGAATGTACGAGTATTACAAACGCCAACCTCAACAAGGCAACGCTTATCCTACTCAGTACAGATCTCCTGCTTATGCTGTTGAACAACAGTTGAGTTCTAAACAAATCATAATGAATGATTACATAACGTCTCAACAAATGCACGGGCCAAGAAGGGTGGAAAAGCCAACTTCCCAACCGACTTACTACATCGCGGGAAGTCCGCATAGAACACCGCCACCACAACCACAACGCCAGGGCGTCATCCAGCGTCACACGCGGCCCCAGCAACCGCACTACCCTCCAGGCCATGAAGCTTTAAGTTCGCTCGTCGACGTCGCTGTCCAACAACCCAGCCTACCGGTCCCAGCCGCGCCTCACGAAGGCCTCGGCAAGACCATCGTCGACCACCTCTCAGAGCCGCACCACCGGTTCCATCTCGCCCAAATGCAACAAATCAGACACCAGCAACGGTTCGTGGAGGAGAGAAGGGCACAGATGGCGTACAGGGAACACCAAGCTCAACAACAAGCCGCTAGCAAACAACACCAGCAAGCACAACAACAACCGCCCAGGGGAGGGGACTCGTCCACCATGACAGCGGCCAGTCTCATCGACGCCATCATCACGCATCAGATCAACCAGCCGACTGAAACCGGGGGACGGGAAGTGGTAGCTAATAGTCGAGAACCACCTCGACCGAGCGACAGATTGTTCTCAGGCTTTCATAGAGATCCCACACAAAACCAAGGCCAGCCTGAGAACAACGGCGACCGCTCACCTAGCGTTATAAGCGTAGACTTGGATGCTGAACCTCAAAACAAGTCCATGACCGTGAAAGAAATCACAGATTCTGTTATCAACATGGATTTCAGACAGCCGGGGACTTATTACCACCAAGAAAACATAGCAGAACAATGGAAGAGGAGGTTACAAAAAGAAGAGAAACCTAGAAGTGGAACGCCACAAACGGATGAACGACAAATCATCCGAATAGCGCAACCACAACAAAAATACCAGCCCGTCAGCCCCCCGGAAAACAACCACTGGCCAGACGGCCACGGGCACGACTACCGCAAGTTCGGGCCTCCTCAAAGCCATATCTCCGCGCTGGACTACGTGAAGCACCGCATCGTGGAAGTGATGCGAACGGAGGACGACAAGCGAGACGAGAAGGAAGCCCCGCACGGTGAGAAGGAGCGCAGCGACAGCCCCGGCCCGATGGTCATCGACGAAGACAAGCACGAGGCGGAGTTCCAGCAGCAACCCAGCAACTTCGCGTACGCGTACAGCGTGAGTGCGCTGAACGTTCCGCACGGGGTGGGCCAGATCAGCGTGTCCAAGTCGGAGACGCCCTCGGCCGCAGACAACGCGAGAACCGTCGAGCCCAAACCCCTCATGAGTGCGCAGTACGAGCCCCTGTCCGACGAAGATTGATACAAAGTCTAATAGTGTTCTGTGTGGTGTAAGATTTCGAGCTCTGTTGTAAATACTTCATAACGAGAATGATTGGATCTAAGTGTAAGTGATTACTTGTAGGTAAACGTTTAATGGTAAATTTTAATGTTTTAACTCGGATATTTAGCGTAATTTTTGGTTATTTTATATTATCTGTTTTTGAGTACTGAATATTTTCAGCTATAGCACTTTTTTCCTAACCTAAAGCGATTTTATTCTATGATTTTATCATCTGCGTATATATTTTTAATTCAATGAACAATGAATCTTATAAATAAGCTTAAAATATAAATGTATATAAGCCCTGTCACCCAGTGTGTTAAACTGTACAACATTACAGATTAGATAGAAGTGTAACAAATACAGACGAGATAGGTTAGGCTCACAAATTTCAAGTCGATATAAAAACATAAAAAAATAGAAAAAAGATAAAAATAACCTTATTCATAAATAAAATGTGTTCTTTATTCAAGATTTCGACCCGCTTGGGTATAAGCTAAGTATTTCAAGCAACGTACAAGTCGCTGTTTATTTATGAATACGGGTAACGATTTGTTATTTTTATTTTATTCATATTTGATACTGTCGCCTCATTTTCGTCTAGTTTCATTTTAAACTGGATACTTTCACTATGCGTAAAGGATGTATAGTTCGAAATTTTAAAGGCTTTTTTTATATACAGATTTACATGCGACCGTAGCTGTTGTATTTAGTGTATAATTTAGGTTATGTTCGTGGTAAAAGGTGTACGAGAAAATTCAATGAATAAAATATATATTAAAAAATGTAATTATATGATATATTCTTAGTTTTACGATAGCAGATTAATTTCTTATCCTTTATGTGGTTAAAACTTGTATAAATAAACAAGCATCATACACTTACAAAGTTTTTTATTTTTTTGTGCACCTTTTTCACATAACCTACTCGTTTTTTTAGTTTTTATAATTTTACTTTCATGTTTTATTCATATTCGTCTAAATAAAACTCTAATGTCCGATTTTATAAAAGGCGATCTAATTTATTTTCATATTAAATAATTATAGACTTATAATAGCAATTATATTGTTGTGCAATATATCAAAGATTTGTTGATATATTTTGTATGAACTTAATATTGTTGACAAATACATACTATGAATTATTTTCTATGAAAATGAAGCTTATTTTTTCGTTTATAAAACGGATATACATTTATACTTATAGCTTGTTTCAAGTACAGTAATTGTTGATTAACAAATGATTGTATTTGAAATAAGCTACAACAGTCAATTAGCTGTGGGCGAATCGTATTTTTATTTCTTCGAACAAATGTCACAAGATCGTTTTTATTGTAAGCTATACTGTAAATATGTATTGTCAAATTAGTTTTTAAATAATATAAATCCATGCCGTCTTTATAATGTATCATAGTTCTGTAACGATGATATTAAAAGGTATATAATTATAAAATATTCACTTCTCTTAGGGCTACGACAATTCTCTTCGGTCCATTCTATACAAATCCATTTTTCTATAAATCATTACTTCATATTCTTTCATTTTTATTATTCATTTTCAAAAAAAACATTTATTGTTTTTGTTGAAATTAAAAGCAAATGCAATTTAGAATAGTTTATTTATTTAATCCCAAGTTTCCTGTTTTGAGGAAGATTTAAACGGTAAGGACGTAATTTGATTATACAATTGCATCAACAATGAGTTTTTTATTGAACTCCCTCAACAAGTAGTGCATCGCAAAAGCGGAAATCAAACATGGCGGCTTAGTTAGAGAGGGTAGAATGTATGTCTGAACTTAGTGGTGTATATTCAGCTTGTGTTAGATAGTTGCACATTAGTTGAGTGTTTAAAACGCACAGAAATGGCTGAGGGTACATATGAATATGAATGCATGCGTGCTGAATTATTAGGAATGCCTAGACCTGACGAAGAAGAGTTCCTAGCGAAACAGAGAGAAAGGTTAGAACACCAAGCGGAAGAGTTCGAAGGAACTGCAATAGAAGTGAGAAATATTTATGAAAAATTGTTTTATAATCTGTTTTTGATTTCGTTATGTGTTGTGTGTAAATGTTAAGTATTTGATTATACGTATTTACGCGCCAAATTATTACAGGAATTAGAAAATCAATCAGAAGATTTCCATAATGTTACTGGTGGTTTGGATGAATTAAATCATATTCTATCAGTGACCCAAAAGAAATTAAACAGATTTAAAGTAAGTATAAATGAAAAGTATTGATTTTCTTACTGATAAAATAGCACGCCGAAAAAACTCCCTAAAATATGAATCTTTCGCAGTCAGCTTGTGGAAGTCTATCAAATTTACTAAAAATTAGAGTTGGGCATAACGACAACGAATCAATAGAATCTCCTATGAAAGATTCCGAATCGGAAGAAAAATTAAACAACGACGAAAACAGCGACTCTGAACCAGTTTCCTCTTCCGTTACGCAAGTTCCCGTCCAAAATGGCGCACGTAAAAGCGACTTATCTAAAGCTCTTGATAAGCAAACGGATAAGCTGGACTCCCTGCTGGAAAAAGCAGAGAACGCTCATTACAACATGGCTCATCAATCGAAACAGATGAGATCATTCCTGAAATAAAGTTATATCAATCAGGCTTATAGCTTTTTGCCTTATTTCATGTTTTAGCGATTTTTATATCATATCTTATTGTGATTTGTAAAAATTGTTACATTTTTAGCAGTTTATAGTGTTGATGTTGTGAAATATTTTCGAATGTTAACTTTTTTGCAAAAAATATATAGTAGTGTGATTTATATACAAATGCCTACACATCGGCACGCTATGTCACAAGAGCTTCCAGTTGTAGTCGTGTTCTAGTTGTTGTTGTGAAATAAAAAATAAATCTCAACTTTACATATATCGTCATTTTTTGTAATACACGTGTACACAATTTATTTTAGATTAGTACAAGTACGGCATGTTCAATTTTGGTTTTTAAAATGTATTATTACTGTAGTGGTAACATTGCACTTCAAATGTTTTATTTAGGAATTTAGAAATCAAATTATTTTGACACTTACGATCGTTGTTACAAGTAAAATGAAATTCATATTTCAATTATTGTGTGCGTGTCGTGCAAAGGTTTTTAAAAAAGTAAGTGTACCGTGAGTGTGAGTATTGCTGTACAATCTATTTTGCGAAATAAAGTACGCATGCGCGAGTCGGATGCCGGTAGCACCTCAGCACGAATCCTTTACGAGGAAGCACTTTAGTCATCTAGAAACCGCCGAGCCAGTTGTGAAGTGTGTGTCAGTAACGTTTCTCATAACCTGTAACTAAGTCTTCGAGTAAGTGACGTACGAACGAACATTTTAACGACTACCAGATACTGTAATGGCGTTTTTGCGTCCTGTTCTTAAATGCAGTTTATCACGTAGATACGGAATTAGTTTTTGCAATTCCTTACAAAGCAGAATTAATGTGAATCATGTTGCGTTACTGTCAACTTCAAGTGCCCGTTCCCAGCAAAGGGACCCATTGGACATCACATTCGAAAATGCGAAAGCGGCCTTCAAAAGCAAGACTACATGGGAGCTCGTGCGAGCCTATGTCGTCTACCAAATATGTTCCTTCGAATTTATTGTGGAGAATAACATGAAGGTAAGACTTTTTCATTCACCTACATTTCAACTATTTGCAGTTTCGGCTGTACGTCACGTATGTTACGTCACCAGAATGTGCATATGTAATTTCTTTTTCACCACTTTGGAATTCCTTTTATTTCTATTTCTTTTTATATTTATTCCACATGTTATCGGTAAAACATATTCTAATACTTTTGCAAAAATCAAAATTTAAACTTATATTGTTATATTATAAAAACTTAATACGTTTAACCTTCAAACAAATTTTTTGTTTTAATATTTTTTGCTTGATTACAACAATGAAAATTGTGCAATGCAAAACAATTTGATTGCAATAATAATTTAAACTTTTATCATTGAATTGCAGTTGATATTTTTTGTCGTATGGATCGTAGTAATAAAACAAGACTGATCTATAAATAGATAGATCACTGTGTCTAGCAATAATTGTATCTAGGTTGAATTGGCTCTGTAGGTTGGTACGATTGTGCGCATATTCGAAAGGGTGGTATCGATTTTTCACCCCTCTTGTTCTAGGGTGCACCTGTCTTCTTCTGTGTGAACTGTGGGTATGAATATGTCATGTGCACACTGGCGTTATTATTTCAACCCACTTATTATTATAATTATAGATTGCATTGCATCCTCACCTGAATTGGGTGTGGTTGTAAAAATATAAAAGAAAAAAAACACATTAATATAACTCACATAGTTATATAAAAGGAATATTCAAAATTCTAAACATTTTTTATCATGAGGTTTTTGCAGAATTTTGAAGATTCTATTTTTAAAGATGATATACAATTTTACATTTGAATGGTTTTAAATTATCAAGGAATTACCTTGTATGTTATATACATGCAAAATTACTTTGCACAATTGATAAGATTTGAACCATGGTTGTTGTATTATTTAATTATCTTATACATTTATTACATTCTTATTAGCATCCTATAAGTGACTAAAATTCTTATTAGAAAATAATTTTAGACCTATTTATATTATTATTTTCATTAATGTATTTTATTTGTTCTAATAACATTTGATTTGATTGATTGATGTCATTAAATACATATTTACATTATCACTATATTTACTTAAAGTTTATAATTTATATGATTAATGTCACATTGTTTACTCATACATACTACTAACCAACTTCTGTGAATTTTTGTATACGTTTCAATTTGTTTTACTGTAACATCGAGGATTTTAAATCAGTCTACTAAATGTTGGGACAATCTAAACTGACATTTAATGATCTATGTAAGATTTTTGTTTACGAAGAAAAATTTATTGGGAAAAGCTATTTATTTTTATTAACCTATTTTTTGATCACAAACAACTTTTCCATTTATCATCAAATAATTGTCTCTAGACCTAAGAATTCAGTAGGTAGGATTATAGCTAAATAAAGTACTATTGAATGTTTCAGTTTAATTATTGAAGTATACAATAATATTAAAATTATCTATTGTTTACTTCAAGTAATTTTGAAATAAATAATGATAAATGAGCAATTAAAGTTTTACACGTAGAAGTAAATTACTAATGTATTTAAATTACCAAATAAAATGACTATATTCCAAAAGTACGTTGTCATATTTAACAATACCATATTTTTTACTACGAGATGCAAATGCGAAAGTTAAATTAACAAAAGCCGTATTTGTCATAGTTTTATATATATTTAATATGCATAAATAAGATGTTATTATTATGTTTTGAGGTACAATTTGTAAACAGTGAGCTTTTAATGGAATGATTTTTTTTCGCCTGATGTTTTTATTGCTTTAGAAGCAAAATGACAGCTGTTAATTTATGGTTATGAGGTTAGGACAACGAACTACAGAATCATAGGTTTCCAATTCGATTCCGATTGTGGGAGTTTCTTTTTTATAATGCTTTCTATTTTTAATGATAATACAAAATTTAGCTTAATGAAAAATAATAAAAATGAATCAAATTATAAACCATGCAATAAATAAATATAATAACTAGTAATTTGTCAACGGGATTAATGAAGAAATATTATTAACAATAGTATATTGTACAACATGCATGGAATAGTACTCATTTCATGAGTATGAAATGTACATTCCAAGCGAGTTGTACACTATACTTTTTCTACAACCACGATATTATTTCTTAATTCAGTTATGTTTTAACGAGTGTTTTAATAATAAAGGTGTTTTCATTTCACAACTAGCTACAAAACAAAAATTAAACAATTCGATTGTTGACAGAACCTTAACGTTCTCTATGGTTATCGTGGGAAATAAAAAGGTGTGTACAAAATGCTATGTATCAGTTGCAATTACAAATAAACAATGATGAAATATCTTAATGGTCATAGAAAATTGTATTTATTAAGTGCAGAATTACGAAAATAGTATATTGTGTACCAAGTGCAGAACAGCATTCATACCCATGCGAGAATAATTTTAGTATTTATAACTATTTTTTCTAAATTTGGATTAGCCCTGATATATGCTTTGTATATAGTTTGTTATTAATTGTCAATTATGACATCTGACAGTAGAGTTAGAAGTAGCAAGAATTTGGAATAGGGTAGATGTATGAGAGAGAAAGGTGACGTAGATGTTACGGGCGCTTAAAATTTATAAATGAATATATATTTTTTTAAACTTCTCTAGTTCCAATCATACAGAATTAAGGTCTGTGCTGGAACCACGCCATATTGACAATGACATTGTATTGACAAGTACAGAGCGATAATGTCTTATCAAAAATTTTAAATGTTGAAATAAACAATGACAATATTGTCTGGTAGCGATATCTTGACATTGACAGAAGCATTATAGGTAGGAGATTGGCGAGGAGATTGGTGCAGAAAGGGGAAATTGTCACTGTCAGTTTGGTGTGGTTCTACCACTGGATTGACTATAAGACAGGGTGGGCCTGATTTAAGTCATTTGATTTAAATTACGATTTAAATCAACTGATTTTTTTAATAAAAAAAATTAAATATGCAGTTATTTGCTACAAATCTGTTAATAACAACAAAAATATGTTCAGTACATAATAATATCCTAAAATTAAATGTTATTTTATCACTTTAATTGATATATAAAAAATAAGTATTTAAATGTGTCACAAAAAGTAAAAATTCTTTGTTACTTTTCCTAGTTTTCTTCAGATGCTATAATTTCCTCGATAATTTCCTAATTTGCTATTATGGTGGAGGTTCTCATTCCATAGGTCCGTGTTCTAACCATATTTTCCTAGAGTATTCAGTTTGTATTCCCACTCATGAACCAATTGTTTTCCCTATACATTTTTGCAAAATGAGCAGCGATGTTGAGGCACTTGTGTCAATATCCGTTAAGACGTGTTCCATTAGGTGCAATCTACTAACCTTGTGGAACCCCATGAGTATGTCAGGCGCATTCGCCACACATTCTGCGCGGTCAACGACCTTGCAGATGCTCTCACCTTGGCTACCCGGCACCCGGCTCAAACAGAGGAAAGTCCTCCACAGTCATAGCCGCCTTTACGTAATGCTCATGACTGCTGCACTTGTTTCTTGCACACAGGAATGTTGATTTGAAATTGAAATGAAGGTAGCGTTGCCATGGAGTTGTTTTATAGGGTTTTTATTGAGGATTTCAGTGTTGAGTTGGTTTTATGTGAGTTGTAGTTTTTATGCAGATTTCTATTTTCTAATTCGTGTAGAACAAGCTACGTCGTGGTTACAATCGGATGATGGGAATGTCGTCTAGACTGCATGGAATAATAATCAGGGAAATTAAATTGCAAATTTGATTATTTTTTCACACGAGTTAGTCTGCTAATAACGTAACTGTACAACGAATAGGATTGGAGGTTTTAACCTATGAAAACTTTTTTTCGAAAACTGTCATGACTCATGAAAAGTTAACTATAAGTATCAACACGTTGATTTGCGTCATTTAAAGAATGTCGGGAATCTCAACTTCCCACATCTCCCCCAGATTAACGTGCGGGAATTTTTGAAAAGAACACTCCTACTGCTAAAGAATTTATTAAAAAATATATTTACAATAAAAATATAATATCTTATGCATTCTTTTGGCTAATAATAATAAAAGAAAATAGTGAGTTATTAATAGTTATTTACATAACAAGCGTGGAAAGTGGTAAATAGCAAGCGTGTGTAGAGATTGAAGAACGAGGCGTGTAGCACCGAGTGATTTAATACACGAGCGCTGCTATGCACTTTCAAGCGAGTTACGTACACTATTTTTTAGACGACCACAAAATATTATAATAAAAACAAGGTGTATACAGAAGTGTCAATGTCAAATACAACTCAAAAGCATTGACGTTTGGGTTTGAGGTTAAGTATCACTAATTAACCGGAAACTGATTTGGAAGTCTAGTACGTATTATTTGAACAATTAATAAAACTATCAGTACAATTTGACTCTTTATTTTTGTTATTAATTCACTATCAATTTTAAAATCGTAGTTTTAAGCAAATTTTCATTAATTTTGTTACATTTCATTATAAAAGTTCCATCTATTGACTACTAATCGTTATATCCGGTTATATAACACACTAGTGTGTTATAACACACGCCGTGTGCTATGTTACATTTTCTGGTGTTAATTACAGTGTAAATATGGCTACTTTCATATGTGGTCGTCTGAAAATGAAATTTAATTTAGAAAAAGTAAATTCTAGCCTATATATAAATAAATAGTACGAGAAATGGTACAATGTCTTGTACCAAAAATTGCTAGGTTTTGATGAAGTTTCGTATGATACTAATGCGTTTGCCTGTAGAATATATTGGCTCTGATTCTTCGCATTTCTTTGAATATGTCAATTTGACAAGTAAAATTAACCATAAATTCTTTTACATTTAAAGTTTGCAATACTTACAATTTTACTTGTAGTAAGAGTAACACTAACTTTTTTATAACCACACTACATACAATAAAAACAAATAAACGTTAGAAACGCGTGAGATCACAACATTCATATATGCGCATGGTTACTATCAAATTGGCTGACAGATTGTATGAAAAATAGAACGTGTTCTGTTTTTTCAACACATTTACGATCGTATACAAAATTTCAACCAATTTGCTGTTTGATACTAGCCAATTTAAACTGTACCAAAAATTGTGCAAGATCTTGTACAATTTATAGGCTATTTTAAAACGGCCTTTAGTAATAAATAAAAATATTTGTAGAAAAAGAAAACTAATTATGATTTTACTATTTTCTTACAAAAAATATAGTACAAACCTCTTGCGTGACTTTTTTTCCCGAGTTCGTTCTATTGCAGAGCTTGCAAGCTCGCGTCACAAAATACTCATCCAGAAAAATGGCGTTCCCGGTCCCGCACTTGATATGTAATTAACTATTTCGATATCTATTTCACAATTTTTGTTTTGTTATATTATGGTTATACTCAAATGGATTGAGTTGACACCAACATAATATTTATATTTTACTAAGCAATACAAATACTTGGAACAATTTTTTGGATGAAAAGTTTTTTAAGATGACATTGCTTGAAACTGTGCCAATATTTGTGGGTGTGGCTGATCTATATATAAATTTTAAATAAAAAAATCTATTGTACTGAATCACCTTCAGATTTATATTTAAAACTTGTGTTTTGGGCGTCAATGGGCGTCACTTTATAAAACAAATAATATTTTAATATAGTCAACATTTTTAAGGAGTGAAGAGACGTCATAGACGTGAAAAAACATTACAAAATGAAATAAAACATGTAAAAATAACCGAGTGATGTTTATCTAGAAAAGCATTCGAATGAGTAATAGCCATTACATACGAATAGAATACTATACTTTATCCACAATTATAACATGAAAAATATATGTTTATTATAACCAAAAAGAAACAATGTTACTATAAGAAAGATACAGATGAATGATATTTCCAATTATTTTAAACTGGAAGTTAATATTTTTAATGACATGTCAATTTATTTAAAATAATTGAAGTGTATTTTTTTCAGTACACATTGGCTACGACTCTACTTGAATCGCCAATTATTTTAACTGTCAAATTATTTACAAAATCTATGTTGTTGTTACTATTGTTCGTATTCATGCTAATAGCTTTTCGAGGGGTGTTACAATTTTTATTTTTAGTTATTAAAATTTAAATCTATTATGCATTTGGAGAGAGCAGCAGATTTGGAATAAATTAATGCACATATAAACGTTGTACTTCGTGACATCATAGTCTAGTCACAAATATTGATGAAGTTTCTTCACTCCTTAAAATATCTAGACATGTTATGAGTATCATAACTGCCATAGATTCCGAGCTCGTAGGTGATTATAAAATATCTAAGGCCCGGGATGATTAATAATAACAATGGTTTTTAGAGAGTATTTTTCATAAGTATTATAATTAAGAGCTATGAATTTAATTGGACAAATTTCCGAATAGTTGCGTAGTAACAGACAAATAAGTGTCAAAAATGACATTTAGATCACGACAGCGAAACTGGAGTGATTTAAGAGTCATTTTATGACCCGAGTTGTCGTTACTTCGCAGGAATTATGAGTAAATTTTACCTATTAAATTCCTAGCTCGAATTATATTTGCATGAATGGCAACAGTTCAAACATAAAATTTTTGATATCAACAAAATGTAACTATGACTATTATACTGTGGTTTTATCAAATTTCTTTATTGAAAAACTACATACGGCCATGAAATGAAGCATTCCCATTAAGTGAAAATGACGTGTATGGAATAATAAAAAAACCGTGGTTTCTTTGGGTCGGGTAAAATTGCAACAATCCTGTGTTAAACACTTCCAAATGTCAATCCTTTAAGCCTGGTATGTGTTACATAAGCCAAAAATGTTATACAAAGTAAACTTTTGCATAGTTTTGACCAAATAACTATAAAAGTTAATTATACAGCAACCCACATGTGTATTAGCCATAGTGAGCCGACATCACGTGTGTTTAAAAAAAGCCTGCCGTATGCAAGACAGTGTCGCATCAGAGCTGAGTCTATTTTCTCCGTTGTCACGCGAGTGTTTCTCGTCATGTCCACACAGAGACCGCATTACGTAACGCACATGGCTGTGTGCTGTGTGTACGCATCTCAGTGCAGTGCTGAACCGACGTAAATTTAGCCCTGGACGGAGAACAGGCAACGCGTGCCCAGTGACACATTCGCCAACTTCGTACTATTCTGGTTCTGTAGGGCGCATTCAGGTTCAAGAGAAATCAGGGACCTTGACGGGACGGGATTGATGGTTTTTATAATTCTGCTAATGCACCTGTTGATCTAGAAATAGTTTATGTAAAGCTTGGTGTAATTCCACAGAATAGGTTTATACAGAAGCGACAGTAAGACAGAGAAACGAAAATTAGAGAGAGACGGAGACTGTGCACAAATTTAAAGGGCTCTTTGTTTAAAATCGGAAAGTTTCCTCACATCTTAGTGAGAGATAGGGGAAGGGAATAAATTTAAAGGTCTACACAATGCTTCAAGGTCATAGAACTGGATAGGGGAACATGAAAGGTACCGACACGAAGTGTCGCTTCTGTATGTAACTATTCTGTGGTAATGCTTTATATAACAGGAGACCTACAGTGGGTCCGTTTTTAGAGGCTAACTATTGAACTAGATAGGGGAACATGAAAGGTACCGACACGGAGTGTCGCTTCTGTATGTAACTATTCTGTGGTAATGCTTTATATAACAGGAGACCTACAGTGGGTCCGTTTTTAGAGGCTAACTATTGAACTAGATAGGGGAACATGAAAGGTACCGAAACGGAGTGTCGCTTCTGTATGTAACTATTCTGTGGTAATGCTTTATATAACAGGAAACCTACAGTGGGTCCGTTTTTAGAGGCTAACTATTGGAATCTTGAGAACTGTACGAGATACGAAGTCGGTTAAATTGGGACAAAGCTGCCACATACTTGGACATTTTTATGACGTTTTTGTTTTCCCGAAAAAATGCGTACCGCATTATATGTATATGGGCAAAAAACTGATTCTGGCAAATTTACTTCTTGATTTATAACTTTCTTGTTTCAATTCATATAAGTAAAGACAAGTGTTACAGTGCGTAGAGAGCGATGACACATAGTCGATGATGAAATATAAGATAAAATAGAATTAGTAAAGGGGTAGAACATTTTAATACAATACATAAATAAAAAATAACAAGAATACAATATAACACAACATATATATAAAACTATTTCGGCCGGGATGGTAAATTATCTGTAACAGAAAAACACACCTTGAATATTTACATATTCAGTGAATCAAGATGGATCTAAAACAGAACATGCCAGGAATGCGCCTTACACAAACACACACACATTCGCGGACTAGGGACTCATACGCATAGTCCAATCCCTCGATGCGTTAGGGAACCCCGATCAACTAACGTTTCCCACGTTGCGCCCAAAAGAACATGGACGCCGGGTACAGGGTAATACACGATCTGTCCCGATCCCACGTTGGGTTAGGGTGCCCCCGCTACTAACCTCCTTATTACGGTTTTACAATCATACACCACTCATATAAATACATACTAGAACGCCTACAAGCAGTAATATTAAGATCCAGACTCACCTATATATGACTTTTCACTTAATTGATATTTCTATGTATAAATATCAATAGCAACTGTTTACATTGATTATTTAAAATAATAAATTTAGTAGGCGTTGTATATCTTAGAGTGTCAAATGTCAAAGTGAAACGTTTGACAATGACAACTTCAATTTGACTCTGACACAAGTAATAAGACTGCTTTTTTTAAGTTGTTCGAATAGAAATACAATTCAATATTATCTCCTTCAAAATAACGTCCTTGGGAAGCCACACAGTACTAGAGATGGTTCTTCCAATCCTCATGGCTGTGTTGAAACTTGGGTACTGGAACCACCTTCAGCTGGTCAGTTACAGTCGTTTAAATGTTTTGACGTGTTCCAAACTGAGTTACCTTGACAAGATTTTCCAATCTCGGGAAGAAGAAAAAGTCACAAGAACTCAAGTCAGAATAAGGAGGCTGAGGAGCCATAAGAATGTTTTTACTGGCCAAAATATAATTTTTTTAACCTTTTTTTGCGCAGATTTTTCTCATTTCCAATGAATTAGTCAAAATCTAATGAACGGTGGTGTGAGTAAAATTTAACTCTTCCCCAATCATTTAGTACTGCCAACCGACGATCTGAATGCACAAGATGCCAAATTCTGTCGACATTTTCATCAGTTCTTGCAGATGAAGGCCTTCTGCTGCGTGTTTCATCTTCAATCGACACTTTTCCTTCTGAAAATGACCCCTTGACCTGGCCTCTTGAAATAACACTGTCTTCGTAGGTCTGCTTAAGTTTTGTAAAAATTTCTATTGCACTATGCCCAAGTCTGAAACAAAACCTTACAGCATACCGTTTTTTGAAATTGATGTTACTTATTTTTAGAACGCATAGATAAAACTGTTTCACGAAAAAAATTGATACAGACAACCAAATGACTCTAGCGAGTTCAAACTCATTCTGAATGCATAAACATGTTTACCTGCCTCCTCTCTAAGTCCCGCGCCCCAAGTGTTACCAGTGAGATTTTGACGTTTCAATGTTTTTAAAAATATCTTTTAACGCCCCGGTACTACATATTTTGTAAAGCAGTTCACATGTTGTACTCTATAATTTTATGTTAATAAGTAAACTTTTTTAAAATATCTACATATGTTTGGACTTTGCTCCTCTATGCATCGTACTTATCTACAGAACCTCGCGCTGTGAAATAGAACATTCCGCACTTATAATGTAAATAAGTATTATAGTTTTCCGGGTATAAAATGATATATTATTATACATGGGATTATGACAGGCATTATTCACGACGAAGATGAAGATGCAAATCATTCGAGTAAATAATGACTATAATCTACTTCTGCAAATTCGGAAATAACCCGTAAATATTTTAGAAAATGACATCCTAAAAATACACAATGACAAATGACAATACCTTGAGCTGTCAGTAGGGACACGAACCGTAACAAAACCGTAACAGAAAATCGAAACCTATATTTTATTTCTTCAAATATGGAAACCGAAAATCGATACGAAAAATAAAACATAAGCGAACCGAAAAAATATCGGTACTAAAACAAGTGTAAATAAAAATATTGTACTAAACTGAAAATATTAACCATAAATTTAACTTATTTTATAAAATTCTAGTGTAATTAATGTAATAATAATTAATTAGTTATATTTTAAACAGCAATATTAATTTTAGATTACAATATCTTAAAATTAAAGTAACTACTTTTAAGCTCATTCCCAACTACTGTTTTAATTTTAAGTTTTAATTTCACTGTTGTGAAATATAACTACTGTAATGCAAAAAACTGAAATAATGAGGATATATTTATACAGGAGTAAAAAAAAAAACAAAATTTATTGCTTTTCTACGCGCTGTGTGGAAAAAATACAGGTTGAGGTTGAATCTTATCGGTAGTATCCTTGTAAGAAATTCCCCGATTGTCAGCTTTTCCTTGAGCCGAGTACAAGTGTACTTTCTAACCTTTCAATGACCTACGATTTGAAGGAAATGTTACCGTCTTTAACAATCCGAGCGAATTAATTTTTTTGTTAAAAAATTCGGCAAAAGTTGTAAAACAAGTTTTTAATATTATTGTACATTTGCATATTTTAGATGATGAAAATCGTACAAGAATTTGAGGAGCGTTTAAGTATGCACAATACAACAAAAACTTGGCCCAGGTTCAAAACCTGTCACAGGCATTTCAGTTTCTTTCTTTGTAGCTTGTTCGAACCGGCTTTTAGTTTTTGGGCGCTCAATAATACGCAAATAATAAGAACTTGTCTGCATCCACCAGATTGTTCTCAGAAGGCCATGGACAATGCTATTTTGTTTTTCGTGTGTCGTCATTTGTCTTGTGATTAGCAAGATTAAAAAATAGTTGATTATTCATCTTATTTGTTTTGTGAGTCGTACTGATTTAAACAATAAATATTTTTTCTGCATTTTGTTTTCTCTGTCATTTGTTTTCGAATTAGCAGGATGAAAAAATAAATTAAATGTCAGGTCATTACTTTTGTTTTTGTTGACATTAGAAATATATGTTTTAAATTGACATCGTAAATATACGATGTGACTTTCAAAATTTCCAAATTTATTTTGTTGGATTTGTTTCCATAACGACAGTATTTGTTAGACAATGTAACGAGTGAGACTCACCGCAGATGAGTCATCACGGCTGACCTGTCTGATCAGGTAATCGCACTAAAGGTCAAATAGAATACGAGCGGCGCCGCTATTATTCGAGAATTTTATAGAGTCCATAAGGTTCTGGAATGTTCCAGATTAGCTGCCCGCAGGTATAAAAGGCTCGCTGATGGCGGCGCGAGAAAAGAAAGAAATATTTCGTACATAAGTCTCAGGAATATATTCTGACAGTTGTAAATGTAAATTTAATAACGATAAATCAAATGTTTTCTACAAAAATTAAAAGCCAACTAAATTATTATGTTTATTAAGTTTTTGCCAAAAGTAAACTGCTCTTTTGAAAAGACCATTTGAAACCAAAAATGGAGGTGTACAACTAGATGTTATACCAATTCCATAAACAAAATTTTAGCATTCTACAGCTAATCGGTTTTGAGTTATGCGAAAAATTAAAAAGAAAATACTCCGAGGAAAGTGCACTTTTGGCTCTGCCGATAGCAATAAAAAAAGGAAGATACCTAACTAGATGTTATAACAGTCCCGTATTCAAAATTTCAAATTTTACGTCAAATCATTTTTAAGATATGCGAGATACGTACGTATGTACAGACGTCTCGCCGAAACTAGTCAAAATGGATATTTCCGTTGAAATCAGAAAACCGAAATTTTTCGCACTTGTAATACATCCATTACTTCGCACAAGCAAGTTAAAAATATCTACTCAAAAGTTGTATTTGTATATTTTGAGTGATATATGTATAATTAATTAAAACGATTTAATATTTGTTCCAAATATGGATTATCTGAAATATGTACCTATACGTTCGTAAAAAATTAAGTCGTAGAAATAATGTGTAAATTGAAATACAATCTTTTGTTTTAATTTTTAAAAATACTTCAGTTATTTCTTATTACCGAATATTATAAAAACATAACCGAATATGCCGAATACCGAATTTAAATTTATTCGCTAGTCTCATCTGCCATTAGTACGTATAAAGTGTGTCATTTATTTTTAAAATATTTTTGGACTAAGAAAAATGTCATGAATTATATGAATAAGCAGGCCGTGGACTTGGATTTGTTTGTCACTTATTTCAAGGCTTGCTAAATATTTTTAAGCTGATTATGAATGAACGATATTTACTACAAACTGACCTATCTAAAGATTTGAACGATAATCATTCGTTGAATTTTGTCTGTGTTATCATGACAATTTTATTTAATCGATCATTTTTTGTTAATCCACAGGAAATGATTGTTTTTTACAGTTTGTTTTTCGCAGAAATTTACGGTGCTTTACTACATAATTTATTTGAAATTCAGGCCGTCTAAAATGGTCCCAGAGGTTTTTGACCTTATAATTTCACATAAATTTTTTTACTCTCACAAAAATAAGAATGCAAAGAATTGTAATGCGAGAATAATAGTAAAGTAATTAACATAAACGAAAATTAGTTATTGATATTTATGGACTAGTAAATGTCTGGAAAATTTAAGTTGTAAACAACATAATTATAACAATTGTTTATTAGTTTACTATAATTAGTGTCATTGTAATTAGTGTTTGAAAAATATTTGTTTTTCTCGCTTATTTAACATATGAAAAATCTATTTTTACAAAAATAATTCTAACAATTTATATACATATAGCTGATCCACTCAAATGCACGCCGTGTTTCAAATTACTTTCTCTTAAAATAAATTAATAATTAAATGCCCTTTAATACAAATACAAGGTATTCATTTTGAGTGGTACCTATACTTATGCTATTTCGAGAACTATAAGAGCTAAGACTTAACACCCAGATTCATAAAAAAATTTGCCACTAACCCGGATTAGTTATACCATTTGTAATATACTAAAATATCAAACTAACTCTAGTTCCAATTCATATAAAGAATTAAATATATTATTTAGTTCCCAAGATAACTCGACTAGTTTGATAGAATTAGCAATATTTGTAGACGATTATCAGTACCTATTTCTAAATGATACAGAGGAATATTTGTGGTGATATATGACAACCTACAAGTAAAATATTTTGATTTTTTTAAAAAAATTTTTTTATTAAAATCATATTACATGAAACAGGAATGTTATATCTTTTTTATTTTATAATGTAATTTTTTTTTCTGACAATGTTCATCTCGATCTTCCACTGGACATTGTAAAAATCGAATCATTTTGAACTGAAATAAATAAATATATTTGAATTACTACATTATAAAATAAAAAAGAATAAACTTTCTCTATTTCGGAATTAGAATATCATATTCCAGCACGCTTATTGATGTTAGAAGGAGCTTCATTCTTAAACGATTTTTGGTTATATTTTGTTATTTGAGATTGGCATGACTGCATTAAATACACAAAATATCTAGGCAACTGACAAAGTAATTCTAATTTACCTAGGCAACAGACAAAACAGAAATCACTGTCACCAACCTAACTATTCTATCAAAAAAATCCCTTAATGGAAATTGTCAAATATTATTATAAAAAATAATTTAAATAAAAGCCGAAACAGAGAAAATAGTATAAAACATTCGTTATAGAAGGCAATTCAAGCACTCGTTCGTTCGGGCACTCGCTGCTTCGCGCTCGTTCCCGAAATTCAAACTCGTGCTTGAAAAGGTTGCCTTCTACAACTTACGTTTTAATATACTATTAACATTTCTGTTCCATGTAATAGGAATTTAAGAAAAAAAAATATTAAAAAAATTGATTATAACCATACTTTCATTAATGCTTTGCGCAAGCGAATAATCAATGTATTTTACTTCTAGCTTGTCAAATATCAAAACAAATGTTCTTCTGTATCATTTAAAAATGCTGATAAGCATCTCCAAACATTGCTAATTCCTCCAAACTACTGGAGTTATCTTTAAGACTAAATAATAATCTTAATTCTTTTTATGAATTTGAACTTGTGTTAAATGACATTTCAGGATGTTAACAAGAAGTATAACTTTACAACACTTATTTCAATAAGCATTAAAAACAAAATTCAACCAGTTGTTTTCAAACTCTAGCAGTGTTCTCAAACAAAATTTATTTTAAAGTATGGAAATATTATATCACTTTCAGAATAAAAATCTGGAAATATTATGTTATTGAATTCATAATAACGATTTATTAGTGGTGTTTCGTAAGTTTTAATTTTTTTATTATTTTTAGTTAATTTCAAATTTTTAGTAACTTTTATGATTTGGGCTGAGTTCCCCCCTGTGATAGATAACCCATATCAGAGGAAACAGCACTACGTATAGAATTTCCAGCTTAGTATTTTGTTTTAAAGCGGTTTATGTTACTGGAACAATTGAATTACAGAGATAGCAGATCCCCTATCTCGTACTCGCTCTTCTTCTGTTTTACATTCAACACGTGATGTCGATGTTCCATTCATAAAACACTTGCAGGGGAATTCCGCTTTTGAATTATTTATAAAGATTTGCCAAGTTTTCGTAAGTGAAAAAAAATTGAAAGTGCTGTTACTTTGTTTTATTAAATTGCCTATATAAGTTAGAAAAGTTAATAAAATGTAACATATTTCTTAAAAGTTTAGAATTGTTGTGGTCTATTAATATGATTTTTTTATTGATTTTTTTTTGTGATATTTATTTATAATTAATTTTTATTTAATTTTAATATTTTATTATTCTTTTACTTCTTGTTTATGAATGAAAGAAAGATATTGTAATCTAGATTATGTTCTTAGAACTACTAAAATTAGAATACTTTATTACAAACAAGCAAACATTTTTAGGAAAAATATATTTATTTACAATATTAATAAAAATACGTAGTAGTGATTCATTTGTTTAGAGAGCTTCAATTCAACTGAGTAAAGGAGTAATACATATATAGCATATTAGATAAAAAAGACACAGAAGAAATAGTGATGTCTTTTATGGTAACACAAGTGTATGACAAACCACTTTCTAGCAGGGATGCTACCTCACAGAGACTCTGTAACTTTTTGAAATTTTAATTATTTATTAAAAAAAAATATATTATCATCATTATACTCTATTTAACTTTAAAATTATTTTCATTGTAAATTACTTTAAAAATTGTTCTCTTGGAAAACCCCATTAAAAGTTTTATGCCCAGTTGCATAAAGCTTTGTTAATTTTAATGTTTTAATGTTACCATGGAAACAACATCAAGTTAATCAGTTGATTAGATAATCACATTTTCTGCAACCGAGCTTTAATATTTAAAATTTTAAATAGAGGCGCTCATTTTTTGAGACAAACCATTGGGATCTCGAGAATCGTACGAGATACGAAGTAGGTTGAATTGGGGCAAAGTTGTCGCATTAGTTGGCCATGTTAATCATTTATTTTTTTTCAAAAATTGATTTTGATCAATTTACTTTTTGACAACATTCTTGTTTCAATTCATTCAAATTTCTAATTTGCACATTCTGTAGACATTTTTTATGGGAAATTGACAGAGATTCTCAATATTTTTATATCTCCGTATGATTTTTCATGTTCATTCAAGAAATTTAAAAAAAATGGTTTTATTCATTTTGGTTAAGTGTGCTTTGAAAAAAAATCTTTTATTTCAAACAAAATTTTGACAAATAATAGTTAAGGTTTTTTTTAATATGCATGGCATTTAAATTAGATAATTTTAGGTATAGAAACACCCTGCGTAGGTATAGTTGTAAGAAAAGTATCACTTTCCATAATGGTTGTAGAAAAAATAATTTTATTGCTTGTAAATGAATGGCTGCTAGTATTGTATCGTGGTATCAAAATAATATTCCGGTTAGTCATTCGCATACCGAAACCATAAGGATAAAATATCTTAAATAAAAATTATCAGATGTTTACCACGCGTTGCCTAGAAACAATCAAACATAAATGTCATCGGCCTGTAATAAAAACCGTAAATAGAAAGAATGCATTATTGAAGGTGTAATTTGGTGAGTCATACAGCATACAGCAACATATTGAAAGAGCACCAAATCCCAAATCGATCTGGGCCGAAACGAGGTCATTCGCCCTCTCTGACGTACTTCCTCACCACTTCCGGTTCGCCATCGATTTTCAACTGTCTACTGTCTGGGTTACACAGCACCATTGCGAAGTACACTCCGCGAGAAAGTTATACGCCCCTTGCCAATTCTAAAGATCTGGATGTTTGAAGAGGTTTTGCATATGTGAATGGCCTTCGCATAACGACCAGTGACGACGGGTTAAAAAATGAACAAATGAACGTCGCCAGAAACAGAAAATGTTTGTCTTGAAACTCAAGAACTCACTAGTATATGATAAATTTTAGACAATACAAATATTTTACTAACAAAATATGATCTTTTTTAATTTAAAAATTGGATAAAATAAATTCTATTTATTATTATTCTATTAATCGATACACTTGTAATATTTATACAAAAAAAATATTTGATTACAACAAACTGTTCATATTTTACTAATAGTAATCAAAATTTTGTTGCACCAATAATAATTACAATAGATTATTACAAAATCAATAACATTTTAATTTATTATTATTGTAAAAGAACTACTAAAAATAATCAAATCATTTCTTTGATTACAAAAAAATTCAGTCGTAATTTTCGTTGATTATCACAACCTTTTTGATTATAACAAATCTTAAGTTAAAAATAACACAGAAATTCATTTATTGATGATGAGTCGTAAATATGAAAACGAAAAGCGGGATGATATAAACAGCTGAAGGTTTTAGCGGAGCAAGCATCTGAGGTGACATCTACCGATAAAATTTTAAATAATAGTTATTTGTTCTGCTAGGTAGGAAAGTTGTTCTTTTTTGGTCCGAAGGATACTTCTTGAGGACCAGAAAACAACTTTACTACCATGTAGCACACACTATTTTTTATCCTGCACAACAAAAGAACAAAATAGAATAATATAAACATCTTACGAATACTGAATAGTTTGACATTTAATTTAACCTCAACGAAATTTGTGAAATTGATTAAACATTAAAAATAGAATAAAAACAAAAAACAAATATTTTATTTTGACATATAAATAAGTTTAGCAATTCTGCTCTATTATTTACAAAGTATATAATAAAAATACCTAGAATTTAATGTAAGTAACAAAATTATCTAAAGTTATAATATTTTAAAAGCATGTTGATGTATTTTATTCTTCTTATAATTTCTAACGTATTAAACGCCATCTGTTAGTCCGCACACGAACTGTTTTTTTCTTCCCTAGGGAATAGTGAGATTTTGTGGGTCTGAACCGGCAAATGTCTACTTTCTTGCGCACGCACACACAGAAAAATCTTATTTTCAATAAGTGTAGCATAATTTTTTTTTTATAGTTACATATTTTTTGTTCATTGCTACAATTTTCCAATACTTCTGACATCACAGCAATGTTAATTTATAGGTACTATGTGTCCATTTAGTTCTAAAGTTCAAATTTATTTCAATGCCTAAACTTTTAGAACAATTATCACACCGCAATTTCTGTTAGAGTGATAAGCTTATCAGCAAAACGTAAAAGGAAACTGATTATTTTTTTAAACAAAAGCTTGTAACATGCAGTCAAAATATCTCAGATCCACATCGAATTTCTTATTACTCATCGTGACGTACATACTTGAGTGTATGAGTTACTAGATAAATAAATCAACCATAAAGATACGCAAAATATATTGTTTCTATATTTAGCGTTACTTGAAGTTATTACATGCTATTAGGTAATATAAATATCGGTGAATATATATGCTATTATTTGTGATAAAAATATCACGTGTTTTTTCTAGAAATTAAAAAAATATATTGCGGTTGATATTACTGTAAAATTACTTTTTCCATTGTGTTTCTTAGAAAGAATCTGTAATTACATAACAAGAAATAATGGTATTATAAGCCAAAAATAATTATAGTACAGTCGGTTTACAAAAATTGTAATTCATGTCACAATCATACAAAAAATCGTATAAAATAATAATAATTATAATAAATAAAGTTATTTTGTCTAATATCAAAATGTACCCACAAGGAAACAAAAATTGCTATGAGCCTTTTTATAAAAGAATTAAAACAAAAATACAAGAGAAAATTTTCGTATTTGGTCCCGTATAAAAAAAATGAAAGTTGGTATGAGGTCTTGTACATTTTTTTATTTTTAGCTTTAATCGATAGTATAATGAAAAATATTAGACTTGTATTTTTTATTTTTCCCCAAATTGACTTTTAATAATAAAAAACTACTATTAACCTTGTCTAGTGACGTTTCAGTGTACTTAACCAACTTCATTTGGTTTCAAACGTTAAATATAATGTTATTAATTTCCAAACTGTCAAATTGAATAATCTTTTTCACATATAGTGGCATACAAAAGCCTTACAATAACAATATTTAAGATGTGGGATCTAAACGTGAATAATTTCACATAAAAACCTACGAACGTCACAGTTTTTGCGACTTTTGATACTTAACAATATTATATAAAATACATAAAATATAAATAAAAAAGAATTACATTTTTAATAAAAATATAAAAAAACAATAAAAAAAACAGTAAAATCCGTTTATAACAATATTGCTTATAGCGATAAATTGGTCGTTATAGATTATAAGTGGATTTTACTGTATTACATTTCAAAGTAAATTAAACAAAAAGTGCATTATTGCAAAAAAAATATGTTATAAATTCAACATAATACATCAGTAAAGTCGTTTTGCAAAAGAAGTTAAACAGATTTAGTACTTGAAAGTTTTGCCACATGGTAACATTACTCACACACTTTTTCTCCCAATTTTCGTAAACCTGAAATTTGCAGAAAAGTGATTTAAATCAATGATACTTCATTTCGAATTCATTTGCCTTTTATTAATTATAATAAGATCCGACAATGCCCGATATTATAATTTACTCACCGCAGTTAAAAATATCATTCTACTGAAATTTATTGATATTTTATTGCCAAATATCGTTTCCACTAAAAATTATATATCCTTTGCCATAAAAAACGCGAATTACAAAATCAATGCACTATAAAATCTTTGAATATCTCCGGTAACCTTGGCAACGGTCTCTCATTGCAATTTTCACTCTTACTTCGCTGTCAATAACGTCGAGAATCCCGTGCGCGTGTTTTTGTTCACGAGGGCATGGCGCGCTACGATCCGGCTGGTTGGTTGACAGTGCGCAGACGCGTGGAGGCTCGATCGTGACGTCACGCCCAAGCCGGTCACGTGGTGTCTGGCGGTAACCTGGTAATCACTGGACTGGTTCACCGGAATGTTCTAGAAAAGGAAAATTATACCGCGTGGATGAGAGTACAGTTGGAGCAAATGTTGCAGTAGGTATTTTTATAAGTAACTAGTTTTGGCACACAATATAATATTTTTTTAAGGTTCTGTGATACAAAAATAGGAGCAGAAATAAAGTTGTACTTAGGAAGATAAGGGTCAAGATAACTCGATCTGGATTATATATCAAATTAATAAATGAATTATTATAATAAGCTTTAGTTATTATTTAAATTATAAATTATCAAGATATCAGTTTCAAAAAAACAATTTTTTTTTGTTATAAATCATATTTTTTTAAAAAGATGTATAATTATTTCAAAACGGTTATAAAAAATTATTGTAAAGAATAAGTAACAATTTAAAGCAACAATAAAAATATATTAAATTTAGTTTATAACGATATCACTTATAGTCACTAGATAGTGACTGGTTATAAAGTGAAATAAGCTAACTTTTTTTTTACTTTTATCATTTATACTATTTATAGTGACAGTTCTAGCGACGAAATTTATGTGTTACCTTCGATGTTGTCATTCCAGATATTTAGTTGTACCACATTTCAAAGTAAGTTTAATATAAAATCACACAGTAGTGCAAAAAAGTTCTTGAAAGTATTCCCACGTGGTAACATTACCCACACGCTTTTTCTCAACATTTACGTAAATCTGGAATGTTAAATAACAATTGCAGAACAAGTGAATTAAATGAATGATTTTTTTAAAAAACTCAATGTGATTTAAATCTGATTTTAATCAAGTGATTAAATCTATGCAACGTTTATTCAAAAGATTTTATTTGATTACATTAAAGTGTATTTTATTTTAACTCCATATTTGGTGTCAATATCAATAATTGTTGCATGAATAATTGCAGTTAATTATTACTAAGTCAGTAATATTTTAATTAATTATTATTTTGGAAACTTCTGAAAGTACTCTTCTTCGATTACAACAGATTCATAATTTTCGTTGATTATCTTAACTATTTTGATTGTGACATTTCTTTAGGTAAAATTAACAATCAAATTAATTTATTGATGATGAGATGAATATGATACACGTTTATACAAAAAGAATAGTTAAATATTTATTCATTTCGAATTTGGTATCGAAATGGTAACGGATATGGACAATCGGGATACATTCCAGCAAGAAAAAAATTATTATTTGTTTTTCACTTTTCCCCTGATAATTAAATAATAAATTCATTTTAAGATAAAATGTATTAAACTGTTACTTTAGGGAAAAAATTTTGATGTGGACACCACATGACTTTCTTGTACGCCAAATTCGAGGCAAAATTATTGTTAATGTTAATTCTCTGTATGAAGATTTCTAGTATTCACCCTGTATAGTATATAATGCGTGAAAATTGAGAGTGGTAAAATAAAATAAATCAATTTTTAAATTTTCTTATTCACAATTTTTTACATTTAAGCATAATCTTTAAAACATAATCAAATTCGCCTACAATTTAAAAACAATTTTTAATCTATACCTAGATGCCCTTGAATTATTGGCAGGTAACTATTTCTAAGGTTAAAATATAACATGACCGAAATCTTGCTATAAATAGAGCTGCCTCATTCTCATTTACACCTGTGACTGTAGGTAGGCCATGTGATGATACGATAAATGTATTAGAACGTTGAAATTATCACCAATTGAGTTTTCACAAGTCTTTAACCTTTACAGTCTACTGTTACTTGAAGCATTTTGACCTAAAATAATTAAGGAAGAAGGAAATTATGAAAATATGATTTTACATATTAAATCCTTATAGTCGGGTGTTCGAGTTACTACCCTCTATATAAGAACATATTTTACTATATTTTTAATGAATATTTGTATGCATATTTTTAATTTTTTTAGTGCAACTTTACAAAATTTAAATGTCATGATAAACATGGTTTTATTTTTGGTAAAAAATACGTAAAAATAATTTAAATAACGATCAAATTAATGAGAAGAACTTATATTTTAGTTTTAAAATAATAACATTAAATTTAAATATCTTTTTTATTAGATTCTTACTGAAAATTACCTAGGAACTTATTATGGGGTAGGTGACCATAATAATAATAAGAATTATGGACCCACGGTAAATGTCAAATTAATAACCTGAAATATTTTAATAGTTATTTGTATTACTAGACCAAAAATTAAACTTTTTCGAGAGAGTTTTTATTTACCAAAAACCGTTTTCCCATGTTAACTGCTTATAACAACACTTTCTTGGGACACACGGTATATTATTTTCGTAGGGAATAATACTTCTGTCATATTTTTTTATATTCTGGAAAACGGTTTTTATTCTCACTCGAGAAAAAACAATTTTTGCTACGACGGCAGTACCGAATCAGGAGAATATTGAAACAAACTATTTGATTATAGTAAGTTGAAAGTTGTGTGAAATGAAGCGAGCAAGAGCAGGTGCAAAACATATTTGCATGAACTAATTTACAAGTCTCACCTGACGTAGAGTACATATTGACATTCTGATAGCATTGTACGACAATCTTGTCAGTGTCATGTTTATGAATGGTAATGACACGCGCCTCGTCACAATATTGACACGAGATAACTTTGCTCCACTACTGATAACTTTACAATTTCACTCCAATAATTACGCCTCTCGTTCACCTGTTACTTTTTACCCCTTTCCCAACATAACTTTCTTGCTGACAGGTGTTCCATAATTTGCTATACGTGCCAACAAAATTATTATATTCCATTCCAGAATGAAAGAGTGTTAAATCAAAATTTGCAACAGTAGTATTGATTTTTGTTAGCTATGCGACAAATGAATCTACAAGAAATTAATTTTTGCGCGCAATATGTCCACATGATCTAGTTTTTTAAATTCCTACTATTTTTATGTCCTATATAATTATGCTATTGAAAAACCATTGGCCTACGTGCTGACTATAGAGATGCGAGGCAAATATTCTCTTGCCTCACACTTCGTCAATGTGTGTGTACGACTGTGCTGTTTTTACACTGCTCACAGCTTTTATCGATTTTTCTCTCGCTGCACTACCTGCTTCAGAAAAGGGAATCTTGAGGCTTGCATCAAGTACTTTCTGATTGGTCTTTTTGCATGAACATGCGACCGAAACAGAATGATTTGAAATTTTGGCTGTTGCATTTGCAGTTGGTTAATTGTAATATATGTGGGTGGATGTGGATACCGGATATCTTTGGATTTTAAAATTAAGTTTACTTTATAAATGGCAGCAAGTTTTTCTGTTATGCAGGTAATAATTGACTTCTTGACTGGTTGTATGTATGGAAGAAAATAAATGAGGGTTGAAAAATGGTTTTATTTCTGCTTCAACCGGTTTCAACCCCACTCCCTGAAGAAGACCCCCATGTGGGGTTGAAACCGATTGGAGCAGAGATAAAACTAATTTTCAACTGACTGAATTCCAGTAATTTTTTACTCACATTCTACTACACCAGTCAAGGAAATCCACCTACGAAGAAAATAAAATTCAGGCATGGCAGTCAAAAAATTTTAATTCAAGTGTCGGCATCTCATATGCCTTTATCAGGAGAAGTAATTTTATAGTAATTTGTAGTAAACGTTAAAAACTAACATATTAAAATAATACAAAAAAATAATAACACACTTATAGAACGTCAAAATGGTTAAAATAAGTAAATAAATAAAATATAAAATACTCAAAGGACGTCAAAACTTTAAAAAAAAAATCTGGTGTGTCCAACACAATACCTCCCGCCACTGTAGTAGTAGTTTGTTATTGCAGTTCAGAATATTTTTAATTTATTTCATACCTAAAATTTCCTTCATAAAATTTGTATGACCAATATGACAGCTATTTTTGACATTACTAAAACCGGAACCGAACTTACTTTGATTCACGCATGCAAATACATTCCTTAATATATTTCTTCCACCTTTTTAAATTTTACAATAAAATTACTTAATTTTTACGTATTTTATCTTTTACACTTACTTACATCAAATTTGACATCACATGTCAAATTTTGTGAACATATGAATAACTCATCTGTTTTATCGAAATTTGTCAGCCTAAACGATATGTAAAATTATTATAATTTATATATTTTTTTTCTATCTAGCTAGAAGTTATATATAAACGTAATTACGCAGATTGGTAGAAAATTAAAAAATCTTTATATTTATAATAACGAAAATTGCGAAAATATGGTATTTAGAGGTATTTTTTAGGAAAAACGGTTTAAAACTTCAAGTAAAGTACTACTTCCGGTTAACCGATTGTAGTCAAAATCTAATCAGTTCATCATATTTGAATATAAGTCTTAAATACCAAATATTATATTTTTTACTTGTATCATATTGGAGTTATCGTGGACGAAAAATCGTCACAGACACACACACACACAGACATACAGACATCACGCCAAAAATAGTAAAATCGTATTCTAGGAACCCTAATTCGTGCTCATATGTTGAACACTCACACTCGAGAAATTTGACCAAAAACAATACCTCCCTTATCTATATATTGATAGGCGGGAGGTAAAAATTATAATTGTATATTTTAGCACCCTTTGAAAAAATTTTATCCCTTATTCTTATCGCCTGTCTCACCAAAATTTCCGTTACGAGCCTCCTCAGATTTTAGACATTATAAGCGACACGTTGTTATAAACGATTTTCACTGTAGTACATCATGTAAAACATTTACTAAATATATAAAAAATAATATTGACATTGTTTGAATGTGTGTTATAAATATATAATAAAGTATATGACAGGATAATACGTAGAATAGCGCGATAAATTTGATAAATAGGTTGTACATTATATTTACATTATACTTAATAAATGTCGCAGTACGTAGCATGTTTCAAAAATGTGTTGATATAAATAAATTTATTTGTTACTCACTTATTAACAGTAATTTATTTGAACTGTTTATTCACCAGAAAAACTAATATTTTCAAGAAATTAACCTGTAAAAGTATCTGTCAGTTTTACAGGTTAGTAAAAAAATCTTTTGTTTCAACAAAGTTTTAACAGTTCAATGCACTAATCGTCTAAATTTCTATAAAGTGAAGAAAATACATGTACTGCTTGATTTCATTTATATAATTTGTCAGTAAAATTCACAGTTAACCTCTAATTAAATTGAATGCTCAAAATTTTGTTTAAAACAAAAGATTTTTGATTTTGTTTTCAAAGTAGAGTTAATCATAAAAATCTAATATTATAAGTTTAGATTAAGGTAATGATGTACATTTCCTGTTGTTATCGTAGATATCTAAAAAATAAAATGAGTATACTATATTTAAATTTAATATCATTAGAGTATTACATGAATCGTGATTGTTAAAAATATGTATCATTTCATCATATACTCGTGGCTTTATAATCTTGTAAATCAGAACGCATGATACATTATTGAATCTGAATTAAATAGCATACACATGTACAAATCTTAGATTTCCTGTCTGATATTATATTTCTATTTATATAAATCTGATAAATCTACTACCGATAGTATAATCTATACTTATCGTAGACTGTAATATAATTGATTTTTATAATTATTGCAAAATTTTGAAGCACTTCCCAAAAACGTGAATTTAATTACAATTATTGTTAATGAATAACCTTTAAAATCACATCTTGGAAATTACAAAGTGGTGTGATTATTTTAATCTTTAAAAACAAAATCAACAAGTCAGGTGACGGTAATCCACGATATTCAAATGAAAATTTTCGCAATTGTTCATATATTTTTATCTTTCTATGTCTGATATATGTCTGCTGTAATTAATTATAGAGTCAGGTGACAGTAAAACAGGAATCGTCTAGATTTATAATCAATGTAATTTATTTATTAAGGTTGGTGAATTTGCTAAAATATATATATTTAAAAATAAGCAAATATCAAACATTGTTAAATAATCGAGCACAAATGTTCGTTATGAATTTCATTTTTGTATAATTTTAAATTGAAAAATAACTGTAAGAAGCAGGGTTACATAAAAATCAGATTTTTTTATTTAAATTGGATTTTTAAAAATTTAAATCATGATTTTTTTCAGTTTTCAGAGATATACACTCAAACCAATTAGTCTCCGTATACATCTTTACTTTACGCTTTCTATTTGAAATATAAACCATCCTTAAACCTTATGGAACTCAGTAATTTTTGCAGATAAACCAAAAAAAACTTTTTTGAGTCAGTTGGACGAATTACTGTTTGGGAAAGATAAAATGAACAAATGAAAACAACAGTGGAATATGGGGGGATATGTGCTTTTATGGAGCTGTATGAGTGCAGAAGGGGTGGGAAACTTAAATTTTATTGATGGAAAAGTGAGTTATTTGAGTATTTTAAAAGAGAATTTGGAAAAATGTGCTGAAGAATTTGATTTAAGGGATTCTTATATTTTCAACAAAATAATGGCCCCAAACATAGGTACTACACGTAAACTGCTAGAATAGATATTGTACAATTGTAGACAACAATTAAAAACGTCTCCACAGTCTCTAGATATAAATCCCATTAAACATCTCTGTAATTTATTTAAAGAAATATGTAAAACAAGACGCCTGAAGAATATAAAAGATCTACTACATTTTTGGTAGAATGGGGTAAAATTAATTCTTAAACTCGAAGAAAATTAGTGGGAAGTATGACAAACCCGTAAGGGAAGTAATTCTAATGAATTGCGGTTTAAAAGATTATTGATTCTACATAATTTAGAGCGAGACTAAATTGATGTAGTGTCACAGAATAGTTACAAACCTTTCATGTTCCCCTATTCAGTTCTATGACCTTGAAGCATTGTGTAGACCTTTAAATTTGTGCTCTTCCCCTATTTCTCTCTAAGATGTAAGGAAACTTTCCGACTTTAAACAATGAGCCCTTTAAATTTGTGCACATTCTCCATCTCTCTCTAATTTTCGTTTTTCTGTCTTATTGTCGCTTCTGTATAAACCTATTCTGTGGTAGGGTATTTAGTTGTTATAATTTTTTTTTCTCGATTTTATTACGAAAAATTTAGGAATTAAGTTCGTACGAGTATCTATTACGGTTCTCGAGTTCCCAATGGTTGAATGATTAGCCTCGTAAAACAGACACCTGTCAAGAAACAATATAAATAGGGCAAAAAAAAAATGGTAAAAGTACCAATTTAATAAAAATAAAATCTGTCCCCCTATACGAATGTTGTCAGTTCTATCTGATAAAAATGTGTCAATAATAAACTTAGACGTAATCAGGTGACAGTAAATGTCAATAAACAAACTGAAATAGCCAATAATCAATAAATACTAGAAATAGTGCACACAGTCCTATTTTATTGTTAATTAAAATCCCTATAACGCTATCGCAGGAAACAACTTTATCTTTTCAATCATTATGTAAATATCCCAAGCGTTATCTATTTTGTAAACGAATCTATAATAATTAAATTCTCAAGTGAAAATATGTTTGTCGAAATTTCGAAGAAAGCTATAATTGAAGAGATAAATATTTCGACATGAATTAGTACGTGGAGTATTTAGTTTAGTCTGCGTTTACTTTACGTCATTGTAGATAATTTAAATATTTAGTGAGAAAAATACGTCACTTTATTATCTGGTTTATTTAAGAATAAAATAACCTGGCTTGAAATTGGCTTTAGGTGAAGAAACGAATATTCTTTTTACTTTGTTTTGGACTTCGTACATTCAGCTCAGTTAAAATAGGGACATGTTATTCATTCCATGCATACAATATTTTACATTACTTAGAGAAAAACTACGTCGCCCACATAATTTACATTTTTAAAGTGCAAATTTTGGCCTTTGACGTAGGCTATCTTCGTCAGACTGGGAAACACCAAAATTTATGTATTTAAAGTTGTAACTTTACTAATGTACAATGGAATGACTTAATTTTTTATAATAGTATCTTTAGATGAGTACTATTTATGTAGAAATTAACAATAAAAAAAAGTACAGGATCCTTTTCCAAACGTGGAAGTCTTCCTGAGAATCTTTAGAAAATCTTGTTTTCATGATTACAAATTGTACCACAAAAAGATAATTTTCAAAATTAACAATATTAAAAAATGGCCTGAGAATGGTTATGATAGAACAACGCCTAAAATATCTATTACTTCTAGACCTTTAACAATGATATTTAATGTCCGGTTGCAGAAAGGCTAATCAAAAAAATTACTGATTTATTTGACGTTGTTACCATGGCCACGTATTAAAAACACATTGCTGTCAAAAAATTAATCATTAATCAAAATTAATGAAGCTTTGTGCAACCTGGGTTAGCCTATGAAGATAAAATAGAGTACTTTACAAAGAAAAAAGCAAGAAAAGTGCCAAAAATAAATTTTATATTTATCAATACAAAATTGGTTTTAATCGACTGGAGTAGCAGTCATTTAATAAAATCCACTAGTACACCAACGTTTGGACTGTACATCAATCTTCATCTGGTTGATAAATGGTATTAAAAATTATTTAAGTATTTGTTAAATTAACTAGTTATTTAAAAAATATATATTTTTATTACACGTTGAAAAAGGGCTAAACAATGGTTATATACAAATTTGTATGTATATTATCAAGAGAAAATTGGCAAAAGTCTTTCAAGACAAGATAATATTTTCTTATTTTAGATCAAGACGAAAACTTTCTGGACAGTTTTCAAGACTACGGATTAATTAAAATTTCTAATTTTTCGAAATATAAATATAACATGCGAAGCTTGTTCCATCGAGTTGAAACAATGATTGTAAAATAAAAAATGAACGCTACCGAAGGATTTTTTGTCCTTATTTAAAGCGTATGCGCAGATTTTTGATATTTAGACATAGACTTATCTTGTCTAGACGGCAAAACTATTTATCGCACTTATTAGACTAACCAAACGTAAAAAGTTATAATCGTTACCATTATACATGTTAATGAATTGGTGATAATTTTCAACCATGTGTTAAATATTTTAAATATATTGTAGTACATATTACAATTTTTTGTTTGTTAAATAAATTATTAACAAGAATTTATGGCGTATATAGTAATACACGTAATACAAATTGTAAATAATTTTGATCATAAATGATAAAATGCAAATGACATGTCTACATAAATGTACAATTTACATTTTACATGCAATTGCATTATTCATTGTAAGTATATAATTTCCGATATCATACGTTTACACATTGTAACTAGCATATTTTACTTTTTAATATTTTGTAAATTAAAAAGTAAATAGAATATTGTATAATGTAATACAAGAGTAAAAGTTTTAATTTAAAAACACAACAACTCTGAAATAAAATACAATACATTTTTTTTACGACCATTAAGATATTTGTTGTTGTATGTTTGGTATTGCTACCGATATACAGGGTGAGTCATCGAAACGACCGTCTTCGATATTTCCCTTGACGTTAGAAATACAGCATAAATTTATTAACAGAATTTATTCGTCCACTCAAGGAGCATAACGTAAAATTATTTTCACATAAAAGCAAAAAAAGAAAATCACTAAATTTACATTTTCCCCTGTATTTAGTGACCTACGCATTTTTTTCGCAAATAACAAAACACCATTAAAATAGCCTCCTAACGGGGGAACTTTTATATTTTAACCAACCTCGTAGCTCTTACGATTCTAGAGATACCAATGCATTCGTACCTTAAATGGGACATTCTGTATATTACAGCTTAACAAACAACAATATAAGACTTCCTAAATTCTGAATCTACAGCTCTCTTTAAAAGGTATAAAGGTATAAAGGTTCATATAAAAAATAATAAAAATATTAATGGAGGATCCCATTATTCTAAAAGAACAACTTGAACTACATATGACAATGCATAACATATGACGTTTACTTGTCCTCCATTATAAAAGTGAGGTTTTTGTTTGCATATACTTTATTGTAACTATAGTTGAAACATCATATTCGTAACTGTTTTAATGAACAAAGTGTAGCACTTTACGTTGCGTGCACTGTACATATATACACACGTTCTCTAACCACAGTAATATTGAATGTCGAGAGATCATATACCGGTTTGCCTCGACATATATTTCACTCGTAAAGGATCTGCTTTATTTTTAATTCATTCATTTCTGCGCACTCCGAATCAGTTCGAGATACGGCCAACGTAACATTGAAACAATTGCATGTGCAAGGTCATTTTTCATAGTCGTAGCCAAGGTAACGGCTAACGATTTTTGCATGACTCAAAGTGGAACAATTTCAGCAAATGAGGAAATTTAGTTGTTGCATTTTATTCTAATTTGGCATTGTATAGTAATTTAGGTTTTATGTAAAAAATTATCATGTAGTACAGAACTGGAATAGAAGTATTTTCACCTGAGACTGGATTAATTTTCAATTATATATAATTTTATTGCAATAAATATTAAATAAAAATTTAAAAATACATTCTTTTGCAAAGAAAAACTTATTAATTATTAAATAAAAAAGTTACAGAAGCTAGTAGGTAATAGAAGGAACATAAAATTTCACATATTAAAAATAATATTACACCAATCATAACAAAATGAGTATTATAGTTCATTTTTTTTTGTATGGTTTAAATCTTTGTCATTCACGTTTTTGTTTGCGTTGTTTAAGATATTTAAGAATTATATATGCGACCCTTATATACCTGCCGCCAATTAATCTCTAGAACATTCCAGAGCCTTCCAAACTCTATAAAATTCCCGTCGCTTCTTTCCTCACTTGACCTTTAACGCGGCTACCTGACCAGACAGGTCAGCCGTGATGGCTCATCTACGGTGAGTCTTGCTCGTTACATTAATATTTACCGTAAATAATTGTCAAAATAACATATCAAATTATAGTAATAATATTACCATACAGATATAGTTATGACTTAGTTACCAACTTACTTTTGTGTATGTAAACAAAGGCTTAATATCCTAAAACCGGTAAAAATATAAAACCATCCTATCGTATGAGATATAAATTAGGTAAAGATTACCTTATTAATTTAGCGATTTATTGACATGAATTTAATGTTAACGTAGAATGACTATAAATAATTTTTAGAAGGCCATGCTATAAATTTCAGATAAAATAATCACTAAATCTAAAATCCCTGTTTAATCCTTCACGATTTACTGAAGGACTCTCGCATCTGTCATACGGCACCCCAAATATCAATATCTGAATTTCCAATTAACCTAGTTCTAGTAATTCATTTCACGATCCTGTGATCTTAACCTTACTTTTCCTGTTCGGAAACATCGTACTGACGTGTTTCCATAGCAACAGGACAGTGTGAGCGTCGTTGCTATGGAAACCGCGCCGGTAAACTGCGTAGCAAATGTTTTACCTCCTCCAAGCATCGATTGCACTTTGTTTCGCTCATAAATATTAATATATAACCTTACTTTTTTGCATTTGTAGATAAGGTTACTACGTTTATCTAATGTTAGGTATTTAAAAACTTGGCAAAAACTATACGAGGATGATTCGAAAAATATACAAAGTATATCCATTTTGACTAATCTTGAGAACCACTGATATAAAAAAATTGTTTGCTCTTGCTCTCAAGGAAATTTTTTCTAGGGGCAATGCCCCCAAGGAGAAATTTCACTTAGCGCAGCATTTTTTTATTTTAGTTGTAAAGTCCTGAAATGTTATTATTTTAAAGAAATATTGTACCTCTTTTCATTTTTAAGTAACTAACTACTACCTTAAAATGGGTGTATCTTAAAAACATTACCAGTGAATTCTTCGCATCAGAATACGTACAAATGTGTACAAATTTTCATTTTAAAAGTCCCAGTAGTACAGCCACAATTACAAATTGAATATCAGCCAATAGGAATCTGTATGACCGGTAATAATGCGCGTGAGACGATAGCACTCAGTCCCGCTCCGCGGGGCGCTGGGGAGGCAGTGGGCCTTCGGGCCTCCTCCCCGCCTGGTGATCTGGCTAGACCGCCTTTCAGGGAATCTCATGCCCTGAAGGTGATCTAGTTCAGCCGATTGGGAATTGGAGCACGCTTGGTCTTAGTCTGCTGAATTCAGAACACATTCTGGAGCAGATTTATCTTCTCTAGATTGTACTATGGTTTCAGTGGGTCAAGAATTAGAGCATTCCGAAGTGTTTGCTCTAATTCTAGGTCTGTTGAAACCAGAGCAAATTCTGGAGCAGATGGCTGCTCTGTATTGTACTCTGGTTTTAATGGGTCAAGAATTAAGAGTATTGGAAAATGTTTGCTCTAATTCTTGGCCTGCTGAAACCAGAGCACATTTTGGAGAAATTAATCTCTGGATTCTCTGGTTTCAGTGGGCCAAAAATTAGAGCAAGTATTCAGAATGCTGTTCTTGACCTACTAAAACTAGAGCACATTCTGGAGCTGCTCTGAGTTGCGTTCTGTTTCAATGGGTCAGAAATCAAAACATTTTCAAGTGTTAACTCTAACATTTTTGAGCAGTTTTGTCTCTGGTTTCAGTGGGTCGAGAATTAGACCATTGTAAAGTATTTGCTCTAGTATTTTTTTGTATGTTTTGATGCTGGTCAGTACAAGACATTTTGCCCCCAGGGAAATTTTGAAAAATGGTTCCCATGGTACCTAAACTAAGTTGTTATACTTTTTAAAGATGTACAGATTGACTGAGTAATATGTAACTATTGAAGTTGATAATTCTGTACGTATATTTCACTGTGGTCATCGTCCACTAACATCCTATCTTTTCAGTGAAATTATCACCTTCCAAGATTTGTTTCAAGCGGATCTGCCGCACCCATAAAGGACTCAAGGTTTGACCATACATTTTTTTTACCTATAAAAGTATAAACGAATTGCAATACCTTTTGTACTACATTTCTCTTCTATCTTCTATGTACTTCTGTAAGTCGTAGTTGAATTTGTAAATAATTAATTCATTAAAAGACGAATCAATATATCTATCATTCATGTTCGTGACTTCTTCAAAATATGCATGTGTAGTTCTTTATTTGTTAACGATAACTTTATTATTAAATTGTTTTATAGAAAGTCATCACAAATATAATCGACTATAATTACCAAATAGGAAAATGTATAATAAAATTATCACTTTTTTTAATAGGTTACTTGCATGTTTACATAAAATTCAAATAATATTTTTTTTTGCTTTTACTAGTAGCCTAAATACCCTCTATTATTTACCTTTATTTTACATGAGAACTTGTTTTCACTATCGCTTACTTGGTAACCAAAGTAACCTATACTCTATTCACGTTAAGATAATAGTAGGTGTCGCGTCGAACCAGCCAATTGCACATACACGTAATTTAAATTGGCGCGCTATTAAATGACTGAAGAGTTACCACTTGCAATAGATTTCCCTTCCGCTAGATTATGAATTACCTATAGGTGCAAAGAAAATATCTGTAGGAACTAGACCTGAATAACAAAAAGTGATGGTAGATTTTTTAGAAAAACATTTTCAGTGTAGAGTCAGTTCCTGTGATTCATTGGGATATATGTAGATATGGTGTTATTTCATTTACTAAATACATTGTTAAATCTTTATTAAGGCTAAATATATTAACAAGTCTTTCATCTGGCAGTTGAAACGATTCACTAATGTCACATAACGATCTCATTTCACCTCTAGTAATTCGAATTAATCTAAGAAGGTTTTCTTCAATTAACAATAACCTCCTTAAAGGTAGCATTATCTAGTATTCTTTGCTATTAAGAATAAAAAAATGTAGAATCAATCAAATTTAAAGTGGAATACAATGTGTCGAGAGATAATTTTGACAGATAAAAACAAATTTCCCTCTAATTATATATCAACGTTACCAAAGAGTTACGAAAACAGCTGAACTATTTAACAACTTAGTTATAGAGTGCAACTGTTGATAAATCTATTTGCTATCATTAGCTAGGTAAATATTTAGCAAAATTTTACAGAGTTCCATCACAGATTTGTTATTGCAACTTCTTGTAGTTAATTTTGACTGTTGCTAGTCAACCAAATGTATATGATATTAGTACGATTTTCATAATTTCCCTACTAGTATAACACTCCGTTAACAATGATAACCAAATAATAAATGTTTTGAGAAACTTACTACTTATCTAGTTTTGGAAACAAGTAATGCGTTAGTGGTGGCGCGAAAAATAAATTTGAAAGATTCTATAAACCACGTTATTACTTTACCGTCAATATCTATTATTAATGAAATAAGGTCATGAGAATTTATTACACACATAGAGTGTTATTAACATTGTTGTCTATTTACATATTTTCTATTACAGAGTAATTTCTCTCACCTAGACCTAGACTCATAGACTGGTTCAACTTGAAACCAATTTCATTCACCATATTTCATAGTTTTCTTATTCCATTTAATTATTAGTTATAGTACTGTACAGTATTTTTGAGGTAAAACGGTTTCCAAGTGGAAAACTGTGCGTTCTGTATATATTGCAATTCATCCGTTCAGAACAGGCCAGCTTGTCATCTCTTAGATACATACATTTTAATAAATATTAAAAAAAAGATAGGAGAGTGATGTATATCAGAGCGATGTCAACATCAGAATAAGCAAAATTGAAAATTATGTTATTTAGATCAAAGTGTTTCTGCACTCGTTCTAAGACCAAAATTAGTACTTCATTCAGATGCGATCAGTTGAAACCTATAAACTGTAATAAATTTCTTATACGCGAGAATTGCATTAGTTCGATTAATTTCGGTGAAAGAAACGTTTCTTAGTTACTTGTTTACTTGCTTTTTTACCTTCCGCCTATCAAAATGTAGATAAGGGAGGTATTGTTTTTGGTCATATTTCACGAGTGAGAGCACGAATTAGAGTCCCTAGAATACGATTTTACTATTTTTACCGTGGTGTCTGTATGTCCGTGTGTGTGTGTGTCTGTAACGATTTTTCGTCCACGATAACTCCAATTCGATACATGTAAAAATATAATATTTAGTATTTCAGAGTTATATTCAAATATGATGAACTAATTAGATTTTGACTACAATTTGTTAACTGGAAGAAGTACTTTACTTGTAGCGTTACACCGTTTTTCTTAAAAAAATACCTCTAAATACCATTATTTAATTACGTTATTATTAAATATAAATATTTTTTAATTTTCTACCGATCTGCATATAATTACGTTTATATATAACTTCTAGCTTAACAGAAAAAATATGTAAATTATAATAATTTTACATATCGTTTAGGCTGAGGAATTCATATGTTCACAAAATTGACATATAATGTCAAAAAGATAAAATAAGTAAATATGAAGTAGTTTTATTATAAAATTAAAAAGGTGGGAGAAATATATATAAGGAATATATTAGCTTGCGTGAATCAAAGTAAGTTTAGTTTCGGTTTTAGTAATGCCAAAAATAACTGTTTTTTCTTTGGTTATACATGAATGAAATTTTAGATATGAATGAATTAAAAATATTCTAGACTGCAATAACACACTAATTTGAAAACTACAAATTGAATGCACTGAAAAACTTATATAAAATATTATAATAGTGGCGGGAGGTAATGTGTTGGACACATCAGATTTATTATATTTATATTTGTTATTATCCTGAAGTAGGCAGCAGTTTATGCAGCCGAAAGGAACTTTAAATAAACTTACAGAACTTAAACTAAAAAAGTTGTTTTTTCTGAAGCAATATGCTAATGTATTTTTTCAAATTTTTCTCACAGTAACTCCTCCACAATATTATCCTCAACAGTATACAAAGATTGCATCAGCACAGACAATGTTTGCTTGTAAGCTAGACATACAATATTATATAATAGGAAAATGATGTATATTTTTTGTGGTACATTACGTAGAGACTAAATTTGCTTCACTATATTTTGCGGTCTCTGACTTTAATATATAAAGTTTATTATTTTGTTTGTACTAGTGAAGCTATTTATAATCTATGCATTATGTACTACACATAAACATTACATCTATCATGTGGGTATAATACTTTATTTACCATCTAATAATTTCCTTTCAATGGCAACCAAGTATTATTTAACGAAATAAATTAATGTAGCAGGTCGCGAACTAATACATTGAAACGAAATATAAATTTTATTTGGTGCAGCAAATTTAAGATATGATAAAGTTTTAATGAATAATCGTTTTTAATTAAATAAAAAATACATTGTTCTATAACTGTCAAAAAAAGTTGATGTTTATAAATTGATACTAGTATGCAAAATAAGGCTTTCTTCCATTGAATTACATAACCATAACAACGTGTGTTTCCATGGGCGTCATCAGCCAATGTGCCAAGGGGGGCTTAGATCATATATCACTAGATACGTAAGACAGGTCAGATTGATGATGAATAGAAGATATTAATTAAAGATAAAATAAATACAACTTGTAAAGTTTTAATCATTTACTACAAGAAAAAATATCTTAACTAAACAATCTGTTTGGGCGTTTTTGTAAATTTTTCAAATATTTTATTATTAAATTTTTTTAAGACATTTTTTTCGAGTCTCTGGGAGGGTAGGCCGTTGTCCTTGTTTATTTCGCGTACTGAGTACTTCATTACGCCCAATGGGATGGGTACATTATTTCGCGTTATATCGCGCACTGGGCAATAAATTGTTAAAACCATAACTGTCACTTTTCCTTAGTTACCAAAAAATGATTTTTGAATTTTATCTAGTTCTATTTCAATAAATATATTAGGGGCGTATAGATTTTATCCTCCACCCATGTTATATTGCTCGACATTGTATCTGTCAAACATTTAATCTTGCACACCTTTTATCGTTCACACTTTTAATCCGCGAAGAATAGTTATCATACACACATTATATCATCCACACATTTTATCTTCGCCAACGTTTGATCTTTAAAACATTGTAATTGTACCTGCCATTCATTTTATTGCCCATGCAATTAAAATATTTATAATTAGATGAAATATCCAGTATTAAATTGTTCTGAAGATAAAATGTGTGGAACATAAAATAAATGGAAGATAAAATGTGTGTAACATAACTTTTTTCCCGGATTAAAAGTGTGCACGATTAAAGGTATGCATGATTGAAAGGGTGCAAGGGAAAATGTCAAGCATTATAAAATGTGTGGAGGATAAAATGTGTGGAGTATAAAATGTATACGCCCCATATATTAGTTGTAGGAATAATAATGTTTGTATTTTGTGCGCGAAATGTTTTTAGTACATGCACTCAAAACACAAACTTCGCGCACTTAAAACAAATATAACTATTTATGGCACAAAATACAGTTTTATGTTTTATAATTAAAAAAAAAACTAGAAATAAAGTAATAATACTTAATAAAAGTAGTCATTTTCCCTGCCAGCTGAAAAATCCCCCTATTCGTGAAAAAAAAACCTATTTTCTCTTTTGACCTATTTTTCTTACAAAAAAGGGAATTTCCTTCCCATTTGGCAATACTGATTAGAACGACAATTTAAAAGTAAAATGTTAGTTTATATTAAAATTATATTATTTTGGCTTTAATTTCATAAACATTACGTTTATAGTAAAACTATTTTTCTAGGAATTCCTAAGATGTTTCTTTTTAGATATAACAACTGAATAGTATAGCTTTTCAAGGCCTACTCAGAACCCATTATTTCCCATTTTGAAGCACATAGCACAACGCAAAATTTAAAAATAGCCCATCTATTCTCGTGTTAAAACAACAGGGTTTAAACCAGGTCATTCGGCGAACTATAAAACCGCCGTGAAATTCAGCGATGACTGCTTCGTGTTTATATGTAATACCGTATGTAATCCCTGGCTAAATATAGAAATAATCCTGGCATTTGAAGTTAGTTCCACCACGCACCGCCCGTGCCCGGTGGCGCTAGTGCGGAATCAATACCACGGGGCAGGAATACGCAATCATGTTTTCACCCTGCTCGTAAAATTCAATTTTAATCCTGCATGCTAGAGGGTTTTAACTTTAATTGAATAAGATGGTTGGGTAGATAATTAAGTGATGGCCTTTTAATGTTTTTCATAATTGTTTTATGGGCAAGGATCAAATCTTGTTTAAAATAACAGCACTTAAAATTAAATTTTATTCTAATGCCCGGTATTATAAAGGACAAAATAATTGCGTAGTAAATTTATTTGAATAAACGAATAGTAATCAATAGTTATTTGTATCAATAGTCCAGAAACTAAAATTTTCTGACAAGCGAGCTTATTTTGATAGCAAATAATATGAAATCTCGCAAAAGTTTTTCTGAGCCTGTAATAATACACAAGATTTTGTGCGCCGATGACACTTTCAAATTAGAATAGTATATTAAAACATAAGTTGTAGAAGGCAACCTTTTCAAGCACGAGTTTGAATTTCGGGAACGAGCGCGAAGCAGCGAGTGCCCGAACAAACGAGTGCTTGAATTGCCTTCTATAACGAATGTTTTATACTATTTTCTCTGTTTCGGCTTTTATTTACATTATTTTTTATAATAATATTTGACAATTTCCATTAAGGGATTTTTTTGATAGAATAGTTAGGTTGGTAACAGTGATTTCTGTTTCTTTTATACATAGTAAAAGAAGCAATTTGTTTCATGGCCTCCCAAATAAATTAGAATTACTTTGTCAGTTGCCTAGATATTTTGTGTATTTAATGCAGTCATGCCAATCTCAAATAACAAAATATAACCAAAAATCGTTTAAGAATGAAGCTCCTTCCAACATCAATAAGCGTGCTGGAATATGATATTCTAATTCCGAAACAGAGAAACAGTATTACTACTTAAAATTCTATACGCTATAGGGTTTTGTCAGAAAAATTTTCGGTTCGCATGAGTATATAAATAATTCACTTGTTTTATTCAGAAAATTTAGTGACATGTGTTCTAACCTAAAAAATAAAACGAATGTGAATTAATATTTTTCAACAATTCAAATAACGAATATGGTATTTCAAAAAAAGTTGTTTACCATTTTCAATTTGTGTCTACAAGCGGTATCGTTATAAACGGATTTTATTGCATTTTTTTATTATTCCTTTTGCTTATTTTTCATAATAAATGATTTTTTCTGAAACATGTTTTTGAAAATTTATGACATATACCTTTTTGAAAAAATAAACAAAGAGTATATTGTGTATCTAGAAGGAAAATTTATATATTCTCCTCCTAGTGTTACTGACCTCGCCTTCAGTTTGTCCTGCAATTTTCAGCACTGTTTGGGAAACTCACTTTTCCTACGTGGTATATACACATACTATTTTTTTTCGATCGGTTTATATTCACTGATAACTTAATAATAATATATTGTACGACGAGTATGAATTTTACATTCCAAGCGAGTTGTACACTTAGCTTTGCTACAACCACGATATTATTTCCTAATACATTTACATTTTAATAATAAATATGTCTTCATTTCACTTCTTTCTAGCAACTAAAATTAAACTGTACGATTTTTGAAAAAACTGAGAGATATTAATATATACATTAACATTGTCTATAGTTACCGTAGGAAATGAAAATGTGTTTACAATATACTATATATCCGTATAGCAATAATAAACATACAACAAGCAAATATCATGATGGTCTTGGAAATATATGACTATATTTTTATTTACGGAAAATAATGGAATGCCTACTGTACGGGAATGCTGTCAACGTCCGGAAAAATATTCCTGGATTGTTATTTTTCGTAGCCCAGCAACTACACTGAAATATCGGAATAATGCACTTTCTGGTTCGAAAATACACCGGGAAAGATGTCAGTTTTCGTCCGAATCGAAAAAAATCCTATTTTAATTTTTTTTTCATTTGTATTCTTTTTTAATAATATTACACTGTCATTATTGATCTAGCGTCAAAATTTGTATCCCGAGATGTGAAGCAACCAAGGGATACAACGCGCTTGTCAATAATGCTCTTCTCAATGGTGGAATACATGTACTTTATTTTTCTTTTGTTTCTAGCACCTAAATTCTACTTAACAAAGACTTTGACATGAATATTTACGTGTTTCTTAATATTCACAAAAATAAAGTAAGTTGCATTTGTTTTTGTGTCTGACCTTTCAGTTTGTTCACCTTGTTTTTCATTCTTGATTGTTTCTCTTTGATTTACTTATTTAAATTAGACTGCAAATTGAGAATTCTTTTCTTGAGTTTAATGAATCAAATAATATTATGGAATTGGAAACATTTTTTAAAAAGTAACAGTTTACTTTATTAACATAGTTACAAAGTTAAAAATAATTTCTCATGTCAAATAAAAGAAAATAATGTTGAGTATCTAGGCTAGCAGAGAAAAAACATTAATTTTATTATTAATTTTTGTTTAACTTTCAATCTCACTATAATATTTAATACTATAAATACTTAATTAGGTTATTAGATTTACAGAGAAATATTTTGTTTTGAGAATGAAAAATTTTCTAATTTAACAAAAATGAAATATAAATCATTATTTAAGTACCTGTTATGAAATTTTACAATTGTAATTATGTTTAATTTAACAACAAACGTAAGCTTCCTAGAAGTGGACATATAATTACAAAATAACGTATTTTAAATAATGATGCTTTAATTACATAAGCAGAATCATTTCAAGCTTATTACGAGTAGCAAATAAACAATTTTTGACAATTCCAGCAAATTTACGATCTAATTTCCATAATGCACGTAATTTTCTCTTACATCATTTTGGTTTACGTTTCTCATAAAATATTAAATAAATTCATTCATGAAAATATTGCCATGTGGTATATTTATGGTTTATGATATACGAACAAGTAAATCAAGATAGCTTTGGGAATGTTTCCGCAATTGTTTTGGCCTTGGCTGGCCTTGGAAAGAGTCGATAATACAGGCGCCTGTTAGCAGACTACCATCAACATATACATGTAGATTTGGCTGTGTAACTGGGATTTATGATAGTCTGAAATTAATTAGCATTTATGTTGTTAATTGTTTATAATTACATTACGTTGTTATTATACAATTTGAATGCTTTCAAATAATAGCGAATCTGTTTATGTAAATTTAATTATAAACAATCATTATTGTTCAATTCAATTTTTTTCCAAAAAGCAATTTCTATAAATAAGTATTTTGGTATGTCAGTATAATTTAAATATGACTAAAAAAAATATGTGCCATGGACGAAACAAGTGAATGTCAAAAACAATAAATGTAGAACAAAAGTCAACAAACAAATATATTCACAAATTCTGCTCAAACTGTTTTCCAATTTTCGGTTATACATCGGTCAGCACTTTAAAATTAAATCTATATCACTGAATTCAGAATAAAATTCTGTCGAATCAGCAAATAAATACAGGGTGATTTCTAACGTACGGACGAAACTGACAGGGCAACTAGAGGGTACTAAAATATAGTTTTTTTTACAATAAACTTTTGATCAAAATCGAATAACAAAAAAGATATAACGGTTTAAAGTTCTTATAAATTAACGCCCACGTATTGAGTACCGCTGAGCTTACTGTCATTTGTCGATTTGAAAATCGTTCCAAATACATACGTCGTGCGCGTTCAGCGTTTCCTTCAGCAGCTCCATACACCATAATCATGTCTACGTATTCTTCGTTAGTGAAATTAACCATTTCAGTCGAATTAATGACATAACAAATAACCTATTTAATTTTTGACGTTTAAGTTATTTAGACTTACCTACATACATGATTAGATTAAATAAATCAGCGGTTCTCAATAAACGAACACCCATGACCGAATATTTCTAAGAACAATTTAAATAGCCATGCCTTTCATCTTATAAAAATTTTAATAAAATTTTAACTGAACTTTGTTTAATTAACTCTCAAATATTCTAAATTTGAATTCAAAACGTAAGTTATTACCGTATTTTATAAAATAATGCTTAAGTTTATAAGAACTTTAAACCGCTGTATCTTTCTTGTTATTCGATTATGATCAAAAGTTTATTTAAAAAAAACTATATTTTGGTCCCCTCTAGTTGCCCTATCAGTTTCGTCCGTACGTTAGAAATCATCCTGTATATACATTTAAAATAACAAAGTTGTTTATACTTTGAGAACACTGGTTGGAATTTTTTTATGTTTATTGAAATAGTGTTGTAAAATAGAAATTTTTAACTAATTTAAACGACTTCGTCGCTCTTTTAGTTCCCGGTTTAGCAATAGTATACCACTTAAAATGAACACCCTGTATGAAAGGGCAAATTTTGTAGGTAATTGTTAATTTATTTTGTGAGTAACAAATTTGAAACACGGCTTGCATTTCATGTCGTGACCTGTGGCAAAAAAAAATAATTAATTAATGTAAGCTATAATGACATTCAAAGGTGTTATAAATGAACTAGTTTGGATGCAGTTATAGAAGTAAAATATAATAAAATAGCTATTTATGTAACCAGTTAGAAAATATCTCATTTGGTGTAACGGTGCGATATTTGTGAGGCGAGTAAAGCGAGACCCCGCAAAATCACACAAGTTACTCAAAATTGCATTTTCTAACGTGTTTCATACAAGCTTTTTTCTAATTTTGATAAAATTCTGTTAATTTTAAGTTTTTCTTCTAATTTTGACATTTAAACTGTCACTTTTCTAAACTGACTGACGTTTGAAAACGACACACTTTTCATAAATAATTATAAAAACAATTCAGTTTTCATCATCCAGGGATGAAAATTTTTCATTTCCTAACCAATTATAAAAAATTTAGCATTTCAAAACGTCAGTCTGTTTTTAAAAGTGACTCTTTATATGTCAAAATGAGAGAATCTATTTTTCCTACTACCAGGCATAAAGTATATATGTATGTACGTCACGCACTTTACAGCATGTGCAACGAAACGCGGAACATATGATTTTAACATGGGATTTCAAAAAATTTGGGATACTCTCTCTCCTGATAGATTTAGAGCAAAACTATATAAGAGTACAAAGTTATTCAAAATTAAATTCTACATTAGATACGATCATAATTATTTAACAGTTCGTCTGCAGTACGAGATTTATTAAATATATAATGTAACATTTTACGTTAAAAATCAGACAAACAGGGAAATAAAAGAAAATATCTATGTGAAAGTTTAGTAAAGTATTATTCATTATAATTCATATTGTCTGAATTTTAATATTATTGTTGAAATTAGATTACTTTTTTTAAATAATGTATCAATATTACACACATACAGGGTGGCCTAATGAAAATTATCAGCGCAATTTTTGGCCAGTAAACATCAATTTTGCAAAAAACGCTCGTCAATTTTAGAATAAAGGGAGACACCTGAATAGATTAGTACCAATGGCATAACTTCAACCCTAAAATGAGGGTGGGCTGCACCTCAAATATTTTAAATGGAAAAGGGTGTCAAACACGAAACAGTTCGAAAGGCCTTTCAATTATTTTTTCAGCTGTTTTTTTTATTTTTCAAATCCGATCATTAGTTCCAAAGAATTCGTTTAAAACAAATTTTATCAGCTGTTCAAAACTGCAATCAAGTAGGCTTACTTAAATAAGTGTCACAACTGCCACATAGATATGTTGTTTTATTTCTATGACTGTTTCATTTTAAACTAAAATGTTACATTTTATATTTAATAAATCTCGTACTGCAGACGTGCTGTTGCATCAATTACGATCTTATCTGAGGTAGAATTTAATTTTAAACAACTTCGTGCTGTTGTAGTTTTGCTCTAAATCTATCAGGAGAGAGAAACTATCTTCATTTTTTTTAAATAGTGTTTGAAAAGCACTTTTCAAACACTAGTACGTGAAAATTAAATAAGCATTGCTAGTAGCAGATAATTAGATAAAGTTTAGTATGTATGACGTGTTTGAAAAGCAGTTTTCAAACTCTAGTGCGTGAAAATGAAATAAGCATTGTTAATAGCAGATAATAAGGTAAATTTATTAAGATATATGAATATACACTATCAATGAAACAACTTGATTCTGAGTGACATAACATTACCACGCCACAACCTCCACTATTTCCACTTCAGACAACTATTACACCTTGTGTTTATATTTGCAGTTCTTGAAATGGTCTCGGGCGATGCTGGGCGACCGGCTGTTCACGATGGTGATGAAGGGCACGTTCTACGGGCACTTCGTGGCGGGCGAGGACCAGTACAAGATCCGGCCGTGCCTGGAGCGGCTGCGCTCCTTCGGCGTCAAGCCCATCCTTGACTACTCCGTGGAGGAGGACCTCTCGCAGGAGGAGGCCGAGGAACGCGAGGTCAAGTCCTCTGTGTCGGAGGCTGGCGATGAGAAGGTTAGTAGTGCAAAATGGCGTAGCTAAAGTAGGTAGGGAAACAGGAAATGTTGAAAATATGATTTTATATATACATCCCTATGTTCGGAGTCAGCAAACACAGCAAACACAAACAGATAAACAGCCAAATGGTACATTCTGTCCACAAAATTGGAAGTAGTTATCACGATTGAACTAGATGGCATTGTATGAGTAAATAGAAACAGGAGACAACATATTATAACAACCTAAGGGATGGAAGTACGATGAAAGTGGTTTATAGAAGTAGGGAGAACTGTCACAAATGCAGCTCTCCATTGCAAATGTTATATATAGTCTATCACACCCAATTGTTTAAATAAATATCTTGAAATGAAACACATTACTGCAGAGATCTAAGCACACAAAATCACGCTAAAACATATATCAAAAGACCTAACCTGCAAAATGTGGTTTATATCATGGCCGACTTCTGTCGCGTTTTCTCCCTATTCTTACTTATGATACATTCTCTCCTGTTTCTATTTATCGTAGCAAACGTCGTTTTAAGTTTCGGTAAATTATAACTGGGCGCATGTAATTTGCAGTTATCGCACTAACGCCATCTAGTCCAATCATGATAACAACTTCGAATTTTGTGGAAGGAATACACCATTGAGCTTTTCATCTGGTTGTGTTTGTCTGTAGTTCGGGTGTTCCAAAAACTACCCTGTATATTAATCTTCAAATGAAATTATTAGGCACCTATTTTTTATTTTCAAAAATACTTAATAATACACGAGAAATAAATCAATAAAGATTAATCGTGATGCCATACCCGAACGATAGCATAAAGAAAGGTAACTAGTGTTTTGTGTAAGACAAAAATTAGGCGGAAGTAGAGGTGGTAGCATTTCACTGAAGTTCGGGTTACTACGTCACAGGCACGCCCCCTTTTTTAATATTCTAATTTCTCTTATAAATATTTAACACTTTATAACAATTTTTACATCATTACACTCTATTCAACTCAAATTTTAATCTGCATGTAAATTTCTTTAAAATACGTTCTCTTGGAAAACCCCACAATATCATATACTCCTGATTATTAATGGATACTACTTGTTGTGCCTGGTATAATATGAAGTTGCTAGCAAATATACATAGAATAGTCTGTTAGATCACTCGATCTTATTCATCTAGATTATTTTTATTGGTGACCTTTAAAATCAGAATTTTATACTGGGGAAAATCTTTAAAATTTATAACAATTAAAAGTTCAAATTTAAAACATTTCTCAAAATGTTATAATAAACCAAATAACACCGTACGTAATTCAAAAGTTTTATAACAGATTGAATCATTGCTTAGCAGTTAATGGATGGATTTATGAAAATTTATTAAAATTATTGTGTAATTGTTCGTTATTATATTTACTTATTTATTAGATGGTTTATTAGTTCTTCATTTTGTATTTCTTGCAATATTAAAATTGAATATTTCTGTCAAATTCATTTCCTATGTTTTATTTTAAATGAAGCAAGCAAATATACATTGCTGTCAATAAAATATCAAGTCGTAACCATAGATAGGATAATTCCCGATATTTCACGTTAAAATATACTTACGGTTTAAGTGACATAATTTAGGAAATTATGTATTCATTTATAAGAAACACATCATAAAACATAGATCAACACAGTTTGGGAATTAAACAATATTAATTTTCTATGTTCGTACATATTCGGCGCTATTCGGTATATTTCGTGGTAGTACAGAAAAATTCTACTAGAGGGATGAAACAGTAGACTGTGAATCACTGAACATATTATGAGTCATACACCATGCTAAACTATATTGTATCTTCCGTGTGAGTTATAAACCCAGTTTTAAATGGTGTGTTTCCTATTCTAAATTATGTTTTATGTTCTACAGCACTTATAAATCAATTATCGGTTTACTTTTAAGACTCAGGAGGATATGGCAGTTGGCATATCTAGCGATGGGTAATAAGCCGTGATAATATATTGACGTCATAACAAACGTGAAGCTTATTTCAAACTAGGTTACATAAACAACAACGAATCTCCCTGCATAATAACAAATAAATATAAACACATACATTATGTGCCACAAGTGGGTTGGCAGAAGACTTGGAACTATTAATCTAATATTTATTTCATGCCAAAATATTTGGTTTCTGCATATAGTCATGTGTTTATAAATTTCAGCACTTGTTGCACAATATACTATACTCAAATCCTGAACTTATGACAATAGTCCTTTATAAAAATCAATTCCAAAGTAATTTAGTATAAACTATTTCTATAAATTAATTTAAAATATTGTTGTTCAAATCTAAACACTATGTAAAATTTATAACACAAATTAACAGATTAACTCCGTATTACTTTATAATGAAGTTTCTAGAACACACAATTAACTATAAATTCTAATTTATCTTATTTATGTACCTATACTCCATGCAATTACCGAGACGTTTACCCTCAATTCTGATTCATATCCGCTTTAGCGAAACATTCATCAGATATTCTGTCATCCCTCTTATCTTATCAGCTATAATTATCCCTAGGTCATTGGTAATTATTATGGAATAATTATATGAGATTTGCCGAAAGTTTACAAGCAACTTAGTTCGGGAAGTTGCGATAGTTTTTTTTTCGTTTTCATAACCTGAATATGACATTTTGAAAATAAAACAATCAAACAATTAATGTTTGACAATTATTGTCATTTACCTACAGCCCCAGGGTGACACTTAAACAAAAAAAATCTAATCGAAATTTTGATATTTGATTCCGATTTGCTATTGTCCGTTTAAAGAAAACTTAAAATTTGAGTAACAACGGTGCAACCGACCGTAAGTGTGTTTTGATTCACTACGTGGTCAAAATTACATTGATTAGATACTTTTAAGCTAAAAATTTTCTGATGAACATCAGAAGAAAATATAATAACTTACTCTTAAAAAAAATATACCTCTTGCAATAAAATTATAATTACGAATATATGGATAGATAGATTTAATGTTTTTATATAATTATGAAAAACACATTATTTATTTTATTTTATGCATGTTGAGTCTGATAGCTCTGTTCATAGACTACGAAAATATTATTTTCTTTCTATGTGGATTATTGGGCAAGAGAACGAACCGATGCAGTAAGTACTTGTAAGCATACAGGTTGTCAGGCTAAAACCTTTGTAAAATAGTAAATAAACTTCAACCCTCTTAGCCAGAATTGCTTGCTTTCTAAAACTATATACAGGTGTTCATTTTAAGTGGTACACTATTGCTATCTCGGGAACTATAAGAGCTACAATGTCTGTTAAATTAGCAAACAATTTTCTTGTTAATTAATGCAAAATTATGTATGTATCATTTTTATTTGAATATTACTATTCAAAGAGTGTTATGGAAGAAACAGAAAGTAAATAAATTAATTAATTTCTTTGTGTTTTGTCTTTGTTTAAAATAAATGATAATTATTTACAACTTGAAGATAATTATTAAAATTTTTACTATTATTTCTGCATTTAATTTACTTGTTTTCTTCCATAGCACTCTAAATAGTCATATTTAAATAAAATTTTGTTAGGTAAGGGTATTACATATGGATATCGTTGAATTCAGAAAAAAATATTGAATCGAATAAGCAAATAAAAAAGTAGGTTCCCATTTAAAATAAGAAAGTTGTACCCCGTATTTTGAGAACCACTGGTCGAAAAAAATAATTATTTCGCTCATTAAAGTAGTCTTATAAAAAAGAAATTATTTGCCAATTTAACCGACCTTGTAGATCTTATAATTCCCGAGATAGCAATAGTGTATCATTTAAAATGAACACCCCCTGTATATTCAACACGTTTTTCAATGATATGTTTTAATTTATCACTGGGTTTTATATTTCACATTGATAATTTCAAGATTACAACAACATTTAAGGAATACAACTTAAGCTATGTCTATTCAGTTTCGGGACACCTGTATATACTGCTTGATTAAAAAAAATTCAAAACTGAAATACAGTTTTCTTAAAATTCTGCAGTCCTAGTAGTTTGACAACTTGTGAAATGAAACTGCAAGTAAAGTAAGCTTGTTCCTATTGCTCCACATAGAAGTATCACCTCCATTTAACATCCAGGTATTAACTAGATTTATTTTACAGGCGGAAGGAACGATGAAACAGTACCACGTAGACAAAACGTTCGCGGACAGACGATACAAAGTGCAGTCAGCCAGGACATACTTCTACCTCAACGAGGCGCAGTGCGAGAAGAACATGGAGATCTTCATCAAGTGCTTAGAGGCTGTAGCGGGTTAGTTGTTTCGTCTACCCTTTCTCACATATAAACACACTAACAAGTAATCGATGTGTACGCTATGCTTGCTTGGAACTAATCATGAGGAACAGAGGCGGTTTCTTAAATATAATTCATTGCTTATTTGGGGTTTGATACCACAACGATCAACGATTCCACTTTTGTCTTATTTGAAATGTAAATTTTATTAATTGAGACTCTTGTAACATTTATTCCAATGGCTTTGTGTCAAAATCACTAATAGTAATCAAAATTTTGTTGCATCAATAATTACAGTTGATTACGATTAAGTAAAATAACAGCTGCATGACAAAAGCGCATCGTTCAAATTTTTAAACATTTCATAAGCGCAGCAAAAAAACAGTAGCAAAAGCGTACCAGTGAAATTTCGGAATTTAGACAGCGAAATTTCGGAATTCAGATTTAATCTAATGAAACCTAACCTAACCTCACCAAACCTAAACTAATCCAAACTAACCAAACCTAACCTATCCTGACCTAATCTAACTTAACCTAACGTCATCAAACCTAAAGTAAGTTAAACTATCCAAACTTAACGTAAGCTAACCTAACCTCACCAAACCTAAAGTTATCTAAACTAAACTAACCTACCTTAACCGTTTTATTTAATACATCAAATTTATTAATATATGAACATTTCAATTATAGACACTGGTGCGCTTATGTAACATACTTTGGTGCGCTTTTGTCATACGCCGAAAATAAATTAATTTATTGATGATGAGATGAATTTGATCTACGCTTACACAGACAGAAGAGTTAAATCAATTAATTTAAACAATCGGAATACGCGCCAACAAAACAAAACAATTTCCCTTTTACTTTTTCCCTGATGAGTCGAAAGACAAAATGACCAAAGACTTTCAAGCAATAGCACAAATTTTATTCTTTTCCATTTAAAATCCGTCATATTTTAAAAAATGTATATACACATTTATTTGTAATACACAATTTATTTTTAATCCTCTTTATTTATGTTGCTAGTTTTTTCCAAACATATTGTCCTAATTTTTTTTATTATTATAAAATTAGTTTGAATTCTTTAATGGATGGTTTTATGGTAACTGAAAAACTATAATATTTATGAGTTGTATTCTTTATACGCATAAATCTTTATTATGCAAAAAATATATAATTAAAATTAAAGGTATGTGAAACAATTTTATGCTGTAAAATATAATTTATTAATAGAATGAGTAATATATCCCATAAATTAAAAGTGCAGTAATTAATCATTAATAACAACCATAAATTATGTTACATTTTTGCTAAATGTTAGTCATATGGAACTACATTAAGAATTGTAGTATCGTGAAAATAACTCTAATTTCGGTAACAATTTGTTGAACATTACACTAAAACAAAACAACGCTGTTTTATTGTTTTAGTAGCCCATTTGGCCATGCACCAACAAATCTTGAAGTGCGTTGGTGTTTTGTTTCGCAAGAGAAGCACAGACATAGAATATTGACCTCGAAACTAAAATTTCTTTTGTACCTTTGTCAAAATCGCGCCAACAAAAACGGATAAAATAAATAAAAATAAGAATAGCATAGTACAAACTGTCAAATTTGATTTCATTTGATTCGATATCAAAAAACGCACCAAGGTATTGTCATTGATTACAACAGAATTTAAAAATAAGTTGTTTATCTTGTGTCATTATTTATTTCCGATGTTCACGTTGTTCGGGCATCCAATAAGACAAAACAAATACGCGGGAAATCAATATATAAAACGATTCTCAGTACAATAAAAATAAATTTGATATTTTCTTTCTTTCTGAAACAAAGACTACACGTAGATGTTAAAAATAATCTGCCATTTGTTTCATTATTGTAATTCTAATCAAAACACTGATCAACTGATTAACAAAACATCTAAAAATACAATTCGAAGTACGAATGATTTAGAACCACGTGGATATAAAAAAAGATTGACATAAACCATCTGATACGAATGAGTTAATGGTTATTTTTTTTGATGAACGTCAGTCAGTTACGAAATTTGGCAAAATCTTTCAAGAGAATTGTTTTGTTAACTTTTAATCATTATTAGTTTTATTTATGTAGGGTATATTTAGGTATTACTTCACATAAATTGGAAACAGATTTAACATAGATTACTTATAAATATATCTAGTTTGACGTAAATACCTTGCACATTAAATAAGATTAATGATTTCGAGTAATATCCTATCCCATGTTCCTTACACTTTGACAGGCACTAATAAAATGTAACCATTTCTTTGTACATTTTGTTGTAGCAACATACTAACTGCATGTTGTTTTTTGCATGATTCTGCAGATTTAGAACAATCTCAACTATACAAACCAGATTGTAAGTCCCTTCATTTTCCTTCTAACTAGTGTTGTAAATTTCTAAGTGGAAATTTATGATCTTTCAAAATCCTCCCTTTCATAAGTTTCCAAAATGTAAACTACTAAATGATTTATTATTATTATTATTATTATTAACCAGAATTCAATTATTTATTTCTAAATTCTTTTTATTCTTCATAGATTTCCATTGGATTGATAGATTTGAATGTATTTTCTTTATTCGTTAGCTTTTTAAATTCACTATACTTATATTCACAATCAAAAAAATAAAATCTTTACAACACTATTCCTTTTTATTTCCTTTTGTCCCTAGATTTTATTTAATCCTATCTTTCAATTAATTTTATGCTTCAACTTAAGGGAATAAGACGAAATTTAGCAGACAGTCCTTTATAAGTTTTCGTTTTATTTTCTTAAATATGATTTGTAGTTATTTTGATTTGTAGCTTATTTATAGTTTGAATATTGTTTATAATTGAAATCAATAGAAAATTAATATAAATTATTGTAGGTGCTACTTTTGGAACTGGAATTACGGCTGTTAAACTGACTGCATTGGGTAGACCACAATTATTGGTAAGTTTATTTTTAATTTTAGACACACCCTTTTGCAAATTAATGTTACAGCGGGTAATTTTTTTATTTTGAGTAAAATTATTACTTTGTCAACTTAAGTTTTTAGTATTTACGAGGTGTGTATATTAACTAACAAGACAGATTTTTTTTAATAATAATGTTCGAATAGAATTACTCGGGAAGCCACACAGTGCTGGAGACGGTTCATACAATTCTCTTAGCAGTGTTTGAACTCGGATACTGGAGTCACCTTCAACTGGTTGGTTACAGCCGTTTAAATGATTCAAAGTATTCCAAAATAAGTTCTCTTGAAGTGATTTTTTAATCTCGGCAAAAGGAAAAAGTCACAAGAACTCAAGTCAGATGAATAAGGAGGCTGAAGAGTCACGGGAATATTTTTAATCGCCAAAATATTTTTTTTAATCAATTTTGCACAGATTTTTCTCATCCCCAATGAATTAGTCAAAATCTGATGAACGGTAGTGTGAGTCAAATTTAATTCTTCCCCAATCATTCAATACTGTCAACCGACGATCTGAATGCACAAGATCCCAGATTCTCTCGACATTTACTTCAGTTCTTAAAGATGAAGGCCTTTCGCGTCATGTTTCATCTTCGATCGACTCTTTTCCTTTTGAAAATGCTTAAAACCACGAAAAATCTGGCCCCTTGAAATAACACTGTCTTCATAGGTCTGCTTAAGTTTTATAAAATTTCCCATTGTTCTGTGCCAAGTCTGAAGTGAAACCTGATAGCACACCGTTGTTTGAAATTGATATTGCTCATTATTATAACGCACTAGAAAAAACTGTTTAAAAAAAATCGCTACGGACAATCAAATGACTATAACTTTCAAGTCTCGCGTCCCAAGTGTTATCAGATCGAACTTACCGTAGCCAGCCTTATTATTTAATTTACACACCTAGTATATATTCCTCTCGTCTTCATTGTCGGTTTCATGATATCTGACGTAAAAAAAATTGTGAAATACTAAAGGCTGATTTACAAATAATATAAAACACAGAACATAATTTAGCATAGAATATATACGATTGAAGCCAGAAGTAGTTGGTGTATCCATTTATAAAAAACATAGAGCACAAAACATAGATCTGCACAGTTTTATTCACCAATATTAATTTTCTATGTCTGTGTTTACTATGTTCGTGCATATTCGACGCGATTCGGCATACTTCGTGGTAGTGCAAATAAATGCTACTAGAGGAACGGGGAAGTCGTGTTTCTAGTGTTTTTGTTTATCCCACGACGCCGTATTACGGTCATCAGCCAATTTTGTATGAAGAGGAGAAATCTGATTGTAAAAACAAGGTTAAACCACAGAATAGTTACATACAGAAGCGACACTCCGTGTCGGTACCTTTCATGTTCCCCTAACCAATTCTATGACCTTGAAACATTCTGTAGACCTTTAAATTTGTGCTCTTCCCCTATCTCTCTCTCAAATGTGAGAGAACTTTCCGATTTTAAACAATGAGCCCTTTAAATTTGTGCACAGTCTCCGTCTCCCTCTAATTTTCGTTTCTCTGTCTTACTGTCGCTTCTGTATAAACTTATTCTGTGGTTAAACTGCAGACCATGAACCGCTGAATATGTAATCTGTCGTAAGCAAAGAAAATTCTGTTTTCTATGCTGTACTAAAGCACACTAAACTATGTTCTATGTTTTGTATCAATTTTAAATTCATCTTATCGATTCAATATCAAAAACGAGGATTGAACGGATTATGAAAACGAGGGAATAAGAACTAAAAACTTAAAAATTTATGTAAATATTTAATTAAAAAACAGTTATTTGTTGTTCACATTTGTTTTTAAATTAAAATATGTATTTTAATTTTGAAATATTTGTTTCCGTAGCTGCAACTGTCTGAAGTAATTGCCAGGACCCGTCAATACGCCTCCGAACTGGACGGCGGCACTGGCAACGTCCTGGGTCACCACTTGAAAAAAGAAGATCTACACAAGAAACTGAAAGACAAGGGTATCGAAGACTCTGCCGCTGCGCAGTTCGTACAGAAGGTCCAGACCGACAAAGAAGGGTAAGACGAGAAGTTGCGCACTGTTTCAAGCGATCTCACGCCCGACTGTTGCAGCATCTTGCACTTGTTCCCCTGGTCCGGTATCCTCGACGAAAACTACGAACTTAACGAGACTTTCAAGGTGCCCGATCTCAAGACGGGCAAGATGGTCAAACTCATGGCTCACCTCACCACCAAGGAAGAGGAGATGTTCAGGAATATGATTAGGCGGCTTAATACCATCTGCAAAGTAAGTTACTGCCTCAATATTTCCTTATTTATTTATTAAACCGTGAATTATTGGTGCATCACATTTAACAAATCCTATGTACCAGAAATAAAAGTAAAATTTGATTCATTTTTCACACTATATACTAAGAGTCGGTTAACTTTTTAGAGCTATTTTAAATGTTTAACTCATAATTTACAAAAAGCTGCAATGTGTACAGAAGGTGTAATAAAAAATTCCCGAAAAATATTTTAATAATATATTGGGAACAAGAAAAATATATTAATAAAATGGCTTAAAACTATATACATAAATCATAAAATAAATATAAACTAAATTTATTAATATCAAAATTATAATTTCATTTTGAAAAAACCGAATTGAGACTTTTTGAGATTGGAAATTGGTGAATAGTTTTGAAGTAGGTATTTAATTTTCAATAGCTTTTGAGTCTTATATTTTTTGTTTTTCTCAACTTACTTTTGAGTACATTTATTTTGAAAAACGTCTGCTCTTAATAATAGACAGACCCAAAAATCGTTAATATGCCAAATGCACAGTAAACTATTAAATTTTGATTCGAGACATTTTTCAATTCGATACATACTTAAATAAAAAATGGGACATATATATAGTTATATTTAATTAAAAAATTGTCAGTTACTTTTATTCACTAAAAAGTTCCTTCTATAATAATTTTTAGATTATAACTTTAGTTAACCCTCATCATCAATCATTCTTCGATCTAATTTTCTTGACATTTTCTTTGACAGTAGGTAAAGCATTTATACTCTGTTCATGTTAAGATAAGAGTGAAGGCCAGTATAGGGACTACAATTTCAACTCTATGATTGGTTAAATTGCAAACCAAGTTTACACACTGGAATTTGTAACTACAAAATGTAGCGTAGAAAAACAATAACTCTATATTAATTATTTGATATTTATTATCTCAATGAGTGACAATTCTGAGAATTTTCATAAAAATACACGAGGGAAACCTATTGCAAGTAGTAACTCATCAATAATTTAATTGCGCGCCAATCTAAATTTCGTATGAGTGTGTATCTGCATATCTTCGACGCGACATCGACTCTTATCTTAACGTGAACACCGGTATACACCAATTTTCTGAGCTTGAGACATAGAAATTGATATATCGCAGTAGAATTATAGACAAATATATAAACAAGAAAAAGAAATAAAAAATAATGCCCGGTTGCATAAACCATGATTAGCTAATTAACTGGTTAACTTCACGTTGTCATTATGAATTTTCAATACGTTACCATAGTAACAACTGGAAGTTAACCAGTATATTAGCTAATTAAGCTTTTATGCAATCAGGCATTAGTTTTCCATAATATTTTGATTTACTATATTGTTTTATTGATACACAGTTGGCGCAAGAAATGGATGTCCGTATAATGATAGACGCCGAACAAACATATTTCCAACCGGCCATTTCCCGCATCACGTTAGAAATGATGCGCAAGTACAACAAGGAAAAGGCCGTCGTATTCAACACCTACCAATGTTACCTGAAGAACGCCCTGAACGAAGTCGAAACAGACTTGGAGCAGGCATACCGCCAGGACTTCTACTTCGGAGCCAAGTTAGTCCGCGGTGCCTACCTCGACCAGGAACGCGCGAGAGCAGCTGCCCTGGGCTACCCCGATCCTACGAACCCTGACTTCGAGGCCACGACGGACATGTACCACAAGACCCTGTCCGAGTGCCTGCGTAGGATTAAGGAGCTCAAAGTGCGCAATCAGCCCAAGAAGATTGGTATCATGGTAGCGTCGCATAATGAGGATACTGTACGCTTCGCCATTCAAAAGATGGAGGAGATTGGTATCATGCCTGAAGATAAGGTTATTTGTTTCGGACAGCTGCTTGGCATGTGCGATTACATCACCTTCCCACTCAGTAAGTTCTCGCATTATTAAACTAAACGAATGCGCGACTTTCTTGGGTATTTTTTTTATTTTTCTAATCATAGTAGTAAAACGCGACTGAAAAATATGTCGTAGTAAACGAGATATCAATATTTAAAGTGAAAATTTTGGCTTGTGACGTCATATGTCTTTCGAAAATTCTAATGGGAACGCGCGATTGTCTTTTTAAAATCAGTAACACTCGCGAACAAAATAATATTTAAATGAAATGTTTTCTCTTAGTCTCATTAATTGTTGTATATTTTCATAATTTTCTGCAATATGGTAATATTTCGACAATGGTTCAGGATCCTATTATTTGAAATTTAATATAAGCTTGTCGCACTTATTAGATAGTAACCAAACGTAAAAAGTTATAATAATTACTATTTAACATGTTAATGAATTGATGATAATTTTCAACCATGTGTTAATCATTTAATAAATTATTAGGAGGAATTTGTGGCGTATATACTAATATACGTTATAATTAATCATAAATAATAAAATACAAATGTCATATCTACATAAATGTACAATTTAAATTTTACATAAAATTGTATTATTCATTATAAGAAAATAACTTGTATATTTTCACATTCTTATGCAAAATGTTAATAATATTTCGACAATGATTTAGGACCCTATGTTTAGTATTTTTTCGCTCTACTGCAAATAATATTAAACTGTAAAGCCAAATAAATTTATCTGACACATGTGGTTAATAATGCGCAATTTCCGTTCACCAAAAATAGAAAAACTAAATCTCCCCTAGATAACAAATTCTTAACATGATTTAAAAATTTCACTTTTTTGTTTATGTAAAGGTAATAATAAATGAAAATATTATTGACTTTGATTGATTGATTATTAAATCAGCTGCAATTATTGATGCAACAAAATTTTTATTACTGACACTTACGGTATGGAATCAAAATAAAATGTGATCCATTTGTTGTAATCAAATAATATTTTGATTATATTTTGTTATTTTTTTTTCTTTTCCCAATAATTAACTATAAAAATTCAAATAAATGTACTGGCTTTAATAGATACCATCAGTACAGTTGTTATAATTTATTGTTACAGTTTTTATTTCAAATATGCTGTTAACACAAATATGTAATATTTGAAAAAACAACAAATAATGTGGAAACACGTTAGTCACAAATCATTAAACTGGGGCGTATACATTTTATCCTCCAAACATGTTATATTGGTCGACATTATACCTTGTACACATTTAAACTTGCACACAGTATGTCGTGCACACTTTTTATTGGAAATAATTTTTCTCTGTTTCGGAATTAGAATGTCATATTCCAGCACGCTTATTGATGTTGGAAGAAGCTTCATTCTTAAACGATTTTTGGTTATATTTTGTTATTTGAGATTGGCATGACTGCATTAAATACACAAAATATCTAGGCAACTGACCTAGCACCTAGGCAACAGACGAAACGAAACAGTGATTTGGTGACAGTGATTTCTGTCACCAACCTAACTATTCTATCAAAAAAATCCCTTAATGGAAATTGTCAAATATTATTATAAAAAATAATGTAAATAAAAGCCGAAACAGAGAAAATAGTATAAAACATTCGTTATAGAAGGCAATTGAAGCACTCGTTCGTTCGGGCACTCGCTGCTTCGCGCTCGTTCCCGAATTTCAAACTCGTGCTTGAAAAGGTTGCCTTCTACAACTTGTGTTTTAATATACTATTCTCTGTTTCGGAATTAGAATATCATATTCCAGCACGCTTATTGATGTTAGAAGGAGCTTCATTCTTAAACGATTTTTGGTTATATTTTGTTATTTGAGATTGGCATGACTGCATTAAATACACAAAATATCTAGGCAACTGACAAAGTAATTCTAATTTATTTGGGAGGCCATGAAACAAATTGCTTGTATTACAATGTATAAACGAAACAGAAATCACTGTCACCAACCTAACTATTCTATCAAAAAAATCCCTTAATGGAAATTGTCAAATATTATTATAAAAATAATGTAAATAAAAGCCGAAACAGAGAAAATAGTATAAAACATTCGTTATAGAAGGCAATTCAAGCACTCGTTCGTTCGGGCACTCGCTGCTTCGCGCTCGTTCCCGAAATTCAAACTCGTGCTTCAAAAAGTTGCCTTCTACAACTTGTGTTTTAATATACTATTCTCTGTTTCGGAATTAGAATGTCATATTCCAGCACGCTTATTGATGTTGGAAGAAGCTTCATTCTTAAACGATTTTTGGTTATATTTTGTTATTTGAGATTGGCATGACTGCATTAAATACACAAAATATCTAGGCAACTGACCTAGCACCTAGGCAACAGACGAAACGAAACAGTGATTTGGTGACAGTGATTTCTGTCACCAACCTAACTATTCTATCAAAAAAATCCCTTAATGGAAATTGTCAAATATTATTATAAAAAATAATGTAAATAAAAGCCGAAACAGAGAAAATAGTATAAAACATTCGTTATAGAAGGCAATTCAAGCACTCGTTCGTTCGGGCACTCGCTGCTTCGCGCTCGTTCCCGAATTTCAAACTCGTGCTTGAAAAGGTTGCCTTCTACAACTTGTGTTTTAATATACTATTATCCTGCACTCATTTTATCTCAATACATATTTAATGTAGTACACATTTTATTTTCCTCACACTGTATCATCCACACATTTTATCTTTCACACATTTTATTTTCCACACATTTTATCTTCCACACATTTTATCTTCCACACATTGTATCTTACTGCCATCTCTTTGTTGCTCTCTTGAAGCATAATTAAAAAAAGATCTAGTATGTAATTTGAAATAATTATAATTTGTCAATTGCTTTGACAGAAACGTATAGCTCGCCGGACATGAGTTTTGGTAATAGCGACGAAGAAAAGAAGTTTTGATGTATGGAAGATAAAATGTGTGGAATATAAAATGTATGGAAGATAAAATGTGTGGATGATAAAATGATTGGAAGATATAATGTGTGAATGCTAAAATGTATGAGAGATGAAATGTATGGAAAATATAATGTACGGAAGTTAAAATGTGCACAAGATAAAATTGGTGTAAGATCATTTTTTACGCAGATTAAAAGTGTGCACGACATACTGTTTGGATGTTTGAAGGTGTGCAAGGTACAATGACGAGCAATATAACATGTGTGGAGGATAAAATGTATACGCCCCATTAAACTGTGTTCCAGAATTATGAAATAAATTATGTTTTCTAAATATATTTGATCAAAAACTGTTTGGAAGAAAATGAATAGCTAGTAAATTACCTTTAATAAATAAAATTTCTGCAAAACTGTGAAGCAAGTCTAATAACAACTGACTTGGGTAGATTACTCACACCGATGAACCCAAACACGAGGGAAACACTCAAAGACCTTATATGTATGAAATGTATTATAATTGTAGGTCAGTCAGGCTACTCGGCATACAAATACATCCCATACGGCCCCGTGATGGAGGTGCTGCCGTACTTGAGCAGACGAGCGCACGAGAACAAGGGCGTGCTGAAGAAGATCAAGAAGGAGAAGCGACTCCTCATGTCCGAGATTCTCCGGCGGACGGTCACTTTCCAGTTATGGTACACTCCCAAGGGCACCTACACGCCTGTCTAGACTCAATGGTGAGTTGCATTTCATTTACTCAATCCTCAAACAGGAATAAGAACTAAGAACCGCAAAACTATTCTATTTTAAACCAAAGAATAGTTACACACAGAAGCGACACACCGTGTCGGTACCTTTCATGTTCCCCTTTTCAGTTCTATGACCTTGAAGCATTGTGTAGACCCTTTAAATTTGTGCTCTTCACCTATCTCTCTCTAAGATGTAAGGAATCATTCTGATGTTAAACAATGAGCCCTTTAAATTTGTGCACATTCTCCATCTCTCTCTAATTCTCGTTTCTCTGTCTTACTGTCGCTTCTGTATAAACCTATTCTGTGATTAAACAGTGATTTTATACTTATCTAACATACATTTAAATCATAATATTTGCGATTCAGTTCCTGTTCTTGGTTCATAAAAGGGTTCTCAGATTTTTTATTAAACAAACCGGGACAGTTTGAGGGATGATGTATAATTTATTTATGACAAATACAAAAATCAGAAAATGATAAAATAATTTATGTTTTTTCTGTTATAATATGACATAGTTTTGTATAATGGGGTAGGTGACCATAATAGAATTTTGAAAAACTACTGAATTACAAAAGCACATGTATTTATGAATTTTCAGGTGTTTACATTTTACCCTTTACACATTTTATATATCTCGACATTGTATCTTTTCTGCATTCAATCTTGCACACCTTTTATCGTGCAAATTTTTAATCCATGAGAAAATTTTATATTTTATCTTGCGTACATTTTATCATCCACTCATTTTATGTTCCACACATTTTATCTTCAGAAACATTTAACACTGAATATTTTTTTAATTATAAATATATTTATTGCATGGGCAATAAAATTAATTAAACTTTGGGCGAAGATAAATTGTGTAGAACATAAATTAAGTAGAAGATAAAATATGTGGATGATAAAATGTACACAAAATAAAACGTGTGTAAGATATTTTTTTTTCGCGGATTAAAAGGATGCACAATAAATGGTATGAAAGATACAAGGTCGAGCAATATAACATGTGTGAAGGATAAAATGTATACACACCTTAATGGTGACATTAAAACAAATATATATTTATCAGCAATTATTTATAACTTCGCGTTAAATAGAAACAGTGTCCGTTACAGTGACGTACATTAAGTGCATACGCTGATTGGTTAAATTTGAAGGAGCTATAATATTCCGTCTCCGTCCATCTTAATCCGCCTTTCATGCACTTAATCGACGTCATCATCTCCCAAGAATTTTATTATATATTTACTTCAAAACTACACGTAATTAATAATTAAAAGATATATTCACATATTTTCGATATCCAAATTTTTTTCTGGCAATTCTTTGTCCATTATTGACAAAGATCTGAATAAAACGCCGTTCAGTAGTGAAAAATATACAAATCCAGGACAAATAGATGTCTTGAGGCCTTGTTTTGAGACACTGGGATATACACTTTAAAATCGGGATAAATCCTGTTTTCCGGAACGTCTGAGAGCCCTAGTTCATGAAAGTAATATTGTTATATTTAGTAATGAATAAGTTATTGATTGTGTAATTTGATTGGCAGGTTTGTCCAAGACTGTGGAGCGCGCACCCCGATATCGTTACGTCCGACGACGTGTCGTACAGTGTAGATAAACTAGATCATTGTTCTCAACCAACCCAATTTTCCGATATCTGCAACTGACGTTTCCGCGTGACACCCGAATCTCGAGCTTGTACGCCTTGCATTTTAATTGTTGATACCAACATTTTATCCCTGTTTTTAATTTTATTGTGAAATTATAAACGTCAACTGCAGATACTAAAGAAATTTAGTTATTTATTTGTATTTATTGTTTCATTTTATTTGAACTGCAGCTAAAGATCACGCGGATTACAAAAGAAAACAATAACTTGCTTAGGAAAGTGAATATAACTATAGGTAGATTATGAAATTATGTACAGTTTTGTAGATTATGTTTGAGTTATGCAAAAGAGAATGGCATTTCGACAAATCTGCCATTCTGTTTTGCATAGGTATGAATGATTTTATGTATAAACGAATTGTAGCTATTTAACGCAGATTTTCCCCCAATAATCCTTTCAAATAAATTCTTTCGAACGTATTTGGTTTTTAGAAAATTGTGTTCCTCTCTCTTGAGTTGATCATTGAATCTTTTCGTGCAAGAAAAGACTTTTATGTTAAAGAATGTACTAAGGAAATCAAAATAAACTCCTGAATTTTGTAAGCTGCTTGATATTTTTACACATCTCTTAGATTTTTGTAGATCTGGCGGAATTTGAGAGATGGTTGTGGCTTTCTGTTAGAGCCAGATTTTGTTCCTTTGTGCTTGTTTCAGTTTTGTGAAACATTTGTGCTCTAACAGGAAATTATGCTTTCACTGTGATTTACAAGCTTTTCAAATGGTTTCGTTTTAAAAATCATTTACTTTTAAGTTTTCCACGATGTTAGAGCAGCTACGTCTACATAACCGGTTCCCAATCGGCTTGTGTACACGTAGTCTTGTCAATTACTCTTCAAATGTTTCAACAATGCATTCACACTCCACCATGAAATGCGACTTGATGATTACATATTGAATCAATATAATTGTTACTCTTTATGTGTAACTGAGGTAGTAACAGTGGGCTGCCCTGTGCCCGCTGTCTATTTTATGTAGTCAATGTTAATGAATATTAAATATTATAAATACCAAACTTGGCATGGTATCATATGACAATAATTAAAGTAATTCGATAAATACACGATGTACTGAATTATTTATGTTCTTTCAAACTGATTGGCGAGACATTTACTCTTTCTTTTCCTCAAAATTCAAATTTTCTTTCTAAATATGTATGTAATTTATATCTAGTTCAGTGTTTGTCGTACTACCCGTTTTGGTAAGTATCACTTTATAAAATATATTAACGCATTGTTACCTTAACAGGAATTATTTCTGCAAAATGTATTACTACAAACTCAAATTTCATGTCTAAATGGTAAAATAGTTAAACAATGTAAATATATTATCAAAGAATAAATACTCGTTACAATACATAAGGTTTTTATTCAACCACCACTTTCTTCACAAACCCCTTTTTATTCGGTCCGGTCGAAAGTGACTCGCAAAGTTAAGAGATTTTTCCTTTAAAATTTTAATTTGTGTCTGAAACTTAATTTATGTTTTTGGACGGCAGCTGCTCATCGATTAAATATATTACTGTTTGAAAATTTTGAATCTACATTAAATTCTAAATAAAATAAGTACCGAAAGTGTTTTAACCAAAGAGTGGTTCTGAAAATATGGAACCCTAAACTTACACAAAACATACACATTTTGTAAGTATAAAAATCTTATTTTTCGTAATTTTATTTATAACTGTGCATGTTGTAAGCGTATGTATTCTGACAGACATCTGTTTGGAGTTGTTGCGAATTCTGCACCAATTCTTTAGATTCGATCTCTTTGGAGAATTCTTCATTTATATTTGTGAAACTGTTTGTAAATAAATGTTTCATTTCGTGTGTATCAAGACATAAAAATGTGCCAATTGTTGTAGCCATAGTGTGTTGTTATTTCTGTAATTTTAAACAATAATTGGCAGATTTGAATAGCAACAAAAGTGATAGTTGCTTAGTTTGAAGTCTCTTGTGTGTGTTTTTGTTCGATTTTGTTGTCTTCACCCGAAGTTCCAGGAATTAAGAACAGCAAAAGACTCGTTAAGGACATTTTGTAAAAATAAAACAATACATGTAAGATTTAAACATTTAATATTACAATTTACGTTATTGTACGTATTTTATATAAACTAGAACGTGTGTGATGTACAAATAATTATGTATTTAGTTGTACACATTCCCAGATTTATTCCCACTTCGATCTTCGTCAAAGATCACGTAATCGATCCAAGTATTGATTTTTTGATTGCATTGAATTTTGACAGAGATCTCTAGTTGTTTGAAATTCATATGCCAACCCCTGCATATTTAAAACTTATATGTATTGTTTTATTTTTACCAAATGTTCTGAGAAGGTTTTCTGTTGGTCCGCCAGTTCTTTGGTATTTTATTCAATTCTGCTACATATTCACATTGTGTCAAACGTATCTGGTGATGAAGTACCAAATGGTTTCTAATTGAATTTCCATCAACTCTTATCTGTTTTCTAGATTTATTGCTCTGCGTCACTGTGGTTCTTTTAATTTGTCTAATATAATTACATTAATGAAAGGTTGGAATGAAAACACATTGCAACAGTTTACAATTTTATTGTTTAAATAAATTAATAAATATTCATTGAATATTGTTGTACATCGATACAAATGCTTACAGCTAAGTCTATCGTATTAATAACATATAAACGATATGTTCTATACACATTGTTGCTTGCCTAAGAAGTATTGTGCCTGGGATTGAGCAAAAGATTCTCAGATTTTGTCCATTTTCAATTATTACTCACATGAAAATAGACAAAAACGCTAGTTTTGTAAAAGATAGGAAGATATTGCATAAGGCATGTTTTATTATTATATTTAACAACTTAAATGCATTCAAAAATATAGAAACCAATTCATTAACAGTCTGAAACATGCAACATAACATGCTGAAATAAAAATAAGTTATAAGAATAGAAAACAGTATTATAACAGGAATAATATTTTAAGAGCACAAGCCTAAAGATATATAAAGTGTTTGTCATGGATTTCATACATGTAGTTTTAACATGCAGTGGTATATACGACTCAGAGTCAAATAAAACCCTTAAAAGTTAAAAATCAATCGGAACTTTCTCTCACAGCAGTAAATATTGACTCAAATACCAACATATTTCATAATAAAGTCGCTTTTAGAAAGCTTGATTTTATATTATAATTTTATGAGATTAAATTTTAACAAAAGCGCTCATAAAAGTAAGATCGGAATACGGGCCATTGTTTTTGAGATGTATAATACCTTGCTAATAAACTCATCACAGTAATAATTTAAAATATTGACATAACGACACTGCAAAATCCTCAAACTTTTGTTATTTGTTTTTTCACAGTGATGTTGAAACCTATTGATGTCCATTATACTCTAATGGTAATTTACGTTATAAGTCCAGTAATTGAGTTTTAGCGAATAATGTTTTCGGACGTCGCGATGAATGAACCGAGTCAGGAATTTCGAAATGACGTACAACGTTTTATTTCATACTGTATCACAATTTTCAATTTCAATCAAAGATATGATTTTGTTATAATCGTATTATGCAAATTTTAGTCCAATTAAGGCAAGTGTCAGACTTGTACCACAGAATAGTTACATACAGAAGCGACACTCCGTGCCGGTACCTTTCATGTTACCCTATTCAGTTCCATGATCTTGGAGGTTGGAGCATTGTGTAGACCTTTAAATTTGTTGGCTTCCCCTATCTCTCTCTAAGATGTGACAAAACTTTTCGATTTTAAACAATGAGCCCTTTAAATTTGTTGGCTTTCCCCATCTCTCTCTAATTTTCGTTTTTCTGTCTTACTGTCGCTTCTGTATATAAAAAGTGGAGCAACAATCTTAATAATGGTAATAACTTTAGAAGAATTAGTAAAATTGTAGAATGGTTCTGCTAGGTCACTCGATTTTGCACCAATGCATTTTTTTTAATAAACAGTTTACAGGAGAAGAAATCTTCAAAATTCAGATCAATTAAAAGTTCAAATTCAAAACATTTCTCAAAATATAAGGGTTGTCCAAACTTCGAATGTTCAAGAGTTTTATAGCAGATTGTGTGCTTCTCAGCAGTTATAATTAACTAGATATTTCAAAATTATTTTCTTTTTTTGTTTAATTGTTCATTAGTGGATTATTTCTAATTTCTTACAATATACCCATATTAAATTTTAAAAATACTCACTTTACTGCAGTTTCAGCAGAAGACTGTTCTTTCTTAAATCGTATTTAAAATATTTCACCGAGAGTCAACAGACAACTCAATCTACTTTATGGAAATTCATGTTTGTCACTCCATTGTATGAATGAAACTACAATTTCAAAAACGTAGTGATTTTCATATCTGATTATCTCCGACTTGAAGTAAATCATGTAACACTCTCGACAGAAATATAGAGAAGGAAATCCTCATTGAGATACATGGCAAATAGTACTAGAATCACAGTCAGAACTCTTGAAGAATCGTCTCAAATCTGTCACCACACCAAAAGAGGGATTCTTTACCTTATATATTTTTACAAAACAAATTCACTGATATTAAAAAGTCTTAATTTATTGCCATGGAGACATTTGTAATTGATATTTAACACGAGCAATAGTAATTTGTAATACGAGTTATGGAATTCCACCCACTGTACGTTCAGCGGTGGCAACAATCCAAAATTTAAAGTTTCAATTTCTATCACATCACATCCTTTTACTCCTTTATCTTTAGTAAAAAGAAAATCAGAGCAAAGATGAAGTTATTCATGTGGTGTTCGGACGTTTTATTATTACGTCGAAAAATGTCATATGTTTTTATCATTTCTTCAATGTTTGTTAAAAGTTTTAAAGATTTTATTTGACTCTGCTATGTACGTTTATACATTAAGTCTATGAGTGTTTACAACAGGCATATATAGAAACATTAAGGTAGTACATGATTTTAGAATCTGTGATTATTAGAATAAATCTGTAACGATTTGTACGCTGTTTAATTCGTCTTAGTACAATTGACTTAAATATTACAGATTTATATTTATTGTGTCATGCTTGTGTGTATATAATGTATATAAATATAGTGCTAAAATATGGAAAATCGTGCAATGGATGTATATTCCAAAAGACTATAACAATTGGTGCCTACAAATTTAGAATTTGATTCAATTCAAACAAGTGATAACAATCCATAACAGTTGATAAATAACATTCAGTAGACACCAAGGATACTGTATTTTGGCACAATGACTTTTGAAACATACGATATCGTTTCCCTATTTATAAATTTATGGTATATAGCAACTAAAACTAAACATAGCTTTAACTAACAGCGATAAGCTAAAGAGCATTTTACTAAAAGAGCAACACACATATTAAACAAACACACTTAAAATAATATCACAATTTTACTCTTTTAGAAAATACTGGCTTCATCAACAATTATTTAAAATAGATTGTTGATCAAGCAACTCTTGGAAAACATACTATAATCGGAAACAATTGAGAAGCATTGGCGTCCTCTTCAGACAGTTGAAGGTTGTCGCCGACCTCTTATGTGAGGTTATGGGGCGATTTAGCGGTTTCTATTTTGCAAAAAAAATCATAATTTCAAAACAAAAATCTCGATTGTATGATTCAAATGGTGATGATGATGATGAATGATGACATTCATGGTAAAATAAAGCGTGAAATGATTTATATCCCTAAAAGGCAATTCTAGTTTTACCAAACTTGAGCCTGTGTGAACAATTGACTTACAATTTGTTTGTTACAAATTATCACAGCTGTTAATGTAACGATATGTTTCTATTACTTACTTTCATTCCTGTTGTTGGTTCTCTTGAGCATTGAAAGTAATTTTATGTTTTAAAACATTAAATCTCCCGTGTACTAACTTTAGTTGAGCCCTGAGTGAGCATGTCAACTGTTTTTGAAGTTCTTGAACTTCTAAGATTTCTTTTCTTAAATTCTGGTAGTCGTTTTTCACTTCTGTCACAGATTTTAACAATTTGAAGACTTCTATCTCTGCGTCTTCCCTGAAAATCTCTTTCTCAACATTTTCTACTTTCATAGCTAGTGTGTCCAGCTTTTCATCTGTATTTTTCACCTGGGAAAATATTAATTACAAATGATTGCGACATACATAATTGCAGTATCACTGAATTGGGAACTGTTTTTATGTAAAATAATTAATCTTACATGTTTTTCAAGATTATCAACAGCTTCCTCCATGCTTGACTCTGTAAAATTTTACTGAAATCGTAATAAACTGTTTAAAATTTTACGTGCAATCAAATGTCAAGTGTCAAATCTGTCATCGATTAGAAGGCGCGTAAACACTGCAACTTACAGAATGCGCCACTAGATGTCTTTATTAGTACAAAAACATGCAAAAAATACAAAATAATACATAATAAACATAGAGCGAAAGAAATAGACATATTTTCATAAAGTTTTAACTTGATGTAGTATTATTCGGATACCCGGGTTATTTAAATCGGTTCCGACTGCAAAAATACTCAAATTCGATTCTAGAATCAAAATGAATCTATTCTCTTTTCTGAAATCGAAAATTACAATATTTGTACAAGCATTAATTTAAAATAGGAAAACAATTCTGTCATCAGTTATAAGAGAAAGTAAATTATAACTAAGTCATTAGTTTCTTGTTTTATTCATTACATCATCTTTGAAATATAATAGTGGTATTCCTTTTGCTAGTCAGATCAGATCACTTGGATCAGTTCATGTATAAGGTTTTATAATGCGCAACAAGTGCAGAAAGTTGCCTATTTTCCACGAAGTGTGAAAATTTCGACACGAGATAAAGTCGAGTGCTAGAAGCGCACAAGGTGGAAAATAGGTGACTTTCTGCACGAGTGACGCCTTGTGTTTTTTCTACGACAAACTGCTAAAAGTTTCAGAACAAAAACATATGCACGAAAGCTATTTGACATAAAACAATACTGGGCAGGTAACCTCACAAAGAGTACCTTACGCAAAAAATGTTATTTCTCACACTGCACATGTGCAGTGTTAACAAATACTGTGAGAAATGATTTCTTACACTTTAAACTACGATTGTGAGAAACTTTCAAGCTTTATATAGTGTAAGAAAAGTGCTTTTTTCCGTAGTGGTCGTAGAAAATTATATAATTTCTTCATTTTTTTTACATTACAATTAATCTTTTTCATCTATCTCGACGGGAGGATTTCTTAGGATCAGTAAATTTAGTAGTGGGGTAAATTAATCCGATAAAAAATGGAATGAAAAATAAGTAATCCGTATTCAAAAATATAACTTAGATCTGATCAGAGTGACAAATGGAATACGTTTAATGTATACAATGAATAATTTGTTATTTTTGCCATGATATTTGTGTTGTAGAAACGAACAATACTCATGAAAAATCATAATTTATTATTGTAATGTTTCTACAGCTTCATTTTCCTGGCTGGTTGGTTCAGACGGTTGGTCGGCATCTTCCGTTGTGTCCGTCCCGTCAGTGGGTTCTGTAGGTTGTTCTGGTTCCCCCGGTGATTCGGAGGGTTGTTCAGGGGACTCGGAGGGTTCATCGGAAGGTTCTTCGGAGGAGGGTTCGGCTGCGGTGGTTGTGGTTGTGGGTCGTGTGGTTGGGGCTGTAGTGGTTGTGGTTGTGGGGGCAGGACGTGGGCGTCCTGAAAACCATTAACCTTTTACTAGACGGCTCGTTTCAGCTGTGGTGGTTGTTGTCGCGGTTGTTGTTTCTGGAGGCGGACCAAAAGGTGGCGGAAAGTCTACAAAAGGAAATTTTGGTTTATAGTTCATTTAAAAATAATTTGTATGTAATTTTTTTTTTATTTGTTTTTTTTTTTCTAGAAATATAAATTATTTAAAATAAGTTCATTTTTGTCATCGGTCTCACTGAGGCGTATACATTTTGTCCTTGACACATGTTATATTACTCAACATTGTATCTTTCAAACATTTCATATTGTACACCTTTTATCGTGCACACTTTTAATCTGCCAAGAAAATGTATCTTACACACAATTTATCTTGCGCACATTTTATCATCCACACATTTTATCTTTCATTCATTTGTTTTTCCACACATTTTATCTTCGCCAACGTTTGATCTTTAAAGCATTGTAATTGTACCTGCCATACATTTTATTGCCCATGTAATTAACATATTTATAATTAGATGAAATATCCAGAATTAAATTTTTCTGAAGATAAAATGTGTGGAACATAAAATGAGTAGAAGATGAAATGTGTGGATGATAAAATGATTTGGAAGATAAAATGTGTGGAACATAAAATGAGTGGAAGATGAAATGTGTGGATGATAAAATGATTTGGAAGATAAAATGTGTGTAAGATAACTTTTTTCGCGGATTAAAAGTGTGGAGGATAAAAGGTATGCAGTATTGAAAGTGTGCAAGGTACAATGTGAAGCAATATAACATGTGTGAAGGATAAAATGTATACGCCCCGTCTCACTTCACTTATGTTTAAGGTGAAGTGAATAGTACTGATAGTTTTGACAATTAAAAATAATAAATAAAAATAAAATATCCATATCATTTACATCTTTATTTAATAAACGATAAATTTAAAACATTATTATAAATTTTAAACATTGTTATAAATTATAAAATGTAGATTTTAACTATTTGTTTATAAATAAAAATAAAACTTATTAACACAATATACTATTGGCAATTGTATTATTACAAATAAAATAACATTTTAAAGCGAATTAGAAAATATGTAATAATTATAAAGTTAAAACTCTTTATTGAGGTGTAGTTTCTATACATTTACAGAAGAAAATTTGCATATTCTTTTTCATATATAATTTTTTGGTAATAAGAGTATATTTTATTTATTTATAAACAGTGAAATATTAAATTACAGTAGCCTTGTAAAATTTAAAACATATGTTACTTTTGATAAAACAACGTTTAAAAATAAATTAAATAGTGAAGAAACTAGAGAAAGCCATATTTTAATTTTGAAATTTTAACATAAATAAAAATGCAAAAGAGAGGAGATATTACATTTTTGTCATAGGAACAAGGAATATCGAATAAAAAATAAGTAGGCTTGAAAAACGGATAGAATTTTTTTATTATTCTTTGAAGGAACTTACTTCTTCCATAGTAACAAGGTGCTCCGTGTTTGTCTTTTCCAAAATGGTGCCCTTTTCCTGGAAACTCTGTACTGGAGTCCGTATCTTTTACAGGTTTTGCGTACTACAAATAAATTATACTTTTTAGAAAAATATTCATTAAATTTTTAATATGTGCATTCTTTTTTTCCTGTAATGGAGTTTACAAGAGGATGTATTTTAAAGAAATTTGTATTGCAAACTAAAATTTGAGTCAAATAGAGTGTAATTGTGTAAAATTAAAAGGGGGGTGTGCCCCTGTGACGTAGTAACTCGAACTAAATACTATGAAGCACGAAACAAAATACAGATGTCACTCTCAAAGTATTACAACTTCATAGCAATCTTCGGAAAAAGCTCGAAATACAGGGTGATTTCTAACGTACGGACGAAACTGATAGGGCAACTAGAGGGGACCAAAATATAGTTTTTTTTACAATAAACTTTTGATCATAATCGAATAACAAGAAAGATACAATGGTTTAAAGTTCTTATAAACTTAAGCATTTTTTTATAAAATACGGTAATAACTTACGTTTTGAATTCAAATTTAGAATATTTGAGAGTTAATTAAACAAAGTTCAGTTAAAATTTTATTAAAATTTTTATAAGATGAAAGGCATGGCTATTTAAATTGTTCTTAGAAATATTCGGTCATGGGTGTTCGTTTATTGAGAACCGCTGATTTATTTAATCCAATCATGTATGTAGGTAAGTCAAAATAACAAACGTCAAAAATTAAATAGGTTATTTGTTATGTCATTAATTCCACTGAAATGGTTAATTTCACTAACGAAGAATACGTAGACATGATTATGGTGTATGGAGCTGCTGAAGGAAACGCTGAACGCGCACGACGTATGTATTTGGAACGATTTCCAAATCGACAAATGACAGTAAGCTCAGCGGTACTCAATACGTGGGCGTTAATTTATAAGAACTTTAAACCGTTATATCTTTCTTGTTATTCGATTTTGATCAAAAGTTTATTGTAAAAAAACTATATTTTAGTCCCCTCTAATTGCCCTATCAGTTTCGTCCGTACGTTAGAAATCACCCTGTATAGTTGTCTTGTTAAGAACAAACTGATAACAACTAATAACACAACGTATGAAATACTTGTTACTTATAAATTGTGACATGATAGAAAATATTTAAGAAGTGTTAAAATTTGACCTACACTAAAGGTAAGACATAATATATGACTTTGCGCCCTTTGTCTAACGTCACTAAAACGCTGTCACTAATACTTCTGCCTAATTTTTGTTTCACCCAAAACACTAATCATTCTTTCTCTAAGTTTTCTTTTGGTTAATGACGTCATAATAAATCTTTATTAATTTATTTTTTGTGTATTATTAGTATTAAAAACACAATAATAGGTGACTAATATTTTTATTTGAACATTAATATATATATAAAAAAATTTAAAATGATGGAAATCACCAATTTTATTAGATACATATTTCTCTTTGACGATGCTAACCATTGGGATCTCGAGAACCGTGAGAGATACGAAGTCGATTAAATTGAGGCAAAGTTGCCGCATTAGTTGGCAATTTTAATCATGTTTTTGTTTTCTCGGAAAAATGCATAGCTCACTAGATACGAGGAAAAAAACCGATTTTCGCAAATTTACCTTTTGACTTATAACTTTATTGTTACAATTCATACAAGCTTCTAGTTTATACATTCTACACTTTGTAATTTCTAGTAACTCATTTTTGGTATATTTTAGAGAAAAATGTAAAATAATATTCTTAATATAGACCTGTTTTTGTTTTTTCAATAAAATATAATTTAAATTTTGTTTTGTTGGCTATTTTAATAATGTATTTGTTTTCCCAAAAAAATGCTTTGGTTACAAGATATGAGCAAAAAACTGATTTTGGTCAATTTACTTTTTCACATATTTTTCTTGTTTTATAGAAGTTACTAGTTTGCACATTCTATAGAGTTGTCTTTAATACTATTAAATATATATTTTTCTGATATAAAACACATGTACATTAATATGAAAATAGACAAAAAAAAATAAAATTTTCCTTGTGTTGATAGAAATTTAGGCGTATATTGAACTAAACTGTTAAAACTTAACATCACAGTTGATTTTTGACAAAAAGAACGGTTACAATAAGTGAAATAACTGATTTGTTGTGATGTTTTGTGTAAAATAATAGTTATTTATGGTACAAGTGTGTTACATTACAGATAAGTCATGTGGGAAAAGTTTAGCTCGCGAGGCCGTTAGTGACTTAGGTAATTAACACACGTGTGCCATACAACATTTTATCCAACACATTTTAATCATTGATATAAAATACATATAAGATTTTTGACAGATGGAATTTCGAAATGACATTTAGGAACAAAATAGTGTAGAGAAGGTTTTATAACGTAGTTACTATGATACGAACCAAAAAACAGTAAGCTAATATATTTAGCTCACTAGTGACTTATGACCTACTTTATTTATCTAAAAACAGCATACTTATATCGTTATAATTACACGGTGTTGGATAAATGTATTTAATATACTTATTTCGTCTTATACTTACTATACAGGCAACCAGCATCACAGCTACGACAAGCATAAGAAAAGTAAACTTCATTTTTTTGTACACAGTGCTCACTATTGCAAAAAGATGTTTAAATAAAATAAAAATGAGATTCATCAGTTTCAAATCCATTATTTATCCTTTTATACAACAATATATGTGTAATAACTATTGTGTGATTTATCTATATCTCTTCCGTTCGCCAATATTACATGATACTAATTACTGTACATTGTTTACTAGTATGTCTGTCAATGCCATACATTGTTGAAAGATTTGAAATTAGATGAAATATTTTTATTATTTGTTCTGAATTGATGTCTGAACCTTGAGTTATTGTTGAGGTTGTGGAAATAAATGGCATATTACGATGCATGTATTTATTTATATTGCAGTATAATTATTTGTAAAGATAGGTTATGTTATTATTGTTGTTATCCTGTACCATTTGTTGGCGGACGAACTGTGGGTATTGTCTGAGGACGTGGAGTAGTTGTAGTTGTAGTTGTTGTTCTTCCTATAAAATTTATAAAAATTTAATAGTAACACGTAAAAACAGTACTTCGAAAACATAAATGTTTTTACGTATTAATATGATACTTAAAACAAATAGTAAATATTTTTTTAACTTCATGAAGAGCAAACATAACAATCAAACATCTTTGACGTCTAAGCACAAAATAAGTTTATACAGAAGCGACAGTAAGACAGAGAAACGAAAATTAGAGAGAGATGGGGAAAGTCAACAAATTTAAAGGACTCGTTGTTTAAAAGCGGAAAGTTTCGTCACATCTTAGTGAGAGATAGGGAAAGTTAACAAATTTAAAGGTCTACACAATGCTCCAAGGTCATAGTACTCAATAGGGCAACATGAAAGGTACCGACACGGAGTGTCGCTTCTGTATGTAACTATTCTGTGGTCTAAGCATAGCTGGGAAAAATACTTACATAAATTTGTTAAAGATTATCTATCTAGATACTTTTTATACTAAGTATCTTAAGATAAAAAATATTTCATAAAGTATCTAATATAACTACTTAAGATACATGAAAGTATCTTACAGACTTTTCAATATCTGAGATACTTTCATATATCCACCATAAGATACTTATTTTGTAATTTTCGAATTTCTCTTAAAAATATTTATCATTTTATAATAATTTTTATATCATTAAATTCTATTTAACTCAAATTTTCATTGGCAATATAAATTTCTTTAATATACGTCCTTTTGGAAATCCTCACTAGACCTCGGCTAAATGTTACGGAAGCAAACAGCTTGTTTTTATTTAACAGCTTCTCTTTTCTTGTGATAGAATTACTATAATAACAAATCAACTCAATAAACTACAAAACATTAAAACTAATTCAGTCAGACAAAATTAATAGAAATGCAATGTACGCAGCACGCTGACTGTATTTAGTAAAGTATTTTAAATATTGGTAAATAAGATACTTCTTTTAAGAAGAAAGATACTTTTTTAATACAAAAGATACATTTTTGAGGTAAAAGGTACTTATTATAATAGAAGATACTTTTTAAGATAAAAAGATACACACACTTTTAAAATGTATTTAAATCAAAGATACATTTTACATAAAATAGAAAGTATCTAATATATTTTATCTTAGACACTTTTTGTATCTTAGGTACTATTGAATATCTTTTGTTGTCAGAAAGTTTCGATTTTACGCACCGTGGTACGGTAATATAAAGATATTTTTTAGCTTTTTGAGGTTATTAAAAAATAATAATAATAGTAATAATTAAAAGTCCTTATATGAAAATCTTGAAAAAATACAAATTTCTTATTATTTTGATTGCTTTTGAAGTTGAATTATTTTTCAAAATATCTTGTTGCACAATTTACTATATTTTTTTCAGAACTAGCTTGCTTATTGGAATCAATGATTTCATATTAACAAGCATATTTTTAAGTAAGGAACAATTGAGCCTTTACGTTCCTGAAGTTATACAAAAAGAGCAGCTAACAATAAAAGCTGGCCCTTTAGGCTTTCAGTAACAACGGATGCGTTTCGCTCTTATTCATTATTCACTCAGATGATTTGCATATTTATATATTATTCTTCATGAATAATAACTATCATAATCTATTATATAATGATACACTATTAATAAATTCTGCAGAAATAGAAGTGTTTTTTTTCCAAAATTTTAACAGATTTTATTGTAAAAGAGTACAAAAAAAAATACTTACGACGTCTTCTTCTTCCTCCTCCACAGTCCTTGTCAAAATGTCCTTCATCGAATCCTCCTCTTACTAATCCTTTGACTTTCTTTTGATCCGAAAACTATAACAAAAATAATTTAATATAATATTTTTATTTTGTAATTATTTACTAACTGTTATCATTCCGAAAATGATTACAAAAAGAAAAATCAAAATTGCAATTCTCATTTTGAACTTGATAAAGCGATATGTTTATTAAAAGTGATCAAATATATATCATAATGTTCAGAAAACAATTTGTCCGTTTTTTCTTAACTTCCGGTTAAAAAAGATACTTCCTGGTACTATGCATACGCGTATGCAGTTTTTATTGCAATTTTACACCGTACTACAAAAGATTAAATTGGTTGCATTTCAAGAAAAAATTATAAAACAACATTGCACGTAGAATAATAAATATTACTCTTCACATCTGTATTAATTATGTCATTTTTAATTGTGTTGACATTTTTAAAAAAGTGTCATTTTATGAAAAATTATTACAAAAATTACGTATTGCAATAAAAATTTTGTTATTTCAACTGCATGATTTATAACTTTGTTATTTGATAAGGATATGAAAATAAACCTAAATTACATTTTTCAGTCGAAAAAATGAACGAAAGTAATTTTTGGACGAAATGATTTCACGACGAATCTTTTCTTACCAATTTTCTATGTCTGTAAAACAACTAGTTGATTTACTGGTTGCTTTGTCTAACAAGTATTTTTTTTCATTTTCCGTTCAATGAACAAAATTATCTTTCCTTTCGAAGATATAATTATTATTTTATCCAACACCGTGCAATTATAACGATATAAGTATGCTGTTTTTAGATAAATAGAGTAGGTCATAAGACACTAGTGAGCTAAATATATTAGCTCACTGTTTTTTGGTTCGTATCATAGTAACTACGTTATAAAACCTTCTCTACACTATTTTGTTCCTAAATGTCATTTCGAAATTCCATCTGTCAAAAATTTTATATGTATTTTATATCAATGATTAAAATGTGTTGGACAAAATGTTGTATGGCGCACGTGTGTTAATTACCTGAGTCACTTGAAAAAATACCACACCCGGCCTAACGGCCTCGTGAGCTAAACTTTTCCCGCGTGACTTATCTGTAATGTAACACACTTGTACCATAAATAACTATTATCCAGCACCGTGTAATTATAACGCTATAACTATGGTGTTTTTAGGTAAATAAAGTAGGCCATAAAACACATGTGGGTTAGAAAGTATAACTCATTATTTGTTGGTTCGTATCATAGTAACTTCATTATAAAACATTATCTACAATTTTTTTATTAAATGTTATTTTGAAATGTCAACTATCAAAAAACTTTTATATATTTTATATCAATGATTATAAGGTGTTAGATAAAATGTATGGTACACGTCTATTAATTACTTAAGTCACTCGTGTGCCTTATTTGTAATATAACACACTTGTACCATAAATAATTATTATTATAATTATCTTTATTCTAAGGCTGTTACTACAAAGGTGCTAAGTGCAAGATGAGACAAGACTTATTGTAGAATTTAGAAAAGAAAAGTAAAGTTATTGTAAAAGAATGCATGCATTATAAGACTTGTTACGAATAAATATTTCTTGAAAAAACTACTTAATTGGTTGTGATTATTTGTGATTTATTGTGGATCTTTACTTCTTTAGTAAAGTTAGTATCTCTATAAAAATAACGTCATTTTCTAATAAAATGAAGTATTTTATTTAATTTAATACTCGAATTATACCTTAAAAGGTAAGAAAACATCTACATTTCCTTGTTTAATAAAATTTTAACTAAATTTTAACTTAAGTCCTAAGTTCGGTTACGAATTTGACCGTAACAAGAAGAAGATCCGAATATTCAGTTACGGTTTCAGTTTAGGCTGAAAATCGTGTTTCGGTCGCTTACTATTTATAGGCGGCTGCATGACAAAAGCGCACCGTTCAGATTTTTAAACATTTCATAATCGCACAAAAAAAAACGTAATAAAAGCGCGCCAGTAAAATTTTGGAATTTAGTGTGTGTGTGTGCGCGCATGTGTACATCTGATTAGATCAAAATACGAGTGAATTCATTTTGCTCGCGAATAGTACTTATATTAAATAGATCCTCGCAGAGGTATGCCTCCAAGTCTTCCTCTTTCGTCCCGAATCTAACCTAACCTAACCTAATATAGTCTAATCTAACATAACCTGACTTGACCTAACCTAACCTAATCTAATCAAACCTAACTTAACCTGAGCTAATCTGATCTAACCTCACCAAACGTAAACTAATCTAAACTAACCTAATCTAACTTAACCTAAACTTAACCTTACCTAAACTAACCTAACCAAACCTAAAGTTATCTAAACTAACTTCACCTGACCTAACCTTATTTTATTCCATGATTGAATAAATAGTTACATCAAATTTATTAATATATGAACATTTCAATTATACAGACACTGGTGTGCTTAAGTAACATACTTTGGTGCGCTTTTGCAATGTGTATTTGGTGCTCTTTTGTAATAAAAAATACCATTTGGTGCGCTTTTTTCATACGCCGTTATAGGTGTACAAGGAAGTCATGTAATGATTATTACTTTGTAAGAACAAAATTCTAATTTTAATATTAATTGTAATAAATGTATGTATTTTTATGTTATTAAAATTCAGAGAAATATGATTTTTAAAGTCAATAAAAAATATAATTAGCATATAGCTATAAGAAATATTTCAGTCATCATTCAGTCCATAATATCAACATATTGTATTCATTATTAATGACATATGTCGAGGTGACATGCATACATACATGATGACATATTATTCCAAACGATATTTTTAATCGAGTCATAATTATACTGCACTTGAAAATACACATAAATATGGGTAATTAGTTTAATTATTATTATACATTGAATCATGCACGACACGTAAAAACTATCCAAGGATTTTAAAACATTTATCAAATCATAAAAATATTACATTTTTTCAACAATTTATTTGTCTGCATAAATGTTTATTTCTTTTAATTTACTTCGTTGAAAGAACACCAGATTTTTAATGTATTAATTTCCCTTTTATATTTTTCAGTCGACCAGAAAATATAATACATTGTGTTTGGTAGGTATTTGTACATCTTTCGGTTTTATTAAATAAGTATAAAATAATCAGAAGCTATAACACAAGACCTACAGATCAGACAACGCTAAATGAAACAAATAAATTATTATTATATTAAATATTAATTAATTGTCATAAGGGAAAAATTTAAAAAAAAATCGTTTTTCACATCGAATGATGTATCGAAAAAAAATCGGTTTACCATAAACATCGAAACTGAAAAATCGATGTTTGAGAATAATCGATTTTAAAAAATGTTAAGAAATAAAAAATAAATGTAATTATACAAAATTAAGCCTAAACAAAAAAGTAATGAACACCAGAGACTAGTGTTGGTAAATAATTTAATGATTAATGGAGGAAATTAATAATATTTTTACAAAAATATAATGTGACAAAACTACAATTTGAAGTTTTATTTATTTTAATGTAAGTAGAGTTTCATCAAGTCAAGTAGTTCGATGTTTTTGTAAATTACTTGACTTGAAAAACAAGCTTTTCTTAAATTCACTACTTAAGTTGACTTGATTTTCTACCATAGTTACTTGACTTGATATGAAACAATTTCAAACTATTTGATACTACTTGGTTTTTCAAGTACTTGAAATATTATTACTTGACTTGACTTGAAGTTCGGTTACCAGTACTTGATTTGATTTCAAGTCAAGTCATATCAAGTACATTGAATATCAAGTAAAACCGTGAAACCCTAAATATAAGATATGTGATTAATGTTCACATTTGCTATGCCGTTCATTCTTTATCCTTTTTAATTCTATTCATTTTCTTAACTTTATGCAAAATGTTATTACAGAAATGTTAAACACAATTCATAAATTTCGATGAAAAAAATAAATGTTTTACACGATATATCAAAACATACACATCGATTTCAAGAAATCGATATTTCTCTTAAAAAAATCGATGTTTTTTGGCCCTCCCTAACTGCTGATCTTATTTGACTATCACATGAATGCTTTGCGCATGCGTAATCAAAGTATTTTACTTCTACGTTGTCAAATATCACTACAAATCTTCTGTATCATTTAGAAATGCTGATAATCATCTACAAATATTTCTAATTCCACCAAACTAGTGGAGTTATCTTTGGAACTAAATAATATACTTAATTCTTTTTATGAAATGGGACTGGAATTACTTTAACATTTCAGGATGTTAACAAGGTATAACTAATCCGGGTTAGAGGCTAATCATTTTATGCATCTGGGTGTAATAGAATTGCTATTATTTCTGAATTGTAACAATGAAATTATCATAGACGGAAAAATGGTCAAAATAGATATAGAGTCGGTTTCCTTGAGTTGATACCCACGTCACCAACCATAACCATATGATTCAAATCGCCAAGGGAAAAAGGGTATTGATGACATCATCTTGTTTAGTGAAATCGAGTGATTTCTGAAGTAAGTAAATGTCAAAACTGACAGTATTAAATAAAAATGAGTTGTAGATAAAACTAATCAAATTACCAACACATAATGAATCACAAATTGTCGACGCCAAAATCACTTTAATAAATTACATGACATTTTTCAAATATTTTAAAATTCAAATACCTAATGAGATAACGAATAAAAGTTTCATCTATGCCATGCGTACGATAAAAATCAAGATAAAAGTATAATAATTATTCTAGTAGAAATTGATGACGTGAAGATCAACTCTTCGTATAGTGTGTAAAATATTAATATAAAATAATAATTCGTTTATTTTACCAACTGGTTTAAATAACCTGATAATATTTACCAAAAATAATCAACAAGGTTGTCCCCAAGTACATTCATTTCGTTCCAAATTTCATTTTCGCTTTCCGTGAGAGTTACATATTGAGATTTAATTCCAGATCACGTTTTGTAATAATATACCGCGGTCCCACAATTCAAGGTCTTGAAATAACAATCTGCCATTCATACAAATATCCAAGTGTGTCTCGGAGGCCTGCAGTCGTATCGGTGCGTACGAGTAGACAGACTTACTTAAGTAACGAAAGTGATAGACATGGGGCTAAAATGTGCAGATGTGGAAGAACAGTACAAGAAGTTCAAGGATCTCAAACGGGAGGACGTTAAGAGCTTGATGGAATGGGCTGAGAAACAACCGCATTTACCTCCCTTAAATGGTAGGTGCTACAAATAATTTTTTTAGGCGGCTGGTACATAAATTTTTGTTTTTCGTATCTGCTGGCAACCTTAAAGTATCAATTTTTATTTGACATATGTCAAAGTCAAAATTTTTGGCCGCTTATTTATTCATTATTGATTTACATAGTTCATGTTAATGTGATTTAATTATTTGGAAATATAATAACAAGTGTAAGTAAAATTTTAATTATTCCTTTACAAATATTAATGAAAAAGTAATGAATTTGCGAGTAAAAATAGCGGCCGTAAAGTAAATGCGGTCGTAAAGTAAATGCGGCCGTAAAGTAAATTTTGACGGATGTCAAATATTGATTTTGAATGAAAATTCATAATTTCTTATTGTAATCACCTAAAAAATGTTGTGTGCATCTCGGCTAAAAGTTCTTTTTGGGCCTCATCTGATTTGTAGCCTCGGCTTTGTCTCGACTGCAAACTTCGGATTCGGCCAAAAAAGATTATTTTTAGAACCTTGATACACAAATAACTATTTTTATCCACAACTGTCAAGTAATATACCCAGAATTCAATCGTTTTTTATCAATTAATAACCTTCGTTACTGTTGCTAATTGAATAATATTAACAGTTCGATCGAATAATATTATTCAACCGTTATGTCAAATTTAAATCTTACCTCGCAAAAGAGTAAAAACCAAATTACTATTAAGTAAGTTTTTCTACATAAAAAGCCAAAGTTACATCAGTTTTGTCATTTTTCATACTTTTCTTTTCTTTTTAAGCTTAAATTGTAGTTAAACAACACTAGAAATAATTGCCTTGCGTTAAGTATGCTGTGAAACATTGACGTGAGCTATTGTTATTTATCTGTCAAAGTGTGATGACATATTTGGTTGTAATAAACATATATTTTTCCTGTTATAGTTGTGGATAAAGTGTAGTATTCTATTCTCATGTAATGGCTATTATACATTCGAATGATTGATAACACTCGCTTTCGCTCGTGTTGGCAAACTTCATTCTCATGAGTAATAGCACACATTACATGCTCATTGAAAAATCTACCATTATACTTTGCGTTAACAATTGTCTTATTATTATATCGCAAGTTGTAATAATATAAAATATTGTTTACTGTTTTTGGTATTTTTGTTGCTGAAAATTGGCACTTCCAACAAATACACCCCACTTTAAATGTCAAATTGATAACCACAAATATTTTTAAATGTTTTTTAATGCAATTTATATTATTTCTGAGTAGAATAAACAGAAGAAACAAAACTAATTTAAGGGGTTATTAAAATTTCATAATTCATAATGTATAGGTTTATAAATATTTTCGTAATATTTTAAATGCATATTGACAGATAAATGTGCCCAACTTCATTCAACAAAGTTACCATATTTCAAATTTATATATCTAGATTACAATCTGTTATTTTTTTAATTGAAAATTTTACGATTTTATTAAATAATTGAAACAAAGTATAAAAAATAGTATATTATACTCGTTTTATACGACTTATTCCATCGTGTGTTTGGAGCATTCATCGCTGGGCTCGTCGAGCCCCAAACAACTCATGGTACAATAATACCGTCTTATAAAACTTGTATAATAATATACTATTTTTTAATAAGAGACTCTATTTTTAGGTTTAGGTTAGATGAAATAATGAGCTCATTATTTCACTTAAAAAAATATTGGAAGTAGGCATTTATAAAAACATTAACATCTACAAAAATAAAACATTTATTTCTTTACAAATTTTAATAATACAATTATTATATTTATTAAATTCATAGTAACTCATATTTCACAATTAAAAAAAACTCGAATGACAACTTTATTTACGTATATCGTTTTATCTGATTATAACGAAACATTTTTGTTATAGTAACGTAACACAAAATAAAGGAGTCCTTGGTATTGTTTTTTTGTTTATATTATAAATGTCAATATCAACATATCAAAAATTCAACATTTTAAATATTTTTGAACTTATCCAAACAGAAGTAGAAAATATATTGTATGAAACACGTAAGGAAATAAGTGGTTATATAATGTCCCAAAATTAGTAAAAATAGAAAATTTTGACGTTTCCGTGGTAACAATTTTTGTATATAATTATTATTAAATCAAAATTTCTCGGACTAGCATAAAAGTTGACAATTAGTTTACACCAGAAAGCAAACAAATTTTCTAAATTATATCCATTTGCAAGTGAAATATTTCAATACGTCATTGTTCAGTACTATTAAAATGATATTAGAAAGCGACGAAGGCAATAAAGTGACATATTTGAATGAATTATGACTCTTTATTTTACAAAAAAATGCAGGATGTAAAAGACTTTTATTTGTTACTCACTTATAAACCGTTGTATATTGTATACTGTTTATTCACCAGAGAAATACTAACCTTTACAAGTTACTGACATGTTACAATTTTAAAAATTAGTAGTTGCTAATGTTGCCTTCTAGACAAAACAAAACAATAAGGCTTTACAAAATCTTTTCTTGTCTAGAAATTTCAAGACAAGACTTGACTAAGTCTAAGTCTAGATTAAAAAGTCTTGTCTAGATATCAAGACTCTAGAATAGATAGTTTCAAGACTACATTAATCTATGCATACGTTTTAGACAAGAACAGATAATTCTTTGACAGCGTTTTTTATATTTTACAATCACTGTTTCTGCTTGGATGGAACAAGTTTCGCATGATATATTTATATTTCGAGAATTTAAATTTTTTAATTGATCTAGATTCTAGACTCAGAGGACTCTTGAAAATTGTCTACAGAATTTTGTATTTTGTATAATGAACTATGGTATTCTGTGGACAAAAAACAATAATTTTACATGTAAATATTAATTTTTCATTTTTTTTAGAAAAAATAAATTTTACTAATCGAATGAATTCTAGAATTTCATTTTTTTATGTAAATCTAATTTAAGTCTGGTTTATGCAGCATCATCGTTGTCATTGTCGTAATCATAATCACTATAATAATAATAAAAATAATTATAAGAACGGAAATTGTTTATCCAACAGTTTTGATATGACTGTGATTGGACAATTGTAGAATTGTAAAAGTTGACAACGTTAAATTTGCATTGCATTAGTATTGTTAAAATGTTATCACTTATAACAAGAAAACTCGCAAGATCCACAAATCCACAAGAAAATATAATATGCACTCATATAAACATAGTTTTAGGTTTTAGGTTATATTAGATACACCATTGACATTTGTAAGACATGTACACTGTCATCTTGTCCATGGGCGCCGACTATATTCCTACAGGCCCTAGGACCTCCGCCCCATCTGGTGGTTTGGCTAGACCGCATTCCAGAGCATTTCATACCCTGAAGTTGATCTAGTTCACCCGGCTGGGGATTGTGGTCTTGTTTTAGCGGGTCAGGAATTAGAGCACTCAAGAGTGCTTGCTCTAATTCTATGTCTCCTGAAACCAGAGCACATTAGTTTTGGCTGCTTTGGTTGTATTCTGATTTCAGTGGGTCAATAATTAGAGCACTCAGAAGTGTTTTCTGTAATTCTTAACCTACTGAAACATGTACATTGTGGATCAGATTCGGCATTTTTAAATGCTTACTCTAATTCTTGGCCTACTAAAACAAGAGCACATTCTTGAGCATTTTTGGTTGCTCTGGTGTGAATGGGTCAAGAATTAGAACATTTTATAGTGTTTGCCTAGTATTTCTTTTTTATTGTAATTTATGTTTTGATTTTGGTCATTATAAGAAATTTTGCATCAAAGAAAATTTTGAAAAGTCGGCGTCGATGATCTCGTCCTAATCATAGTCATAGAATTAAAATTAAACCAATTTTTTGCTTATAACTATGACAATGACTGTGATTATGACACAAACATAAACGTGACAATTGGTTAAACATTATTTAATTTTTAGGACTGTGATTGTGATTATGACAATGACTATGATAAACCAGGTTTTAAGCAGAAGAAATTTAAACATTATACATTATACTTTTGATTACGAAAAATTGGCAAAACTAGGAAAAAACCAATACGAAAATCATATGCAATACGATAAAGCAATAAAAAGAGCAATTATAAATGAACATTTATATTGCACTTTTAATCAAAAAAATGCTGAGATTTAATTATTTATTCAAAAACTACGAATCGTAAGCGTGCCGAAAACAAAGTAGAAAATAATATTTATTTTTCCTTCCGATTAAAAGAAAAGCATTAGAGAAAAATCGAGCTATTAGTAAAATGTTTTTCTTTTCCAATTATACTTTATTTAAAAGGTGATATTTATCTAGTTTGATTGGTAATAAAATTTACCAACTTTTCAATTATTTTTTTTGTATGTGTACACAATTATTTATCAGTAATTTAAATTTATCTAATTAAAAGAACATATCTGAATAATTTTAATGCAATTTAATTGGATAATGTTGTTTACCTGATGTTCTGTTATATATTCTGAATAATATATACTTACATCTAGATATAAAAAACGACAGTATATATTTTTATCTTAAGATATATGTTATTTAAAAAATGATGAATAGTGATTTTTAATAACATGTCGTGTCAGAGAATGATTACAAATTTTAAATTTACGTTAAACATTTTGTTGTGCTTTTCGTGTTTCTTTTTCAGTCATCAGCCATGGTAATTATAATAATTACAAATTTATGTTCATTTTTCCTATTTTAAGTGTATAATTTATTTTAATTTTAAACTACTAGGAACGATATGAGTCATTACATATTTACAATTATACAGTTTGTGCAATGAAACGTTGAACATATGACTTTAATATATAGGATTTCAAAAAATTGCGGTTACTCTCTCTCCTGATAGATCTAGGCATCTAGAGTAAAATTAAATAGTAAAAAGTTAATTATTAAATTCTACATCAGATTAGATCATACGAGTAATTGATGCAGCATATATTAAGTATAAAATGTAATCAGACAGGCATGAAAATAAAAGAAAATATTCATGTGACAGTTTAGGGAAGTACCTATCATTGATTATAATTTATAAGTCTTGATAATAATTGATCTGATTCAATGCAGACGACGTCTAAAGGTGCATTCACATTAGTGTTTAGTTTTAAGATTTACAATTATGTTTTAAGTTTAGAAATAACCTGACAGCATATCATTCACATAATAACATATTTATTAGGTTTACTAAGTGGTGCCAACAGTGTCAAAATAAGTTGTTTACATTGTTTAGAGTGTGAGTAAACAAATTGGGCTACTGTTAGCCTGGTATAATCAAATAAAGATTCAGTGTCCTGTAATCTCATCTCTTTAACTTAAATGTACCAGTCTCCCTGGGAATAACATAATATTGGACGAATCCACCATCGTCGTTTAGTTTCTTTTATTTGTTTATTATGGAGATATAAAGTTAAAGTAGATGCCAAAATTAATTTTTCTTTGCGATTCATTTCAAATTTGTGGTTATATTTGAAGTGACAGCTTACAAAGAGAGAAAACTATATGATGCATACTACCTGGTTTGCTATTGGTCCATTCTTAAACATAAACGTAAACCTAAACATAAAATTTGGAGTTTGCATAGTTTACGTTTAACGCATGCACTACGATGCGCAGTGTGAATGTTTTAATTTTGATACATGGCGTCAAACTTTCCTAATCTTAAACGCAATTGTAAACCTTAAAACTAAACACTTATGTGAATGCAACTTAAGTGGGTGTAAACATAAATGAAAATTATAAAGAAATATTTGACACTTGGACAGTACGTTTGTTATCACAGCCATCTCCGTCTCAATAGCTAGCTGACATTTTATAAACACATAATACCTACTATTTATTTGTGTTTTTAATTTAACGATTTCGAAAAAAAAATAATGTATATTTAAGGACTAAAGTATTTTTTATTACTCACATGGTTTACTCACCTTGGCTATCGCGTGGTATAATAAATGCCATATGTGTAATAAAAAATTACACTTTAGTACCTTAATATACAAGTAACTATTTCTTAAATAATATACAAAAATTTCAGAAATATAAAATTATCTATAATGACACATGATTAACTGTCACAATTGAAATATAAATATTTAATTTTATTTCCATTTCTGATTTCTAACGAAAATATAACATTTTATGTTTCATAAATTTCGTACTGGAGACGTGCTGTTGCATTAATTATGATCTTTTTAATGTAGAATTTAATTTTGAACAACTTTGTACTTTCGTAGTTTTGCTCTAAATTATCAGGAGAGAGAGTATTTGCAATTTTTTGAAATCTCATCATGTTAAAGTCACGTTCCGTGTTTCGTATTCAATTGTTTATTTTCCAATGAAACACATATTATAGTGCTGGCAACAAGAGATGAGCTACCCAAAGAATGAACCTTGTATCCCTTGATTGCTTCGGACCTTATGACACAATTTTTGCTATAGGTTAATAATAATAGTCTTTTCAACTTTGGTATATAAAATACTATTTTATAATTTTCTTTGTATTTAAACGACTTTTTTTAATACGCTGGGTATACCAGTTTGCTTTATCGTAGATTTTAGTAATGATATACTCTCTCAGGAGCAAATTTTGCAAGACTATTTTATTTATTTTTTAATAATATTTTATTATTTCAGAGTTGGAAACAATTCTTTTCCTACACAGTTGCTACTACAGTCAAGAACAAGCGAAAATCACAATTGACAACTACTACACTGTAAGGACACATTGTCCTGAATTCTTTGCTGATAGGACCCTACCCAATAATGGGCTACAGACTGCCATAAATGTTGGGTATGTATTTATAAGTTTATGTATAGATACTAGCTTGAGATTAGGATCGCAAAATTTAAGTAATATACCAAAATTAGCTTTTTTAATAAAATGTAATAATTTATCATAATTTTACGCTATAAATAATTTGTAAAAATAAAACGTGTATATATTTGATTTGTAAATTTTATGGTTATTAAGTGATTAATATTATACATTTAATTTTAGTAACACAAAATGCCAGGAAAAGGGAATTGTCATTTACATATATTAAAAAGATAATATATGAAACCCTTTTTAAAACCAAATATTGACCGAGAAATGCGTATTTTGACGTTTGTTCTTCGATGAATGACAATTACATATATTTGTTCAGTGAGGAATCTTCTTTTTACAAAAAAATACAGAAAAACAAGTTGGTTAAAATCACGTTTATCACATTAACTTTATAATATGATATAAATAATGATATATAAATTATTAATTATTTACTACTAACAGATGTAACATGTGTTGTTTATTGGTCCGGGATTAATCTAATGATTTTTAAATGAATTAAACTACCTGTATAATAAATAAATCATAAGAAGAGAAATTATAATACAGAATGTCCGTTTTAAAAGGCTAACCAATGAGATCTCGAGAACCGTAAGAGATACGAAGTGGATTAAATTGGAGCAAAATTGTCGCATTAGATGGCCATCTCAATGATGTTTTTGTTTTCCCGAAAAAATGCATAGGTCATTAGATATGAGCAAAGAACTGATTTTGTCAAATTTATTTTTGCCTTATAACTTTCTTGTTTCAGTTCATACAAATTTCTAGTTTGCACATTCTACAGTAACTTTTTTTTACGAAGAATTCACAGCGGTCCTCAAAGTTTTTATAACTCGTACACTTACGTTTGAATATTATAAAGTATTATGGTTTTTTTGATTCTAAGATTGACATTTTTTTGAGCTAGTGAACTTATCTTCGAAATTTTTAAGTTAAATATTAAATATTACGAATACATTTTCGATTTGCAATAGCCAAATTTTGAATTATATTGCATGTGAAATTAAAAACAAATATGAAATTATATCTAATCAACATATATTGAGTTTTCCAAACTTTTATTCCGATTTTCATATTGATGCAATATTTATGATTAAAATAACATAAATAATATAAATCATAATTAAGTCTATTACAAACAATGTATTATGATAATGAAGTTCGTTTAACTTCATTAATACACTTTAATTAATAATAACATAGTTATATGAATTATATTTTCAAACACTGTTTAATTTATATTAAATTGATAATTAATTATGTAATTTAAAGCAGTAATATATTAGTAAATATAATATTTAAATACATAAATATTATGTATTATACATTCAGAACTATAATTCAATTGGATGTTTTATTAAGTTTAATAAACTCTATATAATAATAATAATAATAATAATAATAATACTTTTTATTAGGCAAAGTTCAGCTTACAGCTGCTCTTACACTTAACCTTCAAATTAATTAAACAGAAAAAAAAAATATACATACAGGTACATAAATATGAGAATAATATATAATACACAGAAGAAAAAAATAATTAATAATATAATATATATATTGTATTAAATATATCGGTCATATATTTAAAATACATAAAAAATTTATATAATAGAAGACTGGAAAAATAATTGCTTAAATCATTTGTTAATTTGATTTGGAATTCATATTGTTTTTTTTTTCTATTTTTATCTGTTTTTAATTGATGTAAATAAAAATATTGAAAAACTAGAATATGTCAATGCCAAGAACAATAATATTCAAGGTTACATCCATCAAATACTAATTTAGAAGCTAATGCCAAACTATTGGTGTTTACTTTTAATTTGGTGATCGATATAGATAATAAACACACTAATTATATTAAAGTAATAATTACCATCAAAATTTGAAATATTCAATGTGACGTCACGAATATATATTTTTATGTCACTGTTTTCTTCATAAACCAAAATGTTCTTGAAATATATGTTATTTCTAAATTATATTTTTTCTTCCACAAATAATTTGTAAGCAGTTGAATATTCGGGAAAATATTTCAAGTATAAAAGTTAAATACTTTTATTGTTGAGTTAGCGACGTACGCAAAAAAAATCAGGGGCATAATTTTGAGAAATGATACAAACTTATAATTTTTTAAATGGAAACACTAAATTTGGTTTTAGACAAAGAAAAATTGTTATTTTTAAAAAGAAATTATGATAAATAATATATATATATATATATATATATATATATATATATATATATATATATATTAATAATATAATAATTTAAATAAACAAGTGCATAGAAGTTAATGGGTGAAATTTTGAACAATAAATAATTAAAAATGAAAAAAAATTGTGTTATTAAAAGTTGCATTTCATGTTATGTACATTGAATTCCGCTTATGTTTAATTGTCATGATAATTTGTCATGCAAAAAAATAATTTTTCGCACACAAAAAGTTATTTATCATATTTTCTTTATAAAAAGTAAATGAAAATAGTACAATATTAATATCGTTGAGAAGAATAATAACATTTTTTTGAGAGTAACATCAAACATGGCTGCCATTTAAAAAATCATAAATTTGTATCATATCTTAAATTGTGACCTTGAGAAATTTTTTTTGTCTACGTCACTTTATTTGAAATATTTTCCAGAATATTCAACTGTTTAAGAATTATTTGTGAAAGAAGAATGAACCAAAATCTGTTGACCGCCATTTTCATATAACCTATTGGGAATTTTGGGAGAACAAGGACACCGTTAATAATTCAATTATTCCTATTTAATCGAAGTCGAAGCTATAATAGTTTCCGAGATCCTAATGATGACCTATGAAATTTGGACATACTGTATTCAAATAAAAAATATTTGAGAATAATATTATAATAATTTAAGCGCATATCTTACGTATAATATTGCCACGGGTGTTAAAGCAATAATAAAAATGAATAAAAAACTATAAATGACAAAACTTTAAAAGTGCACAATTGAAGTGTACTATGACTCAAAATCTAAACCATTTTTGCTCTTCAAGCTCATTGGCGGTCTTTTTCAGTTGCCAATCAAAATATTTGTGAAATTAATATATATACAGGGTGTTTGGCGGAAGGCCGGCACCCAGAATATTTCGTTCATTTTGAAAGATACAAGAAAATGTTAAGGAGCAAAGTTAAACTAGACAAAGGGACTCATATAATGGCCGTAGTAACAATTTTGTGTCACTTCCGGTTTTAGCGGAAATGTGTCCAACTTTAATTCTAGTATAGGGAATCGGTATTTTTATATTTTTTTTCGAAATGTACATAAAATTAGCTTTATAATGATACCAAAATATCATTGTTTTACTGCAACCATTTCAAAATGGCGACACTTTATTTTTAAAATATTTACTAATAAAAATTCATAAAAAAATTGATCATAGCCAGCTATTTGAGATTTTGTTACCTGAAACCAAACAAATAATGTCAAAAAATATTAGATCTACCTTTCCTGGCGATGTAGTGGCAAAATTTGTTATATGTGACAAATTGTGCAGAAAATGACGGCGGCCATTTTGAGTATTTTTAATTTTAATTTTGTATGTTATTTTTAGTAAGAGTTTTTGTATTGTGTTGATTGTTATAAGGTATTTTAAACATATTTTTTTTTCGTTAATTACCTATAGTTGTAAGTACATAAATATGAAATTAAATTGTCGCCATTTTGAAATGGTTGAAGTAAAACTATGATATTTAGGTATCATTGCAAAGCTAATTTTATGTACATTCCGTAAAAAAATATAAAAATACCGATTCTCTATGCTAGAATTAAAGTTGGAGCCATTTCCGCTAAAACCGGAAGTGACACAAAATTTGTTCTAGGATCATTTTATGAGTCCTTTTGTCTAGTTTAGCTTTGTTCCTTAACATTTTCTTGTATCTCTCAAAATAAACGAAATATTTTAGGTGCCGGCCTTTCGCCAAACACCCTGTATATGACGTCACGCTATAACAAAAAGCCGCCTTATTTCGGAAGTATTTTAATTATATCAATTTATTTCTTTATTAAACACCGTGTACTTATAACGCTATAACTATGGTCTTTTTAGATAAATAAAATAAGTCATAAAAGAAATGTGAGTTAGAAATTAAAACTCACTGTTTGTTGGTTCGTATCACAGTAACTACGTTATAAAAACTTCTCTAATCTATTTTTTTATTAAATGTCAACAGTCAAAAAAACTTTTATATATTGTGTATCAATAAGTGTTGGATAAAATGTTGTATGGCACACGTATGTTAATTATCTAAGTCACTTGAGAAAAATAACCCACTCGGCCTAATATCCTCATGAGCTAAACTTTTTTCACGTGACTTGTAACGTAATTCACTTATACCATAATAGTTATTTATGGTACAAGTGTGTTATATTACAGATAAGTCACGTGGGAAAAGTTTAGCTCGCGAGGCCGTTAGGCCGAGTGTGGTATTTTTCAAGTGACTTAGGTAATTAACACACGTGTGCCATACAACATTTTATCCAACACATTTTAATCATTGATATAAAATACATATAAGATTTTTGACAGATGGAATTTCGAAATGACATTTAGGAACAAAATAGTGTAGAGAAGGTTTTATAACGTAGTTACTATGATACGAACCAAAAAACAGTGAGCTAATATATTTAGCTCACTAGTGACTTATAACCTACTTTATTTATCTAAAAACAGCATACTTATATCGTTATAATTACACGGTGTTGGATAAATAACTATTATTATATTCATTATTATGCATACTTTTTCTGTTTTTTCCAATAATTTCCCTTAATTCCTTCCCTATTCCTATCAGATCCGTTATTTCTTGTCGACTCCCAACCATTATTTCTTATCGATTCCCTATTTACACTAATTTTATGTTCTAGTATTTACTACCCTCTAAAGGGCAGAACCAAAGAAGACCACCAGGTCATCTACTGTCGTCTCTTCGACTACGACTCCGGCAAATATGTGTTCTCTGAGCAGCTGAAGCTCTTCACCATGGTTGTGGACACCTGGTGCCTTGAAGAAGGTGCCATTAAAGGTCACCACATCGTGTTTGACATGGAGGGAGTAGCATTTGGACATTTGACCAAGTTGGGCTTGATGACCATGAAGAAGTACATGTACTACTTACAGGTAAAAACAACTGAACGCAATTAAAATTCTTTCTTCAATATTTTTTTCTTTTCTCTTTTCTTTTCATTCTTTTTACATACAACCAGTGGCGTAACTAGGGGAACACATGCCCGCAACGCGGGTGGGCTGATGGGCGCCCATAAAATATTTTTCAAGGAGGCGCAAAATAAAAAAAAAGTGACTTATTATTATAAAAATAGATACATATTCTAATGGCCAGGTGTGCAAACAAGGATTAAATTTTAAGCAATACCAACAAAAAAATTATACTTAATCGAAATTTTGACAGCAATTTCGAATAGTTCATTTGACATTCTATTCCGATATGATATTGTCTATTTAAGAGAAATTTAAATATTATAGAGATAAACAGAAATAGTATATTAAAACACAAGTTGTAGAAGGCAACCTTTTCAAGCACGAGTTTGAATTTCGGGAACGAGCGCGAAGCAGCGAGTGCCCGAACGAACGAGAGCTTGAATTGCCTTCTATAACGAATGTTTTATACTATTTTCTCTGTTTCGGCTTTTATTTACATTATTTTTTATAATAATGTTTGACAATTTCCATTAAGGGATTTTTTTGATAGAATAGTTAGGTTGGTGACAGTGATTTCTGTTTCTTTTATATATAGTAACACAAGCAATTTGTTTCATGGCCTCCCAAATAAATTAGAATTATTTTGTCAGTTGCCTAGATATTTTGTGTATTTAATACAGTCATGCCAATCTCAAATAACAAAATATAACCAAAAATCGTTTAAGAATGAAGCTCCTTCCAACATCAATAAGCGTGCTGGAATATGATATTCTAATTCCGAAACAGAGAAACATATATTTATTAGTAAAAAAAGTAGAATTGTTCAAAAGTAAAGCATAATTAAAGTAAAAATTCTTACATATTTTTTGGATTGGTTTGTAAAGGTAATTGTTAAATTCCTTCCATCTGTCGAAAATTCCTAGAAAAAACCTTTAAGAACCTCGATAATATTAAGTTTATTGTAGTTAATTATATTGCTGCTACTTTCTAATAACAGTTGAAATAACTAACCACAAATAATAACGGGATAATTTGTTCCACACATAACAAATCTAAGCCCTAAATACAGCAAACGTTAATAAATTTCTTACGGAACATAACGATAGTGAAATAATTACGTAATCTGTCGTCTTTTTAAAATCTGCAAAAAGGCAAGGGAGGGCAAATGCCTCCTCTTGCCCCCCTTATGGGCGCCCATGGGTGGGCTTCACAGGTCAGGGGACCTCATTTCGGTTCTATGTTATTAGATTACAATTGTAGGGGTTTGTTTACGCGTTGGTTTAGGAAAATAAGTGGACTGTATTCATTGACTTGACATAAATATATTATTTTTTATATTCTGTTTTTTACAATGGTAACTCAAAAATTATATATTTACAATGGTAACTTAAAAATTATATATTTACATATATTCTGGCTGTAACATTGCCCCCAGCCTTGAAGATATTATAGCTTCAACATTTACAATAAATTGACATAATAAGTATATAATACAAAAATGTTTAAAACAATTATTTACATAGTTTAATATTTACAATAACACTTTTTCACACAACTGACTCTGATATATTTTCACTACACATCACTCTATGAAGAAGGTAATGGACACACTTTAGTGATAGATCGTCTTGTGCATTGTCCATTGGGTAGTCGTAACGTTACGACTCTAGTGATGCCGTCAGCTCCAGGATGTAGTTGTTCAACTCGGGCAAGAATCCAAAATAATGGTGGAAGGTTGTCATCTTTTACGAGAACAACAGTATCAACTTGTAGATTACGTTGAATGGTTTTCCATTTCTGTCGTTGTTGCAGTTCTGAAATGTACTCTGAAGACCAACGTCGCCAGAAATGTTGTACAAGTTTTTGTAATCGCTCATAGCAGGATAATCTATTTTCTTGAATTAATTGTAAATTTGAATCTGGAATTGAAGTTAATGGTCTTCCTACTAAAAAATGAGAAGGAGTTAAAGGGTTATGATCATTAGGATTACTTGAAAGAGGAGAAATAGGACGTGAATTTAAAATGGATTCAATTTGGGTCATGACAGTATAAAATTCTTCAAAAGTTAAAGCTGCATTCCCAATAATTCTTCTCATGTGATATTTCGCACTCTTGATTCCACTTTCCCATAAACCACCATGATGAGGTGAATTAGGTGGTATAAAATTCCAATTAATTGACTCATTTACACAAGCATCAATCAAATCTGTTTTATAAGTTATTAAAAATTTTGCTATTTCGCGTAATTTATTATTTGCTCCGACAAAATTGGTTCCATTATCGGAATAAATACGATTAGGTTTACCTCTTCGTGCAACAAATCGTCTTAGAGTCATAATAAAGGCTTCTGTTGTTAATTCGGATACTACTTCTAAATGAATGGCTTTCGTAACAAAACAGATAAATAAACAGATATAACATTTTAATTGTTTTGCATTGCGACCTTTCCTTTCTTTTAATAAAAAAGGTCCTGCATAGTCAACTCCAGTAATTATAAAAGGATAATTAGGTGTCACTCGATCTGATGGTAAGTTTCCCATAAGAGTTTCTAGAGATTTAGGATTAACTTTGAAGCACTTTACACAATTTTTTACGATTGATCTAGCAAGGTTTCTTCCTTTAATAGGCCAGTATTTTTCTCTGATGTAGTTCAGTAATAGTTGTGGTCCGGCATGCAGCAATATTTCATGTGCTTCTTGGAACAATAATCTTGTAAACAAATGATTTCCATCAAGTATGATTGGATGCTTCTTTTCATATTCAAAATTAGAATTTTCCAATCTACCTCCTACTCTCAGTATATTTCTTTCATCAAGATAAGGAAACAATTTTGATAATTTTGATTTATTTGGTAATTGGTTCTTTTTTTGTAAAAAAAATATTTCATCTGGAAATGATTGCATTTGAGACAATTTGACTAATTTAATGACTGCATCATTCAATTCGTCTAAAGTAAGTGAACTTGTGTTTTTCAATATTTTATTAGTTTTTGGATTTATATTTGTTAAAAATCGCAATATATAAGCCATTATTCTTTTTAATTTATTTAATTTAGAATATTTACTAAATATATCAAATGAATAATTACATGAGATATTTGTACTTGTGGTTTTAATTCAGGTAGGTCATTATTATCATTAAAATAAGGTTTTGGCCATTGTAATTCGTCTTTAACTAACCATGGGGGTCCATGCCACCACAATGTTGAATTGGGTAAGTTATTACCGTATGATCCTCGTGATGCAAGATCGGCAGGATTGTCCATTGTAAATACATGTCTCCAATCAGTAATTTTTGTATGAGACTGAATATCTGCAATTCTATGGGCTACAAAACTTTTCAATAGATGTGAAGAAGTGTTAATCCATCCAAGAACAACTGTTGCATCAGTCCAATAAATTGTACGAAATATTGATAATTTTAATGCTTGTTTAGTTTTATTCATTAATTTGACCAAGAGCAATGCGCCACATAATTCTAATCGTGGGATTGTAAGTAATTTCAATGGTGCTACTTTTGTTTTCGAACATATAAGTTGGGTTTTTACACAATTATTTTCATTTGTTGCTCGTATATATATGCACGCCGCATATGCCTTTGTAGATGCATCACAAAATCCATGTATTTCTATAATACTATTTTGAGTAGAAAAAATAAATCTAGGTATTTTGATTTTATCAATTTGTTTTGCGCTGTGTAAAAAATTACGCCATTCGATGTAAGAATTTTTATCTAATGGGTCATCCCAATCTAGTTTCGCTTGCCAAAGTTTTTGCATGAATAATTTTGCTATAATTATTATCGGGCTTACTAATCCTAATGGATCGAAGATTTGGGAAATTACAGATAGAACAATTCTTTTGGTTGTTATTATTGAATTATCATTAATATTTACTGTATATTCAAACACATCTTCCTGTGAATTCCATTGGATTCCTAATGTTTTTAATGAAGCATTCTCACAAACATATACAAAATTACTTTCTGATTCAAATGAATTATTAATTTTATGTAATAATGATTTACTATTACTGCTCCATTTTCGTAAAGTCATTTTTGCTGTTGCTAAAATTTTACATAGATGTTCATATAATTCATATGCTTCATCTTCAGTTTCAGCACCTGCTAATAAATCATCCACATAAAATGAATTTTCAATTATGTCACATGCCTTTGGATATTCAGTTTTATTGTCAATAGCTAATTGTACAAGCGATCTTATAGCTAGAAATGGTGATGCAGCTTGCCCGTAAGTAATTGTATTTAATTGGTAATGTGATATAGGTTCATTTGGATCAGATCTCCAAACAATATGTTGTAAATGACGCTGTGATTTATCAATTAAAATCTGTCGGTACATTTTTTCTACATCTGCTATCAAGGCTACAGCATATGTTCGAAATTTTATTAAAATTGAAAATAGATCATTTTGTATTGTTGGACCTATTTTCTGCAATTGATTGATAGAATATCCATCTGATGGTTGTGCAGAACCATCAAATACTACTCGAATTTTAGTAGTTAGACTTTCTAGTCTTACAACAGGATGGTGTGGTAAATAATAGGCAAAATTGTTTTTATTATAAAGAACTTGAGTCATGTGTCCAAGTTTCTCATATTCAGTCATAAACTCTTCATATTTAATTTTAAGTTTTGCATCTTTTTGAAATCTTTTCTCAACTGCGAATAATCTTTTTTGAGCCATCTCTAATGTGCTACCTAACATATTTTCCTTGTCTCGAAGAGGCATTTTTACTACAATTCTTCCACTAAGGTCTCTGGTAGTGTTTGCTTTATAATGTTCTAAACATTCTTCTTCTTCTTTAGAATATTTATTTGAAACTGGAGATTCCTCTAACTCCCAAAATTTTTGAAGTTGATGTTGTATATCCAATTGTTTATGATTAACGCAAAGTAACGATTTAGTTATATTTAATGCAGGCAAACAAATATCACCACCTACAACCCATCCTAGTTGTGTATTTTGTAGATGAAGTCCTTTGTTTAACTGTATTTTGCCATTTGTAAAAATTTCAAATACCATACTGACATTTAACAATATGTCAATTGTGCTCGTCATGTTAAAAGTTTCATCGGCTAATATCTTGTTTGATGGAATGTTAAATTTAGATATATCAAGAGCTGGCATTGGTAATTCTGATGTGATGTGATCAACAACGATACAGGAAATATTTCTTGAATAATTGTTATGCCTTGAATGAATATATAAATTAGTTTTAAAATTAGTTTTAGAAATAGTATGATTAAATCCAGAAATATTCATTGTTGATTTGATCATTTTTAATTTTAGTTTATTGCACAGTTCAGTAGTAATAAAATTGGACTGAGATCCGCAATCTAACAATGTTTTTACTACATATGTTGAATTTTTGTTATCATATACTTTTACTAAGGCAGTAGGTAAAAGCACTTGTAATTCTGTAGAACTGCAAGCATACATTCCAACATTTTGCGACGATTCTTTCTTGACTGGTTCCTTTGAATTTTCTTCCATATGCAATAAGCTATTATGTTTTCTATTACATATTAAACAATTTTTTCCATTGCAGTTTGCAGTATTATGTCCTGTTCGTAAACAGTTGTTACACAAATTTAATCGTTTAGCTTCTTCTATTCGAGCTTGTATAGGCAAAGATAAAAATTTAAAACATTTATAAATTTGATGTTTTGGTTTTTTGCACATCATACAATTATTTTGGTTCACTGTTGCTGACAGTGTTACATGTTTTTTAGTTGGATTAATTTTAAGTGTATCTGATTTATAATAGTTTTTAGTCATTGCTTCAGATATTTCTAAAGTCTGGCATCGTTTTGATAAATATTTAATAAAATCTTTAAATAATGGTTGTATTTCATCATCGCTATGATTTTCCCAATCCTTTTTTGTTTTATTGTCTAGTTTAGAGGACAAAAGATAAATTAATATTGTGTCCCAGGAATCAGTAGGCTCATTTAAAGATTTTAAAGCGCGAACATGCATTTGAAATGTGTCAATAAGTTGACTTAAATTTGAATACGTTTCTTTATTAAGCGATTGCATATCAAATAAAGCCTTTAAATGTGTATGAATAATAATTTTTTTGTTTTCATATCTTTCGTTTAATAATGACCATGCAATATCATAATTATCATTTGTCGTTTCGAGAGAAATAAGTAAATATGATGCATCACCAGTTAAAAGACTGCGTAAATGTCTAAGTTTTTCAATATTCGTTAAAGAATCATTAAAATGTATTGCAGATTGATACGAATCTTTAAATGTTAACCATTTTGAATATTCACCATTGAATTTAGGTAAGGTTAACGTAGGCAATTGAATTTTTGATTGTCTGACACCTGTCAATGATGATTCATTGCAAGATGTATTTTTTAAAACAGTGCGTGCTTCAAGTATGTCTCTAGCTCTAGAAACTGTAGTAAAGTATGTTTCTTCAAAATCAACTCTAACTTGAGATGATTCTGTGTCATCCTCTTTCCTTTGATCTTCTATTTTATGTTGAACGGCATCAAAATTTTGCCAAGTATCTTCTATTTTTTCTAATCTTAATTTTAAATTTGAAACACTTCCTGTTTCAATATCAAAATTTGTAACAAATTTTTCAAAATTTGTTAGCGTTGTTATTAACGTACAACGTTTTCGTTTTAATGACTCCATTTTAATAGATTATTGGAAAGATCTCACCTGTTTGTCGAGTTGAAGTCAAATTGCTGGAATAACTATTCCGGCCTTACCACAAGATGAAACACCTTCTTGTCGGAACTTGAGGTTGTAGATTTCACAATGAGTGTGACTTGCTTGAAGCTGTTTGCTTTAATTGATTGAATATCACACTTTGATTGAAACTGTAGTTTCTTTCTTCAATGATTTGAAGCTGTTGCTTCTCTTTTTGTTAACTGTTGTTACAAAACCACTGACATATCCGGCTCGAAGGACCAAAAAATGTAGGGGTTTGTTTACGCGTTGGTTTAGGAAAATAAGTGGACTGTATTCATTGACTTGACATAAATATATTATTTTTTATATTCTGTTTTTTACAATGGTAACTCAAAAATTATATATTTACAATGGTAACTTAAAAATTATATATTTACATATATTCTGGCTGTAACAACAATAAATAGACAAATAAGCAATAGCGACAATACAGGCTGGCCCAATGAAAATTATCAGCGCAATTTTTGACCACTTAACATCAATTTTGCAAAAAACGCTCTAACACGTCAATTTTAGTATAAAGGGGGACATCTGAATGCATTACTACCAATGGCATAACTTCAACCCTAAAATGGGGGTGGACTGTACTTTAAAAATTTTAAATGGAAAAGGGTGTCAAACATGATACAGTTTGAAAGGCCTTTCAATTCTCTTTTCAACAGTTTTTTTATTTTTCAAATTAGATCATTAGTTCCAAAGAAATATCGTTTAAAAGAAATTTTATCAGGTGTTCAAAATTGTAATCAAGTAGGCTTAAACATATGACAGAAACTCAAGTAACAGTTTATTAGGTGTTCAAAATGACTACTACCAACTTCCATTCGCTACGCTTCTGGGATACTTCTTTCATTAAACTAATTACAATGGGGTACGTGACCATAGTCAAAATTCATTCTATAAGTCATAAAATATAAAAATAACCACTTTGCAATAATATAGTCATTAGCAACTTAATGTTACGGAGAAATGACATGCAATGTCAACATGTTAGGATCGCGGAAAAAGGCAGGTAGACTGTCTCTTACATTCCAAGTCTATCTATCTTTTTTCACGATTTTACTATGCTGACAGGCATTTTATTTTTTGTCTTTACTGTGACTGCAACTACCACTAAGCGATCTGTGATATGTAATAGTTATTTATATATTAAGGGCGTAATCAAAAGATTATAGCACGAGGAAATATTTAAAGCTCGATGAGAAGCGGAGCTCAAGTATATTCTTGCAGGGAGGTCATGAATTCTAGTTACGCCACTGCATAAAACATCACATCACATACACTTAATACGACCGTTCTTTTTACAACAAATCAACTGTGATGAAGAGATGAGATTTATTTATCAAAAAACTGAGAAGTTTATATATTCGGGTATTCACGTTAACACGAATGTACTGTATTTTATAGGCTTGGAAAAAAATCCGATATATTTAATAAAAAAATTAAAGAAATCTATGTTTTTATTTGTATCAATATTTTTGTATTAAATCTAGAATCTACAATCTAGAAATACAGTTCTAAAACTCATTACTGAAGATGAAATAAGGTTGGGTTATTTTCACTTTGAACATGTATATATATTCTATAATAATCCTTATAAAAATTACGATAAACTTTAAAATGATTATCATTAAATTATTGATATGTATGAAAGATAAGATTTTTATCGAATATGAGGAAGATTATCTTTAAATTAGTAATGAACATGTTGTGGTATTATTTTCAAATTTTAATATATTATGAATACATCTCCTTAGAAAAGGAATGTACAAACAAAAAGACAGTATTTCATTTATTGTTCGTGATATTGCTTTAAACATGTATATTTAATTAATATTCACATTTTTATATGATACTTAAACATAAAATATGAAAAAAAAATACATGACTTACATGTATAATATATATATTTAAAAATTATATTGTATTTTTAAACGCGCCGACAGTGTAAATTATGAATATCTTTAAAACAGTTTCGTTTTCTATTATGAAATTAATAAAATAGTCAGACTTGATGTTTTATATATTTTAATTTCAAGTAAAACCGTTCAGTATTTCCGGAATAAACATTATTTATAATTAGGTTAATTAAACAATTATGATGATAAAACATCCAATTATGAATGTACTGTCTAAAAGCATACTGTATAAAGAATATACAGTGTGTGCAAGGAAATGCGGAACATAGGACTTTATCATGGGATTTCAAAAAATTGCGGATACTCTCTCTCCTGATAGATTTAGAACAAAACTACAAGAGTACAAAGTTGTTCAGAATTAAATTCTAGGTCAGATAAAATCATAATTGTTGCAACAGCACGTCTGCAGTACGAGATATGTTAAATATAAAATGTAACATTTTCGTTCAAAATCAGACACACATGGAAATAAAACAAAAAATCTATGTGTCAATTGTGACAGTTAGTAACTTTACTTTGTGTTCAATATTTTTTAAAATTATATTTGTACTGTTTTTTTAATATTAGCACATTGTTAAAGAAATGAATATAATTTCAACTTAAATAATATTAAATTATAGACTATAAGTATGACAATTAGCGAAAATTCTCTAAACTGACAGATAGATATTTTCTTTTATTTCCATGGCTATCTGATTTTTAACGAAAGTATAACATTTTATATTTAATATATCTCGTATTACAGGCCTGCTGTTGCAACAATTATGGTCTTATCTGACGTAGAATTTAATTCTGAACAACTTTGTACTCTTGCAGTTTTGCTCTAAATCTATCAGGAGAGAGAGTATCCGCAATGTTTTGAAATCCCATGTTAAAGTCCTATGTTCCGCAATTCCTTGCACACACTGTATATGTAAAAGTCTATTATTTTGGCCATATAGTTCAAGAGCAATATTATAACTTTAATCAATTCTATAATATAGTGATCATTTTGAATATTTATTTATGTTACTAAAAAATTACACTCTCTAACATACCTTTGTTCTTACACATGTTAAAGATAAATATTCAGTATTTCATGTAATGGATGAATATTAAAAATTGAACATTACTGTAAAAGATATTTATGTTTATTTACGACTGAGTATTATTATTTCTGCGATAATAAGCGATTCAGTAGAAAGTTTGAATGGGGTATTCCAAGTTTTTTTCATTTTTTAATATGTTATTCTATGCATAAAAATATTAGACCCGTATTTTTTCTTTTCGCCGAAAGGTTTCAAACACGCCAGAAATAAATTTTTAAATTTTCAATAAATTACACCCTAGAAAATCGGCCGTGCGTGTGACGTCACAGGCACTGAGAATCAGCTGAGAACATCATTCGTAGGTCTGAGTTAGAGGCGTGGCGCGTTCGAACAAGAGCCAGTAGGCTGACGCGAGTGCCTTCTTTGTCACAACAAGGCTGATACTGAATTTTACGTACTCGATTCAAATGCATTACAATTTCATTTTGATATTATGGTATTAAAAATCAGAAAAATAATGATTATATTCACTTTAATATTACTTATATATGGTAAACAATGATATCAAATAAGAATTTCTTTAAAAGCCGTAGGCTTGGAATACCCCATTGTCGAGATGAATTCTGATAGGAAAAGGAATCTGATTTGAAATCATTTTATGTTGAAAGTTTGAAACAAATGTTAATAAACATTTAGAGCAATAGAGCTTATTTTATTTTATGTTGTGATTGTGTGATTATTAATACAAATTTATTTAATTTCAATAATAAAAATATATCGATTAAATCATGTTTTTTCTCTTCTTGATTTCATATGTTATTATTATAAATTGATGTTAGAATATTTAATTAGTGCAATAAAATAGTAAAACTATGTCATCTAAAACAATGATTACTTTAATTGTTTAAAGTGACACTTAATATTTTATGGTTAAACAATTAAGTGTAGTTTTCAAAAGTCAGTGTTGCATTACACAGGTATATAATTAGAGCATCTCGCATTTATTCTTACTAATTGTTCTACTTTGTTGTTGATCACATCTCAGTAAAAGTTAAAAGTTTTTGTGTCTTGCAATAACTATGAAATGAAAAGGTAAATTAAATTAAATATACAATTAAAACGAAAAATATACATTTATATAGATATCTTTTATAAATACTGTGTACCGTAAATATAAAATCGTAAACAAAATTTTGATTTGCCTAAAAATATCATCAGACGAATCAGAAGAAAATAATAATTCTTCATTTATTCATCTGTTTGAAAAATATTCAAAATTCAATATTCCATGGTTAACTGAAATGAAAGTAAAGGCTGTTTTAGACTAGCCTATAAATTGTACACGATTTTGTACCGTTTTTGGTACAATTTAAATTGACTATTATCAAACAGCAATTTAAATGAATTTATGGTTAATTTTGCTTGTCACATTGATATATTCAAGGAATCAGAGCCAATATATTGTACAAGAAATTGAATTAGTATCATGCAAAACTTCATCAAAATTTAACAATTTTTAGTTCCAGATATTGTACCATTTGTTGTACTTTATATGGGATAAGAAACAGTACAAGAAATGGTCAATATGACAAGCAAAATTAACCATAAATTAATTTACATTTAAAGTTTGCAATACTTACAACTTTACCTGTAGTAACAGTAATTTTTCTATAACTAGCTTACATACAATAAAAACAAATAAACGTTAGAAAGGCGAAGGGCCGGATCTAGGGTTTCGGTCGAAAAAAATTTTGGCGCCTTTTTTATCCGATAACATAATGTCTAATATAATTTTACTGTTTTGAAAATAAAAGTAATATTTCTACAACATAAAAAAATAACAAAAATAGAATTATATTTATAAAGGTAATAAATAATTTAATTTAAACAAATATAATATATTTTATTAAACAATGTTAGTATAATATAAAAATCACAGTAAATTACTTTCACAAACAAAAACAAAACTATTAAACAAAAATTGACACTATTATAAACCAAAATTTATGCATATAACATATAACAAAACTTGTACTAAGGAATGAATAAATATAGATAATTTAGAAATATATTTTTCTAGCTTTTAAATCGGCAAAATTTTTAATATTATCTGTCATGTCATTATTTCAACTTTCGTTTGTCATTGTAGACCGCAGGTATGTTTTAATAAGTTTTAACTTTTAACAATCACAGGAATTGTTAATAATATTCTTAAAGATGTCCACAAATTCGGCATAAGTGTATACAAGTGGTTATATTTTAAAAATTCAAATATTTAGACCGCCATCCAGTGAGTTAAAAAAAAAAATCAGTGGCCATCTATTGAGTAGAAAAATATTTAATAATTAGTTATGTAGTGAACAAATTTTAGCCCTAGGAGTTTGACGTTTATCACCTGATACACCACGTGGCTTTAGTGATATTGCATTCTGATTGGGTGAATGGACCTTGCTAGCTTCGATTGTAAATTCACCTTAAATTTTATGCTCAAAATAAACAATTTGAATATATAAATCAATAAATATTGCTGATATTAAAATTTATTTAATTTTTTGATGCTCACAGCAAAAAATTGGCTGACAGATTGTATGAAAAATAGAACGTGTTCTGTTTTTTAACACATTTACGATCGTATACAATATTACAATCAATTTACTGTTTGATACTAGCCAATTTAAATTGTACCAAAAATGGCGCAAGATCTTGTACAATTTATAGGCTAGTCTAATATGGTCTTTACACAAATTCTTGGTTACAAGTTTGTATTTACGGTACATATACTATTTACTTTTTACTTGGATAGACAAAAAAACCTACATAATAAAGGAATTTTCCACTACTAGTCTAGACACTCACTATTATTTACCTTTATTTGAGATGAGAAATTGTTTTTCACTACAGCTTAATTGTAACCATGTTTACCTAGGTCAGTAGTAAATTAATATTATCCATGGTCGTTAATTAAAACTTAGTTTTTAAAAAAACGTAGGTCTCCAAATTCAAATATTGGTTGAATCATTTAACTCAAAAAAAGTATAAAGTATGGATTCACAATTTAAATATGCCGTCTAAATTAAATAAGTAAATCAAATAAAACCAAATTAAAAATCAAAAGTAACGTGGACAAACTGAAACGTTAAATATAAACACAAAGACAACTTACTTTATTTTTGTGAATATTAAGGGGCTCGTCTGTACATCATGTTAGAATTGATGAAAAATGGCATATTTTGAAAGAAAATGCTGACGTTAATATACATGCTACATTCATAATCTTAACTTTTTTAAAAACTATTAACAATAGTTTATAAAATGACGTAAAAATTTTTCTAAAAAAATGTTTAAATGTTTAGAAAAAAAATATTGAATATTGCATTTTTCTAGAGAAATGACTACTTTAAACAAGAATAACGAATGAACTACGTTATGGAAACTCATAATTTTATTTTTCGTGGAAAGATTAAAGTTGAATTAAATTATTAACGTATTTAAAATTTTAATTAACTTAACCGTATAAACAATATATTCCGACAAAAGTACAGAAAATTGCAAATTTTAAAAGACACAATTTTAACACTTGTATACCAAATTAAGGTTTGAAATTCTTGCACAATATAGAATAGGGTTTAATTTAACTCTTTTAATAAGAAAACTATTATGAAATTGTTTATTTTTTGAAAAATACTGAGAAATATAAAGCACACTTTAGTATACTTCTTGCTCGAATAGAGGGTGCTAGTGTAGCAATTTTAAGCAACTACCTGCAGCTTCAAACTGACTCCGCCTAACTCCCTTCCACAAAATTTAATGGAAAAGAAGGTTCGATGTAGCCATACGTCTGAATTTTAGAATGTTTTGTAGAGTACCGAAATTTTTATTTATTTTAAATCATTAAATAACTTTAAAATACATTAAATTAAAAACCAAAATGAAGTACAGTAAAACCAATATTTTATATCAAATGTAAACTTTAAATTTTAACTGCAATTTTATAATTATTAAATTTATTTTTTATTCAATTTTGCCTTATAAAGTCATGTTTATTTATTTAGATACAGACTGTAAAGACTGTATGCACATATATAGAACTGTCACTGTCATTCTCTATTTCTGTTCCAATTTTAAATTCCTTTTGCTTTTAAAAATCCTATCGTACACAATAATTTAAGATACAATTTTTCAAATTATTATGTATTCAAACACTTTGTAAGCAAAATTTATTGTTTAAGTCAGACATGTCATTTGAATCGATTAAATTCTTAGCACTCGGTATATAACTATTGATTAATATTAATATTATATTGTCAAAATTGAATAAAGTACATTATAAACCGAATGAATTAAAAAAATTTATTCACTCAAAGAATTTATCTCACTCGACCTGCAGGCTCAGAATATGTTTAATTCACTTGGTATATAAATATCTATTATTTCAAGCAGTTTTCGGTTAAAAAACATTATTTCATTATTAGGTGTAGCACCTACCAATTTTTTTTTTTGAAAATTGTTTGTATTTTTAATTCAATAAATACATTTACAAGGACAGTTACAAAAATTATTCATTTTTCATTTAAGTTATTAAATTTTATTTATCTTGATTTAATTCAAAGATTTAAAAAAAAATCACTTGATTTAAATAAAAATTAAAATCATGATTTAAATCAATCTGATTTAAATCTCTCAACCCTGCTTTTAAATTTGTAAATGTAGGTACAAAATTCCAACTCAATATATTTGTATTGTAAGAAAAGTAATGCAGCCTACGATTCATAAATATTGGAAACATTAGAAAAAGATAAGAATAGATTGAGTGAGAAATACATACAACAACCTGCGGTAGGGATAAAGTACAGGCCAGCCCCTTTGCTACCTCCCCCTTTCACCCTCTGCGTCTCAGTAACTTTGGGATTGCAAGACTACAGCCTTAAGAAACAAGTTAATGTTCATGTCAACATATTTGTTATTGTCAATATATTTTCTTTAGTATGATTGAGATTTATATGTTAGTAGTAAAAAATAATAATATCTATACCACGGATGTGTTATGTCCTTCGCACCTTGGGACACAACTTTGCGCTAGGTGAACAATGATAGCTTTCTCAGACTTGGTGTATAATATACTATTTGTTTCGTGCCTTCATATAATTAATTACATTATTATTTTCAGGAAGCAATGCCTGTAAGGCTGAAAGGATTGCATTTTGTTAATGTAGTACCTTTTATGGATAAAATCCTCGCCATTATGAAACCATTTATGAAAAAGGAACTTATGGATGTGGTAAGTATTTACATAAAGACTAAATTTAATAATCCTGTTCAATGAAGATCTTTTTAATTTACAATGAAAACTTATTTGTTTTAATTAATAAAAAAAAGATTTTTAATATTATCGTTATAGTTTAGTTATTTTATTTTATTCTACAGTAGGTGTACTTTATGCATTAATTTTTAGTGATTAAAAACAATTATTATTCAAAATGACTAAAATGTTTCATTATATTAATTTTATATATATACAGGGTGAAGGCTCGAACACTCGAACATAGGTATTTAACAAGTAAAATTATAATTTCATGATTTCCTGCTTCCCTAATTATTTTAGGTAAAAAAGTTTTAAATAATAGTTGTAGAGCATAAAATTTTACATCTGAATATATTGACATATAAAGTGTCACTTTTCAAAACTGACTGACGTTTAATTAATTAATTAATTAATTCATAAAAATAAATAATTTCAAAAGAGTAAAATTGCAATAATATTATCAAAATTAGAAAAAATCTTGTATGTAACAAGTTAGAAAATGCAATTTTGTGTAACTTGCGAGATTTTGCGGGGTCTCGCTTCGCTCGCCCCACAAATATCCCACCGTTACGCAAAATAAGGCATTTTCTAACTGGTTACATAAATAGCTATTATGTGCTTTGTAAGCTCAGAAATGACGTAAATAAAATTGCTGTAATTTTTAGCGTAACTTGACAGATAAACCGTTAAACATTTGATAATTTTTGTTTCAATTCCATGGCTACTGCTATTTTTGGGGTTATTTTCGTTATTTTCATAATATTAAATTTTTTAGCCGACTTGGTCATTGATTTAGATGCAAAATTTATGCTTTATAACTTTTATTTGAAGCTTTTTCACCTAAAATAATTAGGAAAGTACCTACTTGTATACATACCAAGGTTGAGAAAAGTATTATTGACCAGCGCCTTGTATCCCTCAGGTGCTTCGCACCTCGGGACACAATCGGCATTAGGGCAGTAGGTCAATAATGATGGTTTTTTCAATTTTCGTATATAATACACTATCTTTATTTATTTATTTGTAACTAATTCATTTATTTCCAGCTTTACCTCCACACTGACGGTATGGACAGCTTTTATAAATTTATTGATAAGAAAAACCTTCCCCAACAACTTGGAGGTGAAGATTTAGGTGTAAAAGAAATGCATGGTAAGAATTTGTTTTAATTTATTTTAATTTTTTATATTAGTAGAAATTTTTAACTGAAACCAAATGCGAATTAGCAAAACTTTTTGTGTTCGATTTTTAAAATAGAATATTATAATAAAAAATTCATAGTTATTACGATAAAATAATATTTTATTGACAAGCGGAAAGTGTTAATTATTTTTTGCGAGTCGATAATTTAATTTTATCGTCGTGTATAAAATTCAATTTTTTTCTGTACCTGATTTTAAAGAAATTGAAATTAGAAAAATTTAATTTTTATTTGAGAACAATTTTAAAATGTCAGTAGTGTGAGTTGCTCTGGAAATGTACTTCAAATAAATATAAGTTAAAGTACTTTATCTACCCTTGCTGTTACAGTGCTACTTTATCTACCCTTGTGGTTAAAGTGGTACTTTATCCACAATTTTGAGTTGATAAAATTGCACTTTAACATCTGCTGTGGAAAAAATTAATTTAAACATCATTGGTCCAATTGAATATTTGTTATGTATGTTATAAATAATAAAAGGATGTTTAATTTCAGAGAGTATGATAAAGAGTATCAAAGATAACATGGAATACTTCAGAGGAGAACTGAAACAAAGAGTGGATGAAACAAGAAGACCAGGCAAAGCCAAAAATGCTGGAGATCTCTTTGGGGTTGAAGGAACATTCAAAAAATTAGATATTGATTAAGTATTAAATTATTATAGAAATATGAACTGTATTGTTGTTGAAAATAAAATTGTAGTTTGGTTTCATCTTTATTTTTAAATTACTTAAATATGTTTATTAATTTTATTTAGGGGCGTCTTGTGCATTCTTTAATTAGGTAAGCATGATAAGAAATAAGGAGTAGATAAGAATAAAATAGACATATCATTCTATATTGATTTTTCTTTACTGTATAATAAACACTGCAAACGATATAATTTTAGCAATATTTAGTCCGTATTAAAAAGTTTTGTTACATTTTTAACAGTTCTTATCAACTTCTTTTTTTATTTCTTCAAAATATATGCTACTCGTATACAATTATGAACTGAAACTAGAGTGAGAGATTTGTTGCATATGACAGAAAATAAAGAAATTTAAAAATTTATTGCCACCAAATTACAATGAAAAATTAATAGATAAGTTTGCTGAAAGCAAGGACAGATGTATTTGTTTAAAATTTAAATTAAAACTACAAAGAAAATTTAATTCCCTTGATTAATATTTTATTTCCTTTTGTGTTTGATGCAGCACACCCACAAAGAAGTAGCACGAGCCGCCATTGGTAAGATCGTAATAGTTCGTATACCAGAGAATGAGAGGTAGGCAACACCCAATACAGTTGTGTATTTCTGTATCCAGGCCTTCGCTAAGAAGGAGCAAGGAGGGGCAGCTGCCCCCTCTAGACAATAAAAAATATGGAGAACATAGATGTTAAAATAAATTAGTCGAAAAATTAAAAAAAACCTAAGATTATGTTTTAGTTAAGATATTGTTTTTCTTGTAGTAATCAATTAAAACTTTATGAAATGTATTTATTTTACCTACAATTCTTATTCTCTATCTATCATCTTTATTTATCTTTAACAATTTACATGGTCCTAAATCGTAATAGAAAATATAATAGAATATAATATAATGTTAATACTGAGACCCGATTTTTCTATCATCGGTCTAAGTTCCTGCTAACTACCAAACAAACAGATTAAATTAACTACCAAATCGATTAAATTTATCTGGCTGGTAAACTTCTTGTTAATGAAAACGCGTTTTTCAATATGAATTTGCCATATTGTAAACAACTTTGAATGTTGTATTAATTTTAACTAAAAAAATATCAATGGTTGACAGTTTGGATTGTGGTTTAGGTTTGGATATGGTTTGGATCGGTGACGTTTCAACGGAATGATTGCAAAATTTCTATAAATAAAATATTGGTATTTAATTTTAAATATTAAGAAATATATTATAAATATACGAGTAATATTTTCTACATTTTGTAATAAATACATTGCTGTATTTTTATTAAATCTAGATCTTTTGTAACAATTATGGTCACACCAGAAATTAAAATGATCTGGTTGACATCTTACAACGTTAAATTAATCCGTCAGTGATTAAAAGTTTACTTCAGTCTTCGAAAATGTAGAGTAAAGTAGACTTTTACTCTTGGAACTGCAAAAAATATATTAGACCTAGGCGGATGCATTTCAATTTCAAAAATTCATTTGAATTTATTGCGTTTTGCGATTAGTTTTTTTCAGGTTTTTGATTAAAAAGAAAAATTCTCGTGTATTTTACCATATGTAAATAATAGACACCTAGAATCCACTAAATTTTTCTTATTATATTTACCTGAGATTTATAGAAAAACAACAGGTATATGCACAAAAAGGTCACTTAATAAATCAACCAGGACAAAACTTTTACATATCATTTTTTGGGTCAGTGGAAAAATACTGTCTACCTGGTTAATGTTTTGTTTCTGAGATATGTATACTTATTTTTAGTTTTGAGCAATAACAATAAAAATATATTGAACGTTTTAAAAATGCAAATGAAACGTAAAAAAATTATATAAGAAAAATGCCATAAAGGTAGATAACAAGTCTATTTTAAATCATTAGAATGGAAAGATTACATTGTTATTTATTATTGAAAACGTACGACAGACAAGTGTGAATATTTGTTAAACTAGGACTGAGTCATTAAATTTTAATTGGTAACTCTACGATATGTTATTTGTTTAGATATGAGTCATAAGTTTACATATACTATACAGTTGATCACCGAACTTCGAATCATATGACTTTAATATAGGATCTCAAAAAAAAAAAAACCGGATAGCCTCTCCACTGCTAGATTTAGAGAGATAAACTATAAGAGTACAAATAGGCAAAATTAAATTTTACATCAGATAAGATTATACTAGATGAAACATGTCTGCAGTGTGAGATACAAGGTGATTCAGCACGAGTGTGCCAAAATAAAACCATATACAGGATGTCCGTTTTAACAGGGTAATCATTGGGATTTCGAGAACCGTAAGAGATACGAAATCGGTGAAATTGAGGCAAAGTTGCCGCATTAGTTGGCTATTTTAATCATGTTTTTGTTTGTCCGAAAATATGTAAAGTGACTACATATGAACAAAAAACTGATTTTGACAAATTTGCTTTTTGACTTTTAACTTTCTTGTTTCAATTTATAATTGAATAAATTGAAAAAATATAAAAATATATAGGGTGTTCCATTTAAAAAAGGAATACAATTCTCGCCGAGCCGTAATGCAACACCCTATACATATGAAAATAATTTTAGGTTATGCTCCTTGAGTGGACGAATAAATTCTCTTAATAAATTTATGCTGTATTTCTAACGACAATGAAGATATCGAAGACGGGCATTTCGAATGACTCTCCCTGTATGTAACTAGTGCTAGAATAAAGACACTATTATTTTCTTTTATTAAAAATTAAGTTATTCGGTTGTACATTAGTAATGTTACAAGTAAATAAAAATTGGTGGGGCCCTTTTTTGGTAGGGGCCCCTGGGCTGCGAGCCAGTCTGCCCACCCTTAAATACGGGTCTGTGTAGGTATTTTTCAATGACTTAGGTAATTAACACACGTGTGTCATACTAAATTTTATCCAACACCTTTTAAACACTGATATAAAATATATAAAAGTTTTTTTGACAGTTGACATTTCAAAAAGTGTTTTATGACTTACATTATTTATCTAAAAACATCATAGTTATAGCGTATAAATACACGGTGTTGGATAATAGTTATTTATGGTACAAGTGTGTTACATTACAGACAAGTTATGCGGGAAAAGTTTAGCTCACGAGGCCGTTAGGCCGAGTGTGGTATTTTTTCAAGTGACTTAGGTAATTAACACACGTGTGCCATACAACATTTTATCCAACACATTTTCGAAATGACATTTAGGAACAAAATAGTGTAGAGAAGGTTTTATAAAGTAGTTACTATGATACGAACCAAAAAACAGTGAGCTAATATATTTAGCTCACTAGTGACTTATGACCTACTTTATTTATCTAAACACAGCATACTTATATCGTTATAATTACACGGTGTTGGATAAAAAATATTAATTAAGGTAAATAAATATCGACTCTCAACATAAGAATTTTATTAAGATTTTTATGAATATTATTAACAAAACTTTAATTGTTATCTTCGACTATAAAATTTAAATATTGAAAAGATCGCCAAAGGCTAATATATATAAAAATATGAAATTGACAAAAATTTCCATAACAAACAAATAATATTTATAGAGGAAATGACTGTGATTGTCTGATGAACTTGAAACTAATGCACATCGAATTTAATTCGTGTAGAGATTAAAAACTGATTTACTCCACCACGTCCGTGTCATCAAGGTTGCCATGGATGATTTTGTTTTGTTTACGCGATAACGAGCAGGTATACTTGGACTAGTGTGAATTTGGCGTTGCACCTAACAACAGTGTCGCTAAAATGAAGACTGCTTCAGTGGAAGAAGAGTACAAGAAGAATGATAAGCTGAAGAAAGAAGAAGTTGAGGGGTTGATTAACTGGGTTGACAAACAAGCCCATCTTCCCAAAATTACAGGTAGGAGGTTTTTATTTTAAAATTAAAAATTAATTCTAATTGAAGTATGTTACATGAAATTTTATAAAATTTACATGGACATTTTACCTCCTCAAAAAGAGGAGTAAGGATTGTATTAAAAATCACATATCGAGATTTTGAGATTTGTTTCAAAAACGTACAATTTAATTTTTAATATTTCATAATGAACTCTGAATTTATTTGCTGCTGATTGTACCATATAATTATTATATTTCACCGTCAGCGTTGCAGTATATGGTTAGAGTTAGAGGTCAGGTTTCGCATTCCAAATGTTGTAGATTCGAATCCACATTAGGAAAATTAAGTACTATTGGAAGAATTCACTAAATTTTGGCTGTAATTATTCAATTGGAAATAGTACTTTAGTTAAAGATCAAATGCAGTTAAATTGTAACATTTGAAAAAGATTGTAATTAAATTTTTTTATGTTTAAAGTGTAACAGGTAATATTTTTCTAACAAAAAATACATTGCAAAATGGTATTTTTGCTGCATTCTAGAATGAATTTTTTTGTGAGCACAGTGAGAAAAAACCTTTCGAGAATGCAAGAGCATATCACAATCAAGTATCAATCAACATTTTTTGCAGGGTTGAGAGATTTAAATCAGATGAATATAAATCATGATTTAAATTTAATAACTTAATCGAAAAATGAATAATTTTTATTTTTGTCCTTGTAATAGTATATTGTGTTATTAAGAGTAAAAGTGATACTTTGTGTGGCAAGCATGGAAGTTTGCACGACGAGCGAAGCGAGTCGGACAATTGCATGCGAGGCACACAAAGGCACTTTTACTCTGAATAACACATGCTATTTTTTCTTCAAACTTAGAAATTTTAAAAAATAAATTACTATTTGACGTTTAATATGTAGGTTACCTGTCAGTTATTCATAATTTTTAGTAACTTTATTCTTAGGTTATCTAGTTTTTATAGTGACATTTAGGGCGATATTACAGATTTCTATTGTACAAGTTACTTCTTATTGGCTATACGGCGGCGACAATATTATAAGTTACTTCTTATTGGCTATACGGCGGCGACAATATTATACGGCAGCGACAATATTATACGGCGGCTAGAATAAAAAATTATATTACAGAGGCATAGAAATTAAACTTTAACCTTGTCAATCACGTCACAGAAGATGTCACTTTTATGACGTTTGAAGAAAAATATATTTATTGAATTAAAAATATAAGCAATTTACAAAAAAACCATATTATAAAAACAAATCATAATTCAATTAACAAAAAAAAGAAACGTTTATTCATTTAATGGCACATTGTTATTATAATATTTAAATAGGAACACCAGTTTTCCAGCCTTCTCAGTTCCTAATTTGTTTCGTAATATGGAATGTACAAGTCCAAATGATGAAAAAAAAGATGTACGTCGACGCACGGCACATAAACATGAATATCCAAGAATCCAAGATTAGGACTCAAAAATTTAATTCAAACTACCCGTTTTTACACACAAAATTATTTAAATAAAAAAAAAACTGATCTAAATCATGATGTTTATCCACCCTGATTTTTTGGAATACTATGTCCCAAAATTAATAAAAATGTAAAGAGAAAATTTTGACGTTTATTAAATCATATATTCGTTGACAGTTGACAGTTAGTTGTCTCCATTTATATCAATTTTCTGGATGCCATAGTTATTTACATATCAAGTGTGGGAACGTTATTTTCCTAGATGAGTATTTTGTGGCGCAAGCTTGCAAGCGCTGCAATAGAACGAATCTGGGAAAAAAATCTTGCAAGAAGTTTCTACAATATTTTTTGTACGAAAATTTAATAATTTGTTTTATTTTTGTACAAATATTTTTAATTATTATAGGTATACATACAATGTTTTGTGTTTCAATACCTGTCAACATGACGCAGTTGTTGCCAACATTGTATGCCAAATATGCACTAAATTTATTCCTTCAAAATTGAATTTCATTCAATAGTCCACTATTTTCTTTTATTGTTATTATGTAAAAGAATGTTTGGGCAATTATACTTTTTTCTTATAAATGTAATTTTTTAATACATACTTAAATAGGATAGATTTTTCCAAAATTTCCCAAACGCTAATCTGGCAAAGACATGGAAAATTGAGATTCTCGACATTGCTTGTGACGCGAATCAACAGATTTTATTGAAAGAGTACAAAAAAGAGTACTGCCCGGTTGCAGAAAGGTTAATCAAAAAAATCAACCGATTAATTTGACGTTGTTACCTGGCCACGTATTAAAAATACATTGCTGTTAAAAAAAATAATTAATTAAAATTGATGAAGCTTTCTGCAACCCAAGCTACGTCTAGAATGCAAAAGACCTTTGCATCCTGTAGACAAAAACCAATAATTTCGCACGATGAAATTTATTTTGTAAATATTAACTTCTTGTGACAGTTTTTTAAAATCATGGCCCATATGCTCAAATCCGAAGTAGCACTATTTTAGAAATGTTAAATTTTGAGATGTCAATTCTTCACATTAAATATAATTCTCTCTCAAATAGATTGAATATTCGTTTAAATGAATTACGTATTATTAATCCAAATAAATAATACTTAAAATATAATTCACGATATAATTCAGAATTTCTTAATTGAATATTGACAATAATGTGACAGTTGAAATAGTGAAAATTGTAAGTAGCGATACTTCAATGTACTATGTGAGCATATTGTTCATTATTTTTACGTAGGTAAATAATAAAATATAGAAATTAATAATTTTTTAATAATTTTACTTAAATACATTTAATTCATTATTAATTTTTGTATTTTTTTTAAATAGATAATTTGTACTGAGTATTATTAAGGTATTATAATTAAAATATGTATAAAATGTAAATATATTCATAAAGGTTCATTATATTTTTTTATTTAGAAAACAATAATGTGAAATAGATAACTAATCGAACGATAACACATAATTATTGTTAAATATTCAGAAGTTAATCATAATTGTCATAGTTCTGCTTAAATGACAAACTATCACATGGCTGTAATTATGATAAACTATATATAGTAAACGAGTTTTTGTTTTTAGAATTAGAGGCAATTTTATTCCTGCACAGCACCTTCTACAGAACAGAAGCAGCGAAAAATGTCATCGACACTTACTTCACATGTCGTACTCATGCACCCGAATTCTTCAAAAATAGGGATCCTTATGGAGCCATTGTCAAAGACATGAATATGGTGTAAGTAAATCAAATTAACTCCAAACGCAATAAATCACTGGATTTTTACAAAAGGCATTCGACTTCATATATTAGAGGCATTCTTTTTATACAAATTATAACATCACATTATAACATATTCATATATTAGAGGCATTCTTTTTATACAAATTATAACATCACATCAGTTAATTCACTTAGTGTGACCGTTCTTTTGTTACGAATCAACTGTGATGAAGTGATAAGATCTCTTCCTCAGTTAAGGACACTGTTTGTCGTCGTGAGGTTTTCATTACTGACGTTTTAATGTCACTTTTAGAATGAGGTCATTAAAAAAAAATTATTACGATTTTTTTAAATGAATCGAATTTGCGACTAACCATGTCTATTGCCATGAGCGTCGACTTTTCACAATTTTCTTCTGGGTAAATTTTTTTAGAAAAATCAAAACATAAAAATACAAGTAATACCTACTAGAACGAATACAATAGAATGCTTTAATTCTTAACTAACTGAAATCAAAGCATAGTTCAAAGCAGCCAAAACTGCTCCAGAATTTCCCTTGTTTTAATTGGCCAAGAATTAGAGCAAACATTTCAAAATGCTCTAATTCCAGATTCACTGAAACCAAAGCATAATCCAGAGCAACCAAAACTGTTTCAGGATTTGCTCTGGTTTCAGTAGGCCAAGAATTAGAGCAAACAATTCTGAGTGCTCTAATTATTGACCCATTGCAACCAGAGCACAATCTGGAACAGTAGACCAAAAATTATAGTTAACATTTCAAAATGTTCTAATTTTTGATCTACTGAAACCAAAGCACAGTCCAGAGCAGCCAAAACTGCTCGATAATGTACTCTCGTTTCAGCAGACCAAGAATTAGAGTACTTGCTGAAGCGTGCTCCAATTCCCGGCCGGCTGAACTAGATCAGATACCCTGAACTTAACCTAAAAATTACAGAAAAAGTTATGAGTTAGTTACCCTGCTTACTTTTTGTCTATGTAAACAAAAGATTAATATCTTGAAATAGGTAAACATTATTTACAGATCTATTATTTTTATAATCTTACTTGTGTTGTTTATGTACCAAAAAAATAACAACAGAAAAACTAATAAATTTGCTTATAAGGGAAATTAATAGGTGAAAAACATGTTCTTACCTGAAATTTATTGATAGTACAAGAGTTTGTATTTGCATTTCTTGTAAATTATAAATAACACATTCTATGATTCATGAAAAACAAAAATAGAAAGTACTATACTACCAGAACTACATATGCGACGGAAAAGTTGTAAGATTATACTAAGAGTTATTTTTAGAAAGAAATAAAATGAACACATTACCATTTATATGTATTTTATATATCCATTTAAAATAATTTAGATGTATTAATATATTTATACCGTAAAGGACGTTTATTTGCTACTCACTTTAAATAAATGTATTTCCTCTTTCTATTTTTCAGTAGCTCACTGACAACTACCATAAAATAGGTGTGAGTTAAACCCTTAAAAAATATTACCATTGTATTACTCTCATCAACGTAGCTATGTATACAAATTTTTATTTTAAAATTCCCACTAATACAGCGACAATTGCAAATCGAACATTAGCCAATAGGAGTCTGTATGACCGGGTACCGGGGTTCCTGAGACGCTAGCACTCAGTCCCGCCTAAGGGGCGCAGGGGCGATAGTGAGCCTTCGAGTCTCTGTCTGCCCTGGTGGTTTAGTTCAGCTGGCCGGGAATTACGGTTCAGCGTGTGCTCTAATTCCGAAACCTCCTGAAACCAGAGAATATTCTGGAGCAGTTTTAGCTGCTCTGGATTGTGCTCTAGTTTCAGTGGATCAAGAATTAGGACACTCAGAAGTGTTTGCTCTAATTTTTGGTCTACTGAAACTCTGGTTTCAGTGGGTCAATAATTAGAGCATTCTAAAGTGTTTTTTTTTTCTTGTAATTTTATGTTTTGATTTTGGTCATTATAAGATATTTTGAAAAGTAGGCGCTCATGCCAGGGAAACCTTTACAAGTTATTATCCTGTAAAAGAATACAAGTTAGTAAAATAACAAATAAACTATTGTACAATAAACGCAAAGTAATAGTTTTCCTGCTTCAATGAGAAGTGAAAGAAGAAGAATTTTGTAAAAATTAACGGGCGCATTCAGAAGACTAGATAACTTTGATAATGAATAATTATAAATTATAAGATTTTACTATTAAATATTTTGACTGTACTTATTTTTTATTTCCTATCACAACTCATCGCAGTCATTTATTTCCATCTTTCAAGAAAAAGTTTCTAGTAAATATTTTGCTCTCGACGAGTTCTATCACTGGTTAAATTCACTGTACTTATCTCTGTTACACCCTGTAAAATTCATACTGCCTTACGTATTAATATTTTTTGTACTACAAAACTTGTGATGGAATATTATTTTTTAGGTCTTTTTATACTTTGTCAACACCAGTTCCAATACCAGATGACTACAAATTTGTGTATGTGCGATTAAATGACAAAGATTTAGGAAAATTCAACTTCCCAGAATACTTGAAATTGTTCTGCATGTACATAGACTTGTGGCTTCTCCAAGACGGCACTGCTCCAGGTCATGCTATTGTCATTGACATGGAGAATATGACCTTTGGGCATTTGGCAAAACTTAGCATGTGCTTGGTGCATATCAAGAAATTCTTCTTGTATTTACAGGTGAGACATTTCAATAATATTTGTTGGGTTGACAAAAATAATGATTCATTTAAAAAAAATCAAAAATCATTGATTTTTTAATTTCTAAAGATATTTAAGTGTTACTGCTTTTTTTAATTGCTTTAAAAGCAATATAAATATTTTATTACATAAACAGAAACGAAATCTGTAATAAAAGCAAAATGATTCATCTGAATAAAACTATAGGAATAGTAACAAAGATTTTTTACTTTTAGCTACACATTTAAATACTTATATTTTTCTTCTATTATATGACAACAGAAGTGATAAAATATCTTTTAATTTTAAGATATTATTATATGCAGAATATATTTTGGTTATTATTGATAGTTATGTAGCAAATTTTTATTATAATTTTTATTTTTTTTGTATCTTTAATAAAAATCAATGATTTTTATTTAAAAAATCAGTTGATTTAAATCAGGCTAATCATGTTAATAAATGCAGTTAATAAAAGAAGAGATAAAGAATTGAAATGAAATTTATACAAACAACAATACACATATGTCTTGCAAGAAATCGCAAAAGTGGAGTTAAATATGAATTGTTATTTATTTCTTTTTAGGAAGGAATTCCATTTAGGCTAGTAGGAGTTCATGTAATTCATGTTGTTCCCTTCATAGATAAAGTGATGGCTTTAATTAAACCATTTATGAAGAAAGAATTATTAGATGTGGTAAGTTTTGGGTCTTGATCTCTCATTGAAATCTTTTCAACTGAAAGCTACAAATTATTACAAAAGTATATAATTTAACTGATAGCAGTTTTAAAATTTAAGCAATATGATACTATATAATATACTATAAGCCCCTTTTTCTGTTAGGAACGTATTGTTATTTTTTTATTATTTTTTACATTTCTTCACTCAGTAAGAGAGGAATTGGAGTCATGCTAAAAATAGGATCTAGTTTAATTTTGGTATTAATCGTGCAATCGGAAGTGGTGTTTTCATGAAGATCTGAATTGTTTTTCTGAAATATCTTCATTAATTATGAATATATGAGAATCTTTATAAGTAATAATTTAATATTGTAATTAACTAAAATTTTATACTTCAAAATTGTTTCTACGTAGTCACATTTAACTGTTACAAGTAATTAATTATTCGGTACAAATGCGGGTAATCTGTTTACCTATGAAAATAAATGTTTTGTATTTACTAGTCATAATTATTATAATTCACAGCGAAAATAAAAATAATTATCGAATAATTTAAAAGCAATTCTACTAATACTATAAGTACTAATTATTTTAATAATAACGAGGACAGGCGAAAGGTCATGTGCTGACCACATCAGAGCAAATTTAGCTGCTTTGGATTGTACTCCGACTTCAGTGAGGTCAGGAATTAGAGCATTTAAAATGTTTACTCTAATTCTTGGCCTACTAAACCAGAACACATTCTAGAGCTGTTTTTACTGCTCTGGTTTCATGGGTCAAAAATTAGAGTATATTAAAGAATTTGCTCTAGTACTTTTTTGTTGTATATTTTTTTAAATTTTGGTCATTATAAGAAATATTGTCCCTAAAGAAATTTTGACAAGTCGGCACCTCGTGATAATAGCTAGTCAATATGTAGGGACGCCACTGGAATGTCTTTGACAAACAGATTTATTACTCTCTTTCTCATTCTCAAATGGAGTATACTTGTATAACATTATGTATTAAAATTACAGATTGTTTTCCATACTGAAGGAATGGATTCTTTGTATAAAGTTGTCCCGAAAAAATGTTTACCACAACACTTAGAAGGAGAAGGTGCATCTCTACAAGATATGAACGGTATAAATAATACATTAATATTAAATGGAACAACCACAAATATAAATGGATTAATTAATTAAATAAATATATCTCTTATGGATTACAACCAGGGCATGTAACCAAAAAAAAATACTGGTTAACGGTTAACCCTTATAGAGAACGTTATAATAATAAGGGTTTTAGTTCGAAAACCGGTTTTTAAAAATTGGAAACCGGTTTAAACCGGTTAATATATCGGTTAAAAAATAATTAACAGAAATTAATTAAAAAAAAGTAATTATAAATATTTAATTTAAAAAAATTAATAGAATAGTTAATAAAAAAAAGTATTATTTGAGAAAAATATAACAAATAAAAGAATGCAATTTAATTAACGAATATTCACAAAAATTCCCGTAATACCTTCAGGAAAACGCAGGTCACTTTTCAATTTTAAACTTGCCTATACTGACAAATAGACTACCTACTTTTATGACTCCAATAAAATGTTAATTGTAAAAACTACCATGACTCATGTTCAAATACAAATAGAAAACTCAGATATAAAAAAATTAATAAAAATTTTTCTCGCTAAATGAAAAATAAAGGTTAATGTTCGCTAAAACCGGATTATTTATTTTTTGGTTAACGGTTACCGGTATTTTCGGCCTGAAAAATATCGGTTAAAGTTCGCAATTTTCGTTGAAAATATCGATTACCGGTTTTTATTAACCGGTTTTTTTAACCGGTTACATGCCCTGATTACAACCCATTTTTGGGTATGCCAGATGTTCTTCATTGCGTATATTGGTAATGATGTATGCCGTATAGATTTGCCAACAACTATCCCATATTAATAGCCAATCTGCTTTGTCGTAAATTATTATTTCATTAGTATTAATTTTATATTCGTAAATTATAAATGCATCAAAATTATATGGTTATAGTTAGTAATTTTGTACTTATAAGTATAAAATTACTGGTTACAATATTTTGAACTTTTACGGATACTGATACCTAGTAAATATTATACTCTATCAACGTACAAACAATACAATAACAACGTATTTTTTTCTTTTAATAGGTTTTATATTAATGCTTAGAACTACAGACTGATGTGAAAAACATGTTTTAATTTAATTGCAAAACTATGTAGTCATTTTTTCTCAAATTTTGTCATTGTGTTACGAGGAGCAAAGCAATAATAGTGAAAATTTTCATCATATGAATACTTATTTGTTTCTTAAAATTTACAAAAATGCAGTACCTACACAGACTAAAAAATAAAATAAAGTAGTTATCCGTAAATTTTCAGGCAAAAAAATAAATAATAATAAAAAATGAATATACACTATTTTGTTATTTTTAGAATCAATGAAAAAATATTTGCAAGATCACGCAGAATACTTCAAAGAAGAATTATCTCAAAGAGTCGACGAATCAAAACGACCAGGAAAACCTAAAAACGCCGGCGACATCTTTGGAATGGAAGGATCGTTCAAGAAACTAGACATAGACTAGTAACAATAAAAATGTTAAGCAAAGTCCACGAGACGGCATACCTATTTACAATCTATATACAGCAGTTTCTCTTTCAGTTTTCTCAGATAAGTGAAAGCGTATCCATGGATACCGGTGCAATTTGTACATAGTTGGTGTGGTTTGTAATAGCAAAGTGATTGTATTTTGTTTATTCATGTGAACAATTGTTATATATTAATCAATTTTATCTCAGTTGTGTACTTGAAGTGATTACATTTTATCTAAATAAATTCTGATAAATAAAGTGTTGTTAGTGATTAGTATATGTTTAAATTTATTAAAGAAAGCAAGAAAATGAAGAGAGTGACAGCTGAAGATGAATATAAAAAACATAAACACATCAGACCGGAAGATGTTCAAATGTTACTGGAATGGGTTTCAAAACAGCCACATTTACCTAAAATTAGTGGTAAGTACACAAATACATATATTTCAAAATTAAATACTTATGAAAAATTTATAACAAAGTATTTTTCCTGCGATCATAAGGAAAGTGATAATTTTTTTTACTTGTTTTTATTTCGAAAAATGTGTTATTTTCGTAGTTATTTCTAGTTGCCTAGCAACGACTACTTAAATGATAATATTAATTTGAACATTTATAAAATGAAATATAAGAGAAATTATATTATAAGCAGTGGCGGCTCGTGCTACATATTTGTTGGTGTACTACATCAACAAAAAAGGAAATATAGTATTACTCAAAATAATTAAATTATCATTATAGTTTTCATTTTCAATTTTAATGGAATACGTCTTTCCTTTTTTCGGCAAACTTATCTGCTAATTGTTCATTGTAGTTTTGTGTCAATCAATTTTCGGGTTTCTTTATTTTCTCAGTCAAATGCAACAAATCTCTCACTCTAGTTTCAGTTCATATTTTTTTACCATGATCGTCCGCAAACAGCAAACACGGAAAACAAAACGAAGCATTCTAGTCGTTGCAACTACAAATTTAGTTGTTTTTTAAATATATGTCTTTGTTAAATTGTCTTTTATACGATTATTCAGTGTTAACTGCATTAATTTTCAAGCGGCTACTTACTCTGTCTCTAGACAACAAAATTAACATTCCTTATGAGAGATTTCACTCTAATGTACTTTTAAGACCAATACACTTACCCTATTAGCGTACTGTACAATATGAAAATGTTTAATGTTATGTTAATTAATTTCAGAATTAGAAGCAATATTTTTTCTAAATGGTTATGGAGGAAGTATTGAATTAGCTAAAGGATTAATAGATACACATTATACAGCTAGAACCCATTGTCCTGAGTTTTTTGAAAACCGGAATCCTAAAAATTTAGTCAACGATATGGAGGTTGTGTAAGTTAAATATTTTTTACAATTGTATTAAGGTTCCCTATTTGTATTTTTAATGCAATTGTTTTTTATTAAACATGCTTTTTCTGTATCAAAATTCTATATTTTTAACAAAAAAATAACTTTTTATAAATTTTACAAATGTTAAAGTTGTACTTATTAACATATATTTGTAGATAAAACAACTTTTTTTAAATTAAGGTCTGTAAACTAGAAAAACTTGTTTTATTAATTACAAGATTGCAAAGTTGTTCAAAATTAAATTGTACATCAGATAAGATCATAAATGATGTATCAGCATGTCTGCAATATGAAATAAATTTACTATAAAATGTAACACTTTCGTTCAAAATCAGTCAGCCATGGAAATAAAAGAAAATATATACGTGACAGTTTAGTGAAGTATCGCCAAATTCCTGAGGTCTGAATATAATCAAATTGGCGCGAAATAAAATAAATTTGATTTGTTTTAATTATTTTATTTTGAATTGTTTTAGCGTTTTAGTTACTTATGTGTTATGTAATTGATAGAATGATGAATTTATATTGCTTTTATGATAACAACTCTGAGCTTCAACAATCATCAATGATATTTTGATATTATTTTAGTTGAATTTAGATTCTTTCTCTTAAATGATATACTAATATTACAAAAACATAAACTTAAAAAAATATTTAAAAAAATGTAAGATAAGTACAACAAATAAAACAAATTTTTATTATATCCATGGTCGAAACTTCAACTTTAAATTAATTTTAGACTATAACAGAAAGTAATAATTAATATCAAATTACATTATTTATAATGACATGTCATTAACTGTTACAACTATCACATAGATATTTTCTTTTATTTCCGTGGCTGTCCGATTTTGAACGAAAATGTTACATTTTATATTTATCTCGTACTGGAAACGTGCTAATGCATCAATTATCTTATCTGGTGTAGAATTTAATTCTGAACAACTTTGTAATTTTGTAGTTTTGTTCTAAATCTATCAGGAGAGACAAGTATCCGTGATTTTTTGAAATCCCATGTTAAAGTCTTATGTTCCGCCTTTCGTTGCACACCTGTATGTAGATTAAAGTGTTTATTATTGTTGTAATCTTGAGCATTAAACTGTTTGTAAATGATCTTTAATTCTTATTTTGAAACATACATCGAAGAATAACCTTACAATTAAAAACATAAAATTTTATCGTAGATATAAATTAGAATTACATAAACATTTGCAATCATTTACATGTATATAATGTATTACAAATACTTCATCCTAGTAGCGGAATTAACATTTAAGGGGCCTGAAGGGATACAAATTTTCGGGGCACCATAAAATAAATTAATAACTACAATTTATATATCTTTTAATTTTTTATCAAAAATAATTATCAGAGGTGGGTTTAACGGATTTCGAAATGGTAAATTGGCTGACAGAAATGGGCATTTAACGCAGGTGTTTAAATATACTTACTTTTTATTTTTATCATATTATCTCATGATATTCGTATATCGGTCTCTGCCCAAATGTAACCTTGGTGTATATTGTGAGTTTATTTTAACATGAAACATAGGATTTGTCATATTCATGGTTATGACTTGACAATTGATTGTCAGCAATGTATCAAAGCCTTTATTTTAAAATTAAACATAGCAAATATAGTATTGAGGTTATTCAATGATTATAACATTTATAATTTTGGCATCTCTGGTGTTTATATAGTAATAAACTAAAAACAAACAAACAATGATTGTAAAATAAATAAAAAAAACCTTGACGAAGAATTATCTGTCCTTGTATATAGCGTATGCGCAGGTTAATGTATAGTCTTGATATCTAGACATGACTTTTTAATCTAAACTTAGACTTAGTCAAGTCTTATCTTGAAATTTCTAGACAAGACAAGATTTTGCAAAATCTTGTCATGTCTTCGGTAATACCGAATATTCGTTATTCGGCTATATGGCTGAACTATTATTCGTCACATCACTAATTATTACACATATTGCCATTAAATGTTTTCGATTTTAATAATGTTCCCCAGTTTAAAAAAATCAAGTGTTTGATCAGGAGACTTATTGGGCTATTCTATTTGTCCACCGTGTCTAATACAATGACTTGAAAATGCCTTAAATCACAATTTGACAGTTAATAATGATGTGAACTTGCCATCCTATGTTTCATTTTAAAATGAGCGCTCTGATAAATCGATGCCAAATTCATAATCGTGGTCAAATCCCATGTTTCCCGTTAAAATAAACTCATGGTAATATTATTATTATTAATGCCTATATTATTCCTTATACAGGCTGTTCCACAACTTCGGGCAAAAAATTAAAGTTAAGAGTATTTATGTAAACAATTACTTTCATTTTCACTTTCAAAAAAAATAATATTAAAAACAATTACCGATCGGTGGAAAAAAAATGTTTCTTGCAATATGATGCAATTTTTTTGCGAATTTAAAAAAAATTGTTTTAGTTCATATTTTATGTGTCCTTTAATTTCTTGTCCTAAGTTGTGGAACATTCTGTATAAAAATAAAAAGTAAGTATAATTTAAATGTTTTTATAATTTTCAGGTTATATCATCCAATAGAATCTACAAACGTATGCTATGCTCTCTATGTAGATACTGACCCGGCTCATTTTAATGTAAATGAACAAATGAAAATCTTGTGGATGGTGGGTGACTTATGGTTACTAGAAAAAGGCTGCATGGATGGAGTAGAATTTATTCTAGACATGAAAGGAATTCAGTTTGGTCATGTTACCAAAATGAGTACTCGTCTAACTACCATGAAGAAAGCTTTGTATATACTACAGGTACGGGAGGAGAAAACAAGATGATCAATCGAAACTGATAGTCACGTGATGGGCAATTTTCTTTAATGACATCAAATCTATACTTCTAGAGTAAAAAGTTTGATATATAAATTCATGGGCTTGCGAGCTTTTATTATAAAAAAGTTATTTTAGTAATTTTATTATATTTAGAAACATAATTTATTTGTTTATTTAAATCAATAACTAAACAAGTTAGGAAAACTGTTCTAAATAAATAAATAGAATGTAAGGGATATTTGAAGCTTTGACAGAACCACAGAAGAGTTACACACAGAAACGACACTCCGTGTCGGTACTTTTCATGTTCTATGACCTTGAAGCATTGTGTAGACCTTTAAATTTGTGCTCTTCCCCTATCTCTCTCTCAGATGTGAGAGAACTTTCCGATTTTAAACAATGAGCCTTTTAAATTTGTGCACAGTCTCCGTCTATCTCTAATTTTCGTTTCTCTGTCTTACTGTCGCTTCTGTATAAACCTATTCTGTGACAGAATAATAAATAATAACAGTGTACGCCTATGATCGCAAATGTCAATAATTATTTCCACGGAATAAAATTTGAGAACTACGCCTGTCACGTGACTATCACCCGATTGATTACTCTGTATATTATATACACTAAGGTAGGCACGTGTTTAGGCAACCCTTTCTTTAAGAAAACAAAATTCAAAGAAAATTCACTAAAATATTAAAATTCACAAAAATATTGCATGCATTTTTATATCTTATTAGTTTGTCAATCTCACTTTTAATTATTTATTTGTGTTTATTTGGATATACTTATTTAAATTAAATGGCAAATTTTAATTGTGAATTCATGTTGAAACTCTCATTGAGTTTAATGAGTGAAATAATATCTGGATTTTAAAGGTTAAAGTTTGTTTAAAAAGTGAAAGTTTGTATTATCATTTCTTATGTAAAATAAAAGTAAATAATGTCAAGTTTATAAGCTAGTAGTAAAAAACAAATTTTCGGAGCAGTAATATGTAAATAATGACATGTTTATAAACTAGTATATGAAATTGTTTTAAGTAAACATAGATAATAATAAAGTAATGTTTTTTGTAGGAAGCTATTCCAATTAAAATAAAAAGAATTCATGTCGTCAATGTCTTAAGTTTAGCCGATAAAATATTATGTCTGCTCAAGCCGTTTATCAAAGTAGAATTACTTGATAAGGTAAGTCAAAAAATGATCATTTGATTTTGATTAGATTTATTTTTATAATCTGTTTTTAATTGTTATCTCATATTTATTTTTATATGTCTGCAATAATCAAAACAGCTGATATGTACTTGAACTTGGATTATCATATGCTTCCAGTCATAATAATATCTAATGTTTTTTTTTAACAAATCTTTTATAATTAAAGTAGAGTCGGTTTTTCCCAGTTGATCTTACGTCCTCAATTTCTGCTGCAAGAATTAATAAACTTGTATCTCGCATCTTTGTCGTACACACATGGCATAGATGAGACTTTATTCGCTATCTCATTTTCGTACATATTACAAAGGAGTATACGAGGTGTGTAAATTAAGTATTAAGACTGACAACGTAGCTTTCGATCTGGTAACACTTGGATCGCGGGACTTGAAAAGAAGGCAGGTGAACATGTTATATGTCTTCAGTACGACTTTGAACTCACTAGTTATTTGCTTGTCCGTAGCGATTTTTTTTTGTAAAACAGTTTTTTCTTGTACTTTTTAATAATGAGTTATATCAATTTCAAACAACGGTGTGCTATCATGTTTTGCTTCAGACTTGGGCACAGTGCAATAGAAACTTTTACAAAACTTAAGCAGACCTACGGAGACAGTATTGTTTCAAGGGTCGAGGTTTTTAGGTGGTTTTGGGCAATTTTAGAAGGAAAATAGTCGATTGAAGATGAAACACGCAGCGAAAGGCCTTCATATTCAAGAACTGATGAAAATGTCGAAAGAATCTGGGATCTTGTGCATTCAGATCGTCGGTTGACAGTACTTAATGAGTGGGGAAGAATTAAATTTGATTCACACCACCGTTCATCAGATTTTAACTAATTCATTGAGAATTAGTAAAAACTGCACAAATATGGTTTTAAACAAAGGAGTTTTTTGCCAGAAATAAACATTCCTGTGGCTTTTCAGCTTCCTTGTTCGCCTAACTTAAGTTCTTGTAACTTTTTCTCTTCCTGACATTGAAAAATAACCTCAATGGGACTCATTTAGGGACACTTCAAAACATTTCAATGACTGTAATCGACCAGCTGAAAGTGATTCCAGCATCCGAGTTCCAGCACTGCCTTGAGGGTAGGAAGAACCGTCTTCAGCACTGTGTGGCTTCCCAAGGAAGTTATTTTGAGGGAAACAATGTTGAATTGTATTTCTATTCGAACAATTTAATAAAAAAACAGTCTTATTACTTAATACACACCTCGTATTTACTATCTGCGTCCAATCAATGATAAAAATGAAATAGAAATAGTAGTATAACCGCGGTAACGGATATTTTCAAATATTAAAAAAAAAATGTCATTCATATCATTTGTGTCATATATTAAGATTTTGGCGTCGTCAATTTGTGTTTCATTGTCGATTAATAATTTCGTTAGTTTCATTTACAACTCTTTTTGTATGTTTGATCCACTATTATATTTGTATATAATACTGTCAGTTTTAACATTTATTTACTTCGGAAATCACACGATTTCACCCGAAAAGAAGATGTCATCAATCCTCTTTTTCCTTTGGCGATTTGAATCACAAGGTTACAATTGATGACGTGAGGATAAACTCAGGGAAACCCACTTTATATGTATATCAATAATTTTATTATCAGTTTCGATATTATAATTTTTCTTTTATCAATATATATATATATATATATATATATATATATATATATATATATATATATATATATATATATACAGTGTGTGCAACGAAATGCGGAACATAGGACTTAAACATGGGATTTCAAAAAATTGCTGATACTCTCTCTCCTGATAGATTTAGAGCAAAACTACAAGAGTACAAAGTTGTTCAAAATTAAATTCTACATCATTCTAAGATCATAATTGTTGCAACAGCAGAACTGTAATACGAGAAATAATAAATATAAAATGTAATACTTTCGTTAAAAATCAGATTGCCATGGAAATAAAAGAAAATATCTATCTGTCAGTGTAGAGAAGTTTCACTAATTATAATACTTATTGTCCATATTTTAATATTGTTTAAGTTGAATTTATATTCATTTCTTTAACAATATGCTAATATTTAAAAAATAGTACAAATATAATTTAAAAAAAAATATTGATCACAAAGTAAGGTTACTAACTGTCACAATTGATACATAGATATTGATTTTGAAGGAAAATGTTACATATTATATTTAATAAATCTCGCACTGCAGACGTGCTGTTGCAACAATTATGATCTTATTTAACGTAGAATTTAATTTTGAACAACTTTGTACTCTTGCAGTTTTGCTCTAAATCTATCAGAAGAGAGAGTATTCGCAATTTTTTTAAATCCCATGTTAAAGTCCTATGTTCCGCATTTCGTTGCACACACTGTATATATATGTATATATATATTAATAATATTTCGTAGTTGTAATTTTAAACATATATTCTCTAAAATTATGTGATATTAATATGAATAAACAATATATTATATTAGTAACAATAAAGTATTTTGTTGGAAATATTCTAATAACTAAAATTATTGACAGAAGTATTTTTTACCTATATTTAATAAAAGCCTTCGTACTGAATTGTTTAATTATTGATTTATATTTCTAGATTATTTTCCATACAAACGGCAATGAAAACCTAAAAAACTACATTCCAGACTCAAGAATTCCTGAAAATTTAGGTGGAAAAGGACCTACTATTTCTGAAATGCATGGTAAAAAGTTAACATAACATAAAAAAACTTTGTATCTGGATTTAATGAGTTGTATTTTCAGAAAAAATGAAGAAAACATTACTAGAAAATGCAGAATTCTTCAAAGAAGAGGAACTGAAAAGGGTTGATGAGAGTAAAAGACCTGGTAAACCCAAAAATTCAAGCGATTTATTCGGAATTGAAGGATCGTTCAAAAAGTTGGATATAGATTAAGATATTTAATTAAAAATTGGGTTATAATTGTTAATATTTGTTGTTATATAAATGAAAGCAAATAAAGATTCAGATAAAAAGTATAATCAAAACATTATTTTACTAGAACTTAATCTCTGTTAAACGGACTTTCTCATAAACGGTCACGGATTAGCTATTTATGTAACCAGTTAGAAAATGCTTCATTTTATGTAACAGTGGGATATTTGCAGAGCGAGCGAAGCGAGACCCCGCAGAATCACACAAGTTACGCAAAATGATTGTATGTACAACACAATGCTTTTAATTTTAATTTTTCATTCTCATTTTGACATATAAACTGTCACTTTTCAAAATTGATAGATGTTTGGAAACGGCGTACTTTTCATCACCAATAATGAAAATTTTTTATTTCTTAACGGGTTATACAAAGTTTGGCGTTTCAAAACGTTAGTCAGTTTTGAGAAGTAACACTTTATATGTCAAAATTAGTAAAAAAAAATTACAATTGAAACAGAAAGTTGTTTTGTGTAGACACTTCGGACTCTTTGTAAATATTTCAAATTATTTGTACATACATACCGTGAATTTTTTTACCGTGAAACATGGGGATTTATTATATCCATGGTTACGACTTGATATTTGTTTGATAACAATATATTTGCTTGAATTATTTAAAATGAAACATAGGGAATGAATTTGACAGAAGTATTAAATTTTAATATTGTAAGAAATTACAAAAAAAGAATTAATAAACCAACTAACAAACAAGTAAATATAACGAGCAAGTAAACAAATATTATAATAAATTTTCAAAAATACAGCCATTAACTACAATACTGCAAAGCAATGAGTCAATCTGCTATAAAAGTCTTTAATTACATACTATATGTGAGCAATTGTAATATTTTGAGAAATGTTTTGAATTTGAACTTTTAATTAATCTAAATTTTGAAGATTTTCCCAGTACAAACTTCTGATTTTGAAGATCACCAATAGAAAGGACCTTGATGTGTAGGATCGACTGATTTTCTCTTAAGTTATTAATGATTCTTAAATTTGTTGTTGCACTTGGTGTAGTAGACCTATCAGAATATTTTACAACCCAAAAAGCAAATGTCAAATTCGTTCCCTATATTTCATTTTAAATGAGACAAGCAAATACATTACTGTTGATGAAATATTAAGTTGTAACTATGGATATGATAAAAATTCTATGTTCCTCGTTAAAAATTACTCAACTTACTCAACAGTATATGCGCATTGACTAATTGTGTCAAAAGAAAATGCAAGTTGAAAGTTTATAAAGAAAAAATACGGAGAATAATCGCAAGCAGAAACTGATATAATAAAAATATATGTTTTCTTAAATCTGAAGGGCTATATATTGATAAACTTTATACGGCAGAACAAAATGTATTCCATAATCAGGGACTATAATGAAAAAGCAAAGCCAAAGAAATTGCACTAGATGTTAGTTATCATAATTTTCGTGCCTCTAATTGTTGGCTACATATATTTCGTGTAAGTCAAAATAACGGCTTTAATGTTTTTCGGGAGAAGTGATTACTGTTAACTAATGTTAATGTTAACCCGGAAGATGTTGCACAGTTTGTAGAGAAAAAAGTAAAATGTCTTTTTTTATTTACTTAGGAATATATTTCTTATTTAATACAACAAAAAATAATTTTATAGATTGTGTTTATTAATATTTATAACCTCTCTTAACGGATAAAATATATGCAACCGTTGCTGTCCACTCAAAAGTGCTTTTACTCTAGTTTATAATTTTAAATCATTCTTTGTGTTTTATGTAAATAATATAACGTATGCAATGAAATCATTTATATCTTTATTCAGAATTGCTATCAAATTAACATGAGTCAGAGTTATCAGAATACAAAATTGAGATAAATTCATATTACACTTTTTACTTTTTCTGCGCAAGGTCAATCTCAGCGAGACAGCAAACTTTCTAAAATAGTCAGTTCTCTGCTGACTTCGTGCCAAAGAGAATCAAACACATCGTTTCTTGTTAAACACTCGCTAGTATAAACAAAATCCGCTCGTTGCTAACACACATGTACAGCTGACAAGTGACAGTGTTTTAATATTGTAACACTTCAAATGAAGTTTTAAAAGTAGGTTACTTTATACAATGAGTGTTACCAGAGCTATAACGGTAGCGGAAGAGTACGATAAAAATGAAAATATTAAACCCGAAAATGTGCAAGTTTTAATGAGCTGGGTCGAGGAACAGAATTATCTACCGAAAATAACAGGTAATAAAATTATATCTTTATATTTTTCATAAAAAAATAGAATTCAATAATAAATAATGAATTTACATATATGTACAGTGAGTTCATCGACATTCAGAACATAGTTTTTTATGCACGTTGCTTCCCATTTTACTTTATAGCAATATTTTATACACCAAAATTTAAAGAATTAAATCCTACATTTTTTGATATAAAAATTTATTATTTTGTACCCTTGGTAGTCTAAAAAACTTAATTTGAGTATGTATTAAACAAGAATCCAGTAAGTGTAAATTTGAAAATAACAATATCAGATAATGTGTCATTATTTATTATTAATTTATTTTTGAATTGAGTTCATGACTATAATTATTCATGATGATTATAAACGTATCATAATTTATAGAAACTTGAGTTTTGAACTCAATTCAAAAATAAATTAAACTAACACATACACTAAAGTGTCATAATGACAGCTTATCTGATATTATTATTTTCACATTTACACTTACTGGATTCTTGTTTAAGAAATATTCAAATTCAGTTTATTCTACTAAAAATGTAGGACTTTACGCTTTAAATTTTGGTGCGTAAAACATAGCTATAAAGTAAAATGGGAAGCAACGCGAGTTAAAAAACTGTTTTCCCATGTTAAATCCCTATGTTCTGAATTTCTATGAAAACGCTGTATACATATATGGTGTTCATTTTATGTGGTACACTGTTCATAACACTATTCATAATATCGTTTTAAATTTGTTTTATTTATTCGGTTTTCCTACTCAGAAATAATATAAATTGTATTAAAAAACTTTTAAAAATATTTCAGTTTATCAATTTGACATTCAATTATTAAGTACTTAGCTTGATAAAATTCTAATTATAATTACATTATAATTCAAGAATTGTGTAAAATTGTGCTTGAGTAAAAAACAAAACACTTTATCATTGTAAACAAGTATTTGTTTATTTATTTCAAAAACCAATAATTTAAATTTGAATTGTGACATCAAACATGTACTTCCTTTTATAGCTATTATCATACCGAAAATTGTTATGAGTATCATAACTGCCACAGATGTATTTTTTAAATATCTAAGGCTTCGTATGATTCATAACATCCATGGTTTGTTCAATAGTTTACCAGTTCCAGGGCATACCCGGTTTACGCTATTTATTTTGACATCTAGGGAGGCACTTTATACAAACACTTTTGTTTTTTTATTCACCCATTTCATCCCCACTATCAGGGGCGGACTGGGACAAGATTTCGGCTCTGGCATTTTCAGTACCACCAATTTTAAATAAGATAAATTACGGATATTCTTTAAAATTTCGATATGTTCGTCCATTTTATCAACGGCGGACCGGCGCAACTAGCACCGGCGCGTCTGGCATTTGCCAGAGTTGCCAGATGGCCAGTCCGCCCCTGCCCACTATCCCCAACTTTTAAATCTTAAATGGCATTATACCCTTTGTGGCAAATCAAATGAAAGCTCTTGAAAAATGCTATATAGTCATGTTAATAAATTGATATTTGAATAAACCGTTTTAAAGTTATTAAGGGTGGATCGTCTTAAGCGCGCGAGCCAGTAAAGTATTTGTATATTAATAATAACCTACCGAAAATAACAGGTACTTAATAAGTTAATGTCATCTTCATATCTATCTATTCAGAATTTAATAATATTTTGCACTTTTGCCTCTTGAGAACAGAACAGTTACACACAGAAGCGACACTCCGTGTCGGTACCTTTCATGTTCCCCTTTTCAGTTCTATGACCTTGAAGCATTGTGTAAACCTTTAAATTTGTGCTCTTCCCCTATCTCTCTAAGATGTGAGTAAACATTCCGATTTTAAACAATGAGCCCTTTAAATTTGTGCACATTCTCCAACTCTCTCTAATTTTCGTTTCTCTGTCTTACTGTCGCTTCTGTATAAACCTATTCTGTGTCTTGATCACGAGCAAAACCACATGTGCAAAAAATATCTACATTACGCACGGGTATCATAAACTACTATTAAGATTATTTAATTAGCGTAAAGTATTAAAAAATGTTAAGTATATAAGTATCGGGTAAATGTTAAAAAAATATTTTATATATTTTAACATGATTTTAATTTCAGAACTAGAATCATTAATATTCTTAAGTGGACAACATGGGGACCAAGAATTAACTAAAAAGAAAATAGATGTATACTACACATGCAGAACAGATTTACCCGAATTTTTTAAAGATAGGGAGTCCATTGATAGTCAACATATAGAAGTAGCGTAAGTAAACACTCGCAGTTAAAAAACATCAAGTAATATTTTGTAGCGCATACGCTGTAAGATACAGAGTTTCCATACCTCGGAAAAAAATTAAGGGTATATACTACACGAAAACAAATGGTGGTTTGAAAAAGACAACTTTGAACCCCATATAAAAATTGAAAGTTGAAAGTTTGAATTCCTCGAAAAGTGTTCAAAATACAAAAATTTTGCAAACTAGAAACTTGTATGAATTGAAACAAGAAAGTTATAAGTCAAAAAGTAATGCGGCAACTTGACCTCAATTTAACCGACTTCGTATCTCTTACGGTTCTCGAGATCCCAATGATTAGCCTCTTAAAACGGACACTCTGTATGCCCTTATTCTTTTTCCCGAGATATGGAAACTTCCTGTATATTAATCTTCACATAAAAATATTAGAGGCGCAGCATTTGATTTTTAAAAATACTTTAATTTAATTAATAAATATTTATCGTGATGTCATTACTCGAACGATAACTGAAATAAATTTTATCCAACATTGATATTGTAACGAGCGAGACTCACCACAGATGAGTCATCACGGCTGACCTGTCTGGGCAGATAGTCGCGTTAAAGGTCAAGTGGGATAGGAGTGACGCTGCTATTGTACCAAAATTTTATGGAGTCTGGAAGGGCCTAGAATGTTCTAGAGATTAATTGGCGGCAGGTATATAAGGGTCGAATCGGGCGGGTCATTGCGTAGTTTTAAGTGTGTAAATAAATGTTCTTTTTTTGACAATTGATATTTCAAAAATTACATTTAATAAAAAATAATGTAGAGATGGTTTTGTAATGTAGTTATTATGATACGAATCAACAAAAAGTGAGTTACTATTTCTAACCCACTAGTGACTTATGACCTGTTTATTTATTTAAAAACACATAGTTGTAGCATTATAATTTCACGGTGTTGGATAAATAAATTTTATTTTTCAGATTGTATGGTCACTTAGAACTTCCAAAACAATTCAACAGAACAATGTATTGCCGGCTAATAGATCCTGATCCTGCTAAACTAGTTATAAGCGAACAAGTGAAGTTGGTGGGAATGGTATCAGATCTATGGATCCTTCGGGAAGGATCTGCACCTGGATATCAGTACATTGTAGACGCAGCAGGATTTCAGATGGGCCATTTGCTTAAAATGAAAATAAATGTACTCAAGAATGCCATCTATGTATTACAGGTATTTGCATATATTTGCATATCAATGGTTATTTACGTATTTTTTTATTTATTTACATTTACATTACAATGAATTTCAAATAACAAAATCGTAAATTCAAAAATTTATCACGTTTTATTATTTAATTATAGAATGGGATTTTCCAAGAGGAGGTATTGTAAAGAAATTTATGTGGTAAATTAAAATTTCGGTTAAATAGAGTGTAATGAAGCAAAAATTATTATAAATATAAAAGTAATAAAAGAAATTCTAAAATTAGAAAAGAGGGTGTACTGCCTGTGACCTAGTAATCCGAACGTACAACGGAATCTACTTTCACTGAAATCTCTACTCCTGTCTAGTTTCTGTCTCACACAAAATAGTAGTTACCTTTCTCTAAGCTATTGTTCGGGCAATGACGTCGCGATAAATATATATATATATATATATATATATATATATATTAATTTATTTTTCATTATTCTTATTTATTAAGTATTTTTGAAAATAAAAAAAAAATACGTGTTTATATTGTTATTTGAATATTAATTCATAAAAATCTCGTTACATAAAATACTGTATGTTTTAGGAATCACTGCCAGTAAATGTATCGTATGTACATGTAATAAATATTAGTTCACTAGTAGAAAAACTGTATAATATAGCCAAGCCTTTTATTAAGAGCTATTTACTGAAAAAAGTAAGTATCATTTTACCCTCATTACTTTTCTTATATTTAATCTACAGGCTGGTGACTCAAACACCTGAACATAGGGATTTAACATGTAAAATCATATTTTCCTAATTTCCTGCTTCCCTAATTATTTCAGCTAAAAAAGTTTCAAATAACAATTATAAAGCAAAAAATAAAGCATCTGAATCAATGAGGAAAATGAATTTTACGTGTCATATAAGTTCAAAACTTAGGTATGAAAATGTTGTAAATCACCCCAAATAGAACAGTAGTTATGAAATTTAAACAAAAATAATAAATGTTTAAAAGTTTATCTGCCAAGTTAGTTGCGTTAGATAATTTTTAATATTATTTGTAATTACTGTTTTACCAAATTACACTAAGAAATATAGCAATTTTATTTTTTAATTCAAAATTAATTTATCAAATATTGTTCACTTTAACATTATTTAGGAATAATAATAAAAATAAACTAACGCAGCTAACTTGACTAATGAAACATGAAACATTAGTTCATTTTCATACATAATTTCTGATCTTACAAGCCACGTAAAATAAATTTTTGCTCATTGATCGATTGCAAAATTTTATCGAAGTGTTATTTAAAGCTGTTTTACTTAAAATAATTAGGGAAGCAGGAATTTAGAAAAATGTGATTTTACATGTTAAATCCCTATGTTCGGGTGTTCGAGTCACCATCCTGTACATTTTGCACGATCACATATTTTTGACAAGTAAAAAGAATGACAACTATCTCTGAAAATCTGTACTATCCTTCAAACTAGATTAATTAAGAAAAAAATGTCAATATTATTTATATATTCAATTAATAATGATAAATTACAAACTTTAAAATATTATTATTTGTTATTACTCTTAGTTTATAAATAATATTAAAACTTACTAACAATATACCTTCAATACCTATTATTTTAAATTTAATAATCAAATATTTTTGTTGACTGATATCAATACATCCGCGTGAATCGCACATCCGAGGTCACATTACAGTTGATTTGTGACAATAAGTGAATTAATTTATGTGATGTTTTGTTTAAAAATAATGACTCTTATGTTTGTATATTACTAACGAGATAATCATGGAAAAATATTTCGAATGTCAGTTACTGGGGAATCGGTAAACAGATAGTAGCACAGAAATGTTTAAAGTTTCAAAAATTATTACTTTCACAATAAAAAATTATCAGATATTTTTGCATTTTAATTTGGTAATTATGTCGATCGTGCAAAAAAATGTAATAAGCATTACTTAGCAGTAAGTTTTCTAATATTGGAAATCATCTTCTACCGGTAGGAAGCATTTAGTACATTTAATACTTAAATAACGATTTAATTACAGATAAAATTTCATACCCACGGGATTGAGTCTTTATTCCAATATGTTCCTAAAGAATTTGTACCCAAAGACGTAGGAGGAGACGGTTTAACATTTGAAGAATTACACAGTATGTATAAATGAATTTTTTTTATTAACACTAACAACATACATTATTTAACTATGATAAATATAATCATAAATTTTGAATATTTACTTGCAAAAATAATAGCCTAGAGCCAAACTACACAATATCGTAGTTTGAAGTGGGTGTTGTATTTTATTATACTTAAATATAAACAGTTTTAATTTTATTGTTTTGTTACTTTATACTATATAATTATATTGACAGTAACATATTTTGACAAGAACATTAACTTGCTTCTTAATATTCACAAAAATAATGTAGAATGTCTTTGTTTTTATGTTTAACGTTTCAGTTTGTTTACTTCACTTTTGTTTTAATTTGGTTTTGTTTGATTTACTTATTTAATTTAGACGGCGTATTTAAATTGTGAATCCATACTTTACACTTTTCTTGAATTAAGTGTTTCAAACTTAATTTGGATTTGGAGACTTGAGTTTCTTTAAAATGTGACTGTTTTCATTATCGACCATGGTTAATAATAATTTATTATTGACTATAGTTACCAAGTAAGCGGTAGTGAAAAACAATTTCTCATGTCGAATAAAGATTAATAATAGTGGGTGTCTAGGCTAGTAGAAAAAAATTATATTATGATATACAAATAATTGTAATAATGTTTCAGAAAGAATGAAAGAAAGTTTAACAGAAAATGCAACATATTTTCAAGAAGAACAACTGAAGAGGATAGATGCAACTAAAAAACAAAAGAGTAAATAAATATATAAAGGTAATTAAAAAATTGTTAAAACAACTATGAACCAAACAATCAAATGTTTCAAAGAATATATGTGTTATGTATCCAACATTTTACAGTAAAAATAATATTTTCTTGTGTAAATTATCAGTAATATAGTGCACTTATACTTGACCGACTTTTGATATTGTCAATAACTTATAAATTCAAGGTCAAATTATCTACTGTTTTTTAATTATAATTATCTATACGAACTACTCATTTAAAAACTAAGCACTTAGTAATATTAAAGCAATTTGCCTCTCTAGAAAAAATGACTCTGATTTTAAATGTACGATTATATTTATAATTATTAGGATCAGGTTTTAAAATACGGGTTTTAGAATTGTAATTATTTGTAATATTATGATATGTGATGTATTTGTATTTTGAAATATATTTTTATAAAGCAGAAAATATTTTGTTAGATAGTTAACGCTTTACAATAGAGTCATCCCACCTTTTCAGATTAATTTTTCTCTTGAAAAAACAGGTCAAATGGAATATGAATGAACAAATATACACACTAATTTAAGAATAATAATTATTTATAAAAACTTAAACACTAAGATTATTCATTTAAACATTTAACACTACGCTCTATTTATTTACACGATATTTGTTTCTACCAACTATCAGACTGCCCTTCGGTCTTTCTGCTAGGGGTTTACATAGTAGTGCAATTAAATTCTGGAATTTTCTCGCAACTATGTTATACACGTGTTGCGTACAACATTTTTCCTACAACCGAAATATTAATAAAAATTAATTACAAAAGTAAATTAAACTATTGATAAATGTGTTTACGTTGACTATTAATGGTTACTTTTCAAGCACTAGTGCGTGAAAAGTAACTCTTTACAAACTCAAAAGAAGGCATAAAGTATGTACTTTAGGCTCGGTTGTAAGGAAATATATTTAATACAACTTTTGATATTTATTTACATAAATATTATATTTACTACGTACCTACTACAGTATTATATAGAAAAATAATATTCTCTTTTGTATACTCAGCTGTCATAATTTAAGAATACGGTAGGACGGAAATCATGTAAAACCGTACAGCGTAAATATGTGTGTGTGAGAAAATATGTATCACTAGTGAAACTTTCTAGGCGTGTGATACACAAAATTTTTTGCGCCGATGACAGTTTTAATTTAAAAAAGAAATATTGTAACTATTTAACATTTTATACACTATAGGTTTTTATGTTGGGAACATTTTCGATTCACATGGACATATAAACAATTCATTTGTTTTATTGAAAAAAATTAGTGACATCTATTCTAACCACGTTCTAACTGGTTCTAACCCAAAAAATTTAATGAATGTGAATTGATATTTTTCAACAATTAATGTAATCGTAATCATACAAAACGAGTTAGTATGAACAATACATAAAAAAATAGGGGTTTTAATTACCGTTTTACATTTGCAATAAAATAAAATTTAAAATGCTAAAATATTTAAAATAAAAAAACATTTGTCGATTAAAATTGACCTTAATTGTTGGACATTCGATAAAATCTCGAAAGGTCAAAATCGGACTACTATCATACCCCATATCTCCTTTATTTTTGTAGCGGTCCTTAAAAAGTGACTAGATTTTTTATTTACAAATATGTGTAAATATTTGTAAATTTTATGAATGAAAATGAACTTTGTTTTTAATAACCTATAACACATGTAATTAAATTTAAATACGATGACAATTAGCAATTTATTTAAAAAGTTTTGTATCTTAAACACGCCAACACCATACAGAGCTGTATTAGCATATGTAGCGCCCCAAAGCCAGTACCAAAATTGTGCCCCCCCAAAGTAAAAAAGAAAATTTCTCTATCCGATAATAAGATTTCTTCTTATTTATTTACTATTGTAAAGAAACTAACGAAATTACAAAAATAAAATGATATATAAGAATTTTAGATTATAAGAAGTATTTTTTTACTAAACTATGTATTTCAGGTGGTGTAAAAATAATTGAAACATGGGTATTTATATAACTATTACTAGGAATAAACAAATATTAATACTAATTTAAGAATAATAATTATTAATAACAACTTAAACACTAAGATTATTTATTTAAACATAATAATACTGCGACCTATTTATTTACACGATATTTATTTTCATCAACTATTTACATACACTACGCGTATTCACATCAGACTGTCTTCCCGGTCTTTTCTGCTCAGGTTTAAATAATAGAGCAATTAAGTTCTAGAATGTTCTCGTACCTTCGAGCGTTAGCACAATAGAAGGGTGACTAAAACCCGTAGCATGACCTTGAATTGCTACAATATTTATCTCTTTTCTTAAATCATTTTCATTTAATTTGCGGGGTTTTTAAGTGTCATAAATTTAAAAGGAACACGTAAATAATATATAATTTTTCGAAATTTGTTTACAATTTTAAATTATAAAAAAATCGGCACCCTAAAATTTGTTGGCCTAGCTAGTAATACGGCACTGACGCCATAAGCTATATAATAACTTACAATGTATATAATACATTTCAATAACATCAAAGTATATGATTAGTGCATTCATATATAAAGATCTCTCTCGCATATATTATTAAACGCATGCAAGGTTTGTTAGTAATAACAGTATCTAAGTAGCTAGCAATGTTGAAGTTTACCACAGTGGAAGAAGAGTATAAAAAGAGTAAAAATGTTACTCCGGAAGATGTGAGAGGTTTGTTGGAGTGGGTTGATCAGCAACCCCATTTGCCCAAAATTACAGGTAGGTCATTTTTCTATACATACAAGTTTATTATATTAAATATATTCCGCTCTGTGCCTAGCTTAAAATATTCCCTCGTACTATAATCTTTTGCTTATGCCCTTAATACGTAAATACTAATATTTTTACTGTCAATTATAATAATTGTCAACCAATTATATAAAATTTACAGAATCATTAGTTACTTATCATATCTAGTTAAATGGTACAAGGTAGGAACAAATTTGAACTAGAAAATTTTATCTAATATCGTAACATTAAATTATTATTTACAAAAATTCTTATATATTCATAATTAATTAAGATATATTTTTGAAAAACACTTCAGATGCCCATAAAAACACCACTTCCGGTTGCACGATTAACACCAAAATCTAATCAGATCTAATCTAGGTTGTCACAACGTTATATCCAAAATTTTAATTTTTTTTATTCACTAATATTTGAGTAATCGTTACGACAACATTCATCCATCCATCCATTCATTCACACACATCATAAAAATATTAAAATCGAATTCTAGGAACTTCAAAACGTGTTTATCCATTGAAAACTCACTATTCGATTTTTTAATTTACATACGTGTGTTGATTTTTAACTTCATCCAAGAAGTATAGTAATTCGTAAAGATGGAGGAGCAATAAAATTAAAATTGAAGCTAGAAAAGTTCAATGATTTGTCCTTTTAAATATTCAATAGATAACAAAACTCCTATTATATTTTTAAATTATTTGTAATTACTAATTTCAATTTCTAATTTTGTTTGTAGAACTAGATGCATTGTTTTTTATAAATTGCTACAAAGGCAGCAAAGAATTAGCTAAAAGCTTACTTGATTTGTATTATTCAAGCAGGACACATTGTCCTGAAATTTATGGAAACAGAACTGTGCAGAATGTTAAGGATACCATGGACATGGTGTAAGTATTAATAATACTAATTATAAAGTAAATATTGGATATATCATTTTCTTTACATTTATAAGTCATTCATGTTTCATGTGTATGTTTGTCTTTATATTATATTCACCATTGATGAGTGCATAAATTGATAACTTACTTACATAACAACGTAACTCGTAAGTTTTTGATAACATATATTATTTTGTTACCATTGTGTGAGTGAGTGTCCAAGGCAATAAATATCCTGCTAGTAGGGTAAATATGAAAATCTTACTAATTTCATATACCTGCATTTAGTCGCCTAGTAATAGACAAAATTAACTATAAAAAGTTGCAAATAAAAAAAATTGAATTATCAAGTACCTAGTCCAAATTTTACAAATTCTTTAAGATTATTGTTGCTGGTGGCGCGAAAAATATAATAATTGATTCAAACTGTACCTGTACCTTATACGTCTATTCTCGTACGGTAACGTGACTTCTGTTCCGTGAGATCCGCCTCAGTTAATTATTATTCAGAAATGCATTAAACATAAAAACTTTAAATGGAATAATATATAATCCATGAGTATGATGACGTTATTTTTTTTTATTATATTCAATTAATATTTAATATTACAAACAAGTGTAGCATAAAATATTAATCTGATTTACATATACAAAATTGGAATGTTATTAGTATGTTTATGATCTTGACATATATTTATGTGAAGAATAATAACTATATTAATATTAAATAGGTAAAATATAAATAAATGTTTGAAAGAAGTATTGGAACGCAGTTAGTTTTGAAATAGTATATTGTGCAAGAACATTACAGGAGGTAATAGTAATAGTAAGCATGATGTGACAAACGAAAATGGGAAACGGCTAATAGAATTGGGATTACAATTAAATTTAAGAATATTGAGCACTGCTTTTACAAAAAAAAAATATATAAAGGAACATGGACTGCGCCTGGAAGAAATATATGTAATCAGATTGATCACGTCTTAATAGAGAGGAAACATGCCAAAATGATAAAAGATGTTAAAAGTAGAAGAGGAGCAACAGCAGACACCGATCATTTTCTCGTCCAGGTTAAACTAAAGCAAGAGCTAATACAAGATTCAGGGATCTCGAAACGATGTAACAAGAAATACAACTTACAGGCTCTTCAACATGAAAGCCAGAAGAAAAAATTTGAAACTGTTTTAAAGGAAAAGTTACTAAAAGTTGAATATAAGAACCTGGAAACAGCTTGGGAAAATATAGAGCAAGCGGTATGTGCCGCATCAAGAGAAGTCCTGAAAGCAGAGACACGAAAGAGCAAGAAAAAATGGTATGATCAAGAGTGTAGAGACTCCTTAGAAAGAAAAATAAAAGCAAAAAATATTCTCCTCCAAAACAATAACGTAGAAAATAAAAACAATTATGCAAAAGAAGTAAAACTATACAAAAAACTATGCAGGACCAAAAAGAGGAAGGAAATGGAAGCTACTCTGGAAAAAATAGAAGAGAATTACAACAATAAGAACATACGAAACTTCTATCAAGAGGTTAAAAGAAAAAAAGATGGGTATAAGCAGAATACTATTTTCTGCAAAGATAAGGAAGGAAACTTGATCACTGGAGAAAGAAAAATTGAAAGGTGGAAGGAACACTTTGACGATCTCTTAAACCAAGAATTAGAAGGAGAAGAAGAAGAAACGTGGCCAAGGTGGACAGAGTGCGAGGAAAATAAGGAAATAGTAGAAATACCGTCTAGAGAAGAAATTGAAAATATAATAGCGAGCCTAAAGAACAACAAAAGCGCTGGAGAAAACGGAATCGTGGCAGAGTTATACAAACATGGCGGAGAAGAGTTAGAAAAAGCAATCCATAAAATAATAAAGATGGTATGGAATGAAGAACAAATACCACAAAGATGGAAAGAAGCTGTAATTTTCCCAATACATAAGAAAGGAAATCGAGAGGTTTGTGAAAATTATAGAGGAATTGCTCTGCTAGATATTGCATATAAAATATTAGTATTATGCCTACGAAATAGACTGAAAGATCTAGCGGAGGATATTTTAGGTGACTATCAAGCCGGATTCCGAAAAAATAGAGCTACTGCAGATCAAGTACACAGCTTAAAGGAAATTATCGCAGACAGCTACGAACACAAACTGCCCCTTAAAATACTGTTCATAGATTTCAAGCAAGCGTACGATTCAATTACGAAAGAAAAACTACATCATGTGCTACAATATTTTAAATTACCAACCAAACTGATAAGACTAATCGACATGTCGCTGAAGAATACCTCGTGCAAAGTTATTGTAGAAGGAGTACTGTCAGAAAGTTTTTTAGTTAAAAAAGGCTTACGACAAGGTGACCCAATATCTCCCATTTTATTCAACTTAGTTTTAGAGTGGGCCTTGAGAGAGAGTAAATTAAGGACAAATGGAATTATCTACAGGCAAAAATATCAAATCTTGGCCTATGCAGACGATATTGCTATTATAACACGATCGAAGGAAGAAATGAAAAAAGTATTCAAGGTTTTAGAGAAGACAACGAGGAGAATGGGTCTACATTTAAATGAAAACAAAACAAAATACATGCAGATAGGAGAAGAAAAGAAAGATTTTGTAAAGTTAAACTCAAGCACTAAACAATACACATTTGAGGAAGTAGATAATTTCGTTTATTTAGGAGTAACTCTATCGAGCGAGAATGCTGAGGATAAAGAAATTGACGCAAGACTGGCCAAAGGAAGTAGATGCTTGGGGTCCTTAATAAATGTGTTAAAATCTAAAACCGTGTCGCGATGTGCTAAACTGAGAATTTATAAAACAATGATTAGACCAACAGTGTTATACGGCTCCGAGATGTGGGTTTTAAAGAAAACTAATAAAAATAAATTAGAAATTTGGGAAAGGCGGGTTTTAAGAATAATTTTTGGTGGAAAAAGGGATGGTGAAGTGTTTGTGCGTAGGACAAATAAAGAAATAACGGACATGTTCGGTGAAGCGGGAATAACACAGCGAATAAAATCGCAAAGACTGAGATGGCTTGGACATTTAGTGCGGTTGCCAGAGACTAGAACTGTAAGGGCGGTGCTTGAAGGGGGGATAGTGGCCAAAAAGAGAAGAGGCAGACCGAAGGGAAGATGGTTAGATGCAGTTAAGGCAGACTTAAGGGAATTAGGCGTACAAAGATGGGAAGAAAAAGCTGCAGACCGAATCCAGTGGCGAAAAATAGTTCAAAAAGCCATGGGCCTATAAGGCCTGGAGAGCTTTCATATATATATTGTGCAATAAGTGCAGTAAGTCTCCTGTTTCCAAGGAGGTGTGAAAGTTTCGACATGAAATAAAGTCGAGTGCTGGAATCACACAAGGTGGGAATAGATGATTCTGCAGGAGTGGCACACTATACTTTTTCTACGACCACACTGCTAAACGTTACAGAACAAAAATACATGTACGAAAGCTATTTGACATAAAATACAATACGGCACAGGCAATCTCAAAAAGAGTACCTTCACGCATGCGCAAGGTTTGCAATTACTGTGAGAAATGATTTTGCCCACACTGCACATGCGCAGTGTTGGCAAATACACACTTTAACCCACGATTGTGGGAAATACACAGCTTTCTATCTTTATATAGTTTGAGAAATGTGCCACTTTCCATATTGGTCGTAGAAAAAGTTTATTTTCGGCCTCGATTAGTTTCAGAAGGTGGAATTTTTTTAAAATCACTTTTCCAGATGTCTTGTCCTGGGCACTGTAGCTGGTGTGAAGAGTGCGCATTTTTATAGGAAATAGTTCATAAAGAATTTGATTCTGCCTGGTTCGAATTCGAATTTTTAGAACCACAACCGATATTTATTAAAACTAAACTTTAACCTTAATTTTTGTAGTTATCTAATTTTAAATTTAGTTTCTGTTTAATAATAAATTTCCACTTGGTTTATTCTCATTTATTTCGATTTCATGATGATAACCGAAAAGTCAAAACGTGTTTTTTTGCAAACTTTCTAAATATTGAGTTAAAATTCTTTCAAATTTGTCATTAATTTCATTGTACGATGCAAATCTAAAATTTCATTGGCCATTATTTCGTTATTGTTACGGCTTCAATTTAGAACACAACAATGTTTCTGTTTTAGAATATATTACCCTCTATCAGTACCTAAAGATTGTGACAGAACTTTACTGCTACGCTTGTACGACGGTGATCCATCCAAGTTTAATGTAGAACTGATGTGCAAGTTAGTTGGAATGTGCATTGACTTGATAATCCAGGCGGAAGGAGTGACATCCAACTTGCAGTTCATAGTTGACTTATCTCTGGTGCAACTGGGGCATGTTGTTAGGATGTACCCCAACACTTTGAAAAAAGCTTTGTTCTTCTTACAAGTAAGTATAACTTTCATAAATACTGAGGTACAAGTTATTGATTCTTTCATCAAATGTTAGGGTAAGTGAGATGGACCACATTTTGAAAAAAATAATTATTACTCTATAATATTGAAAAAAACAAAATTTATTTATAACAACATATAATTTAAAACTATAAAAAAAAAAATTCTTCAGACGTTATAAAAGTGATACCGCCGGAATAAAACAAAAATAAATAAGTATCCATAGAAACTATATAGAATTAACAAGTAAGATATAGCTTGTACAAAAGAAACCTGAAATATCGTCATAAATGTTTTTATATTATTAACACTAGATAACCTAAAAATAAAGTTACTAAAAATAATCAACAACTAACAGGTAACCTACAAATTGAACGTCAAGGACTAAATTATTTTTTAAAATACCTACGTTTGAAGAAAAAATAGTATATATCATTTAGAATATAAGTGTACAAGTGTCTCGCCACACAAAGTATCACTTTTACTCTTAATAACATAATATAGTGTTGTAACGAGCGAGACTCACCGTAGATGAGTCATCACGGCTAACCTGCCTGGTCTCGCTAAAGGTCAAGTGGGATAAGAGCGACGCCGCTATTGTTCGGTAACTTTAAAGAGACCGAAACGCTCTGGAATGTTCGAGAGATTAATTGAAGTCAATGTCAGTCAGAGGGTGCAGAGAGTCACATGAAAGTAGAAATAAATAATTTTTTTTGGTAATTTTCCATATTTTGGGTTGTTCAGTGTTGACTGCATTAATTTTTTAGCGACTACTTATATTGTCTCTAAACAACAAAATTAACATTTCCTATGAGAGATATCACTCTAATTTACTTTTAAGACCAAAAGTCTATCTCTCCTACTAGTACATCTCTCCTCCATTTACCCTATTACAATAAAATAGGGTTATCCACGTAGAAAAAATTGTAACATATATTTGATTTGGTTGAAAAATATATAATAAATCTTAATAATTTATAATCATGATCGAGTCATTCGAGACGTCATTTATGTCATCTCGTCTCGTCTCATGTCGCCTCGACACATCTCGAAAATATTTATCTCGTCTAGTCGCATCTCGAATATCAGGCAAAATTTCGTCTCACTACAACACTAATTATGATCATATTTTAGGAAACATTACCAATAAATATATCTCATATCCATGTTGTCAACGTGATACCAGTTGCAGAAGCAATATTAAATGTTGCTAAACCATTTATTAAAGGTGATTTGCTACATAAAGTAAGTTCTATCTATCTATATCTATCATGTATAAATTACTCTATTAAGACATGATAAAAATTATGATATCACGATATCAGAAAACTTATGTTTACAAATAAACATTTCCCAGATAAAATTCCACTCCGAAGGAATCCATACGGTTTATAAATACATCCCTAAAGAATGTCTTCCTAAACATTTAGGAGGAGACGGACCAACAATTGAAGAAATGCACGGTAAGTTATCTACAACTTTGTAACATTTTTCACCCAATTTTATTCCAGATGCAATGATAGAATGGGTCACCAACAATGCTGACTATTTCGCTGAAGAAGAACTGAAAAGAGTCAACGAAAAAAAACGGCTTGGAAAACAAAGGAACAGCAGCAATATTTTCGGAATCGACGGATCGTTTAAAAAGCTAGACATAGATTAGATATAATTTTACATTGATTTATTAGATTACTAATCATTTGCTTATCAATGTTTATGTATATGTATATGTTTAATACAATAAATATTTACACTAATACCTTTATTTTGTTTGTTAATTTCGCATGTGTTTTGAATTCTAAATAGTATGAAATATTCTTTAATATTTTTACATTATTAAGTAAAATATGCAAATAGAAAAACATACGCATTTTCATGCTTCCATCAATTATAAAATTTTCATCAAAATACTAAAATAAATGAAAACAAATTTTATTACCTTATGAATGTTAAATATAAACCAAAAACGATGGAACTCTTTCGGAGTTGCAATTATATAACGAAATCCACTAATACACCAATGTAAATGGAATTAAAATATTGTAAAGTAAAATATGTAATTATTTTATAGAAATTTTTCGTCAAATCAATGGAGTTGATTGATAACTGTTAGGTAAAATGTAAGTGTGTGTTTTATTTATGTTTGACGAAAGAATTCTGTAATAGTTTACAAAAAAAAATCTTTCGTCAAATCAACTAACTTAGTTGTTAATTGTTAAGGAACAATGGAACATGTATGTGTGTATGTTTTATTTATGGTTGATTTGACTTACTTGACAATATTTTAATACCATTTACCACAAAAAACTCATCCGGGAACCGATTGTTCCCGCACTTTGTATGTAAATTGACTTCTTTTTTTGGAACACCTGTATAAAAGTAAATAAATATATCATAACTTCTAATACTAGTCTACGTCTACCAGATTGATTTCTAGGTCAGTAAAGGTGACATGTACACGTAAGTACTCTAGATTCATAAATAATAGCTAAATATTTTGTTTTATACATTATTATTGCATTCTTTACAACTTAATTATCTTTACTCCTACAGAAACTTAGTAGGAAATGAAAAAGTTTGAAAAAAACAGACCGAAATGATGAAATGAAAGATTTCGCGGAAGGATCTCATGGAATTTTACCTTTAAAAAAATAAGATATTTTGAAATAACCAACATTTTAAAAACAACAGGTATGATGTCAATAACTTCTTTATTTTTGCTTGAATATATAATTAAAACTTATATTCTATTTCTACATTTATCTACTTGCTTTTCTAATTATAATATCGATAAGAAATATGTAAAAAGAATATATTAAAATGTATTATAATTTAATTCAGAAAAACAACACACCTAAATGTATGTAACCAGAATTTCAATAAAGAATAATGAGTTTCATATAAATTATCCATGAACTGAGACTTATTTGTTAAGTTTTGAAATTATTCTCCTATTTATTTAATAAGTTGACATATTGAGTCTGCAACCAACAGGTAATGAGATCAAATCTCGCATAAATTGTGCTCGTATCATTAAAAAAAATGCTCTATTCGTACTTTACGAGAAAATAAATATTAAAAAAATAAAAACGGGAAAATGTAACGTCAGAATGGAATAATTTAGCGTGATTGAAATTACATGTGAAATATTTTTTAATCGTAAGTATATGAATAATTATAACTCAAAATGTAATTGATAGTTAAAATCATGTTCCCATTTATTTATAATTAATGATTTTTCATGGAATTTTTGTGACGTCACAAGTGAGTTATACGCTTGCGTAGAAGAAATGATAAGACCTGACTTTTTGAACGTAAGTCGTAGATTGGGGCAAAACTTCCCGTTGCCATAGGAACCCAGCACGTGCTGTTTTACGATCTCTGTGAACTTCTGTGACGTCAATTATATATAAAAGTTCATTTTTTGAAAAATCTAGGCATCTTTGAGTGAAATAAAATGTAGAATATCACTTTTGAAGATAATCTTAACAAAATAAATCGTTCATCTTCTGCATTGTGAAAGAAAATAGGTAGACTAAGAGAGAAGGAAACAGTGTACCTATCTTTTCCCACGATCCTACTATGCTGACGTCACATATACCTTCTCCAAAACATTTAATTGCTAATAACTGTATTATTGCAAACTAATGTTAATTTTTATTATTATAATAAGATTATAATAAGAAGCTATAGTAGTTAGTTTTTATATTTTTGACTTTAAAATGACACAAAATTAAAATTAGAATATTAATTTCTTCGTTTATATATCATTAATTATAACTTTATTACAAATTACGAAAAATCTAGTTTCAAAAATATTTAAAAATAAAACAAAATATAAAAATTATGCAAACAAGATAAACAAGTTTCAAGTTTTATTGATAAACATTGCCAACCAAGGTTACTATTTTCAACCTTCAAAATAGTTAAAAATATACAAATAAATATAAATCATGAAAGTTTCCCCTTTCGTCGCAATTTGCAACTTAGCACTAAAATGACCAAAACACTGGGAAAGGTTGTTCTCCCCACTTTTTATTATCTGCAAGACTATCCTAGTTGGCGAGCGCGAATCTCAAGTCGCGATTAAACCGTTTTGCGAATAACAAGTGCGAATAGTGACAATGAAGACGGCTTCAGTTAAAGAGCAGTATGAAAAGAACAAGGATCTGAAGAAGGAAGATGTGGAGATGTTGATGTCTTGGGTTGAGAAGCAACCACATTTGCCTAAAATTTCAGGTGGGGACATAAACTCAATGCGTATTACGTGCTTTATTTTAGACAGAACTTTAGTTAAAAGTGACATTTGGTCTCAGAAGATTACTTATAATTTTTTTTAACTGAATGAAGCTTGTGTAAATAAATAGTATATTTTTACAGAGAACTTTAACATGGGATTTTAAAAAATTGCAAATGCTCTCTCTCTCTCTCCTGATAGATTTAGAGTAAAACTATAAGGGCCGGTTTTTCAATCTCTGGTTAAAGTGCCTTAACTACCGGTAACAGAAAAATATCGCATCGGAAAATTGATGTAAGTTGTCAAAAATATACATTATTTACTATTTCGATGTAATATTTTTCTATTAATCGATGGTTACGGTAACCGGCACTTTAACCAGAGATTGAAAAACCGGCCGTAAGAGTACAAAGCAGTGGCGGCTCGTGGTATTTTTGAGCGAGGGGGCAAATTATTTTGTTAGTGTCAAAGATTTTGGTGAGAAAAACGTGGTCATGAAACGATGTTTAGAACTCCGATTTCGTCGCAAATAATTTTAATATTATTAATAATAAATATTAATAGGTATCAATGTTCAGCACAACCCAACGGAAAGGTCAATGATAGTAAAAAAAGTGGGTAGGGGTAATGAAGAAAGTAAAAAAACAAATTAAAAATGATATAGGTACTAGAATAAATTTGAAATATAATATAAATAAAAAGAAAACAAATCTCATTTCTATTCGATTAAGAATAACTAAAAATAAATTCTTATCCCATGAACTAAAACATTCTAATGAACTAGAAGCAGAATACACTAATTGTTAATTACAGTTGTGTATATATTATATCAATTCTTCTGTCTTTAGTTTTAGCAAAATGATCAATTATTTTATAAAGAAAATCTGGAGATTTTTGTAAATGTTTAATCATATCTTACACGCTTACAGATACAATTTATACACGACTGACGATCTGGCGATTTTAGAAATATAACATGCAATGAGTATATTTCACCGATCACGTCCGATTGTTTCCGAATCTCAGAGTATGCATGCCTCCTCTGGTTCAACACTCGGCTATTCGTATTATTTCTATGATAAATTTACAAACTTTAAAAATAAGCAAAGCATTTGTTTCAAAATTAAAATATTAATAATATTTAAAAACTCTTCAATGATGTTTTACATATACATATTTATTTTTATTCTTAAATAAGTTTTTTAATCACAATACGCATTATTTTTGTTTTATCAATTTTACTGAATATTTACTTTAAATTATTATTTTATTATAAACAAATTAAATCTGTGCATCTCTTTATTTATCATTCATATTATAGAATTGATTTTAAGAATTTTAAGTCATACAAGTACAACACCGTTCGAGATGGCGAGGGGGCTGACAACCGCTGTATACACGAGCCCAGTCGCACATGAATTGCACGAAATCACTCACGTACATAGCGCTGTCTCACTTGTACAGTCATCTTGTTCCCATTTGTGTTTGGAACGTATCGTTGAGTAGTATACCATACAAGTTTCGTCTGGCGGATGCGTGCCCCCGCTAGTCGAATTTGATGCATATAATATAGTGTTGCACAGCGGCGCCGCGCTAATTTCTATTTAAATAGACCACTAACATATTACATTGTTAAATGTTAAGTAGTTTAAGATGAAGTTTATATTGTTATAATAATTAATAATAAAAATATATTCATGTGAAATAGAAAAATTATTTTATTTTAATTTGAGGGGGCACTGCCCACTCTGCCACCCTGGACGAGCCGCCACTGGTACAAAGTTGTTCAAAATTAAATTCTACATCAGATAAGATCATAGTTGGTGCAGCAACAAGTCTGCAGTTTTCTATTTATTAAATATAAAATATAACATTTTCATTTAAAATCAGACAGCTATGGAAATAAAAGAAAATATCTATTTTAGTTTAGCGAATTATCACTCATTATAACTATTATTGTCTGAATTTTAATATTATTTATGTCGATTTTAGATTATTTTTCATAAAAAATATACAAATATTAAAAAAATATTAAATTATTTATAATGACAAGTCATTAACTGTCACAACTGTCAAATAGATATTTTCTTTTATTTCCATGGCTGTCTGATTTTTAACGAAAATGTTACATTTATATTTAATAAATCACGTTCTGTAGTCGTGCTGTTGCATCAGTTATGATCTTATCTGATGTAGAATTTAATTTTGAACAATTTTGGAGTCTTTTAGTTTTGCTCCAAATCTTTCAGGAAAGAGAGTAACTCAAATTTTTGAAATCCCGTGTTAAAGTTTTCTGTTCCGCGTTTCGTTGCACACAATACAGGGTGAATACTGAAAACCTTGACATAGGGAAATAACATGGGAAAACAGTTTTTTGCTGTTTCCATCTGTCCCGCTAAATAAAATCGGGTGTATATGGTATCGTTAGTTAGATTACATAATTTTGCATCTAATAAAACCAAATGTTGTGTAATATGGCCTATTCTAACTGAAATATTTGATAAAATAAATTGTATTTTGAAGGTTATCCTTCATATTTTCGAATAAGAAACGTCAAAAACAAAATGCTCCATAGCCGAGTGGATACGAGGTCGGACTCATAATAAAAATAATCTACAAGACCTGGTTCGAGACCACCTCGGCCCTATTTTTTTTTAATTAAATTACACTTAAAATATTTTTATTATATCAAAATGTTCAAATTTTGATACTAGGTTACGAATACCAGCAAAAATATTTTGAATATCTCTTAAACTTTTGCCCTAATAATAAAGTTTTATAAAATTTTTATATCTTCTTATACCTACTAAATCCATTTTGAAACATGAAATACAAAATTATACACCAAAAACTAAATTCGAATTAATTTTAAAGTTTGACAGACAGCAAATAATAATTCTATTACATATTTGGATTTTTTTATTTATAAAAATATGAATATTGCTATTTTGTTAAAATAGTCTGATGTAATAAAAATATTTTAAGTATAATTTAATTAAAAAAAAATAGGGCCGAGGTGGTCTCGAACCAGGTCTTGTAGATTATTTTTATTATGAGTCCGACCTCGTATCCACTCGGCTATGGAGCATTTTGTTTTTGACGTTTCTTATTCGAAAATATGAAGGATAACCTTCAAAATACAATTTATTTTATCAAATATTTCAGTTAGAAAAGGCCTTATTACACAACATTTGGTTTTATTAGATGCAAAATTAAGTAATCTAACTAACGATACCATATACACCCGATTTTATTTAGCGGGACAGATGGAAACAGCAAAAAACTGTTTTCCCATGTTATTTCCCTATGTCAAGGTTTTCAGTATTCACCCTGTATACAGGTGTGCAACGAAATATGGAATATTGGACTTTAACATGGGATTTAAAAAAATTGAGGATACTCTCTCTCCTGATAAATTGCAAAAGTACAAAGTTTTTCAAAATTAAATTCTACGTCAGATAAGATCATATTTGTTGCAATCGCACATCTGCAGTACTAGATATAAAGATATGGGGAATCAGAACCTCCCCCCCCCCTTCAATATCTTTTTTTAAATCATTGTTTATGTTATTCCCAACAAAACTATTACATTTTAGCATTCGATATTCATAAAATATATGTGAGAAGAGAAAACTGCAGAAATATGTTATAGAATTTCTGAATTTATACCTTTTCCTGATTCTGTTATTAATCAACTTATATAGAGACCTTGCTTAAACATAAAACTACATTGGAAAGTTTTCTGTGCTTTTTGACAAATTATTCAGGTTTTACCATACAGGTAAAATGTGACAACACTCCTACAAAAATATGAGTAGGTATTTGATATTATCTGTCACGCTGTGATATTGATGAAAGAATTGAAGAACTAAAACTTTGGTATAGTTTGACAAGAGATCTCAAGTTGACGTTTAAATTGTTTTATGGTTGTGGTATCTATTCAAAGTTTTCCCTGAGTGAAAGAATTGAAAGAAATGTGACCTTTATGCATTCTGCTATGAGCTATAAAATTGTACGAAATAGATTAGAATACACTGTTTGTTCCAGGTACCCAGCTAAGCACTGGATTTGGAAATCCCAAAGTAACATTAACATACCTTACTTAATACAGATGGATTACTGTACAACATGGAAATAACTAGACAGGGAAGTATTTAAAATTTTCATACCGTGTTTTATTGAAAATACTCTAATAATTGTCACAAGTTGTGGTAACGTTGATGTACACTTGGTAATAAGAACATTATGTTATAGCAGTTTCGCTTTTATGCAAAAATCTTTGGCAATTCCACGAAGATAATGAATATTGCTAAGAAATTAACGGTATTAAAATTTTAAATATATTCCTGTCTAGTTATTTCCATGTCGTATAGTAATCCATCTATATTAAGTTAGGCATGCTAATGTTACTTTGTGATTTCCAAATCCAGTGCTTAGCTGGGTACCTGGAGCAAAACTTTGAATAGATACGATACCACAACCATAAAACAATTTAAACGTCAACTTGAGATCTCTTGTCGTACTATAGCTTCACATTACTAAAAGTGGAAATTTATCATAAAATGTTCATCAAGCATTTCTAATTTGCGAGGTAAAAATATTCCCAACAGTTTACAACCTATTGCATGAATTTATAATATACAATGTGTCTAGCTAAGTTCGCGACAAATGGAAAACTTTTTTATTCTTGGGTTTATGAAAAAAAGTAATTCTTTATAAAAAGTCCTGCTTCATCCAAAACTTAAATTCAAATTGTCAGATTTTAATATTTGTTAGTCATATACGAGATATGACAAAAAATATGAAATTAGTATAAGAGTAAAGTACCTTTATTTTTAATAATAAAAATGTTTCAAATAAACGTTGTACATTTGAAAATTCCAAGAACTTTTTTCCCTAACCATTTTACAAAATAATCAATAGGAAAGGAGTTATGATTTTTTGAAATTTCTCACACCGTATCCCCTATATTATATTAAAACAAAGCTGTCCAAAATTTTTTTTCATTTTTCGTAAAAATGTTTCAAATAAACGTTGTAGATCTGAAAATTCCAAGAACTTTTATCTTTAAAGGTACTTTACTCTTATACTAATTTCATATTTTTTGTCATATCTCGTATATGACTAACAAATATTAAAATCTGACAATTTGAATTTAAGTTTTGGATGAAGCAGGACTTTTTATAAAGAATTACTTTTTTTCATAAACCCAAGAATAAAAAAGTTTTCCATTTGTCGCGAACTTAGCTAGACACATTGTATATTACGGTAAATTATCCCCCTTTCCCATAACAGAATCCTACGTACGCCACTGGGCCACATACCCCATTGTAGAGACTATAGGATGATGGAACCACTAAAATTTGTTTTCTTTTAGAATTGGACACAATCCTATTCCTTCATAGCTGCTACTACAGCCAGGAACAAGCCAAACACACAATAGACACATACTACTCCTGCAAAACCCACTGCGATGACATATTCGCCCGATGGAATCCTAAAGACGAGCAACTCCGAAAAGCCATGGACGTTATGTAAGTTCAATACTTCCATTACTAAATGTCAACCGTCTAGGTTTATGTCTAGTCGTTTAAATGTAAATTTGACGCATTTTTTAAACTCGTTTTTTGACTGGTTTTTATATTTATATCTTCTTAATTAAAAATGTGCTAAATGTAAAATGTATCCTTCAAATAATTTGTTAATGATAATAAACTATATAGAAGTATATTATTTAAACTAAATTCTAAAGCTGAAATTCGTTTCTCTAAGTTGATCGTTGAGGGTAATAGGGGGATTGATGATATCTTCTTTGATAAAATCATGTGATTTCCGAAGTAAACAAGTGCCAAACTGTCAGTATTATACAAGTGTTCATTTTATTTTGTCCACTATTGTTAATGTCGAGAACTAAGAGTTACGAGTTCGGTTAAATTAACAAACAATTTCTATTTTACAAGACTATTAAAATAAGACAAACAAATTTTGTTTTAAACCAGTGGTTCTCAAGATATGGTATGCAACATTCTTATTTTAAATGAAATATGTTTTTTACATATTTAGAATCTACACAAAATTACTAAGCCAAATGATATGTTTGAAGTTAATTTTTAGTTAAATAATAAAATTCCCACGTTGGTATTAATTTTATATAATTTTATCTGAAAATAGCAGTTAACATAAATAAATAGAAAATAAACGAGAAATTCTGCGTTCTCATCACGCTAATTCTATCTTTAAATTAGAATCTAATGAAAAGAACGAATTTTGAGAAATGTTTAACCCACGGGGCCCTTAGGTCGAGCGAGACATTTTTCTCAAGTAACTTACGTAACATTTTATCCAAGACCTTTTAATTATTGATATAAAATACAATAAATATTTTTTGGCAGTTGACATTTCAAAATGATACTGTGAGTAGTACAAACAAAAAAATAGTGAATTATTATTCATATATTCATTCATTATTCATATATATTATATCCACTAACGAATTATGACCTACTTTATTTATCTAAAAACACCATAGTTATAGCGTTATAATTACACAATGTTGGATAAAATTTATTTTTTACTACTAGACTAGACCGCTTACTTGGTAATCAAGATCGACTAGGTTGATAATGAAAAATTGAAAATTGCCACATTTTAAAGAAACTCAAGTCTTGAAATCCAAATACTGTTTGAAACATATAACTCAAGAAAAGTGTAAAGTATAAGTTCACAATTTAAATACGCCGTCTAAATTTAATAAGTAAATCAAATAAAACCAAATTAAAAATCAAAAGTGAGATTGACAAATTAAAACGTCAAATATAAAAACAAAAACAGCCTACTTTATTTTTGTAAATATTAAAGAAACAAGTTAATGTTCATGTCAAAATGTTTGTTATTGTCAATATATATTTTTAAATAGGAAATAGTAGTAATGGAAAAAAATAATGTGTACTTATACCACGGTTGAGAAGACCATTATTGACCAGCACCTTATGATGATTGATAGTATTCTCAACCTTGGTGTGTAATATTCTATTATTGTACTCTAATGTCCAAAGGACAAACGTAATTACAGAAAAAAAATAATATAAATAATAAAAAAAAAATATGTTAAATAGAACAGCCAACAAGAAGTTATTAGAATCCTGGTTTATCGCCTTTACTACATTTTCCTGAAATGATAAACTGTATTTACTATATTTGTGCTCGGTTGCAGAAAGGCTAATAAAAAAAAATACTAATTAATTTGACGTTGTTACCATGGCCACGTATTAAAAATATAATGCTGACAAAAAAATAATCTTTAATCAAAATTGATGAAGCTTTGTGCAATCGGGGCTTAGTGTATTAAATTTCGTGTTTTAAAATTTAAAAAACATGTCCAGTTTCTTGTAATTTATTTTTCAAAATACAAGGGAAGGACAAAAGGAAATACATGTTTAATGTCATCATTTAAATTACAGTTGTTCGTAATAAAAAATACACACATGCATACAATGATAAAGTACTTCGTTTACACAATTTTTGTATTATGTTGCTATTATAATTATAATTCTATCATGTTAAATAATAAATAAAAAATTAAGAGATTGTAGCTTTAAAAAGTCTCTTCGAAACTATTATTCTAACCTTGTTCCAATGACATAATTAAATTCAATGTATTGAATAATTTTTATTTATTTTGATTGTTTTAGGATATTCCAGCCATTGCCAGAACCGACTGAAGACGGTTCCAAGATCATCTTTTTGAAATTCCAAGATTCTGATGCCAGCAAGTTCAGTGTTTGTGAACAGGTAAAAGTATTCTGCATGTCTATGAAACTGTGGTTGGATCAAGAAGGTACTGCACCAGGACATGTCGTTGCTATGGATATCAGTGGAATAACCACTAGTCATTTGTTTAGGATTAATCCACTTATTATGAAGAAGTTCTTCTATTTCTTACAGGTATATCATTAATATAGGCACCTAGAGATATTTTAGTACAATACTTATGTACACTAAATTTACCGCAGTTGATCCTCACGTTATTAATTTCTGTTGTAAGAATTATTAAACTTTTATCTTGCATTTTTGTAGTATACGCATGGCATAGATGAGACTTCTATTTGCTATCTCATTATCGTACGTGTTAAAGAGGGGCAGTAATAAAGCCCTGAATTGGTATTACTATAAAGAATTATTGAACCGTTTCCCATTATTAGTAACTGACTATTACCTTCAAATAAATGTGACTTACATCCTTAAAACTACTACATGTGAATTCCTCGCATCAAAGTACTTGTGTATACAAGTTTTCATTTTAAAACTTCCACTAGTACAGTCACAATTACAGATTGAATATCAGCCAATAGGAATACATATGACCGGTAATAATGCGTGTTTTAGGATATACCGAGGATCGTGAGACGCTAGTAATCGGGGCGCCGGGGAGGCAGTAGGCCCTCTGGGTCTCTTCTCCGCCTGGTGGTCTGGCTGGACCGCCTTCTAGGGCATCCGATGCCCTGAAGGTGATCTAGTTCAACCGGCAGGGAATTTCCGCACGCTTCAACGTGTGCTCTAATTCTTGGTCTGCTGAAACCAGAGCACATTCTGGAGCAGATTTAGCTGTTCTGGATTGTACTGAATTCAGTGGGTCACGAATTAGAGTACTAAGAAGTGTTTGTTCTAATTCTAGGTCTGCTGAAATCAGAGCACATTCTGGAGTAGACATAACTGCTCTGGCTTGTATTATGGTCTCCGTGGGTCAGAATTTACAGCACTCAGAAGTGTTTGCTCTAATTCTAGGTCTGCTGAAATCGGAGCACATTCTGAAGCAGATTTAAATGATCTGGGTTATATTCTGGTCTCCGTAGGTCAGAAATAAGAACCCTCAGAGCAAATATTTAGAATGCACAGATTCTTGACGTACTAAAAACAAAGCAAATTTTCTTAATTTCTCAGGACTACCAGTCAATTATAGTTACACCAATCATGCCACCAAAGAGAAATTTTCCTTAGGACACCTTATTTTTTACGACATTCCTAAAGTCTTGAATTGTTATTATTTTAAAAATGAACATTTTTACTGAGCTATGTGATGTAACAAAATATAATACATTCAGTTTTGACATTTATTTACTTCGGAAATCACACGATTTCACCCAACAAGATCATCAATCTCCTTCCCCCCCAATGATTTGAATCACATGGTTACAATTGATAACATTAGAATCAACTGCAAGAAATAGGCCATCATAATTTTTCTAATTTGTCACTATCATTAAACTTTTAAGTTTAAAAGAAAAATTTTAATGTCTATAATGAAGTTCTTTAAAATAGCAATTTTAAACAAATCCACATTGAAAATTAATTTTATAATTAAATAGATTAATAGTATATTGTTTTAGGAAGCAATTCCGTTCAGATTAAAAGGTTTCCACTTTTATGACTGCACGCCAATCATTGATAAGCTGATGGCCATTATTCGTCCTTTTATCAAAGAAGACATGGTACGTAACTCATAATACACTTTTACATTTCGCGGAATCTACTGCAGAGTATTCATTACAAGACTATCATTATACACGTTTAACTTGGGTATTATTACATTTACGTTTAAAATATACATCATTATAATAAAATTGCTATAATAGTAATTTCTAATTTATAATATAAGTCCGGTAAGAGAGTTTTTACGTTACTTTTTCGCTGTCGTCCTTGAAAATTATCAGATTGCTTTATCTTAATAAAAATAACAACAACACTAACCACCAATGAACACCAGATAATTAAATTATTCATATTTTTTGCTGTACTTCATTTAAACTATTTCTACGGCTAATCATTCTTCAAGTTCCATTAGTTTCATATTTTCGAACTTACCTTCGAAATGAATAATTTTTTGAAAATTATATTAAAATGTTTATCACAATTCCTTATTGCACAACATAAAAATTTTTAATGGCTCAAATACTTGTAAAGGAAGAGATTATTGTTTTCATTTTTTTCGTACATATTTCTCATATATAATGTCATAAGTGGTGGATTTTTTTTAGATTTAGAGCTGGTTGTATAGCAATTTATTCGAATAGCGTTGACAAAAAAATGTAATCAATGTCATGAGATAAATTAGCAACAGACTCGAGTAAAGCAATCGGAAAATCTGTCAGGATAAAATTTAACCACGAATGGTATTCGGATGACTATTTCTAAAATAAAAATAAGTGAACAAAAACAAAAACTTTGATATATAAACAATGTTTCCAGGCACTCTTAAAACGTCAAAAAAATTTCGCTTAACAAAACTCACCTACTTGTTAAATATAGCACCTTAAAGGAAGCGAAATTTTCTTTGTGACAGTGTTTTGTAGAAATAAATCTTGATAACTAGGTAGGATCTTAAATTTAGATTGGTCTATAAATTTATGAGTGAAATAGCCAGGAATATATTCTGAGAGTACTCAATGTCAATTTATTAACAAGAAACCAAATGTTTCCTACAAAAATCTAAATTATTATTTTTATTAAGTTTTTGCCAAAAGTAAACTGCCCTTTTGAAAAGGCCGACTGGTACAAAAAAATGGAGGTGCATAAATAGATGATATAAAAATTTCATAAACAAAATTTCAACATTCTATGGCTAATCGTTTTTGAGTTATACGAAAAATTCAAAGAATCACTGCAAGCAAAGGGCTCTTTTGGCACTGCCGATTGCAAGGAAAAAAGGGGGTGCACAAAAATATTATAGGGGTCCCATATACAAAATTTTAAAATTTTACGTGTAATCACGCAAAAACAAAATGGATTCAGGGATAGTCAAAATAGATATTTCCGTAGAAATCTGATTACCGAAATTTTTCGTCATTATAATACCTACTTCCTTTACTTCGTACAAGAAAGTTGTATACTATGCTTATTAACAAAGTGATTTCATTTAGTTATTCTTGTACACAAAAGAAAGAACGAACGAACTATACCATCACATTCCAAAGCGTTGCTTACCTCAAGAATATGGTGGACAGGCTCCTTCAGTCAAGGATTTGCATGGTAGGCTCTGAAACAAAACACATTTGTTTATTTCTCTTTAATTATTACCCGTTACAGAAACTATGAAGAAACGATTGTTAGACAATATAGATTACCTGCAAGAGGTGGAGAGATTTGAACGAGTGGATGAGAAACTACGACCAGGTAAAGCTAATAATATATGGGGACTTGATGGTTCCTTCAAAAAGTTAGACATAGATTAACAAAATTTCATCATGTAGAATGATTGAAAATTATTAAACAGTTTTGCTAATTCAATATTAGTAGCATTCTTTTTTAAATTACTTAAACTTCTTATTTGTATTTTTAAATGTAGCAGAAAGTATAAGCAAAACAAAAAAATATGTTTTGATAGAAATTTTATTTCTTTATATGAATTATATACAAACAAAAAAATAATCGAAATATAATAGTATATTGTACAACAAGCATGGAATGGTACTCATTTCATACGCTCATACTCATGCTGCAAATCATACGAGTATAAAGTGGATATTTCAAGCGAGTTGGACACTATACTTTTTCTACGACCACGATATTAATTCCTAATTCATTTCTTTTAATAATTATACAATACTATTTTTGACAGAACTATGAGATATGCATTCATACCTTAATATTGTCTGTGGTTACCGCGGGAAATGAAAATGTGTTTAAAATATACTGTGTATTTATAGCAATAACAAACATACACATATCTTAATAGTTATAATACATAATACCATAAACTAACAATAACAATAAGTCGAATAGTAAGTTATTATATTTTGAAAATTAAAATTATATTATATTTGTTTATACAAAATAAATGAAATATATTTTAGTATGTTTTATAATTTCTAATTAGGTCAATTTACTTTGAAAAGTATTATACTGCAGTATTTTAAATGTATACGATTTTACTAATTATGTATGTATTTATATTTTTTTGTATTGTTAACTCGAATACTAAAATATTTTAAGATGTATGTTATTAATTAGATATTGTAAAAATTATAACAATATATTGGAAATATTGAACTTAACATAACTGTCAAACTAACAGGGAAAAGTATACTAACAAACAGGATTCCTGGAGATATTAAAATGTGGTTTAAAGTGGACTGAAATCGATGGTGATTGTAATATTTACAGATTTCAGGATTTTAAACCTTTGATTACATAAAGACACAAATTGGTAACTAAATCGGAACTGTATGTGTACGGTAATATTATTACCGTACTGTCTTGTCAAAATAACATGGGACAATTCAATAACATAACTGTAACCATTATATCAACCCATACAGCCTTGATCACGAAAACGGTATTGATAAGAATTTTATAAAATAGTGTTTATTAATAACGTCTTCATTTTTTGAAATCAATAAATTATTGAACAAACTATGGATAATATGACTGTCAATTTATTTATTTTTATTTTGTTTCAGATCAGAAAGGAAGTTGTACTATAAGTTAACAAGGAAATATCATTTTCAGTATAGTATAGAAAACCGCCTGATTTTTAATTACATCCTGTTTGTGTTTTTATTAAAAATGTATGCTTTGTAATATATCTTTTATATAAATATATAAATTTTTGAGACAGAATTGTTTTATACCTAAGTGTATCTGTTAATCAGGGTATGCAACCGGTTAAAAAACCGGATAATAAAAACCGGTAACCGATATTTTCAACGAAAATTTTAACTGTAATTTTAACCGATATTTTTCAGGCCGAAAATACCGGTAACCGTTAACCAAAAAAAAACCGGTTTTAGTGAACATTAACCTTTATTTTAATATCATTTAGCGAGAAAAAATTTTAATATTTTTTTTATATCTTTATTTTCTATTTGTATTTGAACATGAGACAGTGTTTACAATTAACATTTTATTGGAGAGTCATAAATGTAGGTAGTCTCTTTGGCCGTTAAGGTTACTAAAATGTCCCAAATAAATACGGCCTTTGTCAACACAGGCAAGTTTAAAATTGAAAAGTGACCTGCGTTTTTCTGAAGATATTACGAGAATTTTTGTGAATATTCATTAATTAAATTGCTTTTTTTCAATTGTTATATTTTTCTCAGATGGTAATTTTTATTATTTTTTTAATTAAATATTCTGTAATTTTTTTAATCAAATTTTTATAATTACTTTTTTTTAACCGATATATTAACCAGTTTAAACCGGTTTCCAATTTTTTAAAACCGGTTTTCGAACTAAAACCTTTATTATTTTATCGTTCTCTATAAGGGTTAACCGTTAACCAGTATTTTTTCGGTTACATGCCCTGCTGTTAATACAAAGTTATCTTTAAGGATATTATTGCTAATTAAAGAAGAACAATGTAGATTAATTCGAATTCATGTAGGTGAAATGAGATAGCTACGTGATACGAGCACCGCACCAGTGGTTCGCTCCAATTGCCAGATGAAAGATTTGTTGATATATTTAGACTTAATAAAGATATAATACATTTAATAAATAAAATAACATTTAATCTGCGTATGCCCCAAAAAATCGCAGAAATTGACAATACAACGAAAAAAAAATTTTTCTAAAGAATCTACCATCACTTTTTGTTGTTCAAGTCTGGATGTTGCAGATCTCTTCTTTACACCTATAGGTAATTCATAATCTAATGAAATATATAAGTATTCATCAGTAGTCATAGACCAGAAACAAGAACACTTTAAATTTTAATTCTTACGTATTTTGAATAAATTTTGATTATATATTACAAATTTTCAATTAAATTTATAAATTTCCTGTAATTTTTAACAAGTTATATCGCCAAATGACCGTGTGTTGACAAAATGTCCGTTCTCGATATCGAACAGAAGCTGCTTGAAAATGATAAGATTAAAAATTTATTATTAACGTCAATACGAATAAAAATATGTATCTTTTTATAGGAATACCTTATTATTATATTGTACTCTCTATTTTAATCATTCAAATTATCACAACATAAACTTAATCTGACAGACAGACAATACCAATCATATTGTCTTACGATAACAATATAGCTATTGATAAACAATGTCAACCAATGGTAGACGGATTTTTCTTGACTGGTCAATTGATGAAGGGAAAGAAAACTACTGGAAGGAGAGGAAATAAAAAAATTATCCCATTGACTGAATTCCAGTAGTTTTCTTTCCCTTCAATGTCAACCAATGTCAATATTTGATAATGAACCAGTTTTACCTTTATTCGACATTTGTACCTTAGCATCAAAATGTCCAAAACACTCTGACAGGTTTTTTCCCCACTCTCTATTATCTACAAGACTATCCTAGTTGACGACCGTGAATCTTAAGTCGCGATTAAACCGTTTTGTGAATAACAAGTGCGAATAGTGACAATGAAGACAGCTTCAGTTAAAGAGCAGTATGAGAAGAACAAGGATCTGAAGAAGGAAGATGTGGAGATGTTGATGTCTTGGGTTGAGAAACAATCGCATTTGCCTAAAATTTCAGGTGGGGACATAAAGTCAATGCGTATTACGAGCTCTTTTTTATACAATGCTTTTATTAAAAGTGATATTTAGCCACATAATATTATTAATTATATTAAATAATGAAAATCAGGCTTCCTAATAGCGATTTTATTATAAAAGTGCGTTCCTAATATAGCCTAAAGTTGTTGTATTAGTTTATTATTAAATAGAAAATAGTGTATCGAAATGAAGTGTCAATTTTTCATCGTATTTACATACAGGGTTTGACACAAACATCCGTACATACGAATTTAACATGTAAAGTCATATTTTCGAATTTTCTGCTTCCTAATTATTTTAGGTAAAAAAAATAACAGTAGTAGACCATAAAATTCTGGATCTAAATCAAGAAGCAAAATTATAATTATTTTAGTTAAAAAAGCTTCAAATAACAGTTGAAGAACATAAAATTCTGCATATGAAAAAAGAAGCAAAATTATAATTAATTTAGGTAAAAAAAAATTACATATGAATAATTTGACGTGTCTTGTAAGCTCAGAAATTAGAAATGAACAAATGTTTTACGGTCTGTCTGTCTGTCAAGTTAGCTGATAGCTGCAATTGTTATTTGAAGTTTTTTTACTTAAAATAATTAGGCAAGCTGGAAATTACAAAACTGTGATTTTATATGTTGAATCCCTATGTTTGGGTGTTTGAGTCACCAGCATATATAAGTAATATACAATTACTATTTTAAAATTTTTATTATGGTTTCAATAATGTTGTAACACTACTATTATTAATACATATATAAGAAAAAGTGTAAAAATATGTTGATAGAGAATTTTGAAAAAAAATAATTTGATGTCACGAAATATTTTTATTTATTTTTGAGATGGAAATTTCCATGATAAATATAATCTACAAAATCGAATCTATTTTTATAAACATCAATAATTCATTTATTTTATAAAAAAATGACAGATAAGTTTTATCATAAGTAATCTAACAAAAGTCATGAATTTATTGGAAAAATTTAGGAATAGTTGTTCCGTAATAAGAGACAAACGAGTTTCAAAAACTATATTTTTTCGAAATCAATACTAAAGTACGCACACTCCGCAAAGTTACCCAAAATAGTAGCTAAAATAAAACACTACATAAATAAGAAGCATGTTCTATAATACTATTTGTAAATTTATTTATTATTTACCATTAATAATAATTTATCGGATTTAATGCACATCACATGTAGACCACGTGTAAGCATGTATAAACAATAATAATAGTTATTTGCGATACAAGTGTGTTACATTACAAATAAGTCACGTGAGAAATGTTTAGCTCACGAGGTCGTTAGGCCGAGTGTAGTATTTTTCTATTTGTCTTAAGTGACTTAAGTAATTAACACATGTGTGACACAACATTTTATCCAACACCTTTAATCATTGACATAAAATATATAACAGTTTTTTAACAGTTGGCATTTCAAAATGATATTTAATAAAAAATAATGTAGAGGAGGTTTTATAACATGTTACTATGATACGAACCAACAAACAGTGAGTTATAATTTCTAACCCACATGTGTTTTATGACCTACTTTATTTATCTAAAAACACCGTAGTTATATAGCATTATAATTATACGGTGTTGGATAAAAATTAATATTAAACAAATATTTGACACTTTAACAGTACTTTTGTTATTACAGCCATCCCCATCGAAATAATTAGCTGACGTTTTAGAAGGGCATAATGCTATGTACTTATGCTTTAATTAATAATTTATCGATTTCGGAAAAAATATAATGTATACCTCAACCTCAAAGATATAATAGTTATTTATGCTACAAGGAATATAAAATATAAGTACATTATAACTTTCGAGAAGGTATGAACTGAGATGGAGCCGAAGTTCATATTACCGCACGAGAACAGTTATATTAGGTTACATATTACAATCCGAGTCGCTTATTATATTTTTCGCGCCATCAGCTGTAATTAATTTCAAATAATGTTGAAGTATTTGTAAAATATGACAGTTCACTTGATAGTACAGATTTATTTATTTGCAACTTTTTTTTTTAGTTATTTTAACCGTTGCAAATATATATGAAATTCCTGTTTTAATAATTACCCTGCTAGTAGGACAGTTATTTCTATAACTTCCCGTTGACAATGGTAACCAAATAACAAAAGTTATCAGAAACTTACGACTTATGTGTTATGGAAGTAAGTTAATCTTACATGAACGGTAGCGCGAAAAATATGATACTTTAGTACCTTAATAAAATTTACATTTTTAACCCCAGTTGTCGTTACTTCGCAGGAATTATGAGTAAATTTTATCAATTAAATTCAGAGTTCGAATTATATTCACTTGATTATTTCATGAATGACAACAATTCAACCATAAAATTTACATATCAACAAATTATAACTATGGCGATTGCTTCTGTGGGTTTATCAAATTTTTCTACTACCATTTAATGAAGCGTTCTGATTAGAAAAAAATGTCATGCGTGAAATAATCACTTATCAACATAATTTTAAAGTTTAATACTGATGTTTAACAAATAGATTAATAAATAATTATTATTTATCTGTATATGATAAGTAGTGTCAATAATAATCTTTTTCGTCATTTTAAATGATTGTGCACTTTTCACAATAATATTTTGTATGTGTGATTATTGTAATTAGATAATTTATATTAGATAACAATAAAATATAAATAAAACTGCAATTTCATTGTTTATTTATTTAAAGAATTCAAATACTTTCCTTAGTACTGTAGAATGTAATCTGAAAATTATATAAAATTGATTATTATTTTATAAATACTAAATACTTCAATCCATGCTATTTCGCTTTTAAATAAAATGTTAATGTCGTCTGGTGGTACGTGGTAGATAGATAAGTATGAAAACGAATACAAGGTATTACAAATCTGATGAAAGTTTTTCTCTTCTTTACCGTACAAGGTTGTAAAGTAAAAATTTTCGCCATGGTAACTAAACTGTAAATAAAAATTACGATTCAGTTGTGCATAAAAAATATACCGTATATCCACTATACTTGGAACAATTTTCAAATTAAACAAGCTGTAACTTCTGTAAAAAAATAACAAAAATATAATATACACCAAAAGTTTACTCTTGGGTTATAGTCTACTTGCAAAGGTTAATGTTAGGTTTGTGCAAAATTTTATGTATAAATGTCAATCAGTACACAGGCTGTGCGAATGAAGTTGTCACGACAATTATTTTACAACTATTTTTCTATGTGTTTTAAAATTTATTTACATGACATAACAGTACTTACTACTTTTTTGTTTATTCGAGGTTTTATGCACATTCATTGAATGACAGTCAGTTTTGCTAATCTTTCCTCCCAGATTATCAACAGACATTTAATTTTAAATGTGCATTTAGCGAACAAAAGCTTGTAGAAATAAAATAAGTATTATAAATTTCTTCATTAAATGGTTAAATACACATTTAGAATTATAATTATAATAATTATAATTTATAAATGTCTGTTGATAAAAATTTCGATATGTTTTTTCAAATTAAATTCAAATTTAAAATTAAATTTCTGTTGATAATACTGGGTTCAGTGACACAAAAATTACACGACCCATTTGACCTCAAGTTATCAAATTGTTCCAATTTTCACAGTTCCAAGATACCCCATATTTGACGGTATTTATAATAACAAAAATTTTAAAATATTTACTTGTTTCTTAATATTCACGAAAATAAAGAAGGCTGCATTTTATTATATCTGAAGTTTCAGTTTGTCAACCCCTCATTTGATTCTTGATTTCCTTATTAAAATTATACAAGTATATATTTAAAATATGCAATGTATAATAATATAAAATTTTAAAGCATTTTAATACTTTATTAAACGAAAAATTTGACGTTCGATAGAGGTGTCACTGTATGATAAGATTTTTTTTTAAATATTTTAATAATTTTGCTCAGCACAAATAATGAACTAACCAATAGTAAAAGAAATAAAAAAAAAACTTTTATTTCGCCAAATTAACAAACTTCGCAATATTCCTATTATTTATAACAAATATAAATATAGCTAATATTTTTCTACTTAACTTTTATTTACTGTGCATCTATTATTATAATATAATTATAATCTTATATAAATTAACCTATTGCCTCTTATTTCTACGGAATATATTTAAATTTATTACTAAGAAAAATTATTATTAACGCGAAAAAACAAAATATGTAACATAGAAAGCGAATTAATTACTGTGACAATCATTTAACTACATGGTAATACAATTATTTACCAAGATTCATTTTTTTACTTAGCATATCTAATTTTAACATAGCAATATTTTTTTATACTTTGGAAAAAATTATAATAGTGAGCGAATAAATTGTTGCGTTTAAATTAGATGGCAAGTTTAAATTACATTTTTCTTGAGTTTAATAAGTAGGTAATTAAAAAATTTAGAGGCTTATATTTTTTTAAAAAGTGACAGTTTTCATTATTTGATATCTAGAAAAACAATTTCCTCAAATCAAATAACGGTAAATAATGGTAAATGTCTAGGCTAGTAGTGAAAAACAAACATTATATCAGGGTAGTTCAGAACCTATAAATTAATTGTAGAGGCTATATATAGGATGATTGAAGAGCTAAAATTTATTTTGCTTTTTAGAATTGGATACAATCCTGTTCCTCCATAGTTGTTACTACAGCCAGGAACAAGCCAAACATACAATAGACACATACTACACCTGCAAAACCCACTGCGATGACATATTCGCCCGATGGAATCCTAAAGACGAGCAACTCCGAAAAGCTATGGACGTTATGTAAGTTCAATACTTCCATTACAAAATGTCACAGTCTAGACCTACGTCTACGTCTAATTTTAGGTTAGGTATATTATATACATATACATATATACAGAATGGTGATTCGAACACCCGAACATAGAAATTTAACATGTACAATCATATTTTCGTAATTTCCTTCTTCCCTAATTATTTTAGGTAAAAAAGTTTCAAATATAAATTGTAGACCATGAAATTCTGCATCTGAATAAATGAGCAAAATCAATTTTACGTGCCTTATAAACTCAGAATTTAGATATGAAAATGACCTAAATACTTGTTTTCAGTTTTTCCACTCATGGCATTCTTATTATTTCATATATTAATATAACAGCTATTTATGTATTAAGGGCGAAGTGATATAGATTTTGGCCCGCGGTGCAAAATTGAAGCCCGACGCGCAGCGGAGGGTTGCAATGCACCTAGGGCCAAAATATATTTCGCTCGTAATACATACAATATTTTTTGCACATCCGAAGTAGTATTACTTCATCACCGCGATCAAAGTAAAACGATGTTCAAATCAAATTCAGATCATAGTAGTCTATTTGACATATGTACGTTGTCATGGATAACAATGAAAACAAGCAAGTTGTAAGTAAACAAAGTAGCAAAAAAGCGGTGACACGTCAAAAATTTATTATAAAAATGGGTGAAACTGGGCACGAAAAGTTCTAGGGCGAAAAAGAGTGTCATTTCGCCCTTAATACAATGTTATTTGTCCGACTTTTACGCCCGGATGTGCAAAAAACTTTATATGCATTTTTCTCAAAAATATTTAACTAACGGTATGATAATATTATATCATTGAATTCAGAACTAAATCCTATATTGAATAAGCAAATAAATAATGTATATATTCTCATTTAAAATAACAAAGTTTGTCTCCATAGTTTGAGAGCCACTGGTTGAAAAAAAAAATTTTTCAGTTCTTTAAATTTGTCATGCAAAATAGAAATTGTGTTCTCATTTAACTTTCTTTGTATATCTTATAACTAACACATCAACTGTCAAAATTGCTTATAGCAATATAGCTGTAACCTGTAACCATGGCATCATGTCAACTCATATACATTTGACCATGAAAACGTAGGATAAGACAATTTTATAAAATAATACGATATTTATTAATAACGTCTTCATTTTCTGAAACCAGTAAACTATTGAACAAACCACGGATGTTATGAATCATACCAAGCCTTAGTTATCTTAAAAAACTACATATGTGGCAGTTATGATACTCATAACAATCCTAGGTATGTAAATAGCTATAAAAGCGTGTCCTTGTTGTTGTTCTTTAGTAAAAAACGAAGGAAAAACACGTGTATAAAATGATAAAAAACAATTTTACACAATTCTTGAATTATATTGTAATTATAATTTATCAAGCTAAGTAATAATTAATAAAAATTAATACTTTATATTAGTAAGATATTTTTCAGAACTCATAATAATTGAATAGTTATAGTTTATATGATTATATGTTTCACAATTGACTATATTTTCTAGGATATAAAGTGAGGGAATATAGTAAAATGAGGGAATAAAGTAAAAAAAAATACGAACTTGGTTCTTTGAGCGCATATTAGGAATTAAGCATAAATAAATTAAATTTTTTAAATTTTTTTATAAATTAAATTAATATCAGTTATACAATGATTTTAATTAATTTTGATTGTTTTAGGATATTTCAGCCATTGCCAGAACCAACTGAAGACGGTTCCAAGATCTTCTTTTTGAAATTCCAAGATTCGGATGCCAGCAAGTTCAACGTGGCAGACCAGATAAAGATTTCCTGCATGTCTATGAAACTGTGGTTGGATCAAGAAGGCACTGCACCAGGACATGTCGTTGCTATGGATATCAGTGGAATAACCACAAGTCATTTTTTTAGGCTTAATTTAATTATTGTTAAGACGTTCTTCTACTTCTTACAGGTATATTATTAGAGAGGGGACCGAAGCCGAATAATTATTCGGTATTCGGCCTATTTGGCCTTGGTCATATTTCCACTATTCGGTATTCGGCCTATTCGACAAATATTTATTACCGAATATTCGGTTTCAAGAAATAAGTTAATTACAATGCTGTTTTGTTATGTTAAAATATATAAATATATAGATAATAAATTTTAAACAAAAGTTATACATATATTTATCTATATATATATCTTATTAATATATCTACAAGAAGAGTAAATAATTTATCTAGGTAATATTGTTAGGCGGTAAATTTCTTGAAACTGAAATAATTATATCAAATCAAACAAGAAATTACCTTAACAAAAATAAGGCGAGCATTTCAGAATAAATACACCCCTCTTCGCGACGAGGACCACCAATCACGCTTTCAGATTGTACAAAAATATATTATTCGCCAATTCCGAATATTCGGCCGAATGTTCGGTTAAAATTTCGCCGAATATTCGTTATTCGGTTATTCGGCTGAACTGCTATTCGTCACATCACTATATATTATTAATACTACAGATACCTACATCCTACACTGCCGAAAGAACGTTAACTTAAATTTTTCCGAAATGGTTTGGTCTTTCATAATTTAGTCCATTTAGCTCATAATCCTTATCTGAATGCATAATAAAATCCTGGTTTTATTCCGATTTCGGATTTTAAAAGAAAAGAGCTTTAAAATGTAGAATGAAATATTGGAAAAATCTATTATCATATTAAAAATTCTTATTTAATAATGATATTCTTTTAAGAAAATATATATTATATCTTGTTCTTCTCTTTTTTCATATTATTTAACATTTTTGCTAAACGTCAAAGTTTGTATAACGTAATTTTCTATCTTATCATGTTGGTGATGCTCTTCGTTCGAATAAATCGATTTTTGAAATATGTCGTAAAAAAAAATGTTAGGCGTAACACGAAAGGAGAGCACTTTTTCCACTCTCACTCGAATGTCAAACTCGAGTTCGAGTGGTAAAAAGATACGTTTTTCTCTTGTTTGACAAATAACTATTATGCTATTTCCTAAGAGCTTCATTTAATTTTCCACTGGTGATTGTTTTAGGAAGCAATTCCGTTCAGATTAAAAGGCATGCACTTTTTTGACTGCACGCCACTCATTGATAAGCTCATGGCCATTGTTCGTCCTTTCATCAAAGAAGACATGGTATGTAACTCACAATACACTTTTACATTTCACGGAGTCTATACTACAGGGGTACAGTTTACAACACAACATAATTTTTTCGTACAATTACAGAATAAGTATGCACAGAAGCGACAGTAAGACAGAGAAACGAAAATTAGAGAGATAGGGAAAGCCAAAAAATTTAAAGGGGTCATTGTTTAAAATCGGAAAATTTCGTCACATCTTCCTGCCTCGAGTTCCTCTGTTTATGAGTCATTAACGCGCCTACAAAATTTTCAATACAGGGAGAATAATAAAAATATAAAAATACAGAAATCGATTTCTAAGAAGCCACAAATATGTTGTCACTTTAATAAAAGTTAGGAAAAATAATTATCAAAAAAAAAGTATTATGTTTCACATACTCCAAATTAGTAGAAACTGTATCAGCTTTCCACACTTTGTCGACGTCCAGTACACGATGACACTGACTCATTCAAAGTTGTACTTGTTTAATAGCCAACAAATTTAAAGGTCCACTCAATGCTCCAAGGTCGTAGAACTGAATAGGGTAACATCAAAGGTACCGACACGGGGTGTTGCTTCTGAATATAACTATTCTGTGGTGCAGTTCTATATTTATAACTACACCCTTTTCATAATTATATACTCTTTAAAACTTTAACTAGAGTAACTTTATTACTTTATCTGTAATTTAAAGTTGTTGGTTTTCATAATAGTTACTTTTACTGAAGTATATTTTAATCTATTTTAAAGAATGTTTGCATAACTGAATATACTGAATATATTAAATATCGAAAAAATCCGAAGATTTGATATTTGATTAAATTTAAAGTCATTGCACCTTAACTATAACAAAAAAATATGACTACAAAAGCTAGATACACCAAAAAGTGAGATATAGGCATAATTATGTTTTCTGTTGCATAGCAATAATTCAATTGCGTCTCCTCTAAATAGAAAAATAATTTGTAGAATATAAATGTTGCATGCAGAACTAATTCTTACATTTATATACTCCAGCAAAATTCTGAAATATCCGCTTTACTACTTAAATCTTTGATAAATCTCAATATCATTCTTTGTATCAAAGTAATATTAGTTTTATAAACATTTGATTTTGTTATTATGTTCTTCATATTTGAATCGCTTTCAAATGATAAGGAAAATAAAGTCATTTTGAAATTTAGAAATGACAACTTATACGGGTACTAAAGTAAATTTAAAGTTGATTATGAAAATGGCCATTATTATTGTATTGTTTATATTCTTTTTGCGTTCTGAATATACTTTTTTCTACTTTCAGACAATTTTTAATTTATTTAGAGGCATTATTTTGTTGCAATTTTTGTGATACAGATTAGTTATTTGAAAATGATCATTGATTGATTTTTTTATTAAATTATAAATGAATGAAGAGGTACAGAGAAAAATAAATAAATCTCAAAGTATATTTAAACTTCATTAAAATTAGGTGTATGCAATTTATGTTTCACGAATGTATTTAGAATATCTACAATAAGGAGCTAATGTTGTATAATCGTTAACAAAATTTTAATATATTGCCGAACTTAATAAATAAACATTCTAGTCTCATTTTTCAACATTAAATTTTTAACAAATACAGTGGAACTTTCTTAACTCGAAGGAACAGAAAAAAAATCGAATTACGTACTAGTAACTACACAAAAAATGTAGAAATATTCGTTCTTTATTTTAATGTATTGAATATTTTCTTTGTATTTATTTATCCTCGATAACTGTACTTTTTAATAATATTCAATAAATGTTATTTACGATTTACTATGTATTTGAAAAGCTGAAAATTTTGTAAAAACTGATTAATAAGAAATAGTACATTATTTCAAGCTTATATTTATATTCCCACACCACTGATAAAATACGAGATATCAGTAGATTTCACCCATTATCGGGTTTCGATTTTATTAAAGAAATATAAATGTTTTTTTTGTTTACAATTTTTTGAATATGAAATTAAATTATTACTCCTGGGAAAAGAGCGTAGTAATTTGCTTTTTCTTGGTGCTTCCAATGAAAAAAATTGAAGCATTTAATTTAATCGTAAAACATAATAATAAAATATTTTTAAGTTTTAGAAAGAATATTATTTATTTTGTCTCATTACTTCTTATTTTTTTTTCGATACTTTCATGTTCATATCGTAGGTATATTTTTCAAAATTTATATTAGCTCTGAAATACGTCTTGTATTTTTTATTTAATTACCAGCTGTAGATTAATTGTCCAATATGACATCTGACACTGACACGTTGGAATTAGCAAGAATTTGGAATAGGGTAGATGTGTGAGAGAGAAAGGTGTATTATTATGACGTAGATGTTAAGGGCACTAAAAACTCGAATAACTTAAAAACTAGTAACTTTTTTAAACTTGATCGTTTCTATCATAAAGAATTAAGGTCTGGATTGACTATAAATGATCAATTGCCTATAATTTGCTACTTCGGAAGGACTCCATTGTATAATATGAATGTTAACAAAATGGTTTCATTTAGTTATTCATGTACACGAAAGAAAGAAGAGAAGAACTATTCCAACACGTTCCAAAGCGTTGCTTACCTCAAGAATATGGTGGACAGGCTCCTTCCGTCAAGGATTTACATGGTAGGCTCTGAAACAAAACACATTTGTTTATTTCTCTTCAATCATTGCCCTTTTCAGAAACTATGAAGAAAAGATTGTTAGACAATATAGACTACCTGCAAGAGGTGGAGAGATTTGAACGAGTGGATGAGAAACTACGACCAGGTAAAGCTAATAATATATGGGGACTTGATGGTTCCTTCAAAAAGTTGGATATAGATTAAAGAAATTTTAATATACAGAATGATTGAAAATTATTGACCAGTGTTACAAATTCAATACTAGTATCATTCTTTTTTAAATTACTTTAACTTCTAATTTGTATTTTTAAATGTAACAGAAAGTGTATATTTGAACATCGCATGAAAGCGAGCTGAGGTGAGAAATAACTCTTCTGCAGTCAGTGGTGAAATGTAATTCGTATGTCCTCAAAAGATCATTCTTTTTGTCACTTTTATGTTTAAAATAAAGTGAATTGAACTGAAATTTTTGTAAAGTAAAAAGAATAACAATGGGGCAGATTAGCGATTTTTTATTTTATTAAGATTGTCTTCAAAAGTGATATATATTCTACATTTTAACTATTTCACTCAAAGATTCCTGGATTTCTCAAAAAAATTTATACAAAAATGACGTCGTTTAAGTTCACGAAGAACGTATCGTCTACCCAAGAAGCGCGCACTGCGTTCCCATGACAACAGGGAGTTTTGCCTCAACTTACGACCTAGGTTCAAAATGTTAGGTCTCACCATTCCTTCTACGGAAGCGCATAACTCACTTGTGACGTCACTAAAGTTCAATGATAAATCAATAATTATAAATAAATGGGATTACAATTTTAACTTTCATTTAAATTTTAAGTTATAATTATTCACAAACTTACGATTAAAAATTTTTCACTTGTCATTTCAATCACGTTAAACTTCTCCATAGTGGTCAACTTCAGAACTAACTCTAAAAATCTGTACTATCTTTCGAACGAGAAAGAAATTTTGCATATAACAATTCACTTTTTGCCACTCAATGACTGTTTTTTTATTTTATAACTAGTTATGAAAAATGTAGCATATCGAAAAGTCAATCAGTTTTGAAAAATGCCACTTTATATTTCAAAATAAGAAAAAATCAATTATTGACTTTTAAATTTGTAACAATAAATTCTGATCATTCTGTGTATATGTATTATTAAAATTAGTATTGCAATTGATAAATAACTAATAGGTAATAGATTAAGAGATTTTACGATCGAATTAGCTCAATTTAATTTAAAAAGTATTATACTTCAGTATTTTGAATGTATACGCTTTTATTATTTATGTAGGTATATTTACATATATTTTTGTATACTAAAATATCTTAAGATGTATGTTACTAATCAGGTATTGTAAAAATTATATGAATATGTGGAAAATATTGAACTAAACAAAATTATTAAACTAACATGGAAAAATATACTAACACATAGGATTCCTAGAGAAATTAAAATGTGGTTTAAAGTGGACTCAAATTGTTGGTTATTATAATGTAATGTTTATTTATTTCAGTGAAGTGTAAAAATAATTGTATCCCGAATATTTATATAAATAAGTTTAATGAACCAATAATAAATTATAAAAGGATAATAAAAATAAATAATATAGAATTAACAAATATAAACACTAAATTAAGAGTAATAATTATTAATAAAATCTTAAGCATATTTATTTATTCACTTAATACTACACACTATTTATTTATACGATATTTATATCACCACCTATTTAAGACTGTCTCCGCGGTCATTTCTGCTTGGGTTTATAAAACCGAGCAATTAAGCTCTCGAATATTCTGGCAGCTTCGATGCGTCAGTACAATACGGTGTCTTGACCTGTCTGTGACCGTCGCCCGCACCGTGACCTTGAAATCGCTATTACAATATTTACCAGTTTCAGGATATTAAACTTTTGATTACATAGACAAAAGGAAGTTGGTAACTAAGTCATAACTGCATCTGTACGGTAATATTATTACTATACGGTATTATTATTACCGTACTGACTTGTCAAAATAACTTGGGACAATTGGGTGATATAATTGTAACCATGACGACATATCAATCCATATAGACAAGATCACGAAAGACAAGAGAATTGTATAAATTAATATTTTATTAGTAACGTCAATTATTGAATAAACTTGGGATAAAACAATAATTCCAGGCTTTAGATGTCTTAAAATGTCCATTTACTGATTTGTATTTTGTTTCAGATCAAAAAGAAAACTGTACTGTAAGTTAATAAATAAGTGAATAATTGTTTCAGTCCCAAAAATAATTGAGGAGAAAAAGAAATAATTATAGGTTTATTAATTACTAGAAAATCGTTGTAAATTTTAAGTAAATACAATGAATTTATGGAAAAGTAAATGTTCTGCCCGTGAATTTGAAAATAAAATTACTTTCTATTGAATTTTAAGTTTGTTTTCTACTAATTATAGTGTGATAATTATATTACAAAATTTATAGGTATATTATACGCTAAATTATTTGTATCATTTTCAGCATAGTAGAAAACCGTCTAATTTTTAATTAGATCCTTTATAATAAATTATCACATTGTTTTTATTAGAAATGTATGCTTTTATACAAATATATAAATTTTTGAGAAATTTTTAATATGGGACTGCTTTAACATATACTTGTGCACCTCCCTTTTTATTGCAATCGGCAGTGCCAAATGGTCACTTTGCTCGTAGTGTTTTTCTGAATTTTTTGTATAACTCAAAAACGAATAACCGTAGAATGTTGAAATTTTGATTTTGAAATTGCTAAACATCTAGTTATGCACCTCAATTTTTGTTCCAATCGGCCTCTTCAAAAGGTTACAACTTAATAAAAATAATAATTTAGTTGGCTTTTAATTTTTCTAGGAAATATTTGATTTCTTGTTAATAAGATAATAAGTTGGCAAAATTGACAAATATCAGAACATATTTCGCGGGAAACAATGAGAAATATGTAGGAGATAAATAAATACAATAGGAGCATCTCCTTCTTTGCGATTCAAATACCTTTGTGTAATGCAAAAATTGATAGTGATAAACAATTTATTAAAAAAATTGAGAAATAACGGAAATAATTTTTAGGCAGCTATGTAAAAATTACCTGAATGTAACGATATAAAACAACATCATAACATTTAAAAACAAATTTAATGAGATAAACCACTTAAAACAAATGCTCGAAATTCCCTATTCTCTTATTTATGTACAATATTTGAATAAAAATTATTTCTGGCATTCTCAATTACCTTATTTTTCTTGAATTTTTCCATATTTTTGTACCTATGAGAACTAATACATCATTAAAGCAAAGACAAAAAATGGCGGTTTTTATTTCATCAAAAAAGTCTAGATTCCCATTGAAATACTAAAAATTGGTAATCATTAGATGTACAAAATAAAATGTTATTCCTTCTAAAATAATATTCCCAAAAACACAGAAATAATATATTGTGCAAAAAATGCAGGAAGTAATATATTTCTCATGAGGTGTGAAATGTATTATTCGAGCATGTTTTAGAAGCTCGAAATATTTTGAAATTGTCAATTTAAATTTGAATCCGGTCCATTTATTTTACCTGCTCCCGTGATCCCGAAATTTCTTTGTAGTGCGTTTTACACATTCTTCACATAACTTCAAAACAGGCATCGATTGATAAATGGCCTCCACTGACATATTTTGTCTGCTGGTTCTGATAGCCATCTAGGAATAAGCAAAATGGTAAACGCACTAAAAAACACCGAAGTTGATATTTGAATTGTAATAATAAACTAAGTGAAATATATTAGATACTATAAAATATAAATATAAATTATTTTAAGAACCTATACGTATATAATTATACTGATAAGTAAAATTTATAAATAAAAAGTTTTTCAAAATACAATGCTCTTATAATTAGTTACCCAATTAAATTATAGTATTTTAGGTAATTGAACCAATCATATTCGAATTAGACTGACAATTATATTTACTTGTGTAAATTTCCGCTGTAATTTCACGACTAAATAGACATTTCTTAGATAGAAGGTCTGTCAAAATTTATTAAATTACATGTAGTTAATTGCAAAAATAAATATTCAATGCGTTTGAAACACTGAAGACACCCTACAGAACACCAAAAAGGCTTATATTTTAAGCATCATTTAAATTCATTATTCCTCATTGTAGGACTACACAAAATTATTTTGATCGCAAAAAAACTTGCAAAAGAGATAATGTTTTCATTTATTTCGTACATATTTTTCAGGAATATATTGTCAATTTATTAAAAAAAATTGAATGTTTCCTATAAAAATTAAAAGGAAGCTAAATATTTTTTTTATCAAAAGTAAACTACCCTTTTGTAAGAGCCCAAACAAAATTACAACATTCTACGGCTAATCGTTTTTGAGTTATGTGAAAAATTCAATTTGGTATAGCCGATTGCAATGAAAAAGGGAGGTACACTACTAGATGTTATAGCAAAATACAAAATTTCAAAATTTTACAGCTTTACTTCGTACAAGGATGTAAAAAATACTAATCGAAATTTTGAAATAAAATAGCTCATTTTATTCCGATGTAATATTGTCAATAGGCTTCCTGTAGACTGAATAAAGAAAAGATCCATCTTCTTTTCTCTCCAGCAATACATCCAGGAAAAGAATACATTCATTTTCTTCAACTTCTACAATAAACTTAAGGTTTTCATGAGTGTTATATATTTTTATATTGTAACAAATACTAAATACTCACGTTTTCTTTGTTCTTTCTATCTTTCATATATTACGCTTTATAACTTATTACGTATTTTTTTTTAAATAAAACATTTATAAAATACACATGAATTGTAATACACATTGTAGGAGATACAATAAATAGAATTCAGATAGTTTTGTGTGTTTCATTTTATTAATTAGGGTCTACTTTTGATAAATGTAAAATAATTTATAAGAACAGAAAGCAAGAACATTGTGGCAATTTTTTATAGTTTTTATAATGAATCAAGCCACCCACAATCAAGATTAACAAATGCATATAAATAACAAATAAATATTCATATCTCTGCATTCCAACTTTTAATACTTATAGAAACTTGGTATAGTCACGCTAAAATATACATTTAATACGTATCATTATGAATTAAACTTAATCTAAACATTATATATAAACACATGTAGAGTGCCTAGGTTCCAATTTTTTTCGAATGGCGGCGCCCTTTTCTGAATCTGTTTTTTCAAGGCCTCCTATGTCAATTACAAAAAAAACTTTCAACATAATGAAAACAATAAGTAATGTTTGCGCAACAATTCCGTTAGGATCACAGTGCGTTAATAATATTTTACATTATTAGCAAGGTAACACAATTTTTACTTCTAATACAAGGAAATGACAGGCGAGTCTGTCACTTCCTTGGAGCTGTAAAACTGTTACCTTGCTGATAATGTAAAAATTACAAGTTCAGGTTGCAAGTATCTTGTATCTATGGGGTATGTGACCAATTTTTAATTTTATGTGGATGCGGGACTTGAAGATGAGACAGGTGAATATGTTATATGCCTTCAGTACGACATTGAACTCGCTAGTCATTTGGTTGTCTGTAGCGATTTTTCTCGAAAAACAGTTCTTTCTTGTGCGTTCTAAAAATGAGTAACGTCAATTTCAAACAACGGTGTGCTATCAGGTTTTACTTCAGACTTGGGCACAGTGCAATGGAAACTTTTACAAAACTTAAGCAGATCTACGATCTACAAGTGGCCAGGTTTTTTGGTGGATTTAGGCATTTTAAAAGGAAAAGAGTCTATTGAAGATGAAACTCGGAGCGGAAGGACTTCATCATCAAGAACTGATGAAATTGTCGACAGAATCTGGGATCTTATGCATCCAGATCGTCGGTTGACAGAACTGAATGATTGAATAAGAGTTAAATTTGATTCACACCAACGTTCATCAGATTTTGACTAATTAATTGAGAATGAGAAAAATCAGCGCAAATATTGATTTTTTGGCATTTTCAGAAGGAAAATAGTCAATTGAAGTTGAAATAGGTAGCGGAAGGCCTTCTTCTTCAAGAACTGATGAAAATGTCGACAGAATCTGAGAACTTGTACGTTCAGATCATCGGTTGACAATACTGAATGAATGAGGAAGAGTTAAATTTGACTCACACTACTGTTCATCAATAATTAATTAAGTAATTAAAAACATTCCTGTGGCTCCTCAGCCTCCTTATTCGCCTGATTTTAGTTCTTGTGATTTTTCCTCTTCCCGAGATTAAAATACCACTTCAAGGTAATTCATTTTGGAACACTTCAAAACATTTAAACAGCTGTAACCGACCAGCTGAAGGGGATTTCAGTATCTGAGTTCCAAGTTCCAACACTGCCATGAGGATATGAAGAACCGTCTCCAGCACTGTGTGGCTTCCCAAGGAAATTATTTTGAGGGAGACAATATTGAATTATAATTATATTCCAACATTTTTTTAAAAATAAGTCTTATATATGATAGTTTGCATAAATATACCAGAATTTTGTAAAAAAATATTAATTATTTGTAGTTTTGAAGTAAATAAATAATAAAGTAATGTGTTGAAATTAAACGACTTTTATTGATTTAATTGTCACAGTAGAAGAAAGAAAACTAAATGTTAAAATATATAACAAAAAGCAAAAATTATTTCTTGCTCTTCCTAATTTTATTCAGATAAATAGTTTCGGTTTTATTACAGATTTTGAACAATCAAAAAAGTGCAGTAAAACTCAAAGATCATGATTTATTTTATTTTTTCCAAAACTGTATTTAGAGTTAGAGTACAAAAAGTTCGATAACTTAAAAACGAATAACTTCTTTTAAACTTTGATAGTTCCTATCATACAGAATTAAGATCTGAATTGACAATAAGTGATCAATTTCCTAATTTGCTACTATAGTGGAGGACCCCATTGCTGATAAATATTTAATTTTTTTAATGTCAACATTCATACATACATGTACTATTTGTAAGTCACTAGTTTTCTCACTAAATTCTACTATAATCCTCTACCCCATTATAGCCAATTCCTACATTCCCCAAAACCCAAACCCCCATGAAGCGTCGACACTCCGTCCTATCTCCATCTCCCTCGCACTCACGCACGCACCCACACCTCTTGGTTTCACCGGCTGGGCAGGTATACCCGCCGCGGTGACCCACTATTCCGTCACTACAGACCCGGCGGTGTGATGGTTCGGCTCGCGGTTCGCGGAATGTGAATGGGACTTCACGTGTGGACCAGTGTGTGTGTGTGGATGTGCTTTGGATATGATATATGGAAAGGTAGGGATATATACAGTAGAGTTTGTACTTTATAATTGTAATGATTACAAGAGTGGTGTTAACAAAAATTATAAAATATGCAAAACAAATATGTATAACATATATTGTACATGCATTTTTACAAAACTATATTTTTAATATGGTTTAATTTATAGCATACATAGACGTGCTATTGCATCAATTATGTTTTTATATGAGGTAGAATTTAATTTTGAACAACTTTGTATTCTTGTAGTTTTGCTCTAAATTATCAGGAGAGAGGGTATCCGCAATTTTTTGAAATCCCATGTTAAAGTTCTATGTACCGCATTTCCTTGCACACTCTGTATATTGGACATGCAATTTTACAAACTATATTTTTTAATTTGGTTTTAAATTATAGCATACAACATACAACAGTGTAATTGAAAGTTTAAATAATAAAATAAGTACTTTAAATGTATACAAAATTCATAACAATAAAAACTAAAAATAAAAATTCTATAGTTTATTTTTATAAGAGCGAAGTGTGCAAAAGTTAGGATCGGTTTGATCTTGTTCTTTGACTGAATACTTTTCAGGTATTATCCTGTCAGAAAACAAAATCAAACAGTTTCTATGTTCTTCACACTTCATTCTTATAAAAAATAGACTATACAGTCCTCATCTTAAATACGTTTAAGTAGCGCTAAAAGTAAGTGTCACTATTTCAATTGTCAAATGTTAACTTATTTGGCCTAATGAATATTTTATTAACAAATAAGATATTATTGATACTTTTTTTTTCAAGAATGTGAATAAAAATTGATTTGAGGATATGAAATATAAATATGGGCTCTTCCCACAAGTTTTAAAATTATATTATGTTTTGCGTTAACAATTGCCCTATTATTTATTCGGTTTTCCTACTCAGATATAATAGAAATTGTATTAAAAAAACATTTAAAAATATATGAGGTTATCAATTTGACATTTAAAGTGGGGTGCAGTTTTTAGAAGTACAAATTTTACAATAATAAAAATATCAAAACAATATTTTATATTATTAAACTGTTTTCGATATAATAATAGGGCAAATGTTAACGTAAAGTAGAAAAAAAATATTACAAACTGTCAATTAAAACTTAATCAGAAATCGGGAGAAAAAATTATTATGCATTTTGGAAATAAAACCATAGGTCCCTTTCAGGGGCGAAAGGCTGACAAGAAACACAAGTAAAATGCAACTAAAATGTCGCGAAACAAATACATTAGATATTTAAAGCTCTATTCCACTTAGAGACGTTATGCCATAGAAAGAAAAGTGCCAGTATAATATAAAGAGATAATAATATATCTTCACAATTAAAGGTAGCAAATTCGAATCCCGCTATTTGCTTATAAAATTTTGCCATTTAAAGTCTCTATTGCATTTATTTATGCATATTTCCATGTTCAGACTATTAACATCTCATATTGCAAATTGTACACAAACACATAAATTATAAATTGATCGTTTTAAATAAACAAAGTAATATAACTTGCTTGTACGAAACATTTAGAAATGTCATTTCTTTTCTAAAAACATATTAACGGTAATGTTATTGACATAGTTTATCGATAGATTTACACTCATATAAACTAAATATTAAGTGTACAAAGAAAATTCATAAATATACATAAAATAAGAATTGAAATAAATACAAACATAATAGTAAGTAATCAGTTACGTACGGTCAGGGCAAGCAAGGTAAGCTCTGCTTACCCATGAGTTCTAGCAACTACTATTTAGTTTCATCTGTTTTAATATAAGGAATAAATATAAAATTATTTTCTGCAAAATCATTTTTTTTAACTTCTAATTTGTATTAAATGTAACATCTCATTAAAGCGAGGCAAGATAGGCAGAAATAACTCTGCTTCAGTGCTGAAGTGTGTCTTTTTTCTGTTCTCAAAGTCATGCAAAGATGGCACATTCTGCGGGTAAATTAGAGAGATCGAAACGATTTGTTAAGCTTTGCTATAAGCAGAAAAATATCTGCTTGTGTAGGACAAACGCAACTGCACCTAAACAATCTTATATTATTCGAACTGAAATCAATAAAACAAGATATTATGTTAAAGACTTATGGGATGTATATTTAAATATTTGTTAAATTTACATTTTTGATAACATTCTTTTGAAAAAAAAATAAATCAAGTCTAAAAAAAGTAATGAAAGTTAAAAGTAAATAAACAACAAATCATTTTCAGTTAAATTTATTTCAAATATCCCCCTTTTCCTTCAATTAAAATGCTATGAAGTTCATCAGCTATTAACCTATTATGCGAACTTGAAACAATAAAACAAAATAAAGTGTGAAAGTCCTACACGCTGTGTATTTAAATATTTGAATTCTACTAAATAATAAAAAAAACATAAAGGAAGACATCTACATTTCGTCTCAATCAAAAATATTACCTATTTGTATACAGGGAGTTAATTTTAAATGAGCCACCATTGCTATCTTCAGAACTATAAGAGCTACGAGGTCGGTTAATTTAACAAACAGTTTATATTTTACAAAACTATTAAAATGAGACAAACATTTTTTTAAACTAGTGGTTCTCAAAATATGGATCCCAACTTTCTTATTTTAAATGGAACACCCTATATATTTTTACATATTGGGAATCTACATAAAATTACAAATCTAATAATATGTTTGATGTAAATTTTTTGTTAAATTATAATATCCCTATGTTGCCATTAATATTGTGTACTTTTACTTGAAAATAAATTTCTGCATGAAAATATGTGTTGCCTAGAAGCTGAATGAGATTGTTTTGATAGGAATTTGACAAAAAGTGCCCGAGATGAAGTCGAGGATACTTTTTCTGTCAAATTACTATCAAAATAAATGAACGCAGTTTCTTACAGGCAACACAGTTTCAATGCTGAATTTTCAGATCATTTTTAATGCACAAAATATACTTATTACTGTCTTTCTAGAACAATCTGTCAAATCAACTTTGTTTATAAATCTGTTTCACATCCTGTGTATGTATATCACAAACCCTTGACATAAAGTAATCTTACTTTTTAATTTAATGTAAATTTCCTCATGTCATATTCCATTTTTATATCAAAATTTATAATTTTATACAAGTTGCCATTAAAAAGTAAGTAACTTAGTCTTTTTCATTTTTCGGAACTGTTTATAGGTAGGTAATTACTACAAAATGAAAAGTCAAACCAGTGCAATTGTGATTAAGTTTTTGAAAATTTTCACCCACTATGCAATTTTCACAGTCAGTATATGTTCGGATTAGTCTAAAAAAATTAAATCTTAATACACCATTAGCTATTAAATTGTGAAGGAAATAGTCAAGTAAATTTATTTGATATAATCCACTTTTTTGTGAAGTAGTCCATAAATACGATAGCTTTTGTTCTACCTATTATTCCAATGACTAATGAGTTGCTATGTTAATACGTTTGCAAGTATAATATGACCTATAATGTACCTCTTATTCAAATAATTAATAAACAGTAACGTAAGACATAAACATTACAATATTTAATTTTAATATTCGAAGTTGCGTTAAGTAATTTGAACCAAAAACCTACTACCTGAATTACTGAGAAAGAACATATTTATTCTAATGAAGCGATTATATCCATGAGTTGTTCCTTCACATATAATCAAAAAGCTTTTGAACTAATAACCCACTAGCATTGTTACATTACGACGAATTCTTTATGTTCAAAACAAATCAATTATTAAAAACTATAATTCTGTGAAAAACTGAGGTGCTAGCTGAAAAGAATGTGCACTACAACGTTTTTATTGTTATTATTCAGCCTTGAGAAATAAAAACAAATTAACGGAAATTACGACGAAACGGAAAAAATACATTTACTCGATTATTTACAAGTTTTTTCTTAGTAAGATTTTCAGATTCAAAAGTATATCATTAATTATAAATAGTTAGATAATTATTAATAATAAATCAACAAGGTATATCTATTTCGTAATAAATAAATCGATCACTTATTTTTTACTCCTTGCTGTGTTCAAATCTGATCTGTTGTAAATATTAGTATTGATATAATTATACAGGCACTAATAGCTAGAGTGAAAAGAGTACTACAGGGGTAACTATTATGTAATTTAAAATTTGTTTGTATTGATATTTGATTAAAAAGAAACAATTATATTTTGACAATATTAAAATACGAAATAAAATATAAATATGTAGAATAATAGTGCTATTCTGAATGCTACTATAAGATATATAAGCTCTATAACCTTGCTAGTATAGTATTTCTGCGTTCTTATCGCGCTAATTCTATCTTTAAATTAAAAAATCTATGTAAAAGAACGCAGAATTTGACGTTTGTTTCCTTTTCAAATATATCATTGGATTTGTAATTTTATGTAGATTCCAAATATGTATGAATATATACAGAATTTATCCGTTTTAAGAAGCTAACCATCTCGAGAACCGTCAGAAATAAAAAAAATCGGTTAAATTGTGGTGCCGTATTAGTTGGCCATTTTAATTACTTTTTTGTTTTCCTGAAAAAATGTATAGCGCACTAGATATAAGCAAAAAACTGATTTTGGCAAATTTGCTTTTTGACTTTTAACTTTAGTGATTCAATTTTTACTAGTTTTTAGTTTGCACATTCTATAGACATTTTTTTACGAATAAATGACAGCGGTTCTCAAAATTTTTGTAACTCGAATACTTTTCAAGAAATTCATACTAACTTTTAATTTTCATATGGGGCTCAAAGTTGTCTTTAGTACTGTTAAATAGAGATTTTTTTTCTCTTTCCAACCATATAAAACTCATGTACATTAAAATGAAAAGAAAACTTAGAAATTACTGATTATATTCATTTAGGTCAAGTTTGCGTTGGAAACAAAGTCGAAAAATCTTTTGTTTCGAACAAATTTTACAGTTTATTGCTCAGTTCTCAAGATACCAGTGGCTAGCCTCTTAAAGTGGACACTCCGTAAGGTCCCCATATCTTGAGAACCACTGGTTAAAAAAAAAATTTTGGCACATTTTAATAGTTTGGTAATATAGCAAATATTTACTAATTTAACCAACTTCGTACCTCTTATAATTCTCGAGATAGCAATAGTAAGCAAACTTATAGAAATACCCTTTATATTTATAATACCCTTTGTACATAAATAACTATTTTATTTATTTACAATTCAATAACAAAATAATGACTATATCATGTGAAAGATAATTTCATGTGACTTACATATTTTGAAAAGAATTCCCCACGTCATCAAGTAAAATGACACTTTCAGAACTTGAGATGTAATGTACATTACTGACAAATAACTATCGTATATAAAAACAAAACTTAGAAACGCAAATGTACAGGAAACAAAATTTGCGTCTCAACACACAGCATTTGCATTCTTTTGTTTCAAATGTAAATGCTTCCTTGAATTATAACTTTTCATAAATATGAGAATACAATAATATTAAACAATGAAATCATTAATTTAATGAGCATAAAGTGAAATTTTCATTTTTCTAAAAGAATTTGCACATAACATAAAATTTTATGTGAAAATAATTCGTTAATTGGGATACATCGAAATGAGATTTTTTTATGGGAATAGTTTCGAATATTGTAACATTATTGTTTTTCAATTGAGTTCTGAGAATATGAGCAGGAGTTTCGCCGAATCAAATTCTGTACAATCTTTTTCCCATCTAAAAATGATCCTTATTTTATACTCTCCACACTAAGTAGCGTGCTCAAGAGGTTGTTAAAATCGATGTAAATATACTAATACCAATATCTGAAATAAAGTAGATCTGATAATTGGGTCACCGGATAATTGGGTCAAATGTTTTTTTGGACTAAATCTTATAAAATGAAAACCAAATAAAAAGGTGGATGTATACAGCATACTTGTAAAACTTACTTTAGTACTAACTCTAGTGATGGGTATTTATACAGATTCATTTAATTATGGCAATTTTATCTATATACAACAGTTCTCTTTATTGTAAACATGTGGGTATTTTTTAATTATATAGATTAAATTAAAAACAATAATTGAATTGATCTTGTTTCAGGTTACTTTAAAAATCAAACACGAATTTACGAATATGTTTCTATCAATAATTTGGGCGTATCGTACAAAAGAAATCGTCTAAAATTAACTTTAAAAGATGAAAGTTGCCCAACTTTTAAAGTAGAAGTTAAAGTTAGAGTAGAGAAAGATAGTTGCGTAAAGCGTCCCGTGTACCTGCGTACTTTTAACTTGTTAGTGTTTAAGTTAAATTAATGTTAGTTTTAAAGTTGGCTGCATAAATCCACCTTTAAGGTAAACATAATTTAAATGCTTTAGTGGAACAACTTTTCGCTGAATCTGAACACTAACGTAGAGTGTTTTTTTACAGACAGTGATATAAAAACAACTACAATAGCATCCCATAATAATAACAAAAACTAAACATTAGTTCGCAATAATATAGTGACGTCAATAATAATGGTAGGATCGTGGAAAAAATCAGGTAGACTTATACACGCTTCCAATCTTATCTATCTTCTTTCATGATTCTACCACGAGGACCTGGCAGTATCCCTTCCCCAAATTTTTAATAATTACTTTTTCATAAAATACGAAAAATGAATTGATTTAAAAAAATGTGGGTATTTCTTTTTTTTTGTTTAATATTATATACTCCGCAGAGGCAGAAAACAATACTGTGACTAAATGAAGGGTGATTTTGAACTAATTTCATTAGGGCAAAAATTAGAATATTTCAAAGTGAGTGAACACACCGGTAATAAACATTACGGAGACTGGTTTTTAAGTAGGGTAATTTGAATTTAATTACATTAGGGCTACAATTAGAGTACTTCACATTGAATGAGCACCCTTCTCCAGTTAGTAAACATTACGGTGACTGGTTTTTATGGAGGGTAATTTTAAACTAATTATATTAGAGCAAGAATTAGAGTACTTTACAGTGAGTAAGCACCCTTCACTCAAGTAGTAAACATTACGGTGACTGATTTTTATGGAGAGTGATTTCAACTAATTATATTAGGGCAAGAACTAGAGTACTTCACATTGAGTAAGCACCTTTCTCAAGATAGTAAACATTACGGTGACTGGTTTTCACAGAGGGTGATTTTAAACTAATTATACTAGAGCAAGAATTAGAGTACTACACAGTGAGTGAACACCTCTATCCAGGTAATAAACATTAAGGTGACTGGTTTTTACGAGGGGTCATTTTAAACTAATTATATTAGGGCAAGAATTAGAGTACTTCACAGTGAGTGAGCACCTCTCTTCAGGTAGCAAATGTTGCAGTAATTGGATTTTACGGACAGTAATTTTGAATAAATTACATTAGAGCAAGAATTAGACTACAATACATACTTCAAAGTGAGTGCAGACGCTTTTTTTGGTCCACCTTCATACGTAATTATTCTTCAAAATCTTGATACACAATTTTTATAATCCTACATCCCCTTTACTCAGATATTAAGATAAAAAAATCATGAAAAAACTGAATTATTAGAGTTCATAATAATTAGTTCTTTGAAATTAGTGGAATTTAACGGAAACGTATAAAAACATTCCTGTGATATCATTTCCTGTGTAACAAAAGAAGCAGGAATTCAGTTCGATGACTCAAGTCCACACGCGATATTTGGTCGCCATGGAAACAAGCATACAACTATATCAATCAAACAATGCTTTATGTTAATATTTGTTTCAATATGTATCTTAAGAAAAATTTCAGCTAACAATAAAGTTTTTCCAGATTAGTGAAGAAGGACTTTTATGCATGAGTTACGAAGTTTAAGGCACGAGCGAATGCTGTACCGTATATAAAATATAATACATTTAAATTAAAAACTTGATAATAATCACAAAACACAAAGAATAATAATATTTTACAGCAGCTATATTATGTACTTTTTTTATTTTTTCATCGATAGCCTACTGTACATTAATAATAAAAATAAATATTTATTTAAATTTCAATCGCATTTTTTTTAAATATTTTTATTATGTAAGGTATAAAAAATATATAAAAATCCATTTGAAAAGATATAACTTTGTGTTGCAACTTAAGAACAACCGTTTTAAAAAAAGGATTTTCTTCTCTGATAGGATGTCCCCCTTGGTCTCCTACAATGTTATTCTATAGTATTGTTATATAAATATAATAATAAAGAAAAGAAGAGTACAAAAACGCTGGACTAGATATGAATTTATCAAAGACACAGTATTTAAGTGTGGGAATACAAGAAAGAGAAGAGTTAGACATAGAGGTAGGAAAAATAAAAGCATGTACGGAATATAACTACTTGGGTACAATATTTACAAAAGAAGGGAGCAGTGATAGGGATATAATAACCAAAGTAAATAAAGGAAAAAGAGTAGTTAAATGTTTAAACTCAGTATTATGGTCACAGAACATCACAAGACAAACAAAAACAAGAATCTATAAGGCAATAGTAGAACCAATAACGACATACGGTTCAGAAATTTGGGAATTAACACAAAAACATAGAGTAAAATTACAAGCTCTTGAGATGGATTTTATAAGAAGAAGTGCTCGAATATCAAGACTTCAAAGGATAACAAATACAGAAATTAAAAGAATAATGCAAATTGAAGAAGATATATATACAAAAATCCAAAACAAACAGCTAATATGGTATGGACATGTATGCCGTATGGAAGATAGTAGGTGGCCCAAACGAGTTTTAAACTGGATACCAGAATATAGAAGAAAACGTGGAAGACCACGAAGAAGTTGGCGAAATGAAATAGATGAAGCAATGGAAGCAAGAGGACTAGAGGAAAAAGACTGGGAAGACAGAGACGTGTGGAAAGAAGGAATCGGCAGACAGCACTAGCTGTAAAAAAAAACCGATGAATATACGAGTATATATATAATAAAGAAAATAATGGCGGTGATCGGTTTTGGTGTTACACCCTGTATAACGAAATTTTAATGACATATCGTGTGTCCCAGAAAAGTGTTGTTACAGGCACTTAACATGGGAAAGCAATTTTTGGTAAAACTGTTCGGCTAAAAACTAAGTGAACATATAGCATAGCACGGTACTATACATGTATTTCTACATTTTATTTTATATAAATTATTACATTTTAAAAGCACAATAACCTACGGAATCGAAGATCCTCAGTTCGATTCCGATTGTGGGAGTTTCTTTTTTATAGTGTTTTCTGTTTTTTAATGTTAATACAAATAATTAATATGAATCAAGACACCTGCTACTTTGTGCATAGAGAGCAATAAAAACATCACGCAAAAATAATAATACTTTTATGTAAATTTCGTTGAATTATGTTATTAAAATGAAGTAATTTGTATTAAATAACATGTAGGAATACATTAAGTATTGTCATGGTCAATATGGTCACTTAGTTATTAGGCGGACAGTTTTTATTTATCAAAAACTGTTTTCCTTATTAAAAGTCTATGTCAACCCCGTTTTGGGACATACTGTATTTAATTTCTGATTTTCGAATAAAGATTTTTTCAGGATTCGCAAATAAGGGTAGTGTATTTATAGCGAACATTTTTAGTGCCACTGATTTAATAGTATTTATGCAATACCAATATTATTTAAATTTTAAGTTTCCCTTGAATGGACAATGTTACATCGGAATAGAATGTCAATTGAACTATTTAATATTGCTGTCAAAATTTCGATTAGATTTTTTTTTTGTTTAAGTATACGCTTAAAATTGAATCTTGTTGGCGCAACTAGGCATTAATAATGTATTAGACACATACATAATACCTAAATAATAAATGATTATTTGTATGTATATTTATACTTTTATTTCATTAATAACATAATTATAAATAATTAAATGTACTATTAAACCTAACACCACTAAAAATGTTTACTAGGGATGAACTACCCTTATTTTTGTAAATTTAAAAAAATATATATTTTTGTTCTACATGATAAGGATAACAAATTATATACGTCAATAGAGTTCCGTACAAAGGTATAGAAACACTCTATGTACCGCTGACAAAAAGAAAAGAGCTACCGAAAAATGTAACGTTTGTCACTGCAGTATAAAACGGTTGAAGAAATAAAATGTAACAGATTACAGTTTCCTCAAATGTCAAAACATTCATTATGTTGTACTATGCTTTTATTCGCTTTTATCCGATAAAAAAATATTTGCCGTCTGTTTCATGACGTGTTTAATAACCCCCTTCCCTGCTGTACAGCTCAACTTTAATTGCCGCCACTATAAACACTTTTTATGCCCTTGAAATATATATATAACTATTAATTACTTGACTCATATTTATGTAAGAACATAAAAGTAATAAATGTATTTTATTAATACTTTCAAAATTTCCAATAATAAATATTAATAATACCATATCACTAATTAATTTTAAAAATAAAATGAGAACACTATTTCCTGTAACTATTTTAAAAATTCCATATTCATTCTACCGGAATAGATAAGACATGCAATAATTTATTAATATTTATCTCATTATTTATCATTAATATAAGTCAGAAAAATGATAAATTAATACAATTCATCCTTCTTAAATATTACAATAGCTACTTGAAGGTGAAACACAAACACGACCTTGAATTTGCTCATCTTAATTCTTCCCACGTACTTTTAAATCGATAAAAACGTGGAGTTATTTCGAACAAATTATAAAATAATAAATTAGTCAATAAGGTCCGCAGTTTAGTAGGTAGAAAAATCGTTTATGATTCTGAGAACCTGGTTCTCAGAATCCGTGTTCTACTCTCGCCGAGGGAAATTTTGTACCATCTTTTACCCATTTAAAATTGTCCCTATGGTGCAGTCTCCATATCAGATAAAGTTTCCGAGAAGTGATGTCTGATAAACGGTCTTTCACAATGTATATCAATTGTTTTCCACTTTTGATTCTTGCGCACCCCTTTCAAATATTTTTTAATACATCGTATCTCTTAGTAAAAAAAAATTTCGTATATACTTTTAAAAATAAAAACTGTACCAATATTCTTTTTACTAATATACAGTATAAACAATAAGAATTTTTTTATTTCTGATTTTAGGGAAAATACTACTCAGAATTTCTGCTTTAATTAAACATCTAAAAACAATCTTCAAATCATTTTACCATCAAAATTTCAAAATAAAATATTGGTTATTTAAAATTTAATTAGTTAAAAAACAACAAACAATAGATTATGGGAAAGACTTCCTCAAAACAAAATTTTATAAGAAAAATATTCAAAATTTACGGGGTTGCATAAAAATTCGATTTTTTTTTAAATTAAAAAAAAACTGATTTTTTTTATTTAAATCCGATTTCATTTCTATATATATATATTTTAAGGTAAAGTATAATTTCAAAAACGTGTTTCACAAAATAGCATTTATTAACAAAAAAAATCATATTGTAAGAAAATATTTAAAGAAACAGTAAAAAACAACAGTAAAATCCGTTTATAACGATACAGCTTATAGCGACAAACTGGTTATTACGTCGAAATTGTGACGACTTGTCTGAAATTCCATATACACGAAATTTTTAGGATCCCTTCAATATCGTTATAACCAGATTTTACTGTAACACATTTCGAAATAAATTTAACAAAAAAAAAACTCTTCAGTGCAAAAAATTGGTGCGTTATAAATTCAAAATAATAATTATAGCAGTAAAGTCGTTTTGCCGACGAAGTTAAACAGATTTAGTATTATTGCCACATGGTATCATTACCCACACGCTTTTCCCCCAATTTTCGTAAATCTGAAATGTTAAAAAACAATTGCAAAACAAGTAATTTAAATCAATGATTTTTAATAAAACAATCAAATTCTTTGATAATTTTAAAATTGTACCACGCATATTACTGTGTATTGAAAATTTTATAAAAATCAGTACCTAAGTAATATTTGCTACGTTATATTTTTTTAAATACAATAAACTATTATATTTACTTTGGCGTACACAAAAAAATAATTTTAAAAAATATTTACGTCCCCCTTACAAACCCGTCGCGTACCCCACTTTTGGAATCGCTGGTGTAAATTGATCATTACCGATATTTGCAATGAAACAAATCTGGCACACCCAACAATGGGTAATAAGTCGTGTGTCATATATTTATATTTAAATGTCAATGTGTTATTTTTTCTATGTTTGTTTATAAAGTATTTTGTAATTTACATGTTACTGAACCTACAGAAATTTCTTAGCGTTCAAAGACCTGAACAAAAACTACAAAATTATTATAAAGTGCTTGTGGGTTTAAACATATCTTTATTACAAATTACTATATTTAAATATAATTATACCTACCCATCTTAAGCGTGGCAAATTTAAAACGGCAGATTACTCGTAAATTATTATACAGATAAGTTTTTTTTTAAACTAACAGTGAAATTTAATAACAAACTAATATTCAATAGATATACCACACACGCATGACAAATATTCTGATTTATTTTTCCTGCACGAATGATAGATTGGTACAATATTTCTCGACGAAAATTTCCCATTAAATATACATATACAGGCTGTTTATTTTCAGTGGTACACTTTTGCTATCTCGAGAACTATAAGAGCTACGAAATCAGTTAACTTAATAAACACTCAAGCCGTTTTTATTTTACAAGACTTTTTCAATGAACATAAAACTATTTTTTTTTTCAACAAGTGATTCTCAAACTATGGAAATCAACTTTGTTATTTTAAATGAGACCATATATTTTTATTTGCTTATTCGATAGAAATTTTTATTCTTTATTCAGTGATATATTTGCAAACCCTTAGATAACATTTTTTGTTACAAAAAAAAGTATATTGTGCAACAAGTGCAGAAAGTTGCAATTTCAATAATTTTCACAAAAACAATCAGTTTGTTATCAAAGATTCAATAGTTGGTAATTATAGCAACAAGCAACAATAAAGAGAAGAGAGAAGATCACGATTTAAATCAATTGATTTTTTTTTTAATAAAAATAATTCAATTTTATCAAAGATCAAAAAATACAAATTATAATAAATAGTAAATTATTTATAATAAACAAAATATGTTCTGCATATAAAATATTTGTTAATATTAAATGATATATTATCATTTTAATTGTCATATAACAGAAGAAAAATATAAGTATTTAAATGTGTAACTAAAAGTAAAAATTCGTAGTTATTCTTCATAGTTTTATTCAGATGAATCGGTTTGGTTTTATTACAGATTTCGTTTTCGTTTATGAAGTAAAATATTTATCTTACTTTTAAAACAATTAAAAAGTGCAGCAACATTGCAGTAACGACATTAAAAGAACATAATTTATTTTATTTTTTAAAATTGATATTGATTTTTGATTTTTTTAAATGAATTATGTTTTTTCCAATCCTGCTTTTGACAGATAGTTTATTAATTGGAAATGAATAATTTTCTGTAGTGGTCGCCAAAAAAATATATTACTGCAGTGGCGGGAGGTAACATGTTGGACACATCAGATTTTATTTCTTTGAAAACCTATTAACAGAAATCTTTTTATAACTTTACCATATCTTGTTAAGCTTATCGTATTTGAAACAAATAAAAATTTTAAATATCAATTTACAGCTTTTTTCTACCACTTAAATTTAATGTTTGGGCTATTAAAATCGTATTAAGATCTCGAAATATTGTACAGAAATCTACGCGCGTTATTTTTAGCAAAATCACAATAGCCATTTTTTATATGAAGCCCAAACCAATTTAATTTTCATAATTATGATAAATTGAACTGAAATGTCAACCAACAATGGAAAGCTGCAATCATGGTAAATTGGAATATTGTTAATGTTCTTTGTCTTCACTATTTCCAATAACACTGACGTCATTTAAAGATATTTTTCAATTTGACAGAATTATATTGCAAATAAAAATAGTAATAAAATATTTATTTATATATAATAAACATAGCAAAGGAAATATAAAACACGATTAGAATATTTAAAATTATAATATTGTTTTTAGAGATAACAAATATATTTTTACCATTTGTAAAAAGTTTCTAAACACATTCTAATCTAATCGGTTTAGTTAAACGTGATTATTACAAGCAAAATTTTATAAATATATAAAATCAATACATATAATAATATTATAATTTGTACTTCATTGTGTAGGAGCGTGTTTTTCTATTATATATAAAATAGATATATATTAAAATGTTTTTGAAAATTTAATATTTACATACTTTTGAGTACGTTTCAATAATTTGCTAATATGTATAATTTCACATAAAAAGCATATAGATATTTTAGAATAAATTATTAAATGTGCGAGATTTTAACAGATATAACATGGTGCAGAAAATTTAACGTTTTATTTGTAAACACGAAAAAAAATAATTTTTTATTGTCATATTCCTTTTTGCGTTTATTATATATTTGAACAAAACAGTTTTTGTTGTTTATTGGTAACATCAATATTTAATTTCGTGTTGTCGAAAGGTTAAAGGCTAAAGTACGTCATGAGCTAATTTGAATTTTTATGGAGTTTATAACAATTTATTTCCCATTTAGTCTTAAAACAGAGATAAAAATATGAAAAATACTTGAATATGAACTTCTATTTAAAAAAATAATAATGAAATGAATTCCTGCTTTTTACGAAGTTAATACTACAGGGTGTCCATTTGCCCACTGTCAAAATTTGTTTGAAACAAAAGATTTTTGATTTTGTTTCTAAATCGCACTTGACCGAAATTAATAAATCCAATAATTTTCTAATTTCTTTATTAATGTTCCTTTTAAAGTATATTTATTTTATATCATTAAAAAGAGAAAAAAAATCTCTATTAAAAGTATTGAAGACAATATTAAGCTGTTTATGAAAATTGAAAGTATGAATTTCTCAAAAAATGTACAAGCTGTAAACAAACAATTTAAGGACCGCTGACAATTCATCATAAAAAGTGTTTGTAGAACGTGTAAATTAAAAATTTTGTAACAATTGAATCAAAAAATTTGTAACAATTGAATCAAAATATTATATGAAAAAGTAAATTGACTAAAATTAGTATATTGTTCATATCAAGGGACGTAGAGATCTATGCATTATTTCGGAAAAAAGTACATCATTAAAAAGACTAATGCCAAAAATTTGCCCCAATTTAACCGACTATACTTCCCTGTATATCTTTCAGAATAAATTATTTCGAATATGGCAATTATTTGTCAAATTTATATATTATTATATTATAATTTGTATTTTTTTTGTATTACCCAAGCAATTAATTTAAAAATTGTTTCACAGAATAGGATTTTTGAAAAAATAAAATGGTAATATGTGTTTTTTTAAATGCTTTCAGTTTGAGTGAAAATATTTGCTCACAATTCAATGTAACAGGTTGTTGCCTTTTACATAGTATTAGAGAAAACTTTTGTTATTTACATATTCAAACCTTAATCATTGTATATCTTAAGTACAAAACGTAATAAAAATTATCATACATCAACACAAAGACGCATTAGCTCGCCAACGTGTGTCGTTTATGCGCAGAGAATACTAAAACGTCGCAAACACAATACTGCCTGCCTTCCCGACAGCAATTAGGCACCGGCTACACAATTTCACTCCTACAAACATAATCATCGACTATTTCATTATCGCTGGATGAATCTTCAATACTTTACACATATTTTACACAGCAGAGTCAAACGAAAACCTTCAAAAGGTGTTAAATAGTTATCTAAGTATGGAATGAAAGTACATGATAACCTTTAAGGAGGTATGAAATGAGGCGGAAGTTGCGGAGAATACTTTTAGTACTTACATTCCGAGTCGCCCATTATATCGCTCGTGAGTCAAATTCGAGTTCTAGTGGTAAAAAAATACATTTTCCTCTCTAGTTTGACAAATAACTATTAATTCATTATTTTGATGTTGACAGTTTGACATAGTTGTTTTTCTGGAGTTGGCGTTATTACTAGTAATATGTCAATTCTTTCAGTTCATTGTGTGATCAAACATAATTCGGATTGTAAAAAAATTATCCACTTTTTTACTTCGTACGTAATATACCTCTTACAACTCTTAATCTTAATATGTAATATGCTATTTCGCGCCACCAGTAGCAAATAACTTCAAAAATTGTTAAAGTATTTATAAAATATGGTCCATTTCACAGTTCAGACTTATTTATTTGCAATTAGCAATTTGCAATTTTGCTAGTAGGTCAGTTATTTTGTATAACACTCCGTTGATAATGGTAACCACATAATAAATGTCAGAAACTTATGACTTTTGTTTCTATGGAAGTAAGTTATGCTTAAGTCAACGATGGAGTAAAACCAAATAAAAGATGTAAATATACTGCGACTCGATAGATAATTTGATGAAATTCAAATTTTTGAATTTAACAAAATATGTATTCGATAAAATTATTTAGCAAATTTTGGAATTTGGAATTTCAAATTTTATTTTCTATAATATTTGCTTTTGATTGTTTGTAAAAATATAGTAACCTCAAAAAGAAATTGTCTGTTTAGGGAATATAAATCATAAATTACTAAAATAAATACTATTATAAACTATAATAAAGTAATTTAAGTACATATTCCCCCATATTCTGTAACTCATTGGTTAATTGCTAAATATTTTCTCCAATGAAAATAGATAGCACTGAATAAAACAGAAAATATCAAAATATCACATGTAATATTTGTTTTTATTTATCAAAAATTTTTGCAACTGGTTAAAAATTAAAGTATGAGTTACAGAACAGGCCCCATAATATAGTTTCTTTGTTATTCTATTCTTCTATTTTAGAATTAGAAAAAAAATATCTATTTTAATTATTTTTCTCTATTTTTAATTACATTTTTTTTTAATTAAAATTTTTTGAATTACGAATTATGTTTCCAATGAAATTTCGAATTAATTTTCTTGAAAAATCGATAGCAGTGCTCGATTATCACAGGTTTGCACCTCGAGACACAATCTTGGTGCTAGGTTAATAATGATAGTCTTCTCTACCTTGGTGTGTAATATACTTCTGTTATTAACAAGACGTTGAACAAAATAATGAGTGGGATTCCATAATTCGTAACAACTACAAATAACAATTGCTCTTGTTTAATATCAGTATATCAAAATACAGATGTCTCCATGGCGACAATACAAATTTTCAATAAAAGGACATTTTCACATCAGTGTAATGTGTTCTTTATTTGTATTAGTACACACACATAATAATTATTGTTATAAAACAGCAAGTTCACTTTTTTCTTAGACTTGGGTCATAAGAAAAAGAATCCATTCGGTTTATTTATTTTCTAGGATATTTTTTACTCATATCATTACCGATATCTGCATAAAAGCATAGCATATATAAATGAATAATTATTGATTTCCTCTTTACCTCTATACGCTATTTGTATAACTAACAAAAAGAACAGTTTTCTAATCAGCAAAACATAAAACAACAACGACAGAAGATGTTCATATTGTATGTCACGATGTCAACATTAATTTAAAATCCTAAACAAACGAATCTATCACAAATATGCAAACCCACACAAGATCGCAGCTTTCCTAAATAATTACCGGACAATTTCCCTCCCACTCGTGCAATTATCTTTGACTTAATCGTCGTGAATCGAAGCCGTGGAAGCCGCTAATCCGGCTCTGTGACCGATCAGGCGAGAGAACAAATGCTAAGGAAAGGAAACACATTTCGTATGCCCCAGGCGCGTAGATCTCGACCTTGTTTTGTTTCAGTTTTGTTATTTATATTATTAACTGGACTAGTTTTAGTAGGCTGTTAAAAACACTCGTGCGGTCATTGCTAGTTGTACCACAGTTTCAAAAACAACATTATTTTTATTGTTTTCCTTGTTTTGTTTTAAAAACCATTAGTCATTGAGTCATTGTATTTCAAAGAATACATTTTTTCAGTATGTAATAACAAGCAACTGGAAATAGGATAATCAGTTTTGTATATATTTTTTTCGTTACCTAGAACAGTAATTCCATATCAAAAACTGAGTCGCAAAGGATTTTATTTTGGGTTGCAGCAATAGATAAAAATACCCACTATCACTAAAATACATTTCGATTAAAATCTATGGCCTGTATTAGCAGCTCATTTTTGCCGAAAGTGCCTTCTAGCCACAAGAGATTATAATGTAAAAACTTGCTTCCTAAAAGCGCTATTATTATAAATTAAAAGGTTTTGATTGTAAATAGTGTTGCCGCCTAGACAAGATAAGACAAGACATTGTAAAATTTTGTCTTATCTAGGAATTTTAAAACAAGACTGACTAAGTCTAAGACTAGATTAAAAAGTCTTGTCTAGATATCAAGACTCTAGATTGTTTCAAGATTTTTTATTAACCTGCGTATACGAAGTAGACAAGGACAGATGATTTTTTGGCAGCGTTTTTTTTTTATTTTTCAATTACTGTCTCAGCTCGGATATAAAATTTTTAATTAATCTAGAGTCTTAAAAATTGTCTAGAATTTTCTCGTCTTGCTCTAGAATAAGAAAGTCTTGTCTTGTGTTGTCTTGAAATTTCAAGACAAGACTTTTGTTAATTTTTTCTTGATAATCTAGACAAGTCAAGACAAGACAAGAATCCAGTGGCGGATTCAAAACTTTCCTAGGGAGGGGCAAATTATCGTATTTTTTTAGTAATAATTATAAAATATTTAATAAAATTAACTACTAAATTTATCAATTAAAAAAAAATATTAAGAATTAAATTTATACATACAAAAGAATAAGTAAACTTATAAACAAATTTTTTTCGTCGATACGAATCGGCTCCAAACCTTTTTCAGATCCATCTCCTTTCTGGAATTTTAATTTTCTTATTATATACAAAAGCCATAGTCATACTTGCAGGTAGAGTTATTAATATTCTTAATAATTTATTTACTAACAAATAAATATCAGCACCAAATTGTTTTATAGCTTCATTTACAATGACAGAAATATCAGATTCATTATAAGTTAGGCATTTGTATTTCCACAACAATATTTTGGCAAATAGTTTTTATTTTACAATCCCGCTCCACATCAAATATGAGACGCCTTTGCGCTCCAGATTTACTTATTATTATTTTTGAAATTCTGAACCTGGTCCGTCTAAGAGAGACGATCTTCTCTTACGGTAACATGAACTTGGGCTCCGCAAGCTCCACCTCAATTAAAGGTTATAATGTACTTACATTCATTGCAGCTTAAATTACTATTATTATTATTATTATATTTAATTACAAATGTAAATTAAAATAAATTTACAAAGTAAGTTCACCACGCAGAAACCATGAATAAATGTCATCAAGCATCAATTCTCAATGGTAAATTGTGTTCCAGCATTTAATTTCGCGTTACTGTTTTTTCTCGGGTTATTTAAAGGTCGCTACGCAAATTTAAATAGCACTAGAATTACTTTTTCTTTCGTTAATTATTAAGTTTCCTGTGTATAAAAAGTATGATGTGTGTCAGATGTAATTATATATTCCACTAGAATTTATTAGATAAACAAGTAAAAGACGCACGGTTAAATTGTTTCTAATTATGACATTTTTTGTACTAGAACCAAAAATCCTGATATTATTATATATATTTTTTTAAGTCATCACTATCAACTGCATTACTGCATATGAATATGCAATTGAACAGTCGCCAGCCGGTAAATAATAAAAGAAATAATGAAATGTTAATATGAATTTTACTTTCATTAACATCATTTGTAAAATGGAAAAACAAGTATTAAATTCAATTTAAATTAATAATTAATAAACATTTTGTATAAATGTATTTTCTAATTTACATGATCATAAATATTATGATATATATACAGTGAAATGTTCATATTAAAATTCCTATTAGTACAGTTACAATTACAAACTGAATATCAGCCAATAGGAATCCATATGACCGGTTATAATGCACGTCTTAGGATACACCGAGAATCCTGAGACGCTAGCACTCAGTCCCGCTCTGCGGGGTGCAGAAGAGGCAGCAGGCCTTTAGGCTTCCGCCCCGCCTGGTGGTCTGGCTAGACCATCTTCCAAGACATATGATGCCCTGAACGTGGTCTAGTTTAGCAGGTTGGGAATTAGAGCACGCTTCAGCGTGTGCTCTAATTCTTGACTTGCTGCAACGAGAGCATATTCTGGAGTAGATTGCCCTGCTCTGGTTTCAATGAGTCAGGAATAGTGCACTCAGAAGTATTTGTTCTAATTCTAGACCTGTTGAAACCAGAGCAAATTCTAGAGCAATGAAGCTCTGGATTGTGCTTTAGTTTCCGTGGGCCAAAAATAAAATCAAATATTCAAAATACTCTGATTTTTGGCCTACTGAAACCAGAGCATATTCTGGAGCAGTTTTGGCTGCTCTCAATTGTGTGGTTTCAGTTGGTGTTTGCTCTAATTTTTAGCCTACTGAAACCACAAAATTCTGGAGCAGTTTTAGCTGCTCTGGTATTAGTAGGTCAAGAATTACAGCATTCTAAAGTGTTTGTTATAATTCTTGGCCTGCTGAAACCAGAACACTTTCTGAAGTTGATTTGGGTGTTCTGGATTGTACTCTTGTTTCACTAGGTCAGGAATTAGAGCATTTTTAAGTGTTTGATCTAATATTTGGTTTGTTGAATCCAGAACAAATTCTGGAGCAATTTTGGCTGCTCTGGATTGTGATTTTGTTTCAGTGGGTAAATAATTAGAGCATTCTAAAGTGTTCGCTTTAATTCTTGGCATACAGAAATCAGAGCTCATTCTGGTGCTGATTTGGCTCCTCTGGATTGTGGTCTGGTTACAGTGAGTCAGAAATTAAAGCATTTTTAAGTGTTTGATCTAATTCTTGGTTTACTGAATGCAGAATAAATTCTGGAGCATTTAAGTCTGCTTAGGATTGTGCTCTTATTTCAGTGGGTCAAGAAGTAGATCATTCTAAATTGTTTGCTCTAATATTTTTTTGTTCTTGTATCTTTTTGAGTCATTATAAGAAATTTTGCCACCAAGGAAATTTTGAATGGTCGACGCTCCTGATTATTAATGATATTATCCATTGTTGGGTGTGCTTTATCGGACCTATCGGTAATGGTATATTTATTCCGAAGGTGTTTCTCATATAAATTCCTGACTACGCCAATGATACGTCTCAATTTATAACATATTGTGCAATGCCATTCAGTTAGAAATATAAATTAAATCACAATAACACAAAAAAATTCCAATCAACAAAAAATATTTGGAAAACCAATTTCAGAAAATAGTTGTTGCTATAACCTTTTCAATTATGTATTTTAATACAATCACTGGCATTCACTATAATGTTGTCCAAGTCACGAAGTACGCGCACCTTACATTCAAATATCGCACGCCACTTCATTATTTTGTGGTAAATGTCAGATCGCTGTAAACACAAATGTTGTTGAAACCTCAATTGTCGAACGTCACAGGTTCTGATTCCAAAGCGGATTTGCACTTGACTACGTCTCATAATTCCTTCCATCATTGTAGATAAATAAATGCAATCTGGTATACATTTTTATTTTCACTTTTTGCTAAAACAAACAGCCTATAGGCTATGCAAACAGCTGTTCCTGTTGATCCGCACGAACTCGCAGATTTTTCATAATTAGCGCTGGTATTTTAAATGTCATCATACAGAATAAAGATTTATTAAATGGAATTTTTATAGTATAAAAGAATTTTTGCAGGAGAAAAATATCTATTGTAATTAGTTGTACTTATAGACGCAAATTATAATATAAAAATAAAGACAAGCCTAACCATCGTGATAAACTTAAAAAAAAATTAATGTTACTTTGCACATTCATTCTTTGTCGTTATATGTTTTTACCTCCCGCTTATCAATATTTAGATACGGGAGGTATTGTTTTTGGTCAGATTTCTCGAGTGTGTGTTTTCAATTTATGAATTAGGGTCCCTAGAATACGATTTTATTATTTCTACCGTGATGTCTGTATGTCCGTGTGTGTGTGTATGTGTCCTGGTACATATAAAAAAATATAATATTTGGTATTTAAAACTTATATTGAAATAAGATGAACTGATTAAGTTTTGAATAGAATTGGTTAACCGGAAGTAGTACTTTGCTTGAAGCTGTAAACCGTTTTTCCTAAAATATACCTCTAATTATCATTTTTTTTTTCGCAAATTACGTTATTATTAAATAGAAAGATTTTTTAATTAAGACAGTATATTTTTTCCTTAATCGTTAAATTATTAATTAAAAACATAAATAAATAACATTATATGTTTTTAAAATATCAGCTACCTATTGAGACGTGGATGGCTGTGATAACAAACATTTTTATTTTTTATTAGTCTTCTGACGATGGTGTAAAAGCCGAAATCGCGATTAAGATAAATATATCAATTGTGAAACTTAGCCGAGTGTTGTTTATCTACCTTAACAAACGTTCTGTCAAAGTGTCAAATATTTCTTTATAATTTTCATTTATGTTTACACATGCTTAGACGTCGTCTGCATGAAATCAGATAAAGTATTATGAAAGGTAAAGGGAAAAAAAAAATTATACATATTTATAACAGCTAAAATAAATCAATTTATGTAATTGAAAAAAAAAACCCGCTGTTTGAGAACTGAATTACCTTAACAACTACGACAGAGAATATTTTAAAATTAGGTAAAGTTTCATATAAAAAAAAAATAGTGAAGGATTCCATTTACAGGTCTCATTATATTACTTATAAAAAATTATCCTAAATGCATTTGTACATCGAATCCCATTTCCAATGGTTAGTAGAATCACTATTGGATTTTCAGTTGACTAAATCTAATAATCGTTACTATGGCAACCGATAAAGAAATGCAATATGGCAACCACAGCAGTAAATATTATTCAAATGTCATCTTGTTAGCTTGACAATTAGTGGAAAGTAGTTATCCGGCTAATTGCGTGCAATTACCCGGACATATGTCTCTATAAGCCGCTGCTAATTAAAATGGAGAGCTTTTACTTGCATATGTTTTAGTCTTATTATTGTTTACGTTTATTTAATAGAGATCAGATATTAAAGACGCGCAAGTTTCTCTCGGATAGATGACTTCGAGTTTTTGTAGTGCAAGTAAATTATTTTCCAGGGTAATTTACTACATTCCGATGTCACTTGTTATTTATGGAATAAAATCAGAGTAAATAACATAATACGATAAATATGAAATGCTGAAACCTAGATTTCATTCATTAAATTCAATTTTCTATAAAGTTTATATTAGTTTTATAATAAGTACGTATAGTATATTACACTTTCTAAATGCTTTTTAAAGCATTGAATTTGAATATTTGCGCTGCAAGAAATGTAAACACATTATAACCTTTGAGGCGGAGCTTGAGAAGCTGAAGTTCATGTTACCGTATTAGAATAATTGTATTAGGTACTTATATTCCAAATAATGTTAAAGTATTTGGAAAATGTTTTCAGAGTTAATTTTGCCTATTGCTAGACGACTAAATAAATATGATATTGATAATTACACTACTAACAGGACTATTATTTTCTATAACAATCCACTGACAATAGTAACATAATATTAATAGCCCTTAACATACATAGGATACTTATGAGTATCATAACCGCCGCAGATGTCAATAGTTTACCGGTTTCACGTTATTAATAAATATTGTAACGTTTATTTATTTAGGTGAAGTGAAAATAATAATTGAAACACTAATATTTATGTAACTAAGTTTATTATACAGAATATGAATAAGTAAAGATAATAAAAATAAGTAACACTATGTATAAACAAATATAAACACTAAGATGATTTATTTAAACTCTTAACACTAAGCACTATTTATTTACACGATATTTATATCACCATCTATTTGTTTATATCACCAACTATTCTTGTTCACTACACGAATTAATATTCCTGCTCGGGGTCTATATAGTAAAACAACCAAGTTCGGGAATGTTCTCGTACCCTCTAGACAACAGAACAATAGAAGCGCCAAATAAATAGTTCTTGCGATGTTAAGTAAAGTAAGTGGCAAATAAACATTTTAATTTAGAATATGTCTTGATCTTTTGAACATCGAACATTTAAATTTAATCTTTGAGTCTTTATCAGTAAAGTCAAATCTACAAAATATTAAAAGAAACTATTTTGGAATTTACTGGGTAGAAATGTGTCATAAAAATTTAATCTGACAAATTTATACCGAATTACGTCAAACAGATTTAAATTTTAATCCAAATTTAAAAGATATATGACCTTAATAACCCAACTTAAAATCCGGTTTACGTTACTCAGCAAATATTTACCCAAAAAAGGCATGCAGCATTCATTCTACAGTACAAATATATGATTATTTCTAAAATTTGTAAAAAAGTTGTAATAAGCAAAGTATAATAGGCCGATGCACAAATCAAAGATCTATCAAATAAAGCATACAGTGAACCGTGTGTCCCAGACAAATGGTAATAACAAAGTTACCACGTTGGAATATTGATGACAAAAAAAATAAGAGTTATCAATGACATGTAAATGCCACAATTAAAATCACTCAAATCTGTAAGCAAAAAATCGGATGTGGACCACTTATTTCTTGTATCAAAAATTGTTAGATTTTGACGAAGTTTTGTATGATACTAATGCAATTTCTTGTACAATATATTGGCTCTGATTTTGCGCACTTTCCTTGAATATATCAATGTGACAAGCAAAATTAACCACAAATCCTTTTACATTTAAAGTTTGCAATACTTACAGCTTCATCAGTAGTAACACTTAAGTTTTCTATAACCACGCTATATACAATAAAAACAAATAAACGTTAGAGACGTGGGACACCACAAAATTCATATATGCACATATTCATAGTGAAATTGGCTGACAGATCTTATGAAACATAGAACGAGTTTTTTCAACACATTTACGATCATATACAATTTTTCAACCAATTTTGTTTGATACTAGTCAATTTAAATTGTACCAAAAATGGTGCAAGATCTTGTACAATTTATAGGCTAGTCTAAAATGGCCTTAAGATATATCTTTACAATATTTGTATAATTTTACTTCACTGTTTTTCCTTTTTTCAAAATATCACGCTTCGCAAGTGACCATATAACAGTTTATTATTTATGTAGTAAAATTAAAGTAAATAATATAATAAAGTAAATACCTCGGTAAATACGAAAGTGTGAAGTCTAGTTTTCATTGACCAGTAAATTCAGACATGAATTTTCTACAATGTACTTAATATGTAATAAAAATTAAGTATATCACACTTTCTACAAAATTAAATGCGCAATAACCTTGAAATGAAAATCAATTGGTGATATAATTAAATGATATGAGCTATTTAAAGCATCATTTTCTTTTTATATCCAGATAAAGCATTCATTTTCTTTTTTCTTTGGAATATGGGACAGGTATCCACATGTTCTTCAGCGATTTTTATTTGTTTTACTTATACGGATCTAGACTACGATCTACTCTCTTTGAAAATAACTTTCAATTTACATAGTCATTCTAACAAACGCTATTGTAGTGATAGTGAATTAGAAAATGTACTTAGTGTACATTACAGAGAGAACTTTATACAAATACTTTTAACTGTTACATTAATAAAATAAATAAATAAATATATCATTGCTTTGTATTCATTGTTCAGAATATCAATCTGCTTTGTTGTTAAATTCAATAATTACATATTATTACCGAAGAGAATATTTATTAGACGTTACCTAGCTGCTGTAAAAAATGGAAATGTTGAACTAGGGAAACACAATCAAATAAAATATTGAAGTACTCAAAATTCCTGAGAAGTAACGACAATTCAGTTTAAAAATAATTCTCATATCACTCCACCTTTGCTGTCTTGATCTAAATATCAATTCTTGTTTGTTTATTACTACACAATAATTATTCAATTTTTTTTTTTCTATAAATGGGGTCCTCCACCATAATTGCAAATTAGGAAATTGATTACTTATAGTCAATACAGACCTTAATCTGTATGATAGAAACTATCAAAGTTAAAAAAAGTTATTCTTTTTCAAGTTATTCAAGTTTTTAGTACCCTTAACATCCACGTCACAATATTGCATCTTTCTCTCTCACACATCTACCCTATTCCAAATTCTTGCAACTTCCAATCCTACTGTCAGTGTGAGATGTCATATTTAACAATTAATTTATAGCTGGTAATGAAATACAAAATATGAAGCGTATTTCAGAGCTAATCTAAATTTAGAAAAAATAGTTGTTTAATATTGTGCGATCTTATGTTGAATAACATAGGCAGCAAAATCATGCTAGTGACTGTCAAAAGTCGGACTATAATATTCGTAGTTATTTATTAATTATTTTATTAAAATGCTTATTATTCATGCATATATCCAAGTAAAAAACATAACAGTTATTTAAACAGTTGAAATAGATCAATTTATGTGACTGAAATTTTTAGCGAACCTCACTGTTTGAGAACCGAATTGCCTTAACATCTACATCTTCGCTATCGTGATCTAAATGTCATTTTTGATGTTCGTTTGTCTGTTACTATGCAACAACTATTCGTATTTTTTTTTTTCAATAAATTCATGGCTCTTATTATATTACTCGACATATTACTTATGAAAATAAACTAAGAAATTAGAAAATTATTGATTTTAACCATTTCGGTCAAGAGTACCTACCTACTTTGGAAACAAAACCACAAATATTCAACCATAGGCGTATAGTGAAATTTGTGTCAAAACTTTATCTCAATTTCTAAAAGGTTTACAAGAAAAAGATATTAGTAAATATTGTTGCTCTCAACGAGTTCTATCACTGATTATAGTTAATGTACTTATTTCTGTTACACCCTGTATATTGATAATAATAGACACGGTGTTTCAAAAACATAGCGACAAACTTTCAAAATGAAGAATATATCAAACAAGTCAGTTTTTATTAATAAACCCATTTAGTACTAACAAAAGTTATTTTATCCCCAAAAAAATTCATCAAATTGTCATAACATATAAAGTTTATATACATTAAGGAAGGTACTACATTGTATTATTATCAGTATTTATTAGGAAAGCAAGAAAATAACATTTTTGAAGAATAATTTTATAATATGTTGTTACAATAATAAGACGTCACAAGTTATTTATGCGCATGCCTAGTATATTTTTTTGTCTTCACAATTAATTTTCAATCTCAATATCCATTGAAAATAGCTGAATACATCTAACAAAATTTGTCGTATTTTATATGAGCATAGGTATATAATTAAATATTACTTGTAGAATGCATATAAAAATAAGTTCTTTAAAAACAACACTGATATATTGAGTCTGTGATCAAGGTCTGGCCAAAATTTATTAACATCGCATATAAGGAATGTAACACCATATATTGCGATTAAAATAGGCCTCATTTCTCAAAGTGAAATCGACCTTATACTCGGAGTTCACGACCTTGTCTACATATGTATTTCTTTTCCAGGTTCTCCAAATAATGCAAGATGTACCGCTACACAACATCTCAGTTGGCTATCATAACAGCCTTACCTACGGTCACTGTTCTTCTTCTTTGGACATTGGCCATCTTCTACAAGAATAAGAAACAATGGAGGCCTTATGACATTTGCATCGTGGCCATCTTGATTCAGAGCATCTTTAGGAATCTTTCCACTTTGTCTTACACCATTCTGCACATTTTGAGTCAGTCAAATGACATTCCAAGTGAATACTGCACTGCCAGTATTTGGTTATTTAACTCACTTCACACATTTCAAGCTAGTACGCTCAGTACGTTATCTGTAGTAGGTTTATATGTAATAAAATTAACACGGAAACGAAAAGAAATTAAACAATATTTAACTACAACACACATTGTTTATCACTTGTTTTGTTTGACAACTCTCTGCTCATGTGTAGGGGTGGCAGCCATCTTGGCTAAGAGAGAAAGCAAAAGCGCGAATTTTGAATTTTCCTTTGGAAAAAATAACAGTTATGACAATGTAGACAACTTTGAAAATTGTCAATTTATGCCTTATGAGCTAGATATAAAATATAATATTTTTATTTTAAGCTTGCATTCCTTACTGGCATTTGTTTCTATAATTTGTTTTATCGGCATACTTATCACTTTTTACAAATACAAAAAACACGGATTTGATTATTTAAAAAAATCAACGTCAGATCTAAGTGACCTTAGTCTTGGAGCAGCTGCTTCAACTGTCAGTCAGAAAGAGGAAATGGCTAAGAATTATTACGACAGCTACCAAAAAGATAATACATATATAGCAGCTACCAGACCAGACGGGTATCAAAATTCTGGTAAACAAGAACCATGGACTAGTGATACATCGAATATTTCAACCTCAGTCAGTTCGACAAATAGCAGGAGGCCTTGCTTGGCGAAACAAAAGAAGAAGGAACAGAATTCTGGCTTGGAAACAATTATGCCAGTTTTGATCGTTTGTTATTTGTTCAACCATCTACCAGTAGTGGTAAGTTGTATTTTATTTCATAAATTTGTCATTTAAGTATTATTAGACGTCATCTCTTAGACACTAACGGTCGTGAAAAGTGCACAAACACCATTTTCATGAAAATCGTGGATTTTTAGTACTAAAGACAATAAACCACGAACTACTATGACGAACATTTAAAATTAAATCTCCGTTAATTGTTATATATTTCGTTTTTACAAAAAATTACAAATTATTATTAAAACTATAGTTACGACTATAGCTAGTATAGAAAATTATATAACTATCTTTTATAGTGAAGAAAAAGATAAGTAAGTAATTGACTGAGAAGCTATTTTAATGATGTTGAATTCTTGCAAGACATGTATGGATTATCAAAACAGATATTTCGAAATTTAGAAAATTTCCCGTTATAGGTAAACATTCAAATTTTAATATACCTACATATGTGAAATAAGATAAGAAACTTTCTACTGTCTATTTCTAGATAAAATCCAATTTTACATGTCATTATAGATGCAATACCAAAAACATTTTAAAAATATGGTTTACAGTGAAACTTTAAATGAAAGTTAAAGATGTATATCTTCATTTCAACCACTTTTAAACTTTACGGTTCTTTCAATATAGTTCAAATAAAACAAATGAAATATGATTTTTTATATTAAATAAATATAAATCAAAAAATTATAGTAAGTACCACTATAAATAAATTTGTACTATAAAGAACGTTTCCTAAGTATTAAATTTAATAAATACTAAATAAAGAAAGAAAATAAAAATAAAATGAAGATAGATAGTAACTTTTTTAATAAATATATGGTGTATTCGAATATATTTTAGTTTGGTTTTTGCAATAAGAAAATAAAGTAAAATTTCTAATAATTTATTTAAATTATATTAATTAAATTTCTCTCTTCCATATATGTATTGAAAACTTATGTTTTTGTCGTATTTGCTGTAGAAGGCAATTGAATCTGTTTTTATATTCCTATACTATAAGAAGTATAGCATGTACAGTAAATATAGTACATATAATAAATAGTCTGTTCACAAGAAATTTTGATCAACAAACTGAAAATTTCTAGTCGTTTTCATTTGAAAATCTTTTTTATTTAGGTTTACCATTTTAAAATAAAATTTGCGTCTAATATATGTACGTGTTTTGAAATAAAATAGTAAATAAAATTTTATTGTATACGTGTTGAACTTACAAATTATGTTTTTAAATGTTTTTGTTGGTAGACAATGACATGTTGATTATATGTTTACACCTTTACAAATTGTCATACTTACTATTACCAACTGCTTGTATAACTTACATAACCTTCGAGGTAATATGAGCTGAGGCTGAGCTTGCGGAGCCGAAGTGAACTACCGTAAAAGAATTTTATATTTTTGAGACACCAGTAGCATTTCAAATAATGTTAAAGTTTAATAGTTCAGATTTATTTATTTGCAACTTTTTATAGTAATAAGCCAGTAACCTAGCTAAGGGGGAAGGACGGGCGAACGAAGGGGGCGATAAAATCATATGTAAATGACCAGACCCAATAGCAGATATATTTTATATCCAGGAGGATTAATTGGTGATGAATTGTTTGATGATTTGAAGGATGTCAGTACATTGTTGAAAAGATCAAAAAGGAGAACAAACAAATGGATTTTATGCCTAAGAGTGTATTGTTGTTTCTATCTTCATTCGGTTTAGAAGCTTATAATATGAATATTTTCCTTTATTTCCATGGCTGTCTAATTTTTACCGAAAATATTACATTTTTTATTTAATAAATCTTGTACTGCAGATGTGCTGTTGCATCAATTATGATCTTATCTGATGTAGAATTTAATTTGGAACAACTTTGTACTGTTGTAGTTTTACTCTAAATCAATCAGGAGAGAGAGTATTTACAATTTTTTGAAATCCAATGTTAAAGTCCTATGTTCTGTATTTTGTTGTATATACTATATATTATAAATATGTTGAATATATTTAAATAAATAGAAATTTTGATAAATTTTAGTTAATTAAATAAATGAATAGATTACTCTGAAAAATTGTATGTATTTATGTGTATGTTTTGGTCTAAAATGTATTTATTGGAATGTTTACAGCGGTGTTTCGTGGTTCTATTATTCGAGAAGTAAATTTCTATATAATCTTTCTATGGGCAATAAAGTTTAATAAATCTAATTTTTCTGGTAAATTTATTTGCCGTACAAGTGAAAGAATTCTTGCATATTTTGATTTATTACTTTATCTCATTCTCAAACGAAGTTTTTATTAGAGAGATATATATTTAGAGGAGTTTAAGCATTCTCTGACTATCTTTCGACTTCTCATGAGGCAAATATATTACTATGACATAATAGTATACTGTGTTATTAAAAGTAAGTAATACTTTGTGTGGCGAGAGTGGAAGTTTGAACGACGAGCAAAGCGATTCGGACAATTACATGCGAGGCACATAAAGACACTTTTACTCTGAATGACACATTCAACGTTTTCTTTAAACTAAACAGATATTTTTTTAAAAAATACTATTTGACGTTCAATTTGTAGGTTATCATTTTAAATCTGTCAGTTGTAGATGGTTTTTAGTATTTTTTTCTAAGGTTATCTAGTTTTACAGTGACATTTAGGGCGATATTACAAGTTTCTATTGTACAAGTAATTTCTTATTGGCTTAAACTTCAACCAAGTGAATCACTTCACAAAAGATGTCACTTTTATGACATTTGAAAAAAAAACATTTTTTACTTATCTTGCGTTTAATTTTTCATTGTTCCAGTTAATGTTTAATTACCATCTTGTGAAATTCGGCCATAATTTAAACCGCATTTTATTCACTTTTAGTTCCTCATTAAAAAACAGATAAAAACATGACATCATACGTGTTTTGAATGTAATTACAAAAACACATAACAATAAAGTTGATGATAGAGGTAATTAGCATGATTTCATAAAGAAGCGTTGGTTTTGTCACCCACATTGCATAGGCTTCGCACTCCGCTGCTCGCGGTCTTGCCGTGCAGTGTGCCTGGTATTTGAAAAGGAAAGTACCACACTGACTTACAACACTTGTCTATTATTTTCGCTAGCGCTCTGCACTTAGAATGGTGAATGTGTATCGGTGTGCCGTGTACCGACATTTGCTAAAAGTCAGTTTGTATTACATTTTACCTTCAACCAAATTCAGAGGCATTGCATTTTTCAAATAGCGCAAGAAATGTTGCTTCATTTATTAACACTCTGTATAATAGAGATTTCCACCATATTTTTTTTTATAATTATAAATTCATTTAAAAGTATAACTCAAATTAAGATGTGGTAAAAATCCAATGAAAATGTTTATATTTATAAGCAAATTACGAAGTACGAACTTTCAATATGCAAATGTCATTTATGTTTTCTTTAGGGATCAAAATGTTCTTTGCTATTTCTAAATATTAATTTATAAAAATAAATTAATATTACAATACTGTGTAGATATGCATTCTTTCCAATTGCAAGTGTATTTAAGTTATTGGTTTAAAAATTAAATTTATTATCAAGTAAAAATTTTTGAGAATTGCAGTTGTGCTAGTAATGCAAACATTTAACACACTTACAAAAAACATATCATTTATGCATTTATCTCGTAAATAATACTGCTACAGACTACATATAGGGCCGGATTAACTATTAGAAAAAAATCTAGGGTCCATAACGTGGAGGGGCCCGGATTCAATCAGGATAATAAATATTATATTATATATGTCAAACTTATTGTAATGAGTGAGACTCACCGTAGATGAGTCATCACGGCTGACCTATCTGAGCAGGTAATCGCGTTAAAGGTCAAATGGGGTAGGAACGACGCCGCTATTGTTCGGGAATATTATACAGTTCAGAAGGTTCTGGAATGCTCAAGATTAGCTGTCCACAGGTATTTAAGGGTCGCATCGGGCGTTAGAATTTTGAAATGAATGACTTATTAATTGAATTGAATTGAAAATAATATGTAGGAAAATACTAAATAAAAAAAACCTTTGATAAAAAGCGTTGGAAAATTTATAAATTATAAAAGTTTCGCTGTAAAAAAATTTAAATAAACGACAATAGATCTATAAGTGAAGTTGGTTACAAACATTACAAGTAGGATAGGTGGGAAATTTAAAAATATACACATATATTTTAGGTAAAAAAGAAATAGTAGCTACAAAATTTGATAGTTATGACATGTTACAGTTATTTTATAATATAGAGAATATGTATTTTATTTTACATTGATTTCATATTATGAATTTGTTTTTTAACTAAAAATAAATTATACCTATCACTTTAAACAACGCACGAAAACAAAATTATATAGTTATAGCCCGTTGTATTTCAATTAAATTATTTTATTTCTATATTAATATTCATTATTAAGCATATTCTTTCTGTTTTTTTTACTAATTTCTTTTGGCGATTTGAATCACACGTTTACAATTGACGACATGAGGATCAACCCATGGGGTATCACACTATATTTATATTTACTTTCTTTTTCATTTTTGAACAACAATTCAAATACACTCATATGTAGTAGAATATGATGAGATAAGATGAGAAAAACAAACATAAAGTCATGCATGACTCGAACCCACGACCTTTACTTACGAGAAGACAATAGCAATGCTATAATATTTTTTAAACCTGCACAAAATTTATTTGCTATTATCTAGGTAATAATGAATTATTTTAATTAAAACTATATTATCATTATCATTAACCATAGAAAATAATATTTTTTAACCTTGGACCTCAACAATTCAAGTACTAGATTAAAAATAAATGTTTGTCGTATTAACACAATATTTTTCACCTAGAATCGTGAGTTTCAAGTAATATGCAGCATTCCCTAATCAGTCATTAGTCATTTCTATGGGTACTAGTAATCTACAACTTCGTTCTGTTTTAGATAAAATGCAACAATAAGTTGTCAATGCCAAATGAAATTGTCATCATAATTTATATATATTAACATATACCTAGGATAGTTATCAGGCCAGGATTTAAGTGTGGGCCCCACCAAATCAAAAATTTTGTCCACAGTATACATTACAATCAAAAAGAGCAACCCTGGAAAATACCAAAATTTAATTACTTATAACTACTAAATTCTAACAAAACGGTTAATTTTTAATAAAAGAAAATAATAGTTTCTTTAGTCCAGGACATTTTATGTATACTTTAAATAAAAAAAAATGCAGGATGTTTTCCAAACTTATAACTTTTAAAATGACAGATTAGAAAATATTGCATTTTAGTTCAAATTCACGTTATATTTACAGTAGGTCCGATTTCTCATTACTAATTAGTAATTACCTATTTTCTGTCATATTTATTTGCACAATATACACTAATTGCGTTGTGTTTAAATAAATGTACGCGTTTTATATGTACACGGTGTATTACATTGTTAATATGTTTGCTGCTTTACTCCAAGTGCTACTTATCACATATTATACCTCGTAATAATTGTGATTAGTTCCAGAACACTTCTGTGAAATCAGAACTAAAACCATAACATTTATACGTATATTTTGATGGATAAATCCTATAATTACAGTCTTTCTACAATAACAATAAATAAAATTAAAATTGCAGGGATGCATTGATTTAAATCAATGACTCACCTACATCAGATAATCACATTGATTTAAAGAAAAAATCATTGATTTAAATCACTTTTTGTGCAATTTTTATTTTATTTTACAGGTTTATGAAATTTTTGAGAGGGGGGTACTAATATCATGTGGCAATACTTTCAAGAACTACTAAATTTGTTTAACTTCGTTAGTAAAAGGATTTTACTGATATAATACAGACGGAAGAGATCACAATTTCTATGTTATAACGTTATAAGTTGTCGCTATAAGCGATATCTGTATTTTTTATTGTTTCTTTAATTTTTAAATTTTTGAAAATATATCTCTACTTGTACCTACTAGGTATACTATTTTCAAAAAAAAAAGAATCGATTAAAATAAAATTAAATTAGTCATAACCCAGTGAAACATTATTGACTTTTTTATATTTACATGATTTTCATTAAGATTACATTGTATTAATTTCTTAGAAAAAGTAATAATTTCTTAATAATCAAGATAAAAAAGCAATCAATCATTTTAAAACCTTTTCACAAAAATTCTCAAAATCAAAAATAACTCTTTGTTTATGATTTTTGCAACGCATTACTACGTGTAACATAATACGAAACAAAAAATAAAACAATAGCCATAACAACGCTTGCTTGATTTTTTCCACAGTGTAGTATTACATTTTGAGTTTTGACATATACCGGGTGTGCGCGCGAACTGCAGTTACCTTTAACCCTTCCCCTTCGTGACTTCGTGACACTCGGTGTAATGTCACAAACGTGACTAACTTATGATTTCTGTGAAAGATATTCCTATGTGTGTGGAATTGTGTAAATAAATATAAAACACAGTTTCTCGCAAATTGAAAATAGCGATATTTTTGTTGTATGGTTTCACTAATTATTTAATAGTCGTTTTTTAACAGCCACCATTGTAAGAAAGGAAAAATGATCATGCTAAAAATCTCACATAGATTTTTGACTTCAGTAAGTCAAACTAAAGTGGCATTTTACTTGAAGCTCAAAACTATATTTCATGAATAAATACCTCTAGAAACAAAAAAAATCATTGTAGCAAATTAGGAAATTGAAATTGATCACTTATAGTCAATCCAGACTTTAATTCTGTATGATAAGAATTATCAAAGTTTACAAAAAGTTATTCGTTTCTAAGTTATTCGAGTATTTAATGCCCTTAACATTTATGTCGCAATATAACACGTTTCTCTGTCACACTTCTACCCAATTTCATATTCTTGCTACTTCTAACCCTTTAATCGACAGAATAATGAAAAATATTAGACCAGTATTTCTTATTTTTCTCTAAATTGACTTTTAATAATGAAAACACTGCTATTAAAATTGATATTCTTCTTCTTACCTAACTTCACTTCGTTTCAAACTTCAAATATAATGTTTTAACTTCCAAATTGACAAATTGAATAATCTTGTGCAAATATAGTGGCATGCAAAAGCCTTACTATGATTTAAATAAAGGACTGTCCACTTTACCAACTTTCAAACGCGCCAAACCACAATATTTGTAATCTGGCATCCACACGTGGATAACTTCATACCAGAACCTACGAAACCTACGGACGTTAATTTTTTTTTATTCTTTAGTATAATACTTTAGAATGATATTATAGAATATAAAACAAAAAAATAAATAAATAAAAAATAATTACGGCATGTAGAGCAACAAATTAGCCATTCTAGGTTCGATTTAAACAAAAAAAAAGTTTTACTTATTTTTTTTTGCAAGATCTCATTCAGACTTTTGGAAATTACATATCACTTTCAAAGAAAATAAAGTTTCATAAAAAATATATATGGGAGGATCTTATTATAGCGTTATAATTAAGTACACAGTATTGGATAAAAATAGATATAAGTATACGTCACATATCTAAGTCGAGAAATTCAATTAAAAATATCGCGTGTATGTTGTATTTAATTTTTAAAAATATGTTTATTCAATTGTTTTTGATGACAGTTCCAATCATCCAATTTTCATTTCTCACATAGTACATTTATATGTATAAACACAATGTTTTTAATAATACTTGCCAAACATACTTCTACATATATTGAATTGAAATATGATGTACCTAGTAGATTCGTGGAGATTGAAAAATAATATTTACTTTCATTTTCATGTACAAAGTTCGTTAACCCCGTCCAATAAAGGGTCCGTTTGTTTTTTTATTTTAGCGGAACTGAATTGTTTTGGCCAGGTGCGGGATTTGAACCTGTGACCCCTAAAACAAGCACACAAACATGCATACAACTGCCGTATAATTTACGACACGAGACTCAAATTTGGAAACGTTCACCCAACAGCTGTTGTCCGAGGATTGTTTTTGAAATTTTTGTTAATTTCGAATTTTATGCAAATTTGTTACTACACGGGGTGAAAGGTCAACTTTCAGCTTTTCGTATTATTTAATCCTTTACATTCTGCCGCTTTCGCTCATAGAAACCAGAAGAAATTCTCGTAAAGTACGTCTTACAATTTGTTTCTTTTTCACGTAAATTGTTTTCACTCAAATGAAAACATAAGAAAGTTAAAGGCATTGAAGATGATTTAAAAAAGAGCGAAGGCTGAATTTCTAGTAATTAACAATAAATATTATCAATGACATGGTTTTTATAATTAAAAAAAGAAAAGGTTATTAAAATAAAGATTCATTTTTATAAATTTCGCAAAACAAGTAAAGTAGAACACTCGTGCCACGAACAAGTGAATTATGATATTTCATAACACAATTATATTGTTTCTACACTTTGTTTGTTTTATATAATAAACCAATAAAAACCTCAAGCCACGTAAGAAAATGAAATGGAAATTTTTGCTTCATTTCGCATAACTCTGATCCAATCTAACGATTAATATATTACATTTTTAATAATATGTATATTACGAATTAAAATGTCCAATGCTTCGTTTTTATTTTGTTTATAGTACTTTTTATAGCAATTAATATTTTATTATCATCATCACACAACATTCCTACATGGACCAGGGTTTCAGTATTTAAAATATTTGATTCTTGACATTAATCGCTTATTAACATCCGAGGTAATTACAATACTTTTCCGTCCAGCGTTTCTTGTTAAATTCCAATTTTATTCATTGATAATTTTTTTAGGTTAGGGTAAGTAACACATTTGACATTTGACTGACCTACCTTGATACGTCAAAAATCAACAAATTTTTCAATTGTTTTCAGTGAATGCGTTGAGTTTACTGAACGCTACGTAGCACAAATACTTTTTTAATTTTATTTGACAAGTATTATGGGTTCAAATTAATTTTAAATGTATGTTACGTGAATATACCTAGCTAGTAATTGTAAAAATCATATCTTTTAATTTTATCTAGCATTTTCGGCAACTATATTCCGTGTATCGAACGCACCAAAAATTGGTCATTAATAAAAATCAGGGCATTAATGGATGTTATTAATGACCAATTTTTGGTACGTTCGAGGCACGTAATATAACCTATTAATAACCGGTGGGCGGAAAAAGTTTTTAATTTTTCTTTTTTACTTATTTTAATATTTATATTTTAAATACAATTTTACAAATACTTAAAATTTGAAGCGAAGAATACAAAGTTTTGCAAAATCATTCACATTTTAAGTTAAAACTGGGTTTACGATACGGGTACAGAATAGTTACATACAGAAGCGACACTCCGTATCGGTACCGTTCATGTTCCCCTATTCAGTTCTATGACCTTGAAGCATTGCGTAGACCTTTAAATTTGTTCACTTTCCCTATCTCTCCCTAAGATTTGACGAAACTTTCCGATTTTAAACAATGAGTCCTTTAAATTTGTTGCCTTTCCCCATCTCTCTCTAATTTTTGTTTCTCTGTCTTACTGTCGCTTCTGTATAAACCTATTCTGTGGTATGGGACAGAATGATTTAACTCATTGATCGTTAATAGCTATTAACATAACTAGGATAGTTATGAGATATGAGTATCATAACCGCCACAAATTTCAATTGAATTCCGAGCTTGCACAGCGAGATTTTAAGACATCTAATGCTTGGTATGATACATAACATCCGTGATTTGTTCAATAGGTTACCGGTTTCACGTTAATAATAAATATTATTTTATAAAGTTCTCTTGTGAGTAACGTTTTCATGATTAAGTCTGTATGCTTTGATATGATATGACAATTGTCCCATATTATGCTGACAATTCTGTAAGGTAAATTACATGGTATATAAATATGACTCAGTTACCCAGCTTACTTTTGTTTTTGTAAACAAAAGCTTAATATTCTGAAACCGGTTACATATATAAGGTTTTTGAGCTAAAAATGGGTTTACGGTATACAATCATTGTCTGTTTAACTGATGGGTCAGTAAAAAAAATAAAAATTCACACTTCCAATTCAAAATCCTTTTACATCTCAAAGTTATTTCCAATTACTCTAATATTTTTCAACTATAGCCGAAATAATCCAATAATACTTATATTTGGGTCCATAATATAAATTAATTATTTCTAAAGGATACGAAAATTGAAAATTGTAAAAATTTGGAATAAACATCTGAATATTGGTATATTTATATAATTTTGCCCGTAGAATCGATTGGTTAGGTCGCCGAGGATATTAGACATAATTGAATTCTAAAAATTTAAAATCTGGACATTTTAGAAAAAAGTTCCCGAGCGAAAAACTGAAGTTCTGGCTTTTTCCAAGTGTTATTACTATTTATTAATTGATGAAAATTAAAAGAACATTAATATAATCTTAGGTCAACTTACACTACTTCATATATAACATGTATTTTCTTTTAGGAATCTATTATTTTAGAATTCAAATTCCAATAAAACAGATTTCCCAAATTAATTTCCACTTATCTAAGAACGAACATCTTCCAAATCTCGTACTGAACAGCTGTTAAGCTGAAGGTGAACGCACCAATACGTCAAATGCAGTCGTAAATTTGGAAACGTACCAACGTTCACCTGTTTCTATGAATGTAATTTACAGTTAAATGATAGCGCATATTGTGAAAGGTGGAGAACATTTGAATTAATTAAAAAATGTGCTACCGCGCCTAAACGCGGTAAATTCTCCGCCGAGTTTTTCAGATGCCATTAATTTCGGGTACTGTTATGTGTGAAAATGTCCTTATTTCTAATTTATTTGAAGATTGTAACGGAATGGATTGTATAGCGACGGATGTCAGAGGTTAATGTGGATATATCTAGCGCTACTTTTGGAAATATATCCGAATTTTTGTTCCGATTTGAATTATTTAAAGTCTAAATAAAAAAGATTGTCATAGTAACAAAATATTGATAAACCTGCTTACATTTGTGATGATGGATCCATTTTCATTCAATTTTGGGGCTGTTGTGTAGGACACATAATAACGTGAACCTATACAAAAGAAATCGTGTAAACATCTTGCCTTATACACGTGGTATAATGTAGGTCAATCAAACAATATAATTTCGGTATTATTCGGTGCATTTTTGTCGTCATACTTTTCATTTCCTTACATTTAAAATAAAGCGAATGGAACTGATAATTTTTAGAAATAAAAGGAACAAGAACCTGAACCATTATCGAAATATTACCATTTTACAACAATTAATGAGTATTAGTGAAAATATTTCATTTAAATATTATTTCGTTCGCGAGCTATAAGAGATTAACGCCCCCATTCTGTAACTCAGTGGTTAATTTTTAACCAGTTGTTAATTTTTTTCTCCAATGAAAATAAATAGCATTGGAGAAAATATCAAAACATCATTTGTAATGTTTGTTTTTATTTGTCAAACATTTTAGCAACTGATGAAAAATTAACCACTGAGTTACAGAATAGGCCCTTAAATTTTGTTGCGATGTTCTCTCATATCATTTGTTTTTAACAATTTCATTGGTTGCTTGCTTTTGAAAAGACGACTGCGTGTCCGCCTTTCTTAGAACTTGCTGAAGGAAGACATGCATGCGGCCTGGCAGTGCCCAAATGTTACTGTATGTTCCTGTTTTTGTTATGAAAAATAAATTTTATTTATGCCTAATAATATTTTTTTTCATTCATATACATACGACTTGTATGTAAACATAATATAGCTATACAAATATAAAAATACCCAATACCCTGTACAACTAACAGTTTGTTTATCACTGGTGAAGACAGAAGACGTCAGAGGCCAAAATTTTCACTTTAATAATTGATATCTCGCTTACTACGACATATTTTTCAGTCACGTTTCCACTACTATGCTTATTTTACTCTGTTCATTTCGAGAAAATAAATTATAAAAAATGGTTTAGGATTTCATTCCTTATTTTATTTTCATTTTAATGTACATGTGATTAATATTATTATATACATATAACAGTGTTAAAAAAATTTGAGTCCGGTATGAAAATTAAAAGTTAGTATGAATTTTTCGAAAAGTGTACGAGTTATAAAAGTTTAGAGACCCGCTTTCAATTCCTTTCTAAAAAATGCCTAGAAAATGTACAAGTTAGAAACTTTAATGAATTGAAATAAGGAAGTTATAAGGCAAAAGGTAAATTGACCAAAATCAATTTTTGCTTATATACAGTGACCTAGGAATTTTTTCGGGAAAACAAATATATGATTCAAATAACCAAGAAATGCGATAACTTTCCCCAATTTAACCGACTTCGTATCTCACGGTTCTCCGATTCCAATGGTTAGCCTCGAAAAACAGACAACCTGTATAGTAAAAAGAAATATTATTTTTAATCAAACTTCTTGAATGTGTGTTAGGGTCTCTAGGGTACGATTTTACTATTTTTACGGTGAGGTCTGTAAGTGTAGGTGTGTCTGTGACAATTTACGATTTTTCGTCCCGATAACATCTGAACAATTTATGTAAAAAATGAAATATTTACGAGATTAACCGGAAGAAGTACTTTACTTAAAGTTTCAAACGGTTTTTTCTAAAAAATTACCTCTAAATACCATTTTTCGCAAATTACCTTATTATTAAATATAAACATTTTTTAATTTACTACCGGTCTTCATAATTACACTTTATATATAACTTCTGACTAAACAGAAAAGAATAAAAATTATATTAATTTTACACATCGTTGAAGCTGAGGAATTTCTATAGATGAGTTATTCATATGTTTACTAAATTTGACATGCTGTTTTCAACTCTGATGTAAGTAATTTTAAAAGATAAAATAAATAAATATGAAATAGTTCTATTGTATAATATAAAAAATATATACAATAATAAAATTGTTTGTTTTACTTCGGTTTCCCATACCTACTGTATTACAAATTTGATGCAAGGAAATATTAGGTATTAACTGAATTAAAAATTTTCTGAACTTTCATAACAAATTAATTTTAAAACTACAAATTGAATATACTAGAAAAAAACAAAATACTTTATATGATAATGTTTTGGACACATTTGTTTTTTTTTTGTATTGGTTATAGATGGTATAAAATTATTTGATATACATGTTAAATATACTTGCTTTGTTCTACTTTTGCTACGTAAAACCGAGGTCGATAACTATGTGGATTAAAGTCTAAATTAAAATGTTTGTCATAGTAACGAAATATTGATAAAACTGCTTACATTTGCGGTGACGGGTCTGTCTTCATTTCATTTTGCCTGTTGTGTAGGAAACATAATAACCTGAACCTATAACAAAAGAAAATATGTAAACATGTTGCCTTATACTCGTGGTATAAGTAGGTCAACCAAGTTCGGTATTATTATATAGCAATTGTAAGATATTATAGTTATTTGACTTTTGTCAAAAATAAAGAAAAATTATTTAGACTATGAGGAGAGATATTAATCTATAAATACTAATAGGAATATTTAATATACGTTATTATTCAAATAAAGTTATGGTCATCTTGTAGATGTACTATTACTTCATCTCCGATTTTCATGAAATTTGGAAAACAGTTTTTACTAATCATGACAAATATAGGAAAATATAATAAAAAATGCCGGTCAGACTTGGTTGACCTTGCAATTGCTGTTTATTTGTTTTCAACGCTATTTAATACAAAAGGTCTTCACACACACACACACTTAACCTAACCTAACCCAACTTATCCTAACCTAATTTGATTAGGTTAGGTTAGCTTAGGTTCGGTTGGGTTATGCCAGTTTTACATTGGGCAACAATTGCGCGTGCAACTGCAACTTGCAATTGATAGCGGCAATATTGCATAGTGTTGCTCGCGCAACTTGGTAACTTACAGTACTACCAACTTTTGTTTATCTGCTATTGATAGGTTATGTATTTATTTTGATGAGTGAGTCAACTTTTGATATCCATTTAAACAAGTAAATTGTTCTCTTTAATAACCATGTCTGTTCAATGGACTGATGAACAAGTGAACAACGCTGAAAATACTTATCTTTAGTTCACCCGTAATGACCGTAATGTTAAAATAATAGTTATTAATAAGTAATGTTGGTAATACTGTTGGTGACACTATAAAAATGTTGCATGTTGCTTAATGTAAAGCAAGAAAAATTGCATTAGCAAGTTATTGCTGTTATTAATTGCAAGTTGCAGTTGCATTTGCAACCGTTTTCCAATGTAAAACCGGCTTTAGGTTGGATTAGAAGGTTGAATTAGGTTAGGTTAAGTTGAGTTAGGTTAGGTTGAGTTAGGTTAAATTAGATTCGGTTTGAGTAGGCTAGATTAGGTTGGATTTGGTTACGTTAGGTTAGATTAAGTTACAATAAGTTGGATTAGGTTAAGTTAGATTGGGTTAGATAGGGTTCAATTAGATTACTTTATATTAAGGTTGAATAAGTTAGACTAGATTAGTTGGGTTAAGTTAAGTTAGATTAGGTTGGGTTGGGCTAGGTAAGGAGAGATTGGGTTAGGTGTGTGTACACACTTTTTGTGTTAAATAGCTTCAAAAACAATTACAATTACAATTTGACCGTCATTTTTTATTATTTTTCCCATTTGTCCAAATTTCATTAAAATTGGAGGGGAAATAGTACAAAATTATTACATACCTATTTTTTATTTTACATAAACTCAAAAATATATATAAGAGAGAAACAGAAATAAAAAACAGTGATGAAACTGACTTGAATTAGTTAATAAATATTATCATTTTGTAATTACATTTTACGTTTAATTACATTTTAAATTTTAATAATGTTAGTTCTTATCATATCTTACACTTGGTTTATTTTCAGAAACTATCTCCTATTTAATAACCTATCCAGTCAAGAAAAACCCAATTCTCAAACAATGAAATGTTACACTAAATCATTTTCATGCGATATGAGGAAATGATCTTTGATTGAACAATGATATATTTATTAATATTTTTATTTGCGTCGGAGCTGTAAATATGGTGTATTATAAAATGACAAAGCGCTGACACTTCAAGGAAAGATTTACCATAATAATAAGCGAGCACAATGATAACTGATTTTATATTCCATATCAAGTATGATCTTTTCGCCGCACCTACTACATTCCTTTTTCTCTTATACGGAATATGGTGCAGGAATTTCACTATTTCTTTAACTATTTTCTTGTAATAGTACGTGCTGTCACTACTTCTACTCCAAGCGTTACGTACCAATGGTGCATAGAACGTGGATACTTTTTCATTTTGTCGTAAAGAAAGGTATTGTATTCGTGTTAATGTAAGAGTGACATTTTTACGAATATTTTTTCATGGAACATATTTTTATGGACTACAGAATAAGTAAAAAGGTAAAAATCATTACTAAGCGTACCATGTTACGAATTTTGGCAATAATATGTTTTTAATATTACAGTATTTTACATTACTAGCAAGGTAATAGTATTGCACAGTATTAGCAAGGTAATAATTATTTACGTGGCCAACGGTGTAAGTTAATCTTTACTGGGCGTTCTGGAAATTTGTGGGGTGAGCGACGAAGGATGAGCTCTCATAATCCAGTGACCCCAGTAAAGATTAATTGTACGCGTGCCGCATACAAAATTTTATTTCCACCAACACAGCGTTTTTTTTTATTAATTTATTTTATTCTTCAAAAAAACATTTACTCTATTTTGGAATCAAAGGTAGTTGGCGGTGGTAGAACAATTTATAGCTAGACGTTGTCAAATGAGTTTCTCCAGTGAATCAAAATGTACTATAAATGTGTATAATTACTCACATAAACCTAATTACATTAAGTTTGTAATATTTAAAATAAAAAGCATTAAATACTTTCATTATTTTCTATTATTTTTTTATGAGCATTGTAAAATTTTACAAGGCTAGCCTAAAAGTTCTCTACCTCGGCGAGTGGATTACATAGGAGCAGTTCGTTCACTAGATGGGGTAAAGGCAAAGTCAAATGGAATGGAAAATAATTGATCCGGATTCAAAAGTGACACACATCAGAAATCAAAATCAAAGAAGCAGTTAGAACATTTAACATATAAAGGGAAATGTAATATTAATGTTTAAATAAATTGTATATTAAATATTAAATATTTCTTTGGTTTTAAAATTATTTTTCATAATGTAAATTGAACTATAATGAACTATTTTAAATGGTTGCCTATATGGATTGCTCGGTTGCCTGTATATCAATTAGTTGGGGGAGCAAACACTGAGTGGCGCTAAAAGCAGTCCCAATTGTATTGTTGTAATGTCACATCTATAGTACACAAAAATATTATATATAATCTATAATTATTTTAGTCACCCTGTCTACTTTTTTCTATATAAACAAAAGCTTAATATCCTAAACAGAGCCAGATAGACAAGATACTCGGAAATGTTAGTTTTCATGGCGAAAACCAGTTGAAATAAATTACAGTTTACAAGTGAGCAACAAAATAATTTTTACTGGTGATAGGAGGAAATGACTAGCAAGCCTGCTACCTCCTTGAAGCAATAAAACTGTTATCTTGAATATATCGTTCAATAGTTTATTTGTTTAGAAATCGTTCCTAAAACAATACGTGGAAATGTAAGTAGTTTGGAAGAGTAATAGAAGTAATAAATAAAGTCTGTTAATAATAATACATAAAGTAGTAAATTTGTGTCTTAGTGTTACTAAAGAAACCAAGTAGATTTATTAATCTGAAGCATTAACATACTTTACAAACAATACTAGTAATTTTTAATAGATAATAAATAATAACAATAAACAATAAAAATATTTAGGTTTAAGTTATTTAATTTTTCATAGAAAATCAAATATTTCTGTCTTTGAGTACATTATAAATTATTAATACTTTAAATTAATGACATAATAAACAAGAAAGAAGAATCAGGAATACCAATAAAATAACATATGAGTTTCTCAACATCCATAGAAGTAAAGGCGTACGATTCACACATTAATATAGCAAATTAGTCTAGAATTACTACATGAAACCAGTTTTTAGAAGTTAAATGTTGTAGTCCTTCAAATAAAGTACCATTTCCGATCTCTTAGAAAGACGTAACTAGATCATTGCACTTACGTGCAAAATGTAAACAAAATAAATCCATGGATCGAGTTGTAAAGAGGGAACATATATTTATTTTTTGTTTTACGAGAAAAATGTACTCTTGATAAAACGGTCAATGAAATTAAATAAATAATGCCAATTAGCAACGCGAACTTGCTTTTTGGGACTTTTGAAAAGGTTAAACTGAATTGGTCCTTTTGGAACATGCAAAAACTTATTATTTATTTACGTGGCCCTCGGTGTAAGTAAATCTTTACAGGGCGAGCTGGAAATTTGTGAGGCGAGCGACGAAGGATCGAGATTTCATAATCCAGTGAGCCCAGTAAAGATTTATTGCACGCGTGCCGTGTACAAAATTTTATTTCCACCTTCATAGCTTTTTTTTATAAATTTACTTTATTCTTCAAAAAAAGATTTACACTATTTTGGAATCAAAGGTAGTTGGCGGTAGTAGAACAATTCATAACTAGACGTTGTTAAATGAGTTTCGCCAGTAAATCAAAATGTACTATAAATGTGTGTAATTACTCACATAAACCTAATTAAATTAAGTTTGTAATATTTATAATAAAATGCATAAAAACCTTTCATTATTTTCTATAATTTTTTATGAACATTATAAAATTTTAAAAGGCTAGCCTTGTAAAGTTTTACAGGTTAGTTACTGTAATTGTTTATTTACTTAGCTACCAAGAAGCCTGTAAAGTGATAATTATATGGAAGGTGGAAATAAAATATTCAACAAACCACGGATGTTATGATGAATCATACCGGGCCTTAGATGTCTTAAAATCCTCGCTCATTGAACTCGGAATTCAATTGACATCTGCAGCGGTTATGATACTCATAACTATCCTAGGTATGTTAATAGCTATAAATGGGGCATTAGTAATTTTGTTAATGAGCTCATACACATATTTAGTGGATTGTGAGATCTGGAGTTCAAATCCCATCTTGCTTAATCTTTATCCAAACCAAGTGATTCAAAACCAACTAAAAGTTGGAGATCCCTTGCAGTGACTGTAGCTGACAACATAAACCATTAATAAGCAAGTAAAGTTAGCTAAAAGTTGGTTAGAAGTTATATTTCCCAATGACAATAATTGACATTATTTTCGGACATCATCGAATAACACAATGAAGTGATTTTTAAAGTGCTTCATTACGTTTCACCAAGAAGCATCTAATAATTCTGTCAATTAGTCTATAAGACATGTTCAAGAGTATTTAACTTGTGTGAACACACAGACTGAGTCCTCATGTACTCTGGCTGAATGAGCGCAACGTGTGAAACCAACTAAAAGTTGTAAGACCTTTGCAGTGACTGTATCTGACAACATAAACCATTAATACGCACGTAAAGTTGGCTAAAAGTAGGTTAGAAGCTATATTCCCCAATAGAACAATGGACATTATTTTCGGACATCATCAAATAACCCAATGAAGTGATTTTTAGTACTTCATTATAATCAACTACCACTTAATAACTCTTGTCAATCATTCTATACAACATGTCCTCGAGTATATAACTTGTGTGAGCACACACTGATTCCTCATGACTCCTCATGTCCTCTGACCGAATGAGCGCAACGTGAGCTGCTGCTGTCTATATCTAACGAACCGTGTTAGTATTACAGCACAAGAGAAGCGAAGAGTTCCTCGGCTTCGCGCAGCAATGCCAGCTGAAAGCGAACAACGTGCGAGGATCGGGGTCACCAGAACTGCAACCAGTGGCGTACTAACGTGGTCTCTGTCGGCAGTCCAGAGAGAATAGTGTAGGATGATATTTCTTGTTCTTAAATGGGAGTTTGCAGGAAAATTGAAGGAGTTGGGGATTTCAATGAGCAATGAGAAACGAAATTCAAAAGAGAAATATATTAGGAAATAATTATATTGACACAGAATAGTTACATATAGAAGTGACACTCCGTGTCGGTACCTTTCATGTTACCCTATTTAGTTCTTTGACCTTGGAGCATTGTGTAGACCTTTAAATTTGTTGACTTCCCCTATCTCTCACTAATATGTGACGAAACTTTCCGGTTTTAAACAACGAGCCCTTTAAATTTGTTGACTTTCCCCATTTCTCTCTAATTTTCGTTTCTCTGTCTTACTGTCGCTTCTGTATAAACCTATTCTGTGGTATATTGATCTAATAATATAAAAATGAGAACTATACAGTGAAAAAGTACGAAAGAAAAATTTAAAGGACTCTTATTTTTAAATGGAACTTTGTGAGAAAATAGAAATAAATGGAAATTTGAATGATCAAACAAGAAACAAATTTATTTATCAAATAAAAAGAAAAACAATTTGAAATGTATTAAAATTTACTCATAATTCTTGCGAAGTAACAACTCTGATGAAAAATGATTCATCTGTCGCGATTTAAATGTGATTTTTGACACTCGTTTGTTGTCTGGTACTTAGCAACAACTATTCGTAAATTTTTCTAATAAATTCATTTCTATTATTATATTACTACTTCTGAAAAATACACTATGTACGACAAATTAAAAAATTATCCCTGTTACAGTTAAGTTATTAAATTTTACAAATCGACGACAATTAGGAAGAACATCTGCACGAAGAAACAAACAAAACAAAATAAAATTAGTGCAAAGACGTCTTGTTATGAATGGGAATACAAAAATAGGAATTGCAGATTTAAATGATCAAACAAGAAACGAACTTAAATAACGAAAACAACGAAAAGGAAACTTGTGTACCAAGGTTTTATTCTTGTTTTGAAGTTTGGGAAAAATAGCAGGAACTGGAGATTTGAATATTCAAATAAGAAATGAACTTGAAAATAAAGAAAGTATGAAATAGAACTTTAATACACAAAGGCTATTATCATCTATAATTAAAAACTGTACCTATATATTATCACATAAAAATATTCATATTAAAATTTTAAAATATTTAAATATATAATTATAAAGTATATAGAGTATGTAAAAGGTTCGATTCTAATCTATGCAAACATTGTTTATCCGTCTTAGGATCTTATACAACTATTACGCAAACTGTCCATGAAATTTTACTTGGATGACAGTTACCCATTTGTATTATTAAACACACGCGATATTATTCAGGCAATTTAGTTTCTCCCATCTGCTATACTTTATCTAAATAGCTGCTGTATCTAATAGAAATTTATTACAATTTCATAATATGAATTTGCATACGATGATGCAGATTATTATATGGATCTCATCGTTTGGTCTTTCATAATTTTATCTATTTTCACTCATAATCCTTATCCAAATGTATAAAAAAATCCTGGGTTTGGTTACAACAAATGGATCATATTTTCTGATAATTTCACACCTTGTAAGAGTAATTCAAGTTTTATTGTATCAATAATTACAAAGTCAATAATATTTTAATTTATTATTATTGTGGAAAACACTCCTAAAAGTAATCAAATCATTTTTTGATTACAACAAGTTTTGTCATATCTTTCGTTAATAATCTCAACTATTATGATTGTAGCAATTCTTTAGGTTAACATAAGACTGGTATTCATTTATTGATGATAAGGTGTATATGATTTATATTTATACAACAAAAGAGTCAAATGTTTAAATCATTCTGAATTTGATAACGAGATGGACAATCTGGATACATGCCACCAAAAAATATTTAATTTTTCTTTCCCTTTTCCCTTATAATAAAATTTAATAATATTTATATTAACTTCATAAGTATAAATGACAACTATCAAAATAGAATTTTATTTATTAAATATTTTAAAAACAACAATAATACATTATATTTGATATCGAAATATGCAAAATTACAGTAGGTAGGTACTTATAATAACAGATACTACAGTACGAATTGAATTTACAAGTAACTTTATTTTTAAATATATTATTTACATACCACATCAAAAGAATTTTCTCAATAAAAAAAAATATAAAAAAAGTTTTATAATGGTATTTTAGGAGCAACTTATATTATGCCTATAGGAAGTACTTGAACCTAACATATGTTATATGATACATAGCTTGCAACACAATACATTTGACCGTTCTATTCAATTAGTTGTGTGTTAATTGTGGTCAATGTCATTTCTAATGTCAATTCTGTGTTTTAAGTTTCACAATAAATAAATTCATTATAGTGGTTTTGGCGTCAACAATTTGTGTTTTATTGTATGTAGGTTATTTCATTATTTTAATCTACAACCTTACTTGAATATTTCATCCATTATTATACTTGTATGGTAATTAATCAATTGACTTATGTATTATTGCTAAATAAATGTGTATTCTTTGAATTTTAATAACAAAATTCACATACTATACGTTCTGCACTTACAAAACTCACCTGCGTCTCGTTTTGTAATTTTCGCATGCGTTAAATAACCACCTTTGTTTTCTTACTTATTACCTAAATAGTTATAACAACATAAATCATTTTAGAAATTATATTTGTAAAGCATTATTCTTTTTTTTTATTAACATCTGAAAAATATGACATTAATGTGAAAGATTTGTTTACTTTTATTTTGAAATGTGAGAACATTTACTCTTAATTCTTCCGTATAAAATGTAGGAACAACTTTCCTTTTGCACGTGAATTGTATTCAAAACACATTATTTACTTTTCCTTCACGAAATATGTGTTAAATGTGACAGTACTAGAAATGCTGTCCCATTCCCATTCTTATACTTTTTACAACTCTTTAATCAAATTATAAAAATAAATGCGTCGTTGAGAAGTGACCTTCCGTTGTTTCTCGCTAACTCGTAATTTAATCTCAACTTATTGTGTTCTTGTAGACCATGTAGATGTAGTCTAGTAATGATCTCTATTGTGCCACGCTAATTTTCTTGTAATAATATACTCATGATAATTTGGGTTAAATATGAGAAATGGAATGCCGTTTGAAAGTTTGATGGCTGATAGACCTGATTCTTGGGAATAATTGGCATATTCGCTCAAAAATGTTGATGAAGTGCGTATATAGTGTGCTACAAGAGAGAGTTCATGTCATCTCCCTACACTAAATATGAATTGCCTGAGGGTATCGTAACAAAACAGCTGTCACAATTCACATTCTTTTTATTTTTAAATCTTACAAGGGAAGAACACGATGTTTCCTCACTGAGAATTAAGGTTTCTTCAAGTCAAGTAGCTTGATGTTTTTATGAATTGCTTGACTTGAATATAACAATTTTCTTAAATTCACTACTTGGCTTGACTTGATTGTCTATCGTACCTACTTGATATGAAGAATTTCAACTTACTTAATATTAATATTTCCGCCAGGGTTGGCTCGAGATTTTTTAGCGCCCCAGGCCAAAATTTAATATTGCGCCCCTTTTTTATATATTTTTTAGAAAGATTGTCATCCATAATAATAACACAGAATAGATTTATACAGAAGCGACAGTAAGACCTAGAAACGAAAATTAGAGTGTGTGGGGAAAGGCAACAAATTTAAAGGGCTCATTGTTTAAAATCGGAAAGTTTCGTCACACCTTAGAGAGAGATAGGGGAAGCCAACAAATTTAAAGGTCTACACAATGCTCCAAGGTCATAGAACTGAATAGGGTAACATGAAAGGTAACTATTCTGTGATAATAAATTAAAGAAATACATTTTTTTAATTTAAAACGTTACTATATTTATCGACGACACGACACTGTTTTAATAATAATTGGCACACTGATTTTAGTGTCATTATGAATTTCATAATGACTCTCAGGTTGCATCAACTATGTTTACATTTTAAGCAACACCTAAATTAAATTGCTCTTCGAAATTTTGACAGCAATGTTGAATAGTTTATTTGACATTTTGTTCCGATACGATATTGTTAATTTAAATTAAATAAGTAATATTATTGCACCCGGCTATGTGTGTCCTTATAAATTATTTATTTTATAAGATAAATAACATTATCAAAATATATATTTTGAATGTACTATGATACTATGAAACAACATCTGACTCACTCATTCATTTATCTTGAAACGTATGAGGTAAAATGTACCTGTTTTCAAAATTAGACACAACTGAGAGGTTTTTTTTTCTACAACCTTAGTATGCATAACAATGAATAAAATAAAACATTACAATGTTTCTCATTATGTCAAGAATTATATTAAAAATATATTTTCGGATTAATTGAAGCTGTCATAGACAAGTTTATACATTTGATAGAGCCTCGTATTAAAACTTGCGTGATTAAAATCCTTAATATCCATAATAAAACATGTAAATTATTTAACGAAAATGAACAATATTGAAATTTTGTTCTTGCTTTTGCTTTATTTTAAGAGTTTAAATATCTACGACAAAATGCGCCCCAGGCAGTCGCCTGTTTTGCATGTATCTTAGGCCCTAATTGCCGTCTAGATAAAACAAGGCTTGACTAAGCCTAAAGGCACATTCCCAGCTACTGTTCACTAATCTAGTTCGAAGAATAGAACAGATTTTCAGAGATAGTTTTGAAATCGATCTTTTTACTACTGAAAAATCTCAAAATTTAAATCTGATTTAAATCACTGATTTAAATCTAGTGATCTAAATCAATACAACCTTAAACAAATGTGTTACATAATTGTATTATAATATTTATTTGCGTAAATTAAAAAAATTCTTGTGTTATTCTGTTGGACCATACGCCTATATTCAGAAAATTTTAATTAGCCACATTCTTACGGTCAAAATAATATTTTTAGCATCTGCCTCTCTGTATCCAATTGCATGAAAAACATGTAAATGAAACCACCATTACAATTGTAAAACAAGCAAATAATTCCTCAAAAACAAAAAACCCATACCCTAAAATTATCAAAGATACCGTTGCAACGTTCCAACGGTCGGCACAATTTTTCTCAACGTAGGCTTGAAACAAATAAGCATCACGGCAGAAAATAATTGAGCATCGGTCATGGATATAATGATGGTTTATCCCAATATGACTCGTAGATTGCTGATCAATGTTCTGATAGGATTTTGTTTCAAACAACGAGGAACCAAATTCAGATACGGGTTATAAGATTAGTGAGAGGTTTAACTCGTGGATCTAGAAGGCCGCGGAACAGTGCCGTTCGTCGACTGGAAGTGGGAAAACGAAATATTTATTCTCATAGAGTTGGATTATATTATGGTACATTTTTTTAAATATTTCACGACTGTGCAAATTACTAGTCCATATAAACAGTCGAATGAAGATGGTTTGATGGTATGAAAAACACATATGCAGGGACGGATTTAGGATTTTTTTGTGGGAGGATCCCAAATATACATGATGTCCATTTTTTGAGGCTAACCGCTGGGGTCTCGAGAACCGAAAGAGATACGAATTCCGTTAAATTGGGGAAAATTTGTCGCATTAGTTATTAGTTGGTCATTTTATTGATTTATTTGAAAAAATGCATGTCAATTTCTCTTTCACTTCTATCTTTCTTGTTTCAATTCATATAAGTTTCTAGTTTACATATTTTTTATGAGGAATTTGCAGCGGTCATTAAAATTTTTATAGGTCGTACCAGTGGCGTAGCCAGGAATTTTGGAAGGGGGGGGTTCAAAATTAGATTAAGTAACTTAATACATAGGTATGTACATCTATTTATTTATTAAGAAAATGTAAATAAATGGATATATATGAATATTTTATTTTAAATTCGTCAAGGAGGGGGTCCGGACCCGTAACCCCTCCCTTGCCTACGCCACTGGGTCGTACACTTTTCGAGAAATTCATAATAATTTTCAATTTTCATATGGGTCTCAAAGTTGTGTAGAAAAATCAAATAGATATTTGTTTTCTCTTTCCAATGACACAAAACAAGTATACAATAAAATTAAAATAAACTAAGAAATTAAAAAACTATTGGTTTTATTTTTTTTTTCATTTGGGTCCAATGTGCTTTTTTGCATTTATTTTATTATCAATACTGTTATAAAATGTAATTCAAATAAAATTTATAAAAAAAAATTGGCATGCAATTATAAATAACAAATAATATATTTTTTGGATGTTTTTTTAACTGTTAAAATATTTTCTAAATAGAAGTACAACCTAATGTATAATAATGATTATTTCTGCAGTTTTTATAAGCGGATACAGGATATCTATTGAATGAACAGGATATCCGAAATTAAAATAAAATTTAGTTTCACTTTTAACTTTTTCTTACATTCTACGAATTTTTCATTTATTTGTGGCACTGAAAGTTCTACGAATATGAATAATTTATATGAATATTTCCTAATTTCATTATATTCGAAGGGATTCGTGATCTACTAAGTAGAATGACCTGATGTTATTCTTAAAACTTAAGCCGCAATCCTACTAAACTTCTTTACCATCTGTTTTACACATAAAAATAGTTCCTGCATTCTCCATTCTAGCTAGAATACCCGGGAGGTAAAATATTGTAAAATCGTTTTTTTCTGTTTTCCACACCCAACAATATTCAGTGATATATTTGTTTATACAAAATGTCAAATTTTCGAGTTGGGATGTCCAGAACCATAATAGATACGAAGTCGGTTAAATTGGGATAAGGAAGGATGTCACATTAGTTTGTCCTTTTAATGATGTATTTGTTTTTCCAAAAAATGCATAGATCTCTAGTATGAACAAAAAATTTTGCTCAATTTACAACTTAACTTATAACTTATATGTATATATAAGTTTCTAATTTGCACACTTTTTGTGAGGAATAAAATTTTATACGTAACCACAAACGTATATAAATGTGCCAAAATAAATTATTATAATTATTATTATAAAATTAAAGTATTAAATGTACACTGTTGAAAATTTCAAATTGTCAATATTTTGTTGATCAAATTTTGTTAAAATTTGCTAGACATGTAGTTATATTAACAAAAAACTTAGTTGAAATCAAAAATTTTTAGTTAAAATTTGAATTTGTTAACATTTAACAAATATAAATGTCGATATTTAACTGTAACAAAAGTTGTTGTGTTATTAACGAAATAGTTTTTATTGATTAACAATAAGTTTTGTTAATTTCAACAAAGTGTGTTATGTCAGATAAAAACAAAATTACAAGTTAAAAGAAGACAAAATATTTTGTACACATTCACAAAAAAAATTGTTACAATAACTAAATATTTTGTTACGTTATCAATATTATTTGTATTTTTCATAAAGCAACAAAATATTTTGTTAAATTCACGAACAAGATTTTTTTGGTACGCGTATGTATTGCGTTGCAGTTTAGTTCAGCTGTAGAGAGTCAAACGGACAACAGTGATTAAAATTGAGGTTAGATTTTGTGTTTTACTCTTGATTAACAATTATTTATTTGAAAAAATGGACAAAAATGTGGTAGACATATTTCTCCGACATAATCGACGGAATTACTTCGGCAACTAATACAAAAGAAGTTATACTTCTGACTGAAATACTGAATACTGAACAATAAATCGTCGTGATCGTACGACATTAAATTATTTCAGAAACAAAGTCGGCATCGGCAGCACCTACACCGCCTTTGCCAACAGAAGATAATGATTTAGAGAAACTGAAGATGTCATCCATTGGCTCAAATCATCTACCCCGCAAAACACAAAACAAATAGAGTTAATATTCAAAAAAAACAGAACTTACTCTCCATTATAGACGACAAAATAAATCAATCAACATATTAGAAACATTTCCAAGGTTTGCCGATACAAAAGGCGTGGTATAAACTTTATTTCATTTACTGTGGTTACGTTATACCTACTATGTGAATTTATTTCAGATCAATTACGAGAGAAACAAAAATTTATTAACACTGCTGACAAAATATTCTCTGTTTATAAAGAAACAATAAAAAATGCTAATTGTTCAGTTACATCAGAAATAAAACCACAAGGATTTTTGTAGCCCTACATTTGCTTCCTCCTACCTAATTTACACGATTACACGATTTATATATTTGTGTAAAAATATGGAGATTTTTGTTTTTGCAATAAACTATATACTTCGTCTAATAAAATGTTTTATTGTTACCTAATTTTACATTATATTTTGTTATAATATTTACTAAAATATTTGTTAATATTTTTAAAATAAAATTGCATTTAACAAATGGATTTGTACAATTTAACTAAATTATTTGCTACTAAAAACTAAATTAATTGCTAATTTAACAACAACAGATAGTATTTTGTGCAAAATAAGTTGTAGAAATAACTACATATTTTGTTAGATAACAACAAATCGTGTTATTAAATTAACTAAAATTTTTGTCAATTGTAACAAATACATTTTGTTAAATTTCACAAAATCGAGAGGTAAATTAAACAAATATGGGTGCTAAAAAGTAACAAATTGATTTTGTTACAATTTAACAAATTATGTTAACAACTTCATTTTAACAAAAGTTTAACAAAATTTTTAGTGGACCTGGTGAGCCCTTTAATTTTGTTAATATTTAGTTAATTTTAACAACCAATTTCTAACTGTGTAAGTGGAACCATTTTACATTATGATGAATATTACTTGGAAAAATAGCTTATGTATACATATAGTAACAACAAGAAAAGTAATTCCCAAAGCCGCTGACTCTGTATTTTTCCGTAAACCCGAAAATATTTTAAAATATCGAATTTTTTGTTCAAAAATTTTCAAATTTTAAAAAATTTTGTTAGTAATATTTTTAAAAAAATTTGCTACGCTAATTCTAAATTTACAAACAGAATTGAATTATCTCTTTTCGTTTCGGAGATATTTGCTCTCAAAGTTGTACCTCAAAAAAAAAATGCTTTTTTTATATTCCAAAAATGAGTACAGATACAATCTCAACTACATTACCATTCGATTCTACTGGAAAATTTATATATAGTTTTGTCCGCATATACGTTCTTTGGAACGATTTGGTGAAAAATAACAAAAACAAAAAAACCCAAATTTTAATTTTTCGCTTCAAATCTTTTTGTCTCCAAATTTTTTTATTTTCTGAACTTAAGTAGATGTCTATACGCTGATTCCAAATTTTCAAACATCGAAATCTGTCAATGCATCTCATATCCAAAAATCCACATTTTGGGTATAAAAATGAGTATTTTTGGGATATTTCGCGTTTGTCAACATATTTTTGGATTAATTCTATGAATAATGACAGAATAATAAATACGTTTTCCTTGTCCTCGCCCGCAAAATTTATGTATGTAAGTAAGTACTTAATTTTAATATTTATATACTTTTAATTATTAGTAATATATTAGGGGGTACCACGGCACCCACCGTGCGCACTCCTATGTTCTCTATTTTTTATATGAATCATTATCTAATATGAAAACGAAAAGTAGTTTCAGAATGTCTTAATTCTTATTTGTTAAACTATAGTATATTTTTTAATATTCTGTGACGTATATGTGAAGGTAATTCGGTTCTCAAACAGTGGGGTTTGCTAAAAATTTCAACTACATAAATTGATCTATTTGAACTGTTATAAAAATATATAAATATATTTTAAATAACTATTATGTTCTTTACTTGGATAGTATGCATAAATATTATTAAATTAATAAATGTATTTTTCTTCCAAATTTCCTGGTCATACATACAACTATTATTTCAAAATTTAGATTAGCTCTGAAATACGCTTTTTATTTTATATTTAATTACCAGCTATAAATTAAGTATCAAATAAGACATCTGACATTGACAGTAGGGTTGGAAATAACAAGAATTTGGAATCGGGTAGATTTGTGAGAGAGAAAAGTGTAATATTGTGACGTAGATGTTAAGGGCACTAAAAATTCGAATAACTTAAAAACGAACAACTTTTTTTAAACTTTGATAGTTCCTATTATACCCAAACTGACTTAAAGTGGCCAATCCTAATTTGTTTTTATCCCATGTAATTTTGACATATCTGTACGGAAATATTATTACCATAATGTCTTGTCAAAAATACATGGGTTACAATTATAACTTAATTACACTGCTATACTTTTGTTTGTCTATGTAAACAACGACTTAGTATCCTGAAACCGGTAAATAAAATTTAGTAAACGAAAAAAAAATGATTAAGTATAATATAAAAATACTGAGAATGACATCTATACTAAAGAAGAGAATTACGTTGTCACGATTATTATCCATATTTCCCAGATTAGAGCTAGAGCTAATGCGTATCTATAAATCTAGGATGCGTGATAAAAGTGACTTTGTTAGTAATTTGCATAATCAGCTGCGTTTACCCAGCTATAAATATAAATAAATTGACTTTTAGGCTGTTGATTAGCTTTAGTGGGTCACCGATACTGTTACAAACCCACAGAAGAAAGCCTCACTCTTTTTTCAGCATTTGAGGTTTGTATTTTTTACTTCACGCAATAAATCTGGTCACAATTTTTTGCCAAATTAAAACTTTTTGTTTTTCTTTTATAATTACGATAGTAATACTGCCGTTAAATTTATACGACGCGTTTTTCTCGGCTTTGTTTCCTGTGCTAAAATACTAAAAATACTTGTAAATACAATGATTAGTGATATACAGATTAGAGGGATTTAGCGGAACAGATAATAATAGCAAAAAAAGTTTACATATGTTAAATCCCTATGTCAAGGTTTCTAGTATTCACCCTGTACCCATATACCGAAAGTAGATTTTAACGTGAAAGATTTATCATATCCATGGTTACGACTTGTTATTTGATTGATAGCAATGTATATTTGCTTGTCTCATTTGAAATGAAACATAGGAAACAAATTTGACATTTGCTTTTTGGTTTATAAAATTTTCTGACGGGCCTACCTCAAGTGCAACAACAATTTAAGAATCATTAATAATAATAATTAATAATAAAATGGTAGAATTGTAGAATGGTTTTCTAGATCACTAGATCTTTCATATCTAGATAATTTTTATTGGGGACCTTTAAAATTTGTAACGGAAGAAATCTTCACAATTTAGAACAATTAAAAGTTCAAATTGAAAACATTTCTCAAAATATTACAATTGCCCAAATATCATCGTATGTAATTCAAAAGATTTATAGCAGATTAAATCTTTGCTTAGCAGTTAATGGATGGATTTAAAAAAATTTATTGAAATTATTGTTAAATTGTTCGATATTATACTTACTTGTTTATTAGTTGGTTTATTAGTTCTTTATTTTGTAATTTCTTACAATATTATAATTTAATACTTCTGTCAATTTCGTTCCCCATGTTTCATTTTAAATGAGAAAAGCAAATATATATTGCTGTCAATCAAATATCAACTCGTAACCATGGATATGATAAATCCCCATGTTTCACGTTAAAAAATACTCACGGTATAGTAGCGATTATTTCCGTGGCGACAGATTACTGATTTTTTTTAAACAAATTCTTTAAATTAAAGTTTAGTAAGAATTTTATGATCTTTATGTAACTTTCCTGAATTTTTATTGAAGTTTATGTGCTTATTATATCTCTTATCTTATATAAATTAAATAAAGAGTATATATTACATCATTAATTCACAGTTACCGTGAAAAGACCAAAATATTCATACTAATATATGTATACCATAAAGATGTGTGATAAAAACTAAAATATTCATAAAACATAGCGTACGTACTTAAAAAAATTATCTTGAAATATCAAAATTTAAATGCGTTGTAAACATAACAGTAATACCAACATCTCTGTTCCATATTTTAAGATGCATATTTAATAACTAGATACTACAAATAACTGTACAATATCACAATTTTTATATTCAAATACTTGAGAAACTAGTAACAAACAGTTGTCAGTATAAACAAACATAACCGACTTTGATCAATTTAATAATAACTAATTTGCATGTTAAATTGGAAGTAATCTATGAATAAATTAATTAATATGTTTGACATTATTTGAAGTGCTTGAATAAATAACGGGCGATATGGTTCAGTACACAGCATATGATTCATAAAAAGTTGGACCTCGATTCAAATCTCGTAATTGTAAGATAACAATAGAAAACAGCTGTTTGAAGTGTATGAGCTCTTATAATTGTTGTTATCCGTTACCACAAATAAAAATTTAATTCTTATTTAAGCTGCTAACAATGTAAGTGTACCATTATAACATTAGAAGAGGTATTAATGGGGTAGGTGACCAAGGTAGAATTTTAATGAAAAAACTATTAAATTATAGAAAGTATGTTTATTTATGAACGTTGACATTAAAAAAGTTAAATATTTATTAGCAATTGTTTAGTAATTTGCGTTAAATAGAAACAGCGCCCATTACTATGACGTTCACTAAGTTCGCACGCTGAATGGTTAAAATTTGAAGGTGTGGCAATAAACCTATCTATCTTACTCACACCACCAATTTCCGTCTCGGTCTACCTTCGCCCCTCTCATGAACTTAGTTGACGTCATAATCCCCTCCCAAGTACTATATTATTTATTTACTTCAAAACAACATATAATTAACAATTTAAAAAAAATACGAGTATATTATTTTTGTACAAGCTATCACATATACCAAATTTAGAAATTGGTCACCTACCCCATTGAAGCGGAGCTTGCAGAACCAAAGTTTATATTATCCTTATATCAGGTATTTACATGCGAGTGGCTTATTACATTTTTCGCGCCACCAGCAGCAATTAACTTCAAATTATGTTGCAGTATTGGTTAAATGTAGGCCACTTGACAGTTCAAATTTATTTATTTGCAACTTTTGATAGTTAATTTTTCCCGTTGCTAGACGACCAAATGTAAATAAATTTCGACTGATTTTCATAATTACCCTATTAGTAGGATAATTATTTTGTATAAATCTCCATTCCCAACGATTACTAAGTAATAAATGTTATCAGAAACTTACAATTTACGTTGCTTCGTAAGTAAGTTATACTTATCTCAAATGGTGATGTGAAAATTTATAATAATAAAATTACATCGTAATATTTGATTAAATGGTTTCCTTCTACGTATTCAAATTATATTAAATGTACTTATAAAAATTAGTATTTATTTCTTTAGTAATTATTTTACAATATAAATATTTTATTGCAGTATTAGGCGTTTTAGTTTTAAGTACTTTATATCATAAAATTTTCTACCGACCGAGAATAAAGTGTCATTTTATATGATTGACAATCACACATTAGACCAGTGGCGGCTCGTGTCTATAAATCATGAGGGTGCTGTAACTTACAAAATTTTCAAACAATGTGAATGCGTGTTTCAATAAAATATCAAAATTATCATAAAAGTAAAAATAAAAAACATGAAAGTACATACATTGTTGTTTTGTTATTTTCTGAGGTTTCATTTCTGAGATCATATAATTGTGAATAATTCTAGTAATGTTCTATAATATAAACTGTGAAATATTTGTAAATGTAATAATTAATTATAGATATAAAGGTGAATGGGGTAGGTGACCAATTTCTAAATTTGGTATATGTGATAGCTTGTACAAAAATAATATACCCGTATTTTTTTAAAATTGTTAATTATATGTTGTTTTGAAGTAAATAAATAATATAGTACTTGGGAGGGGACTATGACGTCAACGAAGTTCATGAGAGCGGCGAAGGTAGACAGACGGAAATAGGTGGTGTGAGTGAGATAGTGCTAACTTAGTGAACGTCATAGTAAAGGACGCTGTTTCTATTTAACGCAAATTACTAAACAATTGCTGATAAATATTTAACTTTTTTAATGTCAACGTTAGTAAATAAATATACTTTCTATAATTCAATAGTTTTTTCATTAAAATTCTACCTTGGTCACCTACCCCATTCTGTATCCACTGAAATCGGAGCACAATTCTGAGCAGCCAAATCTGCTCCAGAATGCGCTCTGGTTTCAGCAGACCTAGAATTAGAGCCAATACTTCTGAGTGCTCTAATTCCTGACCCACTGAAACCAGAGTAGCCAAACCTGCTCCAGAATGTGCTCTGATTTCAGCAGGTCAAGAATTAGAGCACACACTGAAGCGTGCTCCAATTCCTGGCCGGCTGAACTGGACCATCTTCAGGTCACAAGATACCCTGGAAGGCGGTCTAACCAGACCACCAGCGGGACTGAATGCTATAGCGTCCCAGGATCTCCGTTATATCCTAAGACGCGTATTATTACTGGTCATATGGATTCCTATTGGTTGATATTCAATTTGTAAATGTGGCTGTACTAGTGGAAATTTTAAAATAAAAATTTGAATACAAAAGTATCGTGATGCGAGGAATTCATTGGTAATATTTTAAAGGGTGTATCTCAGACCTATTTTAGGGTAATAGTCAGTTACTGAAAAATGGAAGGATGTACAATAATTCTTTAAAATAAGAACAATTCAGTGCTTTATCCCTAATTTAAAAAAATGCAGCGCTAATTGAAATTAAATTCGATAGTTTAACTATCGTTTATAAGACCGGGCATTATTATTTAAATTTATTGGTTGTGAGAAAGGTTTTGTATGCATTTCGAAAATAAACTTCGATAATCCTTCAACTAAAAATACCCTGGGCTTCACTTTGGGCATTAATTTCTAATCTCAGGAATAAAACCTTACTTTATTTCCTTAATACATGAATAACTCTTCGTAATACTGTTTTAGGAAACCTTTATTTAGTATATTATCCATAACTTTAGATAAGAACTTTCAGATTAAGGTCTCAAGTTACCTATTAACCTATTTCCTATTATAAGTGACTTTTAGTATATAAAAGGCCCCCGCTGACATTTGATAGTTGAAGTGAGCCTTGTAACATTTCATAACAATTGCCGCTCTATAAAGTACGTATAGATTATAGAAGCTCAACTGTTTCGTAAGTGTAAAAAGCGAAGAACGGAAACATCTGCCGATCGCAATCGATATTCCGGTTGAACTGTGACTGGAGCGGAAATGAGCATTTGACTCTTTATAAATGTTCTCAACACAGATATTTAAATAAATCGATAGGTACTTGTATGAATTATAAATATCTGTCCTATATTCCCTATGGTTCTATGTTAAACGAGGGTGAGTTGTCTTAGCAACGAGATATTGATAAAACTTCCTTGTACAAATGGTATCTAATTTATTTTTTGATTGGATGTGTGTGTAGAAACATAATAACATAAACCAGTAACAAAGAAAATGTATAAATATACCTTATATAAGCGAAATCTAGGGCAACCAAACAATGAAATATGAATCTTAATATTTTAATATAGCTTCCTAGGACCGTTCCAAGCGGGGATGTTAGGGGTTTTCAGAACACCGGGGGCAGATTTTTAGGGGTGACAAATAATAAAAAATATTTTTTTATTTTAATTTTATTGTTTTGATAAAATTTCATACAACATACATTCAATTTTATTTGATGATGTGCTTATGCAAAATGGATAAATGTTTAAAGAAAAACTGATATGTTTAAAGCACTTCATTTTATTAGAGGTATTTTACCTATTGAAGTCAGATGATTAATATTTTAATTAGAAATAATGTTTAATTAATGCTAATCATTGCAAATTATCGATTATATTCACAAGAATTATTAATTCTTCGTCATTCCATTTTTCAAAGTAGTTCACTTGTTCTCCCACATTATATGGCCGACGTTCTAGATTTAAAAATCATATATTACTTCTAACTCTTGTTCATCAAGTTTTTTGAAATTACAGAAAATATCTCTTTTGAAATGTTGTTATGTATAGGTTACAGTTGACAATTATAAATAAAAAGAAAGAACTCGTGGCTTTTCGGCATAATTCGGTCACTATTCACATCCCGAACCAGTTTATTTCGAAGTTGAAGTTCTCAATAACTTATCTATCAGATAAAGGCAGATATTCTACTGTGTTGGGAAGACAAATTTGACGTTTTTCTCAAACTTTATTTGTACTTGGAAAGATCGGACCTAATGGCCAGTTTTTTTTTTATCTCTGAATAAAGTGCCGGTTACCTTAACCATTTATTAGTTGAAAAATATCGCATCGAAAAACTGATAAAGTTTTCAAAAATATACGTTATTTACTATTGACTCATTTTTCGCAGCAATTAGATTAGATTGAGACCGTAAGAAAATGGCCGCCGCAGGCTTCAGTTTTTTATATGCTATGCCCCATCCAGAAGTAAATATAGAGATCATTGGTTCTTTTAGGAAGAATATTTGAGTAAATATTATTCCTGACATTTCCGATTAAATTTTTATAAAGTTGTTAATATTTTATTAGACTAACAGATGGTAGATAACTAAATAACTAGTTTACTATTAATTATAGCAATTTCTAATGAGTAACTAAATTGTATCACTGAATACATTCTATGTAATAGCGGAAGTTGTGTACAAGTATCACTTCCTAGTTTCCGGTTTTCAAGTTAGACATGTAACTACGTATCAGACAGTGAACTTTGTATTGTTTTATTATTAATCAAAGAATATATTAAAATTAATATACAGGTCTATCAGCGAACACTTTAACTTAACTTTTTATTATAAAGAATAGAAATATCTTTTTATTTAACAGTTTTATTATTTTAAATATACTATTTGACAACAGAGAATACAAATTAAATCTGATATACACGCAACGACTATCAATTTTTATTTTTTAAATGGGAATTTTGAATTGTTTTGGTTGTGTTGCCTGAGTGAAAAGAAAATTCGAGAAAAGACAATTGAGAAATAAAAAATTATTTACAGCTATGTAAAATTAACAAAATGTATCTACATAAAACAATTTCATAACGTAAAATAACAAACGTAATAGAGTATACCATTTAAGACAAATTGCTCGAAATTACGATCCTGTTCTAGGCAGAATATTTGAATAAAAATTTGAGTTCGTTTGTTGTCAATCAAACCACCTAACTCCCATATAAAAATGAAGTTAGCTGTGCACTTTTCCGTCAGTTTGAGTTCTCAGGAGGTGACGTCTGATAAATATTCTTTATGTGATACTGTGTCGCATTTCCATTTTTACAATTGTGGTTTCAGTCCGGTAAATGATACTTTTCAGTATTATTATACTGTGTACATAAATTTAATATGTAAAGTATTACTTATACGTCCTTTAAATGGTTTTAAAATATTTGTACAATCTTAGATTTTTGTAGTACTATATTAAAATTCTTTAAATCTGACCTTATTTTAATATAATTCTATTGATAGTTTCTGATTGACATGTCATAAGTGACAAAAGACAGCGGTTTTGTTCTTAAATTTCTTAATGACAACTAAGATTTTTATTTTGCTTCCTTAATCATTTCCAAAGCAACAAAATGTGATACAGGCCGTATTTATTTAGGAAATTTGAATCCAACCCACAAGTGATCTTAAACGTGTCCGGGTTGGTACCAAATAAACAATCAAATTATACAGTAGGTGAAAATTTTAACCAGTTAATTTAAATTATTTGTTATAGTTGCTTATAATTTTAAACTATAACAGATCTAACTTCTGACAGAAATAGAAAGAGAAAACAATGTAAACAAAGATAGGAAACAGCTTCAACTCCCCAACCCAGCAAAATAGCTGGGTAAGTTGGGTCAGTTCAGGATCAGTTCTGGGTTACTTTAAACGTACCAAGTAAACAGAATTAACCTACTAGGTTATTTAAACTTGTACGTCATTCGTCCTTTAATGATTTTCACGGTACTCATTTCGAAATTCCTGGAAACATCTTATTCGTACCGTAAAAATTAATTTACCGAATTTATAACGTAAATTACTATTACAGTATTACCGATATCTACAACAAAGCAGATGTAGCACACCCAGCAATGGGTATTAAGCAATGAATGATACGCGAGTTGAAAACTATGACATTGGGAGTTCCAAAACAGAAGTTATTTAAGAATGACAACCATGTATGAAATTTTGAAAGTACATAGGTAGATATTTCGCGATACCACATCGCATAACAATCTACTGAGTTACTGAGTGTGTATGATACCGTGTAGTTGTGTAGTCAGACAATTCCCACATAAATACTATTGTTCCATATTAGTGATGAAGTGAATCATAACAAAAACAACTCACATTCCACTACTCCGACGCGTGGATATTTGTCATTTCTAACCTATAAATAAAACTCTTTTACTTTTATAACTGTACATAATGGACTATTTACATTTTAGAAACTGTATCTCTATCAACTTACAGAAGTAGATTACAAGTTCATTCATAACTATTTCTTCAAAATTAGACAAATCATGTCATTAAACATAATGGCCCATATATCGAGCTCACTTTTATAATAAAATTATTTTAGTACGCATGAATTTACATTATAATCTTATGAAACGTCACTTTTAACAAACGCACTCATAAAAGTGAGCGCGTAATTCGGACCGTTATCATTTTTATGTTCATGTACACGGTATATATTTCTTGCTCGAAAAGTAAATGTCACAATACGCATTTCTTGGTAAATATTTTAGTTAAAAGTGTTTCTTATATTATATTACTAATATAAATGAATAAATTAATGGAATACTTTGTTTTTACCTCCCGCCTATCAATATATAGATAAGGGAGGTGTTGTTTTTGGTCAGATTTCTCGAGTGTGTGTTTTCAACATATTAGGGTCCCTAGAATACGAATTTACTATTTTTAGCGTGATGTCTGTATGTGTGTGTGTCTGTGTGTGTGTGTGTCTGTGACGATTTTTCGTCCACGATAACTCCAATACGATACATGTAAAAAATATAATATTTGGTATTTAAGAGTTCTATTCTAATATGATGAACTGATTAGATTTTGACTACAATTGGTTAACCGGAAGTAGTACTTTACTTGAAGCTTTAAACCGTTTTTCCTAAAAAATACCTCTAAATACCATATTTTCGCAAATTTCGTTAGTATAAATAGAAAGATTTTTTAATTTTCTACCGATCTGCATAATTACGTTTATATATGACTTCTAGTTAGATAGAAAAAAAATATATAAATTATAATAATTTTACATATCGTTTAGGTTGAGAAATTTCGATAAAACAGATGAGTTATTCATATGTTCACAAAATTTGACATATGATGTCAAATTTGATGTAAGTAAGTGTAAAAGATAAAATGAGTAAAAATGAAGTCATTTTATTGTAAAAATTAAAAATGTGGAAGAAATATATTAGGAATGTATTTGCATGCGTGAATCAAAGTAAGTTCATTTCCGGTTTTAGTAATGTCAAAAATAGCTGTCATATTGGTCATACAAAATTTATGAAGGAAATTTTAGGTATGAAATGAATTAAAAATATTCTGAACTGCAATAGCAAACTAATTTTAAAACTACAAATTAAATGTATTGAAAAACTTACATAGAATATATTACTACAGTGGCGGGAGGTATTGTGTTGGACACACCAGATTTTTTTGTTTCATGTTATAAATAATTATTTTCTACGACCATTTGGATATTTGCTTGTTGTATATTTGTTATTGCTACGGACACATAATGAATTGTACACACATTTTCATATCTCACGGTAACCATAGACAACATGAGATATAAATTCATACCTATCTAATAGTTTTGTTAACAATAGTATTGTTTAATTTTTGTTTTGTAGCTTGTTGCTAGGAAGTAGTTAAATGAAGACATTTTTATTGTTGAAATATAAATTAATTAGGAAATAATATCGTGATCATAAAAAAGTATAACGTACAACTCGCTTGGAATATAGAATGATTAAAAATTTGAAGTAGCCAGCATATAACCACTAATATATGCCTACATACTATAAGGAGCGTGACTCACTACCGATGTGTCATCGCGGCTGACCTGTCTAGTCAGATAGGTCAAGAGTGATAAGAGCGATGCCGCTATTATTCAGGAATTTTATAAAGTCCGGAAGACTCTAGAAGTTTCGAGATTATTTACCCGCACGTATATGGAAAATTGAGTTGAGTCAGAGTCAGTAGAGTTAATAGAGTAGTGTAGAGTGCAGTAAGTCGAGTCGAGGCAGACGGTCCGAGCAACGACATATAAAGTAGAATTTTGGAAATAAATATTGACATCTTGTGACATTAAATGTCGTAAAAATAAATACTATCGTATTTAAATATTTAAATTAGTTAATAATTAGTGTGTTAAATGCAGTGCCGGATTAAACCATGTGGAGGCCCTTAGGCAATCGGAATCTCGGAGCCCCCTCCCCTAATAAGTTTATGATTTTACTACCTAATAATTTTAATAAAATAATATACAAAAAAATAACATACTGTTAAAAAATTAATAGAATATACCTACACTCACTAGTGGAATATAAAAGTATGAAAGAAAATGTGTACTTTAGACTTTTAAATAAGATATTCAAAAAATAATAAAAAATATTTGGAGAGTATCAGTAATATTAAGATAAGCAGGGCCGTGCCTAGGCAATTTTGCGCTCGACGCAAATGCTGTTATTTGCGCACCAAGCGCTAACTTCTTCTCAACAACAATAATGACAATATAAAACATACTAATATACATACCTATATTTAGGTTTTATATGCATACACTACAGTGTAAGCAATAGCTGTGACAATAGTAAAGTAAGGACAGAACGACATAAATTCAAAACTATATTACCCAAGTAAAACTGAAATTCGCTATCACACAAAATCATTCTACAGGTTTCTCTGACGGAAGAAATAATGATTCACGGAGAATGAAATGTCTATTATTTAATTCTACTAAATACTAACCGATATCTTTGTTGGTGGCCGCCTATTTAATACTTTGTTATCATGATCACATCTGCTATTCTCTACATAATACGTCGATTCTGGGAAATTTCGTTAATTAAGGGAACGTCACAATTTATACAAAGGCAAAAGCTACCGCATTTCGGCGTACTGTATGTGTTAAAAAAATCTAGATTTTAGTTAATAATAAAATAATAAATTTAGTTCATTTTCAATTTTTTTTGCATCTTACATCGATTTCAAAATCAAATCAATATTATTTTAATCCAATATAGAGAAGCGCAGGGTCCCTAAAAGACACGGGGCCCGTAGGCAATTGCCTACTCTGCCTAATGGGTAATCCGGCACTGGTTAAATGTGAAGTACCAAACGTTAAGTTTAATTTGTATTATTTGCGTTTAAATAAATATAAATATTCGTGTTTTGTAAAAAATTATACTTCACTCATATAAATAAACGTTACAAAACATAATATAAATCCGAAGCCTCAGATTTTCACAGTGATATCAGTAAATATACAATTCGGCTTGTTCTGTGACTGTAACGCCCTCTTCTTTTTCTCCCCTGTTGGAAATCCGTCAATGCATATGACAATTACCTACACAATGTATTTCCGTATCCTGTACTGCATGTAACAAGCAAAGCAAGAACAAAACAATGGCGAATCGCCGATGATGACGCATGCACAGCACACCCTGATGTGTATGTGAACTTTTGTTCTCTTCAATGCCAGTTGCTGGTGTAAATAGATACCGCGTTACGTAAAACTGTTTCTCTGATGTTTTACAGAGTGTTTCCTTTGCTTTTTCTAACATACTTCACATTCCTCTAAAACTGCGCAATATATTGTGTGATTGTTTAATTATATAAACAGTTCAGGTCCAGTGATTGCACTTATCATTATATTAATGCACAAACATATTTTAAATTCCATAAACACTATATTTTTCATCTTACTATACCTACAGTTTCAGCCTTTAGTTATTGTTAAAAAATCTGATGTGTCCAACACATTACCTCCCGCCACTGTAGTAATATATTCCATATAAGTTTTTCAGTACATTTAATTTATAGTTTTTAAATTAGGTTGTTATTGCAGTTCAGAATATTTTTAATTCATATCATAACTAAAATTTTCTTCATAAAATTTGTATTAGGTACCAAAAAAATACGGCTATATTTTTGACGTTACTAAAACCTGAACCAAACATACCTTGATTCACGCATGAAAATATATTACTTACTTATATATTTCTTCCACCTTTTTTAATTTTACAACAAAATTTCTTCATATTTACTTATTTTATCTTATCAAATTTGACATCATATCAAATTTTGTGAACATATGAATAACTCATCTGTTTTATAGATATTCCTCTACCTAAACGATATTTAAATTATTATAATTTTTTTTCTAAACTGTGTAAGTAAAGTACTATTTCCGGTTAACTAATTGTAGTCAAAATCTAATCAGTTCATCATATATGAATTTTATAAGGTATAATTCGTTCACATTAAAAGTGAATTATTTGCACGCGCACTTTTTGGAGTTATAACAAAAATCTCATTAACGAAAAGGAATAATAAAATTATGTTTGTAAATTTGCAGTATGTTAATGTGTTTCAAAAATCAAAGTTTGGACCCAAATATGTATGTAATATAAATATATGGAAAAACTAAAAATTGTAACTTTTATTTACATCTATGATTGGAAATAACCGGAAATGTGATTTTTTATTTTTTTACATATCCTTCAGTTTAACAATGATAGAATAGCGTAAATTTAAACTACCTACCCATACATTTACACTACCACTGTATTTGTGTTTATAACGCCTACAAATAAGAAAACATTGCGTACTGTCAGTAACCATAATATGACCTTCCATAGTACCATATACTGCTCTAATTCACACATTACTTACGTACTAATAGTTACGTACAGAAATAGTTCGTGACATTGACATTTTGTAATATGGTATAAACGTATACTTACGTGTGAGTAGATGTTTCTTAAAATAGCACAATCATATTTTGTGGTAGGAAGTATATCAATTATAATCCGAACAACTAGAGAAGAAGCACCAAACGAATGTAATGTTCCTCACTATCAGCATGAAGCACTAATACTAATAATTCTGTGATTTTATCGCCTTGTTTATAAGACTCACGTAACTGGCTAATTGTATTATTCACTAATTTAATTTAAGCGGTAATTAATGTTAGTCGTACCCCAATCAAATGATATTTTTGCGGCGTATAACAAAAGCGCACTAAATGATATTTTTTATTACAAAAGTGCACCAAATGAACATTGCAAAAGCGCACCAAAGTATGTTACATAAGCGCACCAGTGTTTGTATAATTGAAATGTTCATATATTAATAAATTTGATGAATAAAATAAAAATAAAATAAGGTTAGGTTAGGTTAGGTCAGGTTAGGTTAGGTTAGGTTAGGTTAGTTTAGATAACTTTAGGTTTGGTGAGGTTAGGATAATTTAAATAAATTTAGGTTTGATAAAGTTGGGTTAGGTTAGCATAGATTACATTAGATTTGATGTGGTTAACTTAAATTAGATTAGGTCAGGTTAGGTTAGTTTAGATTAGTTTATGTTTAGTGAGGTTAGGTTAGCTTAGGTCAGGTTAGGTTTGATTAGATTAGATTAAGTTTGATTAGTTTAGGTTAAGTTAGATTAGATTAGGTTAAGTTAGGTTATGTTAGTTTAGATTATATTATATTAGGTTAGGTTAGATTCGGAACGAAAGAGGAACACTTGGAGTCATATCTTTGCAAGTATCTAGTTAAAAATGCTATCCGCGAGCAGAACAAATTCACTCGTATTTTAATCTAATCAGATGCACACATACGCACACACACTAAACTTCGAAATTTTACTGCTTTGCTTTTGCTACGTTACAACACGTGTGCTGGTTTATAAACGATTTAGAAATTTAGAAATTAAAAATTTAGATATAACCAATTTTTATATACTAAATTCTAAATTCCAAATCCAGCCAATCACAAGAAATCATTGAACTGTGGTTTATAGGTTAGGTAGGTATCAAATTGTAAGTGATGGTTTGTGAGTGTTATATTAATTTTTATGTTCAAATAAAAATGATCACACTTCAAATTAATTTTGCACCATAACAAAAATCGCTTCTCTTCAAAGAAATGTCAAACAGTCAACCATCAAAATTATACACACCTACATTATATCTCGTGATTAAACAAATTTAGGAAACTGATATTCATCATATACCAGAAGAAAAAATCAAAATTATAATTAAAATAAATAAATTAAATTCATCATAAAACAGCCTTAACGCTTACAATTCAAATTCTGTAAATTTGTAAACATCGTACAGTTCATCTGTAAGCTAGAAATTTACAGGTGTGTGAATAAAATCGACCCATGAATTCATATAATTCAACTGCTCCCTAATTCAACTATGTACATTGTGCAATAATTAGAAAGTATTGTTATATCAAGAGGTCACCCACTATTTTTCAAATGCAATTTTAGATACAATAAAGTTAAGGTGTATTAATATCTTTAAAATATAATCGTTATTGGAATTAACCGTGCGTATAAAATTGATAAATTATAATAAAAATAATTATAACACTTTCGATAAACATTTAGTTTAGCAATTAACAATATGATTGAAAATATATCTATACAATTATATCCAGTAAATAATAATTATCTCTTATTAGAAACTTAGTTTTCACTGAAAAGTGGAACAAAATTCTAATTTATTATTTACTTTAACGACCTTTTCCTGAAAAAAATTATGTAAACAATGTAAAAACGTGAACTATTATGCAGCTATAGAAGTGCAATTAGTCTGTTTCCTATTCGTGAGAATGTGCTAAGGATAACGAGTTAAGTTTTACACTGAATGTTATAGTATTTCCTTACATATCCATTCCTAATGTTTTCATTATTGTCTGCGACAATTGAATGTTCCGTTTCACCGGAAAAGAATTAATTTTTATGTGTGAATTTAAACTCTTTCTCTTATGAAACACAACTATTGAATTTCAAATATTTATTTGTGAATAATTCATAAATATATCATACTTTCTCGTATTCATATGTAGTTCCTTATTATTGATATGCATTGTACATTCATATTGTTCAATAAATCGGTCGAAGTAATAATAAAATGTACACTCAGACCAAGAAGTCTCCGTATACACATTTATACGCTTTGTTTTTGAAATATATAAACCTCCCTAAAACTTTACGGAACTCAGTAATTTTTGTAGGTAAACCAAAACAAACTTTTTTGAATGAGATTGACGAATTATTGTATAGAAAAGGAAGAATGAACAAATTAAAACAAAAAAAATATACCCAACCGTGAAATATGGAAGAGGTTCTGTGCTTGTACGGGGCTGTAGCAGTGCAAAAGGGGTAGGAAAATTAATGTTATTGATGGGAAAGTGGGTTATTTGAATATTTTAAAAGAAAATTTGCTGAAAAATTGGGTATAAGAGATCTCTAAATTTTTCAACAAGATAATGATCATATATCAAACATATACGTAAACTGCTAGAATAGTTATTGTACAATTGAGGACAACAATTAAAAACGCCTACACAATCTCCAGATATGAATCCCATATTGAACATATCTGTGAATAAATATGTAAAACAAGACGCCCAAAGAATATAAAAGAATTACTACCGTTATGGTAGAACAAAGGGGTAAATTCGATTACCCAACTCCATGAAAATTAGTGAGAAGTATGACAAACCGTTTAAGGAAAGGTATTCTAATGACTGGCGGTCTAAAAGATCATTAATTCTATATAATTTACAGATGTATGAATATTACATTGGCATTCCTAGTTGTTATAATAATTTTTTTCTCGATTTTTTTATTTTTTGAATTAACGCGTTTTTGAAAAATCATACAAAGTCGTATAATGTGTTCATTGACAAACATTTAACTTGCCCTCAACTCTCGAAAAATTGACTCGTAAATAAAGTCAATAAAATTACAATGGTAGTCCTGATTTAATAATTTACTTTTTTACTTGTCCCATCTAGAAACATTTTGCCACAGATGATAGCATAGTAATATGTTGGTCTACTATTCCAACTTCATGTTTATCGCAATAACATACGATCAGTAAATACGTTGTAAAGTTTATAGGCTACATTCACGCTATTAAATCTGAAAAATGGCTCATAGTAAAAGGCTTATAGGTTACAACACCCGTAAACAAATAGAAACTCTACAAGTGTTACACACAAATAATTAGTGATAAGTACTACACGTACAAACACATAACACTTAAACGCCTTTACGTCTGGTGTACGTCTGCGTGAGCCATTAACTAGTTTACCGCGAGATGAGTACGAAGTAGTTATTAGTCGGACTGTGCTACTCTAACCTGATTCTCGTTCTTGTGTCATGCTGATGTTGATGTTAATGCATATTCACTTGCCTCGCAGGAATGAATCTGCTATTCACTGTAACTGTTACACTTTCACGTATCTTTTATTAATAGCTTTTCTATTAGAGAATTCATATGTATCGATTTTGATGGTGTGATTTATCTTTAGTAATATTTAAAGTTAAATTTTGAATGGATATAATGTTAATCTATTATATGTTATTCACGGACACCGACTTTAAAAATTTTCTTGGAAGAAAAAACAAATACCTACTAGAAAAGAATCAAGGGAAACTAAAAATTAATTTTATTTTCTTTTCTTTTCTACATACATAAATTCTTATGTAGGTCTAGTCTGCATTAAAAATTTACATTGCACTAAGCTCCTAACTTACGTCACATCTCTCAATAAATTATATGAAATACTTGGTATAATTTTTAAACTTCTAAAATCACAACAAAATCGAGAACTCTAGAATTCACTCTGGTTTAAGCAGGTTAAGAATTACAGCATTCAGAATACTGTTCCACTGTGCTATGGTTTCAGCAGGCTTAGAATTAGAACAAACAATTTAGAATACTCTAATTCTTGACCCATTGAAACCAGAGCACAATCCGTGGTAGTCAAATCTGATCCAGTGTGTGCTATGGTTTCAGTAGGCCAAAATTAAATCAAACGCTTTAAAATGCTCTAATTTCTGACCCACTGAAACCAGAGCACAATCCAGAGCAGCCAAATCTGCTCCAGAATGTGTTCTGGTTTCAGTAGGCTTAGAATTAGAGCAAACAATTCTAAGTGCTCTAATTTCTGTCCCATTGAAACCAGAGCATAATCCAGAGCTGCTAAATCTGCTCCAGAATGTGCTCTGGTTTCATCAGACCTAGAATTAGAGCCAACATTTTTGAGTGCTCTAATTCCTGACCCATTAAACCAGAGCACAATCCAGAGCAGCTAAATCTGCTCCAGAATGTGCTGTTTCAACAGACCTAGAATTAGAGCAAAATTTTCTGAGTACTCTAATTCATGACCCACTGACACTAGAGCAGCCAAATCTGCTCCAGAATGTGCTCTGGTTTCAGTAGGCCTAGAATTAGAGCAAACACTTCTAAGTACTCTAATTCCTGACCCATTGAAACCAGAGCATAATCCAAAGCTGCTAAATCTGCTCCAGAATGTGCTCTGGTTTCATCAGACCTAGAATTAGAGCCAACATTTTTGAGTGCTCCAATTCCTGACCCATAAACCAGAGTACAATCCAGAGCAGCTAAATCTGCTCCAGAATGTGCTCTGGTTTCAGCAGGCCTAGAATTAGAGCAAACACTTCTGAGTGCTGGCGAGACCACCAGACGGGACAGAGACCCGAAAGCTCACGCAGAGTGGGACTGAGTGCTAGCGTCTCGGGATCTCCGGTATATCGTGAGACGCGCATTATTACCAGTCATATGGATTCCTATTGGCTGATATTCAACCTGTAATTGCGGCTGTACTAGGGGGAATTTTAAAAATCAAAATTTGTATGCAAAGGTACTTGATGCGAGATTTTTGTTCTGAAATTGCACTTCAAATAAATGTGTTTTTTTATGTATGTCAGAAATGAGTAGAGATACAATCTCAACGATTATACTAGTAGATTCTACGCGAACAGTTACATAAAGAAATGTTTTATCTGCCTATATGTTCTTTGGAAGAATTCAGTGAAAAATGGGAAAAATTAAAAATCCGGAATTTCAGTTTTTCGCTCGGGAACATTTTTGTTCTCTGAACTTAAGTAAATATTGATGCGCTGATTCTCAATTATCATAGATAATTTAATTATCTCTTATATTTTTTGAGATATGTACGATCAAAAAAAATTAAAATACGTAAAAATTAAGAAATATCTAAGATGATTTTTCTCGAATTTGGCAATTTTCAGATTTTTTTGTAAAAATTGTATCCGTTAACATAAAAATCTAAAAATTGGTACACTTATGTAATTTTTACCATAGAATCTATTGGTAATGTCATCAACATCTACGTTTGAAAACCTCATTTTTGGGTCTAACTTTGAACAAAAATATCTCGAGAACATTAAAAAATAATTCAAGTCTGTTTGAAAAAATCAGCGCATTGACATTTACTTCAGTTTAGAAAATGTATAAGAGAAAAAGATCCCGAGATAATTGAAATTCCGATTTTTACGTTTTTCTCATTTTCAGAAAATTTACCTCACAGCGAATTGCAAAATCGCAACTACTGAGAACGTCATCTATGTTTGATTATTTTATACTACAGGAGACCAAAAATATATTTCATGTTCCTATGGGACTGCAATTATTCTTTTTACATACATATGTATATTGCTTGACAATAGTTTATAGAAAAAAGAGATTATTTATTAATTATTACTATTTTTTTAAAGAATTTATGTATATTTAATCAGAATTTTAATGAAATTTCCCACACATTTTTGCACCTTTGAGAAAAATGCAATATACGCATAATTGCACAAATATGCACACCAGTTGTTCAGAACATTATTTATAAAAATCATAACAGTTAATTAGCTTATAATTGCAACAAATAATTAACTGATGCATTAATTATTTATAGAATTATAGTCTCCATTGTTTTCCAATTAGGTCAGTATGTAAGGAGAGATTAACAACACTTCATTGTTTTATTTTATTAAACAACAAATTAACATCTATTAAGTAGGCCTTGCAATATTAATCAAACAATGAAATCATAAGAATCCATTGTTTTTGACCATCCATCTTTACTCAAAACAAATGAATTTAAATGTCGCAATGGAATTCGAGGTTAGAATTTTTTTTGACAATTTTATTTCATTTATTTAGGTTAATAATGAAGCAGTTAAAATCGAATTATCTGGTCTGTACTTGCATTGATATCTACGACGCAATTCACATAACAAATACGATATGTGTGTTGCAAACATATGGGCAGTCTCGTTTTGCAAAGATTTACATAAGATAAACAGTAATTAATTTTATCTGCTGTGATTGAAGTGAATTATCAATATTTTTAAAGTGATAAAAAGTACCGATAAGGCAATAGAAAAATTGGAGTGATAAACAAAGATACGAAAAACAAAATCATGTGACAATAACAAATGGATAACAATAAAAATATTAATTATTATAAAATTAGTCATACAATACATACAATGAAGTGAAATGGATAACAAAAAGTATGCATCTAATCATAGGCGTCCGCACGGTGGGTAATAATAAAAGTTTAAAACTGTTAAAATGAAGTACTTACTTACATACATAAATTTTGTAAGCGAGGACAAGGCAAAAATACTATTATTCTGTCATTATTCATAGAATTAGTTTCTTTGTTATTTTTCTATTTGAGATATTAAATTGGAGACAAAAAGTTTTCAGGCGAAAAATTTTAATTTAGGTTTTTTCGTTTTTCTTATATTCACCTAATCGTTTAAATAAATTCAAAAAATACATTTTTTTAGTTGCAACTTTGGCAGCAAGTATCCCGAAACGAAAAGACATAATTAAATTCTGTTTTCCAATTTGGCATTAGAGTAACTAATTCTTTAAATTACAAATTTTGTACAATTTGAAAATTCGATATTTTCAAATATTTTCGGAAAAATACATCAGCGACTTTGGGAATTACTTCTTCTGTTGTTACTATACACATAAACTATTTCTCTAAGTAATATTCATCATAGTGTGAAGTAATAATAGTAAAATAAAAGGTCCATCTTACAATTATTTCTTTTTTCTTCAAACGTCATAAAAGTGACTTCTTTTGTGCCGTAATTGACAAGGTTGAAGTTTAATTTCTACGCCGGCGAATTATAATTTTTCCGGCGGCGTAAAAGTCAAATAAATAAGTATCCATGGAAATTGTGTAGAATCAGCCAATAAAAAAATAACATATACAATAGAAACCTGTAATACCGACCTAAATATCACTATAACACTAGATAATTTAAGAATAAAGTTACTAAAAATTATCAACAACTGAAAAGTAACCTACAAATTGAAGAATAAACAGAAAATTATTTTTAAGAATATCTTTGTTTGAAAGTAAAAGTGTCTTTTACTCTTAATAACACAATATAGTATTCTTTTATAATAATTATTATAAAAATTTATTTAACACCCCAAATAGAAAAGTTCTGCGCACGCCTATACATATAATACAAACTGATGTTATTGTTTGTTTGCAGGTAATATGTGTGTTTCCATGGTTACCAACCCCTTGGACCACGGGAGCAGGGGCTGCGTTATGGTTGGGCCTGGCCCAAGATGCCCTGGTCCCTACGGCCCTGGGCCTCGTGGACGGAAGATTCAACTCCTGGGTTTCCAGGGCCTATAGGTGTGGGAGAACCAGGAGGAAGAGCCAACAAGATAAACCTCCCCATGGTAAGAATTAGCAAGCAGTAATTGAATCATAAAGCAGTGACGTGCTGTCAGGGCAAGCAACGTAAAATCTGCTTACCCACGAGTTCTGGCACATAATAGATAATAATTCATTAATAATTAATTAATATAAGCCAATCATATACCTAATACAGTTAATAGGTATATGAAGCCAATAAATATAAAATTATTTTCAGTAGAATTAAAATTCTTTAACTTCTAATTTGCATTAAATATAACAGAAAGTGAAAATGAGCCAAGGTAGGCAGAAATAACTATGCTTCAACCAGTGTGATTCAAAATCATGCAAAGATGGTATATCATTAAGCGAGATCGGTACTATTCGTTAAACTTGGCTATAAGCAGAAATATCTCTGCTTGCATAGGATCACAATTGCAATAAAGCGCATTAGTTATCAACTTTATATTATTCCAAATGGAATCAAAAAAATAGTATATGTGAAAGTCCTACACGCAGTTTATTTAAATAAAGTAGTTTTTCCTTGTATACCGGGTGTCCCAGCTCGACCGACACATGAGAGATTTACATATGAAATCAGTTAATTATGAATATTATCTCCCTAGTGCAAGATATTAACTTGAAATTTTGTATGCTTATGGGGAATATTATTTCTATAGATAACAGTTATTTGAAATATGTAATTTCGACTGCAGGGCGAGATTTATTAAATTTAAAATCTAATATTTTTGTTTAAAATCAGTCAGCCATGGAAATAAAAGAAAATATCTATGTGACAGTTCTGACAGTTAATGACATGCCATTGTAGATATTTATATTTTTGTAATATTGGTATATTATTTAACAAAAAGAAACTAAATTCAACTTAAATAATATTAAAATACAGGGAATAAAAATTAAAATCAGTGATACTTCACTAAACTGTCAGATAAATATTTTCTTTTATTTCCATGGCTGTCTGATTTTGAACAAAAATATTAGATTTTAAATTTAATAAATCTCGCCCTGCAGACGAAATTGCATATTTCAAATAAGTGTGGTCCATAGAATTAATATTCTCCGATAAGTATACAAAATTTCAAGTTAATATCTTGCACTGGGGAGATACTATTCACAATTAACTGATTTCCCATGTAAAACTCCCATGTGTCGGTCGAGCTGGGACACCCGGTATACGAATTTATTTGTTAAATTCACACTTTTGAACACATTCTTTGTGAATAAAAAAGAAATCATGTCTAAAGAAAGACTTACCTACATTTTGACTTTGATTCAAATAACGAAAGAAGAAGAAAAGAAAAGAAAAACAAAAGAATTGAACTTAAACTTTCAAATAATTGAACAAAGGTTTTTTTATAATAAGTTTTGTGACAAGGGTAAGTTAAAAAAAAAAAACAGATTTATAGAAAAATTTTAAACTGAACTACAGTAATCAGGTACATTAACGGTTCCTCAAGATCTTGGTTACTTTAATTTATAACTGAATATTTCCGTAGGTCACTATATTCCAAACTCAATGGAATTTGTAACTGAAGATTTCATTTGATTTGTTTGCAGGTTTAGACGGAAAGTTCCGGCCCTTTTCAAGCACAACTCAAACCCTAGAAGCGGCGCCTATGGTGCCACAGGTCCGTACGCGCCCAAATGTCCCACATGGAAATCATCAGATCACACAAAATGATCACAAGTTTCCTATAACTAATGGCTCGTTATATACCAGTATAGATGGACGGTTGCCCATTATACATAACTACAGAAGACATAAAGGTAAAGAAATAATGTATTCAAATCTTTTTGATAAAATTTTGTTTAATTCTGATTCACTTTTGTTATCTGTCGCAAAGAATCATAAGTTTTGGATTCAAATTTGTTCTGTCTCAGGAAAATTTTTATACCAATCAACTAATCACTACAAAATTACTCCAGTTACTGATTCCAAAAGAGTTTTTAACAGAATTAGGAAATAATTGGGATCGTCTTACAAAACATTCACGTTTGAAAAAGAAAATAATTTCATTTTATAAAAATTTGTATAAAAAACTAACACATGATTTTTACAAGTATTAAATCATTATAAGTATTAAGAAGTATAAATTAATAATGATTTTGTATTCCTGAAGAAATAAGTTGCTGTTGTAAACTTGGCTAGGGTTTTCTGCGCTGTGATTGGTTAAAATTTCGGTACTATTGTATTCAAAACTATAATTTTATAAAATAATATACTGTTTTTTCAACTCTGGTTAAAGTGCCAGTTACCTTAATCATCGGTTAATAAAAAAATATCGCATCGAAAAATTAATGTAAGTTGTCAAAAATATACGTTATTTACTATTTCGATCACTTCGATGCAATATTTTTCTACTGAGAGTTAAGGTAACCAGAATTTTAACCAGAGGTGGAAAAACCGGCAATTAGTGAATAATTTCTGTAAGACTAATATTATTATTATATGTTAAGGTCTTCGTAGTCCGGTCCACTCTATAAGTATGGGCCTTCACTCAACATACGTCAAACGCCAAGAATCAATTCTCAACCATAACCCACCCCCAGTCAACCAGTTTCCACCTCAAGAACAATGCGACGATTCATTTATTTCCCTGCCAGCAGACTACACAAGCATTGGATCAACATTTTCTACAATCAAACCCAGTGAAATGCCACCAACACCTCATATCTGTCCACCGATTAAAAATCAGAGTATAAAACGATTCAGTGCCAGTCAAAACAGTCTGACTGATGTCAGCATCATAGAGAACGAACTCAAAAAGATGAGGTTGCTAAGCAAAAGTCAAAATAACTTAAATGAAATAAATGTAACACAAAGAGACATTCAGAAGTTTAGAAACAACCCAGAAGTGTATCAAAAGCAAAATTTGCATCTGAAAAATCAATCAGAAAAAGATTTGGAATCATCTGATGATGAATACTTTAATCATTCCATAACCTACAATGATGACTTTAAAAATTATGATACAATAAGTTCTCAAAGTTGTTGTTCAATAACAACAGAAGCCAACTGCGATTTTGAATTCTTTGGACAACAAAAAGACACTAGACCAACACTACATTCTTATAAACTCAAAAGCGATGAAAATTTAAATGACAACTACATCATGAAATTACCTACAAATCAAAACCAAAACAAAAATTTCCCAGTAATGAGAAGCTTTAAACCATTGATGTGCAAAACAGAAACTAATCCAGAACTAAAAAACTTCAAAATACGTAGGTCTAACTCAAAACAATCTCTAGAAAACTTAGATACTTATATCAAAGATAATCAACCCCTAGAAAGATCTAACTCAAGAAGATCTTGTGACTTGAATACCTACGACAAGAAAACATATATAATTCGATCAAATTCCAACCGTTACACTGACATCATGCGGTCAAATCCAAATTTAACCGAAACTTCTAATCTTTTGAATAGAAAACCCAGTGTAAGCTACATCAATCTCAAGAATTTAAACTCTAGCTGCATCCATTTCAACGATAAAAATGACGCTTACAACCGTAATATTTCACGGGACAACATATCAGTAGATAAACAAAGAATTTCTGTACCAGTATTATCTATGGAATCTCTCAATAGTATGTTAAACCACAAAGGAATTTCCTATTTAGACAATGGAGATATTTGTAATCATAATTACGGAGGTAGTGTTCCTGATTTTAAAAAAGTGTTTGTCACTGATTTTATTTAAAAACTATATTTAGTGCAAAATTATGAATAGCGTAGGGTGACCAGATTTATAGATTACAAGTCCGGAACATTTTGAGATGATTCCAATATATAAACCACCAATACAAAGACTGTAATAGGAATAGCAAGATGATAAAACTCAATTCCGTTCGGAAATGTTCGATTGGCTTCTTGAAAGACAGGAATACGGGGAATAAAATTTGGCTCTATTTAAAATTCTTCTGTCACTTTTGACTTCGTAATGTGTATTGGATTTAATTTTTGATTCGATTGAATTTTAAATGTAAAGAGGATTTGTTTCATTAGCTAAAAACTGTGGAAGAAAAACCCCCTTTAAAGTTGAGGAAAAGGAACGAATTTTGAATGTCTACAAACAACATTTTAAATTTCCCGCCAATAAAATTTCTACTATTAGAAAATGTTCTTGTGTGAAATTGGCGCTTTAGCCACGCCTCTTTTAACGACTAAAGGGAGCAGCGGAATAAGAATGTTGTTGCGGGCCCAGAATGATTTATGATAATCAGTTCAGAAATGTAAATAAAATAAAGTTTAAGTGCTCACTACCCCAAATTTAGAATATGATTAAAAACTATGTCCAAAAATATATATTTTTGATTTAGTCAAGGTTTCATTTTTTTCGCTTATTTAAAATCAAATACATTAGACACAAAATGAGTCCGTAGAATTTTTTTCCATATTTTTTAGTGATCATTGGATCTTGAAAACTATAAAAACCACCGAGGATCGCGAAAATCTCATATTTTTAATGAAAAAAAGTCTTTTTCTATTTTTTTTTCTAAAATTAGTTTTACTTTTAGTCATTTCAGATAACAAAAATCCTGAAATTCAAATTTAATTCATCAATAATTCGCCAATTCAAAAATATTTGTTACTTTCAATTTAACAAATAAAATAAATACTAGAAACTTCAATAGATAATTATTAAACTTCAAACTGAAAACCGGGACAATTACGTGTCCTGAAAAGATTCTTCAGGACTATGGGACATATCCCACGATTCCGGAATGTCGAATTAGAAAATTTACCAACGCCAGCAGATGTTAAGAACAAAATTTCGAATCTGAAATGAAAACCGGGACAATTATGTGTCTCGAAAAGGTTCGGGACAAACAACTCAAAAACAAATCCCGAAAAACTGGGACATCTGGTCACCCTATCATATACAAAAAATAAAAGAGAAGATATTTCTGCTTCAACAATAAAAAGGCGGCAAAGGATATACTCCTATGCAATCTTTACATATATTTAAAACAAGACACTTTAAAGAATTGTTAAAATATTTAATATTTAGAGTTTCTACTTGATCATTCACACAGTATTGTACTTATTTTTGTTATTTGTAAATTATTATCTACTATCTCTTATGGTGCACTTCAAACTAATTATAAATGTTTGTAATCGGCTGGTAACCGATTTTACTGTATAAATATATCATCTATAGATTTTTCTAGTGCTCTTGTATCATATTTGATACAAGTGATGATATATTTCTAATAAAATATCTCAATGACAACGATATATTTTATGTTGAAGTTGCCATTTGTGTATGCACGTACTTTTCTGTACATATTTGTAAATAGTTCTTTTCTATTTAGTTTAAAGTATGTAAATAAGTGTATTAAATATGTATACGACAATAATATATGTATAATGTAATAAATTGTTTTTATATTAGTTTGTTTTCGTTTATTCTACACTTATGTGTGGTTAGAATACTTTATAATAATAATTACCGACAAAAAATATATTATAAAGTTTATTCAAGTAAAATGATGATAAATAAACTAAAAATATTTAATAAAATATTATTTTTACCTTGCAAATTCCTAAGAAAGAGTAATCACACTTGAAAGTAGTAATCAACACTTTACAAACAGGCACGAACTGTTTCAACCGACAAATTTAATAAGAATTTGAAACAATTGCAACTCGCATGGGAATTTTTAACAATTTAATTTTATATAAATTTGGAATATTAAATAAAAAAATTATTTTGACTCACCAATTATATTTGAATTTATACGTATTCGTCAAAAAAACACCTTTAAAATAAATAACGAAATTATATAATGATTAGGATTCATAAATTATTTTAAAGAAAAATATTTTACATTTTTCATTAAAATAATCTTGTAAGGAACAAGATAGATCTTTCTAGTTTTTATAATATTATATTTATGACTTTTATATTACATTTTTTCATGAAATGAAGACAACAAAAATATTTAGAATCGCGGATAATTTTATAGAAAGATTTCCAGCAAAGGAAAGGATAACAATAAATAAAGATAGCCAAAGGAACAGAAGAGGAGAGGTCTCGAAATTTCATGGAAAAGGGAATTTCCTAAAAAATTAACTTCTATTTTTTTCGATTTCTGATTTTATGATATAAAAATGATTTAATGAGACTTCTTACAAATCATTGTTCCGTTTATTAAATTCCAGCTGCCGAAAATAAAATTCAAGTAAATTTTATGTTAGGAATGAGTGAAATAGTAAAAAAGAACAATAATTTGTAAGAAAATAGCAATGGTGAAATACAGTAAAAAATGTATGAAATCCACTGAATTTAGTCTTGAAATTTTGCAGAATACAAATCACAGTAAGAAAATTATTCACAGACAGAAATAATAATAAAAATCTTTTTTAATACATAGTACATAGTACGAATTTCTATATTATTTTCTAGTCCTAAATTTTCTTTCAGTCATTTGAATCTTTAATAACCCAAACAGAATCCACTAATCAGTAGTTCTAAAACTTTTCATAATTCGTATTAGAATTAATCTGTACAAGTTTTCTTAAATTTTTTTATTAATAAAAACTGTACATGGTTCGAAAAAACATCAAAACTGTTCTAGTGTTACGAAGAAAAGTTTTAGAAGAACTGGAGTAGTTTAAAGTTGTGTTAAGGCTCTATTTAAATAAACAACAATTTAAATAATTTCTAAATAAAATACACTAAAATTGTATTTAGTTGCTGGTACCACAATAAAATATAATTAAATATATTAACGATTTGCAAAATGGTTCTAAAAATTTGTAGAAAATCAATTTGGGATATTCTTCATAGAAAATTCATACATGCAATACAAATTTCCAGCACCATTTTATCAAATCAAGATGATTTTTACTGGAAATATTTACTCAACACAAGATCGCATTTGTATTCCACTACAAAAATTCTTGTAAGAATTGAAGTAAACATTTCTTGTAAAAAATCGTCTGAAAGAAATCAAACAAAAGACGAGTTATAAAAAATAACATGACTTTTATTTCCAACAAAATGAAGCAATCAGAAAGAAATATGTGTGTGTAACAAACGTACGGTTGTGGTACAGCGCAGAGTTTGTAGGGATGTTAAAGTTTCTATGTTGGTATTATTGCGTAGCAGCGGCTGTGGGCGCTGGAGTCGGGGGCGGCGCCTGCTGTGGAGGAGTTAAGGGTGAAGACACTGAAGAACTAGGGCTCGGACTCGATGCTGCTATGTCCTTCATATGTTTTTCCACCTATAACAATTACCTTTTTTCACGACATGCATAGAAAGCTCTACTTTCTTCTCGCGATATAGAGAGGAAAGTTACTTTTCCCTCTCTAGAGAGAAAATGTACAGTGTTACCAACAGTATAGTACGTAATATTGGAAAAATTCGTAGTTATATTAATTTTTTTTATTTAATAATGATATTATGGCAATTATGTCTTGTTCTTTTCTTTTTTCACATTATTTCGCAATTTAACAACTTAAATTGACATATTGGAAACTGCATCGGTAAACGTCAAAGTTTACAGTACAGTTATAACTAAACTTATCATATTGCTGCGCCTATTCATTCAAATAAATGGATATTTGAAATATATCGTGAAAAAAATGTTGTGTCTAACACGAAAGGAAAGCACTTTTTCCACTCTCACTCGAATGCCTCTCTCGCTGCGCTCGTGAGTCACACACGAGCTCGAGTGGTAAAAAGATACGCTTTCCTCTCTAGTTTGACAAATAACTATTCTTTCAACACTTTTATTTAGTTTCGGCCAAAAATTGACTAGTATTCGTATCGTGTCTGTTGCTTTCGGGTTTGTTCGGAACGGTTTTACTCGCCTGGGTTTTTTTGTTTGTTAGTTAAAGCTACGTTTCCACCTCTTAACATAGTCACAGATTTAGTATTAGTCATAACCTTAAGATGTTTGATATACGTGAATGCGGTTGATCGTTTCCACCTCCTGTTTTAAACATAGTCATAGTTTTTGTCGTTGCGCATAATCATAAAGTATGCAAACTTCATACTTTTGTCATAGTCATAGTCGTTGTTTTACTGAAGATTGATACACGCAATGTATTGTAAATTTTGTGTTTACCTGTAGAACTGCTGATTTTGTGATGGAAAATAGAAAAACAATAATTATATCTTCGTTTCATTATAAACACAGACAGCGAAACAGAAAATAAAATAAAAATGGAGATTTTCAGCTGTAAGAATTATTTTGGCTAGTTCACCACAAAAACATCCAATTTATGAAAACTATAATTCGGCAGTTGTTTTACAGCATTCTGTAATTACCGTCTAAAACTACTAATTACTAATATAATTTAATAATCAAATAATTTTTAGTGTACTTGAAATATGTATTTAAGTAAGTATTTTACATACTTGTGAATGAACATTTACCAGAATAATGATTATGACTATGTTTATGTTAAGAACTGGAAATGGTTAAGAGATGGAAACGTAGCTTGACAGTTTTGTTTTGTACGTTATTACATTTTTCTTTCTTTCGAAGATATAATTATTATTTTATTATCGTTATTCTGAGGCTGTTATTACAAATGTACCAAGTGCAAGATGAGGTAAAATCTAATTAATTTAATTTGCAAAATTAAGACAACTTATTGTACAATTAAGAAAAAGTAAGTAACGTTATTTTAAGAGAATGTGCTTTTGTAGAAAGTAACGTTTGGTCTTATAAGATTATAATGTATAATCAGGCTTCCTAAAAGCGATACTTTTTTATAAAAGTGAGCTCGGAATACGGGCCTTTATTAATTATTATAATAAATTGAAGTTAAGAAAAACACTAAAGTTTTATTAAAAATGTAATTAAATTTTAACTTTGATTTCGGTTTCGTCCGAAACTAAAAGAGGAGCCGAATATTCGGTTACGGTTTCGATTTCGTCTGAAAATTGTGTTTCGGTCAGGCATTACTTTTATTCTGTTAAACTTTCAAAATAAAGGCTGATTTATAAGCAACAGACAACACAGAACATCATTTACTACAGAAAACTTACGATTTCAATCATACATCAATGATGTATTCATTTATAAGAATGGAGTTATTTACCAAATTTCGACTTTTACATACACGAGGTGCTATCCATAAATTTAAGGACTGAGGTTGTAAATTGAGGCTGCGAAATAGTATTGGCGTACGCCACTACATTGTGTTATAATATTTAGTTTTTATTGTTATAATGAGAAACTATAGTGTTTAGTTTTTATATTTTATGACTTATGTACTGAAATTCGATTAAGGTCACATATCCCATCACAGAGAATTGATGAATGTTCATTTTTTGTTTGTTTTGTATGTCCGTGCAAATTCGGTGCAATTCGGTATACTTCGTGGTAGTACAAATAAATTCTACTAGAGGGATTAGGAACCACGTGTTTCTGCACGTCACCGTATTTGAGAGAAAAAGCGAACGTTAAATTAATCAATTCACTAAAATAACAGCCAAAATAGTTTTAAATTTGTATTTTTATCATATTAAAGGAAATATTTGTTTACTAAAAATTCGTAAAAATTATTACTCGTCAAACTGGTTTTTCCAAACTTTAAAATCATCCTGTTTAACAGAAAAAAAAATTGTTTATGTATAGTATATCTTTAATAGTAAATAGAATTAATTAATAAAGTGTTTATTTCACATAAATCACTCTTTATTTAATATATATTCATAGTATACTTCAAATTTAGCAAGTATAATATAAATATTATTTTTCTTATAAAATCAAAAAAGGAAAGTATTTTATATATTTTATAATCCATTAATCTGTATGAATGGTAACTTTCTTATTTACTTAATATATTACACAATTGTACACACCTTATCTTTCAAATTAATCTTACATGTCGTAAATATAAATATTATAATTCACCGCATAATTACAATAACATGTGATATTAGTATACTTACCACTTTTCGAATGTAGCCATACTCCTTAGACTGTGTGTTTCCCTTGATATCATCGACCTGATAGGGAGGGGCGATGACAACCTTCTGGTTCCAGACCACGATGTTGGAGCCGGCCCACTGGACCTCGTTGATCGTCTTGGCGATCGCGATGAACAAGCGCTGGCCCTCGGGACTTACACCTGCGCTTAGTGCGCACATCAATCGTTTCTTTTCTTCTACGTGGTTACGTACTCGTGTGTTTAGCTACGGAAAGTAATTCAGTTAACTATCAATCACCCCAATTCTGTAAAGAAGTTGCTAGCTCTTAGTAACGTTACTAAAAATTTAACCAATAGAAATATTTGTAAATCTGTCATTTTCATATTTTATTTAGTGTCTACTATTTTTATTGGCTAATGATGTTAGTAACGTTGCTAAGAGCTAGTAACTTCCTTACAGAATTGAGGTAAATATCTTAAGTACAGTGGTATATTATTATACGAGTTTTATAAGACGGTACATTGTTCTTTGAATTATTTTAGGCACGAGTGCTTCAAAAATACAAATGGAACAAGATGTCGTATAAAATGTGTATAATACACTATTTTTTATAGTTTGTTTCACTTGTTTTATAAAATACTCAATAATTTAAATTACAATCATTAAGGAAGCGTATCATAATTCATATATAATATTGTGAAAAACCAAATCAAATCTATTTAGAAAATTTTAACATTATTTTAATTAGTTTTGTTCATTGGGTTTTCATGTGTATAATAATTTTAAAATGTATTAATTTTTTTTTTAATATTTGAGGTTATGAATTTGACATTTACCGTGGGGCGCAGTATTTAGAAGTACCAATGTTACAACAAAAAAAAAATACCAAAAACAGTTTAACAATATTATATTATTAAACAGTTTTCGATATAACAACAGAGCAATTGTTAACGCAAAGTATAACAAATTTTATTGCTATCTCGAGAACTAAAGAGATACAGAGTTGATTAGATTAGCAAGCAATTTCTATTTTGCAAAACTATTTAAGTTTTTTTCAATCATCAATTTTGAAAATACCTTTTTATTTTAGATGGCAGCTATATTTTTTATTACGTCGTTCTGATTTCAACAATATATCATGTTCATACCTTCAAATAACAATTTCAAGAAAAATGGTAAACCATTTGTATTATTTTTATTTTATACAAAGAGTGCCATGATAAAAACAAGTTATATGTATTTCGCATAACTCAAAAATGATTATATCAGAAAAGAAATTCTCTATCGAAAATTTTGAGAACCACGGTTTATTTTTTTTGTTTAGTTCATTAAAATATATCTGTTGATATAGATACTGTTTATTAATTAAACTAATTCGATGTTATAAAAAGGGTGTATCAGTGAAGATGATTTTTTTTATTATAAGAAATAAAAAAATTTGCGTCATATATTACTTTGTGACATACATAGAAAATAATTAAAAGTCTGATTTACACGCAACAATTATCAATATTTATTTTTTAAATGGGAAGCTAGCATTATTTGGGAAAATTAAAGCGCCATTTATTTGTCTTTTCAATGATGTATCAGTTGTCATACGTGAATATGAAAAAATCGAGAAAATAATAAAATTGAAAAATTTCAAAAATAATTTTTATAATATTCTTGGTGGCTATATGAAATAAGAATATTAGTTAAAACGCGACTGAAAAATCGTTCGTGATAAGCAAATTATCAATTTTAAAAGCGAAAATTTTGGCCTGTGACGTAAATGTCTTCGACAGTGATGAACAAACTGTTAATTGTACTGAGTATTGGTTATTTTCATATTCGTATAGCAAAAATATGTTTATATATAAATTGATATGTATATGAATGAAAAAATTATTATTAGAGTTAATTAAAATTTATTTTTCATAATAAAAACAAGAACTTATATTAATATTTAAACACTGCCAGGCCGCATGCATGTCTTCCTTCCGTAAATTCAAAGAAATGCAGGCGCGCAATTGTCTTTTTAAAATCAAGCAACAATGAAATTCTATTAGAAAATTTATTGCAATATATGAAATGTTAGATACTTAATTTAGAAAAAAAATATATTTTTATATCACTACCCAATAGTTTGACTGCCATGGCAAAAAAAAAGAAAACATCAATGTGACAGATTATTTTGCTTCGATATCATTGTATACTTAAACAGATCAACTCTCACAATAATATTTCTTCATTTCTAATGACAGCTTAACTACTAAACGTATATCAAACACGAAAACATTTTATTGTATCTTATATGATACATATGTTATATTAAACTAAATGTTCACTATTATCTATTCCTAACAAGACAAATATTTGTACATTTTTCAAATTCTTTGTTAAACTGTATATCTCATGTTTTCGCAAACACCCTGTATAATAAAATATTTGTCATTGACATGCACATTCCTCAATCTTCACTTTAACCCAAGATTTAAACGGATTGAATAATTTACCATTAGTAATTTGTAAGCAAATAGTTACAAATGTAACTATTTTACTACATATATAAACTAATTACACGTTTCTCTTACTGAAGTAACTATTTCTACTTACTCGCTGTAAATTCAAAGACTGTGGTGGTTCAGGTGTACTCTGTACTTCTTTTTTCACTTGAACGTCACTAACCAACGATAAATTTACAATATGAACATCGTTTAACCCAATTTGTCCATTTGACGCTGGACATTCTATATTGTTGTTAAGAAAAATTATATTGTGGAATAACTGTAAAAAAATGTTACTAAAACCTGAGTAACTTGTTTATTGTTATTATTTCAATAAGAATTTAAATATATATGCAACAATTGTTTACTTAGCAAACGACAATAGATAATTGTTCATATTAATAAGAAAACATACAAATGAAAGTTAATTTAGGACATCATTTCACATAACCTAAACAAAAACAACTTTCCCTTACTAAAATCTGCTTGTAACTTACATATTTTCCTAATATGTTAATATTTTTTCACCCAACAGAGCTGTATTCTACCAATTGTTGTTTGAAAGTAAAAAACATAGCAATGTTGCAATGGTTTATATATTATTACTATCTAAGATTAACAGCATTGACAAAGGATACTTAATATAAGCATTTTTGTTTGTGGGTCGAAAGCTAATACTTCTCCTTCAATTTCTTGGTTGTAACATGTTTTACAAGCTACTGTACTTCCAATTGAAAAATAATCACTCACTCCAGCCATACTTATTTAACTGGAGATGGTAAAAAACTATTTCGCCCCGTACACTTCGGACTGGCTAGTACAACCGAAACATCTCTGTCATGAAAACATTCTACTGGAATTAGCGCCATCTTTTTTCAAATGGAATACAACTTGTATTCAAAATAAATGAAAATCATCACACACTTATCTTCTGTTTTAATTCATTTATTTAATCATACTTCATATTACAGCATTCTATATATTTTTAAGATATTTTATGTCACAATTATTTGTTTTAAAACAAATTTATACAATCTATAATAGTACAAACTATTTAAAAACGTTCTAATTTAGGAAAAAAACTATTAATAATCACCAACTATTTTTAATCTATCTGTACTGGCACGTGTAGCATTTTAAAAAGATTATTGTCCTAATATATATTTTGCATGACATTAATAATGTATAGAACTGTTAAATAATTGTCATAATTGTTGTTATATTTGATAAAGGAAATACTACGTGACCTAATTTTAGCACACGTAAAATGTTTTGGAAATGCTAGTACAAAACAGGGCCATATTATTTGATGAGGTCCGTTTCTGTGCGCACCAAAACCTTTCCAAATCCAAAGGTAATATTTGCTTCAAATATCAAAATTTATTTGAATATGAAATTTATTAACCAGTATATCCATTTGAATAAAAGTTTCGAACTGTTATCGTATACACATTTTCCAAAATGAAAAATAAAGAAAATGGCAAATCGGTTATTGATCGCTCCACGATGTCATACGGCAAAAAAGCAGTTCTCAAACTTTTTTATGCATTTTTTTAAATAATTAATTTTGAAAATTTAAAGTAAAATAAAAACATTTGTTATAGAAAATATGGAGACAATTAATGATAAGGTAGAAATGTTAAGATCTAATAAAGGGGGTGCAAAAATTATTTATCGAGGGTACATGTACACAATTCATAAAAGGGTACAAGGAAGAATTCGATGGAGATGTTCTCAAAGGACCCTTCATTGTAAAGTAAGTATTAAATATTATTATTACAATTTTTGAACGTTTTAAGTTTGAACGCAATGGAAAACACATTCAGCACACAAAAACGTACAGATAAACTTAACCGATAACCGGATATAAACCGGATATTCGGTTGAGTAACACGCATGCGTTTACGCTGAACAGTTACGCATCGTTATTGTAATCAGTGTTGTTTATTGGTTGGTGATGTTACATTAAAAATGGTGTCTCGCATAAACAAAAGCCCAATATGGGAGTACTTTGATATCGTAGAATCAAATAAAAAATTCGTAATATGTAGATTATGTCACATGACACTTTCTCGCGGAGGTGTAGGCAAATTTGCTAGTACTTCGCCGTTATTGAACCATTTTAAAAAAGTGCATCAACGTGAATACGTAACTCTGCGTTCAAATAATCCCGCCAAAACGGTAGTGAAACTCTACATTCAATTATTTCGTTGTTTTAATTTCTTGTTGTAGGGAAGCATTACAACTGGTTTGGGGCCCCCTTTGATCAATTTGCCCCACAATCATATTCCAGATTTGCATGCCGTAGCTAGAGCTCGGTGCCGTAGCATGCTTATCGAAGCCGAGACTTCAGATATAAAATCTCCTGTGGTTCCTACTTCTGTGGAGCCTACATCTCCTACTCCTTCTCCTACACTAACTACTGGGGTCCTAGGTCCTGCGGAAATTATCCCCATCTTAACTGATCCGCAATCAATGCTCCAAGTTGAACATTCGGGTAAGTCAGTTTAGGTTAATAATAATTTCAATTATTTTAAAATGTTAATATAACAATTTTGGGGATATACCAGCTAAAATATTATACAAATGAAAACTATACATATTTTTTCGCGAAAACATCTTTAAAAACAAACTAATTTAGCGATTAGGGAGACATCTACAACGACCGATTGAATCAACGCGTCGATTTCATTCCGAAATTACGACAAAAGACTCGTGATTTTCATGCGTCCGAATTTTATAATTTTATACCATATATAACATTATATTTGTATCAAAGTCTTATTTAGAGAATATTGTTATGCGATGAATGAATAACAATAGTGTTTTTTGGTTTGGTAACTTTTCAAAACCGGAAATGTGTTTAAAATTCGTGTTGTAGTTCTAAAGTTTGGTTATTCTTCTGTCAGTTGAAAAAGATAGGAGTTATTTGAGTTAGGTAGAGGGAAATGTTTTTGTAAGTATGTATAATTTATACCTATTTTGGAATATTCATGCTTTCTTCTCTTCAATTACTTGTGTGTATTGTTATGTTTACCAAATATTAGTATGTTCGTAGTTGCAATACCAAACAAATGACAGTCTAGTGACGCGATTCACCGATAACTTGATCTCATGTTTTTTCAAAGTTTTGTTTTGTCTTAACTTTTATAATATAACCAATTTCTTTGTATATTATAGCTCGAAAAGTAATAAACAAATCATTTGACATTAACTATTTACTTTTTTTAATTTCAAAATTTATTTTTACGGATCATAAATTATAAAGTGATAATAATCATAAACATATGTTATTGCTAGTGTTATGTTTCATAAATTTGTAATTTCTTATTGTTTGAGTATTTCACCTTGAACATTTTTATAGTAATAACATGTAGTGTTGCCAATAGAAACACGATAAAAACAAAAATTTTTGAAAATATTACATAATTTCCGGAAAATTTTAACATATACTTACATAAATACTTCATATTTCTTACTGTTAGGCATAATAATTATGATTATGAATGCATATTTATTGATTTTTAAATAACAACGCATGCATGTAATGTTGTTGGGATTGTACTAAGCGGAAATGCACTGTTTCACATTTCCTTTTAAGTAAAAATACCCGCATAATTCAAACTCGGTAAAAGTAAAGAACTTACATTACCTGTTGCCATCCAGTTATCCATTAGCCAAGGATATGGAAAATTGGCAAATTCGACACACACCTAGAGGACTACGTTTGATCGACGGAAAGGGGTACACTTACACTAAAGACAGACACGTAGGAAATAAGAGTTACTGGAGGTGCGATTACCGTCCGTGGAAGTGTAAGGCGAGAGCCAGTATTATCGGCAACGTTTCTGGACCGGCGGATTTTGATAAAGGGAATGTCATGTTTAATTTAATGACTCATGGGCATGGGCCTACTTACAAGCGGAAAGTTAAGGAACTTTCCCCTCAGTCCATTGGTAAGGAACGAAATATTTTAGCTGGTATATTTAACCAAAATAAATGTACGAAACTTACACAACTTATTTTATTTATATTTCTTAAATTCTGAGGCCGATTGGAATGGAAGTAGACATAATAGGCTCATTATTTTTATATAAAATCTGAGTATATTACCTCACCTCAGTTGGATCACTTATTTGATCTTTTTGCCACAACTAAGCTGAGATAAATTGAGAAAAGTTGTTCCTCCCCTTGCTAATGCTCATCTCCAAATGTTTGCGTAGTTTTTAATCTCAGCTGAAGAATTGTGTTTTTTTTTTTAATCAACAAAATTATCTGATTATTGAATTTCATATATTGTTATTTTGTTTATAAGTTTTAAATTTATTTATAAACCAATAGTTAAATAAAAAGACATTATAAAAATAACAATGTTTTATATTTAGGAGCAATAATTAAACGAACATGTAAATTAAACGAATAATATTTTCTTACATCTAGTTTGAAGGATAGTACAGATTTTCAGAGATAGTTCTGAAGTTTACCGCAGTTGTCGTTTTTTAACTACTAAAAATCTCAGTTCACCTCACATCACTTTAAACTGAGATGAGATGAGGTGTATAAAAAAGAATGCTACTAATATCTTCCGACTTCTGAGTGTTTTAAAATTTAATAGTTCTGACTTTTACTACAATTGTCAATATTTTTACTTCTCAAAAATCAGAGCTCAGTTCACTTAAATTCAATTCACTTTAAACTGAGATGAGATGAGGCGGGTGTTAAAAAGAATTGTACTCTTTTAGTTAACGGAGGCCTTAGCAAAATTGTAATAAATAAATACCTACACTCTTGTGCAAATTCGTAGTAAAAACGGATAATCTTTTGTTTTGAGTAAATTTATTACTTTAAAATATTTACATTAATTATATTAGAAGTCTTTAGTATATTCTCCTCCTGCCTTTCATTTCAACCCTCTTTGGCTCTGATTCTTTTAGTATTTTAATTTTTTTTTGATATCAGGTATAATGAAACGATGCAATCCATTAATCATTTTTTTTTTGGCTTCTACAATCTGATTTCTTCAGCCTTTTTTAAACAATACCTCGTAATTTCTTCTAATCTGAATCATTTTGAGAATTTGTTGGCCTTAATCAAAAAGAAGGTAACCGATGATAGTACTAATAACAATTTGTAAATATTTTTAAATAATGAATATACTCAAAACCAAACAATTACCCGTTGTGTACCTAATTTGTACAATATAACTGATAAATTCCAATAACTAGTTTTTAACCAATCATGATGCAAAACATTTGAAAATTCAACCAATAGGAATAGTATTATACTAATAAAATTACATTATCCTGATAAATTTCCGCTATTAAGTAAATAAGCAGTTGTTATTGTTTATAACTGTCAGTGTGACAGTTAATTAATAATTCAAAATAATATTAATTGTGTCATTTTGCGTTGTCTTTGGAATTTATCTCATCAAATACCACACAACCACTCTGATTTTCTCATCTAAACTTATTGTTAAGCATTCATTCTTCTTTTGCTGCTAAGCAAATAAAGTTCGTACAAAATAAAAGTTTATTGGCAAAATCAGGAAGTTTGTGATATTACTTCTGAAAATATTTTTAAAATGAATGTACAAAATTATATGTTTGACTATAATTTGCGATTTTAGATACAGACAACGAAGCAGACGAGTCAAATTCGCAAAAATCACTGCTAAAACCGACAGCACTTGTAAGAAAACCAAGTCGATCAAGTACCTCATCCACTACGCCAAAAGCACCGTCTCCAGAATCTGAAATGTGTTTACGATGGAACAGTCACCATCTAAACATGTCCACAGTCATCCCCGCATTGATGGACGATGAGAGATACGTTGATGTCTCTCTCATGGCTGAAGGACAGATGCTAAAATGCCACAAAGTAAGTAACCTCCCTCAAAAACACTTACATGTTCTCAACAAACATTTCGTAGCTCATCTTGTCATCATGCAGTCCATACTTCGACGAAATGTTAAAAAACACAAACTCACAACAACAAACAATAATTTTTCTACGGGATATTAAATTTTGGCAACTAAAAGCATTACTAGATTTTATGTATAAAGGAGAAGTAAATATTGATCAAACAAAATTAGAATCTCTTTTAAAAGCAGCGGAAGATCTGCAAATCAAAGGTCTAGCGGGAAAATCTCCCAAAAAGGATTCAATACCGGATGATCAAGACCCGTTGAATACGACTACTTCTCCGGCAAGGGAAATCAAAGCTGAGAAGGAAAACGAACAGATGGAAGACGATGATGAAGATTATTTACCGTACAACGACATGAAAAGAGGAAAGTATAAGAAAAATCGTAAGAGAAAAATGTCTGCACCTCCCGACCCATCTGTAAGTAAAATACATCGTTTATTTAACTAGTGTTTATATAAATGCACATTTCAACTTTTAAAATAAAAACACATTTTCACTTTAATTACTACATTTATCAAATTTTGTAAACATATTTCATAACTTTATTTTGTTGAAATCAGGGATTCAAACCGTAAGCGCATCGATGTTTAACTTTTTATGAAACCGTTACCGAAAACCGAAACCTATATTTTATTTCTACAAGTATGGAAATTGTACTAAACTGAAAATGTTAACCACAAATTTTATTTATTTTTGTAAAATTCTAGTGTAAATTCATGTATTACAGAATTATCTAGTTATATTTTATAGCGCAATTTTTACACTACAATTTAAAGTTAAAGTAACTATATTTTTACTTAAAGCAACTTACAATTTTAACCGTAACGAAACCAAATCTTATTTGTTTTTTTTTTAAAAACCGTTACCGATAACCGAAACAGAATTTTTATGAGTATAAAAGACGTTAGCCGTAATCGAATCCCACAATTTTTCGGTTTGAGCCCTGTTTGAAATTGTTGTGTGTCTTTATTTTCATCACGAAATGCGTCAAAATGAATTATGAAAGAATAAAAAGTTATCTCATCTCTCCTCATAACTTAAGAAAGTTTATGTACAAGAATCATTTTTATTATTATAGCCACAAAAATGGTTAAAACTAATTTATATCACACATTTTTAACTGTACTAGAAAATAAATATCAAAAATATCAAGAATCGGCTTTTAATAAAAATGTCACTTTCGATTGATTATAGGCAAAATTTAATCAACTCTTCCCGGTATAATATTTAATTTAACTTGTCATAATTTTATGTTAATAATAATAATTTACGAATAAAATGTATTTAGAGGTTTTCAAAAAAACACAGTTTTAAATTTCAAATATGGTGTTACTTTGGGTTGACCAATTGTAGCCAAAATCTAATCAACCTTTTCTAATATAGCAAAACATCTAAATTCAAGTTTTTATAATTTTATGCTTGATAGGAATTCAGTAATAATATATTCATGATTCGTTTGTAAGAACTTTGAAACATGTTTATTTATCAAAATTCGATATGTGTGTCCCTTATCAAAATATTAAATCTTATTTTTATTTTTTAGTCATTAAAACAAGTAAAAATCAACTTAAAAGGAACAAAATCACGTCCAAACATAAAACAGCCAAAATTCTTCAGTCCAGACTATCCAGAATACGATCCAGACCGCTGCGTTTCTCCACCAAAACCAGAATCAGATCCGTTATTCCCAATAGACAACATCAAACTGGAACCAATTGATATCGAAGTCCCGCAAAGTCCAACGTTTTTGGAAATGAATTCACTTATGGACAAATCTCTCTCAGAACCAGAACCCACCACACCGATAAAAGAGAAGAAAATAATCAAAGAATTCAGTATTTCAAAAGATACAAAAGTTGTAAAAGTTTATGGCAAAGCAAAAGAAAAAAGCAGAGAAGAAACCCCAGAAAAAGAAAAGGTAATACCATCAACAAGTAAAGAAATTTTACTTGAAACTCCCGGATTAACGGCAAGCGAACCAACAAAAATAGAAAAAATAACTTTACCAAATAAAGACGTTTTGAACTTAAACAAAAAAGCAATAATTTTAAGCTGTAAAGGACAAGACGTTAAAAAACTAATAAGCGACGACACAAGCATTCAAAAGTTAATAGACGCAGCGAGTTCTAAACAAACTCTATCCGAAAGCGATAAGTCCAAACTCCCTCAAATCAGAGTCCGAAATCTTCCGACGACCGACACAATGTTGAAGAAATTCGCGACGACTCAACTCACCTCCATTTTGAAAAAAGCGGACACTCCGGCTGGTAAACACATAATCTTGAAAAAAGTCGGCGCAAAACCAACAATTCTACGACATTCCCTGCCGGTCAAAACGGAAGAATTCACAACAGAAGTGCAAGAAGACAGCGAAGCCGAAATCGGGGACAAAATGTCACATCTCGCCAAAACCAGACGGGAACTGGTGGACAAAGACGAGAAAATAGAGGAAAGGAAAGAAGAAAGTGTAGATGATAAGCATGAGGAGTCTACTTAATATGTACAAATTATTATTGGGATTTTGTATTATTTTATGAAAATATTGTCGTTTTTATTAGGAACTAAACTTCCAGTAAAAATGTAATCAACAATGTATTAATTTTTAAAATAAAATTTAATGTACCTACATCTACTTCTACTTCGCAACTGCCAACAAGTTTCCCCATTCTGGAGTAACGATAATATTTCCTTCTAGGGAGCCCAAATTAATCATATCACCAGTTTTTGAAATTGGATTTACTGGCACAGACATCACATCCTAAAAGTGTTATTTTAAAACATGAAATAGTACATTATAAAGCAATGTTGAGAAGGCCATCATTATTGACCTAGCGCTAAGATTGTGTCCCGAGGTGCGAAGCAATCGAGGGATACAAGGCGCTGGTCAATAATGGGCTTCTCAACCGAGGTATAGATATTATTTTTTCACTACTAGCATTTAAATATCAATTCTACTTAAAAAATAATTATTTTGTAATAAATGCGCGAATTTTGTGTTTTTAGTGCGTGAGAATGTCACTTTTTGACGAGGCTTGTCGAGTCAAAAAATCAACCTAATGCACTAAAACACTTCTCACACAAAATACAAACAATATTTTTTCTATAACTAATATATTTATTGAAAAAGAACTAAATAAAACTGAAAATCCTCTTTTTCTACGATTGTAGAAAATGTTAACATTTTTATTCTAATAACAATGCATAAAGTGGGCAATTTTTTCACAGTTGTTTTGTCATGGTTTTGGAAAACGTTTTTTCACGGTGATAATAAACATTTGTTAATTAAATTTGTATTTATAAATAAAAAAAATATAATTAACGATGAAAATTAGTTATAGAAAAATTATTGTTTGTATTTTGTGCGCGAAATGTTTTCATTGGGTGAGATGTTAATCGAAGTTCACGCACTTAATAGAAAAATTAATATTTGGATACTATGGAAAAATAACATTTGTTATCGTTTTGATAGTATGTAGTTGATAAATAATGTACCCAGTGCGCGAAATAATGTACATAGTGCGCGAAGTAATGCGCTCAGCTATGGTTACTTAATTCAATGAAAAAAATGCCTTATTTCGCACACTAATATCAATACATAAACATCAACTTTTTTTAAAGGAAGAAAATATTTTGATAATAACAAAGAGTATGACATAAAACTTTGTTTCTTAATATTCACAAAGATGAAGTGGCTGTATTTTTATATATGACGTTTCAGTTTATTAGCCTCACATTTAATTTGTTATTTAATTTATTTAAATTTTGAATCCATAGTTCACAGTTTTCTTGGATGATAGTATTCTAATTAGGAGGCTTGAAATTCTTTAAAAAGAGACAGTTTTCATTATTGACCTAGGACAATAATAATTTATTATTGAACCTGATAAAAAACAATTTCTCATGTCAAATAAAGGTAACTAATGGTGGGTTTCTAGACTAGTAGTGAAAAAATTAAGTTTCTCACCTGTAGAAATCCCGATTCCGGTCCCAGTTCAATATCAAACCGGTTATTTCCTATGACTAATTTCGTTTTTCCTGATTTGTAAATTACTACTTTCCCTAACAATCCTTCATTTACATCCTGAAGCGAACACTTATTCTCGACGTTAGTTTGATTTTCTTCAGTTTTGTCTGCAGATGCAGATTTTTCACTTTCAGGTTTTTCAACTGAAGGTCCAATACCCGGTAAAGTGTCAGGAAATTGAAATAGAAGTAATTTTTCCTGAGACTCGAATACTTTTTTCTCATCCGTACCGTTCTCTTGCTTTATTTCAAATGAAGTTAATATGTTCTCGAGTTTAATTTCTGGTTTCTGCTCAACTGAAATTACATAATTTTTTATAAAAATTAAGTGGGAGGTTTATTAATTTGGTAGTGGAGTGTACATAAAAGTAACAGCCAGATAAAATAAACACATAATACAAATATAATATTGCTATCTCATAAGGGAGTATATTGTCAGCATATAATTTTTCGTTTAAATTTAAAATTATTATTTTATCGACAGGTACATATAATAAGGCAGATATTGTACTCATACCTATTTTGATATTGCAAAATTTTAACGGATGTCCGTCCGGATGTATGTATGTGTACACTTTTGGTAAAAATCGTTTAACAAGAAGTTTTACTTTTTTGTACAATTGAAAATATTGATAATATACACAATCTGTCCAAATTAATAATTAACAAGTTTCTATATTTCACTATTTTACTTATATGTGTATTTACTATAATATTTTAAATATTAATTTTGGAATACACAACTTTCATTTTTTTTTTAATTTATAATTATATACATTAAAAATGACACCTAAGTTAATAAATTTAAGAAATTAATACTAATATATAAACAATATAATAATAATAATAAATAGAAATAGAAAAACCATAATAATGGAACTGTGCTACTTTTACTTTCCTATCTGAATCGTATGATTGTTGAAAATGTCTATAAATTGATATGGAAATTTATGTTTAATATATTTTTATTAAATCGCTATGGGTGTTCCAGCTCTGTTTTATGTAAAATTTGTTAGTTGTTCTTTTTATGCCAAAACCCCAAATATGACGTTTTATTACGATCTATTCAATCGAATTTGTTCGACACGTGCATACATACATCCGGACAGAAAGACCGACAAACATGACGCTTAAAATAGTCAATACGAAAATTCTAATTCGTTTACATTCCTTAAAGCGGAGTAATTATTATACCTCCCTTAATATATATGATGGCCGTTAATATTGATACTCTGTTTTTATTAATAACAATATATTTTAAAAAAAATCCAAGTTTGTGTAGATTAGTAAAAATAGTAATTATTTCAGAAAAAAACATTTATTAACAATTGTAGTAAGAATTTGTGAATACAAACCTGTTTTATTAATGGGAAGATTTATTGGATGTAAATCATTTGCAACTCCAATTTCATCTGGTTCAATATGAACGCATAATAACTCATTCATAATTTTTTCTTCTTCATCCTTATCAACTTTCCATTCCATATTTCTATTAATAGTCGGTTTATCCATAACTTTCGTCGCATCGTAATCTTTATCTTCCCGACTTCTATCCGAAAACCTTTCAGCTCTGCGTTTCAAAGCCTCTGAAATACCTTCAGAGAAAACACCCTGACTTTGTATAACATTACTCATCCTTCCCCTAGGGGCTCCTCTGCCTCTATCGGAGCCCCCTCGAGTTCTAACTCGGCCCCGGCCTCGTGTAAGAGCCGGGGAGGATACATCCGTTCTTTTATTTCGAACCACATTTAAGTTCGGTTTAATAAGTTTAGTTTTAGAGCCACCAAGTTTTAAATCTCGAGGTAATTTCAGAGAAGTCAGTCTTTGGGAGGTACCAGGCTCGATTTTGATGTTAACATCAGGGATTAAGTTTGTGTAACGACTCGTCCCTGGTTCTGTTTTGATTTTAATATTGCCAGGGAGGATATTGTTTAGGCGGTTATTACTTGCCATCCTATAATTTTAAATAGAGTTGTTTATTTACAAATACGTAATGTTGCGAAATTTTCTAACCTTATATGTTAAATATGGATGGTTATTATTTAATTTGTTAGATATATCATACTAGACACAAACTACAATTACATTTAAGAAATTAATGTTAATCACATATTTTTATTGCTTTGCACTCAAAATTAATCACATAAAACAATCACTCGTCCTAACCTACTTCTTTTTCATGTCAGTAACTTGTGAAGTGATCTCTTCTTTCTAATTTGAAACTCTTTACAAAAAACGTTACGTCAAATATTCTATAGTTGTAATTAATAAATAATTCTATGCTTTAAAACTATGAAACAATAGAACTCATATTTTTTATTAATTTAATAAAAACGCAAACAACTTGAAAGTAAAAATCCATAATATATCGGGCCGAAAAATAAGCAACATCCAAAATTTACGCTTTAAAATTATTCAAAAATCCGAAATTTCTTTTAATATTGGTTTTCTATTTACTGTATACCTACTTACTTTTCCTCCTCAACTATTATATTTATACCTATTAAACTTAAACAAAAGTAGAGAAATATAAGGAAAGAAACAACGCAAAAATAAGTTTACCTACAACCGAGCATAAAGTACATACTTTATGCCCTTTTTTGAGTTTGTAAAGAGTTACTTTGCTAGGCAACGTTAACACATTTATCAATAGTTTAATTTACTTTTGAAATTAATTTTTATTAATATTTCGGTTGTAGGAAAAACATTGTATGCAACACGTGTGTAACATATTGTTTTTTATCTCGTGCTTTAATTTCCGTATTCCGCTATGCTTCAAGCACTCGATTAAAAAACACATACTTTACACTCTAGTTGCATAAATAACTATTTTGGTCTTATCTAATTTGTAGCCTCGGCTGCAAATTTCGGATTCGGCCAAAAAAGATCACTTTTACGACCTTGATACACAAATACCTATTATTATAATTAAAAATCAGCACGTATTTCAAAATTCTCATATTTATTTTATGATTTACACAGCCACTGTAGTATAATTCATATTTCTTAATCTATCGGCTATTTTAAATTCAGTTTTCTGTTCGTACCTACAGTAATCATTAATATTATTTTGTAAATAACAATAAATTTAAATCTTACTTCAAAACAGCAATTTCCTGAAAATATCTTTTCAACTTATCATCGCATTTACTGTCTCCCATTATTTTGGCATAAGTTATAATTTGATTCGACGGAATAAAATATATTAACGAAATAATTTTGTATTTTGCACTCATTTTATCTTTTGCATCAAAAATTTTAATTTCAGATAAGTTTTCTAAAAAATATACACATTAATATAAGTTTTAAGTAACAAATGTTTTAAATACCTAATATGCTTTTCATATTATCTTTAAGAATCATATTAAATGACTCATATTTCTGTTTAGCTAAAAGGACAATCATATTAACTGTTTTTTCAGAAATTGCTTTCTGGCAGAGCAAATTTGGTAAAGTGCTTAACCAAGTTTGAAAATGAGGTAATCTGCAAGTATAGTTACAGTTATAAATAGAATATTTAAAGAAAAAATAGAACTTATTACCTGTTGAATTCTTCAATTTTTACAATTTCACACAAAATATTAAACAAATCATTTCTTAAATCATTTGATAATTTATTAGAAGTATATAAATCAATTGTGGAATTTAAAATGTAAATTATTTCATCCTTACAGCAATTCCAGGTCTTTGAAGCAACCAATAAAAGACTTTTTATTACTAAAGGTAAATATTTGTTCTCGTCTTTATTTTCTGGATTGTGTTGTGAAAAAGTATCTATAAAAATTAAAATTACATTTAAACTATTAAAATATATATGTGTGCAACTTACTCTGAACACAAGTTACTATTTTTTCTGCATTTTCTTTCTGCTTTTTATCATTATTTATTCTGGTATTAAATATACAAAACAAATTACAAATCATTAAATTTTCGACGACACAAAATGAGGAATTTGATAATTCATTACTCTTTTCATTTCGCTTTCGCTTTTTAGACATTATTTTTGAATATGGAAAATATGTAATGATGAATTTTGAAAAACCATTTCTGTATTTCGAAGTATAATTATTGACCTAAAAGAACATGATTATTTTTTTGTAATATATTTGATTTAAAACTTACAATTTCATGTTTTCCAGTTTCTTTTGCGTGTGTTTGTAAAAATGTATGAAGTAAATGAAAAATATTTAAAATGCAATTTAAAACGGAAGCTGCTTCTTCAGTTAAAGTTGCATCTAAAAAAATCTTATAGAAAATAAGTTTTAATAATAAATTTATAACATACCTAAATCAGAATCTTCTTTTGCGTTCGGTCCAACTTCAAGCCAAGTTTCAAATAAGAGAGGAACTAGTACATCAATATTTTTTATAATATTACTTTCTTCTTCAACTGAATTATTAGTTCTTATTGTATTATTTAAATTTATAATGCAAGGAGGCAATTTATTTGGATAAACAGGATAATGCATTTGATTTTCATCGAAATTAACTTCGTTTAAATACCTGATACAACAAAATTTAAAATACACAGAACTTTATACAAAATGTTCATTTTAAATGATACATTATTGCTGTTTCGAGAATTAAAAGAGCTACAATATGATTAAATTAGCAAACACTATTTTACAAAACTATTTCAATGAGTATACAATTATTTTTTCTACGATCACTATGGAAAGTGGCACTTTTTCACACTATATAAAACTTGAAAGTTGCATATTTCGCACAATCGTGGATTAAAGTGTGAGAAATCATTTCTCACAGTATCTTCCAACACTGCGCATGTGCAATGTGGGAAATATCATTTCTCACAGTAATTGCCAACACTGCGCATGCGTGAAAGTACTCTTTGTGAGGTTACTTGCGCCAAATTGTTTTTATGTCAAATAGCTTTTGTGCACATATTTTTATTCTGTAACGTTTAGTAATGTAGTCGCAGAAAAAGTATAGTGTGCCACTCGTGCAGAATCACCTATTTCCCACCTTGTGTGATCCCAGCACTCTTATTTCGTCTCGTGCCGAAACTTTCACACCTTGTCAAAAATAATTTATCACTGAATTCAGAAGAAAATTCTCTAACGAATAAACAAATTATAAGGCCTCATTTAAAATAAGAAAGTTGGTCCCTACAGTTTAAGAACCATTGATTGAAAAAAAAATTTACGCACATTAAAATAGTTTAAGTATTATAGTTTTCGAGATAGCAATAGTGCACCAGTTAGAATGAACACCCTATATATGCAAATATAACTTACGTAGTATTTTTATGGATGTTTGTATTTTTATTTTTAATAATCGCATCCAAAATAGCGAACAACCTATTTAAAACTTTAACTCTCCATTTAACTGTAGTTAACTTGCTGTCTAAATTCAAAGTTAAAGTTCGACCGGGTTTTGAATCTGTTCGTAACTTTGAAATTAAATCAAAGAAGTTTTCTAATATTTTATTGGAATGGATTGCAACTAATGACGGGATATGAGTTAAAAGAATGTCTAAGAACAACAAAGAATCTTCCTGAACTGCTGTATCAAGGTGTGTCATAGCGCATCGAAAGTACGAACTTAGAATGTCGAAAAATGGTGCTACTTGGTCGACAGAAACCTCAAAGAAGACGATAATAGTTTTTTATTGTTTCTACCGTATTTTTAACTTACTTGTGTTAGAATCAATGAAAGTAATTTCAAAGACTCTTGTCTCACAGATTTCTCTTTATCTAACACCAAAGGTGATGCACCGTGAATTAATTGACTCAAATTTGGTATTACAATTTCTGTTGGATACACAGAAACTATTTCTTTTAAATCTCTTATAGCGTCAGATTTTACTGTAGTGTTATAGTGTTGTAGACGGCTTAATAGCTCCTAATAAAGTATTAATACCAATGCACATTTATAACAAAATTTCAACTTACTTTTATGTTTAATTTACGTTTACTTAACGGTTCAGCATTATTTGCAGATTTTAGTTGTTCGGGAACAACAATTTGTTTGATTTTAAAGTTAGTGTCAGTTACATTTGTACCTTTAGGTAGATGTTTTGAACCTTTTAGTTTAACTTTAGCCTTTTCTGACTTTAATTTCTTTAAATGTCTGTGTCCTTTACCCATGTCTGGAAGAAAACAAAAATATAACCTCAAAGTTACACGTGTTGTATAGTTTTTAACTTGCAACAAAAAATCTATTAATATTATGTACTTTGATTAGAAATATATTTATATATTTTATGATTAGTATAATTTTTACCTATAAAATATAACAAATTTCTCAAAATAATGTACGATAAGTCTCTTGCATACAGACAGACCAAAAAATTAGACTTTACGGTATTTTTATGTAATTGAACAACATAAAATAACAACAAAACTACTAAACATATACATTAACAGCAAAATATGTGTTTTATTGGAAAAAATTATAATTACATTCGTAGTATTTTTGAAATTAAGACCAAATTAAATGTTGGCATCGGCAAAAAGTTTATTTCGTATAAGAATGAAGTGTGGGGAAGATAGGTTCAGTTTGATCAGGTGTTCTGATTGGATAATAAGTATTATCCAACAAGAAGACAAGATCAAAATGCTCCTACTTTCTCCACACTTAATTCTTATAAAAAATAAACTATTTGTTTATTATCGACAAGTATTACCTGACAATTTTCATATTTTTAAAGTACTTTTGAAATTTAATAATTTGTTTTCTTGTTTTTCCTATAATTTTGTTTATTTATAACTATATTTATTTATAAAATTGTTTTTATGTAACTATAACATCTTGTAATTTACTAACCAAAAAGAAAAGTATATATTTATGATATTTTTTACTTAAAATAAGGTATAAAATTGTATTATCAGTCCACGAACATTCTGTATAATCCCTAAAATTAGTAAAACAAGGATTAATAATGAGGATAAGGTTGTTTTTAACGATTTTCAACAGACAAAAACATTTATTTACATATAATTACAACAGGGAACAATTTGTATGATTAAATTTGGATTCAACCTCTCTACGGTAAAGATCACAATCAATGCGTTGTTCTTAAGATCAATCTCATCAATCCAACCCATACAAAAATATATGTACATCTTTGGCTGAAAGACATACATAACTAGATATATCCGACCATTCACATTTAAGTCTTACGAGATTAACATAAATAAATTCATATAAAAATATGATTTCCATAAAAATTATTGTGCTAATAATCACTAAATACGCACTCGTTCTCTACATAAATAAAATAATCGCAGTCAAAGAAATTTACACGAAAGTGTAAAGCAAATTTCTATCATAAAAATGATGAACGTTATTAATATGTTTTAATACTTTCCCTTCGACCAAATGTCGAGCGTAATTTACCGCTTCGATTCGATCTCTAGCCAGACCAACTTCCAGTAACCAATCTACAAATTTCGTCCCTGGAAATACATTTTTATACACTTTTAGCCTCCATCTAGTATCTTTGGCAATAGCCCTGCGACAGTGGCTTAAATGATGAGTAACAAATTGATCGCAGATATGTTTAGTTTCGGCACTAAGTTCATCCCAAGCGGGTAGAGCTAAGAAATTAGCTCCATACCAAATCTTCCGCCAGTATTTCAATAGAGGAAGAAGTAACTCTTTGGTATCTACTCCGAATATAGCGAAAACTATCAGACTTTGACCAAAATTCAAAGTGGAATCTAAAAAGGCAAGTTCGATGTAAATTCCTGACATTTCGTCCATAATTAAGGTCCACACTGAAATTGCTAACCCCTGAAAACATATTGTTAACATTTTATTTTATGTTTAAAGTAAATGTAACTTACAACGAACATAGAACATAATAACAGAATTAATAGTACGATATGCCTTAACGTTTGCGGATCATGTGAGTCCATATCTTCTTCTAAAGTTTCTACATCACTGTCAGCAGTTTGTTGGTCTTGATATTTTTGTAATATACCTTGACATTGTTCTCTAGATGGTCCTTGGCATCCAAATCTTGTGGGGCATAGGCCACCAGGAGACGGGTTTAATCTACAAGAAATTATTTATTCTGTAACTTAATTTCTACTAAATTACTATTTTGAAGTACTGAAACAAATTAGCTAGATTTTACAGTTGTTCAACTGAGAATGGTACTTTATTTTGAAGCTCTAAACAATTTTTCTATGAAACAGCATATTGTATATTTAGTGCGAAAAGAGATATATTCTCGGACATTGATGGAAATTGCAGGACGAGTTTTAGGCGAGTCCCAACACCAAGAGTCCGGGAAGTCACTTTTCATACATGGTATATGATTGTATTTTCATTTACGGAAAACAATGGACTGCGCATTGTACGGGAATACTTTGTCACCGGCCGGAAAAAATATTCCCGGACTGTTATTTTTTTTTAGCCTAGCAACTACACTAAAATACCGGAATAATGTACTTTCCGTTTGGAAAACATACTGGAACGATATCAATTTTTGTAACATAAATAACATACTGGAACGATATCAATTTTTGTCCGATCGATAAAAAAATACATTTAGAAGGTTAATTGTTTATGTTATTTTAAAAAATAATAATTATTCAGTTTTCTGTAAGTGAGATTTAATTTTTTATAACACAACTTTGGTTTCACAAGTATGAATTTATTAATTTTACTGTTTTAATTCATTGTTTCAACTATGCAATTTTAAGATAGATACATTTCATTCGATACCGGTATTTTAGTATCGATGCCAATCTTCCAATATTTTATTAATACCAGTACATTTAACCCAGTATCGGAAAACGTTAATTTATTTAATGAAATATAAACGTTTCTTTCCATAAAAAATTTTTGAACACGAAACTAACATGTTTATTACTTTTGGTAAAAAGACGTTGGTTTTTCTTGGTGCTTGCAATTAAGAAAAATGAAGCATGATTTTTTTTGTTCAACGTATAAGAATAAAATATTGTTACGTTTTAAAAAAGGAATATATACTTTTTTTTACTTCCTATATTTTACTTTTGATACATTGATACCTTTCTTTCGATCCGAAGGAATCAATAATTTTTATTCAATATTTTTGATACCCAGTGTCACTGGGGTTGAATTTCATAACTTTGGTTCTCATTTGAACTTGTTATGATATCAAATAAATATCATTTACAAAGTGAACTTGCGATTCCATAACAGTAACTATTATTTATGGCTAATACGTAAGAAGACAAATAATACAGATGTAAAAAGGTCTTAAATTCAATTGCTAATGTTTTATAGAATTCCGATTTCGATTTGTAATTGATGCTTAATAAGAGCAATGGTTATTTGTGATTGTTACGAGTTATGGAATCTCACCCCGGTTTTGTTACATTTTTTTTTTTTTGCAAAAATTAATCAATGTAGTTATTAAATATGAAATACAGTAAACCTTCGATTTTTGCAGATCTCAATTTAATCAATTTGAATGCGAACATAAATATTTTAAAATGCTTTAATCAATATTTTTTTGTAATGAAATTAATCGGTTATTTGTAATGAATAATAAAGGTGATTCCATATTCCTTGAGTTGCTGCGCAGAACACAATTTTGAAACAGATCACTTATCAATCGTCTTGTATACATCGAATCCTGTCAAATCTATAATTCTCTTTGTCCTTTTGTACTGTGTTACGTGGTTGTTGTTATAGTTGATTAATATTTTTGTTGCTGTTACTTGATCAGAGTAAATGTTTTTAGGATCTATTTTTTCTATTCGTATCTTAGTTTGCACGTCAAACAGTTCTTGATATATTAAAGTACTTCTACTATTATTATTATTATTATTATTTTATTATAACATACTTTCGCGTAAACAATATAGGGGACAGTAATTTAATAGCGAAAAATAATGTGTTGTACACACCGAATTTTCATATTTTAACGATAACATAAATTATGTAGTATTATTTAATAACTTACACGTCGTCTGGTTGGGGAGTGACTCCTCTCAAAAGTTTTGGGGTTACTGCTGGCCCCATTAAATCTTCTATATCTATCACAGGGCTTTGCAACTCTTCACAACAACCTGTTATAAAACAATCACAAACAATTGTTTTCAATTTAATATAAAGTTATACACACCTTCATTTATCGTAGGAAGATTTCCACATTTATGATTTTTATTATTTACAGAATTAACTTGATTTTCAGGTAAAAGTCGGTCTGTATGACTAGTAATACTTTCAGTATCTGACACTTCAGTATCCGAATTTATACTACTAGAAGGTCTATTAGAAGCTACATCCCTTGCCATATTTAAATACTGAGCGTATCTTTTCCTGTACCTTTGATGTAGAATCAAACAACCAACAGTTACTACAACAAAATATTTGTAACAAATATTAAATGTTACAGACTAAAATTCTTACCGACAAAGCATAAAATTAATAAACAAACAGCTATCAAAGCCTGAGCAATACCGTACTGGAAGTTTGGATTTCTTTTGTCATACGGTAAAACATTTTGTTTGTCAAATAAAATTAAAAATGTTGCGATTATTATTGGGATACCCCATCCCAAAACAATAAAAACTGATTGTAATTTTAAAACGAAACATAAACTACGGCACTGCATGAATAAAAGTCCAATCGCTAAAAATGAAGTCCATAATCTAGAGCTGTAAACTCCGATAGTAAAGATTGCAAATTGTAAGTAGCCTATCCAGTCTTGTCGTTGGCCAAGGGATGACCAAAGTATAACACCAACACAGCTTAAAAACTAATCAAACAATCAATACAATGTTACAAATTCTTAAATAATTCTATTACCTGTGAAATAACAAGGAAACTCGTAATTTTATGAGGAACTCTTTTAATTTTCTTAGTTATAGAAAATGTAATAATGATCCAAACACAAGCGACTATTCCTGCCACGCTAACATCAAATGCGAAGTTGTCTAATTCCACAATATAATCGCTTGGATTTAATTTTGTTAATGTTATCATTTTTGCCGACACAAACATAAGTGGCGCGCTTAAAAATGTACAGGCTACCATTGCAGATGCAATCTACAAAATATTTATTTTTAATTTTCTAATAATGGTACATATAAACAAATATACAGTAGAATTTCACTGACGTTAAAATGCATAATGTTAATATCTCGGTAAAATGAACATGGCTATATTTTCAATTGCATACGAATTTTATGCTTTTGGCAAATAATAAATTATTATTAAAGAAATTATAATTATAATAATATAAAAATAAAGGTTTAGTTTTATCCGACAAAGTCAAACTTCTAGAATACAACAAAAATATTTGGTGTAATTCATATCAAATATTTTAAAGAGTATAAGAAAACTTATTTTTGCTGAATGTATGTGCCAAAATATATAAACAAAAATAAAAATATACGAGACTTATTGAAATCACACCGATGTTGATATTTCGAAATTTTAACGGATGTTTATAAATGCAGTACTTTTCAGTACATTTTGACTATTTTTAACAAAATATCTGTTGATTCGTCTGTCTGTATGTATGTGTAAAAGTGTACAGCACATTCGATTGAAAATATTTTTATAAATCTTCTTATTTAAGCTTCTGAAATCATTTGCACAAGTTGATCAACTTCAGGCAAAAATCAATCAACTTGAAGTGATATTATAATCTTATTTTTAAATTTTTTCGAATATTTCCTAATATTTTTTGAAAAAATATTTGAGGAAAGTTGCTGTAATATAGCAAGTAAAATTGATATGAGTGGCATAAGTAAATCAACTTTGGCAAAAATCGGTGAACTAAAATTTAAGTTTAATTTTGTTATTTTTAGGATTTTATAATGCTGGCATATTTCTTAATAAATCAGTCTTTCGAAGAAGTATTTGAAAAAGTAGTTTCAAAATAGCAAGTTATTATGATATCAGTGGCATAACTTTTGGGAAAATAAAAGTGATAGCTTAATTTTTCGATTTTTCTTAATAAATATTTTTTTAAAGAAAAATTTGAAGACAATTTCTACAAAGTAACAATTACAAATTTATGTTTTGAAAAAAAGTAAACAATGCTATGATGTGAATAGTTTCAGATTTTTTGTAATCACGATTTCGAAATTCTACTGTCGATATGTATGTATGTAAAAAATCACTTACCAAGTCAATGTCAATACTGTACTGAGTGGCAAATACAAAAACAGTTGGTGCAGCTGGAAATGTACCATACAGAAAGCCGTATGTGCTCAAATCTACTGTTTCGTTAATACTATTGCCGGGGTGAATCAAACTTACTACTTCTCGAGTTACTAGCGGTAATACTAATCTAAATAAGAATAAATCATTAAAAAGAATATTAAAGTTACATGAACTCTTACAATTTAACCATGATAATAATTCCTGGTATAATCAAAGTAGCACCTCTCAGGGTATGAATTTTACCAACCATTCGCAAACCAAGTAAAAACAAAGCTGTCGCAGAAAAAGCTGAACCTAATACCTAAAATATTCACTATTAAAATTTACTAAGTATAAATATAACTACTCTTACTTTTAAAATTCCGGATAAATATGTTGGAATATGATGGCTAAATATTAAATTTCCAACAATTCCCAATATAGTCATAAGTATAATTGGATTTAAAATAATTCCTTTAGCTACAGATCCAACTAATTTTAACTTTTCTCTATGATTAGACCTAGTTGATTCGCTAAAATCGTTGATTAAGACCCCATTTATTTCATTTTGTTCCTTTCGTTTACCAATTTCTAATAAAACGAAAGCTATAGGATTTAAAATTGCTAAAGAAATTGGGGCCATTAGATATAAATACGACGCATAATCTGGATGTGTCTTTTTGTACAGAGCCACAACTAAAATACAAGAATTAAAAACTTACTTTAAAGTTATAACAATTTAAATACCTATTGGATAACCAATGGCAAAGTCGTTACTTTGTGTGCAAAATATACCAAATATGCCAGCTCGACCTAAATTTACAGGTCGTCCTACTAATAAAGTGATGATTATGACAGAGAAAAAGACGATAGCTTTTGCAATTAAAATGGAAAGTAGGAACATCCAATTTACTGAACTTAAATCAAGTTCAGCTAAAGACATGAAGATTAAAGATGGTAAAGAAAATGTACCAACGAATGTATTTATTCCTTTAGCTTCAGTCTCAGAAATTAAATTCAGTCGGCCAGCAAAATATCTACAAATTTATTACGTATTAAATATATACAGATCAAATAATTTAAAATTAATTAAAACAAATCTAATTTATAATTCATATTATGAATAAAACAATTGAAACTATTTTTTCAATTATTTTTAGCTTTTGATACAAGAAATAAACAATAATAAACATAAAACATAATGAAAATATTTATATTTTTATTAAAACTGTACATTCACATTCTGTTTGTGTTTGAGTTAATTTTACTTACCCGCAAATTATTATTGCAAAACATTCTGTCAGGGCAGGATATAAATTTTCCATAGCTGTCCCATTAGTATCCATTGTGTAATTCATGTTTAGGCCTAAAATAATTTGTAAATAAGCACAAACAGCGAATTTCAATCTATTTTGACGTACCTTTCAGATAAACTTCTTCGCGTATTGATCCAAAATATTGGTATTCAAAGAATTTTCATCCCACACATGTCACTCATATTGGTTTAAATAAATTAATTTAATATATTAAATAAATATAATCTTTAGAATAATTCTATATGTAATTCTTTGGCTTATGTCAATGACTATGACATTTAATTAACCTATATTTAATAGGTTTTTTACTCAACAATAGAGTTGATGAAGTTTAATAGTCACATGATATTTAAGGAACAAATATTACCTGTTCCAAATAACGATCATATTTATCATGATAACACAATAAACAAGCACATATGTCAAACGTTTTGCCACTTGAAATAAAATTTGTTGGTTAATTATTCATGGTTGTAAAGCCAGTGACGCCACTGACGTTTCACTACCGATTTCCGAAAAAAAACTTAAAATATCGATTTGTTTTTCACAACGCAAAAACAACTTTTCCGGGTTGTACTTTTAGATGAAAATAAGTTTATATTGTTAAATAAACATATTTATCGTTCTGTTGGTAAATAAAGCTATTATTTAACTTATTTACTTTTAAGTCACGGAAAGTTAATAAACAATGCACAGTTTTATTCCATAAAGATATTACTTTTTAAAATTCTTGGAATGTAGACGACATTCTACTTTCACAAAAATGTACAGTACGTAAAAAAGTATTTATGCAGAAAATTGAATGTTCTTTATTTAATTAGTTATTATAAATCATAAGATCTCAAAATATTATATTTGCTCTTATCAAAAAATATTATATTATCAAATCTCATTCGGCTTAGTAAGTTTTAGGAAATTACAAACGATTTTACAGTCCTTTATCCTTTAAATTAAACTATGGAGCATGTTTCTTATTGTTTGATAAGTAACTTATTTGCCAGACTATTAGACTATTACATTGATGATTTCATGACGTTCTCTTTCATTAAAACTTTCGGAAGGCCTGATCTTTTTTAATTTTCGGTTGTTTTCGTTTCTTCTATGGTAAAAGTACTTATGAAAACTGAAAATACACTTTTCTATGACCACTATGCAAACTCGAACTTTCTCATCTACCATGCAGAAAGCCGTATGTGCTCAAATCTACTGTTTCATTAATACTATTGCCGGGGTGAATCAAACTTACTACTTCTCGAGTTACTAGCGGTAATACTAATCTAAATAAGAATTAAACATTAAACAGAATATTAAAGTTACATGAACTCTTACAATTTAACCATGATAATAATTCCTGGTATAATCAAAGTAGCACCTCGCAGGGTATGAATTTTACCAACCATTCGCAAACCAAGTAAAAACAAAGCTGTCGCAGAAAAAGCACTATGCAAACTTGAACTTTCTCATCTATATAAAACTTCAAAGTTGCGTATTTGAAAAATAATTTCTTACAGTACTTGCAAACACTGCGCATATGCAGTGTGAGAATTATCATTTCTCACAATAGTTGCTGCGTCTGCGCGTCTAATATCTACGCCATATTGTTCTTGACTAGAGCGTCAAGTATTCCTATTCATGGATATAGTATTCAGTTTTATTAATTATCATACAAAAATTCTGCTTTACATTAAAATTAATGTCATAAAATGTGGCTGTAGAAAAATAATAGTGTGCCATTCGTGTAGAATCATATATTTTCTACCTTGTACGATTTCAGCACTCGACTTCGTCTCGTGCCGAAACTTTCACATCTCGTGGAAGATATATTATTTTGAGAATCAAATTTTCGTTTTTGATAAATGTTTATTCAAAATATAATAGTATATTGCTTTTATTTTAAATATTTTTTTCCTTCTACTCTAAAACAAATATTTTGAAAGCATTTGTTTCAGCTTCGCTCAAGCTACAACTTACGTTTTCGTACAACAAATCTATACGTTCAACACTTGTTATACTAAAATCTATTGTATTCATATACATAGTTATAATAAAACTTATGTTTTGATTAAGATATGTGAACTACTTTTCTTGTAGCGTTTTAACAATTAATAAAAAGAGTAAAAAGTATTTTACTGTATTATTTTTTTGAATAAATTTTAAGGCTTTGAGAAATATGCAGTTTTTCTTTAAAATAGTTTAGATTTAGGAATTTAGGGGTAGGATTAAGAAATAATCAATTTTGTCCTTAAATATTTATTTAGTACGTAGACATTTAACACTAATTGTCTTTTGCTGCTCTAAATACTATTTAATATTTAACAAAAATAATCAACAATGCTACTAACAGCAATAAAATTTAACATCTTAAACTTCAAATAAACGGAATGATATGTTAATATTATTTGATCGATTAGGAACAAAAATAAAGTCTTTGGTAGTTTATTAATAATAAAATTAAGCAGAAGGAGTAGGTGACATTTGGCTACTTGCGTAAATTAACTGAGAACATACAAGTTCAAAAAATTGTAACATTATGTCTTGATTAATTTTTGGACTCTGCAGGGAAGATATTAAGAATTTCAAGCCTGTTTTAATATCGTCGTGGCCGAACATTTCTTTTATATAACCTGAAATTAAATTACAATAAAGCATTCTTATATGTTTTATGTTATTTAAACTTACAAGGAAATGTTTTTTCGATAATAGTAACCATTTTGTCTAAGTTCATAGCCGTAACGTTATCATTGTCGTTTTTTGGTAACGGTCCAATGATTTTATTAATGAAACGAATTATTTTCTCTGAGTGTTGACTCAGTTTCTTTTCTGATTTGCACCCAATCAGAATAAGAATTGCTTTCATGACCGGTTCCTGATTTAGTGCACATTTTGTATCTTGAAAGCATTCGCAAATAACGTCAAATAGTGCTTTTGTGATTGGAATTGAATTATCTAAATCATCTAACTCATCTGTAATATTATAAATGTAAAGAATGTAAAAATTCGTGGAAGGGTAATACCTTCATAGATTTGATTCTCCCACTGGATTTTACCGACTTGCGAGTTTACTGATTCTGTGAGTAAATCTAAAGAGTCCATTGCTTCATATGCTGTATCTACAGTGCAATAATCTCGCCTTTCTACTAGTAAACTATTTAGAAGTGATGGCAAATCGGTTTCCTGTAATTTATTTTTAATATTTGCTAACTATATACATTTATAAACGTACCGATGTTTCGTTCTCAACAAAAATCCATTCTTGGTTGTTTTTATTTTGTTCGGAAGCATTTCCAGGGAGAGCTGTTTTGAAAGTGTTAAACATTCCTGTAACAGTTCTTGCAAATCTTTGCATTCCTCCATCTATTTTTGTAATGTCTGTTATTTGTGGTTCTGTTGGGGTAGGGCAGGATTTGTCGTCGATTGGCCTAAAACTTTATTTTCTCAAACATTTCTTCCCATTTATTTTATCTCCTGACATATAAAAAAGGAAGGTATTATTTTAGTTCTCAAGGGAGATAGTTTTCGTTATATGAGCGCCTTTACAAGCCTGTAGATCTTTAAGTGTGAGTTTTTTCATGCCCGTTAACTTTATTACAATTTAAAATAAGTTCATTTAAAACTTTTAGAAATATTACAATCATCTAATGTGTTGTTCCATAGTACAGAAATTTGATACAAGTTACTGTATTCTGTGTCATTTTTTTATGTTGTTCGCCGATACGAATTAAATTCAAATTTCAAAGTAGAAAGGATTCCTGATTTATTAATGGATGCTTAAAAGACTGGATTACGCAGAGTAAAATTTATAATTTTATGAAATTACCATTTTGACTTCGTATTGTGTATTGGATTTATTTTTTGATTTGGTTGAATTTGAAATGGAAGGACGAATTATTTCATAGGCTAAAAAAAGTGGAAAAAGCACTGCTTTTAAAGTTTAACGACTTAATTTCTTTCAACTACAAATAGAGCATAAGATTCATTTCTGTCCGTCAAATATGAAATCCGAAAAATTAAGGAAAATTTGATAACGATATGTGCCAATTTTTGCAAAATTATAAACAATAAATCGGTTTTTCTTAAAAATTGGAAGTCTGGTGATGAATAAAAACTTTAAAAATATACTACTTTACTAGTGCGAGAAGTAAGGACTTCTTCCAAGAGTAAAGAACAATATTTTTTCTTACAAGTACGGCAGCTTAATAATAATAAAAAATATAAATAATACTCAAAACTTGAGGGGTTAAACAAATATGTTAAAATTGTCACGCATTGCGGCGTTAACTTCACTTCCGAGGATTTTACTTCTCCTATAGTTGGAGAAGCACACACTTCTGCAACCAAAAACAGTGGGAGAAGGTAGGCCCTTTTACCATACTCGTAATAAAAAAATTGTATTTGTTAAAACCAAAACTAAAAAATATTTCAATTGACTTGTAAACGAATGTAAAATACTATTACTTTTATTTCATTATAGTTACTGTTTTGCTTACGTAGTACAAACTTAATCATCAAGTTTTCTCGATCTTTAGAGTAATGTATAAGTGAAATTCTTGTAAAACTCTTCTTAAAACACACTTTTTACTTACATAGGACTAACAGCAGGGGTATTAAGACTAGATTCAGAGGATTTTTGCTGTAAAAGAGATCTTAACTTTGAAATAGTTGAAGCGAGATCAGCAGTTTCTTCATATTCCGGAGAATCGGTTAAAAACAGATTTTCTTCAATCACACCAATTTCTGGGACTGGTTCAATAGGTCCGGTATCTGAATCAAAAGTTCCGGGAGATTTTTCTAACAACATTTGATTTTCGTATCCATTTGGTGATTCTTCTTTAGCTATGGGATTAATCCAAACACTTTCACTGTCTTCTTTTGGTTTTATTTTTTCTTCAGTTGTACTAGTGACGTGTCCCAGTTTGACTAATTTGGGAGCGTTCTTTGGACTTTGTTTTACCGGTTCTTGTGGTATTTGTTTAGTTTGTTTCTGAACCACTTCATTTACATCTTGAAGACCTGTTAATCGTAAACCTTTCCGAAGACCAGCCATTCCAAAATCGAATATTCCTTCCACAACTCCTACAGCTTCATCCTAAATGTATTTTTAGATATTTCAAGGCTGATTTATAAAAGACATAAAACGCAGAACATAATTTAGCACAGAAATCATACACAAAATACAGAGAACAAAACATATATTGCACAGTTTAGGAATTGACCAATGTTCATTTCCTGGATCTGTGTTTTATATGTTCGTATATATTCGGCGCGATTCGGTATACTTCGTATTACTACAAATAAATTCTACTAGGTGGATACGAAAAACGTGTTTCTGTTCAATGTATAATGTTTTATTTGAGGGAGAAAATGGAGAACGTATAATTAATCATTTTATTAGAAAAAATCTGCCAGTTTTATACAAGAGAAGGATGATTATAAAAACAGAATGAAACAGCAGACCATGACCCGCTAATTATGTTGCCACGTAAAACATGTAATCAGTCAGTAGATTTCGGAAAACATGCACTAAATCGTTGATTGAAAAATATATAGATAGGCAAGCCTGCATGTTTCTGCGTACCGCTGTTTTGGAATCAGATTCGATAGAGCCAACTCGTCCATAATTCCATTAACTACTTTACGGAATTAAACAGACAAAAATATCAGATAAATAAAGATGTTTTACATATTTACTGAATTTTTTGGTATCTATTAAAATGGTTCTTTCAATAATTCATTGGTATATTTTAAAATAGAACTAATATGTATTATTAATTATTTGACGTTTGCTCTTTTTTATAATATTTGACAGTCTTAGAAATTATAATTTAAAATTAACAGATATTAAAAATTCGCCAAATATGCTTTTATTTATTTTGCATGTATTGCATGTATTATTCAATTTTCCTAAAAATAAGCAAGCATGCATAACTTGTATTTTGCATCATTTCCGAACTCTATACAACTCTGTGGTTGGTTAAAATACAAACGAAGTTAACACACGGAAAATTTTAATTACAAAAAGTAGAGAAGAAAAAAAATAGCTTTGTATTAAATTTTTGATATATATTGTCACAATGAGTGATAACTGTTAGAGTTTTCATAAAAATGAGCGAAGGAAATCTAGTGCAAGTGGTAACTCCTCAATCATTTAATTGCACGTCAATCTAAATTTCGTGTAAGTGCAACTAGCTTGGTTCGACGCGACATCTACTCTTATCTTAACGTGAACAGAGTATAGTCTGTATGTCCGAGGCCTGTTTTTTGTGCTTTGAATGTCATTTATAATACCCCAAAAAAATCTATATTTTCTATTCTAAACTAAACAATGCAAAAGTATGTTCTGTGTCAGTTATAAATCCAGCTTTATTCTTATACCATGTTATGTTAATTGTTACCTGTAGATCGCCAATTTTATGAATAGCTTTCTCAGTAGCGTTGGACATTCGAACAACATTATTAACCGTACTTTGCTGCAACTCCCGCATGTTGTGCAGAGTTGTAGCTGTGACATTTCCGGCTAAAAAATATGGTTTTAGGTCTATGGAGAAGACAGAAAGTAAAAAACTTAGCGAAACTAAAGCATGAGGTTAATTCTACAGGCTGACTACGATGTTAGCCTACCCTACCTATGGGCTTAATGGTATTAGTAACAAAAGCTGTAGCTGAAGTCGTGCTGGGCCGTAAGCAATGAGCTATACTGGGAGGCGAAGCTTGTTTCACTTCCTTACGTTTATTACTTTTTAGTTTAGGGGAGATTTCTGTCGCTTCTTTTACGTCCGAATCTTTGCTGTCTCTCATCCAGGTTTCGTCCCAGGGACCACTTGGTTTTTCCATCTCCTCATGCAGGTCTAATTAAAAAAAGTCCTTTTATTTTACATTTACACTTTTTAAAAATGAGTTGAATATAGGACATGAAACCGAAATAATGCACTTAACGGTTAACCGATATTAAGAACTAGAATTATATTTTATTTATTTATTTTATATTTAACTTCTAATACGATATCGTTAAATAAAAATTGAACATATCATTTTAATTCTTGTCTTTTCCGTGTTTAAATTTAAGTTTACATTTATTTACAACAATATGAATAATATATTTTATAAATTACATCTCCTAAAGAAGACCTACGTGGGGTCGAAACTGTCGAGCTTGAAAAATGACGTTGGTTGATTTCTAAAACCATCGTCTGTTTGATATTAACAACATTGTAATAATATCGATTTTTCGGAACAGAAAGACGGTTAAAATCAGTTCATTTATAAGTGAAAAATGCAAAAATGTAATTAACAAAAAATAAGAGGTTTTTTTTAAACTGTGATGTCTGACTATCTGTCAATCTGGATGTATGTGTACACCTGTAGAGCAAATTCAGCTGAACGTATTTTAATAGATTTTTATATTTAAATTTCTAACATCATGGCTCTAGTTGATCAACTTTTGGTAAAATTTTTGTCATTTTTAGATTTGCAGATCAAGTTACACTAAAAAAATATAGTAATTTTAATTTGTTTTAAATTTATACTTTTCACTTTCACTGTAATTTCAAATAAGAGTAAAACTAAACTACAACGTTAAACATTTGTTCATTTATATCTTAATTCCTTGGCTACTGTTATTTTGGGCTGATTTATGACATTTTCACACCTAATTTCTGAGCTTACAAGGCACGTAAAATTAATTTTGCTTATTGATTCAGATGCAGAATTTTATGCTCTACAACTGTTATTTGAATCTTTTTTACGTAAAATAATTAGGAAAACATGAATTATAAAAATATTATTTTACATGTTAAATCCCTACGTTCGGGATTTTAAATTATATAAAAAATAAAGGTCTTGTTCACTAAAACCAGTTTTATTAACGTTCGCGTTTTACATTCAAAATATCGGTTTTGTTAACCGGTTTCATGTCCTAGTAGAATATGTACTATATGAGTTCTATTTTAGTGCTTTTTGCTTATATTTAATAGTGCAAGTCTGCAACTATTACAACACACCTAATTTTTTGTACATACGCACGTTTTAAAGTTTCTAGAAATGTTTTAATTGGATGTCTGTCTGTAGATCTGTGTGCCTGTTTTTCTGTAAACACATGTAGCTCAAAAATAAATGGTACTATAATTGTTTTGCACTTTGCGATTACTTTCAAAGTTGTAGTGTGGTTAAGAAAAATCTGTTAGAATTTTGATATTTAGTCATACCTGCATTATATCCCCATAATCGTCTTCCAGAAAATCCTTGCAATCCAGAACTATCCAGAGCATCTAAAGCAAGTAAATCTTGTCCTAAAGAAACATTTGCCAATTCATTTTCGTCCCATTTTCCAGCAGATTTTGCTGAATGTATTTTCACTGGTTCACTTCTCCTTGGTGTAAACTGTGCCTTATCAGCTGAATCCGTAACGGACTTTTCTGGAGACTACATTAAAATGTTTACTTTTTCTATACCGGGTGTTTCGCAAATAGCCGGCATCGGGAATATTAAAATAAACGAAATATTCTCGATGTCGGCCAAACACCCTGTATAAACATTCTTTGTAACTTACTTTTTCTGTTGGTTTTTCTGGAGACGATTTTTCGGCGCGTTGTAAAACAGTTGCAGTTTGCTGCGCAATCATTTTAGTAAGAGCTTGTTCTATTACAGATTCTGAATCTGTTTTTATTACTGACTTAGAACCATTTTGTTCTTTTTCATCTTTATTTTCAATACTATGATTTGTTAATTGAGCGATGGTGACATCTTTTTTGGGAGAAAGCTGCGGAGTTGAACTTAAACTTTTTTGAATCTCAGTTTCATCAATTATACCATTTTCTACTGCCTTATTTTCATTTTTAGTCAACTTGTCAGATAAATCAACATCAGATAAACTAATGTATAGATATTTATCTAAATTTAAGTTTTCAATTTCTGATTTAGAAGCTGATTGATATACAATTTTATAATTTAACCAACCCGGTTGAGATACGTAAAATATCAAATAACTGGTTAATCGTTTAGATAAGACAGAAACTAATAAACGACAAGGTAAAGACGTCCATAGTTCCCAAGAAATGAATTCGCGTAAAACATTAGCAGTTAATCGGTGAGTAAAATGTTCTAAAGCTGCTTCAGATTTGTTTCCAACGTGAGAATACCTATATACAGATTCAATACTGCCTCCATTCTTATTCACTCTTTTAATGGCTTTTCTGTACTCTTTTAAATGTTTTAAAAGAATTACCAAAGCACCACAAACTAATTTAGAACTATCAATTTGAACAGAAACTTGTAATACTCTTCGAATAACACCTTCCAACAATATTTTTGATTCAGCTGGAAACGTTTCTTCGTTACTTATAAAATTATACCATCTTGAAATAAACTTTTGTTCAATATCATGTACGAGAAGTTCTATGCGCTCATCAATAGATTTTCCCTTTTTCTCTGGAATTTCTGTTTGTGGTTTGAATACAGAAGTATCCACAAATTCTTTTTGCGTAACTTCAGGCGTAGTACTTCCATTTTCTGCAGCTTTATTCACTGGTTTAGTATCAACAGATGTAAATAACTTAGAATATATAAACGTATATATCTTTTGAACAGTTTTGTACGATTGAAACGACTCTATATTATAATCAAATGGAGTATTTTGTTGAAGAAGCTTTTGAATGTTCACACAGGTGATCCATATTGTAAAAACAATCACACATAAAATGTACAATAATAACCAAAGCCCATGTATGGGCAAGAAATAGAATTTGTAATCCGCAAGAACAATTGAAATTAACACCACTAGCGAAAACAGAAATAAACGTTCACACCAACTGTTCATAAACGACATTATTATTTGTTTATAAAAATCATTGCTGTTGTTGAGATTGATACACACTTTTGACAGAACAATCAACAAGTAGGGTTATCTTTAAACCAGTGACCCTCAAAATCAATGGACGGAAAAACAAATGATTGCAAAACAAACTATGCTTTTAATACAAATAATTGTAATATAATGTATTTATATAGTGCAATTCCTTTTAATTCTAATTGAAATTTTTACAAGATAAAAGTATTTTAGTTTTAAATAGTAGAGATATATTTTTTCCAGTGATCCTCAAAATAGTACAATGGACGGAAAAAACAAATGACTACAAAACGACATATTTATGCTTTTAACCTAAATATTTATTGTAATATAACTATGTATATGGTGCCTTTTCTTGTAATTGTAATTGAAAATCTTTACAAAATACAAGTTTTTTTTTGCTTTAAATAGTAGGATTCTTTATTCCAGTGACCCTCAAAATAGTGCAATGGACGAAAAACAAATGACTACCAATAAAACTATGGTTTTAACGTTTTAACCTAAATATTTATTGTAATATAACTCTTTGTATGGTACCTTTTTTTAATTCTAATTAAAAATCTTTACAAAATACGTTTTAGCTTTAATCAGCAGAATCCTTTATTCCAGTGACCCTCAAAATAGTGCAATGGACGAAAAAACAAATGGCTACAAATAGAGCTATGCTTTTATTCTAAATATTTATTGTAATATAACTATGTACATGGTGCATTTCTTTTATTTCTAATTAAAGAACTTTACAAGATACAAGTTTATTTGCTTTAAATAGACAGTGAAAGTGATTTCGCTCAAATCGAGCGGGAATTACAAAACCTGCAATATAATTTCCTGCTTGAGATTGTGGTTGTAGGGAAGAAACCATAATCGCGCAATTTAAATAACTGTCATACGTGTTACTTATGTGTTATTTGTAATATAATCATATATTTCCATTAGTATAATAATTAATTGTGTATTCATACTAAAATATGTTTATAATTTAATAGTGGACATATTTAAGAGATGATCAGTTCGATTTCAAGATATCTGCGAATAGTTTATATTTTTTGTTTTATTTATTTATAAATAAAATTTAAATGAAAAAGTCCTTTAAGATTTTTTTAAAAAGAATACATTTTTAGATTTCTACCATTATCTATAACAATAAAATAATCAACTTCCTCAATTTTCATTCTTTTTGTATACAAAAGAAGCTCTGCAACATTTTAAAATTATAAGAATAAATTAATTTAAGAGATAAAAACACTTAAATATCTATAGTATGCAAGTGCATTAAATTAGTATATTAAGGTAAAATAGATTTTATACAGATGTATATAGCGAAACAAAGTACATAACATATAACAATTATTTAAATTGAGCAATTACGTGGTTTATTCATCACAACCTATTTTAGGTTTTATAATTCCCGCTAGATTTGGACGTCACGTTTTCAGGGCCTATAGTAAGGTTATCTTTACTTCAGTTAAAATAGTGCAATGTACGGAAAAAACAAATGATTACAAAGCAAATTATGCTTTTAACCTAAATATTTATTGTAATATAACTATGTATATGGCGGCTTTTCTTTTAATTCTAATTGATAATCTTTACAAAATACAAGTTTTTTAGCTTTAAATAGTTTAATGCGTGTTTTAAACTGCCCTGCCATAAAAGTTTGCACTGCCATTTTTTGTAGATCAATTACAGTATCTTTTGAATAATAATTACCCTAAAATATTTATTATTTAACAAGTTTTTTATTGTTTCATATAACTTCATATAACTTACAGGAGGTATAGGGCATTTTTTTGGTACCATTCCAATTTTTTCTTCAATTTCAAACCATAAATTACCAACAACAGCATTTAAAGCAAGACAAACATTACGTTCTTTCAATGAAAAAGCATTCTTCATCCAACCACCGGCTCCCCATCTTTCACTAGTCACTAACACCTAAAATATATAAATAAATGAAATAATAAAAAATATATACATCTTGTTTATTACAGAAACAGAACTATCACATGCAAATGGCAATGATGCATTCACATCTATCACTTGAATAGTACGATTCACTTTATGAATTCGAAATATCATTTTTAGTGGTAAATCTTTATTAATATATTCTGGGCAATCTCGAATCCATTGAAAAATTATTTCTGTCGGCCCATTTATCTAAAAGTTACATTTCAAAAATAATGTAATATAAAAAATAAAATACATACGAAAATACTTCCAAAACCAAAATTACAAAAAAATATTACAAAAAGAAGTGTAGATATAGTGCTCATATTTTTGTAAAATAATGTGACGTATTAAATGTTGTTTTATTATATTAAAAACATTTAAATCGTAATAGATTTTATCGTAAAAATGTTTTGAAGCACTATTTAAATTTTATTACATGTTTTTATAGATAAATATGTTGATATGATTCATATTTAATTATTATTTATATGTTTCATACACCATTTAATATTCAAAGAACACAATACACATTCATAAAAATTAAATTCAATGGGGTTCTTAAAATTAAATTTTATTTAACTGAAAAATATGTCCTGGTAAGGGGGACAACAATTTTCACATTTTCAGTGTCTTCGCCAGTTACGAACAAACTATTAGTTGTACAGGGTATTGGTTATTTTTATGTATGTATATATATGAATGAAAAAATTATTATGTATAAATAATACTTATTTGTTTATCAAGGGACTAAAGTATAATTTTTTATTACGCATATGGAATGGGGGTTTCCAAGACAACGCCTTTTTAAAATATATATTCTGCATATCAATTTTGATCGTTAGTATATTGTAATAAAACTAAAATAATATATAATTGTTGAATACTTTATTTAAAAATTGAAATTAAAGTTTTATTTAAATGACCTTGTGACGTCATTCCCCTGATCAGTGTTGCCAACTATAAGTACATAAGTTTTAATTTCACCGGTTCACAACACTGCCTCCGATAGCTAGCTTCATGTGATAAAATGACAGTGCAAGCTCGATTTCATTTAATTTTAAAATATATGAGAACACACACACGTGGTAACTGGTAAATGCATCTATCGAAAGCATGAATCACGAAAGCAGGTTATGTTTATATTCAATGCTTGAATTTACGCGGTACTCGTAGCCTAACTTCACTTCAGATTTTTAGCTACTTATAGTTCTATCTCATAGCGCACATGGACTATCTTTTTCTAGTCAGGGGAATGACGTCAAACCCATTGTCCGTAAACTTTATTAATTTTTTTCTCGGATACTATCAACTTTTTGGAAAAATAAAAAAATATGGGTCCAATATTTTGTTTTAAAGTTTATCATATAAAAAAATCAAAAAATCTTGGAAACCCCCATTAATTCTACGAGGCGATAGCCGAGGAGAATAAACCATGTGAGTAATAAAAAATACCTTAGTCCTTAGATATACATTATATGTTTTCCGAAATCGTTAAATTATTAATTAAAAACATAAATAAATAGCATTATGTGTTTGCAAAACGTCAGCTAGCTATTAAGACGGGGATGGCTGTAATAACAAACGTACACTCTAAAAAATTTGCGGAGTAATGTTAAATTGTGTAAGTGGTAACAATATATTGTGTTAACTTAACCCACTTGAATGTGTTTTTGTAACACTCTTCAGTTTGGTAAATGAAAAATGTGTTAAATTTTGGAGAGAGTAAAATACTTTTCTACAGAGTTGCAACATTGTGCATATGCCGTAGATTTATAATATTTATTTTATTGTATACTGAACTGGTAGCTAATGTTTACGAGTCCAGTACGTAATATCTACCGGCTTATTGCAGTATTTACTTTTTTATTGATTTACGTAATTGAAAATTTATATTTTACATGTAATTTCGCAACACTGTCAAACTAACTCCTAAAAGTATCATTAGACGGAGTAAAATATATACATTTCACTCCGTTGGTATTATATTTTACTCCATTTGTTGGTTAACTCAAGCTAGGGGAAGACCAGAGCACGGAGGTAGTTAATGCGTAGTTAAAAACGCGTTTGTTGTGTAGTAACAGTGCTAATAAGTAAGTGGTTATTGTAAATTTTAAAAATGGATCAAAATTTCTATATAACTATAGATTACGAAAATAAAAAGACGTGGGTAAAATTAATAGATTTATCTTACGAATCAGTTATTGCAGCAGGTAAGTTTTCATTTCTCATCACAGAACCTAGAAAAAGTGGTTTCATTGAATAATACATTTTGCAATAAAATATATTCTTACGGTCCTATATTCTTTAGTGAAACAAAAATATGAAACTTTAAATGATGCAGACATTATAATTACGGATATAAATGATGCAGAATTGGATGAAAGCGTCTTAAAAGACTTCATCATGTTCTCAGAACGTGGTGTAACTGTAAAGGTGAAGCTGAAGGTTGAACCCCAACCCAATACGTTACATTTGGTAAATACCATTCATTGATATTGTAATTTAGAAGGATTCTCTAAAAATAAATTTATTCGTAGATTATAACCCAGAGACACCATCAAATACAGAATCGTATGATACTGTTACCATATCTTCGGATTGTGACTTAGACCTTACAGATGTTTCAACAGCATCCGTTTTATCAACAATTTCCGAAGTTTCATCAATTACTGGTTCAATAATAGAAACAGAAGCACAGCCCCAGGAAAAGACTTCAGCTTCAAAAGAAACCTTCAATATTAATGTAGACAGGGTGGCCCAATGAATATAATCAGCGCAATTTTTGGCCACTTAACATCAATTTTGCAAAAACGTTAGAATATACTGACATGTATCATGCTTATAGTGTTAAAGATTCAAAACAGTATTCTGTTATATGTATTGATAATATTAAACACAAAGCGCTATACGAAATTTACACCGCAAACGAAAAATTTCGTAGAATATAGTAATAAATATTTTTTGTGTGGTGAATTTTTTCTTATTTTTTCTTTATCGATTCAATTTTATGTGACATATACATGGAAAGTTAAACAATTGTGTTTTTGTGCAGGGTGATCAATCCGAAGTGACGGTCTTGTAATCTGCACCTTATCTTAATGACAACAAATCTAGACTTAGAAAGAAAAGTTTGAAAACTAAATTCATGGGATTCTCGTACTACTCATGAATTTAGCTATCAAACTTTTCTTAATAAAAGTCTAGTTTGGTGTCATGATGGGAAGTTGCAGATCACATGACTATCACTTCGGATTGATCATCCTGTATATTTTACTCCAAACTGTTAAAGTTACTCAGTTGGTGGTGTTTAATTTACTCCACGTGGAGTGAACGAGTAATCCAGTTGGTGTTACATTCCTGTGTAAAAGTGTTAAAATTACTCATTTGGTGGTGTTTAATTTACTACATGATGAGCGAATTAGTAATCAAGATGGTGTTACATTCTTGTGTAAAAGTGTTAGAGATACTCAATTGTTGGTGTATAATTCACTCCATATTGAGTGAACAAGTAATCCTGTTGGTGTTACTTTTCTGTGTAAAAGTGTTAAAAGTTACTCAGTTGGTGGTGTTTAATTTACTCCAACTGTTGAGTTAATAATAACACCGCAAACGGTGATACATATTACTCAAAATTAACACTACATTTGTGTTGACTTCTTTACTCCAGCAAAAGAGTTCTGCTTAACACCAAAATCTGGGTGGACCTATATAGAATTCTTAGGGTGTTAAAATGGAGTAAAAATTAACACCGAATTTCTTAGAGTGTACTGTCAAAGTGTCAAATATTTCTTTATAATTTTCATTTATGTTTACACCTACTTAGACGTCGTCTGCATGAAATCAGATAAATTATTATCAAAGGTAAATAATAAATAAATTCACCAATAATATTATAGATTGATATGTTTGTTATTTTAAGTAGTGCTAAAATAATCTGAAAATATGTAATACTATTAAAATATAGGTTATTTCAGTTTGACAGATGAGTGCGTAAAGTTAAATTTTGACATAAGAGTCTGCAAAGTTTTACTTTAGCTTTTACTTTGGCTAACTTCGCACTTCGAAAACACCCGAAAATGACTCAGTTTTCCGTCGGATCGTAAAAAAACTTTCTTTAGGTATATCACAGACAGGTAGAGACACGTTTACTCACCCTTCTATTGTACTGACGCATCGAAGATGCCAGAATATTCGAGAGTTTATTTTCTCAGGTATATAAACCCAAGCAAAAAAAAAAACAAGAGGACAGTCAGAAGTTTAAATAAATATTCTTACAGTGGTATTCTACTGTCACTGTTAAATTTAGAGATCGTCTCTATCTGAATTTAGAGGTGATCTCTAAGAAAAACGTATTCTACAGTCAAAATTTACCACTGTTAGCGCTAACATTGTTCTGTAATACTAGAATTACATCACCTATAAAAACTAACAGTCACCTCTAGCTAGAGATCGTCTCTAAGCAACTTTAACAGTGACTGTAGAATACCACTGTTAGTGTTTAAGTCGTTATTAGTAATTACTTTTCTTAAATTAGTGTTTATATTTGTTTACTCATAATGTTACTAATTTTGATTATCTTTTTATAATTTATTATTCGTTCGTTAAACTTAGTTATATAAATATTCTTGTTTTAATTATTTTTACACTTCATCCAAATGAATAAACTTTACATTTCATAGACAAAAATAAAAAAGAAACCGAAACTGTTTAATTCATTCTCTTTTTTTATATATTTACCATTTAGCATACAATTTCTATTTAATAAAGTACAAAAAATTTGGTAAAAAAAGACAATTGAACATATTTAATTATTATTTATTTATAATCACAATATAAAAGCCCTATTTCTATATTTAAAAATAACATTTTACACAGTGGACTACGATTAAGTGTTTAAATCATATTTTATGTTTCATACATTCATATTTTAATATTATTAACCTGAATTCCATTTTAGGACCTTCAATATAAGAAGCGGTAACGCTATTTAAATAACTATCTTGCTATACCACATGTTCATCTTGCTAGGTCACGATTTAATTACAATTACATTACTTCTGACATTTTTACGGGGAATCTGACAAAAAATAAGTAAAAGTGGCGGTCTATTTGTAAGATAATCACGTATAACTTTTTCCGTGTACTGTATTTATTTTTTATTGTACTTGAAACTGGTTCAGAAGGTTGTAAGTTCATCTTTTTGTTCTCTCTATACCATATATTTATCTTCGCCCTTGCTGAAATTACCTTAAACAATTGAATATAAGTACCCGTCGAATACTAATGAACATTTCAATTTTACTTTAATCGTCTTACAAGCTATTATTTAACACATTAGTTCGAGGTTTATCAATTTATGAGTTTCATTTTAATATGCATGTAGTTCTTTTTGATTCAAGTTTAAAAAAGTTTATTGAAAAAATAAAATACTTTCAGTTTTTTTCATTTCAGTCACATTTTTTAATAAAAATATTTAATTCCTTGTCAATGTTATTTGCGTTATAAAATATAAAATTACGATCAAATTAAAATTTTAATTACATTTTTTATAGTTCATCATAACTAAAAGTGTAATCATTTTTTTATTTAATGAAATGTTTAAAGTATACAGAGTGTTTCCAAAACTTATCGACTAACTTCTAGATGTAGAAGACACTTTTTATTAATAAACTCATATCCACAAATGAGTCCTATTAGCTGTAGAACTGGAAAAAGTAATTTCTAAAAAAAAGTAGTTTCTGATTTTGAATTAACCAATTAATAATAGACAATATCAACTGTTTGATGATTTGCAATAATTGAATTGTTTTCTGTCAATTGTTTTTTGGTTACAACTTAATCCCAATAGTATATTGTGCAACAAGTGCAGAAAGTTGCCTATTTCCCACGAGGTGTGAAAATGGAATCACGTAATGTGGGAAATAAGTGATTCTGCACGAGTGGCACACTATACTTTTTCTACGACCACGCTGCTAAACATTACACAACAAAAAACACACAGGAAAACTATTTGACATAAAGAACAATACGGCACCGATAAATTCAGAAAGAGTACCTTCACGCATGCGCAGTGTTGGCAATTACTGTGAGAAATGAAATTCCCTACATTGCACATGCGCAGTGTTGGCAAATACTGTGAGAAATAATTTCTCACGCTTTAACCCACGATTGTGGGAAATACGCAATTTTCAAGCTTTATATAGCGTTAGAAAAGTGGTACTTTCTATAGAGATCGTAGAAAAAATATAATATGAACATTGGTTTAGTAATAAAAAGTTTTTGTTTTGTTTTGATGTCCTGTACAGCTCCTAGAAGTTTGTCGTTTTTTTTTAAACACCTGTACCATGTTATTTATATTTGTACATTATATATTACTTTATTTTTTTAGTAGGAAATCATATTTTCTTATAATATTTCAATAGAGCAATATATTAAATGTAATATTGATAAATTTTGACTTATTTAATCTTATTTAAATGTATTTTGCTTTCTATACTTTGTTTTATTTTGTATTTTTATAAAATATTTCAGTCTTATGACTATTCATATATAATATAACTTGTGGTTATTTTTATTACTATTATTTTATTGATATTTCTAAACTTTGTTTTATTTTACATTTTTACAAAATATATAAGTCTTATGACTATTCATATATTATATAAATTATTATTATTTTTATTACTATTATTTTGTTGATATTTCTATACTTTGTTTTATTTTATATTTTTATAAAATATTAAATCTTATGACTATTCATATATTATATAAATTATTGTTATTTTTATTACTATTATTTTGTTGATATTTTGTTGTCATAGATTTAATACAAATTATTGTGTAATGTAACCAATAATAAAAATAAATATAAAAAATAAAAAACACATTTTGAAATTTATTCCTAAATCTGACAATACCAAATATATATTTATGTACAGAGATCTTGAAATCAAGATATGTGTAACGTGTAAGGACAAATAAGTCCGATGAAATATGAAAGACATAAATTATCCTTCTTTTTGCTTTCTCTAAAATATCTGTACCTTTCTTCTTCTCTTTAACAAGTGAAATGAAACAGATGATAATGATATTGATTTATGCATTATCAGATAAATATTACAACTTCATGGACATCAATAATTAGAATATGCTTAAGAAATATATCTTTTAATATTTTTACCGACCATCAGTATCGGAAGTACTTTAACAAATAATTAAAAAATGACATATTAAAATTTATAACAATGTTTTAAATTTATCGTTTATTTACGGACATTGTTTTCTTATTTGTATCTACTTCGAAGCAGTGACGTCGCCAGCTAATTTTATTTGGGTGGGCACAGACCGGTCAGACATTTATTAGGGTGGGCACCCAAAGTATTAAAAACCAATATTTTTGTTAATAAATAAATGTTATTTAGCAAAAAAATAAAAGAAAATTTCATTATAAACAACTCTGAGGGCCTATTGTCTTAACCATCGATTAAGAGAAAAATATCGCTTCGAAAAATTGACATAAGTAATCAAAAATATACGTTATTTACTATTTTGATGCGATATTATTCTATTAACTGATGGTTAAGGTATCCAGAACAAAACTTTAAATTACATTCAATTTAGAATTATCCTTCTAGGATGTCTTGAACCAAAGGTGCCTATTACTTTGTCCAAGTTCATTTTTTTGCCATTTACCTTTCAATATTTTTTATAATTAAATTTGGAAGCTTTTTTTAAATAAGTCTTTATTATTCTTAAACAAGAAAAAGTTCTTTCGCGTCCAGTGTTTGAAACTGGAATAATACAAGTTATATGCTTCAGAAAAAGTGACTTTGTGTCTCTATCAATTTTTAAAAGGATTATATTTTCTATTTTAATTTAAAATTCGTCCTCGTATTCTTTAAATGTTTTTAGTAAAATTTGTAGCTCTTTTTGTATATTAATTTATATCAATCAATTTTGTAATGTTCAACCATAGTCATAGTTTAAAAATGTTTTACATTAAATGAGCTTATACTCATTAAAATATTTTTATTGTCATTAAATCGAATTTAATTTCAGTTATAGCGTGTCCAATGCAATATCTATACTTGACTGTTACTCCTTCTTGAATTATCAGATCAGTCAGATTTCCGCTTTTTTAATTTAATTCAAAATTTTGCAGTTGACAGTTGGGTGAACACAGCCCGGTGCCCACTCTGGTCCACCCCTCGCGACGGTCCTGGTTCAAAGATGCCTAGATTTCTCAAAAAATGAAATTTTCTAAAATAATGACGTCATAGAATTTCACTGAGATTATGCCTCAATCTACGACCTGTGTTTAAAAAGTCATGTCTCACCATCCTTTTTACGCATGCGCATAACTTACTTGTGACGTCACAAAAGTTTGATTGTAAATAATTAATTATAAATAAATGGTAATATAATTTTAACTTTCAATTCAAGTTATAATTATTCATATATAGAATGTTAAAAAATAAGTGGTCAAGATTTACGGGACATGGAGAAGAAGTCAAAATAAATAGAAAAATATTATATAACATGTATCCAAAAATGAACCGTTTCAGAGATATAGAAGTTTTAATTTAGATGTAATCCTAAAGTAAATAAAATTTTGATTAGTTACTGTGTAAAAACGGACAACCATGTGTCACAGATGACAGTGTCAACGAATCGAACAATGTTACCAAACAATTCGACTTTTAGAAAGAGTTCGTTGTTCATTTTTCCGGAGATGTACTGCGTGTGTTGAAATGGAAGGAAGACATTTCGAACATCTCATTTAGCTTGTAATTACTGTTTTGTAAAGATTTAAACTGTTCATAAATTTAAATTTAAATATTTACAAAAAAAAATCATAGCTGTCGATATTTAGACAGGATTACATCTTAATTATAATTCTCATATCACGTAAACTGTTCATTTTTGAACACATGTTATATAATACTTTTCGATTTATTATGCGACTTCTTCTTCATGTCCTATAAATCTTAAACACTTATTTTGTTACACCCTGTATTTAAGGCTAAAAAAGGCTAATTTCAATCACGCTGAATTTTGTAATTCGATTTCACTATTTTTTGCGTTTGTTCATTCGGATGTTTTGATTTTTATTTCCTTGTACGAAGTATAGGAAGTATTATAATCGCGAAAAACTTCGGTTTTCTGATTTCAACGTAAATATCCATTTTGACCATCTCTCAATCCATTTTAATTAGTTATGAAGTGACGTCTGTACGTAGGTAAGTATGTATCTAGTATAATTCAGAAATAATTAGGCGTAGAATGGCAAAATGTTGAAATTTTGTATATGGTACTGCTATAATAATAATAATAATAATTTACTTTATTGAGTAACAAAAACCCAAAGGCGAGGTTCAGCCAAGGCTGTTCTTCCACCTAACCATCGTATTACAAAAATGAAAAAATATGTTTTTTAACAGAAATACCTATCAAATATATAGACTAATAAATTAATAAACAAATACAAATTTTTCACGTAGTTACATTAGGTATTAATTACAGGTTATTTGTAAAAGTTTTGTACATGTTTCTTAAATGAACTATATGAAAGATATTTCCATTCATTTGGAATATTATTGTACAGTTTTGCAGCTAAGAAGAAAAAAGAGCTTTTAAATTTAGTTTTATTGAATGATGGTACTGTGTACAAGTCCTTGCCACGTAAATTATATTTATCATTTTTTAAAACTAATTTGTCGTACAGATATTTTGGACATCGTGTAATTTTTATTTTGTGAGTAAGACAGTGTAAAAGTATCTTCAGTCGATTATGAATGAAATAGCAGAACGACATTGGGAAATGTAATCATATTTTCGCACATTATAGACATATCTCAAACAGCTGATCTGAAAAAGATCAATTTTGTGTTTGTCACCTTGCACCTTGGCATCTAAACAGAAGCACAGTATTCTAATAATGGAAAAATTAGTGAATAAATAAGGATAATAAATAACGGAATTGATATAATATTTTAAGTTTAGATTTGGCAGAAGTTATGCACATCCCTTTTTTATTACAGTCGGCAGTGCCAAAAGGGCACTTTACTCGAAGTGATTTTTTTAATTTTTCGCATGACTCAAAAACGATTAGCCGTAGAATATTGAAATTTTATATATGGTACAAAAGGGCACTTTACTCGAAGGGTTTTTTTTTAATTTTTTGCCGTAGAATATTGAAATTTTATATATGGTACTGCTATAACATCTAGTTAAGCAGTCGGCAGGGTCAAAAGGGCATTATGCTCAAATTGATTTTTTGAATATTTCGCACTCGAAAACAATTAGCCGTAAAATAATTACATTTTCAATCGAAATAGGTTTAATGAAGTGTAGCAAAAAACATGTAAAATTTTATAGACGTACAAGGAAGTCATGTGGTGTCCACATCAGATTTTTTAATTTTGAATTTGTTTAGAAAATCAGAAATTATTTTTTTTTTAATGTTTTGGTAAAATATATAAATCGCAATAAATGACTTTTACACTCATATGTGTTAATTCATTTCCAGAATAATAAAAAATAATAAAACAGTAATTTCATTTTCTTTTAAAAATAAATAATTCGTATGAAGCTGTGGAACAATTATGGTTTTTTTTTTAAATCTTACTTTGTAACTTAATGACATCCGGTTTGTACTTCCACACAAATAATTTAATTGTAAAATATAAATCAATTTTATTTAAATATATAAATAAAGTAAAGATTTGGATATAGGTACGTGATTTGAAAAAATTTTATTTAATATATTTTAATGCATGTACACACATCAAAATGATGAAACATTTTTCTTCGAAGTAAAGCAAAAAAAATGTTTAAACGCAAGTTCCTTGAGTATGCCCTACGTTTAAACTCATAAATTCTGCCTTTATTCACGGTCAACTGCGCAATATTTTTTATCCAACTCTTTATAAATGGTACAAGATGCAAGAATGCAACCATTACTGTTCAACAAGCATATCAGTCAGATTACATAAAGATGTTTTTAGATACAAATTCATCCGTTTTCAGTTTCCGCGAAACTTTATTTACGTTTATAATTTTTATATTGATTATATGTTTAATTCATTACAACTACCAAAGAATCGATCTGTATATATGTGGGTGGAAGTTACCAGGACCAATTTCATACCCTATTTTGGGCAGTGCTTATAAGTTCATGTTCCAACAACCAAAAGGTAATAATTTTAAAACTTTTATGCATTAAAAATTATTGTTAAATGAGTAAAATCGTGCTATTTTAAATTGATATTTAATCATGTCGATAAAAAAAGAGTATTTACAACATTTGGGACAAAGTATATATTTTTAATGGAATACATTTTTTATAATTTTATTGTAAAAAGTTATATGTGTACAGAGTGGTAACCCGAACATAAGGATTAACAAATAAAGTCATATTTTCGTAATTTCCTGCTTCTCTAATTATTTTAAGTAAAAAGCTTCAAATAACAATTGTAGAACATAAAATTAAGCAACTGAATAAATCCGTATAATTCATTTTACATGATTTGTAACTTCAGAAATTAAGTAATGAAATTGACGTAAACCACCCAAAATGACAACTCATATTATTGATGTAATAACAGTTTTCAATTCAAAAGAATAAATATTTCTAAAATATCTTGTGTATCAATCATTTAAAAAATAATTTTTAATATTTAATACTGCCAAATTAGTAACGCGATTTTGTGTCATGGTAGATCACATCCGCTTTTTAAGTTCCTCATAGAACAGAAGGACCTTTACAAGTTACTGTATTTTGTGTTTATACATAGTATGAGTGTAATTTTGTAAAGTTTATAAAATTTGCAAATTTGTCTTAATTAATTACATTTCTTAATATTATTCAATTTTTGACTGCTCATCATGTTCTTTAGAAACGTAATTTCAGCTTCCAAATATCTTTTATTTATTACAAAAGGAGTACAATGATCTAAAAATTTGTAATTTTCATCAAAATTTTCTATGCAAATTTGAATTTTTAAGTGAATAGTTATTGCATCAATTATACGGTAGTAAATATTAAATAGGGAAGAATATTTAGTATAATTTATTAAATATAAATTTTCGATAGGCAGGAAAAATTATTTCAGTCTATAGGCATTTTATCGTTCTACACAGGGTTGGCAAAAATCATGATTTATTTAAAAAAATATAAAATCATTGATTTTTTTGTATTTTTTTTTACAGATATCTGAGTATTGCTGGACTATTTAATTGTTTTAAAAGAAATAAAAATATTTTATTTCATAAACGAAAACGAAATCTGTAATAAAACCAAAATCTGAATAAAACTAGGAAGAGTAATAAAGAATTTATACTTTTTGTTACACATTTAAATACTTATATTTAAAATATTATTATATGCAGACTATATTTTGATAGTTATTAATAGTTTCGTAGTAAATAAATAAACTTTTATTATAATTGGTATTTTTTTATCTTTCATAAAAATCAATGATTTTTATTAAAAAAGGCATGCAGTTGATTTAAATTATGATTTAAATCAAACCAACCCTGGGTCTACATCTATGCTTCCTATTAAGATTAAAATAACGTTTATTAAAATTTACAAAAATTTTGTTTGAGGGTGCTAATTCAAAATTGTTGTGATTTAGCTGTCAAAGTTACAATAAAAAAATTGCAATTTTATTTTTTAAATTAAAGATTAATTTATGTTATACTGTTCACTTCCACAGTAAATAGAAATAAAACAACGCTATATAACTTGACAGATAAACCGATAAACAAATGTTAATTTCTATTCCAATTCCATGGTTATCTTTATTTTTGAGATGTTTACGTTATTTTCTTACCTAATTTTTGAAGTTACAAGGAACGTAAAATTAATTTTCTTAGAGATTCAGAAGCAGAATTATATACTCTACAACTGTTATTCGAAGATTTTTTACCTAAAATAATTAAAGAAGCAAGATATTATAAAAATAAGATTTTACATGTTAAATTCCTACATTCGGGTGTTCGAGTCACTACCCTGTATAGCCATAGAAACATTTTTTATTATTTTTTTTCTGAAAGATCAGAGTTAAATAAGTATAGAGTGAAAACGCGACTGAAAAATATGTCGTGGTAAGGAAGATATTAATTTTTAAAGTTAAAATTTTGGCCTCTGACGTCAACTCAATGAACAAACTGTTAGTTGTACAGGGTAGTGATTATTTTCATATTTGTATAGCTAAACTAGGTTTATATACAAATTTATATGTATATATATAAAAAATATTATTACGCATAAATAAAATTTATTTTTCGTAGCAAAAACAAGGATGTGCAGTAACATTGCAAGGTCGCATACATGTCTGCCCTCCATAAGTTCTAAGAAATGCAGACGCCCAATTGTCTTTAAAATCAGGCAACCAATGAAATTGCTAAATATATATGACATCACAAGGCTTCGAAACAAAATTTAATGTCTTTTATCACGCGACCGAAATATTTTTAATACTCATTATTTTGCAACACATTAACAAAATAATTAGAAAATATATGGAAATGTTAAATAATTTAAATATGTTCATGTTGTAGATATTCAGCCTATAATACAACAAATGAATAAAGAGTACGGTCACTTATTTAGATTTTGGCTTGGCCCAGAATTAAATGTAGCTGTAACAAATCCACATTATTTGGAAAAAATTTTAACTAGTAATTGTACTTTACAAAAAGGAGATACTTATAAATATATGCAAGAATATCTTGGAAAAGGACTTCTAGCTAGTGGAGGTATACAGAATCGAAGTTGTACTTTTATTTTCTACAAATTGTGATTCAAATTTTATTGTAGGTACTCTTTGGAAGCAACAGAGAAAACAAATTTCTCATGTATTTAACAGGAAAATTCTGATAGGACATTTGGATTCGTTTAATATATATTCTAAGGAATTAATAGAAAGATTAAAACCATTTGCAAATGGAAATACTTTTAATGTTTTTCATATTATCGCAGATTCGGTGCACAAGTCAATTTGTGGTAAGTTAACTAGAACATTTATTGTTAAACATACTGACGCTCAAATTTTATATGCCCATTAATTTTTTTCAGAAACTTTATTAGGAGTTGAACCTAATGACGAATTGATTAAAAAAAGCACGTTTATTCATCACGCTGAAAAGTAAGAACTATTATTTATATAACTATTATTTTTCCTAGTACATAAAATAAATACAAGTATAATACAAATATTTTTTAAATAAATATATTACGTATCACTCATTCTTAATTAATTCATTGCTGTGTGCCAAATATATTATTTATTATAGCATAGGTGATATTGGTATTAATGATACATTTAACGTAGAGGGCGTATAGTAGACCCTTCCCAGACACTTTGGCTGGCATGAAAAGAGCACCACAGGGATAATTTTTATGATGCAAATATACAGGTGTCCCAAATAACTTGTTAAGCATGGGGATCTTGAGTACGGTAAAAGATAAGACGTCGGTTAAATAAACCAAAGTTGCCGTACCATTTTATATTTATTTTCCGGAAAAAAATAATTACTAGATATGAACGAAAATGTAAATTCTACAGTTTTTAATTATTGATCATAACTGCCAAAGGCCTTCCAAGGCTATATTCTAAATTATCACAACTTTCTATAAGCTGCAAATGAAAAATTAAAGATGATACCGATAACTTAAAAACGGTACGCGATAAAAATTTTTTGAAAATCCCCTTTTTTATTATTATAAAAATGTGTCTGAAGAGGGTGCACACCAACATGGCTTAATATTTCAATTATTAAAAGAGTATAATTTACAGTGTCGGACATATCTAGTAAGTAGTAACCTACGCATTTTTTTAGGAAAACAAAGATATGGTTAAAATGGTCCCTTATTAATGCGTGAACTTTGCTCTAATTTAACCAACCTCGTATTATTTACCGTTTTCGATATCCCTATACTTAACAAGTTATTTGGAATATCTTTATGAAGGTTTTGGTTTTTACACATATGATACTAGACAAAGAAATTAAATACCCATATTTTTCTAAATCTATTAATTATTCGCAATCCCTGATTGGTGTTGCAATATTCACCCGAAATTTTAATACGGTCACATATCCCGTTCATTCACCTGGAATAAAATTCGTGTTTTAAGAACAACTTATTTTTTCAAATATTTTAGAGAGAATAAATATGTTATTTATTTTTCCAGATTGTATGCTGTTGCATTTGTTCGAATGTCAAAATGGTGGTTCCAGTTTGATTTTATTTATAAAAAATCAAAACACTACAAAAATCATTTGTTTGTTACTGACCTTTTGAATACATTTTACAACTATGTACGTATTTCATAAAACTTTTTATAATTCTTAATTAATTGTTATATATTTTAGATTCATTCTCAAAAATATGGATCTGGAACATTCCAGAAAAATCCTACAGTTGCTTTAGACGCTGTAGTTGGCCCAGATACAAGTTTTAAACAGTTCGGTTCATCTGTTCTTACTTTACAAACAGCTGTATGATTATTTTTATTGTTGTAATCAGTATATTAATTCATTTATTTTCAGAGTGAAGAATCTGTTTCAACAATAGTCAGTTTTATATTAATGGTATTGGGAATTCATAAAGATATTCAAGTATGATTTAATAAATGTTTTTTCGTTCAAATTATTTTAAATATACTATTTGTAGAAAAAAATGTCAAATGAGCTGGATGAAGTGTTTGGAAATTCAGAAAGATTTTTGGAGTACGAGGATATTGCAAAATTAGAATATTTAGATTTGCTGGTAAAAGAAACTTTAAGAATGTATCCTATTGGTACTTTGATTACCAGAAAAGTAGAGAAATCTTTCCAGTTGACAGGTAATATTAAAGTAGTCTACTGTAAATTACAAATTTGGGGAGTAATCTACCTTTACAGCACAGATGTAATGTTGGTGTACGACTATTTTCTTTTCAACGTCAGAATAATGGGGTATTCCAAGTTTTTTTAATTTTTTAATATGTTATTCTATGCATAAAAATATTAGACCCCTATTTTTTCTTTTCGCCGAAAGGTTTCAAACACGCCAGAAATAAATTTTTAAAGTTTCAATAAATTACACCCTAGAAAATCGGCCGTGCGTGTGACGTCACAGGCACTGAGAATCAGCTGAGAACATCATTCGTAGGTCTGAGTCAGAGGCGTGGCGTGTTCGAACAAGAGCCAATAGGCTGACGCGAGTGCCTTCTTTGTCACAACAAGGCTGATACTGAATTTTACGTACTCGATTCAAATGCATTACAATTTCATTTTGATATTATGGTATTAAAAATCAGAAAAATAATGATTATATTCACTTTAATATTACTTATATATGGTAAACAATGATATCCAATAAGAATTTCTTTAAAAGCCGTAGGCTTGGAATACCCCATTACAATGTGTCGTTTTTAAAACTGAATAAAATAGAGTAACAGAGCATAGTTTCTCTAAAAGTGAGTTTATGCGTTAGTACAAAAAAATACTCTTTATTTTACCTATTTCAGTTACGTTATTAATTGCATTATTTTGCTAGTGAAATAATGAGACCATTATTTCTTTTTACAAATATTAATAACAGTTATTTCATTTATTAGACTCCACAATTTAAAAAACTCAAAGATAACTTTATTAATATCGTTTATTAATTTATTACCAACAAGTTTTCTTTTTTTATTTTAAATATGTTTTCAAAATGTCCAAAAATCATCATTTCGAACAAATTTTTGCACATATACATATATTGTATGAAACTCGTAAGATAAATAGCTATTTTCTTCAAACGTTATAAAAGTGACATTTTTTGTTACGTGATTTACAATGTTGAAATTTAATTTCAACGTCGCTGGAATTGCAATTTTACGCCACCGGAGTAAAAGCAAAATAAATAAGTATAACTGACAAATGTAAATTGATAACCTACAAATTGAACGACAAGAAGTAAATTATTTTTTAAAATATCAGCGTTTGAAGAAAAAATAGAACACAGTATACTATAGTTGTTTGATTACTTTTACTGATACAGACTTCATAAACCGATATTATTACACATATTTGATGATCACAGTTTACGATTATAAAACATACAATACTTTTGGTTTTATAGTTGTAATCAAGTAATCAACACTTTTCAGACGATTTAACCATTCCGAAAGACACTATACTCGCTTTACCAATATACTCGCTTCATCGCAATGCAGATTTATGGGAAGATCCAAATAAATTTAATCCTGAACGTTTTCGTCCGGAAAATTCAATCAACAGGCATCCACTGTGTTTCTTACCCTTTAGTTACGGACCCATGAATTGTATTGGTAAGTTCTTTATGTTTTCAAAGATTTTACAATTCATTTTTATGTATTTTCAGGACAAACTTATGCAATTTGGTGCATTAAAGTGTTTGCAAGTTCTATACTTAGATATTACGAGGTGGATTGTGAGTACAAAAGCACAGATGATATAGATTTGATGACAGATATTTCTATACGGCCTGTCAAAGGATACTTGGTGAAATTGTATCCGAAAAAGACAACTACTTTGATGAATAAATGTAACTAGAAATTTTTATAGAGATATTTGAAACAAGAAACAAGTGTTGTCATTATTACTATTTGAAATGTGAATATTATAGATTATAATTAATTAATAATTTTTCTGCACAATATATGTAAATTATTTTTGTGTATAGTTTAATTTTATTGATTGTTAAATTATTGTTAGTTTTAAGTGGGATTAAAAATATCAAGCAAAACCGTAGATTTATTTTAGCTTGAAATTTCAAACCAAGTTTTAAAATAAAGTCAAGCACCTTGATAAAAATGTTAAGTTTAATATTTCTTTTTATTACTGCTACCTATTTGATTTTTCTTTTGTCCGTACTCATAAAAAGCAGAAGGATAATCTCTTACCATTTTCGTCAAATTTCGATATATTTTTCAATGATTTCCACCAATCAAGGATATTTGAAATTTCAGCTCGAAATTCGTTCCTATATACACGTACCTTCATATCAATTTCATATTTTCAAGACATCACATCAATATCGGCAATGAGGTTATGAGGTACACTCACACGCACAATAATACACCACAATTATATACACAATCCTTAACTTACTGACACTTCTTAACAGCAGCACTACACTACAATAACTGCCCCCTCTAAGATACATTTCTCATATTAATAATATGCCTTACATAATCTCTAAACATTGATTAGTTAAATCAAATTATATTGCATTACACATTAATTAATTATTTATGTAAATCTCACATAAGGGAAATTTAAAGGGAACTAACAAATAATTTCAATAATATCTGCAGCGAACAGAGTACGCATGCGTAGAGAAATCATCAAGCAGCTTGAAACTAAGCTTAGTATTTTTTTTCAAACTCAAGCCCAAGCCAGCTGTGTAGTTAATTATAAAGATGCGAATACATTTTATCCCCTACACTTGTTATATTGCTCGACATTGTACCTTGCACACCTTTTATCGTGCACACTTTTAATCCGCAAAAAAGTTATCTTACACACATTTTATCTTCCAAATCATTTTATCATCCACCCATTTTATTTTCCATTCATTTTATGTTCCATATATTTTATCTTCCGAAACATTTAACTGAATATTTTATCAAATTATAAGTATGTTAATTGCATTGGCAATAAAATGAATGACAGATATAATTATAATGTTTTAAAGATGAAACATTGGCAAAGATAAAATGTGTGGAACATAAATGAATGGAAGACACAATGCGTGGATGATAAAATGTGCGCATGATAAAATGTGCGCAAGATAAAATGTGTAAGATAACTTTTTTCGCGGATTAAAAGTGTACACGAAAAAAGGTGTGCAAAATTGAATGTTTGAAAGATACAAAGTCAAGCAATAAAACATGTGTGGAGGATAAAATGTATACGCCACGCCTCATTATACAAAGCTTGAAAAAATAAGCCAACCCTTTGTAATTCAATCCAATCTACTTGGCTTGTTGAAACCCTAGTTTTAAATGAAAGCAGGTGGGATTGATTCATTGTTATAGTATACAAATAAATGTAAATATAGTATTGCATAAAATTTTTATTGACTACCAATCACATATCTTCTATAATGTACATTGTTATTAATTTATGAGAGTTAACCAGCCGCAGTGGTGGAAGTTGTAGAGGAACCACGGTTGCAACCAGCTCCATGTTGATGGCCGTTTTGAAGTCCTCCAGACAGTTTTTTGAAGAAGTTCATACTGTCGTCAAGCCCAAAAGGACTTGCAGCCTAAGAAATTGTCAATTATATACGATTATATACACATATAGGGTGGTGACTTGAACACCCAAATAGGGTTTATAGTTATTTATGGTACAAGTGTGTTACATTACAGATAAGTCACGTGGGAAAAGTTTAGCTCACGAGGCCGTTAGGCCGAGTGTGATATTTTTTCAAGTGACTTAGGTAATTAACACACGTGTGCCATACAACATTTTATCCAACACATTTTAATCATTGATATAAAATACATACAAAATTTTTGACACATGGAATTTCGAAATGACATTTAGGAACAAAATAGTGTAGAGAAGGTTTTATAACGTAGTTACTATGATGCGAACCAAAAAACAATGAGCTAATATATTTAGCTCACTAGTGACTTATGACCTACTTTATTTATCTAAAAACAGCATACTTATATCGTTATAATTACACGGTGTTGGATAAACATATAAAATCATATTTTCGTAATTTTCTGCTTCCCAAATTATTTTCGGTAAATAAGCTTCAAATTAGAGCATAAAATTTTGCTTGTGAATCAATATGCTTATAGTTATTTGTATCACTAGTCCAGAAACTAAGCTGCGAGAGCGAGCTTATTTTGACAGCCTGAGCTGAAAGTGAGGCCTGCAATTAATGCGAGATCTCGCTAAAGAGTTTCTGGGCGTGCGATACACAAGATTTTTTGCGCCGATGACACTTTTAGTTTATTAAAGAAATATTACTATTTAAAATGATTTACTCTGTAGGTTTTCATGTTAGTAACACTTTTTTTTACATGGATATATAAACAGTTCACTTGTTTTATTCAAAAAAATAAGTGACATTTGTTCTAACTTGTGAATTGATATTTTTCAACAATTAACGTAATTATAATCATACAAGACGAATACAATATGAATAATAAATCAAAAATAGTTGTTTTAATTAACGTTTTTCATTTTGAATAAAACAAAATTAAAAATTTTGACAGAATGTAATGTTAAAATATTTAAGTTGACATTCTTACATTACAGAGAGTTTCTGTACGATTTTGAGTTCTTTAATACTAATCATAATGAAACTATTACATACCCTGTAACCAGAAATTGAATATGAACATAACATAAATCATTCCGAAAATAAACAAATGAACAATTTTTAACGGTTTATCTGTGAAGTTAGTTGCGTTAGTTTATTTTTGTTATAATAATTTATTTTTCTTATTGATTCAGACGCAGAATTTAAGATTTTTTTATTTAAAATAGTTAGGGAAACAGGAAATTACGAAAATCATTTTATATGCTGAATCCCTATTTTCGGGTGTTCGAATTACCACCCTGTATAATGGTCCATTTAAAATAACGAAGCTCATATTTTGAGAAACATTGATTGCAAAAAAAATTGTTTGAAACACTCAATCCGATTTAAAGCGCACTAAACAAGTAAGCCACCACTGTCCGTTACAATTATATACACAGAGTGTTCATTTTAAGTTGTACACTATTGCTATCTTGAGAACTATAGCTACGAATTCCGGTAAATTAAAAACAATTTCTATTTTACAACACTATTTTAATAAGGGTAAAATTAATTTTGTAATCAGTGGTTCTCAAATTATGGGGAGTAACTTTGTTATTTTATATCAGAACATATATTTTTTATTTATTTATAGACAGAGAATTTTATTTTGAATTTAGTAATATAATATTTAACTATGTAATTAATAATGTAATGTATCAAATTTAAAAATAATTTTACTTACAGTAAGGCTGATCAAGAGAACAGCGAAAAGGACGAAGAAGATTGCAGTTTTCATTTTGACTTCTGGTACTCTGAATTTAATTCATTTCGCATTCACTATTTATACTACATGAATATAATAAATGATTTTACCACAACTTTTTGTGTTTCCGTTTCATTCAAACACGGAAGTAAGTTTTTCACACATATCATCAACAATTTGTCAGTTTTTGTGAATATTCAACGACATGAAGGTGAATCCAGGGCTACAATTATTGACAGAGCGCAAGAGAAACGAGGAAACACGTAGAAGATAATTTTCGTTTTTCCAGGGCGTCTTTTTGACTGTGAGTGATTTATTGGCGAAGATCGAACGTGCTTTAATGTTAACAAACAAAAAACTTAACAGAACAACTATCGAATTTCGTTTTTACTGTTACAGTAAATGTCTCTCTAATAATTCAATTTCTTTTTCACACCTATTTTAGAGTTAACAATGCATCTATTTACAATCAATAAAAAATACAAAATATACTCTATAATAGTATATTATCCTACAAGTTTAATAAACGACACTTTAGTTACGAGTATATAAACGAATAGTATACCTAAAGAATTGATAAAGAAGTCTCATTCTATACTTTATCTACGATAATGCGTAAAATTGATATTTATTTGTCAGTTTTTAGTTTGTAAAAAATAATTTAACAACAAAAATGTATTAGCCCAAGGAAAATATTCCAAGAGGCAAAGGCAATGTCCCAAGCCGACTTTTACTACATTTAAAGAAAGATATATGAAATAGGCATAGATATATGAAATTCACTTTCGGAGAAGCCGATTGGCCCTTATAAAGTTTTAAGGGACTTGCGGTAATGGTTCATTTAGGCAGGTACTTTCTTCTGTCATATGCTGTACCGTACCAAAACTTTTCTTTAAAAATGTTTTCTAATTATGTACTTTTAAATCTAGATTAAAATATTCAAATAATAATGCATTTTAAACGTACGTCTTGTAATTTCAATTTGAAAATTGAAAAAAAATTAAAGTAAATTTTAAAGACAAACAATTATTGAGATAAATATATGAAATATTTGATTGTTAAAAAAGTAATTTTATTTATATTTCGTCTTATAAGGCCATTTTCAGGAAATACTAATGAATATACTTTACAGATTTTTTTTAGTATTTATTACATAGAAGAACAAAGGCAGAAACTAAGTATTAGCTAGCTTAACAATGGTAGGAATATCTAAAAGGGATTAAATCGGAGAGATCACCAGAGATTTGACTAAATCAAGTTGTTCATTCTTAAGATTTTTCTTTTCATTTGGATTTCCAATTATACTAAGAACTCCATTATTAGTTATTAAGTTTTCTTTAGAGGTACACATTCAGTTTTGGACAAGTCATCAAAAAATTATTTCATTGCTTGCAGTTTTTAGAAGTGTGTGTATAAAATTGTAAATACGAATATGTAGAAATCCTGGGAATATAATTTTGTGGACGTAAGTCATGCTGAAAATAACATTCGGAAGAAATAGTTCAACATCCATCACAAGATCAGTCGTCGTCGTCGAAAAAACGGAGTCGCAAATATCTATCCTATGACGAGAAGAATATGATACGGCCCTGTTCTTAATTTTCAAGTGATACCTTTGAGTTGGCATAATTTATAACTACTGACCACAAAGTTTCCCACCCCTTCATAAAATGTTGTAAAATCCGCTTAAGTTGGTTTCATATACATCTACTTCTACTATATCAGTAAATTACTCGCATATATACATATACAATTGTTCAATTTAAAATTGCCACTAGTGCAGACATAATTACAATTTGAATATCAGCCAATAGGAATCAATATGATCGGTAATAATGCGCGTCTCAGAATCTACCGGGGATCCTGAGACTCTAGCACGGGGTATTCGTCTCGCCTGGTGGTCTGCGTAGACCGCCTTCAAGGGCATCTCATGTCCTGAAGATGATCTAGTTTAGCCGACCAAGAATTGGAGCACGCTTCAGCGTGTGCTCTAATTTTTGGCCTGCTGAAACCAGAGAACATTCTGGAGCAACTTTGGCTACTCTGGATTGTGCTCTGGTTTCAGTGGGTCAAGAATTAGAATACTCAGAATAGTTTACTCTAATTCTTGGCCTGCTGAAACCAGAGCAGATTTGGAAGCTCTGGATTGTGCTCTGGTTTCAATTGGTCAGGAATAAGAACATTTTGAAGTGTTTGCTCTTATTCTTGTCCTACTGTGAAACCAAAGGAAATTCTGGAGCAGTTTAGGCTGCTCTGGATAGTGATCTGGTGTCAGTGGGTCAATAATTAGAGCATTCTTAAGTGTTTGCTCAAGTATTTCCTTTTTCTTGAAAATCTGTGATTTTTCAATAGTTTACCGGTTTCAAAATATAACGTTTTTGTGATCAAGTATGGGTTGATATGACACCATGGTTATAATTACCGTACACATACAGTTATGCCTAAGCTAGCAGCTTACTTTTGTTTGTGTAAAAAAGTCTTAATATTCTCAAACAATTAAAAATTTTAAAGAATGCAAAATTTGATATAAACAAATCAACCGCACAATATTGAAAACATTCTTGTCAAAGCAAATTTGTTATTTAGTTAAGTAATCCCAATTCGAATGAAAAATATATTTTTTGAAATTTTTCGAGTTTCCTAGGGTTTTAATTCTAACCTGTTCGTGATTAAATTTTCGCTTTACTTACTTGTGTAGTAAATAATTATATTTTACGACTTAAAATTAGAAAAGAAATGAAGAAAGAGTATTTTTTATTAGTTAATTTTAAATAATAACAACTGACAATTGTTCAGCTACCATCAGCCGTGTGCAAAATGTATAATAAAAAAATACAATTATAAACATAAATTACAGGAAATAAAAATATATAATAACAATTAAATATAATTATTTAATTTAAAAAATATCCTTCCTATACTAGTCTGGTATGCACACGTTTTATTTTATTTTTATTTAAAACGAGACAGGAAATTCATTTCTTTATGCAATGTGCAATAACAATTTATATTTTATAAAAAATTTACATACATGCAAATAATTATGTAGGTACTAACATGAACAAATTGATATTATATAAAATGTATCATTTTTCTATGTCCTAGAAATATGATTGACATTTTTCAGAGATGAACAATATAGTATTTCCACGAGCTGATTCAATCGTAACTATGTCATTTAAATCGCCAAGGGAAAAATAAACAAATATCAGAAAATTACACGAATGAAGTGAAAATCTCCAAAATTATTGGTTTAGGCATAGGATACACTTAATAACAAGTAAATATAATACAAACAGACACCCTACTGAATTATAAAATATAGAGTGGTCCATTTGAAATTGAGTTAATTTGATTCGCTTTATTGAACACTCTGTATAATTATATTGAAAAAAAAGTGGGAACATAGAGTTTAGTTACAGTTGTACAGAAAATAAATTATTAACTTCATAGAATGGTCAAGAAAAAGGCCAATTTTCAGGAATTAATTTCTGGATTAGGTCAAAAATTTCGCTTTTCAATTATATTAGGATTTAGTTCAAAAATAATTATTTTTTAACAAATATAAAAATTATTATTAAAATAAATATATATAGACTTATTTTTATTTATATCTACAATATGTACTTGTTTGAGATTTCATACATGTTTTTAACAGTTTCACTCTTTATGGGTATTAAAAGTTGTTGTGGAGAGTGCACCGCACTACTAACAATTATGTAATATTGACTTTAGTTAATAATAATTCACTTTTTCCTGGTAAGAAAGAATATAATTAATTTACCGGTAACTGAAACGTGTTTTATCGGTTTCTTTTCTTTTCTTTGGAACTGAACAGGAACTATATTACCGGTACGTGATTTCCAAGAAGTTAAGCATAAAAATTTACTGCTAGCACAAGAATTTTGTCAGGAAATATCTCGAATACCAGCTTGCACAATCTGAAATTACAAAAAACAAATTTAATAAGTTTTATTTATTTAAAGTAAAACTTACTTGAAAATTAGCAGATGATACCGGTTTTAATACGTTTTTGACATTTGTAGCTTTAAAAACAGAATCAGATATTCGTTCTAAATTAATTCTATTGTTGATTCTATGAGCGAAACTATCTCCTAGACATGGTGTTTCATACGATTCGCCTTTGTCATCAAATTTTATTGTCATATCATTTGTTACAACAATCTAAAATCATAACAACAAAATTGATGTTCATATCTTTCTTACCATAGATATTAAATCAAGCAATAATTAAATTAGTTAGTACTAGGTGAGGTATTCTATATTTTTTGATTTCAATATATTAATTTTCAAACAAAAATATTACACACATATTTTTTAATTTCATAAAAAAACCTTGAAATTAATTTGCAATGTAAATTTCTGTTTTGTTCGATCTATATAAAAAAGCAGTAAGTTGCTTTTATTGGTTGCTACGTCTAACAAAACGGTTATTGCAAATACACAGAAATGAGTAGAACATGCATTTATTACTATTAAAATTAAAAGTGAAGTTCCTAATACTATAATTATTTTGGCAATTATTTCTTACATAAAAACAACCAAAAATAACAATACTTTAAAAAATTGCAATTATTTGGAAAATACTATACAAACGGATTTTTGTTTTTCACGAATGAATTTTAATACACCTCATCTTGTATACTTTTCTTACTGTCGTTGAGAAATAGCAACATGGTAAACTGGAAAATTAGGTTACATAAACTTTGACGTTTAGCAGTATAGCAGTGCAATTGTTATAGTATTGCCAATATGCCAATTCAAGTTTAAGTTGTCAAAATGTCCTTACCGTTCTTAATACTTAATAAACTAAATAAAAATAGTTTTCTCGAAAAACCCACCAGTTGAACTAAGAACATAGGATAATACTTACGGCAAATTTGTGAATATGCGCCAATTTTTGCAGCTCTGATAGGAAAGTATAAATAAGTTTAATACGTTCAAAGTATTCTAAATTAGTATTTTTGACTGGATCGGTTATGCTATCTATTATTACAAGTTTTATCTACGAAAAAATAAATATTTATTATAAGTCACCTGTATAATATTATCCTTATAGTCGTTTCATGTTTCATGATAACAGTGAACTCACATCATCAATAAAGATATTTCATTATAATCATTCATGAAGATGTTTACGCCCGAACCCGAAGGTATAAATAACAAATAAGTAATGCTCTTTATATCTACAATGAGTTCTTCATAACCTAATTAATACAACAGAAACTTTGAATAAAATTAGCGAAGTAGTCTATTGCGATTTTTGTCAATATTAACATAGCAACTAATAATACACACGTGGGTATTATGTAGCTTATAATGTACCTCGTTCTCACATCACTAATAAACAATAACATACTAGTTACACGTGTACAAAAGATTAACATTGAATAAAATTCTGTTTATTAATTTAGGATGTGAATTTACTGTTATCGTGAACCGACAAAAATTACTTACATTATTATTTGTAGATAACATTTTCTTTAAAATGTTAAGAAATGACAATAATTCAGTAAATTGAACAGCTTGTATATAATACACGCCTTTTAAAAATTGCTCTTCTGATAAAGTTTTTAACTTTTCGTTCATTTCAACCGATTTATATGTGTTAGAAACATCATGGCAATATTTTATGCACCCACTTGCCATTTCTGAATAATAGAATACGATTAATTAACTTTTTATACCTTGCGTTAACAGTTGTTCTATTTTTATATCGGAAACTGTTTAATAATATCGGATATTGTTAAACTGTTTTTGGTAATTTTTTTGTTACAAAATTGGTACTTCTAAGTACTGCGCCCCACGGTAAATGTCAAATTGATAACCACATATATTTTAAAATGTTTTTAATACAATTTGAAATTATTGTAAATATAGAAACCAAATAAACAACGGTAATTTAAAAGATTTTTAAAATTTCGTAAGTTTTAACATAGATATAGATTTGAAACTTCGCCACTAATGAACAAACTGTTAATCGTACAGAGTATTGGTTATTTTTATATTTGTATAGCTAAACTATGTTTATATATAAATTTGCATGTATATTAAAAAAATATTATTATGCATAAATAAAATTTATTTTTCGTAACAAAAACAAGAAATACGGACGCGCGATTGTCTTTTACAATCAGGCAACCAATGAAATTGCTAAAGACAGATAACATGACAGGACATCGCAACAAAATTTAATTCTCCTGTAGCTCGCGAACGAAATAATATTTAAATGAAATATTTTCACTAATAAACATTACTTGTTGTATATTTTCATATTCTTCGGCAAAATGGTTATATTTTGACAATGGTTCAGTACTCTACTAATTTAATTATCTAGTTTTCGGACCTTAAGTTTAAGAATCACTGGTGTAAAACTACCTTTACTTTATAGAAGCGTTTATAGTTATAAATGTAATATAAGAGACTCCTACCAATTAAATCATTTATGTATCTTTATTCCATATTTTTGAAAACTAGATTTTTATTTCTTGAGTAATTAAATAGACATAACATATTTAGTACCTGACAATCTTTTAGATGTAAATCCTAAATTTGTGTCTACATAAACAGAACTTCCTTCAATACCTCCAAAACAATCCGGTAGTTGCACAGAAACACATAACTGTAAACTATTTTACAATAATCATCTGTATTCAATTTTTTATTTTAATTACCAAAACTGCGTTTTTCCACATCCTGGCTTTCCAGTAACTTCAGTAATCATTTTAAAAGAAATACCACCCCCTAAAATATCATCTAAACTACTGGAAAAAGTAACAATGTGACTAGAAATCGCATTATCTTCGCAAAGATCTAACGCAGTTTTTGTTTCTGGTGATTTTGTTAATTTTTTCCATTCCTCAACTGTTATACCAATATCTTCTACGATTGTGTCTATATTTACATCTTCACAATATATAAATCCTTTGGAATGTATTTCTCGAATTTTGTATTCCGGAAGGTTTAAAGTTGCTATTGGTCTTTTCATTTTTTAAAAAACAAAATTTAACCTTAAACTCACCGTTGTTATTGTGTATATCTGAAACAAAATATAAAATTAATTATATAAATCAAGTACTTTATCTTAGGAGTAAGTTAAATAATTACAAGCCCTAAGGGCAAATTTTATAGATAATAAATTTCCGAATGGCGTTTTTATGACCTGAGCATTAATTAAGGGTCGGTCACTCCGGAAATGATGTGTTCTTCTTCCAAATTAAAATTGCAAGGAACTTTATTATAGTGATTCGGGTGAAACGAAATATATCTCGAATTTTGCTCGTCTCATCTCGAAATATCTCGTCTCGGGCAAGTCGAGAACGATTTTAAAAACAAAGCTTCCAGACGAGAAAATAAAATCAAGATTCTCGAATTTAAATAATTTCGCCGAGATTTCTCGAGATTAAAAAAATTAAAGTCTGTTTTTTTTAAATATTTTTGTAACAACACCTAGATTTATTTTAACTACAAGAATTGCATCTGGTATGGTCAATTTTATCAAATTTTAAATGAATGAACTGTCTTTTTTACTTATTTTATACAATTTAACTCTTATACATCTGTTGTAAATATACACACGTGTATTGTTGGTTGCGTCACGTCTAGTACATTTTTAGGTGCCGGCTATTTGAGGACATCGGGGCTCCTGGCCCCATATAAAAAATTTGTAGGGGCATTGCCCCCAAGGAGACATTTCCCTTAACGTACCGTTTTTTTATATCAGTAATAAACCCTGAATTGTAATTATTTTAAAGAATTACAGTATCTATGTATACAAATTTTCATTTTCAAATTCTTATTAGTATAGTCACAATAACAGATTGAATATCAGCCAGTAGGAATCTACATGACTGGTAATAATGTGCGTCTCAGGATACAACCGGGATACTGAGACACTAGTACTCAGTTCCGCTCTACGGGGTCCTTGGGTCTTCTCCTCGCCTGGTGGTCTGACTGACCGCCTTCTAGGGCATCTCTTGTTTAGAAGGTGGTCTAGTTCAGCCGGCCAGGAATTGGAGCACGCTTCGGCGTGTGCTCTAATTCTTGGCCTGCTGAAACCAGAGCACGTTCTGTAGCAAATTAGGCTGCTCTGGTTTCAGTGGATCAGGAATTAGAGCACTCAGAAATGTTTGTTCTAATTCTAGGTCTGCTAAAACAAGTGGTGTCAAGCAGATTTGGCTGCTCTGGGTTCAGTGGGTCAGGAATTAGAGCAATCAGAAGTGTTTGCTCTAATTCTAGGTCTGCTGGAACCAGAGCATAATCTAGAGCAGATTTGGCTGCTCTGTAATGTGCGCTGGGTTCAGTGGGTCAGGAATTAGAGCATTTAGAAGTGTTTCCTCTAATTCTTGGCCTACTGAGAACAGAGGACATTCTGGAGCAGTTATGGCTGCTCTGGATTGTGCTCTGGTTTCAGTGGGTCAGGAATTAGAGCACTCAGAAGGTTTTGCTCTAATTCTAGGTCTGCTGAAACCAGAGGACATTCTAGAGCAGATTTGGCAGCTCTGGTTTCAGTGAATCAGAAGCTGCTCCGAATTGTGCTCTGATTTTCTGAAACCTGAGCACAAAATAAAATTAATAAAATATTTTTCATTGAAAGTAAGGTTTTTTTTGTTTCCATTTATTCTTTTTACCTCCCGCCTATCAATATATAGATAAGGGAGGTATTGTTTTTGGTCAGATTTCTCGAGTGTGTGTTTTCAACATATGAGCACGAATTAGAGTCCTTAGAATACGATTTTACTATTTTTACCGTGATGTCTGTATGTCTGTGTGTGTGTCTGTGTGTATGTGTGTGTCTGTGACGATTTTTCGTCCACGATAACTCCAATACGATACATGTAAAAAATATAATATTTGGTATTTAAGAGTTCTATTCTAATATGATGAACTGATTAGATTTTGACTACAATTGGTTAACCGGAAGTAGAACTTTACTTGAAGCTTTAAACCGTTTTTCCTAAAAAATACCTCTAAATACCATATTTTCGCAAATTTCGTTGTTATAAATACAAAGATTTTTTAATTTTCTTCCGATCTGCATAATTACGTTTGTATATAACTTCTAGCTAGATAGAAAAAATATATATAAATTATAATTATTTTACATATCGTTTAGGCTTAGGAATTTCGATAAAATAGATGAGTTATTCATATGTTCACAAAATATGACATATGATGTCAAATTTGATGTAAGTAAGTGTAAAAGATAAAATAAGTAAAAATGAAGAAATTTTATTGTAAAATTTAAAAAGATGGAAGAAATATATTACGAATGTATTTGCATGCGTGAATCAAATAAGTAAATCCAGTTCCGGTTTTAGTAACGTCAAAAATAGCTGTCATATTGGTCATACAAAATTTATGAAGGAAATTTTAGGTATGAAATGAATTAAAAATATTCTGAACTGCAATAACAAACTAATTTTAAAACTACAAATTAAATGTATTGAAAAACTTATATAGAATATATTACTACAGTGCGCGCAGCGAAAGATGAGCTACCAATGGAATGTAATAACAATACACTATGACACGAGAGCGTAAGAAAAAATATGCACTACTGTCATTGTTGTCGTCCATGTAAATAATGTGCCGCTCTGTTAGTACACTTGCACAAGTGAATAATGACATGAAAGTCACTTACACATGAGTATTATTTTTTTGGTTGATTGGTCAGTGACGTTTTAAACATTGGCGTGTAACGCAAGATAAAACTGTCGCACAGAACAATTTATATTTTGACAGTTGTTTGAGAACTGCATTCAGCCGTTACAGGTACATTTTAAAACGAGAAATCTTGAGAAATACGTCGAATTACAAGGTAATATTTGTATTAATAGGTGTATTACTATAAAACTTAATTTATCTATATGTTTTCTTTTCAATTAAAACACTTTAAATTACAAAGTTTTGTATAACCCGAAATTTTGACAGTTGCTTCCGAGGCTCATCAAGTGACGGATAACTCGCTGAAATTATTTTTACGTATACATACTTAATACGTACTCAACACATAGAAAATGAGGCACACGGCGCCCATGGATTTTGACGTAAGCGCACCCCCCTTACCGATTCCCCTGAGCTCAACTCTCGCTGCGCGGACTGTACAGTGGCGGGAGGTATTGTGTTGGACATACCAGATTTTTTAGTATTTCTTTTAGGTAGCAATTTTATATCTTGATTTTGGTCATTAATAAAAACTCCAAGGAAATTTTGAAAAGTCGACGCCTGTGGATGGAATGTATAAAAAAATAATTTTACATTATTAAATCCCATAAGAAATCAATTACGAGATATTTAGGTGCGTGATATTTACTTTTAACAAGTATATATTTTTTTGTATATATGTAGATTTTTTATTTATTTTATTACAATAAATAAAAATATAAGTGTGTTAATTATTTTATTGCTATCAAATTCGTTTCCTTGAAATTACAAGTGCAATATTTCACATTAAAATAAACTGACAATATTTCTTCATATTTGGGCCCTACCCAAATATCCTAGATCCGCCCCTGATGCAATTATTACTTTACTTATTATATTACTTACACTACGACTCTTTGTGTGCTAATATATCTTCTCATTTACGATTACGACTATTATACAAACTGCGCGTTTTTGAATTTTTTGCAATATAAAAGCCCACTCATGAATTTACGCAATTTTCATAAAATCACTTGTGATTCCAGAGGTCACTTCGCGTAGGACGAAACAACGCCTTACTGCCTTGCAGGAAGGATGTGAATTAGACTGTTGTCTTACTACTAGAGTAAAATATACTCATTTATCTATTAAAATATACTTATATTCATTTACTTGCGGCTCTATTTATCTACTCAATTATTACATTTGCCTGGCACTACTCATATGACAAAATTTGCATGTTTAACATTTGTTTACAAAACATTAATGCTTGTAAACATTTGAATTCCGACATTCCGTATTAATTGCAGTATTTAAAACTGACATAAAACCAGCACTTTGTAATTTAAAACATAAATTTTATAAAAAGTACAGTACTTTAATGACCTCCACATGAGTAAGGGAAGTAATGATATTCTACAGTCTTTGACGTTTTAAAATTTTGTCTCCATGTAATGGTTTCATTATTTTCAGTATGATTTTTTTCTTTTAATACAATTTTTCAATATAGGCACTGCATACAAAACAAATTCTTTTCATCATCCTTTTCACTTCACTTATATTCAGGGATAGAAAACGTATAACGTATCGTGTAACGATACCCAGTAACGTTTAAATAACGTTCAATTTGTTATTTTTTTGTATATAACGTAACAATAACAAAATGTTGTATATACTTAACGTAACAAATAACGATACACTATAACATTATTTGCTGTTGGAAGAAATAAAATCACAACCCTTCCTACGTCCTACTACCAACACGATTGCATGTGTATCATATTTATAATATAATGTAATTACTAATTACTGTATCAGGTATACAGTGTGTGTAACGAAACGCGGAAAACAGGACTTTAACATGGGATTTAAAAAAAATTGTAGATAGTCTCTCTCCTGATAGATTTTAAGCAAAACTATAACAGTACGAAGTTATTCAAAATTAAATTCTACATCAGGTAAGATTAAAATTGATGTCTGTAGTACGGGATTTATTAAAAATCAGACAGCCGTGGAAATAGAAAATAGTAGTTTATGATACACGTGCATAATGTAACTCTTTTTTTGCACATGTGACTCAGGTTCGAGCACGAGCGAAGCGAGTGTTTTAAGAAGAATAATATGTATCATACACTATTTTTTGTAACATATTATTATTTTTTGATTTATATTTTTATTGAAATAAAATATTTCTAAAAAATATGTCAAACAGACATAAATGTCAATTTTAAGTAAAAACTATTTTTTGTGGTAAAAATGAGTTCAAGTGAATTAGACGGTGAAATATTACAAGGTACTCAAAGTAAGAAAAAATGCCATTGATGCTACTAGAAATCTATTTCCAGAAAAATCCGTAGCAGTTTCTAACAAGTAATAACAACGATTCATAAATTAGTGCAAGAAGTTCAAAAATTTATATCTGGTATACATATAGGTATAAATAACAATAATATGGCATTAAGAGTTGAAGTGATGTGAGGATGTGACATTTGTGTGAAAAAAATACATTTATATTAACAACACGATCACTTGTAGTGAAAATAGATACAATCACAATACCTTCTTAAATGTGCCGGTTGGTAAAAAGAAACCAGGCTGAAAAATTTCTTAACCTTGTCATTTTTTTTCTAAAACCGATAAATCTTTCCCCTCATTACATTCCCTGTTCTTAGTAAAAATAACTTCCCAATCCGCCAATCCGGTAAAAAGAAGCCCAGCAATTTGAATAATAGTTCCTTAGGTGAAGTTACACAGTTTTCTGTTTGGTACTATTAATATATCAACACAGCAGCAGGCATCACATCGTAGTGTGCCGTGGATTGCTGAGCGCGGGGGAGGGAGTGGGCACAGCACACTAGATCTCGCGGTCGCCACGAATTAAGTGTCATTTACTCAATTAAGACTGGGAAGATGCTAACAAGATACACGATCAACATCAGCACAGACTACACTACTAAAGAAACCAACAATGGATCGTGCCATTTTTGCTACAGCTACTTATTGTAAAAAACAAAATGTGTGACTGTCATTCGACAATCAAAATAATTTATAAATATTGATATTGTATGTAAATTATATTAATCACTTCTTCGCACACATTTAGAATTTTGCAATATTATTTGGTTTCTTTATAATCAGGACCAATAGACAGAATCGAGAAAATTAAAAACAATTTCTTATAAACAAAATATTGATAAAAACTAAACTAACTTAATTGGTCTTTATAATAAACCATGACCAGCGCCTTATGTCCCTCGGTTGCTTCGCACGGGACACAGTTTGGCGTTAGGTCAATAATGATAGTCTTCTCAATTTTTGTTTATTTGCCTACATTTAATATGAGAAATTATTTTTCACTGCTCATAGTATCATGGTATTATTCTACTAAATATTAAGAAAAACTTAATAAAAACGATTTTTTTTTAATCTGATCTTTCACGTATTTAATTTTGAGGTCCTTATGTAGCGTGTGGTTACTAACATACCATGGGGCTTTTGCTATCATACTTAGGATTTTGTTTTTTATTTTATTATTTAATATTAACTTCATTTTAAAGTGAGCAAATAAAGCCTTAAACAACAAAAAAAATGATATTCAAAACTTACATATTTCTGGCCAATAAAAAGTCTTTATTTATTATACAGGCAGAGATGATGTCACGAAATATACATTCCGTTGTAACTTTTACTTTTTTTTTATTCTACACATTTATATTTTATTTATTTATACTTCGTTTAAACGAAGAATGTAACCTAAGTAGCTTCGCCATGGTTACATTTTGTAAATATGATACATTTTATATTTAAACTGTTGCCATTCTTATAATAATCAACCAAATAAAATTCGAGTTACGAATTTAATCGGAAAAAAAATTTCATTATTTCTGGGAAGTAACGATGTCGTGATGTAGAATATCATTTTTGACAAATTGTTTTTACAATACTAGTATTTATAAATACTAATAAAATAAATATAGTAAATATTTCACGATGTTTATGTAAATTTCCAAAATTTTTCCGAATGAACTAATCATCTCTTGGATTGTTCTGAAAACCAAATTTGAATACTTTTAATAATTTATTTGAGTTTCGAATTTAAGTAGTAATTAATAGTAAGCAGATAAATATATATATATATATATATATATATATATATATATATATATAATCAGTATTTTATTTAATGTAAAATATATTTTTGTTATTATATTTATGCAAAATAAAAAATTAAACATGAGAGATTGAAACCAGTTTATTTTAATTTAAATCAAATCATATATAATTAGTTCAATGTTTCTGTAGCAATTGATTTTATGAAGAAAACTAATAAGGAATTATCAGCACACAACAATGCGTTGGAGAAGGATGACTGCATGTTAGACAAAGAACTTTTGGGGCGATTGTCAACTGTTAGCGAAGCGCCAGTTGCAGTCAGATGTTCACGGAGCGAACTACTTGATTTTCAAATTTATTATTTCCTTGTTTGCTTTACAAAAAGTTTCACAAATAAACAATTGTGTTAAAAGTTTTATAAAACAAATGTGCGTCATGTTTTTTAACAGTTTTTTAAAGATGAGTTAAATAACAAAATGGCTTTTTCATATAAACTATTTAACTTTAATAAGTTTGATTTGATGTGTTACTTGAACTGTGGGCGTCTTCAATTGTTTTATAATTAAGCCAATAAACAATCGTTTTACTTTAAATGATTTCATGATACAAATTATTTATTGTCCTAGCCTTCATTTGTCATGTAAATGTAATAATTAAGCAAATTTAAAGATGAGTGTATCATTTGCAATATTTTTGGTGTTAATATTATATTCAGGTAAGATTTTCAAATATACATACATAGTTTTTGACCTCTATAAATAGTTCAGATCTATTTTACTATTTTTACTAAAGTCATGTGCATTCAAAATTTAATTTACTATAAATATTTTATATCAACGACATATTCAATCTTAATAACGTAGACAGAAATGAGATCATTCCAAAATTATTCTTAGAAAAATAAAACTAATCCAAGTTAATATTTATAATATCCTTCGAAAATTTTTACACTTTAAACATTTGATAAAAAAAAAATATTTATATATTTTTATAGTTTACTTTTTTCCAATTATTCTCATATTACATTTTATTTTGTTTATTTATTTTTTAAAAAAATTATACATTCATATACTTATAACGAATACTTTACATTTGACATATGACATATATTAATTTACGTAATATTTCATAATAAAATTAATTTAAATATGTCAAGTGTCTTAATTAGAAAAATTTTGATTGTCATTTATTACAAAAAATTGTGCAACTATTATTTACACTTTTAATAAAATAGTTGACGAAATAACGATATGTAAATAATAAAACACCAAAAGAAATTTGAAAACTTTTTTGTGAAGTAAGTTTTCCTAACTTAAGAATAAAATAAAAACAATATTGCATTTTCATTACCTTACAGAACAAAATTTACAGAATAGGTTTGTTTGTAAGAAATAATAACTATAAATTCTGTATTTTTTAAATTTTTAGTAGTAAATATAGTTGCCAAAGAAATAAAACATTTCAATCGTTCTTGCATAAAACTAGATTAATTTATTTTTATATCTAATTTTAATTTGGAAAGTTTCGCATCTGATTACCCATATTTACTTGAATTTGATGGTTCTTGTTGACATTATTGTTTATGTAAGAATTGGTGTTAAGCGACTGGAGGGATGATGGAGTGAAGAAATAAGCAGGATTGCAGTCAACTGATGAATTTTATTAGTCTAAGGCCAACGTTTCGCTACCAATTGTAGCATCATCAGGGCAAAAGACTATCACAATATTTTAAAATAGTCTTTTGCCCTGATGATGCTACAATTGGTAGCGAAACGTTGGCCTTAGACTAATAAAATTCATCAGTTGACTGCAATCCTGCTTATTTCTTCACTCCATTATTGTTTATGTTTGTTATTTTTATTGATACTTATTCTACTTATCGTTATTTATAAAGCGGTAAACTATGATGACAAGTTCTTTTACAACATATTTTCATATTTCTTTTAATAATCTAAATAAAGGAGTTTTGTTCCTCAATTAAAACTGATTTGCTAAAGCTTCTGTTGACAGTTCATTATTATTTTTCGTTACACGAATTAAATCATTTTTATTTTCTTCATTTCGCGCAATTTTTAATCTTGTCATTTTCTTATTTTTTATCGTTGATTGAAAAAAAACTTTTCAATCAACGGTTTTATGTAAACATACATCAATTTAAATTTTGTAAATATTTCCGAAACTGTGGAAGGTTTTGGTGTAGAAAAGTAAGGATATAAATTAATAAACGTTTCTCAAACTACACATAAGTAACCCAATTATTGTACTAATTAACCATTCGAATTTCTTCTTCATTAGTAAACATTTTTAAATTATGATGATAAATTTCAACGAGTAGTTTTTAATCAATCACCGATCATGATACAAATCACTTGAAAATTCAACCAATGGGAACAATATTATACTAATAAATTTTCGTTATCCTGATAAATTTCCACTACCAAGTAAATGTACAGTTGTTTTTGTTTATAATTGTCGGCGTAATAATTAGTATTGTAAAATAATAATTATTCAATTGTTTCATTTTGCGTTGTCTGCGGAATTTATCTCACCAAATATACCACGCGACCTCTCTGATTTTTTCAAATAAACTTTTATTTTTAAGCACTCTTTTTTTTTGCTTTTTCGCAAAATCATTCTAGCAAACTGAAATTCGGTAAAATAACTCTTTTTTCAGAAAAAGTTCGAAGTAAAAATTCATCAGAAGTACTTCTCATTAATTCTGACAAGTTCATTTGAGATTATGTTGCATTTTCTCTGGAACGATATGGTGGTATATACAGAATGTTCATTTTAAATGGGCCACTGATGCTACCTCGAGAACTATAAGACCCATAAAGAAGGTTAAATTGCTAAACAATTTCTATTTTACAAGATAAATTTAAAGGGCAGAAAATAAATTTTCAACCAGTGGTTCTCAAACTATGGAGATCAACTTTGTTATTTTAAATGAGAACATGTTTAATATATTTCTTATTCGATAGAGAATTTAATTCTGAATTCAATTATATTTATTTGATTAAATATGACAATAATAAGAGTGCCATGAATGAAAAAAGTAAATACAAGTAATTTTTTAACCAGGAATTAGATTGCTTTGAATGAAATAAGTGAATATTTTGTTTTGTTAAGTGATCATAACTGTCAAATGAAGTTTTACATTAGTTAATTTAATTTTAAAAACGTATAATTTTACGCACGAAAAATATGAGATGTGTGAAATATATATTTTATCAAGAAAAACAGCATTGAAAATAAAAAGTAGGACCCCCTGGTCGAAAAATATTCTTTTTCTGTTCTGCATAAATTTGTTGTATGTAATAGAAATTGTTTGCCTATTTAAGCATTTTTATAGCCCTTATAGTTCTTGAAATAACAATGGTGGCCCATCTAAAATGAACAACCTGTATAACTGATGACACATTAGAATATATTGCATATATTGAATTTACGGTATAATACACGCGAAGGCATGTAAGTAGCTATGATAATGTTTAAAAAAACTGATATTGACATTAGGATAAAGTGAAGAAAAACTCATAGACTACTTCGCTAAATTTTATTTTAAGTTTTTGATGTATTAATTAGGTTATTAAGAAATTATAGTTATATAGAAGCATTACTTGTGGTATGTATTTTCGAGCATAAACATCTTTACAATGCCCGTGACATATAAATAACTACTATTAACAAATAAATATATATTTCAATTGAATCATACTTATCAGATTTAAAGAATAATATTTTATAAATTATATGTTTTATATCAAGCGCATTATTCTAAAGATAGTTCCATTTGTTCTTTGTTTTAATAAAGTATAATTTATAAACAAATTGCATATAATTTAATGTTCTACATCTGTGGTTTTCACATATAAATTAAATAAGATTTTAATTTTCTGAATTAATCAATGTCAAAATGCCCCACAATTTTGACAATATCCGTTATTAAAAAAGTTCCGTACGCCCATGGTCAGGTGTGGCGCGCACAGGGTGGACTACAGGGGGTAACAACCCCTACAATTTATTTTGATTCGTTCACCTTTGACAGGTATATCAAAATGAATAATTATGGCTAATATTTATGGGAGATCCACATTTATGATATGAAAAAATCTGATATGAACTGGACACCACATGACTTCCTTATATACGCTAAATTATACACATTTTTTGCTGCACTTCATTTAAACTTATTTCACTTGAAAATTAAATAATTCTACGGATATTCATTCTTCAACTTCCATTTGTTTCATATATTCGATCTTCCCTTCGAAATGGATCATCTTTTGAAAAATTTATTAAAATGTTTATCACTATATCTCATTGCATTACACAATAGTATATTGTGCAACAAGTGCAGAAAGTCGCCTATTTCCCACGAGGTGTGAAAGTTTCGGTACAAGACGAAATCGATTGCTGGAATCACACAATGTAGGAAATAGATTATTCTGCAGGAGTGGCACACTATAGTTTTTCTACGACCACACTGCTAAACATTACAGAATAAAAATATATGCTCGAAGCACGTAAGCTATTTGACATAAATAACTATAAGGTGTACGTAACATCATAAAGAGTACCTTCACGCATGCACTGTGTTGGCATTTGGCAATTACTGTGATAAATAATTTCTCACAATTAAACCCACGATTGTGGGAAATATGCAACTTCCCATAGTGGTCGTAGAAAAAAATTTTTAATTCGATCGAAAACTTGCAAAGAAAGAGATATGGTTTTCATTTATTTCGTACATATTTCTGACAGAATATATTCTGCCAGATGTCAATGTTCTCTTTATTGACAACAAAGCAATATGTTTTGAAAATAAAACGTCAAATTTTCTTTGCCTTGGATATGTCTATCTCAGTCATATTATCTGTCTTTTTCTATACAGGCCATCATAGGTACGTTATAAGTAAATAGCGATAAAAATCTCGTACAATTAATAATTTATAATATGTGAACAATATGCTTTTTAAGAGACTCTTTTTATGCATATGCCACCAATGGCACTTAAATTCAAACAAAAAATAAGAGTTTGATTTTGTCATTTTTAAGTTTTTTTTTGCAAATATATCGTAACAGAAAATAAAATATTTCAAAAATTGCTGTAAAATATACAGGTTACAAATTTTATTTGGAGTGAAATTATAATTTAGTACAGCTGACTTTTAAAAATTTTATAATAATATGCGTTATTCTTTCAAATTACATTATAATTGCAAAGAAAGTCAAATTGTATTGTACTGCGCTAGTTAAAGTGTCTGCGATTCCGTTTAATAAACCCACTATATGATATAAATATATTATTACCGAAAACCGATATCTATCATAAAGCCACACATAATGTCCCCTATTTTGTAACTCAGTGGTTAATTTTTAACCAGTTGCTAAAAATTTTGACAAATAAAAACAATCATTACAAGTAATGTTTCGATATTTTGTCCAGTGCTATCTATTTATATTGGAGGAGAAATTTAGCAACTTGTTAAAAATTAACCACTCAATTACAGAATAGGGGGGATTAACACATCAGAAATTAGCAATAAACTGCAGATGAAATATTATTTTATTTGTTAGCAATTTACAATGTTACACAGTTCAATAAATATGTATACTAGTAGGGTGTTTAACATTATTAGTCTGTGATGATTTATACGCTCTGTTTTCTAAATTATCTGCAATAAAGAACAGATGAAAAAAACTTCATAAAAGGTGCAACTAACAACTTTTGCAATCAAAATAGTTCACGGTAGGTAATTTCGCCACAGTTTCAGTATGACACTCCAACAATGGGAAATTCAAACAAGTAACTCAACTGTGAAGAGCCATTGTTGGGAATAGTTAGACAGGAAAATAAAAACTTAATTAAATCATTTTCAATAACTAGCAAAACCACAGAGAATTATTATGGCCCATTATTGCAAATGAAAATCACATTGTAAAAAAAATGTACATTGACAGAATATTATGTAACGAGTTTGATAAACTTTATCACATCAGCTAAATCACTTATTGGGACCATTCTTTTTGTCACAAATCAAGTGATGAGATCAGGGACGTAACTAAGAAGGGAAGGGGGTTTCCTGGGTAGTCTATGGTCCACATAGTCGATGTTTCGATATGATACGAACATTAGTTTTGGCTAATTTTTGGCTGAAACTAGCCGAAATCAAAACCGAAATTTCGGTAGAACATTTAAAAATAAAATCATTCAACCCACAGTGTCGTATCTAGGTACCAAGGTGGTCAACAGAATTTTTCCGACAAAATAAAAAGTTCTTGTATAATTATTCTTGAATATTTCATAATAGAGAAAAATTGAAAAATAAATGAAAAGAATATTTATTGTATTTTTTTTCCTTGTACGAAGAAAGTATTGTAACCTCGAAAAATTTAGTTTTTAAATTTCAACAAAAAAAATCCATTTTAACTACTATAGCCGTATAATATTATAATTTTGTGCATGGGACTGTTAATATCTAATTGTGCATCTCTCTTTTTTATTGCAATCGACGTTGACAAAGGACACATTTCACATTATTTGAAGGTATTTTTCGTATAATTCAAAAACGATTAGCCGTAAAATGTTGTAAGTTTGAATTTGGGACTGTTATAATATCTAAGTATAAATTTATTTTTAATTTAATAGACATACATACATAAGAAAGTCATGAGGTGTCTACATCAGATTTTTTCTTTAACGTTTAACGTTTAACAAAAGAGGATGATGCAATGGAATAAAAGACAATTGTTATATTCTTATTATTATACTCATGTCCTTAAAATTTAAACTTAATATGTTCTATATATGTACACATATCTACATATACATATTTTTGTGAAATTTCTCGTTCATAATAGAAAAACAGCCATTTTTTGTTACCTATAAAATTTAAGTAACTATCAACTACGTTTTATTAAGCATTATTCAATTTTTAACAACTTGTAAATTGTTTAATTCATTGAGTCATTTTTTCATTTCGAGTAATTCCTCCAAAAAAATAATTCACCTAATTTCTGTCAAAATTAACTGACTAATTCCAGGACAATGTCTTTATAAATAAAAAACTACTTAATTTAGCCTTCAATAAAAAAATTGGCCGGTGACACAGACAACTTCATTGTGATTGGTCGCCGACAGCACATGTTACTGTCCTAGGCCCTTTCCTCTTCCTGTTACATGACGTCACCATAATTACGATTTATTGGCCGAAGATGGATTATAATGGGGAGGATGTCAGAACACATAATTTGGAGAATTCGAGTTCAAATTCAGACAGAATCCATTATTAACACTGCACTATTTTTTTCATATGAAGTCGAATAATAACACGAAACAGTGAGTATAAAGCTATACTTTATACTCACTGCACGAAAGAAAGAGCAGTGGCGTGCGATGAGTTTCAAATATTGATAAGCAGAAAAAATATCTTTATTCAGACATTATCTTGTTTTATTGTTTCCAGTTCGAATAATATAAGGTTGATAACTGAGGTAGATCGTTTCAGTTGCATTTGTCCTACGCAAGCAAAGATTTTTCTGCTTATAGCGAAGTTTAACGAATAGTCTCAATCTCTTTAATTTACACGCCAAATATACTATCTTTATAATACTTTGAAAACAGATGAATCACATTTCACCACTGGCTGAAGCAGAGTTATTTCTGCGTACCTTGGCTCGATTTAATGCAGGGTTGCATTGATTTAAATAAGATTTAAATTACATTGATTTCAAAAAATCATTGATTTAAATCACTTGTTCTGTAATTGTGGGTAATGTTACCATTTGGCAATACTTTCAAGAACTACTAAATCTGTTTAACTTCGTCGATAAATCGAATAATATTTTCGCTGTCAATTATATTCATTGTCACTGTTAAATATAAAACATTTATTTCCATAGAAAAACAGACTAATCGCAATTGTAATAAATTGACCGAATTATTAATTATACTTGTAATAGTTAAATGTAGCTAGGTTGATGGTTGAAACAAATTTAGTTAATGAAATAAAAGTTCTCATATATTATTAACATATTTCAGATAAAATTTTTAGATCTTCATGAAAACAGCACTTCCGGTTGCAAGGTTAACATCAAAATCTAATCAGATTTAATTTAGAGTACCACAATGTTATATTCAAAATTTAAACTTTTTTTGATTCATTAGTATTTGAATAATCTTTACAACATCCATTTATCCATCCACGATTAAAATCGTGTTCTATAGGGACTTCGAAACGTGCTTATCCATTGAAAACTCACTATACGATTTTTAGTATGACTTCAATACCTCTCTTTCTGAGTAACGAGAGGTAAAATGAAAAGATGAATATATGGGAAAATTCCCAGAAAGAAGTAGGAAAATTCCCGGGACTAAGGGAAGTTTCCGGGAATAAGTAGGAAAATTACCGATAATAAATTTAACGTAGGCGCAGCTTTACCAGCGTGTTCTAGTCAATCCCGACTAATTTCTAACAGTGTAATATTCTAATAATTTTAGGACTGGAAAGCTGAAATAAATAAAATTAATTCTTAATAATTTTACCTACAGCAACATCACCATTTGTAATATTTTTAGTTATAGTAAAGATTATTACATAATTGGTATTTAATTTGCTTTACTTTTTATGAAATAAAAATTTTGGTGTGCCTTTGATTTTTATGAGGAAATTTATCGTTAATTTTTCCCCAGGAAGTCCTCAGAAAATTCCCCAAAAACTTCCCGGGAAATATACTGGGAAATTTTCCGATATATTCGTTCCTTATCACTAGTGAGGAGAATGCACCACAAAGCCCTTTTTTAAGTGACATCACATCCATTCAGTTCCACTAAACAGACCACCAATTTTATAAACAAATACTTCATATTAAAACATATATAACATATGAAGTATATTAAACACATCATTTATAAACCCTAGGTCTAGTTCCCTTAATTCTCTATCCACCCCCATCCATTAGTAAAAATCACCCCAAATTTATCTCTCCAATAACGCAACACAACCCAAACCCTCGTTCTCACCTCTCTACGTCCAGGACCGTACGGCAGCTTTCTGTCAATACACAACATCACAACATCACAACATCGACAGCGGGCAGAGCCGTACTTAGGGCTGGTTACACACAGGAAATTACAGAGTACACCCTCGACAGCCCAGGGTGTGCTGCTTTATTAACGGCCCAAGGTTAGCGTGATGGAAGTTGATGAAGAATAAGACGGCCGCACCCAAACAGGGTGGTGTTAAGTGATTAGTCGCCAAACGGTGATTTACAAGGGTGTTGAACTTATAAGTAGATTGGAAACACTGATTTGGTTTATGCGGTTTAAAGGAGTGGTTTTCTTACAAACTGCGAATTTGACGCTGAGTGAGGAATAGAACTTTTCTTTCAAGCGAAATACACTACTATAGGTGTGGTTACATGAAACGTAGTTCAATGTCTCAGTCAAGGAACAAATTTTCATCTTATCGCATGTCTTAAATATTAAGAATAAATTTAACAACACTATTGCTTTAATAGTATGTTACATTATTAGCCTGTCACCTCTTTGAAGCAGTTAAATTGTTACCATGTATATTGTACAACAGTTTATTATTTACTTGTAAATAAAATTAAAATTATAGCAGTTCTGTTAGCAGTCAGTTAGGTACTAACACTGATCTCTATATAAGTGAAGCCTGCGGCGGCCATATTCCTGGGGTCTGAATCTAATCTAATTAGCGCGAAATATGAATAAAGTCATTAGTATCTATAGTCTTTTTCACGAAAATGTGATCGTACGTCATACCTAGTAATAAAATTGTAGCCAAAACAGCAATGTTACTATCCCTAGCATATACCCAGTAAAATACACGGAACTTAGTGTCTTTTACTAATAAATGGTTGGTAATCCTGTACAACGTTGCCATTCTCGAAATGTCAAAAAATAATATTATTTTTGAAAAATGTCAAAAAATCGAGCAAAAAATTTAGGAAGTTGTGCACAGAATATGGTGAATTTTGTAATAAGGTATTTCGAACAAGAACCTGACAAACGAAGATACAGAGGAGGATGCTGAATAAATTTAATTTATTTTATGTAAATAATTCACAATATGATATATACACACATGGTATACTATGCAACCATCAACACTTGAATATACCCTACAAATATAACGTTGCATCAGGTCAGTGGCGGTTTTACGGGGGGGGGGGGGGCGATAGGGACGATCGCCCCCCCCCCCCCAGGATTAAGTGTGTTACTTAATACACATAAAATTTTATAAATGAACAGAAAGATTTTTTTTTATATACATTCAAAAGGAAATCGCCCCCCCCCCCCCTAGAACATTATCCTGAATCCGCCACTGCATCAGGTAACATTATGACGTACGATCACATTTTCGTGAAAAAGACTATATAACGAAATATGAGAAATCTTTTTAAATTTGATTTGTTTATTTATTTCATTTTGAATTGTTTTGCTGGAATCCCACAACACACCCTTTTTATATATATGAATTTACAATTTAGGAGTATAAGGTTTGAATCTGCTTTTGATTGGTACTGACATAATTAAGTCATTTATTTCATTTAACAAGTATTTCATTTTTCTTTTCTACATGAAGCTAACTAAATTATTATAAAGTAAAATAAAAATAAACTTATCAACAAAATTAAAACAAAACTATAAATATATTGCTCACTCGCTAACTGTCATTCATTCAGTTAAGATTGGCTTTTTCCGCTATTTCGAATAGGATAGATGTGCATGAGAGACGTAAACAGAGAGAGAACGCTACATTGTTACGTAGAAGTATAGATGCCTAAAATCTTAAATATTTCAAAAACTAATAATTTTTTAAAATCTTTTTCGTCTCAATCATGTTTTTTTTTATCTACTTTCAATGTAACTAACATTTTACTCAATTTTCTGTTATGGTGGAGGATCCCACTGCGCAACAATTAAAAATTTTAACGGCACTATTACTTTAAAAGGATATTAGCTGACAAGTTCGATAAAGATCACTTTTCAATCAAAGTACTGGTAACGAAAAAAAAAATTTTAATAAAATTCCTAAAATTAAAGGTGATTTACTTGATAAACAATTTTAGTGCCACTAGTTTGATGTATTTTTAATATTTTATCTAGATATTAACAATACAAGTAATTACCTAATCAAAAAAATGTCATTTCAATTACTTTACTTTATAAAAGAAACCGAGCTATTGACATTAAAAATGTATATATTAGGTAAACCACTCTCAATTTTGCGAATTTTAATAAAATTATTTTTGATTTGTTATCAAGACATCATATAGTATCTGCCATTTTTATTCTGAAACAAATATTTATTTATAAACGATTAAACGAAACTCATACAAATATAGAAAAAATATTACAGTTACGTAGCTATTTTTTTACAGTTACAGCTGTTTTCCGGAACGGCCGTGCCTGTTATTAGTGTTTCAGAACTATCTCTGATTATCTGTACGATCTTTCGAACTAGATATATGTATAAAAGAAAAAAATGATCGTATCATTTACATTTTCATTGAATAAACGATAAATTTAAAATTTTTAACGAAATATAATAACTATATTATCACAAACTAATATTTAATTTTTATTATTATAATGAGAATCTACAATGGTTAGTTTTTATATTTTATGACTTGTAAACTAAAATTCGATTGTAGTCACATACCCCACTAGATCACAAAAATAATAAATTATGTTTGATCCAATAAACGATGTCGGTGATTTGGCAGGTTTTGTTGATTAAAAACAAACTTCGTGATTACCCCCCTGCACCCTGTTATAATTGCACTATACTCTACTGTCATAATATTTTCACCCTGTAGTATTGGATAATTAATCACAATCAACTGTCTTATCTCCCATCTCTGTTTATTACTTCTACCCTCCATGGAACGGGCCACGCGACTGGTAATTATCACTTAATGCCGCCCTGTCCCGCACAATTCCGTTCCGGCCCCACGTATTAAGGGGTGGTTGGAGTAATACAATTATTCCGGCCATGGTGTTTGCTGTATGGAATTTAATGGTTATTGTATAGTTTATTTTATTTGTTTTGGGGCCAAAATGGTTCATATTGCGATATATTTATAGTTAATGGCATATTTATTTACATAATTTTTATCTTACCAGAAGGGGAATATTGTGGAGTAGCTTTACACTTTTTATGGTGATATTGTAAGTTTAAAATCGTGGAATATGAAGAATAGCTATTAAGATCATAGGCGCCGAATGCATGGGTACTCTGGGTGTCCAAGCACCCACACGAAATTTGTAATAAATGCGGAGCACCCATACGAATTATCCAGTTATTGATGTTTTTTTATTCAAAATTACTATTTAAATGCAATTTCAAGTAACTAAGTTAAAAAAATTGCAGTACCTAATCTCCTATTTAATCGCAGATTTTGTCTATTCCAATATCCTCTAACCATCAAGAAGCGAGGAACAAAACAAACCAAAATTACCGATATGCGAAAAAATAGGTGCCAATCGTCATTCTCGTAATTATTCAAAATATGAAGGCAAAGCAAAACTTTGACACGTAGGTCAAGTTAGTGCTATTGCCGGGAAAGTTTAATAAGAAGGGAGTTGGTAGACCTCATTAGAATAATAATTATTACAGGTATATATTTTATAGGTACCTATTTAATTACGTATCAGTACAGTCTCCACCCGACTCAAAACTGCGAATTTTTATTTAAAGTATTTACACTTTTTTTTATTTGTTTGTTATTTGGACTTTTCTGTAATTTTTTGTTTTTATTGTCTAAATTTTTAATAAAATAATTTTCGTGATCATATCTGTATAGATTGATACGGTGTACAGTAATTACCCTATACTGACTTATCAAAATTACATGGGATACAAATATGACTTAGTTACCCTGCTTATTTTTATCTATGTAAACAAAGGCTTATATCCTGAAACCGGTAAATATTTTTTAATCGCGAAAAATTTCGATTTTCCGGTTTCAAGGGAAATATCCATTTTGATCATTCCTAAATCCATTTTGACTAGTTTCGGCGTGACGTCTGTATACGTACAAATGTACGTACGTATCTCGCATAATATAAAAATAATTAGCTGTAAAATTTTGAAATTTTGTCTATCGGACAATATACTACTGTAACATCTCGTTGTGCACTTCCCTTTTTTATTGCAATCAGCAATTGTCAAAAAGGTACTTTGCTCATAGAGTTTTTTTGAATTTTTCGCATAACTTAAAAACGATTAGCCGTAGAATGTTGAAATTTTATTTAAGTATTCACTATAACATCTAAACCTCCGTTTTTGGCCTTTTCAAAAGAGCAGTTTACTTTTGGCAAAAATCTAATAAAAATAACAATTTAGTTGGCTTTTATTTTTTGTAGGAAACATTTGATTATTTGAAATATGTGAAAACCTTTTTTTTCTTTGCAAGTTTTTGAGCGATTAAAATAATTTTGTGTATTGCAAAACGAAATAGTGATAAACATTTTAATAAAATTTTCAAGAAGATCTATTTCGAAAAGAAATTCAGAGATATGAAACGAATGGAAGTTGAAGAATGATTAGCCGTAGAATGATCTCACTTTCCAGTAAAATAAGTTAAAATTAATGTAGCGAAAAATGTACATAATTTAGGGTACAAAGAAGTTATGTACTACGCACATAATACTTTTTTATTATACCTGTACCGTAACAATATAACAACGGTGAAAATTGTTTTAAACTTGGAGACGAAGTAAAGCCTTTTCGAATTTGACTGATTTCCAGATTTTTTTTGCCTATTACTATATATTATTATGTTTACTGTAATTACTAGTTGTAGTGTTTATTTTTTCTTAAACCTGTCATAAAGAACTAATTTTACACACTCTACAGTTTTTAAAGAGTCACTTTCAAGCACTCGTATACAAGCGTTGCTAAGCAACATACCCAATTTGTCAATTTAACTGCCAAGTAAATAATTTGGTAAATAATAATATATAAATAAATATTTATTATAAAATATTAATGTACACTATAGAATGAAATATGTGTAATAATTTTTATGAACAATTTAAATTGTAACCTAATTTTTAATACATTTATATTTGTTTGTTAAACAAAAATACCTACTAAACAGTTGTTGCATATATAACTATTTTTATGTATTATGAAAATGGTTTCCTTTATTTTCTGCTGTAATGTATACACTCCACAAAGTGTATCTTAGTGTCATCTTCAAGTATGAATATAATTTTAATTTTCCACTCAATTTAAAAAATATTTAAAATAGTGACTCATCACACTTATTTTGGTACACATGAAATGCGGCTATTAACTACTTTTTCTTTCATTTATACTACATTCATTGTACACTTTATTACATAAATAATTAGTCTATGTAATTATAAGTACAAAAATACATGTATTATTAATTGTTTCAGGAGTAAACTGTGTAAGGATCCTAAAATTAATGGTACCACCTATAGTAGACTTACAAGAAGAACTGTTAACATTAGATTGTAAATATGACATGGAGGGCGAAGAAATATACTCCGTAAAATGGTACAAGGATGAACAAGAGTTCTTCAGGTAACTATTTTTTTAGTTCAAAACTAGTAAAGAATATTTTATGTATTAATATAAAAATATTAAACTTAAATGAACTACGAGTACGAATGAAAATGAAAAAGTAAATCTATTTTCAGTACAAAGCAACATTTTGTTAGTTTTCTACCTGTTACACGTACATGTAATTCTGGTTGCATCTCAAAACATACAGACTGTTTCTACAAGTTGATTCTCACCTCATCAATCGTAATCATGAAATCGTGTGATTCAAACCGCCACGGAGAAAAAGGGCATTGACAACATCATCTTGTCGGGTGAAAACGTGTGATTTCCGAATTAAACAAATTTCAAAACAGAGAGTATTATAATATATACATAAACGATGTAAATTTTTTATTACATATCAAAATTTAAAAAATAACCATTATTTCGCAATAACAACTCAATTAAGTAATTACGATACAGTATAGAGGTCTTGCAAAAAAAATAAGTGAACACATTTTTCATAAATTATATTCAAAAAAAATCGCAAAAATGTGACGTCCGTAGGTTCTGGTGTGAAGTTATCCACGTATGAATGCCAGATCCCAAATATTGTGATTTGGCGCATTTGAAAGTTAGTAAAGTGGAAAGTCTATGATTTAAAGTATATTAACGCTTTTGTGTGCCACTATAATTGCAGAATATTCAATTTGACAATTTGTAAGTAAAAACATTATATTTGACGTTTGAAACGAAATGAAGTTGGGTAAGAACCTTGATACGTCACTGGGCAAGAGATAAAAATGGGGTAATTCAGCCGCGTTTTGAAGGATATAATTTTAATAGCAGTTTTTTTATTATTAGTCATTTAGGGAAAAATAAAAAATACGTGTTTAATATTTTTCATGTTTCCATTGATTAAAATTAAAAATGAAAAATCGTGCAAGATCTTATTATAATCAATGATACTTCACTCAACAGTCACATAGATATTTTAATTTATTTCCATGACTGACCTTTTGTTGTATCAATTTGGTTTTATCTGATGTAGAATTAAATTTTGAACAACTTTGTAGCCTTGTAGTTTTGCTCCAAAGCTATCAGGAGACAAGAGTATCCGCAAGTTTTTGAAATTCCATGTCTGTAGCACGTACGATAATGAGATAAAAGAATAAAAGTGTCATCTGTACCATGTATATATGACAAAGATACTAAATTAAAGTTTAATAATTCTTGCAGCAGAAACAGATGACGTGAGTATCAACTGGGAGTCATCGACATTTTTAGGGAAATACTAACGAAATAAAATTGATGAATAAAATCAAAATAATTTAAACGAAATACTTCTAAATAGTAATTTGAAACTAAAAAATATATACAATTATTGCTTTTTTAGATATGTTCCAGAAGGAGCCGGAGAACAATCCTTCAACGTACCAGGAGTAGCAGTAACTGAAAAGCAATCATCTCTTTCTTGTAACAATCTACATTGTCCTGTCAGCCTTACAAATCTATCCAGAGTATCAGAAGGGCAGTACAAGTGTGAAGTATCAACAGAGGCTCCAACATTCAGAATATTTGCCAATTCTTCAAATATGTCTATAGTTGGTAAGCCAATATAAAAAAATCAACTGTAATCTTCACAGAACTGGCATACTACTACATTAGTTCTTTAAAATGAAAGAAGTATACTATAATAGTTAATCTATTCGGGCCATTGTTAATAGAAGAGTAAAATATAAAGATAATTAAAATCCGTTCGACCGGATTTGGTATACACGTGCACACATACATCCAGAATGACAAAGACAAAAATGTAAAGACAGATATTCGCGAAAAATATATAGGATGCGCCATTTAAAATAAGAAAATTGGGCCCCATATCTTGAGATCCACTGGTTTAAAAAATGTTTGGTTAATTTTAATAGTCTAGTAAAATATAAATTGTTTGCTTATTTAACCGATCTCATAGCTCGCAAAATAGATTAACTTCCTGTATAAATATATTTTTATTATATGCCAAAATTACAGATAAACGGGAAATAAATTGCTGCCATTATTTGTTAATTTATTACTTTGTTAATAACTTTAAAAAAGTAATCAAAACGAAATATATAGTATTTTTCCAAATAAAGTTATCAGAAAGATAAAATGGCAACAACATTTCTTGAATTGGTATTAAATTTTATATCATGTATATTATTTTATAAGTATTTTTCAATCATATAAATTTTTTGCTATCGATTGTTTATTTATTATTTCATTACCAATTTTCAAGTAATAAATGCATATAAAAATAATATATTTCTCTCCATTTTTCCAAATAATATTATTTTAAAAATTGCAACATAATTTCTGTTATTGATATCAAAATTTATATTATCTATTTTATTTTAGAAGTATATTTACATAATAATAAAAAGTTTAAGTTAGTAGTATTGTTGTAATCATACAAAATTTTCAGCACTACCAAGAGGAGAAGTAAGAATAACAACAGCAAGAACAGAATATTCAGAAGGGGATGAAATATTTGTGAATTGTACAGCACCAGCTGCCGATCCGCCTCCAAAAGTTAGATGGTATATCAATGATAGACTTGTAAGTATATATTCCCAAAAATCTGATTTGATTATAAAAATCAAAACTTGTAACACACATTAATCAAATATCTTACGATAAAAGTCTATTGTAAAAGTAGAGCAAAGAAAGTAAAATGATCAAAAGACAATATTTGGGTTTAAAGTTCTGTAAAATTTTTATTAATTTACAACGTTTCGACAAAACATATTGTCTTTTGATTAATTATGAGTTCTGAAACCTTATTTCTATATTTAAAGTAAAATGACTTGATTATAAGAATCAAAAAGTGTAAAATATTTATATAAAATCACTGAAATATTTCACAATAAAAATGAAACGTACAAAAGATTGGAATTACATATATTTTAAGAAAAATAAAAGATTATTTTCGCAGATGAAACCGAAATCAATTATTCTCCAAAGCGATTCAATGCCGGATGACCGAGGACTTGTAACAAGATCTGTAGCAGCTCATCTCGAAGCTACTAGAGAACTTTTCCTCCAAAACAACAATCTCTTAGCTTTAAGATGTGAAGTCAATGCTCCACAACAGTTACCATTACATTCTACCGTGTATATGACTATGTATGAATTAAAACAACAGAAATTTGACTGGTTAAGTAGTAAAGGTATAAAATAATGCCAATGTACCTTCATGATATTAATTTGAAATTATTTTACAGGTCTGAAGAATGATTTGTCTGTATATTTATTACTAAGCACTATAATAACGATTATATCATTTTACACGTACTGAATATGTAATAAAATATTTAAAACTGTACTCTATTTTATTTATTTGTACTAATAAATGGAATTTTACCTGTAATTGAAGTAGCCAGTTTCTTTTTGGATACATTTCACCGAAACAAAACACAAACCAAAAAAAGTTACAATAAAATAACCTCAAAATTAAAACAAGCAATATATTTATACTCATCTGTTTGTACGAGTTTGTTTAAACAAATGAATTGGGATAAATAATAAACAGGTTTTAACAATGTAAATAGTTCTTTATAAATAAATCATTTACAACTGTAATCAACAAAAACAATGTTATATAAAAATACACTCTAAAAATTTTGTTTACGAAAATAGGTAACTTTATTCCTTGAGTTTTAAATATAGCACCACGCAAGTCTAATTCAGTAGTTGTTTTTGTTGTTGATGATGCCTAAATATAAATCATAAGTAACCTATAAAATGTTGATTTAAAATTTACTTACTTGAATGCTCTACAAAGTTGATATGTCTGTGTTACGCCAATAAATATATTCACACCTAACAAACTGTAATTCTTTGGTATAATAACCATAGAATATCTAGACCAAATAACTCCAGTAGCAAACAAAGCACCTGATTGGAAAATACTCAGCTGATCTGCTGGTCTAGTAAGATCTCCAATTCCAGCAATGACAAGACCCTGAAAAATCAAATTTAAAACAAATATTTTACACTTACTTACGTTTTTATACCCATTTTAAAGCAGGCGCCCAGAAAAATACAGTTTTCGGGCCTGGAAAGATAAGAAAATAGATAAAAGTTTTTTGCTTTTTTATAATCTACCTGCTGGATGATTCCACAAAGGTCGTAAATTTGCTGGAACAAATTTATCTAAAGCACTGATTGTTCCTTGATAAATTCTGGACATAATGAAATAATTTAGAAAAGAATGTTACTCGTGCGAAATAAATAATGCAACTACTGTCCTCGTGTGACCCTTAATTAGAGTAGGCTGCAAACGTAGCATCAAGGTTATGTGAAGTTTAAACTATCACCCATAACCATTGTGACTAATCATTTCAATGCAAATTAATAATTTTGTTAATCTCATATTTACGAGAAATAAACATTATGTTATTATTATCGTAAAATTCATTATCACCAGATAAAATTTAATTTGAGGTTAATTTCAATAATAAAAATTTAACTATGCTTTAAATTACTTCTTTCATTATATTTTATCTTACGTTACAAATTTTTGCAATTTTTAGAATATTTTGTGTATTTTTTTTAACTATTACTACAAATGTAACGTACCAATTGTAAATTTCTAGATATTAAAATTACATTTTTTCACATAAATGTTGATAATAGATTAGATAAATAAAAATAAATATTTGCGTTCTCTTGAGATATTAAAACAACTTGATAAGAAATATAAAAATAAACTATTTAGTAATGCATAATAAATATTTCTGTATTATTATTTATGAATGACTTATACGGAAGTAATAAAATATATGTAATAATATATTTATAAGATCAAAAATAAATTGGTACTTATGCATTAGCAATTATACACCCACCATATTTGGACCAAAAATAAATAATGAGTACAAATCAAGTGCATATATGAAATAAATTTTATAAAAATAAATATCAGTTGTAGGCGTAAGATAGAATTAGAAGTACATTTTTCAGATTTAAATTTATTTTTATAGAAATTATAACTAAAATAAATACTGAATAATTTCTCAATAGAATGTATTCTCCGAAGTAAGTATTTGTTCTGAAATATACTATTATTCTTTTCCATAGAAAACAAATACAAAACTATAATTAAAAATCACAAAAAACGGAACAATAAGTATTATTAATTATTATATAAACCAATTTTTTAGAGTATTGTAATAAAATATGTAAATAAATCAATAAAATACCACTTTGATCTGTGAAGTTGTGATTGAAATCCTAAACTTATTTTTTATTATAATAAAATAATAACTATACTATATTATAAATTAAAGTATATTTATAAAAAATATAATATTTATTGTAGAAAAAGGCACTAATTTTCGTTGTAAAATGTGCAACTTATAACTTATTTTTAAAAAGCTGCCATTTATTTTTGATATATGTTTCATTTGTTTCCAAAGTTTTTAAAACTTTTAAATCTAAAACAAATACAAATTATCACCTCAAAATTTTTAAATTATTTGATTACCTCTTGTTCGAAAATATTCAAACAAAATTTGGCTGATAGCAGAAATAGGTACAGCCGTATTAATTCTTGGATAAATTATTAAATCATTTTTATCTTCAACGGTAGCATGGCAAATAGTAATACCTAAAAGTTCGCCATTTTCTCTTAATATTGCACCACCACTAGATCCCGGTAAGATGCAGCAAGTTGTGTGAAGAATACAGTAATCAGCTAAAGAAACATTTCCTTTTGTAATCACGGGAAATATGTCTTCTTCGAAGTTAAATATTGGATAACCAGCAGCTAACACATTTTCTCCTACAACAAAACATAATAATATTCTTGATGACACACTCAAAAAATACTGGTGTCCGTTTTTCGAGGCAAACCATTGGGATCTCTAGAACCGTAAAAGATACGAAGTCGGTTAAATTAGGGCAAAATTGTCGCATTAGTTGGCTATTTTAAATGAAGTATTTCTTTTCACAAAAAAATGCATAGGTCACTAGGTGTGAGCTAAGAACTAATTTTGGTCAATTTACTTTTTAACTTATAACTTTCTTATTTTAAAGTTTAATTCAATATTCGCTTAAATTTTTACAAAGAGAAGAAAATAGTATAGGTGTCAACTTTTTGGGTTGGATAACGCTGACGATATATTTCTAAACTAATGTTGCTCATTACGATGCGAAGCATAAATTCAAACATGGCCAAAATTTTGTTTAAAACAGAAGATTTTTGTTTTTGTTTCCAAACCACACATGACACAAAATGAGTAAAACCAATAATTTTCTAATTTTTTAGTTAATTTTTATTTTAATGTGGATGTGTTTTGTCATTGGAAAGATATTTTTTTTATTTAATTGTATTAAAGACAACAATTTTGAACCCCATATGAAAATTTAAAGTTAGTATGAATTTTTCGAAAAGTGTACAAGCTATAAAAATTTTAATGACCGTAAAAAGTATATTTAGACTGTGCAAATTAAATTCTTACCTGAATTGAAACAAGAAAGTTATAAGTCAAAAATAAAATCGACAAAAATGGCCAACTAATGCGACAACTTTGCCCCAATTTAATCTACTTATTTCTTAGGGTTCTCGAGATCCCAATGGTTAGCCCCGAAAAACGGATAACTGTATATTTTAATTTAAATAAAAATTATAATTAATATGAAATAACTAAATTACATTTTTAGATTTACGTTTGCATTTATATTTTTTTAATTTAAAATTTATTGAAATATTTCTTCAACATTTCTTTATTTTATGTAAATATTTGAATATATTCTCAATTTTTGTATTGGGTCAACAAGTTCTAGGACCAATATGTCGACAGTTAAAAATCTGTCATGTACCCAAAACTCTTCTTAATACTACTTTTAATATAACAAAATTAGTTTAAAAAAATATGTGTAAATATTACCTTTTATACAAGGTTTTGTAGCAATTTTAATGGAAACCAACTCTTTTACGTGATCAACAGTACAATTTAAAATTGCGATATCGTATGGAGGTGTTTCGGTATTGTACAATAATGTAGCAAAGAATTTTTTATTTCTCCATTTTAAGATAATTTTATCGGTCTTTCCCTAAAAAAGTAGAGTTATTTATTTATCTAAGGTTTTTTTAAATTAAATAAATTAAAATAAAGTGCCTACTTTAAGAGCTAAATTCTTATTATTAGTATTTAAAATTTACTTAACATATAAACATGGTTGTCATGTTGAGTAATCTAAAACCTCTCTTCTTGATTAGTTTTGGATTTTTGGCATGGTTCTTATATTGATTCAGAACTTCTTTGTTTAATATAGTTAGGAATAGTCGAACAACATAGTTTGCATACTAATTATTTTGATGTCTCTAATGATAATGAATACTGGATATGAGATGTATAAGTTTAAATAGTGTAGTTTTAAAAGTTCTATCGTTGATTGAAACGTATATACTTTTCAATCTACGGTTCTATTTAAAAAGATGACACTATTTATTGTAGATTACGATTTTAGATATTTAAATTCTGCATCCCATTAATTTTTTTTTTCATAAATCACTTTTTGTTATTTATTATTTAGTTTTACATTTATTTCCCATGAAGTTTCATTAACAATTTTAAAATATTACAGAAATCGTTAAAATTAAAGTATCCGGTTTATCTGTAGTGTATTTTTTAATTATTTTACATTAAACAGTGAACTTATAATAAAATTGATGACATTAAAAGAAACAGAATTTAAAAAACGTAATATTAGTGTGTGTGAATATGTGTAGACGTCTATTTACTTTGTAAAAAAATTGAAATCAGCAACTTACAGTTTTAACAACATGAGCTGCTGTGATAAAAATCCCTAACTTTTTATTCACCAACACGCCTGTACCCCATCCATTTCCACAAAAAACTTGAACAATTGATTTCTCAGCTGATCCTACAAAAAATAATAATTAAGAAACTCTCTCGTTGTTCGGAAAGTTTTCATACTTAGAACAGAATTTTTATTGGAAAACAAGTAGCTGTTAACCGTCCATCTTTCAGGAAGAAGTTGAGACAATAACGGAGAGAGCATAACTCCTAAAGTTAGACCAAGTGGTTCACCTCGCCACCAATTTAGGGATGAAATTATCATTCCAATTGGAATTTTTGTAGATGTCCTAAAATTGAATGTTCTTTTGTAATGTAACAAGGTTTTGTTATAATAAAAAAAAACAATGTTGCTGTACACAGTAACTTAACTTTATCTAATTTTTCTCAGTTGCTACATACAGCTAAAATATCGTAAATGAAAAATATTTCGAAAGATATTATTTGAAGAAATTTGTCTGAAAATTTTTATATGAAAAAATATGTGATTATTTTTAAAATATCTTGAAACCAATGAAATGTTTTATTGTTTGTCACGCTCTAGAGATTATTTCTGGAAATAATTTTTATAAGTCAACATCTAAGTAAAATAATTGAAAAAGACCGTTTTAGGGCCGTATCTATTAAAAAATAATTTTACAGATTTTTCGAAAATATATTGCTAAGCAATAGCCACGAAAGCCCTTGAAAGGACTTGAGGTGCTTCTACAAAGTAGCTATAAGTTTGAAAAAAAAAATATTCTCACTCTCTTGTTGTATTATTACTGACAATTTATCTTATAGGATCTACTACTGATTTTTTTTAGTTTTAGTTTTTAGAACTAAAAGTATATTTTACTCATCAATCAAACTAAATAAATAGCATCTTTTTCTGTATAATAAAATTAAAATTATATGAAAACAATTTATTGAATTACATATTATTTGCTCACCAATGGTAATTTCAGTGTTACATTCACTATTTTGATATATAATAAAATTTAAATTATTTATAGGAAAACAATTTCTTGAATTACAAATTATTTGCTTACTAATCAAATCAGTAATTTCAGCGTCAAATTTACTATTTTGGGGCAAAAGTAGATAATTCGTGACAGTATCAATTTAAAGCGAAGCTAAAAGAGATTTATTATATACTGAATATGTAGATTGTTGTTAATTTTCGAGAGGAAAAAAACAAGAAATAGTTCATTTAATATGGAAAAAATATGTTTCTATATTGAATTCGTTATTTAGGGACTAAAGTTTGACAAATTTCCATGACCGTTAAAGTAATACATCCCGTTACTTGTATATCCGGCATTTTAATTTATCAAAATAAAAGGTTTTGAGGTATAACATTCTTAAATATAAGAAAAATTAAAATAGAATTCTTCTATATTAGATATTAAACAGAATTAAAGAACACATATTTACAGACAGACAAATAATATTAAGATATCAAAGTAAATTTTCTTTTACATTAATATTACGAAAATAAGTTCATCTCTTATAATATGATAATGTTAATATATTTATATTGCTAAATATTAAGATCCAGTATAAATAAAAAAATATTTACTTACTTAATATCGTTTTTAAATGAATAAATTGGAGCACCTTCACATCCTGGTGCTGTTGGAGCATCAATTAATACAAAAATATTATTTTTTCCCACTACATTACAAATAATTCCTTGACTATACGACGATATCAATTCCCTTGTACCAAAAGGAGTACTCTCTACACATATTGTAGTCCCTCTACTTAGAGACAAATCTTTAGTTTGTCTGACTATAGAATAAACACATTCAAGAAATGTTTTTTCTTGAAACTTTTCTTCCATATGAACATCAAATATCATAAACAACGACAATAGAGCTTCAAAGTCAACATCAGTATTGTTATTTTTGTCATCACATCCAGAAGTAAATGGCAGATCAGTCGTTTCCTTAATATTATTACAGGAAAATATTCCCGCGTATTTCGCCAGTTGAAATTTGAAGTTTTTAGACTTTTCTGCAGGGGAAATTATTTTTATATTTTCAGTGGTTAAGTCTAAAATATTGTGGCATAATATTTTGGACGTTTCCATAGAATCCAAGTTTGTTGGAATGTTTTTCTTTGAGCTGAGGCTTAAAATAAATGAAGCAGCAGGAAGAAGAACCCATCTTTTGTTTAACAAGATGGCAGATGAAGAAAAGAAGAAGTCATCTTTGGTGTATTCCAATAGGACGCTTTGGACTGACATTTTGATTCTGAAATATAAATATTAGAATATATAACAACACATTTATAAATACCAAATATATGTACATTTTTTTTAGAATATACCTTCAAATACAATAGAATGTTTACGAAGAGTTTCATAGAAAGTGTTCTCTTTTTTCTTACATAATATATTACGGGATATAATTACATGAAACACATTCATGTCAGATGGGTTGCAGTATAGTTAGGCTATTTATTTTTCTATAAATGGACATAAATATATTTACGTCCTGAATATAAATCAAGAAAAGATTTGAAAAATTGTTTTTTGGAGAATTTTTTTTAAGTTGAATATAAGATTTAAATATTTTATTTCCCAGAAGTAAAAAAAAAAAGTAATTCCGTATTCAATTAATCAAAATAAAACATTTATATTTTATTAAATTAATGAAAGTTTATCGATACTGGGCTACATGTACTGATATTAATAAAATATCGGATACTAAAATATCGATATCGAAAAAAAGTGTCGATATTGTAGTATCGTAGTATCGGAACAAATCTAGATACAAGGCGGAAACAAAAATTATATTTTTAAAAAATTTCATTAGTCGGTAGTAAAAGAAATAATTAGAAATAAGGTGAAGTAAAATACCTATGTTAGTTACAATTTTTATTGAGAAAATAATTTAATATTTTTTTTTATCAAACAACATTTGTAATTATCAATTTTGTATATTTTTTAATGTACAAAATGTAACAGAAATACATTCATTAAATTTAACATGTGATTGAACTTGTTGTAATCAACAATATTTACTGTAGTAATTTTTTGTTGCAAATCTTTTACGGATGGTTGTACCGATATTACTTAAATTTTAAGTTTCCCTTAAATGAACAATATCACATCGGAATAAAATATCCAATGAGCTATTCAACATTGATGTCAAAATTTCGATTAACATTTTTTTTAACAATTGCTTAAAATTTAAGCAGCAGCTGGGCTCTAGAAATTGTGCTAAACTTCTTCAAAGTTTTGTCTCAAATTTCACTACCCGTCTATGTCTGAATATATATTTTTTAATTTGGCATTAAATTGTCATTTTTCAAAATTGAATGACCATTGTCCAGCTCCCAGCATAATGTCTGAATAATTAATAATTATTAATCAATTTGTTTGTAATTGTCAAAATTTATTTGACAACCCACGTCAAAAAAATTTGTTTCATTGTTTTCGCTAGTGGATCAAATTATAAAAGGGATTAGCCACTAACCCGTATTAGTTATACCCCTTGTTAACATTTTGAAATGTCAAACTAATTCCAGTTCCAATTCGTAAAAAGAATTAAGTATATTATTTAGTTCCAAAGATAAATCCACTAGTTACGTGAATTGGCAATATTTTTAGATGATTATCAGCGTTTCTAAATGATACAGAGGAAGATTTGTGGTAATATTTGACAACCTTGAAGTAAAATACTTTGATTATACATGAGCAAAATATTCATGGGTTTGGTTAGAATCATTTTCTTCAATATTGTTTTTTTTTAAATTCGTATTATAGTCAAACCGGAGAAGGAGAAGACTCACGTCATCAACCTGAAAAAAAAACTTTATAAAATGAAATATAACTTGTTAAGATTATTGGGTGTTATTTATTTTTAAAAAAAGAAGAATAAAAATATTTGTATTAAGAAACGTATATATTAATGAATTTACAATTATTTCTAAAGTCAATCCGTATTCCTCTTAGAGAATATAAAATTATTTGAAATAATTGTAGTTGATTTTCATACCATACATTGGCAATAATAAAAATAATCTTGTTTATATTATATTTTATACCGATCGAATATTGATCTTGTCATTCGATTGTCAGTGTCAGACAGAAAGTACCGTATCAGTTTTTTTATGTTACTGACAAATCATGCCTAAAGCTTTATGAAAGCAGTCAAAAAAACTGACAATGAATGTAGTGCATTATTTTGAACGGGAACTGGACAACGTTGGTCCATTAATTCCATTGAAAACCGTACGAGAGGTAATTTTTTTTTTATTTTTTTTTTAAATTTATTTGAATTATGTACTTTTAGAGAACAGCTAATGCCCTTCAATTTACTAAATGCACTTATTCACTATCGTTTCCGTCACAAATTAACGCCGACAGACTTCGAGAGGTTGTGGTTATTAATTTGTCAACTGTCACTTATATTCTAAAAAAAATCAGTATCCCATATATTCATAGTAGTACATGATGTCATTACTTTAGTGATATTATTTGATGACGTGAGTCTTCTCCTTCTCCGGTTTGACTATACATGTTACATGGAACAGAAAAGTTAAAGTTAATAGTTTTTTATTTTATAATGTAGTGATTGTATATTTCAATTCAAAATGATTTGATTTTTACAATGTCCAGTAGAAGAGATGAAAGTTAATCTAATGTACCTAATCTTTTTTATGAATCTATGGGGGTATATGATTCGTTAATTTAAGGGATGAGAAAAATGCCAAAAAACTTAAGATTTCGGAAAAAAGTTACTAATAAATATTCTTACTCTCGACGAGTTCTATCACTGGTTAAATTTAATGTATTTATTTCACATACAGGATGTGATCATCATTTGTTGCACAACATTCCTAAATGGAACAGGGCCTCCCGAACTAGGGTATTTGTTTCATGACAAGTTTTATTTGCATTTTAGTGGTGCAGATTGTCAGTTTGTGCAAGGAACCTACTGTTTGTATTTTATTTATTTATATTTAAATATATAAAGTCTGTTTCCACGAGATTATAGTCACGTGATTACTCTTAAACATGTAATTCAAATCGCCAGTTAATTGTCAATTTTTTCTCAATAAATTATATCTTTCAAACTGATTAAAAATAAAATTGTATAGCACTAACCTTTAATGGAAATATGTATAATGATTTAAACACGAAATAAATATAATCTTGATCTTGACATTTAATTGTGAGAAGAACCTTAAATATAAATGTCTATTATGCAAAAGGTAAGGCCATTGAGAATTTTTTATTTGATCACCGTGAAAAATGGTTTCCGTTATCAATAAAATCTTAATATCTCAATAAACAAAAAGAGAAGTGGTTAAGATGATGATAAAATATGACAAGTATTAATTCCACGGTTGCCAGGCATAAACTACTACACGATTGGAGTAAAAAAACGCCGTGACAGTTTGTAATTATTGAAATGAGGTTCTTGCCACTACAAGTAAAGGAACAGGTGAGCTTGGGTGGCCCATTCAAGTCTGATGTCTTGTTTAGCAACTGTTTATTTTTATCTTGGACACCAGCATTGAACAGTTAATGCTAATATCAAGTTCACTTTGACTGCTCGTCCGTTTCGTCCCGGTTTGTTTCGTCCCAAGGGATGGTTATAAAGCCTGCTACACACTATCTGTTTCAGTAAAATATTATATTACTAATAAATAATTATAGCCAGCCGGAAATAAATGTCAATGATTTTTATAATAAGCGTACGATTTTTAAAATTCATACATCACATTAAAGCCTGAATATTCCTCTTTAACATGTGTAAAAACAAAGGTATGTTACACTGTGCAATTTTTAGTAACATAAATAAATATTCAAAATGATCAGGATAGAAAATGAAAATTGTTATTTGATAAATTAGAAAATAATTGTAAATACAAAAAATTTAGAAAACCGAAAGTAAATGCTAAAAGTTTTTTTATTTTTTAAAAATTCCTTAAAATAAGAGAATAATGACGATTTTTCGAAAAACAAAAAAACGCCAATTACTATGAACTGGGGCTCTAAGTCAAAAATTTGAACTAAGAAAAGTTGTTTGTTTCAATGAGTTTTAACTGCCGTTTTCGGATGTTACAATTTGTATTATTTCATATTTTATATTCAAGTATCAAGTAATGTGCATATTAACCAAATAATATTATGTTTAAAAGCGTTATCACGAACAATAAATGAAATGTTGTCTTCTCCAATCAGTCCTACATAAGTAAAGTAAAGTGCCCCTTTGGCACTGCCGACTGTAATGAAAAAGAGAGATGCACAATTAGATGTTGAAACTAGTCAAAATCGATTCAGGGATGGTCAAAACGAATATTTACGTTGAAATCTAAATACCGATTTTTTCACGATTACAATACTTCCTATATACTTCGTACCAGGAAGTAACTATTTATAAATAAAATTAAAACTTACGAAAACAATATTATCAATATTATTAGCAATTTTGTTATTATTACAAATAAAATAATGTTATTTTAAATTCAATATTGAAACAATTTTGTTCGCTGACAGCTAAACATAACCCAATTCTTCAAGTGCCAATTCAAACATCAGTAAGCACAACATTTTGGCGTCAGATGGGTCCGTAAATGAAAAAGAGATTTTATTACTTCATCACAGTTGATTTGTGAGGAAACGAAGGGTGAATTAATTAAAGTGATGTAATCAGTTGTGCGAAAAGAATGCACCTCGAGTTATGGAGATCAATATAAAAAATACATATTTTTGAGAAAAATAAATAATTTTGTTGCAACCGTATATAAACATCTAGTCGTATATAACGTCCGTATTTTCAAGTCCCTTGATAGACGTTCTATGCGAAATTTTCACTGTTTTAATTTATTATGGTTACTATTGGATATTATAAAATAAAAAAATACATGTGTTATATAGAAATTTAAAAATTGAATCGAAAATAGTCAAAATGTATATTTTCGTTGAAATCTGAAAACCGAATTTTTCTGCAATTACAATACTTCCTTTACTTCGTACAAGGAAGTAAAAACAGAACATCCCATTGCACAATATAATAATAAACACTGTCCGACATGTCTGTAAAAATTTCGTATACAAGTTTTTAAGTTGCAATTCTTATAACCTTTATATATAATTTCAATTAAATATTATTCATATTCATTTTTAACTCCTTCCCATAAAATTTTATTAATTCCAGAAATTGTAATTGTTATTTTCAAAGAAAATTAAATTCACGTTAATAATTATTTATCATCTACTTCTCATGGAAAATACCTATGGTGCACTTTCCATACCAGATATGAGTTACCGAGAATTTTTGATAAGAAATCTACGATAAAGCAAATTGGCATACTCAGTAATATATTTTTGTTGTAATCTTGTAATTTATAGTCTGTTTCTCCGAGTTAATCCTTACGTCACTAATTTCTGCTGCAAGAATTATTAAACTTATATCTAGCATCTTTGTCATATACACATGATAAAGATAAGACTTTTATTCGCTATCTTATTATCGTATGTGTTATAGAGGGGAATATATGCTATCTGCGTCTAACCAACGACAAAAATAAAAAAAAAACAGCAGAGTTGATTTAAATCACATTGATTTTTTTAAATCTTTGATTTAAATCACTTGTTTTGCAATTGTTATTCCAAATTTACGAAAATTGGGGGAAAAGCATGTGGGTAATGTTAATGTGTTAATACTTTACAGAACTACTAAAACTTTTTGACTTTGTCAGTAAAAGGACGTTACTGGTATATTATTTTTAATTTATAACGTAGAATTTTTTTTGCATTACTGTGTAATTTTTTGTTAAATTTACTTTGAAATGTTTTATAGTAAAATCCGGTTCCAAAAATAGTAATTTTATATCAATGGACTTAAGTATATAATTTTTATATTTACTCATATGGAATTTATTCTACTAGGCGAAAGCCGAGAAGAATAAACCATGTGAGTAATAAAAAATACTTCAGTTCTTTCATATACATTATATTTTTTCCGAAATCGTTAAATTATTAACTAAAAACATAAATAAATAATACCATTACATGTTTGTAAAACGTCAGCTAGCTATTGAGACGGGGATGGCTGTGATAACAAACGTACTGACAAAGTGTCAAATATTTCTTTATAATTTTCATTTATGTTTACATCTGTTTAGTCGTCTGCGAATGAAATCAGATAAATTATTATCAAGTGAAATAATCAATAAATTCACCAATAATATTATAGAATGATATGTTTGTTACTTTAGGTAGTGCTAAAATAAACTGGAAAAATAAAAACTAAATATAGGTTAATTCAGTTTGACAGATGAGTCCGTAAAGTTAAATTTTGACATAAGAGTCTGTAAAGTTTTACTTCAGCTACTAGGCTAATTTCGCGGAGTGATATCGTGTACTTTAGTATCGATTTCAAAAAAAAATAATATTTTTTTAAGTACCCCTTACAGTAGTATAGTCGTAGTAACGGATATTTTCAAAAAATAAAAAAATTTAATATATCACTCAAGTGGTTTTGGCGTAGACAATTTGTGCTTCATTGTATGTAGGTGGTTTCGTTAGATTAATCTACATATTTGGCATTTATTTACTTCTGAAATCACACGATTTCACCCAACAAGATGATGTCATCAATCCCTTTTTCCCCTTGTCGTTTTAAATCACATGGTTATGATTGATGACTTCAAAATCAACTAGAAGAAACAAACTTTATATACACTACCAACTTTAAAAAAAATGTAAATACATAGGTACATAAGAACGAGTTTCTAAATGACAAAAGCGATTAAATGAATGAAAGACATTTCCTGAATACAGTCCTGTAGCAAACGTAATGGTCTAAAAATAACCTGGACAGGTAGAAAGGCAGTTACTGTAATATATAATTTGTGTTTTTTGTTACTATAGCAACGGATGTAGATCAAATCTTTACGAAGAAATGATACAGTTTCTGCTATTGGTTTTATTCCGATTCTCACATGTGTTGGAAAATTATTCCATAATTCCGAATTTATAAAATTTTATACATATTTAATAATATCAATTACAATCAGATAACTCTCAAAATTATTTGATACATGTGTACAACTTCTGAACATCTGGTTCGACACTTGAACGTAGATAAACAAAACACAATCGCAAAAATTAGCTGTGAAAGTTATAAATATTTATATAGCAGAATGTTCACAGATTTTATTTGTTTATAGCAGGCGATTTGATTGAGTGTAATGACTTAATAAACATTCATGCATTGTCGGAAAACATTTGAAATGCAATTTTAAATTACTATTCTATATTTATAATGAGTTATTACTTTTACCTTCATGGAAATACATACATAAATTTACAGAATGGTACATGACTTTATAATGTACAATATATAAAAGATAATTAAGGAAATAAAATAAAAATAATGATATTTAATTTTTATTTAAGCTTTGCGCATGGGTGTAGCCAGGATTTTTTGTTTAGGGGGGAAGTTGCAAAAGTAACAATTTTCCCATTATCTTTAATTTTTTAAAATAATTATGTACGGAAGAATAAAATTTTCTGGATTTTAGTCAGAATTAAAGAGTTTATTACTGCTCGAACTAGACTAAAATCCAAAAATAATATTCTTTCATTTACACCCTAATCAAGAAATTGTAACTTTTTTCAGAAATATATATAAATGTATGTACAGTATACCGAATCAGAATATTTTTCAGGCGTCCACGTATTTTTAAATACATAGTTTTACCTAATTTCGCAATCTGTCTTTTGCCTAATATACCTACATGGTTTGTATTGTTGTATAAGATAGAGTATCCGCAATTCTTTGAAATCCCATATTGAAGTCCTATGTTCTGCGTTTCGTTGCATATCCTGTATATATTAATTAGGTACTTGTCACAATTTTGATGAACGTTGTATCTAAACAAAGCCTATTTAGCCAATAACTGACAATTGTCAGTGAGATTTGAATTTGATTGGTTCAATATTTTATACAATAAACACAGAATATGTTTATACAGAAGCGACAGTAAGACAGAGAAACGAAAATTAGAGAGAGATGGGGAAAGGCAACAAATTTAATGGGTTCATTGTTTAAAATCGGAAAGTTTCGTCACATCTTAGGGAGAGATAGGAGAAGCCAACAAATTTAAAGGTCTACACAATGCTCCAAGGTTATACACCTGAATAGAGTAACATGAAAGGTACCGACCCGGAGTGTCGCTTCTGTATATAACTATTCTTTGGTATAAACGAGGTAAAACAGTTTTGACTGGTGATAGAAAAAATTCACTAGATAAATAATTGATGCAAGTCTGGAGTATGAGATATATTAAATATTAAATGTAATATTTTCGTTAAAAATCAGACAACCATGGAAATAAAAAAAAATATCTATGTGACAGTTTAGTGAGGTATCAGTGGTTATAATTCTTATTGTCTGTATTTCAATATTTTTTAAGTTGAATTTACAGTATTTTTCTTAAATAATATACAATATTACAAAAATATAAAATTATCTATTATGACAAATCATTATGTATCATAACTATCACATAGATATGTTCTTTTATTTCTATGGCTGTCTGATTTTGAACGAAAATGTTACATTTTACATTTAATATGTCTCGTACTGCAGTCGTGCTGTTGCATGAATTATTATCTTATTTAATGTAGAATTTAATTTTGAACAACTTTGTATTCCTGTAGTTTTGCTCTAAATCTAACAGAATAGAGAGAATCCGCAAGTCCCATGTTGAAGTATTACGTTTCGTTGCAAACACTGTATTTATATTTCCTATTTCGAGGTATTGTCATTGCGAATAGCATTAGTAAAATTATAGTTTCTAATGGTATTACATACTTCTTCTGTTTTTTGGACTATATAATTTACGTGAAGTACGAACATATGAAACACCCTAACAGAGAAATGGTAAAGAATTTGTACGGAACTAAAACTTCAATTCTTAGAATCACTGTTTGTCATTTTACACTTTAGACCCATTTTAAAAACACTTTTAATCAAATTTTGTTGTGAAAATAAAGATTTATAAATATTATATTTTTATTTTCAGAGTTTCATGTATTACTTTATATTTTTTCATAAAAATTTAAAAAAAAAAACAGTTCTGTGCAATCCTCAAAGGTACGAGATCAAATGCATTATATTTATCCACTTACTTATTTCTAGTAAATTCTAGTTCAAAGTTTAATTGTATCTTCTGGAACTTAAAAACAATTTATATAAAAAAATAACAAGATATTACGAAGATTACAATGCAATTTTTCAGTATGACGTATTATTCTTAGAAATATGACAGCTATTTGTTTTGCAAAAATTCAAACATGATGTTAAATGCAACTAATTATACAGACGTGTGTGTTACTTGCATATCTCGAATGATTTTAATTGAGAGTCACATGTCATTTTCATCCAATCAGAATGCTTCAAGTGATGGAAATGGGCAGAATTTGATAAAACCACAGTAACGTTGTCCTGGTTACAATTTGTTGATATAAAAAATGTTATCTTTAAACTGTTAATTGTTGTTACACCTAACCATCTAATTCTTCTCCCTACTAATATATTTAAATTCAAAATTATGTTTACAAAAATAATTTTTTTAACAAAAGTTTAAGTTTTTTATATAGCGAGGTTTATTATTAAATATGTGTATATATGTGTTTATTCATAGTGTTGCTAATACTTATTATATATTTATTATTTATTATTCGTTAATTAAACTTAGTTATATAAATACTAATGTTCCAATTATTTTTATACTTCACCTAAATAAATAAACGTTACAATATGTTAATTCCATATAAACTACATTTACATGTTAAACAAATGTAATTTCCTTATCTACAGAATAAAAGATGCAAAGTCTATTTTATTAAACCGTATGGGCTAAGGTTATCAAAAACGAAACAATTATACTTAAATTTTGTTAAAAATTTAAATAAATGTTAATTTAGCTGTAACTAAATTTAAAAGAATAGTTTTGTTTTTTTTGTGATAACATTTATAGAAACAAATTATTTCCCCGTTCGAAATTATAGCAAACTTACAGATAATTAAAAAGTCATATAAAATACATCCTGTTTATCAAATATTTCAAGATAATTATCTATACAAAGACTTTCACAAGATTTTCAGCATCGTGTGTTACGCAAATCTTAATCGTTCTAATTTGAACTTAACGAGGCAGAAAGAAAAAATGCAGGAAAAAACACACACGTCATACAAATTATTATTTGCACATTCTCATCTCTATATTCAACTTCAATTCCATTTTATTTATACAAAAATCAAATAAACTTATTTTTCTTCAGGAAAGGGAAGATGGACGATGAACCTCAAGTCTTAAACGCATATTCTTTTTGATAAAATTAGAATTTATTTATTACCGTTTTCGACTATTTCAATAGTAATCTTCAGATAAACCGGAAGAAATGAGAAAACCATAGGCGCCGACTCTGGGGGTGCTCCGGGGCTCGAGCACTTGACAATATTACACGACGAAGTTATATTCTATTTTCAAATATTTTAAATTTAGCTTTAGAAACTATAAGTTTTGTTTCATCCTTTGGAAGCCCATATATTTTTATTTGTTTTTTATTTCTTTCAAAAATGGCTTATTTACTTCTCTTCTAGTTCAGGAATCATTTAAATTCTGAATCTTTTGTTCTCTTATATCCAATCTGTTCATTATAAATGGGCCACCGTTGCTATCTTCAGAACTATAAGAGATACAAAATGAGTTAAATAAGCAACTATTCCACTATTAAAATCAGCGAATCAAATCTTTATTTTAGTCAATGATTCTCAAGAAATGAAACACAATTTTCCTATTTTAAATGGAACACTCTATACATTTTTACATATTTAGAATCTACATAAAAATACATCTAATGATATGTTTGAAGTTAATTGTTAGTTAAAAAGTAAAAAATCGTCACGTGACTTTGCTGTACCTATATCATAAACAAAACTTTTAGCGAAATGTTTCAACACTTCCCTTCCAAATGAATCATACAATGACCTATTATACTAAGTCATTGGAATCATATTATGCAAAATTTTGTTAAAATGTTTATTATTATCACTATTCCTTATTGCACTCAAAATTATTTTTATCGCTCAAAAACTTGCAAACAAAGAGTTGTTGCTACATATTTCTCACCAAATATATTTGGACGTTGTCAATTTGTTAACAAGAAATCAAATGTTTTGTATAAAAAATAAAACCAAATAAATCATTATTTCTATTAAGCTTCTGCGGAGCAAACAAGAGATGGCAGGAAAAAACCAGCCCAATGTCACCCATTTAAGTTATACGAATCTGATTACGACTAATGTAGAAATAAACAAGAAATGATCTACTTGGTATTGTTTTATTTGGTTTTAAATAGTTTCAATTTATTATTAAGAGGTAGACAGTTTGACATAGTTTTTATATTCTGTAGTTGGTACTATTTACTAGTGATAGGTCAATTCTTTCAGTGTATTGTGTGATCGAAAAACAGTGAAATAATGGTCGTAGAAAAAGTATAGCACATAATTCGAATTGTAAAGCAATTACGCACTTGTAGAATTACAAATTCGGCTCTTGCATAAGTTGTCCATTTTGTGCATAATATGCATCTTACAACTCTTAATATGTAACATACTATTACAAACAGTCTTATCAAGCGAAAAAAATATTCGAATTCAATATTCGTTCTGGGCTATATATTAATGTATCATAAATAAGTTGTGTGTGCTACCTTATTGCTGGTCACAAAAGATATTTTTAATATGTGTACGATACAGAGTATTATTTGAAATTATAGTGACATTTATGCGTACGTTTATTACGAATAAAGTCCATGTTACGCAATATGTATTGATTTGAAAGCGGTTACATTCTTCATATGTAATCTTTCACAACCAACTATAATATTCCATAAACCTTATCGGTAAGTTCTGTAGAAATGTGATTGTACTTTAAAGCTTAAAGAGTTACAATCATAACATTAGATTCGTATCGCTAATAGAAACAGTCAGTCATATTTTACTGTCGATTTCAAAACAGAGGTCTATTGGCAATCAAAATAGACGAGTGATACGAATTATTCGAATGAATAATGACCAGATTCCCAAATATAATACTATATATTTTTTCTCTTGTAGTATATTATACACCAAGGTTAAAAAGACTATTATTATTGACCCAGCGCTAAGTTGTGTCCCGGGGTGCGAAGCAACCGATGGTCATAAAGCACTGGTCAATAATGGTCTTCTCAACCGTGGTATAAAAATTACTTTTTCACTACTAGCATTTCAATTCCAGTCCTATTAAAAAAATATATTGACAATAACAAAAATTTTGATATTCACAAAAATAAAGTAGGCTGTTTTTGTTTTTATACCTGATGTTCCAGTTTTTCAACCTCACTTTTGATTTTTAATTTGTTTTTATCTGATTTACTTATTTAATTTAGATGGCATATCTAAATTGTAAATCTATACTTTATACTTATCTTTTTGAGTTAAATGATTCAAAGAATACTTGGATTTGGAGATTTCAGTTTCTTTAAAAAGTGACAGTTTTCATTATCGACCATGGTTAATACCTAATAATTTATTATTGACCCAGGTGATCATGGTTACTAAGTAAGCGATAGTGAAAAACAATTTCTTATGTCATATAAAGGTTAATAAAAGTGGTTGTCTAAGCTAGTACTGAAAATTTTTGTTTTCTAATTTTTAACATATAAAGTGGCACTTTTCAAAATTGATTAATGTTTTGAAATTTTTCAGAACCAGTTAGGAAATAAAAAATGTTCATCATTGAGTAATAAAAAGTTAATTGTTATTTTAACTGATTATAAAAATGTGCCTCTTCCAAACTTTAGTCAACTTTGAAAGTAACAGTTTATATGTCAAAATATTTCGTTAGAAAATGTAATTTTGTAATTTGTGTGAGTTTTCGAGGTTTCGCTTCGCTACACAAAATGAGTAATTTTCTAACTGTTTACGTAAATAGCAATTAAAAAACGACAATATGAAAATAAACGGGAATAATTGAATTCTGGTTCTGTGATTGGCGAAGAAGAGTGAATTAAGATTTTATAATCCACTGTCGTGAAATATGGCTATTATAATTATTTGAAAAAATTAAAACAATGACGATATATTTACACAGGAGTAGAAAAACATGTTTATTCATAAATAATTAACTAAAAAATTGCGAATGAAAAAATCGGGTATTTCAGTATTTTCTCAAGATTTATTAAAAAAAATTGATTGGTAAAATCTGGATAAACAAAACAATTATTGAACTGATTGAGGTTATGTTTGATTGTTTTGACAGATAAACAATTACCCTGTCGGTATTTGGTTTTGAAGTCTGATTTTTTCTGGGAATAAGAATTTATTAACAGATCACATCAACGAAGCATACAATTTGTGGTTGTTTCTCATTTTTTGCACAATATGAACGCTTCAGTAATTTTAGTTCTTCGGTTGTGACGCCATGAAGGAATGCTTTATCTAAATCGAAATGATGTCATACAGCAGGATTTTCCAGAAAAAAAGATTATACTTGTCACTTTTCTAGACATATTTGTAATTACTTATATTCATATTCATTTTATAAAATGCAAAAAATAATGTTTTTTCTTTTAAATCAAGGTAGAAATAGTTATTTTTGATTCTAGATTGCGAAATGTAACTTTTGCATTGGAGAATGCAAAAGAATTTCGGAATCAAGTATCAAACAACAATTTTTACGAAAACTATGTTCCAAAATTAGTAAAAGCGCGAAAAGAAAATTTTCATTTTTATCGAAACAAATATTTATATTTTAGTTTATTTGACAGCAGAAACCAAACAATTGTTTTAAAATTTATCAATTTTCTTTTTTATTAAAATGATATCAGATAGCCACGAAGATAATAAAGTGATAAATTTGATTAAATTGTGACTTTTTATTTTAGCAAAAAATTGCTGGATGCAAAAGACATTAATGTCTGGAATGCAAAAACTTTTATATGCTACAAATAAAAAAATAATCATTTCGCGTGTTGATAGTTGCCATGTAAATAGTAACTTCTTACGACAGTTTTCGGAAAAAATGTTTTGTTATTTTATTATTTTATTAAATGTTTTATATGACAATAAGCATAAATAGTTATTTATGGTACAAGTGTGTTACATTACAGATATAAGTCACGCAGGAAAAGTTTAGCTCACGAGGCCGTTAGGCCGAGTGTGGTATTTTTTCAAGTGATTTAGGTAATTAACACACGTGTGTCATACAACATTTTATCCAACACATTTTAATCATTGATATAAAATACTTATAAGATTTTTGACAGATGGAATTTCGAAATGACATTTAGGAACAAAATAGTGTAGAGAAGGTTTTATAACGTAGTTACTATGATACGAACCAAAAAACAGTGAGCTAATATATTTAGCTCACTAGTGACTTATGACCTACTTTATTTATCTAAAAACAGCATACTTATATCGTTATAATTACACGGTGTTGGATAAATAAATAAATATGTCACTCACAGATAAAAGCCATTGTCAATCAGCTAAACCGTTCATATCGATAGTTGTTTTATACCGTAGATGTAGATGATAAAACAGATACATATATAAATATAAATTTATGAATACGTATCGAATTATATGTCAAAAACAAAATTATATAATTCTACATGGTTACAAAATTATTTTAAATATTCAAATAATAATATATTAATATTTATACTATTATTATTTATCTACAATATTAATGAGTAATTTTATCATTGTTTACATCTAATTGGTTTGTGCTAATAAATTATTAATATTAAATTATTTAATATGTGAACTGATTTTAGATATGTATTTTTTTATGCAACTGTATTACAAACCAAAAATTTTATTAACAAAAATTGAAATGAAATTACTTTTTTCAAAAATTTAAACCGATGTTGGGCTGAATATATTTAGATCCTTGATCTAGATCTGTATGTAAAGAAACGCGGGAACATAGGATTTTAACATGGGATTTCAAAAAATTGCAGATACTCTATCTCCTAATAGATTTAGAGCAAAAATAATACTTTTTCTGCATATTCGGTGAAAAATGAGTAAAACATAAAATCCGACTTTCAGTTTTTCGCTCGAGAACCTTTTTTTTAAAATATTTCTGGATACATATTCATGTGCTGATTATAAATTTCAAAACAAATTTCAATTACCTCTGATCGTTTTCGAGATATTTCCGTTCAAAGTAAAATCCAAAAAAGAGGTTTTTAAGTATAGCACCCTAATGGGTTAAAATACAGTTTTGGTGAAAAATCAAAATTCTTTAAAAAATCGAGAAAAATGTAAGGAATCGAATACTGAGCTATGCTTAAAAAAAACATATTTTTTAATAACATACTGAACCATTTTCTTCTGAAAAAACAGAGAGAAATATGCATAATAATTGTAAAAAAAAGTGACGAATAAATTGTTAGTAGTACACTAGTACAGTGTATTGGTTATTTTCATAATCATATAGCTAAATTATGTTTATATACAAATTTGTATGTATATGAGTAAAAAAATCATTATTAGGTATTATTAATTATTTTTCGCAACAAAAACAAGAAAATGCAGTAACATTTTGACACTGCCAGGCAACATTCAAGCCTCTCCTTCGCAAGTTCTAAGAAATACAGCTGCCTGAGTGTCTTTTATACACAGGACATCGCAAAAACATTTAATATCTTATAGTTCGCGTATGAAATAATATTTAAATGGCATATATTCACTAATACTCATTCATGGTTGTATACATTCATATTCTTCTGCAAAATGGTAATATTTCGACAATGATTCAGGACCCCATTTATGTACTGTTTAATAGCTGAGCCTCGGTAATCTACAATATCTAGCAAGTTATTCATCCCAATTTTGTAAAGAAGTTGCTAGCTCTTAGTAACATTACTAAAAAATTTAACCAATAGAAATATTTGTAAAAGCTGTCATTTTCTTATTTTATTTAGTGTCTAATATTTTTATTGGCTAATGATGTTAGTAACATTACTAAGAGCTAGCAACTTCTTTACAGAATTGGGGTAAAATTGTCTTGAATCAATATGTAACAAGTAACAAGTACCACACAAACATTTAAACATTTCATTTGTCCAATATACACATTTGTATCAACTATTAAAGTTCTATAAATTTGCCTCACTTGAAGTTTATTTCATTACATGTGTTGACATGACTCCATGCGTTTTGACTGTAGCACAGCTCGTGTAAGTTAGCTGGCGACCGGTCCTGCTGCCAAGCAGTCTGGCGTGTCAGGGCTCCGGGCAGGGCCCCCCCGGCTACGCCTCGCCTAGCTGCCTTTCGCTCGCGATGGCGTGATCGCAGCAAAAAACACCGCCGACAGATCAGCATCACACTCATGTTGCTGGATTGCTATTTGCGATTCATTTACAAATACGCAAGTTGTGGGATTTGGAATATAAACTTATGGATAAATACACTTGCATTTGTACTCTTTTGTGTGTTTTCCAAACTTTTGACCCATGCGAACTCGTTTCAAATATTTTCTTCGAAAATTGTCATGAGAAATTTATATTTACATGACAACTATCAACTCGTGAAATTATTGTTTTTTGTCTATAGAATGCAAAAGTCTTTTGCATCCTGGATGTAAAGCCTCTTTAAAGGCAGTTTTAGACTAACCTACAAATAATGAAGAATCGCCATGCGGTTCTAAATGTTATAACTTTACTGTTTAAAAACAGAGTGTCAGTTAGCCTATAAATTGTACAAGATCTTGCATCATTTATGGTACAATTTAAATTAGCTAGTATCAAACAGCAGATTGATTAAAATATAGTATACGATAGTAAATGTACTGAAAAATTAAAACAGGTTCTATATTTCATACAATCTGTCAGCCAAATTGGCTGTGAGCATGCACATTCATAAAGTTTGTGATCTCACGGGTTTCTAATATTTATTAGTTATTATTGTATGTAGTGTGGTTATAGAAAACTTAGTTTTGGTACTGGTAAAGTTGTAAGTATTGCAATTTATGGTTAATTTTACTTATCACATTGACATATTCAAGGAAAGTGCGCAGAATCAGAGCCAATATATCCTACAAGAAATTGTATCATTTCTTGTATCATTTATTATCCCATATATGTAAGTCCAAAAAGGCCTTTAGTACCATTTCTTATCCCATATGTAGGCTAGTCTAAAACGACTTTTAGCCTAGCCCTATATATGGTAAAATATCTTGTACTAAAAATTGTTAGCTTTTGACGAAGTTTTGTATGATACTAATGCAATTTTCGTCAAATTATACAAAACATTAAGTAAAATTTAGCTTGCAAACAGCTATCAATTAAATACAATAAAAAATTACAAGTTGGAAAAGTTTGACACAAGTTTAAACTTTGAACAATGAAAATTTTAATGAAAGTAATATTAAAAAAAAAATATGTTATAATTAGATGTTTATGAGCTATTTTTAATTAAATTTCTTGTACATATCGCAAACTAAAATACAACTCGTTAGAAACTAAAATAACTTAAATAAGTGGGAGTAAATATTTTTTTAAATGTGCTAATATATTTATTATATTTTGAATTAAAGTAAATATACACTTTTTGTTGCTTTGCAATTTATTATAAAGACAGAAATAGAATAATGAAGTTTTAAAATAAGTCTGTATAAATTCAACAAAACTTAATAAGTGGGTAGGCCTCAGTATAAAAACATGAATTGACGTTTAACCACATGCAATTATCCTATAGGATTAACCTAAATGTTTCTAGGTATAAACATATTTTAAAATTCAGAGTTGGATTTAGATATTTTTATTTGATGATTAAAATATAATGGAGCGAATGAAAATAATCGAAAATATGCTTTTCATGTAATTAAGCAAAAATAATCAATTTTACCTTCAATACACACAACTATAATTAAAGGTGAGTAGTAACTCACAGTTATTCTAATGCTAATGGATGAATTACTGAATGGACGACATGTCACTCACTGTTTGTATATTTATTGTGCATTAAGTAAATGTATCAAGATGTACTATTTGTTTGTGGCCGCAAACGTAGAGAATACCTTTTCCTACCTGGTGGGTGTCTAGGATGCCCTCGAACCTACTAACAGAATGGGTGTGGAACCCATGAGGAGAGACTTAAGGTGAGCATGAGACTCACAGAAGCGTCTGTAGCGCTGGTTTATGAATCGAGGATTCATTAGTAGATCTGGGATCTACATGTGTTAGGAAGTCTAGGACTTTCGTGGTTGTAAGTCTTTCCGGCAGAATCGTGGGACTCTGTAGGTAATTACAGTACCCATATGTGCAAATAGTGGGTATTGCTAAACATGAGGTGCTAGGCTGCATTCATATGGAGACTGAGGTAAGTACTGGATGTCCCTCCTCCCGCGGGCCGCCAGGAGCTAGGCTTGACTGGCCCATTCTGCTGTGATGATATAGTAATGAGTGTACATACAATTAACGTTCACTACTCGCGGAGTATCTCCCCAAACCTAGGACTTGGAAATCACCGGTCACACCTTTCTATGTCATGAGTACATGTGCATGCTTGTGACAATTTTTGTAACTTGAATGACAATGTGTGTTTTATAACACTTAGGGGAACGCGTCCTAATGGTCCGATCCGACGCTGATGGAGAGAGAACAAGAAGACGCCGCTGTCAGGTCAAGGAATGTGAAATGTTTATTATCATATCTTTATAATGCATGTATTAGCGCCCTGGATTCTTATTAATAAATATCAATTCTATAATGCATTGTCTTTAAATGGATTAGTCCTGATATATTAATTATACTGGCCATCGTTTTTGAAATCATTTTTATCGCTCTTTTAATATTAATAATAACTTCTAATCTTCATTCCCATAAAACCGCCTGGTCCTAGTACGGTCTAAATTTCTTTGAAGAACTTATTATGACCCGCGGCAAGGAATATTTGACGGAGAACTACATTTAGGGCGAGGATGAATGGATAGGTTGGGCGTATCAAAGTTTGATGTACGAGGATTAGCATTTTTACGACTGACATCTAAATTCTAGCTAGCGGGTAGATCTGAGCTAGAGAACCATGGGCCAAATTAATATCACCGTTTATGTACTTTATTTTTATTACCTCCACGCCTTCTATAATTAATAATAGGAAATAGTTTATGGTTACATTTATAAGTAGTTTTTTACTAGGTGTACCTATTGGGTACCTATATATTTATGAACATTTCTCATAGTTAATTTTGCACGACAGGGCATTAAAAAAGGTTTATTGATTGGGTTTCCAAGGTAGAAAGTTGTTTTGACAGATTACTGTATAACAAAACAGTAAGTATTCATTTAATATTCATTGAACGGTAAGTAAATATTCACAGAAATGATTTTGTATTTATTTTGTTCAAATTAAAAGTGCAGTTACTTTTAAATAATATTAGAATTATTCGTAAATAATAAATAATGGTACCTAATTATTTCGTTGTTATTTCTTACACACCACAAATTGTAGAAGAGATGGAATGGAATTTTTTCTGAGTGTGAGATCTCGGGTTCTATTCCAAGCGTTGTTGAGAGGCTGAGGGTCGGATTTATGTTGCTGGGGTTTTTCAACAAGCAATAAAAATTGAAAAATTAATATTTTATGTTCAGATTGCTTGATGACAACAGTGTTAATTGCGATATTGTCAACAATTATTTTTAAAGGTTAAACAATTAAAATAATTTGAACTTTCTAAATTTTATGGAAGAATTTCTTTTAATTAAAAATACAAAAAAGTAATATATAAATATCAAAATACCTACATGTATTTCATTATTTTTAATTTACCCTTCAAGAATTTAATTTCACAAGCGTTAAACATTATAAACTGGTAAATATTACTTACATCGTCTGTACAATTAATATACCACAAAATATGTCATTAACTGAAGACCTTCTGTTCCGTAGGTCTATATTTTAACCCCATAACCATAAATTGATAGCTTTCATTTTGCGTGTATAGCTATAAAAATGAGGCGAAAAATATTTTCTTTTTGTAAATATTGTCGAATTATTTTTTATTTTCAATAGACGATGGTTTCTGGAAATCAGCCAACTTTATTCTTTCAACCTCGACAGTTTCGACCCCACATGGGTCTTCTTCTTGCACTGTGCAAGTTGTCCGTTAGGGTGTGGCACACCATTTTTATTGTTTAAAATTTTATTTTTATTTTATTTTATATGACTATTTTACAATTTTTTCGACACTGTTAAATGAAAATTTAACATTCACTATTTATATATTTATATTTTTACATTTTGACTTTTCCATGTTTCAAAAATATTTTTATATTTAAATTATACATATACTATGATAAGCAAACTGAAAAATTTCATCTCCTGAAGAAGACCCATGAGGGGTCGAAACTGTCGAGGTTGAAAGAATAAAGTTGGCTGATTTCCAGAAACCATCGTCTATTGAATAATTTACCCAGCCAAGAAACATCCCTAATCTCAAATTTTTTATTTTATCCATTGAATATCGATAATTGCCTGAGACATATGTATATTTCTTCGTAAAAGAAAACGAAACTGTTTTAAAAATATTAACAATTTACACGGCCGGCGCAATTAAAATGTGTCAATATTATTTTAAAAAATTATTGTACATGGAAGTCATGTATATTTTTTTATATTTTATTTTTAATTTTCGTTAAAAATGTGCATATTAATAAAATATTCATGTCATTCACGATCAATAAATGAAATGCTGTATTTTTGTTTTTATTGTTGTATAAGCAATATTATCACACTTTTTTACTTTTTGCTTCTATATTTTTTGTCTAATGTGATGTAGGTATTTATAATATTTTGAAATTTGAAAATAATAATACAACTACCTCATTTTCAAATTCGAGTCTTTTTATGCATTTATTCATTTTTTTTTTAAACGGCTGTACTAGAAAATCCTTATCTTTTATATACATACATTTTTATATGAATTATTATAGAATATGTTCATGTTCAAAATGAATTAACTAAAATTATTTCTCCGATATATTCATATAGTTGTAAAAAAGATAAAATCAGAGTTCAAGATCCTATATTTATTTGTCAAAACATTTTATTGTTATTGATATAATGAAAATAATATTAATCGTTATAAATAATAAGCAATGAATTATATCTGAGTTATTTCTAATAAATTATTGAGGTGTAAGTAAAGGAAATGGAATCGAGATTCTTCTGTGTTAATGTCAGATCAAGTGTTTTTCTGCACTATAAAATAACGATTTCAAGGTACAATTGAATAATTATTACATACGTATATCCATAATGCAATCACTATTAACTTAATTGACGTATGTCAAATGTGCTTACAAAATGCATAAAATTGCATCAGAAATAAAATGTTATGCTTTTTCATGGTAAAGAGAACTTTTTTTGCATTAACTTGTAATTTTATAAGAATTTCCAGCAATTTTCTTAGACGTTTATTCATTTATAATTGTTATAATCAGTGCATTTTCTTGAAATTTCTCATAATGCAGTGGAAAATTTTGTATTATCATCCATCATTGTTGCGTTTTTTATTGTTTATAAAAACTTGTAGCACATGTTAGATGATTTTTTAATGATGTTATATATTTCTTTGATTGACACATTTTTGAGTTATGATATCATCGACGTTAAAAAAGGTGTTACAAAAAATTAACAATTATGTGTATCATGTTTCTTTCCGACTTTTTATTGCAAATAATGATTCAGCACTGATTTCGACGTAAAATGATAATGTAAAATGTCCTAAAATTTAAATATAGAAGATGATTTTGAAGACCAATGCAAAAGTGTGTGTTTGTATATGTATACAGGGTGGTGACTCAATCACCCGAACATAGGAATTTAAATGTAAAATAATATTTTTTTAATACTATACTTTTTAAGCTATTTGACATAAAAAATATGACGCAAATAACATAAAGAGTACCTTCACTCATGCGCAGTGTTGGTAATGGGGTATTCTAATGTAGTAAAATCTAAGGTAAAAAATGTTATAACATTGTGGATTATACTATAAAATTACTATAAAATGACTGAATTATGAAAAAAACTCTAAAAAAAGTTATTCCTACCATAAGTTATCTTTTATTTTATTTTGGCGCTGAACAGGTATCACGTGGGTTGTGACGTACGTGGGACTTATGACATATCTAAAAAAAATTTCTAGGGACTGTACCACAGCTATTCCGTCATTGGTGACTTATGACAGATAGACTTCCGCGCCATGCGTTGTGATTGTAAACATGCCCTCACCATTTAAATGTCATGAGTCCCACATACGTCACATCCGGTAAAACTCAAATTTTCAAGGAATATTTAAAAATTCATATCGCTCAAATTAAATAAAAAAGGACTCAAAATATTAGATTTGTAATAAAAAAATATGTGAATTTCAGAAAAAAAAATCATTAGAAAATACCCCATTATTGCGAGAAATTGTTTCTCACACTTTAATCCACGATTGTGGTAAATTCACAACTTTTAAACTTTATATGGTGTGAGAAAAGTGGTGATTTTTTACCGAATATTCGGCATTACTCAATAATGTATTTTTTGTAATCTGAAAGCGTGATTGTTGGTCCTCGTTACGGAGAGGGTGGTAATATAAATATTTGTTTGATTACTGTTAAATTTAATTATTACAGTTTCAAGAAATTACCACCAAACTATAAAACTAGATAAATTATTGACTTTTAATGTGGCTACATTAGTATTATATCTTTTGTTTAAAATTTATTTTTTATGATTTATTTTAATGTACTTAATAAAAAAGCGTTGTTCTTCACTAATTTCTTATAAACGAATATTCGGTATTAAAATAAACCGAATAAGCCGAATACTGAATAGTGAAAATATGGCCGAATAGGCCGAATACCGAATAATTATTCGGCTTCGGTTCCATCTCTACTATTTTATGCATTGTTATTAGAATAAAACTATTAACATTTTTTGGCAGTTATAGGAAAAAAAAATAAAACCTAATTTATTTATTTATCTCATAACCAAAAATTACAGGAGTGCTCATATTAAAGGTAAATTTCCATTACTTATAAAATATCACTATATTGTTAATTTGAGTAAAAACAAAAGACTTTTTATTCTTTCGTCCTGATTAACCTAATCTTCTAATTTTCCCCGAGAAAAATAAAGATGTCATAATGAAAGAAACATGTGAATAGCTACAATCAACTTGTTTCTGTCATTTTCATATCACATCTTAACAAATGAGCATCTCTCATATTATATCCACGTGTGCGGTGACAACGTCTAGTGACGTCACAGCACAGGGTTGGCCTTAGGTGGTCCGTATCATTTGATTAAAAGCGATTGATATGACTTTGGGAAATAATTCCGCGAATTACGAAGCAAGGTGGAAGTATACGAGAGGATTGATTAATATTGTGATTGGTTATGGTTTTTATTCTACTTTTATCTTTACTCTCATCTTATTGATTAATAATTAGACTTTATACTAATGAAATTCCAAGAAAAATAATCATACACAGCCTGATTAACATTCTGGTAATCAGAAATCGAGTTTTTTAGAGTTAGCAAAATTATATTCTGTTTATAGAAATTTAAAACTGTACTTGACCATCTAGGTTTTCACAGACTTGGTTTGAAAGCTTGAAAGCTAGCATGAAAATCAAGCCAAGCATTAAAGTTTTCAAGTCAAACTTTAAAAATGTCAAGTTACATAAGTAGAAGATTTATTTTAGCTTGAAATTTCAAACCAAACCAAAGCCTTAATATGTCATGTAACTTGATTTTAGCAGGATACTTGAAATGTAAAATTTAATCATATTTGTTATTACTACTATTATATTTGATTTTTCTTGGTTTCTTTGGTTTGAAGCCTGAAAGCTTGGCATGAAAACCAAGCCAAGCCTTACATTTTTCAACTCAAACTTTAAAAATGTCATGTTAAGTAGAAGATTTATTTTAGCTTGAAATTTCTAGCCAAGCCTAAAATGTCATGTAACTTGATTTTATCAAGATACTTGTAATGTTAAATTTAATCATTTTTCTTGTTATTGCTATTGATTTTTCTTTTGTACGTATTCATAAAAAGAAGAAAGATAATTTGACATTCTCGTCAAATTTGGATTTATGTTTTCATGACTAGTTTAGTAATCAAGGAAACTTGAAGCTTAAGTGATTTTTTTTCTAATAAATTCACTAAATCTATATCGTATTAATTCTGTTTCCCGTATACAGGGTGTTGGCGAAAGGCCGGCACTTAAAATATTTCGTTTATTTTGAAAGATATAAGAAAATGTTTTAGCGGAAATGTGTACAACTTTAATACAAACTTCGCGCACTTAAAACAAAACTATGTCAGGTATCATGGCAGTTCTTACAAATTTATTTTACACAAAAACCTAACAGCTCATCAGATAATTCACTTATTATGATTGTGATGAAGTGATGAGATCTCTTCCCCCTTTACGAAAGCAGTCTGACCGAGGAAGGTTGTATTTGCTGACGTATAAATGGGCTCTTCCCACATTTTTACATTTACTTATTTTTATTTGCGTTTTAAGACAAATAAGCGAGAAATAAATTGTTATAAATTCCTTACATATTCAAATTAGTTCGTGACATTTTACCGCCTTTGACGTTTCGGCAGTGATAAGATCGATCTGATCGATCTTGCCAGATCTGATTGATCCTAAGATCGATCAAAAATATCCTCCTTGATCAAATTGATCTTAATTAATCTATTAAGTTCAATATCCATAGCTAAAAGTATGCCTAGTCTGTGCCCATGCCCAAGTACAGAGTATAGGCATACTAACACATTGACCGTATCCTGCTGAATCAATTTCATCATTAAATATCGATATGATCAATCAGGATCAAATGGTTAATTTAATTCAACCATTAGATCGATCAAACAATCATATCGAACAAATTGATATGATCGAAAATTTTTCGCAGCCCTAATTTTGAGAAGTTCTTTGGCATCTATAGCTATGTTATCCCGTCATTACAGCCGTGGTTTACCTTTGGTCTTTTTCATACTGGGTTTCTGTCTACGACTTCCCTTACTATTCTTGACGGATCCATGCAGTAGACATGACCTTTCCATCTCAGTCTATGTAGTCTTACATATGTTCAGATTTTGGTTTCTCCGTAAATATAATTCAAAATTATATCTGATTCTTCATAACCCTTTGTGATTTGTGGGATCATTTTCCTAAGGATTCGCCTTTTCAAGCGGCCGAGTAATTCCAAAGATTTGGTTACCAAATTCCATGTTTCGCATCCATACGTTAAGATGGTCTTACAAAGGTTTTGTATATCATTATTTTAATTTTCTTATGTACATCTTTTGATTTAAAGATATGAAGTAGGGCGAAACACGTTTTATTTGCGGCAGATATTTTTTTCTAATTTCTGTTACTTTTAAGTTTTCTTAATTAATTGTTGAACCCAGTTATGTAAACTGGTCTACGACTTCGAAGTTATTGGTATGGATATTCCAATATTTGCCTAGATTGTATCTCTTTCTGCGACTTGGTGGCTATCTCTCTCGAATATTAGAGAGAAAACAAAAACAAACATAACCCATAGACAACTTTTAACTGTTTTCAGAGGTTACAATTCTTTATTAAACATTATACTTACTTATTTTGCAGAAACCAACAGTAAATTTTCAAAAACCTACCTTAATATTTCATAATACCGAATATTCGGTTATATAAAATAAGTGATATTCCCGCTGTTTTATTAACTTAATTAATAACTATAATGAATCTATATTAAGAATAAATAATTTATGTAGTTATATTGTTTGGTGATAAATTATTAAATGTTTCTTGAAATTTAAGAATTAAATTTAATAGTAATTAAATAAAAATTTACCATAACAAACAGTTTCTATGCGTCAGAAAAAATACACCCCTCTTGGTAACGTGGACCACCAAACACGCTCTCAGATTGTAGAAAAATATATTATTGAGTAATGCCAATGCCGAAAATTCGGCTAAAAATTCAACGAATATTCGTTATTTCGGCTATTCCGCTTAACTACTATTACATCACTAATATTGACAATATATTGGTAGTAAGTTTTAATTTTATTTATAAACAAATAGTTAAAATCGACACTTTTAAATATTAATAACAATGTTTGAAATTTGTAATATATTAAATGAATAAGAAGTAAATGATACGGGTATTTTTTTCTTATTTATCTCTAATTCGAAGAAATAGTAAAGATTTTTAGAGCTAGTTCTGAGGTTGACCACAATTGTCGTTCTTTTCACTTTTAAAAACTATCAGTTCCATTCACTTTACTTTAAAGTGATGTGATAAATTGTGCGAAAAGAAAGCACCCATTGTAAGTAACGACTGGCAAAAAAGTTAATTCTCATACAATGAGAAACATGTTTCATATTTCAATTTAAAAGATAGAACTGAAAGAAAGAAACCTTTTCTAAATGAGAAATATAGGAAAAGATGCTTGTAGTTTTTTCATAAGTAATATAATAAGAGCCATGAATTTATTGGAAAAATTTACGAGTAGTTGTTGCGTAGTAACAGACAAACTCGGGTCAAAAATGACATTTGATCACGACAGCGAAGCTGGAGTGATTTAAGAGTCATTTTTGACCCGAGTTGTCGTTACTTCGCAGGAATTATGAGAAAATTTTATCTATTAAATTCATAGCTCGAATTATATTTGCTTGATTATTTCACGAATGACAGTAGTTCAAACATAAAATTTTTTATATCAACAAAATGTAACTATGACTACAATAGTGTGATTTTATCAAATTTCTTCACTGGAAAACTATCTATGGCCATCAATGAAGCATTCTGATTGGGTGAAAATGACAAGTGTGAAATAATCAAACTTAAATAATCCGAAAGAGATTTGGCAATTGTTTTGAGAGCAAATACAATACAAACTATAAATAATCATGTATTTGCGGGATTCGAACCCAGTACACCAAAATTGCGAAGCTTGAACTGTAACCTCTATCCTTATTCTTCTTATTATTTTTTTCCTTGTTTATATAGTATTATATGCACAGACGTTAATAATACTGAAATATAAAAATAAAAATACATCTCTAATCAAATCTTTGTGCCACAGTGAATTAAAAAGCAAATAAGCAATAATTTAAATGTTTGTTATATTTAGATCAAGAGAGTTGATTTGTAAGGTTAGTTAAGGGTGATTTACTCCCAGCAGGAAGACGCCTTCTTAGATCATATAAAGCGTCGCTTTTTCCACCATCGTCACTTGTTTCTCGTCTGCCCTCGACGTTCATCTCACCCACGGTAAGTCATTTGTTATTTTATTATTGATAGATAAACTATACACGATTGTTTAAACATTTGAATGATTTACAAACAAAAACAATAAATGAATGAATTTGACTTTATAAGAAATGTGATAACTAATAAAAATATAAACAAATAGTTGTTTTTTAGAATAAACAATATAAGAATTATAATAAATAAATAAATCGGAAACGAATTTAGTAATATTGAAAAAACAAAAACTGTTTCCGCCCGGGATCGAACCGGGGACCTTGTGCGTGTGAAGCACACGTGATAACCACTACACTACGGAAACTTGATAAAGATTGTCTTTAAATATACTGATAACACGTAGTCTTAAAAATAAAATATAAATTTAATTCATTTATATTACTTATTATAATTTTATTTTACTTTAATATTACAAAAAAATGTTTCAAATATAACAAAAACTTTGAACAACATTAAATTTTTCGTTTTTTCAATAACAAATTTTAATTTATTTTGCATATAGAAATGAAGATTAAATAAAAGTTCAATTTTTCTGATATAGTTTTGCATGTACCTAATGGCAATCGGTTGAAATATCTAATTACCAATATACATAAGTAATGCTTGTCTCGTTTAGTTGTTTTATTCATTACTATTGTTAGTTTTCGTGTTAAAAGCTATTCGAGAGATATGTATTAATTTTATTTATGAATTATGCATTTCTAGAGAGCAGCAGATTTGAAAAAAATTACTATGTATAAACATTGTAATGTCTCCTTAGTCCACACTTCTTAAAATTTTTCCCTATAATGACATCAGTAACGCTACACATTACGTATAAATTTATTATCGGTATACAATTATAATGAATGGGACATTTAAAAAAATATTACAATTTATTTTATATAATACGTAAACGTACGCAAGAAATTAAAATATGGAACAACATTTATTTTAAATACTGATATCTCAATTATTGAATTATTTACAGTTTATGATTAAAAAAATGTTTTCTAAGGTAGTTGCGTACCGATATATAAAATAATAAAACTATATGTATATTTTGATAGTTTTTAACATACCTAGGATAGTTATGAGTATCATAACCGCCGCAGATGTCAATTGAATTCCGAACTCAGGGAGCGAAGATTTTAAGTCATCTAATGCCTGGTATAATTAATAACATTCGTGGTTTGTTCAATAGTTTATCGGTTTCAAAATATTAATAAATATTATTTTATAAAAAATTTTTGTGAGTAGGTAACGTTATCGTGATCATGTCTGTATGGGTTGATATGACAGCTATATTATCCAATTGTCCCACGTTGTTTTGACAATTCTGAATGGTAATATTTTTCTCTGTTTCGGAATTAGAATATCATATTCCAGCACGCTTATTGATGTTAGAAGGAGCTTCATTCTTAAACGATTTTTGGTTATATTTTGTTATTTGAGATTGGCATGACTGCATTAAATACACAAAATATCTAGGCAACTGACAAAGTCATTCTAATTTACCTAGGCAACAGACGAAACAGAAATCACTGTCACCAACCTAACTATTCTATCAAAAAAATCCCTTAATGGAAATTGTCAAATATTATTATAAAAAATAATGTAAATAAAAGCCAAAACAGAGAAAATAGCATAAAACATTCGTTATAGAAGGCAATTCAAGCACTCGTTCGTTCGAGCACTTGCTGCTTCGCGCTCGTTCCCGAAATTCAAACTCGTGCTTGAAAAGGTTGCCTTCTACAACTTATGTTTTAATATACTATTATCATATTGACTTGTCAAAATTACATGGTATAATTATGATTTAGTTACCTTGCTAACTTTTGTCTATGTAATCAAAAACTTAATATCCTGAAACCGGTAAACGTTAAAATATATTTAGTACAGTGCATTGCACACAATATATGGTTTTTCAAAAACCATTAAAATTGGTATACACATGTATTTAAGAATAAAAGTAGAATTAAAATATGAAATTATAAATTTTAAATACCCATTCAGTCTTGTATAATTGATTCACACCCATAAATGGATGCAGAATACTACTTCAACGTCTTCACCATTAAATTCTTTGCTTAAAAATACATATCTACACAAATTTCCATTTAAATATTCGTACTAGCATATTCCCAATTAAAGATTGTATAATAACCAATCAAATTCCGACATTTCTGGTAATAATGCGCGATGCGTAACTCAGGGTATATAAGGGATATCCTGCGGCAGGAGTGTTGACTCCTGCTCCTGCGGGGGTCCTGGGAGGCTGCCTGGCCTCGAGCCTCCGCTCCTCCCACCTGATCTGACTAGATCACCTTCCAGGGCATCTGTGGATGCCTCGGAAAGTGGTCTAGTTCAGTGGTCAGGATTTGGAGCACATTATTGTTTGTTCTAATTCTTGACCTGCTGAAATTGGATTGCATTCTGGAGCAGATTACTGCTCTAGATTATGCTCTGATTTCAGTAGGTTAATAATTAGAGCATTTTAAAGTGTATGATCTAATTCTTGACCTGCTGAAATTGGATCACATTCTGGAACAGATTACTGCTTTGGACTGTGCTCTGATTTCAGTAGGTTAAGAATAAGAGCATTTTCAAGCGTATGCTCTAATTCTTAATCTGCTGAAATTGGATCACATTCTGGAGCAGATTACAGTTTTAGATTGTGCTCTTGTTTTAGTGGATAAAGAATTAAAGCATTCTTCAGTGTTTACTCTAATTTTCGACCTATTAATATTTGATCGCATTCTAGAGCAGATTACTGACCTGGATTGTGCTCTGGTTTCTATAGGATAAGATTTAGAGAATTCTTCAGTGTTTGCTCTAATTTTTGACCTATTGAAATTTGATCGCATTCTAGAGAAAATTACTGCTCTGGATTGTACTCTGGTTTCAGTAGGTTTAAGAATTTTGAGCATACTAAATTGTTTGCTCTAATTTTTGACCTGCTGAAACTGGATCGCATTCTAGAGCAGACATCTGCTCTGGATCGTTCTGTAGTTTTAGTAGAGTAAGAATTCAAGCATTCTTATCTGGTTTCAGTAAGACAAGATTTAGAGCAAAGCTGAAGAATGCAATAATAGTAAACCCAGAATACAATGCAAAATAAATAATAATACTTTGAAATATGCTTTTAGCTTTAAGTAGACAAGAATAAAAAAAGTACTTGATAATGCTTTGGTTCTTAATTTATAAAATATTTAATCATTAAATGATAATAGATAAATAATAATCTGATTTACCATCTACCTACTCATATAGAATTAAAGTACCAAAGATATAAAAAGGAAACAAATGTGATAAAATTTGTTATTGTGTTCTATTGATTTACTAGTTTTTGTTTTGATGAAAACTTTTGTTATTGATATATTCCATATAACAAACTGTCAATTTTCAACCAAATACTACACATTTACATTGTAATAATACAACAAAAGTTTGTTTAATGAAAGATTAAATTAGAAATTAAATCATACTCTCTAGAGAAACTTTATTAAAAATTCTGTTTAACTTTGATATTAATTTGTAAATTTAACAAGATAACAGGAAAATAATTATAATTAACAGTTTATAACGAGTAAATAATTACCAAAACAAAACAAAATCTGAAAAACCGTTATTACGTCAAATATTGCATTTGTTTTTACTTTCACCCATAGTACAATCCAATTTTAGCATTTTCTATCTAGGACGGTCGTGTGTGTATGTGTGTAAAACTAATAAACGGAATAATTATCTACCTGCACCGGTAATACAGATTCCTGTCTCGAAAATACCGACCCTGAGCTGCTATTGGCCGAATTTTATCAGCTGATGTTTCGTTTTTCGTTTGTTCTCAGCTGATGTTACAAAATGTACATAGTTTCTATTTTTTACGAAGTACTGTTAGACATATTGACGCTCGTATGATTTTTGTTGCATAATTGTTGAATAAGGCATTGCAAATTTTATGTAAGAGGAATTTTTAAGCGTCATTTAATAATAATTTTGATTGACGTTAAGAAAGTTCTTGTGGTATTATAATAAAAATTGTACAAAAAGTTTCTATAAACCTATGATTCACTTATTCGTAATATACTGTGAATATATTTAAAAATATATTATACAAAAAGTAATATTGTAAAAAGAAATACGTATAGCCTCTTTCCACGAGTTCTTACTCACGTCATCAATTGCTGCAAAAAATATAAAACTTTTATCTAGCATCTTTAATCTTTCTCGGATAGCAAGGAAAGCAGTACTTTCTTCTGGCGAAATAGGGAGAAAAATTACTTTTCCCTCTCCAGAGAGGAAAATGTACAGTACGGATATTATTTTAAAATGAAAAATTCATTATTAAATTTAAATTTCTTATTTAATAATGATATTTTTTTAAAAAAATATGGCAATTATGACTTGTTCTTTTTTTTCACATTATTTCAAAATTTGACAACTTGAATTGGCATATTGGCAATATACAATGATACCGCTAAATGTCAAATTTTACAGTACACTCATAATCTAATTTTCTAACTTATTATGTTCTTGCTCCTTTTTGTTCGACTCTCACTTGAATGCCGCTCGTGAGTCAAACTCGAGCTCGAGTGGTAAAAAGAAACGCTTTCCTCTCTAGTTTGACAAATAACTATTATTTGATATACTTATCCTACTTTTATTTAATAGTTTTTTTTTTAATTTTATATTCTTGTAATATTGATATATTTTTTAAGACATAGGATCTAAAATTCAACTGAAATAATATTAAAATACAGACAATAAGAATTATAATCAGTGATACTGTCACATAGTGATTGTCTTTTATTTCCATGGCCGTCTGAATTTGAATGAAAGTGTTACATTTTATATTTAATTTATATCACGTATTGCAGACGTCCTATTTTATCAATTATGATATTATTTGATGTAGAATTTAATTTTGAACTACTTTGTACTTTTGTTGTAGTTTTGCTTTAAATCTATCAAGAGGGAGAATATATGCTATTTCGTTCCAAACAAAAAACAATGATATCAATGAAATAGAAACAGTATAGTGTATCCGCGCTGACGGATATTTTGAAGTATTTAATTTTTTTTTAATAAATATGTCATTCATGTCAATTATGATGGCAATTTTGGCGTCGAAAATTTGTACTTCATTGTATGTTGATAGTGTCGTTACTTTAATCTACAATCCTTTTTGTATATGTCATCCATTATTATACTTGTATCTTAATTATTCACTTGATATATTATTACTAAATAAATATTGACTAATTGTAGTTCTTTTTACTTGTTAAAATTAATAGTTCAGTTCACTTTACTTTAAACGTAGGGGAAGTGAAACAGATGACATAAAGAATGGTCATATTACTCATAAAATTTTGCGCAAAACAATAACTCGAAATTCGCATTTGTCATACAAATAAATTTTGTTTGACATTATGGTTTAAACAAACTTTAAAGTTGTTTACTGTTTGAATTCACCTATATTTACATTTCAATAAACTTTTATTTGAGTTCCGAAAAAATCTGATGTAAACAAATCTCGACAAGCTACTGTTTGGTTTTTTGCTAATTTTTGTTACGCATTTTCCACAAAAAAGAGTTTACAAATAGATTGAAACGTCCAGTTCTGGGAATATTGAAGCATTTAAGAAATAAGTCACAGTCTGATTTGCGTCAATCGTGTCTTGTGAATGAAATCTTTGTAGACATTTCATGGACAATTACACTTGGTTTATCTGATTTTCAGTTAGTAGGGAAAATTGCAAGAAATGATTGTTAGTCATACGTTGGAATAAGTATGACCTAATTGTTACGTAGCAATATTGTCAAGGGCTGAAGTGAACGGAAAATCATATAAGTGTAGAGTAAATTAGTAGAAAGAAAATTATGAGACAAATGTTTCTTTTTACATCCCGCCTATCGATATATAGACAAGGGCGATAGTTTTTGGTCAGATTTCTGGAGAGTGAGCACGAATTAGGGTTCCTAGAATACGATTTTACTGTTTTTGCCATGATGTCTGTATGTCCGTGTTTGTGTGTCTGTGACTATTTTTCGACCACGATAATTTCAATACGATACATGTAAAAATATAATATTTTGTATTTTAGAGTTATATTCAAATATAATGAGATTATTAGATTTTGACTACAATTGGTTAACCGGAAATAATACTTCACATGACGTATTAAACAGTTTTTCCTAAAAAAACGGTTCTGAATTCTTTTTTCCGCAAATTACGTTATTATTAAACATAAAGAGTATTTAATTTTCTACCAATCGCATAATTACACTTTATATTCATCATTAATATTAATGATAAACTTTACATATCGTTCAAGCTGAGAAATTTCTATAAAACAGATGAGTTATTCACATATATTTACAAAATTTGACATAAAAGCTGTTGTGACAATTTGAAATAAATAAATACAAATTTTTTTATTGTAAAATTCAAAAAGATGGAAGAAATAAACAAAGTATAGATTTTAGTTACGCCAAAAATTCAGTTTCCAATACAGTATTAGAAATTTAATGCAAGGAAATTTCAGGTATGAATTGAATTAAAAATATTCTGAACAAACTAATTTTAAAACTAAATGTTTAATATACTAAAGATTTGTTATAGTATATATTACTACAGTGGCGGGATGTAATGTATTGTATACATTAGATATTTTTCTCTTTTGTTAATATCTATCCGTTACAATATATTTATGTAGAATATTACGGTTTTATGTATTTGTGCCAATCTAATCTAATATATTACAAATTTTGGTAATGGTATTGCATGTACAAAAATATTAAATAGAAAAACCCTGTGTCCGAAATCCAGTGGCGTAGCTACAACGGGGGCAGCGGGGCATTTGCCCCCTAGCTGGTTTTCGACAGCGACATGGCGCCTTTTTTGCTAACCAAAACCACAAATTTAAATTATCATAGTTACAAACCGCAAAACTCAGACACATCGGCTTCTTCTGAATTCTGTTGAACGGTTTCGGGAATCTTTGCTTAAACCATGTTACCGTGTATGGGTTTTGTGGTTTATACTTATAATTTACTGACGATAACGCCCGTAACAGCACAATTATAAAATAGAATAAGAAATAAGTTAAAAATAAAAATTATTTATAATCTAAGTAGATTGCCTAGTTAATTTTACATTGTAGGGGCAGTTTTATTTCTTTTACTCGTTTATATAATTTCGTTATTTGCTTCATTTGTATACACAATTCAGGTTTTTGACGCTTGGTGGCTTCAAGTTAATTTTCAACGCGAATACTCATAAATAACATATATCTAAGTGTCATTTTTGCTTTTGATAAAATATAAAATAACCCAGCGATTAAATTCATTCATAAAAGTGCTACTTCAGTCTTCGAAAATGAAGAGTAAAAATAGGCTTTTACTCTCGGAATTACAAAAATTTATTTGTATGAATGTTATGAACCAAATGTCATTTATGTATTCCGGCTATTATAAATTTTTTAAGACATTTTATTTTAAGACGGAAAAGAAGCAGAATAAATATACATTTCCGTTTATTGGAAAAAATAAGAATATCTGAGAATAAATATAAATTTATTTTTAAATAATTCTTTGAACATCCAATACGATGAGTAGTGGGATTTTGGTAGACGTAATTTGGGTTAAGCACGTATGTTCGCGAAATTTGGTGGTACCTACGTTCAAACCGACACGTATGATTTTTAATACTTGTCGCTTTACTCCTACGATCTTTTAACCAATGAAAAATACAAAACTATAAATAAAAACAATTTTCTCAGAATATAATAATAAATAAAACTTGTCTATATTAAGTTATATCTGCAATTACATTGCCTTATATTTCTCTGAAGGATGAATGCTTCTAAGAAAATATTTTTCATTCGTGGTCTTAATATAAAAGTCCATTCAATTTTCATCAAAATTTACTTTGCTGATTAACCTATTCTTCAAAATGACCACTTTAAGCTGTATTTTGTCACTAATCCAGCAACTGTATAGGACTAAAAAACTAAGAAAAAATCAAGGCATATAGCCACCTCATCTCTATTGTAAACATATTATTACCGATATTTGCAATAAAGCAGATACCAAATTAGACACACTTAATAATGGGTAAAAAACCGTGAATAATTTTATTTAAATTTCTTTTGTTACGAAAATTATATTCAAAACAGTGTTTGCAAAAATCTTATTTATTTAAAAAAATAAAAAATCATCGATTTAAAAAAAATCAAATAAATAATGTTTTTTTATTTTTAAATATGTCTAGGTATTATTGTACTTTTCTAATACTTTTAAAAGCAATATAAATATTTTATTTCATAAACATAAACGAAGTCCATAATAAAACGTTACATATTTAAATACTTCTATTATTCTTAATCAAATGATTTAAATCAGACCAACCCTGATTCAAAATAATTTTCTTAAAACGGTAAATAGAATAAGACCCATTGTTTCGTGATTTATTTAATTTGCCATGTATATTTCTAAGTATCAGTTACTTTCAATTCCGCAAGTAATAGTAAATGCATGAGATCATAGATTTACTATTACTATAATCCCTTCACAATCAGAATACGATTGACGTATACGTATTCTTCGTAGCAGAAGCAGTTATTAATAGTGCACTAGTTTCTTATAACTCCCACAAACCACATACTATAGTTATTTTTTATACAAGACGATAAAATAATATTTTATCGACAAGCGGAAAGTGTTAATTCACGAGCGATATAATCGCGAGTGAATTATTTTTCGCGAGTCGATAATTTAATTTTATCGTCGTGTATAAAATTCTATTTTTTTCTATAGCAGGTTTTGAAGAGAAAATAATTAGAAAAATTAAATTATTATTTAAGAACAATTTTAAAATGTCAGTAGTGTGCGTTGTTATGGAAATGTACTTCTAATAAACAAAAGTTAAAGTACTTTATCTACCCTTGCTGTTAAAGTGTTACTTTATCTACCCTTGCGGTTAAAGTGCTACTTTATCCAGTATTTTGAGTTGATAAAATTGCACTTTAACATCTGCTATAGAAAAAACAAATTATAAAACAATAGTAAATGTATAGGATAAAATTTGCTATTACGATACGGTGACGCATTCTTCATTCATATGATTGTTGTGTATCAGTCCAAATGAAAATGATTTATTAATATTTTAATTGTTTCTTCTGATTTCCATAAACCAAGAAATTTGAATCCAGTAGCTAAACAAGTGCATGAAATGAGATTTAGCATTAGGATAAGTTGATGTATTCAATTTTACAACAAAAAAAATAATTATTTTATGGGTTTATATTTTTAATAAAAAAAATTTATTGAAATTTTATTTTGATTGATTACTTTCTCACATGTGATATGCAGGAATCCGGTTGAATATTTTTTAAACCAAAAATTTTAAATTTGTTTCGATTGGAATATTTTTTTTTAATTAATTTTTTGGAAAACCTGGTTAAAAACAAAACTTTGATTGGCTCTAAAATAATAGTAACATGAGTCCTTCTATGAAATATTAGTATTATTTTAAGAATAATTTATTGTTTTATATCATTCAAGATTTGTTTTGCTCAATATATTTCTTCAATATCCTAATAAGTGTCTGATAAGTCTGTGTTAAATTAATCCTCAACCACGAATTTCGGTTTTTCAATATCTTGTTAACGGTACAAAGTCTTACATGGCAATAGAATAAACTAACAGCTAATTTATGCTTCCGATAAAATTTTGCCAGTACGATAAATTTACGTTGTTCTAAATATGGCCGAACGTAAAATATTCTCTAGCATTTGTCAAATGTTTCACAGTTTTTGATAATATTGTCCAAATATGGAATTAATTACTACAATGTATGTATTTTCTGATAGTTACGACGAAGAAGAATTAATAGATTTTAATATTCTGGTAACTGGTATATAGAAGACTTCACTTTGTCAGATGTCAACCAGATCAATTTAATACATTTTAATTTCTGGTGTGATCATGATTTTTTCAAACGATCTAGATTTAGTAAAAATACAGCAAGGTATTTATTACAAAATGTAGAAAATAATCGGTAATATATAATATTGTTAAACAAAAAACTGAATTAAATAATTTAATTAGAAAAAATTATGAAAAATTAAAATTCGACATACAAAAGAATAACTAAAATTATAATCAATTTTATTTCGTTGATGCGAATCGGGTCGAAACTTTCTTCGAATCCAACTTTTTTCAGAAGTTTTAATATCCTTAATATAGAAAAGCTACGTTCAGTCGTAGTCATTTGCAGGTATAGCGTTATTAATATTGTCCACTGAATCCAAATTACAATTCTGATCGCGGTTGTAACTTACAGAAAATCTGTAAATCCTTACAAATCCTTTAAATTCTTACGGTGTCAAAAACCTCGCCGTAAGCTTACAGATATGACTTTTTGTCAATGACGAAACAGCAAACAGATTAATTTTATTGGAATTTTTTTGAAAGGTGATGGCAATATATGTTTTTATAATAATATAGTAATTTTGCTAATATTATAAGAAAAAATTATAATGAATTATATGATATCTGAGGTTATTTCGCAGGAATCTAACAGACTTTTCAAACTCTTTTGAATATTCTGATCTTTCTTTTAAATATTTAGAAATACAACTATAGCATTATAAATCAAAGAAAATTTTTTTTTTAGGTCTATATAAAGATAATTTATTAGTCTAAATTTCATTTTTATAACAACATAAGTACAGATCATAAATTCCAGAATAATACCTATTTGCGCCATATTTATTTAAAAATTCAAAAAATTTGTATTTTGACATCAATATTGTAACGTTTATTTATTTAGATGAAGTGTAAAAATAATTGTTGAAAATATGAATAATAAAAGATAAGTAGCACTATTAAAATACAAATATAAACAATAATTTAAGAATAACAATTATTAATAAAAAAAACTTAAACATTAAAATTATTTTGTGTAAACATTTAACACTACGCAGTATTTATTTATATAATATTTTTTCCACCAACTACTTATGTTCACTACGCGTATTAATATCAGACTATCCTCGCGATCTCCCCTGCTTAAGCTTAAATAGTAGACCAATTAAGTTCGGGAATGTTCCCGCACCCTCGAGACGACTGAACAATAGAAGCGTTGCGAACCAGTTTTGACAGGTCTGCTAGCGGCCGTCGCCCGTGACGTGACCTTGGGATCGCTACGAAATATTTAATGTGAAGTTATTTGCAGAAAGCATAAGCCAACATTTTAACATCAGTATCTCAGTTCGTTACAGTCATACTATCAGAATTGCCCTATTTGTAAATTTGTAAACGTCTACGTACAGATCATCTTTAAGTTAAAAATTCACAAATTTACAGGTGCGTGAACAGAATCAACCAATAGACTGCATTAGTGTAACGGTCATTTTGTGGTGCCAAATTCAAACTGAAACCCTAACTCGCCTCTGCCGATTTATACGCCTATGTTATTCTTATGGGAATAAAAATATGCTATCTTTAAACTGCTAGAAAGTATTATAAAATGCAAATCTTAACTATTACACCTTATTAATACTAATCTCTAATGTTTTATCTATCTTCCAATGTAATACATACACCCAAAAAACATAATATTATTTAATAAACTTCAATTTAAACAGTAGGTACAAATTTCTGAAAACGTATTTCGTAGCTGTGTTAGTATTCAGTTGAACCTGTCACTTTAACGCGGCGTTTTTAACCTGCTGCATCAAGTAACGACATATGTTACTATATGCGGTACCACTTTTTTTAAAATCAAATTTTTCTTAATTTATTCTTTTATTTGTACTTTTTCTGTACGGAAACCAAAGAGTAATGTTTTAGAATATAAAAAAAACCTATGTTATAAATAAGAATCGTCAAAATGCTTTAATATCATGATTTGAAAATGTACTCCCATAAGAAATGCATACACTCAGATTTTAATTAGGGTTTCGCGCCAAATGTAAATCTTAACCTCACTAACGTGGTCCATTAATCTGTTTAGAAGTTAACAATAACTTTTTGACAGACGATTAAAAAACTGGCTCTATATCTCCAATCCTGGCTACTTCACTGGTAATAGTTATCAGTTTTGTGTTAATTTTTGTTACAGCACCATAATCACGTTGAATTATTATCCAATAGCAACCTGTTTAGATTTGATACGTCAGCGACGTCGCTAGTCATTGTTCAGTGTTCAGTTGTTTGCGCGTTGCTGTCAAAGCCACCTGCACGCGCACTCCGGATATCATAACGCAGTATGGCGGACGCATTAGTCTCTGCATCCACAGCCCGGCCGATGCTCATATGTTTGGATGTGGATGTTTTGTTGTTATTTGCATAATTATTCGAGATAATTAACTCGGCGACACGGATATCCTGCATGTTAGATAATTGTAAATGTTACCTGCAGATATCTTATTTTTCTTTTATATAACGTATTCATATTAAGCTTTTATTATATGCAATGCGCACTAATCACTTGTTCTCTTTACAATATTTACTTAAGCAGAAACAAATTGACGCGTACAATTGCAATACAGAGAATAAGGCTTGTATATGCATGAAGCTGCATTCATACTTTAGATAATTATAATGGATTCATATAGAAATTAATTGCAATAAAAAAAGAAACATAGTTGGTTATTCCACTACTTATTGCTTTTTGTTACAACATAATAAATAATGAAATAAAAAAATGTATTTATTTTTGTACTGATTTATAAAGTGCTATCAAGTATCAGGCAACTAAGTCTCTTTGAAATTAGGAAAGAAATTTAACAAGTGTCCCAAATGTTGTCAAAGGCATTTAACATGAAAAAACAGTTTTTGGTAAATAAAAACTGTCTAGCTAAAAACTGAATCACCATATTGCACAGGACAGTACTACATGTATCCCTTCATTCTATTTAATCATAGTACTTCATTTTAATAGTATAAATTAACGAAAATTTGCAGAATACGAGTTCTAACAACTATATGTTCGGATGCTCAGTGATAGATACATATATTGTAAATAGCTGCTTATATTATTATATTAATAATTTCATATTTACTATCAATTTTACTCACATACACCTGTAGATTTATAATGATGCAATTTAGAGGATTAATTCTAAATATTCCGACAGCAAGTATATAGAAATTCAACTTGCTGTGAAATAACCAAATTAATAAACATGTAAAGAAAATGTCATTGTTATTTGTTACATATTTAATCATTTTAAGGTGATTTTGTAGCAAATAATTATTGTTCTTGGTGAAACAACAGTTAAAAATTATGTGAATTATCAAAAAATATTGTGATGGATCTTCAGCAAGAAATATCGCTGAAAAATTTGATGTAGCTGAGACTATCGTTGCATATATTTTAGAAGAATGTAAACAGGGCAAAATTAATATTAGTGGGAAAAGTTCAGGAACGTCTCTAAGTAGTAATCTCAAGACAGTAAACTTCTCGAAAAAATTTGTAAACTTGGAAGACGATCCACTCTACAAGACGTCACCGCTCGTTGGAACATGGAATGTTGTGAGAAATGGAGTCACAAGTCCGTACTTAATTTTTATATGGTAACATATGATATAGTTTCGCTAATCTAAAGAAGAGCCACTTCTTTCTGACGTTCAAAACCAGAAACGACTGGCTTGGACCAAGGAAAAAGATACCTAGAAAGTAGACGTCTGTAATAAAGTTATTTTCATTGATGTGTCAAAAATTATCAAATACGAGTTTTAAGATGCGTGCGGAAAAATTATCAGAATTTTATTTTGTTAATCAATGATAATGATGAAGGTATAATAAAAAAAAATATTTTTTCCAAAATCGCTAGCAAAATACATCATTATTCAACTTAAAACAGTGAGCAAAGTAGCATATTGAATCACAAGTGAGCAAAGTAAATAAATTTCTTCACAAATGAGCAAAGTAAATAACTTAAGTGAGCAAAATAAATTTTGGTGGGGTTACTAGTTGTACGATAAATATATATCGTTCTACAAGAAAGTAGTTAGCTGTACATTAAATTTAATTAAAATTTATAAACATAATTGTACTGTTGAGATTTTCATTATTAAATAAAAAAGTACAATGGTTTGTTTTTTTTAGAAAAATTATATTTTAAGATTGTGGAAAAACTTATGTTTAGCACACGTGAGCATGTCTTTTTCTCACTTGTCCAGTTGGCACACTCGCTTCGCTCGTGTGGCCAATTTCTGGGCCCGTGAGAAAAAGACATATTTTGCTCACTTGTACTAAAAATAGCTATTTTTTGCCTTATTGTTTTTAGTTCGACACCGGAATTTACCTACTATTTTCATGACGTCTATAATTACTGAGTAGAATTACTAACTGTACTTAGTTACTGTTTGGATTGGCCTCCACAAGTCCTGAAAGTTTGTTTTTGAAACACCTGTATACAAGTTTATATATTGTTAAAAATATCTTTCGATATCTTCGGCACCAATTTATAACAAGTTCCGGCAACTTTGTCTACAATTCCTTGCAGAATAAAATGAGTTCCTAGAATTTTTATTATTTATCAGAAGTAACATCACAAGACCTCCTAATTTTATCAATAAACTTTTATTTTTTACGATTATTTTTGCTTAGCAACACGAAAGTTATCTGCATTGTAAATCCCAATTCCAAAGGAGAAATAATTTTATAGTTCGTGTAAGAGATATTTAAAAATCATTATAAAATAAGCCTTATAAAGATTTATAGGATTTGCGGTTTGTGGTAAAGGTTCCTTTATAGACAGATAATCTTTTCTGTTCTGGACCGTATCCGAAATTTGTGTTTAAGATAATTAGTTATGTATATTCTTTTATCCACAAGTGTCAAATAATATACCTAGAATTCAATCGTTTTTTATCAATTAATGACCTTCGTTACTGTTGCTAATTAAATAATATTGACAGTTCTATGGAATAAAATTATTCAATCGTTATGTTAAATTTAAATCTTACCTGGCAAAAGAATAAAAACCAATGTACTTTTAAGTAATTTTTTCTACATAAAAAGTTACATTAGTTTCATCATTTTTAATACTTTTCTTTCCTTTTTGAGCTTAAACTGAAGCTAAGTAACATTAGAAATAATTTCCATAGTATGCTGTAAAACAGTAACACAAGCTATTGTTGTTTACCTATCAAAATGTGATGACATATTTGCTTATAATAAACATATATTTTTTATGTTATGGTTGTGGATAAAGTATAATATTCTATTCACATATAATGGCTATTACTCATTCGAATGATCTACAATATTCGATTTCGCCCGTGTTAGCAAACTTCATTCTCATGATTAATAGCCCACATTACATGCTCATTGAATAATATTTTAAATGTAATTTAATTTGTGTAACTTGATAAGAGATTAAAATATTAGAGATTAGAGAAATACAAAGTTATTGGCAAGAGCAAATTTTGATTTTTACATTATTGATACTAGACAAAAAAATAAAATATCAGTATTTTTTTTAAATCGATACATTATTCGTATTTTAAGCCCGTCTGACACGATACAAAGTTTGGTACTAAATTTAGTTTTAAATTTTAATATAAGATATAATGGATCGTGTATGAGCATAAATGTATGAAAATTTGTACGAAGTGACTTTGTATTAAATTTTTGTACGAAATATTTAGGACAGGTTCTAATTTCTTGTACTGAATCTGCGCAGAGGGTAGCGTAGTGTGCGTGTGCGCATGTTTACTGTGTAAACTGCAAAGTTGGGTTACGTTATTTTAGTGATTCTAACATTAAAGTGAGATTTATTTGAAATGTCGTGGACACCATTTTCGTGAAAATATATAATTTTTCTTCGCTTTCTTCTTTTTAATAGCAATATTTTGAATTATTGCTACTACAGCAGCAGTTGTTGCAAGTAATAATCGCCTTCTGCTTCTTGTACCAATATATTCATTTTCACTTCAATAATGTTCAGCTCATAAAATCTTTTGGATGTAAAAGGTTTAGAAAAAGAAGCAGTCATACATCAGATGTCACATTGGATTCTCTAATGTACGCATGCGCATATATAAAAAATACGTACTAAAACTTAGTACCGTTGCAGACAGAAATTTAAATCTTCTATAAATTTCAATAAATGTTTATAATAAGTTTTATTACAATATTCTGTACTAAATTTTAAAACTAAATTTAGTACTAAACTTTGTATCGTGTCAGACAGGCTTAACAGGAAAATAATTATTAAAAATTTGGGGAAGGAATGCTGTAACTGTAACGTCACCCTGGTAGAATCGTGAAAGAAGATAGACTGGGAGCGTAAGAGACAATCTATCTGTCTTTTTCCACGATCCGACCATGCTGACGTCATTTATCTCGTGTTCAGAACATTAAATTGGTAATAACTATATTATTGCAAACTAATGTTTAAATATAAATAATGTGTTCCTGTATCTCCCAAGCGGAGCATAGGGCAACCGAACTCACCGAGCCGCAGTTCTAACTGCCGTACTGTCGGTTGTTTCATTTGCCAGCGCTACTTCTATTTAAGATGTATAGATGGCAAGTCTATAGCATCCGAGTGTGATACACAAGTAGCTGTGTTTTTTATTTAACGACAAATCACACGTTGTCGGTCGCTGGGATTTGAACTGAGGATCTCAGGTTCGTATGACGTCACAGCGAGCTAAAGATGTGCGCTAGCTCGCTCAGCCATCCAGCCGACAAAAAACTAATATTAGGAGGTCATTTGACGTTACCAGTGGCAAGAAAACTGTGGTCATTTCGATGGATTTTAGAATTAGTTTGAAATGTTTGAAATTGTAAAGAAATGTACTTTTTGTTAGGATATTTATTAAACATAACCTAACTTCACCTAACCTAACCTAACCTAACGTAACCTTGATAGTTTCATTCAATGATTCCAATATGACAAAGGATTTTCTGTCATGCATAAGAGTATTTGATAAATATTTGATAATGACTGTTTATCTTTCATTCGGACGCATACGCATTTCGATAATTTTTGGAGACCGTATAGTAAATTTCAACCGATTATTAATATCACACATTTGTACTATAAATCATTTATGTATTTAAGAGAAAAGAGACTGCACTCGAAATCGGTCAAAACGAGCGCTTTCCGTTCGTGGAAACCCTAATCGCGATTGTATTCAGTTTCCGCTCTAATTTCCCGAAAACAAAAGGCGAATAAACGAATTCAGCAATAATTCAAGTGTCATGCAAACCACCTGTTCACAGGGCAATTAATTATGTATCCGACGCAGTGTGCGGGTGTAGCAGGCATTTGTTCACGCCATCACGTGACTCCGATGTCTGATGAGCATGTGAACACCTGCGGGACACACAGGTGAGAGGTGCAATCACGTACGAATTGTCCACGGATTATCCTAATGCCATAAACATAAAATACAGAAAGCATATGAAAAAGTCTTAAGTGAGAATCGAACTGACAACCTTTGACTGTAGGCCAGGCCCGATTCTGTACTGTCGGCCGCCCTCGTACGAGTAAATTTTTGGCGCCCCTCAAATGCAGATGAAAGAGTAAATGAAATTAAACCGCAGGAATTTTTTTTCCACTTACCTAAGGTAATATTATATTGTGTTATTAAGAGTAAATGTGACACTTTGTGTGGTGAGCATGGAAGTTTGCACGACGAGCGAAGCCAGTCGGACAATTACATGCGAGTCACACAAAGACACTTTTACTCTGAATAACACATTTTATTTTTTCTTCAAACGTAGAAATTTTAAAAAATTAATTACTATTTGGTGTTTAATATGTAGGTTACCTGTCAGTTATTCATAATTTTTAGTAACTTTATTCTTAGGTTATCTAGTTTTTATACTGACATTTAGGGCGATATTACAGATTTCTATTGTACAAGGTAGTTCTTATTTGCTTCTACATACGGCGGCGAAGAAATTAAACGGCGGCTAGAATAAAAAATTGTATTACGGCGGCATAGAAATTAAACTTCAACCTTGTCAATCACGTCACAGAAGTTGTCACTTTTATGACGTTTGAATAAAAAATTACTTATTATTAAAAATTACATTTTTTAAGGGAAGGTTCTCGATTTTCTCTGTCATGCACAAAAATAATGTGCGTATGTGTCTGACACACGAGTGGTAAAAAATTAAAAATAATACATAGAGCATTGTTATTTATTGTTATTATTGCGTTGTTAAACCTTAAGTTATATGAAAAATAAGAATATATTTTACTTACTATTCATTAAATCATTTGTGAAAAAATAAAAGTAATTTTTGGCCGCCCCAAATTTTGGTCGCCCACGTGCAGGGGCACGCTCTGCACGTACGCCAGAATCGGCTCTGCTGTAGGCCGTTACACTAACTTCATAAATATGATTTGATAGGTGTCATATTGCGTGTAGATCAATAAAAATATAAGGCGAATTTTTTTTATTTATTTTTGTAAATTTGTTTTTGCAATTTTGGGAGTAAAAGCCTACTTTACTCTTTATTTTCAAAGACTGAAATAGCAAGTTTATTTAGATTAATAAATATTTTTGACAATAAATAGTATAAAAATGGTACAATATCTTGTACCAAAAATTGCTAGATTTTGACGAAGTTTTGTATGATACTAATGCAATTTCTTGTACAATATATTGCCTCTGATTCTGCGCACTTAACTTGAATATGTTAATGTGACAAGCAAAATTAACCAGTAATAACACTAAGTTTTCTATAACTTCTCTACATACAATAATAACAAATAAACGTTAGAAATGCGTGAGATCACAAAATTTATACATGTACATGCTCATAGTCAAATTGGCTGACAGATTAAATGAAAAATACAAGGTGTTCTGTTCTTTACGATCGTTGATGAATGAAGTAATTTGTATTAAATAAGATGTGGAAATATGTATAGTACCTATTGTCCTGTACAATATGGTGACTTAACCGGACAGATTTATTTACCAAAATTGACTGACACTAACAATTTACACTTGTGCAAATTAACAACAGTTATGGCGGCAAAAATTAAGGTAATATAAGTTCAGTTAACTCCGATCTTATTCAGTTTTGTGAATACCCCTAATACAAAAAAAAAACTTCAGACTTATATGGAGTATCCTTTTCTATTAGACAGGTTTTATTGACTAATTTGGAACAATTTTTGATAAGTTTTTGCTGATTCTGCACTGATTGGTTGCGAATAGAATCAGTAAAGTCTAGCAGATCTACTAAATATTGAAAGAAAGTACACAAGTTTATCAAATGATGTACCTACACATTGTAATTCCAATCACAGCAATATAAATTAGTGTACATGAAAATTATATTCAATACAGGAGATCCTGATTTACAAAGGACAACAACCAAAACAGATAATGTCATTACAGAATCCATATAATTTAAAAAACATTGTCGTTATATTTTATTACATAACAATAAAACTCTAAACAGGATCTAAAATAAAAACAATAACAAATTCCAAGAATTCCTCAATAAAAACAAATTAATTGAGCACTCAATTGTTTTTAAATCAAGTCAAAAAACTGAAACAATTAAAAATTTAATTAACGTCAAAAAACAACAGAAAACAAATAGAATTTCTTGTCAAAAATAATGCAAAAGTGCCGTTCAATTGCTGGGTGAATTAGTAAAGCAAAAAGCTTGTATTACACTGAGCAATTAACTCGCAAAGGGCGAACAGCTGAGGTGAACAAACCGCGAAACAATTGACGGCGCCCTCGCAGGAATAAATACTCAAGCCTTGACTTTCAACTAAATATAAGGATCGGCGTGAAATTGGCGTAACTTACTGTTCCGCGCCAGGCCCGTATTCATTACTTTCACAACATTTTAATTATCTCTAATAGAATATTTATTGAACCTACAAGCACAATGTTTTTGAAATTTTTTGCTAAATATTTTCCAGACGTTTTATATATTTTTGAAAAATATAAAATGGACACGAACACAATGTGTATAAACGTAGTACATTTGAAACTTCAAGGCTGTAGACAGGGTGGTGACTCGAATACCCGAATATAGGAATTTAACATGTAAGATCATATTTTCGTAATTTTATGCTTCCCTAATTACTTTTTATAAAAAACTTCAAATAACAGTTGTAGTTGTAGAGTATAAAATTCTTCATCTGAATCAATAAGCAAAATTAATGATACGTTTGTTAATATCTATAACGTGCTCTATAACCTCAGAAATTAGGTATAAAAATGGCTTAAACCGCCCCAAAAAATGGCAGTAACCATGGAATTGAGACAAAATAACAAATGTTTAACGATTTATCTGTCAAGTTAGCTGCATTAGTTTATTTTTATTATTATTTGTAACTGCTGCGTCAAGTTACATTAAAAGATATAGCAATTTTATTTTGTTTTTATTTTTTAAGTTTAAATTTATGTATGTAATATTCTTTACTTCTATAGTAATTCAGATGCAGAATTTTATACTAAACATTTGCAGCTTTTTTACATAAAATAATAAGGAAAGCAGAAAATTTTGAAAATATGATTTAACATTTTAACACCCTATTTTTGGATGTTCGAGTTATTACCCTGTAGACGAAACAAGTTCTTGTTATGGCACCGTTCAACGATACAAATTAAAATGCAATACTAACGAGGGCTCTTTGATAAGTAAGTTTAACGAGAAGAAAAACAGCAGAAAATCAAATAGTCACTTTTCAGTTCGATACACTTTCCCAACGATGTTCTAAGACCATCAAACCATTTATGTACAACGATTTGTCTAACCTTACAAATTAGCCATATACTGCGTTAATCGTCTCTCTATTATCACCAAATCTCTGTCCACCAAGTCAAATGTAAAGAATATGGTGGATACGATAGCAATTTAAAAATTAATTCGTGAGTTTTTGTCATTGCATACGTGTGAACTGTTGCATTGCATTAATAAAGAAAAAGTTTTTCTCCGCTAAATTGTCCCCCATTTTCATTTATACATAACTCATAGCACTTTAATTCCAGATTAAAAAATTACTTGTAGTCAGTTTTTCCATTCATGCCGGTCCTATTATTGTCAAATTTAATCAGATTAAAATAAAATTGTATGTGCATTTTTAAAAAAAAAAGAATTATGTAACAATATGACAATACTGTATCATTGAATTTAGAATTAAATTCTCTGTCGAATAAATAAATAACTTTTTGAACGTTTTGCACAATATACTATATCTGTTCTTTAAATTTGAGTTGTAAAATAGAAACTGTTTTTTCATATAACTTTTTTTGTAGATCTTACAGTGTTCAATATAGCAATGGTGGCCCATTTAAAATTAACATCTTGTAAATATTATGTTTCTGTTGGTAGAGATATGGTTGAGAAGCTGAAATGTTTATTGTACATGTCCATGTACAACTATATAAGACTATAAAATAAAACAGAATTTTATCATGTTTTATAAACAGTTCGGCATTAATAAGTTTTTATTGATGACTAATTATTGCAATCGTGGATCCATTTCCAAAAAAATGTATAAACTTTTCTAAGTTTCCCATATGCATGTTTGTTTTGCTTGTGTTTGTTTTGATTGAATTCTTAATTACTAAGGAATGAATCTCCATATATACATCTAAAATTCATAGTGTCCGTCCCTGTAAATTTCACGTGGCCCGACTTCATAAAGGGAATAATTAAATTAGTAGGAAACCTTGTCCTGCGTTGGCCATGGAGAAACAATCTCGCATCCACGTTCCATGCACGCTAAGATTTCACTCCTGAGTGACGTGTTCATGTTAAACAATTGACATTTGATTCATTTGCAATTAAAGTCCGGTTTCCAATACTTCCGGTTTGTGTTTATCTCCGGATGACCTTCCGATGCTCACTTGTTCGCACTCGACTGACCTGCGATTGTTTTTTACAGACGGAAGAAAAGAGAAAGATGAATTATTTCAATGGTATAAAAAATAATTTTGAAACCTTACAATGTAATGTTTTGTTTTTGTAAATATTAAAAGTGCGTAGTTGTTGTGGTTATATGTAAATGACAAATGGTACATGGTCAACAATTAAACAAGTTGAGACGGCCCTTATCCTTGTATGAACTTGTACTGTAAAATGATTATAATATTTACATAAATTATTATCCGTTAAAAATTTTGAACTTTTAAAAATGATGAATAATGGGGACAACTAAAAAAAGTTACAATTTTTATACTTTTTTATATTTATTTTTATGGAATATGCAACTCTTACCATGCTTATAAAATATCCCAAAACATAATATTTTTCATTCACAATTTTCTTAGAAGATATTCCCGCACCGAGTTTTTTGACATCATGAATCACAAAATCACACAGACTTATCTGACACATGAACATACACAGTCAAATATAAAGTTAAACGTCAGAGTAAAGGAACCTAAAATTATATAGTGTCACAGGAAAAGTACACAGAGTGTTTTAATTGTTTTTGTGTAGTGTATATATTTTATTAGTTTATAACAAACTACAGATTTGTATGCATAAAATGTAATTAAAATTACCTGTAAACAAAAAAATATAAAGTACAATTCGTCCGCAAGAGTGAACTGCATCATTGTGATTCGTGACATTTGGCCAAATGGCGTTCTATTGCGATTAGAAACCGCAGCCTGTTTTCAATTAACAATTATATCTACAAAACAATGAATATAAATGGCATAAAAATATTGTATACATATATTTATTGTAGCCGATACACTTTCAGAAAAAAATAATACAGAAAATTTGGGATGCCCCCATTTGATGGTTCACTCAACTAATAATAAAAGTGCCACATATCACATGAATAATTTTATTACACGAGCACATTATTTAGATGACTACAAATCGTTTCTCAAGCAATTCACAAATATTATTTCAAGTAATTTGTGAACACTATCTTTAATCATAGTAGGCGGCGTATAATTGCTTATTTCTCATTGGTACATATTTTTTTACATAAAACGAGTACATTTTCTAAAAATCTAATTTAATTAAAAATAGAATAATACATTCATAGTGAGAAGGTCATTGTCCTTGTTCTTAAATGTAATTATTATTTTACTTCCTGTATAAATATTTAAATTCAAATAAAATTAACAACTGACAAGGCTAAGGTCAAGAAAATTATCTCAATTTAAATGCAAAATTAAAAATGGTTCGTATTAAATTTTCGTAACTAAAAATAATATATAAAATAATAAATTAATTAAACCCTATTATATTGAAAGGGCAACAGGGTATAATAACACTTTATACAGATAAACCTTCAGAAGAAGTATAGAAGTACCTACATACTATTGAGGTGTTAGTCTGTAATAGTAGGATTTTTTTTACAAGGGATGGTAAGGGAAATAAATATTCTGGGGGGGTTCATGACTATCTTGACCCCCCCTTTGATCCGCCCCTGAGTTACATGCTATTTCAGTCGATGTCATTACAGTAAGGACTATTATATAATCAAATCTATTTTTCGGTCTAAATTACTCCAGATAATATTGACGTAATACCTCCTTAATATAAAAATAGGTAGTATTAATTTATTCTTAAACACATTTTATTACATTGTACTAATTTAATATAAATAAAATCTTATAATTTCTATACTGCTTTTTATATTTTCTGAGGAATTTAATTCACAATAAAGTAAGATAATCATAGCTTTTCAAAGTTTAGACCGTGGATTTCATTGACATTTATTGTATCAGTACCAAAATCGGTCATTTCATAGTTGGGTTGCACTTTGTACATTTTGCACTTGGAAAATAGTTTTGTCTAAATAATAACTCTTGTTCGTAAAGTTTACGATGAAATTCATTCATACGGTATGACATTTCAATTTCAATACAAGTTATATTGGTCCAAAGTTATATTACAAGGGGCACAAGGACTATATTAAATTCTAAAACTTGATGACACAACAGAAGTTATTTTCCAAATGTGATCAAAATATAATATAGAACTACTTTTAAACAATATTTTTATTAATACAAATTACAGTATTATAATACCGAAACTTTTTTTTAAATGCCGGGTACCGATTATCATGAAGCCGAGTTCCCAGTACCGGCTATCAAAGCATAATCGATCATATCCGAACAATATTCTTGTATTTGGAGTGGTGTTGTTTGTTCCTATTCGCATTTTATAAACAGTAAAAATAAAACACTCGTACTTTTTTAAATCGGGTCATTATTCGTAGATTACAAGGAAATAATTACTAAATTTGAGGATGGGATGTTGTGATGTGTGACGTGGTAGAATCGTGAAAGAAGACAGATAGACTGGGAGCGAAAGAGACAGTCTACGTGATTTTTGAGAAATTCATACTATTTTCATTTGGGGCACAACGTTGTCTTTATTCCTGTTAAATAGAGTTTCTTTTCTCTTTCCAACGATATAAAACACATGTTCATTAAAATGTAAATAAACTAAGGTATTAGAGAATTATTAATTTTATTCAATATCGGTCAAATGTGCTTTGGCAACAAAATCAAAAATCTTTTGTTTCAAACAAATTAACATTTCAGTTCAGTATTCGCCCAAATTTGTACAAAACAGAAGCAAGTACGTCGGCTGCGATTGTAGCCCTTCTGGATATTAAAGATGTTTCTAAAGAAATTTGCTAATTTCGATGAGCAGCATATTCAACGCCTAACTTATTGAACTGATTAGTCAAAATATTGTTTGAAACAAAAGGTTTTCGGTTTTGTTTCTAAAGCACACTTGACCCTAAATGAATAAAATCTATTATTTTCTAATTTCTTAGTACATGTGTTTTATATCATTGGAAAAATAATTACTTAATAATACTAGTACGAATTTCTCGGAAAGTGATCGAGCTAGAAAAATTTTGATGACCGCTGTCAATTTCTCGTAAATATAGTGTCTCTAAAATGTGTAAACCAGAAACATGAATGAATATGTTCGGGAAAACAAATACATCATTAAAATGACAAACTAATGCGGCACCTTTGCTTTATTTTAACCGACTTTGTATCTCTTACTGTTCTTAAGATCCCAATGGTTAGCCTCTTAAAACGGATATCCTGTATAGTGTATACTGATATTCGATTATGGTCACATATACCATTGTGGTTACTTCAGAACTATCTCTGAAAATCTGTATTATCCTTCGTACTAGATATACATAAGAAAAAAAAAGTATGTATCATTTACATCTTTATTTCATAAACGATAAATTTAAAACATTCTCAATTTTCAAATATTGGTTGTCAGAAAAACAACTCAATTCTTCAAGTGATACTCAAACACCAATAAGGGATGAAAAGATTTTATCATTTATTTCATCACAGTTGATTCATGACAAAAAGAATGGATACAATAAGTGAATTAACTGATGTGAGGTGATAATTTGTGTAAAAAGAATGCACTTATAATAAATAAATATAATTGAAGATTAAATTTCTTTTTACATGTTTAACCACTTCAGGGTTACTCCCGTTTTCTCACCGGTGCTGATTTTTATGCAGCAGAAGATGCGTCTATTTCGAAGCCAGCTATTCTCAAACAATTCGAGTTGTATTGAGAGGATTTAAACGTCCAATTAAGCGTAATTCACGACGATTGAGGTCGCCACTAAACACCAACGCACTGTCAGTTGAATACGTGGGCCCTGTGTTATCATATCACATCAAATATACTCTTGTATTTGTGTCTACCTTGCCCAAAACGCAATAATACGAGGATTAACCATCTATAGACATTGTAATACACGTTGGTGAACGAAAAATCGGGATATGTCAAGTGAAAAAGCGAGGAAATTGAAATAAAAATATGTCAAAGTGGAAAATTCAAATATAGTTTATTTCAGTGTATGGTGAACAAACTGAAAATTAATAATAGTTCATATATTAACAAATAAAACAGTTGTGAAAAAATTGAAACGTTGTTGATAAAACAGTGGCGGTCCCTGCACAATTTATTAGGGAGTTGTGAAATCTGTCAAAATATTAAAATAATAAACAAAAAAAATCTTAAAACTCTATTTTATTTTAAATAACAAATTTGTTTTGCATTCTAGAAAATTTACGTCAAACTTAAAGATTATAATTTAGTTTATTTTCTGCTAAGAAATGTGTATATTATTTGTTTCTTGAAAATGCTGAAGTATTTGAAGAATTCCAAAGAAATAAAAAGCTTAATCCGTAAAATTTAGCTGTAGAATGAAATAATCCAAAACAATCGTTTGAAAAACTGATGAGTTTTGTGAAAGGAATTTAAATTTGAGTGCGAACGTCAATAACTGAAATAGTGTCTGACAAACCTAAAAACAATTTCTCTAAATCGGAAAATTTTCTGTGGGAGTTTTCGCGAAATTAACCGGATGCAACTGCGTAGAAGAACGGCCTTATTAGTGTTGAATAAAATGTGCGAATACCTGAAAATACGAAAAAAGAACTGTGGTTGTTAGGCTGAATAGGAGGCGATGAATGAACAAGTGACAATTCCCCAAACAATTGAATTGCTTCAATTGGTCGTGTGAAACATTTGAAGATATCTAAAGGAGATGCACACTGAGATGGTTTAATGAGTGGTATCCTGTGCTACACACACTACGACGCATAGTCTGTAAGCTGTTGATACTCACGTAATGAGAAACATGTGACTGTGATTGTGATTACACCGGCAGAACAAGGGATCACTGAAACTTATAAGCGTATAGCATGGCTGCTTAATATAAGGTAGGTAAGTTTACAACCAATGCGTCCTTTTACTAAATCTATCGTTTCTCCAAATATTTACATAACAGTATCTAATGGAAATCCCTAAAAATGTACAGAGCGAAACCGTTGATTCAGAAATATATAGATAGGCAAGCTTATGAGAAAATTCGTTTCACCTACATAACTGTGTGTCTGGTTGCATTTGGGTTAATATCAGGCGTTTGTGTCAATATAAAAAAGAGCAAACGTCAAATAATTAATAATACAAATTAGTTCTATTTTAAAATATACCAATGAATTATTGAAAGAACCATTTTGATAGATACCAAAAAATTCAGTAAATATGTAAAACATCTTTATTTATCTAATATTTTTGTCTGTTTAATTTCGCAAAGTAGTTCATGGAATTATGAACAAGATGGCTCTGTCGAATCTGATTCCAAAACAGCGGTACGCAAAAACTTATAGGCTTGCCTAGCTATATATTTTTCAATCAACGACGAAACTTTTTTTTTTATAGGACCAAAACTGACACCTTTTCGGTGTGGTGTCGAACTGGAAAATGCATTATTCCAGTATTTTAGTGTAGTTGTTACGAAAAATAACAGTCCGGGAATATTTGTTTTCAGCCGGTGACAAAGCATTCCCGTACAGTACATAATCCATTATTTTCCGTCGTAAATAAAAATGCTATCATATACATTTCATTATTATTGAATATAAACTTATCAAAAAAAAATTGTATGTGTATCACATAGGAACAGTGATTTCTAGGTTTCCTGGTTTAGCTGGCGTCGCCTTTCGTACTAGATACACAATATACTATTAAAATTCGACAGAAATATTATTGCAGGGGTATAGCGGTGCCAGGGAGCAACAAAGTTTCACCCTATCTCTTTTAAAGTACATTTGCAAAACGTAATAAACAGACTTATATTTGCAAAATAGTTATTTGTGCTGCTAGGTAGGAGAGTTGTTCTTTTCTGGTCCGAAGGATATGTATACGGCCGAGACGCAGTCGAGGCTGGATACTTCTTGAGAATCAGAAGTATCCAGCCTCGATGTATACTTCATACATGTCTACCTTCTCATTATGAGAAAAATTATTCATTTTGATGTTACAAAAGTACACTTGAAAAGTTTCATAGCAATAATATTAAAAATTGTTTTACTGATTTATTTTCTGTTTCTTCCATAGCAATCTTTCAATAGTCATATTTTAATAAAAATGATACATATATAATTTTGAATTTTTCTCAAAAATTTTGTTATGTAAGGGTATTACATGTGGTTATCGTTATAAGTAGGTTCCTATTTAAAATAAGAAAGTTTTACCCCGTATTTTGAGAACCACTGGTCAAAAAAAATTTGTTTCCCTTATTAAAGTAGTCTCTAAAAATTAGAAATTTTTTAACCCACCTTGTGGCTCTTATAGTTCCCGAGATAGCAATAATGTACCACTTAAAATGAACACCTTGTATACTAAAAAAAGCAGTGTCCCAATTAAACGAAACCGACTGTATACATACAGGTGACCCAACGAAAATTATCAGCGCAATTTTTGGCCACATCAATTTTGCCAAAAACGCTCGAACGCGTCAATTTTAGTATAAAGTGGGACACCTGAATGGATTAGTGCCAATGGCATAACTTCAACCCTAAAATGGGTGTGGACTGCACCTCAAAAATTTTAAATGGAAAAGGGTGTCAAACATGACACAGTTCGAAAGGCCTTTCAATTCTCTTTTCAACAGTTTTTTTATTTTTCAAATCCGATCATTAGTTCCAGAGAAATATCGTTTAAAACAAATTTTATCAGGTGAGCAAACCTGCAATCAAGTAGGCTTAAACAAATGACAGAAACTCAAGTATTAGTTTATTAGGTGTTCAAAATGACTACCTCCAACTTCCATACAATAATAAAGATTTTGCTCAAAATTTTGGAGCTACGGTACGTTGCCGTAAATCTTCTAAAGATTTGGGTGGCGTGGCATAAACTTTAGACTTCAAATAACCCCACAAAAAGAAATATAATCACGTATGATTAAACAAATGACAGAAACTAAATAAACAATTCTTTCGACAAGTTGTTTGTAATAAACAAGTAATTTGTAAGTTATATTTCTTTTTGTGGGGTTATTTGAAGTCTACCCTGTATACTTTAACATGTAGGCAACCTTCACCAAAATACAATAGACCTTTCTGCAATGAAGACACTGATAGTATATGAGACAGACGAAACTTGAACCATATCTATTTATAATACACCATATCAGTGCGAAGGAGTTGTCCACAAGTTGTTTGGGAAAGAGGTGTGTCCGTGTTCCCGCGGTAGCACTTTATAATCTCCTCTGACGCATCAGTCCTGACCACGGGAGGAAAACAGTTCTGGCAAGAGCGATACCGGAACGTGATACGTCTTCAGCGAATCCGCGGCGTGCGATCTGTCCACTTGGACATTCATTTCTAATGACCGCGGCCGCTATTTGTATTTGACAAACATGTGTAGCATGTTCTCGTACGTACTGTTTATCAAGGATGTTAGTGTGTTATCTGTATACGTGAAGGAATTCGTGCCACACCTCAACCAAAAGTGAAATTTGCAGTATAGTAAACACTAACGGTCATTCACAATTGCAAGCACTGCTTCTTATTTGTTATTTTTTATGTTGATAGACTATTGAGGTGTTCGTAAAGTATTTTACATTATTAGTACAGTAAAGCAATTTTTATTGGTGATGAAATGGTTAGAGAACCTATCATCTCCTTGAAATAGCAAAAGCTGTTACCTTGCATATATTGTACAATAGAGTATTCAGGTCCGGATTATTCAGTAGGCAAACTAGACAATTGCCTAGGGGCGCTTCAGAATTTTGGAAGACATTACAAAATTTCATTTAATTTACAGTGAGAATATTTCAATTCCACTCATAATTTGTCGTCCAATTAATATTATGTTCGAAAATAGAACCACGGGACCGCGGTTACGGTTCACGTTATTATTTTCGAACGGCGTGATTAGGTTACAGAACAGGTAACCTGTAAAATATCTGTCACCCCATCCTCTCGCACAGTAGTGTCTAGTTTGTTGCTGAAAAAATATAATTATGGAAACCTGGTTATTTTTTTACAAGAAATGTTGCAAAACTTTGTTTACTTCTTGTCAGTCACAGAATTGCACATAATTTTAAGGTTATGTTATAATATTTAACCACGAAACCGAGCTCAGATCGCGGTTACTGTGGTAAGCAGATTTGACCACAGCTTTCAGGAACCACGTTCGTATACAGTCCCGGTTTCCTGAAAAAAGTAAACGGGGTCCCGTGGTTCTATTTTCGAACATAATATTAATCACAGTATTTTGGTGAATTAAACCAATCAGATTCAATCTCACTGACAATTGTCAGTTACTGGCAATTGTCGCGGAATTTACATGACTAAATAGGCGTTGCTTAGATACAACGTCTGTCAAAATTGTGACAAGTATTTAATTGAAAGAAATATATATATTTCGAGGAATTGTCATGCCGAATACCATTTGTAATTAGAATTTTACTTGTAATTTTTGTCTAACTCACTCCTGCTTGTTGCTTTAAAAAATCGTCACTCGTCCTGCGGACTCGTTTGATTTTCGTCGCAACAATCAGTCGTGACCATAACAACAAAAATTTCAAGTAAAATTCTAGTTATTAGTGATATTACTTATGATTATTGTACGGAAGGAATATATTTATTTGCTCATTTTTTATTAAATTAGACAAAACTGAAAAAATGTTGAATGCCTGTAGTAAACTAATTGGAGAAAATTTGTAATGATTTTATAAGTTAGACTTCACAAAAATTTCAAGATATTTACTATGAGAAATTAGAAGAATCGAATTTGTTTAATGTGAATATTTTTTTGAAAATATTGAAGTCCAAAATATAAGAGAATTTTCAAGTTTTATTAGAGAGAAAAAATATTACAATGTTTCCTAATGTAGAAAAAGTTTTTTAATATTGCCAAGTACAGACGCCAGTGACGAGCGATATTTTTCAACATAAAAAATATTAGTCAGGAAGGACTTACAAATTTGGCAGTTCTAACTATAAACAATGATATTAGCTACACTCTGGATTTCGATAATAAAATTTCCGAATTCACAAGAAAAAATAAAGACAAAGGAAATTTATTTTAAAGATTATGCTTTTTTAAATTTATTTAATTATATATTTTGTTTTATTGTCATTTATTATATCGGCGATTAACAGGAAGGAGGGCGGACATAAGATTTTTTTTTGCCTAGGGGGGCATTCAAAGTTAATCCGGCACTGAGTTTATTTGTTATTTTCTTGTAAATAAAATTATAACTGTATTTTATTTGTAATAATAACAAAATTGTCAATAAAACTGAAGTGTTAAAAAGTTTTAATTTTATTTATAAACAAATAAGTAAAAACGATTTTATTTATAACAATGTTCTAAATTTATCGTTTAAGATGCAAATGATACGGACAGTTATTTTCTTATTTATCTTTATTTCGAATGAATAGTACAGATTTTTAGATAGTTTTGAAGTTGACCACAATCCACATTTGTCGTTGCTTTTACTTCTAAAAATTATCTATTCATATTATTTTTAATATATGTGAAATGAAAAAAAATGACGGCAAGATTGCACCTTTTGATAGTTTCGAATCAGCGTGCAATTTGTTTCGGCAAAAACATGATCCAGAACTATCCATCATTCATGCATGCGTAAACCACGATAAACAAAATCCCTAGATATACAAAGTATAGGTCGTCCTAAATTAATTTGCTCAATGACTTTTAAATCCTCCGTATTAATACTAATCGTTGCTCCTGTGAAAATTTTTGCATTTACGCAAATACAGAGTGTCCGTTTTAAGAGATTAACTTTGCCCCAATTTAACTGACTTCGTATATCTTATGGTTTTCGAGATCCCAATGGTTAGCTTTTTAAAACGGACACCTGATATAGTTTCTTTTCAGTATACATTATATGTCTATGAAAGTTAAAAATTGATTTAAATTATTCAAATACACAAAAGTAGGTACAGGAATGTTTAAAGCAATTTTCAACTTTCATAGACATAGAATCTGTAATGAAAAAAAACTATATTTGCGTGAAATGTAAAAATTTTCACAGTGGCAACGATTAGTATTAAATATACGGAAGATTAAAAAATCATTATCCAAATTAATTCATAGAGCTAATGCGTTAAAGAGAAATAGTTATATTTTTGCCCAAAAATGGCGGTAACATAAGTAATTACCCTATGAAATCACAGTAGTTTGACATGAAAAATGTAACCTAACTTGCGTTTTCAATTACACGTTTTATAAAGTTTAAAAGATTTCAAAACAATATGTGAAAATGCTTGATTGTTGTATTTTGTACTGTAAAAATAATAATGATGTAAATACAAATGATAATAATGATAGTATTCTAATTTTCTCGACTTGTTTTGCCCAAAAATGGTAGATTATTGCGGTTCTTTATATTTAGGGACTTTACATAATCACAAATAGTTAGAAATATCTAGTTACAAAAACAAGTTAAAAATAAATGAAATTTAATATTTCAAGCAATCTAAATTATTCTAAGAAATCTGCCAGTAGTAGGCCTGGCATAATGCAGACAAAACAATTTGAATTAACAAGTGACTAATACTCAGTTACACCAACAAAACTTAAATAAGCGACACTTAAACAAAAAATGCTTATCGGTATTTTGACAGAATGTTGAATAGTTCGTTTAATGTTTTATTCTGATGTGATAATGTTTATTTTAAGAAAACTTAAAATTTAATTAATATTGAATTGATGCAATCGACAATAAAGTACAGTTTACTTCCGATATCACGTCTGTTTGTAATTCGCAGAACAATTGATAATTTTCGATTAGTTTCCTGCACTTTACTACCGGTACAGACAGTATCGCACGATGTTTCGCTGCATTACTAATACTTCCAAGTACTAACATCGAGTTTTTTGCAAGTCTGGACTTCAAGTATATCTATATTTAGTTATGCGAGTTATGAAAAGTATGAATTATGATATATCGTTCAAGGTAACTGGATGTGTGGTCTATTAATTAATTGTTTGATTAATAACACACTTGTTTAACTAGACAAGTTAGACACGGGATTAAAAGTTTCTTTGAAACTTTAATGTATCATCAAATTGTCTATTCATTGCTTATAATTTTGCTTGCATTTAATGGTGCAATACACACCTGTTTCAATTGTTCTTCAACAAGCATGGCTTTTATTTCATTTTTATTCATTTTCAGAAACAATATACCTACATTGCTAGTTTGATTTCTCAATTACAATTATTATTTTTAATAAACAATCGATTGTTTGAAATAAAACTGACCATTGTTCAGTGGCGGAACTATAGGTGGGCCAGGGTGGGCCGGTGCCCACCTTTAAAAGTGTTGGCCCACCCTCGTGCCCACCCATAAACAATGCAGGCATCAATTTAATATATAATACCACTATTACAGTAATTTTTCTAAAAATTTGTAAAAAGAAAAAGACGGCGTAATCTTTGTCTTGGAATATTTAATTGGTATTATTGTGTCTGCACGGTGGTAGTGCTTGTATAACCAAAGAATTGCGCTAAGGGCTAAGCCGATTGATGACGCCGCTCTTTTACGTAGAAACTTGTGATAGTCATTGCCGCGCGCTTTTACAAAGCATGCCGATTTGATTTATAACTGATGTCAACTGACCGTCTTCATATCTGCCACTACATCTACAATAGATCAGTGTACATGTAGTTTTCGTGTCTTTCAGAACATGCAGTTTATGTGAATTTTGATGATTAGTGCTAGTTAAAATGAGTAAAAGTAATATTATAGATTCTTTCGCGCCAATTTAAAAAAAAATTATACCTGTCGTTCAGTTTCCATGACACCTACTGAAAATTGCTTGAATATTGTAAAAATTATTCATTATTTTTTAAATATATAAGGGCATTTGGCCAATTCTTTTTGCCTCATTGGATGCAGTTTTTATTTCTAAACAAATACATGTCTCACAGTTTGTTCTAAATTAATAGGTAATAAAGACATATTGAAAAATGAAAAAAGTAACATTGAATTTCCTATGTTCAAAAATGAAAGTAGACACTCGGTATATAACAATGGCACGGCCCACCAAGATTTTCCGGTGCCCACCGCGTGGCCCACCTAACATTTTCCCTCTAGTTCCGCCACTGCCATTGTTTTAAGACAAAATTATAAGTTCAAATAAAACGTACGCCATCGTACACTGTTTGTCACCAATCGGCACAGACCAGCAACGACCAGATCGGAAGAATCTGTTTCCATCAGCAGAAAAGTATAGCAGACGGTTGATAAAGAGCGAAAAATATACAAAAATATTAATTTTTCAAATAAAGAAACAGTAATTGTGACTCTAGCTTGCAAAGAATCTGAAATAAAAGAAAGGGAAAAAAAAGAAGATAAAAGAAAAATGGCAAAAGAAGGAAACAGTTTTCTTTCACTTTATGATTTGAATAATTAGAAGTATTTAAATGAATGAGATTTTTTTCCTCGGCAGTCGCAGTTCATTCTTTTTTTGTATTCGTTAGTAAACATCTTTAAATTATAATCACAGTTTCGATTGACATTTTATAACAGGTATCCATAAACATTGCACCTTAGTTGAAATACGGTATATGTAAAAAAATGAGTTAAAGCTGATCCAATGAACGAATTCTGTTTTCCTAATATCTTTTGATAATGCTTTGGTTTGTGCAATGAGCTATATGACCACTGTCAAATTAAGGGAAAAAGTACAAAAACTAAAAATTAATCATTGTAACTAACAATAATAATGACAAAAACTATATATTTACCCCAATATTGACAGGAAGTATACAAGTTTAATGATATATAATTCTATGTTTCAATTATTTGTATTATATTATTATTATGACGTGCTATAAATTTCTGTAAGTAACATAGTTAATAAATACTCTACTCTACTCTACTCTACTCAACTCTGTAAGGAAGTTACTAACTCTTAGCAACGTTACTAACATCATTAGCCAATAAATATAGTAGATACTAAATAAAATATGAAAATGACAGCTTTTACAAATATTTCTATTGGTTAAAATTTTTAGTAACGTTACTAAGAGCTAGCAACTTCTTTACAGAATTGGGGTGATTATCTTATAATATAAGAAAGTGGGAATTTAATGAACCTATTTTTTTAACTTAATGGTATCGAATACATGTTGTTAATGATAAATAAGTTATAACTACTAATGAAACAATGTATAAAATATCAATAGAATCATATAAAAAAATAATATTATACAACAGATACTTTTGGTATAAATTTGATTGGCACTGAAATGTCACTGGTCAACATTGTCAATGTCATATGATTTTCGAAGGCTGTTTAGTGTTTACATACATAGTTTTAAAAATGAAACCTACGACCTACGATAGATGATTTTTATCAAATGAATTCAAATTTTCTATCCAATTCTCCTATTATATTAACAATTAAGCGATTTAAAAAAATATGGGTTTTTTTATTTTTTGTACAGAATCATAAAATGGAAGAAATAATATGGTCATATACCCATTGACATCTGCGGCGGTTATGATACTCATAACTATCCTAGGTATCAATAGACAATATTTGGGTTAAAGTTCTGTAAAATTTTATTACTTATTATTATTATTTATTTTTTATTATTATTATTTTTATTTATTTTATTATCCTAGGTATGTTAATTATTATGAGTTCTTTTGACATTTGTGTTGCCAATGAACTAATTCTGTTTTCCTGATAACTACTGATAGTGCTTTGGTTTAGGCAATTAAAAATACCGCCTATGTCTGTAAGATTCAGAACCCACTATAAGTTATCTTATAAGTCATCTTGCACAGGCTGACATTAAAATTCAAGTAAAACACAGCTTACAGTGGATTTCAAACCACTCGGACACATGAGTGTTTTTACTTGGTCATAAAAAAGCGCTTAATTCTTCTAGAGCACTCTCTAGTCAAGTGAGTCACCGCTGTTTATCGCTAAACATTAAGGAGAAAAATAAATAAATATAAAATAAGATAAAAATTATTAAGAAGTTCTATCGAAAAACATCTACCTAGTGAATTTCACGAATGAATAATAAAGTATTAAAATGTTAAAAATTCTTCGAATATTTGAATTACAAATACTTGTTTTTATTGAAATAAATTATAGCAAATATAGTATAATACCTGTAATATTCCAAGTATAAGTCTAGTTTATAAATATGGAAATAATGAAATCATATATCCATAGGCTCTAAATCTAATATTATGTGGATATTTATCTGTCTAGACATGGGCGAACACGGAATTCCCAGAAAAACTTGTTACAACCCGGATATGTGTTTTAATTTTCTATTAACAGATTTCCGTGGTATTTAAATTATTTCCCTTCTAATTAAAAGAACTGATGAGTATTTTTAGAACTAAATATTAGTGAATCACAACGTTTTTTAAAGGCGCTAAATGAATGAATGAATGGAAATTCCAAGCATGAATGAATAGGGTACTACATATGCATATATTATTCACGAAAAATAAATAATTTGTATTACTAATTTTTCACAAAGTTTCCTTAATTTTTGAATGAAATCAAAAGAATAAATCTATAGTGACTCCCTGTCAAAGTAATATACACATGATTCTAAATATATATTTTTTTTTATTTAAGTAATGAACAAACACAAAAAATGTATATAATTTATTATTTTTCCCTTCCCTTAATACAAAAACAAGAAAAAATAACAATTAGCAATATTACATCCCTACACAGGAACAAATGTTTACAGAACCATCAAATTTAGAGACACATTCTTAATATTTAAGTTGGACGTCCTTTTCAATCGATTTGGAATAGATTTTACCAAATTTCTGATGTAGGCAGAGTTTCTTCATTATTCCTTTAAAACTTTTTTATATAACTTTTCCTTATTTCTGTTTCCAATGTTGACATAATATTTTTTATGATATTTATGTTAATTATAGAGTAACAATGTTAACTATGTAAGATGCATGTTTCAATGTTTCGTTCTGTTTTCTTGATAAAATTTAAAATAATCTTATTAACGATATTTCAGCATTTTCAGGTAAATTGAATTTTTAAATTTTCAGTTACAAAAATCTGTCCATATTACCTTTTATGTAGGCATGGGCGCCCATAAGGGGGGGCAAGAGGGGGCATCTGCCCTCCCCTGGCTTTTTGCAAATTTAAAAAAGACGGCATATTAATTATTTCACTACCGTTATGTTCTATAAGAAATTTATTCATGTTTGCTTAAATTTGGACTATGGTTTTTAATGTGTAGCACAAATTATACCATTGATATTTATGCTATTAGTAATAATAATAAGTATATGTTAGCAGTTTATCAGTGTAATATATATTTTTTATATTATTTATAGTCGATTGCTTATAGTAACCTGAGGGTGTTAATGTATTTATTTTTAAATATGTATAATGACCGGATGCAACAATATTATTTATGTTTTTCTTAAATGGACAATCTTACGTCGGAATGAAATCTACTAACTATTCACATTGTTGTCAAAATTTCGACTAACATTTTTTGTTTAAGTGTTTCTTAAAATTTAAGCCTTGTTAGTACAAGTGTGGAAAAGAATATATATTTTTTTTTGATAATATTTCTGTTTCTATTTTTATTTTGCCCCTCCCTGAAAAATACTTTATGGGCGCCCATGTATGTAGGGCGTAACACCAAAACAGACCATCGCTATTATTTTCTTCATTATTTAAGTTACAAAAAAATTCTGTACAAGAAAGTTGTAGGAGTACAATGTGGACATCCTATCAGAAAAGAAAATATATTTTTTAAACCAATGGTACTCAAGTTACAACACACAGTTAAATTCATTGAAATGGAATTATACTTATTAATTTTTCGCTGTTGATAAAATAAAATGTTGTATTTATTGTTTTATTTTGTTGAATAATGAGTTTCAGCTTTTTTTCAATTTATAATTTAATTTTAACCTCAACCCCCTCCCTCTTTATCTACGCCACTGTCCCAACCCTCCATAAAAGGTCACAAACCCCGTATACGTGAGTTTCAAATATCTCCATACAACTATACATTATTTGATATAAAGTTTAGTGTCATTCAAAAACTCTGAAACTGAAACACCTTTCTAATATGTAACTACTAACTACCATCCAAATTGTAAAACATGATGAAATAAAGCCAAGTACAGGTGAACATGTTTTGTATTGTAAAACAAAAGCTTCATGTTTGTAAGACACTGAAATCTGTTCTCAGCATTTGAAATGCTTCTTTGCTATATCAACTTGTACGAATATTTCATTTTCTCTCTTCAAAATTAATTTCTATTAGAACTATTTAAGATGCAAAATGCCTTGCAGAAAACAAGAAACCTTCAATAGGCTAAAAAAAATCAGTAAATAATTATAATGTGATCTATATAGGGTATTTATTTTAAATGATACACTATTACTATTTCGAGAAATATAAAAACTACGTAGTCGGTAAAATTAGCGAACAATTTTTATTTTACAATGAGCATATTTTTTTTCAAGCAATGGTTCTCAAATTATGGAATAGGAGGGCCAAATATTTTTTTTCGAAATCGATACTGAAGTACACGATATCACTCCGCGAAGTTAGCCAAAGTAATAGCTAAAGGAAAACTTTACAGACTCTTATGTCAAAATTTAACTTTATGGACTCATCTACCAAACTGAATTAACCTATATTTTAATAGTGTTATACTTTTGCAGTTTATTTTAGCACTACCTAAAATAACAAACATATCATTCTATAATATTATTGGTGAATTTATTTATTATTTACCTTTAATAATAATTTAGCTGACTTTATACAGACCGTGTCTAAGCAGATGTAAACATAAATGAAAATTATAAAGAAATATTTGACACTTTGACAATACGTTTGTTATCACAGACATTCTCATCTCTATAGCTAGCTGACGTTTTACAAACACATAATGCTCTTTATTTATGTTTTTAATTAATAATTTAACGATTTCGGAAAAAATATAAAGTATATCTAAGGACTAAAGTATTTTTTATTACTCACATGGTTTTTTACTTCTCGGCTATCGCCTAGTAGAATAAATTCCATATACACAATAAAAAATTATTCTTTAGTCCCTTAATGTACAAATAACTATTATTTGCTTATTTAATAGAAAATTAGATTTTGAATTCTGTGATATAATATTTGCATAAACTTAGATAACAACTTTCTTGAGAAAACTAGATCGTTTTTTTTTGCCGGTTAGTTTATAAACATCTTCATCACGTGTATTGAAACGAACTCATATGTTGCTATTAAATTCGAAAAATGTTACTAAATACAAACTCTTTGAAGTACAAAACCCAGACTTTTATTTTTTTCAGTATTATTTTGCAATATCCAATTGTAACGAACCCATATAATGAAAGAGTTTATAATACAAAAAAATTAACAACATTTTTTCCCTTGTTAGCAGAGTATATAGTAGTTATGATAAAAACTTCATTTGTCTATTTAATTGATTCTACGAAATTCTGTATGAATGTGATTTTCAGTATGTAAAATTTATAAACTCGGTTTTCCTGAGATGATTCTCACGTCGTCAATTTTTGCTGCAAGAATTATTAAACTTTTATCTAGCATCTTTGCATTGTGCATGCATGTCATAGACGAGAATTTATTAGCTATCTCATTATTGTAAGTTTTACAGAGGTATATTGGTATATATGCTATCTGTGTCTAATCAACGAAAAAAATGAAATATAGAAACCGCAGTAACATATTTTCAAATATTAAAATTTGAATATATAATTAATGTCATTCATATCATTTAGGAAGGTGATTTTGGCGTCGACAATTTGTGTTTCATTATTTGTTGGTAGTTTCGGTAGTTTAATCTACAACTCTTTTTGTATGTAAATATAATATTTGATAGAGTAAGTGAAATGGACCATTTTTTGGAAAAATTATTATTACTCTATCATATTGAATAATATTTAAAACACAAAATTTATTTTTAGCAACATACCTATAATCTAGACATATTTATAAGAATAAAAGAAAAAATTAAACTATGTTCTGAAAACCACAAAAGATATTTTATTTGGGTTCAAAAAAATCCAATTCTCCTCCATTGTATGTATAGACGGACTAAGGCTATGAGGAGATTAACTGATTAACCGATTGTTGTCATTTGTCATATTTTGTGGTATAATCTTCGTGTAAACAGCGACCACAAATTACACATTTTATCCAGTCATTCATCTTTATCGTTTTTTTTAAAATAATTTTCCTTACATCAAGCATATTCGTTTTCATAATCTTCAGCTTTTTCATTATCATCACCCTCTGATTAACCATTTAACAACAGTTCTTCAGAACTCATGGAATAGCAACCAGTGTACCTTTCTATGTGCGAATGATTTATTTCCTGTTTACCGGTTGAATTGATCTTTTTAACAATAAAAATCCTCTGGTCTATCTGTCCTCAGAAGTTAAGTCTATTTATATGAATAATTACTTTAAATCTACCGAAGAAGTAATTTACTAATTGTGTATATAAGTTACAAAAATTTGGTAATTTTTTAAGTAAATCTTGGATTATTCTAGCGGCTACTTACACTGTCTCTAAACAACAAAATTAGCATTCCTTATGAGAAACATCACTCTAATGTAATTTTAAGATCAAAAATCTCCCCACTTACTTAGGTAAGAGTTATATTCAAATATGATGAACTACTTATATTTTGCCTACAACCAAAAGAAGTACTTTATTAGAATCTGTCTTAAAAAAAATGGTTTTTAAACTTAAAATTAAAACATAAATTTTTTCAATATATGTACGTATGTAAATTTCATTTAAAAAAATATGTAATAATAATAATTATTGGCACAAAATATTTTCTTATAACCAGGGAGCTTTGGAAAAAAGTACTGCAGTTATACTATTTTCTGTTTTTATAATATTCATTTAATAATAATAATTGTACTATAAAATATATATTTGTTAATTTAGATTGATATTGTCTAAAAAAAAGTGAAAATGTACATGTGATACAAATAATAATTATATGTTCATTTGCGAATAGGGGAATCCCTATATTGCTACATTATAACATGCAAGACAAGAAATATGCAAGAAAATTACGATCAAGACAATATTTTTATATACAAGAGTAATGAAAGACAAGAAATAACAAGACAAGAGAAGAATTCTTGTCTTGTGAAACACTAGTAAGAGTACAAAAAATAAATTTTAGTAGGCTATAACAGCACTCAAAAAAATATAAATTTACTGCATTTGTTTTTAGATCGCAAAGATCGTTCATTTGTTATTGTTTGTGTTTTTAACCTAACAATATTTGTTTATATTTTGATGTTTCTGAGTTGTCAGAGTGATTGTCTTGATAAATATGACATAAATATTCCTGTGGCAATTGCCTTGCGTAAATGCAAATGTTGTAATTAATTTCCAGTCTCGTAGTTTGATCGAATCTTTTTGACTTTGCTTGAGCTTGAGACCTATGCCGCATGTAAATGAAATGATTTCATTCTTCGGGAGGTCCAGATCATTCTGCGATTGAATAAACAATAAATATACGCAATGATACACCGTGTGGATTCGTTTTTTAGTGATGATCTGCTTATCTCATTTGCAAGTCAAATTCTTGTTATGTGTGTGATTCACTCAATACAGGTATTCATCTCATTTTTTAAACAAATATTACTGTGCTGATAATATTCTCTGTATTTTATAATTTGTATTATGTTCTACATATTATCATACTAATGGGTTCGTTAGTCACAAACCATTTTTTATGACAGTTGATTGTAAAATGACTCTTTGCAGAAACACGGTTAAAGATATGATTTTCTGAAAATATGACATCATACTTCAGTGGTTTGTACTCAAGTTGTGCTTTTTCGTGAGAGCGAAGATTATCCATAATATATTTAAATACAGTAGCATAGTTAAAAGGGGGAACGGGGCGGTCATCCCGGGCTCTGCATTTTCGAGGGCGGCAAAAACAGAATTTGAAGGACCAAACCAAACAGTATATTTTGTATCAAGGGTGCAAAGTAGCTACGAATACGATAATTGTGCTCATGATATAATTAAAATTTATGCGTCGTTATAAATTTGATTTTTTAAGGTTTTTCAGAAAAACGTGAATATATCTGAAATTAAATATTTCCGTAAATTTTCCCAAATACACCCTGTATAATAAATAGAAATATAAGTACGAATGTAAAAACTAATTATTGATTTTATGTTTTTCGTACTATAAAATATTGTATATACCCTCTTGCGTGATTTTTTCTCGGGGTTCGTTCTATTGCAGCACTTGCAAGCTTGCGCCACAAAATACTCATCCAGGAAAATAGCGTTCCCATACATGATATATAAATAACTATATTGGATAAACAACTTAAATTACTGAGAGAACATCAATACACGGTTGCTAAGATAATTCTATTTAACAAATAATTTTTTAAAGATTGGGATTAACATGAGTGGCATTTTCTTAGGAAGAGAATACAAGGATTACTAAAAGCTCACTAAATTGTCTCCATATACTTTCTTTTAGTCTTTATTGAGGTATATGTAAGCGCATTATTAATGAGTTCATCTGAGCAATTTTTCCAGCGTTTAAACACATTTTTACCTAAAAGGTGACAGTTTTATCTCAACTGTCAAATATATTTTGTCTGTATATTATACTTACATTTTTAAATTGGAAATAACAAATTATAGTTACAATTCCACTCAAAATTTGTCATCCAATTAAATCACAGTATTTTGGTGAATATAACCAATCAAGATTCAAATCTCTTACACGACTAAATAGGCGTTGCTTAGATACAACGTCTGTCAAAATTGTGACAAGTATTTAATTGAAAGTAATATATATATATATATATATATATATATATATATATATATATATATATATATATATATATATATATATATTTCGAAGAATTGTCATGCCAAATACCATTCGTAACTAGAATTTTACTTGTAATTTTTCCTGCTTGTTGCTTTAAAAGATCGTCATTCGTCGTACGGACTCTGATTTTCGTCGCAACAATCAGTCGTGACCATAACGATAAAATTTATAAGTAAATTTCTAGTTACTTGTTTTATTACATATGACAATAAATTTTTCATAAGAATTGTATTCTCTCATAAATATTTTTCGTTAAAAAATAACTTTACGTTGCTTATTAAAGGCAAGTATGTTAAATTAATCATTTTGATTACACTATTTGACATATTTCACCCTAAAGATATTATCATCCATATAAAGATAATTTCAATGGATAATTTTATAGTTTTACGTGGGAAGAGTTCAAATGTATCAAAATCTCAGAAGCAATAAAATATTTAAAATAACAAATGTCATACGACAATTAAAAAGTTATAACATTACACTATTTCAAACTTTGTAACATTTTTGTTTAATGTATAGATATTATAAAATATAAATTTTGCACTTTATATGAATAATTTATATTATCTCATACATATTTTTGTTAAAACTAATTTTACAAAAATTTAAAACGCAGTAGTCATTCATATAATTATGTTTTTTATTTTCTAAAGTAAAATTATCATAGTTAAAAACAATGTTTTTGAATTTTTTGTATTTCCTGATGTTCATACATGGTTGCTTTTATGATGGGCTAGGGATTACCAGAAAATAAAAAGTATGTTTTATTGTTAAACAGCAGATCTATTTTCAGATTGAGTCAGAGTAAGATTATTATTTACTTCCGTGTACAGATATAATTAAGAAATAAATCTAAGTTTGTGGTTTTTGTTACATAGATTTGTCTGGCTGGACTTGTTATATAGGATGATTCACGACATTGTGCATTAATTTTAACGGCCACTTTGCCTATATTTATTCAACAGGATTACTCCATTTTGTACCCATTATGTAATGTTCATTTCAGCCCAGTAAGAGGGGTGAGATGGGCCATATTTTAGAAGAATAATTAATACTCTCAAATATTAAGAAAGGAAAAATGGAATTATGTTATAAATTTAAAGAGATTTTCAATTTTTTTATCGCATAGCCCTATTTTATTATAAAATATTATAAAAAAAATAATAAAAACGAACTTGTATGTAAAACGTACATTTCAAGCACTAGTGAAAAAATAACTCTTTACAAATTCAAAGGAGGGCATAAAGTATGTACTTATGTCCGGTTGTAGGATTTTTTTCTCACCTCCGTCCCATTATAACTATTACAGAACTCAAAATCGTCCAGACCTTCTCTGTTAGCATAGGCCGGTAAAATATAAAAATGCCTTCTTCAACTTCAATATTTTAGCATCACATTCTGTCAAAAATTTTAATTTTATTAATTGGATATGTAAAAACGTTAATTAAAATAATTATTTTTGATTTATTATGCATATTATACTAGTGTTTTTTTTAGCTTACAGAAAATGTCACTATATTTTTTAAATAAAACAAGTGAATTGTTTATATCCATGTGAATTGAAAATGTTACTACCACAAAAACCTATAGTTCATAAAATTTTAAGTAGTAATAATATGTTTTTAATAAATTAAAAGTGTTATCGGCGCAAAAAATCTTGTGTATCACATACCCAGAGACTCTTTTGCGAGATCTAGCATTATTTGCATTTACAAAACTTAAAACCATTCAGAAACTTTATTTGCCGGCCTACACTATTGTGTAATAGTGATAATATTTTACAAAAGATGATCTATTTCGAAGGGAAGTTCGAAGATATGAAATTAATGGATTTTGAAGAATGATTAGCTGTAGAATAATCTCACTTTCAAGTGAAATAAGTTTACATGTGGTTCATGTGGTGTCCACACAAGAATTTTTACCTAAAATAAATAGGGAAGTAAGAAATTATGAAAATATTATTAAATCCTTATGTTGGGTATTCGGGTCACCACCCTGCATATTTTTTTTGCAATAAACTTTAAGATTAGTTTGCATTTTATTTTTATGTATTTTTTATTACTGAATTTATGATACATATATTTTTTACGTCAAAAAAGAAAAACTAGTCTGGTGCAAAATACAAAGGTTAACTTTTTTTACAAAAAAGTAAACAAATATCTGCAGTCAATTGTTAAGTCATGCTTTAATAGTTGTTACACAGTTCAAACCATTAAAATGACAGAAAGAGGTTACATGTTTCGTCAGGCTTTGCTTTAAACAATTAACTATCGCTACACTTCTAAGAAACATACGTGTAAGAATTTGTTATTAAATGACAAGCCAATTTTGACTTTTCAGTACTTTACTGTTAAGTAACCTTGTTGAAAACTTTCATTCTTGCTTAAATGACTTGAAATATGATCATTATATGGAACATGTAAACGCACTAAAATATATCATGAAAAGTGGACAGGTTATTGAAATATATGTGCTTTGCATACTTTAAACTGTTACAATATTACAGGTAAATTTTAAAATAAATGATTTTCAAAATTATTACGAGTATTTCCAGAAACTTATAATGTCAAATACTACACAAATATTTCTAATTAATTTTTTATTCTCGATATTAAAATCTGCATGTTTTCATGGCAGTATATAACATTTTCTTCACAAGTTGACAAACTGTGTCTTTGAAAGTTTTTATATACAACCTGAACCATCTGAAGGCTTCCACTTACAGATAATCTTGAAACTCTCTGAATTAGAAAAAAAAATGTTGATTTTGTAAGGAAGGGTACTATTTGATTTGTATTGTTATTTTATTGTATTATTATTGCTGATTGTAATTTATAAATTATAAGTACCTATTTAAGTTTGTCTTGTTCTTTCGTATCCACAACAAAAATCAGAAATGATATGGGAGAAAAGGGGCGCGCAATATAATTTGGCTCAGGGCACTATGTGTCTATTTATTAAACTTGTTGTATAATACACTACTTTTGCACTAAAATATTTTATACCGTTAATTTTTTACAATTAAATTTTAAAATAGGTTGTTTTTTTTAATTGTTATTAGTTTTCCGCAAATATTATCGAACCTAGATAAATTTGTTAGTTTCTTTACCATCAGGAAATTCCGCCTATTAGAATAGTTATGTATATTTTAATGGTACAGTCATTAGTTTACAGTATATATATAATACATATTACTTAATTAATTTCAAAATCATAATATTCTATAGTTTAGATTATTCAATAAAAAAAATTGTATTGGATTACACAAATTAATTTTGGTTAGATATAAATTAGGTTAGGTTTAATCCTTCATTTGAAAAATGATTTAAAGGACATAAACATATCTCTCACGACTTATTTCCCATTGCTGAATGTGCAATGTGTACCAGACGACAATTCTTGGGCACTTTAGCTGGTGTGGAGAGTGCATAACACAGGCTATTTTCATGTGGCGGAATTAAATCTCGGGTTCTCAGAATATTATAATATTTATATATAATTAGCTTATAATTTATTTTACATATTTTTAAATTAATTCCATTAAAATAAATATAAGAAATCATTGTAATTCTAGGAAAATATAAATCTACGATCTGTTTATTGCACTAACTAGGTATCAAATTAATAAATTATATATAAATATCGATATCAATTACTAAAAATATCTATTATCTTAATTACTTGTAGTAGGATATAGGATATATTTAACTACTAAATTTTTTGTATGAAATATTTTAATGATATATCATCTATTTTTATGGCATATTAAAAGTCAATTACAATTCCAAAACAAATAGTACATTTTTTATAAATACACGAAAAAGAAAATTAACATAATTAAACAATTTTGCAAATCATCTGCATAATTTATTACTTTTTTGGTAACATATGTTTTTATTCGTGCAATATTTTCAGTCAGTATAAATAATTAATAAATAAAATAGCAGTAATGGGTTAGGTTAGGTCAAGAGTTCCTTTCAACATGATCAACAAATCCTACTTTTGGTGACAAGTAATTCAGATCTGACAAAGATATGTGAAGTTCAAAATATGCGTCTTTGAAAGTCAATTAGAACACATGGAATATTAACGATTTTTAAGTCCACATATTATTGCTTGCATATTACCAGTGGCGGCTCGTGGCTTTAAATCATGAGAGTGCTTCAAATTTTCAACGATACCACAGAATAGGTTTATACAGAAGCGACAGTAAGACAGAGAAACGAAAATTAGAGAGAGATGGGGCAAGCCACAAATTTAAAGGGCTCATTGTATAAAATCGGAAAGTTCCGTCACATCTTAGAGAGAGATAGGGGAAGCCAACAAATTTAAAGCTCTACACAATGCTCCAAGGTCATAGAACTGAATAGAGTGACATGAAAGGCACGGACACGGAGTGTCGTTTCTGTATGTAACTATTCTGTGACGATATTGTAAATGCGTGTTTCGACAAAATATCAAAATTATCGTAAAAATAAAAATAAAAAAAAATGAAAGTGCATATATTGTTTTGTTTTGTTATTGGTCTAAAATGTAAACTATGAAATATTTTATGTCTTTAATTGTAATATCCAAATATGTAAAGATACAGAATAAACATGACAAATATTGTGAGCAAGCTGCTACACTACTGCTTTAGCAAAGGAACTGTTTGTTTTGCAGTGCTGAATTACGCTTCTCAATGCGAGTGTAAATGCTTGCGCGAGCATCGACATAAGCTATATCTTGCTATACTGTATGAACTATATACCGGGTGTCCCAGCTCGACCGACACATGAGAGATTTACATAGGAAATCAGTTAATTATGAATAGTATCTCCCCAATGCAATATATTAACTTGAAATTTTGTATTCTTATTGGGAAATATTATTTTTACGGTTTACAGTTATTTGAAATATGTAATTTCGTCTACAAGACGATATTTATTAAATTATAAAATTTTTTTTCCGTTGAAAATCAGTCAGCCATGGAATAAAAGAAAATATTTATGTGACAATTCTGACAGTTAATGACATGCCACTGTAGATATTTATATTTTTGTAATATTGGTATATTGTTTAACAAAAATAAACTAAATTCAACTTAAATAATATTAAAATACAGGAAATAAAAATTAAAATCAGTGATACTTCACTAAACTGTCAGATAAATATTTTCTTTTATTTCCATGGCTGTCTGATTTTGAACGAAAATATTAAATTTTAAATTTAATAAATCTCGCCCTGCAGACGAAATTGCATATTTCAAATAAGTGTGATCCATAGAATTAATATTCTCCGATAAGTATACAAAATTTCAAGTTAATATCTTGCACTGGGGAGATACTATTCATAATTAACTGATTTCCCATGTAAAACTCCCATGTGTCGGTCGAGCTGGGACACCCAGTATAATTTTTCATGATAAACTTAATTATTACAAAATAGGTTTTGTGCTGGCCACATCAGATTTTTTTTCTTGTTGTCAATATGTCTTGTTAAAGTACTCTCCGAGAATTTTCTATTACAACCTCTGTACTCATTGCATTATAAATTTTGAAAGTTCAACGTCAAATGGCTCTTAGATTAGGTTATTATGTATTACGTGTACATAGTGATAGTTCATTAAAATAATGACCCAATAACAGCTTAGTAGTAAATCCATGCAGTACGGTACTGTAAAATTCCTCACGGTAATAAAACCAATTAAAAAGTATCAGGTGATTTTTGTTTTACCACAGAAACAATCAGCAATCTTATTGCTTCTAAAAATATCCCAGTCGGCTATTTATACTCCGTGCAATAAAACAAACGAACAAGTGTGTTCTACACGAGATGTTAAGTATTATGTGGTTCGTATAATGCAGACAGGTTGTTGGATGTTTAAGAAGGAAATAACAGTGAATATCTGGTTGGGGTTTCCACAACACGAGTACAGATTATTTCTCAGAGTTGCTACTCACGTCATCAATCATAACCGTATGAATCAAATCGTTGGGAGGAAGGAGAATTGATGACATCATCTTGTCGGGTGAAATCGTATAATATCCGAAGTAAATAAATGACAAAACTGGCAGTATTATATACAAATATAATATTGGATGAAACACAAAAAAAGAGTTGTAAATATCACTAACGAAACTACTAACATACAATGAAGCACAAATTGTCAACGCCTAAATCATTTTAGTAAATTACAATTTTTTTTTTAATATTTGAAAATATCTGTTAACACGTTAACTGTCACCATTAAAAAAAAGGTTGGTCCCTTGGACCATTTTTTCTTTTTTACAGATTTAGGGTGTTTTCATATTAGAAAATACAAGTATAATAACAGAATTGATTTTTTTTAATGTTGCTCTAAAATTTTAAGAATTTTATTGAGGCACAATATATGTACCTCACCTCAGTATTTTATCATTTCAGAGACTAAAAAACAAAATAATGATGCGCTAAGAATAGGTTTTGGTCTGTCAGGCCACCAAGAATTAAACTACGTTCACAGATATGCGTTGCGAGGTACAAACGTTAGACCACGGATCATAATGTGTATTCAAACACTGAGGCACAAACGATGTATCTCAGAGCATACGAGGATATTTTAGTGAGACACATAAGATGTACCTCATGGCAGTTAACGTGTTAATGCGGTAACACTACTGTTTCTATTTCATTTTTATCGTTGGTTGTATGTATTAGAGCTGTCGCCAGTATCCGGTATCCGGAAAATCCGACAACTGGGTATTAAACCGATATCCGAATGTATACCTTTTTCGAATATTCAGACAAAACCTGTATCCGAATGTATCTGATATCCGAATATTCGTAAAAATCCAGTATTCGAATGAATTCGATATCTAGATAAACGGCATAAACCGGTATCCAAAAGTATCCTATAACCGGATAGATGAATTAAAGTGGTATCTGAATAAATCCGATAGGTACCAGATTAAACCAGTCTCTATACGTATTTGATAATCATAGTAACCTAATATTTAATTGAATCCGATAATCAGTCTAAACAATTTAACGATGTTGGACCTTCCGGTAAATCAGTAGCATTTTCGAATAATTTCGCAAATTTAAAAAAATTAAAAACTTAGTACATGTTGTGTATATGGAATATCGTTTTATCCGGATTGAAAAATAACGGATATCGGATATTAATTAAACCGGTTATCCATATATCCTGAATCCGTTGACAGCCCTAGTGTATATATACCAGTCTGTAACATGTACGATAATGAGATAGCGAAAAAAAGTCTCATCTACACCATGCGTATACTAGAAAGATGTTAGATAACATTTGACGTTTACTTTGACTGGAAAACATATGCCTCTCCTATTCGCTATCGCTTTTTATCCTATTAGTTAGAAATTTAGACAAACTCTAAAGTTTTTAAAATTGCGCAAAGGTGTATGACGAAGACATTAGATATACTACTTATTATTTCTACCACAGGAAAATTCAACTATATGTCATATATCATTTATTCATTTCATACTAATCCTTAAAATACCATTCATGAATTTTCATGCTGAATTTAAAATGTAAAGTAGTATTAGCAAATATATTACTTTAAGGATTACTTTATCATTTGTTATCGAATATAAAATAATAAAAATAAAAAATTAACTAATGCCATTTAATTGAAAAAAACTTACCAAAAGATACAAATAGGGTATCTGAAATAAAAAAAAATATATATTAAACACTTTTTCATACATTACAACAAAAAATTACCATATATAGGTTGTGCATCGAAACTCGGAACATAGGAATATATTGTAATTTCAATAATACTGAAAACAAAATATGAAGGTGTTAGAAATACGTACAATAAATTACAAAATGGTTCTAAATAAATATTTATTTTCATAATTTTTAGCAGTACCTACCTAAATCACAAATAGGTCAGTGTAAATTAAAAGATTTATGCACGGAAAAATTAATAAATATTAATTTAAAATGTGGGTAGATAAAATAATGTCTTACTAATTAAATTTGCAATTAATTATGATGCAGAACATTTGTCATCTGTCATTGCTAGATATTATATTTATTAACTATCAGCAACAAATAAAATCAGGTACTCACACAAAAGAAACTAAATGCGTGTAGCGATCTCTCTAAGATTAACGGTTCCGATATGGTTCTCAATTAGAATTTATTACGAAAACCAATAATAATTGACAAAAACCACAGATATATATTTCAAATTAAAATTAACCAAAAAGAAACTACCAGGAAAGAGTATAAACCATTAGTAAATCATTAATTGGAAATAAGATATATCATTTGTGGTAACCATTATTTTCCCTTAAAAAGAAGATATTTTCCTATATGTTGCAACTTTTCTTCTGTTTGCACATCTTAAGATGAAATATTTCCTATAGACGTCACTGATAAATGATTGCTCATTCAGTCAGCGTTTTAATTAAAGATAAAGATCTTTACGTACTTTATAAATACATGTTATGGATGCAGTTATAAGAAAATTAGTAAACGGAAAATTGAAAATCATACGAGATGACGCGGTAGAATTATTTCTGTGATGTATGCAAGATGAATACTTTGACATGAATTGGTGTTTTTAGAAATTAGGCTGGGTTTTAAATGAAATGTAATAATAAAAACTTGCATCACTTTATTGGAAAGAAACATTTTCTTAATAAGAATTGTTTTTAATTTAATCCTTGTAAAGATAACAAATGCAAATGTTATACGTTCTAAAAAATACATGTACAGTTATAATAGTATATTGTGCAACAAGTTGGGAAAAAAGTTATTCTGTACGAATGGCACACTATACTTTTTCTACAATGACAGTTTTTGACATGACAATCAATAATTCATTTTAAGATAGAATAGAATTTTTGTATTAATAATAATGATAGGGGATGGGCTTTTAATTATTTACTAGGTATTTTACAGTGTTTTTCAAAGTAAATAAATTAAATTGCTATGTATAATATTAATTTGCAAAATAGATTCTACAAGTATATATTCAAGATATGCAATGTATAATAATATAATATTCTAAGTATTTAGTACTTTTTGACAAGTAGAAAAATTCGACGCTCAGTAGAAATATCAGTGTATAATAATAAATTTTTCAAAATATTTTAATAATTTTGTTCCATACGATTAATGTATGCTTGACGAATAATTTATTTGCATGGTAAAAATAAGAATAGCAATTTCTGAAAGAAAGTAAAGTAAAGCATAACATAACATAACCTAACCAAACCTATCCAAACCTAACCTAACCATATCATATCTACCCTAACCAAAGCTATCCTAACCAAACCTAACCTAACATAATCTAACGTAAACTAACCAATAGTAAACGAAATGAAAAGAAGCAACAGCTTGCAGTTTGTCAAATTAAAACAAACTTCCTAATATAAATTCCTATTATTTATGAATAATATTATAAATATAGCTAAAAATTTTATACCTAGCATTTATTTATTCAACTATGCATCTATTATTATAAACCTAGCGTCTATTATTTTACTGTGCAGTTATTATATAAAATTGGCGTCTATTATTTTACTGTGCAGGTATGATATAAACTTGGCGTCTATTATTTTATTGCAGTAAATCTAATTCGAATGTGATTGCTTCTTCTTTACACTGTAACGCATTATCTATCAGTATAAATAAACTAGTTAGTATTACAGTATTGCAGATGTTTAGAAACTTGTACTTTCCTTTTATATATTTAAAAATCTTGTACGAAATGAACTAAGAAATAATTTGTTACAATTCAATTATTATTTCAATTGTTTGTATATTCGTGTAAGGGGAAAAAAATCATATTTGCTTACAACAAATAAACTGTGTTTGTTTTGTTTTAACGTTGTTGTATTTAATTTTGCTTGTTTTAACAGTTTTCTAAATATTACCTCATAAAATTATTTGATTTCTAAAACATTTGTATTACTTTACGAGCAGTCGTATTATGTCTATTAGACATATAGTGAATATTTTTGCAGTAAAAAATTTTCTCAATTTTTTAAGTAAATCTAGAATTATTCAGTACTGACTGCATTCATTTTCAAGCAGTTACTTACGCTATCTCTAAACAACAAAATTAACATTCCCTATGAGAGATATCTATTGTACTTTTAAGACCAAAACTCTCCTATCGGTTCATCTCTCCCTCACTTATCCTAAGGAAATTGATTTCTATAAAAAAAAAAACGTAAATTAAAAAAAGAACTTTAAAATGTTGTAAAATAAGATATACGTATATTTGTTAAAATATCTACCTTAATTGATTTGCAAACATATTTTTTTATTGTTAGAAAATATCTAACTTGTATTTATTTACTAATCATATCATAGCTAATTTATTTCGCAGTTTTCTAAATTTTAATTTATACATGCTGGGTGTGATGGTGAAAATGTGACGTCATGAAAGCTTAACACTTTCATACTTTTGATCTGTCAATTTCATTTGCAAATTTCGGATGAGTGAATAGATAACCATAATGCTACTATACATGATAATTGAGTATTGTTATGAAATGTCACATGCATAAGTGACATCTGACATCATTAATGGCGTCAAGTATAATCAACTAATGCGAATTATGATTGGCTAGAAGATAGATCATGTGATGCTTAACATACAATGCGTTCACAACAATGTATATAATACAGTTGGTCTCAACATTTAGTAGACTGATTTGACTGATCATGCAGCTAATTCTTATGAACAAGAAAAGTTAGGAAATTTAACTTTTAACCTAGTATATGAGATATGGTTTGTTTCAAGATCTTTGCAAACGAACCTCCTTTTACCTAAGTAGCAAATAGCTTTTTAAACGGATTTAAGGGCCACCGAACAGAGTTGTAACAAAATATTCCAAACACAAGTGAACACATTAACAAGTTACATTCGAATAATATTACTTCAAATTTTTAAATTATTAATAGAAGCAAAAATAATAATTAGCAGGATTTTGAATAAAGTTCTGCTACATCGTTTTTACAAATTTTGGTAATCCTCCCCTGACTCATGGAACATAAATACGCTGTTGTGATGCGGTACATCGACTTGTTCGGAAGTCATGTCATTTGCAATTATCTTGAAACAAACTATGTAAGAATATTGTGCTACAGACAGTGGCGTCTTGTGCATTAATAAGACAAACAATGACAAATAAAGGGTAGGTAAAAATAATATTTTGAAAAATTATGTAAGCTAAATTAAATTTAAAAAAAACCTGTCTTCCGGACTTCTTCCGGATTTTTCTTTAATGTATAATAAACATAGTCAACAATATAATTTTAGAAATGTTTCGCTACTACATAGCCAAATATGTATGTTTCTCATAAAAATTTGTATTAAAAAGTTTTGTTTCATATTTAACAGTTGTTGTTTCTTAGGAGAAACAGATAACATGTCTTAAAGGTTTTTACTTCCATTGTATAAAAAAATACAATTTTTATAATTATTATTAAAATTTAATTAAAACAAACAGAAATCAAAAATATACTTTATAAATAAAATCTACTTGTACCTTATTCTATTTTAATATGTATGCATAGGCGTCGACTTTCGGATTTCGTATGAGAGCTTAAAAAGCGGCAACAAAAAATTTATAAAATAAAAACTGTATTTCTTAAAAGTGGTACATATATTAAAAAGATATATAAATAAAAGAAGACAAAATTACTAATATAAGAAAAGCATATGTAGTTTAAGTTGTTGAACGGTTAAATATATCCAGTCTAGAAGGCTATTAATTCTGTTTTATAAAGTAAATTAAGAACTGTGAATTTGATATTCACTGGCGCTACATACTTAAAGAAAGTGACCTATAGATGGGAGAAACATACTTGTGGTATACTCATCCTTAAAATTTGCACTGGCTCATTTGAATTTTCAATAATCTTAATTCTACTGTTCGATTTAAAATTTACGAAAATATAACTGTAGTAATTATGATATTAGTTACAAAAAAAATATACCAAGAACATTCTGCAGAGCCAAAATTAAAAACAATGGGGTCATCTCAGAAAAATGTTTTTTTTTTTTACATGAATAGAATCAAATTCAAATTAATGGGAAAATTGTATTAATTCCCTCCTGCCTTGAAAGGCTACGCCCATGTCGTATACTAAGAAATGAAATAAGAATATTTCTGTATGTATTAAGTTTTGATATACTGAATAAATAATATTATGAATAAATGTAATAGAAATATGTGAATAGTTACAAATATGAATACAAGTAGCCTTGCTTGTTGCTTACATGGAGAAAACGCCAATGGGTACAGATGTTATTACAAAATTTTGATTATGTTTTGATACATAACCTCAACTAGTTTATGAACCGCTATATTAAGAACAATAACGTATGAAAAATAGAAAACGTCGCCTCCGTAATTAGGTTTTGCATTTATTAGGAAATACTAATATGATTTAGGTAGGTAGGACTATGGTAGCTCTAATAAATTCAACGTGATATAAACAATATCAAAATGAGTTATAATAACGTTTAATTACGTAGCTACAGGTGGGTGACACTGAGTAAAGGCGTGGGAGGCGTGTAGGTGCAGGATATTAGCGGTAGTGGTGTTGAAAGTAGATAAATAAAAGTGCTCTATTATAAAAACATTAAAATGGTGAAAACATACAACATAAATATAAACAAATAAATATATGATGTGTTAGGCTGATGTCTCGGTTTCGAATTATTCTCGAGTAATGTGAAATCGCCTCTATGGGCGTCCATAGGGTATTTTTCAAGGAGGGGCAAATCAAAAAAACAATGTTATTATTATAAAATATTAAATATATTTTTAAATATGTAAAACAATATAATTATTTAGAAAGAAAACAAATATTACAGAGATAAACTACAAACATATACCTATTAGTAAAAAAATTGATTTATATAAAAAAATAAACATATGTTTATAAAGTAATAGTATATTGTACAACAAACATGAAATGGACATTCCAAACGATTTATGCACAATACTTTTTCTCAGATCACCATATTCTTTCCTAATAAAGATTCATTCATTCATTTCACTACAAAACAAAAATTAAACAATACTGTGTTTGATAGAACTGTTATTTATGAAATAATACCTCATGTTATCTATGGTTACCGTGAGATATGAAAATGTGTTTTTCTACGACCACTACGGAAAGTGACACTTTTCTCACACTGTACATTGCTTGAAATTTGCGTATTTCGCATAATATTGGGTAAAAGTGGGATTCTCACAGTATTTGCCAACACTGCGCGCACTACAGTACGGAAAATATTTTTTCTCATTTTAAATGCCAACACTGCGCATGCATGAAGGTACTCTTTGTGAGATTACCTGCGCCATATTGTTTTTCATGTCAAACATTTCTCGTGCATATATTTTTGATCTGAAACCGTTGAGCAGTGTGGTCGTAGAAAAAGTATAGCGTGCTACTCGTGCAGAATCACCTATTTCCCACCTTGTGTGATTCCAGCGCCTCGTGGGAAATAGGCGACATTTTGCACGAGTTGCACAATATACTATTATTATTTATAATGCATCCCAAGCAATAACAAACATGCAACAAGCAAATTGTTGGAGAAAAAAATAGTACTTATTTCTTTTGGATGGTTCTATAAAGACAAATTTTAAATTCCTTCTATCTTTCGAAAATTTCATTTAGGACCTCTTTGATAAAATGAAGTTTATTATAGGTAGTTAATTAAATCGCGAATATCTAAAAAAAAATTAGTTTCTTAATTTTAATTTAGAATATTGCACCTGTTCGGAAACATACTATTTCTGTTGCGATAGAATTATTAATTAGAATATCTGATTCTATTTACCATACATAATATCGTAAATCTTATAATACACTATTAAAATTTTACGAAAAAGATGAATTAAGATAAAAAAATAACTTGAAATATTTACTTTGTATACAAAATTGGCTATGCCTTACAATAACAATTTAAACAGTTTAATGAATGTAAGACAAAAGGCAATTCTGGCACTATTAGATGTCGATGAATGATTTGAAATCCGTGCCAATCTCCTTGTTGGACATGGTCTGATATGACGTCCGCACATCAGAAAGTGAACAACACTAGTCTAAATTTAAATAGTTTGACACTAACGTCAACCAATGCAACGGCTGTAAACCTTTGCGCAAGTGACATTCATTGAATATTATTAAAAACATGTAAGTACAAAACTATTACACTATTTTATTTAGAACTATATTCATAAAATACAATGGCGTTACCGTGAATACGTTTTTTTCTAATAATGACTATCTTATAACGTGAACAAACTGTGGTATATAAACAACGATGTTGCATCATATCAAACGATATAAATTTTATTGAAAAAGTTTTTTTTTTAATACTTTTATTTTAGATACTATTAAAATTTATTTATAATTTTATTTGTCCTTTTTTATATATTCAATATAAAATACCAAATTAAGTAACTTATAAATAGTGATTCGGTAATACGAAATAGTTCTTGAATCTCGCTCGTCTATCGTGCAAGACGAGAACGATTTTAAAAACAAAGCTTCAAGACGAAGAAATAAAATCAAGATTCTCGAATTTCAATAATGTCGCCGATATTTCTCGAGGTTTTAAAAACTAAAGTCTGTTAAATTTTTTAATATTTTTGTACTATCACCTACACTTATTTTAGATACTTTACTAAAAAAATCGCATGTGGTTATGCGCGCCGGTTACATGGGGGCATCGGGTTCATGCCCCCAAGGAAAATTTTTCATGGGGCAGTGCTCCTTTAGGGCAGATTTCTTTTTTACATCAGTAATAAAGCCCTGAATTGTTATCATTTTAAAGAATTGTTTTTCTTCCTTCTATTTTTAAGTAGATAACGGCCTACTACCCTAAAATAGGTGTAAGTTACACTCTTAAAATTATTAAAAGTGAATTAGTCGCATCAAAGTATCTAAGTATACACTAATACAGCCACAATTACAATTTGAATATCAGCCAATAGTAGTCAGTATGACCGGAAATACCGGGAATCCTGACTCAGGCCCGCTCTGCGGGGCGCCCAGGCAGTAGAGGACCTTTGGGCCTCCGCCCTGCCTGGTGGTCTGGCTAGACCGCCTTCCAGAGCATTTGATACCTCGAATCTAGTTCAGCCGGCCGGGAATTGGAGCACGTTTCGGTGTTTGCTCTAATTCTTGGCCTTCTAATATCAGACCACATTCTGGATTAGATTTGGTTGCGCTGGATTATGCTCTGGTTTCAGTGGGTCAAGATTAGATGATTCTAAAAAGTTTCTATTTTCTTGAAATTTTATGTTTTGATTTTGGTCATTATAAGAATTTTTTTCCCCAAGGAAATTTGGAAAAGTAGGGAGCCCATGCATATATGTAAGTACCTCGCTAATGTATGATAAATTCGCGGAAAATGTATCTTATTTCTGTCAGGCTGTAATAACATTGAAGACTTAACGATTGAATTGTGAAGGAAGTTATATGTTAAAATAGTAAAATACCGAACAAAATATAACTTCAGGAATCTCAAGAATTCTATACGCCATCAAACATTACCTAGTAAGAGTGCATCATTAAAAAACACAATCAGAAACCTGAATTTTCATCATTTTACTACATTTTTATGTAACTATCTAGTACGCAAAGACAAAATACAGGTGTAGCAGATTATTATGTAGTACTTACTTATTTATACTATTAATTATAGTCTGAAAAATATATTTTCTTTTTAATTTCCAAAAAGAATCCCTAGATCTGGGAAAATTTCCCTAGGTATAGAAACCCTGTACACAAACGGCGTGAGTGACGAAGCATGCAATATTCGACTTTGAAAACTTGAGAAATCTCGACGAGATTCGAGACCGAGACGAGATAATAATACGATACGAGAAAAAGAAAAAACTCGTCTCGTCTCGTCTCTTCTCGTCTCACAGAACCACTACTTAATAAAGGGTATTTGCAATTATCAGAAAATAAACCAAAACCCCGTTGCACCAATATCAATTAAATTTTAAGTTTCCATTAAATGGATAAAAATCACATCGGAATTTTAATTCTATAGTTTTTGTATAGTTCTTACAATTTAATTTGGTGCAACTGGGCATAAAATAATTTTATTTTGTTTTTAATTTTTTTATCTGATACGAACTGCTTCATTTTACAAGTGATTTAATTCTTATGTATTTCTCTTTTTATATAATTATACTTATTATTAAAATTCATTGAATATGATTATTTTTTAAAACTAAAATCAGTAGATCACCTAGATACTAATTACCAAACGATTACATATAATTCAATTATAAATGAAACTAAATCGTTTAGTATTTGACCATTTAAAGCAAATGACATTTACAAAGTTAAACCGGAAATAGAAACAACTTTCATCCATCATAAATGTCATTCACATGTAAACTATTCTAGCAATTCGCCTAATTTCTAATGCAAAAAAATAGCTCCAAGTGTCAAATATTAAATAATTCAGTCTAAAATGTTGCGAACAAATGACAGCCACTTTCTCTTCTGTGAAAAACAAACGCGCAAATACAGGTGGAGACACCTGCTGAGACTTGGCCACCCTTGGAAAACTTTACCTGCAGTTTGTGAGTACAGTGCGAAAAATTAAAAATCGAATGTGCCCAACTCGTAAATTGAACATTAAAATTAAAGTTTTAAAAGTAAAATTATGAGTACATCCATGAAATATTCCAATAATTTTATTTTTAATGTTATATGTCCATTGATAGATATCGATACACTGATTTTAAATTCGTATACAAAATAAAAAAATATTTTTTTCGAAAACTGTTATGAGGACTTAATAATTACAGGACAACTATCAATGCACGAAATAATTAATTTTTGTCCACAGAACGTAATAAAAACAAATTTTATATTCTGATTTTTTTTTGTTAAAATAAAGAGTCACAATTTAATTAGAACTGTCCAGAGGCGCACTCAGATATTTTTTCAGAGGGGGGTTTCCATTAATACAGTGTTTATTTAAGTGATATTCTATTACCCTCTCGAGAACAGGGCCAGACTTTCGTATAAGCAAACTTAGAACATGCTTAGGGACCCCATTAAATAAAAATTCATAATTTATTTGATTTAAAAAATAATTATGATTTATTTGAAGAAAAAATTAACGATTTTCGATTTTTTGTAAATAAATCGTAATTTTAACAAACACTGTCAAAAATTTCTGTTTTTATTTTATAATCAAAGTAATTTCTTTACTTTAATATTAATTAATTTTTTTTTAATTAATTAATATTTCGGACCACCCCCTTGGGAACGCCACTGAATCTATCACTTTATTTTCTTCGCCGTTTACTGATATTATTTTAATAGTATAGTGATAACGACGTAGTTAAAAATATTTCATTTGAAAATTGATATAATTTAAAACATTTATTTGGTTTCTGCTGTCATCTAGTCATTTAATTAAATCTAGTCATAGAATATCTATGTAATATGATACACGTCAAAATTTTTACTAATTTTCGGAAGACAGAGTTTTTGAAAAAATGTTGTTGACACTTTATTGCAAAATGCTTTTGCATTCTCGAATATTATTTCTTGAGAGCTATGCTTATAAAAAGTATGAAATAATACATATTTTTAATACATATTTTAAATTTATAAATTTTCATACTTAATTGTGATTGGAATAACTTAATATGCAAATATTTTTTCTAATTTGAATAATTTTAGATTAAAAATAATAAAAACAGGTATTTATTATTACATGTGTAATAATAAAACATTAAATTGTAAAGAATATAAAAATTTAATTTCTATTTGTATATCATCAGACTGAATAATTTCTTTCTCATGCAATAATGCAAAAATTTAGCACAATTGCATTTAAGGTTATAAAAACGTGTCTACCTTTCTTAATGCCAGCTAACTGTATTCCACTTTCAATTGTCTGATTCAATACTTAAACAAATTGCTATCAAATGCAGTCTACCACCGTTGAAAATCACTGTGTCTAATAGATTTAGGGTCGTTTAAAAATAAAATTCACGTGGGTCCGTAGATGAGTGACTGTGGAAAGACATTGCATCAGCCAAGCGAACACTTCTTACTTCCACTTCTTGTAACACTGCCTCAAGACAACGGTTTTTACTTCGGTTTCTTCTAGACAGATTGGCGACCAGTATTTTCATTTCATAAATCATTTTCAACTATTTATATATTTTATACACCAAAATTTAAAGAATTAAATTTTTCGATATATAAATTTATTATTTTGTACCCCTGGTAGTCGAAAAAATTTAATTTGAGTACGTATTAAACAAGAATCCAGTAAGTGTAAATTTGAAAATAAGAATACCAAATAAGCTGTCATTATGACACTTTAGCGCATGTGTGAGTTTAATTTATTTTTGAATTGAGTTCATGACTATAATTATTCATGATGATTATAAATGTATTATATTTTATAGAGAGGGTTTTAAACCCAATTCAACAATAAATTAGACTGACATGCGCTAAAATGTCATAATTACAGCTTATCTGATATTATTATTTTCACATTTACACTTACTAGATTCCTGTTTAAGAAATATTCAAATTAAGTTTATTCTACTTCGTAGGACACAAAATAATAAATTTTCGTACCAAAAAATGCAGGATTTCATTCTTTAAATTCTGGTATATAAAAGATTGCTATAAAGTAAAATGGGAAGCAACGCGCATTAAAAAACTGTTTTCCCATGTTAAATCCCTATGTTCTGAATTTCGATGAACACACTGTATATTGCTGCTTAATGAAATTTTCTGTGAATTTTCTATCAATATTCTATTCGCAGTGCTTCAAGACAACGAATTTTACTTCTGTTTCTCCTAGACAGATTGGCGACCAGTATTTTCATTTGTTAAATCATTTTCAACTATAAATACATACTTATTACTGCTTAATGAAATTTTCTGTGAATTTGCTATGAATAGAATATGAAATACATTAGAATATAAATATTTTCCTTCTCTAAAAATAAACTAGCAATTAATTATGAAGAAAATAGTAAGAAAATTATTTCCGAACTAGAAATTGTCTGATATTATCAAGGACATTTTTACCATTGGTTCAAATAATAAAATTATTAAAATTACTAGATATAAAGAAATATGAAATACCACAATCCTCCGTAATTTTTTAGGCAAAACAATCTATGAAATTTTGAAATATTAACCTTATTATATTTTTTATCCTATTTTATTATAATTTTCACAGTTCGAAATTCAACATTAGAACATTTACACATATATCCAATTATGTTGCTAATACCATTTTTAGGCAAAAAATCTCTTTTTAACGTGTATGTTCTATGAATTGCGATATGTACTATATATGTTTTCAAATATTTTCTTCTAGTTTTTGAAGAAAAATTATAAAACAAAATTATTATTAATATTTTTATGCAGCTAATAAAACATACAATTAATGTTTTCAATGACATTTGTAAACTTAATTGCTCAATTGATTTTCTAATATACAGATTGTTTCTATAATTATATGGATAATACTACACGAGCATATACAGGTGTCCATTTTAAGAGGCTAACCATTGGGATCTCGAGAACCGTAAGAGATATGAAGTCGGTTAAAATGGGGCGAAGTTGCCGCATTAGACATTTTAATCATGTTTTTGTTTTCCCAAAAACATGCACAGCTCACTAGATATATGATCATAAAACTAATTTTGGCCAATATACTCTTGTTTCAGTTCATACAAGTTTCTAGTTTGCAGATTCTAGAGACACTTTTTTACGAGGAATTGACGGCGGTCCTCAAAATTTTTGTAACTTAATCAGTTTTCGAGGAAGTCTTACTAACTTTCAATTTTCATATGGGGCTCAAAGATGACTTTAGCACTGTTGAATCGAGACTTTTTTTCTCTTTATTGTGATATTACGTTTTTTTGTTCCATATATTATATTATTTATTATTATTAATTAATCCATGTTGTTATGTGAGATAAAAATGAAATTTTATTTTAACTTTGAATATTATTTTATGTTTTTCTTTAGAAATTAAACAAATATGTACTTTTTTAAATTTGTAAATCAACTTTTTGTTTAATTGTAAGGCAAGAACATAAGCATCCCTCAATTTTAAAGAATTTTATTCTCATAATAATTGAATTCAGTAGCAAAAATAACGAAAAAATTCAAGAGTTTCATTTACTAAACTTTCTCGCCTCAATGAAACAATTGATTTTTACATTTTTAGCCCATTCATTTTTGGCCTTTGTAAATTACTCTAAATTAAACAAAAATTTTATAACCTATAAATAAAATCTTCCAACAGTACGCGGGTCATAGACCCCACTTAGCGCAAAACCGAAACAGGACTAATAAAGATTTATTTTTTATTTCAGGAATTTTTTCGCGTAAACTACGGCCATTCACACTATTTTTAGAAAAAAAAAAGTTTTAATCAAAAAAGAAATGTTGCCATTTTACTAAAAGCATTTTGACACTTATTTTCATTACAATATAGGTAAATCCTAGAACTAAAATTAAACTATATACAGAGTGTGACAGAAATAAGTACATTAAGTTTAACCAGGTGATAGAACTCGTCAAGAACAACAATATTTATTAGTAATTTTTTTTTTCGAAATCTTAATTTTATTTGACAATTAACGAGACTGGATACAGTTATAATATAAATAAAACTATAATCTAAAAATTAAGTACATTTTTTTTTGTTTTTTTTTTATACAACCACAGTATTTATTATTTTTAATTTTAATCTAGTGTAAAATTTGTTAAAAATTAAACTCCTTTATTCTTTGATAACGAAACTACCCGCAAATTAATTTGAAATATAATTTTCAAAGAAAATGTGACATAGGAGTTGTAGTTTTTACAAGAACTATAAATAGATCATATAAAAATCTTAGGTATGTTACCGTCAATGTAAAGAATATAGAACCCAGAGATCCAATGTATAAAAAGCTTAAATTGTAATTTATAATTGCGAGAGAGTTAAAAGTTGGTACTTCAAGGAACATAATGATTCTCTACATAAAAGTATTCATATAGTTATGATTATTTCGTTTCTTCATTATCAAATTATAACAATCATATGATGTTAGTAATACCATTTAACAAGTTTCTTAAGTATCTGAACTCTGAAGCCTTGTTCCATCTAGGTGGTTCCTACTTAATTTCTACACTTCAACGATAAAAATGCATTATTTTTTCAAAAACATCACATCATATCAGTTAATTCACTTATTGTGACCATTCTTTTTGTCACAAACTGACTGCAATGAAGTGATGAAATTACTCCCCCCTTAATGACAAAGCCTGACCTATCGAGGGTGTGTTTGCCGAGTTTCCTATGTTTGCACAATTCGGTTTTGTTTTGCTGTCAATCAACAAAAATGTTTCATTATTAAAATTAAAACAACGTTATTTTATTTGTACTAACAACAAAATTCCTAATAATATTGAAGATATTGTTTTTTTGTAACTTTAATTTTTTTTATAAAAAATAGTTAAAAGGGATTTTATGATTTATAACAATATTAATTGTGAATAAATGAGAATTTTTATAAATAATAGTATAATATTATTTGATTAGCTAAAATTTTATAGTACAAATTTGTTTCTACGTAGCCCCATTTAACTATTACAAGTAATTAATGATTTGTTATAATTGTTACAATTGCATTTAATCTGTTAACCTATGGAAATGAATGTTTTATATCTGACAGTGACAATTATAGTAATTGACAGTGAATATATTACAAAATTGTTATTTATGCAACTAGTACGTAAAGTAAATGTTTTTTAGCCGAGTGCTGAAATTATAGCACGAGATAAAAACACTATGGTACATACATTTTTCCTACGACCAAAATATTAATAAAAATTAATTTTAAAAGTAAATTAAACCATTGATAAATATGTTTATGTTACTTAGCAATTGTTACTTTTCACGTACAAGTGCATGGAAAGTGTTTTAAGTTATCTAGCAACGGCTGCTTTTCACGCACTAGTTCGTGAAAAGCATCTCTTTACAAACTCAAATGAGGCCTTAAACTATGTACTTTAGAAGGAATTGTACTAATACCGCAAGTACTAATTATTTTAGATTTTTCCTTATTTATCTCCAGTTCGGAGGAATAGTACAAATTTTCAGAGATAGCTCTGAAGTTCACCACAATTATTGTTCCTACCTAAACTATCAGCATTAACTTCACCTTAAATGTAAATAGAATAAAAAGGATGACAAAAAATGCATCTATGTTAAACAAATATAGTCGTTCCACGATACCAATCAAATCACATAATCAATAAAAATTAATGACGTACCTATACAGGTACTTCCTACCTAATATACATGACATAGAACTAAATTGTTTTATGATGTTTTCTCCCCAAAATATTTTCTCCTTATCTGAAAAGTTTTGGTCATTAAATAAATATACCTGTTGTCACTTTGGTTACGCTCGCATTGAGTATTCGTCACACAAATTGGGATTGTGACCACACCTGAACGAATCGGTGTGGAAAATTACTATAGCCCTAGGCCAAAAGGGCTTTAGTCTACGGTACCTTAACGTCTGTAGTACCCTGATAAACATCAAATAGTAAGAATGACTCACGGTTACCTCCGAAGTTTTTTTACAATTTTCTTACGAACTAACGTGGCCAATTAGAATTATAAGAACTTTTCTGAATTAAATAAAAAATTAAATTTTATTAGAATTGTATTTAAAATAATTATCACAGAATCTGTATAACACTTTTACTCTAACTCTATAATATTTTCAATTCTGCATTAAAAATTAAAACACATGAAATGTAGATAATTTAATGAAACAATAACAAATTACAATAAAAATTATTTTTCAGGAATTTTATTAAATTATGTGTTTCCTTCTTTGACAAAATATTTCTTTAATTTATAATAAGCTTGATTTTGCCTTATTACAATTTTCATATAATTATTTTTCTTATATACTCTCAAATTCCGTAATTCTAATAAAACATTTCTTGACAAAATTGTTTTCATTATTTTAGCAAAAAAATTACATATCGTAGGTATATACATTGCATATCATAAGCTAAAAGGGGTAGAGATAGACTTTGGTCTTGTTAAAAGTACATTAGAGTGATATCTCTCATAGGGACTGTTAATTTTGTTTTTTAAGACAGTATAAGTAGCCGTTTGAAAATTAATGCATTCAATACTGAATAATCCTAGATTTACTTAAAAAAAAATTTGGTTCTATTTGTACACAGTCATAAGTAATTTAGAGGATTTTTACTGTTAAAAAGTCATTCGCACATAAAAAGGTAGATGATCTAGTTGCTCTTCCATGAGTTCTGAAGAACTATTGTAAAATGGTTAATCAGGGGGTGATGATAATGAAAAAACTGAAGATTATGAAAACGAATATGCGGGAAGCAAAGAAAATTAACTATGAATAGGGGCTTCAAATAAGAAATTTGAACTAAGAAAAGTTGTTTGTTTCAATGAGTTCTAACTGCTGTTTTCGGGAGTTACAACTTAGTATTAACACCCTGTATAGTGGAGGAGGGTTGGACATTTTCAACCCGAATAAAATATTTTTATGTAGTTTTCAGAACAGTTATTTGACGTATTTTATTTTTTATGTCAATTTTTAAATCCCAATTAGTAAATTTTTATTATAATTTTTGTGGTTAAGATAATAACCCTACTTTTTGCAAAAATTTAAACCAGATATGAGGCAATAACCCCTTTAAGTATTTCCTGCCCACATTTTGGGTGTATCTAGCGGTCAGAAGGAGGAGCAGTTTATCAGAACTGTTTTTATTGGTACAAGATAACGCACTTAATTTTTATTTGTAGCTCGTATCAATTCCGATTATTGGCTTTTTATTGGTTGCCATAATCTTCTACAAATGTAACAAACAAATAAAGGAATAAGGAAATATAAAGTACGCATATACGAATTTATCAAAATAAGGATTGTTTACGAAACAAAAGATGAATTACGAACTTGTAAATCCAGGATTAGCATTGTTAATGAATACAATAGAAATTTTTACGTACGTCTCATGTAGTAATATATACATGTTGGTTTATTAAAAACTGAATATTGCAATGTTGGTGAAAGAAAATTTGTTAACTTGTGAATTATACACAATTACCTAATTTATATTTATCGACCACCACATATATACGAGATATATACAGGTGGCCCAGCGAAAATTATCAGCGCAATTTTTGGCCACTTAACATTAATTTTGCAAAAAACGCTCGAACACGTCAATTTTAATATAAAGGGGGACACCTAAATGGATTAGTACCAATGGCATAACTTCAACCCTAAAATGGGTGTGGACTGCACCTCAAAAATTTTAAATGGAAAAGGGTGTCAAACATGACACAGTTCGAAAGCCTTTCAATTCTCTTTTCAACCGTTTTTTTATTTTTCAAATCCGATCATTAGTTTCAGAGAAATATCGTTTGAAACAAATTTTATCAGGTGTTTAAAATTGCCATCAAGTAGGCTAAAACAAATGACAGATGATCGGATTTGAAAAATAAAAAAACGGTTGAAAAGAGAATTGAAAGGCTTTCGAACTGTGTCATGTTTGACACCCTTTTCCATTTAAAATTTTTGAGGTGCAGTCCACACCCATTTTAGAGTTGAAGTTATGCTGTTGGTACTAATCCATTTAGGTGTCCCCCTTTATATTAAAATTGACGTGTTCGAGCGTTTTTTGCAAAACTAATGTTAAGTGGCCAAAAATTGCGTTGATAATTTTCGCTGGGCCACCCTGTATAGTAATCATACAGCTATTGACTTTTCGAGATGTTAATGGAATGTACACGAATATAATGCATTTTTGACTATTTTTCGATTGACTTTTTTGATCCGGCAAGCCTCGTCAAAAAATGCCATCTCACGTACTAAAAGCACAAACTTCGCGCACTCAGTACAAAAATAATTATTTTCTACAAATGTTAAAAAATGTTAACTTTTTTATTCTAATAACAATGCATAAAATAGGTATTTTTTCACCGTTGTTATGTTACCATTCACCTTTATTCCGTGCTCGAAATATCTGGAATTCATTTTTTCACGGTAATGTAAAACATTTCTTCACTCAATTTATATAGATAAAAAAATATTATAATTAATGGTACAAATTAGTATTGAGGACCACAAATTTATTTGTGGTAACAAATAAGTTTAAAATGTGCTCGTCACCACAAATAAAATTGTGGTCCTCAATATAATTGTATAGAACTTTGTACTATTATTTTTAATACTCATTCATGTTTTACAAAATATTTTCATAGTTAAAGATGGACCACTATGGTCCGAAACGTCCTATTAGGAATATAAAATAAAAGTAATAAATATTGGATCAGTAAGGCCTTCTTTTTTTGAAAAAATTACCTCGAACATAAATACTTGATCCTTCAAGACTCCAACTCAACACTAAGTTTTCTATAACTACACTATGTACAATTAAAAGAAATAAACGTTAGAAACGCGTGAGATCACAAAATTCATATATGCGCATGCTCACAACCAAATTGGCTGACAGATTTTATGAAAAACGCGTTCAGTTTTTTCAACACATTTCCGATCGTATTCAATATTTCAATCAATTTTCTGTTCGATACTAGCCAATTTAAATTGTACCAAAAATGATGCAAGATCTTGTACAATTTATATATTTATCTAGTCTAAAACGGCCTTAAATAACAACTATTGTACAATCTACTTCTTATTTCAGAGTCATTTTATGGACGGCTATGCGTAAAGTACCCTTATTGCACACTTAAGAGAATTTTTGTTTTATCGAAATTATTTTACAATGAAAAACACTTCATATTATATCCGTGTATCTATCTCTGAAACATGGGTAAAACCGATATGTTTATAATTTTTTATATTTTAAACAATGCATAAAAAATAAAAAATCATTACCTTTGATGACAATAGAATTGCGAAAAATTAATTACAATTATCTTTCCAGAAAATTAAAACAAAAAAAATATATCTCTAATATAAAGACAAAAAAAAAGGTTTATCTGAATTTTTAATAATAGTTATTTGTGTATCAAGGTTCTAAAAGTAATCTTTTTGGGCCGAAACCGAAGTTTGCAGCCGAGGCAAAGCCGAGGCTACAAATCAGATGAGGCCCAAAAGGAACTTTTAGCCGAGGTGCACACAACATTTTTTAGGCGATTTCAACAAGAAATTATGAATTTTCATTCAAAATCAATTTTTGACATCTGTCAAAATTTACTTTACGGCCGCATTTACTTTACGGCCGCATTTACCTTACGGCCGCATTTACTTTACGGCCGCTATTTTTACTCGCAAATTCATTACTTTTTCATTAATATTTGTAAAGAAATAGTTAAAATTTTACTTACATTTGTTATTATATTCTAAAATAATTAATCACATTAATATGAACTATGTAAATCAATAATGAACAAACTAGCGGCCAAAAATTTTGACTTTGACAGATGTCAAATAAAAATTGATACTTTAAGGTTGCCAGCAGATACGAAAAACAACAATTTATGTACCAGCCGCCTAAAAAAAAATTTATTGCAACTGTAAGTATATATAGCAAAATTTTATTTTAAAATATTTAACCTAATTTATTATAAATATGTATATACATATGTAAATACTATAAATTATAGCAATATGCAAATATCAAGAATATGCAAGAAATATCAATGAAGTACACAGAAAATTATTATACCTAAATGTCAAATATTTAAAGTGGTTTCATTTATTTATAAAAACAAAAGTTATAACCGGAAAATGTTTCAAAAACAATTTAAATACGAAATTTATGATTCATGTTCTTGGAAAAACATCGTTCACAAAATTATCTAGTTCAAATGAATTTGAGAATTTATTATTTAAAATAATTAATGATAAACAGTCCTGTCTTTTTTACTATTTAATAAACCATAAAAGTTAAAAATAGCTTTAAAACAATGACTTAAAAAGTCGGAAAAGAACATAATTTTATGATAATATGAAACTTATTTTTTAGAAATTTATTGTTCTTACGTCAAACTAAATTTCCTAAATATTATAAAATGCTTTAAATTTTACAATGAGAAATAGGCTGTACACTGCCGATTTAGTTCAAATTTTCCCAAAATAAATAATACGAAATGCGTAACAACTATATTGGTTTATACCTGAATTTTTTAATATTTTTCCAATCAATATGAAGAAATGGAAATTTTGGCCGCAAGTGAAATTCAGAAGTGAACTTCAACTGTTCCATGACAGTTTTTACTTGCATTTTTAGTGGAATGATTATCAGCCTAAAATAAACAGCTTCTAGTGTGTTCCGAAAAGTATGGCCACATTTTCAAAATACGAACTCCGGACAATATCACAAAAAAAAATTGTTCATCAAATATTATCTTATGTAATACCACTAGTAACTAGAATTCTTACTTGAAATTTTTGTCGTTATGGTCACAACTGATTGTTGCAATGAAAATCAAACGAGTCCGCAGGTCGAGTGACGATTTTCTAAAGCAACAAGCAGGAGTGAGTTAGGCAAAGAAAATATATTATCATATATAATACCAGCAGTAACTAGAATTTTACTTGAAATTTTTGTCGTTATGGTCACGACTGATTGTTGCGACCAACATCAAACGAGTCCGCATGACGAGTGACGATTTTCTAAAGCAACAAGCAGAAGTAAGTTAGGCAAAAATTACAAGTAAAATTCTAGTTACGAATGGTATTCGGCATGACAATTCCTCGAAATATATACATTTTTTTTCAATTAAATACTTGTCACAATTTTAACAGACTTATCTAAGCAACGCCTATTTAGTCGTGTGAATTTCGCAGCAATTGCCAGTAACTGACAATTGTCAGTGAGATTTGAATCTCATACAATTCACCAAAATACTGTGATTTAATTGGATGATAAATTATGAGGGAATTATCAGTAAAATCACACCATAATTATTATAAAAAGATGTATTAAATACAATCATGTCAATATATATATTCTTATTAATGGTGTATATGATTTTTACATTATATGATACTAGACAAAGAATGAAATACTCGTATTTTTTAAATCAATTCATTATTCGTAGTTTACGAGAACGTAAATATAACAAATTTAGAGGCGCAATATTGTAACGTCAGTGTGGTAGAACCGTGAAAGAAGACAGATAGACTGGAAGCGAAAGAGATAGTCTACCTGCCTTCTTCCACAATCTTACCCTGCTGACGTCACATATCTCTTCTCCAAAACATTTAATTGCTAGAAACTATATTATTGCAAATTAATATTCAGTATTTATTATTGTAATAGGAAAATATGGAGATTAGTTTTTAATTTTATGATTTATGTACTTGAACATAAATTGGCATATTAGTAATACTGTTAGAACCGTACTGCGAAACGTCAAAGTTTAAATAACCTAATTTCTACTTATCATATTGCTGCGCCTTTTCGTCCAAATAAACCGATTTTTGAAACATATCGTGGACAAATGTTGTCTCCAACTCAAAAGTCAAACTCGTGCTCGAAAAGTAAAAAGATACGCTTTTCTTTCTATTTTGACTAAAAACTATTATACACAGTATATATAATATACCTAACTATAATTATGAATGAAAAAAATTATAAGGAATGAATGAAATTTATTTTTTTTAGCAAAAACAAAAAATGCAGTAACATTTTGACACTGACAGGACCTATGCATGTTTCCCTACCGCAAGTTCTAAGAAATGCGGACGCACGGTTGTCTTTTAAAAATCAGGACGTCGCAACAAAATTTAATGTCTTATAGCTAGCGAACGAAATAACATTTAAATGAAATATATTCACTAATACTCATTAATTTTTATATATTTTCATATTCTTCTGCAAAATGGTTTAGGATCCTCTTGATAGGAATACTTTCAGTTTCTATTGAAACTTTGTGCTTACCTAATGATATATTACATTAATTTAATAATTAATCCAGAGTCTTGACAATTATCTAGAATTTTGTCAAGAATCTTGATCTAAAGCAGGGTTGGCCTGATTAAAATCAAATATTTTTTTAATAAAAATCATTTATTTTTATCAAAGATAAAAGACATAATAATTATAATAAAAATTTAATTATTTGCTACGAAACAATTAATAATAACTAAAATATATTCTGTACATAATAATATCTTAAAATAAAATCGTATTTTATTATTCTAGTTCATATATAACAGACGGAAAATACAAGAATTTAATAGTATCAATTGAGGATGTTGTCGGTACTTGGTGAAACATTTTTCAAAGTTAAATAATAAAATAATATTATATAAAATATTTTGTGTACATCACCAAGTGTTTAGTTTTTATTTTATTATTTAAGTTTAAGAGAATTAAAATACCTATGTAACTAAAAGTAAAAATTCTTTGTTACTCTTCCTAGTTTTATTCTGATGAATCGTTTTGGTTTTATTACAGATTTCGTTTTCACTTATGAAATAAAATATTTATATTACGTTTAAAAAAAAATAAAAATGCAGTAATACTTAGATATCTTTAAAAATTAAATAAAATCAAAAAAAAATTATTTTTTTTTTTGAAAATTAATAATTTATTATTTTTTAAATAAATCACTATATTTGCCATCCTTGATCTAAAATAAAAAAAACAAAAGTCTAAAAAGTCCAGATCTAGTTTTACGTTAAAATAAACTCAAGTACAGTAAAAAATCGTAGAATCAAAATATTAGTTAATCGAAACGATATGCATTGAATAACAGAATTGAAACTGAAACATTTTCCAACAAATGGGAAGAAACTTTTGACAGTCGATCTTAATAATCTAGACAAAACAAGACAAAATTCTAGAAAGTCCAGATCTAGTTTTATGTTAAAATAAACTCAAATACAGTTAAAAAGCGTAGAATCAAAATATTATTATATAATAGTTAATCGAAACGATATGCACTGAATAACAGAATTGAAACTGAAAGATTTTCCACAGTGAATTTTGATTTTTTTAAATAAATCATGATTTTTGCCATCCCTGATATAGAATAAGAAAGTTTTGTGTTGTCTTGAAAAGCTACTAGTTAATTATTAATCGAAACGTTTTTCTTTTGTTTTATTACAGATTTCGTTTTCATGATGTCTTTAAATTAAAATAATCATGATTTATTTTATTTTTAAAAAAAATCAGTTTTGTTTTATTTTTTAAAAAACCATAATTTTTGCCATCCCTGATTAAAATAAAAAAAAATTGTCTTGTCTTGAAATTTTTGACAGTCTAGTCTAGAAAATCTAGACAAGACAAGACAAGACAAAATTCTAGAAAGTGTAGATCTAGTTTCATGTTGAAATAAACTCAACTATAGTTCAAAATTAAAAAATCACAGAATGCATCTATTAGTCAATTATTAACCGAACCATCGTGCATTGAAAACCGTATTGGAACTGAAAAATTTTCCAACAAATGGGAAGAAACTTTTGACACTCGTTCTTGATAATCTAGACAAAACTAGACAAAGTCTAGAAAGTCTAGATGTAGTTTTACATTAAAATAAACTCAACTCAAATCACAGAATGCATCTATTAGTTAATTATTAACCGAACCATCGTGCATTGAAATCCGTATTGAAACTAATAAACTCAGCCATAGTGAAAAATCATAAAATCCAGCTATTAGTTAATTATTAACCTAAACATCATGCATTGCAAACCGTAGTGAAACTGAAAGACTTCCCGTGAAATGGGCAGAAGTGGACCCTCAGTGGTACGAATACCCTATCCATACCACATCCACATCCACAAGCACAGTTGTTGTGCGCGCCGTTATAAGACCGGGCCGGTCCCAGAAGCTGCAGTCTCTTTTCTGCGTTCGAGCTATCGACACTCGACACCGAGTCCGCGGGTGAACTTGTGCTAGTGTGTGTCAAATAGGATTACTACAAATGTAAGTCTACCACTCTACATCTCTATCAAAAACAATAAATATATGGATAGGAAGTTGAAAAGTTTAGTTCAAGTTTTATGAAGTTATTTGTTTTAATATAAGATTATGAAGAGCTATGTATATTTAAAACACAATTATATGTTCACGATACATTTGGACCAAGTTTTTCAAAACTGCCTATACTTATTGAAGGATTAAAAATATATGTAAAATTGAAAACTTTATTTTAAGTTTTCTAAACTTTAATCATAATATTCTACAGACCTATTTATATTTAAAACATACAATTATATGTTCACGATACAAAAATTTGGACCAAGTTTTCCAAAACTGTGCCTATACTTATTGGCGGATTAAAAATAAATTTAAAATTGAAAACTTTATTTTAAGTTTTCTAAACTTAGTTATTCTTAATATTCTAAAGATGTATTTATATTTACAAGATATAATAATAATTTGTACAACGTTTTCCAAAACTATACTTACAGATCGATTAATAATATATTTGCTTACAATTCTTTATATATAATTTATAACTCTTTCTCAACTTATTGAAAACTTAATGTTAATAAAGTTTACATGTACAAATTGTTCTGAAAGATACAATTTCAATTTGAAAACTGTTTAATCAATTAAAGAACTATATATTTCAAACATACAAAAATATATTCACAATACAAAAATTTGTTGATTGAAAACTTAATGTTAATAATGTTTACATTTACAAATTGTGCCGAAAGACACAATTTCAAAACTGATAAATTGAAGAACTGTTATATTTAAAATATACAAAAATATGTTTACAATACAAAAATTTGTTCATTGAATTCGACCAAACTTTTCCAAAACTATTCTTATTGACGGATATATATATATATATATATATATATATATATATATATATTTAAAATGAAAAACGTTATACGTAAACAATATTCTGACACGTACAATTGAAAACTTTATTTTAAGTTTTCCAATCTTTATTCATAATATTCTGAAGACCTATTTATATTTAAAACATACTATAATAATTTCACGCTACAGAAATTTATACAAAGTTTTCCAAAACAAATAATATCAAAAGTGATTGATGAATTGAGGAACTATTATATTTACAACATATAATAATAATTTCACGACACAGAAATTTGTAAGTTAAATTTGAACGAAGTTTTCCAAAACTATAGAATTTACTTACGATTTAATTGCATACGTGTTTATAATAAATCATAAGATACTCTTACCCAGCATATTGAAAACTTAATTTTATTATTTCAAATCTGATTGAGTTATTGAACAACTATTTAATTTAAACCCTGTAATAATAATTTCACGATTCATAAATTTGTGTATTAAATGTGAACAAAGTTTTCCAAACCTATGTAAAACTCACGAATTCGTTGACATATTCAAAATTTGATTTAGTAATATCAATCGCATCATCACGATTCCAAAACGTATGAATTAAAAAACAGTTTATTTTAATAACAAATAACTTACAAACACTTAACATAAAATACATTTCTATTACTTTATATTAAGTATAATAATTTTGAATCATGCTTTAATGTTCAATATAGGTCTAAGCAAAATTTGTAATCTATAAAAATGTTAAATATGGTTGATAAATATAATTAAGTAATTCTCATAAAATAAATAAAAATTTACAATTTTTTGTGAACTGTTAAATGAGTTTTTTTTTGAGTAATTTGTTAATGTTTTACAAAAATAACTGCTGGATTTATCAAAATAAATGGTGGATTTTAAATTACAAATTGTTACCTACGTTTAACAATTAATTTTAATAATCCGTACAGGGAAAATATAAAATTGGTTTCGTATTTTTTTTTTGCAAATGAATGGTTGCCATTCAAGTACAAATTTTATTTGTAGTAAATACATTTTATACTTGTAGTAATTTTATCTCTTATTCATATTTTAATTACAATAACACAACATACTACGTACATTCTCAATATTATTTACAAAGTTTTATATCTTATACTTATTTTATAGCAGATAAGATTGATAGGAAATAAAACATTTTCTCTTTTATTTATGGTTTTCAAAGTTTTATATTGTTGACATGATACTACGCATTGATACATTTAACTCATTTTGTGATGTGTTCAGAGTATGATGTTAATTTTACAAGTTTTATTTATAATTTTTATTTTTAACAAATATAAATTGGGTTTTTATTTAAAAACTATTCTTAAAGTTTATTTTGTTTTGAAAATACACTGATTGTATGTATTGTGTTGCATCTGGTATTATTGCATCATTCCGTAAAAATTTTAGTACAGTTGATAAAGTACAAATATTTCAAAATTTTATATAAGAATAATGGTTTTTTGTAAGACAATTTTTCAAACTGTCAAAATAAATATAAAATTAAATATATTTGCACCTAATATTTATATTTTTCTTCTTTTTTAATATTTGTTTTAATAAACATATGTATATATTTATAAATACATATCATTTGTCTAAATTTACATAAATGTACATATGTATATTTATGTTAATTCTTTATTATTATTTATAAAAAATTATATTATATTCACGGAAAATCACGTCAAATGAAAAAAGGTAATGCAAGTAATATCGAGTTATTCAGTCATGATTTTAATTATTATTCTCAGATGAAATCATCAAATTAATTAAATTTTCTCTTTCTTATCTAGATTGAAAACATATACACGCATATTTTAATAAATACCGTGTGTCCCAGAAAAGTTTTGTCACAGATATTTAACAGGGGAAAACATTTTTTGGTAAATAAAAACTATCCGGATTGATTATAACTAGGTTATTATAATGTACATGACTATACTATATATTCAGTCCCACATTTTATTTAATACAAATTACTTTATCAGATTACAAAAAATGTTTTTTTCACCTGATATTTTTATTGCTCTATAAGCAAAATGAGAGTTGTCAAATAATAGTTATGTAGTTACATAAACGACTAAGAAATAGAAGGTCTTTAAACAGGGAACTTCAAAATAAAAAAATTTTATTTACAACCCAATAAAATAATACTGATACAATGCAGAACATGTCTTGTTTATTTCTTCATTTGGTCGTAATGTTTTAAATTAATTATAAACATTTTTCTCGTATTTGTACTGCTAACAAATTTTGTTAAATTTAAAATTCCCTAAGTGTACGATCCGCTTATTTTACGCACGGCCGTATGTAAAGGAACACTTAGATAACCTGTAAGTTGTACAATAACGGCTATTTACATTAGTGATCGTAAGAAAAAATACATATTACATATTTTGTACGAATAAAATAGTAATTTTTGTAATAAATACGTGAAGTTTATGGTTTTTGTGCGTGAGATGTCAAAAAAAATTAATCGAACACTCTACAAATATTTCGCACACAAAAAACAATAGTTATTTATGCAACTAGTGCGTAAAGTAAGTGTTTTTTAGTCTAGTGCTGTTTAGTTGCCTAGCGTAAAAAGTAATTCCTTACAAAATCAAAACAGGGCATAAAGTATGTACTTCATGCCCGGTAGTAAGAAAACTATGTTTTTTTACATCTAATTTGCATCATTAATTATAACATTTTTTATATACATAAATTGAGTTAATAAATGTTTTTCATCACCGTGAAAAATGGTTTTCAAAACCGTGAAAAAACATTTTATCAAATACTACACGCGCGATGTCAAGGTAACTTAATAACTGTTATAAAAATTGCCTACTTTATGCAGTGTTATTAAAATAAAAATGTTTACATTTTTGATAATTGTAGAAAAAATGTACCAAATTATTAATATCACAATTTAAACAAGAAAACTAAAAACACTTGAAAAGTAAGAAAAAGATGCGATTATGAATTTAAGATGTAATATGTAATTGTATATGTTATAGTTTTTCTCTTTGCGCTTTGTTTTTCTAAGTGTTGAATTACACAAGTCGCACCATAATGTTTGTTTTTAAAGTTAATCCAACTAGAGCAGTTTACTTTAATTTAAACTTCACTTTAACCTAATAATTTCCAATAAAATTCCAATATTTCAATTACATTTTTGGTCTTTTTGTTCTGTAATAAAACTGAGTTTTAATAATGTAATTGATTCTCAATTTATTATGGACTCTTAATAATGAAAAATAATCTATAAATATATCACAGCTTGTTACCCCATTATTGGGTGTGTCAATCTGTTTTTTCGGTGATTTCAATAATATTAAAAATTTGTGCCCTATCAAGCATATTTAGATAACACGATGACATTCATAACTCGTGTTGATTTGGAAACTACAACACAGTTGTGTTGTTATTTTTTTTGTTGGAATTATAAATAATTAACATTCACATAGAAATTCTGTTATAAACATTTAACTCTATAACAAGGATAAAATTATAATAAGTAATAAATGTATTATTATTAATGTTTAATCCTAAACACTAATTTATTTAAGTTTAATATACCTATTTAGGCCTACTATTTTCAAATCTGATTTAAGTGCCGGTTCCCTTATCTATGGGTTTATAGAAATAGTAAATAACGTATATTTCTGACAACTTACAACAGTTTTTCGATGCGATATTTTTCTACTGATCGCTGGTTAAGGTAATCGACACTTTAAACATTTTAACCAAAGGTGAAACCGGATCTTAGTTGCAAATTATAAATGAATTCTGATCCTTATTTCATCAATAAAAACTACATTAATGACTTACTATTTACTTAATTTGTAAGATACAGTATAAATACAAAACCGTTTTTTTAATTTTATATTAGTTGCCTCTATACCGTTGACAATAACAGTAGCATTCATTTACATATATTATCAAATCACATAGTCTAATTCTTTTATTGTGGTAGTGAGCGTTCTTTTTCAATTGTGATGAAGAGATAAGATCTCTTTCCCTCTTACGGACGTTACCTGATCTCGTGAGGTTGTGCTTACTTTTAATATTACTTGAAGAATTGGGTTATGTTTTTCTGTGAGCCAACAAAATTATTTCATTATTGAATTAAAATTATCGATTTTTTATTTGTAACAATAACAAAATTGCTAATAATATTGAAGATATTGTGTTAGTAAATTTTAATTTTATTTATAAACATATCGTTGAAAAACGTCATTTTAAAATTTATAAAAATATTTTGAATTTATCGTTTATTAAATGAAGATGAAATTAAAAAAAAAATGCGAACTTTTTAAAATAAAAATTTCATGCACAATAGATAATACAAGTACCAAAGAAATTTCGGAAAGGTAGAATATCCTGAAAATTTAGGATTTATGTAATTTTAACGCATGTGAAAATTACAAAACTCGCCTTCGTCTCGTTTTGTAAGAGCAAAAGTTCATTTTGAATTTTTGACATTTTTATGATATTTACAAAATGAACAAAAAAGACTGCTTAATTTTGTACCTACAACATAACACAATTATTGGTTAGAAACAGAAAAACGATATAAAATAACGTTGTCATTTAAGTTTTTTGAATTCCAAATACGAGTCACTGTGAATCTAATAAATGTAATACCTACATTATTAATAATTGTAAAGATAATAAGAATTAAATATTCTATTTTTGTAGCTGTTAATATTTCTATATAAGGCCTACTTTTCAATTTGATTTCGCGTGAAATAATGGAATCAATAACCTAATTGTATAAATAAAGAGTCTCTTATAAAACGGAAGTAGAAAAAATCATTTTTAAAAATACCATTTTATTACCTAAAAAACCATATGCAAATTTTTATAGATTAAAAAAATTTAGCCATTCAAACACACGTTTGTAATATGAATAATATAAATTTACATCACGTAATTCTGGATTTTTTTATATGGAATTTTTGTTAGTCAAAGATCAAATATTTATTACAAGTCATTCGTGGTTCTTGAGATTAGAGTTCATATCCGACTAAAGTGTAAATTATTCATCGTGCAATTTATGCTGTCACTTCCCATCTCAGTTTTGAGTGTCTGTGTTATTTATAATGAAAAAACTGTTAACATACAAAATAAAAAATAGCTCACCTAACAGACAATAACAAAATCCATTACAACATGTTTATTTATAACTTATGTACTTATTTAAACAAAAGTAGTTTTTTGCAAAATAATAAAAACAAAGTACAGGTAAATATATAAAAAATATATCTAGATCCGTACTCTATAATTAGAAAATTAACATTGTCAAATTTTAATTACAATGGGTATACGTCAGTAAATTATAAATATTTATATGTTTGACGTATAATCTTTTTACGATGTTTCTTATAAACAAACTATAAAAACTAAACCACATTTTATGTGCAAATTATATCAGTGTCTATTAATACATAAAAACAAAAAAGATTTTAATTAATACTTAACGAAATTTTATGTGTCATTCGTTATTTTCGAATTACAATACTCACTGTTCATAATGTAACTATTGGGATCTCGAGAACTGTAAGAGATACGAAGTCGGTTAAAAGGGGCAAAAATGTCGCATTAGTTGACCATCTTAAGTATTTATTTACTTTTTCGAAAAATGTAGCATAGGTCACATAAGCAAAAAACTGATTTTGGTCATTTTTTTTCAATTCATACAAGTTTCTAATTTGCACGTTCTACTGTCACTGTTTACAAGGAATTGTCAATGGTCCTTTTATAGTTCGTATATTTGTCGAGAAATTCATACTGACTTTCAATTTTCATATAGGGCTCAAAGAAATTAAAAAATTATTTGTTTTATTTATTTCGTCTAAGTATGCTTTTGAAACAAAATTATGTTTCAAACAAAGTTTTGACACTAGCAACAAGTTTTGGAAAAAATGTCATATTATTTTCAATTTATTCTCACTCTCATGTTATATTACTACTGACAATTCTACCTGTAATGTATCCAATTAAATGACAGTATTTTGGCGAATTGAACCAACACATTCAATTACACTGACAATTATCACTACTGCTAATTGCCACAGAAAATACAAAATTAAATTGGCATTGCTTACATACAATGTCCCTCAAAAATTTTTAAATGATAAGTAATTGAAAAAAATATAAATATAGAAATATACATAAATATAGATATTGCCTTGTCGAGTAACACTCGTGACTAGAATTTTATTAGTATTTTTTACCTAGTTTACTTCTGCTAGTTTACTTTAGAAAATAGTCACAACAATCAGTCGTGATCAAGACGGCAAAAATTGCCGATAAAATTCAAGTTAATGATAATATTATACCTTATATGATTATTTCACTCACATAATTTTTATCCATTCAGAATGTTTCATTTGATAAAAAAGACATTATTTTATTGAAAAAAATTGATAAAATTTCCCTAGCTTTGTACGAAATATTTTTTGTTTGCTTTGTTGTCATTCCTGAAATAATCAAGCAAATATAATTCGAGCTATGAATTTAATCGGTAAAATTTACTAACAATTCAAAGTAAAATAAAATTTGGCGGCAAACCTAAATTCTCTGACTGAATACAGTCCTGTCTACGATCATCTGTATCTAGCAAGTACTTTATCTGAAATATTCGTAAAGTAAGACATAGTTCAAGTGTATTTATAAACATCTGTGTACTTCTGGTGTTAATATCGTCTACTGTGTCGTCATATATGATTTTAATTACACACGAGATTATGTGCAATAAATGCCACACATGATAAATTTATCTCTTCAAACCTTACTAACGCTAATTTAAATAATTAGAACAACTATTTATAGAATTCTAATGTTTTTTAAATATTAGCAACCGTGACGTCAGTTTGTTTAGTTCATTCACTTGTTTGTTGCTACCAATATTATATTTTTACTCTAGGTGTATTTTTGGAAAGTGATTAAAGAATAGATTAGAACTGGAAAATCCCTAATCAATTCTGAAAAATAAGATTATGAATAAAGAAAATACTCTAAAAATAAATTTAAATTATCATGCTATTTATAACATTTATGAATGTTTCTTTGATAAGAAATAGTTGAATAATTGACGCATATATAATTGCAACATTTAATACTGACTAACTGTAGGACTTTTATAAGTCAATACTTATTAAATAAATGAAGCGTTGTTTTAAAAGTAAATGTCAAAGTTGAAACAAAATTGTAAAGAGGTTAGAATAATGTTAGGAATAATAATTGTACAACTCTAATTTCATTCAAAAACGTTAACATGTTTACTTTTTCAATTATTCAAACTAATTTTTACACTTCTTTTACACAAAAAATATGTTCATCCTATTTTTAGTTATACTTAGTGTGGAATATTTTTGAATGCATTTTCTTTTATTTATTCTCTAACAAGTTATAATTAATATTTACACCAAAATTTTTCCACAATTCATTTATAAATACACATGTGGAATATTTTTATAATCAAAGGAATATTCCAAATTATTAATAATTAATTACCGTATCGCCATTTTTATCTGACATATCATATACAGGGCGTATCAGTCAAAACGAACCCATTGAAAAATAAAAATTAAATAAAACTTTGTAGTCGTTACGTGTAAAACAGACTTCATCAAATAATATATTTAATATTATAAAAATTATATACACTCTGTATAGTACGAAATTTAATTACATATGTCATAGAATTTATACCTAAATAATAATTATAGGAAAAAGTGTACGATTTTAAAAAATGAAACGTGTAACGAATTATTGTCAATGACTAGCCTAAAATGAAAAAGTACCTATATTTATCTACACAACAGAAAACGTTAAGTAAAACTATATTTAGAAATGATAACCACACAATAGATAAAGTTATGGATGTTCTGAAAGGTACAATATATAATTTGTTTTTGTTTCTGTCATTTTTAGGTTAGAATTTGGTCAGTGATATTCAATTCATTTGTTACTTGATATTGTTCAATAAATTTTAATCAGAGTAAATATTAAATGACTGATTGTATTATGACAAATTTCAATGCAAAATTAATTCGAAATAAAACCCCTGCCCATATATTTCATTTAACTTTAACGTAGTTTTCGTTTTGTTTTATGAAAATGATAACATGTAGATTCAAATTAATTCTTGTGTGCACAAGTTTGTCAAAATTTATTACTTCACGAAATATTTGAATAACACCTAAAGTCAACTTAAAATAATCAATAACCTGTGTTACACAGGTTTTAGTTTATTAAACAAATATCAATTTTCTTTTGGCAAAATGACAAATCCTTGCGTAAATAAGTTATAGTAAACGTGATCATAGAGATTGCAGTATTTTTTGTAGCTAATAATGAGATAGTCTTTACCCGTTGGTCGTCTCGTTTTTATAGTATTTTTATATTACAATCATTGTCTCTTCTCTGTTTATTCATACTGTTTGCCCCGAAACATAAGAAATAAATTAATAAATATTATGAATAAATATGTTTTAATATTATTAATAGATGCTTTCACCAAGAACCATAATAAATGATTTCTCAGTTTATCTTGACACTCTTATTGGTATTTGTCTAGTTAAATGCTAATACTAATAATAATAATGATAGCAACGTAGTGAACAGTTGTTTAATAGTGTCTATTAACCTGAACTGTTGTCCTATTAGCGCAGTATAAAAGATAGAGCAACAGGTTGCAGATAGAATACACCGAATTCGAGTCCAACCTGTTACTTCTACAAGAATAAAATGTCATCCACAATAATTTGACTTCTGGCGGTATTCCATACTTATTCTAATTGGTTGTCTTAACGTGAACATCTTTTGTTTTTTGCAATGTTAATAATATATATTTATTTCCTAATTACATATTTTTATTCTGTATTCAAATGAATTTCAGAAATATGATAAAATCATCTTACTTAATAACTTAGACAAAAGTGATCCTCTCGAAAAATCTAACTTGAGTAAGAATGCGCAACCATGTGAGACACCGCTGTACTTGTTGCGGTGAAAATCTGATTTTTTATGGTACCAACGTTTAATTTGCAGTAAAACATGTCCAATTTGTTACGTAAAACAATAACAACTAACAGTTTTAACAATAAATCACAAATGTCACTTCAGTTACAGTTATTGGAATATAATGTCTTGTAAATTCCTGATTTGACAGGCCGGTAAATGGTACCTAAAGTAAAAACTTCCCGATGAGTAAAGTCTACAGAGGCAGCGGTGGTTCACTTGGTCAACCCGGTTAGGAAACCACTATAAGCTCTATCTAATTGCAGATACTTTAGGCTGACAACACTCACCCCTAAGTTCTAGTAAAATATTGTCTAGAAAAAGAAGAAATTCTCATTTTGATTTCATTAATCTACGGACCAATAGTAGTTATTTGTATCACTAGTCCAGAAACTGTACTTTTGCGAGAGCAAGTTTATATAGACAGGACGATCTATAAGGGAGGCTTGCAAATGCGAGATTTCGTAAGAGTTTCTGGGCGTGTGATTTTTTACGCTGATGACACATTTACTGGCTATATTCATTAAAAAAAATTGTCAGAATATAATACTAAAGTTGGCATTCCTACCTTTTGCCGGCTTAGGTTGGCTAACAGAGAATTTAACTGGATCAGTTTACATCGTCCACGTAACATGTACTGTCCAAATTAAATGCTCGCCAAGGTAGATCAGAAAGATTAAAACAATTGATCCGAACTGAACTGATTTTAGTGATCTGATATGATCTGACTGCCAAAAGGAATAAGTTAGAACAGTTGTACCCCATAAAAGATGCGTAGTCGTCTTGTAAGGCTGTACTTGCAGTTTTTATACTCAGTTGAAAAATTGGGTTATTTGTCAACCAAAAAAGTGTTTGATAATTGAATTTAAAATATTGTATTAATAAGTAATTATATAAATTATAAGGACATTTAGTACATTGTACAGATTTTCAGAGATAGACAGATAGACTGCATCAACGTCTTCGTTAATAAATACTTATTTTGTCAACTTATCTTAATTTACACTGAGGTGAAATGTCTCTTTTCTCTTTACACTGAAGTGAGATGAAGCGGATGACAAAAAGAACGCAACTATAACCGCCAACATACATAAACCCTTCTTAATTCTCTGACGAACAAATGGCAGTGAAAGAATGGCTAGACACTCCGTGTCGGTACCTTTCATGTTACCCTATTCGGTTCTATGACCTTGCAGCATTGTGAAGGCCTTTAAATTTGTTGGCTTCCCTTATCTCTCCCTAAGATGTGACGAAACTTTCCGATTTTAAACAATGAGCCCTTTAAATTTGTTGTCTTTCCCCACCTCTCTCTAATTTTCGTTTCTCTGTCTTACTGTCGCTTCTGTATAAACCTATTCTGTGGCCTAGGAATATTCAGTATTGACTACATTAATTTTCAAGCGGCTACTTACACTGTCTCTAACAACAACAGAGATATCACTCTAATGTACTTTAAGACCAAACGTCCATTTCTCCTACCGGTCCATCTCTTCTCCACCTACTCTAAGCAATAGTTAACTTGCAAACTATTTTGTAAAGTGTGCTCTTATGGAGTCATTAATTTTGGATAGACTCAGGAATACAGGCCCTTGTACTTATTACATTACTGTTCCGTACTGCATACTTCCTCGTTATTTCAATATTGTCACCAATACACAAACTAGTGTAAACCAGCAACCCCTTACTATAAAGGCGAATAAACGGCAGTGAAAGAGTGGCTAGATCCCTTACGCTCCCGTCCTTGCGGGTTTTCCGTCATGGTGTGACGCAACGGCGGCCAGATGCAGAGAAAGCGGCAGAATGTGAGATATGCCGTGCGATGATTGTTAATGCGACCGCCAGACATCTGGCGACTTCGCTGCGAGATGCGACATGCGACGCGGACAAACAAATGCCGGCTAAATTTACTCGCAACATGTCCCCCAATACTCAAATCAAACCAATTCTACAAAAAAGTTACAAAGTTTCACATAACTCACAAACAACCACAACAGCGACAATTCATAAAAATTAAATTAGCAATATATGTAGATGATTATTATGCCGGCTAAATATACTCTCAACATGTCCTCAAATACTCAAATCAAACCAATTCAACAAAAAAGTTACAAACTTTCACATAACTCACAAACAAACGTCCAAGACAGCGGAAATTGTTTTTAAATTTTAATTTAACTAATCTACCTGACATTTCAGAAAAAATATCTAAATTAAAAGTTTGGTTCTGACAGCCGGAATCTGCAAAGCCTAAACATAATTCCGCATAAAAGTAGTTATTTCATTAAATATTTTTTGAAAAAATGTCACTAAGCCCACTCCACGTCAGTTGCACACATCTTCACCGCTAAATACTTCAAATTGAATTTGAAATAATTATAAAGTTAATTGCAATTCTATTGTCGATAAAAAATAGAAAACCTTCTATATGGTCGGTTACCCAGAGTTGATTTTCACGTCATCATCAACTTTTATCTAGCATCTTTGTCATGTATACACATGACTTAAATGACACTTTACCATCTCACTAGCGTACCTGTTAACAGAGAGACATATAGGTGGTGACTCGAACACCCGAACATAGGGATTTAACATGTAAAATCATATTTTTGTAATATTCTGCTTCTCTAAATATTTTAAGTAAAAAATTTTCAAATAACAGTTGCAGAGCATAAAATTTTGCATATGAATCAATAAGCTCTTATTGTTCTAGAGCAGTAGTGTACCACTTAAAATGATCACTGTAATATCGTTAATACCATTTTCAATTTCCCTTTATTAATTTTCTCATAACTGCGTCCATAACATGTATTTATAAGATAAGATAATGAAAATATCATAATAGCCGACCATTGAAAACACGTCTTAACATAATGTACATACTTTATAACTGTATTATACAATAAAATACACATTACATATTCATCCCGTTAGGAAAAATTACAGAAAACAAAGCCATATCAATATCCGTATCACGTCTTCTAGAAGATTTTGAAAATATGAAATATAAATCACATTATAATAAAATCGAATCCTAAATTCTGAAATGTCAAATGCATGAAATTTATTTCATAAACAATGATATAAAAACACTTTGAATCACACTAAAGACTAGTCAGTAACCACCAAGTTATATTTCACCCTTCCTAGTATTTAATCATTGGGTTTCATCAAATCATTGAATACAATTATAAGAAATTATAATTTCCAATAAGTGAGCTTAGGGTAAGTGGGGGTGAGATGAACCACATTTTGCAAAAATATTAACTAATATTAAAAAAAACACCTTCTGATTAACCATTTAACAACAGTTCTCCATAGAACTAGTGAAATAGCAACTAAATCGTCTACCATTCTGTGCACTTGATTTTTTTCTGTGTACCGATTGGTTTGATCCTTTTAACAATGACAATTATTATGTTTTTAACTCAAAAATCTAAAAAAAAAATCAAGTTACTTTATCGCATGTGATCTAACAAAAAACAAAACGGTAAGTCCATTCATGGTTAGTGCAAATGAACAGAAATGATTTACTACATTCATTTATTGTTATTAAAATTAAAAGTACAGGTAATAATACTAAAATTATTGATAAATATTATTTCTTACATAAAACCAAGCACAAATGAGAGGACTGTGATATACTGGAAAATTAAACGAATGTTTGAAAAATACCACGAAAACGGATTTTTGTTTTCCATGAATGAATTTTAATGCATCTCCTTTTGAATACTTTTTTTTACTGATGTTGAGGGAAATTTAATTTTAATAGTGCAAAAAATAGTACAATCATTACAAACGGTAAGGAATACAAATCTTAGACAAAAGACATTAATTGAAGGCGTCATTTCGCTCCTCCTCCAAAAAATTACATTCGATCGGTAAACCTGTTAATATAATTTTTGTCATATAGTGTACAAATTTGGATTTTTGTTATTGGTAATCAATTGGCGATGGCCACAGTTGATTTTTAACAAAAATATGTTTACGGAAGTAAATGAATTGTAAAGGGAAAGAAAAATAAGAGACATTGCATTTAGTAGTAAAAACTTTCCAATAAAGTAAAAATCTAGTTAGCATTGACCCTATTATAAAACAAAAACAAACCCGTATCCAAGTAACCATAAACATTCTCCTTACTATAATCCGGAAATAGATAGGTTAAAAATAGCAGGATTCTAATATTTCATCGTTTAAATAAATTGATACTACATTTAATTTACTTTCACTGAGAGAGTTGCAGTTGGTCAGCAAAGTCCAGACCCTGATTAGCGAGTTGACGCCGGTTACTTGCAGTGGCTTCTTGCACGAATTCCTACGTTGCAGATCATGTATCTGCAATAACGATGATCCCATAGAACTTTCTACATTTTACCCGTTTTGCTAACTCTTAGAATTTGTTGCGGCCGTATTGTTTACAACTAAAGTAAAAGTCGAGGCACAATTAAATTTACTAGCTACTGCTACTTTCAGGCTTTTGTCAGTTTATAATTTCCGCAATTGTGGAATTTGTTTAACGATAAGACAACTATTTACTATATTTACATAAACGTCGGCAAAACTTTTATGACTCAAATGATTCATTACAAAAATACTTCTTAAAAACGACTCACACATTTAAAAGTACGAATAGTTGTTGCGTAGTAACAGACAAACGATTGTTAAAAATGATATTTAGATCACGACAGCGAAGCTGGAGTGATTTAAGAGACATATTAGACTCGAGTTGTCTTTACTTCGCAGGAATTATGAATAATTTTTTTACCTATTAAATTCACAGCTCGAATTATATTTGCTTGATTATTTCACAAATGACAACAGTTCAAACATAAAATTTTTGATATCAACAAAATGTAACCATGACTATAATACTGTGGTTTTATCAAATTTCTTCACTGAAAATCTTCCGACAGCTATCAAATAAAGAATTATGATTGGGTGAAAATGACATGTGTAGAATAATCAGTTTATAATCTTTTTTTAATAAACGATGAAATTTAGTAATAATCTAACATTTTCAGATTTGTTGTAATGAAATCAGGACAGATTCTCAAAATGACTTCCACGTTTGAAAAAGCATCAGTTCCAGATTTAATCCTTTGCACTTAGATTCATAAAAGAGATTAGCCACTAATCCAGTTTAGTTATACCCTTTGACAACATCCTGAAATGTCCAATTACCTCCAGTCCCAATTCATAAAAAGAATTAAGTATATTATTTACTTGCAAAGATATTTCGTCTAGTTTGGTGGAATTAGCAAAATATGTATATGATAATCAAAATTTCTAAATGATACAGTGGAAGATTTGTAGTTTTATTTAACAATCTGGAAGTAAAATACTTTGATTAATATATTTTTTTATTAAATTCGTATTACATGGAACAGAAACATTGAAGTTTACTTGTTTTTATTTAATGTACTAATTATTTTGTTTCTGATTTTTAACGTTCATCTCGATCTTCCACTAAAAATCAAATCATTTTAAACTGAAATAAATAAATACAAATATTTAATTACGACAAAATAAAAAAGATTAACTATAACGTTCCTGTTGGATATAATAGAAATTTGATAAAAAAATATTTTAAAAAATTATTATAAAATATTAGAGAAGACTGTTTAACAATTAAAAAACAATAAAGAATTACAAATTATTATTATGTAAATAACTTAATTAGAAGATCTGAATTTTTAAATAAAATTATCATACTACTCTACGAATGCGATTGTTTTTTTTTCTGCACTCTATTTCAATGCCAATAACAATCAACAATGTCAATAGCAACTGTTAATGCTCGCGTGGGTATTATATACCATATATTATTCCTCGTATTTATGTCAATAAGAAACTGTAACATACATGTTTCAAGTTTTATTGAGAATATTAAAAATCAGGTCTCTTCATTCAACACTGATATGGTAGACTACATGTTTATATATCGTTCGGTTTCAGTTACGATAATGGATATAAAACACATCGATAGTGTTTACAGTGTATTTTGAAATCGACTCGCAACAAATTTTAGATACAGTGGACTCACATTCTTGGAAAATTCAAAATTAAATATTACATTTTCGTTAAATTGCGAAATTATTTCAAAGGAATGGTATTGATGTCAAAAACAAGTTATATCTTGTAAAAACAAATATAGGTTTTATAATGAAAAATTTCAAAAGAAAAATAAACATACAAATATTTCGAGAATAAATAACCATAAAATAATTTTTTATTTTTTTCAATCACTTGTTGAAAAAAATATGCTCATTGTAGTGTTGTAAAATAAAAATTGTTTGCGAATTTAACTTAACTTCATACCTATTATAGTTCTCGAGATAGCAATAGTATACCACTTAAAAGAAACACCCTGTATGTGTATCTGAAGGGGTTGTTTAGTATAAGTCACCCTCTCTTAGGTACTCCAGCTGGAATGGAGACTACACCATTTATGTGAAAAATAGATCCTAAGAAAGTTCCATTTTAAGAATAACTTATTAAATGTAAATGTAATATACACATCAAATATTTTACTGAGCTTGTCATATATCTGTCAAAATTTTTGTATACCTTTTCATTCATTGAGGTCTATATTTATATTTTCGGGATAATTTTAAAAGTCTGCATCTTGTTAAAGAAAACAAATTCTTCAAACACTTTTTGTTTTTACATAAACATCAGAAGATGCCAAAAGCTATCACTGCATTTCGAACGTCATTTATTTTTACGCCAAATTTAAAACTCACAGAAAAGGATAATTCCAGAGCTGTACTAGATCGTTATTAAAGCAGAAATCTTAGAAGAGAAAATAAACCGATTTCCCGGATACTTGTCTCAACTTGTCACCTGATATAAAATTGTTTCACCGAATAATTATATGGAATAATTGAAGCTTAAATCCTTGTGTAAAGGATATCCTATGGAGATATCAGAATTATCATACAAATGTATTTCTCCAATAAAAATATTAGTGAGAGGACGTGCATATTTATAAACGCATGTACGTGTAAATATGCAATTTTACTAGATTTGATATTATGCCAACAGTTTTGATGTTGGATTAAAATTACAAAAACGTTATTCATTTTATCAATTTAGAGGTGTAAATACAAATATAAAATATAAATTCGTTTTCGTCAAAAAGAAAAAACAACTAAACCTGTTAAATTTTTCGCCTACAATAATACAAATAAATAATTGATTGCAATCGGTGTTACAGTTATTTTATTTTATTTGTACAATTAGGATTACAAAAAAAATCATTTATTATGGATACCATGATTTCTATTTTCTTTAGAGAAATTTTACACACCTTGTAAGACATAAAAAAATCAGAACTGATTATATATAGTTCGAAATTAAATAATGAAGGTGAAGCATAAATGTTCATATTTAAACTATGGTCGTAATGTTGTATAAATTGTCTAAATTCTAAACCTACACTTCCTTTTGTGTTATCTTGTCTCTTATTGAAATGGTGTGGTACATTATCCACTTACCATACTTAAGTGCCATTGAAATGTCTTCTAACCACTCCAAAGCAAGATATATGATCTAATATGTGACGGTAACCTGCAAGTATACCTTTGTACATTCCTGTCGTAGTAATGTTTCTATTAAGTTACAGATCATAACTGAAATTAAATAATCATTGATTATTGACCATTAGTAAGACAATTTCAATGAAAAACTTTCGACCAGTGGTTCTCAACCTATAATGGGGAACCAACTTTGTTATTTTAAATGGGAAGATATAAAATTAATAGAACATGCTGTAGGTACTCAATGAAACATATTCAATAAAGTTAAAATAAACAAAAACTCTCGATATTTGTTTAACATAAACTAAATAACTCTTTATTACAATATCGGCTTACGCCATTATCAGAATAATTTTCTAATTTCTCAGTTCATTTTCATTTTAATATGCATGTGTTTTATATTATTGGAAAGAGAAAAAAATCTCCATTTAACTGTAGTAAAGACAATTTTGAGCCCCATATGATAATTAAAAGAGTTCGAGCTACAAAAATTTTGAGGACTGTTGTCAATTCCTCATAAGTTTCAGTAGAATGTGCAAACCAGAAACTAGTATGAATTGAAACGAGAAAGTTATGTCAAAAAGTAAAGTGGCCAAAATCAGTTTTTTGCTCATATCTAGTGAGCTATGCATTTTTTCGGGAAAACAAACATATGATTAAAATGTAGCAACTTTGACCAACTTCGTATCTCTTATGGTTTTTGAGATCCTAATGTTTAACCTCTTAAAAATGATACCCTGTATATGCAAAAGTGCAATCATCATTTTTAATTTTTTTGTTGTCGAAATTGGAAAGAGTATCTGCTTTACACAGTTTATTGTTTACTAACAAGTTTTTAAATTATACTTATTATAAAAGGCTGGCTTACAAATAACTTCAATACATCCTAGAATTTAGTAACTCTGACTAACATGTCATTACCGAAATCTGTGATAGAGAAAATTGGCAATGACAGCAATGGTTAACAAAACGTAATGACATATTTGTAATCTATTTCTGTCCGTTGTTGTATTGCGTACAGACGTCTGCAACAAGTGCACACCTGACAGCCGAGAGGCATTTGTTTCTGCTAGTGTTTTTTGTGCGGCGACTAGATCTGAGATCTCCGATCACAGTGGATATCAAATGTTTCACACACACGAGATATCATGTTGTTATGCAACGCTAGGTCGCGTGATACGTGAGAAAATCGCATCGGCGATACGTCAACCGACAGACTGCACAACTAACGGTAACTCCGAGAGGACAGTTTTCGGACGAAGAGTGAATTCATTCAAAATTAATCATCTATTTAATTTCAACTGTCGGAAATTATTTAATGGAACTTAAAACCTCTTTAAAAAAAATAAATGAATTAATTATTACAGATGCACTTAATTAGAGAAATTGAAAAACTTTTATGAAGTTGATTTCGATTATGCAAAATTAATTTACACAAAATATGTTTTTGGATATCGCGAAGCGAAACTAGACAATATTACAATTTTCTCTATTAAATTATTGTTCATTCTATATTATTAAAATATGTTTTAATATCAGATTTATTGTCAGAATATACCTATTCATTCAACAACAACTTGTTCATTCTCAACTTTGCGAAAACTTAGGAGCAGTTCACTAACGCTTATGTGGTTAAATAATTTAACCCTTTTGTATATAGGTACAGAATTGTACGGGCTACTTTGGGCATTGAAATGACTGCTATAAATAAAATATTGCACGATCATCTAAAAGTCAGGAAAGTACAAGTGCAAATGATGCGGTTGCATCCTACAAAAACTTATCTCTTAAGTGTCTCAAGAAAAATGGATTTGTTGCTTCAACGATTCGTTTTAATCGAACACGTAAATATGTTGAGTTAAAAAGAAAGTATTTCGAAAAACAATAAAAAACTTGTTTTGAAAATTTTTGTTTTTATTAGTAATTTGCAGAAACTTTCTGTGCTACCCTCGTAGAATATTTTGCACAGAAATTTATTGTAATTTTTAGTATTCTGACTTATTGATTTAGTAAATTACGAGTATAAAATAAATTATTATTATTTACAAGGGCTAATATGAAGGTCTTTAGAATTGAGGGAAGATAAGATTTTTGTCGTGCCCAACATGAAATTTTATAAAGTCGGTGCCTATGTAAGTTGTCAATGTCATCCTACAGCCTCCAAAGAAACTTACAGTTTTAGTGAGTTCCAAATCATTTAGTTTTATTTTTATTTGTAAAGATTTGTGAGCTTATTAAAGCTAAAAAGCTATGTGACAAAATATAGACCAATAAAATTTATCTCAAATTAAATACAAAGGCCACTACTAATCATCGTTATTTTACTGACGTTGCGAATTCATTGTCATTATGAAACAATTATAGTAATTACACATTGAAACACTTGTGTAAACTGGATGTATGAAGTATGAGTGAATGTGTGATCTGGTCCGAGAAGAATATCCCGCAGTACGGGCCTGGATGGGCGACGCAGACGGCTTGGCGCTCACACACACGCACACACTCGCGACTACGGCATCGGCAATACACGACCATAGCTCTTGTCTTGCTGGTGTGTAGTAGTGACGAGTATACACTCGAAATAGATTCTAATTTCAGAACTAGTGCGTATTACAATGCTTACTACTGTCAGCAAGCTTTAAAAGTTACTGGTTTTTATATGCTGCCATTTAGGTAAAAGAGAAGGTATTAAAAATCGGGTAAGGAGATTTTGATAGTAGATAAGTTTCAAGGTCTTTTCAATCCAATTTTAACATTTTTGTGTACTCAAAAGAGTTGATAGATGTTGACTTCAATTGGTCAACAGTAATTTGCAGTTTATTTGAGTCTCTAAGCAACTATTATACTAGAAACTCATTCATAACACCGTCGCCCTTAACGTAGAAAATGCAAGATAATGGTAGGTCCTTTTCTGGTTTAACGACAAAGTTTCATACGTCTGGATTTATACGTTTTTTAGTGCTAAGGGCAGATATAACGTTTTTTATGTATCTACCTATGCATAATATTTAATTTATTTTTCTACAAAAGTTTTCTGATTAAAAATATTAATTTTATTTGTGCCGTAGAACTTTGAATCATAAAATTAAATAATAGTATATTATACACCAAGGTAGACAAAACTACCACTATTGACAAAGCGACAAGTTGTGTGCTGAGGTATGAAGCAACCGAGGGAGATAAGGCATTGGTCAATAGTGATCTTCTCAACCGTGGTATATATATTATTTTTTTACTAGAAGCATTTCAATCCCAATCCTACTAAAGAATATATTTTGACAATAACAAACATTTTGACATGAACATTAACTTGTTTCTTTAATATTCATAAGTAATAATATAATAAGAGCCATGAATTTATTAGAAAAATTTACGAATACTTGTTGCGTAGTAACAGACAAACGAGTGTCATAAATAACATTTAGATCACAACAGAGTCATTTTTTACCCGAGTTGTCATTACTTCACAGGAATTATGAGTAAATTTTACCTATTTAAATTCATAGCTCCAATTATATTTGCTTGATTATTTCACGAATGACAATAGTTCAAACATAAAATATTTGATATCAACAAAATGTAACCATGACTATGATAATACTCCCTGACTATGATACTGTGGTATTATCAAATTTCCTCACTAAAAAACTATACATAAGGCCATCAAATGAAGCATTTTGATTGGGTGAAAATGCTGTGTGTGGAACTTCCCAACTTTTTAAAAGTCAGAAATCGCAATATTACTAACGGATTGTGAATAAAACTATTTTCAAAAATCAAGTAATCGTATTATTGTCATTAGCAATTGAGCAGTCATTAAACCAATACGGAAAAATATTATTACAAAATAAATTCCAGTCAATGACAGCAAAAAACAATAACAATATCTAAATATATTTCAAAGCAAAAATAAGAAAACAATTTGAGATGTGGTAACTTTGATCCCAACTCCCACTACATTTTGTCAGTGGTAAGGACCTCAACAACCAGTAATGGTTTTGTTTTTATTTACATTAACGAAAACATTAAAATCTTCCATTCATAAGATAAAAAACCTTGGGATTGTAAAAAATAAAGCAGTATCACTTGTGATACGAGTGAAAATGTTAATATATCACTTCGGATGCTCGCACAACACTTTAAAATCATTAATCTTCAAAATGGAAATTTCCTATCCTGCATAAGATGCACATGTGTCGCCATGGTTACCAACCCATGCAGCTCTTGTTTCTCTCACCATCATTAACAAAACATATCATCAACAAAATCACAAACAATTGTACGTAAATAAAAAATATTTTTTATAAATTACTAATATATATATTCCAAAATTATAACAAACTATTGTTCAATATACGCAAGGTAACAGTTTTTTTGACCTGAAATGTAAACATCGTTGACATCAACGGTAGTTGATTTTACGCATCACGGTGCGGTACCTCGATATTTTTTTTAACTTTTAGAGGTTGAGTATTTTTGTAGAATAGTTTATTTGCTATTCACTTATAAATCAAGTTAAAATTATAATCAAATCGTGTGAATTACTAATGTAGTATGAAAACAATAACAAAAAACAAATTTTCAATAATGTAAACAATGCAACATAGTGGCTTACCCAAGGGGGGATAGTTTAATATTTCAAACACTCCCCTAAATTAATTAAGTACTTTATTAAAGTAAAAAAAATATGTATTGATTATATAATGCATGTCAATTTTATTTTATCGTTAATACATTAATATATTATATCTATAAAATTAACTCATTTTTTGTTCTTCTAATTCCGAATTATGTTTTTATTTTTTTTAATTCTAAGTAGAGATCAACTGATTAGACGACTTTAAATTTGGTTGTACAACTACGATATACAACTATAAAGATAAAAAAAAATGTGCGAATAAAATACATAGATTCATAACACAGGATACCACAAGATACCATTTAAATTAAAAAGCAAAAATTTCTGAATCATTATTGAAGACTGAAAATGACACATCTAAAAAATGAGTTTGAAATCAAATGGAACGTGTAGTAACTTTGTTCATGAAAATAATTTGGGAATTTTTATTTTCAACGTTCCATTTAGCAGAAAAAATACAAAAAATCGATTTGAGCCTTGTTAAAGTTGATCTTTATGATGAGTTGCTCAAGTTTGTTAAAAATATGCAAAATAAATTTAATATTTGTCGTAGAAGAAGAAATAATACTCAAAAAAGAGTATTAACCTGTACACTGTCGAAAAAAGTACTACAAGGTAACAATAGGGTACAACTTAAAATGAACAATCTGTATTTGAAACCCCCTTCAAAAAAAATCTGGGTGCGCCTTCTGATGCAACAAAATTGACAGTTAACTTGTAAAAAATTTACAGGTTAGTTTTCCTAGTGAATAATCAGTTCAAATGTTAATGTTTTGTAGTTCAAATGAACGATGGATTTAAAGTGAGTAACGAATAAATTATTTTTGCCTACACATGAATTAAACGCTCTGCAGTGTTTAAAATATTGGGGCGATAATTTTTTATTGAAAGGTATAAAAGCAACATAAATAAGAAAGTTAATCTCATATTAAAATATCCCGTAGAGAAACTCAAATTTCCCGCACAAACCACGGGGGGTATTTCCAATATTGCCAACCAAAAATAAATAAAATCACTAATTACTTTCACTAGTCTATTTATATCTCACTTTCTAGTTACTCCCACATTATGCACATATACGTTCTAATTTTACTTGAGGTAAATTGGAATTGATACGAATTTCCCAACAATTTTCCAAGTGAGGAATTTTTTCCTGGGGCGTTAATATTTTCAGTGATGAAGGAAAAAATATTTGCGTTAGATCTTATTTAATAATGCAAATAAGATGAGTCAAGGATATTTTGAATTTTACACCTAATTTTATGATAGGAAGCGATGCAAAAAATGTCGAATCAAAAAAAGGAAATGTTATTATTAATTTACAATTTTGGTCTCGCCTTGACATGGCATATTTTGAAACATTATATGTTATATAAACACTTTAAAAATCAGATAGCTATCATTCTTATTTCATTATAGTTTGTCCTGATATTTCCAAGTACGAATAAAATTTGAAATAAAATATATTTGTCAAATAAACATCAAATCGGTCTTTCCATCACAGTATAATATATATTCATAGAATATCTAGCTTTATCTGATGGATTATTTATTGGGAACTTGAATTTCGAAATAAACTGGTTCAGGTTGTGAATAGTAAGCGAATTATCACGAAAAGCCACGATGTCTTTCTTTTTCTTTTAATTGTCAATTCTAACCTATACACAACATTTCAAAATACATATTTTCAAGGATTTAAAAAACTCGAGGACCAAGAGTTAGAAGAATTAAATGACTTTTAAATCCAGAACGTCGGCCATGTAGAGTGAGAGAACGAGTGAACTACTTTGAAAAATGGAATGACGAAGAATTAATAATGCAAAAGGATGCTCCTAATAAATACGTTATCAAAGATTTCATAATTCTGGGATGCTCTACGAAATACACTTTGTCTGTTTGTATACCTAACATCTTTCAATATTTGTTATAATTAAATGAAAATATAAGAAAAATTCTGATCTATGCTTCGTAGAAATGATCTAGATTTAGCTAGTTTTAAAAACAAATCCAAGTGAAATATTTATTTAGTATTATTCAACGTCCACCTGTACTTCGTCCTGACGTCAATAATTCAAATTCCGTGAAGTGGAAGTAAAACAGTGCGGTGGATGTTTGAACGGATGCGAAGGCTCAGCGGGAGATTTTACGGTTAATCGGCGCTCCCACCAACATCCAAACATCACAGAGCGGTTCCTAGAACGACATTTGATACCCACCCAGCCCAAAATCAGATAATTCCAAAACTGGGATTTTCGTTTTTATAATAATAAACTCCGTGGAAATACAAAGATGTAAGGTTTGTTTTCATGAGTTTATCCTGATGTCATCAATCGTAAATCGTAACCATGTAATTCAAATCGCCAAGGGGAAAATGGGGATTGATGACATCATCTTGTCGGGTGTAACCGTTGATTTCCGAAGTAAACAAATGTCAAAACTAGCAGTTTTATATACAAATATAACAATGGATAAAATATACAAAACGGGTTGTAGATTAAACTAACGTTATATTACTACCAATACACAATGATGCACAATTTGTCAACGCCAAATCACCTTCAAAAATGACATGAATGACATCTTTATTTTTTTTAAATATTCGACAATATCCATTACCGCGGTTACATTACTGTTTATAATTAATTTTTGTGGTTGGACACAGATAGCATACCATGAGTATTTTTTAACGTGAAACATGGCTTTGGACAAGCAAGTATACATTGCTGTCAATCAAATATCAAGTCCAAGTAACCATGGATAATAACACGTGCGATGAAATAGCGAATAGTCTCATCGAAGACATGTGTGTACGACAAAAATGCAAGGTAAAAGTTGAATAATTCTTGCAGTAGAAACTGAGGACTTGAAGATCACCTCAAGGAAACCGACTTTTACCTGAAATAATCAGATCACAATAAGAGTGAATTCACGGTACATTTTTTTAATTTCGGACCAGTGTCTTAGTAGAATGACAACTATAATGCAGAAATAGTTTTTTATGTACCAAATGCGCAGAACCATGTATTATATCGCACGGTTTGTAAGTATAACTTACATCTTATTTACAAGTATGGTGATTGCTTAAAAGGTATTATTTATTATATATCTCATTGCACAAGTGTTAATAACTACCTTTCCGTCGACATTAAGGATTTTGATGAACTACGTTATGAATTAATCAGATTCTAAACTAATGAAGTATATGAGTATACCTAACATACTTATAAAGTTACATAACCTTATTTTGTGGAAAATAATTTTATTTATCATATGTTACCCAATATTCTCTAGCGAAAATAAGTTATTTTAAGTAACCGAAACCACTAAGTACATCCTCGTCTAGACAGTAAAGAGTACCACTTGGGAACAAGCTTCAAAATGTGATTAAGTGAAATATTATTAGTATAATGTACTGTGCAAATAGCTTCATCTATATTTAAAGTATATTTAAAACGCAAAGGGTTTCTTATCAAGTTTCAATAGCCTCCACTTGACAGATTTCAATTACATATTTATTTTAAAGCTCTCTATTCATTAATGCAACATTGAAGATTTTCAAAATTAATAATGATATATTTACACCGAAAAGGGTATTCACCAGAAGTCACTTTCCAGGCTTTCCTACTGCTGGAGAGAATGCACTGGATGAACCGAAAAACTGTAGTTATAATTTGTATATTGTTTTGGGTATTTCCCTAGTACATAACATGATGGTAGCCTAATTTACCGTTTTTCAGCATCCATTCAATAGTATTATTACTATACGAGTTTTATAAGACAGTACATTGTTCCATGAGTTGTTTGGGGCACGAGGAGTGCTCCAAAATTTATATAATAATTATAAATTGTATTGAAAAACATTATAAAATATTTAAGGTTATCAATATAACATTTACCGTGGCACGCAGTACTTAGAAGTACCAATTTTACAACATAAAAATTGATCTCATCAAATACTACACGACCTATCTAAATTTCTCAAATAAACTTTTATTTTTAAGGACTCATTTTTTTGCTTTATTCTTTTTGCAAACTTCTTCGGATTCGGGATTTACCATGCGGTTTGCTTTCGTATTTATTGTTAAGCAAAAGAAATCGAACAAAATAAAAGTTACCGATAAATTCTGGAGGTCTTGTGATATTACTTATGATTAATCATAACCTGTAACCAAAAATAAATACCGTTGTGTACAAGTGGTTCGAAAACCACTATAAGCTGTAAGTCCCCTGTCCTGTAATTGGACTTCGGTCTGTTGGGCACTTTAAAATATATAAATAAATAAACTACTAGAAAAACGAAGACAAGATTTGAAATCCAGGTGAAGATTAATAATTTCTCACAAAATAAAAAAATCGTACAAAACAGAAGATATCGGTACATTGCGAAGGTCTTGTAAAATTACTTATGATTAATTATAACCTGAAACCAAAAATAAATACCGCTGAGACCGAGTTGTTCGGAAGCCACTATAAGCCACTATTTTCCTGTAATTGGAGTACGGTCTGTGGGACAGTGTAAAATAAACTAGAAGAACGAAGACATTATTTAAAATCCTGGTGGATATCAATAATTTTTTCACAAAATGGGTTCAATTTTGATAGAAAAACACATTTCGATATAAATCAGCGGTATATCCCCTATTGAGCTATCCTATCGTAAGAACGGTAGCATTTAGGCCCGCCAGATGTGCCGGCGTTGGCACCGTTCTCCAGGTTAATTTTACACCGTGTGAAGTCGCCGCCGGGTAAAAATACCCGCTCCTGCCGCGATAAGTGATTTACCGGCTACAGAACACGTCGTTAGCAGGAAACACAAGTGATTTACACCACTTTCAGTCCCATGTAGGCAACTCAGATTCACAATAAACGGAACCACCACCGAAACTGATACATTACGTTCCAGCTATTCTGTACTTACATTACTATTAGCGTTGCCAAGCATCTAATATGAAAAAGGATTGCTACTAGGGTTGTCAACTGTCTTATATGAAAAAGGAGAACATTTGACAACCAAAAAAGGTCAGGGTAGAGAAATGACAAACTATTCCTTAATCGTTAATAGTTAATTTACATTAATATCCCTGTGAAATAAATTTTAACAGTTTGTATCTCTCATTAGAAAATTTCTGAAATATGCTATTAACAACAAAAATATTTTAATAATAGTGTACAAAAAGATAATATTTTTTTTAATTTTAGGGAAAATCTTTTCCTTTATAAATGTTTCTGCTTGTCTTTAAACAATTAAAAAAAATCCTACAACCGGGTATAAAGTACGTTCTTTAAGTTCTCTTTTGAATTTGTAAAGAGTTAAAAAAAATGCTGAATGCAATAGTTATTTATATATCAAGTGTTGTCGATGTTCTTATAATAATTTTGAGTATTTTGTGGCGCGAGCTTGCGAGTGCTGCAGTAAAACGAATACGGGGAAAAGTTCACGTAAGAGGTTTGTACATTATTTTTTTGTACGATAAACAAAATCAGTAATTAGTTTTTATTTTTGTACAAACATTTTTATTTTATATACACATTGTTTTGTGGTTTTTTGTTCAGAATAACAACAAGTGCTGTCAATCTATCAACATGGCAACAGTTGTTGCCAACATTGTACATCAAATGCACTAAAACTATTTCTAAATTAAATTTCATTCAATAATCCACTACTTTCTTTTATTATTATTAGACAATAACTGCTGTAGACATAAGAATTTCCCGTACGCTAAGACGTTGGAAGTTAAGATTCCCGACGTTGCTTAGGTGACGCGAATCAACAGATTTTATTGTAAGAGTACAAAAAAGTTTACGTCCATGATGCAAAAGACTTTTGGGGCTTTGAAATCTTATTTCTTGGAGAAATGACTCTGAATAAATGAAACACAGATTATTACGAAAGTTCTCAACAAAAAAATTACATAATTCAATACAATGTCAGATTTTTAATAAACTTTCAGACAATTAATTACATTTGAATAAATTCGAATTAAATATGTGACTGTGGCCAATAAATAGATCCAAAATTACTGAAGAAATTAAAATATAGTTACGTGTAGTATTAAACAACAAATAAATAAAACATTTTTACAAATTAGGAAAGAAATAATAGAAATAAAATATAAAACAAAAAACAAACAAAATACATGATATAGGCTGCAGCAAATCTAACATTTAAATAAATAATTTAATTGCGTACATTTAAGAGATGTTAATAATAAAAATTGTTTTAAGTAATATTGTTTAAATTAAATTTTAATATTAAATTGATATTTATGAGTTTGTAAATGAAGAGAAAGATAAACAAAAAGCAGCACGAAATTTGGTTGAAATTGAATTTCTATAGCAAACAGACTTATCCGCAAAGTTCAAAGTACGTTATTTACTCAATGTAAGTACAGCCTTTCAATTTTGACATGATTGTGAGCATTAACAAGCAATCAATTAAAGTGTTATTAAAATAAATGGAGCATTAGTCAATAGAAAGTACGATCTCCAGTCATACACCATTAGAATATTTATAAAGTTAGAATGTAGCGTTGAGGAAACATTTGAGCTTTAATTATAGGAATAGAAGCACAGGGTCACCATTTCTGTGGTTTCTACCCATGGAACATTAGAACGTGAGGTTGCAAGTGATTGTATCTTAGGAAAGGTCGTGGACGGCAAAAATACCAACATCAGCAAGGAATGTGCAACGAAATTCATTTCAATACATATAACATTTCTCTTTAAACTTTTAAATACTGCACGTAATGATTAGAAGATTTTCTTGACTGATCGATGAATAGAATAGAACAATAATTTTTGGAATTTAATCAATATTTCTCAGGATTTATTTCTGCTCTGACCGGTTTCAACCTCACACGTGGGTTTTCCTCAAGGAGTGAAAGTCAAAAAATTCAAAAAACGAGCAAAGTGCCCTTTTGGCACTGCCGCATGTTATAAAAAATCTAATGTGAACACCACATGATTTCCTTGTCCCCTAAATTATACATATTTTTTGCTGGCCTTCATTACAACTTATTTCACTTGAAAGTGAGATATTTCTACAGCTGATCCTTCTTCAACTTCCATTCGTTTTATATCTTTGAACTTCCTTTCGAAATGGATCATTTTTTGTAAAATTTTATTAAAACAGTTGTCATTATTCCTTATTCCATTACACAAAATAATTTTTCCATTTCATAACCAGTAAAGAAATAAAAATTTTCATCATCTAACTACTACTACTACTAGTACTACTACTACTACTAATCAAAATGGATTCAGAACAGAAATTTTTCGCGATTTCAATTCTTCCTGTAGGTACTTCGTACAAGGAAGTGAAATAGTGTCAGCATGTAAAAAAAATCGAAAATTTTTATCTGTTCAATTTAGAACTTCAAATAAAATGTCACATTGATCACAGTCTAAACGTAATTAATTCTTTCTGGATATAAAAAAAAAGTTTCAATTTTAAACATTTATCTACCGTGTAGAAGTTGAGTTATGGTGTATATACAGTCCTCACACATAGCGACACACAAACATACTTCCACTACAAACATCATCGTAAACACACTAAAAGCGAATGAAATAGTAAGAAAATTAGTTTTTTCGAAATCGATACTAAAGTACACGATATTACTCCGCGAAATTAGCTAAAGTAGTAGCTAAAGTAAAACTTTACAGACTCTTATATCAAAATGTAACTTTACGGACTCATCTGTCAAACTGAATTAACCTATATTTTAAAAGTTTTATATTGCAATTTATTTTAACACTCTAAAATAAAAAACATATCAATCTATAATATTATTGGTGAATTTATTTATTATTTACCTTTGATAATAATTTATCTGCTTTCATGCAGACGTCTAAGCAGGTGTAAACATAAATCAAAATTATAAAGAAATATTTCACACTTTGACATTACGTTTGTTATCACAGCCATCCCCGTCTCAATAGCTAGCTGACGTTTTACAAACACATTGGCTGGTATTCTGAGCCCCTGACTAAAGTTCGCGACTAAGGACATGTAACTATAGTCGCCGACTATCTTATTTATTCGGTTGTCAATTCTTAGCCATGCTATTTATTTATATTTTTAATTTATAATTTAACGATTTCGGAAAAAATATAATCTATATTTAAGGATTAAGGTATTTTTTATTACTCACATGGTTTATTCCATATGCGTAATAAAAAATTATACTTTAGTCCCTTGATGTGGAAATATTTATTTTTCCAATTGTTTCTATGATTTTTTAACTGTAAAAATAATCCCTAGATAAAAACCAAATAGCTAAATAGGTTCTATAAGTTTTATAGTATAGAGTACAGTAATTCTTGTTGTTCATTGATAGAGACGGAATAAATGAAGTACTTGTTGACAAGTGAAATTTATTCTCTCATCAGAGTATCTCAGTGTGTTCTTAGACACTTTACATTCAAAATAATTGCATACAAACATACTAGAACTGTCATCTTGACAAATAGACTTACACCAGTTCTCTCTCTAGCAAACACGCCCATCCTTGTCTCTCTTGTGCTTGTGCATACATTACAATCGTAGACTCTTTGCCGCCGACAAATCCAAGCTAATCGTTTGATTCATAAAAGATGCGTTATTGGAATTTCAAAGTTTTATTCACGGGTATTCACTGGTGGTCGACTTTCGATTTTTTAAGGACGGCAAATATTAATTGTGTGTTTATGATATTAAATTTTAATGCTACGCAATTAATTTTTGTGTTATAATAATAAAATATATATTTTTATGTGGAGTGTTTAATTCAAAATATTAGCATATTTATTCTATTAATATTGTAAGACAAATTTTAACATGAACCACCTTTAACTTTTGAGTTACAAGTTGAGATAAAATGATGTTCAATCCATAAATTTCAGTACATATCATCAAAATTCATAAAATTTGAATAAAAATAATCGAAAATATAAAATTCCAATATTACTCTTTTTAACGTTTTCTGGGGATCAGAAATTTTAATTTTAAAATTGGCGTGATAATTTTCTTCAAAATAACTCTATACGTAGTATCCCTGTAAGCGTATTTTATAAGCTTTAAGGTGGTTTTCTTGAAATATTGTTAAAGTGATCATCAAAATGTCTACAAAGGTGATGTCTATATTTGAACTATGCAAATATTATAGCTTCTGTTCTACAGGCACGGATTAAAATTATAAGACAGGCCTGAATTCGCAAGTTTTCTTACTTTTTCCTTTTTTCAAGTATTTTTTTGTGATAAAAACAACAAATTTCCAACTTAACCAAAATAAAAACAACCTTTATATAGTGTTTTCCAAAAATGTGTTGATAAGGCATTTAAAATGGGAAAACAGTTTTTGGTAAATAAAATCTGTCCGGTTAATGACTACGTCACCATATTATTATTATTTTTTTATTTATGTAAATTTCATTGAATGCAATTAAAATAAAGTAATCTGTATTAAATAAGATTTGGAAGTACATGTAGTATTATCCTGTACAATATGATGACTTAGTTGTTAGTCGGACAGTTTTTATTTAGCAAAAACTGTTTTCCAATGTTAAATTACCATGACAACCCTTTTTTGAAACACACGGTATACATACAGACAAAAAAAATATTGTCTCTCCTAATTTTATATCTGACAACTGTTAAATTTTATTTCAACTTGAATAAAAATAGTAATCAAATAATAAATAAAACTAATACCTAGAAAATACGCACAAGACAAAGTGCAATGCGTATAAATACAGTATCTTAACAGTACTAATAACAAAAAATAAAACAAGCTAATTATACATTTAAACATTAATTTATAATTACCTACTGACGCAAATAGGTAAAACCGTTTGTACATACTACATAGTCTAATTTTAATGTATGTACCTGAAAAACAAATTATATTTCTTAGTAAAGAATGTAGATAACTTGTGAAATCACCTGAGATGTACGCAAGTTCTAATGTTCAGTTTCATTGATAAATATACAACACGTAAATTCTACGAAAGTTCTGTTATAACACGCAAAATTAAACAAATATAAGTTGGCCTACACAATTAATGAAAATCTTACCATACCCATAAGCGTATATTGTACAAAATGTTAAATCATAAAGATCAGAGACAAGAAGAAGAAAAACAAGAAAAAATACTACAAATGTCATTGGGGCAAGTGAAGAAGCATGTAATATATTATTAAATATTCCTTTAATATCAAAACCTGCTACTCCAATTTTTTTTTTCTAATTATTAATTATCCTGTCCAACCAATTCTGTATTGATAAACATAAAATTTAGTTTTGGCATTCTTCTTCCTTTATTCTTTGTAAAATATTCTATAATATCTTCATATGATTATAACTCTTAAAATATCATTAATGGTTCTCAGAATATGTATTAGATGATGATTTAGGCGTTGTTCGATTATAACAGTTCCCTGCTTTTTTTAATATTGTTAACTTTGAGAATGATCTTTCTGCGGTGTAATTTGTTATCAAGAAAACAAGATAAATTCTCAAGATGACTGCTACGTTTGGAAAAGGATCCTGCACTTTTTTTCTATTATTAAATTATACATAAATAGTTCTCGACTAAAGACACTATTATTTTCTTCTATTAAAAATTAAATCATTCCGTATTACATTATTAAAGTTACAAGTAAATAAATTTTGGTATTTTCCAGGTTGTCTCGTTCTTATTTTCCAGTAATATAAATTATTAACAAAATTGTTAATAATTTACATTAACAACTTGGTATGTTCTATTTAAAATAAGAAAATTGAGCCCTATATCTTAAAAACCACTGGTTTAACAAAAATTGTCTGGCTCATGTTAATAGTCTTGTAAAACTGATTTTTTTTTGCTAATTTAACCGACCTCGTAGCTCTTATAGTTTTCGTGATAGCAATAGTGGACAAAATAAAATGAATACCTGTTTATTAGTTTGAAGATTAGTACATAAATATTATAAAATATGAAGAACTTTATTATTACAAAAATATTGTATTTTAAAATTGTTAAATTATCTTTAAGGAGTTATTTACGTCAGTGTTTTGAATATAATTAAAATTGTATACTAAATTTATTTACAAACAAATAATATCTGCTGGGAAAACATCGTAATATATTAATGAAATGAGACTAGGAACAAATTATGAATGAATCAGAATACCAAACACAGTCGCTGATCAGTACGGTTCAAATGGCGCGATGACCTTTTCTTGTCAAACGAAAATAAAAACAGAAAAGTAACAACAGTTAACGCACTCAAATCGTAGCAGGCCATGCCCAAACAATTGATCTCGCCAGACAATTGCAGTTGAGAAATCGCGCTCGTTTGTTTCTGCTCTGGGGTGGGCTAAGATAATTAAAAGACGCCGAAATTTTTTGTCGGATGCGTCATGTATCATAGCACTCTTTGATGTTATGAATGATGGTTTTGGATTTTTTGTGTGACGTCACAAACCTGATTTTGGTAGTCGTTAAGTTTGATTGACAGAGGTTTTAAGAGACTAAATTTAAAAGTGATTTCATACTCAATTACTTGGACGGTTACTTAAAAGGTTTGCAAAAACTACATTTGCGTCAGAGCAACTGAAATTCATATTTTCAACCTACGAATTTCCGGTGGCGACAAAAGAAAAAATTGCCCCATCCAAAATTATTTTAACACTTAAATTTTAACCCACACTTTAACACAAAAGGCTAATCGAATTGGTGACAGCAATGTTTAATAATTCATATCATATTTTATAAAAGGATATGTTTAGTTAAGGCAATATAAAATAAAATAAAATTATTTTTTATAACACCAATTGAAACTTAAGGATTACTTATTTTTATTCCAATATCATCGTAAACTAATTACAGTCGCACCAATATTAATTAAATTTTAAGTTTCACTTAAATGGACAATAGTCTATTTACGATGTCTTATCTTGCAAATTGCTAGATAAGGTAATAATATTTCTTGATCAACAGTTTGTCTGGCAAAATTAAAAAGCTCTTGTGTAATTACAGTTAATAACATCTAAGGAGTAGTTTTTAACCAATCATGATGCAACACATAAAAATTTGACCAATGGGAACAGTATTACACTGATAAAATTCCGTTACCCCGATAAATTCCTGCTACCAAATAAATAAACAGTTGTTACTGTTTACAATTGTCAGTGTGACAGCTTTGCCTCAACCTACAACGTAGGTACGTTCAAAAAGTCAGGTCTCACCATCTCTTCTACGCAAGCACATAACTTACTTCTAACGTTACAAAAGTTCGATGATAAATCATTAATTATAGATAAATGTATATTTCACATGTAATTTCAATCACCCTCATTCCATTGTTTTGACGGAGGATAAAACAGGAGGTACTTTTTGCAAGTGTTAAAATGTTACCTGCATTATTTGTCGTTAAATTATTTCGCCTAGCATTTTTTTTTCTTCGGATAAATTTGGACTGCAATTTGACTCAAAAACTGTTTAAAAAATAAAATTACTTCACCTACGGTGTCGTTGAATGAAAATAGTTATCTTGTCAAATTACTAGGTACAAAGATTTCGTGATCAACAGAAATATATGTACCATATGTTACACATAGAGTGGATAATAATTCATGATATATCTACTGTGAGAACTGTGTTTGAATGCGGGCCTGGTTGACGCAGCACAACACCTGTGAGTTGTTTGAGCCCGCCGATGGCTAACGAGTTCAACACTAGTGCAACATTCCGCAAGCAACACGCACACGTACGCACCGGCAACGTACACGACCATACACGTTACTGGCGTACGTGAGCACGTCCATACAACCACTCCAACACCGTACATATACATCCACGCAACACACAAGCACATAACAGAATCTATGAGATTTCAACATGGTTAATTACTTTCAAAAATACCCAAACAAAATTTAGTTTATTTTATTTTATTTTAATGGGGTATGTGACAATATTTAGGTTATTCGATCGAATTTCGATATATAAATCATAAAATATAAAAACTAACCACTATAGTTTCTCGTTATAATAATAAAAACTTTTGTTTTTTTTTTTAATATAGATATTAGTAATTAAATGTTTTGGAGAAGAGTTATGTGACGTCAGCGTGACAGGATTGTGAAAAGACAGGTAGATAGTCTCTTTCGCTCCCAATCTACATATATCTGTCTTCTTTCACGGTTCTACTATGCTGACGTTACAATATCCCTTCCCTAAATTTTTAATATGTATATTCTTATAAACTACGAAAATGAATCGATTTTTAAAAAATGAGGATATTTGTTGTCTAGTATCAAATACGTATGTAAAAATCAATATTTGGTCACATATGCAACAGAACAAGAGACGTACACCTTGTACTTGTAGTGTATTTCGAGCCATTTGGATACAGCGGTATTATATTTTTACTTCTCGCCATTCAGTAGGAGAGATATTGGAATCATGTTAAAAATCGGATAAGCACATTTTGAAGTTCCAAAAACACTATTTTAATACTTTTACGATGATGTCTGTCCATGTGTGTGGATAGATGGATGGATAAGTCGTAATGATTACTCAAATACTAGTCGATAAATAAAATTGAAATTTTGGATTAAATATTCTGCCACCCTAGAATAGAACTAATTAGATTTTGGTACTAATCGTGCAACTGGAAGTGGTGTTTTCATAAAGATCTGAAATGTTTTTCTGAAATATCTTATTTAATTATGAATATATGAGAATTTTTGTACATAATAATTTAATATTATGTCATTAGCTAAAATTTTACAGTTCAAAATTTGTTTCTACAATTATTTATTTTTATTCTATTAATGATTCGGTAAATTTGTTACAATTGCGGTTAATCTGTTTACCTATGAAAACAAATGTTTTATATATAACATCGCCTTACTTAGCGAGTTTTGTAGACCAAAGAAAAGGGTGAAATTGGTGTTTAGAAAGAAAATACATTTAGTTTTCAAATTGAAAATCAGATAACCACAAGTACAAGTAAAATAGTATAAATGCCATACGCTCCAGTTGAGTTTAGAGTACTTGTATTATTGAATAAGTGAGGAAATGTTATCCGCTCTACTAAAGGTGTAAAAAGAGTGATAAAACGTGCACGGCGCACATATATTCGCCAATATAGCGAATATTTCATTCCGAAGTAGTATAAACTAGATTTAAATTCTCCAACCGAGTGTTTCCATTTTAGGGGTCAAGTAAAGCGGAAGTTACACATAACGAGGTTATCGGATACAAAAAATAAATTGCTTTCTTTATCTTGAAATTACGCGTAGTAAATTTTCCATTCTGAACTCTGCACTTTCGGTTTCTTAACACTGCAAGAGTGGTTACTGCAGTCACCACAGACAACTTGACGTCCGTGCCGTACAGGGCCGCATTCTACTAATTTTATCTGCGTCTTTACGTTCATTCACAAATTAAATTTAGTTTTAGTTTTATGTTTTCTCGTTTTCTGTTTTTGTTTTAAAAATTTAAGCCATTCAGAAATCAATATTTAGGTACGGTTTTAGTTTTACTACAGAAGATTGCAAACTACAAACTTATGTTTTACGTTTTATATTTGACAAGACTTTTAATTTTGTTTTCAATGCACACTTGACAGAAATGAATTTCTCAAAAAGTGTAAGAGCTTAAAAAAATTACCGCTATTATTCCTCGTAAAAAAGTGTCTGTAGAATTTGCAAATTTGAAAATTCAAAACGTATATTGACTAAAGTACATGGTATTATTAAGAGTAAAATTGGTATTTTGTGTGGCGAGCGTGGAAGTTTGCAATTTCATGCGAGGCACATAAAGACACTTTTATTCTGAATGATACATTCTGTTTCTTCTTCAAACGTACATATTTTAAAAAATAAATTTAAGAGATTTTAAATATAGCAGATAATATATTACAACAGACGCCAGTCACAAAAAAATCACTTGTAATCACGATTTTTGATGATATCCTGTGTTATCGATCTCTTTACATTTGTTTGTCATACTAGGTAACCTTACTAACTAAAGACCTCAACTAAAACATTATTTGCGAATACTGATCTAAAATGCTATAAAAGGTAAAGCATAAAACTAACACCAATTTTGCTTACAAATGAGCCTTAAAAGAGAAACTACAATACTCCTTTTTTAGCGTTTAAAGTTATATTTATGCATAAAAAAATGTTTAGTGAAAATTCTATGTCTATATCTATCTTTCACTTTACTTAATCTATAAATGTAATCATTTGTGTTATGAATATGCAACGCAATGTAACCTTATACTTCCTTTCAACAATAAATATCTTTTCAACACCTGTTGATTTATATTCATAGCGCAACAAATTGTTATAATTTACATCCCACACATTATTTAAATATCTAACATACATCAAAACAATTTAACATATGTATAACACTAATAAACATAACGACCTTTCAAGGAAAGCGTTCTAATTATCTGCATTATCAATCAAATTCTTGAAATTTGTGTATCAAAACAAAATAAAGTTGTTACTTTACCTTTGCAACCAAGGTAACGCCATGGAAACAAGGAAGAACATCAAGTTCATATGTAATTGGCGCCCACAACACTAATTAGTATATTGGTGATATTGACACGAAATCAAACGATAGTAAATTAATAATATTGTTATATGTTCCACGTTTCATTAACACTGATTAAAATATCATTAATCACAACTAAATCACAGACGAAACGACTCTTGTTTTACCGGGAACTGACAACTGTTTGTTGATACACGTGCTGCCGTGTTGCGGGATATAATGTATTATATTTGGAGGGAAATTCAATTAATGATGTATAAATATATCACACTCATTGCTAGGTGTTCCAGACATGCTTTATAATAAATATCGTGAATGATGTATTTACACTTCATTAGTGACGGCTCGACATTAAGTGATATATTATTAAAATATATGTAAAAATCAAATAACAAAATTTCTTATTACAATGTTATGCTTGATATGAGCTGCAAAAACTGCAGCTCTTGCAGCTCACAAGCAGGTATCTGGCGCAATTCATGCTTATTTCTTATTTAGTAAAATTGATTATCATACAACATGGGTATTTTCAAATTAAAATTTATCTGAAATTAATTTTGAATTTAACTTTTAAATACATGTTTCAAAATTTAAGTACATAGTTATTTAATTACATAAAAATTAATTTTCCCAACTTATCAGGAATATTTGGTAGTTAAACAGCAATAGAATTTTGGGTGAAAGCCGCGATAAATTATATAAAAGACAATTTAAAAAAGACATATTTAAGAAACAACTAGATTTGTGTTTGTAACGAGAAGAATGTTTTTTTTTTTTGTTTTCCGTGTTTGCAGTTTGCGGTCGATCATAGTGAACAAATATGAACTGAAACTAGGGTAAGAGATTTGTTGCATTTGACTGATAAAATAAAAAAATCCCGAAAATTTATTGTCACAAAACTACAATGAAAAATTAATAGATAAGTTTGCCGAAAACTATAATGAAAATTGAATTTCTTTGATTAACATTTTATTTCTTTATTGTTTGATTCAGCATAATTACAAATATGTAGCACGAGCCGCCACTGTACTCTAGAAAAAAAATTGTCAAGCTGGCGTGAAGAGTGCACCACATAGATTATTTCGTATGGGAAATAAATAGTAAAAAAATTTATTTAACAAATGACAAACTCGGGTTATTATTTAAATTTAGTTATTACACGCATACGCATTTAATATTTTAGGAATCAAATTAGGCTATTTACATTTAATTAAGTATTTAAGGCACAATAAAGATTAGTTCCTCCACAGATATCTATTTTATCTGTTTTTTATCACAGTCGGGCGAGGTCCGACAGCCACTTGTTTCGCAGCCTTCTCAAAGCGAGCAGATCATCTCAGACCACCTAGTTCTGCAACAGGTGTCTGTGAGTTGCTGGTGGTCGGTAGCCCCTCACCCCTTCAAGGGGCAGTAACACAGTGGCGTACTAGTCCTATTTCACTTTTTAACCACAATCAAATTTAATTACATTTAAATTATAGCTAACACATTTAATGGTTAAAGATACATTTTAATCTAATTTTTACGTCAACAATCAATTGGACAACATTTAACTGTAAGACTTTGTATAATTTTACTGTGTAAGCGGTAACCTGCATAGAAAAACAGTTAAATGAATGTGAAAAGTGTGCCATAAAAAGACAGTTTCTCTATTTCAAATATGTAGACGTAAAAGTACTCAAATAAAAATAAAAAACATTAAAAATGAGAAATAATAAAAAAAATAGTAATTAATCAAAAATAAATAACAGTGTCTTAGAGGTTCGGAAATGCTGATAATCATCTACAAATATTGCCAATACTACCAAATTAGTGGTTATCTTTGGAACTAAATAATATACATATACTTAATTACTTTAAGAATTGGGACTGGAATTAGTTTGACATTTCAGGGGTATAACTAATCCGGGTTAGTGACTAATCCATTTTATGAATCTGGGTGATAATTTTACAAACAAGATAGAATTTTGAAAATTAAGGCAATTTGAAAATGTTTACAAGAACACCTAAAACACTTGTTACTATTTTCTAGATATATCTATTGATACTTTCTTATAATTAGGAACGCTTTTAAAAAAGCTTTTTTATTTGTAAAAATGTCGCTGTTGTGCTAATAAAAAATACATATAGTATATGCAACTATACAATTTTTTCTATAATATTCATTTAATAATAATAACTTTATTATTTTCTATTTGATAATTGACATTGATATTATCTAAAAAGGAAAATGTTCATGTTTAAGGTCATTTGCGAAGAAGGGAATCCCTTAGTAAATTTTAACATGCAAGACAAGAAATTGCAGTAAATTGATGAATTAAAAGTTATGAAGGACAAGATGTACATAAATTTCTTGTCTTGTTTTTCAAGACAAACCAAGAATTAACAACACAAGAAAAGAATCCTTATTTTGTGAAACATTGGTCTGTAGTTATATTTGTACGACTTTTAGCCAATAAAAACTTATGGTTTTTAATGATCAATGACAAAATATCGTACGAGAAATAAAAGACCAGTTACCGGAAGAATGTAACTTTAATTACTATAAACTGTACGCCCATTTTTTTACTAATTTGCTAAGTAGAAATATATTCTGTTCAACTCTTTTTTAATGCGTAATTGTGGCTAGTGAATAGAATTTAGAGTATTTGGGGTTGAGCCCCCATGTGAAACGGTATCCCCCCGCCACTGGATTATGCAGAGCCGGCGGCATGTCCACTTATCCCCTTGTTACGGCAACCAAGGTGTGCCCACCCAAGTATCATCACATCACCGGCTACAAACACAACTAGCACTAGCAGCGCCACTGATGAAGACATAACCTCTCTAACCAGTCTGTGGCCAGCCGCCATTGATGGCCCCGGCCTGCCAAATAAAACAACACACGCCCGTGATGCGCCGCTGTTTCATTACCAGATCAGCCTGCCTTTGATTTTTGCAGAGCTGTGACGTATAAAATGGACTTGATTATATGGTTAAGCTGTTTGATCATGGCGGCACATGACGCAGGCACTTGTTTCGATGCGATCGTGTTTCAGTGCTTTCTTTGCAACAGGAATATCTCCTTTCTTACACAACCTTTAATCAGGTGATTTTAACTGGAGCATCTGTAACTGCCTTGTAATTTCCCCAAAAAATCAACACCACAAATAATTGCATTAAATTACCAACTCATGAACGGTCATATCATTTACTTTAATATAAAAGATGTTCATTTTAAGTGATATAAGAGATGCAGACTTAGTTAAATTAACAAACTGTATCAAGAGACTATTTTAATGAACTATACAATTTTTTTTTCGACCAGTGGTTTTCAAAATATGGGACTCAACTTTTTTACTTTTATGACTACATATATTTCTTATCAAGTAATTCTGAATTCTGTGATAAAATCATTCTATATCCTTAGTTAACTTTTTTATTGAAAATTTTCTGCTAAGTAACGACAACTCGGGTCAAAAATTATTCTTAAATTGCTTCAGGTTCTCTGTCGTGATTTAAACGTCATTTTTAAAACTCGTCTGTCTATAATTTTAACATTCGTTTGTCTGTTCCTACGCAACAGCTATTCGTAAATTTTGCCGATATATTCGTGGCTGTCATTATATTACTTATGAGAAAATCAGCTAAAGCTTTTTGTATACCATTTAGGTTTTTAATCTTCATGCATTACGTATTCTAAGAAAAAAAAGCCGAGATTTTTCATTTGATACCAAAAAAGTCGGAAAAAAGTGTTATTCCAAATTAATATCAATTTAGCATATAGTAATATTTCCTAATTTACTCAAAATTATTGCTGTTTTAAGAACAATTCAATAATTTAATTTACGCAACTAGTGTGCAAAGTAAGTTTTTTAGTTGAGTGCTATTTAAAATTATAGCACAAGATAAAAATAAGTTTGTTAAACACGTATTGCATACATCATTTTCCCTAAACCAAAATAATAATAAAAATTAATTTAAAAGTAAATAAAACCATTGATAAATGTTCCACCAGTGCGGGAAAACTGTTTATGGTTGCTTAGCAACAGCTACTTTTCACTTGTTTGCGCGCAAAAGTACTAGGGCTTGAAAAGTTACTTTACAAACTCTAAAGAGTGATTAAAATATGTATTTTATACCCGGTAGAAGGAAAAATTATATTGTTTTTTTTTAATTACACTCCAAATTCAAATCTTGTAAACCTTTTTACAACAAACCACAATGCTTGACGTAATAAGTATAGAAGACTGATTGGCTTGAGAAACGAAATGTGCAAGTAATCTGGTAGATGATATATTTATAAAATTAGTAGCATGTGAGTGTTTTGTGTATTCTACAACGAATACCGCAGATTTCTCCTGGGATAGAGGTCAGTTAATCGCATTTCTTGTTAAGAATTTACGGCAAATATTGGATTCGCTTCAGCAGAGTCGATTTCTGTCAATATTGACTCATTGAATCAAGGCAAGACAGGGCGAGACAATACACCAATGAAGGTTCCATTTTCCTCGATCACTTCGCAAGGAAATTAGCTATAAACAAAATTAGCCTTACATTGTATTATGCCGTACCCCAAGTGCTTTACAAAAACGTTTTCTGTACCGTATAAAATCATAGATACAACATGCAATACCGTCAGTTATTATTGAGTAAAAAAAATATTTGGAAGCATCTAGTAGAATGATCAACCAAATATCCAATTATCGGAGAGTAATAATTTTTAATATAAGCTTCATGAAGAAAATTTGTCCTGACAAAAGCTAAATAAACAATTCTTTTGACAATGGTCAGCAAGATCGCCAGATCTATCACCGGTAGATTTCTTTTTGTGGGGTTATTTGAAGTCTAAAGTTTATGCCACGCTGACGGAATCTTTAGATTTACGGCAACGTATCGTATGACGACACTTTGAGAAAAATCTCTATTATTGTATGGAAGTTGGTGGTAGTCATTTTTAACACCTAATAAACTGATACTTGAGTTTCTGTCATTTGTTTAAGTCTACTTGATTGCAATTTTGAACACCTGATAAAATTTGTTTTAAACGATATTTCCCCGGATCTAATGATTGGATTTGAAAAATAAAAAGTCCTCTCGAACAGTGGCATGTTTAACACCCTTTTCCACTTAAAATTTTTGAGGTGCAGTCCACCGCCATTTTAAGGTTGAAGTTATGCCATTGGTATTAATCCATTCAGGTGTCCCCCTTTATACTAAAATTGACGTGTTCGAGCGTTTTTTGCAAAATTGATGTTAAGTGGCCAAAAAGTGCGCTGATAATTTTCACTGGGCCACCCTGTATAATTAATTTAATTTAATTAATTTAATTAAGTTTGTACACTATTTTATTCACAATCTTAAATTAATAATCTCATATGAACAATCGAATGTTTTGGTTTGGTGTTCATCATCTGTCACATGAACTGTCAGTTTGATTTCTAACTTTAAATATTGATTTGATTGAAATTGGAAAGTGTGGAGTATAGCTGGGGTTGGAAAATGTCGCCTTCCCAACCCCAGCTATATTCACACTATACTTCCCAACCTCTTGCAAATGAGGTTAACTATAACTAACTAACCAACTTTTTAAAAGTTAGCAATCATCATATTATTAACCGTGAATGTACTGATTTTGAATGAAAATATTACATTTTATATTTAATATATATCGTACTACAGACGTGCTGTTGCAACAATTATGATCTTATCTGACGTAGAATTTAATTTTGAACAACTTTGTACTCGTGTAGTTTTGCTCTAAATTTATCAGGAGAGAGAGTATCCGCAATTATTTGAAATCCCATATTAAAATCCTATGTTCCGCATTTCGTTACACACCTGTATATATTGTTAAGCATAGTTGATAAAAATTTGAATGATTATCAGTTGAGATCGATTTCGGAAGTGGATTAGAAATTCAAAGTCGGCGCGTAACCTTGCTGAGTTAAACTTGAGCCGATCAGTCATTTTGAGTGACAAATCTGAGTCAATGTCTTTCCCACGGACGGTTCAATGAAACCTGAGGTTTAGAATCTGCTGGACATCGACAATGTAACAAGTTATCTATAAATGGACGGCCTTCAAGTATTTTTAGTTGACCGATTAATCTTATAGTTATTTTTAGAGTTATATGCAAGGCCGGCAGATTTTTGCTGATTGCTTTTTGTTGTAAACAATGGCATGAGTGCGAATTACTTATTGTTTATTACTCATTTGTTTCGGCTGGATCATTTATAGTTTTCCTTATGTGAAATTACGAGTATGTATTCAGTAGCTCCATTGAGTAACTAAACTATTCATAATTAAGTACTTACTGGTAGCTCTTAGGAAATATACATTACATTTCAAAAGTAATAAAATAATTAATATCTTGGATATAAATTAAATAATGTACTTTCTTTTTTTACGGAGTGCAATACCCATAAATTCTTAGTGAAAACTCTCAACAAATTAATCAAATATTTCCCGAAAACGGTTACTGTAAAGCACTCACCTCGTCAGCTAAAGTGCTATGTTTATTGGAATCAAATCATCACATTAATATGACAATTATTTAAAATAATCCTGATTATTCCAAACACGTAATTTTCACCCAATCAGAATGCTTCATTTGATAACCGCAGGTAGTTTTTCAATGAAGAAATCATATGGTTATATTTTGTTGATTACACAAATTTTATGTTTGAACTGTTGTCATTCGAGAAATAATCAAGTAAATATAATTCGAGCTAAGAATTTAATCGGTAAAATTTACTCATAATTCCTGCGAAATAACGACAACTCGGGTCAAAAATGACTCTTAAACCACTCCAGCTTCGTTGTCGTGATCTAAATGTGATTTTGACACTCGTTTGTCTATTACTAGACAATAACTATTCGAAAATTTTTCGAAATATTGTATTACTTTTGATTAAATATATTCTTAAAAAATTGAGATATAGAATCAAAAATAGGTATAAACCTAAAAAAATCGAAACATCTAATAAAGGTTTTTAAAATATAATATTCCGTATTTATACGACCAGCATTACATCTCAGTATTGCTGGAATTATCTCTTTACAGTTCTTATAATATAGAAAATTTTTTTTCAATTTCAGTAATTGTGCTATTATAATTATTATTTTTTATATTATGTTTGACTTTTGAAATTGAGTTAAGTTAGATTGATAATTTATTTTTGAAACATAACCTCTTTAAAAAGTTTTTTTACATAAAAAGACTGGTAGTTGTTGATTAGCAATGAACTTGGAATTGATTCAATTAGTCATTCTTGTAATCACCTGACAGTCATCATCAGCTAGAAAAGCATTCATGTAATCAACCATATTGCTATAGATAGTGTAATTAGTGATTAACAAGTGACAACTCACTGACAATTTCTTGACGAGCATTTGATTCAAAAATCACACCCTTATACATACGTGTTTTATCTTATTTTAATCAAGTTGATTTCTTTGTGAAATTTGATCGAGTGTATTTATTTACACAATACAATCGCGTTAACGTGAACACTCGAATATGTGATTACTCGGTAGTTTGAAGAAGATATTTCATAATGATAATAATAATAAAAGAAAAACTTTACGAAAAAGTTAAAAAAAAATCTGAAAGTAACAAAGTACTATTATAACCTTTATATAAAAAAATGGTACAATAAAACCGAAAGACAGATGAAGAACACGAATAAAAACCAGGATTGCCCTGATTTACATTATTTGATTTAATGATTTATCATCATCATTGATTTTTATCATAGATAAAGAAAAATACAAATTATAATAAAAATTTAATTATTTGCTACAAAACTATTAATAATAACGAATATATGTTCTGTATACAATAATATCTTAAACTTATCTTATCACTTTAACTGTCATATAACAGAAGAAAAATATAAGTAGTTAAATGTATAAGTAAAAGTAAAAAACTGCCAAAAATGGAAGCAGCCTTATTAGTATATGGTTTCTTCAACAAAGTAATATTATGTCTTGTAATCAGTTCGAAGGTTGATAGTATGAACAAGCCTGGATTTATTCTGTTCTTACTAAAACGTTCGTACTCATCTAGCAATGCAATTCAGCACTATATTCACACATGATCTATATGGTTTCTTCAACATCGTAATATTATGTCTTGTAATCAGTTCGAAGATTGATAGTATGAACAAACCTGTATTTATTCAGTCCATACTAAAACGTTTGTACTCATCAAGCAATGCAATTTAACAGTTAGTTTATATATTCTCCATCCTTCCAGATGCCATCCAGCTCATCTCTGTCCCCATGCTCGTTGCGGTGGCTGCCCCTGGTGGTGGCGGCGCTCGCGTTCCTGCTCGTGGGGCCCCCGGCGCCGACGCCGTCCGCCGCGTCCGTGCTGCCCGCGCCGCCGCACCACCTCACCAAGAGGAGCTTCTTCGACATCCAGTGCAAGGGCGTCTACGACAAGAGCATCTTCGCCAGGCTGGACCGCATCTGCGAGGACTGCTACAACCTGTTCCGGGAGCCGCAGCTGCATTCACTGTGCAGGTAGGGATGGGATGGTGGAATTGGAATGTGAGATAGTGTGGATGTGGATGGTACTTGTTAGGAAATAGGGGTGGTAATGTGATTGGTGACAACCATTTCATCAATATAATGTACTGTCTAGTGCTAATGATATACTCTTCTTTTAATAATTTCTGCACGAATATCAATTTGATGCAATGTGACCACGATTACTATCTCTTCGGTTTCGTCACCGAAAGTACAGTTTTTAATGAAAACATCGAACTCCGGTGCAATTTGGTATTTATAGTTGTTATGAATTATAGAATTCCACTCCAGTTTTTTATTTTGATTATTTTGTTCTTAATTTGTCAAATACTAGGCTGTATTATTGTACTGATTTTATGTACTTTTATTGCTATTTAAACTTTTCAATCCTATACTCGTTATGTCAAAAAGATTTATCTTCTTTTGAAATGTACTTAGATGTACATAAGTATATATTTATTAATTCATTTCCTATTTTCAAGTTTACTTTACTTCCAAAACACAAAATAAGCTAAATATTTTTTTATATTGTCATCGAACGAAATACTCATGTTTAACTATTTCATTTTTTCCCTAAATCGTGTTTCATTTTTCCTCAATTTTTAAGTTAACACTAAAAAAACTAATTATCGAAATTATTCATAAAATATATAAAGTTGGTTCTTGGTGGAACTTATTTTACAAATACCTAATAGAATAAAAATAAAACAAATTCTTGTTTTTTCACAAGTTTTTTTCACTAACAACGTCGTTTCAACTTTTCAGTCATCAGACTTTTTATTCAGTGAATAAAATTTGTGGAAAATCAATTTTTTTTTTATTCTTTTATTATTATTAATTATTGAAAATGTGCTCTGTGTAAAAGTAATATAAAATTGAAAGTACAATATATTTCGTATTTAGTAATTTCTTATAAAGTTGTTCAACTAAATGTGAAATATAAATCTCATATTTCTAAACCACTTTCAAAAAAACTTCATGGTTAGCACAAAATTTACAGAGAAGTATATCATATTTACATATATTCTTCGTTAAACTACGAATTAATAGAATTTTCAGTTTTGCCATAAACTAACAAAGGAATGTTTCATTTTACTTTAGACCACTAGACTTTTTATTAAATTTTTATTCAACATTATAAAAATAAAATATAAAAAGACGTTCTTACTCAACTTGTATGAATGAAGATGTTGGTTGGTAGTATGATTAGCAACTAGCAAATGATTATCTCTTGATTAGCACGTCTTTCGATAAGTCATAGTCTTATAATCACCAGCTAGTACAGTGCTAGTAAATTAATCATGCTACCATTCTTTCTTTTTATAAGAATGTGTGATATTTTTAAAAATTAAGATATTTTGTCTACTTGCTCTCGGATGTTAAGCTATGTGTATCTTTAGGAAAGACTGCTTTACGACAGCTTACTTCAAGGGCTGTCTGGAGGCGCTGCAACTCACGGACGAAATGGAACAAATCCAAACCTGGATAAAGCAACTACATGGGGCTGAACCAGGGATTTAGGTAGCACACTCCCCTTTTAGGTTTTATTTAACCTTTACTAATTTAATTTATTTGCTTTTAGTTTTTACTAATTTTATTAACAGTTTTTTAACACCCTTCCTATTTACATTATTTTTAAGTTGGTAACCGATAATATTTACCAAAATTTAAATAAACTCCAAATCAAAATCGAAAGTATTTTTACACTTTAACAATGCTTTTAACATCATAAACTTTTGGAACTTACACTTTTGAATCCGGATCACTTTTTTTTCATTCCATTTGACTGGATCAGTTTACCTCTACGAATGTACTGATCGTAAGTAATTCACTCGCCGAGGTAGATCAGAAAAATCACTTCAGTTTGTCACGTGGTTTTGCTATATACCAACATTACTTATGTTAAATTACAATTTTTTTTATGTAGAAATTAACAACCATCATTAATAATGTTTTGAAATTACCATCCGAAATGATGAGACCGGAAAAAACCAGGTGTAATTTAACTTATACAAAATAATAATGAAATTAAAAATACAACTGCGTTATAAGCTACCGTAATTTAATTTATACACAATAATAATAATAATAATAAGAAAATATAAATTGTTGCTTTATAGGTTAAAGTATTCAAAGTATTATATTTGCATTGATTAAGTGAATTGATCTAACTGATCTGACTCTCAAAAGGAATACAACTATTTTTTAAATAGTGAATAATCAAGTTTTTTATAAATTCAATCTGTTACTGACCCTGTTTATTTTGTTTTTTTTTTAAGAATTTTTTGTTTTTTGACAATTTTTATTGTTATTTTTACGCACATATTCTGGGGATTTATATTTTTAACCAGATTTTTCAGCAAACAAATGTTTTCAGAAGATTTTTTCAGGATAACATTTTTAACAACTGTATTTTCTACTAATGAACTTTTTGTAGTTTTTGCTCTTTTAACAGCTTTGTGAATGATATTAACCGAATGCAAAAACGACCAAGTAAAAATGAAATGTTTTTTACGATTTTTAACAGTTTTTATTTCATGTTTGCTTGGTTGTAGATTGTAGCTCGTAATAAGTTACTAATGGTGTGTTTTTTTCCGTGTAGGTCGCAATGTTTTTCCACGCAGTATTTTAAGGGCTGCTTGGAATCGCTCCTGCTAACAGAGGAGGAAGAGAAGATCTACCAGATGGTGGAGTACCTCGGGAAGAGATCAAACATGTGAACATCGCGCCTTCAGCCCGTTTCCTGATATTCTAGTCCATATATTATTAAACCTTTGGTGTATTTTATCAACAAGGAGAGTTGTTATATGGTATACGAAGATAAACATTCATTTGATGATCTATTTAATGTCAGACACAGATATCTAACCTAACTTGAAATCTGGAAATAGAGTAGATAGAATTCGACGGCTGGTAACCGCATAATAAAACATTTCCACTTTTCAAGTTACTTATGCAAACATTGGGTAAACAAATAAAATTTGTCGTTGCCATAACAACAAATAAACTCTTATTTTTTTTGTTTTTGTTACCGAAAATTTTAGCAAAATTTGCAATTCATGTCAGATTATTTTGTAATACTCATATTTGTTAATTTAATTTTAATATATACATAATGATATTATTTAATAAGATATTATTTAACTTATTTACGTTAGTTAATTGTTTTAATTTAAGTATTATTAATTGTAGTATACCACTATAATATGTGCAATCTCAAAAACAGACCGTAGCAACAATTCTGTTGAATTAGATTAATTTTAATTTCGTATTATTTATTTTAAGTACTTTTTGGTTCCGTACAAAAACTTTAAGTTGTACATATAATGTTAATTTTTCATTTTTGCACTTAAACCAAATTTTAGAGAAATTAATTTATTAATTATTTATAGTAAATGATGACAAATATTCTACTGTGGCTGGTAGGATATTTCTCCATCACTTCTTTAGTAAATACCCAAGTTTTCAAAACAACCTGGGGCTTTAGCAATTTGCTAAATGTCTCTAAGTACATTCCAATGTCAGTATTCTACAGTGTATTGAGAAAGAAGGAAAATAGTGTGTGTATAAAAATTTTTGTACATAATTCTGTAAATATAGCTTACTGAAATTATCAGTTGTCAGCATAATATGTATATTGTGAGTCACATTAAATTCAATCTCTCAAATTACCGGATATTCTCTAACTATTGTATTTCTTCAACTGGCCTTATGTATTTAGAAAAAAGAGAATGGCAAAGAATTATACAATGTATCGACAAAGATCTGAAGCATTTCTCATTAAAGTATATTTTACAAATTCATATCGTTTCATTTTCTACCTACACATCGAATTTTAAACAAAACCTTACATACCCTTTTCTTGTTCAACATTCTACTTTGAAAATTCACAACGCACTACACAAATAAATATAAACTTATACACTTTTCTCCTAATTTTACACACAAAAATTAATAAAAACTACAAAACAGTCAACAAGCGCGCACAATCCTAACGAAGTTTTTCCATAGACTACTCTGATCTTATATTCTTTTTACATACAATTAAATATTATTGATTATGTACGTAAAACAATATAAATTAAATTAATTTATTAACAACAGTTAATATACAAAATTATTCGCTAATATTAAGTATTGTGTAATAAAGTTTTAATATTATTATAAATTAAAATGACAAAGCTATTTGAATCAGTTGTGAATTGAATTTCGAAGTGTGTGGATGTACATAGTTCAGTACATATTTCATTAAACTCCAAAAAAATATTACAAAATACAGCTTAGTAAAAATGTATAAGTTAGTATCATTTTGTTTCATTTCAATTTTCATTAACTCTAAGCATAGTTTACAATCGAACTTGACTTATTAGAAATACGTTTTGACTCATATAACAATTATTTAGAGATTGTCATTTCGTACAGAATAAGTTTTTATTACTTTTCAGGCTAAAGTTATTTAATGTTGTACTCACCAACCACTTGTTGCTTCTACGAAGGTAAATGACCTCAAATAAAGTTGGCAGACAGTGAATATGTGCGTAAAACAGGGATGTATTGCTGGTTGATTTCTTTAAAAGAAAGAATTTTTAATCTGTAAGTATATGTATATTTATATTCATATATATTTGAAACAAAATATTAAAAATATCATGATTTTGAATGCATTTGTTTTCACATTATATTTTTAAATGTAATACAAACAATATAAAAAAATGTCAACACAAACAAAATAAAAACAAATTAAGATTACAGTATCATTTATAATTCCTAAATTTCTACTTCCCGAACATCACCAATGTAATGAAAGTAGGTATGTTATTAAATTTCTGATAAGACTTTTATCAAATATACACAGTATTACACAATATAATGCTGTAAATTTATGTAGGACTTTAAACTTGAAATTTCTTACCGTTATCAGTAAAAAATTTATAAATATCTTCTTATTTTTATACATAAACAGAAATTGCGCTTAAATAAATTTTATTTTAATTGTCATGTTTAAATACACTATATAATTGTTGTTTTACAATAAAACTTAGTTTTCAAACACTTTTATAAAGATAAATAAACAGAGAACTTTGTAAACACAACAAATGTCAAAATGCAATTCATATGAATAACAGAGAAACCTTGTACCATCTATTGATAATAAAATGTACTGTGTGTAATGAAATCAGCCGGTACTTTAATTCGTGGAATGATTTAAGTTGACAAAAGATAGACCATTGATTCAACTTAACCCTTCCAATTTAATTTCATCAAGTTTTTTTAAATAGATTTTGTTCTAAATTTGGTAAATTTATTCAAAAGACGATATTTGTTGTGAATTATTTCATAAAGTAGAATGGGACCTGACATCTGGCAATAATATTTCAAATTATCGTTGATGTAATATCCATATTTTGAAAATAAATGAAAAGGAGCTTCAAGTAAATCCTTATTAATATTTTATTCTGAACACTTTTGCTCAAAAAAAAGGTTAGTTCGGAAGATAGCTCACAAAAAGTGATCTAGGCAATATTAGATAGTCGTTTAGATTCCTTACCAATATAATTTAATTCTACGCGTCTGGTTACAAATATGATCAAAATTGGGTGATTTAAGGATTATAAATAGAGGTGTTGCAAATTTTCTAAATATAAAAAATTAAAAATGAGAAGATCTGAAAAAAAATCCAAACACCCTTTAAAATTTCATTTTCAAAAAATTTCTTCAAACACATTTAATTGTAAAAGTTAGAATTCAGTCAAAAATTAATAACTTTGTCAATTGTTTTTGGGACATAGTTTAGGATCTGACATCTATTGTCAATATCGGAAATTATTGTCAATATTAAAAAAATAAAAATTAATCATATCTCGAAAACACGAACACTAATAAAAAAAATGCTGTAAGTAAAATCCCTTAAAAATTTAATTCTGAATATATTTTCTTTTACATATTTTTCTTCAAAATGTTTAGTTGCGGAAACAGTACACAAAAATCGATCGCAATCAAATCTTGTACATTTTAATAACTATGAAAAAAATTTAATTTAATTTAATACACTGAAATAAATATTGATAGCCTTTCTTGGTGTCTCATAAATCTATAATGATAGACGATTTCCTTGACTGATTAATGGATTAAATAATTTCTGGAATTTAGTTAATATTTGGAAGGCTCCGATCAGTTTCGACCTCACATGAGTCTTTTTCAGGGAATGAATATGAAAAAAAATCTTCCAAATATTGACTGAATTCTAAAAATTATTGTTTTATGCTAGAAATGTATAAATTGGTTTATCGTATTAAAACAAGTTATAAATATTTTGATTGATTTATTAGAGTTATCATTCATCGCATAAACTCTTATAGTTGAAACAATAAATATATTTCAGATATAAATAAATAATAAATATCTAATCACAGTCATTCTCTATACAAAATAGTAACAATACTAAACTATATTTACAATGGTAACCAAGAGTAACCAACAAGCGATTTGTGTTGATTCAACCTACGTCTAGAAATAAAAGTGGTCCTCTAAATCTAAATTAAAATCACAAAGCGAATTAGTTGGCCTTGGCGCCTAGAATTTCCCTCTTCACGTTAAACCAATCGACTACTTGTTGAGAGTAAGCTTTCTTCTCTACCAAAGCTTTAGCCGCGGCTTGGAACTTTTCTTCATTCTTCCTCAAATACATCATAGCGTCTCGCTCCAGCACGTCTATCTTCTCTTGTCTGATTTCCGTCATTACTAGCATTTCCGTGAGGTAGGGATTGAATCTGAAGTAGGTGTTTGGTGGCAGAAGGTCGTTCATTGTCATATGCACAGCTGGAAATAATAAATTGTTTCAATTAGCTATTATAAACTTGTAATTATTAATAGATATTTATGCAACTATTGTGTAAAGTAACTGTTTTTTAGTCGAATGTTGTTTAACGCATGAGATCTTGTAAAAAATAGGCGACTTTCTGCACTTGTTGCCACAATGTACTATTATGCACATTTGTTTATGCATTTTTCGTCATATTAGATTGTTATATCGTTCAACAAATGACAATCGTTAAGCTATCAAAATACATCTCGCTGTTAAAAATACTACATTGTGCAACTAATGCAGAAAGTCGCATATTTCGCATAAGATGTGAAAATATCGGCAAGGGACGAAATAGAGTGCTAGAATTAATCTAAGTGGCAAATAGGTGATTCTATTCATAACAATCCGGGATGTGTTATTGAGAGGTTAATAGTTGTCATTTATTGAACGTTATTTATGCCATAATAAAATAATCTGACGAAAAATGCATAAATAAATGACCTCAGCTATTTTTTAAATAAATTCATTTTATCAAACAAAATAAATGGCAAAATGCGTGCACCAAACTAATTTTGATAACACGACCAAAAAGGAAACTTAATTATTTATTGTTTATTTGAAGACAAAATTGGAAGACAATTTAGATAATAGGAGATAAAAAAGTCGCATCCTGTTTTTAACACAATAAAAAGAAAAATGCGTTTACCGTATTTTATTTATCAATAATTCGAGCGACATTAATTATTTTGTAATAGTAGATAATATGTGGGAAAATCGAGTTTGGCAAGACGAAAAACAGCTTCATTATTTATTAAATGTTATTGATTGTTATTTATTATAAAAAAAGTTAGTAGATAGTTCATTATTTATTGAGTGTAATGATTGTAATTAACTTCTAGACAAAAGTTTGTTAAAGTTAAATTGAGAAAAAAAGTTTGGGATTCATTATTTAGAGTTTGTGTTGGATAATAAATATTTCATGGCACTTTGACTTACATTCGGTATCTGTAGCACTGTCTAAAATCTTCAAGAACTTATTCTTCCAAGAAGAACTGTTTCCTTTGTCAACGGGATCCATACTGTGTAGAGTTCTTCCAGTTCCGAAAGAAACAACACATTGGATTGGTCTGTTTGGCCAGAGTTGTCTGGCTTCGTGAATGGCTACTGCTGTCGGATTATTAACCATTATACCTCCATCCTAAGAAAATAAAAACGTTAAAAAACATTCAAACATTAAAAATATTATAAATAATACCTGGTGAAGTAATTCGCCAAGTTTAAATTCCTCAAAAAATGTAGGAGCAGCAGACGAAGCTCGAACGGCTTCCCAAACTTTATGCTTAGAACTTCCCATGTACTGACTTCTGACTCTGTAGGGAAGGTCATAATTTCTAAAAACGTAGATGTTTGCTCGAGATTGATTTACAACGGCGGATACTGCAGCAACTTTTGGCGTATTCTTCTTTCGTGCTGTCTTGATCAAATATTCTGATTCACCGTAAAAATCTCGCAAGATCTTTTCCCAAATTTTTGTATCGTAGTACGCATGCGACCAGACTAGATTACTAGTGCCCCAAAATGCGTTTTGGTTGAAAACTTTCAAGCTAAGTTCTTTGTAGTAGGTTTCAAGTTCGTATAAGGTTTTTTGAGTTGCTCCTATAAAAAAACATATTTATAATGTTTAGTTTTCTAATTTAAAAAATAAATGCAATTGTTTATTTTTAAAATGTTGACAGTCAGATTTTTGCCCTTTCTGTTTTGTTTCATTAGGACTTTGAACTAATATTGGGAAATGTTCAATTCATTCTTGAACTTTGTACAATGCATTTCAAATTTTCTTCAGGCATTTGAAAATTATACTGTTTCGAATCAGTTCAGTTTTCATGAACCGCAAAGAAAATATGTACCGCAAATTTGATTTTCCAAACCGATAGTTATTGTGGTTCAAGTCTCCAAAAATAAATAATGTGATAATTGCTTATTTTTAAAATTTTGACATTCAAAATATTGTCACTTCTGTTTTGAATATAGTTCTTAAATTTTGTACAACGCAGTTCAAATTTTCTACAAAGTATTAAAAAAAAGTACTATTACGTTTTATTTCAAAATAGAAAGTTAAACCGAAACAATACTGCTTAATTTTTTGAATCACAAATATAAACTGAACTAAAAATATTACGATATAAAATTGTGATCCGAATATGAATTGAAGAAAGCGAAACGGTTTGAGCTTTTTATAGTTAATGAACGTTATATGTTTACATATTTATAAATTTTATGTAGTTAACAATTAATTTTTATCACCGTGAACGAAAATGAACCAAAAATGTTACGATTTGAAAATTTTAAATCGAAGCGAATGTTTCAATGTCAATTGTTTGAACACATCAAATATATTCAAGTATTTATTAATTTTTTGGAGTTCCTGTTTTAAAACTTTATTAATCAGAATTTTGGGATAAAAAAAAATTGAAAAAACAAATACTAATTTCTTACCGATTCCACAAGCGATGATAGCTCCTGTACTGACTCCGCAAATAATATCAAACATTTCATGAGTTCGTATTCCAGTTAACTCCTCAAGTTTTCTCAACATGCAGATCACAAGAAGTCCTCGAATTCCTCCTCCATCAATAGACAAAATTCTAACTCCTCTTCCAGGAATTGGGTCCAAATATCCCAGAACAGCTAACGCTTCTCTGATCGCTCCTACAACTTCAGGATTGTCTCCATATTCTCGAATTCTCAACAATAATTTAATTGCTCCCTCTTTGCAGGCGTGATGTTTAGCTTCTGGGTATTGTTGAACATGGGCGATTAAATCTTCAATTCTTTTTAGTTTAGAAACATCGCTTTCTGCGGAGTTTATCATCGATATCACATGATGTGTGCGGGACATAATGCTACTTTTTGATATAGGTGCTTCTGATTTCCATTGGGGAATTAATTTTATAGGTGAAGCCTCACTCATTCCTATTTTAAATTTTAATCCATTCAAAACATTTGGGAGTAAAGATGAATCTTTCTTGAGAGGTGTTTTTGGATCAGAGTCGTCTGGTTTTCCCGCAGGTACAGCGGGAGCGTCTGTATTACTTTTGGTAACTTCTTCTTTGGTAACTGTTGCTTCGAAATTTCTTATAACATTACTGCCGTACACAGTTGGTTGTATCTTTTGCAGAACTGAAGCTAATTCTTTGTTAAACAGCTGTTGAAAGTTTTTGTCGGTAGAATATTTGTTGTAATATTCTTTCAGCTGATTCAAAATCTTCCACTGTGTTAAAGACATCACTTTTGTTGTCATTTTAGGAGCTTCAGCTGTGCCTGAACTTTCTGAATGGAAGTGCCTGAAAACAAATACTTTGTTGTTTATTTTAAACCCGGAATTATGTTTTCGCAAAGTACTTTAAATAAAAATTCGCTTAAGGTCTAAATAAACTTGGCACTTCTTTCAGAGCTTACAGTCTCAGGCTGTCTGCTATTGTGCAAGGACATCAGATAAATTTAGAGATGATAGCTCGGTTAAAAGTTCTCGAAAGAATGCAATTAATTATTTCAAATCATTACTTGTAAATTTATTTTAAAATTGTTTATTAACTAAAATGAAACATAGCTACAAATTCTTTGTTAATATTAACAAATAACGACATCAACGACATATTTTGGGTTATTTTCTGTCACTTTGATTTTCGTCGTACCAAAATAAAACATTTTCCGAGAAAATCCCTGAAGGAAAAGTGGTAAATTTGAAATAATCAATTGTAACTACTTCTGGAATGTGAGTCATACGAGTATTATGAAACAATTGATTAGTGGAAGCCATAAATAAATTATATTACCTTGCAGAAATGCAAATTCTCCTACAATGTTTAATACTTTTACTAAACGACATTGTTAAGCACTAAAAGTCTTTCACTTTATTCACTTTGTTATGATATTATCACACAATAATACTAATTATAATTTAATTCGCACATTAATTTAAAATTAATAATTAAAAGTTCACTTGTTGTAGTTCACTATCTGCTTTCTTTGTTAAACTAAGTCTTGTTTTGAAGTTCTGCGATATTTAAGCGTTCCCATTGTTGACAACGGACACGCTAAACAAACACGGTGAAATGATTCGATATGACGACAGCGGTTGGCTTGGCAAAAAGCCACAGCGCTCGTACGATTATGACTCCGCCTTCAGTATCACCTCATGTTTATCCATCCGCATTACTTTTACTTTATTTTCACGAAAAACTATTTTAACACTGATGTCACATATCTCGGAAAATTGATGATAATATTTAGAAATCAGAAAATCTAATAAGATCAAGAATCAAGTCCGAAAAGCAGTTTTTAAAAATTGTTACTAGTTTCAACACAAAATCTCATTTTTAAAGAATGTTCAATCAGTGAAAATAAATACATTTGCGTTAATATCTGCTAATTAAATACGTATATTGTTCTAGAAAGAGCTATTTAAAATTATAATTTCCTGAAAGTTATTTTTGTTATCTTAATTTTCTGCTCCAAAGTTTATAAATATTTGTACTTGATAATTTTTGAGCGATATTTTGCTAAATTATTGAGAAACATATATGTGATAATAAATACAATATGTCAGCTTTCAAAAATGTTCTAAAATTGTACAATCGTAAGTCGCAATGATGCTTATGTTAACATAAGTCATTAAATATCGACAATGACGAAATAAATTGTTAACATTGTATTGTGACGTACATATAAAGATATAAAAAAAGGAGTAAACAAGTTCTATAAATAAAACAAAGTAAATAAGTAAACAAGTACTATGTATGGTATATGAAATCGTGATGTTTTAAAGATATATATGCAGACCAGGATTTTGGATTCATTTTATCTATATACTACATAAAAATAACCACTGTGGTTCACTCCTCGCGCCAGCTATAGAGTACCCTTTACGGTATAAATATCTCATTACCGATGTCTGTGTAAAGCAGATCTACAGAATGCCCTCAGTTTTAAACGGCATAACTTCAACAATAAATTAAACACTTAAAAATAAGGGGACAAGTTTATTTGAGAAAATGACCGGAAATGTTTAATTCCAGAGATTTTCACGTTTTTTTTTTATTAGAGCAGAGCTACTTTAAAAATCAATTTCATAACGATGAAGTATAATCTTATTAAAATGAGATATATTACTAAAAATTAATAGGTTACTACATTACTTCAATACCAAATTTAGTTTACTTTTATTAACAAACGTAATGCCTCGTTTTTACAAAAATACTGAACATGCTGATGTGGTATGGTAGATACCTACGGTTCGTTAAGAATATTTGCGACTATTCCCTAACAGAATTTTAGTATTTTATCATTTCTTAATAAGATAATATTTGATATGTCGTTATGAAATTTACTGTTTAAGTAGTTCTGTTTCAATACGAAAAACGTGAATATTTGTGGAAATTTATGCCCTTTAAAACATTTGTACAGATATATTTAAATAAAGTCAAGTAGGTTTGTTAAAAACTAATTGTGGTCAATAAACGATAAAAAATATCTAAAGATATCAAAAAAAATTGGGTTTAATTTAAATGACATGTCGGTTCATAATATTTACCAAATTTCTATTTATTTACATTCGTCAGAAATAATCGAATAACAGTAATTTTGTTTAAGTCAAGGTTAATATGAAAAACAAAACAGATGTAGGAAATAGGCGTGTGTCGTGACGTAGTACAAAAACAACTGACTACTGCAGTGGAGGGGTTACACGTGCCATAATTCTCGTAAACCTATTTGCGAATTAAAGAAAGCAAAACATGTTTTGAACACACGTGTATAGAATGTTTACGTTGTTTTTGCCATTTACCCCACTAAATTATGCAATTATTATTTGTACCTAGGCGAAATTAAGGAAAAACAAACTTTAAGAAAAACAACATTTATTTTAATAAGAAAAAATATAAACAATTATAATTCATACTTTCTTCGTAATAAATCGATGTCTTCTTCAGATACTTCCTTGGAGCTTTCACAGTACTCGAATAATTTTTTCAAAGCTGAAAATAATTCATATGAAGACGTATTTAAAAATATGTAATGCGTCATACCTGATTTATCTTTCGAAGACATAAACATAGTAAGAGCTGAAAATCTTTTTACATTCGACAAATAAACGAGATATTCAAAAACTGGTAACTTGTTTTCCGTAAAATATTCGTTTAAAATGAAAATAATGTCGCTTAAAGCGTCACTTTCTAAAGAATCTTTGAAAATATTTGGAATTTCTTTTGGATTTATTTGTTTTAGATACAAAAATTTAGATTTATTATTATTTTTCATAGATTTCCAATTGGTATAAAATTGCACAGATGATTTTGGAATTGGGAAATGAATAATTTCTGTATCTTTCTCATATGTTTTAATTTCTTCAATTATTTGTTGCTTGGTTTTCTCTGGTAGTTTTTCATTTTTAACTTGATTTTCTAAATTGTTTAATATTTCATCCACATCTATTTGTTTGGTTTGAGCTAGAATTTTTGCTAAGGCGTTAGAATCATCGTAATCAATATCTAAATTAGAAGTTATTGGTGGTTTTTCTTCTTGAATTTCTAGACTTGTTTTGTTTGTAGATATCTGAACATCGCTGGAATTTGTTTCTAGTATTTCAATTCTTCTCAGAGGTTTCTTTGATCTCTGATGCGGTAGTTTTTGTGCGGGAAGGATTATTTCAGATGAAGGCCGTTCAGGCCATGGAATATGTTTACGGAATACTGGTTTCGTTTCTACATTAGATGTTTTTATTTCTTTAATTTTATTGTCTTCTATTATTTCATTTTGCTTTGATGTTGGTTTAGTTTGTTCAACTACTTTTTTATCTTTTACTACTTCTTTTACTGGTGTAACTTTTTTAACTGTTATTGGTGATAAATTTTCCTAAAATATAAGAAAATAAATAGTATTTTGATTGAAGATTTCTATTTGAATCAAACAAATAAACTGAAATGCAAACAAAAATTGAACTGTAAATATTGTGGTTAAACTCTCTAATTTGGACCATTTTACATTAAAAATATTATCGATGTTTTTTATTTCATTTTTTTTAACATGTTACTAAAATAAATTTGTTTTCGTAATCAAAGTTAAAGATATTTTACAAAAGATAGTTATATTTTGAATGAACACCGATAAAACAATTTTTAATCTTATCAAACCATATGAAATATATTTTTTTAATATCTTGCACTAATATTTTGAGTCAAAAATAAAATATAAACTAGATTGCTAATTATAAAAAATCGAACTAGAAACTTGAACGAAACTTTTTATTTTAAATTTATGAACTGGAACGAAAGATGCAATCGAACAAAAACCGAACCAAACCTAGATCGTTAATAATATTATTTTAATCCGAATTTAACAGTTAAAGAGTATAAAGAAACAAAAATCAGGGCTGAAACGTTTAATTTTTAAAATGGCGAATTGAAACGAAACATCGAATCGAATATAAACCGAATCAAATCTAAATCATTATTTCTTGCTATCAAAATCTCAGATTACACACAGTATGTAGATAAATTTATTAACGAATTTAATAATTAAGAAAATATAAAGAAGCTTGAATTTCTCATAATAATCAACATGATTAAAATCTTTATTACCGAATTTAGTAGTTAAAAAATATAATAAATAAGAAATCGTACAAAACTTTTTTATTTTAAAATTTCGAACAAGTAAAAAAAAATGATCGAACATGAGACGATAGTGGTATTCTTTTTGCCAGTTGTATCTGATCAGATCAGTTAGTTCAGTTCAGATAGATCAGTTTATTTATTCAGTGCAAATGGAATGTCATTTTGAATTATTATTTTACATTGTATAAGTTAAAATATACTTGATTTTGTGTTGTTTATCATCTTCGGTGGTAATTCTATCTCATAAGTTATGTTGGGTTTAGGATCATAAATTTTTAATTTCTTTTCAAATATTAAGCCAGTCTGATATGACTTAATTTCGTCGTAAATTCAGAAAAAGATGTTTAAGTGTCGTACAAAATAGGAAACTAAATTCATTATTCTTATTTGAGAACAAGAAATTAGAAATTTTTCTATTTTGTTGTACTTAAACTGCGCGAAAACGATGCGCATTACATTTTTAAATAATACTTTATCATTTTGTCCTGAATTTAGGACGAGATTAAGTCTAGTGACAGTCTGGCTTTAAAAACATCTAAATCACGTGACAATGTGAATGAATCAATTAAATAGTATTATTTTAAACAGCTTTACACCGAATTTTAATAAAAACCATTTAAAAATAAAATAAAAAATTGCGAACTGGAATAAAAGAGAATTTAAACAAAACCGAATCTCTGATTATAAATTATTCAAAACAGTTTTTGTCGTATATGATATTGAAAAATATAATTAAGGGGTAAAAAATAAATTCGAACAAAAATCGAATCAGAACCGTTTTTCCTACGCTTCGAATTCTACCGATTTTAATAATTGAAAAAATGTAAGTAATTGTAACTTACCTTTGAAGTGCTTGGTTTTGGAGATATGGACCTTTTCTATAACAAATTATTTTAATTTTAATTATACTTTAATTGTACTTTAACTTACTGGTTTAACAATTCCAAGTTTCTTTTCCAACTTCTCCAATTGTAACTTCGATTCTTTGTTGTGCGGCTCTATTTCTAGAACTTTTTCTAAATCTTGAGCTGCGTCTTTATACTGTTTTAAATTTTCTCTTGCCGCTGCTCTTCTTTGTAGCGCTTTTACATATGTTGGGTCTAATTGTAAAGCTGAAGTACAATCAGCTTCTGCACTGTGATAGCTGCAAAGATAAATCAATTAAAATATATAAATACAAAATGAAGAAAACTTACTCTTCTTTTTTTAAAAAACATAAGGCACGATTAGCAAAATAAATAGGGTCTTTTGAGTAACACCCTATGGAATGAGTATAACATGCTATGGCTTCATCCCATTTTTTATTTTTTACAAACTGATTTCCCTACAGAAATAAAAAAATAGTATCTTTGTTTATTTACAAATTAAAACTTACTCTTTCTTTTTCGTAATTTGCTTCGTCTCTTAATCGAGTTTTATATTCTTCAGATGGTTCTTCCTCTTCTTCAGGTTCATTTTCCTCTTCATCTTTTTGGTCTAGTTTATTACATTCTGCTTCCTATTAAATTTTATTGATAAAACTTGCGGTAACCATAAAAACAAATAACTTACCACATCAAATTTATCCCATGCAGCATAATCATAAGATTTTATCTTTTGAGGCTTTTCTTGCGGTTCTTTTTTCTTTTTACTGCTTTTAATATCCTCAACTCTTCTAGCTTTATTCTTTTTAAGAGGAATCTGAATTTTGTGAATTAGAGGTTACGTACACAAATGATAGTGCAGATTCTTACCTCTGGTTCGCCACTTCCATTACATATTTCTGATTCTTTTCTTTTCATATCTTCTTCCCATTTCTCTAAATCATTTAAATATGACCTTAGGTCTTCAGAATTATCACGAACTTGCTTTTGAAGTAAAATCGTTTTATCCATTGTTATGTCAAATTTAAGTTTGTTGACCAGTTTGGTAAACTTACGCAACAAAAAAACATGATAAAATATACATTTTTAGAGTTGTAGTTAATATATTTTTATTCTTAATGTTTTTATATTACTTGATTAACTTAATTTATTTTGAAAAAATAAACTATTTTAAGTATTTATGAGTTACATAAAGTGATTTTAAACAATAGCAATGTTTATCATGTTGGTATTTCTTATTAGAATCTAACCTAAAGATTGTTTACACCAATGTCATCCAAAAGTCAAAATGAATAAAAATGAATTTTATTATCCCAATATGAGTGAAAGTTTTGTAGATTGCGATGTGTAAGTTCGTCTATGTAATGATTATCGTATATTCCTATCATTAAATCATGAATTTTAGTGAAATAAAAACCGAAAACAGTCCTTCAGAATCTCTCCTATTTCCCTTAACAAGTGTGTCCTACGAACAATATAGTTTAGGTTTTGACTTTAAAGATATAAAAACTCGAAATGCAGATAAAACAATAAAAAACGAAACTGCAACACAAAGAAAACAACGAGAAGAAAATCGAGAAAGAATGAGAAAATTTCGACTGAACCTCTCTGAAGTTGAAAAGCAAATCAGACGAGAACAAAACGCGCAACACATGCGAGAATTTCGCAAAAATCTTCCCGAATTCGAAAAACAGATTCGTAGACAGAAAGCAGCAGAATATATGAGAGAATTTCGAAGGAATTTGTCAGAAATAGAAAGGCAAGTTAGACGAAAAATAGATACAGAAAGAATGAGAAAATTTAGAAGTAATTTATCCGAAGTTGAGAAAGAAATTAGAAGACAAAAAGCTAAAGATAGAATGCGTAGACAAAGAGAAGAAATACGAATGAGAAATCTAGCTGCAATAAGCGAAACTAATTTTGCCGTCGAAGATAACTTTACCGTTTAGTGCAATAACTTGTGTTCAGTTTTCAAAGTAGATTATTTTAAAGTGATATTTTCCTGTGTAGATTAATTTATTCTATTTATGTTCAAAGAATATGTATATATTAAAAAAAGTTTTATTCCAATATTTATACTACAAATAAGATAAAAATAGAATTATAATACGTTTAGCAAAATAAAAACCTTACGTACTAATCTAATTGATTAATTCTTATGTTAGTTTTACCCATAACAACAATCACGCCATCATCTTGCAGATCTTTCAGTGCGTCTTCAAACATTTCGCGTGTAATCATCTGAAAACACAAAGTATTACGTATTTAATTTACTGTTTTTAATAAAATTCTTACCAATTGTGAGTTATCTTTCAATTCAGTGAACAACTTCTGGTAGTTGTACGTTGGAACTTTTCCTTTACTCTTAATAAGACCGCGCAATGCTTGGCCAATTTCAACTCTACGTTTTCTAGCGGCTGCACTCAGTCCAGTTGTTAGAATACTAACATCAATTCTTCCGGACAATGGATCAGTTGCGGATTGTTTTAAAGCTTCTCTGTGGAGCCTAAAATAGACATTTGTAATTTGTAAAACGAGGACTAGTAGTGAAAATCGGAGAAAAATAAATTAAAGTTCTAAATTTTTGAAACTTCATAAAGTATTTTTGCTGTAAACAAATTAAATACAACAATAACATTTTTTTTAATTTCGTACTGTTTTATATCAAACGTGGATATTTGATAAATAATTTCTTTAACTGAAAGGAATATAATTTTCATATTTCTGTTGAAAATAAGTTATTTCCAATCATAGTTGGAATTAGAATTTTGTAAAGAAAGTAAAATTGAATTTACTACAAGCCTGGTGACTGGAATATTTAAAAAATAACTTTGTGTCGAAAATTTTGATTTTAAAATTTAATATATTTCAACAGATCGCGATTAATTTATTTTAAGTTTTCAAACAAAATTAAATTATGTTTTAGTTCCTGAGATATTTGGCATTAAAATTGCAACAGAAAATGGAAAGTATTGCAGAAAAAAGTTTCTATTTTCTTATTTTTCACGTCATAGTTTCAAAGAACTTACATATATACGGAGAAAGCTTTTATTCATGTAACTTGTTCTATCGAACCGAATGGTAAAGTTGTTGAGATTGTATCTGTATTTATTTTTGTACTGTACTCAAAAAGTACAACTTTGAGAACAAATATCTCAAACAGAAAAATACGTAATTCAATTGTGATGAAAACTTCTTTAATTTATTATCTTATTCGACCGGTTTCTATTATCTTATTCGACCGGTTTCGGACCAATTTAGATCATTATCAGGAGGTTATAAAGAAATTATAATAATTCATTTTATAAATAAGAATATAAGAAATATTTAGCACATTAAAGAAATTGAAGATTCACTCAAAAATGAAAAAATCATGCGCATGTAGGAAAACTAAAGTTATTTTATAAAATGACTGCATCCCAATATCATTTTATTATCCTGTAAGTTAATTCTGTCTGAAAATTTGAAATTAGTGAATAAAGATGTATTGAAATATAATAAATATGTATTTTTGAAATATTTCAGGTGTGTCAATTCAATATTCTCTTAAAAAATTAAAATGTTTCTTAAAAAATTGCAATTGAGTTATTGCAATTTTGATGTATTTTTGCTAGCAATTTTAAATTTTAAAACTGTTTGCCGGGAAATAATTAATTTTAACGGAATATCAAGTAAACAAGTAATGCTTTGGAATAGGTAATCAATTTTTCTATTTCGTAAATAGTATTAATTTGATCTTACCTCCAAGCTTCTTCGACATCGGAAACTTCCACCAGTGCGCTAAACCTAATTTTAGCGTGAGCTTCGGCCAACCGAATCAAAGATTCCAATTGTCTTGGATAGGCAGAAATCTGTCCACGACCCGAACCAACTTTTCTCATGTCCACATAGACTTGAATTAATCTTTGAGAGGCTTCGTCTGTCAATTTAGGGTGAATATGTTCTTTCGCATATGCAATATAATCTCTCAATATCGCCATATCCTACAAAATACAATTTAAAAAACAAAATCAAAGTTACAATAAACAATATTTACCATAACTTCGTCTTCTTCGGCGTCTTGAGTTCTGTAATAAAGTGAAACTAAATGCCGAGCCAATTTACGGTCGAAAATCTCATTTTGCGGGTCGAGGATTAAAAAGATTAAATCAAATCTGAAAATAAAATAAAAAAAAATTATTTTGTACAAATTGAAAATGAAGGAAAAATACCTGGACATTAAAGTGTGCGGTAACTGAACATTTTCAATAATAGTTTTATTTTTGTTCCATTGAGATTCGGATGGATTTGCGGCAGCCAAAATTGATGTTCTGGCATTTAATTGACAAATAATTCCAGCTTTAGCAATACTTAAAGTTTGCTGTTCCATTACCTATAAAATCAAAATTTTATAATAAATTAGTGGCACTTTAGTCTAATCTACTTAAATCACAAATTTATTTATTTAAGCGACAAAATATTTAATTATTTAACAGTAAAATTGTAAATTAGCAGCTTTTGATTTCCAATTAAAGCACAGCGACATATAGTCTTAAATTTTATTTTAAATACACTAAAAAAAAAAATATATATATAATAATAAAAATATATCACATAGTTATTGAAACTAAGTAGTGTGCAGAACTAATAAATTTTATTAAGAGATATGAACTATGAAAATGTATGATTTAAACTATTTTAATAAATAATTAAATAATACAAACACTTGCTCAAATATGTAATACGAGTTGAATTTTTCACCTAATTATATTAGGAATTTTAAAAAGTTTATGTAATTAATAATAAATAAAAACAAAATATGGAAATCAAGGACTAAAATCAAACCATTATGAAACAGATTAATTTTCATATTTCACAAACAGAAAATGAACATGTAATTATTTTATAATTTTGAAATACTTTACGTTTTGAAAATTTTTAGAGTGATGTCTGTCGGTCTGTCTATTACGATGTATGTGTAACATGTACAGCAAATTTGGTTGAATGTATTTTAAAAGAAGTTGTAGCACTGGTATTGTTTTTCCATTTTTTTGCAAATATTTCGTTAGATATATATTTTGAAAAAAATAATTGAAGAAAATTACTTATAATATTCAACAACTTTTATTTGAAAAAAAAAAAGGAATACTTAATTTTACCGATAGATGAAAATGAGACCGAAACCGGTAGGAGCTGTAATAAATCTTTACAAAAATAATTTTAATTTCATCGATTAACCAACTCGAGTCAAGAAACTTATATCTCTATTATTTCTATTGTACAGATGATTTTTTTAAATGTTTTAATGAAGCAATAAAAATTGTTACACGATTTGATCAAATAATTAAAGTCTTACCTCATGCAGGACGCTTCTGGTAGAATCATTCATTTTATCAAATTCATCAATGCAGCAAATACCATTATCGGCAAGAACCAACGCACCACTAAAACAATTTTTATTAGCACATCAAATTTTATTCTTCTCACATAACATACGTTTGCAAAACCATTTGTCTGGTCTCTGGATCTTTAGTGACATACGCCGTCAAACCTACAGCCGATGATCCTTTTCCTGAAGTATATTGACTTCTGGGAACCAAGTTGTAAACGTACTGTAAAAGTTGAGATTTACTAGTTCCCGGATCACCGCATAATAGAATATTAATCTCAGCCCTGAAATTAGAGCGTCCTGAAGTAGTAAAAGTTTTTTTAGTTCCTCCGAAAAGCTGCAGTAGAATTCCTTTTTTAATATCATCATTTTCGTAAATAGACGGCGCAATTGCATGAGACAATCTATCGTAAATATCTTCTTTCTTGGACAAAGCTTGTAGTACTTCAATTCGTTCTGGAGTGAATCTGTGATCTTTTCCTTCTTCTAGTTCGTAGAGACGTTTGCTGTCGATTTTTCTGAAGTGAACTACATCGATATGTGTTTTGTACACAGATTTAATGTTGCGCATTCTTGGATTTACTTGCATTGGAATCGCGCGGTAGATTCCAGTAATTGTTACACGATCACCGGGTTGGACTGTGTCAACCAAATCGTTGTGAGCGAATAATAAAATTGTGTGAGGTGTCTGACCAGCAGGCATATCATCTAACAGAAAATATTAAAATAAGTTCATGAAAATATAACGACGAGAGTCAAATGGAAGTCTTAAAAGTGTCCTAAAAATATACCGAACGGAACTTTGTATAAAAAACTGGCAGAAATATTATTCTTGAGATTGCTAAATAACACATTATAGCAATAATTAAAAACAGGGTTTCATTGATATAAATCACATTGTTATTTTTTAAATTAATAATTTAAATCACTTCTTTTGCAATTATTATTTAACATCCCAGGTTTACGAAAATTGAGGAAAAATCGTGTGGGTAGTATTAACCATGTAGCAATACTTTTAAAAACTACAAAATCTGGTTAACTTCTTTGGTAAAACGACTTTACTGATGTACTATTTTGAATTTATAACAGAAAATTTGATATGTGATTTTTTTCCTAATTACTTTGAAATGTGATACAGTAAAATTCGGTTATAATGACATCGAATGGATCCTAAAAAATCCTCCGCTATAACCCAATGAAAGTAAAATAATGTTAGCCTTTTTTAAAAAAATCCGATTTAACTAAAAAAAAAACTTAAAAAAATTGGGATTTTTATGTAACCCTGAATAAAAATATTGACATACCGACAGTTAAAAATAGCAACCAGGGAGGAGCAACTTTCTTTTATTCATTTCTTAAAGAGAAAAGTGGTAAAAACTGGGAAGTAGCTAACTATTTATGCAGCTTATCTACATGTTCTCTTAGCAGTAGCTTTAGTTAAGTTGCTTTAAATAAATTGTAGCTGAAGTTGTAGGTTACATTTTACTCAGGATTAGCTGTAATATAGTTTTATTAATTATTACAATAGCTACTTAGATATTTTCAATACCTTGTTAATTTATATTTATTCCCAATAAATAATTAAACAAATATTTTTTATTTGTCCCTAAATTTATTCAAACCAAATAGTAGCTTTAAAAAACAGCTAAAATTTACAGCTACAACTATAGAGAAAAGAACTCGAAAAAAAAAAAAAAATATGCGCGTAAGACGCATTTTTGTTCATATTTTGAGCAACCAATAAGAAATCCTGTTGAGCTTTATACCAGAGTAACTTTTTAGGAAAATTTCAAGACGCTTTTAAGGTTTTCATTTGACTGTCATGTTGTGTAACAAACCTGGAGATTCTTGTAATTTAATCAACTGTTTATCGGTAAATTGTGACCGATTATGCACCAAAGTAAAACAATGATTTGTATTACAATGAGTACATAAAGTTGGTTCGGCTATACGGCCTCTATCAATTTCAACCGTAGTTGTATAAGAACAAACAATACATTTAAAGAACGCTTCACGCATATCTGGAATAATATTTGATGTGCGAATCACCATTCCGCTTACAGTGATCAATTGATCGATATCTGAAAATATATTACATTATATTTACTTAAGCAACACATGTTTTATATTTTACCTTCGGGATTTAAAGAACGCATGTTTAAAGTTTTTTCGGCATTGAAAGGCCGAATTTGTATCTGATGATCAAGAACATCTGCAGGATATCTTTCAAAATATAATTCATTTATAGCCATATCAAAAGTTGGAATGACTTCTTGAGGATAACAAACTAACTGTTTGTACAATCCCAAGTCAAAAGTTTCTAAATGCGCACAATTTACATTCATGAATGGTTTTTCCAGCATGTGAATCTTAAATTCGAAATATTAGTACATTTTTAAAATAACAAAATTCAAACATACTTCATCAAGTTTTTGAAGATACAAAGGTTCATTCAAATTAGTGTCTGTTGACATTTCATCTTCTTCCACATTTAAATCAATGTATCTCAAAACAAATTGTTTGAATTTTTCTTTGCATTGTGTAACGGCTACATTTGTTCCCCAAATAACTAAGTTAGACGGATCTGGAGTTTCGGAATCTTGCGATTCAGGAATTGGATCCAACTAAAATAAAAATACTTCTTTATTAGTATCATAAGGAATCTACTATTAAAGAAATAATTATAGTCAATAAAATCAATAACTTTTATATTACACGTTCGATTTTTAAAATTCATACATCACATTAAACCCTGTAAATTTCCCTTTAACATGTGTAAAAACAAAGGTATATTACAGAGTATAATTTTTAGTAACATAAATGAATATTCAAAATAATCAGCATTTTAAAAATAAACTAACAATACTTAATAATTTCTCCGGTAATAGACGTTTCGGATTAACGGAAATTATTTGTTTTAAAGTCATACGTTAAATTCTTAAATTGAAAGTAACAAAAATATTGCGACCGATGGATGGAATTTTTATAAGGCTTTTGAATTTCATGAATTTTTTTGTAATTATTTCAAAATTGTTGTGTAATGAAGACATCTTAAATAAATATTTAGTGGTAGGACAAAAAGTTTTTGGGTGATATTTTCCCGATTTTACGAATGAAAATAGTGTGAATTTAGAAATTTTTAGAAAAGTCTTTCTAATTATAAATGAATAAAAAAAATTAGAATAAAATCTTAAAGAAGAGAGATCAAATGCAAGAATTACTTTACACTGTTTATTTGAAACCACTTTGAAACATCATTTAATCAAGATATTAATAAGAAATAAGATTGCTATGCTTTATAAGATGGATATTATACTGTTTCGTGTGACATTTCAAACTTTAATTCCTTTTCAAATGTAATGGATTATTTTTGTTATTATTCTAAATTAATTTATGTGAACTTAACCCAGAACACACATCGCCAATTTACTAATATTTTGAAGTTGATTACAGAAACAGATAACTTTACAAAAGTTGCATTCTGTTTCTTTCTGTATGTTAAAGTTGGATTTATAGTAACTACCGGAAAACTTTTAATAAAGCAATGGAATGCAGCACCGAACTTAACAGGTATTTATTGCTTTTTATAAAATGGTCATATTCAATAGATACTAATTGCAGACAAAATGTACGATACAAGCGAGTGTGCAATATGCATGGACGTAAAAAGAGAACCAGTTCGAATTAATTGTGGACATGTATTTTGTTATAATTGTTTGAGAATGTTAATGCTAAATCAAAAACAACGTATTTTAAAATGTCCTCTATGTCGTAGCAAAATCGATATGTTTACTTCTACATCGGTAAAATAATAATCATCATTTTAAATATGTTACTTATAAAATATCTTTCAGAACGATCCTGCAGAAATACGCAAAGTAAATAAACTAAATCGAATATTACAATTTAATATATTTTTTCGAAATTCCTCCCATGTTGCAAAACTTTTCATTGGATTATGTACCTTTTTAATAATTTATTTACTTCAAAAATTTGCTTTTGATTCTTGTAACGCGAAAAATTAAATAATAAACATTTTCAAACTCACCGCTGACCCTGAATCAACGTTGACTTGTCGAATTCTTTTATCCGTACGAATATCTGGACGCAAACGAATTGGTGTGCCCCTGATACCAGATCTGGGGGTTCGAATGGAACCCATAGAACTTGGAGTTCCATAGTTCAGCGGAGAACTTAAATCGATTTCTTGCAGACCGGCTAAAGAAATTGTTATGAAATATTTAAATAAGTAATTAAATAACGTATTTCACCTGGAGCAGGACTTGTAGGTACCACCACAGCAGCTGGAGGAGATGATGGCAAACCTTGCAATTCTGAACTGGTACTGACTTCTTCATTTGTCCCTCTTCTACCGCCCCATCTCATAGGAGTGCCTTCCACCTCGGAAGTTTGTTGCCCCCTTCTAGGAGTTCTTCCTCTAGGTGTTCTAGTTCTGGGAGTACCTTGTTCGCTTTCTCGGCGAGGAGTCTGTGAACCTCTTGGGGTAGCTGGCGGTTGAATTTCAGCATTTCTAGACGGTGTTGAACGAGTACTGCGTCTTGTTGGACTACTTGGAACATTTCGTCGGGGAGTTCTTGAACCTCTTCCAGGAGACGACATTGTAAAAACACTTTTTACTTTTAAATAACTACACAACACATCAACAGCAACAAGTAGTAGTAGTAGGTTATTAAACGGACCAAAAACGCGGGAATGAATTACTTCTTCTTTTCCTTTTAACAAAAGTTGATTTTGATTGAATTTGGAGGGAAAACAAGCAAAACACAAATGTTAGGTTATATTCTATAACATTTCCTTAAAACTGTTTAATTATGCTTAACAATTATGACTGTAAATCAAAAATTCTATTTTGATTGGCCTGCATTTAGAATGAGCGATTTAAAACAGTGTAAAAAAAGAAATACAGATTGGCAGTTTGATGTAAAAGGTCAATACGAAAATCAAGAAATTGTAAGAACTATTTATTTTAACACAGTATATTTACAAGGATATGTAGTTCAAAAACCTTGTGATGATGTTATGATAGTCAAAGATTTTTCTGGTAAAGTAAAATTGTCAAACTGCACTTCTGCTTATGTGGGAAGAGTAGAAAAAGGTAAGTTGTGATGTGAACTACAGAATGCAATATTGAAGGAATGATTTTTTAAGGATCATATTGCGCAGTTGATGGAAGTCTTATTAACGAGAAAGGGTTGCCTGAAATATCTGCCCATAAAATTAAAGAAATAAAAAATAACGAACTTTCTAGTGAAATATTACACAATTCGTGGCAGCATGAAGTGAATGATTTTAAATTGTATGTTCTTGGTATTTTAAAACCAAATTTGGATTGATAAAAACAATTGCTTTATTTAACGTTTTATTACCCTGCTACTTATAAGATTGATGCAGTAACTTTTACATGAACTTTTTGTATATATTCTTGTATATAAAATTAAATCCAGTTATTACTAAAAATTTTAATACCTTATACACTTTTGTAACACTATTATAATAAATCGTTATTATTTTACACTTAAGTTATTGGACGATCCTTTTCTATTAGTGAGCAATTCTTTGTAGATGATACCATTTATTACCAAACTCCAAAAATAAACCTTAGATTATTCAGGCACTAGGCACAAATAGTACCAAATACAAGAATAATTTCAACAGTACCATAATTGACATTATGATTTTAATGTGTTAAATAAATATATAGCAAAATATTAGAGTATTAAAAGATTGAATTCTCGTTTATAACATTAAATATTCATAATCTATAGAAACCAAATCCAAATTATGAGTTATATGAATATATGAGGGTTATATACAAAAATGATTGTTATTTACATGATTATTGCCAACAAAATCGTGCACCGAATAAAAATTGACAACTTACAACAATGACGACGATTTGTTCAAGCCATTTTCTTTACATACTGGTTATTTCTGTTAAATGATATGCATTTGAATCCAAAATATAAAAATAGTTTATTTTTGGATGTAAAAATAAATGGATCAGTCAGCGGTGAAAGTAAAGAAAATAGCGAAGAACTTACAATTAACAGTTCGTCTTTCAATAGCTTTAGTTTCTCTCATCGCAACAATTAAATGCAATAACAAAATCCTTACTCTACAAGCTATCACTTTGTAACATTTTACGTATTACAAAAAAATTATGAGACATGAGTATGAGTAACAACAAAATCTGTACCGCAATGTTAAGGTGCGTACAGACCAAACGCCCCAAACCGAATAGAAGACATGCGTCTACACTGAACGTTTCATTTTATTGTTCATTCTTGTTGCAAATAGGTTCCAAAATTTTTAAACGCAATGTTCTAACATATCATGATTGCACTTGAAACTGCTTATGCAGCATTTATTATTTTGAAATTAAGAATCTTTCCGTAATCCCTATCCCACTCATTTTTTACATGCTGCATTTTGTTTTTATGGAGTAAGAACTATTAAAATACTCATTAGTTAATCAATATGTAGCAATGAAATACATTCAAAAAGCTAAAATTTCTACACACAAAAAAATAAACAACTATCGCCGTCCAAATTGCGTCGAACATACAAATCTCTTCGGACCGTGTTCGTTTGCGAGAAAGAGCACGTTTATGCGCGTTGAACCGTCCAAATTAACAAATTCTGTTATTTTAGCAATCGTTCTGTGCAGATCTGTTCGGTTTGGCGCATTTGGTGTGGACTCACCTTTAGATATTTTAAATGAACACTTTAATAATTTCAGTTTGCTAAATTTGCTTTAACTGTAACTGAAATGGCAGTACACATAAATTTGGCGTTAATTTTTATTTTTTAGTTTATGCTATTTTCATTTTTTGTAACAAATTTCCGTTCATATCAAAAATTTAACCATTTTTGAAACAAACTGATAATGCTTTAAAACTTAAAGTAAATCAGGGACTCGAAACAAACTTCAAACATTATAATCATAAATTTTTAAAATTACAAATTAGAAATAAATTGCATATCGAATCCCTGTATATAAAAAATTTATAAAATATATTAGAAATAAAATTTGTTTGTACTAAGAAGAACAGTTATTGAATGACTAATTAAAAATGAATATTGTACTATTAAGAAATATTTTAAAAAATTTCGATGTTCTTAGAAATTGTCTTCTATTAATTATTCTATTTTGTTCATGCATATTTAAATAAACTACATTCAAAATGTTACCATACAATCAATAAAAAATCGTGCATATATACAATCTATAAAAACCAGAACCAATTATAAAATTCAACTATCAATTTATTCGGCACAATCTATAGTAGGTACGTATGAAACCTTAAATTCGCCTAGTATATACATTATGAAACAACACACCCGGTTCCATCATTCACAGTTTCTGCCAAGGCGATTTCCTTCTGTTTTTCCGCGGAGGTGTTTCCTGCACTGGGGAGGCCACTGTTGTCGGACAAATGGCGATCGCTGACCGGGGCGATGGCGCTGCTAACACTACTGAGCCGGTCTCTATGTGAGCTGCAGTGGCTGGCCGTGTCGTGGTTCGAACTAGTTTTGCGAGATCTTGTAGGAAGGGGGGTTGATGTGTTCTGATTCACTAGGGCTTGTTGTTGCTTCTCTAGTTGCTGCTTGTGTTGAATTTTTGTTGCTAATATTTTCGCTAGGACGGATATTTGATTGGATATTGTTATCATGAAAGGGGTGTAGCCCAAACTGAAAAGATAAACATAATCATACGACAATACTTTGCAATGAATAGTTTTTTTTTGTTTTATATAGTATCCGACCGAAGTTTCGGTTTCGACCAAAACTTCGGCCCGGTCGAAACTAGTGTTCGTGTCATGGTCGTGTCTGGCGCTTTTGGGTTTGTTCGAAACGGTTTTACTCGTCTATTTTTTTTTTTTTTTGTTTATACGTCATTTCAATTTTCTTCCTTTCGAAGATATAATTCTTAATTTATTATCGTTATTCTGAGGCTGTTAGTACAAAGGTGTCAAGTGCAAGAAGAGACAAGATCCCGTTAATTTAATTTGTAGAATTTAGACGAAGACATATTGTAGAATTAAAAAAAAGTAACGTTATTTTAAGAGAATAGCAAACATTATAATAGAACATGTTTGTTAATAACAAATACTTCTCGAAAAGACCTTTTATTTGATTATGATTATTTGTGATATTTGTGAGGTGATGAAATATAACTAGTTTTTACTTCTTTAGTAAAGATAGTGCCCCATATTACGTACGCACTTTTATAATAATAGTGTTTTTATGAAGCGGGCTTTTACATTATAATCTTAGGAGGCCAGATGTTACTTTTAACAAAAGCGACCTATAAAAGTGAGCTCATAATACGGATCATAGTATTTCTACAAAAATAAATATGCTTATAAGCTTGCTCGCAAATGATATTTTTATTTTTGTTTGTTATCGCGATTGCTCAATTATCTTTTTATGATCCGCTACTTTTGTAGCGCTGTACTTTTTCTTATTGATATATTTCTTCTCTGTTCGCGCACCGAATAATTTATGATGAATTTCATGAATTAATTTAAGTAAGCTTCTGTTTTACTAAATTGAAAAGTGTACCAAACTAATTTTCATGATATGATCATCTACATTTAGATTTTGTCGCGATAAATCGTGTTTTAACTAAATAGAGGAAACAGAAACATACCATTCAGTGCTGATCCAGTAGTGTAAAAGATGGAGACCTTGTTTCAATCTGGTAACAGCTTCCACACTTTGATCGGGCGATCTAGACGCATTTATAGTTCTTAAAACCGCCATAGCATCTCTTAGTAAAACTGAGATTAGAACAGACCATTCCAAACATCCAGCTTCCATAAAGAGTTGCAATAAATACCTAAAACACCCAAACTCATTTCAAAACACATTCCTTCTCTATTTATTTTTAATTTTTGTTTCGTACGAACGTTTATTGTGGATTCAGGTGCGAAATAAGTATAACGATAAATACATAGATATAAATTTCCTGACCTGAGTTGCACCTCACTTCTGGGAGTTCCTTTCGAGGCGATTTGTTGCGAGAGTTGTTCCAAGGCCAAGGTAGAAGGCACATCATTCCAACTGTCTGGAGATGTCGCCATGCCTTCTCTGTCGTCTCCCCAAACTGAGCTCGCAACGCTGGCCAGGCTGGCTTCATCGTGCATCATGGAATGGGGAGCTAGATGCGCTTCTAGGATTTGTGTTGCGTCTGAATCGCTTCCCGCCATCAGGCTGGAGGTGTAGCCTGCGTCGCTCATCACTGGTGTTACCAAACCTATGAGAAAGTGAGTTTCCAAAGATTTCTTTACAGTTCTTATAAATTTTAAACTAAATGATCTCGAAAACTATTTTCGCGAAATAAAAAGATCTGTGTTCTATTTTGCTGTGTAGCGTTGAGATTTGAAAATTATCTGGACATTTTTACTTGCATTTTTAAAGAAGTGGTTATCAACCAACAAATTCTGAAAGGGACCTACAGCTATAATGGGTTCAAAATCATGCGGATATAACGGTATTTTTATTTTTTAGGTTTACAACGCTCGAATTTGAATCCCACATTTTTAGTGAAAATCCTGGTTTCAAAATAATAGCAAAATATGCTTTTAAAGTTGTGCGATACGTATTTTACGTATTTATTAATTATATTTCAAACCATATTTCCTTTCATGTTCAGAATGTTTCACAATTTAAGAAAAAAAAAATGGTATGACGTTCGGGTAACGAATCAATTATTTATTAAAATTCGTAAAATTAATTGCACTTAAAATGAAGTTAACATTTTTAGTGCCACTGGTTACAATTAGTCTATATTTATCGAATTAGTTATTGCATGTATTATTATATCTAAAAAAATATTGAAAACACCTATCAAACCAATGGCATTAAAAATATTTATTTCAAACAAACCACTTTTAATTCTTTTTGATTTGTCATCAGTACATCATACAGTATCTGCCATTTTTTTCTGAAGTTAAGACCCCTGTGTATTATATTTTTAATCAGACCATAAACTAATATTTGTAAAACAAGATGTGAGGAGTAGTGAAAAATTGATTTAAAATACTCTTGCATTAAGCGAGATATAATTTTGTAGTTTTGTCTTGCGTAGTGACGTCATTTCTACTATCGTCAGTGGTATTCAAACTGTGATTTTTCATAAGAGCAAATATTGTACGATTTAATTTTTAAAATACTGTAAATCATATTTTGAAGATATTCTAAATAATTTTATCTCTTCAGACCTTTTTGTTTTGTAATTTAAAACAAATCACGTACTTGTTACTTCAAACGAAATACAAATAATACTAACAAGCAAAATGACAGAAGCACGCTCGTGTCCTATGCCAGTACATAGTTCTATTTTACTCCACATGACATAATTTTTACCAATATGAATTTTTTTTTGAGCAGATATTACGCCAAAATACCAAATATTTTAATAATTCTTTACTGAAAAATGTTTTTGTAAAGAAGTATATATTATTATTTTAAATTTAGTAAATATTTTACGATATTAATAGAAATTTGTATGAGCAAAACAGTTAAATGAAAAATATTTTTAATTAAAAATTCATGAACTTACCGGTACATGGTAATCCGCCTGGAAAACTCATATATCCGCTGTCGCCGACATGGCTTCCTTGAGCTCCCAAAGTATCTAATCGAAGAGATTTTAGCCGATCTTCGATATTTGGGGATTCTGGTGGAGATCGAGCTGGCAAATATAACATTAATTTTTATTCAACATATTGAAAAATTTTTCTTACCGGCAACAGAACCGCTGCTTTTCCGCGGCTGAGCAGTGGGCCAAGGCCAGGAAAAATCTCCGTGAAGATTTTTCAGCGCTGTAACAAAATCATCAACGCGAGCTGCCCTGTCTCTTTCTCGAGCTAACCACGCCACTAAGTGGAAATCTAAATACGCTGCAAAGTACCCCAAATCTATCAGTCTCTGGCTAGACAACAACTTTCTCGCGTGTCGCTGCAAAATAACATCAATGAAAAACTCTTCCGCCGAACCAGAAGTGTCCCTTTCGGTTTTCGCGGATGGAGAAGGCATCGATTTTTTACGTAAAACCACCGGGGATTCCACAGAGTTTGTTATTGTTTTTTGTTGACTGTCTGGTTGAATTTTAGGAGTGACTGTTGTTGAATAACTGCGATGTCTTGTAGCTTGAACTGAGCCTAGAATTACGGACAAGTCTTCTGCGTTTGGGCTAACTGGAGGTGTTTGTTGATTGATTCCGAATTTAGGCGGCATTACGAATGAAGTTCGAGGTGATTCCACATCATTTGGGTCTATTGCACGAAGGAATCGAACCAGATCTTTTGCTAACTCCCATTTACACTGATCTAGAGCGGTATCTAGTAATAAAGTTGCGTATTGTCGACTAACTGCTGATGTTTCTAAATTCTACAAAATATTACGTCAATTTTGATGTTTTAATGTCTTGAAAAATAAAAATTACTTGTAAAATAATGAGATAAGATGCAGCTGTGTCCAACTGTTTACTGGACATACAATCTTGGAATAAGTCTTTCGGTTTTCCGGCTACTGAAAACAAATACGGCCATAAAGCAATCTCTGTTTTCCGCGCGCACTGAACAACTGTTTGTAAATACATAGGAAATTCAGAAATAAATTCTATCACACTTGGTAGCTGCGCATCTGGTATTGGTTCTTTACTCGTAGCTTCTTCTTCTAAAACCTAAAAATATATTTGTAAAAAATGTACCGCATGAAGAGAATCCTATTCTACAGAATTTGAAAACGTACCTCATGCAATAACAACTCTAACGAATGAGGAAAATAAGGCAAACTCATACAACTTCTAGCTATTTCCCAAGCATGGTAACCTAAATTTCTTCTGATTAACTGCCGTAAAATTTGATGTAAGTACACTTGACTCTAAAACAAAACATTCACTTTACTCTAATCCAGGAATTCGAACCGCAAAAGGATTCGAATTTGTATTGAAATCGGTTCATTACATTTAGCTCCGGTTTTTGGTTCAGTATTTTATAATTAGAATCTAGTTTTCCAAATTCAAGATTCATATTATAGTTCTTGTAAGAGATATTTGAAAATTAATATAAAAAAAGCCGATTGCCCCTTGTTTTATGGGACTTGCGGTAAAGGTTCGTTTAAACCTATCACACACTGTTCAGCAACGACCGGCAGCAACCAGATCAGAAGAATCTGTTGCTATTGCACACTACTTGACAGTAATCGGCAGAAAAGTATAGCAGACGGTTGATAAACAGCGAAAAAATACTGAAATATTAATTTTTCAGATGAAGAAACAGTAATTGTGACTAGCTTGAAAAAAAGCTGAAATATAAGGAAAATAATAGAAAAAAATGGGAAAGAAAGAACAGTTTTCTTTTACTTTATGAATTGAATAATTGGAATTAATTATATCAATGAGTTTTTCTTCCTCGGCAGTCATGGTTTAAAAATATAACGTATTCAGAACTCAATATAAATGAAAATAGACAATTTATCTATCTAAACAAATGATTTTCGTATGTGTTCGGCCAGCTTGAGTAAAGATATATTACCGATCCGGTCATTTCCTATCCAACACTTGTCTACTGCGACGCGATCGGCTCGACACAGACCGGAAAAATATTCTCTGCAGAGAATGCCGAAGCGTCCGTCTGAATCACCGTGTTTTCGAGCCGTCTAGTGTGCATCTCCAAAAGAAACTATGGAAACTTATTTCTGCCGATCTGTTCACTGCCGGTCGGTGCCGAACAGTGTGCAATAGCCTTCAACAGGAACTTTTTTTTATGTCCTGGATCCTGGAGCGTACCCGAAATTTGGGTTTAAGATGTTTTACTACTTTTAAATCAAGATTAAATTATTCTAATAATAATGCATTTTAAATTTAATTTGTTTAATATGGTCCATTTCTTCTTTTTCAAATAACGCCTAACCACTAACCAACCCTCCATAAAAGGTTGTAAACTTTGCATAAGTCATTTTCAAATATCTTTTATAAGAACTATAAATCAATGTGTATATTATTTTACCGATACTCGTTCAAGAAAGTAAAAACTACTTGAAATAAAAATAATTTTGATGTAAAAGATTATTATGTATATCTCTCTAATCTAATCTAAATCTACGACTAAAAGAATAAAAGAAATCTTACCGTACGTTCTAAAACACTGAAAGGCAAGGAAAAGGGCGAACTGGAATCAGATGTATACAAAACGGTGTCATTCTCTGCTCCCAATATTATTGCATCTTCAAATAGTATTGCTAGAGGGTATATTTTCAAATGAAAAGGCAACATAATTCTCTTGCTCATGAAAGTATGTTGCTTGTCCCCATCTCTGGGGAAAAGAGGAAGCCATACTCGCATCCCATGACTCCCGCAAAACAGCCACAGAGCTTCAGTTAAATGTAGCTTGTCTTGTTTTCTCTGACTTGGTACCCAGACATTTTCCACACAAGACGCTAAGACGGTAGGCATTGTACACGTGTATAACCCACCAGTCGCTTGCTAAAACATCAGAAATTAAAAATAATCAGAAGTAATATCACAAAATCTCATAGTTTTATCAATATTTTTTTATTTTGCACGATTTTTTTCATATCAATAAAATATAACCATAACGATGCTGCTATTTTTTTCACTAAAAAACTGGTGGAAGAATCAAATGAACCATTCTGATTAGATGAAAATGACGTGTAGGGAATAATCAGTTATTTAAAATATGAGAATATATTGAAAAATGTCTGTTTTGTGATTTAAAATCTGGTTTAAGAGCAAATGGCCAATTTTGTTGACTTATTTGAATGTTTGTTTGTAATCCAGGACCCTTTTGACGTATTTGGACAATAAAATAACAATGAAATATACCAAATACAATACTCATGAAGCGCTTTATGTTTTAATAAGACAAAAATGACTTACTTGTTCTCGCTGAACCATTAATAATCTTCCAGAAACATTGAGAACCATACTTTCGGTTTGATAATTATGACCTCTTCCTGGTTCAGTTCTCAAAGACGTTAAAGTAACAGACGTTACACAAGCTGGATGGATACACAAAGCAGAAATATCAACTGCTTGAAGTTTTGTTAATTCAATATTTCCCACTAAAATAAAAACATTAAACAACTACCTTCAGGATTTTAAATTTAAAATTACCTGAATCATACTGTTTTAATTTATAAATCGAAACTTGAGCGTCAGAACAAAAAGTAACTAACTGATCTTCAAGATTATTTATCAACAAAATCTGCGCTTGTACTCTCAATATTTTCGCGAATTTATTATCAAGTTTGCAGTCTCGTGGATAGAGTCTAATTTCGTCGCCATTATCAACAATGCTATAACAACCCATTATAAGGTAATCTCTCCACCATAGAAGGCCGCCTGTTACAATAAAATCCTTTTCTTGAGTTTCATTTCCAAAGAGTTTCCATCTTCTAGAATTCATGGAATAGTGCGCCAAACCAGTTCTACCGGCTACGGCTATGTATTGGCCATCCAAGTCGATTGCTGAGTACTAAATAAAAAATAAATAAGCTATTGTCACCATATCACCGATCACGAATAAGATAAAATGTATTTTTTTTTCAAATAAAGATTGTTACTTGTATATTTTCAAATAATTGTTTTAGAAATATTTTTACAAACCAATTCCAGTTCAATTTTTGCTAAAAGTTGGTCAACTCATACAAAAAATGTCAGAAACTTAAATATGAAGTATTATTAAAATCCGTTCAACGAATTTGCTTTACATGTGCACCAGACTGATTGATGAAGAGACTGACAGACAGCACGATAGAAATAATCAAAACTAGAACTAAACAGCAAATGTTGCAATTTATAACTTCTAGACAGAATCCCAAACGAATCATTTTTGAACTGAATATTTTTATACCTATTTATTTAAAAGATCTTGAATTTGGAAAAATTGATGAATTATAAAAAAAAACCAGCTGTAATCAACACAAAAGCAAAAGAACTAGAAGCTGAATTTATAACTGACACAGAACAAAGAACATAGTTTAACATGGATTTTTAGAATTTTGTTTGGACGATTTATAAAGGTCAGGCAAGGCATAGAAAACAGACCTCGAGTCTTCTTTCATTTTATTTTTTTAATCAGCTTTCTTGTTATCATACAAAATTGGCTGATTTTCTACTAAGCTAATAAATTTTTGTTCGTCCATTTTCTCTCTCAAACACAGCGTCTTGCAATAAAAAGAAACACGTTTTTCCCATCCCTCTAGTAGAATTTATTGAAACTACCACGAATTATACCGAATAGCGACGAATATGCACGAACATAGAAAACAGACAAAAAATATAAAGACATTGATTAATTCCGAAACTATGCAAATCTATGTGTTGTGCTATATTTCTTATAAATGGTACATCAATTTCCTATGACTTAAATCGTATATTTTCGGTGCTAAATTATGCTGTGTTCCGTCACTTATAAATCAGCTTTTTAAGTGGCTGACCAATTTTTAAAAAAAAATGATCAACTAAAGCTTAAATATGAAGCCGAATTTATTCTACACCCGGACAGACAAACCGACAAACATCAAGATAAAAATAGTCAAAACGTAATTATAAAGAATTAATTCGTAAGCATGCGTTAAAATGTTTGTCAAAATCGGTATAATTACAAATATGTCTCTGTGGCGGGCGGTATTATAATTGAAATAAAGTAAATCCTACCCTGACTGGCCAATTTGTTCCTGAATACGCAGCTGGCATCGGAACCACCACCCACTGACGACCTTCAGCTAAAGTGCTTGTCACAGTTAAAGGAGAATCGCCAAATACGCCTTCTTCTTTCTCGGATTTCTCTGTGTAGGTTTTTAATAAAGTGTCGCCTAAATTTATGTACAACTTATCATCTCCTTGAAGATATAAGTGGCTTTGATGACTCTTAAAATGCAAATTGCAAGTTTAAATTAAAATTACTTAAGTTTAACTTACCATGCAAGGATTTACAGTTAGAGCACTCTTTACAAAATCCAACTGTATTACACTAGTAATTGACGATTTCTTCGCATCTTCGTTATCATTCACAGGTCGCAGTTGCTCTCTTACCATCCACAACTGATATCCTTCATTCGACCATTCCTGTTCAAAAAATCATTACAATTGACCCCAAATAATACAATCTTTATCACACAATAAGTGAACCATAAGCACTTTTTAAAAATTTCAAAATACTATCATCATCATTGTTGCTACAAGCTCTGGGAGTTTTGACCGCAGGTGAAATTGAAAAGTGAACTTCACTTATGTCATGACATCTTTTACTTGTATTTTGGTAGAGAAGTTGTCAGCTTCAAGTCTTTGCAAGGGATCTACAGCTTATAGAGCTTATAGTCGCACATAGTATTTACTAGTATTTTTTTTAATAGCAGGTCAAGTATTCTTCAGATCTGAATCATATGGAGAATTTGTGGGCCATAATAAAAAAGACTAAAAAACAAAGTTCCAAAGACAAGACAGTGAAATGATTTAGGTATAGTTTCATGGTACTGACATCAAAGAAATTTGTAAAAAAATTATAAATAGATTCAATGGAAAAGGGTTGACTACACTACCAAGTCGAAATGAGGACAAAATAGTATATTAAAGAACGAGTTATAAGATTTTCTAAATGACAAGTACAAAAAAGTCTTAAAAACTGCTAAATCGAAATTATTTAGGGAAATTTGTATGTGTAAAGTTGGTAACATTAATCTTTCATGTCAATTCTGACTTATAAACATAAAAAAATTAAATAAATGCTATCTAATACCAACATTCTAAAACAAAAAAAAATTGTATCGAAATGAAGTCTTTTTTCGATACGCAATGGCGTTTGACAATGACTTCATTATGAACGCAAAATATAAAAAGACTAAAAAGCTGAAACTGGTAAATATTATAAAATTGATCTGAAACCCGTTGTGTACGTGATTAAAAATAACAAATATTAATTTAAATTAAAATAGTACAAAAGTTAATAAATTTGGTTAAAATTATTTTTTTAAATGCCGTAACCAGAATATAAAAGTAGTTGGTTTAAAAAGTTAAACAACAATAGTTCTAAATAAATATATAATAATTCATAATAATTTCGAATTTTTTTGATGAAGTCAAAACTTTCTTCATGAGTCAACATTTTGAAACAAGAAATAGTTCACTTATTGTGCTAGTTAGTAATAAATTAAAACTTACCATGCTTTTAATTAATAACGGATTAAACCTGGTCAAATCAACATGTAAACCATAATCCCAACCAAGTGTGCACATCAACAACGTTCCAAAAGTGGACCAAAGCCCTATACCGCCCTTGGACCACGAAGCAGCCATTGCACATCCATCTGGAGTCCAACAGACTTCGGTCACAGCACCGGGACACCCTGGATAGTCTTTAGAACTCAAAACACATGCGTGGGAAACTTCCAAACCGCCTGTGCTTTCATCTATGCAATAGACTATACATTCCGCACTGAAAATTACTTGATATAGATTACATTTCCAAATTGTTTATATTTACGTACTTCGCTCTACCAAAAGTCACTAAACGGTATTTGTGGTTGACGCTAGCACATGTTGCGTCTTCTATTCCTTGAGCCCAAATACCCTGCACTTGCTGGAAGAATTTACAAGCTTTAAAATAAAATTCTATACAGACGAAGTAATACATTTATCTAGGAATTTATTTACAAATAATATAACTATTTTATTTACAAGGAATGGAAGGACATCTTTATTTCCGAAAAAGTTGTAATAAGGCGTACACCGAAGTCCTAATATCTTTCGAGGATGTTAATTCCATTTTGATTATATTTTTCGCGTTACTGACAAATTAGAGTGAAATAATTAAAAAATACAGTATATTTATTATGTCATGAACATAAATGTGTGAGAAATATGTTTGTGTACATATGAAGCCGTGAGGTCATGAATTTAGTCCGTGTGAACGACTGTGAAAGTTTTTAAACATATTTTATTACTAAAAATAAACCAAATTTTACAATTTTGTAAAAACAAAGGGACAATTTATTTTTTGGGATGACCCCATTTCTTATGTGTGTATTCGGATTAAATAATACCAAAATATACGAAATAAAAGATGAGCTACCAAAGAAATGTAACTTTAAATCATTATTACTATAAAGCGCATAAAAATTTTATTCAACCTTGACTAATATTTTTCTCTAGCCTTACTGGTTTGCGGAGTGAATTGTACGTGTCCTAATAAATTGTTAGGATATTAGCACTTTGTGTATAACAATCACATAACTGGTTTACTTTATTATACAACCAATCAAACATAAGCAAAATAGTTTTCCGAGAAAACAATTTTATAGGAATTTACATGGAAAATTAATTTTAGACTTAAATCGAATATAATGACGTAAAAATTATTATGAAATGTTCAATATTTACAAATGTCCACTGAAGGAGGATATCACTACTTCTGTTTCTTTTTATTAATCGTTTACTATTAGGATTTATACAAACTGTGAATTTTTCATTATCGACATTCGTTGCAAATGCTTTATGACGTAATTAACAAACACTCTCTCCTACCGCTCATCTCTTATTTCATGTAAAGTACTAGATTTTCGTGATAAAAAGAACTAAATTCAAATTATGACCTTATACACGCAAACTATAGTGTGATTTCTAGAGTATTTGACGTGAGAAATCAATGATTTTTAATTAGCAAAGTAACAAATTCCTAGGTAAATTTTTCACATAAAAGCCCAAAATCTAATAGCAAGTACTATGGATTAAGTAGAGTAGAATGTTAAGGGAAAATGCATAGCGCTTTTAATAAATACAACAATTCCTTACCATTTTACCCTCCTCAAATAAAAACTATTTAACAAACCGAATTAAACAATAACACAAATAAATAATATGTTCATTACTTACATTCGGATCAAATCTCAAAGACAAAGCAGTGAGAAAGGCCGCTCTTCCATCATTCAAAGTAATTGCAAAACCTCCAACTAAAGGCGAGTATTCAATATCAGATATATACGTATTTTCTTCTACTATCGGTATAGCTGTAAATAAGAATTGAATTTATAGCGTGAAACACAATTAATTCTTCTCACAATATTTTTTTAAACAGAAGTTAGTGTGTGAATATTTGTCGTATTTTCATCTCTGTTTTAAAACAAATAAGCAAGAAATAAATTATTAAAAATTCTATAAAAATTCAAATTATCTTGTGACGTATTTCAGCCTTTGATGTTTCTACTGCGCTCTAGTGGACATTTGCGGTACCACAAAACAAGGAAAAAAAAACGACAATTTTCTTTAATGACATCAAAACAATTTTTTTAGGAAAAAAGTTTTGGTATTTTTCATGGGCTTGCGAGTTTTTTTTTTAGTAATTTTATTGCATCCAAACCCTAATTTATGTATTTATTAAAATCAATAACTGAACAATTTTAAAAAAACTGTTCGAAGGAAATAAAGAACGTAATGTCAATACTTATTTCCGCAGAAAAAAAATTGAACACTATGCATATCACGTGACTATCACTCTAAAATTAACAACCAAGTTCTCCCTGTTGACAAAAAACATTTTTTTTTGTTTTCTGCGCCATATTATTTATCTGTCTCTCACTCCTTTAGTCCTTTTCAATAGAAACCATCATACGTCACAGATAAATAACGGTTAAAATCTCGTATCTCATATATTTAATAATTTATTATAAATGAACTAAATAGATTCTGAATGAAATTATATATTTATTAATAATGTTTTATGGCAAATAATTGAAAACACTCTTAAAATATGTTAAATTCGAATATATGGCAAGAGATCATTGATAAATAATTACCTTTAGACACCTGTTGATTAATACAAAAAGGCGTTCTTCTTAAATCTAAGCAATAATCTCTATTTTGAGTACCATCCCATCGATACCTCAATACGTGTCCTCTAGATGTAGCTATCATGAGTTCAGTCATTGTTATACACACCATACTTGTTATTTGACCGTCCCATATTGTCACTTCTTGACTCTACAAAGAAAATGTTAATAAAAGTTATACAAATTTTAAGTACAATTATACCAGAGTTAAATGTAACGGTGGTATAATTTCCTTTATGAACAATTCGGCGCTATCTCTCCTTAAATTTGCATGTGGGGAATCCGTTTGGATATATAAACCTTTTTGTTCTGCTATTACTCCTAAATCGTAGAAGAGTAAATGTCCCTCCGATGTCTATCAAACAATAACAATTCAAATGTGGTATTAAAACAAAGAAAATAAAACTTACCGCAATGACAATCATACTTGAATCGGGCTTCCATTCTACTAAAATATTTGTTCCTAGCTTTTCAAGGGACTGGGGACTTCTACGATGGAAAACAATTGGAACACAAGGCTGAAAAGTATGTCAATAACCTCTTTAGCAGTGTCAATAACAGTACTTGAAATTTGTATTTTAAACTATTGATAAGTTACAGAATTAGTACATAGGGTGATAAATACCTTACAGAACCAAATTGATAAAGAATCATCTGTCAGAATAGCGAATAATATACGATCTCTGTTGCAAGTGATCTGTTTTATACTGTTTTGTCCAAGTTCGGGTGTATTTAAAACTTTCGGCCATCCTATGGGGAAATACATCGTGAAACTTTAAATTACAATTTATATACATTGCAAAATATGCTTATTTTGAATAAAACTACATCATTTTTGACAACAACTGTCAACACACCAAAAATCTTCTTTTTGTTTTTCTTTAAGACATTTAACGGAGTTCTCCCGCGAAATTTAAATAGTCTTTCACTCAGGAAGTAAAAACTATCATTTTTATTAAATGATACATTTAAGGATTCGACCCTAATAAATAACAGTTTAGATTCAGTTTGCAAATTTAAAATAAAGTTTGCTAACCGTTTTACTTTAAAATGAACTCATCTCACACATTTTTTATATATAACTTCGTATAAGAATATTATTCTTATTTTCATATCTGTTTTAAGACAAATGAGCAAGAATTAAATTGTTATAAATTATATATAAATTTAAATTAGCTCGTGACGTAATTTAGCCTTTGACATTTAGACAGCGCGGTACAACAAAATAAAAAAAGAGTACTATTCTGTTCAAATATATAATTAAAGATGCAGGTCATATTGAAATGTGTGTGACGTTAATTCACGTGGCGATGAGTCGAGTGTTTTAATCATACAAGTTTCATTATGAGGCCATATAAAATGTGCATTCTGCATTATTTTATCTACGACTGTTTGAATTGATTTTAAAATACATTTTATCTACTCTCACCCTATAATGATTCCATTATTTTGCAAGTTATTGCATGTGAAGTGTGTCATTAATGAAATCGTTTAATAATGAAACTAAATCATGCCTAAAAGAACAATGTAAATTAAATGGGACTTTCATTATTATAACATTTCTTTTAACAAATGAAAAACATGTTTTTGAAAGAATGGTAATGTAAAACACCGGTTAGTACTGCTAACGCTATAGTATCGCAGAAAAATATAGTACAAATTATCGTATTTGGATTTTATGTAAGAGTTTTATCTCAAATTGGTGACATTGCATCGGTGTCATCTCAGAAGTATACTGAACGCAACCTACCATCACCTGTCTACCTGTCATATTATATAAATATAATAAATTATTACAATTCTATTTATTTTTCTAATTGGTTCGTAGATAAAATATTGTATGACACTCATGTGTGAAGTACTTTTATGCACTCATTACGGTTAAGACACTCGCTTTCGCTCGTGCCTTAAACTCCGTAATTCATGCCTAAAAGTATTCCTTCACACACTAGTATCATAAATAACTATTTCATTTAATATTTGACATAATGAGAAACAATGAAATGATTATTTTATTCATTATTATGGTACGTTTGTTTGTTGGAAGAAAAACCTTTTATGTGGTTAATAATATAATGTATTAAGATTTACTGAGGAAGGAAAATAAAATAATGTTAAAAATATAACAAAAATATATATTTACATAAGGTAACTACAGTTAAGTGTTGTTTACAAAAAAGGAAAACTTCTATATTTTCCAGTTATGAAAATAAAAAAAAATAAATACAGAAGCTTTCACAGCCGATTTCAAATTTACAAGAAATCATGCGCAAAATAAATTAATTTATACTTCTGTCGGGATCTGCCATTCGATGAACAGTAATATTTTTATCCCCAACAATATTTGATACATCTTGAGGAGTTAAAAATACAAACTGCAAATCTTTATGTTCTTTCGCGTGTTCTAATAAAATATCCATTACTGTCCTCCTGTTTACTTTATCCTGTAAACAAATGATTAATAAAACAAAGAAATATGTAGTGATAAAATATTACCATAAAGACATCGAACTCATCTAGAAAATAGAACGGATACTCCATGACTTGCCACAAGGCGTGCAGGAAGGCTACAGTGGAATAAGATCGTTCACCTCCTGAAAGAATATGAGTTTGTCCTGTAGACTGAGATGAGCCGTGTTGTGGGATCACAACCAGCTCTAAAGTTTGTTTTTCGTGATCTATTTCTATCGTTCCCTAAAAAAATACAATATTTTTTATCCTACAGTACAAAACAATAATAAAAATCGGCAGCAAAACGATAATATTCGATAAATACAGGTAGAATGCAAAAATGGAAACATCTTTTTATCGGAAGTTATCTACATATATAGATAAAATCGTTTAAATAATTTTTTTTTAGTACTTTTAACAAGCTAACTAAATCTGTATAAATTTGGTAAAAAAAGATTAATTTTCGTAGATATTGCCATATTTGTACTTTTTTAAATGGAATACAATGTATATTATTGAACTAATTAATAGAAAATAATTTTTGTTTTAAAAAGGTGTAAGGGTTCTTCCTTCTAAACTTGATAGTTTTATAGATATTAATGAAAATATTTAAATGTTTCTTCTCAAATTAAATTGAATTTTTTTTAGCGCAAATACAATTCAAAATAACTGAACTGTCAACAAATTTTGTTTTAAACGCACACTTTATTTTGAAAAGACAAGTCCCTAGCCGTATTTATTTGGGACATTTTAAGTAACCTGGTAGGTTAATTCTGTTTATTTGGCACATTTGAAGTAACTCAGAACTCGAACTGACCAAACTCACCCAGCTTTTTTTGCTGGGTTGGTGAGTTAAACCTGTTTTCTATATTTGTTTACACACATTGCTTCTTTTTCTATATCTGTCAGAAGTTATATCTTTTATAAGTTAAAATAGAAAACTTAAGTAAATAATTTTAATAAATCGCTTAAATTTCCCATTTAAAATTTTCACCAACTATAAAATTTGGTTATTTATTTGGTACCAACACGAGTAAGTTTAGGTTTAATTTAGGGTTGTATTCAAATTTCCTAAATAAATATGGCATTAATCCATGGACATTACAAATTAAGATTGTAACTGCCACCTGTGAGTTCATTTGCGAAATTATTTTCAGTTTCAACTGTTTCAACACTTTGTAGAAATGATCGGCAAATGTCAATTGAGATTGGGCAAGTTGGTATATGGCGCTACCAAGCGGTAAATATAGGAAATAAGTTTGAACATCGACTACGTATTTCGCTTATGTCAATCGAGGTTTCAATTTATTATTATTTGTATTATTCTTCCCATTGTTTGTGCAGTTTTTCACAACAATTTAAATGTCCAACCCCCAAATTCACGGTATCTGTTAACTGCCCGGCCCAATAGTGAAATTTTGTATTAGTGTCGGATCAAAATATGAAAATACTTACTTTAAATTGTCGGAGCCTTAAGACGCCACTAAACATTTCCCGGACACGAACTCCGATATATTCAGCCAATCTATGATAAGTTCGTGCTCGAGACTCAACTGATTCTACCATTTGGTCCAAACAATTCTTCACTTTGGTGACTTCATTTTTTGTTTTGTCGTATTTTTCTTGGACTCTCATGTACGTTTTAGAAATTGTTAACTTGTCCCCTAAGGAGGATTTTATGTCTACAAGCTGTTGGCGAACATCTTCAAGTTCTTTTAAGACCGCGTCTACCGATCTGAAATTATACAAAATAAAATATTTTTTAGAAATTAGAATTTTTTTTTCTCACCTTCTTGTACGAATACGTTCTCCAAGCTTTAAAGCTTCTTCTAACTTCGTGTTGAGGTATTTCTTTTTTAACTCAAACTCTTTTTTTGCAATTGTTAACTTTTCGTTAGCTTTTTTCAAATTATCTTGTTGATGTCTTGCATTTATATTTATTTGTTTTAATTTCAGTTCACAATCATTCATTTCTTCCTATAAATATTTAATTTAGTAATATGTAATATTTATAAAAAGTTTACTCACAATTAGAGGTCTCATGCGTGTTTCTAGATTTCTAGAAATATTTTTTAGTTCTTTGTATTCATTATCTATTTCAGATAATTCAGTTTTTAATTTCTCACAATCTTCTTTTGATTTTTGTAGATCGTGTTCTTTTGCAGTAATTATTTTTGTAATTTCTTCCTTTTCTTCAGACTGTAAAAATATAATAAATATATTTTGAAAAAATATATTCCAGAGTTATTTACCAAAATTTGTAAATTGGGTTCGGGAGGTAGTTCGATTAAGTTTAACTCAAATATTTCTCGATCAATTCTAGATTTTGCTGATTCTAACGAAGATAATTTATTTTCCAAAACTCGGATCTCGTTTGTTAATCTTCTGACGTCACTACTCACTGCTACTAATTGGTTTCGGACGGTGGTTTCATTTTCAACAAATGATCGTAATTCTCCTTCATATATTCTGTAAATTTAATTTTTAAAATAATAAATTTTAAATAGTTTATATCAGGGCACAGAATCGATTAAAAAATTGGTAACCAAAAATTTTTAAACTAACTTTCAGCCGAAAAATAAATACTAATATATTGTAATATTACATTTTTAAATTTATATTTTTTTGTTACACTTGAACATGCTTTTTCGGTTCCATGCGCTGATTTATTTAAAATATTACTTGATAGCTTCCGAAGCACTAACTTGCAAAAACCTCGCATTTCTATTTCTGCAAGCGTAGAATCTATAATTTGGATCAGGAAAAAACACATCTCCGTTTATAGTGATTGCTCTGGAGCAATTCTTCGGAACTCTTGCTTCATTTGACATTAAATCCATGGCTAGATTTTTATCAGAGACGAGCAATATATTTTCAATTGAGCTTTGATCAATTAAACAATTCATAATAACTGGATCTTTAACAATTAGCGTGTCTACCATCGCTACACATCCGTTGGGTGCTTCTGTTTTATTTACAGAATAATTGTGGACTTTATAGAAAAATTTACTGTTGATTATTGTGGGTTGACTTTGATTTTTGCAGGTTTGTTTTAGAATTTTGGATAAGATTTGAGCGTCATTTTGATTGTCGACGCAAAATGCGGTTAAAGTTCCAGCCCCGACAAATTCTTCAATGGCCAGTGCCCATTTTTTATCTTTTAATTTAATGTAAGATCCAACGGGACCTTTTGGGAGAACTTTAAATTGTTCTTTATGGGCGGTAATGCCGTCTAGAATTCTTTTCATAGTCCCTCCGTACACACTTATTGAATTATCTTCGTCTATTTTCATTGCGCGAATTTTGGCTTGGCGTTGTTTAACTTTGCTGGTGATATCTTGAAGCTCTTCTGTGAGATTGTTCTGTTCTTTTGATTTCATGTTTACGGCGTTTTTCATTTGTCCTAAGTCGTTTTCTGCTGTTTCTAATAGTTTTGCTATTTCGTTTCTCTTTTGTTCTGCTTTACGCATTTCTGTGTCTCTTTTTTCTATCGCTTTTAATTTGTTTTGATGATATTCTGAAGATCGGTTGATTTCATCTTCAATTGTTTGTTTGTCTTTTATTTTTCTGTTGATTGTGTTTTCTATTGTTACGGTTTCATTTTTCTTTGAAATAATTGTTTCGCGTAACTTTTGAAGTTGATTTCTTTTTGATGTCATTGTAGTTTGATTAATTTCTTCTTCATTTCTTATTTCTAGTAACTGTTTACGAATTTGTTCGATGTTTTGTGTTAAATTATTTTTTGTTTCATCTTTATTTGTTATTAAATCTGAAACATTTTTAACTTCTGCTTCAACTTGTTGATATTTATCCTCTTTGGATTTGAGTTCAGCTTCAATGAGATTTATTTGAGCCCAAATGGCTTCAGATCCTAATCTTTTCTCTTTATCTTCAACTTTCGTTACGTTTTTAAAAGCTTCATACTTCTTTAACCACTTTTTAACTTCCTCTTCTAACTTTTTCATCTCACTAATTTTTATTTGAAGGACCGAATTAGTCTTTTTCTTATTTTGAAGTGCAACTTTGTACTGTAATTTAACACTTTCTAGATTAGTAGCTTTCATGAACATGATGTATTTCTTTGCGGGATCATTCGAATTTAAAAAAGTACGAGCAACGTCTTGGTTTAAAATACATACTGGGTTATCCACATGAATATTTAAGGCATCTATTATTCTATTCACTTCTCGAAAAGCTGTGGATACGACATGACCATTAGCGGCTTTAATTTTGTAAGAATTCCCGCCAGTATCAGTAAAACTCCGAATAATTTTAATTTCTGAGCCATATACCTTGGGATCGTAAGCCATGGGCCCTGTGTTACTTAACGTAATTTCCACTGTAGCTGCCATCTCTCCAACTTTTATAAAAGACTTCATATTAGCTCCACGATTAGTCGTTTTTGCTTTTCCTCCCAGGCCAACAATAAGTGCTGTTAAAATTGCAGATTTTCCACTTCCATTTCTTCCAATGATATAGTTTGTATTTAAATCCAAGTTTATTTCTAAAGCCGAATGACACATGAAATTTCTGAGGTATATATGTACGATACGGCCTGCTCGTCCCTGGAATATCATAAAATTAACACAAAATAAATAATTTTTTAAATCTTACATTAGAAACTTGTGATAAAGTGGTTAAATCATCAGATTTTTTACGTTTTAACCCTGAAGATTCTTCAGACGCTTGCGAAAGAGTATCATTCTTTCGTTTACGTGTCATGATTTGTATATCCAAAATTAATACACTTTAAACATATTGATAACAAATTTAAAAATTGTAAATATCAACACTTGAAATATTCTTAGCAAAACTACAATAAACTTGTCAAAATCTACTTAACCGCCAATTTTACTGACAGTTAAACTACGTTTTTTTGTGTTACATAAGTAAAATTAACTGCTCTATATCTAAATAAATACTTTAGTAATAAATAAGTTAATATTGTTAAAAGATCAATTACAGCAATCATATTATATTGTACTTACTAGTATATTTTTATTAGATATGGTTAAAAACTAAATTAAATATCTGTCTATAAACTTAAAAACGCATTCTAGTCGTTATGGATACGAAATTCAAAACATCACATATTTCTACCACTTGTTATGTGCTGAATTTCTGCTTTTAAAAATGTTTGCTGCAAATATTCCAATAAAGGATGGAACATTTACCAAAACTATTTATACTTTGGTTTGTGACAATAATAAATGCATATTTTTACCTTTGTAAGGACTCTCTTTTTAACTTTCATTTGCTTTATTTTACAGATAAAAGAAAATCAGTACTCTGAAGCAGTGAGAATCTTGCATGGAATTCCAGAATCAAATTCTAGCAGAGCTGGATTATCTCTGTTAGCATATTGTTATTTCTACATGCAGGATTTTACAAATGCTGCAACATATTATGAACAATTAACACATTCTCATCCAGAAATAACAGAATACAAAATATATTACGCGCAATCTTTGTACCAAGCTTGTCTTTATGATGAAGCTTTCAAAGTTACGTCACAGATCGACAACCCTGAGTTTAAAGGACAGGTAATAATAAATAAAATAAGTGAACAAATAGTTTCAATGTTTTATTAGGTTACTAAACTACAAGCTGCAATAAAATACGGCGAAGAAGATTTGTTGTCTGCTAAAAGTTTGGTGGATTCCTGTCCAACAGATGATTTAGACACTGAGATTAATTTAGGGTGTTTGTTGTACAAAGAGGGACGATTTGAAGAAGCTTTGAGTAAATTTACAGTTTCTTTACAAACTGTCGGGTTTAAGCCCTACTTGAGTTATAATGTTGCTTTATGTTATTATCGACTAAAGGAATATGGACCTGCTCTAAAACATATCGGTAATACTTTTTTTATCATAATAATCATTTTTGTCCAAATACAGATGTTTCAATAAGCCTGCTCACTAAAATTTGGGACAAAAATATATTTTTGAATGGAATCATATATTTTTGTATTCTTTTAAATACAAATAATATATTTTTTCTTTTTTTAATACGGTAATGTTGTTTGTATACATTTTTTTCAAATAGACGAATTATTTGCGTTTAAAATTAAAATTTTGTAGACTGTTTTATTAATTAATTTAGCCAAATAAGCCACAGAAATAATTGTTTTTGATAAAATTATCATTTATTAACTAATTTTTTCCACAACCACTATGGAATGTGATATTTTTCTCACAATACATAAAGTTTCAAAGTTGCCTATGTCCCATAATCGTGGGTTAAGGTGTGAGAAATTATTTCTTACAGTAATTGCCAACACTGAGCATGTGTGAAGGTACTCCTTGTGATTTTACAGGCGCCATACTGTTCTTTGTCAAATAGCTTTCGTAAAGGTATTTTTGTTGTGTAACGTTTATTAGTATGGTCGTGGAAAAACTATAATATGCCAGTCGTGCAGAACTACTTATTTCCCACCTTGTGTGATTTCAGCACTCGACTTCGTTTTGTGCCGAAACTTTCACACCTCGTTGGAAATAAGCGACTTTTTGCACTTGTTGCACTATGTACTATTGCAACACATATTAACAAAATAATTAAGGAAAATATCCAAATACAATTTTCGAAGGGACAGACTGAAAATCGATATCTAAATTTACTTTTAAATGATTTAGGACATGAGAACATGTAGAAAATATTTCATTTGTAAAATTTAAAATAATTTCAAGAAGACGGACGTCCTGTACATAATTCTCATGTTGTTAGATATTATTCCAATTTTAATTATCCTGGTTCGTGGATTGAAACTCGTGGTCCTAAAAATATATATTTTGTCCCAAACTTTAGGAGCCAATGATACAATTATTATTTTTTTAATTAAACAATTTTGCTCATTTAACAGAACTCGTATCTCTCCAAATAAAATTATTAACAACTTTTTCGATTTATTGTTTACTTTTTCGAAACAATCCCAATTTTTGCAGTTTAAATCCTTGAATTTGAATAAATGAAATAAATATTTCAGCTGATATAATCGAACACGGCATTCGAGACCATCCAGAATTAAGTGTAGGAATGCAAACTGAAGGAATAGAAGTTCGTTCAGTCGGAAATACTTTAACTTTACATGAAACTGCTTTAACTGAGGCATTTAACTTAAAAGCTGCTGTTGAATATCAACTCAAAAACTGTATGTTCATATACAACATTTAAAGCACAAATAACATAAAACTTTTAGACGATGCTGCAAAAGAAGCTCTAACAGACATGCCTCCCAGAGCTGAGTATGAGTTAGACGCGGTAACATTACACAATCAAGCGCTAATGAACATGGATCAAAACCCTACGGAAGGATTTGAAAAATTACAATTTCTTTTACAGCAAAATCCATTCCCACCCGAAACTTTTGCTAATTTACTTCTTTTGTATTGTAAACACGATTGTTATGATTTAGCAGCTGATGTTTTAGCCGAAAATACGCATTTAACTTACAAATATTTGACACCTGTAAGTATTATTTAAAATATTTTTTGACCTCGTTAACATAACACTGATATAGAGTCTATTTTTTATCCAGGAAGTTGTTCCTACATTTCTAATTCCTGATGAATTTTGTGCTTTCTTCTTGCATAGGTATTTTACATCATTCCCAAACAATATTTTTCTGCTTTTTATCTAAGAATTTGCTCTAATTTGTCCTATATTTGCTCTATTTTTTTTACTACAGGATTTGCTCCAGTTTATCTAATTCCTGTTCTATTTATATCTATATTTTCTTGTTCTCATATTCGTTCTATATTTCAGTAAATATTTCTTTTTATTTACCCCAAATTATGCTCTAATTTTTCCTATATTCGCTCTAGTATTTTTTAGAATATTTGCCACATTTTCGATATTTTAATTTGCCCTGCTTTTTGCTCTTAAAATTATCTTAATTATAAATAATTATTGTTCTGCTTATTTACTCCAGAATGTACTCTAATTTCATTTATATTTGCCTGTTTATATTATTCCTGATCTAATATTTCCTACATTTTTTGCTATTTTATTTCATCTACTTCCCAGTAATTATTACTCTGCTTATATATCCCAATTTCTCATACACTTGCTCTAGTTTTCATAACATTATTTGGTCTAGTTTATCTAATTCGTGATTAATTTTTTACCCTACATTCTTTAATTTCTATTGCACTAGTTTTCTGCCACCTATATATCTAATTTATTATATTCTATTTTTTATAAGACAGAAATGGGGGAAGTTAGGAGCAGTTTGATCTTCTCCGCTATTCGATCTTGAAATAATGGAATCTAGTTATTATTGCTCACCTTATTTGTTTGCTCTAGTATTAGTGCTACATTTTTCTTAATTACTCTATTTATATCTTTGACTGGGCTCTGCTTATTGCTCAAGTTTCTTCCAAAATATATTTGCTCTAGAAAATTCTCTAGTTATTTGATCTATTTATTTCTCCATTGATCTAAATTTATTTCTTTTATCCAGTTGTTGATATCGAACTGCTTATTTTTATTTCATAATCAAAGACAGTACCTTTAAGTTAAATAAATCATATTTCAGTATTTATACGATTTCTTGGATGCACTAATCACCCAACAAACTTCTCCCCATGACGCGTACCAAAAACTGGACGAACTCGCGAACAAACACACAGAAATGCTACGAAAATTAACTAAACAAGTTCAAGAACATCGGTCTCACGGCGATACAGAATTAGTTAAGAAAGCTGTAATGGATTACGAAGAATGTTTGGAAAGATACATTCCAGTTTTGATGGCTCAAGCTAAAATATACTGGGACATGGAAAATTACGCTCAAGTGGAAAAAATATTTCGAAAAAGTGTCGAATTTTGTAACGATAACGATACTTGGAGACTAAATGTTGCGCATGTTCTTTTTATGCAAGAAAACAAGTTTAAAGAAGCCACAGGCTTTTACGAACCTATTGTGAAGAAACATTATGATGAGGTAAGTAAAAAAAGTTTAAAAAAATAGATATTGTTATTAATTTTTTAGATTTTGTCCGTAAGTGCAATAGTTTTGGCGAATTTGTGTGTTTCATACATAATGACTTCTCAAAACGAAGAAGCTGAAGAATTAATGCGGAAAATAGAAAAAGAGGAAGACCAATTAGCTTTTGAAGAGCCGGAGAAGAAATATTTTCACTTATGCATCGTTAATTTAGTCATTGGGTAATTTTAGTTGATTTAAACTTTATGGAAATTAATTTAACTATTTTTAGAACACTTTACTGCGCAAAAGGAAATTACGAATTTGGTATTTCTCGCGTAATGAAATCATTAGAGCCGTACAATAAAAAATTGGGCACAGATACTTGGTTTCATACCAAAAGATGTTTCTTAAGTTTACTTGAAAACTTAGCTAAGCACATGATGGTTTTAAAAGATGCTGTTATACAGGAATGCATAATTTTTCTAGAAAATTGTGAAGGTAAATCATTTATTTATATTTGACAACAAAATACAAATTTTAATTTTCAGTTTACGGCCGGAATGTAAAAACAATTTTGGATGTTTCTCTACCGGACGAAAATTCGGAAATATCTGGAAAACAAACCGTTACTTATGAAGCAAGACTCCTAAAAAGTTTCTTTTTAAAATTACAGAATTATTAAGTAATACAAATGAAATATTTTAAATAGATTTTATTAGTGTAATACATAAAACATCCCAATAAAATTATAAAATATTAATATCAGATCTATAAGTCATGGTAATATATTGTTCACACTTCTATTGTATATAAAAAATAGCAAAAGATCAAAATATACATCAAGCAACTAAACTTTGGCACTAATTACGAATGCTAAGAAAATCTACAAAATATCACTTCGATGACTTAGGACATCTGGTAGATTAGTGGAAAATCTACAGAATGGCCGACGTGGCCATCATGTTCACTCCGCAGGTACCGTCGCCTCGGTACACGCGGTAGTAGCCCTGTTCGCCCCACGAAGGGCCCCAAGAGTTCTTCACTATCCAGTAAGGATAGGTTTTCTTGAAAAGCGGATATTCTGAAATAAAAAAAAGTATTTTTACGTGTTTCTATTACAGCAGTTGTATTATTTTTTTTATGCTATTAAAACATTTTTCATTAGTATTTTAAATTACCGAAATTATTATTTAATTAATAATAAAATAAAATAACCAGAATGAAACGTTTACCGAAATTTAAAATAGACGCAAAACCGTTATAATTATTAGAAATTATAAACCAAAACAGGAGTTTTATTTTGTAAAATACTTCTTTATTTTTAATAGGTATTTTAAATAAGTCATAATAGAACAATGTAACCAATGTTGACAAAAATAAGAAAAAAAATAGTTACCGAAAATAAAACCTTTATTTTAAAAAAAAAACTAAACTTGAATTTGTGTTTAATCGTAATAGTTTATTTATTTATTTTTGATTTATGTATTGGATAAATATTTTTAAATATTTATAATCAGTATTCATAATTAAATCGCCTCATAATATTATAAATACATTGAAAAAAGAAATTACAACTAAAATCAGTAACCGAAAAAAAAAACTAAATTCAATTAGACACAAAACTAAATCAAAACAGTAATATTTTTGGAAATTTTATTATTTTTACATTTAACAAAATTCGCATTTTTCTAAAATAATTAAATATTTGTACCGAAAATTTATAACGCTTTAAATTTGTCCTTTACTAAATGAAGGTGTAATGATGACCGGGCATATTTTCTTGTTATATCTAGTTTAAATAATAGCACAGATTTTTATTCTTAGGTTTTTGTGAATGTTTCGTAATTTAATATTGATCATTTATTTAATAAAATAAAAAAACATAAATAAAATTAAAATAGAACTGTTAACGGAAATTAAAACCAAAACTGTTAATTACAAAACCAAAATTAAAACATTTATATTTTGGATATTTCTAAAACCGAAAATGAAACTGTTAATTTACACCGATTAAAAAGAAACGCACAATAATTTTATTTATAAATATGAATAGGTTAATTTTTTTTTAAATATATCATGATTAAAATAATTAAGCAAGTTCTATTTCTTCATTTTTAAAGAAAACTAGTGATGGGCTTCTTAATTTTTTTATTTTTTTTACTATACTATAATAACAATGATCAAATTTAAATCAATACTTATAAGATTTTCAATTTTCTAAGTTTAGGCCTTATTTATAAGTTCCGTATTGAAAATTGCATTGTTATTTTATGGTAAAACATAGTTGTAGTATAACTTAACCAACAGTAGTTTATAAATGTAAAATTGAAATATTTTATTATTAAAGTTCAAACTTACTGTGAACGCCGTATCCAACGATAAGAACTCCATGATCTAAATTAGTGGGGTCGCATAAGAATTTCCATGGATGGCTCACGCCGCCCATATAAAACTGCATGGCATTGGCGTTGATTCCAATGGAAATAGGTCCATTATTCACCAACCATTTCGCCATATCTGTTTCATTTGAGCTTATATTCACTGAACCGGAGATTTGAACGCGGCTTAAAGTTTTATTGAAGGCGCATTTCTCGTTTTCTGCTTCGTATGGATAGTCGGTTTCGGTTTCTAGTCCTCCTATTTGTTCAATTGCTCTGAAAAGACGTGGAAATCAGAAAAACAAACAAGGCCCAGTTTTACAAATGTCAATATGTTCTCATGTGAGCCTACAAGGTCAGAAAACCCGGAATGAGTCTCAAATGTTCGAAGATATACATTAGAAAGGATATGAGCAACATTTGTGCAATAGAAATAAGTAAAATGAGAGCCCCTAATTTTTTTAAACGATAAAAAACTTTTGATAAAAATCATTGTCGAAGAAAAATGCTAATACATAAACAAATTTTTATATAATTCATATTTTTTTATTGTTCATAATTAATAATTCATTAAATATATCAAAAAAAGTGTATTAGATATTTTTAAACCAAACAATTTTGATTAAGTAAATTATTCATTTTTTAATAATATAGATTAGTGAGATTATTTTGATTTTATTTTAAAACATAATTTTACGAATTAGAAATTATACTAGAATTGAAACTGTGGTAATTTGGGAACTTCAGGATATTTTTTATTAAGAAAATTACGTGGGCTTTCTAGTTTATTTTTTTATAATTTATTAGGACGTTTCGGGTTACGAATTAACCCATTATCAGCAATTTGAAATTTGCATATTTATATTATAATTGAACAATAATACTGTTGTTATGAAAACAGATTTTTTATTTTCCCTTAGGATATGTAATATATTTTTGGTAATAGTCGAAACAATAATATATTCATAGAAGCATAAATGAATGACTAATGCTTATTTATAATTTCAGTTTGTTTCAATTGTTAAATTAAAATAAAAAAAACTTTATAGTGTGACAACACATGTGTTATATAAAAAAAAAGAACTACAAAGGCCACGTAATTTTTTTAATAAACAATATACTAAAATTATTAATTATTGTTTTAAACAATGTACAATATTAAATATAGACACAATATTTAATAAATTCCGAAAATTTTGAGTTTTTAATAAAAGTTTTTTCATAAAAATTACGGATTAATTAATTTTATGGTAATGACTATTCTTAAAAAAACCTTTCAAGAAATTTTATTATACTATGCATAGTTCTATATTTTCTTCTTTGAATTCATACTTTGTTCTTTTTTTCAACAGAACAGAAATGAAGACTGAAAACTTATATTAAAATATATTCATGAATTCTTGTTTCCATTGCTTCTTACTACATTTTTCGAATACTTGAGAAATATTAACGGAAAATATGTATTTTATATGAATCCGATCACATCAATTATAGATTTTGTATACATCTTTCATATGTATCAACTTTAAAGTCTAAAAAAATCCCGGACCTTTTGAAAAATTTCCTGACTTTTGCAGGTTTTCCAGACTTTTACAGATTGTAGCCACACCGCTTTCTTATAAAACCGAAAAAAGTAGGTTTATTTCGCTTACTAAACATGTAAAACCGATCCTAATTATTGAATTTTTTAATTACCTATAAGCGTTGTCGGGTAATCCGCCATTACATCCAGCGTCTAAAGTATCACAGTCCACGAGTTCTTGTTCGGATAATTCAACGAGATTTCCAGTTTTAATTGCATTCAAACCCTCAATATTTCCAGTTACGCTAAACGCCCAACAACTTCCACACTGTCCTTGATTTTTAACTTCAGAAATTACTCCTTTCTTCCTCCTGTAATATTCCAAATAAAATTTGCAACACAAATATCACAAGATTATTTACCAATCAAATTCTACCGGAATGTCAATGTTAGGAATCCGAGCTTGGGACATTGGTATGTTATTTGGATTCTGTAATGCTGGGTTCAAACCTAAATATTGTTTATATTCTTCTTTGGTTAAATCCGCGAATTGAGTTGCTCCGTATTTGGCTGTGCCTTGTTCTTTGTCATTTAATTCCTTAATAGTTTTCATGTTTTGACGGAAGATGGTAAATCTACGTTTGAACTCAGCTTTGCTTGGGTATTTTTTGTCAAATTTGTTCATGAAGCTCTTGAATATTCCAATGTGTACATCGTGGTCATCTTTGCCCAACATCATGTCAGGGTGAGAGCGTTTGAAGCGATAATTTTTTTCCTCTCGTTCTCCGTCACATTTTACTTTTACACTTTTGCCGTCTTTAAGCCAGGCCTGATCCCAAACGTCGAAATCACAGATTGTGCTCTTGTCATTTAGGGTGAATTCTACATTTAAACGGTAACGTATTCCGGCAACCGTTTGTTTCGTCGCGGACACAACTCTGACCAATTGGCGAGCATTTGATACTCCTTCATTCGCGTCCACTGAAAAATAAATACAATTCAAATCAAACCGGGAAGATAAAACTTAACTCTCATGAATTACGAATAGAAATTAAAAGAAAAATATTATAATTTAAAATCTTAAGACTAATCAACTGTTTTTGAAATATTTTATGTTAAAATCATTGTCCGATATTTATTTCAATGCAGTGTATATATATTTTTAATACTTAATTATTTAATTATTCTTCAATTACAAAAAAAGTGAATATGAAACGGAAATATATGATGTGAAAACCGAATCCAAATTGTTGGAAATTAACCAGTTTCCAAATATTAATTAAAATTGCGAATCTAAACAAATAACTCTTTTCAGGGTTGCATTAATTAAAATAAGATTTAAATCGCATTGATTTGTTTGAATTGTAATTAAACATTGCAGATTTACGAAAATTGAGGGAAAAGTAGGTAGATATTGTAGATGTTATCATGTGGCAATACTTTCAATAACTACTAAATCTGTTTTACTTCGTCGGTAATGCGACTTTACTGGAATATTATTTTGAATTTATAACGCAGAAATTGTTTAACTAATATGTGATTTTTTGTTAAATTAACTTTGAAATGTGTTATAACGACATCAGAGGGGGAAAAGTAAAATAACGTTAGAGTATGGGCTTTCAAACAAGTGGTTACAATTTCGACGTTAGAACCAGTTTGTCGCTATAAGCGATTTTTATTTGCTTCTTTAAATTTTTACTTATTCTTTACAATATGTTTCCTTTTTCATAATAAATGCTATTTTGTGAATCACGTTTTTGAAATTATATTATAACTTTAAAAAAAAAACAATAAAATCAGATTTTTATGAAATATAAATTTTAATTATAAAAAAATCGGACCTACAAATTGAACAATTTGAAAGAATCGGTTATTGAACCTTCTTAATATTTAAACTTTTAAACGAAAAATCGAATCAAATAAATACTTACTCAATAATCCAACCTGACAAATATGAAAACCCATTACCAAACAATCATTAATTTTAAAATTGCAAATCAAAACGAAAAAAGTACTAATTGCAAACCCATCCAAAATAGTTTGAAATTAACAAAATTCGATGAAGATTTCGAACTTAATACTAAAATTAAGAACCGAACAATCAAACCATTGAAACTTGCAGTTCATATTTGACTCGTATTACATAACTTTATAATTAAATTTTAATTAAACATGCATATTTTTCTTTGTTCAAATCTCTGATTTCAATTACATAATTTAATGATTCAATTTTGATTTAAATATTTATATTTTTAATTAGTTGATTTTTCTGATGTATCTTAATTATGATTCAATAATTAAATTTTTATATAACGCATTAAAAACCTGAATTAAGAATTGCAAATTACTTACATTGTTGGAGCAAAGTTGTAACATATTCCACAATTTTAGGATCATCGGGACTGACAGTATTGATTCCTCCAACTAATCTTTCTCCTCCGCGTTTAGATCTAGATTTATTTGTTCGATTAATATTAGTATCCTCACTATCCTTTTTAATGTTCTGACAGTGAGACTTCTCCACTCTAGGGTTAGTCTTATCAGCATCTACTTTAATTTGTACTTTACAGATCTTAGTTAAGTTTTCAATCAGTCTATGTCTGCAATTCTCATCTCTGCGATTCGGTTTATGAAGATCAATTAATACTTGGGTATCATCTTCAGTGCATTTGGAGATTCCGACCCGAAGAGTTAAGTGGTAGAGAGTTCCTGCGATGTTTTTCTTCGCTCCAAGTACTTGGAGGACAATTCTTCGGTGGTTGTCGGAGTCGATGTCATCTAGGGTTGAGGCGGAGAAATCGGCTAAGTTTTGAACGTAGGTTCTTTCTTCTGGGGCAATTTTGACCATTTCTTCGGTTTGGCCCAAGCTTCGCTTTCTTCTGACGCCTCCGCGGTGTTCCTCGCTGCTTTCTTCGGAGGAAACTTTGTTTTCGGCAACTGGTACTGCGGTGGATATCTGTTTTTCTTCACTCGTTTCGTTTGATTCTGAAGATACAGCTTGGCGTTTGGTTTTCTTTGCGCTTTTGTGTTTCTTTTCATCATCGTTGTTGTCTTCTTCACTGGAAGATGAACTGGAGGAGGAGGAGGAATCATCGTCATTATTGTTGTCGTTCTTTCTAGGTTCATATTTTTTGTATTTTCTTTTAGTTTTTTCGAATTCATTGTTGTTATTGTCTCCATTATTGTCGTTATCTTCTTCGGAGCTAGAGCTACTGCTGCTGCTGGAGTCATCGTCGTTATTTTGAGCAGCTCGTTTCGATCTTAGTTCATCTCCGAAGAATTTCGTCAAATCGGGAAATGATTCTGCATTTAAATTTACAGTTGATACTTCAGTTTCAGATTCAACTTCTTCAGTTCTTGGTTGCAAAATCACAATTTGAGATTCTATATCTCTCAGTCTGTCATTATCTATGATTTCTCCGGTCATTCTCAACATTTCATCAGTGTTTCCATTGGCTATAGAATCGTAATTAGTTCTGTCTTCATTCTCCACTCTTTCTGGATATCCCACTGGTTTCCCGGGATAGTAATTCTTGTCGATTTCATTGTCCTGATCATTTGCGGGAATGGGTGTTGGTTCCGGATTGAATTCTTGCGAATTCGTGCAATTATTAGCGATGATACTTTTAATTCTACTTATCCAAGGACGTTGGTAGTAAGTTACTTCGCAAATTTGGGAATAATCGGATAAAAGTCGACAAGTATGAAGTGCTTGTTCGTCAACTGTTTTAGGACAGTCAGTTGGAACGACTTCTAACAAGAGGATATATTTAAGCCCAGCGACAACCTAAAATGAACAATTATTTTTATTTAATCAAAATATTTATGTCACTGACATACGCGCAACACGATGTTATCTATTTATAAATTGAACATCATCAACCGCAATAAATACAAGGACATATAGAAATCATTACAATATGCATTTTTTATTTTAAATGATCTTTAAACTGCGGACATTTCTATTGCGTGAGAATAAGAGATATCGATTTGAATGCTTTTATTATGTAAATGATATATTCTACCACAAAATATCAATTTTGTGTATAAATTTTCAAGATCTTTTAACCAGGGACTTGGAACCGAACTCGATAAAACCGTGTTTTTTTTCCAAAACCAAACTGAACTAAAATCCCAGCTTTTTATTTTGAATCATAAACCGAAATAATTTTTACGACTTCAATTTAATTTAATGTCTTGCAAATAAACTTGGCTTGCATAAATATCAGTTATGTATGTAGTAAATATACATATTAACTAGTGAATGTAGGAAAAAAATATATGTGCGAGATGTATATTGTAATTTGCGGAAACCATAAATAATTTGGTTCCAAGTCCTGCTTTTACTATTTTTGTGTTTTGAAGCTAATTTTGCAACTTTTTTTTCCTTACCTGTCTCTGGGCCCGAATGATCCGGACAATTACATGTTTGTTGTTCCTTTCCGATTCGATGTGATTTAAAGCTACATCGGTTAAAAGATTCAAACCTTCCACGTTGGTGTTAATGTCCGAAGGACAACCAACGCATGGAGCCACCGATTGGGAAATCGGTTCCTCCGATACGGGCTGTCGCTCGGCATTTGTTTCATAGAGAGCAGTCTCTTCTACAGGTGATTCTGTCTCTAATCTCGGGGTTGTTTCTTCATTTCTTATGAGGTCGACTCTGGTTTTCGGACTGCATGACGCTGTAATAACTTCATAGTTGGCAGTGTCAGTGTTGTACTTCACCGTTCCCGTGCATTCCAACAGAGAAGTAATGCATTTGTTTGGACGATAGTTGCGGCAATCAACTTCCACATCTATTGTTAGGTCGGTATAATCTAAGTCCTAGAACATTTTTAAATTGCAAAGGTTATTGCACATTTTACAAAATTTTATCTATCGTACTTTGGCTTAGAGGAGGTCAAACGATAAACTCTATTTGCAAAAGTTATCAAATTAATTGGTGCGTACTAGATAGAAAATTAGCTGAAAAACTTTTGGAGAGAAATTTTCCAAATAAATGTATTTTTTTTGTTTGTTTTGGTACATATCGCCGTTTACTAAAAATAAATAAAATATCTCTCTAGCATAAGCAACTAATAAAACCAATTGACCTTGAAGGAATTATTTTTATGCATGTTTAATTTAATTTACACAAAGGACGAAGCGAAGGTTATTAAATAAACTTACCTTATTTTGCGCATTAATCAAAGTCGCATAGTTGTAATTATAAATACGGCTAGGATGTGTATTTAAGTAATTCACTAAACTCCAAATTTGCGGTCTATAAAATTCATCTAGATTTTCATGAACATCAGTATCACAATTTATATTTATTAGAAATAAACACTGTAACAAAAATATTAACGTCAAACGGCAATGCGCCATTTTCTCATTATTTGGTTTTGATTTGCAATCTGGTTATCTTTCTTCCTTATTTTGCTCCAGTATTTATAGATCGTCTGTCTTTTTTCAACCAATTTAGCATGATAAGTGTCAAGTAATGCTTTGTATTGGAGAGCCATCGCACCGGGCTATTTGGAAACTAAAATCTATGTGCATTCGTCGGTAGATGACTCAAGCAAATGACTGTGGTGTGACGTCAAAATTCAAAATAAACCTATGTTGCAATGATTAATAATTATCTGCACTTTAACATACGGCTGTCTTCATTATTTGCCATGTACTGCAATTATCACTAATGTATTGTTTGCTAGTATCCCTACTTTTCAAGTGACGCGTACTTAACAGGTGGTTGAGGATTAGTACACAAGTATTCTAAACACCATTAGCATTAGAGATTAGTAAACAAATGACAGACGGAGTTATTTAGGTGAAAGCCATTCGGGGTAATAGTTAATTGTTCTCTAATGATTCTGTAAGAGCAAACAAATTCCAATAACTGCATTAATTATTGGTAACTAATCGAACGATACAAAGATCGCTCAGACGTCAACGCATTTATTTTTAGGAAGTGTTGAGTAACAGCGGATGATTATGTAAGTTGAAGTTTACACGCATCTGTGCGATTATAAAATCACATAAGTGCTGCAAAAAATGCAAATGTTGTGTGAGTCTTGGCATACGGGCCTCAAAATTACGTCATTTCTAAACAACTGTCCGATGCAACAGCAGTAGTAGGAACTTCGCAGTTTGTTTGACGCGATTGCTGCTGAAAAACACGCGTGCTGCTGATAAACAACTGATAATCTATCATGTAAGTACAACATTCCACAAATAGTCCCATGACAGTTAATAGCTTAACACTGGTGTCCGAAAATCTGTGCGTGATCCCATCTTTGCTGACCGACTTCTTTACACGGTCAAATTACGAAACGCCTTCAGCAAAAAAGTCAAAACCCAGTTACACTATTCCAGTGTCCTTGTAACAGTGCCGTGTAACGCGGTTCAGCATTGCAGCTGGGCGGCAAAGCGCAATCTAATCGATATTGCTTTACCAGGCCGACATTCACACACACATTTTGCTGTAAGATTGTTTTTTCATATTTCTCGTTCGTCATTATTATTTTTGTTGATCCGTGACCTTTAGTAGATGATTCTAACATTATGCAAGAGTTAGAAAGTAGCAGATCTAATTCGCAAATTGAAAACGAAAGTTGATGTCCGGTCAACCAAAATGTTTTTGTTTGGAATGAAAAAAAAAGTTTTTGGTTCAAGGTCAAATGTTCATTACTGTTAGGAATTGCTATTTTTATCAATATATAGAATATTTTGAAAAATCTGTACCCTGTACTGATAAGCTGATGTATATTATCTGTACTATGTACATGAGATTTTTATCAATAGTTAAGTAACTTTTGAGGGCCAGTCATCAGTATTTAAGAAGTAATTATTAATTGATATATTTAGTAGATGTTTGTGTCGTAGACAGTTGTGCATTTTGTTATCATTCGTTGTTTTGTTTTTCAAATTTATGAGTCATTGGATGTCTTTAACTATCCGGGTTTTCCTATTAAATTGCAAGTAGATTTTATCGAAGTTTTTAGTTTTAGTCGTGTCGGGCTACCAAAATCGAATAGGTAAATGTGTCAAGTACATTCAGTTATGCAATAGTTGCGTGTAACGTTCGTGAAGTAATGTATCTGTCATAGTGAGTGAAATTCAAGACAGCAGAAGCTTCAGCAGCAGCTGATCGTAACGGTAGCGTGTTTTACAGGTACAGGTGCCGTTTACCGCTTAACTTCTTTATATTCATCCTGCTCTAGTCTACTTTAGCTCTTTTCTCTGCATATTTTATGTATTCACGGAAAAATATAATTCCATTGTATGCACTTACTACATGCATAATTCCATAATTGACTTAATTATATGTACTGTATTAATTAAAATTTAGAATTTTATTGTCTATAAATAAACTTTACTACGCGAAGTAAAAAGTTTAAAAAGAAATAGTAAAAACACGATGTAGAATGTTTTTGTATGATGTGGAAACTAGATAGAGATAGTACAAGTTGTGTAATTTATGCAAGAGAGTAATGTTAATGTTTATGATTGTTTTAGCCAGGCACCGCCGAAATATTATGTGAAAGCCGTTAGAGTGGGGCACAGTCCGGAGTCAAGAGTCAAGAGACGAAGATACTAGCTGTAGGACTCGGGATTATCGGTTGATAATGTTCCTGTAAATCAAGCGCTCACGGTTCGTGGCAGTCTGTCAGTGTGTTAGCAGGCCGTCGAAGTGCGACAAGCAGCAAGCAGTGTGCGACAGAGACAGCGAGTGCGCGCGTGTGTGTTCAGTAAGTGCCGTGTTCGCAGTGCGCTCTCGGCTGATGGACGTCTGAGTTAGCAACATGGCGGCCGATTCGGGAATGGATACGTGCCCGTCACCAGAAATCGCGGACTCCAGGAAAAGACCGCTGGACGGGGACAACGAGAACGGAGACACGAAGCGCTCGCACTTCAGTACAGGTAAAGCTCGGGTGATGCTGCGAGGATAGGGAGTGCGGTGCAGGCCAAGTGTCAAATGCCTAAATGTACGTTCTCACACTCAAATCGCATAATTCGGTGTCGTAGTCGGTGACAACAGCTACGGCAACGGCAACGTCGACGTGTATGGGTGCTGGTCTGCGTCCATCGAGTGAAAAGTGCCGTGTCGTGGGAGTCACAGTGGGGGGAGGCGAAGAGTCGTTGTGTTAGTCGCGACGTGGCGACTGCCGACAGCAGCGGTTCGTGGTTCGACTCCTGGTTGCTGTTGACATATGTTGAGTTCTGTCACTGTTTCGAACTTGTCGCGAGTTCAATGATAAACAATTCGGACTCGTTTTACCTTGACAGTCTGTTGTACACGTTACCAATCGGTGAGACACGTTGACACTTTAAGAGCTTGTATTTTCTGACCCTGACCTTTCAATATTGTCTTTCTTTATAAGATTTTGCGCTCCACTTTGGTTGTTACTTGGGTTGGCAACCAGCTGTGAGCATGACAGTGTTGGCGAGTGTGTGCATTACGTGGACAGTTGTTGTAGTGTTGTTTCTGACTTGTTGTTGTTGTTAGGCGGAGATGGGACGTATCACTTCAAGGTGTTGGTGCCGAGTGTGGCTGCGGGGGCCATCATCGGCAAGGGCGGTGAGACCATCGCTCAGTTGCAGAAGGACACTGGAGCCCGAGTGAAAATGTCCAAATCGCATGACTTTTATCCAGGTACCCAAACCATCTTATTTTTATTGATTTTTCATTTCTTAACTGTGCCAATATTACAAGAATCCATTAAAATGTAATAAAATTATATGCGTAATACTGGTGACGTCACAACTGTCATAAAATTACTAGTTTTACGTGTATCCACGATTACTTTGCACAAATATTGATTATTTTTACTAGAATATTTAGCCAAGTACTGTATTTCCTAAACCATATTCTTTCTAGTACATCATTTTCCCCGTTGTGTACTTAACCTTACTGACACACTTAAAATAAATGAGTATCGATTTTTCCAAAATTTAACCTTACTTTCGCAGAAAATGATGTTTCCAGATCTTTTACGCAATTTTGGGTGTGGCATCTTTTTATAACATATTTTTAGCAAAATTTCCGTATTTACATATGATTTGAGCATAAAAATATTTTTGTCGCATAACAGGAACTACAGAGAGAGTATGCCTCATTACCGGAAGTGTAGACTCAATAATGGCAGTGCTAGATTTTGTGATGGATAAAATTAAAGAAAAGCCCGATCTAACTAAACAAATGCCTGAATATGACAACAAGTTACAACAAGATCGTGATAAACAAGTTAAAATTCTCGTTCCAAATTCAACTGCTGGCATGATCATCGGCAAGGGAGGAAACTACATCAAGCAGATAAAAGAAACCAGTGGATCTTACGTTCAAATCTCACAAAAAGCGAAAGATTTATCTCTCCAGGAAAGATGCATTACTGTTATTGGTAAGTTGTTAATTCATTAATTTATTTTTTCTCTATGACGTCAACTTCATTTTTTACTTGTTTTTTATTTTAATTACAATTTGTTACATCATTTTTCAATATATGCTCCGATGCTTATGTGTGCTACAATAATTTTGCCATGAAAAAACAGATCAAACTTATCATTACTATGATTGACGATATCTCGTTTGTTGAACAATAAGTACCGGAAAATCATTTTTTATTTGGTTTTGTAATTGAAAACATTATTAGTGTTTATATTTTTATTCGAATATTGTGAAAGTTTATTATCATAAATTAGTAATTTCGTACGCATTGAACCTTCATTGTTACTTTTATATTATGTAAATATTACACAGGAATTTTTAACTGAAGCAGTTAAAGTGAACCACTTCATAAAAAATTTATGTACTAAATACGAAATCATTATGTATATAGTAATTAAGGTTCAGTTTCAAATAAAACTTATCGCAATTTATATTTTGTTATAAATATTATGTGACACCTACTGTATTCAAATATTACCTTTTTAATATACTACACAGTTTGTTATTTGAAATAGCGGTACAATTTGTCAAATTAATTAATTTACGGACATAAACAATAATTCTAATTTTTGTGTATTGTGGTTTTCGATGATTATGTAAATTTGTACATCAAAATATACACATATTTTTTTGTAAAAACGTAATAATCTGGAAAAGTAATTTTAAAAAATTTCCGTGACGTCACTACATGTGCAGTCCTAAAAAATAAATGAAAAAGAAAATTAGTTCTATGTTAAAAAACTTGTAAAACTGATTTCTATTAGGGATTATGTCGTCATAAGAGCAAGACTACGTTTTTTTAAAGTATCCATTAATATTTAACATTTTATAATAATTTTTGCTTCCATTTACTTTATTTAACTCTTAAAATTAATTTTCAATGAGGATTTCTTTAAAAACCGTCCTCTTGGAAAACCGTATTGCTGTTTATTGCCCAACTTCAGAGCTATATATAATGAAGTAATGTAAATTTGCGTTTAACATAAAGATTTCTGGCGAATGAATATATTTGCTACATAATACAAATATATATTGCTATTATCTTAATATTTTCCTATTTGTATTGATACTAAAATGTTTTTCTTTGCGAATGTACGTTAATTTAAAAAGAGTGATTTTAAATTATTTGGAACTTAATTTTTTATTATCGATAAGTTTTTTTTAGTTTTTTTGAGTAATTGGAATTTTTGATTATTACAAACATGCTGTGCATCGAGTTTTAAGTGATATTGTACACAAAATAAGTTATAGAACCAACTTTTATTAACATGAATTTCAATAAATGTGAGATGTTTTAGTTAAAACACATTAAATATTTGTTCTAACTTACACTTTTGAATCCAGATTACTTATTTTATTTTTCATTACATTTGACTAGATCAGTTTACCTACTCTATTGAATTTACTGATCTAAGTAATTCACTCATCGAGATCGAAAAAGATAAGCTCAGTCTGTCACGTGATTTTGATGTATTTTAAGTAGTGTAAAAGAAAATACAGAAATTATAAATTTATAATACGGAAACCAACATTTTGAAATTAACTTATACAAAATAATAATAATAAAACAAAAATTTGATGTGGGCACCACATGACTTCCTTGTATGCTAAAACATACACATTTCTTGCTGCACTTCATTTAAACTTATTTCATTTGAATGTGAGATCATTCTACAGCTAATTTTTCTTTAACTTCCATTCGTTCCATATGGATCATTTTTGAAAATTTTATTAAAATGTTAATCACTTTCTGCCAAAAGTAAAGTGCTCTTTTGAAAAGGCCGATTGGAACGAAACATGTACTGCTAATCATTATTGCGTTATGTAAAATTCAAAATAACACTACGAGCAAAGTGCCCTTTTGGCAATGCCCATTGCAATAAAAAAGGGATGTGCACAAGTAGATGTTATAGCAGTCCTGTATACAAAATTATACGTCAGGCGTCACGCCGAAACTATTAAAAATGGATGGTCAAAATGTATATTTCTGTTGAAACCTGAAAACAGATTTTTTCGCGATTACTATATTTCCTTTACTTCGTACAAGGAAGTAAAAAATACAACCGCTACATGGGCTGAAGTGATCCAAAGGAGTAAAATTAGTTGCAATTTAATTTATTCAAAATAATAATCGTAATAACTGCTTCACGGTTTAAAAAGATCCAATGACATTGCATTGAATAAATTAATTGACCAATGGGGTATTCTAATGTAATAAAATTTAAGGTAAAAAATGTTATAACATTGTGGATTATGCTATAAAATGACTGAATTATGAAAAAAACTCAAAAAAAGTTATTCCTAACATGAGTTTTCTTTTATTTTATTTTGGCGCTGAACAGGTATCACGTGAGTTGTGACGTACGTGGGACTCATGACATATGTAAAAAAAATTGTAATGACTGTACCACAGCTATTCCGCCATTGGTGACTTATGACAGATAGACTGGCGCGCCAAGCGTTGTGTTTGCAATCATGCCCCCACCATTTAAATGTCATGAGTCCCACATACGTCATATCCGGTAAAATTCAAATTTTCAAGGAATTTTTAAAAATTCATATCTTGTTCAAATTAAATAAAAAAGGACTCCAAATTTTAGATTTGTAGTAAAAAGAATATGTGAGTTTCGGAAAAAAAAAATCATTAGAATACTCCATTGATATGACTAGCAAAAGGAGTACCACTGATGTTAAAAATTATGCGTTAGGCGAAAAGGAAGCCAACAAAACGGCTTGCATGATGATCCTCGCGAAAGTAGTAGACGATCCCCAATCAGGCACGTGTCTGAACGTGTCGTACGCCGATGTGAGCGGGCCCGTAGCCAACTACAACCCCACCGGGTCGCCATACGCTCACCAGCAAACCGGGAGCGCATTCAACGCGTCCACCGCCAGCCTCAACAGCAGCCTGAGCTCCGTGGGGCAGTCGCTCATGCTCAACGGCGGCCTCAACCTCACGGTCAACCTGGGCACGCCCCTGCAGAACGTCAATCCCACCCTCACGGCACAGCTGCTCGATCACATTAAGGTAAGAACAACTACGTAGAATAACGAGCTGAATTCAGTACTCATGCTTGCTTAGAAAGCTTACATAGAACAGAGTGCTGAATTAGGCATGTGTGATTGGAAATGTAATTATATACGAGTGTCGTCTCGATTATATATGATAAAGAACAATGATTCTGCAGAATTATTATTCATGAATTTTGTACAATTTTTTAACAGATGGTATGCATGATGAAAAGCAATTAGTGTGATAATGAGTGTTTTGTTGTGTATTAATATTAAATTATATGTAATGTTTTTGAAAAAATCTCTTCGGTTGTGAATTTTCAAAGAAGCGAGATTTGACATTTTACGATCATATTGTTGTGTGGATTGATTGATTCTGCGCTATTCAATTCTGTTAAAAGCAGTTTACACGAATATAATCAAGAAAATGAGTAAATGTTTATTGATTACTTACAGTCAATAATTTTATCAGGACGTAAAATGACCATAAGTCTCGCTAAAATGAAAAGCATTAGCAATGATTACTAATTGTGCAATAAATGTGAAAACAAATTACACTTTTCAAAATCATCAAAATCTTCGTCATTCTACATTTCAGCCATTCCATCAACGCGCGTTTGATTCATAACTTTAAAATGATTTTTAACACTTTTTGAAGGATTTCGTTTCGCGGGTTAGAGAAATGTTTTGTGCATGATTACATCCCAGCCGCCAGCCCACCACATATCATCATCATTACGTTGACACTTTACATTTTAACAGTTAACTCTACGCAACAGTGGTAACTCAGAGCCCGTGACAGCGGAGATCTGCGCAGCGCTGGGCGTGCTGGCCAAGTACGGGGTGCTGGGCGTCGGCCTGGGGCCCCACGCCGCCCCGCTCGGCGTCTCCAGCTACCTGGGCCTCTCCATGGACCAGGCCGGCCCGGCTAGCACCAACACCGGAGGGGTTTTTGGGCCCATTGGACAAGTCAGTCTAGGTAAATAACTTCCACTTAAACATGTGCTTAAAATACAATCAAGGTAGCTCCATTTATATGTTCATGTAGGCTCTTCTCACTTATTCAAATTTAACATGGTTTAAATATGTTTTCAATAGTTTACTAGAAAACATGCTACCAAATTTATAATTTCACTTAAAAATTATATAAGAAACGAGATTTTTAACGCTATTTAACTGTGAAGTATCTAACAAGTACAAAAAACACACGAAAATATTGGATTCATTCTTTAAATTAGTGAATAAGTACAAGATAATATATTTAAGTAAAGAATCATATTATTCATTCATTATTTACTTTAATAAATAATGAAAATAAGGTTACATTTAAAAATGTTTGTCTCAAACAACAAAAAACATGACTCAATAAGTCTGAAATAAACAAAACGTTTTATGAATTTGATGTGCGCTATTCGAGTTTATTGTAAAATTATGGTTAGTAGCCTGAAGCAAATTGTTTCAGGATGTCTCAGTTTGTTTTATTTGCGGCAATGTGTTCATCCCGAGAGTTTATTAAAATATTTGAATAGAATATTTCTCTTTTTTATTGTTTTGTGGTACCACAGATGTCTACTGCTGCATTGTCGAAACGTCAAAGGCTAAAGTACGTCACGCACTAATTTGAACTTGTATGGAACTTAAACAATTTATTTCTAGTTTATTTGTCTTAAAACAGATTAAACTATGGAAAATATTCATATATAATATCACAAGTGGTTAATTTTTGCTGGAAAATATTTTTGATTGTTACAAAAGCTGGTTACCTAGTAATTTATTGAGTGACATTGACAAAAAACAAGCTGTCAAGCGAGTGATTTTTGATCATTGTCATGAGATAAATTACCAACAAGCAATCGGAAAAATTGTCACGATAAAATTTAACCACGAATGTTATTCGGATGACTATATACAAAATAAAAATAAGTGAACAAAGAACCAATTTTGACAAATATATAAACAATATGTTTTTTTAAAACGTCAAAATTTTCGCATAACAAAAGTCACTTGTAAAATACAGCATTTTATTTGTTTTGTCGAAATAAACAAAATTTAATAAGTGGAAAAAGTCTATTGTTAAACAATTAAAATAAAACCTAAATTATCTAACAATTTTGTCGTTCCCAAAATAAACAATTCTACATAATGGTCAGAATTACACCGTATTTTTTAGACAATTGAGAAGAGGAAATTAAAAATGGATACAAAACATAGAGACTTTTTAGACCTTAAAAAAGTGAACTTCTGCGAAAACATATGTTTCAGAAGACACTATAAAATTTGATGAATAAACCTAAGTCGGATTATTTTATCTGAATTATTTTGTAGCTGAATAATAATATTATATTTTGTTTCTCTAGTAGTATTGAAGTTTTTTTTATATGAGTTTTTTAATATCCAAATTTTATCGTGCACAATCATTATTACATCACCACCTTAGGCGTGTCTGACTGTCTGCATTTTAAGTCATTGATTATTAATTACATTTTTGATTAATTTTTCATTGCAGCGTAAAATTTAAAATGTTTGTTTGCTGATTTGCAACAGTTATTTGTAAATTTGTTATGTTCGACTTAATCGTGAGCTATAAGCAGTAACTTTCTTAGTTTATGGAAATTATGATTAGCTATCACTTAAATAACCTTTATCTGTTGACACAGCCTGAAATTTGTTTTTAAATCAATTTTTAAATAAGTTTTCTAATATATGACCTACTTTTCTATGATATAATCGATATATTTAGCTTTACGTTATTACTTAAAATTATTTTGTTTTTAAGTATTTGTAATTGGACAAGTTATTGAAACATTAAATATTTAAAGAAATCATTTATACATTACGGAGTTAGTGTGCTGTAACTCGAACTGAATGGAGTGTTAGATCTGGGATTCGATTCCCAATCCACTATAAGTTGTAGGTCATTTGCATAGTAGATTGAAAATGTACGTCACTAAAATATGTTACGAAATAAGTACAACAGATGAATTAATACTTATTACAATAATAAAAGACCGAGCCATTTTATAAAAATCGACTATTATAAAATATGTTTATACTATTTTTTGCACGCTTTTATTCCCTTTAATGTCAATAATAGCTTTAAATTGTAGAAAATTTGAAGTCAGTGATATTTACATGACATTCAAAAAATTACTTGTTTCAGTATTTTCTTTCACCATTTACGGTATATTATCATGTTTTGTCTTTCTAATTATTACTCTTATCGTTTTGAGCTTATACAACCTTTAAACAAAACACGAAAAACATTTTTTAACCATTTGATATATTTTGGTACAATAGTACTATTACAGTTTTTTAAAAAAGAAACTTTTAATAAATAAAACTGAACGCTGCATGAAAAACGCATTTTAAAATTAACTGAACTACCAAAAATGGAAGTAGCCTTATCTAAATAATTTTTTCAACAACATAAAAAAATAAAATACAATTTTAAGTGTGCGTGTTTTATTATCTGTATTATATTCAATTTTATAAACCCTTGATGATGTGAACATTTCGATAATATGAACAAGTCTTAAATGTTAAAATTATCGCGATTATATGTCAAAAGGTGGGAACTATTTTTTTTTATTTTAACTAGCAAAATATAAAAATGAATGAAATATGGGGTCATATACCATTTTTTTTTCTAAAAAAAAACAGAGTGAAGTAATAATAAAAACGCGACTGAAAAATCTTTCCTGATAAGCGTGATGTCAATTTTTAAAGTGAAAATTTTGGCCTGTGATGTGCAATGTTTTCTCCAGTGATGAAAAAACTGTTAGTTGTATAGGGTATTGTTTATTTTCATATTCGTGTAGCTAAAATATGTTTATATATCAATGTATATGTATTTGAATGAGCATGTTATTATTAGGCATAAATGAAATTTATTTTTCGTAACAAAACAAGAACACAGTAACATTTCATACTGTTAAGCCACATGCATATCTCCCTTCCTCAAATATGGTCCTAAACCATTTTTCTTTTCTGAAAGAATAGTTAAATAAGCAATAATAATGGATACTCGACTGAAAAATATGTCGTAAAAATCTAGATATCAATTTATAAAATGAAAATTTTGGCTTCTGCCGTCATACGTTTTCGCCAGTGATTACTAAACTGTTAGTTTTACAGGGTATTGGTTATTTTCATATTCGTATAGCTAAACTGTGTTTACATAAAAATTTGTATATATGTGTACGAAAAAATTATTATTACGCATAAATAAAATTTATTTTCGTAACAAAAACAAAAACATACATAATATTTTGAGACTGTCACGCCTCATGCATGTCTCCCTTCCGCAAGTACTACGAAATTCGGACGCGCGATTGTCTTTTTAAAATCAGACAAGTAATGAAATTGCTAAAGACAGGTGACATTACAGGACATCGCAACAAAATTTAATCTGTTATAGTTCGCAAACGAAATAATAAATCTAAATGAAATATTTTCACTAATACTCATTCATTGTTGTATATTTTCATATTCTTCTGCAAAATGGTAATATTTCGACAATGGTTCAGGACCCTATTCAAAAAAATGAGGGCGCTCGATTGTTTTTGCAATAAAATTTAATCATAAGTAATATAATAAGAGCCATGTATTTATTGGAAAAATTTACGAATAGTTGTTGCGTAGTAACAGACAAACGAGTGCCAGAAATGATATTTAGATCACGACAGCAAAGCTGGAGTGATTTAAGAATCATTTTTGACCCGAGTTGTCGTTACTTCGCAGGAATTATGAGTAAATTATAACAATTAAATTCATAGCTCGAATTATATGTGCTTGATTATTTCAAGAATGACAATACCTTCATACGTAAAATTTTTGTTATCAACAATATGTAACCATGACTATGATACTGTGGTTTTATCAAATTTCTTCACTAAAAAAACTACCTAAGGCCATCAAAAAAAGCATTCTGATTGAGTGAAAATGACGTGTGTGGAATAATCACTTAAAGCTCGCGAACGAATAATATTTAAATAAAATATTTTCACTAATACTCATTAATTAATGTATATTTAGGGCCGGTTTTTCAATCTCTGGTTAAAGTGCCGGTTACCTTAACCATCGGTTAACAGAAAAATATCGCATCGAAAATCTGATGTAAGTTGTCAAAAATACACAATATTTACTATTTCGATGCGATATTTTTCTGTTAACTGATGGTTAAGGTAACCGGCACTTTAACCAGAGATTGAAAAACCGGCCCATAGTGTTTAAATTGTATTGTTGTTGAATGGTTATGATTTTCCGTTTTGTGTGCAGGAACGACATCGCCAACCCCGCGTTCGAACCTAGAGCGCTTCGACGCGTCGTTTGATCCATTCCGACAGAGTTCCCCGGCCGCCGCGCCGATTTCCATCAACAACAACAGCTTCGGCCTTGGCACGGGCCAGATGGCCGTCTTGTCCAAGTCGCCTACTCCAGCTGAGCTGCAAACCAAAGAGGCCAAGAACGTCGAGATCGCCGAGGTCATCGTAGGAGCCATTCTCGGTGAGTGACATGATTTATAGCGATATTAGTTTGGGAAAAGTTGCCTAGGAATGCGTAATTGCGGAGGAGATTCGTTCGATGTTGTAAAAATAGTTTAGAATGGAAATTTATTCATGTTTCAGCAACAATTTTAGGTGCTTTAATATTTTTTAAGTGCACAGTTTACTAAAATCTTAAAAATAATGATGCGATTTTAAGTTTTGGAACAATATTTTATTAGTTTACATTTTGTTGCAATATAAAAATAATTCAACAAAATATAATGGTAAAGAAACTGTACATTACAAACTTTATGTAACTCCTGATGTTTCAGAAACTATTAAAATAAATTATATACTTAAACGTAAAATAGATAAAAAAATATAATTTATATTTTAAAAATATTTACATAAATTTAAAATTTTATTTGTCATATTCTTCAGTTTAGTTTTTATATTATAAAAAATATAGTTTTGTAAAGTATTAAAAACAGACAAATTTTGTTTTTCAAGTTATTTAAAATTCATAATAAAATATTTTCATTATTAACACAAACTTTGCATCCTCTTTCATAACGTATTATATAAAAACTGCGGAAATGATTGAAATTCTAAACTCCAATGATATTTTTTGTCGTAACTGCAGCGTTCAAAGTACACGTTTTATATTTGTGCGCTATTAATATGTACATAGGTACATATAGGTAATTAACAGATAAAATTGTTACGTAATCGTTTTTACTTGCAAAACGGATATGTTAAAAATCAAGGTCCAGCTCCAAATAATTCAAAAAATAACCCTGACAATTTGTAAAGTGCATCTTAATTCCAATGACTTTTTAAAAGGTTACTAGCTTCTTATTTAAATTATTTGATTCACTTATCAGTCTATTTGACATAGAATGATTTATAGATGAAATACGTGACATTTATTTTACGTTAATACCACGAAGTCATATAATTTTATTACGTACCATATAAGTTCGTTTATTTAGAAAGAAAGATGCAGTAAAATATGAATTTTATTATTTATGCCAAGTTTGGTTAACCTTTCACCCATTTTAAAATATTTTTAATAAATCATGATATAAAATTGTTGAATGTAATTATTTTACATAAATTTAACTTTTTAGATTATCTGAACCGGATATTTTATTTTAAAAAACGATGTTATTGAAATATTTGAATAATGATTAACATTTGAGATCATATTTTATCATGAACTCGTTATTATGTCAGGAAATTGTACCGGGTGAAAGAAATTTAGTAGGTTGGTAAACCTTATGAAACATGCCTGCATTTATTTTTAAGTTAAGCTAGATTTATAACTTGCTAAAACTTAACATAGTTTAATGTGTTATGGTTTAGTGTTAGTTTAGAAAACAGAATTTTCTGTGGGGTTTTATATATGTCACACAAAACGCAGAAATCACACGTACGGTTCATGCCTTCTTAGGCTGATTTTCTACTAAACCGTTCATTTTGTACATCAAACACGGCGTCATGCAATAAGCAAAAACACATTTTTACCGTCCATCTGGTAGAAATCATTAATTGGGTCTTCCACCATAGTAGCAAATTAGGAAATTGATCACTTAGTCAATCTATACCTTAATTCTGTATACTGGATACTATCAAAGTTCAAAAAAATCATTAGTTTTTAAGTTATTTGAGTTTTTAGGCCCTTACCTTATCTACGTCACAATATTACACTTTTCTCTCTCACACATCTACCCAATTCCAAATTCTTGCTACTTCCAACCCCACTGTTAGTGTTAGATGTTATTTTTGCCAATTAATCTATAGCTGTTAATTAAATACAAAGAAAGAATTTAGAAAAAAAATAGTTGTTAAACACAGTGCGACCAAGTAAATTTGTGAAAAAAATGCTCACACTATAATATTCGTAATCATTTATAAATTATTTTATTAAAATACTTACTATTTATGCATATTTCCAAATAAGGAACATAATAATTATTTAAAACATATATATGTAATTGAATTTTTAGCGAACCCCACTGTTTGAGAAGCAAATTGCTTTAACATCTACGTCACAAAATATTAAAAAAAATATTACGGCTTAACTAATAACAGTTAAGACTTACTGAAATTATATCTCGCTTCAAATTAGATAAAATTTCATATAAAATTTAAAAAAATAGTGGAGTATCCCATTGTGCAGATTTGTTTTGTGTTTATTTCTTATAAATGAATACATCAGTACTTTATGAATTAAACGTATTTTGAAAAATAAAAATAATTCTTAATTATACAAATTACTACGACGGTTGTGTTGCAAAGAAATATATTTCTTTAAATTAATCTTAATGATACATAGCTGATTCTTGTATTTGAAAATCAGACATGCCGATACGTAATTTAAAAAGTGTTGCCAAAATCAGTAATTTATAAGTCATTCAGTATTTTTTAAAAAATAGGATTAATAAAAAATATTTGGAGATATTTATTATTACCATTTTACGTAATAATTTTTCAGTGGGGTTTTAAATGCAATTGAATATTTTTATATGAATGAATTTGATGATTTGTGGAATGTATGCAATTGAAAAAAAGAGTGATATATTGAAATTAGTTACAAGACTATTAAGAAAGTCGCTATTTGAAATTGTAGCTGTATATTTTTATGTAAACAGAACGAATGTTGTGTTGGCAATTGAAATAAAGGAGTAATTATAATAACGTGTGTTGTGTGGTGATTGATGAATTGTAATGAATTGCTAGGACCAGGAGGAAAGTCGCTGATCGAAATCCAGCACTTGAGCGGAGCCAACATCCAAATAAGCAAAAAGGGAATCTTCGCACCGGGGACCAGAAACCGCATCGTGACAATAACTGGCACTCCGAACGCCATCGGAGCGGCGCAGTACCTCATCGAGCAACGCATCTCGGAGGAGGAAGTGAAACGTGCACGCAACAACGCGCTCGGCGCCCTCATGCAGTGATACCAACCTCGGTGCGTGAAACTCACTATCACTCACACTCATTCGCTACCTTCTTTGTTGATTTTTGTTTTTGATTTCCTGACAAAATTCTTTTTTGGTTTTTTGTTGTTGTGGGGTTTGACAATTTAGAGTTTATCACTGTTCCAAATTGTTGAAATGTTTATATTAAAAAGATGTACTATATGATAGTAAAGATAGCATTATTTCTATTTTTAATTCACGTAAATTGTGATGATAATGGAACCATTGGGCTCTGTTGAATGTACAATATTATATATTCAGATTTCTATTTTCTGCTCCTCTTCGCTGTGATTCTATCTTTTCTCTCCTTGGAATATTGTTCTGCTGACAGCAAGGCCATCATGCATCACATACACTGACCGAGAATGATGAAACGATTGTGATTTTATACAACAGTTGTGTGGACGGCCTTAACAGAATAATTCGTTACTTAAGCCACAATGTCAGCTTACATTTAAATCCTCCTTGAACCTACTAACTTAAAACATTTCGCATGACATGAACTGTACATATTGCATTCAAGTTTCATTTTATTCAATTCACCTAACTCACAAAGCTGTTAAAGTCTTATAGATCTATAAATATATATTAAATATATATGATAAAGAATATTATATATACATATAAAAAGATATATGTAAAGTAAGAAATGATATATATATCGTTGTTATCGCATGTTGTTATATTGTTATTGTTTGGCAACACACGGCCGTGCGTTTGTTAACATTGTCTCTAACAGTTCATTCAACATTCGAGCACATTTGTTACCTGATGAGCACTTTGCACGCGTCCTACCGAAGTGTTCAAAGAATGCCACGTGGTTCGAGCTTGTCACTCTCCAAATAATTCCTCTCTTTCATTTCGTAGCCGATCAATTGTCTGTAATTGTTAGGAAGTTAGAAAAACGTATGTAAATTGCAAAATCATCAAACGGCTGTGCTTTCTGAAGTCTTTACAAGTACAAAGTACGATTCGAGCAATATTAAGTCAATTTGCCCTTTGAAATATTGGCACATCATCCCATTGTGTGTATGAACCAATTGCTGTCGAATGCACGGATCTTATCGTATTCACACAACGAAGACAATAGTTGTTCTTGATGTCATATTCTTTGAACACCTTTGGTATTTCATCGCATTTTACAAAATTCAAGTGACTTAAAATTTACAAATTTTGACGACTATGCAGGCATAGTCCGATGTAGATAGGATCAAGCATTTCATTCTCAAAATTAAACACGATGTTAGACGCAAAGTTAATAAAAAACCGCCGTCACACATAGTTTTCATGTCTAAATGTGGTGGTCTGCCAATAGGAACATTACATACACTAACAAATATTCTATTCAGCGTTATTCAATTTGAGGTACGCTTTAAAAAATCATAAAAAAATACTAAACATTTACAATTGATTATTATGTAGATAGATTGAGTTGATTGTAAGACATAGTTTAGAGATGTAAACACTTATATCTGTTTAAACGATACATCTCTAGTCATACACAGACAATATAACTGACCTGTAGTGTAGCTGTAGCTAACAGAAACGATCTGATTGTGAGCTGCCTTTAGATTTAATTCGCAACATCATTCACAGACGCGGCCGGCTGTCTCTGTTGGCTACACTTGCATTCCATTCAATTTGTTTGCTTTCACATTTCAAGCCTCATGTTGGAAAAACCACTTGCAACATTACTGTTACTGTGATATTCACAAGTTTGCGGCTGTTGAGTGGCTGACTGCGGAACTCCGGTCATTTGGACCAGCTTTCATTCGCTCCGCAGACATCTGCCCAGCAGTCGATCATGAATGTAGCTAGGATCGTTTAATCATACAATTTTGAAACTATGAATGAAATTTTATGAAATGGGTAACTGAGTTCGCTTGCCGGTTTTACATTTTCTCGAGGTTTCAGGCTCACGTTTATTAACTGATTTATATTATTGTATTTAGTTTAGGTAATTAACTGAATTATAGAACTAGTTTATTTGACTTGGTTGGTTCACAGCACCACTTTAAACTTTTTTTTCTTATATATTTTGTTTATATATCAATTATTTTTTGTAATATACTTTATTGGAATTTGTGCATGAGATGCAAGATGGGTGAAAGTTTTCAATGGTGCTGTAAAATTCAACTAATTGGACAGGGTTCAGATACCTGCAAATAGTGTGATATTATCACAGAAGTAAACACAATTGTCGCACTAATTGTCATTCCTTTGGACGAAAATCACTTTATAATTTTACTTTGGAATGGCAACAATTTAAGCCTATTCTGTGTATTTTTAAGTAGCGTACCTTTGTGGTTCAAATCCTATATGAATCAAGACTTGCTTGTTGTTGCTTTTCGACTGATGCCTTCTTCCACACTTTGAGTTGATTCAGAATGATTTGATTATATTGTGTACATGAAGTCGAGACGCGACAACACTAGTCTTTTTAGAGTTAAGTGTATTCTTCATGGGTCTAAAGGTGTAGGGAACCGTCTTTTGTTCAGCGGATGGACAGTGTGTTGTGTGATTCTACGTCATTGTCTGATTAATGACGTCATGTGATGTGAGTACATATGTAGGTGTATAGAACTGGAGTCAACACTCTAAAATCAGTTACCATTTTGTTTGTTAAGTTTGGAATGAGTGTTGGCCATCTCTGTAACCGCAAGTCTAGCAAATTGTTATTGGACTACTGTTATTTCCCAATATCTCCAGAACTGCAGCTAAAACAAATAATACATGTTTTTAAATTACATTATCGTTTGAAAATTGTATCTAGTCTGATTTTTAGCTTCAGATCTGGATGTATTTAAAGTAAAGGAAATAGTTGCAGTCCGAATCATTAGAATCTCAGATCATTCGCGCATTGTACAAATTCATAGATTGACTGAAAACCACGAACCATGATGTGAAATGCTCCGCAGCGAGTCACAGAGATGTAACTATTTAGGATTTGTTTGTACAGTGTTATAGTTTAAGAGAGAATTATATTCAGAAAGGTAACACGGGTTTGACGGTTGTTTAATTTTTATTTTGTATTAGATTGTTTTATTTTCGATATTATATCATTAAGAACTACAGCACATTTAAGATTTATTAATCAAATGGTATTCGAGAATATTTTTTTATTATTGTTTTTATGGTCATTCCAAATGTTAAGGCATTATTATTTTTAAGTAATTGTACAGAGAATGTTTATTTTTGTTTTGTTTAACAATGTGCAATATATTCTATCAAGATATATTTTAATGTTGGTTTTGAGTGCTAGATTAATTTTAAAATATTATTGAATGCCATTTTCAGGGAAGTCAGTTTGAAAAACTCACTTAGCATTGTTCAACACATTGTATTGAATAAATCTATAGTGCCATACTATTTTTTCTTCTTTAATTTGTAAACAATCACCTACATTCTTGGGGCAAATTAATGTTAACAATGGGTTATTTAAAAATGTTTACAAGTTACTAGTTTTCAGTACATATTATGTGCTTCTTTCACCTTGATAATCCTTTTAACCATCTTTACCATTGAATCGATTTGTTGTTATAGATTTCTTTGTCAGTATCACAAAACCCTACTTAAATCATTTCACTAATCATCTTTTTTTTACCGTCCCTTTTCTCAAGTTATTTGATTATGACCCACAAATTTTCAAAATGATTTACAATCAGAAAAATTCTTGGGCGATAATTAAAAAAAAGACTGAAGAAAACAGACTTTAGCACCAAAGAAAAAATTATTTGTAAAGTGGCATGATAAGTGACGTCAAAGAAATTTGTAAAATATTAATTACCACAGATGGTTGAAATGATTATAAAGCACTGGTATTAATTAATGTAAATATTTAATGAATAATCTGTTGTTGATATTAAATTGCACAAGAATATCTCTTTTCTTTTCAGGGTACCAAGATTCGAAAGATTTTTGTAGGATTTTTTTTTTTGTTTTTCGTTCCTATTCGCTAAAATAAAAGTTTGATAGGAAAAATCAAAACATTTAAAATTCGACTCATATATTTAAAGCATTCTACAAAACTAGCCAATATAAAATACTATGGAATGTTCTCAATACACAAAGTATAAATTGATACAAACTTAATTATTATGGACCTAATCTACAGTTATTAACATTTTATTTCATATTAAATTTTATTTAATATTTTCATCACAATTTCTCATGTAAAAATTATATTAATGGCACAATCAAGAGTATCAAATTATTTGTACTGACAAGCGCACATAAGCAAAAAAAAATCATATAAGTAAAAAACAGTACAAAATATATAATCCAAAACTTTTCGTAACAAAACCTACACCATAATAAAATTTTTGATAATTTTAAACATGAAAACAAAACAATAACAAGCCACAAGCAAAAAAACACTAAATCTCACTTAAAATAGCGATTTCAGTTTCTATAAATTCTTATACCTCTAACGTATGTAAAGCATTTATAAAATATGATTTGTACGTTGTATGAGTTGGGGGTTATTTGGTATGTTTATTTGGTTGCTTCAGGGGGGCAGTCCGGCTGATTACTCGGGTGCGCAGCCCTAAATGCGGGGTGGTTCTCTAACTCTCGGTCAATTCGCAGAATTATTGGGAATGGTCGTAGATCTACGTGGAATCTATAAAAACATACCAATATTATTGCAAAATTATTTCAAATGTCAAAATAGAGCGTTTAATAAATTTTAATTTTAAATAGTCGACTTTTTTTTGTTGCTTCTAAATTTACGTATTTTGTAAACTCAATTAATTTCATCTTGCACTGTCAAAAATATTTTTTTTTAACGTGCAATAAATATTTTGATAATAACTCATTTTTTATTCCATCGAACGAAAAAAGTCCAAAATGAGCTTATAAAATTTAATTAAACTCATTAGTATCTCAATTATTTGCTATGAAGTATGAAATAATATTATTGGGCTTCAATAGTTCTTCGAAAGTATAATTATAATTTTTAGGACTTCCAACCATTTTTTGTTCCGTTTATTTTCAGAAAAAAAAATCTGCTTGATTCCAGTTTTGGTCCTCTAAAAATAACGGTTTTCTGTTCAGTACCGAGTGATTTAAGTTTTTATTGTTTTCTATACTTTTACATTTCAATTAAAAATAAAGACAACACACTATTTGTGCAGTGTTACGAAAATGAAATATAATCGATTTTTTTTGTTCAATTCTGATTTTCGTTTCGATAAAAATAACGGTTTTTAAATTTTCGTTTTTCAATTCGGTTCGTAGCCCTGAAAATTTTTCAATTGCTCCAATTTTAAAAGTACTAAAAGTCACATACATAAATGGGGCATTAACTAATAATGTAAGTATTGTCGCTCTGTGAAAAAATATCTAATAGCTCAACTAATTTAGAAAATTGAACAAAACTATTTGTTTTACAAAATATAAGTGCACACCTATGTTGTTGTTACATTTCTAAATAGCGAATAATTTTTCAAAAACGTAAGAGAAAAAAGTAGCAATTAAAATGCGAGATTAAAAGACAAAAAAAATTAATGGATTTCTTAGTTTATTTTTGGTGGCGCATATTATTTAATAAAAGAATACAAATTTGTATTTTGTTTATCTACATTATTTTAAAAATATGATAATTTTTGTTTTGTCCTTGTAATATATTCGCGTCGTCAGTATACTTTTATAATAAATAATAAACCAATGTTTATTAAATACTTAAATTATATAGTTTTAAAAAAGTTAACGATGTACTAATAAACTGTATTCTATTCTCAGTAGTGTAATAATTATTTTCACAAATAAATATTACATAAAAATATTCCAGAAAACTTTTAAGTTAAATATAAATATATATTTTTAAATATTTGCAGACTATTTGTTTTTTGTTTTAAGAGAAGAATTTAAAAATAAAACAATATATTCGTAATGAATATAAAAATTATCTAATCATATTGCACCGAGCAAGTAATATTCCTGTATCATTTTTACGAGATCCGGTTTTGTGACGTCTTACCTTCTCGCATTGAATACTTGAGGAATCAAACAACAATCGGCCAAAGTAATTTCATCCCCTACGCAAAATTTCCCTGCACTGGCCGATAACAATTTCTCCACAGCTCGGAACCCTCTTGTTATCCAATGCTGTGCCCATTCATTTTTCTTTTCTTCCCCTACGTGTATCAAAACATTGAGATTTTGCAAGGGTTGAATACCGGACGCTATGATTTCGCAAATTTCGCGCACTTTCGCCCTTTTGATGATATCGTGGGGCATGAGAGCTCGTTGCGGCCTAGTTTCCTCGAGGTATTGCATTATGTTAAGGGATTCCACTAATGTATGCCCGTCGATATGCAATGCAGGAACCTGTTCCATGGGGTTGATTTCTCTGTACTCGTTGCTGTGTTGTTCGCCACCGGCTTTTATTAACGAAACCGGTTTTATGTCGTACGGGATTTCTTTTAAATTTAATGCTAAAATTTTTGGCAAATATTATTTTGAATTGTTTTTAAAAATTTATATTTACCAATTCGAACACGCCATGAGCAAGAACTACGCCAATAGGAATATAAAACGGGCTGAAAATATTAATTTGTTTAAAAACAAGTTAAGTAAATATCGTACGATGTTAATTTAAATATTTTTCAAGGTAATCAGCTAGAATATTCTATTTTACGCATTGTAAATACAGATAACAACAAAATTAAATTAATTTTAGCAAATTAAAGATAATTTTCTTTTGAACTATCAATAAGAAATGTATTAACCATACAAAAATATATAAGAAAGCTTAAATTCTGTAATTCCAATTGGAATCCAATAAAATTACAGATTCCAATTGGAATTTTTGAAAATAACTTTTAAAACGCTTACCTTTCCAATTACAGACATCCTGAATTAAAATATAAATAAACGAATACAAAATAATAAGCTACACTTAAAATAATCGATCGATTGTGCCGTTAGAACGTCAAAGAGCCGCCAAGCTTTTATGAGCTTTAACTGGATGATTCTGTATCAAAGGTGGCGTTGAATGCTTTATATATCAGGACCGGGTTTTTGAAAGGAGGGGCGAAATGCTGAGATGTTTTTCAAGTTTTATATCTTCATTAAGTGAAGATATTCCATTATACTCAACAATAAACATTTTAAAGATTGTTTATTAAATAAATATTTATAAACTGTTAGATAATATATGTTCAAAGTCAAAAAACATAGTTATTTGTGACATTATATTTCCATAATATAAAAATAAAAGGATAATTATGCATGATTATTGTTACTAGGGCTTATTTACTTATCGGTAAATTAAATAATTTTGCACTTTTGCCGTTAGCTTGGTTGCCGAATTAGGTTATAAAACATGACAGCTGTCAGTCAAAACTCTTAATTTGTGTTTACATCCCTTATTTCATTCTTGAAAACTTTCTGTTAAACATTAAAAATGCATTAAATACTTATGTTCAGTACCTTTAAGAATGACATACTTTATGACTAATGCAACGTTGCTTTGACCTTTCACTAAATCCACATAAGCACTCCAGTTATAACCAATGAATTACCTGGAGTCCTGCAAAAATATTAAAACATGACAGAAAAATATAAAAATTCTACCAAAAACTGGTGGTACATATTCGGTGGAATATTAGTTTTAACTTTTGCAACCCGGTATTATAAAGTTACAGAGCCCAATCATGTTTGGTAAGTTTTTGTTGATTGTTGTTAACAAAACTTAAATATTTTGATTTTAGTTGGGATGAGACACATTTTGGGAAGATGGGGAGTTGGTATATTAATAGGACGTTCTTTTTTGATGTCCACCCACCTTTAGGAAAAGTATGTTCCAGTTTCATCTAAAGTTAAAACTAACCATGTGGTTTTTAGATGCTTATAGCTCTTTCTGGATATTTAACTGGTTATGATGGCACATTTCCATTTGAAAAACCAGGGGATAAATATGAAAACACTAGTTATATCGGAATGCGTATTGTATGATTGTTTTTCTGTGTTTTAAAAAGTTTGTAAAAGTTTTATTTCAGTTTTGTACAACTTTGGGAGCAAGTATTGTTCCAATGACTTTTTTAACGGTTGATGAAATGACGAAAAGTATAAATGCTGCTGTATTTTCTTCTCTTTTAGTATTATGCGGTAAATAAAACACAACACTTATTTTTCTAGTATTTATACATTTTTTGTAGATGTTGGTTTATTAACATTAACACAATATATTTTGCTGGATCCGATATTACTTTGTTTTATGATGGGTTCTATATTAGGAGCAGTTAAAGTGAGCTATGGAAATTTTAAAGAATTTTCTGTAATTTGGTGGTTCTGGTTACTTTTTACCGGTACGATGTTAGCTTGTTGTATATCTGTGAAATTTGTTGGTCTTTTTATTGTTCTTTGGGTCGGATTAAGAACTATTTTTGATTTGTGGAACATTTTGGGAGACATGTCTAGACCAGTGGTAAGTTGCTTTTCATTTGTTTTGTAAATAAAATATTATTTATGTGATTTTAGAACGATACTTTAAAACAATTAATTGCAAGAGCTGTAGCTTTAATCATTTGGCCAACAGTGCTTTATATTTTATTCTTTTATATACATCTTACAGTTTTAAATAGAAGGTATGTTGTTTTGAAATATTTTAGTGTGAATTCTATTAGGGTTTTTGTAGTGGGAATGGAGATGGATTTTATAGTTCAGCATTTCAATCACAACTAAAAGGCAATAGTTTACATAATGCCAGTATGCCACGATTAGTTGCATATGGAGCAATCGTAACTATTAAAAATCATCGTACGGGCGGTGGTTATTTACATTCTCATTATCATTTATATCCAGAAGGAGTTGGAGCTCGACAACAACAGGTAAGTTATATTTTTCATAACTTACTATCTTTATAAATAAATGACCAATTGTGGATTTAGAACCAGAATACCAGAATTCGAGTCATACAAATTAAATTTCTCATTAAAATATAAAAGTAAACGTGTACCATTCAAGCCTTTTATTTTCACGTAATATCTACACCATGGTTGGTTCCATCCCTTCAAGAAAATGTAATTTTTAGTTATCACTAAATTTGCTCAAACGAGATAATAGCGTAAAAAAATAGATGTAAATTACAGTTAGAGCTAGTATACTTTGGACACCGAACAGATGCACAAGAAACTCCTCAAACTAACGAGCGCTAAATATGCATAGAACATTGATATTGGTATCCCGTTTTTACACAGCAGCATGAATACGAGCACTGTGATCTCTGTCAAATACTTTTGTTGTTTTCATTCGATTATCTTATTTAAAATTAATATTATAAACAGTATTTATTAAAATACTTCAAGTGTTAACTTCATTTCATATGTGAACAGAATTGTTTCATATTTCTTAATGTGTAATGTGTAAAGCTGACATCTGCGTAGACAATACTGTGTACTTAATTTAATTAGTGCATCTGTTCGGCGTCTCAAGTATAGTTTTAGCTTAACTAGTTTCATTTTAAAATGACCGTACATGTAGCAGTTATTTTGTTTTATTAAAATACTGTAGCAAACTTTTGAAAAGTATATTGTCCAGTTCTGGATGTGAGTAATATAATATTTTTTTTTCCAATACACATACAACTCTCGTACTACATTGTATTTCATTATTACAAATTTCGTAACTATGGCATTAATAATAAATTTCAAATTTCTTAAATAATTACGAGTTTATATTTGGAAAGTATGTTTAAACAGGGGCGGATCTAGGTGGAAAGATAAGGTTCCGCTTACTGAACCAACCCCCCTCCTCACCTAACAGTGAACTTGTCTGACCATAAAACTTTATTTTATTTTGTTTCCAATAAACTGGAAAAATATGTAAGTCTCATCGAACGGCAAAAACAAATACTGATAGATTGTACGAATAATTATGATGAACAAAGTAAGAAGAAAACATACATACTCAAACCGAAATAAAGCTCTAAAAAATACAATAACGTAGAAGTATGTAACGCAATTCACAGCCCATGTAAATTGCCTACTATAAAGTTACTTTTCTTGCCTTTGCTTGAGCAAAACGCTTTACTATAACGTTATGATTTATTTTTCGGTAATTTCATGTTCTATGGAAAGTATTGAAAGCGCTACAAGTTTTTCTTGAGATAGTGTAGATCATAAATAATTTTTGATCAATTTTAACTTTGAAAATGATCTTTCAGCAACACTAATAGGTAATGTTAGTAATAAATTAATTAATTAACTATTATGACATTTGGAAAAAGACTAGTAAAGTTTTGTTTATAAATATAATTTAATATTTCATTAGGAGTTATATCGTGTTTTACAATTTTAATTAAAGGTTTGAGTTCCGTATAAAGCTCATCTGCATTAAAATTCCGTTCTTTGGTATCTTTATCAGTAAACAACAACTCTAAATTTTTACATTAGTTTATTAATAATTTTGTATCCAAAGGACCAATATTTTTAATGTTAAATAAAAAGGAAAATGAATCGGTGTGTTGTTTTAGCGGGATAAATTGTTCTTTTAATGAATTAATTGCTGCATCTAACTACGTATAAAAGACTGATATTTTAAATTTATCTTTTTCACTAGAAATTGGTTGGTCTGACTGCTCGTAATTGAACATTTTCTTTCTTCTTCGAACATGTATTTCAACAGAAAACTTTGCCTCTTCTAAAACACTGTGAAACCATTCTAGTCTATAGTTTTCTAGAAATTCTGTGATACTTTTTATGTTGTTCACAGCATCTGGCAAGTCAATATTTTTCAGCTGCATGGAATTGAGTACTAACAATATTAATTCTTAAAATATTATGCTATAAAATAAAAGAGCAGATAAATTTATATGATTTTAGTTTGGAAGCTAAAATGATTAGTAAATTGTAAGATGTGGTAGATATGTTATAACAATATAGTTTGTAAATATTGACATAATATAAGAATAAAAACAGAATAGGTTCCAAATTTTGTAAATTTAATTTTTTTATAGTAATTTACATATATCTACAACTACCTACTTATACCTTAAAGGTTTCAAGCTTAATGGTAAAGTTTTAAATGAAAACATACCTATTACACAAATTATTAATTGAATGTTGAGCACACTTTTAAATTGAACTTCACAGTCAGAAAATCAGAAAATAAATGTACATGTAAATGTTCCGAACATGTATCCCTGCGCTGAACTGTTGGGTCCACCTTCCTTGAGTTATTTACTAATTGAACAAAAATGGTGTTTTGATAACATACTCTACCGACACTACAGATCTATGCCGATACAAACAACCCGCCGCTAATTGCTATTGCCGCTTGCTGCATGTAATATAAAATTGTGGAACCAAGCCAATATGTGTATGGTCCTACATAAGTCAAACAATTGTAATAAAAAATATTTATGCTAGATATGATCTCATAAATGCTTCAAAAGTTTATATATATATATATATGTAAACAAAGATGAATAATTAATTAAAATTTTAATTTTTACAAATTGCTTTTCTAAAATGCCGCCCCTGAAAAATTACAGGTGTGCTATTGCACACCCAGCACACCCCTAGATCCGCCCCTGTGTTTAAATTATGAACATTTTATCTATATATTTATTAAATTATTAGATTACAACATACACACATAAAGATGACAACAATAAATGGCTAATAAAAAAATACAACAAAGAACCAAGTGAAAAAGTAGATATAATAAAACATGGAGATTTAATTCGGCTAGAACATGTAGCAACTAGACGAAATTTACATTCTCATAAAGAAGCCGCTCCTTTAACAAAAAAACATTATCAAGTTACTGGATATGGTGAAGTATGAACGAAAAATCTTTTTTTTTAATTAAATCTAATTAAATTTATGTTTTAAGAATGGAACTGGAGATGCAAATGACGTTTGGAAGGTAAATATTATAGGAGGATCTGATGGAGACGAAGTTACTGCAGTTAGCAGCAAAATTCGCTTAGTTCACTATTTGCAATCTTGCGCTTTAACTGCAAGCGGAAAACAGCTTCCAAAATGGGGGTATGAACAACAGGAAGTCAGTTGCAACCCCAATTTAAGAGACGTAAACGCCTTGTGGAACGTAGAAGAAAATATATTTGAAAAATGTATATTTCAAACTCAGAAAGTTTAAAAAATATTATATACTTTTTATTGCAGTGGAAAATGTTAGTTTCGAAGTTTACGCTCCAAGTTTCTTTGAAAGATTTTTGGAATCACACGCTGTCATGTTTCAAGGAAACGCAGGTTTGAAACCCAAAGAGGGTGAAGTTACTTCCAGGCCTTGGCAGTGGCCGATTAATTACAGGGTTAGTAAGTTTACTTACTTGGAACACAATTAAATGTTTGGTCAAAATTAAAATTCCACACAGAAAAACTAAATGTTGGTTTTTACATTTTAATAATTTCTTGAACAAATAATTATTAAATTTTGCAATAAAAACCATACAAACAGACGTACATGGACATAATTTAAAAAAATATTCCGTTTAAACGAATTGGAATTTTAAATAACCGTTGTTAATTATTGTTTCGATAAACTGAAGTGTTTCTTTTATTCATTTATAATATATAATTGGTTATGGTTATTTTTAGGGACAATTTTTCTCAGGATCAGCTTACAGAATATATTTATTAGGCAACCCAGTTATATGGTGGGGTAATCTAGTATTTTTGGCAATATTTATTGTTGCTTTTCTCATAAATTCTGTCAAAGAACAGAGAGGGTATTTACAAATTACTAATTCTACAAGTTTTGTGAAAGTTGAAACAAGCGCTTGGTTATTTTTGGGTTGGTTGTTGCACTACGTCCCTTTTTGGGGGATGGGTCGAGTTTTGTACTTCCATCATTATTTTCCAGCTTTAATGTTCAGCTCCATGATTACAGGTTAGTATTTTTTAAATATGTAGCAGAGTCAAATTAAAGCCTTAAAAAGTTGTTGAACAAAAAACATAAAAATAAGATTGTCATTTTTCAACGTATTCTCCATTATGTTCTATACACATTCTCCACCCTTTTAGAAACACTTGAATACCAAATAAAAAAATACTTTGGTGACATGCACAGCCAGTTATGCATTGAATTTTTTACCACGTAATACCTGTTTAAGTGGGTCAAAGAAATGGTAACTTGTTGTCGGGCATTAGTCATAAAAGCCCGTATGGTTTAAAGGGGCTATTGCTAAATGGCTTCAAGTGTGAAAAAAAAGTAGATAATTATTTTCAATTAATCGAACTCCCGAGTTATATTTCATTACATGACATTTTTTCACGAAACCAAAAGCTAGAGAAATTATTCTCAGGAACAATCAAAAGAGTTTTATTGTCACTATAATAATGACAGGATTTATTAAAACTCAACCATGTGACAAACAGTGAAATATTTCTTCGTTTTAAATTTTGAGAAATATCCAAAAATAATCGATAATAAATATCACTAGAGGTTTGATTTGGCCGGATATTTTTGTATTTAAATGAACACTTGGTTGCCATCAAGAAACCAAATATGAATATTTATAAATAAAAAAATATTCCGCGCTAACAATCAGACCTCGAGTGGTATTTGTCACAATAATTTCACGATTAAATAGCATTTGAACCGATTGTGTAGTATTAAACGAAATTGAAAATATTTTTTTCTACGACCACTATGGAAAGTAATACTTTTCTCACACTAAATAAAGTTTGAAACTTGCGTATAACACACAACCGTGAGTTAAAGTGTGAGAAATCATTTCTCACAATATTTGCCAACACTGCGCATGTGCATTGTGGGAAATATAATTTCTGACAGTAATTGCCAACACTGCACATTCGTCAAGGTGAGATTACCTGCACCATATTGTTTTTTTATGTCAAATAGTTTTCTTGTATGTATTTTTGTTCTGTAACGTTTAGCAGTTTGATCGTAAAAAAAGTATAATGTGCTACTCGTGTAGAATCATCTTTCTTTTCACACCTCGTGGGAAATAGGCTCCTTTTTGTACTTGTTGCACAATATACTATTATTTTTTTGATATATCAAAAATATTGAAAACTAAGTGTTGCCATGGAGAATATGATGAAAAAATATCCAATTTATCCACTTGTATTTTGTCTTACTTCCTAGTAGTAAAATTATCATTGAAGTAACAAATATGAAACGTCAAAGAGGAAATAATTGCTACTATTAATTGCTTTATTAAATTTAATATCACCCATAAATCCTGTAACATTGAATTTCAAACATGAGTGTATAAGGTATTTTCGACGTAAAATTACTTAAGAAATATACCCATAAGTCATAGTTAACAAGTTACGGGATACCTGTATGGATACGCATTGTCGTGCAAAAGTATCTCAATTTTCAGAAATCTTCGTCTTTTAGTTCTGATGACAGGCTTGATACGATCAGCTACGAAAATTACCAGATTTTTTAACTTGTTACTTCATTCGTACATTTTCTGAAGTGACTTTTGTTGATTTACCGCTTGTCTGTACAAGAAACGAATAATAGAAGTTGCTCCTCCTAGTGCAATGTTGTAGTGAAGTTGCCATTTTTAAGCTGTCGTTATGTCAATTTGTTCAATTTTTGCTGAATTATTAGCAAGGCGTTTATACATGACATAAATAATATTTCTGCTCTAAAACCCGTTTTATTTGACTCTGCTTTGTAATATGCCGAATTAAAAATATAAAACAATCTAAATGAAATTTTTGTAGGTATAATCATTGATTATATTCTTGAAAGTATCACAAGAATATTTCCGAACAACTTTGCATCTACATTTTATCATACAGTATGGGGATTGTTGCTCTCTTGTATATTTTACAGTTTTTATTTATTTTCACCGCTTGCATATGGAATGACAGGACCAACAGCAAATGAACCAAATTCGACAATGTATGGTTTGAAATGGCTTGAAAGTTGGGAATTTTAAAAGATTTACAGTATTTTTATACAATATCCGTCCATAATAATGTATTATTTTTATAAGAGATAAATATATATTGTCTATATTGTATTTAATGTTTTACTGACCCAAATCATAATGCATGCTATTTCAATTAATGTTTTTACGTTTTTTGTTAAAAACAGTAATAATTATTGAGATCTACAATTGTAGATTGTAGTATTTTACTTTCTTAATTAAGGCATTTTCAAGCTCAATATAATTAACCATAATGACCACGTACCATATCAAATATAATCATTTGAATATAACTTTGAATAATTTATTAACTACATTTTAATTGGTTTGTGAAATTCAGTTTCCAAGATGCGTAAAAATAAAGTTCAACCAAAAATTAAAAATTCTGATGTGTTTTCTGTTTTAAAGATTCAAAACATAATATCTTCAATTATTTTAATTGCTCCATATTCTATTTCAGGAAATATAGGATGCAGAAAAATAACTTATCTGAAAAAAATTACTTTATTCTACTTATTACTATGTGTAACTGTTTCTGGAATTGTTATGTATGCTTGGTATTTATTTATAAAGTTTGGAATACTTTTACGAGTACTACAAGCTACTTTTAATTCACTTAATATGATAGTAATGATGTTTTACACCTATTTTTTGCGAAATAAAGCTGTAAAAATGTTGAAACATTTTGATAAAGGAAATAAGTTTTTGTGGGAAAATGGAATGAAATTTTCGAAGAAGAAATTAAAAATAATTATAGCCTGTGAATATTTTTTGGTTTTATTTATTTGTGTTTGTTGTTTTACACTTTTGGAAATTGAATATTTGAAAAAACATAATTGGTGCACATTTCCGTTATTTTTTATCTCAAATATACTGATAATATTCTTTTTACTTCAATATATAAATTATGTTTTAATTTTGGGAGATTGGTTAACTCATTTGAAAAGGTTTATAGAAAATTTGTTTTATGCAAACGCAATACAGTTAAATGAAAAATTATTTATTGTTAGAATAGCGTATGATGAATTATATAAAATGAGTTTAATTGTACAAGATTATTATCAATATCCCTTACTTTGTCTTCAAGCAGGGTCTTTTTTAAATTGTACTGTTTATTTGTATTTGTGGTATACTTCGTCAAAACCCAAATTTTCTACATATTTTTGGTTGCTGTTCAACTTTACCAAACTAATATGCCTTTCGTTTGCTTGTGAGTTTTGCGCAAATCAGGTACAAGTATATTTTCAATCAAATATACGTTTTTAATAATTTTATTTCAGGATAAATCACTCAGATTCGCTTTCCGAAAACTTGCTAATATTAATTTTGAGAAAAATTTTAATAGAGAAAATGTGAGTTTATAAGTTGTATTATTAATATTATTATAATAATTTCGTTAACAGATGCATGGATTAGCAATTTTAATGGCAGGAAAACAAATCAAATTTGAATTATGTGGCATGTTCACATTAAATTTGGAATTCGTATTGTCTGTAAGAATTTAATTTATAGAAACTTTCAATACCATTCATTATCTTCTTTGTAGGTAATTGGTGCTGTTACCATATATGTTGTTATTTTACAACAAAATAATGTTAGAAGCGAGTAGAAAGTTTAAATAGAAGTTTATTTTATCTAAAATTATTCTTGATACACAATTTCGTAGAATTAAATATTTGATAAGAATAATGAGTTATTAAACTGATTACTTATCTGATAATAAATTTTATTTAATCGTTAAACAAACGAAACAGGTAGTTAAATACGGATTTAAATATTTGGCTAACATTTAATTTATTATTTTCAATAAAATCTGTGTACAATTAATTAAAATTAGTGAGTAATAATTAATTAATACTGCATATCTGTGCAATGCACTTTCTTTTGGTGGTTATGGCTTAATGGACGTATAAATTAAAATTTTTGTGTGCGCCTTTCTTTCGAAAAGTGATTTCCTGCTTTAGATAGTCATGCGCATTGTAAACATCACAAGTCATCTGTAAAAAATTTCTTGGTGTGTCAAACATAATGTCAAACCCTGTTACCTGAAATGCAGGTATCGAAAACAGTTGTTTTATTTTATTTATGTGACTATTTATTATTTTAAATGTTAAGTTTTTATAAAGTGACTAGTTAATTATATACAAACTATGGCAACTACAGAAGAATCTACATCAGTCCTCAGAGCTGAAGTTGAGAGACTTACAAGAGAATTAGACCAAGCTAGTTCCGAAAAGATTCAGTCTGCTCAATTTGGCTTAGAATTGTTAGAAGAAAAGAAACTCCTGGAACATCGTTGCGAGGAATTGGAGACATTGTATGAAAACACAAAGCACGAGTTAGACATCACACAAGAAGCTCTGGTAAAGTTCCATTCAAGTCATAAACACACTACGAAGACTGGTATAGAACAAGAAGAATCGCTTTTGTCCGAATCGGCAGCTAGAGAAACATCCCTCAATACTCAAATCATAGAATTAGAGAATGAAACGAAGCAGCTTAAACATGAGTTGGACCGTGTGGTTTGTGAAAGAGACCGTATGTTACAAGAAAATGCAGACATGGGAAAGGATAAAGAAGATCGCGAGATAGAATGTAAGAAACTTAGGGCAGAATTAAGAGAAATCAAATTTAGAGAGACGCGTTTAATTACTGACTATTCGGAATTAGAAGAAGAAAATATTAGTTTACAAAAACAAGTGTCCGTTTTGAAGTCAACTCAAGTAGAATTTGAGAGTTTAAAGCATGAAATCCGTCGATTTCAAGAAGATGTTGAACTTCTCAACTCACAAGTTGAAGAACTGGCCAACCTAAAGAAAATCGCGGAGAAACAACTTGAAGAAGCTCTAGAATCACTACAAGCTGAACGAGAAGCTAAATACGCCTTGAAAAAAGAATTAGACCAACATGTGAATAGAGAATCCATGTACAATATTAGCAATTTAGCGTACAGCATTCGTGGCATGACAGATGATCAAAACATAGGTAGTGACGGAGAAGATGATCTTCCAGGTCTTAAACGCCTCGAAGCCGACATCAAAAGCAGTTCTGCCACAGACCTCAACTCTCCAGATGGTAAACAGGTAGATTTGTTTTCTGAAATCCATCTCAATGAGCTTAGAAAACTAGAAAAGCAGCTAGAACAGGCAGAAAAAGAAAAAATGCTCTTAACACAAAATTTGCGAGATAGCCAAACGCAAATAGAACGCAGTCAGGGTGAATTGCAATCATTTATGGCCCGGTTAATGAAACTGGCAGCTCATGTAGATTCCTTACAACATTTAAGGCAGAAAATTGATAAGGATGTTACTCCTAAACCAGATAATACTTTCGACAAACTTTCAAAGATTGTCGAACAGTATCACCAATGGTTTACCCTGTCATCCAAAGAGATAGAAAATCTTAAGAACGATCTGAAAGACCTGGAAAAAGGTCTCAATTGTTCTGATGCAACTCTACAACTTCGTTCAGAAATTACCAATCTTAAAAATAAGCTTCTGGATACTGAGCAAAAAACGATGGATCTTGAAGCAGATATTAGATTATTGGGTGAATTTACTGGAGAGGCTGGATCTTCTCTGGATATGGCCCAAAACGATCTACAAAACATCACAGACGACCTCGCACAGTTATATCATCACGTTTGCACCGTAAATGGTGAGACACCCAGTAGAGTTGTTTTGGAACACGAGAAGCACGGAGGAATGACACCAAGTAAGATTACAAAATAACTTATTTTTCAGATAATAAACATGTTTTGTTTTAGTGACCGAAACAACACCAGCAATTGGTGAAATGTCTAAAGTAGAATTATTGCGTAGCCGATTAAAGACTGATATTCCTCTTAAAGACTTAGAAAGCCTCTCTGATGCAGCTCAAATGGCTAAGCATGTTCAGACTATCTTAGATCAGATTAAACATCTTAAGACTGCAGTCGAGAACACAATAGAATTATCTAAGATTAAAGGCATGCGAGCCAACAACTTTGAAGGTAAAATATATATTTTCCATCTTTCAACCATCTCTATTGGGTTTAATTTTTTACCTTCTACACTTTTATTCTAACTTAATTTTTTTCCTCTACTTTTTTTCCATAAGATTAAGGTGCCCTTACATTTATTTATTTTCTGTAACGTGTTCATACCTGTTCTCATTCCTCTTATTTCTTCATTTGATATTTTATTTTATAGTAGAAGTTTAGTTACATGAAACTGACTTAAGCGGGTTTTACAACCTTTTATGGACGTGTAAGAAGCTTTGTGGTCAGGTGTTACAAATTATCCCAACTCAAAGGTATCACTTGAAAAGTAAGAACAGGTCCTTATTAAATAAATTCATACTGTACTTACTTTGTATAAATAAATAACTCTTAATGGAGTTCTTAGAATATGGAATTGGAAATTCAAAGATCGCTCAATGAATAGAAAAATCTTAAAAATGAACAACTTGACTTAGTCAAATCTCCATTGATCTCTCCGCTTTAACCTGTTTTAGATATTCTACCATTGAAAAGGTGGTTAATACTTCGTTTTTGTCTTTGTTATTCTATGTATAAATACTAAAAATTTTCTGTGAAGTATATTTATTAGTACTTTTTTCTTGTTAATGACCTTAAAAGTCGAAATATGAATAAAAATAAAATTCATTTTTTTTTAAACAACCAAGTATTTCTTATATTTATTTAATAACTGTTTGTATTTAAAATGTACGGTTGAATTTATTTTAATAATTTAATCTCTTCTCAATATACAAATTGAAATTAGAAGACGACATTTAAAATGCGTTATTATTTGAATATTTTGCCCTAGATTTAAAAGTATATAATTAGGAAACATTTTGAAAGAAAATTTCTGGTACGGCCCTTAACATCATACGACAGAAAAATCTACCTGTCTAAAAGTACCAATACCGCAAGTCCCATAAACCTTTATAAGGGCCAATCGGCTTATCCGAAAGTGAATTTCATGTATCTAAACTTCTACTATAACTATACCGGCCCTTTGTCAATAATCCATTTCAATTACAATTATTTTAATGTCGATCAACGTGACTCTTTAAGAAACATCAAATTTCAAATACTTCAGCTCTACTTTCACTAAAAATAATAAAAAATATAATGAAAAACACCGAACAGAAGTTATATATGATATTTAAATAATACTTGTGTAACAGATGTTATAAAATGCATAAAAAATACAATAATCGAGAATAAAATAATTAATTGAAATGGTATATTATCGAAGATGTAAACTTAATAAAATATCAAATGGAGAAATGAAAAGAATGGGACTTGAAAAACTACGTTACATAACAAATGCTTGTCTTTGCTGTGATATACTTTCAACGAATTACTCGCGACTGCTATTTCGATCTCTTCTTTTTTTATCTTCTAATAAACAATATTATATTGATCCTCTTAATGATACATCGACCACCTAATTAATTGTCTATATTTGATGTCCCCAAATCACTGTGTGCAACTAAATTTCTCAATATAACTTGCTCATGTCTTTGTTGTTTCACTAATACTCATCACTGCAAAAAAAAATAATATATATCTAGCATATAATAATTACAATATATAATTGTCCAATTTAGCATTTAATATTATCACCATGTGTTGAGTCAAAATCACGAATATGACTGCCACACTTACCTCTTGTTTTTATAAAATAAGTTTAAATACGAATATTTTTATTTAATTTATTTTTTTGTTTTCATTGCCACAGTTTTTTAATTTTACTAAATATTTTTTGAAGATCAACCAACAAATATACATTTAATAGCAATTCTAAACTTCGACTGACTATTTTGAACAAAAACATATTTAAACAAACTTACAGGTAGAAAATAAATAATTAAATTATTAATTTACTATGCTAAACCAGTGGTTCTCAAACTTAACAACTAAACATATTACACTTTTATTTCAAAATCACTAATTTTAAACTCTTTTTATTTATGTTTTATGAAATGTGTATTTTTGTGTACTCTTCTTCTTAAAACCTCATTATCTATATCATTACTTGATCATTTGTGAAGCTCAGTATATAGATCGTTTCTTATTTATAAAATTTTCAGTTAATAAAGAAGATGTTAAAGAAGCCGAACTACAGGAACTTCAGGAACAAGTTATCCGTCTTAAATCACTATTATCAACGAAAAGAGAACAAATTGCTACACTTAGAACTGTACTTAAGTCCAATAAAAACACAGCCGAGGTCGCTTTGACCAACTTGAAGTCCAAGTACGAAAACGAGAAAACTATTGTTTCTGAAACTATGATGAAGTTGCGAAACGAACTTCGGGTACTTAAAGAAGACGCAGCTACATTCTCAAGTACGATTTATAAATATTTCCACGTAAAATATGTTACAAATAATATTTGTAGGCCTTCGTGCAATGTTTGCGGCTCGTTGCGAAGAATACGTGACCCAGGTAGATGAGTTGCAGCACCAACTATCCGCAGCTGAAGAGGAGAAGAAGACGCTGAATCAGCTGCTCCGGTTAGCGGTCCAGCAGAAGCTAAGCCTCACGCAGCGTTTGGAAGAGCTGGAAGTGGACAGAGAGATCCGGAACGCGAGGAGACACGCCCCGGGGGTCGGCGGGCGGTTCCAGCGACCAGGGAGGTCGCACCCCGCGAGGGAATTCTTCTAGCCGAGACCGCGACCGGTCATGTGCGTCATTGCGCTCGTTACCACACTGTTAAGGTTGTAGATGGTTCAGATTCGTTGGGAATCCACCCGAACAGTTTTGTTTAGACAGTTGTTGAAATTCATATACAGGTGCCTAGCATTTAAACTGTTTTGGAATTTAGTTCTTATAAGATATAAAGTGGCTGCCAAACTACTTAACTTTTAATCAAACTTTTATCTATTTATTTGTTGTTACATTTTAACTTACTAAATGTTTTAATTGTTATTAAAATGGTAGCGAAGTGATCGACGCGCAAGATTGGCAGAATATTTATTAATCTGTTTGTTTTTATGGAAAATAACAATGTTATACTTAACCTATTATTATAGTTTTTATTTATTTTCTAAACTAGTCTAAAATACTGTATATAAATAAGTTTCTTAACACCTATAAGATAAAGAGAATTGAGAATTATTTTGAAATGAATCATATCTCTTGCTAAACTTTGGAGGCAGACCGTCTCTGTAGAGATACAAATAAACCATGATTCTTAAACTATGAAAGCTCTTTTACAAAGGGCGCCAACTTTAGTGATTTCATTATTAATGGTGGTAGTTTCTTTCTCAAAAAAATCCACAAAAAAATAATTGTAACAATGAATGTTGTGATCATAAATCGAAATCTGTGCTGGGAGTTGGTATAAATTATGATTTGATTATTTTGAAGAATATTTGATATTGTCATGTAATGGCAAAACTGCAGATATAATTTCTCAAACTAAGCACAAATTTACAAATAGAAGAGATTTTAGTTTGATAAATTAGGTGTGCAGTAGAGAAATTGGAAGATTGTGGCATTTTTGATGAGGTTTTGAGTAAACGCGTTCAAGTTGAAAGTGATTAAAAATGCCAGTCGCGTATTGCTAAGTGTTGGTGTGTAACAATCCCTTTAAGTGTTCCGTTGTCCGACTGTCCATTTTCATTGTCTGAGAGAGAGTTTTTCCGAGCCCTCGGTCACGGAACAGCCGTCCCTCAAATCGAGCGCAGCCTCTTACCAACGTAACTAAATGTTGATAATAACTTTCCGTCATTTTGCTACTTCCATAAGTCAAATTCGTGGTTGTACGCTTCGTTTTTGTGTTTGTCACTTGGTTTGGATCGATTGCGCTTGATCGAGTTTAGTTTTAGTGGAGTACTAACCGTTTGGTTTAGTATCGGGTTTGGTTTTATAATTTAGAAATGCTAAGGCTTCAAATGATTCAAAACGGCTGTCGCAGACTCTTAACACACGATTAATTCTTTATTTATTTAAAACAGTTATTAAATATATAATGGAATTTTGAGACACTGCATGTTATTTTGCGAATAACTTGTGTGAGAACGTAAGTTTCGGCACTTTACGTGCAACGTAATTCTTATTTAAATCGCACGTTTCATTCTCGTTTTGCAAATCTGCCACTATTAGCTAGGATTGTGAGTAAAATATTATAGAATTTACAGAATCATTTCTGTAGTTTAGTTTTTACATACTGTAGTTTAGATTTTAGAGATTATTTATGATTTTATTTAACAATTTATAGGAAATAATATAAATTGATTACTAACTGTGTTAGAATATACATATTTTGTTATAGAATAATCTTTGCATTTATAGGTATGGCAACTTTTGACACAGCTAGCGAAATAATTATGCGCTAGTTGTGTCTGTGGTGACGTTTTAGTTATTGTTAGTATTTAGTTGAACTAGGAATTTAATATTTCTTCAATCTAGATATTTTAATAACATTTTATATTGCAGTTTGCATTTAAAAGTTTATATTATTAAGAAGATATGATACCTAAAGAAATTAAATTTTGTGTGCAATAAAGTACATTCTTACTGTACTAATTTTTTGATTTATTATTTCTGATTGAGTTGTGTGGCAAGGTGTGGTTGTGTAGATGTAGCTGAGACAAAGAGAATTTGAATTGTGGCGCGCAGGGCATTGTGGGCGGAAGTGCGACGTTCGCGGCATCGCCGCTTTGGCGCGCGCTCGATGCATTGCATGTTTCCTAGCTGCGGCCCTTGCGTTGTGAGCCAATGGTGGCCGAAGTAGTGCTGTGCTTTAGGTTTTAATATTTTCGTTATATTTGTTGTTACAAAGTGGTTTTTAGTTTGTTTTCACAGATATATAATATATTATACCCATATAAATACTGAGTTATAAAATAGTGACATGTAAGTATTTATTAGCATCATAATTTCTCCTTTATTTTGTACGCATATGCATGGTACAGAATTTACACGTGGTCATGTATAAATATACCGTAGCATCAATATTAAGCGTTTGATACACTAATTTAAAGGTAATATTTACGTTTCGTAATAAGAATGAGATATTTTATCGTTTGTTTTGAAATGATTTACGGTTTTTTTGTCATGATATCTGGGAAGTTGTAAATTGTGGGAGACTTACATGAGTGGCGCTTCACGTCCACATGCGGATGCTATCGAGTCTATAATTAACATGTGTTGGTAATGTTTGTAGAAAATGAGTTCGAATGTGTGCTACAAGTGCAACCGGCCGGGGCACTTCGCCCGGGAATGCACCCAGGGCGGAGGCCGCGACGGAGGCTCGCGCGAAGGGGGCTTCGGGCGAGGCCGCGAGAAGTGCTACAAGTGCAACCGCTTCGGGCACTTCGCGCGCGACTGCAAGGACGGCGCAGACCGCTGCTACCGTTGCAACCGCGAGGGCCATATCGCCAAGGATTGCAACCAGAGCCCCGACTCGCCGTCGTGCTACAACTGCAACAAGCCGGGCCACATCGCGCGAGCCTGCCCCGAAGCGTCCAACGACCAGGACGAGCGGCGCTTCTCGCAGTCCTGCTACAACTGCAACAAGGTGGGCCACCTGTCCCGCAACTGTCCGGAGAACGCCAAGACGTGCTACGTTTGCAACAAGCCGGGCCACATCAGTCGCGACTGTGATCAGGACAGCAGGAAGTAGGCCCTACTTCCGGCCGTAGTGCCGCCTTTGTTTCTGGGTGTTTGGTATTTTTAAGTCTCGTTGCCGCTGTCAGTGGCTTTGTATCCATTGGACTCCAACCGTCTCCGGTCTGGGCCACGGGGCCCCGTCCTTGCGGTCAGTCAGCATTGAATTTAAGCCGTATGTAGCTGTAATGTATATTCAGATTCAAGATGATCTATAGTCTTAAAAACAAACCAACACGTTGAAGCTGTGGAACAACTTTATCTAAAACAAATTTTATTTGAGAGGTATGAAATTCTATTTATTATTACTCACTCCACGATCCTATAGTACATGTTTAACATTAAGACTTGTAAATTACAAATACATTCTGTTACATGGTTTGTAATGAAATCATATTATAATTACATTATTTTCAAGAAACTGTTTTTTCCTTTTGTTATCTGTACTGCGTAACTTGTTATTGCCACGAGATGTCGAAATGTTCATAAAATTGTATTGAGAAATCATATTTTTGAGATAAAATGCAATGCCGTTATATTTTATCATGCGACAAGCGTTGTGAGTGAACATTGAGAACTGAATGTATTTTTTGTAATAGTACTTCAATTATATTTTATAAAAGAAAACGAAACTTAAAGATATTGTTTTCATGTTTGAAAGTTGTGCAGACCAATAAAATTATGTATATTATTTAGTAACTAGTTTTGATTTTTGTTTATGCAACTATAATGTACTTTTCTTCATTTTTATAATTTTCTTCGAACTTCTCATTTATTTTATTGACATATTAATAAAAATGTATAAAGTAACTAGGTGCAACCGTATTTTGAAATACCTTTAAGATCATTTTCTTGAAAATATGTTTTCGTTTTGATTCTAAATTTTGCTTATCATCTCACGTGACTTAACCTAGAATATAGTGTAGTGTATGATTATGTATTCCCTAATCTTATTTTAATCAAAATGGCATTATTCTAGATAATGAAGTGGTTATTAATAATTTGTATCACCTATGTGCTACAGTTCCATTGTTCTATCCTACGTGTGTGTGCGTCTCTTTTGTTTCAAACAGATGCGCATCTACGTCATCGTCCGCTTCTCCAAAGATATTTTTATAAGACTTCTTTACTGTTTATTTTTACTTACTTTAAGTTCATTCGATTTTAACATAATTTTGTTTAAAAATTACTACGTAAATTGTGACAGCGGCCATAGTCTAAAAATAGGAAACATTATATTTATTTTGTTCTTTTCACTGTTTATGCTTACATCAAATATAAACGCAAAATCCATTTTGAACATTCCGCAGATTATTATTTCTATTTTGTTATTTGTGATGAGCATAGCTAGATCAACAATCTAAAAATACATCTTCACGTTGGGAGAGTCAACAGGTAATGTATTTGTTTTTTGTTTTCACTGGAGGTATGTATATTATTACTTACAAATCCTAGAAGATCTGATGTTTCCAATTTCAAAGCTACCATCTTTCTTAAAGATGCACTTATTTCTCCTTCCTACATTTAATGAATTAATTAAATTATTTTTACTTAAGTACTTAATTTTACCTTATCCGCCAAGAATTCCCCTACAAAAGGCAAAGAAAATATTTTTATAGCATTAGCTAATATCCAAATATATGTTGAATAATGTACTTTTTCAGATACTATCCATAAATATAAAAATGCAGTAGTATTTAAAAATGAAGTAGCTTTAATACATAAAATGGGAAACTGATAATATTTTTGTACCATTTCTGATATGTTGAAAATAGCTAAGTAAGTTTTTCTAGCTATCAACATTCTGTATTGAATATCATTAAAATTAATTAATGAATCTTCTATATATGAATTTAGATTTTTTAGCCAAAAATTTAATATTACAATGTAGTTAATAAATTGATAAATGTATGTCATGATAATTGCATTTGGTACAAGATATAAAATTATTAATAAAATTTCATCGTTAGACGAAAATTCTTCGATAACAACATAAAATGTTAATGCTGCTAATAGTATTATTACTGATAATTCTGTTAAGGAAATAATTAAGAGTTTTTTGTACGATATAGATATTTTACTTTCATTAAATTTCTTTTCTTTACTTAATATTTTTTTCATTATTTTAACAGCATTTTCTCTTTTTATGAATGTCCATATTGTGATTAAACTTAGAGAAATTACATTAAAAACTGCTTGTAATAGTCTTAACAAAACTACCGATGTTGAATATATATTTAAACAATAAAACGATGCACCAATTAGGGCAGCACATCTTAAAATATAAAACAGATCCATGCTCTTATAAGGTGATAATTTTCTATTTCCAATTGGACCAGAAATAGAATAAGGAGCTATCATTAATATTCTGTTCATAAACATAAAGAATTTTAACGGCGAAAATATATCTTGATGTTTATTATTTACAATTTTTCGGAACAGTTTTAACATTTTGAATACTAGAATTGTACTGCTTATATTTTAATGTTGATTATATCTCATATCAAAATCAAGAACATTAATTTCATTAATGTTAACATGCATTACTGAATTATTAATTAATTAGTAAACAGATTTATGGTTTATAGATTTTTAAAATAGTTTTATTTCAAAACAGTGTACAATATTCACAATAATTGAGAATATAATTTATTCAGTTTTCTTTTTATTAGTGCTACATCTTTTACTACAAGAACAACACTTGAGAAATATTAATATTGGTAGACTTAAAACAACTAGAACCAGTAGAACTAAAGAGCCATTCACAGTTCGAAATTTGTTTAACTTTCATGAAATTCGTAAATGGCAATCCCGAAATTGTGTTCAGAGCGGTGAAATTTGAGATTATCAAATTTCATTTTTGTAGAAAACCTGCAATCTTCATTTGAATGAAGCCTTTTTTGACATTAGGTTTTGTGTATGAGACTTTCGTTAAAATACTACAAACAAACTTGATGGTGGATGCGATCGATAAAACAATGAAGATATTAAAAATGAAACTGGTGCATTTTCATAAGGGAAGTGAGATTATAGAATATGGATACGTTTTTATTTATTTTTATTTGTGTAACAAACAGTGAAGCAAACAAATGCAAATTTAACCTATCAAACATATGTATATAAACAACTGAACAGCTAATAAAAGTTTTAGGCTTCGAAACAACGATGGAACTACCACTCGAAGTTCAGAGGTCTAAATTTCGTAGTTAAATTTTTACCAAATTTCAGGCTGTGACTGAACCTTAATCCCATATGTCAAGAACGAAGTTTGATATCTGGGCATGTCTAGCCGGTAATGTGAGCTGTACGGCCTCCTTTTGTCGAATGGTGTCTTCTATCCAACAGATTTTTCGTTTTGTATTTCATCTTCTGATTTATCCCGGTATTGACGAGAAATGGTCAGAGCATTTTGTTTGTTTCTGAAAAAATGCATCAAATAAGATAGATTTTTCACTTATCTATGCACTTTTGTTTGTTAAAATACGGCGAATTATTTTGTCTTTATAAAAGAAATTTAAATGGAATTTGATAATTTGAGACACAAATTAACACATGGTTAAGACATAACCAACTCTATTGAATATAAATATTAAAACGACAGCATACTATTTTCTGATAAGGAGTGATAATAAAAATGATATCAATCATGAAAATATTAATAAATTAAATATAAATTTTGTTATAAGATAACAATACACATGTCCACAGACAGACATGTTGGTAGAAGGACATCAATATAATAATTTAAATTAAAAATATGTCTTTTTATCACTAACTCAATAATAAATAAAGGTTTTTAAGTTATTGTATAAGCAACTGATTTAATATGTAACAGAATAAAACCGTTAAACGATAAATACGACTCCAATTCAAAAAACGAGAACTGTTAATTTCATTTTCTAATGTTTTTTCTGCTATTTGGATATTTCATTATTTTTATACTATGATTGTAAGAATTGAAATAAAGGTTATGTCCGTATTTAATTTTATTTTTGATAATAAATTTGTATTATTATACGTAAATAATTAGATAAATATACTGTACATATCTAACAAAAAACCCATAATTAACCGCAGTTAATTATTATTGTAAATTAACAGGTGAATTAACCAGTTAATTATCCTAATTACAATTAATCGAAAATAAACTCATTATCCGATTTTTTTACTTTTTCAAATAGACAAGTCAAAAACTACTATATTCCACAAAAATGGACCAGTTGGTGTACTTTCCAAGTCAGCTAAAGTGTTTTGAAGGTGATATCAGGTAAACGTATCTATGTTATAAAGCAGATATGGCAAAAATGGGTAATAGGACGAGAGTTAGTGTAAGAAGTTGAAAATTTACCGACTTGCTTGTAAGGTACAAGTTTACACAGGGATTGTATGTATATATAACAATGACTAATTATCTTACATTGGGTTGTTTAAAACTGCAATGACATTGTTGTAAACAACATCAGCAGTAGGATGTCCATAACGAAGTCGCTGTGTAAGTTTCATATTTACCATCTTCTTGGTGTTAAGAATTTGATCAACCCAGAACAACATACAGACAACTGGCATTCAATGATACATGGCTTCCTGAGTACTCAAACTTCCTGCATGGTCAAGAAAACCTTTGCTTGCCCTGGAATTTATCGCAAACAAATTTTGTAAATAATTTAGATTTAAGATATATAAAGTAAATAAAATTTAGTTTTTCAGTACTTTGTTTAAAGCTAAAGTCATAATATTTTGCACTCGTTTTTCTATGAATATACAGAATCATGAATTTAAGAATGATAACAAATTATGATAATTTAAATATTTATCTTAATATTACCTAAAAGGTCGTTCTGTGGCATCCAAGGTCTTACAATATTTCTCGGAAAACCTTCTATTTTTTTCTTCAACTTTTCGAAAACTGTTTGTTGTAATCGTCCCAATCCATCAATTACAGCACTTCTTATTTGATCTGCTTTTAGATCAGCTGATCTCCAATTAGTTCCTAAACTGAAATAGACTATTCCGTGTTTTGATTCATCTAAAATTGTTTTTAAATCTAAAAAAATAACGTAATTTTTTACTTACTTACCAACAGGAATTACTGAAGGAAGTAGAGACATTGGGTAATCAAGAACATGAAAAAAATTTGCTAAAACAATGCTGACATTATTTAGGAGTAGTATAACTTTGCAGATAAATTTATTATTTATTACAGTATTCAATTATTCATTGGAAATAATTATGGTGGTTGAATTATTATATCGAATAACTAGATCAAACACGTTTTTGTAAATAACAGTATATATTAATTCTGGTATACTTCATTCATTTGTCATTTAATGTACTTTACCTATACAAATATATTATAATAATAATAATCCATCATTCCATACAGCAAATAAGGTCTAGATGAGAATTATATCTATTTCTAAACAATTTTATTTGTCTTCAGCCTCTTCTGCAGGGGACCTTCAGCTTATAATGGATTACGCACCATTAAAACATAGAGGTATTATTTTATTAAAAATTAGCGAAACGGATTCAGGGCTTTATTACAAAGCCACGACCTAGGGATTGCTTATACAGGGTGGCCCAGCGAAAATTATGAGCGCAGTTTTTGGCTATTTAACATCAATTTTGCAAAAAACGCTCGAACACGTCAATTTTAGTATAAAGGGGGACACCTGAATGGATTAGTACCAATGGCATAACTTCAACCCTAAAATGGGAGTGGACTGCACCTCAAAAATTTTAAATGGAAAAGGGTGTCAAACATGACACAGTTCGAAAGGCCTTTCAATTCTCTTTTCAACAGTTTTTTTATTTTTCAAATCCGATCATTAGTTCCAGAGAAATATCGCTTAAAACAAATTTTATCACGTGGTCAAAATTGCATTCAAGTAGGCTTAAACAAATGACAGAAACTAAATAAACAATTCTTTCGACAAGTTGTTTGTAATAGACAAGTAATTTGTAAGTTAGATTTCTTTGTGAGGGGTTATTTGAAGTCTAAAGTTTATGCCACGCCACCCATATCTTTAGAAGATTTATGGCAACGTACCGCAGTTCCAAAATTTTGAGCAAAATCTTTATTATTATATGGAAGTTGGTGGTAGTTATTTTGAATACCTAATAAACTGATACTTGAGTTTTTGTCATTTGTTTCAGCCTACTTGATTGCAGTTTTGCACACCTGATAAAATTTGTTTTAAACGATATTTCTCTGGAACTAATGATCGGATTTAAAAAATAAAAAAAAACTGTTGAAAAGAGAATTGAAAGGCCTTTCGAACTGTGTCATGTTTGACACCCTTTTCCATTTAAAATTTTTGAGGTGCAGTCCACACCCATTTTAGGGTTGGAGTTATGCCATTGGTACTAATCCATTTAGGTGTCCCCCTTTATACTAAAATTGACGTGTTTGAGCGTTTTTTGCAAAATTAATGTTGTGGCCAAAAATTGCGCTGATAATTTTCGCTGGGCCACCCTGTACATGGGACCCGCAGAGCCCGGTTGCTATAAAATATTTATACATTTATTTTTTTTAATTTTAATTTCTTATTATTACGCAATATAAAGTATCTACTTTTTCTAACATTACCATTACAATCTACAATTCATTCGACTTCATTTCCTTTATAAGCGGTACTGATTAATGTGAAGAGGGATGTTAAACTTAAAATATACAAACTAATACGATGAGGATAAGTTTGTTTTTAGTATATGCTTGTGTGTTGTTTTAATACAAATAAATTGTGAACACTATTGTCTAAAATATCATTTTATTAATTTAAAATGGTAATTGAAATGTGGAGATATTTTTCCATAGCACAGCGTAAGAGCTACATAGCCAGCAGAAAGCTTTAAAATGCACAAGATCAGTAATAACCTTATATGAACTAACATACCATATATAAAAATACAGAATTAATATAAGGTCACATTCTAGTTGTCCAGCTCGAAAATTTGATCTCACATATGGTGTATATTCTTGACAAAAATATATAAGAACAGGGACTCCAATTGGTGTCTAATGAGAAACTCCCACTTCTGCGACTATCCATGTCGGTGTATATTCTTTTAAAATGACAAAAATATATAAGAACAGAGATTCCAATTGGTATCTAATGAGAAATTTTCACTGCTGGCTATCCATGGCACATAAGTAATTTTGATAGGATGAATGTAATGGGCTTATTATTTAAACCCAATTTTTATATCGTGTAATCCAAAATAATTTTTTAAGTGTCTACTAGCCCGCACCGAAGGATGTGCTAAACCAAAAATATATCCTCTCTTTCCCATACGGGTCTCAACCCATTTCCAATGTACTTAAAAGTATTCACAGTCATTTCGAAAAACTAATAACAAAACTTTTTAACTTTTAAAGGTGGACCCAAATTAAATCTACTGGAAGATATGGAAATGAAAAAAAAACAAAGAACACCTACTTTATGCCTAGGTCCCGAAAATTTGATAAAAATGCCTTACTGGGATTTGAATTCCAGATCTTACAGTCCTTTTAGTTCGAATTGTAGCGCGTTAAACAACTTCTGCACGAGTCATAATAAGGGTGTTAAAAAAAGTAACAAAAGTTGAATTTTTCGACGATCTGAATCTGTATGAAAAATACATTTTTCAAAAATTGAAATTCTGATAAGATTTTCGAAGCAATTATTTTGAAACCATTAGTTGGATATAAGATGTTAATATTTTATTTCCTATTTAATATTTTATTTAACTTTATACATTTAGTAAATTATCCTGAATTTTGCTAATTAATAGCAATCTTGTTGATACAAATTTTGAGCGTCACAATATTATGCTTTAAAAAAAAAACCTTTTCTTAACACTCTGTATCTAGAAATATATAGTGTGAGTTGCATATTTTCTAATCTCTTAAGTCATTAACTACATATAACATTTATACCGTGCGTTTCAACTAAGATGCAATATTTACTAATTTGTCATTACTGTGAATATCATTTATTTATATATAATTGTATTGATTTACTGATTTAAAAATATCGTAAGGTAGAATAAGTATCATTTAACGCAGTTTTTAATATTATCCTTTCTTATATTTTATATCGAAACTATTAGTTTAAAATTTTGTAAATATTATCGATACTATGCAACGATTTGATTTAGGATGGTCAGGATATAAATTAGCAAACATATCACAAATATTTCTCAAACATAACATAATTGTACCAAGTAACTATTGGAATTTTTCTCCATTAGCAAACGTGTTTAAATTTTAATGACAAGTTTATTTCACATGTATACATATATTACGTTAAATTGGATTAATCTGGTAATTGAGTCATATAAAAAAACTTCCTTCTTTTTGTAAATAATGAAATTTTAGATCATTTCAATCACAAATCAGTTATTTTCTGAATTAAATTTTACGGCCTTATACGGTGATGTCAGTAAGCAATTATTATATAGTACAGTTGATTGAGAAATATTTTATAATTAACGATAGTAAGACGTAGTAATTTTGCTATTATAGACATGTCGTTCTACTTTCATTTCAATAATTTATAAGTGTTTAATTTAGGTATAAATCTATAAATTAATTTACGTAATATTTTGTTTTCTTCTAAATTGAAGACAATTTTTAATTAATTTAATTTAATTGTATTATTATTAAAAAATTCTATCTTAAATACTGCGATCTTCTGAAAGCTAAAATATGAATTTATATTTCTATCTTCAATAAAATTTTTAGAAAAAATATTTAAAAAATGTATAATTGCCTCCAATTCTAGAAAATTTGATAGAGATAGCAATGTATTAAAAAAAACATAACTAAACCAGACCTAACCTAAATGTAATATAATCTAACCCAACCTATCCTAACCTAACAATCTAATAAATATTAAAGATTATTCATAATGTACCTAACATTTATTTATTTAGATGAAGTATAAAAATAATTGAAGCATGAGTATTTATATAACTAAGTTTAAAAAACGATATATGTAGGTATTATAAAAGATAATAAAAATACGTAACACTATGAATTAATAAATATAAACATTAATTTGAGAATAACAATTATTAGAGAACACTACGCACTATTTATATACACGATATTTATTTCCACCAACTATTTATTTATAACACCATCTATTCACATTCACTAAACGTATTAATATCAAACTGCGTTCTCGCGATCTCCTGCTCGGAGTTTTTATAGTAGAACAATTAAGTTTGGAATGTTCTCCATGTCTCTGGATAACAGAACAATAGAAGCGAGCGGCCGTCGCCCCCCGGTATGTTTGATAAGTTAAGTATATTTTCTAATGCTATTGGTAATTATGCATAATCGCCGGTAATTATGCATATTTTCGTATTTATTATATTACCCGTAACATATATACTACAACCATGGAGTATAATATAATTTATCGTCGTTTTAAGTGTTAGGTTATCAGTTATGACAGTAGTAAGGAACATGTAACAGTATTTTCAGTGACTAAGGATCAGGAAATGCATGAAAAGGATAAGGATAAAATTTTGGGAATAACAGATTATGTATGCATTGCAATGAACACGATTATTATAAAACAGAAATATCAGATTCCGTATTGTATAGTATATCACTGAATTCCTTTTAAATAAATTGCTAGTGAAAACTGACTGAAACTTTTATACAGAAAGTTTAAAAGTATATCCACACATGAATATACTTAAATTTTGTGGGTATGCAAATAAATTTTTTTATGAAATTTAAACATACGGATTAGGTTACCAAGAAACAAATTAGGTAATTATAGAAAATTATAAATTTGAATTCCCTTGTACTGATTATAAAATAATAATGTTTTTATACGAATTTATTGTTATGATTATCAGGCAATATTATCACATGCAGCAAAAATATTTAAAATCTCAATGTAAAGATTTCAGAAAAAAATCAAAGCTATTCTCTAAATAATTTCTGTTTCTTACAAGGAATAAAGTCAGGATATTCTATTACCGTTTATAACATTTAATTTTATATAATTAAAAATTATAATGAGTCATTTTTTTTGTTATTCATGTACTTTGTTATATTGTTCGCTTTTCTCTCAATTATGGTTTTTTTTTGTATTGTGCAGTTTCATTAAATATATAATATTATTTTAATATATTTACTTACTCTATTAATATTATAAATAATAAACTGGATATTACAGGGACTATTAAAAGAAATATATAGTCTTCCTCTTTTTAAAATCCAGGTAAATTATAGTCTACTTGGAAAGTATTATAAGTGCAATATTTTGCTTAAATGATTTACTCTTATGTATGAATAAAGTAGATTAATACATATAAACCTCAAGAACAAATGTGATATCCTTCTATCAAGTACCATGCTTTTTCTTCTAAATAAGGGTAAAAAAAAATTCTGCTATGTAGAACACCTATATTTATGTTATGGTGAAACAAAGTCGTCAAGGGTGTTGCCTATTTCAAACATCCCCCAGAAAATCGTCTTCCAGAGAATTATCGTTTAGGACATTCTATTTTTTTTAACAGAACTGGTATTTCATTATTTTTTCTACAATTAGTGCAGGGCAAAAAAAATAATTTTATTCAAGAGAAGTACCCTGAGGTATGTATGGGTTTAAATAGGGGATTTATTTTATTTGTAATCTTAGGGGTTGAATTAAGGGAGGAAACGAAATTTTAAGTTGAATGTCTGTTTCAAAAATTATTAAATTTAGATTTATACAATTTTTATATGAAAAATTTTATTCTATAACTTTTAATCAGGGAGAAAATTATGAATTCCCTAAAAGCCTAAAAGTAACTCGAGATTTCAAAACATTCCACAATATTAACAATAACTAAAAATATAATTTATTCAGTTTTCTTTTTATTAGTGCTACATCTTTTGCTACAAGAACAACACTTGAGAACAATTAATACTGGTAGACTTATAACAACTAGCACTAAAGCCCATACGTCAAGTAACGCAATTTGATATCCGGGCATGCTTTTAGCTGGTAATGAAAGGTGTGCGGCCCCTTTTTGTCGAATGATGTATTCTACCCACCAGATTGCTCGAGTTAAAGCATCTTCTGGTTTATCGCGATATTGGCGAGATATGGTTAAGGCATTTTGTTTGTATCTGAAAAAAAACCATTTAAAAATGATGCACGTGGGGTACTTTCTACGTCACTTAAAGTGTACGGAAGATTATATCAAGTAAACGCGCTTTACGTTATAAATATATCATCCTTATCAGCTATAAAGCACACTAAAAAAAGGTAATAAAATATGAGTGATAAATATATATATCAACAATTAGTAAACATTGACAAACTACCGGAAATATGAATATGATAACTGGTCTGTAAGAATTTTGTTGAAAAATTTAATAAAATTCCAAAATCAAAGCTAAGTCCGAAGTGGGGAAGTTTAGCGTGGTTGAAATTATATGTGAAATATCTTTTAGTCGTAAGTATATGAATAATTATAACTTAAAATGTAATTGAAAGTTAAAATTATGTAGCCAAATGTTTATAATTAATTATTTATCTTCGAGGCACACTGACGTCACAAGTGAGTTATGCGCTTGCGCAGAAGAGATGGTGAGACCTGACTTTTTGAACGTAGGTTGTATTTTGAGGCATTACACCACACGCATCTCTGTTGCCATAGGAACCCAGCGCGCGCAGTTTAAGATAGAAGATACGTTCTCCGCGAGCCACTCTGACGTCATTTTTGTATAAAATTTCATTTTTTGAGAAATCTAGGCCTCTTTGGGTGAAATAAAATGTAGAATATCACTTTTGAGGGCAATCTTGATAAAATAAAAAAATAATAAAAATACGCTAAACTTCCCCGCCTACTTGTATTGTAAGGTACAAATTTATACAAGGATTGTATGTATGTATGTATGTATATATGTATGTATGTATGTATGTAAGTATATCGATTAATTATCTTACATTGGGTTGTTCAAAACTTCGCTGAAAGTGTTGTAAACATTATCACCAGTGAGATGTCCGTAGCGAAGTCTCTGTCCAACTTTTCTGTTTACCAACTTCTTGGTGTTAAGAATTTGGTCAGCAAAGAACGGTAAGCAGACCACTGGCATTCCGTGGAACATGGCTTCCTGGGTACTTAAAGCTCCTCCATGGGTCAAGAAGACTTTAACGTTCGGGTGCGCTGAAATATATCTCAAACAAGTAAGATATTTTGTAAATATTTAAAAGATTTAAGATAAGAACTGATATCAACTAGTTAAAATTTAATTTTTCAATAGATTTTTTAGAGTAAAGGTCATATTTTGTTCACATTTTTCTATGAATGCAAAATGATAACAAATTATGATAATTAATTTAAATATTTATCTTAAGTATATACCCAAAATGTCGTTCTGTGGCATCCAAGGTCTCACAATGATATTTCTTGGCAAACCTTCTATTTTTTCTTCAAATTTCCACAAAACTGTTTGTTTTAATCGTCCCAATCCATCAATTAAAGCTTGTCTTTGATCTGCTTTTAAATCAGCTGATCTCCAGTTAGTTCCTAAACTGAAATAGACTACTCCCTGTTTTGATTCATCTAAAATTTTTTTCAAATCCTAAAAAATAAAGATACACAAAAAAGAAAAATAATAACATAATTTCTTACTTGTGGTAATTCTTTCTCTCTTTTGGTGTGTAAACCACCAACAGGAATTACTGAAGGAGGCAGAGACATTGGATAATCAAGAACATGATCAAAATTTGCTAAAAGAATGCTGACATTTTTTTGCACTTGTTGATAGTGAGTGATGTTAGTTCCAAAATGTTCTTGTGCTACTTTCCAGCTTGCTGGCATGAAAATGTAATCGTAATACGCCATAAAGACGGTGGTGTAAAACCAGTTAGTTACTCTTTCAAAATATGTCATTTCGTTAGTGTAAGGCAACAAATACAGTGGAATATAAGCTGTTTGTAAATCTGTTCCAAAGAAGTTACTTAAATATGGAGCTACTCCAAATTGAGAAACAGCTACAAGTGGTGGCCAGTTCAGTTTTTCAAATATTGGGTAGAGACATTGTCCAGTTATGGAATCAAATATAATCAAGTCGAAATGAGGCTTCGAATCAACTAATTTCATCAATTCTTTATGGCCGTTTGTATCAAAACCCCATTTACATACATTTCCTAGCCACTCATATAATATTTTGATTGAATCCCAATACGATATATGTGCAAAACTTTCGTAATCAAAATTATCATGAAGTTTTTCATAAAATCCTAACAAAAAAGTAATTAAAACAACTAAAGTAATTTATAATTAAATATCTACCTTCGAAATGAATAACAGTGAAGTTTTCCCTGCTTTTTTCATTAGATGGTGTAATAAAAGTTATTCGATGATGTTTTTCTAATAAAGCCATTGCTAGAGTTTTGTCCCATATATGGTGACTGGGTGATGGTGTCAGTGACATGTATAAAATATCCGCTCCATAGACTAAGCTGCACCAGGTCGTCAAAAGAAAAATGCTGGCAATCTTCATTTTTCTAAATTTTCACTCAACCGTGATGAGCAAAACTTTGCAAACTACTATTGCGTGTGAACAACTTTGCTAAATGTATCTATGATTGCAACTGACAAATTTAAGAGTAGGGATGACATTGCAGACATAGTTATTCACTTGATATCATGTTATGTAATTGCCATATTTAATACAATATTCATTGGAGATAATTTAAAGTCAAGGTAGTGGAATTATTATACGGAATAACTAGATAATAGATCTTTTTGTAAATAGCACTGCGACAATCTCACATTCAAAATCTTATGTTTATTGAGATAATTTTTAATTATTTTTCGTTTAAAATATAAACAAAGTTGATAACGTATAATATTTCGAAAAAGGGACATAATGTTTTCATCAAACTAAAAAGACAAGGCCACATTAAAAATCGTACAGATCATATTTATTTTAGTACTGTTGTTTGCACTCTTTAAAAGAAAAATGTTTCAAACTTTAAAGAAAGAACGTGAACTTGTTATTTGATATTTTAAAAACGAAAAGTATTATACATAACATTTCTAAACTATTAAACAGCTCGTTCAACTATCCAGTATATCGTAAAACTGTATGAAGTACAAAATCGCATCGTAAAAACTTCGAAGAGTATCAGGAAAGCATAATTATCATGATTGAATTGTTCTGAATAAATCTTATATTAAGAGTTGACAAAAAAAGTATATGCATAAAGATTTATTGGTTTGGAAATATGTTATTTTCACAGATGAATCAAAATTCAATATTTTCAGATCTGTTGGTAAAATTATAATTTGCTTTTGATGTATGAAATTTAGTTTTATAGATAAAATAATGAATATATGGGCTACTTGAATATTTTAAAGAATAATTTGAAATAAAATACTGAAAAACTGAGCATAGTAAATCATTTATATTGTCTGCCCAAAATGATATGAATGTGAAAATTATAGCACGAGATAAAAACATTATGTTACACATTTGTCATTTGTTGTATACACTATTTTTCCTACAATCGAAATATTCTATACATTTATCAATATAAATTGAATTAAAGAAACTATTGAGATTTTTAAAACTAAGAATATTAATCTCGATCACAAAGATGGTTTGGAAATTAGTAAAGCACGGTTTTCTGCATTAAATATGTTCTAATTCGTTATTAAGTTACTTGTTTACTTGCTTTGTTGTATTGGTCACTACCCTGAAGAAGGCAACAGTTTATGCTGCCGAAACGTTAGGTTTAATATATAAAAAACTTACAGAACGAAAACTAAAAAAGTTGTTGTATTCAATAAAAATTAATTCAAAAGTAAATAAAACTATTAACAAATGTGTTTACGTTTCCTAGCAACGGCACTAGTGCGTGAAAAGTGACACTTTACATACTAAAGATTTGTAGGAATAATATTTTTCGGAATAAACCTTTTATAATGGAGTATGTTACCAAATTTTGTTTTTTAAGGGCATTTTAGACGATCATAAGTTTACATCAATTTCTACAACTTCGTATTGTTCAATATGATTCTGACACTTTACACGTTCAAAGAAATTTGACTGTTCATAGTTCATATGCTATGACATAGAAATTCTCACTTCGAGCATGTCCTAAATTTCAAGGTCGTTTACTTCAAATTTTAGTTAATTCTAGGGATTATGTTGTTATCAAATGTCAAAAGTGAAAAATAAACAAATGTGAAATCATATATCATTGTGATCAACCTATATTTTTCTTTTCTTTATTGATACCCCTACTTTATAAGGAAAAATAGTTCAAAAATTTTGAACGTGTAAAGCGGAGCCATTTGATCAAAGAATATGATGTAAAAATATGACATAAAATAGTTCAAATTCTTTGATCGTGTAAAGCCACCTTTACATATACTGGGTGTCCGTTTTAAGAGACTAACAATTGGGATCTCGAGAACCGTAAGAGATACGAAGTCAGTTAAATTAAGGTAAAGTTGCCGCATTACTTGGCCATTTTAATCAGATTACAATTTTACAAAAAAAAAAATTCATAGCTCATTAGGTATGAGGAAAAAACCGATTTTGGCAAATTTAATTTTTGATTTATAACTTTTTTGTTTCAATTCATACAAGTTTCTACTTTGCCCCTACAGACACTTTTATACAAGGAATTGGCAGCGATCCTCAAAATTTTTATAGCTCGAACATTTTTTAAGAAATTCATACCAACTTTCAGTTTTAATATGGGGCTCAAAGATGTCTTTAGTACTGTTAGAGATTTTTTTCTCTTTCCAATGATATATAACACATGTACATTAAATTGAATTATGGAGGAGAAGGAAATTATGAAATTATTGATTTTGTTGTATCCGTAATACCTTCCGACTACTTCCGAGTAAAACCATGTGCCCAACTTTCGATTCCACCCTGTATAATAGCAATTTTATAAACTAATTTATTAATAAAGTATATTTCATTTGTAATTTAATGTAATATTGTAAATATATTGTACAATTATAATCGATCATTCTATACAGTAGATAAAGTCGAGATGAAAATTATATCTATTTCTAAACAATGTTTTTGCATTTTAATGATATGCTGTCAGAGACAGTTATTTACTTGATATCATGTTATATAATTGTCTTTTTGCTACAATTTATTTATTTCAAGTTAAGGTAGTTGAATTATTATACCAAATAACAAGCCGTTATTAGTGTAACATAATTTTTTGTAAATAACTGTATATATTATTATGATTTACTATACAAATAAATAATAGCAGTTATATAAACTAATTTATCACCGAAGTATATTTCATTTGAAATTTAATGTACTATATGTAAATATATTATATAGTAATAATCGATCATTCTATATAGCAGATAAAGTCGAGATGAAAATTCATTATCTATTTCTAAACAATATTTTTGTATTTTAGTGATATAGCTGTAAAATGTTCATGTAGTAATTAATATGACGTAACTATTTATTCAATAATGGAATAAAATAAATAAAATAAAATTCATATCGATTAGAAGTCAGAATAAACAGGTCTAGATTTGTAAATCCATGTCTTAAATTCGTAGGAAATGTATTTGCTTCATGTTAGCTAGCAGTTCGTTTTTTTCCTTGATACAAAATATCAGAAATTATAAAAATGATCTTGTATCTTGACCACAAATTCGGTTATGTCAGTTAGATTAGATTAGGTCAGATTAAGTTACATTAGGTCATTATATATTAGATTAGTAGGAAAAAAAACTTCTTGACCATATTATATTAGGTTAGGTCAGGTTTGATTAAGTTAGGTTACGTTAGGTCTGGTTAGATTAGGTTAAGTCAGTTTAAATTAGGTTATGTCTGATTAGATCAGGTTAAGTTAGGGTTAGATCTGTTTAGATTAAGTTAAGTCAGAGCTGGGAAAGATACTTTTAAAAAATATCTAGATACTTTTAAAAGATACATAAATTCCTTAAAGATGCTTAAGTATCTAGATATTTTTTATTCTCATTATCTTAAGATACACATATTTCTTAAAAGTATCTAATATAACTACTTAAGATACATTAAGGTATCTTAGATACTTCTAAATACATATCTTAGATACTTTCAGATTCCATCTTAAGATACTTATAAATAGGTAAGAGATACGCCCCCCTTTTTAATTTTCAAAATTTCTCTTATAAATATTTAACATTTTATAATAATTTTTATGTCATTACATTCTATTTAACTCAAATTTTCATTAGCAATATAAATTTCTTTAAAATACTTCCTCTTGGAAACCCTCAATGGGCCTCGGCTAAATGCATCGGAAATAACTTGTTTGTATTTTACAGCTTCTCTTTAAAAAGTATTTAAATAAAAGATACATTTACATAAAATAGAAAGTATCTAAGATACTTTATGTTAGATACTTTTTGTATCTTAGATAATACTGAGTATTTTTTTTGTAAGATACTCCCAGCTCTGGGTTAAGTCAGGGTAAGATAGGTTAGGTTGGAGGCATGGGCACCCATAAAGTATTTTTCAGGGAGGGGCAAAATAAAAAAAATAGAAATTGAATCATAAAAAAGATATATATTCTTTTGCACACTTGTACTAACAAGGCTTAAATTTTAACACTTAAAAAAATGTTTATCGAAATTTTGACAAAAATGTTGAATAGTTCATGTGAGATTCCTTTCCGAAGTAACATTGTCCATTTAAGAAAAATATAAAAATTTAAGTAATATTGTTGCATCCGGTCTTAATACATATTATTTATAAAAAAAAAATACCTCAACAACCTCAGGATACTATGAGGAATCTAATTATAATATAAAAAAATATATATTACAGAGAAAAACTGTAAATAAATAATTTTATTAAAAAAATAAAATTGAATTAAAAAAGAAAATAAACAAACGAAAAGTAAAAATTTTTTTTATTGATTTGTAAAGGCAATTTTTGAACTCCTTCCGGTTTAAAAAATTTGTCATAAATATTAATGGAATAATTTGTCCCATACATAAAAAACCCAAGCCTGAAATTTCTTATAGAACATAACGGAAGTGAAATAATTAAGTAATATGCCGTCTTTTTAAAATTTGCAAAAACCCAGGGCAAATGCCCCCTCTTGCCCTCCCTTATGGGCGCCCATGGTTGGAGGAAGTCTTGAAGGCATACCTCTGCGACTATCTATTGAAAAGGAAAATTTTCCTAGAGCTCTTTTGCTACGTTTTTTTTTGTGCACTATGAAATGTTTAAAAATAGAGACAGTTATTCACTTAATATCACGTGATATGTAAATGCCTTTTTGTTACAATATTTATTTACTTCAAGTTAAGGTAGTTGAATTATTATACCAAATAACAAGCTGATATTAGTATAACATACTTTTTTTGTAAATAACAGTATATATTATTATGGTTTACGGTACAAACATATAATATCAGTTATATAAACTAATTTATTAACAAAGTATATTTCATTTGTAATTTAATGTACTATATGTAAATACAGGGTGAGTCTGGGATGACGCCACCCCCTTTAACTTTTTTATTATAAGTAATAGAAAAAAATGGCTCATATAAAAGTTTTATTATTTTACGTATGCTATTTGATGGCAGATGTAGATATTTATTATAAAGTCTGGTTTACAAGATACGACTATCAATTTTTATTTTTCAAATGGCAACCTATAATTATTTTAATAAAATAGAAACCGCCTTTTTCAACGATGTATTAATTTTTATTAATGTATTTGAAAAATTTCGAGAAAATTGTGATAATTTAAAAATATTAAAAAAAAAAACTTTTCTATGAGCCATTTTCTTCTATTACTTATAATAAAAAAGTTAAAGGGGGAGCGTCTTCCCAGACTCATCCTGTATATTATATTAATAATAATCGATCATTCTATATTCTATAGAGTAGATAAAATCAAGATGAGAATTATATCTATTTCTAAACAATATTTTTGCATTTTAATCAGGGTCACTTAGTGGACATCTTCAGAAACAATGGGTACAGTAAAAGAGCAGTGATGCTTACAGCTTTTTTCTGTTCTTTTAAATTTAGAAATACAAATATTCTTTACTTAATGGGGAACCGATCAAAAAATTATATCGATTGTCGATTCTGACACCTTATTAACTTCAACGCATAAAAATTACAGAAATTAGTAAATCAGTATTTCATCTAAATAAAATTATACATTTTTGGTTATAGTATTTGCTACTTACATAGATGCAGTAGTTATAAAAAATGAATTCTGTAATAAAATATATGACTGTCAATTTTCAAATTACGATAAAAGATTACATCGTTTTGAAACCTTCTGGTAATGGCGCTGCAATATTTTGTCCTAGTACTACTTATTTTAAAACTATACTTATGATATTTTAGAGTGCAGCCTCAAAATAAAATGTTTTGTCATCTAGCGGTTTTGCGAGGTTTTTGCATTATACTTGTCCAATATCTTAGAATATATATAGTACAATAGAGGGAGTACTAACCAACTTCTTGGGTGAGGAGAATGAAGCCATGGCATGGAAGGGGTTTTCAAGCGGCCTCTACAGAAATAGCAGACAATTTCACGACAGATTTATGTGATTTTCGGTTTTTACAACCCAAAGGGTTTTAACGTCTTATAAATTAACATAGTTGACCAGTCTGTGGTGGCAACTCAGGGTTATCCTAGTTTTAAGTATTGTTGATGCTCATGGATGAATTACTGGTCGACATATTATTAACTGTTTGTGTATTTATTGTGCATTGTGTAAATGTATCAAGATGTACTATTTGTTTGTGGCCGCAAAGATAGACAATATCTTCCCCTATCTGATGTGTGTCTAGGATGCTCTCGAACCTACTAACAGAATAGGTGTGGAACCCATGGGGAGAGACTTAAGATGAGAGTGAGACTCACAGGAGTGTCTGCAGCGCTGGTTTATGAATCAAGGATTCAGTAGTAGATCTGGGATCTACATGTGTTAGGAAGTTTTGGACTTCCGTGGTTGTAAGTCTCTCCGACAGAGTCGTGGGACTCTGTAGGTGGTTACAGTACCCATGTGTGCAAATAGTGGGTATTGGTAATCACTAGGTGCTAGGCTGCATTCATTATAGAGTCTAGGATGAGTACTGAAGGTCCCTGGGCCGCATCCCGGGGAGTGTACACGCTAGGAGCTAGGCTTGACTTACTCATTCTGCTGTGATGATATAGTAATGAGTGTAGATACAATTAGCGTTTAGTACTCGCGGAGTTCCTCCTCATGTCTAGGTCTTAGGAGTCACCTGTCACACCGCCTTTCTATGTCATGAGTTCATGTGCATGCTTGTGACATTTGTTGTAACTAGAATGACAATGTGTGTTTTGTATAATTTAGGAGAACGGGTTCTAATGGTCCGATCCGACGCTGATGAAGAGAGAGAGATTCATATTAATAAATAGTAATACTGTAATACATTGTCTTTAAATGGATAGCCCTGATCTACGTGCATCCTGAACATAGCTAATGATAAAAAAATTGTATATTAATTATACTGTCCTTAGTTTTTGGAAACATTTTTATTGCCCTATTATACTGAAATGTAGCGCACGGTGTAATGAACACAAGAGAGAGATAGACATATCTGAAACTAACAAATGGGAAAAGGAAAAGTATATATAGACCAGATGACGAGTGGTAGAAGAGCTCAATTTAATAAGCATTTATACAGAAGTTTAATAGAAAAATCATACTTTCGAACAATTTTGTGAAGTACATATATAAATCTGAGATGAAGATAGATGAAATAAATGATTTGAAGTTGATATACGTATTTTATTTTATATTTTATGTTATAATACTAATTTCTACAAAACAAAACAAAGAAACTAATCAAAATATAAATAATTAAAAAAATTAAACAATTTTCAGCTTAACACAAAATTGCGGAATTCTCGATCTTTATATTATAATTATAAATATATGTTTTGCAACTTTTACATACTTTTAATGTATAGGACGTTTCAGGGATAAAATTTTTCCTATCTTCAGCGTGATATAAAGGTGTTACAATGAAATATTTAAATGTTACATTTTCTATTTTGTTTACAATGTAATGGAAGCATTAATTCAGGTTGCAGCAACATTGATACATGTCGACTGTCGACATTTTCTATTTTGTGTACAATGCAATGTAAGCATTAATTTAGGTTGCAGCAACTTAATACATGTCTACTGTCGACATGTATCAATGTTGCTGCAACCGGAATTTATGTTTCATTACATTAATACAAAATAGAAAATGTTGTATTTAAATATATCATTGAAACTTTTCATCCCCTAAACGTCCTATGCATTAATATTATTGTTACATTTTATTTATTTAGGTAGGGTGTAAAATTGATTAAAACACTAATATTTATATAACTATGTTTAATAAAAGAAATATGAATTATAAAGTATAATTAAAATAAGTAACACTATGAATAAATAAATATAAACACTATTTTAAGACTAACAATTATTAATAAAAACTTAAACATTAAGATTATTTATTTAAACACTTAAAACTACGCAATATTTATATCAGTAACTATTTATTTATATAACCACAGATCTAACTAACAGATCCGCAGCCTTATGGGTGCTTGTATGCTCTCATTTCGTAGAAGTTACTGCAACTGTGGTAGATGTCACTACGGTAGAGTGCTGATCATATTGGCCCAAACAATTAATATGTGTAGCCACAGTTTATTTGGCCAACTTTAATCCAGCACTGCACGGGCATGGGGCCGGCCGCTCGGCAAATCAGAGACACAAGCCGGCTTATTTTAAAACGAACAATTTTACATATTTATGGACATTATTTTTGTCAGCATTTATTTGTATATTTAACAAAAAAAAAACAATAGAGTCATACTTACTTCTAAATAAAACTACATATTTATTACCAAACCAACGAAAATGTAAATAATTATTACAAACACGGATATTATTCATCATCTATTCGTTTTTTATTCCAATTTTAATAAAGAAAAAAATAACCAAATAAAATAAATAAATGACACTACTATCGGAGAAATAATTACAGTCAATTCACTTTGAACGTGAATATATTCTATAATAATCCATCTAAAATATTGCTGTTTACTTTAAAATGATCATCATTCATTTCTTGATATATATTTATGAAAGATAAGGATTTTTGAAGTACAGCAATTTGAAAAATAATAGAATAAATGTAAAAACATACACCATCTTTTGATACGAATTTGAATATCATGATGTTTAATTTTAAATTACTAATGAACATGTACTATTATTTTCAAATTTTGAATATTATAAATACATCTTTTTAGAAAAGTAACGTTCAAATAACACAAGGTAAAAAAGTGTCATAGTGTTGTTTATATTGTAATAAAAACAAAATGACAGTATTTAATTTATTATTCGTAATATCGCTTTTAAATATGAATATTTTTAATGATACTTAAACACAAAATATGAAAAAATATAAGTTATATTACAACATTTTAAACACGCGGCCATGTAAATTATTAATATTTTTTAAACAGTTTCGTTTCCTTTGTGAAATTAATAAAATATTCTTAGATTTGATGTTTCAAATAACTTATTTTAATTTTAAGTAAAACCGTTGAGTAGTTTCTAGAAAAGATATTACTTTAATTATGTTAAATAAACAATTATTATGATACAATTGTAAATATATTGTTTAAAAGTATACTGCATAAAGAATAATATATGTAAAAATCAAATTTTTGATCCTATAGTTTAAGAGTAATATTAAGTTTAATAAGCATGTAAAGAAAAAAGCAGCATAAAATGTTGATCACTTGGAATATTACACTGTCTAACATATGTTTGTTTTTATTCATGTTAAAGAGGAATCTTCAGGCTTTAATTTGATGTTTATATCCGATTGATTATAATTATTTATCCGATAGTATATATCCATTGTTACTAAAACACTAAGAATACAACAATGAACAAAACTTCAGCATACTTCAACCTATCTGCAAACAAAAAATGCGATTTTCTTTGAATCAATCCTTTTATGATGAACCAATGCAAATACAAGGTGGCGCAAAAGTAATCACCCTATTGAAACATGCTATAATTTTTGCAAATAGCGGAAAATGTCAAATCTGCTTTGACATTTGTGAAGTAAACAAATGCAAAATACATGTCCATAAAACATGAATCGCTATATTCCTCAAAAATGCGGTTTAATTACTTCGATTTTTTCGCGGAATAATTCGTCGTTGGTGTTGGCGCAGCGTGAATTTTCGCGCAGATTTCCCGGTCGCCTGACACCAACTGGGCAAACATTGCGGCGTTCAGCCGGTCGCCTAGAAGAATATGGTACAACACGAGATGCTGCCAGGCCTAGCCGGCCCCGGAGGAGCCGTTCTGCTCAGAATATCGCGGCTGTGGCTGAAGACGACTACTGTGGACGGCGAGCGCTACAGAGCCATGCTCAACGACTTTCTTCTTCCTCAATTGCATGAATTTGAACTAGAGAACATGTGGTTCCAGCAGGATGGAGCAACGGCGCATACTGCACGAGCCACAACGGAAATTCTGAGTGCTACATTCCCGGGTCGCCTAATCTCTCGTTTTGGTGATTTGCACTGGCCGGCAACGTCGTCCGATTTAACCGTTCCAAACTTCTTTTTGTGGGGTTTCTTTAAGTCACGAGTCTATGTCAACAAGCCTCAGACTTTTCAAGCCCTCAAAGAGAATATGCGTCAAGAATGCGAGAACCTATCGACGGAAGTACTGGCAAGAGTAATGGAAAATGCTATAAATCGGGCCCGTATGATCATCCATTCTAGCGGCGGCCAATTGGCCGATATCATTTTCTCGACTTAATAGGAAAAAAATTAAGACATCAACTAAACATAATCAAAAAGTAGAACCAAAGTTTTTCATTCATAAAAAAAATTGCAGCCAAAGAACATCGGGTGACAACTTTTGCGCCACTCAGTATATACAGGATAACCAAAATAAGTGTTTAAGCATGAGGATCTCGAGAACTATAAGAGATACGAAGTCGGTTAAATTAGACAAAAGTTACCTCATGTGAGGATCATTTTATACATGTTTTTGTTTTTCCCAAAAAATGCATAGGTGGCTAGATATAAACAAAAATTTTCAATTTTCGTTTTTTGCTTATAACTTTTTTTATTTCAGTACATAAAATATTTTAACTTGCACATTATTGAGACACTTTTTATCGACGAATTCACTGCACTCTACTCAAAATTTTTATATGTCATACCGTTTCCGAGAAATTCATACCAATTTTCAATTTTCATATGGTACTCAAAGTTAGCTGACAGTTAAGTAGAGTCTTTTTTTCTGTTTTCAACAACGTAAAATATATGAATATTAGAAAGAAAATTAAAAGGAAAAAGTGACATAAATAGAATTTTTTCAATTTTTTTAAAGAATTTTCTAACGGAATACGGACTAATTATCAATAAATTTATCAAAATTTACATAAATTAAAGAAAAGGAATTATTTTTATCAAAAACAACACAAAATAAAATTATTCATATCTATGTTATGTAAAGTAAATAAATTTTATATTAGACTTTGTAAGCAGTAAATGTTCAATTATATGAATAAAGAATGTGTGTAATAATAAAAAGCAAATTGTAATCAAAACATAAATATCTAATTTTTTAATTTTTACTTTTGTTTCATATTTTTCTATTCTTGATATTCAACGACGATTTTAAAACAAATTCCTTGTTTATATGAAACAGGTAGCTAGCTAACCGCATGCGGTGACTCCCCGAATGTAAGTATTGGCAACAGTTGGTAGGGAGAACAAAACGTTCATTAATTCAAAACTACTTTTCAAAGCATTTCAGCGCTCCTTGCACCATCTATGATGAATAAAAGCAAGTATATTTTCTAAGCACATTTCATTACCTTACGCTGCGGATCTGTTAGTTAGATCTGTGATATAACCAACGATCACTACACGTGTCAATATTAGACTATCCTCGCGATCTCCTGCTCGGGGTATTTAAAGTAAAACAACTAATTGCTAGAATGTTCTCCACCCTCTCGTAAATAGAACAATGAGAAGCGAGCGGACCTGTTGTGACCTGTCCGTTAGCGGCGCTTCCCTGGGTTTGCTACATTATATTACATATTAAGAGTTGTAAAGACGCTTATTATACACGAAATGAAAGAGTTATACAAGAGCCGCGAATGTACTATCTTCTTTCTACGATCACTATTTGACTGTTTTTCGGTCAATTGACACATCACTAATAAAAATAGTGCCAACTACAGAACATGAAAACAACTATGTCAAACTGTCAATCTAATTAATAAATTTAAACTATTTACAACCTAATAAAACAGTACAATGTAGAACATTTCTAGTTTTTTCCTTCGTTAATCATAATATTTTAAATTAATTATAATTAATTTTACCTTATGTATACTGCTAATATAATTTTGATAAATTAAAAATTCCCTAACTGTGCGATGGCGTACTTTACACATGGCCTTCCATCTTCTATAATGTAACACTTAGATAACCTATAAAGTTACTTTCTTAGTGGTTGTAGAAAAAAGTATGTAATAAATTGCTTGAAAACATTTATTTGTAATTACGGCATCTCCAAGGCTGAAAATTTCTCAATTCAACTAATTTCAAGATCCAAGCTAACCTCTAAAACTTAACAAAAAGTAAAAAAAAAACATTCGTAAATTATTAGGTTAAAAACTAAAAAGCACAATTACTGATTTTTTAATACAATTAATTTATTATATGTAGTTATGTCGAATTCGGTTCTTAATTTCATTTGAAGATTTGTTTATGGTGTAGACGGATGGTAAAATATATTTTGAACACATAGATTATTTGATTTAAGTGATTATTAGGACCCTGATCTAAAGTTAACCAAAACCCATCTAACTAACAATTTAATCACGTTGTTTTATTGCTCTTTGTTTTCTCGTTGAGCACATTTCCTTGAATGAAGAAAAATTAACCACCGGTAATTTTTGAGTAGGAATTTTGTTCCCAGGTATACAGGATGGCTGATTTTTCATTGTCCAGACCATATCTCCTGAAATATTAAATATACAAGAAAAAGCTAAATAGGAAACTTGTGTAACAAGACCTTGCCTATAATAGCGTTAACAGATGTTTTCTATGGCCTACTGATTTGGCGGAAATATATTTAACTTTGGTTTTTTAAATGGAACACCCTGTATGTTTTTATGAAATAAGATTCTACATCAATTTCTCTTTACAATTATGTAAAACAACTGGAGGTTTGCCTTTAATTTATGCTTAATAATGTAAAAAATAAAATAATGTGAGACGGCTGTGAGACAATTGACAACTGCCAAGAAACAGACACAAGTATTTATTAGTTGAAAAGGTGATGTACTTCGTAATTACAAAAGAAAAATGAATATCACAAATAGTGAAAAGGTTGATATGCTCTGCTGTTTTCACAAATCAAATAATAATTAAATAAAAACCATAAAACACTTCTAATAAACACTTGTATCAGATTTATAAAAAAAATAGTGATTAACAATGAGAAAACACAGCCGATTTTTATAATTTTATTTTTTGCATTATTAAGCATGAATTAAAGGCAAACCCCCACTTGTTATACATAATTGTAAAGAGAAATTGATGAAGAACCTTATTCCGTAAAAATATATAGGGTGTTCCATTTAAAAAAACAAAGTTAAATATTTTTTCGCCAAATCAGTAGGCCATGGAAAACATCTGTTAACGCTATTTTATAGACCAGGTCTTCTTACACAAGTTTCCTATTTAGCTTTTTCTTATATATTTAATAATTCAGGAGAAATGGCCTGGACAATGAAAAATCAACTACCCTGTAGATATCTTATTGCGAAAATGTGTACGTGCTAATCATACTATACAATTAGTTATTTATGTTTTATAATTACATAATTCTCATAAAATATGTAACAACAAAAATTGGTCAGAACAAAGATTCATGTAGGTACATGTTAACTTTCTTCCCTATATTTAATACATGAACCCTTGCTTGTCGAAACTTCGCATGTTTGAAAAAATAAGGCAACGAAATAGAGTAATATAATTATTAAACTGCAGAAACAATAGCATCGATTTACTTAGTTTTTACGAAAAAAAAATCAGAGTGGTTGACATCTGGTGGCGAAATTTAATTCTTCCGTAATCGGGGTATCACCTTGTTATTTGAAGTGAGAATACAGGCAGCTAAAAACGTTTGAAGTGAAAATGTAAGTAAACTGAAGAGATAAATTTTATTCTATGACTTTTCATTTGGAAGAAAATTATGAACCCTATAAAAACCTAAAAGGAACTCGAAATTTAAAACAGTCTGCAACATTAACAAAGTAATTGAGAATATAATTTATTCAGTTTCAGTTTTAACCTTTTGACTACTAAAACATATTGCTTATATTTTAATGTTGATTTTATCTCACGACAAAATCTTGAACATTAATTGCATTAATGTTAACATCATTTACTAAATTATTAACTAATTGTTGTTTTATGGTTTATAGATTATTAAAATAGTTTTATTTCTAAACAGTCTACAATACTAATAATAATTGAGAATATAATTTATTCAGTTTTCTTTTTATTAGTGCTACATCTTTTGCTACAACAACACTTGAGAACTATTAATATTGGTAGACTTAGAACAACTAGAACTAAAGCCCATACGTCAAGTAACGCAGTTTGATATCCGGGCATGTCTTTAGCTGGTATTGCAAGATGTGAGGCCCCTTTTTGTCGAATGATGTATTCTATCCACCATATTGCTCGAGTTAAAGCATCTTCTGGTTGATCTCGGTATTGACGAGAAATAGTCAGAGCATTTTGTTTGTATCTGAAAGAAAAGTGCCACAAATAAGACAATTTTTTTTACTTATTTTGATAATTTGAGCTATAAGTTAACATATGACTAACAAAACCAAAATCTGTTAAATAAAAATATTGAAACAACAGCATAATTATTTTCTGTTATAGATTGATTATAAAAATGACATCAATAATCAAACTATTGATTAAATTATATATAAATTTCGTTCGAACATAACAATTCACTTGTCCACAGTCAGACAGTTAGCTAAAAGGACATCAATAATAGAAATAATGCAACTAGTGTGTAATAGTTATTTACATACCAAATGCGGGAACGACTGGTTGCCGGAGGAGTGTTTGGCGGCGCGAGCTCGCGAGCGCTGCCATAGAACGATTCCGGAAACCCAGTTCACGCAAGAGGTTTGTACAATATTTTTCGTACGAAAATCATAAAATCAATAATTAATTTTCTATTTGTACAAATATTTTTATTTATTGTATACACAAAATGATTTGTGGTTATGTGTTTCAGTACTAACAAGTGCTGTCAATCTGTCAACATGACAGCAGTTGTTGCCAACATTGTTTATCAAATGCACTAAATTTACTTTTTCTAAAATAAATTTCATTCAATAATCCACTATTCTCTTTTATTATTATTATGTAAAAGAATGTTTGAAACATTATACTATTTTATTGTAAAAATAGTTTTGTAATAAATGCTGTAGAAGTAGGAGTGTTTTTTCCAAAATTTCCCGGTCACCTATCTGGTGGAGACCTGGGAAATTGACGTTCCAGGCGTTGCTTAGGCAACGCGAAACAATACATTTCAATGCATGAGTACGAAAAATAATTAAAGTAATTATTTTTTTATCCTACACATATTGAAAGAAGATTTTCCTGCGTATGCGTGCGCAAAAAAAAGTAGACATTTGCCGGTTCAAACCTACAAAATCTCACTATCCCTAGAGAAGAAAGAACAGTTCGTGTGCGGACTAACAGATGGTGTTTAATGCATTAGGGATAATAACCAGAATAATATACGTCAACATACTTTCAAAATATTATAACTGTTATAATAATTTTGATACTTTAGATTCTAGGTATTTTTGTTGTATTCTGTAAATAATAAAAAGAATTGCTAACCTTGATTTATATGTCAATATAAAATGTTTTTTTGTTCTTATTCTATTACCCTCTTACTAATACTCAAGAAGTATCAAGCCTCGACCACAGAATAGTTACGCACAGAAGCGACACTCCCTGTCGGTACCTTTCGTGTTCCCCTTTTCAGTTCAATAACCTTGAAGCATTGTGTAGACCTTTAAATTTGTGCTCTTCCCCTATCTCTCTCTAAGATGTGACGAAACTTCCCGATGTTAAACAATGGGCCCTTTAAATTTGTGCACATTCTCCATCTCTCTCTAATTTTCGTTTCTCTGTCTTACTGTCGCTTCTGTATATACCTATTCTGTGCCTCGACTGCATCTCGGCCGTATACATATCCTTCGGACCAGAAAAGAACAACTTTCCTACCTAACAGCTCAAATAACTATTTCCTAGAACCGAAATATGTATAAATTTTAATTTCAAAAGCGAATATAACCATTGATAAATGTGCCGACAAGATACAGAGTAGACGGCTTACTCTCTAATATTACTCTGGAAATTTTTGAGTGGTCAAAGTAGTATAGATGAGTTGAAGGGACATGGCGTGAAAATTATTTACGTTGCCTAGCAACAGCTACTTTTCACACTAAAGAGTTGCAAAGCACGCTTTGGAGGATTTTCATGAAATAAAATTTCAAGACACGAAAATTATTTCGAGATCTACATCTTATTACCCTGAAGAAGGCTGCTGCCGAAACGTTCGTTGAAATCAGTTGAAATTAACATTACAGAAATTAAACTATAAAAGTTGTTTTATTTAAGAACTAACTAAAATTATAACAGTTTTTAATTTTATACTTGATAACTCAAATTTAAGTCCGGTCAAGTCAAATTCTTTTCCATATATTTGCTACATAAAATGCACCTCATGGTGTACTTTCCACGCCAGCTAAAATGTCCGGTACATAACATCACGTAAATGTACTCTATGGTATAAATACATCATCCGTATTTGCCATGACACACCCAAAAAAGGGAAATACGACGTGAGTAATTATAAGAAGTTGGATGAAAAATTTGATATCGTTTTCCGTAACTTCAATTTCGAAACCTTAACCTTGTACCAACTGTTGCTTGTAAGATAAAAGTTTACAAAGATTAATTATCTTACATTGGGTTGTTCAAAACTTCGCTGACAGTGTTGTAAACATCATCAGCAGTGAGATGTCCATAGCGAAGTCCTCGTCCAACTTTTCTGGTTACCAACTTCTTGGTGTTAAGAATTTGGTCAAAAAAGAACGGCACGCAGACTACTGGCATTCCATGGTACATGGCTTCCTGGGTACTTAAAGCTCCTCCATGGGTCAAGAAGACTTTAACGTTCGGGTGCGCTGAAATTAATCTCAGGCAAATAATTTATTTTGTAAGTAATTAATAGATTTAATATAGGAACTGATGTTAACTAGTTAAAATTTAATTTTTCAATAGTGTGTTCAGAGCAAAGATCATAATATTTCGCATACTTATTTCAACAAATGCAAAATCACGAATTCAAGAATGATAACAAATTATGATAATAATTTAAATATTTATCTTAATATTACCTACCCAAAATGTCGTTCTGTGGCATCCAAGTTCTTACAATGATATTTCGTGGCAAACCTTCTATTTTTTCTTCAAATTTCCACAAAACTGTTTGTTGTAATCGTCCCAATCCATCAATTAAAGCTTGTCTTTGATCTGCTTTTAAATCAGCTGATCTCCAGTTAGTCCCTAAACTGAAATAGACTACTCCCTGTTTTGATTTATCTAACAATTTTTTTAAATCCTAAAAAATTACGATGTACAAACAGAATAATAATAACGTAATTTCTTACTTGTGGTAATTCTTTCTCTCTTTTGGTGTGTAAACCGCCAACAGGAATTACTGAAGGAGGTAGAGACATTGGATAATCAAGAACATGATCAAAATTTGCTAAAAGAATGCTGACATTTTTTTGTACTTGTTGATAGTGAATGATGTTAGTTCCAAAATGTTCTTGTGCTATTTTCCTAGTCAATGGCATGAAAGAGTAATCGGTATGCGCCATAAAGACGGTGGTGTAAAACCAGTTAGTTACTCTTTCAAAATATGTCATTTTGTTAGTGTAAGGCATATAAAAAAATGGAATATAAGCTGTTTGTAAATCTATTCCAAAAAAGTTAGTTAATGGAATTAGTCCAAATTGTGAAACAGCTACAAGTGGTGGTGAGTTCAATTTTTCAAATATCGGGTAGAGACATTGTCCAGTTAAGGAATCAAATATAATCAAGTCGAAATGAGGCTTGGAATCAACTAATTTCATCAATTCTTTATGGCCGTTTGTATCAAAACCCCATTTACATACACTTGCTACCCACTTGAAAAATACTTTAATTGCATTCCAATTTGATAGGCGTGTATAACTTTCGTAATTAACATTCTGGCGAAGTTTTTCATAAAATCCTAAGAAAAAAAAATAATTAAAACAACTAATGTAATTTGTAATTAAATATCTACCTTCAAAATGAATAACTGTGAAGTTTTCCTTGGTTTTTTCATTAGTTGCTGTAATAAAAGTTATTCGATGATGTCTTTCTAATAAAGCCATTGCTAAAGTTTTATCCCATATATGATGACTGACTGATGGAGTTAGTGACATGTACAAAATATCCGCTCCATAGACTAAGCTGCACCAGGTCGTCCAAAGAAAAATGCTTGCAATCTTCATTTCTTCTTAATTTTCACTCAACCGTGATATGTGTAAAACTCCGCAAACTTCTATTTTCGTGTGAACAAACTTTGCTAATTGCATTTATAATTGCAAATGGCAATTTTGTGGAGACGGTTATTCACTTGATATCATGTTACGTAATTTACTTCAAGTTAAAGTATTTGAATTATTATACCAAATAACATGTTGAGATTAGTATAACATACTTTTTTGTAAATAACAATATATTTTATTTATGGTTTACTGTACAAATATATAATAGCAGTTATATAAACTAACTTATTAACAAAGTATATTTAATTTGAAGTTTAGTGTACTATATGTAAATATATAATATTAATAATAATAATAATCAATAATAATAGATCATTCTATACAGCAGATAAAGTCGAGATGAGAATTATATCTATTTCTAAACAATATTTTAGCATTTTAATGATGTAGAAATGAGACCTACAGCTTATAGTGGATTCCGCACCATTCAGCCAAACCAGTATTTTTATTTTCTAAAAGATTGGCGGAGCTAGGATTTGAACCTCAGATCCTCTCAGTTCGAATTTGAGGGCGTTAACCAACTGCTGCACGATACATTAAGGTGTTAAAAAGGGTCGCAAATTTTGAAATGAATTATATTTTGATAATCATAAAATGAAAATGTATTTTACTTTTAGTCATGAACATTTTTCGTAAGATTTGACTGTTTGTAATAACTCCTTTTGTGTTAGATTCATACATTTCTGTATAATTTAAATCAAAATTGAAAATACTTTATAAAATTGCTTCTATGACCGTGTTACAAAATACTAAATTAATGCTTAATCGGTCTAGGTCCACTAAATTTTCATTAAAAAACAATACGTTACACATTCACATTGGTATTATGACCCGGAATATGAATTTTCACATATTTTCAATATATCTAAATATTATTCTAAAAATTATTTGTCCATTTTCGTCACAATCGATTATTGCGCGAGGTCGGAGTAAATCACAAAATGTAACTACTGTCAAAGGTCTAAGTAAAATTCAATTAAGTAGTGAGTTATGAAAATAAATAAATCCTGAACAAATAGATGTCTCGAGATCTTGTTTCGGAACACCGAGACACACACTTCCAAATCAGGGATAATCTCAGTGATCCGGGACTTCTAAGAGCTCTACATACTAAGCTACTTTATCAACTATTTTAATTAAGCTAATCAAAAGATGGAAATAGTATGAGACTCCGCCGTATTCTAACTGGAGGTATACGAGGAAGGATTTGCTATTGCATCTACGACCTACATCACCGATAGCATCTGCACTTGGACCAAGTTCCTCAATAAAAAGACCACTAAACATGAGTCACTCAAGAGGTAGAGTCCAACCATATCCGGCCACGGCGGACTCTTAAGCTAGATTCACATGAGCCGTCAACTCCGTTGGAATAGCGGACGTAGCGGCCGTTCTGTGCTGTGATTGGCTGAAACTGAACAGTCTCGACGGCATGAACGTTGAAGCCAGAAATGAAATATTTCAATTTTTGACGGTGTTAACGTCCGTTGCCACCGTTAACTAGGATTGCGCATGCTCACATAAATGATTTTCAGTCATACCAACCAGGACCAATCAAGAAATATTTTGACGTTTAGTTTGTAGGTTATAATCTAAGTATAATACATAAAGTTATATTTATTATTATTTAAACAAACACAAATAACGAAAATATCCTGCAAGCAGGATAAACAAACAGTAACACATTGCGCACATGGCAATGACCTAACCTAACAATTTGTAGGATTTTTTTAGTTTTGTAGTATGTCACTAGAAACGCTGACGGCTCATATGAAATACCTAAGGTGTTTTTTGGCGATACAATGGTTTGAAATTATTTCATAGTGTTTGAAACCAGTTCATTTTTGCGTTGCAACGATGACGTCAGAGACGAAACAAGTTGAAATAGTTTCGTATGTTTTCAAACCATTCCAAAACGTTGGTTTGAACCAAGTTTATAGTAGTGAGGGTATTAGAAATGTCAACTTGGAACAGTTTTGAGGTTAATGTAATAAGTTCATTCCGCATGAACATTAGATAATTATTTAATATATCATCTTCGTAGTTTTTAAATAAATTTCTTTATTGTAATCAAGAATATCATTATCCTCATTAATAAAGTGTAAAATTTGTCCGAAATAATTTTCCATATTAACTAAAAAATTACAAATAATATTTTGTGCGTAAAATTATAACAAATATTGTTTATTGGCCATAATAATACTTACCTATTTTTCACAGCACTTTGACAGCGAACGGTTCAAACCACAACGTTTCCGCGGTACACACATTAATGACGTCACTTACGAACCTGGTTTAAAACTATACTAAACATGTTCAATCGCCAAAAAACGCCTCTGGTGATTTTAGTTATCGTGACGGCCGCTACTTCCGCTATTCCGACGGCATTGACGGCTCATGTGAATCTAGCTTTAACCTACATCAATCAAAGGTGTATGCTCATTCCTTAGATGAGGTATAACATAGAGATATGGCATTGCCCAAATATATTATCGAAAGATCTAAGGTTTAAAATCGCTTGCAGCCAGCTGTTTGAGAACAGTGGACCAGTGGAGTAGTTATATGGAAAACTTAACCAAACAAATAATGAGGAAGGTGACAAAACATTATGACCAATATTTCGTTCGTCTAACTGTAAGTGTGCACTACTCAGCTGGCGGATTGTTCTCACGCAGCTGACTGTTAGGCGATTCTCGACCATATATGTTTTGCTTGCTCAGTAGTATGTAGCTATAGGAGTGTGGCATATCTCTCTGTTATACCTCATCTAAGGCTCATTCCACAAAATGCAAAATAATTAGCAAAATTATTTACGTTTATTGTATTTATTCTATATTTATTTTACATTACATTAATCAACTGAGTAGTTATAGAGAAATGCTAAAATATATTGAATATTAGTAATGTAATTTAAGATATAACAAAATTATTTACTTTAAAATACCAATGTGATTTATGTTTAATTATAAGATGCGCAAAGGAAAGCTAAAGATATGTTGCCCAATGGCTGGAGGAGTACCGTCAGGCGGTAGAGTTATTATATGACAAGAGATCTCGAGTTGATGTTTAAATTGTTTTATGGTTGTGGTATCTATTCAAAGTTTTTCCCTGAGTGAAAGAATTGAAAGAAATATGTCCTTTATGCATTCTGCTATGGGGTATAGAATTGTACAAAATCCATTAGTATACACTGTTTGTTCCAGGTACCCAGCTAAGCACTGGATTTCGAAATCCCAAAGGAACATTAGTATGCTTTACTTAATAGAAATGGATTACTCTACGACATGGATATAAAAAGACAGGGATGTATTTAAAATTTTAATACTGTTAATTTCTTTGCAGTAATCATTTTCTTCGTGAAATTGCTATAAAATATAGCTTTATTTTGATTATTTATTTATTTTAAATATCTGCCCAACAGATATAAATCCATTTAAAGGACAGGTACAACAATTCAAAGAAAATGTACAGCTTAACAATATAAATATACAAAGAAGTAATAAGTATTTATAATAATAAATACAAAGTACATGTGACAAGAAAAAAATGAATATATTATGAAACAATATGTTACCTACATATTTATTCAGAATCATTGTCAGAATTGTTTCAATTTATAATTAGTTGTTGACCTATATTCTAATTCAATTTGTTTCACATGATTCACACAGTTTTTCCACATAGTCGCATCAATTTTCTCATTTTCATTTCTTATTTAACTAACAATACTTTCGCTGAGTTTAGGTGATGAATTATGTTTCCGATATGTCTTTTTTAAATTACCCCAAATTAATTCAATCGGATTCAATATGCAATAATAAGGAGGTAATCTTAAAACTGTTTGCCCAAAAGATGTTGCAATATTATCTACTACATATTCTTTTGCAAAATTGTTTTCTATTATTATTTTATATAAGATATCTTTTGTAGGTTTAGAGGGCATAGAGATATTTTTCTTTTCGAGAAAAGAAGTCATATCGCATTTTTTAGAAGATTTATTTGTATTTTTTTCCTCTTGTCTCGAGGATACGATGTGTTGTCCATCACTATCACTGAATTTGGTGGTAATTAAGTTATCAATTTGTTTTTGAACCATTCTTCAAATAGAGAGGAATTCATATCTTCATGATAATCAGCATTACAGTTTTTCATATTTTTTACTGATACCATGAGGCAATGGGGAAGTTTAGCGTATTTTTTTTATTTTTTATTTTATCAAGATTGCCCTCAAAAGTGATATTCTACATTTTATTTCACCCAAAGATGCCTAGATTTCTCAAAAAATGAAATTTTATACAAAAATGACGTCAGAGTGGCTCGCGGAGAACGTATCGTCTATCTTAACCAGCGCGCGCTGGGTTCCCATGGCAACAGAGAAGCGTGTGGTGTGATGCCTCAAGATACAACTTACGTTAAAAAAGTCAGGTCTCACCATCCCTTCTGCGCAAGCGCATAACTCACGTGTGACGTCAGAGTGGCTCGAAGATAAATCATTAGTTATAAATAACTGGCAACATAATTTTAACTTTCAATAACATTTTAAGTTATAATTATTCATATACTTACGACTAAAAGATATTTCACATGGAATTTCAACCACGCTAAACTTCCCCATTGTTCACCCACCCATTTTCACTACCGGCATGTAGTATAATTATTCGTTTTCCTCTATTGGACGGAGCGTTTAAAGCACTTTGCTTTTCGTCGCGTACCCAACCTTTTGATACTACATCGTGCGTTTCAAACCAAGTCTCGTCCAAATAAACAATAAGACGATTTTCGGCTCTAAATTTTGAAACTAAATTTAAATATTCCATGCGTCAACTTAGTAATCTAGGAACTTCCATAACATATCTACGAGCGTTTAACTTTTTAAAAGAAAAACCAATTTTCTTTAAACATTGTCGCTCTCAAAATCTAATTCATTTTTTAAAAATACTCTCAGTGATTCTACTGTTTTCACTATGTTTTTTTTTTATAATTTTCATATATTCGTATTTGTAAAAAATCCCCCGTGAAACCATCAATTTTTCGTTTTCCACTATCACAACGAATTTTCTTCTTTACAGGTGTTCCACGCTGAATGACAGTTTTAATTGCACTTACGGACACCTACAAAATGAAATACGGATATATATAGTCATAAATAGGTTTTAAATACAATGTTATTATTCAGAATGATTTATTTAATATTATTTCCTATTCAAATAATACGAAATGTATGAAAAATATTTCCAAGAATTATCCTTCTTATGATATACCTACAAACTATAAATTAATAGGTCGTATACATACCTTTAATAAATGTGAAGTTCTTGATACGTGCTGTAGCAGTTTAAAACCATTATTTGTCCATGTTCATGCAATTTTATCTAAATTTAAAACATTCACTTTCGCCTTCATCTGATTTCGTAGAGTAACGTGGTTCTTGACAATCTTGTTCGCCAATTATTCATAACCGCTTACCGCTTTGCGATTTCTCACCATTTCGCAAAACTCGAAAGTAATGTTACGTTTGCATCACAGGTATGTGATGAAAAGAGACTCAGTGGTACATAAATCAACATTCAAACAGCAAGTTGATGATCTCTATCACGCTTCGTTCGTGAGGTCCTACTGCGACGTCGTCACATTAGCTCCAAGTGTCCCGCGACGTCTCCACTGCAACTCCTTTTATCGCAGGATCCAGGATATTGGAATGTACTCCCTGGCAACATCGGTTCGACATCCTCTCGGCATCCACATTCACTGCAACCAAAAAACACATGAGCAAGCAGGTCCATGAACTAACACGAGTTAGAAATACACAAAAAAATTATTTTATTTATTAATTTTTATAATACACTAGGTAGTATAAATGAAAGACTGAAATTGGGTATTTGAATTAAATATTTATTAAATTTTAAAAATACTTCTACAATTTTTTCAATTTAACAAAAATTATAATTGCAATAACTCTAATAATTTAAAAGAAAATATATGTATATATTTTTTTCTTACAATATAAAAAATAGTATATAATTTATTCTCAAGGGGGGAATTGATCCCCGTATCCCCCTCCTTGTCTACGTCAATGGAGGAAGTGATGGTTTAGTTTTTACAATTTACATTATTATTGTAAAAATATTATAAACTTTATCCGAGGAATAAATCACTTTTATAATGTTGTCCAATACACTGTATCATTAGATTGTACCGTGATTGTAGTGATTTTATACAAGAATGTACTATATTTACAGAGATTATATGGAATATAATATATATTTCGTTATTTTAATGAATGTAATGTAGCTTGTAGTAATCGTTGTAAGTTTTATTTTTCATATATATCTTCATATTTTTTAACATTTTCATTGAATACATCTTTTCGTATAAAAAGGATCATTTCATATTAAACTTATTTGCCTATAAAAATGTACTTTTCTTAAATATGCTAAATATCATTTTCTTACGGGCATACATATTCTTTATTTTTTTCAAATAAATTAATATAAATTTACCATCGCACTCATCATATATATGTATATATTCTTTTTTCACCGCAAAAAATGTACTGAAATATTATTCAAAATAAATATTTTATTTTTTTACTGTAATATTCGTCTTCAGATTCCATATCTTCTGGAAATAAAAAATTGTAAGGTACTATACTAACAATAAGATTAATAATAGTACATAATTTTAATAAATACATACAAGAAATTTATTTTTAAACAGCCGAAATACACTCAAATCAAACAAAGAAAATTTGGAAAAAAAAAAACGATTCTTACATCTTTCAACAAACTAATGACCTCAAACATGCTACACATAAACGAAAAAATATTTAAAAAAAAGCCTCCACAATCTCAAGATATGAATCCCATAGACAATCTCAGAGATTATTTTTTGAAAATGTGTAAAACAAGACATCCAAAGAATATAAAAGAACTTATATTCATTGTAGACGAATGGGGTAAAATTGACTCCCAAACTTCAAGAAAATTAGTAGGAAGTATGACAAACCATTTAAGGATAGTATTTGTAATGAATGTCGTTCCAAAAGATCATTGATTCTATATAATTTACACTTGTATTTAGACTAAATTGGCGTACTTATTTGTAATAAATATAATATTTTTTTCTTGATTTCATTACGAAAAATTTAAGAAGTCAATACATTATTTTATTTATTAATAAAATAAAATACAATTTTTCTTACAGGTGTTCCCCGTACTGAGTGTATATCTGAATATTGATTTAACTAAAAATCACTAAGCAACGAATTTGAGTAACCATGGTAAATATGACATGGATACTCTATACAACTTGTTTACTTAAATGTAATGAATGACATGTGTGCATGAAATTAATTTATTTAAATAATACTTCATTATAATAAAGGTAAGCCATACAAATACATATTATAATTATTATTAGTAAATGTATTACTTAATAATTATTACTACCCATAGAAATTTCTGAGATGAAATCTCAAACATCAGTGTATTCATTTTAGAATATTTTTCAGAAAATGGAACCTTCTGAGTCTGAGAATCAGATGGAAGAAGTTCCTAGCACGGACCAATATGTGATTACTTGTTATACTATCAATATGTGTTGGTAAAACTTCAGTACAAGGTCTTGTCTAACCTAAACCTAGTATACACACAGAGGGTTTATACAAATTTAAAAATATTCTATTCTAACTAGTAAGGACATCTGCGCCGATATTTTTTTTAAATACCTTAAATCTTAGATGAGGTATAACAGAGAGATATGCCACAATCCTATAGCTACGTACTACTGAGCAAGCAAAAGATGTATGGTCGAGAATCGCCTAACAGTCAGCTGCGTGAGAACAATCCGCCAGCTGAGTAGTGCACACTTACAGTTAGACGAACGAAATATTGGTCATAGTGTTTTTGTCACCTATCCTCATTATTTGTTTGGTTGAGTTTTCCATATAACTACTCCACTGGTCCACTGTTCTCAAACAGCTGGCTGCAAGCGATTTTAAACCTTAGATCTTTCGACAATATATTTGGGCAATGCCATATCTCTATGTCATACCTCATCTAAGCCTGAAACTAACCTAACATGAACCTAGTATACAAACAGAGGGTTTATAAAAATGGACTGGACAAGACCTTTTACTGAAGTTTAGCCTAGATCATTTGTAGAACTTAACTATTTGTAGGATATGGATCCTGGCGAAAGTTACCACCGAATGAGTGATGCCAGTTATGGACCAGACATGGGTGATGTGGACTATCGGATTGAATGGATTAAAAATCGAGTATTGGCGTTCTTCGGAATAGACGACGAGATCTATTTCAATGAAATGATGCAGGCTAACAATGATGAACTCCTAGATAAGCTGATATTGTTTCTAGAAAATGATATTATTTCAATTTCGCAGGATGAATTGGATAAGAAGGTTTTCTTTGTTTATAAAACCACTTGTGATAGATTATTTGAAGAGGAGATTTATGTTCCAGAATTAGGTATATTTTATATTGACATCTGTCATAGAATATTATTCTAAAAGTAAATCTTTGGTTTAACAATTTAGGAAATTAGTTACTCACACCACAAAAAAATATGTCCGATCAGATAGATAATAGGTTTTTATTGATACAAAATTTATTGTAAAGGCTGGTTTATGATGGATATGATTTATAAATTTAAATTTTCAAATTTAGATTTATAAATGTAAATTGTACATATTTGCCTTTCATGACTGATTTAATTTATAAATTTAGATTTTAAATTTACGATTTACCATGTTGGTTTATAGTGAATTTAAAGGAATGAAATGTGTCCAATCAACTTCTTATATTGACATGGTTTGACACAAATAGGATGACAACATTTTTGTCTCTATGATGATTATCACATTTACCATATATTAATCTGTATTGTTCCACAGATAATATTAACATCCATGTTTTCGAAATCCTTTTCAAATGTCACTCATTCTGTCACTTGAAACTGTCATTCTCTCCGTCAAAATTATTGTTTAAAATGCTATGAAATGATTGGACACATTTACAAATTTATATTTAAGATATAAAATGTAGTGGTATTTTAAATGTAAATTCTAAATCATAAATTTTGTAAATTCATCATGAACCAATAAAGGCAGATATGTACTATTTATATTTATAAAACTAAAGTTGTAAATTAAATCCATCATAAACCAGCTTAATACAGAGCAATATGTACGCCATGTTCGCAATGTATTAAAAAATATCGTGTTTGATTGTCAGCTATATTTTTATAACGTAGCTGACGTCGGTACTGCCTTTGCAGACTTTCAATATTATTTTCAATAGACTGAGAGTTAGTCAAACTTCTCTGGGCTCATCCGACGGTATTCTTTAAATTTGTCTTTATCTTTCTGCAACTGGTGTACGAGATGATAAAATTCGCAAAATCATTCCTCATCATGTTGACATTGTGGACCCATTTTCTTTTACGTTTATTTTTGCACAATGATAACAATAAAAGTAATTCATTCTTGTTACTATCACTATCACTCTCCAGGCAACCTCCTTGGTATCGTAAAAGAAAATTGAAAACATACCGTACGTAGTTTCGACACAGAATAGTTACATACATACATTCAGTTTTATGACCTTGAAGCATTGTGTAGACCTTTAAATTTGTGACTTCCCCATCTATTTCTAAGATGTGTGCCTTCCCCCATCTCTCTTTAATTTTCGTTTCTCTGTCTTACTGTCGCTTCTGTATAAACCTAATCTATGGTTTCGATGATATGGCCACTAATCATAGCGAAAATCGCGAACATAGCGTGTATAGCAAATCAAGCATAGCGCTCTGAGTAGTCTCGGCATAAGGCAATATTTTTCTTTTTTTTTTTTTCGCGAACATTGGCGCGTTGAACGCTACTTGCAAAGCGTATTTTATATTAAATATATCGGGTTAGTCACTACCTTTTCTTTACCGCATCGGTCATCTATTTTATTTGGCGTACATAATGTCCTGTTTTATTTAGGAATGTTCTATACATGATAACATATTTGTATTTTTTGACTGTGTTATAAATAAGACACCAAAATTGTTCTATTCATTCTTGAGTACCCTTAGGTGTACTTTATAAGTAACAAAGTAACTGAAGAAAATATAGAACTTCTATCTTCATCTTTCACTTTCTACATAAAAATCTCAAATACTGTATCCGACTGTCTAGAAATTCACAACAAATGTAGTATTCTTTTTAAGGCATTATTATTTTTTTCCAAAATGAAAAGTCTTAAATGAAAATGTAATTGATGTACCACTTTTTATTTTAGTGGTAAGGACGCCTCCAGAAGAACCACCACCAGAAGCAGAGCCAACCAAAAAGGGCAAGAAGGGTAAAGGGAAGGATAAGAAAGAGAAGAAGAAAGGTAAGAAGCCTGCAGCCGGTACCGCTACTCCTGAAGCCATCATCGAGCCGGCGAGCGAAACAGAAACAGAGACAGAAGGGGAAGAAGGTGGTGATCAAGTTGCCCCAGGTAAGAAAATAAAAAATCTTATGTGGACACTACATGACTTCCTTGTACAGTAAGTTAGAACGTTGATTGAAAAATATATACATAGGCAAGCCTGTCTGTTTTTGCGTTTCGGAATCAGATTCGACAGAGCCATCTCGTTCATGATTTCATGAACTACTTTGCGGAATTAACAGAGAAAAATATCAGATAAATAAACATGCTTTACATATTTACTGAATTTTTTGGTATTTATTAAAAACTAATTTCTATTATTAATTAATTGATGTTTGCTCTTTTTTATAATATTTGACAGAAACGCCTGCTATTAACCCAAATGCAACCAGACACACAGTTTTGTAGGTGAAACGAATTTTCACGAATACGAATACAAAATCACACAAGTTACACAATAGTTATTTATGCAACTAGTGTGTAAAGTACGTGTTTTTACATTATAACAGAAATATTAATAAAAAATAATTTCAAAAGTAAATAATACGTAAATAAAACTATTGATAAATATGTTATCAGTGCGTGAAAAGTGTTTACGTTGCCTAGCAATGACAACTTTCCAAGCACTAGTGCGTGAAAAGTGACTCTTTACAAACTCTAAAGAGGTTGTAGGAAATTTCTTAGGATAATCGTTTTTGAGTTAAAAAATTACCTAAATTTTTCGCGATTACAATACTTTTGTTACTTGGTACAGGCAAGTAAACAATAATACAAATCGAGGTCTATTAAATGACTGACTGTGGTTCTGAGAACCAGAGTTTGAGTTTTGGTTCAAGTTGTACACTCTCCATGCCAGTTAGAATGCCTGAAAGATGTGATGTGGTATACCCCGAAACTATCACAAAATTCTTACTACTATCATTTTATGAGCTCCATTGTTTAATTTAATTTTGCTCCTTAACATTTTTTGTAGCCCTCAAAATAAACGAAATATTCTCGGTGCCGAATTTTCGCCTACCACTGTGTAGTACTAAATATTATATTTTAGCTAATAATTGATAATTTTCCGTTATTTTAGAAGTTGTTCCAGCAGTAGTAGACGGAGAAATTGTAGGCGGAGTAGAACTCCATACAGCTGCTGGTACAAGTGGAGCCCCCTCTGAAATGGAATCCGAAGCAGCTGCTTCCGAACCTCCGTCATCACGTATGTAAAATCATCTTTCCTCTTGACATTTAGGCACAGAATAGTTACATACAGAAGCGACACTCCGTGGCGGTACCTATCATGTTACCCTATTCAGTTATATGACCTTGGACCTTTGTGTAGACCTTTAAATTTGTTGGCTTCCCCTACCTCTCCCTAAGATGTGACGAAACTTTCCGATTTTAAACAATGAGCCCTTTAAATTTGTTGGCTTTCCCCATCTCTCTCTAATTTTCATTTCTTTGTCTTACTGTCGCTTCTGTATTAACCTATTCTGTGATTTAGGTAAAAGGTATAATGCACTTGTTACTTAACTATGTGATTTCTAGCGGGAACGCCAAAGAAAGGGAAGAAAGACAAAGGCAAGAAAGGCAAAAAAGGAAAGAAAAAAGTTGAAGTCATAGGTATATTCTTCATACATACTAATAAAAGGATATTAATAATTTTTGAATTTTTAGAGGTTGAACCAGAACCTGAACCTGAACCAGAGTACATTCTTGTTAAAGTGAGTTTTCTCTTACATTTATATCAGTTATTAAACTAGGAATACAGGGTAGCCCAATGAAAATTATCAGCGCAATTTTTGGCCACTTAACATCAATTTTGCAAAAAACGCTCGAACACGTTAATTTCAGTATAAAGGGGGACACCTGATTGGATTAATACCAATGGCATAACTTCAACCCTAAAATGGGGGTGAACTGCACCTCAAAAATTTTAAATGGGAAAGGGTGTCAAACATTGCACAGTTGCCTGCGGAACCGAAGTTCACGTTACCGTAAGAGAATAGTACTATTAGGCACTTACTTTTGTGCGGTGTAATACAACCTTCCTATACCGTTACGCTAGTCCTTTCCGTCCTGCGTTTCCCTACAGATAAAAATCAATAATATTGCATTTGAATTTAGTATGAGGTCCTGTATCAACAAAAAATATATCAAAATCTATACTTTTGAAATAAAAGAAAATATTTTCTAAGAAATCTGCTTAAAATTTTAGAATCGTATAAATTTTATCCTCCATACATGTTATATTGCTGGACTTTGTATCTTTCAAACATTCAATTTTGCACACCTTTTATAGAGCACATTTTTAATCCGCGAAAAAAATTATCTTACACACATTTTATCTTGCGCATATTTTATCATCCACACATTTTATCTTCTATTAATTTTATGTTCCATACATTTTATCTTCGCCTACGTTTCATCTTTAAAATATTGTAATTATACTTTTCATTCATATCCTTGCCCATGCAATTAACATACTTATAATTCGATAAAATATTCATTGTTAAATGTTTCGGAAGATAAAATGTGTGGAACATAAAATAAGCGGATGATAAAATCATTTTTTCGCGGATTAAAAGTGTGCACGATAAAAGGTGTGCAAGATTGAAAGTGTACAAGATACAATGTCAAGCAATATGATAAAATGTATACGCCTCATATTTTATTCTCAACAAAAAATTCTACTAATATTTTTCTCTAAAGTTAATCGTTATCGAAATTTTTTTTAAATTCATTTTCTCTTTTAATATCAACCCTTGAGGGCTCAAATTTTTCCAAACACCACGTGCATAGTTTTCATTCGGTTCCAAGAAAAGTATAAGAATTACTGATTTTCTCCAAAAAAAAAAAAACTGCTTATAACATGCACAGAGGTGTTTGTATTAAGGGATGATTAAAATATGCAAAATCCCCAATTCTACACCCTGGATTTCGAGTCTTCATAACTTCTATAAGATCCATAGTTTTTACGTAATTTGAGATACAATCTTTAATATTTATCAAAATGTTTTGTCCTTTTTAGAAAATTATTCAAAAAATTTTGAAGTCTCCCCTACTTATTGGGGGTTTTGGAATGATTAATGGAGACACTGCTCCTCCAGATACAAGGTATATTTATATTCTGCGAACAACTGAAGTTGGAATACCGAAAATGAAATCTATGTGGGATGCACAGAGAGATATGAGTCAATATTTCTTGTTAGGAGCTACCAAATCTAAATTTATTTATACTATGGAGCATTTATTATCACAAGTAAGTATTATACATGCTTTTTTATATACTTCCAATAGATGACAGAACAAAACCAATATAATAGGGAAAATATTGCAAACATTGGTCATCCCAAAAAATATAACATTTTTATTTACCATTTTCTTAATATACAGGATGGCCCAATGAAAATTATCAGCTCAATTTATGGCCACTTAACATAAATTTCACGTCAATTTTAGTATAAAGGGGGACACCTGAATGGATCAGTACCAATGGTATAACTTCAACCCTAAAATGGGGGTGAACTGCACCTCAAAAATTTTAAATAGAAAAGGGTGTCAAACATGACACAGTTCGAAAGGCCTTTCAATTCTCTTTTCAACAGATTTTTTATTTTTCAAATTCGATCATCAGTTCCAGAGAAATATCGTTTAAAACAAATTTTATCAGGTGTTCAAAATTGCAATCATGTAGGCTTAAACAAATGACAGAAACTTAAGTATCAGTTTATTAAGTATTCAAAATGAATACCACCAACTTCCATACAATATAGAGATTTTGTTCGAAATGTCGTCGTACGTTCTGCAACATATGTGGAGTAATCTGACGACACTCAGTTACGATACGTTGCCATAAAGGAACTTTTGAGCAAAATCTCTATTATTGTATGGAAGTTGATGATAGTTAATGATTGATAAACAGAGAAGACGAAACTTTCCGATTTTAAACGATGAGCCCTTTAAATTTGTTGGCTTTCCCCATCTCTCTCTAATTTTCGTTTCTCTGTCTTACTGTCGCTTCTGTATATAACTATTCTGTGATAGTAGTTAGTATGATTTTTTTAGGGAGAACTGCCCCTAGTGACGACTCAGTTCCAAGAACCAGCGATAGGCTTATTCTTTAAAAGCAAAGAGGACCCAGAAGATACTGCAAATTCTCATATACAGATTAGAAGACCATCTGAATTTCGTAGCATGTCTATAGACCGGGAACGAAAATCGTCACAGAGGCCATCGCGACCAGTTATGGCATCTTTAAGAAAATCTGTGCATCTGGCTAAAAAGGCAACTCAAGTACCCAAGAGAGAGACGAAGAAGCTCCCAGCGAAAAACATGCCTACCAAACTTGCCATTGTCAAGGATATTGAAAATTTGATCGAATATGTTCGTTGGTAAGTAAACTAACAGAATTCATATTCGTCAAACAAAATAGTTTATTAAAGATCGAATTTCATAACTGTTATGTTATTTTGTAATGCCTAGTACATACAGGGAAAGTTTCTTTAAATTCCTCAAAGAACAAAAAGTACTGAAAAAAAAGTTAAAGGTGCCTATAAACATAAAACCGAAAAATTTTGACTCAGAACTAACTTTTTAACTATTAAAATAACGTTAGTAAATAATTTCATATTTAGGGCCGGTTTTTCCATCTCTGGTTAAAGTGCCGGTTATCTTAACCATCGGTTAATAGAAAAATATCACATCGAAAAACTAATGTAAGTTGTCAAAAATATATGTTATTTACTATTTTGATGCGATATTTTTCTGTTAACCGATGGTTAAGGTAACTGACACTTTAGAACCAGAGGTGGAAAAACCGGCCCTTAGTAAGCAAGAACGGTTTCTGAAAAACCCGGATTTTTTTCTTTCCGGTCGAAAGAAAGCACTTTAAAAGAATTCAAAAAAACGTTAAAACTTTAAGTTCTTAATCGTATTTCCTGGAAAAATATTTTTAAATAAGATTTTTTATAAATTCTTTTAAGAACAACAATATGTTTCAATTTTTTGTAAATGTAAATTATGTTCCTGTAGCACATATTTTAAATTTTTCTGACAAAATTTCTTACTAATTTGTCACCCATTCAAATTTGTGGAAGCATCTTCATATATGATTAATAATATAATTCCATTTCTGATGTCGCTTAACTACACAATAATGAAATTATGATTTGTTTTTTAGGAGTATTGAGCATATTGAAGGAAATATTCACTTACAAATTTTCAATTTAAATTATTTGCAAGAACTGGTAGATAGTATAGAAGAAGGCCCTGATAAAGAAATGATAGAGAAATTAGAAGAATTAGTAATGGCTTGGGAACGACATATTAGCAAAATTATTGAGATACAACTCACAAAAGTAAGATATTTCTTTTTTATTATTTCTTTTCTTCAGTATATTTTTGTTTGCGTACTTTTTTGTCTCCAATTTTTTTATTCCATATTTCCACCTTTTTAGTTACGTGATATAATTGTTTCCTTTTCTACATTTGTTATATTCAAATTTTATTATTATATGGAATTTTAGGAACCTACTGGGAATGGTCCACTCCCAGAATATGAATATTGGAACGAAAGGCAAATAGCATTAAGTAGCTTAACAGAGCAATTACGGAAACCAGTTATAATCAAAATCCTAAAAATCTTGGAAGACTATGACAGTCAAATACCAGCAGGCTTCGAAATTTACAGTTTGGACTTAGCAAAATATTTTGTGGAAGCTAGGGAAAATACCAAGTTCTTAAGCAGTATCCATCGACATCTTAAAGTATTTATTACCATTCTTGTAAGAATAGTATTAACGTAACTATTTTTTAGACCATAACCGAATCAAATAGTTTCAAGAGCATAACAGAATGCATTCCGTTATTAATGGATGGTATTCACATGATTTGGGCTTTGTCTAGATTTTATTGTACGGATGAGAAAATGGTTCCAATGATGGAAAGAATAGCTTGGATGTTGAGATTCAAAGTCGAGAATCTTTTAAATACGTCTCATCTTTTCGAGTAAATATTCTCATAAGTAATACAGGCCGTATTTATTTGGGAAATTTAAATTCAACCCTCAACTGATCCTAAGTGTACTCGGGTTGGTACCAAATAAACAATCAAATTTTACAGTCGATGAAAATTTTAACCAGTTAATTTAAGTTATTTATTTAAATTTTTTATTTTAACCTATAAAAGATATGACTTCTGACAGAAAGAAATACAAAGAGAAAGCATTGTAAACAAAGATAGAAAACAGGTTTAAGTCACCAACCCAGCAAAATAGCTGTTTGAGTTGGGTCAGTTCAGGATCAATTCTGGGTTACTTCAAACGTACCAAGTAACAGAATTAACCTACTAGGTTACTTAAAAAGTCCCAAATAAATATGGCCATAATAAAAGCCACGAATTTATTGGAAAAATTATAAGCAAATTTTACCAATTAAATTCATAGCTCGAATTATATTTGCTTGACTATACAACTCATCGAAAAATGGACCAATCAGATAGTTGAATTTTTCTTAGTTACGATGCATAACATAGGTTATTTATGTTGCGTGTTTTCGCGGAACACCACTAATGGTGTTCTGGAAACAGTTGAATCATATTTAATCGTATCATCCGTGAATATAAACAATTACATTATTTGACATTTCGTAAAAATGAAGCGATTTATTCGTTGTATAGTCTTATGCCCATATTCATAAACGTTCGTTATATTTATAACGCTTCGTTATCCTTTAAACGAATCATTAAATTGAATATTCATATTTATAAACATTCGTTTTCAATGACATTCATTAAATTGTTCGTTATATTTAATGACTGCATTTTCTTTCATTAAAAATATAACAAACCGTTATATAGTTGTCATCTGTCAAGTCACATAAGTTTTATGATAATAGTAAATATTTTTTCTGATATTATACGAATGTAATTAATACGTAGGTGTAATCAACATAACATATAATTTTAGCAATGTCTTCGTCTTCCGAAACGTCAATATCTTCTTCATCATCATTTTCTTCAAATTCTGACGAAAATCTTATAGAAAACATATTGTTGGCAATGCCCAGACCACGATTATTTCGAAATCGGAATAATCCAATAGAAATATTCGATAATTTAGAATTCAAGCAGAGATACAGATTTTCTTATCTCGATTATTACCATGTCATCAGCATTATCTTTTCTTTTTAAACTGTCATAAAAAATCTTTAATTGTGATGTAGATCGGGTACCACCAGCAACAGAATTAAATTCGGTTGTAATTTTTTCACACGCACCATGTTTTTTTTTAACATTGTTGTTCTTATTTTCTATTACTTTTAAATAATTTTTGTTTTCCAATATATTTAAAAAGAGTTGTATACCATTTTCGGTAAAATTTTTAACTTTTACCCTTTTCTTAATAATTGACATTTTTATATATTTCTTTTTGACGTTAAATTTGTAACATGAAATTAGCTTTCAACGCAAAAAGTTACTAGATATTTTAACAATCATTATATTTAAACAAATCGTTATATTTGACATTTATTGTTTGTAAATATGGTTAAATATTTAACGTTCGTTAAATTTTAACAATTCGTTCTGTAACGAATCGTTATAATGCGTTTTATGAATACGGGCATTAATATATACAACTCGAGCTTCGAAAATAATTTATTTTTGAACCTCTTGTTGTATAACTTGATTATTTCACATATGACAAGGGTTTATACATAAAATTTTTGATATTAACAAAATGTAACCATGACTATGATATTGTGGTTTTATCAAATTTCTTCACTGAAAAACTATCTATGACCAGCAAATGAAGCATTCTGATTGGGTGAAAATGACATGTGTGGAATAATACGATAAAAAAAACAATACGCTGCCTATGTTTTAATGATGACGTATTCGATAAACCCCTTTTCTGTCGCACAGCTCAATTTTAGTTTCCAGCATTATATATTTTTACATAATATCTTGGGTTATACCACTCCTTATTAACTTCTTGAGATCATTTTTGTAGAGTGGATCAGTCTCCATTTCTTCTGTATCAGACTGCTTTCTCTTCTCTGTATCTTCCTATCTTTTAAGTTCTGCCATCTATGTTTAGGTCTTCTTCTACTTTTTGCATTCATTTAGAATTATAAATTTTGTAAGTTACATAAAAATAAAAAAAAGAAAAATATTGAGAATACTAGTTCCAGTAAATATCACAGTAACAGAATACACAGGTGACAGGTGTACATTTCAAGTGGTACACTTTTGCTATCTCGAGAACCAGTGATTCTCAAACTATGGGAATCAACTTTGTTATTTTATATGAGATTATTTTATTTTTTATTCTCTTATTTGAAAGATAATTTTATTCCGAATTTAGTGCCATGATATTGGATAACAAATATTTCGAAAAAATGGATAATGAGCAATTGTTAAGTTATAAAAATGTTTAAACATATTTTTGTCTTTAGAAAACCTTCCGTGGAAGTAGCACAATTAGCAAAAGACGCCAGTGACATGATGGATACGTGGAAATCTTCTTATCTTGAAACGAGGGAGAAAATAGAAGACATAGGAAAAGTTAATCGTTGGGAATTCGATAAAGTTAAACTGTTTTCTGAAACAGACTACCAGTCAAACGTCTGCAAAGATCTTTACGAAGTTGCCACGGTAATAGCTTGTGAAAAATTAATGTTCCGCTAGTCAGTTCTATGACCTTGAAGCATTGTGTAGACCTTTAAATTTATGCTCTTTCCTTACCTCTCTCTCAGATGTGAGAGAACTTTCCGATTTTAAACAATGGGCCCTTTAAATTTATGCACCTTTCCCATCTCGCTAATTTTCGCTTCTCTGTCACTGTCGCTTCTGTATAAACCTATTCTTTGCTAATACTTCGTAGTAGAATGAGGGAGAGTGGCGTTCTAATAATTGTTTCTCAGAGATAGTCGAAAAGACTAAATTCAATTGACATTTACCGTACTTGTATTTATACCATGAGTATTTTTAACGTGAAACTGTTGGTTGAAAAATATGTGGATAGGTAATCCATTTTTTTTTCGTACATATTGCTGTTTTGGTATCAAATTCGACAGAGCCATCTAGTTCGTGGTTCCAAGAATTTCATTGCGGAATTAAACAAACAAAATATTAGACAAATAAAAATGTTTTACATATTTACTGATATTTTTTTTTATATATATTTAAATAGTTCTTTCGATAATATATTGTAACGTTTTATTTATTTAGGTGAAGTGTAAAATTGATTAAAACATAAATATTTATATAACTATGTTCAATAAAAGAAATATGAATTATAAAGAATAAAAAAATAAGTAACACTATGCATAAATAAATGTAAACACTAATTTAGAACTAATAATTATTAATAAAGACTTAAACACTAAGATAATTTATTTAAACAATTAAAACTACGCAATATTTATTTCTACAATATTTATATCACTCTCTATTTATATCACCATCTGTTCACTACACGTATCGATACAAGACTGTCCTCGCGATCTCTTGCTCGGGGTATTTAAGTAAAACACTTCATTCTGGAATATTCGCCGATTCTTTGGAAACCAGAACAATGGGGATCGGACGGACGTGTTCTGACCTGTTTGTTAGCGGCCATCGCCCGCGCCGCGACCCTGTGCTCGCTACAATATTTTATAATATTTGACAGAAACATATGATATTCAACCAAATGCAACCATGCAGACTCACAGTTATGTAGGTGAAATGAATTTCCCCATAAGCTTGCGTATCTATATATTTTTCAAACAACGTTGAAACATAAGACTTGTCATATCTATAGTTACAATTTAAAATTTGATTGTCAGCAATGTCTCATTTAAAATGAAATATAGGGAATGAATTTGATATATTTTTTAACTTAAAATACAGTGGAATATCGGAACGTTTATAGCGGTATTTTTATATATAGTTCGAATTTATTTGCCGTTTAGCTGACAAAACTGCAATACTACTATTGCAAATTTTTATTAATTACTCTCTCTCATTCTGAAAAGGACTATAGTCGGTTTATAAATTTCTTTATTCTATATATTCATATTTACTTTCATTTTACAGATTATGAGACATTTTCAAAATATGTTTGGTCCCGAATTAAAATCAATTATAAACGATCCCCAACAAATAGATTTTGTTATAAAACAAGTGGATGAGATTGTGATTCCAATTAAAATGGCTGAGTTCAATATTTTCAATAAGGATTATAAAGAAAACTGGGATGCAGTGATGCAAGATATTGACAAATTGGTGAATCAGCTTGAACATAAAGCGAAATTCTTTATAAACATGAGCTTCAAAATATTAAAGTATTACTATTAGTGTTAAATTACAAATTTGAGTATAATTTACAACTTATTTTAGATCTTCCGAAGAAGCACTAGAAATGTTGTTGAAATTCAAACATATAGAAACTCGAAAATCTATTGAACAGCAGTTATTAACTAAGTTTGATGGAATTATGGACTTTTTCTCCAAAGAAGTCATACAGATAGAGAACATATTTATGGTACATCTCACCATACTATCTAGAGCAATGGGACGATCATTACTATTTTTGTTCTAAAAACCAACACACTATCAATCACTGAATATGCAAATACTTTATTTCGAAATTTGTTGTTACGAAATTCTTGAAACTTACAAAAGCTTAAATATGAGTTTCATTAAAAATCCGTTAAGTCAAATTACACATGTTAAAAATAGTAAAAAACATATTAAGGAAACATGAACGACTAAATTAAACTGTCACTCCTAGCTATTCTGTAATTCAGTGGTTAATTTTTAACCAGTTACTAATTTTTACCCATGAAAATAGACAACATTGAATAAAATATTGACTGGTTAACTGAGTTACAGAATAGGCTTCACTTTCGGTTGACCAATTTTTACCCTGTTTTCTTATTATGTTTCAAAATACTATGTTAAACTAGTAAATAAATTCATTAATAAAAAAAATAATCAAAATATTAATGGGAATGTTAACTTAATTTAAATTTTACTCCTAATATTACTAAGCAAAGTAAAGTATTACGTAGTAATCCATAACCTATTACTTTAAATAGTAATGTTGGTCCACTTCTTTACACACCTAGTGTATTTTCTAATCAAAATATTTCTAAATTTAGAGAAACAGAAGGAACCCTCCGTTATGTAGAAACCACCCACCACATGCTGGGGCAATTTTTTGGGCCAGGATGCTTTTCGAACGACTGAAAAAACCTGTGTTAATGTTCCAAAAAGTTGAAGAACTCAAAGGATCTGTGAAAAAAATAGAAGCGTTTGAAAACTATCTACAAGTTGTTAGACTATTAAAAAATTACGAAAACCACAAATATGAAAGTTGGCTTGAAATTGTTACGCCTATAATGGATGGAGCATTTGAGAAAAATATTTTAAAATTGACTAATATATTATTTACCAAAGGTATGAAAGATTTTCATTATGATTTTATATACTTTTTAGCTGGATTTATAAATTATAGCTGACACAGAACATACAACAGTTTAGCACAGAAAACATAAAATTTTATTTTGGGGTTTTAAATGTCACATTAGACCAATTAACAGATAAAAAAATAAATAGCCCATTAAAAAATATATTCGACTCTTAAAAATATTTTTCAGTTTAAAAATAGTATATTGCACAACAAGGGTAGAAAGTCGCCTATTTCTCACGAGGTGTGAAAGTTTCGGCACGAGACGAAGTCGAGTGCTGGAATCACACAAGGCGGAAAATAGATGATTTTGCACCTTGTGTCCTTAAATAGTGTAAAAGAAAATGAATAGATTACAAATATATAATACTTATTTTGAAATTACCATCGAAGATGACAGACAAAATGATAATGATAATAAAATTAAAATTATAATTGGTACAGTGGCTCGTACATTTGTACTAGAAAAGTAAACGGCTTCAAGTGATCTATCTAAACTGATACAACTGACCTGATCTAATCTGACTAGCAAAAGGAATACCACTATAATACATATTTTAAAAATGTTAACATATTTTAATGTACCTATTTTACTATACATTCAAAGTTTTATTTTAATTAGAGGTTTATGTTTATTATTTTTTCTGTTATGTAATCAGTAATCATAAGATTAGTGAAACATTTTTTATAATGTGTTTGTGATAGGTATGCCACAAGGAGCAAAGGGGAATAACAATACGAGTAAAACCAACGTGCTTGGAGAGAAAGATTCAAAAACGGACACCGATGGTACAGGTGGGCCCAAAAAAGGTACCTATTGGTCCCAATCCTTGTGTTTGTTTGTGGGGTGAATGATAAGTAATGGCGCGATTTAAGTTTAGTTGAACTGACTTGGAATTTATTGTTTTATTTATCATTTTATGTTTTTAATTGTTTTTCATGTATAATACATTTTTTTTGTTATATATTTTTTTCTTTCTGACACATTTATCTCTATCCTTCCCATTATTTCCTTAATTTATATTTTTTGTAAATTATTTATGATATTTCACTTATTAATATTCTACAAAATGAATCATAAACACTTAATAAGGAAATTTTGGAATCTTACATTCTCATGCCAAATTTTAAGAAACAAATACAATCCATTTCGCTTAATTAACCGACTGTTTTTTTTTAGTACCTCAAAGAGGAGTGCGCTGTATAGTACTCTATTTTTTAACTTCTCTCTCATTCTCCATAAAATCAGGCACCGTAATGTTTTCTACCTGAGAGTGGTGTTCACTCACTGTGAAGTACTCTAATTCTTGCCCTAATGTAATTAATTCAAAATCACCCTCCGTAAAAAACCAACCTGCGTAAAGTTTTCTACCTGAGAGGAGTACTCACTCACTGTGAAGTACTCTAATTCTTGTCGTAATGTAATTAGATCAAAGTAATCATCCGTAAAAACCAGTCACCGGTACTGACCCAATTAACCTTGTAAATTATGTATTGGATTATTATTTTGGTTTCTATTATTTGAGATTTGGGTCAAAAAATCTGCAACCTCAATTCGCCAGAGGCCAAATTAAACGGAATGGAATGTATTTGTCTAATATATTTTCAAACCATGAAAAATATTTTTTCATATATGATAATAGACAAAAAAATACCCGTATTTTTTTTAATTATTAAAAATTTGGGGATGGGATGCTGGTACGTCATCGTAATAAAATTGTAAAATAAAAGAGATACACTGGGAGCTTAAGAAACGGATTACCTGTCTTTTTCCACGATCCTACTATGATGACGTTACGCGTCTTTTCTACGGATCATTATTGCTGATAACTTTATTATTGCAAGCAAATATTTAATTTTTATTATTGCAATGAGAAGCTATAGTGGTTAGTTTTTATATTTTATGACTTCTATACTGAAATTCGATTATGGTTACATACCCCATTATATTTATGCTTGCACATTTCAAGTACCTAATCTGAATTCTGAATTACAATTTATGTTTTCTCAATAATTCCTAGAAATGGCTTTATAGAAAGACAGCCTTTTATTACACTATGGTTATAATTTTGCATGAAAGTAGTAAGTTGCTTTGTAATACCACCCATTCCACCTCAGTTGAACGGCTTACATCTCGCCATTACTTATCATCCACCCCAGATACAAACTCCCGCCCGTCCAGTTTCTAGATTCGTCACTGTAGCCAATTACCTCAAGTGGCTGATGACGAAGAAAGCCGGCGACAAATCCATGCTAGAGAAGCTGCAAGCCCAGCAAGTCACGTGGGCTGACGTGATCGGCACCAACGTCATGGTGGAGCAGAACCTTCGCTTCGAACTCAACTTTGATCTGGATGTCTTCGCGGTCATAGATGAGGCCAAGCTAATGATTAATCTAGGGTTTGATTTGCCCGAGAATATAACCTGTGCAGCGTTGCAAAAGGAGAGAGTTTATAAAGATATTATATCTATAAGGAATTTGTTGGAACAGTATGATAAGATTGTTGATCAATTGTCGTTACCAGAGGTATGATATTGAGTTTTTTGTTAGTTATATACGTTTTAATCAGACGTGGTAGTTGTGTGACCTGTGACTTTGCTACTCGGCCACCTTTACTAAGCTCGTTGCACTGGCGTGAAGTTTATACACAGAAGAGGTTTATACAGAAGCGACAGTAAGACAGAGAAACGAGAATTAGAGAGAGATGGGGAATGTGCACAAATTTAAAAGGCACATTGTTTAAAATCGGAAAGATTCCTCACATCTTAGAGAGAGATAGGGGAAGGGTACAAATTTAAAGGTCTACACAATGCTTCAATGTCATAGAACTGAATTGGGGAACATGAAAAGTACCGACACGGAGTGTCGCTTCTGTATATAACTATTCTGTGGTTTATATGTGCAAGGTGTGCAGTGCACACCCTGAAAAATGGCAAAATAAAAATTATATTACTTAGGGCCGGTTGCACCGTTCTTACTTAAATTTTAAGTTTTCCTCAAACGGACAATATCACATTGGAATATAATTTCAAATGAATTATTTAACATTACTGTCAAAATTTCGATTAGATTTTTTTTTTGTTTAAGTGTAGCTTAAAATTTAAGCCTTGTTGGTGTAACTGGGCATTACTCTTATTTACATTTTTCTAATTTAATTTTGTCATAAAAATATGATTATTTTATTGCGGGAGAAATATTAGCGCGTTGAGTTTGTTGAACGCGAACGCGTAGGCCAAGTGCACACATCCCTTGTGCACGGTTAGCGCAGCTCATTCGTACACGCAAGGTACCATCCCAGTTACATTGCACAGAGAGAGATAGAATACTACAGATACTTAAGAAATCTAATCGCCACGTCTATGTCCCTCGCGTGCACTAAAAATTATGCATTTTAATAGTAGAGTTAACTGATTCTGGCTTGCGTATTCTAATTTAAGTTCTACATTTAATTACTAGTTTATTACATTACCTGTGAGTATTTTAATACTACTTATTAAATACTACTACTAACTTATTGAATGTATAAATGTATATTGAAAAGAGTATATTTGCGTGAAATGCAAAATTTTCACAACGGCAACGATAGAATTAATATATACGGAGGATTTAAAACTCAATGCCCAAATGAATTCTGATTTTTGGGTATAAAAAATAATAATGGGAAAATATCTCCCATGCACACATATCCGGCCGGAAAGACCAATTGATATCTCAGTAGAAATAATCGAAATGTAATGTAAAACCCTTAATTTGTGGACCTCCGTTAAAATGTCAAAATCAATATGGTTACCCTTTTTCCCTTATAATACGTGGAGGTCGGGAAAAATTATTTGTGGTAACAGAAACAATATTTAAGCTAACTCCTTAGTAGAAATGTGGTCATAAACCATTTTTATTTTTTTTTCTGAAAGAACAGAGTGAAATAAGTGTAAGCAGAAAAATTTTTCGTGATAATAAGCGAGAAATCAATTTTTAAAGTAAAAATTTTGGCCTTTGACGTTATATGTCTTCGGCAGTGATGAACAAACTGGTTATTGGTTATTTCCATAATCGAATAGCTAATATATATTCATATGTATGTAAATTTGTATGTATATGAATGAAAATGTTATTATTAGTCATAAATGAAATTTATTTTTCTTGACAAAAACAAGAACATAGAGTAACATTTTAGCACTGGCAAGTTAAGAAATCCGGGCGCGCGTCTTTTTAAAACCTGGCATCCAATTATATTGCTGAAAACATATCACGTTTTACGTAATAGCACGTCGCAACAAAATTTAATCTCTTATAGCTCACGACGAAGTAATATTTAAATAACATATTTTTACTAATACTGTTTAATTGATGAATATTTTTTATATTCTACTGCAAAATGGCTTTAAAAATGTTACAGGGCCCTATTGTGTGGTTATTAAGAATAATTTAAGATATTGTTTCCAGGTTTTTTTTCTAAGAGCTCGACTGCAAGAAGCAGACAGATATATAGCTCCAGGATTATTCCGAATAACTTGGAACACTTTAAGTATTCCAGATTATACTCAGGGATGTGCAACCATATTATATAACTTAGAAGGAATGATTGAGCAATTGAAAAGTATCACCATTGACATGGAACAGAGGATCATTTCCTTAAGTAAATTTAATTTGTTTTCTGTTCCGGACAATAATATCTACCCCTTTAAGGTACGTTCTTAAATATTATACAGTATATACAGATTTATCGGCGACCATGGGATGTCGGAAATTATAATAGCTACGAATTCGGTTAAGACGTTAAGATAAGATTTTAACTGTTATAATCCTAAAATTCTCCAAAAAATTACCGAAAACTTATTTTGGTTCATTTCTTTTTCTACAAATAATTCCTACGCAATTGAAATTTCCGGAAATGTTAATTCCCCAGATACACATTTAACCGAAGTCGTAGCAATTATACTTTCTGAAATCCCAGTGGTGGCCGATGAAATCTGGACACACTGTATAAAACGAATTTATGTTAATTCTTTATAACTCTTTAGGAATGTTTTGAGAAAATGAACGACGAAAGAACAGTTCAAGTATGCAAAATGAAAGAAATATACGATAACGTCACTCCCGTTCTTTTAAAACTAGAAGACATGGTTTTAAACACCACTTCTGGTAAAGCTGAAAAAATGAACGACTACTACCTACACTGGGAATCACGAATCTATGAAAACTTAACTAAAATGACTGTGGACAATCTAAATTCATTTAACGAACGATTAACCGGAAAGACTCCCATTTTCATGATAGACATCTATCTGAATGAGCCAGAACTATCCCTACGACCATCTGCCACAGAAATTTATAATATAATCGTAAGGAGTGTGAAAGACTTTCTAACCAGATTGAAGTCGTTTCCCAGGTGGATGAAAGGAATGTGTTGGTACTGCAAACAACAGAAACTTATCACAAGTGATGCGTATTACACGTTTTCTTTCTACGAAGATGTCATGCAGAATAATATTATTGTGGAATGCAGTACGAAAATACAGTCGTCTATCACTAATTTGGTTTTGGCTTCTCATAGATACTTACAAAAGTATGTCACATTATTATTATTTTAAGTAATAATGGGATAGTTATTATATTTTGCTAATTAAAGTATATAGTTCAAATGGAGTCCTCTACCATAGTAGCAAATCAGGAAATTGATCACTAATAGTCAATTCCGAACTTAATTCTGTATAATAGGAATGAGATCTTGCACGATTTTTTTTATTACCCCACTTCCCCCCTTGTCCAGTGACCTATCAAAGTTCTTACCCAACTTCACTTCATCGTTTCAAATGCCAAATATAATGTTTTAACTTCCAAACTAACAAATTGAATAATCTTCTTCGAAAATAATGACACACAAAAGCTTACAATATATTAAATCACAGACTATCCACTTTACCAACTTTAAAACGCGCCAAACTATACACTATTTGGGATCTGGCATCCGTACGTGGACAACTTCACTCCGGAACGTACGGAAGTCACAATTTTTGCGACTTTTTTAGTATGATACTTTAAAACAATAATATATAAATAAAAAGAATTACGTCATATAGAGCAACAAATTATACATTGTAGGTTCGATTTAAACAAAAAAATGATTACTTATTTTTTTTTAAATTCTGATTATTTATGTATATTTCCAAGTAAGGAACATAATAATTATTTAAAACATGTTTATATATTTTTAAAACTTTTGAAATAGATCAATTTGTGTAACTGAATTTTTTTGCAAACCCCACTATGTAAGAACCGAATTGCCTTAACATCTACATCACAGAATATTTAAAAAAAGTATTACGGCTTAATAAGTAACAATTAAGACTTTCTGAAACTACACCTCGCTTTCAAATTACATAAAGTTTCATATATAAAAAAAATAGTGGGAGACCCCATTGACGGCTATATTACGACTTCTGTTGTGTTTACATAATGCCGATAGAGGCACTTGTGTTGTGAGAAACATTTGAGATCTACATAAAAAACAAAAAGTAGTACTGTCAAAGCAGAAAAATTAAAAAATACATTATAGATCTGGTGTGCACAACTCATTACGTTCCTCCATTATGCATTTAATTTAATGTACCTTAAATATTAAAAAAAAATATTTGCATTTTATAGAGATAAACATTTAAAAGTAGTGTTTTAGCTGTTGAGTACAAAATGCTATTGAGGTGTTAATCTGTGATAATAGGATTTGTTTTTTTATAAAAAATAATAGACAGATTCTGGGAGAAAGGTTCTTCCCCCCTGAATCTGCCCCTGAAATGAGATTTACACCCCACAAAATTTACTAAGATAATTCAAATCCAATCCATTAAGAAAAAACAATTTGATCGTTATGACAGAGTATAAAAAAGAAAGTAACTTTTTGCAAGTGATAAAACATTATTTACCATTCTCCTAGTAACCTGATCAAAACACTATTTTCATTAGTGTTATTTGCATTATTTACCATTAAATTATCTCGCTTTAACTTTTTTTTTTTGGATAAATAGTTTGGCAACTCGAACCTGACAGCAATTCGACTTAAAAACTGTTTAAAAAAATGAGTAATTTTATTAAAATAGTTTTTTTGTTAAATTGCTAGGTAACAAGGTTTTATAATCAACAGAAATTTATCCGGATATATAATTAAGATGATAAATTGCAGATGGAAAAAGTATGGTCCCCTTTGGCTTCGTGACAAAAATAAAGTTTTGGATAAATTTATGACTGAAAATAATCCACTATCCGCATATGATGCCAAATTTGTTACCTACAGTATAGCATTTGAAGATGAACCAGATCACTATGACATAGGTCCTGTTAGGATTAATAAACTTCCTCTTATGAATCAAATAAAAGAATTGGCACACAAATGGAAAACCCTACTTGGAGAGAAACTAACTGCCCATACGGTTAATAGAATGGTCCAATTTAAAGCTACAATTGAGGTGAGAATATATTTGACGGAACTCTAGAAATATCTAATTTTGTTTTTGTAGGATTTTAGGGAAAAGGTTGTTTTAACTGTGAAAGATTTGGTCACTTTTAAATTAGTTATGATCACAATAACAAATATTATTAAAATGTCAGTATCTGCGGAGTTACAATATAGAGAGTTTCAAGAAACTTTTCATACCATTCGTTCCAACAATTTGCCAGTGAGTATAAATTCCTTTTGTATCAATAGTCGGTTATGTTCATACATTAGATATTATACAAAAAATCTATATAATTTATATCTGATTTAAATAGTGTAATCCTGCTTCGTTTACTTCGTTGAAAGCTACAATGTAGTGAAAACATTAAAAACACAATTACTGGATCAAATTTAGAGTGACCGTTTATTTTTTTAATGAAATCAGTACAAAACCTATTTTCTATATTTAGATTACTTATTGACTATATTTCATTGAAATGTTTATAGTAAGTCATTTAATATAATATTTAAAAAAAGTGATAAAAGTAAAATGAAATTTGATGCCATATGCGATGATTAATGTTTAAAAATTATTCTATTGTGTTTAAGCACTGTTTTAGCCAATAATTTTTAAGTTTCTTTAAATTTGATTTCTTCGAGGCTTTTATTATTCTCAGGCAAAGCATTTATAAATCAAAATATAACTGTTAATATATTGTTTTTGCTTTTTCTATATTAGTTTTAAAAACAAATGGAAAAATTATAGCAATATTACTGCTATAATTTTATTGCTATTACTAAAGTTTACACTTCCTCTCAAAATCAAACCTTTTAACCAAGTCACTTACTAATATAATCAAACCTTGTCGAGAGATAGAAATTTTAGTTAATAATTAAATTATATGAAAATGTTTAAACATCTATCAAAAATAATTATAAAATATCGAAAATCAGTACATTCAGTACAGTATGTAAAAAATCAGTACAAAATATGTTACAATTTGTTCATCAGTACAAGGATCTGAAAATCAGTACTGTACTGACAAAATCAGTATGAATGGTCACTCTAATCAAATTGAATAATAATAGTACTTCACTTATTCAAATTATTTTCGTGAAAGTTTGACTACAATAACAATTAGGCCAAATTTAAAATAGGAATTCGACTAAATTTATTCTTCATTATTAAAATGTTAAATCGTCATACGGTTCTAAATGTTATAACTTTTCTGTGTAAAAACAGTGTGTCAGTTATCTTGTCTAATCATTTATAAGAAAATTCGTTAGTATATTTGAAACGTACAAGACACTTTAAACATCTAATATGGCAGAAAATCACTGTGAATTTAACAAATGTACATGAATGGTACTATTTTTGTACTCGTATAATGACTATTATATTATCAGCTAAACTATTTTTCCTAGTAACTCGTTTTTAAAAAAATTATACCATTAGATCTCAACCTCAACTGTTTTGCTCTTTCGAAAACTTATACTGGAAGAAATATAACAAATTTGTTATTTAGGTTGATCCAGAAAATGAACAACAAGCTTACGAATTGGAAAAAGAATGGAAAGAACTTTACCTAAGCGCTTTATTCCGTGGACAGACATTAGAAGCTACAAAGGGTCGTTTCGCTCAAATGACTTTAACAGAAATATCAAACTTCTTACATATATTGAAAGAATTCGTCGAGAAATATGACACTGAAGGACCTGGAGCAGTCGACGAAGATTTAGACTCAGGAGAAATACTAATGGAAGAATATGGACCTCAATTCGTCGAACTAGACGCCAGAAGAATCGATCTACAAACAGCAGAGTTACTATTCGACGTTCCTTTAGCTGATTACTCTGATTTTCTCAGAGCACAAGCAGACTATACCAATCTAATAATGATTTACAAACTTTACCACGCTCAAAAAGATGCCAGAGAGATTTGGTCCAAGACTCTATGGAGCAATCTCAATCCTCAAGCTTTAGTGGATGGAATTGAAAACTATATGAAAGATTTCAGAAAGTTTCCAAAAGCTGTAAGAACTATGCCAGTTGGTATTGTTCTAGATTTGAAGATGAAACAGTTCAAGAACGTTGTCCCTCTTATGGTAGCGTTGAAAAATGAAGCCATGAGAGAACGACACTGGAAACAACTAATGGAAAAGACTGGAATAGAATTTGATATGTCTCCTGAAAGGTTTACCCTGGAGAATATGTTTGCTATGGAGTTACACAAGTACCAAGACATAGCAGAAGAGATTATCAATAATGCAATAAAGGAACTGCAAATTGAAAAAGGTGTGAAAGATATTATAGAAACTTGGAATTATATGAATTTCACTTGTCATAAACATTACTTGGGAAATGATGATAGAGGGTATATTCTTGGAGCTACAGATGAAATAATGCAAGTTTTGGAAGATAATTCTATGAATCTACAGAGTATGGCTGGGTCACAGTAAGTATTTATTTTCCGAAAAGTAATTTTTGCTTTTTGGTTGTAAGTGCGAAAATGATGACAGGGCCATTTTATCAAATTTTTCGGCCCCTTTACTCCTTTTACAAAAACAGTACACATGTTTATATAGGGTGGCCCAGCGAAAATTATCAGCGCAGTTTTTGGCCACTTAACATCAATTTTGCAAAAAACGTTCGAACACGTCAATTTTAGTATAAAGGGGGACACCTGAATGGGTTAGTACCAATGGCATAACTTCAACCCTAAAATGGGGGTGGACTGCACCTCAAAAATTTTAAATGGAAAAAGGTGTCAAACATGACACAGTTCGAAAGGCCTTTCAATTTTCTTTTCAACAGTTTTTTATTTTTCAAATCCGATCATAAGTTACAGAGAAATATCGTTTAAAACAAATTTAATTAGGTGTGCAAAACTGCAATCAAGTAGGCTTAAACAAATGACAAATAACTTGATGTTAAGTGGCCAAAAACTGCGCTGATAATTTTCGCTGGGCCAGCCTGTATATTTAGTATGTATGTTTACTAATTAAATTTAGAGAAACGTTAGCTTGGAGTTCAAAATAGTTTAAGAAATTACTGCAGTCAAACACCTTTTATTGAATTAAACCAACGTTCCGGTCATACATTGATCATCTTTGATGTTGAATACTTGAAGATAGTCCATTGTAAGACCGAAACGTTGAAAAATCGAAAACCACAGACTCCATTCTTAAATTAGATTTTCTTTGTTAGGTTTGTAGGACCTTTTTTGGGCCAAATCCAAAAATGGGAACGAATGTTAGCGAACATGAACGAAGTCATAGATGAATGGAAAGCTACCCAAAGAAAATGGATGTACTTGGAAGGTATTTTCGTTGCTGGAGACATCAGAGTTCAATTGCCAGAAGAAGCTAGAAAATTTGATGACATTGACAAAGCTTTCCGAAAAGTTAGTTTCATTAGATTTATATGATAACTATCAACAATCAGCTGTCGACTCTACAAAACAGACATGCCGTCACTTAGAATGAAAATGATTTCTTTCCAAATATTTTTCTGTTACGAAATTTTTGCAAAAAAAAAACTTAAAAATTACAAGACGAAACTATCACCCCTATTTGGCCGTTTTTTTTTCATCTAAAGTTGATTAAGCCGTGCCACTAATCTCAGAAGCTTAAATATTTCACTAAAATTCGACAGATATCACGTAAAAAATATTTAGCAAGTTTTGCAAAGATCTTAATTTTTAGATGTTGTTAAAATCCCGATATATCAAAATCGGTTTGATTATAGTTATTTACGTCATAAGTCCTGTAAATGAGTGGCCCAAATAAGATGTTTACGGACGAGTACTTTTAGTCGAGAAAATTCTTGGGTCCAGCAATAAAACTATAAACATCACAATTATTATACAGCGGTATATCCCTTATTTTCTGCAGGATAATACTGTTTGGCAGCAGCTCCATATTTGAGCCGCTCTATCCATGCATTGAATCTTGTAGGTAGCCTTACGGTCTTTTGACATAAATTATATTTTTGTTTGAAAAAATGTCTTATGGAAATGAAAAAAGCATTTCGAAAAATGTTTCCAAATTATTTGCAATAGGAACTTGTTGTTAAGCTGATATTTTGTTTAATTTTAATATTTATCAACAGTGTTATTTTAAAGAAAAAAGAACGAATGTATTTTACGTACAAAAAGATTTTATTTTAATACTTGTACAATAACATAAATGTTTGGTTTTGTTTAATGTAATTAAGACACCACAAACATCTAACATCTTTTTGGTTTATGTACACATATGCAACAGACTTACACTATGATTCATATTCAGGAATTATTCTGAGAGTTTGAAGATTTTGTTCCATTTTTTTAAACATTATTATCTCAGTTAGTGCAGAAATGAAGGATTATAAACAAACAAGTCATTCGTATGAAACCCACATAAACAACGCTATACAAATGCGTTTTATAAAGCGCGATTCCTTTGTTTATGCCCCGATTTTAAAATGTTTTGTTAATAAATTGCTTATAAAATATATGTGATACAGTATGAAATAAAAATATCTCCGTATTATGTGTATTTGGTAATCAGTAATTCCGATTAATTTTTTTGTAGATAATGTTAGAAACAGCTAAGAGACTTAACGTACTTGAGTGCTGCAACGTTTCTGGAAGATTACAGGAATTTCAAGGACTTGGTCTAGGTTTAGAAAGGTGTCAAAAATCTTTAAATGATTATTTGGACTCCAAACGAAGACGGTTTCCCAGATTTTATTTCATTTCTACAGATGAATTACTGTCGATTTTAGGAAGCAGCGATCCTAACTGTGTACAGGAACATATGATAAAAGTAAGAAACCTATACGCGAAAAAATCGAAATATAGAGGCGCTGCTATCAGTATGAAAATGGCGGAGGAACAGGGAAAGTAAGCTGATTGTGTATGTGTGCCATTACAGTTGTACTCGTTTTACTTTAAACATCAGATTGATATTTTGCAAAATGGTTAAGCTTAATATTGAATTAAGTGATATTTTCGAATATATTTCTACTTCGCGTCCAATAAAAGAAGGTGAAGCAGTATTTAAAGCTGGACATGTTACATTGTGTGGCTTGAAAGAAGATGCTGAACTGTAATCACATAATATTATTTCAATCATTCATAAAACAAATTCGTAATTTTAACTTACGTGGATGAAAATCAGAAGGCACAAAATGGTCAGAACAAACAGACATCCCTTTTGTAATTCGTTTACCAAATCGAAGTACGGTTGCCCATTTTTTTAAGAGAACTGGATCTTTTGGAAATGCGTGAATACTTATGTTATCAGATGTATAATTATTGCATTGCGGCACTGAACAGTATCGTTTACTTTTACTTGCCATAATAACATACAATAGTAGCTGCCAACGAATCATCGAAACGATATTATAATTTATATTACAAACAACAAAATACTTAATAACATACCCAAAGTTTTAAAATGATGTGTGTAAACTATATCCACGCATATATTTTTATTAAACAACAAATATTAAGGTTAAACAATTATAATAACGAAAAAAGATCAAACTGTTCTATACAAACTTCAATACAAGAAGAAATGTTTTCCCTGTTCCTCTAGTTCCACAGTTTGCCACCAGAGGTCAGCCACTTTGATTTTTTTCGCCTATACCTCTAATTCGAAGTACTGTAAGCATCCTTTTTAGATGTTTGATAATATCAAGTCAATCAGACTTCTTCCGGACCAACAAGAGAGAATGGCGGTGTCTGCAATGATATCAGCAGAAGGTGAAATCATGGAATACCGGCAACATCAGTACGCAGAAGGAAAAGTAGAAGACTGGATGAATGATGTCTTAGCAGAAATGCGACGTTCTAATAGATACATCACCAAAAAATCCATCTATGATTATGGCAAAGTTCGACGGCCTAGATGTGACTGGATTCTTGATTATCAAGGTAAGAATAGTCAATTTATTGACCACATTCTACAGGTGTCCCATTTTAATCTATTTCGTTTAATATCTCGAAAACAATGCATCGTAACAAAAAGAGTGCCGAATCGAAACATTGATTGTTTGGAGAGGGACATCTGATTCTGACAAAATGACCCTCTCTCTTTCCTGACCTCCAGAGAAGCGGGAAAGAGGGCCAACTTTAAAATTTTAAATGAGAACTCCCATTTTTTAATGCATCTTTGGAAAGAGCGTAAAAAAATATGTAGGATTTATCCTGTGATTTTATATTTATAAGTACAAAATCACTGGGTTTATGTGAAGACTTTTCTCGTATACCCAACAGGTAGCGCTGTAGTCAACAAAATATGATTTTTTTCTCAAAAAAATTACAAAATTAGTTTTGTGTTAATAAATGGATAAATTATGATATTTGTTGTTTTAATAAATACTTAACTCTGTAAAAATATTATTATATAAGGGTAACGGAAGAAAGAAACTTTAAAAGTAGAAAATGGAAAAATAGATTTTTCTATTCGTTTGTGAGTTTATGTGTCGGCGGCATTACCCATTGTGCCCACTACGAAGGGGTTGCGCGATCGTTCTCGTTGATTAAAATGGGACACCCAGTATATTAGAAAAATACCAATCAATGTGAAAGGGTGGTAGCGTTCTCGCTTCATGAGCTTGCGGTTTTTGGTTCAAATCCCGAGTAAAATATGGATATTACAAGTAATGTCTTTTATCATAAATTTACGGGCAGCGGTGGCTCATTTAGTTAGCGGGTTGCGGCTCGTTGAGCAGAGTGTGAGATCTGGGGACTAAATCTCAGTGACGACAAACCTTTAACAAAAAATAATACTGTATCTCAGTGGTTTTTGGATTTTGCTTTGTTGGACAGAATAAATTGAAATAAATAAATATAAAATGACTTCATCGTCATTTAAATGATAGAGCAAAAAAAAAATGTTTTTAAAATTGTAATACTGGGTGGGGCACAGTAACCTCCCTAAATACAATTGGTATTTGTGAAGGGAGGAAGATGTGACTATAACTCTTCTCAATCGTAAATATGGCGTGATCCAAAAAGCAGCGCACTTTTTTCGTCGAAACTTTTCGAAAAACTACTGAATCGCAGCGGTACAGCGTACATTTCGTACTCGCTACCAATTTTTTTTTTTATTTGTTTATTTTAACCAAAACAAAAACCAATATAATATTTTCAAAAAACCGTTACCGATAACCGAAACCAAATTTTTATTAAAATAAAAACCGTTAACCGTAACCAAACCTCAAAATTTCGATTCGAGTTCTTGCTACTTTATATGAAACTATGATTGAAATAGGAAAAAATAACTGACTATTATTTCGAATCATCATTTATTTATTATATACCACCCCTGTGGTACTCTTTTTACCCCAGCTATAGTGCTTGGTAGGTACCATTTGGTAAACGCCCTCTAATTATAATTATTCATATCTACAATGTATTTAAAATTTCTAGACTATTATTCATACAAACTATCTATTCCATTGTATTTCACCAATATTTTTTTCTAGGTATGATTTGCCTCGCCAGCAACCAAGTCTGGTGGACAGCCGAAGTGGAAAACGTTTTCGACAAAATCAAAAAAGGCAACCACCGTTCAATGAAGGAATACCTCGTCCAACAAAATCAACAAATCGACGAACTAGTCTTAAAGGTCCGTGAACAACTCAGTCCAAACGACCGGACGAAGTTCCGAACTATAGTGACGATAGACGTCCACGCTAGGGACATTATCGAGAACTTCGTCAGAGACAGCATCTCCGACGCTTTGGAGTTTGAATGGGAAAGTCAGCTGAGGTTCTACTGGATACGAGAGTTTGATAATCTGTATGTGACGCAATGTACAGGGAGGTTTGAGTACGGGTATGAGTATATGGGGTTGAATGGACGGTTGGTTATTACTCCGTTGACGGATAGGATTTATTTGACTATCACTCAGGCGTTGACTATGCATCTTGGAGGCGCACCAGCTGGTAAGGAAAGTTTATTACTGTATGTGAAATAAGAGTTGAGCTGTGCGATAGACAAGTGTCAAATACGTCATAAAAAGTGCTGCCTATGTTAGATTGGTTGTATTATGTTGATTATGATAACGTAGATTATTCTATGAAGAATGATTTTTATCAAATGAATTCAAATTCTGATTTTCCCACATGACGTCACATATCCCCTTTTCAAAACTTTAATATTGTTTTTCTCCGGAACTATCTACAAATGAGCGATTTAAAAAAATACGGGTATTTATTTTTTGTACAAAATCGTAAAATAAAAGAAATAAATATGGTCATATACCCCACTAACTTTTTTTAGGTAATCATGAACAATATATAGGGTCTTTCAAATAGCACCCCCTAATTTTAATAGTTGATTGCGGTTTTGTTTGAATTGACACCACTATCGAGAGCGAGAGATATCGAGAGATGTTAACCAGTGCAGTGTTTATTGACCAGAATTAAATAATACGGACATAGACGAAATGTGGTTTCAGGAATATAGTACTACGTGCCACACAGCGGATAACATAGCGGAATTATTGCAAACATAGTTTCCATGGCGCGTTATTTTGAGGAGAGGTGACATCAATTCGGCAATAAGTTCAGGAGATATAACGCCATTAATCTCTGATCTATACCAATAAGCCAGCAACAATTAACGATCTGAAAAAGAACATTATTTGAACTATAGCTAAAATCCAGCCCGAATTATAACAAAAAGTAATCGCAAATTCGGTCTATTAGACAGTCACTTTCAATTTTTTCATATTATTTTCAAAACATAATAGCATTAAATGTGTTTTATGTCTCAATAAAAATTCTTGCTGTAACTCTTGTACAAGTTTTTTTATTAAGTACCAAATTGAAAGACCCTATATAATAATGTTAAGTACAAAATCTCTTGATTTGATATGATGATTGACTGGGAAATAGATGTAGGGAAGAAATAATAATCGAAACGAAGTTCTAAAGTTTTTTTTTTATTACGATTAAACGGATGTTTCGATTATCACTGTGATCATCCTCTGACACGATTTACCCCTATGAATTTGAATTTCCTTACTGTTCCTCCAGATTTATTTATTATTATTTTCGAAATTCAAAAACTATCCCTGTATAAGGGGGGGAGGTGGGTACATATCGTCCTCTCCTACCATCCCTCAAATATTCCATTGTTGTACAATACAGATGAAGTCAACATCTCCAATAATGCGAAATCACTAGAACATTTCTTGTAATTCGTCCATTTTTGTAGGCCCTGCGGGAACTGGTAAAACCGAAACCACAAAAGATTTGGCCAAAGCCATGGCTCTTCTTTGTGTAGTAACCAACTGTGGTGAAGGTATGGATTACAAAGCTATTGGTATGAATCTTGCCGGTCTTGTTCAATGTGGTGCATGGGGTTGTTTTGACGAATTCAACAGAATTGAAATTTCTGTACTGTCTGTCATTTCCACCCAGTTACAGACTATTAGAAATGCTTTGATATACAAATTGAAGAGCTTCATGGTAAGATAATTCATTTAAAATTACATTTAATCTGTTATTAGTATTAAAACAAAAACATTGTGGAATTTTATCTTCTTGTAGTTTGAAGGCATGGAAATAGACATGGACCCAAAAGTGGGCATCTTCATCACCATGAATCCTGGATACGCCGGTCGAACGGAACTCCCAGAATCCGTCAAAGCCTTATTCCGTCCTGTTGTGTGCATCGTCCCAGACATGGAACAAATCTGCCTCATTTCTTTATTCTCCGACGGTTTTCTGCAAGCAAAAGTACTAGCTAAGAAAATGACAGTACTCTACAAGTTAGCTAGGGAACAACTGTCAAAACAATATCACTACGATTGGGGTCTCAGAGCTTTAACAGCAGTGTTGAGAATGGCAGGAGTATTGAGAAGAGCTTCGCCAGAACTATCTGAGCTTTTAGTAATGATGAGGGCGTTAAGAGATATGAATTATCCCAAGTTTGTGTTTGAAGATATGCCACTGTTTTTGAATTTGATTAGGGATCTTTTCCCTGGATTGGACTGCCCAAGAGTTGGGTATCCTGATTTTAATAAAGCGGTGGAAACTGTTTTGGAAAATGAGGGATTCGTATTGTTGCCTCAACAGGTAAAAATATGATCAATTTTAGAAATAACTCAATAAAAATAATTATTGTATAAATAGTACTTATATTCAGTAAAGCGCTTCACTTCGAAATGAGTGGAGTGTGAAATCTGATGTTCGAATCCCAGCGTTGCAACTCAAATAAAAATACCGCTGAATCCGTTTGATTTGGTACCCACTATAAGCTATATATTACCAGTAGAAACTGTAGGTTCATAAACGTACATCGCTTAATATAAATTAAAAATAAACAAATAAAATTAGGCGCTGTAGTGTGGCGTCACTAGTATTCAAAGAAGCTGCCATAAGCACTCTTGTTTTGTTCTTAAAATACGAGGGCTGTTTTTAAATAAATTTAACGAGAAGGAAAACAGTAGAAAATCGGGGATTTTATTTTTTATTTTTCAACATAGTCACCTTTCAGATCGATATACTTAGCCCAACGATGTTCTAAAACCATCAAACCATTTTTGTATAACGATTTGTCTAATCCTGCAAAATAGCCATTTACTGCGTCTATCATTTCACTATTACCACCAAATATTTTTCCACCGAGCCATTATTCGTAATGTGGAACTAAGTAGTAGTTACAGGGGGGCAAATCTAAAGAATATGGTGGATGTAATAGCAATTCGAAAGTTATTTAATGAGTTTTTGCCATTGATACTGCACAAGTGTGAACTGTTGTATTGCACTGAAGAAGCAGAAATTTTTTCTTCAATAAAAGCAATCATTTTATCTTGATTTCGTCGCTCAATCTTTGTAATAAAGTAGCATAAAGCATGCCGTTAATTATTTTTACCCTTTTGAAGATAGTCAACAAAACAATCTGCCTTTTTCGGGACATGTACACCGCAATATATACATTGCTTTTACTAAATAATAGACATATGTCTATTGAAATAGAAAAATACTAGATACCATATTACTTCACTAATTGGATAGTATACTTCAAGTTGAACTGATTGAAGTATAAAATCTAGACAACAAATAAAAACACATTTTTGTCCGATTGGTTCCAAATCCACTATAAGGTGCAGCTCTCTAGCAAAAGTTTTAGGTGAACAATCTACCATTAAAAAGTGTTACGAAACAAATACTTCATATATTCTAGGCCCTGTTTCCTCTAGCAATGCTGTGTCACAGAACAAATTCATAACGTAATAAAACAGTAACTTTTATATATCAATGTTTGGTTTCATTTTGTTAGATTGACAAAGTGGTGCAGTTCTACGAAACCAATATGACTCGCCACTCCACTATGATCGTAGGCCCAACTGGTGGTGGAAAGACTGTCGTCATTCAGACTTTAGTCAAAGCGCAGTGTCTTCTGGGTATTCCAACCAAATGCTTCACTTTGAATCCCAAAGTATGTTTCTGCAAGTTTCAGTTCTAGATTTTATTCATACTTGTTTCAGGCGTGCTCAGTCATAGAACTTTATGGAATTCTAGATCCTATAACTCGAGATTGGACTGATGGACTTCTGTCTAACATTTTCAGAGAAATGAATAGAGCCTCAGAAAAAGTGGAAAGGAAATTTATTTTGTTTGACGGAGATATTGACGCATTGTGGATTGAAAATATGAACTCTGTGATGGATGATAATAAGTTATTGACTTTAGCCAATGGAGAACGTATTAGATTGCAACCAACTAATGCATTATTATTTGAGGTAAGTGATGATTGAAATATTTTCTAAACTTGTAATTTTCTTTCTTGATCTTGCTGCTTGTACTACCAAGTAAGTTACTATTTATAATTTTCTCTGTACATTAAGTAAAATATAAATTAACTTTAGTCTCACAGACAATTAAAAATAACATTACACTAGTTATAAGAAGTCGTCAACTGAAATAAAAATTTATACTCTTGAAATATGTAAAGAAATAAATTATTCGACCTATGGATACCAGAACTTTTACTTATGAACTTATAAATTCATTTAACTGATTTTGTTTTAAATTGAGTCTATGGATTTGTAAACGGACATCCGTTAAAATTGCCACAGAAAGTACCGCTATTACCGAATATATACGCAGTACGATAAAATTGTGTCTAAATTATGTATTTTAAATCATGGTTGTTATTTACGTGTATTACAGTTAACGTTCTTCGAACAATATTTTTTGGAATTAATTATTACATTATATCTCACGTTCGAATCGAGTCATTACGTGACCCAAAAAGGCCCATTAATATAACATGCACACAAAAGTAGATTAGATTATAATATTTCAGTATAAGAGATAGAATATTATTTTTATTTATTTAAACAGGTAAATAATAAATAAAGGTATTTCAACATAATTAAAGAGTTAAATTTTGACATTATTAGAATAATTGAACTCACGTTTACTCACTTATGCATATATTTTTTTATTGACGGTAACTCACTATTATAGCCTGAAAATTTTTTTTAATAACGATCACACGGGGTCCCTATTATTTTCACGGCCCGCGCCCAACTTGTGCTGTTTTGACAGGAAAGTAAATATCACAAATGATTAACTTTGTATACATTTTCAGGTTGGAGACATGCAATACGCTTCCCCAGCTACGGTATCAAGAGCAGGTATGGTGTTCGTAGATCCCAAAAACTTGGGACATGAACCATATTGGGAAAGATGGGTTAAAACTAGACCCCAAGAAGCTGAAAGAGAATTTTTCATTAAATTGTACAGCCAATACGCTGACCCGGCTTTAAGTTATATTCTGTACGGTGAAATAGGTTTTCAAACTGTTGAACCGTTGACTTTCATCATTAATCAAACTGGGCTTAACATGGTAAGAAAGACAACATTTTCGTTTAAGGATACCACTTCTAATTTGAATTATAGATAACCCAAATGTGCTTCATGATCGACGCAATGTACCCAATAAACTATGACGAAGAAGTGGACCCCGAAGCTGAAGCAGATGAAGATCTAATCGAATCTGTGTTCCTGATTGCTGTCTATTGCTCTCTAGGTGCATGTGTTATAGGCGACTGTAGGTTACCGTTCGATGAGTTCATCAAGAAAGCTTGTAGCAAAATGGGAGCCGAGGATACAGAAGATCATAGAGCTGATATGAGTAAGGCTTTCAGAAATAATAACCGATACCCTAGGGCTAGTAATTAAGCATGAATCTATATTTGTGGAACGTTCATTAAATGGAAGTCGTTCTTCTTGACTCTCATAGCACATTCGAAGTGTATAAATTACAATTCAATATTATCTCAAAATAACTTCCTTGGGAAGCCACACAGTGCTGCAGATGGTTCTTCCTATTCTCATGACAATGCTGAACTCGAGTACTAGAATCACTTTCATCTGGTTGGTTACAGCCGTTTAAATGTTTTGAAGTGTCCCAAAATGAGTTACCTTGGGGTCATTTTTCAATATCGAAAAGAAGAAAAAATCACAAGAACTCAAGTCAGGCGTGGAGCCACAGAAATGTTTTCTGGCCAAAATCTCTTTTTTTAAAACCATTTTTGCGCAGGTTTTTCTCATCCCTAATGAATTAGACAAAATCTGGAGAACGATAGTGTGAGTCAAATTTAACTCTTTCTCGATCATTCAAACCGACGATTTGAATGCATAAGATACCATATTCTGTCGACATTATCATCTTCATCAGTTATTGAAAATGAAGGTCTTCCGCTACGTGTTTCATCTTCAATCTACTCTTTTCCTTCTCAAAATGTATAAAATCACCGTAAATCTGGCCCCTTGAAAGAACACTGTCTTCGCAGTTTTGTTGCACTGTGCCCAAGTCTGATAGTACACCGTTGTTTGAAATTTACCAAATCTAGCGAGTTCAAATTCGTACTGAAGGCATATAACATGTTCACCTGCCTCCCCTTCAAGTCCCGTGACGCAAGTGTTACCTGATCGAACGCTAAGTTACCAGTCTTGTTACTTAATTTAATCACCTCGTTCTGTTCTCTGATGCGCTGTCTTTGTCTGAGGTGTATAAATATCTACAATGTTATCTCACTTGAAATCACCTTGTGAAATGATCTCAAAAAGTGCGCTAAATTTAAAATACTGTTATTATGATAACCTCATAAATTTTGGTATTGACTGCGGTAACAGTCTGTCATAATAAATGTACCATAAACTTGTATCTAAAATGGAACCCTGTGGGACTCCGCATGACATGTTATTTATGTTCTTTAATGGTATGGTAAACTTCTGTCCTCAAGATTTCCATTATCTTCCGTACTACCCTTCAGAATTTACAATTACAATACATTATTAATAGAGACAGGTTTTCATGAAAAGTAATTTTAATCTAATTATATTAAAGCAAAAATTAGAGCATTTCACGACGAATAACCACACTTTGTAAATTTTATGGAGACTAGTTTTCACGGAGGATGATTTTATACTATTTACATTAGAGAAAGATTTAGAGTCCTTCACTATGAATGAGCACCCTTCTCTCAGTTAGTAAACTTTATGGTGACTAGTTTTTACGGAGGGAGACTAGATCTTCTAATTACATTAGGGCAAGAATTTGCGTACTTTACTTTGCATCCCTCTCACAAATCTTCAAAGATTACTTAGACTAGTGTTAGCGGCGGATGATTTTGATCTAATTACATTACGGGGCAATAATTAGAGTTTGTCACAACTTTATTGTATAACTATTATTATTTCATTTAATTAAGCAGCCGCTTAATTTAACCAAAATGGTTTAATTCCAACGTGTCCCAATTAACGGTATTGACTGTATATATTTTTAGTAATCTTTTAAGTATTTTTTTGATTCTTTGATCACTGATTAAATATACTCGTATATTTTTCAATCTACGCTTTAATATCCCAAAAATTTTAATTTCTTTTAAGGGCTTCTACCCTTGGGTCAACCTACCCTCTACGACTACTACTTAGACATGGAGAACAGAGAATGGGTAGCTTGGGAATGGATGGTACCAGAATATGTGCATGACAAATCAGTCAAATATTCTGAAATTCTGGTACCCACTGTGGATACGGTTAGAACCACATGGTTACTCAAGCTAATGAATGAGGTATGATGAGATACTCAATAAAAATACTTAATATACATTCATACATTTTTACATACAGTACTACTTTAGGGAAAGGAGATTTTCTAAGGTATTAAACAGGATTTTTACATTTACACTAACAATAAAAATAGAACACCGTAGATATTTACAAATGCACTTTATTAATAAGATATATAGGGTGTATTTAAACGTATATAACAAAATTTAAAGATATGATCGGTTTCCCCGAGTTGATCATTACGTCATCAATTTGTGTAGCAAATATTATTACTTAATGTTTTATCTATCCTCCTTAAATGAGACTTTTGTTCGCGAATCATCCAACCAACGACAAAAATGAAATAGAAACAATAGTGTAACAGAGGCAACGGATATCTTCAAATATTTTAAAAAATTGAATGTTATATGTTCATACTTTCGTTAGATCATACATCACAAGACAAGTTGATCTCATCAATCCCCCTTTCCCCCTTGGCTATTTGAATAATATATTTACGATTGATGACGTGCGTATCAACTCAGGGAAACCGATCTTACTTATTCACGCTTATGAACACTGCTTCACGTATTTTGTTTATTTTTTTGTATCGTAATATAACAACGAGTGGTACCCAAAATTTTATTTTTTATTAACATACTGTTAATTTTACTATTTTTAACAAAATTCTTCTTGATTCAGCAGTTTGTTCAATACTATCCTTAAAATCTGTTACACAGGTTTAGATTCACGCTATATTATGTTTTTTGTATTCAGTTTAAATATTTGTTTAATCATAAGAAAGTTTCAATATGATATCTTAGTAGTGTATGTTTAACAAATTACACTATTTTACAAAATATAATAAATTATAAAGTACTGTCTCATAAATTAAATTAATTTAATACTTTGTACTAATTTTATTACTATATTACTTTTTGAATTATCTTAATCAATTAACTTGTTATGTACAGTACTTCTTTAAAAATATTGTGTTGTTTTCATAATTTTTCAATATTTAAATACATTTTTAATATCTATAATAAATATTTCAAATGTATTATACTTCATATGACATTTTACGTATGTCTCATAATTTACCTCTATTATTACGAAAAATAAAAAATGAAATATGTATTTTTCAAAATTATATTGTATTTATGACATCAGTAATCGAAATTTTCACCGTTGAGGAAACCGGTGTGAAATTATTGACGTTCATATACAGTATGTCTAGATTTCATTAGCCACTATTGGCATTTCGAAAACTATAACAGCTACGTCTTCGGTTAAATGGAAGTTATTATAGATTTAACAGTGTTCTTCTTATCTCAATATTTCCAAGATGAATTATGGACACTGTATACTTTTTAAAATTAAAATACTTTTTTCTCCATGAATAACAAGATAAAAAAGCAGCGGTATTTTATTTCCTTGTTTATACTTTCAACTTAATATAAATTGAAACTTGACTTGTTTAAGGGGATAGACTACCTACAGCAAATGTGTCGTTCTTTTCTAATAACTCATTTTTGATACATTTTAGAGAAAATGTTATTAGAAAATAGTGTTTAAAATAATATTCTTAACATCGAACTGATTTTCAAATTTTGATTTTTTAATAAAATATAAATTTTAGTTTTATTTTTTTATTTAAATTTCAAAATACTTTCAAAAAATATATTAGCAGTCCGATGTTAAGATAACATGTAAGAATACGTGTAATTTTTTTTGAATAAAAATCCTTTACATAAAAAAGCTATTAGAAAAGTATAATTTTAGCTTATTAAAACCAAAATTCACTGAAAAATGAAAATTTGAACAACAACAACAGTTCGATGTTATGAATATTATTTTAAATTTCTTTTTCTCTAAAATGTACCAAAAAAGAGATTTTAGAAAAGTACGACCGACACTTTTATTGTAGGTAGACCTTATCCCCTTAATTGAAAAAAAAATGTCAACTAAAATATGTTTTGTAGATAAAACGTCCAGTAGTGCTAGTCGGTGAAAATGGCACCTCCAAAACAGCCATCACTTCAAGCTTCCTCCGCCAATTAAACTCCGAGTCTTACGTAAGTACCTAATTAATTCCAATAACCAAAATAAAGCCATCATCTTGTAGATGATCCTCAACATCAACTTCTCTTCGAGAACGTCATCGATGGATGTTCAAAGAAACATTGAATCCTCTGTGGAGAAACGAACGAAGGATATATATGGTCCCCCAGTTGGAAAGAAGTTAATAGTTTTCATAGATGATCTGAATATGCCACAGGTGGATGAATATGGAACTCAGCAGCCGATAGCGTTACTCAAACTTTTGTTTGAGAAAGGAGGCTTTTATGATAGAGGCAAGGACTTGAACTGGAAGATCTTGAAAGATATAAGTAAGTTTATTCAAAAGCTAACAGAATTTAACATTGATTAGAGCTCTTAGATGAGTATGGGTAATGTGAGATCTTAGGTTCAAATCGCAATTACTAATTAGTAGTGATATGACGAATAGCATTTCAGCCGAATAACCTAATATTCGGCGAAATTTTAACCGAATATTCGGCTTTACCGAATAATATATTTATGTACATTCTGAAAGCGTGATTGGTGTGCCTCATTACGGAAAGGGGTGCATTTATTCTGATATGCTCGCCCTATTTTTTGTTAAGGTAATTTCTTGCTCGATTATTATAAAATTTAATTATTTCAGTTTCAAGGAATTTACCGCCAAACAATAAATAGATAAATTTAGATGTATTTTAACATAACAAAACAGCGTTGTATTCGGTATTAAAATAGGCTGAATAGGCCAAATATCGAATAATGAGAATCACTTCGTTGTTCAAAGGTTAGAGAGAATGAAGGCCGTACTGATCCGATTTATAATTATAAATCGGATCAGTACGGCCTTTATTCATCCCTAAGCTTTTTATCAATAGAATAATGAAAAATATTAGACACTTATTGTTTTATTTTTCCCCAAATTGACAAATTGAATAATGATAAAACTGCGATTAAAAATGATATTCTTTAAAACGCTGCTGAATTACCCCACTTCCCAATTGGTCAGCAAGGTCGCATGATTTAATGGCATTAGGTTTTTTTTCTTTCGGGCTACCAATAAACCAGCAACAATTAACGATTTGGAGAAGAACATCTTTCGAAGCAGTGCTGAAATCCAGCCTGAACTATACCGAAAAATAATCGTAAATTGAGTTTCTCAGACCGTCACTTGCCAACGGTCCACCGATACCATTTGAACGATATTATTTTCAAAACATAAGCGTACAAATTGAAAGATCCTATATAAAAAAATTTCGACTTAAAATTACATATGAAATACATCCTTAAACTAACGCTATCGAATCGTGGAACAACCAGTCAAAGAAATAAAACTATTTGTCTCATTCGTTACCAGATCCATGTTTGTAAGACTGTCTTATTGTTTTGTTGTGTTGTACGCATTTATTTATTTTTGTTTTTCTGTATAAAATAAGCCATAATACTGTTGGTTATTTGTTCTAGGTTTCTTCGCCGCTATGGGTAAAGCAGGTGGCGGTAGAAACGAAGTCGATCCCCGATTCGTTTCTATGTTCGCCGTTTTCAATTTAGTATTCCCTGCAGATTCAACTCTTCTACATATCTATTCCTCTATACTTCGAGGACATTTTGAATCCTTCTCTGAAGAAATACAAACCCTTCCTACCATCATCATGACCATGACCTTAAATCTATACAAAGTAAGTTTTTTGTTTTGTTGTTTACTGTGTATATTCAGTACATGATGAAATGTTTCAGAAAATAATTATAGAGTTACCTCCAACTCCAAGTAAGTTCCACTATATTTTCAACATGAGGGACTTGTCCAGAATTGTAGCAGGGATGACTCAAACAGACCCGAAATTTTATACAGAGATTAAACATATTGTCAGGGTATGGAGAAATGAGTTCAATAGGACTATATGTGACAGGCTTACTAACGTTCATGTAAGTAAATATTACTAAAAATAAACTCCCTATATTGTGACGTCACTGTTGCTCATATGAGGTCGTTAAGAGCGCTATTGTCGTTTTTTGCGGGCGGGTATTACATTAGAAAAATATTGCGAAAAACAAGGTGCAACCAGCAGATTGTATTAAAAAGTTATAAAACATATTTCAATAAAACACAGAAGAATAGACTTTCGTACAAACATTTAAAATCTAATAATAAATAAAACAACAAAAAAATTATAACATCGTTTATGTTTTCCTGTGTCTAATTAAAAAAAAACTGTTACTTAAAAATTTATGTTTTTCTATTAATGTAGCCCACCCTTCGTATTACACCACTAGCCGCCACTGGTATCTAGGGACTTAAGTTGTTATTTTTTCAAATAAAAGTTATTACTTGTATGCATTACAATAACTTTTTTCCAAATATTTGTAAAAAAAAATGCAAGATTAAACTGTCAATTTTGTAAGCCGATTTTTACCAAAATCTGATCAAGTCGTACCATTTTTATTAGAAGTTTTGTGTAAAATCCTTCAGCCAAATTAGCTTTTTTGTTGCACAAATACAGACATCACGCTAAAATAGTCAAAATGTATTGTAAAGACTTTAATTCGTGATCATTTATTCAAATCTCGAAGTGTTAAAATTAATGAACACAATACCTTCCTTAGTTGTTATTGTAACGGCCACTGAAATATTCAATGTTACAAGGATTATTATTTTGTAGTCAGTCGCTCATCTAGTTCGTTCGTTCCGCCTAATGGAGTGTAAGATCTTTGGCTCAAATTCTAGCTTCGCTAATCTTTAACCAAATAAAAATTTCGCTATATCTTATTAGTAGATAGGTAGGCTGAATTATCATCTTTATTTAGTCTACCCTTTCTCTGCTCCTAAATAGAATTATTGTTTTATTAGGACCAAGAACTAATGCGTGAAAACATCCAAAACGAAATCGAGGAGCAATTCCCGTCATCTCCATTTGCTAAAAAGCAAGGCCCCGTAGTTGCCGAAGCCCGCCCTTCAGCAGATGAAGACGACGACGAAGAGGAAGGCGGCATATCTCTAGCCGCTGTAGCTGAAGCGGTCCCAGCTACTACGGAAGAAGACGAGGTCAAAGAAACTGTTTACGAGTATGCTCTTCGCGACCCGATACTATTCGGGGATTACCGCAATGCCTGTAACGAAGAAGATCCAAGGTACTACGAAGATCTGTTGGATTACGACGCGACGTATTTCCTTTTCCAAGAAATCCTGGAGGAGTACAATGAAAGGAGAGGAAAGTTGAGTCTAGTGTTGTTCGAAGACGCTCTAGAGCACCTGACAAGGATTCACAGGACTCTGAGGATGGATAGAGGACATGTGATGATTGTTGGAGTGGGAGGAAGTGGGAAAGGAAGTTTGACAAGATTAGCTGCTTTTGCTGCTGGTGAGAATATCCTTTCGAAAATTTATTGTTTATACTTCCAGATAGCAGTGGTTCATATGATTGCATGCTCTTATCCTAGATAAGTTTACGACCTCGGATTTAATTCCCAACGTCGTCAACTATGAAATGAACACAGTTCGGGAAATAAAAAATCTGATGTGGACACCTCATGACTTCCTTGTCCACTAAATTATACACATTTTTGCTGCACTTCATTTAAACTTATTTCACTAGAAAGTATGATCATTCTACGGCTAATCGTTCTTCAACTTCAATTCATTTCATATCTTCTTACTTCCCTTCGAAATGGATCATCTTATGTAAAATTTTATTAAAATGTTTATTATCACTATCCGTTATTGCATTACACAAAGTTATATAATCGCTCAAAAAGTTTCAAAGAAAGAAATATAGTTTTCATTTATTTCTCGGTTGTCAATGTTGTAAATCATATCATATTATAGCAATTCCGTAAACAAAATTTCAACATTCTACGGCTAATCGTTTCGGAGTCATCATTCCATTGCGGAGTGAAAGTAGGTGCATATTACTGATGTTGTCACCCTACAGCTTCTATATGGGACCTACAAGTTATGATGGATTATAAACCGGACACAGCGGTAGTTTTATTTTGATAAGATTTCTGAGACTAGGGCATAAACCTTAGATAATATACTTCACTCAATATGAGTCGGAACGTGTCATTTATAGTTTACAATAAACCCTTAAATCCACGGGTTATTTTAGAATACCAGGAATTCATAGGCTCGGCCTCAAAGGTCCAATATTTAATTCTATCCAGGTCCAAATACAGACTATGCATACTGACACGTTGACTGTATCCTACTGAATCAAGATCGATGTGATCAATCTGGATCAAAAGATCAAATTAATTCATCGATCAAAGAAGATAGATCAAATAATCTGATCGATCAAACGATCAGATCGATATATTTTTTACAGAGGACATTTCGATCGATCGATCGATCTTTCGATCAAACCGATCTGATCGAACATTTTTCGCAGCTTCAGTGGTAGTACTTTTGAAAACAGTCTTCTCTTATTTTCCGAACAACAGCGTTGAAGTGTTAGGGAACCTAAAAAATTATGCATGTCTATTGCTGTACCATTGATTCTTGAGGCTCCGTCCCAAATAAGTATGTTGTTTTTCAGATGATGATGGTTTAAAATTATTTTTTTCTAGGATGCGAGAGTTTCGAAATAATGTTAAGCAGAGGCTACAACGAAGCCAGCTTTAAAGAAGACTTGAAGAAAATGTTCAACATATTAGGAGTGGAGAACAAAAAGCTTGTCTTCCTATTCACTGCAGCCCAAGTTGCAGAAGAAGGTTTTCTAGAGTTCATCAACAACATTCTCACTATTGGAATTATTCCATCATTGTTTAACGACGAAGATAAAGATGCTATTATTGGACAAGTAAGAGCAGCTGCCAGTAATGCTGGTTACAGTATAACCAAGTACGTATTCAATATAATATATACCAATAGTTGTCAAACTTTTTGATGTGAAGGTATCCAAATCTATAATATAAATTTTCTGGCACCCGCAACATTATGTGCAAGAAACATTAAAGACATTTTATTAATCTTAGGAAAACATATGATATATGAGCTAGATGTAATTTACATAATTCTTTTATATTTGGGTGTATTTTAGACAATCATACTCGCATTTCACGTTCTACCGACTTCAGCCGGTCTCTTCTTTTATGTTAACAAACGTAGAAATCTTAGGTCACATTCACACAAGAGATAGAAAACTGAACTAAAACTCGAAGTGCTGTGGCTCCTTTATTGCGATATTATTTTTTCTGAATAAATATCCAAAAGGATTCTAATGAAAATTCAAAACATTTCATTCCATCCAGTCAAAACTATAATAGATATATCTTGAAAATAGTAGCAAATCTATATTCTTAGTCTTAACAAGTGTTTTAGGTGTTCTCTTAAACATTTCCAACTTTCTTCAATTTCCAAAATTTTATCTTATCTTTAAAAGTTCTATTTTCTAATGTATTCAGTTCTTCAAATACATTTTTCAACAATTCACAGAACCCACCGCTTATATACTTTAGCCACTACAGAACTACCACCAAGACTGACAGATATTATTATTATTATCTCACGGAGTCAATTTTCTTAATTTCAATTAATGCCAAAGGATTAAATGATTAAATTAAATATCCCTACAGCCGAATTTTCTTTACAGGTGTTCATACACATATTGACAGACATTGCATTAAATAAATTCCGATTAAGTCGATTTTACAGAAATGGATGTTAGATGTCTGAAGTTCCATTAAAATCAATACAATCTATTTTGCTCTATACATGTTATATACAAATTTCATTCTGAAATATTATAATTATATTTTCCTTTAATGTTTAATGACCGCTTAACTACAGTTGTACGAGGGTGATATCATTTAATGATGGACATATAGTGGCGAATCCAAGAGAGAGGAATTTTTTCTTTAAAAATTTAAATTATTGCCTAAACAAATTATAAATAATAGAACCTGCTGATGTCCAATTTGTGACAACGTAGTTTCAAGTTGTATCTGAAGAAAGTTTTCACCCGATTCGCATCAACAAAAATCCGTCGTCTAATTATTTTTTTATTTAATTTTTAATCCAATAATAATATTTTCTAATTCTATGATGTGTTACAAACATTTATACTTTTACTGGATTTGAATTCATAACATTTGTATTGTGAAGTTTGAGTGTTAATTAATAGCTGTTTGATAAATTGTATTAATTTATTTTTGTTTTAGGGATGCTGTATGGGCATATTTTGTAAGCGTATGTGTAGAAAATCTTCATGTAGTTCTATCGATGTCCCCAAGTGGTGATGAATTACGAAATAGATGTAGGAGTTTTCCAGGACTTGTCAATAATACTTGCATTGATTGGTTATTCCCCTGGCCACTCCAAGCTTTGGTTGCTGTTGCTACTGTGTTTCTGAAAGATGTAAACATTCAACAATTATTTTAGTCAATCATAATTTGAATAATAATTTTCAGGTTGAAAAAATTCCGGATTCCTATCGCGGTCTAATAATCGACCATGTTGTACACGTTCATCAAAGCATCCAACAATACACTGTCGACTACTTAGTGAAACTTCGTAGAAAGAATTTCGTGACACCCAAACATTATCTAGACTTTATAACAAATTACTTGAAACTTCTCGAAGAAAAAGACGCATTTATTGTTACCCAATGTGAACGCTTAGAAGGTGGTCTTGTTAAAATCGCTGAAGCTAGTGTTGAAATCGGTTTCTTGAAAGAAAAATTAGAAACACAGAAAAAAATTGTTGACAAAGCTGCAGCAGCTTGCGAAGTCATGTTAGTAGAGATAGAAGAAAAGACAGCTGTAGCTACCACCAAAAAGGAATATGTTTCAAACAAAAGCGAAGAAGTGGAAGAACAGAAGAAAGTCATCGCTGTTGAACAAGCAGAAGCTGAAGCTATTTTAGCCGATGCTTTACCAGCTTTAGAAGGTGCTAGATTGGCTTTATCAGAATTAGAAAAAGCTGATATTACCGAAATTAGATCTTTTGCTACTCCTCCTGAACCTGTGCAGACCATTTGCGAATGTGTTGCCATTTTCCGAGGGGTTAAAGAAATCAACTGGAAAAATGCCAAAGGTACAATTTCCATTTATTTTCGTTATTTATTGCAATGATCTTTCATATTGATTTACTTTTCTTTTCATTTTATCCGATTTGGTTTTGTCCTTAATGAAAAATAAATAAGTTATGGTCATCATTTTTAGATATTTTTTAGGGTAAATCAGTCCCCATTTCTTCTGTATTAAATTGCTTTCTTTATTCTTCGCCATATCTCCCTATTTTCTTTTTTCTCTTGCAATTATATTATTCTTATTTCTTCCGTTCATGTAAAACTTAAATATAAATAAACTTCCACTGGTCAATTCTTAACAATATGATTAACTTATAATTTTGATGCCAGAATTCTTTATTGTGAAATTTCAAAATATACACTTAACGGAATTAGTTGTTTATGAATCGACAAGCAGCCGTTAAAATTTCAAAATCGTTAAAAATAAATTCATGGTTGCTTTTAGGTATAATGGCCGATCCAAACTTCCTGAAAACTTTACAAGAAATGAACTGCGACCTAATAACCCAGAAACAACAGCAAGCTGTAAAAGCTCACATGAAAAAATCCAAAAAACTTGACGAAATGCAGACAATCAGTAAAGCTGGTTACGGACTTCTTAAATTCGTTGTAGCTGTATTGGGTTACTGTGAAGTCTACAAAGAAGTCAAACCCAAGAAGGAAAAAGTAGAACAATTGCAAAAAGAATTCAACGCAACAATGAAAGTATTGGAGAAACTCAACAAAGAAATCGAAGCATTAGAAGCCACTTTGAAGGAACTAAACGACAAATACGAAGTTGCTATGCTCAAAAAAGCGGAACTACAAGAAGAAACAGAAATTATGGAACGAAGATTTGATGCTGCAAATACTTTAATTACAGGTCTTTCTTCTGAAAGAGATCGATGGACAAAAGACTTAGAAAACCTTCATCTGGAACGAGAAAGACTAATTGGAAACTGTTTACTCTCTGCTGGTTTTCTAAGTTACACGGGAGCTTTCAATTTTGAGTTCCGTCGAAGTATGATCTTCGACGATTGGCAGCAGGATATAATAGAGAGAGAAATACCGTTAACTGAACCTTATAAATTGGACCAAAACTTGACAAGTGATGTAGAAATCAGTAAATGGAATTCTGAAGGTCTTCCTCCTGACGAATTATCTGTTCAGAATGGTATTCTAACAATCAGGGCTTCAAGATTTCCCATGTGTATTGATCCGCAAACTCAAGCTCTACATTGGATAAAGAAAAAAGAAGAAAAAGCAAATTTGAAGGTGGTTTCTTTCAGTGATTCTGATTTCTTGAAACATTTGGAAATGGCCATCAAATTTGGACAGCCTGTTTTGTTTCAAGATGTAGACGATTACATAGATCCAGTTATAGATAATATTTTAGAAAAAAATGTTAAAAGTACGTAGAGGGTTTTCGACCCAAATAAAATACTATTCATGTTTTCTTTTTCTAGCTGTTGCTGGTAGAGTATTCATATTTTTGGGAGACAAGGAAGTTGACTATGATCCAAATTTTAGAATGTATTTAACAACAAAGATATCCAATCCAAAATTTAATCCTCAAGTATATTCCAAAGCTATTGTTATAAATTATACTGTCACTCTAACTGTAAGTAATAGATAACTTGAAGTACGTTTTATGTGCAGTTTTTTTTTTTCGTTTAGGGGTTGGAAGACCAGTTACTCAGTGTCGTAGTGAGAAATGAAAGAGCAGATTTAGAAGAACAACGTGAAAATCTTATCGAAGAGACAAGTGTTAACAAAAATCTACTCCAAATGCTTGAAGATTCTCTACTACGAGAATTGTCTACTTCAACTGGTAATATGTTGGACAATACTGAACTTATTGCTACTTTAGAGAACACAAAGACCAAGGCGACGGAAGTAAGTACAGAAAACTTATGATAAACTTAAGAGACCTTTGCAAAGTTCTAGAGTTTTTTATTTCTTCTTCTTCATATGGATCCTTATTCTTTTGCCTTTTGTTACTGAATTCCTTAATTCATTTCTTCCAAGTTTTTCGTTTCTGTTATGTTTTTCAGATCTTTAAAGCTACGATCAGAACCACGTAATTAGTAATTCCAATTTCCACTTTCAATTTGCAATTTCCACTTCCAATTAGAAGCGTTCACAATTACTACTTAATTTGTGAATGGCGGTATACACTTTCTATGAGTGTTTTTCATTAAAAGTGGCCTTAATATTGACAACAGTTACTGAAACTAATCAGTATTTACAACAGTTTGTGAATGGGCCTTTAATATTTTTCCCTCTCCTCTTTCCATTTTTTGTTATTTTTTCTATCCGTAGTTTTCTTGGTTTTCTTCTTTTGTTTTTCTTAGTTCAATCACCTTTCTTCACTATGCCGTATTGTTTTAAGAACGAAGTGTAAAGAAGATAGGAGCAGTTTGATATTCACATTTCGTTCTTAAAAAAACAGATTACAGTTGCTTGGGACTCATTTCTTTCAAGCGTTCCGATATTTTTTTCCTTTTTCTATTTCTGTTCTTCTCTTTCTATGCAGCCTTTTTAGATTTACCTCTCTTTCTTCTTTTATTTTTCTGTTTCAATTGGTCTAATTTTTATAAGAACGATATCCTGGAAGATAGGAGCAGTTTGATCTTGTTTCAATAATAACCCATTATTATCCAATGAAAAAACAATATTAAACTGCACCTATCTTCCCAACATAATCGAATTCACATTTCTTTCCTCAGGATTCGTTTATCAATAGCATGGTAGCGATACAACGCTTTCTGTTTTCTTTTTGCAATGCCAGTATACCTATATTTTGTCATTTTCGTTTTACTGAAATTTTTCTTTTCTCAAGAAGAAACAAACTTTTTCCATAAGTTTCAATTGTTATAAAAACTAATCCAAACAGTTTCTTGTTTTTTAGCGTTTTTATTTTGTTGTAGGTAATATCTAAATTAGCCCTAGCAGCAGAAACTGCAATAAACATTGAAGTTCTGAGAGATGGATACCGATCTGTTGCCAAAAGAGGAGCAATTTTGTTTTTCGTTTTAGCTGACATGGCAGGCGTTAATGCTATGTATCAATATTCTCTAACATCTTACTTAGAAGTATTTGCTTATTCCTTACGAAAAGCTATGCCTGATGTTATGATTATGAGAAGATTGAGAAATATTATTAATACACTTACCAAGAATGTGTACGACTACGGATGTACAGGTGATTTCCTTTACACAAAACTATGAAGTTAAATACTGCGTTAGAAACAATTATTAAAGATTACTATAAATACTACGCTGCGATAAAATGTAAAACGATGTAAATGGTAGCCATAATCCACAAAGTAGTTCTTCTTATTCTTACTTATCAACATTATGTCGGAACTCGATCGAAACGGAAGTAATACGTGTGACTTCAACAGAGCGGAAAAAATAAATTTTGTTTATCTTTAAATAATATACAAAATTTAAAAAATATACAAGAAAAAAATAGTTACCAAATTTATATTGTTGTAGTTCACGCCATGATTATTTATTTGACTTTTAAATCCCTAACATTAGGTCAACAATACCCAGATATACTTTGGGTATATAATTGCTTACTATTATCGAGTAGACGGCTGTTGATCTGGTATACAGTGTGTGCAACAAAAGATGGAACATAGGACTTTAACATGGTATTTAAAAAATTGCGGATACTCTCTCTCCTGATAGATTTAGAGCAAAACTACAAGAGTACAAAGTTGTTCAAAATTATATTCTACATCAGATAAAAACATAATTGATGCAACAGCACGTCTACAGTACGAGATTTATTAAATGTACATTGTAATACTTTTGTTGCACATACTGTATATTCATGGTGAAAAAACTTACATGTTAAAAAGAATTACACGAAGAATCCATGAAGAATATATAACTGGATATTTTAATTTTCTCAATTCCAAGGGCCGTCCTAAAATATCTTTTATAATTAAGGGTTTTGTTGATTCAATATTAGGAATTTAAAAGTCAAAGAAATAAACTTAGCAATAACTTATATGCATTTAATTTATTTGAAGGAATATTCGAAAAGCACAAACTACTATTCTCGTTTCAAATAACTGTAAAACTACAACAAGACGAAGGGAAATTACTACAGCCCCAATTGGACTTTTTCATAAAAGGAAATGTTGCTTTGGAGAAATCTAAAAGAAAAAATCCAACCAAATGGCTTTCTGCTCCTGTGAGTTTGAAATACAATTCTATAATTCCCTTTTTTTTAACCCATAACGTTTTAGGGGTGGGAAGATATAATGAAACTGTCTCAAGACTTTGGTGAATCGTTTCAAATGCTTCCTGACCATATTTCAAATAACTTGGAAGAATGGCAAGCTGTACGATGAAACATTTGCCATTTTCCAAACATAAATTAATTTAATTTTCAGTGGTATGATCTGGATATGCCGGAATCAGTTACTTTCCCTTGCGGCTACTCTCACAAGCTTTCTCAATTCGAGTATCTCATGTTTATAAGATGTTTCAGAGTAGACAGAGTATACAGAGCAATAACAAACTACATCACAGAAATTATGGGAGAACAATATATTACTCCACCAGTTATCAGGTTTGTTTGCAGTTCTACAGTATATCCACAGATCGAGTTGCAAAGAAAGAAAACATTTTTATTTTTTAATTTACGTGAAAAATATATTGTTGATAAAAGTTTTTGCATTCCATAACGGCCAGTTCAGTTTTAACCTTTTCAAGTTTTCATTTAGTTTCCGAGAAAAATCGAAAATAGGTCGACATAGTTGAAATTTTTTTTAAATACAAAAAAACAAGTTCCCATTGTTATAGTACCTGGCATTATTTAATTTCAATGACTGTCAATTAGGAAAATCTGATGTAACCGTAGCGAATTTAAAGGAAAGGAGATGCTGTGACGTTTGTTTCTTGGAAGTCGACATATTTTCGATTTTTCTCTGAAACTAAAAGAAAATTTGAAAAGGTTAAAATTGAATTGGCCGTTTTGGAATATGCAAAAACTTTTAACAAGAATACATTTTTTTCGTAAAATAAAAATGTATTCCCTCTTAGCAACTCGATCCGTGGACATACTGTTTATTGAAATATGCAATGGATATAATTAATATTTTAGTTTGGAAGCAATATATGACCAAAGCACACCTAATACTCCAGTGGTGTTTACTCTGAGTCCAGGTTCAGACCCAACCAGCGATTTGATGAAACTTGGGGAAAGAATAGGAGGTGTGGTGTTTAGGCATCTGTCTTTAGGGCAAGGGCAAGAACCGGTAAGTTAAAAAAAAATTAATGGAGCTATGGAGCATTCTTGCAAGAATATTTCATCAAAAACTATTATGCCGTTTGGGTAATGAAAGAGTACCGATTCGGTAAGAGAGAAATAGTGGTTTTTCAATAACGTACGAAGTGAATAGTGCTCAAACAAAGAGAAACAAAGTAGTAATAAAAATGATAGCGGTATAGTAAAGAGTATATCTTAAAAACATTAACTCTGATAACAACAAAAACAAACAATAACGGTCTATAATAAATTCAAGAAGTAACGAACACGAAGGAAACAAAATAGTAGAAGTAGTTAAAACAGAATTATAAAATTTAATAATTGATGTATGTATGTAGGACGATCAGTAACTGTTTTGTCCCTATTATCTCTTCTATAGATTACCATAAATCCTAATTTCCCTGGGTGGTTTTTAAATTATACAGTTCCATAGGTTCAGTCTCACTAATCCAATATTTAATTATGATTGATATGAGTAGGCATAATCCATATTAACTAAAATTTGATTTTCTTCGATCGTAAGAAAAGTGATAAATTTTTGACTTCATTCCGAAAAATGCGTTATTCCAGTATGTTAAGATGTTTCTAGACAGTTGCAAGGGAATATATCCAAGCGAGTCGTAGCTGTTTCTTGTCAAGTTTACAAAACCTACTCTAATAATTTTGTAGGATTGGTTTTATCGGCTGGATGTTAATAAAAGAAGGTATTTTTTGGAGTTACAGTTATTTAGTAAAATTCACTAATACACCAACGTATGGACTTCAAATCAGTCTTGATTAGGATGAATTAATGGATTTTATTAAATGACTGCAATTCCAAAAAAGATCTTTTTTTTAAACAATTTTATGAATTTAGTCGTGTATAAATTAAATGTAAAGTAATTAATTTTTTGATCGGAGAAAAAATTGTATGTGTAATACACAATTGCCTAATGTTGTCCAGCAATACCTATATCACATTTCCTACTAATTACGCAATATACTATTATACGATTTATAAACGGTAGCAGTTTGGAATCGAAGACCTGGTATCTGTTTTCAAACTAAAGGAGGCTTCAGGAATCTTACACAAAATATGATTCACTTTTTTTGTGCAGCATTATACTTATACTTTGCATCTTTTCTCGCAAATTTATTTGATAACGCTCAAATAATACTATCAATATTTATCAAGTGACTGGAGAGAATAAATCGCAACCACAGTATTTATGAAATCGGCCTTCTTTCATTTCCTGAACAATATTTTACTATTCACATAAATGCAGTTACCAATTGTAGATAATATTAATAACATTTTTGATACTTTCAGACCGCCATATCACTTTTGGAAACAGCAACTGCTCGAGGAAATTGGCTTATGTTCCAAAATTGTCACTTATTGTTATATTTTGTCAAAACTTTGGAAAAACAGTTAGAAAAAATATCAAAACCACATCCAGATTTTCGATTATGGTTGACAACAGATCCTACTCCTAACTTTCCAATTGGCATTCTTCAACGATCTTTAAAAGGTTTTTCTTATACCATTCCAATTTTCTTTCACTTAAACATTGTTTTTAGTTGTAACTGAGCCTCCGAATGGACTGAAACTCAACCTTCGAAGCACCTACTTCAAAATTCGAAATCAAGTTCTGGACGCATGTGGTCATGTTGCTTACAAGCGTCTGATATACGTTCTAGCATTCTTCCATGCTGTGGTACAAGAACGAAGGAAATATGACAAGATTGGGTGGAATATTTGCTACGATTTTAATGAGTCAGACTTTAATGTGTGCACACAGATTTTGGAAACTTATTTGAACAAAGCTATAGCTGCTAAAGATACTCGAATACCATGGGGGAGTTTGAAGTATCTTATTGGAGAGGTAAGGCACTTACCGATAATTGCTTTTTTTAAGATTTATGGAACCTGGAAAAATAATATAATATTAATAAACAATTATGGCAGCTTTTATAATAATATATTTAAAGTATAATACTAAACATTAAAACTAACGAATGTCCATGAATTGAGCTCTCAACAAAACATTTTAACTAGTTTTATAACGTATGTCGCTCTGTGAAACGTGTAGAGAATTTTATGTCGCTCTGTGAAAAGTGTAGAGAAAATTTTATTTCTTGCCAATATACCAATTTTAGTTCAAGTTGTCAAATTATGAAATAATATGAAAATAGCAAACAACAAGACATAATTGCTATAATTTTTTTAAAAGAATATTATTAAGTAAGAAGTTTTAATATAATAATGAATTTTTCCAATATTTCATTCTATTATAATATCCATGTTATACTGTTGAAAACATTGTACATTTTCCTCTCTAGAGGGAGAAAAGTAATTTTCCTCACAATTTCGCTAGTAGAAAGTAGAGCTTTCTATGCATGTCGTAAAATAACTTTTTTATACAGTATTACATAACTTTTAAATAAAAATTATTCCAAATTTATAAAGTAGGTATATTTTCTAAAAACCACCACTAAACATGAAATGAAAAAAAATAGGAATGTTGTTTCGTTACTAAGAGTGAAATTTCGTTTTCATAAATGGCCAAAGATTTTTTTTAATTGTATTTATTGGTTTAAATTGTCAGTTTACATTTGTAGTGGGTTCTGAACGAAAGTATTTTATTTAGTTAACAGTTGGCGACGCGAGGATTTGAACCACAGATCTCACATTACAATCAGTTCGATTTAGAATGCGCTAACTAATTGAACTACTGCTACCCTTTTTTTAATAACTTTAGGTACAAATAACTTAATTTTATTTGATAGGTAATGTACGGTGGCAGAGTAATAGACGATTTCGACCGTCGAATTTGCAAAATCTACATGGACGAATACATGGGCGATTTCTTATTTGACACTTTCCAACCGTTCCATTTCTACCACGACGATGTGGTGGACTATGTCATACCACCAGACAGCGAGAAAGAAGAATACATTGCTGGAATCGACGAACTACCACTGGTAAACACTCCAGATGTGTTTGGTTTGCACCCCAATGCAGAAATTGGGTACTATACTCAGGCTGTGAAGGAAATGTGGACACATTTGATCGAACTACAACCCCAAACAGGTAATTCCATTTTTAATAAATATATCAACAGTTGCTGTAAGTTGTTGAAATTGAAGATGAGTAATTCTAATATATATGTAATTATATTTACAAGCTACCAAACCTAATTTGGAAGAAAAGGGTTTGTATACATATAACTTTTTTTTATCTTTGAAGAAATATTCTGTCTTTCTTTTTATTCACTAGGTATCTTGTAATTGATGCACAATTTTGTTGTAATATTAGTTTTCTATTTATTACTTCTATTTTTCTATTGCATTATTATAAATTAAATAAAACAAAAACGTTTTATACTCCACTTTTTAATTTCATTATCGAACATTCTTTATAATTTTAGTATTTTCATATTTTTTGTTTTTATCTGAAATTATATTAAGTGGAATGTCACACCAAAAGTGGGCCTAGAGAACGCACTTTTTCTAATGTCGCCTTACAGGCATATAAAAGTGGATACTCAATCAAGTTATATATAGAGATCAGTGGTAGGACACCTAATAATTTATCCAGATACATTTAAAAATTTAAGAAAACGTAGAAATATCAAAATTTCCATAAGACTTCTGTGGAATTTCCATGAAACTTCCAACACTTCCATGAAACCTCCAAAACTTCCATAAGAGTTGAATGGGTTGTACACCACACTTCCAAAGTTTTAATTGTAGTTCGGTCGCAGGCATAATGTTGTCAATTTTAATTTGTCTAGTTTTAAATTAGTTTAATTTAGTGGTCCGAAATGAATCAGATGCACTTTAGGCCAGAGCCACCCAGAAGTGGGTGTATCTGATTCGCAAAGTTTAGTTCAGCTCACTTCAGTTTTATTTTTTATGGGTAAAAATTGTAAATAAAGTTAGCAAAAGTAAAGTACTGAGTATGTGTGTGCTCCCGTCGTATCATGTTGTGTTTATGTGTTCTGTATATTTCCTGTTACATCATCATCAGTTAGCAATGAATTCCATCATCTTTTTTATCCCCCTTGTCTTCCAATGATCAAATTATTTTCTTATGTCCTCGTTTCTTCTTTCTTATAACTTTTTGTCTATCTATATAATTAGGCATTATAAATTATTTTCTGGAATGTCTGCATGATTATTTTACTGTACAACTGCCCATATCATTTATTTATTCTCATCTAACCAGGTGACACTGGCGGAGGAATCAGCCGAGACGAATTCATCGACACCGTAGCACAAGACATCCTGAACCGCATCCCCAACAACCACGACCTGCGGGAAGTCCGCAAGATATACCGCTTCGAGATGACTCCCGCCAAGATCGTCCTCTTGCAAGAACTGGAGCGGTTCAACAAGCTGCTGGACGTGATGAGAAGTTCCCTCACGTTGCTCAGGAGAGCGCTGGCTGGTGAGGTCGGCATGGATGCAGTGCTGGACAACGTGGCGTACTCGCTCTTCAACGGGCAGATTCCTTCCGCGTGGAGGAGACTTTGTCCCCAGACGTGTAAGACACTGGGAGGGTGGATGGAGCATTTTGAGAAGCGGCAAGAACAGTATTTCTCCTGGGTAAGTCAAATGTACAACAGTGTTTTCCAAACTTTCGACTCGTGCGTACTTGAGAATTTTTGCGATATTATAAAACTAAAAAAAAAACTGTACCAATATATTTTTATAATAATCAAGAGTGATCAATGAAACTGTTTAAGCATGGGAATCTCGAGCGAAGACAAATGTTGCCTTATATGGGAATATTTTTATACATGATTTTGTTTTTCCCAAAAAATGCATACATAACTAGATATAAACAAAAATGTAAATGTTTCAATTTTTGTTTTTTGCTTATAACTTATAAATATTTTAACTTGCACATTATTCAGGCACTTTTTAACGACGAATTCACTGTGCACTGCCGAAAATGTTTATTTCTCATATTGTTTTCGAGAAATTGATACCAAATTTCAATATTCATATGGATCTCAAAGTAAACTGTGAGACCGTTAAAAGTCTTTTATTTCTCTTTTCAACGATATAAAAAGCATATTAAAAATAAAATAAAAGTATTTTATATCGGAAGACTACGAAATATCGATAAATGTGTCAAAAAATACATAAATTAAACTAATGCAATTATTTTCATAAAAAAAATATGTAAAAGATATAAATTTTTATAAACAGATTTGCACAGTTTAGAAATTGACCAGTGTTCATTTTCCATGTCTACCTGTTTTCTATATTCGTGCTTAGTCGTCACGTTTCGGTAAACTTCGTGTTAGTACAAAGAAATTGTACTAGAGGGATGGGAACCACATATTCCTATTAAATGCATGACACCGTATATGAGGAAGAAAATGGACTACATAAAACTATACAGTTTAGTACAAAATTGGCCTAAGAATTCTTCATCTAAATCATGTAAATTTTTTTTTTATTGTAAAGTGCCATGGTTTATTATCAATTACATTACTTTCAACTATTAAACAAAGTTACAAACTATTATTGCTGCCCTGACAGTTAAAAATAGAGAGATTGTTTTTTAATTTGTTATAATTGGTACTTTAGAGCAAAAACATTTATAAAAAAAAGCTATAACTTCATAACTATATTTTTTCTTATATGACGGTCTAGAATAATTAATTACACAATTTTTTAGATTTAGAATTTAAATCTCTACAACTTTTTTTTCAAACGTTTTCCTAATACTGACCTTTCCTAAGTGCATTTTCACGCAGTGTGCATATTAAAGAAAACATTTCATTTCAATTTTTCTAACCTTTACAGACCTATCAAAGTGACCCAGTAACAATGTGGTTATCAGGATTGCATGTTCCTGAATCCTACATAACTGCTTTAGTCCAAATGGCATGCCATGACAACTTCTGGCCACTGGATAAATCCACCATTTACACTGCAGTCACTCAATATGCTGATTATTCTACCGTTTTCGATCGACCACAAACCGTAAGTTCCATTTATTCTAATTTACACAACAAAATGACTACTCAAACACTATAAATATAAAATAGTAATTTACGTTATAAGTCCGGTAAATGAATTTTTACGGTACGAATAAGATGTTTCCGGACGAGGCGACGAAGGAGCCGAGTCTGGAATTTCGAAATGAGTACCGTGAAAATTATTTAACGGACGTATGACGTACAATATTTTATTTCATATCTGTGTTGCATTGTTGGATGAAATTTTGCTTACCTTTAATATTTTGCTTCAAAAACAATCAGATCGTTCGGGTTATAATAAAAATAAAATAGTCATGATAGCATAGCAATCAATTTTGTTTTTTTTTGACATTTCTAACAACGTTTTGCAACGTTTTCAAAAATGAATGCGATACTTCTCTTAAAAAAAATAATTAAATATAATTATTTCTTTAAATATTACTAATTAATTTCGTTTTTTTATTTGTATTCTTGTTTGAAAGATTACAAATTATTATAAATTTGTTTAATTAGAAACGAATATTATGACAAAATGTTCTAGTCGTAGCTTAGCAACGATACAGTACCGTAAAGTATAATAGTACCGTAAAGTCCCATTTACCGGACTGAAATCACAATTGTAAAAACGAAAATGCGACACAATATGAAATAAAAAAATGTTTGACATTCAAGTTAAAAACAATTTCATAACGTATCACCGTTGATTAGCTGCCATATTACCAACTGTGTAATAAAAAATGTATATTACCAACTGTAAAATGAAAAATGTTTCTAGGGTTGTTTCGTGCACGGTTTATATCTCGAAGGTGCAAGATGGTGTCTAGAAGAAAAATGTTTAAAACGATCTCACCCAAAAATATTAATCGAAGAATTACCAGTTCTGAGTGTAATCCCCATAGAAGCACACAGATTAAAATTGCAAAACACTTTCCGAACACCCGTGTACATAACTTCTTTAAGAAGAAATGCGATGGGACAAGGTCTAGTTTTCGAAGCAGATTTGGGAACTGAAGAACATTTAAGTCACTGGGTGTTACAAGGAGTTTGTCTTGTAATGAATACAGATTAAGATATAAGTTGAATTTATTTGTACGTTAATTGAGGAATACAAAAATTGTAAAAGGAACTGTCAATAAAGTCTGATAGTTTTTGCCACTTAACCCAAGAACTATTTTGTAATTGTTCATTTGAATTGGCTGTCCCAACGAAATGAGGATCCTAGAAAGTTTATAACAATATAATAAAATATAAATAATGTTTTCTATCTTTATATGTATACCGAATAAATAAAAATGATTGTAAATATATCGTAGATTGGCAACTCTGAATACTCCTGATTAACAAAACTTTTTTTTTTATTATTTTACATATTACAACAAAACGTTAAATTTACTTAACATGCAAGGAGGTTAGTCTTTTCATGACGAATTTGAACATTGTTTGGCAAAAAATCATGAATGAGTTATAAATATAACACATACTTTCCAAAAAGATTTGGCAACATTGTATTTTACCATTGCCTAGACAGAGAAATTGAATTTCTCTGCCGATTTATATTATGTTCCGTAACGCAACCGGTCCGACCAGGTTTGTGGTTTACTGTTCCGTAAGTCCTGAAATTCATTTACCGGTTTCTATTCGGAACGCAGTTCCTGAAAAAGGTTGGTAAAAAGTCGGACCACAGCGACCACGAAATATTCCTGGTTTTCCTGGTTTATTTATAACAAAAGAACAGTTTGACATTTAACGTCATTAAATATTGTGTTATTGTATGCACCGCAAGTGATAAATAACTATTATGGATGTAAGTATAAATCCAGTCCACTGTCATATTCTACGTTATCGTCTAGATTCATTTTTTACAATGTCAATTTTAAAATGTTATAATAACTTATGTCAAATGTCATAATGACTGATGTCAAACTGTCCCGAAATAGGTAAATATATTCAGGAACCCTGGTTCAACCAGGATCATGATCCTGGTTTTTTTTGGTTGAGTTACGGAACATACTATAAATTACTGATCGATTTCAGAAAAAAATAACTTTGGTAATTACAATTTGTTATTTCATTTAATGCATTTGACATTGTGAATCAGGTTTGCCAACATGAAATAATGCCAACCTAACTAAAAATTACAACTTACAACAATAAGCAAATATGTATTGTTTTCTCCTTTAAAAACTCCCATAATTCCTTTTGAAGAACAATCTTTATCACCTCCCATCATTATAGGAGAACCTTTTTCTTTAAAATGTTGAATTAACTGTTCTACATAGTTTGGTAAATCTTGTCCACTTTTAACATGTATTATTTTACTTGGAATATCGTATAATTTGTCTATTACAAGACATATCTACATTTGAAGCATTACATTACAAATCTTAGTTAAATTTCTTTATTCAAATTCTATTTATACCTCAAAACTTCCTATCCAATCTCTAGAATTTAAAAAACCAGAAGGTTTGTCTTCCATTTCAACTAAAATTTTCTGTATTTCTGGAATGCTAGGTGTTTTGATATCGCTTTGAACAGTAATTCTAATCCAAGAGCAAATAGTTTGTAATGTTCTGTATCCACAGCCCCATCCCTTATAAATATAATAAATAAAATAAAATGTATTATTTCATTACATGAACAACCTCTTCAGTTACTATACCATGTCCTTAAAGTTATCACAGCCATAATGATAATACTTATATGTCCCTTTAACTAAATATGATGTACCATTTTGCTCTGGATTAGATAAATTTTTATGGACGTCATTTAATAAAGAATTTTCTATAGACATTTTGTAGCGATATGTTTTTTTTTAAGGTTATATTATTTAATTACATGTTTTGACGTGTTTTATTATGGCTGAGTACAAATTACAAACAGTAGTATACCAATGAAAACTTATTTTAAAAAAATTAACATAAAAATGTGTTAAATATAAAATCAAATTAATAAATGTGGTATGATAATATATAATAGTATTTTGGTACAGAAAATTGTAAGATACCCAAAATAAATATTACTCAAAACACAAATGACAAAAGCTTAATATAAAAGCATTCTAAGATAAATTTAAATATAATATTGTGCAATATTGCATCACAATTATATATATTTAAATCATATTTATTGCGCAAAACTACTACTAAATTCTATTTAAGAACGCAGCCATTTTCCACGCAATATTTTGTCTTTTAAATTTACTGATAGATGTCTCTTGCGTCGCAGTTTTCATTTGTTTTCGTAGTTCGTTGTTTTATGCTGTATTAATAGATGTCTATAGCAGTTGTTTTCTACAATTTCAAGATATATGAAATTTTATGACCTACCATATTTTAAAAATAATTGCCATGTTTCTTTTTTCCGTTTCAATTTAAATACCTTTGTTATCTACTTGTAGTTATAGGCACAACAAGATAAAATTGTTTATTTTGAAATCTTATTGTTATCAAACAAATTTTGTTTTGCGTTATATTGACGGTTAGGATAATATTCTAGAAGGAATATAAAATTGTAATGTTTTATGACATAAGTACTAGATATTAGTGTCTAGTTAAAAGTATTGCTTAATTTTAACCATTTAATTTTCTTAAAAAGTTGCTGTAAAAAATTTGAATGTTTTGCGGTTAGAAAATAGCGGTTTAAAACAAACGACTGCCGTTTGCAAAGTAACCTTGAGCGACGTCATTTCCGATGTTCACATTCCTTTAGTTTTTTCCATCAAGATTTAATCTGTTAGTTTTGTAACTAAAAAGTTTTATTTTCTTACACCTACACATCGAAATTTATATTTTAACAAACAACTATCATTAAATATTTTCATTACGATTTTGTTTTTATCCTAGTACTTTTTGTTATGTTTTTTAATAGTCATCCAATAAACTTTATTATTTTAATAACATAATAACTTTATTTACAAATTAAAAATAAAATAATAAACTTTGTAACAAAAACTATTGCGACTAGTAATTTTTTGTGCATAAACGTGTAAGTCTATGTTTTTTTTTAATTAATAATTTATTTATATTAAACTATAAATATTTGTATTACAATCTCTGTGAGACAAAATTTGCATAAATAAATAAATTAAACTAGTTTGACACAACCCAAATCTGTCTGCCGCTTTATAAACAGTTGTGATCTAGTAGGCGATGACTGATGTTCAATTTTCATGCATAGGTTTCTAGATTATAATATAAATGTAGTTTTTTAAAAATAAATTAATCATTGTCTTTTATTTTCTGTATTTTCGATTGAAATAACTAAGTATATTACACCTTTTTGCTTATTACGCGATATTATTTTCATTAAATATTATTTAATTATTTCCTGTTTTTTAAGAATATTATATATTTGTTTTATAAATAGAAGTTGTATTTATTTTATTTACGCAGTGAGTAATATTATAAAATAATCATATGATCTTATAGGATTCGAATCCAGGACCATTGTATAAAGAAATAACCAGAAAATAAAATTTATAAATAATTTTAAATTAAAGTTGTAACTAAGTTTATTGCAACGCAAATTGTTATTGCTAGATATAAATTATGCTTGTATATTGTATGTGCAATTCAAAATGTTTTTTGTTTACATAACATTATATTTTTAATAGCAAACAAAAAATGTTAAATAAAAAACGATGATGTTTTCAATTGTTTCTTATTGTTATAAACAAATTTAATATACATTTACATGTGTTTAGTTGATTCTTGTTCCACCCTCTTCATGTTCTTTTTTTGTAAGTCTGTATGCTTCATCATATAAGAAAAAATAGTAGGTATTCCATTTTAAATTAAAATTATATAATGCAATCATAAACTTTGATATGCTAAAGTAATTAAAGTTGTTCTAATACAGATTGTATCAACTGCAGCAAGTTAATATCAATTTAATTTTTTTGTTAGTATCATATCGTTTAATTTGATTTATCCGCAAATTTTTTCTTATGCTAAAAAAATATCAGTTCAGTATGTATTAAAATAACACATAATGTGAGATCCGGATATTTTTTAAGGTAGTACTGGTTAAAAAACATTAATAAAAATAATTAATAATTTCATAGACATTTTACTTCAGGGAAAATTTTAAGATGTAGATATACCCGCGCGGGTATTATGAGTTGCTAGGACAATATTGTCAACGAACTTGTAGGCACTAGAATAAAATACAGAAACCATAGAAACGAAGCATTCGCATTTATATGTATATTGTGAATATTTTTATGTCCATGGTTACGACTTGATATTTAATTGACAGCAATTTTTTGCTTGTCTCATTTAAAATTAAACATAGGGAATAAATTTGACAGAAGTATTAAATTTTAATATTGTATGAAATTATAAAATAAAGAACTAATAGACCAACTAACAAACTAGTATAATAACGAACAATGGGGTAGGTGACCAAGGTAGAATTTTAATGAAAAAACTATTGAATTATAGAAAGTATATTTATTTATTAACGTTGACATTAAAAAAGTTAAATATTTATCAGCAATTGTTTAGTAATTTGCGTTAAATAGAAACAGCGTCCTTTGCTATGACGTTCACTAAGTTAGCACTATCTCACTCACACCACCTATTTCCGTCTGTCTACCTTCGCCGCTCTCATGAACTTCGTTGACGTCATAATCCCCTCCCAAGTACTATATTATTTATTTACTTCAAAACAACATATAATTAACAATTTTAAAAAAATACGGGTATATTATTTTTGTACAAGCTATCACATATACCAAATTTAGAAATTGGTCACCTACCCCATTATACAATAATTACAATAAATTTTCAAAAATCCATCAACTGCTAAGCAATGACTCAATCTGATATAAAACTTTTGAATTACATAGGATGATAATTGGGAAACAGTAATATTTTGAGAAATATTCTAAATTTTGAAGATTTCCCCCAGTACAAACTCTGATTTTAAAGGTCAGTAATAAAAAGAATCTAGATATGTATGTAAAATTGAGTAATGTAGTAGATCATTCTACTATTCTACCATTTTCTCTAAATTAATGATACTTAAAATCTTGGCGTAAGCCTGTCAAAGAATTTTATAACCCTAAATGCAAATATCAAAATCGTTCCCTATGTTTCATTTTCAATAAGACAAGCAAATATACATTGCTGTCAATCAAATATTAAGTCGTAAATATGGATATGATAAATCCCATATTTTACGTTAAAAAATACTCACGGTAGAACACTTCGCAGGTTTTATTAAATATTTCTGATCTATTAACTAAATTATTAGGAAACAGAGTTGGAAAAATAAGGATTTTCTTCATAAAACTCTAAAGCCATTGATTTTTTTAAATAAAACATAAAATCGTATTTTTTGCAATAAAAGAAAATTATTATCGGAAATCATTTTAAAGCGTAGAATTTTTTATGTAAATCAATGTTTTTTTTTTAAATCACTTGATTTAAATTCAGACAGCCCTGTTCATTACCATGTCAAATAATCATATTTTTCGGGCACTTTAAGTTGAAGTAGAGAGTTAATAATTTTTATTGAATGAAAATGTTTATTAATTTAATATTAATATTCTGTTAGATTTGAATGTGTAAAACTGCATTTAATTACAAAAGCCATCATCAGCATTTAAAAGTAATTTTATGATAGAGTGTGACACATATTCCCTAGGGCGCAGGTAGCCGAATACTTAACTACAGGTGAGTCATAAGCACGCAGCAACCTGTGCGTTACGGAAAGGAATTTCTTGCATTTATTTCTCGATGAGTCACCCATATCCGCTTTTCTTTATTTGTTCCATTTTTCCAGGAACTTGGATCGTAGTTTCATCGCATCACACCCACTCGATTCGTACTTGTTTTCGTCTCGGATGGCCCTGAGACTAGACGGGGGTAGCATGAATGGAGACTTCCAAGAACATTTTGTTTTTGATTACCCGATGTTTGGGCACCGGCCAAGTTTGTTTAGGGAGTAGTGTTTTGTTTGAAGATTGGTTTTTATTTGACATTTTCCAAAGATGAATTAATAAAAGTGTAGTTTTTAGTATAAAACAGTTATAGTGACATACATACTTCACTTAGTTTAAAGAGAAGGGAACAGAATTGATATTTTTGAGTAAAAAGAATGATAATTGTGATCAACTTGAAAACTATGTCTTAAAATCTGTAGTATACTTCGAACTAGTTGTAAATAAGAAAAAAATATCAGTATTATTAACAAAAAATCAGATTGTTTTGGTATAAATCGTATTTTTTTTATTTAAATCACATTTTTTTATTTTTTCAAATAGGTATACCTAGCATATTTTCAAAAAAATATATTACAAAGGATAAGTAAAAATTTAAATATGCAATAAAAACTACAGTAAAATTGGTTTATATCGATACCATTTATAGCGAAAAACTGGTTATAACGTAGAAATTGTAACCATTTATTCTATGGCCTATAATAATGTTAGTGCTTAAAAGTCCTTATTAATCAATATTATTGTTTGTAGTTGTTTATTCATAATATTATTTTTTTTATTATCTTTTTATAATTTCTTATTCGTTTATTAAACTTAGTTATATAAATATTAGTGTTTCTATTATTTTATTCACAACCACTATTGTAATATGTCAATTCCTAACCTGTCAAAGGTTGGAAACGTATGTCATTTTTAACTGCAATGACAATCTCACGGGTGGGAAATACTTTATAATCCCTTGGGGGGGAAGTGTTTACTATGGTTGCCTGGTAATACTGTCATAAATCTCTAAAAGTAAGGTGATCAGTGCTATCAAACATATTAAAATAAATTTAAACATTTGTTTTCATAGACTACTACCGTACATTAATTTAGTTTATTGGAAAAAGGCGATATACGAGTAGAAGTTAATTTGGATAATTGTGAATAAAATAGTATACATAGTTCGGTGGGAGTTTCATTACAGCCTTGCGCTATATCTGAGCCTCGAGGCTTCGCCTCTCGGTCATATAATAAGCCCTCGGCTGTAATGAAACATTTCCCACCTCACATGTAATATACTATTTTACACTTCACCTAAATAAATAGACGTTACAATAACGTTAGCTTATATGGTATATTATTTTGAAGTAATAACATAGAATTTTTTTGCACTAATTTGTAATATTTGTTAAATTTACTTTGAGATATATTACAGTAAAATCCGATTATAAGGACATCGAAGAGATCCCAAAAATTTCATCGCTATAGTGTATAACCGATAAAAGTAAAAAAAAATACAGTACCGTATGTATGTGGGCTTTCAAACAAGTGGTCACAATTTCGATGTTTAAGCAGTATCGTTATAAACGTATTTTATTATACTTTTTTATTGGTTTCTTAAATTTTTGCTTATTCTTTACAATACTTTTTTTTTATCATAAGAAATGCCATTTTGTAAAACACGTTTTTGAAATTATAGTATACGTTAAAAAAAATCAAAAAATCAGATTTAAATAAAAAAAAATCCGATTTAAATCACAAGCTTTTTCCTCCAATTTTCGTAAATATTAAATAACATAATTGCAGAAAAAGTGATTTGAATCACTGATTGAATCAAGTGATTTAAATAAATGCAACTCTGTTTATTTAATAAACGATAAATTTAGAGCAATGTTATAAATTTAAAAATTTCGTTTTGTAGCTGTTTGTTTATAAATAAAATTAAAACATATTAACACAATAACATCAATATTATTAGCAATTTTGTTATTATTACAAATAAAGTAACAATATTTTAAATTCAATAATGAAACAATTTTATTGGCTCACAGCAAAACATAACCCATATCTTCAAGTGACATTCAAACATCAGTAAGCACAACCTCACGAGGTCAGGCAGCATGCGCTCAGTTGATTGGTGACAAAAAGAACGGTCACAATAAGTGAATTAGGTTATGTGATGTGATAATATGTGTAAAAGAATGCACTTATTATATACAAGATATACATCGATTTATGTAACTCTTTGATCTTTGAAGTCTAATGCCGAGTAAACAACTAAACTAAGAAATTAAATTAGAAAACTAAATTTAAAATATTGAAATAATAGTTTTTAATGTACATGTTTATGCATTTAAACTAAGAAATTAAATTTAATAAAGGAACTAAGTTGGCTATTTTCAATTATTTGGTTTAATTACATATTTGACACATGCACCCTGCACAAAGGCCGTATTTATTTGGGACTTTTTAAGTAACCTAATAGGTTAATTCTGTTTACTTGGTACGTTTGAAGTAACCCAGAACTGATCCTGAACTGATCCAACCTTAGATGAGGTATAACAGAGAGATATGCCACACACCAGTATAGCTACGTACTACTGAGCAAGCAAAAGATGTATGGTCGAAAATCGCCTAACAGTCAGCTGCGTGAGAACAATCTGCCAGCTGAGTAGTGCACACTTACAGTTAGACGAACGAAATATTGGTCATAGTGTTTAGGACGTATCCTCATTATTTGTTTGATTGAGTTTTCCATATAACTACTCTACTGGTCCACTGGTCTCAAACAGCTGGCTGCAAGCGATTTTAAACCTTAGATCTTTCGACAATATATTTGGGCAATGCCATATCTCTATGTTATACCTCATCTAAGGATCCAACTCACCCAGCTATTTTGCTGGGTTAGTGAGTTGAACCTATTTTCTATCTTTGTTTACATTGATTTCTTTTTCTATTTCTGTCAGAAGTTATATCTTTTATAGGTCAAAATGAAAAACTTAAATAAGTAAACTTTAACAAATAACTTAAATCAACCGTGAAATTTGATTGATAATTTGGTACCAACACAGGTATATGTTTAGGATCAGTTGAGGGTTGGATTCAAATTTTCGAAATAAATACAGCCAAAGTCACTTTTACATTTTGAAATGAAATTTATATGAATTCGAAATGAACTGTGCGCGCTATATCCGGTATCCGGTGGCATATTAGTTAGAATATGATAAAACGGAATACGCACATGGCGTACAGATGATGTTTCAAGGCCGCCTAGACAAACCATCGACGTGATAACATTTTAAATACTTTAATCGTTAATTTTAACGAGCGAATGCTCACTCAAATTATTTTTATGATGAAAGATTCGCACATAAATTTTAATGTGGTATTGAAAAGTTAATGGGGTTAAAGGTTAATATTTTGAGTTATTATTGCAGGGTTTTATTGGTTTTTCTTATTGGAGAATAAGAAAGTAAAATATGTAATATATTTCCTTCAGATAACAGCCATGACAGTTCGGAACAGGCCATCATAAGTTGCTGCTTTTTTCGCAATGTTTAATGAATGTTTATAGTTACTAAGGTCATGTGCACTCATCTGAGATTGACACGATGGAATAAAATACACATTTCCATGCTTCCGCGGGATTCGAACCCTTGGTAATGGGGTCTTAAACCATTATTTATTATTTATTTATTTTTAAAGAACAGAGTGAAATAAGTATATTAGTGAAAACGCGACAGAAATATCTTTCGTGGTAAGCGAGATATCAATTTTAAAAGTGAAAATTTTGGCCTGTCACGTTTTATGTCTTCGTTAGTGATGAACAAACTGTTAATTGAACAGGGTATTGGTTATTTCCATATTCATATAGCTAACATATGTTTATATATAAATTTATATGTATATGAATGACAAAAATATTATTAGGCATAGGGTGAGTCATCCAAATATCCGTCTTCGATATCTCCGTTGTCGTTAGAAATACAGCATAAATTCATTAACAGAATTTGTTCGTCTACTCAAGAAGCATTACGGCTCGACGAGAATTGTTTGGATTTTTTTAAATGGAACACCGTATGTATTTTTATATTGTTTCAATTGCATTTTATTCTCCTATACGGGCTTATGAATTTTGTTTTCAATTTTATTCCGTTTATTTTCTAAAAAATACCAAATACACACGTTGCTTTATAAAGACCTACTCAAGTTATTTTAATAGAAAAATTATGAAATTTTACTTTATACAACTGTAACTATACTCTATGTTCTCACATATTTTTTTTAAATGTAATTATACAGAATGTTCAATAAAGCGAATCAAATTTACTCAATTTCAAATGACTATAACTCGTCATTTTCAAATGGAACATCCTCATAAATCCAAGAAGGTTTACATATTATTGTTAATAAATCTTTTTCATAAAAATGACCTATGTAGTAGTACACTTTACTCATCAGCAGTGCATGGCCATCTATTATTCCTAGCTCACTTTTATTATTGTTTTTGTAAAACTGGCGTTTGGCCTCATAAGATTATAATGTAAAATCAGGCTTCATAAAAGCGATTTTATTATAAAAGTGAGCTCAGAATATGGGCCTATGTCTTTGAGTAAATCACATTCTATGAACATCAGCGATGAACTGTTCAATCTTTCTTGCAGCATTGTACTTCTTATTTCTTTTTTTATTCTTTTTAAATTGGAAAAGGAGCGTTCCCACTGCTTAAAGAGACATTTGGAAACGTGTTTCAGTTTTGTTTTCTTTCAAAGCACGATATATTCCATGAAAAACTGTTATTATTACTTATCATTTGATTTTTGGAAAATAAATATGTTTATCGGTTATCGGTTGGTGATCTTGCAGGAAATAGGGGGCCCCGTAGATCGCGGGGCCCAAAGTGGCCAATGGTAAAGAGGGACCTACAGCTGTACTTAGGAGACGACGTCCGATATTTACGGTAAACATTAGTATACAGGGTGTTTGGCGAAAGGCCGGCACCTAAAATATTTCGTTTATTTTGAGAGATACAAGAAAATGTTAAGGAACAAAGCTAAACTAGACAAAGGGATTCATAAAATGATCCTAGTACAAATTTTGTGTCACTTCCGGTTTTAGCGGAAATGGCTCCAACTTTAATTCTAGCATAGGGAATCGGTATTTTTATATTTTTTTACGGAATGTACATAAAATTTTGAAATGGTTGCAGTAAAACAATGATATTTTTGTATCATTATAAAGCTAATTTTATGTACATTTCGAAAAAAAATATAAAAATACCGATTCCCTATGCTAGAATTAAAGTTGGACACATTTCCGCTAAAACCGGAAGTGACACAAAATTGTTTCTACGGCCATTTTATGAGTCCCTTTGTCTAGTTTAACTTTGCTCCTTAACATTTTCTTGTATCTTTCAAAATGAACGAAATATTCTGGGTGCCGGCCTTCCGCCAAACACCCTGTATAGACAGCATACTCGTAGAAATTTGCGACGTAATAGATTAACTCTAACAGTAAGTGTAATAGGGTACTTGTAATATTTACATTTGATTAATATTTACGATTTATCTATGAATGTGTAAAACAACTAGTAAACACGAAATCCAATAATTATGTCACTATTTTCGTGTATAGATTGTGGTAAAATTTCCATAAGCAGTAAATGAAAATTCTTAATTTATGAATCATGTATGTTTGTATTACAAAGCGTAACGTTAAATATAACACAATCTTATCACCGCGTTTATATTTCAGTGGTTTCCATTTATGGCAACTGTTATAATAATACTCAGATTGTGACGTTCGTACTTATCGCACGACGAGGATTTAAAAACATAAAAATCGGGAAGATTAGATACACTTATCAGTATCAGTATACTTTTCTTTTTATTGTATCTTCCAATTTAATTAAACTCAAGATTAGTATTGTGTTTTTTTATTACTTGATAATTGTCACGTCTTTGTTCCAATCTTTACTTTACACGGATTTTGAGCTTGATAATAAATGATAATAATATATAATTTGTTATCATTTTTTGGAATGGCGTTTCTAGAAGGATCTATGTGTACTTACAAAAATTTTGAATTTTATTACTTCAAAAGCAAAGGGTTCCCATTTGACCGGTTTTTTAAAGATTTAAAAAAATGTTCTCGAATGCAATATGTTGTTCGCAGTCTAGTACCACAGAAAAAAATAGTGGTCCGCAAAATGTTTAAATAATTATTTTTCATATCAAGTGTGGCAACGCTGTTTTCCTGGACAAGTTTTTTGTGGCGCAAGCTTCGAATTCTGCAATAGAACGAATCCGGGAAAAAGAGGTTTATATAATATTTTTTGCACAAAAATCATAAAATAAATAATTAGTCTTATTTTTGTGCAATCATTTTTATTTATTGCATACTCACACCGTTTGTAATTTGTAGTTGTAGCTATTACCTTGTGTAATTCCAGCATTCGACTTCGTCTCGTGCCGAAACTTTCGCACCTCGTGAAAAATAGGAGAGTTTCTGCACTTGTTACACAATATAATATTAATCGCTTTTAAACTTACATAGAAAGAAATATAGTTTTCATTTATTTCGGACATATTTCTCTCGAAATATATTCTGACATTGTCAATGTCAATTTTTAGCAAATGTTTCCTACAAAAATCAAACGCCAAAAGTTAATTGACCTTTAAAAAGATCGATTGGATCAAAAAATGGAGGTGCAAAACTAAATGTTGTAGTAACTACATAAATAAAATTTCAATATTCTCCAGATAATCGTTTTTGAGTTACGGGAAAAATTTAAAGAAACACTCAAGCAAAGTATCCTTTTGGCACTGCCGTTTGATGCAGTGAATAAGAGAGATGTACAACTAGATGTTATAGCAGTCCCATATACAAAAGATGAAAATTTTACGGCTAATCATTTTTGAGTTATGCGAAATATGTACGTACATACATACAGACATCACGAAGAAATTAGTGAATTCAGGGAAGGTCAAAATTAATATTACCGTTGGAACCAGAAAACTGATTTTTTTCGCCATTACAATACTTCCTTTACTTTGTACAAGGTAGTAAAAACATGAAAAACACGATTACTGGATCAAATTGAATAATAATAGTACTTCATTTATTTTTTAAAGCATAGCCCACCAATAGGTTCTACGGGCAAAATTACGTACGGGTACCACTTTTCAGATCTTTTTTCCAACGGATACAATTTTTAGAAAATAAAAAAATCCAAGATTCATTGCCTTTTTCTCGATTTTTAACGAATTTCGTTTTTTCGCCGAGGTCATATATATCGATTCATTAGAAAACTATGCTTGGAAAATATCTTTTTTTGAGTCTCACTTTGAACGGAAATATCTCGAGAATAGTAAGAGATTACATAAGCCCAGAAAATAAAAAAAAATGTAGTTTAATAATAATACATTTTTTTTACATGTATTTCATTTTGTAACTTAAAAAGATATTAAAATATTAGAAGGATATAGATACACAATAATTGAAAATTCAATATGAATTTGATTAATACGGCCTATTTCTTTCTCTTTAAGTGATGCCTTCAATTTGGAATAAATTATAATCACTGACCACTAAGCTTTCCAACCCTCCTTAAAAGGTAGTAAACCCTACATAAGTCATCAGTCTCAAATATTTAAAATTCAATATGAATTTGTTTAACACGGATTATTTCTTTCCATTTAAGTGATGCCTTCAAATTGGAATTATTTATGATCCCTGACCCTTAAGTTTCCCAACCCTACTTAAAAGGTTGTAAACTCTACATAAATCAGTTTCAAATTTTGAAAATTCAATATGAATTTGTTTAACACGGACTATTTCTTTCCCTTTAAGCGATGCCTTCAAGTTGCAGGAATTTATAATCGCTGACCATTAAGCTTCCCAACCCCCCTTAAAAAGTTGTAAACCCTGCTTACGTCAGTTTCAAATATATCTTCATACAACTATATATAATTTGTCTACATGCAGCTTTATAGTTTAAATGTGAAATCTAAAATACGTCATCATATTTACGAGTTGTTTTATGGTTCAAAAAATATCCGGCCATAAAAGTTTAAGTAGTTTTGGCAGTGGAATCAGTGCATTCGGCATTCCTGCAGCAAACTTTATATGCATATTTCCCACAGAATGCATTGTTGCATGCAAGTATGACTCATTGTTTTACGACATGTCAAGCGGCAACAACACGTGTGCACAACTGTTTTGGAATTTCTGACACCTGAGCGTAGTGCGCTGCGATTGTTTTAGCGACTGCATTCTCGGAAGAGGATGTTTTCCTTAAGATTTTTAAAATAATCTTAGATATAGATGCTCCATTTTGCAATGATAAAAATAAAAGAGTGAATCACAAGATAAAAATAAAGTAAGATAAGCAAAGTCCGGGATATATTTAACTGTAAGTGGTCGACATCTCACGGACACTGAAAAGGAAGAAGATAATAAATACAAGTGATGAGGATGTGTAAAACAAATAATTACTTTTACACAATATTTTAAATTGCAAATATTAATATTATAAACATAATAATTAGTTAAAAAAAAGAATTAATATAAGAATCAAGAAAATCGAATTATTCCAAATATAACTGAAGAATTCCAGCGGCGTAGAAATTAAACTTTAAACTTGTCCATCACATTACAAAAGATATCATTTTTCTGACGTTTCAAGAAACAATATTATATTGTGTTATTAAGAAAGTGATACTTTGTGTGGCGAGCATGGAAGTTTGCACGACGAGCGAAGCGAGTCGGACAATTGCATGCGAGGCACACAAAGACACTTTTACTCTGAATAACACATGCTATTTTATCTTCAAATGTAGAAATTTTAAAAAATAAATTACTTGACTTGACGTTTAACATGTAGGTTACTTGTCAGTTATTCATAATTTTTAGTAACTTTATTCTTAGGTTATCTAGTTTTTATAGTGACATTTAGTTACTTCTTATTGGCTGATTCTACATACGGCGGCTAGAATAATAGTTATTTTTTATACAAGACGATAAAATAATATTTTATCGACAAGCGAAAAGTGTTAATTCACGAGCGATATAATCGCGAGTGAATTATTTTTCGCGAGTCGATAATTTAATTTTATCCTCGTGTATAAAATTCTATTTTTTTCTATAGCAGGTTTTGAAGAGAAAAGAATTAGAAAATTAAATTATTATTAAAGAACAATTTTAAAATGTCAGTAGTGTGCGTTGTTATGGAAATGTACTTCTAATAAACAAAAGTTAAAGTACTTTATCTACCCTTGCTGTTAAAGTGTTACTTTATCTACCCTTGCGGTTAAAGTGCTACTTTATCCACTATTTTGAGTTGATAAAATTGCACTTTAACATCTGCTATAGAAAAAAAAATTATATTACGGCGGAGTTGAAATTAAACTTCAACCTTGTCAATCACGTGGTTTAGGACCCTATTGAACGAAGTATAAGATTTAGGATTCAAATTCCAGCTTTACCAATCTTTATGCAAATAAAAATATCTTGTCTGAGTAGTTTGGGATCCACTATAAGCTGTAGATTCCATGCAGAAAAGAAGAAAATATATGTCATTTAAGGAAAAAAATCAAATTATTTTTTTCAGACTAAGTATATTTATTAGTATAAATATGTACTAGGTGATACCTCGCATACCTGAACATAGGGATTTAACATGTAAAATCATATTTTCGTGATTTCCTGCTTCCCTAATTATTTTATCTCTCAATCCCTTATCTAAACACAAATTTTTAATTTTCGTGACCAAAATGTCAACGTTTAGATGCCGAAGGCAGAATCAAAGTTCACAGAAGAAATTCTGTCGACAAACAAGATGGACACCTGTTACAAGTAACAAAAAGAGCAGCTAACAATAAAAGCCCTTTCTGGACCATATCCCTATCAGAATCTCTTAGGGGAATGGGGTAGGTGACCAAGATAGAATTTTAATGAAAAAACTATTGAATTATAGAAAGTACATTTATTTATGAAAGTTGAGATTAAAAAAGTTAAATATTTATCAGAAATTGTTTAGTAATTTGCGTTAAATAGAAACAGAGTCCATTACTATGACGTTTACTAAGTTCGCACGCTGATTGGTTAAAATTTGAAGGTGTGGCAATAAACCACGCGGTCTTTGCTTTCATACACTGGCACCACACTCACACCACCTATTTCCGTCTCTGTCTACCATCGCTCCTCTCATGAACTTAATTGACGTCATAATCCCCTCCCAAGTACTATATTATTTATTTACTTCAAAACAACTTATAATTAACAATTTTAAAAAAATACGGGTATATTATTTTTGTACAAGCTATCACATATACCAAATTTAGAAATTGGTCACCTACCCCATTGCCATGGCATTCGGTCGCCAGTAGCTACACCAGCTGCTATGTTACACGACGCTGATGAGCTCCAAGTAGACCGCAACGCGACCGTGGTTACCTATCGACTAAATGCTAAATAGCCGCCATTTATTGTTAGCTATTTTTTTTTTAAGTTCAAGAACTTCAAGGCTCACTTGATCTTGTTAAAAAATATTTTTATTTAAATATGTGTTTGTTTTCAAATGTATAATTAAATTTTAACGTATTATAATATCTAGGAGGAGGGAACGAGGCTCCGAAATCATTAACCCGACTCTGTTTGGTAGAGATAATTTTCCCTAAAAAATATATTTCCATTTACATTGTAATTAGTTAAATGAAAATAGCGAGTAAATTAGTATAATTTAATAGTTGTGTATTTAAACAAACAATCCCTGAAGAATCCCTTTGGGTGAAGTAATTCATTAGTGTGACATGATCGTTGATAAAAAGCTCGCCAGGGTAATTAATGAAAGCCGGGTAATGGACAGTGTGTGTCGGAGTGAAAAATGCGAGAACCTTGGCCCAAATCCGCCGTCGGCACACAACAATATCACGTTTGCATAATGCTGCCAAGGATACAAGGATAGGTTACACGGAGAAAAAGGTTTCTTTGAGTTTAAGGAACTTACTTTATGTTAAAGAAATAATATCTTTCAATAGTGGCAAATAAATATTTCTTTCGCAATGAGAATTTATTTCTTTAATATAATTCTTTTAACCCAAATAAATATGATTTTTTTTGTATATAAAAAATATATTTCTTTGTACCAAAACCAAAAATTTCTTCAATGGAAACAATATTATTTACTGCCAAATACAAGATTTACTTCAATAAAAGAAATAAAATAGTTTCAATTAAAAATATCCATATCTTTGAAGTAACTAAATAATTCAAATAAATCATTTATTTCATTTAAATGTATTATACAAGGTATTTAAAATAATACAATTATTCATATTAAATAAATTATTTATTTAAATATAAAAATATACATATTTAACTGTACAGTGTGTGCAACGAAATGCGGATCATAGGACTTTAACATGTGATTTCAAAAAATTGTGAATACTCTCTCTCTACTGATAGATTTACAGTAAAACTGCAAGAAAACAAAGTTGTTCAAAATTAAATTCTACGTTAGATAAGATTATTATTGTTGCAACAGCATGTCTGCAGTACGACATATATTAAATAAAAAATGTAACATTTTCGTTCAAAATCAGTTACCCATAGAAATAAAAGAAAATATTTATGTGTCAGTTGTGAATATTTGTACTATTTTTTTAATATGAGCATATTGTTAAATAAACGAATATAATTTCAACTTAAATAATATTAAAATATAGACAATAAGTATTATAATTAGTGAAACTTCTCTAAACTGACAGATAGATATTTTCTTTTATTTCCATGGCTATCTGATTTTTAACGAAAGTAGTACATTTTATATTTAATATATCTGGTATTACAGATCTGCTGTTGCAACAGTTATGATCTTATATGACGTAGAATTTAATTTTGAACAACTTTGTACTGTTGTAGTTTTGTTCTAAATTTATCAGGAGAGAGTATCCGCATTTTTTTAAAATCCCATGTTAAAGTCCTATGTTCTGCATTTCCTTGCACACCCTGTATAACTACAAAAAATACAATGTGAATATGTATTCAATTTTTTTTAACTGAAGTAAAATATAGTTACCTGCTTTGGATTTAAAAAAAAAATGTTATAAAATGAGATCTACCAATGCAATTCTAGATTTTCTAGAGAGAATTTGTTTTTCAGGTCAATTTTTTTGGTTGGATTTGATAAATTTTCTAACTCCTCGTTTTCATAAAATCCAGTTGAAAAACGTTCTACAGCAGGTGTATAATCTTCAACAGGTATTAGCACATCTGATATCTAAATTGAACTTGCACTCAAAGTCTCGGAAGAACTAGTACTACCTTGCGTTGATGTACAAGTGCTAATATTCTTGTCCTAAAAAGATTATTTTTTTAAATTAAATTGTAATATAGATAAATTAACTCACAAGTATAGTGATCAGATATAGATACCCCATAGATAATTTCACTGTTTAATTTTCTAATTTCTTTATAAATTTTGCCTGGGTTCCAATTTTTGGAATTATTTTTTTTATCAAATCTGGCGTTAATAGCATCAGTGGCTCATGATCAATATCATTTTCTGTAATTAAAATAAGATAAAAAACAAAATAATATAATAACAAATTTATCAAGGATTGTTTTATTCCTGGCAGAACAAAATTCATGAGTAGAAGAATAATAAAAGAAATATTATAGTTGTGTTAAATATTGTTTTAGTAGTAATAATTTTGACCCTAAATACTGACTGATGTAGAGATACAGAATGTAACTCTCAAAAAACAAAAATAAACTGAATTATACAGGCAAATATTGTCTAAAGTAGATAAAATTTATCGAAATACTTTCATTTTGTAAAATACCTACATATAGTCGTATCAAGTTGACACAGTTTCAAAAGTACATAAAATAAAAACTTACCTTACCTTATATTGATTAAGGACTTAAATCCCCAATCTTTCAATAGATTTGATAGAGATTCATCCATACTTAAGAATGTATACAAAAATACTAATTTTTCACTTGCATCAACTTGCACCGAGTTTTTATCACATCTAGCGACTGCACGTGTTGAAGCTAGTCGTAGTACTCGTGAGTCCTCTGCCTTATGCCCTCCCCTTCCCAACCAGCGCGTACGATGCATTTTTTTTGACTTAAACAATAATTTGTTTCATTTTAATAAATCTGGAATTAAAGCAAAGAAACGCAAACTAGTCTATAAAATAGATTATTTAAATGGAAAAAAATGGTATGTATAAATGTAAATAAATGACATTTCTTTTTGTCAAATAAATATTCTTTTCAATTAAATTTATTCGAACATGATTAATTCCAAAGGAATATATATTTATTTAAATCAAAAAAAATATTCAAAGATTTCATTAGTTACACACAAAAAACCTTCCTGCTTCAAATTAAATATTGCTTATTCATTTTAAATACACTATATTTGAAATAAATAAATAAATGTTAAAGAAATAAATATATTAATCTCAAAGAAACCTTTTTCTCCGTGAAAGTGCAGCGGAAAAATGCATTCCACACCAAATACACAATGAGAGAAACACAAATGCAACCGTCATTATTCAAATATCATTGCGAATGCAAATATCAGTTATGATTTCAAGATAACTATACTGTGTTTTATTTAATCAACTCGTAGATACTTTGTCATAGAGGTGGCGCAATGCAAATTATCAGCGCAAATTTTGGCCACTTAACATCAATTTTGCAAAAACGCTCGAACACATCAATGCTTTATAGTGTTTAGTCCCTTGTTATACAAATAACTAAAGAGCGGATTATATGCACTAAAAAAGTGTCAAAATATGCATGCAATATGCATTAAAAAATCATCAAAATATGCATGATATATGCAAAAAAATTATAAATATGCAAAAAACTAATGTCATCAGGCTCGTTTTACTGATATCATTTTCTTATTTCTATTTTTACATGCAGTGTTTTATTTGGAACATTTCATGAAATGTATAAAGACAATAAATATCACAAGTAATTCTAACAAAAATACGAAAATCTCGAATTCATATTCATATTGAAATTTACAAAAGCTCTTTTTTGAAACAAAAATCAAATCAATCATCTATAACGAGAAAGTTCCTATATGCTCCTCATATTTTTAATATATTTTTTTCGGCATCACTAATTGTTGTTATAGTTCCAAACATACGAATTTCAGTGACAGATATTATTTACTTATTTCCTTACTTACAAAATAAGAATTAATTAAGTTCTAAACAGTTCTAAAACACTGATAGAATCACTTTTTTTTTTGTTCTGACGAGGAATTAAATATGATTGTAATGGTTTCAATGAGTACATTTTATATAAATGCTCACTTGTTAAAAGTACGATCAAAATTATATTTATTGTAATATACTGTTTGTCAAAATTAATTTTTGTTTTTGAAAAAAGTCTTAAAATATGCACTTATATGCAAAAAAAATCATAATATGCAATAAAGTATCATTAAATGCAAAATATGCATTATTTTTTTTTGATATTTGGCATTAATTTTTGATGAAACGTGAACATATGAAAACAGTTTGTTGATATGCCTAATATAAACAACACATGCAATTGCATAGAATCCGCTCTTTACAAATAACTATTATTAGGTATATAGGTATCTATTTTTCAAAAACAAAGCTTTGATAATTTAAATCAATTATACTTATATACAAAGATAATTGAAACTGGCTTATGCAGGGTTTACAACTATATAATATACCAGTAAAGTTGTTTTATCGACGAAGTGAAACAGAGTAGCATTACCTACGCACTTTTTCCTCCATTTAGGTAAATCTCGAATGTTAAAAAACAATTGCAGAACAAGTGATTTAAATCATTTATTTTTTTGCACAAATATATGATTTTTTGTTAAATAATAAAAAAAAGTAAAATAATATTAGCGTATTTCCACATTAAAATCACTTTGTCGTTACAAGCAGTATCGTTATAAATGGATTTTACAGTAGTTTTTTATTGTTTCGTTTAATTTTTACTTATTCTTTACTATACCTTTATAATATACCTTTAGAAAAAATCAAAAACATCTGGTTTAAATTTAAAAAATCCGATTTAAATTTAAAAAATCAGACATTTTTTTATTTAAATAAAATTGGATTTATATGCAACCCTTTTAATATGTAATATAAATTAATTTAGATTTCTTTTCATTCTTTAATTATGGAGGCATTTTATTGATCTATTTCTAACCTTCCTATTAAGATAAAGATAACCTTTATTAATATTTACAGAAATTTGGATTCGGTGTGATAATTCAGAATTTAGAGGTGCTTAGCATGTTAGCAGCGTTACTTTACAGGAATTATGAGTACTTTTTATCGAACAAATTCATAGCTTGAATTATATCTTTTTGATTGATTATTTCACGAATGTCAGAAGTTCAAACAAATTTTTTTTCATATCAACAAAATGTACCCATGGCGATCATACTGTTGATTTATTAATTTTTAATTTTTTACAATGAGAAACTATCTTCTTCCATTAAAAGAAACATTCTGATTGGGTAATGGGAAATAATCAATTTAATAAAATGCAAACCAAATGTGTATTTTTCGTGTTGATATGACGAAAATATTTTTAATCAATATTTTATTCTGTTTTAGATGCAAAATGATGTCATGCCTTTTACTCCATTTATCATTTTATAATATACAAATAGTTAAAAATTTAACACCTGTCATATTTGTTAAAATATTTGACAATTAGTTTCGGTTAAATGCTAATAAAGAACTCGAATTGTTAAGCGTTCATGAATAATGTATAAAGCTACATACAATCGTATAAATATATTTGTCATCATTGTTACAAAATTACAAAATTCATAATGATTAATCGTTTATTCTTCAAAAAACATCAATTTATTTTAGTTTTTATTGATGATAAAATGAATGCTAATTACAGATTACACTATCGTTAAACATATATGAACATAAAAATTATGATATATTTAAAAACATTGCACATCTTATTTGCATGAAGTATGAAACTAATTAGGAAAATGATAAATTATCTGTGTAGAAAATAATTGTTTTGTAAATAAAAACAAGCAAAAAATCCAATGTATAATGTGTGCTCAGTAATTATTTAGTATAAAAATGAATATTTTATGACGCAAATATTTAAAAAAAGGCAAATAAATAAGAAAGTATGTAAGTAAATATACTTATACATTTGATTGCAAATTCCATATTTATATAGAATTTAGTTTTAGGCGTTTCATAAGTAAGAAGAAGGACAATTGTGATCTACTTCAGAACTCTGTCCTAAAATCTATATTATCCTCGGTATAAATAAAAGAAAATCCGTATCATCCAAACAGATTCAAGGTGTATTTACGCCAGGGTACCAGATAAAATTTACCGCCCCCTAAGTGCTAATTTTTTCTATAACTGCTTCAATTGTTCTCTTGCCTCGAAAGAACGAGAACATCCCGAACTTAATTGAGGACAGTCTCATATATTAATACGTGTAATGAAAATAAATAGTGGATGGAATTAAATATCGTGTAAATAAATAGTGCGTAATAATCTTAGTGTTTATGTCTTTATTAATAATTATTATTCTTAAATTAGTGTTTATATTTGTTAATTCATAGTGTTAGTTATTTTTTTCTTTTATTATTCATATTTCGTTTATTAAACTTAGTTATATAAATACTCGTGTTTCAATTATTTTTACACTTCACCTACATAAATAAATGTTATAATCTTATAATGTATACCCCTCTGTAATAAGTACGATAAAGAGATTCACTAGTCATTTGTTTGCCCGAAGCGATTTTTTTTTTGTAAAACAGTTTTCTTCAAGAACTGATGACACTGTAGACAAAATCTGGAATCTTGTGCAATCAAATTGACGGTTGACAATACTGTATGATTGGGGAAGAGTTAAATTTGATTCATACCATCGTTCATTCATTAATTCATTGGGGTGAGAAAAATCTGCACCAAAATAATTTAATAAAAATTATATTTTGATCAGTAAAAACAATCCAATGGCTCCCTAGTCTCCTTATTCACCCCACTTGAGTTCTTGCAAGATTGAAAAATCACCTCAAAGTAACTCATTTTAGGACACTTCAAAACATTTAAACGGTTGCAACCGACCAGCGAAGGTGATTCCAATATCCGAGTTCCAGACCTGCCATGAAGATGAAAGAATCGTCTCCAGCACTGTGTGGGTGGCTTCCCCAGAAAGTTATTTTGAGAGAGACAATATTGAATTATAATTCTATTATTATAGTACTTAATTTACACGCCTCATATTTATGTCGTACTTAAAGACCAATTTAAATTAAAATTTTCCAGTGCATATTCTCTACCCACGTAAATTTACAATCCGTGTTAGAATGAATTTAATTGTTGTCATACTAACACAATTTCCATTTACCTGACTGAGTCAGTGCGCATTTGTGAAGTCAGTGTTAAGTAAACGTCCACGCTTCTCAGAATCTACTATAATATTTACAACGCTTTTTTGCATTATGATTCATTTCATTCATTCATGCTTTATATTTTTTGGAATTACTTTCGAGCTACGTAAAGTTAGAATAAATAGAAAGATTATATCATGTTTGTTAGTTTTTGTATCTTATTTTTGGTTCGTGAGTTTGGTATGGTTGGGAATGTCAAAGTTGAAATGCTAAAAATGTTATCATATGTTGAGAAACTGGATTTAAATCCTAGACTGACTGACCTTTTGATTTAAGATAGTGTTTATTTTTATTTTGGTTGGGAAACATATGGTAAATGGATCACTAGTTCAAGCTTAATGCTTATTTTAATCATTTATTTGCATTTTACAATAATATTTACTCACATATTTTATTTTTCTTCGTATGAATACTTACACGTACACATAATACGACTTTATAACCGATAATAAATGATTGTTATAAGCAATAAAAACTTTACTATGTTTGATTTGCAATCAATTTGCGGAAATGTAGCCAAGCGAAGGGAAAAATCAGATAATTGTAAAGTTTATTGTTTTGTTTATTGCAAGTTATGTTTAAAAATTATTTATTTATTTAATTTTACACTGTCCAACAGTAAGTGAACAGAGGACCTACAGCTTATAGTGTATTCCGAACCATTCGGACACAGCGGTATTTATTTTTGGTTTCAAACAGGGATTTGTACCCTAGGTCTCATATTCCGATCATCGAGGTGAATTGCTCTACGTTAAGAAAGTAAGTCATCACTGCCCGTAAGTGATTACGAAAGTTACAATCGAGGAATCGTTATAAATACATAAATGGTAACTAAGCAACGATCAAAATTATAATTTAAAAATGGCAATGGTCTTGTCTAGTTAAATAATATTTTCAAATATCTAAATTTAAAGTTTTTTACTGCGTTGGTCACCTAAAAAACATAGTGCTGGAAACTGAAGTTGAGAGAGAGAGGTTTATTGAATTCATCAAGAAATATGGCGGCACGTCATTTTTTTCAAACTAAAACATAGTACAAAATAATGTAAAAAAAAGTTTTTAGAGGAAACTTTCATATTTTTCAATTTGCTTCTTCTTTACCCCAGATTTCTCACTCTCAACTAATTAAGCCATTACTACCGTTATAGGTATAGAATGTAACAAGTTTGCAAAAGGTTATTTATTATGTAAAGAGTTTTATAAACTAATTACATTTGTCTTCTTTTTAATGACTGCAAATTTTTACACATTGACAACTTTTTAATCGTGTCGAATAGTTCTAAATCACTTGTTAGTGATGAAGGAACTTAAAGCCGTAAATAAAAATTATGTAAAATCATAGCATATGAAGTAATGAATAAAATTATACTTAATTCCATGGAAAACAGTGCGCCAAGACAAATTTTATAAACAGGAAAAAATTATTAAAAAAATTGAAGTAAATAATTTTAAAATTTAATATTAAAATTTATAAAAAAGATTCGCTACGAACTAGGATTAGTTATAATCCTTGTTTACATCCTGAAATGTCACACTAACTCCAGTTCCAATTCATAAAAAGAATTAAATATATTATTTAATTCCAAAGATAACTCCACTAGTTTGGTGGAATTGTAAAATTAGCAATATTTCTAGATGGTTACCAGAATTTCTAAATGATACAGAGGAAGATTTGTGGTGATATTTGACAACCTAGAAGTATAATACTTTGATTACACGCTTGCGCATAAAATGAATTGAAATATGATTATTATCATTTTTTTATTCTTTTATTAAATACGGACTACAAGAAACAGAAACGTTAAAGTTAATCATCTTAAATTTATAATTAGTAATTATTGTTTTTCTAATTTTTGACGTTCATTTCGATCTTTCACTGGATATTGTAAAACATTTCTGTTCCATTTAAAACGAATTTATGAAAATATTTTAAAAAAAATTTTAATCATCAAACTTGAATGAATGCTTTGCACTTAATCAAACTATTTCACTTGTAAGGTTATCAAATATCACTACAAATTTCTTTATCATATAGAAATGCTGATAATCATCTACAAATATTGCTAATTCCACCAAACTAGTGGAGTTATCTTTGAAACTGAATAATGTACTTAATTCTTTCTATGAATTTTGACTGGAGTTGATTGGACATATCGTTAACAAGGGTATAACTAATTCGGGTTAGTGGCTAATGCGTTTTATGAATCTGGGTGTAAGATATGTATACCTGTGTTTTAATAAATAATCTAGTAAGCATCGTTTTCATTATACTATTTTACGAACTGAAAGGCTTACAAGTTTATTTGTTTCTTACAAAGACCTTCATATAATTTGTACAGTTTTCAGTTGGAATTTGTTAAATAATAACTTCAACACTAAACGTTCACTTTCTTGAATGTCAAAAATTATAAAAATTTATGAAAAACTTTGATCATCTTACTCGAAACCTACATTATCACAATATTTGGCAATGCTGTTGTCCTACGTTGTGTTTTCAGCTTGAAAGACCCAGATTCGAATCTGAGTCTAACATAATTATAAAATCTGATATGAAGATTTTATCTGTATCTGTGAAATATTGACAATATTCTAAGTTATCGTCATTCTCTGTCATCGCCTACTGAAGTCACGTTTTCTTTAATCATCTTCGTTAATAATCTCCTACTGCTCACGGCTTCAACTGCGTGGGCGACAAAATAAGCACGACACTTGATTTTTTTCACATTTCTCGAACCGCTAACCATTTATTTTTCCAAGCCGTGAGTTTTTCTTGTTTCTTTGATCGTCATTTGTTCCATGCCTTGACACGGTCTTTAGTTGCGCGAAGGTCAAAACGATTACAGGCAGATGTTTATGGGTTATTCGTTTGTTATTTTTTTGTTTAAATTGATTGTTCTGTTGTTAGTTTTTTTATAAAATAAATTATTCAGCGGAGGAGTGGTTATTATTAAATATATTTTATTAGTAATTTACATAGTTTCTTTGGATAAAATATTAACAAAAGTAACATTTCGTAGTGTATGCATATTATATTAATAAGTACAAGCAATAATTTGTATATATTATTATCAACCTCTTATTCATAATACTTAAAATAATCACTACTCATGGAACTAAAATCTGACTTAAGTACATATTATATTTTACGATTATTATCGATTATATTTTATATTTATTTATATGTAAATTACAAAGAACACTATTACTATTGGAATATAACAATAATAATTCTAACATTTAAGTTCGGGACAATTTCTCAGTGGCTCGATCCACAGTAGAAATTTTATTACTATTATTTGGTTAAAATAAACAAAAAAAAATACAAAATCTTCTTGCGTTAAAAATAGGTTTATACATAGTATACAATCATTGTCTATTTAACGGATGGATCAGCAAAATATTAAAAATTCGCATTTCCAATTAAGAATTAATTTTTTTTTATATCTCCACATTATTTCCAATCACAGTAAAACAAGAAAAGTTACAATTTTAAATTGTTTTTAGAACAAAATCTTGTTTCTTTTTTGAATAGTGCATATTGATAGATGCGATACATTTATTTAAAATTTACAATTTTTGATCTCAAATTTGACTTCAAAAAAGTGTGTATTTTGGGTATACTCTAAAATGGGTCGAAATTCAATCTCGAGGTTTATATCAGTTGATTCTATGGAGGAGTATACGAGTACGTTTTTTGGAACGATTCGGTGAAAAACGAAATAATGAAAAAACCGGGATTTTTTTATTAAATATATTTTTTTTGTACCGATCTGTATAATTACTTTTATATTTAGCTGCTGGCTAGAAAGAAACAATATATAAATTTTATATTAATTTTCCTTATCGTTGAGGCTGAAGAATTTCTATAAAACAGATGTGTTATTCATATATTCACAAAATTTGAAATACGCTGTTGCCAAATTTGACGTTTGTACCTTTAAAAAATAAAATATGAAAATATGAAGTAGGTTTATTGGAAAATTTACAAAGGTGGAACAAATATATTTGCACGCGTGAATCAAGGTTCGTTTCCGGTTTTAGTAACGCCAAAATTGGTGTTTTTTTTCTGTTACACAAGTTTGATGAAGGAAATTGTGAGTATAAAATGGATTAAAAATATTCTCAAGTGTCATAACAAATTAATTTTAAAAATACAAATTGAATGTTCTAAAAAACATTATAAATATTACTAAAGTGGCGGAAGGTAATGTGTTGGACACATCAAATTTTTTATATTACCAAAATAATAATTATAGATTATTATTTGAAAAATAAAAATTGATAGTCGTTGCTTGTAAATCAGACTTTAATTTTAATCGCTGTACGTTATCAAATAGTATAATTCATATAAAGCAAATTTTATAAGCTTTGAAATAAAAAAAATAAAGGTACAAACTGTAAACTCGTAACAAAAGTTGTTTATCATTATCATACATAGGTATAATGTACCTTTGAAATAAAACTTTAATAATGATTATCAGGAAGTTATTTTATGTCGACATTTCAAAAGTATTTATTGCATATTGTTATCCTAGAAAATGCAACTTCGCAATTTTATTAACACTTATAAAATCTGATATTGCAATATTGCAATATAAAATGATATCCAACTTAAAAAAACTGAAATTTAATGTGTATAATTTATTATTAATAAAGGCTGTTTAGTAACTCCGCCGTAAAGATAATTGATTCGCTTGAGAAAAAAGGAAAATGCAGTAAAAATGGCCGTTTCAGAGCCGCCTGCATAATAAAATGTTTATCTGGGATTTTTTGCTGTGAAACCTTGAAATTTGTTTAGAATTAATGATAGAAAGAACGTGAGATATTTTGAAATACAATTCACGTTTTAGAATACACGGTATGTTGGAGCAGTCAGATTAATATTGTATGGAATTGGGTGATATATTTGTAGGTGTGTATAATTTATTAATCTATTTTTACCTTGATCATTGAAACAATTAATATTACAAATATTTATTTATAAAAATTTTTCCTTCACAGATCTAAATCTACAGCTGTATTTGTAGTTTATTAATTACAAACGACTTATTATTATGTAATAAGTTATTAAAGATTACTGTCCTATGTGCGATATTGAGAACTTATTGATACTTGAATATTAAAAATATCGAATAAAAATTATCGATACCAGCATCAGATCGAAAGAAAACCGCGATACATTTCAATACAGAAAGGAAAATGTGGGAGAAATACAATGTGTGCAACGAAACTCAGAACATAGAACTTTAACATGGGATATTCAAAAATTGCGAATACTCTCTCTCTTGATAGATTTAGAGCAAAACTACAAGTGTAAGTAAGTGTAAGTTGTTCAAAATTAAATAACATCATAATTGTTGTAACAGCACGTCTGCAATACAAGATTTAATAAATATAAAATGTTACATTTTCGCTTGAAATCAGACAGCCATGAAAATAAGAGAAATATCTGTGTCAGTCGTAACAGTTAATAACATATCATTATAGATAATTTTATATTTTTATAATATTGGTGTCTTATTTAAGAAAAATAATCTAAATTCAACTTAAGCAATATTAAAATACAGACAATAAAAATTATAAATAGTGTTACTTCACTAAACATAGATATTTTCTTCTATTTCCATGGCTGTCTGGTTTCTAACGAAAGTATTACATATCATATTTAATGTATCTTGTACTGTAGACATGCTGTTGCACCAATTAAGATGTTCTCTAATGTAGAATTTAATTTCGAACAACTTTATATTGTTCTATTTTTGTTCTAAATCTATCATTAGATAGAGTATCCGCAATTTTTTAAAATCCCATGTTGAAGTCCTATATTCCGCTTTTCCTTGTACATACTACATATACAGGATAATACCTTGAACATCCGAATATAGGATTTTAACAAGTAAAAGCATATTTTCGTAATTTTCTGCTTCCCTAATTATTTTAAATAAAAAAGTTTGAAAAAACAGTTGTAGAGCATAAAATCTTGGAAGCAAAAATTATTTTAAATGCTTTGTAAGCTCAGAAATTAGATATAAAAATAATGTAATTCACTCCAAAAATAGAAAAAAAATAATGAAAAAATGTTAAACGGATTATCGGTCAAGTTAGCTACGTTAAATTATTTATATTATAATTTAAAATTAAGGTTGAAGTGAAAAGTATTATAGAAATGTAATTTGAATTTAAAAAATAACAACAAAATAAAATTTCTTTATTTTTTACCTTAACTTGACAAAACAATAATTACAAATAATAGTCAATCAACTTAACAGGTAAACAGGAAAAAAATCATTCGCACATGGAAAGGTACACGATGTATAATTGTTCGACAAGTTCTGAAGAAATGATGACAATGTAGAATCTTAAGATTATGAAAATTAATATGAAGGATACAAGGAAAAAGGAAAAGACTCTTCATGTTATTGTTTAACAAAAAGTTATAATACATTTATTTAAAGAGTGATAATTGTATATTATAATTGTTATACATATTATATTGAAATTAAATTTTCTTGTTAAACTTTACTTATTTATACACTGGATTATAATTTACGATATTATTTTGTAAAAATATCTAAAAATATCCAATAACCATGGATTATTTATCGCTTCTTCAGAATTTGTGGTTGTTAATTACTTCAGCGTTGTCACGTAAAGTGCGGTATTTTTGTATATGTATATTTTTACTAAGTAATCATTTTTTAAATATTTTAAGAACAAAGGGGAGCAGGGGGGATTCAAGTGACATACCTTGTTTAAAGTATTTTCGACTGAAAATTACCCAAGGAAGACCTCAGGCTAAGGAAGCGAAGAACATAACATAATAATTTCAACTTTATAGTTTTTGTTTGTTGCAAGCGAATTTATTTTGCTAGTTTAGATTCATAGGACAACAATAATTTATTGTTGTTTTTATTTCATTGTTAAGTCTAAAGGAAAACTTACTACACAAACAAGTTTTCAAATTGGTGTTTTATTTCCTTGCCCACCATTGTATGTATACTCAAACCAACTAGTTTCCGTACACACATCTTTACGCTTTGTTTTTGAAATATATAAACCTCCCTGAAACCCTCTGGAATTCAGTAATTTTTTCAGATGAACGAAAATAAACCCTTTTGGATCAAATGGACGAATTATTGAAAATTATTATTTATTATTATTATTATGAAAACAAAAAATTATGTCCAACAGAGAAATGGAGGAGAATCTGTGTTTGTATACGGATGTATGAGTGTAGAAAGGGTGGGAAACTTAATTTTTATTTATGAGAAAGTGGGTTACTTGAATATTTTAAAAGAGAATTTGGAAAAATGTCCTGAAAAATTGGGTTTAAGGGATTCTTAAATATCTCAAGAAGATAATGACCTCAAACATACTACACATAAACTGCTAGAATAAGAATAGATATTGTTTGTAAAATTTCAGACAACAATTAAAAACGCCTCCTTAGTCTCTAGATATGAACCAAATTGAATATCTCCGTGTAATTTATTTTAAAAAAATATGTAAAACAAGACAAAGAATATAAAGGAAGTACTACATTTATGGTAGAAGAATGGTTTAAAATTGACTCCCAAACTCCAAGAAAATTAGTGGGAAGTATGAAAAACCGTTTAAGGAAAGTAATTGTAATAAATGGCTGTTCAAAAGATTATTGATTCTATATAATTTACAGGTGTACGGAAATTAAATTGACGTATTTAGTTGTTATAACGAATATAAAAAACTTTAAAAGAATAAAAAACTTTTTTCCTTTTCTGGTGTACGGAGACTAATTGGTTTGAATGTACGTATGTACTGTAGAATATTAATACCTATAAGTATTTGCTTACAGAGTCCATGGTTAATATCCTCATAAATATAAATTTCTACAAAATGTGCTATGATCCAAAATATGTTTAATGCGTAACAAAACACTGGTACTGGTTTCAAATTCTTGGATTTTGTTTCCAGACAGGCGCCAAGACCAAATATTTATCTTAAAATTTTTGCGGTGCACTATCTATCTTAAACAAATGATTCACACTAAACAATTGTTTGTTTAATTGCTGTCTAATGGATGCAGTTAAGTTGTAAATAAATAAAAAAAGTGAATGCAGAAACAATTAATGTAATTATAAACAAAAGATAATTTCATGTGACATCATTTATGTAAAACAAGTTTATGGAAATCTGAGTCGGCTGCTTTGAGCTACTGCAAAAATAAATGAAGCAGGATGCCTAAAACTTTATGACAAAAACAAAAAGAAAAACAATCAGGTTGATTAACTTAGATGTTGTGGGTTCGAATCCTGTATTAACCAATGCATTCTTCATTCGACTACTTAACTATTTAACATGTAATATGTAATTGAGCAGTTGTTAAATATTAGAGAAAAATAACAAAAATATAAAAATAAAGAACACGTGTTCAAAGTTTATAAAAAGCCAACGTGTTCTGACAAGTTTGTAGCGAAAAAAATATGAAGCAATATTTTTGCAATATTGTGCAAGTAGTGCAATTTGTACTGTAACTAAACACGATAAAGAAAAATAATTAAAAATTAGCTTTCGTTCTGTTTACAACACATTGTGTTTATTTGATTTGGTATAATTAAAAAACTTAAAATGTTTATTTACAAAATAAAATTGGACCAATATTCTATGTACAGTGTTGAACGTTAATAGATAAATTAATAAAATAAACGCGGAACATAGGACTTTTGCATGAGATTTCAAAAAATTGCGGATACTTTCTCTCCTGACAGATTTAGAGCAAAATTACAACAATACAAAATTGTTCGAAATTAAATTATACATGAAATAAGATCATAATCAGACAGCTACAGAAATAAAAAGAAATATTCAGTGACAATTTAGTGAAATATCATTAACTAGAATTTCATATTTGAGGTTATTTTTGGATCCTGAAGTTAATATCTGTATTATAATATTATTTAAGTTGAATTTAGATTCTTTCTCTTAACTAAAATACAAATATTACAGAAATATAAAATTATCTATAATGACATATTATCAACAGTCACAACTAACTCATAGATATTTTCTTTTATTTCCATGGCTGTCTGTTTTTTAACGAAAATACATTTTATATTAAATAAAACTCTTACTGGAGACGTGCTGTTTCATTAATTATGATCTTATTTGATGTAGAATTTAATTTTGAATAACTTTGCACTTTTGTAGTTTTGCTCTAAATCAGTCTGGAGAGAGAGTACCCACAATTTTTTGAAATCCCATGTTAAAATTCTATGTTCCGCGTTGCATTGCACAAACTTTATAACATTTGCAGTAAAACTGATTAAAAACATTGATTTAAAAAAAATCAATTAAATATGATTTAAATCAAGTTATTTGAATTAATGCAAACCTGATGAATATGCAACTAAATTTTTTAAACAGAATTTTGGAAAGAAAATTTATTTTCTTTTCTTAAAAAAAGGTAAAAATGGACATGATCAGATTTGTGAGTTTGAGAGCCGCTGATTTATTATATCATCTGTTTATTTATACATCCGGAATTGAAACAGAAATTCGCCGGCCTTGCAAAGCAATTTCGCATTCGCTTCACACAGCCTTGCTCAGTCTAGGAAGCAATATTTACCAAATTCAGTGAACCTGAAGCCTTCTCGGCGACAGAATGTGACATGCCAGAAAGGAAAACCATTGTGCATCCTTTTGCGGTGCGGAATGCAATCAGTGCAGGTGTGCACTACAAACAAATCAGGCATTTATCGCTGCCACTAGCTATTGTTTCAACAAAGAAAACAAATAGCTCACATGTCACGTACTACTCATTTTTATTTCTTTGTGGAAAATTGTAAATAAATACTTATCACATTTCATCTATGGTGCAACATACCTAGGTGGAATGTGATCTTAAGAATATAAAGTAATTGTTTCGCGACGCTTGAAATTTAGGGGCCGATTTTTTTATGTCTAGTTAAAATGCCGGTTGATTACTTTAACCATAGATTAATAGAAATCACATCGAAATAGTATGTTAAGTATTAAGAACGCTAAGGACGTTCGTAATGCTTATATAATTTTTTAATCAATCAAAATTAAATTTCCTTCAATATCAGTAAAAAAAGTATTCAAAATGAAATGTATTAAAATTCATTCATTTAAAACTACAGTCCGTTTGTATTGTATTTTTCAAATATTCGTTTCATTTTGCAATATGTCAAAGTCCTGTCATTTGTGGCTGTGTTTTTGTGTAAGAAATAACCACTGAACCTACGAAAATAATTTACAAGGTACCATTATTTATCAATAATTATAAAAAATAGCAATAAAATTGTTTTCCAAAGTATGGGCATTATAATTAATATTCAGTTTTTCTTTCATGGCTCTGTTCAGGATGCACACAGATCACGACTAATCCATTTAAAGACAATGCATTACAGTATTACTATTTATTAATAAGAATCCAGGGCGCTAATACATATGCATTGCAAAGATATGATAATAAACATTTCACATTCCTTGACCTGACAGCGGCGTCCTCTTGTTCTCTCTCCATCAGCGTCGGATCGGACCATTAGGACGCAGTCCTCAAGTGTTATAAATCACACGTTGTCATTCCATTTACAACATTGTCACAAGCGTGCACATGAACTCTTGACATAGAAAGGAGGTGTGACAGGTGACTCCAAAGTCCTAGACTTGGGGAGGTACTCCTCGAGTAGTGAACGCTAATTGTATCTACACTCATTACTATATCATCACAGCAGAATGGGCCAGTCAAGCCTAGCTCCTGTACTTAGCCCAGACTCCATAATGAATGCGACCTAGCACCTCGTGATTCCCAATAGCCACTATTTGCACAAATGGGTACTGTAACCACCTGCAGAGTCCCACGACTCTGCCGGAGAGACTTACAACCACGGAAGTTCTAGACTTCCTAGCATATGTAGATCCCAGATCTACTAAAGAATTCTCGATTCATAAACCAGCGCTGCAGACGCTCCTGTGAGTCTCATACTCACCGTAGTAAGTCTCTCCCCATGGGGTCCACACACATTCAGTTAGTAGTTTCAAGGGCGTCCTAGACACCCACCAGATAGGGGAAGGTATTCTCTACGTTTGCGGCCATAAATAAATAGTACATCTTAATACATTTACACCATGCACAATAAATATACAAACAATGTATAATATGTCGACCATTCAGTAATTACTTATAACTAGAATAACCGTGAGTTGCCACTCACCTTTAATTACTTCAATCTACATATCTTTACTCATTGACATCATGTTACAAGGCACAGTCTTGAGTTCACTTATCACTGCATAACAACCGCACTATTTGTGCGTTAGCTATTTGTATTATTTGTAACTTGAAAAGGAATTAAAATATTATGGGGGTAAAGAAATATGAATAGTTATTAAAAATTCAGTATTAATTTGTATAATTTATTTCCCTTCAATTGTGTCTTCAATAAGAATAATTTATGATGCCTAACCATTAAGCTATTCAACGTCTATTAAAGGTTATAAATTCTGCATAAATCTGTTTCAAATATCCCTTCATACAGCTATATGGATAGTATCAAAGTGCCCAGAATTTCACCAAAATTTACGGCTACCATCTTATTATAAAAAATAGACTGTAGGAGAGATTTGACTATACATGAAATTGAGAAGTGAATTATACCTGTTCCATTAGAATTTTACTTTGGTTTGGTGAGGTAAGTTATCAGCCCAAATGCTCTGAAAATGATCTACAGCTTATAATAAGTTCCTAACCACTCGGACACAGCGTTATTTTTAATTGGTTAATAGCGATGCTAGGAATCAAACCCAGATCTCATTCTCTCACAATCAGTTCGGTGGGCGCTAACCAAGTGAGCCACCGCTGCTTGTACATGTTCCAAACGATGAGGACTTATCAACAATGCTTTAATTTTTATTTTGAGCTATGATAGTATATTTTTGATTTTCTATGAAGCTAAATCATATCCTCTCCTCTCTTCTCTCCTAGAAACAGAAACAACCACAAACAAAAGACACCCACCGCCGGCATGATTCAAATTTTTTTATCATAAAAAACATTTCCTGTTGGTGGAAACATCAAACGTTAAATAACTCCACATTTGCAAACCGCATATCTGCTTCTACTAGTAGTCATGTGAGTATGATTCATTTATTTTTTTGCTGTCTGAAAATTTATATCTGCATAATTTTTTACGCAAATACGCAGGTTTACTATGAGTATAATCATAGTTTTGAGGACAGCTTTGTCAAAACCTGACATTTTTTAATTGGTTCTGTCAAACAGCTTAGTAAAACCAAATAATTTCTGAGAAATGTATTTTTCCTTGATACAGAAATTGCACAACAAAAAAATTAACTAATTATTATTTAGTTACATAATATTTTAAAGTTCTTTCTAGACAGTTTGAACTACATATGCAATCAATGAGTTTTTCATTTGTCAAATTGAATACATGAACTTGAAATAAGCTTCATTTTACTAATGAACGCATTAGTGGCTCATTCTTGAAGTTAAAAATGTGGTGTTTTAAAAGATAATTACAAGTAATATATATCAAAGGATTGAAATATACGATTTTTTCCAAGATGTAAATTTGAAGCACGAGGCTAAGTCAAGGCTAATGAAAGATGAAAAAATCTATAATATTCATATTAGCAGCAGATTTGGTGTAAAGGAAAACGACATGTAAAAACACTTTCAGAATGTAGAATAAAAAAATGGGGTATTCCAGCGTATTAGGAAAACATTTCTTTTACTGTTTGTTAATAGAATATCCAAATTTTTGTGCACATTTCGCAGTATTGAAAAAAGGTATTGAATTTGCAATATTAATTAGAATTCTAATGAGGTGTTATCATGGGTGCCGACCTTTCAAAATTTCCTTGGGGGCAAAATTTCTATAATAACGAAAATCAAAACATAAAATTATAAAAATCTGATGTGGCCAGTACATAGGCTCTCGCATCTCCTCTTTGAGTATCAGTGCGTTGACAGCTGACACGGTAAAATGTATTATTAAAATAATTAGTACTTCCAGTATTAGTACAATCCCTTTTAGAGTATTCGAATTTTTTTATAATATTTGCTCTGTCTATTATAATAATTGTCACAGTCAAATATAAAACATTTATTTCCATAGATAAACAGATTAATCGCAATTTTATTGTAAGAAAGTTTACCGTGTCATTAATTACTTGTAATAGATAGGTAAATTAAATTATGAATTACAATAATTCTCATATATTCGTAATCAAGTAAGATATATCAGAAAAACACTTTAGATCTTCTTGAAAATACCATTTCGGGTTCCACGATTAACACCAAAATGTAATCAAATCTAACATAGGGTATCAGACTGTTATATCCAAAATTTCAACTTTTCTAATTCACTAGTATTTGAGTAATCGATACGACAACATTTACCCATCCATCCATCCACACACACGGATAGACGTAAAAATATTAAAATCGTGTTCTACTTCGTGTTTTGCTTGTCACATTGTCATATTCAAGGAAAGTGCGCAGAATCAGAGCCAATATATTGTACAAGAAATTACAATACTATCATACGAAACTTCGTCAAAAGCTAGCAATTTTTGGTAGAAGATATTGTACCATTTCTTATTGTATTGTCCCATATATAGACTAGTATAAAACGGCCTTAATATGGGGCTTCAAAAAAATTGCGGATACTCTCTCTCCTGATAAATTTAGAGCAAAACTACAAAAGTAGTTGTTCAAAATTAAATTCTACCTCAGATAAAATCATAATTATTGCTACAACAGGTCTGCAGTAAAAGATAAATTAAATATAAAATGTGATATTTTCGTTAAAATCAGTCAGCCATGGAAATTGTGTTAGTATCATACAAAACTTCATCAAAACCTAGCAATTTCTGGTACAATTCTTATACTATTTATTGTTTCATATATAGCCTAATCTAAAACGGCCATTACTGAGTGGCGATGATGATTAACAGGTTCATTTCCAATTGAACCAAACTACACTTTATATACCGTGTTTCATCTGAGAGACAGATAGTTATTATTTTAATTTTATAATCACACATTTCTTCCGATTATTTGTAAATGTGTCACCTTTCCGCTTACTTCCTCTCATTTACACTATTCAGTTTTTTCTAGCTCTCGATCAAGAAATCAAGATACCCACAGCTGTGCTTCTGAGAACCGCCTTTCACTTCTACCACTAAATGCGAAGCCGTGACGCACGCGTCTTCTACCGACACACTCCTACTTGGTTTGTAGGTCAACGTCACGGTTACTACGTCATGCTGACGTCACGGAGCATTCCGCGACGTAACCGCGAGTTCCTGGTGTGACGTCTCGGTGCTGACGTCATGGGAGAGTGAATCATGCGATGAAGTCATTTGTTTTGTTTATTTTCCTTCTAGAATCTTCTGCGAGCATATTTTTGCTATTTTTATGTGGAGTGATAAAACAAATGTAAATAATTTTTTTATTGACTTTTTTTACTCTGACAGCGTAAATTATAAGTGGATTAAGCACTTTGTATAATTAGTTGTATCAATATTTAATAATAGCAGGAATTAAAATTTAGTATAAATAAAGGCGAATTCTTGCAATTTACATTTACAATTTCTTATCATTTAAGTACACATTTATTTTTAATTTATCTTTAGTTAAATAAAACATTCATACAACCTTTTCATTATGAAAATTAACGCATGCGTGTCATATGTACTCGATCACAATAACAAAAGAAAAAATATTCGATGATAGTGAAGAAGAAATGTTATTTATTACAATTTACTTGTCATTTCAAACAATTAATAGATAACATGACGTGAATTCTTGTACTATTATTCGTTGAGAATTTCAGGATGGTTTTACGCGTGTCATTTATATTTAATTCTCATTTAATTTATAAAGATAAAAGTTGATTGCCTTTCAAATTAAAAGAAAATGAGAATTAAATGAAAATGAAAATTAAATGTTTGCGAGATGTCATGTATAAACACATAATCACAAAACACTGTGTGTATAGAATAAATAAAAATGTTTGTACAAAAAAACAACTATTAGTGAAGTCCATGAATTTTTCAAAAAATTTAATTGTTTATTATTAAATGTTGAACCGTCGTGCGGTTCTAAATGTTATAACTTTACTGAGTAAAAAGAGTGTGTCAGTTATAAAACTACTTATTGATTTTATGTTTTTCGTATAAACCTCTTTTGAGAACTTGGTTCCCGGATTCGTTCGATCAGGAACTTTACGTTCCCGCACTTGGTATGTAATAATAATGTACTTATCAAGTGTGGGAACGTCATTTTCCCTGATCAGTATTTTGTGGTTTGAATTTGCGAACGCAGCATTGGAACAAATCCGGGAAAAAAGTTCACGCAAAAGATTTGTACATTATTTTTTGTACGAAAAACATAAAATTAATAATAATAATATTAATAATTATTTATATTTATTATATACACACATTGTTTTGTGGTTATTTGTTTCAATACTGTCAAAAGTGCTGTTAATCTGTCAACATGAAAGCAGTTGTGTCAACATTGTATTATTGTATATCAAGGCATTAAATTTACTTTTTCTGAATTAAATTTCATTCAATAACTCACTATTTTCTTTTATTATTATTAAACAAAAGAATGGTTGCGACATTGTAGGAGTGTTTTTCCAAAATTTCCTGCACGCTGGCTAATCTAGGGAAGACGTGGGAAGTTGAGTTTCCCAACGGTGCTTACGTTACGCGAATCAACATTTTTTATTGTAAGAGCACAAAATAGTTTTAGCCTGCAAATAATGCGAGATATCGCAAAAGAGTTTCTGGGTGTATGACACACAAGATTTTTTGAACCGATGACATTTTAAATTTATTAAAGAAGTATTATTACTACTATTATATTAGCAATATTTTCTAATCACATTGATATACATATAAACTTTTTTTATCCAAAAAATAAGTGACATTTGTTCTATCCTAAAATATAAAACGAATATGAATTGATATTTTTCAACAATTAATACAATCGTACACCACGAGTATAACATGAATAAGAAATAAAAAATAGTTGATTTCATTAACGTTTACATTTCCAATTAAATAAAATTTTAAAATTTGACGCAATGTAATGCTAAAATATTTAAGTTGGTATCCCTACATTTTACAGATAGTTTTTCAAATTATGTGCCTAATATGTATTAAAACCTTTGGAAAATGTCGCTCTTTTGTTTTCTGGTATAAATCTGGTCACCGTTGACTCATTTCTTTCATAAACAAAAACTAGCAAAAGAAAAAGTCTATGAATAATAAACTAAATTCTAATTCGTATTAGACACCAATTATTTACTACAGTTTAAAATTTCTAATTATATTTTGAATTCCTAATAGACAGCATGTCTGTTTATTATAACATTTCAAGAGTTTTAGTAACATGACACTTAAATGCTTACTTCACATACGTACACGTGTTATTCAAAAATATAAAATGACACGTTGAATAAAAATTGTTTCGTCTGCTTTTTTTGCTCATAAAACAAAAATTTTTGAATATAGCATGATTCATAATTTAAAACAAATTTAATCAGTGTTTAGAAAATACAGAGTGTGTCAATAGCCGAAATGGGAAAATATTTTCATTCTGCGAAAAAAGATAAAAGACATTATGAGTCATGTGTAATTGACTTTTGATTCTGTATATGAGACTTAATGGACTATGACCTTAGCACCATATCATTTGACCGATATTGTCTTGCACTGGTGCTTATATAATTATTCAAATGTCATAAATCAAACTATTGTTACAGTGCGTTTGAACTAACAATATCGTCGAATATACTGAATCAGTATTCCAGTATTGTATCTCTTCTTTACACATTCTATTGATACGTAAATTAGGATTAACCGAAGAATGTTGAAATTTTGTATATGAGAATGATGTAAAATCTACCTGAACATCTCTCTCTTTTTTTGCAATCGGCAGTGCCAAAAAGGTACTTTGCTTGAAAGGATTTTTGAATTTTTCACATAACTCAAAAACGATTACCTGTAGAATGTTCAAATTTTAATAGATAAATACAATGAATTTTTAAGCAGGGATGGAAAACGTATGTTACGTTGTAGTACATTTTCTCGGTCTTTGAATATAAAATCTCAGGAACGAGGGTTTAAAAAGTAACCTGGTGACCAGGATGGGTTTTGCATATGGCGAATAGTTATTCGTCATTTCTGTTCGACAGTGGCGTAGCATCCTACAAAATATGGGATACAAGAAACTTAAAAATGCTCTAAATTGGATAGTAATAATTTAGAATTTAATAAATATATTTGTGAAATACAAAAAGTAAGAGGTAAAATATTTACATAGGTATATAAAATAAAGTACAAAAATTGAAGTTTTTATTGTCCTTTAAACAAATTATAATTGTAGAAATAAGTATAGTAGATAATAAGTATGTACTATGATACGGCAATGAAATTATTTCTTGACATTTTATTCTCATTTGGCAATATGCAATATAATTCATAATATGTATATCAATGTGTAGTTTCATTTTTCATTATGATAGTTGTACAGATGAGATTAAATTCCTAAACTTTTGTTGTTCATGGTTTTGGAACAATCACATGCAACACAACTGACAACAATTTAATTATTACTCTACTCTACAAGAATGGTGAATTTGCAAAGAAGGTTATGTAATTGCGATACAGTTAAATTTTATTTTTATAGACTGCAGAACGCGCTGATAAATTAAAATTTAGTGCAATCAAATGCAACTTATTCAAATGTTCAACAAGAAATGAATTATATTTGGGTTAAGTACAGTAGCAGAAAACCGTAATTAGACAGCAATGTTGTGGATGTAGTTGGACGACTAAAGTATTCAGTGATCATTTGACTGATTGTATCACGTTTCATAAAATAAAAAAGTAATTTTGTTATTTGATTTTTACATATATTTTAATAATGTACTTGTATAATTAATTAATAATGAGCATTTTTATTTTTTAAAAAAAGGACGAGCTTTCAAGTTATAGAGGATGAGAATTTTATACGTGAAAATTGGAATGTGAATCTGAACGGTATTCAACGTGTATATACAGTTTATATTTTTTTTCTCAATAAGTATCGAAAAGTAAATAATCTAGAAGCTGTAAATATTTGAATTTGACTGTTTATGAATTTTTATTGCGGTTAGTCCATTCGAGTAGGCGCCGGTTTTACGACTGGCATAAGTTGCGTAAACAAAAGGAAAATAAACAAGTGAATCTATTAAACAAATGGCGGACTGTTGTATTTAGTCTAAGCTACAGGATATGGTAATGTATGGGAAAACCTAACCGACTTTTGCAACGCCAACACTGATAAATAAATTACATTATTCTAGAAGGCAATTGTCATTTAACCAACTACTATTATGTTAAATGTATGCTGTTATTTGTTGCATGTGAACATGTTAATGAATAAATTGTTCAAAAGAAAAACCATTGTTTCTTTTTATAATATCATAAAATACCATATAAAAATTGATTTGATCAACTACAGAATAGTTTTACGATGTAAGTGATTTAACGACATCGATAAAAAAGTTCCTAATAAATTATGACATATTCTATTCCTAAATAGTATGAGACAGTACCGGATTGTTTCAGATTTTGTAATGCTGGTTATCTATACCAGTAGTCGTAGTAGTAGAAGTAGTTTTGATCAAATATTTACGGACTTAAATAAAATAATGCGTATATTTATTTTATCAAAAATTATTCATTTTAAACAAATCACATACAATAATTTATCTCATTACAAATTAATATATATTAGTTGTTCATTTTTAATAGATTTTCTTATTTTTTTACTTGGCGTACAACTTTGGATATCACTAATAGTTGTTATGTTGTCAATTACAGATATAGTTTTACGTAAACATACAGTCAACTTGACTTGTACCTATCTAGTGTCTGCCAACAGACACATTTATAGCTATTAGAATATCTAGGATAGTTATGACGTTATGAGTATTATAACCGCCGCAGATGTCAATTGAATGAATTCTTAGCTAGGCGAGCGAGGATTTTAAGACATCTAAAGCCTGGTAAGATTTATAACATCCCTGGATTGTTCAATGTTCAATAGTTTACCGATTTCTCTTTGTTAACAAATATTATTTAATAAAATTCTTTTGTTTTCTTTTCATTTTCAATTTTGGGAAGAGATATTGCAACGTCAGCATGATAGAATCGTGAAAAAAGAGAGATAGGCTTAGAATGTAAAATACAGTCTACCTGCCCTTTTCCACGATCCTAACATATTAACATCACATGTCCTTTCTCCGAAACATTAAGTTGCTAATGACTATATTATTGCAAATTGATTAGATTTTATACTTTATGACTATATAATGAATGATGATAATAGTCACATACCCCATTTTCAGCAGTTTACTGAAAGTAGTATCCCAGAAGCGACAATCTTTTAATTATTGGCAATGGCAGATTATAAACGCGTTCAAGATGCAGGCGTTGAAAAAGGCATGAAAAGTCAATGGTACCAATCTACCAATATATTGTCGTTACTGCTTATTTATTGTGGTTAAATAACGTAGAACCAAACTATTGCAGGCGTGTGATCCCCTGGTTACGCCACTGGTTCCATGTTATTTTGAGAATTCTGTACCGTAATATTATTACCATACTAACTTGTCAAAATTACATGATATACAATTTTGACTTAGTTGCCCTGCTTATTTTTTTTTATATAAAGAAAATTTTAATATCCTGAAACCGCTAAAAAATATAATAGTTATTTGGATACCAAGTTTTGAAGGTAGGTGTTTGCAGAACGAAGTTAAAAATTGCAGATCGAGCGAACCGAGGGTTTGCAACTATACTCCGATTCAGAATGAAAGAGAATAATGAAACAAAATTAGCAAAAGTAGTATTGGATTTTTAACAGCTTGCGGCCAAAAAATTCGACAAAAATATGAGATAGATCTTTACTAGGATGCTTATAGAATGCTGCACGTTTTATACCCGAAACAAAACTTACTTCTCGAACAACATTCTGATAATTCCTTTTGGACCGTAACATAGGTGTAGATAAGATTTTTCATAGTGATTTGTTGATGTATTTAGATTACCTATACATAAAAGTTCTTTTCAAAATTTAAATTTATTTCAATATACTCGTATTTATTATAGATAGTCAATATGTCAAGTACAAGTACGGTAAATTTTTATCGATTTTAGTCTTTTCGATAATCCCTGAGCAAACAATTATTGGTACGTCACTGGAATGTCTTTCACAAACTGATTTATTATTCTCTCTCATTCTGAAAAGGACTAAGTTCCTACTGCAAAGTTTCAATCAGAAAAGTAAATAAAATTTAATTTGTGATCGAACGAGAGTTTTAACTAGTTTTATTATTATAATTTATTTGTATTTATATTCCTAATCTGCGTCATTTTAGTAGTAGTAGATCATGAAAACATCAAAAGATTGTTGTCATGTCAGTAACATAAACGCATTTTATTTAAAAGCTGTTTGTAAACCTTTGCCAACCGTTACTTAATAATAGTAATGTTATGAAATTATGTTTGGTCTCAAATGTAAACTTCCTTTCAACAAATTAAGGTCCACGATCTAGATTTTTCACACTGATCTAAAACAAAATGAGTTTTAGATATTTAAAATGCTAATATTGTATGATAAACTTGAATAGATGACAAGTCTGTATTTTCTATCGGTAAACTCGATTTGTATTTTAACAAATCACAGATTCCGAATTTTAGTCCCTACACTAATCTTCGCTATCATCTTAACAAATATTTTATATCACAGACAGGTCAAGACACGTTTACTTGTCTTTTATTGTATTGACGCATTGAAGCTGCCAGAATTTTCGAGAGTTTAATAGCTCAGGTATATAAACCCAAGCAGAAAAAACCGCGGGGACAATCTGATATTAATTCAAGTGCTGAACATAAATAGTTATTGATATAAATATCGTGGAAATTTATAGTGCTTAGTATTAAGTGTTTAAATAAATATTCTTTGTGTTTAAGTCTGTGTTAATAATTATTACTCTTAATTTATTATTTATATTTGTGTACTTATAGTGCTACTTACCTTTATTACATTGTACTTCGAGACGTAGTAATCTAGTTAGGTACAAAATTTGATGACGTCTCTTCACTCAATATTTTTTTTTCGCAGTATTAGAATCCACTACTATAGCCTAAATATCTATTATTATTTTCCTTTATTTGTCATGAGAAGTTGTTTTTCACAACCGTTTACTTGATAACCATAGTCAATAATTCAAATTGTTACTGTTTAAATAAACTCAAGCCTCCAAATCCAAATAATATTTGACTTATTAAACTGAAGAAAACTGTATCTATATGGTTTCACAATTTAAATATGCCGGCTAATTTGCATAAGTAAATCAAATAAAAACGAACTAAGAATCAAAAGTGAGATTAACAAACTAAAACATTAGACATGGAAATAAATGCAACATACTTCACGTTTATGAATATTAAGAAATAAGGAAATGTTCCTGTAGAGTTGGGTTTTAAGTGCTAACTTCGCACCTCGGGACACAATCTTGGTGCTAGGTCAATAATTATAGTCTTCTCAACCTTGGGGAATATTTACTATTAATCTAGTGTAGTGAATATAATATAATGAATCAGAGACTAAATATATGGCAATAGAGAAAAACCAACAATCAAAGAAAGAGAGTATAAAGTTTGAAATGAGAGACAAAGAATATAATTTTCAGAAGGTGAACTTTTGAATATTTGGGAATCGTTATTACCAACCTAAGTGATGAAGATGAAGAGTTAAACAAGAGAATAACTAAAGGAAATGAAGCGTATGGTATGTTTTTGAATACAATGTTCTTCAAAAATATAGGAAGAGCAACCAAAATAAGAATATATAGGACAGTTATTCGACCGACAGTCTTATATGTATGTGAATTCTGGGTGCTAAGTAAAAACAATGAAAAGAAACTAGACATTTGGGCAAGAAATGTACTGAGGAAAATTTTTGGAGGGGTTAAAGAAGAAGACGGGACATGGAGAATAAAACCAACTGAGGAATACAAGATTCTGTGATCGCCATAGCCTATTTTTTATTTAAGGAGGAAGTTTAGCGTATTTTTTTATTTTATCAAGATTGCCCTCAAAAGTGATATTCTACATTTTATTTCACCCAAAGATGCCTAGATTTCTCAAAAGATGAAATTTTATACAAAAATGACGTCAGAGTGGCTCGCGAAGAACGTATCGTCTATTTTAACCAGCACGCGCTGGGTTCCCATGGCAACAGAGAACGTGTGGTGTAATGCCGCAAGATACAACCTACGTTGAAAAAGTCAGATCTCACCATCCCTTCTGCGCAAGCGCTTAACTCACTTGTGATGTCAGTGTGGCTCGAAGATAAATCATTAATTATAAACATTTGGCTACATAATTTTAACTTTCAATTACATTTTAAATTATAATTATTCATATACTTACGACTAAAAGGATTTTGCTAAAATAATGATAGTCTTACTTGAAAACTTCATATTTAAATTCCATCAGTCCATGATGATTAGTGAGTGGAAAAGTCATAAGCTCATAAGCGTAGAAAGCGAGAGATACTTTTTCTCTTTTTACTTCACACCCACATATTTCGCAAGGGAATCTGTCACTCATCCATCTTGCTTCGTTTACGTAATCGTTATTTACAACGGAGAGAATTGCTCGCACACCCAGCACGTAAAACAAAAGCCAGCGCACAGATCTTCAGGTGTCATACGTGCGAGCTAACAAGCCCTGGATACAGATGTGTACACGTGCGACGCAATTTAAATGTAAATGAAAAAGAGAAGATCTGGGTAGGGCGACCTCAGCCACGGAGTTATGCTTTGTTGTGTAAAAACAGCCGAACATCAATCGGGAACCTTATTTGATTTATACTTTGTACAGATATACGCACAGAAAAAGAAAATTCTTTATCTGTGTCTATGGCTGTTTCTGAGAGTTCTCTTTATTAAAGATTTATAGTGTCAAAAGCAGCAGTTTTGTGTACAACGTATTCGAAGTTAGGCTTTATTTTTCTCTGTTGCACAAAATGTTAATTTCGTATCAGATTCGGTTTTTTTCACCTCTGGTTAAAGTGCCTGTTGTTTGAATTATATATTTTTGATAACTTACGTCAGGTTTTTAATGCGATATTTTTCCAATAACCAATAGTTAAGGCAATTGGCACTTTAAGAAGAGGCACGAAGTGTAATATAAAAGGTAGTTAAGGTAAGGTTTATACAGAAAGATGGCTAATGAAATGTGCTTTAAAAAGAGAAAAACTTCGAGAGTGATAGCTTATAGTGTCCATATATTTCTTGTAACAGTCCTTGGTTTATTACAGTTTATCACTAATAATATAAATACGATTAAATAAATTTATTAAAATAATATTATATATTTAATGAAAATGCTAAAATACATAAATTAATTTATTTACAACTGCACAATACTCCAAAAAAAAACTATAATTGAGAAAAATAGAGAAAAGCGAATAATTTAAGAAAGGGCATGAATAACAAAAAATTATTCGCTATAATTTGTAATAATTATAAAATCAAATAATATAATGGAAATAGGATATTCTTATTAGTAATAAGCATCATAGACATTATATTATACCATTTCAATAAAAAATATGAGACAATCTAAGTATTTATTTTCAATAAATCTGATTGTCTGATTGTTTGGAGATACTTAGAGTCACGTACAACATATTTAGGTTTAATCAATTTCAATTAAACTTCATATTTAATTGTGTAATATCAATGAATCAATGTTGAGATTTAATTAATTTCAGTAAAAATGATTTAGTGGGTAAAGTAACTGTCTATCAATCAAATAAATTTATTATTTTTTTCATATTATAAAATTATAAGAATAGAATAACAGATAAAGTACGGAATATGTACTTAACTAATTTTACCGGTTTCAGGATAATAAACTTTTGTTTACAAGGACAAAAGTAAACAGGGTAAATATGTCATAATTGTATATCATATAATTTTGACAAGTTAGTATGGTAAAAATATTATCCTACAGAATTGGCAAAATAACATGGGACAATTGTCACAAAGAGATTTATCTTACCGCAATTATGGTATTTATAATTATATCAAGAAAGTAAGATAATCCGAAAGAACGTTCTTTTTGCTGTGAATATATCATTAGCAATATCTGCGACAAAAGTAGATTCGTATACCCAGCAATGAGTAATAAACTGTCAGTCATGTTTCAATCAAAATAAAATATATAGTAAATTATTAAATATTATGTCAAAACTAAAATTTATATTTGTTTTTATTTACAGTAACTTAAATGTCAAATCTAATTCTGTTGGCAAAGAAACCGTTTACTAAATGAACTACCTCTTCCGTTCTGCAGTTTAGCCAACAGTTTAGTCCTCTCTGAAAATACCCTGCCCATAATCCGAAATCCCTGTGTCGTCATTTGCAGTATTAGCGAGGCGCCATAGGTGGCGTCGCAGCGACGGTAGGGGCGATTTATTAGAGCCCACGGCGTCGCCGGAGTCGTCTAGACGCAAAAAAATACAGACGGACGCCGATAGGTGAGACGCGGGATGCGTTCATGCAACGGGTTCATGGGGATAGAGCTAGGGAGGGAGGAAAGTGAAAGTGGTGGTGTGAAGTGTTGATAAAATGCTAGAAATGTATGAAAATGTTATGTTTGGCTTATGGTAAGTCTGTAAGGGCTGGTTTTTCAGGCCGTATTTATTTGGGACATTTTAAGTAATCTGGTAGGTTAATTCTGTTTACTTGGCACATTTGAAGTAACCCAGAATCAGGGTGCCTATTCCGTAACTTTTCAACGATTTGAAGTGTTATATTGATTGACGTCTCGTGTCAAGTGTACAATGTTGTAATCTTATGAACTTTTGTATTTGAAAGTTTTAGTAAAATAATTTTTAAGTTGGCACTACTCCCTGGCACAATTTTCAAATTGTGCAAAATTGTGTGACTCAAAGCACCCACAAAAATTGTCCAACACTACAATATAACCTTTTCACAAAATGTCACCACTCAAATTTCAAACAATACCGTCAAGCGCACAAACCAAACGTCAGTATAACAACTAGTGAAATGAATATAACACTACCCTTCGCGCTAGTGAATCGTTTACAAAATGAGTGACGTCATATTGCCCTGTTGCACTCAAAAACCGCTAGATGGTAGTCAGATTATAACACTTTTGAACACATATCACTAGTGTTAAGTTACAGAATAAGCACCGAGTGGGATTCTATGTATAGCTACGGTTGCTGTCTTTTGGAATTGTTATGACATCAATATCAATTGAAAATATCAAGTACAAAGTATACTTGCTATTCTATAACAGTACTGGTTATTTATGGTTGATTCGTACTTACATATACTCATATATGTATAAAGAACACTCTAAAAGTCTACACTGATGGAAATGTAATTTTAATAATTTTTATATATTTTATTCTACATTTTTTTTTAGAAAATAATTTTAATTACTTAATAGCTAATAGGTCGTCAACTTCCGATTTTAATTGTTTTTTTTTCTTCACATTTCCTGTACACTTAAAATGTAATACAAGGAAAATAATTGTTTGTCATTGTATGATTATTTTAGATAAATTAAGTGTAGTTTTAAAGTGCAAAGAGTAAAAATTTCCATAGTAACTAAGTATAAGGAAAACACGCGTTATGTATGCAGTGACACTGCCATTGTTTAATTATCTAATTTGCTACATCCTTCAGTAGAGGAAACTTGAAATAATCTTAATTTTTTCTTTGTTTGTTTTACTATTGTTTAATCTCGGGATAGTTATACTTTAATTTGCCTAATTTTACTCAATTTCAGCTTTGGTTTTTATTTCTGCGGAAAAAACTAATGTGTTTTGGTAGTATTAAAATTTAAAATACTTGTATCAATGGGGACTTCCGCGTTGCGAGCTTTTCACAAAATTTTAATTGCATATTAATTCTATCTTCAAATAAGTTCGTAAAAAGTTAAAAAATATATAAAATATTTATTAGACTTAAACATTTTTTAGAAAAACTAATTCAGCAAATAGCCTCGTGACGTATGAACCCTGAAGCCAATCTGACTTAGAGCGCATGTCTCGAAATCATTTAAATCAGCAGCCAGTTCAAGCTTGTTTCATACTTCATACTTATTTACTTGTGTTTTGAGATACATATACAATAAAATATTACCTGATAACATATTTTGTCCTTTAATAAGCACTTAATTAAGAAAATATATTAATAAAAACAAGTCTTTGATAATACATGCGCGAAATTCACAAACAAGCGTGGTTGAAACGAGAGGTTATGTTTGCACGACCAGTCTGATAGTAAGATGGTCCGTGGTTTTGACGTTACGCGCGGCATTTATAATGCTATGTTCACGTTGGTTACTACATCTATCTCTTTCTAACATCTTGTCTTCTTTGTCTGTCAGGGATAATACGTCACAAACCTATTTGCGAACATTTTTTAGCAAAACTATTAATTTATTTGCAAAATAAAAAAATACGGGTCTTTTATTTTTAAATTTAGATTCATTTAAAAAAATAAAAAAAATATGACGGAAGTCCCCATTGTTATATTTATTAAGCAGGTTACTGATTATTTTGATAGACAAGAAGGGCTTTTTTATTTGTCATATTATTTATTAAAATAAAATAATTCTTTTTTTTCTAATTTTGACATATAAAGTGTCACTTTTCAAAACTGACTGACGTTTTGAAACGTCAAACTTTTCGTAACCAGTTACGAAAGAAAAATCTTTCATAACTGGGTGACGAAAAGTAAATTTTATCACCAGTTACAAAAAAAATTCACCAATTTGTTGTAAGCCAGATCATATATACCTTTAGATTTTTCGGGAATAATAGACGATAGCGCTTTTTGTGCATCTTCTTCGATATCACTTGGTATATCTGAATCTGAATCAGACATTTTTTGTATATTTTCACAGAAATGTCAAACTTAAAACAACATTAACAATCGAAATAAAGCGCACCCACGTATTTCATTTTTTATTAATTCATAAAAATAAATAATTTCAAAAGAGTAAAATTGCAATAATATTATCAAAATTAGAAAAAATCTTGTATGTAACACGTTAGAAAATGCAATTTTGTGTAACTTGCGCGATTTTGCGGGGTCTCGCTTCGCTCGCCCCGCAAATATCCCACCGTTACACAAAATAAGGCATTTTCTAACTGGTTACATAAATAGCTATTATATGGTTGAATAGCAAAAAAAAATCTCTACAAAAATATCATCAGCAACCATAAGTTGAAACCGGTAATTTGAAAAAGGTACGCGATAAAAAAAATTTGAGAACCCCCGTAAATTTATCATAAAAAAAGTATCTGAAGAAGGTGCACACCAATATCACAATCTTTTAATTGTTGAAGTTAGGAGCAAAATTTACATTTTCGTCCATATCTAGTAATCTATGCATTTTTTTAGGAAAACAAAGGCATGGTTAAAATAGTCCTTTAATGCGGCAACTTTGATCAATAACCGACTTCGTATCTTTGACCGTTCTCGAGATTCCCATGCTTAACAAGTTGTTTGATACACCTGTATATTATTCTTATTGTAGCGATCCTAAGGTCAGGTCGTGGACGATGGCCGCTAGCAGACTTGTCAGGACTAGCTGTTGTCTAGAAGGTACGAGAACAATTCTAAACTTACTGGGGACTTCCGCGTTGCGAGCTTTTCACAAAATTTTAATTGCATATTAATTCTATCTTCAAATAAGTTCGTAAAAAGTTAAAAAATATATAAAATATTTATTAGACTTAAACATTTTTTAGAAAAACTAATTCAGTAAATAGGCTTGTGAGCTTGTGACGTTTTACCCCTGAAGCCAATCTGACTTAGAGCGCATGTCTCGAAATCACTGAAATCAGCAGCCAGTTCCAGCTTGTTTCATACTTCATTTACTTGTGTTTTGAGATACATATTCAATAAAATATTATCTGATAACATATTTTGTCCTTTAATAAGCACTTCATTAAGAAAATATATTAATAAAAACATGTCTTTGATAATACACGAGCGAAATTCACAAACAAGCGTGGTTGAAATGAGAGGTTATGTTTGCACTGGCAATATGTTTACATACAAGTTTGAATTTGATGTTACGTGCGGCATTTTTAATGCTATGTTCACATTGGTTACTATATCTATCTCTTTCTAACATCTTGTCTTCTTTGTCTCTCAGGGGTAATACGTCACAAATCTATTTGCGAACATTTTTTAGCAAAACTATTAATTTATTTGCAAAATAAAAAAATACGGGTCTTTTATTTTTAAATTTAGATTCATTTAAAAAAATAAGAAAAAATGACGGAAGTCCCCATTGCTCCACTATTTAAGCCTAAGCAGAAGAGACCGCGAGGACAGTCTGATATGAATATGCGTAGTTAACATAAATAGTTGGTGGAAATAAATATCGTGTAAATAAATAGTTCGTAGTGTTAAATGTTTAAATAAATAATCTTAGTGTTTAAATCTTAATTAATAATTGTTATTCTTAAAGAATTAATGTTTATATTTGTTTATTCATTTATTATCTTTTATTATTCATATTTCGTTTATTAAATTTAGTTATATAAGTATTAGTGTTTTAATTATTTTTACTCTTCATCCAAATAAATAAACGTTACATTATTACCTTTTATAGTTAAAGTAGCAATTTAAATACAACCAAATATTTAAAAAATCAACCGAAATAATCTACACTGTAGATAACAAATGAAAACCAGGAGTCATATTGATTACAAACCCACCCACACCTCATTTGCAAACACGCCTCCGTGCTCGTGTTTCCTGAACGCCGGGCGTCTGGTAGTCTGATCCACCGCGGCGGCGCCAGCGTCGCGCCGAGCCGACGCCGTCACCACCAACGGCTAACCGCACTTCCCCAGACTGCTACTCCATGCGCCCAGCTCCGAACCCGTCGTGATACCATTATTATTACATTATATAACGAGGAAAAAACACCGCACGCGTTTTTTACTTCCTTTTCACTATTCAAGGTAACAGCAGATAAAAAAGTGTTTTCATTTCCGTTGTGGAGGTAATTTTGGAGGTACTGGATGGATGGATGCTTTCGTGTTTGGGAAATGGACAGATGGCTGGTATCTGAAAATTTAAAATATCAATTATGATAATTAGGTGAAAATAAATTGAAGAAGTATTAATTTAAATAAATAAGTATGATTTCGTTGCCAATGCTAATAGATTTCTATATGTTATAAACATTAAAAAATTTGGTAATATATAGTAAGTTATTTTATAGTCAACCATTTAACTGCTACCGTAAGATTTATTTATATTAAATATATGTAAATTTTGCAATTTTCATAATTTTTAAGTCCAGAACATAATTATTTTTATACTTCCAAATAAAGTTGAAGTATTGAACAGCAATTGTTATTAGGTTCACACATGAAATATGATATATTAACCTGGATGTAATTTAATTATTTCTTGTTGTTCTTGAGATATTTGTTCTTAAATTTTCATCTCAAAAAGATGTGGCATTAATATATTTGCTTGTTGTATGTTTGTTATTGTCAAGGCTCAAGGATATATATTGTAAACACATTTTCATTTCCCGCGGTAACCATATACAACGTTAAGGTATAAATTCATTTCACACAATTCTATAAATTTTTTTGGTTTTGTAACTAGTTGCTAAGAAGTACTGAAATGAAGATCTTTATTATTAAAATATAAATGAATTAGAAAATAATATCGTGGTCGTAGAAAAAGTATAGTGCACAACTCCCTTGGAATATCCATTTCATACTTGTATGAAATGAAAAGCATTCCATGCTTGTTGTAGAATATACTATTCCATATGTATGGTTAATAAAATACAAAAATTTAAAAAAGCCAAATTTCAATTTTTCGCTTTGGAACTTCTTTTCCATTTTCTTAATTTTTACAAAATAGTTTCTAAAATGTATAAGTAGAGAAAACACTTCATTGTAGATATAGCCTTTCGCGTAGATTCGAATGATAAAGTTGTTAAGATTTCTGGAATATAGATATATTTATAAAACTTTCTTGAAGTCCGCAGTTTTGAATGCAAATATCTCAGGAGCAGTGGCGGCGTCACACTGTTTTTACACTCGAGCCACAGAGAAATTGTCGCGAACCACTCTAGATATGTTAATAATTATAAATAAAATATTTAAAATTACATTTTATTACTAAATTTATAAAGTAAAATAAACAGCATTTTTGTTGCAGTTTATTATATTACCTTTCTCGCATTCGCAGTTGCGATTGTACAAGCTTTTTGTAATAATCGCGTCAGCGTCAATAGTAGCTTTTAAGTATTAAAACGGTAAGTGCAGTTTTGTCCAAGATCCAAATCTCTTACCGTTCGTAATGTTTATACTATTTTTTGCATGGTGAAAATAACATTTCGCTCAACATCAGTAAAAAAAAGTATCCAAAATGATGATATTTTTCAAACAGTCGTTTCATACATCTGTATATAATAAAAATAAATTTTTTAGATTCCACGCAAATAAATATACAAAAATTACTGGCCTGTCTGTTAAAAATATACCAGAAGATGTACCAGACAATCAGACATCCAATTTTTAATAAAAAAAATCAAATTTTGTGTAATATCATCTATAGCATAACATTCTTATGTGGAACAGGGCCTCAAGTACCTAAGGTACTTGTTTCATGACAGGTTTTACTTGCATTTTAGTGATGCAGGGCGGGCTACGTTGCTTATCTACTCGATCAGACAAGACACGCCACGACCATACAACCGTACTGGTTTTATGTAATATAAATAAAGGTCAAGAGTTTATGTGCCGGCCACATTCGATTTTTAGGACAATTGGCCCAGCAAAATATATACCAGTTGCGTGTACATAAATAACAATAATAAATTTTAACAATGACAGATATTATGAATGTAGCGCTATAAATACAAAATTCCGTCCCATTTAACAATTCCGCAACATAATAAAACAATTATGTACTCATCGTAAGGGAAACTACCCTCTAATACTCTTATCGAAGATTTATTTTCCCCCATATAATCCTGAAATATAGCGCTCAAGTTTTCCGATAAGCTTTCCCGTCTCAGTATCCTTATCCTAGAAACAAAGCACTAATGCAATTTCAACAAAACAATCAACGTGGCCGAGGAAAAATAAAAGCCGGCCAAGCTTCAGAGGAGTAATAAAAACGCGCAGCCAAGCGAAGTTTAAAGCCAAAATAAATGCTCCTTGCTCAATTTCAACCAAAAAACGAATCGGGTTGTATTCATAAATGCCACGGGCATAAATCATGCGACAGATAACCATCGACGTAAATAATAACAGCGGAATTAGGCAACTGTTTTTTTGCAACCATATGTGAACTTAATACTAAGTTGTTAAACAGTGGCGTAGCCAAATATTTTTCACAAAGAAAAACATATTTTTTAGGCGGCTGGTACATAAATTGTTGTTTTTCGTATCTGCTGGCAACCTTAAAGTATCAATTTTTATTTGACATCTGTCAAAGTCAAAATTTTTGGCCGCTAGTTTGTTCATTATTGATTTACATAGTTCATATTAATGTGATTAATTATTTTAGAATATAATAACAAATGTAAGTAAAATTTTAACTATTCCTTTACAAATATTAATGAAAAACTAATGAATTTGCGAGTAAAAATAGCGGTCGTAAAGTAAATGCGGCCGTAAGGTAAATGCGGCCGTGAAGTAAATGCGGTCGTAAAGTAAATTTTGACGGATGTCAAAAATTGATTTTGAGTGAAAATTCATAATTTTTTTGTTGTAATCGCCTAAAAAATGTTGTGTACATCTCGGTTAAAAGTTCTTTTTGGGCCTCATCTGATTTGTAGCCTCGGCTTTGCCTCGGTTGCAAACTTCGGTTTCGGCCCAAAAAGATTACTTTTAGAACCTTGATACACAAATAACTATTTTCGTGGGCCTGCACATAATAAAATTATTTTATCCAACACCGTGTAATTATAGCGATATAAGTATGCTGTTTTTAGATAAATAAAGTAGGTCATAAGTCACTAGTGAGCTAAATATATTAGCTCATTGTTTTTTTGGTTCGTATCATAGTAACTACGTTATAAAACCTTCTCTACACTATTTTGTTCCTAAATGTCATTTCAAAATTCCATCTGTCAAAAATCTAATACGTATTTTATATCAATGATTAAAATGTGTTGGATAAAATGTTGTATGGCACACGTGTGTTAATTACCTAAGTCACTTGAAAAAATACCACACTCGGCCTAACGGCCTCGTGAGCTAAACTTTTCCCACATGACTTATCTGTATTGTAACACACTTGTACCATAAATAACTATTTTTTAAATTTTGACATACAAAGTGTCAATTTCCTAACTGACTGACGTTTTGAAACTCCAAATTTTTTAGTTAGGAAATATAATTATTTATGCAACTATAGTGTGTAAATTATAGCACGAGTTAAAAAACACTATGTTACACACGTGTTGCATACAACATTTTTCGTAGAACCGAAATATTAATGAACAATAATCTCAAAAGTAAATTAAATCACTGATAATAAATGTGTTTACGTTTCCTAGCAATAGTTACTTTTCATGCACTAGGGTGTGAAAAGTACTTTTCAAGCATTAATGCGTGAAAACTAACTGCACAAATTAAAAAAAAATCATCTCTGAGATGTAGTGATTTTTTTAACTGGAAAAAAATTCAAAATTAGCAGAAAAAAATTAAATTAAAAGAATTGTATAAAAATTAGGAAAAATCCTGTATAAAAAAACACATTAAAAAATGCATTTTTGTGTAGGTAACTAGTGGTTCTCAAAATATGGGACTCAACTTTTTATTTGAAATGGAACATCCTTTGCATTATTACCTGTATATAGAATCTATATAAAATTACAAACCCAATGATATGTTTGAAGTTAATTTTTAGTTAAAAACTAAAATCCCTATGTTGGCATTTAGTTTGTATAATTTTACCTGAAAATAGCAATTGCTATGAATAAATAAAAAAGAAACGGCAAATTCTGCGTTCTTAACACGCTAATTCTATTTTTAAATTAAAAAAATTGTTTAAAAGAATGTAGAATTTAACGTTTGTTTTCTATTTATTCATGGCAACTGCTATTTCCAGGGAAAGTATTCAAAATTAATGCCAACATAGGGATTTTATTATTTAACTAAAATAAACTTTAAACATATTATTGAATTTGTAATTTTAGGTATATAGATTCCAAATATGTAAAAATATATGTGTTCCATTTAAAACAAGAAAGTTGGGTCCATATCTTGAGAACTACTGGTTTAAAAAAATGATTTGACTCATTTTAAAAGTTTTGTAAAATAGAAATTGTTTGTTAATTTAACCGACCTCGTAGCTCTTATAGTTCTCGAGATAGCAATGGTGGCCCATTTATAGTTTTATACTGTCGAGGAACTTTATACAAAGAATGTTCCATTTAAAATTATAAAATTACATATCATTACTCGTAAAATATAATAAAGAGTAATCATATGGCCTGCTCTATAAAAATTAATATTGCCCATTTATTCTGAAATACTGTGTTTGATATATGAGTATGTATGATAATAATAATAATAATATTAGATAAATTACAAGTTACAGGAAAACGTATCTTCAATAAAATATGGCTGTGCAGTTTAAATATAATTAACATAAAAACTGCATAAAAGATAATAAAACAATGATAAGCTAAACAAATAGCAAACAATATATTCATATCCCACGCCTCATTTAGCTTTTTGTTCTCTTCATGTACTTACTTGTGGTCAATTGATAAATGATTGTTATTTACTAGAGATTTGAAACCGATAAATTCCTCTGAATTATGTCTAGTGGTTTGTCTAAATGTCCGAAGTATGTAAAAATGCGGATGTTTAAATAACGATAATGATAATTTTCCTTCCAGAAAATCTAACCGTTCTCAGTATTCACTTAAAGATGATAGAGGAAAACCACATATTTTTTGTAATTGCACTTTGTCCGTATCAGATTATTAGCATTAGTAAATGTTTAATAATTATTTAAATAAATAAATACATATTTATAAAACATTAACATTAATCAAACAGGTATATTTGTTAGGTTGAAAAAATAAAACATTGTAAATAAAAAAGACAAAGAACGAATAAATTCAAGTTTCAGCCCACTTTCGTCCCGGACAAAACCTACGTGTTTTCTCCAAAACAATGTCCCACGAAGCGTTTCAAAACAATGTTTAAAATGTTTAGAATTTTGCTATATAAATACATTTTAAAACATTTTATAGAATATTATGCACATATAATTAGAATATTTTCTTGACTACTCAATGAATACGATAAGGTAAACCGGCAACCGTTTCAGAGCTAAGAGTCATGTCGCCTTAAATGTTTAACTCAAAATACACTCGATCCAATTAGTCTCCGTACAAATATCTTTGCGTTTTGTTTTTGAAATATATAAACCACCCTGAAACCTTCTGGAACTCAGTAATTGTTTCAGATATACCAAAATAAACCTCTTTAGATCAGATGGACGAATTATTGTTTGGAAAAGATGCAATAAATAAATGAAAACAAAAAAATGATGTCCAACAGTGAAATATGGAAATGGTTCTATGCTTGTATGAGTTTGTATGAGTGCAGAAGGGGTGGGAATCTTAATTTTTATTGATGGAAAAGTAGTTTATTTGAATATTATAAAAGAGAATTTGGAAAAATGAGATCAAAACTTGGGTTTAAACAAGATAATGACCCCAAACAAACTACAAGTAAACTGCTTGAATAGTTATTGTACAATTGTAGACAACAATTAAAAACACCTCCATAGTTTCCAGATATGAATTACAGGTATACTTAATTGTTATAATAAATATAATATTTTTTCTCGATTTCTCGATACATAAAGATCCACAGTGAGTACAAAAGTATACCACATCAAATATTCCCAGATACTACTACTAGACATATTGAAATCAAGAAAAAAATAACAATCAAGTGGCATAAAATATCAAAAACCTGTATAAATAATAATATAAATACTTAAATCTAAATTTATTAGGACCAAAACTATGAATTTACACTGGAAAAAATCAAATTTTCAATCAATAGTTCGAAATCTTTAATTTAAATCAATTTTATTTTTAAATGGATTTCTTAATTTCAGAATAAAAATTTAATGAAATAACATTAATTTGTCAGAAGATTAACAATATCATTATTACTCCGAATGCCATTTATTATCTGAATACCATAAGAACCGTTGCCTTTTTTTAAAAGTAAACTTAAATTTAAAATCCATATATAACCTATGCCCACGTCCACCTACCTAATTATATTACATTTGGACAACTTCAAATGCAACGGCTAAAATTTCAAAAGCAGACCAATTGGAAAGCAATGGGGTAGGTGACCAAGGTAGAATTTTAATGAAAAAACTATTGAATTATAGAAAGTATATTTATTTATTAACGTTGACATTAAAAAAGTTAAATATTTCTCAGCAATTGTTTAGTAATTTGTGTTAAATAGAAACAGCGTCCTTTACTATGACGTTCACTAAGTTAGCACTATCTCACTCACACCACCTATTTCCGTCTGTCTACCTTCGCCGCTCTCATGAACTTCGTTGACGTCATAATCCCCTCCCAAGTACTATATTATTTATTTACTTCAAAACAACATATAATTAACAATTTTAAAAAAATACGGGTATATTATTTTTGTACAAGCTATCACATATACCAAATTTAGAAATTGGTCACCTACCCCATTGAGGCATTTCTCAAGAGTCCCTTTATTGAAGCAGGTAGTACAGCAAGAGAAAAATCAATAAACATTGCGAGCATTGTAAAAACAGCACAGTCCTACAAAAACATGGACGAAGTCTGAGGCAGAAGAGTTTTTGCTTCTCTATTTTGTAATCGGCACTGCGCAGAACATAAGAAAACATTATTTGTCTGTATATGTGGAATAGGAAAACAGTGAGAATTTTAAAAATAGGTCTTGTGAACATGTGTAACTTCTCCCATTTAGTATAGTGAGGCACTAACGTACCTGCCGCTTCTGACGAGTCGCCACTGCTTAATTTTCTTTTGATGATATTCATGTTGAAAAACGTATTCTTGCAATAATACGTGGAATCAAAAATCGTTAATATTCTAAATGCAATGTTCTTAAGTTGATTATAATTCACTGGAAGTCTATTCCATGTTTCAAAAATTACTTGGTCCTCTTTTCGAGTTGAAAGTTCTGTCCATCTAAACTCGCTTTTTCTCTTTATTCTCTAATTCACCTTGTGAAACCGAAAATTTTGCAATAAAGTTTTATTGTAAAATTGAAAAAGATGAAAGAAATATATAAGGAATATATGTATTACATTCTTGAATCAAGGTAAATTCGATTCCGGTTTTAGTAACGTCAAAAATTGCTTTTTTTTTGTTACAAAAATTTTATGAACGAAATTTTAGGTATGAATGAATTAAACATATTCTGTACTGTAATAACAAATTAATTATAAAACTACATATTGAATGTACTGAAAAACTTATATAGAATACCTATATTATTACAGTGGCGGGAGGTAATGTGTTAGACACGTCAGATTGTAAATAATTATTAATAAAAATGTAGCACGAATTAACAGCAAGATATTTTTCAAATATAATACTGATATCATTACGTGACGCAACATTTCTAAATGGAATAGTTTTCTTTCATTTTAGTGGTATAGGTTGTCAGCCTACAACGTCTATAGGAGACCTACAGTTTATAGTGAGTTTCGAACTACTTGGACACAACCGTATTTTTTTTTGTTATAACCAAATGAGCCACCATTGCCTGAATATAATATACATTTTACAATATTTGTAATATTCCATAACACATTACTTTTATGCGACATTTTTCATGTCCTAACTATTTAATGTAAAACCACAAAACACGCAACTTAAAATGCAGAAACAAAAGGGATACATCGTGTAGATTGTTTGCATTTTTGTCACATTTACGCACCCTTCGGAATAAAAACTGCGTAGTGAAGGGCACAGGGCAACCGAAGCGCCGCGCAACATTTAAAGGGGATGTCGGACAGAGGCGTGCGGGGCGCCTGGAGGGGGCGTCGAGACGGCTAGGGAGCGTCGCTGGACAGCTGCCGATCATTGCCACGGGGACGGACTCAGGGGGATTTTAGTAGGTTTAAATATATTTACAAAGTTTTACTGAGAATGATTTCTCCCTCAGGCAAGACTATTTACTACTGGGATGTCACGAGTTACGAGTTTTCGGTAGATATATTACCCGTACAATTGGACTGTAATGAAAATTTACTCATTTACTCATTTACAAATCAAAATTAGTGTTAGTTTTTGTTTTCTATATTATAGTATTTTGGAGCAGAATTTACGAATAATGTCTTAGTACAGGTTTTAGTTGTGATCACATATAACATGTGAAATTTTTGATGTTTTTGTATGTATATATCTGGAAGTACCCACCATACTTTCTATTTGCCATTGTAAAATATTATTAATAAAAAAGTAATTAACTATTTCTTATTATTTGTATCTATAATACAATATATAAAAAACACATTTAGTCAGGCAAAAATAACATTCTCTCCTGAGGTGTATATACAATTTTTTTCAGGATGTTTTATATTCAGTAACATTATTTATTAATATTTATAATCCTTGCCAATAATTAAAAATTTTAGTAGCCTTTGCAAACTTTAAATTTCTATCACATGACAACTATCAAACATGATTTTCTTTTTGATAAAAAAACATATAAAAATCATTTAAATATTGAATAAATTAATGAGAAGTATTTATATTTTAAAATAATCTTTCTACAAATAAAAATGTAAATTTATCTATTTTTAAAAAATTTCACTGAAAACTCTCGGGAATTTTGATTATTTTCCTAGGGATTAACTTTACTTCCGTTAAAATTTTTGTATCCTAGTAACCGGTAGTGAAAAAAGTGTTTTAAGTACAACTGTCTCGTTATTGTATATTTACAAGTTGGTTTCCATGGCGTAATCCGTTGGGCGGTGAAGAAAATGTCAAAAACATTTATCCAAATTTGTAATACCTACAGTACAAGATTTACTTGGATATTCGTTTATTAAAATTTTATTAGTTTTTAGTAAAATTTAGTAAATAATTTCCTGAATGAAGCTCTATGCTTGACATTTGTCATTTTGTTTGACATTTTTATTTATTTGCAACTTGCCTAAGTTGTTCACATAAAACTACCAAGTTTCATTTCCTTATCATCTTGTAACTAAAAATTACATTTGATAGCAGCAATGCGTAAAACGTTGTACATACCTGTGGCCGAAAGAGATTTACGCTCATGGACATATAAAAGTTCTCGTTACGCGTCGGACTTCAAATTTCGTCCGCAGGTGTAAACTTTTCTTTCGCCCTCTATATACGTAAATAACTATTACATCTTATAACTACACTTGATATTGTTAGGCAATATAAGAAGAATTATTGATTCATATTTGTAATAATATTTCACGTATTATCCACGTTTATTAATATTTATTACTTTTTGTTGAGCATAAAAAATAAAATATGATATACGTATTAGTAAAAAATTACTGAAAATTACAGATAATGGTTTTGTAAATTATAATTTATATAGTTTTTAAACTCATTTTTACAACATAATAATACAAATATCTTTTACTAAATTCATCATATAAAATGTATAATGTTTTTTATTTTTAAAGTGTGCCAAAAATTTCTAGAATAAATCAATTTCATTGTAATTTAAATGAAATGTAAATAGAAATAAAATATTAACTGTTAAATCTTTTTGAATGTAAATTATCAATAAATAAATTACCATCGATAAAAATTATTTATGGTATATTTCCTAATGAGCCCAGCTTATTTATGAATACTTCTTTGCCATCTTCCATTAATGTCTTTAACAATACTCAATATTTCATTTCTTTCAAATATTCACACAATGTATCATAAATCATTTTAACCACGACATGCTTTACCTGGTTTTAATGGGAAACAAAAAACCAAATGAATTCTGTGATGGAAATTTCCCTGACTCCCACCCTGTACGGTTTTATTCCCACACGAGGGTGTAGATTGAAGGGTGAAAGGTACAGTCAAACAAATGATATTTTCTTTTGTTTTTAATTGGTTTCCAAAGTTTCTTTGTGTCAAAATAGGGGGAGAAACAAGACTTTGCAAGTTTTAACTTTATAATTTTAGTCAAAATCAAAATACAACAAAATGTAAAATAAATATCCATACAAAAATAAGGATAATTCTACATAATTTATTAGAAATTTTGGCGATAAAAATGATTATTATTGGTTCCCAGAACTTTAAAATTATTTTTCTTTGAATCTTTTCTAAATTTCAAGGTCATATACATGTACCTACTTTACGTTTTAGTAAATTTTAGGAAATATTATCTTTTAGGATGCATATATACTTTATTTTTTAATTTAGTATAAGTTGTTTAACAAATATCACATTTGTCTTGTGATGTTATAATTTGTTTAAACTATACATTCAGAAATCAGAAGTAATACTTTGATTTCATAGATAAATTTTTAATTTGCATGATTTTTTTGCTTAGCATCAAAGAAAGCAAGATAGGTTTTCCCCTTTTACCTAACGTCATTTTTTTGGAGTATTTTTGCTAAAAAAAAAACAAAAAATGAACGCTTAATAATTTTTTGTACATAAACAATGAGGTATTGCAAAAAAAAAAAGTGAACTTTTAAAATGTTTCAAAAATTCAGCCATGTTGTGACTTCCGTAGATTTATTTGAAAGACATACTTATTTTTGGAAATTTTTTGATAGGACAAAAGAAAACTGAAAAGAAAAAAAACTGTAGACTAAAATTTGAGATTAAATATCAATACAGCGTGTTCCACAACTTAAGACAAAAAATTAAAGCGTATATACTGTACGAAGTGCTAGGATTATAAATCAAAAAGAATTTTTTAAAAATTCGCAAAAAATTGCATCGTATTTCAAGTTTCAACCAAACATTTTTTTTTCCACTGGTCGGTAGTTATTTTTAATATTTTTTTTCAAATCTTCTACAATGAAAATAATTGTTTACATTATATCTAATACTAATAAATGTCTAATATTGTGTAATTAATAGCTACTCCAGTGGTCCAAAAAATGTCTACTTCAAGTAAACTACCCTTAACTGCGCGAATTTTTAATTATTTTTTTTGTTTCATGATCAGCACGTTGTACAGTATATACCCTCTAATTTTTTGCCTCAGTTGTAAAACACCCTGTATATATGAAAGAAAATGATATAAACAATATAACAATATTTTTTATATTCTTGTAATATAATTTTTACTTGGTGTGAAGCTATCCACGTATGAAAGTCAGATCCAAACATTTTGGTTAGACGCGTTTGAAACATTGTAAAGTGATTTAAAAGCATTGTAAGGAATTTGTGTGCCACAATATTTGCATAAGATTCTTCAATTCGTCGGTTTGGAAATTAATACATTATATTTGACCTTTGAAACGAAGTGAAGTTGGGAAAGAATCTAGATACTTCAGTAGACAAGGGGCGAAGTGATCAATCAATTTGGATAAAATAAAAAATACGAATCTTAATATTTTTCATTATTCTATCGATTAAAGCTAATATTGAAAAATAGTGCAAGATCTCATTCCTAAATTTTTACAAATATTTTTATAATCAAACACAATATAACTTCCAATAAAAAGGAATAATTAATTAAACATATTTTATAAATTGGTAACCATATTTAATCAAAATTACACTTTATCTGTTCTACTTGTGGTTTTTGTATAGATAAGCGATAAATTAAGGAAGGAAGCTATTCTTTACAATGGAATACCCTACCTTCAAAAAATGATTTCTTATCATATCACAATAACCTTTATAAATATCGCAGACAGTGCTAAATTTTACTTCCGTTGTTAATCGCTAATGTTAGTTTGGTTTGCGATTGTCGTTTGTTATTGTCACATGTCATGTGAGCTGATTGTATTGTTTATGTCACATGCATTTGTTTCGTTGATTCGTTGCTGTTATCGTAAAGGGAGGACATTTTCTAAAGCAAATGTTGATAAAATAAAAAAAAAAAAAACAAAAGTTATTAGCACGAAAAATAAGAACTTTGTGTAATAATAAAGAGGTTATATTAAAAATTCACATATATTTAAAAGTCTATTTAATATAAATGTTATCAATAAGGAAAGTTTTTGATTTGAAATAACTTCTTGACCTTTTAAGGACGAATTAAATAACTTATTTAAATATAAAGATAAGATTATAAATGTGCCAAGTCCAAGGATTACATATTTCACATTATTGATAATGGTCTATTATATTTTCAAGTTAATATTTGTACGATAAATAACATATTACCTTTTAAAATTATTTTACTAATTATTACAATAATTCACCTTCGTGAAGGATAATTTAAAAATATACTTATACATATAAAGCAATTACAGGAATTTAGTAGGAAAATGAAAATTAAATTTGAATGTTTAATTCAGGAAAATCATTAAATCGTTAATAAAAATATAAGTGTTTCCTATTATTTTCTGTGAAATTTTAATGGAAATGGAATGAATGAATATCACGGAATATTAATTAATTTTATTTGATTACCGAGAAAAATATTGATTTAGTTATCAAAGTTTTATTAATTTTTGATAAGAGTGTTTGCTGAAACATAATACAGATTATTAGTGTATTTATTTTTCAAAGTACTAAAGATTTTTGTCCTGTATTAGAAATTAATAATTATTTCTCTACAACAGTTTTTCCCAAACTATTGATCAATACGTACTCCTAGCACCTTGTAGAAAATTCTGGAATATGATATACTTATTAAAAACAAAAACTGTACCATAAAAACAAATTTCACAAATTTTTATCATCAACGGTTCAAAATAAAATATTGGTTATTTGCAATTTAGTTAGCTGAAAAAAGAAAACACACAATAGATTACGGAAAAGACTTTCTCAAAACATTATTTTAGAAGAATGTTAATAATTTAAATTAAAAACTACCTTGTGTTAACTAAATTGTTAAAATAAACTATTGTAGAATATAAGCAAGAAGGTGACAGACTCGTCAGTCATTTTCTCATATCAGTAATAAAACTTAAAAATTTATCTTACCAATAATGTAATAGTATATTACTAACCGAGGTGGAAAGTGTTTCATTACTGTCGAGGGCGATGATAGTTAATCAAGACATAATGATTCTTTTCACCGAGGTTTGTATACTATTTATTCACAATTTTAATTAATAATCTCACATGAATAAACAAATGTTTTGGTTTGGTGTTGATCAAATGTCACATGAACTGTCAGTTTGATTTCTAAACTTAAATATTGATTTCATTGCGGTTGGACAGTGTGAAGTGAGTATAGCTGAGGTTGGAAACTATCCACTTCCCAACCCCAGCTATACTCACACTGTATTTACCAACATCTTGGAAAATGAGGTTAACAATAATTAACTTCCCAACTTTTTAAAAATCAGAAATCGTCATATTACTAACCAATTGTTAATAAAATACTATACAAGTTAGCTACAGTAAAATACATTTATAATAATACCGCTTATAACAACAAAATGGTTATAACATCGAAATTGTTACCACTTGTTTAAAAGCCCACATACGCTAAAATTATTTTATTTTAATTGGTTATAGTGACTTCCGACTACAGCTATGAAATTTTTGGGATTTCTGTGATCGTTTACAAATGTGTAACAAATGAACATTTGTAAACAAATCCACGCCTGTGTAGGATTTGAACCCGCAATATTTAGATTGCGAAACTTAAACGATAGCCATTAATCAAACAATGTTGAAATTATTTTTGTTATGTACTATACTAGTTATGATATATTGATATAAAATTACATTTGATTAAATTTGAGAACGAAATCCATTTCCATCAAATTTGAATAAATCATAATTCAAATCAAACAGCAATTACTTCCATAATTACATTGCATATGCATTGCCACCTCCGCATTAAAAATGCAATTAATCACAATTCCCCTCTGAGCATTCGGGGGTGAAAATTATTCATAATGTAATCCCGCTAGAAAGAATGATCCTGTCGCGTCGTGTCGAGTCGAGTCCAAGCGGGTATATTCCTGTCGGGCTAGGACTAGGGAGATCCGCAATCGATACAGACCACGGGAGCTGCGGATTATCTTGAGGTAGGCGTAGGATGGAAACTAGGGGACCGGAACGCACCGGATATAGGGTAGGGGGCAGTATTGACGTTTTGTTGTTGTTTGCTCTCTTTCTACCAACGAGAGGGGAGATGGAGATGCAGTTTCACCAATTGATGCTTAGGTTTAGAGGGATTAGTAAGAAATGGCAAAATAGGAAACAAAAGTAGTGAAGTGTTTATTGGGTTACATGAGATTTTCAATCCGTTTAAAGAGATAGTTTACCTAGAGTAAAAGTGTCCTTTGTATTTTTTAAAGTCTCATTTTTGGTATATTTTACAGAACAACAGGAATTACGAATGATATTCGGCATGATAATTCCTCGAAATATATAACGTGTGCTGCAAAAAATGTTGTCATAGGCATTTAACAAGGGAAAACAGTTTTTGGTAAATAAAAACTATCTGGCTAACAACTAAGTTACCGTATTGTACAGGACAATACCTCATGTATCCTTACATGTTATTTAATACGACGAAGAGGTCGCCCTCCTTTAGATAGGCCAAGATTTTGAATTTCGAAAACTATAATAAATAAATCTGGAGAGCAAAAGCGTCTTATATATACAGACATTATAAGGATTTGTTTGATTTAGAGCAGAATTGTCAAAAATAAAAACTATTTGCTGAAGCAATGTTGTGGAAACACAAATGCCTCACTTATAATAAATGTGATATTCTTATGAAGTTCTAAACAGTTTGATAATGCTATTTGTTTATTAATAAAATTATTAACAATATTAATAAGTAATAACGTTACCTGCAACTATGACTACAGCTGAACGTATAGCTTTTCTATATTAAGGAAATTAAAACTCCTTAACGGAGCTGAAACCGAAGAAAGTTTTGACTAGATTCGTATCTACGACAAAAATTTAATTACATTTACAAGTAATGATTTTGTGTTTATGACTATTTAAAAATATGGTAACTCGACCCTCCCTTAGAAAAGTTTCTGGATCCGCCACTGAAGAATCCACTTAAATTCAGCAAATTTTCGTACTTCAGTACATGTATAAAATTTGTTAGAATAGATGGTTCCATAGTTTCAGCAGTACATACTTTTGTAGAATATGACATGACGAAATATTGAACCAGAAGTTAATTTTATTGGGGTGGACGGTTCCATAATTTGTAGTCAAAATTTATTTTATTTACATGTTGGAAATTGAGGTACCTAATACACTTACATACTATTGTTATAGTTAAAATGAAAAATAAGATTGTACGTTTATTAATCAAAATCGTGACATGCGAATATTAGCACGACTTCTATATCACCCCTATCGAAGTTACTGGAGTGAAACACATGAAATATTCACTTCATTATGTATTAACCTTATTATGCGCTAATTTTTGTGCGAGCATATTTTTGAATGCCCTATAATCAAAAAATATTCTTTTTGTAATAATTTAATTAAAAGATTTCTTCTGCGATACAAAAATATTTTTATAAATTACCGCATCCACATTTCTTTAGAATCTTCAGTTCGATTGTTCATTTATACAGCTTTAATACAGCAACTGGATAGTAGGTAGGTCTGTTTTGCTTTATTAAGTAATATACTCCTTAGAACAAAACTGCTAGAGTACAAAGTTGTTAGAAACTGAAGTCTACTTCAGATAAGATCATAATTGATGCAATATAGCACGTCTGCAATACGTGAGTTATTAAATATAGAATAACATTAAAAATTTGTTTTATTTGATGTACTTGTCTTATATTTGTAATATTTTTGTTATATAATTAAAGAAAAAGACTATAAATTCATGTTAAATAATAATAAAATACAGACAATAACAATCATAATCAGTGATACATCCCTAAACCTCTCTTTTTTCCATGGCTGTCTGATTTTAACGAAAATATTACATTTTATATTTAATATATCTCGTGCAGACATGTAGCAATAATAATGATCGTAGAATTTCATTTTGAACAACTTTGTGCTTTTGTAGTTTTGCTCTAAATTTATCAGGAGAGAGACCACCCCCATTTTTTTGGAATCCCATGTTAAAGTCCTTTGTTCCACATTTCGTTGCACACCCAGTATTAGTGATGTTAATTGTAATTTACGCAGTAAATTACGAAATTATTACAGTAATTTACAATTTTACATTACCATTAATTACCAAATTACATATATTGGAAATATTCATAACAAAAAACGAAACAAACATATACAAATGACGGAGGTGGGAAGTTATTATTTGTGTGTTGCTATTGAAAATTATGCGACCCCAAAAGTATTTTGCAAAATGAAGAATTTGTGCAAGGTTCTGAAAAAACAAATGCCTTAGACTTAGAGTCAGTCAGTTAATTCGAATCTGAATGTAGTTTCGAATCTGAATAAATGTTTCACATTGAAATAAATAATAAGAAACGGTAAATTACGGCAGTAATATACCAAAATTATAAAATACAAGAGAATTTGAAATGGTATTAAAAAATGGTAAATTACGAGGGTAATTTACCAAAATTATAAATTACGGTAATTTAATATCACTGGCCACATTCTAATTATTGTTGCTCGACCTTTAGCCAAGAAATTTCCACTGTATTCCTCAACTGAACTTCCCCTTTATCCAATTTTAACCAGCTCGTACTTTGGGCCTGCTACCTCTTGATTTTTCTAAATTTATTCTTTTATTTGTATTTTTTATGTACGGAAAGCAATGAGTAATGTTTTAGAATATAAAAAAAACCCTATGTTATAATTAAGAATCGCCAAAATGCTTTAATATCGTGAATTGAAAATGTACTCCCATAAGAAATGCATATATTCATATTTGAATTAATATAAATCTTAACCTCACTAACGTGGTCTATTCTCCTTATTCTCGTTCGACCTTTATCCGAGATATTCCCACTTTATTCCTGGACTTCCCTATCCACCTTTAACCATCTCTTACTTTAGGCCTGCTACCCCTTGACCGTGGCAATGGTGGCATTGACCGCCGCCGGCCGCGTCACGCGATCTCCCTCGCGAGTCGCGAATCGCCCCTGCCCCTGGATATCGAGCCGAGCTTTTGGGGCTTTCCACTTTCGCTAACCGGCTAACCGATACGATAACGCGATAGCCACAGCAAGGGGCGCTGTTGCCAAACGCTGCAGGTGGATTCGCCGGGCGCCGGGGTGGCAACGTGGGAAGTTGGGGAGGTAGAGCGAAAGGGGTATAGTAGTCAGTAGGGTATGTATAAGTGGGAATTTGTAATAGCTGGGAGGTTTAATATGAAATAGAGTGGCATGGATATAATGTAATGAATATAGGGTATAGTTGGTATTTAGGGTATGGAATTAGGAATTTATGCAATGTGGTATAGTACGACAAAAGATCTCAAGTTGACGTTTAAATTGTTTTATGGTTGTGGTATCTATTCAAAGTTTTGCTCCAGGTACCCAGCTAAGTACTGGATTTGGAAATCCCAAAGTAATATTAGCATGCCTAACTTAATATAGATGGATTACTGTACGACATGGAAATAACTAGACAGGGATGTATTTAAAATTTTAATACCGTTAATTTCTTAGCAATAATCATTATCTTCGTGGAATTGCAAACAATTTTTGCATAAAAACGAAACTGCTATAACATAATGTTCTTATTACCAAGAGTACATCAACGTTACTACGACTTGTGACAATTATTAGAGTATTTTTCATAAAACATGGTATTCAAATTTTAAATACATCCCTGTCTAGTTATTTCCACGTTGTACAGTAATCCATCTATATTAAGTAAGGTATGCTAATATTACTTTGGGATTTCCAAATCCAGTGCTTAACTGGGTACCTGGAACAAACAGTGTATTCTAATGGATTTCGTACAATTCTATACCCTATATCAGAACGCATAAAGGTCACATTTCTTTCAATTCTTTCGCTCAGGGAAAAACTTTGAATAGATACCACAACCATAAAATAATTTAAACGTCAACTCGAGATCTCTTGTCCAACTATACATCTGTTGTCTATAACAATATCATATAATAGGTTCATACAGAAGCGACAGTAAGACAGAGAAGCGAAAATTAGAGAGAGATGGAGAATGTGCACAAATTTAAAGAGCCCATTGCTTAAAATCGGAAAGTTTCCTCACATCTGAGAGAGAGATAGGGGAACAGCACAAATTTAAAGGTCTACACAATGCTTCAAGGTCATAGAACTGACTAGGGGAATATGAAAGGTACCGACACGGAGTGTCGCTTCTGTATGTAACTATTCTGTGTCAATATGGTGAACGTATCTTATTCAGATGTAGTTTTATACATTTTAAACTTGCAAAAAAAGAGATACTCATGTTGTACAACTAAAGGGGTACAGTAGTTTGTAAGTGGGAATTTGTAATAGCAAGGATGTTTTAATATTCAAAATAGTGTCGAGGAAATAATATAATGAATATGGGGTACAGTGTGTATTTAGGGTATGGTGTTAGGAATTTTCACAATATGAAACATCTGTCGTCTATATCAACATGGTGAACCTAACTTATCCAGATGTAGTTTTATTCAGTTAGGCCCTAATTTAAGGCCTCCACTAAAGCAAAAATTTTGTCAAAAAATATAAACGACTTGAAAAAATCTTCTGTGGGCACCACATGACTTCCATGTACGCTAAATTGTCAACATTTTGCTGCACTTCATTTAAACTTATTTCGTTTGAAAGTGAGATCATTCTACAGCTAGTCGTTCTTTAACTTCCATTCGTTTCACATCTTCGAACTTCAATTCGAAATGGACAATCTTTTGAAAATTTTATAAAAATGTTTATCAATATTCCTTATTGCATTATCCACAGTTATTTTAATCGCTCAAAAACTTGCAAAGAAAGATATTATTTTTTTCCTACATATTTCTCACTCTATTCCATCTATGGCACAACATTCCTATGTGGAACAAGGCCTCAAGTACCTGAGGTACTTGTTTCATTAAAGATTTTACTTGCATTTTAGTGATGCAGGTTGTCAGCCTACAGTCTCTGCAAGGTCAGCACATACCGAGCCGTTGTGCGGTAACCCATCCAATTGGGCAGGGCGAGTCGAGGGCGGTCTATGTTGCTTATCTACACGATCAGACAAGACATGCCACGACCACACAACCATACTGGCTGATACGTATTTCTGACTATTTCTCGCGAAATATATTTCGACAGTTGTCAATGTTGTCAATTTATTAACAGGAAATCAAATGTTTCCTACAAAAATGAAAAGCTAACTCAAATTATCATTTTCTGCTAAAAGTAAAGTGCCCTTTTGAAAAGGCCGATTAGAACAAAAACTGAAGATGCACAACTAGATGTTATAACAATTCCATAATCAAAATTTAAACATTCTACGGTTAATCGTTTTTGAATTAAGCGAAAAATTCAAAAAATATCATAAGCAAAGTGCCCTTTTGGCACTACCAATTGCAATAAAAAGGAAGGTGCATAACTAGATATTATAGCAGTACCATATACAAAATTTTAACATTTTACGGCTTACCATTTTTTTAGTTATGCGAGATACATACATAAGTACATATGTACGTATACTTATATGTACAGGCGTATTTTTTACTTATTTTTTTAGTAAAGTTTTCTTTTATTTTTAGTGAAGTTTTTTTTATTTTTTAGTAAAGTTATTTTATTATATATATTTTTTTTATTTAGTAAAAATACAAGGTGTTGAATTTTGGTGTGTTCCAGGATGATTCTTTTTTTTGGGTTTCCTCATTATATGTAATATTTTTTCATAGAGAAATGAGTCAAATAATGATTTAGAGTATTTTTATCGTTTTTTGATTGATTAACAATCTTAACTAAAGTTTTACATGAAATAATAAATCATTTATATTTATTAAAAAAAATTGATTAACGAAATGTAGGTTTTCTGTTTTTTTCCTTGTTAAAAAAAGACCCCACCAAACTGAGAACCACATCAAGCATTTGTCAATTTTGACACATGTTTGACAAATATTAAACAGCGTAGAATAAGGATAATAGAGTATGCAACGTAATATTTTATTCTTGTGTTGTTGTTATTGTTCTGTTGTTATACTAATTAAAATATAAGAATAATAACACAAAAAGAAGAGAAAAGTGAAATTCAGAGTTGCATTCTCATTCTGTATTTGAAACAACTGCCAAAAATTGTTAACTGACGACACCATATTGGATTTCATCAGATCTAAAAGGTCTTTTTTAAACATTTCATCATAATAGCATCATAAATTCACATATGTGATATAGTATATAGGTTAATAGGCACACATACAAAACGATAACTTAAAGTAAAACATTTCCTCAAAGTTATAACTTATATAATCTTGAAAAAACATCCGATCTTTTTTGAGATCATAGATCTTATTTCTTTGGGCTACCTCAAGATCAAGGTCTGAAAATATTAAATGATTTAAATCAGCTCAAAGATCACCAATTTGGTTTAGAAATTTAGATAAATGATTCTCTGTAGCTACCTCAAACTTTTTGTTGCATTATTTGTTGAAGATCCCAAAAACTTGTTTAGTTATTTCTTTTAGAATGTGCTTCAATTTTTCTGATAGAATATATAATTAAAATCGTTAATATTCTCGCTGTTATACTCTTGATATTTTTTACCAACTAAAATGAACTGACCCTATATAAATATTGATTAAAGTTATGAAACTTTAGACTAGACGAATAATTACATATATTAATAGTTATTTATGATATAAGTGTTAAAAGTGACATTTTATGAGTGAGTGGGGAAGTTTGAAACGAGGCGAAGCCGAGTTTAACAAACCCCACGAACGAAATAAAATCACTTTTAACACAAATATCATACACTATTTTTCCTACGACCACAGTTATGTACCTATTAGTAAATAAAAACTAAGCATTAGAATGACATTTATGACAGGTCATGATGTATTTGTTATGAACAACTGAACATAAGACGTGTTAAAAGTAAATTTGTTTTTTACTTTTAACACGTTGTCAATGGCAACGTTTTAAAAGTATTTACTGTGTTATAAACTGTTATTTTTAACTTTAACTTTTTAAGCAACCGTTAAAAATACTATTTTTCACAGTGGTCGTAGGAAAAATATTTTTTTACTTGTTTTACCTTTTTAAGTATTTTCTTCTGTAGTTAATCTAGAATTCTGCACCTTTAAAATGAATGTAACTCACATCCGATAAGCAAGTTGATTATTTTGATTGTATGAATACCTGTCTAGCGGCACGTTTAAAATTCACGGCGCGAAACGGAAATTCCAGCATCTTGCGCAAAACTCTCAGCGTATAATTTAATTAGCGGTTGGGACATAAAATCAGAATGAATTTGCAAATCACAAGCGGAAAAAATCCATTGCTTTTCTCCTTGTTTTATGCTTTAATAATTCTATCAATTTTTTCCCCTCATTCAAATTTAATCATCTAGAAAGACGTCTAGCATTTGTTTAAGAGTTAAGTAGGTATTAGAAGAAAAAGAAATAGTTTTAGACTTAAACATAAAACTTTGTTTTAAAGTTTTGCTTATTCCATATGCCATATTCTGTGATTGCGAAGGAGAACGATCATTTTCAAAATTGACACATTAAAAATTAAATAATTATTTGTATCACTAGTCCAGAAATTAAACTTGGCCTGCAAATAAAACGAGATCTCGCAAAAGAATTTCTGGGCGTAAGATTTTTTGCGCCGGTGACACTTTTAATTTATTAGAGAATAGTATATTGTGTTATTAAGAGTAAAAGTGATACTTTGTGTGGTGAACATGGAAGTTTGCACGACGAGCGAAGCGAGTCGGACAATTGCATGCGAGGCACACAAAGACACTTTTACTCTGAATAACACATGCTATTTTTTCTTCAAACTTAGAAATTTTAAAAAATAAACTACTATTTGACGTTTAATATGTAGGTTACCTGTCAGTTATTCATAATTTTTAGTAACTTTATTCTTAGGTTATCTAGTTTCTATAGTGACATTTAGGGCGATATTACAGATTTCTATTGTACAAGTTACTTCTTATTGGCTGATTCTACATACGGCGGCGAAAAAATTAAACGGCGGCTAGAATAAAAAATTATATTACGGAGGCATAGAAATTAAACTTCAACCTTGTCAATCACGTCACAGAAGATGTCACTTTTATGACATTTGAAGAAAAATATTATTACTACTTAAAATTTTATACACTAGGTTTTATGTCAAACATTTTCGGTTCACATGGATATATAAACAATTCACTTGTTTTATTCAAAAAATTTAGTGACATTTGTTCTAACCTAAAAAATAAAACGAATGTAAATTGATATTTTTTAACAATTAACGTAATCATAATCATACAGGACGAGTATTATATGAACAATAAATCAAAAATAGTTGTTTTAGTTTTGTAATTTTAGCATACGTTAAATAACCACCTTTGTTTCTTACTTATTACATAAATAGCTATTTTATTTTCCCTATTCACATTTTGAATGTATTATGTATGCCATATTTTCGGTATTATTTAAAATATATAATAGAAACATTAAAGTGTTTTTACTTAAATTTTCTCCTAATTTTGCAGTGCCTTTTATGTCTATGCCTAAAGTTGGTACAAGAACAACATTAGTACCAGAACAAAGTCCAGCAGGTATATTGCGGTTATGTGGTGGTCACAGAAGCTAATTTGTTATTCATATTATTTATACACCCTTCGCCTACACAAACAATGTTACATGCAAAATACATTTTGGATCTCACAAAACTTTATCTTCCCAAGAGTGTTTCTTTTTGTGTCCCAACAATTCATTTTTCATCTGAGTATAAATTATGTTGAGCATCCTGTTGTATCTAAAAAACCATTAACAACAAAAACCCTAAAAATATATCAGCCAGTAGTTCCCATTAACCATTAAAACAACGGAAACGCTGATATATCGCGCGCAGTGTGCTGCCGAGCGATGCTCAGATGTTTTGTTCGCTGCGCCCACAGGCTTCTAGATCAAGGTCAGGAACATAAAATCAAAATACATCAATCGTGGGATTACAGCCCGGGTTATACGATTATGGATGGATGGAAAAATGATATAGTGTTTGAAAATAAGATTTAGGAGCGGCTGCCAAGTTTCAGCTGTGGTGCTAATTGTGTTTACAGTTAACGCAAGATTAAATTGGGAACTACAGTTGTTCTTGCGAATACATACATGCATACTTGCACATATGCACTAATAGGAACCGGATTTTAAATTTAAAATGCTTGTTCTTTAATTTAAGAAATAGCTATTTATGTAAGCAGTTAGAAAATGGCTCATTTTGTCTAATGCCAGGGACACACGATATGTTTGATGATCATTAAATAAATTCTCAATTGTAGTAAATGCTCATTAGAAAATAAATAGACACACGGACATTACTTGAAATTTCTTGCTCATGTACAAATGCAATGTACTCATGACAAAAAGAAGAAAGAGTTATTAAAGACATTGTAGTAGCTTCTAGATTTAGTGTTAACCGTCAACCTGAATACCTCAACAGCAACATCCTCAACTGTCATTCTGATCATCGGTTTCTAAACTTCATCAGCACTTTCCACGTTACGAAGTATGAAAATAAGAAATTAAGTATTAAATGTTACTGATCATTAACTTTTGTCATGCGAGCAAAGCGAGACTCCGCAAAATCACTCAAGTTACATAAAATTGCATTTTCTAACATGTTTCATACAAGATTTTTTTTAAATTTTGATACAGTTCTTTTAATTTTTTTTTTTTTTGTTCTAATGTTCTCATATAAACTTTTACTTTTCCATATTGATTGACATTTGAAAACGGCACACAATTCACTTTTCATCACTCAGTATTGAAAATTTTTTATGTCTCTAATGGTTAGAAAAGTTTAACGTTTCGAAACGTTAGTCAGTTTTGAAAAGACAAAATGTGCTCTGGTTTCAGCAGACCTAGTATTAAAACAACCACTACTGAGTGTTCTAATTCTTGACCCATTGAAACCAGAGCAGCTAAATCTGCTCTAGAATGTGCTCTAGTTTCAGCATATCTAGAATTAGAGCATACACTTCTGAGTACTCTATTTTTCAACCCACTGAAGCTAGAGTACAATTCAGAGCATCCATATCTGCTCCAGAATATGGTCTGGTTTCAGTAGGCCAAGAATTACAGCACACGCTGAAGCGTACTCCAATTCCCGGCTGGCTGAACTAGACCACCTTCAAGGCATCAGATGCCCTAGAATACGGTCTAGCCAGATCACGAGGCGGAGAGGAGGCCCGTAGGCCCACTGCCTCCCGGGCGCCCCGCCGAACGGGACTGAGTGCTAGCGTCTCAGGATCTCTGGTATATCCTGAGACGTGCATTATTACCGGTCATGTTGATTCCTATTGGCTGATATTCAATCTGTTATTGTAGCTGTACGAGTAGGAATTTTAAAATGAAAATTTGTGTACATAGGTATTTTGATACGAAGATTTCACTGGTAATATTTTAAAGGGTGTAACATTTTAGGGTAGTAGTCAATTTCTAGAAAATGGAAGGAGATACAATAATTCTTTAAAACAATAACAATTCAGGGTTTTATTACTGATGTAAAAAATAGTACGTTACGTGAAATGTCTCCTTGGGGGCAGGAGCCCAGATGCCCCCATGTAGTCGGCGCCCATGGTATAATAAGGAACAATAATTTATACGCCTAATTTATTTTTTACTGTTTGACCTTATAGATAAAGGAGGCTTAATAAATGAGCATGTTTTGTTTGTCCCGAAAACTTTTCTGATTAAAAGTAAAAATTAGTCATTTAAACGAGTACTCCACTGAAAGATCTAAATCTAAACAGTACCAACTTAAAATATTACACACAATATAAAATAATATGACAATAATAAATATGTAATTAATTCTTTTAACATTGGCTTGACTTAGTAGCTTGTATGAATAAATGGATGGATAGTCAAATGAATCAGCAATGAAATGAAGTGATTGGAACATCGCGTGCCAGCATGTGCCGCCTCGCCGAACTGGTGTATTGTCTTAAGTCACCAAAGATCCATTGATAATGTTTCAAGCAATTCATATGTGAGCGGAATTTTAAGCAGAATAACAGAACGCACAATTTCAGCAACATGTAGCCAATAATTTCATACCGAAATTTTCCACTCTTAGTAGGCCATCACAATATCACATTTGCAATAGAAATTAAAAAGTCAAATGAAACTTACTTTTCCTTTTTCCTTTTGGTTAAAATTCATACTTTATAAATGTAGTTAGATGCATCTGTGAATGTGAGCAACTATTTTCAATTATGAAACTAAATAAATCAAACGTTCACTTAAGGATTCTATATTGAATGTAATAATTCATATTGTAACAGGAAACGAAAGTGCAAATATTGATAGGTAATATTAGTAAAGAAGAAAGATGTTAGGTGTCAGAATCAAATAATATTAAATTATTAAATGTTTGAATAAAAACTAATTATATGTTAACTTTTTAAGGATAATGTAAAAAATTTTATAATAAAAAAGGACCGACAAAAAATCTTTATTAGAGCCTTTCGTTTTTTCTGATAACCACATATAATAAAAGAAGTATTGTAATTATACCGATTTTAACGTTTCCAGAATGTCTACGAATTAAGATATATTTCGATGAGTTTTGACTATTTGAAGCGTGATGCCTGTTCGTCTGTGTAGAGCAAATTTGATTTAATAAACTTTAATGAATATATAATTTTTTGATATTTATGGTACGAATGTGTAGACTTTGCGAGAAAAAAGAGATAACTTTGGAGTATATGCGCTTGAACTGTGGGTAGTGTTATGTTAAGATATTTTGAGGCTTTTAGGCACTTAAAAAAGGGAAAATATATGTGATAAAATAATATCAGTTAGTTTTTATTATATATTTTAAATAATAGGTAAAATAAAATGTGCATTAATTTAAATATTATTTCTATACAAAATTTATAAAAAAAATATTATATATAATAAAAATAGTAAATATTTTTTATATTTGTATTTTTCCTACTTTCGCATTTTTATTGTATGTAGATTCGAATCCTGGGTAAGGCACGAAATAGAGCTGATCGATGATCGATTTGATCTGATCGTTTAATCGATCTAAGCTTTTGATATAGATCTAATTATTTTATCCATCTGATCGATGGATTAATTGGATCGCTTGATCGGTCACATTGCTCCCAATTGATCAGATCGATCTTCATTGATCAAATTGGTCTTAAAATGATCAGATCGATCTTGATTGAGTAGGTTACGGTCATATGTTAATATGTCTATAGTCTCCATTTTGGACATGAGTAGAACGGTAGAAGGCATTCAACTCTTATTTCATATATCTCGTATTAATTTTTCAATTAACTAGGGATATTGACTTTTGATTGCAGATCGATCTGATCAAACAGGATCAGACAAGATGTTTTCTGATCGATAAAATATAAGGATCGACCATCTATCATAAATACAATTCAATACATCAAATGGTACGAGTTTTATCAAAAATCGATCAATGGAAAGTGACAGGATATTTTGTCATGTTTAGTTTTTCTAAAGTAGGTGTATATATAAGGAAGAAACTTTATTTAAAAATATATATATTAATTTGGATTAAGTTTTATTGTCGATTCTGTGGTGGCCACAGCTATTTTTTTTGTTTATGTTTACAGAATAATATTGAATACAATCTGCGTCTCATATTTTACTATTATTGGCCCTTTGTTGCATTTGAATTTTAAATCCTTGGACTAAACTACCATTTAATGCCTCAAAAACAAATTTGATCCTCGTTATTAAAAAACCGACTTTAGTACTGTGATACATAATGTATTACTACAGTATAAAGTCCAAATATCATTATTCTGATACTCAACAATTCCCCAGTGTAAATCTAGCTAGCTGCTGCATGAAAAAACAAAACCAAATATGACTAAATTCAGTTCACTGTTCGCCAATGTCAAGTTCAAGTGCAAACACCTTCCGTGTAAATCATAACACGATTAAATAACCTTATACATGTATTTATACCGAACTGACGATGTAAACAAAATGGCATCACTATCAGCATTCGTTTGTTGCAGCGAGAGGAGAAAGAGCGTTTGGCACAACGCAGCCACCTTGATCTGCATTAATCACCCTCCTATTTCGATTTGGGCTTTATGCATTGCGTAATTCTGCACCGGTATAAATAGAGGCGTTGAGAAAGCAAATGGTTGGGAATCGGGCCAATATGTTGTGACTCGGCGTTTGTTTTTATTTCGTTTACAGCAATTTGTACAGGGAAAACAAATGAGCACTGCTTTCTTCCGGAAATGACGAGGACATCGATTTTGTTTCAGGACTATAAAACCTAAATTCATTTTTAAATCATTTTAGATGTTTATGATTTTTTTACTAACGTGAGTATTTTTGAACGTGAAATATGGGGATTTATCATATCCATGGTTGATGTGATATTTGATTGACAACAATGTATTTGCTTGTTTCAATGTAAAATTAAACATAGGAATGAATTTGACAGAAGTATTAATTTTTATTATAGTTTAATATAGTAACAAATTACAAAATAAAGGTATAATAACAAACAATTAAACAATAATTACAATAAGTTTTCAAAAATACATCTATTAACTACTAAGCAATGACTCAACTTTTGAATTAAATATAAAATATAATGATATTTGGACAATTGTAATATTTTGAAAGTATTTGAACTTTTGATGGATCCAAATTTTGAAGATTTCCCCCGGTACAAACTTCTGAATTTAAGTCACCAACAGGGCCAAAATTATGTTGGTAGGGTCTCTGGGGAAAAGTTTGGTGAAGGCCCTTTTTTTAATATGGAATTTGATGTATTTTATTTTATTTATAATTAAATACATGATTTTTTTATAAATGAAATTTCGCACTTTCTTCTGTGCAAAATATTCTACAACATCTTCAAATGATTGATGATTAGAAGTACTACATGTTTTAAGCATTGGTGTAGGACTGTCAGAAAATTTTATAACCCAAAAAGTATTGTCAAATTCGTTACTTATGTTTCATTTCAAGCAAATATATGTTATTGTCAATTAAATATCATGTCGTAATCATGGATATGATAAATCCGATGTTTTACGTTAAAAAATACTCACGGTATATGGAATTTAATTGTTTTCCAAATTAAACTTTTAAAAAATCCAAAGGTTTTTATTGAGGATTCAATAGATTTGAATTTATTTTTGTTTTAATTGGAAATACTCAGATTATTTGGTTAAAGTACACCGACTCGAACTGAGCAAAGTTTGAGATTTAGGGTTCGATGTCGACTAATAAAAAAATTTAAAAAAACGGCATACTCTTGTAATGTCGGAGTGGTTTTAAATTCACTATAATATCAAGATTCAGTATTTCTAATCTTGTTCCTTCTAAAAATGTTGTCCACTTTATTTATTTACTTCCTGGATAGTAGGTATATCAATATTTACTTGCGATGTGATGCCGAATATTCTTTATTCGGTGAAATTTTAAACGAATATTCGGCCGAATAATCTGCATTATAGAATAATGTATGTATATTTGTACAATTAGACAGCATGATTGGTGGTCTTCGTTGCGGAGAGGATGTATTTATTTTGAAACGCTCGTCCTATTTTTTTGTTAAAATAATATAATTTAGCGCCAAACAATATAACTAGATAAATTATTTACTCTTATTGTAGATACATTAATAATACCTAAACATATGTATATATTTTGTTTGAAATATATTATCTATATATTTATATATGTTAAATAACAAAATAGCGTTGTATTTCATTTATTTCTTGAAATCGAATATTTAGTATTAAAATATGTCGAATAGGCTGAATACTGAATAATTTTCGACTTCGGTCCCATCTCCAAAATTTATTAACGAAACCATTCTAAAAAATAAGATATTTATTAGATTGATATAATAATAACGATATGTACAACATTCTATAAAAACATTTAAATAATTGTTCAAGAATAAAATTGAAGAAGATATAAAAATGAAACAATCGGGCACAAATATATTTGTATATTCAGTTATGAATAAATGAACGAAATAGTGAAAAAAAAAACTGTATTCTCTCTACATGATATTTTTTTTAGTGTCACCCACATTGAAAAGAATTTGCATCACAAAGATGTAATACATTAAAGAAACTAAATAATCTTATAATGAACAACTGACCTATATTTGAGTTATTCAAAAAAGTTATGACATTGTTTTGCTATTAAATAGCGGTTAATAAGGCAATGTCACCATCCAATTTGTGTCTTTACATGCTTGGTAACAAAGCGCGATTTTCACTTGTTTAGGGCGTGTATCGTATTTCGTGCGTCACAAACAAGAGAAAGTGGGCTACCCGGATCCGAACACGGTACTCTATAATCCGCCGCAACGAAATATTTCCCGGAATTATTTCATTAAATATATAACTTCATCAATTTTAATTATATATTGTTAACAAATCACTTATAAATTCTATTTTTACTAAACTTGTTACTAATTTTCGAATATAAGCATCTTTATTAATTCGTTTTATTTTTATATTAAATATATTAGATATCGTTTATTAATAACTCGAGTATATCTAGATTATGGTGTATACAGAGCGAATACGAGAAACCTTGGCACACTGAATTAACATGGGAAAAACAATGTAGTGTTATTTTCATTTGTACTGCTAAATATGATGGAATGTATGTGGTACCGTAGATGATTTAATTTTGTATCTATTGATATCAAATATTATGAAAAATGGTCTTTTTTAATTAAAATAGTTGATAAAATAAATTTTGACAGTTGTTCATATTTATATAAAATGAAAGTCACATATCACGTCCGTCAATGTTATATACAGGATGTTACAAAAAAAGTGTTCAAGATTTGTAATACATGGAGAACAAGTCAAAATAAATAGAAAAGTATTATAGAACATGTGTCCAAAAATGAACACATTCAGAGATATAGTTTTGAATTTTTAAAATTTTATTAGTTGTACCGTAGAAACGGACAACCATGTATGTATCAAAGATGACAGTGTGCACGAATCAAACAATGTTGCCAAACAATTGGACAAGTGTCGCGACTTCTAGAAAGAGTTTGTTATTCACTTTTCCCTACATGTACTGTGAGTGTTGGAATGACAGGAAGACATTTCGAACGTATCATTTAGCTTGTAATTACTGTTTTGTAGAGATCAAAACTATTCATAAATATAAATAATTTCTTACAACAAAATCATGGCTGACGATATTTACATTATTATTCTTTTCGATTTATCTTGACTTCTTCTCCGCATGTCCAATAAATCTTGAAAACTTATTTTAAACATATTGTATAGCGGCAACAAAATTAGTAATTTAAATTAGTCTGTAACATATATGTATTATAAAGTAATAGACAAAAAAATACTGCTAAAGGATTCATTCGTCCAGAGGTTATAAAGAACTTGTCGCTAAAACCCAAGCTCTTGGCTCTATAAAAGACCCGTAAATCCAGACGTTATATGACACTTTCTTCTCTAAAACTGGAGATGCCAAATCCGAGTTATTTTACAATTAATTCATATAAAGAACATTACTTTGCATATCCGTCGTTATAAGCGATGATGTTTTAAATGACTTCCACTTTAATAAGAAATTTAAAACATAATGTTCAGTAACCAAGTAGATAAGGCTATGGCCTCATAGACAGATCTCATTACCTAGTCACTGTTTTCTTTGCTGGTCGTATGTTCTTTCCACATCAATTTTGCTCTTTTTATATTGTGATATATTTGTTCTATATATTGCAAGCTTTTCGCCTTCAGACGGGCATAAACATCTTCATAAATCCTTTAACACAAAAATAATTGTTCGTAGTAAATTAAATAAAGATTTCTTATATTAATCGTACTCTAATTATTAAATTTATTTTGAACCGTTACACATTGTACAATTATGTGCCACTAATAAAAATATAAATTTACTTTGACAACAGTTAATCTTATAAATCCTTGATGAACGACAGCAAATAATTTAGAGATTAAATGATTTGGTTGTGAAAACATCACTTTGAAAGTTCGATACTGCTGCTGAAAGTTTGAACCTATGCCAAATATAAATCCAATTATTTTGTTTGTCTTCAAAGCAGATAAACTTGTAAAATTAATAGGATTATGGTTTTTTGTACTTCTGCCAAGTTATAAAATACGGAAAATACATTGTACTGCTTGCGTTGACACCAAAAAGGATAATATTTTTAAAGAACTGAAAGAACTTTTGCTGAAGCAGCAGTTACACATTGGCATCATTCGAAGAAACGATAAAACACAATTTTGTAACACTGCTTTCAGTTGACGTCAATATATTTCTCAGGTATTAATAGATATAACATAAAATCAAATAATATTGACGCAAGGCGTTAAGAATGATAGACGAATATAAAGTTTTTTATTAGGAAAAATAAAAAATAACCGAAAATTAAAAATTTATTAGCGAGAGCAGAAATAGAATTTGTTAAAAATGGTGTTTATCATGACGTAGAGTTGTGCATATCGGATTCTTCCGTTTTTCGTTTTTCAAAATTTATTTATTAATTCAAATTAAATTATATGTTACCTTATCCTAAATTATTTTTATTTTTAAAAATTCTGTCGCACTAAATATGTTTATTTTTAATAAACCTCCCTCAATTTTGCCAAAACCAATGAGGTCTTGCAAAAAAATTAAGTGTTCTTTTTTTTGTTTAAATCGACCCTACAATGTCTAATTTGTTGCTATATATGATGTAATTCTTTCTTATATACATTTTATGTTACATAATATCGTTTTAAAGTAACATTCTAAAAAAAATTGCAAAAATTGTGACGTTCGTAGGTTCTGGTTACTTTTTACCCTAGGGTTACAAACACTTTAATTTATTCTAACCAGATTGATTGAATTTATTATAGAAATGTAATCAAAAGTAATCTATTTTAAATTAAATGCACATAAATGCACAATTTACTTCATACTTGTATAGCCCGTTTTAGACTAGTATATAAATTGTACAAAATCAGAACACGTTCTATTTTTCATACAATCTGTCAGTCAATTTGGCTGTGAGGTTGCATATATGAAATTTGTGTTCTCACGCGGTTCACACTTTTGTTTGTTTTTATTGTATGTAATGTGGTTATAGAGAACTTAGTGCTACTATTGGTAAAGTTGTAAATATTGCAAACTTTAAATGTAAATGAATTTATGGTTGTCACATTGACATAGTCAAGGAAAGTGCGCAGAATCAGAGCCAATATTGCGTTAGTATCATACAAAACTTCGTCAAAATCAAACAATTTTTGGTACAAGATATTGTACCATTTCTTGTACTATATATTGTCCCATATATATAGGCTAATCTAACCAATTTAAATTGTACCAAAAATGGTGCAAGATCTTGTACAATTTATATGTCTAAAACGGCCTTAGTAACATATCAAACAAAACATTTTAGACTATTGTACTTATGCCATTAAATCCTTTTATTTTTTTGTGGAAAAATTATGTGTGTACCACTACTGCAAAAAAGCATTACCGTTCTAGCACAGAATAGGTTTATACAGAAGCGACAGTAAGACAGAGAAACGAAAATTAGAGAGAGACGGAGACTGTGCACAAGTTTAAAAGGCTCATTGTTTAAAACCGGAAAGTTCCCTCACATCTGAGAGAGAGATAGGGGAAGAGCACAAATTTAAAGGTCTACACAATGCTTCAAGGTCATAGAAATGAAAAGGGGAATATGAAAGGTACCGACACGGAGTGTCGCTTCTGGGTGTAACTATTATTCTCTGGTTCTAGCATAATTGAATCTCTCAGCTACGCTTCGAACTTCAATTTTTATATTCGCGCGGTAATGTAGCATTTTGCACCCTTGGTACACAAATAACTATTATTTAATGAAAAAGTCGTATTGATCCAATAATTATTGATATATTTATTCACTGTTGTAGCATATGAACATATGTAAGCGTTTATAAATTTTACACAGAATAGTTACATACAGAAGCGATACTCCGTGTCGGCACCTTTCATGTTCCCCTATACAGTTCTATGACCTTGAAGCATTGTATAGACCTTTAAATTTGTGCTATTCCGTTATCTCTCTCTCTAAGATGTGGGGAAACTTTCCGATTTTAAACAATGGGCCCTTTAAATTTGTGCACATTCTCCATCTCTCTCTAAATTTTCGTTTCTCTGTCTTACTGTCGCTTCTGTATAAACCTATTCTGTGGTATTTATTAAAGGATCCCTCGCACTGTAAAATACAACCTACCGGACTGTAAATAACTAATATGTTTTATAAGAATTAAATGTGATTATTATTTTATTCATAACTTTTGACTTTTAAATACATAAAAACAAATAATTGAATACGGTAGCAGTTTACATGCACGTAGTATTTGCAGAATGTTTAAAATTTAATAAATATCGAAAGGAAGCAACAATGTAACCCGCAATTCCATTTTACTACAAGCTTTATTACCGTCCATCGCATTTCATCTTGGAGCTTTTTACAGCTTTGCGACGACTCTTCCTGGAAATATCTCATAAACGCCTCCCACATTCCGTGCAAACTGTTCTCGACATGCTAATTCCTGCGCTACTCAACTCCCGACTGTCTATCACACCAAATCCACAACACGAGCAGGCTTCGCACATTCACACCGCGAAAAAACTAGCCAGAAAAAAGCTCTTGGAAAGAATATGTGGACCGTCGCCCGACTCATTTGCATAACAACTTGCCAGACAATTGAAACGGAAACATATTTACATAAAGTCAATGTATTTTCCAGAAAGAGCTGGTAATTTTTAATTTGTATTCAAAAAAGTTGATTTTCGATAAACTTTAAACTTGTACCTATAAATTCTGTTATATTTTTAATCAATTGTTGGTAAAATATTGTTATTCTTATATTTTATTTGTAATTTGCATTAAAATTAGAGTTGTTTTATATTTTATTCATATAAATATTTAATTCGGAATGCTTGACATTTTATGATTTAAAATTAAAATTAATTTATTATAATCGTTCCAGAGTGCGAACGAATTTATATTATATTTTATGTCTTACTAATATATTTTTGTATCATAAAGATATCAGTTAGAGGTACGTAGTGTTAAAAAAATATTTCTCTTATTCTAAAAATTTGTAATGTGTAAAATATATACCAATATATTCCATTAATTTGACCTATTCTTTAAAGAAAAAAATAAATCTAAAAATTTGGGATGACCATATTGTTACTTTGGGAATGTATGGAGTCCAGAAAACGCTATTTTAAAGGATTGAATCCTTTAATAGTCACATAACAACACCGAGTATCCATTTTTTTTCCACATGTTTATGTAAAATAAAAGTTGTGATACTATTATTTTTTTTACAAACATTTGTTTTATAATATTTTTGAATTAAAATTATTTAAGTCTTAACTTAAAAAGTTTTTACAAAAAAAAAAAATTGTAACACAAACCAAATTTAATTTTAGTGGATTCATATGCTATTTCATCTAGATTCGTCCCCTAAAACTATAATTTGCTTACTTGTTAAAAAAAACTATATTCTACAACTGTCAAAAAGTTTTGACATTAGGATTACATTTATTCTGCACTTATACTGCAATTGTTATTTAACATTCCAGATTTACGAAAATTGGTGGAAAAAGCAATTGGGTGATGGTATCATGTGGCAATACTTTCCAAGAACTACTAAATCTGTTTAACTTCGTCGGTAAAATGACTTTACTAGTATATTATTTTGAATTTATATCGCAGAAAATTTTTGAACTAATGTGCGATTTTTTGTTAAATTTACTTTGAACGACATCAAAGGGATCCCAAAAATTTCGTCGCTATAGCTAGAAGTCGCTGTAACCGTTAAAAATATTAGTGTATGTGAGCTTTCAAACAAGTGGACACAATTTCAACGTTATACCCAGTTTGTCGCTATATAAGCTGTATTGTTATAAACGGACTTTACTGTAGTTTTTATTGTTTCTTTAATTTTTTACTTATTCTTTATAATAAGTACCTATGTTTTCTTTTCACAATAAAATGCTATTTTGTTCAACACGTTTTCGAAATAATACTATAGGTACTTAAAAAAATATTTTGTGCATTAAGTAGGAATATCATTTTTGCGTACTTTTCTGTGATTGACAATCTTACAAAAAAGTGAAATATTTTTTACGGTTTTAAAATTTTCGTACATCAATATTTTTTTGATAAAAGATCAAATACATATAATGTCGTTGACATACAGTAATTGATTTTATTTCAAAATAACATTTTTCAAAATTGTCCTAATATTTTTCATCGAGCACCAACCACGAAATATATTATATTTGATATTGACCTCTTGATCGAGCATGTAATAAATTATTTATTGCAACACTTCTATACTGTCACAGGAACTATTTTTATATTACCAAGAGATTCGAACTGGCGTTGTTAATAAGTTAATCTAGCCACTAGACGATAAAAATTAAACTACAATTTTTATAATTTCAGACTATCATAAGTTTAAATTAAAATGTCCCCAACAAAAAACTGTACCATAAATTCATTGACTCCACAAACTTTATGCAAATTTGAGTCATTATATATGCAAAGCGGCACACGTGTGTTGCCATAAGTAAAGAACAGAATACATACAAAGAGAAGTTGTAATCACGATAATAACATAGCGGCAAATACCACACATATCAAACGAGGTATCGGAACAGATTAACGCAAAAATTCGGGAATTACGAGAACATTATCAACTGATAAAATAATCATGTCATATATTTTCAGAAAAGTACTTGTATCTTATGAGGAATTTTTATTAGTATGTACTTACTACTTACTGATATAGTTAAATAAGAATTAAGAGTAGTAAACAGAAAAATGCTAATAGAAATTTTGACATCGTGGTAAGTAAGCTAATAAGTAAAAATAAATAATATTGGTGCAACCAAAGCCAAAATTAATATTTTCGATAATCTGAAATTGGTGTAACATTTTCAGCCCGCAATATACTCATTATTAGGATTGGCAGACTTTTGAAAACTGAAAGTCGATTTTCAACTTTTTGAAAAATAGATTTTTATCTACTAATCGAAAATCGTCAAATATTTATAAAAGTCGAAATAATTCAGGGCATGTAACCGAAAAAAATACTGGTTAACGGTTAACCCATATTATGAGAACGTTATAAAAATAACGGTTTTAGTTCGAAAACCGGTTTTTAAAAATTGGAAACCGGTTTAAACCGGTTAATAAATCGGTTAATATGCAAAATCAAACTAGAAATTCACAAAAATTCCGATAATACATTCAGAGAAATGTAAGTATTTTTTTCAATTTTAAACTTGATGCCTAAAGCTTACAAAGAGACTATCTATTTTTATAACTCTCCAATAAAATCGAAATTGTCATGACTCATATAGTCTTATTCAAATAAAAAATATAACAGATATGAAAAATTCAATATTTTTCGCACTAAATGGTATTATTAAAATGAAGGTTAATGTTCGCTAAAACCAGTTTATTTATTATGATGAACGGTTACCGGTATTTTCGGCCTTAGAAATATCGGTTAAAATTACGGTAAAAGTTCACAAATTTTATACAAAATTCAAAAAAAGTCAATACATTATTTTGTTTATTAATGTAGTAAGTTATAATATAAAATTTATTTCGTGTATATAAATATTCAATAAAAAAACTTTAAAATAATAGAAAACTTTTTTCTTTGTTATGGTGTACGGGGACTAGTTGGTTTGAGTGTACATCCGTTATAATAAAATAAAATAAAAGGGCGTTTCCACATTTTCAAACACACTGTATATTTTTTTACTACATGGCAGAGCTAAAGAAATATGTAACAATTATAATTAAATTAATTAGAAACACATATTTCACTCATGTCTTCTTACCCATTGTTGGGTGTGCCAATTTCGTACGTCCTAGACATCGGTAACACTACAATTCTATTTACGTATATTTATTTTTTATTTGAATTATATTTTATACTTGATAGTGTTAGCTAATACCATACTATTAATTTAATATAATAATTTTAATACAACGTTGAATAACTGTTAGCTATTTTTTAATCCCCCTACCTTCATTCATTTATTAAAATGATAATTAACGACACAGAAATCTTTAGTGTCTTTTCAGCAGTCATCAGGTGAGCTCAAATTATAATTTTATTTTTTAATTTGAATTTTAATAATTGATTGTGATTTACTACTACTATATTATTATTGAAACTAGTGTGCAGTACAAATATTTTTTTATAATTATTAAAAACAAATTTTGATATAAATAAACTAATTCATATTTTTTATTGTTTCAGGTTCCAGCTACTTTCTAGATATAAAATATAGATATAAGATATAGACGTAAGGGGGGAAGCAGGTACTTCTCAGTTTTTTTTCTCACCACTGAAATAGTAAGTCCAATTTTGATATTTAAGAATAATATCCTCCCTGAATATTTTACGACTTCATTAAATTTAATTCCCATAAGTTCATTTTTAATTTAAATTATTTCCGTGATACATTGTTGACATTGTTTAATCTTAACTTTAACTGATACCGTATCATGCAAATATATTGCATTAAATTTATTCCTAGACAAATTAATAAGACTTGGCACATTAGGTATGAAATGAGATCTAGGTATAAAGTGTGGAGTGAACATGTGACGTATGATGGTTAGGTGTGATGTTTAAATATAAGGTATGATGGTAAGATATAAGGTGTGCTGATTAAATATAAGGTATGTTGAATGCAAGGTATGATGGTTAAATTTAAAGTGTGATGCTTAGATATAAGGTGTGATGATTAGATATAAAGTGTGCTTCTTAGATATAAAGTGTGATGCTTAGATGTAGGGAACGGTAAGATTATTAAATATAAGATGTGATGATTAAATATAAGGTATGATGATTAATATAAGGTGTGATGATTAAATATAAGGTGTGGTGATTAAATATAAGGTGTGATGATTACATATAAAGTGTGATGATTAAATTTAAGGTGTGATGATTAAATTTAAGGTGTGATGATTAAATTTAAGGTATGATGATTAAATATAAGGTGTGATGATTAAATATAAGGTATGATGATTAAATATAAGGTGTGATGATTAAATTTAAGGTGCGATAATTTAATTTTAGGTACGATTATTAAGTTTAAGGTGTGATGATTAAATATAAGGTGTGATGGTTAAATTTAAGGTGTGATGATTAAATATAAGGTGTGATGATTACATTTAAGGTGTGATGATTAAATATAAGGTATGATGAATGTAAGGAATGATGATTAAATGTAAGGTGTGATGGTTAGATATAAAGTGTGATGGTTAGATATAAGTTGTGATGCTTAGATATAAGGTGTGATGATTAAATTTAAGATTTGATGGTAAAATTTAACGTGTGATGATTAAATATAAGGTATGATGATTAAATATAAGATGAGATGATCGAATATATGGTGTGATGATTAAATATAAGGTGTGATGATTAAATATAAGGTGTGATGATTAAATATATGGTGTGATGATTGAATATATTGTCTGATGATTAAATATAAGGTGTGATGATTAAATACAATGTATGAAAATGTATATGTAGTGCGATGGTTAGATCTGAGATGTGATGTGTAGATACAAAGTATGATGTATGAATGGAAGCAAATCCTTACTGCAAAACTACCCGGGAAATTTTCAGTAAAGACGAGCTTTTAGGTACAACTTATTTTAGGTTTATAATGTGCCTTGTTTTATTGATTGTTTTGCTTTTGTTTATTTATGAGTACATTATTTCATTCACTATAAATGTAAATATTACACAACTTTTACTATGCCATTTTTGTGCAAATATTGCTAGATTTAATTTTTTTAATTTACTCCTATACTAATTTCAACCATTAATTTTTCCCTAAAAATTTTTTTTGATTTTAAAGTCCTCCAATTATAATATTTGAATTTTGAATGTGCAATACCCCGTAGTATATTATAAGTCGAGGCACTCCTTTCTCTGCTTACAGCATTCTGGTCGTTGGTATGGGTTGCACGGAAGGGTTGTGATACCGCCCTCGTATTAGCGTGTCTATAAGTTAGAGTTACGGATGTGCTTGGTGCATCTTGCTGCCCTTTTACCATTTTGGGCGTTAGTACTGGAGGGCCGGAAGGGTGTCTGACCGCTAGCGTGTTGAAATGTCTAATTGTGGAGTGAGTTTGTACATAGGCTATAATAATTAATATTATATTTTCATTTTCTACTTCTTTCTTGGTTTTCATACCAATGCCCCTGACCCTTTTCGCTGGAAGTACACTGCATTAGTTTAAGTCGCGCCGAATAACTTTTAAGTCGCGGTTAGATTTAAGTCGCGATAGATTTAAGTCTTCTTCCTTTCCTTAAACCCAAAACCATCCCATCCCCCCTTGCCGTCGTGGAGAGACCTTGTCGTGGTGGCAGGGCTTAACCATCCTCTAAACATCAAATGTAAAATAATAGAGGATGGGACCAACATCTCCACTTTAATATTATATTGACATAATTTACAGATGAAGCAATTTTTATTAATTTCTTTTTTCAGATATTTTTAGTGCATAATAGATGGAAATGAAGCAGAAACTATTTCAAATGGTATAATTTCTTATGGAAGCAGCACTTTTTATTGGTGAGAGCAAAATATTTTTTTTATAATATTGTAAAATATGTTCATATATTTTAATAATTGTGAAAATAACTAATAGTTTTTTTTTATTAATGAGTAGTTTAGAAAAATATAAAATATTTTTTATTTTGCTAGAACTAAAGAAATTATAATATAATTTTCAATTTTTAATTTTTGCGTGTTATTTAAAAATGTATAGCAGTAAAGAAGATATTAAAATATAACCTATATAAAAGTTATGTTTAAAACATTATAGTTTTATAGACTTACAGATAGAATGACAGAACTGCAGAAAGAAGAAATATTTAAACCGTGAAAGAACTATGGTTGAAAACATTTCTAGAAAACTGGATGGATCAGAACTTCGGAAATCGTAAGTGCTTTTTCTTAAATTTATAATTCACATTTCCTCTAATTCTAATTTTTATGGAACGTTCGATTCTTTAGACAGGTACTATTTTCTATCCTCTATCGTCTAATATCTATTAAATGTACTGTACACCCAAAATTTGCAAGATATTTTCCAATTATATTTTAAATCCGGATTAAGGTATTTGAATAAAAATTACTTCACTCTATTTCAATTAATGACTTCCAGTTCGAATAATTTATGACATCTGACCACTGAGCTAACCTACCATCCATAAAATGTTGTAAACTCTGCATAATTCGGTTTCAAATATTGCTTAAAATTGCAATAAATACTGTAAATTATTTAATCCCTGCATATAATTATATAATCATTGATTTATTCTTGTAATAATTTGTCGCATCAAGAAGTGGAAATACATATTTAATTGAATCTAAATAAAAAGAGATATTCAGTAACCTATTGAAAATACTCTAATATTATGAAAGTTAGAGGTATCGAAAAGTCGAGATAGTCATTTGAAAACAAAAATTAACAAAGTCCTATTAATTGAAAAAAGTCGACGATAAAAAAGTTGATATTATCGAAAGTCTAAATTCAATTAATCGATACTATGCTTTTCAAAAATTGATTGATCTACTTTTTAAAAAGTCGAATTAAATCGATATAGCAACTTTTTTGTCAGCCCTACTCATTATACATATTTTTGCACGATCGACGCAATAATAAAATTAATAGTTATTTAAGGTACAAGTGTGTTACATTACAAATAAGTCAGTTAAGAACCATAGTGTTATAATCACACTGTGTTGAATAAAATTTATTTATCTACACTAATATTATAAAGAAGTACAGTTTGAAAGTTTGGATTTTGGGGGGTAATCTCCGAAACTACTCATCCAATTTCAAAAACTCTTTCACTAATATTTAGAAAGGACTTTTAGAGTGCACTTGCACATAAGCTATATATTATCCCGTTAAATTAAAGGGCTTTTCGTGCAACTAAAATCGATGAAAAAACGGTCGAGCAAATGGGTTTTTTACGAACGCTTCTTTAAAGGTACAAGATGTATTTAAATACTTCCTATAGAAAAGTTGTAGAACCCAAAAAGGTCTATAAAAAAGTCTGGGACGATATAAATCTATATATTAAGATTAATACACAAATTAATAAAATATGACTAATAGATATATTTAAAATTAATTTTAATCTGTCAAGGGTAATTTAGGCAGGTAATGTTAAATTCTTATCAATATAAATTTGCTTATCGTCGAGGAAATTTTATGAACTTAGATAAAAATTGCTTTTTACAAACATTGTTTGGACAAGTACTTCAGATTTTTTGCAAAAACAAAATGAAATACGCTTTGGAGTCAGCGGGTTCCGTTATAACACTGCATTTTTTTTTATGGAGACGATGTGATAAAGACGGCCATTAATTTGTAAAAGTGACTCGGAAACCCAAACGGTAAATATTAAAAAATACCCGATTGGACGAAATAGTTATTTATGTACCTACCATGGGCATTATAAAGATGTTAATACATGAGTATAGAAACATGAAATAATGTTCCAAAATGCATACAGTACTTTGGTTTATTATCATTTCTTAATAACAAAACTTTTACCAGTCTAGTCTTGATAATCTAGACAAGACAAGGCAAGATTCTAGAAAGTCTATCTATGCGATTGTTTTTTTTTCTGTATTTTATGCCAATATGAATATCAGTTTGTTGTGTTGCTCAATTGGGTATTAAATTATACTTATAATATTATAATGTAACTCGCATTCAAGTCATTAATTTTTCTTAGTTAAGTATTTTGTTTTTCTTCTCAAGTCATTTTTCTTCTTATCTACTTTCAGTGTAACTAACATTTTACTCAATTTTCTGTTATGGTGGAGGACTCATTGAGTATTAAATTATACTGTAGGTTTGTTCGATCCTACAGTTCTTGAATTAGTGATCATTGGCATTTTACTAAAATGTGTTCGAAACGTTTAGTCCTGGAATTTGAAATTCTGAGAATTATCTGTTCGACGTACGAAAGGTTTTAACAGTTCTTGCTAAGGACAAATTATTCAAATTCTGATCTTACGCAGTGAAGAAGTTTGAATCTGTTATATGGTACATACGAAATACGTATATACCAATGTAATAATACTCTATTTTAAGATTATATAAGAAGAAGGTCCATAATTTAAATTAATCTTAGAACCATCCGACTAAATATTGTTATTTATTTGATAATTGTTACACAGAACTGTACTATGTATGATACTATGTATATTGAACTTTTATAAATATATGAAAAAAAGATTATTCAAAACAAATGCACGTGAAACGGATACAGCCAAATTTAAACCAAAGTAAGCATTCGGACCTATTCAAGTGAGAACTGAATTCTCTTTTTTTTATGACATGCGGAGAACTTGTAATTCCGGAACAGTTCCGAACTAACGGTTCAAATAAACCTTATATAATGTATATCGCATTTCAGTCTTTAATAAATAATAACAGCTAATAACACAAACTAATAAATATTTTTCTAGTTACTGATTTACTTCTTAAAACTTTTATAATCTAAAATATTTTCAATAAAACGCAGTGGCTCTTTTGTTTAGCGCCCTCTATTTCGAATTGATTGGAGTGTGACATCTTGTGCTCAAATTTAAGCTTTGCCAAGTAAATAATATCGTTGTTTCTACGTGATTCGAAACCTACTATAAACTGTATCTTCTTTGCAAAGGTTGTAGCGTAACAACCTCTATTATTAAAATGCAAGTAAAATTGTCTACACACAAATGGAACTACGATCTCAATTTTGATTGTATTCACTAAAAATTCACGAAACTATTAAATTAAGTCGGTATAAAGAATATTAAGCTAAATTTTCTTAATTGAAACAAACTCGTGCAGTTGGCCATGGCTGCTGCAGCGGCGGGGCTAGGGGGGATTTATTTGGGTATCACGGCCCGGCCATCTCGTCACGGTCTGATGATGACAGATGGATCTGTACCCAACCCTGACAATTTGACAACGGCTTTATATCAAGCACTACCACGTATTTATTTATTACACTTCATTTATTTCAACAGAAAGACATATGAATGCCGGTTATAGATGTATAGTTGAACAAGAGATCTCGAGTTGACGTTTTTGAATTATTTTATGGTTGTGGTATCTATTCAAAGTTTTTCCCTGAGTGAAAGTATGGAAAGAAATGTGACCTTTATGCGTTCTGCTATAGGGTATAGAATTGTACGAAATCCATTAGAATACACTGTTTGTTCCAGGTACCCAGCTAAGCACTGGATTTGGAAATCCCAAAGTAATATTAGCATACCTTACTTAATATAGATGGATTACTGTACAACCTGGAAATAACCAGACAGGGATGTATTTAAAATTTTAATACCATGTTTTATGAAAAATACTCTAATAATTGTCACAAGTTGTGAAGTTGTAGTAACGTTGATGTACTCTTGGTAATAAGAACATTATGTTATAGCAGTTTCGTTTTTATGCAAAAATTGTTTGCAATTCCACGAAGATAATGATTATTGCTAAGAAATTAACGGTATTAAAATTTTAAATACATCCCTGTCTAGTTATTTCCATGTCGTACAGTAATCCATCTATATTAAGTTAGGCATGGTAATATTACTTTGGGATTTCCAAATCCAGTGCTTAGCTGGGTACCTGGAGCAAAACTTTGAATAGATACCACAACCATAAAACAATTTAAACGTCAACTTGAGATCTTTTGTCGTACTATACCTACTCAACAAAGGTGGAACGACGTGGAAATTATACTCAATATTAATAGATTAGAATCAAACGAAAATCATTAAAGTGATATTTTCTTTCATTATAAATTTGTAATTGTCTGGTCCTTACTGCTGTATCCAAGTGATTCGTATTGTAATAAATTAGATACTTGGAAAGGCAGTAGATTGACAATTATTATTGACATCAGTAAATAGCAAGGAAAAATTATCACGAAACAAGAATTTCAGGTATTTGAGGCCTGATTCTATCTAGGAATGTTGTACTACAGATGGTGTATTCCTTGTCTGTAAGTATTTTTAATTGAATTTTTATTAAAGCGAAAATATATGTTGTTCGTTTTTCTAATTTATTTATTAGTCAAAACGTGTTCCAACAACTTTAATTCATGGTATCAATAGATTTCTTGTAGGAAGGTTTATTTATCATTTGTATAGTTTTGAGACATCTAAGAAAAAATAAAATTGATATATTTAACTAAAAAATCTATTTGTGTTATATATTTAAAAAAATATTATATATTGTACTTTCCGATGTGATATTGTCCATTTAAGGAAAATTTAAAATTTAAGTTATATTCGTGCAACCGACTTAAGTCTTGTTTTCCCAAAACTATCCATATACTTAGGGCCAGATTAAGCCTTCAGTGGACCCTAGACAAAACATAATTCGGGCCCCTTTCTTATATATTTTTTTGTCTTTACATTTTATGGATGAAAATTAAATATAAACTGACATAAACGATGGGCTATAGCTAATTTTGTTTTCCCACATTGTTGACAAAATGACATATAATTTATTTTTAGCTCAATAAACTGCCGTTTACTCATATTCCTTATAGCCTCAAAACTTACTAATTATCCTATACTTTTTATCAAAAGTTTTTTTTTTCAATTCAGATTTTTCACAGATATAGTACATTATGCAACAAGTGCAAATAGTTACTTATTTCCCATGAGGTGTGAAAGTTTCGGCACGATATAAGGTGGGAAATAGGTGATTTTGCGCGAGTAGCACACTATACTTTTTCTACGACCACACAGGTAAACGTTACAGAATAAAAATACATACAAGAAAGCTATTTGATATAAAAAACAATAAGCCGTACGTAACCTCACAAAGAGTACCTTCACGCATGTGCATTGTTGGCAATTACTGTGAAGTATGATTTCTCACACTTTAACCCACGATTGTAGGAAATACGTAATTTTCAAGCTTTATAAATAGTGTGAGAAAAGTGCTACTTTCTATAGTGGTCGTACAAAAAAGTATTTTCCTATAAACCATTTTGAAAATATAAAATTAATAAGTCATCTAAATTCAATTATGTGGCATCGCGCATGAATTTCAAAAAAATAAGAAAACTTATTGCCTATTAATTAATTCTTTTCTCACATTGTACTCTTGTTCTGATTATTATTTCTTTCTAATTGTTCTGCTTATTTGTCTCAAATAACTACTCTATTTATTTGAACTCGATTATATAATTCCTCAATATCCTGATCTCTATATTATTCCACAGTTTCGTTGTAGTGTTTTTCGAATTTGTTCATATATGTTCTCAGGATAGGTTCTAATTTATCTAGTAATTGATTTATTATTTACCCTAGTTTATTTTATTCCTAAATTTATGATTACAGAACTTTTTTACTCCAAATTTTTGTTCTAGTACTTCTACCAGTTTCTTCTCTATCGTTCTATTTATTATAAATATGCTTTTATTTTTAGAACTAATATCTCCTAGTGTGAAAGACAATTAATCCGAAAATATAAGACAATTATTAATATTTTATTACATTTTGTATCTTGTTAGATCCGTAACTAGTTTACCGAATAATGAAGATTGAACCAACTATACATAACAGTACTATCAATAGCTTCACATTATATATGATGGTATGAGACTTAATGATTATTTTCAACGCATGATGTATTTAGACTTTTACATTTTGATCTACTTTGATATGCCTGTAAGTTATTTATTAAGTAGTGGCAATGTCACCATAAAAATAAACATTGTTGACCTCTTCATTACGCCACTTAAAATCTGGAAATAAATTCCAGGGCCGTAATTACAACATTCCTGAGTCCCTCACTTAAGGTTTAGTTCAACACGAGTTCACCTTGTACGTTCAGCTGTTTGGTAGAGCGGCCCATTAAATAAACACTTAAGATTACAGATTTGTTAATAACGAACCATAAAAACCAGTGTTCATGTTTTATTACTAACTTTTACGTGTTAAGATCATTTAAAATTCCTATGGCTTTTCTAAACCTTATTATTATTATAACACATCTTTTAGCATATGTTAAAAATAAACTTATAGTATTCATCAATTGTGTAGTCAATCTGCAAATTTCAATAAAATGATTTAGTTTAAGTTGTACAGTACATGCATTTTTAATAACAAATTCATAAAATATATAAAGATTTATCGTCTTGCAGTTCTTTTTCATAATTTTTATTGAAATCGCACGTCAACAAAAATTAATTCCAAAGGGGTCCTGTACCATTTTTTTATGTATTTTTCTAAAAGATCAGAGTGAAATAAGCATAGTAGAGAAAGAGCAACTAATTTTTAAAGTGACAATTTCGGCCTCCGGGTGCCTATTCAGCAGTGGCGGAACTAGAGGGAAAATGTTAGGTGGGCCATGCGGTGGGCACCGGACAATCTTGGTGGGCCGTGCCATTGTTATATACCGAGTGTCTACTTTAATTTCTGAACATAGGAAATTCAATGTTACTTTTTTCATTTTTCAATATGTCTTTATTACCTATTAATTTAGAACAAACTGTGAGATATGTATTTGTTTAGAAATAAAAACTGCATCCAATGAGGCAAAAAGAATTGGCCAAATGCCCTTATATATTTAAAAAATAATAAATAATTTTTACAATATTCAAGCAATTTTCAGTAGGTGTCATGGAAACTGAACGACAGGTTTAATTTTTTTTGAAGTTGGCGCGAAATAATCTATAATATTACTTTTACTCATTTTAAGTAGCACTAATCATCAAAATTCACATAAATTGCATGTTCTGAAAGACATGAAAACTACATGTGCACTGATCTATTGTATATGTAGTCATAGGCGTGCACAGGGGGGTGCCTGGGGGTGCCCGGGCACCTCCATTACCAAATTAAAACTAACATAATTGTAAAATAGTTTTGAATAATACATTCATATTTGGTTCAAAAGTCGATTTGAAAAGAAATTTCAATCTGTTTTTACACTAGAATTAGTATTTTTTAAACTTTGTTGTTAATACGTAATATTTTTACTTTTTACTAAATTAATAAAATGGTAAAAAAATAAATGCTTTTTGAGAGAAATTATTTGCAAAAAAATATACTAAATTTTTAAGTGTAACTAAATGCGGTAAAAAGTAAGCCAAAACTTCTAAAGGGCGTTTTAGACGATCATAAGTTTACATCAATTTCTACAACTTCGTATTGTTCAATGTGATTCTGACACTTTACACGTTCAAAGAAATTTGACTGTTCATAGTTCATATGCTATGACATAGAAATTCTCACTTAGAACATGTCCTAAATTTCAAGGTCATTTGCTTCAAATTTTAGTTAATTCTAGGGATTATGTTGTTATCAAATGTCAAAAGTGAAAAATAAACAAATGTGAAATCATATATCATTGTGATCAACCTATATTTTTCTTTTCTTTATTGATACCACTACTTTATAAGGGAAAATATTTCAAAAATTTTGAACGTGTAAAGCGAAGCCACTTGATCAAAGAATATGATGTAAAAATATGACATAAAATAGTTCAAATTCTTTGATCGTGTAAAGCCACCTTAATTAAAGACCGTTATTTTGAACATAATATTATCCATCTCATATCAATAAAAACATGATTGGTTCGTTTTTATCCCACATATTTTGTAAAGTTGTATTTACGAAGAAATAACTAACGAAACTAGTATTCATTTTATTTCCCTCCTACACCTGAGCACCCCCATTACCCAAACTCTGTGCACGCCTATGGATGTAGTGGCAGATATGAAGACAGTCAGTTGACATCAATTATAAATCAAATCGGCATGCTTCGTAAAAGCGCGCGGCAATCACTATCACAAGTTTCTACGTAAAAGAGCGGCCTCATCAATCGGCTTAGCCCTTAGCGCAATTTTTTGGTTATACAAGCAATACCACCGTGCAGACACAATAATACCAATTAAATATTTCAAGACAAAGATTACGCCGTCTTTTTCTTTTTACAAATTTTTAGAAAAATTACTGTAATAATGGTATTATATATTTTATTGATGCCTGCATTGTTTACGGGTGGGCACGAGGGTGGGCCAACACTTTTAAAAGTGGGCACCGGCCCACCCTGGCCCACCTATAGTTCCGCCACTGCTATTCAGTAACTTATAACTCTAGTGATACGCGTTCAAAAGTGTTATAATCTGACTACCATCTAGCGGATTTTGAGTGCAATATGACCATATGACGTCACTTATTTTGTAAACGATTCACTAGCGTGAAGGGTAGTGTTACATTCATTTCACTAGTGTTATACTGACGTTTGGTTTTTGCGCTTGGCGGTATTGTTTCAATATTGAAACAACAATGTTTGAAAGAAAAAATCAATTAAGAAACAACAAACAAATTACTAAAGAGAATCTTGAAATTATGCAAATGTACGCAATTGACAATAAACACAATTTTGCACAATTTGACAATTGTGACAGGGAGTAGTGTCAACTTAAAAATTATTTTTCAGACGACCACATATGAAAGTAGCCATATTTACACTGTAATTAAAACTAGAAAATGTAACATAGCACACGGCGTGTGTTATAATAACACACTAGTGTGTTATATAACCGGATATGACGATTAGTGGTCAATAGATGGAACTTTGATAATGAAATGTAACAAAATTAATGAAAACTTGCTTAAAACTACGATTTTAAAATTGGTCGTGAATTAATAGCAAAAATAAACAGTCAAAATGTACTGATAGTTTTATTAATTGTTCAAATAATACGTACTAGGCTTCCAAATCAGTTTCCGGTTGACTAGTGATACTTAACCTCCATCCCAAACGTCAATGCTTTCGTGAGTTGTTTTTGACATTGACATATTTGTATAAACCCTGTTTTTATTATAATATTTTGTGGACGTCTGAAAAATAGTGTACATAACTCGCTTGAAAGTGCATAGCAACACTCGTGTATTAAATCACTCGGCGCTACACGCCTCGTTCTTCAATCTCTACACTTGTTTGCTATTTACCACTTTCCACGCTTGTTATGTAAATAACTATTACGAAAACTTTCAAATACAAAAGTTCCTAAGATTACAACATTGTACATTTGACATGAGACGTCAATCAATATAATATAACACTTCAAATCGTTGAAATGTTATAGAATAGGCACCCCGATATCATTTGTCTTCGCTAGTGATGAACAAACTGTTAGTTGTACGGGGTATTGGTTATTTTCATATTCCTATAGCTGAACTATGTTTATATACAAATTTGTATGTATATGTATGACAAAATTATTATTAGGTGTAAACATAGTTATTTGTATATATCAAGGTAATAAAGTATAGTTTTTTATTAGGTACAAATATGGAATTTATTCTACGCCGAGGCGATAGCTGAGGTGAATAAACCATATGAGTACTACAAAAATACTTTAGTAAATAAATAAACAGCATTTTGTATTTGTAAAACGTCAGCTAGCTATTACGACGGGGAACAAAAGTACTGTCAAAGTGTCAAATATTTCTTTATAATTTTCTTTTATGTTTACACGTGCTTAGACGTGGTATGTATTAAATATGATAAATTATTATCAAAGGTAAATAATAAATACATTCACCAATAATATTATGGAATAATATGTTTGTTATTTTTGGTAATGATAAAATAAACTGCAAAAATATAATATTATTAGAATATAGGTTAATTCAGTATGACAGATGAGTCCGTAAATTAAAATTTTGACATAAGAGTCTGCAAACTTGTACTTTAGCTACTATTTTGGCTAACTTCGCGGAGAGATATCGTGTACTTTAGTACCGATTTCGAAAGAATAAATTTTACAACTGGCAAAAATGTTGACATTTCTGCATTAATTTTTAGGTGTAACATATGAAATTTTGCCATTTATTATGTTTTTAAAGAATTACCATGACAACCATGCATAACAGTGAAAAAAATATTATTTGTATTTCGTGAACTGTGTTTTTAGTTCGTTTGAATGACTTTTTTGAGTCTAACTATTTTCCACAACGAGTCATAAATTACATATCTATGCCCTCTTTTGAATTTGTAAAGAGTTATTTTTCACGCACTAGTGCATAGTGCATAAATTACTACTTTGTAACAAAAACAAGAAGGTCCAGTAACATTTTAAATCAGGCAACCAATGAAATTGTTAAAGACAGATGACATGACAGGACTTCACAACAAAATTTAATCTCGAATAGCTCGCAAACGAAATAATATTTAAATGAAATATTTCAACATTAATTGTTGTATATTTTCATATTCTTCTGCAAAGTAGTAATATTTTGACAAAGCTACAGTAGGGATTCAACGGGTATAGTAAACACATATTGGGCATGCCCTAGCTGGATTCGAAGTCGAGACCCCTGATTTCTTAAAATATATTATATTAATTAAATAATGGGATTCTATAATACAAATGTAATAGTATATTAATATAATATTGAATCGTAACATTCGAGAAAAACAAAAGTTTTCTACGTCAAATATCAGTTTTTGTTTTTCATGGTAGTCTAAGGACTACAGTCAATATATAAATGTTTTTAATTATTACTTTGTCCATAATATACATTTATAGAAATTTTTTTTAAAAATATTATGAATGTAAGGAATAACTTGTTATTTCAGTTCCGGTTTTGTGTTTTTAAATAAATATTCCCGGTCGTTACGAAACCAAAATTTTTTTGTTCTACAACCGTAAAAAATGTTAACATTTTTATTCTAACAACAATGCATAAAATAGGCATATTTTTACAGTTGTCAGGTTATTTTAACACCGTGCGTAAAGTACCTGGAAAAATGTTTTTTCACGATGATGGAAAACATTTCTCTTCTATAAATAAAAAAAAAAACAATAATGCAAATTATTAATAGAAAAAAATATTTCTTGTATTTTATTTTGTGCATTCGAGTGACTTCTCAATCACTAAAAACATAAAATTCGCACACTTAATACAAAAATAACTATTGTATCCTAAGACCAGAAACATATTAGTCGGTCTCTATTTCGTTAATTTTTACCTAATATCAACATCTGGCGTAGTTATTTATGGATATTTAGTTTTTTATGTTGCTAAATTTCGCGAACGAATTTCCTTGTTAAAGAAAATTGCTTCTACGTGTTCGGAGACACGTACGCAAGTAATAAAATCTAGTTATCTACTCGTCAATTGTTTTCGCTAGCCTATGTTTCCAATTCCTGCTACGATTCAAAGCACACTAGAGCTGATAGTGCGACGATAATATACCACGTGTTCTTTAAAACAATTTCTTTGTTTATGAGTGACTAACTCCGAATAGTTTCAGCTATTGAGAACAAATGCAATTCGAATATTGGCGCGACCTTGAAATTTGCTTTGTTATCGAATATTTTTGATATTTGCTTACAAGATAAATGTATTTGTAGCTTGAGTATTTATTTTTGGAGATAAAATAGAATAATACATGCAATTTTCGTTAAAATATTTATTTTTAGACGTAGTAAATGTGTTATTTTTGTTTTGGACAACCACAATTGGTTCCTTGCAAATTTGTTATCTAAAATCAACTTCCTGTTTAAAATAGCTGTGTTTTTATCTAAATACATCCTAGGAGAATTTTCAATGTCATTGGTACTTAACAAAAAATTATACACTTTGCCAGGTCTGCAGAACAGTAGCGGATCGAAAACCTCTTTTAGGTAGGAGTATTTTTTAAACGATTTTACAAACAAAACTTTGAGACAAGACAATAAAACCGAGATTCTCGAATTTCATTAATTTCGCCGAGAATTCTCGAAGTTTTTATATTATTTTTCTTCAAACGACATAAATGACATCTTTTGTGTCTTGATTCACAAGATAGAAATTAAATTTCTATAAATATAACTATTTCTACGTCGGCGGCAAGAACGAAAAATAAACAAGAATCCGTAAAAACTATGTAGAATCAACAAATAGGAAATAAATTGTACAATAGATACTTGTAATATCGCATCCTAAATGTCACTATAAAACTAGATAACCTAAGAATGAAATTACTAAAAACCATCAACCACTGACAGATTGATAACCTATAAATTCCGTATGCCGTCGAAAAGTATTAACAGTGTACCAATAAAACAAAATCAGAAACCAGAATTTTCATCATTTTAGTGCATTTTTATAAGAGTATCTGATACGTAAAGACAAAATGTAGGTGGAGCAGATAATTATATTGTACTTACATATTTATATTAATCATTATAGTCATAAAAATATAATTTCACTAGATCTAGGGAAACTTCTCTAGATATGGAAATACGGGGCACAAATAGCGTGCGTGACAAAGCCTGCATTATTCAACCTTGAAAGTTCGAGAAATCTCGGCGAGATTCGAGACCGAGACGAGTTAATAATATTCGAGACGAGAAATAAAATAGACGAGATAAAATATTTTACTTTTGAAATGAGACGATATGAGAAAATGAAAAATCTCGTTTCGTCTCATCTCACAGAATAACTAGTTCCGTGGAACATGGGCCTGGTGACTTAAGAGGGGTCCGAATTCAGACACACTTAAAAAAATTATTTTAATTTTAATACAACCACATGCAATTTCATTATAAACAATGGGCTATCAGCTTGTAAATCAGGCGGATTTCCCAATCTCAAACGACGACCGACTCGACGCGCTGCCTTTTGAATGATGCGTGTGATTCTGAGGACCAATTATGATGTAGGCGACGATAGAACGAGTCAACTTATAATTATTTTCAAATAGAGTCGAACGAAGTCTAAAGATTAAAACTAGAAGTTTTTGGATGAAATGAAATTTATACAACATTTCACGTTTATACACCAAAACCTAATTCTTCGATTTCTGACGATGAATTGCAGACCCGGATTTAAGGGTGGGCAGACTGGGCAGTAGCCCAGGGGCCCTACCAAAATAAGCCCCCCCCCCCCCCCAAGTTAACAATTTTGTCAACAATTTACATTACTGGAAAATAAGAAAGAGCCAACCTGGAAAAAACAAAAAAAAATTGAACTTGTAGATTTACTATTGTATAACAAAATAACTTAATTTTTAATAGAAGAAAATAAAAGTGTCGAGTACTATTTACGTATAATTTAATAAAAGAAAAAAGTGCAGAATCCTTTTCCAAACGAGGAATCATCTTGAGGATATATCTTCTTTTCATGATAACAAATTGCATCGCAGAAAGATCATTCATCGACATCTATTATTTCTGAGTTTTATCATATAAGATATAAAAGAGCACTGTTTGCTCTAATTTCAGGTCTACTGAAACCAGAGCACATTCAGGATCAGATTTGGCGGCTCTGGATTGTACTCTGGTTTCAATGGGTCAGAAATTAGAGTACTCACAAGTGTTTGCTCTAATTCTAGGTCTGTTGAAACCAGTGCACATTCTGGAGTAGATTTGGCTGCTTTGGATTGTGCTCTTGTTTCAATGGATCAGGAATTAGAGTATTTTAAACTGAGAATAACATTGAGAATAAGGTTTTTATAGTTCCATTCAATTATCTTTAGTATTTCTTTTATTAGCAATTTTACATTTTGATTTTGTCATTATTAAAAATTTTGCCCCAAGGAAATTTTGAAAAGTCGACGCCCGTGTTTCTAACCATTATTTTGTTTACTCAAAATATAAAACAATTTGTAAATACACTTAAATTTGAAATATTGTATCAATATTAATTTTACTTTCTCTTACTATCTCTTAATCCCCTGATAAGTACCCACCCCCATGTAGCGTAATTTGTTTGTCAACGCCAGCTTAAAATGTTTGTGCATGTTTATACCGTTACCATAGATACTTCGTGGTGTTGTTAATTGTTTACGCGGATTCAAAGTGAAAAGAACCACCAGCTAGGAGGTTATATTTAGCCGGAATTATATTTAACGTGAGGATAAGGCCACTTAACATTGTTTGTTATTTAAAGACAGATATTTCTGATTTGTTTGCACTGCAAATTTGCGCAAAACAATGGCTACGTACATGTGTTCTAACGCAAGAGATAATTTGTGGTTAACTGACTTTTAAATTGTGGTTAGGATGACAATAACAAACGACTGACAGATAATAAATTTAATAGAATTTTTTTAATTTTATATAATAGTAAACATTTTTAATGAGTGAAGAGACTTCGTCAATATGTGTAACTAGATTATGACGTCATGAAATACAACGTTTATATGTGTATTAATTTATTCCAAATCTACCGCTTTCAAGAAATGCATAATTGATTTAAATTTTAATAACTAAAAATAAAAATTATAACCTACAACTTTTAATATAAAAACGAACAATCACAAGTAACAATACATCTCAAACGAAACAAAGAAAGATTATTTTTAAATACATAAATTGACAATTCGATCGATCGGGATGACATATAAATCACTTATGTAAACTTATTCAAATCGAGTCTTTTCTAAGTGTGATGAAAAAAATACACTGCAATTATTTGAAATAAATTCAAATGTCATGAAAAGTATTTATGTTTCTCGTTTTTCTAAATATAAATATCACGCCTTTACTTCTACAAGTTTTATTTTATTTGTAACGTTTTTTGAGGTTTATGAAGTCTCTTTACTTCTTAAAATTTTTATTATATACTTGTTTAATAAAAATTAATATGTATGTACCGTTAATTTTTATGTTTTAAATTATGCAAATACCTATAGTCAAGGTCACCTTTACAAGTATCGAGGGCGCATAAGAATAAGTTTATTGAAATAAAGAAAATAATTAAATAACTGAAATATAATAATACTGCACTGCCATATATGCCCAATCTATAAAATGTGTTCTAGTTACGCCACTGTTTCAAAGATTAGTTAATAGCAATTCTACAAGCATTTAAATTTATCAAAAAAATTGCTGGGAAAATATAAAATATTTTCATTAACTCTTTCTCTCTTATTCGGGTCGATTAATTGATAATTATTGTCCAATCCAATTCATATTCAACATTAAGTATACGTAGGGTGTCTACCAAATAATTATTTTTTTTAAATACTTAGTTTAAGTTATCCGTTAGGTTGTAGCACATCATTTTTTATTTTATTTTTGACTTTTTTATATTTTATTATAACGACATTGTTAAATTTATATTTATCATATAATCTTTATATTAATTCAAAAGGTTTTTCATGTTTAAATTTAAGTTTTTTATTTTTAGAATAAATATACGTAATATAGACAGCACACAATTATAAATTTCATCTTCTGAAGAAGACCCGAATAGGATCTAAAAGTTGAAACAATAAAGTTTCCTCCTATTTAATTAAATATTGTCAGTGTTTGTTGCTATTTCCGTTCTGTGGTTTGTTCCATTTATTTTTTGTTTCTGTAACTTTTTGTTTTATTACTTAATATGAACAGATAAGCTATTAAATATTTTATTTATAAAAATAAAAAATGTGGTTTCAGATATAACCACCAGATGTACTGTCGTAAATAAGGTCGTCACGAGAATATTCAAATTTATTTAATAACTTAAAAAGAATCATGTCAAATAATATGCATTTCTGCAAGGTGAAATATGTTCCTACATTAATAAATATACTTAAATTTTCAGAATAATATAACGTCCCCATTGTAAGGCTGTCCTAACGTCCTAAGACAGCCGTAAACAAACATATTCACAATGCCCTTGGTACTCAAATAAAGTAAATATTATTAGTATGTTTTATTTAGTTATTACTTATTACGAAATATAAAACATAATTATTTACAGTAAAATAAAGTCCATTAAGTTATCTTTTAGATAAATTGTAAGTGATAACACTATCACTTAGTCGCCACAGTGTCTACGCAAATAAAATAAATATTAAAGTCAATCCTTCAACACAAATAGTACAAAATATGCCGAGTCTTAAAATGTTTCTTCGATAACGAGAGTTTCTTTTGTTTGGAATGTTAAAACATTTTATCATCAGATGCTGACAAGCGAGCATCGCGCATCTACATGTAGAATTACCATACGTGTGATGCATTGTTCTGACACGAGTTCATTGTTCCTCAACGGAATTTGGGATTTATCAAAATAATATTTATTTTTCATTTGTTTAACAGGACATTCACTCGTAGTTACAGGAAATCGAAATATAAACAATGTTATCCTACCTTTTGTTTGAGGTAACTAGATACTTTGTAAAATAAAATTCTAGCATCAAAATTAAGTAATTTATACTACAGTATGTCTCATTTGGTTAACATGTTCGAATTCGAATTTAGTCGAGTATTATTTGGGGTTCAACTCTGAGTTTCGCCAATCTTTAAAATAAAAATATAGCTGTGTCCTAGTGGTTCGGAATACTCTAACCTGTAAGTCGTTTGCAGAGGCTGTAGACTGACTACTTAAAGTACTAAAATGCAAGTAAAACGTATCACAAAACATACATAATAAGGTACATGAGCCCTTATTGTTCCAGCTATTTAGTAATCCAATCCAATTATTGTTTCTGTTCCGAGATAATCTTAAATTATATTTTTATTTTTAAGCTTTTTACAGAGTGCCATGAAAAATGAAACAAATAACCGCAATGGGTGGTATTCAGTATTCACTGGGTTATACTAAAGTCTGTATTAAAACTTGTATTAGCTAAAACACTGTTTTACTTTAAAACTTACTTTAGTACAAAGGTGATTCAGTTGTACCGAATAAGCTTGTTTTAGTTAAAATATTTGTATTAAAAAATATTCTTGGCAACCCTGTATTATCTGTCATATAAGAAACGGGATTCAATTTTTGATTTCAAAATTAATATACACATTTAATTTTAATAATACAAAATTCCAGGAAAAAGGAATAGGGAATCCATTTACTCATTTATTAGAAATATTGACCAAAAATTTGTATTTTGTCATTTATTCTCCGCACATATTGTATTAATCCCAAGGCCATGTTACGGGCAACGGCCGCTAGCGGACATGTCACGACAGGTTCGCTTGTCTCTATTGTTCTGTTTTCGAGAGGGTTGGAGAACATTCCCCAACTTAATTGTTCTACTATAAAAACCCCGAGCAGGAGATCGCGAGGACAATCTAATATTCATACGCGTAGTGATCATGAATAGTTGGAGATATAAATAAATAGTTTGTGATATAAATATTGTGAAAATAAAATTACGTAATTTTAAGTGTATAAATAAATAATCTTAGTGTTTAAGTTCATATTAATAATTGTTAGTGTTAAAATAGTGTTTATTTTTGATTATTCATAGTGTTACTTATTTTTATTATCTTTTATTATTAATATTTCGTTTATTAAACTTAGTTATATAAATATTAGTGTTTCAATTATTTAATTACACTTCACCTAAATAAATAAAACGTTACAATATGCTTCGTGAAGAATCTACTTTTTACAAAGAAATACAGGAAACAAGTTCGTTGAAATCATGTTTCACACATTTACTTCAAAGTATAATATAAATATTTATTTCAATATAAATAGATAATAAATTACCACTGACAGATTCAACATGTATTGATTATTGATCCGGGATTAATCTAATGATTTTTAAATGAATTGAATCTATCTGTACTCGTATAATAAATAAATTATAAAAACAGAAAATATAATGTATCCTTGCAAACAACAAAAAAATATATATTCAAGAATGGATTATTTATAAAACTAGTTTAAAACCGACCTAAAATGTGTTCTTAAATATTCTTATATTGTTACAATATGTATAACCTTCTTCGCCTTGAATTTTTAATTGAAGTCTTAAAACACGCTAATACAACCCACTGAATACCATCCAATGTTTTTATTTTGTAACAGTTCCAAGTTTTCCGCTTCTGTCTCATAGTTTTCAAATTATTTAATATATTGCTCTTTTTGTCGTATATTATTCTCTCTATCCAGCTCTTTCTTGGTTTACATCTCTTTCTACTCTTTGTTTTTTCTATTTCCAATACCTAAGTCATTAATTTGTTGTTAAGTTGTCAGTTTTCTGGTTTCCTCGTTATTGGTTCTAGTTTTATCAATTTAACGTAAGTCTGCATTTCTTATTCTATTCACTATAATATTCCTAGTTACCAGTAATAGAAATTGTGTTAAGAACTACCTAATTTCACTTCTCAATTTTAATTCGTACTTCAGAACTTGCTATCTCCAAACTTGTCAGTTGTACTTAGAACTTACGCCTGCACCACAGAATAGTTAGATACAGAAGCGACACTCCGTGTCTGTACCTTTCATGTTACCCTATTCAGTTCTATGACCTTGGAGCATTGTGTAGTCCTTTAAATTTGTTGACTTTTCCTATTTCTCTGTAACATGTGAAGAAACTTTCTGATTTTAAACAATGAGCCCTTTAAATTTGTTGACTTTCCCCATTTCTCTCTAATTTTATTTCTCTTTCTTACTGACCCTTCTGTATAAAGCTATTCTGTGTCTACACTTCAAAGTACAAGTGAACAAATGATATTATATGAAGATTTTAACATTTAAAAGTAATATTTTTCATTAAGTCACAAATTTTAATAAGAGTTGTGAACAGTTTTTGAAAGTAGTATAGGCAAATGGTAAACGAAATTACCAAAGAACAACTATAATAAAAATCTTAGTTATAAATTTAGTAGATGTTGAAAACGTTAGTTCTTGGAAAAAGATTTGGAAATTGGAAGTAAAAATAAAATTATAGAAAGATATAACGATTTGTTTTGAAGATTTCTTCAAGGAGTGAACATTTGTCTGAACTCCTGTGCAACTATTCCGTCCCTTTAATCCACCATTTAAACATCTCCACATTTACACTAAACTACTCATCTCAATCAATACCACCAATATCGAAATCGTTGCCAACTGTAAGGTGTCTTGCAACCACAACAAACATATTATCCGTTTCCAAAGGTCGGCAGATTCATTCTTAAAAATCGCTCGCTCGGACGAAGACAGCTGAACGAAGCAGCACGTGTTTGTGCTGGCGCACAGCCAACTCGACGAGCTGTAGGTCAGATGCGCATCGAGCTGCAACTTGTTGGACAATGCTGGACACGCACAACGTAACGTAACTTAAACATAGCTCGGGAAAAACGCGGTAAAATTAGATGTAGATGGGGTTTATGGCGAGTCACTGTCCTCCGCTATTATACGCAATAACGAAACCAGGGGTGCATTGCGAGTGATTTTAAAATGAGGCGTAGTGCTATTGAGCTTGGGAGTTAAAAAATTGAATTTGAACATTTTAATACAAATGCGTTATTGAAAATAAAGACCTTAGGCTTACTAAATATTTTGGTATCGATCCTTTAGACATTTTCCAGATAGTCAGTCCGCTCCCGTAAAAGAGTTATGATCCCAGAGGGGTCAAAAATTGAGTTTGGCATCAAAGTACAAAAATATTTTGAATGCGTTATTGAAAATAAAGATCACAGTCTCATCGATCATTTTAGTGTCGACTCTTTTGATATTTTCCAGAATTTCCAGATAACCTGTTCGCTCCCGTAAACAATTATCCCATGTGTATTTTATTTATAACAATATTGAATGTATCCTATATGTTCCTGTAAACCTGTGCATTTGATCGTGCATCTAGAATCAACAAGTGTCATTCTTGATCGTAAGAAAGTATCCAAAAGCGTTTAGCATACTCGATGCTTCTTCGGGCTTGTAGTTCCTAGGGTAAGTTGTTCTGATGAATATTGCTGCGAGACGAAAAGACTTATCGATATGACCAAATGCATTGAATATCACCAGGTGATTTTTCAGTTGATGCAGCAATTTTAGTTGCACTCTTAGCACTAGTACACCGGTTTTATGATTGGTGGTTCCCAAGTGTTAATAAGTAAATATTTTGTTTCTTTCACTTTTTGGCATATTTTCATTAATTTTATAGGTATTGATTTGCGAATTGCACAGAAGGTTGCAAATACCTTTCGGAATCTACTACAATTACTTTCCTTATTTCAACTTCTCAACAATATTTTAGGTCAGTTTCATAAAATGAAATTTGGGGCTGCAAATTCATTTACTTCAGGGCTAATTGTGACCCGGAATGCCTGAAAAATGCTTTGGCGGATGATCACGGAATAGAATTGTATAATATGCTTTAACTAGCTACGTCGAGAAAAATAGATTGAATGTATGTTGAGTCTTACATTTGCCCAAATTACAAATTTGATGATCTTATGAGGATTAAGAAGACTACAAATACCTCCATTCATTGTTATTGATCTCGTTTCCAATAAGAAATACTTATTACTAAATATCATTTGTTTATATTTTTATTGATAATATATTTCATTTTTCCTGTGAGAATTTAGAATATATAGCAATAATATTTACAATTATATATACACTGGTTAGGTTTAATAAATTACTGAAACATGTATAAAACTAGCCTTTTTATTTATAGAATCTAGTTTACAGGAGCTGAAAGTGCTAGCAAAGGCGACCGGAACAACTTGCCTCAACGTCGGAACAACCAGCCTCATAACGGAGCAAATTGTTACGCTCTGACTTTTCCATATCAAATGATTGTGCACTAAAATCTATTAATACTTTGACAAAAAACGATTATTTAGTCTGAAACTAGAATAAGTTTTGCGTCATCGTGTATATAGGTCCAAAAGATTGGACTTTGTTTTGATTACATTTTTTCAAAATCGGAACATCCAGCCTCGGTCTCCCTACTTCAAAAATTTGAGTTTAGCATCAAAGTATAAAAACATTTTGAAACAAATCGTTATTGAAAAGAAAGACCAAAGGCTCATCGAAAATTTTGATATTGACCCTTTTAACATTTTCTACAATTTTAACAAGTCCGCCCCAATAAAGAAGTTATGATCCCAGATGGATTTTATACATTCTGTAACAATATGGAATGTTTTCCATATGTCACTACAAACCTGATCATTTGAATCCTTTGTTTTTCTTCCAGAATCAACACGTGTCATTCTGGATCGTAAAAAAGTGTCCAAAAGCAGATTAGTTTTTACAAACTATGGTAAAGGAAGGTAGAGGGTGCATTCACTCAGTCCTCGAGAATTTATCATATTTTGTAAGAGTCGCGTTTCATCGTCTGATAAAATCACTTAATGTTAGTCCAAATGTATCTGTAAATAATGGCTTTAAATTATATTTATTAATTATGATTTGTTTGTAAAGTAAATCAATTTTATCTTACTCAAATCGTGTGTGTTTGTCCCATCACGTTACTTCGCAGTCAAATAAAACGAAACAAATATATTAAAAGGAATATAAAGAATTTCTGCTGAGATGCAACTGTTATACCTTGTACCCTTGAAATATAGCCACTGCTTATTTGTTTTCAAACGTAAGTTTCTACAATTCACGTCAGTGGATTCAAAATATTGATATCAAACAGAGTGACTCACAATTTTATATTCAGATTTTATAAATATTTTCCAATTTCTCTAAAGTTTCAATACATACTTCTACTAATTTTTCACACACTTATTTATTTTCAGAGCGTAAATTTTTCAACCACATCAATTTATTGACTCAAAAATATTGATATCAAACAGTATTGAGACACTACTTTATATTTAAATTATCTAAAACATTTTCTTCTTCCTTAAATATTTAATAAGGCTCCTACCATTTTCACAAATATATTTTCAATAAATTTTTCATCCACATCAACTTAAAGACTCAAAATATAGATAATAAAGATTAGGGCACTCTATTTTATATTTGGACTTTCCAAAACATTTTCTTTTTCGTTAAATTTGTAATAAGGTTCTACCCATTTTCACAAATTGGTTTTCAATAATTAAGTCAAATTATAGATTAGTCGTAATAATACGTAATATATTTATTTGGCTTATCTTAAGATAATAATAAGAAAATTGCTAATAATATTGAATACATTTTGCTAGTAAGTTTTAATGTTAACTATAAACAAATAGTTAAAAAAATATTTTAAAATTTATAACAATGATACGGACATTTTTTCCTACTTGTATCTAGTTCAAAGGGTAGTAATAATAGACTTTCAGAGATAATTATGAAAAGGATAACAGTTATCATTCTTTTTACTTGTCAAAATATCAGTTTCGTTCACTTCACTTTAAACATAAGTGTGTAATTATATAAGACCCATCGATTAACCTAGCGACGTTAATACTAATTACCTGTTTTACAAATAGTCCGTATCTAAGACCAATGCCGTAGGAATTTGCATTTAGGTCCCTTAATTCATTAGGTTTACGAAAATAATAAAACAAATACATTACAATTGATTTATTTTAATTACACTTTTCTAGCATCCATTTCAGCAAATTCATTAATTACATCATAATAATTAATCATTGAACTAATAATACGTACGGAAGGAGTTTAGACGGAGATAGTTATAATGAACAAAGTGCGAGAGAGATGGTGTAGTTATATTTTAAGTAATTGTTATTGTAATAAACAATAAAATACATAGTTTTGTCTAACTTGTTTTGCTTACAATTGAGTTAAACGTGCTAAAAAAAGGTGTTGTTTCACAGGTAAATAAATCTATCATTGAACGACATTGTAGAGATATGTAAAATTTATAGTATTTAAAAATAAAGATTTCGTAAAGGAAAATGTCATTATTAGTAAATAAATTATTTTCAGAACAAAAAAAAAGTAATTGTAATAAAATTTTTTAAATTTAAATGATCATATATTGGATCAAGATCCTATAAATAATCATTTAATTCAAATAATCTATAACCTGCTGAAAATATATTTTACCATTCGACTACACCATAAAAACAAATTTTTGAAAAAAATTAAAGACGGCATCCGGCATAGATACAATAAATTAATTATTCAAAAATCAGTAATTGTGCTTTTTCAGTTAATAATTTACAAATAGTTTTTTTTACTTTATTGAATTTTCTTTTGTTGTAAAAAAATAAATAATTATGTTACTTTTGTTCTATCCAATAGGTGTTAAGTTTAAAAATGTTTCATTTTCTTAATTATATATATTTTGTTTCATTTAGTAGAAATTAGTATTATAGTTTGCTAAATAAAATATGTATATCAACTTAAAACCAATGAATTCATCTATCTTTATCTCAGAATTATATATGTAATACACAGAATTGTTTTAAAATAAGATTTTTCCTTCAAACTCCTATATAAATGCTTATTAAATTGAGCTCTTCTGCCACTCGTCACGTGGTCTGTATATACTTTTTCTTTTCCCACTAGTTAGTTTCAGATAGATCTATCTCTCTCTTGTGTTTATTACACCGTGTGCTACGTATCACTATAAGCAAAATTCCATTCATGTGTATTATTAGATCGATGTAATGAATACTTTTAACGATATTGTATTCTGTTGAAATAATAGAAAGATCGGATAACCGTTCTTGTTCGATTGCTGATATTAAATAATTTATGATTTATTTCAACTTGCTAAAACTTCTCTCGCTCGAAACAATAGAAACTGAAAGAGTTAAAAATATCCGAAGAACGATATTGATATTTGGGAAAGACTCAATTAAACCAAAATCATGAAGAGCATATAGACTGCAAGTTCTATAAATCTTTCGATTTGACATGTGAATTAATACTGTTTTAAATATTTGCTATATTTAATAGCAAGCTCTGCAGCCAATTTTTTAAAACCAGTAACACTTACGCATTGTAAAGACAAGCCATAGAAAAAACAAAAATCAATCACTTCTGTCCTTCATTCTAATGTTCATATTAAAGTCACTAGATACAGTGTTTAGTGACTTTAGGATAGAATCTAGTGATTTTAGAATAGGATAGATAGGACCTAATAGTGATTTTACTTCATATTGATGAACAAAGACATCTATAGTCTAATGGCTATTTACAACATTGGAGTTTAACACTAATCTGTAAATTAAGTTTAAATTTTTGAATTCTTGCATGGATACTTAACCGATGATGGAGGTGACGTTTGTGAAGTTTAACTTAAACCTGACTCCTTCTACAGTTTAAGATAACCTCCTTGCAATAGTATTTTTGTGAAAAAGAATACCTATTGAATTTTTTATACTTTTATACAGAATAAAGTATTGTAAAACAAAATGTAATAGTAATTGATTGTTAAAATATTTTAAACAGATATTGAACTATAGATGTAATTCAAAATAATGTAGGTAGTATTTTTAGATGAATTACTTAATTTTGACTTTATTCCGAAAATAATTTATGAATGGGGTAACCCGTTTCATGAGTTAAGTGAACATGATTTCTTCATGAGAGTTTGCCAGAAAAGCGACTTTTTAAATTTATTACCACAAATTCAACCGCATTTCCATATTCCATATTTAATTTATTTTTATGTCAATAGTTGACTTTGGTGGAGTCCATTTTTCAACGGCTCGCTAGGGCCAGTAATATATAAAATTACCTTCAACTCTGAAATATATTCTTCAAGTAAAAAAAAATCTAATTATATAATTATATACTTTATATAATTAATAATATTTTAAGTTATGTGTTGTCAATTATTCTCAATATAAAAATATTACATATATTTAGCTTGACAGCACAACTTGAAGTGCGTAAAAATTACTAAATTCCTTAAAATAAAACGTAAATCTGTAGTTTAACGTAATCCATACCTAACCTCAAAGTGCTGTAATATAAGTTAAAAAACTTAATTTTTAACTTATAGTGGTGCAAATGGCCATAAATAAAGTAAAATCTAATTGCAAGGCCGCGCAGTTGAAAGTGGAAAAATTAAAAAATATATTTTTTGTGAACATATTTTGGGCCTCTCTTCCAAATGCGGGTGCACCTGCTGCACCTGACTAGTTCCAATACTGCCGAGGAAGGACCTATCATTTTCGTCGTTATAAACAACTTTCCGTTGTAAGCGTTGATGTTATATGTCGTTAATTTTTTCTTTTGTTGGAAAATGTATGGAAAATTATTGCTACATACATCCTTGTTGTTTGTATTTTTCAAAAAATTGTAAACAGCACAGGTGTTAAATGGGGCACTCAAATAAAAAATAGTAGATTTTAATTTTTTGAAATTATACATAAATTTTGCCACTCTAGATTAATAATATTCATATGAAACATTGCAACATTATTTATATATAGTTCAGGTGGTAAATGGGTAGAGTGACCATTCGTACTGATTTTGTCAGTACAGTACTGATTTTCAGACCCTTGTACTGATAAAAAAAATTGAAATACATTTTGTACTGATTTTTTACATACCGTACTGAATGTACTGATTTTCCATATTTTGTAAATATTTAATGATTGGCATTTATATATTTTTATACAATTTAAATATTAACTTAAACTTTTGCCACTGCTACTAATGACTTGAAAACATTTTTAAAAAGAACTGTTAATTGTAGCAATAGCAATAAATTAGAGCAATAGTATTGACACAATTTTACCATTATTTGCCCAATAATACTAAACAAAGGTCGTGTACTGATTTCATATAAGAAATAAATGGTCACTGTATAAATGGGACACTTAAATAAAAAAATAATAGAGCTTTTAATTTTTTGAAATACATAAATTTTGTCACTCTACATTAATAATATTGATATTCAACATTGCACCATTATTTATATATAGTTTTTCGTATTTCGGTGAATTGTCAACAAGTGAGTTTGATTGAGCGTCGAAGGTGCTTCCAAGAATACCTTGAAACAAGCGACAAGCGACAAGAATGAACTGTTCTGGGCAGGGTGCACTAGGAAGCCTCGGGAAGTAGGAGGAAATGTTCTAGAAGCGGCTGTATTTTTATTCTGTGAAGGCCAAGTTCGCACCAGGCTTGGCCTAATATTTTACCAGCCTTCCCACTTCGCAGAACTGGCTGCTCTTATCTTTAGAAGTTTGTGTCATCGAGCTAATATAGCTCGGGATATGGGAGATGCCATATGTACGGGGTGCTCTCTATATATCACTGGGAGTGAATATAAATATAGGCGAACGAGATTGTAGACACATCGGATCCGATAATTTATTTCTGTATTGAAATAATGTTATTTTTGCTATAACCATTAATGAATTGAGCTTATATTTTTTAACAGTAAATTTAACGATAATAGCGTATACCCTTATTATTTTAAATCGATTCATTATTTGTAGGTTACGAGAAAATAATTCTATATATCACTAGGAATGAATATAAATATAAGCGAACTCGATTGTAGACACATCGCATCTGATAATTTATTTCTGTATTGAAATAATGTTATTTTTGCTACAACTATTGATGATCTGAGCTGATATTTTTCAATAGTAAATATAACGATAATGGGGTATACCCATATTATTTTAAATCGATTCATTATTTGTAGTTTACGAGAAAATAATTATTGAAATGCGGGGTGCTCTCTATATATCACTAGGAATGAATATAAATATAAGCGAACACATCGAATGTAATAACAACATGGCTATGTATAACACTTCTGATAATTTATTTTATATACTGAAATAATGTTAATTTTGCTAAATCACTAGGAATGAATATAAATATAGGCAAACGCGATTGTAGACACATCGGATGTAATAACAACTTGGGTATAACACTTCCGATAATTTATTTCTGTATGGATATAATGTTATATTTGCTACAACCATTGATGAGCTGAGCTGATATTTTTCAGTTGTAAATATAACAATAATGGGGTATACCCGTAAACCCGTATTATTTTAAATCGATTCATTATTTGTAGGTTACGAGAAAATAATTCTATACATCACTAGGAATGAATATAAATATAGGCGAACTCGATTGTAGATACATCGAATCTGATAATTTATTTCTGTATGGAAATAATGTTATTTTTGCTAGAACCATTGATGAGCTAAGCTGATATTTTTCAGTAGTAAATATAACTATAATGGGGTATACCCATATTATTTTAAATCGATTCATTATTTGTAGGTTACGAGGAAATAATTATTGAAATTTGAGGAAGGAAGGAACGTAGAAAGCAAAAGAGGTTGTAAAGACACATAGCATGTCATAACAACTCGGGTATAACACTTCCGATAATTTATTTCTGAATGGAAATAATGTTATTTTTGCTGAACTATTGATGAGCTGAGCTGATATTTTTCAGAAGTAAATATAACGATAATGAGGTATACCCTTATTATTTTAAATCGATTCACTCTTTGTAGTTTACGAGAACATAATTATTGAAATTTAAGGAAGGAAGGAAGGTGGAAAGAGTAAATGAGGCAATCTACCTGCCTTTTTCGCTTCTCTAAACTTGTTAATATAGTAAAAAAAATTAAGGAGTGAAGAAACCTCATCAATATTTGTAACTAGACTATGACGTCACGAAGTATAATATTTATATATGCACATTAATTTATTTTATGTCTGTTGTTCTTTACAAATGCAAAATTGATTTAAATTTTAATAACTAAAAATAAAAATTATAACACACCTCTTAAAGAGCTTTTCATATGAAAACTAACAATAACAAAACAACAACTACAACGATTGCATAAATAATTTGACAATTCAACCAACTACAATTATTTTAAATAAATTAATATTGCATTAAAAACTCAATTTTTCATTTAAAAAAAAATTAAATGTCATTAAAATGCATCTTTTTATAGTGGCATTTTTTACTTCCCACTTTTCTAAATATCATACTCAATTATTTTTACAACTTTAATTTCATTTTGTAATGTTTTTAGTGTCTATGACGTTTCTTCACTCCTGAAAATTTTTGACTATAACTATATTATTTCAAATTACTGTTTCATTTTTATTATTATAATGAGAAGCTTTTATATAAATATAAATTTTAAAATGTCTCCTCACTTTATCTTAGCTTAGTTATGACAAAACGAATGGTAAAATGAATTAAGCCAACTGAGATGAGCTCAGATATAGGTAGTGAGATTTTCTGTAAAAAAATGCTGCTTTTATAAACTTTCAGTGTTGCTGATTTCCCACAATGGGTTTGCCAACAGGCCAACAGTGCAATGTGAAACAATATCATTTCTGTTTATATGTAAACATGATCTACATAAATTTATCTTAATAATAAACGAGAAATAAATTAATAAAGATTTATTGTGACGTCATTACCCGAACGATAGTTTAGAGAAAGATAACTAGTGTTTTGTGTGAGACAGAAACTGGGCAGAAGTCGAGGTGGTATAGTCGCTTCACTGTGTCAATACTACTGCGTAATTGTTTTCTGAAATGATAATCATCAACCACAATATCTGCTGTCATTGTCATACACCGTGTACGCCAGGCAACTATAGCATTTCAGTGAAGTTAGACTCTGGTCCATTCGGGATACTACGTCACTGGCAGTCACAGGGAAACGCCACCTTTTTTAATTTTCTAATTTCTTTTATAAATATTTAACATTTTATAATAAGTATTACATAATTATACTCTATTTAACACAAATTTTAATTTTTAATATAAATTTCTAAATATACCTTCTGTATCTAATACAATCATCTAATAAGGTTCAGTAATAATATAAAAAAATATGTTATATTTTCTTTTATCACATTGTAAATAAGCTATTTTTTATTGTTCTAAGAAACAGCTGTGATTAAAACAATACTGGCTGCCACTCCCAAAACCAAATGTTTTATGTTAAATTTATTAATACCTCTTTTATTATTTTTGGCGGAAAAATTGTATGAATAAAAAACAGAGATTTTATAAAAAATTACTTAAATATTATAGTAGACGGATTTTTCTTGACTGGTCAATTGATGAAAGGAAAGAAAACTACTGGAATTCAGTCAATGGGATAAAATTTTATTTCCTCTCCTACCGGTTTCGACCCCACATGGGTCTTCCTCAGGGAGTGATAATAAATAAAATTTTATCCCATTGACTGAATTCCAGTAGTTTTCTTTCCTTTCATTAAATATTATATTTTTTTATTGATTAATATAACTGATTCAGATACGAAGGTATATTAAAAAAGTTATTTATTAAATAGCTATTTGTTGTATACTAGTTTCTAAAAAACTTGTTGTTTTATTTTTGTTTTTATTATATATATATGCTTTTTAAAAAAGTTCAAACTGTTTAATTAAAATATATTCGTTTGTCTTAGGTTCTATTTTTTGAGACAGCCTGTACAGCCTGAGGATAATAATATCCTTGTTTATTAAGTTACATAAGTTCACGCGTTATTCCCTATTTCGAAATTTCTGAACAAATGTTGTTTTCTGTTCTATTTATTTCAGTGCTTCAAATTTTCGAAATTTGTGTAAAATGTTATATTTTCACACTGTTGCTATACTACTTTCATCACAACTCTGAAAAACAAATTTATTTTTAATTTATTTACACTTTTTGTTACTTATTATTAAAGTTTTATTTTAGAAAAATGCTATTCCTTTTATTTTGCTATTATAAATGTAAAATAAAATATAATTTATATGTGTAGTAAATATGTAGTAGCATTAGATATATATAATAAATAATCTCGCATGCAAACTAAATTTATATCTCATATACTAATAGTTTCATATATCTTATGTTGCAGTTATGTACCTTTATATTGCTTGTGCAAATAAAATATGTAAATGGATAGACATGATTGGCTTACACGTATTGCAATAAGGCCATTTTCCAAGCCAGCTTCAAGCTGTATCAATTTCATTCTAATTTTAATATTATAATATTGACTTTGTATCAGTTTTAAAAGTATAAAAACTGATTCTACATTGTGTGGATTAACAGAAATTTCCTTTCTTGATATCATAAAATAGTAGTTCTATTAATATTTAATAATATCTGAACTCTGAATAACATTGAAACAATTTTTAGAAACATTTTTATTATTATATTAGTAGTCTTTTTCTTCTGTTTACATATTTCATTGTCAAATAAAATATATATTTTTTATATTTGTTTCTGTCTTTATAATGTAGTCTGAATTTGAAGAGACTATACAGTTACAAGAAACACAGCACCCGATGTAATGACTGGAGGAGTTAAAGTTAGTATATTTTTCCCCAATTTTTGTCTTTTGATTGTCAAAATTTTTGGGGAGCAACAGCCACCCTTGCATCCCATTGAATTTCGAAAAAAATAATAATTAAATCTGGAGCGCAAAAACGTCTCACGAGTTGTTTGATTTGGAGCAGAATTGTCAAGAATAAAAACTATTTGCCGAAATACCTGTTGTTGGGGAAACCCAAATACCTAACTTGTAATAAATCTGACATTTCCCTCAGAATAAATGAATTTCTGATATAATTTAGTGCTTATATTTATTTATAAATAAATAAATAATTTACAATACCAATAATGCTACCAGCAAGTATGACTACGACTGAACGTAGCTTTTCTATATTAAGGATACTAAAATTCCTTAAAGGAGTTGGATACGAAGAAAGTTTTGACCCGATTCGCATCAACAAAAAAATATATTACAAATTTAGTTATTCCTTTTGTATGTAGAAGTTTAATTTTTAATATTTTTTTCGAATTCAATGATTCGCAATTCAATTTTGCGATTAATACTATTATATACTTTATTGTTTATGATTATCCAAAAAAGAAAATCGCTCCCCCTCAGCAAAGTTTCTGAAGCCGCCACAGACGAAAAGTAATGACATTCAAAAAATTACATTCGCAGATAGAGAAATTAGTAGGTAAGCATTATTTTTTTCAGAAGTCGACATCGACAATATGTTGTTATTTACGTTAGAAATGCGGTAGATGGTAGATTGTATTTTACAGCGTGATATTCCACACTGAAACTCGACGCGAAGTGAAGTACTTTAATAAAACCGATACATGTATTTTCTAAAAATTTGTTTATTAACATGAAACTGACGCTTTGAAAAACATTGAAATTTAAAAATATTTTTTTTTAAAAAAATCGCAACTTCCTTAGAGATAAACGAAGTGTAATTGTTATGTTTACACTTCGGGTAGCCAAAATCAGGGCCGGATTTACCATTCGGGTGAAGCGTCTGCATCAGGCCCCCAAATTCAAGGGGGCTATATTTTTCTTTTTTATTAATAATTTTTTGACTAGTAACAAAATAAAAAGCACTAAGCCGGACAACTGATAACAGAATTATTTTTTCTTTGAAATCAATAAAACTTTCACCCCTCAAATTAATAGCTGCATTACTTGGAATTGTTTACAATAATGTGTCGCATATATTAAAATTACATGAACAAAGTTCAGATCATGAAAAGTCCATGTGCTTATTAGAAAAATTAGAATATAAAATTGATAAAACAAATACAAAGGCAAATATTGGAAAAAAACATAATATTGATGAAATATTTTAAAGAGAATAGTAGCTACTACTAGCTACTATATAAATTTTAAGCGATTAGGTTTAACATTTCGTAGGACTGATGAAAATTTGGCATCAAATTTAAAAGGGAAACACAATATTATTAACAGAAAAAAAAGGAATGTCAACTATTTTTATTGATATTTGTTCCGGATTTATTGATTTAGTGGGAGAGAAATTGAGAAAGAAATTTAGTGAGAATTAATTAAATTAAAAGTATAAGTTGATAATATCCTTATTTCAGATTCTACTTGACATTATAGTAATTTTCTCCATCAATTATGCTTTTTATTAAGGTATAACATATACAACAAAAACAAATAAAGTACCTTATAGCGCCTAAATTTTATAACCACTTCAGGCCCCAAATTACATAAATCCTGCTTTGGCTAAAATATATTTTTTTGTTACTTAGCAATTTTAAAGTTTTTTGAATATAAGATATGTTTAATGTCGGGTTTTTGCACACCTTTTAGTTATATAAAAAAAACTAATATATGTTTGACTACATATATTATATATTTATTAAGAGGTGTTGGCTGCAGGAATGTATCGAAAGTAACAACCAACCGAACAAAAAAACCAGTCCTATTAAAAATCATGTGCAATGAACGTAGGTGACGTGCCCTAAATCTCTTTCACATTTGACCTCAAGTTCAAACGTGCCGCCTGTGCATATGTGCTACACATATGTCAGTCGTTAGAACAAAGAACAGCACATACTGTCCACTCCTAACACTACTGCTGCTGCCGGTTATCTGAAACTCGAGTGCGCTTTGCTAAGCTCGATGATGGCTCGGCGCCAACACAAAACGACGCTAATGGCTCGAGATGCGCAAAAGGTACAAGAATTACTGTTTTCAAAGTAAATACACACCAAATAAATATATCACCACGGTTTGTTACCGCGAGTATTGGAATACGTCGTAAATTTGTGTCGTAAAATAATATTTGCTGACACTGATGATGCTCTTTATCTCGTCACTTTTATTGATCTGTATTCGACCACTAAATTTAGAAATAATGTATTCAAATCACTATTTAGTAACCTTTTTTTAACAATAAATGATTAATACAAAGTGGCGCAACTAGAAATCACAGACCCCAATTTGTAATTTTGAATGATTTTTAATTTGCCGAAAGATCGCTCAACTTGAAAATGATCTTTTTGAATTCATTGGGTATACCGGGTGAATTTAGTATACTTATCGGAGAATATTAATTCTATGGATCACACTTATTTGAAATATGCAATTTCGTCTACAGGGCGAGATTTATTAAATTTAAAATCTAATATTTTCGTTCAAAATCAGACAGCCATGGAAATAAAAGAAGATATTTATCTGACAGTTTAGTGAAGTAGCACTGATTTTAATTCTTATTTCCTGTATTTTAATATTATTTAAGTTGAATTTAGTTTCTTTTTGTTAAATAATATACCAATATTACAAAAATATAAATATCTACAATAACATGTCATTAACTGTCAGAACTGTCACATAGATATTTTCTTTTATTTCCATGGCTGACTGATTTTGAACGAAAATTAATAAATCTCGTCTTGCAGACGAAATTACATATTTCAAATAACTGTAATCCATAGAAATAATATTCCCCAATAAGCATACAAAATTTCAAGTTAATATCTTGCTCTGGGGAGATACTATTCGTAATTAACTGATTTCCTATGTAAATCTCTCATGTGTAGGTCAAGCTGGGACACCCGGTATGTGATATGTGCCAAGAAATAAAATGAGTATAATTAACTTACTCAAACACAACGTAAATCCAACATCAATAATATTGTCAAGAAATAATTTGTACTTATTTCCGTATTACTTTTAATTATTAATAAAATATCAATTACAATCAGAAAAAACTTATTTTCTATTTTATTTTTTATTACCTGCTTCCTTTCGAATTCCGAATTTTTGAAATTCGGATTTCGAGTTTCGAATTTTAACGTGAATTCGAAATTCGAAATTCCCAAATTTCAAATTATTTTTCCAGTGAAAATTCGAATTCTTGATTTTCGTAATTTCGAAAATCTACAGTACTAGTAAATAGAGTCATATTGTATAGCCTACAAATTTGATTTATTATTAAAATCTTTCATCTAAAATATTCTAACGTGTCTGAGATAGAAATTACTTCAAATTTTTGTAATACATTGTCTCATAAATAACTAATTTAGATTATTGAACCCGGTGATAATTATTAAGGTCGAAAAATAGTGAATTCATCACTCGTGCTAGGGTTTCTTTACTTTGGCGCATGTCCGACTAATAGAACTGTTTGTTATTAAAACAGCAGGTGTTAAAGAATGTATATTTTTAAAATTATAAATTAAAATAAGGTGAAAAACTCATTTTTTGACATGGTAGAATTGAAAATTATATAATATTTGCAAATAATATCTGAGAAATAAAGTAAATGAAATTTAATATTTTATTTTTTTAAATAATTTTATTGATATCTTCATATAGAGTACCAGGGGAGTTTTAGAGAGGGAATATCTACAGTTGACCAAATATGTACAGATCTTAGAGAGTAGTTATGATCAAATTCTGGAAGTTCATAATTTGTTCATAGACTTAAAACAAGCTTACAATAGAATGATAAGAAAAAAAACTTATGAAACCTTGCAAAAATTAAATGTGCCAAGGAAATTAATAAATCTAATAAAGATGACCCTAGACGATACCAGGAGCAGAGTAACAGTAGAAGGGGAATTAACTTATACATTCCAGGTCAAAAGAGGTTTGAAGAAAGGAGATCCATTGTCAACAATGTTTGTTAACTGCGTACTAGAAATAATAATGAGGGAAGGTGATATAGAGAGAAACAAGATTCTATTTTACAAGAAAAGTCAATGTGTAGCGTATGCGGACGATATAGCCTTGTTAACAAGATCAAGACAAGAGATGCAGAAAATTAACAAAGGTTTGGCAGAGTATACATATGATCTGTCCATTAATGACTCAAAGACAAAATATATGGCAATACAGAAAAACTAACAATCGAAAGAAGAGAGTATAAAATTTGAAATAGAAGACAAAGAATACAAATTTCAGAAAGTGAACTCTTTTGAATATTTGGGAGTCATAATTATTAACCTAAATGATAAAGATGAAGAGTTAAACAAGAAAATAACAAAAGGAAGAAAATCGTATGGAATGTTTTTGAATAGAATGTTTTCCAAAAACGTATGAAGAGCAACCAAAATAAGAATATATAGGTCAGTTATTCAACCGACAGTCTTGTATGGATGTGAATTATGGGTATTGAGGAAAAACAATGAAAAGAAATTAGACGTTTGGGAAAGAGAAGAACAGGGAGAATTTTTGGAGGGGTTAAAAAAGAAGACGAGACATGGAAGAGAAGAACCAACCAAGAAATACAAGTATTGAGCACAAAGAGTAAGATGACTAGGACATGTTGCACGGATATCGGCGAGGAACACCGAAGAAAAAATGGTTAAACGTAGTAAAAGAAGATAAACAGGAACAAAGTGTGATAAATTGGACTGAAACAGCCAAAGATATAAAGAAATGGAAAGATATTGTGAAAAAAATAGAAGCTAAGGTCCTTTAAGGTCTGTAGCGCTAACTTATATATCTTCATTTACATATTAGCGGTCCTGGGTTCTAATCCCGTATGGATATTTGTGTATGTCTTTATCATATCATCTCTATCAACAATGCATTAGAAAAAGAATTTTTTTTATGAAAAGTTTCTTCATTCTCATAATTATTATCAAATTTGTAATAACTTTGTAAACTCGTTATAAAATTACTATTATTATTATTATTAAATAATTTTATTAATCGGACTGACATTTCCATTTTATGTATATTAAAGAGTTTATGAGGTCATTGTTTAATTAAATTTTTATTGACAATTTGAATTCACAGTTATCGTAAAACGCGTGATGATTTGAAGATGGTGGTGTGATATATTTGCTTATATAAATGTTTGACATTGATAAATACAAAATTTAAAGTTCCGCAATTAAGTTACAAAAATGGCATAATGCCCTACGTTTTAAAAATTACACCTGCTGTTCATATATTATATTATTCATAACCCTTTCTTTATATATTTAATCTTTAAAAAAAATCTTCATCCATTATTCATATGACCACAGCGAAAGTAAGATCTAGATAGAACTAAAACTCACTGTTTATTAATAAAGTAAAAAACAATTGCAATTTCTCTATACCACATTTTAGGTGCAGCATTTGTCTTTGTTTTCAATTGTTTTCTAAATAAGGACAACACATGTCTAGCTTACACCATACGCGTAAGGTAGAAAAAGAAAAAACATCTGACCTATTATTGTTGATTGTTATAAAAATAGTTGAAGGTTCAGTTTGACAAGGTGAAAGGTCACAGAGTTCCTTACATGTTATTTTAACCTTTAAGACACGAAATTTGAACGGGGTCTTAGGAAATTTAAAAAGTTATCGATAATGTAAATGAGTTTGACAGGAGATTAATTAGTACACAAAAAGTTTATATTTCTTAATTGGATGTCCTTAGATGTTAGCTCCTAATCTTTATAAATTATCTATCGAAATCTTAAAATCACATCAATAATATAAAGCTAAATTATTTGTTATGTCAATAGATTTTTAAACAAATCAAAAAATATAGTAAATACCTGGCAGTATTGGTTGTCCCACGTATTAAGGACGCTGTAATAAGTGAACTCGGTTCTGTAAAAAAAAATGGAACTTTAGAAATACTCTACATATTTTTAAATTTAGTTTTTTGTCTATTTCATTGAAATATCAGTAAGAAATTAAAAAATCACATTTTCAATGAAAACGTAAATATTTCTTTGTTCTCTCAAAAAATACTTTTTTAAGATGGAATTTTAAAGTAAATATCTCAGGAATGAAAAGAGATATTATATACTACCGAGTGTCCGTCTTAAGAGGCTAATCACTGGTATCTCGAGAACTGTAAGAGATACGAACTAAGTTAAATTGGGGCAAAGTTGCCGCATCAACTGGCCATTTTAATGTTTTTTTGTTTTCCCAAAAAAATGCATAGCATCATGACAAGAGTTGCAGAAAGTTACCAAAAGGTTGGCAGAGAGTGCAAGTACATATGGGCTGTGCATTAATGAAACAAAGACTAAATATATGGCAATAAACCAACAATCGAAGAAAGAGAGTACAAAATTTTAAATGAAATACAAAGAATATATATTTCAGAAAGTGAACTCTTTTGAATATTTGGGAGTCATAATTACCAACCTAAATGAGGAAGATGAAAAGATAAACAAAAGAATAACTAAAGGAAGTAAAGCGTATGGAATGTTTGTAAATATAATGTTTTCCAAAAACGTAGGAAGAGCAACCAAAATAAGAATACATAGGTCAATTATTCTTGTACGGATGTGGGCGAAATGAATACACCAATAATTTTCTAATTTTTTAATTTATTTTAATTTTAATATCCATGTGTCTTAAATCATTGGAAAGAGAAAAAAAATGTCAAAAAGCACATTTTCCAAAATCAGTTTTGTGCTCGTATCTATTGTCCTATGCATTTTTTGGGTAAACAAATACATGATTAAAATTTTTAAAAATTTAACCGACTTCGTATCTCTTACGGTTCTCGAGATCCCATTGATTAGCCTCTTAAAACGGACACCCTGTTTACGTTTCTATCTCCTTTAACTCGTTTGTAGAAATGCGAGCATGATTGGTAGATCTATTTCTATTTGAGACGAACTGTTGTTGATTTTTCGAGTACTTAAAATATTAATACTTGACTTGACTTAAAATAATGTCAAGCTCAAGTCAAGTACCTTGAATATCAAGTTAAGCCATGGAACCCTTCTTGCAGTTAAACCCTAAATAATTCATTTTATATTATTTTAACTATCGAATTTGTTGTGCGAAGAAAATAAATGTCCATACCCGAGACGTGACAGAAATTTGGTAATAATCTTAAGAACAGGAAAAAAACAGTTTAATGTGTCGTTATGATTCAACTCTTAGACCAAATTTATGCCAATTTCAAGAAATAGTTTAAATAATTGCTCCACCTACAGTACAACAATTGCAGATGACATACTCGCTACCTTTAACAATGATCTCATATCATTTAACATTTTTATGTGCATTTCACCGCTTTGATCTAAAATGTCATAAATATGTATAAGTTATTAATCAAACAACAAATACTGTACCTTCACGCCTTCTCCTACAATTATACAACTAAATACATGTAGAAATTTATCTCTATTTCCACTCAATCATTCTACATGACTGATTGTAACATTCCAATTACTCAAACAAGTATATGCCAGTTATGACTAGAAATGCATCAGTATTTGTTTGACTCACTGCAAGCTGCTGGGTACGGTAAAAATTTCCATATGAGATCATATCTAAGGGCGAATGGTAAGCAATGATGAAATAAATAATTGTTATTTAAATCTTTTACAATAATTGAATATTACTGATTAAGATATTTGATAGCATGACATGAGTTATGGCAGTAAGCCTTGAAAGTTTAATTTGTATTTTAATTTTGTTTCAATTTTTAACCCTTTACTGCATTCCTAAGATTGACTTAATACAACAATAGCCTTCGCAAATAAAAGAATTTTACTTGCAATATAAATAATATATGAAAAAATAAATGCAATCACGTTAAAACTATTTTCAATATATTCATGCAATAATATTTGTATCACGGGCAGCTTCGACTCAAATTGCCCGTAGTGTGAGATCTGGGGTTCAAATCCCAGCGTCTTCAATTATTATTGTGTCCGAGTGGTTCGGAACCCACTATAATTGCAGGTACCTTATAGAACATTTTAGATAACGTGACTTTGAAAGATCGGCCATGTTTGTTGAGGGGCAAATAAACTTGAGTTTTAAGGTACATGGTAGAAACTATTGTAATTACAATGAAAATAAATTTTTCATAAATTTCAGGAATATTAAGAATATACATGTATACAAGTAGTTAAAAATCCTATTGAAATATATATTTATACTTTTAGATTGAGAAAATGTCTTCTTTTTTTTCTGTTGTGGGTTGTGAGCAGAAAGAGAAAAATTATCTTTTTTTCAGATTTCCACCTATAACAAAAAATCGTGGTGAAATTATTGAAAATTAAACAATTTTTGTTATTGCTGCTGTTTTCCTATATACAACAGTGATTTTAACAAGTACGTCTGTACATGTTTTTTCAAATGTTAATTTCCTCAAATGCAAAATAATGTCATCCTTATTTGTACAATATACTTTGTTTAGTTCAATTATTTTTTTAACCATATTATCAATTGCATTTTTAAAAACATGGCAGAACCTATTAGGAAATTCGAAAGGAAAAGACAAAATTTTTTTGTATACATAATTCTCTTGCGTTTCGCGAATGAGTCTTCTACATCATGAATGTGAAATGAAGGGTTGAAAGGAATAAGGCTGAAATATATTTGCATACGCGAAGTTCGGTTCCGGTTTTAGTAACGTCAAAAATTACTGTTTTTTTTCGGTTAAACAAATTTGATGAAGAAATTTTAGGTATGAAAAAAAAACTGTCATAGCAAACTAATTTTAAAACTACAAATTGAATGTACTAAAAATATATATAGAATGTATTATTACAGTGGCGGGAGGTAATGAGTTGGATACATCAGATTTTTAATTTATGGAGTGTTAAAAATATAAAAATAAATTAAGATTTCGAAAAAATGAAAATATTGTTATAACTGGTTAAATTAAATATACAGGGTGTTCTATTTAAGTGCGCCACCATTGCTATCTTGAGAACTATAAGAGCTACGAGGTTGGTTAAATTAGCAAAGAACCACCATTTTACAAGACTAATACAATTTTTTTTGCTCATTCTTTTAGTCTTGTAAAATGGCGGTTCTTTGCTAATTTAACCAAGTTCGTAGCTATTATAGTTCTCGAGATAGCAATGGTGGCACACTTAAATGGAACACCCTGTATAGTTATTTCTGTTACACCCGGTATATCATCATCGATATCTAGGAAAAAAATAAATTGCTATTTTGAAGTTTTTGGTTCAAAACTATGTTAATCATTAGATATAGATATAAATTTTTTAAAAGCACACAAAAAACAACATTAAAAATTCAAACAGATACAAAAACCATGGCTACATTTCTATGAAAAACTCAATAATGACATCTCCCTGAAATTTAAAGTCCATGACGCTATTTATTCCTCTGATAGTCGAAACAAAACAGTAATTATTGTCGATTAGAAATTGGTTCCGGAGAATAGAGGTTTGAGCAATGACACCGGCGCGAACAAAGGTACAATTAGCCGCGATGATAGTGTTTACTACACAATGAGCCTCCAACTATTAATTAGTGGAAGGCCACCAACGTATCGACCCAGGTGCTATAATGCACATATGTGTACCTGGCGCGTTGCGAAACAGACAATACCACTGTACAAGAGACAGCAATTATGGGAAATTGTGAACGCATTGAGTAATGGTTCGGTGTTTGGAAAATAAGTACGGTTTTCGGTTCTTAGAAGTTAGAATATGTTTTTACTCTTAATAAGTATAAAGGATGATAATACTAAGTTGTAACACACGAAAACGGCAGTTAGAACTTATTGAAGGAAACAACTTTTCTTAGTTCAAAATTTTGATTTGGAGCCCCAGCCCATAGTTATTGACGTTTGCTTTGTTCATATCAGCACGCTTTTCATATTTAGCCGTCATTGTTAACCTCAAATGAAGTATACAATTTGTTACTTACATACAATGAATATGAAATAGTATATTGTGTTATTAAGAGTAAAAGTGATATTTTGTGTGGCGAGCATGGAAGTTTGCACGACGAGCGAAGCGAGCCGGACAATTGCATGCGAGGCACACAAAGACACTTTTACTCTGAATAACACATGCTATTTTTTCTTCAAACTTAGAAATTTTAAAAAATAAACTACTATTCGACGTTTCATATGTAGGTTACCTGTCAGTTATTCATTATTTTTAGTAACTTTATTCTTAGGTTATCTAGTTTCTATAGTGACATTTAGGGCGATATTACAGATTTCTATTGTATAAGTTACTTCTTATTGGCTGATTCTACATACGGCGGCGAATAAATTATACGGCGGCTAGAATAAAAAATTATATTACGGAGGCATAGAAATTAAACTTCAACCTTGTCATTCACGTCACAGAAGATGTCACTTTTATGACGTTTGAAGAAAAAAAATATTATTTCATGTGTAAATATTATATTGTAGCGATTTCAAGGCAACGTCTCGGGCGACGGCCGCTAGCAGACACGTCAAGACTTGCTCGGAATGTTTCTATTGCACTAGTGCGTCGTAAATACGAGAACAATCTAAAACTTAATTGCTCTACTATTTAAGCCTGAGCAGGGGAGATCGCGGGGACAGTGTGATATTTGTACGAGTGGTGAAAATAAATGGTAAATAATCTTAGTATTTAAGTTTTTATTAATAATTGTTATTCTTAAATTATTGTGTACATTTGTTTATTTATAGTGTTACTTATTTTTATTATCTTGTATTACCCATATTCCGTTTATTAAACTTAGTTATATTAATATTCATATTTCAACTATTTTCACCTAAATAAATAAACGTTATAATATATTACATTACGTTTGAAGTGACCCATGTTTGATGTCACAAATTTTCTCTTTAAGTTTCCAAAAGATTTTTTGAAAAAAGCATATTGGATTCAAGCTCTAAAATTATCCGATAAAGTATTTAATAATTTGCAAAAAGTCTGCACAAATCATTTTGATTGATTTTAATTATGATTAAATTCATACTTTCAACTAAAAATGAAATGGAAATCCATCTTTCTATGTTTGGCCAAAAATTTAACAGGAACCATATAGGCAAGGATTATTCTAGTATAATTATATAATCTTAGTACTAAGGATGTTTGACACGTCTATCATTAGTTATGAAAAACATTGGTTTAAATTGACAAATTATTTTGAAGAAATTTTGAGTGAAATTTTCGTTTTGTAATAGTAGAAGATATATAAATAGAAATGATAGATAATAAACAACAGCTACTATTGCTAAGACAACAAGTTATCAATCTCCTTAAATCTTCATGAAACTACATCACGAAAAGTTGAATTTTTCAATTAAAGCTGCTACTATTTTGGTGAAACAGAAACAGCAATTATTTTTTTTTCTAAAGTTGTGGTTGAAATGTTAATTTTAACACAAATGAACTATTAATATCTAACATTAACAGGTTTGTTGAATTAAAATACGGAATTAGAAATTTGGTATTTGAAAAAAATGACCTAGTCGTATGTTTACCAAAACCAAAACATCACAAAATGATGTTATTTTTATTTATAAGCCTATACCACAAACCTACAAACTATTAATAGTTATGTGGTAATCTGAGACACAATTAAAATGTATTTTTAAAAGTTTGTGCTATTTATGTAAATTATTTACAAGGAAAACATCGTGTCTCAATGTAAGCGTTTATGTTTTGATGTTTTTTACTATATAATTTTGCGAAAGAATGATTTATAGACAATTATTGTGATTTATTCTGTATAATTTGAATGTATTGACATTTGAGTCATCAATTTGTTTATTTAGAGTGACAGATAGTGAAATTGCTGGGACGAAGATTAATGATTGGAGCAATTAAACTGGATCAGAAGGACGTCCGAAATAGACCAACAAAGAAAATGCAACTTACAAATTAGTTTTAATTTTCAAATGTCTTTCTTCTTTGGCGCAACAGCCCTTGGACTTCTTACCAAGGCCTACTTCATTTATATTATCAATTATAATTTAATTACAATAATTAATTCCAGTAAATATCAACGAATTGAAATGTGTAATTTCATCATCATCATTACTACGATTTTTCTATAAGAAGCGTTATCATAATATGTAATTTCTCAACTTTCAGTAGGAATTTTTATACAGAACAGAAAACTGAAGTTATGATAAATTATTATTAATTATATTATTGAATCCTAAAATGTTGTTTATTTACTTTCAAACCTATAATGAACACATTAATATGCAAGTTATTGCATGTGAAATGTGTCAATAATGAAATAGTGTGTGAAACAAACCAAATCGTGCGTAAATGAACAATGTAAATTAAATGGTACATTCATTATTAAACAATTTCTGTTAACAAATGAAAAACCCGTTAGTGCTACCAACGATATAGAAAAATATACAACAAATTATCGTACATTTAGATTTTGTCCATTATATTCTTTAAATGTAAGAAATTTGTACGAAATTTTTCTTTTTCAAATTATATATTTTTCAGTCATATCGGTAAGAAAATGAATTACATACTTTATTGTAGATTTAACGATATTTTATCATTTAGGTTTCGTTATTTTACACAGAATTGATTTTAAATGGATGAAGTAGTAATTTGTACACCTCCAGAAGTAGTTCAGATAGATAAAATATTGTATGACACACAGTGGTATCATAAATAACTATTTTGTGTTATTTTTTTCAAATGAAAATAAGTGTTAATAACAGTTAATTTCATATTAAGCATTCTGTATGATAGAAATTGTGTATTAAAAAAATATGAAGTGTAAAAACACATTTAAAAAATTTGATGTGGCCAGCGCATAACCTCTCGCCTGTCCCCCGTACACTTTTTACTAATATTTTTATTTTTCGTGCGTTGATTGCAGGCATGGTAAAATGAATTATTAAAAAAATTAATACTTACAGTATTAGTACAATTCCTTTTAGAGTATTTGATAATTATTAATATTTTCACTGTCAAATAATATAAAACATTTATTTCCATAGGTAAATAGATTAACTGCAATTATAACAAATTTACCGAATCATTCATTAGTAATAGTAATTTGAACTATAAAATAATAGCTAATGACATAATGCTAAATTATTATTTACAAAAATTCTGATATATACATAATTAATTTAGAAAAAACACTTCAGATTTTCATGAAAACACCACTTCTAATTGCACGATTAACACCAAAATCTAATCAGATTTAATCCAGGATGTGAGAATAGCATATCCAAAATTTAAACTTTTTTCTTCACTAGTATTTGAAAAATCGTTACGACACCATCCATCCATCCATCCACACGCACACACTCGGATAGCCATCACCGTAAAAATATTAACCCTGCGTTAGTGTGGTGGAATAAAATCACACCATTAGTGTGGTGGGGTCTCATAGACCCCAAAAGTTTTTTTATTATTTATGAAATGTAAAATCATAAAAAAAATATTAAAGTTTTTTTTGTAATGTTGTAGGGTTTAAAAACAAATACAAAATAAAAATTTTGTTTATTACGTTTAATACAAAAAATATTTACAATAACTTAAAAATAGGCAACATTAACACTTTAAAGCACAACGATGCATTTAAACTTAAAAAAAAAATAATTAACAAACATAAACAAAATAATCAGTATTGTTTATATATAAATAAAAGATCATTCAATAAAATAAAAAAACAGATTAAATTTATCGTAAAAACTTAAAAAATTATTCATCAACAAATTCATTGCAATTTTTGCATTTGAAATATGCGTGCTCAAGGCAGAGTGGTACGTTACACTACGTACAAGTATACGAAGTTTTTCGATCTTGATTTCTCGGACACACGGAACATCTGCTTATAACTTTTAATCGTTTAGTAGGATTCTCAGAAGTTGAAATACTAGAACGCGAATTTCGTGGCAATCGAGGATTTTCAATTCTACTGTTTTTCGAGTCAACAATTAGTTGCATTCCCAATGTTTTTAGATAAGATCTTCTCTTAAAATTTAATTGATTTTTATTTGTATTTTGTTGAACATCTACCATAAAATATGCAGAAACTTGTACAAATACAGTCGTGAAGAAAATAATCATTATTACTCACCTAAACACGAAAAGTTACAGCTTTAGTGTGGTGGGGTATTACAGACCCCAGCCAACTTTAACGAATGCCGACAAGTAACTGATGTATTATAAATGGTTAATTTTACCAAATATAATATTACAAATATAAACTGTACAGCTACTAAAAATTACATGGCAATATGATAAATAGTTTTAAACATACAATACGTTTTATTACTACTGGGGTCTATCAGACCCCACCACACTAACGGAGGGTTAAAATCGTGTTTTAGGGACTTCAAAATATGCTTATCCATTGAAAACTCACTGTCTGATTTTTAGCATGATTCCAATACCTCTCTTACTGAGGAGCAAGCCATAAAAATGATAACATTTTTATTTTAATAACAATGGATAAAGCAGGTATTTTTTCATAGTTGTTATGCTACCTTGATACCATGCGCAAGCACCTGGGAAAACGTTTTTTCACGGTGATTGAAAACATTTCTTCGTTCAATATAAATAAATAAATAAAAATATTATAATTAATGATGCGAAACTAGAAGTAGAAAAAATATTCTTTGTATTTTGTGTGCGAAATGTTTTTAGTGCGTGAATAGTCACTTTTTTACGAGACTTGACGAGTGACATCTCATGCACTAAAAATGCAAACTTCGCACACTTAATACAAAAATAACTATTTCCTAAAACCGGGTATAAAGTACATATTTACATAGTCTTTAGAATTTGGAAAGAGTCACTAATGTTTAAAAAATACTTAATAGAAAAAATGCGTTGTTTTTCTGAAATATCTTAATTAATTCTGAATATATGAGAATTTTTGCAAATAACAACTTAATATTATTTCATTAGCTGAAATTGTATAGTTCAAATTTATATCTAACTAATTTGTTACAATTGCTGTTAATTTGTTTACCTATGGAAATAAATGACAATTATTATAATTGACAGTGAAAATATTAATAAATATCAAATGTTCTAAAAGGAATTGTACTAATACTGTAAGTACTAATTATTTTAATAATTCATTTTACCGTGTCAGCAGTCAACGCAAGGAAAATATAAATATTAATAAAAAATCTAAAGAGGATTGGCGAGATGTTATGTGCTGGCCAAATCAGATTTTTTTATATAAAGTGCAATTAACAAATAAATATTTCCTTCGTTTGTTGACGTCGCCAATAAAATTGCAAGAGACTGTTGACTCTTCAAAATGCTCTGATATTAAAATACGTGCTCGAAAATTATCGTCAGTCGAACAGTAGAACGACTTGGCTCTGATTTACTTCAAAATTCTATTCACTTGCTAACGAGAATTTGCTGGAGATAAGTATTTTTTCTACATTCTACTTCACGTATCAATTTTCAAGTGTGGAAGCTTGATTTTTTGTACACTATATGTGTCACTTCACGCATAGCGCGCGTGAAGTAAATAGTTCAGTTTTAACACTTAGGTACAATGAATAAGTAAGTCATGTATTGGTAAATGGTTCATAGAAATAATTTCACGAGAAATGTGCTATTAATTTATGAAAAAAATTGTAATTCTAAAACTAATAAATAAATAGTAAATATGCAGTCTAATGCAAATTTTATGATCTTACAGGTTATGTCACTTACAAAATATGAAATTATTATATTTACTTTTAATACTTATTATACTATTTTGCCTGTATTATTTATTTTACTATACTAGAAAAAACTTCAGATATTTGAATGATATTGAGTTGGAAGTTGGAACCATAGTTATTCAAGTGAAGAAAAATTTATATTTTCTTGCCAGGTCGTAGAAAAAGTATAGTATGTAACACGTGTGTGAAGTCTATTTTACATTTCGGTAGTTTGCGACACTCGCCTTCGGCTCGTGTCGTAATCTTCACCCTCATATAAAAATTGCAGATTCACACACTTGCCATATAATATACTATTGCGAAATGTCCTGTTATAGAGTTATTACATTTTTTTAATTTACATTGGGGCCCGGATTGTCTCAGGAACACAAGCCCGTAGCTTCATTGTGACGCCACTAGTCTGTTATTAAGGCACAACTGTTTGTAAAGTTAACCGATAAATTCATGTCATCTGATAATATCATATACACTTCAAATACATTTTTTTAGGTCTAACTCATTCATTGTTACATATTATTTGCTATGAAGTGCTAATAATTTTATTTTTTATTGGAGAGAGCGCGTTATTTTCATGACAGACAAGTTTAATCTACGATCTACGACAGAAGCGATTTTGCCATCTTCAACTGATGTATAAACATAAAAATAAAGTTTTGAATGTACGCATCAATTCCAACTGTACATGCAGGTTTCTGCGGAATGAATTTTTGTGTCTAACTCATTCATTCTTACATATTATTTACTTTGAAGTATTAACAATTTAATTTTTTATTGGAGAATAGTGCATTACTTTCATGAGACAGGTATAATCTACGACAGAAGCGATTTTGCCATCTCCAATTGATGTATAAACATAAAAATAAAGTTTGAATGCACATAGCAGTTCCAACTGTACATGCAAGTTTCTGCGGAATGAATTTTTGTGTCTAATTCATTCATTCTTACATATTATTTACTTTTAAGCGCTAATAATTTAATTTTTTATTGGAGAAGAGCACATTACTTTCATGTCACAGGTATAATCTACGTCAGAAGCGATTTTGCCATCTCCAATTGACATAAAAACATAAAAATAAAGTTTTGAATGCATGTGGCAGTTCCAAATGTACATACAAGTTTCTGCGGAATGAATTTCAACTTGCCACATAATATACTATTGTGAAATGTCCTGTTATAGAGTTATTACATTTTTTAAATCTACATTGGGACCCGGATTGTCTCAGGAATACATGCCCGTACGCCACTGGTCTGTTATTAAAAGCAAACAACTGATTTTAAAGTTTACACATAAATTCATGTCTAATTCATTCTTACATATTATTTACTTTGAAGTACTAATAATTTTATTTTTTAATGACAGACAGGTCTAATCAACGACAGTTCTACGATTTTGCCATCTCCAATTGACATATAAACACAAAACTAAAGATTCGACTGCACGCATCAGTTCCAACTGTACATGCAAGTTTCTTGGGAATGAATTTCGGCTGTTGCCAAACTTGTCTCCATTAAGCCAGCGACTTGCGTGGGCGTAATAATCGGGCAATCTCGCCAACTGTAACGGCGGAGTGTGCCACATGTGCTGCTCGCATCCACGCCCACCCCAGACGTCGCCCACGTCTTATATTGATTGAAATTATGTGCATTACAAGCTTCGTTACCGATCTTCTATACGAGTCTATTTATAATACTAATGTATCGTTTGCTCTCCTTGGACTGGACTTCGTTTACGCGTATTGTTCGGTTTTCTGCTTAGTTGATACTTGTTGTGTGATTTATTCTCTTTTATAAATACTGCATGGGTAGCAGTGGCCAACGTTGCCACCTATATCGATTTTTTGGTAGATTTACCGATTTCCTCTACAATCTACCGATCTCCCGAAAGACACTGATCATTTACGCATATTGTTCGGTTTTATTCTCAGTTGATACTTATTGTGTAATTTATTCTCTTTTATAAATACACTACATGGGTAGCAGTGGCCAACGTTGCCACCTATACCGATTTTTTGGTAGATCTACAGATTTTCTCTTCAATCTACCGATCTGCCTGAAGACTTGATTTCTACCTAATTATTTGCTCAAAATAAACTTCAGGTTGACAAAAGTTCTGTTATTTTTTATTGTTTAGTAAATTTGCATTACAAGCTTCGTTACCGATCTTCTATACCAAGTCTATTTATAATACTAATGTATCGTTTGCTCTCCTTGGACTGGAACTGGACTTCATTTACGCGTATTGTTCGGTTTTACGGTTTTATTCTCAGTTGAACAACACTTGTTATACGAGATTTATTCGCTTTTATAAATACTGCATGGGTAGCAATGGCCAACGTTGCCATTTATACCGATTTTTTGGTAGATCTACCGATTTTCATGGGCGCTTATAAGGGGGGGGGGGGCAAGAGGGGGCACTTGCCCTCCCCTGGCTTTTTGCAAATTTATTATTTAATTCTTTCACCATAGTTATGTTCTATAAGAAATTTATTAATGTTTGCTATATCTTAGCGCTTAGCATTTTTGTGTGTGGGACAAATAATTCCCTTAATAATTGTGTTTAGTTATTTTAACTGTCATTAAAATTGGAGAAATCTAAGACAATTAACTACAATAAACTTCATTTTATTGAAGAGGTTCCTAATGAAATTTTTGAGGAATTTTCGAAAGATAGAATTTGAAAATTGCCATACAAACCTATTCAAAAAAATTACATTATGTCTGTTTTTTTTTTGAACATTTCTATTTTTTTACTAGTAAATATATGTTTGCAGTCTATCTCTATAATATAAAAGTTTCCCTTGAATGGGCATACATTGGAATATAATATAAAATGAACTATTCAAGAATGCTATAAAAAATTCAATTAGTATTTTATGTTAAGTGTTGCTTAAAATTTAAGCCTTGTTAGTACAATTGAACATAAAAATATATATCTATTTTATTCTTTTTTTTAAATTTATTTTGCCCCCCTTTGAAAAATATTTTATGGGCGTCCATGCCGATTTTCTCTTTAATCTACCGATCTGCCGAAAGACACTGATCATTTACGCGTATTGTTCGCTTTTATTCTCAGTTGACACTTGTTGTGTCAGATTTATTCTCTTTTATAAATACTGCATGGGTAGCAATGGCCAACGTTGCCACCTACAACGATTTCTCGTTAGATCTACCGATTTTCTCTTCAATCTACCGATTTACCGAAAGACATTGATTTCTATCGAATTATTTGCTCAAAATAAATTTCAGATTGACAAAACACAAAAGTTCTGATATTTTTTATTGTTTAGTAAATTTGAACAATATGTACATTACAAGCTTCGTTACCGATCTTCTACTTTACGTCTATTTATAATACTAATGTATCGTTTGCTCTCCTTGGACTAGAACTGGACTTCATTTACGCTTATTGTTCGGTTTTATTCTCACTTGTTGTGTGATTTATTCTCTTTTATAAATACTGCATGGGTAGCAATGGCCAACGTTGCCACCTATACCGATATTTTGGTAGATCTACAGATTTTCTCTTCAATCTAGCGATCTGCCGAAAGACATTGGTTTCTATCGAATTATTTGCTCAAAATAAATTTCAGATTGAGAAAGTTCTGATATTTTTTATTGTTTAGTAAATTTGAACAATATGTGCATTACAAGCTTCGTTACCGATCTTCTATACAAAGTCTATTTATAATACTAATGTATCGTTTGGTCTCATTGATGGACTGGACTTCATTTACGCTTATTGTACGGTTTTATTCTCACTTGTTGTGTGATTTATTCCCGTTTATAAATACATGGGTAGCAGTGGTTCGCTTGGTTAACGCGTTTTGACTCGAATTGAGTGCTGTGGGATGTTGTAAATTATTAACCAAATAAAAATACCGGTATGCCTAAGTAGTACAGAACCCATGCACTATATACCGTACTGTTTAAATACTTATGTATTAAATTTTATCAATACATAAGACATGAACGAACTGAACGGAGTGTGAGATCTGGGGTTCAAATAACTGCTTCGCCAATATTTATCCAAATATATAAAAACCTCTGTATCTGAGTGATTCGGAAACCACTATAAGCTATACTACATCCCTAAAATAGAATTAATTTCTGTTATTTCGATTTTATCGACCCTTTATTTCTTAATGGAATGATGGATATTATTATTGTTATTTTATAAATTAAGATTATTATTTAGATAATAAAGACATACAAGCAGAGCATGTAACCGGTTAAAAAAACCGGTAACCGATATTTTGAATAAAAATAACGAACTTTGACAGTAATTTTAAACGATATTTTTAAGGCCGAAAATATCAGTAACCGCTAACCAAAAATTAAACCAGTTTTAGTGAACATTAACCTGTATTTTAATATCATTTAACGCGATTTTTTTATTTTTTATTTGTTATCTATTTGTATTTAAATATATCATAAAATTTCTATAATTTACATTTTATTGAAGTCATAAAATTAGGAATCACGAAATGCATCAAGAAGATAGCTAGATTCAGATGGCTATGAAGAAAGGAATATGTACTGGCTATCAAGTGACGAGAGAAGGTGCTGTAGGATTTGTGGACGAGAAGAGGAATCTCCGAGACATCTATCTAAGGACATCGTGCAGATAAACAAAAGAGGTCCTGTTAGACGATTTAGGCTCAGGACAAGATTGCATAAAAGAATTAGTAGAAAGTAATTAAGAATAGGAAGGTTAATATATGATATATGATGTATGAATGTGTATCACCATGTATATATCATTTATTATGAATAAATTTTAATCATAAAATGTAAATAAAATAATATTTGGGTAATAAGAAGCAAACAATAACTTTCAGGAAGTAAAATCTTCCGCGAAATACAAACAGGAAAGTTTCTGGAAAAACTTTTGTTTAATATAATTATAGTGACAGCTAAATTTGTTCAATTTAAGTTGTGCCATTTCATAGAAATAAACATTTTAAAATATTAGCTGTGTATTGTTGGTTGAACCCTTTTCTGTCTGACTTTTTTTTTATTTCACATTAAAAAAAATGAAAAAAAAAATTAACAAAAGAAATTATAAATTACTTTAAGAAGCCATAAGGTTATTCTTTCATTATCATAGTGATACTTCTTTTGCTAGTTAATATCATATTGGGTCACTAAAAGCATAACCTAATTTTTAATATTTTCATTCGTTGCTATGGTAACACTATCTTACCCACAAGTCATGGTACAGTTATCAATGGTTTCAATTAATTTTTTGTAATAATTCGGTTGTAGGAAAAATATTATATGAACACTTGTTTAAATATTGATTTTTATCTCGTGCTATAATTTCCGCTAAACATCGTAATCAGTTAAAATGATCTACTTTACATACTAAATAACTATTTTGCAGTTAAAGTTAGATTCTGTATTATATACCGATACTTTAATGAAAATAATTAGGATTTTACTAAAATAGTGACCGAATTAATACTAGCAGTCATGAATTTAATTTTGAAGTAAGGGAATGTGTTGTGCACGCCACTGTTTCATTGCGCGCAGTACCCACATGTTCATAATTTCTGGCGCCCATTTAGTCTCCGACGCTTAATTGGACGTAATGAACGCTAATGGCACTGCGGGTTTGCTAAAGCGATCTTAACTTCATCTACCAAATTTTTGCCCTTGACTAGAATTTTTCCGTTAAAAATAGAAATAAAATAATTGATTTCGTGATTCTTTGACCTAAACAGATATAGCGTACGTGGAATTGTGGGTGGAAGTTTAATTATAAACTGAACAGAAAAAACAAATTTTTATGCTTTCATTAAGTAGCATTTCCGGTTGAACAATTCAAACAAACTCTTTTTTATAAAACAAAATGTTTAAATACGAATTTCTATAATTTTCAGTTTGAAATTTAACTGAATAATTATACAAACCTTGAAACGTTCTTATTTATCAAATCTCAATTAAGATATTTTTAGCACGATCCAGGACTGGATTTATGTTGACGGAGGCCTCTGGGCAAAAGTTTAATGAAGGCCCTTTTTCAACATGGAATAAAAATTGAAAATCTACATTTTATGCTTCTATTTGTCAACCTAATAAAAACTGGTTTATAGTCGAAACGTTGGTGTATTAATATTTTATGAAATGACTGCTACTTGAAAAATTTTTTTTTAATGTATATTGTTGATAAAATTAATATTTGTATGACATGAACTTATTCTTAATATTATGACAATAATTATTATTATTAAATTGATATTATATAAAAAAAAGTGCTGCACATAGGTACTATAAGTATTTTTCAGCTCAACAGCGACATTCTTTTGTACAAGCAGAAAATATTTTTTCCAATGAATCCTAGGATTAAGAAAGGATTTTGTGCCATAATTCTTGGTTATATATTTTCATATAATTATTATTTTATTTATCCAATATTTTTTTTTAATAATTACATTTTTTTATACTAGCTGGTAAATAACAGTCATTTATTAATGTTACTTAAAAATATTTATAGATAGCTACATATAATAAATCTAGAAATCTAGATTCAAAATTAGCAAAAAAGAAAACGCAGAAATACAAGAATGAAAAAAATCTTGCAATTCTTTTCTTGCCTTGTCTTGCTTTGAAACTTATAAATTTTGCAACACTGATGCAAGAACAAGAAAAATACATGACCTCGTGAAATACTACATAGAATAAGTAATGGATTTTCATTTAAAAAAAAATCACACATATTCTTACATGATATCTGAACATCAAACTGTTAATATATTTTTCGAAAGTATTTTCAAATTATATTTTTTATTTAATATTTTTTCACTAAAATGCACCCAAAATGATTTATTAGAAAAGTACGAACGACACTTTTGCTGTAGGTAGACTATCTCCTTAACTAAAGTGACAATGTACGAAGATTTTTATGACATGTACTGTTTTAATAAAACGACTATATTTATGATCATATAAACAAATTATTTAATTTACAGAAACAGCAAACTAAATATAGATTTAATAGGATTATATTCCTATGAATAAAACATCATTATATTTATTTCATTCGTCTAATGTCTAATGCTGTAATAAATGCACCCTTTCTATAACTTTATTTTCTGCTACGAGTACAATGAGAGCCACATTCTTACCCTAACTAATCTATTTACTTCTTTGATGGATGCTCTGTCCATCTCTTTCTTTACTTTGCTTATCATTCATCTCATTATCTCTGTTTGTGACTTGTGCCCAGCTGTCTGTCCGTCTGTATTATGCTCAGTGGCTGGTGGCATTAAAATGACCATTATCTCCAGACAGACAAATCCAGACACTTAACAGACGGGAGATTTATAGAGGAATTTATGTTTTGTTAGATTGGTTCTTGTTTACTTGAAGGGGAGTAAATTGCTTTTTAAGTTGAGCATGGAATTAACAAATGAGGAAATATAATTGTAGAATATTAGTGTTTTAAAATAGTTATTTATTATATACAGCGACATGTTCGTAAAATTGCAGTTAAGGTGGCTTTTAACAATTTGAATGTTAAAATGTTGAAATGATTTGATCAAAAAATTCTAGCTTAGAACATAATATACAAATATAGAGATTTATATAACACGTAAATTCATATTTTCATAATTTCCAGCTTTCCCTAATTATTTTAGGTAAAAAAAGCTTCAAATAGCAGTTATAGACTGGGTTGATAAAACTCATGATATTTTTGATTTTTTAAAATTTTTTAGGATATCTAAGTGTTACAGCACTTTTTTAATTATTTTAAAAGCAATATTAATATTTTATTTTATAAACAAATACGAAATCTGTAATAAATCTAAAACTTTTAATCTTAAAAAGTACGAGAAGTACCGAAGAATTTTTACATTTTGTTATACATTTAATTACTTATTTTTCTTTCTTTCATGATAACAATTGAAGTGATAAAATATAATTTAATTTTAATATATTCTTAAAATATAACTTATTTTGCTTGTTATTAATAGTTTTACAGCAAATAAATATATAATTTTCGAAATCGATACTAAAGTACACCTTATCACTCCGCGAATTTAGCCAAAATAGTAGCTGTTTTAGTCGAATACTGTTTAAATTATAGCACGAGATAAGGAACACTATGTTATACTTTGTTGCATACAACATTTTCCCTAAAACTAAAATATTAAGAAAATTTAATTTCAAAAGTAAATGAAACTATTGATAAATGCGTTTAAGTTGAGAGAGTTTTTGGACGATTTTGAGTTCTATAATACTAGCATAATGGGACGGAGGAATGAAAAATATATTTCAAATTGTTTTTCAGTACAAGGGGAAAATTAGAACTGTACTAATAAAAGCAGTACGAATGGTCACTCTCAAGTGAAATAAATGAAATAGTCAAAAAAGTAAATAAAAGTTGAGACAGAGGATTTTAATCATACATCACAAACAAACCAAAACAAAAAAAATCTCATTGAAAACTTTATTTCGCTTGACAACAACAAGCTGCAACTCCAAAACTCCACCAATATATTTCTCCTGACATCTTTTATTTTACTTGGTTGACATAAGTGTTACATATGCCTCTACTCTACGGAGTTCCCGGTTAGTGTCCCGCTCATGCGGGTTGCCTCCGTCGTTTGGCGAGCCGCCTGCGTTCACGAACACGTTCACACATGCACGAACGCGTTCGCGTGAGACAGCGGCTCCAAGCCTACTCGATACTGGTCAAATGTTGGAATCGGGTCAACATGTGTCCCGTTATCACGCCAGCAGACAGCTGGGAACTGAGTTATTTACAAATTATAAACAAATAAATATAAGAGGAGACGGGGTTTTGCCAATGTGCGTTTCATCTAGCTATAGATCTCGTCATAAATCTGTGTGGTTCAAATTGGCTGTGGTTCAAAATTGCATCAATGTGTAATATGTAATATGCAACAAAGAATACATTGTCGCAAATTTTAATACATTAACTTTTTAAAGACTACAGTAAGTTGTGGCGTAACTAGAATTAATTGCCCCCCCAACAAGAATATATTTGAGGCCTCTCTCTGTGCGAAAAAAAAAACATAATCCTGATTTATTTATTATTTATGACTCTGCTAATACTATTTTTATGAAAATCCAAATTGAATTTTAATTTTCCGTGCTTTCACATTCGCAAATTCAGCAACACTTTCAAATCAAATGTATGGACACGTTTTATATCTAACTGCTAAATATTTGATTTTTAATTATTTTACATATACTAAAATATCGCTCAGTTGTAGTTACAGTCACAGTAGAGACAAGAAATGCCCGTAAATTTTGCTAGGATTCATTACTTGCAATTTACGAGAAAATAATTAATAAAAATTTAGGGAATATATATTGTAACGTCAGCATGGTATAATGGTAAAAAAAGAGATAGACATGGAACGTAAGAGACAATCTACCTGCCTTTTTCCACGATTCCACGTTGATATCACATGTCCTTTCTCCGAAACATTATGTTGCTAATGACTACATTATTGCAAAGTGGTTAGTTTTTATAATTATGACTTATTTAATGAATTTCGACTACGGTCACATACCCCATTGTATTGTATTGTATTGTATGTACATGAGGGTTTTAAGCGTTTTGCCGCTTTTTGTCAACGCGACCTAGAAGATCTATTGTGACAGCCCTTACTTAGTTTTCCGGAAGTAGATCCAGATTTTTGGTGAAGCCGATTAGGCCTCAAGTACCTGAAGTACTTGTTTCGTGACATGTTTTACTTGCATTTTAGTGATGCAGGTTGTCAGCCTACAGTCTCTGCAAGGCCAGCACACACCGAGCCGTTGTGCGGCAACCCATCCAATTGGACAGGGCGGGCTATGTTGCTTATCTACACGATCAGACAAGACACGCCACGACCACACAACCGTACTGGCTGACTCACATACCCCATTGTCATCAGTTTAATGAAAATAGTACCCCAGAAGCGATAATCTTCAAATTAGTGACAGGGGCAAATTTCAAACGCGCTCAATATTCAGGTGTTGAAGAAGACGTGAAAATTCAATTGTCGCTATTGTTTATTTATCTATTTATTGTGGTTTAATAACGTAGAACTGAAGTGAGGCCCACCCGCGTTGCAGACGTGTGCTCCCCCTAGTTACGCCACTGACAGTAAATAAAAAGATAATTTGAGTAACGTGCTCCGACTTGAACTGAGCGCAGTTCAAATTCCAGTTTCGCCAATTTTTATTCAAATTAAAATACCACTGTGTTTGAGTGGTTCGGAATCCATTGTAAATAGTAGGTTCGACGACTTAACATCTAATATGTAAATAAATCAGATACAATTCTCATCTTGATTTCATCTGTCCTTTTGAGATGCTTTCTTTCGACCACTAAAATTGGATCGAGCAATCTTAATCCAATTATTAAGTAATTAAGAACACCACTCGAAAGAACAACTTTGGGTGATTTGCATCCCTTAATAGTTATAACAACGATCATTAGAGGGTACCAATAAGAATTACTGTCAGCTACGAATTTTAATTTTGCTGCTATCGAAATATAATGTTGTGTTGAAAGAACAAAATATTTGGGTACAAAAAAATATTATTATTTGTATCTAAGTAATTTAATAGATGGGTAATATAATTTCATTTAAATTAATAATAATTGTCTTTATTAATGCCCATTTTATTATTTGTATCACAGAACAGAAGAATGCACTAACCAAACAAATCACTATAACCATGTTTTCATAATCGGATAAGTAAGATCGCAGTTTTAGTGCGATTAGTAAAGAAGGTTTGCAATTATGTTGATGGATGTAAGTAATCACAAAGCAAAAGAACGGACACTAATCGGATTGAGATTGCTCTCGTTATGTATCTTACGAATAAATCTGTAATCGGTTATTGCTATATCCTACTAGGCCTGTATATTGTTTTTATGTTTTAACTATTACAGGTTAAATTTTGTCAAAATTAATGCCACACAATAATTATTTATGCAACAAGTTTGTAAAGTAGGTGCATGTTGTTTAGTCGGGTGCTATGTTTAACGCCTAAATTGTAGCCGAATACGAGAATTAGAGCACGTGATAAAAAAACACTTTGTTACACACGTGTTGCATACAATGTTTTTCCTACAATCGGACTATATTAAAAATTAATTTTAAAAAAGTATAAAAAACATTGTTCTGTGTTGATAACTGTGTCATGAATTGTAGGAATGATACTGTTATCATAGCAAAGAATGCCAATATTAGAAATTAGATTAAGCTAGAAGTCATGTCAAACAAATGTAAATGTTTTAAGAATTAAGTTAGTATTTATTTGGTAATGTATGTGTTGCCTAGTAACGCTCATTTACTTTTCACGCACTAGTGCTTAAGAAGTGTGTTTCGAACACTTGAGCGTCAACGCGTGAAAAGTGATTATTTACAAATTCTAAAGAGTGCGAAAAGTATGTACTTTATCCCTGGTTGAAAGCAAAATATTTTTGAAATTAAAGTTTTTCGGAGTTAATAATAAAACAATCTATTTCTTATGCATTCTCTTTTTGCTTTTCATATTTTACAGTAAAAACACTTCCTTAGATAAGTCGTAAGTTCCTGATAACTCCGTTATTTGTTTACCATTGCCAAAGGGAAGTTATAAAAATAACTGTCTTCCTAGCAGGGTAATTATGAAAATCATACGAATTTCAAATACATTTGGTCGTCTAGCAACGGGTGACTATTAAAAGTTATAAATAAATAAATTTGAATTGTCAAGTGAACTGTCACATTTTACAAATACTTTAACATTATTTGAAGTTAATTGCTGATGGCGCGAAAAATATAATAAGCAACTTGGCATGGAAGTACCGAATACAATAATTCTCGTATGGTAACATGAACTTCGGTTCCGCAGGCTCCACCTCAGTTCATAGGTTCATACCTTTTCGAAAGTTATGATGTACTTACAGTCCTTGTAGCTTAAATAACTATAAATACTACTTAAATACGTCAAGTTTGGCAACTACATTTGTCAAATTATGTAAACTTATAAATAGCTCATATGTTTTATTTAAATTACCTTGCTTCAAAGCATGAACAATACTAAAACTGATATAATTAACTATTTTTTCGAAATTGATACTAAAGTATACGATATCACTCCGCGAAGTTAGCAAAAGTAATAGCTGAAGTAAAACTTTACAGACTCTTATGTCAAAATTTAACTTTACGGACTTATCTGTCAAACTGAACTTTAACCTATATTTTAATAGTGTTATATTTTTGGTGTTTATTTTAGCAGTACATAAAATAACAAACATATTATTCTTTAATATTATTGGTGAATTTATTTATTATTTACTTTTGATAATTTATCTGATTTCATGCAGACGACGTCTAAGCAGGTGTAAATATAAATGAAAATTATAAAGAAATATTTGACACTTTGACAGTATGTTTGTTATCACAGCCATTCCCGTCTCAATAAGCTATCTGACGTTTTACAAACACATAAAGCTGTTTATTTATGTTTTTAATTAATAATTTAATGATTTCGGAAAAAATTAATGTATTTCTAAGGACTAAAGTATTTTTTATTACTCACATCCATATGCGTAATAAACAATTATACTTTACTTTAGCTCCTTGATATACAAAAATATTAAAAAAATATTTATCTGTTACACCAAAATTTATATGTGAAAAGTATGAATACAGGATATTTTAGTGATCGAAATCAAAGATAATTATTATTATAAAATGCAACTAAAACTTCTCATGAAGCAAGTAGGTACCTCAAGTACCTAAGATCCTCTTCCATCTAGGAATTCTGTGCCAGGTACAAATTATGATGAACTAACAAACAATGTGTTTTGATTGAGTAGGATCGTCCATATTGCCAACACTGATCTAAAAATGTTAATTGGACAATAATTTATCGAGAACAAAATTCCTAATTATTAAAGAATTGGATTCGTTTGTTCATTACAAATGGAATGCAGAATGTAAGGCATGTGTGAAGTTATAAATTAGTTCATGCAGTAAACATCCCAAACCGTGTTCTGTCGCAAAACAATCCCGAGATCAAAAATTGCACGGACACGCCAAATTCTTCATTGAATAGAAATAGAACCGTACGAGTAATCACTTCAAATGCACCCATTCTTCTACAAGTTCTTGCGCGTTTGAAGTTGAACAACTTGTCAACGATTTTGACATCATACATAAACATAACTTAAAATAAATAAAGTAGTTTGTTACAATTCTTCATAGAGTAATTTGACTGAAGTTACACCAACTTTCGTCATATGACTATACTTTAAACTTTAGTATTTGAGAGGCGGTTCATTTGAGACAGGAGGATAAATTTTCTCCACTATGTATAAAGTTTTGTGTTCCCAACCGTGAGTAAATTGTCACTTTATATGCTTGACAATTGACACGTTTTAAAATATAATTATTTTTTTGTTAGGTTATTTAGTTTTATAGTGACATTCAGAGCGATATTACAGGTTTCTATTGTACATTTTATATCTTATTCGGTGTTTCTACATAGTTTCTATGGATATTTATTTATTTTATTTTTACTTCGGCGGCGTAGAAATTAAACATCAACCTTGTCAGTCGCGTCACAAAAGATATCACTTTTATGACGTTTTGAAGAAAAATATAATTTATTAATTATTAAATAAAAAAGTCCCAAAACGCAGTAATAGTATAGTAGTCGTAGTCGTAAGGATAATAAAAATAAAATCACACTAACCTTAACAAAAGAAAAACAAAATAAATATTACACATGAGATGAAGTTAATGTAATAAAAGAGACAATATATTATAAATTTATAATTTGTGAATTATTTTATCATAAGTAATTTAATGAGAGACATAAAATTATCGTTGAAATTTATGAATTGTTGTTACGAATTAACAGACAACCAAGTGTCAAAAATTTTGACAGTGAAGCTGGAATTATTTAAACATCATTTTTGACCCGACTTGTTACTTCGTAGGAATTATGAATAAATTTTAGCGATTAAATTCATAGCACGAAATATATTTGCTTGATTATTTCACGATTATTAATAAAAATTTTCATATTAATAAAATTGCAATTATGATGATTTTAATGTGGTTTTATAAAATTTTACCGTTAAAAAATTGTCTTGCTTCATCAAAGAACCTTCCGATTTGGTGAAAATGACGTGTGTGGAATAATCAAAATTAATTGTTTTTATAAATTTCTATGCGATTGATAAAATTGCCATTTTTGACAATTTTCATGATTTTATGTACGACGTTATTAAATTGAAGGAGACCATCAGATGAAACTTGTTAGTTTGCTTAAAGTATTTGACTAACATTTGGCTTTTTTGCAATTTATTAATTTCGATTTTTCAGCAATTTGGCGCCCTTTTCCATTGTTTACCTGTAACAAGTGCTTCATTTGCCTCGCTGTTCTCCCCTCTTATTAGAAAACAAAAAATATCCAAGAAATTTAGGTGTGATATCTTGAAATGTTTTGGGTTAAAGATTAAAATAAGGAATCTCATTTCGAAATGGTAATGTTGTAAGTGTTTGATGTGGTGTACTTGAACATTTATTACATGAAGTAACCTTTCGGATTCACTTTTACCTTTCAAGTTTTACTAATTTGATGCTCATCTATTGAGCTGTCATTAGCAATTAAAAATTACTGTTTGAGTAATAATAATGAATGGACTATTCTTATAAACAAATTGTTTACAAATTTACACAATTGTAAATACAACATAAATAACTCATTATACATTTTTTTTTGTTTTCTTTAAATCAATTATGAATAAAAATAACTGTCCAATACACACATACGTATGTATAGTGTTACAAACGTTACTTTAGTAATCAATTTATAAAAACGAGTATCTAAAGAGTTTATAAACAAATCATTTACTACATTTTCTCTACGCCTGCAAATTAATCTTTAAAAATTTTTACAGATTTGTTATTTGGTGCCATAAAAACCAGTTCTTAAAGTCATTTTAACAAAAAAAAATAAAGAATATACAAGTTACAAAAACAGTACACTAATTATTATTTTATAAGAATAGAAATAATATATTAAGTAGGGTTGGCCTGATTTAAATCGACTGATTTTTTTTAAATAAAATCATTGATTTTTATCAAAGATACAAAAATATAACTTAAAATAAAAAAATAATTATTTGCTACAAAACAAAACTATTAATAATAACCAAAACATGTTCTGTATAAAACTATTTTAACAGAAAAAAATGTAAGTATTTAAATATGTAACTAAAAGTAAAAATTATTTGTTACTCTTTCTAGTTTCATAGATGAATCGATATTAGTTTTATTATAGATTTCGTTTTCATCCATGAAATAAAATATTTATATTGCCTTTAATACTATTGAAACACTTAGATATCTTTAAAAATTAAAAAAAAAGCAAAAAAAAACATGATTTATCTGATTTTTTTTAAATTAATAATTTTTGGTTTTTTAAATAAATCATGATTTTTGCAAATATTATTATATTATGAATTAAGAAGGGAAGGATCAAAAATAATTGTTCGAAGGAAGAGCGAAGCGACGATTTCATTTATTGTATGTAATCGGAATTCCTTACCGTTCGTAATGCTTATACTATTTTTTGCATCATCAAAATTAAATTTTCCTAAAAAACAACAAAAAGTAACCAAAATGAGGTACATTAAAATTCATTCATGAAATCGAATAGGTGTCCATGGTATTTTCCAAACATACGTTTCATTTGTGGTTGTGTTTTTGTGCCAAACACATAAATTGAATTTGCGAAATTCTCAGAACCACGAACGGTTATTCTAGTCACTAGCCTACGAAATATACATAATTAATATTATGTACAATCAATGTTCACTAATTTTTCATAATTATAAATTGTTCACAAGACTGTACAATGGTATCTGACTTGTTTTATTCTGATTAAAAAATTATTTTTAATTTTTCATTGGCCATTAAGTGAAACCCCTACATCTGAATGTGGTACACTCCATCTAAAAGCTGGCCAAGTCGAATAAAAAATCTCGTTGTGTGGTCTCACTGACACGTAGATTTGTGCCAGAAAACAGAACTTAAATTTACGTCGTAACTTGTCATAATAAGCCGAGTTCCAGTTATCGAAATAGGAGACTAGACCCCAAACACACTTTCTACTATCTTAAAACACTCTTTAAACTTCTAATGTGTCTTCATAGGATGAGTTTTGATAACTTTTTTTGGAAATTCTTTTCAACAAATAACAAAAACTCAATTGTGGCTACCATAAAATTGATCACCACTATACATACAATAAATATGATGTGATAAGAAAGTGACAACAAATTGTTTTTTTTACCATTTTAGTAAGGGAGATTTTAGGATCGTACTAAAAGTAACACATCGAAATTTCGATGAATTAGCACGTTTCAGGATTCTTGCAATGATGTCTGTGAAAATATGTTTTTTTAATAAATTTTATTTTCATCACTAAAGATTTTGTATTTGAACGTAGTTCTGCATAACTGTTTTTGCACAATCGGATATTTTAATATTACCGATTTGGTTTCTAAGGCAGTATGTTATGTTTGCAAATTACTGATTAGTTTTGAATAGTACTTATTTTACTGAACAAAGAATCAGTAAGCAAATGGTAAAATATAACAAAGATTAAAAAATAAATTAAAAAATTAACTCTTGTTAAATAAAATTTCAAATAATTTTAAATTTTTAATTTATTATTATGTCGATCGTACAAAAAAAAAACATAATAAGCACCCTACAATCCCAAGAATGACGAGCAAGGGGGAGGGGGCAATTTGAAATATGAAAATTTGAACCCCTATTTTTATTACAGATTCGGGTAGAGAAGATGATCAAACAACTGATCTATATAATTTTGCAAATTTGACAAATGTAGTTATGAAATTTAATATGAATAAATTTAAAATATACTGTTATTTTATTGTAAAATACAAGAAATAAATAAATACATATAAATAAGAAACAATAAATTGCTTAATACTTTGGATTTGAATTAAATGTTTTTGTCAAGTTTTGCCTTATAATAGTTTCACTACATAATTACTGCAAAAACTGTATGTATTTCATTTTTCCTGTGGTAGGCTTCACGTCATCATAGCATATTCGTATGAAACATAGTAGTCATATAACGTCATAGATAATTCGAAGTGTTTCTAAAACAGTCACGAAGCTGATTGATATGATATAAGGTTTGTTGCAACTAGATATTCCTGACAGATTGTGTATCAATTTATGTACTGTGATTTACGCATGCGCGGACTAGGGATAATTTCGGCCCATGTTTTTGTTGGAACGAATTGCGGACAGATTCTAAACCGTCAATGTCATTACTGTCAATGGAGAAGTTTAGCGTATTTTTTTATTTTATCAAGATTGCCCTCAAAAGTGATATTTTACATTTTATTTCACCCAAAGATTCCTAGATTTCTCAATAAATGATATTTTATACAAAAATGACGTCAGTGTGGCTCGCGGAGAACGTATCGTCTATCTTAACCAGCGCGCGCTGGGTTCCCATGCCAACAGAGAAGCGTGTGGTGTCGTGTAATGCCTCAAAATACAACCTACGTTCAAAAAGTCAGGTCTCACTATCCCTTCTGCGCAAGCGCATAACTCACTTGTGACGTCAGAGTGGCTTGAAGATAAATCATTAATTATAAATAATTGGCAACATCATTTTAACTTTCAATTACATTTTAAGTTATAATTATTCATATACTTGCGACTAAAAGATATTTCACATGTAATTTCAACCACGTTAAACTTCTCCATTGTGTCAGATCAGTTTTATTCTTACCTGAAAATAAATCTACAAATCAAAGGCTTAAAATTCTAAAAATATGCAAAAGTTTGTATGACAAAGACAGTAGATATAATACTTGTTATTTCTAGGTTCGGAAGAGCCTACCACACGAAATAAGAACTATACAATAATTTTTATAAAAATATGGCAAATACTTAGCAACTTATAAACAAAAATAATACATTTGTAGGTTAGAACTTGCAAGAGGGCTCTTTCTTTATAGGTGAGATTCTTTTGTCATCGTCATCGCCTACGTCACGTACCCCCCTTCACACTTTTAAAATATTTTTTTCGCGAACTATTAATAAACTACGGTATTCAAAAAGTTAGAGTATTTTAAAATTTTGCCTAGAATCTTAAAAAATTGTGACATAGCAGCACTTTTCAATGTCAAAAAATGTATAAATTACATATCGTGTTTTGTCTAATTATAGATACAAGGCGTGATGATATATTTATCTGAATAGTAATTAATATTATATAACAAACATTATAAATCATGCAATGACAAAAATATTCGTTAACTACTAATTAAATTAAAAATCAATAATTATTACTTTTTGTCCATCCGAAACGATAATTCATGTAATTAAAATTTAAATTTGGTTTAACTTAACCTTTCTTTAACGCATTTGACACGTGTAAGGTTTAAGGTCGTTACAACACAACAAATTGTTAGGTTATAAAATTGTACGCTTGAAATGTATTCAATTTATAATATAAAATTAAGTAACTAACCTTCAAAGAGTGATTTTACTGGAAAACACTATTTTTCAAGATTATTATCAAATGAACACTTAATATTTTATTCTCGCAATAAAATTTAAATTATTTTTCTTAAGTAACAAACAAGCGAGTAATAAAAAGTAAGAATTTATAGTTGGCTGAGGAATTATCTTTTGTTTATTTCTTGGTTAAATGATTAATGATGGCTGTAAATGTTGATTAAATAAAAAATTGGATTGATTATTTACAGTATTAATTAATATCAGGTTTTATTTTATTTATTTTAAAAATCAATAGTTATCACTAAAAGCTACTGCAATTTAAAAATAACCTATGTGAAAAAATAAAATAAAAATTATTAATAGCATGTTTTATAGCAACTTACAAAGTAAACTTTTATTTTTAGTTAACAAATTGTTACAAAATATTGATCAAATACAAACATTTAAACAATAAATTTTTGTAAAATTATAACGCCATTGTATTTAAAATGTACCTATATTATTAAATTATATTTCCTATTTTACACCCGCCATAAAAATTGTCTGTAAATGACTATTAACACTATAAGTAATGCAAAATAAGTATGTATGTATTTTAATAATATATTATACACTGAGGGACTAAAGTGCATAATTTAAGTTTTTTGAGTGAAGATTTTTAACAAAAATTTACAAGAAAAAACTTGTATGTTAATCTAAGATCTAGGAACCACAATAATAACCGAAAAAGAAAGATATGTTAGGATAATATTACCACAAGATAAAATTACATATATATGAAAAATACGATGTACTGAATTGCAAATAAAAATTGAGACACTGGTTTCCATTATTATTTATAACCTTTTTAACATAAGAATTGATGTAGTGATTTATGGTAGACGGATTTTTCTTGACTGGTCAATTGATGAAAGGAAAGAAAACTACTGGAATTCAGTCAATGGGATAAAATTTTTATTTCCTCTCCTACCGGTTTCGACCCCACATGGGTCTTCCTCAGGGAGTGAAAGTCATTTTATACATTAATAATGTTTTGTAAATACATTTGTCTATAATTGTAACAGTACAGTTAAAAATCAAATCGTGATGTTTTATAAACTCACAAGTCAAACATATGTAAAACTATTTTATAAATGCAGATATGAAATATATAGTAATTTAATAATTTTATTTTTCACAAAAAACGTGGTTTCGTGCATCTACGGTAAAAACCAGCTAAGCATTGTAACAAAGATATACTTGTGTAGTGATTTATGTATACTTTAATAGTATGTTATGCACTGAGGGACTAAATTTCATGGTTTAATCCTGAGAGTGAAGTTTATTTCTCGAGCCGTAAGCTACCTGATTTTTAGCATGATTCCAATACCTCTCGTACTGACTGGCGAGAAAATTTATGAAAAACAAAAATCCGATTTCATGGTTTTTCAAACACTCATCCATTATACGATTTTTCAAAGTTCTGTAATTTTTGGTTGTGTTTTCCTGTGAGAAATAAGTGGGAATATAATTCGTTAGGTACCATTATTTAACACTAATTTTCTTTTAATTACTTTAATTTTTTAACTTTTTACTAAATAAGAAATTACCTACGGTTCAGTGAACGGTAAGTAAATATTTACCGTTTTGTTAGACGCTAAAGCAACTTACTACCTTGGAAATCCAATCAATAAACCTTTTTTATTGCCCGATCATGCAAAAACAAATACAACAAAGACAAGAAAATCATCTGATTCTGTTTATTTGTGTAAGTTATCACACTCATTTTTTTAATTATAATTAAAACGATGAATGACAATGAAAGTGAAGAATTTATGGAGTGTACACCATCTGAAGTTTTGATATAATTTTTTTTTAGTGTTGAAATTTTTATTGTTTTTTTTTACGTAGAAAAAGAATAGAAGGAATTTTATTAATTTCACCAAATTGTACAGATAGGACCGAAGCCGAATAATTATTTTCACTATTCGGTATTCTGTATATTCGGTGAATTATAATACCGAATATTCGGTTACGAGAAATAAGTGAAGTACAACGATGTTTTATTATATTAAAATATATAATTATGAAAAATAAATTTTAAACAAAAGATATAGGTATGTTTAGTTATTACTAATGTACCTATCTATATTAAAAGTAAATAATTTATCTAGATCTTTGGTAGTAAATCATTAAATTTGTCTTGAAACTGAAATAATTAAATTTAATAGTAATTAAACAAAATTTTACCTTAACAAAAAAAGAAATGAATTTCGACACGTCAGAATAAATATATCCCCCTCAGCAAAGAGGACCACCAATCACGCTGTCACATTGTAGAAAAATATATTATTGGGTAATGCCGAATATTCGCTGTTCGGCTATTTGGCTGAACTGCTATTCGTCACATTACTACTAAATTGTAAATAAATAAAAAATGAGAATAAGGTAAATAGGTTCGGTTTCCTTTTTACTTTTTGTGTACAAGTCCGAAAAATAGTCACCTATAGAACCAGACAAAACATTAATGCTCTGTTAAAAAGTTTAACTTTTTGTTCAAATATTTAAAAAAAAAACATCAGTTTTTGACACATTCGAATAAAAACTTTATTACTGCCAAAATCTACGGAAAAGATAAGCACACCCAGTACAATAAATATAAAGATAAAATAATAAAAACAGATAGAAAATCTTTGTAATAAGAGATAAGACTTGTAGCAGACATGTTGCGAAATGCGTATATACATACATATAGTAATATATTTCCACTGTAAGTAACGTATGCTTATGTAAGCAGCAGTTACTTTCATACGCTGCAAATCTAACCAAGTGTGTAAGTAATAATTATGCATTATCCACAGGCTCATAGTTCCATTACTTTTTATACAAGCAGCAAATTAATTTTATGCTGTTTACTGATTCTTTTGAATGTTAATAAGTGCTGATTGAATACTTCTATTTCTACTTTGCCAGGCAAGTAAAAATATATACTCCTACGCAGCGCAATGTATACAAATTGAAGCCGGAGTTACACAGCAGAAAATAAACGCAAACTGTTCATAGTATATTGGAAAACGAATTTCGTAATTGTCGTTTTATTTTGTGAGAACCCTTCCAACGAAGTAATCGATTATTATGAAAATATTTCCTTATATACTTTTTACCAACAGCTATAATAAAGAAGGTATTGTAATCATATCGATTTTGATATTTCAAGATTTTAACGGAATTTAATTAATTCGTGAATTTAGGTCTTTGCTCGTCAGTTCTATTATATTTTTTAAGCTGCTTAAGTTCTTTTTAAATACATACTTAATCGTAGTTTCAAAATTTAGGGAATTTTATGTTACTTGGTGCTATTAATACTAGGGTTGGCCTGATTTAAATCATTTGATTTAAATCGTGATTTAAATTAACTGATTTTTTTAATAAAAATCATTGATTTTTATCAAAAATTTAAATTATAATAGAAATTGAATTATTTGCCACAAAACTATTTATAATTACTAAAATCTGTTCTGTATGTAATAATATGTTAAAATGAAATTATATATTATCACTTTATTTGTCATTTAACTGAAGAAAAATGTAAGTATTTAGATGTGTAACTAAAAGTAAAAATTCTTTGTTAGTCTTCCGAGTTTTATTCAGATGAATCGTTTTGATTTTATAAGAAATATTGGTTTCGTTTATGAAATAAAATATTTATATTGCTTTTAAAGCAATTAAAAAGTATAGTAACACTTAGATATCTTTAAAAATTAAAAAAATCAAAAAATCATGATTTATTTGATTTTTTCAAAAAAATCAATGATTTTTGATACCGATAGCGAAACACTGGTTATAACGTTGATATTAAGACCACTTGTTTGAACGATGCTGACGTTATTTTATTTACCTATATCGATTGTTAGACCCCTTCGATGTCTTTATAACCGAATTTTACAGTAACATATTTCAAAATTTAACAAAAAATCACACATTAGTGCAAAAAATTTCTGCGTTGTAAATTCAAAGTAACATACCAGTAAAGTCGTTTTGTCAACAAATTTAGTAGTTCTTTTTATATACGCTTATGTGCTCTTTTCCCCAATTTTCGTAAATCTGGAATGTTAAATAAATAACAGTTGCGGAACAAGTTTAAATCAATGATATTTAAAAAAATCAATATTAGTGCAACCAGCCCTAAATTTCTTTTTCTATCTCTTTCTAACTAAACACAATATTACTTCTCTTCGTCTTATTGTTCTATAACGCATTGTAATGACCTATTAAAGCACTGTTTTGTATACTTTGTTACAAAAGCAAAGTAGAAAAATATTTATAACATTATTTATCTCTTGTAATTGTAAAAAAGTAAATATTTTATCAGGCAATTTACAGAATATTAAGAAAGGATAATACATTTTGGAAGTATATTTGGACTCTTTTTTTAGTATTTAAATAAAATGCATTAATTATACGAATTTTATAAGAAAATAAAAATTCTAAACAGATTATACATGTCAAAATGTATACTTTTAAAAATTTCGACTATTTTTAACATTCTACGCCTTCATTATTACATAGTTTATAATGTCAAAGGTAGTTTATACTGGTAAAAATTTGTAACTTAAAAACACAATAATAATTTTATTTGTTGTCCTATATAATCCAAGGAAAATTCACAAAATTTACTAATTGAATGTATTACGCTTTACATATGTAAACATGTACGTCTATGGGTATTTCTTTATTTTTATTGTAACTTACTATTTTCAAGGATTTTTAACAAGAATTTACAAGAAAAAACTTTTATGCTAATCTAGGAACCACAATAATAACCGAAAAAGAAAGATATGTTAGGATAATATTACCACAAGATAAAATTACATATATTTGCAGAATACGATGTACAGAATTGCAAATAAAAATCGGGACACTGGTTTCCATTGTACAGTACGCTCATTTATTTATAACCTTTCTGTAACATAAGGATGGATGTAGTGATTTAAGTATACTTTAAAAGTACATACTGTATTGTATATTTCATAAAGGTTAAATAACAAATAAAAACTAAACAAAAAAACAAACAACAAATTTGAGGTTATTTTTCTTTAGAAACGTCAAAATAAAATATTTTTTCTAGGTTATACAGCATTTGCTTCTACTGTTCCAATTAACAATAATTATAATTTCACTTTTAATTACTAAAACATAACCCTAAAAATAAAAATCCCAACGAAACCAATCTGAAATTATCATTGGTAAATTTCCCATATTGCAACAGTCTTCACACGTGTATAACTCTACCTTTCATATATCCCCTCTTCCCGCTAATATTGCAGAGCAAAATAGCGGTCAAGGGGATCCAGCAGGCGAGACTTGTAAACAAACCACGATCGCCAGCTCTTGTACAGCTCATTTAAATACTGCACCGTAAAAGGTAAATGGGGACCGAGAAATTACACATAAGTTATGGATTATGGAGAATAAAATTGCAGTTATATTTACCGACCATATGGGAGAGAAACACACCGTTTTGTTTTTTGAGGTTAGGTCTGACAGAAAAATGATAATTTGTTTATTATTGTTTTAGTAAACAACATGATATGCCATTGTTTTCGTGTTTTTTTTATGCAATTTAATGGCCCATCTTTTTCAGAATAACTGTTTTTGGACCCAAAAAAAAATAAGGAGAATTATCAAAAATAATATTTAATATTGGAGTTTAAAAAGAAATTGTATTTAATTGTTTTTGTTGTTTTTATAACCAACATGATATGCTGTTGTTTTCAAATTTTTATGCAATTAATATCCCGTATTTTTTAAAATAACTGTTTTTGGACACCAAAATAACAAATTTGGAGAATTATCAAAAATAATACTTAAAGTATATAAATAAATTGTTGTTTTGGACTTTGATCTAATATAATTATACAAGATACAACTAATGAAAAGTCTATTAGCATATTACCGCAAAGAAGAACCATAACCTTACATATTTTGACGTACGTCGTTCAAATATGTCATTAATTTATCTATTATGACGTGCATTTATCTATTTGTTCTAGATTATTACGTCAATGAAAGAATGCAATAAATAATAGATATATTTTATCATTAACGATGCAGAATTTCTTTTGAAGAGAATTCTAAACTATGTGTCAATAAAAAATAGGAGGAAAATATCAACAATATTGTAAAGAAATAAACAAAAACTGATATTGGAGACAATATTTATATAATATTACGATACGGAGTAAACTGTATTATATTGTAATGTATTTATATTTTTTGACAGTATGTTTGGTAAGAAAAAAGAGCTCAGAGAAGATAATGAACAGTTACTATGGCGACAAACAATAAAAATGAAAATAACTAGTGAGATAATAAAATGTTTACCTCGCTAGTGGTTTATGAACTATTTTATTTATTTAAAATTACTATAATTATAGAATTATCACTATACACGGTATTGGCTAAAAATATACTGTTTTAGTTCATTAGTTTGAACGTGGATATTTTCATTATAAAATTTGTGACAAAACGGATGTGCACCGTATCATTTTATCACATCCGGTTCTTAGAAGGTGAGAGGAAGTAAAACCACTGATATGGTCAGTTCCGTCAAGTTCCGGTTTGGTTTTGGTCAACTTAGTAAAATTTCAGGTTTTTAGAATAACCACACTTTGAAATCGTATTACATTATTTCTCATTTAATTATCTAATATATTTCAGGGTCGCAGAAATTTTTAATAAAATTCCACTTTTCATTTTCTAAGTATGAACCAAGATTATAGAAAAAAAAATCACAGAAAAATGTGTTGCTATGACTTATTTTTTATATAATTAAATGACAATGAAAAACAGCAGGAATATTTACTTTTTATTTTTGTTTGTTTCTGTTTTACAATTGCAAAACCTTTTTTTCTAACATTCACCAACTTTTGTTTGTCATAATTAAGAAGTAGAATGAAACTTCAAAGTAAAGTACTTATGTTACATTTTTTAGTACTGAATATCATTTTGGTAGTCAGTTACAGAAATCCAGAGTCTGTTTAACATTTTTAAGTAAAATGTGGGCCGTGACACAAAACAGTTTAAGAATTACTGCTGTACACTTCTACAGTATTTTATAAAATTGTAGACAGCTGGTCTGGGAATAATCTTTAGACAAATAGTTTTGTAACATGTCATTATAAATATAAAACGTATGATTTATATAATCTACGTCGAGAATACTTGTCACAGATAATAACAGTTTTGGTCATACCAGTTTTATAAGAAATTGATATCTACAAGATGACATGATATCGTGTCACTGATACATGATTTATAAAGCTATTTATACCAAATTTTCAACATTTTTCTAGTATTTATTTATAGAAAACTAAATTTAGTTTATCTTATGCATTATAGATTAAATTAAAAATAGCCAAGTCAATATTCTCAAATCAATAAGTTTACTACAAAATAATTACACCTCTTAAAATTTCATCAAAATTTTTAAAGATAAGAAAATTAACTTCCTAGTAATTTTCATTCACGATTTTCTAAAATTTTATCAACAATGACTCATAAAAAAACAAAAGTCGTACGATATATGTATTCGAGGAAAATATTTTGAACCAATAAAATATGTTTTGAAACAATAAATGTTGTTATGATACAAAATTAATTGAACTTACTCTTGTAAATTGATTTTCAGGTTTCTTGGAAGCACTATTGTTTATTAAAAGTCTAGAAATTGTAAACACTATACACACAATAGTTTTAAGTTTGTTTTTTCACTATCCAATCTATCAGAGTTATAAAAATATGATTTATTGTTTATTTTCGACTGGAAATGTACTTAAGTAAACAACAAAATGTGACCAACACCAAAATATTATGAAAACAATTGAATTGTTGACCATCAAAGCAAATTTTTAACAATAATTTTTTCCTAGTAAAATTCATACGTTTAAACAAACTATTACCTTATTTTTTATATTTATTTCACTATTTTGAACATTAAAAATTATGAAATGTTTTAATGACATTGTATCACAAGCCATTTGTACTACTGAGCAACGTGAAATGCATCACAGATTTGGGAAGCCAAACATGTTTAAAACAGTTGATAGTCGATAATAACGGATTTTGCCAGTTGTGAATCTTTTATTGCATCTTGATATTTATATTATTTACAAGAAATATAAGTGATGTAGTGTTTTATAAGAATTTATTGAATATTAATTTTGTACTTTGTATCAGATTATGAAGGTATGTCGTATGCGTATTCATATAAAATTTATTTTACGGACAAACTATGCTAGAGTTAAAAAATATGTACTATTTATTTAATATGTTTTATCACTTTTCCCTAATTTTAGATTTACTGAGTTCAACACTGAATAAAATATTAAATGTTATAATGACGTTTGAGAAATAATAACCATTATTTTCTCTGCGCGGGAACTGAAACTGCATGTGTTACTAGATTAAAAATAAGAAGAAATTTATTTGAAACAGATGACAGTCGAAATTAACGTATTTTCAAGTGATGTTTCTGTAAGTGAATTTTGAGTTTTTATAATTAAATCAGTATTGTTATTGATAAATATTAATGGTAAATTGTTTTTGAAGAAATTGTTGAATATTAATAGTGTTCTAAATATCAGAAGATTATGAAAGGTATTTAAAATTTTGTATATGTCTTGTTTGCAATAAGCGTTTGTATCGAATATAGAAAACCCATTGCGAAAAACCAATACACAATCGGAAAACATTAAATCAGTTTCGAAATTTGTTTTTCTTGGAAAACATTTGAAATATAGAACAAAGCCGATAAGCAAACCACATTAATGTCTGTAAATTCTCAATTCCGAAATAGGTTTCTGAAGGCTATGGGAAAGGCATTGAATATTATAAGTAAAGTTCAAATTGATCGGTAATAGAAATGCTTTTATCGTTCCCTGGAACGTCCTTTGTTTAATTCAGCGGCAAACTTTGATCTTAACACCAAAAAATAATAAATTACTAGTTTATTTGGCGTGACATTAAATGAAATTTATTTTCTAGTGCATTTGTCACAATGTCAGTGTAGTTGTTATCTAAGGCATTTTTTTGTCTTGATTCCTTTGTCAAATGTTTAATCTAAACGGCCTTGAAAATAATTGCTCGTTGTGATGATAGCCCATTGTTTTTCATACAATGGAACTTTTTTTTATTAAATTTGTTTAAAGTATTCTAGAAAGAACTTTAGTTTGAAAACATTGTAGTTGATTTTAATCATGATAACTATATAACATGTTGTTTGACATTTATTTACTAATACATATTAAATTTAATTTGAATTGTAAAGTATGTTTATACTTACTGTATAGAATAAATTCCTGAAAAGCTAAATATGAGGAATTTCGTAATTGAAAATGCAGAAGTAGAATTGTATTGAATTCTCATTTATTTCAAAAATAAAACTCATTCGTAAAAAAGGCTTTACGTAAAACTATTATAATATATAATAATAAAGTGTAAAGCTAAATCACATGTTCATTCATTTCGGGAGCTTATATGTACAAAAAAGCATATATTAATAATATATCTACACTAGATTCATGGATCGTTCGACTCACTCAATACAAATAACATCACGTCTCAGGTAACTGTGACAAGACATGCGATAGTTTCCACAACAATCGAACATCGCACACCTTGCTTTGTTTTGGTTAAAGGCACGAGACTGAAGTAACCAGAGTTATAAGACTACGTTTGAGAAAGCCTGAGTGTCTCTGTAATCATAATATCAATGTATGTATATAAATATTTATATAAAATCATTTATATAGCAAATGGCATTTAAAAAAGCACTTAATATTTTACAATATAATAATCTTTCATAATATAATAGGTTCTCTTTCGTTAGAATCTTTAGACATACAAAAATTATGATCACATATGCTTTATACATGAAATAATCAAATCACCTCTGGCCGAGATACACCACGTCCCGGAGTGCCCCATGGGGAGGATTCCGCCGCACGCCCATGGCCCACCGGGACGTGGTGCACGACGACTGAGTAAGAACAGACTAGACGCACATTTCCGCTGTCGTTTCGCAACGCGGTTGGCCTTGGCTCGTCATGAGCAGCACTGGCAACGAGTTTCACTCCTCGCAGAGGCAAAGTCTTAGAACTGCGGCGTGATGACGATCTGACACCCGGCCTCCACGTGCTCCATCACCTGTTCCTTCAAGTGACACACGTGCTCTTTCAACTTGTTCACCACTGAGCTCAGTTCCACGTTTTCGCCCTTTAGGAGCTTCACCTTTTCTTCCAGTCGCGAGATTCGTTCCAGCTTCCTTCGTCTGCATTTGGAGGCGGCTACGCGGTTTCGTTGGCGCTTTCGTTCCAACTTGATTCTCTCTTGGGTTTCCATGTCGATGGGGGACATGGGGGGTGTGTTGCCTAGGCTGGGGACGGTTTGTGGCTCGTCTTTCACGATCACGTCGTTCTCCAGCTGGCCGAAGTTGCCTGGCAGGTTGAAGCCCTCCGTGCTGACGGGGACGGGGTTCTGGTCGAGGTTGGTGTACGTCACGCCTCCGGAACAGCCGCCCGCCACTGTCGTCACGGGCAGGTCCATCTGGTTCAGGCCTTGCGAGCTGTCACCGTTGTGGAGGACACTTAGCGCTTCTACGAAACCTCTTGCGTATAATTCTTGTTCTTCTGTCACCGTTTTCGGGAACAGAATCTGCGTGGTTGGAGTGGGCGTAGCTGTTACCAAACCGTTTTGGATGATCAGTTTCTCCAACTCCGGCGAGCCGAGTTTGAGCATATTCAGATCTGGAGATGACAACACTGGAGCTGCATTTACTGCGCTGTTGAACTTCATCTTCTTGGCTTGATTGCGGGCTGGATTTAAATCCAGGGTTAGAGTGCGTTTCATTTGATTCATGTTGCCGTGGTACAGTTGCTCGTCATATAGAGTGGTTTCCATTCTAGGCGCACAGTTGCGAACCATGTATAACAAAGCAGTTGCTAACTGCGCACTACTAACAGGCACAAACAAGTGTGAACAGGTCTACGCGGCAAGGTGGTTGCGGCCCGACTAACAAGTCCACGTTTTCACCCCAAGCACCGGACACAAATAACAACAAAGATGATTCAGAGGATCAATATATACGCAACGCTCTCACGACGTCTGAGCACTGCGAAACCACAACGAAGTTTGAATAAAACTTTACTGCCATCACTATATATCTCGTGACTCAGTGCTTCTATTTTTAGCCTTGACGTCATTTTCTCGGCTTGTGATTGGCTGACGGTGATGTCACCGCGTTTCCACCATGGGCGTTTTAGAGCTCTCATTGGCTGAAATCGAACCGCATGTGACGTCGGGCGATACCAAGAAATACAAGCATGCGCGCGATATACAACTCCGGAGGAATAATTAATTTTGTGCAGAGTTAACGTTAAATTTAATTAGCTCGACAATTCTGCCACTATTTTAAAGTGTCATTAAACACACATGAACTCTAAATAAATAATTATAGACTTCTCAGCGTTACATAACTCAAATATCGTAAAACATGTGAATATATAATACTTGAACAGTTACCAAAATCAAAACAAATGATTATGTTAATAACAATCAAATGCACATGTTAAATGCAGTTATACACTTATTAATTGTTTTATGACGTAATATTTGCCATATATTTATTATTATTATTAACGATCCAATAAATAATAACACAATTACTCATTAATAAAATTATATTTTCACTGTATACAAGTATAAAAACAATGACACATAAAAATAACATTTTATTAATTATTTTACGGTTACAGAAACAATAGAAATTTCATCATAGGGTTTATCGGTTTTAGGGTTAGTTTTTACATTTGAAATATTTTGTACAACTTCCATCCCTTTTATAACTCGTCCGAAAACGGTATGTTTATTGTCTAGCCAAGGTGTAGGTGTTAGAGTAATGAAAAATTGACTTCCATTCGTGTTTGCACCTGCATTTGCCATGCTGACTGTGTAGGGACGATCGTGCCGTAAATTGGGACAAAATTCATCTTCAAATTCGCCGCCCCAAATACTTTCACCTCCCGTTCCATTTCCTGAAACAGAAAAATACATTTTTTGTCCTTTATATTCTGTTTGTGATCAATTATTTGTAATAATTGATTTTCGGTTAGTCAACCCCTGAGACCTAAAGATAAGCGGCTTAATGAACAAGTTCATACCTGTAGGATCACCAGTTTGAATCATAAAACCTTTAATAACTCTGTGGAAAATGTGGCCATTGTAATAACCATTTTTACTGTGCACACAAAAGTTTTCCACTGTTTTCGGACAATCTTTAAGAAACAATCTTATGTGGATATCTCCTAAAGCCGTATGGATAATTGCATTGTCGTATAACCGTTGTACAGCTGAAAAAACAAAAATATAGTACGAATTTTGTAATAAATATTTGTTTTACGCATACTTTGTCCTTCTGTAGCAGCAATAATATCTTCTTTCGATGGTTTTTCATTAAATACATCTCTATCTGCATCGTGTGATCTCGTATCTTCGGGTTCTCGTCTTGAAAATAAATAAAACCTATTCTTTTTATAAGCTGTACAAATTAATGTTGGATCTGGCTGAAGAGAGTCCAATGTTGGATTTTCCGAAGCTTCTATTTCAAAAGTTATCGCTGCTTTTGATCTTTTCGCTTTACCCTACATAAAATACTATTTATCACATCATATTTTCAAATTATTGATTTTAAAATACCTGAAATAGAGCCAAATTCAATGGCCGTAAATTTTCCGTTTTGCCTATTATTTTCGCACAGCGATTTGTAACAATATTTACTAACTTTACACCTAAAAGTGTAGAATATAGAACGAAGTTACCGCTTTCGTCGAAAACTATATTTGCTAGATTCATAAATTCTGATTTTTCTAAGTCTCGTTCAACTGCCATCCTAAAAATAAAAAAAGTAGTAATCCAATCATTAAAAAATAATAATTCATCTCTATCCGTTTGAAAAATATATTTGATATTTGAATCATAAAAAATATAGGTATTTAAAAATAATAAATATTTTTTTAAAAGGATCGAAGAGAATTATTAGAAGTGGAGTTTTTTTTTAAATTAACATTTGCAGTTTTATAAAGATAAATATTAAATATTGTGGTGCACACCATGCGCTAGTAGAAAGCCTACTTCAATACGGTATAATAGGATGGGGAGCAGCGAATAAAACTGCAATAAAAAACGTAGAAATAGTACAAAAAATATTTATAAGAACAATTTACAACTACAAAAGGTTAACTCCAAGTGACATCATATATAGAAATTCAAAACTATTGGATGTAAAACAAATTTATATACAAAAAGTATTAATTCACAGACATAAAACCGATAAAGTTCAATTAACCCATAAATACGAAACAAGACTAAAGTCTACAAATTCACTACCAACAACAAGATACACAAAAAATATTGGACAAAAATCTATAAACTACATAGGAAACAAACTCTACAATATTCTACCGGAAAACATACGACGAATTAAAAACAACAACAGCTTCAAAAAAATGATAACTAAATGGATCAAGGAAGGAGACAGAGAGATTCACCATCAGATATTACAATAGTACAACCTCCAGATACCTACATATACAACTCGAAATACCTGATAAGTTGTTTAAACGATTTTTATAGAACTGTTCTGCATGTTCAAACTATGTATTATATATGTATTTACACAATAATTATCTCTAATCTAATCTTTAATTAATATTCAAAGAAATATATATTTATGTAAACTACTTACCACTTTTAGCTCATACACAAGCATTAAGCTTCTATGAGAAAAATTGTTTATTTTTTACAAATGTATTTATATTGGAAAAAATAAACTTATTATTATTATTATTACTCTCTATGTCCGTCAGAATTATTCAGTAGTGGCGTTTAATAAACTTCCTTTACGGTAAAAATATATTACCTATGTCTGCATATGAAATCTGGCACTTGGCACACCCACATTTTCGTAATATTTGGTTCAGTTTTGAAATATGTCGGTTTAATGTTTTTTAAATGTCGTTTTATTTGCCAAAATAATATAATTTTATGTATTAATCACTTTAAAAGTAGTCATGGAATATTTCTTGTTTCGGGTAAACATGTTTTTCATCATTTCATAAATTTTAATTTTAAAAATTTAGAAATATGGAGTTAGATATTGAATTGAGTAATTCTAATTAGAATTCCAACATGACTTCATAGGTTTTGTGACATTTGGAACTTATATGTCATGTCAAATAAAATTAATACTTATTACTTCTGAATAATTCAATAGAAACAAGAGATTTATGTAAAAATACAAATTTAATCTTTAATCATTAAAGCAGGGCTTTAAATAATTATTATTTCGTTCTGATTTTTGTTCCCTTAAAGAAAAAAAAAATCTGTTCAATTTTGGTTTATGTTCCTCAAAAAATCAAAAGTTATATGGTTTTTGGTTCAGTTCTGAGTGAAATTTTTTAATATTATTAATAATTAATTCAGTTTTGATTTTCGATTTAATTCTGGACTTTCAACGTAAAAATAACAAATGTGGTGGTATAAGACAAATGAAATTAGCTATCAAAGTTGTTATGAGATCATTCGTTTTTACAATGTACTTTTCGCAGTTAATATTATTAAATGTGATTTTTTTGAAAAAATATTAAAGTAAAACTCATATATTTCATACTACATAAAAATTCAGTCCGATATTTAACTTACCGCCTTCCAAACTCCATGTTTGGTAACTGTTGAGTAGTTTGTTGCAACTCTGTAAACCTTGGCAAAGTTTCATCCAAAACTTTCATCAATTTTCCCGTTAGAAAATTAAATATTCTCACTTTTCTATCAACTGATATCGTTGCAAACTTTCTCCCATCTGGAGCGAAACTTAATCCTGTAGGATACGTTCTATTTTTCGCAAATTCAAACAAATCTGTATCTAATTTAGATTCGAACGTAACACATTTCGGGAATTTGTATTCGTATTTCGCGCCAGTCCAGTATTCCAAAATTCCTGCTCTATCGACAGACACAGCAACGTCGAAGGCGGGATTGTATTTTATTACAACTACTTGTTTTGTGTGTAACTTTTCAAATGTGTGCAGAGGTTCATTTGAGCTTGTGCCATCGTAGACGTATATTTTGTTTGATTGCGCATCGGACCTATTAAAAACAATTATTATTTTGGTTAATTTTGAGGTTAGGTTACTTACACAGCTAAAGTTGAAATTGGATCACCAGGACTATGTATCCATTCGGCACAGTTTGGTACATACGGCAATCTCATCATATTTATCATGTCTAAAAAACAATTTTATAATATTTTGATATATGCATTACAAGTTTTAACTAACCAAAATTAATAACATCGAAAACTTTTAAAGATTTGTCATTTGAAACCGATACAAGTAATGATCCTTTGCTGTTGGTAGCCAAAGCAGTTATAGATCCTAAATGACTTCTAAAATGCTTTACAAATTCAATACCATCTTCCATTTTCTTCCAGAACTTTACATGTCCATCACAACTTCCAGTAATAACAAACTCCGTTTTAGTAACTACTACATGACTTATTATATCTCTATGCATGTAACTTTTTTCGTATGACTCTGAACATGGTAGATTATCCAAATATAGTTTTTCATGCTGTAAAACTGAAGATTTTTAGTTAATTTTCAGTACATAACCTTAAAATAGTTTACTTTTTCTCTTTTTTGGTTGTGCAGCTTCTGATGGCATAGGTCCTACCCATCCATCTGAATCTGAATCTGAATCACTTGATTCGGATTCGTGAGGTCTTTTTTGACTTTCTTCTGTTGACATTTTGTGGTATGATTGTTTTTGAAACAAGTGACACTTGAAAACAAGCTACAATCGCACTCTGGTTATTACTGACGATACTAAAGGAAAAAGAAGAAATATTTTTTACTTAGTAAGTTTGCAAAAAAATTAAAGGAAACTGTAGAAAATTTTATACTAGTTCAAGAAGTATGCGGCAGATCGCAGCATGTACTGGAGTAGTCATTTGTTTTGTACGTTTACATTGTTCCAAGTTTATGGGCGGTGTGGGAAGTGGGATAACAGTGACATCTTTGCCTCTCAAAAGGGATGTAAAACGAAGATCGCTCGTAAACTTTTTACTGCTCTTTTATATGAAAGTAATCATATTTTGTTACATTTTAAATAAAAATCTTTTTGTATCTGTAAGTAAAAAATAGACAACTATTCGTATGTCATTTATTTACTGTTTGGGGATTAAAAAAATATATTGTATTACTTTATGATTTAAATTACATTTTCTATTTTTCTCTATATTCAATAATTAATTTTTTAGGCTTTTAGGTACGTCAATTAAAAATTATTTTCATATCATATATCTTATTCATACGTTTAAAGTATGTTTGAATTTAGTTGAACTATAATTTTAATTTAAATTACATTTCTTCATTATTAAATAAAAAAATATATATATATAAAATAATAAATTTTCAATGCAAAGTGATTTTTATGTAACCATAAATTTACAAGCCTTCTTACTTAAAAAATAGCTATTTTTAGTACAAGTGAGCAAAATGAGTCTTTTTCTCACGGGCTCAGAAATTGGCCACACGAGCGAAGCGAGTGTGCCAACTGGACAAGTGAGAAAAAGACATGCTCACGTGTGCTAAACATAATTTTTTCCACAATCTTAAAATATAATTAAAAAAAAAACATTGTACTTTTTTATTTAATAATGAAAATCTCAACAGTACAATTATGTTTATAAATTATAATTAAATTTAATGTAATTTAATGTAAAATGTATTATAATGTCTGTAATCCCATGAAAACATTGTGCTCAGAGTTAGTGTATTTTGCTCACTAATGATTTTTACTTTGCTCACTTGTGAAGAAATTTATTTACTTTGCTCACTTGTGATTCAATATGCGACTTTGCTCACTGTTTTAAGTTGAATAATGATGTATTTTGCTACCGATTTTGGAAAAATAAATTTGTATAATGCTATAAATTAGTTATCGATGTAATGGATAATTTATTTTAAAGAAAAATCAAGTAGCAATAAATGAAACTGACTTTATTTTTTATATTAAAATTTACAAGGGAATAATAACGAAATTTTTGTTACACTAAATGATGATCTCCGATCTTTGATTAATAAAATCTGGTAATAATGAAAAAAATTGGATTCAGTTAAAATGGAATTGAATTTAACATGGTATAATTCAGATATGCGTAGGAATTCGGGTGAGACGAAATATTTCTCGAATCTCTGTTAACGGTTGCACAACTACCCTTATGTAACACGTACGATAATAAGATAGCGAATAAAAGTCTCATCTATGCCATGCGTATACGATAAAGATGTTAGATAAAAGTTTAATAATTATTGTAGCAGAAATTGATGAAGTGAGGATCAACTGGTATAAATCTACTGTTTTTAAATTACATCGAATAAAATTTCGGTTTCACTTTATACAGAGGTGTTATGTGGGTTGCATTTAATAAACTTTGTAGAATCGTAAAAAAAATCTTGTTTATTGGTATTATAACAAAATATGAAATGATTTATTGATTTATATGAAGATTATGTTACCGATAATGGCACACATATGGCGACCTTGAAAACTCAAGAAATCTCAGCGAGATTCGAGACCGAGACGAGATAATAATATTCGAAACGAGAAATAAACGAGACGAGATAAAATATTTCACATTTAAAATGAGACGATACGAGAAAAAGAAAAACCTTTTCTCGTCTCGTCTCACAGAATCACTAAATATGAACCTAAGACAAGTTTTAGATTTATTTGCTGCTACATTTAATTAAAAAATAATGTGTACAATAGTGATAAAATGAGCACAGAACAATAGAAAAAATAGAATTAATGCAGCTTCACAAAATATTACTTAAAAAATAAAATAAGAAATCCTTATTACTTTAATGTAATTAATAACTGTATAAACCAGGGCATGTAACCGGTTAAAAAAACCGGTTAATAAAAACCGGTAACCGATATTTTCAACGAAAATTGCGAACTTTAACCGTAATTTTAACCGATATTTTTCAGGCCGAAAATACCGGTAACCGTTAACCAAAAAAAAATAAACCGGTTTTAGCGAACATTAACCTTTATTTAATATCATTTAGCGAGAAAAAAAATAATATTTTTTTATATCTGTGTTTTCTATTTGTATTTGAACATGAGTCATGACAGTTTTTACAATTAACATTTTATTGGAGAGTCATAAATGTAGGTAGTCTCTTTGGCCGTTAAGGTTACTTAAAAAGTCCCAAATAAATACAGCCTTGTTAACACAGGCAAGTTTAAAATTGAAAAGTGACCTGCGTTTTTCTGAAGATATTACGGGAATTTTTGTGAATGTTCATTAATTAAATTGCTTCTTCTTTTTAAGTCTTCCTAGTAATTTCCAATAATAGTTATACATTAAAACTTACAATTTATAGTTTTTCACTCTAAAATTTTTCGTATACAGCCAAAAAAATCCAAAAAGACCCATTTTTAGGTCCAAAATTTTGATTTTTGAAATAATTCCAAATTGATAGTCGCCGATGCGCTGATTTCAAATTTTCAAACCGAATTCAATTATCTCTTTCCGTTCCTGAGATATTTGACCTCAAAGTTGCACATCAAAAAAGTGGGTTTTTTGGATATAACTCTAAAACGGGTAGGGACACAATTTCAACGACTATACCAGTGGATTCTACAGGCAAAGATACATAAAGAAATGTTTTCTCCGCATATACGTTCTTTGGAACGATTTTGTGAAAAATGAGAAAAACGAAAAAAACCGGAATTTCAGTTTTTCGCTTGGGAACTTTTTGTCACCAAATCTTTTCATTTTTTAGACGTAAGTAAATAGAGATGAGCTGATTCCAAATTTTCAAACCGATTTCAATTATCTCTTACCGTTCTGGAGATATTTGCGTTCAAAGTTAGACCTGAAAAAAATTGTTTTTCAGGAATATTCCTGAAATGGGTCGAGATACGACCTCGGCGACCTCACCAATCGATTCTGCGGGCAAAATTACATAAGTATACCAATTTTCAGATATTTATTCTGGCGGATACAATTTTTAGAGCGAAAAAACGAAAATCGCAAAAATTGAAAAATCGCCTGATGAACCCCTTACGATTTTTTCCGATTTTTGGCCATTTTCGTTTTTTCGCTGTAAAAATTGTATCCATTAGAATATAAATCTGAAAATTGGTACAAAAATGTAATTTTGTCCGTAGAATCGATTGGTGAGGTCGCCGAGGTCGTATCTCAACCCATTTCAGGACTATTCCTGAAAAACTGAATTTTTCAGGTCCAACTTTGAACTCAAATATCTCGAGAACGGTAGGAGATAATTGAAATCGGTTAGAAAATTTGGAATCAGCACATTCTTCTTTACTTAAGTCCAGAATATAAAAAATTTTGGAGACAAAAAGTTTCCGAGCGAAAAACTGAAATTCCGGTTTTTTCGTTTTTCTCATTTTTCACTAAATCGTTCCAAAGAACGTATATGAGGAGAAAACATTTCTTTATGTAACTTTCCGCGTAGAATCGACTGGTTTAATCGTTGAGAATGTATCTCTACCCATTTTAGAGATATGGTCATAAAACACCCTTTTTTGAGGTGCAACTTTGAGAGCAAATATCTTAGGAATGGAAAGAGATAATTGAATTCGGTTTGGAAATTTGAAATCAGCGCATCGACGACTATCAAAAATCAAAATTTTGGACCCAAAAATGGGCATTTTTAAATTTTTTTGGCTGTATATGAAAAATTTTAGAGTGAAAAACAATAAATTGTAACTTTTCATGTATGTCTATTATTGGAAATTACTAGGAAGACTTAAAATGAAAGTTTTAGAAGGCAGAAAGATGTTCCAAGTGTTCTCAAATAAGTAGAGAGACTTGCACTATGTTTCACTTTGTTCCTAATTGTTTGGGACAAAGTTAAGGCACTTGTTTAGGGTGTAACATAAATGTACTAGGTTCAACACTGTTCCAAGATAATTGGGAGTAAGATGAGACAGTTCTACAAGGTTTAAGAATGTTCCAGATAGTTCAACAAGGTTTAACTTGTTTTCGGAAAGAAGGTGGCTATTCCTGTGTTTGTACTGCTGGTTTTACCGGTTCAAATTGTGACATAACTTTAACTAAAGACGCATGTAAAAGAGATATTTGTAAGAGTGGTTCAACTTGCACTCCCCTTAAAAAAGGAGGGTTTATTTGTGAAGACTGTTATCCCAATAATGGGTATGAACATTATACAGAATTATGTGAGCTTAAAAGTAGAAGCTTTGGAAAAAGCTCGTTTCTTACTTTTCCAAGTTAGAAACAGAGACATCGTCTACATTTGACTTTAAAGTAAGTACTAAACTGAAAGCTTTTTTGAATTTTTTTAATGGATTTCTCTGTTTTTTTTATAAGACACATTTTTTATATTTTGACTTTAACTTGTACGGAACAGGTTTACCAAAATAAAACAACATGCAAAATTAATAAAATTAAGTTTTACAAGCTTGTAACTCAAAAACTATTAAAGATATAGTCTTAAAATCAGAGCATGTAACCGGTTAATAAAAACCGGTAACCGATATTTTCAACGAAAATTGCGAACTTTAACCGTAATTTTAACCGATATTTTTCAGGCCGAAAATAACGGTAACCGTTAACCAAGAAAAAAAAATAAACCGGTTTTAGCGAACTTTAACCTTTATTTTAATATCATTTAGCGACAAAAAATTTTAATATTTTTTTTTATATCTGTGTTTTCTATTTGTATTTGAATATGAGTCATGACAGGTTTTACAATTAACATTTTATTGGAGAGTCATAAATGTAGGTAGTTTCTTTGGCCGTTAAGGTTACTTAAAAAGTCCCAAATATATACGGCCTTTGTCAACACAGGCAAGTTTAAAATTGAAAAGTGACCTGCGTTTTTTTGAAGTTATTACGGGAATTTCTGTGAATATTCATTAATTAATTTGCTTTTTTTTAATTGTTATATTTTTCTCAGATGGTATTTTTTTATTATTTTTTAAAATTAATTATTATGTATTTTTTTTTAATCAAATTTTTATAATTAATTTAATTATTTTTTTAACCGATATATTAACCGGTTTAAACCGGTTTCTAATTTTCAAAAACCGGTTTTCGAACTAAAACCGTTATTATTATAACGTTCTCTATAAGGGTTAACCGTTAACCAGTATTTTTTTCGGTTACATGCCCTGGTATAAACTTAAATCAATAATTTATTTTTTTAAAGTTAAACTTTATTTGTCTGTCAAAAACAATTGTTTCATAGTTTTTCCTACTGGATCATATTATTATGGAAAACCTAAACGAATCCTTAATTCAAGAGATGGTAAAAATGCTAAAGTAAAAGTTTAGGATATTAATGGTTGCAATTTATTGATAAGTTAAAATAAAAAATCCTTATTACTTTAATGTAATTAATAACTGTATAAACTTAAATCAATAATTTATCATTTCTTTAATTCATATTTAATATTTATTTTAGTCTGTGATACTTATCCCTATATTTACTTATAAAATACACGCTTTAATACATGACTGTCAATCATTTTACACCGTACTATGGTAAAGATTTATTCCTATGTTTACTAATAAAATAAACTCCCAGTATAATACTCGCTAGGGCATTAAGTTGCTATGGTAACAACAAACCGATGTTGACATTAGAATAAAGTGTAGAAAATAGGCAATCGTATTCTCAGATTAGTTTGTAAGTTGTATTAAAGATTTGTTAATTAGGGTATTAAGGAATAATAGTATGCTAAAGTATTGTATGCACCACGGGGCATTATTTGATGTTTACAACTTTGAGCCAAAGATCCTTGGGCTTATAATCTTGTTGCTTTCCTAAGGGCGTAAACAATTTTGTAATTCTCCTAGTATGTAAATAACTAAATAATACAAATAACAGGTGTTTATATCAGGGTTGAATAATTTTTTTTTTAATAAAATATTAGGTTTTTCTGATTTAACTCGAGTGTTTGTTATTTAATTCAGTTTTTTTTTCAAAAAGAGTATTCATTTAAAAAAGCGTTTCACAAAAAACATTTACCTATTATGAAAAAATATTGTAGAATAAATAAAAATTTAAAGAAACAATAAAAAAAAACTATAGTACAAAAAAACTACTGTTTATAACGATATCGTTTATTGCTACAAACTGGTTATAACATTGAAATTGTTACCAATTGTTTAAAAACAATCTATATATTCTAACGTTATTTTACTTTTTTCGGTTATAGCGAAATTGTTAGCAATTGTTTAATAAATATATATATTCTAACGTTATTTTACTTTTTTCGGTTATAGCGACAAAATTTTTGAGGTCGAAATAACCGGATTTTTCTGTATCACATTTCAAAATAAACTAAATAAAAAATCACAAATTATTGCAAAAATTTTCTGCGTTATAAATTCAAAATAATTTTGCAATAAACTCCTTTTACTGGCGATTTAGTTGTTCTTGAAAGTATTGCCGCATAGTAACATTACCCACAAGCTTTTTTTTCCCCAATTTCGTAAACCTGGGATGTTAAATAATAATTGTAAAAAAGTAAATAAATGATTTAAAAAAATCAATGTTATTTAAAACTGATTTAAATCAATGAAACTCTGATTTGTAATTATAACCAATACTAAAAATTGTAAATGTTAGAAAAGACATTGATTAAAATATAATAAAACATGTTTTTAATAATAATGTAGCAGAAGTCTAAAAATTATTTTAAAAACGTTTTAGCACTATTAACATTGAAATATAATTCGTACAATATTAAATTGGATGTATGTTAAATGAATTTCAAAACACTGTCATAAAACCAAAATTTTGTAAATCTATAATGAGATCTCCGCGCGTGTATTCTGTTTGGTGTCAGTCTTTTTACTACGTTTTTGCTACGCAATTTCAGTCAGGGAGGAATTCAGTTTTTAAGTATGTATAAAGTTTGTAACCTCCAGTTGATATTCACGTCATCATTTGTAACCATGTTATTCAAATCGCCAAGCGGAAAAGGGGAATTGATGACATCATCTTGTCGGGTGAAATCGTATGATTTCCGAAGTAAATAAATGTCAAAACTGACAGTATGAATACAAATATAATATTGAATGAAATGTACAAAAAGAGTTGTTGATTAAACTAACGAAACTACCAAACACGTAATGAAGCGTAGATTGTCGATAAATTATCTTAATAAATGACATGAATGACATTATTTTTTTTTTAATTTAAAATATCCGTTACCGCGGTTACACTACTGTTTCTATTTAATTTTTGTTGTTGGTTGGATGAAGGGCCAGATTTAACTTTCGGGCCTTTAGGCCCCCAAATGTAAGGGGCCAACATTTTTATTTTCTATTAATTTTTTTTTTTACTGATAATAAAATAAAATTACTAAATAGAGTAACTGAAAACAGAATTTACTGTGGTGGTCCAATTTTTCTTTGAAATCAATAAAACTTTTACCACTTGAACTAATAGTTGTATTATTTAGAATTGTTTAGAAAAATGTATCTCGTGTATTAAGATTACATGAACAAGTAGCGAAAATAAAATTGATACAACAATTACAAAGGCAAATACTGGAAGAAACATAATACTGGCGAAATATTTTAAAGAGAATAGTAGCTACTATAAAATATTGAGCGGGTTTAGCATTTGGTGGAACTGACGAAAATTTTAGCATCAATTTCAAAAGGGAATTACTTAACTTGCTTCTATTTATCACAATATAATGAACAGAAAGGAAAAGGTAATTTAACTATTTACCGATATTTGTTTCGAAGTTGTTAAAAAGTTGAAAAATAAATTTATTAAGGAAATAAAAGAATCAGTTGATTATGTCTTTTTAAAGGTATGTTTACGGGGAATAAATAATATAAAGATTTTTAGGTTTAGGAAGGTGTTAAATACATATAAAACAAAAAATAAAGTGCTTTCAGGGCCCAAATTTTATAACCGCTTCAGTTGAACGCAGATAGTATATATACTCCTCTGTAACTCTTACCATAATGAGATAGCAAATAAAAGTGTATACGATAAAGATATGCTAGATAAAAGCTTTGAATATGTAATAATAGTATTCTATATTAAAAAAAAAAAAACTGATGGCGTGAGTATCAACTGGGAAAAAGCGACTCTATGTGAATAGTGTATTAATTTAATATTGTTTATAGAAATTATAATTTCGAACAAAATGTACCTATTACGCTGTAATAAATATTAGATTAAATTTTTTTTTTAATATTTTATTTAAACCAAATCAACCCTGTTGGTTTGAATTAGACAAAGTTTTAGAATTTTGATTATGATAGTAGTATAAACCAAGGTTTTGAACTGAAACTGAACCTAAAACCGAAAAAAATGTTATTTTTACCTAAATGAAAAGTAGAACAACCGACATATTTATTTTTATTCGAAATAAAAAACAAATAAAAATATTTGTTGTAAAACCACTCGAATTTAAATCCACTACTGTAAAAAATTTTTGGCGGAACCAAAATTGAAATCAAACCAATATTTTATTTCTAAAATGAACAAAACCTGGTTTGACAAAATAATATTTCAAAATTCTGATTGACATGATTTACTTACGATTTAAATAAAGTTTTTCCTTGAAAAAATCAATGGTTTAAATCAAATTTTGTATACTAATACATTTTGCCCAAAATTTTATTTTTTATTAATAATATAAAATTATTATGTGGAACACAATCACTGCTCTTCACATATGTATATTTGAATATCTGAATTTCTTTCTTCACTGAATGGTAGAACACACTACAAATGTATTAATTCGTGTTGCAGATTTGTAATTTTTGGTTTCACGACAGTGTGTTCATATGTATGATATATCCATTTTTAATATTTCAATACGTTTGTGTTAATATCTTGAAAATACTTTAAAACCGTTTTTAATCCAAAATACCAAAAAAATAAATAAATGATTCTTGATTTATTAAAATATCAATGATTTTTATAAAAAAAAAATATTTTTTTCACTACTAGCCTACACACCCACTATTATTAACCTTTCTTTGACATGAGCATAGGCGTGCGCAGAACTTTTCTTTTGGGGGTGCCAAAATAAATTATTATAATTATTATTATAAAATAAAAGTATTAAATGTAAGTGGAACCATTCCACACTATGATGAATATAGTAACAACAAGGAAAGTAATTCCCAAAGCCGCTGATGCTGTATTTTCCCGTAAACCCGAAAATATTTGAAAATATCGAATTTTTATCTCGAAAATTTTCAAATTTTACAAAATTTTGTTTGTACTATTTTTTAAAGAATTAACTACGCTGGTGCAAAATTTACAAACAGAATTTAATTATCTCTTTTCGTTTCGGAGATATTTGCTGTCAAAGTTGTACCTCAAAAAAGTGTGTTTTTTGAGTATATTTCAAAAATGAGTAGAGATACAATCTCTACTACTTTACCATTCGATTCTACAGGAAAAGTTTTATAAAGTAATGTTTTGTCCATATGCACGTTCTTTGGAATGATTAGGTGAAAAATGAGAAAAACGGAAAAACCTAAATTTCAATTTTTCGACTTAAAACTTTTTGTCTTCAATTATTTTTATCTTCTGGACTTAAGTAGATATCAATGCGCTGATTCCAAATTCTTAAACAGAATTCAATTATCTCTTCCCGTTCTCGAGATATTTAAATTCAAAATTATACCTAAAAATTTGTTTTTTTTAGGTATATCTCTTAAATGGTTAGGTTTCTGGTTTCGGCAACCTCGCCATTCGATTCTACGGGCAAAATTACATAAGTATACCAATTTTCAGATTTTTATCTCAACAGGTAGAGTTTCTAGAAGGAAAAAACTGAAAATGGCCAAAAATCGAAAAAAATCTAAGGTATACCCCTTGCCATTTTTTAGATTTTCGCCGATTTGGTTTTTCCTTTCTACAAATTGTATCCTTTGTAATAAAAATCTAAAAATTGGTATACTTATGTAATTTTGCACGTAGAATCGATTGGTGAGGTCGCTGAAATCGTAAACCTAACTCTTAAAGGGGTATACCTAAAAAATCTGTTTTTTTAGGTATTGCCAAAATTCAAATTTGAACACGAATATCTCGAGAACGGTATGAGATAATTCAATTCGGTTTGAAATTTTGAAATCAGTGCGTCGATATTTACTTAAGTATAGAAAATGAAAAGTTTTGGAGGAAAAAAGTTGCTCAGAAAAATTTTGAAATTTAGGTTTTTTCGATTTTTTTATTTTTCACGTAGTCGTTCCAAAGAATGTATATGCGGAGAAAACATTTCTTTATGTAACTTTGCCCGTAGAAACGACTGGTATAATCGTTGAAATTGTATCTCTACCCATTTTAGGGTTATAGGCGAAAAACACACTTTTTTGGGGTGCAATTTTGACACCAAATATCTCAGAAACGAAAAGAGATAATTAAATTCCGTTTGAAAATTTGAAATCAGCGCGTCGAGATCTATCAAAGTACACTATTTGCCAAAATCAATTTTTTTGGTACAAAAATGACTATTTTTGGGATATTTTGCGTTTTTGGTTTAATTTTATGAATAATCAGAAAATAATAAATATGTTTTTCTTCAAACGTCGTAAAAGTGACATCTTATGTGACGTGATTGACAAGGTTGAAGTTTAATATAATTTTTTATTCTAGCCGCCGTTTAATTTCTTCGCCGCCGTATGTAGAATCAGCCAATAAGAAGTAACTTGTACAATAGAAATCTGTAATATCGCCGTAAATGTCACTATAAAAACTAGATAACTTAAGAATAAAGTTACTAAAAATTATGAATAACTGACAGATAACCTACATATTAAACGTCAAATAGAAATTTATTTTTTTAAATTTCTACGTTTGAAGAAAAAATAAAATGTGTTATTCAGAGTAAAATTGTCTTTGAGTGCCTCGCATGCAATTGTCCGACTCGCTTCGCTCGTCGTGCAAACTTCCATGCTCGCCACACAAAGTATCACTTTTACTCTTAATAACACAATATACTATTGCCTTGTCGTCGCCAGCAAAATTTATGTATGTAAGAACTTTATTTTAACATTTATAAGCTTTTAATTATTACTGATATATTAAGAGGTGCCACGGCACCCATGGCACCCACCGCGCGCACGCCTATGGACATCAGAAATGTTTTTCACTACCTCTTACATAAAAACATGTTCACCTAAATTATTGTTAACCATAGTCGATAATGAAAACTGTCATTTTTTAAAGAAACTCAAATCTCCAAACCCAAATATTGTTTGAATTATTTAACTCAAGAAAAGTATGGACTCACAATTTAAATTTGTCATGTAATTTAAATAAGTAAATAAAATGAAACCAAATATAAAAACAAAGACTGACTAATTTTATAATTTTAAGTAAATATATTAGGAAAAAAAATCTGATGTGGGCACATACATTTCTTGTACGCCTATTAAATTATACATACACATTTTTGCTGCACTTTCTCTTAAAACTTATTTCGTATGAAAGTGAGATCATTCTACGGCAAATCATTTTTAATTTATAAGAAAAATTCAAAAAATCCCATCGAGCACGGTGCCTTTTAGCAATACAAATTGCTTTAAAAGAAGAGGGATGCACAACTAGATATTATAGTAATCCCACATACAAAATTTTAACATTTTACAGTTAATATATTAACTGAAGAATGTTAAAATACCCAAAAAAGGTGGGTTGGAGTTTTTATATAAAACCCAGTTTTTTCTCAACTTTGAGCCTGAAATTCACATCACACCCTGAAGAAGAACTAAACAATTTCCTATAGCGAGGTACAAATAAACATATAACAAACAACAAAAAAGTACAAATTGGTACAAGACTAACACCATTACAAAACAAAAAATACATAAAACCCCCCTTAACATCATTGTCCTCGCAGTAATATTTATTTGCAGTTACTGACCCCTTCATAAGCCCTCGACCTGGGCCAACATCTCCCTTACCCAAATGTTCAACTTCAACTCACAATCAAACAAGTGGTTTCGGTTGAGCGCTGGTGCGCCGGCGCTTGTCGACGCCCGTAGACGCCCAGACCTCGGCGTCGCAGGCTCGGCTTCAGTCTGCTCGTTGCTCTCGCTCGTTCGCGCCGACCTACCCGAGCGTTCACGTGGATTCTGTGACTCTGTGAGTGTTTAGCGGTATGGGCTGCTAGGAACTGTGTGTAGGGATTATACGAGGAATTGTTTATATTGGTATGTTTTTATGTGTTGTTCGAATATGCACTACACGTAGGCGCAATCTTTGTGGCTAAATTAAGTTTTGGTTTTGACAATGCTTTAGCTGTTGTATGTTAATATGCTGTCAATATGTGCTTTTTTCGTTATATCGGGAGTGTTTTTTAATGTTAAATATGGAGATTTATTAAACCCAGGGGGTTATACTAAAGTCTGTATTAGTATTTGATTTATCTAAAACATTGTTTTATCTTAAAAATACTTTAATACATGGGTGATTCAATAGTACATAATTGCTATAAAGATTTAATTTCAGTTGGGGATTATTTTTCATTTTCTTAGCTAGAGATTAATAGTCACTGTTGAACTACTACTACTTTGAAATTCAGTACTAATATTTTTTAGTTCTGTCAAAATTAAATATTTTGACGTTACTTTTACTGGTTCCGAAAAAATAGACATTTTATATGCAACCAAACTAAACATATTTATTGAAATACGAAATACCACTACTTTTACCAAAAAACAACGACTGATTCGGGCACAAGGATAATGAACTGAAACGATCTAAACTGAAAAAAACTGTAATTTTTATAAAACGAAAACTAGAACTGAAAATAAACAAATTTCGATTTTATTTCGTTTACCAAGATATTTACTTTACTGAATCCAAAATCGAAAAAGCTATTATATTGTATGCATTGCTCTTATAGATACTGTACATGTCTTTGTAGTCTTAATTACTAAATTAAGTATTTGTTTCTGACAATGCTTCGGCTGCTGTATATACTATTAATATGTGCTATTTTCTTTATATCGGGAGTGTTTTTGACGTGAAATATGGGGATTTATCAAATCCATGGGGTTATACTAAACTAATTGCCATAAAGATTTAATTTCAGTTCGAGATTTTTTTCATTTTCTTAGCGTCACTCTCATCTGATGATCTAATACTACTTCAGTACTAATATTTTTCGGTTCTGTCAAAATTAAATATTTTGTCGTTACCTTTAGTAACAACTAATCATATTACGTGAAAGACGATATACCACTACTTTCACCAAAAAACGACTGATCCGGCCAAAAGGATATTGAACTGAAACGATTTAAAACTGATTATTTCACACACGTCATTTTTACTCAATGAAAATGTTTCATTTGATGGCCGTAGGTAGTTTTTCAGTAGAAATTTGATAAAACCACAGTATCATAGTCATGGTTACATTTTGTTGATATCAAAAATTTTATGTTTCAACTGTTGTCATTCGTGAAATAATCAAGCAAATATAATTCGAGCAATGAATTTAGTTGGTCAAATTTACTCATAATTCCTGCGAAGTAACGACAACTCGGGTCAAAAATGCCTCTTAAATCATTCCGGCTTCGCTGTCGTGATCTAAATGTAATTTTTGACACTCGTTTGTCTGTTACTGCGGAACAACTATTCGTAAATTTTTACAATATATTCATGGCTCTTATTATATTAGTTATGAAAAAAAACTGTTATTTTTTTAAAACGAAAACTAGAACTAAAAATAAACAAATTTCGATTTTATTTAATTTACCACGATATTTACTTTTATATGAAATAAAAACAAATAAAAATATTAGTCGTAAAATCATTCGGAATTGAATCCAAAATCGAAAAAGCTATTATATTGTTTGCATTGCTCTTATAGATACTCTACACGTACACCCAATCTTTGTCACTAAATTAAGTATTTGTTTCTGACAATGATTCGACTGTTGTATGTTAATATACTATCAATATGCGGTATTTTCTCTTTACTGTGGGTATTTCTTAATGTGAAATATGGGGATTTATCAAATCCATGGGGTTATACTAAAGTAGCAATTGCTATAAAGATTTAATTTCAGTTCAAAATTGTTTTCATTTTCTCATCTGATGTTGAACTACTACTACTTTGAAATTCAGTTCTGTCAAAATTAAATATTTTGTCGTTACTTTTAAATGATAGAAATATCACTACTTTTTCCAAAAAAGAACGATTGATCCAGGGGGTTATACAAAAGTCTGTATTAGGACTTGTTTTATCTAAAATATTGTTTTATCTTAAAACATACTTTAATACATAGGTGATTCAGTGGTACAGAATAAAGTAGCATTCCCAGCTACTGTTTTAATTTTAATTTTACGTATACAGGGTGGAATGTGAAATTGGAAAAACCTTTTTTCTTTGGAAATTATTAAAGATACCGAAAAATGGTTTAAATAAAGGTAACTTGCAGAGGATAACAAATATTGTGCTATTTTGCTTAATTGGGAATACAGTCAAGTATGCTTAAAAAAAAAGAAATTGAATTTGTATGTATTACTGTTAAATTTAAATAACCATTAATCTGTTGAACTACTTTATCACTTTTTTTCACTTGTTTGACAGTTTCATTAGTTTCGTTTGAAGAAAAAGCAGTAACAATTGCCATAAAGATTTAATTTCATTCGAGACTTTTTCATTTTCTTAGCTAGAGATTAGTTGTCACTCTCATCTGATGATGAACTACTACTGCTTTGAAATTCAGTACTAATATTATTTAGTTCTGTTAAAATTAAATATTTTGTCGTTACTTTTAGTGGTTCCAAAAAAATAGATAGTTTATATGCAACCAAACTAATCATATTACGTGAAAGACGAAATACCAGTACCTTTACCAAAATACAACGACTGATCCGGACAAAAGCCGACCCGTTCTATCACTAAATACAAACAAGGATATTGAACTGAAACGATCTAAAACTGAAAAAAAACTTACTTTTGTAAAACGATAACTAGAACTAAAAATAAACAAATTTCGATTTTATTTAGTTTATCAAGATATTTACTTTTATTTTAAATAAAAAACAAATAAAAATATTAGTCGTAAAACCATTCGGAACTGAATCCAAAATCGAAAAAGCTATTATATTGTATGCATTACTCTTATAGATACACTACTCTTACACCCAATCTTTGTCACTAAATTAAGTATTTGTTTTGACAATGCTTCGGCTGTTGTATGTTAATATACTATCAATATGCGATATTTTCTTTATACTGTGAGTATTTTTTAATTTTCAAATTCATGGGGTTATCTAAAGTCTGTATTAGGACTTATTTTAGCGAAAACACTGTTTTATCTTAAAACATAATTTAATACATGGGTGATTCAGGGGTACAGAATATAGTATCATTTCCAGCTACTGTTTTAATTTTAATTTTAGTTTCAATTTTTTGTTTTAGTCGCAAGAAAAGTATATCATATGCCTATGTGTGTTATCATTCCCTGCACATGTTTTAGTTTTAATTTTTATTTTATTTTTTAATTGCAAGAGTAAACAAGCACCATACTTTTTAAAACTTAAAATTAAAACTGTTTGCTGACACAAAATATCAAATTTACGTCTCCGAATATATAAATCATAAATAAATATTAATAATATCTAAAATCGAATTTTAAATGAAATGTGTTGTTTTGTATTGTACACAAATACTGTGAAAAGAAGAAGAATTTGTGGCATTGCTGCAGCTGTCCTGTCCTATCCTTTAAACCAAAATTGTACTCAAAAAGGGATATTTTATAACCTTAATTGTGATATGGAATTAAATAAAAATGAAAAATTAAAACATAGCAAAAAAAACAGCACATCTGCATTGCAATTAACACAAAATTAAAATTAAAACAGTAGCTGGGAATGAGCTTTAAGTTTGTTGTAGTTAAAACATTTGTATTAAAAAAACATTGCATTATCTGTCACATGACAAGCGCAATTCAATTTTTATATGAAAATTGTGTAATTGTTACGTGGTTAATATATACATTTAATAGAATATGGAGTCCATTTATATTCATTTATACTAGAAATATAAAATAAGGAACCCTTTTTAAAACCAAATATTGATAGAGAAATGCGTATTTTGACATTTATTCTCTTAGCGAATGACAATTTATATTTGTTGCGTGAAAAATATACTTTTTACAAAGAAAAAGGGAAAAACAAGTTGGTTGAAATCATATTTAACATATTTACTTCAAAGTATGATATATAAATTGTTAATTATTTATCACTGACAGAAGTGACAGATGTAACATGTGTTGATTACCGGTTCCGGATTAATCTAATGATATTGAAATGAATTGAAGCTATCTACCTATATAATAAATTAATCAAAAATATACAACAAAAAAAATATTCAAAAATGGATTATTTATATAATAAAAACAGTATAAAAATTGACCTACAAAGCGTTTTTAAATATTACTACATTGTTTAATATGTATCCTTCTTCGCCTTCTAACTTCTAACACGTTCAATTTGTTCAATTCTGCCCAATGTATCAACAATGTTTAAATAAAAATTTAATTTGAAATGACAATATACAGGGTGTTTGGCGAAAGGCCGGCACCCAAAATATTTCGTTTATTTTGAGAGATACAAGAAAATGTTAAGGAGCAAAGCTAAACTAGACAAAGGGACTCATAAAATGATCCTAGTACAAATTTTGTGTCACTTCCGGTTTTAGCGGAAATGGCTCCAACTTTAATTCTAGCATAGGGAATCGGTAATTTTATATTTTTTTACGAAATGTACATAAAATTAGCTTTACAATGATACCAAAATATCATTGTTTTACTTCAACCATTTCAAAATGGCGACAATTTATTTTCAAATTTATGTACTTACAACTATAGGTAATTAACGCAAAAAAAATAATTTTAAAATACCTTACAATAATCAACACAATACAAAAACGTTCTAAATATAACAAACAAAATTAAAATTAAAAATACTCAAAATGGCCGCCGTCATTTTTTGTACAATTTGTCACATATAACAAATTTTGCCATTATATCGTCAGGAAAGGTAGATCTATTATTTTTTGACATAATTTGTTTGGTTTCAGGTAACAAAATCTCAAATAGCTGGCTATGGTGTATTTTTTATAAATTTTTATTAGTAAATATTTTAAAAATAAAGAGTCGCCATTTTGAAATGGTTGAAGTAAAACAATGATATTTTGGTATCGTTGTAAAGCTAATTTTATGTACATTTCGAAAAAATATATAAAAATACCGATTCCCTATGCTAGAATTAAAGTTGGACACATTTCCGCTAAAACCGGAAGTGACACAAAATTGTTACTACAGCCAATTTATGAGTCCCTTTGTCTAGTTTAACTTTGCTACTTAACATTTTCTTGTATCTTTTAAAATGAACGAAATATTCTGGGTGCCGGCCTTCCGCCAAACACCCTGTATAAAATTTATCTGTCAGACCTGTCTATGAAAACCTCTGGAAAACCTTCAAACAAGGTTTAAAACAGTCCCAGCCCTGTTTTAAGAGAGCGTATTAATAACTATAGCAACAAATACAAGTGTATTAAAATAACTGTCAAAAACAACATAAAACAACCCACTGAATTGTATATGTTATACAAGTCTTAGTACCACCCATGGTTACGACTTGATACTTGCTTGTTTCATTCTTTATAATAGATACGTACCACATGAGTACTTTTTAACGTGAAACATGGAATTTATCATATTAATGGTTACAACTTAATATTTGATTGACAGCAATGTATTTGCTACTCATTTCAAATGAAACTTAGGGAACGAATTTGACATTTTTGCTTTTTGAGTTATAAATTTTTTTGACAGGCCTACACCAAGTGCAACAACAATTTTAAGAATCGTCAATAAATTTAGTGAAAATCATAGAACAGTAATGATCTGCTAGATGATCACTGAATCTTACCTATAGAACATCTTTTTATTTATGACCTTTAAAATAAGAAGTTTGTACGGGGAAAATCTACAAAATCAATTAAAAGTTTAAATTCAAAACAGTATTTAAAATTATACAATTGCCCAAACATCGTACCGAGGAATGTTTAATATTACTTGTTATTGCAATTAAACCTAGTATTTCATTCTCTACAAATATTGTTTGTTATTTCAACTAATGCACACAACAGTAATGTTTGTTGACCCTATATTAACAAAAAAAAAGTTACTAATAATAAAAATTTAGTAACCACAGCAACTTTTTTTTACCGTATATGTATACAATAAAACACATCCATGTAAAATAGAATAAGATATTTACTTTTTATCTCACGCCATTCATTATTGGAGTCATACTAAAACTTGGATAGTGAATCTTCAGCGGATAAGTACGTTTTGAAGTCCCTAGAACATGATTTTAATATTTTTACGATTATGTCTGTCCGTGTATATGTGGATGGATGGATGGATGGATGGATAGATGGATGTTGTCGTAACTGTTACTCAAATACAAGCAAATAAAAAAAGTTGAAATTTTGAATATAATATTCTGATACTCTCGATTATATCTGATTAGATTTTGTTGTTAATCGTGCAACCGGAAGTGGTGTTTTTATGACGATGTAAAGTGTTTTTCTAAAATATCTTAATTAATTATGAATTTTTGTAATTGTATAACATTTGTAAATAATAATTTAATGTTTGTCATTAGCTAAAATTGTACAGTTCAATTTGTTTATATCTAGCCCCATTTGACTATTACAATTAATTATTAATTCGGTAATTTGTTACAATTGCGGTTTATCTGTTTCCCTATGATAATAAAAGTTTTATATTTGACATTGATAATTATTATACTTGACAGGATTGACAGTGAAAATTTTAATAATTATAAAATACTCTTAAGAGGTATTGTACGAATACTGTAAGTACTAATTATTTAAGTAATTCATTTTCCGTATCCGCAGTCAAAGCACGGAAAATATAAATATTATTAAAAAGTGTAAAGAGGATAGGCGAGACGTTATGTGCTGGCTACATCAGATTTTTCATGTAGTTTCATTTATTGTCATCTGTTAACGTCTGTTTATAATCCTTCACAATACATACAGGATAAAGGATGAATACTAGAAACCTTGACGTACGAAATTAATATCAGAAATATCATTTATCCTTTTAAAAATAATGGAGTACATGTGGTACTATTTTTTAAATTATTTAATTATGCATCTTTTGCTCTTTGGTGCCTGTACATCAAAATTATCTACAACGGTATTTCTGAAATTTTTATTGTTCTATTTAAAACTCCAATTAAAATTCTTCCATTCAAATTTCTATTTTCACTTACCGCAGTATCAGAATTTCAGCTACCGCTTATTTCCTGATTTTCATTTCACAACTACATTTGTCAACAACATATGATCAATTTCTGTTTTCTAAAATACTGTATCGTAAATATAAGTAAGTACTACAAAAAATTAATATTTTTTAATTTGCAAAATTATTATAATTAAAGAATAAAAGATAACTGAATTATCGATCATCAAATAATGATTTTCGAGAAGATGATAAATAAAGGCGTTATTTAAAAATACAATTTAAAGCATCGAGTAAAAAAGCATTTATGTTTGAAAAGTTGTAGCCAAAATTTAATCAATTTCGCTACTGTAACGTGTAACACATCGTTGAAATTCATATTTTCATCACTTTTGTTCGGTAAAAATTCACTCACTAGATGAACCTAAAATTACAAATATCGTAAATACATTAAAGTTTGATATAGACGCCACATTTTCATGTATTGCGTTTATAGAGAATACTTTAAAACGTTTTATTTTTTTTGTACAGTAGATTGTGTAATCGTAATCTAAAACAGGCAGAAACTTTGTATTAGTAAAAACTATAAAGGTAGTGGGTACATCAAATCCATTAATAAAGTTGATAACGTTTTACATGATACAACATCGTTGCTTATTCGAAGCCAATGTAGTAGGAAACATGAAAGTGTATATTCATCAAAATCTCTTATTCTAATTTTTATATTTTTGGTAGAAAAAAATGAAACCTTTCATGAGTGTTAACAATATTAATATCCTTATACATAAACCGGGTATAATAAATTAATAAACATAGTTACAGTAAATATAAAACGAACTTCAAAGAAGAATAAAACATTTCGGCTTTTATCAGGGTTTAAATATCAAACGAATTTTGTTACATATTTTTAAAATTTCAACTTTTAATTTAATATTGATAATAATAATATTTTAATATTTATATTTAAAATGACATTAATCATTTTTATTTTAATAATATTTCTATACCAAGTAAAATATGTACAATTAATAAAATTAAACAAATTTTGTTGCATGTTTTTATTATATTATATTCTACAGCGTACATTTAAATATTTTAAAATATGCATTATGTGTTTTAATGTGATTGATCTTGTCAGTATTTTAATAAAATTTTACGTGATGGCATTATTTACTCTTTTTATAGATATCGATTGATTTTTATTAATTTGTGGCCTAACATTTTTAGGAAGAACATGGTTTTAAGTATCAGGCATACTGTTACATTTTTAAAAAAATAAAAAATACGTACGTAATATTAATATTTGTATATATATATAAATAAACAGTACTTTTAAGAATAAAGTTTGTGTAGCGCAGTAAGGAATAGTGGTAAACTTTTCAATAAAATTTTCAAAAGATGATCCATTTCGAAGGGAAGTCGACGAACGATTAACTGTAGTATGAACACAGAATAGGTTTATACAGAAGCGACAGTAAGACAGAGAAATGAAAATTAGAGAGAGATGGGGAAAGTCAAAAAATTTAAAGGGCTCATTGTTTAAAATCGGAAAGTTTCGTCACATCTTAGAGAGAGATAGGGGAAGCCAATAAATTTAAAGGTCTACACAATGCTCCAAGGTCATAGAACTGAATAGAGTAACATGAAAGGTATCGACACGGAGTGTCGCTTCTGTATGTATCTATTCTGTGGTATGATCTCACTTTCAAGTGAAATAAGTGTAAATGAAGTGCAGCAAAAAAATATGTATAATTTAGCGTACAAGGAAGTTATGTTGTGTCCACATCAGATTTTTTATATTTATTCTTAAGAGGGTTTTTACCAGACGTTACCTCTGGGACCCTCTAGCTGGCGTAAAGAGTGCACTACTGAGGTCATTTTAACATGGAAAACAGATGGTAAAGAGTTTGACTAGACGGGATTCGATATTGGGTTCCCAAACCAAAGTCGATCATACCATTCAAAATATTAAAAATACAATTTTTTTTTCTATTAATAAATAATTTTTTAATTGTAACAATTATTAATTGAAACAATTGTGTGTAATAACAATGAGTGATTAAGTCTGCATGTTTTTACCGCTTAATTAATAGGGTATTGTTGTAACATATGTCAATAATGAAACTGGGTAAATAAAATGAAATGATGTTTGTCTTCAGTGCATGTAATTTACGCGCTAATTATTTTGAAAATCATCAATTTGCCCCCTAATAAAGCACCCTTTCAGACTAGTAAACAGTTTAAACAATCATTAATCATTATAGAGGTGGCTATGAGTAATAATTAACAGCATTTGAGCATCACCCTCGCTTCTATGAAAGCGTATGAAAATCGACGCTAAAGGTCATTTGTTATTTACATCTGAAGACAGCTCACTAATTCGTTTAATTTTTTACCGCTGTCATATAACAATGTAGATATTAGGTGCATTTACGCAAATTATCACATTACATCAGCTATTCACTTATTTTGTGTGCCAATTGTGGTTAAATTTCTTCCCATTTTACGGATGCTGCTTGGCTTCGTCAGGTGTGCTTACTGAGTTTTTCATGTCACTTTTAAAATTGGGTTACTCAATAAAATTGTTCCATTATTGAATTTAAAATTTATTTGTGATAATAATAAAATGGACAAAATTGAATATGTTGGTCCATATGCCAAGCTCACTTTTATAATAAAATTGCGTTTATGAAGCCTGATTTTACATTATAATCTTTTGAGGCCAAACATCTTTCAACAAAAGCACTCATAAAAGGGAACTCAGAATACGGGTCATTATGTTAGTAGGTTTAATTTTATTTATAAAAAGAAGTTATGAAAACATTGTTTTAAAATTTATTGAAATTTAAAAATCTCAGACTTCGATTCGATACATGAAGAAAAAAATCCTTGAATAAACTATACATAAATCCCCCCCCCCCCTTTCAAATTGTCCTGGTTTGGAAAACTAAAAATTTGAGAGCCTTAATTAAATGAAGACTTCGTTAATTGTTACGGATATTATTTTCTTATTTACAATTAATTTGAAGGCATTGTAGTTCTTTTTATTATTTAAATATCTGAGCTCATTTCACCTCACTTTAAACTGAGATGAAATGAGACGGATGACAAGACCTGATGTCAGTTAAAAGTTATTTCAAGGACAAACAGCTTTAAATTAAAAGTTTTGTTTTCTAAAGGTTGCTATGTTTCACTCTTTTGTGCACTCAAATTTTTTTTCGGCAGATCTCCTAATAATATTCCATAAAAACGACTTTAAAATCATATCTGTTTTATAGAAAAAATAAACTTTTTATTAAGTGGATTTAGTTTAGGTTTAATCCTTTTCAATCTTCTTATTTATTTACTTTAAAAAATTACTAACATTTTTATCGTGCATTATCGTTTTAGAGTACATATTGGATATTGACGGTCAGTTCTGTGGTTCACTTTCCATGCCAGCTAGAGTGGCCGAGAGGTGACGTCTGGTAAACACCCTTCTTGATATAAATATATCATTACCGATATATGCAATAAAGCAGATTGGTACACCCAGCAATGGGCAATAAGCCGTGAGTGATATATTTATTTTATTTTTACTTAAAATACCACTTTCCATTATCTAAATTAAATAGGCCCAGCTTTATAAACAAATTTATTCCCCACTTAAATTTTATTTGCCAAGTAAATTTCCTTAAGTAGAGATTTGGGTAAAATAAAGCGCTCAAATTTAGCTCCAAAGTATATGTAGCTACAGTCGATTTTTCCAGTTGATTCCCATGTCATCAATTTCTGCTGCAAAAGAATTATTAAACTTTTATCTTACATCTTTGTCGTATACGCTTGGCATTGTATAAATGAGACTTGCTTTCGCTATTTCATTATCGTAGGTGTTACAGAGGGGTCAACAGGGTGACCAACGAAACTATGGTGATCTCCAGAACTATATTAGATAAGTCGGTTAAATTAGAGTAAAGTTGCTTTTATACATGTTTTTTTACCCAAAAATACATAGGTAAATAGATCTAAATAAAAATGTAAATTTTTCAATTTTCATTTTTTGTTCATAACTTTTTTATTTCAATACAAATTAGTCAGGCACTTTTTTACAACAAATTTACTGCATTACTCAAAATTTTCAATTTTTATGCCATTTTCGAGAAATTGATACAAGCTTTTAATTTTCATATGGAACTCAAAGTAGACTGTGAAATCGTTAAATAGGTTTTTTTCTCTTTTGAAATGAGACAAGCAAATATATATTTTCCTACGACCACTGTTAAAAATAGTATTTTTAACGGTTGCTTAGCAAGTTAAAAATAACAGTTTATAACACAGTGAATACTTTTAAATCGTTGTCATTGACAACGAATTAAAAGTAAAAAACAAATTTACTTTTAACACTTGTGTTAAAAAGGAACTAACTGTAGTTACCTGTTATAAATGTCATTCTATAATGTTTAGATTTTATTTACTAATACATAATTATGGTAGTAGGAAAAATAGTGTATGATAAATTTGTGTTAAAAGTGATTTTATTTCGTTCGTGGGGTATGTTACACTCGGCTTCGCCTCGTTTCAAACTTCCCCACTCACTCATAAAATGTCACTTTTAATACTTACCTATATTATAAATAACTATTCTGTCAATCAAATATCAAATCGTAACCATGGATATGATAAATCCCTATGGTATGCTATCTGCCTGTAAAGGCTCATTCCCAGCTACTATTTTAATTTTAATTTTGTTTTAATTATAGTATAGATGTGATGTTTCTTCTATGTATTAATTTTATTTCTTTTCTTGAATGAGGTTATTAAACTATGCCTTTTAAACACGATGTTGGTTTATAGGCTCAATCCACTATCGTTCAGCAATACCACAATTTTTTCTTCTTTTCACAGTTTCTATGTACAAAACAGCACAATCCATATTAAGTTTCTACTTTCGATGATATTAATATTTGTTTTTGACATACAATTTTCTTTATATTCGTATTTTCGGAGACGTAATTTTGACATTTTGTGACAATTTTTAGTTTTAGAAAGTATGGAGTTTGCATACTCTTGCAACTTAAAAATAAAACTAAATTTAAAACTAAAACATGCGCACGGAATGATCACTTACATAGGTATATAATATACTTTTCTTGCGACTAAACCATAAAATTAAAATTAAGATTAAAATTAAAACAGTAGCTGGGAATGATACTTAACAAACGATAAAAATTAAATAGAAACAGCGTAACTGTGGTAATGGATATCGTCAAATATTTAAAAAAAATTGAATGTCATACATGTCATTTATGAAGGTGATTTTGACGTTGACAATTGTGCTTCATTGTGTGTTGGTAATTTCGTTAGCTTAATCTACAACACTTTTTGTATGTTCATCCATTATTATATTTGCATATAATACTGTCAGTTTAATATACTTCGGAAATAACACGATTTCACCCGACAATATTATGTCATCAATCCCCTTTCCCCCAAGATATTAAATCGTACGTTTACTATTCATGTGAGTATTAACTCCAGAAAATGCTGAAAACATTGAAATTAATTGTTATTTAGCGTATATTTAACAACGCGGGTAGAAAAAGAGAAATAGAATAAATTTTAAATTTTATAGAACAATCATATGGATTTGAATGCTTAAATGTTTGTTTATTCTAAATAATGGAATTTATTTTTTGCTCCATAACAAATTTTATTAAATTAATATTTGTTTATTGGTTTATCAATAATTAATTGCTACATTTTTGTTAAAAATTGCAACATATGAAAATGTATTTGATACATGCAATTTATATTTCAATTTGTGGTAATATCAATTATTAATCAATTAATTTTTTTGGGTACAATGCAAATACATAAAATGTTCATATTTCGTACATAATATATTTTATTTAATAATTTGCACAATGTAAATGAAATGTACATATGCATATTTGAAATGTAAATCTGTAAATATATTAACCGATTATTTCTACAAAATCTGGTAACTTGCACAAGTTTTCATGAATAAAAATTATTATCTTCAGTTTTATCTTTCGATGGTAATACTTTACATTCACTTTTATAGTGCATAGCATACTTATTTTAGCGATATTTAAATAAAATTGGTATAAACTTAACATGCATCTTTTTTAAAACAATTTGATGTGGACACCATACGACTTCCTTGTACTTTAAATTATACACATTTTTACTGCACTTCATTTAAATTTATTTCCTTAAAAGTGAGATTATTCTACGGCTAATAATTCTTCAACTTCTATTCGTTTCATATTCGAAATGGATCATCTTTTGAAAATATTATTAAAATGTTTATCACTACTCTTTATTGCACTACACAAAATTATTTGAATCGCTCAAAAACTTTCAAAGAAACAGATATTGTTTTCATTTATTTCAAATATATTTTTCAGGAGTATATTCTGATAGTTATGAATTTATTTAAAAAAAATCAAATATTTCTTATAATTCCTTTTATTAAGTTTCTGCCAAAAGTAAACTGCTCTTTTGAAAAGGCCGATTGGAACCAAAATGGAGAACCTTAACTTGATGTTATAACAATTCCATAAAGAAAATTGCAACATAGTACTGCTAATCGTTGAATCATGTGAAAAAATCAAAAACACATTAAGACCACACGTACAACTTTTTTGTTTAGATAATTATCAAATATATTTCTTATACTACAATTATATATTACTATTAAATAAATATTACAAAAACAAAAATCGTATGGCTGCACTCTATACGTATATTTTAGCACAGCAGCGACATCTACACAAACAGAAAAGCTTAAATTCAAAGCATCCCTGGTTATAAGAAAGCATTTTGTCTCTTAAGTCATCTTAACATGATTTCGAAAAATAATTACATTATTTGATCAATACTAATTATTATTACATATTTTTTGAAAATTAAATTTATATGTGTACGTATGTTAAAAAAATTGTATTAATTTAAATTTGAAATTGTATTATTTTTTTTAATACTTACATATTAATGTTCTTTTATTTATTTATAGATAGGTACGATTAATAAATCTAGATTTAAAATTAGCAAAAAATGTACAAGAATTGAAGAAAATCTTGCTACTCTTGCATATTTTTGCAAGACAAGTTCTTGCCGTGTCTTGCTTTGAAATTTGTAGCTCTTGTCTTGTTATTGTCTTGCATTTTTTGCACAAATACAAGATTCTCGTGAAACACTAAATTTAACTGACTTCGTAATTAATAGCAGTTAGCAATGTGTTGTATATTCATGGCGTGAATTCATTGTAGTCGTTAAATAATAATACTGTTTTGTAGTTTTTGTTTTATTACTAGTAGTAATTTCATACGGTAATGGTAATGCATTGTTTAATTGTTCTTTCCTAGAATCTGCACTATTTCATTTAAATCGTTCAATAAATCAATTCGTACAACTTCATTTTAGAAGGATTCGGGTTTATATTTCAATTCACAATGTAAAATTCTCAGTTCCGGGTATTTGATGTTCATTAGTTCGAGCCCGCTATTACGTTAGGACAAATGCAACTACCACATAAATTCAAATGCTTTCAGCTTCAAATAACTATAAGCCTCGTGCACTTATTATTTGCTCCCTCGAATGCGTTCGTTATTCGTTGGGATCCTAGAATCGAATTATTTACCGAGGCAATGAAATCATGTTTCATACCACAGCTTTCAATTCTGTGATATTACATTTCCAGTTTCACAAGTTTTAATATATGTAATATTTGCCAGAACATGTGTACGTTTTACTTTATTTGTCAAATCTTTTCACATATCTTATATCTTTTTATGGACCATTCTTTGATATAATTCTTTGAAGAAATATATATTTAATAAAAAGTATATTGCATAAAATGCAATGAATGTCTAGGTTGTCCACGATAATATGCCTTGCTATCAATAAAATTCACTAAATTAATAATGTACTCGTTAGGGTAATAAAGGAAAACAAGATTTAAATAAAATTAAATATATAGGTACAAAGTTTTATTTCTCAGATCCCAGATTCTGTCGACATTTTCATCAGTTCTTGAAGATGATGGTTTTCCGCTACGTATTTCATCTTATCGACTCATTTTTTTTTTCTGGCAAAGCCTTGAAATAACACTGTCTCCGTAGGTCTGGTTAAGTTTTGTAAACATTTCTATTGTACTGTGTCCTGTTCCAAGTCTGAAGCAACACCTAATAGCACACCGTTGTTTAAAATTGACGTTGCTCATTTTTAGAACGCACTAGAAAACTGTTTGACGAAAAAAATCGCTATAGACAAGCAAATGATTTTCGCTTCCCAAGTGTTACCAGATCGAATGCTAATAATGATTTAAAAAAAATATGTATGGACAATATATTTTTTGTTGTTACTTAGCAATTAATAAGTGTAGAATTCGGGCTTTGTTAATATTTTAAGGGGGCATAATGAAAATATCTTCCATATGAAACCCGATAGTAATGCATTTTTGAAATATTCACAAATGTCGTCGTGCGATATCGTTTTCCTTATACAAACACCTTAGTTGCACTATTGATAATCTGTGTATAATATTGCTAATTTATTGTACTAATGAATAGTATAAATTAATAATAATATGAAATAAGTATGAACCGATTAGAAATTCAAAATAATAGTATATTGTGTTATTAAGAGTAAAAGTGATACTTTGTGTGGCGAGCATGGAAGTTTGCACGACGAGCGAAGCGAGTCGGACAATTGCATGCAAGGCACACAAAGTCACTTTTACTCTGAATAACACATGCTATTTTTTCTTCAAACTTAGAAATTTAAAAAAATTAACTACTATTTGACGTTTAATATGTAGGTTACCTGTCAGTTATTTATAATTTTTAGTAACTTTATTCTTAGGTTATCTAGTTTCTATAGTGGCATTTAGGCCGATATTACAGATTTCTATTGTACAAGTTACTTCTTATTGGCTGATTCTACATACGGCGGCGACAGTACTACATACAGCGGCGACAATATTATACGGCGGCTAGAATAAAAAATTATATTACGGAGGCATAGAAATTAAACTTCAACCTTGTCAATCACGTCACAGAAGATGTCACTTTTATGACGTTTGAAGAAAAAAATGTTTTTGTTGTATTTTTTTAATTGCATATAAAAAATTATAATTCCTATTTGTCGTTGACAACATTGCTCGTGTAATTAAATCATTCGGTTCTCTTCGACACGTGCCTTAATTTTTTACATTATCACGTTATCTCCCACTTTTGATGTGTGCAGTGTTAATTATTGAAGCTTTTTGCATTAAGTGCCCCAATTTTTTAAAATTGCGCCTTATCTTTCACTGTTGATGTTAGTACAATGTAATTAAACTATAATAATATTCGTAACGTTATTTAGGCTAGGATATAATAAAAACAATAATAGTATCCAAACATTCCATTGAGGAATATAGTGAAGATGACATCCAAATGAAAATTTCGTCTGTGGTTTGACAAATTTGCTTGCATTTTTACGGTATTGAGTCGTGTCAAGATGTTAATATATATTTCGCATTTGGAAGGTTTTGATTGTGAATATAGATAGAAAACAGTCTATGCATGAACATTTTAATTAAGTTAAAAAAATCATGTAGTAATGTAAATACTGCAACCGTAAATATAATGTTAAATATGCCTCTAACAAGGGAAGATCACGTTGCTTCCACTCTGATATTCTAACGGGACAATTTTTTTGCATTTTAAAACTAGATGATCATGATTTAGTAAAATACCATCTTTTAATCCGTTTTCAAAATGATACAATAAAAACAAATAAACATTAGAAACGCTCATAGCTAAATTGTCTGACAGATTGCTTGAAAAATAAAATGTATTCTGTTTTTTCAACACATTTATGACCGTATACAATATTTCAACCAATTTGCTGTTTGATACTAGTTAATTTAAATTGTACCTAAGATGATGCAAGGTCTTGTACAATTTATAGACTAGTCTAAAACGGCCTATAGTTGAATTATCATATGTAATGGTTCAATTAACAAAATATTATGATTTAATTGGATGACAATATATGAGTGGAATTGTCATATGTAATACCACTAGTAACTAGAATCTTTCTTGAAATTTTTGTCGTTATGTTCACGACTGATTGTTGCGACGAAAATCAAATGAGTCCGCAAGACGAGTGACAATTTTCTAAAGCAAAAAGCAGGAGTGAGTTAGGCAAAAATTACAAGTAAAATTCTAGATGATTCTAGTTACGAATGGTATTTGGCATGACAATTCCTCGAAATATGTATATTTTTTCAATTAATTATTAGTCAAAATTTTGACAGACGTTGTATTTAAGCAACACCTATTTAGTCGTGTAAATTCCGCGGCAATTGCCAGTAACTGACAATTGTCAGTGAGATTTGAATCTCATTGGTTCAATTTACCAAAATTCTGTGATTTAATTGGATGACAATGTATGAGTGTAATTGTCTACCATAAATTATATTTTGACTAATAGTCAAACTAGAAATAGCCCAGAATTGTCGCCAAAAACCAAACCCAATTTTTCGTCGCCCAATTCCTATTAAAAATAGCCCAGAAGCGAGTTTCACCCAATCTAGCAACCCTACCTGCCAGTAATTATCTTGTAATCATCATTACTCCACTCTTCCATACGAAGTCTAAACACAACCGCTACATTTTCACTTTGCTCTCTTCCAGCGGTAAGATGTCGATGTCAACGCGCACAACGGCGACAGCCGGCGGTACGGAAGGTAGTTCGCACTCGCACCACCACCACCACCACGGCGGCTCCAGTCAGCGCAAGCACCGCTCCAGGTCCACCACGCGCTATGCGGACCTGGACAAGCCCAAGAAGAAGAAGCACCTCAGTGGCGCCAGCTCGCTCGTGTCTATTCCTAATACTATCAAGCTTAGTATGCTCAACAGCGGCCTCATCTCATTCGGTGAGTGTTTGTTTTGGGTTTTGTTCAATGTGTGAATATATAGTGGTGTGGTTACTTGACATAAGTCACTTCTTTTTAAACATGTAGTTCCAAATGTTTTGGGTTTAAGCCTAAATCTATGTAAGCTGTTTTATTCGTGGGATATAGAACGGAAATTTTTTAATCTTAACGGTAGATAAGGTTTTGGAAGTGTAAAAGGCGAGTAAACAAGTGGGATGACCCTATATCGTTCCCCCACTTCTTAAAATAAACATTTAATCTATTATAGTCTGTGGTCAAATAAGGTTTTGGGTACAATCCTAAATCTATGTAAGCTGTTCTATTCGTAAATACTTAAGGGGATTTACTGCCAATCTTAAACCATCTAAGGTTTTGAAAGTGTAAAGTGCTAGGAAGCAAGTAGACTGACCCTGAATTATTCCTTCTTAAAATAAACATTTATTCTATTATATACAGTCCGCAGTCAAATAAATTATAAGTGCAACATGAAATGATGAATGATTTGTAAATTATCATGTTATGAATCTTATAATAATGAACTCCTTTAATGTAGTGTAGTTAGTGAACAATCTTGATTCCCTGAGAAGTAACATGTACTTTTTATATCTTCGGATTCTCTTGTAATTTACAATATATATAGTTTAAGAAACATTTTATAATGTAACTAAATTTTAACTACATACGAGGTACGTCCCAAAAGTGATGAGAGTGATTTAGAAAAAAATACTTTTATTAAAAAAAAATACAATTACATGTTATCTACTTCGAAGTAACATGCTTTTGAAACAAATAAGATTTTACTACTCATCATAGCAGTTCTGTAAGTCTCCTTCTAGAAGGTTGTTGAGAGTACTCGTCAGGGCTTTTTGGAAGTTATCTTTGGTCCCAAATGAGCTTCTTTGAGGTGAAATTTATGTTTGGAGTGCGCCAAGTTGGGGCTGTAGGGTGCTTGTGGAAATATTGTAATTTTTTTTGTTGATGAAGAGAGGATTTGCCTTTCTGTTCTTGGAAGTCATTTTCTTTAAGCGAATTTTATACAATTTTCCACATATTTAGATATTCAGTAAGAATTCGAAGCACAACATATTTCGGTAACTCGACTTTCTCAGAAATCAGTATGATGTTCAAATGTTTATCTGTGTCTACAATAGCTTTAACACTGGTCTGGAATTATCCATAGCTTTAGGTTACTAGCTTATGCGTATACCACGATAAAAGAACCACTCACAAAATGTCAGGATTATCTTGTTGGATCAAACCATTTCCGTTAATGCGTTAAATCTTACTCATTTAATTGATCTTACAAGCCGGTATGTAATAGAAACACTGCTTTTTTATTAATGATTGAACCTGGAGTAGTTTTTGCTGTTCTGGATTGTGCTTTGGTTTCAATAGATCAAGAATTAGAACATTTAAAAGTGTTTGCTCTAATTCTAAGTCTTTTGAAACCAAAGTACATCCTACAGCAGATTTAGCTGCTGTGGATTGTACTCTGGTTTCAGTGGGTCAAAAACTGTAGGCTCTACTTCTTGACTTGCTAAAACCTGAGCATATTGAAATGCTTGCTCTAATTCTTGGTCTACTAAAACAAGAGCACATTCTTGAGTAGTTTTGGCTGCTCTGGATTGGTCTCACATGTTAATAATTATTTGTCTTTTTGCCTTCGATAAAAATCCAATAAATCAACGTCAATTGTAACAAAGAATATTTAGCGCCCAGAATCATGGCGCCTTAGTATAGGGCATTACGGTGTTAACGAGTATTATGGAACTTTCTTCATTTTTCCTCGGGGCTTAGATATGAATGATTACGTTCGTTACACAATGTAGGAAGAGGGCTTAAAAGTTATAGTTACATCGTTAATATAGAATATGGGTGTATTAATAACTTGGGTAATTGACATAATTATTGTGAAGATCGTTAGAATTTCAGTGGATAACCGTTAGGGGATAGTGGTGATATTAATAATTCATATATGTTACCTGGCAATTATCTACCTCTACCTACTCTGTCCTTGTTACTTTACAAGTTTGTGTATCTCTACAAGTTTATCCCAATCTGTTAAATATATCTCTACTCTCTACGGTATATAAAGTGGAAAAGGTTTTATTTTCCGACTTTCATAGTACTTGACCAGTTTTTCTATTATATTCTTTTAATTCAAGCATTTTGTTAATAGATAAATTATTAAAATGGATATCTATTTTTTTTTTCGATCGGTCGAAAAATGACACCTTTCTGGTGTGTTTTCGAACCGGAAAGTGCATTATTCTAGTATTTTAGTGTAATTGCTAGGCTACGAAAAATAACAGTCCGGGAATATTTTCCGGCTTGTGACAAAATATTCCCGTACAATGCGCAGTTTATTGTTTTCTGTAAATAAAAATACAATTATTTGTATTTCATAATTATTGAATATAAACCGTTCCAAAATAAATGTATGTGTAACACGTAGGAAAAGTGTCTTCCCGAATTCTTGGTGTTGCTAACCTTCTCTACGGCTTGTCCCGCAATGTCTACCATCTTCCGGGAATGTATCAATTTTCTTACTAGATACACAATATACTATTTCGTACCACCGTTCACATAAGCATTTCACAAATACTCTAAAATTATTTGAAGTTATTTGCTGTTAATAGTACGAAAAATATAATCATCGATTCGGAATGTTATCATTTATTCGTTAGAGACGATGGGACGCGACTAAGTTTTCAAAGGCTGATCGGAAATCATCCTTTGCCCTTCTTACCATATTTTGTAAAAACTAACCCGCTTTTGAACAATTTCTCATGAATCTTGAATGACAGTTAGGTTATAAATTTGAATCTTTATTTTTAAAAACTAACATATGTCGATTCTGGATGCAAGGGTGATTCACGTCTTCGTCTATAATAATGTATGGAAAACATTTTTTATTATTACACAAATACAGTCGGATCCACTCGATATGAAAATTGCTTACAGAACCATATTATTAATTTACCACTAAATTTATTAGATAATTTCTCAGAAAAAAGAAGATTGAAAAGAACTAAACCTGTAGATTTGGTATCTAAATAATGAAATAAAAAATAAAAGTGAAACAATTCCAATGGGAGTTATTTCTCGCACGTTATTTTAATTAATCACATTTGTTTGTTGGTTTTTACCTAACCAGCTGTAATTAAAGATTTAAATAAATAATAAAAAAATATTATTACACACGAAATCAATTCCTTTTTTGTGGGTATTTTAATTAATAAATATGTAGATTTCAGCTAAAAATCACGTTTTTGGATTTAACTGATTAACCGGTTTTTATCCGGTTAAAAATATTTGGATATCAAGTTAAATTCTTTACCATTTATTTACCATACAAAAATATTCTCTGTGATGCTCTTGACACCAGCTAAAATGTCGTCTAGTAAAATTCCTTTTACGGTATAAATATCTTTTCCGATATCTATTACAAAGGTGATCTGAAACACTCAACAATACATTTTAAGCCGTGAGTGTTTTATTTATATATTTAGAAATAGATGATTTAAATTTAATTACGTTGAGAGATAGAAACGGAGTGATGCTAAATTTAGAAGGGTATTATGCGAAGTAATCCTGAGTTCTTCCCCTCCGTTATTGAAATATATGAGGTTCATGTAACGCGCGGGTGTAACTATTTGTCATTGTCACCCACGACGCGATAGCCCCTGTTAGCCTGCCTCTCAAATATAATAATACTAGCCTCAGGACCAATTTGTCCTCCGCGGTCCTAATTCCTCAGCCAGACTCGCTATCTTCTCACAATGCAATTTGAAATGTTCTGCAATTGGGTTCGGTCTGGATTTTGGTTATTTACAAGGTGCATTTTATTCGTTATCCTTTTTACTTTGCTTTAGTATATTTAAAGCGAATGGAACACACAGTTTTTAGAAGTAAAATGAACGACAATGGTGTCTTCCACAATTGTTTTTTTAAATTTTTATTTGTATGAAACTTTATCTATTTTAAAAGCAAGTTGTAGTTTCAGAAAGTCTTTATTATTATTTCATAAGTGGTTATTTTTTTTTTGAGTGTTCTGTGACGTAGATTTTAAGTTAATTCGGTTCTCAAACAATAGGGTTCATGGTTTATTAAAAATTTTATCCAACACCGTGTAATTATAACGATATATGTATGCTGTTTCTGTTTTTAGATAAATAAAGTAGATCATAAGTCACTAGTGAGCTAAATATATTAGCTCACTGTTTTTTGGTTCGTATCATAGTAACTACGTTATAAAACCTTCTCTACGCTATTTTGTTCCTAAATGTCATTTCGAAATTCCATCTGTCAAAAATCTTATATGTATTTTATATCAATGATTAAAATGTGTTAGATAAAATGTTGTATGGCACACGTGTGTTAATTACTTAAGTCACTTGAAAAAATACCACACTCGGCCTAACGGCCTCGTGAGCTAAGCTTTTCCCGCGTGACTTATCTGTAATGTGACACACTTGTACCATAAATAACTATAAATTACATAAATTGATCTATTTCAACTGTTATAAAAACAGAAATATGTTTTAAATCTCTATTGTGTACCCTACTTGGAAGTATGTATAAATAGTAAGCATTTTAATAAAATTAATTTTAAATTATTATAGTCCAAGTTTTGACAGCTACTGACATGTTTTTGCTGCCTACAAAATTCAACATATCTTTTATATCTATATCGTGAATATTATTTTGCGCCTCTGTCTCATTATGATTAGTATTACAGAACTCAAAATCGTTCAGAAACTCACTATTATCACAAAATGTAGGGATATAAGCTTAAATATTTTAGCATTACATTCTGTCGAAATTTTTAATTTAATTTTATTTGAAATGTAAAACCTTAATTAAAACCACTATTTTTGATTTATTATTCATATTATACTCGTGTTGAACAATTACGAATACGTTAATTGTTGAAAAATATCAATTCACGGGTGGGATTCTGTAACTACGGTTGCTATCATTTGGACATGTTATGAAATCAATTGCAAATATCAACTACAAAGTGAGCTTGTAATTCTGTAACAGTAATCATTATTTGTAGTTAATAAGTACTTAAACATAGAGAAAACACTCTACAAGTCTACAGTCAGGTGAGAATGTCATAAATTCATTGCAAATTTGAATTTCCACCATGGTGACATTTGACGATTGCGGTTAGAAATTGATAGAATAACAAGTAGAATTGTTATTTGTACTTGTTATGAGTTATGGAATCCTATTCCACATTTGTTCTATTTTTTAAGTTAGAACAAATATCACTATTTTGTTCAATAAAACAAGTGAATTGTTTATAGTCTATGCAACGAAATGAGGAACATAAGACTTTAACATGGGATTTAAAAAAATTGCGGCTATTTTCTCTCCTGAGAAATTTAGGACAAAGATATAAGAATACATATACAAAATTAAATTCTACATCAAATAAAATTATAATTGATACAACAAAACATCAGCAGTACCCAGTACGGTATATATTAAATATAAAATGTAACACTTTCGTTAGAAACACTTCGTTAAAAATCGCAAGAGTTCATTTTTTGGACTAGTGATACAAATAATGATTTAAATTCTACAAAAAAGTCACCGTTGCACATTTAATTTATTAAACTCAAAAATTAATTTTTAATGAAGTCTCGTTTGTTTTAAAAATATCATATTATTGAAAAAACAAAATTGTGCGATTAGAAGAGTAAAGTATCGTTGCGAAGTTAGAAAGTCAAAGTTGAGTCGTCATTGCTGGCGCATCTCTGGAAACATAGGAACATGGTCGTTATGGATTGACGCCCACGAAGCAGGAAGCAGCAGTGGCGTGCCGGGGGCACTTGCTGAAAGGCGCGCTGAAATGCGCTGAACGCACTCAACGTCTCAACCGCGACAGAGACGTTACACGCTACAGCTGGGCTGTGACGTGCGCGCACGTCATCGCCCGGTGACCGTCAAAATGTTGCACGAAGGGCGGGAGGTTGAGGAATAGATTGTGTATAATATTTTGTGTACTACAGACACAGAATAGGTTTATACAGAATCGACAGTAAGACAGAGAAGCGAAAATTTGAGAGAGATGGGGAAGGTGAACAAATTTAAAGGGCCCATTGTTTAAATTCGGAAAGTTTTCTCACATCTGAGAGAGAGATAGGGGAAGAGCACAAATTTAAAGGTCTACACAATGCTTTAAGGTCATAGAACTGAGTATGGGAATATGAAAGGTACCGATACGGAGTGTCGCTTCTGTATGTAACTATTCTGTGCTACAGATGCGAAACTGTAGTGATTTCAATTGGGACTATTTTCAGCACAATTCGGTAACTTGCTACTCCAACTAATTGATATGTAGGCAACCCAGCAATACATGTTATAGATTTATACTATAATAATTTATTATAGGTAATAGTTCAATTTTTTATTAAAAAAATATTTAATTCATAATTTACTTAAAAATTAATACTACATTTCCATTTATATTTATATAACTAAGTTTAATAAACGAAATATGAATAATAAAACATAATAAAAATAACTAACCCTATGAATTAACAAATATAAACTCTTATTTAAAAATAACATTTATTAACAAAAACTTAAACACTAAGATTATTTATTTAAACGTTTAACACTACGCTCTATTTATACACACGATATTTATATCACCAACTATTTATTTCCACACAGCGTACTAATATTAGTGTTCTCGCGATCTCCTGCTCGGTGTTTTTATAGTAGAACAATTAACTTCGAGAATGTTCTCCAACCCTCTCGAAAACAGAACAATGTCGTGACAGGTCCGCTAGCGGTCGTCGCCCGTGTCGTGACCTTGGGATCGCTACAATATGTTAAATATTCTAACTGCTTCTCCCATTTTGATTTCTGATGATGTAAGTCATTTGTACCATCCGGATCACTTATTTTTCATTCCATTTGTCTCAGTGTCGTTGTCAGAAGAGGGCTGACAAGAACTAAGCCTTCAAGCCTTGGTAAATTATTGAGCCCTGGTAAAAATAATTAACCCTACATTTTTCTACTTTTCGTTGCCACTCTATATAAATCTTGACATATAAAATCTCAGGAAGGAGGGTTCCAATCTAGTGGCTAGATGAAAAACTGTGACGGAAGTCGCCATTTTGAAAACCCAAGTATGACTCATATCTTGTTGAGCATTTGAATAAGTTGCAAGTATATAATTATATAGTCAGTTATCCTTCTACCCTCAGGTGTAGGATTAAGTTGCAAGTGATTGCACAAATTCTAATTTAGCAGTATGTTCTTCAGTCTATAAAAATAAAATGTAATTGTATCGCAATTATTTAACTTTCTTTGCATACTCAGAATTCCTATATAGTAATAATTATGAAGAACAAAAGTTTAGGAATTTAATTTCATCAGTATTTTGCATCGTACAACTATTATAATGAAAAATGAAACGACACTTTAATATACATATTATGAATTATATTGCATATTGTCAAATGCGAATGAACCATGTCGTCTAACTTAAATGTGAAGAAATAATTTCATTGCCGTAACATAGTAATTTTAAATAAAGGTTCAGAATATACATTTCTACTATTCATAAAATTCTTTATTTTGATTAAATAAAGGCAATGGAAACTGTTATACATATTTATTATGTATTATAGATTATATTTATTTCACAATAATTTACACTTTTTATTTTATTAATATTCAAATCAGGAGTCAGTAACCATGGTGTCATATCAACCCATACAGATTTAATAACGAAATGGTTATAATTTTATTTATAATAATATATAATTTATTAATAACGTCTTCATTTTCTGAAACGGATAAACTATTGCACAAACCACGGACGTTATAAATCATACCAGACCTTAGATATCTTAAAATCCTCGCTCTGCGAGTTCGGAAGTCAATTGACATCTACGGCGGTTATGAAACTCATAACTATCCTATATATGTTATAGTTATAATTCGTAGACCTCCGTTAAAATATCGAAATGTTAAATTTCGGTATGAGTGCTATACCTCCGTTATTTTCGTGGCGATCGACAAAAATTTCTATCAACATGTGTAACTTACAAACATCTAGTAGTAAATGAATTGTAAATGTCTTTGACGTAAACTACAAATATTTTTAGTTTTAGAATATGTAGCACTACTACAAGATATAATTTTAGGCTCTCAAGTGTTTCTGTGAATTGAAATTAACACACTTTTAAAATGAACACATTCTTCGTACATACGTTAAAATAGCTACTGTTGGAAATAGAAAAATATTTTGGTTCTTGTTTATACATTCAATCCAGTATTTTCGCTTTTTATTTCATGTTTTTCGAGTGGAAATAGAACTTTATAAATTCTTACAAGATTCTTGTATTTATTTAAAATTCTGAAACTAAAAAATATCTGTATTACTTATGCTTGAAATATTAACGAACTATAAAATATTGTTCTCATTATGTAACGAAAACTATGTCTGTTATATTATTGCGTTATTAATTACAACATTTAAAACGATATATTATACATATTTTTAAAAGAAATATGTCATGTTATATTTTCGATTTCGATTTTCAATTCTATCTTATTTCTATACGTGCCAACGCGTATTAAAAATAGACATCGGTAGACAACAAATTTTAACCTTGAAGTTATTACCAGATGATATCTGAAACATATTCTTATAAATATAAAACACTTTCAGAAATGACATACTACAAAATATTTTTTTGATTAGTACTACTAAAAGTTATGCTTTTAACGTTAAAATTTAAGTAGAAATATTTTTGCGACATATCAATTTTATAACTAAACATTTGTATGATAAACCCTTGAAAAAATAAGGGTTGTTATGATTTAATTCAAATATTATTTTTTTTATAAATTAAATTAAAATTGTACAAATAATTCCGTCAAATCAAATATGAACATAAAATAAACTCCTTATGTTTATTAACATTTCTTTCAAAATGAAATTATTCCAAATCGGATTCCTTTTCCTATCAAAATTCATCTCGGCAATTCAAACTTTATACTGGATCACTTATAAGGACTTTAACGAAAGAAACTAAGCTAACTTTATTTTATCTATCCTTCAGTAATGGGTTTTAGAACTGTGTTTTTAAAATTTAAAATCCAGATTGGCGGCACTGATGAAAATACATACCGTTATCTAACTTAAAAATAAGATTTTTATTGTATACAAGTGATTATTCGATACACATCATTTTCACCTAATGAGAATCCTTCATTTGTTGGCCGGAGGTAGTTTTACAGTAAATAAATATGATAAAACCAAATTATCGTAGTCATGATTACATTTTGTTGACAAAATTTTTTGTTTTTTTACTCATAATTCCTGCGAAGTACCGACAATTCGGGTAAAAATGACTCCTAAATCACTCCAGTTTCGTGGGCGTGATATAATTGTCAGTTTTGACATTTGCTTGTTACTACACAACAACTACTCATAATTTTTTCCAATAAATTCATGGCTTTTATTATATTACTTTTGATTAAATATGGTGTATTATTGAAAATAATCTGTAATAATGAAGAAATAACAAAATAAGAATCGGATCAGATAAAATAAAAAATTGGTTTGTTTTTATTTTAATAAAAAAATATACCGATTTTTATTAAATAGATATGATCTAGGAAAAACTCTTGTAGGAGATTACCTTTGTGTAGGGAAACATATTTAAATAAAAGTAATAGGCAAATAATTTGGATTTTTTTTTTAAAAAAATGTTATCTGAAAGTATAAAGTATTATAAGAAAACTACTTAACGAATTCTAATATTTACAAAAACTTCTTAAGATTGCAATGATTTCGCTAATAAATGTACCTGACTTTTGAAGTCACGTGACATAAATATTACAAAATATTTTTATTTTTTAAAATACTGTAGGAAAATTATTTATTAAAAAATAAAAATGATATATACATTTTGCATGATAAACTTTCAATAAAACAATTTTTTATTTTTTTGATTAGTGTCGAGTATCCTATAATCGTTTTTTATAATGATAAAAAAATGTAATTTGTCCCCTTTGTATAATGTGTTTATCCGAATGGAGATACTGCAAGATTAAAAATTATGTTCATATTATGTTTCAGAATTCTTTCTTTGTGATTTATAAATCTGGTCACCTATATCACTAACCCTGTTGTATAAAAAGGGAATTGTTTGGGAACCACTGAGGTAGAGATAACCCTATGTAGGCGTGTGTGATAAACAACGCAAAGAAACAAATCAGTGGGCGATTTCTTTTCTTCTCGTTTAGCTCTGAACCAATTTATTAAAATTGTTTGTCTTTGGCAGTAGGCTCTGGTCCAACAACAGAACGCTGAAAATACGAATAACGGATCGCGGTGGCCATGATAAATTCCTGACAGGTGAACGAAAATGATTTATGCTTTGTTTGATTTTCTTTTTTCAATGTTTACATTGAATCAAATAGGCCCTGAATTGCTGCCTGACTTGCCAACAAACAAATGAAAAACCGACCAGATTTTTCTCCTGAAATTTCGATGGGACAATTGATGCTTTACTTTGTTTATTAAAAAGGAATTCGCTTTTGTTTTAAACAATAGCCTTTTGTTCTCGCAGTATTAAGAGTTGTTTTACGGGTTAAATTTTGTACAATATGTTTCCACGTCTGAAATTTAGAAGAATGGGATAACGGCCATAAAACAATTTTATAATCTAATTTACTTATTTCAATTTTAATATTTCTAGAACTTTTTAATTAATTGTGATATACTTTATAAATGTTTCAATGAAATAAATTTTCGTTTTCTTTAATGACAAATGTTTTTAGTGTTTAGATTTTTTAGTGTGTGTATATGAGGAGTTGAAAATTATTTAAATAGAAATTGAATCATTTTGTTATACTCAGAAGAGTTGATTAGATTTTGACTGTAATTGTTCTATCGAAAGGAGTACTTTATTTATGGTCGGTTGCCCCGCTGTACTTCAAATTATTACTTAAGTAAACTGAATTTAAATTACGCCAATCTTTTATGTTTTTTGTACCGTCCCCGAAGTTTTAAAAAAAGCGCAATACGTGTAAATAATGTTTTCTAGGTTAAGTTTTAGTAATATTTTAAATGACAGTCAATGACAGTTTTAGGATAATGATTAGGGAACAAATAATAAATAAGTGCTATTTTTTTGTGAGTTTTATTTAAATATTATTATGGTGTAAAAAAAAAATAAAAAAAAGGTTCAGAAGTGCAAATTATTATTGAAATTGAAAATAATTACTCTAAAATGAATTCTCTCGAAATGCCGTAACGCTTTAACAACTAATTATCCAAATCCAACCAACTAATTTTTAACCAAGCATGATGCAAAATTCAGCTAATGGGAAACAATATTCCGTTGCCCCGATAAATTTCAGGTACCAAGTAAATACACTGAGTGTGGCAGTTAATTAATATTTCAAAATAATAATAATTAAATTCTGTCATTTTGGTTTGTCTCTGGAATTTTTCTCATCAAATACCACACGACTTGTCTGATTTTCTCAGATAAACTAATTTTTAAGTACTTATTTCTTACTTTTCAACAAATGTAACTATGACGATCCTTTTATCATCAAATTATTATCGTTGAGAAACTGCTTTTTTCATCAAATGATATGTTCTGATTGGGTGAAAATGACGTGTGGGAAATAATAATAAATAAATAAAAAAATTAACAAATATAAACAGAAAATTATGAAATGCGAAGTTTATAACCTCATTAAATTATATGTCTCATAGCGGGAGGTACTGTGATTTGAGTTAGAACATAAAAAACGATGAAATTTTTTTCATAATATTAAAGTAAATTTGATATTTTATTGAATGGTAATGATATATAACGAGCACTCTAAACTGATTTCAAGAGTGCTCATTTATTGACATATAGTTCCGGATTAGAACCTGATGTATTCCAGTTAGTGGAATGCACTTTAGAGCACTCACTGGAGCGTCACATTTTGAATTCCAACCACGAATAACAATGAATATTTTGCTACTGCAGGCTCTGTTTTCAAAACTCGTGTTGAAATGCTAAATTGGGAATGTTTCAGACAGGCTTATTTTCATTTCATTGTTACCTATCGTTACCTTAGTAAGGGGGGTTAATAAATCGTGCTAAAAACTACATGAATTAGGAGATATGAAGATCTCCACACTACGATTTTTACATATTATTATTAAAATAGAGATTTAAATGTTTTAGACTTGCTTATAATTGTACAAGAACACGTTCTATTTTTTATACAGTCTGTCAGCCAATTTGACTGTGAGCTTGCGCATATATGAATTTTGTGATCTCATGCGTTTCTAACGTTTATTTGTTTTTATTGTATGTATTTTGGTTATGAAAACATAGTGTTACTACTTGTAAAGTGCTTGTAAAGTTGTAAGTATTGCAAATTTTAAATGTCAATGAATTTATGATTATTTTTTTCCTGTTACATTGAAATATTCAAGGAAAGTGCGCAGAATTAAAACCAATATAATGTACAAGAAATTACATTAGTATCGTACTAAGCTTCGTCAAAAACTAACAATTTTTGTATTATTTACTATTCCATATATAGGCTAGTCTAAAACGGCCTTTATACTGGAAGGAATAAAACTTTTTTTACCTTTTTCCTAGCAACCATATCAAAACACTAACTACATTAATGTCATTTGCATTATTTGTCGCTAAACTATCTCGCCAAATTACACTTCAGCATTTTATTTTCTTCGAATAAATCTTAGTTTGGCAACTCGACTAGTTTGTTTGAAGTGAGAAATCTCAATAGTGTTATTTCTCTTGCTATAGCCTTTCGAAGGAACCTATAAAACTGCGACAAATTTGACAGCAACGTCGTTTACGAATGCCACCAATTTAATGCTGTAGTACGGGGTTACGAAACAGTCTATCTTAATATATTTTCCGTAGACCTGTACCTAATATGGAGCCCTGTGGGACCCCGCAAGACACGTGTTATATTCTTTGGTTGTACATTATACTTCTGTCCTCAAGATTTTCATTATCTACGGGCACCTTACGGATCCCTAAGGGACACCTTTAGGGAAGTCTTCTTTGGTAATAAAAGATCAAACTAGAGAAGAAAGCGTATTATAAAATCAATTTATTCGGACGAAAAGGCTCAGAAACATGATAAACTAGAAAATTAGGTTCTGTAAACTTTGACGTTTAGCAGTACTATGATTACAGTATTGCCAATATGTCAATTCAAGAATTTTTAGGTAATATAATAATTAATTTTTCCAATATTTCATTCTATAATGACATCAATGTTACATTGTACATTTTCCTCTCTAGAGAGTAAAGTAATTTTCCTCCCTATTTCGCGAGAAAAATTATTTTTATAATACAATGAAAATTCTGAATCTTTCACTTGTTAAATTTTTCATATGAAACATTTTTGTAACTATTGTCTCAAACCATTATATTTTAACAATAGTCAAACAGTGCTATAAAACACCAAAGAGAAATAAAAAATAGCATTAATAAAATAGCTCGCACGGAATAGAATAAGAAAGACAACAACAAACAATACACATAAAAGAGTTGGCATAAAATAGTATGTTACACGTATCAAAACAAATTGTTGTGTAGGGGATATCACGTGGGAAAACAGTTTTTGGCCCACGGTATATTGCATATTGGTATCTAGATAAGTAGAAAATCATTGTTGAACATGAACTTCATCATTTCTATGACTTTTATTACATTTTTGGTGGCTTTGTTTGTTAGTCAAAAGCCTCTGCAAGGGGTTTAGTAATTAACGACGTTGAGACTTCACCCAAATTTCACACTCCATTCCGATTAAGTCGCAGCGCGCTAACCAAGTAAGCCACCACTGCCCAAAGGTTGGAATAGTTGAAAAATGTTTTTCACTTTCGCCAGGATAGCAGCTATAGAAGAAAATCGCTTATAATTAGAACAATTCGGTGTCTTGGTGGCACACATTGTGGAGAATGTAGCGGAAAATAGTGTGCGTTGCCTCCTGCAGTAATAGCTCCGGAGACGATTCTGAATAACAATTTGAGCCCCGAGGCCGCGGATCAACTTTGTATTCTGTTAGCGGAACTTCTTTCTTCGCTATTATTTCAGGTTTTCCAGCTTTGCGGGATTATATTGAAGGGGAGATGTACTCGGGGATTTTATTTCAAACCGATAAGGATTATTTAGATGAATTGCTCAAATCCATACATTTTTATAAGAAATTTCAAAGTTGAAAATACACGAATTTCATCACGATTCGTCAACATCAACATTGTCGTATTTTTAAAGCCCAAGAATGTTGGCATTAGAAATGAAACTGAAGCTTATATACATTTACGAAATATTAATTAACAAACAAGACAATTCCAAGTTGACATTTTATTCAAACATGTTATCAAATTAAACATATACTGCATTATATTTTTAACCTAGATAGAGGTCTGTCCAGAAAGTATTAGACCTTATGTTTCAACTGAAAATATGATAATTCTTGGTCAATGTTGACAATTCTAAAAAAATATTTATTAAGATGAAATCATAGATACAGATTCCAACAAGCAATCTGCATTATAAAAATTATAGTGTGCTCTGCAACAAGACGTTTCGTTTTCAAAAACAATGAAACGTCAAAATCAGTCAAAATAATGAAAAATAGTGAAGATCAATAAAAAACACTAGTGAGTTTAAGGGTTTATCTCACAATTGAAGCGTTATAATTACCCGGTTTCGTACAAACATTTGCTCTATTTCCTGACCCACTGAAACCAGAACACAATTCAGAGCAGCCAAAATTGCTACAGAATGTGCTTTGGTTTTAGTAGGCCACGAATTAGAACAAACTTTTAAAAATCCTCTAATTCCTGACCCATTGAAACCAGAGCATAATCAAGAGTAACTAAAACTGCTGCAGAATGTGGTCTGGTTTCAGCAGCCCAAAAATTAGAGCAAATCTTTCTGAGTACACTAATTCTTGACCCACTGAAACCAGAGCATATATCAGAGCAGCCAAAATTGCTCTAAAATGTGCTCTGGTTTCAGCAGGCCAAGAATTAGAGCACATGCCACAGGACTGAGTGCTAGCGTCTCCCGATCTTCTGTATATCCTGAGACGCGCATTATTACATATTACCAGTCATATGAATTCCTATTGGCTGATATTCAATCTGTAATTGTAGCTGTTAGTGGGAATTTTAAAGTTAAAATTTGTATATATAAGCACTTTGATGCGAGGAATCCAGTTATAATATTTTTGAGGGTGTAACTCACACTTATTTTATGGTAGAAGTCAGTTACTTAAAAATCGAAGAAAGTAAAATAATAACAAATCAGGTCTATATTATTGATGTAAAAAAATGCTGTGCTAAGGGAAATGTCTCGTTGGGGGCATTGTCGCTAGGAAAATTTTCCTTGGGGGCATGAGCCCTACTGGCTCCATGAAGTCGGGCCCATGTTGGTAGATTGCTTCTTACTTCAGGCGGATCAGACTGTGTTTAAAAGGTTGGGAAGCCATAACTTGTCAAATTGTAAAAACATGTTATTTACCGCCATCAAAACCATTGCTTTAATTCATATTTTAACAAAAAGTGAAGTTATTACGAAATGTCAGGGGAAAAAGGTCGACTATGCGTATTATGAAATAAATTTAACTATTATTTGTGAACAAATATATATATATATATATATATATATATATATATATATATATATATATTTTACAAAATGACGGTTATATACAATTCAAATATTAAACAATATCTTGGCCTTCTATGTGTAAACAGTTCTGACCTACTGTTACAAAGTGATTTATTTATTTAATATATTTACATAACAAATTCAGGAATACAGAATCAAAGAACGTTATGATTTATTTGTTTCATTAAATGAAACACTGGCCGTTCATAAATTACGTTAGCAAAGGGTGAAATATTTATTTATTTATAAAATAAAGGGTTTAATTAAGTAAACAAACAACATTTAATTAAAAGGGTCGACCAATTTTTCAATTCCGTTTCGTTCCAAAACTGCTGAATAGCGAAACCAGAAATCTCAACGAAATTAAACACATTCTACTAATTTTTTATCTCTGTTTCTTTTCGTCTCTTCTTCTTCATTAATTAATTTGTAATTGGTTTTTTTATTAATCACTCTTTTGAAGTCGTGGAATTGTATCAGTAATAAACCAAATAAAAACTTTCAATTATAAAAATTGTAACGATCTGATGAAAGAAAAACCTAAAGAGTAGATATTGAAACCGGAGAATGGAATCGGTTCTCGAATTTGATGTAACCTCCTTTTATAACTTTTTTGCGGAATTATTCTTAAGAGATAAAGTCGATTTTTCTGAGTTGACTCTTACGTCATCAATCGTAACCATGTGATTCAAATCGCCAAGCGGATCGTGCAATTTCTAAAGTAAACGAATATTAAAACCAGGGCATGTAACCAAAAAAAAAAAAATACTGGTTATCGTTAACTCTTATAGAGAACGTTAAAATAATAACGGTTTTAATTCGAAAACCGGTTTTTAAAATTGGAAACCGATTAATCTGTTAAAAAAATTATTATAAAAATTTAAATTAAAAAAAATAAAACTAATTAAAAAATAATAATAAATATTTACCATCTGAAAAAATATAACAAATATAAAAAATGCAATTTAATTAACGAATATTCGCAAAAATTTCTGTAATACCTTGCAAATGCAAATCACTTTTCAATTGTAAACTTGCCTAATGCAAACAAAGACAACTTTTAAGGACTACCTACTTTTAAGACTTTCCAATAAAATGGAAATTGTAAAAACTGTCGTTACTCATATTCAAATACAAATGATAACACAGAAATACAAAAAAAAATATGAAACATTTTTTGTACTAAATGATATTAAAATAATATTTGCTAAAAACCGTTTTTTTTTGGGTTAACGGTTACTGATATATTCAGCTTTAAAAATATCGGTTAAAGTTTGCAATTTTTGTTTAAAATATCGGTTACCGGTTGTACCCTGATTAAAACTGACGGTAATATATATTAATAATGGATGAAATATATAAAAAGAGTATTAGATTGAACTAACATAACTACGAAATACAATGAAGCAAAAATTGTCCACGCCAAAATCACCTTCACAAATGCACCAAAGCTGCACCTTTATTTTTTTATGATTTTTAATGTCGATTGGAAATTAAAAGTTTATATTGTAAACCCACACATGTTTTAACACAGTCATTTTTAAATTAGCACTTAAATTTTTTTTAACAAGGGTATGTCTATTAAAGAGTCAAATATAGACGAAGCACGAAGTTTTTTAAACAATTAAGTAACAATAATGAGAGAAGATTAAAAGGTTTGTTAAGTATGTTTAATGTAAAAATTTGAAATAAGTTCTGTGTTTTCTTATGACGTGATGATCAACTCAGGGAAATCAAGTGTATACAGAAAGCAGATGCTTGTCCTATTTTAAATAAATGCTTGCACGAATTGGGTAAATAATTACTATGTAAATCTAATTCACAAATGAAAGCTGATTATAATTAAGATACATATTCATGGCCCACCATTTTGGTAATTAAATACAATACTGCCTATCTTGATTCGGCAACAAAACACTGTCAAATCTTAATTGTTTATAGTGGGAGCGAAACAATTGAATAAAGATTTAGCATTTGAGAATTTGTGGAGTGTAAATTTCGCTGAAAACGCAAATATACGCGGAATTACATGCTGAAATAATCATGGAATATTAAACATTCTGAGTCCACGTTGAATGCGAATTCAAACTCAAATTTCTGCAATATTATTTCCTTATACAACATATATTTCCTACGACTCATGAATGCATGTGCATGTATTTCACTCTATGTACTTCAGCTAAATGTAAAAATGTGGAATTTTTCCAAAAATTATACATTTTCGTGGTATTTGTTTAAAATTAAATTCTATATCAGATAAGACCATTATTGATGCAATAGCAGGCCTGAAGTACGAGATATATTAAATATAATATGTAACATTTTCGTTAGAAATCAGACAGATATGGAAATAAAGAAAATTGTCTATATTTAATTAATATTAAAGTTGAATTTAGATTCCTTTTCTTTAATAGTATATCAATATTACAAAAATATAAAGTAAAAGAAATACTAAATAAAAAGTAAGACAAGAACATAAAAAAAACAAATTTTAATTATATTTACGGAGGAAACATACATTTTATTCTAATTTTAGACTATAACAAAAATTAATAATTAATATCAAATTTCATTAATTATAATGTCATGTCATTATCTGTCACAACTGACACATAGATACTTTTTTTTATTTCCATGGCTGTCTGATTTTGAACGAAAATGTTACATTTTATATTTAATATATCTCTTATTGCTGGCAGGCCTATAAATAGTCTATAAATTGCACAAGATACTGCGCCACTTTTGGTACAATTATAATTGGCTAGTATCAAACAGCAAATTGGTTCACATATTGTATACGATAATAAATGTGTTAAATAAATACAAAACGTGCAATTTTCCTTCAAATTTGCACTTTTGTAGTATTGCTCTAAATCTACCAGCGTACCAGGAGAGAAAGTAACCGCAATTTTTGAAATCCTTTGTTAAAGTCCTATGTTCCGCGTTTCATTGCACACACTGTATGTAATGTGCTGACCACATCAGATTTCTGAAAGTGTTGAGCGAATGAATTTATAATACTGAGGCTGAGTACTCTCTAAATACAATACCAGAAAAGACAATATTTGCTTAGGATTTCTACATACAATGATCAGACAAGTACATATTTGACAATATACTTTGTTGGTTTACCACAACTTCTGTTTCTGTATTGTTTTGCGTGTAAAAATAATTATTACGATGTTATATGAACACGGTATATATGTATATCATTTTCACTGAAACATGACACGACATTTCCAGTAGGAACCTGGTTTTAAACGCAGATTTTTTATTATATAGTTGAATTAATGAAAAAAAATTGTGCCGGAAGTAAGAAGTTTTAATATTATAAATTTTGTGAAATTATTTATTTGCAAAACGCAGTATATATTCCGTGGTTAGACAAAACGGATTAATCTAGATTTATTCCTATGTCAATCAGTAACGTATAAATGTATTCAAGTATGATTGTGTTACGAGCAGCGGTGGCTCACTTTGTTATTGCGCTCCAACTCGAACTGAGTGAAGTGTGAAGTCTAGGATCACAACTTTGCCAATCTTTAATCCAATAAAAATACAGCCATGTACGAGTAGAGAGAACTCACTATTAGCTCTAAATATACGTAAAATTGTCTAAAAACAGATCATATTCTCATCTCGATTTAATCTGCTCTATGTTTCTTAATTGAATCATGAAATTATGTATAGGGGATTTATAATAGTTACAAAAAAATACTATAGAATAAAGTTGTAGGAGACCAAAGGGGACATCCTATCAGAGAAGAAAATGGTTTTTTAAATCAGTGGTTCTCAAAATACAACAAAATTTTTTAAAATGGGATTATACATATTTTATGTCTATTCGATAGGATATTTTTTTTTTAATTCAAACGTGTATTAATTATATATCCTTACTTAAAAAATGCGATTGAAATTTAAATAAATATTTTTGTCATTAATGAAAAAATAAATAATAAAGAAGAACAAAATAGGGAAATCAAATTGACATTAATATTTTCTTAATTTAAATTTATCACTTTTGTTTTTCATCCATACACTACTGTACATTAATAATAAAATAAATATTTATTTAAATTTTAATCAAATATTTTTCAATATTTTTGTTATGTTATACGAGTTTAGGATCTTTGTAAAATGTCTCAGTTTTGTTATTTATAAAATAAAACCCAAACATAGATGTAAAATATTCGTTTGGATTTAACGAAAATGTCGACCACTTCATCTAATACCTATAACATAAAGTTATCTCCTTTCGATGTCTGATCTTTCAATTCGCATGCCAAATTTAAACTTAAAAGCCAAATCTTTTTCCTTCGTTCGATCACACCGTGTCGTAACTGCAAGTGTAATCCATCAAATTCAGTTATACTCTTGAAATTAATCGAGTTTTAAATATTTGAAAAGTCTTTGAACGATCACCTATCGATTTACCTCATTATGCTGACTTGAGTTCTAAATTATTCACGTACAATTACAATACTAATCTTGTTGTACAGACTTCCCGAACTTTCAGCATTGCTGAAGTTTAAAGCACTTGTCGGGACGTGTACAAGTCAACGATTGTTGTCAAGTGCGTACAGTTAATTGTTTTCAGAATTTCACCAGTTTGTAGTCACATTACAGTAGAATTTCACTTAAAGGTTTTCAGTGAACTTTACTTGTTATTGCAAGAAATTTTCAGTTCGTTTCAGAATTGTTATTTTTTCTTGAACTAATAAGGTCATATGGAGTTGAAACATTTTCCCGGATATTCAACCGTTTAGTAATTATTTGAGGAAGAAGAAATGTACCAAAACCAGTTTTCCGTCATTTTCTCTCTGTGATAAAAAAAAAACACCGTTAAAATCGCTCCCCAGATAAGCAAAATAACTCCCATTTAACGGAAGTCGTAGCTGTTATAGTTCTTGAGATCCCAAAGGTAGCCGATGAAATCTGGACACACTGTTTACATATTATATCAAAGAAATCCCAAATCATTCTCGCCGTCTCGGATAACGTTTGACAATGCATTGATGTACAAATTAACAGTATATTTACCATTTTGCAAATTAACATAGATTTGGTCATTGTTAAAATTATTTTTTAAAGTAATAGTTTCTCGAATCATTAGATTTTGTAGGCAATTCCTTCTTTATCCTTTTTCTGCTACCTGTAAAATATTTGAATACCCATTCGACTAATAATTTTTACCTACACTCTATTTCCCGCAATTGATCCACACATCATCAATTTCTGTTACAAGAATTATTAAACTTTTGTCTTTCATCTTTTTCTTATTCTCATAGTATAGATTAAACTTTTATTCGCTATCTTATTATTGTACGTACTAGAGAGGGGTAATGGGTACATATGCTATCTGCGTCCAATCAACGACAAAAATGAAATAGAAACAGTAGTATAACCGTAGAAACTGATATATTCAAATATTTCAACAAATTGAGTATGTCATTCATGTCATTAATGTCATTTATGAAGCTGACAATTTCTGATTCATTGTGTGTTGGTAGTTTCATTAGTTTAATCTACAACTCTTTTAGTATGTTTCATTCATAATTATATTTGTATATAATACGTCAGTTTTGACATTTGTTTATTTCGGAAATCACACAATATCACCCGACAAAATGATGACATCAATCCCCCTTCCCTCCTAACGATTTGAATGACTTGGTTACAATGGTTACAATTGATTACGTGAGGATCAACAGTGGTCGGCAAATCCTATGTTGTTGAGTTTTTTGTTTATTGCATGTTCTTTAATTTTTCATTTAAAACTTTTACCACTATATATGGCGTCGTAATTGTTGCATTTACTTTGAAAAATTTCAGATTCTGTTTAGTCTGGTTTTTCTTTATTATTGGATAATAATTTCCTAATGTCGGCTTTTTATAATTTTTTTGAAATTTCCTGTAGAGTATGTCACTGGTACCAAACTCAACAGAGATAACTTCTGTTAATGGTTGCTCAAAATATGAAAAAAAACGCAGGTCTTTTTCAATAAGAAATGAACTATAGTGATGATTGTTAAATATAATTCTCATCATGTTTATATCAGTAATATATAGGTATTTAGACATTTAATTGTATACCCTTAGTGGGCACAATAATAATTGACCTTTTATACACACTTACAATTCTTGTAGGTTACGTAATAACTTTAAAAGTAATGAGAGAACTGGTATAAATTGCAAGAAAACATTAGCCCAATTACTAAATAAAATATTTGCAATTACGCTGTCAATACTTGGAGTAATAAGAAATCAATACTTTACATTATAGAAAATTAATGAAGATATTGACTAGTATGCCATCAATTTAAAAGGTCGTTTACAAAACCATTAATTATAAAAAGTTTGCACTCAATTTTCGCCGAACATGGCAGAAAAACCGAAAACACGAATTCCCTTCAACTCTTCAAACAAGTGCAAGCAAGAAATACACAACCCGCTACAAGTTACAAGTTATGTGTTCTAATTAACTTACAAAATATCAGACTCTTCATTTCGTAATTACTATTTACCTCTCTACTAGATTTCAAGTTCTGTGTACCTTTGGCACTATAAATCCTAACAGGATTTTTACTCTTTTTAGTTGCATTACGTTTGTGTAAGTTGTTAGTTTGTAAGTTGATTCCGAACTATTCAAACATAGCGGAATTTTTATTTGGTTAAGAGACATAAATCAGTAGACATTTAGTGACTAATATTAAGCACTTATATTATGATTTTTGACTTGGTATTCAAATATTTAAAAAAATGTTCTCTTTTTTTGTTGTTATTATTGTTATTCTTGTTGTAAATAATTTTTCTGTTTTGTTTGTTGAGTTTTTGGTCGAGGCTTTTCATCTTTTTTTTACAGCTACCTTTACTACCTCTTGTGTTCATGTTTTGGCTGGTATTCCTTTCAATTTTGCTGCAAAGATTTGTTTCATAATCCCTTCTTTTTCGGTGTAAATGTCTCAACCATCTGAGTAGTCGTTCTGGTTTGTCTGTGTATGACTTTTGTTCCTAGACTTATTATATTATATCATTTTCACTGCCAATTATAATAATTGTTACTGTCAAATACAAAATATTTATTTCCAATGGTGAACATATGAACCGCAATTCTAACAAAGTTACTGAATCATTAATTACTTGTAATAGTTAAATGAGGCTATAGCTAGAAACAAAGTCATAACATTAAATTATTATTTACAAAAATTCTCATATAGTCATAATTAATTATGATATTTCAGTAAAACACTCCTGGTCTTCATGAAAACATCACTTCCGGTTGCACGATTAACACCAAAATCTAATCACTAATCAGATATAATCTAGGGTGTCAGAACGTTATATTCAAAATTTCAACTTCTTTATTCAGTAGTATTTGAGTATTCTTTACGATTACATTCTTCCATCCATCCACCCACACGGACAGACATCATAGTAAAAATATTAAAATCGTGTTCTAAGGACTTCAAAATGTGCTCATCCATTGAAAATTTAGTATCCTATTTTTAGCACGATTCCAATATCTCTCTTACTGAGTGGCGAGAGGTAAAATCGCAAAACGTCTTTGAGTCGCTGCTGACCAATTTAGATGACAAGTTATTTACTATTTCATTGTATGACATAACGCAAATTTTATTTCATATTGTACATACAGGCGGGTTCTCACTATTCATTTTTTATGAATCATATCCAATGATTCATGAAAAATGAACGTCAGAACACTTCTTTCATTAGAATTTATGATCATTTCATAGTTTCATTAAAAGTGAAAAGCAGTTCTACTTTAATGATCATTATTAATAAATGAAAGTAAAATGAATCGTAAGAACACGCGTCATGATTTAAAATTGCGAATGTCAACATAATCATAACCTAAAACCTATCAGTTTTGTTAACTGTTCGACTATTTTGTAGGTAATATACTGTGTTTGACTGTTGTTAAATAAAACAGTATGTAGTTCAAGAGACAAGAGCATGTATATTTCCCGAATTGCAGTACGAATTCACTTTTTCCGAAGCCATTTATAAAATAAAACAGCACATGATCAGTCACAAAATGATCATTAAAACATAATACATGTGAACAAAACTTTTTCATTTAATTGTCATGACAAATGAATAATTAGAAATGATTCACAAAAAAATGACTAGTAAGAACCCAGCTTTAGATATGTTGAATGATCATTAAATAAATTCTCCATTGAAGTAAATGCTCATTAGAAAAATAATAACCGGATATTACTTGAAATTTGTAGCATATGTACCAATGCAATGTACCTTTGACAAAAAAAGATAGAGAGTCACCGAAAACATCGTAGTATTTTCTAGATTTAGAGTGTTATTTATACTACTAAAATACTTCATTGTCAATCGTCAACCCATATAAGAATTAACTTGTTTGTTGCATTAGATGCGCAAGAACAAGAATGATTGACTGGTCCATTTATATTTGAGACGATCTATAATATGAGAGATAGCTAACTTTAATTCCAGTCTTATTCTGCTTTGTCAATAACTCTAACACCAAAAATTTTTATCCAATCTTTAATATTTTTTATGAATTCAGTTATTAGCTATTTAAAGCCATATTCCTTTTATGATGTTGTGACATATGAAGGATTTTATGTATAAAACTTGTATAAAAGAAAATGTTATTATTAAAAAGCAATAAGAGTAAATATCTTATGTTACAAACTCTTCCAATGATTTCCTTTTTTATTTGGAGCATTGTGATCGCATCGAGTATTCACGGTTTCGTAATCAAATAAATAATAACGACATCGGCATCATATTTCTCCATCTCTACTGCTGGTGAAACGGCGCTATCAATAAACTACAGAAATAACATTCCCGAATGATGTGGTGCGTGGTGAGAAACATCTGAGCGCCGTTTCGGTGACACTTATTTTGTTTATGTAGCCCAAGGTCTATCGCGAGCAGGAAAATTGCGAAACGCACTCATGGCTGCCCTTGATCTGCTATAGCATACAGGTCATTACCTTGTCCCACACATACTGGATCAAAGAAACGCACAAACAGGATGAGCATTGCTTACTCATTTAGCTTCGGTGATGAATGCTAAAGCTTCAAACAAGATATAAAATAAAAATGCACATTAAATACACATTTACTTATGCAGTAGCAGTGGTAGGGCTCATCCTTATATAAATGTATAATTCTGTGAAATTCAAATTCGTAATACTTGTGGTACACTGAGAAAATATTTTAATTTAAATGTTTGTTATATATATATATATATATATATATATATATATAATATATATATATATATATAATATATATATATATATATATATATAATATATATATATATTATATATATATATATATATATATATATATATAATATATACCTCAGCAAGCTAAAGCATCGACGGTGTCGCCGCGTAGTGGAATAGTTTTATAATAAAAAACAAAAATTAAATCGTTTTAATTTTTTATGTCATTCAACTTATAAAAGCTTTCAATATTTTTTTCTTGGAGAAAGGGCTTTGAATAAATGAAACACAGATTATTACAAAAGTTTTCAACAAATAAAATACATGATTCAATAAAATGTCTGATATTAATAAACTTTCAGACATTTGGATACATTTGGATAAATTTAAACTAAATTCATTAAAATTTCGGAGGGTTTCATTTCGTTAAAAATGCCTGGTTACCCTTTGTCACCTCGTATAAATATCCTTTTTTAACAACCTACTCCTAATCAAAGCTCGCAATTTTAAGATTGCCTGGCAATTTTTGGAGTCAAATGGCGGAGTTTGCGGTACTCTAGTAAGAGATAACTATATTGTAATAAAATATTTCCTAGGCAAATCGATCTCTTGCTCAATTCACATCAGTTATTTTCTATTTTTCCTTACTTTATTATAGTTTTATTGATAAATTTAAAATTTGATCTGTTTGAAACTGCTTGATATCAAGTACTTAATTCTAAGATAGAAAATCAAGTCAAATAGTGAATTTATGAAAAGCTTGAATTTCAAGTCAAGTCAAGTAAGTCATAAAAACGTCAAGCTACTTGACTTGACAAAACCTACATGATCGGTTGCACCGATATTTCTTAAATTTTAAGTTTCCCTTAAATAAACAATATCACATCGGAATAAAATGTCAAATGAAGTATTCAACATTGCTGTCATAATTACAATCAGCATTTTTTTGTTTAAATGTCATTTAAAATTTATCAATTTAAGCTTTGTTGATGCTACTGGGCAAAAGAAAACTACTTAAAGTATTCTAATATTTACAAAAACTTAGGAAGATCGCTAATGATTTCGTTGATAATTAACACTGACGCTTTATCAAACTATTTCCTTAAAATTGACTTAATGCGCCATGACGGACGTTTGGAGTCACGTGATGTAACGGTTATAAAATATGTTTTTATTTATGAAAATATTTAATTCTAGGAACATTATTTATTAAAAATAAAAATATTAATATATCATTTGCATCATAAACTTCAAATAAACCAAAGTTTTAAATTTTTTTCTATTGGTGTTACTTATAGGATACAGATTACTGGAAAATTAGCTAATTTTATATGATAAGAAATAGGCTGATTATAAAATCTATATGAAACAGCAGACTGTGATCCATTGAATATATAATATAATTTGTTGTAAGTATGTCCGAGATCTGCTTCATTTAACAAATAACAAACTCAAAGTAGTCAAAACGTATTTTAAAGAACTTAATTCGTAGACATATCACAGAATAGTTACATACAGAAGCGACACTCCGTGTTGGTACCTTTTATGTTCCCCTATTCTGTTCTATGACCTTGAAGCATTGTGTAGACCTTTAAATTTGTGCTCTTCTCCTATCTCTCTCTAAGATGTGAGGAAACTTTCCGATTTTAAACAATGAGCCCTTTAAATTTGTGCACATTCTCCATCTCTCTCTAATTTTCGTTTCTCTGTCTTACTGTCGCTTCTGTTTAAACCTGTTCTGTGGACATATGTTAAAAATTTCAAAATTATAAACATGAATTGCAATACCTTTCTTATTGTATAAAATATAATATTAAAAATCATCATATTACAGATTTGAATTTAGTTTATTACAGAACCCCAATATTATTATTGAAACAAATAAAAGTTATAATGACAAATTCCGTAAGCAACAGAACTGGCAGTAAGCTTTAATTAAGTGAAGGTATTGGAGCAGCGACGAAATGATTTCGTAATCCCCCGAATCTTGTAATGCGGGGCTTGTAAGCTATGCCCCAGTTGGACACGTGTTTAGAATGGAAGTTCGACAGGCCTGTGAGTTATCCCGCGATATATTACATTATAACTGCGATATATGGGACAGAAACTTGGAAATCGGATTAAAAACTGCCGGTGCCACCACAACTCACCGTCACATGCGCGGTTTTTAAATAATTTGTTGCTGAAAATACCGCATCGATTCGCCATTTTTAACATGAGTAATTAATTTGAAATATGTAGCATTAAAAGATAATGAATTAAATTAACATACATGAATGTGGGTGAAGAGTGAATTATTCTAATTATCTCAGATAATTTTGTGAAATTGTTAGTGAAATGTTCCATTAAAAATGTGCATATGACGTCTCGCTCTACAATTTTTTTCATTTGTTTTACTTATTGTTTATTATAGATGAGCCTACGAGTCAGTAATTTGCTACTCATCTAGATTCCAGTATGCAATATACATCCTATATAACGTAGTGTTTCCAATAAGTGTAATATTGTACATAGTATCTTGTTGTCTCTCTTTTTATCACAAGTGACTAACCAATTAGCATGAAACAAATCGTTTGTTCCCGTTTATTTCAGCCTAACCTAACTGTTTTGGTAATGCTGTTCTGAATTTTATAGCGCGTTTTGGCTGAATTCATGCATTGTAATAAACAGAGACAATGGTTAGAAAATGTTTAATATGTAAAACATCACAAGTGACGGATTCACTACTTTCATTTTAAAGGTAAATTATAAAATATGTTATAGGATGTATTTATTCCCAGGGAAGGTTTCCGTAAATTTTTCTGACATGTCTATATGTCCATCAGTTGCCCGTAAGATAATGGAAATTTTGAGGGCAAAAATGTAACGTAGAACCAAAGAACATTTGTTCCACAAGGCTCCATATTAAGTCCAGGCCTTTGGAACAAATATTATGATGGAAGATTGTATATTCCCGACCACATGGCATTACAGATGATGTCGCTAACAATACTAAATTTATAAAGTTATTATAATGACAGACTTTTAAATTTAGCGCATTTTTTCGAGATTTTGTCAAAAGGTGATTGCAAATGAGATAACACTATACATAGATGTACACCTCAGACAAAGACAGCGCGCTATCAGAGACTATTTGTTTTGGCTTACTTTTTCGAGGTATCTGTCACCTGCGTAAATTAATGAAAACTATAGGTAAGGAATTGTTATTAAGCTTTTAAATATTGACTTGACAGATAAACCGTTAAATATTTGTTAACTTTTGTTTCATTTTCATACCTAATTTCTGAGGTTACAAGGTACGTTGTAACTATTAAACAAATCATAACCACCTCAGATGTCAATTAAATTCCAAGCTCGTAGAGCGAGGTTTTAAAGACATCTAAGGCCTGGTAAGATTCATAAAATCCGTGGTATGTTCAATAATTTACCGGTTTCAGAAAATCAAAGCTTTTTAATAATTTTATAAAATTCTCTGGTCAATAACCATTTTGTCCTCAAATCTGTATGAGATGATACCATGGTTACAGCTTCAACTGTCTCATCTTATTTTGACAAATTGACTTAATTACCAGCTTAGTTTTGTCTATGTAAACAAAGTCTTAATATCCTGACACTGGTCAAATTAATTTTGCTAATTGGTTCATATTCAGAATTTTATGTTTTACAACTGTTATATGAAACCATTTTATCTAAACTAATTAGAGAAGTAGGAAATTACGAAAATATGATTTTACATTCCCTATGTTTGAGTGTTCGAGTCAGCATGCTGACTAACAATTTATTAATTTATCTTCAAGTACGTTTCTTCTTAAATCAAGTTTTCGACAAAATAAGAATGGATTATTCAAAATCAGTTTACCGCTTTAAGAAACATAATTTCATAATTATAATTGATAATTGTAGCTATACTAGCACAGAATATATTATAAAATGTAATTGTACAAAGTTGACAAATTTTCTAGTTAGTAATTCTTTCGTAGTCTGTCGAATTCGCTTGGATAAATATTTTGCTACACAAATAATCCGTGAACCTTGGTTGGTTTTGGTTGCTAAACATTTGGCATGTGACCAGGATTTATTACCAAACACTAGAGACGTTGGAATATGCATTCCACATTTTATGCTCAGCATTCAATGAACCATTTCCCCGAACTGTTTGTGTTATTTTTATCGTATCCTGTACGTAGAAAGCTTCTCTTACGCATTCACACGGAATTTTTATGTTAACAAATGCTTTCGCTTAATAAAATTTCAAAAATTGGCTGTTAAAATATTTAAGGAGCTTCTGTAATATTTATGCTGCCCTTATGAAGGTGTAGTGATATTTTATGAGGAGAGAATGAATTTTAAATCAGGCTGCTTTTGCTTGTAACTTGGAAGAAACGTAAAGCGTACAGGCAAAGCAAACTAACTTTGTGGTTTATAGAATATCATTTTATTTATCACCCTACATCCTGTTATTTTAAAGTGTGATTGTGATCACATTTTTAATAAATATTATTTTATAAAATTCTCTTTTAAATAACGTTTTCATGATCAAGTCTGTATGCGTTGATATGACAGCTATATTATCCAATTGTCCCACATTATTTTGATAAATCTGTATGGTGATATTATTACCGTACTCACTTGTCAAAATTACATAGGTTACAAATATGACTTAGTTACACTGCTTACTTTTGTCTACGTAAACAAATACTTAATATCCTGAAACTAGTAAAAAAAAACTAATAAAAAAAATCGAATAGATATTGGTACAATTTTAGTCATAGTGTAAGAAATATTTGTGATATATTTGCTAATATTCGAGATCTGTAAGTAATGAGAGTGATTTAGAAAAAAATACTTTTTCAAGCCACCGTTCACAGAAGTTTAACTTACTTCCATAGCAACAAAAGTCGTAAGTTCCTGATAACTTCTGTTATTTGTTTACCATTGTCAACGGGAAGTTATAGAAATGACTGTCCTACTAGTAGGGTAATTATGAAAAACATAAAAATTTCATATAGGTTTGATCATCTAACAAGGGTTAAAATTAACTATAAAAAGTTGCAAATAAATAAATCTGAACTGTCAAGTGAACTATCACATTTTACAAATACTTTAACATTATTTAAAGTTAATAGCTTAGTTAATTCTCCTATTGTAACATGAACTTCGATTCCGCGGGCTCCACCTCAGTTCATACCTCCTCGAAAATTATAATGTACTTACATACCTCATAGCTTAAATAATTGTAAAATCGAAAATTTTCATTACTAATCGGAATTGTTTAATAAGGGGCGAAACACATAAGATTTGTGATTGTAACTTTTATATTTGTGAATTTAAACCGAGACTGCGATCTCAGTTTACTGTACGATTAAAGTCTTGCAAAAAAAAATAAATGAACCCTTTTTTTGTTTAAATTAAACATGTCTAATTTGTTGCTCTATATGACGTAATTCTTTTTATTAACATTTATGTTATATAATATCGTATCATACTAAAGAAAAGTTACAAAAATTGTGACGTGTCTATTCTGATGTAAAGTTATTCACGTATGGATGCCACATGCCATAAATATTGTGGTTTAGCACGTTTGAAAGTTGCTAAAGTGGACAGTCTGTGATTTAAAGCATTGTAAGGCTTTTGTGTGTCACTATATTTGCAGAAGATTATTCAGTTTGACAGTTTGGAAGTTAAAACATTGTATTTGACGTTTCACGAAGAGAAGAAACTTGATACGTCACAGGACAAGGGGGGGAAGTGTGGTAATTGAGCCGTGTTTTGAAGGATATCATTTTTAATAGCAATTTTTTTATTATTAAAAGTCAATTTGGGGAAAAATTAAAAATACGGGTCTAATATTTTTCATTATTCCATTGATTAAAACCAAAAATGAAAAATCGTGCAAGACCTCATTGTTACTTCGTTAAACGTTTAACGTGTACAATAGCGAACGGTAATTGAGATCACGAATCACAGCATCAAAAATATTGGATAGAAATCACGACCTGTGGTTTTTCAATAGCAGTGATTAAATCATAGTTTCGCGTAGATCTCTGAAACTGCTCTACTTATGTTTTCCAATTTTCTGCAATTATAGCTCTAGTTTGAGAAATATTTGTTACTTCACATTCTTGCTCTAATTGTTGTCGTACTTTTTTCTTTATTATTGTATTTATTTGTTCTTTAATGTACTCTAATTATTTAGTAGATTCTGGAAATTATTCTCTTAGAAATAGATATTACTTTTATTTTTTTCCGTTTTAAATTGAAATTACATTTATAGTAATTCTGCCGTTTAGTTATTCACACGTACATCCTCTGAAGTTATAATATAAATTAAACTAAATGTTTCAATGAAAATAAGTTTACAAAAACTTTACTGTTTATTATTTGTACATCCTGCGTATCTCTAAGGACTTTCTAGAATATCACTTTTAAGTTTATCAAATAAACAAGATGAAACATTATATATTGCTATGTTTTCTTGAAAAGTATACGAAAACATTTAAATTATAATTTCCTGTTTACTACCTTGATATCAAAATTGAAGTAATCAATGTCATACGTAGCTTTACGTATATGTATTTATAGATGTAACAGACAATTTTATTTTGTATTTGGTGCAGATGTACCTAGCTTCATAGCAAACATGCCAAACATTAATTGGCATGAAGATATCAAGATGTACGTAATGCTACAATTGTTTTATATGGAAGCAAATAACTACTCATACGAGTACATACTAATAATTTAATTCAATTAATTTTAAAATTCTAAGAATGTTTCCATAGGGTATAATCTAATTTAATGTTAGTACTCTTATGACGCGTTGATGATAAATTATTTGTAAACAAACATCTGTTTGCTGTATGCTGTATTTATTTCAGTTTATATTTATTTCAATTTTTATATATCAGGGATTATCACCATTGTAGAGAAGAGTTGTTGAACAATAAAATGGATTAATAATTGATTGAAAACGACATTTTGAAATGTATTTGAAAAACAGCTGTTTTGATCGCCATATTAATTCGAATTGAGCGGAGTATGAGATTCGGGGTTTGAACCCAGTGGCGGCTCGTGCTACATATTTGTGGGTGTGCTACATCAAACAAAAAAGGAAATAAAATATTAATCATAGGACTTATCTATTAATTTAAAAGGAGGAATTCCTGGGTTTCAGTCAGTAAAAAAGATTAATTCACATCGAGGTTTCGATCCTACTCGGTATCATCCTGTATATGATGATTAAAGAGCGGATTATGTGCACTAAAAAAGTGTCAAAATATGCATGCAATATGCATTAAAAAATCATCAAAATATGCATGATATATGCAAAAAAATTATAAATATGCACTTTACAATAAAAATATGCAAAAAAACTAATGTCATCAGGCTCGTTTTACGGACATCATTTTCTTATTTCTATTTTTACATGCAGTGTTTTATTTGGAACATTTCATGAAATGTATAAAGTCAATAAATATCACAGGTAATTATAACAAAAATGAAAAAATCTCGAATTCATATTCATATTGAAATTTACAAAAGCTCTTTTTTGAAACAAAAACCAAAAAAAGTCATCTTTAACGAGAAAGTTGCTATATGCTGCTCATATTTTTAATACATTTTTTTCGGCATTACTAATTGTTGTTATTGTTCCAAACATACAAATTTCAGCGACAGATATTATTTACTTACCTTACTTACAAAATAAGAATTACTTAAGTTCTAAGCAGTTCTAAAACACTGATAGAATCACTTTTTTTTGTTCTGACTAGAAATTAAATATGATTGTAATGGTTTCAATAAGTACATTTTCTATAAATGCTCACTTGTTAAAAGTACGATCAAAATTATATTTATTGTAATATACTGTTTTTAAAAAAGAACAAAATTTGTCAGAAATTAATTTTTGTTTTTGAAAAAAGTCTTAAAATATGCACTAATATGCAAAAAGAATCAAAATATGCAATAAAGTATCATTAAATGCAAAATATGCATTATTTTTTTTAATATTTGGCATTTTTGATGAAACGTGAACATATGAAAACAGTTTGTTGATATGCCTAATATAAACAACACATGCAATGCATAGAATCCGCTCTTTAATGATGATACTGGCCAGGGGCGGACCATGAACTTTGGGGGCCCTGGGCTTATACTGTTTGGGGACCCCACCTTAAGTTTTTTTTTAATAAAAAAATATTTAAGGCAACAGGCGTAGAACTATTTTTATTTTATATTCTAAATTAACATTAACAAAAAACAAAAAAAAAACACTTATTCTTATAAATAATAATAATTTAAATACGTATATGGGCAAATTCATAAAAATTATAAAACTAATCCTCAATTTTTGATTAGTGAATTCTATTTTATTCAGGTATTTAAAATTTAATATTCACTGTTATACAAAAAGATAGATACTAGGATTAGATTAAAAAGAAAGTGACAGAGAATGCTAATGTCTGTGGGATTATTTTGATTGTCCGAAGAAGGGGGCCCCTTGTATAACGGGGCCCTGGGCTGCAGCCCATAAAGCCCATGCCTAAATCCGCCCCTGATACTGGCTGATTCACAGTGGTACTTTATTTAAATATACACAAATATAGTAGTTTGTGACACGTTTTTTCAACAAAATTTCGAATTAGACAACAATATATGTATACATTATAAAGATCATAATTTGGAGAATTCTGAGTTAGTAAATTTAAACACAACACACGAATATTATTATAATTACATATTTTGTTTACAAAATACTTTTTATATAAATATTGAAAAATTGATTTGTATTAATTAAAGGTGTAGGATATTGCTTATACGAATTAAGTAAAAAAAATGTGTTTCAACTTGTGAAATTATCCACTAGATTATTAAAAAAATTGTATGTAAGGCACAGAATATTTTATGCTATAAAGTAGAGTAATATGAATTTTAAATCTAATCAAAAAGAAAGAAATAGAAAATTGTGCTTGCTTATTGATGAACTTGCGAAATACAGAAATTTTGTTTTATAAAAATGTTTACAAAATATAATTATATACCTATTTATTTCATCTAATTTGCTTTTATTATATTGATAAATTTATTATTTTAGTATTTTTACATTCTTAAAATTCTTTTAACATTCAACCAAAAATTTAAATTTGGAGCGTAAATCAGCCAACAAATTTAAAGGTCTACAATGCTTAAAGGTCATAGAACTGACTAGGGTACCATTAAAGGTACCGACACAGAGTGTCGCTTCAGTATATAACTATTCTGTGCTCTAAGTATGAACAAACACTAAAATTATTGATTATTGATGTCCACCGAGAGCATCACGTAGCGGAAATGGACAGTTAGTTTTTGGAAGACAAGCTTAAAGGCACGAAATGTACGTCCTTTACTATAAATCTGTCCATTTTGTAACATCTGGAATGTTCCAATACCGACAAATGTACAAAAATACATAGCCGCCAAGCGACCGTACTACAATACTATTGATAAATTTGTGTATAACATTAAATTGAACAAATGCTTTCAATTCTAAGACTTATCCCAAATTTACAAATATACATATATGGAAGAAAAGTTTTTGAAAAAATGTATTACAGTTTCCATAAGGGCGTTAAACACATTTGTTTACAATTGTTTATTTCAAAACAGTGTTTTTGAAACAACATTTTCAGTTTTGAAAACAGGACTGTTGCACAAACCATTGTTTAATAAACATTTCGCTTAAGGCAACTGTTTTATATCGAGTTACATACTAAATTGAGAATGGTTTAGAGCCAACATTTCAAGGATGTTTTTGCGTACAATGTACGGACTGTACCATTTAAGGAATTTGGGTGCTGTTGACAATGATGATTGAATTAAGACCGACGTGTGCCAATTATATTTTAAATCTTTACTTCATTCTTATATTTATAATTATTATATATTAACATTATTTAATGTTTTTTTTTAGTCCTGTATAAATAAATCCCTGTTATTTCCATTTTTTTTTTTTAATGATTATAGTAACCATATTTCAGGACATTGAAATATAACTCATAATTCACTCTTCTCCACCAAACACAGAACCAGAAATCAATCATTCAAATTTACTTAAAATCTGCCGTGCTGTGGATCACCTTTCCTACGGCCGTCTGACAGCTGACGGTATAGTCATTTGTCATTGTGAATTTTTATGTTGTCATTTTCTAAAATAATTATGCCTTTTTTCCGAATTTGCAGGAATGGAAAAAGTATAGTTTTTATTAGTGATGGGCATAATCGGATTATTTGAATAATCGAATTGTACCGATTCGATTATTTCAATAATCGCATGATAATTCGAATTATTTTTCACTCGGTCTTCTCGAAACCGCTCGAGGTCAAGTTAATCGTTGCCGAGTTAATAATCGGATGATAATTCGAATTATTTTTCACTCGGTCTTCCCGAAACCACTCGAGCTCAAGGTAATCGTTGCCGAGTTAATAATCGGATGATAATTCGAATGATTTTTCATTCGTCAAATGAATGAACAAGAGATAACTTCCACGGTCAAGTCAGGGAAGGATTATGTCAGTCTTGCCATTATTTTTTTATTTTAGCTAAAATTAATTTAAAATGACGTTCTAAAAAAATTATGTTGTCTGGAAATATTTTAATTATCCCTGCACTAACCGATTGTTTTTAATTCGAATTATCGAATTTTATAATCGAATTATGCAGGTTATTTCAATAATCGGATGACAGGTTATTTTTAATTCGAATTATCGCATCACTAGTTTTTATGCGGGATCATGATAGTCATTATTCGCGAAGTTTGTAAAGTATCTGAGTTAATTATTAGAAGCTGTGGCACAGTTAATAATGCGTTCCACTGGCTATATTGTAGATTAGAGAGGCTCAACCTTCAATATATTACAAAAATTTAAAATAGTACATTATACGCCAAGGGAGGAAAACTCGATTTTGCTCTCGCATTCCGAGGATATTTTGCTCCCTATATACGAGTATACTTTGAAAGCAGGGGGGATTAAAACCGCATTTTTCTCCCACTAGACAGCCACTTTTTGGCTCGTTAGTCATGTATTTTTTGCGGCAATTACCAGCTACTGATAATTGTCAGTAAACTTTGAATCTGTTTGGTTCAATTCACCAGTATATTATAATTTAATTGGATGACAATTTATGAGTGGAATATTCCAATGTATTTGCCATGCACGATTGATATTTTAGTAGAATATTTCTCGATAAAAATTTCATATTAAATATTTATAATATATTTTTCCAAGTATGTAATATTTTTTTTAACTGTAATATAAATATCATTTTTGACTTTATGATACTTGTTAGTTTAATATATCCGTTTATATGCATATCACTGATATTTGTTATTAAAAAAGACGGTAACTTAAATAGTTAAAAAAATTCTAGGGTAATATTCAATAGTTATACCTAGCATTAGTGCATGGGAAAGAATATTTTTTTGAATGTCCGAACGTGCATGAGAAAAATATTCTGAAATATTTGCCATGGACGCGTGATATATTAGTAGAATATTTCTCGAGAAGAATTACATATTAAATACATACTAATATAAAGTAGTGTAATAAATATTTAATATTTATTTTCAACTGTCATATAATAGTTCTTTATGCAACTATTGCGTAAAATAAGTATTTTTTAGTCGAGACGTCTCATGAGGAAATTATAGCACCAGAAAAAAAAGCTGTATGTTACATACATGTGACACATGGAGCTATACTACTACAACCGAATTATTAATAAATATTAATTTCAAAAGTAAATAAAACCATTGATAATGTGCCACCAGTGCGTGAAAAGTGTTTACGTTGCCTACCAATTAGTGCGTAAGAAGTACTTTTCAAACACTAGTGCGTCAAAAGGGATTCTTTACAAACTCTAAGAGGGCAAAACTTCATTTTCAGACGACCACATAAGAAAGTAGCCATATTTACACTGTAATTAACACCAGAAAATGTAACATAGCACACGGCGTGTGTTATAATAACACACTAGTGTGTTATATAACCGGATATGACGATTAGTGGTTAATAGATGGAACTTTGATAATGGAATGTAACAAAATTAATGAAAATTTGCGTAAAATTAAGATTTTAAAATTGGTAGTGAACTAATAATAAAAATAAAGAGTCAAAATGTACTGATAGTTTTATTAATTGTTCAAATAATACGTACTAGACTTCCAAATCAGTTTCCGGTTATACTTAACCTCAAACCCAAACGTCAATGCTTTCGTGAGTTGTGTTTGGCATTGACACTTTTGTATAAACCTTGTTTTTATTATAATATTTTGTGGTCGTCTGAAAAATAGTGTACATAACTCGCTTGAACGTGCATAGCAACGCTCTTGTATTAAATCACTCGGCGCTACACGCCTCGTTCTTCAATCTCTACACACGCTTGCTATTTACCACTTTCCACGCTTGTTATGTAAATAACTATTTTGACATTAAAATAATTGATAAAGTTTGAAATTTAAAAATTAAAAATTCTGTAAACTGAAATATTAAAATTATTCAGCTGGGTGTCTGTGCAAATGTGGTGTTCTACTTTCGCAATAAATACTGGAATAATCAAGTATGCTACTTTATTTTTGTAGTAATTATCAAACCTAAAATTCTCTCTCAATTATAAGTTGTGAGTTGTGTGCCGCGAGCGTGGTGCTCTAGTTTCGCGTCGGATCTGGGTGTGTGATACAATGAACTGTCCCTAGTTTCTTGGTGCTCTAGTGACCTTGACGGCGACGCTGGGCTATTTCTGGCGGCGTCGGCGTCACCGACGCCCGGCCTGGCCAAGCATCCGTTCTCTAACACCGATTGTCTTCACTAACAGATAACATTCTACAGATATATTCTACTTTCGTAGCTTCTTTAATTAATACAAATGTTTCGCTCAATATATTATTTTTCTCTATCTATTAATCTCAGTGACATGATGTGTTTAAGAGGTACCTTAGGTAGCTGTTAAGATTTTTGTGAATGTTAGTAGAATAGTAATGTGACTTTAGAAATTTAATATCGTATTACTTTCATAGATTTTAGAAATTTTATTTATCACTTTTTGAAAAATTATACATTCGTTCTGAACAGTTTACGATAATTAATGAATACATGTAATTATGAAAAGGACAAATGAAAAAAATGTTTAATAAACTTGTCAAGCAATATGGTATAAAATTATTCTGCCGTGTTTCTGTAATATGTTTTGTAGTGATGGCGTGGAAATTCTCCTATGATACTGAATCCGGCCAGTTAATAAAAAATTAGATCCGACCGAATAATACGACAAATACGGCCGAATCTTAATTATATAAGATTTTTAATAGGATATAATTAATAATATTAGCTTGACCTTCTGATTTATTTATTTCTTCAAAATTATAAAATAATTATAAATATAAAATTTGACAAATAATGTGAGCTATTGCAAAATGTTTCTGGGAGTGTGATATACAATATTTTTAGCGCCGATGACACTTTTAATTTATTAAAGAAACATTATGACTATCTAAAATTTTATACACACGTTTATATGTCAGAAACATGTTTGGTTTGGATATATAAACAATTTACTTGTTTAATTCAAAAAATTAGTGACATTTGTTCTAACCTATAAAAAATGAAACGAATGTTAATTGATACTTTTCAACAATTAACGTAATCATAATCATACAAGACGAGTATAATATGAAAAATAAAGACGTGCTTTTGAATCTATTATAATCTTATCTGATGTAGAATTTAATTTTAAACAACTTTGTATTCTTATAGCTTTGTTCTAAATTTATCAGGAGAGAGAGTATCCGCAAATTTTTGTTATCCCATGTTAAAGTCATGTTCCATATTTCGTTGCTCATACTGTATAAACAATTCATTTGTTTTATTGAACAAAGTAGTGATATTTGTTCTAACCTAAAAATAGAACAAATGTGAATTGATGTTTTTCAACAATTAACGTAATCGTAATTGTACAACACGAGTATAATATGAATACTAAATCAAAGATAGTTATTTTAATTAACCTTGTTACGTTTCCAATAAAATTAAATTAAAAATTTTAACAGAATGTAATGCTAAAATAATTACGTTGGCAGCTCTACATTTTTCCGGCTTAGGCCTGCAAACAGAGAGTTTCTGGACGATTGTGAGTTCTGTAATATATGTCATAATGAAACGGAGGCGCGAAAAATATTTTTCTATTCGAACAATTTAAAGAAATCAGTCTTATTACTTAATTTACACACCTTGTATATGTTTTATTTTAATATGAAAATAATGAAAAAAATATTTACATACAGATAGATATTTTATTAAATAAATGAAAAAAAAATTTCCCGTACATAAAAACTGAAATTTTGATTTTTTTAATTATCACTCAAATATTCCAAACGGAGTAAATATTTATAGTTACCTGTAATTGCACGCAGTTGGCGTGAGATTTTAATAATGCGGAGCGAGTCTGGGAATCATCAGCTGATAATCTTCCTAGGGTTAAATATATCGTTTATTTACGAATCACGTTCTACCGCCGTGACTAACACTATTGGATATTTCGAATATTTGTCTAAGCTGATGGACTATTTATTTATTATTGCTGCCTTGATGGAATTATAGCACAGCACATACAAATAAAACGTTATTTATGCAGTACCGTAGCACATGAATTAGAATCTTCATTGAAATTTCTATAAATATGTATTTACTTCTATTTATTTTACGGCGAAATATTTTATTGCTAAGCGTACATATTTATTTGTTTTTATTTGCTTTCATTTATTAATACGTATCAACAGGAGTTTGTCTTATATTTATCCTTTTTATGATCTATTTATTTATTCAATGTGTCCCAATTTCTCCAATTCTTGATCTATTTATATTAGCTGACCTAGTTTCCAGTAGTTACCCTACTTCTTCCTCAGAATATACTCTTAATATAATAGGTAATTGATCTAGTAATTTGCTTTATATTTCCTTTCAATTAATATAAAGTACTTTCTTATATGTTGCCTTATATTTTTTCTAAAATAAATGTCTTGTCTGCCACATATTTCTCTACTTATTTTCTATAAAATATGCTCTAATTTCTTTGTTATTTGCTCTAGTAACTTGCTCCTGTAATCTAGTTCTTGATCTATTTATATCTCTACATTCCTATTATAATGTTTGTTCTACTTTTTAAAATAATTATTGTTCTAAGAATTACCTCAGATTTTGGTCAAATTTATGTAGTTCCTGAATGATTCATTGTCGCACTATTTAATTTTATTATATTATTTATTTTTCTGAAAATAATCTCTAATTTGTCAGATATTTACATTATTTATTTATCCCTAAATTTTCTCTATTTAAACCTGTGTAACAAAATATTAGGGTTTGTAGTACTAAATGCATTGATTACAAATCAGAAAGGTGAGCATAGTTACAAAATGAGCAGATAGTTGGGACATTACCTTTATAATTTCCCTCTATTGTAAATATGGCGTGATCCAAGAAGCAACGCAATTTTGACGTCAAAACTTAAGTTTCGAAATATTACAGTATCGCAGCGGTGTAGCGTGCATTTCGTACTCGCTATCAAATTTCCCCTCAGGATTTTGTTACCAACTAAAAATCTGTTTTGTTGGGGGTTGACAACTTCAAAGAAACAGAAAGTGTGTCTATGAAAAGAAATGGGTGATTACGGATTTCTTAAACACCGAAGAATTGGTCCTCACTTTTTATGAAGGAAATCGCGGATCATCGTGAATTCTGTTTGGTACGTCACCATGATCCAAAAGTTTTTGCGTCAGCTCTTGAGGAAATGTTTGGTTTCAACATGATTAAACCAAAGCCCACAGCTCGAAATTTAATGTTTAAAATTTTGAGGTAGAAGTTCTCCGGCTAACTGACCTTTGTAAGAGGTGACATTTTGCGGTCCTGCATTCGCTGAATTAAAGGCTCTGTAACTATTTCTTGTGGGGGTTTCTAAAGATTGAAGTGTTTAAGCATCGTCTCAGAACCCTACAAACCCTGGAGGATGCAATCCGCTTGGAAATAGCCCTCATATGAAAAGATATGTTTCTTAGAGCTATGCAAAATCTTAGAATCCTGCAGCAGTATATTGACAATAATGTCCACCATTTGCAAGAAATTATTTTTAAAAGTAGGTGATTTAGAACTTTCGGTTCTGTAGTGGAAGAAACTAAAATTAAAAGTTTTATATGTCTATTACTTTTTTGAAATTTACCTACAAAACTGAGGAGGTTGTTTTGCCCTACCTGTAATATTGTTCTGTTGTACAAATTTTATTTTATATAAAAGGAAAGTTGTTTTTGGAGTTGCAGTCATTTAATAAAATCCACTGATACACCAACGTTTCGAATGTAATTCAGCCTTCATCAGTGTGCTGATAAAATACAAACATACATACATTTGACTCAGGTAACAGACTTACATAAATGATTTTAAAATGTCGAGTATAACATGTAAATTGTTTTATAGAAATCTTTAGTCAAACGTAGATAAGACATATACACATACATGGTATTTAACAGTTTTCAACCAACTAAATTATACAAGAAGTTTCTAGTTGAGTAACAGTCTAAAAATGTACAACTACTATAAAACTAATTAAATATCACAGATTTAAATATCACTAAAATATACCTACATAGGGAATAATAGTATATTATTTAACAAGCATAATATGTAGGCTATATTACATTAATATAGCCATATTATGCGAGTCAAATACTATACTTTATCTACAACTATCAGGCATATAAAAAATCTGATATTATTTGATAAATATTCAGTCAGGCGCGAGTAGTTCATATATAGCTTAACAGATGGCGCCACAGTAGCACTTAAATGTCAAAATAACTTTTCAAATTGTATTTATTATACTTTTATAATCATTTATACTGATATTTATAATAAAAAATATATTATTAATAAATTAACAGTTTATTAAAATGTTATGTGTTAAATTATATGCTCTATTTATTACAGAAAAGTGTAACGTGTAATATAACATTTCATATTACACTTGTGTAATATGAGTAGTATATTATATATAGTATCACACGTATAATGTATCCATATTTCAATAGTTGTAGATAAACTTTATTTCTTCAATTGTCCATAATGTTTTCTCAAAATCCCAGATTGTTTATCCCTCTGTATAAATACCATTTCAAGAGTGAGACGTTTACTCAAGTTCTTCTCCGTCGTTAGTATCCTATTGTCTTCAAAATCGAAAGAATGTACTTACTTTTGACAATTTTTATTTTTTATATCATTCAATATTTTAAATCATCATTTTGTTCACATATCACTATTTCGTCTGCGTTTGAAAGTAGGTGACCCTTGGTCTATTTATTCCAGCGACTCTTAGTGAAAACAGTTAAGTATGGTTAATATCTGATCCACTCAGCTCCAACTCGCATTTTGCTGTGGACTACATCCGTGTTTACTCTGCATTATATTTAGCCGCTGGTAATTTTAAACACTCTCGCTGTACGATAATTTAATCACTCGGCTGGATCAATGAAATGCTTCGCCGGATATTTTTCCTTCGAACCTACGCCTGACAGCACGGCCTCCCCAGCCTCAACATCCAATAACCAAATATTTTCATCGTGTTTATACAAATTTTATCGAAAACAAAACGAATTAATGGATTTTTGATACGGGTTTATTTAAAAGGTTTATCATTTTTAATTTCTCAAATATTTACATTGATAACAAAATTGTGAACGTTGTCAAAATAAATGTATGATGTGCACATAAATTTAAATAACCGAATTTTAATAATTTTTATTGTAATTTAAAAGGTTCGATCAACAAATATGGAGTGTTCACGGTTTTGTTATAAAAACAGGTTTTATAATAAAAGAGTTATTATTTTATAAGAGTTTTTGAGATATACCTACATCAAGTGCAACAACAATTTTAAGTATCATTACTGTCAGCTATTGATATTTTTTTAGTCAAAATTAATTTAAAATGATAGCTGTTTACATATGAATATAGCAAATATAAGTCAAAATTATTACTACCATGAGAGTGGACAATTAAATTTGGCTATTAGTTATCAGCCAGATAATTTCATATCGATAAACGCGTGTTCATTACCATGGACTTTACCAGCTAGATAAATTTAATCTGTTTAGTAGTTAACAGGAACTTTGACAGACGATTGAAAATCCGGCCCTTAGACCTGTAGTTCCGTAGGGCATTGTTCCCATGACCATAAATTGACAGCTGTCATTTTGCTTATAGGTCTAGAGCAATAAAACATCAGGCGCAAAAAATTAATCAAGGGACTTTTACAGAAGAGCCGTTGCAAAATTATCTAGAGTTCGGAAATTCTCCAAGTAATGTTCATTTAATTTATCAATAGAGGGAAGAGAAGCCTATTAATCTATTATTACTAAAACTTAGCAAGCTTTTTTTTGCTTTAATTTTGAAATGTTCTAAACAATATAAAATTAGCAGAACTTTTGACAATCTGAAATTTATGTTGGGCAAATAATTCAGTAGAAATGTCTTTCTGTAGATCTATAGATTGAAAAGGAAATTGGTAGATCTACCGAAAAATCGTTATAGGTGGCAACACGGATTATATGGCGACTTAGTTAGTTTTCCAATCATACGTTTATGTTAATTTATTTTTGCATCCTTGGTCTTTAGAAATGCCCCCACCGGAGCAAATTATGTGAAAGAATCAGTGGTTATTAGTCGGACAGTTTTTATTTACCAAAAACTGGGTGTATAATTATTTCAAAAATTCTTCTCCTCTTATTGTCTCATTGAAAATACCACTGTTTACCACTGACTATTTTTATTAAATCTGAATAACGCCCACTTAAAATTCTACAATTCTGTAAGAATAAACCAATCCTATCCTGACACTCAATATCTCTCAAATCCATTTCAGTGAAATATGAAAAACCCCAATTTGGCGAGTTGTAAGTTGAAAATATCAATCCCATGTCATGCATTTAGCATTGTCGCGACTGTCGAGTCTAATCCAGTGCTTGCAGGGACAGTTTTTATTTACCAAAAACTGGGTGTAATTATTATAAAAATTTGTACATTTCTGCTCCCCTTATAGAAAATACCACAGTTTACCACTGATAATTTTTACAAAATCTGAATTACTCCCACTTAAACTTCTACAATTCAGCAGGAATAGACCAATCCTGCAACCCTGTCCTGACACCAAATATCTCTCAAGTCCATTTGAGTGAAATATGAAAAACCCCAATTTGGCGAGTTGTAAGTTGAAATATCAATCCCATGTCATGCATTTAGCATTGTCGCGACTGTCGGGTGTAATCCAGTGCTTGCAGGATTACGTTCCTGCGGCCATCACTCTTCCTGCAGCCTGCTGCCTGCAGGAGGCGCGAGATTAGGGATGTCATCACGTAGGAGCCTAATTCCTCACACTCCACTCGGGAATTAGGGGCTGGGACACTTGGGTTGTTTGGTTTTATAGTTAGGATGATCATGACGTGTATTTTGGGAGATGCAAATAAATGGATGGCTGAGCGAGCTAGCGCACATCTCTAGCTCGCTGCGACGTCATACGAACTTGAGATCCTCAGTTCAAGTACCAGCGACCGACAACGTGTGATTTGTCGTAAAATAAAAAAACACAGCTACTTGTGTATCACACTCGGATACTATAGACTTGCAATCTATACATCTTAAATAGAAGTAGCGCTGGCATGAAACAGCCGACAGTACGGTAGTTAGAACTGCGGTTCGGTGAGTTCGGTTGCCCTACGCTCCGCTTGGGAGATATAGGGACACATTATTATTATTAAATAAATAAAGGTTTGTTCCAACTCGAATTGAGTGGAGTGTGAAATCTAGGATTTAATGAATCTTTGCTTTATGACAACCAGATCCCTTATAAAACTACCATACTGTGAGTGTTTTTTTTTAACGTGAAACATGGGATTTATCATTTCCATGGTACCATGGTACGACTTGATATTTGATTGAAAGCAATGTATATTTGCTTGTCTTATTTAAAATAAAGCATATGTACAAACATTTGTGTTTGTCTGTGACATAGGGAACGAATTATGTCTTGAAAAAAATGTACCTTCTTTTGTTTAAATTGAACCTACAATGTCTAGTTTATTGCTCTATATGATGTATTTATTTTTTTATTTACGTTTTATGATCTATAATATCCTTTTAAAGTATCATACTATCCTCACACTTCGACTCAGGAATTAGGAAAAGGCTGGGGCACTTGGGTTGTTTGGTTTTATAGTTAGCATGATCATGACGTGTATTTTAAGAGATGCAAATAAATAAAGGTTTGTTCCAATTCGAATTGAGTGGAGTGTGAAATCTAGGATTCAACCAATCTTTGCTTTACGATAACTAGTTCCCTTATAAAACTACCATACTGTGAATATTTTTTAACGTGAAACATGGGATTTATCATTTCCATGGTACGATGATACGATTTGATATTTGATTGAAAGCAATGTATATTTGCTTGTCTCATTTAAAATAAAGCATATGTACAAACATTTGTGTTTGTCTGTGACATAGGGAACGAATAATGTCTTGCAAAAAAATGAACCTTTTTTGTTTAAATCGAACCTGCAATGTCTAATTTGTTGCTCTATATGTTGTATTTCTTCTTTATTTACGTTTTGTGTTATATAATATCGTTTTAAAGTATCATTCTAAAAGAAAGTCGAAAAATTGAGATGTCCGTAAGTTCTGGTGTGAAGTTATCCATGTGTAGATGCCAGATCCCAAATATTGTGGTTTGGCGCGTTTGAAAGTTGGTAAAGTGGACAGTCGGTGATTTAAAGCATTGTAAGGCTTTTTTGTGCCACTATATTTGCAGAAGATTATTAAATTTGTCAGTTTGGAAGTTAAAACATTATATTTGACGTTTGAAGCGAAGTGGAATTGGTTAATAACCTTGATATGTCACTGGAAAAGGGGGGAAGTGGGGAAATTCTGCCGTGTTTTGAAGGATATCATTTTTAATAGGAGTTTTTTCATTATTAAAATTAAATTTGAGGATTAATAAAAAATAGAGACCTAATATTTTTCATTATTCTATTGATTAAAGCTAAAAATGAAAAATCGTGCAAAACCTCATTTAACATTTGTTTTTTCTATAACCTATATGAAATGATGACATTTCATACCTCCTGTCAGTTGCAGAAACATCACATTTTATCTCAAGGGACAGAAGTATTAGTATTTCTATCCCTTGAGATAGAAATACTTTGTCACCAAGACAACAAGTTGACAAATGCGATAAAATTAGAACAAGTAACAACCTACTATTGTAAAATTAATTTGAAAAACATGTTTCGCTTTTCATATTGAACTTAATTTTTTAAATATTTCACAGTGGTTATAGAAAAAAATATTGTATTATATACGGGGAAAATACAGATTTTAGCGCTCTGTGTGATTGTAACCCTCCGCTGCGCGTCAGGATACAAATGTCACACCATGCGCTAAAATCTGTTACTTTTACCCCTTATATAATAAATATCTATTTCTGGTTTATAACATCATTTCTGACAGGCCTACACCAAGTGTAACAATTTTAAGAATCATTAATAACTTTAGAGAAATAGTAGAATATTAGAATGGTCTGATATATCACTCGATCTTAAATATCCAGATTCCTTTTGTTGGTAACCTTTCAAATCAAAATTGTGTATGGGGCAAATCATTAAAATTTAGTTTAATTAAAAGTTCAAATACTAAACATTTCTCAAAACATATCAAAATAATAGTAGAATTACATAAAGTACATGTACCTATTTAAGAATGTTGACATTGAAAAATATAAATATTTGTCAGCAATTATTTATTATTTCTCGTTAAATAGAAACAACGTATCTTGTGACGTACATTAACCTAATAATACCAAATACCACAAATTCTTGTTGCTATTTTCCTCACACCAGATATTCCGTCTCTGTCCACCTTAGTCCGCCTCTCTTGCATTTAATCGACGTCATCATCCCCTCCCAATAATTTTATTATTTATTTACTTCAAAACTACACATAAATAATAAATTTAAAAAAATACGGGTATATTATTTTTAGCAAGCTATCATACGAAGTGTGTAAATTAAGTAATACGACTGATTTAAAAAAAAATGTTCAAATAGAATTACAATTCAATATTGTTTCCCTAAAAATAACTCCTTGGGAAACTGGAGACGGTACTTCTTATCCTAAGGGCAGTGCTGGAACTCGGATACTGGAATCACCTTCTACTGGTCGGTTAAAATATTTTGTAGTGTCTCAAAATGAGTTACTTTGAGGTGATTTTTCAATCTCGGGAAGAGGAAAAAGTCGCAAGAACTGAAGTTAGATGAATAAGAAGGAATGTAGAATGTCAATTTTTTTAAAACCATTTTTCTCACCCTGATTAAATTAGACAAAATCTGGTGGTGTGGGTCAAATTCAACTCTTCTCCGATCATTTACTACTGTCAACCGATTTGATCGCACAAGATTTCGGATTCTGTTGACATTTTCATCAGTTCGTAAAAAAGAAGGCCTTCCGCTACATGTTTCATTTTCAATAAACTCTTTTCCTTCTGAAAATGCCTAAAACCACCCAAGTACCTGACCTTTTGAAATAATAGGTCTGCTTAAGTTTTGTAAAAGTTTCCGTTGCGCTGTACCCAAGTCTGAACCAAAACCTGATAGCACACCATTGCTTGAAATTTATGTTACTTTTTAGAACGCACTATAAAAAACTGTTACACAAAAAAAAAGCTGCGGACAACAAAATATCTCTAGCGAGTTCAAACTCGTACTGAAGTCTTAACATATTCACCTGCCTTCTCTTTAAGTCTCGCGTCCTAAGTTTTACCAGATCGAACGCTGCCAGTCTTATTACTTAATTTACACACCTCGTTTACTTATATAAAATTTAAAATTTGGTACTTACCTCATTATAATCTAAGGAACCATTAAAATAACGAAAATAACGAAAATACCTAGTACGCTACACAAACAACAGCTTCCACAAGGTATCTAAAGCTTACAGAAGATTAAACTAGGACACAATTTCGTCGGTGACTAATAGGAGACCTTAGAGATCGATCCGTATATTTCAAGTCTAATCACGCTAATCATTCACCACTGCCCATCTTAAAAAACAACATTTAACTTGTCGTAAGTTGATTGTTGAGAAACCACTTAGCCATCAAGTCTAAATTGCTCTTGTTAATATTTATAATGAACAAGTCCAAACTTGCGGAGCAACAACAATCGATCTTGTCTTCATGCAATTACTTGCTAATTAAACACCGGAATGATTTGAATTTTTAAACCAATTCACAAGATAATAGTCTCTTTATATTCCGTCGAGGTATTTACATGCTTAAAAATATTTATGCCGTGAAGCGAATTTGATGTAACATCTAAGTGATACTTTATATGTAAATGAACGAACATGTAGCTACAGGCAATAGGCTTTCAGATAGTTCAGCTTCAGGAAATTGGCTGGGATGTCGTTAAAATTATAATGTATGATGATAAATCATTATTGTAATTCAGCAAGTTACTGCTTGTTCAAATGATCATTAGTCCTTTTGCTTTGACGATGAATTCGTCTGTTTCAATGATAAGTACTTTCATTTGATTAGTGAAATATAATAGTTATTTGTCAAACCCCAAACCAAAGAGGAAACTGTATCTTTTTACCAGTCGAGCGTGATTTTTGATTGGAAATAGTTATTTGGCAAACTAGAGAGAAAAACGTATCTTTTTACCACTCGAGTTCGAGTGAAAGTGGAAAAAGTGTATTCCTTTCGTATTAGACACAACTTTTTCACATGTTTAAAAAATTGATTTATTTAGAAGAAAAGACGCAGCAACGTGATAAGCTAGGAAATTAGGTTATGTAAACTTTGACTTTTAGCAGTGCAATTGTTACAGTATTGCCAATATGCCAATTTAAATTCAAGTTGTCAAATTGTGAAATAATGTGAAAAAAGAAAAGAACAAGACATAATTGCCATATTTTTTGTAAAAGAATTTCATTATTAAATAACAATTTTTAATATAATAATGAATTTTTCCAATATTTCATTTTATAATAATATCCATGTTATACTGTTGATAACACTGTACATTTTCTTCTTTAGGCAGGGAAAATTAATTTTCTCACTATGAGAAGTCTCTATTACTATATAATACAATCTTCAAAAATGAATATCGTAGAATTTTCCTATGGTCTACATTATTAAAGATCTGCAGTGGTATTCTACAGTCACTGTTAAAGTTGCTTAGAGACGATCTCTAGCTAGAGGTGACTATTAGTTTTTATAAGTGATGTTATTCTAGTATTACATAACAATGTTAGCGCTAACAGCGGTAAAATTTGACTGTAGAATACGTTTTTCTTAGAGATCACCTCTAAATTCAGTTAGAGACGATCTCTAAACTTAACAGTGACAGTAGAATACCACTGATAGTGTTTTAATAGTTATTTAAGCTACAATCAATGTAAGTACATTATAACCTTCAAGAATGTGTGAACTGAGGAGGAATTTGCGGATTTTAATTATAATTTTTATTATCAAAAATTAACACGGGTCGATTATGTATGCAAGATCTAGTATCCAAACGTTCGGGTCAAAAATATCATAAGGAAAATATTCCATATTGTTATAATAACTCGCATTTAAAACAATGATTATTTATTTTGAAACCAATACATAATAAAACTTAATATTGTTACAATACAAAGAAAATAAATGAATGTAAGTAATTCTTTGTTTGAAAATAATTTTTCCTCTAGAGACTAATTAAAAATGTCAATACAACAAAAATGTAAAACAAAAACTACTTTTACAAAAACTTATTCCTGTCAGAAACAAAAGCTTTGAAAAAATGAAACAAAACATTCGACAGATACTTCAAAGTTCACGTATTAACGTTCCTTCACAAAGCATGGGTAAATAAGTTAAAAACCTCATTTAAAGAGAGGATCGTAGTGACCTAAACAGTTGCTACTAACAACGAGAAAGGAGCACGTTGCCATGGTTACTTCCAGACGAGATGCGCTGAATTTGATTCCAGATTTATTCCTTTTTCCTTACATAGCCTGATGTTGCAGGAAATGTTTTAATTATTATGTCTCTTTACTTTATTCAAATGAAGATACAAAAGTTATTAATTCTATTATATTATTGTTATTAACCACATCTTAATCTCGCGTACAGAAAATTAAATATTAGTTTTTAAAATATCCTAAAAAACAAAAGGGGAAATATATAATATATAATTGTCAAGTAAATTGTCACATTTTGCATACACTTTAATATTATTTGAAGTTAATATCTGCTGGGGGTGCTAATAATATAATAAGCGACTCGGAATTTTTTTACGGTAAAATAAACTTCAGTTCTGCAAGTTCCACCTCTGTATCTCAATTCATTCCTTCTCGAAGGTAATAATGTACTTATATTTATAGAAACCTAAATAACTATTAATAAAACATTGGTTTAAATTTGCTTTATTCACTTTTATTTAAAAAAAAATTTGATGACCGTTTCTTCCTTTTAGAGATCATTGTCTGTTGTTATCTGAAAAGAAAGATAAACCAAGATTAAATTTATATCGTTATATAACTCTTTTATATGTCTGGTACATGATAGAAAAGAATACTTTAGATTTCATTGTCCAGGAAATTTATTTGAAGGAATTGTTTTCTATTCTGTATTCCAAACATCTTTCAGTGACAAATTTCAAGAATAATTCAATTTAAAAATTACAGTACATAATATCCTCAGCGTATCTGGAATCCAATCGGCTCAAGTAAAGTAAAATTTATTAAGGGGAATCCGTACAGTATTGAAGTCGTATATTTTATTTAATGTTCTCTTCAGGCTCATATTTTATGCTGTCTGTCGCTGAACGAGTGAAAAATTGTGATTTTTCATTAAAGGAGCGGCTGCTCTTCAGATTAACTCTAATAAGGGATATTAAATTTTCAGGAAAAAAATTCACTGATTGCAAAGTTGGATGTCCTTGCTTTGATCAATAGCTGTGAAAAATTAAGAAGAAAGTAGACTTTATTAAGAAATGCTTTTTATTTTTATCATATTTATTGTAGTATAAAATTTGTAGATATTTTAAAAAATCGTTAGTGTTTCGTTGATATGTAAATAATAAAGGTGCCGGAACTCTATAATTGTTGATATTGTTTTACCCAATCAAAAATTGAGTATTATTTTATGTAAAAACCGAAAATGAGAATGAGAACATTGTTCAACAGAATATTGTTGTAAAATTTAAATCCCCTGTTAATTTTAGCGGCCTGATATCAGGAACGAGTTCTATTCCAAAAATAAAGTACCGGAACAATGTTCTGGCTCTATGTCACCACTGTCACATGTATTCCGGTAAAATTCTATATTTTTACTTCAAAATATTGCTTATTGCGACAAAATTTGTTACGACATTGGTTATAGCATTATTTTATTTGGTATACTATATCTGTAATACAAATTTAATATAAATATAATTTAAAAATAATAATAATAAGTAATCATCTACAAACATTGCTAATTTTACCCAACTAGTAAAGTTTTCTTTAGAACTAAATAAAATAGTTAGGGCCGCTTTTTCTATCCCTTGTTAAAATGAAAATGCGGGTTACCTAATTATTGGTTAATATAGGGAGGGGCACAGTAACCTCCGTAATACTTTCAATAGGTAATTGTGAAGGGAGGGTATGTCGTAGAAGGGTGAGGATAGTTGCAAGAAGAACAGATAGTCAGGAAGTTTTGTTTATAATTCACAATCGTAGATATGGCGTAGTTAAAAAAGCAGCGCACTTTTGCCATCGAAACTTTGAAAAACTACTGAATCGCAGCGGGTACAGCGTGCGTTTCGTACTCGCTACCAAATCCCCCCTCGGGGTTTAGTTGCCGACCAAAAATCTGTTCTGTTCAGGGTTGACAACTTCAAAGAAACAGAAAGTGTGTCTATGAAAAGAAATGGGCGACAACAGACCCCTAGAACACCGAAGAATTTGTCCTTGTTTTCTTATGAAAGAAATCGCGAGTTACCGTGAATTCTGTTGGGGATGTCACCATAATCCAATAGTTTTTGAACCAGCTCTTGAATAATTTAATGCAGGAAATGTCTTGTCTTAAGAGGATTGAACCACAGCCCACACAGCTCGAAATTTAATGACTATTTTGAGGGAGATGTTCTCCGACCAACTAATCTCTATAAGAGGCAACAATTCGTGGCCATACGCTCACCCTGTTCCTATTTTTTGTGGGGGTATCTAAAGACTGAAGTGTTTAAGTATCATCCCAAAACCTTACTCCCTGGAGCATGCAATCCGATTAGAAATAGCTCTCGTATGAAAAGATATGCTTCATAGAGTTATGAAAAATCTTAGAATCCTGCAGCAATTTATTGACAGTAACGATCACTACTTAAAAGAAATTATTTTTGAAACTAGGTAATTTAAAACTTCTCATTCTGTAGTTGAAGAAAATAAAAATAAAAGTTTTATATGTCCCTTAGGGAGGTTGCTTTGCCCCACCCCGTAGAGAAGTATCATATCAAAATACTTACATCAGTTCTTCGATGCTGTATTTTTCTATTAATCGATGATTAAGGTAACCTGCACTTTAACCAGAGATGAAAAAACCGGTCCTTAATCCTATTACGAATTTGTACTGAAACATTCAGGGAGTTACAAATGGGTATAACTTTGAAACTAACTACCAGTTGGTGACTAACTTAATTTATTTATAATTCGAAACGGATTAAAAAACGGAACTAAATAGGATGTTAGTGTTTAATCCTTTTTATAAATATATGTGAAAGAGTTTATAATCGTGAAATGATGGTTTGGATATGAGCAAACAATGCACCGAGGATCGAGCACTCCCCTGGGTATCTCGACAGGCTGGGGCATGTTTGTTGGTTAGTACAGTGGTGACACGCAACAGGGTGGTGGTGTAATGGCTAGCCAACGGGGATCAAATCTTCCATTTGAATTACATCATCCCTCATCTTGTTCGCGGTTGCGAAACAACCCCAGACAGCGTATTACACGAGTACCGGCTAATGCAAACCGAAGCTGCTCTGACCAGCTTTCTAGCTGATGAAACACCGAATCACTAATATGCATTAAATGAGAAAAGAGAATTTCATGAAATGACGGTGTAGAAATATGACTTCCTTATACACCTTTTATATTATGCACTTTTTTATAAATTGGAAATTAGATCATTCTATAGCTAACCGTTATTGAGTTAAGTAAAAAATCCAAAAACCCTTCGAGAAAAGTGGTTTTTGGGCCCTGCATTAAAAAAGAGAGGTGCACAACTAGATGTTATAAGAGGCCCACATACAAAATATCAACATTTTACGACTAATCATTTTAGAGTTACATATGCGAACAATAAAAACAAACCTTTCGAGTAAAGTGCCCTTTTGGCACTATGGATTGCAATGGGGTATTCTAATGTAGTGAAATTTAGGGTACAAAATGGTATAACATTATGGATTATGCTATAAAATGACCGAATAAAGGAAAAGAAAACTGAAAAAAACAATGCATAAAGTAGACACTTTTTTTACAGTTGTTATGTTAGCTTCACACCGTGCGCAAGATATCTGGGAAAACGTTTTTTCACGCTTTTGGAAAACGTTTTTTCATGATGATAGAAAACATTTCTTCACTCAATTTATATAGATAAACAAAAGTATCATAATTAATGATGCAAATTAATTATAGAAAAATATTGTTTATATTTTGTGCGCGAAATTTCTATTTTTAGTACATTCGTTTGACTTTTTAACTTGGCCAGCCTCGTCAAAAAAGTGACATCTTACGCACTAAAAAGATTTTTTGATTTTATTTTAGCGCTAAATAGGTATTATGTAGATTGTGAGGTATGTGGGACTCATGACATATCTAAAAAATTGTATATGACTGTACCATATACCTACAGGAACAAGAAAATGTCGAATGACAAACAACCGCTCCAAGCGTTGTGTTTGTAAGCATGCCGCCACAATTTAAATGTCATGAGTCCCTCGTATTCAAGTTTTCAAGGAATATTCAAAAATTCATATCTCGCATAAATTAAATAGAAAAACAACTCAAAATGATAGATTTATAATAAGAAATACGTGAGTTTCAGAAAAAAATAAGTAAATAAAAAGAACATTAGAATAAATCTTTAAAAAGGGAGGTGAACAACTAGATATTAAAGCAATTTCATATACCTACAAAATTTCAACATTATATTTCTAATCATTTTTGAGTTATACGAGATCATACCCACTAACGTACGTAGAGAAGTCAAGCCAAAATTACAAGTAGTCAAAGTGGATTCAGGAATGAGAAAACAGATATTTCCGTTGACATCTGAAAACCAAAATTTTTCGTGATTGCAATACTTCCTTTTCTTCCTTTGTACAAGGAAGTAAAAAAAAACTAAAGACAGCGATGTCCAGATTAACGCGCTTCTACTCGCTGAGCGGAGTGTGAGATCTGGGGTTCAAATTCGGGTGATAACAAACCTACTGTAAGCTGTAGGTCCCGTATCGTGTTACTTGACTTCGGTGTGTTGGACAGTGTAATTTACATTAGTAAATAAATAATAAACAGGGTCTTAAATACTGAAAGTTTTTCATTGGAGACAAGTTTTACTTGTTTTTTAGTAATGTACTTAAAACAATGTTCAGGCGACAATAATTGATACTTGCGCAATTATTTTAAATTCAGAGTTACATACTGTTTCTGTTTTAATTAAATCAAAAAAGAGAAATTGTGGTTAGTGAAAAATGTGGTGGAAATAAAACTAGGTAAGCCGCTTAAAACAAATTTATCTACTAATGGAAGATGCGTGTACAAGCTTAAAAACATTCAACGCAAATCTTTTAACACAAATTGAAAACAAATAAATCTTATATTTAGAGATTTAGACAGCTTTTACTAGCTTTTGTTTATTTTTCAATCAATGCGGTATGTTTCCTTCCAAATAAAACAAGTTACTTAATTATTTTATTGTTTCAATTATTCTTTATTTTATTTTGCGGGCAGCGGTGGCTCACTTGGTCAACGTGTTTAGATCTGCTGAGTAGAGTGTGTTGTTGCAGTACACTGAGCTCCTAGCTCACGTCATATTGCTCAGTAAATAAGAATTCAGGGCTTTATTGCTAATGGAAAAAAAATGCTGCGCTAAGTCTAAAGAAAATGTCTCTTTGAAGGCATGATTTGTGTAACTTAAATTGATTGGTATCCCTTAGTAAATTAACGTAATTCATAGGTTTAGAATTTATTTTGGTTTCAGTAGGTTAAGAATCACAATATTCTGAAGTACCTGGTCTAATTTTTAAGCTACTGAAACCACAGCAAAATCCAGACCATCAGTGCTGTAGAATACACTCTGGTATAAGCATACTAAGAATCAGAGCATTCTGAATTCTTATTCTAATTATTGGTCTACCGAAACCAGAGAACAATCCAGAGCATCATTTTTCAGAGTGTGTTTCAGCAGACCTATAATTAGAACAAGCGCTTTTAGAATGCTCTAATTCTTTACCCACTGAAGTGAGAGCACAATCCAGAGCAGCCAAACCTGCTCCTGAATGTGCTGTTGTTTTAACAAGCCAAGAGTTAGAGCAAACACTTCTGAATGCTCTAATTTCTGACCTACTAAAACCAGAGTACAATCCTGAGCAGCTAAATCTACTCCGGAATATGCTCTGATTTCAACAGACCTACAATTAGAACAAACACTTATGAGTGCTCTAGTTCCTGACCCACTAAAACCGGAGACCCAAAGGCCCACTACCGATCCTGTGGATCGTCGGAATATTCTGAGACGCGCATTATTATCGGTCGTATGGATTCCTATTGGCTGATATTCAATCTGTAATTATGGCTCTACTAGTGCGAATTTTAAAACGAAAGTTTTGATACATGCTTTTTAGTATGTTACTAAAAATGAAAGGAGGTACAGTAATTCTTTAAAAAATAATATCAACTCAGGGTTTTATTACTGACATAAAAAATCCTACACTTTCCTTGGAGGCATTGGCTCCACTAAAATTTTCCTTGGGGCCACAAACCACGACACCCCTATGTAGTCGGCGCTCATGATTAAAGCTATACTACTACTGGGACTAAACTAAACTAAACTGATTACAATTACTATCACCGAACTATGACTAAAACAGAAACCTACCCTCTCAACTATATGTAAATGCTCAAACTTGTCTGTGAACTAAAATCATTCGACGTATTGACCGGTAACTTTTGATTTGTACGAGAAATATGTCTAGACGCTGATAACAAAATAATAGTCCACAGAACAAATGCAGGACTATAACGAGACGGAAAGCAGGGATGTAATTTCCATTTTGATACAACACTTAAATTTCTGTTATTCATGGTTACGAGTTAATTACTTTTTTCTAGGACTACTAATGTAAGGAGTCATTATTGTACAATTTATAGGTTATCTAACTGTCACATTACGGAAGATCATGTGTAAAATATGCGATTGCCTAGTAAGAGAATTTTTGAATTATCGAAATTAAATTAGAAGTATAAATAAAAGAAAAAGTAATTATAATTAATTTAAAACATTACGACTGATGAAAAAATAAAGAAATGTTGTACATAATACTATTTTTTCTTCAAACGTCATAAAAGTGACATCTGTGACGCGATTGACAAGGTTGAAGTTTAATTTCTATGCCTCCGTAATATAATTTTTTATTCTAGCCGCCGTTTAATTTCTTCGCCGCCGTATGTAGAATCACTCAATAAGAAGTAACTTGTACAATAGAAATCTATAATATCGCTCTAAATGTCACTATAAAAACTAGATAACCTAAGAATAAAGTTATTAAAAATTATGAATAACTGACAGGTAACCTACATATTAAACGTCAAATAATAATTTACTTTAAAAATTTCTACGTTTGAAGAAAAAATAGCATGTGTTATTGAGAGTAAAAGTGTCTTTGTGTGCCTCGCATGCAATTGTCCAACTCGCTTCGCTCGTCGAACAAACTTCCATGCTCGCCACACAAAGTATCACTTTTACTCTTAATAACACAATATATTATTATTGGATTGTAAATAGGTTAAATTTATTATTTAGAAGTTGTATGTACAAGTGATATATCAATTGTTTCAGTATATTGTGTGATCGTAATGTGACCGAAAAACAGCCAAATAGTGGTCGTAGAAAAAGTATAGTACATAATTCGAATTATAATTTAATTACGCACAAAATAATAAAATTTATGGTACGAGGTAATTTCTTTTGCTAGGCATTAGTTAATTAAAAGTTTTCTCTTATAATTTCTACATTTAGTGAAACATTTTTTTTGTAAATTAATACTTGAGGGGAAGACTAACATTTACATAAACGAAGAATTAATTCCTCATATTTTGTTAGCGTTTTTATCTCTGAAAATAATTAAATAAATTCTTTCTCAAATATTTTTCCTGACCTAAATAAAATATTAATTCCTGCCTTATTAAATCCAACAACAACATACTCCGTGCAAAAAACTTTAATAAAACCGCAGTGGTCTAAAGCTAATTTCCCGCTAGAGCGCAGCACCAGCGCTTGTGCGAGTAGCGCTGGGCGCGTGCGGCACATAATCGAATCTGGCGCCATGCTGGCTCCACTTCCGGTCATGTGACTGCTGACTTCCGGCCTGTGACCAATGCAATAACCGACGGATTATCTGGTTAGACGACCACGCGGTTGCACCTACCACAATAGCGCATTTATTTTTCATACTTTCCGTGAAAACACGTGGCTGTGTAATTCGGTTTTAGCTTCCGATAAATGTCACTTGTAAATTGAGAATTAATTTTTAAAGTAACTAAGAGGAGTGAACAGTGGTGGCTTGGTTTATTAACACGATTTGACTAAAGTGGAGTGTAAGATCTGTGGTTTGTTTCCCATGTCATTAAACTTGAATAAAAATACTACCAGTACTTGGGATCCTGTTATAAGCTGAACTTCCAGAGACTGCAAGCTGACAATCTACATCACTAATTATTTTCTATATTTCATCTGCTCTATGTTGCTCAATGGCATAATAAGTAAAATTGTCTAGAAACAGATGAAATTATTATTTATATTTTATCTACACTATCTTACTCGATGGAAAAATGGGATATTATTTATTAACAGTGTAGTGCCTTTTATTTTAACATAAAATCAAATACATTATTTTAATAATTAATAAATTCTGTATTTAACGTTATTATATATTATATTGTTATTGTAGTAAAAATTCCTAAAAGTAATCAAATAATTTCTTTGATTACAACAAAGTGAGTCATATTTTTCGTTAATTATCTCAACTATTTTGATTGTAACATTTTTTAGGTAAAAATAACACTCAGATTAATTTATTTATGATGAGGTGAATATGATTTACGTTTATACAAAGAGAAGAGTCAAATTTTTAAATCATTACGAATTTGATAATGAATGATTATAAAATTTTACTAGTTTTAGAATAACTTCTAATATTAAATTCATTTTAAGATAAAATCTATTGAGCTGTTTCTTTAAGAAAAAAAAATAGGATCTTTTTCCTCGAACTACTATTAGGTGACTACGCCATAAATTGTTTTCTCATGTTAATTCCGTGTATCAAGGTTTCTAGTACTAACCATTTATACTCAAGCATACATACTGTAATTCTTAAACTGTTATGATAAGATCACATTCTTAAGTATATAGCTGTCCAGAATTATGTTCTGCTTTCAATGGATTAGAGCAAACACTTAAGAATACTCTGAAGCTTGCTCTACTGAAATGATAATACTCCAGGACTAATATTAGTGCACTGATATGTGCTGTTACCTTAAAAGATAGAGAATTAGAGCAAATATTTTAAATTGATTTGATTTTTGATCTACTAAAACTAGAACCGAGTCCAAAGCAGATATTGGTGTTCCGGAATATTCTCTACTTGTCTACTTGATTGTGATTTTAAGAAACGAGTGTTATTGTTTCCATAGAAACAATAAAGTTAATTTAGAAATGAATCTTAAGATTCATTTGGGTAAAGTAAAGAAATAAAAGCAATTCAGCATACCGCAATTTTCGTTTGTCTAAATATTACAATTTCACAATTCAGGAAATCCGTACGGCTACAAGATAAATTTTCAATTCGTGCCTTTGGCATAGGCGTGCCCGAATTTTGTCGTAAGGGAGCGTAAATCTTCCCATTTGATTTCTCCTGTTTTAGATATTCGTAACTTGATTTTCGCCTTACAAAGTTAGATGGAAATTTTCGTTTTTCTCGATTTTTGCTTTCGTCTCATATCTCTTTCATCGGGCCGTGAAATATTGTAATCGAGAAAAAATTTAGGGATGAAGTTCTACCCCTCGGATTGTTGAATTACTTCTTCAGAATAATTTATTCCATAGATATAGAATCTACGGATCTATAATACTAACTTTAGTTTCCTAGATATAATAACTAAATTCGTATCGTTTTACAAACTATGCCATTAAAAAAATCTGATGTGTATAATTCATTACCTCCCGCCACAGTAGTGGTGTTCTGTTTTCCTTCTATTATATATTACTTTCACTTGGTTCCAAAATTAGTTTGTTTTCACAGTTCAGAATAAAACAGTTGTTTTACAATAAAAGTACTGTATATGTCAAATTTTGTAAACATATGAATTCCTCATTTCATAGAGATTCTTAGCCTAGATTTTAATATAATTTATAAATTTTTAATAATATTATATAATTATGGCTAAAAGCAATACCTCTTTTATCTATATATTGATATAACAATAATTTATAAATGTTAGCTATCATTTGTCATCAAGAATATTTACATATATAACTCAAAAGAAATAACAACGCGTTTTCTGATTAAACTTGAAATTCAACTAATCATGAAGCATTTTTTTTTGTAGTGTATCTTCATTTTTTTATTTGCAACTTGCTTATCAACGTTGTTTACAAAAAATAGTAGGTTACCAATACAACGCATCTTCTTAATGTTTTTAGAATGTCATCTTATAATTAAAAATTACATTCCATTTGACTGCAGTACTGCGTAAAATTTTGTTCGTATCTCGACTCGAAAGAGATTGACGCTTATGGATGAATAATATATTAACATTTAATAAATAATATATTATCCTTTCATAAATACATATTAAGAGTTGTAAGTTGCCTATTACGCACGGAGTGGAAAAGATACACGAAGCCGCGAAGCGAGTTTATAATTCCACAAGTGCGTAATTGCTTTACAACTCGAATTATGTACTATACTTTTTCTACGGCTATTATTTTACTATATTTCGATCACACCATGATATTATTTATCATATCACTAGTAAATAGCGCCAACTACAAAACATAAAAACAACTATGTCAACATGTTTACATGATTGAGGATTGTGTTTTGTTATTGTTTTGACATAAAGTTAATAACAGAGAGGATTTGGTTATAATTTGGTAGCTATTAACATACCCTAAATTGTTATGAGCATCAAAAACGCCTTAGATAGCAAATGAATTCCGAATTCGAAGTTTGTTTACTAGTTTACCAGTTTCAAAAAATGAAGACGTTTTAAATAAATACTATTTTATAAAATTCTCTTGTCAATAACATTTTCAACATCAAGGCTGATTGGGTTGATATAACGCCATGGTTGCAGTTATATTATTCAATTGTCCCATGTTATTTTGACATGTCAGTATGGTATAGTATATTACATGTGAGGTGGGAAATATTTCATTACAGCCGAGGGCTTATTATATGACCGAGAGGCGAAGCCTCGAGGCTCAGATATAGCGCAAGGCTGTAATGAAACTCCCACCGAACTATGTATATTATTTTATTCACAATTATCCAAATTAACTTCTACTCGTATATCGCCTTTTTCCAATAAACTAAATTAATGTACGGTAGTAGTCTATGAAAACAAATGTTTAAATATGTTTGACAGCACTGATCACCTTACTTTTAGAGATTTATGACAGTATTACTAGGCAACCATGGTAAACACTTCCTCCCCAAGGGATTTTAAAGTATTTCCCACCCGTGAGATTGTCATTGCAGTTAAAAATGACATATATTTCCAACCTTTGACAGGTTAGGAATTGACATATTACAATAGTGGTTGTGAATAAATAATATTACCGTACAGATACAGTTATTATTTCGTTACCACATTATTTTTGTCTATATAAATAAAAGCTTATTATCGTGCAATTGGTATTTTTTTACAATTGAATAACAAACAGTCAATTCCTCTTATCACCAGTAAAAACTGTTTTCCCTCGCTTATACTAACATTAATTTTTGCAAACTTTAACCTATGTGTTCCTTTTTGAACATGTAAATTATAATTTATAGGCAAGTAGAAACTCGCTAATTACTCGTCTACCGGTAATTCGAAACTCCAACTTCAAGTAATTTCTAAGTTACCACCCTCTCAAAAACTTGAAAGTGTCACTTGACTATCGGCAAAGTGTATTAATTTTCCTTCCCACCAAAAACTCAAACTCCTCGCGAAATAAGGGCGGAGTGGAGCCATTGCTCACGAATGTAATTATAAATTCATTTCAGCCCCGGGTTGATGGAAACGGTGAACTTTTCCATGCATTCGCAAATCATAATCGAAAATTAATTCTTTAATCTTGCATTAATATTATAATGGCTTTCTGATCGTAGGCGCCAAGGCCAAGGGAAGCAATATGCATGGAAATTAAGGGACAGACATTCTATTTTTTCATGGCTTGTTGTTGTTAGTTGTAGCAAGTTTGTTCTTGCAAGTGATTGTAAGGTGGAATTTGGGTTCTAACAAGTCACTTGTAAAAAACGATTATGTAAACATAAATAATACAAATTGTCTTTATAATACGATCAAATGCTAAGACATAATTCATCAAAAATTCATTGTTGAGAAATTGACCAGAAACAATAACTTTCTTACCCATTGGCCGAAAGGGAGAAATTAAATAAAAGATCAAAATTAATAGTTTACATTAATTTTTAAGACTTCTTATTGTACTAAATGATTACAGTACTTTATGTGTTTAATACTATATATTATATATCAAGGGATATAAGTATGCATATTATGTTTTTTTTTTTTTGGATTGCCGAAAAACTGAACCCTTTCCGGTGTATTTTCGAACCGAGAAGTACATTATTCTGGTATTTTTTCGTAGGTGCTAGGCTACGAAAAATAGCAGTCCGGGGATATTTTCTCCGGCTTGAGGTAAAGCATTTTCAAACAGTAGGCATTACATTGTTTTCCGTAAATGAAAATACTTTCATATTTATTTCATAATGATTGAATATAAACCGTTTCAAAAGAAAAATAGTATGAATACCACGTAGGAAAAGTGCTTTCCCTTACTCCTGTCGTTGTGGCCTCGCCTGCGGCTCGTCCCGCAATTTTCGCCATCGTCCGGGAATATATCACTTTTCCTACTAGATACACAATATACTATTGTCTCGCGGAGTAAGTAAATGTTATGATAACAGGAGCTAATGTACATACATTCACGAGCGTAGCATAGTATTGTGGGAGTAGAAAAAGTGCTTTCCTTTCGTGTTAGACGCAAAATATTTCAAAAATAATTTGTTCGGACGAAAAGGCACAGCAACATTATAAGCTAGAAAATTAGATTATGTAAACTTTGACGTTTAGCAGTGGAATTGTTACAGTATTGTCTATATGCTAATTCAAGTTCAAGTTGTCAAACTGTGAAATAATGTGAAAAAAGAAAAGAACAAGCAAGTTTGCCATAATTTTTTTAAAAGAATATTATTATTAATGAGAATTTTTAATATAATAATGAATTTTTATAAGATTTCATTCTATAATAATATCCATATTATACTGTTGGTAACACTGTACATTTTCCTATCTAGAGAGGGAAAAGTAATTTTCCTCACTATTTCGGTAGAAGAATGTAGAGCTTTTTATGCATGTTGTGAAAAAAAATTAACACTACAGACAATTACCTATTGATTTACAAAACAGGCTTTCGCTCGTGTTGGAAACTTCATTCTCATCACACAATGTTCAAATACTTTGATTACTTCCTACTAAGAACACGATCAAAAAATTAGGATTGTTTCATTCTTGAATAATATGGGGTATATTTTATTTTGTATTGAATTTTTGAAAAGTTGCTACAAGTTGTTGTGATAAAACTCGTACGTATTTGTTTGTGTTGTCATGAATAAATAAAACGAATGAGATTAAAAATAAAGAGAAGAAAAAATAATTTGATAAAACTGCACCAACAACATTATTTGCTCGACAGAACAAATTCTTTGCAAAAATGTAAAAAAAATAATTTCAAAGATCATGTTTGTCAGAATAAATTAATTTCATCTTGTTAACTATGACAACTTAATAACTTATGAGGAACAGAACGTATTAGACTGAATCGCCTGAAGTTAGTTAACACTACCAGAAAATTCAGCACGAGCTGAACAAAACAGCTCTGTAAAATTAACTAATCTATTACAATCGTAGAAAAAGTACTGTACACTTTAAAAAATAGTATTTATATCCCAGTGACTAAAATGATATTTGTTTTACATTATAATTGTTAGTATGTTTCTTTTTACCATATTCAATTTTTGTTTCGTTTCAGTAGACCTCATTAAATTCTAATTATAATTTTTTAAATGGCCATACTTACACAAATGATTATTCAAGTACATTTAATGTAAGAACAATTGCAAAACAGTTGTATTTATTTTCGCATAGCAACGAAATCTAATTTTAAATATTCTTTTTTGTTCCAGGTAAGCAAACTTCAGTTATTGATTTCTTCACCTGCTTGATTCCAATTTACAGATCGGGTTTGAAGGTAATTACTAAATTAATTATCGTTTTAAAATCCGGTCGAACGTAAAGGTTAAACGGATCAGGTATCAAATTCGAAATTGAAGAATTTTGGTTCAGGTTCGGTTGATTAACAAGGGTTACCTTTTTGATCTAACCGGGAATATTTTGCTCTATCAAATTTCATATCTCTCATTAAATTTCAAGGTTAGAGCAATCACTTCATTTGAAGGAAGGTAAAGATAAATAAATTATTGATTTAATTCGTCAAAAAATACGTTCAACGAAAAATATAATAAGCAACATGGACACCTTCGAAGATAATTCGACCTCGGTCTATTACAATTTCCTCGGAAATAAAAAATGTACTTGATTTTTTCTAAAAATTAAAATATCTCAAAAAGTACAGCGTTTATCAAGTTTTATCAAGAGTACCTTTTTGTGTATTTTTGTATTGTACGTTATATTTTATAGGCAAAAATTTAAAAATGTTAATAGGTTAAAAAAAAACAAAAAAAGTATAAATATGCATCTGAATAAGTAGTATTCTCATACCAAGTTTCAAAAGTTTAGTGGAACTAGTACCAGAATTATAAATAAAAATGTATCTGATGAGGTGCACTTTCAAAGGTCTTCCTCTAGAACGAAAAGTTTCCGGTCTTTCTATCCTGGGGGTTTATATAGTAGAGTAATTAAGTTCTGAAATTTTCTCGCACCTTCGTCGCATCAGTACAATAGAAGGGCGGCGAGCTAGTCTCGACTTGTCTGCTAGTGGTTGCCCACGGCGTGACCTTGGGTTTTATTTTGACACGCTCGTGCTGAATCACGCGGTATATACAAGAAATTGGCTTATTTCAATTTGTTGGCTAGTAAGGAAGGATAGAATTCTATGAATATTTATTGCTATTTGTCAAGTTATATTAGAAAGGTGCTTTGCTACTTTGCTGTTTGTTATATTATAATTCACATTGTCGAAAGGTTATATTTTAAAAAAATCCTTTCTTTAATGATATATTAGGTATCTTAATATTCTCTGGTGTACCTATATACAAGATTTTCAGTAATACATGGACGTATAGTAAATAATGTGAAAGATAATATGAATTATGTTTATTATTACTATTTTTCCAGCATTATTTTAAATACATTTTCCGCTGTATTAAAATACAAATTCAGCATACATAATAAAATCACTAAAATGTGAAGACAAAAAAGAAATATCTAGAATGAGAATGATAGACAAGTAAAATAAATGTAGACGCCAACATGAATTTAGTTTTTCCAGGAATATTACACGTACCGAGAATCATCCGATCTAGCACGGAAACGTAGTGATGCAAAACGAGGCAAGAAACTCTCCCATCTCGTCTTGCCTCGTAACAAATAAACGAGTCGAGACTGAGAACGAGAATACTGTTTCAAAAACATCGCGAGATCGATATAAGACATGCGAGGAGACAAAATCTCATGAATAAAGACAAAATTAATTGGAGTAAACTTGATGTTTGGCGGTAATAAATAATATTAAATAAGTAATAAATATACTTAGTGGTGGTGTCGAGTTATAAGTGTGGTATAATTAGATGTGTTACAACCTACATCAGAAAAATACAAGTTAAACTTATCGCGAAGCAAGTACCTTGTAACTGTAGGCTTTATTCGTACTAGAAATGTTGTGCTATAGATAATGGTACATAAAATATACGTACGGGTTACAGTGCTTCAACTCGAATTGAGCCGAGTGCGAGATTTAGGTTTCAAATCCTAGGGTCACCAATCTTTAACTAAATAAAAACACCGCTGTGTTCGAGTTGTTTGGAACCCAGTATAAGTTGCAGGTACTTTGTATAGACTGTAGACGTACGACATATATCATCTATACTGTACACTCATCTAGGAATTTTGTGACAAAGATGATGTTGATGAATAAATATATTTTTCGGTTTTGATTCAGACTTGGGCACAGTGCAATGGAAACTTTTACAAAACATAAGCATATCTACGAAGACAATGTTATTTCAAGTGATCAAATTTTTAAATTAAATTTGATTCATACCACCGTTCATCAGATTTTAACTAATTTATTGAGGGGTGAGAAAAATCTATGCAAAAATGATTTTAAAAAAATTTTGGGCTGTAAAAACATTCCTGTGCTCCTCAGCCTCCTTATTCGCGTGACTTGAGTTTTTGTAACATTTTCCTCTTGCCGAAATTGAAAAAACAACTCAAGTTAACTAATTTTCGGACACACTAAACATTTAAGCGACTGTAACCGACCAGCTGAAGGTGATTCCAGTATCCGAGATCCAGCACTGCCATGAGGATAGGAAGAACCGTCTCCAGCACTGTATGGCTTCCCAAGGAAATTATTTTGAGGGAAACAGTATCGAATACCAATTATATTCGAACAATTTTTTTAAAAGTCAGTGTTGTTACTTAATTTACACACCTCGTAAGTCGTAAGTTTCTGATAACATTTATTATTTGGTTACCATTATCAACGGAATGTTACTAGTTACTACTAGTAGTGTAATTATGAAAATCATACTAATTTCAAATATTTAGTCGTCTAATAACTATAAAAATTGCAAATAAATAAATAAATCTGAATTGTCAAATGAGCCACATTTTTCAAATACTTTTATTTTATTTGTAGTTATTGCTTTCGATGGAGCAAAAAATATATTAGGCGACGTCGAATATAAAATCTACCTAAAAAATGCGGAAGAACGAGCATTACATTTTATTTTTACCTTAACAATTTTCGGTAGATTGGAAATATTTGATAGATTTCTATTAATCGAAATTTTATCATATTATAATTCGCATCTTTGTTGCAAGTAAATTACAATGCAAAAACTGATTTGATTATGTTTAAGTTTTGCGTAATCTGGAAAAATTTATTACCCAGTTTATTAGCCACATTCTTCTTGCCCTGCTGCCTGCTAATCCCGGATGTAGGTCGTTGCTTTATTTTTCCAACGCCTTTTAATCCTAATTGCAATATTGATGACAGGGCTAAGCATTTATAATTAAGAACTGTGATTCGCAGCTTATTGCATTAGCGTAATAACGCGACATCAAAGTTAACAGTGAGAATCTAATTCCGAATTCAGTTTCTTCTTTCGTCGCTGGGATTCAATTAAAGTCAGTTTATTTCTATATCCTCACTACCTCACTTATTTCACAAAATGGACGATAGCTGCTGTGCCTTAATCAATATCCAGCGGGATAAGTATTTTTGGAATTAAATTAAAATCTCGCGAGCAAGAATTTATGTAATTAAGCTTTATATTAATATTAGGAGCTTTATTTTATAGCTAAATTAATAAAATCTGAATCTACTTTAGAAATTTTAAAAGTGAAATAATTTCCTTCTTTCATAAGAAGGAATTAATAGGATGAATAAAACAAAAGATTTGCAAGTCGCAGTGTTAAAAGAGTGTAACGTTAAAGCCATTATTTATCTTAAATAGTGTTACGAAGGGAGGTTACTTTGTGTGTTACTTAACGATTAAATATAATTAAAAAATATTTTAAAAGACCGCTATGGAAAATGCCACTTTTCTCACAATATATAAAGTTTCAAAGTAGCGTATTTCCCTCAAAAGTGTGTTAAAATGTGAGAAATAATTTCTCACAGTATTTACCAACATTGCGCATGTATGAAGAAACTCTTTGTGAGTTTAACGGCGTTATATTGTTCATTACGTCAAATAGTTTTCTTGCATGTATTTTTGTTGTGTAAAATTTAGCAGTGTGGTCGTAGAAAAAGTATAGTGTGCCAGTCGTGTAGAATCATATATTTCCCGCTTTGTATGATTTCAGCACGAGACGAAGTCTAGTGCTGAAACCTTCACACCTCGTGATAAATATACTATTTTCTGCATTTGATGCACAGTATATACACTACTTTAAACTTGCTTTCCACATTCATGTAAATAAAATTTAGATTGGTAAAGTAAATATCTGCCTTACGTAATTTAGAAAGACAGCTTTTTACAATTTATTAAGATATATTTCAGCACTAGATTTATTTTTCACTGCTAGCCTAGACATCCAATATTATTAATCTTTATTTGGTTACTTGGTAACCATGGTCATTTAAAGAAACTCAAGTCTCCAAATCCAAATATTGTTTGAATCATTTCATTGAAGAAATGTGTAAATGGATACATTTTAAATATGCGTCTAAATTAAATTAGTAAATCAAATAAAACGAAATTAAAAAAACAAAAGTGATGTTGATATATTGAAACGTCAAATATAAAAACAAAGACAGCCTACTTTATTTTTGTGAACATTAAGAAACCACTTAATATTCATGCCAAAATATTTGTTATTTGTTTATTTGTCAATGTAATTTTTTTAGTAGGGTTGGGATTGAAATATTAATAGTAATATATATACACACACATATATATATACCACGGTTGATAAGAGCATTATTGACCAGCGCTTAACTGTTTCGCACCTTGGGACACAATTTAGCGCTTAGTCAATATTGATACTATTAAACGATACTCAATTAATAATATCGTCTAGTATGGGCAACGGTGTCTTACATGGTTAGTGCATTTTGACACGAATTACGCGGAATGTGATGTGTGGTTCAAATTCCAGGTTCAACAATTTTTACCTAAATAAAAATACATTTGTGTCCGAATGGTTCAGAATCCACTGTAAGTTATAGCTTCCTGTCAGGACAATATATACCACTAAAATTCAAGTAAATTTGTTACGAAACTAGTACCTTAGGTATGTGAAGCCCTGTTCCATCCTGGAATACCGAGTGAGTGAAAATATCGACAACTATTAAAATTTAGGTACGAGTAATTTTTTTTTATTACAAGTAGTACTATAAAAGTTGAAAGTAGTATAAAAGTAACAAAATTACTTAAATTCTGTTACATTTAACTTGAAGATAAAATTTAATGTGACTTGTATATTGCCATTTTAATGACGGAATTTACGCGCTACAAAAATTGAATGTTTTGCTAATGAAGCACCGAAGTGTGCGTTGCTAAACAGAAGTGGCTCATTTGTAGACAGTCAATTTTTCCATGCTTGTTAATTATAAATGTAGGTCGATGACACTGAACTAAAAATAAAAGAGCATCATGATGGCATGGCACGGTGTGATGTACACTGCGTGAATACATTACCCGATGCTCGGCTGTTTTTGCGCGCGCACTTTCTTGCTACATTAAATTCGCCTGTCTGAAAACATAAAAATACACGAATCGTTTACGTTTAGCACAGAAATAAAAATAGAAGACGTTTCCTGTTCTACGAGGGAAATAGATACTCGCTTGTTCATGAAAAATGGAGCCGCCATATTTTACAACTGTTTTCAAAGTTTCAAGAGCTACTGAAATATTGTGTTTAGTACTTACTTACTATTTCTAACTAAAATATATTTTGTACGATGTCATTTTCAGGATTTTCGCATTTTCATCATTCATTTCAACTGTAACCTCAATTATATGAACCCATTATTTACTGTAATATTTTTACAAACTTTTTGTATAGTCCTTCCATGATAACATTGACTTCATGTGTCATTTCATCAATACAATGTTCCATTATCTGTCACATGACAAGCGGAATTCAATTTCTGATTTGAAAAATGTGTGGTGCAAAATGCCAGGAAAGAGGAGTAGGGAGTCTATTTATTCATTTATTTAGAAATATAAAAAAGAAACCCTTTTTAAAACCAAATATTGACAGAGAAATGCGTATTTTGACATTTGTTCTCCTAGCGAATGACAATTTATATTTGCTCCGTAATTAATCTACTTTTTACAAATAAATATAAGAAAGCAATTTGGTTTAAATCATGTTTAACATATGAACTTCAAAGTATGATATATAAAAAGTTAATTATTAATCACTGACAGATGTAACATGTGTTGATTATCTGTCTGGGACTAATCGAAAATATTCAAGAATGGATTATTTCTATAATAAATCCTGTATAAAACCGATGTACAAAGTGTTCTTAAACATTACTATAATATTAAATATAAAATATGTATCCTTCTTCACTTTCTAATTCTAGTAACTTGTTAAACACATTCAATTAAATAAAAAGTAAATTTGAAATGACAAAATGCAAAATTTATCTGTCAGACTCATCTATAACAAAACCTTAAAACAAGGTTTAAAACAGTCACAGCCCTGTATTAAGAAAGCGTATTAATTACTATAGCAACAAATACAAGTATATTAAAATAACTGCCAAACAGCTTAAAACAACCCACTGAATTGTATATTAAATTCAAGTCTTAATTTAGACGTTAAAACACGTTAATATAACTCACTGAATACCAATCAATATGTTTAGATCTTTAAAGTTGTTAAACGAATCATATGCTTTATTATTTTAGTTCTGTAATGAGCTCAGAAACCATAATCGAAATACTAACCTTTAACATTTCGTTACGCTACTTATACCCAATAAGATTCAATTGACTAGAAATATGAAAACTGCTATCCGAGCTAACCACTGCCAGTAGATGGCAGAAGATAGCTATCTCTCTTTAACACATTGGCTCTATGGACTGTGGTACTTTCTATATCTAGGCACTTAAATACGTGAATCATATCCCTCTAGGAGAATTTATTTGTACTAGCACGAAGTATACCGAATCACGCCGAATTTGCACGAACATCGGAAACACACGTTGTCTACATTTATTGTAAATTGGCCTTTCGAATCACGGAAATTAGTGTGTTGTCATAACAACGGTTATAGTATTCTCAAAATTTTACATATTTTAAAACTGATTTTCTTATTATAAATGTTACTAGTTATTTTCCATGTTATTACCGAATTCGACTAATACAGTAGTAGTTCAAGAATACATAGATGTGTATTATTTTAAATCTGCATATGTTTGCAAGTCTAGAAATTACCTTCGATCTTTCGGAATAATCATAAAGGAACAATTTTGCTTCCGTTCATAATTTAAAGGCTTCGCTTAAAAATGTACCCGCAGTCACGACAATACAGTTTCTGTACTAGTAATTAAACTAACTATTGTTATACTGGTACCTATACAGTTATCAATTACTGATACGACAGTGTACTGGTATAAAATGTAAATAAATAACACGTATCCGGAAGTATTAATAGAAACATTTAAAAATAAAATACATTCTGTAACCAAAAGTTAAGCATTCATTGTTTTTTGTTTTTAACAAAAAAGTAAATAATTTTTATGTTATCAGATTTACCTGACTCTCATAGTGGAACGACCAAATCTGCATAGGTATATGAATACTTACACGTAGATAGTATTCTATTTTCACAATTTGCTAGACACATTAAAATGTAAATAAAATAGTGGTGCCTCAACGTTAATACTGTTGAGTAAGTAGGAGCTTGTGAATTCAAATATCTCATTTGGAACTTTAAGCTGGATAGTACCGTACAAACCTTGTGTCTTGATATGCAAATTCCTTCTTTCTTGAATTAAGTTATGCCTTTGTTTCACACATTTAGGAAATAGTTATTTATTATGTAAATATTGACATTTTAATTTGTGAAAAGGCAATAATATATTTTTTATGTCATTTGTAATTCATTAATTTTCACTATGTGCTCTATATTCAGTTATTATTTTCATAGATGATAGAAAACAAAAATAAGCAAAATACTGCTCTGGACTTTCCGCATTGGTAATAGAATTTCCTGAAATACAAATTAAAAATATTACAAACTTCAGTTTTATATAAAGATTTGTATTGTAACGGATAATAAAATGTAGATGTAAATTATTACTAATAAGCATTATTAACACATGCAAACCAAAGTCATTTAACTTTACGAAAGTGCATAATTTCCAGTGCATGCGAGAGACAGAGACGCGGCGATTAGATTTCTAAGATTCTGTAGTATTCTATCTCTCTCTGCGTAATGTGACTGATGGTACCTTGTTAGTACGAATAAGCTGCGCTAACCGTGCACAAGGGATGAGTGCACTTGACCTGTGCGGTCGCTTTCAGTATGAACGAAAATAAATCTTCTGGAGTTCTGTCACTTTATTGGGATTTACTACGTCTCCTACCGGTTTCGGCCCCTCTTGGGTCTTCCTCAGGGACTAACTAACTTTCAGTATATTCAACGCACTGATACATCCCTCGCAATGAAATAATCATATTTTTATGACAAAATTAAATTAAAAAATATAAAAAAGAGTCAGTAACATAATTTTTATTTTGCCATCTGCATACCTTGCACATATGAACTATTTACCACTGATACATTCTAATAAATTGTACAGAATGAAACATATTCCCACGTATTTTAAAATGTCATATATTTTGGTTTGGAGAAGAATAGATTTCACTTCTGTTTAGGATGCGAAAGCTGTCTATCAATTGACCATTCGCGTCGTTTCTGACTGTAAACCCCTCGTTGCAATTTCCCACTCGCGTGTTGGCAACAATGCATCTCACGCAACAAAAGAAAGTCGGTAAGCAAAACCCTCGTCGTCTGCCGCTTCCGGCCGCCCCCGGGAAAATGTAAACACGGATGATGCCCAAACTGCCCAAGTGGAAGTGATTTTATACGGCTTTAAACTGCTCCCGCAAACAAAATTTGGAGGAGTAAGCTTTTTCGAGATCAGCCCGCCGAATATGTTGGTTTTTCTATTATGTTAAGCAGGTTACGAGGTGATATATGATGCCTGATAGCGTTTGGTTTCTTATTCCCGCCTTCTTATAAATAACGAGGGTTACCAATCCTACTAAAAATCACATTTTACGTAGGAAAAGTATAAAAATATATACGCTTTTCTATTCTATTTGAAAAGTTCTGGAGCAGGATTCTAAATTTATTTTATTACGTTCAAAATTTGAAAAATATTTTTCGAGGACTATATAAAGCTTGAAAGTTACGTATTTCCCATAATCTTGTGTTGGGTTGAAGTGTGAGAAATCATTTCTCACAGTATTTGCCAACACTGCGCATGTGTGACCGTACTCTTTGTGTGGTTACCTGCGCCATATTGTTTATGTCAAATAGCTTTCGTCCTGTAATAGCTGTAACGGTTAGTACAGCGCTCGTAGAAAAAGTATAGTGTGCCACTCGTGCAAAATCACTTATTTCCCATCTTGATTCCAGCACTCGACTTTGTCTCGGGCCGAAACTTTCACACCTCTTAGGAAATAGGTGACTTTCTGCACTTCTTGCACAATATACTGTTAATATACAGACGTCACGACGAAGCTGGTGAAAATGAATAAAACCGTTGAAATCTGAAAATCGAAATTTTTCTTTACTTCGTACAAGGAAGTATAAACTGATTCAATAAATGGCTTCTTGTTACCATACAAAAAAAAGAAATTAAAAAATTTAACATTTAGGGCAGTAGGTAGCACTACAGAGTGAAAGGATATGGTTGAAATTTTTTTGCAGAAAATATTTATTTTTTGTTGCCAACAACAATAAATAACTCACATTTAAAAAAACTGATGTGGCCAGTACATAACCTCTCTCCTGTTAATATATATATATATATATATATATATATATATATATATATATATATACCGGGTGTCCCATCTCGACCGACACATAGGAGTTTTACATGGGAAATCAGTTAATTATGAATAGTATCTCCCCAGTGCAAGATATTAACTTGAAATTTTGTATACTTATAGGGGAATATTAATTCTATGGATCACACTTATTTGAAATATGCAATTTCGTCTGCAGGGCGAGATTTATTAAATTTAAAATCTAATACTTTCCTTCAAAATCAGACAGCCATGGAAATAAAAGAAAATATTTATCTGACAGTTTAGTGATATATCACTGATTTTAATTCTTATTCCCTGTATTTTAATATTATTTAAGTTGAATTTAGTTCCTTTCTGTTAAATAATATACCAATATTACAAAAATATAAATATCTACAATGGCATGTCATTAACTGTCAGAACTGTCACATAGATATTTTCTTTTATTTCCATGGCTGTGTGATTTTGAACGAAAATATTAGATTTTAAATTTAATAAATCTCGCCCTACAGACGAAATTACATATTTCAAATGAGTGTGATCCATAGAATTAATATTTCCCAATAAGCATACAAAATTTCAAGTTAATATCTTGCACTGGGGAGATACTATTCATAATTAACTGATTTCCCATGTAAAACTCCTATGTGTCGGTCGAGATGGGACACCCGGTATATATATATATATATATATATATATATATATATATATATATATATATATATATGCGTATCCGTAAAATTATTAAAATAATTAGTACTTACAGTATTAGTACAATTTTTTGAATTATAAAATTTTAGCTAATGACATAATATTAAATTATTATTTACAAAAATTCCCATATATTCATAATTAATGTAGTTATTTCAGAAAAACACTTCAGATCTTCATGAAAACACCAGTTCTGGTTGTACGATTAACACCAAAATCTAATCAGATCTAATCCAGCGTGTCGCAATGTGATATCTAAAATTTCAACGTTTTTTATTCACTAGTTTTTGAGTAATCGTTATGACAACATCAATCCATCCATCCACACACACATACAGACATCATCATAAAATATTAAAATCGTATTCTATGAACTTCAAAACGAGCTTATCCATTGAAAACTCAATATCCGAATTTTAGCATGATTCCAATACCTCTCTTACTGACTGGCGAGAGGTAAAAACATACGGCGTAGTTTTCGCTTTAAAAAGAAGAATATGAATGTGTGTGGTGACCCAAGGTAGAGAATTGCATCAGAGCAGCAGGTTGTTAATTCGCTGAATGAAAATTCTTGGCTTTCGCCTCATAACTAGTTGGCAATTCTTCAGATCGGCGGATTCTACCGTGGATTGTGTCCACTTGCGTCACTAGCTGGCAACAGCCTACCAAGGATTGTATTTACTCGAACTCGTATTTATTTTTAATTGTTTGACGACAGACGCTGCAGCCCAGACATATTTGGAAGTTGGGTGTAATTATAAAATTGCTAAATATCATTCATTTTATAAGAAGAAGTTATTAAAATATTAATTATTTTTAATACATTACACGAGTTGTGTGATTTAAAAAAAAATGTTCGCATAGAATTACAATTCAATATTGTCTCCCTCAAAATAACTTTCTTGGGAAGTCATACAGTGCTGGAGTCGATTCTTCCTATCCTCACGGCAGTGTTAAAAGTCATATACTGCAAGCACTTTATAGCCGCTTAAATGTTGTGAAGTGTTGTCCCGAAATGAGTTAACTTGCAGTGATTTTTCAGTTTCGGAAAGAGAAAAAAAATCACAAGAACTCAAGTCAGGTGAAGAAGGAGGCTGAGGAGCCACAAGAAGTGTATAAATTAAGTAATAAAATTTATCTGTTTTGATAATCTTTCGAATAGAATTACAATTCAATATTGTCTCCCTCAAAATAACTTCCTTGGGAAGCCACCCAGTGCTCACACAGTTCTTCCTATCCTCATAGCAGTACTTGGAACTCGAATACTAAAATCACCTTCAGCTAGTCGGTGACAGTCGTTTAAATGTTTTGAAGTGTCCCAAGAACTCAAGTCAGGCGAATACGGGGGCTGAGCAGCCACAGGAATGTTTTTACTTAGCCAAAATCTCATTTTTTGCGCAGATTTTCTCATCCTCAATAAATTAGTCAAAATCTGATAAACGGTTATGAATCAAATTTAACTCTTCTCCAATCATTCAGTACAGTACTGTCAACCGATGATCTAAATGCACAAGATCCCAGATTCTGTAAACATTTTTATCAGTTCTTGAAGATGAACGCCTTCCACTGCGTATTTCATCTTTGAGTCATTTCCTTTTGAAAATGCCTAAAACCACCAAAGAACCTGGCCCCTTGAAATAACACTGTTTCCATAGGTCTGCTTAAGTTTTGTAAAATTTCCATTGCACTGTGCCCAAGTCTGAAGCAAACCGTTGTTTGTATTTTATGTTACTCATTTTTAGAACGCCCTAGAAAAAACTTTCACGAAAAAAATCGCTACGGGCAACCAAATGACACTAGCGAGTTCAAACTCGTACTGAAGGCTTATAACATGTTCACCTTCCTTTCCTCCAAGTTTCGCGTCCTAAATGTTACCAGATCGAACGCTACGTTGCCAGTCTTATTACTTAATTTACACATCTCGTATGTATACGTTGATTTAGTACATCAAAGCCTTAAACATAGTGGCTACTATAGGACGATTAAGTGATTAGCAAGTTAGTCACTGTGATTAGTAAGTTACTAGCACCTGATTTAACATGTAATTCCGTAATACTCCACTTGCTGATGTACTGCTAGTTAAGTATGTATGCAACTAGCAATTATTTCAACACAATCTAGAATCCAGAAGTATAGAACATTTAATAAAAATACCTATATTTGTCGACCCAGGTAGTCATTGCAGAAATCATATTTATAATAATGTTTCCGAAAATAAAGTTAGTGATTTTAATTTACTATTTGATGTTTCTATTCTATTAAGACTGTGGCACAACATTTTTAAATGGTACAGAACTTTAAGTACGTAAGGCACTTGTTTCACTTGCATTTTCGTATGTACACTATATATCCTCCAGTTGATTCTCACGTCATCAATTTTTGCTGCAAGAATTATTAAACTTTTATCTTGCATCTTTGTTGTATACGCATGGCATAGATGAGACTGTTATTAGCTATGTCATTATCGAACGTGTACCCGAAACCCCTTTCCCCCCAAAGATTTGAATCACATAATTACAATTGATCCTCACGTCATCAATTGTAACATGTGATTCAAATCGTTGGGGGGACGGGCGATTGCTGACATCATCTTGTCGGGTGAAATCGTGTGATTTTCGAAGTAGGTAATTGACAAAGTTGAAAGTATTCTATACAAATATAATAGTGGATGAAACATAATAAAAGAGTTACCGAATAAACTAATGAAACTACCAATATAAAATGCAGCACGCAAAAATCACCTTAATAAATGAGAGGAATGAGATGAATGACATATCAGGGGAAATCGTGTGATTTCTGAAGTAAATAGATGTCAAAACTGTCGTATTATATACAATAGTTATTTGTATATCAAGTGCTGAAAGTCTATCTTTGTCGAACCAAAACGAAAGTTGCAGCCTGAGCGAAGCGAAGGTTGCAATCGTTTGTGTTCGACAAAGGACTTTCAACACGTGTTATACACACTATTTTTTCTACTCTTGCAAGATAAAAAATAAGGAAATAAAAAAATATTTTATAAACATAATTTGACATTTATTGCAAATTTTGTATTTGTGATGCGCAAGTGATGCGTATCCATGGCAGCAACAATGCAACAAACATTTATTAGTGCTGCAAAGTTTTGCAGCACTGCGTGCTGCAAAGAGTCACTTTCAGCATGAAAATCAAACCAGAAAATTGTATTTTCAAAGCAGGAGTAGAAAAACATAATAATGAATGAAACATAAGAAGAGAGTTATAGGGTAAACTAACGGAACTACCAACACTGAATGAAGCATAAATTGTCAACGACAAAATCATCTTCATAAATGAGAGGAATGACATTAATCACATATTCAAATTTTTTAAATATTTGAAAATATCCGTTACCGCGGTTACATTATTGTTTCTATTTAATTTTTGTCGTTGGTTAGACGCGGATAACGTATACGTCTCTATGACTCGTACGATAATTAGATAATGAATAAAAGTTTCATATATGCCATGAGTGTACGATAAAGTTTAATAATTCTTGCAGCAGAAATTGATAATGTGAAGATCAATTGCGGAAAATATAGTGTAATCAACCTAATGTCTTTGCAATGAGCTTACAACGTATAGTGGGTTAATCATTCGAAAAGCGGTATTTTATTTAGTTAATAGTTAGTGTCGTTGGGAATAAAATCCCAAATCTTAGACGCCACTTAGTTGAACCACCACTGTCCGTAAGATTGCAACTAAAATTGTTAAGTTCCTTATGATATTCGAGGACTAGGAATTTCTTGAAGGATTTTGTTATCGTTAATAATGATGAATATAATTATGATTGTCAAATAGCGTAGCGGAACATCTGAATTCTGAAGTGTTTTTGGCAAGTCGGAAGTGATTTAAATTCTCAGTGATTTCGATGTTCGGAATAATTCGTTTAGAAACAGATTTGATGGTAATGAATATGCACAAAGTTGGGAACTTGTAATTTTTGCTCGGGTGGTCTGCGGTTTACAAACATTCAAACACGAAAGAAACTTTTGTCGGTCCCAAGCTACGCACTTGAGAAAAATAAACAAGTTATATTCATATATCAAACCAACTCCCACCGTAATATGAAGTGGAACAGGCATTTTTATAATTTCTAAATTTTTATAACACGAAAACACGAAAATATAAATCTTTATACGAATTTCTCATTATTTATAAAGGTCGTATGCAGAATTTTATTTTTTAGGATGGCACATCACTGTCGAACGAAAATGACGAATAACTATCCGCCATATGCAAAACCCATCCCGGTCGCAAGGTTATTTCTTAAACCCTCCTTTCTGAGATTTTATATTCAAAGATCTCTAAAATAATTTATTATTTTAAATAACAACAAAAGTAACAATGTAAATATCACATATAAACAAAAAATTATTTGACAGATATCACCGATTAGTGAAAAGTGTCTTCTAAACGGTGAGCGAAATTGATGAGATGATACCCCAATAAACAATAAACATAAAAGAAAGTACCTATATGGATACAATTTGGTGAATTTTTAGTAATCATTGTATTCTCTTCCTAAATATAATTCGTTATTCGCTTTAAAATCGATAATATTTATAAAATGCCACTCATGTTAATCCCAATATTTGGAAAATGAAGTGGTTGTATTTTCGTCGTTGGAATTAACATTCGTGACATTTTGAAAATATTATCGACAATAAGCTCACCACTTGTTTGTTATATTACTCTTGAAAATAACACTTATAATTACAGAAAAAAGCAATAAAGCTTGTGATAATTGAACTGACAGAATAAACAAACATTTTCTTTCCTGTCATAGATCTCTATGTTAATATATAAATCATAATAAAACTGTAAAAAATATGAACAAAATTATTATCAAAATTAAAGAATTACTAATTTATTGTGGATAAAATAGCATGCAAATCTCGCGGAAATGCTTTTCAGCCTCGCGCTTATAACTGATTTTAGTACTATACGTATTTCAGTCATCTACATCATCGTACGGCTGTAAATCAAACATTTCTCAGCTTGGTATGTAATGTACCTACTATCCCGATTTCGACTTCGTCCCGATCTCTAAAATCATTCTCCATCGGTACCTAGTATTTAAGTCTTAAACGAGTCAGAAATGAAAGCGATGAATAATGGTATTTATTTCGACGACTAGAATAATTAAACAATGCGCAACGAATTGAACTGGGTGCTAAATCTAAGGTTCAAATTGCAGCGTCGCCAACTATTAACTAAATAAAAATACTAATGGGTCTCAGTGGTTTTAAATTTACTGTAATTTGTAAGTTTTTTACACAGTTGGCTGGAAATAATTCCACCAAACTGCAAGAGGAAAAGGTATCAATTAAATTAAAAACAATTATCGTTCCAATTTTGAAATCGTCGATGAGTAATGTATTCGATGTAGTATATAGTATATGGTTTAATACAAAGATCAATTTAATGTAAGATTCAGTGCAATAATCCAAATACGACACTATATAATATACAAGTCTCGGTACTATATGGGTCACTACGCATTTCGATCTTACGATCAACATCAGATGACGGAAGTTATTGATTTATGGGGTGATTTATATATTGAGAGCGCAGGTACTTTAAATAATTTTAATGTTTGAAATATTACGTCTAGTTGGCTGTTTATTTGAATCTTTTTTACCTCCCGCCTATCAATATATAGATAAGGGAGGTATTGTTTTTGGTCAGATTTCTCGAGTATGAGTTTTCAACATATGAGCAGGAATTAGGGACCCTAGAATACGATTTTACTATTTTTACCGTGATGTCTGTATGTCTGTGTGTGTGTGTGTCTGTGTGTATGTGTGTGTCTGTGTGTATGTGTGTGTGTCTGTGACGATTTTTCGTCCACGATAACTCCAATACGATACATGTGAAAAATATAATATTTGGTATTTAAGAGTTATATTGTAATATGATGAACTGATTAGATTATGACTATAATTTGTTAACCGGAAGTAGTACTTTACTTGAAGCTTTAAACCGTTTTTCCTAAAAAATACCTCTAAATACCAAATTTTCGCAAATTTCGTTATTAGAAATATAAAGATTTTTTAATTTTCTACCGATCTGCATAATTACGTTTATATATAACTTCTAGCTAGATAGAAAAAAAATTATGAATTATAATATTTTTACATATCGTTTAGGCTGAGGAATTTCGATAAAACAGATGAGTTATTCATATGTTCACAAAATTTGACATATGATGTCAAATTTGATGTAAGTAAGTGTAAAAGATAAAATAAGTAAAAATGAAGTAATTTTATTGTAAAATTTAAAAAGAAGGAAGAAATATATTAGGAATGTGTGAGAACGTGAATCAAAGTTCGGTTCCGGTTTTAGTAACGTCAAAAATAGCTGTCATATTGGTCATACAAATTTTATGAAGGAAATTTTAGGTATGAAATGATTTAAAAATATACTGAACTGCAATAACAGCTCGACAGACACATGGGAGTTTTACATGGGAAATCAGTTAATTATGAATAGTATCTCCCCAGTGCAAGATATTAACTTGAAGGCTGATTTATAAATGACATAGAACACAGAACATAATTTAGCACAGAAAAGATAGAATTTAAGTCATAGAGTATTGATGTATCCATTTATAAGAAACATAGAGCACAAGACAGATTTGCACAGCATAGGAATTGACCAATGTTCAATTCCTATGTCTGTGTTTTCTATGTTCGTGCATAATATGGTGCATAATCGGCGCACTTCGGTATACTTCATCGTAGTACAAAGATATTCTACTAGAAGGATGTGTAAAATTTGAAAAAAATTGACAACGTAAAATTATAAATAACAAGAGTTCATTGTCCATATTTATGTACTATTACATCTTTATTTTTAAGCTACTTTCTGTTTAAAAATAAAATTGTGAACTGGAGATGACACGCAATACATAACCTACAAAAACACATGCCCGAATTCTATTTTCTGTGTCTTGTGCGACATTCATAAAATCCTCAAACTAAATTCTATGTTTTCTGTGCTAAACTAAACTATGCTACACTATGTTCTATGTTCTGTGTCAGTTATAAATCCACCTTCAGAACTGTCACATAGATATTTTCCGTCGGTCGAGCTGGGACACTCGGTATATAATATATCACTACAGTGGCGGGAGGTATTGTGTTGGCCACACCAGATTTTTCTTTAAAGATTTCTGTTATTTTTAATCTATTTTTATTTTGTTAAAGTTAACAGAAGACTCTGACGGTTCTCTTTGGAACATTTTAAAGTAAAAAAAGAATAATTGAAATACTCGGTAGGTTCCAAAAATTATTATATAAAAATATAGAGAAAAGTATTCCCTACGATGGCCTAGTAAGCCAAAATACGTATATAGAATATTTTTTTCTAATTTTTGGAACCTTCCGAGTATTTAAATTATTTCTGTTTTATTTTGCTGTTTTCATATCGTCATTATGAAAAATGTATCAATAGATGCAGCATTTTTAAAATGTTTTACTATCCAATATAACTTACCTAATCATCCGCTGTTTTTTCTTTCGGTATAGTGCTTTATTCATATTTCTTTTTCTCTTGTGTCTTCGGGATTTCTCTTTCCTGCTTCTTTCAATGCTTGACAGTCTTTCATTTGTTGTGTGGCTTCATTCCATGTCAATCTTCATACTTTAATAGTTTTTACTTCTTTCTTTTACGTTTTAGCTGCTCTTCCATTTTTACTTTTCTGTTGGAAAAATGCTTCATACCCTTGCTTCACCAGGCTTCCCATTCTATAGAAATGACCTACTCATTTTAAATATTTCACTTTCATGACTTGTGATATCGGTTTTACATTACATTTTTCTGTAGATTTCGTTTCTTATTTTGTCCGTTTTTGTCTTGCCTTCTATTTTACGAAGGAACCTAATTTCTATATTCTGACCTTACTGTGGTATTTCTCTTGAGTTGCCCAAAAATCGCTACCATACTTTAAAAGTGGGACTGTTTGTTTCGACACTTCTTTTTCCCTAGTTTTTAGTACTATAAAATAATACGAGTTAAGTTATAACCCGAGTATCTTTATTACTTGAACCCATGTTTCTTTTATTTTGCCACAGATAAATATATTATTTTTATGTGTTTAAATTTGGCTCCAAAAAATAATTTGTATTTTTGTGATTTAGCCGTTGGCCATTAATGTCATGCGAGCATTTGAAATGAATATATCAGCGTGGCTATGAAGCATATGACGGCCTCACATAATAGCGTTGCGCTCGATCCAGCGTGTGATATCAATGGACGCTGGATCCTGGCCAACTGGATCCTAGGATGTTCTCAGCGAGTTATTGAAGCTTTAAACGCCATGGGATTGTCTAACGTGCTTTTGTTTTATTTGTTTACGAATAAAACATGAATTTTTGTTACAAAAGCAAGTATGTGGAGAATTTTCATGCTCTATATACTGGCGAGTGAACAGTAAGTTAATAATGTGCTGCGAGATTGATAGATTCTAGCGAGGATTTCTATTTGTGAAATCCAACAAAGAGATGTTATTATAAAAATGTTTTGTAGTCGCACGGCAGGAAATAAAACATATATCACGGAGAAACATCTCTATATAGAAAAGATGATGTATTTATGACCTTACGTACTTGCCAGGCACAGATATTCTGGATTGTTGAAAGAACTGTGACAGTTGCCATTTTTATTGAAATTAAAAAAATAACTTTAAAGTTAGTTAGTTAAAGATGTTTAGATTAATGAATAATATAATTTAATATGGGTAATTGGTACATGGTACTATAGAAAGGTAATAACCGACTGAAGCAATTATAAATGCTTCAATTTAAAATGTGGATAACTTACATTTCTGGGTTTGTAAATAGAAGTCGTAACTAGCGCATTTTTCGGGAGTAAATAATTCGCGAAATCATCAAACAGTAAGAGAATAATTGAAGTACATTCAAAAAACTAAAGTTAATTGTGGAGTTGTTAAATACCAAATTTGATGAACTAATAAAGGCAAACATAATGTTAAATAAATAAAGCAATTAAAATTAGAACTACTGAAATTTACAGTCCAAAAAACGAGCACTATTTTTGCTCTAAAACGGTTTATATAAGTCCATCGTTTTCAAGTGCTCTACTAAAAGATCTATGAAAAATTGTATTTTTAAAAATGCTTTTAAAGAAGTATATTTCAAATTTTTTTTTTGTCTACACAATATGTTGCTTTTATATATAGGTAATATAAGAGCAAAATGTTAAGTATTAAGTAGCAATTATGTTCTTACCCTTAAAAAATTACTTTCAGCATATGCTATTATTTGTTATTTTTTCAGCTTTGGTAAAAGTCTCCGTTACCTTAATCGTAGATTAATAGAAAAATATTGCATTGAAAAACTGTCGTTACTTGTCAAAAATATACGTTATATATTATTCCGATGCGATATTTTTCTATTAACCGATGGATAAGGTATCCTGCACAAAACTTTAAATTACATTGAATTTAGAATTATTCGCATAGCATGCTTTGAAGCAAAGGTGTCTATTATTTTGTCCAAAATTCAATGTTTTTTCCAATTGCCTTCAATATTTTTTATTTTACTTATACTAAATTTGCAATTTTTTATGAGTCATAATATTTCTTAAATAAGGCTTTATTCTTCTTAAACAAGAAAAACTTCTTTCCCCTCCTGCCCCTGAAACTAGAATAATAATAATTATACATGATATATACTTCAGAAAAAGGGAGTTTCTGTCAAATTTAAAAATGAATTACTTATATTTTTTAAATGTTTTTGGCAATACTTGTAGCTCGTTTTGCATTTTTTTTTTATAAATCAGTTTTGTAATGTTCAGGCAAAAGTTTATATTGTTATAGTTTAAACATGCTTTAATTAAGGGTGAAATTAACTTATACTCATTAAAATATTTTTATTGCCACTAAATTTTTAATTTCAGTTATAACACTAGGAATGGTAAATATGTAATCGTATGTACATTACTTCCATTGCAAATTCTATGTTTGACTCATTACGGATAGTTACTGTCTTTTAATATATCATATCATAGTCTGATTACTATTGAGTTTTTACAAAATAAAAAGATTATTGTGTAATATTTGTATTTGAAAAAATATAAAAGTCAAAATAACAGAAAACTCCATTGAAGAAATTGAAAAATAAAAATATATTGGAAATGGGTAAATAGAAGTTATTTTTAATGTGAAAAAATGAATAATTTGAAATAAATTGTATACAAAACGAAACATAAAAAACTAATTAATATTTCTGTTTATTCTCCGCCGAATGCTTTCATTTTTTCGTTTCAGCCTAATATGTTTTTGATGTTTTTGCTTTTAAATATTTTTTTCAATACAAAAATTTTCTACCCACGCGTTATCGACATCAACGTGAACGAATAGCATTTGCAAACACAAAGTAGGCTACGAATAGAAGCTCGGACACAAAGCAAAGTTGTCTTTCCATTATGTCATGTCGCTCTATTTTCCCCCGGAACAGAAAAAAATGACCCGCTGTTTATTTCCAAGAACATTTTAATTATAGGGGCTTTTCTCGCTTCTCGCACAAAACATTAAATCGAGAAGTTAATAAACAAGTATTAAATTTTTTGTTACAAAAAATAATGTAAACAACGGGGCTTTAATAAAAGATACCCTTTTGTGTTTGTTTCCAAAGTAATAAAAAATTATTTAAAATGTATCTCAAGGAATTTTCTATTAATATAAAGTCGACCATTCTAAGGTTTTTTCTACTGCCCGAATATCAATTTTATTTTGATTAAAATGTTGATAGAAATTTCTGTATTTCTTCTTTTTAATGGAGTTAAAAAATTTTTTTTTCGGTGATCTAATGTCAACACATATTACACCAGAATAATATATTGACACTTGTTTGTTACTCTCTTGGAAACCATCGTTTATTTCAACTGTTTATTCACCAGAGAAACTAACCTACTACAAGCTACTAATCTGTAAAATTTACAAGTTAGTTGTCAGTTTTGTTGTATTGTTTACATGACTGAAAATTGTGTTTTGTTATTTTTTTAATACAATATTAATAACTGACAAGATATGGTTATAATTTTTACCGGTTTCAGAATATTAAGCCTTTATTTACATAGACAAAAGTAAGCTAGATAATTAAGTCATAACTGTATCTGTACGGTAATATTGTTACTGTACAGACTTGTCAAAATAACATGGGACACTTGGATAATCTTACTGGAATCATGGCATTACACACTGACAAGAGAATGTTATAAAATAATAATTTTTAATATCATCTTCATTTTCTAAGACCGGTAAACTATTGAACGAATCATGGATGTTATGAATTATACCAGGCCCTAGATGTCTTCAAATCCTCGATATGATTATATTTAGGCAATTGTAATATCTTGAGAAATATTTTGAATTTGAAATTTTAATTGATTTAAATTTTGAAGATGTTCCCAGTACAAACTTCTGATTTTAAAGATCACCAATAAAAAGAATCTACATGTTTAAGATTGAGTGGTCTAGCAAACCATTCTACTATTCTACCATTTCCTCTAAAGTTGTTAATTATTCTTAAAATTGTTGTTACACTTGATGTAACCTATGCCATGCGTATAAGACAAAGGTGACAGACAGAAATTAATGACGTGAGGATCAACTGCGGTAAATATAGTGTATAATTTTTTACAAGTGAATAATAAAGCAGTTATACCTAAGGTAACAGTTTTACTATTTCAAGAAGGTGACAGGCTTGCCTAAACGGCTCGCTAGTTTTTTTTATTTCTCCTATCATCAGTAAAAATTGTTTTACCTCGCTAATACAATAAAATACTATTACAGCACACCTAGGAACTAGGTAAGGGAAAATAACAAATAACAGTTTTGAGTTAATCAAAAATGGTACTCGTCAACAAATTACAGAAAAGAATATTTAATTTATTTTACAATGTAAGACAATCTCTGCTTTCTTGATTAGTCTTAACCGTATTAGGTATTCTAATATTAGTACAGTTTGGTGTAAGTAGATTCGTGATTCCAGAAGATTATATATTCATAGGGTATCAGATGCATATAACCTCAAGGATGTTCAGGAGTTCAAGCATGGATTGTAGAAAGTGCTTCAACCGGAAATTAAGGAATATCAGTTAATAGGAAATACGAAATTTACTTTAGATTCGTACGCCGGCTATTCCATTTACATATATGTATATTTATATAAATAATATATCGTGAAAATATTAAACAGAATTCAATGTTAATATTTTTAGTTTTCTTTTATGGTACAATATTAAACAGAATTCAATGTTAATATTTTTAGTTTTCTTTTATGGTACAATATTCCTATAGCCAAATCCACATAAAAATGGCATTGTTGAAATTCCAATGTGATGACGTCACTAGAGTGTATGTAGTAAGTGACGCAAATTCATTAGTAGCTATGCGATTGTTTGGAGTGTTGCTAATATCATAAAGCGTGTGTTGACGTACGTCTGTACTTAAACTGCATAAATATTTTCTATGTTTATATCCACACTTCATCGTTTTGTAGTTGAATATGAGTGATAAAAAATTATCTAGACATTGCTTCTGCATTCTTTCATGAAGAAACACGTTTAGTTGGTCCTCTAATTTCATTTTCTTCTTCAGAAGATGTAAGTATTATATTTTGAGGTTATATGTTTAATGACAGTAAGTGTTTTTTATATTTATACATTTTTCGATATTGTTATTGTTGGTTATTGTCTTAGAGAGTTTGTGCTGCTTTCGGTGTGTCACATTCTATAATATCAAAGATCCTGAATGAGATGAAATGTAGAACCTTATCATCGCCAAAAAAAAGAAATCGTAAAAAGCAAGTTACACGAATTGATGAATTTACTTATTCTGCAATTTGATGTACTATCTATGATATGATTAGTAAAAGTAAATTTATTACATTTATTTAATTTAAAAATATCAAATTATGACAGATGTTAATAAATTTTAATTTTTACTACTATCTCTTATAAACGTAGTAAGTGACGTCATCACATTGGAATGCCATTTTTACGTGGATTTGACTATATAAAGAACAAGGTTTCAACGCCTCAAGTACAGGTGTATAGACAATTTTCTTACATTTAATAATTATACAGTTTATAAAAGAATGAAATAATATATACGACCCCAGATCTTACAATCCGATAGTTTGATCCGTAGTACATTATCAAAGATACCCTGGATAAAAATGCTGATACGCACATATTTTCGTAAAAGAAAAAGTAAAAACGAATAGGGATCCTAGCAATTTTACCAAATATCGTTAGGATGTTGGATCAAGTATTTGTAATATATTCTTTATAGGTTAGTTTAAGAAGTAGAAAAAGAGAAGTAAAGCTATAATATATTGTAATATAAGAGTGGAAAGGCTCTTATTGCAAATCGAATACGAAAATTGTTAGGGCCGGATTATCGACTAGGCAAACTAGGCAATTGCCTAGGGGTGCTGCAATGCAAAGGGGCACTTCAGAATATTGGGAAACATTAAAAAGAAAGGTCCTCAAATTTGGCAGCTCTATCTATAAACAATGATATAAGTTACTCTCTGGATTTCGATGATGATTTTTTTAATTTATTTAATTAGTTATTGTTTTTGTTTTATTGTCATTTTTTTGCTTAGAGGCGCATTCAAAGTTTATCCGGCACAGAATATTGTAGTACTATCGTACCGAATGTTTTAATCAAATGAGTTTTACATTGGCCGTTACCATCCGTGCGTTACATATTATTTTTGTACGGTCGTGAACTTTTTATTAAAATTAATACTCTGTAAAAATGTAGTTATGTCAATTTAACATTTATGGCTTATTATTTCAACTGAAATAAAAAAGGCTCAGGTCTTACTATGGAGCCTTGTGGGACATATGTTTTTAGGTTGTACGTTAAACTTCTGTCCTCAAAATTACCATTATCTTACGGGCACCTTTCGGACATGTAGACATCTCAGAAAAACTCTTACGGAAACCTTCCCTGAGAATAAACACATTCTATAACATATTTCATAATTTACCTATAAAAAGAAAGCAGTGATTCCTTCACTTGTGATGTTTTACATGTTAAGCATTTTCTAACCATTATCTCTAATTATTATAATGCATCAATTCAGTCAAAACACATTATAAAACTAAGAACAGCATTAACAAAACAGCTAGATTAAGTTGAAATAAGCTGGAACTGTTATGAACTTGAGTGATAATAAATATACGATTTGCTTCTTGCTGATGGGTTAGTCACTAGTGATAGCAAGAGACAATAAGATACAGTTACGTTTATTTATTTAGGTGAAGTGTAAATAATAAAAATAAGTAATACTATGAATAAACAAATATAAACACTTAAACACTAAGATTATTTATTTAAACATATAACACTACGCATTATTTATTTCCAAGTATTTGTAACACCAACTATTTATTTATATCGCCAACTATTCATGTTCACTACATGTATTAATATCAGATTGTCCTCGTGGTCTCTTCCGTTCAGGCTTAAATAGTAGAGCAATTAAGTTCAGAAATGTTCTCGTATAGTGATTCTGTGAGACAAGACGAGACGAGATTTTTCTTTTTCTCGTATCGTCTCATTTTAAATGTAAAATATTTTATCTCGTCTCGTTTATTTCTCGTCTCGAATATTATTATCTCGTCTCGGTCTCGAATCTCGCCGAGATTTCTCGAGTTTTCAAAGTCTCCATCTATGCGTAGTGTTTTCATCCCTTGGAAAATTTTTTGGTTTCTGATTTTCTTTTATTGGTACACTGTTAATAATGTTCGATGGCGTATGGAATTTTTAAGTTATCAATTTAAATCTGTCAGTTCTTGATGGTTTTTAGTAACTTCATTCTTAAGTTATCTAATTTTATAGTGACATTTAGGACAATATTTCAGGTTTCTATATATTATAACAGGTACGGTCGCCTATGACGAAATCTAGTACCTGACATACAAGGGTTTTAATTTATGAGTTTTTATTTGCCTTAAAAGTAATCCACGAATTATATTAATGAACAACTTTTACACGAGACAAGGGTAACGATAGTCGCTGCCACCACTATCACTATATTTAATAGTCTGCCGTGGTAGAAGCAGACAGGGGAATGATAATAATGATAACAGACGCGGTTTACTATATGGTCAAAATGGTGCAGGGTAGTAATATTAGAACAATAGAGTTTTACTTACGCGTTATGCTACCACGTCACAAAGACAGGGGTTGGAATAGGATGGGCTGAATCAAACACGATATTCCAACAATAACAAAATTATATAAATTTTAATAATCAACCGCGATCAAAAACATTTATATAATTCAAACAAACTACAACGCGTAACTTGATTTTATATAAACTCTAAATTCTTACTTTTCTATTTTACAAACAATTTTGAAAACCTTTTTACATCGAACTACAAATCAATATTAATCCACACAGAATATAATAAAAACTACTTACAAATTTACACCACGATGAGAGAGCTTTTACACACAGTAAAACAACTACTTGGTTATTTCACTAAGAAATACCAAGGTATGTCCGACGATTCAGTCAAGACATCCACAACAGGCGAACATTACAACAGGAAAGAGTGATTTCAAACTTTGAAGGGCCATTTAATGGTAAAAATCCAAAAGTTCTCAACCTATGTTTATCCGGCTCTTCTCATCCCCTAAGTACGAAGTATGCTAAAAATATCCTAACTATTGATGTCCACCGAGGGCATCACGTACCGGACACGGGCAGTTATTTCTTTGAAAACAAGCTTGTAGGCGCAAAACGTGCGTCTGTCACCATAAATCTATCCATTTCGTAACATTTGGAGTACGGCAATACCAAAAATACCAAAAAAAAAATTAAAAATTAATGCGACCGTGTTACAATATTATAAAGGTATATTGCATATTGATATCTATATGTATAAGTATAAAGTCACTAGACACATCTATTGATAAATAAAACAAAAAATTTCAACAATAGATATAAACCAGAACCACATTTGCATTTGAATCCTCTTTTAATACCGCATATCGTTTACGGTGTGAAACTATGTTCACATCAGTTGTTACATCAAAGAAAACATTCCCGCGATAAAACTGCGTTTAAACTTGCAATTAAAATGTCAAATCCCGCTCCAACAATGGTAGTTCTCCCTAAAGAGTCCATAACATCAGAGTTTACACTTGGCGGTGAGAAGGAAAGAGGAGAGAGACGGAGAGTTCTGTGACAATCAAGAAGCCTTTGAAAACAAATCTCACAAAGCATTTTTACGGAAATTACAAATCTCAGTGGTTGATTTTACGACCTTAGGGTGGCGTCCCTGCATTTGCAAAGCGGGTCTACGCTGCAGGGAATTTTAAAGCAGGAATGGGGTTGGTACTACATGAATCACAATCGTATAAATTCCACTGTTTAAACATCATTTATAAAGACGTTGTTTCATTGTTTAACGACGTACTAAGATTATATGTAATCTTAAGTAGGCAAACACCAAATCACCTGCTATCCTGTTTATTTATATTACACATATTTTGAACTTTACAAATCTTTATGTGTTTTACTCTGTATCTGGTTACAACAATTTTTTAATATAATGTGTCTAACAATTGATAGACCTCGATGCTCTGATTTTAAATTTTCCATCAAAATTTAATTCTCTCTTTTCGTTTCAGATATAAATTTGCCTTCAAAATTGAAATGCAAAAAAATGTGTTTTTCAATTATACAGGGTGTTCGAAAAATAGGGTGCCAAATTTGGGAAATATATTAATCAAACCAAAACAAGAAAATAATCCTAATATACCCATGTCCGGAAACGAACCATTTCGGAATAAAATACTCTTTTGTTTGAATTTTGAATTTTATTTTTAGTAATGTTTTTTACTGTCAAAATTACAATAGTTACGTTAATACTTGTAATTTGTTTAATCACGTTTCCTTAGCAACTATCATAATTTGTTGTCACCGTAATTAAATTATTTTGATATTGTTTAGAAGCTTTTCTATTAATAATGAACAGTTATACAAACTCAGAATTAACCGACATGCATTTAATGTAAGGACGTGCGCATGGTAATTCGCGAGGTGGTCCAACTACTTGGTCTCCACGTTCACCATTAGTTGAATCCGCTTGATTTTTATTTTTGGGGTCATTTAAAGAGCTTAGTTTATTAGACGCCCATTAATAACATAGAGAATTTGCGGCAAAGAATCATAGACTGTTGCAATATTACAAGACTAAAACCAGGAATATTTGAACGTGTTCGACAATCCATGAGAAGACATTTAGAATGTTGTATACAAGTTCAAGGAGGACATTACGAACAACTATTGTAATTTTGAGAGTAAAAAACATTACTAAAAATAAAATTCAAAATTCAAACAAAAGAGTGTTTTGTTCCAAAATGGTTCGTTTCCGGACATGGGTATATTAGGATTATTTTCTTGTTTTGGTTTGATTAATATATTTCCCAAATTTGGCACCCTATTTTTCGAACACCCTGTATTTCATAATTGGGTTAGATAAAATTTCAGTTACTTTGGTAAAAATTGAGAAAAATAAAGAAAACAAAATTTTATTTTTTCGGGGAAGATAAAAATGAAAAGTTTTGAATAAAAAAATTGTTGCGCGAAAAATTAAAATTTACATTTTTTCATTTGTCCAATTTTTCATATAATTGTACATGTTGAGAAATCATCGAGGGCTTCATAACAAAGGGGCGTGTGTACGAATTACAATTTTTGAGTAATTAGGAAAAACTACTGGAAAATGAAAAATTGAGCAAATAGTGACAATATATTCCGAAATGTTTAGTTCTGTTTTATTGATTGTTCACCTTTAACCTTAAAATAGATAGTTAACAAAGTTGTAAATACGCTTCTTTTAACAACAAAAAATGTGATTCATACGATAGGGCGGCGGGCTATTATAACTTTACCGAAGATCGCATGGTTGTTGGAGAAATTAAATTTTCAAAAATTAATTACTGCTAAAACAAACTGTAGCACAATAACTTTAACAGTACTTTAGAAATTGGTGAATCTGCTCTTCACCTGCGTCACCTGACGAACCGCTACTGAAATATGGGTATTTTATTTTTTCTAATATCATAAATGTAAAGCTACGTTTCCACCTATATAGTCACAGTTTTAGTTTTAGTCATAACCTTGAGATGGTTGACATACGTGAATGCGGTTGATCGTTTCCACCTCCTGTTTTAAACATAGTCGTAGTGTTTGTCGTTGGGCATAATCACAAAGCATGCAAACTTCATAGTTTTGTCATAGTCATAGTCGTTGATTTATTGGAGAGAAGATAAGTACACTACAGTGTATTATAAATTGTGTGTTTACGTGTAAAACTGTTGTTTTTGAGATGGAAAATAGAGAAACAATAATTATATTTTCGGTGCCCGGTAAATACAGACAACGAAACAGAAAATAAAATAAAAAAGGAGACTTTCAGTTGTCAGAATTATTTTGGCTAATTCACCACAAAAAAATCCAGTTTATGAAAACTATATTTATAGCAGTTATATTTCAAAATTTTGTAATTACCTTCTAAAGTTACTAATTACTAATATAATTTAATAATCAAATAATTTTTAGTGTACTTGAAATATGTATTTAACTTAGTATTTTACATACATGCGAACGAACATTTACTAGAATAATAATAATTACTATGCTTATTTTAAGAGCTGGAAATGGTCAAAATGAAAGACAAACGCAAATACTATTTTTGATCATATACCTATTCCATTGTAAAACGTTCGACTACGTACCAGCCACATCAGATTTTGCAAGTACGAGTAATGCTCAATCCGAGTAATTTGACCGAAACAATGTTGTCCCTATTTGAAACTAGTGATGAATGCTTATCTTCGAGTGGTGTAAACATAAGCTGTGTGTAAAGGGGTTGTAAGGAGCTGATGTCTGTGAAAGAGGGCGTTGGCAGCGAGAAGCAATTTATTTGGATGGAGCCTGCGGGCCAGTGCACATGAGGGCGGGAATTATTTATGCGGGACTCAGGAATCAGAACAGATCCACTACGTGACACAATTTCCTTTAGCAGCGGCACGTGTCGTGCCAAAGCCTAACCATTCTTTATTTATTTACCCAGAGATGTGTTACGCAAAAATATCTGCAGAGGATTTTGTCCTTATGGAAATTAAGCCGGGGAATATATGGCGAGAGAACATATATCAAAGAAGGCGTGATCAGAGTAGAGTAAAACACTCGAAGTTGGTAACTGAGGAATTAAAATACTAGAAAATAAGTACTTACGAGTTTGAATTTGTTTTAGGGGTATATTACCCAAAAATATTCCAGGAATATTCCTGTTTAGAGAAAATTAAGGGAATTTTCATTGTACTGCTATACCAGTAATGGGGAAGTATTTTTTTATTTATACTTACTTATGACGTCAGAGTGGCTCGAAGATAAATCATTAATTATAAATAATTGGCAACATAATATTATCTTTCAATTACATTTTAAGTTATAATTATTCATATACTTACGACTAAAAGATATTTCACATGTAATTTCAACAACGCTAAACTTTCCCATTGGTACTTCAGGACTTAAAATACTCGAAAACAAGTACTTGTGAGTTATGATAGATTTCCGAAATTTGTTTTACGGGAAAATTAAGGGAATTATCGTTGTATTGCTATACCAGTATTTCTCAAAGTGAGGAGTGAGATACCTTTCATTACTTGTAAGAGTGTCGCGGGCGTGATGTGACATTTAGCATCGTAGGTATTTTGACAACTATTGGATCTGAGCATTTGAACTTTCTTGTTTATACTGTTGTCAAATTATTGGAGAAAGACTGAAATCGACAGAAAATAAAATGCTAGTATTTTTATCCAAAATACATGTGGATATAAAGGAATTATGAAAATTACACCAGCTCATGTATAACACATATTTTTTGTACCTTTTGTTCTCATTTAAAGAATACATTTTTAATTAGAAAAAAATGTTTTCTAAGATTTCTAAAATGTCTAAAATTTCATACATATGATGTTGAAGGTGCTATACAGTCCCAGAGGTAGGTTAAACTTCTTCTTCTTAGTAACACTTTTAACCTTATATTTCTGCAGTTTTTATAGTGATACACGATTTTTTGGACTTGATTAAATTTTTTATGTACATCCAGAGGCGGTGCTAGATATTGTAGATTACAGTGTTAAAGTTAAAAAATATTCAAGTATTCGTGGTTTGTACAAATTTACAGAAATAATTTAGTACATTAATTTATTGCTAATCACATTAAAAATGCAGTTACCGTAAGTATTGATAAATAATTGTACCTTACGAATTATTTTCGTAGTTATTTTTTAAATAAAAACAAAACCACAAATGACAGGACTTTGATATACTGCAAAATGATACGACTGTTTGAAATATATGATGAAAACAGATTTTTGTTTTCTATAAATGAATTGTATACCTCATTTTGAATACTTTCTTTACTGACATTGAGGGAAATTTTATTTTGATGAGGCAAATAATGGTATAAGCAGTACGAACAGTAAGGAACGATCTTGGACAAAAATGTACTTACCATTCCGAATATTTACTATGCTAATATTAATTTGCAGGGTCTGCAACGAAATGCGGAACATAGGAGTTTAACATGGGATTTAAAAAAATTCCGCATACTCTCTCCTAATAAATTTGGAATAAAACTACAACAGTACAAAGCTGTTCAAAATTAAATTCTACGTCTGATATAGTCAAAACGGAGAAGGAGAAGACTCACGTCATCAACCTGAAAAAAAACTTTATAAAATGAAATATAACTTGTTAAGTATCCCATATATTCATAGTAGTACATGACGTCATTACTTTAGTAATATTATTTGATGACGTGAGTCTTCTCCTTCTCCGTTTTGACTTTATAAGATCTTAATTTTTGCATTTGTACGTGTTAAATTTTTGGCGAAGCATGGAAGAAGGGATATACTATTTACATCTTCTTTTTTGAGGCGGAAGTATGAATTAAACGTCAAATTTAAAAGCCATCATGATATATCTGACGTTGTACACAATTTTTAAAATGCGTTGAACATACTTGGGAAATTATTAATTACTTTATATTATGAGTTAAGTGTAGAGCTTCAACCTAAAGTGCTTTTCTGAAGGAATCTTTCGAAAAGCTAAACGGGAAAATTTGTAATTTCTGTCATAGCAATTATATTTTTTTCTCTTCTCTTATACGAGTATATTGAAATGAACAAAGTGGAAAATAGGTATATTAATTATGGAAAAATAATAATCATATAATATATGTTATCTCTGAAACCATTTTCTGCACTAAATTTATGCACATGAATATAGTTTTATGAGAACGTGATTTAAATATTAATCAACTATGTATATTCATAACGAAAATGTTTATAAATGGTACATTACAATTTGCAAATGCTAATGGAAGTATTATGTTATTTTGCTTGCAACAATTATACTCCAATCCAGACAGCTATAAACTAATTCTTCCAGAATTATTTAACCGACCCTTTGAAACTTAAAAATTGAGCTCTTTACATCTCAAAGACAAGAACTCCAGCCCTGTATACCTCTAGAGAATTCTCCTTCTCTTATACGTCCCATGGCGCCGTATCATCGTATGATCGTACGGAGGGCTCGAAAGGGCACTTTACCTCGGGATAAATTCCCAGTACGCCACTGGCGAACCAGCCCTTTACGGCGATAGGGCGGGTACGTCCCTGGAGACTCACTGTTCGCTCAGCTTGATATGAGACCGGGGATTATTTTCAAATATTTATCACAATTAAAACCATTTGCTCCTCATTATTTTATTATGAAAAACATATTTTTAATAAACTGGGGTAATAATGTATGCATAAATTACAATAGACACTCCTACACTGCAGTAAAGGTCAAAGGTTGTAGGTACGTCTCAAAATATAGTAGATAGATGATGTTTTAAAATTATTGAATTATTATGAAGAGATATTTGAAATTGAAACTCATTAATGTATCCTAAAAATAATGTATTTTAAATGTACTTTAATTTGTTACTTGAAAATATTACAAAGATAAAGAAAATACCTAGGCATGTAACCGGTTAAAAAAATGTAAACCGGTACCCGATATTTTGAATAAAAATTGCGAACTTTAACCGTAATTTTAACCGATAATTTTAAGGCCGAAAATACTGGTAACCGTTAACGAAAAAAAAACCTGTTTTAGTGAACATTAACCTTTATTTTAATATCATTTAATGCAAACATTTTATTTTTTTTATATCTGTGTAATCTACCTATTTGTATTTGAATATGAGTCATGATAGTTTTTACAATTTATAATTTATTGGAGTGTCCTAAAAGTAGGTAGTCTCTTTGTCACCATTAGGAAAGTTTACAATTGAAAAGTGACCTGCGTTTTTCTGATGGTATTACGGGAATTTTTGTGAATATTCGTTAAATAAATTGCATTTTTTTATTCGTTATGTTTTTTCAGATGGTAGTTTTTTATAATTTTTTTTAAATTGTTTTTTATTAAATTTTTATAATTATTTTTTTAATTAATTTTTTTAACCGATATATTAACCGGTTTAAATCGGTTTTCGAACTAAAACCGTTATTATTATAACATTCTCTATACGGGTTAACCGTTAACCAGTATTTTTTTCGGTTACATGCCCTAGAAAATACAAACAGGTATTACTAATTCATTATGAATCTATTTATAATATTGACAAGCAATATTACCAGTATTATAATTTAATTATAATATAAATTAAAAATAACAATAAAAACAATTTTGACGTTAAATTTTTAGTTCTTTTTAAACTGCTCTGTCTATAATAGACTCCTGCGTACGCCACTGAAAAATGGTTAGTTTTTATATTGTATGACTTATACACTGAAATTCGATCATGGTCACATACTCCATTATTTTTTTGTTATACTATTAAACAGTGCAGATATTTTTTTTTTGACAAATTCTATCTTCAGTGTTTTAACTGTTAAAAATAATTATAAAATTTAGAGCTTGCAAAACCTTTCTCTAATACTAATTATATAGTTGTGAACGTTATAGTGCAAACAAGTAAACCATACTTTTTAGTTGCAACCTTAGAACTAACACTAATTATTAATTTCTTGCTCTGAAAGAAACCGAAATGAAAGATTGTTATCAAAATTATTTCCATCCCTCATAACGGTTTTATTGCCTATAAATATTTTAATGTTACCCAATTTTATATGCCGATATATCGCTTATTAAATCATAAAACTCAGGAAGTATAAGTCAAATACGACTTTATATCAATATAAAATAATTTGTTATTGCTATTTTATTAACTATTAATGTTATGTTCATGAAAGTACAGGATAAATATACTGTGTTATATGATATTGAATAAATTATTTACTCTATGTAATTAACATAACAAAATATATTTACTACATTTCTGCAATTAGCGAAAATTAAATCTGAATTTCGTGGTATTGCGAATAAATTATTGTCAGTGCTGTTCAATTATGTCAAAATAATAATATACAAGCAAATACAATAAAAAAATTATGTGCACAATTTAATGCCTATCATTATTACTGTTAATTAACTATTCCTTATTTATTTCTTTTCTTCCAGAGTTTTGCAAGGTAAAAATTTATTTAATGGCATACATTTATCGTTATGACTAAAAAGATTAAATTAGCGGCAAATATTAACTTCGTAACGACAACATAATAAATGAACTAAATCAAATTTAACGTGCAACGAAATGCGGAATATAGGACTTTAACATGGGATTTCAAAAAAATGCGAATACTTTCTCTCCTGATAAATTTAGAGCAAAACTACAACAGTACAAAGTTGTTCAAAATTAAATTCTATGTCAGATAAGATCACAATTGCTGCAATAGTACGTCTACTGTACGAGTTACGAGTATATTAAATATAAAATGTAATATTTTCGTTAAAAATCAGACAGCTATGGAAATAAAAGAAAATATTTATCTGTCAGTTTAGAGAAGTATCACTAATTATAATTCTGTCTGTATTCTAATATGATTTAAGTTGAATTTATATTCTTTTTCTTTAACAATATAGCAATATCACAAAAATATTTTTAAACTAATGTAACAAAATTTAATAATTAATATCAAATTACATTATCTATAATGACATGTCATTAACTGTCGCAACTGTTACATAGATATTTTCTTTTATTTCTATGATACAAATAACTATTTATTTAAAAAAGTTTGAGGGTTCGTATCTTATAAACTTGATAGTTTTTGAGATATTAATGAAAATATTTAAATGTATTTTCTGAAAAAAAAGTGTGCGTTGGAATTTATTAGCGTAAATACAATTCAAAATAACTCAATTTATTTTCAACGCACACTTTAAGTCAAGAAACATTTAAATATTTCCAATAATAACTCCTAAAAAACTATCAATTTTGTAAGATAAGAACCCTTAACCTTTTTTAAAGCAAAAATTAATTTTATTAATTAGTGCAAAATTATACAGGTGTTCAATTTTAAAAAGGTACAAATATGGCAATATCTACGAAAATTAAGCATTTTTTACCAAATTCATACAGATTTAGTTAACTTATTAAAAGTACTAAAAACTTTATTTAATAAATTTTTCGATATGTCTTACAACTTCCGAGAAAAAAGGTGTTTCCAATTTCGCACTCCAGCCTCTATGTGACCATCAGTGAAAATATATAGAATGAAAAATATTATAGGTATTGAAGTTAAAAAATGCTAAATGGACTACGCGCGGTACTTTCTTGCTAGTCGGAATAATCTTCCGCAATTGCTTTTATTGCGAATACATCACTGACACACACACCCACACACATACTCCGAGATACTTGGGATTGTGTTCCTCCTTAGAAACTACAATAATTATAGTTATGAAATTCCTGAAACAGAAGCTAGAAGATTTCGATAAAATTTCAATTATCTCCCTCTTAATTAAAATAGAAATATAAGAATGGTTGAGATTGCAGAAGAAAATAAAATAAGATATACTTGTGGATAAAGTACTTCCTCCAAGATTAAATCTCTTCACAATAAAAGGAGCGTAAGTCAACTGTCGGACAGGTATTAGACGCAAGTCGCTTCCTGTCCACTAGTGGCAGGAATGAGATTTCCCCGGCAGGAAGACAAGGACGACCGATCCTTTGTTCAAGTGCTTATATTTTATCTGCAAATTGGAAACTCAACGTCAAATGCGGCTGCCACTTGCTCAAATTAATTACAAATTGCCAGGGACTTCTTACATCTTTTTTGGATTTTGTAAACTATGCAACTGAGGTCTAGGCTCTAGGGATCTTAGACTGGAAAATTATTTTGGGGTACAATAGTGATTTACAAGAGAAAATTTTTGAAAAAAAATTATATGAAATATTAAATTTAAGGTTAAATTGAGTATAATGATATAATAGTTATTAGATACAAGAGTGTGAAATAGGATGTTTATACATAAGTTACAAGGCTTTACGTAATGAAAACTTTCTAAGCTTTTCACACCTTTGTGTCATACAATATTTTTTTATAAATAGAAATGCAATAATTTATTTTTCGAGCCTCCGTCCCATTATGACTAGTACTATAGAACTCAAAATCGTCCAGAAACTCTCTGTTTGCCGGCCTAGGCTGGCAAAATGTAGGGATGCCATTTTAAATATTTTAGCATTACATTCTGTCAAAATTTTTAATTTTATTTTGTTCGAAATAGAAAATTTTAATTAAAACAACTATTGTTGATTTAATATTCATATCATACTCGTCTGGTGCGATTATGATTACATTTATTGTTAAAAAATATCAATTCATATTCGTTTTATTTTTTTAGGTTAGAACAAATGTCACTACTTTTTTGCATAAAATGAGTGAATTGTTTATATATCCAATTCTTTAATAAGTTAAAAGTGTTACCGGTATCACAAGCTCAGAAAATGTTACGCGAGATCTCGCATTATTTGCAGACCTCGCTTTCATGTCGGCCTGTCAAAAAAAAGCTCGCTCTCGCAAAAGTTTAGCTTCTGGGCTAGTAATACAATTAACTATTTTGTGCTCTTACACCTTAAATCTGTTGATTTACATCGCCTAAGCAACATCGGGAATTTCAACTTTCCACATCTCATATGTGTAGCTAACGTGTGAGAAATGTTGGAAAAACACCCATATTTCCACAGTATTAATTCAAAAACGATATTTACAATAAAAAAGTATGTCTCAAACGTTCTTTTGCCTAATGAGAATAAAATAATGTAGTAGGATATTGAATGAAATTTAATTTACAATAATAAATTTGCTGCATTTGATATACAATGTAGGCAACAACTGCTGTTATGTTGACAGGTAGTATTGAAACACACAAAAACAGTGTGTGTATATATAAAATAAAAATATTTGTACAAAAAAAAAGTTAATTATTGATTTTATGAGTTTCGTACAAAAAAAATATTGTACAGACCTATTGCGTGAATTTTATTCTCGGATTCGTTCTATCCAGAGATGTTAAATTACCGTAATTTATAATTTTTGTAAATTTCTCCCGTAATTTACCATTTTTTATTACCATTTTAAAGTCTCTTGTATTTTATAATTTTGATAAATTACTATCGAAGTTTATCCTTTTTATTGCCATTTTAAAATTGTAAATTACGGATAAATTACAGTAATTAATTTTGTAATTTACTGCGTAAATTACGACGAACATTATTGGTTCTATCGCAGTGCTCGTAAGCTCATCTAAGAAAATAGTGTTCCCACACTTGATATATAAATATCTATTTGTGATAACATTTATTATTTCCTTACCGTTGTCAGCGAAGTCTGTCCTACTTGCAGGTTAGGGGGAGATTCATACGAATTTCATATACCTACACACATTTGGTTCTCTAGCATCAGGCAAAATTAACTATAAAAAGTTGGAAGTAAATAATTCTGGACTGTCAAACAGTGGCGGTTCGTCAGGGCGGCAGAGGAGCAGTGCCCCACCATACAAAAAGACAACAATATTTCCGCACGTTTTCTAATTTCCACTGTTTTCTTATCCTACATATACTGTCAAAAAAAGCATTCGTATGCCCAACGTAGTACCGACTACAGAAGTGGAGAGGCAAAAATGATTCTGCCTCAAATTTCAATTTTTGTGTAAGACTGTGCTGTTTTTATAATGCTCACAGCGTTTATCGATTGTTCTCTCGTTGCACTACCTGCTTCAGAAAAGGGAGTCTTGAGGCATACCTAACTCTACTCTCTCTACTAGCTTGTTGTCCTTTACTTCGGAAGGAGGAGATATCTGCCCCGTGTGACCACAGAATAGGTTTATACAGAAGCGACAGTAAGACAGAGAAACGAAAATTAGAGAGAGATAGGAAAAGCCAACAAATTTAAAGGTCTCATTGTTTAAAATCGGAAAGTTTCCTCACATCTTAGGAAGAGATAGGGGAAATCAAAAAATTTAAAGGTATACACAATGTTCTAAGGTCACAGAACGGAATAGGGTAATATGAAAGGTGCCGACAGGGAGTGTCGCTTCTGTATGTAACTATTCTGTGGTGTGACGTCAAAATTATAAGTGTCCATTATTAAGTGTGAGCAAACATGGCTTTTTAAAAGCTTTGACATCGAATTTAGGATATTAGACAACTACATATACATATTCTCGTAAATTACATAAATTGTAACGAATACAAACATTGCACAGAGTTGCAGAAAATTTTAATGTAATTGTTTTTATACCAACTTTGTAAAGTTAAATATGTGTACATCACAAAGCAAATTATGCAGTTTTGTCTGTGAAATTCGTTAAATACCGCCGCAAACTTTAATAAAGGCAAGTGATACCCGTCATGTAAAGCTTAAAATAATATCATCTCCGCCACGCTGCAACAAATATAAAATCAGCGGCAGACTAGCACATAGACTGCGACGTTATTTAAAATTCTGCTCATACTGCGATTTATGAAAGTTTGGGCTAACTTCAGCCCGGAAGAGCCGAGTTATACCACTGGAATTGAAATGTGGTTTGCGCATAATTTTACTCCGTTTACTCGAGTACTACGCCCTAGGAAATATTATCAAACTATTACCCAGAATAATGGGAACTTTTACTCGGAATGTATGCAGAATTATAATACAAGTACAAATTATTTAAAAAGCAAAATACTTTCTTTTTGTTTTTATTTAACAATTTATTAAAGTTTCTCTAAAATATTTACTTATTTGTCATCAAAAAGGGATCTCTAAATTTTGTCCGGGTGCCTTAAATGAACTTTTTATATTTTTTCAACAGCTAAGGAAGAAATAAAAATACCATTCCTCTATTGTTTCAACTTATGGCAAACTCTGATTAGCTATTTTAAATAATTCAAGCCGTCCATCTGTCCGCATGTAGACGTACCTGAATTTAACTGAGTAGATTTTAATTAAACTTCATATACCGTGTGTTCCAAAAACGTGTTGTCATAGACATTTAACAAGAGAATACAGTTTTTAGTAAATAAAAACAGCCCGGCTAACAATTAAGGGTAGGTATTTCCATTTCTAGTTAAAGTGCCAGTTACCTTAATCATCGCTTAATAGAAAAATATCACATCGAAAAATGATGCAAGTTGTCAAAAATATACGTTATTTACTATTTCGATGCAATATTTTTCTGTTAACCGTTGGTTAAAGTAACCGGTACTTTAACCAGAGATGGAAAAACTAGGTGTAAGTCACTATATTGTATAGGACAATACTATATGTACATATTTCTACATTTTACTTAATACAAATTACTTCATTTTAATACCATAATGTAATGAAATTTACAAAAACAAAACTGTTCTGTAATAGATATGACTCAGGTAACCTCACAACGGGTACCTTCACACATGCACAATGTAGACAAATGATATTTCCTATACTGCACATGCGCAGTATTGGCAATTACTGTAAGAAATGATTTCTTACACATTTATTTATGAAATGGGAAATACGCTACTTTGAAGGTTTATATAGGGTGAGAAAAGTGCCACTTTCCGTAGAAAAAATATTTTTTGAGTTATACCGGGTGTTTCCATACTGCTAGAAAAAAATTAATGGATATACACGACATACTGATCACAGAAAAAATGATTTTTTTTTATTCGCAAAGGAAAACATTGTATTTAACGTGAACATTTTTTTTACTACTGGTTCATGGCTATTCTTAATAATTTTATTTATATCTGCTACTACACAAGTAATTGTTTACAAAGCGCCTAATAAACATGTCTGATATTGTGTAATTAATAATGTTATCTGGCAATAGCTACATAATGTACGTAGTTTCATCGACATTATTATTAACCTTTCTTTGTTGGTTTGTTATTTTGATGGTGTAGTGCAGTGCAGTTTTTGTGAAAATGAATGCATACAGTGACAGTGAGTTGTAAGACTTGTAGTGCATCATTTATTCAACGTACTGGATTATGTGTAGCAAGATTTGGGGATAATTTTGAACAATACTTGTAACTGATAATTAGATCGAGGAGATCAATATGCAGACGTATGTAAGTAGGTATTTATTGTTATCTTTACAAATATTTCTTTAAACACAAGGATATGATATTTAATAATTATTAATATTATTGTGCATTCAAAACATTTATCTCTAAATGAAATGGGTATTATGTAATGTAATTTTGATAATTAATTTTTATTATGTTGCTGTCAATAAAATACGCTATTCCAGTGGTACTAAAATATTTCATTTTAACCATTCTTATTATTGCGAATTTCATAAAAAATCTTTATGTTCTGTGATCAATATGTCGTGTTGTATATACCATTATTTTTTTTCCTGAGGTATGGAAACTAGTGATGGGTAATTTCCCATATATTCCCGGAATTTCCAAAATGGAATTCCTGATTTTTTTCCGGGAAACGTGTTTATAGAAATTCCCGGGAATTTTTCCAGGATATAAAAATATTCCTGACGGGAAATTCCCAGTGACTCATTACTAATGGAAACACCCTGTATTTTAACAACACAAAATACAAATAATTCCAGGGAAGCAAGATAACTCTTTTACTATTACCTAAAGAAAGGGGATTCTCTATAAATGTTTCAGTCAGAATTTTAGTTCTAAACTTTAGTTTTTTAACAGTACATTTAGTACTTAAGGTCTAGAAAATCTTATGATTATGACAAAACAGAATATTTCTTGGAGTTTTCACAGTGTGCATTCCACTCTCGTTCTGTTGATATACAGCCCGTAAAACTCCACTAAAACATCTCGGTTCGGCGTTTGTCCCATCTATTTTTCATCTCTTCCAAACACACTTCCATCTCCTTGCCCGATTCGTCCAATAACGTATTTATTTATACTGAACACCGTATTTCTCGTCTTGTTTACAACCTGCTGTTCCGGGCAGTTAAATAATTTACGTGTGATCGTGGCAGCCTGGAGGAAGCTGAGCATCGCGCCGAACACCTGACTATCGCCCAGCCCCCAGCGAATGGGAGCGTTATTTATCATTTAGGATTTAGAAATGGGAATTGAACAGTGTCGGATTCCAAGGTGATTTTAGCGGCGACAATTTGTGTTGCATTGTGTTTTGGATTGGTAGTTTCGTTAGTTTAATCTGCTACACTTTTTGTATGTTTCATCTATTGTTATATATATATATATATATATATATATATATATATATATATACATGTATATATATATATATATATATATATATGTATATATAATACTGTCAGTTTTGACAGGTATTTACTTCGGAAATCACACGATTTCGCCCAACAAGATAAGGTCATCTATACTTGGTTTCTTCCTGACGATTTGTATCACCACAATATTTCAAAATTAAATTGTTTCTGTTTCCTAAACTAAAGTAAAATATAATTGGTTTATGAAGATGTATTATTTATTAATTGCATAAAATTCTTAGATTGTTCATAATAGCAGAGGTATTTAATTTAACGATTTCGATTTCAATTCATAAAAGTTTCACTAAAATATGTAAGGGACTACTAAATTTCGTCCAGGGGCCTTAAATGAACATTTTAATACTTTTTCAATAGCTAAGGCAATGGTTCTCATAGTGGGTATTCAATTATAGAATTAAAAATTCCGGTTTCGGTTTCTGGAGAAAATACTCCAAATATACAGGTGTTAAAATATATTCGAAAATTTTAAGAACATATAACTGCATGTACCAAATAATAGCAAAAGCTTAATGAACTTGAATTCGCAAAACAATAGAATCAAAGATGTGAGCATTTTTCAGAAATGTACTATATAAGAAGGAAAACAATATATGGTGTAACATTTATGTTTTATAGTTGTGAAGAAAAGGCGAAATGAGATGTCAGGTTAATTTCGTCTTGGTTTCGAGTAAATCCAGATGTATATAATTGACAGAACATAAAACAAAATTTAGTATGGTTTAGTTAAGAAAAAAACATATAATTTAGTTTAAGGGTTTTAAATGTCATAGAAAACATACCTCGATCTGCTGTTTTTGCTTCCTTTTACAAAGTAAAGGAAGTATTATTATCGCGAAAAATTTCGATGTCCAGATTTCAACTGATATATTCGTTATGATCATCCCTCAATCCATTTTGACTAGTTTCCGTGTAACGTTTGTACGTACATATGTATCTCGCATAACTAAAAAATGATTAGCCGCAGAATGTTGAAATTTTTTCATATGGGACTGCTATAATACTCGTATCTAGTTTTTTTGAATTTTTCGCATAACTCTAAAACGATTAGCCGTCGAATGTTGAAGTTTTGTTTATGGATTTGCTATAACATATTGTTATGTATTTCCATTTTTTGTTCCAATCGGCCTTTTCAAAAGGGCACTTTACTTTTGGCAAAAACAATATAAATAATAATTTAGTTGACATTTTTTGTAGGAAACATTTGATTTCTTGATAATAAGACCGTATTTATTTGGAACTTTTAAAGTAACCTGGTAGCTTAGTTTTGTTTACTTGGCACTATTTAAGTAACCCGGAACAGTTCCCGAACTGATCCAACTGCCCCATCTATTCTGGAAGGATCTTAGATTCAATCCAGGGTCAACCCGTTTGACATCTTTCTTTCAACTTGTATTCCTTGTTTCCCATGACATGCAACAGCACAGCGGTTTGTTTTGTAAGTTGTAAGTTGTAGTTTTATATTGAAAGGTAGATATTCGTAGAATACAAAATGAAATAAACGACACAAGGTTTGACATTTATTTTGACATATATATTAGATGACATTATTTTAAATTTACCGCTAATTTTTATAATTACTAATGTGAAATGGAACACTCATTTGGAAGTAAAACGAGTTACTTCTGGATCAAGTCAGGTATGAACCTGAAGGTACCAAATAAATGCGGCCTTTATTGCATATATCATTAAGAACATTGACAATTGTCAGAATATGTTTCGTGAGTAATATGTAGGAAATAAATGAAAACAATCACCCCAATTCTGTAAGGAAGTTCCTAGCTCTTAGTAACGTTACTAATATCATTAGCCAATAAAAATAGGAGACACTAAATAAAAAATGAAAATGACAGCTTTTACAAATATTTCTATTGGTTAAAATTTTTAGTAACGTTACTAAGAGTTAGTAACTTTTTACAGAATTGGGGTGAATATCTCTTTCTTTGCAAGTTTTGATGCGTCTAAAATAATTATGTATAATGCAATAAGGAATAGTGATAAACATTTTAATAAAATTTTACGAAAGATGATCCATTTCGAAGTAAATTTCGAAGATATGAAACGAATGGAAGTTGAAGAACGATTAGGCGTAGAATAATCTCACTTTTCAAGTGAAATAAGTTTAAATGAAGTGCAGCAAAAATGTGTATAATTTAGCGTACAATGAAGTCATGTTGTGCCCACATAATTTTTTTTATAATACAAAATTGGCTTGTTTTCTACTAAACTCTTTTATTTTACGTAGTTTGTTTTCTCCAACAAGTCGTCACGCAATATACAGAAACACTTCTCATCGCTCTAGTAGAATTTATTTGTACTAATACGAAGTGTATCGAGTCGCACCGAATATGTACGAACATAGAAAATGAAATCAGGAATGGTTTTGTTCAACTGGATAGTTAGTAATTAGGAAAAAACTCTTGAAGTAGCAATTAAAATATATTTCGACTGCAAATCTTCATCAAGGTGATGAATGGTATTAAAAATTATTTAAGTAAAACTTGCAAATTACTTTACAAAAATGTATTGCCAAATGTAGATAAAATAAACACACATACACAAACACATACATGTTACTTAGGAGTCATCATCTAATTCGTATTTTTCCTTGACGAACGTTATATGAGACTTTCTTGTATTTAATGATTTTATGTACGAATAAAAATTATTTTGTCGTCAATTTACAAAACTTTTGAGAGCCCCTGAAGCACCCCTCAATCGACCTGCTTATAAATAAATAAAACTCTCGAATGTAGAAATCCTCATCGCTGTTTTATAGCGTAGGAGTTGACATTTTAAGCCCAAGAAATAAAACATTTTACTGATTCTTAATTCGTGCCTGAAAATCTTCAATCACAAATAAATATTTCAGCTCGGCTCACACTGAAATGTTTCTCAATTTTTCAGATTCTGTTCTGTTTGTTCGCATATGTTCTTATAAATATACAATGTCGACTCTCTTGATTTTCTCTATTTGTACATTACAACGAGGGTTTTATTTGGTCTGTTTTTACATTAACATCATGCAGCCAGCATTCATTATTAACAAGAACACGGCGCTTTTAGTTTGAACACAATAAAAGTTGTTCCCATAATTGCTACTAGTTTTTTGCTACGGTCTACGATTTTAACGATACACATTGCTATAATTATATTAATTATATAGTTTTACAATGACATATCTCGTGTTTCACTTTGTTTACTTACACTTGAAATTGAAAATTTCAATTTTAATTAATTCTATATGTTATAGTAAAAATTTATTCAAAAAAGTATTGCTTCTTTCGAAAGGTTTGGAACCCACTTTAAGCTGTTTTTCTTTCTTTTTCCTATTGCAAGAATTATTAAACTTTTATTTTGCATCTTTATCATACACGCATGGCATAAATGAGACTTTTATTCGCTATCTCATTATTGTATGTGTTACAAAGCAATGAGAAAAATAAAATGGAAACAGGACTGTAACCGCGGTAACGAATATTTTTAAATATTTAAAAAAAGTAATATGTCATTCATGTTATCCATGCCATTTATCAAGGTGATGTTGGCGTTGACAATTTTTGCTTCATTATGTGTAGTTTCATTAGTTTAATCTACGACTTTTTTTGCATGTTTTATTCATTATTATATTTGTATGTATTTAATACTGCCAGTTTTGAAATTTATTTACTTCGTAGATAACACTATTTTATCCAACAAGATAATGTCATCAATTCCCTTTTCCTCTTAGCGATTTGAATCACATGGATACGAGTTACGATTCATCTACCTAAACTTTTCATCATCTTAAATCTTAATCATAATTACATTTTAGACTTACGTGTGTTCTTATTTATTGTGAAGTAGAATTGGATCTGACATTTAAACAACTACAAATAATACAGTTCGAAGGACTTTGCAAAATTGATGAGTGTAAATCGGAGAAAATCAATACTACATCAATAGTTTAAACAATGAATATAGATGACACTGTCGGTGTCGGATGTTTTGTCGGTTTGGGATGGTTCAAATAAAAAGCGGTATGACGTATACGGAGTGTTTCATCGAAATTAAACTCCTCGATTTATCTGAAACTATTTGCTGTAGCAAGAAAAGTTATTTAGAAATCAACACCAGTGGCCCACCGAAGGTGGGGGGGGGGATTGATTTCAAACACCCCCCGAAATTAATTAGGTAATGCATGTCAATTTTATGTTATCGTTAAAATATTAACTCTATGAAACGCGAACTCATTTTTTGTACTCCTGATTCTGAATTATGTTTTTAATTCTAATTACAATTAACTAAGCAAAATTGATTGATCTTAAATTTGGTTGTACAACTACAAAGAGAAGAAATATGCGATTCAAATACATACATTCATCATTCACAACACATGATTTTAAGATACCATTTAAACTGAAGAGCAAAAATTTATTAATCATTATTGAATATTGAAAATAACACATGTAAAAAATGAATTTGGAGTCAAATGAAACATGTAATAACTTTGTTCATGAAAATAATATGGGAATTTTTACTTTTGAGGTTCTATTTAGTAGGGAAAAACCGAGGGAAAAACTATAGAAAATCGATGTGAGCCTTGTTGACATTATAGATCTTTATGATAAATATCTCAAGTTTATTATAAATATGCGCCTCTGCTCAGCACCAGTGGCGGTTTTACGGGGAGGGCGACAGGGGCGATCGCTCCCCCCAGGATTAAGTGTGTTACTTAATACACATAAAATTTTATAAATTTATTAACAAAATGAACAGAAAGATTTTTTTTATATACATTCAAAAGGAAATCGCCCCCATACCCCCCCCCCCCCCCTAGAACATTATCCTGAATCCGCCACTGCTCAGCACAAAGCGATTGATTGTTTTATGTATAACATTAACACCCTGTATATTCTAACAGTTATATTCCAACCTTGTACAAAAGTACAGAGGTGTCTTGTTTTTCCTTTGGTAATTTTAAGTCGAAAATACTTACGTACTTTGTCCATTTAGGTCCAAAATTAAATATTTAAGAATTTGTGGGCGATATTAAATTTCACAGAACAAGTCATACCTAATTGCACGATATTCTGTTTATTTAATTATGTTTAACACAAAGTCAATTACTAAAGTAATTGTACAAAATGTCCTCTCACTGTCTGAATTCTACTCATTCCTTTAATTGAAAAAGTAGCTCTCTGAAGAGTATAAGGTTCGGCTGGCTTTTATATATCTGTAGCCGGAATGTTAAGAATTAATTTATCCCTGGTTTGGGATATTTCTGCACAAACTAAAGTTATTATATGTTCCCAAAGATAATAGTCGGAAGGCATTAGGTCTGGTGACCGAAGTTGCCAAAGAACTGCACCTCCTCTTCTAACCCACAGGTTAGCAAAGTTGATAAGTAGATACATAAAAATAAGTAGCACATTAGGGGTTATTTTTTTTTTAATATCTTATCGAAAGTCAGATTCACTCCCTGAAGAAGACCCATGTGGGGTTGAAACCGGTAGGAGCAGAAATAAAACCAATTTTCAACTGACTGAATTCCAGTAATTTTTTACCCTCATTCTACTACAGCAGTCAAGGAAATCCATCTACCGTTAAAAACATAATTTAGTAACATTTTTATCCTATACATATTTCGTAATGGCAGTTGGTTTTATGGCGACCACACCCTGTTTTTACTGCTATAGAAAACAGTAAATGACAAAATTCTGCGATCAAATCGAAACTGCGTGTGGAACTAATGATGTCATTTATGCGAAATATGAAACATTGAAACGTATCCCAGGAAAAGCCGAAAATAATTTGAGTTTCATTGAAGCTTAAAAGTCGCATTTAAATTGTCATTAGTAAAGTGATTGAAAATTGTAATTTATGGCGTATATTTGGAATACAAATGATGTTTTTCCAGGGCCATCCGAGCTGTTTACTAAAGAAACCGCAGTTTTTGTCTGTTTATTTCTAAGTCTAACATTGATTTATTGTAGTTCCGATAAAAGACGGATGAGAAAAATTTCGGTTTCTAGCAATGTCTCTATTTATAGACATATTAATTTCTCAAGTTTTGCTCAACCTATATTAGATATAGGAAATAAATTTAATATTAACACTAACGTAGAAATTTTACATATAAAAGACAATAGCAAAGCATTTAACTTTTTAGAAAACTCAGAAATTAAATAATCATTCATTATGAACAGAGCCCTCTTCTTAAATGATCAGCCCGATTTAAAAAATAGCGCATTAATAGACATCCTCATAGATGTTCCCGCTTTTTCTGGTCCTTAATAAATCTGAATCCTTCAGTTTAATTACTTATATTAGATTTTTCTTAACTTTTAATTTGTTTTACATAGTTGATGAGTTACGACACATTATTAGAGTTCATTGTTTCCTTAAATTTATTGACATTTATGAGTATTCTCATTATATTTTCCTGTAGTCTTCTGTAGTCTTTTATAAGTGTAAGTATTGTAACTTATTTATTTATATTTCAAATGTGTAACTTTGTAATTTTTGTTAAAAATTTTGTTGTAGTCTTCTCCGGTTATCATTCCTTGATAATGGTCATTTAATGACAGAATCCAGTCGGAAATAAATTATTACTCCTTCTTTTTAAACCTTTTCCTTCATTCGTTTTCACACTTGGACATCCCATTTACTTCTTGAAAGTTATTAATTAATAAAAGCTTTTGAAACATAAATTTAAGTCCTGCTCTACTTAAAAATGCAAAGATTTTTCTCAACCGATCTTAATAGATAATACCTTTCATATTTATTTATTTTATAATAAATAAAATAAGAATAATATGGATTATTGTCTATTGCTGGATGTGCCAGTTTTTTTTCTATCAGAAGTAATAGGTATCACAAGACCTCCCGATTTTCTCAATAAACATTTATTTTTTGCTTATAGTCCGATAATACCTAGTTATTTTCATCATAAATCAATTAAATGACTTTTTACTGTATGAATAAGATATTTCAGGAATTTAAAAACGAGTACCGTGAAAATAATTTAAGGGTGTATGACATACAACGTTTTATTTCATTTCAATTGAAGGTTCAATTTTGTTGCTTTGAAAATTAATAAGAAAGTAAAATGAAAATCTTATTTGTGATCGCTGTCATCTGCCACTTTTGACATGTCAATTACAAATTTTCAATAGAAATATATTAAAAATCAGGTCGGATTTGAAGAATAATGTAGTATAATCAAAAATTCCCGGGTAGCACTTTAATAAAACATATTGAAATCAAGAAAAAAATAAACAAATAGCACAAAACATTAAGTACCTACATAAATACTTATAAACTAAATTAATTAGGATCAAAATCATAAATTTACACTGGAAAATACTGAAGTTAAAGAGACTTCTGAGATTAGATTCTAGTAGAGATTTATTTCATGTTGGGTTAATAGTTCTTAGTCTTCAATTTTAAATAGGTTTTCAAGACATCTATAAGTTGAATATTCTCGCATTAATAAGTAGACTAAAAAATCATGAATATTCTAAATGCACTAATCTTAAGTTGAGTTTAATACACTGTAAAGGTAGTCCATGTTTCAAAAACTACTTGATCTTGTTTTCAAGTTCGGTCCATCTTAACTTCCTTTTTCTTTTTCTAGTTTTCTAATTCGAGTTGTAAAGACGTAAATTTTGAACTTCACATGTCCTTGTTAGATCTGATAGTTGCAGTGCATTAGTGGAAACGACAAAAAAAGTTATAGTTGATTCCAAATAGTTATTTTTGATTCTATATTGCGAAATGTTATTTTTTCATTTGAAAATGAAAAAAAAAAAGAAAAACGTTCGAGAATGCAAAAGCATTAAGCAATCAAGAATCAAACAACATATTTACGAAACCTATGTTGTAGAATTAGTAAAAATGCAAAGAGAAAATTTAGATGTTTATTAAGCTAGTTGATAGCTGAAATTAAAAATTGTTTTGAATTATATTAATTTTCAAGTGAAACATTTCCATACTTCTTTGTTATATAATATTATTAAAATGATATTAGAAAGCGACGAATACAATATAGTAACAGATTTGACAAAATTGTAACTCTTTACTCCGTTTACTTTACCTAAAAAATTGCTGGATGCAAAAAAATTTGCATCCTGTAGGCAAAAATAATCATTTCGCGTGTTGATAGTCAAGTAAATAACAACTTTTCATAACAGTTTTTAAAATAGTATATTGTGTATCGAGTGCAGAAAAGCATTCATATCCATGTGAGTATAATTTTTAGGACACAAGACGTAGTCGAGGATCGCAATTTTATATGAGTATGGATATAAGCTTTTTCTTACGAGTCGCACAATATATTTTTTAGACAATTACATATGTGTATTTAACACTTATTCAATAATTTTCACACAAACAATCCGTTTGGTATCAAACGTCAATAGTGGTAACCATAGCAACAATAAAGAGAAGAGAGAATATAGGCATAGGCTCATGGCTAGTTAATTGGCTTTAAACGGAATGGAAATAATTTTGCTTAAATATGATTGGTTTTCGTCAAGGCGAAAATATGTATTGCTCCTTTTGATAGATGGTGTATTAAATGGAAATGAATAATTTTCTGTAGTGGTTGCTTAAAAAATTATATTTTCCTTCAAAGGTCATAAAAGTGATATCTTTTGTGGCGTGATTCACAAGGTAGAAATTTAATTTCTACGCCGCTGGAGTAGATACTTTTAGGCAGCCGGAGTAAAAGTAAAATAAAAATGTATCTATGAGAAGTAAATAGAATCAGCGAACAAGAAAAAACTTGTACAATAGAAACATGTAATATCGTCCTAAATGTCACTATAAAATTGTCAACAACTCACAGATTTAAATTGATAAACTACAAATTGAACGTCAAGAAGTAAATTATTTTTTTTATATATTTACGTTTGAAGAAAAAAACTGAATGTGTCATTCAGGATAAAAGTATTTTTGTGTGCCTCGCATGCAATTGTCCGAAAAACAAAGTACCATTTTTACTCTTAATAACACAATACACTACTGTCGATCATGTTCAAAATGCCGCCTACTGTACTATACCAATTGCATTTGTACTGTTTTATTAAATGAATATTAATTTCCAACACTTTATATTAAAGCTTAAACATCCAAACCACATAGATAAAATAAACACTATCTCTATTAGCTGTAGCAGTTGGGAGTTTCCCGGTTTCCTCTGTTTATTTAAACAAACATTATCGCATCGTTCACAACTTTTGCAACAGTAACGAACTCGCGGACAGCGGAATTCACGTCAACTGTTCCACCGTCAACTGTTCGCTGTTTATCTGTTTCGCGATGACATGGAAACGTAGCTTTTGTTTTGCAAGGAGGAAATCGATAAAAGGTTGAGGACCGCTGAAACTGGATACCGGAGCACAGGAGACAGACACGATACAACGGAGGAAAATAAAAGATGGATAATAAATAATAGAAGATTGGGATTGAGGATTGAGGATTCCAGGATTCGAAACGATGATTTAGGATGGCGGATTGAAGTTTTGGAGAGAAATATAGGAAAATAATTAGACGGATTGCAAATTAGTAAACGCTTTCAATAGGAAGTTAACAAAATGCATACAGATCTTTTTTGTTTTTTAAAATTGATTATAAAAGGAAAACTAACAAGCAAATATGATTAATTAAAATAACATGCGAGAAATAATTCCCATTTCAGTTTTATGTTGTTTGGACTTCATAATTTAGATGCCAAAACTAGAGATTTAGTTCTTTTCTATCTTTTTATTTCGGAACTATTTAATAAATTTAGTGCTAAATTATTAATATGGTTCTGTAACCGATTTTCATATCGATTTTATTTCGGAATTATTTAATAAATTTAGTGCTAAATTATTAATATGGTTCTGTATCCGATTTTCTTATCGATTAGAGTTCGTTCTATTAGTCCTACCATATTTTTAATTTTTACCTTTCGCCATTTAGTAAGAGAGGTATTGGAATCATTCTAAAAATCGGATAGTGAGTTTTCAATGAATAAGCATGTTTTGAAGTCCCTAGAATACGATTTTAATATTTTTACGATGATGTCTGTCCGTGTGTGTGGATGGATAGATGAAAGGATGTTATCGTAACGATTACTCAAATACTAGTGAATAAAAAAAGTTGAAATTTTGGATATAAAATTGTGACACATTATATCTGATTTTGTTAAGATCTGAAGTGTTTTTCCGAAATATCTTAATTAATTATGAATATATGAAAATTTTTGTAAATAATAATATTATGTCATTAGCTAAAATTTTATGATTAAAATTTGTTTCCACCTAGCCCCATTTAATTATTACAAGTAATTAATGATACGGTAAATTTGTTACAATTGCAATTAATCTGTTTACCTGTGGAAATAAATGTTTTCTATTTGACAGTGAATTATTATAATTGACATTGAAAAATATTATAAAAATAAATATCGAAAACTTAAAAAGGAATTGTACTAATTCTCACGTCATCAATTGTTTTTTATTTTACTTTCTTAATAATTTTCAAACATCTATATGTTTGAATTTGAAAAGTATGATACTGTATGAAATAAAACATTATACATCATAGTTATTTATGTATTAAGGCCATAATCAAAAAATATAGCAGGAGGGAATGTTTAAAGCTTGACGCGAAGTACAGAGTTTTAAATTTCCTGAGGTCTAAAAACCTTCATTATGCTTTATGCCCGTGGTACATACATTTTATTTCATTTTGGTACTTGAAATGAAAATAATCTGTAGGTATCTCGTATTCCATGTTGTCTTTTCTTTATTGATAGTTGGCATTGTTAGATTATTTGTTCTTAAACAAATTTAATAATGTAGAAGTGTCACTATATTATGGAATTTGAGGCTGCACAGACTGTTAGTTTCTAAAAATTGAAAAAAAAAATATATATGAAAAAGAATTTGAATAGCTCTGTGAATGCTAAATACTTACTCAATCAGAAATAAAATTTATTGTATTGTTTGACATTTATTCATTAACCACAATTTTAATTTGATTTGAGTATCTTTAGCTTAGCAACTTTATACGCTTTCGGGCGATAAAAGTCAAATTACGCCCGCATTTAACGGCGTATAAACATATTTATGATTCCAAAATGAAATAAAATGTTAAAATAAAATTACTCCCACATTTGTGGGCGTATAAACAAGTTTATGATTCCAAAATGAAAAAAAATGTTAAATGATTTTCACGGTACTTATTTCGAAATTGTTTGGTTCCTTGGTTCATTCGTCGCCTCTTCCGGAAGCATCCTATCCATACCGTAAAAACTCGTTTACGGAACCTAAGTATTGATTGAAAAATATATAGATAGGCAAGCTTATGAGAAAAATTCGTTTCACCTACATAACTATGTGTCTGGTTACATTTGGGTTAATATCAGGCGTTTCTGTCAAATATTATAAAAAAGAGCAAACGTCAAATAATTAATAATACAAATTAGTTCTATTTTAAAATACACCAATGAATTATTGAAAGAATCATTTTAATAGAAACCAAAAAATTTTGTAAATATGTAAAACATCTTTATTTATCTGATATTTTTGTCTGTTTAATTCCGCAAAGTAGTTCATGGAATCATGAACTCTATTGCTCTGTCGAATCTGATTCCAAAACAGCGGTACGCAAAAACATACAGGTTTGCCTATTTATATATTTTTCAATCAACGACTTATGACATAAATAACTATAAACTATAACAGTTGATATACCAAAAAATATAAACTAAAAATAACAAGTTGAAAGTTTGTAGAAGTCTTTTGTTTGGTTGAATTTGAATAAATCTTCATACAGCTCATAGTTGCAGTGCGGAATTCAATAACAAACTGAAAAGGGTTAAATAGAGTAGTTAAGATTACTCAACATGTCAACCATTCCAGCACTAACAACTCTGATGATGAGAACTTCGTTCTCGAAATACGTATTTAGTACTACATAAAATTAATTTTCAGGTTAAGGGCTAATTTTAGTTATTTTAATTATAATTTAGCCTTAGACTCCAAATATAATTTATTATTAACTATTGCTTAGCAACTTTGTACGCCTTTGAACGATAAAAGCCAAAATACGCCCGCATTTGAGGGCTTATAAACAAATTTAGGATTTCAATATGGAAAAAACGTTAAAATAAAATTACACTCACATTTGAGGGCGTATAAACAAGTTTATAATTCCAAAATGAAATAAAATGTTAAATGATTTCCACGGTACTTATTTCGAAATTCTTTGGTTCCTTAGTTTCTTCATCACTTCTTCCAAAAGCATCCTTTTTGTACCTAAAACCTCATTTACCGAACTCATCACATAAATAACAATAAGACTTGATTTGAAGAAAATATAAACTAAAAATAACAACAACTTTAAAGTTTGTAGAAGTTATTTGTTTGGTTGAATTTGAATAAAACTTCATACAGCTCATAGTTGCAGTGCGGAATTCAATAACAAACTGTCACATATCGAGTCGGTCGCGGTTGTCAAACAGAATGTGAGTGCGGAGTATATTGCCGGATTGCGGGCGGAGTACCGGAGGCGCAACGTTTATTTGCCTGGAGTGCGAGCAAACTCCGCAAGACTCGCGGAATCACCTCGTGAAATTGTTATTGGCTGAACTTTTACATCCTAACGATATGTGGGAATGTAAACCATCCAGAAAGGATATTTTGTTGCCGAGAGAATATTCGGCGCTACCAAAATAAGATACTGGAAGTGTGACAGTAAACTTCAAAATGTTTGCGCAAATCAAATTTTAGTGTTTCTTATCAGTTCAGTATCCAAAATTGGAAGGAAGGAAATATGATTACTTTCAGATATTATTGGTTTAATTTGTTGTTTCCTATTTATGTCTTCTATCTTTTCGAATTTTACAATAAGAACACTATCGGGTTTCATAGAAGACGAACAATCCTAATTAAGTTTTTTTTATTTATAAAGAGATATAGATGATACACATATGAACATTAAGTTTCTTTGTAAGATTTGTTTTATCGACTGGATGTTAATAAATGAAGTTAATTTTTTGAGTTGTAGTGATTTAATAATATCCACCGACGTTTCAATTGAAAGTCAGTCTTCATCAGAGTTCTGATAACATACAAAATATACAATCAAATATACAGGCATACATACAAGGAAAGATTTCTGTAAATTAATTTATATGTTTTACTTGATAAAGTTTTATTATCATTTATGTAAGTCTGTTACTTGAGTTGAATATTTGTCTGTATACTTGATAGTAAGTTTTGTATGTTATCAGCACCCTGATGAATACTGATCTTTTTTTGACTTTGTTGTTTTAACTAGAACAACCTGCATATTTTTACTTTTTTTAATTCAATTCTGAATATTTAAATGTGCCGCAAGTCAAATTTTGCAAGTAAAACAATACAAACATTCAAATTAAAACAATAATAGTTAAGAGTGGTTTTATTAAAAACAATTATTTATTATAAAAAAAATAAACATAAGGTTAGTGTTTTAAATGTAACTTTGCATAAAAATTAATATTATATTATATATATTTTATTATTGATTTTTAATCATGTCATGCAAAATTAATCGATATTGTTGAATATCTTTTAAGTAGGGTAAGTGGGGGAGAGAAAGACGGGTGGGAGAGATAGCCTTTTGATCATAAAAGTACTTTAGAGTGATATCTCTCATAGGGAATATTAATTTTATTGTTTAGAGACAGTGTAAGTAGCTGTTTGAAAATTAATGCAATCAATACTGGATAATTCAAGATTTATTTTAAAGAAAAATGTACCTTACATACACCATTAGTTAATTACTACTTTGGTATGTTTAAAATAATTATTTATGTACAATGTAAATACTTTATAAACATGTGTACAAGACTTAACGTAGCCTAAAAATGTGGTTCTATTTGTACACAGTCATAAGTAATTTAGTCTTCATTTAACCTCTCCTCTGAGAACAGTTGGACTACCTATGCTGAGTAGAGATAGACAAGAGGATTTTTATTGTTAAAAAGATCAATACAACCGAAAACAGGAAAAAAATAATTCGCACATAAAAAGATAGATAATCTAGTTTCTATTCCATGACTTCTAAAGATTATGAATATGAATATGTGGGGTGTAAGGAAAATGCATGCATAATAATGCAATTATTGATATTATTTTTATTATTATATATCTACATACATAGTTGTATTAATTAATATATAGAGGAATAAGAAATTAAGTGGCAATAAATTTTTAAATAATCTTGTCATAAGCATTTGTCAAACTCAAGCTTCCACCGGGATTCGAACACGGAATTTCGAATATATAATAGGACTCTATATACTTAGTTAGAAATAAACAATTTTCAATTATTTCTGTTTAATTCTCTAAGTATTTAATAGGTTTTTTATGCTTCACTCGGTAAGACAGATCTGCTATATATCACCGATAATGTTATATTTATATCGTAGAGAGTGTATACCATTCGACACGTCCCGAGCACTCTAGCTTTTCCAGAGAGTTCACCACAGTGGCCATTTTTATGTTGGAAATAGAAAGAAAATAATCTTTAATTCGATTTGAACTCGGATTCTAAGAACCATACCCTGTAATTGTCCCCACTAAAATATAATCCATCGTTTTATAAAACGTATTCTCGTTATATTTCGGAAACTATATTTCCTCGAGTTCGTTTGGAGTGACTTCCAGTTTCGCGAATTCCCATTTTCCCTAAACACATCCCACGCCAGCTCTGATGATGTGAAAACAATTCGCTTCCATTAGACCTTCGGACGTCTTTCCTTTATCTCAGCCTCCGTCTCTCTCCCTCGCTACCGCTGTCCTTGTTTCATTTTCTTTTCCTTCTTTTCATTACGAGATCTGCTTGTTATGTAAATAGATCGCGGGTCTAAGACCTCGCAAGTAGGGAATTTAAGTTTTTTGGTTGGTATTACAACAGGAATTTACTCGAGTAAATGGTACACGACTTGCCAGTGAATTCTTTTAACAGAGAAATTGAACTTTTTCCGGATTCCACAAATAGAATAGTTGTGCAACTGAATTTGTGTAAAATAATAATACAATATTGTAGATTTTGTTCTAATGTTCTTGAAAAGAACAAGATATCATTGAAAACATTATATTTCATTCACTCGTATTGCAGCATAAAATCTTTGAGTTCTTTGACAGTTGATGTTACTTGTTTTGTGCATCTATACTGTTTATTTTCACTTACAATCTCCTTGATTGATTCTTTTCAAAATTTTTTTTTCGAGTGCGTTCTAACAATGTGGTTATCAGCACAAGTGTTGTTACACGTTGTTGGAATGCACGATAAAAAATTTGCTGGATATGAATTAATGCTCAATGGTAAATTCGGCAAGAAAATCTTAACGACACCAACACAGAAAGCAAAATTAATTTAGGTTTTATATTATATTTAAAATAAACAAGTTAACATTTTTATTCTAATAACAATGCATAAAGTAGGCGATTTTTTACAGTTGTTACGTTACCTTGACAACGTGCGCGAAGTACCTGTGGAAACGGTTTTTCACGGTGATGGAAAACATTTCTTCACTCAATTTATGTAAATAAGTAAAATTATTTTAATTAATGATGCAAATTTATTAGAAAAATATTATTTGTATTTTGTATGCGAAATGTTTTTAGTGCTTTCGATTGACAAGTGACGTCTCATGCACGTACAACACGTACTTCGCGCATTTAATACAAAATAACTATTTTCTACTCCTATATAAATATATCCTCATTATTTCCTTTTTGCGATAAATCACAGTAGCCATATTTCAGGACAGTGAAATATAACTCATAACTCACTCTTCTCGACCAATCACAGAACCAAAAATCAATTATTTACGTTTATTTTATCCTTCCTACGGCTATCTGACAACCACCTTACAATTGGCGATGTAGTGATTTGTCATTGAGTACTTTTATGTTGTTATTTTCTCAGATATTTATGCGTTTTTCCGAATTTACAGAAGTAGAAAATGTATAGTATTATATTCGGGATTATGATCATTATTATTCACTCAAGAGATTTGCATCACTGACTACGGCGCGTGACACAAACTTCATCTTCGCGAATAATGATTATTTTTACTTAAATATATGTAATGCTGTTTTGGAATATTCTCATTATCATATATCTAAATCCAATTTAGATTTTATTAGTATATTATTGTAACTGAAACCTGAAACATTTTAAATATATCATAGTTAATAATATGTGATAAAATTCACGAAATCTTGAATAGTTTAATGCTTTATATTTATATAAGAACTATATACTAAAAAATAGATTATAATATAGAGCATGTGACTACATAAGTGTTTTGAAACACTTATACCGACACGCCGAAAGTCTCAGCTTGCATTTTGTTTTTAAATTCACCACCCGTGTTATTAATTTGAAATATATTTTAATACATATTATATTTAATATTTTAATATCGTTTTTATGTTTTCAAAGTTAAATTTTTAGTTTTAATTAGCTAAACTAGAAATTTTTATTTTAGTTATCATGAACATGAAAACATAAAAATGAATAATGTTTGATAGAAAATAAATACATTTTTAATAAAATATTTGTGTAACGAAAATTAAAATGTCAAATTAGTTTTTTGTGCAGTAACATGCTGCCATCTGTACTGAGCACGTAGTTTTTTTTTGTATTGCTAAGGGAGAAAAATGTTTATGTCTATAAATTTATTTTATGTGAATATAATATGCAATACATCGTTTTTACTTCCTTGTACAGAATGTGTATAATTTAGCGTACAAGGTATTGTGGAGTGTTGTCGTCTAGAAAAGACAAGACAAGATTTTGCACAATTTTGTCTTATCTAGAAATTTCAAGAAAAGACTTTACTAAGTCTAAAGCTAGATTAAAAACTCTTGTCTAGATATCAATACTCTAGATTATTTCAAGCATCTACATTAACCTGCGCATATGCTTTTGACAGGGACAGATAATTATTATGCAGCCTTTTTTTACAATTTTACAATCACTGTTTCTGCTTGGATGAAACAAGATTCACATGATATATTTAGATTTTCGAAAATTTATAAGACAAGAATGTAGAAAGTCTAGATCTAGACGGCAATATTAGTTATGTTGTGTCCAGATTATATTTTTTACTTTCATTTCAATTAAATTTTTGGGATCTCTTCGATAACTGAAGTTTACTATATCCCATTTCAAAGTGAATTAAATAAAATAGATTATTTCTTGAAACTATGTTTCCACATGGCCTTTTCTTCAGTTTTCGTATACATGGGATGTTAAATAACAATTGTAGAAAATTAATTTAAATCAATGATTTTTTTTAATGAAGTGATTTAAATCAATGCAATCCTGAAATTTTCTTAAATTGGGACTAATATTCTATCTGTGTAGGTACTTTATTGAGTGCAAAGTAGTTGTTCAAAGAAGTTTAATGATGTTAGCTCATTGTTTATGAGAATGTTTTACGATATATGTTCAACAAACATTCTTCCCTACATCAGCGTAGTTCATCTTTTATTTCACATTTCACAGTAACGGAAAGGGCGACGTAACGTCAAATACAAATATAGCAACGTCGACATGCAATATTTATTCAAACTTTTCACCCAGTTTCGCTGAGTAAACCAATAAACCGATCTGACTCCAAATTCAGGAAGTTTCTCCGACGTAGTTAGACGAAGTTGCTGCATCAAATCCTAATAGACAATTATAGTTGCATAGACTTGGAGTACGTCTCAATCTGATTACGTATTTCTTTGTTTCAGGTAAGCAACTTCACTTATTGATTCGCCGTCTACTAGTTCCCAATCCACGCGCTAATCAGGTTTGGATTTAGGTTAATTACTAACTTCATTATCTACAAAAATGCTCTGCTACGTTTATTCAACTAATGGAAATCTATGACTTCTGTAAAGCGTACTTTATACGTGTTCATTCAGACGTACTGATCATACGTCTGTCAGTACTCTCAGAAAAATAAATACTAATATTTACGTTCTACCATGAGCGGAGAAATATTTAATGGTTTATCTGTGCTCCATATAATTAGAGATGAATATATTAATCATGGAGAAGTTCTTGATTTATTTGCCAAGAAACATCTACGAAACTTGGAGTTAAAAGAGATTTAAATTGAATATAGGTGCTGGTTTTCTTTTGGAATTTTTTATTTACTTTCTGATTTTTATTTTTATTTTTCATGGTAATACACACACAATCAACAATGTATAAAATTTGTTTTTTCTAATCTAGTACAGCCTAACTGAAATTAGTACTATAAAGTGTTTTATATTACAAATTGGAAATTAGTAGTTTATTATATATGTGCGCAATGTAAATCTTTTTTATACATGTGGACCAGGAGGCACAATTATAAAAGATACACATTACGTATATGTGTCATACACTATTTTTTAATATATATATACTATATTTTAATTATTAATTGCTTTATTAAAGCTATTTGACAGTAGGTGTGATTTGTATTTTATTAAAAAATCACATTCCAATTGCATCTAACTACAATCACCTTCGATCTTCAAAACAAAAATATCTGTCAAACGAACATGAAAAATGAATTCAAGTGAGACTGATGGTGAAATATTACAAGATAGTCGAAGTAACAAGAAAAGACATTGACGCTATATTGAAAATTTCCTTCCAGATAAATGTCGAGTAGTTTCTAATAAGCAATATCAATGTTTTATGAATTGGTACAAGCAGTTTAAAAAATTACATCTGGTGTTAATATGCATACCACAAAAAAATAGTTAATAAATTATTTTGATTTGATCATTTTTCTTTAATACAATTTTTTTATGACAATTTTTTGTAAACTGTTAAAAAAAATATTTGCACGCTGCAAAAAAAATTTAGATGTCGTTTAAAAAACAATAACGTTGCAATTGTAGTTATAATTTCAACTATCAACATTTTAAATGACATGTTATAAGATAGCTATTTATGTTATGAATGGTTATTTAACACATGCGAAAATTATAAAACAAGTAAACGAAATAAGTACAAAAATGTATATAAAATTATGGATTTTCAACATATTGATGATATTTGCAAAATAAACAAAAAATATCATAACAAGGACTGCAAAATTGTTGGTTGTAAACAGAAAAACGATGTAATATAAATTTGTCATTTAAGTTTTTCGAATTGTAACATACGAGTATCTTAAGAATCTAATAAATGTAATAACTATATTATTAATCTTCGAATAGCTTTTAATCTTTCTATATATGCCTACTTCAATGATCTCATTAATTCACTAGTGAAGTAATGGAATCAATAACCTAATTGAAATTAGGGAAGTAGAAATAAATGTCTTTTTGACATATGTTATAATGCAGAAAATATTCGTAAATTTTACCGATAATTGCACTAATAATTTGTCATCCAATTAAATCACAGCATTTTAATGAATTGAAGCAATCAGATTCAAATATCACTGACAATTGTCAGTTACTGGCAATTGCCGCGGAATTTACTCGACTAAATTCTGACAAGTAATTAACTGAAAAAATATATGTTTTGAGGAATTGTCACGCCGAATACCATTCGAAACTAGAATTTTACTTGTAATTTTTGCCTAACTCACTCCTGTTTGTTGCTTTAGAACATCGTCACTCGTCCTATGGACTCGTTTGATTTTCGTCGCAACAATCAATCGTGACCATAACGATAAAAATTTCTAGTAAAATTCTAGTTACTTATGGTATTATATATGATAATCTTTTATATTAAACAAAATATTTGCTCCATATTGTAAGAAAATATAAAACAATCCTGACATATCTCATATAAATTAGATAAAAGTACGTTATTCATTTAATGACTTTTTATCACTGAAGTGAATTTACTATTATCGTGGAAGAACTATATTTAATTTATCAGGAAAATTTCCTCGTATTTCTTACTGAAAAGCTCCGTAAAGCCAAGCTTTAGAGTAATTTAAAATACGAATTGCATTTTGTGGAATGGTTTGCTTGGGGTTGCATCTTGTAAATATAGGAGAGTGGAAAGTTCAAAGGTCAATATGAGATTCTTGTTGATTTAGTGAGATACTGAATGTCCGATTTACTCGTTCTACAACTCAATAACTGTACGCGCTGAGATTTCATATATAAATTCATGAGAGAGAACTTAACAATTTTATCAGATTTACTTTCAGATTTATAGACCGTTTCATATAGCATTCTGTATCTAATACGTTACAAACGTAAGACAGTGTATAGGAAATACGTTCTTGATTAAATGTTCTGTATTCCGGAAACTGTCAAACGTATTTTATGTATACTAACCTCAACTAACAGTGGAATACATAATTTCAACAAAAATACACTTTAAAATTTGATGATACCAGCATTTTCATAATGTTTCATTAAAAAATAATTGCTTTTTTAACTGCTGCGTCCAGTAAAAATTAAACATTCACATTTTCAATTTAAATTTGACTATTTTTTACGTTTCGAAACCATTTCCCATTAGTATGAAGTAATAAAAATAAGATTTTAGCGTGCAAATTACCTGTTTTAGACAATTGTGTTGATTGATACAGCTCAATGCGCTGATTACTAATTATTAACAATTTAATGATCTACTTCCATTAATGACATATTTTCCCTTATCATATATTTAGAGAATATATATGTGTAGTGCCCTTTGCTTGCTTCATAAAGAAAGTAGTAGGTGTTGTTCAATAAAATGTTTTACGATAGGTTTTTAGTTGCTATGTATTATTGAGTTGTCAGATTTCGACTAGAATAAATATATTTTCAATTATACAATATTATTAACTAATATTTTTACATTGGTGACCCCGAACTGAATCTTCGCACCTTCGTTTTCGTCATGGAAGATGTACACCATGACTCTCTACCACTTCATCCTTCGGAAGCCGAATCTGTTCAACTTTCGACCCTCTCCACTTCTTTTAAGATTCCTGAATTTTGGCCGGCCGATCCAGAGCTTTGGTTTTCTCAAGTTGAAGCTATTTTCGCTTCCCAGAGGATCACTTCAGAGAGAAGCAAATTCGTAAGACTAATTAGTGCCTTAGGCCCACAGTTTGCCGCTGAGGTAAGAGACTTAATCATTGCACCTCCAGTGGAACAACCGTACTCTGTAATTAAAAAGGCACTGATTCAACGATTAAGTATTTCTGAAAAAGAAAAGCTACAACAACTATTAACATCTTCTATTATTGACGACAAAAAGCCTTCACAAGTCCTACGATACATGCGTCAGTTGGTCTCAGGGAAGCTACTTGACGAAACTATCCTCGAAGAACTGTTCATGCAAAAATTACCATTATCAACTCAATCCATTATTTCTTCTTTGTTGCACTGTTCCCTTGAAGAGAAGGCAGAAGTCGCAGACAAAATCGCGAGCATTTCCCAACCTTCAATAGCATCGATCTCGCAGGAAACAATTTCTATCAAAAAACTATCAGAAGATGTCAAGAAGTTGCAGTCACAACTAGAACTTCTGACCACGGAATCACCTTCTCTCTGTTGGTACCACAAGAAATTCGGAAGCAACGCCAAGAAATGCACACCACCCTGCAACATGGAAGATTCTTTCAAAAAGAAAAAGGTTCTTCTCAACGAAACTGCTATAAAAATTTCAACTAATACAAAATTAATACCTTGTATTTCCAGTTGTCATCATCTTAATGTATCTGCAACACTATTTTATTTGACGGACAGAACGTCTGGGCAACGTTTCCTGGTGGACAGCGGTGCTCAGGTTAGTGTCATTAAGGTTGCATTTAACGAATCTAAACTGAAATTGTTACCTATTTCTTTACAAGCTGCCAATAAGTCATCTATTGACACATACGGTTTCAAAACTTTGACATTAGATTTCGGTCTTTCAAAATCTTTTACATGGAAATTTGTCATTGCAAATGTTCAATGCTCAATAATCGGAGCAGATTTTTTGACACATTTCAAATTAACTGTCAATATGTCAAAGAAACAAGTTTTAGAATCGGATCAATACACAAACAAAATACACTTCATAAAAAAAACCCAAACTCCTATTTCACCACAATCTTACTCAGAATTACTCTCACATTATCCTTCTCTATTAACAAATAAATTATATTCAAAATGTCAAATCAAACATAAAGTAAAACACTGTATAACTACTACCAGTTCCCCAACTTTTGCAAAACCACGCCGTCTAGCTCCTGAAAAATTGATGGAAGTCAAAAAAGAATTTAATAATATGCTAGAGATGGGTATAATAAGACCTTCTTCTAGTTGCTGGGCTTCACCCTTACACTTAGTTCGAAAAAAATCGGGAGAACTACGACCCTGCGGAGATTATAGAGCTCTCAATTCACAAACGATTCCGGACAGATACCCACTTCCTCATTTACAAGATTTTACGGCAAACTTACAAAATTCAAAAATTTACTCTAAAATAGATTTAGTAAAGGCGTATAATCAAATACCAATGGATGAAGAATCAATAGCCAAAACAGCAATTACAACTCCATTCGGTCTTTTTGAATACATAGTTATGCCGTTCGGTTTAAGAAACAGCGCTCAAACTTTTCAACGTTTCATTGACATCGTCACGAGAGGTTTAGACTTTTGTTTCGCTTATATAGACGACATACTCATTGCTAGCAATTCTCCGGAACGTCACTATGAACACCTAAAAATTATTTTTGACAGATTACAAAAATTTGGTATTTTCATCAACAAAGATAAATGTCAATTCGGTCAAAATCAAATATTATTTCTAGGACATAACATTTCTCCTTCCGGAATCAAACCTGTACATGAAAAAGTAGATAGTATTTATAAATTTCCAATGCCAAAGACACAAAAACAACTACGAGAATTTCTTGGTTTAGTAAATTTTTATCATCGCTTCATCAAAAACTGCGCTACTATTTTACATCCAATCAACAAACTATTAGATAACAAAAAAAATAGTTCTAAAGAAATAATTTGGACTAAGGAAGCTACTAGAGCCTTTAATATGATTAAAACTAAACTAACACATGAAACAAATCTTTCTTTTCCAATACACGGTGCAAAAATTAATATTATGGTTGACGCATCAGACATCGGAATCGGTGCTGTTCTTCAACAATTCGTCAATAATCAATGGGAACCACTCTCTTTCTTTTCGCGAACTTTTAACTCGACTGAAAAACGTTACAGCACATTTAGTAGGGAACTTTTGGCTATATTTTCAGCGATAAAAAAATTCAGATATTTCCTTGAAGGTAAAGAATTTTTTGTTTTAACTGATCATAAACCTCTAACTTTCATTACAAAAATAGCCAGCAATAATACTTATTCACCTCGCGAAATGCGGCAATTAGATTACATTTTTCAGTTCACAAATGACATACGTCACATCTCTGGCAAAAATAATCCAGTTGCGGATGCCCTTTCTCGCATTTCCATAAACATCCTATATTCAAATAGTCAAATAGACTATAATCAGATTGCAAAAATGCAACAATATGATCAGGAATTACAAGAGTTACTCGAAAACAAAAATACAAATTTAATATTTAAACAAATATCTCTACCTAAAACAGATGTTAAATTATGGTGTGATATTTCAACAAACACTTACAGACCATACATACCAAAACAATTCCAAAATCTTATATTCAAACATTTTCATTCATTCTCACATCCGGGAATTAAATCAACAATTAAATTAATTACTTCAAAATTCATTTGGAAAAATATGAAAAGATATTTAACTGACAAAACAAAACAGTGTTTACAATGCCAAAAAGCTAAAATAGTTAAACACACCAAATCACCTATTTTTCAATTCACAACTCCAACTTCACGTTTCAGTTCAATTCATATCGACTTAGTCAAGTTACCAAATTCACAAGGTTTTTCTTACCTTCTTACTTGCATCGACCGTTTCACCAGATGGCCTGAAGCAATACCTTTAAAAGATTGTTCTGCACAATCAGTTGCAACAGCTCTACTTGATGGTTGGATATCACGGTTTGGTGTACCAGCAACAATTACATCTGATAGAGGCCAACAATTTAATTCCTCTCTTTTTCAAAAACTACTAAAACTTTTAGGAACACATCATATACAAACAACAGCTTATCACCCTCAATCAAATGGCATTATTGAACGTTTTCACAGACAATTAAAAACTTCCTTAAAAACCTTTCAAAATCCTTCACAATGGATCAGTTTCCTTCCGTTGGTCCTTCTTGGAATACGATCCTCCGTAAAAAAATGATATAAATTGTAGTTCTGCAGAACTCGTGTACGGCACGAACCTTAAATTTCCTGGAGAATTAATTCCCACAACTAAACATAACATATTAAATAAAGCAGAAGCAAATCAATATTTAACACTATTAAAAAACACAATCAATAAATTTACTCCAATCACTACAAGACTATCAACAAAAACATCACACAACATCCATCCAGATTTATTCAAAACTTCCCATATTTTAATTAGAAATGACACTATTGGTCCCATTCTTAAACCAGCATATAATGGACCTTTCAAAGTTGTCAAAAGATATGATAAATTTTTTAAAATTCTTATAGATGACAAGATAGAAACAGTGTCAATAGATAGACTTAAACCAGCTTATATCAATCATTTTGATTAACACAGTTCAGCAACCTCAATGACACAACTGTCATTCCGTTATATTGTTAATTTTTTTGATTTTTTACAACCTACTACTTCCTTTCTTGGGGAGGGCTTGTGTAGTGCCCTTTGCTTGCTTCATAAAGAAAGTAGTAGGTGTTGTTCAATAAAATGTTTTACGATAGGTTTTTAGTTGCTATGTATTATTGAGTTGTCAGATTTCGACTAGAATAAATATATTTTCAATTATACAATATTATTAACTAATATTTTTACATATGTATACGTATTTTTGGGTTTCTACGAGCAAAATTGTAAAAAGAAATTTTTTCTCCACGTACGTTATATGTATGTATGTATTTAAGTTCTTTGAAAAAATTGTGAGACATTTTTCAATTTTATTATTTTTCACATAATCAATCCACAGAAAATATTTATTATAAAAAATATTTGTATAATAATCAAAAAGTGTATTGCAAAAGACGTCTCAGTTTTTCTTTCAGAATTCCGCAACACAAAAATGATTTATACTTTGAAACTTTCATTTCATTGATATCTAATAATTTACTCTACCTTCCAACTACTTATGCCCAGTTGTACCAACATGGCTTAAATTTTAACCTACACTTAAACAAAAAAAAACTCTAATCGAAATTTTGACAACAATGTAAACAGTTCATTTGACATTTTATTCCGATGTGATATTGGTCATTTAAGGAAAACTTAAAATTTAAGTAACAACGGTGCAATCGGCCATTAAAGGTTTAAAATGAAGTGTATATCCCCCCGTAAATACGCCACTGGCGTAAATGAAAATATCTCGAGAACATAAAAAAACCTCAAATTTCAATTAAAAATATTTAATTCTAATGGACCAATTCTAAACAAATCTGTAAGTCTTTCAGATCTGTAAATCAGTAAAAAACTGACAAAAACGCATCAATTGTTGTTGATTAATGTAAAATTATGCATAAGAGTGGGTGGTTTCGCTGCGATTTTGTTCATTATTTACAGATTTACAGATCTGTAAGACTTATAGATTTGTTCAGAATTGGCCTATAAATTCTATACCGTTCCATGATATAAATAAACAATGCTTTTAGTTTTTTTTCCTCAAAATTGATATTTGAAAGGTCATGGCCCTATGAAAAAGCAAGAAATGCCTATGGTAATAAATATTTCCAATCAATGACGATAAATCAGAGCAATTCACTTATAAATCAATTCGGTGTTCTTCCCCAAGTGAAACTTTCCCTCAAAGAAAACTTCAGCAGTATGACCTAAGGCTTGCGTTGTTAACACACCTCCTTAGCGACCCTTCGACCTTTAGGCCCGCCCTGCCCATCGTACAGGACCGGACCCAGGCTGAATACAAATTCCCTACAATAACTTAATGTAATAAAGTGAAGGTACGACGAGAGTATAACAAAATGCTTGATCTAGTTAAAAATATATCGTTTTGTTATTATCTTCGCTGTTGACCAGTTTCAAAATTCGGTATAAATAGTTCAAAGTTGTAAAGAATTTTGAAATTCCATTTAGCGTTGAAGTATATTATTATATTGAAAATTTACTTGGGACCAGTGGTGCACTCAAGAGGTTCAAACACCTTCCGAAATTAATTCGGTACTTTATTAAAGAAAAAAAAATGATATATTGATTATATATTGCACGTCAATTTTATGTTATCGTTAATATATTATTCATTTTTGGTTCTCCTGGTTTCGAATTATGTTTTATTTTTTTCAAATTCTAAGTAGAGACCAATAGATAGGACGACGTTAAATTTGATTGTATAACTTGATTGATATAAAATTACAACGAGAAAAGATTTATCTATTGTAAATTGTAAAAATGTGCGGATCAAGTACGTAGCTCCATAGCACAGGATTTTAAGATATCATTTAAACTAAAAAACAAAAATTTATTAATCACAGTTAAAGATTGAAAATGACACATCTAAAAAATTATAGCTTGAAACGAAGCGAAAGTAATTTGGAGTGAAATGAATTGTATAAGTAACTTTGTTTATGGAAAGAATATGGGAATTTTTACTTTCGAGGTTTAATTTAACAGGAAAAATATACAGAACATCGATGTGAGCTTTGTTGAAGTTATTGATTTTTATGATGAGTTATCCAAGTTTCTTTAAAATATTCGAAATAAATTTGATACAAAAAATAGTATAAAACTAAATTGTCGAAAAAATAAGAGAAATCTTTATGATAAGAAGGTAGAATATCAATACACGGCAGACAAAGACAGTGCATCAAAAATTGTCTATTTTGACATACTTTTTCGAGATTATTTCAAAAAGTGATAGCAAGTGAGATAACATCATGTAAAAATGAGTAGAAAATATCTTTCAAATTGTTTATCAGTACAATGGTCTGAAAATCAGTATTTTACTGGCAAAAGCAGTACGTAGGGTCACTCTAAGTTTACGCAATATATATTTTCAATTATATAACTTTATTAATAAAAAAATAACTTTCGTAGACACCCGTTACACAAGTTCCAACATCGAGGCACCATCTAACTACACCTCCTTAGCAAGTAACAACCCTCGACCTTTAGCCCTCCCTGTTCATCGAACAGGGCCGGACCTCTTCTGAATACAAATTCCGCGCAATAATCAGGCAGCCGGGTGGAAAATGGCCCGCCATCAAACGCGGTAGTTAGTCTGTGGCTTTATAGCTGGAGCTTAGTATGCCTGGACGGGGAAGCCTTGTGGAAGATTTCATTACCCTGTGGGGGTGATGTCTGCCTACCTGTTAATAATTCGCTCTAACCGTTTAAACATCTCGCACTACGGTACGCTACGATGAACGATTACGGTTTTTGGGGAAGATTGAAAGGAAAGATTTAATGATAATTTGGCGGGTCAACAACACTTTCTCATGTTTTAATCTTTTTCGCGGTTTGACTATACTATACTTGGGATACCGAATAGATGCACTACTTAAATAAATAGGCAGGACCTAAACTGCACAGTACAGTGTACGCAGAAGTCAGCTTTACACGTTACATATTAAGAAATGTGAAACAATTCTGTCATGTTGAAATGAAGTATTTTAATAAATACTAAGTACTTATAATATTAATTTTAAAAGAGATATCTTAAGAAAAAAATGACAGAGATACGAAAGCAATTGTATTCCGTTATTACCGATCTCAGTAGTTTTATTCATGCTGGGTTACTAATAGCAATGTTCTATTCAAATTTAGTGCTCATTAAAGGGAGGAGTTTCTTGTGCATCTGTTTGGCGTCCCAAGCATAGATAGTTCTTTTAAAAAGTCAAAAAACAAATGGAAACCTTGGACGCCAACGTTTCCAAATTTCCTTGAGGGCAAAGTTTCCGTCTAGTCTACGTTAACAAGTTACAGTGCACAGAGCTTCTAGCTTAAGTCACATCGTTCAATGAACGATGTGAAGTCATCTTTAAAATAATAACAATCGAGGATTTTATTATTAATATAAAAAATACTGCGTTAAGGGATACGTCCCCTTGAGCACATGTTCGGTTTAACTAGAATTGATTGTTATTCCTGAGTAAATTAGCTTTAAAATGCTCTAATTCCTGACCCACTCAAACAAGAGCACAATCCAGAGCAATCAAATTTGCTCCAGAATGTGCTCTGGTTTCAGGAACCCTAAACTAGAAACAAACTCTTCTAAGTACTCTAATTTCTGACCCTTTGAAACCAGAGCACAAGCCAGAGCAGCTAAATATGCCCCTGAATGTGCTCTGGATTCAACAGAGCAAATACTTTTGAGTGCTTTAATTCCTGACCCACTGAAACCAGAGCACAATCCAGACCAGCTAAGTCGGCTGTAGAATGTACTCTGATTTCAGCTTTAAATATTGTTACATGGTATATGCAATTTTTAGGTTATCAATTTAAATCTGTCAGTTGTTGGTGGTTTTTAAGAAACTTCATTCTTAGGTTATTTAATTTTAGATATAGTGACATGTAGGACAATATTGCAGGATTCTATTATACAACTTATTTCTTATTCGCTGATTTTACATAATTCCTACGGATACTTGTTTATTTTTCTATATTTTTCCTTCGGCAGCCAGGAAATTTAATTCTATCTTGTAAACCAAATCACAAAAGATGTCACATTTATGATGTTTGAAGAAATATGATTTTAAAACCTCAACAAATCTCGGCGAAGTTATTGAAATTCGAGAATCTTGATTTTATTTTCTCGTCTCGAAGTTTTATTTTTAATATCGTTTTTGTCTTGTCTGAGACGAGATATTTCGAGGCGAGACGAGCGAGATTCGAAAAATATTTCGTCTCACTTTCAGAAATTTCAAAACTCAAAAATTGATGCTTGTCGTTTGAGAAATACATTAAATGTTAGTAATTCAATTCAAATTTTCAAATATAAAAGAAATTTTTTATTTTAAAATTGCAATGCACGAAAAAAAATATAAGTATAGAGGATGTGTAGTTGCGCGTTAGGTACCTATTATAACATGAATATATTCATACAAATTTAATTACGTTGCACAGCAATATCATAAATCACTTGTTGGATGTACCACATATTGTTACGCATATCATGTTACACATTTACGCATTATGGATAATTATATAATTATGATGTAACTCATTACCAATGGCTGATAATTAGGTAATATCTTGCAGTAGTGTAGTAGTATTGATTGAGGTGTAATTACACCATATTGTAATTTTAAGTTATCAAGTGACTGCCAGTTAATTCGCTATGGCAACAAAGGTAGTCAAGTGTTCAACATGAATTAGCAAATGAACTCTGCTCCCAAGACTGCAACAGGCCCAGAATTCCTGAAATGGTAACTGTAATTGTTTTCAACTCGGCTGCAGCTGTAGTGCCTCTCGCTGACCAAAACAGAATTGATATTAAATTACGCTGCAAATAGTTAATAAGCAAGTTTATAACTATTCAAACACGCCGGAGCGGTTAATGGAATGGGAGTAAGTAAGTGAGATATGCAATTTGCACTTATTTTAATTTACTTTATGTTTACATTATTCAGTAGTTAGCTTCCGTTGTTCATCAAACATTCTCTGTATATTACTCGCGTAATATGTTTTTATTATAGCATTTCTAATGCTAAATTCGATTTTCAAAGAACGGAAACTAAACCAGTTGCCAGATGTGTGTAAAATAAATCCTTAAAATGAAGCGTGAAAAGTCTTCTTCGAGTAAATAATCTCAAACTAAAGCAAGAAAAATGCTTAGAATCCTTAATAAATAATTTACGAAGAACTAAAGGCGAGGGAAATACAAACTTTGACACAATTAATTTAAAAAAGTCTATTTTCTATCACTTTACCAGTCTACAATATTTATAAAAACAAAGAAAACTTACGTTACTGCGCAAACCGTGCTTTGAGCGATTCTCGAATTTTACCAAATTTTTCAGAAACTATTTGGGTCATCAATATCCTGTAAAAATGTACCCTTGGTCACCGTGGTTCTATTTTCGAATTTATTATTAAATATAAGTCGTTAGAGCACTCCAGTAGATTTTAGAGTAAGCCTAGAGCACATAAATTTAAATTAATATAAGAGTTCACTATTATTAATATTATTGTGGATTAAATAATGTAATATATAAAAAATCCCTAGATTCAAGTAAATTCGAACAAAAAGTCTGTATATCCTTAAAGGTACAAAAGAAATCTTTAGTTCTAAGTATAAAATACGTAATATGACAATACTGAGTTAAACTAATAGAATAATACATAATAGGGTCCTAAACCATTGCCGAAGAATATGAAAATTTGCTACAATTAATAAATCCTATTTTAATATCATTTATGTTACTCAACTAGAAACTTCTTGTATAAGTCAGTTGATTGAGAACTGTTAAGTAACATGTACCTACGTGTGTTTATTTTATCTAATGTTTGACGAAAGATTTCTGTAAAATAATTTATATGACTTACTTGATAATATTTTAAGTGAATTTATGTAAGTCTGTTACTTGATTTGAATGAATGTCTGTATATTAGATTTCGTGTTTTATATGTTATCAGCATTCTGATAACGACTGATTTACAGTCAAAACGTTGGTGTATCAGTGGATTTTATTGAATGACTGCAACTCCAAATAAGACCTTCTTTTACTCATTATGTTTACCATTATTTGTCCACGTTCCTCTCTTAAAAACCAATAAAACAATATCAATGTATAATGAAGAAATTTTCGCGCTCTAAAACAATGACGCCTCTAGGTCACTGCCTCTTATGCCTAAGCCACAGAATAGTTACATACAGATGCGACACTCCGTGTCGGTACCTTTCATGTTTCCCTTTTCAGTTCTATGACCTTGGAGCATTGTGTGACAAAAATTCCGATTTTAAACAATGAGCCCTTTAAATTTGTTGGCTTTCCCCATTTCTCTCTAATTTTTGTTGCTCTGTCTTACTGTCTCTGTATAAACCTATTCTGTGCCTAAGCCTCAAACTAGCGTAAAAAAATCTATATAAAAATGTTACATTTTATATTTGAAAGTACAATAGATTTGGCATACACGCATTGGAATTTCCATATCAATCAACTCATCAATATTTACGATGAACTCATTCGTTATATTTCCTCCAAAATCTTTATCGGGCTTTGTTGCGGGTAACAACCCTCGAGGCCCTCACGGTAAGTTTGATGCGTTGTTCAGTGAAAAATGAGCCGCGCTGCGAACGCCCCGGACTGCGACTGGAGCACGTTCTGCCCGGAACCAGATCCCGGAAGTGATATTGTTATTCCGGACAACAGATTTATCACGAGTAATGATTCCATCGCGGAGTATGTGCCAACGGGAGAAGATTCGGACGCTGACACCAATCATGTGCATATTCTCAAAGTTGATATTCTTAAAGTTGATATAGAAAAGGAAATACATACCTACATATCTGTAATTTCTAGTAATTGAAAGTTATGAAGGAAAATCATTACTTGGTTACGATTCACAAATTTGTTTATTAAATCTTAATTCATTTCTAAGGCTGAGTAGATCATCACCAGAAGAACAGTTTACTAAATTTTCTAAAAGAAATCGCTTAGTTTTTCTAATTTTTAAATTTTTATACCAAGTGGTATATAGCGGATCATATTATTATGGCCTGATTGTTTCATCTCTGGTGAAAGTGTCGGTTACCTTAATAGTCTAATCAAATAAAGGATAATCCTGCGGAATGAGACACAATAAACTGAATTTTTGCACAGATCTTTATTTTGACATTTTGAAGACGGACTGAAATTTTGGCAATGAGATAGCTATTGCAAATCAAGTTATCGAAGGTCAAAGAATACGTTTTTTTACCAATATCTCGCTTTCTGTGCATCGCATGTTGTTAGAGGTTAGTATAAATCTTGTAAAGCATATAATTCTCTACAAAGTTGGCTATTTGCATTTCTTTCGTAAGATCAACTGTTTTTGAGATATAGCGCGGAGTAAGGGAACAGCGCATCTGTTGATGATTCTGTTTCAAACGATGGAATTATTCTGATGAAATACATTCTCCGAAAAACAGGTACACTAACTTCATTAAATCAGTAAGACTCAAAAGACCAGTGAAGTTATCAGCACCTCCATTTACAAGTGCAGCAACTCGATAGCATATCTATCGGGTCTACTTTCAGGTACAGATGTGGTTGGAAAAGGATTTACAACCTGAAGAATGGGGATGAGATTTACAGAACGAAATTTTGTAGTCTACAATAATATTATTGCCTCCAGCCCCGGTCACTGTCACGACCAAGCATGACTAAATGCTTCATGAAAATCAAGTGATTTTGATTAAGTATGTGAATTTTAGCTTTAAAATATGTTATCCCCTACTATCTATAAAGTTTTTCGGGGAATATACTTCATTAATAGGTGTCAGGTATGAGTGTCAACGTATTGTGAAGTGATAGGTGTCAGTGTCAGTGTCAGTGTATGTAAAATGATGGTGTTTCGCGACAGTTTAATTCCATCGTTTGAAATAGAATAAAAAACGCACTATATTTAGAAAAATGTTAATCATAGTAAAGAAGTGCATATAACCAAACTTATAGAAATTTTTTATATTTATTATAAGTTTTATAATAACTTCTAACAACGTGCAATGCCTAGGAATCGAGATATTGGATAAGAACCGTTTTCGTGAGCTTTGACCTTTGTTATCTTGATTTGCTTACGCGATGTCATTGCCGAATTTTCAGCCCATCTTTAGAATGTCAAAACAAAGGTCTGTGCTAAAATTCAGCTTATTCAGATCCATTCCGCAGGATTATCTTTACTTGACTGGACTATAAGGGAACAATTATTAAAATAATGACAACCAATCAGACAGCGTTAAAGGCATTCAATTCCTTAACTTATAAATCAAAGTTTTACAGTGTGGAACTACAGAGACACACTTTAATTATCCAAAGAAAAACACGTTATACTATGGTGGGAATCACCAGGACATAAGAAGATCCTAAAAACCAGGGAGCTAATGAACTCGCAAAGAAAGGAGTTAAGTATCCATACTATGGACCGCCTTCATGTGGACCAGAAAGCTACTACAAGAAGGCGGTCAAAACAAGAAATTCATTTCTCCAGCTACTACAAAAATGAAGAAGTCACTAACTCTCAGCAAAATGAATCTCAGAGTAATGATAGTTCTTACTGGGCATTGTCCTTTAAAGCTAAAAAATATCTGTCGACTCTGTGAAGAAGACGAATAATCATCGGAACATATACTGTATGAATGCTAAGCCTTAACCACACGTAGTCTCAACTAACTATGTAAGAGGTACCAGAAATGTAAAAAAGTAACTATTCGTTACTCGAGTACCCGTTACTCGGCAAGATCCGAAGTAACTAGTACCGACATGAGAAAGTATTCGTTACTTTTACAAAGAGTCACTCTAACAAATCAGGTTTTACATTACATTTTGTCGCGCCTCTGCACGCAATACTAAATATTGTATTCGTTACATTAATTCCGCTATCTAGTGTTATATGTAAGTAGTTGAAACTAGTTCATGCAAAATTTAAACCAAAACTAAACACAAAATATATATTTTTTCTATATTGTTGAAACAAGAGCAAAATGTGAACAAAAGTAAAAAATAGTGGACGAAATGAATCATTACTCAGTTTAAATTTAATCGATAATATCTGAACATTCTTAGTAACGAAAAACGACATATGAACTCCAAACGAGCACTTATAACGAATATAAAGTTAAGGGTAATCTACCTAAAAGTAACGAGTAGTTACCATTACTTAAAAGTAACTAAACTTTGTATCTTGCAAGAGGTACTTTACTGCAGATGAGATTATGAACTCCTGGAACTATAATTGGCTTCATTAAAAATCTAGAATTATATCTGAAAAATTAAATAAGGGCTGTGTCACAATAGATTTTGAGTAGGATTCTATAACATCGATTGCTATCACAAAGTAGATTAGCTATTTTACAAGAGTAATAGTTATCTACGGCTGATTCGTACTTACATGTATTCATACATTTATAAAGAACACTCTACAAGTTTACACTGATGTGGGGATGTCTTTAATTCATTGCAATTTTGAATTTCGGCCATGGTGACATTTGACGTTTGTAATTGATATTTTAAAACGTACAGTTGTTATTTGTTGTTGTTATGAGTTATAGAATCCCATCCCATATACGTCGCGGTGACAAAAGTAACAAAACTCTCTTTATTAATACAATATAAGAAACATTATTATTAATATACAAGTCTGTTCTGTTCACAGCTTAACTCCTGGAACTATCATTAGCTAACTAACGAAAAACGACATATGAACTTCAAACGATTTCTTGTAACGAATACAAAGTAACGAGTACTCTACCTGAAAGTAACTAGTAGTTACAAATACTTAAAAGTAACTAAACTTTGCAACTTTAAGAAGTGCCTTTCTGCAAATGAGATCATGACCTCCTGGAGCTATAATTGGCTTCATTAAAATCTAGAACTATTTCCGAAAAATTAAATAAAGACTGTGTCACAACAGATCTTATAGGTCGCGATGATAAAAGCGACAAAACCCTGTTTCTTAATATTCGCGATGAACATTAACTCGTAGCCACCTAGCTACAAAATCTGGAAACCGGCAAAGTAGTACTCGTCAGCTGATAGCTACATGGCCGCATCGTGTTTTTACCGCTTTGGGTACCGTAGTCTTCTTAATTATTGTCTCAGTTACTATCTTTTTATACACCCCTACCGTTAAAATCAATTTTCCTAATATCAGTTTACTATCGTCATTTTCCATTATTCCTTTTCTTTCTGGGTTTTATCCACATTTTTACAAAAAATTCTAATTAACCCTTATCTAAAAATCAATCTTAAGATGACTGCTTTATAGTCTATAATTTTATCTTCCTGTACAGAGGTGGTATTCTATAACTCGTATCAACTACAAATAACAACTGCTCTTGTTCAAACAGCAATTACAAACGTCAAATGTCACCATAGCAGAAATTCAAATTTTAAATGAATTTAAGATATTTTCATATCAATGTTGAAGGGTAGAGTGTTCTTTATATATGTAGGCATGTATCAACCATAAATAACAATTATTTTCATAGAATTGCAAGTAAAATTTCAATGTATGGCTGCCACTCTAAAGACATCAAAAGTTGATAATCAGTTTCCATTTTATTTTCGAAAAAAATTTAAAGGAAGATCCGCTTGTGTAATAAATCTGGTGAAACGGAACTAGTTGATAAACGAAAAGAATGAATTAATCTTACTTGAAAAAGATAGGTTATAAAAGTACAAATTTATAAGTATATACTTGCCCTAAAATATATAAAATAATATTATCATAAGATGATTTTTATTCGTATTTACTTGAAAAAGATAGATTACAAAGGTAAAGAATACACAAAACTTTGAAATGAAACAAAATCACACGTTCACAAGGCAGCTAAAGTCAGCATAGTACTACAATGGTCCTCCATTTTAAAATTAACATCAGCGCCGCCAACGGTAATGTTCATCGCGAATAATACAATTATTATTATTAACATTAAAGTTTGTTCAGATCACAGCTTACTTTGACTCTCTCAACAAAACCCATTCAAATGAAACCCACCAGTGTTGTCCAAAACCCTCTACACATATTATTACATTGACTAATAAAAGTGAGGCAATTATTTTCGCAACCCGCTGACCCTGTACGCAGGTAACCAATCACGAATACAATGTTTATCTGGCTGTGCGGTGGACGTGAATGCAGCGGCTTTTAAACGAAATGGAAATCCAGGCGGCGGTGGCAGCAGAGCGCCAGTAAACAGATTTGGTTGTATGACACACATGATTGGCGGTTTTAATTTCAGCATTCATGTGTTAATTGAATTCTGTCGAGGTGGACGTCGCCCGCCGGTCTTATTCAACTCGGGTTGATTGGAAGTCGGACAGATGGGATGGTAGGGAAAATGTTTGCAAAAGTGGTGCATCAATTCCAGTCCAATAGGGAGAATGGTAATGCTGTAACTCTTCCTCGATGAGGATAGAATTGACAAAAATATTTAATATGGGGTTCTTTGTCAGACCGGATATGGAGCAAGTATAAGGAGATGGATATTGAATTAAATAGAATACTCACATTTGTATAAAAGTATAAATAAATATAATAAATAATGGTTTTTTCACGACATGCATAGAAAGCTCTACTTTTTTCTCGCGATATAGAGAGGAAAGTTACTTTTCCCTCTCTAGAGAGGAAAATGTATAGTGTTACCAACAGTATAGTACGTAATATTGGAAAAATTCATAGTTATATTATTTTTTTTTATTTAATAATGATATTATGGCAATTATGTCTTGTTCTTTTCTTTTTTCACATTATTTCGCAATTTAACAACTTAAATTGACATATTGGAAATAAACAACTGCATCGGTAAACGTCATAGTTTACAGTACAGTCAGTACAGTTAGGTATAACCTAACTTATCATATTGCTGCGCCTATTCATTCAAATAAATGGATTTTTGAAATATGTCGTGAAAAAAATGTTGTGTCTAACACGAAAGGAAAGTACTTTTTCCACTCTCACTCGAATGCCTCACTCGCTGTGCTCGTGAGTCACACACGAGCTCGAGTGATAAAAAGATACGCTTTCCTCTCTAGTTTGACAAATAACTATTACAATTGGTTTGGTCTCCAATGACACTTCTGTCCACCACCGCCGTCTACCACTAACTATACCACACTACTCTTCTATTTCCTTCTCTCTTTCTCTTCTCTTAACAACCATTACCTTACACTATATATACTATGAACAAGTACTAAGTCAGCAAATATTAGTTTTACCTTTACACAACACTATTTATGAATTACATCAATTGACCTATTAATATACTTTATTGGTGCCACTAGAATGTGCTGACTTAGACTTGTTACAATGTGAAATTAGTGTATTTTTAGTTATGTACGCTGTAGGGCACTTGGGGGTAAAATTTCTTATAAGTCAAAATCAAAATATAAAATTACAAGAAAATAGACATACCAGTGCAAACACTTAAAAATGTTCTATTTCCTGGAGTAACTAAAACCAGAGCTCATTTCAGAGCAGTAAAAACTACTCCAGAAGTGTTCTGGTTTCAGAAGTCCAAGATTTAGTGGATTCTGAATAATTGCTCTAATTTTTGGCCTACTGAAACCAGAGCACAAGCCAGAGCAGACAAATTTACTTTCAGCAGACCTCCAATTAGTAAAAGCACTTCTGAGAGCTCTAATTCCTGACCCACTGAAACCAGAGCTAAATCTGCTCTCGAATGTGCCCTGATTTTAGCAGGTCAAGAATTAAAGGAAACACTGAAGCGTGTTCCAATTTCCTGCTGAGTGAACTAAAGCTCCTTCCAGGCATCAGAAGGCGAAAGTACTAGCGTCTCATGATACCCGATATATCCTGAGACGCACATTATTACCGGTCATATGGATTCCTATTGGTTGATACTCTATTTATAATTGTGGTTGTACTAGTGGGAATTTTAAATTAAAATTTGTACGTAGTTACTTTGATGAAAGGAATTCACTGGTAATATTTTTAAGGGTGTAACTCACACTAATTTTAGGATAGTAATCAGTTATTAAAAAATTAAAAGGGAAATATCTCCTTGGGGTATTGTCCTTAGGAAAATTTAAGGCCGAAACGGTATCACAGTTCAAATCACAGATGTAACAAGTACGGTCGCCTAAGACTAAATATAGTACCTACTATATGGCGTATAATTGATGAGATTTACCTACCTCAAACGTAATTCACTAATTATATTAATTAACAACTTTTATACGAGACAAGGGTAACGACAGTCACTGTTACAACTATCACTTTACTTCTGAAGAAGTCTGCCGCGATAAAAGTAGACAAGAAAATATTAATAATGGAAATAGATGGGACACTTTATTAAAACAAAAAGACAATTACATAATTCAATTAAACTAATACGCGGATCTTGATTCTATAGAAACTCTAAATTCTTATTCCCTAATTTACAATTATGAAAACCTTTATACATCGATTTACAATTCAATATCAATTCACAAAGAATACAATTAGACTTACTTACAATTTTACACCACAATGAGAGAGTCTTACATACAATAAAACAACTTTTGGTAATTTTGCTAAGAAATACCAAGCTGCGTCTGACACTAAGTCAAGATATCCACAACATACGAAGATTACAACAAGAGAGAGACTTCGAACTCTGGAGTCCCATTTAATAGTAAAAATCCAGAAGTTTTCAACCTCTATTTATCCGGCTCTTCACATCTGCTAAGAATGAACAAACAAAAATATCACAACTATTGATGTCCACTAAAGGCATCAAGAAACGGATAGCTTCGAAACAAATTCGAAGTAGCAAAGAGTGCGTCCTTCGCCATAAATCTGTCTACTACCTAACATCTGGAATTCCAATAGCAAATATTTATAAAAACTGAACTGACACCACATGTCAATTCGATTTAAATGACAGGTGCAACAAGGATATGCCAAATTAACCAAAATGTTCAAACTTATAATTAAGATGGATTCTATGTTCCAGTATTTCATATTCAACTCATTGGAAATAAAAGAATAGCCATCTGGACTATTGCTTTAATTATAGAATAAATTAATACTAGTGCTAAATGCTGAATAATCATACAAACTATCTTTATTAAATTGGCCAAAATATAAAAACTGACTTATTAATTCATATTTAATTCAAAAGAATTAATAAATAGCTATCTAGTGCATATAATTAGAGAATAAATGTTATTGTTGAAATATTGAATAGCCATATAATAGTACATTATACACTGAGGGCCTAAAGTGCATGATTTAATCCTAATAGTGAAGTTGATTTCACGAACCATATACGAGGGATATAATCACTTGAGGATTTAGAGGCACTTTAGTCTTATGATACTACTTTTTGCACTACCGCATACATTTTAAAATAATAATTATTTGGTTATATTTACATAATTGTCAAATATATGACGGCTTTGAAAATAACACAACATTATACTCATTTAAAAAAAAGCATATGAATAGAATTACAATTCAATATTGTCTCCCTCAAAATAATTTCCTTGGGAAGCCACACAGTGCTGGAGACGGTTCTTCCAATCCTCATAGCAGTGCTAGGACTCGGATATTGAAATCACCTTCAACTGATCTGTTACAGCCGTTTAAATGTTTTGAGGTGTCCCAAATGAGTTCCCTTAGGATTATTTTTTAATCTCGGGATGAGGAAATAGTCACAAGGACTCAAGTCAGGCGAATAAGGAGGCTAAAATGTGGAAATTTAATTTTATTAACTCACACACAGTATTATTTTTTTTAAGTTACATATTAAAGATAGTAAATGCTCTGCGCTGGTTTCGGGTTATTGGACTCAAAATCATCCTCAACCTGTTAAGAGCACTTACTACCACTACCCTCAATATGTAAATAAGTACAACAGAAAATGATATGCAAATATTCATTCGTTGCTAAGGTTACAACCAGAGAGGACCGCTATAATTATCTACCAGACGCTGTCCAGAGTGTTGTTAAGTGCCAGAGCGCCAGAGGTGTTCCAATACCTCATGCGCTGTTGGCAAGACTCATTTGAGACAAGACGGTTACTGATCGTCCTACATTCATCGATCCCTATGAAATCTGCAATTCTGTTTGTGATTTGCTACTATCCTGAGTCATTTTGCCTTGCTTGAGTTCCTTATTGCTGTAATTTGTTATTTTTATTGTTATGTATCGTTATTGCTTATTCTTGTCGAAGTCAATGTTTTTCGCAACCACTATTTTCTAAAGCGTTGTCTTTTTTGTATTGCTACCTCTTTTCTTTGTTTGCACATCAAACAATTCACGAGATATTGAAACACTTTTAATTGCGTATAGGTCCATAAATACATATCTAGTAAATTGATAACTAACACCCATTTTCATAATCATATACACTTTAAGACTTAATTTAAAGAGCCTTTATCTTTAACTTAAAATTGCCGGTGTTCATAGTAGTTACTTCTACTGAAACAAACTTTAAGCTATTTCAAAAGAACGAATTATAGGTGTAAACTTCACCAAAGAAGAGGAAGAATTTTGTTATTTTCATATATACCGCTAAATATGATGTGGTACCATTGGTTAGAATATTTAATTATAATCTACTGATATCAAATAAGACCTTTTTAAATTGAAATATTGGATAAACCACATTGAATTCTGATAGTTGTTATTGATATTGATAATATAACTTATTGCATCGTCGGGATTCGATACGTCAACACCTCAACGATAAAATAATTTGTAGTACTTTATAATAAATTTGGTACTAAATGTACATACCTATTGTTTGCAAAACTAATTCTTACGTTTGTATGATCCAAAAATTCAAAAATAGCCGCCTTACTTAATCTAAATGTTTGATAAAACTCTAGATCACTCCATATATCAAAATTACTAATGCGATTTTCATGAAATTTTGGTTTACGTATTATATACTCGTAAACTTCATTTTGAGAATCGCTTTCAGATGAAGAAGAAAAGAAATCCATTTTGAAATTTAGACATGACAACTAATTTGAGTCAGTTCTAACCAAACATATAGAGTTAAAGTCCTAAAGTTTTCTAAAAGTGACGTTTGAGGTCACTTTACTGATACAGTATTAAAGTAGATTTAAAGTTGATTATGAAAACGGGTGTTAGTTGATAAACATTTTTAGCAAAACATATTCATACATCATGTAATATGCTTTGAACGTAGTAAACTAACCTATACGTGCTCGAAATAACAAGTGAAATAAAATGAATTCATTTGAGGGTGTGTAGTGCAATAATAATAATTCCATATATTCCATCCATACATCATGGTATAATAGTGCTTTAAAATCATATGTACAGTATAGGTGTTGCAAAAACGGCCATAACTCATCTGTAGTAATGTATGTGTGAAAAGCAAAACACACAAAGAGTAAGAACCCAGAATTCTGTGCCAAATACAAGTTGCTCTTTTTGTGCCATTCGTCTTACTATAATAAACTTAATAGGTCAATGTGCTTATGAACCAAATCCTACTTTAGGCCGGGATTACTTCAAACCTCAACACTGGGTCATCGTTAAAATAACACGTGGTCGTTACATGTGCTATGTCTACAAATATACATATTGTTACTCGTTAAGTACATCAGTTTACGAAAGGGGTAAAAAAGAATTGCTCATAGTGTCTGTTTTATGTAAACAGTACATTAACGAGTTCACAAAGAGTTTATAAAATAAAATTATCCCTACATTTCTGAACTACATTTGTTATATTACACGAGTTTATGATGATTTTCTTTTTTTTTGAAACAATATAGTTTCCATTTCCCCCTCTCATCTAATAGTATTTTATATATATATATATATATATATATATATATATATATATATATATATACCGGGTGTCCCAGCTCGACCGACACATGGGAGTTTTACATGGGAAATCAGTTAATCATGAATAGTATCTCCCCAGTGCAAGATATTAACTTGAAATTTTGTATTCTTATAGGAGAATATTAATTCTATGGATCACACTTATTTGAAATATGCAATTACATCTGCAGGGCGAGATTTATTAAATTTAAAATCTAATATTTTCGTTCAAAATCAGACAGCCATGGAAATAAAAGAAAATATTTATCTGACAGTTTAGTGAAATATCACTGATTTTAATTCTTATTCCCTGTATTTTAATATTATTTAAGTTGAATTTAGTTTCTTTTTGTTAAATAATATACCAATATTACAAAAATATAAATATCTACAATGGTATGTCATTAACTGTCAGAACTGTCACATAGATATTTTCTTTTATTTCCATGGCTGACTGATTTTGAACGAAAATATTAGATTTTAAATTTAATAAATCTCGCCCTGCAGACAAAATTGCATATTTCAAATAAGTGTGATCCATAGAATTAATATTCTCCTTTAAGCATACAGAATTTGAAGTGAATATGTTGCACTGGGGAGATACTATTCATAATTAACTGATTTCCCATGTAAAACTCCCATGTGTCGGTCGAGCTGGGACACCCGGTATATATATATATATATATATATATATATATATATATATATATATATATATATATATATATATATATGAATTTATATACTCCAGAGATTCTTCTCCTTTCTCGAAAAGTTTACATATTCTATCTTCAAGTTTATTGTTCTCATCATTTTTGTAGCGAAATTTGATGACTAGACTGATGTTTTCTCTTTTAACAGGTATGTTGATATTCTAACGATTTTTATTTTTTCGTATTGTTCTTGGATTTGATTTTCCTAATCTCTTTGTTGTAAAGATTTCTTACCTTATCTTAGTATGTTTGTCTAGACACCTAAGAGGAACAATTAAACTAAGTTTCAAAACTATGTGATTTTTACCTCTCGCCACTCAGTTATAATAGAGACGTATTGGAATCATATATTGTATACCTAGTACCTAGTGAGTTTTTAATGGATAAGCACGTCCCTAGAATACGATTTTAATATTGTTACGATGATGTTTGTCCGTGTGTGTGGATGGATAGATGGATAGATGAATGAATGTATATGTGGATGGATGTTGTCGTAACGATTATTCAAATACTACTAGGTAAATTAGAAAAGTTTAAATTTTGGATATAACATTCTGACACCCTACATTAGATCTGATTAGATTTTGGTGTTAATCGTGCAACCGGAAGTGGTGTTTGCATGAAGATTTGAAGTGGTCTTCAGAAAAATCTTAGTTAGTAATAAATATATGACAATTTTTGTAAATATTAATTTCATATTATGTCTTTAGCTAAAATTTTATAGTTTAAATTTGTTTCTACCTAGCCTCATTTAACTATTGCATGTAAATTTGTTACAATTGAGGTTAATCTGTTTACCTATGGAAATAATTTTTTTATATTTCGCATTATTATAATTGAGAGAATTGACAATAAAAATATTAATAATTATCGAATACTCTAAAATGAATTATACTGATAATAAAAGTATTAATTATTTCACTAATTCATTTTTACGAGTCCGCAGTCAACGCACGAAAAATATAATTATTAAAAAAAAAGTTTTTTTTTTGTAATTAAGATTATTTTGGCTAATAACTATTTAAAATTAATAATTCATATTGCATTTTATCTGGAACGGTATGATGGTTTAAATAACTGGTATCAATTGTAGTGACTAAAAACAGATTAGGTAATATTGTGATTTAGCTGAAACTCACGAAATTATGAGATGGGTTGAATACTACGTTGAAAGAAGACTGAGAAATACAGACGCAAGAGAGAAAAGCAAAGACCGAGGAAGTGGAAGAACTGTATCATAGAAGACCTAAGGGAGAAAGAACTATGCGAAAATATTCTCTAAGCAAAAACAAAAGAAAAATATACATAAGTAACGGTTACCTCCTATAAAAGAGAAAACTGAAGAATAGATACCAACACAAACACAATTTTCCTTAATACTCAAATTGTCCCTTTATATAGATTTAAAAATTTAGTAGCTCTGACTACAACAATAAATGCTACCAAAAACTTTGTCAAAACAAAAATTCTATTTAGGAAATACTATTTTGAAATGAATCAATATTGCTCTTACGGTTTCAATTAGCAAATGAAAAAGAGAAAAATATTTTGATGTCGTAATACAAGTTTATATTTGTAACATACAACGCATTAATGGAACATAAATCGATGGGTTTGTGTCCTCTCTATGAAACCGTCCTGCAATTGAGTGTAACATGTTCTATTATTTGATTGAAACTTTTCATACTTTTGTTGCTGTTTTCATGACACGGACAGAACTCGTTTTATTTCAAATGCGTTTTAAAAGATTGACGTATGGATAATAAAATCATTGTAACAATTTTGATTTTGCGTTTGGTTTCAAATATTGCTTATATAAGTCACTTTATTACTATTATTAAAATGACTCAACACAATGGCATTAAAATAAAGTTTATCCACAATTGACAAGCCTGTAGCTTCGGATTGGTTTATATTTATACAAATATGTCGTTGTAAAATACAGAGTGTGCAACGAAATGCTGAACATAGGACTTTGACATGGGTTTTCAAATACTCTCTCTCCTGATAGATTTAGGGCAAAACTACAAGAGTACAAACTTGTTTAAAATTAAATTCTACACTATACAGATAAGAACATAATTGATGCAATAGCAGGTCTACAGTACGGGATTTATTAATAATAATATACAATGTAACATTTTCGTTAAAAATCAGACAGACAACTATGGACCTAATCAAACCTAACCTAACCTAATCTGACCAAACCTAACCTGACTTAACCTAATGTATCCTAACTTAATATGACCAAACCTAACCTAATCTAATCTAACCTAACCTAGCCAGACCTAACCTGATCTACTCTAACCTAACCTGACCTGGCCAACATGAAGTAAATACATTTCTTACGAATTTGAGATATGCATGAATTTACTAATCTATATAGACCTATTTATTCTGATTTCTACTCGATATTAATTTTATTTAATTTATATTATTCCATTATTGAATAAATAGTTAACATCAAATTAATTAATGTATAAACATTTCAATTATAAACCCTGGTGCGCTTATGTGGCATACTTTGGTGCGCTTTTGTAATGTTCATTTAGTGCGCTTCTGTAACAAAAAATATCATTTGGTGTGTCCTTCTGTTGTACGTACTTCACATATTTCTCATAACTAAATATTCTCTATTTCTCTACACAGAAAATATTAAAACGAATACGGAATAGGGAAATCCTGGCTGAATACCGAATAATTATTTGGTTTCGGTCCCAAATCTGCTATATTATATACTTTCAGTAACTATTGAGAATTTTTTCTCTATTCCTATTTACAACAAGCAAAGTGTTATTCGCAAGCTGAAAAATAAATTTTTGGTGAGTTTATAATACTTTATTTACAGCTATTTTAATTGGAGCATTTTCGCATTAATTAAATTCATACGCAAGAGAAAAATAATGGTTATAATTATTTCGTAATTAACGAAAAATTTTCATTTTAAATTCGAGATCAATTATTGCTTGGGAAATGTATTTCAATTTATATTCAGGAACTCAAAAATTCAGATGTACAGCTTGTTAAAGACTAATTTAAATCATCAGAAATTATTGAGGCGTACTAATGCAATGTAAATTGGAAGTTAACAACCCAATTTACTGGGAATTTTCGTTTTTCGTTTCTTCCATCGGTCTTACAAATACAAGAAATCATTTTAAATCTTCAGCTTAGAAGAATTAATTGTTTTTAGTGTGCAACGTAGTCGAAATTGTTGTAGAATGAATATATTCGCCGTATCGCAAAAATAATTTTAAAAATGTAACATAAAAAATGTTTTTCATTTTATGTATTATATGCTTGAATAAATAATAATAAAAATAAAATACCGCGATCGAAAATGTATTTTTTAATATTGGAAAACAAAAGGGATAATAGTAAATAATTTTTAATGCTAGACATTGTATAGACAAATTCGTGTTTTGTCGATAGATATAAAATATTTAATTTAATAATAAATAAGGAAAATATTATTCATTTAATAACTAGATATTATTATTTTTATTAAGTTCCTACCAAAAGTAAAATGCCTTTTTGAAAAGGCCGATTGAAACAAAAAAATGGTGCTGCATAACTAGATGTTATAGCAATTCCATAAACAAAATCTCAACATAAGATGGTTAATTAAATAAAAATTCAAAAAACCCGTCGAGTAAAGTGCCTTTTTGACACTGCCGATTGCAATAAAAAGGGAGGTGCACAACTAGATGTTATAGCAATTCTATAAGCAAGATTTCAACATTCTACGGCTAATCATTTTTGAGTCAAGCCGAAACTAGTCAAAATGGATTCAGGAATGGTCATAACAGATATTTCTCTTGAAATCTAAAAACCTATTTTTTGCGATTACAATACTTCCTTGTACGATGTAAAAATAGATGTAGAATCTTATAAATTTAATTTCATCTGATATTTGAGAAGAAAAAATAAATCATTCTCTTGTTTTAAAACAATATTTTCTTGGCGAACATCTTTCAGTTCTTTGTGGTTTATTTTCCAAAGAATGTATTATTAATGGCAATAATAATTTCTTGAACCTTGTAATTTTCTTTTGTACAAAATAGAGAAAAATCGTAGCAGATATTTTTCATTTTACGTGTAGGAATTAACATGATTAAAACAGGGGTAATAATTTTCACAGTATTTATTACAGTGTTCTACAATTCCAACTAGTGTGGAGTAAAAATGAATTTACATGTGATTCATGAATTTTAATACTTGTGTCATATTGCGTATTCGTATTCGTATTCCAAGTAACTGCATATATTAATTTTTATAAATATGGAACAACTTCAATTTTGCATTGTTAACTTTTTTATCGTTTTCATTTCATCACAACAACTATTAGTAAAAGAAAACAATTTTTTATGTGCCTTATAAACATATGTATTGTATAAAGCGAATATAGTCCTTTTTAGTTAAGGGAAATTGTATTCTAAGCTCAGAGAGCGAGGATTTTAAGACATCTAAGGCCTGGTACGATACATAACATCCGTGGTTTGTTCAATAGTTTACCTGTTTAACATTATTAATAAATATTATTTTATAGAATTCTCCTGTGAGTAACGTTTTCGTGTCTATATGGGTTGATATGACGCCATGGTTATTGTTATGTTATTTTGACAAATTTGTAGGGTAATATTTTTACCATACTGGCATTTTACATACTTACCCTACTTACTTTTGTCTATGTAAACAAAGGCTTAATATCCTGAAACCGATATTATTTTTTATTAACAGAAATTATTGACTCTGCAACATAAAGAAAATAGAAAGTGAATTAATTACTATAACATATATTTAAATACATGGTTATAGAATTATTTACCAAGATCCAATTTTTTACTTAGCATATTTAATTTTAACGTAGCAATACTTTTTTTATATTTATAGTAATGTATCTTTTCAAATATTAGAATACTGTGCTAATAAATTGTTGCATATTGAATATACATGTACTAATTTGTACTATACATGATTATTTATAATAATTACTTAACATTTTGTTAGATATAGCAACCAGTAAAAGCAATTTACTGTCATAGAAATAAACACAGTAAATAAGCAAAAAAAAATATTAAACTGGTAGAACGATACTAGCAAATCACTTGCTTATTCTTGCAAAAAAATGTAAAATTCTTATGCAGTCGGTTTCAAAACGCCAAACGGAAAAAGAGATTGATGACTCTTGTCAGGTGAAATTGTGTGATTTCCGAAGTAAATAAATGTCAAAACCAGGGGCGGATCTAGATGGAAAGATAAGGTGTGCAAAACCTCAAATTGCCGCCCTCCGCTTACAGAACCAACCTCCCTCCACACCTAACAGTGAACTTGTCTGACCATAAAACTTTATTTTATTTTGTTTCCAATAAACTGGAAAAATATGTAAGTCTCATCGAACGGCAAAAACAAATACTGATAGATGTTACGAATAAGTATGATGAACAAAGAAAGAAGAAAACATACATACATACTCAAAAAGAAATAAAACTCTAAAAAAATACAATAACGTAGAAGTAAGTAACGCAATTCACAGCCCATGTAAATTGCCTACTATAAAGGTACTTTTCTTACCTTTGCTTGAGCAAAACGCTTTACTATAACGTTATGATTTATTTTACGGTAATTTCATGTTCTATGGAAAGTATAGAAAGCGCTACAAGTTTTTCTTGAGATAGTGTAGATCTTAAATAATTTTTGATCAATTTTAACTTTGAAAATGATCTTTCAGCAACACTAATAGTTAATGTTAGTAATAAATTAATTAATTAACTATTATGATATTTGGAAAAAGACTAGTAAAGTTTTGTTTATAAATATAATTTAATATTTCTTTAGGAGTTATATCGTCTTTTACAATTGTAGTTAAAGATTTGAGTTCCGTATAAATATCATCTGCATCAAAATTCCGTTCTTTGGTATCTTTATCAGTAAACAACAACTCTAAATTTTTACATTAGTTTATTAATAATTTTTTATCCATAGGACCAATATTTTTAATGTTAAATAAAAAGGAAAATGAATCGATGTGTTATTTTAGCGGGATAAATTGTTCTTTTAATGAATTAATTGCTGCATCTAACTAAGTATAAAAGACTGATATTTTAAATTTATCTTTTTCACTAGAAAGTGGTTCGTCTGACTGCTCGTAATTGAACATTTTCTTTCTTCTTCGAACATGTATTTCAACAGAAAACTTTGCCTCTTCTAAAACACTGTGAAACCCCTCTAGTCTATAGTTTTTTTTAGAAATTCTGTGATACTTTTTATGCTGTTCACATCATCTGGCAAGTCAATATTTTTCAGCTGGAGTTGAGTACTAACAATATTAATTCTGCTTAAAATATTATGCTATGAAATTAAAGATCAGATAAATTTATATGTTAATGTTTGGAAGCTAAAATGATCAGTAAATTGTAAGATGTGGTAGATATGTTATAACAAAATTTATATAAGTATGTAAATATTGACATAATATAAGAATAAAAACAGAATAGGTTCCAAATTTTGTAAATTTTATTTTTTTATAGTAATTTACATATATCTACAACTACCTACTTGTACCTTAAAGGATTCAAGCTTAATGGTAAAGTTTTAAATGAAAACATACCTATTGCACAAATTATTAATCGAATGTTGAGCACACTTTCAAATTGAACTTCACAGTCAGAAAATCAGAAAATAAATGTACACGTTCCGAACATGTATCCCTGCGCTGAACTGTTAGGTCCACCTTCCTTGAGTTATTTACTAATTGTACAAAAATGGTGTTTTGATAACGTACTCTACCGACACCGATACTACAGATCTATGCCGATACAAACAACCCGCCGTTAATTGCTATTGCCGCTTGCTGCATGTAATATAAAATTGTGGAAACAAGCCAATATGTGTGTGGTCCTACATACGTCAAACAATTGTAATAAAAAATAATTATGCTAGATATGATCTCATAAATGCTTCAAAAGTTTGTACATAGGTGTAAACAAAGATGAATAATTAATTAAAATTTTAATTTTTAACAAATTGCTTTTCTAAAATGCCGCCCCTGAAAAATTCCAGGTGTGCTATTGCACACCCAGCACACCCCTAGATCCGCCCCTGGTCAAAACTCAGAATATTATATACAAATATAATAATGGTTGAAACATACAAAAGGGTTGTAGATTGAACTAACGAAATTACCAACACACAATGAAGCACAAATTGTCCACGCCAAAATCACCTTAATAAATGACAAGAGTGACACTATGGACGAAAAAATGATCAAATGAAAACAAAAAAATTATGCCCCCCAACAGTGAAATATGGAGGAGGATCTGTGCTTGTATGGGGCTGTATAAGTGCAGAAGGGGTAGGAAACTTTTTTTTATTGATGAGATAGTGGATCAAATGGGTTATTTGAATATGATTAAAGAGAATTTGGAAAAATGTGCTGAAAAATTGAGTTTAATGGATTCTTATACCTTTCAACAAGATAATGACCCCAAACATACTACACGTAAATTTCTAAAATAGTTATTGTAAAATTATCTAAAACAATTAAAAACGACTCCACAGTCTCCATATATGAAACCCAGTGAACATCTCTGTTTATTTTAAGAAAATGTGGAAAATAAGACGCCCAAAGAATATAAAAGTACTACTACATTTATGGTAGATGAATGGGGTAAAATTTACTCCCAAACTCCAAGAAAATTAGTATGAAATATGACAAACCCTTTAAAGAAAGTAATTCTAATAAATGGCGGTTGTTATAATAAAAAAAAATTCTCGATTTCAATACGAAAAATTGAAGAAGTCAATACATTATTTTCTATAGTAATATAGTAAGTATAATATAAAATTTATTTCGTTTATATGTATATACTCAATAAAAAACTTTAAAAGTTGTAATAGGTACGATAATGAGATAGCGAATAAAAGTCACATCTATGACTTGTGTATACAACAAAGATGCTAGAAAAAAGTTTAACAATTCTTGCAGAAAAAATTGATGACATGGGTATAAACTTGGAAAAATCAACTGTGCATCTCTTTCTAAAATGACAGAAGATAAAAACCAAACAAAAACGAACTTACATTATCAGTTTATTCCAGCAACGAAACCACGTGGAGTATTATTAATTTGAAATGATTCAAACTGTTTTCACACTCGAATTAAAACCGATAAAGGAAGTATTATGAACCCGGGTTCAAAACTGAATTGTGCGCTTCACATCTCTATTTCTTTGATCCCACAATTCCTTTTTATTCTGACAACAAAAGCAGCGACCTCTAGCTTCTGATTGTGGAATTAATGGTGTCTTTTATCCACTTGTTTCTATAGAAACACGTGTACATTTCACGTGATACACTGTTCATAGCTACTGTGATTGAAATAATTGAATTAGGTATAGATATGCAACTTTACTAAACTTTATAGTTGTGATATCTAAATTAACTTTGTTAACGTATGTACAGTTATATAATGTGTGAATAGTTCATACATGCTAGTGCTCTTCATAACGGTCTGATGTTTGCATGTTATGGCACATAATGTTCATTTTGTATTATGCGGACATAAAATGACATATTTTAAATAATATGTTGTTACATTTCTCTCTATTGACCTTTTTCAATGAATGTATTATGTTTAATGAATAATTATTTGTTAATTTATTCAATATTGAACAACAACCATTTTAACAACAAATATTTGTGTCAATTTGTTAATGTACTACTTCAATTCCGATTTTGAAAAAATTTGGCAAAAAGTTCCTATTAAGAATTACAAATATGGGAAAAATAATAAAAAATGGCGGTCAAATTCGATTGACATTCAAATCTCATTTATTTGTTTTCAAGATATATAATACCAAAGGTGTGAACACACACATACACGCACCTAACCTAATCTAACCTAAGCTAACCTCACCTAATCTAACCTAACCCAACCTAACCTAATCAAATCGAACATAACCCAACTTAACCTAACCTAATCCAACGTAACCTAACTTAATCTAAACTAACCTAACCCAATCTAGCCAATCTAACCTAACATAACTTAACCTATCCAAACCTAACTTAACATAACCTAACTCAACTTAACCTAACATAACCTTATCAGATTAGGTTAGGTTAGGTTGGGTTAAGTTAGGTTACGTGCGCGTGTATGTGTACATACCTTTCGTATTAAATAGCTTTAAAAACTAATTAACAGCGTTTTCGAATCTAACTGACATTTTTTATTATTTTTCCCATATTTGTCACGCTTAGTAAAATCTTTTTGCCAAATTTCTATAAAAATTGAAGGTAAAGTATAGTACATCGAGAAGTTGACCAATATTTAAAATAATATTTCGTTGTTCTTGTTTTTAATAGACGTTGCTAAGTGTTACCAAATATCACCAATGCGCTGTTAAATGTTGCCGGTCAAGACCATAAAATTAATTTGCTTATCGCGTTTCTAAGTTTATAATTTGTTACTTCACATCATTGTACAAAAAAAGTTTTTATATGCATATTTGAATTTTAATTTGGGTACTAAAACTTTAATACAGATCTGCATTTGTTGTAAATTTTAAATGAAATGTTTACAAACTTTTGTATTGCTTATATCATTTTACATATTTCGAAAAACACATTATAAATCATATATATTCATGCTTTATTTATATGGCTGAAATAAAAAGCCGCATGTAGCTATAAAAAATTCAATTATAATAAATACTGTAGATACTATGAATTCATACAAATAGCAAATAAATTTTCACGCAAAAACGTATCATGTTTCAAATAACGTCCGTTTTTTAACTTTTCCCGGAAAAATGGATTTTAAATTATAGTTGAATCACTATGCAAAGAGCTACCTCAATGGTAAGCTCATTTGAATTTGCAGCCAAGTTGAAACCGATGAAGTGTTAATGGTATTAAAATCAGAAAAGAAACCCTTTTGTGTTTTGAATAGAGATATACTATACACAAAATAAAAGATGAGATACCAATATAATGCAATTTTACCTACTATTAGTACGAAGCGTATGACGTATTGTTAAATATACATCCGAATTCGTCAGTAGTCCAGTGATTAATAATCAACTGATGGACGAATTAAGCTGATTCATGTATCAACATCTGTTCTTATTCACCAAGAGGGCCACTCCAAGCGGGGGTGTTAGAAGTTTTTAGAACCCCGGCGGCAGACATTTTTGGACGCAAAAAATATAAAATATCACTATTTTTGGTTTACTGTTGTTATAACATATATTCAATTTTATTTGATGATCTGCAAAACAATTCCTGCAATGAATAAATATTTTATCTTTTATTTTTAATTAAAAATGTGTATTGTTCAATGCTGTTCTTACATTTCAAATCCGTACCCACTTTTCGTTCATTTTGTGTTTATGAGATAAACAGTTTTTATTGTGCCGTAATTTGGCGTCAGTCCCTTTTATCGTCGGTCACCAATAAAGCTTCCTTAAAGGTCCTTCGCAGCTCACAATTTTATTTTCTGTAATATTACTTTTTCAATATTTACTTAGAATCTTATGGATCTTATTTTCTGTTCGTCATATCCTAGTTTTAATATTTATTTTCGTTCACATATTATATTATAGCAAGTTGATATGTACACTATATTTTGTAATTTTCGCTATCAAAACCAAACTATGATTGAATGCTGGTTTTCCAATTATGAATAATTTTGTAATATTTTGGACTAAAAATCAATGAAACAATGTTGTTTACCCCATATTAGCGTGCGAGAAATTTTGGAAAAAAATACTCCTACTTGAAAAGGATTCGTTAGTATTTATAAAAAAAGGTGTAATTACCCAAACATCCTTTTATAAAATAATAATAAATGATAATAGTGGATTAGTGAATTTAATTTAGAAATAATAAATTTATTGCATACAATGTTGGTAATATTGAAACACAAACAGTGTATGTTTGTAATAATTAAAAATATTTGTAAAAAATAATAACAAATTATTGATTTTATGATTTTTATACAAAAAATATTGTGCAAAACTTGCGTGAATTTTTTTCAGATTCGTTCTATTGCAGTGCTCGCAGGCTCGCTCCACAAAATACTCTTCTGCTGGGAAAATGACGTTCCCACCCACAGTTGATACGTAAATACTTATTACAAAAAGTAAATAGTAACTTGTAAATTTTATTACTAACTTAATATATTTCCTGAATTGGTAATTTGTATTTAATTACAGTTTCTAATATTTATTGTTAAAAATATTTAAAATTTTAAATGGGATTTAAAAGTAAAAACGTGACCGTATTCTTATTCAACGTATGTCTAATTTGAAATTCGCTGTATGTTGTTGTAAAATTCAAATGGATCTAATTTTTGAACAATCCATAATTCGGGAATATTCTAAAGAAGAAATTCTTAAAATTTAAAACAATAATTCCTCAAATAGATTTGTATTAATTTGTAAAGCATATGCGCTTTTATTAAATTTTAATTCCACTTGTACTTTATAAAAGTGGTAATATGTAATGAAATATGAGAGACATGACATGTATAATGATGCAAAAATTTTAATCTAGTGTCATTAGAGTACATTCATGAAAGCAGGAAAATCCGCAATCTGTCAAGTTTGAAATATTAAAAAGCTAATGCAAGGCATTTTAATATCTGACGGATACAAATATCAAATTTTTCACTTGTCAAGAGGCAACAAATTTCAAAGCCACAATTTACAACAACTTTACATAATTCTGAAATATATCTCGCGGCGATATGAGACGTGCATCAGGCTAAAAACAACCGCCGCCAGAGAAAAACCTGACAATCACAGAACTGGGTCGAGCTTTGAAGACGAGTTCAAAAAGAAACCGTTCTTTGCTTCATAATCTAGACGGCTGTGGAGATTGTGGCTAATTAAATTATTGCCACTAAAGAATTGCACTCTGAAAGTAAATACTTATTCACGATGTCTCAACTAATATGTAGGTCAATTTTAATTTGTGTTTTTTATAAGAAAATTCCTCAGATCAATTTTGAGAATCGGTAACGACTCTGACATTTACGTAACAGTTCAGGGCCGGATTTATGTTGATGAGGGCCTCTGAGCAAAAATTTGATAGGGGCCCTTTTTCAACATGGAATAAAAGTTGAAAATCTATATTTTATGTTTTTTTCTAATAAATTGTTAATTTAACAAATACTTTTTAATACCATTTATCACTCTAATGAAGACCAATTTACAGTTGAAACGTTGGTGTATTATTGGATTTTATTAAATGACTGCTACTCCAAAAGTTTTTTCCTAATTACTAATTACCCAGTTGAATAAAACCAATTTGATTGATAAACATAAAATTTAGTTTTGGCACTATTTTGATGTCTTCTTTGTAAAATATTCTATATCTTCATATGATAATACTCTTAAAATATCATTGTTGATGCTCAGAAATATTAGATGATGTTTAAGATGTTGTTCGATCATAACAGTTCTCAGCCTATTTTTTTATATTGTGAATTTTGAGAATGATCTTTTTACGGTGCAATTTGTTATCATGAAAACAAGATAAATTCTCAAGATAATACATACATTACACAGAATAGTTCTCGAAGAAAGACATTATTATTTTCTTCTATTAAAAATTTAGTCATTCTGTTGCATATTAGTGAAGTTACAAGTATATAAATTTTGGTGTTTTCCAGGTTGGCTCTTTCTTACTTTCAAGTAATGTAAATTGTTAACTTAGTGGGGAGCCCCTTTTGGTGGTAATTTAATTACTAAATGTAGGTTAAAAACGACTATGACAGAACAATGGCTAAATCGTATAATATTTCTGATCTTCAACAACCAACAATGATATTTTACGAGTATTATAATAATAATTATTTAATTTAATTATTTAAATATGGATTTTCAGTATTTATTCTGACATAAAACCAGTTCTGCATTTTTATATTCATCATCAATGGCACAACATTCCTAGTGGAACAAGGCCTCAAGTACCTGAAGTACTTGTTTCGTGACATGTTTTACTTGCATTTTAGTGATGCAGGTTGTCAGCCTACAGTCTCTGCAAGGCCATCACACACCGAGCCGTTGTGCGGCAACCCATCCAATTGGACAGGGCGGGCTATGTTGCTTATCTACACGATCAGCCAAGACACGCCACGACCACACAACCGTACTGGCTGCATTTTTATATTATGTAAAATAAATTGTATTAAACTAAAAATGATATTTTGTGAATTTTAAGCACAGTATATTTTTATTTGTGATTTTTAAGATTTGATTAGATTTTCCTTTACATCGAATATTAATATTTCTATAACTATTTTACGCAATGCGTTTTTTTATATTTTACTCGTCTCCATCATTCTTTCAATTAGATAATTAAAAAATAAATAACTAAACAAATCAAATTGAAAAAGATTTCTCATATTTCGTTGTAGATACTACAGATTTTATTCATATTTCGCGCCAATTGGATTAGATTGAGACTTCAGGAAAATGGCTGCCACAGGCTTCACTTTTTCATATGTATATAGATATATGTGGTTCCGAATCGCTAGCGGACACAGACATTTATTTTTGGATACAAATTTGTCGTCACTGAGATTTGAACACCAGATCTAACACATTCCTTAGCGAGTCAAAGCGGGCTAACCAACTAAGCCACCACTGCCCATCACAAGGTTACAGTTGATAACGTGAATATTCCGAGAAATATACTCTACCTAAGTTGCGAAAGCGTAGCTAGAAACTAGAATGAACAAAGTGCTCATAGTTCATTCCTGTGAAATATGTGCTGTCAGCATTTGAAATAACAAAAGATCTCGGCGAACTTAACCCTAAATGACCCATCTGAAACTATTACCCCCACTCGGTGGGCGATGACAGCCGAGCGGAGCCGAAGAGCGACGATGACTCCGGCAGACTCCGTGTAATGAGTGTGTGCGGGAATGTGTGAAGTAGTCATCTTCATAACGAATGCATTACGCTTGTGGAGTAATTGTGCCTTGAGGGTCGCGACATCTGTCATCAACTTAAATGTTGCTTTTACACAAGGAAAAGAGAATAAGACACAGATTTCCTGGCTTTTGTTATGAATTTTAAATGGTTTTTTATATATAATAATGTGTATTTAAAACAAAAAGGGTTTTCTCTTTCGCATACAATAGTAACTCATATTTGATACATTTCAGTGATTTTCAATTTATATTGTTATAACTAATATTATAATTTATCACTTCATGTTATTAACAACTTATTATGCATTTCTAGATAGCCAGATCTACTTTATCGCAGTTATCGGAAAGCAAAAATACTATTTTTTTAATCGAGAAAGCAATATATTTTTATGTAATTAACATATTCATACCGTGAATACTTTTTAACGTGATACATGGGATTTAGCATATTCATGATTACGACCTGATATTTGATTGACAGCAATGTTTTTTTCTTGTCTCATTTAAAATGAAACATTTACTTTTTGTGTTATAAAGTTTTCTGACAGGCCTGCAACAAGTGCAAGAACAATTATAAAAATCATTAATAACTTTCGAGGAAATGATAGAATAGTTGAATGGTCTGCTAGATCACACGATTTTACACATCAAGATCATTTTTATTGGTAACCTTCAAAATCATAAGTTTGTAGTGAAGGAACTTTCAAAATTTATATGAATTAAAAGTTCAAATTCCATACAGTTTCCAAAATATTACAATTGCCCAAATATGTAATTCAAAAGTTTTATAAGCAGATTGAATCATTCTTAGCAGTTAAGGAATGGATATTTGAAAATTTATTGTAATTATTACCTAATTGTTCGTTATTTTACTTACTTGTTTCTTAGTTGGTTTATTAGTAATTTTTTACAATATTAAAATTTAATACTTCTGTCAAATTTATTCCCTTTATTTCATTTTAAATAAGACAAGCAAATAAATTGTTATCAATCAAATATCAAGTGTAACCATAGTGATATGGTAAATCCCCTTGTTTCAAGTTAAAAAATGTTCACAACAGTATACACTCTATTTTCCGCAGTTGATCCTCATGTCATCAATTTCTTTTGCTAAAATTATTTAATTTTTATCTTGAATCTGTGTAGCATAAGCATAGCATAAATGAGACTTTTAGCTCATTATCGTACGTGTTACACAGGGGTATATATACTATCTGCTTTCAACCAACGACAAAAAAGAAATAGAAACAATAGTGTAACCACGATAATGAATATTTTCAAATATTTAAAAAATTGGGTACGTCATTCACGTCTTTAATGTAATTTATGAAAGTGATTTTGTCGTTGACAATTTGTGCTTCATTGTGTGTTGGTACTGTCAGTTTTGACATTTATTTACTTCAGAAATCATACCATTTTACTCGACAAGACTATGTCATCAATTTAGTGACGCTAGGAATTGAACTCCAAATCTCGTACTCCGTTTCCTTCGAGTCGAAGCGCGCTAACCAAGTGAGCTTGCGCTGCCTGTATTAAAGAACCAAACACGGATTCAGATAAATAAACTTCAACATGCGAGTATCGGATCAGTTGGGAATAGTTCCCTTTTACACTTTGCTCGTCCAAAGTTCTACAACTAAGTTATCCTAGGGAAGTAGAAGTAACTTACTAAAATTATATTTACAGATAAAAAATGCATCTGTGTAGCATAAATTATTATACAGTACATATTATTCAAATTTTGGACATAACAAAACAAAATTTATAACTATTTAAGCTGTAAGGTATGTAAGATCATATTACCGTGCTAGAATTATTATATTACATCCTGTTCATAGTAAAAGCTAGTATAGGATCTATGATTCCAGCTCTGTGATTGGTTAAAATACAAACCAAGTTTACCCACGGAAAATTTTAGTTATAAAAGGTAGCCAGAAAAACAATAGTTTTACATTAAATTTTTGAATTTATTGTCACACTGAGTGGCAACTCTTTTTAAAAGTATTTCTTGCTCTTTTTTCAAATTCATCTCGAAAGTATTTTATATTTTAAACATTAAAATACTTTTATTAATACAAAATAGTAATTTTCGATATTTGAAATATATTTTGTATTTGAAATACCTTTCTAGAAGTATTTTGATATAAATATAGTATTTGAAATACATATTAGTATTTGTTTATATCTAAAATGCAAACCGCTTTTGTATATATAGATCCTTTTCTGTACACAAAGACCTCATTATAATTGAATCTATGGAAAACTACGTAAAAATGTTTATTTTAACTATTTTTTAATATTTGCATTGTTTGAAATATAATTAATTAGAAATTATTAGAAATACTTAATAGTATTTTACTACAGAATTGTAATACTTTTGTTTGATATTTTGTATTTGAAATAGTTTTTTTTTACAACACTGAACTTTTTATACCAAATTTTGCCCGTTGTTAGAAGATCAAATGTTTATAAAATTAATATGATTTTCATAATAATAAATTTTATCATATATTTACAAATATGTTGTAAAAGTAATTTAATTCTACTTGTATGTCTACTGTGTATTTAAAGTAATTTACAAGCAGTTCCAGAAAATGTAAAAAAGTAACAAAAGAAAATCTTTCTGGCGAATGATTTTGTTCGATGAACAAGAATTATATTACTCAATTTTCTTCCTGACCAACACCAGTTAAAAATTTCTTTCAATACGGGGATGAATCGGATGCATTTGACTTTGTCTGACGCAGGTCGCTCCAGTTTATCGGAGATCGTCAATTTTTTGTCTGAGGCAAGTTTTTCACAGGCTTTTATTTCCACCGCTCGCTCTGATCAATAGATTTTGTTCCGTTTACGCGGATGTCTAAAATTGCTTGCACACGTGTGCTCATCTTATAAAAAATACATTCCATATTCCATATTTATTTATATCGCTTTGTTTCTTTCTGCCGAGAATGAAAGGTGTTGTACAAAGAAATAAAAACAAAAGCAGGGGAAAACTAAAATAGGTCATTTATATGAAAAATGCTTCATATATTGTAGCTACAGTTTCTAATGAATTTAACATTAAATGAATTACGGAAGATGTCTATCATGTTTGCATAAAATCTAAATTCAGTTCACGATAAGTCAATAATGTTTATTATATTAAATTTTAGCGCCAACTAGAAATTGTTCGATAAATAGTTCATAACTTATTTTGTAGTTTATAATTGCTATATACAAAGTTTAAATTTTGCCTCACATGAAAATTATTATGTAAATTTGATATATTTGTGGAACATATTGAAAATTAATTAAATTTTAATAAACATAAAAGAGATTTACTTATATTCAAAAATTAATTTACATAATAATAATTATGTATGTTTCAATACCATAATGTAAAAAATATTTAGGAACTTGAAATATGGAATATACAATAAGTGTATCAAAATAGTTCCAATTTTTTTTCCGAACATATATCTATTTTTATATACAAGCGGTCAGGAAAATTGGAAGCACATCTGTTATCCCAAATTTTATACGAGTATAACAGTTTGTTTGCAAGTTATACGAGAATGAAATGGATATCCAAGCTAGTTTTACTAAAATCTATACTTTTTCTACGATCACGATATTATTTCTTAATTCTTCATATCACTACTTCGTAGCTATGAACCGTTAAATATGAATTTATATGCCACATATGAAAATATATCTACAATAATAGTATATTGTGCAACAAGTGCAGAAAGTTGTCTTTTCCCTATGAGGTATGAAAGTTTCAGCACGAGACGAAGTCAAGTGGTGAAATCTCACAAGGTGGGAAATAGGTGATTATGCACGAGAAGCACACTATACTTTTTGTACGACCACACTGCTAAACGTTATAGAACAAAATTACATGCACGAAAGCTATTTGACATAGCGAACAATACGGTGTACATAATCTCACAAAGAGTACCTTCACGCATGCGCAGTGTTGGCAATTACTGTAAGCCTCTTGAAATAGCATTGTCTCCGTAGGTCTGCTTAAATTTTGTAAAAGTTTCCATTGCACTGTGCCCAAGTCTGAAGCAAAACTTGATAGCACACCTTTATTTGATATTGATGTAACTCATTTTTATAACGCCAAAAAAAAAAAACTGTTTTACGAAAAAAATCACAAAGGACAACCAAATGACTCTAGCAAGTTCAAATTCTTACTGAAGGCATATAATATGTTCGTCTCCCTCCTCTCCAAGTCTAGCGTCCCAAGTGTTACAAGATACGTTTAAAAAAATTTTGGAAGAAAGTAACATCAATCTTTGTTTTTAAATTTTAATGTAGTATCATTTATGGTATAATATGCAAATTCTGTGGTGGCGGTCAGGTCTGTGGTGATAACATTGACATTTATTATGAAATATTCATTGTTTGGTGATTATTGCATGATAAGTAAGGCACTTTTAAAATGAAATTTTGTATGTCGGAAATTACGAAACGAAACACTTAAAATTGAGGTGTAGCAATTAAGAACCCCATACATCATATTTTTCTAAGAAAGTAATTAATCTTTAATTATTAATTTGCGTGTTTTTTGAAGTTTTAGAAACCATTAACAGTTGCTAATGGCAAGTATATTTTTCTCTTGCGTGGTCTTAAATTCTTAATAAAACGAAAAATCACCTCACATCTGAAACAATTTAAGTAGTTGTCGCTATAGCAACATGTTTACACAAAACAGTAGAGTAGAAACTGTTCTTTTGCAAATTGCACAAGCAATTGCCAGTTCCCTATGTCCAAGGCACATGCGATGTGCGTATTTGAATACATTCCATTAGATCCACTTCCAATAATTAATTTTCCATTAGCTAGAGCAGAATGCGAAGTAACTAGATTCTGGTTTGTTTGCAAAGTGGGCTATGGACGTAATTTTGTTTCAGAGGAAATTGGTTTTATGTTAGTGCATTTATTGAGAGTATCTATTAAAGAAATTACAGAGCAAACACTCCTTACTTCTTTCTTACTGTTTCTTTTAGTCTTTCGCACACTAAAAAGATATTTCAATTTGACTTAGTATCCCAAGAAATCATTTTACCTCGATCGAAGTTTGATTTGAATTCTAAATTCAGTGAATAAATGTCCATGAAATAAAAGAGACCAGTGTTTTCCTTGTTTTTCAATAACAAATATATAAATTATATTATTAAATTAATATTTAATTCAGGTCACATTTCCAAAGATGGTTGTATTTATATATTTCATATCCTGGTCTTTCCAAATAAGAATAAAGTTTGAAATAAAATATATCTGTTAAACAAACGTCTTTTCACCTCAGTATAATATATATTGGTATAATATCTAGCTTTATCTTATACTCGTAGATAAGTTATTGGGAACTTCAATTATGAAAACTAGTTAAAAAATAGTGAGCGAATTATGCCGAAAAGCCACGAGTTCTTTCTTTTTATTTATAATTGGCAAATCTAACCTATACATTATTTTAAAATATATTAAAAAAGATCAAGAGTTAAAAGAAATAGATGATTTTGTAAATCCAAAACGTCGGCCATATAGAGTGAGAAAACGATAATGAACTATTTTGAAAAATGGAATGACGAACAATTAAAAATTCTCGTGAATATAACAGATAATTTGCAATGTTAAGCATTATTTAAACAATATATTTAATTAAAATATTAATCATCTGACTTCAACAGATAGAATACCTCTATTAAAATTCAGTGCTTTAAACATATCAGTCTCTATAACACTTTTATCAATTTTTTTCTTTTTATTGCTAGAGGAATAAGTATCTCCTACAGAAGGAAATGCATAGAAGGGCAAGTAATTACCACTACCATTTTATTTGGAACATACAAACTGCACTGCAAAATTGAGGGATCTTTCACTACAAACCTACATGTCAAATTTTGACATTTTGAAATACCCGTGATATTCTAAATATATTTTTATCCTTCTCTTATGTGTACAAATTATGCATCATATTCACCTTGTCTAAACGTCTACGAAGTCAGTGGTCATTATTTCATTGCAGCCAGTATCGAAATAATAATTTTGTTTTATGCTAATTTGCAGAATTTTAATAAAAGGGATAAAGTGACTTTAAGACACTTACACATTATTTGTCGGATAAGATCTTCTAATAAATCATACTGCCCAAACGAAATTTCAGAAATTTAATTTCAATTGAAAGAATGTGTGATTGATTTATTTAAACGAAAATCATTCGTTGTTTTTGAACGGTAACGACACGTAAATTAATCGTCCAGCAAGAAAAATCTCTATTTGTTCGGGAAATTCCTCTTTATCTTAGAATATTTGAATTCAATTCCAAACGTACACAAACTACTCCAGCAGTCTTTTTAAATTTTTAAAATATTTGTCTTATAACTGGGTCATTTTTACTTCCTCTTATTTTTAGCTCCATTTCCAACCACTTCTGACCTTAATATAAAAATATTTATCAAATATAATAAAAACTCAAAACGTAAGAAGTTTTGGAAAGTTTAATGAAAGTGCCAATAATGAGTGAAGATTGATGGTTTGCTGAAATGTCAGAAAAACAAAAGTTCATTTTGACAAAACAAAGTTTAGGTTTTTAATAAAACAATATCCAAAATTAACGAACAAGTATATAAATAACTTTTTATGCTACACGAAAATAATATTTCAATTTATTTAATGACACAAAAAAGTTATAACAGCTTTGTTATATTTAACAACGGAAGTAAAATAACATGGGTATGTATTTTCACTGTTTTTGATTATGCAGGCTATAGGTCACAGTAACCTTCCTACTTTGAATATAATAATAAGGGGGGATATGTCGTAGAAGGATTAGGATAGTCACAAAAGGAGCAGATATTTGGGAAGTTATGTTTATAATTCCTCTCAATCATAAATATGGCGTGGTCCAAAAAGCAACGCACTTTTGCCGTCGAAACTTACTTTTCAAAAAACTACTGAATCGCAGTTGTGCAGTGTGCGTTTCGTACTCGATTCCAAATCTCTCAGCATAATCCAAGATTTTTTGCGCCAGTTTCTGAAGAATTTAATCAAGGAAATGTCTGGTTCCAACATGATTGAAACATAGACCACGCAGCTCGAAATTTAATGACTAATTTGAGGGAGATATACCCCGACAACTGATCTCTGTAAGAGGCGACATTTCGTGGTCCTATGTTCGTCGGATTTAACGCCCTGTAACTATTTCTTGTGGGGGTATCTAAAGACAGAAGTATTTAAGCATCGTCCCAGAATCCTACAAATCTTGGAGGATGCAATCCGCGTGGAAAAAGCCCATATATGAAAAAATGTGCTTCACAGAGTTATGCAAAATCATAGAATAAATTTCAAAGTAGTTTTCAAAATATCATGCCGTGTGCTATGTTACATTATCTGGTGTTAATTTCAGTGTAAATATGGCTACTTTCATATGTGGTCGTATGAAAAGTTAATATAATTATTATTTTTTTCTGTTTAGCCGGAAGTTATATATAAAGTGTACTTATGCAGGCCGGTAGAAAATTAAATAATCTGTATGTTTAATAATAACATAATTTGCGGAAAAAGGAATTTAGAGCCGTCTTTTCAGGAAAAAAGATTTAGTGCTTCATGTTAACCAATGAGAATAAGAACAAAATTTTACTCGAATGACAGACATGCTTACTAAAGGCAATGGAGTCGCATCGCAAAGAGAACAAGAAAATAATACGAAAGAAGAAACAAGAAGTAGAGATGAAGAAGTATAAACTAAGGCAACTAGAGAAAAAATAAGACATACAAGAAGACATTCCAAATTATTTTCGAAAAGATACTGAAAAATTATAGAAGACAAAATATAGAATCTGTTTAAATGATACAAACATTTTAGGCCACAATGGGTGATATTATAAAGAAAATTTTTGGACTAAAATAATCCAATCGAATCTCTCTATTTCTGACCACGTGTGCGAATCTAGCCAACCAAACATACTTACAAAAGAGCCCTTAGACTCTATCACTTACATCATGAGAAACAGTTTTTTCTTGTGCATTCTAAAAATGAGTAACGTCAATTTCAAACAATAGTGTGCTATCAGGTTTTGTTTCTGACTTGGGTATAGTACAATGGAATATTTCACAAAACATATGCAGACCTACGGAGACAAGGTTATTTCATGGAGTCAGGTTTTTTGGTGAATTTAGGCATTTTCTGAAAGAAAACAGTCGATTTAAGATGAAACACAAAGCTAAAGGTCTTCATCTTCAAGAACTGATGAAAAAATCGACATAATCTGGAATCAAGTGCATTCAGATTGCCGGTTGACAGTACAGAATGATTGGAGAAGAGCTAAATTTGATTCATATCACTATTCATCACATTTTGACTAAATCATTGGGGATGTGAAAACTGCGCAAAAATGGTTTCATAAAAAATGAGATTTTGGCCAGTAAAAACATTTCTGTGTCTCCTCAGTCTCCTTATTCGGCTGACTTGAGTTTTTGTGACTTTTGTCTCTACCAGAGATTGAAAAATAATCCCAAGGTAACTCATTTTCAAAACATTTAAACGGCTGTAACTGACCAACTGAAGGTGATTCCAGAATCCGAGTTCCAGCACTACCATGATGATAGGAAGAACCGTCTCCAGCACCGTGTGCCTTCCCAAGAAAGTTATTTTGAGGGAGTCAATACTGAATTATAATTATATTCGAACAATTTTAAAAAAATCAATCTTATTACTTAATATACACACCTCGAATGTATCTTTAATTTCATCATTATCACACTCATTTGATTCCCTATAACCTTAGCACCAGAACAATTCTTAAATACTAGGAAAAAGAATGAATATATGATTTTGTGTATGAAGTTATCCGAAGTGAAACCTCCCGGGACGAAGAGGCGAAAAGAGCTGAGAAGGCGGAAATCTTGAAGCTGTGGAGCTAATAGGAAATGCATATCTAAGCCGGACGTACCCACATAAATCTGAGATACCCGATCCATGACCTACGAACGGTGTATCCGCTTATCTCTCTCAAACTCACACGAGTACACCTGTGCTGTATATTCCACAGGGAAATGATCTCGGATCTCGTATATCGAAGGAACACTCATTATAAATTGTAATTTTGAGCAATCTTTTTAGACGAGTGCATTATAATGGCACAAATATTAAATATGTATTTTTAAATAATAATATAACAATACATAGTGTTGTTTAATATAATATTTCAAATGTTTAACCGTTGTTTAATTCTTAACTTAGCTACCGTTAAAAATTGATGAGTTCCAAATTCATGCGAAATAGTCTATTCTTGTTATAGTACTGAAATTATTTGTAAAAATGTATGCTACTTTTCAATTCTTTTCTAGAAAATAGTTATCAAATGTGGCATGTATTTTTGTAACAGTTCGCAAGGAACATTACTTCCTTAAAAAACAAAATAAAATCTGAAGTGGTTTTTTGTTTGTAATGTATACTTTACTCCGAATAATTATACTCATCCAAGCTCATGAAACTTAATTATATATTTTCATTTAAAATACTGGACTAAATATAAAATGGATATACATATTTAAGGAGAATAAATGCTCATGATGATGATCATGTTTATATTTTATTAATTTATAATAAGATAATGCATTTGGACTTCTTTGCTTGGGTATATTTTTTGTTCTACATATTTTATTATAATTGGAAATTTAATGCAGTAACAAGTGCTTTTTAGAACATCCCTGTCAGATAATTATATTTACACCTGTATTTTTTGAAAGGTACGAATAGTGATTCGGATGAGACGAAATGTTTCTCGAATCTCGCTCGACTCGTCTCGAAAAATCTCGTCTCTGATAATACGAGAACGATTTTATAAACAGAACTTCGAGATGAAAAATTAAAATAGGGATTCTCGAATTTCAATAATTTTTCTTTAAACGTCATAAATGTAACATCTTTTGTGACTTGATTCACAAGGTAGAAATTAAATTTCTTCGCCGCTGAAGTAGAAATATACATAGCGATTTTTACGTCGCCAGCGTAAAAGAAAAATAAACAAGTACCCATATGAACTATGAGAATTAGCGAATAAGAAATAAATTGTACAATAGAAACCTGCAATATTGTCCTAAATGTCAATATAAAACGAGATAATCTAAGAAGCAGATAATTATATTGTACTTCCATATATATAATATAATTGGATTTTGAAACGGTTATTCTATGGATCCATGTTTATTACGCTTTTTCGCTTATTTGGTCAGTATTAGACACTCTTAAAATATATGAACACTTCTGTAATACGTTGTACCGAAGTACAGTCACACCAAGATACCAATAAATATTAAAATATCACAATGTCTACAACAATCTTATGTTAATCCCAAATGAATTCGACTATCGTGAAGGTATACTCATATTACAAATTGTAAAGAGAAACACCTATACTTGTATCATTTTAGACGAGTGAGAAACCGTTTGAATTAATTATTCCGAGAGTATTCCTGGGAATGATTTCCTCGCTCATCTGAGCGTCCCAGCACTTCTTAGGTGTTTATGATTCTGTCCCGAGAACGGCTAAATCACCTGCATGCACCTCGCGTCAACACAATAAACTTGAGAGAAGTGGAATTTATGTTACAACAATAAAAAATTTACTAACTCGTTAAGTTTTATTGCAAACACGTGGCCATGTTTGTTGCCTATAACTCTTCATCACGGGATTTTATTAAATAAGTGCTTTATGGTAATATTAAATATTACCAGTCAAGCTGTGGTATTGCAAGAATTATCGGTGGTGGAATATTCAGCGTTATTGCTTTTTGCATTTAGTAGTACTGGTTTTATGGTTGGCAGTCAATAGTACCTCATTTTATGTAATGAAGTAGTATAATTATTTAGAATTTAAAGTAGCTATGTAACCAAATCATAAAGTAAACTGTACAAGAACTCAAGTTTAGTTAATCTTCACAGACGTCACCTTAACCTTCTCTTAAGAATCCGTGCAATGAACATAAAAATTTAAAATGAACTTAATCTAGATTAGCGTTAAACTCCAATGGTGCAAATGACCATTAGGAAATAAAATATGCCAGTAAAACATAATAGTATTTTACATTATTAGCAAGGTTAAATAGTTCTTAGTGCTTGTGAAGACAAGATTTCTTGTCATATCGGACAGAAATTTGTAAGACCAGCCGAACAGCCAACTAACGGCCTTAGTTTGCATTTGAAGTTTATTGGAACAGACCTTTGGCCCATATTACGAACACACTTTTAATAATAGCGTTTTTAGGAAGCCTGCTTTTACATATAATATATAGGCAATTTTAATTACTTAAGAGACAATGTTTTGGATCTACTATTTTCTAACTTGAGTGATAGTCGACTGTAGAGTAATTGAGGTACAAAGGAAAATAATCGGACAAGCAGTCTTCAATTGAAAATATTTATTTTAAATATGTATTTATTCTGTTTGACGATAAACTCTGTGAAAAATGTTTTTAAATTTTACCATATGGGTGTTTGGAACTTTATTTTAAGTACGATTTTCTCTAGCTCTGAAGAAGACTAACGTTTTAGTCGAAACGTCGGTTATGAAATAAATATTTACAATTGAAGACTGCTTGTCCAATTATTTTTCCTTGGACCTGTACTATTTTCTGTTGTGCTTTCCTTTTTCTACATCTACCCTTTGAATATAAGTCAGTCTCCAACACCTTACGCCACCTCCCCAAACAAAACCTCCATACAGTGCGTAGATCATCCTCCATCCTCCCGCCAGTGCATCACTGGAAGGGGGGAGATATAGTAATTGGCATTGAGGCGGAAGTGGTGGCCAAAGGCTGAAGCTTGGCGGAGCGTGTCCGCTCGCCTGGCTGCCCCAGCCCGGAGCCGAGTGTTTCGGGCGACAGACATTACCCGGTCCGCGACAACTCATGTGCGAGGCACGCCCAAGGAAATCAGCTAAATGAGGAGGCGGGCAAGAAAATCCTAGCCGGGCACAAGGGGTTCGGTGTAAAGACATGTTGTGAATCGTCAGAACTACAGTCTCATATTGGACCGTAGAAATGATAGACAAAATCTAGGAAATTATCGTCAAATGAGGAGAGTGTAAAAATATACTACCAAGACATTTATCTCTAAATGAGGAGGCGGGCAAGAAAATTCTAACAGCCAGCCGGGCACAAGGGGTTCATTGTAAAGATGTGTTGTGGATAGGATCGAACTTGAGTCGTCGGAACTATAGTCTCATTTTGGATGGAGAAATGATAGACAGAATCTAGGAAGTTATTGACAAATGAGGGTAGTGCAAGAATATGCTACCAAGGAAATTATCTTTAAATGAGAAAGTGGGTACGAAAATCCTAACAGCCTGCTGGGCACAAGGGTTTGTTGTAAAGATGTGTTGAGGATGGGATCGAACTTGTGTCGGCAGAACTACAGACTCATATTGACACGCAGAAATGATAGATAGATAGAATCTAGGAAATTATCGCCAAATGAGAGGATTTCTAGAATATGCTACCAAGGAAATTATCGCTAAATGAGAAAGTGGGTAAGAAAATCCTAATAGCCAGCTGGGCACAAGGGTTCGTTGTAAAGATGTGTTGTGAATAGGATCGAACTTGAATCGGCAGAACTACAGTCTCATTTTGGACTGTAGAAATGATAGACAGAATCTAGGAAATTATCGCCAAATTAAGGCAGTGCAAGAATATGCTACCAAGGAAATTATCTCTAAATGAGGAGGCGGGCAAGAAAATCCTAACAGGCAACCGGGCACAAGAGGTTTGTTACAAAGATGTGTTGTGGATGGGATCGAACTTTAATTGTGAGAACTACAGTCTCATATTCTATGGAGAAATGTAGACAGAATCTAGGAAATTATTGACAAATTAGGGGAGTGCAAGAATATGTCGGCTGGATGGCTGAGCGAGCTAGTGCACATTTCTAACTCGCTGTGACGTCATTCGAACTTGAGATCGTAGGATCAAGTCCCACCGACCGACAACGTATGATTTGTCGTAAAATAAAAAACATAGCTACTTGTGTATCACACTCGGATACTATAGACTTGCCATCTATACATCTTAAATAGAAGTAACGCTGGCATGAAACAACCGACAGTACGGTAGTTAGAACTGCGGTTCGGTGAGTTCGGTTGCTCTATGCTCTGCTTAGGAGGTACAGGTACACATTAAGAATATGCTACCAGTCAAATTAACGTTATATTATGTTTTATCTTTCAATTTGTTTATACTTGGTTAGTATGCTACGACTCGAATTATACAGAGTGTGGGATCTAGGATTCAAATTCCAGCTACGCGAATCTAAATAAAAATACCGGAGTGTCCAACTATTTCGAAACGCACTATAAGCTGTAGGTCTCTTGCTGAGAAAGTAGGCTGACAATCTCCACCACTACAATTCAAGTAAAACTTATCACGAAATAAGTAGGATAAGTGGGGGTGAGATTGACCACTTTTTGGCAAAATAATTATTACTGTATAATATTGAATGATATTTAAAAAACAATAATTATTTATAACAACATAATATTCTAGGTTTACTTACAAGAATAAAGAAAAAAAAATAAACTAACATAGTTTAATTTAAAAACTACAAAAAATATTTTATTCGGGTTCAAAAATATCCAACTCTCATCCACTATATAAATGAGACGAACCAAGGCTATGAGGAGATGAACTCGTTAACACATTGTTGTCGTTTGTCATATAGGTATGGTACAGTCTTCGTGCAAACAGCGACCACAAATTACATTTTGTTCAATCATCCTTCTTTATCGTTTGTTTACAATAATTTTCCTTGCATCCCGCATATTCATTTTTATAATCTTCAGCTTCTTCATTATCATCACTCTCTAATTAACCATTTAACAGTTCTTCAGAACTAATGGAATAGCAAGTAGATTGTGTACCTTTCTATGTGCGAATGATTTTTTTCCAGTTTTCCGTTGAATTGATCTTTTTAACAATAAAAATCCTCTGGTCCGTTTCTCCTCAGCATAGGTTAAATGAACCACTAAATTACTTATGACTATGAACAAATAGAACCATATTTTTAGGTTATGGTAAATTTTATGCACATGTTTATGAAGTATATACATAATTAGTTTGTTTAAACCTACCGAAGTAGTAAGTAACTAATTATGTGTGCAATATAAGGTGCAATCTAATTTTTTGGCAATTTCTTTATGTAAATCTTGGATTACTCAGTGTTGACTGCATTAATTTTCAAGCGCCTACTTGCACTGTCTCTAAACAACAAAATTAACATTCCCTATGAGACATATCACTCTAATGTACTTTTAAGTCCAAAAGTACATCTCTCCTACCGGTCCATCTCACCCCTACTACATTAGGTACTTCAGGCCCTTGTTTCATCTAGGAATGTTGTACCATAAATAGCGATGAGGACTTGAGAGGTTCATTAAAATAATTGAAATGCGTTCAAATTTGGATCGTTAGAACTACGGTTTATCACTCTATAAACGATAAAATAGACACAGCATTAGTTATAGATTGTAAGTGAATAAGGGGCAGGAAGAAAATCCTACCAGACAGAACGGAAAGCGTTCATGAAATCAATTCGAACATAGATTGTTACTTGCATAAACCGTATATACAGGCAATAAGTCTCAGAACTGAGACACACAACCAAGTAAATAATCCCTAAATTAGGGAAAAGAAAAGGAAATATTCCTAGCAAAAATTTGAGATTTATTATAAAGAAGATTGAGAGTAAATTCTTACTTGAATTGTCAAACCTATCGCTTGTTATTTCATATCAATTAGAAATAGACACATATCACAAAAGTAAAGAGTGCAAGAAAATCTTATCAATCAAGAGAAGAATTCATTATATGAACATAGGTTTAAATTTGAATCGTCAGAGAGTCTGTATTCTATCAGCTACAAAATATACCCTAAACTAACTGAGTTATAGAAATGAAGGACAAACAAGTAGATGATGTCTAAAAGAGGAGGAAGGTAAGAAAATATTACACGTCGAAAAAGAAATTTATTTGAAGAAACGTCTTGTAATTTTGTAAATAACTTGGAACATCAGCCTGTAACCTTTCATAGCAAAACTTTTCTAATAAAAAGTTAAAATTCCGATGAGTGCTTATATGAGTATAAGTACATCACAGTTCACTTAGTCAGTCATAAAAAATGATCTGATCAAAATGTATTTACATTGTTAGATAAACTTGATATCAGTTTTGTAAATCTATACAGTTATTTATAAATTTTTAAATCGTTCCCTTAATGTAGCTCAAAGTAATTTCATATTATTAAATTGAAATACACAACTAAGGACCTCAATTTTTTAAAAGTAAGTTTGTAATAAAAAATATTTAAAGTATTATTTTTTCCAAAATTAGTGATTTTTTTGTTGTTAATAAGCGACACCATTTTACTTGAATATTAGTGGAAGGGACCTACAGCTTATATTACACTGGTCGACAAAATAAAACTTTTTTCTATCATCTAAAACGAAAACCCATTTTTCTAGATCAACTGTTCATGCTGATTCCAAATATGTATTCAGTTTTGTTGCATCACGTCTGGTTTTTTAAATAGGGCCATACGTTGGGTTTCTTAGATTTTACATACCTATATTTCAGAGATGGGTAGAGAACTGAATCATTCCAGAGTTATTTATTTTATTGTTGCAATTCATTTCATAAACTTTTATCATCAATTTAATCAACTTACATGTAAAATATACCAAACACCATACAATAACTAGGATGGTATGGATATCTAATAAAAATGCCAGAATAAAAAAAAATATTATACCACATTTTGCAAATTAAACATCAAAATCGTTGGGAATATATTTTTTTGTACAGTTTATCTGGCCGAGAAATCAGATTTTATTAACGCTGTAAAAGTAGCAATCATAGTGGTGATTCTATGGTAGTCTCCATATCATAAGTATTTCACATGGAAGTGAACTTTTCGGTTTGTGAAGCCAATAACAGTAACTCATTGGAACATGATGTACAAATAATATGGGACACCCATGCTTTATCCTAAACTCTTAATGGGAACCCAAAGTACAATTTGTAGATTTTCACTAGATAAAGAAAAAGTTATATTATTTCGACTGCAACAAAACCGCAAATAGGGCTAAATCAAAATGCATCTTACTATAAAAAGTAGACGTACTACGAAAAAACTAAAAACAGATTTGAAATCGGCATTCCAAAATCTATCTAGTCTACCTAAAATCATGTCTGATGAAAAAAGTTTGTTGTGTGTTATTTTTTATTGAAGATTATAACTTGAGTTGAAATTCGCTAACTAATGAAACATCGATGTTCGATGTTTTAAATTTATATAAATAAGAATAAGATACTTTTTTTTTATTTTCTCTAACATTTAATAACTACCCCATTTTTAAGATTGTACATAGTCTGAAGAGGTTTATATAATAAAATAAATGTCACTCATACACATATCCACATCTGAATTGTGAAGCCTGATAACTAACAAGTAATCGAGTAGCGTGGATTCTATTAACACATGTATACTTTGCTTTTCCCCTTTAAAACTCACAATAGTGTCATTCATTTTTATTGCTGACATGTTGACAGTTGAAAGAAAAGGACTTGGACAGATAACACGTTGATCCTCTACAATTAATAATCTGCTTTGGTTACAACAAGCAATGTTTTTGTCGCGAGAATATAAAACCATAGTTACCTAAACATAACCACAGTCTATAAATCGTTTTTTATCTAAAAATATTCAACTCTAAATCTCCTTGTAGTAAGTTCCCTTGCGTCTGACGTCATCGAACAAACACATCTAAATTGCAGGTCTCTATTGACCCTGTCGTTTGTCGTTTGTTCTGTAAGTCAGTGGGGCTCTCCCGTTGTGTAGAATGGCTCTGTTTACCAACCCTTGCTAACAGAGGAATTACACTCTGTTCTTACCCACAAGCGTGTAGTTTTTCATTTTAAATTGGATGCTAGGTTTTGTACGACGAGATAATGAGGAGAAATCCACACACTGGTTTAGGTGGCTATGATTTTCTTTTGTAGTTTTGTAGAATATGTAATTAACAACTACATTTCATGCAGATATTCACACACTATATTATTGTCATTTGCAGACGAATGAGGGTGGTACGATGAAATAAAAGACGGTTTGGAATTAATTGCTAAGAATTTTATAGTGTTTTTCAAAGATATAAATGAAATTAATATGAAAAATATTAATTTGTCCAGTAGATTTTACAAGTATATATGCAATGTATAATAATATAACATTATGTCATTAATCGAAGCCGTATGATAACCGTATAAAAAATAGCGTGATTTTCGAAGTAAACAAATGTCAAAACTAATAATATTACATACAAGTATAATAATGGATGATATATACAAAAAGAGTTGTAGTTTAAACTGCCAATATACAATGAAGCAGAAATTGTCAACGCCAAAATCACCTTCATAAATGACATGAACGACATATTCATATTTTTTAAATGTTGGAAAATATCCGTTACCACGGTTACACAACTGTTTCCATTTCCTTTTGTCGTTGGTTTGACGCAGATAGCATAACATGTGAGATAATGAGATAGCAAATAAAAGCTCATTCATGCCATACGTATACAACGAAGATGCTACATAAAAATTTAATAATTCTTGCAGCAAAAATTGATGACGTGAATATCAACTCGGAAAAAAACAACTCTTCTTTATTGTTATTATTTTTCTAGGACTGTAACTGAAATTAATAAATTTTGTAGTCAAGTAATAGCTATTAACACACCTAAGATTGTTATGATTATCATAACTGCCTACGAGCTCGGATTTTGATTCAAAAATAAAGAAGTTATATTGTCTTATGTCGTTTTGTCAAGTCAATATGATAATATTACCATAATAATGTTATTACTTAGCTACCAGGTTAGAAATCAGCTCTAGAAAATGCTCTGATTTCTGGAGACCTAGAACTAAAGCAAAAATTTCTGAGTGCTTTAATTTCTCACCCATTAAAACCAGAACAAAATCCAGAGCAGGTATCACTGCTCCAGAATATGCTCTGGTTTCAACAGGCCAAGAATTAGAGCACACGCTGAAGCATGCTTCAATTCCCGGCCGGCTAAACTAGATAACCTTCAGGGCATCAGATGCCCTGGTAAGCGGTCTAGCCAGACCACCCAGCGGGGAAGAGGCCCAGAGGCCTGCTGCCTCCTCAGCGCCCCGCAGAGCGGGACTGGGTACTGGCGTCTCAGGATCCTTGGCTTATCCTGAAACGCATATTATTACCGGTTATATGGATTCCTATTGACTGATATTCAATCTGTATTTGTGGCTGTACTAGTGGGAATTTTAAAATGAAAATTTGTGTAGTTAGGTACTTTGATGTGAGGAATTCACTGGTAATATTTTTAAGGGTATAACTCACACCCATTTAAAGGTAGTAGTTAGTTTCTAAAAAATGGAAAGAGATACAATAATCCTTTAAAATATTAACAATTTAGGGCTTTATTACTGATGCTGCGCTAAGGAATATGTCTCCTTGGGGACATTGTCCCTACGATTTTTTTTCTCGGGGGCATGAGCCCCGTTGCCCCCATGTAGTCGGCGCCTATGATGTAAACAATGGATTATATCCTGAAAACAGTAAAGTAATAAATTATGGACAATTTCCAGGTCTATTAATTATAGGTGAAATACAGAGTTCCAGAAGGAATAGAGCGAAAAACACTTTACTTGTGTGTCAGTATATTCTCCACCGTTTACTTCTATCTGCAAATCTCTGTACAATTGCAATATCGTCTAGTACTCTCAATAAATAAATCTCCATACACAATAGCTCCTATCTGCTATCTCCGTTTGAGAGACACAATATCTTATTTAAAATAAAAAGAAACTCAAACTTTATTCTACCTTTCGGCAAACTTTTACCATAACACTTACTTAAATCGCGAGATACAGCAAACAACTATCTCCCGTTGAAAAAGCTGAAATTAAAGTTTGTCAACGAAATTAACGAAGTAAGCTTTGAAGGCGAAAAACAAAGAAAGGGATTATTCCAGAAGATGTGATTAGGAGTTGAACGAGTTTTTTCTGTTTTGTTTTAATGCTAATTAAAAATTGTTATTATAATACTGTTACAAAGTTATAATCATCTTATAAAGAAATATATCAACGGGTACCGTTTTTCTATGTAAATTTTTAAACTCTGCAAGGAAATTATAATAAAACTGAAACTTCAAGAAGATTATTCAAACTCAAAACCAGACAGTTGGTCACAGATTTTATATATTAAAAGCCATCGCTTAAAAAACAGTGGTGTATTGGAACCACAACGTCGGCAAAAAAATTATAAATGAAAATAACTTTTTTAATTTTAAGAGAAAATTAATTGATCCGAAACCATAATAAAAATGTAAACATAAATAATAAGAGTCAGTTTATTTATATTGCCTCCCAGCCTTATAAGATTCATATTTATGTGTCATACATTTCAGTATTGAGGTTAAAACGATTGAACGATTTGCTATATTCTATAATACCGTTTGACCCAGAAAAATGTTGTCATTGACTTAATATGGGAAAACAGTTTTTGGTAAATAAAAATTGTCCGGCTAATAACTAAGTCAGTATATTGCACAAGACAACATTAAATACACTATATTTCCGCAGTTGATCCTCACGTCATCAATTTCTGTTGCAAGAATTATTAATCTCATTATCGTGCGTGTTACCGAGGGTTATACCGTGAGTATTTTTTAACATGAAAGATGGGATTTATTATTTCTATGGTTACTATTTGATATTTGATTGAAATAAATATATTTTTGCTTGTCTCATTTAAAATGAATGAAACTTAGGAAACGAGTTTGGCATTTACTTTTTGGGTTATAAAATTTTCTGACAGGCCTTCAGAAAGTGCAACAATAATGTTAAGAATCATTAACAACTTTAGATAATAGTAGAATGTCTCCTACATCACTCGATCTTACACATCTAGATTCTTTTTATTGATGACATTTAAAATTAGAAGTTTTAAAATTTAGATTAATTAAAAGTTCAAATTCCCAAAATTTCTCAAAATGTCCAAATATCATCGTATGTAATTCAAAAGTTTTATAACAGATTGAAATCGATTCCGAAGGTCGTTGTCCTAACAAAACCTCATAAACCATGAATTGATAGTTGTCAATTTGCGTGTACACCAATAAAAAGAGGTCAAAAAATATATATTTCTTTAATTTTGTTCAATTATGCTATTAAAATGAAGTAATTTTTATAAAATAATATGTAGAAATACATGTAGTATTATCCTGTGCTAACAGTGACTTAGTAGTTGAATACCTGGACAGAGTTTATATCCCATATTAAATTTCTATGACAACATTTTTCTGGAACTCACGGTATAGTCTTTTTTACTTAGAGTACAACTATTTTTATATAAAAAATCTACCTTCTCCATGTAATAACATTGTTATGTTAATTGACATTTTACGTAAAAGCGATAAAAAGTCTGTAGAGATTTAGATCTTTTATCAAGTCCCTAAATATTGGTTTTTGTAATTAAGTAATCAGTGAACTTAACGAGTTAAAAATAAATGTGCAAAACCTTAATTGGATAGAGGAACTCTGCAGAGCAAATCTGATTAGTTACTATATTTAGTTTACGATGTATGACATGCACGTCCATTCTCGTGTATGTCGAGCAAAATGTATTACAGCTCAGGTGATAATATTAAAAATAGGAAATTACATCTACTGCACAGAAAATAAAAATCCTGTCATCGTCAAGGCGTTGTCATAACGACCTATCTCCGAGACACAGTGGCGAAACTTAAAAATATGTCTTACAGGAATATCAATACTATATACAATTGTTAATATTATGTTTTATACACTCAAAACAACTCCATGCACATATATTTACGCTTTATTTTTGAAATATATAAACCACCCTGAAAACTTCTGGAACTCAGTTATTGTTTCAGATGAAACAAAGTAAACCTTTTTGAATCAGATGGATGAATTATTATTTGGAAAAGAAAGAATGAACAAATGAAATAAAAAAAAATGTCCAACAGTGAGATATGGAGGAGGATTTGTGCTTGTATGGGGCTATATGAGTATAGAAGGGGTGGGAAACTTAACTTTTATTAATGGGAAAGTGGGTTGTTTAAAAGAGAATTTGGAAAACTGTGATGCAAAATTGAGTTTAAAGGATTCTTAAATCTTTCAACAAGATAATAACCCCAAATATACTAAGCGTAAACTGCTAAAATAGTTATTATACTATTATAGACTACAATTAAAAACGCATCCACAATCTGCAGATATAAATCCCATTGTACATCACTGAAATCTTTCAATAAGATAATAACCCCAAAAATAATACCCGTAAACTGCTAGACTAATTATTGTACAATTATAGACAACAATTAAAAACGCCTCCACAATCTCCAGATATGAATCCCATTGAACATCACTGTGATTTATTTTAAAAAATGTATAAAACAAGACGCCAAAGAATATAAAAGTACAGTTACAATACATATACAATATACTTAGTATCATTAGTACATTAGTAAATGTCAGAATTTATTTTAATTTTAATTTTATTTACAAGTGAATAACAAATAAACTATTGTACAATATATGCACGATAAAAAATTTTCTATATCAAGGAGACAACATCCTCGCCAGTCATTTTCTCCTATGACCTATACTATTTATATGGAGAAATAAAGTTTTTGGAATTCAGTCAATTTATTTTATGACCTACGTCTCCTACCGATTTCGACCCCACGTGGCCACGTGGGTCTTTTTCAGGGAATGTAGATCAAATTAAAATAAATAGTATACATTAAAATATGAATAACACTTAATTACAGGAACGGCACGTGAATATAGTCATATGGTTAATATAAATAAATGATGAATTCGTTAAAAAACATATGTAAGTTTTTTACAAAAAGTTACACATTTGTAAAAACAATAAGAATTACTTATTCGTTATTAGTCGATCTACCGAATTTCTTATAAAAAACTATACTGTAAAACACAATATGGTCATCATAGATTAGAGCAAAGTTTTTTGTTTAATATTTTATCGTATTTCAGATCTTAAAATATGACTTTTACACTGATTTCCATTCTGTAATAACTACTTTATTCCTTGACAAACTATGGTATCGAATCATTTTATATAAGGCTTGAAATGCATTTATCACTCCTGTTAGAGTACCGAGAAGGATATGTCTGGTAAACGCTCTCTACGGTGTAAATTTCGTTACGAATATCTATTACAAAGCAGATGTGGCTTACCCAGTTATGTGTAATAAGCTGTAAGTGATGTATTTGTAGTTTCGGGAAAACAACCGCTGTCTGTGTGGTCACAGATGAAACTGACTGGACACAGGGTACATCAATTCTAGCAGGAATTTATCCAGAGTTAATATCCCTTTGTAAAGAATTCCAAACTATTTCTACCTTCCATTATGGTGGTTTTCCCTTAGTCACCGACGCAATGGGGTATGTAACCAAATTTAGAATTTTACATATATGGTGCTAAATAAAAAAATAAATTGATTTATTATTCGGAGTTTACGAGCAAATAATTATTAACAATTTGGGCAAAAGATGCTCTCACGTCATCATAATAGAATTGTAAAAGAAGAGAAATAAAGTGGGAGCGCAAGAAACAGTCTACCTGCCTTTTTCCATAATCCTACTATACTAACGTCACATGTCCCTTCTCCGAAACCATAAATTGCTAATAACTATACGAGTATTTATTGCAGACTTATTTTTAACTTTTAGTTGCAAACGAAAAACAGGAAGATAATCAAAGAAATGGTACAAGAAATAATAATCGAAGAAGATAAGATGGGCTTGAAAATAAATTAAACAAGAACCAAAATAATGCTGCTAGACACATTTAAATATCTAGACATTATGCTACCAAGTAAAGGAGAAAGAGAAACAGAAACGCAAAGTAATACGAACATTATTAGGACCAAACAAGATATCATAACATGAATACAGAATAAGAATGAACCATGAAATAAGAAAGAATTAGAAGGAAAAAATAAAATGAACAAAATAAAACAAAAAATGAGATGACTCGGTCATATATGAGAAGAGGAGGAAGAAGAAAATGAATCAACATGGCTAAGGAAGAAGACCTAAAAACAGCAGGAATTAAATATTGGAAGAGCAAAACAAGAGACAGAATGTTGTAGAAAAAGATCATAAAGAACATCTAAGGGATCTATCTAAGGATATTGATCCATTCCAATAAAACTAGGATTTAGAAAGCTTCAAAGAAAGCGGCGCAACCCCATGGGGAGTGTTAAGCCACTCTATATATAATATTAAGTTTTTTTATTATGACGAGAAGCTAGTGGTTATTTTTTATATATTTATGACTAATATACTGAAATCCAATTATAGTCACATACCCCATTCCTGCTAAAAATGATTCATTACTAATATCTGTTACAATTACAAAGCACATGCTCGTACCCAATAATGTATAACAATTTATAACTGATATACGTATATAGCTTTGGTAAATCAACCATTTTCGCCGTGGTCACTCCAAATTAAACTACCTCACAAGAATTTACCCGAGTTAATACCCCTCTATAAAAACCTCCAAAGTATTTCCACCTTCCATTAAGGCGGTTTTCCTTAGTCACCGGCTCAATTCCGGCTTCGTCCGGCGTAAGAAGCGAACAACGCTGGATGAAGCCGCGTGACACTTGACGGAGGTCGCATGAGATATGGCATCACTTCCGGCCGGCGGGGACGGGGGCGGGAAAATCAATGCGGCCACTTAAGGTGAGATGCAGCTGGGATTAGCTCCGAGTCTGTCTCCTGTATACATACCAGATTTCTATTAGCCCAGTAAAGTCAAATCGCACGGGAAATACTTCTGCGGATATGAAATAATAAGTATGGGTGGTGGTATGATTGGGAGAAATATGAGATTCTAGGGAGGGCGTTTTGAGCTTGATGTCAAAATTCGAAAAGAACATTGTTTAACTAGAGTACTGTGTACTGTGTCGTATCTAGATATATCCATAATTTTGTGATATTTGCAGCCATCGCACAGAATAGGTTTATGCAGAAGCGACAGTAAGACAGAAAAACGAAAATTACAGAGAGATGGAGAATGTACACAAATTTAAAGGGCCCATTGTTTAAAATCGGAAAGTTTACTCACATCTTAGAGAGAGATAGGGGAAGAGCACAAATTTAAAGGTCTAAACAATGCTTCAAGGTCAAAGAACTGACTAGGGGAACATGAAAGGTACCGACACGGAGTGTCGCTTCTGTGTGTAACTATTCTGTGGCCATAGTATAAAATCTGATGTAGACATATTTTTCGTTGCAGTTCATTTAAACTTATTTCATTTGAAAATGAGATATCCTTCGAGCAAAGTCCCTTTTGGGGTACGTTCAAAAACTTTCCTCTGGGGTACTGACGAGTACTGAGTATACAGTATACGTTCAAATATCGAACAGTATACTCTGAGAGTTTTCCCTATGTGCATTCAAAAATTCAGAGTTTACTCCTCGTACCCCATAAATCTAGTAGGGTAAGCAAGGTGGATGTGAAGCTGTCAAGCACTAGATTTTAATCTATTATTATGAATTGTTAATACAAATACAATAGATATTAATAGCACTGATTTAAAATTTATTGGGGTGATAAAAGACACAAATATATTCATATAGGTACTAGTATTTGTAAAACTTGTTTTGCTACCACATTAAAAAAAAAATACATTGTTTCTTTCATTCACATTGAAATTTAAAAGTAAGGTTGTGATATTGTTTTTCAAAATCAAAGTTAACTAGAAACGTGCAAAAACTTCTAAAACCACACACGTGACCTTGATCAACCTAGAGTATACCTATACTCTATAGGTACACTAATTTTTGAACGTACCATTGGTAGTACCGATTGCAATAAAAATGGTACACAACTAGTATATAGTAGTGATAGTAGTCTCACATACAAAATTTCAATTTTTGTATTTTTATTTCCTCGTACGAAGTAAAGAAAGTATTGTAATCGCAAAAAAGTTCGATTTACAGGTTTCAACGAAAATATCTAATTTGACGTCTATCCTACATACTTTCGTACGTATCTGATATAACTCAAAAATGATTAGCCGGAAATTTTTGAAATTTTGTGTATGGGGCTGCTGCAACATCTAGTTGTGCACCTGCCTTTTTTATTGCAATGGGCAGTGCCAAAAGGGCACTTTGCTCGTAGTGTTTTTCTTAATTTTTAACGTAACTCATAAACGATTAACCGTAGAATGTCGAAATTTTGTTTTTGGAATTGCAATAACATTATGCACTTTCATTTTTTGTTCCAATCGGCCTTTTATAAAGGACACTATGCTTTTGGCAGAAACTTAATGAAAATCATAATTTTAGTCGAAGCTGAATAATTCTTCAGGACCTGAAAACAACTTTACTACTATGTAGCACACACTATTTTTTGATGATCCATTTTGAAAAGTATTTTGAAATTATGAAAGGAATGGAAGTTGAAGAATTATTAGCTGTACAGTATTTACACTTTCAAGCGAAAAAAGTTTAAATCAAGTGCAGTAAAAACTAGGTACTTGTATAATTTAGTGTACAAGGAAGTCATGTGTCTTACAAATCAGATTTTTTATGAGATACTAGTTATAATCATTTTATATTCGATAGGCCAATTACGTTGATATAAAATATTAAAAACACTTAAATAATTTATGAGAAGAACATAAAACAAAATATTATTTACTTTTTATTTTATAATCATAACACGTATTTTTTACAGCTTACAATTTGAAGAGAAAAATTCCGTAAACAGTAAAGCATTTCTAAATAAAGTCATTCCATCGATTTTCCATAAAACAATTAAATAAAACATCATAGCTTCCCCCTCAAATAAAAAGCAATGCTTGTTGAAATAAAATCTCCCGCTATTTCCTACCGTTCTGCTGTCATCCGTCGCTGGGATATAAAACCAAATAAATACTACCCTAACCGTCGCGCGCTGATATTAATTTCGATTTTATACCATCGCAAACGTCGCTAAACTCCATTAAAGAGCTTTTAAAACTTTTCGGCGATCCTACACGTTTCTTTACTCATTTTTTCCAGTCTTCAACTCGGTTAGATTAAGATGAGATGTTAAAGAAAAGGGCTAGAAAGACTAATTGTGCTCGTGAAGTTATTTCAGACTTTTAATTTGGTTTGATGATGCTTGAAATAATATTCAAGTTTCAATAAGTGATTTTTAATTTGCGTATTTTGATAGAAGGTTCTATTTTTAGAATCCTTTTAGAATAAAATATTCTGACGTTTGCTGCTACTAATTGAATATCTCAAGTGTATATTTTAATGATTCTTATTTTTTCCAAGTTCAGAATTTTATTATTTATAATTTTATATTTTACTAGTTGAATCAACAATATGATATTGATAATGGGATGAAGTATAGAATAGCTCTTTATCTAATAAGTAAGATAACTAAGGTGGTTATTTTACGCATGCTAAAATTATAAAACGAGATACATGCGAGTTTTTTAAGAGCAAAGAGGTAGATAAATAAGGTTTTTTTCTATTTCTGATTGAATAAGTAAAATAAAATGTATTTGATATTATGACAATAAACAAAAAGACAATACCAAGGACATTTAAATTTTGTGCGTTACTATGTTACTATAACAAAATGGTTGTTGTTAAATAGATGAACTACAGAAATAAAGTTGTCATCCGATTTATTGCAATTGTGAAATTTTCTATTTTTATAGCTGTTAAGGTATACATGCCTACTTTTCATTTTGATGTCATTAGTCATTATTTCGTTAGTGAAATAATGATAGTTATTTTTTATACAAGACGATAAAATAATATTTTATCGACAAGCGGAAAGTGTTAATTCACGAGCGATATAATCGCGAGTGAATTATTTTTCGCGAGTCGATAATTTAATTTTATCGTCGTGTATAAAATTTTATTCTATAGCAGGTTTTGAAGAGAAAAGAATTAGAAAAATTAAATTATTATTTAAGAACAATTTTCAAATGTCAGTAGTGTGCGTTGTTATGGAAATGTACTTCTAATAAACAAAAGTTAAAGTACTTTATCTACCCTTGCTGTTAAAGTGTTACTTTACCTACCCTTGCGGTTAAAGTGCTACTTTATCCACTATTTTGAGTTGATAAAATTGTACTTTAACATCTGCTATAGAAAAAAATAAATAACCTAACTGAAATGAGTAAAATAAAGAACGTTTTATTGAAAGAAAAGAAAGTTATTGCTTTCAAAGACTTTTTTTCTTACCTGTGTTAACGATGTTACCAAATAATATTACTATACAAATTAATTGCATAAAATAAAATATGATTCAATCATCCGTTAGTTTTGTTAATGATTTACACAACCCTGTCATCGAAAATTAACAACACTGTTTTGAGCAGTTGTGTTTCTACTGTTGTAGAGTGTGGATCACAGTGCAAACTATTATATCGGGTAAGTTCGTCTACTAGTTTATTTCAGTCGTGATTTCAGTGCATTCTTTCAACACCATACCACAGAATAGATTTATACAGAAGCGACAGTATGATAGAGAAAGATGGAGAGAGGCAACAAATTTAAAGGGCTCATTGTTTAAAATCGGAAAGTTTCGTCACATCTTAGTGAGAGATAGGGGAAGTCAACAAATTTAAAGGTCTACACAATGCTCCAAGGTCATAGAACTGAATAGGGTAATATGAAAGGTACCGACACGGAGTGTCGCTTCTGTGTATAACTATTCTGTGACCATACGTAGATGTGAGACCATGTAGACTTCTTGAACTCAGCGGATCTCTTAAACTTAATCTTGATGTAAATTATTTTATTTTCTGTTCATATATGCCGTTGCAATACTGTTGCAAGTTGGATAATAACGTGTCATTTCACTAACTCCTTTATGCGATAATACCTGTTCATGAAATTTTGAAGAAATGATACTACGGGATAAAGTATTATACAAAGTACTCAGTATTATTTTATGTTTATATCATCGATCATTAAATATCTTTATAATACCTTCAAATTTATTAATGTGGTTTCTGTGTTTTAATTTTTACATAATATTAATTTTCAAATATAAATTCTAAACACATACGCAGTAAACGCAGTTTCTCTGAATATTATTATTCTCGGAATAGCCACTAACCCGGATTACTTATACCTCTGTATGCTGAAATGTAGTAAGTATGTTATTTAGTTCCAACGAGAACTCCACTTGTTTGTTGGAATTAGTAATATTTGTAGATGATTATCAGCAATTCAAATGATACAGAGGTAGAATTATACGCATGCGCAAAGCATTCATTGAATTATAATTATAATCAGTTTATTAATTTTTTTTTTAATTTGTATTACATGAAACAGAAATATTAAAGTTAATTTTTTTTGTTTTGTAATGTAATAATGGTAGTAATTATACTTTTACTGATTTTTGACGTTCATCTTAATCTTGCATTGTACATTGTAAAAATCAAATTTTGAACTGTAATAAATTTATACACATATTTAATTACTACATAGATTACAAAATAAAAAAGATTAACTTTATCGTTTCTGTTCTATGCAATTCGAATTTAATCAAAAAATATTGACGAAAATTGATTACAACCATATTGAATGAATGCTTTGTGCATGTGTGTAATCAAAGTATTTTACTTCTAGGTTGTAAAATATAATCACAACTCTTCCTCTGTATCATTTAGAAATGCAGATAAGTTATCAGTGATAACCATCTACAAATATTACTAATTCCACCATACTACTGGAGTTATCGTTGGAACTAAATAATAAACTTCATTCTTTTTATGAATTGGGTCTGAAATTAGTTTGACATTTCAAGATGTTAAGAAGCAGTATAACAAAGCCGGGTTAGTGGCTACTCTCTTATAAATCTAGGCGTATGATCTTATTAAAAAAAATCCAATAGTAAGATACTAATAAAAACTGTCAAGAAATAGATGAAAGAAAAACAAAAGTAATGATGTCTTCGAGCATATGATAAACAGCTCTTTAGACGAGGATTCGACGTCACAGAGCCACATACTTACGTTTTTAATTTGTATTATTTATTGCAAAATTAAATTTCGAGATAAATTTCTTTTAAAATATGTTCTCTTGAAAAACCGCAATGTTGACAAAAAAATAGGACAAGTACAATTATAGTTATGTGTTTCCTATTCTCTGGTGTCCAATAAATTTCTTTAATTTAAAACCAAATCATTCTCCCATTTTGAAATAAATAAAAGTGTCCACTACAACAAACGATTTACATGTTACAATTTGTCTCTGGGTAGTTGAAACGTGTCCCCGGAAAATCGCCAACATATTTTCCTCTAGAGTTTTCCGATATAATGTCTCCCTCGGAGCAGTGAAAATTTCAGCGGTTCTCTAATTTCCATCCGCTCCGCTTATAACCACTAACAATTAGAATTTCATCCCGGACCAATTAAATGAGAATCATTTAAATTTTTCCCACAGACAAATATTTATGGAAACTTCCCACAGAAGACATAATTTCAGGAATTAAAGACCTGAAAATTGCACAAACTTTAATGAAAACACTTCGGAAGTAAAATTTCCTGTAAATTAAACATTTCCTTCATTTGGCTGTAAGTAAAATAACAAAGAGCAGCATTCTAAAGGCGTGTTTACATAGGAGACGCGGAGTTTAATAACAATTACTTTAATGAACACAGCTATGATTTTAACTTCGCGACCAGACCAGAGAAAACAACATGAATCAAATTTGCTTTCAACTTGATAAATTTTCTTTCTATTTAATACAAAGGCAGCATTCGTTTTCATTAACATGAATTACTCTTCAATGCCAAAGGTTATTTTATAAATTCGATTAATATTCTGTCATGTATTTCACTCAAATTTTAGGTCCACTAGCTATATCTCACCATTCTGTAACAGAGCTTATAATAATAATAATAATAATATTTTAGTAGAATTATTTGTGAACTTCAAAATGGAAGTATAATTGAGCATATATAAAAAGAATAAAAAAACTGAAACTTAAAAGCCCAATTATTCTTTCATTAATACAATATTTTTTTCCAAAAACTATTATACCTACAGTGATATAGGAATAGACAAAAAATATAAAAGAGTACAATAATAATGAAGGCATAAGAATAGTATATTGTGTATCTAGTAGGAATGAAATGTTTAAACATTCATGTGAACCGAAAATGTTATCGATATAAACACCTGGTGTATGAAATTTTAAGTAGAAATAATATTTCTTTAATAAATTAAAAGTGTCATCGGCGCAAATTATCTTGTGTATCACACGCCCAGAAACTCTTTTGCAAGATCTCGTCTTCTTTGCAGGCTTCGCTTTTAGCTCGGCCTGTTAAAGTTAACTTGCTCTCGCAAAAGTTTAGTTTATGTACTAGTGATTCAAATAAGTATTGCAGTACTAAATTTCAATTCTTTAAATCTGACCTTATTTGAATATAATTCTATTGAATGTTTGTGATTAACAGGTCGTACCTGGAACCTACCCGATAATAATGTACCCGGGTATCAAAAATAGTACCCGATTACCCGAAATGTACCCGTTACCCGTTAATTACCCGTTACCCGTTAATTACCCGTTACCCGTTAATTACCCGTTACCCGAAATTTACCCATTACCTAAAATTGTTGTTAAAGACAGTTTTCAGCTGCCGGAAATATTGTAACAAAACGAAGATCAAGACTGAGTGTAGATACATCATCCATTTTGATATTTGCGAATAAAAATATGAGATATTCCAAAGTTATTAAATCAAATGTACTTCTTTAATTTTGTAATTTTATATTACTGATATACTCGTATGTTATAAAAAATAACAATTTTTTTTTAATTTCCATATCAGAAAATAATATTTTTTTGTTCATTTAATAAATTAATATGCAAATAACAAAAATTTGTATTAAAAAGATGAACATGAAAGAATAACGGATATATTAAGGGTATCAGGTAATTATCGGGCATCATGTTATTATCGGGTATCGGGTAATTATCGGGTATCGGGTAATTATCGGGTAACGGGTAATTATCGAGTATCCGGTACTACCCGGGTATTAATATCGGGTACCCGGGTAGCAAAATTTTCAGGTTTCGTCATTCTTAGTAGAAACACACCTCATATTTCTTTTTGTACAACATGGTAGTTAAGAATACTTATCTAGATAGAAATAAGAAGTTACCGCCAACAAAGCATCAGCGTAAGCCTCTGCAGTAACCCAGTCCGGCAGATTGAATGTTCCGGTGGATGGCTGATATTTCACGAGTGATGACAGCGGCAGTCCGCGGCGAGGATACTTGTCATGCCCGCAGCCTGCATACCAAATCACCCGCTGACATCCTACACGCCGCCCAGCACCACGGGATTGTGAGGAAATGGCCACTTTGTTGCTGATCCCCATGGGGTGCACGCCGAGGATTTGGGGGGAAATAATAGTCAAGTATAGATCACTAATGGGTTGATTTGTGACAGGTGTCTGTAATAAAGTATGCGTACTGAAGATGAGTTTATCAGATGTCTTGCTGATGTGGAAAGTGTACTATAAGGACTTTTTTTATGGAGAATAAAGTATTTGAATCTGCGTGCATAGGCGTGCACAGAGTTGGGGTAATGGGGGTGGTCAGGTGTAGGAGGGAAATAAAATTAATACTAGTTTCATTAGTTATTTCTTCGTAAATACAACTTTACAAAATATGTGGGATAAAAACGAACCAATAATGTTTTATTGCTATGAGATGGATAATATTATGTTCAAAATAAGGATCTTTAATTAGAAGTTTTGGTTTACTTTTGTACCGCATTTAGTTACATTTTTTATATTTTTTCGCAAATAATTTCTCTCATAAAGCACTTATTTTTTTACCATTTTATTAATTTAGTGTTAAGTAAAAATATTACGTATTAACAACAAAATTTAAAAAATACTAATTCCAGTGTAAAAACAGATTAAAGTTTCTTTTCAAATCAACTTTTGAACCAAATATGAATGTATTATTCAAAACTATTTTACAATTATGTAAGTTTTAATTTGGTAATGGGGGTGCCCGGGCACCCCCAGGCACCCCCCTGTGCACGCCTATGTCTGCGTGACTAGAAGTCGGATTCGGCTTTGGATAAAGTGCAAGTAGTATTTGGAACTTGGTTCCCAGAGTCATTTATGCTAAGTTACACGAAACCATCTTAACTCTACTTACGACGTTGTAAGTGCTACTTAAAACGTTGCACCAACCTTTAAGGCTACCTTTAACGGGCCAAGACAGTCTTAACTAGTCGCCAATTTTTACAACTTTAAGTTGCTGTCTAGTTTTTTATAATAAGAAATATTTTTGGTTTCCTGCTTGTGATGTTATTTTTTAACCCTCTCCACAGAACAGATGATTTTATTTTAGAAGAAGGAACAGATAGTACCTATGACAAACACAACTTATAAAAATTATAACTGATTGGAAATAAGCAAAAAATAAACTGTTTAAATAAGCGATTTAAATTTTCCACGAACAGGGTGTCGGTTTTAAGAAGCTAACTATTGGGATCTCGAGAACTGTAAAAGATACGAAGTCGGTTAAATTGGAGCAAAGCTGCCACATTAGTTGGCCATTTTAAAGATGATGAACAAAAATATAGCATTTCATTTATTGTTCATGATATCTCTTTTAAATATGAATATTTGATTAATATGCATATTTTAATGATAATTAAACATAGGTAAAGTATGAAAAAAATACATTATTTATAACTATAATAATTTTAAACGCGCCGGCTGGGTAAATTATTAATATTTTTAAAGTAATTTCATTTTCTTGTATAAAATTATTAAAGTATTCTTAGATTTCATATTTTATAAAACATATTTTAATTTCAAGTAAAACCGGTGAGTACTTTCCAAATAGAAATTATTTATAATTACCTATGTCAAATAAACAATTCTTATGATAAAATATTCAATTATAAATGTAAAGTTTAAAAGCATGCTGTGTACAGAATAATATATGTAAAATAGATATTTATTATATAAGGGGTAAAAGTAACAGATTTTAGCGCATGTTGTGACATTTGTATCCCGACGCGCAGCGGAGGGTTACAATCACACAGAGCGCTAAAATCTGTTATTTACCCCGTATATATTACAAGATTTTTTTCTATAACCACTGCAAAATATTTAAAAAATTAAGTTCAATAAGTAAAGCGAAACATATATTTTTTAAATTAATTATAGAGTAGTAGGTTGTTACTTGTTCTAATGTTATCGCATTTGTCAACTTGTTATATTGGTGACAAAGTATTTCTATCTCAAGGGATAGAAATACTAATACTTCTCTCCCTTGAGATAAAATGTGATGTTTCTGCAACTGACAGAACGTATGAAATGTCATCATTTCATATAGGTTATAGAAAAAACATATTTTTTGATCATATGGTTTAAGAGCAATATTAAGTTTAATAAGCATGTAAGAAAAAAAAGGTGTATAAAATCATTTTGAATATTTATTTACGTTACATATAATTTACGCTCTGTAACATACCTTTGCTTTTAAACATGTTACAGAAAAATGTTCAGTTTTTAATGTGATGTATGAATTTTAAAATCGAACGCCTACTATATCAAACGCCTACTGTAGTTATTGATGTTTATTTCCGACTTTTCAGGATAAATTTAGTATTTTTATCTTATCTATCGCCATTTTTTAAGTTGAAAAGTAACACATTATATTAATTGATAAAAAACATTAAAATTTTTGTATAATTATTTATTTACTATACTCGACATTTTTCAAATAACTATTCATAGGTTAAATAAAAAAGGAATAATTTAGATTTATCACCTGTGAATACTATTCCTATTTCAGTGTTTGTATTTAAAATGAATTATGTATTACAATCCTTTGAAAAATACCCCGTTTTTGTAATTTATAAATCTAGTCACCCTACTCATAGGTACATATCCTGAAGAGGACCTAAATAACTTTCTACACACAAACACACAACAGCAATAACTGTGTGATTTGCTTCTATAAATTTATTTATTCAAAGTTTTAGCTCCAAATGGAATGTGTATAGCAGTAAACTAATAAACACTAACAATTAATTTGCATGAAAAATCGGAGTAAATACCCGTTCGCCTCCCAGCGCTTATTAAATTAACTTGTCAGCGAGGGTTGATCGTAATGAAGAGAATTCCTGTCAATTCTGTCATTAGTCCCGGGTTGTCGCTACAGCAGGAATGTTGCAGGATTTGTTTTGCGACGTTACGCAAACTAAATTCCAGGGAATGTTTACAGATAACCTTCTGCTTTAAATGTCTCCAGATTGTTATGCAAGATTATATTTTTATGGAGAAAACCAATGACATAATTTTCACAGTCTGTGATTCTGATAAAAATTGTATTTATAGTTCAAATATACATCGATAATAAGAATGACGTCAAAAACATAAAAATATTTAGATAGTTCGAAACTGGAAATCGACATGGCATTGAAAAAACACGGTATTTCTTGTTTTCCATTTTTTGAAGAGAAACGAGATATGTATATCATTTAAATCAGATGAATATCATTGTTTGTACTTAAGTCTCTATATTTTCACAAATTATTTCAGTGAGCTTATAATTCATTGGTCACGGGGCATATTTTCCGCCAATCAATATTCAAAATTTTTGTAGTTAACTAGTTTATAAAGCGATGATAAAAAAACCAAAAAATTTACATTCGTTAATAAGGGATTTGTTTTCTTTATTTATAACGTTTATAACCTTTATAATCAAATTAACAACATTAACAGTTTCAAACACAATGCCCCATATTATGAAAGAACTTTTGTAATAATAGCGCTTTTAGGAAGCATGCTTTTACATTAATTTTATGAGCTCCGACGAGACTTTTAACAAATGCGCTCCATAAAAGTGAAAGTAGATTTAACAATTTTTCTCATAAGTAATATAATAAGAGCCATGAATTTATTGAAAAAATTTACAAATAGTTGTTGCCAAGCTGGAATGATTTAAGAGTCATTTTTGTCTCGAGTTGTCGTTATTTCGCAGGAATTATGAGTAAATTATACCAATTAAATTCATAGCTCGAATTATATTTACTTGATTATTTCACGAATGACAATACTTCAAACGTAAACAACAAAATGTAACCATGACTATGTTACTGTGGTTTTTATCAAATTTCTTCACTAAAAAACTACCTAAGGCCATCAAATGAAGCAATTTGATTGCGTGAAAATGACGTGTGTAGAATAATCACTGAAAAAAATACCTTCTTCCACCAAATTTTCATATGTAATATCACAAGTAACTAGAATTTTACTTGAAATTTATGTCGTTATAGTCACGACTGATTGTTGCGACGAAAATCCAACGAGTACGCAGAACGAATGAGGATTTTCTAAAGCAACAAGCAGGAGTGAATTAGGCAAAAATTACAAGTAAAATTCTATTTACGAATGGTATTCGGCATGACCATTCCTCGAAATATATATTTTTTTCAATTAATTACTTGTCTCAATTTTGACAGACGTTGTATCAAAGCAACGCCTATTTAATCGTGTAAATTCCGCGGCAATTGCCAGTAACTGACAATAATTGTCAGTGAGCTTTGAATATGATTGGTTCAATTCACCAAAATACTATGATTTAATTGGATGCCAAGTTATGAGTGGAATTGTTATAAGTAATACCACTAGTAACTAGAATCTTACTTGAAATTTTTATCGTTATATGGTCACGACTGATTGTTGCGATGAAAATCAAACGAGTACGTAGGACGAGTGACGATTTTCCAAAGTACAAGTAAAATTCTAGTTACGAATGGTATTCGGCATGACAATTCCACGATTTCTTCAATTAATTACTTGTCACAATCTCACAATTTTAATAGACGTTGTTTCTAAGCAACGCCAATTTACTCGAGTAAATTCCGCGGCAATTGCCAGTAACTGACAATTGTCAGTAACTGACAATTGTCAGAGAAATCTGAATCTAATTCCAAAATACTGTGAAATATATTTCAGTCTTTCACAAATTAAAACTATTATTTTTTATAATGTTATCTTACTGCTTGTCCTTATCTTGGTCACTTCCCTAACCTAACTCATCTGACATCTGTTTCTTTTGTTCCAGGCGACGAGAACGGCTCCATAGCCGCCACGATCCCAGACAAGCCGGTGGAGCTGAAAAGTTTCACAAAGCTGTGCGACCAGAGAAGGAAGTACCCCGTACTCTACAAATTAGAATTCCAGGTATGTGCGCTGCTCTAGGATTAGTTGCCTGGGCTGGGAGGTAAATAGACTGAAATTGTCGCGGAGAACACACGCGTACATTGTTAGAGAAATAGAGAACTGTGGGTTTTCAGATACGGTAATGAACTTCAATTTGATACCTTTTCAGTGTAATACCTGCATCAGTGGCGTAACTAGAATTCATTGTGTTAATTAATATTTATGCGTGGAATATAGAAACTAAATTTTCTATTAGAGTAGATGCAAAATCTCGTGGCCCTGCGCGCAAAGCGAAATTCATCATTGTAGACCGGCCACTGACTATTGTACAACACAAAAACATTGACTTGTAAAATTTCTCATTTATCTTGTAGCGTTCGTACGGTGCAGGTCTCTAGAGTTGTTATTGATGTATTTTTTTTTTAATTTTGTATCTGACAAGTTATTCAACTTAATAGATAAATAAAATAAATTGACCAACGTTTTTAAGTTAGTTAATAAAATATGCCTCCCACCACTTTTTCTATCTAAAATAACCCCGCCCATGCGCGGAGTTGTGCCACGAGATTTTGCGTTTACTCTACTTCTACTGTAATGTTTCTGTGAAAAACTACTTACCATTTTCATTTGAGGAAATCATAGAATCCGTAACCTAACTAAAATTAGTAAAATAAAGAAACTTTTATTGAACGGAATTAGAAAAATATAGCGTACGTATTAGCGGTTGTAGGTAAACACCAGTGGCGTAGCCGGAAATTTCAAATGGGGAGGGATTTTGGAAGAATAATAATTCAATAAATTTATAAAATACACATTTCTTTCAGTTGTAACAAAAATAATATTAATAACTAATAATTTAAAAGAAAATATTTAGAAGAATTTTTATTTTAATTACTTTATTAATATTAAATTTATAATGTAAAAAATAAAGTAATAATTAATCTCAATGGGGGGGGGGGGATTGAAATCCATATTCCTACTCCACTGGTAAATTCCTGAGTATGAAGTGCAGTAACTAGTGTGTGAATAGGTATTTGTCTAACTAGAGAGGAAATCGTATCTCTTTACCTCTCTCTAAAGAGGGAATAGTATATTGAACAACAAGTGTAGAAAGTCGCTTACTTCCCTCGAGGTGTGAATCACACACGGTGGGAAATAGTTGATTCTGCATGACTGGCGCACTATATTATTTCTACAACCACACTGCTAAACGTTACAGAACGAAAATACATGTGCGAAAGCTATTTGACATAAAAAACAATATGGTGCAGGTAACCTCACAAAAAGTACCTTAACGCATGCGCAGTGTTGGTAAATATTGTGAGAAATGATTTTTTACACTTTAATCCACTATTGTGGAAAATACGCAACTTTAAAGCTTTATATAGTGTAAAAAAGGGCCACATTCCATAGTGGTCGTAGAAACAAACAGCATTCCCTGTAATGGTATGATATCGGTACTCCATAAATAAATCATTTGTACGATATCTACTTGTTTCGGTGCTAGTTACGTACGAGTACTATTTCATCCACTGTCAATGCAACAAAACGCCATAGAAAGATGAATTACCAGAAGCAAAAATAACTTCATATTGTTCATTGTCTGAATAAACTGAATATGCATATATTGTAATGCAATATAAATAAGCGGGTGCATAGCGGAAAGTTGGTTCCTCACCAGTTCCAGCTGTTCATTATAAGCGCGAGTGCGAGTGCTAGAACGGCCGTAATCCCGACGGTCTTTATGCGCCGCAAACGTCAGGAATGTATCCCTAATGCCCTGAATCGGCATAAACTACACACAGATGGCAACTTGCTTAACTCTAAACTCACACCAAATTAACCTGCTAAATGAACATTTGTTCCCACTGGTTCATTCTTGCACCAAACATGGCAATGGCTTGTAAACTGTTTACGAAAAACAAAATATTGAAATAATTTAGAATAGATTACTGGTATATACGTACACTCCATTTCCGCACGTCGTACGTGTTACAGATAAGTATTTACGATCGAGGTGTGTAAATTAAGTAATAATACTGGCAATGTAGCGTTCGATCTGGTAACACAAGTTAGATTCACATGAGCCGTCAACTCCGTTGGAATAGCGGACGTAGCGGCCGTCATGATAACTAAAATCACTAGGTATTTCACATGAGCCGTCAGCGTTTCTAGTGACATTCTACAAAACTAAAAAATTCCTACAAATTGTTAGGTTAGGTCATTGCCATGTGCGCCATGTGTTACTGTTGGTTTATCCTGCTTGCAGGTTATTTTCGTTATTTGTGTTTGTTTAAATAATAATAAATATTACTTTATGTATTAAAATTAGATTATAACCTACAAACTGAACGTCAAAATATGTCTTAGTTGGTCCTGGTTGGTATGACTGAAAATCATTTGTGTGAGCATGCGCAATTCTAATTTACGGTGGCAACGGACGTCAACACCGTCAAAAATTGAAATATTTCATTTCTGGCTTCAACGTTCATGCCGTCGAGACCGCTGAGTTTCAACCAATCACAGCACAGAACGGCCGCTACGTCCGCTATTCCAACGGAGTTGACGGCTCATGTGAATCTAGCTTTAGGACGCGGGACTTGAAGAGGCAGATAAACATGTTATATGCCTTAGTACGAGTACAGAATAGGTTTATACAGAAGCGACAGTAAGACAGAGAAGCGAAAATTAGAGAGAGATGGGGAAGGTGCACAAATTTAAAGGGCCCATTGTTTAAAATCGGAAAGTTTCCTCATATCTGAGAGAGAGATAGGGAAAGAGCACAAATTTAAAGGTCTATACAATGCTTCAAGGTCATAGAACTGACTAGTGGAATAAGAAAGGTACCGACACGGAGTGTCGCTTCTGTGTGTAACTATTATGTGGTACGAGTTTGAACTCACTAGAGTCATTTAGTTGACCATAATAATATTTTTCGTAAAACAGTTTTTTCTTGTGCGTTCTAAAAATGTGTATCGTTAATTTCAATCAACGGTGTTCTATCAGGTTTTGCTTCAGACTTGGGCACAGTCTTAAGCAGTCCTACAGAGACAGTGTTATTTTAAGGGGCCAGTTTATTCGGTGGTTTTAGGCATTTTTCAGAAGAAAAAGAATCGATTGAAGGTGAAACACGCAGCGGAAGGCTTTCATCTTCAAGAACTGATGAAAATGTCGACAGAATGCGATATCTTATGCAGTCAGATCTAGTGTTTCACAAGGCAAGATTTCTTGTCTTGTTTAGTACTTTCTTGTCTTGTCTCGAAAAGCAAGACATGAAATTTAAGTAGGTATTATCTTGTCTTTCATTACTCTTGTATATAAAAATCTTGTCTTGATCGTCATTTTCTTGCATATTTCTTGTCTTCCATGTTAATATTCGCAAATGGCCTTGAAAATATACACAATCTTGTATCACACGTACATTTTTTTTGTTTAGATAATATCAATGTCAATTGTCAAATATATTTTTTATAATACAATTATATACCTATTATTATCAAATAAATATTATAAAAACAAAAATCGTATAGCTGCATATACTATACGTATATTTTTAGTACAACAGCGACATTTGTACAAGCAGACCTTTTTTTAAAGGCATTCCTGGTTAAAAGGAAGCATTTTGTGTATAGAATAATTCTATTATATTAATTGTATTATTTTTTTTTTATTAATTTATAGGTAGTGTCATATAATAAATCTATATTTAAAATTAGCCAAAAAAAGTGCGAGAGTACAAGAATTAAAGAAAATCTTGCTATTTTTGCAAGACAATTTATGCCTTGTCTTGCTTTAAAATTTGTAGCTCTTGTATTGTTCTTGTCTCGCATTCTGTGCAAGACTGATACAAGACCTAGAAAAATACAAGACTCTCGTAAAACACTAATCCGATCGTTGGTTGACAGGGCTAAATGATCGGGGAAAAGTGGAATCTGCTCAAAACTGATTTAAAAAAAAAACAAAAATGATATTTATAGAAATATAGTTATAAAATAAAAAAATCTTTGCTAGTTTAACAGACTTCGTAACTCTTATAGTTCTCGAGATAGCAATGATGCATGTGACCATAAAGTATTTTAGTATGTCACGAGGTACGTCATAAAATATAAAGAGTAACCAATATAATGATAAAAAGTAAATATTAGCTTGGAATAATACACTCCTAGTCTGTTTCTCGTCTTTCATGATTCTACCAGGATACAGGTATTTTATTTTTTTGACTAGTATCACATTTTTAAAAATCAAAATTTGATTATTGTATACCACTTAAAATGAACACCAAGTATATAGTACATTTTTTAGTAATGGGCTTAAATAGAACCTTATTGTTAATCCGGTTAAATACGTTTTTCGGTGTCAGATGAATGTCTACCACCATATTTAGAAGAGCAAATGTAGTTGAAAAATAAAATTTTAATGGATCATTTTATACTACTTAAAACGAGCCTCATGTATAAAGTACATTTTTAAGTAATGGGCTTAAATAGAACCTTATTTTTAATCCGTTATATACGTTTTTCGGTGTGAGATAAATGTCTACCAACAGATTTAGAAGAGGAAATTTAGTTGAAAAATAAAATTTTAATGGATTTGGGTAATATAAGAAGGACGCGTGGATGAGTGTGTGTGTGTGTGTGTGAAAGCCGATCCTCGCATTTCAAACTAAGTCCTCCTTAACCCGCTCAATTTCCCGCCGTTCAAACAAAACAGCATCGGCGGGTCGGGTGTGACGTCACATGTCACACAAGCCGGCGTCTTACATCCGCATCGCCAACAAATTACCGTCATGGCTGTCTTTGATAATCACGTTCATCTAGTAATAAACAAGTCCATGTATGATGTTGTATGCTGAGCGTTGCCTAGTTACCACCGAGATCAATAACGGGTGACTTGGATTGGGCGGCGCCACCAAGGGAGGGGGTAATGGCGCCTTTTTCAAAATTTAAATTGCCAATCAAACTTTCACATTGCAAGGAAACCTTTTCTAGAATTGGTAACAATTATTACATCTACATATGTAGTTACGAATGGTCGAATATTTACAATATTAATTAATTCAAGCATATTGAGAAATCGCAATAATAATTATAGTTACTCATTTTATAGATGGTATTTAATGCTTTGAATCACAAGTGTCATTATAGGTACTTTTCAATTGTTGTGTCTCTAATTTTAAAGAAAATATCAGTTTATAAAAATATATATTTAATTCTCAATATTTAATACACTTCTCAAATGGTATTTAATGAAATTTGGTATTAACTTTATTTTATAAAACAAAGAACTAGTACTATGTAACTAGTTTGATAAACGTTAATCAAGACTGTATAAAAAAGATTATTCAACACAAGTTATTTTCATCCACTCAAAATGCTTCATTTGATGGCCCTAGATAGTTTTTCAGTGAGGAAATTTGATAATGCAACAGTATCATAGTTATGATTACATTTTGTTGACATCAAATATTTTGTTTGTCATATGTGAAATAATCAAGCAAATATAATTAGAGCTGTGAATAAATGCGGAACATAGGACTTTAACACGATTTCAAGAAATTACGGAAACTCTCTCCTCTTAGATTTAGAGCAAAACTACAAAAGTAGAAAATTGTTCAAAATTAAATTCTACATTAGATAAGATTATAATTGGTGCAACAGCAAGTGTGCATTACAAGATTTATGAAATGCAAATAAAAGAAAATATTTATGTGAACACAAATTGTCAACACTAAGATGAGTAAATTAAGTAATAAGACTGTTTTTTTTTAAATTGTTCGAGTAGAATTACAATTCATTATTGTTTCCTACAAAATAACTTTCGTGGGAAGCCACACAAAGCTGGAGACGGTTCTTCTTATCCTCAGGGCACTACTGGAACTCGGATACTAGAATCACCTTCAACTGGTCGGTTACAATCGTTCAACTGTTTTGAGGTGTCCCAAAATGAGTTACCTTGAGGTGATTTTTCAATCTCGGGAAGAGGAAAAAGTCACAAGAACTCATTTGAGGCGAATAAGGAGACTGAGAAGCCGCAGGAATGTTTTTACTGACCAAAATCTATTTTTTTAAAACCATTTTGCGCCGATTTTTCTCATCCCCAGTGAATTAGTCAAAATATGATGAACGGTGAATTGAATCAAATTTAACTCTTCCCCAATCATTCAGTACAGTCGACCGACAATCTGAATGCACAAGATCCCAGATTCTGTCTACATTTTCATCAGTTTTTGAAGATGAAGGCCTTCCGCCTTTCATCTTCAATCGACTCTTTTTCCTTCTGAAAACGTCTAAAATCACCGAAAAATCTGGCGCTTTGAAATTACACTGTCTCCTTCAGTTTTGTTTTTGTAAAACTTTCAATTGCAATGTGCCCTAGTCTAATCTGATGGCACACCGTTGTTTGAAATTGATGATACATATTTTTAGAACGGAGAAGAAAAAATTCTTTTACGAAAAAAATCGCCACGGACAACCAAATGAATCTAGGAAATTCAAACTCCTATTGAAGGCATGTAACATGTTTACCTGCCCCTTTTCCAAGTTCCACGTCCTTTGTATTAACAGATGGAATCCTACTTATTTTATACACAACGTATTTTCCTTAGAAAATGGCCTCTGTATATAGTACACTCTCCATAGAAGTGCTTAGGGGATGACGTCTAGTATCGTCCTTTTTGTTAAAAATATAGCATTACTGAATTACATATTTGATGACACATTGTCAGACTTAGCAATGAATAACACGCTTTGATGATAAATTTATTTTATTGATAAATAATTCAAAACATTTCTTGTCAAACTCAATAATTAAAACCGCACACGGGTATAATATTCTATAAATTTAAATTTATTGTTATTTTGAAATGTAGTCCATACATTATTATTTATTTAAATAAATCCACAAATCAAACTGTATTTAAAAATAAAATGACATTCTCTCAATAAATAAACAGTAAAGTTTTCAATCCATGTTTTATTTATGAGTTTTGTAGATTTTAAATAACTAAATATAAAAAATTTATCATATATTTTAATATAAAAATTGGGTGACAGGTTTGAGCCTAATACATCAAATTTTACGAGGATCAGGTCGAATCAATCTTTATTTAAATTTTTAAAGCAACACTTTTATATAAAAATAAAGAGTACGTATTTAATTTAGTGACAGTTAGATATTATCAAATCATAACTTCGTAGTCCTGTAGGTTGAATGATCAACTGTAGTTTTGAAAACTTTATAGTTTGAGTAGTATCAAATTATTCACAAGCTATTTCCCTTATAAATATGACCCTGTGATGCACTATCCTTGTCAGCAAGAGTGTCCAGGAGTTAACCTCTCTGTGGTACACTTTGTAGTTCGCTCCAAAACAAATCAGCGATCTGAGATTGAAATCCTAGTTGTGCTAATCTTTACCCAAATAAAAATACCAATGAATCCGAGTAATTCGGAACCCACTATAAGCTGTAGATCCTTGTTGGTTGGAACCTACACCACTAGCAAGCAAATTTTTGTTACGAAACATGTAGATCAGGTACCTGCCAGTCGGATCAAAGGAGATCTCTAAAGTCGGATCAATTAAACCTGATCTTTCTGATCTACCTCGGCGAGTGGATCATTTGAATTAGTACATGTATGGAAGGGGTAAACTGATACTCAAATAATATGAAAAATAAATATTCCAGATTAAAAACTGTAAGTTAGATCTGATCAAGAGGGCTTATGGAATACACCTTTTGTCATTGTATTAATAAAGCTAAGTAATAAAACACAAATGAAAACTTACATGATAAAATCTGTTTTTCTCCTACTTTGTAAGTTTTTCGTTCAATTTTTAAATAAATTTTATTTTGATCCATTCCCGAAAAAAATAAAGATTGTTTTTAGGTGTTTAAAGCAATCTCTTGAGTTTGTTTAAAAAGATTTTATTATCGACTATGGTTAATAATAATTTATTATTGACCTAAGTGACCATGATTCCCAAGTAAGCAATACTGAAAAACAATTGCTCATGTCAAATAAAGGTTAATAATAGTAAGTGTTTAGGCTAGTAGTGAAAGAACAATATCAGGACAGTTTTATTTTTAATAGTATATCCGATGGATACGAATCGTTAAAAAAATATTTGAAAAAGGTATATCGTTCCAAAAGTTAAGAAAACATTACTCTAGTCCAACGTTATTATTTATTAATTATTAAGGTCATATACAGTCAAATGTATATAATCAATAATGTGGTATGAACAACATCAATGCCTCCCTGGTATCGAACCAGAAACACCTGAATTACGAATCCTAAACGGTAATCACTAGCAATACGGTGTCAGTTATTTTATTCATTGTTGCAAAAAATATGGAGAACAAGCTAATAACAATAACTTACAATTTCATAGCCATCTGTCATTGCAAGAGTCGACACGACATAACAAATGCCATCCCCATGCAAATTTCATCTGTTCGCCCGTCTCCATAGCAACGCGATAATCTTGGTGACCGTTTACACCGGTAATTAGCGAAATTAACATTGTGAGGCAATTTAAAAATTACCCCGCTGTTTTTCAACGTCGCCGCTGCGCTTCCTTACGGACTGAAGATCTCGCTGAAAAATTAACAATCACCAGCGAATTTACTCAATTTGCAGCCAGAATTTCAGGCTTGTAATTACATTTCAGAAATATATTTGCCTGTCATGAAAATAAAATTTGTTTTATTAATTTATTCAATTAGAATGGAATGGAATTGGAATTCTAAGAGGATTTTTCAATAGCAAAATTTTGTGATTAATATTTTTTTGGTAATACTGAAGAAATAATTTGAAATGTCATTTTTCATTTTATATTACTTGAAATGAATTATCGTTCCACGATAATAGTGAGCAAACGTCATGAATAAAAAAGTCAAAATTAATCACCATCCTTAATTAATTTATATTGAAAACAGTGGCGGCACGGAAGAAACAAAGGAGGTACTGCCTCTCTCAAAAAATAAAAAGTGTGAACATAACAATCACACCTCATTGTCATCTCCGGTACATTGCGGTGCAGTAAAGTAATCCGATACTCTTTAGCCACAGAATAGGTTTATACAGAAGCGACCTTAGATGAGGTATAACTAGAGATATGGCACACTCCTACAGCTACGTACTACTGAGAAAGCAAAACATGTATGGTAGAGAATCGCCTAACAATGCACACTTACAGTTAGACGAACGAAATATTGGTCATAGTGTTAGTCACCTATCCTCATTATTTGTTTGGTTGAGTTTTCCATATAACTACTCCACTGGTCCACTGTTCTCACACTGCTGGCTGCAAGCGATTTTAAACCTTAGATCTTTCGACAACACAGTGGCGTAGCCAGGAATTTTGGAAGGGGGAGGTTCAAAATTAGATTAGGTTACTTAATACATAGGTATGTATATCTCTTTATTTATTAAGAAAATGTAAATAAATGGATATATATGAATATTTTATTTTAAATTCGTTAAGGAGGGGGTCCGGACCCATAAACCCCCCCCTTGCCTACGCCACTGCGACAACATATTTGGGCAATGCCATATCTCTAGTTATACCTCATCTAAGGAAGCGACAGTAAGACAGAGAAGCGAAAATTGGAGAGAGATGGGGAAGGTGCCTAAATTTAAAGGGCCCATTGTTTAAAGTCGGAAAGTTTCCTCACATCTGAGAGAGAGGTAGGGAAAGAGCATAAATGTAAAGGTCTACACAATATTTCAGGGTCATAGAACTAACTAGCGGAACAAGAAAGGTATCGACACGGAGTGTCGCTTCTGTGTGTAACTATTATGTGCTTTAGCTTTTAGAGGTTATTCAAAATACAATAATAATTATAATAATCAAGAGTGCTTATAAAAAAGCTACCAATCGCAATTTATCGTTCCACACCTTCAGGGAAAAATATTTTTTATTATTATTATTTTGACTGATTTTAACGTTACGGTATTTTTCAAAGTGTCTTTTTACAGAGCCCTAGAAGCGTAGCAAAGGTTTTTAGCGCCCTGGGATAAAGTCATTTTTCGTGCCCCCTTCAGTTGATGAGTTGCGAAGTATTGTTAGAGTTCATTGTTTTCCTAAAGTTATTGACATTAATGATCTTTATCATTATTTTACATGTAGTCTTCAGTAGTTTTGTTTGCGTTCTTCTTCGGTGATCATCCTTGATAATGATCTTTTTAATGACCTTCACTGGTCAGAAATAAATTATTACTATAGAACTGTGAGAACAAGACTTTCCAAAACAGTTTTTTTTTAACCTTTTCCTATAATTCGTCTTCAGGCATTGACGTTTTTAATTCTTTCTACAGTATAAGTAGATAAGTTACTCAACTAATCATGAATCAAGATTTTTACGTCCAGAACACCACCTTTAAGATCAGAGAATAAAATACAAAATTATACAATAATGACAACTCATAAGAAATATCACATCTGACATATGAAGTAGATCATAAAATATCATATTTTCCCAGAAATTATAAAGATGAAAAAAAAAAGAAAAATAATGAAGGCAACAATAGTTTTAAAGAAAGTAAAGAGAACAATAAAATCAAAAAACATAAATGCATATAAAAAATTAATGCAGAATTATTTTATAGTAAAATATGTGCTATTGTTGGAACTTAATTATTGTTTATATTATGAATATTCGAATTAGTATGATTTGAAATTTCTCCCATACATTAACGAAATGACGAACAATACATTTAAGAATGAAACCGAAAATAACATCGGAAGTGTGTTGGCGCCCCTAGATACTGTTGAAACAAGAAAGTTATAAGTCAAAAAGTAAATTGGCCAAAATCTGTTTTTTACTTACCTATATCTAGTGATTTATACACTTTTCGGAAAAACAAAAACATAATTAAAATAACTAATGTGGCAACTTTACCCCAATTTAGCCGACTTCGTATCTCTTACGATTCTCGAAATCCTAACGGTTAGCCTCTTAAAACATACATTCGGTATAATGCCTACTTTCCAGTTTGATTTAACAGTGGAAATAATAACCTAACTAAAATTAATAAAATAAAGAGATATTTTTACAGAACTAAAACCCAAATATTGTCTATTTATTAATAATGAGTTCTGAAAGCTTCTTTCAATATTTAAAGAGATATTTATTAAACGGGAGCAGAATAAAGTATATACACATAATATTTTGTAGCCTATAACCTTGTTTAACATCCCATAAGACAATTACAAATCGCTTCTCTTCCAAACATCTTGTTTACATCAGATCGTCCTTGCCTGCTAACATACGACAATCGAAACGGCAGGAAATGACATCTATGTCCTGTCTCCTGCTGCTAGTCGTCCTGCGAGGACATCAATATATCCTGCGGCAGGATTTCCACGGCCTACTCGTGAAATATGAAACAGAGAAATATGAACTCCGCGCGATAAATTTAAATACTGTACAGGAAGAAAATGCGTCGCTGTTATATTTTAACCAGTCACGGGAAAAAATGAGAACGACACAAGTTAGCAAGGATAATTTGTTGTATACGGATGTATGTATAAACATATGGACCGAGTGTAGATGACTTTACTTTTTTTTACCTGCATCATTAGTAGAAATTCGAATTAAAAATTCCTTCAATTTAGTGACATAAAAGATATCTTTTATACATAATTAGTGGTTATCAGTAATCAGAATTACGGAAAAGGGATAATTAAATTTCAAATTAAGGTATGTTTAACTTGGAATATTATATGCTATTATTAGAAAAATTAGAAATAATATTATTTTACTACTAGCCTAGAAACCCAACTATATTTACCTTTACTTAATATGAGAAATTGTTTTTTTTTTCGATTGGACGAAAATTGACACCTTTCAGGTGTGTTTCGACCCGGAAAGTGCATTATTCCGGTATTTTATTGTAGTTGCTAATAAATAAAAATACAATCATATTTATTTCATATTTATTGAATATAAACCGATCGAAAAAAAATGTAGGTGTATATACCACGTAATATAAGCGAGTTCGCCTACGACTCGTTCCACAATGTCCACCATCGTCCGGGTATATGGTGTATATAACTTTTCCTACTAGATACACAATATAATATTTTCAATGCCATTTACTTTGTGACCATGATAACCTAGGTTAATAATAAATTATTATTGACCTAGGTCAATAATACAAATTGTTACATTTTTACAATAAAAATATAAACTAAGGATTCACAATTTAAATCAGATAAATTAAATAAGTAAATCAAATAAAAACGAATCAAAAAACAAAATGGAGGTTAACAAATTGAAACGTCAGATATAAAAATAATGCATTCTACTTAAGTTTTGTAAAGATTAAGAAACAAGTATTCTTGACAAAATCTTTGTTATTATTAATATAATTTTTTTAAGTTTGATTAGGACTTAGTGCGATTAGTGACAAATAGTATATTATACACCATGGTAGAAAAGACTATCATTATTGATCTAGCGCCAAGTTATACCCCGAAGTGCGAAGCAACCGAGGGAAATAACGCGCTAGTCAATAATGGTCTGCTCAACCGTAGTATCTCGAACATGTAAAATTAAAGTTTCATAATTCCCTGCTTCCTTAATTATTTCAGATAAAAAAGCTTCAAATAACAGTTATAGTTATATGTACAGCATAAAATTTTGCATCTGAATCATAGAGCAAAAATAATTTTACGTGTCTAATTTTTGAACTTTTTTTAGTTGAAATAATTAGGGAAGCAACAAATTATAAAAATATTATTTTACATGTTACATTCCTATGTTCGAGTCACCACCCTATGTATTATGTTTTTCACTACTAGCATTGAAATTCTAATCCTACTTTCAAGAAATGACAAAGATTTTGTTATAAATATTTTCTTGTTTTTTAATGTTCACAAAAATCAATCTTACTTTTGATTTTTAATTTGGTTTTATATGATTTACCTATTTAAATTACATGTCAAATTTAAATTGTGGGTCCATTCTTATCACTTTCGTTGAATTAAAGTATTCAAACAATAATAGGATTTGGAGATTTGAGTTTCTTTTAAAAGTGAGTATTCATTGTCGACCATGGTTATTAATAATTTATTATTGACCTAGGTGACCATGGTTATCTTTAAGTAAGCTGTAGTGAAATACAATTTGTTATGTCAAATAAAGGTTAATAATAGTGGGTGTCTAGGCGAATAGCGAAAAATTTAATATATGTATATACCACGAACCACAGTTGAGAAGACCATTATTGACCAGCGCCTTGTATCCCTCGTTTTTTTTTCACCTCGGAACACAATCTTGGTGCTAGGTCACTATACTATTTTCGTATTATTCTCCTTTTACAGTTTCGATAAACATTTAATATTTTTCACATGACTAAAAAATATGTATATAAATAAAAAAATGTTCTATTGCGCACGAATTAAAATTTGGTTATGTACTGTCCGTTGGACAAAATATAGTTTGATGATGTTTTTTGTTTACATTTCTGCATAACAAAATACAACTCATTTCGCCATGAAACAATTTTGAACAAATGCCAAATATTGATATCAAATTTCCCAAACATTTCATTATTTTACTAAAAGCGGATCAGTTACAAAACAAAGTTATTTATAAATTTCAATAAAATTTTCTGAGAGCATCATTAAAATTGTTTACTTTTTAGAAATGAAATTTTCCTTAACCCTAAATTGAGAAATTACAAGATCTAGCAAGCTTCTCCAAGAAATGTTTAACTTCTTTATGAAAGTTTAAGATCAAAGCACTTCATGAATGTTTAAACATGTGATTCGCTCGAACCGTTTAATAATCAAAGTGAATATCAAATATGACATAATGGGAGGCAGCCTTCTGAATGTAAGAAGATATTGTTATTATGCTTTCTTTTTACATGACAACAAAGTAAATAATATATGAAATGTCAGCTTATATGTAATACGTATGACATTCACAATATTTTATATAATACACATTTTATAAACTCTCATTTGTTTCATCCTTGTTCATCATTTTTATTTAATCCCAAAAGCCGAATATTTTAAAACAAAATAATGAAATATTTGACGTCAAAATGTTGAAAATACAATGTAAATTATTATGAAAGAACTTGGAATTATAATTTATATTTCAAAATATTGATTGATATTTCGTTTTTAATTGAAATTCACAAGTGTTAAATGTAAAAAATAATTTTAATGTAGATTTAGTTGAATTCTGAATATAGAAATATAATTTATATCCACAGCAACATAAGTCATAAGTTTCTGAAATCATTTATTATTTGGCTACATAAGTGATATAGAAAATAACTGTCCTACTAGTAGGCTTATGAAAATTCTACGAATTACATATATTGTGAATATTTTTTAACGTGAAACCTGAAGATTTATCTTACCAATGATTACGACTTGATATTTGACTGATAGCAATGAATACATGCTTGTCTCGCATTAAAAATTAAACATAAGGAATGAATTTGACAGAAGCATTAAATTTTAATATTGCAAGAAATTACAAAATAAAGAACTAATAAACCAACTAACAAACAAGTAAGTATAATAACAAACAATAATTACAATAAATTTTCAAAGACCTTTCCCTTCCTAAGCAAAGACTCAGTCTGCTTTCAAAGTTTTGAATTACATACAATGATATTTAGGATAAAGTTATTAAAATTGTTGTTGCACTTGGGGTAGGCCTGTCAGAAAATTTAATAACCAAAATTCAAAAAGTAAATATCAAATTTGTTAATATGTTTCATTTTGAATAAGACAAGCAGTTATACATTGCAGTCAATCAAGTATCAGCTCGTAACCATGGATATAATAAATCCCATATTTCAAAAAAATACTCACGGTATAGTCCAACAACGGGCAAAATTATCTTAAAAAAATTGCAAATAAATAAATTTGAACTGTTCAGTAGTTTGAAAATGGTTTCAATTGCACTACTCACAAACCTTCTAACATCTTAATGCAAATACGATTGCATGTGTGTCATATTATGTTATTAAGATAATTAGTAATGCTTGTCTTATAGTCAGTTAACTAACAATTACAGAATAACGTATTAATAATATTTGAAGTATATTTTTAGTTGAATTTTTTTAAAGAATTTTTATACCAAATTTGAGATAAAATAAAATTATTTTAACGTTATAATAACGAAATAAATATGATGTTATTATAACGTTATATAACGTTATGTACTTGATTTTTTTTAAAATTTATATAACGTTATGTAATTATTTTTTAATAACGTTATGAAATAGCGTAACTTAATGTTAACGTTATCTCATCCCTGGCTTGTAAAAACATGAAGTAACAGCCTGAAAAAAAAAATGTTAATCTTCTATGGACCCTTGAAAAATAACATTCGGTATTATTAATTGCAAAACTCAATTATTAGCGGTATAGTTATGGATATATTTTGCTGAATTTCCTCTTAAAATATGAGGAAAACAACAAATGTCCCTGAATATCCTTCCCTAAATAAAGTTACATGAAGCAAATAAAATTACAACCCCATTTAAATTCCTCTCGTAACTCTAAAAACCTCCCTGTCGTGTTCGGGGTAGATATATCACAGAAAAAACTTTATAAATTAAAAGAAACATAATAACATGAAGAAAAACATCCCAGAATCACGTCGTAGGGAGTGAACGATATATCTTCTGTCATAAAAATTCCTTCTCGCTAAATATGGCGACGAGTTATGACAGGGGCGGGCACAGGGGTAACAAACCCTAAAGAACGCCACTGGTAAGAACATTCTCATTTATAGTCGCCTCAAATAAGCAACGATGTTGCCAGTGTCGCATTTACATTACCGGAGGTCCGAGGCGCAACATCTACATGAGGCCCCTATATATATTATATATATACAGGGTGTTCGAAAAATAGGGGACCAAATTTGGAAAATATATTAATCAAACCAAAACAAGAAAATAATCCTAATATAGCCATGTCCGGAAACGAACCATTTCGGAATAAAACACTCTTTTGTTTAAATTTTGAATTTTATTTTTAGTAATGTTTTTACTCTCAAAATTACAATAGTTGTTCAAAATGTCCTCCTTGAAGTTGCATGCAACATTCTAGAAGACTTCTCATTGATTGTCGGACACGTTCGAATATTCCTGGTTTTGGTCTTATACTATTGAAACAGTCTATGATTCTTTGCCGCAAATTCTCTACGTTATTAATGGGCGTCGAATAAACTAAGCTCTTTAAATGAACCCAAAAATAAAAATCAAACGGATTCAAGTCTAGTGAACGTGGAGGCCTGGAGGCCACGTAGTTAGACCATCTCTGACTATCCACCGATCAAGAAATAAATTTTGAAGATATTAACTTACTTGGAAACTAAAATGTGGAGGCGTGCATAAACCACATATGATGCCGTGTGAATAGTGAAACATTCTCTAGTAAATTTGGTAAATTATTTTTCAAATAATGTAGATACAAATTTCCCGTTAATCTGTTATGCAAAAAATAAAGCCCTATCAACTCATCTCCAATAATACAATATTAATAGAAAAGCTTCAAAACAATATCAAAATAATTTAATAACGGTGACAACAAACTTTGATAGTTACTAAGGAAATCCACTATTGTAATTTTGACAGTAAAAAACATTACTAAAAATAAAATTAAAAATTCAAACAAAAGAGTGTTTTATTCCGAAATGGTTCGTTTCCGGACATGGGTATATTAGGATTATTTTCTTGTTTTGGGTTGATTAATATATTTCCCAAATTTGGTCCCCTATTTTTCGAACACCCTGTATATATATATATATATATATATATATATATATATATATATATATATATCTTTATCCATATCATCCATATTTGATTGTTTAAAAGACATTGATGTTGAAGCTTCATTTACAGTCTCAGTAGGTTTGGCAGAAATATTTTCGACGTTACATTTTTGAAAAGATTTTAAAAGATTTAAGAGAGCTTCTCGTACTAGCAGCAGATTCAAATTTCCTTGGCATTTTATTTAAAAAAATTATATGAATATACAGCAAGAATAGGAATCATTCAAATGTGACACGTTGTCTTCAGGCTGCTTTTAAAAAAATAGATTACTAAAAAATCTGAGACAATTGAGAAAAAAATCTTTTGTCGCCATTTGAAGGAGTTATTATTTTTGGAAGTAGTTATTTCATTTTTTACTTTAAAAATGTACAGCACTAATATTATAATTAAATTCATGTAGGTAGATAACCTTATATTTGAGTAGAGGTAGGTTTTGAGGCCCCTGACGAAAAATGTTAAGAGCCCCGTCCCTAAATAAAGTATTTTCGATAGTTTTCTAATTTAACGATCTAACCATAATAAATGATTACCAAATAGGGATTAAAATCGTTATTTTTGTCACATTTCTCGAAATACAATATATTAGAAATTTTTCTTCTCGAAGGTATAATAAAAAATATTCGTTATTAATTATTACAAAACAAAACACGCTAAATATAATAAAATATTCAAAATTGATAGAAAATATATATATGAATTGTAGAGTTCGAAAACTAAACTAAACTCCTTAAAATGGAAAATTTTGGATACCGAAATATATGTTTTTAATTTTATCAATTTTACTCCTATAATTTAAAAAGTATTTAGTTCTATATTTTACAATAGAATTTATTTCTTTTGTATTAGTTTTATAAAAAATATTAAATAGCAATCTATACTCACCCAGTATATGAATGGAAATAATATTAAGAGAAATCCACTTTCTCGTACAAAAACCGAAAAATGTAAAAATACTGAAATAGGTACTTAAATATTTTCGTCACAGAAATAAAGACCGCATGCGACACTTGTCGCATTATACAAAGAATAGAACAATAAGAAACATTTACTATAGTTATATTATCGGATTACAGTGAGTACAGTATCAGTATATATACATACGTAGAATTAAATAGACGGAAACAGACCGTATAATTGTAGGAAAAACTAAAAGGGATTAAAGCGAAGGAAAAAATCAACGGAGATTCGACGAAATCAAGTTGTTCGTTCGTAGAATTTTTTTTCATTGATTTTCTTTGGATTTAAAATGATCCACCTTTAATCTCTTTTTGCCCAAATGGTTTATATTTAAATTATTAATATCAACAGAATTGGTATGAACAATTGTTAAGATTGATATTTATTTAAACCCAGAGGCTCGTGTGTTCTTTAAATCTAAATCAAAGCTACGACCTGTTTTGTCCGACATATGAATGGCTTCGCAATCAGAACATTTAATTTAATAAATTTCACTTTTATCGAAATTGAAATTATCTTTCTGTTTTAGTTTATTATTTATAGTACACTGCACATATATGAGTTATAAATTATTCCAACTTCAAGAGTAAGAAATCGGCCATATTAAAGAAATTAATTTTCAATAACTGTTCGTATTTAAAATTTACTAATGAATTTATATTTATCTCTATAATAATACATATAATCTCTTTTCTAGTTACAAATTGAAATTAGAAAAAGTACATTTAAAATTCATTATTCGAATACTTTAATCTAGATTTAAAAGTACATAGTTAGGAAACAACTTGAAAGCAAGTTTCTGGTACGGTCTACAATATTATATGACAGAAGAAACTACCTGCTTAAAGGAACCTTTACCGCTATACCCGAAAAACTTTATAACGGGGACGGCCAATCAGATTATTCTGTAATGAGATTCAAATATTTGTGCGGCCTAGGGCCTACTATATAAGCGTGTATTTAATAAAAACGAACTATTTTTTACAGTATAAAATAGTTGAATGTTTATACGATGGGGCAATATTTTTTTTCTATTATTTTCTTTGTACTCAAGGGTGGAGGCTGGAGGCCCCCCACAAAGTGAGGCCCCCAGCATGCGCCTCATGCGCCTATTGGTAAATGCGACCCTGGATGTTGCGTCGTGTCATACGTCGCCAGTTTTAATGAGTTTTCATATAGTGCGTTTATAGTTTGTATTTCCACCTTCTATATAAATGTCACTTTACAGGCTTCTTGGTAGCTAATTAAATAAACAATTACAGTAACTAATCTGTAAAAAATTACAAGGCTAGCCTTGTAAAATTTTACAATGCTCATAAAAAATAATAGAAAATAATTAAAGTTTTTTATGCATTTTATTATAAATATTACAAGCTTAATTTAATTAGGTTTATGTGAGTAATTATACACATTTATAGTACATATTGATTCACTGGCGAAACTCATTTGTAAATTTTGATTGACAACTTCTAGCTAGTGTTCTACCACCGCCAACTACCTTTGATTCCAAAATAGAGTAATTGTTTTTTTGAAGAATAAATTAAATTAAAAAAAAAAACGTTATGAAGGTCGAAATTGCACGCGTGCAATTAATCTTTACTGGGCTCACTGGATTATGAGAGATCGCTCCTTCGTCGCTCGCCTCACAAATTTCAGAATATTAAGCTATTGTCTACATAGACAAAAGTAAGTAGGGTAACTAAGTCATAATGGTATACCATATAATTTGGCAAGTCAATACGGTAATTCATATTTACTGCACAGAATTGTCAAAAAACACGGGACAACTTATAGTCAATCCAGATCTTAATTCTGTACGATAGGAACTATTAAAGTTTAAAAAATTATTACTTTTTTATTTTTTTCGAGTTTTTAATGGCCTTAATATGTATGTCAGAAAATTTCACTTTTCTCTCTCACACGTCTACTCAATTCCAAATTTTTACCACTTCTAACCTTACTGTCAATGTCACATGTTATATTTGATAATTAATCTACAGCTGGTAATTAAATAGTTGTTAAATATTGTGTGATCAGGGAAAAAAATACTCATGATATGTTGAATGACTAGGCAGCAAAATCATATTTTATTGAAATGCTTTTTATTTATGCGTATTTCAAAGTAAGGAACAAGATAGTTATTTGAAACATATTTATATATTTTTATAACAATTGAAATACATCAGTTTATGAAAATGAATTTTTTTCGCACCCCACTATTTGAGAACCGAATTGCTTTAACATCTATGACACAATATATTATGGCTTAACAAATAACAATTAAAGTTTTCTGAAACTATATCTTGCTTTCAAATAAAAAAAATAGTTATTTGTATCACTATTCCAGAAAGTAAGCGAGGCCTGCAAATAATGCGAGATTTCGTAAGATTTTCTGGGCGTGTGATACACAAGATTTTTTGCGCCGATGACACTTTTAATTTATTAAAGAAATATTACTAGTACTTAAAATTTCATATACTACTGGTTTTTATGTTAGTACCATTTCGATGCATATGGATATATAAACAATTCACTTGTTTTATTCAAAAAATTTAGTGACATTTGTTCTAACCTAAAATATAAAACGAATGTGAATTGATATTTTTCAACAATTAACGTAATATAATCGTACAACCCGAATATAATATGAATAAAAAATCAAAAATAGTTGTTTTAATTAACCTTGTTACATTTCCAATAAAATAAAATTTAAAATTGTGATAGAACGTAATGCTAAAATATTTAAGTTGGCATCCCTACATTTTGCCGGCGTAGGCCTACAAACAAAGTTTCTGGACCATTTTGAGTTCTGTAATACTAGTCATAATGAAACGGAGGCGCGAAAATAAATATATTGTTATATTATTAGTAATATCACATTTATTTACAAAAATTTATTATAAAAAGATAATTTGTTGTGTCCTATAAAGATATGACTTAGGAATTGTAAGCAGGGGAAGCTAAGCATTTGTTATATCGTTCTAACCACATTCGTCCAAAGTCGTTCTCTTCTAAGGGCGTTGTGCATCCGTAGCCACCGTTGAAATTAATCATCATGTAGTCGTAGCAGTCTGTGACACCGTCTCCATTACAGTCCTAGGCAAAAAAGGCACGGATTAAAAAAACATTTAATATTATCATTTATTATATTATTCCATTGAAGAATATAAGGCATATGAAATCCAAATGACATTTTCATTCGTTTCTAGATAATTTAACTTGCATTTACTATTGTGAGTTGTACCATTGATTTTGTATATACTTTTTATATCAATCAACTCTTTAGTAACGTATAGTCTTTTTTACGAAAATGTGATCGTACGTCATACCTAGTAATAAAATTGTAGCCAAAACAGCAATGTTCCTATCCCTAGCATATACCCAGTAAAATACACTGAACTTAGTGTCTTTTACTAATAAATGGTTGGTAATCCTGTACAACGTTGCCATTCTCGAAATGTCAAAAAATAATATTATTTTTGAAAAATGTCAAAAAATCGAGCAAAAAAATTAGGAAGTGTTCACAGAATATGGTGAATTCTGTAATAAGGTATTTCGAACAAGAACGTGACAAACGAAGATACAGAGGGGGATGCTGAATAAATTTAATTTATTTTATGTAAATAATTCACAATATGATATATACACACATGGTATACTATGCAACCATCAATACTTGAATGTACCCTACAAATACTTGGCAACGTTCAGGGAACATTATGACGTACGATCACATTTTCGTGAAAAAGACTATGGCTCGTATTACGAGCTCACTTTTATAATAAAATCGCGATTTTACCGCCCACTTTTACATCATAATCTTATGTCAAATTGAAAGTTAAAATCACGATATTATTATAAAAGTGAGCTAGTTCGCTTTTATAATAAAATCGTGATTTTAACGTTTGTTTTTACAAAAGATTTTGATGTAAAAGTGAGCGTTAAAATCGCGATTTTATTATAAAAGTGAGCTCGTAATACGGGCCTATATATGTACATTACCTTTGCAAAAACGGGGCAGCAAGATTTAAAGAGTTGATTGATATTTCGATGTTTGTGTTTGTATAGCTTGATCTTGCCTGTAATTGATATGAAAAAAATGTAACATGCAGTTCAAATTTCACTGCAACTACAGTATGAAGAATTTTTTTTATTAAGATGAATTTGGTTAATTCTCTTATGGAATTAATTTTGGATAAATCTTTTTTAAACCAATTTCTAAATGAGAGAAACTGGGATGAAATCGAATTCAAAATATCTGCTAAATATTTTATATGTATCTCCTGACCCATTTGGTACAATTCATCGTCAGAAATCAAAGCTTTCGATGTTGTAGGATAAATGTGAAAACTTGTATAAAATTAATTTAATCCTACATTTCTGGTTTTAGTTTTTAAATTTCGTTCGACTCTATTTGAAAATGATTATGAGTTTCTTCAAAACATGACACTGACTTCTCCTATCGTCGCATACTTCATAATTGGTCCACAGAACAACACATATCATTCAAAAGGCAGCGCGTCGAATCGATCGCCATTTCAAATTGGGAAATCCACCCAATTTACAAGCTCATAGCTTATAGTTTATAATGAAATTGCATGCGGTTGGATTAAAAATAAATAAATTTTTTAACGTGTTTTTTTAAGTAACGACACTCAGCCCAGAATAGTTATATGTATACCTATTCTGTGACAACTAGTAAATAATCATTTTCTAACAAAAAAACAGTAAATTATAAGTGATCCGATTTTTTTGCTGTTGCGCGTATATTATTTTTTAGTCATTTCTTATGAGAGTACGTTTTTTTTTACTTCCCGCCTATTAATATATAGATAAGGAGACATTATTTTTAATGAAAATTCTCGAGTGTGAATTTTCTACATACAAGTACGAATTAGGATCCCTAAAATAAGATTTTACCATATTTACAGTGATGTCTGCATTAGTGTGTGTATGTGTGTGTCTGTGACGATTTTTCGTCCACGATAACTCGAATACGATATATGTAAAAAAAATATAATATTTGGTATATAAGAGTTATATTTTTATACTAAGAACTGAATACATTTTGAAGACAATTGATTAATCAGAACTAGTACTTTCCTTGAAGCTTCAAACCGTTTTTAATAACATCAAATAATTCCTTTCACAAATAACACAATAAACTATAAAATTGACTTATTGTACGCATTGTACAGATTATAAATAATAAATTACATATTAAAAAAATGACGTAAGTAATTTTAAAAAATAAAATAGGAAAGTATGAAGTAGTTTTGTTGTAAAATTTTCAAAGGTGGAAGAAATATATAAGGAATATATTTGCATGTGCGAATCAAGGTAAGTTCGGTTCCGGTTTTAGTAACGTAAAAATTTGATGTTTTTTTAATTAATTAATTTTCAAATTAGTATAAAATTAATTAAAAATATTCTCAACTATCATAAATTGATTTAAAAATAAATTAATGTACTATAAAAATATTGCAGAATATATTACTATAATAGCGGGAGATAATGTATTGTTAAACATCAGATTTTTTATTCTTTATTTATGATTTTAATTCCATAATGTTAGGTAAATCAGCAATCGCTAAATTTTATAATATTAAAATAACATGTATTACAAATTTCGAAAAGTATACCTTTTGATGATAGTGTTTTAAGATGACGTTGCATTTTAATTTTGTAAATCTTAACGAGTGCTTATTTACCTAATATTATGTTAAAAAATTTCACTGCGAGCGTACAGTATACTTTATTAATTATAGACGTGAATTCATTCTTGTTGTGAAACAACGAAACATTTCGAATTTGAACTCATAAATAACTTAGTATACATCAAACTTCATTTACAAATTATGTTACAGAGATATAAAAAGAAAATAAATTCCTCACCTGGCCGAATTTCTTGAGGTAGCTAGTGATAATCCTCTGAGCGCAATGAAAGTTGTTACTGCAATCTTCGTAGGCTGTGAAATAAAACAATGTGAGAAATATGGCCTGCATTCTTCTGTTTTAATATGCTTTAGTGCAGTTACTGTCCCAACAAAAGAACCGCGCGAAAAGTAATATGAAACAAACACTTACTGTACTATTTTCTTTGCAACTCTACATAATGTTGCTTGACAGTTTCGTAATAAAATTTGAAATTTTCCTCCAAACTTTTATGTGCATACAAAAATATAAAATGTATTGAAATACTTACAAAATATACAATGTTATATCGTAAATTTATTCCGTTTATATAACATCGAAAAAGTTATTTATTAACTGGTTTGGCTCCCAATAAAAAAAAACTAAAAATTATTATAAAATAATGGTCGTAAATAATAAAATTATCCTCTAAATTTTCGTAAAATATTTTTAGTGTTTTTTTAAATATTTATAACTATAATTAATTTTTTTGTATCATCAAATTTTAATTTTCAAGGTAAATATTAAGATGCGTAGAATAATAATGCGTTTCCTTCTGAGTTAGTTATTTTTCCGTAAAATTTTTACCTCAATATACTTAACAATAGAATGTGGCTGGACATGCTAACAATGCGAGCAAATATTGGTTATTAATTATATGTATGTGTTACAAAAAAGAGGTACAAAAAAAGAAACAAAAAATTTTAATTGGATATGTGACATTGTATTGATTTAATATATATATTTTAGTGATATGTATAAGTCATAACAAAAAAGTTTGTTTGTACTTATTGTAACCGAAAGAGATTAGCAAACGATTTATAAATTTATCGAGACAATAAAAGTTTAACAAATTGCCTTCATAAATTTTTTTTAATCGTTTAGCATGTCGGTGATATATGTCTACATGTGACTCATTCTAATTTTAACAGAACAATATCTCGAAAGATGTGCATCGTATCAAAAAAAGATCCGAAAAAAAGTTTAATGATGTTAAAGGGGATCTCCAGGTCATGCGAAAATTACCCCCACCTCTTATCTGTTTGGGGTGGGGGTAATTTTTATCATTTCAAATGAAGTAGAGAGAGGAAAATTAGTAAAGGGAAATAAAAAAATGGGGCTTCCATTTAAAACGTTATTGCCTTACCAAATTTTGGCAGAGGTGGATGGCTTCCTAAAAATACATCAAATTTTTTTTCGACTCATTGTTTCATAAAATACGTATTTATCGAGATAGGTATGTTTTTTTTTCTAAATAGCTTTGTCGGTATCAAAACAATCGTTTAATTTGTTACAATTCTTGTCAACTGAACTTCTAAAACTTTTAACATTAACTCAACAGTATTCAAGTATAATGTAGATATATAAGTATAATACTTTTCTTGGGTATAAACTGTCACTTTATATTTTTGACAATTAACACTTACTAGACTAATTTATTTCCAAATGAATAAAATAAATCTCAGTTGCACCAATAAAGCTTAAATTGTAAGCAATACTTATACAAAGAAATATTAATCGAAATTTTGAGAGCAATGGTGAATAGTACATTTAACATATAATTTTGAGGCTATATTGTCCATTCAAGGAAAGTTAAAATTTTTTTAATATTAGTGTAACCGTCCATGCCATAAGTGACATTAATTATAAGTTCGGGAATACTATATACATTCATTTAAAAAAAATCAGTCGATATATTCATAAGTAATGTAATAAAAGCCATGAATTTATTGGAAAAATTTACGAATAATTATTGCGTAATAACAGACAAACTAATGTCAAAAATGACATTTAGATCACCACAACGAAGCTGGAATGATTTAAGAGTCATTTTTCATCAGAGTTGTCGTTACTTTGCAGGAATTATGAGTAAATTTTACTGATCAAATTCATAGCTCGAATTATATTTCGTTGATTATTCCAAACACATCATTTTCACCCAATCAGAATGCTTGTTTTGATGACACAGTCATAGTTACATTTTGTTGATGTCAACAAAATGTAACCATGACTTTGATACAATGGTTTTATCAAATTTCTTCACTAAAAACTATCTACGGCCATCAAATGAAGCATTCTAATCGGGTGAAAATGACATTAGTTGAATAATCATAGTGAAAAAAAATATTTGGAAGTATGCAATGCAAAAATTATCATTATAGGAATGTATAACTGGATATTTCAATAGTCATCATTTTCCCTTGCTATATTTTTTCGCATTTTTAGTTCAGAATATGTAAAATGAAATAAATGAACTTGAGAATTATAAAATAAAAAATAAGTGTGCTACGTCATTAAAAATCAACATAGGACCACATGAGTCTTACTCTTACAACCGCGTTTTAGATCTCAATTAAACAATTATTTATATAGCAAACCACGTACTATACAACTTTATTGTTAAGTATATTAAGGCAATAATTAACATTGTTTTATGAGAACTCAGTCATTTCAAATGAAACACGAAATATGTACTTATTTAAGTTACATTACCTCCAGCTCTTTGCGGGTCATCACTGATCATAGTAACATTATCAGCTTCAATCCAGTATATTTTCGCTATTTTGTAAGGTCCACAATATCCAAGTTCTTCGCGACATCTTCTCGCTGGGTCACAACCGGTAGCAGCCTCGCACAGGCATTGTAGACACTTGGGGGTTAAATTCTGCAGTCGGTAGTCTTCGGCTAGAAACAACAATCCAAATAAATAAGCAGATAAGCAAAATATAAAGTCGGTATCGGTATATTTATTTAGTAAAATCTGGTGGCGATTCATAATTAGTGTGGTTTGACAAGTCTGTGCAAAAATGAAAAGAACTTAATTTTTTAGGTGAACAATTTTTACTTTTCAACGTAGTCTCCTCTTAGATTTTACACATCGTCTAAGGCTGTTCCAGTTTGTTGATCCTTTCCGAATAATAGGATTCAACTCCGTAAAATAGGCATTTGTTTCCGCAATTACATTCTTATTTTAATAAAATCTCTTTCCTGTAGAACTGAATTCACTATTAGTCCATTGTTTAATGATCACCTGATTCAAGAATTAAGTTGATTCGTAGATAACATTTATTCTAATTCACTAAATTTATTCACAGATTTATTTATTTTTTTGACAGTTCATATAATGTTATACGTGATTTTTTTTTACATATAACGTATAATAATATTTTTTAGGCGACTGGTACATAAATTGTTGTTTTTTATATGTGCTGGCAACCTTAAAGTATTAATTTTTATTTGACATCTGTCAAAGTCAGAATTTTCGGCCGCTTTTTTGTTCATTATTGATTTTGATAGTTTATTATTAATATTTTAGAATATAATAACAAGTGTAAGTCAAATTTTAACTATTTCTTTACAAATATTAATGAAAAAGTAATGAATTTGCGCGTAACAATAGCGGCTGTAAAGTAAATGCGGTCGTAAAGTAAATGCGGCCGTAAAGTAAATGCGGCCGTAAAGTAAATTTTGACAGATGTCAAACATAGATTTTGAATGAAAATTCATAATTTTTTGTTATAATCGCCTAAAAAATGTTGTGTGCACCTCGGCTAAAAGTTCTTTTTTGGCCTCATCTGATTTGTAGCCTCGGCTTTGCCTCGGCCTCAAACTTCGGATTCGGCCAAAAAAGATCACTTTTAGAACCTTGATACACAAATAACTATTTCATATCTAAAAAAAGACAAAGAAGAACGAAAAAGGAAGAAATTACATCGATTCATATGTGAAAATATGTGAAAATTAAAATATTTTAGATTAATCCAGCCAAAATCTTGTATACATAAATACATATGTCAAAACGTCAAAAAAGGATCAAATCCTTAGATCATATATCACTAGATACCACTGAAATATAGTATTATATTACTATATTTCAGTGCTACATACAGCCATTCCAATATTGTATGTGTTAAATTTTTGGCCAAACATACAAGGAAGGATACCATATCCATCTTTTTTTGGAGGCGGAAGTATGAATTAAACGTGAAATTTAAAACCCCTCATGACATGTATGATATTGTACAAAATTATCAATATGCTTTGAACATGCTTCGGAAGAATTATGAATTACTTTATGAGTTAGATGTAAAGCATCAACCTAATCTGCTTTTCTGAAGGAATCTTTCGGAAAGCTAAAAGGGAAACTTTGTAATTTCAAAAAAGTGCTAGTTTAAACATTAAATAATAAGGGTATTTGTAATATTTACACATAAAATGATAATTTTGTTTCGTTTGTACATCTACTCGATGACGATGACATAAAAAAATGTTTGACACGCAGTGTCACCAACACTTGTAAAATAAATGTTTAAGTTTGATTTGATAATGCAAGTAAGTTAGGTATGTGCATTGAATACTTCCGTCTCATATAATAAAGAGGGAAATATGATTTGTCCTTCTATGTTTGATCAAAATTTTGTCTGTCTTACGTATCTAGTGATATATGATCTAAGATAAAATCAGATGATCAAAACTTGATAAATAGAAAAACGGCATTTTGAAAACCCAAGTATGACTCATTTCTTGTCGAGCATTTGAATAAGTTGCTTGAACTAAATTCTAATTTAGCAGCGCATTCTTCAGTTTATAAAAATAAAAATCTCCGTAAAAAGCTAATACCAACATATTTCAAATTTTTATTTATACAGTAAAAACATTCTTAATCAGCACTTGGTTTATCCACATTTATGAATTAAAATATAGTTAAATATTGGACAGACCATTTGTGGTTTGGTTATAACAATTTACAGAAATTATTATTACTTATCGTATTAGTCATGTTTTTATTTTATTTCCAGCACACTCAGTTCTAATTTGCAAATTATTTGCTAGAAAATATAAAATGCAAATCAGCTTCATTTTCATTTAAATTGGATAATATAACAGTGCACTTTTATGAGGTTCATGGTACCGTGTCTAAATTGTAGACTGTACCTGATTATGATTCTAATAAGCAGAGTTCAAATCTGATCCAAGTCAGTTACTTATCAACTATTTCCTCAAAATATGACCCTAATAGGAATACCCAAAATATGACATCTAATTAACAACATTCTCTGTTGTAGAAATATTCACAAAAATATACAACAAATCAGATTAGCTTTATTTGTAGTAAAAAAATTTTAAGGAGTAAAGAAACGTCATCAATATCTGTAACTAGATAATAACGACACTAAGTACAATAAAAATTATAACATACTTTGCAAACAGGATTGGCAAAAATCAAGAAGTTTAAAAAAAATCAAAAATCATTGATTTAAAAAAATCAAATAAATCATGATTTTTTAATTTTTTTAATGTTTAAAGATATCTAAGTGTTACTATACTATTTTAAATGTTTTCAATATAATATAAATATTTTGTATCATAAACGATAGCAATAAAATCAAAACGATTCACTGAATAAAACTAGGAAAAGTAACAAAGAATTTCTTCTATTTGTTACACATGTAATATTTATTTTTTTCTTCTGTTATATGCTGTGGCGACTAGTCCATAGGGGCGCTAAGGCGCGAGCCTTCCAAGACGCACAGAGTAAAAATAATAATTTTAAGCTAAACAATCTCTTAATATACATAATTGTATATCTATTTTTTATATAAAAACAAAAATAAACACTAATTCAGCTCATTTTCGTTATAAGTTGCCTCAACTATGTAGCTTCTTTCATTGGGGCTCGAAAAATTAGCACCCCAATACAAGGTAGTGCGCTGAGTATCACGTTTGCTTACTCGTAAGATTGAACCATTTCGGTTGTTTTCGTACACTCTACGGTGTACAGTTAGTATATGCAATTTTACATGTAATCGGGGCGCTCAAATTGTAAGTCCAAAGGCGATTTTTGGCGAGGTCTGGTCAGATGTGGTAACCTGCGTTAACCTCCGGTCAGATTTTCTGGCGAGCCAAATAGCATACCTGGTATGTTCCGGTAAGTGATCGTAGCTGACCGTGCTTGTGAGCTGGGTAAGCTGTCCGGTTACTATCTCTATTTCTTTTTAGTTTATATCTTCGTCTCACTCTTCGTCTCAGCTGTCATTTTTACCAGAGCGATTAACATTAGTTTGGTTAGAAGAATTATTGTCGTGCAGATATGGATGTAATACAGTTTTTAATTAATAATTTTTCATAAAAGTCTGCTATTATCACATGTTTTTCACGAATAAAATTTATAGTTATATTTGAATACAAGTTTGAAAATGACAAATTAAATAATGAATTTACTAGAACAGCATTATTGTTTATAACTGGTTTTTCAAATTCACTTTGCATTGCTAAACTCATACAAAGTTTAATTTTTTTCCTTATATGCATTTTTACCCAGCGCAGGTTCACAAATAACTAGGTTATGACAACTGACAAGTGTCACCAGTTAGGTGACCTAGTAATTTTTGGCGAGACAGCTTACCTAAGCAAACCGCAACGTACCGACTTCAGTGACCCGGTATGTCGCCAAAAATCGCCTCAAGATTGCTGTTGTGTATCGTATTGTAGGTATAGATGACAAGCAGCACTGTTTTGTCTTGCGGCCGGGTATTACATTAGAAAAATATGGCGAAAAACCGCGTGCAAACTGCAGATCGCGTAAAAAACTGATAAAACATTACATTTCAATAAAAAAAAAAACAGAATATTTTACGTTTCATACAAACATTAAAAAACTGAAAATAAGAACTAAAAAATTATAAGATTGATTATGTTTACCTGTTTGTCTTATTTAAAAAAAAAACTATAAAAATTTATGTTTTTCTATTAATGTAGCCCCCATATTATGTAATTTAAGATATTATTATATAGAAAAAATATGTTTGTTGATATTAATAGTTTTATAGCAAATAATTAAATTTTTATTATAATTTGTACTTTTTTTAGATAGAGATCAATGATTTTATTAAAAAAATAATTGATTTAAATCAGGTCAGCCCTGCTTTTAACACGAAAACGAACAATTATTAAGCAACTATAAAACGAAATGAAACAAAAAAGATTATTTGCAGATAATTTGACAATTCAGTCAATCGACATATGTAAATCAATTATGTAAAAATATTCAAATCGAGTTGATTTATTTAATTTTATTACCTTTTTTACAGGTTTGACGTCTCTTCATTCCTTAATTATTTTTACTATAATCAGGTAGTAATAAGTGACAAATTTATTTATAGATTTTTTTTGTACATATTATACTTTTTAGTAAAAAATTTTAAATATCAACTTGCTAATTTATAATAAAATGACATTTCTTGTGAAATAAATAATATTGTTCTAAGAAAATATTAAAATATATTCAAATGAATTGATCATATAATATTACGCGTGTGGAAAATATACGAGGAAATACAAGCATTAATTATCATGTATGGTATTACTTTTCATAAATGTGGTTTTTATTCTGCAATATAATTCATTATTAGTTGTTATTATCTTACATTCTTCTCATAGCTTACATCAATTTATAATTAAAGAAATAACACTATTATTTTTATTTATAGAAATATTTTCTATAAACCTAAGTCTGTGGTGTTTTCTCTATATCAGTTTTAAATACTAAAAAAGGAACAGTCTGTATGGTATTTATAACTAGTAAGACCTAATAATATATGTATTTAATTTTTTAGTTTCTGCTTTAAAAATGACTTATTGCTTTGGTTTCGATGGTGTTAAATTCAATTTTATTTACAACTTGACAAGCTGGGGCTTCGGAATGTTTTACATACGGTCTGAAGTAATAAGTAAACAGAAAGCAGCTGTCATCGTAATAACAAAATAGCTAACCTAAAATATAATGTATATTTCTGCTGTCATATTTTGCAGCATGACACATGATACATTCATATCTTAACCAATTTCGAGACTTTTTTTAACTCGTGGCTAAAACGACTAGTGGCGCACCCAAGAATGGGGGGGGTGGTTGGTATATTCAAACACCCCCCGAAATTAATTAAGTACTTTATTGAAGTAAATAAATTATGTATTAATTATATAATGCATGCCAATTTTATTTTCTCGTTAATATATTATCTCTATGAAATGAACTCATTTTTATTCTCCTGATACCGAATTTGTTTTTATTTTATTTTTTTAATTTTAAGTTGGAAACAACTGATTGGATGATCTTAAATTTGGTTGTACAAATTGATATGATATACCTACAACTACAAATAGAAAAAATGTACAATTCAAAAATATAGATTCATAATACAGGATTTTAAAATACCATTTAAACTAAAATGCAAAACTTTATAAATCATTACTGAAGATTGAAAATGAGTCAAATGGAACAAAATTATAAACAAAGCAAAAGGAATTCGGAGCCATATGGAAACTTTAGAACAGTGGTTCATGGAAAGAACATGGTTTAAATACTAAAATACAAAAATTTATGAATCATTATTGGAAGGTATAGTAACTTTGTTCATGAAAATAATATGGGAATTTTTACTTTCGAGGTTTCATTTACCAGAAAAAAACTACAGACAATCGTGTGAACCTTGTTGAAGTTATTGATCTTTATAAGGAGTTGTTTAAATTTGTTAAAAATATGCGAAATAAATTTAGTACTTACGTAAGAAGAGGAAAGCATGCAAATATTATTCAAAAAAGAATATTTGCATGTAAACTGTCAAAAAAATAAAAGAAAATATCCTGATAAGAACTAAAAACCGAGAGGTTAAAGTAGAATATAAGTGGTTCTTTGCTCTTCCTCCTGTGATATTTTTTTTTTATTTATTATTTTGTAATGAAGTACTACGAGATATATAGCAATAGTGTACAACTTAAAATGAACAATATGTATTTGAAAACCCCTCCGAAATAAATATGTGGGTGCGCCTCTGAAAATGACGTTTATCAAACTTGTTACGTAATGTACTGTTCCTGTTAAATCGTCGCATATGCATATTACTATTCTTTATTTATAGACTAAAGTTTCTTTTTCTTTTATATAATAATTCAATTTTATGAAAGGAATAAAAGGGAGTGGAAAATCCTGATAGAATTTAAACATAAAACAGAATATCGAGTGTGTACTTTATCACGAACCTCATTTCGCGCAAAGTGGAATCCAGGCGTTGTGATAGCCAGTGTAGCAATATATTGATTTGAAATTAACTAGGATGTGTTATTAATAGGTGAATAACTTTGTGATATCGGATTTGGTTGACAATCAATTTAATATTATAATGTATCATCCTCTCAAATCTGTTGATGAAATAACTTTTTCTTATTACGAAATGACATAGCCAGTTATGGTAATAAAGTGATGTACCATACATTATTTATTTGTATAGTAAAACCTTAGATAAAGTATAACATAGAGATATGACAGTGCCCAAATATATTGTCGAAAGATCTAAGGTTTAAAATCGCTTGCAGCCAGCTGTTTGAGAACAGTGGACCAGTGGAGTAGTTATATGGAAAACTCATCCAAACAAATAATGAGGATAGGTGACTAACTATGACAAATATTTCGTTCGTCTAACTGTAAGTGTGCACTACTCAGTTGGCGGATAGTTCTCACGCAGCTGACTGTTAGGCGATTCTCGACCATACATCTTTTGCTAGCTCAGTAGTACGTAGCTATAGGAGTGTGGCATATCTCTCTGTTATACCTCATCTAAGAGTAAAACACGATTTTTTTTCGGTATTACGCGGTTTTTTAAAATTCTAATTTATCAATGACTTATTTTACACCGTTTTTACTTCCTTGTATAAAGTAAAGGAGAATTGTTACCGCGAAAAATTTCAGTTTTCAAATTGAAACGCAAATATTCATTCTAACTACTAATCCATTTTGAATAATTTCGGTGTGATGTCTGTACGTAAAATGTTGAAATTTTGTATATGGGACTACTATAACATCTAGTTGTGCATCTCCCTTTTTTATTGCAATCAACACTGCCAAAAGGGCACTTTGCTCCTTGTGTTTTTTTTTTAATGTTTCGCATAACTCCAAAATGATTAGTCGCAGAATGTTGTAATTTTGTTTATAAAATTGCTATAACATCAAGTTATGCACATTCATTTTTTTGTTACAATTGGCCTACAGAAAGAGGCTTTCATTTTGGCAGAAACTTAATATAAGTAATAATTTAGTTGCTTTTTAATTTTTGTAGGAAACATTTGACTTTTTGTTAATAAATTAACATTGATTCTGGAAAATTTTACGAAATAAATTTTAAAAATATCTCTTTTTTGCAAGTTTTTGAACGGTAAGAATAATTTTGTATTTTGACAATTTTTTTTATAAAATTTTCAAAAGATGATCCTTTTTAAAGGGTAGTACGATGATATGAAAGGAATGAAAGTTGAAGAATGATTAGCCGTAGAATTATCACACTTTTAAGCGAAATAAGTTTAAATGAAGTGCAGCAACAAATATGTAGAATTTAGCATAGAAGGAAGTCATGTGGTGTCCACATCAGATTTTTTATTTAAGTGAATTTACCACACACGTCATTTTCACCCAATCTGATTGCTTCATTTGATGACCGTAGGTAGTTTTTCAGTGAAGAAATTTTATAAAACCACTATATTGTAATTATGGTTACCTTTTGTTGATATCAAAAATTTTATGTTCGAACTATTGTCATTCATGAAATAATCAAGTAAATATTATTCGAGCTATGAACCTAATTGGTAAAATTTACTTAATAAATAATAATTCCTGTGAAGTAACGATAATTCGGGTCAAAAATGACTATACTATATTTCTAGTATTTATAATAACTTTTAAATTTTTTAAATTATTTTCACATACCTATCAAGAATAATCCTATTTACTATTTTAATGAATTGCAATAAAGATATAAATAGTACTTAGTATATTAATTATATTAATTTTTTCTCACGTTTTCAATACAAATATAATTTACATTACAGTACAAAAGACGCTTCATAATATTTATTTACGTATTTGGTTTCGATTAACCACAAAATTGAATATTATCACTTACAAGTAATACATTACTAGGATAATATTAGGTATATAAATAAATTAAATAAATAATATACCAAGGTACTTCAGCTTACCTAGAGAGAATTTAAAAAATATAATATTTTAATTTAATTTCTTTAAACAATAAATTATCATATTATTGTTATTTTTTGGGACCCGTGCTCTATTGAGTTGAATGACCAAATCTAGTTTTGAAAACCCAAGTTCGATTCTCGTCAGCTCAAATTCTCTACCAACTATATGCACATAAAAATGATCCTCGTGATGTACTTTTTTATGGGTATAACAAGTTTCACATTGACAAGAGAACAAAAATATATATTTTTAATTGGAAAATTATATACATTTTTATTGCCACTGGTTTGGTTTCTTTCTTAAAAACAAAATAATTTAATTATTTATCAAAATCAGACATTTCTTAGATTAGCTAATTGCTAATTAATATCTAAATAAAATATTAACAGCACCTATCAAACCAGAGTGGCACTAAAAATGCAATAAAGAATAAACAATGAATAGTACCTATATTTATTTATTTGGTCTGTCGCATAATAACATAAAATTAACTTTAGAAGGTTAAAAATAAATCATGACTGTCAAATTGTTTACATATTACAAGTATAAATAGTTTCATATTATTGTCAATCGTAAAATGAAAAACATAGAAATAAGGAATGTAAAAATGTACTACAAATCACTGACTCTGTAAATGTTTAAAGTACTATTGTTTCTTTCTTAATATTTACAAAAATTATTTAGGCTCAATTTATTTTTATAGCTGATGACATTTCATTTTGTCAACCTTACTTTTGGTTCTTGATTTATATTTATTTGATACATTTATTTAAATTAGAGATAATTTACACTTTTCTTGAGTATAGTAAGTCAAATTATATTTAGTTTTAGTCTTATTAAAAAATGACAGTTAGCGTTATTGACATTCATTATTGACCTAGGTGACCATGGTTACCAAATAAACGGTAGAGAAAAACAAATTCTCATATACGTAAACAATAGTGGATATCTAAACAAGTAACGAAAAATTTATTTATTAAGTATGTACTAATTTGAGCGAAAATAAATAAAAATGATATTTACCTTGATACCAAATGCGACGCAAACTAGTATAGACATTTATTGATACATTATGATTAAACGGTAAGTGAATAAAATAAAGAAATGACATTGTCAACAAACTCACCTGCTTCCGCGACAACAAACAAAATTAAAACCGACAACACCAAACATTTACTTTCAATCATCATAAAATTTTCACCACAAATATTTGTTTGAATCCCGCGGAAATTTAGAAACAAACGCCCGTTGAAACGCTGATGTTCCCTGGGAAACAGATACACATCGACTGATTCAAGGTAACTTGATAATTGCAGGTGTATCAAGCCGGTTTTGTAAAATTAAAAGAAAACAACATTGCGTGGAATTTCCAATAACAATAAAAAAAAATGTCAAGAAAATGCTATTTTCCTCATGAAATATAATTTGGTTTTTGCAGAGGATTTGTAAATGGGGTAATTATAAAGTAGAATTTGGAACAGTTAGGTTATTTAAAAGTCGTTTTTGTGGTAAGCAAAAAGACAATTACAGTAATGGTTTCTTAAAATCTATTAAACCCTGCTATGAATGTAACAGTTTTCTAATGTAATTAAAAAAAAAAGATGATTTGTCTCAGGTTCTTCAATTTTAAATATTGTTTTTCATAAATGCATATGTGTTATTCTGGTTGCATTATTTTTTTATTTAAAAGTAAATAATTTAATTTTTGCACCACTAGACTCGACATCCACAATTATTTACCTTTATTTGACAAAAGAAATTGTTGTTTACTACCATTTACTTTGTAATCATTGACTAAAGTCAATAATGAAAACTGTCACTTTTTTAAAAAAGCACTTGTACTATAAACGAATTTATATCGTATGTTCCAAAAAAGTGTTGTTATAGGCATTTAACATGGGATAATAGTTTATGGTAAATAAAAACTGACAATACTACTTGTATTTCTACATTATCTTATTTAATACTGATTACTTCATTTTAATAGAATAATTCAATGAAATTTACAAAAATAAAAACTGTCAAATCGTGTTTTTAAGGTCGAAGTAACACAGAGCCAAAGGTTCTCATTTTGATTCTGACATAGGAATTTTCTTTTATATGCTTTTTGTTTTATTTTATGCTAACACCTACAAAATTAGTACTATGTTCTGTATAAGATACTTAGTGAGAAATAATGTATTTGTAAATTTTTTTTTTTTTACTACATGGTATCTCATTTCCTTAAGTAAATATCTTTTACAAAACACTGAAATAATTTTGTAAGTATATTAACATAAAAAAAAACAAAATATAAAAAAAGAAAGTCCTAAGTCGAAATCGATCTGAGAACTTTTAGGGAGTTACTCTAACCTCATAACTACGATTTAAATTGTATCATGTTGCGTATTGTAACGAACGAGACTCACCGCAGATGAGTCATCACGGCTGACCTGTCTGGGCAGGTAGTCGCATGGAAAAGTGGAAAAGAAGCGACGCCGCTATTGTTCAGAAATTTTATAGAGTCCGCAAAACTCTAGAATGTTCTAAAGATTAATTGGTGGCAGGTATATAAGGGTCGCATCGGGCGGTTGTGGAAGTTAGTATCGGTCAGAGTGTGCACAGAGTCACTAAAGAAAGTCAGTGTCGGTCAGTACATGTCAGCGACATGTAAAGTGGAAATAAATAAATAGTTGGTGATATAAATGAATACTTGGTGATATAAATAAATAGTTGGTGATATAAATATATTCTGGAAATAAATATTGTGTAGTTTTAAGTGTTTAAATAAATGTTCGTAGTGTTTAAGTCTTTATTAATAGTAATTACTTTTAAATTAGTGCTTTTATTATCTTTTTATAATTTATTATTCGTTTATTAAACCTATTTATATAAATATTCGTGTTTGAATTATTTTTCACACTACATAAATAAATAAACGTTACAATATACAGCAATAAAAATATGAGGCGAAAATTATTAATTTATTTTTGTAAATTTTGCGATTAAAATGAAGTAATCTGTATTAAATAATATGTAGAAATACATGTAGTACATGTATGGTGTCTTAGTTGTTAGCCGGACAGTTTTTATTTACTAAAAACTAACACTTTTTTGGAACACACGGTATTATGTTATAGCTTTATTCAAACTGGAAAAATATATTTTAACAAAGTACCTTTTCACTGTATTGTTAGCCGGTTATCCATCCAAGTAATACCTATGGTCATACTTGCTTGGCATTACTAATCACATAAATTTTACGCAACAGTATAATGTCTTAAAACTATTTTATTTAACAAATTTTACAATAAATATACAATACGAACGTTTTGTACTTAATAATAATAATAATAAACACAAATAACTTAAATCTTTCATTCACTAAATATAAAACGGTAGTAGTAACTGTGTTATTTTAAAAGAAAATCTTTAATGTACTTGAAATAAATATTTACTCATAGAACTGTACTTTGAATATGTTAAACTTTCTTTTTCTGACCTTCTGACGTCACAGAATTTCATATTCATTAGGTTTTTGATATTTACGATATGGTTGACGTTACAGACATCCTTCTAATTATTTCTAATACATCATAACTTGTTTACTATCATCATCAACTTATTTTTAGTTTATAATTAGATTTACTGGAATAATAAATCCGTGAATTAATTTCTTTTTATATGTAATATAAAATTTCCAAACGCTTCTTTTAATGTTTTCCTTCAACATATTTGTTACCTGATATCAACTTTTTATATAGAAATAAATTTTTATAAATTCCTAGTATTTCTATAAAAAAAAATTAGTACCGTCTACCAAATGAGACAATTTATAGTCATTTGTTTTCCAAAGACATTATGATGATATATGTATTTAAGTCTGAATATAATATACATCAAATAATTCTCCATGATGCATACAATAATTTATGTCGTGCAATTTGTTAATTATAGCCAATCTAAATATCGCTTTATTCAAGTGTTTTGCTAAGCACAAATTATGTTGCATCCAGGAATGCCGTTTCATAGATTATAATAATTTTCTAATAACCTAATTTTAGATCAGAAATTCCAAATACAATTTTCCGAAGTAGTTATATGCACTTAAAATTTTTTTTTGAATTCAATATATTTGTATATTCCATATAAAAATGTTGAAATAATTTAAACGATTTCTCTTTAGATATTTTTTAGTGAAAAATTAGATAAACTACAGTATCATGGTCATGGTGTTTGATATGAAACATTTTAGCCCGTATTACGAGCTCACTTTTATAATAAAATCGCGATTTTAACGCTCACTTTTACGTCATAATCTTATGTAAAAATAAGCGTTAATATGGCGATTTTGTTATAAAAGCGAACTAGCTTACTTTTATAATAATATCGTGATTTTAACGCTCATTTTTACATAAGATTATGATGTAAAAGTGGGCGTTAAAATCGCGATTTTATTATAAAAGTGAGCTCGTAATACGGGCCTATGTTTGAAGTTTCAACTGTTATCATTTGTAAAATGATCAACAAATAAAGCAAATGTAATTAGAGCTATGAGTTTAATCGGTAAACTTTCATAATACCTACTATTCGTAAATTTTACTGATGGCTCTTTTTATAATAGGTACTTATGATTTAATTGTTGTAAATATAGTATATTTTTTATGAAGTTATTATGTTTTGAATTAATGGGCGACGATAACACACGAACGTTTAAATTTAAATATTTTATTTTCTCTTTATTTTTGTGGATGCGAATGCTTTTTTCTACGTATTGTATTAATATCAGTTTGCTGTAGTAACTGTTAAAGCCAGTACGGGTATTATATTAAATAATATACTAGTAAAACATAATAGTATACTACATAACTAAGAGTTGTAAGATTTCCACAAGTGCTTAATTACTTTACAACTCGAATTATATACTATACATCTTCTACGACATTTATTTGACTATTTCAATTTCATTAAGATCACTCAATATACTGAAAGAATTGACATATCACTAGTAAATAGTACCAACTACAGAACATAAAAACAACTAAAACTGTCAACCTCAAAATAATAAATTGTACCTATTTACTACCCAATAAAACAATACTTCAATACTATGTAGAACATTTTTTTTGTTTATTTCTTCAATAGTCATAATGCTTTAAATAAATTATAATTAATTTTGTCGTATTTATACTACTAAAATAATTTCGATAAATCAAAAATTCCCTAACTGTGCGATCGCGTACTTTATACACGGACTTGCATAATGTGACACTTAGATAACCTACAAGTTTTACAATGGCTATTTACTTTAGTGGTCGAAGACAAAATTTTAATGATGACTACAATTAGAATTGGGAAAAGTTTTACTGGATTACAAATAAAAATTTTCGAGTAGTCCACTCCAACAGTTCTTGGATGTAGTTCTCAAAAACTTATTATCAATAACTAATTAAAAAGAAAGTTGTTGGAAACAAAACTATTGCTATTCTTTGTTTGGAAGAAAAAATATTGCACGATCGTGTCCACAGTGGCTCAGGCCTGCCAACTCACTAAACTAAAGGCCCTACAACTTTTATTTCTTTTCTCCTCCTTCTCTTGTTTCGTCTTATTGGAAAACATTAGTTTTATACTTTCCAAAACAAGAAAAAATCGCCTGATATTTTAGAAAGAATACATTTACGACTCTTCTACAGAACTAGAAATTCTAGTGAGAAAATCAAAGCCTGTAATTGGCTGCTGCGCCATTTAATGAAGTCGCATTTAACCAGACAAAATTTCAAGTTAACCTTCTCAAACGTAATTGAAACGTCAAACTCTCAGTAGTTGTCAAATCAGTTATTGAATTTGCACGTGTTTTTTGTTTCATTTCTCTTTTTGTGATATTTCACGATTAAAACCAGTTTATTTCAGAACTACTAGTATTTCACTAACGCTGTGGTCTGTGGTGTAAATGTGACTTCATCTAGTGCTGTCTATAGTTTAAAAACGAACTATAGTAATATTTACTTTATTTACGTACATAGGTAAGATAAATAAAATATTGCACTCAATAGGATGGAATGCAAATTTTTTTCTCAGAAATTATTATAAATACCGAAAAAATGTTCTAATAAAATTTTCAGTACTTTTAATAAGCCAGCTAAATCTGTATAAATTTGGTAAAAAAAAGTTTAATTTTCGTAGATATTGCCACATTTGTATTTTTTTAAATGTATATGAATACCCTGTACATTATTGCACTAATTAATAGAAAATAATTTTTGCTTTAAAAAAGTGTAAGGATTCGTACATTCTAAACTTTTGTATTTGAAATTAATATTTTCTCTATTGTAATCAGGGTAGATAACTGATTACAAGAATGAAAAAAAAATGATTAAGGGCAAATCATTGATTACAATTACCTACTCGGATAGTTACTTATTTTTTTAACTATTACTTATCTTTTTTATTTGGTAACCTCGATCAGTAATAAATTATTATTGATCTAAACCAATAATGTAAACTGTCACTTTTTACAGAAACTCAAGCCACCAAATCCAAAGATTATTTGACGCATTAAACTCAAGAAACGTATGAACTACGGATTCACAATTTAAATTTGCCATCTAATTTAAATAAGTAAATCAAATAAAAACAAATCAAGAATCAAAAGTAAGATTAATAAATTGAAACGTCAGATATAAAAACTTTATATTTTTTATTTTTGTGTCTGTGGTAAGTTATATAACTATTTGAACAAACAAATATGAAATATCTGTATAATCAAATAGACAGTTTGTGGAAATCTCCAAAAATTAATATAAATAAGTTTAAAATAACAGAATGTAATTTACGAGTACAAGGAACAAAATTAGAATATTTTATTTTTTCCGCTTAGATTTAAATATTTAACTTTTATATGTTTCAAGCAGAGACCCGAACCGTAACGAAATCGTAACCGAAAACCGCACCGATATTTGACTTTTTATAAAACCGTAACCGAAAGCTGAAACCTGTACTTTATTTTTTCAAATATGGAAACCGAAAACCTATACGAAAAATTAATTTATTATGTAACCGAAAACTTAAGTGGAAGGAAAAAGTATCGGTAGAAAAACCTTTATAAATATAAATATTGTACTAAACTGATAATATTAACTATAAATTTTACTTATTCTTATAAAATTGTAGTGTTATTAATGTAATATTGATTAACTAGTTATATTTTAAAGCGCAATTTTATAGGCCAATTCTGAACAAATCTGTAAGACTTACAGATCTGTAAATCTGTAAATAATGAACAAAATCGCAACGAAAGTAGCCAGTCTTGTGTTATGTATGATTTTATATTAATCAACAAAAATAGATGTGTTTTTGTCAGTTTTTTACAGATTTACAGATCTGTAAGACTTACAGATTTGTTCAGAATTGGCCTATAAATCTATAGTTTGCAACGTAAAATTAAAGGAACTACTATACTTTTATTTAAAACAACTTACAATTGTCAAAATCGAAATTTATTTGTTTGTTTTTTTACCAAAACGAAAATCAGTATAATATTTTAAAAGAACCATTACAGCTAATCGAAACCGATTTTTTATTAATGTATAAAAGCGTTAACCATAACCGAACCCTTAAATTTTTCACCTGGAGTCCCTGGTTTCAAATTCCAAATACACGGACTTTATCTATTGTATATAAAAATCTTGACACCATGATACACTTTAAAATAAAAAATTTGAAAGTTGTTGAATACTGTTTCCTCTCTCAATTAATAATAAAAATAATTTTGTTATATTATCAAAACACGTTCCTTCACAAGTAACATATTTTTTAAATATTTTATATGATCCACTTCGTCAGGATCAAAAATATTAAAAAGTGTATTAAAATGAATTTAAAACGAATTTCATTCTGGACGCATATATCGTACGATAATTTAAAGATTGCAATGAAATGCATGATCTTCGTATTGCAATATTTTCGAACAATTTTCATGCATACATATATTTCACCAACAGTTTATATTTACTGATAAACAAATACAAATATGTACTACGATTACTACAGTGGTATACCAATAATTAAGTAATACACATTAGTGGTTTTATTGAAATAATAATGTTTGTCCGAATAGTTCTACGAATATACGATAGCGCTACAATCGATTTCTTATTGAATATCGTCTATTAGTATTTGACGCATTTTTTGTTTTTTGTTATTTGACAATATTAGATCTGCGACATTACCATAAACATATATTTTGATAAAAGTTTTAAGCTAAGACACCTCCTCCAACTAGAAAATGTTGAGAAACGGTTTAGTGAAGAACTGAATTCAGAATTTTTTATAAATGTAATTATAAGCGTATAAATAGTTCCTAGGTAGTTTTTAAAATGACCTATTCACCTTCCTTCTCTAAATAGCGAAATATACTATGAATAGCGGCAAACGTAAATGTATTTTGAGACAAACTAGATCATTTGTAATATTAGATGAAATTAAACTTACGTTTTCATCAATAATTTATTTTTTGTATTTAAAGGAATACCCCTATATGTTAAAGACAGACTATTAATAAACAATCTAACTGAATGTAGCTGAAAATGCTATAGAATTCCAGGAAATGTTGTGCGAAGTTCTCTGGCGAAAATCCCTCCTTTCTGGAAAATCCAGTTAATTTCCAGTGTGGAAAAGTGAAAATTCAGTTTGACTGTCGGAACGAAATTTCCACGAAAGTAGGAAGTTAGTCGAGGAAAGATTTTCCACCGTAGCTACAAAAAATTCTTACATTATTACCTCTTAATCATTTTTTGCAAGGTACAGAAATTAGCTCCTCATTCCTGAAAAAAATTGCTTTTCATTACAGGAATATAACAAAATGTTACGTCTTTAATTTTACTTACACAAACTTTTTAACATTTTTTTATACAAGAAATTTTTCTAATATTCATAAGAAATTTCAATTTATTTTAAAGGAGTATTTATTTATTTACTATTTACGTTATATAACCAACAGAGAATAATAACATAATTACTTGTATTAACAGGATTTACATATTTGAAAAATTAAGTAGCTTTTTGGTAGTAAATTCTTAACAATGCTCTACATTTTGATCTACTTAAACTAGAGCACAATTTAAATGTGATCTAGTTTCGGTAAATCGAGAAATGAAGAATAATTTGAGTAATTTAGTCCGAATAGAATCTAAAGCAACCTTCTAATACTGAAACTAGAGCACAGTTGAGACAGATGTCCGCTCCAAAATATTAGGTTCCAGTAGGCCAACAATCAGAGTAAACGCTTAAGAATACTCTAATTCCTGACATACTAACATCAGAACTATTAGAGCAAAACCTTAAAAATACTCTAATTCTTGCTCTACTGAAATCAGAACACAATTCAAATTAGCTACGTGCACTAAATAGTACAAGAGGGGAAGTGGGGTAATTCAGCAGCGTTTTCACGCACATCTTTTTTAATTGCAGTTTTTTCATTATTAAAGATTGATTTGGGGAGAAATAAAAAATACGGGTCTAATATTTTTCATTATTCAATCGATTAAAGCTCAAAAAAAAAACCGTGCAAGACCTCATTGGAACTCAATAATTACTTCAGTATCATCTTTCAATAAGAGAATCTGTTCTTTGTAATTTTCCTCTCGAATAATGAGCGCAATACAGCCCGCATTGGCATTATAATCCCATGAGTCCGTGTTTGTGTGTTTTTGTGCAAGTCACGGGGTGAGAAGATGTATTCGAGAATAAAAACCGTGAGAATACATCTACATTACTGGCGGTTCAACTTTCCGTTTGGCTATCGCGCTTCAAACAACTGCGCATCAATCTTACCGCACTTCTGGCCCTCTTCCGGGACGGTCCTTTTCCGGCCGCAGGCCCGGATTAAAGACAATTCATAACGCGAGGAAATAAATGATTTACTAGTGAGAGCGACACATTTATTTATTTATCTATTGTATGGATATGTTTGGACACATGATGTTACATAGACGTTAAAAATAATATGTTCTCATATGTTATATATTCGGTTATGTTTAATTGTAGGTATAGTCGCCGCCAACCCATATAGAAGTGACGTCACTCGATCGTCATGTGAATATTCAATAGTTATACAACAAGAGGTTCGAAAATAATGGAATATACAGTTGAGGACGAGATGTTTTGCCTTGGAAACATAACGACACCGCAGGTGGAGTTGTGTTTTAAAGGTAACACATCGAATCCGCAAACTGTATATTCAGATTATTTCCAAATTTTATAATTATTATCTCTAAATAAATATTCGTTTTATTGATTGCATCCCAGAAAAATCTATTGATCATTTTTAACAATTCTTTTGGCAGAAATTGATGATGAGAGGACCTATTGTGGAAAATAGAGATTATACGGGTAATGAACGAATAACGGGTAGATTTCGGGTAACGGATACATTTCGGGTAATCGGGTACTATTTTTGATATCCGTTATCCGAGTACATTATTATCGGGTAGGATCCGGATACCCGGGTACCCATCGTCATGCCTACTCTCTACAGCTTTTAGTGGGTTCTAAACCACTCCAATACAACAGTTTTATTTGAATAAAGATTGGCCACGCTGAGATTTGAACCTCAGATTTAACATAATAAACATGGAGAAGAGAAAATGATATGTTATATGTATATTTATGGTAACCCACCTTGCTGGCAACAGCGCTGATACAAGCTTGACTAACTCACCTATAAGATCAGCGCCTTTGAGGACAGTCATGACGTCATGAGAAGAACAGGCATCCAAGAACCTTAAGCTAACTATTTCAGACACTATTCCTGCGTTGAGGCACAGTGTCAGTGCCGTTCCTGACGGGCGTGCAAGCCGTGCCTGCACGGAGGCGCCAGACGGAGAGGGCGCCTCATTATGATTAAAAAAAATGCTTTTGAATTTCTAAATGTACCTAAATTTCTGAAGGTTAAAGTTGTTATTTTGTGAGTGAAACTAACTAAACACAATAAACATAAATAATCTCTTCATAACATTTATTTAATAAGAAATAAGACTATTAAACAAAAGTACTTCGTAACACCCCTACTTTGATAAATTTAACTCATCCGGACGAATATTGGCTTCTGCGCAGCGCAATTCTCCAGACGAATGGCGTACGCGTACCGGCGTGTTGCCAGATATGGTGATTTTTCCGTCATTTGGGCGATTTTTTTTACGATGTTCTGTGGCAAAAAAATTATTTTGGCGCCAGGCGATTAAAGCTACCAATTAGAAATTTTTGGCGATATATGGTGTAAAATATTATAGCAACAGGGAAAAGAAAATTGTACCTGTTTATTTAGGTATTAATATTGTAAAAGAAACAACATCAGATGCTTTAAGATAGAGATAGTATACAAAAAATACCCATGCTTTCAAATAACTTTAGTTTATTAGGAAAATGAGGTTTTATAAAAGATTGAATTTTTTGTTATTAAAGTTTTGTTTACAAGATAAATATTTTTCAGAAGTATTTTTATTTATAGGATAAATTCTATTTAAAAGACAATTTCAGCATATAGATCTTGGCGATTTTTGGCGATAATTTGAGTTTGATATGTCGACTTTTTATCGCGGCCATCTGACTACACTGTACTACCATTGTATACTGTAGACCAATTTCTAAGAACTTATGAATATTGTTTATAACCTAAAACATTTTCTTCGTTGTACTATCATCATATTTTTTCTTTTCATTTATTTGAGTAGCTGTCCATGTAAGTTTCTATTTATTTTTTACTCGTACACTTCTTTCATGAAATCAAACAATAATTATGAAATAATGATTAATTTTGGAATTTTATCTTGTTAATTTGTTTGTGAAATAAGTTATTATTTTCGACATAGTTTTCTAATGGGGTTTTTTAAGCAACTCTTTTCTCCATATACGAATACATTTCGCGTTGCCTACCTATTTTCTAATAAAAATATTTCAGATATAATGTCTCAACAAATAAAAAAAAAAACCATCTGGAAGTTTTTATAGAAAGAGAAATATAGAAAAAGAAGCGGAAAAAGAAAAATTGAAGGAATCGATTTTTAAATTTATAAAAAAAAGAAGCAAATGAAGTTTATCATCCCTGTTAATAAAATATAAACGATGAAAAAAACGGGCGCCAAAAAATAAATGGGACGGAGGTGATAACATAGCCAGGACACAGTGTCACAAAATAGGCAAGACATTGCTGCCATGAATTGGTGGATAGCTACTGCTACTTCATTTCTCGTTTGAAGTCCGCCTGGAAAAAATAAACACATTTATACAGCGTGACCCAGTGAAAATTATCAGCGCAATTTTTGGCCACTTAACATTAATTTTGCAAAAAACGCTCGAACACGTCAATTTTAATATAAAGGGGGACACCTGAATGGATTAGTAACAATGGCATAACTTCAACCCTAAAATGGGTGTGGACTGCACCTCAAAAATTTTAAATGGAAAAGGGTGTCAAACGTGTCACAGTTCGAAAAGCCTTTCAATTCTCTTTTCAACAGTTTTTTTTATTTTTCAAATCCGATCATTTTAGTTCCAGAGAAATATCGTTTAAAACAAATTTTATCAGGTGTGCAAAACTGCAATCAAGTAGGCTTAAACATATGACAAAAACTCAATTATTACTTTTTTAGGTGTTCAAAATGACTATTTCCAACTTCCATACAATAATAAAGATTTTGCTCAAAATTTTGGAGCTACGGTACGTTGCCGTAAATCTTCTAAAAATTCGGGTAGCGTGGCATAAACTTTAGACTTCAAATAACCCCACAAAAAAAATCCAACTTACAAACTACTTGTTTATTACAAACAACTTGTCGAAAGAATTGTTTATTTAGTTTCTGTCATTTGTTTTAGCCTACTTGATGGCAATTTTGAACACCTGATAAAATTTGTTTTAAACGATATTTCGCTGGAACTAATGATCGGATTTGAAAAAACTGTTGAAAAGAGAATTGAAAGGCCTTTCGAACTGTGTCATGTTTGACACCCTTTTCCATTTAAAATTTTTGAGGTGCAGTCCACACCCATTTTAGGGTTGAAGTTATGCCATTGGTAATAATCTATTTAGGTGTCCCCCTTTATATTAAAATTGACGTGTTCGAGCGTTTTTTTGCAAAATTAATGTTATGTGGCCAAAAATTGTGCTGATAATTTTACTGGGCCACCCCATATAACATTTATTTACAGTTGAATTCGTTGTCACACCCATAAATGGGTATTAAAATGTACAGTAACAGTAAAAAAACTCCCTATAAAGTTAAAAGAGAACACACTTTCACTAAACCTTTCATTTTTTGAGTTAAAAATGGGTTTACGGTTAACAACAATTGTCTCTTTAACATAATGGTCAGTAAAAATAAATAAAATATTACAATTTTTAATTTTCCAATGAAGAATTAAATTTTTGAAATTCATGGACTTTACTGAAATTTGAACCCAGGGTCTTCCCACAATTTTAGTTTTACATTATAAAATTTTTCATATATAGCCGAAATAATAAAAAATACACATTTTTGAGTCCAAAATTTAGGTTTTTAAAAATATTATTCTAAAGTATGTGTAATAATAACGGGATGTTTGCAAAATTTTTGACATTTAACATTTTTTTCGTTATATCAAAAGTCCATTACATCGAGGTTCTGCTATATTATTATTTTTTTTTTGTGTGCAAATATTTTTCTTATCTAGAGTCTTGATATCTAGACAAGACTGTTTAATCTAGACATAGACTTAGTCAGGTCTTGTACTGACAGTACAGTACATTATTAAGTTAATGACCTATTTTTTATCTAATTTACTTGAGACAGGACAGTATCCTTTATTATTTTGTACCTTCATTGTTTGTTGTTAAAAGCACAAATAGGTGTATACAGCTGTGCACAATTTAAAGGCCGTTTGACACGGTACATTATTTAGTACAAAATTATGTGCATTTTTCTGTTTGAAAATAATGAATATAAAAATGTATTGTGACATACAACATAACATTCAGAAAAATTATCAGAAAAATATACAAAATAATATAGAACTTATCCTATATTTTAGCAAAATTTGTTACAGAATATGCGCAACATAGATGTGCATTGAGTTAAATCATCGTCTCACAGATGTGACTTTGTTTTTCAATGTTTAACTTACTTTTTATATTTATTTGTTCAAGTTTGTAGGAAGAATTTATTTAAAATGTCTTTGTCATGTAATGAAGTTAGAATTTTAATTAATGAATATCAGAAATACCCTGGTTTATGTAAAATAAACATGTTAGCTTAGGGGCATTAAAGCAGATTTTATGTAAAATAAAAGAAAAAAGACACTAAATGCTCTCTATTTTGCGTTTCTTTACAATTTCAGACAGTTATTTGGTTGTAATACTATTTGTACGCAGGATCTTATACAAAATATGTATAAAATAATGAAGCAGAGACATACATACGAGTATATCTAGACCACAGAATAGTTACATACAGAAACGACACTCCGTGTCGGCACCTTTTATGTTCCCCTATACAGTTCTATGACCTTGAAGCATTGTGTAGATCATTAAATTTGTGCTCTTCCCCTATCTCTCTCTAAGATGTGAGGAAACTTTCCGATGTTAAACAATGAGCCCTTTAAATTTGTGCACATTTTCCATCTCTCTCTAATTTTCGTTTCTCTGTCTTACTGTCGCTTCTGTATGAACCTATTCTGTGTCTAGACTTTATTTAAGTGCTGATTTGTGTGAATGTGATGAGATGAATAAAATAAATTACCCCACTGAATTATTGAATGGCCTAACACAAAATGTTATGTTGTTGAGCTGTACAATTATGAATTAAAAATGTACACACCAAAAAATATCATGTAAAATTTAACACTAAAATTGGTCTATATAGGTCCACACCCATTAGTGAAAAAATTACCACGACAGCTTTTGGTTAAATTCTACTCCGGAGTTTGGTAAAATATGTTACACTAAATTTTTGGTACAATTTCACATTATAGTGTTTACAGTACACCGGTTTTATCTTATTTTACCAGTTCTAATGTTTCACCCATACACTAAAATAAGATAAAATACTCGTAAAAGTGTAAAATATTACAACGTATAGTGTATAATTTTACACTCTTTTTAGAAAAAATAATCCCAAACGTGTATACTCAAAATATTTGTACCAGTTTTAGTGTAATAAATAGCTTATACCGTACACTTAAAGGTGTAAAATTTCAATATGGTTTACACCGAATTAGGTACATTTATACACAAAATAGGGTAGGGCTAATAATAATAAACAAATGTAATTTGTACTGAAGAAATTAATTTATTAACAAAAATTTACATAATAGAACTTAAATAAATATTCTTTGGAACAATGTAACACTTATTGTTAAGAGTAAACAATTCTAGTGGTTCTTTATAAATTTATTTTTTCACTATATTTGGACACAACATACCTATACAAATTATCATCAAACGTTTCAGATCTCCAAGATAGTAATAAAGAAAAGAACATTTTCTATACTAATAATATTAATAATATTTTGTCCGCCTTCTTGTATCATTGTTCACTTTAAATCCTGAAATTATGCTTATTTAAAAATATATGTATATACCTCTTACAAATATGTTGATTAAAACTGTTAATTACCTCAACATTTGTATTTTCACCAATTTTTTTTGGATGAATAAATGTTGCATTAGATTGGGAGTCTAATTTTTGTTGAATATCAGTTTCTGGTAGTATATCAAATGGACTTGATTCACTGAACTTAAAGGACTTGGTACTATTTCGGAAGAAGTAGATTTAGCTAACCTGTTACAAATATCTACACGTGATGTTGTATTGGAATTTATTGTTAACGTAGAGGTAGATGGTGGTATTTACTAAAAAATATCATTTTTAATATACTTTCTTATCAAAGTACTATTTTATATATTAGTGTATTACCAATGTCAATACTAACAAGTTCCTTTAGATTTGGAACATGAACTGTGCAATTTTTATTTGCGGAAATATAGAAATATAAAGTATCTTCTTCTAATATTTCTTCTCCTAAATTAGGAAACTTTTTTCGTGCTATAAAATTGGAAAAAAATAATTATAAACAATAAACAAATACCGCTTACTTACCCAGAGTTACAAAATCTTGATAATCTGCATTTTCTTTTATTACTGCCCACTTAATATAATTATTATTGTTAAATTTAAAAGGCAACACTACATATTTATTTCAGCAATTTAGTTGAGTTTATTATGCCTTTTTGCACGAATAAGGAAAAACTCTCTAGCGATGACATTTCGTTATCTAACCACGAATAAGAATGATCTCGCCTTATCATTACACTTGAATGTGTAAAAAAACACTATTCAGTGTAAAATTAATTTCGTTTTATAAAATTACCAAATCATGTGTAAAACTGGATAAATACATATGTCATTTTAGTGTACATTTTATAGTATACACTAAATTTGGAAAAAAGGATAAATATGGTGTAAAATTACCTTCTTTCACAAAATTACTTGTACTACTGAATATTTTTACACGTTTCATATTTTACCAAAATCAAAATTATACCAAAAATTGGAATTTACTAATTATGGTGTTGATTTTTACACTAACTACAATTACCACTCCGTTTGGTAACTTTACCACTCTAAAATTTTTTGGTGTGTATAATTTGTATGAAAACAATTTTGTACAAAATATTGTAAATTTTTTGAACAAACATTGCGTCGTGTTAAACGGACTTAACATTAAAGTGAATTTTGTAATAGATCGAAGAGAAACTTTTATATTTAAAATTTATGGAATATTTTCAAAACCATTAATATTTTATTAGTAAAGAGTGCCTCACATAATATGTGAATATCTGTAGTTATTTACGTTTTCTACTTCCGCATCTATAAAAGATCTAATTTACATTCTTAACAGACATACATTTCTTTGAACTTAAACAATAATTATTGATTATCAAGGTTATTCATTGAAAAAATAACAAAAAAGAAATTACATTAATCATAAAAATAATTAATATGCAACAGAAACAAGAGGAATGCAGAAAAATCAGTTTACATTTACTGTTACTGTACGAATGTGCCAGTTTTATAAATTGCTGAAATTGATATGAAAATAGTATTTTGTAGTATTAGTAAGCTAAAACACTTTTTACTGGTGGTAGGAGGGGGAAATGACCTTGCGTTTATTGTACAGTAGTTTATTTGTGATTCATTTGTAAATTAATAAATGCAATGTGGCAAATCTTGAATTTATCAACTTTACTATTACCTTACGAACTGTTTTTACAAAGTTTGTAAGCAGGGAATGTAACCGAAAAATACTGGTTAACGGTTAACCCTTATAGAGAACATTATAATAATAAAACCGGTTTTTAAAAATTGGAAACCGGTTAATATATCGGTTAAACAAAATAATAAAAATATTATCATTAAAATTTATTTAAAAAAGAAAATAAAATTAATTTTAAAAAATTACCTTCTGAAAAAAATATAACAAATAAAAGAATGTTACGTAAATATCGAATCCGCGAGAGCCACTTCCTAGAGATGGCAGCACTTCTGACTGACTTGTAGGGAAAACATTGTATTTTACATAAGTGCTAGTGTTATTTTGATGCTTTGTTTTGAGGATATTTTGTTATTTTTAATTCGATTCAAATTTTCTTATTGCTATTTCAGATATATACATTTATTTAAATGATGCTGTGCGGTCTATGGCCGAAGTAGAAGCATAATATAAAAAAAATCAGATTCACAATTGCGGTTATCTGCTTGTGTTATATTTATTAATTTTTTATATAAATACACCATAAAAAAAATAAAAAATATATATTTTAGAATACCTATAAATTCCTTATTTTTTAAATGTTACATATTTTATTCGATAGGTATATAAATATAAACAAGTACATCATGTTCTTTGTTTTACATGTCTTTCTCTTGATGTGGCTCAATTTCTCGTATTTTTATCGTTTCTTCTTCTCTCTCTTTCATATAAAAAATTTAACATAAATATATAATATTAAAAAATAATAATTACTACTTACAAGTAACGTCTCTCTATTTTTTTCTCTCTACTGGGGTTTTGTCGAATTTTCTTTGCGGTAATTAATTTATTTCTTTTAATGACTACAAAACAATCTAATAATGTTTTGAAGCATATATTATTATAAATGCTTAAATGGAATAAAATAGGTAGGTAAAAATATTGGTATAAATATCAATGAACAGTGATATTTGCTTTCCGATTTTTAATGTGATTTTCCACGTATTTTTTAGTATTTTTCTTTTTGGGAAAGAATGAATGGATATGTCATAACTTGCAAATAAATACAAAACAATATCTCTTCCACTTGCTGGTCAATTTTGGTTGTTGATTACTTATAACCCTATGTGACAGTACAATGTTTTCCCTACGTCTTAGATGTTTTATTTTGCCACCAGATGTCAGCCACTTTGTTGGCTCTTACCAATATTCACAAAAATTTTCGTAATAATAGACTACCTAATTTTATGACTCTCCAATAAAATGTAAATTGTAAAAACTATTATGACATATTAAATTTTTTTCGCTCTAAATGATATTAAAATAAAGGTTAATGTTCGCTAAAACAGTTTTTTTTTGTTAACGGTTACCGGTATTTTCTATGGCGCGCCGTTTCGGCAAATATTATTACTGTAAAAATAAATTTATTTTCCGTTAAAATATTTATTTTCGTACGAAAATATAAAGATTATTGTTCAAATATATTCCATTGTTGTTTAAAAAATATTTTTTGTATAATTTTATTATTTTAAAATACAAAAAAAAATATTTTTTAAACGTTTAAGAAAATATTTTTTCGCAGCCTGTGAGTGGTATTATTTAATATAAAAATGAGCTTTATTATTCTACCGTTAGATGGCGTCGTTATCACTGCTATTTGATCTGGCAACCTTGTACTGTACACTCAACTACATAGGCTGTGAAACATATCCGGATTAAGCACTGGCAACAGATGGCACCACTGAAATCTCAGCAATAGGCGACATGCATATTTTTAGCATCAGCGCCTTTAGCGGCAATACTATAAGTTTTTTGAAAACAAACATAAGGTGTATATGGGTTATACGCAAGTAATTCGCGAAATAATGTGTTTTTATTGTTTTTAAAATGACACATGAATAAAAACAACTACATTTACTTCACATTTAATACCTCGGATTCCCTTGTCTGCAAGAATTATATCTCTGCCTGTAATAAGTCTAAAATTCCATAGTTATTTATCATAAATGAATCAGTTGTTTTGAGTTTTTGGTATCGAAATTCATGTATAATTTTCAACATTATTCCAAACATACAGCAATATTTACAAAGTAGGTTGATATTGTTTCTTTTGTACATTTAGTAGATACAATTAATATTATTGTTTATAAAATTAAACGCCTAGAAAAATTGCGCTAATGGTACAGAAAATTTTTCGAATCAAGAAATTTCCGAAGATTGGTTATGCAAAGACTAAAAATTTAGACTGTAGAAATCGGTAAATAGGTAAATTGTATTTTTATTCTAATACTACATCCCACAACACAACGTACAATATTCGATGTTTTATATTATTTTTTCTACGACCATTAAGATATTTGCTTGTTGTATGTTGTTATTGCTACGGCCTCTAGCGGCAAAACTATAAGTGTTATTAAAACAAACGTAAGGTGTAGTGGGTTTAACGCAAGTAATCGATTTCTTCGTCGGTTATTATTCTGATTGGTTAATCAATTTCGAAAAAATTTTAAGTTCGTAAATTATACAAAGTCCGTGGTGATACATGTAAAACAGAAGAAATTTCAGACCAATTCATACCAGTTCTTCTTAAAAATGATACTTGTTCGCTAGATGTATTCAATCTTGGTCTACCAGCACCACAATTTCGCACGGTTGTACAAAAAAAATATTATTATCTGAATCTGAATTACTGCTGTTATATACTGGTAGCAAAGTTTCTTCGAATTCATTGTATAATTTTGATATTAAATTAATTATAATGATTAATTGGTTTTCTACGTATTCATCATCGACATTTAAAATTATTACTCTTAATGTTTTATAATGTTCTTCTATTTTTAACATACATTCTTCAACAAGTCGTACATTGTTAGAAAACATATTTCTTTGACCTTCTTCATAATCGCGAATGAGTTCACGAAAATATTGTTCAACATTCATTTTTTTCTGCCTTTTACACGAACTTATTATAGATTTTGACAACTAAGAAAACGATATTTTCCCTTTTTTTACTCAGGTGAAGTGTAAACACAGAACTATGGAGTTGCGGAAAAGGCCATTCATTGCTAAATTCATTATTGGGAGTCTCCAACGAATTAGCTGACATCTGGTAACTGAAAATAGTAGGGAAAACAAATTCATCGTTCAAATTCGATATGTATAGAAGTATGAATATTCTGTTCAAAATTTGACAAGCATAATTGTTTTGTAACACTCTACAGTAATTATTTAAGATCTGAAATATCCCCACACTATTTCTCAAAACACGAAGTATTGAAAAACATGTGGAAAAAATTATACCTGTACGAATAGATAAAATTCGATACTAAAAACTGAAAACAATTGATTCATTTATGGCAAATAACTATGGAATTTTAGACTTATTACAGGCGAAGATATAATTCTTGCAGACAAGGGAATCCGAGGTATTAAATGTGAAGTAAATGTAGTTGTTTTTATTCATGTGTCATTTTAAAAACAATAAAAACACATTATTTCGCGAATTACTTGCGTATAACCCATATACACCTTATGTTTGTTTTCAAAAAACTTATAGTATTGCCGCTAAAGGCGCTGATGCTAAAAATATGCATGTCGCCTATTGCTGAGATTTCAGTGGTGCCATCTGTTGCCAGTGCTTAATCCGGATATGTTTCACAGCCTATGTAGTTGAGTGTACAGTACAAGGTTGCCAGATCAAATAGCAGTGATAACGACGCCATCTAACGGTAGAATAATAAAGCTCATTTTTATATTAAATAATACCACTCACAGGCTGCGAAAAAATATTTTCTTAAACGTTTAAAAAATATTTTTTTTTGTATTTTAAAATAATAAAATTATACAAAAAATATTTTTTAAACAACAATGGAATATATTTGAACAATAATCTTTATATTTTCGTACGAAAATAAATATTTTAACGGAAAATAAATTTATTTTTACAGTAATAATATTTGCCGAAACGGCGCGCCATAATTTTCGACCTTAAGAATATTAGTTAAAATTACGGTTAAAGTTCGCAATTTTCGTTCAAAATATCTGTTACCGGTTTTTATTAACCAGTTTTTAACCGGTTACATGCTCTGTTTGTAAGGTAATTATTGAGGTATAGTTCTCAACCATTAAGTGTGTCTGGTTGTCAGCGAATATTCAGTGTTTAGCTAAAAAAATACTGGTTATCTCTCATAGAGAAAGTTATAATAATAACGGTTTTAGTTCAAAAACTAGTTTTTAAAAATTGGTTTAATCCAACAAAGCAAGAAAATATAACAAATAAAATAATGCAATTTAATTTACAAATATTCACAAAAATTCCCATAGTACCTACAGAAAAACGCAGGTCTCTTTTTAATTGTAAACTTGCCTAATGTGGACAAAAAGACTACTTTCTTTTATGGACTCTCCAATAAAATGTAAATGTCATGTGATGACTCATATTCAAATAAAATGGATCACAGTTATGAAAAAAAAAAGAATTTTTCGCGCTAAGTGATATTAAAAGAACGGTTAATGTTCGTTAAAACCGGTTTATTTTTTGTTAACGTTTACCGGCATTTTCTGCCTTAAAATGTCGGTTAAAATTAGAATTAAAGTTTGCAATTTTCGTTTTATATATATATATATATATATATATATATATATATATATATATATATATATTAACATAAATAAAACTAGAGCTAGAGAGTTAACAATTATTTATAATATTCATATTTTACAAAATATTTCCATAGGTGAGTTTCTTGCTTCATTGTGTAAATTAAATTATTTTAATTTATTTCAATTTTATAAATTTGTCAATATAATAACAATTCAAAAAAAAATTGTAGCTTAAGATGGACCACTATGGTCCGAAACGTGCTATTAGAAAAATAAAATAAAAGTAATAAATATTGGATCAGTAAGGCTTTCTTTTTTTGAAAAAAATATCTATAACTGTAACTGTCACCCTACAAATATTCCGGTATACCCATTAGTGTGCACAGTGCACCTTAGATGAGGTATAACAGAGTGATATGCCACACTCCTATAGCTACGTACTACTGAGCAAGCAAAAGATGCATGGTCGAGAATCGCCTAACAGTCAGCTGCATGAGAACAATCCGCCAGCTGAGTAGTGCACACTTACAGTTAGACGAACGAAATATTGGTCATAGTGATAGTCACCTATCGTCATTATTTGTTTGGTTGAGTTTTCCATATATAGTCAAATCCACGTAAAAATGGCATTGTTGAAATTCCAATGTGATGATGTCACTAGAGTGTATGTATTAAGTGACGCAAATGCATTAGTAGCTATACGATTGTTTGGAGTGTTGCTAATATCATAAAGCGTGTGTTGACGTACGTCTGTACTTGAACTGCATAAATATTATCTATGTTTATATCCGCACTTCATCGTTTTGTAGTTGAATATGAGTGATAAAAAATTATCTAGATATTGCTTCTGCATTCTTTCATGAAGAAAAACGTTTAGTTGGTCCTCTAATTTCATTTTCTTCTTCAGAAGATGTAAGTATTATATTTTGAGGTTATATGTTTAATGACAGTAAGTGTTTTTTATATTTATACATTTTTCGATATTGTTATTGTTGGTTATTGTCTTAGAGAGTTTGTGCTGCTTTCGGTGTGTCACATTCCATAATATCAAAGATCCTGAATGAAATGAAATGTAGAACCTTATCATCGCCAAAAAAAAGAAATCGTAAAAAGCAAGTTACAGGAATTGATGAATTTACTTATTCTGCAATTTGATGAACTATCTATGATATGATTAGTAAAAGTAAATTTATTACATTTATTTAATTTAAAAATATCAAATTATGACAGATGTTAATAAATTTTAATTTTTACTACTATCTCTTATAAACGTAGTAAGTGACGTCATCACATTGGAATGCCATTTTTACGTGGATTTGATTATAACTACTCCACTGGTCCACTGTTCTCACACAGCTGGCTGCAAGCGATTTTAAACCTTAGATCTTTCGACAATATATTTGGACAATGCCATTATCACTACTCCACTGGTCCACTGTTCTCAAACAGGGGGCTGCAAGCGATTTTAAACCTTAGATCTTTCGACAATATATTTGGGCAATGCCATTATAACTACTCCACTGATCCACTGTTCTCAAACAGGGGCTGCAAGCGATTTTAAACCTTAGATCTTTCGACAATATATTTGGGCAATGCCATTATAAGTACTCCACTGGTCCACTGTTCTCAAACAGCTGGCTGCAAGCGATTTTAAACCTTAGATCTTTCGACAATATATTTGGGCAATGCCATATCTCTATGTTATACCTCATCTAAAGCCGGCCCCACATTACTCGCCCTCGTGTACTCGTGCAAATATAAGCAAATATTCAAGGGCATGCAGCATGCACGAATGCCGAGTCCGACCTCCCATATTACTCGTGCATATTTGTGATCGTGCGTCCTCGGTAAGACTTGGGAATATTTTGCAAGCAGTCATTTAATCGCGCCAACTTTAAATTTGTCAGTCAATATCAGTATCACTATGGACATGGACAACCAAACTGTCGAGGAAATACGGAGTGATGTAGGAGGTTTGACGAGTAGTGTGGGAGCATTGGCAAGTACGATAGGCAAGCATTGGCGAGTGTAGTTTTTCCTTTGACTCGTGTCAAAATTACCGACAACGGATGGGAAACGCCGAGTACGAGTACAAGTATTCGCGAGCATGGCCAAGTACGACGAATATCGCTCCCACACCAATCGTCATTGTCGATATTTGTCAATACTCGCGTGTAGTGTGGGGCCGGCTTAAGGTGTGCACCAACCCGAATATATTTACGATTGACTGGCACATGCCTTATCATTCCGTCGTATGTAAGCCTAACTTCATATCGAGTGTGTTGTTGGCACGGCGTATCTCCTCCTACGCGCTGCGGAGTCCGGATCTTGGCGCCGGAGCCGTCGATACGGCGCTGGCGCCGGCCTGGCGGGCGTCGAACCTGCGACGGACAACTCGCGCAGCGCACTAGCGATACACCAAGGAAATACTCACATACGGACACCACTACCACTCACAGTGGCGGCGTTAGATATTGTAGATTACAGAGGCTCAGCCTTTAAGATAATACATTACTAAAATTATATATTTTTTTAAGTATTAACTATATACCTATTAGTAATATACCGCTGATCCCGTATCTTCCCAATGTACTGGAAACACGTTCAACAAAGCGTAATAGAGATATATCTTGCATCGCACACAGCTGTTACAGTGCACTTTGTGCGCATGCTCACCACGCAAGAAGATTGTGTTTCAAAGTCACATTTAATATTTAAAATAAAATAAATAAATATAGAACGAAATAAAATCACTTTTAACACAAATATCATACACTATTTTTCCTACGACCACAGTTATGTACCTATTAGTAAATAAAAACTAAGCATTAGAATGACATTTATGACAGGTCATGATGTATTTGTTATGAACAACTGAACATAAGACGTGTTAAAAGTAAATTTGTTTTTTACTTTTAACACGTTGTCAATAGCAACGTTTTAAAAGTATTTACTGTGTTATAAACTGTTATTTTTAACTTGCTACGCAACCGTTAAAAATACTATTTTTAACAGTGGTCGTAGGAAAAATGTTTTAAGCAATTTTTTTTTGCATATTTCTTGTCTTTCGGGTTATAACGTTGTCGGGGATTCCCCTATTCGCAAATGCACTACAGCACTACAGTAGCAAAACAGCGACATCTGTACAAGCAGAAAAGCTTTTTTCCAAAGCTCTCTGGTTATAAGAAAGCATTTTGTGCCTTAACTCTTGGTTATATCATTTCAAAGAATAATTATATTATTTAGCCAATAATTATTATTATTATTATATATTTTTTAAAATAAAATTTACAACTTGTATTGACAAGTTTTACGTATTAATTTTTTGAAATAACAAAACAAGACAAGAAATCTTGTCTTGTGAAACACTAATAAGGACATCGCTAAAATGGTCCCTTAATGCGGCAACTTTGGTCTAATTTAACCGACCTCGTACCTTTTTTTTGTTCTCGTGATCCCTGTGCTTAACAAGTTATTTGGGAAAAAAACTCAATATGTGACTTTTAACAATATCCCTAAATATAGGAGATGAAAACATTACAAATTTCTTATTAATTTATGTCGTTTTGGAAATCCAAACATGATATTTATACCTTGTACGATATTGAATTTATGTTTGATCAATTTGAATTCCTGAAGGTCGCTAGAAGATTGAGCTCCCTACCCTGAAAGGATAACGAGAAGCTGTAACGGTTTTCAGCGACTGAATTGGAGGTTTGGTTTCTTAATTGGGGGCGCGTTATCAAGATGCAATGAAAGGCAGGCCCCATCGGTAATGGGATGTTTAGGGGTTAAATGGGGTGTGCTACAACAGGGGAATTTGTCAAATAGCTCTCAAATATGTATACGAAGTGTCACGGACATTTAAAATTCGCTGAATATGAGAATATTGAAGATATTACATCCATTGTTACTCATTCAAATCTGTCGACTTTTTACTTGAATTTTAGTAAATGTCAATCAATATCTTCAGGAAGGGCCTATACTTATGTTAGAACTGTTGCTAAAGAAAACAGTATAATGCGTTTAAAGCTGTAAGTAGAGTTTGAAAAGTAACAGTATTCAGTTTCCTAAGATTAAAGTCTAATTTATACATTGCATAGAATAGAATGGAATAAGGAATAGAATGGAATAGGCACAGAAATACGTACCATTTATACTTTGCATAGAACAGAATAACTTGGAATAGAATAACGTCACTTTGTCACTAAAATATCAAAACTAGAAGCTGGAATTTTATAAAAATTGTCCCACAAACAAGCAAAATTAATATTACATATAAAAATAACTTTTTAAAATATTTTCTATTTATTGTTCACACATGTCCATTATTATCATATGTATTTACCTGAAGTTTTTCTACAATTAAAAATTATGCATCAAAATTCTAACCTTTTTATTATTTTTGCTTATATTTTCTGATAGCAAAGCTGAACAAATGATGCGGTGATAACAGGAACACAACTCATTTGTTGGGAACACTGAGCACATATTCACTTTAATTTAATAACTATTTTTATTTACATGTTTAAATTTAAGAAAAAACCAAACTTATAACTACACTAATTTAAAATTAAAAACAGTTAACTTACAGACTACATTGTGTCTGCGACCAATTTACAACTAACTTTAACTAAGACTTACTGTAAAACTAAGTTGAGAGGCAAATCTACCCTCTCAACTTCTTATCTAATTACAAAAATGTTGTCTGTGAAATATGATCTTTTCGGCATATGGCCCTATAATTTATAATTTTTATTACCAAAAATGTCAACATCTATGCCGATAAAAGAATCACAGTTCACAGAACAAATGCAGTCTACAAAACAAGATGGAAACCAGGGCCGTATTTTCCATCTTGTTACAACATGCATCTTATTCAAATACTCAACAAGAAATGAGGCATACTTGGGTTTTCAAAATGGCGACATCCTAGCAACTAGGGGCCTGTTTCACAAAACTACAAGTCTTCTATATTTCGTTTTTAAACTATAGACAGCACTATACGAAGTCACATTTACACCACAGCGTTAATGAAATACTTGTAGTTCTGAAAACAACTGGTTTAAATCGTGAAATATCACAAAAAGGGAAATGAAACAAAGAACACGTGAAAATTCAACAATTGATTTGACAACTACTGAGAGTTTGACGTTTCAGTTACGTTTGAGAAGGTTAACTTGAAATTTTGTCTGGTTAAATGCGACTTCATTAAATGGCGCAGGAGCCAATCACATCAGGCTTTGATTTTCTCACTAGAATTTCTAGTTACTGTCTATAGTTTAAAAACAGAGTAAATACAAGTGTATCACTTGGCAACGCTTGTCAAATTTTCAATATGTGCCAATAGAATTTGTAGCTTGACAAGCGTTGTCTAGTAATACACTTTTATTACAAGACTGAGATTTCATATTCAAAGGTTTATGAAATATCAACCAGATGAGCCTAAATGATAATGAAACGTGTCCAACTATAAATCTTTTTCTAATGGAAGTGACAATGTGAAAATCGTGTTTCTTGGATGATACCAATATTACATGTGGATTCTATTGGCAATCCTTAAAGTACATTATCTTAAACTTTGCGCAGCAGAGAAGTGCAGAAAGAAAAGAGCAGCAATTTATTATGATAATGCTATTGGAAGTGGTGCACTTTGCGTGCTGCAGTTGACACCAATTTCGTGCTGAATTAGCGCCAGCGATGATCAATCATAGCAATGCCGGCTCGAGGCAGATGTAGATCGATTGTTTAGGCGTTGATGATGTACTGAGGTTATTACGACGATTGTCATGCCAGAATGGACACCCTGATGCTTTGTTAACATTATTGTTTGGAGGCTGGATGGATTTAAACTTGGATGAGAGCTTCGTGACTTTCATTTGGAAAAAATAAAAAAACACTAATTAAAAGTAGTTTTTCTACTGCTATGCTTTAATATACCTATTATGTATGTGTCATCTATACTTGAATGACAGTCATTATGATACAGATTGTTACCAGTATTGCCAACCTGGTGGTAATCAGATAGTTTTCAAACTTTTCTAGAAGAGAAATGTGTTTTAACAGACAGTAAAAATATTATATATATATATATATATATATATATATATATATATATATATATATATATATAAATATAGTAAATAGACAAGAAACAGTGGGATTATTTTGTGTCAACTTATGTGAATATATTTTTTAGATACTACATTGTTGGTTAGAATTGATTTAGATAGTTGACAACACTGCATACGTTTGTGAGTTTTTGTTTTATTGATTGTTTGACAGCTGTGAAAATTTAACCTCAAAAACTAATTTTAAGATAAAATTTGGTTTATAAACTACAAGTAATAATGTTTAATAGAAAAAATAGTGTATGTAACTCATGTATAATGACTATTAATACACTCGCATGAATTACGATACGAGCCATGGCTCTTGTATTAATAACTATCATTATAAACTCGTTGCATAATATACTATTACAGTATGGTTGGCGAGCATGTCACCTTCTAGAAGTAGCAAAATCTGTTACCTTGGGTATATTGCACTATAATAGTTTATTTGTTATTCATTTGTAAATAAAATTAAAATTAAAAACATATACTGACAGTTACTAAGGTTATGTCAAAAATGTGTATGACAGGGACAACGCGCTTTTCAATAATTTTTCAGTATAATAGCTCGTAAATGTTAGTTTCCCTGGTGAATAAATATTTCTAATAAATTACGATTTACAAGTGTGTAATAAATAACATTATTTTTACAATACAGTAAGTGGAACTATTATTACACAATTGATATCCATAGGTATAGGTTGTTATAATACTGTAATTATTTTTTAACGTGAAGTATAGAATATTACCCCACATAAAAAAATATAAGGGGTCCTATCAGATGAACAACAACATGTATCTAAGTTAATCAATTTATCTCAATTTTTAGTAGACTGATTGACCTCGCTCCAGGGTAGATTTTCTCACTCATATAGTATCGGCAAATATTTCCTATTTAAATTGAGGTTATAATTTGGATGCTGAATTGATTGTAGAGTGACGATTAATCGACTTTAGGAATTCTTGTGTTAGTCAAACATAATGTTTTTACCTCCCGCCTAGCAATATATAGATAAGGGAAGTATTGTTTTTGGTGAAATTACTCGAATGTGAGTTTTCAACATATGATCACGAATTAGGGTCGCTAGAAAGCTAGAATACGGTTTTACTATTTTTACTATAATGTTTGTATGTCTGTGTATGTGTGTAAATCCAAGACGATACATGTATAAATATAATATTTGGTATTTAGGAGTTATATTCTAATATAATGAACTGTTTAGATTTTGACTACAATTGGTTAACCCGGAAATAGTACTTTATTTGAATCTTTAAACAGTTTTTCCTAAAAAATACCTCTAAATAGCATTTTTGCGCAAATTACGTTAATATTAAATATACAGATTTTAAAATTTTCTACCGATCTCCATAATTCCGTTTTTATATTACTTCTAGCTAAACAGAAAAAAATATATAAATTAAAATAATTTTATATATCGTTTAGGCCGAAGAGGTTCTGTAAAACAGATGAGTTATTTATATGATATGTTCACAAAATTTGACATATGATGACAAATTTGATGTTGTAGCGAACCCAGGGTCGCGGCGCGGGCGGCGGCGCGGGCGGCGGCCGCTAGCGCACAGGTCAAAACACGTCCGTTCGCTCCCTATTGTTCTGATCGGGGTCGGCGAATATTCGAGAAATTAAAAGGTCAAAGAATATTCGAGAATGAAGCGTTTTAATATAAATACCCCAAGCAAAAGATCGCGAAGACAGTCTTGTGTTAATACGTGTAGTGTACAGATGGTGATATAAATAAATAGACAGTGATATAAATAGTGTTGAAATAAATATTGCGTTGTTCTAATTGTTTAAATAAATTATCTTAGTGTTTAAGTCTTTAGTAATAATAATTAGTTCTTAAATTAGTGTTTATATTTGTTAATTCTTAGTGTTAGTTATTTTTATTTATTCCTTATAATTCATATTTCTTTAATTAAACTTAGTTATATAAATATTAGTGTTTTAATCAATTTTACACTCCACCTAAATAAATAAAACGTTACAATTGGTGTCAGGTGCGAGGGTTAATAAACTGTGAAGTGTAAAATAAAAATAAATAAAATGGCTAAATTAAGTGAATTAAAAGTGACCGATCTCAAGAGGGAGCTGGAAGACCGAGAGTTAGAGACATCGGGATCCAAGGCTGTTCTGCAACTTCGTCTACGGCAAGCTTTAGTAGAAGCTGGTGAAAATCCAGATGAGTTTGTATTCGAAATTGCGGGTGGTTTCACAGATTTTGTTAAAATTCTGAAAGAAAATTCCAGAAGTTTAGAAGAAAATTCTAGAACTTTGGAACAAATGAAAGAAAGTTCTAAAACATTAGAACAAAAATTAGAGGAGAGTTCTAGAAAATCTGAAGAAAATTCTAAAGCTTTAGAACAAAAGTTGGCGGAAAGTTCTCGAACTTTGGAAGAAAAGTTAACAGAAAATTCTAGAATATGGGAGGAGAAATTAATGAAAAATTCTAAAAGTTTGGAGAACAAGCTAAACGAACAATTAAAAGAAAGTTCTAGGATATTAGAAAAGAGAATAGAAACTTACGAGAAAAAAGTTGACGAGTTGCAGCAAAATTTCTCTAATATTACGCCAGCGGTATCAAATTCTAATGTGGCAGATATTATTCAAGTAAACAAAACAGTAAAAGCGGAACATAATTCAAGACTGCACATTAAAACACCCGAATTCGATGGCAAGTCATCATGGCCGAATTATGTAAAACAATTTGAAGCCGCTGCCAAAGCAAATGGCTGGACTTCCAAAGAAAAGGCTACTGCGCTGACAGTTTCGCTACGTGGAGAAGCCATCGATATCCTACAAACGCTAAAAGAAGATGAACAAGAAGATTACGAACAACTTGTTAAGAGATTGGATATGCGATATGGCAATGCGCATCTGGAGCAAGTGTACCAGACGCAACTGAGGAACCGATATCAGAGTTCTAAAGAAAACCTTCAAGAATTCGAAGCTGATATAGCTCGTTTAGTTCGTCTCGCACATCCCACAGCTCCTGACAGTATTTTGGAATGTCTAGCCACACAAGCATTTATATATGGGGTCCGAGACAGTGAAACTCAGCAGGCACTACGATTGGCTCGACCAAAAACTCTGGTTGATGCACTTTCATATGCTTTAGATCATGAAGCTGCAAAACAAGCTTCACGCAACCAATCGCGAGTGCGAATTATCGATGCTGAGAGTATCGAGGACCTAGATGATAGGATAAGACGTATTACATCCGAAATTCATGCTTCTGGAAAAAAGAAACTCCGCTGTTGGAATTGCGGTGAAGTAGGTCACCCGCAAAGGCTCTGCAGAAAAGAACAGAGGAAAGCAGAACCAAGAAAGGAAGAAAAGGAGTCGGGAAACTAAGCCGGGTTGATGCGAAGGGGCAATCGTCGACCCGTAAACCAGTAGCCCCAAAATCTATTAGTTATGTCGCATCCATTCATCATCAAGCTAACAGCATCTATGTAGACGGCTCTATCAACAGAAGGCCGTTTAAAATGTTGTTGGATACGGGTGCGACAAAAACAATAATCAGACCCGACGTAGCAAGAGAAATATGCAGAAAACACCTACTTCCAACAAAGTGGCAGATACGCACAGCCACCGGAGAACAAGCTACCGCATCTGGAGAAATAGATCTGAGCATCACTGTTGGAAAAACGTGCATTAAACATCGTGTGCTGGTAGCTGATGTAGAAGATGAATTCATTCTCGGCATGGACATTATGGAAAAGCATGGATTTAAACTTGACCTGAAGAATGGAGTGATGATGGTCAATGATGAAGAATTGGTATTAAATCCACGAGACGACAATGCTATGCGAGTACTAATAACGGAAGATGTAACCCTCCCAAAACGAAGTGAATCAATCGTGGAAGCACAGCTAGAGGGTAGCTTCTGTGAGGGAAACATTGTCATGCTCCAGCCGAAAAACGATGATGCCAAAACTGGGACTGGAGTTGTAATTGGAAAAGCCTTGCTCAAAACTGACAAGGTTATCCCAGTTCGAGTAATGAACATAAATTTTTATCCCGTTATACTGAAGAAAGGGACTATAGTAGGAGAATGCTCAATGGTATCATCGATTATTCGAACTGTAAAGGCCAAAGACAACACATCCTGCGAAGTTCCAGACATTCTAATCAAAGAGCTGTCATCATCGTTCCAGGACTTGACTGCCGACCAGAAAACCAAGGCTAAGAACTTAATTGGGACCTTTCAAGATGTATTCCAATTTGACAAGAAGGACAAAGGACGAACCAATGTAGTCCATCATAAAATAGACACCGGAGACGCAAGACCCATCCGCCAAACAGCAAGAAGATTACCATTGGCGAAGCGGGAAGAAGCAGAAGAAATTATAGAGGATATGAGAACGGAAGGTGTGATTGAACCTTCAAACAGTCCATGGGCTTCACCAGTGGTGCTAGTGAAGAAGAAGGATGGCTCTACAAGATTTTGCGTCGATTATCGTCAACTTAACAACGTGACGAAGAAGGATAGCTACCCGCTACCCCGAATAGACGATACTCTGGACACATTGGCAGGATCAAAGATTTTCTCTACTCTTGATCTAAAGAGCGGATACCGGTAAGTGGATTTAGACCCAAGAGACAAAGAAAAGACGGCATTTACCATCGGTACCGGTCTTTGGCAATTTACTGTTATGCCATTTGGGCTCTGCAATGCCCCTGCAACGTTTGAACGGCTTATGGAAACCGTGTTGGCTGGACTGTCGTGGAAAACATGTTTGGTCTATCTCGACGATATTATTGTGGTAGGAAAAACGTTCGAGGACCACATGAAGAACTTGGAAGAGGTTTTCCAAAGATTGAGACAGGCTAACCTGAAACTCAGTCCAAAGAAGTGTCACTTATTTCAAAAAGAAGTGCATTATCTTGGACACGTAGTTTCTGGTAAGGGCATTGCAGTTGACCCGGAGAAAATAAGGGCTGTGAGTGACTGGCCAGTACCGAGAGATAAACATGAGTTGAGAAGTTTCCTTGGTCTCTGTACATACTACCGACGTTATGTACCTGGATTTGCCAACATAGCGAAGCCATTGACAAGGCTTACTGAAGAAGGCAGAAAATTTATCTGGGAGATGGACTGTCAAGCTGCGTTCAAACAACTTAAATATTCCTTGACAAGCGCACCTGTCCTAAGTTATCCTTTACCAGAAGGAGAATTCGTTCTAGATACAGATGCCAGCAACGTTGGAATTGGTGGCGTTCTTTCCCAGATACAAGAAGGACAAGAGAAGGTTATTGCCTATTTTAGTAAGACCTTGTCAAAACCAGAGAGGAATTATTGCGTCACCAGAAAAGAACTTTTGGCTGTCGTGAAATCCGTGGAGCACTTCTACAAATATTTGTACGGTAGAAGATTTCTTATAAGAACTGACCACGCTGCTCTCAAATGGCTGCTACAATTTAAGAATCCTGAAGGTCAGGCAGCTAGATGGATTGAAAGATTGCAAGAATATAACTTCGTTATTGAGCATCGAGCAGGTACAAGCCATCGTAATGCTGACGCATTATCAAGAAGACCTTGCCAGGACGAATGCAAGCATTGCAGTCGTCTAGAAGAAAAACTCTCTACCATCGCCAGAACAACAGTAGTGAATGATAGTTGGCAAACGGAAGACCTTCGCAAGGACCAAGAGAATGACTCGGACTTGAAAATCATACGAGATTGGAAACGTGGCGATAGCAGGCCAGTTTGGGAAGATGTTGCACGACACTCACAAAGTGTAAAATCGTACTGGGCGCAGTGGGATTCTATTGTGGTTGAAGAGGGCCTCCTGAAACGTGTCGTAGAGAATACTGAAGGTACTGTGTGTAGGACCCAGCTGATAATTCCTAGGATTAGAGTACCGCAAGTATTGGAGGAGATCCATGACGGATCCGGACATTTTGGAGTGAATAAAACCCTTGAGAGAGTGCGCCAACGATTTTACTGGGTAAATTGCAAAGAAGATGTTAAAGAGTGGTGCAAGAAATGTGTGGTCTGCGCGGGAAGTAACGGGCCACATAGGAAAAGAAGAGCTCCAATGCGCCAATATAATGTTGGAAGTCCCTTCGAACGCATTGCGATTGACGTGGCCGGACCATTCCCAGAAACTGATGAGGAAAATAAATACATAGTGGTAGTGATGGACTACTTCACTAAGTGGGTTGAGGCCTACCCATTACCCAACCAGGAAGCCGTAACGGTCGCTGAAGTTTTGGTTAAAGAATGCATCTGTCGATTTGGAGTACCGCGAGAGATACATTCCGACCAAGGAAGGAATTTCGAGTCCGCTCTGTTCCAAAATATCTGTAAGATATTAGGAATAAAGAAAACCAGAACTACTGCATTACACCCGCAGTCTGATGGCATGGTTGAACGGATGAATAGAACAATAAATCGGTATTTGTCAAAGGTAGTCTCTAACCATCAACGAGACTGGGACCGACATCTTCATCTGTTCTTGTTGGCTTACCGTTCATCAGTGCATGAGACAACAGGGCAGACACCATCTAACATCTTATTCGGGCGGGAGTTGCGCTTACCATGCGACCTGGTATTTGGCAGTAAACCCGGTGAAGATCTAGCCGGGGAGGACTATGTAACGGACTTACGGAGAAGAATGAATGACATCCATGAACAAGTCCGCACAAACATTCAAGGTGCCAGCGATCGGATGAAGGACCAGTATGACGTCAAGGCTGAAAAAGGTGGTTTTCAACCTGGGAATTTGGTGTGGCTTTACAATCCACAAAGACGACGTGGCTTATCACCGAAGCTGCAAAAGAATTGGGAAGGTCCCTACGAGATCGTAAAAAGAATAAATGATGTGGTCTACAGAATTAGGAAAACACCTAATGGAAAGCCGAGAGTAGTCCACTTCAATCGGTTAGCCCCTTTTGCTGGTGATAATTTTGACGATCATCGTGGAGCGACGGTTCGCCGGGTTATAGATGAGGAACCCACATTTGATGACTTTATGGAAAGCCATTCCACTGGTCACAAAGCACGGTATGGCGTGACACGAGAAGAACAACGAGATCTGTTCACCGTGTTCCCAGAATATTCCCTCGCTCACTGTGTAGCGAAAGACATTAAAATGTCCCGCGGCATCGCTTTAGTTTTTAAAAGAAAATTTGGACGAGTACAAGAACTGGCCAACCAACGTCCAACTGTCGGGAAAACGCTACAACTGAAGGATGATAACGTAGAACACAAGCGGTACATTTACTATCTCGTTACGAAACAATACTCATATCAGAAGCCGTCATGTTGGAAAACGACATCATGAAACTGGCAGTGGAAATTCTAGTCTGCAGCTTCAACTCTACCGGCCAAGAAGAGCTCAAACGGACCGTCGACTGTTACTTCTTCAAGACTTCTAGATGCACCAAGGGTGATGCATGCAGATTTCGTCATAACGAACTGTTCCGGGACGAAACAGTCTTAAGGAGGGGGCAATGTAGCGAACCCAGGGTCGCGGCGCGGGCGGCGGCGCGGGCGGCGGCCGCTAGCGCACAGGTCAAAACACGTCCGTTCGCTCCCTATTGTTCTGATCGGGGTCGGCGAATATTCGAGAAATTAAAAGGTCAAAGAATATTCGAGAATGAAGCGTTTTAATATAAATACCCCAAGCAAAAGATCGCGAAGACAGTCTTGTGTTAATACGTGTAGTGTACAGATGGTGATATAAATAAATAGACAGTGATATAAATAGTGTTGAAATAAATATTGCGTTGTTCTAATTGTTTAAATAAATTATCTTAGTGTTTAAGTCTTTAGTAATAATAATTAGTTCTTAAATTAGTGTTTATATTTGTTAATTCTTAGTGTTAGTTATTTTTATTTATTCCTTATAATTCATATTTCTTTAATTAAACTTAGTTATATAAATATTAGTGTTTTAATCAATTTTACACTTCACCTAAATAAATAAAACGTTACAATGTAAATAAGTTTAAAAGCTAAAATAAATAAATATTGTAATGTTTATTTATGTAGGTTTAGGTTAGGTTTACAATATAAATAAAGAGATCTTAATACTAATTTGGAAGTAAATATTATTAATAAAGATGTAAACACTACGAAGAATTACTTAAATACTTAAAACTAGGCAATATTTATTTCCACAATATATTTATATCACCAACTATTTATTTATATCACCTGTTATTCATTTATATCACCAACTATTCATTTATTTCTACTTTACATGTCGCTGACATGCACTAACCGACAATGACTTTCTTCAGTGACTCTCTGCACACTGTGACCGATACTAACTTACTGAACTCTCTATGCGGCCCTTATATACCTGTAATCAATTAATCTCTAGAACCTTCTACAGCCTTCCAGACTATGAATTTCCCCGAACAATAGCTGCGTTGCTTCTACCCCACTTGAGCTACCTGCCGAGACAGGTCAGCCGTGATGACTCATGTCTCGCTCGTTTCAATATGAAGTAGTTTTATTGTAAAATTTAAAAAGTTGGAAGAAATATATAAGGAGTATATTTGCATGCGTATGAATCAAGTTAGGTTCAGGTTTTAGTAACGCCACAAATAGCTGTATTTTTATCATACAAACTTTATGAAGGAAATTTTAGTTATAAAATGAATTACAAATATTCTGAACTGCAATAACAAACTAATTCTAAAACTACAAATTGAATGTACTGAAAAAGTTATATTGAATATATTACTACAGTGGCGGGAGGTAATATGTTGGACACGTCAGATTTTTTAATAAAGTTAAATATTTTTTTGGAAAACAGATAGACGTTTCGGAGATAATATACATCATCATCAGCATGTTGAAAAATGTTAATTAGAAATTTCAATGTGTGTTTTACATTTGTTTACGTTTCAATACTTGAGAAATATGTTGAGAGAGATCGCATCTAGAATTGATACAATAGCACTCCACATTGGAGTCGGCAGTAATCAGATTAACAAGGATTCCTAAGGCCGAGTAATAATCCTACAATTTCATGTTTAATATATTTTAGTTTGTTGACTATGAATCCCTCTCTCTCTATTGTTATCATCGAACAAAACAAATTTTACATATTTGCTTAATAAAATAAGCTTAAATAATAGTTATTTATGTACCAAGTGCATTATGAAAATATTTATGTCTGAGGATTTATCCAATGTTTTTAACAAGTAATGCTCCTTGATGCAATATTTAAAAAAATAAAGTATGTATTAATAGTTATTTATGGTACAAGTGTGTTACATTAGAGATAAGTCACGTTGGAAAAGTTTAGCCCACGAGGCCGTTAGGCCGAGTGTAGTATTTTTTCAAGTGACTTAGGTAATTAACACTCGTGTGACATACAACACAACACATTTTAATCATTGATATAAAATACACATAAGATTTTTGACGGATGGAATTTCGAAATGACATTTAGGAACTAAATAGTGTAGAGAAGGTTTTATAACGTAGTTACTATGATACGAACCAAAAAACAGTGAGCTAATATATTTAGCTCACTAGTGACTTATGACCTACTTTATTTATCTAAAAACAGCATACTTATATCGTTATAATTACACGGTGTTGGATAAAAAACAAGTTTCATAAGGTAATCTGTTGATTTTTTTTCTATTTAGGTATTCTGCGCTTCTAAAAAAAATACTTGGTGTTTTTATCAGTTATGCTGGTAGAGCTTTCCGCTATCAATTGAAATTTCATTTTTTTTATAATTTTGACAATTACTCAGTATTTATGTATTGAAAATATTGTCTTATTAAATAATAGGCTCATCAACCATTTTTAAAATTATTTTTTTATAAATCTGCATAAAGAAATATGTTGATAATTGCAAATCCGGTTTGAAAATTCTTAGTATTAAGGGAGAAAATAATTATTTAATGTACAGCGCTGCAATGTGACGTCATCGGTACTAAATAGTGGTACTCAACCAATAGGTTTTCATGTGATTTGCATTTCCTTCATTTTATGTTTGATAAAGAATTAAACATGGTTTAAATGTTATCTTTGTTCAATAATTTACTCTAAAAAGATTAATAAATATATTTTTATGGAAAGTAGGTAAATATTGTTGTATATTTTGACAACTTTTTTCATTTTGACATTTCTGTGGCGCTAATGGGCTGGAGTCATGTGTTTGAACTACGACAAACTTTAAAACTTACAATATTAAAGCAATATTACAATATTTACATAAAATATTTATATACTCATAGCATAAAATAAATCTTTATAGAAATTAATTTTCGTTTTTATTACAGAACACCAACACTAGAAAGTTTTCATATAAATTTGTATCCATTATGTTGCCTGCCTGAGTCCATGGCGAGCAGCGGGCTTTCATTTTTTAGCCAATCAGAAGCTTCATTTTAAAACTAGTACTGATGACGCGATGAATTTTATAAACTTTAATATCTCGGAACTGAAGAAATTCTTAATAATTTTTTTATTGTTAATCATACTTGCTAAATATATAAACCAAGGTATTAAAATTTTAAATACATCCCTGTCTAGTTATTTCCATGTCGTACAGTAATCCATATATATTAAGGCCGGGGGATAGCGAAATACTATATTTATAGTCACATTTAATACCCTGTATTTTAAGAACTAAACATAGTAACATGCTGTTATTAATTCTTGAGAAAGATACCATATAGGACTATGTATTGCATAAATTTTAAAGTTAAATTTTTTTAAATAAGCGGTTAAAAAAATAATTGAATGTGAACATTTTTTTCATTTTTGATTGCCGGCATTTTAAGAACCATTCATTTGTACATAAATATTTTTTATATTTCTTTGATGAATAAAATAGCTAAAGGTGTCACGAAGTGCCTGGTATATTTTATTTTACAAAATTTTAAACATTTATCGAATAAAATAATTAAACATCTGAAAGTGAATATTTCAGTAACTTTTATTATTTATTTTGTCTCCTTATACACATAAATATTGAGAAAAAAAATATACCAGGCACTAGATAATGTTGTCAGCAATGTACTATATTTTTTTCAAAGTTATTGTTTATTTAATAAGGGAATGGTTATCAATTTGCTATTTTCCCTATACCTTCACATGTAAATTTTAGTTCCACTTTTTTTCACTGCATTGTCGCATAATGCTCGAGCTGTCACTTTCACTTAGGGCGGTCCTAGCTACCCTAACACTATTAGCGTTTTCGATTGGGATGCACTGACTGCACTCAGTGCGCACTGCGGGCAACTGGCGTATTCGATTGGGATTTCCAGTGCAAGGGTGCAACCTTTTCCGTATTCGATTGGGCCAGGCATATTGCCCCCAGTGCGCACTCAGTGCAATAAATACTGCACCGTCTCTAGCCGTAGTGCAGTTATTTTCGAACACTGAAAGGCGCGATGAATTTGAATCTGGAAGATATCGTTACTCAGCAAACATTACTCGAATCTTCATCTTCAAGTAGTGATGAAGAAAATATTGAAAATGTGGTGAAGCAATATCGGAAAAGGCCGAAAGTGAAAGATTTTATCACTGAAGTAATAAACGAATATAACAATGATGATATGAGTAATAAATGTTAATATGTACAGTAAAATAGACTTATTATTTAAAATGAAATGATTATTTTTCATTCTTGTAAGCTTAACTTTAATGCAAATTTTTGTTTTTAGTTTAAAACAAATTTCCGGTAGTCGAGGCAGACTTGCAATCAATTAATAACAATGTATGATAATATACACACATTTTTCAATGTCATGTTTCTTTTGCTTTTTATATCACAGCTTGATCCCGCCATTTCTAGTGCACTCAGTGTTTGGTGTATTCGATTTGGGTAGTTTTACCTGCTCGACACTCGAGCAACACGAGTGCGACACCAGTGCCGAGCATGACGTCATACAAAAATTTCCGAGCGCACTCAGTGCATCCCAATCGAAAACGCTATAAGTTCTAAGAATATAGGGTAAGTTAGCAGGTTCGTTTAGATTTTCATTCCATTATAATGATTGCGATATACACGATATTCTACTAGGATGCAGTAGAGCTGGTTGTGCTAAAAATTATTGCGGATTTTGAGTACTTTATGCATTTATTGTTTATCACAAAAAATGATTATGAAGTGACCTAAATACTTCATCATAATCTATACTGTCACTTTTAAAATTTAATAACAAAATTTCTTGTCAACAATTAATTTTTATATAAAATAACAATAGCGATCGAGTATATCGTATGTGAATGAAATATCACTATTCGTGCGAAATATCATTCTACTGGCACTTTTGAGCTCGTGGGTTAATCTTCTCACTCATGAATGTAACATGCTGACCATATTACTTGAATACCAATGTGGGACAAAACATTTTAAGGCCCAAAAAACATAAATTATTATGAAGAGAGGAATAAACGACTGATGTTGGTGATGGAATAAATAAATAAACAGGAATGCAGTCGGAAAAATTTATTTGGCTAGTCTAGGCCAACGTTTCGCTGCCTATTGCAGCTTCTTCAGGGCACATTACATATACTTTTAGTCTTAGTCTAGACTAGCCAAATAAATTTTTCCGACTGCATTACTGTTTATTTATTTATTCCATAATTTATTATCTTTCAGTGATTCGTATATGAGAATAAAAATTGATTTATAAAAGTTTTAATAGATTTTAAATTAAGTAAATAAAAGATAAAAACATTTAAACACATGAAACGTGCTGCTGGTAAATAAATTTTAAAAAGTTAAAAAATATATTCAACAGTAAAAAATAAAATAGTGTGGCATTTATATTAATACAAGGTATACCACTTATAAACTATAAGAATATTTATAAAAAAACTCTTATTTGATTGACGTTAGTTCCACAACATTTTTCGGGACATGTACATATATGGAACCAGTGCATTGAAATCCGGGATTTTCTATCGCAATCAGGGTCGTCTGGTCACCCTATTCATATGTATAATGTTTATTTCATTCACTTACAATATAATATAATATTGTTTCACACAAATAATATTATATTATTCATAGTAATGAGTGGTGCCATTACTCATGAGAATGATATTTGCCAACAAGAGCAAAAGCAAGTGATGTAAATCGTTCGAATGAATAATATTTATCCACAACTATAACATGAAAAATGTATGTTTATTAGAATCAAATATGGCATCACACTTTGACAGTGATTTTATTATTATAACGATCAATGAATTTTAATTAATTAAAAATATTTCCCATCACCTTGGTAATTATGCATATTTACGAATGATTATAAGGCATAGGTAATTTCTCTTAAGTATATTATGGTATTTTTATTTTTGTGGTTATCGGCGCTGGGATTTGAACGTCAGACCTGACTTCGCTCAGTTTGAGTCGGAGCTCGCTAACTAATAGGATTGTTCGAGAAAAACATTTTTAAAGAAATTTCCATAAATTTTAAGGTTAAATAGGATAAAATAAAAACAGATTAAAAAAAAGAGCCAGAACTGAACCGAAACTATACAAGATCAGCAAATAAAAGATTAAAATTTGGATAATTCTGAGTTTGTAAATTAAAAAAAAAAAAACTAATATTTTTATAATTTTATTTTATTTATTTATTTATTTATTTAATGTACAAGGGAAGCTCACAGTTACCCAATTAAGAGCTTTCACGATTTGATAAATAAATACAATTAAATACAATATGGTATCTATAACATTTACAAGATATATATTTATTTATATTTAAATAATATTTAAATTTAGATAAAGATAAATTAAAGAGATCAATATTCTGATATGATTCATTATAATTTGACATAATTCTAACCAGTGGAGAAATATGGTAGCTGTTTGATTGATAATATGGTACATGAAATATATTTAATTTCCTGGTCTGTTTTTGTGGAACATTAAGTGTAATATTTACTATTAGTAGTTGATCATCATCATCAGTGGCACAACATTCCTATGTGGAACAAGGCCTCAAGTACCTGAAGTACTTGTTTCGTGACATGTTTTACTTGCATTTTAGTGATGCAGGTTGTCAGCCTACAGTCTCTGCAAGGCCAGCACACACCGAGCCGTTGTGCGGCAACCCATCCAAATGGACAGGGCGGGCTATGTTGCTTATCTACACGATCAGACAAGACACGCCACGACCACACAACCGTACTGGCTGACATTAGTAGTTGATTGTCAATGATATTATTTATGATTTTGTATAATAGAATCATGTCATTAAATGCTCTCCTTGGTTCCAGTGTTTGGAGTTTAAATGTTTGTAACATTTCGTGATAGTTTGTGTAGTTAAGATTGAATTTATGACAATCCATTTGTACCATTTTCTTTTGAATCGAATCAATTCTGTTTATGTGCTTCATATAAAAAGGGTTCCATACTGGTGTTACATACTCTAACTGAGGACGTACAAGTGATTTGTATAGAAGAAGTAAAGCCGAATAATTGGTAAACACTCTGGTAGTACGTTATATAAATCCTAAAAGTTTGTAGGCTTTATTTGCTATGGTGTCGATATGATTGAACCAATTCATTTTGCAATTGAATATAAGATACCAAGGTCTCGAGTACTGCATTTTCTGTCAAGTGAAACATGATTTACCGAGTAATTAAAGTAAATAGGATTTATATTTCTCGTAAAGCTCACAATTAAACGTTTACTCAAGTTTAACGAAATATGATTATTTTTACAATATTCATAAAGTAGAGATAGGTCTTGCCACAGTAAATCGTCATCATTTTGGATCTCTATAACTCTATGAAATTTAATGTCGTCAGCATATAACAGAAAGTTACTGTTACGGAATGTTACATATTTTGTGTAGGAAATACTTATTATATAAATATTAAAAAAATTATTTGTATTAATTAAAGGTGTTGCAGAATATTGCTTATACGAGTTAGTAAAAAAATTGGTTTCAACGCGTAAAATTCTACACTAGGTTATTAAGAAAGTTATATGTAAGACAAAGAATATCTTTGGTATGAAATAAACTAATATGAATTTTAAATCTAATCCAAAAGAAAGAAATAGAAAATGTGCTTATTAATAAATTTGCAAAATACAGACATTTTGTTTAATAAAAATGTTGACAAAATATAATTATGAAGGTACCTATTATTTTTCTAATTTGTTTTTATTATAATGATAAATTTATAATTTTAGTATTTTTACATTCTAAAAATTATTTTATCATTCAAAAAAAAATAAATTTTGAGCGCAAATCAGCCAACAAATTTAAAGGTCCACAAATATTCTGTGTCTGAAGTAAAAGCTTCCGGTGTCTGATACAAAGGTAATAAAAACAACGAAAGTTGAAACTCTTTAGCTCAGCAGAAGACCAAAAACAGTTTGCTTATAGAGAGCGAATTGATAATTAAACAACAGGGGCTGTTCATTTTACTGAGAAATGAACGAAGGGAATAGGAAAAGTAACCAGTTTTGATTGGTTCATAATGTCATAAATCATATGAAGTTGCGCCCCTTTTTATGTTGCTCGCAGTGCCATCTCTTGAGCCAGAAACAAAATAGTCTGCCTATCCCCCAGCCTTAAGTTAGGCATGCTAATATTACTTTGGTATTTCCAAATCCAGTGCTTAGCGGGGTACCTGGAGCAAAACTTTGAATAGATACCACAACAATAAAACAATTTAAACGTCAACTTGAGATCTCTTGTCGTACTATACACATCTCGTATATAGACTCATAAAGAAAGACACGAAAATTGATATACACATTACATTTTTCTAAGAAATTATAATCAGTAATGATTTTTAAATTATCAGATTTTCAGTGAAGATGAGAAAAATTGAGTAGACATATAAAAGTTTTTTCACGATCACTCAAAATTCCCAGTTTTCCCGATTCCCAATTCCCTATAATTTTGCTTGAGTTTAGCAATAACAAATGATTGTATGTTGAAAATATAAAAACCTTTGTGCTAATCCTCACTTCGTTAATCACATCTTGCAAAATCAGAGTGAAGCGACTTAACGACCGTCCAAAGCGAGCTTTTCTCAGTCTGAAAGCTCCCCTAGTATCCCTTCCACAAGCTCGCAAGCGTCGTTAACGGTATGAACACCGAAGTTCGAGTGTTCATTAAGAGGCAATAACGCTGACAAAATCATCCGTGGTGTGAAAGCTTTAAAAGCTCTGCTTTTAGTGTTCAAAAGCTTGTTTAGAATTTCACCTGTTTTTCAATACATAATCATATTAAATACTAATTATGTCGGGGGTTATCATTTATCAAATACGCAAATATTTGAGAGGTTGCGAATTATATTCGTAATGAGATTACTTAACGTTTCTGCTTTTACTATCAATGTTTCCCTAATGGTATATTAGATAACAAGGAACTAAAGCGAGAATTTTTATTTTTATACCGAATTTAATGTACATCGCTGTCTCAGCTTTTAGTATAAGTACAAGTAGAATGATTATCATTAAAGTACACAAATTAAACATTTGATTTATAACAGATGTTTAATTTGTACTATATTATTTTGACAATTCCAGAATTTATTATTAAACAATAATTTTTTGAGAAAAAATCATATTAGGTTTATAGCTTGAGAACCATTGGTAGAAAAAAACATATTTTATGTTCATTGAAATAGTTTAAAATAGAAATTGTTTGCTAATTTAACCGACATAACTCTTATAATTCTCGAGATAGCAATAGTGTACGACTTAAAATAAACACCCGTATACAAATAATTTAAGAATTCACAGATTCCCAATCAAAACATAGGACTTTAACATGGGATTTCAAAATATTGCGGATACTCTCTCATGATATCTTAAGGTGGCTTTACACGATCAAAGAATTTAAACTATTTTATGTCATATTTTTACATCATATTCTTTGATCAAATGGCTCCGCTTTACACGTTCAAAATTTTTGAACTATTTTCCCTTATAAAGTAGGGGTATCAATAAAGAAAAGAAAAATATAGGTTGATTACAATGATATATGATTTCACATTTGTTTATTTTTCACTTTTAACATTTGATAACGACATAATCCCTAGAATTAACTAAAATTTGAAGTAAATGACCTTGAAATTTAGGACATGCTCTAAGTGAGAATTTCTATGTCATAGCATATGAACTATGAACAGTCACATTTCTTTGAACGTGTAAAGTGTCAGAATCACATTGAACAATACGAAGTTGTAGAAATTGATGTAAACTTATGATCGTCTAAAACGCCCATTAGATGAGGTATAACATAGAGATATGGCATTGCCCAAATATATTGTCGAAAGGTTTAAAATCGCTTGCAGCCCCCTGTTTAAGAACAGTGGACCAGTGGAGTAGTTATATGGAAAACTCAACCAAACAAATAATGAGGATACTTACGAGACGGAGCCGCCACCGTTGTCACGTTGTCACGCTCACGCACCAGTTCATTCACTCGATTTTCAATAGTACAGTTTCTATTAATTATTATTAAATCTTTGTTTTCTTGAAAATCAATAAAACATTCATGATTTTTCACTAAAAGAGCTGGTAAATCATCTGTAATATTATTACGAGCATTATAAATATTTATTTGATATTTTATAAAACATTTATTATTTTCAACCATATTGAATAACAATATTTTAAGAAATGATACTATACGGGAATTTATAACACACAAAGCTTCTCCCACTAACGTGCGCTAAATATGGACAGATCAATGCTACTGGTAATCCATTTTTACACAGCTTTATCTCGGCACACTATTGGAGGCGAGAGTGGAGGCCTACCGTAGCGTTATCAAGACGTCATGCGGCTGCCTTTTATCCATCAACATATTGTTTATTTTATTAACGTTGTTCAAGAATGATGAAAAATTTATAAAAAAACAAGTAGATTAGTTCTTATATATTTATATATATTTTTGGAGCTATAAGTTTTAATTATTTCTTATTATTGTAACAATGGGAACACGAGAATTTGAACTATTGAATTTTGGGGTTTAATTTAATAAAAAGTTGTTTATTAATTTGGAATTGAAATGTAGAAATTGATAGAATTTAAATTGCTGCCAACAGATTATTTTTAATTAGAATAATCAAACTAATTTTAAGAAAAGAATTAAATAATTGGGATAAGCAAAACGATAATAAGGAAGCTTAACAATAAAATATAATTAAATGAACTAGAATTTACAAATATAATACAAGTTAAAAGTTAAAAACTACTAATAAATAATTACATGTTACATGTGAGAACACAACTTAAGAGTTACTTACAAATAAATATTTACAAAGCGAGTCATGCTTGACTCTTATTTATTCGCCGACTATCTGTCTGTGACTCCCCAACTTCCTAATTTCCAAAAGTCTACCTCCGACGGCCCACCCCTTCTTGTTACAAAATTTCTCCCTGTTTTTGATTCTCGCAATTTAACTTGTCATCTTCTCCAGGGGCGTGTAAATATGTTACAGTTCGACGACTCTAACCGGGCACATTCTCAACACCCTGAGATGCACAAAAAATTAGAAAGTTCGCATCTTCCGAGTATCAGAAAAGGGTTCTGTTCAGAGATGATGGTTTATGGTCGTCCGAAGCAAATCTTTGAAAGCAATATAACAATAAACTTAAAAGCCAAACGAAATTTCGGATCTCTTTACAAATCTTTGAACTATTTATTACCAAATTTTGAAACTAGTCAACAGCAACATAAATAATAAAACGAGTATTTGTTTAATTAATTTATAATTTTAGCTTATATTTTATTTTAATGTTCATCTAGTAAAAGTCTCAAACACTGAAAGATAATTAATAAAAACAAACATTTTCTTTTAATTTATTTTGTAATATTAACTTAGATAAAAAACATAAAATAACAATTATTTATTTAAATGTATTTGTTTTTCTTTTATTACTTATTTTCTCTTTAGAAGTGCATCGCTTTCACTTATTTTCTAATATTAAATTGTTTTTAAGTTTTTTGTAATTTGACAGCAATATATTACATTTAATACTAACTATTTTACAGAAAATATCGGAATAATTAGTATTACTAATACAAGTTTCAAACATGATTCTACTTATTACAGGGTTATGCACGATTCTTTCACAAATTAAGTTTTTTAAAGTAGTATGATGATTTTGAGAATTTTTTATGAATGTTTTGTTCTAAACATGGGGATATTAGTCACTAATAATTAGTGTTTGTATAGTTTTAAGGGATTCTTTCCCAATTTCAATAATTACGTTTGATGATACCGATAATCCGCCTCATGAAGGAAGCATATATATATATATATATATATATATATATATATATATATATATATATATATATTTGTTTAAGCCTACTTGATTGCAGTTTTGCACACCTGATAAAATTTGTTTTAAACGATATTTCTCTGGTGGTAATGATTGGATTTGAAAAATAAAAAAATTGTTGAAAAGAGAATTGAAAGGCCTTTTGAACTGGGTCATGTTTGACACCCTTTTCCATTTAAAATTTTTAAGGTGCAGTCCACCCCCATTTTAGGGTTGAAGTTATGCCATTGGTTCTAATCCATTCAGGTGTCTCCCTTTATATCAAAATTGACGTGTTCGAGCGTTTTTTGCAAAATTGATGTTAAGTGGCCAAAAATTGCGCTGATAATTTTCATTGGGCCATCCTGTATACCTACGCTACGCGGCGCTTCAAAGACTTATCAGGGGTGGGATTCCATAACTCGGTTGCGATCATGTGGACTTGTTATGATATCAATTGCAAATATCAACTATAAAGTATACTTGCTATTCTATAACAGTAATGGTTATTTATGGTTGATATATACCTATCCATATAAAAACACTTACAAGTCTACACTCATGTAAAAATGTCTCAAATTCATTGAAAATTTGAATTTTATGTCATGGTGACATTTGACATTTGTAATTGGTATAATAACAAGTACAATCAGTACAATTGGTCACATGTCGCTGTTTTTCCCTGAACTAGACTGGACTGTCTACTCTACTCTCGACTGCACCACAGAATAATTATATACAGAAGCGACAGTAAAGGTGCATTCACATTAGTGTTTAGTTTTAAGATTTACAATTATGTTTTAAGTTTAGAAATAGCTTGACAGCATATCACTCACATAATAAGATATTTATTAGGTTTAGTAAGTGGTGCCAACTATCCGCAATTTTGCAAAAATTAAATAAGTCGATAATATAGATTATTTGGACAACAGTGTCAAAATAAGTTGTTTACATCAACGACAAAATATAACTAGACAAAACTTCACTTGGTTTGTTATGAATTCGGTAAGCCAGACAGAGTAACCTAGAGATAGATATAAAATGAAAGTATTGTTCGAGCATTGCTCACTAGAGGCGCCCTTGCTTTTATGATTATCATTAGAATTGGAAGTTTTAAATTTATGTGTTTCAAATATAATCAAATTTAACACGTCATTAACAAAACAAAAACCTAAATAATGATAAATAACAAAAAATAATGTCACCTACAGTGATGCCTCTAGCGAGCAATGCTCGAACAATACTTTAATTTTATATCTATCTCTAGGTTTCTCTTTCTGGCATCTGGCTTACCGAAAACAAAACATTAAATACGGAAGGATAGGGAATGTTTTGTCTAGTTATATTTAGTAGTTGGTTTACATTGTTTAGAGTGTGAGTAAACGAATATGAACAGTGAAAAATAATCTAACATTCAGTGTCCTGTAATCTGTAATCTCATGTCTTGAACTAAATTGTACCAGTCTCTTTGGGAATAACGTCTTTGTAATATTGGACAAACCCATCATCGTCTTTTAGTTTGTTTTATTCGTTTATTATGAAGATATAAAGTTAAAATAGTTGCCAAAATTAATTTTTCTTTGCGATTCATTTCAAATTTGTGGTTATATTTGAAGTGACAGCTTACAAAGAGAGAAAACTATATGACGCATACTACCTGCTTTGCTATTGGTCCATTCCTAAACATAAACGTAAACCTATATATAAAGTTTGGAGTTTGCATACTTTACGTTTAACGCATGCACTACGATACGCAGTGTGAATGTTTTCATTTTGATACATGGCGTCAAACTTTCCTAATCTTAAACACAATTGTAAACCTTAAAACTAAACACTTTTGTGAATGCACCTTAAGATAGGGAATCAAAAATTAGAGGGCTCATCGTTTAAAATCGGAAAGTATCGTCACATCTTCGTGGCTCGAGTTTCTCGGTTTATCATTCATAAAGCGCCTACAAAATTTTCAATAAGAGGACAATAATAAAAGTATAAAAATGCAGAAATAATTATGAAAAAGAAATTATTATATTTCACATACTCCAAAGTGGAAGAAAGCTGTATTAGCTTTCCACACTTTGCCGACGTCCATGTAGGTATATGATGATACTGGCTGATTCAAAGTTGTTAAATAATTGTTTAAAAATACACAAATGTGAAGCTTGTGAGATGTTTTATCAACAAATTTTCGAATTAGACAACAACATATTTATACATTATAAAATCATAATTTGGAGAATTCTGAGTTTGTAATTGTAAAACAACACACGAATATTTTTATAATTACATATTTTGTTTAGAAAATACTTTTTATATAAATATTGAAAAATTAATTTGCATTAATTAAAGGTGTAGGATATTGCTTATATCAGTTAGTAAAAAATAGGTTTCAACTCGTAAAATTATCCACTAGATTATTAAGAAAATTATATGTACTATGAATTTTAAATCTATTCAAAAAGAAAGAAATAGAAAATTGTACTTAGGGGCCGTTCAAATATTACGTAAGCAGATTTATTACAATTATTTACCCCCCCATCCCCCTTATCAGCAAAAGTAAGCAAAGCTCTTACCCCCTCCCCCCATGCTTACGTAAACATTTTTCAATTAATTTTTATTTTCAGGGCATGTAACCGAAAAAAATACTGGTTAACGGTTAACCCTTATAGAGAACGTTATAATAATAACGGTTTTTGAAAATTAGAAACTGGTTTAAACCGGTTAATATATCGGTTAAAAAAATAATTAAATTAATTAAAAGAAATTAATTATAAAAATTTGATTAAAAAAAATTACAGAATAATTAATTTAAAAAAATAATAAAAAAATACCATCTGAAAAAATATAACAATTAAAAAAAAGCAAATTAATTAATGAATATTCACAAAAATTCCCGTAATATCTTCAGAAAAACGCAAGTCACTTTTCAATTTTAAACTTGTCTGTGTTGACAAAGGCCGTATATATTTGGGACTTTTTAAGTAACCTTAACGGCCAAAGAAACTACCTACATTTATATGACTCTCCAATAAAATGTTAATTGTAAAACCTGTCATGACTCATGTTCAAACACAAATAGAAAACACAGATATAAAAAAAAATATTAAAATTTTTTGTCGCTAAATGATATTAAAATAAAGGTTAAAGTTCACTAAAACCGGTTTATTTTTTTTTGGTTAACGGTTACCGGTATTTTCGGCCTGAAAAATATGGGTTAAAATTACGGTTAAAGTTCGCAATTTTCGTTGAAAATATCGGTTACCGGTTTTTATTAACCGGTTACATGCTCTGATTTTAAGACTCTTTAATAGTTTTTGAGTTACAAGCTTATAAAACTTAATTTTATTAATTTTGCATGTTGTTTTATTTTGGTAAACCTGGTCCGTACAAGTTAAAGTAAAAATATAAAAAATGTGTCTTATAAAAAAAACTTAGAGAAATCCATTAAAAAAATTCAAAAAAGCTTTTAGTTTAGTACTTAGTCAAATGTAGACGATGTCTCTGTTTCAAACTTGGAAAAGTAATAAACGAGCTTTTTCCAAAGCTTCTACTTTTAAGCTCACATAATTCTGTATAATGTTCATACCCGCATTATTGGGATAACAGTCTTCACAAATAAACCCTCCTTTTTTAAGGGGAGTGCAAGTTGAACCACTCTTACAAATATCTCTTTTACATGCGTCTTTAATTAAAGTTATTTCACAATTTGAACCGGTAAAACCAGCAGTACAAACACAGGAATAACCACCTTCTTTCCGAAAACAAGTTAAACCTTGTTGAACTATCTAGAACATTGTTAAACCCTGTAGAACTGTCTCATCTTACTCCCAATTATCTTGGAACAGTGTTGAACCTAGTACATTTATGTTACACCCTAAACAAGTGTCTTAACTTTGTCCCAAACAATTTGGAACAAAGTGAAACATAGTGCAAGTCTCTCTACTTATTTCAGAACACTTGGAACATCTTTCTGCCTTCTAAAACTTTCTTTTTAAGTCTTTCTAGTAATTTCCAATAATAGACATACATGAAAAGTTACAATTTATTGTTTTTCACTCTAAAATTTTTCATATACAGCCAAAAAAATTTAAAAATACCCATTTTTGGGTCCAAAATTTTGATTTTTGGAATTAGTCTAACTTGATAGTCGTCGATGCGCTGATTTCAAATTTTCAAACCGAATTCAATTATCTCTTTCCATTCCTGAGATATTTGCTCTCAAAGTTGCACCTCAAAAAAGGGTGTTTTTTGACCATATCTCTAAAATGGCTAGAGATACATTCTCAACGATTATACCAGTCGATTCTACGCGGAAAGTTACATAAAGAAATGTTTTCTCCGCATATACGTTCTTTGGAACGATTTGGTGAAAAATGAGTAAAACGAAAAAACCGGAATTTCAGTTTTTCGCTCGGAAACTTTTTGTCTCCAAAATTTTTTATATTCTGTACTTAAGTAAAGAAGAATGTGCTGATTCCAAATTTTCAAACCGATTTCAATTATCTCTTACCGTTCTCGAGATATTTGCGTTCAAAGTTGGACCTGAAAAATTCAGTTTTTCAGGAATAGTCCTGAAATGGGTTTAGATACGACCTCGGCGACCTCACCAATCGATTCTACGGATAAAATTACATTTTTGTACCAATTTTCAGATGTATATTCTAATGGATACAATTTTTACAGCGAAAAAACGAAAATGGCCAAAAATCGGAAAAAATCGTAAGGGGTTCATCAGGCGATTTTTCAATTTTTGCGATTTTCGTTTTTTCGCTCTAAAAATTGTATCCGCCTGAATAAATATCTGAAAATTGGTATACTTATGTAATTTTGCCCGCAGAATCGATTGGTGATGTCGCAGAGGTCGTATCTCGACCCATTTCAGGACTATTCCTGAAAAACAATTTTTTTCAGGTCTGACTTTGAACGCAAATATCTCCAGAACGGTAAGAGATAATTGAAATCGGTTTGAAAATTTGGAATCAGCACATTCTTCTTTACTTAAGTACAGAATATAAAAAATTTTGGAGACAAAAAGTTTCCGAGTGAAAAACTGAAATTCCGGTTTTTTTCGTTTTTCTCATTTTTCACAAAATCGTTCCAAAGAACGTACATGCGGAGAAAACATTTCTTTATGTAACTTTGCCTGTAGAATCCACTGGTATAGTCGTTGAGATTGTGTCTCTACCCGTTTTAGAGATATATCCAAAAAACCCACTTTTTTGAGGTGCAACTTTGAGGTCAAATATCTCAGGAACGGAAAGAGATAATTGAATTCGGTTTGAAAATTTGAAATCAGCGCATCGGCGACTATCAATTTGGAATTATTTAAAAAATAAAAATTTTGGACCTAAAAATGAGTCTTTTTGGATTTTTTTGGCTGCATATGAAAAATTTTAGAGTGAAAAACTATAAATTGTAAGTTTTAATGTATAACTATTATTGGAAATTACTAGGAAGACTTAAAAAGACAGTTGTAGAAGGCAGAAAGATGTTCCAAGTGTTCTAGAGTAAGTAGAAACAGTTGCACTATGTTTCACTTTGTTCCAAATTGTTTGGGACAAAGTTAGAAACTTGTTTAGGGTGTAACATAGATGTATCAGGTTCAACACTGTTCCAAGATAATTGGGATTCAGATGAGATAGTTGTACAGGGTTTAACAATGTTCTAGATAGTTCTACAAGGTTACACATTATCCCGAATTGTATGAGATTAATTTCAGGCAGTTTTGGAAGGTTTAACATTGTTCCAAATTGTTTGGGACAAAGTTACGACAATTGTTTACGGTTTAACATTGTTATATAAGGGTCAACACTGTTCCAATTTGTTTGAGATTAATTTCAGAATTCCAAATTGTTTGGGACAAAGTTAATATAATTATTTAGGGTATCACATTGTTATATAAGGTTCAACACTGTTCCAAGTTAATTGGGATTAAGTTAAGAAAGTTATACTAATTTAACAATGTTCTACATAGTTCTATAAGGTTTAACACTGTTTCACATTGTTTGGGATTAATTTCAGAATGTTGTGGAAGGTTTAACATTGTTTCAAACTGTTTGGGACAAAGTTAATATAATTATTTAGGGTTTAACATCGTTATATAACGGTCAACACTGTTCTAAGTCAATTGGGATTAACTTCAGACAGTTGTGTAAGGTTTCACATTGTCCCAAATTGTTTTGGAATAAATTAAATCAGTTTCATTGGGTTTAACATTGTGGAATATCAATATAGACTTTTAAAAAATCAAAATTTTTGACTCAAATTGAGGTAATTTAACATTTCAACCCTAAAATGGGGGTTGCACCTAATTTTAAATGGAAAAGGGTGTCAAAAAAATCTAAGAAAAATATAACAATTAAAAAAAAGCAATTAATGAACATTCACAAAAATTCCCGTAATATCTTCAGAAAAACGCAGGTCACTTTTTAATTTTAAACTTGCCTGTGTTGACAAAGGCTGTATTTATTTGGGACTTTTTAAGTAACCTTAACGGCCAAAGAGACTACCTACATTTATGACTCTCAAATAAAATGTAAATTGTAAAAACTGTCATGACTCATGTTCAAATACAAATAGAAAACACAGATATAAAAAAATATTATTTTTTTTCTCGCTAAATGATATTAAATAAAGGTTAATGTTCGCTAAAACAGGTTTATTTTTTTTTTTGGTTAACGGTTACCGGTATTTTCGGCCTGAAAAATATCGGTTAAAATTACGGTTAAAGTTCGCAATTTTCGTTGAAAATATCGGTTACCGGTTTTTATTAACCGGTTTTTTTAACCGGTTACATGCCCTGTTTTTTTTAATATTATAATTAAAATGTTATAATTATAATTTTAAAAATAAGAAAATAGATTTAGAATGGAGATTAGATTTTACTGATACAGTATTCAAGATAGAGTAAGGGACAAAATATTATAATCTTACATGATTCATGATTTATATGGATTTGACGGATAATGTGAGCGCTGTCATCGATTTTTGCACGATTCGGAACTTAGCCAATGTGAGGGTTGCCATTCATCGGGTTAAAAAGTTAATAGCTACCGATGACGTAATCATCATCTAGACTCCCCTACCCCCCATGTCATCCAAAATAAGCAAAACAAAGACCCCCCCACCCCCCTATAGTGCTTACGTAATACTTGAACGACCCCTTATTGATGAACTTGTAAAATACAGACATTTTGTTTAATAAAAATATAATTATACTTACCTATTTATTTAATCTAATTTGCTTTTATTATATTGATAAATGTATAATTTTAGTATTTTTACATTCTAAAAATTGAAACAAAATTTTAAATTTCGAGCGTAAATCAGCCAATAAAAAGATCCACACAATGCTTCAAGGTCATAGAACTGACAACTGAATAGGGTAACATCAAAGGTACCCACACGGAGTATATAACTATTCTGTGACTGGGATTCAAACCCCAAATATCTCACTCAGTGAGTTCTAATACAAGCACACTAACCAATAACCATATGAGCCACCGCTGCTTGGTTCTCAACAAGTATGACTTGTGAAAATAACTGGAAAATTTGATTCCGCGACAATTTGTAATGATTGTATGTTTTGCCGGTGATGAATAGGTCGTGTATTTTAGGATCGCGGTGTTGTGGAAATTTTACAGGTAGTTTCCACAAGTTTACAGATGTAGAGCGTAGGAGTGTGCAAACAGCTTCATTTTAATTTAGTTCCAGCCTTGTTGCCCATAAAATTTCATTCTCTCAGCGCGCGTAAACCTTTGTGATCGATAAATTTTGTAGTTAAAGTTATTTATTCGCTCTCTATACGCCACATTTACTCCTATCCACTCTAATACCTTCTGCTGCTGCCTTGTTGTAATTTAATCAATTAGACTCAAGCTGCAACACTTCATTTCACAACGTAGCTATCACACGCGCTTTCGATATATACATATAGACTACCATTATCTATCATATAATGATGTTAATTTGAAAAATTTTAAAATAAGTATATACCGGTTGTCCCAGCTCGACCGACACATGGGAGTTTTACATGGGAAATCAGTTAATTATGAATAGTATCTCCTCAGTGCAAGATATTAACTTGAAATTTTGTATACTTTTTGGGGAATATTATTTCTATGGATTACAGTTATTTGAAATATGTAATTTCATCTGCAAGACGAGATTTATTTAATTGTAAAATCTAACATTTTCTTTCAAAATCAGTCACCCATGGAAATAAAAGAAAATATCTATGTGACAGTTCTGACAGTTAATGACATGCCATTGTAGATATTTATATTTTTGTAATATTGGTATATAATTAAACAAAAAGAAACTAAATTCAACTTAAATAATATTGAAATACAGGGAATAAGAATTAAAATCAGTGATACTTCACTAAACTGTCAGATAAATATTTTCTTTTATTTCCATGGCTGTCTGATTTTGAACGAAAATATTAGATTTTAAATTTAATAAATCTCGCCCTGCAGACGAAATTGCATATTTCAAATAAGTGTGATCCATAGAATTAATATTCTCCGATAAGTATACAAAATTTCAAGTTAATATCTTGCACTGGGGAGATACTATTCATAATTAACTGATTTCCCATATAAAACTCCCAGTTCGGTCCAGCTGGGACACCCGGTATATATATTATAAGCTATGTCACGTGACTCCAAATGTCAGACATATGGCTCGTTACGTCAGTTTTCAGGAAATTTAGTTTCAGATTAAAAACTCTGAAAATCTATGTTTCCATTGAAATTATTAACTAAAGAATTATTAACAATTTATTACTCCAGCACAAATTCTCCTAAATAGCTCATATTGACAATTATTACAGTTAGGTATATTTAGCAACTTGATTTATAAAAATTACCATTGTCAAAATTGATTTTCAGATTAAAACTGCTTCGAAAATCTATCTTTCAATCGAAATCGTTCGCTAAACGATATACATATGTATAACAATTTATTACTTCAGCACAGTCTCTCCTAATTACTTTATATCGACTATTATTAATGTTGGGTATATTTAGCAACTTGATTTATTAATATTTTTAAATAATAGGATAGCTTTTTTAAAACTGTGCCAATACGGCTGTGCCACCTTAACAGCACCATTCCGAGATTATATACTAGATATTTATTTTTATTCAACGCGATTATATATAAAAAATATTGCATTATTATTATAAACCGGTATAAAATATTTGATTCGCTTTTATAAAACCGGGCATATGTGTAATTATATATAGGTATTTGTTTACATAGTTGTAAAGCAATTTATTGAAAATGTTTTCAAAATAATTCTAATCTAAATGAGGTGGACGTGCTCATTGCTTTTAAAACATACAAGAATACAAGAATACTAAAAATAAAATTTTTAAATCGTACTGTATATATATATATATATATATATATATATATATATATATATATATATATATATATATACCTCAGTTTTCAGGAAATACAGTTTGTCAAAGCATCAGTGTTCTTTTATCTACGAAGTCATTGCGATCTTCCGATATTTTTGTAAATATTAGAATACTTCAAACAGTTTTCTTATGATAATAGTATATTGTGTTATTAAGAGTAAAAGTGATACTTTGTGTGGCGTGCAAGGAAGTTTGCACGACGAGCGAAGCGAGTCGGACAATGGGGTATTCCAAGTTTTTTTCATTTTTTAATATGTTATTCTATGCATAAATATATTAGACCCGTATTTTTTCTTTTCGCCGAAAGGTTTCAAACACGCCAGAAATAAATTTTTAAAGTTTCAATAAATTACACCCTAGAAAATCGGCCGTGCGTGTGACGTCACAGGCACTGAGAATCAGCTGAGAACATCATTCGTAGGTCTGAGTCAGAGGCGTGGCGCGTTCGAACAAGAGCCAATAGGCTGACGCGAGAGCCTTCTTCGTCACAACAAGGCTGATACTGAATTTTACGTACTCGATTCAAATGCATTACAATTTCATTTTGATATTATGGTATTAAAAATCAGAAAAATAATGATTATATTCACTTTAATATTACTTATATATGGTAAACAATGATATCCAATAAGAATTTCTTTAAAAGCCGTAGGCTTGGAATACCCCATTAGGTTATTTTTATTTTATTGTCTGTCGGTCTATCCGTCCGCCCGGTTGTATGTATGTGTGCATGTGTAGATTAACTTCGTCGGGACGGGTTGTGATAAAAATTCGTAATTAAAGTTCCAGCATCACTTATATGAACTTGAATTAAAAAAAAAATATTGAAATATAATTTAGTGACATTTTTATCGAATGACTTCTCCGGTTGTGCCTGTCGATTCTGTAGTGGCCACAACTGCCTTTTTTTAATTTTTTAACTTTGGCAACCTACAAAAACAGTTAAAAATAAACCTTAAACTAAAAAATATAGAAATCGAAGATCAAAAATACTACAAATAACGAATAATTTTATTTAAGTAGTAATTTCGAAGAAATCTACGACAAAATAAAAAATTGTATATTTTTACATATTTCGGTCCATGTTATGATTAAAAATAGATATTAATTGTGTGTTTTCTTTTCCAGACTGCCTGTAAAGTAGAAACCCATTCGTGTAGGCACGCAACGAAGAAGGCAAATTTAGAAAAGAATCAGAACCAAAAATGTATACCCTGTAAGTACCAAATCATTTTTACTCATATCTATTTATTTCTTTTCATGTGCCATAACAATAAGAAAAGTTTTGATTGTTTTGTTTATTCTTCTGTTTCAGATGACTACAATAGAGTAGTGTTAGATACAATTGAAGGTGAGCCAGATTCGGACTACGTCAACGCCTCTTACGTAGATGTAAGTAACTAACTTTTATACATTTTCTAACCTTCAAATCATAACTTTTCTTCATTTTCATATCTTTTAGAAAAAAAAACAGTTATTAGAATTGGAAGGTCATTCTAGGATATCAGTGCTTTTCTGGTCACTAGACCGACCTTTCAGTAATTTCTGAAAGATGAAATCTGAAACACCAATAACGAGCCATAATTTTGTTTCCCAATAACAATTCTTTTAATGAATAAAATTATTTTTAATTTTTTCTATATTGAATGAATAATTTTACAGTTTTGCTAGTCATATCAGATCAGATCAGTTGTATCACTTTCCTTTTTCAGTGCAAATAGAATGTGGTTAGGTCACTTCACGGTTATAATTTTATTATTATTATTATTTTGTATATATCCAATGGTAATTCAAAATATATGTAATATTGGTATCTACGTTATTAATTTGTAATTTTTTCCTTTTATTTTATACTTTTCAAAAACTCAGCAAAATAAAAAATAACCAGGTTTATCAGGCAAACTGAACTTATGTTTCTGATCTTCCACGGCAAGTGGATTACTTAAGATCAGAATAGAGATTCTCGAAATTATTCGTAAATATACGTATACGTACGTTAAGAACAGTTTAAATAAGTACACTTATATTTTATACATTACATTTGTATTTTCGAACATTCTTCTTTAATATAAACGTATACTTATATTTGCACCATTTGCAAATGAAAAAATCTGATGTGTCCAACACACTACCTCCCGCCACTGTAGTAATATATTCTATATGTTTTTCAGTTCATTCAATTTGTAGTTTTTTAATTAGTTTGTTATTGCAGTTCAGAATATTTTTAATTCATTTCATACCTAAAATTTCCTTCATAAAATTTGTATGACCAAAAAAAGAACAGGTATTTTTGACGTTACTATAGCCAGAACCGAACTTACCTTGATTCACGTATGCAAATATATTCCTTATATATTTCTTCTTTTTTTTTTAATTTTACAATAAAACTACTTCATATTTACTTATTTTATTTTTCTATCTTACATCAAATTTGACATCATGTGTCAAATTTTGTGAACATATGAATAACTCATCTTTTTTATAGAAGTTTCTTAGCCTAAACGATTTGTAAAATTATTATAATTTACATATCTTTTTTCTGTTTAGCTAGAAGTTAAAAAATCTTTATATTTATAATAACGAAATTTGCGAAAATATGGTATTTAGAGGTATTTTTTAGGAAAAACAATTTAAAGCTTTAAGTAAAGTACTACTTCCGGTTAACCAATTGTAGTCAAAATCTAATCAGTTCATCATATTAGAATGTAATTCTTAAATACCAAATATTATATTTTTTACAAGTATCGTATAAGTAGATATTTTCTTTTATTTTCATGGCTGTCTGATTTTGAACAAAAATGTTACATTTTATATTTAATAAATCTCGTACTGTAGACGTGCTATTGCATCAATTATCTTATCTGATGTAGAATTTAACAACTTTGTACTCCTGTAAGTAGTTTTGCTCGAAAACTATCAGGAGAGAGAATATCCGCAATATTTTGAAATCCCGTGTTAAAGTCCTATGTTCCGCATTTCGTTACACATATTGTATATAGTATTTTTTAAATAAGTCTTTATTCGCCTTAAACAAGAAAAATTTCTTTCGCGTCCTGCCTTCGAAACTGACTTAATAATAATTTTACATGATATACAATCAATTCATTTTCTTCTTAAAAATGACAGTTTAAGAACATAATATTTAGCAAAAAATAATCAAACAATGTTAGACAGAACAATATGTCAATGTTTTCTAACCATAGCACTCTTGTTTCAGCCAGATATAAATAAAATACATATAAATCTAACATGCATTTTTCTCAATTATTTTGTTATATTAGTTTATGATATGTTTATATCGTTGAATTCAGAAAAAATACTCTATCGAATAACCTAAAAATAAATTTATGTTCCCATTTAAAATAAGAAAGTTGTGTCCCGTATTTTGAGAACCACTGATCGAAAAATTTTTTTTTTTGTTCATTGTATTAGTGTTGTAAAATGGTGGTTCTTTGCTAATTTAACCAACCTCGTAACTCTTATAGTTCTCGAGATATCAATGGTGGCACGCTTAAATGGAACACCTGTATACTCGTACTTCAGAAAAAGCGACTTATAAGGTTTAAAAATTATTTATATTTACAAATTTAGTTTAAAATTCGTTGCCGTATTTTTAAAATGTTTTTAGTAAAAATTTTAGTTCGTTTTTTTTAAAAAAGATAGTTACTGCCTCTTGATATATCAGATCAGTCAGATTTCCCCTTTTAATTTAATTCAAAATTTTGCAGTTGGTAGTTGTGAGGGCACAGCTTTTTTCAAGGTGGGGCAATGATCACCCTGGCCCACCCCTTGCGACGGCCCTGCTATAGAAGACAAAAAAGCTTGTTAATCGACTTCATTGGAAAATGCAAATTGTTATTAAATGGAACATTTAGTGAAAATTTTATATTCAGATGCAAAAACTGTGGTTAGAATAATTCGAAATTTTGAATAGTTGCAACCGGGCAAAAAAGACGGGCAATGTAGACTGATAATTTTTGAAATTTTATAATAAAAGTACATTTAGGAAGGCGACCATGGAAGTGTTGCGCTTACTTAAATCACTAAAGGCCGATAATATAAACGAAGTTAACCTTTTGATCATAGTTTACAGAAGTTGACTGACTGTTTTGACCTAGCGTTGTGTAGTGGAAACATTAATTTCAAATAACAGAAGTTTAACTGATGGTTAATTTGTACGATCAATTTTACTCGTTCAAATTTAAGTTCATTTCTAAACTGACGTTTGCAAATGTCACAATTCAACTGTTTATTGATTATTATTATTTCATTGCGTTAAAGCATTTCACTTTACAGTACTATTAAAATGTTAAATTTTGATTTATTTGGAACTTTTTTTGTCATAAATTATCACTCTTTCGTAATACTATTTTAATAATTTATTTATTTTGTGACAATTCATAAGTATCTGTGGAGCTAATTATGTAGTAAACTTACAACTGAGCCGATTTGAACTTTTAGTTCAGTTCAGGGCATGTAACTGGTTAAAAAACCGGTTAATAAAAACCGGTAACCGATATTTTGAACGAAAATTGCGAACTTTAACCGTAATTTTAACCGATATTTTTAAGGCCGAAAATACCGGTAAATGTTAACAAAAATAAAACGATTTTAGCGAACATTTATTTTAATAACATTTAGCAAAAAAATATTATTTTTTTTATATATGTCTTATCTATTTGTATTTGAATATGAGTCGTGACAGTTTTTACAATTAACATTTTAATGGAGAGTCATAAAAGTAGGTAGTCTCTTTGTCAGTATTAGGCAAGTTCACAATTGAAAAGTGACCTGCGTTTTTCTGAAGATATTACGAGAATATTTGTGAATATTCGTTAATTAAATTGCATTCCATTATTTATTATATTTTTTTCAGATTGTATTTTTTTATTAATTTTTCTATTTATTTTTTAAATAAATTTTTATAATATTTTTTTAATTATTTTTTTCATTTTTTTTAACCGATATATTGAACCGGTTTAAACAGATTTCCAATTTTGAGAACCGGTTTCGAACTAAAACCTTTATTATTATAAAGTTCTTTATAAGGGTTAACCGTTAACCAGTATTTTTTTCGCTTATATGCCGTGGTTCAGTAAAACGTAATTTTGGGAAGTTTTATACTACGCATATAATTTTAACTTAAGTTCTAATAATGAACTAAGTTTAGTTGACTGCAGTTTAATGTAAGATTTGACTGCGCTTTAAACTATCGGGCATTATTCGCATGAAATACCCCGCGTAACTAAAGACACGTTCGAGAATACAGTACCTAATTTGAACTAGTACAAATAAGAACACTTAAAACTTACGAATGATTTCGAGAATAGAGACACAGTATACCACATAAATGATCAGAATTCAAAAGTGTAAAATTGATTTGATTCAAGTGGCAAATGAAATAGACCTAATAATGTTGTGTATTGGATTGATACTTAATTGCTTAATTTTATTATTAGCTAAATTTTAATTTTATTGTGTACTTAAAATAAATAGTTAATTTAATTTTGGAATATTTTTACGAAGTCTTATTGAATTAATCTCCGAATTTAATGAAAGATACCGCGGAAACAATTGAGATTATCCTGTTTTGTTTTGTGCTTTGAAATTTTAAACAGGATTAGAAAACAATTCTGTTTCAGGCATAATCTGTTAAGCCTACGATGAAATAAGAAACATTAAGAGTACTTTAATAAATTCCACTGAGAGATGTAGTTTGTAACTTGAATATTTATACTGTGGATCCTGGATTCAAACCTTGCATGGACATTGAAGATAAATATTTACAAATTGGTTTAAGTAGTTTGGAGCTCACTAGAAATTTAAATTAGTTGAAGTATAATAAAGTTCTTATGTGTTTAACATACGACTACGTTTCAATATATAATTTTCAGTGACCTAGAGTCAGGGTAAGCAAAGTAAGCTCTGCTTACCATGAGTTTTGACACAAAATATTTAAAGAACAAAGAAGAAATCTTTGTTATATAACCCAATAAATATAAAATTATTTTGTGCAGAAATTTATTTACCTTCTACTAGGTAATATAAGCCAATAAATATAAAATATTTTTGTAGAAATTTCTTTAACTTGTAATATACCTATATACATATATTAAAATGTAAGAATCAAATTGAAAGTAAATTTGATCATCGCATGAAAGCGAGCCAAGGGGGCAGACATAATTCTACTTCAACCAATGATGAAGAATAAGTCGTCTATTCTCAAGTCGTTAAAAGATGGAATACACGGCACGTAAATTAGAGAGAGAGCAGACAAATTTCTACAACTAATCGTATTAGCTATCAACCTGATATTATTTGAACTGGAATGAATAAAATAAGACAATATACCTATGAAAGTCGTATAGGCTGTACATATTGTATAATATAAACATATTGTACAACATAACCTTTCTTTATCTAGGTGAAGTGTACAAATAATTGAAATACGAATATTTATATAACTAAGTTTAATAACCGGAGTATGAATAATAAAATATAATAAAAATAAGTAACACTATGAATAAACAACTATAAACACTAATTTAAGATAATAATTATTAATAAATAATTAAACACAAATGCTTTATTCGACAGTATATATAGAATAGGAAAACAATGGAAATTTGAAAACAAGATCTTCTGGACATTTTGCATGCTAAATTTCAAATAAGTAGAAAATTGAAATTTAACGCCGTTTTAGACTATCCTATTATATGGGACAATAAAACAAGAAATAGTACAATATCTTGTACCAAAAATTGTTAGATTTTGATGAAGTTTTGTTGATACTAATTACTAATGCAATTTATTTTCCTGATTATGTCAATGTGACAAGCAAAATTAACGATAAATTCATTTACATTTAAAATTTACAATTTTTACAACTTTACCAGTAATAACATAAAGTTTTCTATAACCACACTACATACAATAAAAACAAATAAACATTAGAAACGCGTGAGATCATAAAATTCATATATGCGCATGCTCACTGCCAAATTAGCTGACAGATGGTATGAAAAACAGAACGTGTTCTTTTTTTCCAACACATTTACGATCGTATATAATATTTCAATCAATTTGCTGTTTGATACTAGCCAATTTAAATTGTACTAAAATGGCGCAAGATGTTGTACAATTTATAGGCTAGTCTAAAACTTTAAAAATAGAATGCAAAATTCTATTCTCATTGTGTATATCCTGCTTGTTATATTCATATGTTTCAACACATTATTTTGATAATAAATAAATAATATCTAATGAAAGGCTCATCTTTCTTTTGACTTGGAACCAAGTATTAAAAATTAATAGTTATTTATGGTACACGTGTGTTACATTACAGATAAGTCACGTGGGAAAAGTTTAGCACACAAGGCCGTTAGGCCGAGAGTGGTATTTTTTCAAGTGACTTAGGTAATTAACACACGTGTGCCATACAACATTTTATCCAACACATTTTAATCATTGATATAAAATACATATATGATTTTTGACAGATGGACTTTCGAAATGATATTTAGGAACAAAATAGTGTAGAGAAGGTTTTATAACGTAGTTACTATGATACGAACCAAAAAACAGTGAGCTAATATATTTAGCTCACTAGTGACTTATGACCTACTTTATTTATCTAAAAACAGCATACTTATATCGTCATAATTACACGGTGTTGGATAAAAGTAATTAAATAGCAAATCATTTTCAAATTTATTTCAATTAATCTAAAAAAAAAAAACAAATGAAATTAAAATAATTGTTGTTGTTTGTTTGTTCATTTAAAACATTTTTTACATTCTTAACGCGTGATATGTGACTTTTTTGTAATCAATTTTCTAGCGATTAATTTTCTTCTTATTTATTTTCATTGCGGTCAATTTTCTACGCAATTAATTAACTACCGATAAATTTTCTAGACGATCAATTTTCCAAGGATGAATCTCCCAGTGATCAATTTGTTAGCAATAAATTTTCATTGCATGGGCAGAGGGGATTGACTTGAAGTTGTGTTCGTTCTAGGAATATTGTGCCACGTGACCATGACGTAATTAAACGGACACTGGTAGTTGATTAGTTAGAGTGTTTCACACTAATTCAGTGTGAGATCTAAGGTTTAAATCTCAGCGTCGCCAACGACTTAAATCATATAATTGTACTAGATACGTTGATACGGAAGAACAAAATATGTTTCTCTGTTTCGGAATTAGAATATCATATTCCAGCACGCTTATTGATAGAAGGAGCTTCATTCTTAAACGATTTTTGGTTATATTTTGTTATTTGAGATTGGCATGACTGCATTAAATACGCAAAATATCTAGGCAACTGACAAAGTAATTCTAATTTACCTAGGCAACAGACGAAACAGAAATCACTGTCACCAGCCTAACTATTCTATCAAAAAAATCCCTTAATGGAAATTGTCAAATATTATTATAAAAAATAATGTAAATAAAAGCCGAAACAGAGAAAATAGTATAAAGCATTCGTTATAGAAGGCAATTCAAGCACTCTTTCGTTCGGGCACTCTCTGCTTCGCGCTCGTTCCCGAAATTCAAACTCGTGCTTGAAAAGGTTGCCTTCTACAACTTATGTTTTAATATACTATTCCCTGTTTGTTTTATTTATTATTATGTAATAGAATTATATATTTACACATATTATTTTATTTCGCGCATTGCTAATGTTAAGCAACAATTCCAAATATTTATTTGAAATAAGATTTCATTCGGGCGTTTTATTATAAATGTTGTAAACACTGCATGTCAACAATTTTTGTAAATATTATTTTCTTTATTTTTTTTAGAGCCTAAAATCTGTAAATCAATCTACATCCTTAACATGGGCGCCGTCTTTTCCAAATTTCATTGGGGGCAAAATTTCTTATAATTACCAACATCAAAACATACAAGAAAAAAGACATACTAGAGCAAACACTTTAGAATGCTTTAATTCTTGACCTAATGAAACAAGAACACAATCCAGAGCAGCCAAATCTGCTCCAGAATGTATTGTAGATTCATCAGACGTAGAATTCGAGCAAACACTTTTGAGTGCTCTAATTTCTGATCCACTGAAACCAAAGTACACTGAAACTAGAGCACAATCCAGAACTTCATATCTCCTGAATGCTTTAGTTTCAGTACACCAAGAATTAGAACAAACACTTCAGAATGCTCTAATTCTTGACCCACTAAAACCAGAGCAGCCAAATCTGCTCCAGAATGTACTCTGGTTTCAGTAAGACAAGAATTAGAGCACACGCTGAAGCATACTTCAATTCTCGGCCGGCTCAACTAGATCACCTTCAGGGCATGAGATACCCTGAAAGGCGGTCTAGCCAGACCACCAGGCGAGGCGGAGGCCCGAAGGCCCACTACCGCCCCGGCGCCCCGCAAAGCAAAACTGAGCGCTAGCGTCTCAGGATGCCTGGTATATCCTCACACGCGCATTATTACCGGTTATATGGATTCCTATTGGCTGATATTCAATATTCAAAAAAATAATTGTAGCTGTACTAGTAGGAATTTTAAAATGAAAATTTGTATATATAAGTTCATTGAGGCCAGAAATTTACTGGTGATATATTTGTGGGTGTATCTCACACCCATTTAAGGGTAGTAGTCAGTTACTTAAAAGTAGAAGGAGATACAATTTCTTTAAAATAATAACAATTAAGGACTTTATTACTGATGTAAAAAAATGCTGCGCTAAGGAAAAAGTGTCCTTTCGTATAAAAGACTCCGTTCCTCCTAGAAATGATGTGTAACAAAAGTCAACCAATTCATCTCGAATTGTAGGTATATTTATATCATGGACCTTGCATATACCTGTATATATAATTATATATTACAATTGTGATATTACTTTTGTGAAGTTTCAATATAGATTCATTAAATTCCCATCATTTGTTTAACGAAACGATTGACATTGTCATGCAAACAATATATTGTTGAATATGTTTAATTTGTCTATTGTCATTGTAACACAAATGCAAATAATTGAACTCATAACAAGAGAAAAGAATTGTTATTTTCGTTACATATTCATATGGATTATAACACAATTTCATATTACAAATGTGCTAAACATTATGAAGTCGAATGCAGAAATATTACATCAACTATATTTTTTCAATTTACCACAAATAACGAACCAATGCGTAATTTTTGAAAGTAGGAATTTATAACACTACGACTGTTATAAATAATTCTAAGAAGGAATAAATGAATGTCATCTTGTCTTACATATGTTAATGGTAATCAGCCATCGTCCCTTACTTTAAATAAAATCCCTAATCCCTAAATCAATGTCAGTGTACAACGAAATTTTTTTGGCGTAGGTATCTAAGTCTAAAACCGACAATGAATTATTTAGTGTCATGACAAAAAAGATTGTAGGACCAATGAACCAAAGAACGGGACGTTATCTTGTCTACATGTATAAATTAAAATTATTTAACCTTTTCACCTTCGATTTTCGAGTACTGTAAAAAATATCTAACAAATTAAGGTGTAGGCTAAACGATTTTTTTGGCGCCTTAAAGCTATGCTGGCTGAATTATGTTCACTGCGGTTATATTATAGAGTGGAAACTACTGGAAATTTTGTCTCCTTACTTTTTTAGGCATCCTACGCATTCCTAAATAAATACTCAAAAACATGTGCAATGTACAGTAACACAATAATTTTTGTTTGATGTTATTAACAATTATTGCGGTCCTGTACCTTTTTTTTACGAAACACCATTGGCCCAATGTCGATAATACTCAATTAGGTAGATTGTACGAACCACTGTTGCCAATCACAAAAAAATATCACCAAATATTGTAAAAAAAGTAACCAGAAAAATATGTTTTTCACCAGTGTCGATAAACCAAATTATTATTAAAATTAGAATGTTAAATTTCTTACACAAATTTGTTTTTTTTTACTAGAAACATGCTATGACTTAAAAATAAACCTTTATTATTATTTTGAATATTTATATAGGTATTACTTAATATTGTTTCTTGAATCGAAATACTATAAATTAGATGACATATTACTTGGCGAAAATATTAAAGTTTGGGATAAGGTACATAAAAACTTTAAATAAACCTTATCTTAAATTTCAATTTTCACACTTAAGACATAGTGTTGCCACCTGTACCGATGTTTCGGTAGATCTACCAATTTCCTCTTCAATTTACCGATCTACTGAAAGACATTGGTTTCTGCCGAATTATTTGCTTAAAATAAATTTCAGATTGTCAAAAGTTCTGTTAATTCTTTATTGGTTAGTAAATTTCAAAATTAAAACTAATCAACGTAAAATTTCGTTAAAACAAAATACAAACTTGCTTTAGTTTTAGTAGTAATTGATTAATAGGCACCTCTTTCCTCTATTGGCAAATTGAATAAACATTGCTCATGGAATTTCTGAACTCTAGATAATTTTGCAAGGGCTCTTCTGTATGTCTGTTGGTAAAGCCCTTATTAAAACAAAACAGAGAAATCGTCTTCAAAAAATTCCTTTATCAAACATAGCTTAAATAATTTATACTAACAAAAAATAAAAATTGGGAACATATGTAAAAAAATAATCTAACGAAAATTATTAACATCTAACAACATTTTCCGAAAAATCTTCCGAATTACATCCGAACGTTACAACACTGCTTTGACGTTCATCTCTCACCTTTTTTAAAATATGAATGTGTAATTATAAACAAGGGTAATATTCATTTTAATATAATAATGGTAAATAATATATTCAAAATACAGCGTAAATAATAAAAAAGTTAATAATCATCAGATTTTAATTAATGTGAGATAATTTTTCACCAGTCACCAAAAAATCATAAAAGAACTGGTGAAAAATCACGAAATTTGGTAACACTGGTAGGAACTAAGAGGACCTACGAAACGAGACGTTACCTAATCTCAAATGTGTTAATAATTATTTGCCCACGTTTATTCTATTTCTTTCGATAAAAATCCATAAATCAACAATATGTGCAATTTTCGCGCCCCAGAAACTTTCTTAGTTCATATTGCCAACTATATTATTCCAAAAAGGAGGAGAGAAAGCTGGGACAATTTCGAATCGCATCGAATAACAAACAGCACACTACTTATCCTACATAAATATGCGTTACCAATTACTTGGGAACAATACTTATTCGATAATGAAGAGCTTATTCGGGTGATCTCGAATACTCTTATAATATTTATTCTTACTCAATACGAATTAAATTGTGATAAATAATGATGCTAAATTTCCTATTCGATACGAATTGTATTCGTTCTCGTTTTCTAAGATATGCAGTAAGAGTTTAAGAGTCAATGAATAATGAAACTTAGTAATAATCTAATTTCATTTCCTGCAATGGACGACAATGGCAACCCTTGGATGAGGTATAACAGAGAGATATGGCACACTCCTATAGCTACGTACTACTGAGCAAGCAAAAGATGTATGGTCGAGAATCGCCTAACAGTCAGCTGCGTGAGAACAATCCGCCAGCTGAGTAGTGCACACTTACAGTTAGACGAACGAAATATTGGTCATAGTGTTAGTCACCTATCCTCATTATTTGTTTGGTTGAGTTTTCCATATAACTACTCCACTGGTCCAGTGTTCTCAAACAGCTGGCTGCAAGCGATTTTAAACCTTAGATCAAACATGTGCAACTTAGTCAAGACCGCGGTCCGGAAAGTGGATATCATATGTTCTTGCGGGCCGGACCTAAATTATGGTTTACAAAGGACAAAACCAAAAAAAAATATTTAAAAAAATGGTAATATAAACAATTGTGAGACAGGATTGTTGTAATAAAAGATAACTCTATATATGTAGGTATAGTGTATAGTTATTAGAATTTTAGGCCCGTATTACAAACGCACTTTTATAATAATATTAATATTATTAATAAATGAAATTATTAAATAATTCCTGTCTTACATAGAATGAATACAATACAAATCTCATATGTGTATTTTTTGAACAAGAACTATACTGATGATATTTTTATATATAATTAGCAGCAAAATATAGAACGGTATTGAATGCCAGATAAATAAATGTTTTCGGGGGTCGGATTTAATAAGATTTGAAAAATGTTCCGCGGGCCGGATAAAATCAAGTCGGGGGCCGAATCCGGCTCGCGGGCCGTACGTTGCACATGGCTGCTTAGATCTTTCGACAATATATTTGGGCAATGCCATATCTCTATGTTATACCTCATCTAAGATGGGAACCATATTTATTGTAAAATAAGTTATGTAAATAGTTACTAACTTTTTATTGATGTATATATATTGTTATCCTGACAACCAGACATGTAATAACATGTAATTTCTTTGCAGAGTCTGCTGAAACCTAATGCGTACATCGTGACCCAGGGTCCAACGGAAGAAACTGTGACAGAGTTCTGGCGGATGATTTGGCAAGAACGCGCCAGCTGTATCGTCATGCTCACAAAGACTTTCGACTTTATCAAGGTACGAAACCCTGAAACACGCACTTCTCTTCCCTTCTACACATTGTGTACCGCGCAGTAAATATAAATAAGTTCTTATCGCAGACCGAATTAGAACAATACGAGGGTGATATCACCGGGTTAAACTAAAAATAAGTTTTATGGACAGGGGTGGATTCACTTCGTACTTTCACTTTTTTTCTATTATATTATGTAACATTGTACCACATTGAAATATACCGGGTGTCCTAGCTCGACCGACACATAGGAGTTTTACATGGGAAATCAGTTAATTATGAATAGTATCTCCCCAGTGCAAGGGATTAACTTGAAATTTTGTATACTTATTGGGAAATATTATTTCTATGGATAACAGTTATTTGAAATATGTAATTTCGTCTGCAAGACGAGATTTACTAAATTATAAAATCTAACATTTTCGTTCAAAATCAGTCAGCCATGGAAATAAAAGAAAATATCTATGTGACAGTTCTGACAGTTAATGACATGCCATTGTAGATATTTATATTTTTGTAATATTGGTATATTATTTAACAGAAAGAAACTAAATTCAACTTAAATAATATTAAAATACAGAGAATAAGAAATAAAATCAGTGATGCTTCACTAAACTGTCAAATAAATATTTTCTTTTATTTCCATGGCTGTCTGATTTTGAACGAAAATATTAGATTTTAAATTTAATAAATCTCGCTCTGCAGACGAAATTGCATATTTCAAATAAGTGTGATCCGTAGAATTAATATTCTCCGATAAGTATACAAAATTTCAAGTTAATATCTTGCACTGGGGACATACTATTCACAATTAACTGATTTCCCATGTAAAACTCCCATGTGCCGGTCGAGCTGGGACACCCGGTATAGGTAGCAGTGGTTTTCTTGGTTAGTGGAGTGTAAGATCTGGGTTTGATTCCTAGAGTCGTTAGCTAACCAAATAAAAATACCGCTGCGTCCGAGTAATTCAGAACAAACTATAAACTGTAGGTCCCTTATGGAGGTTGATAACCAATCCTCCAAAATGCAAGCAAAATTTGTTATAGAACGGATAAATTTGGAAATTCACTTTTCCATTTCACCTGCGACTAAAAATCTCCTAAGGTTGTAGTCCCAATTGCCAATAATTGATTGATTATTGAAATATACAGGGTGTCCCAAATAACTTGTTCAGCATAGGGATCTCGAGAACGATAAGAGATACGAGGTTGGTTAAATTAGACCAAAGTTGTCGAAATTTTTTTTTCTGAAAAAATGCGTAGTTTACTAAATATGAATGAAAATATAAATTTTACGGTTTTTAATTTTTGCTCATAACTTTCAAAATTAAAATATTTTGTTATTATGATGCGCACCTTCATCAGATATCAGACCCTTTTTTATAATAAATTACGGAGATACTAAAAAAAATTTTTTTGCTTACCGTATTCAATTTATTGGTGTCAACTTTAATTTGTCATATGGAACTTATAGTAGGCTGTAATAATTTTGAATAAAGCTTTTTTGCTCTTCAACCATATATAAAGTTATATTTTATTTTAATAAATAATATGAAAAATTAAGAAAAACGTTTTTGATAATCAAAATAACTACTATACTATATCATAGTTATGAAAAAAAAAATTATAGAGCTTATTTGTATACATACTCGTATATTTTATGAGGCTAGAATAAAACTATAAGTTAAGAAAATAAATATTTAATTTAATAACAATTAACGAAAATAAAAACTACTGTACAGTATATGCCCAAATAATTTTCCATTGCTATTTAATTGTTTATATCTAACCAAGATACAATAGTTTTGATATACAAAAAAAAAAAAATCCTTAATTTTTCATATTATTTATTAAAATTAAATTGAACTTTTTTATATGGTTGAAGAGCTCCAAATGAAATATTAAAGTTGACACTGATAATTTGAAAACAGTACACAGTTCGCTATAAAAAAGTGTTTGAAGAAGGTGCACACCAAAATTACATAATCTTTTAGTTTGGAAATTATAAGAAAAAATTAAAAACCGTAATATTTACATTTTCGTTCGTATCTAGTAACCTATGTATTTTTTTCAAGAAAACAAACACATGGTTAAAATGGTCCTTTAATACGACAACTTTGGTCTAATTTAATAGACCTCGTATTATATCATTCTCGAGATCCCCATGCTTAATACGTTTTTGCGAGACTGTGTAAGCAATTAAAAACATTCACACTAGTTGAAAATCGGGTTTTTTGAAATAATTGAATATTAAATTTAGGTTAAATAGACGATAATATAGTACTAAAGCATTGTTTCTATACCTAAACCTAATAACAACAACTTACGATTAATTGATTTTTATTAAAAGTTGATCAATTTGAGAAATTGATAATTCATGACGAACGGACAGACATCACACTGAAAAAGTCAAAACGTATTGCAAAAACTTTAATTAATCGAAATTATTACAATACCTCCCTTAGGCCAGTAAAATTCATGCACAATTTTATATTTATATTTATATAAAAAAATCAAAAACATGGAAAACTCCATTGGAGTGGAGAGTGCATAATTTAGAATGAAAACGAATAACTTTCCAATTCTGAAACAATTCCAATTTGGATAATCAGCACCTGTTATCTCGCATCTGCTATAATTCACCGTAATTAACTTATCACCTAAGTTTGGTGATATCAGTCGTGCATCTAGTGGCCTGGTCTGGATTCAACTGTTTCTCCCTTCCCAGCAATATCGCGGTTAGATTGACCAACACACACCCCGTTACTCGTCCTAGATTACCCCACCAGATAATTCCTGACCTGTAGTTCGGGCAGTGGCCGCTACGTGCACGTGGCGCTGCAGCCTCCGGAAGAGGGATTCACAGGGCTGGATTCACTTCAAATTGTACCAAATATATTACAAATATGCGTACTCCGTTTTTAAACTATAGACGACTCTGATTAAGATCGCAGCGCCAAAGTGTGAATTTGTGAAACTAACGAAGCTGTGATAATTTTTGTTTTGACATAAGAATCAGTGTTATTTAGTAGGCGATCTTTATTTTTTTGAATTATAAATGTGTTAATATTTATATTAACTTCTATACAATAAAGTTTAAGTTATTTATTTTTGTTTAATAGTATAATTTTCATTGTTTAATACATATAGTTGTTTTTGTAGCAATATATAAATTATTTGATTTCTCTGCATCAATTTTTGCCAGTAGTTATTAATATTAATTGATATTGTTTTTGAATTAAATTTTATGTCTTTACTATACGATAAATAGTTCATTAAAGCTGATTAAAAGAATATTTTAAATGTGTGTATCGATGAGAAGAATTTTTAGATTCTCAATAAATTTTATTAGGTGGCATTTTAAATAATAAGAATATAAAAAAAAAACATTTCTAATATCCTCTAGTCAACAAACTATGGCATTGCTGAAAATTTGCACAATATGTAAGGCTGGAAACATTGGTTACATTGGTTATAAAGCAAAAATACGAGTAAGCAAGAATGATTAAGTTAATAATTATTTATACAAATTTAAATCAGTTTTTAAGGAATTTGTTTGCGAATATTATTTTTATTTAGTTTCATTATCTTTTTATGTTTGTTTCTAGTATATTTCAGGAAATCTATAAAGCAATTGGAAATATTGCATTAATAAAGGGTAATAAATATTACATTAAATACGATATTAACTAACTTTTAGAAAAGTAGCCATTCTCTACAAAATATAGAACACGCATTCATATAATCTGCTTACGGGTATTTTTAATTTAAAAATCCAGGCCTTCAATTTATCTATTTTTTGTATTTTCCTAATTTATTATAAATATTTAAAGAACATTGTGCCTTTTTTGTAAAATAGTGGAAACTTATATTATTATATTGTTATAATCAATAACAAATATGTCAAATTAAATGGTCAAATAAATTCTGTAAGCACCACACGCAACTAAAACAATGCCGTCTATCACAGCTCCTGTAGTTTTAAAATTCGCCACCAGATAGAGTATCGCTTAGTGCTGTCTATAGGCGACTCTTGAGTCACATCACTAGACGAAGTCACATTTACACCACAGCGTTAGTGAAATACTAATAGTTCTGAAATAAACTGGTTTTAATCAGTGTCGGACTGGCACATATTTCCATGTGTGGCGGTTCAGATTTCCGGGCCCCCTATTCTCGGCGACACAAAAATATTTTTAATGAATCAATAACGGTTTTAAATGAAGTAATTTTTATGTTTTTTTTAAAGGTTATATTTTATAAATACATTAATAAATACAAACATAAGCAAATATTAAAAATGATCACGACAATATTTGTAGAAAACTGTTTTCCTATGTTAAACACGTCGTCTTGGATTCTCATTTTCAATAAATTTATATCAACTTACTTTACAATAGATTGGAAGATGTGCCTATTTTATCAATTATAATTTTTTTATCTATATTTTCAAATAAATCCTTTTCTATATACATAAAGATCAAAGGATTTAAATGCGATTACTATAATTATGACCTCAATCTATGTTAGCTTAGTGGTGAGGTATCATAAATTATTCGAAATTGACGTCATTACTTGAAGGAAGGATAAGAAATGGACCGTATTTACCAAATTAATATTTATTTAATTGTTACATTTTTACGACTATATCGACCCCTACTCGATTTTTCAGACTTTTATGATATTTTAACTTTTTTAATATTTTGACTTCTGATATTTTTAATTTTCATTATTTTGACTTTTCGACTTCTCAATTTTTTCGACTTTTTTAATTATTGCCACTTTTTCGACTTTTCATTTTTTTCTACTTTTTAAATAGTTGACGATTTTCGATTAGTCGATAAAAATCGCTTTTTCAAAAAGTTAAAAAGTCTTCCATCCCTATCCTAGAGTGGCAAGCGCTCACAGATCTACCTATTGCAAGTAATCTAAGGAAGCTTGAGTTTATTCGCAGTCTATAATCCATAATAATTTAGCTTCATTTACCAATGACAAGAAAAAAATTAAGCCAAGCGCATGTTCTTTGCATTTTCATTTTCCTTTTCTCTTTTAATCCGTTTCTTAGCAGCACTACTTGTTTTGCTAACTAATTTCTCTGGTTCGATTTACACTGAAAATTCTCAAATCACGTAAAAAACCAATAAATCGCGATGATAAATTAATTATAATAATATGTAGTATAATACCGAAATAATTGAAGACTGTAAAATGCCGAAAATTTATTACCTATTTGAAAATTCAAGTAGAGTCAAATCAAATTACAAATAACCTAAAAAGATTTGCTAACGACCGGGTTGAGTTCTATCTTGTGCTGTAGTTAATGATAGAAGTATGCCAATATCAGGAGCGGATTTACTCACAGGCACAACAGGTACGTGCCTGGGGCGGCAAATTTTTGGGGGCGGCAATTTATTCGGGTCGCTATATGTTTTTGCAAAAAAATTTACAAAATCAATCAGAATATTTTAAAAAATAGGAAATTAAGAGTAGTTCTATTTTAATGTTTATAATAAAAATAATTTAATTTAGTTTACAAATTTAAAACCCATATTTAATCTGTTTGCATTAATTTCAGATCTTCATATTTAACATAAAAATAATAATTATTATACCAACTTAAAAAAATAAAATTAGATTGGGAGGGGGGGGCGCCAAATTTTAGTTTGCCTAAGGGCGGCAATTTCGTTAATCCGCCCCTGGCCAATATTTTATTTTATTTACCTACATGACTTACGCGTAAAAAATAAAGCGTGATCATTCTCCAATGGTAGACTGGTAATTTTCGTCAATGACATAAAAACTACACTTCATGGAAAAATGATAGTTGATAGTTAAGTTTTAGTTTATACAACATAATCTAAAATAATAACTGATTAACTTATAAAAACTGTTCGAAATGTTGCCACTTCATAATCGTGCGGAAAAGACAAATAACAAAGTAAGGGATATATGAAGTATTCACATTGACAGAACAATGAATAATAACAATGCTTGCCTATGATCTCAATTGCCAATACTTTTCTCCACGGAATAAAATTTGAGAAGTACCCAGATCATGTGACTATTACTGTAGCAACCAAACTAGCGGCTTTGCTGAAATGCGGGTTGCAGATGTAATACTTTAAAAATGATAAAATGAAGTAGACCACACGCTGTACATATTTTGTACTACAAAATAATAGTAGTGTGAAATTTGAATAGAACAATATAACTGGATGTATACTTCTACACTATAAACTAAGTAACTTTTCTCTTTTTGTCACAGCAAGTTCCATAAGTTTACACTGGGCCCTTTCGTTGGCAGGGCCTGTGGCGATCGCCACATCGCCACAATAGCCAGTCCGACACTGGTTTTAATCGTGAATTATCACAAAAAGAGAAATGAAACGAAAAACGTGCAAATTCAACAAGTGATTTGACAACTACTGAGAGTTTGACGTTTCAATTACGTTTGAGAAGGTTAACTTGAAATTTTGTCTGGTTAAATGCGGCTTCATGAAATGGCACAGCAGCCAATCCCAGGCTTTGATTTTCTCACTAAAATTTCTAGATACTGTCTATAGTTTAAAAACAGAGTATAGACTTCGTATCTCGGGCATTCAAGCTGGCATGAAAAGTGCACCACAGGGACCATTTTTATGCTAGAAATTGGTAAAGACGGCGGTATATTATACTCATTAGATCGACGGTGAGAAATTTGCGACCTGCGAAAAAGTTATATATATATTATAAGTAAGTAATAGAAGTTTCTTGGCTGAGAAACTTGCAATACAATAAAACGATATCATAAGCGGGTTGATAGTCATAAATAAAATGTACAAATGTTTCATTATATACAATAAAATGTGTAGCACATTAAAGAATTGACAATAAAGGCCATTGCCATTATTATTATTTGATTTTACTTATGTGTTTAACAAATATGGTCACTTACGAGTTAAGACCAAGACAACAGCTAGAAAAATTTGAAAAGGGTACTAAAATCATTTTAGGGGGAGCTGTAAAATTAAAATTAAAGTAATATTACGTATTACATATATTTACTTAAGAACATTAATAAAACTGTAGATAGTCTTAATTCGCTAATTCACAATCATTATAGTTTATTCTGATGATTAAGAAATTTCAAAGTTCGCGAATTCATTATATGAATGAGTACGATGTGGTACAGGAGGCAATAAAAATTAATTATACTGTAGCAAACCCAGGGTCGCGGCGCGGGCGGCGGCCGCTAGCGAACAGGTCAGAACACGGCCGTCCGCTCCCCATTGTTCTGATTTCCAAGGAATCAAAGAATATTCTAGAATGATGTGTTTTAATATAAATACCCCGAGCAAAAGATCGCGAGGACAGTCTTATATTGATACGGGTAGTGAACAGATGGTGATATAAATAAATAGACAGTAATATAAATAGTGTTGAAATAAATATTGCGTAGTTCTAATTGTTTAAATAAATTATCTTAGTGTTTAAGTCTTTATTAATATTTGTTAGTCTTAAATTAGTGTTTATATTTGTTAATTCTTAGTGTTAGTTATTTTTCATCATTCTTTATAATTCATATTTCTTTAATTAAACATAGTTATATAAATATTAGTGTTGTAATCAATTTTACACTTCATCTAAATAAATAAAACGTTACAATACATTAAAAATACACACTTCGAAAATAATATTGAGCTACTAGAGTTTTGAAAACTTTACTGGTAATAAATTGTCTAAAATGTATTCATAAGACATATTATTATTTCAGCTGCAACTTTAAAAACAAGAATTGTTTAACTTTGTTCTAATAAGATAAATAGGTTAGGTAGAATGTTTTATTTTGCTCAGAGGGGTTCTCAAAATTACAGGGGGGAGGGGGATAAGCCCCCTGGCGCCCCCTTGTCTGCGGCCTTGCCTAAAACGAAATCTAGTACCTGATATAAGGGGTTAATTCATGAGTTTTTTTTTCTTGCCTCAAAAGTGTCCACTAATTATATTAATGAACAACTTTTATAAAAGACAGGAGTAAATGATAGTCTACCATCACTATCACTTTATTTAAAAGTCTGCCGTGATAGAAGATACAAGCAGACAAGGGGGGGAATATTAATAGTGATAACAGAAAACAGATGCGGTTACTTCATATTCGAATTGGTGCAGGATAAGGTTATTAATACTGTAATGTATATTTATATGAGTGAAGTGTAGAAAGTCACAAAACACAAATATTTTCAGTGGCGGCGTGAGGCTGTTTTTACAAAGGCTTGAGCTACTGCAAAATTGTCCCGAGCCACTGTAGAAATTTTATTACTATAAGGTTAGAGAAAAACACGAAATTTTACAAAATCTTTCACTAAATCGAATTAAAAATGAGTTCATACAGTCAAAATTTTTATTTTTTTTTGTCCAAAAATTATCTCTTTCTGTTTTCGTTCTTGAGATTTTTGCTCTCACATTGCATCTCAAAAAACTGCATATTGCGTATATCTCTAAAATTGGTAAAGATACAATTTCAACGATTGTACCACTTTATTCTAAGGGCAAAGATACATAAAGAAATATCTTTCTGCATATACCTACGTTTTGGTACGATTCGGAGAAAAATGAGAAAGGTAAAATAAATTTTTTCGCTGGACTCCAAATTTTCAAACTGAATTCAATTATCTCTTACCATTTGCGAGATAATTCCGTTCAAAGTTAGACCCAAAAAAGTGGTTTTTCAATCCTTCTAATGGATCTACGGAAAAACGAAATTCGTCAAAAATTGAAGATAATGTTTTTATTTTGATTATTTTCAGTTTTTCCTTTTTCAAAATTGTATCCGTTGGAATAAAAATCTGAAAATTGTCACGCTAATGTAACTTTGCCCGTAGAATCGATTGTTGGGTTATATTTGAAAAAGTTCTTTTTTTTTAATTTATGTACTATATTAAAGGCTGAGCCTCAGTAATTTACAATGCCTAGCGCCGCCACTGAATATTTTTATTACAAGTTTATTAAATAACGACAAAAAATACAAATACTCTGATTTAAACGAAAATAACACAAACTAAAAAAAATCTAAAACCCTTTTCTATTTCTGTGCAGGTAATGTGCATGCAATACTGGCCAGCATCAAAACTAAAAGACGAAGAATACGGCGGCATTGGCGTCTCCATCGTCCAGGAAGAAGAGCTCGCCAACTTCCACATTCGCACCTTCAAGCTGTACAAGAAAGAGGGCGAGGTTAGTTCGCATCTCTATCTCTTATATTTTGTTTCACTTTCGTTTTTCTCTGTCTTATGCAGGAAATAGTCGAAGAACGCACCATTCTCCAGTTCCACTACACGGAATGGCACAGTCACACTTGTCCTTTCTCCAACGCCATCTTGGAGTTTCGAAGGAGGGTTAGAGCTGTGGTAGGCAGTCGTATTGCTACGGATAAGATCGGGCCCATGATAGTGCATTGCAAGTAAGAATCATTTATACTTAATATTTTCATAGGTCTGTTCGATGATTTGCACTAGGTCATCCCAGTGTTAACTTTTTAATACCGACGTGTTCGATGAGAAAACATTCAGAACTAGTGCACTTTTTTCTGCACTACCTATAGAGGAGGTGAAGTTAGTGCAAGCTGGAGTGGGGATATCGTAAATATCAGTTGTGAATCTGTGACGAATAAATTCATCATCCCTGTATTTTGACAAACTTCTTCAAAATAGTTTTTGATACAATTTCTTTTTTGTCGTGTTTTCAAAATTATTTCAAATTCTACATCACTATCACTACTTGACAAAAATGAATCGTCTGAATCTGCAGAATCTAATATTATTGCAATAGCTTTTAACATATTTCTTAAATTTGCTGCTACAAGAAGTGCTACACTACTACTGACTGCTAACTGACAGTTCGATGTTGTGTTGCACTCGTACTGGTTGCACTTTCCTGTTTTTTCAGAAGATGGAACTGGGGTACACTACACTAATCTATGCTATCCAACACTACACTACACTACACTGCACTGCACTGCACTGCACTGTCAATTATCTCATCGAACAGACCTAATATGTATTATATGTAGGGTTTTATTAATATAATAAGAGCCATGAATTCAAAGGCGCCGGGTTTATATTTTGGTCGGGGGTGCCCACAATCTCATATATTAAAGCATATATAACATTGATTCCATTTAGTTGGCAGATGCTTTTTAGGCCTAATTTCAAATAATTTAAAACTACTTCATAATTTAAACGCTTAATTGGGACAATTTTTCGCTTAATTGTGATAGTAAATGAGGTTTTTTACGGAGCGTTAATTTAAGCTAATTACATTGGACTAAGAATTAGATTACTTCTTAGTCCTAATTTTTAGCTGATATAAATCAATTTTAACGTAATATTCATATAGTCTATTTTATTCACTTAACTACATAAATTGCAGATATTGAGCACAGTATTTGGTCTTTTCCAAACGTAAGATTACTGTCCGATCCAAATAGGTTAAATTAAGTTTCATCCAGATTTCCAAAATTCACAATCCTTTTTTGATATACTCTTAGCAATTGCGAGTCTCCAGTTTCGTTTTGTTTGGAAATATGAGGCTTCCTTCTGACTACACGACCTTTAATGCAAGCATTTCCTAAAGTTTCAGTTGAAATAGGCTGTATTTTCACATATTTCTGATGTCAATTTTTTTACCAGTAGGCAGACCCAGCATGTTTCTTTGCATTGAATCATAGTTTTTTTATATTTAAGAATAATTACATCAATATGTTCATATGTAAAATAAATATAAATCCAATAAAAAATATTTAAACATCAAAATCCTAAATATTTATTCATTTGTGGGGAAATTTTACCTCGTATTCGGCGTCTATATATGAATTTATTGGTAAAACTTTAAAAACAGTTGGTAGAACAAGACAAACAGTGTCAAAATTTTATTAAGATTGAAATTTGACATGTGGGTTGTTGTTACTTTATAGGAATTATTTATAAATTTACTGATTAAATTCATTGTATTGTATGTAAACGAGAGTTTAAGCGTTTTATCGTTTTTGCTCCACGACCTAGAAGATCTATTATGATATGACACAACCCTTATTTAGTTTACCGGAAACAGTTCCAGTTTTCTGATGAAGCCAACTATAGCTTCAGGACAGGGGCGAATTTAAACTTTTTTTGGGTCCTTGTCAAAAATCTATATTTCGGGCCCTACGTAAAAACAAAATATATTTAATATAGATATACAGAATGTCCGTTTTAAGAGGCTATCCATTGGGATCTCAAGAACCGTAAGAGATACGAAGTTAGTTAAATTGAGACAAAGTTATCGCATTAGTTGCCACTAAAGACAACTTTGAGCCCCATATGAAAGTTGAAAGTGTCTCTAGAATGTAGAATGTGCAAACTAGAAACTCGAATGAAACCAGGAAGTTAAAAGTCAAATAGTAAATTTGCCAAAATCAGTTTTTGCTCATATCTAGTGCACTGTGCATTTTTTCGGGAGAACAAAAACATGATTAAAATGGCCACCTAATGCGGCAACTTTGCCCCAATTTAAACGACTTCGTATCTCACAGTTCTGAAGATTCCAATGGATAGCCTCTTAAAACAGGCATCCTGTATCTATATTAATACTATATTGTGTTATTAAGAGTAAAAGTGATACTTTGTGTGGCGAGCATGGAAGTTTGCACGACGAGCGAAGCATGCGAGGCACACAAAGACACTTTTACTCTGAATAACACATTCTATTTTTTCTTCAAACTTAGAAATTTTAAAAATTAATTACTATTTGACGTTTAATATGTAGGTTACATGTCAGTTATTCATAATTTTTAGTAACTTTATTCTTAGGTTATCTAGTTATATAGTGACATTTAGGACGATATTACAGATTTCTATTGTACAAGTTATTTCTTATTGGCTGATTCTACATACGGCGGCGAAGAAATTAAACGGCGGCTAGAATAAAAAATTATATTACGGCGGCATAGAAATTAAACTTCAACCTTGTCAATCACGTCACAGAATAGTTACATACAGAAGCGACACTCCGTGTCGGTACCTTTCATGTTCCCCTTTTCAGCTCTAGGACCTTGAAACATTGTGTAGACCTTTAAATTTGTGCTCTTCCCCTATCTCTCTCTGTGAGGAAACTTTCCGATTATAAACAATGAGCCCTTTAAATTTGTGCACATTCTCCATCTCTCTCTAATTTTCGTTTCTCTGTCTTACTGTCGCTTCTGTATAAACCTATTCTGTGATCACGTCACAGAAGATGTCACTTTTACGACGTTTAAAGAAAAATTTTATGTTTTTACGTAAGGCCCGAAAAAAAAGTTTAAACACGCCCCTGTCCTGGAGCTATAATTGGCTTCATGAGAAAACGGACATCCTGTATATCGCTGCATAGCTACGCTTCCTTTTAACTTATAGCATTGAGTAAGTAATTAAATACTCACTGCTTATAGTCAACAATAATAAACTACGATATGAAAATATTTATCTGATTTTGTATTTATTACAATTATTAATTGATTTCTTTCAAATATTTTGCTGCCCTTCAAATTTTGAACCCCCGGTTGGCACGGCATTACTAGTAGCTTCTTTTTAATTTTTCAACACATTTTATTTTCTCTCAGGAAAGGAAGTGCCCAAAATTTTTGTACGCCATTGTTGTTAATTCTCCTATGTATCTGTTTGCTTTTGGCTTTTTCTTGAAAGACAGAATTTGTCGTAAATAAATAGTATGTTCCACCCATTCTAAATTGTAATTGTTCATTTTTATTGAGGGATGAAGTTCACTTTTTGTCATTATTATTGTCTTATCTTTATTTATAGTAAAATCGACATTTTCATTTGAATTTAATTCATTTCAAGTTCCTCTCCTGAGCTGGCAAACAGAATATCATCTGCGATATGAAACATAGATAATTAGACATACTTAATTTATTTCCCCCCTAATTATAAAATGCATTTATTAATTTGATATTGTTAAAAAAAAAGACTTTGTACCTACACAGTAAATTATTTCATATTCATTTTATTTATCAATCTAAAAATTGAAATTGAAATTCTGCAACGATATTCTATTGTTTGCTATTAGTATAAGCTTTGTTGAGTTGTTTAAACAATAAAAAAATACATGTAACACCTCTCAAAAAAAATCCGAAATCCATGAACAAAAGTAATAGGATTTGACAGATCGCGAGCAGGGATTACTAATTTCGTTACCCTTTGAACGTCCGTTCTAATCCTCTCATACAATCATGCAAACTAATTAAGAAACATCCATTTATCACCCATCAGCCATTGTCCACATCCACATCTATCGCTATCAGATTTAAAATTAATTATATTTGTACATCACATGTCAATTACAGCTGGGTGAGCATCTCGTTTCTCGTACATATTTGTCGATGTTGCTGATGAAGGGTGCTATGGTTGGCGCTGACCAGATGTTCTCTTGTTTCAGCGATGGCGGAGGTCGATCTGGCGTTTATTTGGCCATCGACGCCAATATGGAGCTGGCAGAAGAAGAAGATGCTTTTGATGTCTTTGGGTACCTCAAGAAGTTGAGGCAGTCCAGGAAAGGGTTAATCGAAAATTTGGTAAGTAAACATTGAAATATTTTGATTTTGACAAAACATGTTTTGTTACTTATCGGGTAATTAAGTTTTCGTGACACCGTTGATGTAAGTATAACTTAACGTCTATGGCAACATAAATCGTTTCTGATAAAATTTATTATTTGGTTACCATTGTTAACGGAGTGTTATAGAAAATATCTGTCATACTAGCAGGGTAATTTTGAAAATCATACTAATTTCGTATAAATACTGTAACGTTTATTTATTTAGGTAAAGTGTAAAAATAATTGAAAAACCAATATTTATAAAATTAAATTTAATTAACGAATAATAAATAATAAAAAGATAGTAAATATCAGTAACACTATGAATAAACAAATATATACACTTATTTAAGAATAATAATGGGGTATTCCAAGCCTACGGCTTTTAAAGAAATTCTTATTGGATTTCATTGTTTACCATATATAAGTAATATTAAAGTGAATATAATCATTATTTTTCTGATTTTTAATACCATAATATCAAAATGAAATTGTAATGCATTTGAATCGAGTACGTAAAATTCAGTATCAGCCTTGTTGTGACGAAGAAGGCATACGCGTCAGCCTATTGGCTCTTGTTCGAACGCGCCACGCCTCTGACTCACACCTACGAATGATGTTCTCAGCTGATTCTCAGTGCCTGTGACGTCACACGCACGGCCGATTTTGTAGGGCGTAATTTATTGAAACTTTAAAAATTTATTTCTGGCGTGTTTGAAACCTTTCGGCGAAAAGAAAAAATACGGGTCTAATATTTTTATGCATAGAATAACATATTAAAAAATGAAAAAAACTTGGAATACCCCATTATTAGTAAAGACTTAAACACTAGGAATATTTATTTCCACAATATATTTATATCACCAACTATTCATTTATATCACTTATTAACTTATTTATTTCTACTTTCATTGACTCTCTGCACACTTTGACCACAGAATAGGTTTATACAGAAGCGACAGTAAGACAGAGAAGCGAAAATTAGAGAGAGATGGGGAAGGTGCATAAATTTAAAGGGCCCATTGTTTAAAATCGGAAAGTTTCCTCTCCTCCTGAGGGAGAGGTAAGGAAAGAGCACTGATTTAAAGGTCTACACAATGCTTCAAGGTCATAGAACTGACTAGCGGAACATGAAAGGTATTGACACGGAGTGTCGCTTCTATGTGTAACTATTCTGTGCTCTGACCGATACTAACTTACTGAACTCCCTCAGCGGCCCGATGCGACTTTTATATACATGTCGCCAATTAATTTCTAGAACATTCTAGAGTCTTCCGGACTATAAAATTCGCGAACAATAGCAGCGTCGCTCCTATCCCACTTGACCTTTAACGCAACTACCTGCTCAGACAGGTCAGCTGTGATGACTCATCTGCGGTGAGTCTCGCTCGTTACAATATATTCGGTCGTTTAACAACAGACAAAATTAACTATAAAATATGTTGCAAAAAATAAATCTGAGGTATCAAGTTGCCCTCATTTAACAAATACTTTAACATTATTTGAAATTAAATGCTGCTAGTGAGGCTAAAAATATAATAAACGTCTCAGTTTATATAAGGGCCGTTCCAAGTGGGGGTATTAGGGGTTTTTAGAACCCCGTCGGTAGACTTTAAGGGTCGGCAAATAATTTAAAATAATTTTACTACTTTTATTTTATTGTTATGATGTAATTCCAATAAATTATATTAAGAAATTCTTGATCGTCTTATTTTAAAAACAAGTATTTGTTTTTGACAATATAAATTTGATAGATGTTAATGTTTTGTGAATGTAACCACAAGTTCTTAACAACATCGTAAAAACTATTTCTTTTTCGCGAAATACGATGGACTAGTAATTCTTTTGTAAGAACCCAGATGATTATACTTGGTTATGGATGGTAAAAATACTCATTTTACTTTTAATCACCGCGGAATAAAAGAAGTTTTTTACTTTTTCCAGACATTAAAGATTATATTTCATTGTTCTGGGTATCTACATAGTATAGTTCATAAAAGAAAAACTGAAAAATTTTCTCAAACTACACTAAAAGCTTTTGGAAAGTAAACAAAGCTCTGGCTTGACAATAATGTGATACATTATGTATACAATTTTTGGCACAACAAATTTTCAAACAAAAACATAAACAACCTTTGTAAATCATTTGGTAAATATTTGCAGTAATTTAAGCGAGCCACATAAACGATTATGATAAATTAAAAAATAATAAAAGAAAGCTTAATACTGCAGGGTTTTCAGTTTCACCAATTTATACACACTGATATTTATATATGGTGTTATGTTATTGAGACTTTTATCCTACATTTCTATTTTGATTTTAAAACTACGAAATTATGTAAATTTTAAATCGACTGCGATCAAAATATTTATACAATTCAGTTAAACGATAACTTGTATCTTTCCTCTATATAAACTCGAATTTCTTATTTATCTAATTTATAATAAATTTTGAAAACCTTTGTACATCTATCTAAAGTAACTCAGATTCACAAAGAATACAATAATTAAAATTACGAAGAGAAAGTCTTTACACGCAATAAAACATTTTTGGGACACCGAATATGTGCTCTAATTAATTAAATGGCAGGTGTTAAATTCTGTTTACATTTGAAATGAAGTATTTTAATAAATACTGTAACGAGCACGACTTATCGTGGACTACCTGTTTGCTCAGATAGTCTGACTAAATGGTCCAAGTGAGAAAAGAGAGACGCCGATGTTGTTCGGAAATTTTATAGAGTCCGGAAGATTCAAGAAGGTTTGAGATTAATTACTCGCAGGTATAAAAGTGTCGCGGTCTGGAAAATAGAGCCGAATGGAATCAAGACGAGCCAGTGTGCGGTCGAGTAAAGACAGTCCATTCCAGGAATGGGATTCTATAATTCATAACAACTTCAAATATCAACTGCACTTGTTACAATATTGATCACAAACGTCATGTTACCATGGCTGAATTTCAAATTTGCAATGAATTTAAGACATTTCCACATCAATGTAGACTTGTAGAATGTTCCTTATACATGTATGAGTATATGTAAATACGTATCATCGTCATATAACCATTACTGTTATAGAATAGCAAGTATACTTTGTAGTTAATAATTGCAATTGATATCATACAAGTCCAAATGATACCAACCGAAGTTAGAATCCCACTTCAGTTCAGTCGAGGGAGAACAGCGACATGAGAAGTAGAAATAAATTTTGATATCTCGAGAAAATAAATAGCGTAGAAATAAATACTGTGCTAAGTGTGAAATACTAATCTTTTAAGTTTAATTTGTGTCATTTTCGTTCGAAAACAAGCTCAAAGTCGTAATGAATGTGTCCTTCGCTATAAATCTGTCCGTTACCTATCATCTGAAATATTTTCCCTTCAAAAAAAATACAAAAACCAGCAGTCGCCAACCTGCGTGTTACAGTTTGAATAGTGAGGTATTTTTATTACTTTATTTATTTATTTATTTATTTAAGAATTACACTACCCGACAGGTAAAACCCAATTACGGGGTAGAGGAAAAACCATAAACATACAAAAGATATAAAATAAAGTCTAAAAACAATAAAAAGACAAAGTTAGAATTAAAATTAATTATTGTTTTTTAATTAATGAAAGAAATTTATTAGGGCGATGTAGGAAAACATCAACATCGAAATAACTATGATTATATAAATGACACATCCGGTATATAGGTGAGTAGGATAAGATATTCGAACGAGCAGTAGGAAGGTAGAAAGTTTGGGAAAAACGTGTGAGCACATAAGGAGTATGGAACGGAAGTAATTGAAGGGTAATTGGATCGTCAATGTCACCATGGATTAGTTTGCAGAGATGATGGACCGAATGAAAATCTCGACGTTCAGTTAGACTATGCATGTTGAATTTGTGCAATAGGTTAAGATACTGCATTTGATTGTCAGGATACTGACTATGTATTTTGAAATGTAAAAATTATAGTTTAAATACACTGTATCTGTATACATTGTAGCAAAAAAATCAGTGTACTTTTGAAAGTCAAGCTAATCTGATCTAAAGTTAATCTTACGAAATAGCATTAAGTAGGGTAGGGTAATTTGTCGTTAAATACTCATCGGGATCTAGTGTGTGTAAAACAACAATAAAACTAGACATTTGGGAACGGGAATCGATCAATAAAGTTGGCAACATTGGAACTTTGCACTCTGGGGTTTAATTAAACGAGTGTTCGACCCTCGCACACTCATTACCCCTTTAGCATATATTAACCAGCTCATTATGGTCGAATTCCGCGGCGGGTCCTAACTCAAGTCACCACATTGCATACCTCACTGAAATATTAAAAGAGTAAATTAAATAATTATTATAAAGATATTTGTTTTTAAAAAGATTTTATTTACAAATATAGAAGTATACAAGCTTACGAACAAACAAGAACTAAACTCAATTAACTGAGTTGCCAATTTGTATTGATTTATATGTTTATATTTACAAAGTATTCTCATTACAAGAATTGAATCATCATAGTCATTATTAGATATACATAACTAGTACGATTACAATAACCTCACATTATCAATGAACAGTAGAACGATTTTGAATATTTGTTTCTGATGCTAATCCAAGTAATATGAAAAAATACACGAGTCGGTTCCTAACTCAAGACACCACATTGCTTTTCTCACTAAATATTACAGTAGTACGAGTATAGTCGTTCTAGATATCAATGACCTCACATTATCAATGAACAGTAGAACTATTTTAAATATTTGTTTCTGGATGTTAATCCAAGTAATATGAAAAAATACACGAGACAAGAGAAAAACGACATATATTTTTCTGTTAAATTAAGTAACAGCACCTGTAGAAATCTGATGCTGTACATCTATCTTTTCTAGTATATCGAAATCATTGGATAACGTTGGAAAAGTATTTCTTGCTCCGTTCCTCTTTCTGGATAAACATCAACTATTTTATAAGAAAGGAACTTACCATACTTAACTTGCCCTAAATAAGATCCTTGAGGGACTCCTGAAGTATTTCTTGGTCTGTTCCTCTTTCTGAATAATCACCAACTATTTTATAAGAAAGGAACTTACCATACTTATCTAGCCCTAAATAAGATCCTTGAGGGACTCCTGAAGTATTTCTTGGTCTGTCCCTCTTTCTGGGTAAATACCAAGTATTTTACAAGAAAGGAACTTACCATACTAAACTAGCCCTAAATAAGATCCTTGAGAGACTCCTAAAGTATTTATTGGTCTGTCCCTCTTTCTGGGTAAACACCAATTATTTTATAAGAAAGGAACTTACCATACTTAACTAGCCCTAAATAAGATCCTTGAGGGACTCCTGATGTAGCTGCATATTTTTACAGAGTAATTATAATCTTGTATCTAGACTTACATATATTAATTTCTTTTGTTAAGTTTTGTACTGACCTTAAATCTTCTAACACAGTGTTTCAAGGGGGAAATTCGAAATTAAATTTTTCCTAAAACCTAAATTTTGTATCTTGGACAAGTAAAGGCTTCATTTAGGGAATAATTCAATTTTGAATTAGTTGTGGTACGGTAAAAAAGAGTGAGAAACACTGGCTAACAGAACCTCTTCTTTTGTTTCTCTCCGAACTTCCCTAAACAATGTTCTTAGATGTGTTAGAGAATCATCTTTTCTTCCGTAAAGCCTATACCTTCTCTCGTCACTTGATGTTGTACTTGTTATTTCTCTCTTCATTACCACATCTGAATCTAGCAATCATCTTGATGTACCATTCACGTCAGAAGCTTAGCTTAGCTTAAGTACAGGGAACGAGCGAGCTCACCAGATGTCTCACCGAACTATTCAAACCGCTAATTAGAATGGTTATAGATTATAAATTGTATATTAGATTGTTTCGCCATGCATTACTTAATTTTGTTTTATTTACATATTTCGATATGTTTTTGCAATATTGAATTATTTTTATTTTTGTTAAACTTTAGTTCAATAAGTTTTCGTTTTAGTTTTTCGAAATGACTGTGAATTTGGGAGATATTTTTAAGTACATTGCAAATAGGTTTAGATCCGTACGGGAAAGAGAGGCTACATGTTTAGTTGAGCACGTCCTTCGGTGCGGACTAGTACCCACTTAAATAGTATTTTGGATTACATGATGCAAACATTGGGTTTAAACAATAAGCTCCCTACATTCATACTATCAAAATTACTTATGTGCCATGGAAACCCAATAGTGGGAGTTTCTCTTGAAACACCAATTGGAAACACTGTTCTTCTTATATATTTTTGTCATTTACAAGAATATACACCAGATCAGAACAAATTTTCAAGCTGGACAATTAGAATAGGACCTCATATTGATTCTATATTGTTATATATGTCATATAAGGTTATTACTGATCTTGTACATTTTAAAGCTTTCTGCTATAATATTATAATTTATGAATATATTAAGAGAGTAGAAAAACAAAAATATTTTCGTAGCTAGCTAATAGCAAACATTTAGCAATATATATTGCTTCTATAGTATATGCTAATATGAAGATACGAGTACATAGACGAAATTAATTTAGTTAGTGATTTTGTTATGTTATGTTCATTATATGACTATATTGTATTACTTTCTTTCAAATATAAACAGATAGCCATATATTAATTTATTTTGTTCCCAGATTTCAAGAGCTATTTGTCTTTGCTTCCGTAAGTGAGTTTTTTTCTGAAAAATAGTATAAACTAATTTCTTGGCTACGTAGCTCTTACTCTGTAGTATGGAAAAATATCCTTGTTACCATTATTATTTTACATTAATAAAATTATATTTTAAATAATACTATTCGCAATTTATTTGAATTGAAACAATACACAAGCATATACCAAAAACAAACTTATCCTCATTGTACTAGTTTGTATGTTTTCCGCCAGAGTCTAACTCTTTCGCTGCATGTTCCCTATTACAAACGGTAAAGACATTTGCCGGTCGAATAAAATTGTTTGGAGGAGGAGCGAAGCGACAAAGTAAATTAACCTCAACATCAGTAAAAAAGTATCCAAAATGTAGTGCATTCAAATTCATGAAAACAAAAATCAGTTTCCATAGTATTTTTCAAACATTTTGCATTTTTTCAACGTCTTACCATTTGTAGTATGAATTTACCTTCTTACTGTCTTGTTAGACGTAGCAATCAATAAAAGAAACTTACTGCCTTCTAATTTTTAATGCCTGGTCGTATAATTAAAAAAAAATGGAATAATCATTTAAAAAAAATCATTTTAGTACATACATCACAAAACATAAGAAGAAAGAAACAATGGAAATTTCTATTGACAGTTTTAAAATTGTCTGAAAAAATGGACCCAATAATGTGAAATCGGTTTTGGTCTATGGTTAATAATATTCTAGATACACCATAGGCGTGCACAAGGGGGTGCCCGGGCACCCCCATTACCAAATTAAAACTATCCAAATTTTCTAAAGTGGTAAAGTTGATTTAAGATGAAGATTTTTACTAAGCTAGTGCGGTTGTGGATATAGATGTTTTGAAAATAATAGATGAATTTTAAAAACTCGTACCATACGAGCGTAGTATGTTACTGTGAAAACAGATTTTATGTCTCGAGCAGTATTTTTTTTTCGTAAAATTGTATTTATGTTGAAAAAATATAGTATTTATAAAGTAATATTATGAATTTCATTAGCTAGGCTCTCTCGCTTAATAAAACTGAAGAATATAGTACGAATTTAATTTCCCGTCTGTACCTGGGCACCCCCATTACCAAAACCCTGTGCGCGCTTATGAGATACACACAGTACCTACGACTAAGGGAACGAAAAATAGACCGTGTAATTTACGATGTGATGTCACTGATAGCTTTATTCGAACATAAATTTATATTTGATCACGGAAAGTTATTCAAATCTTTATTCTAGTTTGTCATAAAACTTTAGCTAGTTGAGATGCCCGTTAAAAGCTGACCTAATATTTCCCTATTGTTGGAGTTGGCGGCCTGAGTCACCTGATAGACGCCAAGAATCTCGCAGACAGATCAGCGATTTATGAGTTTTATAATGAGTTGCAACCCCGTAAATGTTTTATGATTTCCAAGTTTCACGCTGGGAAATATGCCCGCTTTGAACGTCGCGAGCCAACTTCCAAACTGAATAGAGAATAGTGAAAATGAAACTTCATCGAGTTTTTCGCTCAATATTTTCCAAAGTAAACAACATGTAATATAGAAACTACAAACTTGTTTTCTTTCATTCTCGTTTCAATATGGACATGTTATACTTGCTACAATATTTGAAATTTAATGAAATTGGGCCAATAAATACCGGTTAACGGGTAACCCTTATAGAGAACATTATAATAATAACGGTTTTAGTTCGAAAACCGGTTTTCAAAAATTGGAAACCGGTTTAAACCGGTTAATATATCGGTTAAAAAATTAAAAGAAATTAATAAAAAAAAGTAATTATAAATATTTAACATAAAAAAAATTAATACAATTAATTAAAAAAAAATACCATTTGAGAAAAATATAACAAATAAAAGAATGCAATTTAATTAACGAATATTCACAAAAATTCCTGTCACACCTTCAGAAAAAGGCTTTCTATGCTGACAAAGAGACTACCTACTTTTATGACTCTCCAATAAAATGTTAATTGTAAAAACTGTCAGGACTTGTTCAAATACAAATAGAAAACACAGATACAAAAAAAATATATTAAATTTTTTTCTCGCTAAATGGTATTAAAATAAAGGTTAATGTTCGCTAAAACCGGTTAATTTTTTTTTGGTTATCGGTTACCGGTATTTTCGGCCAGAAAAATATCGGTTAAAATTACGGTTAAAGTTCGCAATTTTCGTTGAAAACATCGGTTACCGGTTTTTATTAACCGGTTTTTTTTAACCGGTTACATACCCTGCTTATAAATTTATGACACAAAATATTACCTAATGTTGTTTTTTTTGTATATTAATATTTTCCATACTTTCATTTCTATTTTAATACAAATAAACAAAAAATATTTTTTTATAAATTTTATACAAATTCGTTTTAGCTCGTGACGTACTTTAGCCTTTGATGATTCGATAGCGCTACGGTGGACATCTGCGGAACTACAAAATAAGAAATGGAGAACTATTCTGTACAAATATATAATAAACTACAAGAATATAGCTATGTATAATAAAATATAAAAATAACAACAATAATAACAAGTTTACCCTGCTGACAACGAAAACAAAATGTTTTTGTGTGTTTACAAACGAAACGACAAATTGTCTGAACGTTGTTATATGTTTGTTTTTATCATGTTATTTGTCCTTTTTTGTAGAAGCCATCATATGTAAATAAAGCGGTAAAAATCTCGTAGACTCAATAATTTATTATAGTGAACTATATATTTTTTAAGTGAAATTATTTACATATTTATTAACATTGTTTTATAGCAAATTATTAAAAACATTCAAAATATGTTAAATTGGAGTTGCAATAATTTATTCGCACAGTATCATAATTTTTTGAAAAGTTTCATTGATAAGTATAAAAAATTATTGGTAAATAATTATATCACTATGTATTTAAATACAGGGTGTTCGAAAAATAGGGGGCCAAATTTGGAAAATATATTAATCAAACCAAAACAAGAAAATAATCCTAATATACCCATGTCCGGAAACGAACTATTTCGGAATAAAACACTCTTTTGTTTGAATTTTGAATATTATTTTCAGTAATGTTTTTACTCTCAAAATTACAATAGTTGTTCAAAATGTCATCCTTGAACTTGCATACAACATTCTAAACGTCTTCTCATTGAATGTCGGGCACGTTCGAATATTCCTGGTTTTAGTCTTATACTATTGAAACAGTCTATGATTGTTTGCCGCAAATTCTCTACGTTATTAATGGGCGTCGAATAAACTAAGCTCTTTAAATGAACCCAAAAATAAAAATCAAACGGATTCAAGTCTAGTGAATTTGGTAAATTATTTTCCAGATAATGTAGATACAATTTTTCCGTTAATCTGTTAGACAAAAAATAAAGTCCTATCAACTCATCTCCAACAATACAACATTAATAGAAAAGCTTCAAAACAATAACAAAATAATTTAATTACGGTGACAACAAATTTTGACAGTTGCTAAGGAAATGTGATTAAACAAATTACAAGTATTAACGTAACTATTATAATTTTGACAGTAAAAAACATTACTAAAAATAAAATTCAAACAAAAGAGTGTTTTATTCCGAAATGGTTCGTTTCCGGACATGGGTATATTAGGATTATTTTCTTGTTTTGGGTTGATTAATATATTTTCCAAATTTGGCCCCCTATTTTTCGAACACCCTGTATTTGTCATAGTAATTAATTCGCTTTCTATACGTTACTTTATATTTTGTCTGGTCAATAATAAATTCTCTTAGTAAATATTTTAAAATGTTCATTAAAAATAACAGGCAATAGCTTTATATATAGAATGCTCAATAAAACAATAGACGCTAAGTTTATATAGATGCACGGTAAAATAATAGTCGCTAGGTTTATAATAATAAATGCCCAGGTAAATAAATAAATGCTAAGTAGAAATTTTTTAGCTATATTTATGATAATTTCCATAATAATAGGAATTGATATTGCGATGTTTGTTAATTTGGTGAAATAAAAGCTTTTGTTTCTTTTTATTTTTTTTATCATTGCTTAGTTTAGGTTAGACTATGTTAGGTTAGTTTAGGTTAAGTTAGGTTTGGTTTGGTTAGGTTAGCTTAGTTTCCTAAATCATGCTTTACTTTCTTTTAAAAATAGCTATTGCCATTTTTACCATGCAAATAAAATATTTGTCAAACGTCCATTAATTGTATAGAGCAAATTATTAAAATACTTTGAATAAATTCATTATTATACAGTGATACTTCAACTTAGCGTCGAATACTTGGCAAAAAGTATTTAAAGTACTTACAATGTTATATTATTATATCTTGCATATCTTGAATATATACTTGTAAAATCTACTCAGCAAATTAATATTAAACATATTACTTTGAAAAACAAATAATTACAAGCCAATTGAAATATGTGGGAAATCGGTTACATTTTAAAATAAAGGATGTTATTATCCATCGGGTTCATACCGCATCAGAGCTCATTACTCTGTTGTAACGAGGTGCGTCTGTACGTTACAGACGAAACGCAAGTATACATAAAATGTTAAATTTTTGAGAATTCAGCGAAACCTCTTCCCTCTCCTACCATATTTTGTAAAAACTGTTCTTTTTTTGGACACTTTCACACGAATCCAGAATGACTGTTACGCGATAAATTTTAAACTTTATTACAAAAATTTAAACGTGTCGATTCTGCATGCAAGATCAAGTGTTCAAATACTCAAGTTCACTGTAACATATGGAAAACATTCCATATTTTTACCGTATTAGTATATGAGCAGTGATGGCTTAATTTTGTGAGATCTGGAGTACTGGAGTTCGATTCCAAACGTCGTCAACTACAGGTAGAGCACAGTAATCTCCCTACTTTCAATGGGTAATTATGAAGGGAGGTATGTCGTAGAAGGGAGAGAACTCGAGAGAGAATAGTTGCAAAAAAAGAAGATAATCGGAAAGTTTTGTTTATAATTCCTCTCAATCGTAAATATGGCGTGGTTCAAAAAGCATCGCACTTTTGCCACCGAAACTTACTTTTCAAAAAACTACTGAATCGAAACGGTGCAGCGTGCGTTTCGTACTCGATCCCAAATCCGCCCTTGGAGTTTAGTTGTCGACTGAAAATCTGTTCTGTTGTGTATTGACAACTTCAAAGAAACAGAAAGTGTGTCTATGAAACGAAACGGGCGACAATGGACCTCTTGAACACCAAATAATTGGTCCTTATTTTTTATGAATGAAATTGCGCGTTACCGTGAATTCTATTCGGTATGTTATCATGAAGCAAGAGTGTTTGCTGGAAATGTCTGGTTCCAACAGGCTTAAACCACAGTCCACACAGCTCGAAATTTAATGGTTATTTTGAGAGAGATGTTCTCCGGCTAACTGACCTCTATAAGAGGCGACATTTTGTGGCCCTGCGCTCGCCGGATTTAACAGCCTGTGACTATTTCTTGTGGAAATATCTAAAGACTGAAGTGTTTAAGTATTATCTCAGAACCCTACAAACCCTGGAGGATGAAATCCGCTTGGAAATAGTCCTCATATGAAAATATATTGTAACGAGCGAGACTCACCGCAGATGAGTCATCACGGCTGACCTGTCTGGGCAGGTAGTCGCGTTAAAGGTCAAGTGGGAAAGGAGCGATGCTGCTATTGTTCGGGAATTTTTAGAGCCCGAAAGGCTCTGGAATGTTCCAGAGAATAATTGGCGCAGGTATAAAAGGATCACAGCGGACAGCTCAGGGAAGTCAGTATCGGTCAGAGTGTGCAGAGAGTCACTGAAGAAAGTCAGTGTCGGTCAGTGCATGTTATTGACATGTAAAGTAGAAATAAATAAATAGTTGGTGATATAAATAAATAGCTGGTGATATAAATATATCGTATAAATAAATATAGTGTAGTGTTATCTGTTAAAATAAATATTCTTAGGGTTTAAATCTTATTAATAATTATTATTTTTAGATTAGTGTTTATAGTTGTATATTCATTGTGTTACTAATATATATTACTTTTTATAATTTATTATTCGTTTATTAAACTTAGTTTTATAATTATTCATATTTCAATTATTTTTGTACTGTACACCTAAATAAATACGTTACGTTACGTTACGTTACGTTATGCTTCCCTTGCTGAAGTTAAAGAAATTAAAAATAAAATTTTTATATCATAATTTCAAAAATATTCAAAACTAGGGAGGTTGCTTTGTCCCACCCTGTATTACCCAAATAAATACGGCACTGTGTTTGAGTGGTTTGGAATCCGCTATAAGCTTTAGGGCCCCTGCACAGGCAATTGTTTTACAACGTACCCTTTAAAAACCAAGTAAATCTTAAGAAATTGAGATGATATATTTTCTGTCAATAAGGTTTATTTGTTATTGTCATATATTGATGTAAAATAAAAAAAATAAAAGTAGTATAACACTTAACCTCCAAATACCTTTGTTAACTACAATACAACTCCTCCTTGTTGTAGGACCAGTACAAGTTCGTATACGACACGCTAGAAGAGCACATAGTGTGCGGCAACTCGTGGTTTCCTGTGTCTGAGCTGTCGCAGCGGTTGAAGTCCAAGTCCATGAAGAACCCCGTGTCGAAGATGAACGAGTACCAGCGGGAGTACCAGCAGATCTGCAAAATGACCCCCAGGTTCACCATCGGAGACTGCGCTGGCGGACACCGAGGCGACAATCGGGAGAAGAACAGGGATGTACTCGTTGTGCCCCGTAAGTCAAAATTCATTATATTGTTTATAAAACTATAAGTTGTTATAGACCGGCCATAAATGCTTTGATACTTAATAGCGTTTTCAATTGCGATGCACTGAGTGTGCACTGAGTGCGCTCGGAAATTTTTGTGTGACGTCTTGCTCGGCACTGGTGTCGTACTCGGATTACCCGATTGTCGAGCAGGTAAAACTACCCCAATCGAATACACCAAACACTCAGTGCACTAGAAATAGCGGGATCAAGCTATGGTATAGAAAGCAAAACAAACATGACATTGAAAAAAGTGTGTGTGGGGGCAATATGCCTGGCCCAACCGAATACGGAAAAAGTTGCACCCTTGCACTGGAAATCCTAATCGAATACGTCAGTTGTCCGCAGTGCGCACTGAGTACAGTCAGTGCATCCCAATCGAAAACACTAACATAAAGTATACTGGTATCGGAACCATCGTTCCGGTATTTTCCCCGGAATCCGGAACTATAAAAAAATGTAAATCTGTTTCTTCCTAATATTTTTAAGATTTTATCTTAACAGTAGCGGTTTTTATTTTATGTATTTATTTTGGTGTATAATACCACAGACAAACAAACAGATGAACAGCCTAACGGCACATATTGTCCACAAAATTCGAAATAGTTATCACGATGAAACTAGATGGCGATAGTGCGGTAACTGCAGATTACATGCGCTCAGTTCAAGTTTCCTGAAACTTAAAATGACGTTTGTCTGTGGTTTCGGTAAACTACCAAATACGACAAATTTCTGACATTTTTTTGAAAAAAACAAAACAAAATTGAAGAGTAAACATTAAATTCAAACTCTGTTGTCGTCTACAGTAGTTTCGATTTTACGCATCGCGGTGCGATAAAGTAACCCGGAATTTTTTAACTTTTAAAGATTATGAAATAAGTAAAATTAAATAGTAAAGAGTGCTTACGAAAATGCTACCTATCGCAATTTATCGTTCAATAAGTCTTGGAGAAATACATTTCACTGTTTTTCAACGTCTTGTTACAGAGCCTACATAACACATTATGTGTGCGTTAGATATTTGTACATCGTTCGGTTTGATTATAGAACCTTGCCCTGTAAAATACAACTTACCGCACTTATAATGTAAAAGACTATTCATACTAAAAATAATTTCATAAAGTACTTCATTAACCGCTACTGTAAAATGATTTATAATAAATAAAATAGTAATATTATATAAATGTTATTAATTAAATTATAAATTTAAAATTAAATCATTCTTACAAATAATTTCGAATATGTTTGCTTTGATTGAAGTTAGTATCTATGTAAGTCTTCTTATTATATGTTTTATTAGATTTTCTATAAATTCTGTTGAAAACATTGAAAAGAGCCAGGAAAATAATTAGAAAATGTTTCCTTTCAGCCGACAATTTCCGTCCATACTTAACTTCCTTCCAAGGTAATAGCTACACTGACTACATCAACGCCGTTTTTGTCGACGTAAGTATTCCAAACTTTCATAAATAACCACCATTCGACTTTATATTCACGCCAAACTTCTGCACTTCCCCAAACAAAGTCACAATGAAATCATGCCAAATGAGCTCTACAGTAATCCGCGAGAGCCACATCCTAGAGATGGCAGCACTACTGACTGACTTATAGGGAAAACATTGTATTTTACATAAGTGCTAGTGATATTTTGATACTTTGTTTTGAGGATATTTTGTTATTTTTAATTATTTTTAAATTTGTTTATCGCAATTTCAGATATATACATTTATTTAAATGATGCTGTGCGGTCTATGGTCGAAATAGAAGCATATTATAAAAGAAAAATAAGATTCACAATTGCGGTGCTTGTTTACTACTTATTTAATTATTTTTAGCTGGACATATTATTTTATGCGATTACAAGGCAGACAAACGGAATAATATAGAAATAATTGGGCTGTGTCTTCAAATATCTAATTTAAATTAATCGTAATAACATTAAATACAATTGTCACTTCAGAGAAATGTGTGCATCTGTAATGCAGATGGAGAGTACTGCAAGCAATCGTTGCTTTGTTATTATATTATTTATTTTTAATATAAATACACCATAAAAAATAATTTCATAATACATATAAATTCCTTATTTTTTAATGTTACAGATTTTATTCGATAGGTACATAAATATAAACATGTACATCATGTTCTTTGTTTTGCACGTCATTCTTCTGATGTGACTCAATTTCTGGTATTTTTATCGTTTCTTCTTCTCTATCTTTCCTATAAACAATTTAAAATAAATATATAATATTAAAGAATAATAATTACTACTTACATGTAACGTCTCTCTATTTTTTTCTCTGTACAGAGGTTCTGTTGAATTTTCTTTGCGGTAATTTATAGTTTTCTGTTAATGACTACAAAACAATGTAATAATGTTTTGAAGCATAAATTATTATAAATACTTATATGGAATACAATCGCTAGGTAAAAAATATTGTGTATAAATGTCCATGAATGGTGATATGTGCTTTCCGATTTTTAATGCGATTTTCCACTTATTTTTCAATATTTCTCTTTTTGGGAAATAATGAAGGGATATGTCAACACTTGCAAACAAATACAGAACAATATCTCTTCCACTTGCTGATCATTTTTGGCTATTGTTTACTTATAACCCTATGTGCGAGTACAATGTTTTCCCTACGTCTTAGATGTTTTATTTTGCCACCAGATGTCAGACACTTTGTTGGCTCTTGCCAATATCGAGCAAAAGGTTAACACTCACTAAAAATTAATCATCTAAATGTGCATCCAAATATTTACAACTATTTTCTTTTTTATTCGAAATATTATAATCGGTCCACAAAATAGAGTAAATTACTATTACATAAAACTTGATAAAGTAAGAATAATTAACCTTTTATTTTGAATTTGTTTAAAGAATTTTCATTTATAAATATATTGTAGATTGGCTTTTAACAAATATTCACGAATTAAGGTCTTTACAATAAATTTTGAATATTTTGAACAAGTCTGTTAGTCTGTCTGTCCGGATGTGTGTATGCAAGTGTAGAGCTTGAGCTAAACAAATTTTTATGAAGCTTCATATTTAAGTTTCCGACTTTTGGTAAAACTCAATTTAGCGGAAGTGACAGTTTTTTAATTTTTAGCATCTGAGCGTCTATTGTAGAACAAATAAATATTTCAAATAAAAATATATTAAAAAAGTTATAAACAGGTAATTGTTTTAAAAAATATTTTAAAGAAATTTGCTGTAAAGCAAGTAAAAATGTTATTTAAAAAAATATTTACGATATTTAATGACACAATAATATTGTTTCTCTTATAAATTAATTACGGAGTAGGTATGTCATTAATTTTGTAATTTATTTTTGTTGACCTAAATACAGTATTATAGAACGATACTACAGTTTGCATTTTATATAAATAAAATTAGTAACACTTATAAAAGACAATACTGAAACTGTTTCCTTATCTGAATTCAAATCTGCCATTTTACTACGGCAATCTGTTGCATTTAACCACTAAAAACTACTTTTTCTTTTTCCCTTTTTGTAGTTAATTATTCCCAGTACAAATGCTACATCGTTTCAAAAATGCTGTTTCACTTTGCTCGTATTTTGTGACGAATTTAGTTGACAATGAGCATTATAAATCATCTGTCAGTCCGGAAAATTAAAGTAATAATTACATTTGTGTGTTTTATCTTCTGTAATCGAGACAGAATTAAAATTATTTACGATTGTTTTGAAAATGAAATGTCTGACATAAATTTACCCAATGTATTGCAGTGCCAAAAACGAGAATAAATAAATGGACTTCAACACTTCATTATTTACTTACTTTATTTATGTTTATTCTAGAAACGCAGAGATTTTATTGTTTGAAAAATATTACTTTTATTTTGCGTCTATAATAAAGCTATAACAATATTCAAATGTTTATATCTCATTCGAGATATATGTTATAGCCTAGTGTAATTTATTTTTTAATGTTGGTAATCCTGATGTACTTTAATGGCAAATCAAATTTCAAATCTGACAAAATGAACAAACATAAAACTTTGTTGAGAATTTTATTTGCATATTTAAATTAAAATTACTAGTGGTAAACAGAAAAAATAGTAGAGGTAGAAACAAATGTAAAAAGGAAGCAACAATTTTGATTTTTGCATTCGAGATAAAGCAATAACAGCATTCAAACGAGATGCGTTATAGCTAATTATAATTTATTTTTTAAATAATAGTATAGTTAAAATGTCAAAAATTTCAAATATCATACTCTGTGAAATAAAGGAATATAATTAAAATTAATTCGCCTCTCGATTCAAACATGTTTTAAATAAATAATTGAATGAAACGCTCGTATAAATTTTTTGTCAACATTGAACATCATCAAAACTGATTATCAATTGTCATTGCTTCATTAAACCAAGTAGCTTCCTAAATTTCTAAATGAATAAAAAAATTTGATTGTTCTAATTACTGAAATTTGTTTCATTACTTTTATCAAAATTTTTATGATGGTTTAGAAAAAATAGAATACGCAGCTTAAGTAGAACGATTTTTTAAAACTCATTTATTTCGCTCATGTAGCATCAAACCACTCATTCATAAAACTCATCTTTCTGCACTTGATACGTAAATAACTGCTTCAATCTTCAAATAACTTATACCAACTAACAATTTTTTTATTCAAAATCTGTATAAAAGGCGCAAAATAAAACAAAAAAAACTCGTTTTTAAATAGTCGAATGGTTGTGACACTCCGCTATGCGTTCTCTGTTTTGTAAACGCATTTATTTTTGTTTTAGGGTTACACAAAACCCAGAGAATATATAGTAACAGAATGGCCCCTGAAACATACTCCTGGTGAATTTTGGTCCCTTGTATACGATTATGAATGTTCTGCTGTAGTAGTTCTTTGTGTTCCTCCTCATAGTTCAGTAAGTATTACAATGTTGGAAACAAACCTCATTATTTTATATTACACTAACTTTTTTATTACAGCAAACTTATCCTCCATTTTGGCCCGAAGGCAGACATTCTAAAAAATATGGCCCTGTTTTTACAATTGACCATATATCTCACAATCACTACACAAACATCAAAACTTGGGTGTTCAGAATTAACAAAAAGGTAAGAAAATAAAAAACAAAATTATTTAAGTATTAAGGGCAGTAAGTACTTCCAACAAGGATGATTTAAGATCTCTAATAATTAATCTGTAGTTGGAAAAACACTTACTGCCCGCAATACGTATTTTGCTCGATAACAGAAATAAAATTTAGTAATAATACTTGTACATTTTTATTTGATACTAGTTGTTTCAAATGAAACTTTGATCGTTACTATTACCATTTATTTGTCGATTTTCCATTCAATAAGTAATATTTGAAACACTTACCAATCAATAAAAATATACATATATTTCGAGGACTAAAATTCAATTTATAATTGACACAGAACATAGAACATGGTTTAGCGAGGTCTAATTTAGTATAGAAAACATAAAATTTTGTTTGTGGGTTTTATTAATATCACACTAAAGACTAGAATTAGACACAGAAAATAAATTCTGGGCATGTGTATACATGTATACATACATTGAACAATTTATGGTCTGCTGTTTTATTCTGTTTTTATAATCCTATCATAAAAAAATGGCTGACTTTCTACTAAACTAATTAATTTTACATTGTCTAAAGTCAATTTATTCTGGAATCAACATGACGATAACAGTTATTATCACTGGCGTCGTTGGAATGTGTTTGGGGGGTAAGCGTCTCGCCTGTATAGATTTCCACCCCCTCTGCTTTATAGTTGCATTATTTTTATATATAAATATTTTCTTAAATTTATCTTGCTATAACAACAATAATGTCGTTAGTCCTTCACAAAATATGAGATGTTTGGAAGCTGAAAATATGTGTTCCCTGTTTTAAAATCCTAACGACGCCCCTGGTTATCATTTTGTGATTTGACGTTTGTGTATTTCATTTTGAGAAAAAAGTATAGTTCACTAAATGGCATATAAAATTATAATTTTTTTGTCTAATAATATAAATGACCTAATTTAGTTTTATTTTAGGATAAGAATTTTAAAATTCAAAGTCCATAAATATTTAAATTTTGAATTTGATATTTCAATTTGGAAATAAAATGAATGCAATTGCGGTACTTTATAGGATATAATGACTTTAACATCGTCCATATTCTCAGCCCTCTAGTGGAATGCATTTGTATTACCACGAAGTATACCGGATGGTGCCGAATATGCACGAACACAAAAAGCACAAACATATAAAATGAACATTGATCATTTCCTAAACTGTGCATAGTGTTCTTTGTTTTTTTATAAATAAGTACATCAATTTTCTATGACTTTAATTGTACGTTTTCTGTGCTAAGTGAACTCTTGTTTTCTATGTTACATTTAATCAGCCTTTTTTTCCCTGTTCCTTTTCATTGACCACTCAAGAAAATCTTTTAACCAAAAAAGTCTAAAGTAGAAAATTTTGAATTTTATTATAAAATCATGACAATCGTAATTTAAATAATTGCTAAGTAATATAAGAATCTATAAAATAAATAACCATTGAATGTAACAATTAAAAGTTTTATTGATTACGAGAAAGAAAACGTGTTTGTTGTGATTACAACGGACTAAATGTTTCAGATTGTGTCGCTGACAGAATTAATGGCGGGCGTAAAAGCTCCACCGAAAACAGTCCAGCTTTTCCAGTTAACTTGCTGGCCAATGGGACACAAAGTACCGACATCTACAAACTCTTTAGTGGAACTTATGAACATGGTGGAAAGGTGGCGCCAAAGGACGGATTACGGACCTGTTTGTGTTGTCTCTCCGTAAGTTTTTATTATTAATCAAATGTAATCTTAATAATGGCATGAATGGGTGATTATATTTTAGTGATGGACGAAGTCGTTGTGGAGTGTATTGTGCAGCTAACGCCTGTATAGAGCAAGTCATCCAACACGGAGAAGTTGATATTTTCCAAGCAGTCAAAACTGTACGGAGACATCGGCCGCAATTGGTGGAAAATATGGTAAGTGGCTATAATCATGTAATTTCTTGTTTTTAAACAAACATTAATTAATAATAAAGTAGAAAAAGAAACATTAAATTTTAATGAATGTTAATGAGGACACGAAAAGGTGTTTCTATAATTTTCTTCTTTTTAATTAATTCACATTAGCAAACAGAGTAAATTATACATTCTACAATATTTTTATTTCTGGCATTAACGATTAGTTTAACAAAGTAAATTATACCTAAATTCTACAATATTTTTATATCTTGCATTAACGGTTAGTTTTTTTCTGGTTACTATAAGATTATTAATTTGTATTTTTTTGAGTATTAAGAATGTAAATTTTGAAAGTAAAAATTTATAAGTTTTAGTAACAGTAATATAAAAAAGGGAAATACCCATAGTCAATTTATTTTATTTTACGTTTACTAAAATAATTTGAACTTTTCCTCTTGACATATGAAAGTTTTAAAACTGCTGATTTTATGTCATATATCACTGAAAATTTTACTATATTTTATATATCATCGGGCCGTAAAATACACTTTACGGCATACATTTGCGGATGTAATGTGGTAATTTATGACCCATTGAGCTGTAAAATACAGATACCAATTTTTTTAATTTTTTTTTTTTTTTGAAATTTAAGTTTTCTGCGTGTGGATTTATATGTTTGACAATTAAAATTTCATTAGAGGAATATTCGTATTGGGTCAAGAAACCAGTCGTACATAAAATTTTCTTTATATAGAATTTATAGGGCAATTCAAGTACAGAGATCCGATGCTACTACTGCCATCTTACATTAAATGCCTGAACTTATACAGGTGTCGCTCTAGTCGATAGCCATAGCTTGCGGGTGTATTCAGATAGTTTCATCGACCTTATACAATCATGCCCGAAACTTAATATTAAAATTAAATTTAATGGAGCAGACCATAATTACACGTTATTTTATTTATTTAATTGTGTTTAACACAAAGTTAATACTAAAGTAATTGTTCAAAAGCCCTCTCTTTATTTGAATAACATTCTAGCCCTTCATTCAATTGAAGAAGTAGCATTCTGGTTCCGGATTTTTCTACATAAAATAAATTCTTTATTTGTCTCCAAAGATAATAGTCGAAAGGCTTTAGATCTGGTGGTTGAGGTGGCCAAAGAACTGGACCTCCTCTTCCAATCTACCTGTTAGCAAAGTTGTTATTTAGACATATTTTAACAGTTCTACGAAAACGATGCGCCATCTCTTTAAAATATAATCAATATTGGCTTATTCTTGATTTGAAAATGTAGCCATAGAAAATTATCTACAAGATAACAAAAATATAAAACTTCAATGATGAAACAATTACTAAAATTAATCAACGAAAAAATTCAATAATGGCTTGCTCTATTAAATTGAATGTCGCCCGTAATTCCAGTAATAACGACTGAAATATGATAATACTGGAACGTGCACTAACGGTGCCAATTCATTCCGAGAAAGACAGAAACTGTCGGGTATTTGTGTCCTTGTCGTACAGTCCGTGCAAAAATGCATATTTGGTAGCCAAACAACTTTTCACAACCATTTTGTACCATTTTTTTCATTTTAACAGTAAACATTAACAAGACCTGTCAAAGGTACATCTTCTTCAATCGTAAACAACGATACGAAACTTTTGCATTAGAATGTGCGCCATGTCACTTGCATTAAAATACACATGCACGCATGTGTTAGACAATGACGGAAATACCCCTTACACACTGTCTCTCCTGGCTCGCTTTTTATATACAGGGAGCATACGGCAGCACACGTTTCTTTATTATTATATTTCAGTGGTACTTACTATTAAATTTGCGACATACATATGTATAATGAATACATCCTTAAATTATGGCTGTCAAGTCGAAGGACACCAATAACTAACTTAGTATTAACATACGAGTACATTCATATACAGGGTGTCCGTTTTAAGAGAGTAACCATTGGAATCTCGAGAATCATAAGAAATATGAAGTCGGTTAAATTGGGGCAAAGTTGCCACATTGTTGACTATTTTTTAATGATGTATTTGTTTTCCTAAAAAAAAAAATGCATAGCTCACTAGATAAGATTTTGGCAAATTTGCTTACAACTTTCTTGTTTCAAGTCATAAAAGTTTCTTTTTTGAACATTCTACAGACACTTTTTTAATTAGAATTCACAGAGGTCCTCAAAATTTTTATAGCTTGTACACTTTTTTAGAAATTTTTGTCAGTTCAATTCAAATGCGAAACCTTTCTGGGTAACACTAAAGATATGTTTCTAAAATAATCTGCTTATTTCGATGCGTAGTATATTAAACTCATAATCATCCCGCTTGGCTTTATTTAAAATTTTGACTGTAAAATGCACAGCTAACCACTAATTGAATTGATTAGTCAAAAATTTGTTTGAAACAAAATATTTTCGATTTTATTTCCAAAACACACTTGACCGAAATGAATAAAATGAATAAAATCAATAATTTTCTAATTTTATAGATTATTTTCATTTTTAAGTATATATGTTTTATATCGTTGGAAAGAGAAAGAAAATCTCTATTTAACAGTACTAAAAGACTACTTTGAGGCCCATATGAAAATTGAAAGTTGGAATGAATTTCTCGAAAAGTATTCGAGTTAAATAATTTTGAGTATCTCGATGGATTCCTCGTAAAAGAGTGTCTCTAGAATGTGCCAACTAGAAACTTGTATGAATTTAAACAAGATAGTTATAAGCCAAAAAGTAAATTGGCCAAAATCATATAAAATCATATTTTTATTCATATCTACAAATTGAAATGGCCAACTAAAGCGACAACTTTGTCCCAATTTAACTGACTTCGTATTTCTTACGGTTCTCAAGATCCTAATGGTTAGCCTCTTAAAACGTACACGCTATTATAGAGATACTGGTATTTATATATTGATGTGGATGTGTTGTGTAGACCGAGTACAAGTACTGCTACGACCTGGTGCTGCACTACCTGATGATGTTTATGTGGTACTAATGCGACTGTGTGTTGTGTAGACCGAGTACAAATACTGCTACGACCTGGTGCTGCACTAGTTGATGGTATATTGATGTGGATGTGTTGTAGACGGAGTACAAGTACTGCTACGACCTGGTGCTGCACTACCTGATGGTGTTTGTGTGGTACTGATGCGATTGTGTGTTGTGTAGACCGAGTACAAGTACTGCTACGACCTGGTGCTGCACTACCTGATGGTATATTTATGTTCTGATGTTGTAGACGGAGTACAAGTACTGCTACGACCTGGTGCTGCACTACGTGCTGCACTACCTGAACAAGGACATGAAGGAGAAGAAGTGAGAAAGCGAGCTGGGGGACGAGCTGTGGTTCATCGAGTTCGGGCGCGGGCTGGCGCTGCCGCAGACGCCCGAGGAGCCGGGCTCCAGCGCGGCCGCCGACTTCGCCGCCGCGCTGGCCGCCGAGCGCGCGCGCGTCGGCCGCATCGTGCACCAGGACACGCTGCCCAGTCTCGTCCCACTAGACCGGGCCCAGGATCTCAGAGGTAAACTAAACATGAGTTGGCATGTTCATTCTGGTTTACTTGGCGAAATGTAGTGATAAAGTTCAAAAAATCATGTAGAGAAAACAAAAGTACTCCCAAATTTTGAATTAACACCCTCAAACAAAATTTCTGTAAATTTGAATAAAGTTTCTCTCATCTTAATAGGAAGTATCGATGTACACCATAGAACGACAAAATGCCTCTATACTTATAAAAGGACAAAGAAATATTTTCATGTAAACAAAAAATTTGAGTTACATTGCTATATTTATAGTTAATAGCGTATAATTGATGCAATAATTATACCCATAAAAATTTGGTTTTGCTTGAAGGCTGAAATTACTTTTCTAAAGAACATGATAAGCAGTCAAAAATTAAATGATATTAGAAATGTACTTAATTAAGGTACATTTGATAATAATAAACTTTATAAGTTTACACTCGTACTACTTATAAATAACAGCAGATCATTCTTTGTTATGAGAAAAATAAAAATCGGAAAAGAACTACCATAACACAAAATCGCGTTATTAATTTGGCGGTGTTAAATATTGAAAATCATTTTTTTTTTCTATGACCACTATGGATAGTGTAACTTTTCTCATACTATATAAAACTTGGAAGTTGCGTTTTTCTCACAATCATAGTTTAAAATATGAGAAATCATTTCTCACAGTATTTAGCAACACTGCGCATGCATGAAGGTACTCTTTGTGAGGTTACGTGCACCATATTGTTCAATATGTCAAATAACTTTCGTGCATGTATTTTTGTTCTGTAACATTTAGCAGTGGGGTCGTAAAAAGTATAGTGTGCCACTCGTGCAAAATCATCTATTTCCCCACCTTATGTAATTTCACATCTCGTGAGAAATAAGCAACTTTCTGCACTTGTTACATAATATGCTATTAGAAGAATTTACTCTTTTCAATAGAAAACTGTTATTACATTAGTAATATAGATGTTATTTTAATTTTGAATAATATTTTATAAATTAAACATATAAACACTTTTTTATTTTTTTTTTAATCAACTTTTTGCTTTTTTTTAAGGTGAGGTCTAACTACGCCTATGATAACATTCAGACATCGCTAAATATAATAAGAACACTTCTAAGGGGACAATAATTAAGCTACATTTATGTCGTTATTAAAAAAAATTCTCATTTCGTGAGCTGTTGCGCAGTTCACAAATTTGAAACAAATCAGTTACAGACCATCATACCATACATCGATTTCTGTTAAATCTGTAATTCTGTTTGTGCTTTCTTACGCTTCATTGACATTTTGCTTTTTTCATATTCGTTATATCTCTTGATTGTTATTTATATTGTTATTGCTCTTTTTATATTCTCATCAAAGTCAATGGTCTATATTATGAACGCATTTTTATAATAATAGCACTTTTACGTTATAATCTTATGAGACCAGATGTCACTTTTAACAAAAGCGCTCTGCAAAAGTGATCTCGTAACGGGCCAAAGTTTTTCTATAACGCTATTATTTCTTTTCCTGGTTCGCGAGCCGAACAACTCATGAGATAGTAAAATAACTCTATTTAAGAGTAATAATTGTTAATAAAGACATAAACTCATAAATTTCTTTAAACACTTAACGCTACGCACTATTTATCTACATGTATTAATATCAGACTGTCTTCGCTGTCTTTTCTGCTTGAGTTTATATACCCGAGCAATTAAACTCTCGAATATTCTGGGAGCTTCGATGCGTCAGTACAATAGAAGGGTGATTAAAGGTGTTTCGACCTGTCTGTGACGTTGCAATCGCTGCAATATATACATAAGTAGTATAATAATGAAAAGATTCTCACCAAAATTTTTATTTAATACTTGTAAAAATGACTTCCTCGTAAGCAACATTTACTACGTTAGACTATATTTAAATATGACTATACAAAGAGTGCTATGGAAGAAACAGAGTGTACTTTTATTATTTCAGTATTTGATTTACTTGTTTCCTTCCATAGCACTTTTTGAATAGTCATATTTAAATAAAAATGATACATACATAATTTTGCATTTTTCTCAAAAATTTTGTTATGTAAGGATATTACATATGGATATCGTTGAATTCAGAAAAAAATACTGATTTGAATAAGCAAATAAAAAAGTAGATTCCCATTTAAAATAAGAAAGTTGTACACCGTATTTTGAGAACCACTGGTCAAAAAAAATTTGGGTTCCCTCATTAAAATAGTCTTATAAAATAGAAATTGTTTGCTAATTTATTCGACCTTGTAGCTCTTATAGTTCCCGAGATAGCAATAGTGTACCACTTAAAATGAACATCCTGTAGTTGTACAATCATAAAACTTTTATCCAATAATTTTTTACATAACCGAAATTGCCAATTCAATCAGTAACCTGTTACTTGACAACGTAGCTAAGATTATTATTATTATTTGGAATATATTATATTGTTATCTGTTAATAGACGCCCGAGCCCGTCCGAAGATGAAGTACGCCCAAAGCTTAGACCAAGGCGGCGACCTCCAATACTTCTCCGCGAGACCCCCGTCCCCTCCGCCCATCCGGCGCCGACCGCCCCTACAACACGCAGCCTGCTTCGACCAGTCGGACTTCGAGCTCGGAAGACCTCCCCTGAGAGACGACACTCCGGACACTCCCAGCGCGGGCAGAAGTGAAACCTCGGACCTGGACCTCGACCTCCCCGACGTCTTCAAGTCGGACGAGCCGCTCCCAGTCGCAGACGTCCCCGAGTCCAGAAGCTTCGGAGACGCCATTGAAGCCTCCTACGAACGCAACTTCAAGAACAGGAACAATGAGTACTTCTACGAAAGAGCCGGGCCATCTTCGGAAGGTAACTCCACTTATTTTAGAACTGATGATATATATGATACCAGTTTTGCTTTAAATGATCCGTTGCATATTCAGAGAATGAGTGTTACAGCTCTGTTTGAAAAGTTTTGTGCTGATGAGAGAGAACCTAAACCTAAACCTCTTCCGATTAGACAACAAAGTGAAACTACTTTTCGAACCAGTAGATTAAAAGGTATTTCAGCAGATAGAATCAGTGGAGGTTTTATCAAAAAAGGAAGAGGAGATCGAATAAGTACTTCGTCTTTAGGTGACCAGCCAGTAACAACAACTGGAAGTTGTTTCAGCATATTTGAAAAACGGAAAGCTAAATTCGGTAAATTGGAAAAATCAAAACGCCTTAGTACTAGTGCCCTTTACGATCAGTCCCCCACTGGAATTCTGGCAAAGCCCAACCGAATTCGATCGTCAGAAATCGTCAGCAAATTCCACTCCGAAGAATTCCACTCTAGATTCAGTAGCCCTGGAGAAAATTATCACAACGCGCCTTCAACTAGCAAAAGCGATAACTCCGTTTCGAAGTTTAAGTTCTATGAAAACCCTCTAGAAAGAGCTAGTGTAGCTAAACTCTACGAGAAGTTTTGCTACGATGACAAAATCAAATCCCCTCCGGTTTTAGCTAGAGTTGCAGAGAAACAATGTAGTGTGGAGTCTATTGAAACGAAATCAACCAAAACGGAACCCTTTAGTGCTGCTAGTCTAAGCGAGAAAACCTCAGATATAATGAGCTCTACAATCATGACGAAGGTGGACCAAACTGTTTTTAACTTCGACTTGGATGTGATTCACCGCGAAAATAGTGAAAATAAAAGTGAAATACTTTCCCCAGACCGAAGTGCGAGTGTTAGCAATACGGTGCAGTTACTCTTCGAAGATCCTAGATCGAATAGAACTAGTGTGTCGGATTTGTACGAACCTTGTTTTTCCGTAAGTTTAGCTCCAAAACGACCATCTTTCAAACGTGATATTAGACACTGGGACTTGAACACTTTAAACTTAAGACCTATTGATGACGACAGTCCAACTACTAGCAAATTCACTTCAGAATCCAGTCCAGACGATATACTTCAAAATTACGATTCTAGAAGCAACAATTCTGAAGTGTTCTTGTCAGAACTACAATCAACAACTTGCGACACGAGTAATTTAAACGGAAAGGGCCAAATATTGGAAGATATTAACGAGGGAGACAGTATAGATGATTCAGAGAGGACTAGTCCTTCAAACTCGGAAAATCTTCTTCCCAAATCCATGTCCAGTCGTCCCTCCATGCAAAAACTAGAACCTTATAAACCCCGGGCACCGAAGGCAGAAGAAGATTTTACGGAATCAACTCCATCTTCAAACCATGAATCAAACAACACAGGTGCGCTGGCAGAAGAAATGTCAAAACTGAATCTAAAATCAAACTGTGAAGTGAGTGAAGTGGAGAAAAGTGCAAAGAAGGAGAAAAGCAAAGACAGTCTAGCATTACGAAAAAGAACTAGATGCTTCCCACTTTGATACACATTCATATAGATGTTATTGTTAAGGTTCTTGGTTGGTTTTGTTTAGTTTGTTTGTATATTACGATAGGGGAGACAAATTGTGCTGTGAGGGTAGAAGAGTGCCAAACTACGCATTTTAACTATAATCCGAATTTAAAGCTACGATAGAGCGTCATGTACATACTCGAGGTGACAGTAGTAGGTTACCAGTTCATAAATGCTCAAACATTGTAGGGAGTAGAGGGTAGAGGCTTCACAGCATTCAGTTGTCTTCCCAACGTAAGCATTAATCGTAACATATTCTAAATACATGGAACTGATAATCGCCGAGGCAAACCTTCTATCCAGGCGGACATTCTCAGAAAAGTCCTACGGCTACGATAAACTTCTACTTGTTTATTCATAATCAACCAACATTTTTGATATTTCATTAAAGAATCACATTAAATTGAATTGGGTGATAATTACATTGGATGTACCAATCAACCCGTTTATGAATAAGTTTTTTACTACTTTATTGTCAGCAATTTTTCAAATAAATATAAATTATAGAAAAACAATCAAACGCTTAATTAAAAAAAAATGTCGCGGTGGCATTCTTCATAATATACATTTTTTATTGCTTTTTAATATTATTAATTTATTGTAATTCATTCAATATTGCAGAATGAATTAACTTTAATTCTGATTTATTAACTTTTCAAACATCAAAAAATGCATTAATATTTGACTTTCCAAAATATTATTAATAAGATAAGAGACAAAAATAAAGTATTGGTATGAATTCCATATTAAAAAATAGAAACTATACACCTTTCGCCGAGAAAACAGAAAATTTTCCGTTAAAACAGGCGTGGTTTACACGCTACTTTCACTTCTCGAAAAATTGAAAATCAGAATCAGTTTTAAAAAGTATTATACTAAGTGCAAAAAAAATACATGAATTTCCACAAGACACTCTACACAATATAATGTCAAAAGATAAAATAACTAAAGTTTTATAAGCAACAGCACAAATTTCATTTGTAATCGTGGTTTGCCTACTACCGTTGATTGAAAAATATATACATAAGCAAGCCTGTATATATATTTTGTATAATTTGCACTTTGCATTTTTTATATCTATTAAAATAGTTCTTTCAATAATTCATTGGTATATTTTATAACAGAAACGCCTGATATTAACCCAAATGCAACCAGACACACAGTTATGTTGGTGAAACGAATTTTCTCTAAGGTTGTCTTTCTATGTATTTTTCAATCAATGCTACTACTTTGAAATTTGAATTTTTCTCGTCTCTATGAATTGAGTATAATTAAAAAAGTGGAGTTTCAAGCTCAGAATTAAACTTGTATTTCGCAATTACTATTCAGTACATTAACGGAACTCGGTTCCTGAATATCTTTGTTACTTATTAGAGACTTATCTAACCGCGATAGACGGATACGATCTGGTTATTAAGTTTTGACAGTTTAATATCCCCTTGGGCATAGTTCCGTGAGGTACATTATTTAAAAATACTATTCAATTATACGCAATTATTAATTATCTTGTCTAATAAATTCTTCATCATCTGCCACTGATCTATTAGTTGGTCTAAATTTATTAAAGAAGTACTAGTAATACTAAGCCTCTATAGTCTACCAAGAACAATAATTTAGTATAATAATCAAGCATGAACCATGCTTTTAAACTTTTGACATTCTTTGAAATGTCACTTGGGAAGCATTCTGTTTCTGAACCGTGGTTTGTCACCATGCTATTGAACGCAACCTATTTCTGTCCCGCTATAGTGTGGTATTGAACTCACCCTCCTATTTGAATTTTAACAAAGATAAATACAAACAATAATTAATCAAAATTAATGCTTTCAATATAATTGTTAACAACCAAACTACGATTGACTGTACCGGTGAGTGTCTAAAACAAGAACCGTAACTTATAAATCTACGCAAGTACCGAAGAACAGAGTTTTAATCCATCTCAATAACGTATAGCAAACATGTAGACATCAAATAAATAATGTATTACACTTTATTTGAATTTGAATTGGTAATTATAAGTTTATACTGCTATTACAAAAAGTTATGAGAAAAATAATGTCGTTGAAACATAATAAAGTCAGGGTATCTACTGTAAGAAGTTTATCTTGTTCCACCTCGACGATATGAATTTATAAAATGAGTTTTACTACCAAATTAAAAGTTTTCTTGTTTACATTTTATGTTTTGTTTCCGACGTAGGATTTTTCTGAGATATTCCGCCTGTAGTAGTTAAGACAGCCTCGTGCGTTTCCTACAATTGGGCACACAGTTGTGATTGTTGATTGTGGAGTTTCATCAGTGCCTTTGGGTGCTCTGCGCCTTCCCGCGTTTTGTTGTACAGAGATGTCACTTGTTTACTCACTGGTGCTTACAAAACTAGTCACTCATTTTTCTTCTGTGCGTTGTAAATATCACATATTTTTAGTACCTGAGAAGATATTAAATTATTTATTATTTTAATAGTTTTAAAATTTAAATTTCGTTTGTTTTACACCGTATTAAAAGGTTGTAAGCATCAGTAAAATGTAGAAAATATTTAAAATAATATAAAGCCAATATTTTAAAGTCAAAAATAGTTAATTTATTAATAGATTAATTTAAAAGGAGCATTTTGATAAATAAAAGCTTTTTTGAGAGTAACATAATATATGTAATATGCTATTTTATGATTGTTATACCTAATTAGTGTTGATCGCTGATATATATTTTACAAAATAATTTCTTGTAAAAAGTTTAAAAGTATACGTATAGATCTTTATACTAAATATGAATTAAGTGCAGTTTAAGTTTATACTTCATCCAGACTTCGTCGGAATAGTTACTCAAGTTATTTTACTAGGGTACAATATATGCAAAATAAAATAAACATACTTCATTCACTTAGTAAATTTTGGCATATCGATTTACGAGAAATTCGCTTGATTATCTCTAGTTGACGTTACCTTAAATAAAAAATATCGCATTGAAAAACAAAATATAAATTAATTACCAGTTCAATGCGATATTTTTATATTAATTGATGATTAAAGTAACCGGCACCTTGAGGTGAAAAATCAAGCCTTAGAGTTTATTATAAATTTGAATAGAATGATTTTCTTTTTTCTGTTTTGTGGTACCACGGATGTCCACTGTGGTGCTGTCAAAACGTCAAAAGCTAATATACGTCACGAGGTAATTTGAATTTATTCGGAACTTGTAACAATTTATTTCTCGCTCATTAGTTTTAAAATTGAGATAAAAATATAAAATATATTTAAATACAAACTTCTATTATTGAAAATAAAAATAAATTAATAAAATTGTAGAAAGAGCTCATTGTTCGACTTAAAATCAAAACTATAATAACTTACATATTTAAGTTAGTCTTCTTATTTCCCAAATAGTATATTATACTGTAAAATTTCCTCATTCTTCAGCTACATCTAAAATAATATTCATTGATGTATTTTCGATATTTAACTAGTGGTAACTATTTTTATTTTGTTTGATGTATATACCCAATTGATATGTATAAGTAAAGTAACTTGTATGTGTATTATTCCGAGTTTGTTCGAAGAATGGAGAAGGTATATTACATGTCTGTATTGTCGTTGAGTAGGGGTTTTCGTCCGTAGTTACTGGGATTTGTTGTCTGTGTTGTTCCCGACCCTACAAAATCCCGACTCCGTTTCTTTGCAGAATACATGGCTTATTAATATTAAAGAAACAGCTAATTCTGTGATAATGTGGATTGTATGCATAGATTCCTGCCAAACCAATTTTGTGAGGTGTACCAAACCTTGAACGTTGTGGGAAGAGACAGTAATATTTACAGTATTAAAACACCAGTTTATGGTATTTACATTTAAAATTCATTCTATGCACAAATAACTACATTTGCCAATTTCAAATTATCAAAAGTCGATTATGCTGAAGTATTATGATACTAGTGTATAAGTCTTTAAAAGCACTAGTGCTTTAATAGTATATTATTCAATGAGCATGTAATGAGTAATATTACTCACGAGAATGAAGTTTGCCAACACAAGCGAAAGCAAGTGCTGTAAATCATTCGAATGAGTAATAACTATTACATGCGAATAGAATACTATACTTTATCCACAACTATAACATGAAAAATATATGTTTATTATAATCAAATATGTCAACACACTTTGACAGATAAATTACAATAGCTCGCGTCACTGTTTCACAGCATACTTAATGCAAACCAATTATTTCTAGTGTTATTTAGCTACAATTTACGCTTAAAAAGAAAATAAAAGTATGAAAAATGACAAAACTAGTGTAACTTTGGCTTTATATGTAGAAAATCTATTTAAAAGTAAATTGATTTTTACTCTTTTCATAGGTAAGATTTAAATTTGGCATAACAAATGAATAATATTATTCTATCGAATTGTCAATATTATTCAATTGGCAACAGTAACAAAGGTCATTAATTGATAAAAAAACTATTGAATTTTAGATATATTAGGACAGTTGTGGATAAAGACACTTATTCACGTGTAGCATAGCATATTTTTAATATACCTGCACCATAATTTGAAGAATACTGGAAAGCAAAATTTTGATTATTGTAAAATGGATGAATTTGAAAAAGTTTATGATTTTGTTGTGGCTCAACAATTTTATAGTACGCCGTGTTGTAATGTTGCGTTTTCACACTCTTTATTTTGTTGAAGATTGTGATGCAGGTGTAATAGAAAATAATAATTTAATTCATGTATGAAATCAATTATTAAAGAATTATTATAATTTAATATTAATAAAACATGAAATATATTTAAGGGTTTTATATGTAAATATCTTAAGTTGAATAAAGAAATATATTTGTTGAATAATAAATAAATAAATATTGTAAATATTACTGGGCAAATATATTGAATTTTGTTGAGAAATATGTACATAAAATCGACCATAGTGTAAATTTTGTGTTCGATTCTTAATGTCCAATATAAGAAATAATAAACCTTCTGGTCCAAGATATCATAAGTGATTATATAGAAGTCGTTAGCGAGTAGCATAGGATAAGTCCTGCTAGTTAAATGACAATTATATTAACCGATAGGTAAGGGTGAAAGTTACATTGTAGACTCGGCATGTTTTCTAATGTTAAAGTGACAAATTTATCCATGTGTATTTTCACACTGAACTGTAAAGATGCCAACACTTAAATCATATGTAAAATCAATAAAATTTGTATAGAATACAACTTATTATTATTGTTTACCATTTATTCTTTTTAATTACAGAACTTCAATTTTACATATTCTGCAATTGTAGGTAAGACATTCAGAACTACAATTATTATTCAATAATTCACTGAATTTGAAAAGGTAAGAAAGTTGTTGTATATACTTTTTGTTCTGTAATGTAAACATTTTACAAAATATACTAATTTGCTTTTATTTCAGAATTAAAATCGTGAGTTCGATTCTCCAAACATACATTAGACCTCGCATTAGACGATAGTCTTTTGTAGTACATTACTTCACCATTCGGGCAGTTACTTCTGTTCTTTAAATAAAATGACAACAGTTGGTTCATAAAACGCATAGTCTACTAGTCAACACACATTACACCAGACCAAACACTGCAGATATTTAAGTAAGTTCTTATATTAGGGCACATAGAACACAAAAAAGAAACATTAAATGTGGAGTTAACCTTAGATTAGGTATAACAGAGAGATATGCCGTACTACCATAGACTAAGTAATATATTACTTAGTCTATGGTACTACTGAGCAAGCAAAAGATGTTTGGTCTAACAGTCAGCTGCGTGAGAACAATCCGCCAGCTGAATAGTGCACACTTACAATTAGACGAACGAAATATTGGTCATAGTGTTTTGTCACCTATCCTCATTATTTACCTTAGATCTTTCGACAATATATTTGGGCAATACCATATCTCTATGTTATACCTCATCTAAGGAGTCATCGATACAGTATTCCAATGGACTGCGAATATCACTTTGCATATAATGTAAGACATAAAAGAAAAAATTTCTGTTTTTAGAATATCGCATGACTTTGTTGCTTTCTTACTCACGAGCATTTATGGATTATGGATATATTTAGTTGTGTAGTGTAGGAGATGAGTAGAGATTTTGGTTACGTCGCCGATTACGTAATATTTATGTAACTGATTACGTAATGCTTTTGTTGTACCAGGGTAGTTATGTGAAGTAGTGGTATCCCCAGACATAATTTGGAGATATATTTTCCAGTTTTCTTGGTTTTTTTTTCTTTATATGGAAGGGGTTGAAAACGAACTGAATCTTCATCCTATAATTTTTACCAGAAAATACCTTAGTTTTAGTTAAGGTCTCTTTGGTCAAACATAATTTTATGCTTGGTTTACGTATGCCATATTTGAATCATATCAGTCTTAAATAATTTCACTGATATAAGAATTATTGGATTTCTCAGTAAATAACGTGTAGTTAAAGATTCTTAAGGAGGTGATTTAAACATGTCCTCCTCCTATTTCGACGTCGTAGATTCCGAATCTGACGTCCAAACTGCAATATGACCTCATAGTTCTTACGTAATTCCAAATTAAAATATATACAGGGTGATTTATCGCAAGTGGTTGTTACGTGATATGCGTAATTCTCAAATTTTATTGCGCGGAAATAAGTATTGACCTTTTCGATCATGGGCGTGCATTATTATTATTTATTGTTCTGTCAAAGTGAAAAATGCTTTAAACAGTTTTTGTAACTTATTCGGTATGTTTTTGAATGTAATAAAATTACTAATATAAAAATTCTTTATAGGGCACGAAAGCAGCACCGTCGACCTGTGCCCAAGCCTCTCAGCTCATTTCACACCATTCCAGGCGGAAGAGAAGAAGTGGCGGAAATTTAAATCGACGTTATTGGCGGGTTTTGTATTCATTCCATTCTGCGATCTCTATGTGTGGTTTATCCATTGAGCTCTTTTAGTATTTCTCGTGTCAGTATTTGATGTTGTTGACTTTGTTATTGTTGTTGAGTTGAGCCAATGCTGTCGATTTAAAATTCCGCTGCTTTTTCTCTTCCGCCTGAATTGGTGTGAAGTAAGGCAATCACGGAATGATGTGAAATGAGACAATCATAGAATGGTCTGAAGTGAGATAAGATGGACAAGATCGACATTCGAAAACAAATTTTATTAGTAAGTTTCAAATGATTTATTAAACGTAAAATAGTATAACAATGTCAGTGACCATTAAATCTGTATAAATACAACTTGTTTTCGCTGGAAGAGTATATGCTGTGAAATGAGATGAGAGGCTTGGGCAAAGTCGACGGTGCTGCTCTCGTGCCCTATAAAAAACTCGCAATACTATGAACTTAAATATCAAACTTTTTTCCTAGAATTATAGTTTTGATATCAATAAAAAAATTGTGGATCACGTGACTATCATTTGCAATTGATCATCTTGTAATATTTAATACCTTCCCTACTATAGGTACTACAGGTTCCTGCTTAAGTATAACAAATTTGAGCCGGATATGGTATCCCAAGGATAGTTCTATAGACGTATTATACGTCGGTACCGTGATGATTTCGCCGAACTTCAAGCCCAACTAGCAATATAGGAGTATTAGATATATGATCACATCGAATCATCGAAATGAAATGTCAAAAAAAGTATTCAACACTGCTGTCAAAATTTCGATTATCCATAAAAAATTTATGAAAATTCTTTAATATTTCTTAGGGATACTTTACTTGAAAAATCTGAATCAAGTATTTGGGTCATAAATCTACAAAAAAAAGAAAATAAATATTAAAATTTAAATATATCTTTGCTATTTCCAATCACAATTACATCTAAAAATGCATAATATTCCCAAAATGCAGATGAAATCTCAACAATTTTGCCTTCGATTCTACGAGAAAAGCCATATAAATTTGAAAATTGAAAAAACGAAAACTATTTTGTTTACCAAGGAACTATTTTCTTTAAAGTAAATATCGATGTGCTGATTTTAATGTTTCAAACAGACTCAATTATTTATTTTCATTTTAGAGATATCTGCCTTTTATGTTGAACATAAAAAATAGATTTGGCAGAATTCATATTGAAATGTAAAGAATAAGTTCCATATGTTTTTCGTACAGGAGTTTCACTGTGAAAATAAAATAAACAGTAATTAAAAATGTCACCATTTGTAACATACAAGTTGCACTATATATTTTTTTCAAAATACATGTTTACAATATTGAGAATTGGACTATCCACTTGTTCAAAATTTCTCCTTATATAAAAATTGCCTTGCATAATTTGTTAAAATAATATTTACAATATAAAGTACATAAGTTAATAAATTATGAATAAGTAATTATGAATCCTAGTAACAATAATAAATAACATTTAAATGTAAAATTGAGTATTCTAGTCTATTTTTCCTCAGGAATATCAAAAGAATCAAAATCTTCAGTCCATTTAAATTCTGTTACATTATTCGGTGATATTTTCGTATTTTCTACCTTTTGAATCTCGACGTTGTCTCTCCCGCTAAAAAAATCATCATCGAATGGGTCATTTTCCCGTGCGAAGATGTTGACAGATTCCGACTTCTTTAGATGTCCGTCCCCTCTGATATTGTTGGCGATTCTGCTCTTGGATAAAATATGTTTATTCTGCTTCCTAACCTCGTTCGGCGTTGCCCTGTCTAAGTTGTTTTCTGTAAATGAAACTTTTGGTTCACTAACACTTTCTTCAGCTATAACAGTTATCCCGTTATCCTCTCCACTTGCACTTACTTTTTCCGTCGGAGAGAAGTCATCTTCAAACAGAGACTTCTGTTTTACTGACGGCGATTTAGACATTTCTCTTTCTTGCATTCGCCCTGATTTCGGATGTTCTTTGTTGAAATCATTCTCAAAACCTGCAGATTTCCCTGAAGATTTCAGAGTGCGTTTCATTGGGAAATGCTCTACTTCAGGATGACTTCTTGGGGATTTGGAATATCGAGCAACTGGAGATTCTGTTTCTGATGTTTCAAATTCGTTATCGAAGTTGAATCTCGTTTTTGTAGTTACAGGAGAATCATTTTCAGAGTTTACAAAGTCATTTTCAAACATTAAATGTTGTTTTCTAGAACCTTTTCCCGGTAAACTTTCATTTTCAAGTTTGGGACTCGGTAATTCTTTTCCTTTTTTTCGGCCAAGAGTTGCAGACTTTTTATTGGGGTCTACTTTAACATCCAACTTACTTTTTGCTACGTCAGGGGGCGAAAAATCGTTTTCGAACTTTTGGCCATAAATTTTATCTCTATTTCGATGAGAATACCTCCCAAGAGTCAGAGATGTTTCTGGTTTATGCCTCTGATGCGACATTTCAGAGAACTGTGAGTCTCTACTCCTTGATCGTCGATTGGTTCTGTACTTCCTGTCCCTTTCTCCGTCACTTCCGCCCGTCCCCATATAGTAAGGTTGGCGGGATTTGATTTCTCCGGATTTTCGATCCATTTCCGAAGCACTGGACGGTCGTTTCCAATTTCGACGAGCGGATAAGTATCGCGGAGAATGGGGTTCGTCTGGATCATTTGAATAATCGTCCTCCCAAGGAGATTCTTGACTATGATCACGTTTATAATAACGATCGGAATCACGTTTGCGTTCACGATCACCACGCCATTTACTGTCTTGATTTGGCCAGCGTCCATATCGAATTTTGTCCTTCGATCCACGTTCTACAAGAAAAGAATATTCATTATATTTCATAAAATTATTCTTTTGTTAATTATTTAAGAACTTTAAAAAATGACCACTAAGGATTGCTTTTTACAAATATTTTAATGCTGTTTTTACTATTTCGAATTATTTGAAATTCAAATCAGTCTGAAAGAGTAAAGGTTTGCATTTTTTTTAAGGAAAAAACTAAACTTGAAATTAAACATTAATTTTTGGCTTTAAAAATTGTAGGTAAAATCCATGACATAATTTTTGTTGAATTCCAAAAAAGAAAATTTTTGAGTATCTTTGGATATCTCTTTTGACCTTAAAGATTTAAGATCCAGAACAAAAATCGGCTAAAAAGATAATGTCATTAATGTCTTAGGATGTGTAAGTTTTATTTTCTGCGACCACTAATGTAAGTAACCATTATTGTACAATTTATAGGTTATCTAAGTGTCCCATTACGGAAGGCCTTGTGTAAAGTACGCAATCACACTGTTCCGGACTTTTTGATTAATTTAAATTATGTTAGGAGGTAAATAAGACAAAATTAATTATAATCAATTTAAATCATTTCGTCTAATGAAGAAATAAATAAGAAATGTTCTACATAGTATTGTATTATTGGGCTGTAAATAGTTTCAATTTATTATTTACAGGTTGACAGTTTTACATAGTTGTTTTTAAGTTTTGTAGTTGGCGCTAGTGATATGTCTATTCTTTCAATGTATTGTGTGAACGTAAAACAATCAAATAGTAGCTTAGAAAAAGTATGGTACATAATTTGAGTTGTACTGCAATTATGCACTTGTGTAATTTTTCCATTTCGTGCGTAATATACATCTTACAACTTTTAATATGTAATATACTATTAAAACCTGATTTTCTATAACTATTTCTGATTCTTTTTCACCTATTGTGCTGATACATTAATTTGTTATTCGTATATTATTGAATTTGCTACAAAGTTTCCTAAATATTGGAACTATGATTTCTTATTTTAAAAAGACATAAAATAAGCAAAAGTCGATTATTCTGTTTGAAGGCTGGACCGTTCCGTTAACAATATTACATTAATAATATTTCACTAACGAAATAACTTACCCATTTCTGCGTCGTCCCATTCCGGTCGGCACCATCTCTCATCTTGAGGATGGCCTCGTCTCCGAACATGGCGTCGTTCTTCAGGCCACTGATCTCCGCCGCTGTCCCAGTGTTCCGGTGGTTCTCGACCGCTATGTCGATCTGAATCGCGACTACCTCGGTCAGATTCTCGACTGCCATGTCTTTCGCTCCATTGAAACTTAGGAACATATTCGTCCTCGTATCTGAAAGTAATAGTACCGAACATATCTTTTAATATAAGTAATATAACATATTTTATTTTCTACAAATATTATAAACGTGATATATAAATACGTTAATAATATTGGTAAGCCCAGACAGTGATCTTGTTCATCTATTACTTTAATTCCAACGGGTAAAAGTATCATTTTAGTCCCGTAAATGCTGAAGTAAAAATATTACTTTGTTCTAAGAAATGCAAGAAAAATATTCATTTATTTGTATTTGCATATTCCACAACAATTTTCTACAAATATTCATTATCTGTAGAAGATACTTCAGTGGTATTTAAAGATGATCCAATAAACCGAAATAAATTAAATCCAATGAATTAATACCTCAAGTGTTTTTATTATCGACCACATAGATTTTGACATATCGAGATTTTAATGGATGTCCACGAATGAAAGTTTTTACAGTACGTTTGCTTTTTATAACATTATTTCATATAAGTTCCAAAGCATACAAAAGTTGAGGTTTTTAAAAAGGTAATACCAATATATAAAAACACCAGAGCAAAATTGGACAAAATTAAAAAAAAAATCATTCAAAACAACACTAAACACAAAAATAATAAAAGAAATCATACAAGAAAGTTAATTAAACAAGCAAAACATGTAAGGAAAATCACAAAGCTTGAAGAAACATGGCAAAGAAATTCAAAACTGAAAAATAAAGGAACAACATAAAACACACCGCCTCATACTGAAAGGTAGAAAGGCACAACGATTAAGTATTGGTATATTTCGAAAATAAGTTCGAGCGACGACTGTTACAATCTGGTTACAAAGTTTTCACAGATTAAAGCCTAACATGTAAACGTGTTGTTTTGCTTATTTGAGAGAATAACCCTTGTGGTTTTTTCTGTAAGACACATGATTGAAATATATTGTTCAAGTATCCGCGAAAGACTCGTACTGTCTTTTCTTTAATCGGGATAACCAACTTCACATCATCATCGTTTTGTATGAAAAAATAATGCAATTATACACAGTAATATAATGATTACACTGCGGAAACTATATGTTCGATTTATTTGGCTTTTCACCTCAAATGTCCGTTACCGCCTATATTCTCAATACAAATAACAAAGCAGTATCCCGATTACGAAAGTATGAAATTTCCTCACCAGATGTCAGCCATTTTGATTTTGTTTTCGTGTATAAACTATTGTTAATTATTTTGTCTAATTAATACTTCAACATCTTCCTCTGACTTAGTATAAAATTATTAAATAAAAATACTACGCCTTTACAATGTACCAAAAACAATAAACTTACAATCTAATAAATAAGCGAGATCTACGCTTTTCAATTTTGACAGCTTTAGAAATGTCGAAATGGTACCGATCAAATTGTAACCATGGTTAAACCGTAACTGCATCGCTGTTCATTTTCGGACTATACTATAAGTAATTTCATTTCTCTAATAAAATTATGTGAACTTACTCGTAATCGTCTTCTTCATCCCAGGAATCATCCCGTCTTCGATGTCGCTCCCTGTCCCAAGAGGGTCCTCGTTGTCTCCTTGTAGGTGGCCAGCACTCTTCCCGATCCCTCCTCCTAGGCTCTTCCTCTTCCCAGGGACTGACGTCCCGGGACGAGGAGCTCTGTCCGCCGGTGCCTCCAGGTTTGTTCCAGGTGTGAGTCGCTGGTTGCCGCGTCCGTCTACGCGGTCGGTCCGGCTCGTACCACTCGTCGTCGTAGCTGTCGGTCGACCGCCGGTCTCGCGTGTACGTCACGCGGGAAGGCTTGTCGTAATCGGGTTGGGAATCCCACCACGTGCCGTCGCGGTCTCGTCGGCGTCGGTTCCAGTCGCCTTCGCTGCCAGAGTCGCGGCGTTGTTGCCAATCTGAAGGGGAACCGTTGCCGAATTCTTTCGAATCGCTTGACCACGGACTGACGCCTTCTTCGCTTTGTACTTGTTTTTCTTTGTTCGCGTCTCGTCTGTGGTTCGGGGTATCAAATATCGCCCAGCTTTCTCGTGTGGTATTTTCTACGTTTTTCTTTGTAACGGTTTCGGAAGTGCTACCGACATTGTCCACTTCAGGGGATGATCCACTAACTACGTCGGAAACTGAACCAGATGTTAAGTGATTGCTTGTTTGGATTATTTCCGTGATGGCAATTGGAACTGGGGATTTTATCAAAGTGGGGGATTTCGTAGGAGTTGGAGATTTAATTTTATCTTTTTTTGGTTCTAAAGAATTTTCATATTCTATGATATTTGATTCTACTTCGCGGTTTAATTTGTCGTTCATTTCAGATTCGTCTTTGATCTTTAAAGATTCTTGGTTAAGATCATTTTGTTGTTTTATTTCTTCGTTTTGTTGTTCATCTTCTACTTCGTTTATTTCCTCTTCCTTCTCCTCTATATTGTTTTCTTTGACTTCAGGAACGACACTTTCTTCTATAATTATTTCTCTTAAAGCTGCGTATTTATCTGCGGTGTTAGATTCTTCAAATGTGGGTTTCGTTTCTATCTCTACATTTTCTTTCTTTTCTTCTACTTCTGGTTCTTCAGCTTGCGGGGTCGTGACTATCGCAGGTTCTTCACTTTTTGGTGTTTCTACTTTTTCCTGAGTTTCAGTTTCGTTTGATTTGTTGATTTCTTCTTGCTGTAGCAATTCTCGGAAAACCGCGTACCTGTCATAGGGTTCAGTTTTAGTGGCACTATTATTTAAGTCGTTAAAATTAGCACTAAAGTCGGCTTTAAATGTGGGGAATGTCGCGTCGTTGCTTGTTGCGGTTTCAGCCGAAGAAACAGGAACCGAAGAGTTTGTTTTCACGTAGTTAGATAAATAACTTGTTAATTGAACTAAAGTCATGTTCGATAACTGACTAGCAGGGATATTTAATTTATTAGCTAATTCATTGAGTCCACTTAACGTAAGCTGGCTTAAAGTAATATCTAAAGTATCCGGTGTTAAATTTAACTTATCGGTTGCGGTTGTTGACGTTAATTTAGGTTTTGATTCTAAATACGAAGCCACTGTGACTTGGTTTTGATTTCGTTTTGACGAATCCTTTTTCATGGGAGGAGGCAATAAAATAGGCCCGGAATCTTTACTGCGGAAACCGTCTTTCTTTTGCGGCGGTAGCAGAGGTGGCGCGATGGGTTGCAGGTAGTCGTCGTCACTGGATTGACTCTGGAATTGCTTTTTAGGTCTTTGCGGCGCTAAACTGAAATCAGAATCAAATCGAGACTTCCTCGCAGGTACGGGCAGCGGAGGCGTTTGTTCCAAACTGTCGAATCCTTCTAAGGAGTTCGCTCCCGTTTCGTAGCTTTCCATGTAATCGTAGTGGGATTCCTCCGTGTGAGGCGGTCTTGGTGGCGGCTTGACTGCGATGTCCCCCGGCTGTTTCTTCGGCGGCAAGGGAGGCGGTTTGATTGGTGTTATGTTCGTGGCAGGTCGGGGCGGAGGCTCTGGTGCACTCTCAGACTCAGACGACATATCTAAACTAGGATTTTCATGTAACTGACTTAATTTACTAAATGACTTCTTATCACTTTCAAACTTGACATCGAACGTGTTTTGTTTGGATAATGTGGATGTGCTCCGAGGAGAGACTGAAGACAGAGACATTTGCTTTTCAAACACACTCGATCTATTGGGACTTTTGCTCAAAGGAGAAGGGAAAAGTGGTTGTAGTTTTTCAGTCTGCAATGATGAGAATTTGAACTTGTCCGAATCAGTGTCGGTGATGTTGATGGGTTTTAGTTCTTGTTTGTGAAATACTTTGAAGTCTCCCACAAAATCAGTATCAAAGGGATCCTGAGCTTTGGAGAAGTCATCCTCTGCAAACGGATCAGTTTTATCGAAAGGATCGCCGTCCGCGAATGGGTCCGTTTGGAAGAGTGCGCCGGTGGCGCTCAAACTGTTGGTGGTAGTGTGCGTATTCGTTTCAAAGTTCGCATTGAATAGACTACCCTCAGTCGGTTGCGTTTGGGTTTCTGTAACCAAATCTTTTAGCACTTTCTTTGGCGGATTTTTTAATTCTTGGAAGAATAATTTCTTATCAATATATGGCTTACTCCGTCCAGTCCCCAACGGGTCCAGCTCTGTGAAGACGTCGAACTGGGAGAGAATGCTCGCGTTAGATTCTTTCGCAGGAGTGATTTCCGGTTCTTTGGCCGGCGCCGCACTCTCGCTGATTGGCACGGAAGTGGAGACTGCGTCCTCAAACAAGCTGTCTGTCCCGCCCGTGGGCGTGAACCAGCCGCAGCTCTGGTCGTCGTGCGAGTTCTTGAACAGGTCTTGGCTGGCCGCGTCCGCGCTGCCGCCCGTCTTGGGAGTTTTCGGGCTGAACAGGCTGCCGGACGTGTCCGACGCTGACGTGTTGCGCGGCCGGTCGCGCGCCGACGGCGGAGGAGGCAAAAACGGTTTATGCTGCAAAATAAACCCAATCATTACATTCCAATCCCACGTCATTCATACTTTATATGAGCTGAAAAATTTAGTTATATAGTCCAAGCTATTATTTACAAGCATGAAGGATATTTAATCAAATTCAAAGCAGATTTGGAAGGTAGCATATTAATTCCAGCTCAGTTGCGATGGATGAGATGCCCCTAACACAGTTTTCAAGTTTTTCTTCTTACCGGAAAACTCGTGAACGAATCTCCAAACGGATCGCCCCCGAACGGATCGTCTTTATTCGGTCCGAAAGGATCTGACGGCGTAATTCTTTCCATCTGGTGGATTCCTTGCTGGATGCTGCTTAATTCGAGCTCAAGATCTACAAGGTCTGCAATGGCAGACTCGCTAGTGGTCGATGGACGAGCCGTGGCGCCTTCGCTGCTACTCTGAGCCTTAGAAGTAGATTCAGAAACCGAGGATAATTTGCTGCTAGTGTTGTGCGAGTCACCATTTGTGTAACTCTGGAAAAGAATGTTAGCTAGAGACGAACTTGAAATCTGTGTGCCATGTTACACACTGTAACATTTTCAATTTCAATTTACGAAGTGAAATGGATGATATGAGTTGAATTCATTTTAATTATTATTTTAAAATAAGATTTTTCAATATAAAAAATCTTATTTTATTCTTTAACCAGGGCACGGAACTGAACAATTTTTTGTATGATATCTGTCCGTCTGTCAGTCCGGATATATATGTGCACTTGTAGAACAAATTTAGCTAAATGGATTTTATTGTTAAGATTTTTGCGAATATACATATTTCGAAAAAAAATATTTGACGAAAGTTGCTCTAAAATAAACAAGACGGTGTTTTTTTTTCTATTTTTATATTATATTACAGATCTTTTTGAATTTATTTAAAGATAAATAGTTTTTAATTAATAAAATATTTTTCAGAACTCAATAAATATTTTTAAAGAATAAATTAACCGGTTTTTGAACAAGAATTAGGTTAACCGTTAACCAGTAGTGTTCGGTTCCATGCCCTAAATTTAGTGAAATTTCAAAAAGAATAATAAATTACCTTAGTGCTACTAATGGCCGAGTCAGAAAAAAGGCTAGAAGTATTAGTGCCAAACCTACTCTTCTGTTCTATGTGTTGCTTGGCTAATTCGATTTCTTTCTTCTTCAGCTCAAACACCACCTGGAATAAATCCCGCATCGCTATGACAACCTATAACAAATCAGAAACGACCTCTTCACAGAATCCATGCAGCCAAAAACACCAACACAGAAGCGACTCGTGCAGACAAACTACAATGCACTAAGAGAATCCGGGCGAAGCCTACTAACCTGGCTCGCAGCTTTATCCGTTTTAATTCCGAAAAATCTATGGCCTGTGTCCGGAGAGCCGAAAATGTAACCAAACGCACGAGAATCAGACATGTCTTGCGCTATAAAAGATATTTTATGGACTGGATGGTGATATAACGAATCCTACAACAAAACATTCATTTTATATTAAAGCTTCAACTGGTTGATATTTTTGTCTTGTGCAAATTAAAGTGAACAAGGAGTAAAGTTTAGTTTTGAGCAAAATTATTTAATAGTTGCAAATTTTAAATACATTTTTATACATTGCGTTTATAATGAAGTCATTACAAAACCCAATTGCGTATCTAAAGAGCCTTCACTTAGACACGCAATTTTTTGTCTTAGAATGTTGGTACTAGATGACATTTACTTCAATTTTTAACGTTTGTATATCAAAATTGACAGAACTTTCAAATAACTGAATAAATGTCAATCTAATGTTACCAACTCGCCAAAACTCGTTTTCCAAATTTTGACACGAACGAAAAGTATGTCTTATCAAACTCGTTCTGTAATATACTATTTTTGTCCTCCCTTTGCCTTGATAATCATTTCAAACGTTTTTAGTATTGAATCTATTTGTTTTTTGCAAATTTCTTTGATAAATCATATCTAAATCACTTTACTTATTACATTTACTTTCGTACTACCAACTATTTTTCTCAGGTTTTTTTTTTTATTGCCCATAATTTCTGATATGGATATCATGAGAATTTCCGAACAATAACTAAAATAAAACTGAAGACCAAAGAAACTATAATTAGTAAAGTGATTAAGATATGGATCAATGATACTTGTCATCAAAGAAATTTATAAAATTCTATCATATTCACTGCCGAAGGGAATTGAAATGATTATTAAAGCAAGAAGAGGGCATAAGTAATAAAATATACAGTTAATGTTGGGAAATCGGTTCCGGTTAAATTCGATTCCAGTTCTACTATTATCCGGTTATCCGATTATTTAAATGAACAAGTATCCGGTTCTCGGTTTTGAGTTCAAATTACCGGGATTCCGTCATAAAATCAAAATTAATCGGTTCTTGATTACCGAATCGAAACTTATAAGATCTTAAATTTGAAATTATGCTACAAGTTTCTCGATTTTAGAACTGACATTATTTGTACATTTATTTATTTAAAATATGAGAAATATCGATCATCTTTATATCTCCTGAAAATAACACCGCAATAAAGTTATAAAAGATGGTAGTGGTATTTATTTTGCCAGTCAAATCAGATTAAATCACTAAAATTAATTCAGTTGGGATCAGTCAGATATGATATGTCTGATCTATCTCGGCGAGTGGAAATCAGTACAAGTTGTGCAGAAGGGGTAAACCACAGAAAAATAGCAAGCTTGCTGTTTTTCTGTGGGTAAACTAACTCAGTCAAATGCTCAAATGGAATTAAAAATAAGTGTATAAGTTAGATCTGATCTAAGTGGCAAGTGGAATATATCTAAAGTTATAAAAGAGGGTAGTTTACTACGTCGTCAGTTTATTTTTCTTTTCATGACATGAGATCCGAGATTTGGCTCCAATAAATTGAAGCACCGGTTCTACCGGTTAACGAGAATTTGGATTGCCGGTTCTTTATTTGTTTCGGATATTGGCAGCAGGAATAAATTTTCCCAAAACCAAAAATCATCCTTTATATAATTAATTTACAGAAGAATATATTGTTCATGTTTATCTCGTTGGTATTTACTATCTTACCCCAGTTTTTTCGTCTCGTAACCTTAGTCCATCGATGGCAATGTTTATAGTGATTCTTTGTTTATGTTCTCCGGCTGCCCGTATGGCCATCTTCAAATCTGCTAAGGCTTCCTGACACATTCTGTCTCCTCTTGCTTCACTCACTTCTAAAATTCCAATCAACTTTGCTTTGAAACTCACCCCTTCTCCCAAGAACCTCGACGGTTCATTCTTATCTACAAAGAGTATTAAGTCACAATGTAAAATTCATTCTAAAAATGTGCGACACTCATACATTTCAGGTTTATGTTTAATATTCTTTTAATGATTTATAAAATTCAACATTAGTAGCAGACTTAAGCAAGAATAAAAATGTAAAATTCATTCATACGTTACTACATATAACAGCTAACTGAAAAACTAAACTACAACTATGATCAGTATCATTTTGATTGCACTAATAAAAATGCAAATTTATTTTGATTTACGTTCTTAAAGCTTTAATTATTTCATAAAAACGTTCATCCAGTCAAGCTAAATCAGCAATTTTCAATAGGTACTTCAAATAGATTTAGTAATCAATTTTTAAAAATGTTTAAGAGGAAATTCTTCTCGAATTAAAAGTAGTACCTCTTAAAATAATTTAAATCAATTTCTAATTACATATATAAAAGAAATTTACTTTTAAAATGTTGAAATTTAAATTTGAATATTCTATTTAAATTTAAAGAAACAATTCTCCTACATTCCGGAAATGGTTCATTGAGATAATACATTATTTCCTGCTCTTCTAAATTGAACAAACTTCTAACAAAAATCTTATACGTTTTACTTTTACAACAAAACTATTCTTCCTTTTATCATACAACTCAATTAAATATAAATTCATAACAACTAATTTCTACAGTTTAATTTAATAAAATAATAAAATACAGTTATTGCACAGAAGAAAAGCGTAACATATTTGTACTTTTTTCGCTAATCTACTTAAATTACAGTTATAGTTAATAGTTCCAATGGATAAATACATTTAATTAGTGAATTTATATACAGACAAGTTGTACAGTGTTGTTTATGAGTATAACTTGCATTTTAAATAAACAAAAAGAATAGTTTATATCCACAGAAGCCCTACAAAGTTCTCGTATTTTTATAAACAAAAATATATTTACATAATACTCTATTGTTTAATAACAAATGAAATAGAAAATTTTGTGTTTTATTTATCATTTTTAAGCAAAATTCTACTCATTATTGAGTGATAAGTATAAAATACCTATTTAAATATGGGATTTCAATGTTTGTGTAACTAATAAGGTAAATTTTAAGTTAATAAAAACGTAAATATGTATATATTGAAATACATTCAATGTTTTATAAGTGTATAAACGTAGGAAATAAGAATTTTTTATGTATTATTTTCTATAAATAAAGATAAATTTGCACAGTGGAAAATTTTGTAGAAGTATTTGTCATTGATTTTAGAATGACTTCTGCGGAACGTAAAGTTAAAATCCAGTCAGATAAATCTGCGTTTACTGTCTTTATACATGCCACACTGAATGATAAAATGACAAAAAATATACCATGTCAGCAGCTTAGAAGAACCATGCAAAATAATATAATACTTCCGCATGGATGTATGTACTTCTATAGACTACATACAGAACAAATGTTAAATAAAGCAGTACAAAACGAAAACGTGATTTGGTCAGCCATAGTACTCACATTTACATGGACTAGTTTTCTTCCTTAAAGTCTGCATTATACAATTAACAATGCTATAGACACCCTACTCCCTAACAATTTATAATATTGAAATTATTAAATATGACACAGCCCAATCGCCACTCACACCATTATTAAAATATGCGAAATAATTTTTAGGCATTTTGATCTTGTGTACACACTGATCACTATTAGGAATTGAATAATAACAACTGTATATTACCCATGGCTTTTGCTTTATATTACGGGCTGTCTATCACTGACATTGTTACATTTTAAGTGGCCGATGGCGTTTTACACATATAAACACAGTGTCATGAAACATAGCACCCTTCTTTATTGATCTCCGCTGTCCCATTGATCTGACAGGGTTGGTTGGGGTGAAATCAGGAGCACACAGGGGTAGCTCATGCTCAGACTCACAATCGATATACCACGTTTCTTATAACTAACAATACACCGTTGTTTTTAATTAAACATTGTTTCACTTCACTTTAAACTTTGTTGCTCTTCAGCCAAGCGCTTCAACAATTTTTTTCATAAATACAATATTAAAACATTCAACAAGTCACTGTTGCTTCCGTTGCTTACTTGGTTTAAATTTATGTTATTGTTGCTACAATTAAACATTGTTTTATTTATAATAATACTTCTTGTTGTAAAACTTCTTTTAATACAATTTGTGAACTATAAACTATAGTTTAAAGTGGAAGTTTTGGTTATTTTATATAAAATAAAACATAAATATAAAATAAAATACCGTCTTGCGAAGACATGGTGAAATAAATAGTTGCATTTCTGTCTCCTCCGAAGGATTCAATAGAACACTAACCACCAAAACCTTTAATAACTGACCGTATCATTATGAATGTACTACTAAACTTCACAGTTTTTGTTACATTCAACATATTACATATATCTTTCCTGATTTTACAGAAATAATTATACGCATGACGAATTATTAGTTAAAAATATATATTTTGAATAACATTCTTTATAAAAAATTACTTAAAATATTTAAATTAGTTTTTTATGATCAAAAAAACGTGTCTCATTTTATTTACAACACAAAAATTACTAATTATTATGTTTATTATTACAATTTGAAAAGCAAGTTTTATTTTAAACAATTATTATTTATTAATTAGGAAACATTTCAAATTGAAAATTATCTGTAAGTTTAAGAGTTTAGTTACTTTTTTGGTGTGTTGGTATTACTCTGCACCTGATTGTCATTGTCAACTACTTTGTTAACATGTCAAAATTAAGAACATTATTATTTTTAATAATAACGTTAAGTTATAATTGTTTTGCATTAGACACATCGTTAGAGGAAGAATCAGATACAGCTAGGTATATAATAGAAGGGAAAGTATTCCCTCCTGATCCACCATTTACACCAGCCAACTGGCAAGCAAACACTAACCTCCATTTAAACGGTGGTGAATATCTCGGATTTATTAAAGAAGATGGAAGTTTCGCAATCCACAGCGTTCCAACTGGCTCATATGTTCTCGAAGTTATTAATCCAGACTTTATGTATGAACAAGTGAGAGTGGAAATAAATTCAAAAGGAAAATTCCGCGCAAGGAAAGTTAATCATATTCAAACATCGCAAGTCATTCAAGTAGCTTATCCTTTGAAACTGAAACCTATGGGACGACACAGATACTTCCAAATTCGTGAACAGTGGAGAGTTACCGACTTCTTAGTGAATCCCATGGTTTTGATGATGGTTCTGCCTTTGTTGCTCATTATGGTGTTGCCTAAAATGATGAGTGACCCCGAAACAAAGAAAGAAATGGAACAATTCAGTAGTTTAACGAAATTCGAAATGCCAGAGATGTCGGAAATTGTAACTTCATTTTTCACCGGACAGCAACCAGCAAAGAAAAGCATTAAAGCTAAAAAGAGACAATGAAAATGTGTTTAGATGAATTTGTGTTCATGTGATTGTAGTGAATTAAATTTCTTATAAATAAAAATAATATAAGCACTGTTAATCAAATAATTCTATTGTCTACCATAATGTACAAACAAAATCGGTTGTAATGTGCTGTTTATTTATTTCAGAACTGCAAAAAAGTTGTATGTTTATTTGTTGGTAAATAAATTAATAAATCGTTGTATATCATTTATTTGAAAGCTACAACCTGTATACAAGAACATTTCATATTTCAGGCCATATTTTCACATTACACACTGCTTAAGCGAGTTCGGATTTTTTCCACACAAAAATACTATAAAAGTTTTCTCAAATTTTTCTAAATTGTAAAAGTTTTTTATCAAAATTTTATATAAAATTTCTTAAAAAGTGTAAAATTAACTAAACACACAAAAATTGTGCTGAGTTTGTTTATAATTACCTTTTGATTTAATTATTTGAGATATTTTACCTAAAAGTCGTACCACTAAAATTAAATTTTACAATGTAATTTTGCATTTTAGTTTGTACTTCAATGAGCATACTCTATAATTACATCTAGATATGTTAGTATATATGTATGAATAAATATGAAAACTGAATACTTATTAAATCAACCAGACATTAGTCGCATGATATTTTCTCTTTAAAATATTCATCATTTTAATAAAATTAAAAGGGCAGAAAGTCGCCTATATCCCTCGAGGTGTGAAATTAAAAACTAAATAATATTGTCATTTCCTTTAAAATTGGAGTAATTCAACAGCGACAATTTACATTTGAAAAATTATTAATTTTTTGTTTAAAATATGTTACCTTTTTTAACCGGTTTTAAAACCTGCTTAATAAATCTTCACAAACAGATAAATATAATAAATTGCAGTACGGCTCTTCTAAACTTAATTAATTCGTCATTAGTTACATATTTTATAGAGAAAATCGTGACAATGTTAGGTTCAATTCAATAAAAAAATTCGTTGTAAATTAAATTCGGTATCATATTGCAATCCATGGCACCAATCAATATTATATTTATAAAAACGACTGTATATTACGCCCTAACTTAAATATATTCCATTTGCGAAATATAAAACTTCGAAATTATAACAAATAAATTATCACAAAAATAAATAATGGTACAAAAAACTCATGATGACTTTTTGCCATCCATAACCATGTATTGACTTTCTTCTTCCACAGAAAATTTTACACTTGTCATTGGTGTGTAAAAACTCTCATCTGGCTTGCCTTTTTTACCTGTCATTACCATATACTCTGACTCTCTTGCAAGCGGAGCTTCAGAATTAATTAATTGGCCAGTATCTTTAGATAACGGTGAAGTTGGTGGACTCAACCCAGAATCGGCGTCCTCGTCACTATAAGTGCTGTTAAAATAATATTTTCAGTTAAAATTCCTCTTGTTGACTCAGTGATTACGAATAAAAAATTTCATGAATGTTTGTTTTTTATAAATACAGTTAGAGTTGGGTAGAAGATTCGTAACTCTGCCTGTGGCAAATTTTACTATAGATATTGAAAATATAGATATTTGTCTTTGGAATTAAAAATACGCGCCGTGTTTCATTCTCTCAAAATAAAGTAATATTTTACAACACTTTTTTCCGTTGAATTTAATTTAAATTTGGCAATTGACTAATATAATTTACGTTTGATGCTTTCTGTACTATAATTATCGATTATATAGAAATAAATTTAATCTTTGTTCTAAAGTTGGATTTATAACTGACACATAACATAGAACATAGTTTAGTAAAGTTTAGTTTAGAACAGAAAACAGAATTTTGTTTGGAGGTTTATAAAGTTGCACAAGACACAGAAAACAGGCTTAGTTGTTTAGCGGTTCACGGTTTCCTGTTTCATTTCGTTTTTATGATCAGCCTTTCTCGTGTCATTCAAAATTTACTGATTTTCTACTAATGACTAATTTTGCGCCCTCCATTTTCTCTCTCAAACACGACGTTATACAATAAAAAGAAAACATGTTTTTCCCGTCCCCCTAGTAGAATTTATTTGTACTACCACGAAGTATACCGAATTACGTCGAATATGTACGAACATAGAAAATATCAGTAAAGTGGTAAATAAGAGAAAAGTAATGGACAATTTAAGTATTTTTGAAAGATAACAAACTTAAAAGTGTTCCTACACGAAAATACTATTTATTTTTGAAAAAACATTTGCAAAATTAAACCTATTTATAAAAACAAATTCTATTAAAAAAGAAAGTAATTACTATTTATAATAATTGATAAGTTAGGAATAAGATGGAAGAAATGGAAAAGTAAATTACCTTGGTCCTGTATCTCGCCTGGGCGGTAAAGGTGGTGGGGTAAATTTTTTCGTTGAAGTTAAAATAATATCAACTGGATCTTCATAGGTATGTAGTAGGGATTTCCGTTCAGACGAATTTCCAAATTCTTTTGGAGGTGGTATTTCAGAAATTTCTTCATAAACTCCCGAAACTATTGATACACCAGATTCTCTACGTGGATCATCCAAATTTCTATAAATTTAATAAATACATATAGTATGTAGACAGTTGAAAGTAGTCAATACTAATATTAAAATTACAATAATTATATTCTATAATTACCTTTTATAACATATGAATGATTCAGTAAAATTACTCAATTCATCATTTTCTAACAATAGATCATTACTTGATTCAGTATCTATTTCACTTCCTCCAGGGGTTGCTATCAGCATACCGAAACCCAAACTCATGTAACTAACTGCTTTCTACAATAGTGTTACATTAGACACAGAATTTTTAAATATACCAATACCTCGCATTATGGAATTTCTAATCATGGAATTCCGTTATATTGAAAATAGAAAAAAAAAAACAGTTGTGACCTCTACAGAAACCACCAATTTTAAATATTTTTTAAAATTATAGTCACTTTTTAGGCCAAATCTCAATAACAGTGACTGATTTTTATGGAAGATGATTTTGGTCGAATTACATTAGGAAAAGAACTAGTTCTTCTGGTTTATTTTATATTTTATTATTAGTTCTTTTAATTTGGGCAGCTGCTTAATTGAGTCAAACGAACAGATGCATTAATTAAATAAATGGGCGGGGCCTAAACTGTGCACTACAGTGTACGCAGAAACCAGCTTTACATGTTACTAATTAAAAAATGTAAAACAATTCTGTTTATTTTTGAAATAAAGTTTATACTTGCAACAATTTAATAAATACTATCTATAATATTTCTTTCAAAATGCAGCTGCGTAAAATCGGGTTGCCAATAGATCTATTCAAATTTAGTGCTCGTTGGTGGAAGGAGCTTCTTGTGCATCTGTTCGGCGTCCCAAGTATAGTAAAAAATCCTCCAAATAACAAGAGTAAACAGTTATTTCCGACTGACCGATTTTTGATTGCCATTATTGTCAGAAGCTTAAATTTCGTTAAAATTCGTTCCAACTTCATTTGCTCAAAGCGTTTACACAATCATCCGGACAGATCGACAGACGCCACGCTCATAATAGTAAAATGTATTGTAAAACCCTTAATTCGCAAATATCCGTAAAAATCTCGAAATGTCTACAATAATATCTGCGTTATTATTAATATTGAATTTTAATCCAAAACAATAATCAAATCTGAGGTTCAAATAACTGTACTAGATAAAACAAGATTAATTTGTTAACGAAATTCTTATATTTCAGTAAGTCGAGGTATTGGATGTTATGCGTCTTACTTTGCACTTAAGTAAAATGGAATCATCAGAAGACATAGAAACTCGGACTCCTGAATCATCTGAGCCACTCTGCGACCTGTAGTAATAACTAGGAGAAGTAGATGATATGGGAGGAATCATTTCTTCAGTCTCTCTTAAATCGCTATCGCTTTTGCTCAGCCTTCTAGTCTCCAATAAACTTAGGCAAATTTTTGGAATTTTCCCCCTTGATACCAAACAATTCAACAAATCAAGAGCTTGCAAGCAAAACAAATGAAGCTGGCCAGCTCCCGAATGGAAACTTTTGTTAGTGTGAATAACAATAATGCGTTTATCATCCTCTGGCATACAAGTAGCAGCTAAATGGAACTGGTGAAACTGATGCCAGGGAATGCACGTGCGAACATCGCCGTTAGAAAGATCTCTTATAAATATTCCATTCAAGTTAGTTGTTAAAACACCGTGGATTCCCGTAAGACCAGCAATGCGGGAATGGTCGTTATCTATTATCGACACATAATACCCATTTTCTAAAACTATAACTCTAGTTAACATAATTCGTTTGATACATAAGTTCGTAGCGTTTTCAAGATAAAAGAAAATTAAAAAAGGTGATGTGTACAACACATAGGTGTTTTATTTAGTGTGCCTTATACAGGATGTACCAGAAAAACAAAATTAAATGCTGATTTTTTGTTATCTCTGGTTAAAGTGACGGTTACCTTAAATGTGGTTAACGTTAATAGAAAATATCGCATCGAAAAACGGACGTAAATTCTCAAAAATGAAAAAATCTACATTATTTACTGTTTCCGTGCGATAGTTTTCTGTGAACCGATAGTTATAGTAACCGGCAATTTAACCGGAGGTGAATAAATCAGCCGTTAAAGACATACAGTTTTGGGCAAGCTGATCATAAATCAAAAATATATTTTTTGAACATATTAAAATTAACAGTAGTTTGCAAAAAATAACACTGGTTTCACATGCCGACACGAAAAGATATAAAAAAGAAACAAAAGTAAATAATAATATTAAAAGTAGCTATTAACCTAGTGGTCCAAATCTGTTCTTTTTGATTTATGATCAGTGCGGTCAATACCAAATCCCCTTAAATATTGTTATACATTTTTCAATACATCTTGTTTATTTCGTGTATCATTTTGCATTTTACGATAAGAAGAACTTCATATTTATTTTAAATTTGACTACAACATTTGTCAAAGTTTGTAAACATGTCATCAACAATTTACGAAATTTTTATCTATTAAACCAGAAGTTACATGCAAAAAGTAATAATACAGGTCCGTAGAATAATAAAAATCTTTTCATTTGGAAATACAGTTCCGAAAGAATGGTATTTAGGTATTTCTGTAGGAAATACAGTTTCAAATTTCAAATAAAGTACCCCTTCCGGTTGATAACAAAACGTTTAATTTCTAATTTCAATAATTTTCTGTTTGATAGAAATTGAGAAATCATGTGAACACGATTTTCAAATACACACACCCACACGCTTCAACGTAAAAGTTTTATTAGATAGAAGGAACCTTGAAACAAGCTTATTCATAAAAAAATCGATATGTCATTTTAACACGATCTATGTAGCTCCCTGAGGTAAAATATACTGGATATTAGAAGTTAAGACAGGACAAGAATCTAAAATTCGGGAAAGCAAATGATTAATTTTTTAATAAAACAAAGAACTTACATATAGAATTGAACTATGGGATAATAATTCTATTATAGAAATCATTGATAGATTTCGATCAAAATACAAATGCACTAATATATGTGTAATTAAACTGTAGATACTTATCCAAAAGTTTTAAAAGTAAATTATCTTAAGAAACTCAATAAATACCGAAACACCATTGCTGTTAATTTATTAAACAATAGCAAACAATGTACAGAATTAATCAAATTTCACTACTCAATCTTTCAGACAGATCTAAATAATTGTTCCAAGTAGCACTGGTTCCCTTTTCTATTATTTTGTCATATTATACATATCTTATTTAATATCTTGTTTATCAGATTGTAAATATAAATTTTAATTAAAACAAAAACAAAAGTGCATTGTAAAGAAATCCGTTAGGCATTTGTTACTTAATTTGTTTTTTGACTATATTCTCACTTTGGAATATGTAGCAAGTTTGTGTTAAACGCTACGAACTTATGTATAAATTTGATATTTAACGTATAAAACTTACTTGGAAGATGAGAGTTTAAAGACAAAAGTCTTCGTATTGAATACATCCATAATTGACTATCAGATTCAGATGTTCCTGACAAGAATAACAAAGGTTTGTGACATACACCAGGCCCGAATATTCCAAAACTATAATTTTTACTCCTAAAATAACAATAATTATCATTGAGGTCAAATGTAACTTCAGTATTGTTTTTATATTCTGAAAAAGTACGGAAATTGTTATTTACCGTGATTCTGTCCGGCAAATTGTTGAATCCCTTGGAATAACAAAACAATTCGAAGAATTGCTTTCACAAGAATGTTTTAACTTAATTTCTAATCCATTTTCAAAATTATCCAATCTTTTAATTTCACACCACTGTTTCTTCCACGCCTACAAAGTAATATTAAGGTTAGTGTAACTACAAAAGTTTTTAATTTATGACTTACCTTCCAAGGAGTAAACCCCCTTTTAACTTTCGCTGATATTTTTACATCTAAATACCCTGAGGTGATAAATTCCTTTGGCATTATATAAATAATAATATCTAAGGCGCGTAAACCTAACCTGAACAAAAATAAATTACCTCACCACCCCCTACCCCTAACTGAAGATTTTCACCTGCTGTTTTAACCAATCCCGATTCTTATCCAATTCGACCAATGAACAAATGCACAGTGTAGTATTTTTACTGAGTCGCAATAAATCAATAAATGTAAAATTTAATAATTAAAATACAAACTCATGTAGTTTTAAATATGCCGGCGAAAATGATTCAAAATTTTTGAAGTTATCATACGTTGTACAACCTTGTACTATATCAATAATTCTTTCAAATTTTATTTTATCAGCATGAAATTTTAGTTTATGGATTTACTGATTAAAAAACAATGCCTTTTTGAAACTATGAAATAAAAATTTATAGTGACTTCAATTTTATTATTACGTTGCACAATTCTTTGGAAGTTTAATTACAAAGAATATTCTTTAAACTGCGGCATTGAATATAGGTATAATATTAAATATTCAATGACTACGGTTTAGAATTTTAAATTATATATTTTTTAAACTCAAGTGTTTGTAATTGTAAAACTTAAGTGAATCACGATTATTATAATTGAAAGTAACATATTAGGTAACTACTTTACGTGTACAGATCAAATAAATTACTGTTGCAAATGCAAACGTAAACAAACAGTAATTATTAACATAAGAATGTTGTTCAAACTACAGTGACGTACTACTGGCGGATCTCGATGCAGATTCTGATGTAAATAACACTCCTCCTGATACATACATACGTATTTTTTTATCTAATATAATATAAAATAATGTAATAAATATGCAAAACACTTGCATTTGTTATTTTTTCACATACGAATAGATAAAACAAATTCATAATTTTACCACCTGTAAATTATGGATCATACTAAAGTAAATCAAAATAGATGAATAATCTTGTTTCTGGATAACAGGCGTTCTAGATTTTCGGTATTCATTCCTATTTTGAGACGTTTGTCCATTGATATTTTTGGGACAGGTAATGTTTCCGGTTTTTTATACCATCTAAAATTATCTATTGGCTTTGTAATATTTATTTTATTGCTTAAATTAAAAGTTACGAAAACATATGAACTGATTAAAAAACATTGTGACTGATAGAATCACCAATGTAGAGAAAGTATTTTCTCAAATAGATATTTAGTCATTAAACAAAAAAATAGCGTACAATTATCAACTATATATAATATCCCTATTTCATTCTATTTAAAGTGTGTTTAAATGAAAATAATTTGAATTTCATAATTATCTCTGTTTAACAAACTTTTGAAAAATGTTACAATTTTGTGATTATATATCTACACAAATATCATTTCAAAATGAATATTTTCTACTTCTGTACAACTATATCTTCATTATTTCAATTATTCGATTAATTATATGAGCCATATTTCAGGACAGTGAAATATGACTCATAATTCTCTCTTCTCGGCCAATCACAACCAGAAATCAATTATTTACTTTTATTTTAAATCTGGCGTGCTGTATATTTATGCGTTTTTCGGAGTTTGCAGGAGTAGAAAAGTATAGTATTGTATTCGAGATAATGGTAATTATTCACTCAGATGAATTGCAAACTTCCTCTTCACGAATAATAGCTGTCATAATCCCATATATAGTAATATAAATTCGTAGTTTTTTCAAATATACGAATATATAAATGCTAATGAATATTTAATTTTTACCTTTTTCAATTTAGGAATCCTGCTAAAAATGGTAAATTAAGTTGTTGATGATTATACACGTTTCAAGTTACGTATTATATGTATACTCCCTGAGTTACGTGAATGTGCATACATACATATATTGTTGCAATCAACGTCATTGTTATTGATTTAATTTTGGTTTTGACTCAGTTGTTTAATATGAAATAATATTTTTCACGAAGCTTTAAAACAGTTTTTCTTTGAAAAATGGCATTAAATTTTGCTTTATTGTTATTATCAGAAATAAAGATTATTCAATTTTTATGGGACTATTTTTCTCATATCTGATAGTTTAACTTATACAAAGTTACTAATTATGTTTTTTCTATATTCTTCCTACATCACTTATTACTTTTTTCCTACGGGTATAAAGTAACAGGTAAACATAATTATCATACCAACAAGATCTATTAATAACAGTCATTGTTGCCAAAGCCAATAATTTTTTAATGACTTGGATTTTCAAACATTTATAAATAAGTATGACTGAAAAAGGAGATATTGTAACCATTTTGATGTTTCGAGATATTAACGAAGTCCGTAAGTCTGCAATTTGTTTCAACTGTTTTTAGCGTGATTTCTGTCGGTCCATTCAGATGTATCTGCACGTGTAGTGCAAATTCTGCTGTACAAATTTTTATGAAACTTCATATTCAAGCTTCTAAGATCAGGCACGAGCTGATCAACTTTTAGTAAAAATTAGTCAACTAGAAATGACAATTTACTCTTGTCATTTTTAGGTCTGTTGTGAATAGTTCAGATTAATATTTCGAATAAAAAAATTTGATGAAAGTTGCTGTATAATGTACAAGAAACAAAGTTTATTTGAGAAAAATAATTTAGTGACATTTTTATTATTTTAGGGTACATTTTTGGCGGTCGGTTCTGTGGTGCCCACAGCTAATTTTTGTAAATTGTTTTAAAGTTAACTGTGGAAAATATTTTCAAAATATGTACATTTAATATACACTATATATCATAAATTAATTATATATAAAAGTAACTATTTTAAAATATAAGGTATTTATACTAAATTAAATCACAAGTCTTTAAATAAACATTTAATGAGATGTTATATTTATAAATTGATAAAATTATTCTGAGCAATATTAAAACAAATTCCACACAGGAACTAGTCAGTTGGCACATCTTTTAGGGCGGTAGAAAATATCTTTCTGTCTTTAAAATACATTATTACAACCCTGTACTTTCATTTTTTTGAACTTAACATTCCTTTTATATGTATCACAATATTTAAAATATATTAATTTGGACTTGTGTCCTGTCAATTTAAAAAACATTATAAACTTAATATATGAGGAAGTTTAACTTTTTTGTGGTTCTTCAGGTTTTTGAGGAGAGAATTGTTTTTGTTCTTGTAGCTCTTGTTCTTGATGATGCGGACGTCTGCCTGCATTGGCATCTTCGATTGCCTTCCGCAAATCTTTTAGGCCTACTACCCCAACTAGTCTACCGGTTGCGGTTACGTATGCGTGGCTTATTCCAACCAAAGAGAAGAGAGAATGGACCTAAAATATAAACAATATAAATTAAATTGCTGTAAAAACCAAGAAATACACCTATAATCTATTTTTAAAAGAAAGAAGTGTGAAGAAGATAGTTGCAATATGACACTGGTTTCAATTGAATAACACCATATTATCTAATTAAAAAAGAAGATGAAATTGAACGTATCTTCTGCACATTTCATTCTAAAAAAAAGGATTATAAATGAAAATAATACCAGTCATGTTTTGATCTAATGCATAGTTTACACGGGGCAAGTTGCCACAAATTTCTTGCTTGAAGAAGAAGTATCAAGTTTCCGAAAAGTTAACAGCGCCTATAATATAGAGAGTTATTGCGGTAAATATTTGTTTTTAAACCTTTAAATTTTCAGTACTTCTTCTTCAGGCAAGAAATTTGTAGTAACAACCCGTGTGAACTAGGCATATAACATATTTTAATAAATACTAAAATTCTTTAATGTGTTCTATAAATTGTTTTTCGTTTAAAACAAAGCTATAACATTCTAATGAGCTCGTATGTATTTTAATTTAAAAAAACTATCATTTGTCAAACCTTCCTGAATAAATGAACACAAAGGTTTGTCCTTTTTAATTTAAAAGTAGTTGTAGTAGTACGAGAAGATAAGAGTACTAGAAAAAGAAAAAAAGAGAGATATCGTAAATTTATGGTATTAACAAAATAAGATTACATTAGTATCACCAGTAAACACAAAAGTTCCAGAAGTTTGAAACTATATACAAAAAGGTCTCAAAAGGCGCAAGACAGAAAATATAGAATGAAGAACTTATTATTTTAAGTAGTTAATTATTTTACTGAAACGGTTACACATCTCAAATTATCTTCTTACAAAATAAAATGATAATTAAGAAACAAGTTTTTTAATAAACCATCCTGAATTTTGATGTGGTTTATGAGCCTATTCTTAAAATAAATTAAGATATCTCATATGTAACTTCTGTTCTTTCAGAAAAGTTGTTATTTATATTTTAAATGTTTTAATGTCTCACTCTAAATTGATCATATCATTCATGCTTTCACGTGACTAAAATGGTATATTGTGCAACACGTGCCATCATAAGTGAGATTCCAGTACTCGACTTCGTCTTTAGCCGAAACTTTCACACCTCGAAAATTGGCAATTTTGCACGAATGGTGCATTATACTTCCTTTACGACAACACATAATCAATAATTAAATTTTGTATTAATAAAACTTACAATACAGCATAGCAAATAATGTGACAAACATTCAACTATGAAGCTTTATATATTATGAAAAAAGTGTGAGTGAGAACTTACTTTTAACAAAGACGTTCTTTCCACAAGTTGGAACGGCGCCGGATCAACCCTCAAATCATTCAAATCAACCGATCTCGCCATTTCTTCTTCCTCCCACTTTCTCTGGTCTTCAGGCGACATATCGATGACTCTTTCTCTAGGAAGCTGTACCTTTTTAGCTGGGATTAAACTTACAGGTCTGTCAGTCATTAACGATTCTTGTTCACTTGCAGTTGGATCGACATCCTGTAATTGGCTACTTTTGCGGAAGATGGCTTCGAAAGCCATTCGAACTCTGCTTTCCGCTCCTGTGACAGTTTGGTAAGGAGTTGCAGTAGGGCTGGTGGACCAGAAACTGCCGGGAGTTGAACCGGCAGGCGCTCCGGCACTTACAGTCGTGAAGGAGTTCGTTTTCTTTAAAATAGATTTCTTAGGACCTGAAGAAGAAATTGGTCGAAGAAGAGCATCCGCAGGTGCTGGTTCAACTCTGAAACGACTCGGACGTCTTTGTTGCTGTTGTTGAATCTGCATCTTTTCTCGTTGTCTTTCAGCAGCTACTTGTAATCTTTTTTCTCTTCCGACGTGTTTCTCGACTAGAGCGATTAAATCTGGACGTCTGACTGAACCTAACAGTACCATGCTTTCAGGACTATCTACTAAAGGAAATGATCTTAGTCGACGTTGAGATAAAAGAGTATCTTTAAGTTTTCTATACGTTATTCCTTTGTAAACATATTTGATATCTCTAACCATGAAGTCTTCTACGCAGAGATCATAAGCACCAGCTCCAGTCGCGGGTAATAAATCAGGAAGATATGGAAGTCGCTTAATAAGAATAATACTATCGTATATACTAGGGCCCAACAATCCGGCTACTGCATTGGACACCAATACAGCTATCATTATTGGAACTAAATGAGTAATTTGGCCTGTCATTTCGAATACAATCACCTAAAAACAATAACAACATATAATCTTTTATAAGCATTACTTGCTGTGTAAGACTTCTTACATTATTGAAAAATTATTCACCATTTTGTTAAAATGTACCGAATGTATCACAACTTCAGGAAAAAAGCAGATACTTCATGCATGATATACTTAGTAACAAATCAAAAAGAATTTTATTAAAATTCACAAAAATTAAGGATTGTTTACTTAAAATAAACATTTTTAGTGTACGTTTTTAATTTAACAATACAAGCCTAATCCGAGAAGTTTCTGATTACAACAATAAATTTCAATTATTTTGTTTTGTATTACAAACTACTAATTGAAATCAGTATCAGTATCAATTTTGATAAAATTCTATTTGATTCCTTGTCATATCATGTAGTACTTGCAATTTATTTGCCTTAAGTTGTAAAACATCTGCTCAAGCTTTGTTTCCTTAAAAAAAAGTGTAATATTTTGGATAAAAAAAAGTTAATACTGAATCTTTCTGATAAATTAATCTTTCACAGAGCGACTAATCATATTTTTATAGTTTATGTTTATACCTGAGATCTTGAAAGACTTATAATACATTTTATGCGTCTACATATGGTTAGAGGTATTTCAATATCTAATAAGTTTTGTGCGGAAACAAAGAGTGATCCGGTAACAACAATAATATAATATTAATTGAACACCATCAAGCAATAATGATATCAAAATTTTTAAAAATAAGAAAAATAACGATCATTAAGAAAGAAAAATGGCACAAGAACGTAGAAAAAGCACAAACATGAGATTTAAGAGGAGACGATATTTGAGAACGGTCAGTAACAGACTTGTCTAAAATTTGGGTACTGCGCATCAGCTCATGAGATATTGAAACATCTCTACCTGAGATATGTTTTTTTTTTATAATTTCATAGCTTAATACATCAGCAGACTACAGATTTTAATTAACGTAACTATACTATTTTGATTATCAAATTGTTTGTCTGCTATTTAAGATCTTTACAATGTTTTCATTATTATTATTATAGTGAGGTTTGTTTGTCAGTTTGAATGTATATGTATTGATTTTTTTAATTTTAAATATTTTTGAAATCAATTTTAGTTTATTTTGCGTTCAAATAAGATACAAAATTAGAATACTTATTGTCTAATTGGAGTCTATTATTAAAATGAATCCGCAATGAACTTACAGAAACAGATATAGTCCTCGTAACAGCTCCACTGAATGCAGCGGCGCCAACTGCTGCATACCCTCCAGGTACAACAGTTGCTATGTGGCCTCCGTACCGCAATCCACGTGGAAACATTAAATGCATGAATTCGCCTACCATTCTACCAAATGCCGCTCCTATTTTAAATACAGGAATGAAACTACCGCTTGGAACTGGTAGGGTGCTAGCAATAATACTGAACAAGAATGTAAATAGCAGGAAAGAAAATAAAGTTACGAACACTCCCGCGTCATACACTCCTGCGTCATCAACTGTCCAATGTCGGACCACGGCCCTTTCTTCTACAGACAGTTCATCGGCTGTCCACGTAAAATTACTGAAGAGTGATAAAACCTGCAAACAAAATTTTTATATAAAAACATATCTCAGTTTTGTGGTTCCCGTGAATATTTTTATCGACCGCCATTTATAATAAGAGAGGTATTGTAATTATACAGATATTGGCAATTCGAGATTTTAACGGTGTCCACGAATTTTATATATATTTTGTAATATAAATATTTCGAAAACATATTTGAAAAAAGTTACTGTAAAATATAGAATTCGGTAATGGTGGTCGGTTTTGGCTGCACAAAAACACGTATTTCATACTTTGTTGGTATTCCTTTTGCTAGTCGGATCGAATCACTAAAATCAGTTAGTTAGATCTGAACTTTTGGATCTACTTCGGCGAAGTGAATCACTTAAATCAGTAAATATTGTGTGAAGGTAATAAAGTGATCTAGTCAAATTTGCTACAGTCGCATCGAACAAGCAACGATGTTGAGTCATGTCCAACATTATTCCTTTTAATGATGTAACTAAGGACAATCTATTATATTGTTTTTTGTCATAATGCTTAACCTTCTGATAGTAGAGTATAATAAATTTTAAACTACTTTTTTCGCGGAAAACGCGTTATGTTCGAGTAAATATTCTTTACATGGTTGAAATCACAAAAAATAAACTATTTAATGTGGAAATAAAATATATATTAACATTTAGAAAAATGCATTATTATTAATGTAATAAATTAAATTTATATGTCTCTGCAAGAAACACTTATAGTGGGTTTCGAACCACTCAGATACTGCCGTTTTATTTGGGGGCATTGAGACTTGAATCTGATATCTCACACTTCCACGCAATTCGTCGAAGCTCGATAAATAAATACTGCTATCCGTATATTTAATATGAAGCAATATATTTATGTTTGTAATGTTGTGTTATCTTTATGTACGTGTGTAATAAATATAATAAAAATTACAACATACTTGGTCATGTGTGTTGAGATCAGCTGCAAAATATTTCCCAATTCCTCCAGGAAACGATACAGATGCTACGGTAAGGGCTACTAAACCAGGATACAAAAACCTATAGAGCAATCAATAAACAACATCATTCTAAAATACAATTAATTCTCACCTATTTCGTTGTAAAAATTCATTTACTTTTTTATTACTCCTCATGAGCGCTACATATCCTCTGTGAATTCTAACATACAGAGCGCCTCCAAGACCACAGGCTGCTCCAATAGCCGCAAAGGCAATCAGTTCTTGAGGATCGAAAGGAAAATCCATAGAGAAACCGGTTTTGAATACTGCAGTGACAGTATCTGCTTGATCGAACCAAACGGCTAAAAGACGGAATACAGTTGCACCACAAACAGCGGCGAAGAATCCACGCCAGTAGTTGCGAACAGCGAAATATACTGTAGTTACCTAACAGATGAAATTCAAGTTTAGTCGGACATGTATAATGGGTTCCTTCACAATTTTTTCTTTTTTAATTTTTTATATGAAACTTTTTCTAATTTAAAAGCGATGTGTAGTTTCAGAAAGTCTTAATTCCTATCTGTTAAGCTGTCATTTTTTTTTAGTGTTCTATGACGTAGTAATATGGTAATTGGGTTATTGGGGGATCGCTAAAAATTTCAATTACAAAAATTTATCTATTTCAACTTTTATAAAAACATATAAATATGTTTTAAATAACTATTGTGTTCCTTACTTGGAAACATGCATAAATAGTAAGTATTTTAATAAAATAATTTATAAATGTTTACGAATATTATAGTCCGAGTTTTGACAGTCACTGGCATGATATTACTTATTGCCTGTGTTAATTTAACATATTTAATTTATTTTTTCCAGTAGTAATTACAAAATATTTGTATTGCATTTGAAGCATAAGTATAACTTATGGTTTTTAAGATTCAAATGGCGACAAATGAAAAAAAATTCTTCATTTAATTTACACTGTTTAACAGATCGAAGTACAATTACAGGACAGGGGACCTACAGCTTATAGTGGGTTCCAAACCCCTCGGACACAGCTGTATTTATTTTTGGTTAAAGGTTTGTCATCACTGGGATTTGAACCCCAGATCTCACACTCCGCTCAGCGAGTTTAAAGCGCTCTAACCAATTAAGCCACCAATGAAACACCTATCTAATGTGAAATATACCTCAATAGAAAATAGTACGCCTCCTACAGGAGCAGCAAAACAGCTAGCCACTCCTACAGCACAAGCTGCAGCCAACATTTCAGTGTTACGTCCTTCGTTAGCGTAAATTCCCTGGAAACCTGTTACGAGACGGCCCAGCAGAGTCGCCACTATACTGGCTATGTGGACAAATGGACCTTCTTTTCCTAAAGGCATACCGCTGCCTAAAGTAGCAGTCAATCCAACTACCTAAAAGTAAAGAATAAATGAGATTCTAAAAGTAATTGTTTAGATATTAATATACCAATTTCCTTTTACAATACTTGCTGCATGTAATAAATCCCATTTAAAATAAGAAATGTATTTATTTTTAAATTTGTAGAGATTAACATGAAATTTGTGAAATTGCGCATATTAGCTCTCCTGTAAAAAAAATCTTAAAAAAATTCAAATTGTTTTAACTTTACAAAATTATAGAAATCTTGTTAGAATTTTACATTACATTTACAACTAGTGCTTGACATTTAAAATTGTAATGTCACGATGAAAGACGATTTTAGTTTTGTCTGTCATTCCCGTCGTAAAACAAAAATATAATCACAAAATTTTGCGACAAAATTTAGCCTTTGTAAAAATAAAAGACGGGCTATTTGACCGAAATAAACTGCCGTCTAGCGATCGTAACGACGACGAGTCCTAAAAGCTACGATTGCCATCTGTAGGTTCATCTATGAAATTATGTCTGACCTAGACATTTTTTCTACTTTGTTTCTTTCCAGATGTTAAAAATATTATTATTTTCGTTTATGATAAAATGAATTACGTACTATAACATATTTGTAGTACAAAATATATGAGAAATAAAATGCACTTTGGTCAATATTCAGGCCATGAAAATAAAAGAAAATATCAATATAGCAGTTGTTTTGATAGAAATGAAATGCACTCATTCATTTCTTAACAAATGCACTATAATGATGTGAAACAATTACCTGGCAGACTATTTTTCTTTTATTTCCAAGGCTGTCTGATTATTTAAAAAAATGCTTCAATTTATTTCTAATGCATCTCGTACTACAGACATATTTAATAGATTAAATTATACTTTTTGATTTAGAATTTTTGTTTTATTTACAAGAGCCAATATCTGCATTTTTTCAAATCCAATACTTCGCGTTTTGATGCACAATGTTTTTCTTTACCTTGGCAACCAGAGTCCGAAAAGTAAGATATTCCTTTAAAGCAACTCCTCTCAAAATAGTTTTCATCTCGGGAATCCCGCTACCAATGGATTGTGGAGCTACCAAATGAACAAACCCTGCACTGAAGAGCACCAAACAGACAGGCAAAGCAATCCACGCTGCATACTGTGCCCATGGTGAATCCGTCAAATCTCTATAAAGCCATAATCTCGCGTTATTGCACGCTGAAATGCCTCTGTCCATTACAAAACTCAGAACCGCCATTATGATACCCAGTAGGGCTAAGAACACCCAATCTTCTCCCAATCTCGCGAAGGAATGTTGCCATAAGAAAGCCACAACTCGCGCGGTGGTTGAACGTTTATGCGGAGGGTCAATTCCAGGGTCTGTGATGACGTCCACGGACGCGCGACGTTTCGCACGTTGTTTTGCACCTTCATCTCGAGCGTATTCACCGAGTTGTCGGCTGTAGCGACCATACATCTGAAACAGAAGATTTAATATAGTTCACTCTTGCTTTTTAACAGATTGAATGAAATTTGAGACGTGTTTTGGTGCTGTAAATACCATTACGATAAACTTCACAGCTGCAGAAATTTTAATAAATGTTGAAAACAATTAGAAGGTAACAATATCACAGTTGTAATTATGAAAATAATCACTATTATATACTGGTGACTTTTCTAAAAAAGCATGGAAATATAACTTACATAATAACACTGTAATGCAGAATACTTATTAAAAATGTGTTAAGAGTAAAATGTATTTTCTTTTCGAACAAATGTAAATGTATGTGTATCATACACTATTTTTAGTATTTTTCTTACAAGCACTACTTAAAGTAGATTGAAAGTGCAAAAATTAATTTTAATTGTTTGTAATTAAAAGAAATATCGCATGACATATGAATTGGCGATCATACGACAATCAGTAGAAGTTAAAAATTTGTTACTGAAATTCAAATGTTTAGTGTTTATTGAAATGCATTACATATAAACAGTGTTTCGAAATTATTGCAAGAAAAATTGAAGGGCGTTTAATAGATATTTGATATACTGATTACAGAACGATTATTTTTCCGAAATTCGCAAAAATAATTGCATATTTTCTATAGCTTCGTGCCAAATAAAATTTAAAAAATTACACAACTTCTGTATTTAATGACGTTAATAAAAATTTAATTAAATTTTATTTACATCTTAAATTATCGTATTGTCCAATTGTTTTTACAAACTTTGAAAAAAAATAATTGAACTGGAATTACTAGATCTAATAGTTTACATGTAAACTCTCAATATTTATTTTGCAATTATTTTGAAACTTCTGTGTAAGGATTAAATAAGAATTTCTATCTCGATTTCTATAATACATTTTTTTGTAGTGTAATGTTTTCTTTTCAATATTAAATAAATAAAATTATTAAGTATAAAGTTATGAGTTTATAAAGTAAAGAGTTATCAAAAAATTATTGTTTATGTAATACAGGACAAAAAATCACATACAATGTAAATAACAGCGAAAAAATATTCTCACATTAAATTATTTTCACATTTGTATTAAAACGTTTATAGTTTGCCCATCAAAATCTCGTGATCTTTAGCATTGTAACAAGCTCTACTGCATGCAAATAAATTAAATTTCTAAGAGCATCACTAATTCGTCAAAAGCCTCACCGCTGCAACCGGCATTGGTGGAGCACCAGGTCCACTAGGTTCATCTTCAGCTTGCACTAACGGACTGGGATAAAATGCTTGTTCTCTTTGTCTTTGAGCCACTAACTTCATCCAATCTTCCCACTCTTTATCTACTTCTTCTATATCATCTTCATTTGCTAAATCGTATGCCGTCGCCATGGCTAATAATTTCTTTAAACTTGTACGTAGATAGCGTCTCCAAATACTTTACTATTTTTTAATTCTTCTACAGATAATACATCTTGCGATAATTCATGAATTTCATGATCGCAATAATAGATGACAAGATTCTTTTTATCTGCTGATCTTCTTGGTACCTTGTTGAGAGGTAGATTTGATGTGAAAATGAGGACGATGAAATGGTTTAAACCGACATGAGGGACCATTATTTAATCAAAAACTTGCACCACGGAGGACAAATGAATTAAGAAGTTGCGATGTGTGGGAGGGAGGATTTAATAATAACAAATTTGCCGTTAAATATAGTTCTGAAAAACTAGGGGCACAGTTACTTTCTGCCTGCGATGTAATATGTATTTGAAACTTGTTACAAACGGGTATATTTTATATTTATTTTTGTTCCATATTATTGTAAACACAAAACAAGTATTTTTAAAATATGTGAAAAGTAACAACTTTCGAGAAACCGAATGAGCGTAAGAGTTTAAAATAAAACTGCGATGCAATTAAAATTTTTAAATATCCTGAGTAAGATTTACTTGTAAGTACTGAATTATATTTTTTCCCGACTGACAGTTATTTGTTCGGTTTTTTCGACACAGAAATAGTGAGAGAAGAAACAAAATATTCCTTTTGCCTAGTGCACACGGAGATACTTTCCACAAATTACATTCCATAGAAGATGAAGTACTGAAAAGTCTGAAAGTTAAGGTCGATTTTAACAGAGATTTTTCGGAAAACGTTTTAATTCGGAACTACTTATCTGCAAAATAGCGTTTGTAAATAATTTTTATGCTGTTTAAACTTTCAGTATGTAATTATTTTAGAAAGAAGTTTGTGGAAAGGTTTTCCCTAGTGGACAAGGCATTAACATATAAATTTCAAAATTTTCTCTCTAGTTCCTAGTTCATAGGAGCCAAGTTGCCACAAATTTCTTCTTGAAGAAGAAGTACTGAAAATTTGTCGGAAAGTTCACCACGGCGTCTAAAACCGAAAAATACTGGTTTACCTCGGAACTAATTTCTCATATATTAATATAACATTTGTAAATCATTTCATTCTTGTTTTTAAGCCTTTAAACTTGCCCCTTGTGAACTAGGCATAGAGGTTTATAATATGAGCAAAAAAAATTAAACATATTTTTTCATTAATTGCAAAATTACATTATTACAATTTGTGAAATTAATAGCTTCAATATATTCTGACATGGAAAACGATTTTTTTTTTGTTTTTAGTTTTAGTATATACACCTTCAGAGAGAATTCCATTTTCATTCATGAAAAACCTTATATTACTTTGTGTACAATTTAAGTAAAATATAACAAGATTTAAAATTATTATTTATTTGTAAACTGTATTTATAATACGCACATAAATACGACAAAATAAATTATTGGAATTGCAGATGTATATTATGAGAATATAAGAAAAAAAATACCTGTACAGTGGGCCGTTGTTCATCGTACAAATCTTGATGGGGCACCTTTTCGCTTTGCAACATTGTGGCGAAGCCCCATTGTAAAGATTTGCCTGCATTTATAAGTTCGTTGTACGAAAATAAAAGACAAAATATTTGTTAATAGTAATATAAGATTTGTTCTACAGGTCAATAAACATTGTTAATTCATTGATCTAGCCGCTACTGTACACTGTTTTACAACTTCCAAAACACGTCATTGTTATCAATATTTGCAGAAGTAATTGCAAAACTTTAAGGTTCTATTGTCTTATAAGTCTATACATGTATACTTACAAGAGTGTTGTGATATCCCAATCCTGGTTCATCCCCATCATCTTCAACGCCTTCAACAATCGTCCTCATTTTGAAGAATTTGTCGGCTATTTTTCACTGAGCACTAAAGTTAATTGAAGATAAGTTACGGCACTTTTCGTATAATTGGGGTGTGGTCATTCATTTTAATGTTAATTGCACACACAACAAATAATTTGCACCTGTGCCATTATTTCTAGGCACCGCGTGACTGTCACCAAAGCACGTGACTTGACAGCAGATCAGCTGTGAACCAGTGTAAACCAAAATACAGAAAACTCAGCACAGCACCATCTCACGAAAACTTGTGAACTTTATCAGAAAAACAAGAATTTGTAAACATGTAAATAAAATAATTTATTTTCATACTAAACTAGAAAATGTAAGACTTAAATAATAGTACTTTATCTGCACAAAAATAGATACATGTTACAGTAAAAATTGTAAATATTGTTCATACAGAAAATAACATTATTCCATCACATACAAAGATAATAATAGGTTTAATAAAACAAGTATAGTACTGGAAGAAATTGTGTACGGTATCTCTTATTAAGGCACTTTAGTTTTTATTAGGTGCAGAAGTGACAGCTGGCGTTTCATCGTCCCCAGAAAATTCCGAACTTATCCAGACTGAAAAAAACATTCCATTAAAATTATACACAACAATAGAATATGTAAACATCATCATTTAAACAATCTTATGTGAAACTACAATTGAAAGATAACAAATTTAATCTGGTTTGGTTATCTATATTACTGATTATCTGTTGCTAATTAAAAAAATTATCACAGGAAATAACAAAAAATGACAAAAACTATAATAATCTCTACTTCTTTGTTCTTACCAATAATAATAATCAAAAGAACAACTCCAATAATTCCCAAAATAATCATCATTTTTAAGTTTTTCCACCAATATTTGCGTTTTAATCGGTTAGCTTGCTGTTCAAATTGACTAGCTCCTTGTTGCAATGCATCGGCTCGATTGTCCAGTTCCGAAAGTTTTTGGTCCCGCTCCAGTACTTTTTCAACATTTACTCTCATTATTCCGACCACCTCATCTACTTTAGCCTGAGTTTGCTGTAGGCGTTTATTTGAAGCAGATGCTCCTTGACTACCACTGGGATTATCCATATTTTATAAACTACAATAAAATGTATAAACATAATTAATAATTTACGTATGTTTCATATGTTACAATAAAAAACAAATTATTTGTTATGATTAAAATTATTTCTTATTAAAATTATTTTTCATATAATATAGGACAAGAACATTTAAATAATTGAAATTTATTAGTACATATACGAATCAAATAAATTTTAATTTTGTAACATAAACATAACCATGCAAAAACTTGACTGAATCACTTCATTTTTCCTTCAGTGCTTGAAGTGACATCACGCAAGATAATCGCTCAGTTTTAATTAAGTATTTTGTTGTTTATAAAGTACTTACGGTTATAACACAAATATAAAGGTAATAAACAATGGTTAACAAATAATTATTTTAATTTTTTAATGAAAAATAATTGAAAATAAAATAAAACAAACGGAAATTATTGCAGGATCGTCTACTATTCAAGCCGCCATTTGCAACAACGGCAACAACTGTCAAAAGTCAAATGATTCTTCGGAATTTTTCCGTTAGTCCTGCCACCTGCTGCATTGTTTCAAAACTTGATTAAACCGCGAAATATAAAATTAAGGTAACGATTTTTCAAAAATGAAATACATAAAGAAAACATATAATATGAGGACAAGAAGTTCCGGACATTCGATAAAAATAGAAAACGATAATGATAATATAATAAAAGAAAAAACTGAAAGAAAACAAAAAAATGGCGAAAATAAAAAAAATACTTCTAAATATATTAAATATCGTCGAGAGCAAAATAGATTATACATGCGAAAACGTCGTGAAAACAAAGCTTATGCTAAAAAAGAGAGAGAAAGGTGTAAAGAGTATAATAAAATGAGAAGAAAAGATGAAAATTACGCAGCAAAATTGCGAGAAAAACATAAAAAATATATGCGACAAATCCGTGCTGATGAAGGGTTTCGAAATTATGAAAGACATAAAGATAAAATATATAAAAGAAATAAGCGTAAAAATCCAGAATACTTGGAAAAAATTCGCAAGAAAGACAGAGAATACAGACGTAGAGTACGTGCGCAGTTACGTGGTAAAGTGGACAAGAGTGCGGGAGAAACAATTAAAGTGAATAAACCGAAGAAAACAGAACCAAAGAAAATAGCGACAAACTCTACAAGAACAAGTTTTAGTGAAGCAGACTTTGATTCGTTCGTTTTCGAAAATATGGGCCACAGACATCAAACTAGAAGCAAATCAAAGAATACAACACCCACAATTAAGACGGAACCTGTTATTCCAAAAGTTGAAAAAACTCAATCTGAAATAGGTTTTAGTGAAATAGATTTCGACATGTTTGTTTTAGAAAATATGGAACTTATAAGAAAACCTATTGATACGTCTGATGATGAAATATGATGTTACCATTATGTGTATTTCTAGAGTACTTAATTTTGTATTTGTTTATACATTTTTCGTTTTGTAATAAAGAGTACTTGAATGTAAAAATTTGTTTTATATACAAAACACTTTTATAAACAGTACCATTACAGTCACATAATACTAATCTTCATATTCAGGTTCTTTTAGCTGTGCAAGGAGCAGTGCTCTTTGCTTTTCCAATTCTGATTCTGACAAATCTCCTCTTTCCGGATTGCTGTCCGGAGTGTCACTGCCTCTTTTTTTCCTGTCCCCAGAGTCAGAGTCTCTGGCTTCGGAAATTCCTCTAGGTGGAGTGCCGCCTTGCAATGGAGGCGTTAGAGATCTGCTGCTCCGTTTCTTATGTTTTGATTTCTTACTCTTTTTCTTTTTAACAGGAGTATGGCTCACTTCTTCAGGTATTCCTTCTTGACTAACTTCAGAAGAGTTGCTTATAGAATCTGCTCCAATATCGTCATTATCCGAAGAGCGGGATCGTTTTTTTGATTTGGAGTTTTTGGATTTTTTTGATGATTTTCTAGATGATCTAGAATGGTGATGGCTGCAAGATTCTTCCATTTCTCGTTGATACTCAAAGTAAACTCTTTCTCTGTCTTGATCTGAAGACAGAGCTTGGCACTCAGGAGTATCTTCAACATGCGATTTGATGTCATGCCAAGATTTCGTATGTTCTATTCCTTGTAAAACATCGCGTAGTACTTGTTTGAAAGCGTGTTCTATTTTTCGTGTTCGACGCGATTCATCTCTGAGTCTTTCTCGTTCTTTTGTTTCTGCTTTTTCTAATAACGAATTATAAGTTAATTTTACATTTCCTGCATCTAGAGTGGCACTTTTACGATCTTCACACACGACAGTTGCAAATTGTTCGAAAGTAGTGTCTGGTTTCACATCAAACTTTTTGTCTTTTAATATTTCACGGATTACACGTTTCTCATCATGAAATCTTGCTTTTAAGTCTTCAACATAAAATTTGAATAAATCTAAAGGAGTAGAACCGGATTGTCCCAACATGGCAGAAAAACGTAAATCCGCACTTAAAAGAGGGTATAATTCAACCCACAATGACATAGAAGTTAATTTTCCTTCTTCATGCAAAGAATCTAATAAGGCTAAAAACTGGTCGCGATTTTTTCGTTGTTGCCTTTTGGTTCTTCGTCGTTCTCTTTCGCGTTCTTCTAATTCCTCTCGTTCTAAATCACGAATATGTTGCTCAAAAACAATTAATGCGTCTTCTTTATCCATGGCAAGTAAATTTACGTCGTTTTTAAAAGCTCCATTTTCGAGAAGCATTATTTGAGCTTCAGCCCAAGTTGTATTGTAGCGAACTCTTGTCATATTATCTAAAACTTCTGCCAAGCGTTTCATATTGCGCCTTTTTAACACTTTCGCTTCTTCTTTTTCACGTTTCGCTAATGTGAAAACAACATCTTCGTAGATATCTCTGCGGTCTGAATCCGGGACGGATTGCCAGACTGCTAGCGTAGTAAAAAGTTCATCACATTTGTAATATTTTGTGTGAGATGTGATTCTGTCATTTGTTAACAGGAATTGTTCTAACTGTTCTTTAGACCGTTTCGCTCGTAAGCGACTTTCTTCCTTTTCGTCTTTTTGCTTTTGAGTTTTATATGAATTAAAAGCTTGTTTCTTTTCGTTAAATTTCTTAAATGTTTCGTATCGTGCATCATTTTGAATCAAACGTACACATTGCTCCCATGTGGCATTTGAGGGCACATTACAGTCCCGTAGTAGTTCTTTAAATGCTTCAATGGCTTCTTTTTTGTCTTTGAAGTTCACAGCAGGAGGAGCTGCAGGAGTCGGTCCATTGGTCGGGGCAGGAGCGGCGGCGGGACTTCCACCTTGAGTTTCAGCTTTCGGAGTACCTGACGCCTCCTCTTCTTTTGGCGGGGGTGTAGTTGGAACGGAAATAGCTGCCAAAGTTGCTGCCATAGCAGCTTCCAGAGCGCTACTGCCACTTCCTGTACCTGGAGCAGGGCTGCTAGTCCCTGTGTCTGTTCCTGCAGGAGGATGCGGACTCGAAACTTCGCTTGCATTACCAGAAGATGGGGCACCTCCTAGGGATTCTTCGCTGGATATTCTTTTCTTGATTTCTTCTAACTCAGGAGGTATTACCCAACGAGACTCTTTCGTAGTTACATTGTGATAATAAATTTTTCCATTATCCGTCGAATATTCTTTCCAAGGGCACTGTGAAAGTAATAGTTCTGCTGGCGTCTTCAGTTGGTCCGGTTTTTGCCACGAACTTTGTTTTGTAACTGCATTGTAATAATATACTCTTCCATCTGGAGCAGTATGTTCTGTCCAACGTTCTTTTTCAGTTCCAGGTACACTTGGAAGAACTTCGTTGCCAGGAATTGTAATTGGTGGAGGAAATGCACCAAATCCGGGAGGAGGTACATTAAATGATGGTACAACTGGTGGAAAAGCTGCTATTGGAGGTAAAAGAGGAGGTGTTCCTATTGCAGGGGTTGGGACGAATCCTGGAGCGCCTGGAGGAGGAACATTTGGATCCTAAAACATAAAAAAATATAATTAGACTGGCAATCAAACAATTTTTTACTTATATTGTATTTACCATTTTAATGATCACTTGTACGACATAGAATTATGTAGCACTTAATCTAAAAATTATATATAAATGAACAAATTTGATTAAAATCTAACTTATCAGAAACCGACGCTTGACGTTCAACGTCTTAAAACATAACCTCACTTTCGAGACAGCTAAGACGACAACAAGTTTAGGTTATAATTTTTAAATGTTGAAAGTGTAAAAATGCACGTGGAAAAGAAAAGGATATTTGTTAGTAATTTGCCACCATGTATTGATGAAAATGAAATTAGAAAACAGTTTAATTCATACGGGAAAGTAGTTTCTGTAGATATAAAAGAACGTAAGGTAAATACAGACGAAAACGTGTCCCCTGTTTTCGCTTTTGTAAATATTGAAACTGATATTAAAACTCTACAAAAATGTAAGTTTTTTATAATTTATTCGATTGCATATTTAATGTATTATTATATTTATAAGGTTTCCAAGAATTAGCAGAGTACAACTGGCAAGGATATTTTATAAGTTTGCAATTGGCAAAAGAAAGTTTCTTAGATCGCTTAAAACGAGAACGAGAAGAAGCCCAAGCTAAAAATGAAAAAAACAACATTTCAAATAATAAATTAGAAAATCTATCTTCTACACCAGAAATTCGAAGTAAAGTAAATAAGGACTACCATTCAAGTTCTAGTGATTCAGATAGTGATGTACCAAAACAGAATGGTGTTTCTACGAAAAACGGAAACAATTACACATCAGATTCAGATGAAAGTGATGAAGAAGAAACAAAACCACAACAAAAAGCAAAAATTATAAGTAAAGATCCACCTAAAAAAAGTAGCGAAAGCAGTTCAGACAGTTCCGATGAAGAATCGGAAAAAGAACAGGAAAAGGAAGAAATATCTCCAGAAAATGACGATAATGACATAAAATTAGTTATAAAAAGTAATAAGCATAAAGTTCTAAATACTACTGGATTAAAAATAGAGTCAGTAAATTCTACCCCAATTCATGTAATTACAAAGAAAGGTATTATGGGCGAAAAGAAAGATAAAAAAGCTTTAGCAGCTGATGAAAAAAGGATACAGTCCTTAAGGAATATGAAAGATTCATATAATAATCAAAAAAATATTATTCAACAAGCTCTTTCGAGAATAGTAAGTATTAAATATAATTTTTTCCTCCTAAGCTAATAAGAACGGTATAGGTATTGTGTAAAAAATGTGATACGGTTGTTGTGTATGAAAGTCCTATAGTATAGAATGTTATAAAAATTTAAATATTATACTGGAATTACTTGACTATATTTATATAAATAATCGACAAAGTACTTTATTTGAACTGTATTCTTTTTTTTCAAAGTTGATTAGTGTTATAAATGATGTTTGTATCAAAATTAACATTATTTAGTTATGTATAAGTCAGTAAAATATTTTTTTTGTTGTTATAATATATTGGGTAGACTACCTAATTAAAAAAAAAATGAGTTGTCTGCATGTTTCAAAAATTGGTTAATATAGTTGTCAAATTTAAAATGTCTTTTAAATAGTTATATTAATGAAATATATAATTTTTATATTATAATATTAAAAAAATCGGATGTGGTAAATAAATTCGTTATATTAAAGAAAAAGTTGTTATTTACATGGTTACAATTTTTCTCGAAATATTTATTACGAAATATTCTCAAAAACCTTAAAAATGTTCAAATCCGATTCACATTTTAACAAAAAGTTTATGAAGTCGTGTTAAAAAACTTATTAAAAATATCTTAATTCGATAATACTAATTAAAATCTCGAAATATGAAAATTGGTTTGTTTACAATACCTTCCTTATTATAAGCCACGGTCAGTAACAGAATATTAGGAAATATATTCCGTATATAAGACTAAATTAATGTTTATTAAAGGATACGACACAAAAGAGAAATGATAATCAGGAAACAAGACCATCCAAGAAACAAAAACTAGCGTTATTTGACGATGGAGAAGAAGACAACGATATTAATTTTGAAGTAAAAAATCAATTCGAAGGGAGAAAAGGACAAAAAGTAAATATTTAATATAATAACCATAGTATGTGTACTAATAATATGATTTCAGCTTCTCGAATTACAATCTCGATACACAAGTGACAAACGATTCACTCTAGATAAAAGGTTCGCCGATGATGAAGAAGACGAAAATAACTTTGAAGCACCCGGCGAAGATGAAAGAGAAAAACAATACGAAATTCTAGAATCAGTTCTTGGAGAAAAAGTAAGAAAAAGAGATTTTAGAGATGAATCAAAAAGTACTCCAAGAGGAATGTTGCGATTTGATCCTTCTAAACCAGAACACTCGAAATTTGAAATTAAAAGGGATGAACACCAAAAGAAAGATAAAAGAAAGAAAGAAAGAAATAACGAAAAGGAAGAGAAAGCTCCAGTACCTGAAGTATCAAAAGAAAAATTCTACCAAGTTAAAGAAAACTTAAAAGAATCTTTAAAAGAAAAAGAAGGATTCAGTTTACTGAGCATGTTTGGAAGAGAGGAGGAAAAGGAGGAAGAAGAACCAGAATCGATGGAAGAAATAAGAAAAAGTAAATTTGACTATAACAAAAACCCATTTAAATACGATTCATCAGATAGTGAGGATGAACAAAAGACAAAAAAACAAAAAACCGTTGAAAAAACTGAAACGCATCCTCCTCTTAGGTGGGCTGAACCATTTTTCTTTGAAACGGAAGACAATCGGTTAAAAGGTAAATAATAAAAAACTTTAATTTTAGTAGCGAAACATGGAACAATGAAGTTTAAATTGGAAATCGAAAAAGAGTGGAATTTTGCTTTCTTTTAAATTTTCAAACAAAAATTTGTCTAATTCTAATAAAATTAAACATTTTCATCAATAATTAGATTGTTATGGAAATAAAAGAAAAAATCAGTTGACAGTTGGTTATTGTTAAGTCGAAAACGGTTTAATAATTTCGGATATTGTTAAACTGTTTTTGGTATTTTTTTGTAAAATTGGTACTTCTAAGTCACTGAACTATACTCTAACTCTAAGTTAGAGTATAGTTCAGTGTTCTAAGTACTGCGCTCCACGGTAAATGTCAAATTAATAACCTCAAATATTTTAAAATGTTTTTAATACAATTTTGAATCATTGTAAATATGAAAACGAAATAAACAAAGCTAATTTAAAAGATTATCGAAATGTCGCAAGTCAACGTACAGATTTGATTTTTTTTTTCACAATATTATAAATGAATTATGATAGTTATAAGTGTCCAACTACATTCAACAGGGTTACCATATTTTACCCAAAGCTTTAGTTGACACTTAATTAATTTTTGTAATTAAATTTTTTGAAATTTTTATAAAATAAGTGGCGCAAAGTATAAAAAATTGTATATTATCGTCGTGAAACAATGTATATAAAACTTATATAATAATATACTTCATTGTTATTGTAAAAGTCATACCTTTTATATTATTAAATCTCATTACAAAAAAAATACAAAATTTTTCTAAAATAAATATAAAATAAAATAATGAACTACAATATTCATCACCATGACACCAAAACAATGATCAATTGTCATATTTTTTTATTTCCATGGCTGTCTAATCTCGTACTGCAGATATTCGTAAAATTCAATTTTAAAGTACGTTATAATTCTTAAAAGTTTTGCTCTAAAATATATAGAAAGTCCAATATTTACACTTTTTTCAAATCCTAGTTAAACTTCTGTTGCGCATTTCGGTGTACAGTGCACACCGCTTTTCATTCGAAATATAAGGAAATCCCCTGTTTTTTCTTATAAAATTTTCTATTTCATATAAAAAATATAAGTTGCCTTATATAAATATAAAATCTAACGTCAAATTAAAAAATGCGTTCTTTTTTGTGATTTTATAAAATGAATATTTGTAATAGAAACCAATAAGAATAAAATATGAAATGAAGATTTAATGGGTTAACATTCTATATTTTTGTTATAAATTTAATTTGTAAATACACATTAAAAAACGCAGAATGTGTTCTAAATTCATGTTTGTTTTTTTATTCATTAATATCTACTATTTTGAGCTAAAAGTATAAAAATATATAATATATTTCTAAAATAATATTGGTATTGTTTTCATTAAAAATTATGTGTAATATATGAGAAGAAAATATTAAATAATACCTTTAAAATAATTTATCTAAAAATCATAACTGAGATAAAAAACGTTATCGATAATAATGGGAATTCGCTGTTACGAATCGAAAGCGCGCATCCGATATTCTATACTTTTCCTTAATTATTTTATTTTAATTTCAGATGGAATAGATTTTCTGAAAAACATGAATAGCCAGAAGAGTTCAGAAACATTTAAAGAGAAAAGAAGAACATTGCAACGAATTATTCATGGAAAAGTTAAAAACGTTGAACGCGATAAAAGAAAATTCCAGAGACAATTGAGAAAACGCATAAAAGTTAAAAGAGCTCAAAAATCTTGAATGTGTAAATAAGATTTCAATAAATTTATTTTATACGCATACTTTCCTCATTATTTACCTGAAATTTCAAAAGGGGTGGTACAAATAAAACAGAATTAATTTTTAAAAATAAAATTCTAATCTTACATATTATATAGGAGAGAATACCAAAAGTATTGAATGTTTATATCATATTACACATAAGATCTATGCTAGATACAAATTATAGACTTAATAAGTGCTACTACCATACAACGCGATGGTGAAAGAAATTTTATCAAAAAGCATAATTATAAATTGAACGTCCAAACAATAGTCAAGATTGATAATAAGATATATATGAAATGTATCAGTTAAACAAAAATAACTTGTTGAACAGTGCCTGCCGCCTCACAACATACAAATTAATATCCTTTCCTCTAAAAAGCGTACAATAATAATATTTATATCGTAGAACTATAGCGAAAACAATAATTAGACAGCCAATGTTGGTTGCTTACTGCATATCAAATATTCTATTTTACATTAAAATTAAGAATGGCAATACACACATCAGACTCTGAGGCAGGCGTGCTCAGGCCCGATAGCTCCGGGGCTTAATCTTTAGCCGGGACCTCAATGACTCGGGGCTTGTCGATGATGCGCGCGGTGCGGTTGCCTTTCTCCACGATGCCGATGATCCAGGCCTGGTAGCCCTCCTGCTTCTCAATGTCCTTGCAGTACGCGGCGGCTTGTTCCCGGGGCAGGCAGATCAACAACCCGCCTGACGTTTCCGCGGAGTGGCCTTGCAGAAGCTGGAACATGTTCCCGCAGGCTTTCGCCACAGCTGCCATTTTCGCAATCACTGGTAGGTTGTGGATAACGAATGATACTTCGTTCTTCTGATGAGCGGCCAGGTTCTGGGCATGGCCTAGGAGGCCGAAGCCGGTAACGTCGGTGGCTCCGTGAGCGTTGTATTTGTGCATCAACCTTGAAGCGATGCGGTTTAGACGTGCCATTGAGTCCATCGCTCGATGATAAGCTTTACGTACATCTTCTTCTGATACTACTAGTTTAATACGGTTCCAACGTTCTGGTTGATCCAGCCATTGATGAGCGTTTACAGCGACTTGTGTACCTAAAGGTTTTGTTAACACCAACACGTCTCCCATAACTGCATTGTCGGGTACAATGTATTCGTTTGGTTGACAAACTGTTGACGCTACGCCACCGATGGTGCACCAGGGATTCACCACTGTCTGGCCGCCCGTTACGCTCGTTCCCGCCTCTAAAGCGGAATCTTTGAATCCGCGCATTATTAACGGAATTACTACGTCCCGTTCCTTTTCCGTCATTTTTGTACTTACTCCAAGCAGCATCAGCATGTTGTCACATTCTGTAACTCCCATGGCGTACAAATCACTGAGTACGTTTGCACATGCAATTTTTCCCATCATGTAGGGATCATCCACCAGTGGGTAGAAGAAATCTGTTGTTTGTACCAGGCACAAACCTCCGTGGCGAAGAGGAGTAACTGAACAGTCCAGGCCGATGCCAATCCGGGGTATTGCCATATGCATGAAATGAGCATGTTCATGATCTTGGGCATTATTGTAATCTTGCTGGAGACCTTCTACTAATTTATTTAAAACTTCTTGTGGTACCTTGCAACCGCGTCCTTTCAAATCGGCGAACCGCGTCAAACGAAAACTCGCGTCCAAATCATGAGCCAATGGGTCGAAAGGCCGGCGAAGTGCAAGTGCGTTGGGATTTGCACCGAGTTCTAATTGCGCCACTCCAAGAGCGTCTTGCGGAACAGATGCCACTTGATACTCCGTCATTGGGACTATGTGTAATTACAAGGTTTGCACCGAAAATATTCGTACTACCGTGTTAAAAACACTAGCTCGCCGAGAGCGTTTCTCAAACTGTCGGCAGACGCTTACAAAATGGCGTTCGTTCTCCTGTTGTACCGTAGCAAAACGCATCTAGGCAACGTTGCCAAATAGTGCAATGATATTTAATATATGTATTTGCTTTTCTTTGCATTATTTTTCTTTGCGCGAATTTCAAATTAATTACTTATCAGTTTCTAATATACAAAGAAATATTTTTCGATAACTTTGTTTTATAAACGTGTTATTATAAAATATAGAATATTGCTTCAGAAAAGAAATTTGAGGAACTTTTATCCAAGTGCACTAGGCATTGTTGTTCTTTTTACATGTGTACTACGTGTGTATTGTTTTTTAATTTCATTAAATACGAAAATTTATTTTTATTTTTCATTTTTCAGATCATTCTTAATATTTATAATAAATCATTTGTGATAATTTAATTATTTTTACATATTTTTTAATGTCATTTTGAGGTTATCTCAACTGAAAATTATTATTTTTTATTTATAATATTTACAATCTACCTTACATGGACAATTAATAAATTGAAATTTATAAAATATTTCGTTCCATTACTAACAGAAATGTTAAACTTGGCAACAATGATTGTGTGAAATAGCCTTGATTGGTTCTTTGTGTTCACATCATTTATTGTTCGGAAGTAGTCAAAATTTTTGTTTAGGATAATAATATTTGTAAAGCATTATATGAACCTACTGTACATAACTTAATAAGCAAAAATTCAATATATTTTTTGAAAAATTCTATATTTTCCAGATACATAATTTATAGAAATAGGGAGAGAACTTGAATCTTTGTTGAGAACATTTAAAATAATTAGACAAGCTTATAATAAAAATTATTATGATTTTCATGAAATTATATTTTCCTCTAGGGTAGTAAAATTCAATTACAAACATTTATATGTGATATTTCTTACCGGTATTTTGTAGGGATTTATGATATTCTATATTCCATATAAATCATTGAAATATCTATATTAATATACAACATTTTGCCCGAAACTGAAATTCTCTAATAAAATATAGGCTTATTAAATTCAATTTATATTTAAAACTTAAGCTAATTGTACAATGAATACATTTTTATATTTTGTTCTAAATTCTAGTGAATTCATATTTATAACTATAGTTTTATTGTAATTCTTTCCAACCTATCTTCAAGTTGTTCATGCACGCTGGCGTTTAGTTGTGTTGTTTATTTGACTTTGACAGTTAGTCAAATTTTGATTAGCGCTATAGTTTGTACTTATAAATAATAAAAATGTCTAATACATCTAACAGTGATTTATCTTCTACCATTGCTAATATGATGGAAGTTCTAAAACCTCAAAGAAACCGAAGAAAATCTGAATTACGAACACCTCTAGATTTCATTTCCCCGCTTAAAAGAAGGTTATCTTCTGAAAGCAGTGATTCTCCAGATAAAAGAGCTAAACTTGAAAGTCTCGATGTGAGTTGGATTTCTTCACCTCGGGAGAACAGAATAATGCGAGCAGAGCTTGTTGAAGCTAGAAGTGTTATTTCTAGCCTAGAAAGCCGCATTCAGCATATGCACGGCATTCGAAAAGAACTCCAAGTTATGTACGACAATGAAATCAAATCATTTCAGCAACAACATGAAAGGGATAGAAAAACTATTGAAGAATTGGAAACGCTCTTGCAATCGGTTCGCAAACGAGAAAAAGAAGTGCAAGAGGAGCTTGATGCGTTAAAGAATAAAGTAGATACAGATAAAATAGACAATGAAAGTAAATTAGAAACATTAGAACTACAAGTTAAAAAGATGCAATCGGAGTTAACTATGCATGAATCTGGTGAATTAAGCGAATCATCTTCACTGAATAATCGCATTCAAGAGTTAGAAATGTTAGTTGAAGCTGCTCGAGAAGACGCAGAAGCTCAGAAACAACTTGCCAGTGAATTAGAATCGCGTCTGTCTAAATTATCTTCCGTCGAAAGAGACATAGAATTAAAAGATCAAGTTGTACTAAAAGCTCAACTTAAAATTAAAGATTTGGAGTATATTTTAGAAAGTTATGGAGAATGGCAAGCTCAATCAAAGGTATACATTTCAAATAATTTATATTTTTACATACAACTTACGTTTTAGATTCAACAACATAAATTAATTCAATTTCCTGAACTAGAAAAAGAAAATCAAAAATTACGGGATGAGGCTAAAAACCTTCGCGAAGAAGTGAAAAACAAATTGATATTAGAAGAACAAGTCTACGACTTGCAAACACGAATGGAAACATTCAGAAATCAGGAAAAGAAACTTGCTAGTTTACAAGTATAATTTCAGTTTTTCTTTTACATAAAATACTAAAACGTTTCTTTCAGGCATCACATTCTCATCTTGAAAATTTAGTTGAAGAATGGCGCTTACTAATTCGAGGAGTGTGTGATACTAACGTTTCTGATGCGATGATTCCAAAAGAATTAAAGAAATGCATTGAAAAGTTACAGCAACAAGAACTTAGCTTAACTTCAGAAAAAGTTCAGCTGGAATCACAACTTAAACAGTGCCAACATGTAAGTTTTATTACAGTATTAAAAAGCATAGTTGTTAAAAAGAATATACTTTTATTCACAATTTTTTTTATTATTATCAAAATAATAGTGAGATAAAAAAATATATTTCAGTAAATATAACGTATTATATTTCTTGTATTGTAACATAATCTCTGCTCATTATAAAACAAGGATTCTTATTAGAAAAATGAAAGTCATGGATCTGTGAATTTCGCTTGTAGCGCTTTTGCGTGGTAAAATAGAACTAAGTATTGTCATTTCCTTTGTTTTGAACTGATATCCTTTGTTTTTTTTTTTGTTTAAAGTTTTATTTGTTTTATTTTCATTTATAATCTAATTATTACAAATTAAAATTTTGTAATAGTATTTAAAAATTAAAATATCTGTAATATTTGATCTCAGAGCAAAAGCGCGCTGCTGTCGCTTGGGCCCAAGCACTTCGTGGCCGTGGTCCAGATGAGAGCGGGAACGTTTAATAGACGTCGTGAACAGGGATAACGATATATTTAATAAAGGAAAAGATATATTGGCAATATTATGGTGTTTTAAAATAGTTATATCATAGAAAACTAATATAATATCTACAGAATGCGTTTTCTACTAAGGGACGAGTGCGCTGCAGTTGATCAAGGCACAAGTTCGACTTCACACCAACTTTACACTGGTCGTGTGGTCGTAGTCGCGAAAAGAGCGGGAACGTCATGGAAGGAGATAACAGTAAAAAAGAGAACGCATTCTGTATATAGTTTATTAGATTTTTATTATATAACTATTTTAAAACACCATACAATTGCCAATACATATTTTCCTGCATTAAATTTGCCGCATCCCTGTCCATGACGTCTATTTAAAATTCCCGCTCTTTTTTGGACCACGGCCACTGAGGTCATTGGGCCATGGTTAGAAAGATAGCGATAAATTTAATAATGGAAAATATGTATTGGCAATAATATAGTGTTTTAAAATAATATCATAGAAGACTAATGTACTACATATAGTATGCGCTTTTCTTTTTGTTACTATCCCTCTCCATGACATCTATGTAAAGTTCCCGCTCTTTTCTCGACCAGTGTGAAGTTGCGCTTGAGTCCAAGCGACCGCAGCGCTTTCGGCCCCTAGTATAGAGCGCATTTGTTAGACTGTTTATTAGTTTTCTATGATTTACATATTTTAAAACACTATATTATTTCTGATACATCTTTTCTCTTACTTAATTTGTCGCTATACCTGTCTATGACGTCTACACTATATAAAGTTCCCGCTCTTTTCTGGACCCCGGCCACTGAGGTATTTGGGCCTAAACAACAGTAGCGCACCTAGTATCCATTCCTTTTTCAACTGTTTAATTCTCGCCTAAACTTATTAGAATCTTATACATGATGTTCATAAACAAACTTGTTTCTATACGTACATTATTACAAAACTTTTTATACTTTTAATGTTTAAACTATTGTTTAAAAAAATGGCACTTCTAAGAATTAAGCCAGTTTTTAATATAATCTAGAAATATGTATTTCTAAGTAAAATTAAAATTTCGTAAGTTATAACATAGATTTTAAAAAAAAATCATAAGATTTTAAAAGTATTTTGACAGTAAAAACTAAAAGTATTTAACTTTAATCAACAGGGTTAGCATATTTCATATAAATCCTAGATTATACTTTTATTATTTTTTTGTAATAGAAACTTAGTGAAACAAAGATAAAAAAATAGTACTTGTATTATACTCGTTTTATACGACGTATTGTATCATCAAACAACTCATGTAACAATGCATCGTTTTTTAAAAATCGTATAATAATAAATTATTGACCTACTTGTTACATAAATAACTTATTATGGAACTTTCATCGAAAAATATTTATAACTGTAAAATGTTGCAAAAACTTTCTAACTGATAATATTTGTTTTTAAAACTGCGTAAATTATGTTCCATACTACAAAAATGTTACTTAAGTAGGAACTGTTTCTTTGTAATTTGCTAGAATGTATGCAATTCATAGTTACAATTATAAATTATTAAATAATTATAATATTTTCTTTTATTTATTATTTAGGATATGAAAGTTGCGAGATCAGAATTGGACAGACACGCCAAACAAGTATCCGATCTCCACAGCATTCAGCAACAACACCAGACTCTCATTCACCGCTTACAAAAGAAATTAATGTTAGTAAGCCGTGAACGTGATAGTTATCGTTTACAATTAGACACATACGAAAAAGACTTAACTGTAAATATAAACATGGCATCCGCAAGTCAAAACCAAAACCAACAAGTCATGGCTTACAAGGAACGCATTGATAATCAGGAGAAAATCCTGGAAGGCTATCGGGACATGATATCCAATTTGGAGGCAGAGCTCCGCAAAAATCAGTCGCATTTATCAACGGGTAAGAAATTTGTTTTTACAATTTTCTATTCAGGAAGTTCTGGATTTTCGAGATTTCTTTTGAGTCGTTTGTCCCGGTCTCCACAAGAACCTTTTTCTGGACACATAATTATTTCGGTTTTTTTATTTGATCGAATTTTAATACTTTCTTTATTTATCCAAGTTTATAATATTTATTTTGACTTTAATTAAAAGTAACAAAATTATACGAATTCATAAAAAAATAATTTCGGGGCAAACTTCTACATTTAATATTTTGTTTATATTTGCATGATATATTTGTATATTTGAAATTTTGCGAATGAAAGTAGTGTAAATTTAAAACTTATGTATATGAATTAATGAGAATTCTTTGCGAAATGCTTGGTTTTGTATTTTATAAATCTAGTCAACCTATTTTTTTACCAGTATTGAATTCTTTTATAGCTCTTTCAAGTCAGTACTGTGTTATAACCCAATATTATTTATATTTTACGGTTGGTAATTCTTTTGAAATATAATATTAAAAATATCAAATCTTCCCATCTCGATAAACACACACGTGTGTTAAGAATTTAATTTTTGTGTATTTTTTGATATTGTCATTTAAAAACTACTCTATTCACGTTAAGTTAAGAGTGAAGGCTAGAATACGGACTACGATTCCGGCTCAGTGATTGGTTAAAATACAAACCAAGTTTACACACGGAAAATTTTAATTGTAGGAGATAGTATTGAAAAACTACAGTTTTATATTAAATTTTTTAAGTTTATTGTCACAGTGGTCACAATGAGTGACAACTGTGAGAATATTCATTAAAATGCGCGGGGGAACTCTATTGCAGGTGGTAACTTCTCAATCATTTAATTGTGCGCCAATGTGGCTTGGTTCGACGCGACATCTACCCTTATCTTACCGTGAACAGAATATAGTAATACAACTTCAGAAAAAAACTGTAGTATAACGAGTCAAAAAGAATTTTATTAAAATTTGCAAAATTAACTGGTCTTTTTTGATATAAACATTTTAGTGTCACTGATTTAATTTTATTTGGCGTTTATCAAACTTCTTGATTGCTTCTTTCTTACAAAATGAAAAATTGTTAAAACAAAACCAATACTGTTAACTTTTAAACTCGTCTGTTCCATGGAACTCTTTGTGTAAATATATTTAAATAAAAATGATACATATGGGTCCCGTATTTTGAGAATGATTGGTCGATTTTTTATATTTATCACAGTATTTTCATGATATAGAAATTGTTTGCTAATTTAATCAACTCTGTATCTCTTATAGTTCTCGAGATAGCAATAGCGTTCCACTTAAAATGAATAGATAGCTTGTTATTTAATAAACTATTTCAGTTCTGTTTATATTTTTTCTTTAGAATCCGTTGCTCCTGTTCGGTCAGAACAACTTCAAAGAATGCAGGAAATAATTGACAGGTTGCAAAATGAAAATTCAAGACTGACAGAACGTTGCGATGAATTGGAAATTCGATTAGAAGAAGAATTAATCGGAAAGGATAAAGTTAAAGGGAAAGTTATTCATTACAAGATGAATCCTCTAGCAGAGTGTGTAGAGGAGAATGAAACTAACGTTGAAAAACTTCAATCCGAGGTGAGTAATTACATATTAGATTACACTCAAAAAATCAACTGTGTCCAATAGTACCATAAATAATCTTAGGTAGGTCAGTGAAAGATAAAAATTCGGCCTACTTTATAAACGATAAACCAAATGTCTATTTATTATCAAGTTAAAATTTAACATTATTGTAAATAATTCAAGGCCAATATTAATGTTACTTTTACTAAGTAATAGGTAACAAAAAAAAGGCGAAGAAACGGAATTAATGACTTCTTCCTTTAGTAAACATAAGCGCATGATAAACCGCTATTTAGCCGGGGACGCAACGTTATATTATTTATTTATAAATATAGAATATTTTATAATAATTTTTCTATCATTAATGTTCTTTAAATATTGTACAATCGAAAAACCCCATTAATTACTTAAAAACATATGTGGCTAGCATATAATATAACCTATATTTTTATTATATAAGTTTGGTTAAATAAACAAAAATAATTACGCTAACATAAAACATATTCCTGACACTGATATATTTATGCACGCTGTATATTTATCTAGTAAAATTTGTAGGAAAGTTGCGCATTTGCCTTGATTTATAACTACGCTGGAAATTGGGAATTCCGGTAAAATAAAAATATGTTAAAACAACTACAAACATTGATAATATCATAAATATTGAAATGTTTTATTATATATTCCATTATTTATAATTTGATGTGGAAATAAATTATTTGTTACGGTTTTTTCCTTTTTTTTTTGTTCAGTATCAGTGTTCAGCACTTTTTTGAGTACATATGAAATGTTGCGTATATTTAATATTTTTATAAAAAAAAGTACAACTTATGTACTGATTACTAAATCAGTAATTTCGCAAAAAAAAAACTAAAAATGAATTCTCACTTCGGAATGAGCAATTTTTACTAAAAGTTGATTAATTCTTGTCATTGATGTCCGAACGTCTGAACCTTAAATACAAAATTTAATTACAATCCATTCAACCGAATTTGTTCCACAAGTGCACTCACACATCTCGATAGACATAGACAAACCAACCCACAATATACTAAAAATAGTCAAAACATATTATAAAACCCTTAATTCGTCAATATCAGTTATAATCTTGGTACGTCAAAAATGGGACGGTCGGTAACAACCGTAGCTGACTTTTTTTCATTTATAAATTGTATACCGTTATTTCTTGTGTTTTGATTTCCTGATTGCAAAAGTATTATTCAAAATAGTGTTTTTTACCGAATTTAATGATAGAAAATGTATAATGTAGTAACTTAGTTTGAAGTGGTAGATTTTAGAATAAATGGACCGTTTCTGTAACATATTTAATTTGAATTATACTTACCTGTATTTTTTTACGACCACTATGGGAACTGGCATCACACTATAAAAAGCTTCAAAGTTGCGTATTTTCCACAATCATGGGATGTGAGAAATTATTTGTCACAATATTTACCAACATTGCGCATGTGCATTGTGAGAAAAATCATTTTTCACAGTAATTGCTAACATAGCAAATAGTTTTTAGTCTGCATTTCTTGCACAATGTACTATTAATTTACTGGTTAACAATTCCAATATTGTTTCCAACATCTCCAAACGTAACTTTATTTTTTTTTTATTGTGCAGTTTTATTTCTAAAATTTTCTCTAAATTTTGACTGCACTTCGATACTGTTTTAAATTTGATATTGTTTTTTTTCTACGGGTAGCGAGGGCTCATTTGGTTAGCGCGATTCACTTCAAATTAAGCTGAGTGTGAGATCTAGGGTTCAAGTCCTAGCTTCGCCAATCTTAATCCAAATAAAAATATCCCTGTATCACTAAAACGCAAATAAAACTTGTCATGAAACAACTACTTACATACTTGATACTCCGTTCCTTCTAGAAATGTTGTGTTATAGATGATGCTGTTCTTTTTGTAATACTTTTGTTGTAAATTTAGTAAAAATATATAAATAAAAAATGAAGAAATATACACGATGAACTCGATTGTAGTGATAGTCTGATTAGTAGTAACTTTACAAATCCATTGAATAACAATAAAATTAATTGTGAGGAGAAGCTAAAAAAAATCAAATTTAAAAAACCCGATTGTTGGTATCCAATGACGATTACCACATAAATTGTTGAAGTTGTTAAAACTATTATCATTATCTAAGAAAATAACATTATTTATGTAGGGATATTAATTATTAGAAATTATTTTGATGTTACATTGTTGTCGTTGCCTTCATTATAAATGAGTTCAACTGTACTTAAAAATGTTTTATTTTTTAGATTGATCGCCTTCGCCGCAAAATTAAAAGCTTGGAAGAAGGTTTAGAAACAACTAAACTCTCCGATTCAGTTTGTTCTTCCCGTGAAATTCAAACCTTGCGCGAACAGGTGAAATCATCAGAGATTAAAATGCAGCGATTGAAAGAATACTTCAAGACTTCCACAAGCGAGTTTAGGAATGCTTGCTACATGTTGTTCGGATATAAAATCGACCGACAATCGAATTCGCAGTATTCCCTGACAAGTATGTACGCGGAAACTCCGGAAGATATTCTGCTGTTCCAACTGAGCACGGAGGGAAATATGAATTTGCTGGAAAACTCATTTTCCACTGGCTTGGAAGACATGGTGGATCTGCATTTAAGACATCAGGGTTCGATCCCGGTATTTCTCAGCGCGTTAACCATGGATTTATATAACCGAACAACGATGGCATCGTAATTGTTTGTGAATAATTTTTGCTTTTCAATAAAATTTTAAAGCAGTTATGTTCATTTTATTTAAAGCATTTTACTAGAATAGATTTAATTTGTGTGTGATTGGGCATTCCATTTTAGATATGTGTAGTTTTTGTAGATTTATGGAATAATTCTTTTATTTACTGTAAGAAAGTTTTTCATATTTGTTTATTGTAAATCATAAATAAATTATTTAAAAACTATTACTATATTTTTCTTAATACAGTCTATTCTGTTTAATTGGGATACAAGTACAGCTGCTTTTTTGAGCCAAATCTCAGAACGAATTAAGAACCAAGAATCATACATTCAAGAACTGTCATTTGTCATTGAACAAGGTGACAAATAGGGCACGAGCGCGCTGTTATCGTTTGGGTCCAACCACCTCTGGTCTGGCTCTTAATAATGGTTTAAATTTTTTGCAATGAGTATTGTATGTTTTTGGTGCTGGAGTTATCTGTTCTTTACTTGATGAGGACGTTTTTGTAAAAACTGATTGACACAGGCCCCTGTTGGCCAAGTGACTGGATTAAAGGCCATGGTCCAGAACATAGCGGGAACTTTAAATTGACGTCTTGGACACGGAAGGCGACAAATTTAATAAAGGAAAATATGTATTGGCAATAAGTATGGTGTTTTAAAATAGTTATACAATAAAAAACTAATATAATATCTACAGAATGCCTTTACTTACTGCTATCACTCTCCCTGACTTTTATTTAAAGTTCCCGCTCTTTTCGCGACTACGATCGTACGATCAGTGTGAAGTTGGTGGGCCGACTGCAGCGCACTCCTTCCTTAGTAGACAGCGCATTCTGTAGATATTATATTAGTTTTCTATGATATAACTATTTGAAGACACTATACTATGGCCAATACATATCTTCCCTTGTTAAATTTATTGATATGGCTACTGAGGTGATTGGGCCCAAGCGACAGCAGCGTGCTCGTACCCTTTTGACTCGCCTAGCAGCGCCCCTATCGGGAACAAAATTGCGCTAAAGCCGGCTTCCCACGACGCGAAGCTTGGTGAGCTCCGCGTCGCTCGTGGACTTGGGACGTGCACGAGCTTTAACGAGCTTTGATTATTCCCACGGCACCTGTTTCGTGGCTTGTCATATCATTTTGAGAGGTGACTATTTAAAAAAACAACAGACCAAAAGAAAAAGACTCTTGTGGATTACAAATATTCTCTGTGCCAGCCATTCGCCAAAAACCCTGTTTTCAATTGCAGCTACTTCTAAACTTCTGATAATAATAATAATAATAACAACTTAATAATAATTAAGATGTAGATCAAAGATACATAGTTTAGCTGAGGTAGTTTAAAATAATGCGGAAAAATAATAATTATAAATACATACCTGATATATAATATGTATATAATAAAATATACAGAGATAATAAACCACGATGTCAAACACCAATGAACCAGAATTGTACAAAACATAACCTGCAAGTTTTATTTTCAAACAATGAGCATGTTAGAATGTTGGAAAAGACATAACGAGTCGAGCTTAAGCGAGCGGCGCATTTCCTTTGACTTGTGTCAAATTTACCGACGAGCCAATGAGTCAGGATTCACCCCAATCCCATGGCGCGAGGCTCGCCAAAAGCAGGTAAAAATTAGTCGAGCCCCGCGTCGTGGGAAGCCGGCTTAAGGCTCCCATTGGGATAGTAACGGTGAATTGTTTATTGTGAGCTGATTTTGATTTAATTAAATTAGGATGAGGATAAAGAGTACTTCTCAATGAGTTAGCAAATATCATACATGTAGTAAACATTATGATGACTGATTGCTACAGAGAATGATTTTGATCTAAATACATTCGGCAAGAATTAGACTACTTCGCATAGAGGAAACTTCCCTCTCGCGGGTAGTAAATGTTACGGTGAGTAGTTTTTAAGGGGGGTGACTTATTACATTAAATTACATTAGGGCAAGAATTAGAGTATTTTTTAAACATTGCGAATGAGCATCCCTCCTTTAGATAGTAAATATTACGAAGGGTGATTTTGATCCAATTACATTATGACAAGAATTTAAGAGTACTTCATACAAAGGGAATGAACATCCCTTTGTCATATAGCAAATATTACGATGACTGATTTTCCGGAGGATGATTTGATCTAACTATATTAGGGCAAGAATTAGAGTACTTCACTTTAAGTGAACACCACTCTTACTAGTAAACATTACGTTGACTAATTATAACGGGCGTTGATTTTGATCTAATTGCATAAAAAAATCTTTATTCTTTTTTGTTCTGACGCGTAACAGTACTTAGTAAATACCTATCTGGATCTGAGTTCTTCCCAGTTTAGATTTTTTTTATTAGTTTGTTTAATTAGGCGCCACAATGGATTGTTCCCAACATGTCCCAATTAAGTGGAATCGACTTGCAATACTTATTTAGAACGCAGTATCTAAGTAATGTTTAAAGTAATAAAATATTTTGAAAATTATCCTATCTCTTTAATGTCCTCACGTAGTCACATAGAAATTATTACTGGAATTTTTATCTTTATTGGAAAATTTAATTAAGATAGATAATTTTGACAGCTTTATTTTAGAAAATTACCCAACGGATTTTATGTAAAATTCTGATAAAATATTTAAAGATTATGTAGTAGATTGTTTAAATAAGTTCAATGGCAGATTGTTAATTTCCACGTGTATAAGAATTAATAAATTTTCAAAAATTTTAAATGTAGTAACACAAAGAAAACAATAGTTATTTGTATCAGTAGTCCAAAAACTGATACTGAACTTTTGCGAGCGAGTTTATTTATGACAGAAAGAGAGGCCTACAAATGCGAAATCTAGCAAGAGTTTCTGGGCGTGTGATACACAAGAAAAACTGTCGTATGTTGTCAAAATATACAGTGTGTGCAACGAAACGCGAAAATAAGACTTTAACATTGGATTTCAAAAAATTACGATACTCTCTCTCCTGCTAATTTGAAAGCAAAACTACAGGAGTACAAAGTTGTTTAAAATTAAATTCTACACCAGAAGATCATAACTGATACAACAGAAAGTCTGCAGATCGAGATTTATTAAATATAATATGTAAAAATTTCGTTAAAAATGAGACAGCCATGGAAATAAAAAAATATCTATGTGACAGTTAATGACGTCATTATAGATAATTTTATATTTTTATCCAACACCGTGTAATTATAACGATATAAATATGCTGTTTTTTGATAAATAAAGTAGGTCATAAGTCACTAGTGAGCTAAATATATTAGCTCACTGTTTTTTGGTTCGCATCATAGTAACTACGTTATAAAACCTTCTCTACACTATTTTGTTCCTAAATGTCATTTCGAAATTCCATCTGTCAAAAATCTTATATGTATTTTATATCAATGATTAAAATGTGTTGGATAAAATGTTGTATGGTACACGTGTGTTAATTACCTAAGTCACTTGAAAAAATACCACACTCGGCCTAACGGCCTCGTGAGCTAAGCTTTTCCCACGTGACTTATCTGTAATGTAACACACTTGTACCATAAATAACAATTATCCAACATCGTGTAATTATAACGATATAAATATAATGTTTTTAGATAAATAAAGTAGGTCATAAGTCACTAGTGAGCTAAATATATTAGCTCACTGTTTTTTGGTTCGTATCATAGTAACTACGTTATAAAACCTTCTCTACTCTATTTTGTTCCTAAATGTCATTTCGAAATTCCATCTGTCAAAAATCTTATATATATTTTATATCAATGATTAAAATGTGTTGGATAAAATGTTGTATGGCACACGTGTGTTAATTAACTAAGTCACTTGAAAAAATACCACACTCGGCCTAACGGCCTCGTGAGCTAAACTTTTCCCACGTGACTTATCTGTAATGAAACACACTTGTACCATAAATAACTATTGTAATATTGGTATATTATTTAAGAAAAAAAAATTAAATTCAACTGAAATAATATTAAAATACAGATAATAATAATTATATTAATCGGTGATACTTCACTAAACTGTCACATAGATATTTTCTTTACATTTTATATTTAATAAATCTCGTGTTCCAGACATGCTGCTAAATCAGTTATGATCTTATCTAAGGTAGAATTTAATTCTAAACGTAATACATTTCAAGTTTCAGGAGAGGGAATATAATATTCTTGTTAGGAAAGAATTTATTATTATCACAGATATAAATTTAGGTTTCTTTGTAAATTTGAATAAGATTTATTAAGATTGTTTACAAAAGTAATATTCTACTCTACATTTTATTTCACTCAAAGATGCTTACATTTTTCAAAAAATGAAAATTTATACAAAAATTACGTCAGAAGTGCACGGAGAACGTATCGTCGTCGTCTAGATGCAACATGCGCTGGGTATATACCAATGGTACCGGAGAGGTTTGCCTCAATCTATGACCTATATTCAAAAAGGGTCTCACCATCAAGGTTCTAGTTGTAGTTAAAGAACCTTGTCTCACCATCACTTCTAGGCAAGCGCATGACTCACTAGTGACGTCACGAAAATTTCATAATAACTCATTTATTATAAATAAATGGGAAGATAATTTTAACTTTCAGTTACATTCTAAGTTATAATAATTCATATACTTACGACTAAAAAATATTTCACATGTAATTTCAATCACGCTAAAGTTCTTCATATGTGTATTCCAAAAAATAAGCAGTAAGTAGTGTAATTTTGACAGGTTTTTGAAACAAAGGATATGAGGGTATTGCTTGATGTACCTATCCTCTTTTTCAGTGTTATAACGAGTTTTTTCAAATATTCTGAAATGATAATATATTTTAATATATGTATATACGTATTTCTATACCTCTACACGAAACTTTAATAACATATAATTTGATATACTGATTACAGAAGAAAAATATTTTTTTTGAAATTCGCAAACATAAGTGTAGTTCATTCCTAGCAAACATTTTTAGCGCCACAGGTTTTAATAGTACCTACATTTATTCAGGGTTGAGAAAAATCCGTGTTTTACATAAAAAACCCAACCCACTTGAGTTTTTTGGGTTTTATTAAAAACGCCAAAATATATGAATTATATATATTTATTTTGAATTATTTTAGATGTTAGTAGTTCACATTAATTTCTGAAAATTAATTATTTAATTATTTTAACACAAAATACGAGTACCTCTTAATTAGATTACATATATTTTTCTGTTGTATAGTTAGCTTGCATGTTTTAATATTTTGTGTATGTGTACCTTGTTATAATCATAATTTATTTGCATGTATGTAATTTTTTGGACATACTGAATAAAATTATTTTTAAAAAAATATGAGCTTTTTCAGGATTTTTTCGAGTGGGTTTTTTAGGTGTTTTTTTTTTGGTTTTTTTTTAGGTCGGGAAAAATTGCAACAACCCAGCATTTATTTATTTATTTATAATTATGTTATTAACGAAATAAAAGTATAAACACTACCAATAAATAATAATTTATTATGTAGTTGTTTAATACTTTATTAAATGTATATATCAAACCAGTGGCACTAAAAATGTTCGCATCGAATAAACTGCCCTTATTTTTGTGAATCTAAAAAAAAATATCAAATTATATGTCATTAAAGTTTCGTGCAGAGTTATAAAAAAATCCTGTTTTAATTCAAAATAAAATAATTAAAACAAAGCAAATTTAAAAAGATTTCTCATTTTTTATTATAGGAATTAATGACTTTAATTCATATTTCGCGCCAATTTAATTTGACTCAGGCCTCAGGAAAATGACAGCCGCAGGCTTCACTTTTTCATATGCCCAAAATATATACAGAGATCAATGATTAGGTCGGATAATTGTAGGTATTGCTATTTTTTATGATTTATATGTTATCAGGGCCGTATTTAATGTTTATACAAAGGCTATCTAGGTTGCAGCCTATGTGCTCGCACCACAAAACAAACTTTTTTTTTAATTTTTGGATACATTAATAAAAAAAAACGTTTGTTTTAATATTTAATGTAGTGCAGACTCTCCATAAAAGACGTCAACATTCGACATAATTATTTTATGTGGGCTAATTCGGTCACAATTCGGTTGAACTCTTTATTGTTATAGGACAGCTGATAACTGATATCTTCGAACCTCCATGTTAGAAGACAGACTCAACGTTTTGGCGTTGTTCAACAAAGTGATATTTTTAGACAAATAAGTTACGAATATATTATCAATAGCTTCATTAGTATTAAGTGTGTCGCAAACCAATTAGCCACTAAGATTATTTGATATTTTCATTTTGAGGTCTGATTATTTAAATACTGCATTAATCATAACTGTATTACAGATTTCAACGGGAATATACGTTTTGACCATCCCTGAATCCATTTTGACTAGTGTTGGCATAATGTCTGTACGTACGTATGTACGTATCTCACATAACTCAAAAATGATTAGCCGTAGAATGTTGAAATTTTGTTTGTGGGATTGCTATAGCATCTAATTGTATACCTCTCTTTTTTATTGTAAACAATGTGTATACTGTATTATAATTTAATAGGCGTACATCCTAACATGTTAACAAGTTATAACATAAATAATAAATATTTTGAATTAATAAATAAAATAATTATGAATAGTGTTATTTACTTCCCTAGGAAGTAAAGTAGATTATTGTACCTAAATGAAATATCAAATTTATAATTCCCATTCCCCATACAATATTAAATTTATTGTCTCTTTTATAAATTTATGGGCTAAGAATCAATTAAATTTTCTTTGACAAGTACAAGATAATAGAAAATAAATTTATTTATAAATAAGGCGAGGAGTAATTTAGAATACGGTTTTTCTTATCCTCTGTTGTACTTGTAGACTATTTTTCTGTGGAAAGTAAAATAATAAATTACTTTTCAAAATGATAAAACTCAGTATATAACAGGAGAATATGTAGTTCGGACGGCAGTAGTAGGGTGAACACTATAACGAAACAAAGATGATATTACACAGTGTCCTTTGGTTTTTGGTAGTAACAGGTAAATAAATTTTTATTAACTATAAATATTACTAAGAATCCCTATTAATATTATTTGCAAAGTTGTTATGTTTATGGAATTACCATTGTATAAATAATAGAAAAGCGATTTTTTCTACTACTGTGAAACTTTTCCCATACTGTGTGAAACTAAAAAGCTACATAAACTTGCTGATGACTATTAGATGAACAGAAGGGTATGATTGTTGAATCGAATGGTTAGCTCATCAATCTTACTACCAGCTTTTGTGTGTATCTGGGATCTGGGTTGATCATCATGTCAAATAGAATTTTTATTTTTGTTTCGTAATTTAACTGTTTAGTAGGCTTATAAACCATAAGCGTAATACAGAAAATTTAAACTAATAAATTGTAAATAAGAAGATATATTTTTTCAAGATTTCAATAAATAATTAAAATAGAATATAAAAGGTGTTCAACAACTTGGGACAAAAAATTAAAAGGTATATACTGTACGACGTATTGATCATGAAACAAAAAGATTTTTTAAAAAATTAAAAGTTAAGGATAGTTTACTTGAAGTAGACATTTTTGGACAACTGGTGTGTAGCTATTAATTACACAATATTAGACATTTATTAGTATTAGATATTTTGTAAACAATTACTTTCATTATAAAAGATTTGAAAAAATATATTAAAAATAACTACCGACTAGTGGCAAAAAATGTTTGCTTGAAATGCGATGGAAATTTTTATTATTATTTTTTTGTTTTAAAATCAGCACGTCGTACAGTATATACCCTTTAATTTTTTAATTATATTAACAATAACAAACATTTTGATGTGAATGTTAATTTGTTTCTTAATATTTACAAAAATAAAGTAAGTTGTTTCTGTTTTTATAGTTGACGTATCAGTTTGTCAATCTCACTTTTGATTTTATTTGATTTATTTATTTAATTTAGACTGTATATTTAAATTGTGACTTCATACTTTAAACTTTTCTTGAGTTAAATTTAAGTATTACAAACAATAATTAGATTTGAAAACTTGAGTTTCTTTAAGAAGTGACAGTTTTCAGTATCGACCATGGTTAATAATAATTTATTATTACCAAGTACCAATAAGTAAACAGTTGTGAAAAGTAATATCTCATGTCAAATAAAGGTTAATAATAGTGGGTGTCTAGGCTAGTAGTGAAAAATAGAATTTTATTTTCGTTTGTATAACTTTGGTTATTATAAATCAAAATTTTAAATATGTGAGAAGTGAGATAGTATTTGAAATTGAAATACATATGCCTGCTCTCATGAAAAATGTAGTTTGAGTACCACTGTAGTAAGCAGTGGTGACGTCACAGCCCAACGTACAATTTATTCCACTGTAATATAAGAAATGCTCACTAATCACCATATCTTCTTAGTGTCATAACAAAATTAAAACTAGTTTATGAGCTCATTTATTTTAAATGTTACTTATTTATAGACAAATCTTCAAAATTAAAATAAATGCCACATCCCCTTCCTTAAGGATAACAGTTGTTATCTCTTTTTACTTTTTGTTTTTGAAGCAACTTTTTATTTGTTTTTCTGTATTATTGGGTTTTTTTTAAAAGTAAAAAATACTCGTGCAATATATTTATCTAAAATTAATGTATGAAAACATAAATATTATAGAAATTCCCAATTTTAATCGAATTTGATCACCTTTTCTTTACTATTTATTTTATCAACAGCTTAAATACCTATGAATAAAAATTGTTTGTTCTTACTAATTTTTGTATTTGTCCATTTCCTGCACTATTAACTAATATAAAGATTTAAAAATATCTGTACGTCTAGTAAATTATCAGGCAGAAATAAAAATAAGTTGTCTTAAAAGTGACATCTTTTGTGACGTGATTCACAAGGTTGAAGTTTAATTTGTACGCCTAATTTTTTTTTATTTATGTATAAAAATAAACAATGTATAAGATATTAACATAGTTATCTGTGTATCAAGGTTCTAAAAGTTCTCAAAAGATGAGGCCCAAAAAGAACTTTTCGCCGAGATGCACAAAATATTATGAATGATGAATTCAGAAATGGTCAAAATGGATATTTCCCTTGAAATCTGGAAATCAAAATTTTTCGTGATAACAATACTTCCGTTACTTATTACAAGGAAATAAAATTGTGAAATGAATAACATCATTCAAATGATAACAGATATAACATTCAACAATATTTATTTTGCCTTATAAAATATTCATGTATTTAAATAAAATTATAAATTACCGTTATAATAACTTATTGTTGGAAAATATTTGAAGGTAAACAAATAAATTCCATTCACTTATGTTCACATTATTTAAAAAAAAATAGTCATTCCGTTTTTGTGATAATACTGCATTTTTTTAGCTTGCGCAAATTTGTCTTACGTAAACATAATAAATAATAACATTACTCATAATATATTAAAAGAAAACATTCGGTCATTTTTCGCAAAAATGGAGTCTAATAGACAGTCATCGTCAAAATTCATTGATGGTGAATGAAGAAACATGTTAACATGTTTCATAAAATAAAATCGAGAATAAAAAAGTAGCAAATAGGAATTCGTATATCAACAAAACGCATATTATATTAAGAAGCATCAAATAGTAATTCGGGTCAGACAAAATATTTCTCGAATCTCGCTAGTCTCGTCTCGAAATATTTCGTATCAAGTGAGACGAGAACCATTTTACAAACAAAATAGCTATATAAGAAATATAAATAAGTATCCGTAGGAGCTATAGAATCAGCGAAAAATAAATAACTTGTACAATAGAAAACTGCAATATCGTCCTAAATCTAAAAAAATAGGTAACTTGAGAATGAAGTTACTAAAAACCATCAACAACTGACAATTTAAATTGATAACCTAAAAATTCAATACCCCATCAAACAGTATTAACCATATACTTATTAGTAATAGGTATATGGTGTATTAACAGTGTACCAATAAATCAAAATCAAAAACCTGAATTTTCATTATTTTAGCGCATTTTTATATTGTACTTACTTATTTATGCTAATAATTGTGGTCTGAAAAATATAATTTATTTTTTCTCTAAATATGCATTATCTTCCTAATTTCCCAAAAAAATGTTCAATTTCGGAAACATTTTTCTTGAAATATAATTCTATCTTTTTGTTTCTATCTTGCAAATTATTTTTTTTACAAATTACTACTGTTGTTAACTGATAAAATGAAATACGATCAAGAATTTAATACCTTTTTGTTTTTGTAATTGAAAAATTTAAAATACTTTATATACATAATTAAAAGTATTCTAATAAGAATACCAAAGAATTATTAATGTTTCCTCTGAAATTTTACACATACAGAGTGTTCACAACAACAACGATAAAAAATGTGATGTGGCCAGCACATAACCTCTGGACTGCCTCTTTACACTTTTTCTGTAAAATTAATTTAAAATAATACTACGTGTTACCTGGTGTTACCTATACCTACTTAATTAGGAACATGAACCGCTAAATAAAAATAACTATAATTTATTCTGCTGCTCAATAAATTTCAGGAATTTCTTGCATTCATCATGTAAATTATGAGTTGCTTGTAGTAAATTAACTCAAATAAATTCATAATAATATATTGTATACAAATGATACTTTTTGTGGCAAGTGTGGAAGTTTGCAAGACGAGCGATTCGTACCAAGGCACACAAAGACACTTTTATTCCGAATGAACATTCTATTTTTTCTTCAAACATAGATATTTAAAAAAATAATTTACTACTTGAACTAGACGTTCAATTTGTAGGTTATTAATTTAAATTTGTCGGTTGTTGATGGTTTTTAGTAACATTTTCTTTTTCTTTTATAGACAAGAATTTACTAAATATTTAAATATACATTTTTTTAATGTACACCGAAGGCAGTCGGAACAATTAGGTTCATTACCTACATACATATATGTACATAATAAAAAAAAATCATATTTTTCAATAATTTCTTTAATTTTAAAATCAAAAATTGATTAACTTTATTCTGATAAGATAAGTAGGACGGTAGAATATTTTATTTCGCTCAAGGGGGGGCTCTAAAAGTTACAGGGAGTGCTACTTCATATTTTGAATATTTCATATTTCACCTTATATGTATAGTTTCTTTAATATATGTTCCAACTTAGATAGTATATTATATGACCGAATAATATTTTCTATCTACTAATTTATTAGACTTGTTTCACGGTTGTAGCAATTTGTATAATTTATTTTAAAATGACTCATGTTTCAGCCATTTCAAGTGCGTGCATTTCTCGAGATTATGGCAACGGGGGTACAGTATGCGTATGTAACAAAGACAGCTGTGACAGCTTCCCTCCAATCACCCGACTACGAAGTAGCCAGTATGAAATATTCACTTCGTCTTTAGCTGGAGCCAGATTCAACAGAAGTAGATATACATTTTCTAATACTACTACGATTGAAAATCCAGGTAATGAACATATCACATATAATGGCACATTCCTAGATGCTTAAAAATATCAAATGGTCTTCATTTTCACCCCTTTCCCTTTATAGATTAATTATACAAATATAAAGTAAAATAATTTAATAATAAGGGTTTGTCCTTAAATTACGTAACGTTTAAAAGGGAGGTAGGGGTGCAAAGTAGATTTACACAGCGTTACGAGGGGGTAGAGGTGGTTAAAGTTTCCGTTACGTACCAATAAATTGTAACGATTATTAAAAATAATAATATTCCGTCATGATTCACAAAAAAGTATAGTCTAAGATTCTGCTGTTAGCTATCATCAAAGACCCGGCCAGAATAAACCACAGACATGAATTTCGTCCTTTAGGACACGAGCGCGTTGTTGTCTTTTGGGCGCAATCACCAGTGGTCGTGGTCCAGAACAGAGCGGGAACTTTAAATAGACGTCATGAACAGGGATAACGATAAATTTAATAAGAGAAAACATTTATTGGCCATAATATGGTGATTAAAATAGTTATATAATAGAAAATTAATGTAATATGTACAGAATGTGCTCTCTACTAAGGAACGAGTGCTGCATACCAACTTCACACTGGTCATAGGCGCGAAAAGAGCGGGAACTTTAAGTAAACGTTATGTTGAGGGACAGTAGTAAAAAGGAGAATGCATTCTGTACATAGTATATTAGTTTTTATTATATAACTATTTTAAATCATCATATTATTACCAGTACATTGAGGTCTATTTAAAGCTCCCGTTGTTTTCTGGACCACGGCCACTGAGGAGATTGGACTCAAACGATAGCAGCTCGCTCGTGCCCTATTGGGACTCATCAGTGTGGTGTAATTGTTATCCCAGAAGTACTGGTATCTGGTCTGTAGACACAGAATAGGTTTATACAGAAGCGACAGTAAGACAGAGAAACAAAAATTAGAGAGAGATGGAGAATGTGCACAAATTTAAAGGGCTCATTATTTAACATCGGAAAGATTCCTCACATCTTAGAGAGAGGTAGGGGAAGAGCACAAATTTAAAGGTCTACACAATGCTTCAAGGTCATAGAACTGTATAGGGGAACATAACAGGTACCGACACGGAGTGTCGCTTCTGTATGTAACTATTCTGTGCTATAGAGATAAAGTTTTCATTCAGAGCCTACTTAAAAATCTCAAATGGTTAATTATATAAAATGAAGTAATTTAATAACAATGATCTGTCCCTGAATTACGTAACGCTTCAAAGGGAGAGATGGTTACGCGACGGTAGAGATGGTTAAAATGTGTATTACGTAACTATAAAATATAATTCAAAAAATATTTTTAAACTTAATTTCATGTGCATAAATAGTTAATTTATTCATTGAAAATGGGAGGTGGGATGGTTAAGTACTGCAATATGTAATATTTAGGGGGGGGGGTTATGTTCGCGTTGCGGATACGTTATAATAAGGGGTAGGAGGTATACAAAATTGGATAATATTACATTACGTAATTTAAGGACGGCCCTTAAAGGATTAAACCATATCAAAAACAATTTATTTTGTTTATATTAAAAAAAAAGTTTTATTATATTATGAAATATATGTCAATAATTAAACAAAAACGAACTTAGTATTTTAGGATAGATAGTTTAAAAAATATATTAAGTGATATTGGAAAATAAATAATTATAATGATTTTTTTAGGTTCTACAATCACCATAGATCGAACGACAGGATACCAAAGAATATTAGGCTTTGGAGGAGCATTTACCGATTCAACTGGTATTAATATGTTATCCTTGAGTAATGCTACTAGAAAAAGGCTTATGGAGTACGTATGTCTGTAGAAATATGAACTAGATCATTTTCATTCGCAAACAAATACAAACATTGAATATTTATATGTTTACAAAAATAAAATTGATTTTGTTCCCAAAACACATTTGACGGACATGAATAAAACCAGTAATGTTCTAATCTCTTAGTTTATTTTCATTTTATCATGTGTTTTACATCACTGGAAAAAAACCATTTAATAGTATTGAAGACTACTTTGAGCCCCATATAACTATTGTAAATTTCTCGTAAAAAAGTGTTCTAACTAGAAACTTGTATTAATTGAAACAAGAAACTTATAAGTTGAAAAGTAAATTGTTCAAAATCACTTTTTTGTTCATATCTAATACTTTACGCATTTTTCGAGAAAATAAATACATCATTAAAATAACCAACTAAAAAAGCGACAAGTTTATCTCAATAAAGTCCAAAACCATTTTCGAAATATTACAATTTTGCAGAAAAATATAAAAATATACAACAATTAAAGAGTATTAGTAAAAATATTTCATTTAAATATTATTTCGGTCGCGAGTTATAAGAGATTAAATTTTGATGTGATGATTCCATGAATTGCCTACATTGATACCTTTAACAATTTCATTACTATTTATGATTAATTAATCATTAACAACATATATTCGATATCATTAAATAAAAAAATTAGGTTAATTAAATTCGCGCTTTGAGCATTGTAAACTGCTCTCTGATTTCCTACGTGACGTCAGAGATATGGCGCTATTACATAAATTTTAATTTCAAATGCTACTTTCAGTGAAGTTATAAGATAATATACAGCTTTTGTTATTATTTTTGGTAGTTACAATGATTAATTTTCAGTTTTTATACTTTTACCTTAAATTCGACAGCGGTCGACATTTTAAGAATTATTTTTTTTAATTTTAGGGGATATTTCTCCGAAAATGGCATTCAGTACAGCATGGGACGCATCCCAATTGCTGGTACTGATTTCTCCACTAGAGGATACACTTACGATGATGTGGACGATGACTATGACCTTAAATTTTTCTCCTTGCAAGTTGAGGATATGGATTACAAAGTAATTACTAATATTTTTTTCATTATACAATGTTAATGTAATTTGTTGCAGATTCCGTTTATTTTAGAAGCAATGAATTTAACTAACAATGAATTTAGACTTTACGCAAGTGCCTGGACAGCGCCAGCTTGGATGAAAACAAATGATAAATTGTCTGGAATAGGATTTTTGAATCTAACTATGTACGATGTATGGGCTAATTATTTCATCAAGTTTTTGGATGCGTACAGAAATGAAGGAATACCAATCTGGGGTATCACAACAGGAAATGAACCAGCCAACGGATATACTCAATTCTTTGCTATTAATGATATGGGATGGGTACCTTTGCTACAGGTAATAATTATTATTCTGGTATCATGATTGATTACAAGCGTCGAATATTATGGAACTCAAAAATTCACTGATAATTTGACGTTCAGTTTATCAACCTCACTTTTCATTTTTAATTTGGTTTTATTTGATTTTCTTATTTAATTTAGAAGTCATATTTAAATTGTGAATCCATACTTTACATCTTTTTGGAATTAAATGATTCAAACAATATTTTGATTTAGAGATTTAAGTTTTTTTAAAAAGTGACAGTTTTCATTATTGACCATGGTTAATAATAAACTATTGACCTAGATACCATCATGGTTACCAAGTAAGCGGTAGTGAAAAACAGTTTCCCGTGTCAAATAAATGTTAATAATAGTAGATGTGAAAAACATATATTACTTCTAATAGTTGGCTTTGAGTTATAAAGTATAAACTAAATTATTTGATTCTTTATTTTAAAAATCACGCATTTAAAGTTATATCATTTCAGGCTCAATGGATTGCACAAAACTTAGGGCCGAAAATAAGAACAAATCAGTATTATTCTGGTGTAAAAATCATTATTATTGACGATCAGAGAGTATACTTCCCTTGGCTTCCTAGATATGTGAGTTTGATGTAACACTTTTTATTAAAATTTTTGTAATTCCTTTTTTGATGTACAGATTTTATCTAATCCTGTTACCGAGCAATATGTAGATGGAATTGGAGTACATTACTATACAGATAAATACGTATCACCTGAAGTTTTAACTGAAACTCATGTAGATTTTCCTGATAAATTTATTTTAGCTACAGAAGGTTGTGAAGGTATGTATATCTTATAAAAATTATGTTCACTGTACTAAGAAGAGTATTTTAGGAAGTATGGCGCAAAAACCAGTCATTCTTGGATCGTGGACACGTGCAGAAAATTATTTGAACAGTATCATTGATGTAAGTATAATTATATACAGGCGGCTGGTAACTCGAATGCCCGATTAGGGGTTTAACTTGTAAAATCATATTTTCGTAATTTCCTGCTTCCCTAATTATTTTAAGTAAAAAAGTTTCAAATAACACAGAGACCTCTGTGTATCGTGGTTCGAGTAAGCATATTTTCGAACGATTTGGAGTAAAATGAGTAGTGTCAAAAGTTGAGGTTAAAAAATTATTTTTTTTTTTGCTCATACAATGAGCAGAGTACTGTGATGTAAATACTACTCCAAAACGTAAATTTTTTTGTTCAATGTGTTGTTTAACATTTATCAAAATATTTACTGGTTACATTATTTGGAGATACATTTTCTTAGGCCTAATATAACAAATATTATTAATTCCGTACTTATTTGTATTATGACACATGACAATTTTGTTGTCTCGATCATTGCGTGTCCTTCATTATTCATAATGGAATATAATGAATACATTTTTAATTAAAATAAAACTAATATTTTTTTAAAAAAATGTGAGATAGAACACAACAGAAGTATAAATTTATTTTTGTGCGCATGTCGAATAAATCGTACCCACCTCGTTTGAGGTAGGTTGAAATAATTATCTCCGGGTAGAGTAATTTGAATTCTTGAACACAAGTACGAGTAAAGATAGAGTGAACTCTGGAATTTTCGAACGTGTAGAATTAACTACGAGTTAATTTTCGAACGTAGTCCAACACACACAAGAAATTTAGATTGGCGGGCAATTTAAATGATTTCGAATGCTCACCAGAAGAAAGAAGCATTTGATAAACATTCACTGTCTTTAATTTCTGTCCACTAGCAAAAGGTCTCCATTTATATGAAATTTCTCACAATTGTCACTCATTGTGACAATAAATGTCAAATAGTTATTAGTGTATCAAGTGCGTAAAGTGAATATTTATTGCTCGTGCTCGTAAATTGATTACATTCGAGCTAGAGCAATTAAGACACTTTACGCTAGAGATGCACACATAATTTTTTCTACGACTTTACTAACGTAGTAATAGTAATACCTATTTAGTAAGTTCAATTCAATATGGAGACGCGCCGTGAAGTATTTATTTGCTCGTTCCCCAGTAATCATTGACTTACGATGACAAAAGAGAGCATAAATATCAACTTTTCATGGTGGTCGTAGAAAAAAAATTTTATAGTTAAAATTTTCCGTGTATAAACTTGTATTGCATTTTAACCAATTACAGAGATGGAATCGTAGTTCCTATACTAGCCTTCACTTAACGTGAACAGCATCGATATTAGTGATACTAGTAACATCTGCGGCGTTACGCCGTATTTTTTTTGCTGTTAAACAGTTTACGACCTTTTGGTATTCTTTTCTTACAAAATATAGTTAAGTCGACACTTTGTAATTCAGAGTATTTAATAATTGACATTATGAAAGGATAAATTTAATTTATTTTGTTTGGCAGTCTCCCGGAAAAACTTATAGCGTATGACAACAGATGACACTGTGTTCGCAAAACAGAGTTTCTTACATAGCCTATTGGGATAAATTATGACGTTTGTTGTTTTAATAAGTACCCAACTCTGTAAAAATATCACCCCTCAACATCCAAGGGGGACGAGGCAAAGGTTGTCAATAATACTACAATATTTTATACATATAATATTTGTGAAGATTTTTAAAAATATAATCAAATAAATTCAATTTTATTTTTGCTTCCATGGATGTTTCGCCTCTGTCGAAATATTCAAGGAAATAGATATGTATACGTAATATCACTTAATCTTTATTTTCAAATTCAAAAATCTATTCACTTAACAAATGATTTTGCTTGAAGGATTTGAATAACTGGTCAACGGGTTGGATGGATTGGAACATGGCATTAAACTTAGAGGGAGGCCCAACTTATGTTGGAAACTACGTCGATTCTCCTATAATAATCAACAAAACAGCAGACGAATTTTATAGACAGCCAATGTATTATGCCTTGGGACACTTTTCCAAACTGCTTCGTCCAGGTTCGCAACGATTGCGTAGTACCTATAATGGAAACAATATAAAACATGTTGTTTTCCGAAGACCTGACGGAGGAATTGTTGTCTCTATATTTAACCCGTGAGTTAATTCTGGAATACATTTTGACTTTATTGAATTAATTTAATTTATTTTTGCAGAACTGATGAAGATATAAACATCAGTATTTCAGATGGAGCCGTGAATAGAAATTCTAATATTTTAGCAGAGAAAAGATCAATTAAGTCTCTTGTGTATTGGTTATAAGACAGATTTTTTGTTTGTATATATTGTAGACAATAAATAGCATTACATGAATGACATGACTTGTTCTTTATTTTTGAATATTGAATCGTTCTTTCTTAAATCCTTTAATTTCAGTTATGTAAGTCCTACATACTTCGAGTGTCAATATCAAAATAATTTTCAATCTGAAATCAATTTGGAATTCGGAAAATCAAATTTAAAAATATTAAAATGAACCAACTATTTACTTTTATATTCCGTTGTACATTTTAACAATTATAATTTTGAAATAAACAATTTTTCATTTTGAATCCTTAAAGTGTGAGAAATCATTTCTGTGTTTAGATATTTAGCTCCGCTAACAATTCAAATTTTCGCCTCTTTACCTCCACTACTATTAAAATACGTTTCAAACCGCTACTTGGCGTTGGTTTAAATACAATTGAATACGGTTTAACTTTGACGTCATTGTTTGAACCTTAGATGAGGTATAACATAGAGATATGGCATTGCCTAAATATATTGTCGAAAGATCTAAGGTTTAAAATCGCTTGCAGCCGGCTGTTTGAGAACAGTGGACCAGTTGAGTAGTTATATGAAAAACTCAACCAAACAAATAATGAGGATAGGTGACTAACACTATGACCAATATTTCGTTCGTCTAACTGTAAGTGTGCACTACTCAGCTGGCGGATTGTTCTCACGCAGCTGACTGTTATGCGATTCTCGACCATACATCTTTTGCTTGCTCAGTAGTACGTAGCTATAGGAGTAGGAGTGTGGCATATCTCTATGTTATACCTCATCTAAAGTTTGAACCGTATTCAATCGCGAAAATGAATAGTTTCAAACCACTACGAACCAGCACCAAACCAGTGTATCACGAAAAAACAGTTTAAATTTAAAAAATTAGGCGTACCAATGGGTTATATGACCATTGGTGAATTGAAGGAAAAAAAAGTATAAAAACCAAAAATTAATCATTAATTATTTTTTTTTTTCTGGCCTCTTATCAGCTAGGTTGAGCTGGTTGCGTATTACCAGGTGATAGATGTTATATGTCTTTTATCAGTTATTTGCCGATTTTTACGATTATTTTTAATTTCTTCTTATTCTCATATCATATATTGCCCATTTAACAGCAATTTATTTTTAAATTGACAAAATAATATAACTATTTTCAATTTACTTAATATAAAACAAATATAAAAAAATATCAACAGCTTTACAGAGTTATTTTTAATAAATTAATAATAATTTGCTCAACAAAGAAAGTGATATTTTTAGACAAATAAGTTACAAAAGTATTATAATTAGTTTCATTAGTATTACTTGTGCCGCAAACCAATTAGCCACTAAGATTATTTAATATTTTCATTTCTAAGTCTGATTATTTAAATACTGTATTAATCATTACTGTATTACAGATTTCAACGGAAATATACAGTGGCTCACAGAATTATTCGTACCTACACCTAAGTTTTCTATTTAAAAAGAGAAATATACAGTACTTTAAAAAATAATATTGACATATTACTGACGGGATCATATTCTCTCATATTCCAGAAATAAAATGCAATAGCCAATTATGAAAAAAATATTAATTGTCTTATGTAAATTAAATTAAAACAAAATGTGTACAAAAAATAGGTACACAAAATTATTCGTACACTTATGAAATCTTATATATAACGAGTCAATATTTATATTTATAAATATAAAATATCTGTGATTACGTAATTACCATTTGTTTGAGTATTTTGTAAAAGATTTTTTCAAAATTGGGTCGCAGAAAACAAGAAATTACGGTAATTGAAAGATGAATTTGTTTGAAATGACATTACTAGTGTAAATCTTTAAGGGAGGTTGTAAAAATTGTATGAATATTGCTCTTAATTGTTAAGAATATTAGAAGTAAATATAAAAATGAGGAGTAGTTGAAAAATATTTGCCGTGGAAACCGTAAGAAAATTTTAAATCAGGAGAATGAACGATTTATTGAGCATTAAATGAAATTATATCCTAAAAACCCCTGAATAAATTAACAAAAAATATATCTGAAATTTTTGGAAGATCTATTGAAACATAGACTATTCGAAGAACTCTCAGAAATTTTTATTTTTATGGCCGTATAGTCATAAGGAAGCCCTATGTATTCCCAAAATATTATGTTCCTGCCGCCGTGTTTTAATATACTACATAAATTGCAGTTATTAAGCTCAGAATTTGGATTTCTCCAATCAAAAGATTTGCCATTCCACTGAAATAGGTACAATTAACTTTCATCCACAAAATTACCAATTTCCAAAAAACACAATCCGTGCTAATGTACTATTTGTAAATGCGAGTCTCTTTATTTTATTTTGTTTGGAATTGTAGGGCTCACTTTTTATTATAAGACCATAAAAACAAAAATTTCTTAAAATTCTTTGAATAGTCTGTGTTCCAATAGATCCGTAAAAAATTTTAGTTATTCTTAATGTTAATTTATTCAAGGGATTTTTAGGATTTCATTTCACTTAACGCTCAATATATAGTTTATTCTGCTGATTTCAAAAAATTTAAGGCCTCCATGGGATATATTTTTGTATTAGTTCTCATTTTTATATTTACTTATATAAGGTGCTTAACATTTAGTGCGATCTTCGTGTAATTTTGACAACCTCCCTTAAAGAATTACACTGGCAAAGTAATTTCAAGCACCGCCTTTCAACTACCGTAATTTATTGTTTTTGTGACCCATTTTTGAAAAAACGTTTTACAAAATACTCAGACAAATGATAATTATGGAATCACAGATGTTTCATATTTATAAATATAAATATTGACTCGTTATATGTAAGATTTCATAAGTGTACGAATAATTTTGTGTACCTATTTTTTGTACACATTTTGTTTTTATTTAATTTACATAAAATGATATTTTTTTCATAATTGTATATAATATGTCAATATTATTTTTTAAAGTACTTTATTTTTCACTTTTAAATAGAAAACTTAGGTGTACGAATAATTCTATGAGCCACTGTATATTTTTGACCATCCCTGAATCCATTTTGACTAGATTCGGCATGACGTCTGTATGAAGTATGAATGTATGTACGTATCTCGCATATCTCAAAAATGATTGACTGTAGAACGTTCAAATTTTGTTTGTGGGATTGCTATAACATCTAATTGTGTACCACTCTTTTTTTATTTAATTCTATATTAATTTTTTTTTAAATTTATGGGATAAGAAACAATTAAATTTTTATTGACCAGTACAAGATAATAGGAAACAAATAAATTTATAAATAAGGCGAGGAGTAGTTTAGAATACGGTTTTTCTTATTCTCTGTTCACTTACAGGCTATTTTTCTGTGTGAATTAAAATAATAAATTACTGTTCAAAATGATAAAATTCAGTATATAACAAGAGAATAAGTAGATCGGACGGTAGTAGTAGGGTGAACACTATAACGAAACAAAGATGATATTGCACAGTGTCCTTTGGTTTTTGGTAGTTATAGGTAAATATTTTTTTTTAAATATAAACATTACTAAGAATCCTTATTTCTTTTATTTGCAAAGTTAAGTTATATTTATTGAATCATCAGTGTCTTCATAATAGAAAAACAATTTTTCTACTACAGTGGAAACTGGTAAACAGAGGGTATGATTGTTGAATCAAGGTTTTGTGTGTATCTGAGTTGATTATTATGTCAAATAGAATTTTTAAATTTCCTTATTTAACTGTTTATTAGGCTTATAAAACATAATCATAATACAGAAAATTTAAACTAATAAATTGTAAATAAGAAGATACATTTTTTCAAGATTTCAATAAATAATTAAAATAGAATATATATTTCGTAACACCATCTCAACCTACTTTATAACCAAAGTTCTTATTGGCCCGAAAAATATAAGTTGCAAATTAATATGAAGCATTACAGCAGAATAAAATATTAAATGTTATTTTCTTTTTTTTTATACACCAAGGTTGAGAACAATATTGTGACCTAGTGTCAAGTCATAAATGTGCTGGTCAATAATGGTCTTCTCAACCATGGTATATACAGGGTGTAAATGAAACTAGGGAATGCGATTATAGGTTATAAGAGATACAAAGAAATCTTTCAAATAAAATTGTTAGTGTTTTTAGTAAGCTACATAAATTAATGTAAATCAGAAAAAAAATATTTTAATTTTCGGAGATATACCTATTTTTGACTTTTTTTTTAAATGGTACGTCCTATATATTTTTACACTATTTGGTACGAAATAATTTTTCTTTAAAAAAGTTTAATAAGTTGTACCTTCTAAACATCATAGAATTCGAGATATTGAAGTAAATATTAAAATAGTTTTATTCGAAATTAAAGCTGGCTATGAAAACAAAATTATTGAATTACGACACATTTTAATTTAGAAATGTACATCAAATTCTTCACATTCTCGTTAATTAAGCATTCTTCCATTTTTACAACAAATAATAGTTTAAGTTATCAATCTTTTTCACAAACTTATAACATTAATCTAATACAAATGTCAAATTTTGTTTCCATAGCCAGCTTATTTTCCAGTAAAAATATTTTAATATTTTCTTCAATATCTCGAAAACTATTAAGTTTAGAATGTATAACTTATGAAACTTTTTCAAAGCAAAAATTATTTCGTACTAAATAGTATAAAAATATACAGGGCATACCATTTAAAAAAATGTCAAAAATAGGTATATCTCCTAAAATTAAAATATATTTTTACTAATTTACATAAACTTAAGTAGCTTACTAAAAACACTAAAAATTTTATTTGAAAGATTTTTTTGTATCTCATAACTTCCGAGAAAAATAGCGTTCCCTAGTTTCGTTTACACCCTGTATACAGCTGTTCTGTTTAAGTGTGCCACCATTGCTATCTCGAGAACTATAAGAGCTACGAGGTTGGTTAAATTAGCAAAGAACCACCATTTTACAAGACTAATACAATGAGCAAAAAAATTTTTTTTTCGACCAGTGGTTCTCAAAATACTGGACACAACTTTCTTATTTTAAATGGAAACATTATTTTTAGGTTATTCGATAGAGTATTTTTTTTTTTAATTCAACGATATAAACATATTATATACTAGATGTTTTTTGAAGTGATTCACGAAGTTGAAGTTTAATTTCTATGATGCCGGAGTAGAAATTTTTTACTTTTACGTCCCTGGAGTAAAAGTAAAATAAATAAATATCCATATGAACTACATAGAATAAGCCAATAAGAAATAACTTGTAGAAATCTGTAATATCGCTCTAAATTGTCACTATAAAACTAAATAACCTAAGAATAAAGTTATTAGAAACCATCAACAACTGAAAGATTAAAATTGTTAACCTACAGTTTGAGCGCCAAATAGTAAATTATTTTTTTAATATATGCGTTTGGAGAAAAAATAGAATTTTGTCATTCAAGTAAAATTCTCTTTATGTGTCTCGTATACAATGGGCTATATGACCACTGTCGAATTAAAGGGAAAAAAAGTAAAAATTTGAACATTGTTACTATTGTTGTGTGGTTAATTAACAATAAAAAAAATAAACGAGAAAATATATAAACTTTAATACAATAACGGAGGGAATATAACATACATGACATAAAATAGAATTGAGAATAATAATTATTTTGTTTATGTATATGTTGTTTTTATATGTAACTATCTCAACCCTACATTTCCATTTCTGGAAACGTAGTGGGTGTGAGATAATATGGTAGTGTGATTTTGTAAATGTATGTCACGGGTATTGTGATGTATAAAAATGGGTGTGAAGTGACAGGTGTCAGTTATGATAATGTCAATGTATGTGAAGTGACAGGTGTGTCAGTGTCAGTGTTATGATAATGTTTCGCCACACTATCAATAATAATGACAAAATTATAATTTATGTAACGGTATGGCGCCGAAAAAAAAAGCAAAAATTTAAACATTGTTATTATCAATAATAATGACAAAATTATAATTTATGTAACGGCGCCATATCTCTGACGACACGTGTAAAAGTGGGAATTTAATGAACCTATTTTTTTTACTTAATGCTATCGAGTAAATTTTGTTAATGATGAAGTAGTCATATCTATGAATGAAACAACGTATAACATATTAACATTGGCAATTCATAGAATAAAATAAAAATATTTTGGTATTAGACAACAGATAACATTTGGGTGTAAATTTGGTTGGCATGCAGTGACGTCGCCTGCCAATTTTAATTGGGCGGGCACAGGCCGGTTCGACATTTTTTAGGGTGGGCACCTAAAGTATGAAAAACCAATATTTTTGTTAATAAATAAATATTATTTAACAAAAAAGAAAACAACTCTCAGGGCCTGTTACCTTAACTATCGAGTAATAGAAAAATATCGCATCGAAAAATTGTCATAAGTTGTGAAAAATATACGTTATTTACTATTTCGATGTGATATTTTTCTATTAACCGATTATTAAGGTATCCGAATGTGAGTTGGCTGCGGGAAACATTACTTTCTAGGTAGTGAATACGAAAAATAACTATACTCCGTTTTTAAACTATAGACAGCACTAGACGAAGTCACATTTACACCACAGCGTTAGTGAAATACTAGTAGTTCTGAAATAAAATGGTTTTAATCCTGAAATATCACAAAAAGAGAAATGAAACGAAAAACACGTGCAAATTCAACAAGTTATTTGACAACTACTGAGAGTTTGACGTTTCAATTACGTTTGAGAAGGTTAACTTGAAATTTTGTCTGGTTAAATGCGGCTTCATGAAATGGCGCAACAGCCAATCACAGGCTTTGATTTTGTCACTAGAATTTCTAGTTACTGTCTATAGTTTAAAAACAGAGTATAGTGTCTCAACAGAAACTACTTTGTTAGAGTAGCATAAAAGTGTTATATTTTTTTTTTTTTGCACATTACAACAAATTTAATATAAGAACAAGATAATTGAGGACAATTAGTTAAAAGAAAATAATTGAGGACAATTATTTATACGATATTCATATCATCAGCTATTTATTTATATCACCATCTATTTATTTATATCACCAACTATTTATTTATTACTTTACATGTCGCTGACATACATACATACCTAATAAATAAAATGAATGTGAATTGATATTTTTCAACAATTAATGTAATAATCGTACAAGACGAGTATAATACGAATAATAAATCAAAAACGTTTTAAAGCTATAATTTTATGTACATTTCGAAAAAAAATATAAAAATACCGATTCCCTATGCTAGAATTAAAGTTGTACACATTTCCGATAAAACCGGAAGTGAAACAAAATTCTTTCTAAGATCTTTTTATGAGTTCCTTTAACTAGTTTAATTTTGTTCCGTAACATTTTTCTGTGTCTCTCATAATAAACGAAATATTTTGGGCGCCGGCCTTTCGCCAAACACCCTGTATGTTCCAATTTAGATATAATTATAAGACCGAATAATATTTGCTATCTAATAATTTATTAAACTTGTTTCGCGGTTTTTGTAGCAATTTGTATAATTTATTTTCAAATGACTCATGTTTCAGCCGTTTCAAGTGCTTGCATAGTTCGAGATTATGGCCACGGGAGTACAGTATGCGTATGCAGCAAAGACAACTGTGACAGCTTCCCTCCAGTCACCCGACTTCAAAATGGACAATTTGAAATGTACACTTCATCTTCATCTGGTGCCAGATTCAACAGAACTAGACATGCATTTTCTAATACTGCTACGATTGAAAATCCAGGTAATGAACGTATCATTTATGATAGCACATTATTCCTAAGTGAAATGCTTCTAAAAAAATATCAAACGGTCTTCATCTTCAGCCCTTTTTTTGTTTCTATGACGATTCTTAATTAATTATAAATATAAATTAAAATAATTTAAAAATAAGAACCTGTTCTTAAATTACGTAAAGCTTCAAGGGGGGAGGGGTCCAGAAAAGGGTTACAAACCGTAAGGGGGGGTAGGGGTACGCATGTTTAGATTGTCCGTTACGTAACAATAAAATATAACTCAAAAAATATTTTTTTCTTCAAACGTCATAAAAGTGACATCTTCTGTGACGTGATTGACAAGGTTGAAGTTTAATTTCTATGCCTCCGTAAAATATTTTTTTATTCTAGCCGCCGTATAATTTATTCGCCGCCGTATGTAGAATCAACCAATAAGAAGTAACTTGTACAATAGAAATCTGTAATATCGCCCTAAATGTCACTATAGAAACTAGATAACCTAAGAATAAAGTTACTAAAAATTATGAATAACTGACAGGTAACCTACATATTAAACGTCAAATAGTAGTTTATTTTTTAAAATTTCTAAGTTTGAAGAAAAACTAGCATGTGTTATTCAGAGTAAAAGTGTCTTTGTGTCCGACTCGCCGTAGTATCACTTTTACTCTTAATAACACAATATACTATTAAACTTACTTTTCACATTTAGATAATAGTTATTTTTTATACAAGACGATAAAATAATATTTTATCGACAAGCGGAAAGTGTTAATTCACGAGCGATACAATCGCAAATATAAAAATATATTTTTTCTATAGCAGATGTTAAAGTGTAATTTTATCAACTCAAAATAGTGGATAAAGTAGCACTTTAACCGCAAGGATAGATAAAGTAACACTTTAACAGCAAGGGTAGATAAAGTACTTTAACTTTTGTTTATTAGAAGTACATTTCCATAACAACGCACACTACTGACATTTTAAAATTGTTCTTAAATATTAAATTAATTTTTATAATTCTTTTTTCTTCAAATCCTGCTATAGAAAAAAATAGAATTTTATGCACGACGATAAAATTAAATTATCGACTCGCGAAAAATAATTCACTCGCGATTATATCGCTCGTGAATTAACACTTTCCGCTTGTCGATAAAATATTATTTTATCGTCTTGTATAAAAAATAACTATATTTTTATACTTGGCGTTAACAACTGCTCAATTTTTATTTCGAAAACGGTTTAATAATATCGGGTATTGTTAAACTGTTTGTGGTGTTTTTTTTTGTGAAATTGGTACTGCGCCCAAAGGTAAATGTCAAATTGATAACCACAAATATTTTACAATGTATTTTAATATAATTTGGAATTATTATAAATACGAAAATCAAATAAATAAAGCTAATTTAAAAGTATATTAAAATTTCGTAAGTCTTAACGTATATCTTTTTTCACAATATTATAAATGAATTATGACAATTATAAGACTCCAACTTCTTTCAACAAAGTTACCATATTTAACATGAATAATTTTTTATAAAATCAGTGAAGCAAACTATAAAAAATTGTATATTATACTCATTTTATACGACGTATATTGTTCCATTCATGTGATACGTTTTATAAAACTCGTATAATAATAGGGAGGGGGGGAGTGTGGTGTAATGGTTAAATACTGCGTTACATAATATTTAGGGGAGGGGTTCATGTTTGCGTTGCGGATGCGTTACAAGAAAGGGAAGAATGTATTAAAAATTATGCAATATTACGTTACGTAATTTAAGCACGGCCTTTTAAAGTACTAAACCACATCCAAAACAATTTATTTTGTTTATATTAAAAAAAAAGTTTTATCGAATTATGAAATATTTGTCAATAATTAAACACAATTGAAAGTAATATTCTAGAATAGATAATTTAAAAAAATATATAGTGTTATTGAAAAAATAAATAATTATAATGAAATTTTTTTAGATTCCACAATCACCATAGATCGAACGACAACATACCAAAAAATATCAGGCTTTGGAGGAACATTTACCGATTCAACTGGTATTAATATGTTATCCTTGAGTAATGTTACTAGAAAAAGTATTTTGGAGTACGTATATATGTAGAAATAAGCACTAGATCATTTTCATTCCCAAACAAATACAAACATTGAATATTTATATATTTACAAAAAAAAAATTGATTTTGTTCACAAAGCACACTTAATCCAATAATGTTCTAGATTATTTTAATTTTAATCTACATGTGTTTGACATCACTGGAGAAAAAAATCTATTTAATGGTATTAAGGCTACTTTAAGCCCCATATAAATATTGTCAATTTCTCATAAAAAAAAGTGTGCAAACTAGAAACTCCCTTGGGAGGATTAGATAGAGAATTTGAATTCATTCTGCAACAATAATTTATCTTAAAATAATTTGCATTTGGCAATTACCCAGGTTTAATTTTTAAAACGATGTATCTGCGATGTATGTAAACATTAACAGTATATTTAAAGGGAGAAATTACTGTGTTTCAGTCAATTTTGATTGTTACACGACCCTGATTAAGCCTTCGAAAATCATGACATTGATATTGTTGACAGATGACATTTCAATGCAACGAAATTTACACCCAAACAATCTGTTGTGTAGAATCAAAATATTTTTATTTTATTCTATGAATTGCCTATATTGATATTTTATACATTGTTTCATTAATAGTTATAACTACTTCATCATTAACAACATTTATTCGATATCATTAACTAAAAAAATTAGGTTCATTAAATTCACTTTTAGCATTGTAATCAGCTCTCTGATTCTCGTTCGTGACGTCAGAGATATGGCGCCATTACATAAATTTGAATTTCAAATGCTAATTTCAGTGAAGTTATAAGATAATATATAATTTTTGTCATTATTATTAGTAGTTTACAATAATTAATTTTGAGTTTTTATACTTTCTTTCCTCCAATTTGACAACCCATTATAACGTATTAATTTTATAAATTTTAGTGCATATTTCTCTGGACGTGGCGTTGGATACACTTTTGTACGCATCCCACTTGGTAGTACAGATTTCTCAACTAGAGCATACACTTACGATGATGTGAACGATGACTTTGAACTTAAAAACTTCTCTTTACAAGTTGAGGATACGAATTACAAAGTAATTACAAATATTTTTTTCAATACACAATGTTCATGTAATTTGTTTTAGATTCCTTTTATTTTAGAAGCATTGAATTTAACTAACAATGAATTAAGACTTTATGCAAGTGCCTGGACAGCGCCAGCTTGGATGAAAACAAATGATAAATTGTCTGGAATAGGATATTTGAGTGCAAATATGTACGATGTGTGGGCTGAATATTTCATCAAGTTTTTGGATGCGTACAGAAATAAAGGAATACCAATCTGGGGTATCACAACAGGAAATGAACCAACCAAAGGATTGACTAGATTCTCTACTACTAATGAAATGGGATGGATACCTGTGCGTCAGGTAATAATAATGGGGGTTTCTACCATATTTTTTATAATTTTTTTTAAAGTATGAGGGACTTTAGGACTATTGATGAAAATCCAATGAAAATGTTTATATTAATAAGCAAGTTACAAACTTCCTAAGTTTGAAATAATTTACGTGACGTCAGAATAGGCCTGTTTCACTATCCTGCTTTTTTAAAAAAAACATGTTGCATCTTAATTTTAGTTGCGAATAGAATATAATAAAATAGAAAAATGTTAAATTATTGACATTTTAATATAACTAATTATCAAATAAAAATTCACTGTGTTCAAAACGAACGCTATTTTGCTGACGAAAGCCGTACTAACGCATGCGCACAACAGTCGTAAACAAGTAGTTGTGAAGAACGTTTGTCTTTTCATATATCTTTCGAACGTTTGTGTTTGACGCCGCTAATTTTGAAGAAGTTATTGTGTATTCAGAAAGAAACGAAATACGCCAGGTATTATCACTACGCCTGTTTCACTCATTCCAGACTTCTCTTTCTAAGCAGTCACTTTATACTACTGTTTCTCGCGAGAGTATATTTTTGGAACTTTGTGAATTTTTTGTGGTTATATGCAGTATTTTTTTGCGAAATAAAAAATACGTATGTCATATTTTTAAATATAGATTAACATATAAAAAAATCAGAAAAGCATAAACAACCCTATTATGTTTTTTGTGTCAATCTGATTGTTTTGTGGACCAAAATGTTTACTAAAATTAAGAGGCTGTCTTTGTTTTTTTATTTGACGTTTCAGTTTATCAACCTCACTTTTCATTTTTAATTTGGTTTTATTTGATTTACTTATTTAATTTAGAGGGCATATTTAAATTGTGAATCCATACTTTACATTTTTCTTGAATTAAATAATAGAAACAATATTTTGATTTGAAATCTTAAGTTTCTTTAAAAAAATGACAGTTTTCATTATTGATCATGATTAATAGTATATTGTGTTATTAAGAGTAAAAGTGATATTTTGTGTGGCGAGCATGGAAGTTTGCACGACGAGCGAAGCGAGTCGGACAATTGCATGCGAGGCACACAAAGACACTTTTACTCTGAATAACACATGCTATTTTTTCTTCAAATTTAGAAATTTTAAAAAATAAACTACTATTTGACGTTTAATATGTAGGTTACCTGTCAATTATTCATAATTTTTAGTAACTTTATTCTTAGGTTATCTAGTTTTTATAGTGACATTTAGGGCGATATTACAGATTTCTATTGTACAAGTTACTTCTTATTGGCTGATTCTACATACGGCGGCGACAATATTATACGGCGGCTAGAAAAAAAAATTATATTACGGACGCATAGAAATTAAACTACAACCTTGTCAATCACGTCACAGAAGATGTCACTTTTATGACGTTTGAAGAGAATAATAATTTATTATTGACTTAGGTGACCATAGTTTCCCAGTAAGCGGTAGTGAAAAACAATTTCTCATGTCAAATAAATTTTAAAAATAATAGATGTGAAAAATATATATTACTTCTAGTAGTTAGCTTTGAGTTATAATATATAAACTATATTATTTGATTTTTCATTTTAAAAATCACGCATTTTTAATTCTCTGTGACTATAAGAGAGTAATAATATTCTTTATTGTTTAAAAATTATATAATTTTAGGCTCAATGGATTGCAGAAAACTTAGGACCGAAAATAAAAACAAATCAGTATTATTCTGGTGTAAAAATCATTATTGGTGACGATCAGAGAGTATACTTCCCTTGGCTTCCTAGATCTGTGAGTTTTATGTAACACTTTTTATTTTAATTTTTGTAATTTCTTTTTTTATGTACAGATTTTATCTAATTCTGTTGCCAAGCAATATGTAGATGGAATTGGAGTACATTACTATACAGATAAATACGTACCACCTGAAGTTTTAACACAAACTCATGAAGATTTTCCTGATAAATTTATTTTAGCTACTGAAGCTAGTGAAGGTATGTATATCTTATAAAAATTATATCCACTGTTTTAATAAGTGTGTTTCAGGAAGTATGGCACAAAAACCAGTCATTCTTGGATCGTGGACACGTGCAGAAAATTATTTGAACAGTATCATTGATGTAAGTATAATTATATACAGGCGGCTGGTGACTCGAAAACCCGATTAGGGGTTTAACATATAAAATAAAATTTTCGTCATTTCTTGCTTGCAAAAAAAAAAGTAAAAGAGTTTCAAATACAAGTTTTAGGGCAAAAAATTCTGCATCTGCATCAATAAGCAAAATTAATTTTACGTGCCTTGTAAGCTCAGAAATTAGGTTTGAATATGTCGACAATCACCCCAAAAATAGCAGTAGCCATGGAATTGAGACAAAAATGACAAATGTTTAACGGTTTATCTGCCAAATTAGCTGCGCTAGTATATTTTTGTCAAGTTACGCTAAAAATATAGGAATTTTATTTTTTGCGTCTCCATTTCATTATGACTAGGATTACAGAAGTCGTAATCATCCAGAAACTCTGTCTGGAGGCCTAGGCCGGCAAAATGTAGGGATATGTCAACTTAAATGTTGTAGCATTATATTCTGTCAAAATTTTTAATTTTATTTTATTGGAAATGTAAAACGTTAATTAAAAAAAATAATTTTGATTTATTATCCGTATTATAAAATGTCAAAATAAACTAACTCTCGCAAAAGTTTAATTTCTGAACTAGTGATACAAATATCTATTGTTTTATTTTTAAAATTAAAAATTAATTTATATATTATTGTTCACTTCAACAATAATTTCAAATAATAATTAAAATAAACTAACGCAGATAACTTGACAAATAAACTGATAAAAAATTGTTTAGTTTTGTATCAATTCCATGGCTACCGATGTTTTTGGGGTGATTTACTTCATTTTCATACCTAATTTCTGAGCTTACAAGACAGGTAAATAATTTTTGCCCATTGATTCAGATGTAAAATTTTATCATCTACAACTGTTATTTGAAGCTTTTTTAAGTAAAATAATTAGGGAAGCAGGAATTACGAAAATATGATTTTACATGTTAGGTAAATCCCTATGTTTGGGTGTTCGAGTCACTACCCTGTAATTGTTATTTATTTCAACCTTCTATATAATTGTTACTTTACAGGCTTCTTGGTAGCTAAGTAAATAAACAATTACAGTAACTGGCTAACCTTGTAAAATTTTACAATGCTCATAAAAAAATATAATAATAAAATAGAAAATAATGAAAGTTTTTTATGCATTTTATTATAAATATTACAAACTTAATTTAATTAGGTTTATGTGAGTAATTATACACATTTATAGTACATTTTGATTTACTGACGAAACTCATTTGACAACGTGTAGCTATAAATTATTCTACCACCGCCAACTACCTTTGATTCCAAAATAGAGTCAATCTTTTTTTGAGAAATAAAGTAACTCAATAAAAAAAAACGCTATGAAGGTAAATAACTATTACGTGGCCAGCGGTGTAAGTAAAACTTTACAGGGCGAGCTGGAAATTTGTGAGGCGAGAGACGAAGGATTGAGATTTCATAATCCAGTGAGCCCAGTAAAGATTAATTGCACGCGTGCCGCGTACAAACTTTTATTTCCACATCCATAGCGTTTTTTTTTAATTTACTTTATTCTTCAAAAAAAGATTTACTCTATTTTGGAATCAAAGGTAGTTGGCGGTGGTAGAACAATTCATAACTATAGACGTTGTCAAATGTGTTTCGCCAGTAAATCTAAATGTTCTATAATTGTTTGTAATTACTCACATAAACCTAATTAAAGTAAGTTTGTAATATTTATAATAAAATGCATGAAAAAACTTTCATTATTTTTTATATTTTTTTATGAGCATTGTAAAATTTTACAAGGCTAGCCTTGTAAAGTTTTACAGGTAATTTACTGTAATTGAAGCCTGTAAAGTGACAATTATATAGAAGGTGGAAATAAAATATTAAAAGTAAAAAAAATCTTTAAATTTCCTAAAATGTTTCCCCGTGTGAACTAGGCACTAATTATACCACTGGTACAAAGCTCAATGGGATTATATTTTCTTTGGTTGCTCAAAAACGAACGAGAATTGGTTTTTCGCGCAGGTCTTTTTCTGTGAGACGAACAGAAAGTCTCATCTCCGGCAATACTTTTTCACTAAATAAATAACATATTGTAGAAATTTATATTTATACTCAAAATGGCCAATTCTGTAAATACATGGTGGCCCAATGAAAATTATCAGCGCAATTTTTGGCCACTTAACATCAATTTTGCAAAAAAAAACCCTCGAACACGTCAATTTTATTATGAAGGGGGACACCTGAATGGATTAATACCAATGGCATAACTTCAACCCTAAAATGGGGGTGGACTGAACCTCAAAATTTTAAATGGAAAAGGGTGTCAAACATGACAGTTCGAAAGGACTTTTAATTCTCTTTTCAACAGTTTTTTATTTTTCAAATCCGATCATTCACTTCACTCTTAACGTAATGTGAACAGAGTATAGAATTGTGTTAATAACGGAATAAATTAAATTACGTTTGTTGTTTTAATAAGTGCTCTGTAAAAATATTTTCAGACGACCACATATGAAAGTAGCCATATTTACATTGTAATTAACACCAGAAAATGTAACATAGCACATGGCGTGTGTTATAATAACACACTAGTGTGTTATATAACCGGATATGACGATTAGTGGTCAATAGATGGAACTTTGATAATGAAATGTAACAAAATTATTGCTTAAAACTACGAAAATTGGTTGTGAATTAATAACAAAAATACAGAGTCAAAATGTACTGATAGTTTTATTAATTGTTCAAATAATACGTACTAGTCTGAAAAATAGTGTACATAACTCGCTTGAAAGTGCATAGCAACACTCGTGTATTAAATCACTCGGCGCTACACGCCTCGTTCTTCAATGTCTACATACGCTTGTTATTTACCACTTTCCACGCTTGTTATGTAAATAACTATTGTTTGAAGGATTTGAATAACTGGGCAACGGGTTGGACGGATTATAACATGGCGTTAAACTTAGAGGGAGGTCCAAGTTATGTTGGAAACTACGTCGATTCTCCTATAATAGTCAACAAAACAGCAGACGAATTTTATAAACAGCCAATGTATTACGCCTTGGGGCATTTTTCCAAACTGCTTCGTCCAGGTTCGCAACGATTGCGTAGTACCTATAATGGAAACAATATAAAACATGTTGTTTTCCAAAGACCTGATGGAGGAATTGTTGTCTCTATATTTAATCCGTGAGTTAATATTAATTCTGGAATCCATTTTGTTCTTATTGAATTTATTTAATTTATTCTTGCAGAACTGATGAAGATATAAACATGAGTATTTCAGATGTAGATGTGAACATAATTTCTAATATTTTAGTAGAAAAGAGATCAGTGAATTCTGTTTTGTATTGGTAAGACAGGTTGTTTGTTTGTATATATTGTAGACAATAAATAGCATTATACGAATGACTTATAACTTGTACTTTATTTTTGAATATTGGATCGTCCTTTCTTAAATCCTTTAATTTCAGTTATGTAAGTCTTACTTCGAGTCTCCATATCAAAATAATTTTCAATCTGAAACCAATTTGGAATCCTGTAAATCAAATTTAAAAATATTAAAATGAAACAACTATTAATTTCATATTCCGTTGTACGAATTAACAAATTTAATTTTGAAATAAACAATTTTTCATTTGGAATCCTTAAAGTGTGAGAAATAATTTCTCACTGTATTTGCCGAAACTGCGCCTTATTGTTTTTTATGTCAAGAGCTTTCTTGCAAGTATTTTTGTTTTGTAACGTTTAGTAGTGTGGTTATAGAAAAAGTATAGTGTACCATCCGTGGAGAATCATCTATTTCCTACCTTGTGCCCATTTTCTGCACTTGTTGCATAATATACTATTACTGTACAGAATTGTCAAAATAACATGGTATATAATTATGACTTAGTTATAAGAAATGTTTTTGTTGTAATACTTAAGAGGAAAGACCACTGCTAGCGCACAGTAGAACAAATAAAGTTCTGTAAATATCACGTAAAACAAATAATACAAATTTCAACACTAGAGACCCGTACAATAAACATTTATTTTTGAAATAAAATAAAAATTATCAAAAACAATTAATATTTAGGTCCGGTTTTAATGGGAAAACAAAAAAATAAACAAAATTTCGTTCTTCCATTAAAATCTAATTATTTAGTTATCTTTTTTATTAAACAATAAACAACGCTAGGAAAATAACTTATTAGAATATTGACTTGTTGTATATTTTAATATTAAAATTTCTTGTTACACAAACCCCCTTTTTACTTACAGCTTAGAGAGATGTTAATTCTGGCATTAATTTACCATTGTTTGTTAATTTATTTATCATGAAAATTTATTAATTATATCATTATTATCTTCCGTGATAATTATTAAACTAAATATAACAAGCAAAAATCACTTACAGATTGATAAATGAATAAAATAAATGTAGACGCATTGGTCGAGACTGCTTTTTTCGTAGTATATTAGACCAGCCGAGAGTCACCCGATCTGTTACGGAAACGTACGATAGTGTCCAAACCCTGCTTGATTATAAGATCTGAGACGCGGAAGCTAAGAGTGCGTTTCTCTTTTATAATATCATTTAACGCGACGTAAAATCGCGCAAAAGAAATATAACGCATAATTTTACAACAATATATGAATGTAACATTGTCAACAATACTCCAATATTGTATAATAATAATAATAAGATTTTTAAAAATTTAATTAAATAAATTGAATTTTATATTTGTTTTCAAAACACAAGGGAAGCAGTGTTTCCCTTGCTTCCATGGATACCGCCACTACTAGTAATAACCACAGAATTAATTTACTTGACCCAAATAGAACCTTAAATATCCATGGTACCCAATGTTTATTGTTATAGTTATTGTTATTATACTGTTGCCGATATCCATGGAAAAATCAATTAAAAATTTAACGTGAAATGTCAAACAAAAAAATATGTAGTCTATTGCCTTAAAAATAATTAATTTGAAATGTTTTAAAGAGTAATATTTATCAGGATATTCGAAAATCTTTTTTGCGAAATACATTTCCGGAAACAATGTAGCTAATATAGTTATGTACGTACAACTTCAGATTATTCATAATAATTTAAAATGTGTATAAATATGTTTATAAAACAAAACCATTTTGAACAAATTAGTAGCAGATCTGTACAAAACTACAAATACAAAATTTCATACAAAGTCGGAAGCTTTCTGTTTCTACCTCCTCGATTCAAGTACAAATAGGTAGGTAGAAGTAAAAACTTGAACGAAATAAAATGCAAACTTCAACAAACTCAAAAATTTCCTTGGAAAAACAATATCAAAACATGCAAACATAAACTGTCCCCTTGAAATCTAATAAAAAACTTATTATTGTTAGTAACAAATTCTACATTATTGCATTGTTACAACATGGCAACCAAAAAGATATTGTTGCTATTAAAAAATGTTAATAATTCAATTTAAACATACTGGGTGTCCACTATCGTCCCAACGCCCTGCAGAGCGGGACTTAGTGCTAGAGTCTTAAGATCGCCAGTATATCCCGAGACGCGCATTATTACCGGTCATATAGATTTCTATTGGCTGATATTCAATTTGTAATTGTGGCTGTACTAGTGGGAATTTTAAAATGAAAATTTGTATACATAGGTACTTTGATGGGAGGAATTTACTGGTAATACTTTTAAGGGTGTAACTCATATCCATTTTAGGGTAGTAGTCAGTTACTTAAAAATGAAAGGAGGTACAATAATTCTTTAAAATAATAACAATTCACGGCTTTATTACTAATGTAAAAAAATTCTGCGCTAAGGGAAATGTCTCCTTGGGGCCATTGACCCTAGAAAAATTTTCCTTGGGGGCATGAGCCCCGCTGCCCTCATGTAGTCAGCGTCCATGCACTAAATGTGGTTCCAGCAAGATAGCGCTACGTATCACACAACGTGTAACTCAGAGAAATTATTGTTTTTATTTTCTAAGGCGCGTTATTTTGAGGAGAGGTGACATCAATTAGCCAACAAGGTCATGTAATTTAACACGTTAGATTTTTACTTTCGGGCTACGTTAAATCTCTGGTCTATACCAATAAGCTTAAGAATTAACGATTAGGGACAGAACATTATTCGAATCATTGTTGAAATCTAGCCCGAATTATAGTAGTAATCGCAAATTGAGTCTCTTGGAACGTAACTCGTCAACGATTCGCGCAGACCATTTGAACGATATTATTTTCAAAACATAATGGCATTAAATGTATTTCAAGTCGCAATAAAAATTATTCCTGTAACTCATATCCAAGTTTTTTTTATTAAATTTTAAACATTAGTCGTAACAATTAAAAGATACTATATATTTGAACAGAATAGCCCTTTTTTTTCTCTTGGTTTTTGGTATCGCAAATGTCCACTGTGGCGCTATGGAAACATCAATTGTTTAAAGTAGTACATCAACTAATTTGAATTTGTATGGTATTTATAACAATTTATTTGTCGATTATTTGTCTTAAAACAGAAATGAAAATATTTAAAAAATACTGAGAAGAGCTCTTTCTGATTTTTTTCCTACTTATTTTTTCTTTTTATCTCTGCCCTTTTTTCACTTAGGTTGAACTGGTTGCGTACTAACAGGTATTTTATGTTTTAAGTCTTTTATTAGTTATTCGTAGATTTTTACTGTTATTTTAAATTTCTTCTTATTCTCATGTGTTCTCAAATGTGATATTGTGCATTTAACAGCAATTTATTTTTAAATATATACAAGTAAAATAAATATTTTTAATTTACTTAATATAAATAAATTATCAACAACTTTACAAAGTTATTTTTAATAAATTATAAATATCTGTACTTGAACATTTGTTTAAAGACAAATTCAACATGTAAATATCCTTTAATAGTTTATTTACATGCCTACACAGAATAATAATAAAAGTGTCTATTTCAGATGAATATGCAACCAGTATTAACCTTGTGATGTAGATTACTGTCAATTTATCTGAATTAAAATGTAAATATTATTATCTTTTATTAAAACAATACTGTAAACACTTCAGACTTCTGTACTCAGAATTTCAATCAAATAAAAAAGTAAACAAATTTTCATTGCACTTAACCTTAGCATAACAACAACACATAATGAGTAATGAAAAGAAAATGGTTTCACAGACAAATTATTGAGCGATACATTCATGTAGAAAGTTTTCAAACGTGATACACATGTCCAAAAGAGTGTCAAACGTTTATGCACTTCACGAGAAGTTTTGTTGATACTCACGTGCTAGTGATACGGTGATAAAAAATTAAGAAGTTCAAATCTGATTACAATATAAGTGTCACCTTCTCACCTTAATGTAATGATTTCTCATGTGTGATTGTGACAATTTATTATTCTTTCTTTAGAAAGAAAGGAAATTAAAAATTTCTCTTTATGTTTTACCGGTAGATGATAAAATAATCAGTACATATGTGTTACTAGGCCAAAAATTATTTTAAATTAATAATTTGTAAATAAAGAACTATTTAACATATATAAAGTGATTATTCAGTTTTAGAAGCAAATGAAAATAAAATGTGTGTCTTAGCAGCCGTTTTTATTTTCTTGCAGTTTTCTTATGGTAAGTATCGATAAATATTTATAAGTTTTTGCTTTATAATTTATATAACGAGTTTTATAGATATATTAAACATTCAATGTTTGACTTATCGATATTTAATATATTAATTTATCGATATAAATGTTTTTCAAAATACTCGTATACCGACACCCTATACAATAATGTGTGATATAAATCTAATTTATGTAAAAATATTTTAAATCATGGTAAAAAGGGAACGTTAGTTTCGATTTAATGGAAATATCATTTTTCGCATTAAGAAAAGAAAAAACATAAAATACTCTCACCGTTTTTTATCATTATCTACTTTTTCTTAAATAAGAACAATAAAATACATTTTTAATGTGCATTCAGTAGCGTAGCAAATATTTTTTTGAATTTAGTACATCAAATTATATTATTAATAGTTACAAAATTATTTTTCATAATAAAAAAAAACTATTTCAATAAGAATATTTATTGAAAAAAAATTAATATTTTCTTTTTCATATAATTTACATTTTAATACAGCAATTAGAATCACAATTATTCTTTTAATTATTTCACATTTTTTTTAAGATTGAAGTTCTATAATCTACAAGGTGGTGATTGGAACACCGGACCATAGGGATTTAATATGTAAAATCACATTTTCGTACTTTTCTGCTTCCCTAATTATTTTATTGGAAAAAGCTTCTAATAATAATTGTTGAAAATTTTATGTCTGAATCAATATGAAAAATAATTAAATTGTAAGCATTAGTTATGAAAATGACGTAAATCAACTCAAAAATAGTGGTAGCCATGGAATTTAGATTAAAATGAATAAATGTTTAACGGTTTATCTGTCAAGTTCGCTGTGTTAGTTTATTTTTATTATCTCATATTTGAAATTACTGTTGAAGTGAACAATATTACATAAATTAATTTTGAATTTTAAAAATAAAATTGCCACATTTTTAGTAACTTGACAAACACTAATTACAAATAATAATAAAACGCAGCTAATTTTTGTCTCAATTCCAAGGCTACTGCTATTTTTGGGGTGATTTACGTCATTTTCGTACCTAATTTCTGAACTTGCAAGGCATGTAATATTATTATGTTAAATTCCTATGTTCGGATGTTCGAGTCACCATCCCTTATAAGTAATGTCATTATAAGGAAATATAAAATATTTTTAAAAAATTGATAGTATAAAATAGCTCCTGTTATTGTAAAATACAAGTTTAAGTTTGAAGTAAAAATGCAACTTTGTGTGAACATTTATGACCATATGTAACGCATAACTCAACATAAGTACATTTGAAAATCATTAAGATCATATACAGGATGTTAAAAAAACGTAATAAATTTTGAAGATATAAATATATTTTGTCGTCCTAAATTTGTTTCAAACAGATTCGCATAAATAAGGGTAGTCCCATTGGTTCGAAATTCACTATAAGCTGTAGGTCCCTGAAATTCAAGTAAAATGTGATTATATGAGAATATTCGGTCGTGTTTTTCAAATTTAGATTTATCAATAAAATTTAAAAAACAATATATGATGTTAAAAATATTATTTCAAAACATTTTCCTTTAAAATTTACCGAAATGAGATATTAGAAATAAAAGTACGAAAGACACTTTTCTGTAGGTATAGACTATCCCCTTAGAGAGAGTTTAAAAAAAAGTAACACTGAATTTTAATATCTTTTTATTTAAAAAAATATAAATTATGTATTATACGATATTATATACTGCATACCTATATTATTTTTTTAACTTCAAGAAGTTTTAAAGTTATCAATTTTCTTGTTGTTTTTTTGTATTTCTATTATTCATAATAAATTAATCAGTTCTTATAAGAAATAATAATATCTTAATTTTACATATTAAATATATACAAAACAATGAAAACCACCGCTAGTGTAAATCTGACTTTAGCATTCGCTCCTCATAGTAAAAAACAAGGTATACCTTAAAATCATAAATATCAAATAAAAAAAATCTCCTGTCTAAAAGTAGCATTAAATGTTTCCTTCAAAATCGTTACGACTTTAAAAAACTTTTTTGATAAAGATTCAGGAATTCAAAATATATACTACATAAAGTATGTTCAAAATTTATGACTTATGTATGACAATTACCTGCATTACTTTGTAGTTTTTAAACAAAATACATGACATTCTCTTTTTTACATAACAAAAATTAAAGAAAAACATTCCACAAATATAACATTACCAACATTTCTTACGTTTAGATAAATAGTACATTAATTGTTGCTATTATGACCGTGGTACTGCAACATTTTCAGAAAATTACATGTACTTTTTATCATTTTTGTTTTGTTTCTGTATCATAAAATTTAATGAGAAATACATACACGTTTATAAATATATCATTCCCGGCTTATTACTCAATAGTAGGTTTCATTTCCATTCTTCACATTTTATTCTCAAATTAATTCTATTAAACGTAAAATTTTTGTTATTATATAATTCAATTAACAATGAATGAAATAAATTCAAAGGAAATATTTAATCTTATAGTACCCACGCGTATATTATACAGAGTGTATCAAAATTCGCAAAAATAATCGCACGGTCCTTAAAGCTGACATTTTTGAAAACATATTTTTACACAACAATTTGTGCATCAAATTGTATATACCCTTAATTTTCCACAATACTTTTAAAACACCCCGTATAGGGTAATCAATTGCAAATAATACTCACGAGACCAGTAATTTTCTTGAATAACATCAAAACTATAATTTATTTATTTATTATAAAATTAAAAAACTTGAACAAAATAATTGGCATCTTGTTTTATTACAAGATAATTTAAAAAATACATTTAATTTATTGCATTACATTTGTGGAGAAATGTGTACCTATTTCTATTATTTATTCTTTTCTTTTTGACTTACATATATATAATTTACATTTTTTATGTTATTCCTCTTTCTACGAATCATTTTTATCAAAATATTTCTGTCTCTTTGTCGTTTAGTTAACAAATATCTTTTCAACTACTACTATTTTTATATGTCATCAAAACGAATCAGTAAATTATTTTGGCGCAAAATGATGCTTTAAAATTTATTTTAGATTGTAGTTAATTTGAGATAATAAATAAAATTCTGGAATTAAGGATTAAGTTATTTAAAAAAATTCTATTTGGTAACAATATTTTATATTAATATTTTTAGTGACTCAAGCTGAAAAATGTTTTCATTGGGAATTAATAAATGAGTCAATACATTCTGATACCAATAAAAATAATAGTATAATAAACAATGATAAATTATTTTCGATATTAATCATATTTACAATAAGTCTTACTTTTAGCTTTATCATAAAGATAAATTTTTTGTTCGTAATAGGTATATACGAAATACGAAATATACCGATGTAATGTAACTAAAATATTTTATGACTGTTTTTTTTTTTGTAATATTATGAGCAGGGCATGTAACCGGTTAAAAAAACCGGTTAATAAAAACCGGTAACCGATATTTTCAACGAAAATTGCGAACTTTAACCGTAATTTTAACCGATATTTTTCAGGCCGAAAATACCGGTAACCGTTAATCAAAAAAAAAATAAACCGGTTTTAGCGAACATTAACCTTTATTTAATATCATTTAGCGAGAAAAAAAAAAAAATTTTTATATCTGTGTTTTCTATTTGTATTTGAACATGAGTCATGACAGTTTTTACAATTAACATTTTATTGGAGAGTCATAAATGTAGGTAGTCTCTTTGGCCGTTAAGGTTACTTAAAAAGTCCCAAATAAATACAGCCTTTGTCAACACAGGCAAGTTTAAAATTGTAAAGTGATCTGCGTTTTTCAGAAGATATTACGGGAATTTTTGTGAATGTTCATTAATTAAATTGCTTTTTTTTAATTGTTATATTTTTCTTAGATTTTTTTGACACCCTTTTCCATTTAAAATTACGTGCAACCCCCATTTTAGGGTTGAAATGCCATTGGAAATCCATTCAAGTGTCTCCCTTTATACTAAAATTGCCGTGTTCAAGCGTTTTTTGCTTTAAGTGTCCAGAAATTGCGCTGATAATTTTCATTGGACCACTCATAGTGACTAGACCTGGCTCGTCACAATTTGGAACAAAGTGAAACATAGTGCAACTGTTTCTACTTACTCCAGAACACTTGGAACATCTTTCTGCCTTCTACAACTGTCTTTTTAAGTCTTCCTAGTAATTTCCAATAATAGTTATACATTAAAACTTACAATTTATAGTTTTTCACTCTAAAATTTTTCATATACAGCCAAAAAAATCCAAAAAGACCCATTTTTAGGTCCAAAATTTTGATTTTTGAAATAATTCCAAATTGATAGTCGCCGATGCGCTGATTTCAAATTTTCAAACCGAATTCAATTATCTCTTTCCGTTCCTGAGATATTTGACCTCAAAGTTGCACCTCAAAAAAGTGGGTTTTTTGGATATAACTCTAAAACGGGTAGGTACACAATCTCAACGACTATACCAGTGGATTCTACAGGCAAAGTTACATAAAGAAATGTTTTCTCCGCATATACGTTCTTTGGAACGATTTTATGAAAAATGAGAAAAACGAAAAAAACGGGAATTTCAGTTTTTCGCTTGGGAACTTTTTGTCACCAAATCTTTTCATTTTCTAGACTTAAGTAAATACAGATGCGCTGATTCCAAATTTTCAAACCGATTTCAATTATCTCTTACCGTTCTGGAGATATTTGCGTTCAAAATCAGACCTGAAAAAAATTGTTTTTCAGGAATAGTCCTGAAATGGGTCAAGATACGACCTCGGCCACCAATCGATTCTGCGGGCAAAATTACATAAGTATACCAATTTTCAGATATTTATTCAGGCGGATACAATTTTTAGAGCGAAGAAACGAAAATCGCAAAAATTGAAAAATCGCCTGATGAACCCCTTACGATTTTTTCCGATTTTTGGCTATTTTCGTTTTTTCGCTGCAAAAATTGTATCCATTAGAATATAAGTCTGAAAATTGGTACAAAAATGTAATTTTGTCCGTAGAATCGATTGGTGAGGTCGCCGAGGTCGTATCTCAACCCATTTCAGGACTATTCCTGAAAAACTGAATTTTTCATGTCCAACTTTGAACTCAAATATCTCGAGAATGGTAGGAGATAATTGAAATCGGTTTGAAAATTTGGAATCAGCACATTCTTCTTTACTTAAGTCCAGAATATAAAAAATTTTGGAGACAAAAAGTTTCCGAGCGAAAAACTGAAATTCCGGTTTTTTCGTTTTTCTCATTTTTCACCAAATCGTTCCAAAGAACGTATATGAGGAGAAAACATTTGTTTATGTAACTTTCCGCGTAGAATCGACTGGTATAATCGTTGAGAATGTATCTCTACCCATTTTAGAGGTATGGTCAAAAAACACCCTTTTTTGAGGTGCAACTTTGAGAGCAAATATCTCAGGAATGGAAAGAGATAATTGAATTCGGTTTGAAAATTTGAAATCAGCGCATCGACGACTATCAAGTTAGACTAATTCCAAAAATCAAAATTTTGGACCCAAAAATGGGCATTTTGGCTGTATATGAAAAATTTTAGAGTGAAAAACAATAAATTGTAACTTTTCATATATGTCTATTATTGGAAATTACTAGGAAGACTTAAAAAGAAAGTTTTAGAAGGCAGAAAGATGTTCCCAGTGTTCTGAAATAAGTAGAGAGACTTGCACTGTTTCACTTTTTTCCAAATTGTTTGGGACAAAGTTAAGGCACTTGTTTAGGGTGTAACATAAATGTACTAGGTTCAACACTGTTCCAAGATAATTGGGAGTAACATGAGACAGTTCTACAGGGTTTAGGGTTTCTAGGGTTCTAGATAGTTCAACAAGGTTTAACTTGTTTTCGGAAAGAAGGTGGTTATTCCTGTGTTTGTACTGCTGGTTTTACCGGTTCAAATTGTGACATAACTTTAATTAAAGACGCATGTAAGAGATATTTGTAAGAGTGGTTCAACTGGCACTCCCCTTAAAAAAGGAGGGTTTATTTGTGAAGACTGTTATCCCAATAATGGGTATGAACATTATACAGAATTATGTGAGCTTAAAAGTAGAAGCTTTGGAAAAAGCTCGTTTCTTACTTTTCCAAGTTTGAAACTACATTTGACTAAACTAAAAGCTTTTTTGAATTTTTTTAATGGATTTCTCTGTTTTTTTTATAAGACACATTTTTTATATTTTTACTTTAACTTGTACGGAACAGGTTTACCAAAATAAAACAACATGCAAAATTAATAAAATTAAGTTTTATAAGCTTGTAAATCAAAAACTATTAAAGATATAGTCTTAAAATCAGAGCATGTAACCGGTTAATATAAAATAAAATAAAATTTTTTAATCAAATTTTTATAATTAATTTCTTTTAATTAATTTAATTATTTTTTTAACCGATATATTAACCGGTTTAAACCGATTTCTAATTTTCAAAAACCGGTTTTCGAACTAAAACCGTTATTATTATAACGTTCTCTATAAGGGTTAACCGTTAACCAGTATTTTTTTCGGTTACATGCCCTGATTATAAGTATTGCTTAAATATAAACGACAATTTATTTTTGTAATTTTATCGAATGTGATATAAATTACCCTTTTCCCATTATAGTCACCAAATATACATTTTATTTACAATATTCTAATATGTGGTTCCAGGGCCGCCGAGAGAAATTTCGGGCCCCGGTACTCTGACTTTTACGGGCCCCTGCCCTCCAATGGCGAAATAATTAATAAATAAGGAATAAAGGAATAAAAACATGATTTAATAAAAAAAAAATTATTATTTGTTAAACGTACCTACATAATATTTTTATTTAATTTAATTATATATGCAATAAAAAGAAATTAAATTAAATTTATAATATATGTGCTTTCCGGGATTTATGATTAGCAAATAAATCAATAATTGCAGAAAAATCACATTTTTTAGCCAATTCAGCTTCAATTGACAAAAGTCATAAATTTGATAAACGATCTTGGCACATAGTTGAACGTAACACATTTTTTATCCTCGATGTAAACTGTAACAAAAATGTTACTAAGTTAGTGGGATATTTAAATTATAAATATTAGTTTGTTTACGAAGTATTTAATCTATTCAATAATGATAAAAACTATGAGGTAAATATTATATGGAGAAAGTATTTATTTTAAAAATATTAGTAAAATATTTTATTTTATTATTAAAAATAATATATTTTTTTGCTCCGGGCCCCTTGGTAGAGGCCGGGCCCCGGGTAATTTACACCCCCTGCACCCAGCTCTCGTCAGCCCTGTGTGGTTCAAGAAAAAAATTTTAACTACGCTAATTGTTATACTTAAGTCGAAAGCACACAAAACAGACAAGCATTGCAGGCAGTATCATTTGTAGTGTTGATATTACCGTTGATTTAGAAATACTTTTTAATCAATAATTGTACCTACACCTGTTAGGTATTTTAAATAATAGCTTTTTAAGTAAGATTCAGAGTTCACGTAATGTAACTTAACTAATTTATCTTAGCCGTAACTTAATAAAAAAATATATATATATTTAACAGTTGTCGAAACGTCAAACATAATATATTCATGGCATTTGTCATACCATGGTTACGAATTTGACAGCAATTCTGATAACGCAAAAACTTTGTGTAACCTAACTTACGTCATTACATTTGGTTTGCTTTATATACTTTCCGGGCCCTTATAGGGCACGAGCACGTTGCTGTCGTATAGGTCCAAACACCACAGTGGCCATACTACAGAAAAAAGCGAGAACTCTAAATAGACGTCATGGAAAGGGATAGTAAATTTAATGAGGAATAAGATGTACAACTGTTATTTGAAGTTTTATTTACCTAAAACAATTAGGGAAACAGGAAAATACGACAATATGATTTTACATGTTAAATCCCTATGTTCGGGTATTCGATTCACCACTATATATGTATTAGCGAGTTAGTGTATGGATACAATTTGTTCATTTCAAATTTATAAATTGACCTTACAACATGCGACTTTTGGAGTAAAGTATCTAAAGTAAATCTAGGTGATGGTAAAAAAAAAAATTAAAAACGGGACGAGACGAGCGAGATTCGAGAAATATTTCATCTCACTCTAATTACTACCAGAGAGGCAAATTTTAGGAGTGCTAAATTTTGTGAGACTATTATATTTTACAATTAATAAACAGCGAGCATTATATTTATTTTGTACATTCTATACACTATCACCAAATGAAGAAAGTTTTTACTAAAGACCTATATAATTCGACTTTTTTACCTGTATAACTGGAATTTACAAGCAATATATAAATCAACATATCAATGCTCAATAATCTTTATTTTTGATAATAATAATCTACGGTATTTTTTAAAGGTAAACAATTTAAAGCTCCAAGTAAAGCATGACTTCCGGTTGACTCAATGTAGTTAAAGTATAATAAATTTTGACCAGTAAAAAGTAAAACAATATATTATCGTAAAAATCTTGATACAAGATTGGGGGAATTTAATTATTAGAATATCATTGTTATATTTAGCACGATTCGTAGACCTCGCTTATCTAGTTAATAGAGGATTAAAATTAATCAAAATAAGTTATTCGCAATTAACTCTTTCAGTCACAGAAAATTTACCATATTTATCACCTGTGCGTCACAGAAAAATAAAATAAGTTATTTTAGAAAAAAAAAATGGTTTAATAAGGATGCATGAAGTGCATTAAAACAAAACGCGCGTAGCTCTCATAGTACCTACACAATCACATAAACACATTTATAGAGGTGGTACCGTTTCTAGCCTACTGGTAAGAATGGAAATAACATTTATGTAAGTGGTACAATTTATGTACCACCATGGCGCGCTTGATTTAAAAAAGTGGTACAGACACCGTACCGCTAAACCTGAAAGAGTTAACATTTTTTTTTAATTAAACGGAGGGGACGCCAATTCAGACCCATTATTCTAGTACAAAAATACTCAAACTACAATGTACATAAATAAGCAGTAGCGACATTCTCTCTCGGTGACTGAGCGGGAAATTCAATACAACTTATCATTTGAAAAATTTGATATTGTACCGAAATATTTAAAAAAACTATGTAATGAAAAAATTATTTTAAAATATAATATAAAAGATATAATAAAATAAGTAGGTAAATTACTATAACAAATGTGAAATATCTTAAAAATTATTGATATATTTTTTCTTTGTATTACTTTATGACTTAAAATTGCCATTAATAAATATTAAAAAATAAAATCCTTCGATTTCAATTCATGGGCGCTGATTACATGGGGTCATCGGAGCTCATGCTCCCAATGAAAATTTTCCATGGAGTAATGCCCTCAAGGAGACTTTAATAAAGCCCTGAATTCTTATTATTTTAAAGAATTATTGTACCTTCTTTCAATTTTTAAGTAACTCTAAATTAGGTGTGAGTTACACTCTTAAAAATATTACAAGTGAATTTCCCGCATCAAAGTACCTATAAGTATAAATTTGTATTCGAAAATTTCCACTGTGCAGCCACAATTACAGATTGAATATCAGCCAATGGAATCCATATTGTAACAGTGATAGTAAAAATACACGTCTCAGGATATACCAGAGATCCTGGGACGGTAGCAATCAGCAATATGAAAAATTAAAGTTGACACCGATAACTTGAAAATGGTACGCTATAAAAAAATTTGAAAAATCCCGTAAATTTATTATAAAAAGTAAAGATATCTAGTAATATATGGATTTTTTAGGAAAACAAAGACTTGGTTAAAATGGTCCCTTAATTCGATAAGTTTAGTCCAATTTAACCGACCTTGTATCTTTTACCGTTCCCAACATCCCCATGCTAGTTATATGGGACTCTTTGTATTCTTTCGGTAGTTCATTTCTTATTTCCAGCACTATATGCACGTGTATTTTTTGACGAGAAATTTAAACTCTTAACATTAGGATTTGTAATAAATTTCTTATCAAAAATCCCCTTAATTTTGTTTCATCTTATTTGTTATACCTTTACATTCATAATAAATTTTCGTAAAAGATTTTTGACTGTATGGTTTTTTATGTATTTGTAAAATGTATTTCATGTTTTTTTTTAATTTTCAGTCCTTACTAGTGAAGAATGTATACCTCGAGATTTTGGATACGGTGGAACGGTTTGCGTATGTAATTCCAGTCATTGTGACACTGTTGATCCAGTAAGTCCTTTATCGGAGGGACAGTACATTCTTTACATCTCTAATCAAGAGGGATTAAGGTTTAGGAAAACCGCTGGTAATTTTAGTACAAGTAAAGGTCAAAAATCAGGTTTGTATTTAGATTCATTTATACCGGGTGTTCATGGAAACGGGTATCACTATTCACTTTTTTTATACTATCGGAGAAATAAATATAATCAGTCGGAAACAAACATCAATAACTTTTACTGTAGGCGTTCGATTTTTATAATTCATTAAAGCTTGAACATTCCTCTTTAACAACAGAGGTTTATTATAGAGTGTAATTTTTAGTAACATAATTAAATATTCAAAATGATCAGTATTTTATACAGCTTTTTTCTTACATCCTTATTAATCTTAATATTGCTTTTAAGTTTTACATATATTATTCTTTATATCGTATACTTTTAGACAGTTCATTTATAATTACATATTTTCTCGTTATAATTTTTTGACATAAATATTAATAATGTCTATTCGGGAAACTACTCAACGGTTTCATTTGAAATTAAAATATGTTATATAAAACATCAAATCTAAGAATAATTCATTTTACTAAAGAAAATGAAACTGTTTTAAAAATATTAATAATTTACACGGCGCGCATTTAAAATGTTACAATATAACTTTAAAAAATTATTATACATGTAAATTATGTATATTTTCTCATATTTTATGTTTAAGTATCATTAAAATGTGTACATTAATCAAATAATCCTGTTGACGTGCAGTATCAGTAACAATAAATGAAATACCGTCTTTTTGTTTTTTAGTATTATATAAATATAAATATATGACACATAAAAAATTATTATACATGTAAGTTATGTATATTTTTTCATATTTTATGTTTAAGTATCATTAAAAATGTGTACATTAATCAAATAATCCTGTTTAAAAGAAGTATCACTAACAATAAATGAAATGCCGTCTTTTTGTTTTTATGATTATTATATAATAATATGACACATTTTTACTTTTTGCTGTACATTCCTTATCTAAGATGTATTTATAATATTCTAAATTTTGGAAATAATAGTACAACATGTTCATTAGTAATTTAAAGTTAAACTTCCTCATATTCGAAAAGGTATAAAAAATGCTGTTTTTTTATACATTTATTCTATTATTTATTAAATGGTTGTATCTGACATATCCTTCTTTCATATTATCATCAAATGAATAATCATTTTAAAGTTTACCGCAATTTTTTATATGGATTATTATAGAATATATTCACGTCCAAAGTAAACAGACTATAATTATTTCTCCGATAGTAGGTATCTAATTGAAAATTTATTTGTGCAAACTTAATAAATATAGTATCATTTTCCTATACCGGGTGTTTTTTTATAAGGTGTACATAGGTGATTAACATGGGAAATCAGTTTTTTGCAAGCTGTTGTCCCCCATTTTAATTGACAATAAGAAGATAAATTTTTTTGCACCAAATGACACCAACATACTGTAGCGAACCCAGGGTCGCGGCGCGGGCGGCGGCGCGGGCGGCGGCCGCTAGCGCACAGGTCAAAACACGTCCGTTCGCTCCCTATTGTTCTGATCGGGGTCGGCGAATATTCGAGAAATTAAAAGGTCAAAGAATATTCGAGAATGAAGCGTTTTAATATAAATACCCCAAGCAAAAGATCGGGAGGACAGTCTTGTGTTAATACGTGTAGTGTACAGATGGTGATATAAATAAATAGACGGTGATATAAATAGTGTTGAAATAAATATTGCGTAGTTTTAATTGTTTAAATAAATTATCTTAGTGTTTAAGTCTTTAGTAATAATAATTAGTTCTTAAATTAGTGTTTATATTTGTTAATTCTTAGTGTTAGTTATTTTTATTTATTCTTTATAATTCATATTTCTTTAATTAAACATAGTTATATAAATATTAGTGTTTTAATCAATTTTACACTTCACCTAAATAAATAAAACGTTACAATTGGTGTCAGGTGTGAGGGTTAATAAAAACTGTGAAGTGTAAAATAAAAATAAATAAAATGGCTACTAAACAAGTAAAATTAAGTGAATTAAAAGTTGCCGATCTCAAGAGGGAGCTGGAAGAACGAGAGTTGGAGACATCGGGAACCAAGACTGTTCTACAACATCGTCTACGGCAAGCTCTTACAGAAGCTGGTGAAAATCCTAATGACTTTTTATTCAAAATTGATGATTTTGGTACAACTTTAGAACAAATGAAAGAAAATTCTAGAGTATTGAAAGAAGAACTAATAGAAAAATCTAGAACATTAGAACAAAAATTAGAAGAAAGTTCTAAAACATTAGAACAAAAATTAGAGGAAAGTTCTAGAAAATCTGAAGAAAATTCTCGAACTTTGGAAGAAAAAATGATGGAAAATTCTAGAACATTGAAAGAAGAATTAATAGAAAATTCCAGAAGTTTAGAACAAAAATTAAAAGAAGAATTAACAGAAAATTCTAGGAAGTTTGAAGAAAGTTCTAGAATATTGAAAGAAGAGTTGATGGAAAATTCTAGAACTTTGGAAGAGAAACTAAACGAGCAATTGAAAGACAGTTCTAGAATATTGGAAGAGAGAATAGAAATTTACGAGAAGAAAGTTGAAGAATTACAGCAAAATTTCTCCAAAATTAGGCCAGCGGTGTCAAATTCTGAAGAGGCTGATGTAATTCAAGAAAATAAAACAGTAAAAGCGGAACATAATTCAAAACTGCACATTACAACACCTGAATTCGACGGCAAATCATCATGGCCGAATTATGTAAAACAATTTGAAGCCGCTGCCAAAGCAAATGGTTGGACTTCCAAAGAAAAAGCTACTGCGCTGACAGTTTCGCTGCGTGGAGATGCTATCGATATCCTCCAGACGCTAAAAGAGGATGAACAGGAAGATTATGACCAACTTGTCAAGCGGTTGGATATGCGATATGGCAATGCGCATCTGGAGCAGGTGTACCAAACGCAATTAAGAAACCGGTATCAAAATTCTAAAGAGAACTTGCAAGAATTTGAAGCCGACATAGCTCGCCTGGTTCGTCTTGCACACCCTACAGCTCCTGACAGCGTCTTGGAATGCCTAGCTACACAAGCATTTATCTATGGGGTTCGAGACAATGAAACTCAGCAGGCACTACGATTGGCTCGACCAAAAACTCTGGTTGATGCACTTTCATATGCCTTAGATCATGAAGCTGCAAAACAAGCTTCACGCAACCAATTGCGAGTGCGAATTATCGATGCTGAGAGGAATGAAGACACTGAGGATCTAGATGACAGGATAAGACGAATTTCATCTGAAATTCATGGCGCGGGAAGAAAGAAACTCCGCTGTTGGAATTGCGGTGAATTAGGTCACCCGCAAAGGCTCTGCAGAAAACAACAGAGGAAAGCAGAAGCAAGAAAGGAAGAAAAAGAGTCGGGAAACTAAGTCGGGTTGATGCGAAGGGGCAATCGTCGACCCGTATTCCAGTAGCCCCAGAATCCATTAGTTATGTCGCATCCCTTCATCATCAAGCTAACAGTGTCTATGTAGACGGCTCTATCGACAGCAGGCCGCTTAAAATGTTGCTGGATACGGGTGCGACAAAAACAATAATCAGACCCGACTTAGCAAGAAAACTGTGCAGAAAACATCTACTTCCAACAAAGTGGCAGATACGCACAGCCACCGGAGAACAAGCTACCGCATCTGGAGAAATAGATTTGAGCATCACTGTTGGAAAAACGTGCATTAAACATCGTGTGCTGGTAGCTGATGTAGAAGATGAATTCATTCTCGGCATGGACATTATGAAAAAGCATGGATTTAAACTTGACCTGAAGAATGGAGTGATGATGGTCAATGATGAAGAACTGGTATTAAATCCACGAGATGACAATGTCATGCGAGTATTGATAACGGAAGATGTCACCCTCCCAGAACGGAGTGAGTCAATCGTAGAAGCACAGTTAGAGGGTAGCTTCTGTGAGGGAAACATTTTCATGCTCCAGCCGAAAAATGACGATGCTAAAACTGGGACTGGAGTTGTAATTGGGAAAGCCTTGCTCAAAACCGACAAGATAATCCCAGTTCGAGTAATGAACATTAATTTTTATCCAGTTATACTAAAAAAGGGGACCGTAGTAGGTGAATGTTCAGCGGTATCATCAATTATTCGAACTGTAAAGGCCAAAAACAACACATCCTGTGAAGTTCCAGATATTCTAATCAAGGAGCTGTCATCATCGTTCCAGGACTTGACTGCCGATCAGAAAACCAAGGCTAAGAACTTAATTGGGACTTTTCAAGATGTGTTCCAATTTGACAAGAAGGACAAAGGGCGAACCAATGTAGTCCATCATAAAATAGACACCGGAGACGCAAGACCCATCCGCCAAACAGCAAGAAGATTACCACTGGCGAAGCGGGAAGAAGCTGAAGAAATTATAGAGGATATGAGGACGGAAGGTGTGATTGAACCTTCAAACAGTCCATGGGCTTCACCAGTGGTGCTAGTGAAGAAGAAAGATGGCTCTACAAGATTTTGCGTCGATTATCGTCAACTTAACAACGTGACGAAGAAGGATAGCTACCCGCTACCCCGAATAGACGATACTCTGGACACATTGGCAGGATTAAAGATTTTCTCTACTCTTGATTTAAAGAGCGGATACTGGCAAGTGGATTTAGATCCAAAAGACAAAGAAAAGACAGCTTTTACCATCGGTACCGGTCTGTGGCAATTTACTGTTATGCCATTTGGGCTCTGCAATGCCCCTGCAACATTTGAACGACTTATGGAAACCGTGTTGGCTGGACTATCATGGAAAACATGTTTGGTTTACCTCGACGATATTATTGTGGTAGGAAAAACGTTCGAGGACCACATGAAGAACTTGGAAGAGGTTTTCCAAAGATTGAGAAAGGCTAACCTGAAACTCAGTCCAAAGAAGTGTCACTTATTTCAAAAAGAAGTTCATTATCTTGGACACGTAGTTTCTGGTAAGGGTATTGCAGTTGACCCGGAGAAAATAAGGGCTGTGAGTGACTGGCCAGTACCGAGAGATAAACACGAATTGAGAAGTTTCCTTGGTCTCTGTACATACTACCGACGTTATGTACCTGGATTTGCCAACATAGCGAAGCCATTGACAAGGCTTACTGAAGAAGGCAGAAGATTTATCTGGGAAATGGACTGTCAAGCCGCATTCAAACAACTTAAATATTCCTTGACAAGCGCACCTGTGCTAAGTTATCCTTTACCAGAAGGAGAATTCGTCTTAGATACAGATGCCAGCAACGTTGGAATTGGTGGCGTTCTTTCCCAGATACAAGACGGACAAGAGAAGGTTATTGCCTATTTTAGTAAGACCTTGTCAAAACCAGAGAGGAATTATTGCGTCACCAGAAAAGAACTGTTGGCAGTCGTGAAATCCGTGGAGCACTTCTACAAAATTTGTACGGTAGAAGATTTCTTATAAGAACTGACCACGCTGCTCTCAAATGGCTGCTACAATTTAAGAATCCTGAAGGTCAGGCAGCTAGATGGATTGAAAGATTGCAAGAATATAACTTTGTTATTGAGCATCGAGCAGGTACAAGCCATCGTAATGCTGACGCATTATCAAGAAGACCTTGCCAAGACGAATGCAAGCATTGCAGTCGTCTAGAAGAAAAACTCTCTACCATCGCCAGAACAACAGTAGTGAATGATAGTTGGCAAACGGAAGACCTTCGCAAGGACCAAGAGAATGACTCGGACTTAAAAAATCATACTGGATTGGAAACATGGCGATAGCAGACCAGTTTGGGAAGAGGTTGCACGACACTCACAAAGTGTAAAATCGTACTGGGCGCAGTGGGACTCTATTCTTGTTGAAGAGGGCCTCCTGAAACGTGTCATAGAGAATACTGAAGGTACTGAGAGTAGAACCCAGCTGATAATCCCTAGAAATAGAGTACCGGAAGTATTGGAGGAGATCCACGACGGATCTGGACATTTTGGAGTAAATAAAACCCTCGAGAGATTGCGCCAACGATTTTACTGGGTAAATTGCAAAGAAGATGTTAAAGAGTGGTGCAAGAAATGTGTGGTCTGCGCGGGAAGTAACGGGCCACATAGGAAAAGAAGAGCTCCTATGCGCCAATATAACGTTGGAAGTCCCTTTGAACGCATTGCGATTGACGTGGCCGGACCATTCCCCGAAACTGATGATGGAAATAAATACATAGTAGTAGTAATGGACTACTTTACTAAGTGGGTCGAAGCCTATCCATTACCCAACCAGGAAGCCGTAACGGTCGCTGAAGTCTTGGTAAAAGAATGCATCTGCCGATTTGGAGTACCGCGAGAGATTCATTCCGACCAAGGAAGGAATTTCGAGTCTGCTCTGTTCCAAAATATCTGTAAGATATTAGAAATAAAGAAAACCAGAACTACTGCGTTACACCCGCAGTCTGATGGCATGGTTGAACGGATGAATAGAACAATAAATCGGTATTTGTCAAAGGTAGTCTCTAACCATCAACGGGACTGGGACCGACATCTTCATCTGTTCTTGTTGGCTTACCGTTCATCCGTGCATGAGACAACAGGGCAGACACCAGCAAACATCTTATTCGGGCGGGAGTTGCGCTTACCATGCGACCTGGTATTTGGCAGTAAACCCGGTGAAGATCTAGCCGGGGAGGACTATGTAACGGACTTACGGAGAAGAATGACTGACATCCATGAACAAGTCCACACAAACATTCAAGGTGCCAGCGATCGGATGAAGGACCAGTATGACGTCAAGGCTGAAAAAGGTGGTTTTCAACCTGGGAATTTGGTGTGGCTTTACAATCCACAAAGACGTCGTGGCTTATCACCGAAGCTACAAAAGAATTGGGAAGGTCCCTACGAGATCGTAAAGAGAATAAATGATGTGGTCTACAGAATTAGGAAAACACCTAATGGAAAGCCGAGAGTAGTCCACTTCAATCGGTTAGCCCCTTTCGCTGGTGATAACTTTGACGATCATCGTGGAGCGACGGTTCGCCGGGTTGTACTTGAGGAACCCACATTTGATGACTTCATGGAAAGCCATTCCACTGGTCACAAGGCACGATATGGCGTGACAAGAGAAGAACAACGAGATCTGTTCACTGTGTCCCCAGAGTATTCCCTCGCACATTGTGTAGCGAAAGACATTAAAATGTCCCGCGGCATCGCTTCAGTTTTTAAAAGAAAATTTGGACGAGTACAAGAACTGGCCAACCAACGTCCAACTGTCGGAAAAACGCTACAACTGAAGGATGATAACGTAGAAAACAAGCGGTACCTTTACTACCTGGTTACCAAACAATACTCATATCAGAAGCCGTCATACCGCAGTTTATGGGACTCGTTGTGCGATATGAAGGACCATATTTTGAAGAACGACATCATGAAGCTGGCAGTACCGAAGATAGGCTGTGGACTAGATGGTTTGGATTGGAGGATTGTTAGAAGCATGTTAGAAACAATCTTCCGCTTTACCGGAGTGGAAATTCTAGTCTGCAGCTTCAACTCTACCGGCCAAGAAGAGCTCAAACGGACCGTCGACTGTTACTTCTTCAAGACTTCCAGATGCACCAAGGGTGATGCATGCAGATTTCGTCATAACGAACTGTTCCGGGACGAAACAGTCTTAAGGAGGGGGTAATGTAGCGAACCCAGGGTCGCGGCGCGGGCGGCGGCCGCTAGCGCACAGGTCAAAACACGTCCGTTCGCTCCCTATTGTTCTGATCGGGGTCGGCGAATATTCGAGAAATTAAAAGGTCAAAGTATATTCGAGAATGAAGCGTTTTAATATAAATACCCCAAGCAAAAGATCGGGAGGACAGTCTTGTGTTAATACGTGTAGTGTACAGATGGTGATATAAATAAATAGACGGTGATATAAATAGTGTTGAAATAAATATTGCGTAGTTTTAATTGTTTAAATAAATTATCTTAGTGTTTAAGTCTTTAGTAATAATAATTAGTTCTTAAATTAGTGTTTATATTTGTTAATTCGTAGTGTTAGTTATTTTTATTTATTCTTTATAATTCATATTTCTTTAATTAAACATAGTTATATAAATATTAGTGTTTTAATCAATTTTACACTTCACCTAAATAAATAAAACGTTACAATACATATGTACATTATGTTGTATATTAATCGTGGCTTTATTTATAATTAAATTTTCCACTACTTTTATACTACTCATATTACACAAGTGTAATATGAAAAGTTATATTACACGCTACACTTTTCTGTAATAAATAGAGCATGTAATGTAACATATAACATTTTAATAAACTGTTAATTTATTAATAATATATTTTTTATCATAAATATCAATATAAATGATTATAAAAGTATAATAAATACAATTTGAATAGTTATTTTGACATTTAAGTGCTACTGTGGCGCCATCTGTTAAGCTATATGTGAACTACTCACACCTAACTGAATATTTAACAAATAATATCAGATTTTTTATATGCCTGATAGTTGTAGATAAAGTATAGTATTTGACTCGCATAATATGGCTACATTACACGCGGATGATTAAAAATACTCGCTACCGCTCGTATTTTTAATTACATCCTCGTGTAATATAGCCTACATATTATGCTTGTTAAACAATATACTATTTTTTACTCACATGGTTTTTCATATGCGTAATAAAAAATTATACTTTAGTCCCTTGACATAAAATAATTATTTTTTTAACTGCACGATAATTTTAAAAAGGAAGATCAATTTGACACTAATCATTTGTAAATTTTACACCAATCATACAACACATTTTTCTCATTAATAAATTTATTTCTAAAATTTTTATTTCATTGTTTATTTTTCAGAGTATACAATTAATGTAGATCCAAATACAACATACCAAACAATATTTGGGTTTGGCGGAGCATTTACTGATTCTTTTGGGATAAATGTTAATTCTTTAAATGGACAAGTACGGGACCATTTAATGGACTCATATTTTTCCGATCGAGGAATAGAATATAGTTTATGTAGAGTACCTATTGGAGGTACTGATTTTTCTACAAGACCCTACACTTACGATGATTTTCCAGGAGATGAAAATCTAGAAAAATTTAATTTGACCCTCGAAGATTATAATTACAAAGTAAGCTTGAACTTTATTGTTCTATAGTAAGAATATTAAGAAGTAATCGGCCCTTTATCGTACTTTAAGTTATCATATATTTTTTTTATTTTAAAAGCAATATTTTAGTTTTATATTTACTATTATATGATAAAAATAATATTTACTGTTGCCAAGAAATTTCAAGGATATATTGGTGTTTTTTTTTTGTTGTTAATGTTAGTTTTCAAATATTCCTCATTTTTGACGACCGTCACATATAATAAGAGAGGTATTGTAATCAGACCGATATTGATGTTTCGGGACTGATAGATATCCATTTACTAAAGTCTATAAAATTCGTTTTAACTATTTCATGCGTGATGTCTGTCGGTTCGTCTCCATGTCCTTCCGGATATGTTTATGTATTTAGAAAAAATCGACTAAACAGAGTTTTATAAAACTTCGTATCATATACAGGGTGTTTTATACCTCTGCACGAAACTTTAATGACATTTAATTTGATATACTGATTAAAGAATAATAGTTATTTGTATCACTAGTCCAGAAATTGAACTTGGCGAGACCTGCAAATAATGCGATATCTCACAAGAGTTTTTGGGCGTGTGATACACAAGATTTTTTGCGCCGATGACGTTTTTAATTTATTAAAAAAATATTATTCATTTGTTTTTGTTTTATTTAATACTTCATTCCATATTTACCGGACTAGTCCCGTAAAATAATTGCAGATATAAATATCACAAATTTCTATTTATTTCTATACATGATTTTAAAATATTTCTACTTTTTTATATTTTGTGGTATTAAATTTTAATTCTTTAAATCTGTCCTTATTTTAATATAGGTATATTTTTTTTATAACATTTCCAATAGGAACTAGGATTATTATTTCTTAAATTATTCAAAATTTCGTTTGAAATTAAAAAGCGATAGAGAACGAAGTAAAAAATTGTATGAACGTCATTCGTCCGTTAAATAAATTCTAAATTTCGAAAACATCTTATATTCGTATTCGTACCATAAAAATTCATTTACCGGACTTTGAGATGACGTACATATTTATTAACCTACTATTTATACGTTTACTTTAATTAATAGTCATTATAAATTTCTCTAAAATTGTTGTATTCTGTTTAATGTCATTTTTTTAATGTTTAATTTCAGATTCCGTTGATTAAGCAAGCTCTAACTTTAACAAAAGGAAATCTAAAATTATTTGCCAGTCCTTGGACAGCGCCTGCTTGGGTAAAAACAAACAACGCATTAGCGGGAATAGGAGTATTGTACAACAAGTACTATCAGTACTGGGCCAACTATTTCCTCAAATTCCTCGAGCATTATGACAAAGAGAACATCAGTTTCTGGGGAATTACAACTGGAAATGAACCTGGAAATGCGTTGGTGCCTTTCATCAAAATAAATTCAATGGGATGGCTTCCTTGGACGCAAGTAAGATGGGAATCTATATCTATAAAAAGAAATCGATTTGCAGAATGTGCATAAAGCCGCTTTGCTGTCAAAAGGAATTTTTCTAAACCCCAATTTTAGGTTATAAAAATTTATTTTAAAGTATGAAATTATATGTATACGAGCTCAGTTCTATATAAGTTCACAACATCCAATTGTATTCTATGCATAAAAATTAGTTGCGCAAAAGTAAAACAACTTAAATTTTTGCTATTTTTTATTAACAACTTAAATACTGGGTGGCGCAAAAGTTGTCACCCGATGTTCTTTGGCTGCAATTTTTTTTATGAGTGAAAAACTTTGGTTCTGCTTTTTGATTATGTTTAGTTGATGTCTTAATTTTTTCCCTATTAAGTCGAGAAAATGATATCGGCCAATTGGCCGCCGCCAGAATGGATAATCATACGGGCCCGATTTATAGAATTTTCCATTACTTTTGCCAGTACTTCCGGCGATAGGTTCTCGCATTCTTGACGGATATTCTCTTTGAGAGCTTGAAAAGTCTGAGGCTTGTTGACATAGACTCGTGTCATAAAGAAACCCCACAAAAAGAAGTTTGGAACGCTTAAATCGGACGACCTTGCCGGCCAGTGCAAATCACCAAAACGAGAGATTAGGCGACCCGGAAATGTAGCCCTCAGAATTTCCGTTGTGGCTTGTGCAGTATGCGCCGTTGCTCCATCCTGTTGGAACCACATGTGCTCCAGTTCAAATTCATGCAATTGAGGAAGAAGAAAGTCGTTGAGCATGGCTCTGTAGCGCTCGCCGTCCACAGTAGTCGTCTTCAGCCACAGCCGCGATATTCTGAGCAGAACGGCTCCTCCGGGGCCGGCCAGACCTGGCAGCATCTCGTGTTGTACCATATTCTTCTAGGCGAGCGGCTGAACGCCGCAGTGTTTGCCCAGTTGGTGTCAGGCGACCGGGAAATCTGCGCGTAAATTCACGCTGCGCCAACACCAACGACGAATTATTCCGCGAAAAAATCGAAGTAATTAAACCGTGTTTTTGAGGAATATAGCGATTAATGTTTTATGGACATGTATTTTGCATTTGTTTACTTCACAAATGTCAAAGCAGATTTGACATTTGCCGCTATTTGCAAAAATTATAGCATGTTTCAATAGGGTGATTACTTTTGCGCCACCTTATACAACGGAAATATTTAATCTTATTTTGGTTATTTAAAATATACAGACTGGAATCGAAAGTTGGGCACATTAATTTAATCGGAAGTTATTACAGATACAAAAATAAACTAATAATTAAAAGTTGTAGGAGATGAAGGGAGCCATTTGATTATAGAATAAAATATAAATATAAAATAGTCATTTTTTTTTAAATGGTATTATATATATTTTTTTATAACTATTCGATAGCCCATTTTTTTCTAAATTGAACCATGTAATAGTTTTATATCCTTACATAATAAAAATATTGAAAAAAATGCGATAGAAATTTAAATAAATTCTTAATTTTAGAATTAATGTACACAGTAGGTTATGGATGAACAATAACAAAAACCTTGCTGCTGTAAGTAATATTGTTGTTCTAATTTTATTTTTAATATTACTTACATACTACATTGTGCATTTTTATGTTGTCATTTTCTAAAATATTTATGCATTCTTCCGAATTTACTGGAGTAGAAAAAGTATACTATTATATCCGTAATTATATTATTATTCACTCGGATGATTTTCATCTCTGTGAGTTATGACTATCATAATCCTTTATAAATAATAATCCAGTAAAGATTGGTAAAAATATTGCTGATACCACAATTTCAACATTTTAAGCAATTTATAGACAACTGTGCGAACTATGACAGGATAGACGTAGTATAGCACCTCATAATGCCCGCACGGGTATTATATAACGAATAACGTACCACTTATTAAATTCTATATTATAGTAAGATATATTTAAAAAATATATGTTTCAGAATAAATGGATTGCTAAAAATTTGGGACCAACTATAAGAAATTCCAAATACAAGGATATTAAAATAATGATAAATGACGATCAAAGATATTATTTACCTTGGTATCCAAGATGGGTAAGTTATTTAATATTTATGAAGGTGATTCGTTTTCGGTGTTTGCTTTCATTTTGGAGACAAAAAACCATTGATCATATTTGATAGTTCGTTGTTTACTTGTTTCAAAAATGTTGAAATGCACAAATTAAATACTTCACAATTGATATAAAAGAAAACATAAGAATCTAAAGACTTACCTAGTGGCACAGAAAATCTGGGTTTCTTATTCTCATAATCTACTACACTGAATACTGATCACTGATACTCTCTGTATACACCAATCTACCACTTCAACACTCGATTAGAAACTAAGTGTTTTGTTTCCCTAATACAACCAAAACAAATTAATTATCCCCACTCATTTATTACTTCATCGTAATATTTAATAAGCTATTAATCAGTTAATAAACTATTTTATAATAAAATTAAGCAATGCTATTACGAAGAGCTTAGTTACAATATGTCTGACATTTGGTGGTAATATTTAAAAACAAGTAGGGAAAAGATTGTATAGTCTATTTTTTATAAGAACGTAGTAGATGTCACTTACGAGGCAGCCGTTTTTACAAGCATGCGTTCTTATGCGATTCGCGAGGAACATTAAGTCGTAGCCACCTAGCGACAAAATCTGGAAACTGGCAAAGTAGTACTCCCCAGCTGATAGCCGCATGGCCGCATAGTGTTGTACCGCTTTGTATATCGTAGTCTTCATAATTATTGTCCTAGTTAGTGTTTTTTTATATCTCTACCGTTAATTTCAATTTTTCTAATATCCCTTTACTTTCCTCATTTTTCCATTATTCCTTTTCTTTCTGGATTTTATCCACAATTTTTCAATAATTCTCACCTAAACCTTATCTAAAAATCAATCTTGAAACGGAACTAGTTGATAAACAGATTATAAAAGTACAAATGTATATGTATATAGTTGCCCTAAAATATGTAAAATAATATTATAATAAGATAATTTTTATTTGTATTTACTTGAAAAAGATTGATAACAAAGGTAAAAAGTACACAAAACTTTGAAATGAAACAAAATCACAGGTTCACAAGGCAACTAAAGTCAGCAAAGTACTACAATGATCGTCCATTTTGAAATTAACATCAGCGCCACCAACGGTAATGTTCATCGCGAATACACTACACTTTCTAATAGGGAACAAGTGAGCTCACCAGATGTCTCGCCGAATATTCAAAATGGTGGTTAGAAAGGTGATAGATTATAGATTGTATATTATGTTGTTACGCCATGCATTACTTATTTTGTTTATTTAGTTATTTTCTTATGTTTTTGCAGTATTTTATTATTTTTATTTTTGTTAAACTTTAGTTCAATAAGTTTTCTTTTTAGTTTTTCGAAATGACGGTGAATTTGGGACATACTTTTAAGTACATTGGAAATAGGTTGAGACTCGTAGGGGAAAGAGAGGCTACATTTTTTGGTTGAGCACGTCCTTCGGTGCACACTTAAATCACAGAATAGTTACACACAGAAGCGACACTCCGTGTCGGTACCTTTCATGTTCCCCTAGCCAGGTCTATGACCTAGAAGCATTGTGTAGACCTTTAAATTTGTACTATCTCTCTCTCTCAGATGTGACGAAACTTTCCGATTTTAAACAATGGGCCCTTTAAATTTGTGCACCTTCTCCATCTCTCTCTAATTTTCGCTTCTTTGTTTTAAGGTCGCTTCTGTATAAACCTATACTGTGCTTAAATAGTATTTTGGATTACACGATACAAACCTCAGGTTTAAATAATAAGCTCCCTACATTCATACTTTCAAAATTACTTATGTGCCATGTACCTATATCCAGTAGTGGGAGTTTCTCATTGGAATCATTGTTCTTATATATTTTTGTCATTTAAAAGAATATACACCATGTGAGAACAAATTTTCAAGCTGAACAACTAGAATATGACCTCATAGTGATTCTGTATTTTTATATATTGAATGTTTGTTCATATAAGGTTATTACTGATCTTGTACATTTTAAAGCTTATCACGAGAGTAGAAAAACAATAATCTTTTAGTAGCTAGCTAATATCAAATATTTAGCAATATATATTGCTTTTACAGTCTATGCTAGTATGTAGATACATGAGAAAAAATTAATTTAGTTAGTAATTTTGCCGTTATGTTCATTTTTTGACTACATGGTATCATTTTCTTTAAAATATAAGCATACTGTTATACTGTTAGTAAGGTTTTTTACTGAAAAATAGTGTAAATTAATTTTTTACTACGTAACTCTTAAACAGTGCTACAGAAAAATATTTCTACGTTACCATTACCAATTTACATTAATAAAATTATATTTTAGACAATAGTATTCGCAGTTTATTTGCAATAAAACAACACATAAGCATATACTGAAAACAAACATCCTCATTGTATTAGTTTGTATATTTTCCGCCAGAGGTCAACTCTTTCGCCGCACGTTCCTTTTACTGAGAAAATGAAATACTTATTATTTATTATACATGTTTAATTTTTCAGATGTTTTCAAATGAAAAAACGAAAGATTATACGGATGGCATAGCTGTGCATTGGTATTGGGATAGATTAATATCTGTCAGTGCAATTCAAGTTACACACAATATGTTTCCTGATAAATTTATTTTAGCAACAGAAGCTTGTGTTGGTTAGTATATTATTTACATGTAGTTATTTATTACGCACGAAGTGTTAAATATTATGCTATAGAACTCGTTCATAAAATATGCATTTTTGCAACAATACAATGCCTTCTAATTAAATTGAAAATTGTATCTAAAATTTGATGTAAGGAGATTTTAAAACCCTTTGGTTATTTATAGTGCAAAATTGTAATAAATAATTTTTTTTACTGAAACAAAAACAAGACATACGATATTTGTCATGTAAAACGTGTCATTGTGGTATGATTTCTTAATTTATATTTTGGTGTAACATATGTTTCTAAATATTTTACATTTCCTGCATATAATTTTTAATAGATAAACAAAAGGTGAAATGAAATATTTGACAATATTTTTTTTTTCTAGGAGATAAATTTTACCAAAGGGCTGTTGAATTAGGATCCTGGTATAGGGCAGAATTATATGCAGAAGATATTATAGAAGTATGTATATATTATGTAAATATAAATAAATATAAACCGAGTTTTTGTTTTTTAATTAGAAAAAAAAATAATAATTCTTATTTGATTCACTTTTTATTTTGTTTTGTATTCGTAACGCTGGATATTGAGTAATCAAATACTGTTTATTCAATTTTTAGTTACCCAACATTCTATAAAGATATAGTTTGTCTATCTTTAGTTTTATAACCAAGCTATAACAGCATTGAAACGAATTGGTTTATAGGTTTTTCGAGTGTTGTTACAGCCTAGTACAATTTTATTTTTTAAGTTGGTCATTTTACTAAAATATATCAAAAACATATCACATATCAATCTTCCTAAAATAACGACCACATGTGTTTATTAAGAACTTTATTCTTGTAAAATTTGTAATTAAAAGTAGTAGTAAGATATACAGTAATAGACTCAGAAAGAAATAGAAAAAGAGAAACATTGTAGTGTTTGTGTAGAAAAAAATTCAAAATATCTTAAAATTTTGGGGCGTATACATTTTATCCTCCACACATGTTATATTGCTCGACATTTTACCTTTCAAACATTTAATCTTGCACACCTTATATCGTGCACACTTTTAATCTACAAAAAAAGGTATCTTACACACACTTTATCTTGCGCACATTTTATTATCCACACATATTATCTTCGCCAACGTTTCATCTTTAAATAATTGTAATTGTACCTTTCATTCATTTTATTGTCCATGCAATTAACATTTATAATTAGATAAAATATTTGATATTAAATTTTTCTGAAGATAAAATCTGTGTAAAGATAAAAAGTGTGCAATATAAAATGAGTGAAAGATAAAATGTGTGAATGATAAATAATTTGGAAGATAAAATGTGTGCAAAAGATAAGTTTTTTTGGCAGATTAAAAGTGTGCCCGATAAAAAGTGTGTAAGGTACAATGACGAACAATGGAATATGTGTGGAGGATAAAATGTATACGCCAGAAAATTTTGAAATTACAATGTTTTACTTAAAATGGCTAAAAGGTACAAAAAATAAAAGAAATGTTAAAAGAATTTATTTTATTTACAGCACCCAATTGTTTTCACAAAATTAAGAAACTATAGTTTCTTAAAGTACTATTATTAGTATTATTATACGAATGTCAAATATTTTTATAATATTTCCACGTGTTCATAATTATTTAGAAATTAAAATATAATATAAAGTTTTACTTCACTGTAAATTTACATTATTATCTGAAATTCTAAAAATGGCAATACCGAACAAAACGTTGTACAACTAACATAAACTATAGACTATCAGAATATTAACAATTTTTATCTTCCTAGGATATAAATCATTGGGTGACAGGCTGGGTAGATTGGAACATGGCCCTAAACGAAAAAGGGGGCCCTACGTATATAGATAACTACGTGGATTCCCCCATAATAGTCAATGCCACTGCACAAGAATTCTACAAGAATCCTATGTTTTATGCTATGGGACATTTCAGTAAATTTGTACCCGCTGGGTCGAGAAGAATTCGTAGCGCTGTTAATACAAACGACGTCAAAGTTTCAAGTTTCAACAGGCCTGATAATGGAATTGTTGTTGTTATTTATAATGGGTAAGGATTACTGAAAATTAACACGTTAACCGACATTTAAAAAATATTTTATCACTTATTGTTTTATTATAACTAGGTGAAGGTTAAGAATATATTATAGATTGAAAACAAAACAAAATTTTGATTACCAATCGCTACATATAATAAGAGAGGTAGTGTAATGGGGTCTTCCACCATAGTCGCAAATTAGGAAGTTGATCACTTAAGCCAGTCTGACACATTTAAATTCGTCCTGAATACAGTACAAGATGATATTAAAGTATCGTTTAAAAATGTAATGCACATCTTTTTCGCGCAGTTTAAGTACAAGAATATAGAAAAAAATCTAATTTTTTGTCGTAAAATAAATAATGAATTTCGTTTCCTGTTTTACACGATATTTAATATCATCTTGTCCAAAATTTAGTACGAGATTAAGTCCCGTGTCAGACTGGCTTTATAGTCAACGGGGAAGTTTAGCGTGGTTAAAATTACATGTGAAATATCTTTTAGTTGTAAGTATATAAATAATTATAACTTAAAATGTAATTGAAAGTTAAAATTATGTTGCCAATTATTTATAATTAATGATTTATCTTCGAGCCACACTGACTTCACAAGTGAGTTATGCGCTTGCGCAGAAGGGATAGTGAGACCACATACTTCTCTGTTGCCATGGGAACCCAGCGCGCGCTTGTTAAGATACGTTCTCCGTGAGCTACACTGACGTCATTTTTGTATAAAATTTCATTTTTTGAGAAATCTAGGCATCTTTGGGTGAAATAAAATGTAGAATATCACTTTTGAAGGCAATCTTGATAAAATAAAAAAAATACGCTAAACTTCCCCATTCGGGCTTTAATTCTGTATGATAGAAACTATCAAAGCTTAAAAAAGGTATAGTTGGTAATTAAATACAAAATACAAAGCATATTTCAAGGCTAATCTAAATATAGAAAAAATAGTTATAAATACTGTGCGATCAGAAAAATTTGTGAAAAAAAATATTCACGATATGGAATTGAAAGATATATTGCATGACAGGCAGCAAAATCATGCCAGTGGCTGTCAAAACTCGGACTATAATATTCGTAATCATTTATAAATTATTTTATTAAAATGGTTACTATTTATGCATATTTCCAAGCAAGGAACAAAAATATATGTACAGATAGGTAAGCTTATGGGAAAATTTGTTTCACCTACACAACTGTAAGTCTGGTTGCATTTGGGGTTAATATCAGGCGTTTCTGTTAAATATTATAAAAAAAAGTAAACGTCAAATAGTTAATAATTGAAATTAGTTCTATTATAAAATATACCAATAAATTAATGAAAGAACTATATCAATATATATACAAAAAAAATCAGTAAATATGTAAAATATTTTTATTTATCTGATATTTTGCTTGTTTAATTCCGCAAAGTAGTTCATGGAACCACGAACTAGATGGCTTTGTCGAATCTAATTCCAAAACAGAGGTATGCAAAAATGTACAGGCTTGCCTATCTATATATTTGTCAATCAACGTTATTAGGCATAAATAAAATTTATTTTTCGTAACAAAAACAAAAACATGCAGTAACATTTTTACACTGCCATGTCACATGCATGTCTCCCTTCCGCAAGTTCTAAGAATTTGGATTGTCTTTTTAAAATCAGGCAACCAATGAAATTGCTAAAGACAGATGACATGACAGGACATCTCAACAAAATTTATACTCTTATAGCTCGTGAATGAAATAATATTTAAATGACATATTTTCAAAATAATGATATTTCGACAATGGTACAGAAACCTAATAAGCAATGTTACTAAAATATATTTAAAATGTTTAATGTTGTCGATTTAGACATTTATGAAAAAAGTTAATAAGGTATAAGTTACGAACTGATAAATAATTTTAATATAACAATAAATTAATTTTATATGAAAATTTTAAATTAACGACTTTTAACTGTTAAAATAAATAAAAAACTTTATTTGCAGGAAAAATTACGACGTACAACTTAAAATAAGCGACAAGAAAAGAGGATCGGTTGTTACCACAGCAACAAAACATTCTATCAACACTTTTATTTACTGGTGATAGTTGACATCCTTTTTCAAGAGAACTATTAATCATTTTAAAGAGTGTTTAAAATTTTAAGTACAGGAATACCATATTACTTCGTATTGTGTGTTTTTATGAATAATTTATGTAATGTACAAATATATCAAAATTTTGAAAGTAATGATAAAATATGTACTTAAACGATATTTATGTGTATGATAAACAAACGTTATATAAAATTGCATTTTAGTCTTTCTCTGTATTCCATGAGTAACATGCCAAAATAAAAATGTATCACAAATTAGTCCATCTGTTTTATTTATTAATCATCCTTTTGTGTAAATAAAATTCATCAAAAGTGTATATTTCTTAATAAATCATCTGTTTTAGTTCAACAATGTTCATCGATTCGTGAGTGTGTTCCAAGAAATTACGGCCATGGTTCCGTAGTTTGTGTATGTAACTCCACATATTGTGACAGTATTGAACCTTTTCAAAAATCTTCTCCTGGGAATTATATAATCTATACGTCATCCAAAGATGGACTTCGGATGAAAAAATCTACAGGAAAGTTTGAACAAAGGAGATTTACACGTCCAGGTAGGTAACTTTTAAAATGGAGAATTAAAAAATAAAAAACTACAAAGAATAAAATGAGAAAAAAATTGTAGATGGAAGTATAATTTTAAATTTGGAATTGAAATTTCAAAAAGTTCTTGGATGGGGTGGTGCATTCACCGATGCAGCTGGGTACAATATCAAGAAATTGAATGATGCTGCAAAATATAATTTATTAAGGTAGGTGGTAAACATTGAGAATAAAATCATATATTTACAAATTCATAGAATATCTCTTCTCATAAAGAAAAGGACTTCGTGAAAGACTCGTTTTTATTCATATTTTAACAACTAATAAGAGAAGGTAATCACGAAGGCGTTTTGCCTTTATGCAAATTGTAACTTTTATCTATACTACACTGTATAATAGGGAAATATAATAAAACAGTTTTAGTAAAAAAAAATTCATTCATAATTTAACTTTAGAAAACTAAAATTTAGAAACGTCCTTGTAAACTGACACGTAATAATGATACGTTGTTGCTCATTTCATGTTAAATATATGCTGTTAGAAATATATAGATGGCGTTAGTAACTGTATTTGACATTTCATTCGTTTGTTAGTTGTGATCATTCGTGTTTTTTTTTAATATTTTTGATATTTAACCACGTTTTTTTGTTTAAAAGCAAATGGCTATACACACGTGAGTTTAGGCGGTGAAGTTCACAGCAAATGTCAACAGGCACTAATACGTCTTAAGCGCGTCAAGACAGAAAATTTGAATTTCAAATTTTTTTTTAGAAATTCATACCTCCCTTGATTTAAATATTTTCTTACATAATAATTACATATTCATAGTCCAACTGATCTGAACTAATGAAAAAATATTTTAAATTGTCGGAATACTCCATTTAGGGGTCGGCAAACATTTTAAAGCTAAGAGCCATTTCACGTTTAATATTTAACTCATAATTTGCAAATGAGCACAAACAACATCTTAAACTTAAATCAGATTGGATTGCATCGTTCGTTTCCGTACTGAATCGAAGAGCATTCGGCAAGTCTATTACAAACAAATAAAATCACATTGGTGTGGTGCATCTCTTTTAGTTAATTTATTTTTCAATGTACTTATTTTGTTAATTATATAAATGAAATGAAAATTCATTAAAATGGTTTAATTTAACTTAAAATTGATTCAACAAGGTAAAAAAATATAATAAATGATTAGAAAATCTCTAATCTACAAAATAAACATGGTAATCAATGATAATATTTACAAAATACAAATATATTTATTATTTATTATTATGATTCTTACTTTCTACAAATCTGCGGCAATTTTTTTTAACTTACTAGAATAGCGTCAAAGTAATGAATTAATAATAAATTATCATAAAACAAAATTATTTTACATACATTAATCAGTTACTGAATAATATAATTTCTTTTTAATAACAAATAAGTATTTTGTCGACAATGAAATTCTATATTTTATATGGTACTATACTTATTTATAGTGACTTAAAAATATGCCCTTGAGAAAGTTATCTAAACAAGCCACTGGATGTACATACAACATTAAAAGTATGTATGTTATTTGAAATATTTTGCTACGTCGATATGCAATATAGCTTTAAATTTTTGAGATTGATAAATATGATCAAAGTTAGTTTTTTGTTACACGTTGTCACGTATTTGTTTTTGTTATTAGTTATTTATTATTTTTTTGATTGATTTTATGTTTATATGGTTACATTTAAATTTATTTCTTGAAATGTTTTTATTTATGTGATTTTTACCTTTACGAACTATTATTTATTTATTTAAAATATAGCTAAACATTTAAAATTATTACCTGAATATGTAATTTGATATATTATTCGCAAAACATTTTTTTATAACTTGACGTACATAGATAAATATGAAAATATGATCAATATGAAAATGATAATGAAAACTCATACGCATATAATGTTATCGTACGAAGAAATATTGTTACAATAATTGCTTTATTCTGAAAACTAAATAATTACAAATAACTTCAATTTCCGGTTAACTAACTTTTACTAGAAGTTGACCAATTACGCATCATTGGTATTAATAGTTTAAACAAGAAGTTTCATTAAATTCTGTGCAAGCCTCTGATTAAAAATCGTTATGCTTTTTTCTTAGTTTTGGCAGTTGATAATTGTGTTAAAAATCAATTTCATTATCATTATTTTTTGTGAGAAGGGGTATTTTCTATTATTTTGTCGTAATTATAACTTATGACAATGAGGTCCTCCACTGTATTTTTTATATAAACCTATCTAATTTGAAAGAGAGGTGTAATTTCAGAAAGACGTACTTCCTATTTGTTAAGCCGTAATATTTTTTTAAGTGTTCTGTGACGTAGATGTTAAAGCAATGGGGTAGGTGACCAAGGTAGAATTTTAATGAAAAAACTATTGAATTATAGAAAGTATATTTATTTATGAACATTGACATTAAAAAAGTTAAATATTTATCAGCAATTGTTTAGTAATTTGCGTTAAATAGAAATAGCGTCCTTTACCATGACGTTTACTAAGTTAGCACGCGGATCGGTTAAAATTTGAAGGTGTGGCAATATACCTATCTATCTCACTCACACCACCTATTTTCGTCTCTGTCTACCTTCGCCCCTCTCATGAATTTAGTTGACGTCATAATCCCCTCCCAAGTACTATTTTATTTATTTACTTCAAAACAACATATAATTAACAATTTTTAAAAAATACGGGTATATTATTTTTGTACAAGCTATCACATATACCAAATTTAGAAATTGGTCACCTACCCCATTCGGTTCTCAAACAGAGGAGAGGTAAATGTGAGAGAGAGAAAGGTGTAATATTGTGACGTAAAAACTCAAATAACTTAAAAACCTTTTCTTGAACTTCGTTCGTAACATACGGAATTATGAATTGGGTTGACTATAAATTATCAATTTCCTAATTTGCTACTATGGTGGAGGATCTCATTATCATTTGCCTTTTTTAGCACCATTTTTTACAATATGACTTGTTTCTATTTCTTTCTAACTATATTCAATCCTATCTCTTCTCTTACTATTGCTTCTTCTTCGTGTTTATTTCATGATGTTTGACATTAAAAATAAAAAGTAACTACTACGAGAAGGCTATAACAGCACTCGTATGAACTATAAAAAATTCGTATGGATGCGGTTGTAGTTTTGTTATAGACGTCAAAAAAATGCTGTATGTAATTAACTATTATCAACCTTCGACCTATATTAATATATATTAGGTTCTTCGGTTAGATTAAAAAATATATATACTTGTGTTTAAAAAATAGATGCTGCAAATGTCTTAGTAAACTAAAATATTAATAGAATTTTGAAATTTCCTTGTGTACTGTTAAAACAATTTTGGTAAAACTGTACCTATCTGTTTTTTATATTTGTACTATTGTAATAAATAATTACTGTACTATATGTTTGCCATATAACTTACTAATTATTATTTCCAATGTCGTATAACAATATTTATATGTTTGTTATCATTATAGGTCATACTTTTCACCAGAAGGAATAGAGTACAGCCTTTGTCGAGTTCCAATAGGTTGCTCCGACCTCTCTTTGAATTATTATTCATATGATGACGTTCCAAATGATGCGAATTTAACCCATTTCAATATAACAAAAGAAGATCATGATTATAAGGTAATTATCATTTTTCATAAATACAATAAGAACCACAAATTTATCAGAAATATCCTCATAAGACCTCCTGATTTTATCGATTAACTTTTATTCTACATCTTTTTTCTGCATAGTAATTCCGAAATGTGTGCATAAAAATAAAATATCTGAGAAAATCAGAAATGAGATAAATTCCAAAGACAACACAAAATTGAATAATTTACACCCAGATTCATAAAAAAATATTAGTCAATAACCCAGATTAGTTACACCCTTTGTTAACATCCTTAAATTGTCAAACTAACTCCAGTCCCAATTAATAAAAAGAATTAAGTATATTATTTAGTTCTATAGATACATAACTTCAGTAGTTTGGTGAAATTAGAAATGTTTATAGATGATTATCAGCATTTTTAAATGATACAGACGAAGATTTGTAATGATGTTTGACAATCTAGAAGTAAAATACTTTGATTAACTAAATGGAACTAAATAATATATTTAATTCTTTTTATGAATTGGGACTGGAGTTAGTTTGACGTTTCAGGATATTAACAAGGTGTTTATCTAATCCGGGTGGCTAATTTTTTTCTTATGAATCTTGGTTTTAATTATTATTATTTTGAAATATTAATTAACTGTCACACAGGGAGTTATAAACAATAACAACTGATTATTTATTTGGTAGCGGAAATTTATCGGGCAACCGAATTTTATCATAAGTAATATAATAAGAGCCATAAATTTATAGGAATAATTTACGACTAGTTGTTGCGTAATAACAAACAAACGGGTGTCAAAAATGACATTTAGATCATGACAGTGAAGTCGGAGTGATTTAAGAGTCATTTTTCACCCAAATTGTCGTTACTTCGCAAGAATTATGAGTATTTTATCTATTAAGTTCATAGTTTGAAATATATTTGCTTGATTATTTCACGAATGACATCAGCTCGAATATAAAATATTTAATATCAACAAAATGTAGCCATGACAATGATACTGTGGTTTTATCAAATTTCTTCACTGAAAAATTGCATTTAGAGTGGATGAATAAGATATGTGTGAAATAATCAGTATAATACTGTTACCATTGGTTGAATTTTCAAGTCTTTTGCATCATGATTGAGTCGTTGGAATTTATTTAACTACAATTAAGCAAATATTTTAAATTTTTACAGTTACCTTTCATGAAAACTGCCCTTTCAATGTCAAACTACAGTTTGAAATTCTTTGGATCAAGTTGGGCTCCTCCATTGTGGATGAAAACAAACAATCAACCATCTGGAATGGGATTTCTGAAAAGGGAATATTACCAGACTTGGGCCAACTACCACATCAAATTCATGGATGCTTATAAAAAAGAAGGAATTGATTTCTGGGGGCTTACTACAGGAAATGAACCCATTTTAGGTCTCACTCCATTCTTTCAGATTACCAGCGTCGGTTGGTATCCATGGGATCAGGTGAAATATCATTTAATAGGCGTTTTCCTTTTACCAAAGGAACTAAATCTAGTTACCTGTCATAAATGTCATTCTATAATGCTTAGTTTTTATTTACTAATACATAACTAGGGTCGTAGGAAAAATAGTGTATGATATTTGTGTTAAAAGTGATTTTATTTCGTTCGTGAGGTTTGGCTACCTACCCGTATTCCTTTTAGATGGGGTAGATCTCTCTTGAGCTACTCTCTTACCTTGTACTTCACCCCGCGAAGCACCACGAAAATTTTGGAGTGAACTGATCGCGCCTGCATAGATCAGAATATTCTGTTATTTTCGTTACATTTGTTGTTTGCTGTTTGAGGTTGGCAGAGCTTGGCTATTTAAAAATGAATGCCCAAATTCAAATATACGATGCTGAGTATTCGTACTCTTAATTAATTAGTTTTATAAATTATTAATACAAAAATTCTGATTTATATTAAAATGAATTATTGATCACCTATTTCCTGATATCAGCACTCGACCTCGTCTAGTGCCGAAAATTTCACACCTAAAAAAATCGAATGTACAATTTACAATTATAGAAGTACATATAACATTAAAAACGGACATATTCTGAATTCCAAAATTAGGAAAAAATAAAAAATAGTTCATTATGCACATTAATATTCAATGGGAGCACTTGGGACAAAATTGTCAGTTTATCTCCAATAGAATGATCAAGTCAATAAATTAATGTTGCTATTAAATTTTAAGGGAAAATGGATAGCTGAAAATCTAGGACCAACAATACGAAATAATCCAAAATATAAAGATGTTAAGATAATTGCATTTGATGATGAAAGATTAGTTCTTCCATGGTGGATGATAGCTGTATGTATTTTATTATTATTTATTTCAGTTCTAAAATTCATTGAAAAACAATTACAGGAAACAATTGGAAACAACGCCAGTGAATATATAGACGGTATAGGCATACATTGGTACACAGATCCATGGTTTCCAGCGTTACTTACAATGACTCATATGCTTTTTCCCACTAAATTTATTTTAGGAACTGAAGCTTGTGCAGGTAAATAAAAGATGGTGGTTTTAATGATAGGCTAAGATACGAACAGTTGTTTTTACCGACCGCCACGTTTAAAAAAATATTGTAATAAAATAGTACTAATATTGATGTTTCGGGTTTTTAACTTATGTCCATGAATTCAGGTTTTTCCAATACGTTTTCAAAGTAAAATTCACAGTTATCCACTAATTGCTTTGAACTGTTAAAACTTTGAAAAAATGATTCCAGATTTTGTTTCCAAAGCACACTTAAACGAAATGAGTAAAACCAATAATTTTCTAATTTCTTATTTATTTTTGCAAGGTATCAAATTTTCCCAAAATATTTTTTTATACTGTACATGTCGCAGTTTGGACCATCTGCCTCGACTTGACTCACTTAACTCTATTCTACTCAACTAAATTCTACTGACTTTGACTTCACACTCTCTACATTCGCCTTCGCTCTCAACTGACTGGCCACATTCCAGGCAGCTACACTTTATACCTGGGGTTAATTAATCTTGAACCTTCTAGAGTCTTCCGGACTCTATAAAATTGACCTATGTAGCGAGACTACCTGACCAGACAGGTCATGATGAGACATCGGCAGTGAGTCATGCTCGTTGCAGTATGTAGAGAAAGAAAATAGACCAACGCCATCTAGTGTCCTATGCAGTTTTTTTAAACAAAACAAATACGTCAATAAAATGATCAACTAATACGACAACTTTACCTGAACTTAACCGACTTTGTATTTTTTATGTCTTTCGAGATCCCAATGATTAAATTCATAAAATATACCCTGTATATGTATTAGGCAGATATTACTTGTAATTATATTTATTTTGTTTCATTGGATGTTCGTAAATTTCTATGGTGTTGTTTGTCTGATAGTCTGTCTGTATGTATGTATCAAGGTGTTTAACAAATTCCGATTTATGCTAAACTCTATAATAACAATCGGATAGAAAAAACTAATTTTTATACTTTTGTTAAGAGTGTTCTTCTTTGTAATCATGCGATTTATAAAAAGTATGAATAGTAAGGATAAAAAAATCAAAAGCTGAAAAATTTAATAAAGTAGCCCCTGAACAAGAACCATAAAATTTACCTATTTACATATTTAAAATCATTAAACTGTCAGTATTTTTCAGGTGACCAGAGGTACAGAGTAAAAGTTGCTCTAGGAAGTTGGCATAGAGGTGAACAATATATCGAAGACATTATCGAAGTATTTTAATTTATTTTCGTAATTATTTAGAAATATTATAAGAATCTTTTTAGGACATGGAGCACTGGGTAACAGGATGGGTTGATTGGAATATAGCTCTAAATCCAGAAGGAGGACCTTCTTATATTAAAAACTTCGTGGATTCATCAATTATTATAAATGAAACGTCACAAGAATTTTATAAACAGCCTACGTTTTACGCAATGGGTCACTTTTCGAAGTTTGTCCCACCTGGTTCGTACAAATCTTGGTTGGATGTAGAAGGAAGGAGTATAAAAAGTATTTCTTTCATCAGACCGGATAAAGGAGTAGTTGTTATCTTATACAACAGGTAAGGAATAAAGTTAATTGAACAATCTTGGTGCTTAATTTTATAAACTACTTCAGATTTAACTAGCATATTAGTTATTACTGTTACAATATTTAAATATTATCAATGTGTCAATTGCAATTACTTAAATTTCGGAAACTATAAGAATTAAAAAACACAGTTTACATATACTGCACTTATACTATTTTGTTATTGGCAAAATTAAATGTTATTGGATGAAATATCCATCATATTAATATGAATGAATGAATGAAGGTAAATTAATCATAATTTTGTATTTCTGAAGAAAACACTCGCTGTTTTAGATTTTTTCTATTCTGTAATTTGTTAAATTTCCGATCCTATTTTAATCAACAATAAAAAAATAGACTATACGTATACATGGAGGATGTGTTTTTGTTCAAAAACTAGACAATGGCGAAAATTTTGATAATTTTTTATTGTCAAATATTTCTCTCTAAATATTTTTCAAATGTTTCAAATAAAATAAATAGGTTTTTTACCTCCAATTTCTCATTTTTTTTCTTATTTCAATGTTACTGCGATACTGAAAATTGAACTTACTTAGAAATTCGTATCATTCATTGATTTATTTAACAAATATCTATTTTTAACTACAAATTTAATTTAAAAAATTAAAAGAAAAAATGAATGATTATAATAATAAAACAATAAAATATTTTCTTCTTGGAATAATTATGTAATTATTTCAAGGAAAAACTTTTTCCATAATATTTTACTGTTATTTATTGTTTTATTTTTGTTTTAAAATATTGTCACTATAAATTTAGTAATAAGTAAAACGGCTAAATACATTATTTTTCAGGCATGACAAACCGAAAAATATAACGATAACAGATAAGAGAAATGGGTATATAAATGTAGAAGTGCCAAGAAGATCTGTAAGTACAATTTTATTTTGGCCGTAATTGTAAATATTTGTAGTTCATAATAAATATTTAAACTAATATGTTGAACCTTTATGTTCTGGTAACAGAAAATATATTTCTACATCACCCTTTTCCGTGTGAACTGTTTCTTGGTGTTTGATTAGATGAATAGCTGCAATACCATAGGCTAAGCATGGAATTCCTAAAACAACTTGGTTTAGTTTTTATATTTAGAATTCCGCTTTTAATTCTTACCTAAATTAATAACTTTAATAACTCTAAAAAAATTGTCCTCTATTGTAAGATCTTGATAAGGACGTTTGGAACAGTGATATTTAATGTAAGGATAGCATCCAGTTCTTAAAATATGATAATTTGAATTTCCTACTTTCCAATTAAAATGAGAATAACCCCATTGGTCATTTTTAATGCTATGATACTGGAAAAAAATATAATATATTATAATTGTTTCGACAAACGGTGAAATTACGTTATCAAAAAAGTTTAAATTAGGTATATCAAATATATTACTTCAAAATACCGCGTTAATAATGACAGTCAAGATCCAAACTTATGATTGGTTCTGTTCCGTTTAAGATATCGAGAACAGCTGATACGTTGGTCCAGTCAAATACTGAATGGTTTTTAAAAATTTTTGAACAGTGCCTACAAAGAGTACAACAGAGTAATGATAGTTGAGGTAAAATAACGTAACTTTTATTTTTTTATAATTTACGTATAATTTATAAAATTGTCAAGATCTTGGTATTGTTTTAACAATTTTTATATTATGTATTTGTCAAACTTCATGGTTATTTATTTGTTATAAAATCAAAATGAATACTTTTTCGTTTTTTACATAATGAGAAAATAGACGATTTTTTTTTTTTTTGCCCACTTTGTGTAAACGTATAAATGTAAATAAAATTTAATTAATTTTGTATTTAAAAAAAAATATGAAGATATGTACATGTTACTTCGTTAAAATCAGAAAAAGAAGGAATGGCGTAATAGGCCGTGAAAGCGTGACGTCAAAATAAAGCGGGAATTACAAAACATCGAATATAATTTTCGGTTTGAAATTTTGGCTGTGGTGAACGAACCACATTTAAATGAATATCTGTATATTTTCTTATACCTTCTACCTTTATAAAATATGAAGTCCATGGTGGTTCGTTACATTGTTTTAAATAAGATGTTAATACTTCAGATGCAGTAGGTCTCAAAGAATTCTTGGAAAATAATTTCAAAACCTTTTCCATTGATTCTGAAAAAAATATATTCTTATCACACCAATAGATGGCGACGTTATAATATATAATTATTTATAGTAGAGCAAAAATATAATAAAATAATATTTATAATCAAATAATAGTTCTGAATTACTTCAAACTTCAAAATTATTTTTTGCAGAATAATTTTAATTAAAATATATGAATTTGTGCCGCATTATTTGTATACTGATACTACCTTAATTTCTGTATTTTTTTACGTAATTTTTATGGATAATAGATAAAAAATCAAACAAAATGATATGCAATGCAATAATTCTATTTTTGGAAATACAATGCACAAATATAACAATAAAATATTGTTTTATATTTTAAATACTTACACGACATATCATAAATACGTTAGCTATTATATTAGTTTGAAATATTATTATATTTGGTGACCAATTTATGGCAAATAACTACAAAATTTGTTACTACATGTACTTTTTCGTAGTAGATATTTATAGGTTATGTTGCTCGATTGTTTCTGCGGTTGAACATTTGCCGCTCTGTTGCGACACAGATAGCACTAACCTCTGACGTCATGTCCTGCGCTGTAGAACTTCAACATGGCAGCAGAGGTGTAACAAGTGTCAAAAATTTCGTATACACAAAAGAAAAATCAAGTTTGTAAGAAAAGTGCGGGATATGTGTGAGTTCGTGAGTGTTTAGTGAAGGATGAACAGCTGAAACTACCCTCTAGTTTTACTCAGGTGAGTGCTTAACTCAATTTATTGCTAGTTTTGTTTATTTTGAATGTTTTTACCTTTACGGCAGGTGGTTTGCAGTGGCACAGTGCATTATTGTTTGTGTTTCTTAAGCTTTTGATATAATAGTAATTTGGTTTATAAGTTGCAAGTAGATTGTGTAGGAGTAGAAAAGTTACATTTACCATGTAAGGTTAGGTTTTGTTGTCCTTTGCGCTGCCCTTAACATCAAGGTAGGCTTTGGATTAGTTTCTTAAACAGAGCTGTCTAGATCATGGCTATTTTCAATTGATATTGTAGCCTACTTTGATAACAATTACTGTGTTTATAGTTTTATGCATATTATATGTCTACATTTAAAGAAAGTGTAACATTTCTTTCACTTTCAGTTATTTTCTTTCTACTAAATTTTGGGTATTCAATTTTTTATTCTGCTGTTGTTTATTTTTGTTATAATTTTAATTTTAGTTATTACCAAAGTATAATTTTCTTTTCATGTATGGAGGTACCAGTATGTAAAAAGCAAGTTGTATATTTTTTGAAGACCCGTTTAAAATATTTAACTGTTCAAATTCTAAGAATAATTATAGCGGTATTTTCTTTATTGTTTTCTAATACAATCGGAAACGGAAATGTATCAAAATTTACGTGAAAAGTTTGCTTAATACACTTGATTAAATATGCTAGATAGTAAAGAAAGTCCGATGTATTTAGTTCTAATTTTCAAAGAAATTATAATAATTACATATATTAATAACCTAATAGCTAATAAAAATTTTAATACTTAATACATTTTATTACACTTTTTATTATTAGTTTATTATCGGTCGTAATTATAAAAAGTAAACTGTTACATATTTAAAATTATTCTCATTTGAATTATGCTTCGGTATTGTTTAAAATAATTGAGATTATTTAGTCATTATAATTTTATTTATTTTTATTTTAATTACGCTTTTTTATTTAGCTATGGTGTGAATCTCTCAACAATGGATAAAAGCGCTGAAGAACCTCTTATGCCGCTGTCTTCCGGTAAGTTATAACTTTATTATTTCTTTATTCACTCGGGACATTGTTGCTAAATTCAGACAAGTCATTCACATGGAGTTAAACGCATTTCTTAATAAGATAAGTATAAAATTTTTGTAGTTTGATGCTTTTTTATGATTGTTATTTGGTGTTTAGTAGTGTAATGTCTTTTGTTTAGTAACTACAATTTTGTCAACAAGAAGTTTATTATAATAAGGTGCTAGAGAAAAAAATGCCAATAAAGACAAGTGTTTAGGTTTTATGTCTCTAAATGGGCAACTTAAGTTGAAAAGAATCTAATATGAACAGATTATAAAACCAATAGCTGTTATCTAGCAAAAATATTTTTTTCAGAGACTTATTTAGCAATTTTCGGGCCCTCTTTAAGTATGTAACGTCAAATTACTGTAATTCTGCTTGCAATTCATCTATATTAAAACTTGTTGTAAGTTGTAGTAACTATCTTTAATTTGCAATTACAAAAATGAAATCTAAGAAAATATTTCTATAATCTATTGTATATTGTTAAGTACTTACTTTGGTTCAAACTCCAAACCTTTTAAATAATAAATAAATACCATATCCCTGCTACGCAATAGTCAGGTGTGTGGATACTTCCTCTCCTGGTAGATTTATAAAAAAACTGGAAGAGAACGAAGATGTTCAAAATTAAATTCTACATGAGATAAGATAACAATTTATGCAATAGCACGTCTGCAGTACGAGATTTATTAAATATAAAATGCTCCATAAAATTAAAATTTAACATTTTCGTTTAAAATCAGACAGCCATGGAAATAAAAGAAAATATCTATGTGACAATTTAGTGAGTATCACTGATTATAACTGAGTATCACTGATTATAATTCTCATTGTACCTATAACGTATAAATTTCACTTCACTATCAGCTGTATGCAAGCATAGTGTTCAGAAATATGCACGCGCAATGCAATTAATTATTTGCTGTAGTTATTTCTTGTAATAAAAAAATCTCTAAATGGATTATTTTAATGTTTCATATTAATTTAAAATAAGTATTTTCTGATAATCAATTCTTGTAATGCTTAATTTTAATATATTTTTTTCATTAATCAATTGCTGAATTTACCTACAGACTTTGTATTTGGAATGCATGTAAACACAGCTTTCTTAAAGTAGTATTAAATGTTCAAGCTAAATAACTACAAATTTGATAAATAAATACGGAATATATGTATGATTTATAACGATATATTCTCATCAACCCAAAATCAATAATTTTGCCCAGGGTTGAGAAAAAACGGCTTTTAAATAAAAGTCCCACCAATCCGGGTTTTTTTGGGACTTTTATTGTTTTTTTGGGTATTTGGATAATTGGGGGTTTTTATTTTTACGACAAATGATCATATTACATAGTCAAATTACATTTGTTGTTATATAAATATTATGTTGCCAAAATTAAAATTAAATTAAATTTTTTTCACATTTATTATAAATCTTACAATCGTTTCGCCCTTTCCTTCCTAGGATTCTCTAATGATGTTCGAAAGGATGAAAAGATCGTTACTATATTTTAATAAATAAATGTATATAAAGCAAGTGTAAATTTATATTGTTTTATTAGATAATGTTGCACTAGGTACCGATTACGATTTCTTTTCATTTTAATGTTGAAAGTCTGTAGTGTGTTGGCCCAAAAATCTCATAGGTTCATTGATGAATTTTCTTTTAAAACATCTTTTGATGCCCACTTACAGTTTTAGCTGTTGGAACATATATTTTAACATTTATTTTGTCTTTACCATGAAATCATATGTTGCCATTAAACTATACAGGTGTTTCTTAGTTTCTTTACTTATGGATCAAACTTTAAAGGTATATACCGTGTGTCCCAGAGAATGGTTGTCATAATTATTTAACATGGAAAACAATTTTATGTAAACAAAAATTATCCGACTAATAAGTTACATCCAGATTCATAAACCCGGATTAGTTATACCCCTTGTTAACATCCTGATTGCCAAACTAACTCCAGTCCCAATTCATAAGAATAATTAAGTACATTATTTAGTTCCAAATATAACTCCACTAGTTTGGTTTGATTATCAGCATTTGTAAATGATAAGGAGGAAAATTTGTGACAACCTAAAAGTAAATTGCATGCGCAAAGCATTCATTGAGTATGGTTGTAATTTTTTTTAAATAATTTTTTTATTTCATATTACATGGAACAGAAAAGTTTAAGGTAATCAGTAGCTGTCAATTCATGGTTATGTGGTTAGGATAACGACCTGCAGAATCGAAGGTCTTTCCTTATATTCCGATTTTGGGAATTTCTAATATAGCCGAAAGATAAAAATGGATTTTATTTGTTAAATAAAATACAAATGGAAATTTTCTTCACTCTCATACCGTGGGAATTGGCAACATAAATACTTATATTTATTTAATATTACTTTCTTTTTATTATAAAAATAAAATATTTTATAGCATTACACTTATAGAAAAACAATTAACTATATTAGCATTTATAAATTTAAATGCCGTTCTTGAACAAAATCTTTTTACATTTGCGTTTATTTTTATTTAATTTTTATAACATTAATATCTAATTGTAAGTTTAAATGCAACATTTGATTACCATTACAAAATGGCGTTGTGCATAAATAATTTAATGTTTATTTTTTAATGTTCAATTATTGGCTAATTTTTTAAAAATTATTATTTGTCATGTCTAAATTATTAATTTATATGAAAATTCTGTGTCATGAATTTACAAAAGTAATATTTATCTAAAATCATTATTAATGTCAATAGTTGTGTATACTATCGAAAATATAGAACTACTACTGATTTCTCAAAAATTGATCATTACAGAATCAGATGTTTCTCTTAAAACTATGAAGGTTTTGATTCGACACACTTTTTGTTAGTATGTATGCATTGTTTTCGAGATAGATATAGTTTAAAATTGGATACTTGTAAATACAGGGTGAATACTGAAATATTTCAGTTAGAAAAGGCCATATTACACAACATTTGGTTTTATTAGATGCAAAATTAAGTAATCTAACTAACGATACCATATACACCCGATTTTATTTAGCGGGACAGATGGAAACAGCAAAAAACTGTTTTCCCATGTTATTTCCCTATGTCAAGGTTTTCAGTATTCACCCTGTATAGTATTAAAAAATAAGGGTTCAAGATTTATAAGACATGGAGGACAAGTCAAAATAAATCGAAAAGTATTATACAATATGAACTGTTTCACAGACATGGGAGTTTTAATTTAGATGTAATCCTAAGTAAATACTGATAGTCATGAATTTTTTTTTCGAAGATGAACTGGATGTGTTGAAATGGAAAGACATTTCGAACATCTCATTTAGCTTGTAATGGGGGACACTAGCTCAATCGAATTTAGAGAAATTAGTTTAAAAAATAGAAAAAATATGCAAAATAATAAACATCAATAAAGAAATAAAACGATAAAATACTTCCAAAATACGGGACTTTTTGTTATAGTGTGACGTTACCTATGTGAATTACATCAATATTTTGATAGGTGACTTTAAAAGACCGTGTATGTTTTCATTGGCAAGTGAAAAATTTCGCCATCAAGTCAACAGTTTAAACATTGCTTATTACTAAGATATAATGTATCTTATTAAATGAGAAATAACGAATAATTATTTGGCTTCGGTCCCATTTTTAGGAAAAACTATGGAACAAGTAGGTATATTACGAATGAGCTTGATGAACAAAACGGGCGTGTCCTTGAGTCACAGTAAACTTCAGTTGTGTACTTTTAAAGTGTTATTAGTTGAGTTTGTGTCTTATATATTAACTTTTATTTTTTTCTTTACATGTGTTACAGTATTTTTGATACTAGCCAATTTAATTTGTACCAAAAATGGTATAAGATCTTGTACAATTTATAGGCTTGTCTAAAACAGCCTTTAAAATTAAAACCTTTATAAATATAAATTTAAGTAATTATTTACAAAAAAAATCATGGCTGTCGGTATTTACACAGGATTATATTTGAATTAAGACTCCCATATCTCTGAAATGGGTAATTTTTGTACGGATGTATAATATACTTTTCGATTTATCGATCTTCTCCAGATCCTATAACACTTATTTTTTTACCACCCAGTAGACAACCAAACAACTAAAATGCAAACAACACGTCATGAAACAAGAACTTACGGTGCTTAAGACCCTCTTTCATGTAGAAATGTTGAGCCATATGTTTTTCTATCATTTATACTGCGTTGTAATGAATAAAAAGTAGAATGTCGTGTCTAATATTCACAAGGTGTTACAAAAAGTCTTCTGACCTTTAAATTGAGAAGATTGACAGCATCTTCACAGACCTCTGACTCTTGGCATTTGAGTTTTAAGTTAGTGTGAAATTTAAATAAATTATACGCACAACTAGACCTTTAGATTGCATTTAAATTTACTGGTTTTGAGAGGAAACTATCAAAAAGTTACGTGGTACGTCCGCCAGCTGATTAAGATTTATCGACTCGTTCATTTTATCGCAAAAATTCACATTATGTGTATTATCCTCATGAGTCTTAAAAGAAAATCTCAGGTTAAATTTATTTGAAATTTAGCAATTTGTTACTTCGTGTAAAATCACGTCATAAATTTTCAAAAAATATATTTAGGTACCTTACATAAAAAATGTGTCCAACATATTACCTCCCGCTACTGTAGTAATATATTCTGTATACGTTTTTCAGTACATTTAATTTGTAGTTTTAAAATTAGTTATTGCAGTTCAGAATATTTCTAATTCTTTTCATACCTAAAATTTCCTTCATGAAATTTGTGTGACCAAAAAAACAGCTATTCTAGGCGCTACAACCGGAACCGAACTTACCTTGATTCACGCATGCATATACATATATTCCTATTCCTATTTCTTCTACCTTTTTTAATTTTACAATAAAACTACTTCATATTTACTTATTTTCTCTTTTGACATTATATGTCAAATTTTGTGAACATATGAATAACTCATCTGTTTTATAGAAATTTCTCAGCTTAAACGACCTGTAAAATTATTATAATTTATATATTTTTTTCTATCTAGCTACAAGTTATATATAAACGTAATTATGCAGATCGGTAGAAAATTAAAAAATCTTTATATTTAATAATAATGTAATTTGAAAAAAATTGTATTTAGAGGTATTATTTTAGGAAAAACGGTTTAAAGCTTCAAGGAAAGTACTACTTCCGGTTAACCAATTGTAGTGAAAGTCTAACCAGTTTATCATATTTGACTATAAGTCTTAAATACCAAATATTATATTTTTTACATGATTCGTATTGAAGTTATCTTGGACAAAAAAAAAAACACACGAACATACAGACATCACGGTATATGTTGAAAATTCATACTCGAGAAATTTGACCAAAAACAATACCTCCCTTATCTATATATTGATAGGCGGGAGGTAAAAAACAACTTGTCCCATACCTCATATGAATAATATGATTTTTTGGTACTACTACTATGAAAGTTTGAAATTTAGGGAACATCTAAATAAAAAAAATTATAGCTGCTACATTAAAATTACGTCATCTCTATCAATTTAGATATGAGCTTAACTCTGAAATAAAACTGCGTTTGATTAATTCATTAGTTCTCTCCGGGTTTGATTATTGTGCTTGCATTTTTTTAAATCTCACACAGATGGACAAGAATAGAATTACGCTGATCGAAAATTCTTAGCTTATATTTGTATATGATGTTCGAAAGTATGACAGTATATCGCATTATCGAAGTTGTGCTAAATTCAAATATATGGAAAATAAAGTTGACATAGCATATCTCTGGTACGCAAAATTAGGTTGACTAGGACTGCGTCTTATTTATATAATAAATTGATGTCCAAAAATTATAACTACTCTCTTAGAATAAAATAATTTATATATCGTACCATGCTTTAGGAAAACTAACTTTAAAAGTTCATTTTCATTTCTTGCGTCCACATTATATAACAGTATGCCCTCTTCCTTGAAATATTTATCTGTAAAATCTTTTAAATATAATGTGAAACATTTCGATAGATGTTTTAATCTCTTTTTACCTCTATTGTTTTTTTCTCCGTATATTGATTTGATCTTTGAATATTAATTGTATAATAATTGTTTATATATCTTACGCTCCAGTTGCAATGTTTGTGTATTGATGTTTTCTAAATTGTTTATTGTTTTTTATTGTAACTTTTGTATGGGTTAGGTGGAAGAGCAGCCTTTGGCTGAACCTCGCCTTTTACTTAAATCAATAAAAATTATTATTTATTATTATCATTATTACTTTTGTCTCCATTATTAGCATTAAGTCACATTTAGTCATTTTGTGAAATTTCTTTACATTAATAAACTTTTAGTCACATATTTAATACTGTTGGACACTGAATAAGTTTACACTTTATTTTAATTATTTAATTTTGTATAACACAAAATATAATCTGAAATTAAATTACAGCTGATCTGTCCTTTGATAACTTCACTTCAGTTATTTCTCATTTCTCCATTATTTCATTCTAGTTCTTGAGGTAAATTTGAAATGTACAAAATGCTATTGTTTATCAAGTAATATGATAGGCTGACCAATTTCTGTAAACATCAGGGAAACAAGGAAAATACAGGGAATTTGAATCTTGCCTAGTATCTAGTAGGAAAAGTGATATATTCCCGGACGATGGTGAATATTGCGGAACGAGCCGTAGGCGAGACCAGCAATTTTAGGAGTCCGGAGTCGATCAGTTTATATTCAATAATTATAAAATAAATATGATTGTATTTTTATTTACGGAAAATAATGAATTGCGTACTGTAAGAAAATGCTTTGTCACAATTCCCGGACTGTTATTTTTCGTAACCTAGGAACTAGCATAAAATACCGGAATAATGCACTTTCTGGTCCAAAAACACGTCGGAAAAGTGTCAGTTTTCCTACGATCGAAAATAGTTATTTTTGTATTAAGTGTGTGAAATTAGTGTTTTTAGTAGGAATGACGATGGGTACCCGGGTACCCGGAACCTACCCGATAATAATGTACCCGGGTATCAAAAATAGTACCCGATTACCCGAAATGTACCCGTTACCCGTTTATTACCCGTTACCCGAAATCTACCCATTACCTAAAATCTGTTGTTGCCAGTTAAAGACAGTTTTCCACTGCCGGAAAGATATTCCTAAGTAGTTAAATCAAATGTACTTCCGTAATAAGTTTTAATTTTGTAATTTTATACTGCTGATATACTCGTATATTATATAAAATAACAATGTTTTTTTTTTATTTCCATACCAAAAAATAATATTTTTTTGTTCATTAATTAAATTTATACTCAAATAACAAAAATTTGTATTAAAAAAATGAATATGAAAGAATAACGGATATTTTAAGGGTATTACGTAATTATTGGGTATCAGGTTATTATCGGGAATCGGGTAATTATCGGGTAACGGGTAATTATCGAGTATCCGGTACTACCCGGGTATTCATATCGGGTACCCGGGTACCAAAATTTTCAGGTTTCGTCTTTCCTAGTTTTTAGTGCGTGCGCGATATCACTTTTTGACGAGACTTGCCGCCAAAAACTTCAATCGAACGCACAATTATTGTATGTATTTTTTATCTTTATTAAAAGAATCAATTGATTTAAATCATGACTTAAATCATGCCACCCCTGCTAGAAATGCCATCCACACATTGCCACCCCCAAAACATTACACTACACCCCTTTTGTTTGCTGACGTATCCACCACTACTTAACTCTAACCCTCGTACACCAGTCTGCGAAATAGCCCCAGACGTCCCTGTGCGGTCCGGGCCTGCGCTATCGATCGCCGTCCGGGCGTCGCGACGTCAGTTGGGTCCGCTCGGCGCTCCGCGACGCACGAGCTGTTGGTCCCAGCCGCAGTGTAGTGCTCCGCTTCACGGCCACCTCACCTGCACTTGCCCCGCTGGGGATGTGGCAATCCGGTGTGATGTGAGTATCAGGATGGGTGGCGATGGTTGAACTTCACTCCGGGTCGACTATGCGGTCTTTAGAGATCAATCGTGGAGATGTATTGTAAGCTAGTATAGTGGTCATATTCGGGGATTGTTTGGAATATATTGTTTGTCTGTTACTTTACGTCTTTCAATTTTAACAAATTCGATACTTGTTTGAAATATTTGTAGATCAATTGTATGAACGCATTGTTATCACGGACAGTGTTATTATTCGGATTTCGGATATTAAATCATCAATTCGGTTTATCTGTTTTAAAAAATTCTTTTACCCCTTTCAATATTAACAAATTCGATACTTGTTTGAAATATTTGTAGATAAATTGTATGAACGCATTGTTATCACGAATAGTTTTATTATTCGGGTTTCGGTTATATGTATCACATGTACTGCATAGAAAAAAAATGGTTAATAATAATCATCATTTCTGTGTTACTCTATTCATCCTAGGTTTAAGTTATTTCGTTATTTCTTAAAATATTCATATACCAATCGTTTCGGTTTGTCCGTTTTAACAAATTCGATACCTTTTTAAATAAGGGTTATTTTACCCCTTTCAGTTTTAACAAATTCGATACTTGTTTGAAATATTTGTAGATAAATTGTATGAACGCATTGCTATCACGGATAGTGTTATTATTTGGGTTTCGGTTATTTGTATCACATGTACTACATAGAAAAGAATGGTTGATAAAAATCATCATTTCGGTTTAGAAGGGTTACTCTATTCGTCTTAGGTTTCGTTATTTCTTCTAATATTTCTAGATCAATTGTGTAAACGCATTGTAAGCCAGTATAGTGTTCATATTCGGGTATTGTTTGGAGTAATCATCAATTCGGTTTAGTCGTTTGAACAAATTCCATACTTTTTTATAAGGGTTACTTTACCCTTTTTAAATTTAACAAATTCGATACTTGTTGATATTTGTAAATCTATCGTATGATTACGGGTAATGTTATTATTCGGGTTTCGGTTATATGTATCACATGTACTGCATAGGAACAAAAATTCGTTATTTCTTCAAATAATTCCGTTATTTCTTTAAATATTTCTAGATCAATGATGTGATTGCTTTGTAAGCCAGTATAGTGTTCATATGCGAGTAATGTTTAGAGTAATCATCAATTCGGTTTGTCCTTTTTTGTAAGGGTTACTTTACCTCTTTCATTTTAACAAATTTGATACCTACTTGTTTGAAATATTTGTAGATCAATGGTATGAACGCATTGTTATCACAGATATTGTCATTATTCGAGTTTCGGGAATTGGTATCACATGTACTATATAGGAAGAAATGGTTGAAAAATAATAATTTTGATTTAGAAGTTTTACTTTATTTGTCCTAGGTTTAAGTTATTTCGTTATTACTTCAAATATTTACAAATAAATTGTGAGCACGCATTGTTATCACGGATAGTTTTATTATGCGGGTATTGGTAATAATAATCATTTGGTTTAGAAGTGTTACTCTCTCCGTTCTAGGTTTAAGTTATTTCGTTATTTCTTCAAATATTTATAGAACAATTGTTAGCACGCATTATTATCATGGATAGTGTTATTATTCGGGTATTGGTATCACATGTACTACATAGGAAAGAATGGTTGATAATAATCATCATTTCGGTTTAGCAATGTTACTCAATCCGTCATAGGTTTAAGTTATTTTGTTATTTCTTCAAATATTTATAGAGCAATCGTGACCACGCATTGTTATCACGGATAGTTTTATTATGCGGGTATTATACATTAGGAATTAGTTATTTAGATATCAAGTGTGGAACACCATTTTCCCGGATGAATATTTTCTTGCGCGAGCTTGCGAGCGCTGCAATAGAATGAATCCGGGAAAAACTTCACGCAAGAGATTTGTACAATATTTTTTGTACAAAAACATAAAAATAAAACCAATAATTATTTTTCTTTCATTATTATTAAACAAAAGGATGTTTTGACAAACCTGGAAATATATACAAAGTTGTTTATGTTACGCGAATCAACAGATTTTAAAGTAAGAGTACAAAAAAGTATATTGTGCAACATGTGCAGAAAGTCGCCTATTTCGCACGAGGTGTGAAGGTCACACAAGATGGAAAGTAGGTGATTCTGCACTTGTGGCACACTATACTTTTTCTCCGACAACACTGGTAAATGTTTCAGAATAAAAATACATGCACGAAAGTTATTTTACATAATAATATGGCGCAGATTTGTAAGCATTGCTTTGCCCTTGTCAGTTTTAGAAAATTCGATACTTTTTTGAAAAATTTATAGATCATTTGTGTAACACGCATTGTAATCACGGAGAGTGTTATTATTCGAGTATTGATATCACATGTACGAGTACTACACAGGAAAAGAATGGTTTATAGTAATCTTCATTACAATTTATTCACCTAAGTTTAAGCTATTTCGTTATTCGATATGTTTTGAAATATATAATCGTTTATAGTAAACATCATTTTAGAGCGTGTACATAATATTTTGTTCATGACTTTTTCAAAAATTAATTTATTCGGATTAAAAGGCGCAGCAACTTGATAAGTTAGAAAACAAGGTAATGATTGTATTGTAAACTTTGACGTTTAGCAGGGCAGTTGTTTCAGTATTGCCAATATACCAATTCAAGTTCAAATTGTCAAATTGTGAAATAATGTGAAAAAAGAAAAGGACAAGACATAATTGCCATCAATTTTTTAAAGAATATCATTATTAAATAACAATTTTTAATATAATAATAAATTTTTCCAATATTTCATTCAATAATAATATCTCAGTCATACTATTTGTAAGATTTTCGTCTCTAGAGAGGGAATTTCCACACTATTTCACGAGAAGAAAATAGAGCTTTTTATGAATGTTGTAAAAAAAAGTATCGTTTTTGGCCTCCTAAAGTGTAAACATAACAATCACATACCGATGACGTGTCTGATAGTACGAATTTTACGCATTGCGGTGCGGTAAAAATATTTTTTAGTTTATTGTTGTTATTAAAAAAATAATCATAATTTCAATAATAGTAGGTACTTATAATAACTCTATCTACCCCAATTTATTGTACAGCAAAGTCATTGACAAGATACTTTTAAAAAATTGTTTGAAACAAAAGATTTTCGATTTTGTTTCCAAAGCACACTTGACCCAAATGAATAAAATCAATAATTTTCTGATATCTTTATTTTCATTTTAATGTATTTATGTTTTATGTGGTTGGAAAGAACTAAATTTCTATGTAAAAAGTACTAAAGACAACTTTGAGCCCCATATAAAAATTGTTAGTTAACATGAATTTCTCGAAAGTTCGACCTACAAATTTTTTAATTAATATTAATAACAAAAGCGAATCACATACCAAATTCTAATAATCAGTTTTGTTTGTTTTTAATTTTATTGTATTTTTCTTATCTTTTTTTGAAAACAATGCAATAAACATTGAAATTTTGTATTATCGTTCATAATGTTAATTATTAAAATTTAATTTTTGTTTGCAAATATGAAGTTTTCAATAATGAAACAATGTATGTTTAGAAAATACGTTAATTAAAACATGTATTTTATTCATTTCTCGGAAGCATTTTTCACATTTTGTAACTAAATTATTTGTTTCATTCAAATATTACGAATTTCCAATAATTTCTTTTTGTGTACAAATACTTTACAATTGTTTTACATTTCTATGCAGGTTGATAGTACAGCAGAATTTGTCACAAAACTGTATAAATTGGGTTTTTAAAATAAAATGTTTAGATGATATAATTTCTATTTTTAATAAAAAGTAATAATTTGTCAATTTTCGTGCTATAAATTATCTTAATGTACTTTACTTGGAAATTTGCATAAGTAGTAATCATTTTAATAAAATACCAGCTGTAGATTAATTGTCAAATATGACATTTGATACTACCAGTAGGGTTAGAAGTACTAACAATTTGGAATTGGATAGATGTGTGAGAGAGAAAGGAATAATATTGTGACGTAGATGTTAAGGGTACTAAAAACGTGAAATACTTAAAAACTAATAACTTTTTTAAAACTTTGATACAGGTTGGCAAAAATCTTTTTTTTTATTTTTGTAATTTTTAAAATCTAAGTTTTATTGCACTTTTTTAATTGTTTTTAAAGCTGTATAAATATTTTATTTCACATACGAAAACGAAATCTGTAATAAAATCAAAATGATTCATCTCAATAAAACTAAGAAAAGTAACAAAGAATTTTTACTTTTAGTTACACATTTAAATACAGCCAATTTTCTTCTGTTATATGACAGTTAAAGTGATACAGTATCATCATCAGGTATTAGGTACAAAACATATTTTGGTTATTATTAAGAGTTTTGTAGCAAATAATTAAATAACAATTTTCTTTTTTTTTCTTTGATAAAAATAAATAATTTTTATATAAAAAACCAGTTGATTAAATCATGATTTAAATTGAATGATTTCCTTATTAGGTACTAGGTGGAAGACCCCATTTTTTGAATAAACTGTGCTAAATTTGGCATTTGGTTAAATAAAGTACATGTGATACGTTTCCGTTAAATATTATGTTTGAATAATATTAATTTCGTTTTGTATAAGTCAAATAATAACATAAATTCCGTTTTCACATTGTAAAAAATGTCCCTTTCATACGTTATCGAATTACGAGCATATGTCGCACCTCCACCAAATTTCTCGCTATCGCGTGAAATTTTTTCGCCCTTTGTTTCCAGTAGCGTTATTGTATTATCGCTGCCTTTGATTTTCTAACGTCGTTTATTTATTCTTTGTTTCTGTGTGCTGTGGCAACGCTGTGATTTGTTTTATTGAAGAAAGACTTCTGCTGTTTGTTTCGGACTAAAGAAAAAGTAGTGCCGCAAAAGATACTTGGATCTGCACATGACATGTAAGTTTACTAATGTTTTACATTTTTTAAATATATTCACATTCGCATGAAAAGTTTGAAACTTGTTTGCTTCATTTCGTTTTTTGTATTATTACGTATATTAAATGTTATACATATTTACTCAGGATTAGTATAACAAAATTTTAGACTGTCCACGTCAAGAATGAATTTAATTTAATGCAATTATAATTTATTTACGACTGTTAAATAGAAATACAGGGAGCGATGGCTCACTTGTTTAATACGTTTCGTTTCATTGAAGGGAGTGTGAGTTCAAATCCCAGCATCTTTCAATCTTTAACCAAAGAATAGGAAAATTAGAGAGAGATAGAGAATGTACACAAATTTAAAGGGCTCATTGTTTAACATCGGAAAGTTTCCTCAAATCTTAGAGAGAGATAGGGGAAGAGCACAAATTTAAAGGTCTACACAATGCTTCAAGGTCATAGAACTGGATAGGGGAACATGAAAGGTACCGATACGGAGTGTCGCTTCTGTATGTAACTATTCTGTGCTTTAACCTAAAATAAATACCGCCGTGTCTGAGTGGTTTAAACTCCACTATAAGCTGTAGCTGTCTTGCAGGTGCTGTAGGTGTAGGGTGTCAACAAAACAACAATAAATGCAAATGTGTCTAACAAAGTAATTTATAGACATTAACTTAAAAATAATATTATTAAAATAAGATTTTATTGTATAATGTCTGTCTGGTTTAGTGGATATAATTACCTGCAGTGGTTCTTCTAAGATTTTCAGTTTGAGTCCCACCGGGTCAATTTTTTATATATATAAAATATAAACATATTTCGGCCTAATACGATTTTTTGTACAAGATACACTATTTACAATTATTTTGCCTACTAATTATTGCCATTTGTTGAAATGTTTATTTATTGACTTGTCAAATTGACGCAATTATAGAAAAGTTAGGAAAAGAAACATTCCTGCTGCCTAAGCAGGTACATTTTTTCTTTGTTTTATAATTTCTCACATATAATAATTATCAAGATCAATTTTGTAGATTAAAAGGTGACAAGAAGATAAAAATGTCAAATGGATATGCATAAGGACATACGCGCTAGGTACTAAGGTTGAAGTTTGCAAACGTTTGTTCTAAATCATTGTTTCGTAATACTTAGCCGAATACAAAGCTGGAAATGGCTTTATGCCTTAATTATTAAACATTGTTGCTATATATTAGGGCAATCGGTGGAAATGTACTTTAAGTTTATCTTAATAATTTACAAAATTTAAAAATTTTGTATTCAACAGTTATTTTTCAAATTTCTGCAAATTGTATCAGAACAAAATATGCGAAAACAAAACATGGTATAGGTAAAAAAAACATCTTTATGTTGTAACCTGGCCTCTACAGCTGTGGATCCAGTTTCCTTCAACCGCTAAAATATACGCAGAAATACAGGGTGTTTGGCGAAAGGCTGGCACCCAGAATATTTCGTTTCTTATGAGAGATACAGAAAAATGTTACGCAACAAAATTAAACTAGTCAAAGGAACTCATAAAATGATGTTAGTAAGAATTTTGTGTCCCTTCCGGTTATAGCGGAAGTGTGTACAACTTTGATTTTGGCATAGGGAAGCGGTATTATTATATTTTTTTTCGGAATGTACATAAAATTAGCTCTTCAATAATATCAAAATATCATAGTTTTACTTCAACCATTTCAAAATGGCGACAATTTATTTTCATATACCGGGTGTCCCAGCTCGACCGACACATGGGAGTTTTACATGGGAAATCAGTTAATTATGAATAGTATCTCCCCAGTGCAAGTTATTAATTTGAAATTTTGTATGCTTATTGGGGAATATTATTTCTATGGATTACAGTTATTTGAAATATGTAATTTCGTCTGCAAGACGAGATTTATTAAATTATAAAATCTAACATTTTCGTTCAAAATCAGTCAGCCATGGAAATAAAAGAAAATATGTATGTGACAGTTCTGACTGTTAATGACATGCCATTGTAGATATTTATATTTTTGTAATATTGGTATATTATTTAACAAAAAGAAATTAAATTCAACTTAAATAATATTAAAATACAGGGAATAAAAATTAAAATAAGTGATACTTCACTAAACTGTCAGATAAATAATTTCTTTTATTTCCATGGCTGTCTGATATTGAACGAAAATATTATATTTTAAATTTAATAAATCTCGCCCTGCAGACGAAATTGCATATTTCAAATAAGCGTGATCCATAGAATTAATATTCTCCGATAAGTATATAAAATTTGAAGTGAATATCTTGCACTGGGGAGATACTATTAATAATTAACTGATTTCCCATGTAAATCTCCCATGTGTCGGTCGAGCTGGGACACCCGGTATATGTACTTACAACTATAGGTAACTAACGAAAAAAATATGTTTAAAATACCTTATAACCATCAACAAAATACAAAAACTCTTACTAAATATAACAAACAAAATTAAAATTAAAAATACCCAAAATGGCCGCCATGATTTTCTGCACAATTTATCACATACAACAAATTCTGCCATTACATCGTCAGGAAAGATAAATCTTATACTTTTTGACATTATTTGTTTGGTTTCTGGTAACAAAATCTCAAATAGCTGGATATGGTGTATTTTTTATGAATTTTTATTAGTAAATATTTTAAAACCTTAACATTTTCTTGTATCTCTTAAAATAAACGAAATATTTTGGGTGCCGGCCTTTCGCCAAACACCCTGTATATGATGTGCAAGCTGATGTTTGCTGGGGTATTTGTTTTGGTATTCTTTCTGACGAGTATTGACATCACAGAATAAAAACCATATCTACATATTCAACAGCGCCAAACCTTTCATATGGATATCAAGTTGCAACAATGTCAATTTAAACAAGGTTTAAACATTTTTTGTAAAACAAAAAGATTTTTTTGCACAAAATCATTTGAAGCTTGTAAATTTTGTAGTATTTCTGAATCATTGTGTAATTAAAAATATTGCACTGTTTGTGAATGGCGTTTATATGTGTTTATAGACATTCTTTGTTTTTGTTTATAATTATGAATGTTCGAACTTTGATCATAATATGATAGTCATCACCTTATAATTTGTAAACAATACTTGTAATTTGTAAGATGTTTATAATTTATATATAACTGTGTAGATAGTAATCTATTTTAAACAAACGGTTACAAGTAAATCTGGATTAGTAGCAGGTAATTTGGTAACAAACATTTACAAACGTTTTTTTTCTAGTTTCCATTTTTAAAATTGACTGATGTTTCGAAACCCCATACTTTTTACAACTAGTTAGGAAATAATCATTTTTTCGGCACTATAAGTAATAAAAAGTCAATTTTGAAAAGTAACAGCTTTAATGTCAAAATCAGAAAACAAATAAAAGAATCTAATCAAAATTAGAAAAAATGTTGTATGAAATACGTTAAAAAATGCAATTGTAGTGTAATTTGTATGATTTTGTGGGGTCTCGCTTCGTTCTCTCCGCATATATCCTACCCTTACACAAAAACACCGATCTTAAGGTTATTTTATATATTTGATATAAACAGATAAGTTATTTTTTTAATTTTTATACACTTGTGACTAAATAGTTATTTACATAACAAGCGTGGAAAGTGGTAAATAGCAAGCATGTGTAGAGATTGAAGAACGAGGCGTGTAGCGCCGGGTGATTTAATACACGAGCGTTGCTATGCACTTTCAAGCGAGTTATGTACACTATTTTTCAGACGACCACAAAATATTATAATAAAAGCAGTGTTTATACAAAAGTGTCAATGTCAAATACAACTCACGAAAGCACTGACGTTTGGGTTTGAGGTTAAGTATCACTAGTTAACCGGAAACTGATTTGGAAGTCTAGTACGTATTATTTGAACAATTAATAAAACTATCAGTACATTTTGACTCTTTATTTTTGTTATTAATTCACTACCAATTTTAAAATCGTAGTTTTAAGCAAATTTTTATTAATGTTGTTACATTTCATTATTAAAGTTCCATCTATTGACCACTAAACATCATATCCGGTTATATAACACACTAGTGTGTTATTATAACACACGCCGTGTGCTATGTTACATTTTCTGGTGTTAATTACAGTGTAAATATGGCTACTTTCATATGTGGTCGTCTGAAAATTACATTATCAATACTATATTATTGTTATTTATATTGAATTTATTTTTAGTTGTTCAACACATAAAATTCACAAGTACTATTGGAAAAAGGTTGAAAGTTAGTATTTTGGATTATTGACAACATAAATACGAACACAGTTGATTAGTTTATAGGAGGAATCGATAACCGGAAATTGAACTTTACTAGGGGTTCTTGAGAGGGTTTCCTAATAAATTACGTGTAGGTATAATGAATACAAACTTTACTTATAAACTTCAGTAAATGTAAATATTTATTTCTGGAACTTATAAACTAAGAAGTTTTGAAAATTTTAATTTAAGAGTTTTATTTTAGGAATAATACGGATAATAAGATTTTTTTACATCGGTAAAAATAAGTTCTATAATTTTTTAATTGTTTTTATCAAAGATTTTATTATTTAAGTTATAAGAATGTAAATACATCATAACGTTCGAGGAGGTATGAACTAAGGCGAAGTTTGCGGAGCATTTTTCGAAGATTGGGATTAACATGAGGACATTTTCTAAATATTAAATGATTAATAAAAACTCACTAAATTATTTCTATGTAACTGTCTTTTAGAGTTTATTGTTTATTGGGGTATTACGCGTAACCATATTGTTAATGAGTTCAATTGAGCAATTTCTCCTTCGTTTAGAAGACAATTTTCACTAATCGGTGTTTATATGTCATATTTACATTGTTACTAGTGTTGCTATTGGAAATAACAAATTATTATAGTGACAATTCCACTCATAATTTGTGAGCCTATTAAATCACAGTATTTTGGTGAATTGAATCAATTAGATTCAAATCTACACCTAACTCACTCCTGCTTGTTGCTTTAGAAAATCGTCACTCGTCCTGCGGACTCGTTTGATTTTCGTCGCAACAATCAATCGTGACCGTAACGACAAAAATTTTAAGTGTACTTCTAGTGACTAGTAGTATTACATATGACAATAATTTTTTTCATTTATTGGTTCAACATTTCCAAACGTTGTGATTGGTTGATTTTCGTAAGAATTGTATTCTCACTAATACTCATTAATGAATTTATATCTTCATATTCTGTTGTAAAATGGAAATATTTTGATTTTGACAATGGTCTAGGATCCTATTTGGTCTTTTCATAGAATGTTCTACCAAGGAAGTTATTCATTTCAGATAAATATTTAAAGTATTGAGTATTGCACCAGTCACTAGCGGAAATGTTTTTGAGAACTAATTGCATTCCATTTTTAACAAGTCGAGGTAATTTAGTATTTGACCAGAAAATGAAACTGTCGCTGTCTAATATTTGTCTCTTGCCTGTCAGGCTAAATTTGTTCGTTGTGAAAGCGACTGACGTAAAATTTATGCTAAGAGGAAATTTGTAGTAGGCATTTTTTCCAATATTGTGGAAAATAACTAGAGTAGCAAATTGAATTAAATGCTTGTGAGTGGATCGTGACGTCAAATCGAATGATAGGGACAGTTGCTTTCAATATTTTTAAATATTATAAAATATTTATCATTTTCCAAGGGGTTATCCACCAACGAGAAATTTGTACTCCGAATGCCAAATTTGGCATTATTTTTTAAAAAAATGCTTAAAATGTTAAAAATGTTCAGTAAAACGCTTTCTTTCGACAAAAAAAAATCGTATCGAACAATTGCAATCCGATTGGTGCATGTTCTTTTACTTTGTGATCACGTGTCCCACCCCCAACAACATGATTGCAATCCTTGTTTACGAATCGCACCAAAACAACGATCCTAACAGCAATTCGATCGTGAAAACGTGGTGACAGTGGTTTGTTTGGTTAAAACATTCTTCTGTTCTGTGATACAAATAATAAAATGGATATTAATATAGACGATTACATTTGAATATCTTGACTGGATGGTGGATTGGAAGGTGGAATTACTAGGTTTCTGTCATTAACAATGATTGTATTACAACATTGACTTTGCGATCCTACCTGGCATCATTTTCAGGATGTGTAAATTAGTTGAAATCTCACTGAAGATGATCCCGGGTAGGATCGAAATGTCGTCGTAAATGTAGTCATTGTTAACAGTGTTACATCAAATAAAAAAGGAAACAAAATATTAATCAAAGGAATACAGTTTTCTTTATAATTTTAATTTAAATTTTAATCAAATACGTCTTTAATTGTATTTTTGTGACAATAAGTTTTCAGGTTTCTTTATTTTCTGTCAAATTGTCTAATGCAACAAATCTCTCACCCTAGTTCCAGTTCATATTTTTTCACCATGATCGTCCTCAAACATCGAACACGGAAAACAAAACAAATCATTCTTTTCGTTACGACTAAAAATCAAGTTATTTTTTAAATTATCTCATATATTCCTTTTTTTAGTACAGTTGTTGGATGACCTGGCTGTTTAGCTGCCAATTGTACCTTACAAATTTGAATTTTTTTTTGTTAATTAAACAACTACATGCATTTTTAAACCTTTATTTCTACTTTACTCAAAATTAATTTAAGGTAAATTTTTATTTGTAAATACTCGTATTCTTATAACGGTACTTATCAGTATTAACAAATAAGAATTAAGCGTAAATTGCGCCAGATACCTGCTTGTGCGCTGCAGTTTTTGCAGCTCGTATCGAGCATAACATTGTGTACGCCAAACTTATACCGATGGTAAACGACGTGTATCGAATCACGTAAAATACAGTAGTAGAACACTGTAATTAGTCAGCAATGTGGATGTAGCTGGGCGACTAAAGTATTCGGTGATCATTTGTCTGATTGTATTACATCTCAGTGCACTTGCGCTTATTAAGCCACAATACATATAATGTAAAATAAACAAGTAATTTTGTTATTTGCATTTTTATTTTAAATTTTTGGTGGTTCTGCAACTCTGCAGCACTTAAGGACAAACTGCCACTGATTGTTAATGACTGAAAGCCAGTAATTCCATCTTCTAATTATTAATGATTATTTATTTAAATGAAATTAGGAAAGTAACAATTGAAATTTTATTATGCAAGTAGTAAATTACTTAGATACCAATACCAATAATACTTTCTTCATATCCATAATTCACATTAATTTTTTTCCCATACTTTAAATAACATTGTAGATTAGTGTATTTTTTAATTACAATAAATAAGAAAACTTACTCAGATATTATGGGCGGAAAATTTAAGGATCGACCCGAATAGAACAAACTAGCTTCCTCGCAAAGTTTACTCAGTCAGTTCAATTTACTATATTTCTGAACTGAACTAGTAATATAATATTTACTTTGAATAATATAACTTATAACTAGTATCCACTTTGAAATGTAGATTTCGATAGAGAATAAATTTGTAGAGTAAAGCTATTCGTATCTTATAATTTTATTTGTGCGAGAGGCGTGAAAAGAGCAGCATTAAATTAATTCTGATGTAGTTTTATCGCTTTAAGTATCATAACATAGCGACTCTCGACGTTATTCTGCTGAGATGCTTCTTCACTGACAAAAAGAGTAATTAAGACGAGCTCTTATGCATATTTATATCTCGCAGAAAAGGATCTCAACTTGACAACAATCGTTCACATGCGACAGGAAAACAAACATCAATATTTACTTTGCTGTTGAATAAAACTTATTATTGATAACGGGTTTACTATTTATTTAATCAATTTATTCAAAGATAACTGAGAATACAATTCTTATGAAAATCTGCTTGAAAATGTTGTATTAATAAAAGGAAATAATTTATTGCTGCTATAATTCTACTACTAGGAATAGAAATAAAATGCAAGGAGATATATTGGATATTTTTTTTTATTTACCTTCTCCTTGGTAACGCATTGTTTTCAATATTTTTGATATGTCAAATAAATAAAATTATTTTCAATTCAGTTTAATACTGCACAATTGATTCAAATGGTATGAAATCGTAGAATTATCTTCACAAATACCATTCGATGTTTGATTTTCAGCGCGGATTTTTATTTATTTATTCATGTCAAAGATTTATACGATATATTGTCAAGCAACCAAGTGTTCATATTAATAAAAAAATATCCGGCCAAATGGGGGTCCTGAATCTATTTTTTTATATATTTTTTTTCTGAAAGAACACAGTGAGTGAAATTAGCAAGGTAGTGATAATACGAGTGAAAAATATTTCGTGGTAAGCGAGATATCAACTTTTTGGCATCATATGTCGTCGCCGGTGATGAACAAACTGTTAGTTGTACAAGATATTGGTTATTTTCATATTCATATAGCTAAACTATGTTTATGTACAGTACAAATATGTATTACATAACAAAAACAGGAATATATAGAAACATTTTGCCACTGCCAGGCCGCAAGCATGTCTTTCTACCAAAAGTTCTAAGAAAAACGGACGCGCGATTGTCTTTTTAAGATCAGGTAAACAATGAAACCAACAAACAGGAAAAATATCATTCGCACATAGAAGTGTTGTTAAATGGTTAATCAGAGGGTGATGATAATGAAGAAGCTGAAGATTATGAAAACGAATATGTGGGATGTAAGGAAAATTAATTTAAAAATACGATAAAGATGGATGATTGGATAAAACGTATAATTTGTGGTCTCTGTTTATACGAAAAGCGTACCACATATGACAAGTGACAATAACATGTTAACCAGTTTATCTTCTCAAAGCCTTGGTCCCTCTCTTAGATAAGGTATAACATAGATATATGGCACACTCCTATAGCTACGTACTACTGAGCAAGCAAAACATGTATGGTCGAGAATCGCCTAACGCCAGCTGAGTAGTGCACACTTACAGTTAGACGAAAGAAATATTGGTCATAGTGTTAGTCACCTATCCTCATTATTTGTTTAGTTAAGTTTTCCATATAACTACTCCACTGGTCGACTGTTCTCAAACAGGGGGCTGCAAGCGATTTTAAACCTTAGATCTTTCGACAATATATTTGGGCAATGCCATATCTCTATGTTATACTTCATCTAAGGTCCCTCTCACCTATATAGGGGAGGAGAGTTGGACTTTTTTGAACCCGAAAAATTTTTTTTATAGTTTCCAGAACATACCTAATCAATTTTCTAAAAAGTGGTCCATCTCACCCCCACTTACACTATTTTCATATTCTTCTGCAAAATGATAATATTTCGATAATGGTTTAGAACCCAGTTAAACCTCTAGGGTCTAGGGTATTACTACGTTATTTCCCATAGCAACGCTAGTAACCACGTTAATATGACATAAATACACCGATTACAGAAAAGTGTCTTCTAAACGCTGGGGAAATTACTCAGATGAACTTATTAGTAATGCGGTTACGCATCATACCTACCCCAAAAAATACTGAAAGAAAGTACATGGAGACAATTTAGTGAGTTTTTTAGTAATCATTGTATGATCTTCCTAAATATAACTCGTGAATCGCTTAAAAATCGGTAATGTCATTTATGTCAAATCCAATATTTGGAATTAAATTATTATTTGTGTCATGTTTTTTTTGAAAGCCTGATCTTTAGGTAAATAATTTTGAACATATATTTACAAGATAAATACTCAAAAAAGAAATCTTGTGAAAAGTGGAATTAGTGGTAGTTCATTAAACTGTCACATAGACAGATATTTATTTTATTTTCGAGGCTGTATGATTTTCAACGAAAGTGATATATTTTATATTTAATATATTTCGTACTGTAGACGTATTATTGCATTTTATCTGATGTAGAATTTAATTTTGTATACTTGTAGTTTCGCACTAAATCTATCAGAACTTTTTTGAAATCCCATGTTAAAGTCTTATGTTCTGCGTTTCAGTGTACATACTGTACACCATTACAATTAATGCATGAAGTCGTAAATCACTGTATATTGCATTTGTTTAAATCATAATGCTAAGAAACTGTAGGTAAGGTCAACGAACAGGTACCTATATATAAAACAGGATATTTAAAACCTTATCACATTGTTACTTTTGAAACAATAGGATGAACTAACATCATTCACACTTAATTATATTTGGATCTAAAACACACGTAGCCACATATGACCTGAATATTAATATCCTATACAGACGTTCCTAATTATATTTCTATTTATTACAGGGTTGTTAAGAAAAAGCCACTATGGTTTAAACCAACGGTTTATACCGGTTTAAACCGGAGTGGTTTTTATATAGTTTTAACCAGTGGTTTTTATTAAAAATAATAGTAAAAAATACACTTTTTGATTTGTGTTCTGCATTGTATTGGATTCATAAGTTATAAAGTTATACATGTATTTATATTATTAATAATAGGTACAATCAATGTGCAGAGACAAACTATATATTCAGAATATTGAAAACTATTTATACATTTTTGTATTAAGATATTTTTTTTTATGTTATTACAGAATGAAGTAATTGCCAATTGAGTTATCTTATTTTTATATTAGTAGTAGAGCCGGTTTTATATAAAAATTTTAATACCCACTTAAATTTAGTTCAGCATTTTTTTTTTATCAAATACACATCGTTTTAATTTATTAAATGATGATTCTATCATACATTCATTTATTATTTGGACTAGATGATGAAAATATGCTGTGCAAGTAGATTTAAGTGGGTATTAAATTTGTTTATAAAACCGGCCCTTAGTGAATTTGTCTCAAAATATTAACTAATATGTTTATTTAATTTTAAGTGATTTAAACCACTTTCAGCCGGTTTAAACCAATTTCTTCCGGTTTAAACCAATTTAAACCACTGGTCTGGCTTTTATTACAAAAAATGGCTTTTATAACAACCCTGATTTATTATTACTACTGTTGCAGACTTCGGTCTCTTTGTACTTATGAAAATATTTGCATGAAATATACTTACCGCCAACACATTTTTAGTATTTATAATCATGATATCAATTATTCAAATATATTCATGAATTTATTACTTGCAGTGGCTTAATTATTAGCGCGTTCTGACTTGAATTGAGGGAGTGCAAGGTCTGGGTTCGATTCCCAATGTCATCAATTATTAATCAGTAAAATATCGCTGTGTTCTAATGATTCGGTATTCACTACAAGCTATAGGTTACTTGCAAGGACAGTAAAATGCAAGTAAAAGTGTCCAAACAAATTTTTTAGGTACTTGAGATCCTGTCATATCTATCTAGGAATGTTGTGCCATAGATCGTGGTATGAAACAGTGAATATTTTACTTTTTCTATTCCTATTCAAATATATACCCATTATTTAAATTTTGCGATTAATTATAGTAGCCATATTTCAGGCCAGTAAAATATGATTCGTAATTCACTCTTCTCGGCCAATCACAGAACCAGAAATCAATTATTCATGTTTACTTTAAATCTGACGTGTTGTTGTTTATCCTTCCTACGGTCATCTGACAGCTGACGGTATAGTCATTATGTTGTGTATTTTTTTGTTATCATTTTCTAAAATTTTTATGCATTTTTCCGAATATACAAGGAGTAGAAAAAGAGTAGTATTGTATTCGGAATTATGGTCATTATTCACTCATATTTTCATTTTTGCGAATAATCATATCATATTACGTATTCAGTTTCATTAGCTATAATTATTTTCATATGATAATTGTAATAATGAAATATTTATAAATATTATTTTTATATTTACAAAAATAAATAAGCGATTTGAAATAATATGAACTTTTTAAAATAGATGTGACAATTTTGGATTATTTCTCTGTCTAGGAAGCTAATACCGTGATTATTTTTTAATGTGAAACATGAGATTTTTCATATCCATGGTTACGAGTTGATATTTATATAAACGTCAAAGTTTACATAACCTAATTTTCTCTTTGCGCATTTCGTCCAAATAAATCGATTTTTGAAACATGTTATGATAAAAATGTTGTGTCTAACACGAAAGGAAATTACTTTTCCATTCCCACTCTTCCTACGCTCGTGAGTCAAACTCGAGCTCAAATGGTAAAAAGATGCGCTTTCGTCCTCTAGTTTGACAAATAACTATTCCCCACAAGCGAAAAGTTTGTATTCCGAGCCACAGACAAACACAAACAAATGAACAACCAAACGACACATACGTCCACAAAATTCGAAGTAGTTGTCACCGACACCACAGACAAACGTCATTTTAAGTTTCGGGAAACTTTAGCTGGGCGCATGTAATCTACAGTTACCGCACTAGTGCCATCTAGTTTAATCATGGTAACTACTTCGAATTTTGTGGATGAAATGGGATGTTTGTGTTCATCTGTTTTTGTTTGCCTGTGATCGAGCCATTGTCGAGGTCTACGATTTCATGAGTGGCGGAAATGTAATTCCATTAAATTTGCTAAATTTGTTTGTAATATAGAAGCAACATTATAGCCCATATCTATATTTACGTTTGGATAATTATAATTATTATAAACTATTAAATGTGTTATTTTGCGCAAATTAACATACATATTTGTATTATACCACTCATTGTTTATTGTACAAACTCATGATTTACATTAACTATGTATTATGCATTTATAATAACAATTATATGTCATAAATATTTCCTATATTATTTAAACTATATTTTTAATCTGATAAAATTTTCCTTTACCGGAGTAAAAAGTTTTTAAAACATTGCACCTACTTTTTTCCTTCAGAAAGAATGCAATTTAATTCACTGTCATTTCCTTTATGAAATAGGAATATTCTGAAATGAGAATATTAAGGTGAAGGTCTGTTTTAAGCCTTTAGTTTTTTCAAAAATAATGAAAATGCTAATCAGCTTGTAAACCTCAAAAGTTTGCAACAAAGACATTTTGCAAGCATCTTTCGCAACAAATTCCTTTGAGTTGGTCTTTTGATTACTGAACTTATAAATTCCCAAAAGGAAAAATAAGAATTAGAACATTTATGACAGGAATTCATGTCAACATATCAACTTAATAATTTATGTAATAAAAATATCGATTATCCATCAATACATATTAAACAGAGGTAATTTATTATTCTTCATTTCTATAAGTGAAAAGGTCAAAGATTTTTAATAAAGTCTATTTCAATCAGGAAGAGCAATTCCAGCATAGAGATGTTTTGTTTTATTTTAAATTGATTTTTTTTATCGCTCGGTTATCTATTTGCAAGAGATTTATTTTAAAATTTGAATGTTAATAGGTATATAATGAAGTTTTCTGAATACAATTTGAAAGTAATTTACAATGTAATTTTTATTTTAGTTTTAATTAGAGTATAATGATACAAAAATTGTTATAAAATACATATTCAATATTTGTAAATAATTAATTCAAATTTTAAAAAGTACGTGTCCGTACTCCTGTTTCTTTGTCACCTAATTATTATGTTGACTTGTTGACTATTTCACTCACAAATTTATAAACCAATCCAAATTCAAGATTTTAGGTAGATACCAAGATTTATGTCGACAAAACACTGTTACAAAGAAAATTTCGCATCCTTTAAGCTAATAAGATGCTATATTTTACAAGTGAGTTTTGTTAACCGAAAATTTAATTCATTTAACAATGAAGAATTAAATTTTTGAGATTTGAACTCAAGGGCCTTCCAATGGCGCTGAGTTTTTATATTGTTTCTCGACTAGTGATACAAGTAACTATTTAACTAACAATTACCTTCAAACTTATCATTGGATTTGTATGTAGATTCGAAATATGTAAAAATGTATAGGTGTTCCAATTAATATAAGAAAATTGTGTCCCATATCTTGAGAACTATTGGTTGAAATAAAATTTGAATCGCTCATTTTAATAGTCTTGTAATGTAATATAGAAGTTGCTTGCTAATTTAACTAACTTCGTATCTCTTACAGTTCTCAAGATAGCCTGTTTAAAATGAATAGTCTGATGTATAATATAAGAGAACACAAGATTCAACCTTTAAATAATTCTTGATTTGAAACTAAATACGCTATTCTAGAAGAAAATATTTGAAAACAGAAAATAACGTCGTCTTGTAAATCTATCGGGTACTCAAAGTGGTAGAATCTCAGGAATATGTTTGAAGGGAACATGCAATGACAGTGGTGTGGATCGGTGTGCGAAGTAATCCTGTAGACTCGTAAATACAAGCTGTCGTATTAAGGTTGGTCAGTTTTGTTTACAAGTTGTCAAGTACGCACATAGAACATGTACGATATCCAAGTTTTGAAAGTGATATTTTATAGTTGATACATTTGTGGATAAGTTTTTATGTATTCTGTATACAATAACTTCTAAAAGTCCGAGAAGTAATAAAACTTGAATTACTTTTCTATGTAAATCAGTGAAATGGTAGTTAAGTTCAAGGTCAAATATTTAACTTTTAATTTTTATTACGATAAAATTCCTCGGGAGCATAAGTGAATATAAAATATTACTTGTAGTAAAAAATTTATTTAGAAGAAATGTTTACAAAAAAATGGCTGATTGTTTTATGTACAAAATTAATTTATAAAATCAGTAAATCTGAAACATGTACACAAAAATAGGACTTTCGATATTTTAATTACAGTTAAAACTTTTTCTGATGATAAGAGATGAAAAAAATAATGTAAAGAAATCGACGTATTCGCTAAAATGCTTGGTATCTCATTACAACCACTTTTCTATAAATATAGTATTTTTAGACCTCCACATATATTATAACCACATATATAATGATTAATACATTTTTGATTAAACTTTATCAACTATATATTTAAAAAATAAAATTATTCAAATTATCTTATGGGTTAAATGCATTTCCAATATTATGTTTCCATGAAATTGTAAATCCAGTTAAATATTAAGGTGTATCTACATGAACTTCAAAATATGCTGAAAATGGACCTATTTAAGGTACGAAACGTCGATCCTATTATTTAAAAAGTACAAATATATCGAAATATGAGTGTTTTCATAAGTATTATACGAGATGTGTAAATTAAGTAATAAGACTGGCAACATATGCCTTCAGTACGAGTTTGAACTTTGTCATTTTTTTGTCCGTAGCGATTTTTTTTCGTACAACAGTTTTTTCTAGTGCGTACTAAAAATAAGTAACGTCAATTTCAAAAAACTATGTGCTATAAGGTTTTGCTTCAGACTTGGGTACAATGCAATGCAAACTTGTACAAAATCAGACCTACGGCGACAGTGTTATTTGAAGGGCCAGGTTTTTCGGTGGTTTTAGGCATTTTCAGAAGGAAAAGAGTCGATTGAAGATTAAACACGCAGTGGAAAGCCTACATCTTCAAAAACTTATGAAAATGTCCACAGAATCTGGGGTCTTGTGCATTGAGATCGTCGATTTACACTACTGAATGATTTAGGAAGAGTTAAATTTAATTCAGATCTCCGTTCATCAGATTTTGATTAATTCATTGGGATGAGAAAAATCTGCAAAAATGGTTAAAAAATAAAATGAGGTTTTGGCCATTAAAAACATTCCTGTGGCTCCTCAGCTTCCTCATTCGCTTAACTTGAGTTCTTTTGATTTTTTCCTCTCTCGAGATTGAAAAGTCACCTCAAGGTAACTCATTTTGAGACACTTCAAAACATTTGAAGGGCTGTAACCGACCAGCTGAATTCCAGCACTGCCATGAGACAGGAAGAACTGTATGGCTTCCGAAGGAAATTATTTTGAGACAGACAATATTGAATTGTAATTCTATTCGAACAGTTAAAAAACAGTCTTATTTCTTAATTTACATACCTCGTAGCAAGAGCAATGAATTTATTGGAAAAATTTACGAATAGTTGTGTAGTAACAGAAAAACGAGTGTCAAAAATGACATATAGATCACGACAGTGAGGCTGGAGTGATTTAAGAATCATTTTTGACCCAAGTTGTCGTAACTTCGCAGGTATTATGAGTAAACTCTCCCAATTAAATTCATAGCTCGAATTATATTCGCTTGATTATTTCACGAATGACAACAGTTCAAACATAAAATTTACATATCAACAAAATAGTGATTGCTACTGTTGGTTTATAAAATTTTATATTTATTATATTTAACAATAGTTAAAAGGAATTTATTGCAAAGTTCTTTATTCGTGACATTAGTTAAAATCTTAAAAGGTCGAAATTTTGTCATCAATGCGTCTAAAAAATTTCGTTTTAAAATACTGTTTACTTCATTATACCCAAAATATTATTTTGTAGATTTTGATGTGTTAAGCAAGGTAAAACACATTTGAAGTCACATCTAGGCGTCGTTTACAACTGTTTGACCTTAGAAAATTAAATAAACAAACAAATGCAAACATTAGCAGTCGCTTGTGGAAAACAACACAATCTAAGCTGTGGAACTTTTCTAGCTGGGTTATAAATAAGTTGTTTTTTCTTCTTTGTTCCGAATCACCTATAAACATTTAGGTATTCTCAAGAGATTTAATTGCGTTAACTAAAACATTTTAATAACGACTATTTGGATAAAGGAATAGTTTATTGATCGTACTTAATTTTACGTAAGCAGCGAACGAAAGACTGTACTGCGCTTTATCAAAACGTTGCAAAGGTGAAATACTAACTTCTAAACTTATTTAACAAGCGTTGTTAAAATGAAACACGTGTTTGAATTCTCACAATAAAACAACCTGACGGTCATATTACTAACTATTACGTGTGATCTAATGCTGTGGTTTATTTTGTTAGCGCACTCAAATTGTTTTTTTTAAGTTGGTTTTTTTAAAACCAGGGTGAGTTTTTTTGGATCGCGGAAAATTGCAACAACCTTGAACTAGTTTGTTGCATTAGATGCACGAGAATGATTGACAGGTCCATTTCTATTTGAGACGAACTATATTGTGTGTGATCAGTGATCTAATGCTTTAGTTTATTTGGTTATCTAACAGAATGTAAGATCTAAGGTTCAAATACCATTTTATCCAAATAAAAATACCGCTGACTCCCGTAATTTGGAGCTCATTATAAGCTGTTTGCTGACAACTTACACCACTAAAATGTTAGTAAAGCTTTTTATGAAATTGGTACTCAAGGTACTTGAACGAATTCCAATTCCATTTAGGAATATTGTGCCATAGATGATGATTTTGGTGTAATATACCAAAAAATATATTTATGTCACATAACGTTCCCAAAAATTACAAACTGACAAGTGAAAACTGTCACTTTCAGTTAATGTTATTTTACCAAAAGTTGATCAACTCATGGCATTGATGTCAAAAGCTTAAATATTAAATTTCATTAAAATTCGTTCAGCCAAATTTGCTCTACACCTTCACACCTTCATTCGGATGGAAAGTAGATGTATATTAATTCCTCTTGTTTGGTGATCGGTAAAAATACAATATTCAAAAAAATTCTATTAATTCATTTTTTGCCTGCACCCCATTTTGTCAAAAAAGCAACATCAAAAGAATTTTATGTGATATATAATTTTTATTAATATTTGCTAAAAGTGAAAGAGAAATCCAATTTTTACATATTTTGTTTAAAGCTTAAACCTTTTTTCATCTCGTAGAGAATATTAAAAATATTTCGTTTGTAACATATCTTTCCCCGAAAAATGTGTTATTGTAAAGAAAACGGTTTGTCTTTAAAGTTTATTAGTAAAAATAATACAAAAATGTGAAAACAAAAAATGAAATTTGTTAATCAATATGATGTTCAAATGGGCATAATTGGCTCATTATATCAGTAAATATGCAAATAAAATAGTACAAATATAGGGAAGTCGTGATTTGAGATTAATTCGATATCATTCTATTTGTTCTACTAAACAAAATCAAAACACAAATAATACTTAAAAGTTTAAGGTTCGCACGATACTAACTGTCTCCAGATTTCATCGGCCATCAACGGGATCTTAGAAACTATAACAGCTACGACTTCGGTTAAATAGGAGTTAATTGTGCACATTTGACGGGCGATTTTAACGGTGGCCCTTTTTTAATTTTATTAAAATGTTTATCACTATTCCTTATTGAACTACACAAAATTATTTTAATCGCTCAAAAACTTGCAAAGAAAGATATATTGTCTTCATTTGTATCGTATATATTTTATTATGAAATTTAATTTGATAATCGTCAATGTTAATTTATTTACAAGATTTAAAATGTTTCCTACAAAAATTAAAAGCCAACTAAATTATTATTTTTATTAAGATTTTTCCAAAAGTAAAATGCCCTTTTGAAGAGTCCAATTGTAACCAAAAATGAAGGTGTACAAGCAGATGTTAGAACAATTCTATACATAAAATTTCAACACGAGCAAAGTGCCCTTTTGGCACTGCCGATTGCTATAAAAAAGGGAGGTGCACACCTAGATGTTATAGCAGTTCCATATACAAAATTTCAAAATTTTACGGCTAATCATTTTTAAATTATTCGAGGTACATACTTACGTACAGATGTCACGTCTAAACTGGTCAAATTAGATTCGGGGATAGCCAAAACGAATATTTCCGTTGAAATCTGAAAACCGATTTTTTCCGCGATTACAATACTTCCTTTACTTCGTACAAGGAAGTAAAAATATCATAAATACTTACGGTCAGAAACTAATACTTATTATATAAAATTTAAAAACTGTGGATTGATCCATATGTACAAATATAGAGTCGTTTGATAATGGAACACGGTGACACGGAATTGGGATTGAAATTCAGTTGGAAACTTGAGAGAGTGATATCAACTAGCAACTGTTGCACGGGTAGATATGTAGATCAATGTCAAGCCGAACTGCCACGAGTATTCATGAATCAAAATAAATGGCAGAGGCGGCTCAATGGCTAGCATGCTTGCTTGCTATCAACTCTTCCGTGCGCAGATAACATCTCACACTCTTTCAACTTGAAACTAAATAACAAATCTCTTTTGGCTTGTTGCTCATTCTACTTTCCGTACATGTATGTTTTAGAGTTTGTGTTATGTTTAATTATTTGCATAATTTTTATAATTTGAGGTCGCTGGTCTAGTTGGTTGAATGTTCTGTCATTATAAGAACCCAAATTTGAATTCCAGGGAATCAAATTCTTTCTATTTATTTTCTACATAAAAATGCAATGACGAATAGGTGATGTCTGGTATAGTTTGAGTAGAAGTATATTGAGTTAATGTTTGATGGGTTTAATGACATGAAAATAAATATAGCAATATCCTAAATGTATTAGGTGTGTACATTAAGTAATAAGACTGATTTTTTTAAATTGTTCGAATAGAATTAAAAATAAGAATGCACTCTCTCAAAATAACTTCTTTGGGAAGCCACACGGTGTTGGAGACGGTTCTTCCTATTTTTATGGCAGTGCTGGAACTCGAATACTGGAGTAACACTGTTTAAATGTTTTGAAGTGCCCCAAAATGAGTTAATTTGAGGTGATTTTTCAATCTCGGGAACTGGTAAAAGTCACAAGACCCCAATTCCTCCGTATAAGGAGGCTGAAGAGCCACAGGAATGTTTTTACTGGCCAAAATCGCATTTTTTTAAACTATTTTTGCGCAGATTTTTCTCATCCCTAATAAATTAAGCAAATGCTGATGAACGGTGGTATGAATCAAATTTAACTCTTCCCAATCATACAGTACAGTCAACCGACGATCTAAATGCACAAGATCAGAGATTCTGTCAACATTTTCATGAGTTCTTGAAGATGAAGTCCTTGCGCTGCGTGTTTCATCTTCATTCGAATTTTTTCCTTCTGAAAATGCCTAAAACCATCGAAAAACCTGCCCCTTGAAATAACATTTTCTCCACAGGTCTACTTCACTTTTGTAAAAGTTTCCATTGCACTTTGCTCAAGTCTGAAGCAAAACCTGATAGCACACCGTTGTTTGAAATTGGCGTTATTAATTTTAGATCGCACAAGAAAAACCTATTTTACGAAAAAAATCGCTGCGGAGAATCAAATGACTCTACCGAATACAAACTCGTACTGAAGGCATATAACATGTGCGTATTGATTTAAATCATTTGTTCTACAATTGTTATATAAAATTCAACATTTACGAAAATTTCTGGAAAAAGCATGTGGGTAATGTTTCTATGTGGCAATACTTTTAGGATTTTACTGGTATATTATTTTAAATTTATGATGCAAAATATTTTTTCACTAATGTATGATTCTTTTTAAATTTGTTTTGAAATGTGTAAAATCTGGTTATAATGACATCGAAGAGATCCCAAAAATTTCGTCGCTATAACCGGAAGTCACTACAAGAGATAAAAATAAAATAACGTTAGGGTTTATGAGCTTTCAAACAAGGAGTCACAATTTCGACCTTATAACAATTTTGTCGCTAAAACAGTATTGTTATAAACGAATTATACTGCAGTTTCTATCGTTTCTTTAAATTTGCATTTGTACTTTTTTTTTCATAATTAATCTCGTAATTAATGCTATTTTGAGAAAGATGTAAAAATAAAAAAATCTGATTTTTATAAAATCCTGATATCTCCCAATATCATATAAATTTACCTGGATTTTATATGTAACTAAACATTTTGTACTTTTTAATCATTTCAAAATAGTTTACAATAAAATTATGAAAATTATTCTAAACGTACATAAAATGACATCCTGAATCGAAGGGTGACTTAAAAATGCTACATTCCATTTAAAATATGCCCGGTTATACCCAAAATTAGATTTTCTCAAAAATCATACTATTGAAAATTATGCTTGATATATACCTACATATTTTTAAAATATATACCCAATTTTCATTTTGCATGTCTTCCAATATCACATAATTTTAACTCCTCGGTTACATACTCCTAACTCAACTCTTACTTCAGGAATAGTATCAGAACACACAAAGATACATGAAGAAGCTATGCAAGTGGTTTGGTATGATGTTGGTAGTGTTGTAGTATAGTAGAATTTGGAATAGTAAATGGCCGTTGTGTTTGTGCGGGCCCGGCCGGCGGTATTGATTTCTCAGCGGCCCGTCTCGGCCTCGTCCTCGCTCCAACCACCATCATCTCAGTCATACTAAATACACATCACAATCAAAATACTACCTCCAAAACTACTAACTTCTATGGATTCAAACAGGAAAGTTATATGTCCAACTATGCCAAAATCTGATTTTGCTCGTATCTAGTGAGCTATGCATTTTTTTGGGAAAACAAATATGTCATTAAAATTGTCAACTAATGCAGCAACTTTGTTCCAATTTAACCGACTTAAAATCTGTTACTGATTTTGAGATCCAAATGGTTGACCACTTAAAACGGACACCTGTATATAAAGTATTGTAAGTCGAATACCCGACATAGGGATTTACCATGTAAAATCATATTTAGGTAATTTCCTGCTCCTATAATTATTTTAGGTAAAACTACAACTACAAATTTGTATTGATTGAAACAACAAAGTTATAAGTCAAAGTAAATTTGCTAAAATCTGATTTTGCTCATATCTAGTGAGCTGTGCATTTTTTAGGGAAAACAAATATATTATTAAGATGACCAACGAATGCAGCAACTTTGCCTTAGTTTCAACGACTTTGTATCTATTACTATTTTGAGATCCCAATAGTTGGCCTCTTAAAACCGACACCTGTATATAAAGGATTGTGAGTCGAATATTCGAACGTAGGGATTTAACATATAAAATCATATTTGGGTAATTTCCAATTTCCTATAATTATTTTAGGTAAAACTACAACTACAAACTTGTATGGATTGAAACAAGAAAGTTATAAGTCAAAAAGTAAATTTGCCAATTTCAGTTTTTGTTCCTATCTATCTAGTAACCTATGCATTTTTTTCGGGAAAACAAATACATATTGGAATGGTCAACTAATGCGGCAACTTTGCCCCAATTTAACCGTATTCGTAATATACAGGGTTGTGACTAGAATACTCGAACTTAGGAATTTAACATGTACAATCAGATTTTCGTAATTTCCTGCTTCTCTAATTATTTTAAGAAAAATGATTCAAATAACAGTTGTAGGGCATACAATTTTGCATCTGAATCAATAAGCAAAATTTACATGTCTTGTAAAGTTCACGCAAGAGATTCGTGTAATATTTTTTTATCTACAACTATTGAAATATCTGTACATTATACGTGTGATACTACATATAATATACTACTCATATTACACAAGTGTAATATGAAATGTCATGATACACACTACACTTTTCTGTAATAAATAGGGCATATAATTTAACACATAATATTTTATTAAACTGTTAATTTATTAATAACACATTTTTTATTATAAATATCAATATATATGCTTATAAAAGTATAATAAATACAATTTAAAAAGTTATTTTGACATTTAAGGCTACTGTGGCGCCATCTGTTGAGCTATATATGAACTACTCACACCTAACTGAATATTTAACAATTTTTTATATGCCTGATAGTTGTAGATAAAGTATAGTATTTGACTCGCATAATATGGCTACATTACACGCGGATGATTAAAAATACTCGCTGCCGCTCGTATTTTTAATTACATCCTCGTGTAATATAGCCTACATATTATGCTTGTTAAATAATATACTATTATACGAAAAACATAAGATCAATAATGTTTTTATTTTTTGTACAAATATTTTTAATTATTATATACGTACACTGTTTCGTGGTTATGTGTTTCATTACTGCCAAGTGCTGTCAACCTGTCAACATGACCGCAGTAATTGCCAACATTGTATACCAAATGCACCAAATTAATTTTTGTTAAATTAATTTTCTTTTATTACCTATTATGTAAAAGGAAGTTTACGAAATTATATTTTTTAAACAGATTTTTAATAAATACTTTAAAAGTAGGAGTGTTCCTTCCAAAATTTCCCGCACGCTAATCTGGGGAAGATGTGGAAAATTTAGATTCCCAACGTTGCTTATGTGACGAAAATCAACAGATTTCATTGTAAGAGTATAAAAAATTATTTTTAGACGACCACATATGAAAGTAGCCATATTTACAATGTAATTAACACCAGAAAATGTAATATAGCACACGGCGTGTGTTATAATAACACACTAGTGTGTTATATAACCGGATATGACGATTAGTGGTCAATTGATGGAACTTTCATAATGAAATGTAACAAATTTAATGAAAATTTGCTTAAAACTACGATTTTAAAATTGGTAGTGAATTCATAACAAAAATAAAGAGTCAAAATGTACTGATAGTTTTATTAATTGTTCAAATAATACGTACTAGACTTCCAAATCAGGTTCCGGTTAACTTGATACTTAACCTCAAACCCAAACGTCAATGCTTTCGTGAGTTGTGTTTGACATTGACACTTTTGTATAAACCATGTTTTTATTGTAATATTTTGTGGTCGTCTGAATAATAATGTACATAACTCGCTTGAAAGTGCATAGCAACGCTCGTGTATTAAATCACTCGGCGCTACACGCCTCGTTCTTCAATCTCTACACACGCTTGCTATTTACCACTTTCCACGCTTGTTATGTAAATAACTATTTTGCTCATTGATTCAGATGCAAAATTTTATGCTTTACAACTGTTATTCGAAGCTTTTTTACCTAAAATAATTAGGGAAGCAGGAAATTATGAAAATATGATTTTACGTGTTAAATCCCTATGTTCGGGTGTTCGAGTCACCACCCTGTATATATAAATATAGTATATAATTTACTTACTAGGAAGAGGAGATTTTCAACGCTGACAGGCTAGGTTAAAGCGAAACTCACCGAATTTACTCCAATTGATTTTATACTCCATGGCAGAAGTTTATTATTTCTATATGCATTTTGTGTTTGAACATGAAATTGATAATTTTCAAATATGAAACTCGCTGATAAAAATAAAATGTTACAAAACCAGAATATGTTGTTGATAAAAGTTAAAATTTAGTTTCAAATTTTAATCTGTTTCCACAAAGTTTGTCTGAAATAAGGCGGGTCTTTGTACGCTCATTTCATTACGTGTTACGAATCTGGTACATACTCCTATGTACAGCGTTGTATTAGACATCTTTAATCTTTAATGTAGTACTTTTTTATTATATGTATGCACTTTTTTAATGCTAATATCATTTTTTATTCATAAAACATTAATGAATATAATAGAAATTAAGTAAATAATTTATATTTATGATGAGGAAGGCTTATTATCATTTGACACTTCTTATTTTTTGTGAAGAAATCGTGTACCGCCGTTTGTTTTTGCCGTTTCTTATTTGATATAAGCCTATCCATGGTCCATAAACACCACGCGAATTTGAAACGATTCTTACGAATTCAGAAAAACCAAAATTCCTTTTTATGTTAGGAAATCCTATGTAAAATGAATCAATGAAAAATTAGAATTCGAAAGACCCGCATAATATCGAAACAGAATTTAGTGTGTTTTTTGACATACCTTCAATAAATTTTATTTAACACCATTCAAGTTTTTACCGATTTCAGAATATTAATCCTTTGTTACCGATAAAAGTAAGCAGGGTAACTAAGTCATAATTGTATTCCATGTAATTTTGACAAGTCAATATGGTAATAATATTACCGTACAGATTTGTCAAAATAACGTGGGATAATTGAGAGCTGTCATATCAACCCCATACACACTTGATCGCGAAAACGTAACTGACAAGAGAATTTTTTAAATTATATTTATTAATAACGTGAAACTGGTAACCAGAAAGGTTAGAACAATAACCAACGGAATCGATGAACCTCAGTTCGATTCCGTTTGTGCGAATTTCTTTTTTATAATGTTTTTAATGTTAATATAAAATTATGAATATGTTTTGTAAATGTTTTTTAATGATTTTCTAATTAAAATCAAAGTATAAAGAAAAAGGCGAACAATTTTATTAACAACTAATTTCTTAACAGACTTCATCAAGAAATATTATTAACAAATGTATTTATTAAATGCACAATTACGAAAAAATTATTTAAAAAACTCTAGTGCAGGACACAGAATAGTTATATTCAGTTCTATAACCTTGAAGTATTGTGTTGTAGACCTTTAAATTTGTACCCTTCCCCTATCTCTTTCTAAGATGTGAGGAAACTCTGATTTTAAACAATAAGCCCTTTAAATTTGTGCACATTCCCCATCTCTCTCTAATTCTCGTTTCTCTGTCTTACTGTCGCTTCTGTATAAACCTATTCTGTGTGCAGGATCTATTTAATTATAACATCCCCTTGTGGCTTTAGTTTAAATTTTCTAGAAAAATTAATTTCACAGATGTGCACAGTACTGCACTTTCATGTTTTTTGAAACTAAAAAAACAGTGTATACTGGTGCTACCTACACAGTTCTGCACTGAACTACCACAAATTTTAAACGAACATCGCTTCTATCTTGTAATTTCACGGGAAACACTACAATATGCAAATGACAAGTGCATTACATTAAAATTTCACAGAAATGATCACTCCGATCCTTGTTGAGACTATCGTAAGTTATAGTGGCAATGTGTTATTAACAACCATATCTGATGAAATTCCGGGCAAATCCACGTCTGCTAAGCGCTAAGCCTTCAGTCCGGACTCCGGGTCCCGGAGTTTAGAGTCCGGATCCCGGAGAGTCCGGGCTACGCGAGTGGAATATGTGAGAATGACGTGGAATAACCGGAGATATCTCACCACCCACCACTACCTCGACTGTCTCGACACTACTTTATGAATCCAGGCCCGGATTCCCGGAATTGTGGTCGGCGCTACTCGGCGGAATTACACCAAGATGTACGGTGCATACTTCCCTGCTGTAGCAGAGCAAATAAACCCAACTACGTGTTTCAAATTTGATGTTGTACTTTGAATTATTACTAGCTTCTACGTATTCCGACAATTTTACTACATTTTTGTGCTTTTCAAAGATTTTGTGACAGTTGAAGTAAAACCGAATATACTTGTAGATAATTTATCATGCAAAATTGGCTGAATTCTTTGAAGTCTTGCATGAATTTTTAAAGACAGTTTATGTTTTATACTAATTCCAGTTTAGTTAGTGATTCCTTGATTTCACTAGTGAAATAATGAGATTATTATTTCATTTGAAATTAGAAAGTAGGCATATAGACAAACATTAACAGCTAGAAAAATAGAATATTTAGTTATTATTTTCTTTAAAAATATTAATAATACAGTTATTACATTTATTAGATTCTTTATTTATATCATTTATCTCTTTTTAACCAATAATTTTGTTATAGTTTTGTAGCTTTTGGTATTGTCTTTTTTGTTTACTTTGCAAACGTCATTAAAATGTCAAAAATTCATCATTTCAAATATATTTTTGTACTTAACGGAAGTAGAAAAAATATTGAATGAAACACCTAAGGGATTTGGGTGGTTATTTAACTTCTTGTGTTACAAAACTCGTCTGCGTCTCGTTTTGTAATTTTTGCATGTGTTTATTTACTTATTACATAAATAGCAATTATTGACTTATTAACGTTGTTTAAACTTCATGAAAATAGCGGTGAAAAAGTCTACAGGAAAATAACGGTTAAATTGTTAATAAATAATTATGCTAGATATATTTTTTTAAGCTTTTGGACTTTATATATTTTATCTGAATGTTTTCTGGCTTCATTTTCAATCGTAGAAAATGTATAGTTGTATAGAACAAATCTTGTTATGTAATGTTAATTTTTCTACTTCTGCTTTCAATATATGACTTATCGCATCGGTTTCCAATAACATTTTATTCACAACTTTACGAGTTGTGATATTGAGCCTTTTTACACTCGTCTTGAAGCACCTGAAGCCAAGCACTAGTAACCATGACTTTATAAAACTCTTTAAATATTTGTTTATTATACTTGTTACACAATATTCTATTATTTGAAGGTTAATAGCAATATTATCTATTTTAGAATTTAAACCTCAGCAGAGACCTTTGGAAAAATGAGTTAAATTACAATTTTCGACCTGTCGTAAAGTGCCGCTGCTACCTCAAAAGTAAAAGATGAAAAGTGAAGATATTTAAAAAAATGAATTCTTTAAAACTTTGTACGAATTTAAAATATGCCATTTTATCCTTCGCTCTTGACTGCTGTGCATTAGACTGTCTAAAAACTTTAGTATTCTCTTTGGTAAAATCTTGGCTTTAACGACTTACTATTGCAGCACATTTTGTATCCGTGAGTGAAATTTGTATCCTCTGAAATGAGTCTTTTGTGGAGAAAATGAAAATTGCTGGTTGCTGGTGCATTCTGTTAATAGTTACACCGCAGTTTGGATAATGGATCACATTTTGCCTTTCCTTATTGCGGTTAGATTATGGTTTTACTCGTTTTCAAACATAATTACAAGGAAATATAATTATAAATCGAATTTCTTTAAATATTATTTCTATTTTTATCATACGTATTTCATCATCTCTGACACAATATTCTTAGATGGAACAGAGTTTTAAGCAGGGCATGTAACCGGATAAAAAAAACCGGTAACCGATATTTTTAACGTTAGCCATAATTCTAACCGATATTTTTAAGGCAGAAAATACCGGTAACCGTTAACCAAAAAATAATAAACAGATTTTAGCGAACATTAACCTTTATTTTAATAATATCATTTAGTGCGATATTTTTAAAATATTTTAGTTATATATGTTATATTTGTATTTGTATGTTACTATATGAATCATGACAGGGTCTATAATTTACATTTTATTGGAGAGTCATAAAAATAAGTAGTCTCTTTGTCAGCTTTAGGTACCAAGTTATTCTAGTTTACAATTGCAAAATGATTTGCGTTTCTATGAAGATATAATGGGATTTTTTGTGATTATTCTTGTTTGATCTTGTATGTAACACGAAACATGATATCTTTATATTGGTCCATATTATTTTTTATTAACCGATATATTAACCATTTTAAACCGGTTTCCAATTTTTAGAAACCGGTTTTCGAACTAAAACCGTTATTTTATAACGTTCTCAATATGGGTTAACCGTTAACCAGTATATTTTTCGGTTACATGCCCTGGTTTTAAGTATTTACGAAATTAATTTCATTGCAAGTTTTACTTGAATTTTAATGGTGTAAGTTGTCGGCATGCAACGTCTATAAGGTCAGCACATCTTGAGACTTTATTGATGAATGGTGACAGTACATTTACCAACTTTGATTGAGTAGACTTGACTTCTAAAATGTAGTAATGGCAAATATTATCATATTTATAAAGTATAAAAATCTTAATTGATTTGTTATTTTTATTTGGAATAGAAAGATGCATTGTATAGTAACTCATTTAATAGGGTCCTAAACCATTATTTAAATATTACCAATTTGTAGAAGAATATGAAAATAGGCAGCAATTAATGAGTATTAGTGAAAATATTTCATTTTAATATAATTTCGTTCGCGAACTAGAAGAGACTAAATTTTGTTACGATGTCCTGTAATCTCATCTGATTTAAAAAAGAAAATCGCGTGATCGCATTTCTTAGAACTTGTGGAAAGGAGACATGCATGCGGCCTGGCAGTTTCAAAATGTTACTGTTTGTTATATTTTATTAAACAAATTAAAGTAGGTTATTTGTACTAATATTAAAGGCCGTTTTAGACTAGCCTATATATGGGACAATAAGTAGCACAAGAAATGGTATAAAAATTATTAGATTTTGACAAAGTTTTGTATTATACTAATGCAATTTCTTGTATAATATATTGGCTCTTATTCTGCGCACTTTCCTTGAATATGTCAATGTGATAAGAAAAATTAACCATAAATTCATTTAAATTTAAAATTTGCAATACTTACAACTTCACCAGCAGTAACAATAAAAACAAATAAACGTAGGAAATGGGTGAGATCACAAATTTCTTAATGTGCATGCTAACAGCTAAATTGGCTGACAGATTATATGAATATTTTACTTATTAAAAAAAATCATAAAATATAGATTTTTCAGTTTTTGTTTCATATTGAAAAAGGGCCCCCACCAAACTTTTGCCCAGAGGCCCCCACAAACATAAATTCGGCCCTGCCTATATTAATTAAGAAAAACTGAGGCTTATATTCATTTTGCTCCAAAAGATGCACTATATGACTTATTTTCAGGGGATGTTTCTTATTTATTCATGAACAACAATATACATTTATTCAAATAGTCATGACTTCTTTTTTCGGAATAACATCATAACTCCTTTGATTCAGATCTTTTTTTGCGACTCAAGTTTTTGTGTCATCTTATCTTGGCTAGGGTAGTGTTTATTTTACAGGCCGCCTGAGAACTAAGCTTTATTTTCAAAGATATACGGTATCATTCATGCATTAGTACCAATTGCTTAGTATGCCAATTTACATTTAATTGACATCGGCAATGTTATATTTATTCCATAGAGGATGTTTATTAAACGTCATCTCTTGGGCATTAATTAGTGTGGATAGTTCAATATAGAAGTAATTTTTGTTGGGGAAACAGATGGCAAAAAATTTGACTCGGCAATATTCGGTATCTGGTTGTACGGAACTAGAGCTGGATAAAGTACTGTACAGAAGTACTCGAGTAACCTAGAGTAGAATAAAGTAGAAATTTATTTGTCTTAACATTTTTAATCTTTTACAAAGTATTGACAACAATGATATTCATCATATTTAATTATAATGAAATATAAAAGATTCTAAGTTAATTAAACAGAAGAATTTTAATTATTACAGAAGAATCAGTAGATACCCTTTAACACTTAATAATAAATGTCCCAAAGAAGAAATACGTATCTAGTACAAATTTGAGCCCCATATAAAAATTGAAAGTTGTATGAATTGAAACAAGAAAGATAAGTCAAAATATAAATTGGCCAAAATCTGTGTTTTGCTCATATTTAGTGACCTGTACATTTTTTTTTTTTTTGGGAAAACAAATACACGATTAAAATGGCCAACTAATGCGGCAATTTTGTCCCAATTTAACCGACTTCGTATCTCTTACGGTACTCGAGATCCCAATGGTTAGCCTCTTAAAACAGACACTCTTTACAGGGTGGTGACTCGAACACCCGAATATAGGGATTTCACATGTAAAATCATATTTTCCTAGTTTCCTATCTTCAAATAACAGTTGAAGAGCAAAAAATGCTGCATCTGAATCAGTAAGGAAAAATTAATATTTCGTGTCTTGCACTTCAGAAATTAGGTAAATCATCCTAAAAATATCAGTAGCCATGGAATTGAGAGAAAAATAACAAATGTTTAACAGTTGATGATTTTTTTACCTAAATTAATTAGGAAAGCGGAAATTAGGAAAATATGATTTTACATATTAAATCCCTATGTTCCAATATTCGAGTCCCCCCCCTGTATATTATAAGTGCTTAAGTATTTATACATCAGGGTATGGAAAATACATTGTTTCCATACATTGCAACAAAATAAACATTTCCATTATTTCGATTGTCAGCTATCCGGGTGAACGGAGCCCAAAGTGAACTCGGCTGAGTGAGATATTCGGTAGAAAGAACACAGCTAAACAGCGATTGACTGTGAACTCATGTCAGAAAAATGTTTGTTGTATTAATTGTGCGTATAAATCTGCGGCAGATAAGTGCCCGCATCCACCCACGCAGCGAGCCGCCGGAGCGTGGGTGCGCGGCTACACTAGCGCTGACCTTTGCCCTTTCACATTCAAATGACAAGTTGTTTACGTTGCACTGAAGATGTGCCACTTTCAAAATGGACGGGAATTAAACGCTTGTAGGATTTTCTAATTACACCAGCTCTGCAAAGAGGGCTTTGTAATCGCCTTAAACGTTGTTTTGTTTCATTTTCAAGTTTTCCGTTTAGGGCAATCGTTCATGTACATTATGTAGTATTGTCTAGTTTTCGTTGCGATGAGGAGCTTAAGTGTTTAGGTTTAGTGATAAATTTTATGTAGATTTTAATAGTGTAGACTATTGTTTCTATAAGGGTAGCAAACATCGAGTTGTTATGCAGTTACTAATCAGTAAGTTTAGGTCACGTGGCTAACTATTATTTATTAGATATAGAATCACGCGGCTGTCAGTGACTTTAATAAGATGATACACAGAATATATTAAAATCCAAAGGATATCCGTAAGAAAGATAAATTTAAAAAATAAGAGACCTAATATCATTGGGCTAAGAATATTCAACTATTTACCTGTAAATATATCCGAAATCCAAGATTACGATGAATTTAAGAATAATGTGATAAAATTACTCGATAGAAGCTTCTACTCCTTACAGAAATATTTTGATATAAATTTTGAATAATTCACCCTATAGGCACAGAATAGTTACACACAGAAGCAACACTCCGTGTTCCGCTAGTCAGTTCTATGACCTTGAAGCATTGTGTAGACCTTTAAATTTATGCTCTTTCCTTACCTCTTTCTCAGATGTGAGTAAACTTTCCGATTTTAAACAAAGGGCCCTTTAAATTTATGTACCTTCCCCATCTCTCTCTAATTTTCGCTTCTCGGTCTTACTGTCTATAGGTGCATTCAGATAAGCATTCAGTTTAGAGGTAACTTCACAGCATATCGTTCACATAACAGATATGGCTGCTCTGGATGTGTTTAGTGTTTACTCTAATTCCAGGTCTATTGAAACCAGGGCCCATTCTGGAGCAGATTTGACTATTTTAGATTGTGTTCTGGTCTCAGTAGATTTAGAATTAAAGCATTTTAAAGAGTTTGCTCTAATTCTTGGCATACTGAAAACAGAGCACATTCTGGAGTAGGTTTTGCTGCTTAGGATTGTGCTCTAGTTTCAATGGGTCAAGAATTAGCGCATTGTAAAGTGTTTGCTCTAATTCTAGATTTGTTGAAACCATAGCACCTTCTGGAGCAATGAAGATGTGAATTGTGTTCTAGTTTCAGTGCACCAAAAATCAGAGCATATATTCAGAATGCTCAGATTCTTGACCTGCTTAAAACAGAGCGCATTCTGGAGAACTGATTTTCTGGATTTTGGTATGGTTTCAGGAACCTAAAAATTTGACGAAATGCTTCAGAATGTTTTTGTTCTTGACCTACAGAAACCAAAGCAAAGTTTAATGCTATGAATTGTGTTAATTTACTCAGGACATCCAATCAATAAAAAAAGTTACACCAATCATGCGAGACATTTTCTTTAACGTGAGCTGGATGCTAAGAGCTCAGTGCTCTATAATTTGTTAAAGTAGACTAGACTGACATAAGTAGTTATGTAGAAAAGTAAAGAAAAAAACTTAGTTTTTAGTCTACCTTCATTCCGTTTCCTTTAACTTGTCTGTTGCATTAGATGTACAAAAAGGATTGACAGAACCATTACTATTTGAGACGAACTGTAATAAGATATTATTTTATTTATATATATGTAGCAAATAGGAAAGTATAAAACACGGTAATATAAAAATAGAATATTTACCATTTATATACAATATTTTATTATATCCGTCACCCCTCATTGAATTTATGCAGAGAATAAATCAGATTCTGCGGTATTTTTTCCTTTCTCGGAATAGAAATATATTCGTTTTATATCTGCATGCATTTTTTCTTCGCTGTATTCAGAATTTGCTATGAATAAACCATTGAGTTGTGCATTGTGTTCTATCTGTTTGCCTACTTGTTGCTCACTGCATTGTGAGTCCATATTTAAAATGTAAATCTGTAATTAAAGCTGGCTCGTCACTTGAAGAATGTATTTTGATAGGCGTTAAGAATTACTCATTATCATGCTAATTTGCCTTGAATTATTACTTGCAAGACGATATTGTAATTACACAAATCTGATATGCTCATATTACACTACCTGCTAATATACTACGTTTCACCAACCATTTTATGTGATGAATTTACTAAAATTTATTCTATTTTACTCTCATTTACCATTTAATTTTTTTTTTACATGTTACACTACCTGCTAATATACTACGTTTCACCAACCATTTTATATGTTGAATTTACTAAAATTTATTCTATTTTAGTCTCATTTACCATTTAATTTATTTTATTTTTTTTACCAGTACCTACCTACCTTTTTTATGAATTTAATTACTGTGAACTTTGAGAAAATACTAGTAATCGTGAAAGTTAGCAATTATATAATTTTACAATAAAATATAAACCATAAATAATACTGATTTATCAATAATCAGTTGCAGTAATTTCTAATTTATTTTTTCCTCTCCAACGGTTAAAAATTTGACAATTCGTTAGTTTCCTTGTTGTTAAATTATTCATAAATTCCTTTACTGTGACTTTGGAAGATTTTTTACACAACTTGAACTGTCTTCATAGTTATAGTGACCGCAAAGATGTAGTAGAACCGCGACCTTTGACTTTTGAGACGGAAAGAATAATTTCCTATAAACTCAGATAGAAAAGCAGAGACGCACTGGATGATTTTCTTTCACTTGAATTTCACCCACGTAATATTCTACTAATAACTAATGGGAAATTGTATTGAAAATTAATGATGAATAAAGTAAAATATTTTATTCACAATCAGTATCTAAAACGTCTGTTTTTAGCGATCCAAACAGTTGGGATGTGGTTCATTATATTACCTAATTACCTACTTCACTTCCCGGCTAAGTCAGGGAAATATATTCCCGACCTGTTTTGCATCTCAGTCATTTAAATTAGCGCTCGGCTGTAAATCAAACACTTTTCGGCTCGGTATGTATATATTATTAACATCTTTCATCTGCTAACAATGATATATTACTAACAGTAAGTGATAAAAACGATCATCACATGTGCAAAATTTATCCGCACGGTGCCAGGGAAACATTGGTATTGTTTCGAAATGACATTTTTTGCGAATCAAAAACTATGAAGAAACGTTATGTTTATTTGACAGTTGAAGGAAATAGTATATTACTAACCGAGGTGGAAAGTATTTCATTAATCTAAATTTAATAATCTCGGTTGAATAAACGAATGTATTGGTTTGGTGTTGTTCAACTGTCACATGAACTGTCAGTTTGATTTCTAACCTTAAGTATTGATTTAATTTCATTGATTATTTGTATTATTTACAATTCTATTTCACTTTTTTTCATTGATCTCTCAAAGCGGAAGGCAGCTATTTCCCGTCTCGAGGTTGGAAAGTGTGAAGTGGGTATAGATGGGGTATGAAAGTGTCCACCCCAGCTATACTCACGCTGTACTTTCCAACCTCTTGGAAAATGAGGTTAACAATAATTAACATCCCAAATTTTTAAAAGTCCGAAATCGTCATATTACTAACTGATTGTGAATAAAATTATTTGTTAACAACTCATTTTTTAATAGCCATAATCGTAGCAATCGAATATGACTATTTCTCACTAATTCAGGTTATTTTTCCTAAAACGTTATTTTTATATTTATGTAGGTAAAATTAAACGTCGTATACGTGGACACGTGGAATGAAATGTAATGCTTTTATGAGTACTCAGAATTATTAACATTACGAACAGCAAAAAACTACTATATCGTCAAAAACCTTATACTTAATTCTTTTATAAACCCCTAGAATAATATACGACAACACACCGTGCAATGGAACGCAGGGACAAGTCGCTCTCCGAGTAATGTGATAAGGGTGATTTCCGTTTGATTTCTTTGTGCGGTGCTGATTGTCAACAGCGGGGGCGGGTAAACAGTGGGTGGGAGTGGAAAGTGGGTCGCCGGGACCGTGACCGAGTTCGCAGGTCGCACGTCCCGGAGCTGGGCCGGAACTCGGGAAAACCTCATCTGCCCCGGATTCACCGAATCAAGGACAGCCACGGAATATCTTACCGAGGGGGACATCCAGACTCTGCCATTATTGCCAGGGGGGTGTGGGTTAACGTAAACAAACAAATATCACTATTACATCCACTTGAATACATAGTCTGATTGATCCACACGTCATGTATTTCTGCTGCAAGAATTTTTAAACTTTTAAATGTTTCCCCTAATTGATATCCATGACTTTAATAGTAACCCTGAGATTCAAATCGCCAAGGGGAAAGGATGACAACATCTTGTCCTGTGATTTCCTCAGTAAATAAATGCTGTAACAACAATATTGTCGTTAGTTACTAATAAAATATGAGGAAATTAATTTAAATAATTGGGGTATTAATATTATGATTTAAATTCATCTCCTGAAGAAGATCCATGTCGGGTCGAAACGGTCTAGTGTGAATCAATAAAAGTGGCTGAATCCCAGTAATCATTTTATTTTTTCAACATCCAGCCAAGAAAGATACCATCTCTCAAAATATGAGGCTGGAAGCTGAAAATATTTAAAATATACAGAATTCTATGTACCTTTCTCCTAACTAAAGACGTAGTATTGTGAAGTATATTAATAATTTTTATAAAAGCTTAGGAAATATAAACATTGAAGGTATACTAAATTAATAATTTTATATTAAATATTTGTAATTATTCAGTGATTTGATGTACTGTAAACCATCTTCCGATTTTGAAGAAACTGGTAAAGATGAATGGCTCACATTTCAATAGAAAGTAATGTAATAAAAAAATAATAAGGACGATATATTACGATAGATGAATTTATCAAAATTGTAATCATAAATTGATTAAAATTTACATAAATAAACAAAAGCAATTATTTTCACAAAAACTACAACAAATATAAATAAAAAGAATGCATAAGTAGTCATGAAACAATCATGTTAATCAATATTAAATAACTAAATTTATGTTATTTTTAATACGCATGTATTACTCTTGGTACATGGTGACATACCGAATTTCCAAGCTGATTGCATCCTCCAGGATTTGTAGGGTTGTAAGACGATGCTTGAACACTTCAGTCTTTAGATACTCCAACAAGAAATTGTCACAGGGCGTTAAATTTAGCGAGCATAGGGCTACAGAGGTCAGATGACCGGGGAATATCTCCCTCAAAATAACCATTAAATTTCCAGCTGTATGGGCTCTGGTTCAATCCTGTTGGAACCAGACATTTCCTGTATTAAATTCGTCAAGAGCTGGCGCTAAAACTCTTGGATCATGGTGACATTACCGAACATTCACGGTAACGCGCGATACTTTTCATAAAAAAGTAAGGACCAATTCTTCGGTTTTCAAGAGGTCCGTTGTCGCCTATTTCTATTCATAGACAAACATTCTGTTTCTTTGAAGTTGTCAACCCTCAACAGAACAGATTTTTGGTCGGCAACTAAACCCCGAGGGGAGATTTGGTAGCGAGTACGAAACGAACGCTGCACCGCTGCGATTTAATAATTTTTCAAAAATTATTTTCTATGGTAAAAGTGCTCTGCCTTTTGGACCACACCATATTTACGATTGAGAGAAATTATAAACATAACTTTCCGACTATCTGCTCCTTTTGCGATTATCCTCAACCTTATACGACATAAACTTCACAATTATCAATTGTACGTAGGGAGGTTACTGTGCCCCATCCTTTATATCATCATTTTGAAATGTAAAAAAAACCGCATGTATTTTTTATAAAAGAGAACAAATGATTACGTATGCATCTAGAATATGTAATACAATTGTTAAATGTAGGTGTGATTTTAGGTCGAATGATGTGAAGATCTTTATAAACAGAAAAGAAATCTAATTGTTGAATGTGAAACCTTGTGTTTCCATAGCTACCTTAAATAGCGTGTTACGTATATAAAATAGTTGAAAGGAGAACAGTTGCGCATGAACTATACCGTGAGATATAAAACAAATAAAGATCGCACGCATGTGTGTTACAAGCTTCAAACAATAACTATTCACGGAAAATATTTTAATAAGCTTGGCATTTAATACGTGTATTTATTAGGTACACAGTTATTATTCCATTAAATACAGTATAAAGAATTAGTTACACTGAAATTAAAAATGTTTCTTTGTATAACATCTAGATTAGTAGCTTATTGTTGTACATTATTGAGTTTGCCAATCTGTTTTATTGCATACCACAAAGTTCATTTTAGTGTGGGAAATAGTTCAAGAATGAAGGTACATGAATTTTGGCGTGCATTTATTATTTACCTTAGTATGTGGACTCTATGATAAAAATTGATGGATTTGAAGAAATTTAAGATTTGTTGCTTGTCAATTTAAAGCACAGCGCGTTTTAATTTGACAGTAGTGGCTTATTTGGTTCGACTTGCTGAGCGGAGTATGAGATCTAGGGTTCAATCCCAGTGACGACAAATCTATAACCAAAAATAAATACCGCTGTGTCCTAGTGGTTCGGAACCCACTATAAGCTGTAGCTCTAGCTACCCTGTCCTATCATTGGTTTGTTGGACAAAATTGCGGAATGTTTAGTGTTTATGGTGTATTTTCTAATCTTTTAGACGAGTTAGAATATTTATTTAAATCTTTAAATATCCTACTTTTACCTTTCGTTACTAAATAAAGGCCGTTTTAGAATAGCCCATATATGGAACAATAAATAGTACACGAAATGATACAATATCTTGTACCAAAAATTGATAGATTTTGACAAAGTGTTACGAGATATTCATGCAATATCTTGTACAATATATTGGCTCTGATTCTTTACATTTCCTTGAATATGTCAACGTGACAAGCAAAATTAACCATAAATTCATTTCCATTTATAGTTTGCAATACTTACAACTTTACCAGTAGTAACACTAAGTTTTCTATAACCACACTACATACAATAAAAACAAATAAACCTTAGAAACGCGTGAGATCACAAAAATCATATATGCATATGTTCATAGCCAAATTGACTGACAAATTGTATGAAAAATAGAACATGTTCTATTTTTTCAACACATTTACGATCGTATACAATATTTCAACCAATTTGCTATTTGATACTAGCTAATTTAAATTGTACCAAAACTGGTGCAAGATCTTGTACAATGTATAGGCTAGTTTAAAACGGCCTGAAGACAAGTATTGGAATAATGCTAAAAATCGGATAATGAGTTTTCACATAAACACGTTTTGACGTTCCGAAAACACGATTTTAATATTTTTACGATGCCTGTCCGTGTGGGTGGATGGATGGATGGATAGATAGATGGATGGATGTATAGATGGATGGATAGATGTTGTCGTAACTATTACTCAAACAACTGCATAAAAAAAATCAATAAATTTTGGACGTAACATTCTGACCTCCTAGATTAGATTTTTGTTGTCGTCTAGACTTGATAATCTAGACAAAATAAAACAAATAGTCTAGAAAATCTAGAAGTATAAGTGGAAAAAAGTTGAAATTTTGGATAGAATATTCTGACACCTTAAATTATATCTGATAAGTTAATCGTGCAACCGGAATAATTTAATATTATGTTTTTAAATAAAATTTTATATTTCAAATTTGTTTCTACCTAGGCCTATTGAAATGCTATCTATAAGTACCTAATTAATGATTTGATAAATTTTTATTGATGGATTAATATGACGGAAAAGTATTGTTGTTAAAATATGGCCATCAGTTTTGTTTATTCTGTTTACTGACTTACATTTTGTACAACCAAAACAATTAGGCTAAAAATAACCATCCCATTTTAAATTTGAACATTTGTATGACGTTTCCCGGTATCTCGTACTTTAGAATGAAGTCACGTATTGTGTAAATGGAGCTTTATATTTCTGTAAGAAGGAAACACAAACCACTGAAGCCACATTTCCTCCCTAAATAAACGGGAAGTGGTTCTGATAACGAATAATACACATCATCCTGCCGAGGAACACAGATTCATTTTCCATGAAATACATGCAATGTTTGTATTCGCGGTTTTCGCTATAAAAATTTGTGTAAGTACCCATGTGATAAATTTAAACAAATAAATGAAAATATTTACTTGAATCTATTTAAAAATTTAGTAAAATATACAAAGTTCAACTAAAACGAGAAACTAAATAAAATAACAGTTTAAGGTTTGTTTGAAGAGGTGACTGTAAATTCTAATTACGTACTAAACGAAAATTTCAAGTGTACTAAAACTTAAATATTGCCAATTTGGATTTTGATGTTATTAATTAATTAGCATGATTTAATTAGGTGAACTAGGTAGGCTGTTTAATTAACTCATTTAGATGCATCATGTGTTAATTGTGTTAGTACCATGTGGTCTTAATAGCGGTATACAACACAAATATTATTGGATACTAAAACAACTATTACAGTTTCTTGGGATTAAACATATACATACCTATTTTATTATTTATTCATTATTTCCAAATGCTTTTTCTTTCCAATAATTACGACGAACTTTGAGGTTATAGATGAATACATAAAATAAAAGTTTCTTTCCGTAAGTTACTTTTACTTTTATATATTTATTATTAGTAATGCGTATGAATTAGTTAGACATTTAATTATTCAATTGTTTAGTTGCTGATCTAATTTGTTACAAGATTATCTTTTTTATAAATATTATTATGTTAAATAAAAGTTATATTTCATTCAGTTTCAGTTATACCGAGTGGTTCGGAGCATTTTTATAAGCTGTAGGTTTTGTTTCTAAATATAATGAATTAATTATTACAAATATATTCTTAGGTTTGTAATAATTATTTAAATAAAAAAATCACATGAAATATAAATATTTTGTGAATATATATGTATATGGCGTGATTATGGCAACTCATTTTATATGACATTTATAAATATTCAATAGGCAATTGTTACCCTTACATATTTTTAATAAACAAGTATTTTAGTAGTAACATTTATAAAGTTATTAATTATCCTTGTAAAGATAATAAAAGCATAAAATTTATTTGAATGACATTATTATTTATTTCATATAAAGACATCAACTAAGAATATGTCATGTTGTGCCCTTTTGTATGTCGGTTAAAAATGTCAGAGATGATGTTGTTTGATACACGCTATCTTCCATAAAATTATATTATCAAGACTGAAATATGTGACATATCAAATTTGCACCAGCAACTAAAATATCTAGTCGTTATTTTTTTGTACATGTGTTTTATATCATTGAAAAGAGAAATAAATCTCTATTTAACAGTACTAAAGATAACTGAGCCCAATATGAAAATTGAACGTTGGTATGAATTTCTTGAAAAATGTTCGAGCTTCAAAAATTCCTCATAAAAATGTGTCTCCAGAATGTGCAAACTAGAAACTTGAAACTTGTATGAAATGAAACTAGAAAATTATAGGTGATAAACTTAATTGGCCAAATTCCGTTTTTTGCTAATATTAGTGACCAATGCATTTTTTCGGGAAAACAAAAACTTGATTGAAATAGCCAACTAATGCGGCAACTTTGCCCCAATTTAACAGACTTCATATCTCTTACGGTTCTCGAGATCTGAATGGATAGCCTCTTAAAACGGACACTCTGTATATACAACTTTTATCTATTTTTGCGGTCTTTATAAATCTGGCACTGAAGTACTGGGGTATAATTGATTATCTCTGATTAGTAAATGAGTACACATTGATTGTCTCTTGTTCTAGCACTTGATTCAACAAGTCACACTCTTATAATAACCTTAAAATTCCAGCTCGTTCATTACTACTAAAGCATGCATACATAGTCTCATGTTATGATTCGTGATTATCAAGTGACTACACATTGATTATCTTTTGATTAGCACTTTAACACTTGATTCAACAAGTTTCACCCTTATGATCACTTTGATAGTCACTTAGCTTGTACACTGCTAGTAGGCATTCATACTACCAGTTATAGGTACTATGATTGGTGATTAGTAAGAGTCTGCAAATTGATTCTCTCTTGACTAGCACTTGATTGAACAAGTCACCCTAATAATAACCCGATGATGACCAGTTGATACACTGTAGTTAAGCATTTATAATACAGGCTGAAACAAAGCAACCTTCTTAGTTTTGAAGGTGAATTAAAAAAAATACTAGTAGACACATAAAATTTTTATTTCTAGTTTTTTATCTACAGCACGGGACGTTTTAAATCACCTAGTTTTAATAGTATATTATATACTGAGGAACTAAAGTGCATGATTTAATCCAGAGAGAGAGATTTATTTCACGAGTCGCAGGCGAGCGAAATAATCACTTGAGGTATTTAAGGTACTTTAGTCCTGTGGTATATACATAATTTTTTGCACTTCGGCATACACATTTTAAAATAATAATTATTTGGTTATATGTATTTAACTGTCAAATACATGACAGCTTTAAAAACAAAACATCATAAATGATGTTAATTTAATTAATTTAACCCCTCAGGGAATAAATGTACTACTTCAGTCTTAGAAAATGAAGAGTAAAGTAGGCATTTACGCCCGGAAGTGCAAAAAAATAATTTCTTGCAATGTTGTCAATATGCTGCTGCAGGCGGATTCTAAAATATATCTTTTCATATGAGGTCTATTTCCAAGCTGATTACATCATCCTGGGTTTGTAGGGATCCTTTAGATACCTCAACAAGAAATAGTCATAGGGCGATAAATCAGGCAAGCACAGGACCTCTAAATGTCACCTTTTACAAAGATCAGTTGGTCGGGGAGAACATCTCCCACAAAATATCTATTAAATTTTGAGCTATGTGGGCTGTGGTTCAACCCTGTTGTAACCAGACATTTCCTGCTTTAAATTTTTCAAGAGCTGGCGCAAAAACTCTTGGATCATGGTGACATACCGAACAAAATTCACGGTAACGCGCGATTTCTTTCATAAAAAAGTAAGGACTAATTTTTCGGTATTCAAGAGGCCCGTTGTCGTTCATTTCTTTTCATAGACACACTTTCTGCTACTTTGATGTTGTCAACCCTCAACAGAACAGATTTTCGGTCGGCAACTAAACCCCGAGAAAGGATTTGGTAGCGAGTACGAAATGTACGCTTTACCGTTGCGATTCAGTAGTTTTTCGAAAAGTTTCGATGGAAAGAGTGTGCTGTTTTTTTGAACCACGCCATATTCACTATTGAGAGGAATTATAAACATAACTTCCCAAATATCTGCTCCTTTTGCGACTATATTTACCGTTCTACGACGTACCCTCCCTTCACAATTTCATATTGAAAATAGGAAGGTTACTGTGCCCCACCTTGTACAAGCTAGACATTCTATAAAGCCCTTAATCTTAAATCTCAACAAATGCATCTTTGGTTTATAAATAAAAATAGAATAAAAGTACAAAAATATTGTTCCAGTTTACATTTCAATTTCCGGGGAAATTTAAATTCTTTTCTCTGAATTAATCTGTATAAAATAAAATCATATTGCATATTTAATCTTCCTGCAGTTTCAATCCAAATGATATCTGTGTTACGGAAAATAAAATTAAAATGTAAACTGGTTCAACATCAGAAATGAAATTTATAAAATATGTTGACTACATTTCAATTCTTTTCAGGTAAGTTGCACCATATATCCACATCAATTCCTGAATAGAAGTTATATTTCTTGTCACTTCGGTAAGTAAAAAGAAAAATTTGATAAATTCTTCTATAGAATTAAACACGTAGTTGTGCTACATCTTTAAGCTTAGCAGAGCTTTATAATGGACAACGGTGAAAAAGATATTTTATTTAGAATGCATGCACATTATTTTGTATTGTAGGGGATAAAAATTCCGTACTTGAAGTGCTTCAGACCATTGAACTATAAGCTAGTCGATGAAGCCAGCTAAACGCTATTGACATTTTACATAAATTTTATTCCGCCACATTTAGAATGGTCTTTTTCATTCAAAATATCAGGAACGGTCTGAAATATGATATGACTTCTATATTTAATAATACTTTAAGAAACGAATTGATGATTTATTTAAATTTAGATGGTAAAGGAAGGCTATTGAAAAAGATTAATAATTTTTGTACTTAGATTACCGTATTATAAGGGCATTCGAAATTTTGAAGAATGTATACGAATTCAAGTCTTTTATTTGTAATTTTTTACTTGTAAACCATCCATTACTTGCTTTAAATTAGTGATTTAAATAAAATTTAAATCACACTGATTTTTTTTAAATCGTTTATTTTAATCACTTGCTCTACAATTGGTATTTTATATTCCAGATTTATGTAAATGGGGGAAAAAGCGTGTGGGTAATGTTATCATATTGCAATACTTTCAAGAACTACTAAATCTGTTTCATTTCGTCGGTAAATTGACATTTTTGGGTATATTTTATATAGAATTTTTAACGTACAAAATTTTTGCAATAATGTGTTACTTTTTGTTAAAATTACTTTCAATTTATTGTAAAATCCGGTTATGATGACATCGAAGGAAACACATAAATTTCGTCATTAGACCCGGAAGTCACTATAACTTATAAAAGTAAAATTACGTAAGCGTATTTCGATGTTATAACCAGTTTGTTGCCATAAGCGGTATCGTTATAAATGGATGTTACTATAGTTCTTTTTATTGTTTCTTCAAATATTTTTCTTATTCTTTTCAATAGTTTTTTTTTTCAGAATAAATGCTGTTTTGTGAAACAGGTTTTTGAAATTATGATGTACCTTTTTTAAAAAAAAAATTCATTTAAATAAAAAAAATCCGATTTAAATAAAAAAAACCTGACTTTTTTAAATCTGAAAAAAAAATTCAAGTTGCATTATTGAAAACTGAGTTTAGTTATTGTTTTGACACAACCTATGTAACTCACAGGATTTGGTTATTATTTTATAGCTACTAACATACCTAAGATTGTTATGAGTCTCGTAAACGCCGCAGATATCAATTGAATTGACATTTAATGCCTAGTATGATTTATAATATACATGGTTTGTTACTTAATTGAACTTAAATCAAATACAAAGAAATTATAGAAATACAAAAACTTTAAAATTACATTAAACAGATTATTTGTTTACCTATGTCATGCAATGTTGTACTCTTGCATTGTTAGAAGACTGTATTTAGGAGATGACATATATTGTTATATTTAGAATATTTGTGCAATAAAAATTACGTATTTCTTGTTCCATACCATTTTTGGTGCCTAGATGACTCATAAGTGTAAGGTTAAAGTTAACAATTAAATATGGAAAACAGTGTTTAAAGCATAGTTTACACGTCGCACTTAGATATAGTGTACCCAAAGAGTCAACCAATTTACATCTTAGTTTAGGGAAATTTCAATTTTATTAAAGGTGTTTTATTTGATTAGATATATACATATTTATAAAAATAACTTACTCAAAACAATGAACTTGATGAGTACTACAAATATTGATAAAATTTACATTTTTTTAAGATCAACTTTTACTTCGTCGTTGATTGAAAAATATATAGATAGACAAGCCTGTATGTTTTTGCGTACCGCTGTTTTGGAATCAGATTCGACAGAGCCATCTCGTTCATGATTCCATGAACTACTTTGCGGAATTAAACAGACACAAATATCAGATAAATAAACATGTTTTACAATATTTACTGAATTTGTTGGTACCTATTGATATGGTTCTTTCAATAATTCATTGGTATATTTTAAAATAGAATTAATTTGTATTATTAATTATTTGACGTTTGCTCTTATTTTTATAATATTTGACATAAACGCCTGATATTAACCCAAATATATCCCTACACATAGTTATGTACGTAAAACGAATTTTCTCATAAGCTTGCCTATCTACATATTTTTCAATCAACGACTTCGTATACTATACTATCAGGCATTATCAACCATTGTATTTAAGACGTAAATTGGTCGACTGAGTGGGTATCCTATGATATAAATACCTAATGGTAAAACTATTTTTAATATAAACTTGTTTCATCACGTTTGACAAAACTTTTGAAGTATGGGGCGTATTCTGTTGTGAAGTTATTTCGTGACACAAGCAGCAAGCAGTGGCTGCATTATTAATTCCTGGTATTATGTGGTCGGTGAGCGCTCGTATTGTCGGCCGGAACATACAGAGAATGTAGAATGATGTCACAAGATGACCTGTAGGTTTCACATGGATGTTGCCTGCGGAAAATGTTTGTGGCGCGGGCGAAATCTTAAAAATGTATGACTGCAGCATTTTTACACACAAAAATTTCAAATAAAGTATTTTTTTGCAAAGGATAACAGAATATATAAATGTTAAAACAGAAGGTAGACATGATAAAATGGCAAGATGTCAAAAAAGTTTTTGGTATGTTTCAATTTCGAATCAGGTAATTACTGTATTAACGAGCGATATTTTATAAACTGTGATTTTGGGCACTATTTTAAACATTACTTCATCTCATATCATCTTATTGATAAGTAATATCATATCACTTGTTTTCATTACAAGCTATTGCCAATTGTTGTGAATAGCATCAAATGAAAGGAGTGACATTTAGTGAAATTTTTCACTTATTTTCACTGTAGTAATAATTGAGAATCGGACCCCTTAATAACTGATAATAGAAAAATCATCTCTTCATATCACTATATCTCTCAGTTCAAAGTGCTTGTTTAGTTATATTTTAATGTAATAGGACAAAAAACAGATGTAACGACAATTAAAGACACGGAATATTGCTGGGAGAAAATTACAATTATGTTTTATGTTCAATGCAAAAAATGGCGTATGTAGAAGAACTTAAAAGGATGGAATACGAAAATAAATTAGGAAACGTTTCTTAGCTGGAATAGCATTATTTCTAGAAGAAATATTAGTTTATAATATTATTTATAATAAGATTACCACCACAACATATACAAATTTATAATTATTATACATATCTATCTGTTGGATGATGTTAACTCATCAATCAGTTCCAGTAAATATAGCACTGAACGTTTCTATAAACGAAACCTTCGGTAAAATTCCACATCATTCGATTTGTTAAAGTGATCTGGTCTTTGTCTTACTGTATAGTGTTGTGTTTTTCATTAATCATATTAGTGTGTAATTAAATCAAAATTTTCGTTAGAACTTAATTAATGCATTGCGGTTGTACTCTTGCAAGTCGCTAACCCTCCAATTTTGACCGTTTATGAATTCACCGGTTAACAATATAGGGGAAGGTAGCCTAATTTGGACCAATTTTATAATATTCACTATATAAAATCACGGAAGAAGTGTCAATAAAAATTAAGTAGTAGAAAAGAAACTCACTAAGTGTACCTTCAAAATAATATCATTTATTAAATTTTAAATACCATTTATAATAGTAAAAAATAAATTCGAAAAAATCTTGTCATCGGTCCAATATAGGAAACCGGTTTCCTTATTTGGACCGCTAACTTCCTAAATTGGACCATTAGCTTTCTTAACGAAAATTACAACAATATAATCTTTTAACTACAGCACACTGAGCATGAATCCAAGTGCGACATTTCATATATTGTATCATATTTTCTTCCTTGGTTTCTTCACACAATGTACAAAACCATGAATCACCATTTTCTTTTTTATGTTTCGCAATTTGTCAGAGAGATGGGGAAAGGCAACAAATTTAAAGGGCTCATTGTTTAAAATCGGATAGTTTCGTCACATCTTAGGGAAACATATGAGAAGTCAACAAATTTAAAGGTCTACACAATGCTTCAAGGTCATAGAACTGAATAGGGTAACATGAAAGGTACCGACATGTCGACGTGTCGCTTCTGTATATACTATTCTGTGCCGTAATCACAATTTTTGTCGGTCCAATTTGGGCAACTGTTTTCGGTCCAACTTGGGCAACTTGAATATTTTATACTTAAAATTATACAAAAATGTCAAAGTAACATAAACTCATAAAATTGTAACAGGAAATTGTAGATAGATAAGTAAGCTTTGTGATGATATAAGAGGACCTGTAATTACTTACGTTTGGACGAACTAACGGCTTTCACTCTTACATCAAAATAACAAATTTTCTTCGTAGTCAAACAAATAACCCTTCTCTTAATGTAACCATGAGACATTTTTTTTACAAACACGATTACATTAATCTAGTCTACCTCTACGTATAACAAGTAGTCTATCTAAAATCGCACAGATTTTATCAATCTTTGGATACCACAGCGGTCCAAATTAGGCTACTCTCCCCTATAACCACAATTAGCAATTGAAAAACACATTTGCGCATTTTAACCATGATTATCTCTAACCGAAGCACTAACCAATGATTAAAAAACCGACCCTTAGAGTAATTTTGGGAGGTGAGAGCAACAAATTTCCGATTTTGAAAAGAACCATCCTAATTTATGTATCATTTATTTCATCGTATCATCTTTATTAGGCCAGCGATGGCTATATGTGAATTTGAGCCGAATGTGAAATCTGAGATCCAAATTCCAATTTCGACAATCTTTGTACCAATAAAAATACCACTAGAACCAAGTTATTCGGTAAAATGCAAGTAAAAGTGTCAGGAACCAAATACTTTAAAGTACTTGAGGCTCTGTTCTATCTAGGAATGATGTTGCACAGATGTTGAATTTGAAAATCATCCTTATTTCTTATTCATTGTATATGAATTTGATCATTAAAAAATGTAAGATGCTATTTTAAATAAATAATTTTCCTTTCCTATCGTCAAAGTAAATATAATTTATATCAACAGCAAGTAGTTAAAACATTTACTTGTGTACAGATTTTATACGTTATTAAAAAACTTCAAATTAATATTGACGCGTAGTACACTCAAGATTTTGTGGTAAATAAAAACTCATCGACTTGATATTTATCTTGAAGTGGAAGTATTCATCCTGTATTATCTGCAATCTAACCACATTCCTACGTGTTACAATATACTACTACGAGTACTAGTACGACTCGCAGTAGTTAAACGATGACTCAAGTAATAACTTAACTTATTTTTGTTCATTACTGCAATAATGGAACATGCAAGTTATAACAGGTTTGTAAAAGTTCGTTTACGTTTCCTACGGTATGCTTTGTGTTGCGTGTTTGCAAGTTGTAACTTGTTAAGTGTTGTGTTTCTACGAGTATTTCAACTGTATATTGTTTTGAGAAAGACAATGCAATGTAAACTATGTACATAAATAAAATCAAGTTGGCATCTACAAATCTGGATGCATTTGTATAAGTATGCATAAATGTACATAGTTATTTTTTTCAAATTTTCGATAAAAGTTCATAAACAAAATCGTGCAGTCGATTTGAATGAAAATTTGAAAAATTAGGTCTAAATAAACTAAAAGAACTGCCTATTATTATAGAATAAAAACGCTAGCCGATAGTGTATATTGTAACACAAGTGTAAAAAGTATCAAATTTTTGGCACGGGGAAATTCTGCACAAGTGGTTAATTAGATCTGTTGGACTATAAACGATTTATACGAAACCTAACGATATATTCAAGGTGCGATCCAAAACTAAATGAAGTGACTTTTTTTTGATGAGCTAGGGGCTTTCTCGGTCCTGTTACATGGGGGAATAAGTGGAGAAGGATCTCAGATAACGGTTCCGACCCTTACTAGGTTTATACGAAATTATAAACCCTTGGATGTAGCAATTGTGCGATGAAACTGCAATCATATTTTGCTTGCTCTTCACGACCTAAAATGCAGAGTTTTAAATATTGCGTTAAAATTGATAAATCTGGGCCGAAAAATTAAATGCCATGTCACAGGCATAAATCTGGACGTGGCACAAAAATTTCAAACCTTAAAAACAAAATTTTAAATTTGAATAATAACCAAAGCTATTGTAGATACAGATAAACAATTGAACGCCGTACTGATTTCTGAGAAAATCATGTAGATGAATTCTATTGTACGTCGAATTCTTACTGAAGATCTGAACATACTGAGGATTGTGCAAAATTCCTTTAAATGAAATTGACTAAGAACAGAAAGCAATCGTCTCAATCAATAAAAAAAATTAAAGTGATTCCACACGCACCGTTCAACCCCAATTTGGCGCACTGATGTTCAATCTGGTTTCCAAAGCACGCTTGACCGAAATGAATAAAATCAATAAATTTCTAATTTCTTAGATGGAAAGAGAAAAAAAATCTCTATTTAACAGCATTAATGACAACTTTGAGTCCCATATGAAGTAAATTGGCCAAAATCTGTTTTTTGCTCATATCTAGTGACCTGTGCATTTTTTCGGGCAAACAAATACAACATTAAAATGGCCAACTAACACGGCAACTTCGCTCTAATTTATCTGATTTCGTATCTCGTAGGTTTTCGAGATCCCAATGATCAGCCTCTTAAAACGGACACCCTGTTGTTATTAATATCATTTTTGAACATAGTCTTTGAATAATAAAAAAAATCTCTAAAGAAAATCTTCATTTTGACCTTGAATCAAAATAAAAAATATATAAAATCTAGGTACGCTTTGAATGAAGTAACAAATGTAAAAAGTAAATGTAACTGTAAGTAATTTGTTTGCAGCTTTCTCACTACATTAGGTTATGTGTTGTGTCATCTAAATCCCAATCGTCATTAAATGAAAGTTATCATATATTCTGAGCGCAGAAACATTCATCCTCTAAACTTTGATTCTTTGGAGTACACCGCCATAACTTGCGATAATTTAGTTGGTGGAGCATACTATGATACTCATGGTATAATAAAATTCTTCAATGATCTCGGAAATTGGGGAATAGGGAACCTGTAGAAGATTTTATGCGATTTAAAGACGCCTTCACAGCGTCCTAATAATTTTTGTTACTATATATTGTCCCATGAATAGACTAGTGTAAAACGGCCTGAAATTAACACAGCTTCAATCTATTCAATAAAATCCTTCCCTGTCTATATTGTGAGCGCAGAAACATTCATCCTCTAAACTTTGATTCTTTAGAGTTTAGAGTACACCGCAATAACTTACGATAATTTAGTTTGTGGAGAATACTATAATAAAATTTCGTCGATGATCTCTGAAACTGGGGAATAGGGAAACTGTAGAAGATTTTATGCGATTTAAAGACGCCTTCACGACGTCGCAATTGGGCAGGTCGCGCTGTCACATCTCAAGTATATTCCTGCAGGCTCGCATTGCCTCACATTGATCCGTCTGCTATTTTAGCTCATAGTTAAGAGTCATTAGAGGCCATTAACAGTGCATGAGGCTGAATGTAATTAATTATAGTACAACACATGAAACCCGACAAGCTCAATGCAATGTCATGTGCAGTTGTCAAGCTGGAATTCTCGGGATTATCTAAACCAATCACTGACATTCCTAATTACTCTTGTTTATAAACAATGTTATGAATCAAAACGGTAAAGTATTCTTCCTATACTAACTAATTTGTTTATACTTGTTGATGGTTTGGTATCATGTCTGTTTTCAAACAGTTCTGCTGAAAACATTGCCCATAAAATCTGTCTGGTGTTAAATAATATGAGATATAATTAGTATTACCAAGAAATTAGAGACTAGTTTTTGGTACGCCTTCGTTCATCTTGAAAAGCGATATTAAAGTTGATACTGATATGAGATCAGTGTCTAATCTTGATTAGAGTTTCGAGACTCACCTTATTGTAATTTGTATAAATGCACTTTATTATTCGATATACAAAATGTTTGCGTATTTTTATTTTCTTGTGCGAAGTAAATGAAGTATTGCAATCGTGAAAAATTTCGGTTTTCAGCTTTCAACGGAAATATACGTTCTGACTATCCCTGTATCCAATTTGACTACTTTCGGCGTGACGTCTGTACGTACGTATATATCTTCCATAACTCAAAAATGAGTAGCCGTCGGATAATGAATTTTTTTATAAGGGACCTCTTTTTTTTATTGCAATCGGCAGTACCAAAAGGTCACTTTGTTCGTAGTGTGTTTTTAACGCGAAACATGGGATTTATCATACCTATGGTGACGACTTGATATTTGATTAAGGGGAAAGTATATTTGCTTATCTCATTTAAAATGAAACAAAGTGAATGAATTTGAAAGGAGTATTAAATTTTAATATTGTAAGAAATTACAAAATATGGAACTTATAAGCCAACTAACAAACAAGTAATTATAATAAAGAACTAGTAAACAATAATTACAATGAATTTTCAAAAATTCATCTATTAACTGCTGAGCAGTGACATAATTTACTTTAAAAATTTTGTATTACATACGATGATAATTGGTCAATTTTAATATTTTGAAAAATGTTTCAATTTGACCTTTTAATTTAGTTGAAGATTTCCCGCAGTACAAACTTCTAATTTTAAATGTCAACAATAAATAGAATCTAGATGTGTAATATCGAGTGATCTAACGGACCATTTTACTATTCTATTATTTCCTCTAAAGTTATAAATGATTCTTAAAATTGTTGTTGCACTTGGTGCAGGCTTGTCAGAAAAAAATCAAATTCGTTCTCTATGTTTCACTTTAAATAGAGAAGCAAATAAACATTGCTGTCAATCAAATATGAAATCGTAATCATGGATATGATAAATTCTCATGGTTCACTTTAAAGAATACTCCCGGTATATGTATAGGTATGTATTATTAGCTTACCTTATTATTATGCATTATTAAAATTGGTAAACGCCCTTTACGATATAAATATATAATTATTGATATTTGCACGTAAGCAGACTGACACACATAGGTAACAAGCCATGAGTGATATACCTATTTATATTTATAGAAAACAAAGAATTAGTGTTATCTGGCTATATTATTTTTAAGTACATATCACGGGATATAGTTTAAAATGAGAGAATCGCCGTAATTCTGCTCTGTTGCAGATAAGGGCTGACAAGTGTTTAAATATACCTAAACATTGAGCGGAACACAATAGTGAATTCTCGACGCTACCGCGTCGCGACGTCGCGAGTAGTTGTGTGAATGGGAGCCGACGTCGCCCGTCAAGCTCCAGATATCAAACTTTCCTGATTCGCTGCGAAATTGTTCATTATAGACTGCGCGGAAATGAGATGAGCTGAGGATTTGTACATGATTACACGTGAGAATTGTTTCTAGCTTTATTATCATTACCTCCCACGCGGCTGCAGTGAGCCTTCAAACTAATCATAATTACTCCTCAACTACCACTATCAAAACGTAATGTACATTCGTGTGTTCATTAATAGGAATAATATTGGTTTTAAGCCAACAATGTTGAGCTAGGGCTTTGTAAACAAAGTGTTGCCGGTTCCAATCCCGCTTCCCGTAAATGTGTTTTTCATTCGATGACATCCCTATCATTTTATTGCATCATCTTCATCACTTCATCATCATTGGCGCTACAACCCTATAAGAGTTTTGATAGCAGGTGAAATTAAAAAGTGAACTTTATCTGCTCTATGACAATGGGGTCATTTAAAAAAAAATGTTACGATTTTTTTACATATATGGAACCTGCGACACTTACTATACATATTGCAATATAATGTACGCCGAAATATAATACTTTTCATTCATAACTTTGATACAAGATATTCGCGCTGCGAATTTCGTGACGTCACGAATCAAAAACTCACGAAATATACATTTCACACATACACCTACACCGAGGAGCTACAAGTTGAACGTCAGTGTAACGCAAGAAGTATAATTTTATACTTTGTGATGTAAAGTAACCTAAAATTTATGTAGTTGTCAGAGGAAAAGTACGCAGGTTTTTGTTTTGTTTATATTAGTGTAGAACTACAGGTTTGTAATCGTGAAATATAATTGAAATTACATCAGAGTGTAATATATTTATATATTTAGGTAAAGCATGGTGAACGAAGTTTACATTTCGTCCGCAAGAGTGAGCTGATCATTCTGATTCGTGACGTATTGGCAAATGGCGTCCTGTTGAGATTTGAAATCGAAGTCTAATTTCAAAAAATTATATCTACAAAACAATGTACCCAAATGACATGAAAATATTATTTACATATATTGTAGGCGGTAGACTTTCAGGAAAAAAATAAAACAAAAAATGTGAAATGATCCCATTTTTATTTGCATTGTTGATGGAATAGGCGTTAGTATAAAGCAGCGGTTCTAAAATTTTTATTAATCTTAGGAAATCGTGCGATACATCAGCTAGATATAATTTACACAATTCCTTTACATTTGGGTGTATTTTGGACAAACATGCTCGAATTTCGTGTTCTACCGACATCTTTTTTTAGTTTTGATGTTAACAAATCTTAGGACACAGTCACACAAGTGGTAGAAAATTGAACTAAAACTAGAAGTTCTCTCATAATATTTCATTCAGAACGTATCCAGTGAAAACTATCAATAGATATATCTGGAAAATAGTAGGAAATCTGTATTCTTAGCGTTAACAAGTGTTTTAGGTGTTCTTGTAATCATTTCCAACTTGGTTTAAAAAAAATGTTAAGTACTCTTTCTTAATAGTACAAACGTTACATTCTGTCAGTAAATTTTCTCTTGTTGCTAGCATTAATATGTTATATATTTATATCAAATCATAGATATCTGTTTATTTCTTGAGGGATCAAAATCAGAACATTACTATACCTTCCTATTTACGTAGTTGTTAGTAGAGAAACAATAACTATCAATTCAAATATTGTTCACTTTATACTAAATACTGAAAAATAGTCTTATCTTCCAAGTAAATCCTTTTATTTTATTATGTCTATTAGAATTTACATGTAGTCGTTAGGGTTATTACCCTACAGGCATTAAACTGGAATCGGTACGGGCGTAATTTGTAATTATTTTTGAACCCTCCGTCATGATTTTTAATCCCGTTGGAAATACCCGGGCTGGAAATAAAATTCCATACACCTCTTCCGTGCACCACTGAGATTTGAACCCGGGATTTAATGGGTTCATCATGTAAGGTCGATGTTTCATTCGGATAGGGTTATTAAACTGATGTTATGTAGATTTTTGAAGGTATTTTATTTGTTATTTCTTAAATGAAAGATTTCGCTTTAAAAACAGTTAAATTGTTTTTTAAGATTTAAAAATATAATTTTAATTTTTTTGGTAAACTGACATATCCTTATAATAATAATACTTATAATTTTAAAATCTGTGTACTTAAACTTAACATACGTATGTGGTATCATTTTAATGTATTTTCGAACTGAAAATAGAGGAAACATTTTATTACCTTCCATATCCACTTGTTCACTTCTAGAAGGATAACATAGGATTCAAAAAAGTAAAAATATGTAGGGTATTGCATTTAAAATAAGAAAGTCGGTATCACTCCCACATAAACTGGCAGTGATTTGTTTAATTGTTATTAACAAATATGATATTTAGATAGTGTTTTGCTGAATGAGACTTAAAAAAGCTAAAATATTTGCTGTCATCATAACAACGACATACTTCAAAGCATTGTCATTGTCTGAAGTATAGAAAAACCAATGATGTTATGCTATCACTTTTTAAAATAACCTTTAAAAAGCATGCCAAAATATACAGTCTTTGATGCGCTATCTCTGTCTGAGGTGTACATCTATCTACTGTGTTATCTCACTTGCAGTCACCTTTTGACATAACCTGGAAAAAATGCGCTAAATTTAAAATTGTATCATTTTAATAACTTTTAAATTAAGTATGTGATCGGGGGTACACAACAGTCCATCATAATATTTGTTCCAAGGCCTGGACTTACTATGGAGCCCTGTGGAACATATGTTCTTTGGATGTACGTTGCACTTCTGCCCTCAAAATTATGTTACGGACACCTTACGGACTTACACACATTTCAGGAAACACTTCCCTGGGAATAAACACATCCTATAATATGTATTTTTTATAATTTACCTATGAGATGAAAGCGGTGAATCCTTCACTTGTGATGTTTTACATATCAAACATTTTGTAACTATTGTCTTTAATTATAACAATACATCAATTCAATAAAAACAAGTTATAAAACTCAGAACAGCATTAACAAGAAAGCTAGGTTAACTTAACTTAAATGAAAATAGACATACGATTTGCTTCATGCTGATTTGTTAGTTACTGTAGAAAAAGATAACGCAAAAAGGTATGTTACACATGTTGGAAACACAACGTTGTATAGAACATATATTGCATATTGGTATAAGTATAAAATCACTAGGCCAGAAGTTTATGAGAAATGCAATGTGGAGTTGTGCGACTTAAATTTTCCAACTTAGCGAATATGGAACAGCATCGTTCGTTTCCAAGATCGAATATCTTTCGGCAGATCAAATATTATTGCAATTTGCATTCTACAATTTTATCTCCACTAACATGTACAAGAAACATGAGAGTAAATTTACTTTGATTGTACTTCTCTTATTCAAACTATCACCTTTCGCTCAATTTATCTTAAATAAGATTTATTTTTAACTAAGTTGGAATGTATTTCATCCATCAAACATAAATTACCTAATAATTTTTTAAATCTTCCTGTAATTCACTGTTAACTGCCTTGGTTAAAAATCATAAATTACTCCTTATGACGTGTAATAAAACAAAGTGACACTTCATTACTGACAAATATGGCAGGCATGATGAATAATATCATTTTAAAACTTTTTAATTGTAATGAAGACCCTTCACATTTTGAGAATCAAATTAAAAGTTTAAAAAGACGACAGAAGTCTTTCAGAAACAGTGATAAGTATGTGAAACTCTTGTGTTTTTATTTAAATCTGCAAACGAAATCAAACTTTCTCATTTTAATTAATCATACACAAGAATAAATTTCACGCGTTTAATAATTTCTAAACTAACCTACCCTACGTGAAAATTCATTTTGTAAAATTAGGTCAGATGTGATTGAAGCCAGAACTGAATACAATAATAGTTATTTATGATATAAGTGTTAAAAGTGACATTTTATGAGTGAGTAGGGAAGTTTATGAAACGAGGCGAAGCCGAGTGTAACAAACCCCACGAAAAAAAAAATCAAATGATAATTACACCTAGTTTGGTGGATTTAGCAATATCGGTAGATGATTATCAGCATTTCTAAATGATACGGAGGAATATTTATGGTGTTATTTGACAATCTAGAAGTAAAATACTTTGATTACAAGCATGCAAAAAGCATTTGTTGATGTATGATTAGAAACAGAAACGTAAAAGATGTGACACAATGATTGAGTGGGTAATAGATGAAAGGACGAAATAATAATCGAGACGCAGGCGTAAGTTTTTTGTTTCGATTAATCCGACGTTTTGAATTTGATCATTACTGTGATCATCCGCAGGTTAAAATCGAGTCAGAAGTTATTAAAAAATATACAGTGGACAACAATGATAAAATTATTTGTAAAAACATAAATAAATAAATACTAAAGTTAACAACAGATTAAAAATTATTTAATGGACAAAACTAAAACAATCTGTTTTAACAAAGAAATCACAATTGTAAAAATGAAAATGTGACACAGTATAAAATAATAGTTATTTACTTAACATGGCAGGGAGGTTAATCTTTTCATGACGCGAATATTGAGATTGAATGAGTCATGAAAAGGTACTTCCCTGACGAGATAAGTATTATATATTTTTTTGTCTAATAATGAATAATATATGTATTTCACTAGTAATTGTCATTGAAAACAATTGAATTCTGAAAATAATTTATTTTAAGCTTCCAATTATTTATTTTAATTGTACTTATTAATATATTAATTAGTTTTATTAATGTAAATTGTAATTTTACAATTTCTCAATTAAAATAAATTAATTATTAAAAACAAAATTTAATATTTCAAACTAGGTTATGTGTTAACACTGTTGACAGATCACAAATTAAGATTATATAATTATATTTGATATAAATTTTCGTATTGAAATATTAAATACACTTGTCAAAATAGATTTGATAACATTGCATTTTTCCACTGCCTAGGCTTCTAAAATACCGGAATAATGCACTTTCCGGTTCGAAAACACACCAGGACAGGAAAGGTGTTAGTTTTCGTTTGATCGAAAAAAACTCTGTTTTTGTACACCTGAGAATAAAAAAACCTTTATCAATTTCAAACATAACATATTATATTGTATTGATGTTTTATATATGTACATTATTTATGTACATTCAAATCTGATAATTGTTTCTATGCCAGCCTGAATTTATGTTGGCAATAAAATGTTATTATTAATCGTGAAAATAATTTTGTCATACGCAGAGTTTGACGCAGGAATTCCGCATCTCGCTTGACAGTTTCCATTCTGATTTAATGGTGCGGCTGTCAGCTCCGAGCCATTTCAAAATATAAAAAATATTTCCCGCATATTGGAAAATAAGTGATTATAATGGATAAGCAATACATTTCATCAATCATTCCATATTCCGAACAATAGCACGAGGTAATTTCCAGTTTTCATTTAGTTAATTACCAACCAAATCTTTAATGGATTCACACACAAAAGATTAAACATGTTGATTCGATTAGACTTGAATTCCGAATCAATGAACTACTCGTATGTCTTAAAACTAACAAATTTTGGAGCGAAAATACTAACAGTAGAGTACCACACATTTTTTGCTCCATTTTATTAAATATGGAAAAGCAAAGAGCTCGATTTACGTAGGAATATTTCATTACATTAGAGTATTATTAGAGTATCGCATACTCTGCCATTTTGTATCCAAAAATTGCTAACTTTGCTTAGAAGCAGGTATTGTGTGATCTCCAAACCAGGGTATCACAACATAAATTTGTTGTCAGAAGAAGAAATATAGTAATTTTATTAGTAATATAATAAGACTACATTTTAAAGTTAGATCATAGAAGAAGGCAAATAATTTAAATTAATCTAGAACCATTCTAGATAAAAAAGTAAAACCCATGTACGACGTGTGTAAATTAAATAAAAAGACTAATTTAAAAAAAAAATGTTTAAATAGAATTACAATTCAATATTGTATTCCTCAAAATAACTGCCTTGGGAAGCCACACAGTGCTGGAGACAGTTCTTCCTGTCCTCATAGCAGTACTGGATCTCAGATACGGGAATCACTTTCAGCAGGTCGATTGTAGCCGTTTAAATGTTTTGAAGTGTCCAAAATTTATTTACGTTGAGTGATTTTTTCAATCTTGGGGAGAGAAAAAAGTCACAAGAACTTAAGTCAAGCGAATAAGGAGGCTGAGGAGCCACATTTACTCGCCAAAATCTCATTTTTAAAAAACTATTTTTGCACAGACTTTTCTGTCTCAATGAATAATTCATAATCTGATGAACGTTGGTGCGAATCAAATTTAACTCTTCTCCAAACATTTAGTACTGTCAACCGACGATCTGAACGCACAAACGCACTACATCCAAAATTCTGTCGACATTTTCATCAGTTCTTGAAGATGAAGGCCTTCCGTTCGGTATTTCTTTATTTTGAGATTTTCGGTAATCCATAAACTAAGATCTTTACCAGTATGTTTTCGAGGTATGTGTGCACTTGTAGAGCAAATTTGGCTGAACAGATTTTAAGCAATTTTATATTATATTTTAGCTTCTATCATCAATATAAAGAGTTGATCAACTTTTGGTAAATATCAGACAACCGACAGTGATAGTTTATTCTTGTTATTTTTTTCAATAAAACATTGCAAATATGAAAAATGCATAAAAAAGTAAAAAATGACAAATAACATTGTCTCAATACGCAATACAAAAACTTAATTACTTTATTTATTACTATGGATTATTCTTTTATTTAAAATATAAATAATTAATGAAATAAAAATACTTGGTGATGATGTCCACGAAATAAATTTTAATAAAATTCGGCAAGTTTCCGATACATGCCATCATCAGGAATAATTCAATTAATACTGTTATTTAAAGATTGACAACCAAAAAGATTAAAATTTTATATCTTTATGCATTTCATAGGTTTTCTCAGTTTGCTGACCTTTACCTGATTGTGTTTCCAGAAGATTCATACATTTTTAATGTTTTACGAAGAATATTCTGTCTCGAAGGAAAATTGAAATGATTTACTTTAGCTTAAAAGTGAATACACAATCGTATTTTATCAAGATTTGAACCTTTTTCCTACAGCAAAATTACAGAATCGATTTATATTTAATTTCTAATAAACGATTTATAAATAGTTAACAAATTAATGAACATAGAACAGCAGAGCATTGAAAACATTTACTAAAAGTTACGGTAGTATTTAATTAGGATAAAAGGTCGCTTTGATATTTTATATTTGTCGCTAAACGAATTACAAATTCCAATTTAATGTTGTTATAGCAACCAATAAAGGTTAGTTATTAGTTTGTAATGGAGTTAAAACAATTAAAAGTTACCTACATGAGTAGTTGTTTGTTGCAGGCAGTAAATGGTATTATTCAATTATTTAAACGCTTTGCTAACCCGATTATTGCTGCACTATAAAATAATTGATCTCTAATACCAAACATACACATCCTAAATCCTTCACTAAAATTTCAGATAAACAATTTCGTAAACAGACTATTTTAACATTATTAGTAACGTTGTTGTAACAATTATACTATTTATAATTATACTATTTGACAATACTAATAAAAAGTACTAGCGGCGGCTTACGGCAGGAGCCATTTAGGTACTGGTTTAGGGCGCCTGGCTTATTGGGGCACCCAAAATCTAAAAACTGACGATTTAAATATATCAATCAATAAATAAAATCAGTGTAGAATATGTATTTGTATTATGTAATTTTGGAGCACTTCAAAGTTAGTTTTGTGTAAATAAATTATATTTACCTCATCTACTCCTGTTACTGCTACCACTTATCTTACTAACTATGAATCAAATACACTGTGACACAAGTGCAATTTTTTAATAGTGCATCTGCTAAATTTAATTAGTCTCAGGGCACTATATGTGACTCGGCCCTGAAAAGCACCCTATATGAAAACATGAAATAAGGGATGCTTTTTTGCTACAGGTTTTTTAAATTTTTTCATATATTTTCTTTACTAAATATTTCCAAAAATATTATTGGCGCAATGTTCAATGGATGCAAGAGAAGCAATGCTTATTAAAAAAAAAAAAGGAATTTATTTGAAGATACAAGTGTATAAGCAAGGTAATCTTTAAGAAAGGTTTAAGAGCACGATGGGAAGTGGAGTACTTTTAACGGCTTCAAAGATTCCTATTCGCGTGTGTCATACACTATTTTTTATAATACCTTCATCATAAAAGACCTGTAATAATTATAATTTTAAAATTTTTATTCGGATGTAGAAAAAATAGTGTATAGGTATACCACATGACGAAAGTACCTTTAATCCCTCAAATTATTAAATAATGCACTTTAGTCCTTCAGTGTACAATATACTACTAGAAAATGACAAATGACTATTCCGTCAGTTGTCAGGCGGCCGAAGGAAGGATGATCTTCAGCACAGCAAATTTAAAATAAATGTGAATAATTGATTTCTAGTTCCGTGATTGGCCGAGAAGAGTGAATTAGGAATTAAATGTCACTGTCATGATATATTGCTACTATAATTAATTGAAAAATAAAAATAATGGAGCTATATTTATAGAGGACTAGAAAAAATAATGTTAATAAGGATGATATCTGTAAATTTATAATGAAACAGCTTTGTTCCTAAAAGTTAAAAATGTGTTGGAAAATTCGTATCGCCCCTACATTTAGTACAATTCTATTTATAATTTATTGATTAATTCTCCGGCAACTATATTTGGGTCTATCTCCGTGATGTCGGTTGTGTTCAGGAAACGTTACCACAATATAAACATAAATGTACATGTCCTGGGAATGCTGCATATGAGAAGTTTGCAACAATGGGAATCAGGACAATGGGATGATATTATCATACAGAGTGGGACTGGAATTATTTATTTAAATGTGGGTTAACTGTCGGGAACGTATGAACTGTTACATTTTTATTCTTTCGCGTAAAATTTTACGAGTGCTGAGAATTTTGCAAGGATGTGGAAACTTTAGGAGTGACAATTCTGAGAACTAATTTTAAGTTTGTAGATGAAGAATGGTATTTTTAAGTACGATTTCTATGTTTAGTACAAGTGGGTATAAATATCATGAGATTCATACTTCTTCAAAACGATTTATTAAGATCTATTTGTAACGAGGCGCCAGTTTAATTAAAAACAAATAAATTTTGGATGTGCGTCTTTTTACAGAAATCATACACAACTCTTCAAGAGTCTTACTTCAATCTAAATTTAATCTATTAGAAATAATAAATTCAATTTTATCGACTGCCACTTTCGTATTATTATCATCTGTGGCGTAATATTCCTGGATGGACAAGGTCTGAATCAGAGGTGGACTGGAAATTTTTTGACCCAGTGGGAACAACATTTCTCCTGTCCAGCCTCAATAAAATTTTTGATAAGTGAAAATAAATTCAATGTATATATTGCTACGATACATCTTCATTTGATTCGGTCCAATACATTCCTTTATTAGTTATAGTTGAAGATCCAAACCTTCGTAGCTCGCTTATTTTAAGAAAAACCCCGGATTTTTTCCCGTACAAATAATTTTTACAGGGTCTTATATGAGATTTTCCAACGGATTTAATGGTGATGGACACGACAATCCATCTCATTACGAACATTCACAAAACCAAACTTTTCCAAAAAATCATACATTTTCTTGGTATTCACATTTTTTAACTTTTACTTACAATATTTTCATTATTTTTACAGGAAAATATATCTATATGTATTATGAATGTATTTAACATATAAAAATACAATGCTATTTTTACAAATATGCATTAAAAAAATTAAAACTTACTATAGAACAAGCCAATTTTGCATTTTGCATTGCAATTTTCAGTGATCGAGAAACTTTTCGGTCTGAATAGATAGACGCCCATATACTGCGACAAATTTTTAGAAAAGGTTTTTTTTTTGAACCTGTGGTTCTGAAGATATTGAACCCACTTTCTTATTTTAAATGGAAGTTTGTATACTTTTATTTGAAAATAGCAGTGCCATGAATAAATAGAAAAAAATGTCAAATTCTGCGTTCTTTTAACTATATTTTTTAATTTAAAGTTTAAAATTAGCGTGATAAGTAATAAAAATGTGACAGTTTTATAGTCAGTTTTCTAAAGAAAAATGGCGTGTTATCTGTCTTGTCGAGGTAAAATGCGTTATCTACAGCTACAGGTAACCTGACTAAAATGAAATTTACTTTGAAAATCATAAGCTGTAAATCTCTGCCTTTACATTAGGTTTTGACATCATCAATATCTATTATATGTGTAAACTCGTATGTTATATTGTTGATATGAAATGCTTTATTTCATGAAATGTCTAGATTTAACATTTCCACAGCTAAACTACCGGTGTTGCATATGTTCATCTGTCATGTCATATAATAGGACATTAAATCGTTGATGTTATTTCAACCCCTTGTTAAAATACCAGTTTAATGTGGCAATTATTGCAGTATAGCTTTATGGAATCAATAAACGCATGTTTAAATTACAGTGGTATCCAGAGATAAGATACCAACGCAATTGAAACATTTTTATGAAGTACTAGGAGGTTTTCCTTTAAAATTAACAATAAAACGAAAACAATATCGCATTTTCTTCGTCTTATTGAACTTAATCAACAGATTATATTCGCTTGCAAGAAACTTTATAGTGCTTGCAACAAGAGAAGAGCTACCGAAAGAATGTTTATTAATTTCAGTATGATTTTTTATTAAAATAGTCCATAGGAAATTTAACTGAATAACTGCGAATCATTATGGGGTATAATGTTGGCTGCAGTCATACACTCGCCACTTGCTAGTCACTTTCAGTACGCTCGGAACCATGATAGATGTGCCCTGATTCAGGGTTGTATAGTCCGTACTGATTCGCTAGGTAAAGGCCACAACTCAATGCATTGACGACCCACTACTTTATTCAAACCATGCTTTAATTGTAAGTAGAATAAAATATCAAACATATGAGCAAATGAACTATAATGTTAAATATATTTTATCATATATAGTCAAAACGGAGAAGGAGAAGACTCACGTCATCAACCTGAAAAAAAAATAATGATTGTTGTATTGTAGTACTATAAGAAAAATAAAAAATATATAGTAAAATTATAAGCCTACTTTCCGAAGTAGGCCAAGAAATAGATTAAACTCTTCTTTGTGCACTACTTTTTAACCCATTGAAACCAGAGCACAATTCAGAGCAGCCAAATCTGCGTCAGAACTTGCGCCGGTTTCAATAGACCAACAAATGTAGCAAATACTTTAAAATGCTTTAATTCGTGACCCAGTAAAACAATCCAGAGCAGCCAAATCTGCTCCAGATTGTGCTCTGGTTTGACAGATCTAGAACTAAAACCAGAACACAATCCGGAGCAGCTAAATCTGTTCCAGAATGTGCTCTGGTTTTAGCAGGCCAAGAATTAGAGAACACTCTGAAGCGTGCTCCAATTCCAGGCCGGCTGAACTAGACCACCTTCAGAGTAGTATATTCTGAGACGCGCATTATTACTGGTCATATGGATTCCTCTTGGCTGGTATTCAATCTATAATTGTGGCTGTACTAGTGGGAATTTTTAAATGAAAATTTGTTGCTTGTGCCCCCAAGACCCGGAGGCCTCATATGACGAATCACCACTGCTACATTCAATTAAAATACAAATTTTATCTTATACATATTTCCTCGTTTTACTTCTGATTGTTCATTTAAATTTGATATGTTAATTCATAAACAGCAACTTCTTAATATGTATGTGTTAAAAAAAAAACAGACAAATAATTTAATATATTTACGCTTTATAAATTTAACAGGTTTTCTATTTACAGGATATTTATAAAGTTATTCGTTTCAAAATAATTCTAATTATTCGCTTTTTCAGTTTTGGGAAAAATAGGACGTGCAACAATTTTAAACAAAACATGACAAATATTTTGTTTATAAACAGTTTAACGTCGAAAACATATTTTTGTGGTTTGATTTATTTGACAAAATCTAAAATAAGCTCAAGTTTATTCCAGTTTTTAATCTGTGCAGTCTCGTAGTTTCCGTAATACCGCCTAAATACACCGTAACAATTAAAACGAAAACTCTTGACGAACTGAAGTTCTCATAAGTAACAAAACACAAGAAGTAATTAGAAACTTAAGAGTTGCACAGTTATAATTTTCATCATTAACAAGCACCGTAACTGTTCCTCGTATCAAATATTCAAGGAATTTTCTTTTCTTAAATACATTATATTCATTAATATTTTTTTATGATTTCGTAAAGTTTTATAATGCATGTAAAGTTAATAACAAAAAAATATATTTTGTTTTAAACTAGTTATGAATACTGTTTGTTATGACATTAATATACAAGTCTTTAAACCATGTGTGAAAAATTTAAGATCACGAACGCTTTTAACGGCACTAGTGCTTTAAAGACATTTATACATATGTGTGCCATATGTTATTTTTATACCTGCATCATAATTTGGAAAACAACAGTTTGATTTTGATTCATACCTTAGTTTTGTATTTAATGAGACATACTGTTTACAAACATGTGGATTGATTAGCCTTTGTTCATTACGTTGCTATGTGCATGTATTATTTGGCATTTTGATGTGATAAATTCCAATGAATAGTTTTTAACTAATCATGATGCAAAACATTTCAACCAAGAGAATAAAAGGCTATCGCACACTGTTCGGCACCGACCGGCAGCGAGCAGATCGGCAGAAATAAATTTCTATAGTTTCTTATGGAGGTGCGCAAAGTAGTCGGCTAGGCAGCGCAGCGATGCGACCGGAGGCTTCGGTATTCTCTGCAGAGAATATTTTACCGATCTGTGCAGAGCCGATCGCGCCGCGTATATTTATAAAACAAGAGACTGCTAATACTAACTCATTGATTTAGTTAATTCTAATTACTGAAACCCCATAAGGTGAAAGAAACCTGTTACGTTCTACGTTTTAATTTTTTTTCTCTCTTCTTTTTTCCTTTCTGTTATTTTAGATTTTTTGCAAGCTAGAGTCACAATTACTGTTTCTTCATCTGAAAAATTAATTTAAAGGGCAGAATTGCTGGGTTTCAATAAAATGATGATTTCACATCGACGTTTCGATCCTACCCGAAACGTCGATGTGAAGTAATTGTTTTATTGACTGAAACCCAACAATTCCTCCCTTTAAATTAACGTCCAGTCAAGAAATTTTCCATTTCTAAAAAATTAATATTTTTGTAATTTTTCCGTTGCATGTATATCAACTACTATACCTTTCTTCCGAATACCTAATGATAAAATTCTGTTACAAAAATAAATTTCCGCTACCAAGTAAATAAACAGTCGTTTGTTGTTTATAGTCGGCTGGATGGCTGAGCGAGCTAGCGCACATCTCTAGCCTCGCTGTGACGTCATACGAACCTGAGATTCTCGGTTCAAGTCCCAGCGACCGACAACGTGTGATTTGTCGTAAAATAAAAAACACAGCTACTTGTGTATCACACTCGGATGCTATAGACTTGCCATCTATACATCTTAAATAGAAGTAGCACTGGCAAATGAAACAACCGACAGTACGGCAGTTAGAACTGCGGCTCGGTGAGTTCGGTTGCCCTATGCTCCGCTTAGGAGATACAGGAACACATTATTGTTGTTTATAACTGTCAGTGTGAAAGTTAATTAATACCTATTTCAAAATAATAATAATCAAATTGATTCATTTTGCATTGTCTTTGGAATTTATCTCATCAAATACCACACGACCTGTCGGATTTTCTGAGATGAACTTTTATTTTTCAATAATTATTTTTTTTTCTTTACAGCGAAATCAGTCAAGTAATCTGACATTACGTAAAACTAAAACACCTATTCCTTTTGAGTCAGTACTCAGTAGTTACCATGCAGTTTGCATTCTTGTTTGTTGATTGTTGCTAAGTAAAAAAAAATCGTGCAAAAATAAATGTTTATTAATAAAATCAGGATATTATGATATTACTTCTGATAGAATGGATATATTTGAATAGTAAATGCTTTTGTTGTTGTATAGTAATTTTAAAACATTTTTAAAATTTGTGCGTTTTCGCACACGTTTTATTTTGTTTCCATGCAGACATAAGTAATAAGTAATTGTTATGAAATTCTCTCTTTGCTCTTGCAAAACTTGCAAAAAAACGAATAAAAACATATATGTACTTTGAGGAGGGTTATTTAAGAAACTAAACAATGTGTGGAAAGCATTTGCTTCATTCTATTAATTCATTTATAATATATGCGGTAGATAACTGTTAACCTTGCAATTATTATCAGTTAAAAACATTTCAAAGAACCACATAGGAAAACTGAAAAATATACTTAATTTGAAAATTTATATTTGTAAATAAGCACTCTATCACAATTTGATAATTCCAAAATGTTGAAAACTGTACTATATACAAACAAAATTTTTCAACAACTCCCCATAATAAATAATTTAATAAATCCAATATTTTCGTAAAAACTTAATCAAATTTAATTTTCAAAAAATATATGTTTATAGATCTATGGAGAAAGGAACCATTGTAGCCAAATTCTTAAAAAGTTTAAACACAAATTTTCTTAATTCTTTATACTCATAACAAAGTCATAAGTTTTTGATATTTATGAGGAATCGCTGAAAAAATACTATGAAAATTCTAATTGCTCTCACATTACTTCTTCTCGAAATGCCATAATGCCTAATCAATTAAATCTAACTTGTCCAAATCGTTGTCATCATCATATACAGGGTGCATTGGGATCTCGAGAAACATAAGACATACGAAGTTGGTTAAATTGGGGCAAAGTTGCCGCATTAGATGGCCATTTGAGTGATGTTTTTGTTTTCCCGAAAAAAAGATTGGCTCACTAAATGTGAACAAAAAACTGATTTTGGCAAATTAGTTTTTTGTCTTTGTTGTTTCAATTTATACAAGTTTCTAGTTTGTACATTCTAGAGACACTTTTTACGATAAATTCACAGTGGTCCTTAAAATTTATGTAGCTCGAACACTTTTCGAGAAATTCATAATACAGTTACATAGAGATTTTTTCTCTTTCCAACGATATGAAACAACAAATAAAAATATACTAAAAAATTACAAAATTATTGATTTTATTCATTTCGATCAAAAGTGCTTTGGAAACAAAATCGAAAATCGTTTGTTTCAAACAAAATTTCAACTAATCAATTCAACTGGTTAACTATACATTTTCCTGACAAAATTTTCAAATAAAGCCAAGCGGGATATGTTAGGAGTTTAATATGCTGCGCATCGAAATAAGCAGATTTTTTTTAGTAATTTATCTTCAGCGTTACCCACAAAAGGCTACGTATTTGCTTGTCTTTTGTATTGAACTAATAAAAGTTTTGTTTGAAACAAAATATTTTTTATTTTATTTTCAAAGCACACTTGACCGAAATAGAATAAAATCAATAAATCTGTAATTTCTTAGTTTATTTTCATTTTATTGTAAATGTTTTTATTTCGTTGGAAAGAGAAAAAATCTCTTTTTAACAGTACTAAAGACAACTTTAAGCCCCATATAAAAATTGAAAGGTGTACGAGTTTCTCGAAAAGTATATGTGTTATAAAAATTTTGAGAATCGCTATCAATTTCTCGTTAAAAGTGTATGTAGAATGTGCAAAATAGAAACTTGTATGAATTGAGACAAGAAAGTTATAAGTCAAAAAAGTAAATTTGCCAAAATCAGTTTTTTGTTTACATTTAATGACCTACACATTTTTTCGGGAAAATAAAACCATCATTAAAATGGCCAACTAATGCGGCAACTTTTCCCCAATTTAGTCAGATTCATATCTCTTACGGATTTCGAGATCCTAGTGATTAGGCTCTGAAAACGGACACCCTGTATATCATCGAAATCCATTTATTTTCGTAAAATGATACAGACGATAAACTGTCAATATTCTTTTATAAATTTTTAAGCTAAAATTTAAAGCAAGCTTAGAACATTTAAACCTCATGGAATGGTGCAATAATTTTAATCTATACTTAGAGTAAAGCCTGGTTTAAATATTTAAGTAAAGGCGGTGCAACAGGGCATAGGCATGTACCTCATTTATTATAATATGTATCTGAATTATGCGTTTTATCGGTAACATATACATAAAATTCTTATTAAAAGCTTTAGGGAAATCATTTGGTGTTATTCTGTTAATCTCGTTCAAACATGTTTTTACCTTTCATTATACCACACGATACCAGAAAACAGTGCGGTAATAAAGAAGTGCAAAACAGATGATTAAAAGAAGAATAGATGATCTGATTTATGCTGTGAAGGTCACAAAATTTCCCACTAGAGAACGGCTTCTTTTGTTTCGTGAACCGCAAGTGTAACGATGTGAATCCGAGTGTGCCATGCTAGCATTCACAGTCAGTTGTTTCCCGTTTTCTACACACTCTAGATCGCGAGAGATCTGAGATGTGATAGCCTGGCCAGTTAGTTGATAGTGGTGTTGTTTTGGCGTGAGGTGATTGTCAGCTGTTCCGCGTGCTAAGATGTGGTATGAAACAAGTGACAGGACGATGTGGACCACGCAGGATTTGGTGGTATGACTGTTTGTGTTGTGTTGGACTGAAAACTGCCGTTGTTAATCTAATGGGGATTAGCTGTCTACTTAGAGAAAAAGGTGACGTTAATATGAAATCAATATAGTTGTATATTTTTTTTTAAATAAAGTGACAAATCGTCACTTTGAATCTCATTATTGTCTAATCCAAATGATATTCAAACGGATGAAACAATCGTCCGTATATTTCAAAATGAATGATGAACCCAGTTTTAATTTAATGTTGCCACTTGTTTATAAATATTTATTTGTAAATAATTCAAATGTACAGGGAGGTCACTCGAACACCCGATCAAAGGGATTTAACATGTAAAATCATATTTTCTATTTTCCTGCTTCACTAATTATTTTAAATAAAAAAGCTTTAAATGACAGGTGTAGAGCATAAAATTATGCGTCTGAATCAATGAGCAAAATTAATTGTAAAATCAAAAATTATGTATAAAAATTCGTAAATCACCCCAAAAATAGCAGTATAGCCATGAAATTGAAAAAAATGACAAATGTTTAACGGTTTACCTGTCAAGCTAGCTGTGTTAGTTTTCTTACTACTAAAGTTACGTTACAAAATATAGCAATTTTATTTTGATGTTATATTTTAAATTCAAAATTAATTTATGTATTGTTCACTTCAGTAGCCATTCAATTTAATTACATTATTTTAATTAATTGAACCAATTACAATCAATTTTCACTAGTGCAAATTGCCACGATAATTTCACTACTAAATAGACGTGTTGCTGAGATACGTCTCTCAAATTGTTTAGATGAAAAATAATTAATTGAAAATGTATGTTTCGAGGAAATATCATGTCGAATTTATTCGTGAGTAGAATTTTACAAGTAATTCTGGTCACTAGTGAATATGAAAACCAAATATATCCTTCACAATATTTTTATTATTATTACTATCACCCAGAGAAAAGTCGAATATCGAAATTTTCAATAAACAAATAAATAAAAATAAAACAATGTCAGATGGACTAATATTTATATATTTTGTAATTTTTATTTTATTTTTATTTTAATGTACACATGTGTGTTTTATATCATTAAAAAGAAAAAAATATATCTATTTAACATTACTAACGACAACTTTGAGTCCCTTATGAAAATTGAAAGATAGCAAAAATTTTGAAGGCCTCCTAGTAAAAAAGTGTATGTAGAATGTGAAAACTAGAAACTTACATGAATTGAAACAGAAAGTTACGAGTGAAAGAGTAAATTGACCAAAGTCTGTTTTTTGTTTATATCTAGTGATCTATGCATTTTTTCGGAAAAACAAAGTACATCATGGCCAAATGGCCTACTAATGCGGCAATTATGCCCCAATTAACCGACTTCGTATCTCTTACGGTTCTCGAAAATCCAATGGTTAGCTTCTTAAAAAGGACACGCTGTATTACGTATATTTGTGCATACTATTAAAAACACTTTTCCCTGATTTGCATTTTATATTTTAAATATTACAAATAAAATAAAACAATTTCTAATTACGGTATCCTTAATCAACTTTTTCATTGACATTGAAATTAAGTGTAACCTTCAAAATAGTTTCCTTCCGGAAATTAGAGGTAAACATTATTTTTTTTCCAGAGGTCGACGGAAAACGTTTTTACATATAAATTACTTATTTATACATTATTACATTGTAAAGTACAAAAGCAATTATAATGCAAAAATAATTAATTGTAGTACTTCAAATTGTCAATATTATCTAATTTATTATGCTTTCAAAAGTAAGTTAAATACATTTAATATTAATACACAATTATTTACAAGTTGATAGTTTATATAGTTTTCTCTTTTATTTAAAGCATTTGTTTTTGTTGCATTCCAATTTTGCAGTTCATTAGTTTAGTATTTCTAATAAAATGTATTTTCACCATCGGATGTTATTGGTGAAATAATAAAATGAATATTGCGATAGCACAGCAAAACCTTCTGACATTTTCAATATTACGATTCATTGCTCTTCGCCATTATTTTTAAAAAGCGGATATTAAATCCATAATGGTATCACTGACCATGGCATGTAGTATATTATGAAATTGACATAATTGCAATAGAAGTAGTTATTTATGTGTTGTTTTCTAAATTGATAATAAATATCAATTATAATTTTCATCTTTGATAGAATCATTAATATTTTTTTATAATTTTTTGTAAATCTTGTACCTTCAATATAAAATAAAAGACATATCTTTTATTAATTATTTATTTAATATAATATTTCGGAGAATTTTTTTGAATACCATATTATTATTACATAAATTTGGTAAACATGGTAAAAATTATTCATGTACCAAAGGCATTATGAAGATGTTATGTCTAACAGTAAATACATCGAGTAATGTTCCATGTTGCCATTCGCAGTACCCTCTCCATATTTGTTTTCAGTGCCCTAACGGTGGAACTAAATAAAATATTATTTATTTTTATTAATTGCGACTGAAGTTAGTTTGAAATTTCAGGATGTTAACATGGGGTATAACTAATCAGGGTTAGTGGTTAATCCCAGTTATGTGTATAGGTGTTAATATTCAGATATAGAAATATTATGCTATTTAATAATAAGTACATATTTGATTCTGGGTACTATTCATTTATAGAATAACTACATTTTCAGTTTATGTACTATTTCACGCTGTATATGCGATTAATAATAAAATATATTTATAAATTTAACGAGTAAATTTTGTGGTACTTACTAAATGATTTATAATATGTTACTTCCGTTTGAAACCAAATTTACCACAAATGACTAAAATTTAAATGTTTAGAAAAAATTATATCGCCACAAAATGCAGTTATTCCTGTAAATTGAAATAAATTTATCATTTCAATGTTTATTTGTACATCCGTTATTATTACACATTTACTTTTACTCCAAAATTAGTAATGTTTTGTCGAAATTACTTATTTATCACCAACTAAAAGTGAGTTTTCACTTTAGACCAGAAAAGATCGACAATAGAAGGTTTCTTTTTAACTTTGTTTTATTTTGAAATAGTCTGGAACCGACTAGTGTCAGTGCTTTTAAAACAACTAATTGAAATAGATAACCTTCAAAAATTATGACTAAAATATTTCAAATAGATCTAAGTTTTTTATAGTCTTCAAACTATAAGGAGCACTTACCTCAGCCAGTTGTACCAATATTACTTAAATTTAAATTTCCCTTAATAGAATACTATAACCTTAGAATCAGGGTCTCGAACCGAAAAATTTTGTGGTTCGATTACGGTTAACGGTTTTTACCTTAACAAAAATTCTGTTTCGGTTATCGGTAACGGTTTTTTAAAATTATTATTTTGGTTTTCGTTTCGGTTAAAATAAACAAATAAATTTCTGTTTCGTTACGGTTTCGGTTAAAATTGTGATGTTTTAAGTAACTATAATTTTATAAAAATTAATAAAATTTAAGGATAATATTTTCAGTTTAATACAACATTTATATTTATACTGGTTTTTAGTAGCGATATTTTTTCGGTTCGGTTATGTTTTCGGTTGCAGAATAAATTTATTTTTCATATCGGTTTTCGGTTTCCATATTTGAATAAAGAAAATATAGGTTCCGGTTTTCGGTTACGGTTTCATAAAACGTCAAATATCGGTGCGGTTTTCGGTTACGGTTTCTTTACGGTTCGGATCCCTGCTTAGAATATAATATGAAATGAGCTATTTAACATGGCTGTCAATTTTTTTAGCGGAACAGGAACTTATATTTTAAAAGCAGGAGTAGAAATTATTCGTTATTACCAATATTCTGTTATGTACGTGTAACATCACCATATGATAGATAACTATTTCTAACCTAACTTAAGGTCAGCTAGACAGCTCTTGAAAAATGCACTAGTTTATCTATAATTGCTGAGGTATAAACACATTTTTGTGATAAGAATTCATGGCGTATGTTGCATTGTTAATTTGCTTCTAAGTCAGTTCCGAATTGCATAAGCTTCAGCGTTGTATTTGAGTGGGTGACTGTTTGCTTACGTGAGAAATGTATTTATGTGTCAAAAGCTACATCAAAGATAGGTTCGGGAGCACTGATACCATTTTTGAAGGTATGGATAATGAACTTAGGTATAAATTAATTATTATTTCACATATCTTAATAATAAAAAACATTTTAAATTGTTTTTTACCTACTCATAGAAAACATGCAGTGTTTCCCAAATTTTCGACCTAGGCATACCCTTTTAAAATATTTCGTAATACTTCTTATCCATTGGTACAAAATTTCTGAGATATACTAAATATTAAAAACAAAAACTGTACTTTTTTTTCTTATAATATACAGCGTATTCTTGAGTTTAAAAGAAAAGTCTACAGCAAATCGTTTTTGACTTATGCGAAAAATTAAAAAAAAACTTCGAGTAAAGTGACCTTTTGGCATTGCCGATTGCAATAAAAAAGAAGGTGCATAACTAGATGTTACAGCAGTCACATATACAAAATTTCAACATATTACCAGGGTTGCCAACTTAGTAGAATTTCCACTAAAACTGGTGGTTTAGACACTCGTACTATTGGAGAAATATTTTTTTAGTGACTAGTGGTTTTACCTAGTGGTTTAGTTTAGTTCATTTAGTGGAAAAATAGGATACTCAACCTCTAAACCATTAACATGTTTTATTTTTTTTCATGTCAACGCATTTGTGTCAAAGGTACTAATTTTCGTTACGCAGGCAACACAGCTTAAAAATCAAATTAAAATATAAGCAATCTTTGTTTTTTTTGTTTGGAAACCGCGCATTTAATAATTGTAGTTCTAATTTGGTTCACAAAATGGTGTGAACCTTCAGCCATATGATTTCCCAAATTGGGAATCCTAATCCCAACGTTTGTATATTCCGATCAAGCGATGCATCGATGTTTTAGCAGCATATATAGATTATTTGAATGAATTATTGAATCGAGTTCAACATTGGTTTCCTTTGAGTTAAGACTTAAAAAACCAAGAAGACTTCGCGAAAGTTGACGTGCAGTGGCGTCAAATCCATCTTCGGAACTGAAATAATACAAAAAATACCAAAGCATTTTGATATAAAGTTATGAATTTTGAAGACATCTGGAGTAAAAAGATTCAAAGAATTAGCTACTTTTGCTATTACATTATTGTTTTTGCCGTATTCTAACTCTGATGTGGAAAGACTATTCAGCATGATGAATATAGTGACTACGTTTACACCGTGCGTACTATACTGGTACGTGTACCAAATAAGTACTAAATTTTATTTTAGTACAGTATGTTTACAACAGTGTATAAAAAATAAGATTAAATATTTCTGGTACACTGTTTGGTCTCTTTGGCATCCTAACCTAAAATTATTTAATTACAAAGTTTATTGAACTTGATTGATATAACCTAAGTAATGTTATAAATATTATTTAAAACAACTCCCAGTAGCCTGACCGCGCGTCAAATGAAGTTTTATAATAAATGCCACTAAAATTAACCTAAATATTACTACATAATTTTACTTCAATTGCCTATCACAGATGGCAGCATAATCGGTTTAGTACGTTTGCTGTTTACACCGGGTGTGAGTAGGGTCTGGTACATCCCCCTTGGAACGTACTAAAGTTGTGTACCAATTGCGTACCAAAGGTTTGGTACGGAGTGTTTACACCGTCCGTCGCCATTTTGTGACGTCATATGGTACCGGGACCAAACGCTTGGTACGCACGGTGTAAACGTACCCAATGAAGTCCAAACAGAGAAACCGAATAAATCTAGAACTTTTAACTTCAATTTTCACAGTTCGAACTGGTTTAGCACCTAAAGGCAAATGCTGCCACAACAAACATATTACCAATTAATGTAGTACAAAAAATTGGAACCAAGGAGATGTATTCTACTAAAAATATAGATAAAGAAGACTATTTTTCAGAAGGTGACCTCGAAGTTTTGCTTTTCTTTTTTATTACCAACGTTCCCTACAACTAGTCAAAAAAGTGCAGTAACATTTCGATATCTTTAAAAATCCAACCCCCAATCTGTAAGGCTACGTTCTTTACATCTCTGCCTGTGCCTTGCTGGTTTTGATCCGCCCCGGGTATGATTTCCCCGGTACCTGCTACATCTAGCAGGCGTTCTCCTATCCGCCACCTGGGGGGGCGCCCGATGGGGGACCAGCCACCCCTCACGGGTTTGCCGTGGGGCTGAACCACCCACGGCAGAGTCATCAGGTACTAGATGAGTTTACACCTCATGGTATTGTTGAAAAAAGCAGAGCTATTAACTCGTCTTCCTTCAGAGGTTTCACTCTAGTTCTTGTTGCAGTACAAGAAACTCTAGTTTTCCTGATGTACTCGACACTATAAACTAGGTTGGAAATGATATTACCGAGAATTGTTTTAACCATTTTCAAAAAAAGACTTGAGCGCTTTAGGTGAAAAATTAAAACTGAATTCAATTGCCTAGCAATGGACAATAACTTACGTGATTATTAGTAAATGATATGTCGGAGTAGGCAAGGATAAATGATATGTCGGAGTAGGCAAGGAAAACAGTTATATTATTATGATTGTCAATGTAAATATATTTGTCACGTTTAAATAAAGTTATTCTCATATTGCATTATATTCACGTTATTTTTATATTAAAACCACCTTATCATTTTGGCGACGAGGATGGGATCAAAAATTCTTTCCCCTGATGACTTTTTACCAACGCCTGGAGATTCCCCAGTACCTTGGCCTGCATGGTACACTACCGTGGAGGATTTCTTCTTTTTAATGGACCGTATCGCAACAGATAGTCATAAATTGGATGACAAAACAAAAAATTTATATCTTTGCCAATTCTTAGGTGTTGAAGGACGTCGAATAGCATCGGCATATCCCTTTTACTTACAACGTGGTACACTGACCCACGAAGAGTTCCTGAAAGAATTAGAAAACCTTTTCCGTCCGAAGATAAACCAAGTTCGAGCTGCTTTTGACTTTCGTACCAGAATGCAACATTCAGATGAAACCGTAACTGCATATGTGACAGAATTGCGAAAATTGATAAGTCTACGTGCTTATGGTGACAATGAATTGGAAAAGAAATTATTAGCTGAGCAATTAGTAATTGGATGTTACTCCAAAAGTACTCAACAAAAATTACTTGCTGAAGTAAATGTCAATTTCGACATTTTTGTCAATATAATGCTCAATGATGAGGCTGCAAATAAGAATTCTGCTGCAATTCAGCAAGCAAAAATGAGCGATTCTGTTATAGCACAGATATCGTCTTCAAATAAAGGTCCATTTAAAAACAAAGGTCAAAATTATACAAAATCGAACTTACCAAATAAGAAAGTGGTTTGTTTTGGGTGTGGTAAAAATAATCATGTTATTCGTTCAGAAAAATGTCCTGCTAAAGGTAAATTCTGTAAAATTTGTGGAAAGATAGATCATTTCTCTTCTGTTTGTAACTCAAAAAATTTCAAGAATAGCCATAAAGTTAATTCCTTACAAGTCAATTGCATAAAACAAAATCTACATCGCTTACGAATTGAAGTTAATTTGCCGTATTCTGCATCAAACTACAAATATATAGCCTACGTAGACACTGGTTCCGATGTATCTACGATCACGAAGTCTATTTTTCAACAAGCAAAATTCAACATGTCGTTAATGCCAACTAACGCATCTATTCGAAATTTTGATGGTTCTAATGTTACAAAAATACTTGGAAAATTCAAAACGAAAATAGAAATTGGTGAAAAAACTACAGAAATTGAATTATATGTCACTACAAATGATTTATCACCAATAATTGGTATTAATGTCATTCATGCTTTAGAATTAACAATTTATGGAAGAAATCTTAAAGTTGGTGCATTAAATGAAAATGATTCATATATTTCAAAATTCCATAATCTTACCAGTGATACAATGGGAACATTTAAACTTTTCAAGCATGAAATTTCATTGAAACCAAATGCAGTGCCAGTCACCTGTAAACTTCGATCAATTCCATATTCACGACGTGAACAAGCCATCAACGAATGTAAGAAAATGGTTAAAGAAGGCATTTGGAGCCCAGTTGAAAAAAGTGAGTGGATACATGGGTTAGTCACAGTTCCAAAAAGTGACGGATCTGTCAGACTGACGACAGATCTCATTGCATTGAATAAATATGTCATTTCTGAAAGACATCCAATTCCAAATGTTACTGACATATTTCTACAATTACGAGGAGCTGAATATTTTTCTAAATTGGATCTTAGAAAAGGTTACTTCCATATTGAGTTACATGAAAAATCAAGATTATTGACAACAACTATTACACCAGCCGGCTTATTTGCTTATAATCGTCTGCCAATGGGACTTACAGACTCAGCTTCAGTCTTTCAGCGAGCTGTAGAAAAAAACATTATCAAAATGTAAAAATGTTCAAACGTACATTGATGATATCATCGTGTATGGAAAGACAAAAGAAGAACATGATACTTTTCTATACGATGTATTGAAAGTGCTTGATAAAAATGATTTCCGATTGAATAAAGACAAATGCGAATTTTGCAAAAATTCAATTCTATATTTGGGACATATTATTTCTGCTAATGGAATTCAACCTAATCCAAAAAATGTTAAGCCAATTCTCGAAGCGGCAGAACCAAAAAATTTAAAGCAGGTGCAGTCATTTTTGGGCGCAGTCAACTATTATTCTAATTTCATAAAAGGATTGGCCGAAAAAGCCGAACCTCTTCGTGCCCTTACAAGAAAAGAAAATAAATTCAGGTGGACAAGTTTAGAAGCCAATGCATTTAAAATTCTGAAAGAGAAAATTGCAGACGATGTGAATTTGTCTATTTTTGATTTAGAAGCAACGACTATCGTCACAACGGATGCTTCAGACGTTGGTATTGGTGCTGTCCTAGCACAAATTCAGTATGGCAAAGAAGTAACAATCGCCTATGCTTCCCATACATTGTCTTCAGCCGAGCAAAACTATTCTGTAGGAGAGAAAGAAGCGCTTGCTTGCGTATGGGCATGTGAGCATTGGAGTTCATTTCTTCTAGGAAGAAAATTTATTCTTCGCTCGGATCATTCTGCATTACAAACACTTCTTACAAAGAACACATCTACTAAAAAGTCAGCAAAATTTATAAGATGGCTAGACCGTTTGTCAGCATTCGATTATGATGTACAGTACAAAAAAGGAAAAGACAATGTAATTGCTGACTTCTTATCAAGAGTACCTATTGAAAATAAACATGATGCTCCCGTTGGTCCAGTTTTGGATATCAGAGAAGTGGTCTCAACAAATATTTCATTTTATTCATTACGTGGTTTTCAAAAAGAAGATGAGGTATGTCATTATTTATTTAAATTCATAAAAAATGGTTGGCCTTCTAAATCTAAAATCCCACAACAATTATCTAAATACTATCCTTTGCGTGAAGAATTTTCGATAGACAATGGCGTAATTACCCGTAATGATCGGATTCTAGTACCTGTGAAGATGCGAAACAAAATTCTGAATGCAGCTCATGAAGGACATCCAGGAATCGTAAGGATGAAACGGCAAGTAAGGAAATCTTTTTGGTGGTCTGGACAAGACTCAGATGTAGAGCGATTCGTCAAGTTCTGCAAGCCTTGCCAAGATAGCGAAAAGTCACACAAACGCCAAAAGATGGATACTATACCAATCGAAGTACCTCAAAAACCATGGTCAAAGGTAGCTATTGATGTCACTGGACCTTTCGGATTAGCGCCTTACAATCAAAGATTCATAGTCGTCATAATTGACTATTATACTAAATTTCCAGAAATTCTACTTACGCATTCAATAACTTCTATCATAATAATTAAATGGTTAAATGAAGTATTCGCAAGATATGGAAACCCTAACATTGTAGTAAGTGACAACGGTACGAATTTTACTTCAGAAGAATTCTCAAAATTCCTTCATTCTCGAGACATTTTACATTGGCGAACACCGAATTATGATCCTCAAAGAAATGGATTAGTAGAAGTTTTTAATCGATATTTGAAATATGGAATTCAAACATTTAATTCAAGTAAAAAAGATTTCTCTTCCGGCATTTTTGAACTTTTATTCAGTTTTCGTGCTACAGCTCCTTCAGAGGAGGGTAAATCTCCAGCTCATTTAATGTTTGGTCGAGAAATTAGAACTAATTTTGAACCACGAAGAAATATGAACCATCTAAATTATAAAAATGAAAAGAAGAAGGAACCAATTCAAAAAGAACAAACTTCAAAAACTACAGTAATTAAGCAGCCAGCATTTACAAAAAACAGTTGGGTTCGAGTTCGTTTTCCGCATGTACCAAAACGGGCATCACCATTTTCAAAACCTTTGAGAATCGTCGAGTGCCTCGGAACCCATACTTTCCGGTTAGAAAATGGGAAGGTATGGTCATCAAAAAATTTAGTTTCTTTCAGACAGCGTTGTTATGAATGGATAGAGAGTGGTTCTCGACAAAATACACCAACGAAAAATAATCAACAAACGCTCCGCCGATCTTCGAGACAGAATAAGGGAATCCCCCCAAATTACTATGGAAAACTAGATTATTTGGAGGGGGATAAATGATATGTCGGAGTAGGCAAGGATAAATGATATGTCGGAGTAGGCAAGGAAAACAGTTATATTATTATGATTGTCAATGTAAATATATTTGTCACGTTTAAATAAAGTTATTCTCATATTGCATTATATTCACGTTATTTTTATATTAAAACCACCTTATCAGTAAACAAATAGTTTTCGGACAACAATAGACTTTTCGTTGCTTAGTAACATTGATGTAACAATAAATTCGTGCGTCAAAGTCCAGTCAGTCCAATCAGTCCCATACACAAAATTTGAACATTCTACGATTAATTATTTTTGAGTTATGCCATATTTCAACAATCAGCTGCTAATCTTTTTTAAGTTTAAGTAAAGAAGTCATGCCGAAACTAGTCAAAATGGATTCTGGGATGGTCAAAATGGATAATTCTTTTGAAATCTCAAAACCGAAAGGTTTGCGATTACAAAACTTCGAATGACAGTTGAGGTTTATATTGCTATCTGATAAAATATTCTTATTTGGGTTGACGATTGAAATTTGAACGGTGTCAGCGTCACTTTTGCATCTTTATTTTGAAACATTTTCCCGGGTATTCTACTTTTTAGAAATTATTTGCGGAAGAAAAAATGGACCATAATCAGTTTTCTGGTATTTTCTCATGACCCATGGTAAAATTTGAGATAGCAAGAACACCGTTAAAATCGACCATCAAATGCGCACAATAACTTCTATTTAAGCGAAGTCATAGGAGTTAATTTCCGAGATCGCAATAGTGGCAAATGAAATCTGGACATACCTGTACTGTAGGCTATCATAAAAATATCATTATTATTACTGAAATCTGCGCAATAAATCCAACATTGAAAATAAGACTTGATATATTTATTTATATTTATAGAATTCAAAGGTATTTCAGGAGAATTCTTTTGATTCATACACCGGGTGTATTTATTTCTTTTGTTGTTATCATACTTGAAATTTTTGAAGTGTGATACGTGATATGTGGTGTTATATTTCAAACAGCCGTGTAAATATAAATATTATTGTGTCTTTTTTTAACAATGTGTCGATGTTTCTATTTTCATATTTTTACTATGAATCCGATCAATATTTCTTTGTTATTTTCGCTTTGTAAGCAAAAATAGGATACATTCAGTGATTTGAAATTTTAATATGTAGTTCTAGTATAAGTTTATAGACTAATAAAATAAAATATATTGTCAATGGAATCATTAACGATAAAGAGGAAAATTCTTTTATTAATTTATCTAAATATTTCTTCTAGATTTATAAAAAATATACAAACAATAAGAAACAGTTTAAAACGTTAGGGCAAGAATTAGAATAATTCACAGTGAGAGAGCACTCTTTTTTTCAAGTAGTAGATATTACGGTGATTGGTTTCTGTGGAGGATTATTTTGATAAACTTTTGTACATTAGGGCAAGAATTAGAGTACTTCTTAGGGAGTGAACACTCCTCTTACACTCTTACAGGTAGTAAACATCACGGTGACTAGATTTTACGGAGTATGATTTTGATAAATTTACACTAATAGAGAGCAAGAATTAGAGTAAATATTAATGTCAGACCGAAGATTCGGTTTCGGCCAAAAATGCTGGTTTGGGCCGCAGTTCCGGTTTCGGCCAAAAATTGGAGCTTTCGGTTTTCGGTTACGGTTTCAACTGAAAATCGTGATTTGGTCGGACACTAGTAAGTATCACGGTAACATTAAGTAGTTATTACGGAAGGTGATTTTGAACTAATTACATTCGGACAAGAATTAGAGTAATGCTCAATGAATTAACAACCCTTTCACAAGTAGTATACATTACGATGACTAGTTTTTACCAAGGTTAATTTTGATCTAATTACATTAGGGCAAGAATTAGAGTACTTCAAAATGAGAAAATATTACAGAGACTGTTATGTCTATGGTTTTAATGTTTTAAATTATTATTTTAATCAAATATAAGATCAAAGTTATATATTCTCGAAATATTGTCTTTTAACGCTGCATAGAGCTATTCCGTCGCGTGTATATTTTCACAAGGTCAAAGTTTGTTAGAAATACCTGTAACAATACTCCCATTGATTTATTTCGGGTCTATTTAGTTTATAAATCGTTTTTACGACCACGAGGAATAAGAATAAACAAATTCAAAAGTGGTGGAGAATTAGAAATAGCCGAGTGACGTAAGAATGTTTTGTTTGAATGAATGCACCTACGAATTCTGCGAAGAAAGAAAAGGTGACGAGTATTGGCATGCTTTTGTTTATCTTACAACTAATACCACATGTTTTGTTTTGAGACACTGCTAAAAATATTTTACAAGATAATTATAAAATGTTTGATTTTAATATATTTACAAATATTTTAAAATGTTTGCGAAAGTTTATTCGATAATTTTACACGTGTAAAATAATTTTGTTTGATGATAAATGCTTTTCTAATGCAAATTTTTGTGTAACTAATCGTTCGTGATAAAACGAAAAATTTTGTTAACAGTGTTATACATAACATGTGATGCAACGTACATATTTTGAGTAAGTGTTGTTTGTAATCATTGCAGAATTGTTATTGTTATTCTTCGCCTATAAATTGTTTAAAAGAAATATTTACCATAAGTTTAATAATAATAGTGCTTAGTTTGTCATTTACATCCATTCATATGAATTTAGTTCAACATTATCGAATTTTAGTTTAATTCAATTTAAACTACAAGGAACAAGGAATGTAAGTTCAGTATAACATTCGGGAGGTATGAACTGAGACGGAGCTTGCGGAGGTTCACAAGTCTTTAAACAAACGATCTTATACATTTCAAGAGAATATTTCGAAAACTGAAAAAAAATAAATAAATATACACTCAAACCAATTAGTCTCCGTACACTTGTAAAGGAAAAATTATATTTTATTGAATATATGTTTACCTACACAAAATAAATTTTATATTGTAACTTACTATATTAAGAAATAAAATAATGTACTTACATCCTATATTTTTTGTAATGAAATCGAGAAAAAAAATATATGTATTATAACAGCTAAGTACGCCAATTTTGTCACCTACACCTGTATATTATATATTATCAATGATCTTTTGAATCGCCATTGATTAGAATTACTTCCCTTAAACAGTTTGTCATACTTCGCACTAATTTTAGTTAGTAGTTCTTGTATATTCTTTGGGCGTCTTGTTTTACACATTTTTTTTTAATAAATCACAGATGTTCAAAGGGATTCATATCTGGAGACTGTGTAGGCGTTTTTAGTTGTTGTCTACACTTGTACAATAACTATTCTAGCAGTTTACGTGTAGTATATTTGGTGACATTATTATTATTGTTCAAAGATATAAGAATCAGTTTAAAAAGAAAAAAACACTCGGTAAGTTTCAAAAATTAAATGTTTATTACAATACGTATTTCGGTCTGTTAATCCATCATCAGGTAATACATGAATGAATTTGTTCAAAATATTTACATTTATATATCCTAAAGGTAGAGACAAGAAGATATAAGAATCCCTTGAACCCAATTTTTCAGAACATTTTTTTAAATTCTCTTTTAAAATATTCAATTAAACCACTTTCCCATCCATAAAAATTAAGTTTCCCACCCCTAATGCACTCATATAGCCCTATACAAGCACAGATCCTCCTCCATATATCACTGTTTTGCATAATTTTTTGTTTTCATTCGTTCATTCTTCCTTTTCCAAACAATAATTCGTCCATCTGATCCAAATAGTTTATTTTGACTCACCTGAAACAAGTACTGAGTTCCTGAAGGTTTATCTAAGGTTTATACGAGTATATTTCAAAAACAAAGCGTCAAAATGTGTGTACGGAGACTAGTTGGTTTGAGTGTATGTCCTTTTGTAGATTAATTCAATTACTTGCTAAATATGGAATAAATATTAATAAATTTTGTTTAAAAGTGTTATTATTGTGATGTCATGTTTATTATTATTTCTATATCAAAACTAATTCAGATGACGTCAGATTTTAATATAGATTTATATTTATTGGAAAATGGAATTACCACTTTATAACTGTATTTATGTATATATTTACTATCCTTTGTTTTCCAATTAATTTTATTACTTATTTGAAACCTGGAAATAAAAGTTTAATTTTTATGCTCTGTAATGCTTCAAAGAGCATTTCGAATATTCGAATTGCGTTTTCTAATCAATTATTTTACGGTTAAATGCATTCAATGTCATTGTAGTTTCCATTGCCAATTGATAATATACAATTATATGGTCAGTTATATATGTTTATCTGTTAAATATATTGTTATTTTTTGTACGTCACATGCTTCACGTAAAAACTTTTATCATTTAATTATCAGAACCTACAAATTCAAATTATTTGTTAGATAATTTTTTGTTTCATTTGTTTTTACAAAAAGGAAATATAATTGATAGTCCTGAGCCCAAGAATTTCAAAAAAAATTTTCGATAGTATTATTAACACCATAAATATATTATAACAGAATCTTTTACCAAATAAAAATAATGTGACCGAGGGGTTCGGAGCTGTAGGTCTCTTGCAGAAGCTGTTGACCACATACATCTCTAAAATGCAAGTAAACCTTGTCTCGCAACAAGTACTTGGTATTTAAGGTCCTGTTCCATCTAGGAAATTTTGTGCCACATATAATGAATATGTAGTCATATAATCAGAGAAATTAATTTAAATTTTCTGTTTAATTTATAAAGCTTGAAGAAATATAGTGCAAACTTTTCTTTAATTCATGTTTTACTGATTTAAAAACGAGTAGAGATTCAACAAAAACAAATGGAAATTCTGAAAATAGGACGAAGTGATATGCATGGCAACACATACATCGCATTCTAGAGCAAATTTTCTTTTCCTTTCATCTTGCATTACCATATTAATCAGTTTAAATTTTCTTCTTCAAGAGAAAAACTTCTAGCGTTACTTATAATTTCAAATTCGTTTTCTTTACATCGACTCGCTTACCATTTGCACTCTTTATCCATTGAATTATCACTTGGTATATATCAGTATATAAAGTGCAGCATAATTAAATTATTTCTTACATCAAGCCTCATTCACGATATTAATTTAAAAATTGTTAGTGTTGTAGTTGATAATGACAGTAATTTAAGAGTTGAGAATACAGTATTCACAATATCCAATAATTAATGTTTAATTATGAACGGTTTAATGCAAACCTGTACGTCATACTTTCTGCAATTATAACTACTAACACTAACTACTAATTTCGTATAATGAATGACGCCTGATCATGAAATGGCTGCATATAAATTGTTTATGGCCCAATATTACGAGGTAGAGTCAACTCTATTAGGCCATTGCACCAGGGTGAAACAACTTTCTGTTAAGTTTGGTTTTCACCGAATTTACACAAGGTTTAATGTTCGATAAATATTGTTTACTGCATAGGGCATAATACACTACCATGTATCATGGGGGGGATAATAAATAAGCGATGATGATGATTCTTTACTTTGATGATGACGGGAACACATTTTGGTGGGAACACGGGAGCAAATGTACATTTTAATTTGTACTTAAACTAATTTTATTTACATTATTTATATTTAGTAATACAAAGCTAAACTAATTTAAAATTAAACAAATTAATCTAAACAGACTACATTATGTCTACGTCCGATGTACTGCTAAAGCTATCTAAGACTGACTACAAAACTATGTTGAGAGGCAAATCTACCCTCTCAACTTCTTATCTAAATACAAAATTGTGTATGTGAAATTGATCTTTTCGGCATATGGCCCCATAATTTCTAATTTTTATTACCAGAAATGTTAACGTCTATGCCGATAAAAGAATCATACTTCACAGAAGAAATGCAGTCTACAAAACAAGATGGAAATCAGGGCCGTATTTTTCATATTGTTACAACGATCATTAGTACAAGATATACAATTTCCAGTTACTTTGCTTAGTTATTGAAATGTGTGAAATTGACGTAATTATTGGAAAAGTTATCATTATGTTTTATTATTCCTTCTTTCTTTTATAAGATCCATGTGTGTGGATTGAAAATGATAGGAAGGTAGAAACGTCAAATGTATATGTTTAAGAACATATGCGTTAGGTACAAAGTTTCGAATTTGCAAACATTTGCTCTAAAGCATTGTTTTTTAGTATTCAGCATTAATCTATAATCAAAGCTGGAAAAGGTTGTATATGATGTCATATGGAAAATATTTTACGCTTTTTCTTTGTTTTTATACATTGTTTCTAACTTTCTAAGCATTACGGCAGTCGGTGGAAATGTACCTTTATTCGTTTCTTGTGACATTTTGAATAGGGGAAGCATAATGAAGTAAAGTTGTGCAACAATTAAAAATATATTTTACAGGAATACTAATACCTAGTAGTCTAGGTATTTACAAAATATTAATATTACTTTTTATCCTTCTCGCCAACAAAACAAAAGAATGAAAGTAGTAAATTTAGAATGGTCAATATAACATAACTAAAATAAAAAAAGATATGAAACAGAACAATTAAGTTTTTAAATTGTTTTAATATTAAAAGCACAAAAAAATAAAAAAGAAATAATATTGGAGCAATAGGTAATAAAGGTGAAATTTAAAAATTGATTGAAATAGCAATAAACCTTTTTAAAAAATTCCCGTTATTCGAAAAATTGCAAAGTATTTTTTTCGAATTTCGAAAATTCTAATTTTATCAACAGCACTAATATATGGCGATAGTAGTTTTAACTTTTTTACTATCTTAATGATAATGCTAATTATATTAGACAAGTCTTATATTCTATAATCGAGTACCATGAAGGATAATTTCGAGACGAGACACACATTGTCTCGTTTCGGGTCGTATCACGTCTCGTCTGGACAAGGTTTTGTCTCGTTATATCAAGATGAGGCGAGATAGGTAGCATCACTTTTATAAAGACTTGCTGATAAAATATTTCTTAGGTATTCGGGCGTTTTAAAAGAGTGAAGGCGTAGAATACAACGAATACTATATTGAAAAATGACATACATAGTTTTTTGTTTTTCACATTTCTTCAATAAATTTTGTTGAACAACATTTATAAAGTTTTCATCTAATTTTGCCTTGACTACAGAACTGATCGTTTATTGAATGAACTTGTAAATATGAAAAAAATTCTATAGATTTTATTATTTTTCCTTTTTCAATTGACGTCATAATAATTTTGCTTTATTTTTTACGTATTAAAACAAGTTTTGCATTCTTAATCAATCTGTTATAAAAGCTGCAAATATTTCAAGAAATCTGACAAAATTTGTGATTAAATATAACTGAAACTTCATCGCAGAAAGTTGGTAGTTAAGAATTCTGAACAACTTCCAACTACAGTAAAAACAAAACTACTGAAATATGTAAAAAAAACATCTGCAAGGGACAACTGAAATAATGGAATAAAATTTGAAACTTGGAATGCACTGCGCGTAGTTTTAAATGAAATTGTTAAACATTTTCTATTCGATAAAACTCTTGGAGGCTAATCGTGTTTCACTGTTGTTCATGTACGACCAATGTATGACCCAATACTGCACCAAATGTGTTTGCGGTCATAAAAATTAATGCGTGAATACAAATCCGTTACATGGGCGTGGGAAAAAAATTAACAGGCGTGAAAATAATGTGTAATGATGAAAAGTAATGTTTCAAATAAATAATTCCCTCTGTGTATTTTAAAGAATTCAGTTGCGTATTGTGGGTTATCTGCATACAAATTAACAATAGTAGTATTGCCAGAAGACTTCATATTAATTTGAATACACAAATAATTACAAGAAAATAACTTCGGAATCATTTGTACAAGAGCGGGAATAAATACCGGTTTCTAGGAAACAAAAATTGTTGCAGAAATAAAGTATTATAACCTAGGGAAATAATATACAATCAAAACTTGTGATGTAGTTTTCAGTAAGGATTTAATAAAATTAGATAATTTTACATTTTTAATAAAAAAAATTATTTTAAAATCGAAATATAAATTATTTTCATTGATTTGTTCTCTATGTAACTGATTTTTACACATTATTTACCAAAAATAAAATCATCTTGATGCCAATTTAAATTTTGCAGAGGTTACTAAAATTTTAAATTATGCACATGGATTTTAGGCTATATTTATTTGGGACTTTTAAGTAACCTGGTAGGTTAATTATATTTACTTCGTACAGGGCTGTCGCGAGGGGTGGACCAGGGGGAGCACTCCCTGGTGGTTAAGGTAACAGGCCCTTAGAGTTGTTTTATTTTTTGTTAAATATCACTTATTTATTAACAAAATTATTGGTTTTTAATATTTTGGGTGCCCACCCTAAAAAATGTCCGACCGGACTGTACCCACCCATATAACAACAACGTCATTGACTTCGTACATTTGAAATAACCCAAAGCTCAGAGTTGATCTTGAACTGATCAAACTCACCCATCTATTTTGCTGGGTTAATGAATTGAACCCGTTTTCTATATTTGTTTACAAATTGCTTTCTCCTCCTGTATCTGTCAGTAGTTTTATTTTTATAGGTTAAAACAAAGAACTTAAATGAATAATTTTAATAAAGAACGTTTAAAGTTTTCACCAACTATAAAAATTGGTTGTTTATTTGATAAGAAGTTTACGATCAGTTTAGGGTTGTATTCAAATTTTCCAAATAAATACGACCATAGATATTATAATCAAAACCCAATAACAATATAGTTATTTGTGTATCAAGGTTCTAAAAGTAATCTTTTTGGGCCGAAACCGAAGTTTGCAGCCGAGGCAAAGCCGAGGTTACAAATCAGATGAGGCCCAAAAAGAACTTTTAGCCGAGGTGCACACAACATTTTTTAGGCGATTATAACAAGAACTTATGAATTTTCATTCAAAATCAATTTTTGACATCTGTCAAAATTTACTTTACGGCCGCATTTACTTTACGGCCGCATTTACCTTACGGCCGCATTTACTTTACGGCCGCAATTTTTACTCGCAAATTCATTACTTTTTCATTAATATTTGTAAAGGAATAGTTAAGATTTTACTTACATTTGTTATCACTATACTAAACGATTAGATTCACTATATATACAGGGTGGCTGATTTTTCATTGTCCAGGCCATATCTCCTGAAATATTAAATATACAAGATAAAGCTAAATAGAATACTTGTGTAACAAGACCTGATCTATAAAATAGCGTTAACAGATGTTTTCCATGGCCTACTGATTTGGCGAAAAAATATTTAACTTTGGTTTTTTAAATGGAACACCCTATATATTTTTACGGAATAAGATTCTACATCAATTTCTCTTTACAATTATGTATAACAAGTGGGGGTTTGCGTTAAATTTATGTTTAATAATGCAAAAAATAAAATTATATAAGTCGGCTGTGTTTTCTCATTGTTAATCACTATTTTGTTTATAAATCTGATACAAGTGTTTATTAGAAGTGTTTTATGGTTTTTATTTAATTATTATTTGATTTGTGAAAACAACAGAGCATATCAACCTTTTCACTATTTGTGAAATTCATTTTTTTTTTGTAATTACGAACTTCAACACCTTTTCAACTAATAAATACTTCTGTCTGTTTCTTGGCAGTTGTCTACAGGTATAAATAATAAAATAATTGCAAATCACAGCCGTCTCACATAATTTTATTTTTTACATTATTAAGCATAAATTAAACGCAAACCTCCAGTTGTTTTACATAATTGTAAAGAGAAATTGATGTAGAATCTTATTCCGTAAAAACATACAGGCTGTTCCATTTAAAAAACCAAAGTTAAATATATTTCCGCCAAATCAGTAGGCCATGGAAAATATCTCTTAACGCTATTTTATAGGCAAGGTCTTATTACACAAGTTTCCTATTTACCTTTTTCTTGTATATTTAATATATCAGGAGATATGGCCTGGACAATGAAAAATCAGCCATCCTGTATATCTATATATCTATCTATACCGGGTGTCCCAGCTCGACCGACACATGGGAGTTTTACACGGGAAATCAGTTAATTACGAATAGTATCTCCCCAGTGCAAGATATTAACTTGAAATTTTGTATACTTATAGGAGAATATTAATTCTATGGATCACACTTATTTGAAATATTCAATTTCGTCTGCAGGGCGAGATTTATTAAATTTAAAATCTAATATTTTCATTCAAAATCAGACAGCCATGGAAATAAAAGAAAATATTTATCTGACAGTTTAGTGAAATATCACAGATTTTAATTCTTATTCCCTGTATTTTAATATTAGTTAAGTTGAATTTAGTTTCTTTTTGTTAAATCTTATTCCAATATTACAATAATATAAATATCTACAATAGCATGTCATTAATTGTCAGAACTGTCACATAGATATTTTCTTTTATTTCCATGGCTGACTGATTTTGAACGAAAATATTAGATTTTAAATTTAATAAATCTCCCCCTGCAGACGAAATTGAATATTTCAAATAAGTGTGATCCATAGAATTTATATTCTCCTATAAGTATACAAAATTTCTAGTTAATATCTTGCACTGGGGAGATACTATTCATAATTAACTGATTTCCCATGTAAAACTCCCATGTGTCGGTCGAGCTGGGACATCCGGTATATCTATCTATATATCTATCTATATATCTATCTATAGATTCATCACGAGCATCGAGTAACTTTTGTAATCGCCTACAGCCTGAACCATGCAAGTGATTGTTATAATTTTTTTTTAATATGTGGGGGCTAATGAGATCTGGTGCCTTTTGGGTGTCTCATATTTTTACTATTAGTAATTTTCGTGTAAAAAATTAAAACTTTGCACAAATGCTGCCTTGAAACAATGGATCCCAGAGGCCATGTCTAACTTTAAGAAGAATCACGCCGTCATCCGTCACTTTTGACAATCTGCCTATGAACTTTAAATGATTATATCTTTTAATAGAACATTGATATCAAAGATTTAAAAACAGTATCATGAATAATAGACTTGAGCAAATGTGTTACAACTAATTTAAGTTTAAAACATAACGTATTTAATTAATATAAATTATGACGTTTCCAATGTCAAAAGTCAATGTTGCCAAATTTGTGATGAAGTAACTAAATTAAAACCAAATATTCCTAAACTAACTTCACTGAAGACGGTGGCAGTTGTATTATGGTTGACAATATTAATTTATAAATTTAAAAATTAACTACTATTTTTTAATGCAAACAGTGTTGCCAATTTATAAAGTAACTAAATAAAAATCAAATATTCCTAAATAAAATAAATTGAATACTTTGCTGTGTTTGTTATCAAAAGACAGGAAACTATAAGGGCCAGTTTTAAAATGACAAAATAAATGTGTCATGTCGATCTGCATTTGTTTTCCGTAAAAAGTTGTTAGCAGTAGGTCGTCCTTGGGTTTTGAGGAAACGACACAATACGGACTGGTGTGCACGAATGACAAAAATGTTCTATGTAGATTAGTATTTGTTTTTTGCATAATGTTGTCAGAAAAATGTCGTATTTGGGTATTTTCGAATTACAAAAGTCAATGTTGCCAAATGTTTAATAAAGTAACTAAACAAAGAACAAATATTCCCAAATGAAAGGTTACTGAAGACAGTGAATGTTATATTAGGCTAGGTCACGATGAGGGCTAGCGAGCAGAATGAACAAAAATGTTCTATATCGAATGGCTTTTGTTTTTTGGAAAATGTTGTGAGAAGGATGTGGTGTTTGGTATCAAATGAAAAGGCTCGATAAGGGCTGGCGTGTAAAATTAAGAAAAAAGGACAATGTTGATCGGCTTTTGTTTTTGCAAAAATTTCTCAAACATATGTCGACTTTGGTCTCAAATGAAAGGTCTCGTTGAGGGCTACCGTGCAGAATTGACAAAAATGTTCCATGTCGATCGGCTTTTGTTTTATGCAAAAAGTTGTCAGAAATATGTCGTGTTTGGTATCAAATGAAAGGTCTCGGAGAGGGCTAGCCTGAAGAATTGACAAAAATGTACTATGTCGATCGGTTTTTGTATTTTGCAAAAAGTTGTCAGATGTATGTCGTGTTTGGTATCAAATGAAAGGTCTCGTTGAGGCCTGGCGTGCAGAATTGACAAAAATATATGTCGATCGGCTTTTGTTTTATGCAAAAAGTTGTCAGAAATATGTCGTGTTTGGTATCGAATGAAAGGTCTCGGAGAGGGCTAGCGTGCAGAATTGACAAAAATGTGCTATGTCGATCGGTAGTTGTTTTTTGCAAAAACTTGTCAGAAGTGTGTGGTGTTTAGTATCAAATGAAAGGTTTCAATGAAGGCTGGTGTGCAGAATTAACGAAAATGGTCAATGTCGTTCGGCTTTTGTTTTTTGCAAGAGTTAGTCACAAGTATATATTGTGTGGTATCAAATGAAAAGTCTCGGTGTAAACTAGCGTGTACATATGATAAAAATGTTTCATGTCGATCGACTTTTGTTTTATGCAGAAAGTTGTCAGAAGTATGTCGTGCATGGTATCTAATGAAAGGTCTCAGTGAGAGTTGGGGTACATAAATGACAAAAATGTTTCATGTCGATCGGCATTTGTTTTTTTCACTGACAGCGGAGCTCTAGGGAATGCTCGGCGTAGCCGAGAATTCGCTAGTTATATTCTAAAATAATTAATCACATTAATATGAACTATGTAAATCAATAATAAACAAACTAGCGGCCAAAAATTCTGACTTTGACAGATGTCAAATAAAAATTGATACTTTACGGTTGCCAGCAGATACGAAAAACAACAATTTATGTACCAGCCGCCTAAAAAAACAGTAAATGGTTTGGTATGAGCTACACAGAAATCACCTCATTAAAATAAAAAAATATAACAATTACAGGCAAGATCAATTTATACAAACATAAACATCGAAATATGTCCTGTTTAAAGAAGTGTTTTTGAAGATACAAATTTTCTCTTCAGCTTTCCGAAAGATTCCTTCAGAAAAGAACATTGGGTGCAGGGGCGGACCGTAAATTTTGGAGGCCCTGGGCTAGTACTGTTTGGGGGCCCTACCTTAAGAACCTTTTAACCAGCAGTTAATCAAAAAACTGTAATTGTACCTATTGTAAATACAAGGCAACGGGAATAGAAGAACATTTTTATTTTAAATTCCAAATTAACATATCAAAAAATTGTTATAGTTTTTTTTTAATTAAAAATATAAGGCTATAGGAATAGAAGAACTTTTTTATTTTATACTCCAATTTAACATTAACAAAAACAGAAAATAATACTTATTCTTATAAATAATAATAATTTTTCTAATTTTGACATATAAAGTGTCACTTTTCAAAACTGACTGACGTTTTGAAACGTCAAACTTTTCGTAACCAGTTACGAAAGAAAAATCTTTCATAACTGGGTGACGAAAAGTAAATTTCATCACCAGTTACAAAAAAAAATCACAAATTTGTTGTAAGCCAGAACATGTATACCTTTAGATTTTTCGCGGGAATAATAAACGATAGCGCTTTTTGTGCATCTTCTTCGATATCACTTGGTATATCTGAATCTGAATCAGACATTTTTTGTATATTTTCACAGAAATGTCAAACTTAAAACAACATTAACAATCGAAATAAAGCGCACCCACGTATTTGATTTTTTATTAATTCATGAAAATAAATAATTTCAAAAGAGTAAAATTGCAATAATATTATCAAAATTAGAAAAAATCTTGTATGTAACACGTTAGAAAATGCAATTTTGTGTAACTTGCGCGATTTTGCGGGGTCTCGCTTCGCTCGCCCCGCAAATATCCCACCGTTACACAAAATAAGGCATTTTCTAACTGGTTACATAAATAGCTATTAAAGACATATATAGGCAGATTTATAAATATGATTAAGCTAATCCTCATATTCCGGTATTCAAAATTTAATATTTATTGTTTTATGAAAAGTTTAATAATAGGATTAGATTAAATTACATTTTAAAAAATAAATTGGCAAAATTAGAGTTGCATTCGTTAATCCACAGTGTTTCTTATTTCTCGTATCTAAGACGCAAGAGTGTACTTCGCGTAGTAGACTGTTATTCTGATTGTACGAAGCAGGGGGCCCTTTGTATCGCGGGGCCCTGGGCTGCAGCCCATAAAGCCCATGCCTAAATCCGCCCCTGATTGGGTGGAAGTTCTACTTCTCACTGATAAAGTAGTTCATATTTCTTCCAAAGTATGTTCAAAATATTTTGACAATTGTGTACCATGTCAAATAATAATAATAATATGTCATGATTGGTTTTAAATTTGACATTTAATTGGATTGGAATGTGCTGCCCTTTGACATTTTACGTTGTCGAACTGAGTAAAAATAAATAAATAAATAAATCTCAATATGTGTAAGTAAAATTTCGAACTTAATTATTTGATTATTTTTCACTCTTTTATTCGTTATATATTTTTTGATAATAATGAAAAATGCTTAGTTTGGTTCATTTGTTTGTTTGCGGAGAAGTAAGAATTGTTGGGTCTCTAGTGCTCTGAATATTCTTGCCACGTCATTCGACCGAAAGACTGGGTAATATATGTTACCTACTGAATATAAAACACCGTGAAAAAATAGTATGTACATCTCAGGTGAGAATAATACATTTCCCTGCTTTGTAACCCCTGGGCTTTGACCTCTATGTTTAAATTGCACCTCAGGAAAAGTCAGGTATTTCCTGCTGTTTAATATATTATTACTTACGTTTTATAATGACTACGGAAACATTTTTTTATATTGATTAAACGGAAACATTTTTTATATTGATTAACAAAGTCTTATCTCAATCTCGATTTTACTGTCAATAATGGAAAAGTGATTTCATATTGATTTTTCGAGATCAGACGAGACAAAGGTTGGTGATAACAGTAATCTCGTCTTTTGGCAATACAACTTGTATTGTTTGAATAAGACTGTAAATTATATCAACTCTTTTAAAGGTAGCAAATTTATACACTCAGTAACAACAAAAATATACAATACACGATACAACAATTGGAAACTCTGGTTTCGTTATAATGGTATTTTGGAAAACAAAATTTATGAAGATAAAGATGGAAGTTTTATTTATATTGAAAAGATGAGAAAGAAATGTTCTCCTTTGCTGTCTTTTAAACTGTACTTTAGAAATTTATTTATGGGGTTTTCGTGCTAATTAGTGATTATCATAAGGAACTTTTTTTTTTATTTATTTGATGTTTTTATTAACAAAGGTTGTTTGTATCACTAATATATTATAACATATTAAAACATTTTAGAAAAAAAATCATTTCAGTACAATAAGTAAAATAAAGTGGGGGTGAGATGGACCACTTTTGGAAAAAATAATTATGACTATAATTGCTACGTTCCCATGAAGGATTCAAAACGAACTGAAAACTGTTTTGGGATTGAAAACAGTCATGGGAATGGGTATTGAGTTCGTTTTCAGTCCAAGGTCGATATGGTAAATATGGGATCGTATCTGACTGAGTTTTATACAGTGTTGCCAGATTTTAGGATTTTCCTTAAAATTTTAGGAATTTCCCAAAACCATTTAGGGAAAAAGTTTACAGTAATTATTTTTAAGATTTTAGGCATAGGTACTCCAAAAAGTTCTATAAACAATAGGTAAAACATTTCTTAGAACTCCCATCATTTGCTCAATAATTTTCCTGATTAGGTTTATGTGTTTTGGCACTTTAACTTGCTAGTTACGCTGTCTTTAAACAACAAATTTAACATTCCCTATGAGAAATATCACTCTAATGTACTTTTAAGATCAAAAGTCCATCTTTCTCCCACTTACCCTAAATGAATATAATACATCACTACATTGGCATATTCATTATGTAAATAAAATTCTATCAAAAATAAACTTACCAACACAAATATGATATTGTCCTGAGAAAATATTATTAATCAAAAGATGGAACGATGAAAAGAATGAATAAATCTGCAAGAGCAATGAAAACCATTAAGGCCTCCAGAAATACCGACAGATGTGGACTATTCATCAAACTCTTTAATGAGGTTACATTATTGCAAGTTGGCCAAGAATTATGTAAATTATAGGAATTTCTATATTAAGCCTACCTCATATTATACATATCTATGTACATATGTATGTATAATCATAGAGATTAAGTAATACATATTACTTAAACTATGGTATAATTTAGTTCAATATATTCGAATAATATAATTATATTGAATTTAAAATTGCATAAGGAATATAAGTACATTATAGCACTTGAGGCGATATGAATGAGGCGGAGCTTATAGAGCCGAAGTTCTTGTTACCGTACGATAATAGTTGTAGGAGGTATCGACTTACATTCCGAGTTGCTTATTATATTTTTCGCGCCATCATCAGCAATTAGTTTTAGTTTATATTAAAGTATTTGTAAAACGTGGGCCACTTGACAGTTCACATTTGCAAAATTTTATATTTAATTTTACCTGTTAGGGTTAGGGCTTAGGGCCCCCGTTAGATAGGGGCCCCCGAGAATTTCCATCATATATTTTTCCGCTTATGCTGCTGTAAAACATAGAAGCTTAATATCTTGCGAAAAAATAGTTTCGAAGAAGTTATCAAAGAGGTGGCAGCAAAGAAACGTGGATTAAAAATGTTTTAAATCTCTTGAAACTATGATGTGTTTTATTACTTACATACTGCATATTAAAACAGCAGTATTAAACATAAGACTGACTCGAATTTTCACAGAGTTACAACAAAGTTTTTCACCTTTTAAAATTACATTTATTTATTAATTATTACTACAAAAATAATTATAAAACATGTATTAAACATGTTTGTTCGCAATCAAATCTTGTTTATATATTTTGTGCGACATGATACACACACCGTTTTTTTTTTTGTTTAGGACGATATATTTGAAAGAGGGTGCCACCGAACTAGGAGTGCTTAGGGCCCCCAACGGTATCAACATTCTGCCGTTTCTAGACTGCCAAATGTATATGAAATGAATATGATTATCATAATTACACCAGTAGTAGGACAGTTATTGTCTACAACACTTCGTTAGAAATAGTAACTAAATAATAAATACTATCAGAAACTTACGACTTACTAATGTTGCTACGGAAGTAAGTTATGCTTACGTCAACGGAGGCGCGAAATATATATTTAAAGTATTTGTAAAATACTACGGACAGTTCAAAAATATATTTATTTACGATCATAAAGCATTCTACGCTATTGATTATAACCAATCAGCTGTTATATGCGTAGCTATCGATTATTGACCGTTGTGTACAATAAAATCTCTATGCAGGGAAACTGATAATATAATGGATGTTAAATAAAAAATGTTGTTTGCTTTCGCCTTGTAATTATTATATGTACATATATTTATTCAGGTATCCATATATGGATAGATATCACATTATAACACAATTTAACGACTACGCCCATAACTAATTATACCAAAAAAATAAAAATTGAACTTTTAAAAAAGTAATTTGTATATGGTAAATACTAAACAAGTATTAATAAATGTAGTTAATAAAGCTTATATTTCATGCTATAATCGTATATAGTGCAACAAGTGCAAAAAGACACCTATTTACTACGAGGTGTGAAAGTTTCGGCACGAGACGAAGCCGAGTGCTGGAATCACATATGTGGCATACTATACTTATTCTATGACCAAACTGCTAAACGCTACAGAACAAAAATAAATGCATGAAAGCTATTTGACATATAAAAACTATATGATGCAGGTAATCTCACAAAAAGTACCTTGACGCATGTGCAGTGTTGGCAAGTACTGTGAGAAATGATTACTAACACTTTAACCCAGGATAGTGGGAAATACGCAACTTTTAAGCTTTTTATAGTGTAATAAAAGTGCCGCTTTCCATAGTGGTCGTAAAAAAATTAATACATATATGTGAGTACTTATCTACAACAAGTATACAATCAATAAATTTAGTTTCAATTTGATGTTGATGGATAACTAATCGTTCATTCAAACGAGTTTTAATTAAAATAATATGAGTTATTTGTTTAATACTGTAGAATTATTGTGAAGTGCATATAATGTAATAAACTGGTATAGCAATTTAATTTAAATACTGTCATTAATAATGATGATACTAAATAAAGTAATAATTAAAATACATAAATTAAAATGTATTGATTGTGATGAGTATGTATTTAGTCAATATTAATTAAAATTGTTTGCTGTTTAGAAAAATTTATAATAATACCTACTATATTAGGTTCGTAAGAGAAAAAATGACAGTTTTAGGAAAAATATGTCAATCCTTCAGCTCATGGAGCCAGTATCATTTGTTTAAGTTTCACTGCAAGTATTAAAAAAAATTAAAGAAATACGAACGATTTAGATACAGAGAAAAATAAAGCTTTAGAATAAAAAATAAGAAATTGAATTCAATGTATTTCTGTTTTGTATAAAAAAATGATATTAATTAATATGTGAACGAAAATAAATTAGTAAAGTCAAAATGTATCTATTTCAAACTTATATACCTCGAATGAAACATAAATAACTAAAATAATTAAATTTTTGATGCAAATATAGCATATATTTTTGGATAGAAAATGAAAAGTATATTTTTCCTTCCGCCTACGGTAGAAGTTCCTACTTCTTTTAACTAAATTTTTTAATTTAAAGATAGAATATACGTCATAAGAACGCAGAATTTGACGTTTTTTTTTTATTTATTCATGGCAACTTACTATTTTCAGGTAAAAGTATATAAAATTAATGGTAACATAAGGATCTTATTATTTAAATAAAAAATGACTTCATACATATTGAATTTATAATTTTATGTACGTAAATTCGAACTACGTAAAAATATACATACTGTTCCATTTAAAATAAGAAGGTTGGTCTCCATATCTAGCGAACCACATTTTAATAGTTTAATTGTTTGCTAATTTAACAGACCTCGTAGCTCTTATAGTTCTCGAGATAGCAATGGTGGCCCATTTAAAATGAACAACCTGTATATATAGTAAAAATATATTTTATTGCACAATATGATACTTCCTGTAATAGAAATCACTATTTTCATATTACATTGTTGACCCCCAAACCCCTCCTCCCCATGGCTACACCTATGTAGTTGTATTATTACTGTATGCTAACTGATGTTGGTGTGTGTTTCAGATGAGTGCGGACAAAGCGGCGTGGACAGCGACGAGGACGTCATCACCGACTACCTGCCGCTCGCAGGCGACGCTCGCGAGGCCATGGCGGCGCCGCTGGGACGCGCGGCCCCCGGCGCTGCGCCGGCCGGCGGCGGGCCCCTCGTGCCCACCATCAGCGTCACGCCACACTCGCCCGCTGCCAAGCACTACCCCGTACTCGGTATGTACATCACCTACTATATGTATACTCTTCACTTGTGGCACAGAATAGGTTTATACAGAAGCGACAGTAAGACAGAGAAACGAAAATTAGAGAGAGATGGGGAAAGGCAACAAACTTAAAGGGCTCATTGTGTATATCGGAAAGTTTCGTCACAGAATAGGTTTATACAGAAGCGACAGTAAGTCAGGGAAACGAAAATTAGAGAGATGGAGAATGTGCACAAATTTAAAGGGCTCATTGTTTAACATCGGAAAGTTTCCTCACTTCTTAGGGAGAGATAGGGGAAGAGCACAAATTTAAAGGTCTACACAATGCTCCAAGGTCATAGAACTGCATAGGGGAACATGAAAGGTACCGACACGGAGTGTCGCTTCTGTATATAACTATTCTGTGCTTGTGTGCCAAATGTTGATATTCCCATTGTCATGACTTGATATTATCGATATATCAATAGTACTGTCCAAAGTTTTATTAATATTACTGGCGGCATATTGAAAAGAAGGAAACATGTAATTTCAAGTATAAACGTATTTTAATATAAATTGTAAAAATTCCAAAATCAAAAGTTCAATACCTACCCTAATTTTAAAAAGGACTGTATGACAAAAGCGCACCGTTCATATTTCTAAAAATTTCATACGCGCACCAATAAAAAAAAAACAACAAAACAAATAAAACATTGTAAAGAACATAACAAAACCGCACCAGTAAAATTTAGGAATTTAGAGGGTGTGCATCCAATTAGATAAAAAAAAACGCGTGAATTAGACCCACTGCCGGATAGCACTTTTTAAATAGATACTCGTAGGGGTACGCCTCCAAATCTTCCTGTTTCGTCCCTAAATCTAAACTAATCTAATATAACCTAACTTAACCTAATCTAATATAACTTAACACAACCTAACCTAATCTAACCTTATCTGAGCTTACCTAACGCAACATGGCTTAAACTATAGTTTAATCTAACCAGACCTAATTTAACCTGACCTAACCTAACCTAACTTGACCCAACCTAATCTAATCTGAACTAACCTAATCTAGCCTGACCTAACCTTTTTGTTTCAACGCTATGATCATACGGGCCCATTGGTAGAGTCAGATTTGTGCTAAAAAAAACCCTCCCTAACTGCCCAATACAATGTGGACCCGTCTCACAAGCATTCTCACCACAATATCGTTGTTTTCATCTTTGTCCTATGTTAATATATATTTTCCGCCTCTAACGCCCTTTTATTTCTCTTTCATTAAACCATCCAAAAAGTAATCTATTTTATTCCAATTATCTTCATTTTCTAACATTAATGGTATAAAGGTTGGTACTGTTAATTTGCAATTTATGTCTTTCTCAAAATTTGTTCTTTCATTCCATTTTTGACAGTAGAAAACTGTATATTCTGCAGAATCTTCTTCACAGTACAAGTACATACTACATACATATACTTGATTCAGTTTTTATTATACTATTTAAATCATTTTGAAAACAAAACCTAACCTGACTTAACCTAATGTAACCTGACCTAAAGAGAAAAACGAACTGCTGGCTAACATAAAGCAAATACATACATTTCGTACGAATTTAAGTCATGGATTTACAAATCTTGACTTGTTTATTCCGACTTCTACTCGATATGAATTTTATTTTAATTATCTTAGTCCATCATTGAATAAATAGTTATATCAAATTAATTAATATATGAATATTTCAATTATAAACTCTGGTGCGCTTATGTAACATACTTTGATGCGCTTTTGTAATGTTCATTTGCATCGCTCCTCTAACAAAAAAATACCATTTGTTAACGCCGCAAAAAATATATTGCAAATAATACGATTTTTTTTATGATTCTCTTTGTTAGACCTGATGAATAATTTGATTAATAAATATTGATTTATTTACATTTTTTGGACAGAACAACACCAATTTTTTCATAATAATATATAATATAACAAGAGCCATAAACTTATTGAAAAAAAATACGAATAGTTGTTTTTATGACCCGAGTAGTCGCAAAAATTAGGTATGAGTTAAGTTTACCAATTACTATTTTTTAAACCAGAAAAGTAGCTATTAACGTATCTAGGATTGTTATGAGTATCATTACCGCCATGTCAATGTCAATTAGGAATTTAAGACATCTAAAGGCCTGGTATGATTCATAACATCCGTGGTTTGTTCAATAGTTTATCGGTTTAAAAAAATGAAGACGTTAATAAATATTACTTTATAAAATTTCCTTATTATTAATATGTTTCATATTTTGACAAGTAGTTATGGTAATAATATTACCACTCAGATATAGTTATAGTTTAGTTACTCAGCTTATTTTAGACTACGTAAACAAAGGCTTAGTATCCTGAAACCTGTAAAATATTAAAAGTTTTGAAGAGTTTGCGAAGCCTTCAAAACCAGATGCAAATTTCCATCAACCGACGTTCTGATTAAACTGCGTAACACTATAAATCCTTTGTAAAAATTTGAGGCTATCAACCTCTTTGCATTGTTAAAATGCCAATAAAAATTGTCAAAGACATGTATTGGATTTCTGTCCCATGTTCCAGGAACGAGTAAAGGGAAAATGTACATACGAGAACAAGTACAGCGCTGATAACACTTTTGTGTTAAATATTTATACAGGCCCAAACAAGCTAAAGTTAACATGGGGTATAACATGGCCAATTATTTTTTCTTTGATAACTTTGAATTTATTTGTTTTATGTAAATATGCTTCAAATAAATGTCGAGTTGATTTAAATCGTATATCTAAAATTTATATTTTGCTTTTTGACGTACATATGTATCTCAGAATGGTCAGAATAAAACAAAATATCTTTTCATTTAAATATAGGTAAATACCGTCCATAAAGATGTGCAAACAAATATATTTTATCTACTCTCACCCTATAATGATTCCATTATTTTGCAAGTTATTGCATGTGAAGTGTGTCATTAATGAAATCGTTTAATAATGAAACTAAATCATGCCTAAAAGAACAATGTAAATTAAATAGGACTTTCATTATTATAACATTTCTTTTAACAAATGAAAAACATGTTTTTGAAAGAATGGTAATGTAAAACACCGGTTAGTACTGCTAACGCTATAGTATCGCAGAAAAATATAGTACAAATTATCGTATTTGGATTTTATGTAAGAGTTTTATCTCAAATTGGTGACATTGCATCGGTGTCATCTCAGAAGTATACTGAACGCAACCTACCATCACCTGTCTACCTGTCATATTATATAAATATAATAAATTATTACAATTCTATTTATTTTTCTAATTGGTTCGTAGATAAAATATTGTATGACACTCATGTGTGAAGTACTTTTATGCACTCATTACGGTTAAGACACTCGCTTTCGCTCGTGCCTTAAACTCCGTAATTCATGCCTAAAAGTATTCCTTCACACACTAGTATCATAAATAACTATTAATTGTACTTGAAAAATGTTTGCAAACTAAAAAAATATCATAAATCTTTTTAGTTGGTATAGTACAACAAGAGATCTCAAGTTGACGTTTAAATTGTTTTATGGTTGTGGTATCTATTCAAAATTTTTCCCTGAGTGAAAGAATTGAATGAAATGTGACCTTTATGCGTTCTGCTATAGGGTATAGAATTGTACGAAATCCATTAGAATACACTGTTTGTTCCAAGTACCCAGCTAGGCACTGGATTTGGAAATCCCAAAATTTTTGGTCACTTAACATGAATTTTGCAAAAAACGCTCGAACACGTCAATTTTAGTATAAAGGGGGACACCTAAATGGATTAGTACTAATGGCATAACTTCAACCCTAAAATGGGGGTGGACTGCACCTCAAAAATTTTAAATGGAAAAGGGTATCAAACATGACACATTTCGAAAGGCCTTTCAATTCTCTTTTCAACAGTTTTTTTATTTTTCAAATCCGATTATTAGTTCCGGAGAAATATTGTCACTTAATGCGGCAACTTGGTCCAATTTAATCGACCTCGAATCTCTTACCGTTTTTGAGATCCCCATACTTAACAAATTATTTGGGACATTCTGTATAAACAATAGTTAATTAATGCTATTCATTAATTCCTATTTTATTTATTTCTATAAAATATTTATAGAAATCTGAGTGTTGTCAATAAATAAGCATTTTTTTTTAATTCTCTGCTCTCTTGTAAAAGACAAATTCTTCAAATATTGTACGTTTACTTCACTTTACAACTGTGACAGTTACAAACATCTTTTAAATGATTGCCAAAGGGTTAAAGTGTAATGTTTAGAGTTTTATTATGACTGTAATTATTCTGTGAATCTCTAGCTTTAAACAGAGAAACAGCGTTCAACAAACAACTGCAAACAACCCTTGCTTGAAAGTTTCCTTTGACAATTTATTTACTTAAAAATCACTGCACTTTGAATCAGTTTCACTGCGACACAAAGCGACGTTTCTTTATACGGTTTGCATTTCCTTTTACTCGCTACACTAATGATTGTATTTTATGTAAAATTGAACTAAGCCTGTTAAAACTTTAATATATTTTGTCAACATTGTATACTGTCACTTCCGGAAAAAACAGCAGAACTGATAACGAATCATAATAGCAGCTATTTATGTAATAAGTCAGGAAATGAAGGTGGTTATTTAACGCATGCGAAAATTACAAAACGAAAGGAAGGCGATTAATCAATATTATTCAAATTTCTTAATTTACTTTTACTTGAATGTTCATGTGTTTTATATCATTGAAAAGAGAAAAAAATCTATATTTAACAGTACTAAAGATAACTTTGAGCCCCATATGAAAATTGAAAGTTAATATGAATTTCTTGAAAAATGTTCGAGCTACAAAAATTTTGAGGATCCCTGTCAATTCCTCGTAAAAAAGTGTCAGTAAAATGTGCAAACTAGAAACTTGTATGAATGAAAACAACAAAGTTATAAGTGAAAAAGTAAATTAGCCAAAATTAGTTTTAAGTTATATCTGCATTCTTTCGGGAAAACAAAAATGACCTTGAAATAGCCAACTAGTGCGGCAATTTTGCCCCTATTTAATTGACTAGTATCTCTTACGGTTCTCGAGATCCCAATGGTTAGCCTCTTAAAACGGACACCTGCATATATGTATACTTGCTTTCCATTTTGATTTCGAGTGAAATAATGGAATTATTAAATAAAGAGTCTTTCATTAACCGGAAGTAAAAATAGAATTTTATTAAAATTCACAAAATTAAGGACGGTTCATTTGAAATAAACATTTTAGTGCCACTGGTTTGATAGGCGTTTTTAATATTTTATTTAGATATTTACTATACAATCCGATAAATTTTTATAATTAATTTTAATTATTTTGCTTTGTCATATTGTAAACTACTAATTGAAAACAGTGGCACTAAAATTATTGACTTAATTTTAAATGCAATTAATTTTGAAAATTTTAATAAAACTCTTTTTGATTTGTTATCATTGCTGAGAAAAAAGAAGAGCTACCGAAAGAATATAAAGTTTCGTATTTTTAGTTTCAAGCGCTTAACAATTTTGATAAACCAAGACTAATAATTTACCTGTACTCTTTACTGTTTTTACGAACATTGTTAAATCCAGAGAGTTAACCAAAGCTGAATTTGCCTCTCGGTAAAATTTAATTCATGTCGGACAAATGGGAAAATATATCAACAAATATGTATATTATTACTTGTATAAATAGGCGAATTATTAAAACATCCCACGGTTTTGCCTTTGTGGCTTAGTATAACAATTTTAATGAAAATAGAAAAACAAACTAATTCTAAATAATATGAGCATTCAAACGTATGAACGTCCAAAGTTATATATAGTTATATATAACTATTTATAATCTGAAACTTTATATAACTATTCTGTGTTTAGTTATAGAACAGAAAATGTTATAAAAGTAAATAGATATACATTTTAATACAATTATTTATTCTTTTGGATTAGGTGAAACTTGGTAACTGCATTTTACTCGGACGCCTTGTTTGGTGATTATTTACAGCGTTACTATTTTTGTAATTGGAATTACGCCTTTAAAAGGAAATGAGATAGAATGACGCAAATAATTCATTCATTGTTCGGTTCTTACTACTAGAAGCAATATCATATTTCTGGTAGTGAGAATGCTTGCCAACACATTCTTTCTTTATTCACAAAATACTTGCACAATACATTTAAAACTTCAGTACAAAACAAGTAGACATTGTGTTCGCTCCTATTTTAAAACAAAACGTAATTTTAAATATTAACTTGGTGTTTGCTAGAATGTGAAATGTAAAATTAATCAAATATAAATACAATATGGGATTCGCCAACTTGATTCTTCATTCTATTTGAATACGTAAGTGTAATTCTGGTTGTATTGTAGTTTTTATTGCTTTTAAAAGAAAATCTGATCTCGTAATTACAAATTTCTTTACAAACAACAAGTTGAATAAATTATAGGACAATAACATTCAGTCTTAAAAAATATTATCAAAATAGAACCATCGTGTAATTCTGTATCATCTGATATTTAACATCTTTGTTGTTAAGAACATATTCTGCAGGGTTAGATTCTAGGGCTGTGCAATCAGGGAAATGTGTGATCGATAATCGATCCTTATTTTTGATCGAACAGACAAGACCGATCCTGTTTTATGAGATCGATCTTCATTGACCTGATTAATCTTGACTAATCTTATCGATCCTTATTTGTGATTGATCTTGATCGATTGAAAATATCGATTCTGTTTAATCAAATTGATCTTGATTAGTCAGATCGATCTTCGATCGAATACCTGGCATCAAACTACCTATGTATTCAAATTTTAATTTTAAAATTCCCACTAGTACAGCCACAATGGGGTATTCCAAGCCTACGGCTTTTAAAGAAATTCTTATTGTATATAATTTTTTAATATATGTAAGTAATATTAAAGTGAATATAATCATTATTTTTCTGATTTTTAATACCGTAATATCAAAATGAAATTGTAATGCATTTGAATCGAGTACGTAAAATTCAGTATCAGCCTTGTTGTGACGAAGAAGGCACTCGCGTCAGCCTATTGGCTCTTGTTCGAACGCGCCACGCCTCTGACTCAGACCTACGAATGATGTTCTCAGCTGATTCTCAGTGCCTGTGACGTCACACGCACGGCCGATTTTCTAGGGTGTAATTTATTGAAACTTTAAAAATTTATTTCTGGCGTGTTTGAAACCTTTCGGCGAAAAGAAAAAATACGGGTCTAATATTTTTATGCATAGAATAACATATTAAAAACTGAAAAAAACTTGGAATACCCCATTACAGTTATACCGGGAATCCCCTGGGCTTCTTACCCGCCTGGTGGTCTGGCTAGACCGCCTTCCAGGGCATCTGATACCCTGAAGGTGGCCTAGTTCCACCGGCCGGTAATTGAAGCACGCTTCAGTGTGTGCTCTGATTCTTGATCTGCTGAAACCAGAGCATATTCTGGAGTAGATTTGACTTCTCTGGGTTGTACTCTAGTTTCAGTGGGTCAAGAATTAGAGCATTTTGAGGTGTTTGCTCTAATTCTATGCCTATTGAAATCAGAGCACATTCTGGAGCAGATTTGTTTACTCTGGATTGTGCTGTAGTTTCAGTGGGTCAAGAATTAAATATTTTGAAGTTTGTGCTGTAATTCTTGGCCTGCTGAATCCAAAGCACATTTTGGAGCAAATTTGGCTGCTCTGGATTGTATTTTGATTTCGGTGGGTTAAGAATTAGAGCAATGTTTGCTTAATTCTAGGCCTGCTAAATCCAGAGCACATTCAGAAACAGATTTAGCTGCTCAGGATTGTGTTCTGGTTTCAGTGGGTGAAGAATTAGAGAATTAAGAAGTGTTTGCTCTAATTCTTAGTCTGCTGAATCCAGAGCACATTCTGGAGCATATTTGGCTGCTCTGAATTGTGCTCTCGTTTCGGTGGGTTTAGAATTGGAGCATTTTTTTTACTTAATTCTAGGTTTGCTAAAACCAGAGCACATTCTGAAGCAGATTTAGCTACTTCCGATTGTGCTCTGATTTCAGTGGATCAAGAATTAGAACATTCCAGACTGGTTTGCTCTAATTCTAGGCCTGCTGATACCAGAGCACATTCTAGAGCAGATTTGGCTACTCTGAATGTGCACTCGTTTCAGTACGTTTAGAATTAGAGCAATGTTTGCTTTTAATTCATAAGAATTACTTTCAGTCATAGCTTTCATTTGGTACTATCGAAGTATAAAATTGTGTTGAAAGTGCAAAAATATTTGGTGTCAATTATAAATATGAAGAAAGAAAGAACCATCGAGTAGTATTCGTGACGTCACGCGATCAGATCGCACCAATCGGATTGGGATTGCTCGATCCGATTTTTCGTGGTCAAAAGAAAGCCTCTATGATCTAAGGTTCAAATACTCCTTTAATAATATTCATTGTTAGCAATGTGCATCATATTTAACCCTTTAAATACTTATCCAAGATCAACAATCCCAAATTTAAACTAATTTTGTTGCAAAACTTCCAACTTAAGGTTCCGCGGAATTCAAGTTGGAGTTAATCTATAACAATATTCCTAGTCCAGCCAATTGTAACATTGTACTTCTCGATTATAACCCTAACATCTCGTTCCAGAGGACAGCCTGCAGCAGCTGCACGAGATCCACGAAAGCATCCAAGCGATGCGCGAGCTGTCGGCGGCGGCGACCATGCAGTGCGGCGTGGGTTCGCTGCGGCTGAGCGCGGCGGCGCGCCTGTCCGCGTCGTGCCCGTCGCTCAACGAGGCGGCGCAGCTGCACGGCAGCGCCGACCCCATGCTGGACTCGCAGGGCTCCGTCGGCAGCAGCCCGCTGCACCTGCCCGGCAGCCGCAAGAGCAGTGGTAAGCACCTGGAGAAAGAGGTGGTGGGGATGTTGGTGCTGGGGGTTGGGTGCACGCTGGCACGTAAGTACACGAGGAAGAAGTGAGGTTATAACGCTTGCTTAAACTAACAACGATTTTGGACGACGTTCGTTGAAAAAGCTTTGCTTAACTTTGTGGAAAAAAGAACGGAAATTTAAGTACACACCAGGAAGCAGCAGTATTCTGTCATTTTTGCTTTAAGATGCGTTCAGATAAGGCTTAGTACAGTTGTATTGTAGTGCAGTGGTACTGCGCTTACATCAGATTTGCATTGTTCACTTCAGGGGCGATCAAGGAGGTTAAGAACCAAAACCCACTAATAAAATAATCTTTATTTTTTACCGTTTTTACCGATGTTCTTAACATAACATTGAAAATTTGATTAATTTTTATATTAATATTGAATTAACATCGCAGCGTAGGTGTGTCCCGTAAAAACTTAAATTAAATTCGCGCATATACGAGGTGTGTACATAAAGTAGTAAGACTACTTTTTTTAATTGTTCGAATGGAATTACAATTCAGTATTGTCTCAAAATTACTTCATTGGGAAGCCACACAGTGCTGGAGACGATTGTTCCTATTCTCATGGCAGTGCTAGAACTGGGATACTGGAATCACCTTTAACTGGTCGGTTCCAGCCGTTTAAATGTTTTCAAATGTCCCAAAATGAATTACCTTGAGGTGATTTTTTTTTCAATTTCGGGAAGAGTCAAGTGAATAAGGAAACTGAGGAGCCACGAGAGTGTTTACTAGTCAAAATCTCACTTTTCTAAACCATTTTTGTGAAGATTTTTCTCATCCCCAATGGATTAGTTAAAATCTGATAAATGGTGGTGTGAATCAAATTTATCTCTTCCCCAATCATTCAGTATTGTCTATCAACGATCTAAATGCACAAGATCTCAGATTTTGTCGACATTTTGCATCTTGAAGATGAAGGCCTACCGCTGTGTGTTTCACCTTCATTCAACTCTTTTCCTTCTGAAAATGTCTAAAAACAACCGAAAAACCTGGCCCCTTGAAGTAACACTGTCTCTGTAGGTCTGCTTAAGTTTTTTAAAAGTTTCCATAGCATTGTGCCCAAGTCTGAAGCAAAACCTGATTGCTCACCGTTGTTTGAAATTGACGTTACTCATTTTAGAACTCACAAGAAAAAATAGTTACGAAAAAAATCGCTACGGACAACCAAATAATTCTAGCAAAGATCAAACTCGTATTGAAGGCATATAACATGTTCATCTGCCTCATTTCTAAGTCGCCTCGCAAATGTTACCAAATCGGACGTTATGTCTTATGTCATTAAACCAATGAAATATTTAATTGAATAAAGCTCTAGAGATTATTCCGGGGCAATTCGTCGTAGCTTTTGTTTTTCTCAACATATGTCTGAGTTATCAACCAATAAAATGAGGGAAAGAGATCGATTTGGTTTTTTGAAATAAATTTGTGTGTCAAATAATAATCCAGATTTTTGAATAAGTTTTCGAAAATTTTTTTTTCTCTTTCTTGTTATATTATTACTGATGTAATAATAATGGATCTATAATCACACATAAATAATTTATTATTTTTTTCACTGCTTTTACTAACCCTCGCGAAAATTCTAACCTTTGAGCTATATATTATAATATGATAAAACAGTTATTATTTCAATACGCATTTCAACTAATTACAGATTACCAAAACAATATAACCAACCATCTGAAAACCATACTCTTTATTCCCTCAGAAACCCAAGACTGGTTGCTATGCCGCGGCCTGCAAGGCGACACTCAACGCCGTCGTTCCTGGACCGCTTTGGAAGATCTCTCCGGCACGAAGGAGAAGGTTAAGCAGAACCGGCAGAGAAGGTAACGACTCCGGAGGGCTCCTCACGAAGTATTGTAATAGTATTTCCCGCGGTTGCAGCATGAGTCTCAGCAGCATGGAGTCCGAGGCAGACGAGTCGTCGTTGTTGGATAACGTAGATGGCAGCACCGCACGGCTGCTGTGTACAGACCCGGGGGTTGCTAGGAGGGGAAGGGGTGGGTCTGGTGGTGGAGCGTCTACGCATTCGCTCAATGAGGCTGATTTACAGGTGAGATATGCGTTTTTTTCGTCTATTTTCTTAATAGTTTTCAAATTTTCATTTTTCCATTGGTTATATCAGTAGTGTTCATGTTAGGAACTAGTTTACGTTTATCAAATACTTATCTTGTTTTTATGTTTTTAAAATATAATTTTAATTTTCATATGCAACGGCATATGTTCATTTTTTTAAAACAACGATTCTGTGTAAAAGTAACACGATATATTTACAATATCACACTCTAAAAAAAGCCAATCGTCATGTCAATTTATTTTTCACTTATGCATGCAAGTATCTGTAGAATAATTTCATTTGATATCAAACACGACATATTGATATTTTTCTTACAAAAAAGCATCCTAATCGACATGTCAACATTTTAATATGCCATTCCTAGTCGTATGTTTTCTTTTGAAATTGAACAGGACATATTTTTGACAATATTTAGCAAAAGACAAATGACGATCAACCTATCAAATTTTAATCACTTGTGCACGCAGCTCTTATCGAGTACTTTGATTTTAAGCCAAACTCAATATATTACAGATATTTTTTCCAAAAAAATAAATAAATAAAAGCTGATCTGTGCAATTTGTTGACATTAATATATTTCTGATATCTTTTTGAATTAAAAAAAGATTGTCCAGTGCTTTTTATATCAAACCTGCCATACTTGTTAAAAAACACAAAATCAGTCTGTCTGTATTTTTTTTTACTTATTGTGCAGGATTGCAATCGTTCAATTCTCTGATAGCTAACACAATATATTGAAGTTAATCTGTCAAATTATATTAGTTTATACGTCAGTCCTTATAATGTGTTCCTGAATCCCCTAAGCGCCTAAGCGGAGCATAGGGCAACCGAACTTACCGAGCCGCAGTTGTAACTACCGTACTGTCGGTTGTTTCATTTGCTAGTGTCCTTCTATTTAAGATGTATAGATGGCAAGTCTATAGCATCCGAGTGTGATACACAAGTAGCTGTGTTACTTATTTTACGACAAATCACACGTTGTCGGTCGTTGGAACTTGAACTCACGATCTCAAGTTCGAATAACGTCACAGCGAGTTAGAGATGCGCGATCAAATGGTTGATTGGCCTGTTTTATATAATTTTTGTTTTTGCTTAGCACTTTTCGGGTGCATTTATTTGTTACCAAACACGGTGTATATTTCTGGCACATTTTGTAGAATGAAAACCGATTGAACTGTATTTTTTTTCAAATTTCCATTTTCTTATAAATTGACTTGTTAATTTTTAATTTTCATCCAATACTTGTCAAATGCTTCCATTTGATACCAAACACAGCATACTTCAAACAATTTTGTAAAACACAGAAGCCGATTAACCTGTTAATTTTTTCTCAATTCCAATGTTGCTCATATTTTGTAACTTCCTTCCAGAATGATTTCAACAAGCTGAAGGCCAAACGTGAAGCCGAACAGCGTCTCCTAACCGCTCGCCTTCCCCTGCAGAAGTCAGTGTCGACTCCTTCCATCATCGCAGTCCGGGACATCGCTCCCGAACCGTTGGCGCAGCCGCCCTTACCAATGTAAGTCTAGCCATCGCACTCAAAACATACAGTTTTATCTTTCACATCTGCACATTATTGTATCCTGCTTGCATCGTGTTGTTTTTGTATTTTTCACGATTTGAACATGTAAGTTTTACTTTGCATAAAGTAAATATTTTTGGACAAAATGTTTTTGACGTTATCCTACTGATACAAGAGGTGGTTTTTTTTGGGTGTTTTGGCCAGCTAATAAAATATTTAAAATTGCGTGTCACTGGTATAAGTATTCGGAGAACAACGAACTCAATGAATTATTAATACAAAGAACTCAATAACATAATCAATTTATTGATTTATATGAGACTTAATAATACATTAATAAATAAATTGTATTGTACTTTTTACTTAATTACTAATGAACACAATATGAATTTTATTTGACGCATTATTTACGAAGAGTTATCTTCTTACCAACTGTCACATGGTAAGAGAAGTATTTGTAATCACGCCGAATGTACTATTTCGAGATTTTAACGTATGTTTACAATTTAAGTTTTTTTCACTCGTCTGTCAATCCGAATGTATGTATACACGTGTAGGGCAAATTCCATTGAATAGAATTTAATGAAACTTCTTATTTTTAAGCCTCTTAAATCTGTGGCACGAGTTGGTCAACTTTTGGTATAAATTGGTTAACTGGAAGTGGCAGTTCACTGTTTTCATTTTTGAGTGTTTTTTGGTAATATTTCATAACATGAATATTTTGAAAACAATTATTTGAAGAAAAATTTAATTTAGTGATATTTTTATCATCTAAGGTTTTGAGGTTTGTTCGAACCTACAGTTCTAAGGAATTCGTGAACTAGTGAGCAAGCGTAGTTTACTAAAAAGCGTTCAAACCATGTAGTTCTGGAATTTGAAATTTTAAGAATCAACTGATATCGAATACTTAAATTTCCAATAAATAAGAAAACTCTTCGTAAAAGTTATAAATAATTTGTATTCAGGTTTAGTTCTGATACAAATTTCATTAAGAGTTTTTTAGTTGTTTGTTTAACAGTTTCGATTTTAATATTACGTTTGTTCCACAAAAAATTCAAAGGAGTTCAGAACATGATTCAGAACTGCTTAGAATCCATGCGCGAACTTATAGTTCTAGAATCTACTTGACTAGTGTTGGAACGACTTAGAACCAATTGAGAATTTTATTTGTATATTCTACCCTATAAAATTACAAAATAAAAAACACCTGTTAGGAAAACTCGTGCCTTTTATTATATTTTAACATAAGAAATGGAAGGTAGGATAATAATCGCTGTCTTCTTCCATTACGAATTTATTTTAATAAAAACAAAGTAAGTAACGTTAGATAGGACGTTGTTGAATTGAGTCAGAATTAGAAATTCTTGAAAAATCCTAGAACTTTCAGAACGTATTAGAACCGGTTCGGAATCAAATTCACTCGCATTTGGATCACTGCATTATAAGTTCTGAATTTTTAAATCGGCTTGTTGGAACGAAAAAATGGCTTTGCGCAAACTCAGTAAAGTTCTGAACAGTTCTGGACTTTTGTTGGAACAAACCTATTGATTACCAATGGTAACGGTGATTACTATTTAATTTTTTACTCATTATAACTGTCCTCATAAGACAGTATTTAAATAAATATGTCACTCACAAATAATTTACTCATTGACGTACAATTATCGTACACGGTTGAACCTATTTACTATAACACATAGTAGCTGTTCTCCGAATACACCCCTCTTGTCGCCACGGATGAGCGTCGATGGCTGTGTAGCTAGACCTGCATGCTTGCTTAGAGGCTGTGTGTATAGGTGCCGGCCCAGCGGGACGGAGGAGAGCGAGACCGAGGAGGAGGGCAGCCGCCAGGGCTCCGCCCTCGGCCACTTTGACATCCCCTCGGCGCAGCTCTCGTTGCATCACCTCCTGGACCAGTGAGTATCTAGCTACGGCAGTGCTTTGCTTCATACGACAGACTACATATACTTTCTCTTTATATTACATTCTGTTACATTGGTTTGTGTTTTAACAAACAAATTTTTATTATTGATTTTTGGAAATATCTTTGATTGGTAAATTTTAATAAATAATAATATTACCTATTGAAGACAAGACGTCATTTCCCGGATACTCTAGTTGGCGTCTTCTAATCATATTTAACTCTGAAACAAAATCATTTCAAATTTATATTTTACAATTTTAGAATTTCTTATTTTTTTTTTAATTTTATTTCCATGTAGATTTATTTTTATGAATAAAATTATTATATTGATACCTAGATAGACAAGCATATAGATTTGCTGTTTCGCGATAAAATAGATTAAAAATTTGTCGCGAAATAATAAAATAAATACTCTTTATTTCCCGCAGTTGATTCTCAAGTCATTAATTGTAACCATGTGATTCATATCTTGGCGGATGAAATCGTGTGATTTCCGAAGTAAAAAGTAAAAAAAAAAGTATTATATACAACTATAATATTAGATAAAACATACGAACAGAGTTGTAGAATAATCTAACGAAACTACCAACACAAAATGAAGCACAAGGCACAAATTGTCGATGCCAAAATCATTTTAATAAATGACAGGAATGACATAAATAACATATTATGCTATTAGCTTACCTAGGATAGTTATGAGTACCATAATTGCCGAAGATGTTAATTTAATTAAAAAAAAATTAAGACACAAAGGCCTGATATGATTCATAACATTCGTGGTTTGTCCAATAGTTTACCGGTTTCACATTATTAATAAGTATTATTTTATAAAATTCTCTTCTGAGTAAACGTTTTCGTGATCAAGTCTGTATGTATCAAAATTACATGGTATACAATTATGATATAGTTACCCTGTTAACTTTTGTCTGTGTAAACAAAAATTTAATATCCTGAAACCGGTAATATATTTTAAAATATTCGTTACTGCGGTTCCACTACTGTTTCTATTTCATTTTTGTCGTTGGTTAGACGCAGATAGCATATAGACCCCTCTGTAACAAGTACGATAATAAGACAGCGAATAAAAATTTTATATATGTCCTGCGTATACAACGAAAATGCAAGATAAAAGTTTAATCAATCATTCTTGCAGCAGAAATTGAAGACATAAGGATCAACTGCGGGAAATATGGTATAGATTTGTTTTATCGCGATAAATAGAAGAAAAAACTAGTTGCGAAAAGTGAATATTTAAAATTACAAAGGTCTACATTTTCAGTTATACGATGTAAATAACAATTTGACACCTCACTATTTCAAGGCAAATTAAATAAGTGTTTAAGTTCTTTTGATATTTATTATATCCTATACAGAAGGACACGATCGACATTACTATTAGATAGAAAATGTAGAAAGTATTTTGCGCATATAAATTTACAAATTAACGGAAAAATAAACATTACAATTTTTGCAATCAAAAAATATTTAAGGTTTCCTAAAATATTACTTTTATATTTTACAGTTTTCAATGATTAATTAATGTATGGTAATAAAATTACTTAAACATATAATATTAAAATGATTATAAAAATAGTATACGTTATGAATATAACGTTTAAAGTCTTGCGTTATGAAATGTAACTAATCTGTTTTATGTTGTGTGTTTCAGCTACTAACTATTTTATACTTTGTTTTGTGTTCCGCTTTACTATCAGTGTATTTGGCGCACTTTTTGCACTTAAGTTTTTTACATTTTATATATTTTTATTGTTTTCTCTTCCAGATATTCTTCTCTCTTGAAAATAAATATCTTTTTATTCATTTTGACTTCTCTCTTGAGGTAAAGAAATAAAACAACAAAGCTAATCATTGTTTTACTTTGTTTTTAGTGCCCCCTATGACCATCAGGAGAAGAGACGTACTAAACGAGGAAGTTTGTTCTTCCGAAAGAAAAAAGTAGGTCAAAGTTCATACTTATCACTTTTAAACTTACATTTAATCATCTGGAACAAAATGAACTTGCTGATTGCCATAAAAAATTCATTCACTTCAACTATCTGTAACTTGTTTTCTTACATTTTTTGTAGGACAAAAGTAAAAAGGTGTCTCATCAATGGGTGTCAGCTTGTTATGGATCGTCACATATTTGCGATGTCTGCCAGAAACCTTTGAGCAATAAACCTGCTTTATACTGTGAAAGTAAGCTTATTCATATAATTTTTATTATTAATTTAAAATATTAAAAGAAAATAAAAAGTAATGCGTGTGAAATCAAAGATGAGTTACCAAAAAATGTAACTTTAATCATTATTAATGTGAATTTACACTTATACCTTATATACTTATATCTATTTCTACTACTTTCCTGAATTTTGACAAAAACATTTGGTTTATAAGGAATCATTAACTGAATAACTTTATTATAACTAATCAACAACTATTATTGTCAATATTTTATAACATATTTCAATAAACACCCCAGCCCAACTTTCATTTCATATTCGATAATGAATATAATCGATATAACGGAGAATGTTTATCAGTCCAACAAATTTTTTGAATAGGTGTGCGATTTTTTTTGTGTGAATATTGGAATGGATAATTACAAATCAGTTTGCATAAAAATATTCTCTGATTTTCATGTAATTTTTAATATGTTCAATATTTTTTTCTATAAAATAGTGTTTAATTCAGAAATAAATTGCTAACGAATTTCTTTCATTTTAAATTTGTGAATTTCAACGAAAAACAAAGTTGAACAAATCTATATTATTTGCCATTCGAATTCCTGGTTAAAATTTTTCGTTCCCAACTTGTAATTTAAAATAAAAGTTCTAAAATATGACAGGACAAAGTATATCGTAGGTTTATTTATACTTTTTTTGCAAAAAAAAAAATGTTATGAATATGTACGTTTATTTGTATCTAATGTAAATTTCTGTTTAGACTGTACTACTACTGTTCATCAAAATAGCTGTAAGGATAGTATTATTGACTGCAATAAACCGAAAATATCCAAGGTAAGTTTACAATCTTTTTTACCGATCACTACTTATAGCAAACATTGGTTCATATTACGAACGCATTTTTATAATAATAGCTAGTGTCCGACCGAAGTTTCGGTTTCGACCAAAAATTCTGTTTTGTCCTCAGTTTCGATTGGCCAAAAATTGGCCGAAATTAGTGAGTGTTCGTGTCGTGTCTGTTGCTTACGGGTCTGTTCGGAAAGGTTTTACTCGCCTATTTTTTTGTTTGATAGTAATTTTGTTTTGTATGTTTCTTCCTTTCGAAGATATAATTATTATTTTATTATCGTTATGTTGAGGCTCTTATTACAAAGGTGCCAAGTGCAAAATGAGGCAAGATCTCATTAATTCAATTTGCAGGAGTAAGACAAAGACTTATTGTAGAATTAAGAAAAAAAAATAACGTTATTTTAAAAGATTAACATACATTATAAAAGAACTTAATTAGTAAGAAATATTTCTTCAAATGTCTATTTATTTGATTGTGATTATTTGTGATATTAGTGAGATGGTAATAGATAACCAAAGTCTTTATTTCTTTAGTAAAAATAGTATCTTACAAAAATAAATTGACTTCCTAATAAATTTCAAATCTTTTAATAATTAAATAATATCTTAAAAGGGAAGAAAAACACTAGATTTCCGTGTTTAATCAAAATTTAACTAAATTTTAACAGCACTACATAAATTTCGATTTCGGATACGTTTTCTGTCGAAACTAGAAGAGGAGCCGAATATTCGGTTTCGACGGAAAATCGTATTTCGGTCGTGTTTTAGGAAGTGTGGTTTTCATTAGAATCTTATGAGGCCAGACGTCACTTTTAACAAGGAAGCTATATAAAAAGTGTTTTTGTAATATGGACCATTGTATTCATATTTCAAATTTCGAAATTTTAATGGATGTCCATAAATTGAGATATTTATATGTTTTACGTTCTCCCTATTTTTATTGGGATGTATATTTATTTATTTAGTTCTCGTTGTAAATTTTAAAAACATTAGCAATCTTAAAACAAAAAAAATCATAGTTAATTTAAATACTCAGTAACGGCGGTCGATTCTGTGGTAGCCACAGCTGATTTTTAAATAATGAATGTATAACTTGTGCAGAATTCTACAAAGCTGTCCGGATTTTCCGTATCCATTCCAAACTCGAAGAGTTCGTTAAACAAGAGAGGATCAAGTTCGACTGGAAGTCACTCGCAGAATAGTTCGTCAAATAGGTATGTCTCAGTAGAAATATCCGTCACTTTTCGTTTTAAAACATGCAATTTATTTTGATCACAATAAATTTGGCAGTGATTTTGGAAAATTTATTGTAGATCTTCTTTTATGTGCGATGTTTATAGTGTAGCATTAGAATTATTTATATATTTTATGAGATAGTAACATAGGTTAGTGTTACTATGATTGTAGAGAGCATGAGTGTGATCACCGAAAGAGTTATACAAGGTGTAGTAGATTGGAACCTTGTATATATTTAAGGTAAAATGTACTCTACTTAGTATGTTCAACAAGTGTAAATTTTCCCGCACACTTTTGACTATTTTTAAGTGTCATAAACCAAAGACGAACTTGAGATTTTGACTCAGCATTCAAGTTTGTTGTCTAAATGTGTACGAACTTCTAAAAAACTTGATAAAAACATTTCCTAACTATGAACTGTCCTCTGCTTGGCTCTTCTTCACCTGTGGGTTTGGTGTTTTGCCTGTGTTGCTTGCTTTGTAGCACGATTTTGCGTTCGATCTGTTTCCGGGATGCGATAGGTAGCAGATTTGAGTAACATATGTGTCTTGTCCATCAAGCTTCTTTCTTACATCCCATCCACGATTTTTATTGTTTCGTGTGTTTATTTGTGTCATACATGTCTTCATTGTTGGTATTTTTCAAATTTGACGTCCTAACATTTCTCGAAGCAGACTCTTAAAATATTTTCACTAACTAATAATTTTCGGACAGTCTGAGTCGAGAATTGTTATTTTTCTCTTTCCAAACCAGTATTGTTGAAAAAAAAAGGTAGTCATTCCCGAAAATGGAATGATCCCTTGAAAATCAGTAAAAACTTTGTTGTTGCATTTTTGATATAACACGACTTTTAATAAATGTTTAAATGTCCATTTCAAATTGTAGCTAGGAGTACTCGTATACGTAAATGGTACAGTATTTTTTGTATTTTAAGGTAAATGGAAGTTTTCTGTTAACTTTTGGATACATTACACAGTATTTACATGAAATATTTATTAGTTTGTTTATAGTTTAAAAGTCATATTCATATACATTGTAAATATTTTCATATTTTGGTGGACATGATACAAATGAAAGACATCTCTTTTTATAAAATTAATCATCTGATGAAGTACATAGAATATTACACCCGTAAATTTCATTTCATATCATAAATTTTATTTTACAGTATTTTATTTTGGGTCCATACACAGCCCGACATTTAATGAAATTCGTTAAAGTTTGTGAAGTTATATGGCAAACTAACAAACTGTATTAATGTTCACATTGTTGTAATTTGGGATATTTCGAATAAATAATTTTTTTACCGACCTCTACATAAAGTAAGGGAAATAGTCTAATCATATAGATTGTGACATTTCGAGATTTTAACATATATCCACGAATTAAAATCTTTACAATTTTTGGAGCAAATATGGATGAACGAATTTTAATGAAACTTATTTAAGCTTTTAACATCATTGGGGCAATTTAATTTGATGAAAATTGGTCAGTGGCGAGTGACAATTTATTTTTATCATTTTTAATTTTTTTTTTTGCGATAAGTTCCAACGACTAGTTTTTAACCAATCATGTAAACCACTTTAAAATTCAATCAATGGGAACATTATTATACTGATAAATATCGTTATCTTGATAAATATCTCACCAAATACACACGACCTCTCTGATTTTCTCAGATTAATTTTCATTTTTAAGCAAACTAGCATAAGTGAAACCCTTTTTCCTTCGGAATCAGGATTTACCTTGAAATTTGCTTTCGTGTTTGTTGCTAAGCAAAAAAAAAATCGTGCTAAGTAAAAGAATGTGGAAAAAATCAGTAGGTAGAAAAGAAAATTTAAGAAAGTTGCTGTAAAATATACAAGCAAACTTTATTTCAAAACTAAATTGATTTAGTGTAATTTTATCGTATTGCGCACATATTCAGTAATGGCTGTCGATTCTGTGGTAGTAGTTTTCAACTGAAGAGATACCTACGCGAAGTACGAATTTTGGTCTTTGAATGAGATACGAGTAACAAGGAAAACTAGGCTACTCTCTTTTCTATATAATATTAGTTTCAATTGTATACTTCCTTGTACGAAGTAAAGGAAGTATCGTAATCGCGAAAAAAATCGGTTTTCAGATTTTAACGACAATATCCATTTTGACTATCCCTGAATCCATTTTGACTTATTTCAGCGTGACGTATATACGTACTTTCGTATGTACGTATCTCGCATAGCTCAAAAATGATAAGCCGTAAAATGTTGAAATTTTGTTTATGGGCTTGCTATAACATAGTTATGCACCTCCCTTTTTCATTACAATCGGCAATTCCAAAAGGGCACTTTGCTGGTAGTGATTTTTGGATTTTTCTCATAACTTAAAAACGATTAGCCGTAGAATGTTGAAATTTTGTTTATGGCATTGCTGTAACATCTAGTTATGCATCTTCATTTTTTGTTACACATGAACTTTTCGAAAGGACAGTTTACTTTTGACAAAAACTTAATAAAAATAACAATTCAGTTGGCTTTTAACTTTTGTCGAAAACTTTTGATTTATTACAAATTGACATAGACAACTCTCAGAATATATTCCTGAGACATATGTACGAAATACCTCTTTCTTTACAAATTTTGAGCGAAAGTACAACAAAAAATGTGTACAGGGAAGTCATGTGGTGTCCACATATTTTTTTTTTAAATTATAATTAGTATATCACATAAGCTCCGCCTCTATCTCTATGCGTACCCTAGGTATCTCTTCAATTGAAAACTCTCTAGCCACAGCTGATTTTATTAATAATTGTTATTTTTAATTGTCTTTTTATTGTAATAATGGAAGAATATGAGAAACTGCTGAATACTTTTGCAAATGTTTGAGATTTTTTTTCTCTGGATAGCACTAGTTTTGAGCTATGAACAATGAAATAAACGAAATGTCAGGCTGTGTGCGTGACTTTCCAATGATTTGATCCATCGAACTTGATATATTTTTTGTGGTATTTATTGCTGTTTATTTATGATTGCAATTGAATTAGCTTACATGATAGTTGATTGTATTGGGAGTTTGGTTGTTATAATCAGATGGTTAATATGTGGTGGTGGAACAAGTGAAAGAGATCTCTCGGGGTGACGGGTGGTTCGGTTTTGCTAATCTGTTGCTTGTTGCCTGTCCCCGCTCACATAACCACCCCCAACCACGTCCACGTCACGTAGGAGGAGCCAGCTGTGCTATTCGCCTTGGCGCAGAGTCGCCACCAAGCTGGGAGTGAAGTAAGTCCCCACGACGCACAGGACACCCTCATCCGATATCATCCGGCGACCCCATCTGAAGAGGCCTTTCTTCTGCTCTGTTCTCATACTTCCTAACTCTGTCTTACAACTTATAGTAATATTCCTTTTGCCAGTCACATCAGATCAGATCAGTTGGTTCAGTTCACTTATTCAATACAAATAGAGTGCTCTTTTGGATCATTTTAGCTCGTGTTTTTCATTTACGTTTAAATGTATATTTAACAATGTTTGCGAATATGTAATATTTAAAATTGAGGTTATAATTTCAATTCTATTGTTATTATTACATTACATAAGTTGTGTTGTATTTAGGGTCATAAATTTATATGTTTTCCATTCTTTTTTATTTATATAATCATTGTCTCTTATACCCTTATTTATGGTAAAATGGAGCCATTATTTTCTATTTAGTGCCAGCCTTTTCGCTTCTTGTCTATTTGTGTTTCTGTTTTCAAGTATATAGTCTATTACTTCGTCCCATGTTTTTTTTTTGCTCTTCCTTTTCGTTTCTTTCTTTGTTTGTGTTCTGCTTTTAAAAATTCTTTTCACTGGTTTGCCCTCGTTCATTTTTATTAAATGTCCATACCATTGAAGTTGTTTTTCCTGTATTTTTTTTTCAAATATTTAAAAACAGCAAAATCGTGAAAATCTGAACTGAACCAATTGAACTACGTCGGCGAGTGGATACTGAGGATCAGTTCATTCAGTAGAGGGGCTAAAGTGATCCAGTGAAATAGAATAAAAAATAAATGATCCTGATTCAAAAGTGTAGGTTGGATCAGTCAAAGTATTAAATGGAACAAATTCAAAGTGGTATTCCTTTTACCAGTTCGGATCAGGTTTCAACAAGCAAATCACTTGGATTAGTGAACACTGATCTAGTGAAATGGAATGATAAATAAGTGATCCAGATTCAAAAATGTAAGTTAGGTCTGATCAAAGTGGCAAATGAAATACGCCTATTAATAGTTATTTGTGATGCTGATAAGAAAGTAGTTCTTTTCTGGTCCGATAGAGGATTAAAAAACACTTCTCTGCCAAGCAGCCCTTAATATTTTTTTATCCTACACTACAAAATTATAAAAAAATATAAATTTTACTACACTTTTAATCCTTTGTTTTCATAGAACAAAGTAAGCTGGTAACTAAGGCATACCTGTATCAGTACGGTAATTATATTATTATATCAATCCACACAGACTTGATCACGAAAACGTTATTGATAAGAAAATTGTATAAAATAATGTTTATTAATAACGACTTCATTAACTTCGGATGTTATGAATGATACCAGGCCTTAGATATTTTAAAACTCAATAGAAATCTGGGGCGATTATGATACTCATAACAATACTAGGTGTGTTAATAGCTACAATTTAAAAAAAATGGTATCCGAATGGTCCGGAACTCATAATAAATTGTAGGTTCTTTGCAAATGCTGTAGTTTGACAACACACTTTGTTCTTATATAAAATAAATTGTACGCTTAACCGACAAAATAACGACTTTTCTGCATATCTTGATGCCGAAAATTGTTATTTACAACATTTGAAACATATTTTAATCAAAGCCATTACCGGTATAGGGGGAACATGATATTTTTGGATAATTTTTGTTTATTACAAATAAGGAGTTAATTATTGTTATGACCGATAAGTACTTGCTTTTACTGCACCAAAATGTTATTTATTGTTTGTGTAGGATAAAAAGTATTTTTAATTTTTGCTTCAATGTAATTTTAATGTCTACAAGTCAAAAAGTCTAATGTGTGTTACGTTTGAAGCATCATTAGAACTTTATCATATTTTGGAATCCGTTATAGCCAAAGTATATAAATGCTGATATTCTACTTTCTATGAAGTCATTTTTCTAATTGAGATTCATTAAAAAACATTTAATAGAAATCATCCGCAAACATAAAAAATGAAACGCAACATTATGAACTAAGAACATCACTATTGTGGTTGGTCAAAACATTGTTTTTCTATAAAATATGTATTTGTTGTTGATAAATTCCAGAGCAGAAGAACAGTGCCGTTGATTCTACTCTTTTTCTCTCATTTCTATCTCCTTTTTCTACTGTTTGTATGTTTCATTGCTTTCTTTCTTACTCCGTCTGCTCTCTTGAATTTCTAGCTCTGCTATCTGCGTCTTCTTTGTAAGGTTTTATCTTGGCGTTTGTATTTATTCAACTAAAATCTGCATTTTAGGTTCAGGTTGATTTTTTTACAGCTTTCGCAGGATATTTGCGGAAAGAATATTTTTTAATATTTGCATTTTGGTAGCAAATGTAGATAATTTTTGCACTGTGCACATTGAAATACTTTTTCAATAAGACACAGACTTTACAGAAATCCCTTTTAGTTCATTTCATGTAATATAAATGCAAAAGGGATTTTTGTTGTTAAATAGTGATAGAAATAACTAAATTTTGTATCCGTTTTAGGATATTTAGTTGTTTTCAATTTATGTTTATCTTATATTTAGTTCGCTAAGCTTCTGTCTTGGTGGCTTGTATTTAAGCTTTCGCATGTACGCTACATACTAAAACATTTCTACACTTTTACCATAAAATACCCCTTAAACATTCTAAAAATATATAAAACTAAATATATCACATGATACTGAATCGCTTACTGTCTTGATCAGCTGTATTTTGTGTTAAACCGCAACTGTAAATAGGTTTTAATTTACTTGGATCATTTGCAGCCAAATTATAAACGAAGATAAAGAGATAGATCATCACCATCATTCACACCATGACAATACTAGGTATTTACTCATTTATGACATAATTTCCGTCATTTTTAACTCGATAAAGTGTTTCTAGTTTTCCGGATGATGTTCCGATAGTTCCTTTGGAGTTTTTAACTGATACGCCTCTTACTGCTGCGGATCTGGGTTCAGATCCTTCTCTAGGTCTGCACGAAAGTGAACCAGATTCGTGGACACCAGCTGTAGGCAAAGATGTTGCAAGGAAGTTGAAAGAAAAAGAAGTCAAGCGACAGGAACATATTTACGAGTTCATTTTGACTGAGAAACATCATTGTCTTACTTTGTTAACAATGCAGAAGGTATTGGTTTGATATTAAGGACTTATGTGACCGAATTTAAAGGAACATATTTTTTAAAAATAATAATTAACAATTGACTACATGCTTCCATTTTTTATTTGTTTGTATATTGTAAAATGGTCCTAGAAGTTGAATTGACTGTTTTTTTTTTCGAAAATGTTTAGAATTTGTTTTTCTATTTTTTTTGAGAATGGTACATTAAAAGAAACAGTTAATAATTGTTATTTTATTTTGTGCAACAAGTGCAAAAAGTCGCCTATTTCCCATGATGTGTGAAAGATAAATAATATGAGAAAAGTGCGACTTTCGATAGTGGTCGTAGAAAAATATAATTGCCTATTATGAATATTTTTTTTATATATATTTTTTCTATTTTGCTCTTTTTATTGCCTTTTTAAATAAAATCAATTATTTTTAACCAATTTTTTAATTGGTAGCAACATTTTAAAATTAATTTGTTTAAATTCTAACCTGGGGTGGGTTTCTGTGACTCGTAACATCTACAAATATCTGTTGTATCGAAATCGCTATTCTGTAAGGTAATAGCAACAGAATTTGGAATATTTTCAAATCAGTGTAAAGTTTTTTTTATTTGTCTTGTTACGTATCAATCACAAAAAAATGATTACTGTTATAAAATTCACTTTGTAGTAGATATTTATAACTGCAGTTAAGGAATCCTATCCCTGATTTATCTAAGACCAACTCTCTGCGACATCGATCTCGTTTTCTTTCTAACTTCAGTGTAAGTTTTATTTTTTGTAAGAAGACGTGTCTCTATATCTTTCTCTTTCTGATGAGGCTTTTTTCATCAATATATCTATGTCACTTATCCCTTCTTAAAACTTTTAAGATCTTATACTTGTAAGAAATACTGATATTATAAATGATGTGTAGAATCATAATATGTTCGAATTAAATTTGGTCACATAGTTCATTTTAGGAAACAATTCTTAATTATAATTCTTTACAGGTTTTCGTCGAAGGTTTACAAAAGTATTTCCAGTTAGGACCTAGTTTGGAGAGAATGTTTCCGCGATTAGCAGATTTAACAGCTTTACATTTAGGTTTATTATCACGATTGAGAGAACGACAAAGAGAATCTCCTATAGTTAGTTCGATAGCTGATATTTTGTTGGAACAGTTTTCTTCTGTTCATGCTATGAGATTAAAGTCCGCTTACGGAGAGTTTTGCAGTCGACATAGAGACGCGGTAGATATTTACAAGTATTATTTACAACACGATGCTCGATTCGGACAGTTCGTACGTCATTGCCAATCTATACCTCTTCTTAAAAAGAAAGGAATACCAGAATGTATTTTATTTGTAACCCAAAGACTTACAAAGTACCCATTACTCATTGAACCACTCATTAAAACTAGTAAGGATAATAAGGACGAACAAGAAATGTTACAGAAGGCTCTAGCACTTGTTAAGGTAAATAATTTTGTACAAATGTGAAAAATGAAGCTTTAAATAAATTATTTTACAGGAAATATTGGTTGAAGTTGACGCGCAAGTAGCAGAAAAGGAAAAAGAAGACAGAAAATTAGAAATCTATAACAGGATAGATGCCAAATCATACACTACTCATAGAGGACACAAATTTAAGAAATCTGATATTCTTCAAGGAAACAGGTCCTTGAAGTTTGAAGGAGTAGCAATGTTAATGCAAGGCCGAGGAAAAATGCAAGTCGTTCTGGTTATTGTCCTCTCAGATGTTTTGTTCTTTCTACAAGAAAACTCGCACAAATATTCCTTTTTTACACCGGACAATAAAGTAAGTTTTTTTATTTACAATAGATTGTTTTGAGATAATGTTTAATGAGTTATATTTTGAATAAATTATTTATCATGTTTATTTATAAAGGTAACAATTAATTGGTTATTTCCAGGCTGGCGTAGTTTCATTACAAAAATTACTAGTCAGAGAGAAGGCCGGACAGGAGTCTCGAGGAATTTATTTGATCTCGTCAAACCCCGCAGATCCTGAAATGTTTGAACTAAAAGTACACAAACCTAAGGATAAGCAAGTATGGATTCAAGCTATAAGGTACGATAATATTCATAATTATTTAGAATGATTTAAAAAATATGTAGGAATATATTGGTATATAATTAATTATTATAATTGTTGGATAAAAAAAAATTAAATATATATTTGTTGGAGGTTATGAAATATTAATAACTAAATGAGATTTTTAGAAATAATTATGTGAAAAACGAATGAATTGACATATCTTCATCTTTCGTAATCTTAGTCGAATTTAAAGATATAAACTATGGAAAATATCCAACACTTAAATTTTAAGTGACATTTAAATTAAAAAATATATATATTTTTTATTTGTGAGTTCTTCCATCACTGCCTAATTTAAGGTATTTTGAAAATATTTACAAGTTTTGTTCAAAACACTGTTAAAAAACCATACGTCCCGATTTTGGCGGGACAGACTTTCTTTTTGAAGGACCGAGCATATTTTTTCAACTATTAATAAAATATGGACGACCAAAAATCTCAGTTGAGCATTAGAACCTTTAAATCCATATTGAGTGTAAAGTATAACTTAAAAAATTCATGCGAGAAATTTCATGACATTCTAATAAATGATCCCTATTAAAAAATATTCACTTCGATCAAAAATATAACCAAGAGCAATATTAATTATATTTAAATTATATTTATGTATTTTTAGAAAAAATTAAAAATTCTAACGAAATTTAGAGAGAAGAAAGAAATATAGTTACACTACATGCGCAATGAACTTAGTTGCTCTGTTTGCAAACTATCAAAAACGCGTTTTTACATTCATAGAAAAATGAAAGCATTAATACGTCATACTACAAATGCTAAATGCCAATGTGTTGAATTTATTACATACTTATTGATGTTAAAGACGAATACAAGAAAAATATCCATATACGACTATTAATTTTCAAAAGAAAAAAATCCTGGCATAACGTATTCTTGAAATAAGAGTTGAGATACTGAAAGAATTACTGTTCTAGACTAATAATTTATCTCAACACTTTAAGTGATTTATGAAATAAAAATAAATTGTAGTTATCCAACTAAATTTTTAAGATGTTAGGACTTAACGAAAAAAAAAATGAATAACCTTGTCATACAATCAATCTACTAACTCTCCCTGCCGGTCAACTCTTATTTCATATTTGAAATTAATTAATTTGTGTAATTATATTTTAGATCTGCTGTACAAAGTTGTCCTGAAGATGAAGAGGATAATATAGCATTGAGTTCAGAAGAAAGACAGAAGTTGATGAATGCAAAACAAGCACAAGTTCGACACCTAGTCGGTAAGTTCACCCTTTTCTATTTTATTATTTCTCTTAAATAGGAACATGTTAATATCCCTCGTGAAACGTAGCAACAATGTTTTGTTCATTTATCATTAGCATAAAACAGAGATCCCCTATTATCGCATGACATTTTATTTGTACCACTAGTAGCGTTCTTAGAAATAGAAACAGAAATTTGGAGATCTTTACAGTTAAATCACAGTCACTAATGTGAATAATTGTAAAGTTTTCTTTGTGGATGAGTATAAATGTAATGATTCACACCTAACTGTGGATATGTGTATCAAATATATGAATCCTTTGTCTAACAGATGTCCAGTCTGGATATGAAGGTAATGCTCATTTCGCATCTGAGATAATCGTTTTCATCTTTTGAGCTTGATTGTATAGTCTTCTCTTTCAATCCACAAGAAATGTTATTGTTGTTTTCAGAATGATTAGTTTGCAACGCATGCAAACTTCCTCGTTTGACCCTCTTTCACGAAGACTTTTCTCTTATTTTATTTTTTATTTGAAAATATTGTACGTAGATTGTAGGTATGTGTAAGATATTGATTTCTGAGTGTTTATAACAAAATACAGATATACTTCGGATATAATGATATAAAAAATGATCATTAAGCAAACGTTCGGTATAAACAAATGTCATTATTAAAAATTTCAATCCATTTTTTTATGTAAGTATGTACAATCATTTTGTTCTGTTTTTAAATACTAAACTTCTTTGAACTAAACCATTTTAGTAAGGCATGATACATATTTTTAAATAGATAATATTTTAATTTTAATCAAATTTCATGGCATATTTCTACATTTTACTGATATTTTTATAGCTCAGAAATAATCTTAAGCTATTATTTTGTTTTAAGCGTAAGCTATTATTTTGTTTTAAGCGTATTTCATTTTAATATTTTTTAATTTCACAAAGTAGATAAATAGTAATAAACTCTATAAATAATTTACATTCAAATATATTTACCGATACTTTACCGACAAATTTCTATCTTTGACATATAAATCTTTAACAAAGATATCAATACAGAATAATTTTTTATGTAAGTATGTACAATCATTTTGTTCTGTTTTTAAATACTAAACTTCTTTGAACTAAACCATTTTAGTAAGGCATGATACATATTTTTAAATAGATAATATTTTAATTTTAATCAAATTTCATGGCATATTTCTACATTTTACTGATATTTTTATAGCTCAGAAATAATCTTAAGCTATTATTTTGTTTTAAGCGTAAGCTATTATTTTGTTTTAAGCGTATTTCATTTTAATATTTTTTAATTTCACAAAGTAGATAAATAGTAATAAACTCTATAAATAATTTACATTCAAATATATTTACCGATACTTTACCGACAAATTTCTATCTTTGACATATAAATCTTTAACAAAGATATCAATACAGAATAATTTTTTATGTAAGTATGTACAATCATTTTGTTCTGTTTTTAAATACTAAACTTCTTTGAACTAAACCATTTTAGTAAGGCATGATACATATTTTTAAATAGATAATATTTTAATTTTAATCAAATTTCATGGCATATTTCTACATTTTACTGATATTTTTATAGCTCAGAAATAATCTTAAGCTATTATTTTGTTTTAAGCGTAAGCTATTATTTTGTTTTAAGCGTATTTCATTTTAATATTTTTTAATTTCACAAAGTAGATAAATAGTAATAAACTCTATAAATAATTTACATTCAAATATATTTACCGATACTTTACCGACAAATTTCTATCTTTGACATATAAATCTTTAACAAAGATATCAATACAGAATAACTGGAAATACAAATTAATCCTCATATACAATAATGTCAAGAATTAAGTTTCTTTCTATTTTACAGTCTTTTTAATGTCTTTTCATAAATATTCACATCCGTTATTTAAAGTCTAATGGTAATTAGATATAACTACAAGTTATTTCAATTATTCTTTGATGTCTTCGTTGTTATATATGAGTGTTTGCTTTAAATGAGTTCGTTATAAGCAAGCGTAAAATTTATAGTAAATATATGATATTATTGTTCATAATAAGCGAGCATTCGTTATATCCGAGTATATTTATAACTGCTTATTCTAAATGTGTTCTGCCAAATAACATTTGTTTGATTTGTGTGTCTTTTGGTAGCATGTTACAGGTGTGATACTCATTGCGTTCTGACAATATTTGTATATTAGTGGTACAAATATTTAACAAACTACAAAAGCAGCTAAATGCACGTGGTAGTTCCAATGTTCATGTGGTTTGTTAATGTTTCAAGCAAATATTTATAGTGTAAATATTACAGGAATGCTACGCCAGAAAGATGAAGAACAAGCAATCCTTCTCGAAGAGAAAATGGCTCTGCAGTTACGGTTATTAGCAGCTGCTGGTTTAGATCCTCCCTCGCCACCTCCTACTTATAGACATCTAGTTAGCGAACATGCAGACACCGGCGTTATGTGGAAGGAAGTTTTGTCAGCTGTACAGGTAAAATATCACATTTAAATACATACAGTCCATTCCATTTTGACCTAATTAAGCGTATCCCGCAATAAACGAAGTAATAATATATTCCAAAATAAAACTGAAGAACTCTAATTCTTGCCCAATATGTTAGTAATTAGTTCAAAATCACCCTCCGTAAAAATCAGTCACCGTAGTGTTTACTTCCTGTGAGAGGGGTGAAGTACTCTAATTCTCACTCGAATGTAATTTAGATCAAAATCACATTTAATCAGCGTTTAAATTATGTATTAGTTTATTAGCTTGATTTTCGTTCTTTAAGATTTGGTCCATAAAGTGGCTATCTTGTCTAAATAGTGACCAAATTATACGGAAACTAAGGTACCTCATTTATTATGAGGATTATATTTCTACATGTTTAATCGTTTATATTTTTTTATCTCTGGGATGCAGTAACAAAGTTGCTGACATCTGGTGGTAAAATTTTAAAATATGCAACTTACGTCACTTCTATTGTTTATTTTTTTTTTCTTAGCCTGATTCTTATTTTATAAACTTTCCTGTTTTTTTTTATTCTCTGAAATCCTGTACAAGTGTTAAACCAATAATCTATTCCTTAATTTTTTGTCTATTGCCTTAGGCTTGTCTATCTTTCATCCGTAAATTATTTTTTATTATTATAGGAAGTGAGTCACCTCGCAAGTTCACTTTACGCATCGGGAACAAATTTATCCCGAAGTGTAAGTTCAGTTGGTGAACACCAAAGTGAGACGTATGTCTCTCCCACATTACCAAAACGAGCTGAAACTTTCGGAGGTTTCGACAACGCAGTTTCTGGTATTCCTTTAAAAATACTGAGCAAAAAACTGCAGCAAGCTTCCGCCGGAAGTCCAGCAGGAACTCCTGACACTGAGAATATAAAACCAGGAGATTCTAAGTTATTCGTAAGTTGAACAATTTTCATTTATTGAAAATTTGTATCCATTTTGTGAATTCAAAAGGTAACGGATTACCTGAAAATTAATTAATTTTGTTATTGCAATTTGTGTGGGACGTATACATTTTATCCTCCACACATGTTATATTGCTTGACATTGTACCTTGCACACTTTCAATCTTGCATACTTTTTAACGTGCACACTTTTAATCCGCGAAAAATGTTATCTTACATACATTTTATCTTCCAAATCATTTTATCATCCACACATTTTATCTTTTATACATTTTATCTTCAGAAAAATTGAATACTGGACATTTCATCTAATTATAAATATGTTAATTGCATGGACACTAAAATTAATGGCAGATACAATTACAATATTTTAAAGATAAAACGTGGGGATGAAAAATGTGCGCTAGATAAAATGTGTGTAAGATAACTTTTCTTCGCGGATTAAAAGTGTGCACGATGAAAGGTGTGCAAGATTAAATGTTTGAAAGATACAATGTTGAGCAATATAAAATGTGTGGAGGATAAAATGTATACGCCCCATTTTTGTTAATTAATTTAGTAAAAAATATTTGTTATCGTTTCCTGAATTTTCCCCAAATATTTTTTTTAAAGTCGTCACCAATGAATTTATATTTGTCAGGAACGTCTACCATGGAGAAATGCAGTATTAGCAACAGTACCTCCCGGACTATTAAACGGAGGAGGCAGTCAAGGACAATCCACACATGGATCAGAACACTCAACTCCCACATTACAGCAACACATGCATGACGTTCCAGCTTTACTCACACTGGGAAGAGAGCAGCAAGTTGCCGCTGTACAATTATCTCACTACGTCTATACCCTTTTATGTATCATTTCTCAACTTATGACTAGCGTAGATAGGTAAATATTTCCATACTTTTTGCCTGAACAATGTATAAAAGGGTTTTTATAGTTTGCAGTCGCAATTAGCAGTGTACAAATCCCACGGATCAGGTTCAGATGGAGGTTCTGGAAGTACTGGAACTGGAGGAAGGCCACATTATCGGCCAAACCAGCAGTTGGAAGAGTTAAGGAATTTGCAGGATAAACTCAGCGCGGAGAAAGCTTCCTGGCAACAAATCCGAGACCAGGAACAAAAAGACCTTGATGAGAAGAAACAAGAGTTGCTCAGATTACAAGTAAGTTCTATTTGTTTAATTGGGGAAAGTCAGCAAAGTAATTGACATCTGATAGTCAAATTTAAAATTGCATAAGAGGGAAAACATTGTAGTTATTAACTGCGACTCAAAAATATTACTTTATGGTAAATTATAGTAATTATTTACATACAAAATAAAATCAATGCAGTATTTTTTATGCAAGATAAGCTTTAAAAATAAGATAAAAATGGCATTAGGAATCGGTAGGAAAATTTCACCGTTTATGAACATTTATACTTAACATTTCTTAGGGTGTGATATCTCACTATTTAAAGGGATTAAAATATATCTTTATACTTCAAGACATTAACAATTTTTATAATTTCTAGCCAAAAGCTTTGATTAAGGAAGTTAAAATTTATTAAAACTAGTGCCCGACCGAATATTTTGCTCCCTTCTGGTTTCAGCTGAAAACTTAACCGAAACTTATGTAGTTAAGTTAAATTTTTATGAAACACAGAAATCTAGTGTTTTTCTTACTTTTTAAGGTATTATTCGATTATTAAATTAAATAAAAGACTTTAATTTATTAGATAAACAATTTATTTTTGTAAAGATAATGGCTCGTATTCCTGGGTCACTTTTATAATAAAATCGCTTCTATGAAGCCTTATTTTACATTCTAATCTTTTGCAGTCAATTTTGTAAAATTTATGTTATTCTCTTAATACAACGTTACTTTTTTTCTTAACTCTAAAATAAGTATTTCTCCTATTTCTACAAATTAAATTAATTGGCACCTTTGTACTAAGAGCTTTAGAATGACGATAATAAAACAAGAATTATATCTTGGAAAGAAAAAAATAATGCAAAACCAATCATTCTGAACAAACCCGAAAGCGACAGACACAACACAAACACTAGTTTCTGCCAATTTTAGACTTTTTTGTATTAGAAGCTTCCTTATTAAATTTCTGTAAAATCAGACGGTCAAACATTACAAGAAAAATAATCAAAATGAATTGGAAATATTTCAATTTTTGGCTAAATATTAAAATCTCGACAAGCGGAAATCTGTAAATTAAACAAATGGCGGTATGTAGGTGAATAAAATATCAAATAGTTTTCCCAAGTAAATACGACCTTTGTATATCTGTCAGCGGTGCGAAATGGTCTCTGCAGGATACAAATTTAAATGTTATTAAACACTATTTATTCTATTTTTAAGGAGCAAATTCGTGCGGAGCAGTCGGATATAACGCAACAAAGAGAGCAACTGTACCGCAAGATGGAAATTTTGTCTAACCAAGGGTTGCTGATTTCTCCTAACGTAGCTCTTCCAGTCGCGCCAGTTCCAGCTACGCAACACGAAGAAATCAGTCCTCAAGAAGAAGCTTTAAGTTCACCGAGCTTGAGTAGTCCTCAAACTAGCGAACATTCACCTACTACCACAAGTACAACTAGCAGTCATTCTCAAACTGGTACTGAAAGCAGGAGGAAGCCTGAAACTAAGTGGAGTAAAGGTAAGAAATAACTAACAACAATTTTTATAATATTCTTTGTTTTGTAAGATTTTTAACCTTCGGCATAAATAAATAATATTGTTTGTTCGAACATAATGTGTTGATAGTTTTATTCATTAATTTTCATTTTGTGAATTCAAATTTTATAACTATTGGTTAATAGGAATGAGAGTAGCAGTATTGTTTGCTTTTATACATTAATAAAACGAACTAAGTGAAAACATGGCGCAAGTAATAACAAAATTAGCGCAAGGATTTCAATATCTCTTGAAATTTTGCGCAGTATACAAATTTGAGATAAGTTAATTACTAACCGTCCTGCATATGTCGACTCCTATGTAATATTTTGTTTTCTTGTGTTCGTTATTTCTCTAATTTTGCTAACAGTCTCTAAATATAAAAATAATTTATAAATCATAACATGTTTTTAATTTAGTCAGCTAGATCTAGACTAATTTAAATTATAATCCTTCATCTTCTGATGTAATATATTTCGTATATATCAGATAGCAGAACTATTCCGTTTGAATTTAAATTGACAATTCTGAATGGTCCGAATGCCAAACTGAAAATTCTCAGAATTTCAAATTTTGGAACTAGAGTTTGAACGTTTTTAATTAAAATGCACATGTTCACTAGTTTAGGCGTATACCATTTGCCACTTGGATCAGATATAACTTACATTTTTTAATCCGGATACCTAATTTTTATTACATTTGAACGCCGGGATAGTTCAGAAAGATCAGAGACCCAACTGATCCAAATTGCACTGATTTTAGTGATGCGGTCTGATCCGACTGGCAAAAGGAATACCACTCTTAGAACTGTAGGTTCCTTAGACTATAGAAACTGCTATAAATGGAGTACGAATCAAGTTTTTGAGTGAGGGGCAATGAAAGTATACAGCGGAAGGGATTTTCAAGCGGGTCCTACAAAAATGGCAGACAATTTCGCCACATATAACGCGATGTTCGGTTATTACAAGACAAAACTACAAAACAAAATGAAATTATATTTGTAGTTTTAAAAAGAAACTATTTATATAAAGAAAAATATCTGAATTATATGACATGACCAATAAAAGCGTAGCTCTTGGCTCCTACAAAAATGGCGGATTGCATTTATCAACTGATGAAACTTAACTTCACTAATTTCTGCTCGTACTCCCTCTTTAGTAATTTCTATACTCTATGTTAGTTTCGAACAAACCTTAATTTTTCAAATACTTGAACATTGAAATAAATTCAATAATAAGTCACACGTGTTATGTTCCAGGCACATCTAAATCCAGTCTACCACTGAACCTAATCAGCGCAACCAACCAACCCAAGGCACAAAACATCCCTATAAAGCAGCAGCTTCCCTTGAAACTAGCTTCCAGGTTGAGCAGCAGTGGCGGCAGCAGCACTCCCTCGCCGAACAGCGCGGGCACCACGCCCACTGGGGCGCAGCACCCCATTCCGCAGCAGATGATCCCTCTGCGGCTCCAGGAGGAGAAGAGCAGGCGCAGCAGTGGAGGCACCACCAGCGGAGGCTACCAGAGGCTTGGCAGCGGCAGCTTCAGTCCGCCCAACAGCGAGGCAGTAAGTCATGTTTGAATTAGGAACGTACGGAACAATCTAGTATATGTTGTAACTTTTAGAGAATGGTGAATACTTCTGTGTAAACTATGGAAATCTATTTTGTAAAATAGATCGGTGTGTTAACCAAAATTCTTATTCCCTTTCTTATTTTTAATGTTTAATATCTTATAAACATTTATGCATTTGCATGAAAAATTATTCGTTTTTGTATTGACTAATGGAATCCTACGTCCTTTTACTACAATTGTATTTTTATTACATATATAAAATAATATAAATTTATTTAAAAATTCTCTATATGTATCAAAATTAATCTCTAATTATAAATAAAATTTCAAAAAGTGAATATCATAAACTTTTTAGTTAATTCAATCTTCAATATAAATATTTGTTTATCCAACACATTATTTTCGAATGAAAGTAGATAATTTGTACACGAATATTACTTAAAATTGGAAAACGATGTTTAATTATTTATCGTGTGCAAATTATTAATTTAAAAATTAAACAGTTTAGTTTCAGTTAATAAAATGAAAATAAATTTCTTTGATTAAATTAGCTATTTAGGATTTGCGTTTCTTAACAAATAAAAATTCAATGGTTATTGGTAACTTTTAATTTTACGAAAACTGCTAGATACTACTTCTCGTCTTTCTAATACTATTAGTACCTATATACATACATTTACAATAATAAATTATTTAATTTCCAACATATTTGCTTATAAAATGCCAAATGTGCTATTAAAAGTAAAAATATATTGCCCTGAAGTTCAGGATTATTGTACGTGAAATAAAAGTTGAGCTGAGAGGTAAAAGGAAGTATTGAATACACCATAAAACATTGGCATCAAATGTCAACTAACTGACGATAATTGCTGCTTATATTTTAATGGATATAAACAAGTTACTTAATTATATAACAAAACCAAAGCGCTATCATATTAAAATTTTGCTGTCATAAGATTATAATGTAAAAACAAGCTTCCTAAAAGCGCAATTTTATGCCTAGTTCACACGGGTCAAGTTGCCACAAATTTATTGCCGGAAGAAGAAGTACCGGCAAGTTAATGGTGCCTATAAAAACCGAGGGATGTTGCAGCAAGTTTTAACTAACAACATCTATTAAAATAATGTTTATAAATCATTTCATATTTGTTTTTAAGCCTTTAAACTTTCAGTATTTCTTCTTCAGGCAAGAAATTAGACATTATAAAAGTGCGTTCGTAATAAGGGATAACTCTAATAACAAAAAATAACGGTAAATAACAATTTAGAGTAATAACGAATACGAAAAAATCAGAAAGGTACAGAAGCGTAACAAAACTTGTCTCAAATTTGTATATTACGCAACTGCTCTTAATATATTAAAATACCTTCATATTTTCGAAAGCTCATCTTTTATTTCACATATAATACTTATTTAATACTTTGAAATGGCAAATGTATAATCAGTAATAAGATTATTTCTTGTACCTAAATTTGTATTTGTAAATTCTTTCCAATTAGAGATTGGTTTTGACTTGATTTCCATTTTATGAATGAATGCATGAAAATATATCCAAAATATAACTATAATAACGTAGGCAATTGTTCCCGGTAATGTTGCATGTCAATAGTTGAATGTTCTGTGTTGTACCTACAGTCAGTACCGATTGCGAGTCACTCTCGTACAGGATCCAGTCCAGCCATGATGCAGGCTTCTCCGCCGGGCGCTGCGGCCGCTCAGGGGCCCAGCGGGGCCGCGAAAGCCGCCCGCACCCACACGTACCCCAAGCTTCCGGACAAGTTCCGAGTGCGCAGTCCGGAACACCCTCCGCCGGATGAAGAGGTTATATTCTTCTGACGTCTTTCGGGTAAGACCCGGAGTTTTCTCCTCTCTCTCATACATGCGAAAGTGTGATTTGATTGCGTTTATCAAACAGATGCACAAGATTTCTTGTTTTTCGTGAATACCATGACATATTTTTGTATTTTATTTTTGGATAAATGTGCGAATATTTCTTGAAACAATAATCTCAGATATCAGATAGAGTCACAAATAATATTTTTAATGCTTGAAACTAGACAGAAAGTGCTTAGTATATAATAATAAAATGCAATTTTTAAAGGCTCTGTGAATGTGTATCTTGTTAAATAATCTGAGCTTTTAAATGTAGTACTCAAAATATTTTTGACGTACCTATTTTATCTAAATTGACGACTTGTGATCGTATATATTTTATTATAGTAATCAGAATTTGGTCTTTTATATGCTGCCAAGCAAATATTTATTCAATATAATGTTAGAATAGAAGTTGTGGCATATGTTAGATCGAAATATTTTAATTGTATCGATAATGTTATTATTTTTTAAATGTACTGTTTTTATTTATATATAGTATGATAAAGAAAAGACATTAAAACTGTTTATAAAGGAAAGTTTGGATGCATTTGGTCTTACTGTGATTGCACGCAATTCTTCTCATTTCACATTTTCTTATTGTTACCAAGATATTTTGTCATGCATGTAGTATTGATATAAGTGTAGTACTCGTACTATTTACATTTCCATGTCTGTATAGAGGTTCTTATTTTCTATTTCTGTAGTTAGTCTAGCGCTTTTGTGCTTGTCAATTGAGCTGTACAGGTCTTAAAACGTATGTGCCAACTCTCGTACTGAGATTGTTCCGTTGTTGTGTATATGGCGTGTTTTGCAGAAATTGTCGTATCGAAATCTGAAGTTAGATATCAATGTGTCTACTAACTCAATCATATGACAATAGTAAATCTTAAGATGTATTTTCGCTCTTTCTACATTATACTTGTAGCCTGTATACACTTTTTGAAGTACATGTCCGTTTCTTGACCATCAGACATGTTTTTGTATATAAATATTGTATAGTATTTATCTCTGATTGAGCAGTTTTAAAATTGTCTTGAATGGTTTTTATATTTACTATTTATTATTCAAAATTTTGTATATAGTTGAGATTAGTCGATATTTAGGCTATATATTGTTTTTAATCAAATGATACAAGAAAAAATAAAAACAGATCTCTTTCTCTGATTTTTTTATTGCATATGAGTGACAGTTAACTATTTGTTCATCTTGATACAGCAGCATTGTAGAAATGTTACTTAGAAAAATGTTGTTTCTAACTAATAAAGATAATAAATGAATAAAATAAAATTACATAGCTTAGGAATCATTGTCTGTTACATTGGTGTTTAGGTTTATGATCATCTGGAACTGTTATTGCTTTGTTTTTGCTCAATTTATCTACAAGCACTTCATATCGTTATAATAAGTAATGCGCTTCAATTTTATTGCAAAAAGATCTGCTCGCAAAATTTCTTTACACATAAAATTGCGCTCGTTGAATATTTGTTACTAAATACTAATTTTAAATCATATTTGTGGATAACTTGAGCATTAATAAAGCGACAAACTAACCTGTTGTTAATAGTTGTTGATACGTTCGACTTGAGAGTTGTTTGATTATTGAATGATCGTGCGATGGGCGAATAAAATCTTTTGGAAAAGAAATTTCTCCCGGAAACACGATTTAAACTTAATAACATGGCCTATCATATTTGTCTTTCCAAATATGTGTATTAATGTAGTTTGAAATCATATTTTTATAAATATTTCATATTTCCAAACTCTGACATATATTCTGTAATTGTTTTTTGTGTATCATTCTTTTTGCATAAATCTTTACGAATAAAACTTAAGTACTTTTCTTAAAATCTGAGTAGTTAGATTGCATTTGCTTATTTTCTGTAAGATATATTTACTTAGCAATAATATCAGTATTATAAATTATTTTCAATTTATATACTATTCAGATTTTAGAAAGTGCAAATAATCATTCTGTAAAAACAATCACATTTTATCCCTAATATTTAGATCAGTATGCTACATATTTATTTATTTAATTTTGTACTTGTAATATGTTATGTTAATCATCTTGACTTATTTATTACTTCACATTTTAAACACTAATAATAATTTTATATAAAATTTAACTCTATATTTTTCCATACAACGTTTATATTTAAGTATGTATTAATTGCAAAAAAGGAAATGTGATCATACAATATTCTGTCAAACATTTCTTGCCTTGTAGGATACTGAAATTTCATTTCGGATGTTCCTAGTCTTATTTGATAAATGTTAAAACTTGGAAAATATATCAAAAATGTTATTTTATTACTTTTAAAGTGCAATTGGTAATTGAGTTAAAAGTTTCCTAGGAACACTGAGATTGTTATCCTTAATAAAATCTGTCTCCCACTTAAATATAATAAAATCACGAGTTGTGATAATGTTTGTGTATATAGTTTAATGATTTTAGTCTAGTTATAGTAAGAAGGTAAATATGTTATGGATTAGTTGAGTACAATATGAAAATTATTATTTATATTTAAATAATAATGTTTTTTTCTGTGAGAAACAGGATTTTTATTATTATATGTTTCTGTTTATTTTCAGAATAGAATTAGTGATGGGCAATAATAATTAACTGAAATGTAAATTAGCAAAATTGACTATAATTAACCAGATTACTTTTGGTGTCATAATTAATCGGTAAATTTCATTTTCCCGCTATTTTAAAATGTGGTAAGCTTTATGTTTTATATTATTTACGGCGAAACCAAAATCAAACGAAATGTAAGTAATTCAATAATAATCTTGATTTTATATTGGATTTTTGTTTGGGTATTTTACTTTTTTAGCTTTATTAGAAGTCAATAATAAACAAAAATAAACTGAAAGAGCTGGCAAATGAATTAGCCGAAAACAAGAACGAATGGGGAAGTTTAGCGATTTATTTTTTTATTCTATTAAGATTTGTTTCGTCACCAAAGTTCAATAATAAATCATTAATTTTAAATAAATGGGACCATAATTTTAACTTTTAATTACATTTTAAATTTTAATTATGCATATACTTCTTACGTCATATAAGTTTCATGATAAATCATTAATTTTAAATAAATGGGACCATAATTTTAAGTTTCAATTATTTTTTAAATTATAATTATTCATATATTTAGGATTACAATATATTTCACATGTAATTTCACTCACACTAAACCTCCCAATTGCTTTATCAGTAAGTATAAGTAATAGAAATTTAGACAATTTCCTAGACCACATTAATGATAGGATAAAAGAAATATCAGTCACTACACGCCATATTTTTTTTTTACAAATATCAAATGGGACACAACTATTTTCTTATTATTGTAAAATAAAGGATGATTCTACCTATATATTTTTAATAATTTTTTTTTACTTCCTTAGGAATTTGGAAAATGGATGATATGCGTATTTAATTTTAATTTTTATTATTTGGTATCAAATTAAAAGCTAAATTAAGATCTATGCGTAACTTTCAAAAAACACAGAATTAACCGCGGTTAATTATTATTGTGAATTAACTATAACCGGTAAATGCCCATCACTGGAATAGATGAATGAGGTAAGATAAAATTACAATTGAATCAAACCACTTTATTTATTTTAATATTACAGTCCTGTGAAAATAATACCATCTATATAAAAATTAAGTAACTCTTTTACATGTAAAGTAAGTACACTAAAAAGATAAAACTTTGAGCGCAATATTTGACACAAACGGCAGATATATCTCTTAAATGCTTCATAGCTTCCACTAAAAGCTTAAACAATATTAGAGCTCTATCGCGATATGTTCAATTCATTTATTCTAATCTATAGTTAAATAAAATAGCTACATGCACATTAAGCTAAACATATTTATTCATCAGTAACACTATCTGCTGTTCGAATCTGGAAGACTGTGACCGAATGTGAAGTATCGTCGAATTTACAAGAAACGTGAAGTTCAGCAATTCTGAAGGTGTAGTATTGATTCCCCCATCTTGCTCGCAGGTAAACAGATCTCGGATCTTCTCGCAAAATACTTCTGATTGTATTTTGCCTGTCTACAGCCTGAACAAATACAGAACATATATTAATAAGGACGGTAACCGAAATTATATCAATAGTACAACGTCAAAAACTCGGAATATTTATCAAAAATTAAAACAAAACCGAAAAAATCCTTATAATTTATATTAAGATTTATATTTCGAATTATGTTAGTTTTTGAAATTCAATTAATTTTAACAATTCAATGAACAAATATGTAGATAACAAATTTTGTAAACCTTTCCAATAAAATAAAAATATATTTAATTTTAAAAATCTGAAACCGAAACTAAAATCAGAGTAATTTTTAAAATAACCGGAAATTAAACTGCAACCGATAGTTTAAACTATTATTTGACGTGCTACAAAGGTATGTAAGAATATTTTTTCCTCATATAAAGAATATAATATGAAATTTGAAAATAGGCATTACAAAATTGTTATTTCGAAGTGAATATATGGCAAAAAAAATATTATGATGAAGTTCTTATCAAATTATATTTTATAAATAAAGAGAAATGTATGAATGAAAATAAACTTTGCTTATATTTTTTTAATGAAAAAAAATTCTCTATCGAATAAGAAAATTAAAATATGTATTGGCATTTAAAATAAAAATGTTGGGTCCCATATTTTGAGAACCCTAGATAGGAAAAAAATTTCAGTCTCTTGATATAAATTTCTTTGCAAATTTATCAACTCAATATCTCATATAATTCTCAAAATAGCAATAATGTATGACTTAAAATGAACACCTGTATAAAGTAGGTATTGTATTACCGATTGTGATATTTCGAAATTTTAACGGATATCCAGGAATTGAGGTCTTAACAATTAAATACTTTTAACCGAACTGAAACGAACGAATTTAATTGCCTTGAACTGCGAACAGGAAATGGACCGCAAATATTTCGATTTAAAAGTTCTAAACTAAACCCAAACGAATCAACGCAAGCCATTTTAAATCTTTCTACCACAAAAATATTATATGAGTATTATTACAAGTTTATATATTTCAACTGCTGTAATGGGGTATTCCAAGTTTTTTTCATTTTTTAATATGTTATTCTATGCATAAAAATATTAGACCCGTATTTTTTCTTTTCGCCGAAAGGTTTCAAACACGCCAGAAATAAATTTTTAAAGTTTCAATAAATTACACCCTAGAAAATCGGCCGTGCGTGTGACGTCACAGGCACTGAGAATCAGCTGAGAACATCATTCGTAGGTCTGAGTCAGAGGCGTGGCGCGTTCGAACAAGAGCCAATAGGCTGACGCGAGTGCCTTCTTCATCACAACAAGGCTGATACTAAATTTTACGTACTCGATTCAAATGCATTACAATTTCATTTTGATATTATGGTATTAAAAATCAGAAAAATAATGATTATATTCACTTTAATATTACTTATATATGGTAAACAATGATATCCAATAAGAATTTCTTTAAAAGCCGTAGGCTTGGAATACCCCATTGTAATTTTAATTTTGTAAAGTCATACAGTAATTATATTTTTTTATATATTATCTACAAAGAACTAATTTAATACATGTTTTGAATTTGGAAAAACAGTTTTAAAATATAATAAAAAAATGGAGCTGATCCGTTTGACTTTTACCGGTTATCAGAATTTCTAAATTCAAAATATATATTTTTTTGAACAGTCTGGCATTAAAAATGTCTATTGATTAACTTTTTAAGGCTGAAAGTTAGATTTTCAAACTACAAATCGGTAAGTTGTGTTTTCCTGACCAGGGAATCGGTAAGTAAATGATGACTAGCTACGATCAAAATTTAATTTTAAATTGACAATTGTTACATAAATTTATCAAATATCTACAAATTTTAAATTTATATGGGCAATAAGTAATACATTGGTTTCGTGTTATTGAAGAACTGGACTATCGTCTGGATCATCCACAACCAGTAGAAAGTATTTACTGTCTTTGATAGTGAAGTAATTATTTATAAACCGGGACAGAAATTATCCAATTAAAAAATAAAAACTCAATCAATATTAGCATTGTTTGCGGTTCAAGATATTTTTAAATATTTTATTTTATAAATTTTAATGTCTCGTCTGTCCGTATATATGTGGACACTTAAATAACAAAATTGGCTGAACTATTTTAATATAATTTCATATTTAGGTCTTTGGTATTAACGGTAAGGTTGGTCAACTTTTGATTAAAATCAGTTAATTAAATGTAGAAACTTTGTAACTAAGAACTATTCCGCAAAGCATATTCTACGATGACAAATTGATTCTGTGGTGTTTTTTTTTTTTATTTATGATAAATAATTAGCGTAAATATATATATATGTAAGTAATAAAGTGCTTTAAGAAATGAACTTACATTTGTTCCCTGTAGTTCTTGCAACTGAGCCAAAGCTCTTTCGCTGAAAATGACATTCAGGCTCGAAACAGGTGGTTCATTTATCCACGCTGGAACCCGAATATGTCCTTCTGGGGTAGTGACTACTCCCGAAGCACCTGAAGAATGAGCAGACTCCTCTTCTTCGCCATCTGGAGCTTCTCGTTCGCCGATCCTGCTGTCAGATCTGTTCGAACTTACCGAATCGTTTAGGGATATGTTCGACGATTGATTTGTGTTATCAGTTTCGCGACCATCGAGTAATCGTTCGTGTAAACTGTCGTTTAGGTCAGCCACCGAGAAACCAGGGCTGTCGTATTGTGGTATGTAAGGTTTAATATCTAAAACTGGGGTCCCATCCACCATGTCTACTCCTGAGAAATATACGGTGCGTTCTTCAACTTGTTCAATTTTCACTAAAGACAGACCAATTGGACACGGCCTGTGAGGAGATCGTGTAGCAAAAACTCCGGTTCGTAATCCGTTTAAACGAGGGGGAGCAACTTTAGCTCTGACATGTGTTGATTCATTTCTATGGAAATGAAACAAGACCCACATGTGAGAATACTCCTCCAAACCTTCTAAACTATGTTCCGGATTGGTAAAAACGTCATTATTTAAGATTAATTTAGCGACACTGTCCGAGCAAATGCCCGGCTGACGAGGCGTGCCCCGTTTTTCTGGAAAATTGGTCTTTATAACCCCAATGTAAGGGAGAGTCAGCGATTCCGAAGGGATAACCTCTTGTACTTCATTTTCAGGAGGCTTATTGCTGCAAGATGAGCAGGTCAAGCTTTGAAGTGATTGTCGAAGAGAACTACATTCTTTTTGATGCAAATAATTCAGTGATTTGATTTGTTGTCTGGAGCAAAAAAAAACGTTACGTAGATTTAAAATAAAACAAAAGAGCGTACTTACCTTAAATTATTTATTTCAGTTCTAGCTATTGTCAGTTGAGACATCAATTGTTGAACTTCATGTTCGTTGTTTTTGGTGGTTTGATTCATGATTATTTATTTCGAACTACTGTCACATTGACAGCAAGATGCTTACAGGTTAGGAACTTTTGGATTTAGGGATATTACTGTAGTTTGGATGCATTGAAGCGAGGCGATTTAAAAATGCATTATCATTTGAAACACAGTTTTTGAACAACTAAAATTATTAATTATTTGTTGTAGCAATTGCAAATAAATAAAGAATAAACGTAGATGATTGTCATTTGTTTAAAATCATATCCAATAATTTTTATGTACAAATTCCTTTTGTAATTTTATTGAAAATATTATTTAAATTTTATTGATATTATTTCATTACAAAGTTTATATATCAAATTTTAAATATATATTTTATAAGTGAAATTTTGAAACTAAGTACATATTAAATACAGTTTAATAAAAATAACGTATTTATTTAATTAAAATACATTCAGAAGCGAATACTGAGATTTTCTTTGGAAATTATATTCCGTCTCTTTCCATGGCGCGCGCATCTGTCTCTCTCTTGGAATATCGCGTTATTTCCCGCGTATACTACAGTTTATCCGTTAGTGTTGTAGGGTGAGGATGTGCGAATATGACTTGAAAATTCACGCAAATTTCTCTTAACCCGTTGTTTAGAACATTCACCATGGACATAAAAATACTACCCTCTACTGTGATTAGTGATTACGTAGTTTATTACAATGTTGTGAGGAATATGTGACTATACGTGTGCCCGGATTTTTAAGTGAAAATGAAGTTTTTTGTAATTATTGTTAAATTTATGTGAATCATGTGAGTGACTAAAAAGTGTATTCAAAATGTGGAGTGCCAGTCTTATGGTGTTTTTCTTGCTGATTTTATATGGTAAGTGAGACTTTTGGATTAGTTTTTAAATTATTTTTTGCGCTCAAACTATATTTTTAAAATTAACAATACTGAAACACATACAATAAAAACGTGAATTGTATATATTTTGAATATTTTAACACAACTAGAACTATATGGAATAATAATTACATAGTTTTTTTTAAATGTATTGATTTTACTGAAACAGTGGAGGGCCTATTATAAATTATAAATATTATTAAATAGAGGTGAAAAATAAATATTTATTTTTCAATAATTTAAATGCAGTTTATACACAGTTATAATTTATTATTTTACATATTTGTTTTATTTCCAATATAAACGATACAAATATTAATATTTTGTGTGTAATTAATATTTGATACAATATTGTATTATTTTTATTATTGAATAAAAAATAGGACAACTATTTTTTTGTACATTAATATTAAAGAAATGAAGTTGTCGATAATCATGGAAATGAAAAGAAACCTAGATAATTTTCTCGGAAACCAGAAAATTAGAAAATCGGTAGAATAAAGCGAAGCCATTGCAGCTATATGACCACTTGAATAATTTACCTGTCTATAAGCACAGATATTATAGAATATTTTATTTATATGTGACTTTATTATAACCAGCACAAACTTGCATAGCTATTCATAAATACAAACGATGTTTTTATTAATGAAATATGATTAGGAAATTAGTGAGAAATAGTTTAATATATAAGAGTAAGTACAGTATGACAATTATTTCTTCAAACATATTTTTAAAATAATTAGTTTATTTGGGATAATATAATTTGTTACTCTGATATCAAATTTCACATCATAAGGGTGCGGTCATTGTATATATTGAAGTATGAATTATTGCTGCAATTCTGTTTGATTTGTAATTGGAACACTTGTAAAATAGATAATAATCAAAAATAATTATTTTAGTAATAATAATTTTATTTGTTTTCAAAGTTTTGAACCGTATGAATTTTGATACATAAATTTGTTACATTTTTATTAATTATGTATATATAATAAAAAGAAGGATACTCATTAATATCCATGTACGAAATGAGAGTCGAACCAATGATACGATGTTTTTTTTTTGATTTAGTAATTAATTATTTTTTATGGATTGGTATATTTGTACAATATTTATTTTCGCTATTTTTGTTTGTAATATTATTTAAAAATATGAGTTAAAATTTGATATTTCATATACATACAATATAATATTTTTTATTATTATTTTTTAATTAATTATTAATAAAATTATATTTGTTTTGTTGTAGAAAAATTACTATTAAAAAATTAAATATTTGAAGTGAATATTTGATATACCACAAAACACTATTGTGAAACCAGAGTTTATAAAAACCACTTTTTTCAGTTTTGTCCAAAAATGAACAAAATGGTCGAAAGCCATTATTTTCAATATAAAAATAAGATATTATTTTTTTTACAATTATAAAAATTTCTTTTCCAAAATTATTTTTCTGGTAGAATAAATATTATTGGAAAAAATAATTAATGGTATATTTATAAGCTTTGTTTTTCATTTACGAAACTAGCTCTGGTACTAAGTGAATATTTTTAAATTACCTACTGCTTTATTACAAACAAGTTAAGAAACTGACTAGGTTTAGAATTGGTTACAAAATGTTAAATTCTAATTTAGGAAATAGGGATACATCTTCATTAAATGAATATTAATTTTGTATTGCTTCCCTGTTTTTATTGTAGTTTTTGTATATGTGAAATACCAAAACTTATTCATGTTTTTTGTTTTAGTTTTTTTTTTATATTTTACTGAATGCTAATTCGTTTATAGAGAACTAAAGTGGATATATGTATGTATTTAAAACATATATGTATATACATTTTAACTTTTTGAAAATTGTCCAGAATATATTTTGTCGCGGTCAGTTAAAACTGATTAAAACCATATGGTTAAAATAACAGTGTCCAAAATCTTACAACATTGCGTGAAACTCGAAAATTATAAATTTGCGATGAACTTCATGTATACGTATGTATGTGCCTTATGTCCTGTCGTGTATATACGAATCATTACATGTTCAACACGAAAATTCAATCAAGTCGGGTACTATAAAAATTTATATCAACAATTACTTTTCCGTTTTAAAAGTATTATCTATATTTACAATAGTCCGGAAGATGATGTTATCAAATAAACCAAAACTTAACTAATTAAGAATAGTACTTATCTTAATTTATTAAACACATGAAAAATTATTGCATTCGTGTAAATATTAAGTTTCAATTTGATATAGTCGTTGCTTTCGGTAGATTTTAGTTTTTAGTTCATTCTTTCAACTTTTTGTCTTAACTCAATACTATCCTCAAAACTTCTATTTATATAAGCATAGTTTTTAAAATTGAGGGGTGCCGAAGTCCTTATCTTGAAATACAAGAAAAGTTGGATTACAAAATAAATAAGTATATATTACTATTATGTTTCATAATAATTCAAAATTCAGAATCTAATTTTATTATCACATAACAATATATTACTGTAATAACATCTTTCTGTGTATCAATTTTTTTTGAAAATTCATTTTCAATATTTAATACTGCCAAATAGACAAATTAGTATCCAGTTTTTTATTCTCCTCATAGAACAGATTGATCTTTCTTAAGTTGCTGTGTTTATAAACAGTATGAGTGTAATTTTATAAGATTTATAAAAATGTACCTTTATTAACTATATATCGAATATTATTTAATTTTTGTCTGCTCATCATCTTCTTTAGACTTTTTATAACTTATTCTTCTCAAATTTGTATTTTATTAAAGGGTAAAGAAAAATGAAAATTCATTACACTTTTGTCTATGAACTCGTGACAAAGTTTACATTAAGTAACTGCCAAACAATTATAAAAATATATATAAAATAATTATAGTTCTCCTATAATAACTCGCTGTCAACCCTCATTACTCAATTGTTGTGAAGTACAACATATCAAGTAAAAATTTTCCTAGGATTTTGACATTAGTATTTGAAAATTAAAATGTATTTTTCTTTGTATTATTTACTAATAAATATATTATATTAAAATTAATGTATACAAATAATGAAAATTATGCATTATTACATATGAGAACAAATTATTAATTTTAATTACATCATAAATAATTAATTACATTATAAAATGTTTAAATATGGAAAATTATTATCAATTTAAATAATATCATTAATACAGACATGTGTTAATTATTTATATGTAAATAGATAGCTGAAAAAATAGAAAAAAGGGACAATTGCATTACTTTATAAATATAAATAATTTATTTCTATTATGAATATTATATATGATACATAGGTAATATGCACTTGAAATATTTATTATTATTTTATTTATGATAGTAGTTGACAGATTTTTAGCGCGGGTAATTTCAGAAAAAGATTTTATGAACTATTAAATAAAGGGTTATGTGCCTTACACATTTGTGATACTGGTTGCATTATGAAATCGTTATTTAGTTTGAGAATAATAAGGGATATTCTCGGGGATATTTGTCTTATTAAAGACTTTAATTTCATTAAGAATAAAAATTGTTTTGAGGAAGATTTATAACACTTGACCTTTTTATAAGCTGCCTTGAGACTTTTTAAAGAAAGGTAAATTGAAATTTTGGATAATTAAAAACGATTTATAATATGAAGAAAATGTTTCATCATTTCCGTTATAGTATATCTAGATGGAACAGGGTAGTATCTAGTGAATTTGTTTCGTAAGGAGTTTTACTTACATTTTAGTGGTACAGGGTGACAGCCTTTAGTCTCTATGTAAAAGAAAACGGTTACTTTGTAAAAATATATTATAAAAATTAATGGCCACGTTATTATAAAAATGTGTATCATACGAGTTGATTTTAATTATATAAATAATAAATATATCAGCACCACTTATTAATTTTGAATATTCCAATCTGATTGTAACAGATTTTGATAAGGATGATATATTTTACTGTTGAGATAGTTTACTATCCTCGTCTTTCATAATCCACAGCTGTTGTGGAGAAAGTACCACCAGAGTATTTTTACGTGGAATGTAGTTGACGATAAAAACTTAACTGTTGTCTGTTTGGGAACTACGAACGGTGTATAAAAATTAAAATATAAATATAAATTTATTTTCAAAACGAGATAATATACTCGTGAAATGTTCAAATGATAATAATGTACATATATTTTATAATTAGTAAATACGTTTTGGAGAACTCCAAAAATGAATTACATATTTTTAAACGAGTAATTAAATGATACAATTTTGTGATATGTAAATGCTAATTCGTTTTCATTTTGACAACACTTTATAAATGTTCACTTAATTTGTCTATTTTTATTAATTAATAAATATATGCAGTAACGATAGAACGAAATGATCGTTAACTACATTTTAATAAATAAAGGTGGATATACTAAATGGATATTTAAGTTATTTTAAATAACATGTTCTACCAAGTACTACCTATGAACTTATTTAATTAATTTATATTTTAATAGTTTAGGAACGAATAAATATTAGGTGTAATATAATTTATTATACTTCAAATATAATTGATATTGTATATAATAATATGCCAATTTATCTTTGACTTTTTCTGACAAAGTATGATTAGTTAGTTACCCACTTTAAATATGTGTTATGCTGGTTGTATTGTTATATCATGAGCAAAAAGAGAAAACATTCAAGAATGCAAAAGCATTTCGCAATCAAATATTAAACAAAAAAAATACAAAACCATACAAATGTATCAAATTATATCAATTTTCAAGGGAAGTATTTTAATGTCGTTCAATAGTTTTAAATCAATACTATTAAAATGATAACAGAAAGCAACGAAGACATCAAAATGACAGGTTTAATTAAATTGTGACCCTTTTTTTCATCAAAAGAATTGCTGGATGTAAAAGATAAATATTTTTGCACCCTGCAGACAAAAACCAATCATTTCGCGTGTTGATAGTTGTCATACAAATATTAATTTCTCATGACAGATTTCGAAATAAACATTTTCAGTATGACTGTCGGTACTATTATTAACTACAATTAATTTTTTGAAATATTGTTTTTTTTTTCAATTTCTACGGACAAAAGTGGCACACGATTTTTTATATATCAGGATTGCATGAATTAAAAAAAAATCATTGATTTAAATCACTTGTGTTTGTTATGTTGGCAGGTGACATTATGTTCAACAACTACTAAATCTGTTTAATTTCGTCGATAAAACGACTTTACTGGTATATTATTTTGAATCTATAACGCAGATTTTTTTTCGAAATATGTTGCAGTAAAATTCTTTTATAATGATATCGAAGAGAACCCAAAAAATTCGTCGCTATAGTCAGAAGTTGCTATAACCGATAAAAGTAAAATTACGTTGGTGTATTATGTGGGTTTTCAAACAAGTGGTCACAATTTCGACATTTTTGTCGTTTGTCGTTATAAGCGGTATCGTTGAAAATTGTTTCTTTAAATTTTTACTTATTCTTTACTATATGTTTTTTCATAATAAAAGCTATTTGTGAAACATGTTTTTGAAATTATATTATACTTTTTTAAAAAAACCTGATGTAGCCAGCACATAACCTCTCTCCTTTCTCGCCTGTCCTATTTACACTTTTTATTAATATTTATATTTTATAAATGTATGAGTATCCGTGCGTTGACTGCTGACACATGCAGTAAAATGAATTATTATCATATTTAGTACTTGCAGTTCTATTTGTATAAGTAATTCTTTTCAGAATATTTGATAGTTATTTTTATAATGTTTTTATATTCAGTTATTATAAACCTCACTTTCAAATATAAAACATTTATTGTCATAGGCAAACAGATTAACCGCAATTGTAACAAATTTACCGAATAATTAATTACTTGTAATAGTTAAATGGGGCTGGGTAAAAACAAATTTGTTCTATAAAATTTTAACTTATGACATAATATTAAATTATTATTTACAAAAATAATTAATTAAGATACTGTAGAAAAATACTTGAGATCTTCATGAAAACACCAGTTACGGTTGTACGATTAACACCAAAATCTAATCAGAGATAATCTAGAGTGACAAAATCTTATACCTAAAATCGACTGAAATTTTAAAAAACATTTTTTATTCACGAAAAGTATTTGAGTAATCGTTACGACAATATCCATCCATCCATCCACACACATAGACAGGTCTTAGAAAGAATATTAAAATCGTGTCCTAGGGACTTCAAAACGTGCTTATCTATTATAAACTCACTATCCGATTTTTAGCATGACTGCAATATCTCTCTTACTAAATTAAAAGAGTTAAAAATAAGAAAAATCAGATTTAAATAAAAAAAATCCGATTTAAATAAAAAAAATCTAATTTTTTTAATTAAAATATATTACATATGAAGTTGTTCACTTTGTAAAACTTTCTAGGGCTATACGGCTAAAGATTATTATTTTTTAACAACCAGTGAAAGACTTCTACAAACCTTAAACTTTTAACCAGCACATCTACTCGCAGATGAATTAAATATAAATAATTCTCCATTCGGGAAGCTAACGGCTATTCCGTTTAAAGCCCGCGTAAGCGTTAGTGTATATAATTAAATTTGAATTAATAAGTATCGCAATTATAATTGATTCCGGGCCGCACACCTGGCAGCTTGTTCTTTCACTTGGCTTGTGTGTTTGCATATTTCACGCACTGTTATTAAATTTCCCGTCTGATTTATTGGACGGGGAAACCTCACACTAAACCGATCCTGGTGGCCATGGCCCAACGAATGCTGTATTCATTATTTAAGCACTAATTAATGAGATAAAGCAATAAATATCAAGGGGAGAGGAGGATTTATTGTGGAGAAGTTTTTGATTTCCGTTCACGAAGTTTTAATTGCTAAATGAATAGCGCGATAAAAGATTTTTTATTTTATGGCGATTTCTTGACTTGATTTATTAATAAATAATATACAATGGTTGGTTGTATGAATTAGGAATGAAGATGGGTACCAGGGAACCCGGAACCTACCCGATAATAATGTACCCGGGTATCAAAAATAGTACCCGATTACCCGAAATGTACCCGTTACCCGTTTATTACCCGTTATCCGAAATCTACCCATTACCTAAAATATGTTGTTGCCAGTTAAAGACAGTTTTCCACTGCCGGAAACATTGTAACAAAACGAAGATCAAATCTGAATGCAGATACATCATCCATGCTGATATGTGCGAATAGAAATACGAGATATTCTTAAGTAGTTAAATCAAATGTACTTCCGTAATAAGTTTTAATTTTGTAATTTTATATTGCTGATATACTCGTATATTATATAAAATAACAATGTTTTTTTTTTATTTCCAATTTCTTATTAAAAAAATGAATATGAAAGAATAACGGATATTTTAAGGATATTACGTAATTATTGGGTATCAGGTTATTATCGGGTATCTGGTAATTATCGGGTAACGGGTAATTATCGAGTATCCGGTACTATCCGGGTATTCATATCGGGTACCCGGGTACCAAAATTTTCAGGTTTCGTCATTCCTAGCTATGAATGCTTTGCTAGCAGTAGTCTGATGACTAGGGTTGGTATTAAATGAAAATGCAACAAATGAAGGTGCATAACTGGATGTTATAGCAATTCCATAAACAAAATTTCAACATTCTACGTCTAATCGTTTTCAATAGTGATTCTATAAGACGAGGCTAGACGAGATGTAAAATATTTTATCTCATTTCGTTTATTTTTCGTTTCGAATAATATTACTTAGTCTTGGTCTCGAATTTCAAAGTTGAATATTGCAGGCTTTGTCATGCACGCCATCTGTGAATAGTGTTTCTGTACTTAATAATTTTCTTCTAGACCTAGGAAAATTTAACATTCTTTTGGGAAATTGAGAATAAAAATTTGTTATATTTGGAGAAAATCAAATTATTTTTTTTAGAATGTAATTATTAGAATATAGGATGTAAGTATAATATAATTATCTGCCTAATCAGATACGTACGAGATATAAAAATGCACTAAAATAATGAAAATTCAAGTTTCTAATTTTATTTTTAATGGTACACTGTTATTACTGTTAAATTAGATGACAGAATCGAATAATTTGTATGCGAGGAACCCAAAGGCACTTTTACTCCGAATAACACATACTATTTTTTCTTCAAACGTAGATATTTTGGAAAATAATTTACTACTTGACATTTTAATTATGAGGTTATCAATTTAAATCTGTCAGTTGCTGATTCTTCATAGTTCCTATGAATATTTACTTATTTTTCTTCTATGCCGCCAAGTAGAAATGCAGCTATCTGTACCTTATAAATCAAGTCACAAAAGATGTCGCGTTAATGACGTGTAAAGAAAAATAATTTTAAAACCTTAAGAAACCTCGGTGAAATTATTGAAATTCCAAAACTATGAGCAAAGTGCCCTTTTGGCAGTGCCGATTGCAATAAAAAAAGGAGGTGCACAACTAGATGTTATAGCAGTCCAATATACAACATTTCAACATTTACTGCTAATCATTTTTGATGACGTACGTAACGTACAGAAGTCACGCTAAAACTTGTCAAAATGAATTATTGTATGATCTAAATTGGCATTTCCCTTGAAACCTAAAAACCAAAATATTTCGTGATTACAATACTTCTTTTATTTTGTACAAGGAAATAAAAATTATATATTATATTTTTTTAATATGTAATTTTTTTTAATAGACTTATTGTAATGTGATTTATTCCTGAAGTGATTTGTCCCAGATTGGTATAAAAGAAATCTGGTCACTCTATGAATAACTGACAGCGGGCAGATTTGAACTTGGGCTAATAAATAGCACATTCTATACTTCACCACTGGGCCAAGGACCCCATCCAATCAACTATTCATATTACAGAAACTATTAATAAAACTCCCAGTTCTTAAAGTTTTACTTGATATATTCAAATGTTAGAGGTGAGCACCCTTTGACACTTGACCTAAATCAATCCAGTGTAATTTTTTTCACACTGATTTCAAGCTATCTCCCTTTAAGAACATAATTTAATAAAAGATTCCTTGTTTTAATTGTTGCTCATACAAATAGTTCACGCTCTTGTGAGTTACAAACTTACTTTTAATTATTTTACGTCTTTTTATTTGTTTGAACTGCACACTTTACTACAATGTAGTACTGGTTGTCTAAATTCATATACGATCCTTATAAATATGAACATTGCACAATTTTCAATGAACTTTAATGTTTTACTAATTTATAGAACGTCACATTTACAGATAATAATAAAGCAAAAACAAAAACCTTAAACTTAGTAAAATTATTTTTCTCACATGAAGAGTCGCTTTTCAAAATGAATTGACGTTAGACACCTATCATTAATTACTTTAATTTAACATGAAGGTTGTTTATCACTTATCTACTTGGTAATTATAATAACCTATAAGCCAATAATAGGTTTTTATAGACTTAGGATAATATTGCAAACTGTTTGCAAACTTGAAGATAATGTAAACGATTATGCTGGATGCAAGGAAAATTATTTAAAAAAAAGCGATCAAGAAGGATGAATGGATAAAATGTGTAATTTGTGGTCTTTATTTACACGAAGAATTCTATGTTAAAATAAAAGTAATCATACATCAAATTCATTTCGCACCAAAACAAATTCACTACATTTCAAAGAAATGTTAAACCAATAGTGAAACTTCAAAACTAAAAACACCTACAAATGTACATAATATCACGTTACATCTTCTGATTGGACAAATTTAAGAAACTGAAATCTATTATCAACCAAAAGAAAAAATGAAAATTTTAAATTAAAATTAATAAATTAAAATAAATAAATTAATCCATCATAAACAAGCCTTTGGCCTAGATTATATGTGGTTATAAATAAAATGTTTTTTAATAATTATTTTTCCACTTATACTATATATTCATAGCTAATAAGACGAATTCAATAAGTAATTATAAAGAAACATTAGGTGTGCAAATTTTTCATAATTAGATTTGATTATACTTGCCTTATTAGAAACATTACATCTATGACTGATATAATCGGTATGTTTATTCACATTTATTTGTGACATAATATTCCTATATGGAAAAGGGCCTCAAATAAGTAAGGTACTTGTTTCGTAACAAGTTTTACTTGTGTTTTAGTTGTGTAGGTTGTCAGCTTATCTGACACACCTGAACCCCAGATCTTCGCTCATTCGAGATAGCGCGCTAATCAAGTGATACACCGCTGCCCATTTATATGTTAATTATGAAGGAAAAAAAATATCGTTCGAATATTAATACTTATATTTTTTTTAAGAAATTGAAACATTAAACATACTGTATGTTTATTCTAAAAATAATAATTTATTGTAAACGTCTCAAGTTAATTACTATATTTGCAATTTTTCTTTGATAAAAAAAATCTTTGATCTTTAATAATTGTTTGTTTTTCTGACTTCCTCTTTTATTAATTTTCGATTATTAAACATCAATATCTATTAACGGAAATATAAAATACATTTCATAAATTAAATTTGAAAACTTTTCTTTAAAGATTCCAATGTTGAGTTTAATGTAATTTTCATGCTTCTAAATAATCTTACAATTATTTCTACATAAAAGTCAATGCTTTATCTCCATTATAAACTTATTCGTAATTATGTAATGATACATTAAATTAAGTGTACTGAAGGGTAATGGATATTATCAGTTTTATTACAGCAATATTGATATCTATAAATTCAGTGTTACAAAGTTAACTGCATTAACTATGATATCAAAAATGGGGAAGTAGACATAAATTGGAATATAATCTCTTATTAATGACAGGTTTTATACGGGCCTTTCAGAAATCAGATAAATGTATTACTTTTATATTTCCTTGCTAATATAGATACTTATCTCTAAAACAAAAGTTGTTTATAAGAAATAAGATTAATTTATAACTATAATAGAACAAACAGAAATAAAGTGAATTTAATTGGCTTATTAATTGGTGGGTTTAATTTTTCACAATAGAGGGTGTCTGTTAAATGCTATGTGCTCTAGCTATAGTTCGTCTCAAATATTAAAGGACTTTTTTTTATGAAACTTTATCTAATTTGAAAGCGAGGTGAAATTTCAGAAAATCTGTATTCTTATTTGTTAAGCCGTAATCTATTATTACAAATATAAGTCATAATTCATTATGAAATATTTTATAAAAATAAATGAAATTTTTAGTAACATAAATAAATATTCAAAATGATCAGCATTTTAAAGTTTTTTCTTACATGCTTATTAATCTTAATATTGATATTGAACTATACGGTCAAATTTTTTTTTACATATATTATTCTTTATGCTGTATACTTTTAGATAATTCATTAATAATTGTATATTTTGTCATAATAACTGTTTGTTTGACATAATTATAAAGAATGTCTTTTCGGGAAACTACTCAACGGTGTTATTTGAAATTAAAATATGTTATATAAAACCTCAAAACTAAGAGTATTTTGTTAATTTCCCGAAAAAAAACGAAACTGTTTTAAAAATATTAATAATTTACATGTTACAATATATATATTTTTTAAATATTATGTACATGTAAGTCATGTATATTTTTTCATATTTTATGTTGAAAAGCGAAATTATGAGTTTTTTTTATTATATAAACAATACTATTATACTTTTTTACTTTCTGTTCGTACATTTCTTTTTTAAGACGATGTATTTATAATATTCAAAAATTTTAAAATAATAGTAGGTACAGCATGTTCATTAGTAATTAAAATTTAAATTTCTTCATATTCTTTCATATATATCAAGAAATAAATGATTATATTTTTTAAAGTTTACCGCAATTTTTTATATGGATTATTATTATTATGTAGAATATATTCATGTTCACAATGAACTGAGTACAATTATTTATTCGATAGTAGGTTACCCTGTTTGTGCTTAGCAAGTAAGTGGTAGTGTAAAACAATGTCTCATATCAAATGTAGATAAATTATAATGTGTGTGTCTGTGTTAGTAGTGAAAAAAGTAAATTATAAATTGTAATGAAAAAGCACTTACAATTTTTGAAGTAGCGATCCATCCAGCTTCCAAGCAATGTTTTTAACCATAATTCTTTCACGGTTCAAATATTTTTTCTTCCTCCATTCCAGATTCCTGTCAGTAGTACAAATCTGAAACTGTCAGTCTATATATTATTTTAAATGTAATTTTTAAATAAGTATATGTTATTCTATACTTTATTACTATAAATATTTAAATTGCATATAAGAATTACTACAATTACAAATTATATTATATTATTTTAATGTGAAATTGTTGGTCCCATACTCTAGCAGAAAATATCAGTGGCGTAGCAAGGAGTGGAATTTTGCAGGCGCTCAGCATTTTTGACAGTATTACGTATAATATCTATGTTTAATATGTATTAGGCCAAAAAAAGCAAACAAATTTGAATGGTAACAAAATTTAAGTACTTGTGGTGTAAAAGAAACAATAAATATTTGCTAAATAGCTTTGATTCTATAAAAACAAAAACACATTTTAACAACAACCACTAATTATTAAAAAAAAATAGCTTTAACAAATGAAATGGCTAATTAATATAAGCCTACAATATGTCTTAATTGATTTCTCCTTTTCGATTGGTTAATAAATATATTAATTTTACAATTCGTAACACAGATTTAGCTACTTCAAATGCTTTTTAAGAATAACTAATGAAGCAAATCGTTATTCTGTAATAGAATACCATAAATATGATTTAATTCGCCTCAGTTATCTATTGGTACAATGTTTACTTAAGTCTGATACTCTTTATATTTTTGAAGGCGCTCAACGGAATTTTGGGAGCGCTCGAGCGCCTCCAAAAGAGTTCTAGCTATACGCCACTAATATTTTATATTTTTCTTGACTGGACGACATATTAATATAACGAAAAAATATTTTTATTATTACTATGAGTTAATGAAATGAAGTTTAATTTTTGCAATATTTACTTCACTATTCTGTGTAGAAAATATTTTGCACTCACCACTAAAAATTGCTGCATCCGTAAGCAAATATACCATTTGAAATAGGTCCTGCAGTCCTATTATAAACAATATATTATTCCTTAAAAATATCTGAAGAAAAATAATATAAAAATTGCTTCATCTGTAAATGAAATGATTATTACTTTAAAGTGGAGATGTTGGTTCCATTCTCTATGAATTTTCACTTGATCTTTAGAGGATGGTTAAGCCCTGCCACCACGACAAGGTCTCTCCACGTTGGCAAGGGGGGAGGGGTGGTTTTGGGTTTAAGGAAAGGAGGAAGACTTAAAACTATCGCGACTTAAATATAACCGAACTTAAAACTATTTTGGCGCAACTTAAACTAATACAGTGTACTTCCCAGCGAAAAGGAGTTAGGGGAATTGGCATGAAAGCCAAGAAAGAAGTAGAAAATAAATACGAAAAAATATTATTGATGGGAATATAGTCTAAGCACAAGCTCACTCCACAATTAGACATTTCAACACGCTAGCGGTCAGACACCCTTCCGGCCCTCCATACTAACGCCCAAAATGGTAAAAGGGCAGCAAGATGCACCAAGCACATCCGTAACTCTAACTTATAGACACGCTAATACGAGGGCGGTATCACAACCCTTCCGTGCAACCCATACCAACGATCAGAATGCTGTAAGCAGAGAAAGGAGTGCCCCGACTTATAAAATATTACTACAGGGTATTGCACATTCAAATATTATAATTATAGAAATTCTGAAAAAGGAGGAATATATAATTAATTAATATTTTTGTAAGGGAAAAATTAATGGTTAATTTGGGTATATTCTTCAAATGTAAGTCAAGTAATATTTGCATAAAAAATAGGATATTTAAATTAAAAATTATCAAGAAATTGTAAACATTGAAATAATTTGCATCTATCTCGTGAGAAACACTTTATGTTAACGATATTGCAGATATGTACGTTTGGGAAAATATATATGTAATGAATTAAATATATTCGTAAATAGCAAAAGCAAAAACAGAATAAAACGTGACACATTATTAACCTAAACTAACTTGTACCAAACAGCTCGTTCTAACTGAAAACTTCCCGGGCAGTTTTGCAGTAGGAATTTGCTTCCACTCACACATCAAATCTTATATCTACACATCACATCTCAGGTCTATTTAAACATCACACCTTATATTCAATCATCACACCTTATATATAATCATCACACCTTATATTTAATCATCACACATTATATTTAATCATCATACCTTATAGTTAATTATCACACCTTATATATTTAATCATCATACCTTATATATAATCATCACACCTTATATTTAATCATCACACCTTATATATAATCATCACATCTTATATATTATCATCACACCTTATATATAATCATCACACCTTATATTTAATCATCACACCTTATATTTAATCATCGTACCTTATAGTTAATTATCACACCTTATAGTTAACCATCACACCTTATATTTAATCATCATACCTTATATTTAATCATCACACCTTATATTTAATCATCATACCTTATATATAATCATCACACCTTATATTTAATTATCATACCTTATAGTTAATAATCACACCATATATTTAATCATCATACCTTATATATAATCATCACACCTTATATTTACTCATCACACCTTATATTTAACAATTACACTTTTAATCTAACCATCACACCTTATTTATAATCAGCATACCTTATATTTAATCATCACACCTTATATTTAAAAATCATACCGTACTTTATATTTAACAATGACACTTTTTACCTAACCTTCACACCTTATATTTAATCATCACACCTTATATCTAACCGTCATACCTAAGCATCACACCTTATATTTAATCATCACACCTTATATTTAATCATCATACCTTATATTTAATCATCATACCAAATCATCACACCTTACATCTAACCATCATACTTAATCATCACACCTTATATTAATCACCATACCTTATGTTTAATCATCGCACCTTATATATATTCATCATCTCACCTTATATTAATCACTATACCATACATTTAATCATCATACTTGACCATCACACCTTATATTTAACTATCATACCGTATATCTAACCATCACACCTTATATCTAGATCTCATCTCATACCTAATGTGTCAAGTTTTATTCATTTGTTTGTCAAAAATGGTTATATATTATATTTGCAAGACAATGCATAAGTTAAAGTTAAGGGAATTTAATTTATTTAAATAGAGAATTGAAAAACAATTCAAGTCGTGAAATATTTAGAGAGGATATTACTCTTAAATCTTAAAATTGGACTTACATATTTCAGTGTGAAAAAAAAAACTGAAGAAGTACCTGCTTCCCCCTTATATCTATATCTTATATCTAGAAAGTAGCTGGACCCCGTCTGAAACAATAAAATATATAGATTAGTTTATTTATAAAAACATAATTTTTAAAAATTATTAACAAATATGTATAGTGTATAAATATATGTACATTGTACAATAGTTTCAATAATAGATATTTATTATATAAGGGGTAAAAGTAACAGATTTTAGCGCATGGTGTGACATTTGTATCCCGACGCGCAACGGAGGGTTACAATCACACAGAGCGCTAAAATCTGTTATTTACCCCGTATATAATACAATATTTTTTTCTATAACCACTGTGAAATATTTAAAAAATTAAGTTCAATAAGAAAAGCAAAACATGTTTTTCAAATTAATTTTAGAATAGTAGGTTGTTACTTGTTCTAATGTTATTGCATTTTTCAACTTGTTGTCTTGGTGACATAGTACTTCTATCTCAAGAGATAGAAATACTAATACTTCTGTCCTTTGAGATAAAATGTGATGTTTCTGCAACTGACAGGAGGTATGAAATGTCATCATTTCATATAGGTTATAGAAAAAATAATATATAGTAGTAGATCACACTTAGTTACTGAAATTCAAGTTAAAAAGTAAAAAAATATGGACGGTAGGTACTCACCAGACGACTGCTATAAAGCTACTGAAGATATCTGAGTTGTCAATTATCATTTAAATAAATGAATAAAGGTAGGGAGGTTATGAAATAGCTACGAGTTATTTAATGTATAATATTGTATTAAAATTAAGATATATTTTTAATAGTTTCGTATTAGCTAACACTATCAATAATATATTTAAATATAATTGTATTATTACTGATATTTTTTTTAAATAAAATGGTATACTTAGCAATTGGTAAAAATAAACCTTGAATAAAATGTGTATGTTTATATAATTAAAACAGAATTGTTATTTGTAAAGTAAAATAATACCGTATATGGTACACTGCACTGAGTACGCTATTATTATTATGGAAATGTATACTATTGACATTTAATAAAGAATAATGCAAAGTTAGTTTTTAAATTTGGTGGAAAATATATACGTCAACAAAAAAGAAACAAAAAAAAATATTTGATTAACTAATAGACAAGTAAGACAAATGCTTGGGGCCCTTTATTCGGAGGGGCTGTCAAAATTATGTTATCTCAGGTGCCACAGAGTAGAATTTAGAGTAATGAATAATTTTATAGTTTCAAAATATGTACGAAAATAGTGTATCTGTGATAAATCTCAATAAAAAAAACTTCTGATAAATATTGTAGCAAAAGTAGTAAATTTTAAAAGTTTTGAGCAGCTATATTTGATAATTAGAAGAATTAAATTTAGTAAGTATATGTATGTATTTAAATATAGGGGATAGGGCTTGTATTATATGTATACCAATATTTATTACAATAAATACATAATAGATAAATAGAGTAGAATGATGTTAACATTATTATATAAATTGCCGTGGGGCTGAATCTAGATATCAACCACCCACGGCAGAGTCACCAGGCACTACATGAGTTTACACCTCATGGTATTGTAAAAACCAGAGCTATTAACTCGTCTTCTTTCAGAGGTTTCACTCTAGTTGTTCTAGCTGCAGTACAAGAAACTGTTTTAACCATTTTCAGAAAAAGACTTGCGCGCTTTAGGTGAAAAACGAGGTGAAAAATTAAAACTGAATTCAATTGCCTAGCAACGGACAATAGTTTACATGATTATTTAGTAAACAAACAGTTTTCGGGTAACAATAGACTTTTCGTTGTTTGGCAACATTCATGCAGGAATGATTGACAAGTCCATTTCTATTTGAGGCGAACTATAGTACAGACCTATTCAGTAAATCGTTAATTCGCGCTAATTCTATCTTTAAATTAAAAACATCTAGTTAAAAGAACGCAGAATTTGACGTTTGTTTTATATTTATTCATGGTAACTATTATTTTTAGGTAGTTTTACATTAGTTGTACAATCTTGTTTCGCTGTTCTTTAGCCTTTGATTGTCTAGTGATAGGTTTTTACAATTTTCGACTGTTACTAAACTAGAAAGTTCCTATATAAATCAATTGGTTGATAAGTGTTAAGTAACATGTACGTGTATGTTTTACGAAAGATTTCTGTGAAATAATTTACATGTATGTCTTACTTGATTATATTTTAATACAAATTATGTAAGTCTGTTTACCTGAGTTGAATGTATGTACATATATCTATATAATTGATTGTATGTTTTGCATGTTATCATTTATCAGCACCCTGATGAAGACTGATTTACTGTCGAAACATCGGTGTATTAGTGGATTTTACTAAATGACTGCAACTCCAAGAAAGACCTTTTAATTTATTTACTTTCATCGGTTTATTGTTTACATGATTTTAAACTGATAAATATTTATGCAAAAATTATGATAATGTAATTATGTATTAATTTTACTTTTGCAATAAACAACTCTTTTAAATAATCCTCATTTGTATATTTTTACGAATAATGAGAGTATATATTACAAATTAAATTTTGTAATAATTACAATAATAATGTGCAAATAAAGGAATTTATTCTGTAGGTGTCAGATTTATCACATGTAATTAAATATTAATTTAATTATTTTGTTCATTTTATAATACATAATTAAATATAAATCAGGATATGTGTAAATATTTCGTATTTATTTAATAATTATACATGCCACATGTAAAATTATAATTATCGGATCACATTGTTGATAGCGTTATCTGTGAAATTAAGTTATTTTTGTATTAATGCATGAAAATAGCATTTGAGAAAATAGTGGAATTTACGTGTTGTAGTATCGCATTCTCGCCATTGTAGTAGGTATAGCGTGTTTATTAAACATTGTACAGTATCGACAAGAATTATTTAAAGAATTTATACTCCATTACGGCGAAATACTTGATGTATGCGCATATGTTTCACACGAAAGAAATTGTTTATAATTTTATAGGAAACTGTCTGTTTATTATTTTATTGGTCTTCTGTATCTTATCTACAATTAATGTCTATTTGTAACTTGCACAAACACAAATTAAATTTATGTCCTGTTTGTTTAGGGTAAGTGGTGAGATGGACCACAATTTGAAAAAAATGATTATTACTCTATAATATTGAATAATATTTGAAATATAAAATTTATTTATAATAAGCTTACTTTTAAGAATAATGATAATAAACTATATGTTGGCTATGTAGAGATGAAATGGTAAATAGGTTGTTGTCATTTGTCATATGTGGTACACTCTTCATGTCAACAGCGACCACAAATTGCAGTTTTATCCAATCATCTTTTTTCATCGTTTTTTAAAAATAATTTTCCTTGAATCCCGCATATTTGTTTTCATAATCTTCAGAGCTTCTTCATTACCCTCACCCTCTGATATACCGTATAAGAACAGTTCTTCAGAACTCATGGAATAGCAACTAGATCGTGTACCTTTTTATGCGCGACTGATTTTTTCCTGTTTACCGGTTGAATTAATCTTTTTAACAATAAAAATCCATTGGTCCATCTCTCCTCAACAATAGATGGTCCATCTGTCCTCAGAGCAGAATATTGGACCACTAAATTACTTATGACTGTGTACAAATAGAACCACAAGGTTACGTTAAATCATAGGTACGAGTACATGTTCATAAATAATTAGTTTAAATCTATTGAACGTGTAATTAACTAATTGTGTATATAAAGTACAAACATTTTGGCAATTTTTTAAGTAAATCTTGTTTTATTCAATGTTGACTGCATTAATTTTCAAACGGTTATTTACACTGTCCCTAAACAACAAAATTAACATTCCCTATGAGAGATATCACTCTAATGTATTCTTAAGACAAAAAGTGCATCTTTCCTACCGGTCCATCTCTCCCCTACTTAGTCTAACTGTTAAAAATTATTTCAAGAGTAGAATAAAGTAGGCATTTACTATGTTTAAGCAATAAATTGTTTATAGCAGGACATTATTTAATCCTACATCTCACACACAGGTTATCGAAGGCATTTTACATGGGAAAACAGTTTTTTTGTTTTAATAGAAACTATTTGATTAACAACTAAATCATCATATTGTATTATAATATAATACTATAAGTATTCCTACATAGTATTTGATACAGACTTTTTCATTTTAATAGCATAAGTCAACGAAATTTACAAAAAAGGATGATTTATTTTTCCATTTATTGCTCTATACGTAAATAATTAGTCTAGTGGTAGTATAAATGAAAAATAACCTAATTGTTTATTTATAATTATGAAATTATTTTTTAACTGTAGTGTTTTTGAAATTAATAACAATGGCATGGCACAATATGTTCTGATGGAAAATTGCTGAAATGTAATCCTTCTTTTTTCTGCTACTTTTTTACTTAATTAACACAGCAGTTTTAATTAGAGGAAACAACTATTATTTTATTCCCTTTCAGTTGTTGTTCTATCCTTTTTTACTGGTCTACGTTTTGCTTTTGTTCTATTTCAATAGAGTTGTATTAGCCTGTTTTTATTCTTTTCTATTTTTCTGTCTATTTTCCTCTTGAGTGCTTGGAAACAAAGCCTGTATTTCATAGCGGAAAATTAAATTTCCATTTGAGATCTGATTACAACTTAATGCTTCGACCCACAGACAGATTAATTCTTTACAAAACATTTGCATCTCAAATTGAATAGAATTCATCTGATACTTAACTCGAAGTGCACGCTATGAATATATGATTGCTTCTACGTTCATTTACTTTTTATCAATATAAATACCAAGGGGTATTTAATGGATCGATCCAAAGGATATAATTCTTCAGAAAAAATGTTATCCTATTCTGGAAACTAAGAGATAAATTCCAAAGACAACGCAAAATTAAACATTTTAATAATTATTATTTTGAAATATTTATTAATAGTCACACTGACAGGTATATACAATAATAATTGTTTATATACTTGGTAGCGGAAATTAATCGGGTTTAAAAACGTCGATGAAAAATTTTCAGACAAATGCTTTGTAACAGACATAGATTAAGGAAATATATTTGTAGAAGATTGGATATCTACCTTATCATCTGTGAAAACAATTTATAGCGCCCCTTAGGATCGGCTTTGGGAACTAAATTTGACAAGTGAGGTGACGGCCGGTAATGTCGATCCTCACATTTCAAATTATTTTTTTTTTTGTTTGACATTTATTTCTTTATATTGTAATTCATGCAATATTTGTCATGAAAAGATATTTTAGTAACGTCATTATTAAACAGTTACCATTCTGGGAAGTATTTATTAATGAACACAATAAATAATATAATTTTAAAACTTTATTTTAAAATATACATGTTATTGTGGGGTGTTTATATTTTATTCGCCAATATTTTTGCCACGGATCAAACACTCCGATTGGCGCTCGAGCAGGGACTTTATTAAAAAAATACCTCAACACAAGATGACGGAAACCAAGGGGGCACAGACTAGCTAGGTCTACGATCTCAGCAAAGACGATCTTCTACAAGAACTCATGCGGTTTGGTCTAAATACCGAGGGCACAGTTGCCGAATTAAGCGCATGAATCACAACCTTCATCAAAAAAGCTACTATATACTCACCACAAAAAATTATAGTCTTCTCATCAAATATTTTACATTGATTACAAATCAAAATTTGTTTGAAATGTCAAAAGAAAATAGAAAATAAAAGAATTTCATGTGATACTTGATGATAAAATATAGATTCATAAAAAAATGTCACCAAAAAACATAATAATCTAATATTACTAAAAAAATCACTAAATTTTGGAATTACTGGTGACATCTATGAAGGGCTTCGGAAAAGTTTTTCAAAGAGATCTAGATTGAAATTTGGTTTCACGCATTGCAATATTGTTTCAGCCCCCTGGTAACAGACCAGCGAGTGTCAAAAATGACATTTGGGTCACGACGGAGTTATTTACTTCGTAGTAAACTTTAAATATTATATTTCTTGATTATATCACGAATGAAAACAATTCAAACATATTTTCTTATTTATAAGTAATATAACAAGAACCATGAGTTTATTGGAAAAATTTACAAATAGTTGTTGCCTAGTAATAGACAAACGAAAAAGAGTGTCAAAATGACATACGACTGTTCAGATATTTGCTTTTTGTATGTTTGTTATTGCTACGGATACATAGTATATTGTAAACACATTTTCATTTCCCACGGTAACCATACACAACGTTAAGGTATAAATTCATTTTCACAGTTCTGTCAAAAATTATTCATATCTCACAGTTCTGTCAAAACTAAATTGTTCCAAATTTAATTAATTAGAAAATAATATTGTGGTCGTAGGAAAAGTATAGTGTACAACTCGCATGGAATATCCATTTCATACTCAGTATGATTTGCAGCATGAGCCGAAGGCGAATGCTACAAACTGTCATACCCGTATGAAATGTGTACCATTCCATGCTTGTTGTACAATATACTATTGATTGTCAGTTCGAAGGAATTATGAGTAAATTTTACCAATTAATTTTATAGTTTCATTTGATGGCCTTAGGTAGATTTTCAGTGAAGAAATTTGATAAAACATTTTGTTGATATTAAAAATATAATATTTGATGATTGTTTTTGTTTTTCATGAAATAGTCAATAACTATTCGTAATTTTTTCCAATAAATTCATGGCTCTTATTATATTACTTATGATTATTTATCGTTCATAAATAACAATAGTTCAAACATATTATTTTTCAAATTAAAAAAAAAAATGTAACCATAACGACGCTTCTGTGGTTTTATCATTTTTTTTACTTAAAACCTGATAGAAGATGCAAAAGAAGCATTTAGGGGTGGGATTCCATAACTTTAGTTGCTATCATTTGTACTTGTTATGATATCAATTGCAAATATCAACTACAAAATGATTTTGTAATTCTATAATATAACCATAACGACGCTACTTTGTTTTTATCATTTTTTCACTAAAAACCTGATAGAAGAATCAAATGTAGCATTTAGGTGTGGGATTCCATAACTTTGGTTGCTATCATTTGGACTTGTTATGATATCAATTGTAAATATCAACTACAAAATATAATTCTGTAACCGTCATTATTATTAATGATTAATATGTACATACAAATATAAAAAACACTCTAAAGTCTACACTCATGTGAGAATGTCTTAAATTTATTGCAAATTTTAATTTTCGCCATTTGTCATTTGACGTTTGTAATTGATATAATACAAAGTAACAATTATTATTTGCAGTTGTTATGAATTATGGAATCCCACTCCTTATTGGATGAAAATGACATGTGTGGAATATTCATATATAATAGCATAAGTGGTTAATTTTTGCTGGTTGTCTAGCAATTGGTCAATGTCATGAGATAAATTAGCAACAAGTTCGAGTAAAGCAATCGGAAAATTTGTCAGGATAAAATTTAACCACGAATGATATTCGGATGACTATTTCCTAAAAACAAATAAGTGAACTAAAACTAACTTTGACACTTTTAAAACATCGAAAATTCCCTCTTACTTGTAAAATGTAGCATCTTATTGGCTTAAAGGTTGCGAAATTTTTATGTGCCGGTGGCTTGTCGAAATAAATATTGGTAATTAGGTAACATCTTGAATTTGAATTCCTTTATAAATTTATGAATGAAATAGTCAGTGAAAAATTGCAAATGAAGCATTAGGTGAAAATGACATCTTTGGAATAGTCTTGTAAAACAAATGCTGCGCCAACTATGTTTGGTGACATATTCGATAAACCTCTCCTTTGTCGTAACAGCTCATCTTTAGTTTCAACACTATAATCCATCGGTATCCTTAGTAACCTTTAAGTTGTTAAATTTCTAGCTTAGTTACTTGAATAACAAAAACAGTTGTAGCTTCAATGTAAGTTCATTATTTGAGTAGTCTACCGGGATCTATTTATAAATTATTTTTGATTTCTATGAAACATCACGACACGACAACAAATCCTATTTGTGATCTGAAGTATATTTGAACTAGGTCAGGAATTGTATTACACAAATATACTTAGACATATCTTTCCAAATTTCTTTTGACTTAACTTTCTCTTATATCTTTCCTACCCATAAAAATGATCTCAATAAAATAAAAATTTGTAATATTTTATCTTTGTAAACATATGCTCCTACGGCATTTTTTCTCCGTATCTGACCCGTGTAGAGTTCAGCTGTTTTTATTGTCCAATAAATCTAATCGATTAGGCAGCCTTATTCGGCTGATTTTGTTTTATTCCATACCACATCAGATAAATATCATGACGCGCTTTATCTACCACTACTAAATCTACCAACGTTTTTCAAACAGATTCTCGTGGTAAACAGATTTTGGCGTAAATGGAAAAGCTTATACAGTTGAAATAAAACACAGAATTTATTTTTACTTTTATAGTAAAATGCTTACATGTTCTACAAGTATCATTTCAGTAAATAAACTCTCTCCAATTCCAAACTAATGTTCCTCCTTGATTAAGGAGATATTGCACTTGATTAAGGAGATATTGCAATTATACTGATTTTAATATACTTTACACACATTTAAAAACAAATATTTTTTTATCTTACACATAATGAAAATAAGATTTTCCTGCGTGTGCGTGCGCACGAAAGTACATATTTGCCGGTGAAGACCTACAAAATCTCACTATTCCCTAGGGAAAAAATACAGTTCATGTGCGGACTAACAGATGGCGTTTAATGCGTTAGAAATAAAAAAACTGAATAAAATACGTCAACATGTTTTAAAATATTGTAACTTTAGATAATTTTGATACTTGCATTATATTCTAGGTATTTTTATTATATATTCTGTAAATAATAGAACAGAATTGTTAACCTTATTTACATGTAAAAATAAAATGTTTGTTTTTTGTACTTATTGGTAATCAGTTTCACAAATTTCATTGAGGTTAAGTTAAATGTCAAATTATTCAGTGTTCGTAAGATGTTTATATTATTTTATTATCTTGTTTTATTGTGTGGGATAAAAAATAGTTTGTGCTACATGGTAGTAAAGTTTTCTGGTCCTCAAGAAGTGTACATATCCTTTGGAAAAGAACAACTTTTCTACCTAGCAGCACAAATAACTATTTTTTCGATCGGACGAAAACTAATACCTTTCCGGCGTGTTTTCGAATCAGAAAATGCATTATTCCGGTATTTTATTGTAGTTTCTAGTCCGGGAAAGTTTTTTCCGGCCGGCAATTTTGTACAGAAGGCATTCCATTGTTTTCCATAAAAAAATACAATCATTTATTTCATTTTTATTGAATAAAAATCGATAAAAAAATTAGTATGTGTACCACGTAGGAAAGTGACTTTCCGGACTTCTGGTGTTACAGCCTTGTTCCGCAGTTTCCACCACTGTCCGGGAATATATCACTTTTCGTACTAGATGCACAATATACTATTTGTACCAACGTCTTGAACACATATGTTATATTGTTCACTTATAATTCGTTCTTATATATTTTTCTTCATATTATATTTCTTGATTATATCACGAATGGAAACAATTCAAACATATTTTCTTATTTATAAGTAATATAACAAGAGCCATGAGTTTATTGGAAAAATTTACAAATAGTTGTTGCCTAGTAATAGACAAACGAAAAAGAGTGTCAAAAATGACATACGACCGTTCAGATATTTGCTTTTTGTATGTTTGTTATTGCTACGGATACATAGTATATTGTAAACACATTTTCATTTCCCACGGTAACCATAGACAACGTTAAGGTATAAATTCATTTTCACAGTTCTGTCAAAAATTATTCATATCTCACAGTTCTGTCAAAAATAAATTGTTCCAAATTTAATTAATTAAAAAATAATATCGTGGTCGTAGGAAAAGTATAGTGTACAACTCGCATGGAATATCCATTTCATACTCGTATGAAATGTGTACCATTCCATGCTTGTTGTACAATATACTATTGATTGTCAGTTCGAAGGAATTATGAGTAAATTTTACCAATTAATTTCATAGCTTCATTTGATGGCCTTAGGTAGATTTTCAGTGAAGAAATTTGATAAAACCTTTTGTTGATATTAAAAATATAATATTTGATGATTGTTTTTCATGAAATAGTCAATAACTATTCGTAATTTTTTCCAATAAATTCATGGCTCTTATTATATTACTTATGATTATTTATCGTTCATAAATAACAATAGTTCAAACATAATATTTTTCAAATTAAAAAAAAAATAACCGTAACGACGCTACTGTGGTTTTATCATTTTTTTTTACTGAAAAATAAAAATAGAAGAAATAGAAATGAAGCATTTAGGGGTGGGATTCCATAACTTCAGTTGCTATCATTTGTACTTGTTATGATATCAATTGCAAATATCAACTACAAAATGATTTTGTAATTCTATAATATAACCATAACGATGCTACTGTTTTTATAATTTTTTTCACTAAAAACCTGATAGAAGAATCAAATGTAGCATTTAGGTGTGGGATTCCATAACTTCGGTTGCTATCATTTGGACTTGTTATGATATCAATTGTAAATATGAACTATAAAATGTAATTCTGTAACCGTCATCATTATTAATGATTAATATGTATGTACATACATATATAAAAAACACTCTAAAGTCTACACTCATGTGAGAATCTCTTAAATTTATTGCAAATTTCAATTTTCGCCATGTGTCATTTGACGTTTGTAATTGATATAATAACAAGTAACAATTATTATTTGCAGTTGTTATGAATTATGGAATCCCACTCCTTATTGGATGAAAATGACATGTGTGGAATATTCATATATAATAGCATAAGTGGTTAATTTTTGCTGGTTGTCTAGCAATTGGTCAATGTCATGAGATAAATTAGCAACAAGTTCGAGTAAAGCAATCGGAAAATTTGTCAGGATAAAATTTAACCACGAATGATATTCGGATGACTATTTCCTAAAAACAAATAAGTGAACTAAAACTAACTTTGACACTTTTAAAACATCGAAAATTCCCTCTTACTTGTAAAATGTAGCATCTTATTGGCTTAAAGGTTGCGAAATTTTTATGTGCCGGTGGCTTGTCGAAATAAATATTGGTAATTAGGTAACATCTTGAATTTGAATTCCTTTATAAATTTATGAATGAAATAGTCAGTGAAAAATTGCAAATGAAGCATTACGTGAAAATGACGTCTTTGGAATAGTCTCGTAAAACAAATGCTGCGCCAACTATGTTTGGTGACATATTCGATAAACTTCTCCTCTGTCGCAACACCTCATCTTTAGTTTCAACACTATAATCCATCGGTATCCTTAGTAACCTTTAACTTGATAAATTTCTAGCTTAGTTACTGCAGTAACAACAGTTGTAGCTAGTATAGAAGTTCATTATTTGAGTAGTCTACCGGGATCTATTTATAAATAATTTTTGATTTCTATGAAACATCACGACATGACAACAAATCCTATTTGTGATCTGAAGTATATTTGAACTAGGTCAAGAATTGTATTACACAAATATACTTAGACATATCTTTCCAAATTTGTTTTGACTTAACTTTCTCTTATATCTTTTCTACCCATAAAAATGATCTCAATAAAATAAAAATTTGTAATATTTTATCTTTGTAAACAAATGCTCCTACGGCATTTTTTCTCCGTATCTGACCCGTGTAGAGTTCAGCTGTTTTTATTGTCCAATAAATTTAATCGATTAGGCAGCCTTATTCGGCTGATTTTGTTTTATTCCATACCACATCAGATAAATATCATGACGCGCTTTATCTACCACTACTAAATCTACCAACGTTTTTCAAACAGATTCTCGTGGTAAACAGATTTTGGCGTAAATGGAAAAGCTTATACAGTTGAAATGAAACACAGAATTTATTTTTACTTTTATTTTAAAATGCTTATATGGTCTGAAAATATTATTTTAGTAAATTAATTCTCTGCCATTCCAAACTAATATTCCTCCTTAAGGAGATATTGCAATTATACTGATTTTGATATACTTTACAAACGATTAAAACAAATATTTTTTTTCGATCGGACGAAAACTGACACCTTTCCTGTTTGTTTTCGAACCGGAAAATGTTTTATTCCAGTATTTTAGTGTAGTTGTTAGGCTACGAAAAATAACAGTCCGGGAAAGTTTTTCCGGTCAGTAATATAGCATTCCCATACAGAACGCAGTCCATTGTTTTCCATAAATAAAAATATCATAATTTTTATTACATTATTATTGAATATAAATCAATAAAAAAAATAGTATGTGTACCACGTAGGAGAGGTGACTTCCTGGACTTCTGGTATTACTGCCATGTCCCGTAATTTCCACCACCCTCCAGAAATATATCACTTTTCGTACTAGATATACAATATACTATTTCTACCAACGTCTTGAACAAATATTTTATATTGTTCGCTTATAATTTGTATTGGTTTTCGTAAATATATATTTTTTTCATATTACTTAAAAACTATTTTTACACTATAAAAAGTTGTAAATAAATAAATTTGAACTGTTAAATGTCACAAATATTTTAACAATATTTAAAAATAAGCAACTCGGAATGTACAACTATTCTATTACTGTAACATGAACTTCGGCTCCGCAAGCTCTGTCTCAGTTGTTTCTTCCTCGAAGGTTATGGTTCACTTACATTATTTGCCGCTTGAATTACTATTACATTATACTAGTAATGAGTACATACTATTACCGTCCTATTATTTAGTTTTTAACATTTGGGGAAGTGTAATTTTTAAATAAATTGATATTCGATATTTTAACAGATTTTCACAAATTAAGGTCTTCGCTATTTTAACTATTTTTTAGTCTGTCGATCCATCCGTATATACGTTTAAAGCATATTCGGATGAACATATTTGAATGGAACTTCATATGTAAGCTTTTGACTTTTGACATCATTGGAACTAATTTATAAACTGTTAGTAAAATTCAGTTAACCGGAATCAGTTTAGTGTTCGCATTTTTAAGTTTTTTTCGGAATAACAAACTTAAAATTCCTGTGTTTTTATTTTGTAGCAATCGGTAAAACTGGGCATATGGGTTAATTTTGATTAATTTGAAACAATTATAGATGAAGATTACATTTGTCGTTTGTATTTCATTTTTAGTTGAGGTGGAGGTAATTTCAGACTCAGGTTTGTGTGTGTGACACTGTAACACGTAATTTGAAATAATTGCTTGTGATTGGTTTTAAACTCGATTTAACATAACCATAATTGGTCATTCCGTTCACAGAATATGCATCTCATAGATATGTGGTTGTGTACATGTACATTACGGAAGATATATTAAGTATCATTTGTGGTATAATTCGGTACTTTGTTATTAATTTATTGTTCGTATAATGTTCGGTTTGTATAGTGATTTTCAAGAACATAAGAGTATTATTCCATAATAATTATAATGTTTTTCTACTTCCCTATAAATATATCCTCATTTTTTCGATTAATTATAGTAGCCATATTTCAGGACAGTGGATCAGTTATTGTTGCCGCTTAGATCTAGATTTTGTAGACTGTTGTCTTGTCTTGTCCTTGTTTAGATTATCAAGACAAGACTGGCAAAAGTCTTGTCTTGAAATTTCAAGACAAGACAAGAGTTTCTTTTTCTAGATCAAGATAAGATAATTCTAGACAATTTTCAAGACTCTAATTAAAAATTTTAAATCTTCGAACTATAAATATATCATGCGAAGCTTGTTCCATCCGAGCTGAAGTAGTGATTGTAAAATAGAAAAACAACGCATTTTGAAAAATTATCTGTCCTTATCTGAAACATATGCGTAGGTTAATGTAGAATGTAAATTGATATTTTTCAACTATTAACGTAATATAATCATACAACACGAGTATAATATGAATGAGAAATCTAAAATAGTTTTTTTAATTAACGTTTTACATTTCCAATAAAATAAAATAAAAAATTTTGACAGGATGTAATGCTAAAATCTTTAAGTTGGCATCCCTACATTCTGCTGGCCTGGGCCTGCAAACGGAGAGTTTCTGGACGATTTTAAGTTCTGTAATACTAGTCATAACGAAACGGAGGCGCGAAAATTATATTTCTAACTATTTTATGTTGCAAAGCATGTTGAAATGTATGCGGAAATAAAAGCAAGAGTGAATAATGTAGGATGAGCAAAGTTCATATTAAACTTGATAGATGTAACGGGCATTGAAAGTCAAGTTATAAAGTTGGAATCGTATGTGGCACTCACAATTTCTCTTTCAGGTATTTGTCCTCCGTCGTAGCGCAGTGTTAAAATGTAAATGTGTCTGCGAAACTAAAAACTGATTCAAGAAGTTGATTATACAGGATCTTTATCTCTATTTTCAGTTGCCTCTTAAATTTTAACTCCAGAACTTTTAACATCGTTACCATGTTTCAGGTGCACTTCTTTTAACTATATGCAAACTTTGAATATAAATTCATTTTTGTTCGTTTTTCGACGGCTCTTTTTAACTTTTTGCACAAATACGAATTTCATGTTAAGTAAAAAGTCACACTTGGTATTAAGCAGGAAATATGGGGCGTACGTTAAACGAACTATTATGAAAGAGCATTTTAATTGCAATTCAACAAGTTTGCAGCGGAATATGAGACTCACAAGAGCCTGGAATCTAATTTCATTTCTTTCACTTCTGCAAATCCTTCCTTTCATGCTTATACACAGTCCAATGTGGAAACTTTCTACATACAGTTCAATAATAATGTGCTAATGCTAATAGGAAAATATATACCTCACTATTCACAAACCACTACCAATGCAACTTTGAATTCCATTTTATATTTGAATAACTCACTTTGATATATTAATATTACGAATAATTTCTTTTATCTACCGTCGAACTAGTGAGTATCGCTCAAGCTTTACAACCCGGATTTCTTCATCATATGGGGCACAGTATTCTTAGATGGAACGAGGCCTTAGTTTTCTAAGGTACTGGTTTCGTTTTACTTGTATGTTAGAGGTCTTGGTGTCGGCCTACTGTTTTAACTATGAATCTACAGTTTATATTGGGTTCCGAATTCAACATTACTCCTTTGATTAATACTAAACTGATTCAAGAATCAAGCTGATCCGTAGAGCAACATTTGTTTAAATCACCAATTTGATTCACAGTTTATGTTTATGTTTTTGACAGTTCATATAATTTTACGAGTGTGAATAACACTTTCTCTCATTTTTTGTTTACATATGGCATATAGGTAATTATATTTTTCATATCTAAAAAAAAAAAAACGAAAACGGAAGAAATTACACTAATTCGTATAAATTTGTCAAAATTAAACAGCCACAATCTTGTATACATAAATACAATGTCACAAAGTCAAAACGAGAATTAATTCAGATGATCAAAACTTGATTAATAGAATACGAAGGATCATTTGATCACTGATTTTTTAAATGGTGAATTGAATTGATTCATGAATCAAAATTGATCACAGGATCAAGGTTTGATTAAGGAATGGTGAATTCGGTCGTTAATCAAACAGGTAAAAAATAAACTTTCACTTTCGGTTGACCGATTTACTCAAAAAGTACTTACTAAGAAATACTTACACTCTATTATAAATAACAATAAGTAAATTATATAAAATGTCTTACATTAACAGGAGGAAGTTAGCATCCATTCCTTCAATATGACGTTTTTCGCTATAATACGTTAACTCGAGCGTTAATCAATTCTAGACAACTTTCAACACTTTAGATTAATTGAAAGTCTTAAATTTTCTAATTATAAATATGTTATGTGAAGCTTGTTCCCTCCGAGCCGAAATAGTGATTGTAAAACAGAAAAAGAACGCTGACGAAGAATTATCTGCCTTAGTCTGCTTTAGACGCTTTGTACGCGCTGGGTAATGTAGAGTTTTGAAACTATGTAGTCTTGATATATAGACAAGACTTTCAATCTAGACTTAAACTTAGTCAAATATTGTCTTCAAATATTGAATTTTTACGAAGTAGGTATGAAGTGCATATTTTGTATTTAAATTAGTAAAAAAGAATTGTGGCAATGGTAATAATGATGTACATTCCTAGTATTTTTATTGTAAATTGTTTTGTACACATGAGATTTTTTTCTTTATTTTTGTAAACTTATTAAATTTATAATACTAAACATAATTTTAAATTTTAGTTAATATTTTTCATTCTGTTTTTGTATATTATTGGAGTACGTTATATTATGTACCTCTCGTAGGTATAAGTATAATTTTAGTTAATAATCACTTAACAATTTATTATAAGATTATAACAGAAGCAAGAAAAGTAATGGGGTAGGTGACCAATTTCTAAATTTGGTATATGTGATAGCTTGTACAAAAATAATATAACCGTATTTTTTTAAAATTGTTAATTATATGTTGTTTTGGAGTAAATAAATAATATAGTACTTGGGAGGGGATTATGACGTCAACGAAGTTCATGAGAGCGGCGAAGGTAGACAGACGGAAATAGGTGGTGTGAGTGAGATAGTGCTAACTTAGTGAACGTCATAGTAAAGGACGCTGTTTCTATTTAACGCAAATTACTAAACAATTGCTGATAAATATTTAACTTTTTTAATGTCAACGTTAATAAATAAATATACTTTCTATAATTCAATAGTTTTTGCATTAAAATTCTACCTTGGTCACCTACCCCATTATGATACATGTAACTATGGTTAATTATATAAAATGGAATTGACAGATATTAATAAATTCAATACTGTGTACTTTATTACTATTATTACCTAATTACTTATTAAATAGCATTTGTTTCAATGTAAATATTAACTTTATATCGTCCTTTATTTCCTTTTCATGTAGATAAATGATCAATTTTATGCAATTTACTAGAATGATCTAATAGTGCTTCGACGACGTATTTGTGTAGGGGATTACTTGTCATGGTATCGGGATTGATAGATAATCGCCAGTAATCCTTTTCTGTAATTCTTAAGTAAACAGTTGAAGCCATGTTGTTTACCTAGCCATACTGCTACGCAATGCTGGTCACATGAGTGTGTGCCCAGAAGTTACAGACATATTCACGTTCACAACTTTTCGGTTACGGTTACCGTAACCTAGTTTACCAACTCTTGATGAAGGTGACGATATACAAAACAAAGAAAACTATTTAGAATACATATGTAGCGATAACATACGCCTGTCTCATATGCTACATATTATAAGTAATAACGAAAACGAAAAAGTATGAAGATATATTATATAGTCATATTAATCATATTACAGTAATTATGCATTAAGTTGGAATTTATTATCATTAAAATTGAACAATCTAGAGAAATAAACCATAAAAGATACATTAAATAATAAAGTATGTGTATACTACACTCAAACCAATTAGTGGCCGTACACCAGTAAAAAAAGAAAGTATTCTTTTTTTGTTAAGTTTTTTTATTGAATATATGTTTTGTATTGTTGATAGAATAATTAAATTTTATAGAATTTAATTTTCTAGTGTAAGTCATGACTTGACGCTAAAGTTGATAGGTTTTAGGTTATGATTATGTTGACATTTGCAATTTTAAATCATGACGCGTGTTCTTACGTATCATTTTACTTTCATTTATTAATAATGATCATTAAAGTAGAACTGCATTTCACTTTTAATGAAACTCTGAAATGATCATAAATTCTAATGAAAGAAGTGTTCTGACGTTCATTTTTCATGAATCATTGGATATGATTCATAAAAAATAAATGGTGAGAACCCGCCTTAAGTTACATTGAGCTGTAGATGTCATGGCACCAGTTAGAAACGCGATCTAAGTTACATTGCAGGTTCTTGCAATCATTAAATGAAGTTATTTTACAAAATAATGTAAGGTCATGAGCATACAATAGATATTCTATGTCTAGGTGTTGAGTAATGTCGTCAATAAACATATTAAAAAGCAAAGGGCCCAGTACAGATCCCTGAGGCACTCCAGATTTCTGCCGAAAAATATCTGATTTATATCCTTGGTAACATACAAACTGGTATCTATCAGCTAAATTGGTTGCAATTGTAACAAGATGGAAAATACGGCCCTGGTTTCCATCTTGTTTTGTAGACTGCATTTCTTCTGTAAACTGTGATTCTTTTATCGGCATAAACGTTGACATTTTGGTAATAAAAATTAGAAATTATGGGGCCATATGCCGAAAAGATCATATTTCACAGACACAATTTTGTATTTAGATAAGAAGTTGAGACGGTAGATTTGCCTCTCAACATAGTTTTGTAAGCAGTCTTAGTTAGGGTTAGCTGATGATCAGACACATCATCATGTAAGTCTGTCTAGTTTAATTGTTTAATTTTAATTTAGTTTAGTTAACTTTGTGTTATTAAATACAAATAATGTAAATAAAAATAAGTTAAGTAAAATTAAACTGTCGATGTGTGCCCGTGTTCCCAATCAACGTACCTATTATGTTCCTGTTTATCGTGTGATCAGTCGTCATCATCGTAAATAATCAGTCAGCATCATACAGGTATAAAGGTTGATTCCCCCGTGTTACACAATAAGATGAATTAATGAATCAGATAAACCAAAATGTTCGAGCTTTTTGATAAGGATGGAATGATCAATTTTATCGATTTTAAGAGTTAAACTACGTTTAACCACAGAATAGTTACACACAGAGGCACCTGAAGAAGAAGAAGTCGGCACCTTTCATGTTCCCCTAGTCAGTTCTATGACCTTGAAGCATTGTGTAGACCTTTAAATTTGTGCTCTTCCCCTATTTCTCTCTTAGATGTGAGGAAACTTTCCGATTTTAAACAATGGGCCCTTTAAATTTGTGGACATTCTCCATCTCTCTCTAATTTTCGTTTCTCTGTCTTACTGTCGCTTCTGTATAAACCTATTCTGTGGTTTAACTTTAATCTTGGTTTAACCGAACATGAAGAAATCGGGTATTACACAATTTTATAACTGTAAGATATCAGTGTATGTTGATGAAAACTTGTTCTGTTTGCGAATGCTATGGAGCATCTAGTGCAATTCCAAGTGAATAATAAAGATGAGATTTGGCGGTTGTTAACATTTGGGTTGCGCAGCAATCTCCATCCCGATGTGTTACGTGCGAGTCTAGGCCTGCTGCGACGCGAGTGTGGAAATTAATTACAGGGCTGTTATTGCGATTAGGCCTCTTACGTTACTTTAATAGCGGCGCGGGGCACGGGTTAAACGCTGCCGCCATTAGAGGTGCGTCGTGCGTGTGCCCCAAATACCCCATCGCGGCTAATTGTTCTTTTTCCTTTCATACTCGAGTGCCAGTCGGTACAAGTATAAAACGTTTCAGGTTTTTATCACATGCCCATTCTTACATTGTTTAAGATTGTATGCGTCATTGCATGTTCTGTTAAATTGCTCGTGGAATGCCGGTAAAGACCAAACTAAAAAACAATACAACTGTGGCCACCATAGAACCACAGAAGCGACAGTAAGCCAGAGAATTAGAGAGAGATGGAGAATGTGCACAAATTTAAAGGGCCCATTGTTTAAAATCGGAAAGTTTTCTCACATCTGAGAGAGAGATAGGGGAAGAGCACAAATTTAAAGGTCTACACAATGCTTCAAGGTCATAGAACTGACTAGGGGAACATGAAACGTACCGACATGGAATATCGCTTCTGTGAGTAACTATTCTGTGATAGAACCCAGGGTTGGACAAAATCATAATTTATTTTAAAAAAAATTAAAAATCATTGATTCAAAAAAAACAAATAAATTATGATTTTTTTATTTTTAAAGAAATCTAAGTGTTACAGGATCTTTTTTAATTTTTCGGAACCGATATTAATATTTTATTTCATAAAAAAACGATATTTGTAATAAAACCACAAATCTTCATCTGAATAAAATTACAAATGGTAAAAAGAGTTTCTACTTTTTGTTGCTCATTTAAATACTTATTTTTCATTCTTCTATTACGACAATTAGAATGATTTCATTTTTAGATATTATTAATATAGAACTTATTTTGGTTGGTATTAATAGATTTGTAGCAAATAAATACATTTTCATTATAATTTGTACCTATATTTTTTTTTATCTTTGATAAAAAAATCAGTTGATTTAAATCACGATTTAAATCAATTGATTTAAATCAGATCAATCCTGATAGAACCATTTTTAGGATAAAAAATTTCACTGAGCATCAGGGCTCCTGCCCCCAAGGAAAAATTTTTGTAGGGACATTGCCCTCAAGGAGACAGTAATAAAGCCCTGAATTGTTATTATTATAAATAATTATTGTACCCCCTTCCATTTTCTAATAATTTACTACTACCCTTAAATTCGGTGTTAGTTACTTTAAAATACTACCAGTTAATTCCTCGCATCCAAGTACCTATGTATACAAATTTTCATTTTTAAATTCTTACTAGTACAGCTACAATAACAGATTGAATATCAGCCAACAGTAATCTACATGACCATGACCGTCTCAGGATATACCAGGGATCCTGAGACGCTAGCACTCAGTCCCGTTCAACGTAACCCCGGGGAGGCAGTGGGCCTTCGGGCCTCCTCCTTGTCTGATGTTCTGGCTAGATCGCGTTCCAGAGTATCTTATGCTCTGAAGGTGGTCTAGTTCGACCGGCCGGGAATTGGAGCACGCTTCGGCGTGTGCTCTAATTCTTGGCCTGTTGAAACCAGAACACATTCTGAAGTGGATTTGACTGCTCTGGATTGTGCTCTGGTTTCAAGGGATCAGGAATTAGAGTAATTAAAAGTATTTGCTCTAATTCTAGGTCTGCTCAAACCAGAACACATTCTGAAATGGATTTGAGTGCTCTGGATTGTGCTCTGGTTTAAGTGGATGAGGAATTAAATAATTTTTAAGCGTTTACTCTGATTCTTAGCCTACTGAGAACAAAGAACATTCTGGAACAGATTTGGCTGCTTTGGTTTACTGAAACCCTTAGATGAGGTATAACAGAGAGATATGCCACACTCCTATAGCTACGTACTACTGAGCAAGCAAAAGATGTATGGTCGAGAATCGCCTAAGAGTCAGCTGCGTGAGAACAATTCGCCAGCTGAGTAGTGCACACTTACAGTTAGACGAACGAAATATTGGTATTGGATAGTTTTGTCATCTATCCTCATTATTTGTTTGGCTGAGTTTTCCATCTAACTACTCCACTGGTCCACTGTTCTCAAACAGCTGGCTGCAAGCGATTTTAAACCTTAGATCTTTCGACAATATATTTGGGCAATGTCATATCTCTATGTTATACCTCATCTAAGACTGAAACCTGACGACAAAATAAAATTAGTTAAATATTATTCATTGAAAATAAGGGTTTTTAGTTTCCATTCAATCCTTTTTAGTATTTCTTTTTGGTAGAAATTTTATATTATGATTTTGGGCATTATTAAACAATAAGCCCCCATGGAAATTTTGAAAAGTCGGCGCCCGTGAGTTCAACTGTGTCTCAAATCTCCAAAATACAAATACCATTTGATCGTACCCACTTCTATATTAACTACAGATATTTAAAAATTGCTATTTATTTATTTAACACACAAAATATTTAATTACCTTTCAAAGTACCTCGGATAAAAATATGAATATGAAAATGGGCCTGACAGTTCATATATTGACAATAATATATAGAATATTTTGAAATATATCAAATTGTTTTTGTAATGATTTAAATATAAATTGCATTTGGAAATATTGCCAAGAATAAAAATAGTGTTTATGCTACATATTTTAAATAAATATTGCACGAATATTACCATTGTTCAATTAGTTTTTTAATTATTACCAAAATCATATGTCCGATAATTTAATCTTTTCATCAAATAATTGCTTTTTAGCAAGTTGAAATTATATTAAATTAATTATAATTAATTAAAATAAAATACACAGGTCAATACACATGTTTATTGTTGTTTTAATTGCTCCAGTTTTTATGCAAATAATCCTGAAATTACATAAATTGTTCATCTGTAAACTGGGATGCATGTTAAGTAAATAAAATTGTATTTCCCTCAGCAAAGGGGATATTTAACAAGTTCAACTTTGTGTGTTTTTCATTAAAGGACTTGCTTTTTATTTTCTTCCACGGAATCAGTTGTGGAGTATTTTTAATAACGGTTTTAATTGGAACACAAACTTAGTTATGCATAGTTTTAATTTTGTAATCTTCTATGCGTGCTTTATAAAACGGAAATTGTTGCCAAATATAAACTTTTAATTATTCGCAATGAAAAATAACTGAAATCTACAATATAAAATTTTATGGTTTACAAAAAATAATTCCATATATCCATTTTATATTGTATTCGTTTTTAAAATAATGAAAAATAAATAAGTATATCACATAGATATAAGGGTTTTACTTCCTCGTATAATGTAGAGGAAGTATTGTAATTGCAAAAAAATCCGTTTTCAGGTTTAAACGAAAATATCCATTTTGACCATTCCCTATGTTTAATTTTAAATGAGACAAGCAAGTATACATTGCTGTCAATCAAATATGAAGTGGCAATTATGGATATGATAAATCCCCACGCATGTTTCATGTTAAAAATACGTACGGTATTTTATCATAAGAGACAAAAAATTTATTATAAATTATGAATAAATAATTTATTTAACAATAAGTCAATATATCCTCAATAACCATAAAAATACAACTTTTATATTTTTCTTGTTAATACAAAAAATAAGATAGTAAATTGCTAGTTTATGCTTTATGGTCTAGTTCGCGCATCAGAATTTGATTAGTTTTATACATGATTAACTATAATCTGCACAATATTCCACGCTCATTTATGATTCATTGGGCAGAATTATTAGCTAAATTGGCCGTGAAGGTACTTATTTTAAAGACTTATATACAACTTTGTGCAAATTAATGAAATATCGCTTATGAATCTTGAGAATTTTTATGATTTATGTTTTTTACTATATGAACAAAAAAAATCATGAGTAATTACCTGTAGAAGAATTACAAAAATGTTATTTCTTTCTAGAATATTCTTGCATTCCAATATTTTATAGTGGGAGATAAAAATGAGAGTTCATTTTACGCACATTTTCTTTAAGGAATTTAAAAACCTTGTTAATTTTGTAGCGATTTCATGGTCACGTCGCGGGCGACGGCCAGCCATCATAGACAGGTCGACATACGTTTTAATCATTGCATTAACAACGCTTCTATTGTTTTGTCGCATCGAAGGTGCGAAAATATACAGAACTTAATTGCTCTAGTATTTAAGCTTGAGCAGAGGGGATAGCGGGGACAGTGTGATATTAATACGCGTAGTGAACATAAATAATTGGTGGAAATAAATATCATGTAAATAAATAGTTCGTAGTGTTAAATGTTTAAATAAATAATCTTAGTGTTTAAGTCTTTATTAATCTTTTCATAGTTTATTATTCGTTATTAAACTTAGATATATAAATGTTGGTGCTTCAATTTTTACACTTCATCTAAATAAATAAACGTTACATTGTATTTCTTTACGCGTTTGTTGTAGGAAATAACAATTTGGTGTTTTGATTAAGATTATTTCTATTTGGAATACATAGTTCTATTGGTGCATTAGAGTCCACTCTCCATTCATAGTGCCCTGGAGATGACGGTTCCGAAGCTGAAGCTGCAAATGTATTATTTATTTACTTACCTCATTCTATTTCCAGTAGATCTACCAATTTTGATATTGCTCAAGAAATTTTATGGAATCTGTTGCGTACATTGCAAAGATTATTTTTATAGTATTTATATTTATTTGTAATGCCGAATATTAGGCCGAATATTCGGTTGAAATTTCACCGAATATTAGTTATTCGATTATTCGATCAAGCTGCTATTCGTCGCAGCGCTATTAAAAATACACCCGTACGCGCGCAATTCTTGCAATTTGCAAAAGTGAGAGATGCATGCGGCACCCGTTAGTTTGGTAGTGCCAAAATGTTCTAGTATTTGTTACAAATATAATATATTTCATTTATAGGCCGGTTTTTCCATATCTGATTAAAGTGCCAGTTACCTTACCTTTTCGATGCGATATTTTTCTATTAACTGATGGTTAAGGTAATCGGAATTTTAATTATAGGTAGAAAAACCGCCCCTAAGTCTAATTATATTTTTTTCATTCACATTCATATGATTTAGTATATAAGAAAATTTAAGCTATACGAATATGAAAAAAACAAATACCCTATAAAATTAACAGTTTGTTCGTCACTGGCGATGACATAAAGTTACAAAACAAAATCTCTCTTATCACGAAATTTTCACCAAGTAACTATTCGATCTTTCTACTTTATCTATCCCCAGTGCTAAAAATTTAATCGATTAAACTTGACATGTCTGGCTTATGCAATAAATTTTGCTTTAAATGTGTTTAAAGTTGTGTTGATAGTTTTTTTAATTTAAATTATTATATTCGATAAATTATTATTATTGACGATCGGCTCTGTCAGCCCAAATTTAACGCGACCCAGTGGGAAATTTCCCACTATTCTACCGGCCCAGTCCGCCCCTGAGGGTATATGTCAAAATTATTTCACTCATTACAAATTTGACCAATCAGAATGTCTCATTTTCCATTGTTATGCATTTTAAATAAGTGATTAATTACACGAAGCAAAATTTTGTATATTTCCATATTTAATTATGAAAGTACTTAGGTCTGAGAAGCCAATTTGGAGGCCTAAAAGTTGAGTGATCAATAATAGTTCCACAAACAGCTGATTACCACACAAAACACGGGCTTCACTTGCTCATAAATTACATATTAGAGTTCTAGGAAGGATTCGATCCATGTCCTGCTTTATTCGAGTGAGAACTGCATGTGAACATTTGCAGGAATTGATTTATTTCACGTACACAAAGAGACGAAAAAGGAATTCAATTCTGGTGGGCAAATACTTGAAAACTAGCTGAATTGTGCTACACTCAGGTTGCTGTGTTTAAATTCTACCACCACGCCAAATACTGCGCCGAATACATTTTAAACAACCCACACTACAATATTTGCTTGCATTCATTATACCATTTCCTATGCTAGCCGTAATAAACCACAATGCAATTACTTGGTTAACTATTTCTACGAATATTATGGACTTACGTTTACGTGGATAATAAAATATTTCTACACGTATATGAATTAACATTACTTATACAATACATGAGAAAATGGATTTTTAAAAAGAATACGCATTAAACGAGGACGTAATTATTATTAGATTACAAAATTATATAATTTGTCTACAGAATAACTAATCCATTTCCAAACTATTTTACTTTTATTATTAATAAAATTATAAATAGTTCGAAACAGTAATTTCTGAACCTGTAATAGGTATAGTGTTTACGTCTCTATATTAGCTTACTATTATTATCTAGTTATTCATTTATGATGTAAACTTGAGATTCTTGTATTTTTAATATTTTATAAGAATAGTACAATAAACTAAAGAATATCTACTTCACTTATTTTATTATAGTACTAATTTTAGTAACCACTGATTGTGTTAAGAAGGTTAATATTACCATGTTCTCCAAAAACATAATTTCTTTTCGTGGTTTTTTTATTTATACACAAAGAAGTAAAAGGAAATAATATCGAAAATAAGAGTCAAAGTTCAGCAATTTGAAATTTAAAATTCGAAATTCGAAAATAAAAGTATTGCTGTATCCTGGTCGTTCGGAACCCACTATAAGCTGTAGGTTTCTTGCAGAGATTCTAGGTTGGCAACACATACCACTACAGTGCAAGTAAAATTTGTTACGAAACAAGTACCATAGGTAGTGTTGTCGTCTAGATTTAGACTTTCTAGACTCTTGTCTTGTCATGTGTAGATTATCAAGACAAAACTGTCTTATTCTAAATCAAGACGAGATAATTCATTTTACAGCAACGTTAAGTATAATAAGTTTTTTCAATATATTTATTCGTTATGAAACATTCGTAGAAAACTTAAAAAAGACAACAGTAAGCTGTCACTTTCGGTTGGCCGTTTCTTATCAAACGTGAATAAACTCGTTCCATTAATGTCAGAATTTTAAATGTGATACTTTATTAAACTCTACTTTGCTCAATAACACTAAAATTAATAGTTTACTAAATTTGAAAGTCATGGTTAATAATAAAAATATTTAATAAGAACTATTATTAAAGTTGGAAAGAACTATATAAATATCTTATGAATTTTATGTTTGATTCCTTGCTCTAGTTATTTGTGAAGGTAACATGATATATTGAAATAACCCAAGAATAAACAATAAGTCAAGCAATCTTATTTTTCCTTGTGTGTGACTACTACCCATCACCTTGCGTCTTGTGTGTTTTCTGTTTACGTAAGTGTAGTGTATTCTACAGGGAGAAGATATTTGAGTATTGTTGATATTGATCTGAGGATTCAAGTCAGAGCTATTGTGTTTCCTATCACATGAATAGTTATCAAGAAATTGAAATTTTTGCTTCGCATACTCATACTTTTAAAAAAGATAATGTCAAGTTGTACCTATTTTTATTAGTCACAGTTAGGTATGGGAAATAGGAATATACCCTAAAAAGGATTTTTAAGGGATTATTCTCTGACCTTGAGTAAAATACCGAGAATGGGGAATTTTTTAAATTGTCGGTTAGCGAATTTGTTGTGACGTCACTCAGAATCAGAGATCGTTAGTTCAAGTCCCGTCAAACGACAATTTGTGTGATTTGTCATTAAATAAAAATCATCTTCGGATGCTGTAGGCTTTCCACTTACACATCTTAAATGCAATGGCAACCGGTAGGGGCGTACGACAGTATGTGTTCAGCTGTATATATGTATAAGCCTTTCTAAGGTTGTAGATATATTGTTTTGCTGACAACTTTGACAATAAATTGTTAAGTAATAAATAGTTATTTTTGATTATAGATAGCGAACTGTCACTTTTGCATTTGAGAATGCAAAAGCATTTCGTAATCAAGTATCAAACAATATTTTTTCGAAAACTATGTTTCAAAATTAGTAAAAATTAAAAAAGAAATTGACGTTTATCAAATTAAATATTTTTTGACAACAGAAAGCAAACAAATGTTTTAATCAATTTTGAAGTGAAATATTGCAATACTTCGTTGTTCAGTACTATTACAATGAAATCAGAAAGCAACGAAGATACTAAAATAACAGATTTGATTAAATTGTTTCCCTTTATTTCATCAATTGCTGGATGTAAAATACTTTTACGTCCAGGATGCAAAATACTTTTACATCCAGGATACAAAAGACTTGATAGTTGTCATGTAAATATTAACTTGCCATGAAAATTAAAAAAAAAACACTACGAGCAAAGTGCCCTTTTGACACTGTCGATTACAAAGAAAAAGGAAGGTGCATAACTAGAAGTTTTGCAGTCCCATATAAAAAATTTCAAAATTTTACGGCTTATCATTTTCTGTTATGCGAGATACTAGTCAAAATTGATTCATGGATAGTCAAAATGGATATTTTTATTGAAACCTGAAAACCGAAATTTTTCGCGTTTACAGTAGGTACTTCTTTAAGGGAATAATGGATCAAAATTAACCCTGCCTACGACAGAAATTTGGAAAAATCTATTCCAAATCGATTGAAAACTAAATATTAAGTCTATGTTATTAGGCATTATTTGTAGGTGTATAATTTTCAGTATATCTCTAAATTTGATGGTTCTGTAAACGTTTATTTCTGTGTAGGAATGTAATACTTCTAATTATTATCATTTTTTTATATTAAGGGACATCTAGGTAATAAATTATATTCATTTTTTGTGTTAAAACTATTTGTTCATTTCTTATACGAAAAAAATATATTGAGAGATCATGTGTACCTATCATTTTGACTGAGAGTCACTGTATGAATCTCTTATACTATAAAAACGTTTTAATGGATTGTTATCGTAGAACTTATACAAGTTGGTTCATGTTGAGAACTACTTAGAACGTGAGATTATATCTATTTTTGGTGAAGAGGCAGGGATTTGAACCAAGTTGCTGTGCTACAGGAACTTAGAAGGAATTACAAGTGTTTTCTTGTAATTAGTTTAGTAAGATAACACTCATAGCACCTTGGAGACCATAATGCTATACATACATTTTATGTGTACCTTTATTACCTGTATTACTTAGTGGAGCATTTGTAGATGTATTTCGGTACGAGTGTAACTTAATACCACTCCTCATATTCGTGCATTCTATAATTCCAATTACGAGAGATACTTGACGTATTCGGTAGATGTAAGATATTGAAATTATAATCCTTATAAAACTAGAATCAAATTTCTCTTAGTTCTTAACGACGAAATTTCGGAATACTGCTTCGTTTATATGTTGAAATTGAAAAAGTCATTGTTTTCCGTTCAAATTGTAAGAATTTCTGAAAGAACAATTTTATTATCATAGAAATAAGATGTTAATAAATGTTTATATGTGGTACTGTATCCAGGGAACAAAAATCTAAAAATTGATATATTTATGTAATTTTTTCGCAGAGTGTAATATTTGAGGTTTAAATTTCAATGATGTCAAATGTTAACCATTTAAAAATAGTGTCTGAGTGATTTGAAACCCACTATAAGCTGTAGATCTCTTGCAAATAAAAATTGTCATGCAAAGGTTAAAATACTTCTCTATTTCATCTACGGCTAAAACTTTCCCAGGGGTACAATGTGTCATTCTTCAGCAAAATCAAATGGACTATTCGCTGATCTCATATCTCGATCTATTTTAAATTTAAACTAATATGTTTGTTCCAACTAACATCATAATCAGTTTGGAGTTGTACGACGAATACGCAGTATGGAAATAATATTCCAATTTAATTTAAGCGCAATCTCTGACCGATTCTAAATTAGTTCTCTGACGCTGAAAACAATCAGAGAATCAGAAAATGTACTGGTAGTCAGAACTTACGACAACATGATTTAAAAATCCCGAAAATCATATTTAAACTTAAAAATAAGATATGTACAACAAATCCGATAGTTTTTTCTATGTGTAAGTTTTTATGTTTCTATTTCAAGTACCTGGATGTCAAACTAACTAAATAATCGATATAAGGTTTGTTCTAACTAGATATACCTGATGGTTTGTGATTAGTTAATGTATCTGTTCATGAATCGTGGTTTGCGCATGCGCGAACTATGGATAATTCCGGGCATGTTGTTGTTGGAACGAATTGCGGAGTGATTTGAACCGTCAATGTCATTTCTGTTAATTGTGTTAGGTTAGTTTTACTTTTACCTGAAAACAACTATAACTATGGGAGATAAATAAAAAACTCACTGACTCCTTTACAAAGACCTCATTAAATTAAATTGTCTGACGTGTGCCTAACAATACATGATTCGTAAGAACAGCCGACTAACGGCCAGAGTTAGGTTTGAAGTTAGTTGGAACGCTTTTTAAACTGCGAATGCGTCGTACAGTTCCGAAATGATTTGAAGGTTAGCTGGAACAAACCTATATAAATGACAGTAACGATATTGCCGATTCAAGTTCAGTCCACAATTTGTTCCAACTAAGACATGATCCAGAACTATTCATTGTTCGCCTATGTTTATACTATAATACATGAAATGATACATGAATCAATCACAAACCATCAGCCATCAGGAATATTTAGATGGAAGAAACCTTATCTAATCTTTTCGGTGTAAGAATAGTTTAAAAAACAGATATCTTGATAACTGTAAGAGATAAGTACTTGTATTTTGTGACTTTGAAATCAACGCATCGACTTAAATTTTGAAAATAAAAAGCTTTTCAAAAAAAACAGTTGTACCAAAAAATTTATACATGGAGAAAACAATACTTTGTATATTTTTTCCCGTAGAATCGAATAATAAAATCATTAAGATAGCATTCCTATTCATTTTGGACTTTGGACTATACTTAAAATGCAACCAAAAACGAGAAAAACATTAAATTTCTGCATTGGCAGCTATTAACATATTTTTTATTCCAAAATGAATATGCAATATTTCAGGTTATAAACACATTTTACGTTTAAAAATTAATAATTCTAATTTTAAGGTTCAACTGTGATTGAAAATAATTGGGAACGCAGAGAAATATTAAAGTTTTAATTGAAAATGGGAATCTTTCAATCTTTATTGAATCATTAGTTTGCTGTCTTGCGTTGTTAAAGTTACAACTAATATAAGTGAAATAAAATATTGGCTACTAAAAGAATGCTACCTTATCGTAAAATGCATGAAAATTTTGTTACATCTACTACGTTTATCTCGCAATGTTAAAGCCACTTAAGCCATAACCCACCGTAAATAGTCCAGCTTAGAGATTAGTCAAGTCACTTAAATAGCGACTTAGCTTAGTCAACCCGCTTGAGATTCTATGAGATAAACAGTTAGGAATACAGATTAATAGTAAAATATTTTCAAACATTATAAATAATTATGAAAAATATATATTACTGTACTAAAGACTTCTAGAAACTATATTCTTAATAATCGTGAACGTTTTTATATTATTATTGTTAATTCACATATAAACATAAATTGTATTCCATTCGTTCGGTGACTATACTCAAACTAAAATTCATAAATTAATAATTTTAGTAATAAATTAAATGAACAATATATATATATTGTATAATATTGACCATAAAACACAATACAGAGTTTACAAAGGTTGTCAAAAACTGATGTGAAGATATCAGAATTTTTTTCCATCTGTCTTTATTTAATAGCAGGTTAACCGTAATAACTTTAAATCAGGCGGAGTACACGCGACAGAGTTAAAACTTAAGTTAATGTCACTTAACGGGTTAGGGCACTGCAAGATAAACGTAATCGTCAGGCCCAGGATTGAAAAAATCACGATTTTTTATTTTATTTTTTTGCAATAATGAAATAATTAGTAATGAAAATCATCCCAACGTATTATAGAAATATCAGCAATAAATAAATAAATAATTTAAATTTCGAAGAGAATCCTGTAAACTAATAATTTTATTATAGAATCAATCAAAGTAATTATAATGAGAGGTACTTGTTTTATTTTATGCACAGGACATACTGGTTGTCAAGGAGTTGTTAAATGCTATAGAGATGTACCCCAATATAGAACTGGGCAGTAATTAATTACTTCATTAATTCAATTACTTTTAGAAAATAAGTAATTGTATTTTAATTATTTAAAAAAAAGTAATTGTACTTGAAATAAGTAATTGTTTCTAGCAATTACTGATATTTGAATTACTTTCAGAATTTAATTCTTTCTTAAGTAGGTAATATAACTATGAAATTAGAAATATTAGAAGAATTAAAAAGTAATTGAAAAATGTAATTGATTTTATATTCTCAATTACTATTAATTAGTAATTCAAGTACTTTCTACACAATAAGTAATAATTAATTACTATTTTTGAGTAATTTGGCCAGCTCTGCACCTAAAGAAGCCAGTTCAGTTATAAAAAAAATATTCAAAAATAATATTTTATCTTTATTTTGAAATGTCCCTTTAACTTATGTGCATATTTGCCATCTATTAGAATTTTTTATTTATAGCTACGCAGAGTTGAAAGCTTTTTATTTATGTTCCGTGAATAACATGTATTCAAAACAATTTAGCTGGGTGTGAAAGTATAAAACAGCAAGAAGATTGATAGAGAACAATTTATCATTGAGACAATAAGACTTTGAGTTTCTCGTCTATGCAAATGCATTTAATGTTTCAGTTGGCGATTGTGTTTGTTTTTAGTTCGCAACCAGAAAACTAATACCGCATAAAAACGTGATTGATTAATAGTGGTATTAATGAAAGCTTGTGAAATATTTCGTCCGATTTATTTGAAGTGTTATCGGTTAGAATTAGTTTTCGAACAGTTATAAATCATACTTGAATGTTATAGAATTTATCCTGGTATTTGGGTTGGCGCCTGCATTTTAAGTAGACATCAAATGTGATTTAAACTCACAGTAGTAAAAATTTACTAAACTATTTTATGCGTGCCGCAAATATATTTAACTTTCCGATATTTTATTATTATATAGCTTTTTTGATGAATGGACAACATAACATTCTACATATGAAATTTTATGTATTGCATCGAAACTACAAGTTTAAACATATGGCATGTTATAAATTAAATTTACTTGTTACTGACTTGTAAACTATCATTTATCTTAACTCTTTGTTGCCAGGTAAATTAATTTTTACAAGCTACTACATTGTAAAAATGACAGCTGTCAGATTTACCAGTACCTAGCATGTTAAGATGACACCTGTCAGATTTACTGGCTAGTAGTTCCATTGTTTATTAAAATCTAATGTCTTCCAAGGCTTACGATATATCATTTAAAACAATTTTTGACACAAAATTAGTAACTGTCAAAATTTGGTTTTAATTTTAATTTTATTTACAAGTCAATAACAAGTAAACTATTGTACATTATACGCCAGGTAACAGTTTTTACTGGTTCAAAGAGATGACAGGCTCGCCTAAACGGCTCGCCAGTCAATTCCTCCTATCACCAGTAAAAACTGTTTTACCTGGCTAATATTGTAAAATACTATTACATGTTTCAATTTTTGGTTTATAAGAAAGTATAACAACGCGGAAATTAGTTTCGGTTTAACTGCATTCTTTGTGCAATAATATTTCTAGATATTTATTTAAATACAGGGTTGACTTAATTTAAATCATTTGATTTAAATCGCGATTTAAAACATGATTTAATTCAACTGATTTTTTTTAATAAAAATCATTGATTTTTATCAAAGATAAAAATTTATACTAATTATAATTAAAAATTCATTATTGACTACGAATCTATGAATAATAAGCAAAATATATTCTGAATATAATAATATCTTAAAATTAAATGGTATTTTATTATTTTTAATTCTCATATAACTGAAGGCAAATATAAGTATTAAACATGTAACTAAAAGTAAAAATTCTTTGTTACTGTTCCTAGTTTTATTCAGATGAATCGGTACAGTTTTATTACAGATTTCGTTTTCGTTTATGAAATGAAATATTATATAGCTTTTCAAAGCAATTAAAAAATGCAGTAATACTCAGATATCTTTAAAAATTAAAAAATCAAAAAAATCATGATTTATTTGTTTTTTTTTTTAAATCAATGATTTTTGATTTTTTTAAATAATTCATGAATTTTGCCAACCCTGTTTAAATAGTAAAAAAACTTTAATATTGATTTAAAATCTTATTCTTACAAAAGTTAAGAGAAACTATTTTTTTATAAGATTTGATCAATAAAAATTAAAAAATAAAATTATGTTGTCTTCAAATCTTTAAGTCATTTTATTATTATTAATCAGTAGCTGCTCTTGCTACACATTTGTGGGTGTGTTGCATCAAACAAAAAAGGAAATAAAATATTAAACAAAGGAATTAAACTTTCTTTACAGTTTTAATTTTAATTTTAAAGGAATCCGTCTTTCCTTTTTCGTCGGTTCAATATTCGTAGTTTACGAGAAAATAATTATTAAAAATTTGGGGAAGGGATGTCCTCACGTTATCGTTGTAGAATCGTAAAAGCAGAGAGATAGACTGGAAGTATAAGAACAGTCTACTTGCCTTTTTCCATGATTCTACCATGCTGACGTCACACATCCCTTCTTCGAAACGTTATATCCTAGTAACTTGTTACGGTTTATTTTTGCAATCTGCAATTTATTTAAAATCTAAATCATTTTATTTCCTTATTATCATTTTTGTTCGCAATTTATGGAACTCTTAGGCATTGCTGGTTGATTATTGTCAGGAATATTAATTTTTATATTTTTATACATTTGGGCATGTGCAAGTTTGAGCTAACTCGCAGATTTGAGCGAAGTGATTCATTCTGTTCCTTGATCGTCGCTGTAGTCATATCTCAGTGTCTGGTTATTATTTATCATATTGTTTAGTTTATTGTTGGATAAAGTTTAACGTGCCCGTTATTTGGGGATTTCAACTGAGAAAAATAATTGGGAAATATTTGTTCCCGCGGAAAATTGTTCCGGATTTATTGCACTGCGATCATTGAAAAACAACTTAGCCGCCCACCATCTCAGGTATTTACTTTTATTGTTGATTAGCCCAGTTGTAGTATCTATAAAGTATTTTGGTAATAATATTTTGATCATTGTTAATTTACAATCAGTAAAAGTAACTTTTAACTTAATCATCGACCTGGCAATGCTAATTGAGTTCTCCTTTCAGGCTTTTATTTTATTGTATTTACTTTTCTACCACTATCGATATTAATTCGATCTCGATCCGATTTATTGGATGCTTATGGTTGGATTGGGTTGTTGAGCCCTTATTTTCGGTGGATACACATTTTAGTGGAGAACTTTTGGGGAGAATTGGATGACCGGTACCTCGTGTTTCAAGCGGAAATTGTTCGACGCCATTTTGGAACTCGTCACACACTACGTCACTACCGCACACTACGTCACTCCGACGTCATCAGCTCTCCAAACACATGCAGATAAGCTCTATTTTGATTTTTTTTCTTTGTTGTTATTTTTAAATATTTTTTTGAATTGATTTTTGAATGTTATGTTATTTAATTACATTTATTTACGCTTATGTTATTATTTTATATGTACTAGCTCACGCGAGTCTCAGAATTTTTCTTATGAGAGATACTCATTTAGGGATTGTTTCGGTTTAGGAAGGGTTAGGACTGAATTTAACTTATTTCGACGCTTGTTACGCTCGCATTACCCTGATTGGTCGACCAACCACCCGTATTGCGCCTATTTTTGCGTATTATATTTAAAGTCTAAGCTATCTAAACATTCGAAGTCCTCGCTCGTTCGTGCGCCACGCATCCCCTATTTGGTACAGTTTATTCACTTATTAGTATTACCTTTCGTTTATATCTCGCATGAGTTATATAATTCATTCAGAAAATTTGTTAATATAAAGAATTTCGATTTCAAACTTTATTTACATATTCGACAACATAATCACAAAACATTAAATGTAATACTACAAATATTTAATATATCCTACATTTTAATTTCAAACGGAGCTTTATTTGTTTTTTTTTGAGTTACCTACTATTATCTTTTGATTATCCTTCACAGATTCGTATTTTCGTGGTTGTATACTGGGTTTCCTTTTTTTTAACAACAACCACGTGGCGCCCTATTATAATTTATACTATTTCATTATTTGAACCACCCCCTTCTCCACTGTCTAAAAGCTGGCGGCCGCATTCACTGTCATCTTGGATGCGTAAGAGCTACAATAATACACGATTGTGTGGTGCGCGTAGCAAATTTGGCGCCCAACGTGGGGCCCTTGCGTCAAAAAAAAAATAATAGAAGAGGGCCTTGTTTATTTCATTGTTGTGACCATTATTGTGACCATTATCGTCACTATTGTTGCGTGGCGTGGGGTGGCCATTGTTGCCATTATTATTATATCCATTGTTGCCAGTATTTTGACACCACGGTTAATATTATTATTGTGGACATTGTTAACATTTTATTATAATTTTTTTTGTTGTTGCTTTGGTAGAGGAGACGTCTCTCTTCGCACTGCTCTCGCTAGCATAGTGGTATAGTTTTTTTTGTTACTATCGCGGAGAAGGTCTAGCATTGTCGTTTTCTTGTGGCATATTTCTATTGTGTCATTATTGGGGTAGTTTTTATTTCCTTTATTATCCAATTGTTTTTTTTTGTTATTGATTGGGGATGGAGTCCAAATTAGAAATTAACAGGTTAAGTAAGACCGAGCTGAGTTACGAATTGAAAATTCGAGGTGTTAGTGATGATAGTGATGTCTCGTCGATGCGGAAGTCATTGCGGTATCTACTTCGGTTAGAGAAAGACTCAAAACGTACATTGCCAGACTATCCTTTTACCTTTGAGGAGGATCATGAGGCATTAGAACAACAAATCGTTGAGATTAAAAATCTAATAGATTCGTTTAGCGGGACAAAATTCTCATCCGAATATAATAAGTTGATTACAAAAATTACGCATTCGTTAGGTCGAGCCAATCGGTGTGTAAGTAAGACTGCTGATGAGAAGAAGAAGAAATCCGAGCAATTTTCTCAGCTAGTCACGTTACAGTCTAAACTTAAAACCAAGGTTAGGAGTTTGAAACATTCGGCAACACTGTTGAGCAGTACTATATTGGAACAATCCATCTCGGGCGAATTAGCTGTTGTTTCGGATACTTCGACAGTCGAGTCTGATTCCGATATGGAAATTGAATCACCACGTATGGTACTCAAGTCAACCCCCGTGTCTCAATGGGACTTAAAATTCTCCGGGGATACCAAACACATGTCGGTCAATGCATTCTTAGAGCGAGTGGAAGAGCTTCGTCTGGCACGCAACGTATCGAGAGTACAATTATTGCGTACTGCCGTTGACTTGTTCAAGGGCACTGCACTTATCTGGTACCGGGCAAACCGTGAATTATTTAGGACATGGGCTGAACTTGTTGTTGCACTTCGGGATGAGTTCCAACCGGTTGATTACGAAGATAAATTACTTGACGAAATCAAACATCGGACTCAAGGGCCTAACGAGAGTATCGGAATTTACATCGCGGTCATGTCTTCTCTTTTTAGTAGACTTAAGGATAAGCTTTCAGAAGATGTTCGTGTGAATATATTATTGAAGAACATCGCTCCGTTCTACCAAACGCAGCTCGGTTTAGTAGATGTCAAAACTGTCTCCGAATTACTGAGGTTATGTCGACGATTAGAAGCCCGTAAAGTCTCTGTAGAAGCTTATGTTCCACCTCCGCGCCGTAGTCAGGCATATGAACCTGATTTAGCTTACGTTTATACTGATGGTCCACAGGCTTCTCAGCACAAATGTTATAATGTTGAAACGAGTGTTGCGGATCCTTCTAAGTCTCCTTCATTAGTTCAACCTCGCCAATCGTGCTGGAATTGCGGTAAAGCGGGTCATTTGTCCTCGCGTTGTCGTCAGCCTCGTAAGAAGCATTGTTTCCGGTGCGGCAAACCGGATGTTACCTGCCGAGACTGCCCTTCGTGTAGTGTCGCGGGAAACGGTCGTCGGATGCAGCGGTAAACCGGCCGTTGCATCGTTCTAGTGTGGAATCGGTATCTGTTAATTATGTTTTGGATTTCATTTTGTCGCATGCTAAGGACGACGAACGCCCTTATCTACAAGTTTATATTTTCGAAAAATGTTTTTTGGGTTTGTTAGATTCTGGTGCAACTTGCACTATTATGGGGAATCCGGGGTGGATTATGTTGCAAAATTTAAATTTATCGCTGAAGGAATCAGCATCGTTTTGTACGGTCGCGAATGGTCAGCGTTGTGCCTGTATCGGGAGTATTTCGGTGCCGATACGGTTGAGAGACCAAGTTAAAGTTATAGACATTCTTATTGTTCCCGAGTTATCGCATGGCTTAATTCTCGGTACGAATTTTTGGAAGACCATGGGTGTAGTTCCAGATCTCCGCCGAGGAGAATGGAAATTTTCTGGTTCGCCTGAAGTTTCAGTTGATGCTATCAGTTCGCGCAGTTGCCTTACACTTGATCAGGAACGACTGTTGAGCTCGCTTATCGACCGAATATTCAAGGACGTAGACGAGAGTGTTATCGGATGTACCTCGCGAGTCGAACATGAAATAGTTACCGACAGCGAACCAATCAAGCAGAGGTACTATCCTATCTCGCCCGCAATGCAAAAGCATGTGGATAAGGAACTTGAGCTTATGTTAACTCAAGGTATCATTGAAAGGTCGCAGAGTCCTTGGTCGTCGCCTATTCTGCTTGTGCCAAAAAAAGACGGGACTTTCCGGTTTTGCGTTGATTACCGCAAGCTGAATAAGGTTAGCCGTCGTGACGCTTACCCGTTGCCATATGTGTCGGATACTTTGGACAAGTTGCGAGATGCTAGGTATCTAACGTCACTCGACATAAAATCGGCCTATTGGCAAATACCGGTTGCGGAAAATTCGAGACAATATACCGCCTTTACAGTTCCGAATCGCGGTCTTTACCAATTTAAACGTATGCCGTTTGGTCTTCATAATGCTCCCGCGACGTGGCAGCGTTTTATAGATAGAGTCATCGGCGTCGACTTGGAACCGCATGTCTTCGTTTACCTCGACGACATCATTATTGTCACTCAAGACTTCGACAAACATTTAGAAATCCTTGAGGAAGTGTTAGTCCGTTTGACGAAAGCTGGCTTGACCCTGGGACGAGAGAAGTGCCAATTCTGCCGGGATGAATTGAAATATTTAGGCTACGTTGTTAATCGTCAAGGTTTGCACGTAGATCCCGATAAGGTTCGGGCTATTATTGAGATTCCGACACCTCGAAACGTATCGGAAGTACGTAGAGTAGTAGGCATGGCATCGTGGTACCGACGTTTCGTACCCCATTTTTCGTCCGTGATTTCACCATTAACCAATTTGCTTCGCAAGAGTGTAAAATTCGATTGGGATCAATCTTGTTCGGACGCTTGGTCAAAACTTAAAAGTCACTTGGTTTCGTCTCCTATTCTTTCGTGCCCAGACTTTCAAAAAGAATTCACGCTACAAACTGACGCGTCTAATTACGGTTTGGGTGCTGTATTATCGCAGCAACATGATGACGGAGAAAAGGTCATATGTTATCTCTCTCGCTCTCTCACTCGTCAAGAACAAAAATTTTCTACGACCGAAAAAGAACTTTTAGCCCTTCTGTGGTCTGTCGAAAAACTCCGCCCGTATTTGGAAGGAACTCGCTTTACAGCCATTACCGACCACTATTCGCTCTTGTGGCTTAACAATCTTCAGAACCCTTCCGGACGTCTTGCGCGCTGGTCTGTGAGATTACAGCAGTACGACTTTAACATCGTACACCGGAAAGGGAAGGAACACGTAGTTCCTGACGCCCTGTCTCGTGCCGTCCCTGTCGTCGCTGATGTTAGTGTGGCCGAAGTTAACGATAAGTGGTACAATAAACTTTTAGAATCTGTTTCGCGTGATCCGGTACGTTACCCTGCTTTTCGTATAACTAACGGTGTACTGTACAAATTTGTAAAACATAAGTGGCCAGGTTTGGTCAACGAATGCGATCATTGGAAGAGAGTCATACCGAAAGACGAACGTGCGAAATGTATGATGCTGTGTCACGATATACCGACCAGTGGTCATCTTGGTGTCTTTAAAACTTTTCATCGTGCCGCCCAATCATATTATTGGCCGAAGATGAAGGCCGATATAGCGTCTTATGTACGAAGATGTGTAGTCTGCATTAAAGCAAAACCCAGTCAAAAAGCCCCCACAGGTCAAATGGGTGGCCATTCATTTATCTCTCTTCCATGGGAAATTATTAGTACCGACTTAATCGGTCCCTTGCCGACTTCTTCTCAAGGAAATTCGTTTATTCTCGTTGTGACTGATTGTTTCAGTAAATTTACCGTTTGTTTTCCCCTTCGTAAAGGCACTGCCCCTAATATTGTCCGTCGTATGGAGAACGACGTCTTTTTACTATTCGGTGTACCTCGTGTTATCATTATGGATAATGGTAAGCAATTTCGATCGAAGGAATTCCTCAAATTATGCTCCACGTATAAAGTTAAACCTGCGTTTACTTCATTTTATCACCCCCAGGCAAACCCTACCGAACGAGTCAATAGGGTGTTGAAAACAATGCTCACTTCTTATGTAGCCGACTCGCAGAGATCCTGGGATAAAATCCTCCCTCAAATTTCTTGTGCACTCCGCACTGCGGTTCATGAAGCTACCGGACATAGCCCCTACTTCATTAATTTTGGGCGGGAGATGTTGTTGTCAGGTGATTGTCATAGGGTCCGATTGGACAGCCCTGAAACTGACACTTCCGATGGAAAGAAACTAGCCGACCGCTCTCATCATTTTACGAAGCTGTATGAGGATGTCCAATCACGCTTACAGAAGGCTTATACCAAGTCTAAAACTCGATATGATCTTCGTCGCCGTGTAGTCAATTATTCTCCTAATCAGCTTGTATGGCGAAAAAATTTTGTTCTGTCGGATGCCACGAAATATTTTTCGGCTAAATTAGCAGACAAGTACGTAGGTCCCTTTATGATACATAAGAAGGTAGCGCAAGATAATTATCAGCTGAAGAGCTTAGAAGGTGAAATACTCACTGGCACTTGGAGCAGCCAACACCTTAAGGAACATCCCGAAATCGACCCTGGTTAGAAATCATTAAAGAGTATTCTATCGGTCCCGTATTTTGTTCTGACCCTCGCATTAGATACGGCTTACGATCTATTGTTCTTTGGATATTTCCGTTTTCTTTCTTTTGTATCTCTCTCGTATCACTGGGAGCCATCTTCGGTGGTGAAGAGAATTGTCGGTTACATTCCTTATCAATTCCGAATAGGAAATTTTAGTTGCCACGAAAATTTCCTCGACAGGTAAGAGGGGGAATTGTTACGGTTTATTTTTGCAATCTGCAATTTATTTAAAATCTAAATCATTTTATTTCCTTATTATCATTTTTGTTCGCAATTTATGGAACTCTTAGGCATTGCTGGTTGATTATTGTCAGGAATATTAATTTTTATATTTTTATACATTTGGGCATGTGCAAGTTTGAGCTAACTCGCAGATTTGAGCGAAGTGATTCATTCTGTTCCTTGATCGTCGCTGTAGTCATATCTCAGTGTCTGGTTATTATTTATCATATTGTTTAGTTTATTGTTGGATAAAGTTTAACGTGCCCGTTATTTGGGGATTTCAACTGAGAAAAATAATTGGGAAATATTTGTTCCCGCGGAAAATTGTTCCGGATTTATTGCACTGCGATCATTGAAAAACAACTTAGCCGCCCACCATCTCAGGTATTTACTTTTATTGTTGATTAGCCCAGTTGTAGTATCTATAAAGTATTTTGGTAATAATATTTTGATCATTGTTAATTTACAATCAGTAAAAGTAACTTTTAACTTAATCATCGACCTGGCAATGCTAATTGAGTTCTCCTTTCAGGCTTTTATTTTATTGTATTTACTTTTCTACCACTATCGATATTAATTCGATCTCGATCCGATTTATTGGATGCTTATGGTTGGATTGGGTTGTTGAGCCCTTATTTTCGGTGGATACACATTTTAGTGGAGAACTTTTGGGGAGAATTGGATGACCGGTACCTCGTGTTTCAAGCGGAAATTGTTCGACGCCATTTTGGAACTCGTCACACACTACGTCACTACCGCACACTACGTCACTCCGACGTCATCAGCTCTCCAAACACATGCAGATAAGCTCTATTTTGATTTTTTTTCTTTGTTGTTATTTTTAAATATTTTTTTGAATTGATTTTTGAATGTTATGTTATTTAATTACATTTATTTACGCTTATGTTATTATTTTATATGTACTAGCTCACGCGAGTCTCAGAATTTTTCTTATGAGAGATACTCATTTAGGGATTGTTTCGGTTTAGGAAGGGTTAGGACTGAATTTAACTTATTTCGACGCTTGTTACGCTCGCATTACCCTGATTGGTCGACCAACCACCCGTATTGCGCCTATTTTTGCGTATTATATTTAAAGTCTAAGCTATCTAAACATTCGAAGTCCTCGCTCGTTCGTGCGCCACGCATCCCCTATTTGGTACAGTTTATTCACTTATTAGTATTACCTTTCGTTTATATCTCGCATGAGTTATATAATTCATTCAGAAAATTTGTTAATATAAAGAATTTCGATTTCAAACTTTATTTACATATTCGACAACATAATCACAAAACATTAAATGTAATACTACAAATATTTAATATATCCTACATTTTAATTTCAAACGGAGCTTTATTTGTTTTTTTTTGAGTTACCTACTATTATCTTTTGATTATCCTTCACAGATTCGTATTTTCGTGGTTGTATACTGGGTTTCCTTTTTTTTAACAACAACCACGTGGCGCCCTATTATAATTTATACTATTTCATTATTTGAACCACCCCCTTCTCCACTGTCTAAAAGCTGGCGGCCGCATTCACTGTCATCTTGGATGCGTAAGAGCTACAATAATACACGATTGTGTGGTGCGCGTAGCAAACTATATTATTGCTATTTAATGTTAAGTCTTTATTACTATTATAAGAAGTTATAATAATTAATTTTTATATTTCACGATTTATATACTGAAATTCGATTATGGTTACATAACCCATTGTGAACGCTTCTAATTGGAAGTAGAAATTGCAAATTGAAAGTGAAAATTGAAATTACTAATTACTTGTTTCTGAACGCAGCTTTAATGGTGTTATTATTTAATGTGTTATTATGGCCGTATTTATTTAAGACTTTTAAAGTAACCTGGTAAGTTAGTTTTGTTTACTTGGTACTATTTAAGTAACCCGGAACAATTGGTAGATTCAACCCAGGTTCTACCTGTTTACTATCTCTTTCTTTCGACTTATGTTCCTTATATCCCATGACAGGCATGACAGCACGGCTGATAGTTTTGTAAGTAAGTTTTATATGTAAAGGTAGATATCAAGATCAAACAAAATGAAATAAATGACACAAGATTTGACGTTTACAAAAATGGAACATTCATTTAGAAAAATAATGAGCTACTTTTGGATCAGTTTAGGGTTGCATATAAAGGTATCAAATAAATACGGCCTATTTTGATGGGTATGTTTTTTTTTATTTATTTTTCTTTTCTAGCTCGTATTTTTTGTAAATACTTTAAAATTAAAATATTCTTTTTCAAGTATCTCATTTTAAAGATTAAAAATATAAACATAATCAATGAAAAGCTGCTTCTGATAAAACAGCCTCATCCACTTATTTATAATTGGGATGAAAAGTATGCTTACAAATTAATTTATTGCGGAGGGTCCATATAGAATATGTAGGGATAAATTAATTAACTAAAGAGATGTCTTCGGAAAAAACCTGACCTAATTCTGTATTTGGCTAAATAATTAAAAGGCCATTCCACACAGTCCGGTAACCGGCAAATAAAAAATCCATCATACTACGACAGTCCCGCAAATGTACAAGTAAATTCAATTCTACTTCAATATCGCCGCTACTTTGACATTTTTTACTGCCAGAGCCAACCTTGACCGAAGCTATAAACTCGCATAAAAGTTAAATGAAACAAAAATAAATCCACAAAGACAAGATCAAATATAATCGGTCGCCGGAATCACTCACATAGCGGCCATAATTTCCCCAAAATAAATTTTTCATCCCTGCGGGGATAACATTTTATGGAAGGGTGATATTTTATCCAGCAAAGGGCGCCAAGTGAAATGAAAATTTCTACTCAAAGCCTAACCTGTAATTTCATATTTTCCTATGATGTACCAGTGTTTTAATCCACTGAGTTGTATGATGTTTAATTTTTGTTTTAAAGCACGCTTTCTACGTAAATAAATAAATACACAGCGTATATGTCCTTGCGATTCACGATTTTTATTCGTGTTTTGACTGTGACGTTTTTTAGTACCCATTAAATCAGATTTTCTGTAACGGGGTTGATGTGGGACGATTTTAGCACTCATTCAGTCAGGATTTTATATTTATTGGCGAGCTAAAAATCATTGTTCTCTACTAGAAAATGTCCAAATTATTTTGTGGTTTGTTATTTTTATGTATACATTATATATAATTATTATAGTCTTTTTCACGAAAATGTGAGCAATGTTACTATCCCTAGCATATACCCAGTAAAATACACGAAACTTAGTGTATTTTACTAATAAATGGTTGGTAATCCTGTACAACGTTGCCATTCTCGAAATGTCAAAAAATAATATTATTTTTGAAAAATGTCAAAAAATCGAGCAAAAAATTTAGGAAGTTGTGCACAGAATATGGTGAATTCTGTAATAAGGTATTTCGAACAAGAACGTGACAAACGAAGATACAGAGGGGGATGCTGAATAAATTTAATTTATTTTATGTAAATAATTCACAATATGATATATACACACATGGTATACTATGCAACCATCAACACTTGAATGTACCCTACAAATACTTGGCAACGTTGCATCAGGGAACATTATGACGTACGATCACATTTTCGTGAAAAAGACTATACCTGAACAATTACAAATACAGATGTTTCAAAACACGTATTGTAACATGCTCGCTTTACGGCTGTTCATTTTATATTTTTATTACTCCGTTGTACAAAGTAAAAGAAGTATTGTAATCACGAAATATTTCGGTTTTCAGATTTCAACGAAAATATCCATTTTTGCTATCCTTGAATCTATTGACGTCTGTACGTACGTACGTACGTATGATTAGTCATATGTGTCCCTGTATCTCCCAAGCGGAGCATAGGGCAACCGAACTCACCGAGCCGCAGTTCTAACTACCGTACTTGTTGTTTCATGCCAGCGCCACTTCTATTTAAGATGTATAGATGGCAAGTCTATGGCATCCGAGTGTGATACACGAGTAGCTGTGTTTTTTATTTTGCGACAAATCACACGTTGTCGGTCGCTGGGACTTGAACCTACGATCTCAAGTTCGAATGACGTCACAGCGAGTTAGAGATGTGCGCTAGCTCGCTCAGCCATCCAGCCGACTATGATTAGTCATAGAATGTTCAAATTTTGTACCTCTATAGGCTGTTATAACATCTAGTTGTGCACCTCCCTTTTTTGTTCGGCACTGTTACTTTGTATCGGCAGTGCCAAAAGGGCACTTTGCTCATACTTTTTTTATTTAATTTTCTGTAGGACATTGAAATTTTGTTTATCGAAATTTTATAACATTTAGTTATGTATCTCCATTTTTGGTTCCAATCGGCCTTTTCAGAAGGGCACTTTACTTTTGGCAGAAACTTAATAAAAATAACAAGCCTGTAGCATTCTGAATGAAAAATATACGCATACTTAACAAAACGTACGTTTGAGAATACAGTAATTTGAAAAGTATTTGCAACTAGTAGAGATAGGTAAGTACTTGTACTTAAAATTTACGAACTATTTCCAGAATAGAGCCCATAATTTGCTTTTATTTCATTTACTTATTTACATTACATGAAATAATTTAAATTATGAATCCATATTTCACACTTTTCTTTAATATATCAAAAAATATTTGGATTTGGAGAAAAATTTAATCCCTTGTGTTAATAATTTTATGATTGGGTATTTATTTTATTATTTTTTACAATAAATTTAAAGCACATTATTCCTTTTAATTTCAAATACAATACAAACATCGGGTAAGTATTTGAAATAAAAGTTTTACAGCATTAATAAAGAATAAGATATATTTTGAGTGCAACGTGACCCAGTATGTAATGGTTAGTTCTTTCCTTGCTGTCGTTTTGTAGCTAAAAGAAATTCCTAACTGCTTCTATAAATTTTGCTTTATCGTTGCCATTTTATCCGTTTATTTACTGCCATGTTGTAGAGGTTAAAACTATAACAATAATTCTGATGGGTGCGAATTACTGACGACAGACAAAACAACGTGTAGAATGATAACGATTTGAAAGAAATACATGTTCCCGCATTTAAAACTAAGATAGAGACTCACTTGTTGAATAATCGTATTAAAAGTTTTCTGCGATAATTTTACTTTGTAGTATTTAAATAGTAAAAGATTAAACGTTAAATATTTTACTTGCTATAACCTTTTATCAGTTACCTATTTATCACGGTAGTAAAATTTAACTGTGTGCAATAAAACGGAACTTTAAAGACGAGGCAAGTATTAAAAAATCTGAAGGAAGTTCACATTTAATTTTGATTTTCAAGGAATACACATAATAATAACTCATTTATTCTAATAATTATTATTATAATAATTATTATTCAAATGTTGATTTGCGCGTTTCAAATTATACCATTATTATTTATTTGTGTTACTTGGTAATAAAGTGGATCTTTTCTGGTCCAAAAGAAACATCGATAGAATGTCTTGCGAATCAAAAAAGCACTTTACTGTCATGCAGCATACAATATTTTTTGTCTATACTAGAAAATATTGATAGTTATATTTATCTTTTGTTTAATTCAGTATTTTTCTGTGTACGTATTTATTTTTGTAACCTACAACTTCTAGCTTAATACGTGTATAAAGAATGTATATTTTAAAATTACAAATAAGTCACGTGTATATTGTACAGGAATTTTCTTCCTTTATTTTTGCTGGAATGTTTATCTTTTACCAAATACTGGAAAAAAATCTAAAATGTCTAAAGTATACAAACAATTTTGTTTGATAGACTTGTACAAAAAACTGATTAATTCGTGTCTTTGATACCTGGCTATATTTCTCGCGAAATATATCCGGACAGTTGCCAATGTCAGTTTATTAACAAGAAATCAAATGTTTCCTACAAAAATTAAAAGCCAATTACATAAATTATTATTTTTATTAAGTAATTAAGTAAAAAGTTAGATTGGAACTAAAAATGGAGGATCATAAATAGATGTTATAGTAATTGTATGAACAAAATTTCAACATATTATGGCTAATCGTTTTTGAGTTATGCGAAAAAAACACAACGTGCAAAGTGTCCTTTTGACACTGCGGTTTCCTATAAAAAAAGGAGTTGCATAACTAGATACTACAGGAGTCCTATATACAAAATTTCAAAATTTTACGTCTAATGAATTATGCGAGATACGTACGTACGTACTTACATACGTACATATTTTACTTACATACGTACGTACAGACGTCACGCCGAAATCCAATCCAAAATGGATTCAAGATTAGTCAAAATGGATATTCCATGAAATTTAAATCCAATATGGGAGGAGTCTTTCAATAATTATTGAACTCTAATGAGGGATAGTAATTACCAATAAATTATACAACAGGTGTGGACATAAATTGTATGCCAAACCTCCACACTTGTGATGTTTCGTCCTGTCGATTAGTTTCATTAAACATTACGGTAAACTAATCACATGCATACGATTCGAAAATGGAATCAAATAAACTACCCAAAGCAAAATCGAAGTTCTGTTGTTTCTTAGATATACAAGTAAAAAGCCTTATTTCTTAAGTTATTTATATTGTGCAACAAGTGCAGAAAGTCTCGGCACGAGACAAAGTTGAGGGCTGGTTGGAATCACACAAAGTGGGAAATAGGTGATTCTGCACTAGTGGTACAGTATACATTCTCTACGTGCACGCTATTATACGTTACATAACAGAAATACATACATGAAAGCTATTTGATATACTGAATGGCGTAGATAAATTTACGTAAAATACTTTTACGCTCACGCAGTGTTGGTGAATATTGTGATAAGAGATTTCTTATACTTTAAGCTACGAGTGTGGGAAATATGCAATTTTTTAGTTTTATATAGTACGAGAAAAGTGCCTGTTTCTGTACTGGTCGTAAAAAAATTGAAGTAAGTGGGAGAGAGATGGACCGGTAGGAGAGATGGACTTTGGTCTTAAGAGTACATAAGAGTGATATCTCTTATAGGGAATGTTAATTTTGTTGTTTAGAGATAGTGTAAGTAGCCGGTTGAAAATTAATGCAGTCAACACTGAATAATCCACGATATACTTAAAAAATTGCCAACAATTACTACTTCGGTAGACTTAAACTAATTATTTATGTACATATTTTATAAACATGTGCATAAAACGTAACGTAAAAAATGTGGTTCTATTTTAATATAGTCATAACTCATAAGTAATTTAGTGGTTTAGGTAAGCTGAGATTATATATTTTTATATATAAATTATTTTATATTATTTAATATTATAAGTACAGAGTATTTTTTTCCCAAAAAGTGGTCCATTTCTCCTCAAGTTCCTTTATTTTTTAATGTATATTTTGAAGTACAGTAAAATTACCTCGATATAACTGTGGACTGTGGATATAAGGGACAAAATCTCCATGACTAATTTTGAAAATATCTTGTACCTAATCATATCCAAGCGTCACTGATCGTAAACCCAACACTAACATTGGTAATCAAGGAGGTTTACGGGTATTTTATGAGTTGCTTTGAACATATGCATTGCTGTAACACCAGTAGTGTTAAAATTTAGTACTTTTTTTAATAATAATAGATTATTATGTATGTCGGTGACATTTATTTCAAAATTTGTCGAGTTAGCTGCGTTTTTTATTTTTATTATTATTTGTAATTACTGTTTTGTCATGTTACGCTAAAAAGTATAGCAATTTTAGTTTAGTTAATTTATGTATTATTGTTCTCTTCAACAGTATTTTCAAATAATAATATAAATAAACTAACGCGACTAACTTGACAGGTACACCGTTAAACATTTGTTCATTTTTGTCTAAATTCAATGGATACCACTATTTTTGTAGTGATTTACCTCATTTTCATACTTAATTTCCGAGCTTACAAGTCACGCAAAATTATTTTTGCTTATTGAGTCAGATACTAAATGTTATGCTCTCTGTTATTTGAAGCTTTTTTACCTAAAATTATTAGAGAAGCAGGAAATTAGGAAAATATGATTTTACATGTTAAATCCCTATGTTCGGGTGTTCGAGTCACTACTCTTTAGTCTTTATATGCATATATATTACTATTGTTATCATTACTTTGTACATAATATTATAAGTTATTATAACAAAGTACATCTCTAACAATAATACTGTAATTATTTTACCTTTATATGTTATACATGGAGAGTATCCAATGAGATATGTTAGCCTTTCAGGTTTTTATGTTTCATAAATAACAAGGGATGAAAGGAAGAAGATGAAATGACACATAAAGAAATAAATTTAGAAAGAAAAACGCGATTCAGCATAGAATCGTTGATGAAGTTAAGCACGGTATTTATGTTTTTTCATTATCTTGCAGAAGGAAGGAGATTATTGTTGACAGAAAGTAAATAATACGCCCCTGTTATTAATCCGAATGACTGCCAAAGCTGAACTTAATAACATCCGCGTTAAGAAAGTAGAAAATTTGCATATTCCGGAATTTTGTAACGTTAATTAATTCTGTCATTACGGATTACTTAAAAACACATCCAAAGTTTTTCTGGCGGCTGTACCACCTAACCTTTTATATTTACATATTATTATCAACATTACTACCTATACACCCTCGTAATTCATTCTTAATTATACCTCAGCCCTGGAAATATTTCCTTGTTAGCTTATTAAGTATGCCAACAAAAAATTTCCCCAAGTAAACTTTACTTTTTATTAATATTTCTTTTTGTATTTTAATTCCCTTTGTAACTACTACATTTTTTGCTGCGTAACCTTTTAAAATATTCATAAAAACAGGAAAAAGTAAATAAAAAAAATTTGTTTGAAGAATCGTTTTTAAAGAACATTATTTTTAAACAAAAATTTAAATGTCTAACATAAACTTCTACATTTATTTTCAAATGGTAAGTATTAAATATGGATTGCACTAATATTACTTAAATTTTAAATTTCTCTTCAATAGATAATATCAAATCGGAATAAAATGTCAAATCTACATTGCTGTCCAAATTTCTATTAGCATTTCTTTAAGTGTTGTTTAAAATTTAAGTCTCACTGGTGCAACTAAGAATTATAGTTTGATGATTGGATTACACTCTTAATGATTACGCAGATCACCAGTATTTTAAATTAGTGAATTGTTGAGGTGTAGGGCATAACTTATTTAGAAATCGCCTAAGTAAAATTGACTTCTAGGAGGAGAATTTTGATGCACCTTCTCGATGGCAATTTGTTTTAACGGTGTTTTGTCAAAATCTTTTCAACAAATTGCCAAGCAACCAAGTAGAAAAAAAATTCTATCGAATGACATAATAAAAAATATTTGATGTGGACACCACATGACTTCTTTGTACGCTAAATTCGCACTTCGTTAAAACTTATTTCGCTTGGAAGTGAGATCATTCTACTGTTAATCATTCTTCAATTTCCATTTGTTTCATATCTTCGAACTTCCCTTCGAAATTAATCATCTTTTGAAAATATTATTAAAATGTTTATCACAATTCGTTCTTGCATTACACAAAGTTATTTCAATCTCTCAAAAACTTGCAAAGAAAGAGATACTTGTATTTTTTTCATTTGTTTCTCACGGTTTCTCATGCTATATATTCTGAGAGTTGTCAATGTTGTCAATTTAATAACAAGAAATCAAATGATTCGTACAGAAATGTTTATTTTTAATAAGTTTCTGCTAGAAGCAAAGTGCCCTTTTGAAAAGACCGGTTGGAACAAAAAATGGAGGTGCACAACTAGATGTTATAGCAATTACGTAATCAAAATTTCAACATTCTACGACTAGTCGTTTTTGGGTTACAGGAAAAATTAAAAAAAAATCTTACTAGCAAAGTGTCCTTTTGGCACTGCCAAATGCAATAAAAAAGGTAGGTGCACAACTGGATGTTATAGCAGTCCCATGTAGAAAATTTCAACATTTTACGGTTTATAATTTTTGACTTGTGTGAGATACGTACGTACAGACGTTACACCGAAACTAGTCAAAATGAATTCAAGGATAATCAAAATGGATATTACCGATGAAATCTGAAAACTAAATTTTTTCGCAATTACAATACTTCTTTTACTTTGTACAGGGAAGTAATAAACATATTGGCTCGTATTACGAGCTCACTTTTATAATAAAATCGCGATTTTAACGCTCACTTTTACATCAAAATCTTTTGTAAAAACGAACGTTAAAATCGCGATTTTATTGTAAAAGCGAACTAGCTCACTTTTATAATAATATCGTGATTTTAACTTTCAATTTTACATAAGATTATGATGTAAAAGTGGGCGTTAAAATCGCGATTTTATTATAAAAGTGAGCTCGTAATACGGGCCAATGTTGCTATTTAAAATAAAAAAAAGTTAGGTGTTGTATTTGGAGAAACACTGGTCAAAAAACATGTTTGTGTTGTTAATTAAAATATGCTCATGCTATAGTAAATGTTTGTTAATTTAACCAACTCTATATCTCAACAGTTCTCGAGATCTCTTTAATATCAAATAAATTGAACACCTTTTAAATGTAAAAATTAATTTTCAAAAATTTGGTGGGTGAATTACCGTCTGTAAATTTTTGTTTTCTTGCTGTCAGTTAATTAATAAGCAGTACAAAGTAAACCAATATTATCGTGACATATTTGACCTGGTTATGTAGCTACAAATAGGAAAGGAAAATCAAGTTTACGTAATAAAGAAACAATTCCGTGCTTTGGTACATATTGCTGGGAGTATTTGCTGCGCATTGCTTTTTCCCGTATCGGAAAAACATGTACAAAACGTCATAACCTTTTTCTTGCGGGAAGCGGAAGCTGAATGAAACATCAACGGTCATTAAAATAGTTAAACTCATCTTCCGGGTCCTGTAGGAAGAAAAACACCTCACGTTTCTCCCGAAAACAATTGAAAAACTTGGCAGACATTTCATTCAGCAGAGGAGCTGTGAACGTTCCCGATGGAGCAAAAAGCCGCACGTGACAGGAGGATCCGGGATCCGGGATGCACTTCCGGGAGAGCGAGCGGGTAGTGTTTTAGCCCGCAGGAGAACTGGGAATCTGAGGTCCTAAAGGACGACTGACAGGAATCTCTGCCGAGGGTGTCAAATGTAGGCCGGGAAATACACACGCGTTCAATGGAGATTTGTAGTGGAGGTGCGGAGGTAGACGCAAAAGAGAGAAAAGGGGACGTTTCTCCATCGGGGTTCCAAACCCAAACATACTCTATCGTAATTTTGTCTTGCAATGGGGTCAGTGCTATTTACTTATAATGGGAGTTCTGTGTATGATGTTTTTTGAATAAAGTAATGATAAAATATTTTCGCATGGTTTTGACAGCTGCTAAATAACAGATTCATTAATACAAATATTTAAAAAATTCTAATAATATTATCCAATCTATATATACCTGATAAATAAAAATCAAGAGTAATGTATTTTATTCAAAATCGGTTAGTAATATGACGATTTCTAGTTTTTAAAAAGTTGGAAATTTAGTTATAGTAAACTTCATTTTTCAAGAGGTTGGGAACTATAGTGTGAGTATAGTTGGGGTTGGGAACTGAACACTATACTCACTTCCTATTTATTTATACAATGGTTCTGTGTTTGATGTTTTTTTGAAGAAACTAATGATAAAATATTTTTGCATGGTTTTAACAGCTGTTAAACAACAGAATCATTAATGCACATATTTCAAAAAATATTATTCTAATAATATTATCGTATCTACAATTACCCAGTAAATAAATATCAAAAGTAATATATTTCATTCACAATTGGTTAGTAATATGACGATTTCTAGCTTTTAAACAGTTGGGATGTTTGTTATTGTTAACTTTACAAGAGGTTGGGAGTATAGTGTGAGTATAGCTCGGGTTGGGAAGTAGACGTATTCCAACCCCAGCTATACTAGCTTTACAATTTCCAACCTTAATGAAATCAATATATAAGGTTAAAAATCAAATTAACAGTTCATGTTATCGATGATCCATACTAAACCAAAATATTTGTTTATTCTTGTGAGATTATTAATTTCAGATTGTGAATAAAATAGCATATAAACCTCGGTGAAAATTTTCATTACGTCTCGGGTTATAGCTAACTGTCTTAAGCCTCGACAATAATGAAACACTTTCCACCTCAATTAGTAATATACTATTACTGGTTTCAGGATATTAAGCTTTTGTTTGCACAGACAAAAAAAGCAGGGTAATTAAGTCATAGTTGTATAGTAATTTTGACGTTACTATGTTAATAATATTACCGTACAGAATTGTCAAATATATGTGACAATTGTCGTATCATACCACCCCAAAGAAACATGATCACAGAAATGTTACTCTCAGGAGATTTTATAAAATAATATTTATTAATAAAGTGAAACCGGTACACTATTGAACGAACCATGGTTATGAATCACACCAGGCCTTAGATATCTCAAAATCCTCACTCTACGAACTCTGAATTTAATTGACTTCTGCGGCGATTGTGATACTTATAACTATCGTAGTTGCGTTTATTGCTAGTACTGTTTTCAAAATATTAATCTTTTGTTTACATAGACAAAAATAAGAAGGGTAACTAAGTCATATTTGTATACCACGTAATTTTTCCAGACAGACTTAATCACTAATAAGTCACTCACAAGAGAATTTGTAAATAGTATATTATTAAACGAGTTTTATGAAACAGTACATTGTTCCAACAACATAAATAGAACAATACGTCATATAAAACAAGATTAATACACTATTTTTTTATATTTTGCATCACTTATTTTATAAAAATCTAAAAACTTATATTTTAGAAATTATTTGAATGTAATCTCGGGATTTATGTAAAATACGGAAACGCTGTTGAATGTAGTTGGCTACTTACAACAACTGTCGTAATTCATTTATAATATTGTTGATAAAAATTCAAATGTCTCAGTTACGAAATTTTAATATTTATAATAATTCCAAAACGTATTAAAAAACATTTTAAAATATTTGAGGTTATCAATTTGACATTAACCGTGGGGTAAAATTTGTAAAATTTACAAAAACAGTTTGACGATCTACGATATTAATGAACCGTTTTCGATATAACAATAAACAATTATTAATAAAGGTGAAACCTTGAAACTACTAAAAACACAGTGATGTTTTAAAATCCTTGCTCTCTGAGTTCCGAACTCAATTGACATCTGCGGCGATTATTGTATTCATAACTATCCTAGGTATGTCAATAGCTATTTCGCGACACCCTGCACGTAAATTTAACGTATTTCCCTAGCAATATAAGTCGTAAGTTCCTGATAAATTCCGTTATTTAGTTACATTGTCAATGCAAAGTTACAGAAAATAACTGTCCTATTAACAGGGCAATTATGAAAATTATACATTTGGTTGTCTAGCAACGGAAAAATTGAACTATAAAAGCTGCAAATAAATTGTTCTCTATTAAAAATACAGAAGAAAAGTTCCTTTTCCCCTTGGCTGATATTTATCAAAAGTTTAATCAACTGCTGTCATTATGTCAGACGCTTATTAAAAATAAAGTTTCATTGAAATCCAGCAGTGCTGTACCGTTGTATATATTTCTTTAATATAAATATGTTAAATTTCAAGATCACCTTCATCTTTCTATTTGACTGCGTCCTATTGAGTATTTCTGGTTAGCATTATACCCCCCATTTCCATTTGCGAATGCTCTTGAGATATCGGTTTTGAATTTGATTCAAGGATAAATCTTCCGATATCTATCTATGAATAGAGTTCCCACACACAATATATAAATAGACGCTATGATATGATGATATCCTTATATTTATTTATAAGAACATGTGAAAGTTATTTTTTACCTATAAGTTTTCTGCAAAATGTTTGCAATGTATACGAAAATGTCAAATGACTGAAACTAAAATTTACTAAATGTTTTTTTCGTGCCACCGTTGATATGCATAACTTAGGTCCAAAGCAACATAAATCATAAGTTTTTGATAAAATTTATTATTTCTTTATACTATTGTAAACGGTATGTTATAGAAAATAATAGTTCAATCAAAATAATTGTAATTTCATAAGCATTTGTTCATCTAGCAACTGGCAAAATTAACTATAAAAAGTTGCAAATAAATAAATCTGTACTGCCAAGTGGCCCACATTTTAAAAATACTTTATCATTATTTGAAGTTAATTGCTGTTAGTGGTGTGAAAAATATAAGGTAAATGGGGGAGAAATGGAACGGTAGGATAGATGGACTTTTTATCTTAAAATTACATTAGAGTTATATCTCTCATAGCGAATGTTAATTTTGTTCTTTAGAGATAGTGTAAGTAGCCGCTTGAAAATTAATGCAGTCAACACTGAATAATCTAAATAAACTAATTATTTATGTACATACTTTATAAACATATACATAAGACTTAACGTAACCTAAATATGTGGTTCTATCTATCTGCACATTGTCATAAGTAATTTAGTAGTTTATTTTACCTCTTCTCTGAGGACAGATGGTCTACCTATGCAGAAAAAAGATGAACCAGATGATTTTTTATTGTTAAAAAGATCAATTCACCCGGTAAAAAGGAAAAAATGATTCGCTCATAGAAATATAGATGATCTAGTTGCTATTCCATGACTTCTGAAGAACTGATGTTAAATGGTTAATCAGAGGGTGATGATAATGAAGAAGCTGAATATTATGAAAACAAATATGCGGGATGCAAGGAAAATGATTAAAAAAAAAACGATAAAGAAGGATGATGCGTTAAAATGAGTAATTTGTGGTCGCTGTTTGCACGAAAAGTGTACCACATAAGACAAATGGCAACAATCTGCTAGTTAATTACCTCATAGCCTTGGTCCGTCTTACCTATATAATGGAAGAATTGGACATTTTTGAACCCAAATATTCTTTTTTGTAGTTTTCAGAACATAGTTTAATTTTTTTCTTTATTCTTATAAGTAAGCCTAGATTATATATTGTAATGAATATATATTTTTTAATTTTACTGCTTATTATAAAGTTCATATTTTTCCAAATAGTGGAATAGCTTATAATGTACTTACTTTCCTTGCAACGTAAAACTATTATTATATCTTAGAACTTATTTAAAAATTGACTAGGATTGTTCAACCGGAGGAGATATTTTTTTTGAAGTTCTAAATTGAATTTCTTGAAAAAATACTTGTACCTAAAAACAATTCGCAAATTCTCTTGTTATGAAAAGGAAAAAAAATTCTTCGGGGTTCTATTAATATTTTTTAAAATAATTTAATAAAAAAATACGAATTATATTGCTATTATTTATCGTTCATTTGATTATGGGCACAGCAATTTTTTTAGTACTATTTCTATCAGAATTGTCTGTTGATTCTATCAAATTAGATATAATGCAACAGGGGTTCAATTGGTCACACAAAGGACTATCCAATGAGATACTTTGCAGTAATTAGAGGGAATACCTAAGTACATGGCGTAGACTATAGCTCTATTATTACAGGATTATAGTGTTGGCAAATGCAGTATCAAAAACATTAATTGCATGCATTACATTTTTTAAAGTTTATTTTGGGAATCCATGTTTTAATAGTGAGTTTTTCATTATCACTTAAATATTTGTTTTTAAACAAGGATATGGCTTATTAAAAATCACATCTAGCTAATTTTTTTGCTATTCATATTTAACAATAATAACAGTGAGTTTGGTTAATGTGTTTAATGTAAAAAAGAGGGTTCAAGTTTCACGAGAACTCTCATCTCTCCCCTAGAACATTTACTCAGGTTTAACAAATAGTAATCATACTGAATCTCTATAACTCTATTGAATTTTAAGTTGTCGATATATAATAGGAAGATACACTGTTCCATAAATTTATTAGAAATGTTGTTAATGTACATGTATATGTTAAGAGAATAGGACCCAGATGAGAACCTTTCGGTACTCTAGCTGTTACATTACTGATTCTATAAGTACGCACTGAAAATGATTAAAAACAATTTTTAGTACTTCCGGGTGTAAAAGTCTACTTTACTGTTCATTTTCGAAGACTGAAATATATATTTTTTTATTATGATAATTTATTAATTATATTATTTGTAATCTGTACAATGCGTACAATAAGTAAATTTTATAGCATTTGTTGTGAGCATCACTTGAGATTGAGTTAAGTTTATATTAAAATCTGTAAGGAATGTCTAGTGGTGTGTGTCTTTTTAGTCTGTAAATGCCTTGGCTATTGTCTAGAAGGTTCATGGCAGTGTGATTAGGGTGAATCTCAATTCCCTTCAGAAAGACTGAAATATGAATTTAATCCCTGGTGATTAAATTAATAAACAAGCAAAGTGTTACCACAAAAATAAGTATAGATATATCTAGGTAACCTGGCCTAGCTTACCAGGAAAATGTGCATAATGATATTTTGTTGTCAAAGCTGTCATGTATTTGACAATTATATAATTTTAACCAAATAATTATTATTTCAAAATAAATATGCCAAAGTGCAAAAATAATGTAGGTATATACCACAGAACTAAAGTGCCTTTAATCTCTCAAGTGATTAATTCCCTCGACTACGGCTAGTAAAATAAACATTACTCTCAGCATCAAATCATGCATTTTACTCCCTCAATATATAATACACTAATATAGGACCGTGAAAATTTGTCATTTGTGAGGCGTATATTCCTTGACGATTTGAAAGTTGCTGCTGAAACAAAGCATCGCATATATCACGAATAGTGTCGGCGTTGTTGAGCTGTTCGGTTATTGGTTTCCGTTCGGCCGCGCCGTGTCACCGAAAAGATCAGCCGGGAAGATTTCCTCCGGCATTCATACAAATTTATTCATTCGAGAAGACGTCACGCGTTAGTCAAGGGACGCTCGGCCAAGAAAACCAATCAGCCAACCCGAAAAGCGATCGTGCAGTAAATTTGATTGAAAGAAAATCCCTCAAATGTGCTCTAATTCACCCAAACGCACATGTGTTATTAAATGTTTATTTATAAGATATTCGTAAGGGTTCAGTGCGTACCACGCTTCATTATACACGCTGCGTATTAAATAAACAGCCGCGGATTTTTGACATTGTCTCTATCTTTTAATTTTTTATTAGACAGGTGTCTCCACTCGATAATCTTAGTTTTAACAATAGATTATACAACAAGTTGTTGTAAGATCTATAGCCTATGTATGGATTTCTTAGTAATTTTAAGTCGAAAATAACTGATACATTCATGTCCGAAGTACAATATTGTAACATTTTATTTATTTACGAGTCTTTATATAATTAGGTTTTATATACGAACAATAAATTATAAAAAGATAATAAAAATAACACTATGAAATAACAAATATATACACTAATTTATGAAAGACTTGAACACTACCAACATTTATTTAATCACTTATAACTACGCAATATTTATTTTCACAATATATTTAAATTACCAACTATTTATTTATATCCAACCAACTATTCGCTAACTATTTATTTATTTCTACTGTATATGTAGCTGACATGTATTGCCCGACACTGACTTTCTTTAGTGACTCTCTGCACACTCTGACCGATACAAACTCCCCTTCCGCCCGATGCGACTCTTATATACCTGCCGCCAATTAATCTCTAGAACATTTTAGAGTCTTCAGGACTTCTTTTCTACTTGACCTTTAACGCGACTATCTGCTCAAACAGGTCAGTCGTGATGACTCATCTGCGGTGAGTCTCGTTCGTTACAATATTACATGATTTATGCACAGTATTACATTTAGTAGAATTTTCCATGATATCGCTGTATTTTATACATTTAATTATGTTTAATATAAAGTTAGTTATTAAACTAGTTGTTCAAAATGTCCTCGCTCTGTCTGAATATACATCTAGCATTTCCTATAATTGAAGAAATAGCTCTCTGAAGTATGTCAGGTTCGGCTCACATGGATGTAATTGTAACCAGAATGTTATGAATTCATTCGCCTCAAACTCATCGTTGTACCAGTTTGTATAAATTTGCTATTGGATGATTTTTGTTATAATGACTTCGTCATTTTCGTAATCCTTTAACGCTAATAATAACCCCTATATAAATGCTGAGTTTCCTTATGTTCTTCAGAGTTTTTAGACTCTTGATTTGGTTTACATTTTATATTTTTATTTTTTAGGGTGGGGCAGAGATGGAGCGGTAGGAGAAATGAACTTTTGGTCTTAAAAACACATTAAAGTGACATCTCTAATAGGGAATGTTAATTTTGCTGAAAATTATAGAATAGACCAAAAATTCCAAAAAAAACTTTGTACCTTACCTACACAATTAATTAATTACTATTTCTGTGGGTTTAAACTGATTATTTATGTACATTTTTTATAAACATGTGCATAAGACATAACGTAACCTAATAATGTGGTTCTATTTGTACCCAGTCCTAAATAATTTACTAGTCTATTTAACCTCTCTTTTTTGGACAAATGGACCACCTATGCTGAGGAGAGATGGATTAGAGAATTTTTACTATTAAAAAGTGCAATTCAATGTGTTGATACGAATAAATCATTTGCACATAGAAAGGTAGACGATCTAGTTGCTATTGCTTGAGTTCTAAAGAACTGTTATGAAATGGTTAATGACATTGAAGAAGCTGAAGATTGTGAAAACGAAAATGCGGAATAGAAGGAAAACTATTTAAAAAAAATGATAAAGAAGGATGATTGGATAAAATGTGTAATTTGTGGTCGCACATATGACATATGATAATAATATAGCCTTCGTTCGTCTTACCTATATAGTGAGAGGGTTGGACGTTTTTTGAACCCAAATAAAATATATTTTATAGTTTTCAAAACATATTTACTTCGATTTTTTTCTTTATTCTTATAAGTAAGCCTAGATTATATGTTATAAATAATTTTTGCTTTTAAATATTATTCACTATTATAGACTAATAATTATTTTTCCAAAAAGTCAAAAATCTTAGACTCCATCACATTATTTATTGTGGAAGGAAAGCAAAACAAAAAAATCAATGTGTAAATAATTTTTCTTCCAATTCGTACCGACAAGATTTTCTTGTAGTACACACAGCTCAAGCACCCTTCCTATACTTTAATTGGACAGATCTCAATCACTTGACATCTACGAGTAGTTATTGATTTTTACTTCTACCTAAATCTTGAAAATTCGTTGAGTCTTGAGTTCTTTTATTGATCTCTTATGTTACTGAAATATTAAAACATAATTACCAATTTTGTTTTTCTAGGACCGGGAGTAGATACTAGAATAAAGAAAAAAATTATGTATGGTCTATTCCTGACTATACAAAATATATAAGCAATCGTTGTATTTTCTTCGTTGGGATTATCATTGTATTTGACTTATAGTGAGTCATAAGTTATTAGAAGTGAAATTTGATTATTTTATCTTTCACATAATTTTTGTAAGCAGATAAAACATTGAGATACCGGGGGTCCATTCCCTTCATCTGTCATCTGTCAAACAGAAACCAATAAAAATTCAGGATATTGAATTTATCCTTCAATCAAATTAAATTATAGTGATTATTTTCCTAGGTTCATTTTAACCAATGAGGTTTCAGTATATTGAATTTCGAGCAATGAAAATTGAGTATGTGCATAAGTCGGGTATATTTGTCTTTTATCAAATATTTTAATGTCATAAATGACGCTCAAATGACAGTTTAAAATAAATATTAAATATTTATAGTTATAACAATACTTTATTCATATTTAATGTGAAATTTTTCTATAGAAATATTCTACTAATATATTACTCTTGCATGGGAAATATTTGAACATTTTTCGAGTGCACGAAATATATATGTACTTGTGATATATTTCCTTCGAAAAATTTTAACCAATCATATTACAGTATTTTTGTATATCGAGCAGAGAAAATCGAATTAATGAGTATTTGTAACAGTGCATCAAAAATATTCGATATACCTATGACTATTTATGGTATTATGAGTGAATATCATCTTTAAAGGGCTGAAAAATTGCACCTTTAAAAACCAACCTTAACTTCGTATTACACTTATTGTAAATTGTTCAACAATAGTAGTGATTAGTATTATTATTCTCATATTGAATAAGTTTAATTTGCGATATAAACCGATTTCAAATCCAAATTGCAAAGTCAGCATCGATTGTATATTAACTGCACTCCTCCATACAGAAGTTTGCACCTGTAGTGCAGTTGTGTCTTGTTAGTTACTTTGTAATAACCGAAGTTTGCCATCTGAGATTGGGAACAGATATGTCTTTATAATACGGCGCGATCCGCATGTGCTACATTGACACTAGATAGGAATATATTACAGGTTCCAAGCGTGCGGAGATGTGCATTAGGATAAGCGTTCGGCGTGCCAGATACTGCCTAATGTTGCCACTATGTTACGCGATTATCCACTGTTGACACACGGTTATTTATGATTGGGCTGCAGTAGGAAAAACTTTATGGCTTCTTCGCAAACTTCAGAGATCGGGGGTGATAAGCGATGGGAGATTCTGATTAAATATTGAAAATATTGAAGTGGTGCGAGAGGTATAACATGTTGTGGTGTCTGAACAAGGTTTCCAGTAAGATGTCATTTAAAAGAAAGAACAAAACCGGTAATATAATCTCAATGTTTATGTTATGTGTGGAGAAAAATTAAGTAAGTTAAGTAATTTCAAATAAAGTTATGTATTATTTATTAGCTAAGCATAGGAAAGGGTACTTCTGTATGATTTGGCAGTTGAAATCATTAGATTAGTATGTGTAGAGTAAGGAAATCAGATTAGCTTCCTATTTAGTTTAGCAGCCTTCACGATAAGTGAGAAGAATTCGCCTGTTTCAGTGCTTCACATTTCTCAAGAACTTGGTGTCAGCTATGGAAGTATCCATTCCAACATTAGAAAGTAGTTGGGCTTTAGGAAAATGTCAGCTAGTTGGGTACACAAGTTGCTGAATGATAATCAAAAAGTTGCATGAGTTCGCATTTCTCATTTGCTTCAAACTTGATGCTTTTTTGCATAAAATCGTCACTTGTGACGAAATGGGTGCATTATTATACTCCTGAATTAAAGAGAGCAAACATGGAATGGAGAAGAAAAGGCGTACAAAACCCCGTGAAAGTGAAAACTCGAAAAGTGTTAGCAACGGTTTTTTGGACTGGGAGAAGGGGTACTATTGTTTGTGTCTCCTACATCAAGTTAGGCTTCAGTATCGACGCAAAAGAAGATATTTTTCTATTCGCGAGGTTTTTCTTTTCCACGACAACGCTAGGCTCCACACAGCAGGTATAACTCAGCAGAAACTGGGGGCAATGTGAATTACTTGATCATGTACCTTACAGTCCAGACTTATCGCCATTTGATGTTCACATGTTTGGGCTAGTGCTGTGCGATCAGAGAAATTTGTGATCGATGATGGATCCTTATTTTTCATCTATCTTCTCGATCGATCGATCCTGTTTGATTGATTGATCAAACGATCAGAGAGAAGAAATGATCAGATCGATCAGATCGATATTTTTATCACTGAGATCATTTCGATCGACCTTTCGATCAAATCGATCTGATCGATCATTTTTTGCAGTCCTAGTTTGGAGCTCTCAAAAGGCACTTGAGGCCGGCTGATTTGAAACCAACGAGCAAGTGGAAACATTCGTGCGCAACTGGTTAGATTCCCGCCCAGCTTCATTATACGAGAACGAGAAATATTACCAAAACGTTGACACATACGTATCATAAAAGAAGGAGACTATGTAGAATAATAATTTGTAATAATGTAGATGTTTCCTTTAAAATAAAGTCTGTTTATATTTGATTTTCTCTTGTATCTAATAGCGTTGTAAGTATTTATGGTTATAGTAAAAGAATAAAATGCAAAACTAGTGGCTATACCAGAAGAACTGAAGACCTGAAGGGAATGTGCGATATGCTGAATGCAACATAAATGCCCGGTTGCATGATTAGCTAATCAACTGGTTAACTTCACGTTGTTACCATGGTAACGTATTAAAAATACTTTGTAACAACGTGAAGTTAACTACTTGATTAGCTAATCACGCTTTATGCAACTTGGGCATAAGTATATCATTATATTATATTATGATATTACAATATAATACATAAAACCTATAAAAGGCTTCACTAAGAACTTTCTCACTAGAAAAAAATTAACATTATTGTAATTTAATCAGTTGGTTATATCTTTTTCAATTTATACTATGTCCATACATATCACTGTCAATTTTTATTGTCCAATAGTTGAGCGGCGGTAACATTTAACAATTTTCAATTTGCTAAAAGAACGTTCACTAGAGATTATTGTAACTGGTAAAACTGTTGCAGCTATCTGTAGATAATTATATGTCAAAATTAAGACCGTATAAATAATTAAAATTTTGCGCCCCTAAAAATGCCTCTCCCTACTTACAGCATTACTTATATCATTTGGATGAAATCTTGATGCTAGGTCAATAATGATAGTCTTCTCAACCTTGGTATATAAAAGACTATTTTAATCCACTAGCGACACTGTTGATGTAAGCAATATTAGCACCGCAAGCTCCGGCTCAGCTCATACATTCGAATGTTATTATATTCTTTCTATATTCTTTGTAGCTTAAATAACTATAAAAACACGTAATAATAACATTAGTAAAGTTTTTTTTCTGGTTCATTGATCTTACAAATATTGTGAAATGTTAATCAATTCATTAAAATTATTTTGATTGATACTGTTCTACATATAATTCCATTTTCTGAAACGATGGAACACAATCCTGAAAATAATATAATTTCTATCTATACGTATAGACCACCATTATTAGTTCAAATATTAATGATATTAAGTTGGGTTAGATTTGATAATCAATGTCAGTTCTACAATATAACTAATATAGAATAGTATTTAATGAAATAATAATAATAATTCTATGGAACTACAAAATTATATATAATTTAACTGTAATATAATATATTTAAAGTCTTGTGTCATTACTTTTATTACATCTAGAATATAATTTTATTATTATTATTATTATCATTAAAGGGTAAAAAGGTTGAATTAAATATTAAAATTAAAACAATTCTTAAATCTCATATGCAAAAAATTTTGATATGACTGTCACATGCTCTTTCGGTCTTCACATTTTTATAGACATTTGAATAATTCAACCATTTTTTCCGAATATAGCTTCAGTTGTGAGATATACGACAACAGTTTATTGGATATTTTTTATCTTTGAATTCATCACGTATATGAAGAAAAAGATTCAAAGAAAATGGTAAAGAATGAAAAAAATATTCTCGTTTTTATATTAGCAAAAATTGTACATAAATGCATTCTTCTAAAAATATAGAAATTCTTAAAAAATACATATAATTTACTGTATTATTTTAATTTTCATTTATTTAATTTATACAAATACAGGACGGGCAACGGTGGCTCACTTCGTTAGCGCGCTCTGATTCGAACTGAGTGAGTCAGGTCTGAGGTTCAATTTTTAGCGTCGCCAACTATGAACCAAATAATATACCACAATGGTCGAGTGGTACGGATCCCACCGTAAGCTCTAGAACAGACTTTAGTGTGACAACACACTCCATCAAAATGCAATTACTAATGTCAAGGAACGGGTAAAATTCACTTCTTATTTCACTAGTGGTTAAAACATTTCTATGGTTGTAAAATGATGATGATGATGATGATTTTGATGTAAAAATTAAGTGTAATTCTCTAGATATAAGTTTAGTGAATCTATATTTAATAATAAAGGTATTAATATATTTTATACTTTTTAATACTTTATAGTACACAAAGCGCAATATTTTAATTGGAATGGCAGTTTTTACATAAAATCTTGCGTAGGTATCTATTCCTTATTTGTATGAATTAAAAAGAAAACATCTTAAAAAATATACCTTTAATTTTCTTTCTACACCTACAGAAACAGAGACGGAGTTAGACTGTTTTTAGAGTGGCTAGAACCACTGAAATAATGTCTCGAGAAATTAAAGAACAAAAAATTTTACAAATTCTTTGAGTCTAAAATTTTGGTTTTTTGAAAATAGTGCAAATTTATAGGCATTATTTATAGTGCTGATACGTGTATTTAAAATTTATAAACAGAATTTAATTTTATCTTTCAGTTTCTTAAAAAAGGCGAGAAAAATATAAGGAATCTTGGATTATATTTTATTTTGACTATTTTCAGTTTTTCCTTTCTGAAAATTGTTAACGTTGGAATTAAAATCTGAAAATTGGCTCTTAATGTAATCAAATAATAAATATAATATATCTTACAAACTTTATTACATTTTTTTCAATAATTTCTGGTGAGCGTAGAAGTTGGCACAATTGCATCCGAGGAACAGAAAGACTTCCTCTGAATAACACATTTTATTTTTTGCTCGAGCGTAGATATTTATCAATTTAAATTCGTCAGTTTCTATGTATGCTTATTTATTTTACTTTTACTTCGGTGACGTAAAAGTAGTAGTAATTAAACATCAACCTTGTGAATCACGTCACAAAAGATGTCACTTTTTTGATGTTTGAAGAAAATAATTGTTTGTGACCTATTTGAATTTACGATGTATTTCATATTATGTATACTTAATATTTCATGTTTAGTAATTTTGTCTTTCTTTTTTAGGTAAGTCCAGTTTTTGGAATGCTGTACTCCATAGCAGAATTAATACATTGCATTCGTTCAGTAAGTAGCTGTTAGTATGTAGAAGAAAACTTAAAATTTAGTTATTAGTTTTTGTAAAGGTGATTGATTAGTTCCCTGTTGAAGAATTGAACAAATTCAGGAATAGAATACGTTTCGGAAAGTTTATTAATTAGCAAAGTGCAGGTATTTAATTCTTGTGATTATAAATTTCTTGTAGAAGGTAATGTTAGTTGCAAGTGTGTTGTTACAAGAAAATAAAAAGCGAATAGTACAAGAACACAATGGTATGAGTAAGCAAAGTGTTCCTCTTAGCTCATTAAGAAGTTTTAAGTAGTTTCTAACTATCGCTGCGCTGCAAAAAATAAAGCTCTTGTTCTTTTGACTTGGATTCTAATATCAAGCACTAAACTTATCTGATTAAACAGTTTGTAACATAATAAATTAAACGAATTCTACATGTAGTCGACGTTGGCAATTCTGCTCAACAGGGAATTCAATTAACATTTAAACTAACTAATTCTCAATTAGTTTAATTGGCACGTTCTTATAGCGTTGTTGCTTTAATGAGAGCAAAATCACGTATTTGAGAGCAGTTCGCGCATTTATTACACCTAATTAACTACAGTTTCAACTATTCTTATTTATTGAGCAATACCTGTACTGCCACTACGTCTAATGGATCATGCATTCAACGTTCCCACCAAAACTTTTTATCATTAATTTTAATAATGAGATAAGTTTCAGTGTTTTAATAACGTTCCATAATGAACATTACTATCAACATTTTAGTTATAGAATACTTAATTTGAATTTTCTCTATTAATTAAATTAATGAATGAATGAACTACGATTCCTAGAATTGCGGTCTCACATTACCTTACGAATAATTTAACATATTTATTACGACAAATACCAAAGAAACAATAACGCTCTGTTGAAGTTTACAAAATAAATTGAGGAGTGGCTCAAACTCCGTTATTGATAAAAACGACCTCTTCAATGAAATTTTTTTCTATATTAAAATGGATTAAAAATTCCTTAGGTTGTTATAATTGCAGAGCAGAGAAACCAATTTTCTTTCATTACTATTTAACACAAAGTGTATGGTTTTTGATAGTTTGATATTAACCAAAAAATATTGTTACTTCTTTATCTTTTTCACTCGCGATGTGCACCAAATTATATTTATATTTTTACATTAGGACTACAGACATTTTACTTTTCTCGCTAATCACTAGTGATGTGAGGAATAGTAGTTCAGCCAAATAACCGAATAACGAATATTTGGTGAAATTTTTATGGAATATTCGGCATTACAGAATAATATATATTTGCACAATCTGAAAGCGTGATTGGTGGTTCGTGTTGAAGAGAGGGGTGTATTTATTCAGAAATGCTCGATCTATTTTCTGTTAAGATATTTTTTTATTTGATTATTATTAAATTTATTTATTTCAGATTCAAGAAATTTACATCCAAAAAATTTAACTAGATAAATTATTTACTCTTATTGTAGTACATTAATAGTTACTAAACGTATGTAGGTATATCTTTCGTTTAAAATTTATTATCTAAACTTATATTTATATATTTTAACATAACAAAACGGCGTTGTACTTCACTTATTTCTTGTATCCGAATAATCGTTTTAAAATATGCTGAATAGGAGAAATACTGAATAGTGAAAATATGGCCGAATAGGCCGAAACCAGATAATTATTCGAGTTTGGTCCCATCTTTACTAATCACCTCCTGAGGATGATCTAAGTGGAGCCCAAACCGATATGAGCAGATTTTCCATAATTTCCTTTAGTTCTTTAGTCCAGAAGCCTGTTCATACGGTGGCTTTTCCACACAATCATAGAAAAATAATATTTTGATATCTCACCTCAACATTTTAAGGCTACGTCATACACCTCTCAGTTTTGTAAGCAGTTATACCTACAAAATAATCTCCGAAAACAATGCGTTTATAGACCTTCTTAACGACCTGTTTATAGACTTATATAGACACTAACATAGGGACGAATATTGGCAAAAACTAATGTATTTAATTAAATCTATATCATTTCGCCAATAGTTCACTGCTCTGCCTCTATTGTGAAACGATGTAAAATGTGTTTCCCACATTTTCTTTTTCCGCATTATCTGAAAATACAAGAAAAGAGCAATGATTAAGCCGTTAATGGCTGCAGCCGTCATTCTTTTATTATTGGTGTGTGATGTATCTGACGTCACCGCCCCACAAATATCCGGCATTAATATTTATAGTTCCGGGCGACTCCGCTGCTCTGGATCCGATAAACGCCGGCCTCCGGACCTGGACTGAGAATCGCAGAATTCAATTCCTTCTAAGAACTGTAAATCGTGCATTGAGATCGTATACATGCTACCATGGCAAATACACTTACCATGCCGCTCTTATTTATAACGCGCCACGCAAAATAGAAGGAAGAGCTTTTTAGTGTCGTTTACTTACATCTTAGATACTACAGTTATTGTATCGGTGCTTAGTTCTGATAAGATGACATTATCAAACTATATGCCAGTGGTTTCAAAATTTTAGATCCATACTTAACTCTTCAAATATTTTTAACATTTGTATTATACTAAGTAGATGTTAATGATGAATTGAACTGTCAATGTTGAGTGATTTCTATGAATACTTCCCTCAAATAATTTTAACCAATCAGGTTACAGTATTTTTAGAATTTCGATCAATGAAAATCGAATATCAGTGAATATACTGCACATGTGCTGAATATATTTTACATTTATCAAGTATTTTAATGTCATAAATCACATTTATATTAGATACAATTTAAAATAAATATTAAATATTTATAACAATAAAATATATATTTTATAGGAATTTTTTCTCGAGAAATATTCAGGTATTCTCCATGCACTTGCAATTTTTAAGTATTGAATATAATCATCTATCAAATCAATACTATCTTGCTAACTTCCATTTTTAAGAAACTTTGTAAAGCGCAATGATTTTTTATTTTATTTTTATATTTACTTTAGCTCACTTAAAAAAGGAAACTTTAAAAAAATCTTTGCCTACCCCGAGTCGCATACGTACATCATTTTGGGATATTCTGCTATATGCGAAATAAAAGTTGAGATTGATACTGATTTTGTTCAATTTGGTCTAATAATATACTATTAAACTTCACTGATTTGTGAAGTGGAACTATACTTCTTTTTTTTTTTAATATAGAACCAATCAACCCAGCAATAATTGTCTTACGCTGTACCATTATTTGTCAATATGCGTTAAATAAATAGTTGGAAGTCAAACTAAAATTAGGTAACTGTAGTATTCGTTCAATACATTACTTTTTACAATTTATTTATATAAAAATTATTAAGATATGTTTTTAATTACAGTAGTTCCATAAAATAAAAAAATAGTTAGAATTTACATACTAAACTAAGTTTTATTCATTTCAATATATTTTAATCAATTCTGGCAAAAATAAATGAAACATAAAAATTAAATACGGAATTAACTTAGAGTACATTTCATTTTGATATTGTGTACTAATTATATACAAAAAATAAAACAATAAAAGATTTTAAAATTTATTTATAAGATACTCTGGTCTTACCAACAGAGATTTAATTTTCAATGTACATTTAACGAACAAAAGCCTGTAGAAATGAAATATTATAAAGGATTTCCAACATTATTGTCAAAATTTCGATATGCTTTTTCCATTAAATACGCATTTAAAATTAACTGTCTGTTGATAATATCGGAGGTGAGTACATAGCTATTATCAATATTACATGTTCCAAGCATTTGTCTGGCAAGCATTTTATTTTGTAAATATGTATAAATGTCAGTGGCGTGCAGTTCATACGTGCAAGGTGCAGTGCACACCTTGGAAAACTGACAATAAATTACATTTCTGATTCTTATTTATATATTTTTAAATTTTATTTTGTCAAAAAAATATGATTATTTTATGGCGGGAGAAACATTAGCGCGGTGACTACGCTGAACGCAAGTGTGTAACACAAGTGCACTCATCTCTTGTGCACGGTTCGCGCAGCTCGTACACACAATGTAGCATCAAAGTCACATTACGCAGAGCTAGATAAATAGTACAAAACTTGAGTGAGTATTTAATTATTACTTAATCAATACTATTACTGATTTATTAGAATTTCCATTTCGTAGATGCGTTATTTTTTCAAAAAATTAAATTATTAAAGCTATGAGGCCAACACGATTAATTTCTTACAAAAAGTAAGAAATAAAAAACAAGAATGTATGTGCCATTTTCAAAGTTTTATATAATGTGAGAAATTTAAAGGGATGTGTTTTTTTTGGCCATGTTTGTCTTTTGTTACAATTAACAAAGATAAGTATCGTTGGGTTCTATATCTCTATGATGATAAACTTAGAAGATACATGATAAGACCATAAGACCACAACTCATAAATGTTATTGAAAGATTTCCTTTCAATTGTATATATGGAAAAAATATATTTTAACTTAATCATACTATAAGGAAGAATAAGTGATTTTTTGTGTTTGTGTTCATACCTACGTAATAAATTGAATTAAAAATAAGGTAATATAAAATATGTATAATATATTTTATTATAGTTTACACATAAACTGACAATTAAAACAATTATGAAAATTGAGAAAATTTCCTACTTCATAAATAAACAACAAAACAATCGAGCAATGAAATTTTATTACTGACAATTTTTTGTAACTTGTATGCTATGCTTTCTGATTATTTCTCCCTTGTAAATCGAACTATTATCTCTATGGAGTGTATATGCAGTATAATCGTAAATAATTGGTATTTAAATGAAATCGGATATTGGATAAACACTACAGCAGTACACATAACCTAGAGTGAAAAAGTTATTGGCATATCTTATATCTATAAATACGAATTACGTACACAATCGCTTTATTGTTTATTGGAATTGGTTTATTTTTTACACTGTAATCTTTAAAATTATCTTCCTGTTTACTTATTTACGATGAAATCAATAATCAATATGAATGTTAATACTTTTTTGATTCAACGTCAGTACCATGCTGTTCACATTAGTAAACATTAAGCAAATACTTAATGTGGTTATTTTCGGTTTTTGCTCGATATGCGAAAGATCAAACTAATTACTTTTTTTGGGATAAACATGTTTACTCTCTGTCTTTTTAAATATATTTTTTCGTGCAATATTTACTTCGATGTAACAGAATAACAAATTAATAATTAAACAAGCTTGATACATTTCTTATGAAATAGGATATTATTACTTGACTTCGACTATTACTATTTGACTTGAGATTGATTTGCTATCAAGTCAAGTCAACTCAAGTAGCTAGAATATCAAATCAAGCTGTGAAAACCTATTTTTGATATGGAAGAAAATGCAATTTCTCAGATGACTATAAAATATTGTGAACCATAGGAGTACGAAAGTTTTCATCCGCGTATTAATTTTTAGAAATAGAACAGGTATACTATCATCATTTTGTTAGTGGGTTTATTTTAGTTATCCGTAATTTTATAAATTTTGAGTAATTGTAAATAAATTAAAAATGAGAATAAATTAATTAGTTCTGGTTTTTTTTTTTACTTTTTGTAGCAATGAAACCAAGCATTCATCTATGCTGAGGAGTTTAATTTTTCAATTAAATATATTAACAAAATCGTTAGTTTATGATAAATTCGAATAAAACTTTAATAAACCGTGTATAAATACATCCCAAAAATTCATTTCGTTTTAGGAAATATTACAGCTTATGGTAGATTTCACACCGTCATCCGGTTCGTCACTTATCGACTTATCTTAAAATAAAAATCACAATAAAGTTCATTCAGATTTTCGAATTTATACTCTTCGCTTCATTTAGAGAAATGTTACGGATGAATTTAAAAAAAAAGGTGTAATAAAAAAGTTGTAAACCGTTGAAAATAGAAAAATCCGATCCATTTCATCAGTTTTATTTCTAAAAAGTAATTCAAACCATATTTCCATTTGAAAGAGTATGAAAGACGGAACTGAATTTTATATTGTACCATTAATAATTCACTAGCTGTCGCTTATTTATTTTTAAAAATAAATATGATATTGTTGAAGAAGCTTCAATACTTTTTCTTTTCAGAAAATAAAATTTATCAGAGGGTGTAATAATTGTTGTACCCGAGTGAAATACTAACAATTCTTAAAGTTTCGGTATTGCGATAAAATTTTCATGATTCTGCCACAATTATCTCTTTTACTATTAAGTGTTGATTTTTTACTTGCATTTTAGGCATGTTGTAGGTAGCCAAGTTACTGATCAATTAATTATGGTAATGCATAAAAATTTTTGGATATGCATAATTAAATTTATGATTACCTTGGTAGGTACATATTAAACACGAAGGTTAAAAGGCTATCATTATTGACCTAACTCTAAGATTGTGCCCCGAAGTGCAAAGTAACCGAGGAATCCAAGGCGTTCGTAAATAATGGCTTTCAGACATGTGGTATACGACGATATATTATTTTTTCACTACTAGCATTTAAATCCCAATCCTACTTTAAATAATAATGTTGTAAATAACAAAAAAATTTAAATGATTATTCTACACATGTGATTTCAGTACGTTTTATTTTATGGCCGAAGGCAGTTTTTCAGTGAATAAATTTTATAAAATCACAATATCATCATGGTCATGGTTACATTTTGTTGATATCATGAAAATTTTTACGTTTGACCTGTTGTCATTCGTGAAATAATCAAGCAAATATATTTCGAGCTATGAATGTAATTGATAAAATGTACTTATAATTCCTGCGAATTAATGACAATTCGGTTCAAAAATGACTCTTAAATCATTCCAGCTTCGCTATTGTGATCTAAATGTCATTTTTGACAATCGTTTGTCTGTTACTACGCAACAACTATTAGTAATTTTTTCAGTAAATTCATGTCTGTTATTATATTACTTTTGAATATTTACTTCTATTTGTATATTCACAAAAATGAAGTAGGTTGCATTTCTTTTTATATCTGACTTTTCAGTCTATTAAGCTCTATTTTTATTCTTGGTTTGTTTTTATTTTATTTACTTTATTTAAATTAGACAGAAAATTAAATTGTGAATGAATACTTTACATTTTTCTTGAGTTTAATGAGTTAAATAATATTTGGAATTGTAGTTTTGACTTGCTTTAAAAAGTGACAGTATTTTTGATCTACCATAATTTTAAATACTCGAAAATATTTATTATTATTTGGGAGAAAATTAAAAAGTAGGACAATTAGAAACAAATTTTAATTGGTACTTGGCTATGGTTGATAGAAATTTACTATGAAACAGGATATTTCATTATTTTTATTAAATGTATACATTGGTTTTAAATATTTTTTTACTTCAACTTCCATTGCCTTTTTCTTTTTTTTCTTATTTTTTTGCAACTCTTTTCGTATTTTTTCCGAAAATTTTTAAATACATTACAAATAATATTTTCAGTTCTAAAATATCCACTTATAAAATTTATTACCTAACTTTTTATTTTTGTTTTACTATCATTATGAATTTTATGTTAGTATATTAGAATATAGAACGTTTGCGACAATAATGACTGCACAACGCATACTACAATGTCAACATTAATTTTTGTTTTAAGTCAACAGTATGATCTTCTGAGAAACAAAACTATTCCTACGTATGTTTATATTTTATAATTTGTACAGTAAAGTTTTTACATATTAATAATAATAAAAAAAATATTGTAATAATAATTAAAACAAAATTTTAAATTTCAACTGGCCACTGGCCCACCGGAAATTTTCCCGGTATCCCGCCAGGCCCATCCGCCCCTGTTACTCACCATTTGGCATGGGCGCCCATAAAGGGGGGGGAAGAGGGGGCATTTGCCCTCCCCTGGCTTTTTGCAAATTTGAAAAAGACGTCATATTACTTAATTATTTCACAACCGTTATGTTCTATAAGAAATTTATTCATGTTTGCTTAACTTTGGATTTGGGTTTTTTATGTGTGGCACAAATTTAAATTATGGTAAATTATTTAAACTGGAAGGAAATGCTTTTACAAATAAAAAAAAAATAAGAATTTTTTTCTTTATGTTTTTTTTTCTTTTTTAATACAATTTTATTTTTTTGCTAATAAGTATATGTTTGCAGTTTATCACTGTAATATATATTTTTTATATTATATACAGTCGATTGCACATAGTATCCTAAAGGTATTTTTTTATAAATATCTATAATGACCGGATGCAACAATATTATTTAAATTTTCATGTTTTTCTTAAATGGTCGGAATGAAATCTACTAACTATTCAATATTGTTGTCAAAATTTCAACTAACATTTTTTGTTTAAGTTTTTCTTAAAATTTAATCCTTGTTAGTACAAGTGTGCAAAATATATATTTTCTTTTATGATAATATTTCTGTTTTTTTTTTGTCCCTCCCTGGAAAATACTTTATGGGCGCCCATGCCATTTGGTATTGGATCTCTTTTATATTTAATAACACCTTATATTTAATTTTCATCTTGTCATTTGTTAGCCTGAAAATCGAATTGATTCATTTGATAGTAACATCCCGTATAGCTATAAAGAAGTCATTGACCAATCGTGAATGTTTGGAAGGAAAGAGTAGCGTAATTGCAGTTTGATATGTGGAAAGTTTATGAATGTAATCTAGCAATTTGTCCATTATTTGAAGAAAAATAGCGAGCTTTCATCGCGTGAAAAGTCCATTGTGCTGAGAAATATGACAGCCATTGGCGAATTGTCGAAAAACTAGTTCCCGACTATCTCATTCTAAAAGAGACATTTCTATGATATATGGCTAGTTACCAAATCCTATCTGTGAAAACGCTGAAATTTTCATATGTATAGCAAGAGGATACTTTTCATATCCTGCTTCGAATTGTGAAAAGTCAGGAGAAAAATTTATTCAGGATGGAAAATTTACTATATTTCCTTATGAAAATGTAGATCGTTATTGATATTCGCTTCAAAATTAATGTCAGAGGTGAAAACCCTTCGTGTCATCGGCGGAAATCATTTCAATACACTACAAAAAATACGTGGAAAAATGTTAAACACAGATCAGTAAATTAAATTTGTCAAATATAGCCGATGGCCAAAAGTTTTATTCCACCTCTTACCGGTTTTAAACTTGTATGACCTGATTTAGAAAAAGTTCTTAATATAATATATTTTGTTGTGCCAGATAAAGTTGACGATTCTAAAGTTTTTTATTGTTTATAATAAATAATTTAAAGGTAAAATATAAAAGATAAAATAAGTTTTTTTTCGAAATCGATACTAAAATACACGATATCACTCCGCGAATTTATCCAAAGTTAAAATAAAACTTACTTTACGGACTCATCCGTCAAACTGAATTAACCTATATTTTAATAGAATTATATTTTTGCAGTTTATTTTAGCACTACAACAATGTATAAAGTATCAAAACAGGCAATTTATAGAATAAAATCAAAATATTTTGATATTACACAACACATTGTTTTGGTGTAAACTTGGTTGACATTGAAATGTATAAACTCATATGTTAAAATTGTCAATGTCCTATGATTTTTGAAGGCTGTTTTGTGTTTACATACATAGTTTAAAAATGGAACCTGTGTAACCTGCCAAATGTACATTATTCTATGATAGAGGATTTTTATCGAATGAATTTAAATTCTCTTATAAGTCTCGTACGTGACCTGACATCACATATCCCCTCTCCAAAAATTTATTAATGTTTTTCTTCGAAATTATCAAGAATTAAGCAATTTAAAAAAATACGGGTTTTTTATTTTTTGTACAGAAACATAAAATGGAAGAAAAAAATATGGTCATATTCCCCATTCTTCCAAAATATGGTGAAAGCATTTTAACAGTTGTGTACAATGTCAGATATGTCATAATTGGTTTTAAATTTGAGGGTTAATTTATACTTCCGCATTTAAAAAGAGATGGAAATAGTATATCAATCCTTTTGTTTGTCCAAAAATGTAACACGCACAATATAGGCAAGTCTGTATCTAGTGATATATGATCTAAGGGAGGACCCCATTGATGACGTGGAATCAACTGCGGGAAATAGAGTGTGTATTCAGTAATGGTTTTGTAAATTCCTAAATATCTTGTAGTTCAAATTCATTAATTAATTGTCCCATTACATTTAATTCAAGTCTTTATTAATTGTTACTCATGAATATACACTAATTGCTTTAGTATTGATTAATTACTTACAATTCCAACTTTTTTAATTGGAATACTTTGTGTTAGGTAAAATAAATAAGCCTTTAAATATAAAAATTATATTTTTACTAAAATAAATATAAAGCGTAGGAAAATATTGGAAATTCTTTTTTCATTATTTATTTTATTGAATTTAAAATCCAGCAAGCAGTAATTGAAATGAAATTCTGTACTGAAAGCGAATATCTCACACGACATATTTAGGTCCGATGTTTTATCAAAGTAAGAATGCAGTGAGCTTTGAAAGCAGGAATCGGGTGGTATTTGAATTAGGAACTTTTTATAAACTCTTTTCCATGCAAAGCACACGTGCGGAGTATTCATATTTCAAGGTTGATATTTGTGTTTGTTCCCCGTGTGTACTTTTCTCATTATTTCGCGTTTTTATATGTATGCCTGTTCAAAAGACTACAATATGCGAGTTTTTATATTCGCTAAATATGTTTATCTGCCAGTTTGTATTCAAACTTTCATATTTTGAATTATAATGTACGAATGAGAGTTGCAACTTTAAATTCTGATATTGTAAACTTATATGTTAAGCAAAATTGCTTTTGACTCAAAGTGTGATTTGTTATTTCTACTTTCTAGTATGTGTGATTTTGTAAAGAGGGGGGAAAGGGGTATATTCAGGTTAATGATATGATTACAAGGCCGTAGCTGGACATTTTTTTAAAAGGGGGCTAAAGCCATTTTAGGGTTGCTGTAAAATTAAAATTAAAATAATGATAAGTATTACCTATACTGAATTAGAAACATTAATAATAATAAAAAAATATAAACCGGTAAATAATAGTTATTTGTATCATTAGTCCAGTAACTTAACTTTTGCGAGAGCGAGCTTATTTTGAGCTTAAGCGAGGCCTGCAAATAATGCGAGATCTTGCAAAAGAGTTTCTGAATGTGTAATACACAAGATTAAAGTTAGAGGGGGGCTGAGCCCCCTAGCGCCCCCTTGACCTCGGCCCTGTTTAAAATACCTATATATAGTTACTCGCATGAATGTACATGCCATAATATATTTTTGAAATTTAATGGAATTTTGCTTTACTTTATATAGTAACTAAGTTAAATATGCGGATAAAAATATGGAGTTTCGCAGTAAATTGGATAAAAAAATTAATTATAATTTTTTCAGCAGACGTTATTTGTTGTTCGCATCAATTTTTGAAGTTTTATTGGTATATAAATGTTTTGATTACATAATAAAGTATTCAGAAATGAATATAATAAGAAAACATTACTTAAATAAATAGATGTACCTACATATATTGTATATTCATGTATACATTTTCTGTAAGTCAACAGGAGAAGAGGACAATTAAAATGTATAAAAAATGTATGTACAATGTAAAAAACGAAACATTTACAAACAAATATACATAGTGAAAATTGTATTTGCTATTTATTTTCAAAGTAGAATCAAGAAAAAATAATAACAAGTAAAAATAAATTCTGTGTTGGACAGAGAAAACAAAAAAAAAATAACAACCAACATTGCTTGAAAATACACTTCATGAACATACAATGGAACAAACAAAAATGTTTTCGTTTTTTTGTTTTCTAAATATCGAGTAACAGTAATGATCATTTCTGCAAACATGAACGTGGGAGATTTACTCGCACCAGTAATGTTTATCTCCCAGCGTAAATAATTCTAGACATGGTGTGAATGAGCCGAGTCGCATACAAACAATTCAAAGAATTGCGAAACAAATCGATGGGAAAATTTTTGTAAATATCGCTGTGCTCGTAAAATATTTCGTTTTAGAATGGAAAAGTAAAATTTTGCAATTTATAAAATAATTTTTACGGCCTACACCGCCATCAATATTTAAAATTTAAACCAAGCTTTACTCTATAAGTGTACTTTAAAATTGTTACACTGCCTCTTACGTGAGATTTAAATGTGTTAAGTTTGCTTTATATTTAGGCTTAAAAACATGACGGTTTAGCGGTGTGGTTAGATTTACCAAAGAATATGTTCAGTTTGTCTTCTGCATTATTTTAAGACAACAATAGAATTTGATGATACATGTATATGACGATTTTATTATTTCTTCTGTCTTTCGTGAAATACGTATGGATTTAGGTCTGGATGATTTGAGATTAAAAGCACTTCAATAGATTAATATTTTATTTCATTATACATACATGGAGTAACAACAATGAAAATGACGTTTGCCGTATAATTCGGCCTTATATTACCTATAAACAATACAATATTGCCAACTGTATACATATTTTTACAACATTTTCTCCTTTACAAGATTCAATTGAAATATAGTACAATTATTACAAGATAAATTATGTAACTGTTTACAATCAAATTATAAAAAATTTCCAATTCTTACACTACTAAAGAGTTCTTAATTATTACATATACAAATATTTTTATAAAGAGCTACATTTTCAAATACAAATTTACATCCATCCTTAATTAATAATTAATTTAATACATTAATACCAAGAAGAATAATAATACAACCAAATAATAATTGTAGTACAAGTACAAGGAAAAAATCTCTCAATGAGTCACTTTACTATTTGTAAAAAAATAGGTGGTTTTACATATCTTCTACCTCTTGTGATATAATAATTATTACTAATTTTAGATTCGGTAGACGTCAAAGCCTCGCAGGGGTCACTTTTAAGATTATTATTATTTCTATCCTTGATCATTGTCAGTTTTAAATTCACGATTCATTACATCCGTGTATTGAGTAGTTTACCGGTTTCACGTTATGAATGAATATTTTACGACATTCTCTTGTAAGTAACGTTTTCGTTATCAAGTCTATATGGGTTGATATGATAATTATAGTTCCATATTATTTTGACAATTCTGTATAGTAAATATTAATTATCATACTCCAAATTTCTTTCTATACAATTATGACTTACCTTGCTTACTTTTGTTTATGTAAACAAAAGCTTAATATCCAGAAACCGGTAAATATTATTTACTAGGAAATTATATTTAATAAAACATACATTTCAAATACTATACAACTAACAGGTAAACTTGTTTTTGTTTACATATTTATGATAATCTTACTTTTACTTTAAAATTGTGTATTTTGAATGAAATATTTGTTGTAATAAATGACCAGCGATTTCGTAAATTACTGTTTTTCTAGTAATTTTTCTTTGATGCAAATTAATGTACAATTTGCGATAAAAAACAAATTTAGGTTAATTTCTATTCTAGTGCGTGAAGTAATACTTGTAAAACATATTTATTATACTCATAAAACAGTTATATATCATAAAATTTGCACGAAAATATGATATTACTTCTGCATATTTAATTTGCCGTAAAATATCATATAACCTTTCAAAGAAACATTAAATAAAATATGGCTTGATTTATTGACACAAATTTTACTTTAGAAAGAAAAATATCCAAACAAATGCTTGTCGTGTAGAAAAAGTTGATAACAAATTAAATTATTTTTTGTTTGATATATTGATATTTGTTTGTAGAATTTAATAATCAAATATCAAATAAAACTTGTTTTTGTAATATCACAAATAAAAATAACAAAGAATAAAAATGTTTTTTATGAAAAACAAACTTTAATATGACTATGTTATTACAATGACCACAGGTCTGTAGACGAGTCAGTTTTAATATTGAGATATTCACGATAAAAAATTGTGAAAATATGCAATATATGTAAAAAGAATTTCTCCTGTGGTACACTCACCATGCTTTATACAGTGCACGAGAAAAATGTGCAGTAAACACATACTTCTACGGTATAAATATTATATGTGGCACAATATTTTTAGATGAAACCGGGTTTCAAGTATTCGAGGTACTTGTTTCGTGATAATTTTTAGTTTTACTTGCATTTTTCAAGGGACCACAGCTTATAGTGAGTTCCGTATTTTTATTTGCTTAAAAATTAGCAATGCAGTGTTTGCAATTACTGTGAAAAATTATTCTCCATACTTTAACCAACGATTATGGAAAATACGTAAATTTGAAGTTTTATATTATAATGTGAGAAAAGTACCAGTTATCGTACTGGTCCTAGAAAAAAACAATTTTATCCTTTTGGTACAGAAAAAAATTTTAAAGTGTGAAGAGACATCATACACCTTAAAAAACTACAAAATGAATTAAAACTTGTGGAAATAACCGAGTGATGATTATATTTAGAATAATGAGAAGAAAAATATGATACATGAATGGTACATAGTAATGATATTTACAACTATTGTAAAGTGAAACATAATATTTTTCCGGCCTACGTTTCATTATGACTAGTATTACAGAACTCAAAATTGTCCAGAAACTCTCTGTTTGCAGGCCTAGGCCGGCAAAATGTATGGATATTTTAGTATTACGTTCTGTCAAAGTTTTTAATTTTATTTTATTGGAAATGTAAAACGTTAATTAAGTTTTTTATTTTTTATTCATATTATATTTGTGTTGTACGATTATACTCGTATTACGTGAATTGTTGAAAAATATCAATTTACATTCATTTTATTTTTTGAATAAAACAAATGAATGTATATCCAGAAACTCTTTTGGGAGATCTCTCATTATTTACAGGCCTCGCTTTTAGCTCGGCTTGTCAATATAAGTTCGCTCTTTCAAAAGTTCAGATACATTTTATTATAATTATACACTAATGTACAACGTTTCGAAAGTCCAAATCTGCTATCGTCATCAGATAAGTTAGTATCAGTTCTAACTTTTTCATGTCATTTCAATTTATTTAAAATAATTTTAGTGTCTTTTTCAACATTCGTTGGCTACGACCAGACTTATGTTTATATGTCTACATAAGTGATTTATATGTCACGCCGATCGATCGAATTATCAAATTATCAACAAATAATATTTGTTTGTTTCGTTTGAGTTGTATTGTTTCTTATTTTAATATTTGTAAGAAACTAGAGTAAAAAAATCATCATCCTATTTCGTACTGTTTAAAATTTATGTGATATGAATTGTGTATTCTCATTAAACAATATATTTAATATTCCAGATTAGTATGAAATTTGAATAAAATATTACATACAATTTTTAGTTAAAATACATCCTTAACTAAATTAGCATACGACTAGACGGTGGTAATACGAGTATATTTGCTGTTAACAACATTAGTAAAGCACCCTAGTCTTGCAAAAGGTAAAACTAACTCATATGCCCCTTTGAGCTATTGTACCGCGATGTAATTGAAGCTAATGATATTAGCATATTAAGTAGTGGATTTATGAAATGACGTATGTGTACACATAATAACAGAGCTAAGTTCAGGCATTAGTTATCTGTGCGTCTTTCAGCAGACGGCGAGGTTATGAACGCCTGGGATGCCATTATGTCGCTATCAATACACGCCAGGAATTCAGCCTAATCGTAAATGAACAGATAGTTCTAAAGGGTGAAATTAGATCTTCCCTCCCGCGTCTCTCTCTAGCCAAAAATTATATTCCAGGGCGATGTTTCGGCAAGATATGGGCTTCTCAATGGCATGTGTAGTTAACTAACACAGCTAACTTGATAGATAAACTGTTATTTTTTGGTGATGTTATTTGCACTTTTGTTCTTACAAGGCACGTAATAATTATTTACATTTCTAGTGAGGGAATGCCATTTTTTCGGATGAGTATTTTGTGGCACGAGTTTGCGCTGCAATAGAACGAATCCGGGAAAAAATTTACGCAGGAGGTTTGCACATTACTTTTTGCACGAAAAACAAACATATTTGCTTGTTGTATGTTTGCTATTGCTACAGATACATAGGATATTGTAAACAAATATTAATTTTCTACGGTAACCATAGACAACGTTAAGATATAAATTTATATTTCACAGTTCTAGCAAAAATTGTATTGTTTAATTTTTGTTTTGTAGCTAGTTGCTAGGAAGAAGTGAAATGAAGACATATTTATTATTAAAATATAAATGAATTAGGAAATAATATTGTAATCGAAAAAAAGTGCAGTACTCAGCTTGCTTAGAATGTCCATTTTATACTCGTCTACAAACTGTCGTACTCGAATGAAATGAGTGCCATTCTATACTTGTTGCACAATATGCTATTATTTATTATATACACACATTATTTTGTGATTATGTGTTTCAATACGAACAAGTGCTGTCAATCTGTCTATTTTCTTTTATAATTATTAGGCAAAGGACTGTTTGAGATATTGTATTTTTAAATTGTAATATATTGTTTTTTAATAAATGCTGTTGAAATAGGAATGTTTTTCTAACATTTCCTGCAGTCTAATCTGGGGGAGACGTAGGAAGTTGAGATTTCCGACGTTGCTTAGGTAACGCAAATCGACATATTTTGTTGTAAGATTTTAATTATAATATGTAATAAGTAAACATATATTAGTGTCCAAAGAATAACGCAATAGAAACACACTTTTTATGTAGAAGGTCTTTTATTAACCTTAAGAATAAAAGAAAAACAATATTTAATGTATTAAATTTAATTTGCGGAATAGATTTGCTTGCAAAAAAACAATAACTAAATGTATTGTATTTGTAATCAGTAGTAAATTCTCATACAGTGACCAATGAATTAAAACCAATGAGTTTTTCTTGTATAAAACTAGATTAATTTACTTACATACTACATATCTAATTTTTATTTAAAAAAAAACGTTTGTTTTTCATCATTGCTCCACATCTTTCACTTCTGTACTCAATTAAAATGCGATATTTAAGAAGAAAAACGCTGTCATATGCTACCTCTTTGACATGTCAATCAGAAACTTTTAACAGCAATGTATTCAAATATAATTCAAAGAATTTAAATTTAGTACTACAAAATATAAGAATGTAGAAATATTTAAAAATCATTTAAAGGATGTAGAAGTAAAAATTTATAAAATTTATTTTACTGGACCTTATTGAAGGTATAATCTTCGATTTCTTTCATTTTATTACTTTAAAAATCTCATTGCACTGATGAAGGCTGAATATAAGCCGATACGTATGCATTTAAGAGATTGAATTGGTTTTTCTATACCGATTTATCCATCTTCCGTATACTCATAGTCGAAATATATGTACATATATACTACTGGATACAATTCACAACTGTTATAAATTATTATATTTTTGGTCTGTATCACAAATATTATTCCATAGATGTTAAGGTATGCGTCAATGTTTTTCATAATTATAACTTTTTGGTACAATTTTAATAATTCACATATGACAAATTATTTTCAATTTAACATAAATAATTATGTAATATACAATGTAATATAATGAAAAAATAATAAGGACGGGATGTAATGTGTTGTACAAATTAGATTTTTTAATAGAAAAAATTTTGAATGAGCTGATATTGCGTTTTAAGAGGAAGATTAAAATTTGAATACAAATCGAATCATTATATCGAATTTGAAAATTTCAATATAACATTAAAAATTAATATCAAAATCTTATAATCGGATTTAAAATATCCGTACAAGAGTTGAAGATCTGAGGATTAAATTTTGGGTTTTTTTTTGTATCTATCACAGGTGTAGTATGAATTTTTAATAAACGATTAAGATAAATATTTCTTCTACTATTCTCTTTAAAAAATCTTAAAGGTGTAACGTGCAAATACACGGAATGATTTGCAATAAGGTAGACATTCTTAAAATTATTTTGACAGGGTCTCCGAAAGTTTCTCCCCAATATAAAAAGTCAAGGAAACCGTATTGGATTACCTGAGTGGTTTCATTTTACAAGAAAACTAAGTTTTACTGCTTTCACGTATTGAATGTTAAAGAACCAAAATCACATCTCGTAAACCGTGGGTGTTGTTGGGTGTATTCTTACTGCCTGAGAATGAGATTTTATTGATAAAAAGAGAAATATCTTCTGATTAAAATATAGAGTGTAATAGTATATTACATATTAAGAGTTGTAAGATGCATATTATATATGAAAAGGAAAAGTTACACACGATTTGTAATTTCACAAGTGCTTTGCATTACAACTCGAATTATGTACTATACTTTTTCTACGATCAATATTTGACTGTTTTTCGACCACATGTGCCCACAGAACATAAAAACATCTATGTCAAAATTTAAACTATTTACAACCCAATAAAACAGTACTATGTAGAACATTTCTTGTTTATTTTTTCATTAGCCGTAATGTTTTAAATTAATTACTATTAATTTTGTGTTATATATACTGCTACCATAATTTCGAAAAATAAAATATCCTTAACTGGGCGATGGTGTACGTTACATATGGCCTTTCGTAATATGAAACATAGATAACCTATAAGTTATCTAATAATGGCTAGGTACTTAAATTAGTCGCCGTAGAAAAATTTTTTTTTTACAAAATTCTTAGGCATTACATGGAACAGAAACGATAAATTCAATCTTTTTAAATTTGTAGAAAATAATAACAAATTGATAGGTACTTTATGTCAACATATAATTATCGTCAAGACCAGGACAATAGTAGTTTTCTATGTTTAAAATTTAAATTATATTGTTATTATTGTAACGATTATTTATTTAGGTAATGTGTAAAAAATAATTTAAAATATTTATATAACTAACTTTAATTAATGAAATATTAAATTAATATCAGACTGTCCTCGCGATCTTTGTGTTCGGCTAGAGCAATTAAGTTCTGAAATATGCTTGTTTCTTCGACGCATCGATGCAATAGAAGGGCAGCGAACGAGTCTCGGACCTGTCTGCTAACCTTGGGATCGCTACATTATTTTTTCAATATAATTTATATTATACGTCAAAAAACTGTTTTAAAATGAAAATTCCGACAAGAATTTCGAAATGAATATCTTAAAAATCATTTAACGGTCTTATGACAACAAAGTTTTATTTCAAATTGTTTAGTTTTGTTGCTTTGAGAATTATTACGAAAATAAAATAAATGTCTTAGTTGGCATTCAGAAATTTAAGAAGAGAAATGCAATCATCTGTCACTTATGACAATATAAATACAATTAAAGTCAGATTTAAAGAATTTGAGTTTAGTACTATAAAATTGAGAATGTACAAATATTTTAAAATCGTTGAAAGTATGTATAAGTAAAAAGTAATTGCAGATACACATGATATATGTGCAATTATTTTACTGGACTAGTCCGATAAATCTCATTTACTATGGAATTGAAATCAGTCCCGTACACATAGAAATGTGATACAGTATGAATTAAAAAAAGTCGTCGACATCTGCTCTTGAAAATCGTACATTTATGGATTATCGCGATAGAAAATGAAAGAGTAATTTGGGAACTTCCTGCAGTAGATCTTTATTCTCGTCGCGACCACAACCCTTCAGATATTACCTTTGAAAAGATAAAAGCCCAACATTAGCACCCATCTATCCAAATTTTTCTTGCGTCCTTAATATCGTCAACTAAAATTGCTCTCCACCGGAATAGCAAATTCGTCAGGCCGGCCTTCCCACGTCACTTCCGGAATGACTGCTCCTGTGCCACAATTCTTTATAGCGGCACATTACTTCATCAACTGCGCATTCCTTCCTCCGCTACAAAAAACAAATCGCGCAGTACACGAATATTTATACGGCAAAGACCAACCTCCGAAATGAAACTCGCATTCCAAATGTTTCTTTTCATAATATTTTCTTGCTGTTTAATACAATGAGCTGTCACCCTGCATGACAGCTTGTTAAAAATGTCAAATTTGCAGTGGTGAATTATTTCGATTTTAATATTTAACAGATGTTTTAATTAAGTTATATTCGTCTTACAATTCATTTTATCAATAAAAGTCGTTAAATGAATCACGTTTCACGTACGTACATTTACAAGACGAGATCGCTTTATATTTTGTAACAGAAAGAGATAAAATGATGCGATGTTTCCGATTTATTTTGATGACACATTAACGCCGAAAGAATGAAACACAAAAAACTTCTTATTTAAGTTATTTTATGTCTGGGGTCATCCCAAATTTAAAATTTTTTTTATCCGAAAGTCTATCGGCTACACTATATTTAAATAATATTTTTTTAGGCGACCCCTACTAAAAATGAATAATTTCCATTTAATATACCATCTGTCAAAAGGAACAATTGACCACGACTTATGATTAGGCGACGTAAATAAAAATTTCCGTCTTGACTAAAAACCAATCCTATTTAAGCAAAATTATTTCCATTTTAAAGCCAATCAACAAGCCATTAGCCGATTGTCTCTCTTCTCTTTATTGTTGCTATGGTTACCACTATTGACGTTCGATTACAAACCTATTGTTTGTGTGAAAATTATTGAAATAAGTGTAAAATACATTAGTTTTTATGTGGTCGTCTAAAAAATATACTGTGCAACTCGTTAAAAAAGCTTATATCCATACTCATAAAATATTATGTATACTACTTCGATTGGAAGAAAACTGACACCTTTTCGGTGTGTTTTCGGACCAACAAAGTGCATCATTCCGATATTTTAGTGTAGTTGCTAGGCTACGAAAAATAACAGTCTCGGAATATTTTTTCCGACCTGTGACAAAGCATTTCCTTATAAGTCCGTTGTATTCCGTAAATAAAAATACAATAATATTTACATCATAATTATTAAATATAAATCGATAAATAAAACTGTATGTGTACCACGTAGAAAATGTGACTTCCCGGACTCTTAGTGTTTTTGATCTCGCCTACAAATCGTCCCGAAATTTCCACACCCGTCCGGGACTATATCACTGTTTTTATTAGACGTACAATATACTTTTTCGATTTCAAATCTCATTTGGTGTTGCCGCGAGACGAGACAAATATCTCGTCTCGTCTCATCTCATCTAGTCTCATCCCTGGTTTATCTTGTTTCGATAGGATTTTGTCTCGATTTTCGAGATGAGGCGAGACGAGATAAATATTGTCGAGATTGAGGTCAGATGAGAAGAGACGAGATGGCCTAACGAGACGTTTCGAATGTCTCGATCATGATTACAAATTAGTTTGATTTATTACACCCACTTTGCGGCTGTTCATTTTTGTAATTCTTTGACAGTAGAACATTCCTGATGTAATGGACAAATTTATGACGAAGGACGCTGAACAATTTTAAATTGAAAAAATCATTGCAAAATTTTAAGAACTTAATTGTAATTTTAAATTTAAATAAAGTACGCTGTCACTGTGTTTTTTCATAAACATGTCCATAATAGTTTTTTGTTTTGGGTTTACACTCGCATTACTGAATGAATTTTTTTTTTGTTCTGTTTAGAAAGATGACCTTTTGTATTTCCATATTTCACTTTAATATTCATCACTGTTTTTCTAGTTTTACAAATTAGACAAATTCCATATTTGTTGCTGGTTATTGGTGAATTGATGGTGCTATTCTTTCTAATTGTGCTGCTATTGTCGATATTTTGTGTTCTATTGAGTTTTTTCTTTTAATAGTCCGTTTGCATGTGGATAACTTATTGATAACAAGATTGTCGTTCTCGGAATCGCTGCTGCTTTCAAAAACAATTTTTTTATTATTTGTCACAGATTTCACTACCCGCCTGTGTCAAAATTTATTGACCATAGGTCACCACAATTTCTGTATACTCGCTAGTCGTGAAGGAAGTTATTTTTACTGATTATACTATGTATAATAATTCATAATCGATTTATTTGTTAATTACTAAATTTATTGGAGAAATTTAACAACACACTTTTGTCAAAAACATTTATTTCACTGGTTCTGCTACTAGATCAAATTATTATGAAAATACCTAAACAACTCGTTAATTTATAGAGTGATAAAAATGCTAAAAAAAAGTTGAGATTTCGGAAAAAAAGTAAAGTATAAATATTGTTGCTCCTGACTAGCACAGGTTAAATTTAATGAATGTATCTATTTCTGTTACACCTGTATACTAGAATTAAACACATTCGCATCTACCTAGACATCTAGCGACACTTTTCATCATCATAATAATACTTATTATACACATTTTGTATTAAAACGAGAAAACGAGATAAATTCGAGACGAGACGAGACATTGTATCTTGTCATATCTGGTCCTGTCTCGACAACGTATTGTCTCGGTATATCGAGACAAGACGAGACAAGTGTTTATCTTGTTTCGTCTCTTCTCGCAGCAACATGAATCTCAATAGAACACCATTTAGCTAAACGTCACGAATTACAATGATACAGATCACAAAAAAGCTTAAATTTATTTATTATCAAAATTTTTGTCAAACAACAATAAAGTACCCTTTGACTTTTCCTGTCAATAAAGGTTATTATTATTTAATTTTGTTAAGTACATATATCATTACTAGAATCAAACAATCAATTTACACTAATTGTTAAATGTTTTTTAAAAGAAACTTTAAACGTGTTAGCAATTTTGAGATATTGGGCTGGGTGGTGACATGAATTCACTGTTATCGTGAACGCTTATAGATGAAAATTTGTAATAGCTATAAAATATTCCAAGCGTGTCCTAAATATCTATTTATTACGATTAGATGGGAAACCGATGTCAAACTGAAGTTAGCTCGATATAGGTTGGTGAAATATATTGTTTTCAACATTCAAACTGGATTTATCTGTATTTATAGCCTGTCATCAACTTATTATGTGAAGGTGTAAATACATTAATAATATCAGTATCACAAGCCCGTAGTTTCCAATATTTCTTCTTTGACAATTTAGTTCAATGTAATTAATTACTAAACCAGTTTTCTTTTGTGTTTAGTTTGGATTTCTAAATGTGTTTTTTAATGTTCCGCATTTAACAAGGTTTTTAAAACTTTTTTCGACGTCATCGTTTTATGCTTCGCCGAAATATTTATTTTAAAAATAATTTCTAGTATTGTGCATTCGACATATGTGTGCTTCCAGAGAAAATAGAATTCAATATAAATTTAACATTGTAATTAATATTAACCAGCCAAAATTATGTCGTTCTGAACTTTTAGAATAAGATTACTAATTTCAGTTTGTATTATTGTATATGACAGATTGACAGATGTTGGAAATCCGCGGCTCTTTACATTTTTCTGCGGTTCTCTTCAATATGACTAACATACAGGGTGGCCCAGTGAAAATTATCAGCGCACTTTTTGGCCACTTAACATTCATTTTGCAAAAAACGCTCGAACACGTCAGTTTTAGTATAAAGGGGGACACCTGAATGGATTAATACTAATGGCATAACTTCAACCCTTAAATGGGGGTGGACTGCACCTCAAAAATTTTAAATGGGGAAGGGTGTCAAACATGACACAGTTCGAAAGACCTTTCAATTCTCTTTTCAACAGTTTTTTTATTTTTCAAATCTGATAAGCTAAATCTGCTCTGGTTGCAACAGATCAAGAATTACAGCACAGTCTTCAATTCCCAGCCGGTTGAACTAGATCACCTTCAGGGCATCAGATGCTCTGGAAGGTAGTCTAGCCAGACCACCAGGCGGGGAAGAGGTCCAAAGGCCTGTTGCCTCCCCGGCGCCCCGAAGAGCGAGAATGAATGCTAACCTCAAAGAATCTCTGGTTTATCCTGAGACGCGCATCTATACCGTTCATATGGATTCCTAGTGGCTGATATTCAATCTATAATTGTGGTTATTTACTGGGAAAAGAAAATTTGTATACATAGATACTTTGATGCAAGGAATTTCCTGGTAATATTTTTAAGAGTGTAACTCATACCTATTTTACGAGGGCGGTCCGATAAGTACTTAGCCTCACCGCCCTATAGCACAACAATCGCAAGAGCAATTTTTTATTGCTTAGAACATCATCGTAGACAGCTACTGTCAAATTTTCAGCCGAATCGGACGCGAAGTTTTGTTTTGACCGCGTGTGGAAGCGAGCGTGTCCGCAGATTTGAGAAAAATGGAAAAAAAACAATATCGGTCGGTGATTTGATTCTTGTTTTTGGAAGGGAAATCGCGCAGCAAAATTAAAGAACGCTTGGATGCTGTATACGGTGACTCTTCTCCTTCGATGGCGACCGTCAAAAATTGGTTTAACGAGTTTCAACGTGGTCGCACGTCGATTTTTGATGAGCCACGCCCAGGTGCTCCGAAAACGGCTACCACGGCGGATAACGTAACAAAAATCCACGATTTCATATTGGCAGACCGCCGATTGAAGGTGCGCGAGATAACTGACACAGTAGGCATCTCAAAAGACCGCGTGGGTCATACCCTGCATGAATTATTGGGTATGAGAAAGCTGTCGGCGCGATGGGTGCCGCGTTTGCTCGCTCCTGACAACATGCGCATCCGTGAGACCACTTTAGAGCAGAATTTGACGATGTTTAGGCGCAATCTGATGGAGTTTCTGCGTCGTTTCGTGACCGTCGACGAAACATGGATACACTGGTACACACCAGAGACCAAGGAACAGTCGAAACAGTGGACTTCACCCAGCGAACGTGCTCCAAAGAAGGGGAACACTGTCCTATCGGCCGGAAAGGTTATGGCCACGGTTTTCTGGAATTCAAAAGGTGTGATCTACATCGACTACCTGGAGAAGGGTAAAACGATTACAGGGCTCTACTATGCCGAATTATTGGGCCAATTTGACGCCCAATTGCAGAAAAAACGGCCCCATTTGTTGAAGAAACGAATGCTCTTCCACCATGACAATGCACCGGTTCACACCTCCGCCGTCGCCACAGTCAAATTGGTAGAATTAGGCTACGAACTGCTACCCCACCCACCGTATTCTCCGGATTTGGCCCTGTGCGACTTTTTTTTGTTTCCAAATTTGAAAAAGTCACTCGTTGGGCAGAAATTTCAGTCGAATGGGGCAGTTATCACCGCCACGGAGGCCTACTTTGCAGACCTTCAGAAAATGTTTTTTTCAGACGGGTTACAGAAGTTGGAGCATCGCTGGATCAAGTGTATAGAACTCAAAGGAGATTATGATGAAAAATAAATCGCCATTTTTCAAAAAAAATTGTTATTCTTTTGTAGGCTAAGTACTTATCGGACGACCCTCGTACAGTAGTAGTCAATTACTAAAAAATGTGAAGAGGTGTACAATAATTATTTAAGATAATAATTCAAGCTTTATTACAGATTTTCAAAAATGGTGCACTACGGGAAATGTCTCTCTAGGTACATTGCCCCTACGAAACTTTTTCTTAGGGGCACGAGCTCCGATGCCCTCATGTAGTCGACGCCCATGGTATCTGCTATCAAACAATAATTGAAATAAATGTCAATAAGGTCGAAAACTTTCTGTGAAAATTGTAACCATGTGTTACAACATTAATAATATTCTATATAATACTTTCCATGCTTTGTTGATTAGCCGTTTTATAATAAAACTCTATAAAAAATTTCGCAGACTGTACCCGTTTATTGAAAACATATAATAAAAATGTAAAAGTGTTCAACAAATTCCCCTTCACAGCGAGTATACAAACGCGGTCAATTAAAAATGTCCACGCGTTGTAGAGTCACCATTAGCCGGCTGGTAACTAATTACTACATAATGTTCCGATGAAGCGATGACGAACGCGGTCCGAACAGATGATACGCCTAATTGCTCTCGTGTAACACGGCGTGTATGTACTGTACACGGGCCAACAATGTGTTGCCTGACGCTTTTTCGCTTATGTTGCTATTTGTTTCAAAGCCCGCTTAGAATAAGTGAATTTCGTGTGAAAAATGCCGGCGCATTCAAATCATTTTTCAGGAGTGCAACATGAATTTGTGAGCGAATTTTTGAACAAATGCATAAGTGTGTTTTTACGGATTATGCACAGTGGTATAATCTGTTTGTGTAATGAAAAATGTTTTCGGCGATAGGTATTATACTTTTCATGTTCTTATTTGAAAAATTACAAACATAAAAAAATAGCATACAGTGACTACGTTTACACCGTGCGTACTATACTGGTACGCGTACCAAATAAGTACTAAATTTTATTTTAGTACGGTATGTTTACACCGGTGTATAAAAAATAAGACCAAATATTTCTGATACACTGTTTGGTCTCTTTGGCATCCTAACATAAAAATTTTAATTATAAAATTTATTGAACTTGATTGATATAACCTAAGTAATGTTATAAATATTATTAAAAATAACTCCCAGTAGCCTAACACCGTCAAATGAAGTTTTATAATAAATGTCACTTAAATTAACCTATATATTACTATATAATTTTACTTCCATTGCCTATCACAGATGGCAGCATAATCGGTTTAGTACGTTTGCTGTTTACACCGTGTGTAAGAAGGGTCTGGTACATCCACTTTGGAACGTATAAAGTTGTGTACCAATTGCGTACCAAAGGTTTGGTACGGAGTGTTTACACCGTCCGTCGCCATCTTGTGACGTCATTTGGTATTGGGACCAAATGCTTGGTACGCACGGTGTAAACGTGCTCAATGTGTTTATTTTATTTTGTCTACTATTGATATCTCGAGAACTATAAGAGCTACGAGGTCGTTTAAATTAGCAAACAATTTGTATTTTATAAGACTATTAAAATGAGCCAAATAAATCAGTGGTTCTCAAGATATGGGGTCCAAATTTCTTATTTTAAATATAACAGCCTGTCTATTTTAAGGTATTCATAATCTAAATAAAAGGACAAATCCAATGATATATTTGAATTTTTTTTTTTGTTAAAATCCCTATGTTGGCATTAAGTTTCTAAGTGTATAATAAAGTATTAATTTATTTAATTAAAAATTGTTTTTTTTTTCATTCAAAATACGTACACTCGGTTTTTCTGAGTTGATACTAACGTTATCAATTTCTGCTGCAAGAATTATTAAACTTTCATCTAGGATCTTTGTCGTATATACATAGACGAAACTTTTATTTGCTATCTCATTATTCTACGTGTTACAAAGCCGGTATATACCCAAACCAACTAGTCTCCGTACACACATCTTTACTCTTTGTTTTTGAAATATATAAACAACCCTGAAACCTTTTGGAACTGTTTAAAATTACCCAAAATAAATCTTTTTGGATCAGATGGACGCGTTATTGTTTGGAAAAGGAAGAATGAACTTAATGAAAAACAAAAAAAATTATGTTCAACAGTAAAATTTGGAGGAGGATATGTGCAGAAGGCGAGGGAAACTTAATTTTTATTAATGGGAATGTGGGTTAATTGAATATTTTAATAATTTTAATATTATTTGAAGTTGTTCCAAATAAATAAATTAAAGTGTAAACTGATATATGAAAATTATGTTTTCTACTTCTGTTTAGTAAAAAACTGTTTATTTCCCTAATTTTTGTTTGGTTATTGATTTCATTATTTCATTAGCGAAATAATGAGATCATTATTTCACGCGAAATCTAATTGGAAAGTAGGTATATATAAACATTAACAAATACAAAAATAATAGAATATTTATAATTATTGCATTTATTAAATTCACAGAGACTTGCATTTTAAAATTCAAAAAACTTAAATGATAACATTATTTTATATCGTTTATTTGTTTATAAACAATTTTGTTGTAGTTACTTGTAACGCACAACATTAAACAGTCCATAGTATTGTCTTTTTATTCATAATTTCAAATACATTTTTGTACTTATTCAAAAAGAAGTAGAAAAAAATGTAATATGAAACACATAAGGAAACTAGGAGATTATTTAACTTCTGCACTTATACAAAACTCGAATTCGTCTCGTTTTGAAATTTTTGCATGCGTTAAATCACCTTTATTTCTTTACATTTACATAAACAACTATTATCTACTTCCGTTTAATAGACTCTTTATTTCACTAATTTCACTTAGATTATGGACTCCATTCTTTTACTAGTGAAATTATGAAATCATTATTTCACGCGAAATTAAGTTGGAAAGTAGGCATATATAGAAACATTAACAGATACAAAAATAGAATTAACTGACACACTGTGGGGAAGGCCTTGGGTTTAAATCCCAGTGAAGTCCATGAATTTTTCAAAAAATTATTCTTCATTATAAAAATAGAATATTTTGTTCTTATTAACTTCACAAATATTAATAATATCTCGAATAATATAGTTATTACATTTATTAGATTCACAGAGACTTGTACATTGTAATTCAATGACAACTTCATTTTATGTCGTTTATCTGTTTATAACCAATAACTTTGTTAGTAACTCTTAAAATTAAGGAGTTCTAACTATGGTCTTTTTTGTTTATTTTGCAAATGTCTTCAAAATATTAAAAATTCATAATTTCAAATAGATTTCTGTATTTATTCAGACGGAAGTAGAAAAAAAAAATGTATGAATCGCATAAAGAAACTATGTGGTTATTAAACTTCTGCTTTTACAAAATTCGCCTGTATCCACGTGCGCCCATAAAATAAATAAAAAAACAGTAAAAAAGATATACAGTGTGTGCAAGGAAATGCGGAACATAGGACTTTAATATGGGATTTCAAAAAATTGCGGATACTCTCTCTCCTGATAGATTTAGAACAAAACTGCAAGAGTACAAAGTTGTTCAGAATCAAATTCTACGTCAGATAAAATCATAATTGTTGCAACAGCACGTCTGCAGTACGAGATATATTAAATATAAAATGTAACATTTTCGTTCAAAATCAGACACCCATGGAAATAAAAGAAAAAATCTATCTGTCAGTTGTGACAGTTAGTAACCTTTGTGTTCAATATTTTTTTTAAATTATATTTGTACTGTTTTTTTAATATTAGCACATTGTTAAAGAAATGAATATAATTTCAACTTAAATAATATTAATTATAGACAATATGTATTACAATTAGCGAAAATTTTCTAAACTGACAGATAGATATTTTCTTCTATTTCCATGGCTATCTGATTTTTAACGAAAGTATAACATTTTATATTTAATATATCTTGTATTACAGGCCTGCTGTTGCAACAATTATGATCTTATCTGAGGTAGAATTTAATTCTGAACAACTTTGTACTCTTGTAGTTTTGTTCTAAATCTAACAGGAGAGAGAGTATCCGTATTTTTTTGAAATCCCATGTTAAAGTCCTATGTTCCGCATTTCCTTGCACACACTGTATATTTTTATGTCCAATTGTACCAACAAGGCTTAAATTTTAAGTAACACTTAACAGAAAATGCTAATTGAAATTCTGATAGCATTGTTGAATAGTTCATTTGATATTCTATTCCGATGTGATATTGTCTATTTAAGGAAAAACCTAAATATTATAGAGATAAACTGCAAACGTATATTTACCAATAAAGAAAGAGAAAAAAATAAACAGACAAAGTTAGGTTTGTATGGCAATTTTCAAATTCATTCCATCTTTCAAAAATTCCTCAGAAAATTCATATGTTACCTCTTGTCTACTGTCTAATACCTGTTAAAATAACTAACCACAAATACAAATACTAACGAAATAATTTCTCCCATACATAAAAAGCATAAGCCCTAAAATGTAGTAAACATTAATAAATTTCTTATAGAACATAATGATGGTGAAATAATTAAATAATGTGCCGTCTTTTTAAAATTTGCGAAAAGCCAGGGGAGGGCAAATGCCCCCTCTTACCCCCCTTTATGGGCGCCCATGCCTGCATCTCAATTGTTTCCTTATTTATTTCATAAATAGCTATTAGAACCTGTATTTCGTTTTTCTGTAAAGTAATTTTAAACTTGTTGCTAGTGACGCGACGATATAAAAAGTATAAATAAAACGCATATAAACTACAAATTGGATGATGCATGACGTTACAAAGCAGCTTAGCAGTAGTTTGCCCTGTATAGTTAACGTCAGTATCTATTCTCCGGTCGCATTTAAGTTTAGTAGCGGTAGCCTGCAGTACATCATTTCGCCATCTGGGTTGACAAATCACAATTTAACCCTTTAAAAAGCGCGCGGACATTAAGCGAGGCGCTGCAGCTCAGGCTGCTCTACATCACTTGCATACGTGACGTCACGTCAGCTCCATCTGCCGGCTGCGACACGGGAGTTAAGTCACAGGCATACGTCATCACGCTTCCACATCATTCAGGATCAACTGCTCTTCAAGGAAGGAGTTAGGGGATGAATATTTCAATGGGATGTGTGACTGGCATGATCAAGTGATATTTATTAATAATTATATAGAATTTGTTTCCTCTAGTTGATACTCGTGTCATCAATCGTGTGGGAGATTGATGGAATTATCTTCTTGGGTCAAATTATGTGATTTCCGAAGTAAATAAATATAAAATCTGACAGTATTTATATACAAATCTAATAACGAATGAAATATTCAAAATGAGTTGTAAATTAAACTAACGAAACTACTAACACCCAATGAGGCACAAATTGTCGACGGCAAAATCACCTTTATAAATGACATTAATAACACAGTCCATTTTTTTTAAATATTTGAAAATATCCGTTAGTGGTTGCACGCAAATAGCATATACACTCAAACCAACTAGTATCCCTACACCAGTAAAAGAAAAAGTTTTCTATTCTTTTAAAGTTTTTTATTGAATATATATGTTCTCATCCAAACAATTACAACAGTGACGATTAATCAAACATATATTCGTAAACAAAATAATGTACTGACGTCCTAAATTTATCATAAAGAAATCGAGAAAAGTAGTTATTTATGATACAAGTGTGTTACATTACAGATAAGTCATGTGGGAAAAGTTTAGCTCACGAGGTCGTTAGGCCGAGTGTGGTATTTTTTCAAGTGACTTAGGTAATTAACACACGTGTGCCATACAACATTTTATCCAACACATTTTAATCATTGATTTAAAATACATATAAGATTTTTGACAGATGGAATTTCGAAATGACATTTAGGAACAAAATAGTGTAGAGAAGGTTTTATAACATAGTTACTATGATACGAACCAAAAAACAGTGAGCTAATATATTTAGCTCACTAGTGACTTATGACCTACTTTATTTATCTAAAAACAGCATACTTATATCGTTATAATTACACGGTGTTGGATAAAAGATATTATATTTATTATAACAACTAAGTACGCCAATTTAGTATCCGTACACCTGTAAATTATTTAAAACAATGATCTTTTGAACCGATAGTAATAACACTTATTTTATCATATTTTTATCTTATTTAAATTAGCATTATCAATAATCATAACGTTTTTCGTATGACACGTACTATTTATTGTTATTATTGTAATTTTATATTTCTCAGGGGGAGCAGGGGAGGGAAGCAGTGCCTCACCCTACAAAATGAAGCGAGGCTAATTTGAATTATTGTATTTTTAAATTTCAGTCTTCGAGATATTTTAAATTCAGTACGCAATATGTCCATAAGATCTAGTTTTCAAATTCCCACTGTTTCCCTATTCTGAAAAAAATCTTCTTCTTGAAAATTCATCAATGTGTGTGTATGACTGTGCTGTTTTTAAAATGCTTACTATGTGTATCGATCTCTGTGCACTACCTGCTTCAGATAAGGGTATCTCGAGGCATGCCGCAAGTGCTTCCTGATTGGTCTGATTGCACTTGGACGAAGTAAACATGCGACCGAACTGAATACTTTTGAAATTTTGGCTGTTGCATTTGCAGTTATTTAAATGTTGTATAAGTGGGTGGACATGAACACTGAATATCTTTGGATTTTAAATTTAAGTTTACTTTTAAAAATGGCAGCAGGTTCTTCCGATACGCAGATAATAAATAACGTTCGGAGCTCTGATGATATTGTTAATTTTCTGATAAATGAATATCATTTTAATAAGTGTTTATTCAGTGCTACCTACCGCCGGTCCCATCAAAATTTTAGTTCACGAAGCGCCACTGGCGTCAATTTTTATCAAAATAAAAATACTGCTGTATCTTACAATATGTGGTTCGAAACCCACTATAAGAGGTAGGTCCTTTGAAGAGGTTATGGGCTGACATCTTACACCACTAAAATACACGAAACCAGTTCCTTAAGTACTCGAGTCCCTGTTCTGCCAGAAATGATGATCAACTTGTCTTTAAATTTCTAACATAATGATTCGTTCTTAAATGAAACTAATTTCAGGATTTCCATTATATTTTTATTATAAGATATACACTAAAGCACATCGTTTCGTAAGCTCAAATCTGCTACCGTCCTAGGCTGACGTAGTATTCAAGTATTACTTTCATTTAAGAACAGATGATGATATAGAGATCACCATCGATAAATTGGAATCAATGTTGTTCTAATTATTGTACAATTTGTGTACTCGTATAACCGTGAAAACCTTCAAATGTTGACCTTAAAGAAAAAGAGAAGGGAAGTTTGTTTGAAAATACGAGGTGTAAGATGTGGTGTAAGTAAAACTGGATACACATGAGACCAAGAAGTTTCGCGAAGAGGGTACTCAGATACTCAGGAAGTTGTGATGAGCCAAGTGCGTACAACTTAGGGACGATTATTATACATTAATTTCGTGAGCAGTATAACAATGTTTGATTTCCTTTATACGTGCATTAATAATGAGCTTTGCCAGACCTAATAAATTAGTTTTGTTCCTGGCATTGACTTGCTATATAAATAAGTTTAAGTTAATAAATGGAGATTAGCATTACGTTGTTTGAACTTTAATATCATCTGTGGTACAATATTCCTAGATGAAATCAGACCAGAAGTATCTCCTAAGTTAGGACAAGTGTTACATTAGTTTTAGTGGTGTACTTATATTGACAGCTTACAAGGAACCTATTATCTTATAGTCTGTTCTGATCTAGTTGAACACAGCGGTATTTTTATTTGCTTACAGATTGACCACGCTTGAATTTGAAGAATATTCTGCTTTGCTCGAATATAAGCAAGCAAAAACGTGTTTCATTATGATTTTAACTTTTTTACTGTCTGCTTGTGTGTAAAAATTGGGGTTAGAAAAAAATCAAAAATATTTAATAAAAATAAAAGTCGATTTGTGATTTTATCTGATCCGGTTTTTATATCATTATTTTTTTAATATTACAAACTATTTTCAATAACTGGCATACAGTATTTATGTATTTAATCACTTTTGTATGCAACAAAAATCATTCCACCTTTTTTTTTCTACGTAGGATACATTTTCTTCAGTGCTGCCAATCTCCATTTTAAGAACGCAGTTCTAAAATTCATTACAGAAGGATAGATGACATACGGTTTGGTTAGTTTGTTTCGCCAAAGTACCTGCGACCGATCCATGCAGAGATGAATTCTGGTAGAAAAAGGAATTATATTTGGTATCATTTTATGTTATAAAAAATATTTTATTTGTTGTTTGTTTGATATGTGATTTGATGTGAATTATGTATATGTGAATGTCATTGGAAAAGTTTATATTTAATTTCAATAAAAAATTAATGTATTTATACGTTAAATCAATTTCTATCAATCATGAATTTACTTCAATGAAATTCAAACGATTTGTTATATTGGGCATAGTTGATGAGATGAGGTATTAATTAAAAATGGTTTACTGAATGTAATACTTTATAAGAAACTCGGAACTATATTTTCTGGGAAAAATCTCTAAATACTGTTCGAAACTTCAGTTATTGTCAGAAATGTATCAAAAAATTTACGAACTATGTTGGTTTTATCAGACGTTCAGCTAAGTAATTTCAACAGAACAAATGAGATATTTATTCATGTTTCAAAATTTGGGAAAAGTTGTCATTTAAAAATAAATATGAAGAAGAAGAAACGTATTCTGTTTGCTATAATATTAAATACAAAAGAGTAAAAATTAAATTGTGACCATCACAGAACTCTTACAAATTATGGTATATATTTCTTCTTTTTGAACATTTTCTCACAAATTCGAAATGAGAGTTAGGTCATTAATTTTAATCTTTATTACTAAAAAATTGAACATGTGTCGATTCTGGGTGCATGATTAAATGTAAGAAAATTGTAAAACTCACAGATTCACAAAACAGGACTAGTTCTTAAACCCGTTTAAATATGTCGAATTTACATTGAATTTAAATTATTTTAAGAGCTAATCTTGTTTTGTGAATCTAGCTGTTTTTTTGTAACAATGCTATTAAATATATGATAATAAGTAATAATACCTTTCTGCCTATATGTAAATCGAGGTCGATAAAAATATATCCTTTCTATCATTTTAATTAGTAACATGTTGGTTTGATGTACTTTGTGATAAAAATCCAGTCGCAGTGCGTAGTGACTATATGTGTATAAATTGTTCGAATATCAATCATTTAATGCTTTTTTATTTGATCACCAAATCATATATCAATTGTTGTTCTTTTGATATTTATGTTACAAAAAGACTAGTATTGGTCACAGCGATTGAGTTCATAATGCGTAGGCCAGTTAAAAACCAGTGGAATTTTTTTGTGAAGACATCAAAGGATTCTATTACCTAATTGAAATAATGAATGCTAGTTAAGTGATGATTGGTAACACTACTACGCATTACGCACTACCTGTGATCATGGCCTTTGAAGCATCCAAAATAAAAATGAAAACCGAAAACTGCGAATATAGAGCTAGTTTGAAATTTAATTTTGGAATATCTTTCTGCAAAATGATAAAAATGCCTATACACGTTTACAATCAATTGTCATTTTAAATTACAAATTATACAAATCTTTTATTTTTAATATAATTTTGTGTTACTTTATTTAGCAAGCTCGCTATGAGTTTGTATGTATGATATATATTTTGGCAATAATATATCAGCAGAATCAGTCTAAAAATAGTCACTATAAAATGCAAGTGAAAATAAATAATTATTTGTATCACTAGAACAGAAACTGAACTTTTGTGAGAGCGAGCTTATATTTGCGCCGATGACACTTTTAATGTATTAAAGAAATATTATTACTATTTAAAAATTTATTTACTATAGGTAAATATATTATTATTTATGTTGGTAACATTCTCGATTCACATGAATATATAAACAATTCAAATGCTTTATTAAAAAAAAATTAATGATACATATTTTATTTTACATAGCTCTATGAAGCATATCTTTTCATTTGAGGGCTATTTCCAAGCAGATAGCATCTTCCAGGGTTTGTAGGGTTCTGGAACGATGCTTAAAAACATCAGTCTTTAGATACTCCACAAGAAATAGTCACAGGACGTTAAACCCGAAGAGCGCAGGGCCACGAGATGTCGCCTTTTACAGAGGTCAGTTGGCCGGGGAACATCTTCCTCAAAATAGCTATTAATTATCCAACTGTGTGGGCTGTGGTTCAATCCTGTAGATACTGTATTAAATTCTTCAAGAGTTGGCGCAAAAGCTCTTGGATCACGGTGACATACCGAAGAAAATTCTCGATAACTCGCGATTTCGTTCATTAAAAAGTAAGAAACAATTTTTCGGTATTCGAGAGGTCTGTTGTCGCCCATTTCTTTCATAGACACACTTTCTGTTTATTTGAAGAATAAGTTTCGACGGCAAAAGTGCGCTGCTTTTTGGATCACGCTATATTTACGATTGAGAGGAATTATAAACGTAATTTTTCGACTATCGGCTCAATTTGCGATTAACATCACCCTTCTACGATAAACCTTCAGTTCACAAGTACCCATTGGCCTATATAATTGGTATCCGTAGTAAGGACTAATGAAAGATTAGAAAATATTAATTGAAACTCACTGTACAATTGCAAAGGTATGGATATTGTAAGTATCTCTACACGTCAACTGCCACCAAAGTACTCGTATTATAGCAAGTACAAATTTTATAAAATATTTGTAATGTTTCGCACCCCCATTTAAATCGTTGCTACACACGCATTTGTGTATTAAAACGCGTAATAAATAACAATATTAACATTAAAATTATAAATATTTTTTTGTAAACCTTTCTTTAAAAGTTTAAGTTTAAACAATCTCACTCCCTCTTTGTTTCCTCTCAGACACAGCCAAATCTTTGCCTCCTCATCGTAGAAGTCAAACAGTTGTGAATTAGGCTGTTTGCGACCGCGTGCCGTGTAAACACACATTCATATCCGCGGGTACGCGTGCGGAGTGCGGCGTCGAGCCGCGTCGCGACGGATCATGCATTCCGGCGGCAACAAGCCATCAGATAATGTGCCAAATAACATTGTTTACGCGGTAACTTTCTCTCACTGCACCAAATCTAATTTACCACCAGCCGCAATCCAATTAACACTAAGCAACATGCCGGAGAATGTGCCAACAGATACGCACTCATCAAAGAAATCAAATCATTGAATCATGTTACGAATTGGAGGAGTAAGAAGGGCTACGCATAGACGATATATCATTACTATTAGTATTGTTTAAAGAAATAGAATATTATAAATATAAATTAATAAATATTATTCACGATCAATAGGATCCATAGACACTAACTTATTTTGGCTTCGTAACACGGGCCCAGTGACTCAAGGGGTCCAGTCCCGCACACACGTCAAAATATTATTTTAATTTCACGTTCCAAAAACATTTTAATTTTTTCTTAAAACGAAGTATGGCATATTTATCAGCTGAATCTTGGCAATTATTATTTTTTTATTAAAAAATGTCGATGTTTATCTCACTAGACAAAATGACGTCTCTTGTATTTCTAACTGTTTTCTATGCAATTTTATTAAAAACTATGGGCTGAGCTCAATCCGGAGTAACTAAATCTACTCCAGAATGTGCTCTGGTTTCAGCAGACCTAGTCAAACACTTCTGAGTGCTCTAATTCCTGATCCACTGAAACCAGAGCACAATCCAGAGCAACTAAATCTGCCCCAAAATGAGCTTTGGTTTCAGCAAATCTAGAATTAGAGCAAACACTTCTGAATGCTTTAATTCCTAACCCACTGAAATCACAGCACAATCCAGAGCAGCTAAATCTGCTCCAGAATGTGCTCTGATTTCAGAAAACCTAGAATTAGAGCAAACACTTCTGAGTGCCCTAATTCCTGACCCACTAAAATCAGAGCATTAATCAAAGCAACTAAATCTGCTCCAAAATATGCTGTGGTTTCAGTAGGCCAAGAATTAAAGCAAACCTTTCTGCCTGCCCTAATTCTGAAACAAAAGCACAATTCAGAGCAGCCAAAATTGCTCGAGAATATGCTCTGGTTTCAGCAAGCCAAGAATTGGAGCACACGCTGAAGCGTGCTCCAATCCCTGTCGGTTGAACTAAATCACTTTCAGGGCATCAAAAACCCTGAAAAGCGGTCTAGCCAGACCACCAGGCGAGGAAGAGGTCCAGAGCGGGACTTGAGTGTTAGCGTCTCAGGATTCCCGGTATATCCTGAGACGTGCGTTATTACCGGTCATATGGATTCTTACTGGCTGATGTTTAATTGTAGCTGTACTAGTGGGAATTTTAAAATGAAAATTTGTATAGTGCAGCAAGAAACGTATATAATTTAGAGTACAAGAAATTAATGTGGTGACCACATCAATTCGAGTATAGAGAAGATACGTAAAATACAATTTCATTGTCACGACGATTTTTTCATTAAGGTATAAAATGACTTTTTTAATTCTAGACCCAAATTTAAATAAATATTTATACAAATATTACATAATAGTAAATATTAAATTCGTATTTTAAACCAATAATTTTTGGAAAAATATTTATAAAAACTGATATAGAGTGCAAAAAATATTGTTACCCGATAACAATTTTGTTTCACTGTACATGTTTCAATAACATACACATACAAATTTCAATTTTGTAAGAGATATTTTAAATGTTTTATTTTTATTTTGATTCACAAATACCAAACATTATGATACAGATTGTGAACTATCTCGTTTTACATTGTGATATTTTTTATCACATGTTGTAGATATTAATAAAATATTCATATTTGCAAAACCTATATTTAATATTTAACATTGACATTGTGTGAAACCAAATGCCAAAATATGGTGATATACGAGTATTTCGCTTTTAAAAAACTATCGCAGAATTGAAAATAACGAAAAAATGGCCCGTGAAAATGACCCATAAATCTATGTCACATTAATAAATAAATATAGCTAGTGTTCCCCTTCTCCACTGCCGAATGGGGCCGGAAACAACCGAATCCGGATATGAGTTCGGTAATAGCTCTGATAGTTTGACTGATTAGTTCGCACGTTGAATTGTAGAGGCGCTATCTGATCATGTATTCCTGCAATGAGCAGGATTATTGTTTTTTGTCAGCGATAGGCAAATGATTCACTGATTATAGGACGGATTAGAGTTGATGTGTTACTGTTTTTTACATAGGACGTATGAGTATTGAATAATAATTATTTTTTATTATTTATGGCTTTTTTTGGTGTAGTTTTATTTTATACCTTACTAAATTACTAATCAAGACAAAAAATTACTTTAGTAATGATATTTATTGATATGTAGATAACAATGTTACGCTACATATTTTGATTTATATTGTTTCTATTTAATTATTATTCAACTATGTAGTTCTCGTAGTAGTTAATAATGCTATTAATATCAACTTATATTTTCATAACATATCTAATTTCTGTTTTTTTTTTTCAGGTAAGGTTGTTGCTGCGTTACTTAGTTCTAATAGAAGCCAGTGATATTTACGTAAGTAATGAAATGATGAAAATAATATAAAATTGACATAGAGTAAAAGGGGTAGAGATGGACCGGCTGGAAAGATGGACTTTTGGTCTTAAAAGTACATTAGACTAGAGTGATACCTCTCTTAGGGAATGTTAATGTTCTTGTTTGTAGGCAGTGTAAGTAGCCGTTTGAAAATGAATCCAGTCAACACTGAATAATCCAAGATTGATTTAAAAAAATTGTCAAAAATATGTTGTACATAATTAGTTAATTACTTCTTCGATAGGTTTACTATTAATTAAAAATGTAAAATCAATTACATTTTTCAATTTTTTTTTAATTATTATAATATTTATAAAATACATAAAATACAACATTTCAAAGAAAAATAATAATCATTATGTAGTGTTCACTTAATATTTATTACAGAAAAGCATATTACACTCTATCAATAGTTCGAATAAGAACATATTTGTATTTACCGCGTAAAAAATCACGTGTTTTCTATTGTACATTATAAAACACAAAACAAACACTGATTTTAATAGAACAGAACATCAACTAATAGAATGATAATAATGGATTCGTACAATTAACGTTTTACTTACTAAAACAACTTGGAAAAATCAATACTACCTAAAATAATTTAATATGAAAAAAATTAAACTACTTTAAAAAGAATTTCATACAGAAAATAATTGATACATCACTATTTGCAGAAAAAAATACTTATTTCAATTACTTTCAGAATCCGGAATTACTAATTACAATTACTTTATTTTAAATATAATTCAAATACAATCACTATTTTTCTACAAAAAATTAAATTAGTAATTTAATTACTGAAGCAATTAATTACAGCCTAGTTGTGGAAAAGTTATACTTTCGTCAACGGTGACTAGAAAAAACTATAATTTAACATGACAAGTGCGTATTTTGTTTAAAAATAACAGTACATATGTTGTCATTTACAATCCACTACTGCAAAAACAAATACAAAATATAATTCTAACAAATGTATATATGCTCTATTATCATGTAGTACACAAAAATGTAGAGTTTTGATGTGTATTCATGTATTACATATTATTCGTTGCCACCAAATATTAACATAAAATTTCACATGACAAATTTATGTATATTACATTTGCATATTTTTTTGAGTGTAGCTGTCGCCTCCATCAGCATTCGCTGTTGCGTTCGCGTTCGATAGTGCGAACATCAACAGCATATGGCGAGGAATAGAATAACTCATTGAATTTATGTAGTTAATTATTTGTATCCGTTTTTGTTGTGCCCGATTAAAGCGTTGACTCGAGGTTAAACCATGGCCAAAGGATTAGTTTCAACGTTTTTGTCCGATAAAATACACGCCAACTAAAATTGTTGCTCTCATTTTACTATATCTTTTAAGGCTTTACGCATAATATTTCAATGTTCGTTAAAGGAATCTTACAAATAGAATTATGACTATTCATTCTGGTACTCGAAACATTTACCTGTTTAGTACCCTTTATCAATTAATAACCTGATATCCTTTAATTATCGGATACACTTTAAAGTGGGAGTAAGATGGACCACTTTTTGGAAAAAATAATTATTGCTCTATTAGATTGAATAATATTTAAAAAACATAATTTATTATTTACCACATGTAACCCGGGCTTACTTATACCTAAGAATAAGGAACAAATTAAACTATGGTCTGAAAACTACAAAAAATATTTTATTCAGCTCCTCCACTATATAGGTGACATGGACCAAGGCTATGAGAAGATGCATTGGTTAACCCAATGTTGTCATTTTTCATATCGGGTACTCTTTGTGTAAACAGCGACCACCAATTACACATTTTAACTAATCCTTCACTTTAGTTTAATTAAATAATATTCTTGCATTTAGCATATTTGTTTTCATAATCTTCTGCTTTTTTATTATCATCACCCTCTGATTATAAACAATTAACAACAGTTCTTCAGAACTCGTGAATTAGCAACTATATATCATTTACCTTTCTGAGTGCAAATGATTTATCCTGTTTACCGATTGAATTGATCTATTTAACTCTGGTCCATCTCTCCTCAGCATAGGTAATCCATCTGTCCTCAGAGCAGTGGTTAATTGAACCACTAAATTTCTTATGACTATGTGCAGATAGAACCACATTTTTAGGTTACGTTAAGTCTTATGCATATGTTTATAAATAAATACATAAATAATTAGTAAAAAATAGTAATGAGCTAGTTAATTAACATTTTTTTGAGTAAATCGTGGGCCATTCAATGTTGACTGCATTAATTTTCAAGAGGCTACTTACACTGTCTATAAACAACAGTCTTATTTAGATAATTCTTAGGGTGTTGTTCTGATGAATATTGCTGCGAGACGAAAAGAAGAAAAGATATGAGTAAAATTCACTGAAAATTATTAACGAGTTGTTCAGTCGAGGTAACCCTTCTAGTTGCACTTTCCTCTATTAACTCTCTGTATACACTATCTAACTCAATTCTCCAGTACACGACATTTTTATACCTGCGGGTATTTAATCTTTCGGAATCTATAAAATTCCGAACAATAGCGGCATCGCTCTTTTCTCATTTGTCCTTTATTGAAACTACCTGATCAGACAGGTAAGCCGCGATGACTCATCGGCAGTAAGTCAAGCTAAGTACGATAATTTTAAAATATATAATACCGAAACAGGGTTAAGTATTAAGTTAGTTAGTATTTCAAATCTCAAAATATTTCCGTTAACAAAGCAGTAATCATAGTCTATCTAATTAGTGGAAGTATTTTAAGCGTAGAGTTTTGTTACGCGACACAAATGAGTTGAAAATGAGAAGCTGTGGTCGGTGTATAATTTGTAAGTGGAGACATTTGTGTGTAGCAAAGGTAAAAAGAAGGTAAAGAGCCATCATGTTTAATTCTTAAGCCGTTGTAGCGCGCTTAATTATTTAAAGTTGTAGGTATGGCGCAAATGCATGTTTCAAGCCATTTAAGCGCTTAAGCATTACAATTATGGCCATGTTCTCATGCAGTTTGTGTAATTAGTCTAGACCGGGCCGTGTCCGTTCGACATGTGTTTTAAATTAGCTGTGTTTGTTCGTATTTCTATCCGGATAATTGCGAGAGAAAAACGCACTTATGTATAAATTTCATTTGCATTTGCGAAAGTTATTTTCAGCGGAAGTGCTACAGAGGAGGATAAAAATTGAATTAATCTGTAGATGGAAACTTTTCAAGTACATAATTTATTCATTAGGCCACCTTTTGTTTTATTCTGCATATTTTTCTTTCCTCTACCTTTCTCCTCTTTTGGAATCGATCTCGAGGAAATTAAATCTGCTTTAATACGTAAAGGAATACTTTTATAAATATTTAACCAATACCAATTACGCAGCCAAAATTTATTTAATGGAAAATCACTGTCTTCCAAGCTGACGCTTTCTCATTATATATTAACTCATCCAGTGAGCTCACTTATTTTAACCGTTCTTTTGTTTGAGATATACAGGGTGTTAATATTAAGTTGTAACATTCGAAAACGGCAGTTAGAACTTATTGAAACAAACATCTTGTTTTAGTTCAAATTTTTTATTTGGAGCCACAGTTCATAGTTATTGGCTTTTTTTATTTTAAGGAATATTTGAAAAAATATTTTCTATTTTATCAAATAACAAAATGGCGACCGATCAAAAATTTCAATATGAAAGTGGTTTTCAAAATATCTTGTTTTGTATTATTAACACCTTGTAGATCATGTGTAATAGAATTGTTGATGATGACGCAATGTCGAAATGTACATCAATATTTTAGTATATTTATTTTTGAAACTTACTGAGTGTTTTAATAAAATTCTTATTCATATTAAAATGTTTTAACGAGAGCCAACACAAGTGTCAATTAATATTAAACATTTATGAACCAAATCGTTTTATTTTTCGTATAATTATATAAAAATGCGTATCTGACAATAATTAAACTGAGGTGATATGAGGCGGATGACAAAAAGTATGCTACATTTCTTCTTCCTAGAGCACAATATTCCTAGCAAGAAACGGACGTCAACTACTTGAGGTACATGGTTTTCCAATTGTATAATAATTAAAAAGTTTGGATATCTCATGTGTGCACATTCGACTAATTTTAAAAAATCTGATGTGTCCAACACAATACCTCCCGCCACTGTAGTAATACATATATTCTATAGTCTTTTTCACGAAAATGTGATCGTACGTCATAATGTTCCCTGATGCAACGTTGCCAAGTATTTGTAGGGTACATTCAAGTGTTGATGGTTGCATAGTATTCCATGTGTGTATATATCATATTGTGAATTATTTACATAAAATAAATTAAATTAATTCAGCATCCCCCTCTGTATCTTTGTTTGTCACGTTCTTGTTCAAAATACCTTATTACAGAATTCACCATATTCTATGCACAACTTCCTAAATTTTTTGCTCGATTTTTTGACATTTTTCAAAAATAATAAAAAAAATTGACATTTCGAGAATAGCAACGTTGTACAGGATTACCAACCATTTATAGTAAAAGACACTAAGTTCCGTGTATTTTACTGGGTATATGCTAGGGATAGTAACATTGCTGTTTTGGCTACAATTTTATTACTAGGTATGACGTACGATCACATTTTCGTGAAAAAGACTATATATAAGTTATTCAATACATTTAATTTGTAGTTTTAAAATTAATTTGTTATTGCAGTTCAGAATATTTTTAATTCATTTCATACCTAAAATTTCCTTCATAAAATTTGTATGACCAATATGACAGCTATTTTGACGTTACTAAAATCGGAACCGAACTTACCTTGATTTACGCATGCAAATATATGCCTTATATATTTCTTCCACCTTTTCTAATTATACAATAAAACTACTTTATATTTACTTATGTTATCTTTTACATTTACTTACATCAAATTTGACATCATATGTTAAATTTTGTGAACATATGAATAACTCATCTGTTTTATCGAAATTTCTCAGCCTAAACGATATTTAAAATTATTATAATTTATATATTTTTTTTCTATCTAGCTAGAAGTTATATATAAACGTAATTATGCAGATCGGTAGAAAATTAAAAAATCTTTATATTTAATAATAACGTAATTTGCGAAAAAATTGTATTAGAGGTATTTTTTTTTGGAAAAACGGTTTAAAGCTTCAAATAAAGTACTACTTCCTGTTAACCAATTGTAGTCAAAATCTAATCAGTTCATCATATTTAAATATAAGTCTTAAATACCAAATATTATATTTTTTACCTGTCTCGTATTGGAGTTATCGTGGACGAAAAATCGTCACAGACACACACACACACACACGCACACACGGACATACAGACATCACGTTAAAAATAGTAAAATCGTATTCTAGGGACCCTAATTCGTGCTCATATGTTGAAAACTCATACTCGAGAAATCTGACCAAAAACAATACCTCCCTTATCTATATATTGATAGGCGGGAGGTAAAAAATGACTAATCCTAATCCAAATTATAAATTTAAACTTTGGTTTTTGGTATAGTAACAGGTAGAATACTGTACAGAGTTCATTTTTAATTTCAATATAAGCGGATTAAATTAAATTTAATTAACATTTTATACAGAATTATCAAATATGAAATCTGCAATTGTAGTGTTTTAGTTTTAGCTTGGTTATTTCGCAGCCTGTTATTACTTGGTACTCACGTTTATCGCATGTTATGATATAACCACCAATTTCATGCTGTATAAAAATTACCTAAAATTGAATTACATTTTACGAATTATAATATCCACTGGTATAATACAAAAATTTAAATAAATCGCTTGTAGCCAATTATTGTAATATAATTATGTATGTGTAACATCGTTTGATGTCATTACTATTGCCATTGCTACTGCTATTTATAACAATGACATTTAATAATATATTATTATTCGATAACATGTACAGTAATGAATCAAATTATTAATTAGCGTTATTTGCATGGCGAAACAAGAAAAGTGCATACGCTGGTGTTCAAACAACAACTCTTATCGAAATGTACACTGGTCATACAATAATGAAACTTTTATATTTTATAAGCTACAAAAACATTTCGAGCATATACATAGCTCTGACATAGAACGATCGCAATAAAAAAGAGAGGGGCACAACCAGATGTTATAGCAGTCCCATATTAGCTATTCATGTCATGTTAAAAATGCCTTATTTTGTGTACCGGTGGGATACAAAATTGCATTTTCTATGACGTGTTTCATATAAGATTTTTTCTAATTTTGATACAGTTCTTTGAATTAAATTTTTTTGTTCTAATTTTGATATATAAAGTGTCACTTTTCAATATTGACTGATATTTGAAAACGGCCCACAATTCACTTTTCATCACTCGTGATGAAAATTTTTTGTTTCCTGATTGGTTATGAAAAGTTTAACGTTTTGAATTTTCAGTCAGTTTTGAAAAGTTGATACTTTATATGTCAAAAGTAAAAAAAAAAACAAAGTATACAGACGTCACGCCGAAACTAGACAAAATGGATTTAGGGACACGTTTAAAGTGATACCACATAATAGGTTTATACAGAAGCGACAGTAAGACAGAGAAACGAAAATTAAAGAGGGATGGGGAAATTTAAAGGGTTTAGAGAGAGATAGGGGAAGGGAATAAATTTAAAGGTCTACACAATGCTTCAAGGTCATAGAATTGAGTAGGGTAACATGAAAGGTACCGACAGAGAGTGTCGCTTCTGTGTGTAACTATTCTGTGGTGATACTTAAAATTTATGCCTTGTTAAAGCAATTGAGCTTTTGTCACTCCCTACTAATCCACTTGTTAATCAAAAGTCACTGTGTTAACACCTTATATTTTAATGGATGTGAACATCTTATAATATAAATTTTGTGTTTCGCAGGTTACATATTTTGAACTGTAAAGAAGGAATTGATTTTGTTGTTTAATACGTGCACAGTTGTGTAGAAAGAAAACTGTAGAAATATTTTATTATTTGCAGGTGTATTTCATTCGGAGAATATTTCAATCTTAATGTATTCCTTTTGTATTTAATATTTTCTTTATGTTTACGATTCAAAGAAGTCGTCAGAGAGTGTAATTTGGAGTTCTTGTAAATGAAATGTATTTAATCTCGTATTTAAAGAACAAAGAATGTTTTACAATTCTTTAGTGGGAGATACAGGTCTTAAAGAACTCTTTTAAAGTTTTTCCATCTTATTTTCTTTAATTCTCGTCTGAAAAGCACTACTGGAAGATTAGCAACTGCAACCAAAATAAACGATAGAAATTCAAAAGCAGTCGACCATCCAATAACACTGATCAACTTCGGCCTTTATCCCGTTGCAGAAATAAGACAAGCGCGAATACAAAGTGGGATCTTCAAACGTATCAATGCTTTCAAAATCTTCACACTAAGCAGAGTTTAGAAAGAATCACTGCGACTGAATTATTCATTGTGGAATATCACAAAGTTTTAAAAAAGATCTCCAGAGTAAATACTTTCCTGAAAAGGAAACTTTTTTGGTGTGAGCATTTCATTAAGTTCCTACAAATATAAGCATTTTCGCATGCTAGGGAAAAAGTTAGAAACAATGTTCATCAGATAAGGAATTTTTGGGGCGAGAAATTTCGTGGGTTAATTTATTGGAAGCAGCACTGGCTAGGTAGTATTCATTAAATTAAATCGCTTTTTTACTTGTATTTGTCACGATATTTAAATTAGTGGAAGTATAAGATCACGCCTTCTGCTTTCTGCTCAATTTAAACGGAGTAGTTCATTATGTCGGAAAGGGGGAGGGGGTACGTAACCACAAGGGAAATTTTATAAATTACTTTAAATATTACTAGTTCGTTTATACAAATCAATACTATGTGCACACATTGCTGTAATTACAAAACCAATTTTATTTGTGTTACTTTATATTACAGTACGTATTAACAATTGCAACATAGAAACAGAAAAACAAATAACATATTATAAAACAATGTAAATTTAAACAAAGTTTATACTTTATTACCTTTGACAAAATGGTGGAAAACTGATTTTTGGCCTATTTCTTCGACCATTAATAATTCCTAAACAGTAGAATATTCGGGAAAATATTTGAAATAAAAAAGTTAAATACTTTTATTGTCTAGAGGTCCAGACAGTAGCGTTGGCAAGTTTTTTATCAGGCGCACAATTTTAAAAATACAATTTTATGATTTTTTACATGGAACCCATATTTAATTTCATTCTCAAAAAATATGTCATTTGTAAAACAGTAAAATTTACATTTTCGTTCATATCTAGTAACGTATGCATTTTTAGAAAAAAAAAAAACATAGAGAAATGGTCCTTTAATGCGGCAACTTTAGTGTACTTTAACCGACCTCATATCTTTTACTGTTCTCAAGATTTCCAAGCTTAACAAGTTATTTGGGATATTCTGTATTACAAAATATTTAATACATAACAATCATATTTGTAACAGTAAGTAACAAATTGGTTATTTCAAGTACAAAATTATACCTATACTTATCAAAAGAGTGTATATACGTAAATAAAGTTCTTATACTGGTATTGTAAATTGTGAAAATTAAATATTTTATTATAATATTTATTTTTAAAATAGATATTCTCGCCGGAGATCCTTTTGAAATATGAAATATTTAATGAACCTAATGGACATCGATGAAATTAAAGTTAGAAACAAGTTTATAATTATTATTAAAAATTAATGTGTAGGTTTTTCATGGCTATTCGGTGCACCACACTAGACATTAAAGTATTACGCGTAAAGTATGTATAATCGTTTAAATCTGTTCTACCCTTGCGGGTGTCGAGATAAACCTAAAGTAACCCTTCTGCGGACGGTCCACGATAAGAGAGAATTCATGTCTTCACCCGACTCAAAATCTGATAAACTCCAAATCACTAATCGTTCTGGAAATCTAATTATATTTATCTTTATTTTATTTTTAATATGAGTCACATGCTTACGATTACGATCGCATAAATACTTTGTAGTTTTTTGATAGTGCCCTAGTGCAAATAGATTTGAGGTGAGTTGAGTTACTATGTATGGATGTGAGTTGAGCTGTTGTATATGTGCATGTGTTTGAGTTGAGTTGACACGGTAAGTGTATGGATGTGAGTGAGTTACCATGGATGATATGAGATGAGTTAGTGTGATGATAGTGAGTTGAATGTAGCGTGATGGTAATAAGTTGAGATATTGACCGACGGAGCAGCGAGCAACTTTGGGCTGTAGTGGATCTTAGCCAGACCGCCAACGATGCAGCGAGCAGCTTTGGGCTGTAGTGAGCTTTGGCGAGGTCGGCAACTATGCAGCGAGCGGCTGAGGGCCGTAGTGACCTTAGCCAGGTTGCCAACGAGAGGTTGAAGCAGCTTTGTGCTGTAGTGACCAGGCTGCTCACAAGATACGATTGTGTGCGATTTTTTGCGTAATTCCACACTGAGCTTTGAGCTTAGTCGCTTTACCTTTTATAGGATCAAGGAATGGTAAGAAATGGGTGTCGCCAGGATCAGTACGTACGTTGAAAAAACTACAATTACAATTTTTTTTTCAATCAAACAGTTTCTCATCATTTATCATTATTTATCACAACCAGAATCTCCATTACAAAAATATTTTGAAGTATAGTCTGCATTTCAACACATCTCATATATGGGCGAGCGCCCCATAAATAATTTTTATGATAAACTATAACTACTGCCTAAAAGTATACTGCCTAAAGAATAATATATGTAAAAATAAATTTTGTTGGCCATACAGTTTAAGAGCAATAATAAGTAAGTGTGTAAGCTTTATAATGCACTGATAATTTTGAATATTTATTTAAGTTACATTACATTCTGTAACATACCTTTTTTACACATTTTATAAAGGAATGTTCAGGCTTTAATGTGATGTATTCCAATTTTCGACTGTGTAACAAAATTCATACATTCATCATTGACTGTTTCTAATTGGAACAGACGATATTTTACTTACAATGGTGCAGGCTGTCAGTTTAGGTACAGCATTTACAAAGGACCTACAGTTTATAGTGGGATTGGATTTCATGTGGATAAAGATTGGCGACGTTGGGATTTGAACGGAGAACTCCAGATCTGACACTCTGCTCAGTTCAATGGAGTGTACTAATCAAGTGAGCCACCGCTACCCGTACTTATAATTATAGAAACACAATATTTAAGGTACTGATTCTAGTTGCATAATTTTTAAAATAACTAAAAGCGCTGATAGAATCTCACCGTTTGTTATCTCCTAAAACATTTTTCATAAAATACTAAACAACAAACAACACAGGTGACAAGACCTGGGAAAGCTGTGCTGATATATTTATTTATTCATGAAAAAATGTTAAATTACAACGGTGAGCATTTCCAAGTATGTTAGAATATTTTTTACATTTTTGTACAATCAGAATACATGAAAAGTTAATACAGCCGAGCGATGTAGCGATAATAGTCACACAGCAACAATCCAAACAAAGTGTCGTGTTCCAATGCACCCCTCGATTTAGTATTCCTAGGGGTGGAAAGCTGTAGTGGGTTAAATGAAGCGGTCAGCCGAACGCAACAACACGACCTTTGTGCACGCACCAGGCACAAGTCACTCACACCGAACGCTAATTCCAGGAAACGGATTCGTTCCTATATTTTATTCTGATCCTTATATAAACTCAACATTAATATTTTATGAAAATAGGCATGTGGAGTTTCTTTGTTATATCTAAGTTGGATGAATTATCATGAAAGGCTCTTCAGATGTTTTCTGTATGAAATGATTTAAAAAATTAAATCAATGACATAATATATTTTGTTCTATTGAAAATATAAAAAATAGAAAATCTACACCATAATGTATAAAAATTTTATGCAAATAAACTAATTTAATTTAAACTCGTATACAACTCAAAATATTTATTTTTGAAATAATTATTTCATAAAATATTATAAACTTTTTGACAGCCAAATGTTGCAAATGTTTGTTTATATGATTATAACTTAATCAGTAGGATAACTAAGAGGTGATTAACCGGGCACACTCACCCACCTGTTAATATTTTCAAGATTAAGGCGCCAATTTAATTAACTTCATTAATACTTTTTAACATCATTTTAAAAAGAATATTAATGCGTTTTTCAGTGGCGGCGCTAGACATTATAGATTACATAGGCTCAGTATCTTCACGCGTCTGAAGTATTAGATACGAATGGGCAGGTTGATGTAGTGTGTACAGATTTTTCAAAGGTCTTTGATTAATTAGATCATAACATCTTTAAATTAAATTAAAACTATATGTTTTTATCGATGTTTAATAAACTTTTTAAAAAATTATTTAATTAGTCGTTCGATGTATATATGTATGTATATTATAATGCACATATAACTGATCTTTTTTACACTCAATCGGGCGTACCGCAGGGATCGAATTTAGGCCCATTATTGTTTATCTTGTTTATAAACGATATCTGTTTCTTTATCATTTGTGATATACTGCTTTATGCAGATTTCATTAAAATTTTTAGAATAATTAATTTATTTCAAGATTGCATAGACCTTCAACATAATATTAATAACTTCCTTAAATGGTGTTTCGATAATAATTTACCATAAAATTTAGCTAAATGTAAAATCATGACACATGCAGAAAATGTCCAGTACCTTTACATAGCACATGGAACAAAAACCACTCTAATCCGTACATTCTTAGTGAAGGATCTAGTTATTATTGTTGATCCTCATTATAAATTTGCTGAACATATCACCACTTTAATTTCTGCAGTCAGTAGATTACTTGGCTTTGTAGATAGAAATAGCAGACATTTTTGCAGTGTAATAACTATCAAAGTTTTCTTTTTTCCTCGAAAACTTGAGTACGGTATTTTAGCTTGCTACTCCCCTCTTAGTACATACAAAAAATTGATTAAAAGTGTGCAGAGAAGATTTTAAAATTTTTTATGGTTTAAAAAATTTTAATATTACCCTGATCAGGGCTCCTTGCAGTGTATACAATAATTAATTTTGATTGGTTCGTGAAGTAACTAGTTATGGTATAGAGTATTGTAATTTCTCGTTTCAACGGCAGTATATTCATGTGCATTTATTTATACCCAATAGTTACTAAAACAAATTAAAATTGTGGTTAGTGAATAAATGTAAAACAATATAATATATTTTAATTTCAATTAAGTATTTATTTAGCACTCACAAAACTATACAAATTCCTTTTCATATAAATCTTTTAAATTTGTTTAAAAATAAACAATCTAACAATGCCAACTCCCTATAAAGAAACCACAGCGTGAAATATATTTATACTTACAGATTTTTTTTTCATTTCAAGTACAAAAATGAAATAAAAAGTTGTGTCTATTATGTCCTTAATACATAAATAACTATTACCGACAAGATGTAAGTATTAATTATTAAAGTTTATTAATATTTGTTTAATTTTGTTCTCAAATATAATTTTAAAAGTAAGGTGTATATTTTAAGTTAAGTTAAAAAGACTCACAACTAAAAATAATTGAAGAAAATTAAAATGTTGTTTGTTGTTTACATTTTGTTCTACAAAATGAGTTTTCCCTGACACATTTAAACTTGATCTGTTTTATTTTACGGAATTTAAAGTTATAAACGAAGAATAAATTTAAAAATTAATTTAAATGTAATATCCCCGAGCTAGTTCTCTATATTTCCAGGAATAAAGGATAAGAGCCAGAGATAATGTAATTCAATGTGAATATTAAAAATGCTAGAGTAACAATAGTCTTGCGTGCTTTGCACTTTATATTAATTAAATCTCGGCAAAAATTAAATTACCAAGATGGAAATGCGCCCGATGTAATAAAACCAGGATTAAGGAAGGAATATTAAATGGAACTGCAGGCGTATCACATTCTGTACAACATTGACATGCATTTACTATTTTATGGCCTAACGTAAACTGTTTTTATTTAGTACAAATATTGCAGATTACGAGTATATCTGTTTCTTGGTCATTGTCTGGAGAAATTTTATGTTTTTGTCAGAGATGGAAAACGTAACGTAACGATGGCCGATAACTTTATAATAATGTAAAATTTACCAATACTTTGTGCATTGTAACAAGACAAACGAGTTTCAGACATTTAAATCATTTTTTACCCGATTTGCTACTGCGAAGGAATTATGAGTAATTTTTATCTGTTAAATCATCATATTTGCTTGATTATTTCAAAAATGACAACAGTTCAAACATAAAATTTTTCATATTAACAAAATGTAATCATGACGATCCTAGTATTGTTTTATTAAATTTTATTGCTAAAAACTGGTTTCCTTCATCAAATAAAGCATAAATTAATATGTTGATTCACAGGTAAATGTGGATTTAAATGAGAAATTAAAATGTTTTAACATCTTTTAAATTTAGGTCATTGTGAATATAAAATAAAAAATAGTTATTAAATATTTTAATTTATTTTAACATTAACACAAATAGGGTATTGTTTATGAATGTATTGAAAAAATAAATAAATAATGGAATAAAAAAATACAATGAAAAAGTAGATAATGTTCAGAATATTATTCCATTATCTAAATCAACAAACTTTATAAATTATTTACTGTAGATCAATATACATTTTTAATTTATAATAGATTAGTTTCATTACTTTTTCACCTTTATATCTGATATTATTAGATGTATATAATGACAGAACATTAACATTTATAAAAGTGTTTAGCTTTTCACAAAACTTTTGATTCCTATTTCAGGGAAGTATTTCTTCTGATGGATCAATTCAATTTTCTAATTATATGTCCATAAATAAATAGTATATTATGTAACAAATTTGGTAAATAATAAACGTGGACTTGTCCTATTGTCACATACTTTATAATTGCTCCAAATGCCACATACAGTCAAAAGGCAACGCGTCGAATCGTATCGATTTATAAGCGGTTTGACTTTGTATTCAGTATTTATTTAGTCACATGAACACCGACGTTTTTCAATCAAGAAAAATCGTTCGATAGATTAATATTATTCAATCTCAATGTCAAATTTAAATCTCACCTGTCAAGTCAGTAAAAACAAAATTAATTTTATAAATATTTATGGTACAATAAAATAAAATTAAAACACAACGTAATGTTAAAATATTTAGGTTGGCATCCCTACATTCAAACAGAGAGTTCTGGACGATATTGAGTTCTGTAATACTAGTCATAATGAAACAGAGGCGCGAAAATAATATATTTACAACCCAATAAAACAATACTATGTAGAACGTTTCAGTTGTGTTGTTTTAAATTAATTATAATTATTTTGTCTTATCTATATCGGTAACATAATTTCGATAAATCAAAAATTCTCTAACTATGCAATATATGTACTTTACACACAGCCGTAGGTAAAGTGATACTTAGGTAACCTATAAGTTGTACAATGATGGCTATTTACGTTAGTGGTCATAGAAAAATAAAATTAAAATTTATGTACAACATCCTATAAATTACTAATGTTGTGTCAAAACAAAAACAAAACACAATTTCCAATAATGTAAACAATGCAACAAAACTGACAACTAACTTTTAAAAGTTGTACAGGTTAGTAGCTTGTAAAGGTTAGTATCCCTGGTGAATCAACAGTTCGAATACAAGATGGATTACAAATGAGAAACAAATAAAATCCTTTACGTTTTTATCTATTACAAATGAAATGAATATAGAAAACAATCCACCTGGTTTCCATGTTAAAGTTAGCTACCTTAAAACGTAATTATATTATTCATTAGCGTAATGGCTTATTAATTTATGACATACTTATGCTTAGAACATGTTATAATACAATTGTACTACAAGTCTAAATTGTAAGATAACATTGTAGCATTAATGGAATTCAAACAGAACGGGATGTGTAGTTTTGTTCGTGTTGTACATGTTTGCCATGTATGTACTTCGTAAGCTGGTTATCAGGATCCAGATTATAGATATTTACAGGCGCGCACTTACGATGTTTCTCAAGCGCATCTCTAAACGTAAATATAAATACCCGGATACTTACAGAACCAAAACGTTAAACTTTTCCAATAAGTCCAAATATGTCTCTCATATATCAGGAATTTTTCTTAGACATTTGCAACATCACTTGAAAATATTAAGAACATTACACTTACACAACTTGATAATAAATTGAAATATGAATTGGTTTTATTTTAAAAAAAACTTGAGTTACAAAGTTTTAAAAGCAACAGGGTTTTAAAGATTAGAAATCAGAAAAATTAAGAAATGAGATGGAGTTTCCATTTAAAATTTCGTTAAATTTGTATGCTAGCTCAAAATTGTCTTTTTTAATTGATAGGTGATTGTTCTTGAAATATTTGTAACTGAAACTATTAAGCCATTTTCTACTATACGCAATTTTTGAAATACTTTTAACTAAGTCCCTAGATATATAAAGTACCGTAACCATAAAGCCCATGCATTAAAGAGAAAATGACAGTAATATAAATAGACAGCCGTGTAAATTGGCAGTAATTTGACACACTAAAAAAGTAACATATATTAAGAAATATATCAAAATGTTTGATTGTTGTATTTTAAACTAATAATAGTAGGTAAATAGAATCAAAATGATAATTACTATATTAAATTTCATAAATTGTTTGCCCAAAAATAGAGGAAGATTGCGACCCTTTCTTTATTTAGGTACTTTACCTTTGACTAAAGTCTCTAGATATGCAAAGTGGCGCAATCCATATAGTTAATACGTTAAAGAAACAATGATTTATGCAAAACACTGTAAAAATAGTAATGAAATAGGATAAAAATTATAAAGTTAATATTGTATTTTTTTCGGATTGTTTTGTTAAAATGGCTGATAATTTTGACAGTGCCACAGTGGATTTCTGCGGTACCTACTGCGTAACAAGAAAAATGAGAACTATTCTTTTCAAATACATAATAACCTGTAACTCTATAAATGTGACTATAATTATATGTACAAATAACAATCGAGTTATTGTGTATAAAGAAAACAAAATGTTTTTTTGTGTTTCCCTATGCCATGTTTATATGTCTTTTCTCATATTATCTGTCCTTTTCTATTGAGGCCGTCATACTTCACAACAACAGGGGTAAAATCTCGTACACTTAGAAATTTACCTATTTTGAGTAAATTAAATACTCTTTTACTGAAATTATATATTTGTTAACATTATTTTATAGCAAATTATTGAATATCTGTTCAAAATAGGTTAAATTATTATATGCGAGGAGAGATCATTGCTAAAGTAAAGCAACAAAGTTGTTTGCTGTACGCATTATTTGATCTTTGATCTTTGATCTTTGGCCATTCTCTTTTACCTGTCACAAGTGGTAGGGCTAGTAACTACACAACAAAGCCTTTGTGTAATATTCGCAGTAGGTCATGACATCACAGACCTACTAATGGCTAATGAATTTCAAGATGTTTAGTTCCTAATTTCATTAATTTATTACCATTGTCAAATACCTTGACTTTTGTTAAAAAGATACATTAGAAGTAAATAATGGAGGAAGGAATAGAAAATTAATATTTAGATTTATGAAATGCTTACAATTCTAAAGGCTACATTGATAAATGGTATGAAAGTTTGCGTGAACGCTCAACAAAGATGTATATCGGATATCTCCTTTAAGTTTATTATACAGAAACTAAACTAAAAACAATGACACTTTAAAATTATAATATGATAAATTTATGAATAACAAAACAAGGCAAGTAATTAATAAATAGTTATTTAAGTTACAAGGAATGTTAAAAATGTTGTTTCAACTTTGTCCAGGGTTTTGACAAGTAAAAATCCTTCTAAGGGAATGGGGGAGAACCTAACTCCACTTGTTTTTCCCTGGATATCTGTGTATAGTAGACTGCAGATAAAATTAATGGGCATTATTCGTAAATGCTGTGATATCGATGATCGACTGGGAGTTGATAATGGGCAGAAAATACTGAAATATTTTTTTATATGATTTAACCCGGAAGATGATCACAGTGGTGGTCGAAACGTTGGTATAATCAAATTAATTAAACCTTGAAGATTGAGTCCCGACAAATTTTTCTTCCCATTATTCGTAAATGACATATACAATTCATTCTTTAATTCATAGTTGTTAATATATGTAATATTTGCAATTATTCGAGTATTTACTTTCTTTCGTTGATCCTAACATGGTTTATCATTATCATTTATATTAAAATTACAAGGAATGTAAGTACATGTTTATTTCCGAGGAAGTTGTAATAGACCGAAGCGTATGGCGATGTCCTATAAAATTTTGAGTATTGTAAGATGTACCTATGTACATTCCGTGTTGCTTCTTATATTTTACGCGTTGCTGAAAAATTAAGCTAAAATATAGCTCATTTGATATCTGCCATTAATTTCTTACAGCATTTTTACAAAGTAGCTATGTTTGTAGTTATATTAGTGTATACATATATTAATAAGATATAATTTTTTTTAGGAATGTAAGTGAATGGATAAAATACATAGTTACAATATAAGTATCGCGAAATAGCATATTATGTATCTATTAGGGAAACGATATATTCTCGGACGATAATGAAAATTACGGGATGAGCCGTAGGCGAAGCCAGAATCACCAGTAGACTTTTTTTTAAAGGTTTATATTCAATAATTATAAAATATGATTGTACTTTTATATACGGAAAACAATGAACTGCATACTGTGCAAGAATGCTTTGTCATAGCCGGAATAGTATATTAAAACATAAGTTGTAGAAGGCAACCTTTTCAAGCACGAGTTTGAATTTCGGGAACGAGCGCGAAGCAGCGAGTGCCCGAACGAACGAGTGCTTGAATTGCCTTCTATAACGAATGTTTTATACTATTTTCTCTGTTTCGGCTTTTATTTAAATTATTTTTTATAATAATATTTGACAATTACCATTAAGGGATTTTTTTGATAGAATAATTAGGTTGGTGACAGTGATTTCTGTTTCGTCTGTTGCCTAGATAAATTAGAATTACTTTGTCAGTTGCCTAGATATTTTGTGTATTTAATGCAGTCATGCCAATCTCAAATAACAAAATATAACCAAAAATCATTTAAGAATGAAGCTCCTTCCAACATCAATAAGCGTGCTGGAATATGATATTCTAATTCCGAAACAGAGAAAAAATATTCCCGGACAATTATTTTTGGTAGCCTAGCAACTACACTGAAATACAGCAGTAATGCACTTTTCGGTTCAAAAAAAAACACACACACACACACTGAAAGGTGACAGTTTTCGTCTGATCGAAAAAAAAAGGTTTACATTTCTGTAGAAATGTTGCTATGTCTTTGAGTAACAAATAATATTTTCCTGCAGCTTTATTCAAATTCTCGAGAAGGAAAACTAGTACATAGTTGTGTTTACGCCTTTCAGATGTCCGCAAACACTTGAACCTAACAGAGAAATAGTGAAATTGAATTTAGTTGTAGTGGTTGTGTTTATATTGCAAGATTACATTCTTAGTTTTGTGTGTGCAAGTAGCTACAGCGAGCAACGCGGTTGTGAGGTCTGTCTGACATGTGTTGTTCTCGTATGGCGTTAAAACGGACAATGTTCACCACCAGGCCAGTACTGCACATTTTACATGAAGTAAATAAATTCTCTTAAGGGTTCCAATGAAACAAAAAGATAGAAAATACTGTAACGTTTATTTATATGGATGAAGTGTAAAAATAATAGAAACACCAATATTTATATAACTAAGTTTATTAACACGTTAACTGCCACCATTAACAAAAAAAGGTGGGTCCCTTGGGCCATTTTTTCTTTTTTACAGATTTAGGGTGTTTTCATATTAGAAAATACAAGTATGATAACAGAAATGATTTTTTTTTAATGTTGCTCTAAAATTTGAAGAATTTTATTGAGGCACAATATATGTACCTCACCTCAGTATTTTATTATTTCAGAGACTAAAAACAAAAAAATCATCCGCTAAGAATAGGTTTTGGTATGCCAGGCCACCGAGAATTAAACTACGTTCACAGATATGCGTTGCGAGGTACAAACGTTAGACCACGGATCATAATGTGTATTCAAACACTGAGGCACAAACGATGTATCTCAGAGCATACGAGAATATTTTAGTGAGACACATATGATGTACCTCATGGCAGTTAACGTGTTAAACGAATAATAAATTATAAAAAGATATTAAAAGTAAGTAACACTATGAACAAACAAATATTCACACTACTTTAGGAGTAATTATTATTAATAAAGACTTAAACACTAAGAACATTTATTTAGACGATATATTATTGTATGATATTTATTTTATCAACTATTTATTTATTTTTACTTTACATGTCGCTGACATGCACTGACCGACACTGACTGACTTCAGTGACTCTCTGCACATACTGACTTCTTTGTACCGCCCGTCGCGACCTTTATATACATGCCGGCAATTAATCTCTAGAACATTCCAAAGTCTTCCGGACTTTATAAAACAATAGCCGCATCGCTCCTATACCAGACCTTTAACGCGACTATTTGACCAGACAGGTCAGCAGTGACAATACTGCAATCATCGGAATATACAGGGTAAATATTTTGAATATTGTGACATAGGGAATTAACATTCATTATTAGCGCCAAGTTTGTCTCGAGATTCGAAGCAACCGAAGAGTATAAGGCGCTGGTCAATAATAAAGAAGAGAAGGATTTAGAACGTATTTACTACAATATGAACCAACAAAAAGTAAGTTATAATTTCTAAGCCACATGTGTTTTATGACCTACCTCATTTATCTAAAAACACCATAGTTATAGCGTTATAATTACACGGTGTTGGAAAAAGAATTTAAAGTTATTTCTAACAATACACCTCAAATGGCAAGGTATTTACTAAAAAGATAAATGGAATTTTTTTAAATTAAAGCATTTTTAGCTGTCCTTCCATAGTTAGCGATAAAAATATAGCCCTGATTTGAAAGAATGAAATTCTCAACTTCGGTAACAAAAGAATGACGCCTTGACAACCCGAGAAATGTAACAAAAAGATCTAGAGAGAGATTATGCGCCTTTGTTTTCATTTCTTTCCCTTTAATTTCCATAATTACAGGATTGGAACCTGCTACAACAAGAAAACTTTATTAACGTACGTTTTATTCAAGATACGCTATCGCTTATAGCGGAGAAATTAATTGGCATGGACAAGACCATATTTTATACATTATCACACGATATGTTCATTTGGACGTGTATAACTTGAACTGTATCATAATATTTCTCTTACATTGTAACTTACTCGTTAGTGCATTGGTTTTAGTTCGTGTGAATGAAAGTTCCCAACTCGGATACCACAACATTAACTTTAATAATAACAGATGAATATCTGAATAAATCATCTTTTCGAGTTATAGTTCTGTATATCATATTTAACCCAACGTTTCGGCAGCATAAACTGCTGTTTTCTTCAGGATAATGACAAATACAACAAGTAACTAAGTAAAGAATTATAATATATCTCATGCATATATATGCAAACCATCATTGTTATTGAAGTTAATATTCTAATGCGTTTTTCAATTGCAAATTGTGGTGAAATATTATTGTTAACCTGTATATTCTTAAAAGGTCAAAATTTGCGGGTTAGTGACTTAACCGCAATGGATTAAATAAGTTCTAACGAAGATTTTGAATTCATTACTCATATTATTAATGAAAAACAATACACAGTAAAACAAAGGCCTGATCGTTTTAACCAATCGGATGATGCGGAATTTTTCCGAATATTTAGTTTTTAGAAACTATATTACTGGAACTGATTTATGAATTAATTCCTCCAACAGGTAGATATGTAGTGTTCATAGTCTTATAAATTATGTAATATATTAATATTTCTTCTAGAAATAATACTGTTTCAACTATGAAACTGGTCCTAATTTATTTTCGTATTCCATCCTTGTACGCCACTCTTTGCATTGAAAATAATTGTAATTTTGTCCCAGCAATGTTCCTTAATTGTGTTTCTATCATTATTCGATATTGTGTCATAATAACGTTAAAATATAACTAAACAAGCACTTATGAAATGAAAGATCTAGTAATATGAAGAGAGCAGTCTTATATTTTTCTTGCCAACCTGAAATAGAAACTTGATAACCTGGGTTAATTTAACCGGATAAGTCTACATGATTGAAAAACGCGCTTTGCTATAACCATGATTACTTGTCCTCGTTAAATCTAATCATGGTTAAATTAACTGTAACTTAACCAGTTTAAAAAAAATAACCGGTCCTGTTTTAAAAACCCAATGGCTTCTCTAATTAATCTTGTGTAGATCTTAAAATAATTTTCGTGTTTCATGAAAATCCTCCAAAGTATTACAAACAAGTTGATGGATATAAAATAGGGAATCTTCTATCTTCTTCCATTGCTAATTATTGTATGGAGTTTTTTGAACAATTAATTTTTTTAATTTTCGAAATATAAATATATTGTAGCGATCTCAACGTCACAGATATAAAGCAGACTATTGTACTGACGCATCGAAGCTCACAGAATATTCGAGAGATTAATTGCTGAGATATATAAGCCAAAGCAGAAGAGACCGCAAGGACAACCTGATATTAATACGTGTTGTGAACATAAATAGTTGGTGATATAAATATCGTGTAAATTAATAGTGCGTAGTATTAAGTGTTTAAATCTATATTATTAATGATTATTCTTAAATTAGTGTTTATGTTTGATTATTCATAGTGTTGCTTATTTTTATTATCTTTTTATAATTATTATTAGTTATATAAATATTCGTTTCTAAATTATTTTTACATTTAACCCAAATAAATAAATGTTGTAGTATTATGCGAAGCTTGTTCCATCTGAGAAACAGTGATTGTAAAACATACTTATGTGTATGTTAATGTAGTCTTGACACAATCTAGAATCTTGATACCTGGACTAGACTTTTTAACCTAGATTTAGACTTACTCAAGTCTTGTCTTGTCTAGAGGGCAACACAAAAAACTATTAACTACAAAAGTATTATTCTTGATCGGCTTATTAGTCAAATATCTTATTCGAATTTTCTTAGCACATGAGTACATGAATACAAATTCTTGAATCCTGCTCTGTCTTATGTCCAATACGTGACAGAAGAGCTGACATGCTTATTTATTTTTAAAATAATATTTGTTCTGACAACAACAAACGTACAGTACGTAGTGTTGCTGACCAGCGAAAACTCGCTGCATTGTAAATTCCCACCAGATACGGAGACAGGGCCGGGATTAGGAGAGAAATGGGAAATATCACAAGTGATAACTTCCAAACGCTGTGCAAACTCTTGTTTATTTCAGCGCCAAATTGTTTATTAAATTTTGTTTTGCATATGAAATGCGCACACTAAGATATTCTAGGTGTCACCACAATTGTTTATTCAATTGTTGCAGATACCTGCAAACATTGCATATTATTACAAAAAGAAATATATGTAAACGTAAAATTTATTTAAATTCATTTTAATTTGCTAAATACATGTTTATTTCTATTTATAAAACTGCTAGCATACAATATGTATAAATTATTTAATAATGTTTTTAACAGAATTTAACCAATAATTCATGAATAGTTTAATTAAAAATATATTTCAAATAAAATTCTCAAATGAACACAATAAACATATAATCTGCATTTTATTATTACAAAACAAACTATTGGATTAACAAGAATTTTTTGCTCACATATCGAGTGTTTACGATAGAATTTATAATTAATATAATTGGATTATTCCAAATTTACATATATAGAGATTTATATTCACAGAATTTTCATTTATAAATATTTCGTGGAACAACAAAAGTAGTTCTAGTTTTTATAGTTTCCGATTATTATACTTGGGACACCGAACAGATGCACAAGAAATTTATTCCACTAACGAGTGCTAAATTTGAATAGAACATTGCTGTTGGTAACCCGATTTTACACAACTGCATGAATACGAGAGCTGAGATCTCTGAGAAATACATATTTTTGTTGTTTTCATACTTTTATCATATGTGAAATTATTATTAGGTATTAGGTATTTAGATTCTGGACCATGTTTTTGTTGGAACAAATTGCGGACTGATTCAGAACCGTCAATGTCATTACTCATTACTGTCATTTGTATTAGGGTAGTTTTACTTTTATCTGAAAATAAATCTATAAATATGGAAGAAAAATCAAAAACTCACTGACTTCTGACAATTTTCTGCTTAATTAAATTAAATTGTCAGAAGTTCTGATTAACAGTACATGTTCCGCTCCTCTGACTATTTTGACCGTCAGAGAACTGGTTCAGAATCAGTCAGAAATCAGTAGGAACAGCTGACTAACGGTCAGAATTTGGGTTTAAATTTAGTTGGAACGCTTTTTTCAAACTGCACATGCATCGTACAGTTTCGAACTGATTTGGAGGTTAGTTGGAACAAACCTAAAGTAAATAGTTTTATAAATACTTCAAGTATTAACTTTATTTCAAATATAAACAGGATTGTTTCATATTTCTTGATTTGTAATGTGTAAAGCTGACTTCGTCGACTGTACTGCGTACTTTAGGCTCTGCCCAATAATTTAATTAGTGCGTCTATTCGGCGTCCCAAGTACTACTCAAAATATCAATTTATGGATATTTAGTGTCTAATTAGTACACCTTCCAAAAATTTCAGTTTGTTACCGACCCATATGTTTCCACTAATAATCTGTCATTCAATTAAATCAAAGTATTTTGGTGAATTGAATCAATTACATTCAAATTACACTGACAAATTCCAATGTGTAGTTTTTAATTAATCATGATGCAGAACACTTCAACCAAATCCAACTAATGGGAACAGTATTATACTGATAAAAATACGTTCCTCCGATAAATTTCAGTTATCAAGTAAATAAACAGTTGTTATTGTTTACAACTGTCACTGCAACAGTTAATTAATATTTTAAAATAATAATAATTAAATTGTTCCATTTTGCATTATCATTGGAATTTATCTCTCCGAACCCCATATGCCCTCTCTGAATTTTTAACATCTTTTTTTAAGCACTTATTTTTAATTTTCAGCAAAATCGGTCAAACAAACTGACATTAGGTAAAACCCGAATTTTCTCCTAAGCGAAAAAAAAAAATTCGTGCAAAATAAAAGTTTTTGATAAAATCAGGAAGTCTTGCGATATTCCTTCTTATAATTTTCACTCATGCAAATTACCACAGTAATTTCACAAGTAAATAGGTTTTTCTTAGATATAAGGTCTGTGAAATTTTATAATAATATAATTAATTGAGAAAATATCTACAGGGTGTTTGGCGAAAGGCCGGCACCGAGAATAATAGAAAAATTAACACGTTAACTGCCACCATTAAAAAAAAGGTGGGTCCCTTGGGCCATTTTTTCTTTTTTACAGATTTAGGGTGTTTTCATATTAGAAAATACAAGTATGATAACAGAATTGATTTTTTTTAATGTTGCTCTAAAATTTAAAGAATTTTATTGAGGCACATGTATCGTGCTGTATTTGCAGTATTTTATCATTTCAGAGACTAAAAAACAAAAAAAAATCATGCGCTAAGAAAAGGTTTTGGTCTGTCAGGCCACCGAGAATTAAACTACGTTCACATATATGCGTTGCGAGGTACAAACATTAGACAACGGAGCATAATGTGTATTCAAACACTGAGGCACAAACGATGTATCTCAGAGCATACGGGGATATTTTAGTGAGACACATAAGATGTACCTCATGGCAGTTAACGTGTTAAACTAGACAAAGGGACTCATAAAATGATCGTAGTAAGAATTTGTAAGGCTAATTTTATGTACATTTCGAAAAAATAAAATAAAAATACAGTTTTATACATTTCGACTAAAACTGGAAGTGACATAAAATTCTTACTACGATCAATTTAAGAGCCCCTTTCTCTAATTTAATTTTGCTCCTGAACATTTTTCTGTATCTCTTAAAATAAACCAGATATTCTTATGCCGACCTTTCGCCAAACACCCTGTATACTTCGAGCACCTATTATGCCAAATACGTCTTGATTAAAATTTTACTTGTAATTTTTGTCTAGCTCATTCCACCGTGTGACTTTAGAAAATCGTCACTCGTGTTGTAATAGTTATTTAGATACCAAATGCGGGAACGACTGGTTTCCGGAGGAATGTTTGACGGCGCGAGCTCGCAAGCGCTGCTATAGAACGATTCCGGAAACCCAGTTCACGCAAGAGGTTTGTACAATATTTTTCGTACGAAAATCATAAAATCAATAATTAATTTTCTATTTGTACAAATATTTTTTCCTACGACCACTGTTAAAAGTAGTCTTTTTAACGGTTGCTTAGCAAGTTAAAAATAACAGTTTATAACACAGTGAATACTTTTAAATCGTTGTCATTGACAACGTGTTAAAAGTAAAAAACAAATTTACTTTTAACACTTGTGTTAAAAAGGAACTAAATCTAGTTACCTGTCAAAAATGTCATTCTATAATGCTTAGTTTTTATTTACTAATATATAACTAGGGTCGTAGGAAAAATAGTGTATGATATATGTGTTAAAAGTGATTTTATTTCGTTCGTGGGGTTTGTTACACTCGGCTTCGCCTCGTTTCAAACTTCCCCACTCACTCATAAAATGTCACTTTTAACACTTATATCATAAATAACTATTATTTATTGTATACACAAAATGGTTTGTGGTTATGTGTTTTAGTACTAACAAGTGCTGTCAATCTGTCAACATGACAGCAGTTGTTGCCAACATTGTTTATCAAATGCAATAAATTTACTTTTTCTAAAATAAATTTCATTCAATAATCCACTATTTTCTTTTATTATTATTATGTAAAAGAATGTTTGAAACATTATACTATTTTATTGTAAATACATATAGTTTTTTAATAAATGCTGTAGAAGTAGGAGTATTTTTTCCAAAATTTCCCGGTCACCTATCTGGTGGAGACCTGGGAAATTGATGTTCCAGGCGTTGTTTAGGCAACGCGAAACAACACATTTCAATGCATGAGTAAGGAAATTTTGGAAAAAACACTGCTACTTCTACAGCAGTTATTAAAAAACTATATTTATAATAAAATAGTATAATGTTTTAAACATTATTTTACCTAATAATATTAAAAGAAAATAGTGGATTATTGAACGAAATTTAATGTAGAAAAAGTAAATTTAGTGCATTTGATATAAAATGTTGGCAACAACTGCTGTCATGTTGACAGATTGACAGCACTTGGTAGTACTGAAACACATAACTACAAATCATTTTGTGTATACAATAAATAAAAATATTTGTACAAATAGAAAATTAATTATTGATTTTATGATTTTCGTACGAAAAATATTGTACAAACCTCTTGCGTGAACTGGGTTTCCGGAATCGTTCTATGGCAGCGCTCGCGAGCTCGCGCCGCCAAACACTCCTCCGGAAACCAGTCGTTCCCGCATTTGGTATGTAAATAACTATTTCACCACTAAAGACAGAGCTCTGTAATGTGACGTTTACGATTTAGTATATCATAAAATGAATGTACTTGACGAGTAACATTTCTACGTAATTTCTAATAAAGGAGAAATTTTCTGAACGGTATAAACTCGTATTTAAACTTTGTATTTTACATAGATGCATATATTTTCTGCAATATTTGTAATTAATTAATTAATTATATGGTACCTTATTTCATTTTATGTTGCATTGCTCAACTATGTATAATATGCAATATGTACATAGTTTTGTTTGTATGTGCTCGACTTTTAATATATTATAATTAGTTGCCAAGCACGTAAATATTTGCGGAAACAAAAAGTTTTCATTTAAAACATCGTATAAAATCTTGTGGCACTACCTTGTGCATTTAAAATTAAAACGGTGTTACTATTTACAATTTATTAAAAGCAGCAATAAAAAGTGTAACTTTAAAAATAATTATGAGAGATAAGCCTCCAACCGTAGAGTTCCAGTGGCGTACCGTTTACATTTCATGCTGTGATATATTTCTGATATGAGGGACATGCAAGCATAGTAATTTATGTCTGTTGCCTGTAAATTAATTTATTTTTAAATGTGCCAATTTTAATTTATCCGCTGTAAAACCGCAGCGCAATAATTCATCTACAGTTTCTGTCCTATCGTTTTAATTAACATGTGAGTGCACGTGAGGTAAATTATAATTGCTCCAATGAATATATGTGGGGTGCATAATACAGTATAAGTGACCGATTATTCAATATTGTTTGCTTATAATGGAAAATTATGTATGTACAACCGTGGCTTAAATGTTTAGCCAAGTGAGTGGAGTGTGAGATCTATGGTTCGATTTAATTATCGTAGACTTTAACCAAATAATTTTTTTTCTATTTGCATTATTTGGAACCATGGACGCTGACTTTTCAAAATGTCTTTGGGGGCGAAATGACCAAAAACAAAATATTATTTTAAGAAAAATTAAATACTAGATTGGGTGAAGGGAAACTAAAAATCTTAATTATTATTTAGATCACCAATGCTCCAGAATGAGCTCTAGTTTAAACAGGTCAGAATTCTAAATACTTAATCTAAATTTTGGTTCGCTAAAACCAGAGCACAATCTAGTTTTATTGCTTTCAGCAGACCTAGAACTATAGCAAAACCAACGAAAAAATCTGTGATAGGTCACGAATTAGAGCAAACGCTTCAAAATTCTCTAATTTTTAACCCACTAAAACCAAAGCACAATCCAGAGCAACCAAATCTGCTTCAAAATATGCTCTGATTTCAGCAATTTTAGAATTAGAGTAAACACTTTAGAATGCTACAATTATTAAACCACTAATACCATAGCACAATCCAGAGCAGCCAAATCTGCTTCAGAATGTGCTCTGGTTTTAGGAAACCTAGAATTGGAGCAAATACTTTAGAATGCAATAATTATTGACCTGCTGAAACCGGAGCACAATCCAGACCAGTCTAAACTATAAAGAGTGTACTTTGGTTTCAGTAGGCCAAAAATTGAGCAAACGCTTCAAAATTCTCTAAGTCTTGACACACTAAAACCAAAGGACAATCCAGAGCAGCCAAATCTGCTTCAGCAGACCTAAAATTAGAGCAAATACTTTAGAATGTACATGTTTGGAATGTAACTTTTCACATATAATGCTGATAAAGAAGCTTGTAAGTGATCAGATGTCTCGATTATATTTACGTTTGAAGAAAAAACATAACACTTAATATCTAGTTGTAATATTTACGAGTATATCAATAATTATTGCGTCCCAGCACCTTTATTTTTTACAGGACACCACTTTGTATAGAAGACGTACCTTCAAAATAATCTATGTACATAAAAAATATTATTTTATTACTGATTCTTAAAATTTTTACAAGAAGATTGTAACATACTTTTTGAGTAATTATATTGCTGTAGATTTAAGTCATTCGTTCAGCTCTATTGTAGGAGTAACGGATGAATTTGATTGTAATAGCAAGAGAGATTGCAATAATAATTAAGTTCTCCTAGTGAATAGAATAAAAGTAATGTGCTTTAATTAAACGATAAAATGTGCTTTGAATATGTTAAAGCTAGAAAAAACTTAATATCTACTAAACTTTCGGTTGGAATGAATACCGCATTAAAAATTTAATTAGTAATGAAAGATTTAAAGCTCCGTAAAAAAGAAAAATCCACAAACTTATCAATGAATTTAACAGTTTCACAAAGAAATTTTAAAACTTGGTGGAATCCCAATTAAAAATAATTCTCACCGTTTCCAATTACTCGAATCCACAAAAGATTCAGACTTCATAATTAACGAAACCAATAAAAAATGATAAAACCAGGAGAAACTTGCAAAGTAGGTGACAGTAATCGCCTTTCAACCAATAGAACTGTGGATTCGGAGGGGGGAGCCAATGAGAAACTGAAGGCAGTTTCCAAAGGGATTGAGGTTTCTGAGGTTAGATGAAACAGGCTTTCCCAATATTTTCATATAACATCTATCGGGAAATGAGTGCAACTTTTTATATGAATTGATTTTACATCCGGTGTTATAAATGTCAGTTAATGTTAGTTTCTTAGTAAATAATATTACTTTAATTCCCACTATTTATGCCATTAAAAAAATTGTTTTGTTGAGAATTTGTTCATAAGTAATATAACAAGAGCAATGAATTTATTGGAAAAATTTACTACTTCTTTTTTAACTTATCTATTTTAGCAGTTTCATTAAATACATAACATTATTTTCATATATTTATTTAACTCTATTAATATTAAAAATAATACACTGTAATATACCAAGGACTGTTAAAAGAAATATACCGTGAGTATTCTTTAAAATGAAACATAGGGAACAAATTTGACATTTGCTTTTTGGGTTCCAAAATTTTCTGACATTTCTACTATTCTACCATTTCCTCTAAAGTTATTAATAATTCTTAAAATTGTTGTTGTATGTGGTGTAGGCACAGAATATGTTTATACAGAAGCGACAGTAAGACAGAAAAACAAAAATTAGACAGAGATGAGGAATGCCAACAAATTTAAAGGGCTTTTTTTAAAATCGGAATGTTTCGTCACATCTTAAAGAGAGATAGGGGAAGCCAACAAATTTAAAGGTCTACACAATGCTCCAAGGTTATAGAACTGAATAGGGTAATATGAAAGGTACCGACACGGATTGTCGCTTCTGTATGTAACTATTCTGTGGTGTAGGCTGTCAGAAAATTTTATAACCAAAAAGCAAATGTCAAATTCGTTCCCTATGTTTCATTTTAATTGAGACAAACAAGTATACCACGCTGTGAATCAAATATCAAGTCGTAAGCATGGATATTACAAAGTTCCATGTTTGGCGTTGAAAAATACTCACGGTATATAGGCTGGTTTAAGGGTACGAATCAAAGTGCTAATACTCGTAACATCCGTCGTATCCTATCTGTAGGCGCCACCAGTACTTTTTCTCATTCGTGGCGAGCGATACAGAATCAGTGTGAATCAGTTACCAAAATTTACTTCTGTCTATCCCCACCTATTACGGTCTTAAAAGTGAGGGAATGAAGGCGGTCGTAGAACTCTCGAAACATTTCTTTTCTATATGTATAAGCGTCGCAAGTTTAATTGTGATAAAAAAAATTGTTTCAAAGACTCCCAAATATACAAAATGGAATATCATAAGCTATAATAGATAAATAAAAATTCTGTAGATATGTAGGTACCAGGAAATAATATTTGAATGCAATTCGATAATTTAATAAATTTTTAATTTTCATTATCAATTTATTCCTATTTTCCACATACCAGACTTATGATAATAATAAACACATACTTATATACTCATTATTCAGGATTCCGTCATCCAGTAAAAATAATGTGGCAGACGCTCTTCCAACCCTATATAGCCTATATATAGGACAATATATAGTACAAGAAATGGTACAATATTTTGTATCAAAATTTTAGATTTTGTTGAATTGAAGTTTTGTATGATAATAATGCAATTTCTTGTATAATATATTGGCTCTGATTCTATGCATTTTCCTTGAATATGTCAATTCGACAAGTAAAATTAACCATAAAGTCATTTATATTGAAAGTTTGCAATATTTACAACTTAACACTAAGTTTTCTATAACCACACTATATACAATACAAAAATAAATGTTAGACACGCATGAATCACAAATTTCATATATGCGCTTACTCACAGCCGAATTGACTGACAGATTGTATGAAAAATAGAACATGTTCTGTTTTTTCAACATATTTACGATCATATACAATATTTCAACCAATTTGCTGTTTGATACTAGCTAATTTAAATTGTACTAAAAATGGTGCAAGATCTTGAGCAATTTATAGGCTAGTCTAAAACAGCCTTTATACTTGTCATGAAACAAGTACAAGTAAAAGAGTCCTTACTCCATTTGTGTTGTGCTACAAATAATGATAAGTGTTCTCAGAAAAAACTGATTTTGTAGGACCTCCACTAACCAACTTCTAGTTGAAAACGAGTGCTTCGATTTTCAGGAAATGCAATATAGGGGTAGTTTGAACAATGCAATAATGAAACCTAACAAAGGAAATCGTTTTAGATTCACTGGTTTAGGGTTCAATTTGTAGTGGAAGACCGAAGAAGAGACTGCACTCAAAAACGTAATTAAAACTTTTCGATTGAGGTTCAATACTACAGTGTGATAAGTTCCGTCGTTACAAGAAACATGAGGAATTTAAAAGCTTTGTTTAATTCACTCTAAACTAACTGCGGCGATACTCCGATCAGATTACCATGGAGATACACTTGTTTACCCCAACTATGCGCTATAGCGATAAGTAAAAACTTCGCTGATTAACTGCGTCTACGGCTGATTTTTGTTTGCGAACTAATTAGAAAATTAGAGGAGGAAATAATGGAAATGCTGGAAAACACGAAAAGAATTTTTGTTTTGTTACAATGATAGATCACTAGACTTTTTTCATCTGCTCTTGTTTGCTCTGTGGGTGTATTGCGTTTATTTATTTCCTACAGAAAGGTATTCCATAAATAAAAATAATTACTTACATAAACTCCTTTCGTTTTCTTTCACTGACATTTCTAATAGAAATAAGACATCAAGTATCTCAGGTATTATTTGTTTTATTTGAAAGATCAGTCTTGGTCTTGTCTCGTGTTGTGTCGAATAATCGAATGGAACAGTGGCAATTTAAAATAAAAATGCCCATTATTAATAAATCATATAAGTTCATTATTAAAATATATTTAAAAACCAAATTACAAAATTTCTTCTTTATATTATTATATTATACTGTGTCTCAATAAGCGCAAGTTTGCTGAGACGTGATACAATCAGTCAAATGATCATTGAGTAATTTAGTCGCCCACCTACATCCACAACATTGCTGACTAATTATAGTGTTGCTCTATTATTATAACGAAAACGGTTTAATAACATAAGATATTGTTAAACTGTTTTTGGTCTTTTTGTTGTTGTAAAATTGGTACAACTACACCCAAATTTAAATGTCAAATTGATAACCTGAAATATTTTTAAATGTTTTTTAATATAACTTATATTAGTTCTGAGTATGGAAACGGAATAAACAAACCTAATTTAAAAGAATATTAAAATTTCGTAAGGTATACCGTACAGATTTGTAAATATTTTCACAATATTTTAAATGCATACAAATAAATGTGCCCAACTTCATTCAACAGAGTGATCATATTTCACATATATATCTTTAGATTACATTCTATTATTTTTTTAATTGAAATTAATTTTTTATCTACAACTATTGAAATATGGGTACATTATACGTGTGATACTACATATAATATACTACTCATATTACACAAGTGTAATATGAAATGTCATGATACACGCTACACTTTTCTGTAATAAATAGGGCATATAATTTAACACATAATATTTTATTGTTAATTTATTAATAACATATTTTTTATTATAAATATCAATATATATGCTTATAAAAGTATAATAAATACAATTTGAAAAGTTATTTTGACATTTAAGTGCTACTGTGGCGCCATCTGTTAAGCTATACATGAACTACTCACAGTTAACTGAATATTTAACAAATAATTATCAGATTTTTTATATGCCTGATAGTTGTAGATAAAGTATAGTATTTGACTCGCTACCGCTCGTATTTTTAATTACATCCTCGTGTAATATAGCCTACATATTATGCTTGTTAAATAATATACTATTTTATTATATTAATGAAGCAAAGTATAAAAAATAATATATTATAGGTACTCGTTTTATACGACGTATTGTTCCATTCGTGTTTTTGGAGCAATCCTTGCTGCGCTTGTCGAGCCCCAAACAACTCATGGAAAAATATACCGTCTTATAAAACTTGTATAATAATAATCTATGTATTTACGTTCGGCGTACACAATATTACGTTCGATATTTCTTATTTGTTAAAATTGATTATCATACAACGGTAAGAATACGAATATGTACAAATTAAAATATACCTTAAATTATTAATAGTGACTAAAGTTTAAATAGGTACATGTTTCAAAATGAATGTAGTTATTCAATATTCAATTACAAAAAAAATCTAAACTTATCAGGAACAATTGACAATTAAGCAGCCGACGTCGTCCAACATCTATATTAAACAAAGGAATTTCAGTTAAAAATCGCGGTAAACCATATATAAAAGACAATTTAAAAAAGACATATTTATAAAACACCATCATAGTGAAATATGAACTGAAACTAGGATGAGAGATTTTATGCATTTGACTGAGAAAATCTATTTCCTCAAAACTATAATGAAAAATTAATATATAAGTTTATAGGAAACAAGGAAAGACGTACATGTTTAAAATTTAATTTAAAACTATGAAGAAAATTCCTTTTGATTTATATTTTATTTCCTAAGTTGAAGTCGTGCTGAGAACCTTTGACTCTTTAAGCTGTTTCTCTAAACAGGTTCTTGTTGCATGTACAGCAATAAAAATATGAGGCGAAAATTTTAAATTTGTTTTTGTTAATTTAATTGAATTATGCTATTAAAATGGAGTAATCTGTATTAAGTAAGATGTAGTAATACATGTAGTATTGTCCTGTTCAATATAATGACTTAGTTGTTAGCCAGACAGTTTTTATTTACCAAAAACTGTTTTCCAATCTTAATTGCCTATGACAACTCTTTCTTGGACCACAGGTACCTATATATTTATGGTGAATTGTTGCGAACACAAACAAAAGTTTTTAGGTTAGGTGTATGTATCATATGTTTAAATTAAACGAATGCGTTTCATAAAATGGGTAATTTCGCTATATGAGAATAATGTAGATAATAAATTATTTACATATGTCAATATTGTAATGGGCAAATAAAACTTTATAGACGTTGTTTCGAATTATGTTATTCCATATTTTATTCAGAGTTACCATTAACTTAATTGTTTAAATGTAGGTCCTTTTAAAAGGATACTAAAGTGTGTGTCTGCGTTAAACTTAAAGTAACTTATAGTAAATACTTTGTAGTGTAAAATTGCTATAAAATTCTTTACGTTTTCCACGGTAAGAAAGAAGTCAAGACAACGTATAAAATAGAAATATCGTCATATGAGCGTTTATACAACCTGTCAGACAAAATAAAAATGAGCACTAAAATAAAATATGGCCTGAATTTATTTTTTACATCATTTCTTACAGAGAAATACGCCTGCCGTCACGAGTATGAAAATAACACACCAAATGAAGAAAACGCCGAGAAAAGATAATTGTCTTCTCAGAATTTTATTACGTTCGTAAAAATGTTATGATTAATTATACGCAAAGGTTAAATAATAGCTATTTATGTAATGATTAAGGAAACAAAAGAGGTTATTTAATGCATACGAAAAATACAAAACGAGACTCAAGCCAGTGTTGTAAGAGTAAAAGTTCAATACCCACCTATTTCCTTTACTTGTTTCATCCAATACCGTGAGTATTTTTTAACGTGAAACATGAGATTTATCATATCCATAGTTACGACTTGATATTTGATTGATAGTAATGTATATTTGCTTGTTTCATTTAAAATGAAACATAGGGAATGTATTTGACAAAAGTATTAAATTTTATTATTATAAGACATTACAAAATAAAGAACTAATAAACCGACTAGCAAACAAATAAGAATAATTACAATAATTTTTTAAAAATACATCTATTAACTTTAAACAACGACTCAATTTGCTATTAAACTTTTGAATTATTATACGATGATATTTGTACAACTCTAATATTTTGAGAAATGTTTTGAATTTGAACTTTTAATTCATCTAAATTTTGAAGATTTTCCCCAGTGCAAACTTTTTATTTTATAGGTCACTAATAAAAAGAATCTAGGTGTGTAAGATCCAGTAATCTAGCAGATCTGTCTACTATTACTCCATTATTTATTAATGATTCTTAAAATTGTTGTTGCACTTGGTGTAGGCCTGTCAGCAACAAACAAATATACATACATTGCTGACAATCAAATATTAAGTCGTAACCATGGATATGATAAGTCCCACGTTTTACATTAAAAAATACACACGGTAACTATAAGATTGGGGATATATGCTATCTGCGTCTAACCAACGACAAAAAAGAAATAAAAATATTAGTGTAACTGCGGTAACGGATATTTTCAAATATTTAAAAAAACTTGAATATATTATGCGTGTCAATCCTGTCATTTATGTAAATGATTTTGGCATCGTCAATTTGTGTTTCATTGTGTGTTGTTTACTCTACAACTCTTTCGTATGTTTTATCCATTATTATATTTATGAATAATGACGTTAGGGTTGAAATAATAATAAATCGACTGAACTTTAAGGAATTTTATTTTTCCTTTAAACTACCAGAAATGAAATATCTACGTCTTTATTCTAATTATTATATATAATGTGTTGCAAAGCTACATTCGGTTTTAAGATGTAATACAAATAAAATTTCTGATGTATATACAAATGAATATTTGTTACATTCCGGATGTTTAAGTAAATACATCATTTATTCTACTTCTACAAACATATCCCAGGGAATAATTTATTATTTTCTTTGACTTGTTCATATTTTATATTTACTTCCTACAACTATTAATATTTACTGCGTTCATACCGTACATATTTTCTCTAAATCAATATTTATTGTGTAAATACATAAGTATATTTATCATGTAAATAAAATATGTTTGTGTATTCGCAATGTATGCTTTTATTTAATTTTCTATTTAAATTGAAACATATTTATATATAGACTTCCAAATGAAGGTAAATAAAATATTTCCCTTCATTGTTATTTCATATTGTTTTTCCTTTGATGAGTAACTCTTTATAAAATATAACATAAAATAAATATTTCATTTTCTAGTAGCCCAAAAAATAGAATAACAAAATATACATACATCTTAAGATCCTCGAAAGTTACTAGGACTTTGGTGTACGCCTTGTATTATTGTCACTATTACAACTTCCTGGAAATAAACACGTATATACTTACATAACTAAAATAATTATTAATAGTATGTTTCTTAAGGCAACCAGTTCAATCAGGTTTGTGGTTGATAGATCAGTAAGTCCTGAAATTCATTTACCGGTTTCTATTCGGAACCCGGTCTCTAAAAAAAGATGATAAAAAGTCGGACTACAGCAACTAAGAAATATTCTTGGTTTTCCTGGTTTTATAACCCCTCTACGTACTGTTATCTAATATCAAAAAGAACAGTATGAAATTTAATGTCACCTAATAAAATAATGTACGTACCGACAAAAAAATTAATTCTTTAATTCAAATAAATTGTTCAATTTCGCTGTCATATTATCGTTTTTATTCATTTTTATTTAATTCATTTATATTTTTTATAGGTTATATTAATTTTAAAATGTTATGATTCAAAGACAAAGGCCCGTATTTTATAATAAAATCGCTTTTAGGAGCCTGATTTTACGTTATAAGCTTATGAGGCCAAAATCACTTTTATCAAAAGTAACCACGCAATACTGGCCGAAATAGGTCAAAAAATTTCAGGAACCCTAGTCCACCAAAAATCAAAATACTGTTTTTTTTTTTGCTGATTTATGTGTGCGTTAAATTATATACATTTTTTGGTGCACTTCATTGAAACTTATTTCAGTTGAAAGTGATTATTTTGAAAGTGATTATTTTACGGCTAATCATTCTTCAACTTCCATTCGTTCCATATCTTCAAACTTCGCATCGAAGTGTATCATTTTTGTAATATTTATTAAAATATTCATGAAATTATTTTAATCGCTCAAAAATTTTGCAAAGAAATATTTTGTTTTCATTTATTTCCTACATATTTCTCAAGCCAAATAAATTATTATTTTTATTATGTTTGTGTCCAAAGTAAAGTTTTTTTTTGAAAAGGCCGATTGGAACCAAAAATGGAGCTGTAGAAATAGATCTTATAGCGAAAAAAAAAATAACATTCTACGGTAAATCATTTTTGAGTGATGCAAAAAATTCAAAAATAACACAAGGAGCAAAGTGCCCTTTGGTACTGCCGATTGCAATAAAAAAGGGAGGGGCACAACTACATGTTATAGCAGTCCTATATATACAAAATTTCAACATTCTACGGCTAATCATTTTTGAATTAAGCGTAATGTACATACGTACAGACATGACGCCTAAATTACTCTAAATAGAAATTTTTCGCGATTACAGTACTTATTTTACTTCGTATAAGGAAGTAAAAACGTTAACAAATTTACGTGAATTCAATTTTATGATGGGCTAACAATACCTATGTGCCTAGAAATAATGGTTCATCGAGGAATGTTGTGTTATGCAATAAGATTGTACAATATAATGATAATGTTACGTAGTTTGCGATATGTACATCTATAACCTTTAAACTTCTCATTTCTCATTTTTGTACTCTTCTTTCTTGTTTCTCAAAGTTGTTTGGACCCCGTATGGTTGACATATAAACTTTTTTCTTTCTTTATTGTGTTTTCCAGTTACTAATGATGACAATACATTTCTTGAAATACGTATAAAGAATATATCACACATTAAACTTAGTTTATACAGGTAGTATTTATTTTATACTCTTCACAGATAATCCGGTTTTGAGGAAAAGCAATTTTTAAAAACTTCATATTGAAAATTGATTTTAGTGTTAAGAAGGATATACTGATATAGAAATGACTATAATATGTTTAATAATTATAATTAATAATTAAAATTTCAAAAATATCATGTGGACACATTCGTACAAGTAAAAATAAATATTCAAGTAAGCAGCTGGTCCAATGAAATGAACTAATAATAAATTATAAAATAAAAGAAAAGATTTCTACTTCTTAAATTACATAGATTAGAATCATCCTCAGTTAAAAGCAGGGCATGTAACCGAAAAAAATACTGGTTAACGGTTAACCCTTATAGAGAACGTTATAATAATAACGGTTTTAGTTCGAAAACCGGTTTTTGAAAATTGGAAACCGGTTTAAACCGGTTAATATATCGGTTAAAAAAATAATTAAAATTAATTAAAACAAATTAATTATAAAAATTTGATTAAAAAAATAGAGAATAATTAATTAAAAATTTTTTTTTTAAATATAATCTGAGAAAAATATCACAATTAAAAAAAAGCAATTTAATTAATGAATATTTACAAAAATTCCCGTAATATATTCAGAAAAACGCAGGTCACTTTTCAATTTTAAACTTGCCTGTGTTGACCTTAACGGCCAAAGAAACTACTTACATTTATGACTCTCCAATAAAATGTTAATTGTAAAAACTGTGATGATTCATGTTCAAATACAAATAGAAAACACAGATATAAAAAAATATATTAAATTTTTTCCTCGCTAAATGATATTAAAATAAAGGTTAATGTTCGCTAAAACCGGTTTTTTTTTTTTTGGTTAACGGTTACCGGTATTTTCGACCTAAAAAATATAGGTTAAAGTTACCGGTTTTTATTAACCGGTTTTTTTAACCGGTTACATGCCCTGCATACTTCTGACAACTTTTTGCCGAAAACAAAAGCTGATTGACATGGTAATTATTTGTCATTTTTTATTTACATTTAATACCAAATACGACGTACTTCTGACAACTTTTCTCCTGCCTGTTGACATGATTTTTGACGTTTTTGCACGCCAAACATAGTCGAGTACTTACATTTGATACCTAGCACGACTTACTTTTGAAATATTTTAGCTGAAAACAAAAGACATTCGACAAGGAATTTTTTTGTCATTTCTACACGCCAGCCCTCAACAAATAATCCTTTAATTTGATACCAAACACGAGTTACTTCTAAAATATTTTAGAAGAAAACAAAAGATAATCGACATGGAACATTTTGAAGAATACAACGGGCGTGATCTTGAGTAATAGTACACTTAAATTGTGTACTTTTAAAGTGCTATTAGTTTGTGTCTTATATATTAACTTTTATTATTCCTTTTACATCTGTGACTGTATTATTTACGAGGTTATAAAAGTATATTATCCTATTATTTCGGCCCTCTACGTTACGGCAAAAATACTGATATTCGATTTTGTCATTTGTTTAAGCCTACTTGATTGCAATTTTAAACACCTGATAAAATTTGTTTTAAACGATATTTCTCTGGAACTAATAATCGGATTTGAAAAATAAAAAAACTGTTGAGAACAGAATTGAAAGGCCTTTCGAACTGTGTCATGTTTGACACTCTTTTCCATTTAAAATTTTTGAGGTGCAGTCCACCCCCATTTTAGGGTTGAAGTTATGCCATTGGAACTAATCCATTCAGGTGTTCCCCCTTTATACTAAAAATGACGTGTTTGAGCGTTTTTTGCAAAATTGATGTTAAGTGGCCAAAAATTGCGCTGATAATTTTCATTGAGCCATCCTCTATATAGAAGATGGAAAAAATAATATAAGAAACAGTTAATAAACAAATAATTAGGACAAATGAACTTTATCTAAACAAAAGGATGTCTGTAAAACAATTGATAGTTGTTAATTGGACCACGAACCGTGGCCTACAACGGAAATGATGACCGGAAGTACTTATATTTGGAAATTTTGTTTTGATAATTGTTATCTATATTCGCAAATATATTCCAAACCATATCCAAATAAAAATTAATCTTTTCTCATCTCCAAGTAATTTACAATCATAGTTAATCATGAAAACTAACAATATTTAGATTTGCACCTTAAAATTTTGATTTTACAACTGAAAAAATCCAAAATGACTCATTTTTCGGTCAAAAATTTTGGTTTTTTAAAATAGTCCAAATTGATAGTCGCCGATGAGCTGATTCTAAATTTTCAAACCGAATTTAATTATCTCTTCCCATTCCTGAGATATTAGGCTTCAAAGTTGCACCTCAAAAAAGTGTGTTTTTTGACTATATCTCTAAAATGGGTAGAGATACAGTCTTAACGATTATACCAGTCGATTCTACGCACGAAGTTACATAAAGAAATGTTTTCTTCGCATATATGTTCTTTGGAACGATTTGGTGTAAAATGAGAAAAAAGAAAAAAACCGGAATTTCAGTTTTTCGCTGGAGAACTTTTTGGCTCCAAATCTTTTCAATTTTCAGACTTAAGTAAATACAGACGCGCTGGTTTCAAATTTTCAAACCGATTTCAATTATCTCTTACCGTTCTCGAGATATTTGGGTTCAAAGTTGGAACTGAAAAAAATCGTTTTTCAGGAATATCCCTGAAATGGGTCAAGATACGATCTCGACGACTTCACCAATCGATTCTACGGGCAAAATTACATAAGTGTACCAATTTTCAGATTAATATTCCAATGGATACAATTTTTAGAGCGAAAAAACAAAAATCGCGAAAATCGAAAAATCGCCTGATGAACCCCTTGCGATTTTTTTCGATTTTTGACGATTTTCGTTTTTCCTCTATAAAATTTGTATCCATTGTAATAAAAATCTGAAAATTGGTACAAAAATATAACTTTGCCCGTAGAATCGATTGGTGAGGTCGCCAAAGTCGTATCTGAACCCATTTCAGAATTATTCCTGAAAAACTGATTTTTTCAGGTCTAACTTTGAACACAAATATCTCGAGAACGGTAAAAGATAATTGAAATCGGTTTGAAAATTTGGAATCAGCGCATCTGTATTTACTTAAGTCCAGAATATAAAAAATTTTGGTGACAAAAAGTTTCCAAGCGAAAAATTGAAATTCAGGTTTTTTCGTTTTTCTCATTTTTCACCAAATCGTTCCAAAGATCGTATATGCGGAGAAAACATTTCTTTATGTAACTTTGCGCGTAGAATCGGATGGTGTAATCGTTGATACTGTATCTCTACCCATTTTATAGATATGTTCAAAAAACACACTTTTTTGAGGTGCAACTTTGAGGCAAAATATCTCAGGAATGGGAAAAGATAATTAAATTCGGTTTGAAAATTTGAAATCAGCGCATCGGCGACTATCAATTTGGTTTTTTCAAAAAAATCAATAAATTTTACCTAAAAATGGGTTTATTTGGGTTATTTCACACCCTGGAATGGGTTTAAAAGGCTTAACAATGATTTAGGTGTTCATAATTAAAAAAATAAGTTTAACACGATTATGTGTTGCATTTTATACCCAAAAATGTGTTGAAAAGTGTCTAAACATATTGTATAGTACATTTGGAAATTTGTCACACCTTAAAATGGGTAAAAAGGAACCCAAACCTGACCTAAAATTGGGTTTAAAGGGTGTCAACAATCAAAAACCAAAATTTTGGACTCATACATGGGTATTTTTGGAATATTTCAGCTGTATATGAAAAATTTTACAGTGAAAACCTAAAAATTGTAACTTTTTATATTGAACTGTAATTAGAAATTACTAAAAGTTAGTTACAAACAGGGAATGTAACCGAAATAAATACTGGTTAACGGTTAACCCTTATAGAGAACGTTATAATAATAAAGGTTTTAGTTCGAAAACCGGTTTTTAAAAATTGGAAACCGGTTTAAACCGGTTAATATATCGGTTTAAAAAAATATGAACATTAATTAAAAAAAAAGTAATTATAAATATTTGATTAAAAAAAATTATAGAATAAATAATTTAAAAAAACAATTTAATTAATAAATATTCACAAAAATTCCCGTAATTTATTTAAAAAAACGCAGGTCACTTCTCAATTTTAAACTTGCCTGTGTTGACAAAGGCCGTATTTATTTGGACTTTTTAAGTAACCTTAACGGCCAAAGAGACCTACATTTATGACTCTCCAATAAAATGTTAATTGTAAAAACTGTCATGACTCATGTTCAAATACAAATAGAAAACACAGATATAAAAAAAAATATTAAATTTTTTTCTCGCTAAATGATATTAAAATAAAGGTTAATGTTCGCTAAAACCGGTTTATTTTTTTTTGGTTAACGGTTACCGGTATTTTCGGCCTGAAAAATATCGGTTAAAATTACGGTTAAAGTTCGCAATTTTCGTTAAAAATATCGGTTACCGGTTTTTATTAACCGGTTTTTTTAACCGGTTACATGCCCTGGTTAAAAGTAACTTAGTAATGTTTACTACCTCTGACAGAGATGGTCACTCACTGTTAAGTAATCTAATCCTTTCCCTAAAGAAATTAGATATTAGATCAATAACATCCTTCGTACAATCCAGTCACCAATATTGAAAGATCTCAAAATAATTATTATTACAATGTATTCCTTATAAATTGCATTATTACTGAAATAAATATTCAACCTATTTATTTTATTTCTTAATATTAAAAGTTTTTTTCTGCGCATAACTAATTTTTTATGCTGCGTTGAAACGACAAAAGGAAAATATAATTGAATGAAGATTTATCTGCATTAATTTAAAAATATGAGCAAGTTAGCAGTCTGTCCTACTTCCGGTTATAAATAAGTGTCTGTGAAACAGGGCGAAGATAAAACGCAGTAGTAAACGCAGATAGATACAAATTGTGTCATAAAGAAAGCCCTTGGTCCAAACAGCCCAATATTTAGCAACATTTGGGGCCACATGTTCGTCCTGGCGTCATTTCACGGTCAAGTGCGAATTCCTGTCCAAGCCTGCTCGCCCGAGGAGAAATAAGAGCGATTTGTATTCGTTCAGCTCAAACGATATACTGCTCATAAAACAAACAAGGTTTGTATTCTGTTTGTGTAATCAAATTATAATTGAATATTAAATCAATATGAAAATTAGGTGGTGTTGGTATTACAATTGGAAATTGAAATAAATTGTCATTAATATTATTCAATACAAGCCCGCAAATAACTAATTAAATTTCAGAAATATATGTCAGATAAATTTAACAGTTCTGTGTACCTTTTATCTTCAGATTAACAACAATTTATACATTCAATAATTAATTAAGTTTCTTTGTGTCCTACGTCTGTATATGAAGTATGCAATTTCGCACCAAAATTACTGATTTTACCAAATAAAATACTGTAATTTTACACAAAAATTCGTTTTGAACGCGAAAAAAAAAATCTTGCATGTGGTGGCCGTTATTGTCAATATACTACTGTATGCGGATTCGCACATTTTCCATAACTGTACAGGGTGACCAATAAAACTGTTTAAGAATGGAAATCTCGAGAACTATAAGAGATACGAAATCGGTAACTTTATTATTTCAATACAAAAATTGTTATTTGTATCACAAGTTCAGAAACTATACTTTTGCAAGAGCGATCTATTTTGACAGGCCGAGCTGAAAGCGAGGTCTGCAAATATTGCGAAATTACAAATCAAAATACGAGTGAATTCGTTCTGCTCGCGGATAGTACTTTTTAAATAGATTTTCGCAGAGGTATGGTCCTCTCTCTTTCGTTCGAATCTAACCTAACCTAATCTAACCTAATAGGTTAGATAATAATCTATAATCTCATCTAACTTAACTTAACCTAATCTAATCAAACCTAACCTAACTTGATCTAACTTCACCTAATCTCACCAAACCTAAACTAACCTAACCTAACCTAATCTAACTTAACCTAACCTAATCTAACCAAACGTAAAGTTATCATAACTAAAATAACCTAACCTTACCTTATTTTATTCCATCAATAAATATATAGTTACATCAAATTTATTATCATATGAACATTTTAGTTATATAGACACTGGTGCGCTTTTGTAACAAAAAATACCATTTGATGCGCTTTTGTCATATGCCTACCTATTTTATGAAACATTAAAAATGGAATATTATTATTCTTTTCCTTATTCAGAGTAAGATGTTGCTTATTTTGTTGGATTTTTTTAAAATTTTAACTAATGAGAGAAAAGCATTAATAGAGGTTCATATTGAAATAGTTTGAAATTCACAAAAACAATTATATTTACCAAAAATGGATAAACGTGCATATTGTAATAGTTAATTAATGGCCATTGTAAATAGGTAAAGTTGTTATTGTTTCAAGAGATTTTAATTTGAACTAAACCTTGTTATTCATTTCAAGATCACTTCAATTATTTTTAATTATCATTCCATGAAAATTCCATTCCATTAAAATTCATATCTTTAATATATTCCGAAATGTTCTGGAATAAAATTGTTCCATTTACATTAATAAATAACCAGGAAACTTTAAAAAATAAAACTGTTGCTGTACTTTGATCTTCGAAATGTGTTCTCCAACTAATGTACGTGAAGTACTGTAAACATTTATCTGAAAAACTTTGATGTATCTACATAAAAATGATAGATTCCTCCCCAAGTTACACAAAAACTGTGATCAGTAAAAGCACACATGAATCATACAAGATCTGTAAGAATTCAATATTTTAAGATGTATCAAAGTTTTCTCCACAAGTAAGCGAAAAACCCTTGAATTATGTGCCGATCCTGAAGTTTGATACTGCGATATCAAATGTTTCCAACTTTCAAACAGCGCCGGTAATTTCAACCACATATTTTGATTAGAACATTAAATTGCTCTTTACATTTTGATTTATGGGGAAGTAAGACTGGTAAATATGTTTGACCTACATGCTTTCTTTACGGCCGCACAAACCCTGGGTCCGATCCCACATTCATCATTTATTAACAAAAATATACTGACCGATATATTTGAATGGGTAGGTGTTTATCAATCGCAAGTTTCTTGCGTGGGTTGAAATGCCCTTATATTTATATATACAGTTAAATTTCAGCTTAAAATAGCACAGGATTCGGTTAATGTAAAATCAAAATACCTCAGTACGAATTTAACTAATCTGGTCCCACTCATTTAAAACCATTAACTAATTGGAATTTTTAAACTGCATTATTGTTTGTCATTACCGTTGAATTTATAGTGCTGGAAATAAAAGTTGAGCTGTGCGGCATGGTTAGAGTGACCACTTCTACTTCTACTGATTTTGTCAGTGTAGTACTGATTTCCAGACCCTTGTACTGATAAATAATTTGTAATATATTTTGTACTGATTTTTTACGTACTGTACTAAATGTACTGATTTTCGGTTTTTTATAATTATTTATTGATAGAGGTTTATACATTTTTATATAATTTAAGTACCTATTAAATAAATTTCTATCTATCGCCTTCAGTAATAAAACAATTGATTTAAGATTTGATTAGTAAGTGACTTGGTGACACTCTTTGATTTTGAAAAGAGCTGTAAACTTTAGCAATAGAAATAATATTAATATAGTTTTTCTATTTGCCCTTACCTGTGATCTAAAGTCTATAAAGATTATAGAGAGGCAGAGGTATTAAAGCTTTTCTAGGAAAACAGAACTCTAGTTTTCATCAAATAATCTATTTGTTAACAAAACTCTAGAAAAAACTCAAGAATTGATATATGATATATTTATGAGGCAGTAAAAATGGTAAAAAAAGTTGAGATTTCGGAAAAAAGTTAATAATAAATATTGTTGCTCTCGACAAGTTCTATCACAGGTTAAATTTACCTGTTATTGTTGTAATATTTATGATTAATATTGTTATTCTATATATTACAACGAGAAAACGAAATAAATTCGAGGCGAGACGAGATACCGTCTGTGTCGTCTCACCTGAGGTTGTGTCTCGTCTTGTCTCGGTAAGGTTTTATTTTAGTATTTTGAGACGAAACGAGGTAGGTGTTTATCTCGTCTTGTCTCGTCTCTCTCTATATAGGCGGCGCATTATTTTTATCGGATAAAAGTTTCATACAAAATAATGAAAAATTCGTTATTAACGGGAATTTAATCTGGTAAATTTTCCTTTTTATTCATAAGCCTCAATGACATGTGCACTAATTTATCTTGTACCGCTTCTAATAGTTTGCCCTTTTCAATTCAACATTTTGTACAACCCACATATAGTATGGTACTAGTAATATTAATTACAGCTCAAATTTAATATGTTGTAATGCTCATAAAAAACGATCAAAGCAGAAAAACTCATTTAGTCAACTGCAATATAGATTTCTAGATCGTAAAAATAGTAAAGCTTACAGGTAAATGATTAGTCTTAGTTTAAAAAAATTGTCAAGCGCTTTACACCAATAGTGACAAACGTTACATTCTTATGATACGTTACTTGGACGTTCGTACAATAGCTTGAAATCTTAAAGCGCATTCTACTTATACCAATGCGTATATTAGCGAAAAGTGTATTTTAGAGAATCGAAGAAATGCTATATTTGTAACAATTTTGTTTGATAACAAGACCTCTAAACACTAATGAATGTTTTTGCGCCACCGACCATGTAAGTGTACTTCCTTAGCAACATAAGTCGTAAGTTCCTGACAACTTCTGTTATTGGGTTACCATTGTCAACGGAAAGTTATAAAAATAACTGTCCTATTAGCAGAGTAATTATGAAAAAATAGGATTTTCTTATACATTTGGTCGTGTAGAAACGGTTAAAATATAACTACAAAAAGCTGCAAATAAATAAATCTGAACTGTCACATTTTACAAATACTTTAACATTATTTGAAGTTAATAGCTGCTAGTGGCGCGAAAAATATAATAAGCGACTCAGAATGTAAATACCCAATAAAACTATTCTCATATGGTAACATGAACTTCGGTTCCGCATGTATGTAATGTACTTACATTCCTTGTAGCTTAAATAACTATAATATCAAGGTCTTTCTAATTTTCTGAAAATTAGGTTAACAAGTAATGTTTTTAATTTATTAATTTTTAAATAGATGTTTCTGATAACACGAATTAGAATCATTAGACAGACAAACAGTTTACTTGTACAGATTTGGGTATGCAATTATTATTTCATGATACATATTGTCCTATTTTAATGTACCTAACATAATATTCCAATCATTTAATTTAATTATTTAAATAAAATTTTACTGTACCTAACAGAAATAACTTGTTATGTTATTATTATCATCTAAAGCATATCTTTTCTAGGGGAAACAGTGTCACAAGTTTATTAATTGCGTTACATGTTTTACTTACATTTTAATGGTGTAGGTGTTGACAATCTGCTTGCAACCCCTAAAAGAGATCTACCGCTTAGAGTGAATTCTGAACCATTGGAATCCATTTGATTAAAGATTGATAACACTGTGATTTGAACATCATATTTCACATTCTCTTCAAATAAATAAAAGCGCGAGAGTGCTAAGCCAACACTGCCAGTTGCAATGTTAAAAATTAAATGACATTTATTTAATAAAATGTATTAATTTATGTAAATGCTTATGAAAAGAAAAATATAAAAGAAAATAATTCGCTCAGTGGTAATAAAACTAGTAAATTTCCTATCCAACATTTCCAACAAAAGGTAAAAGGAAATGATTATGTTTCTTAGAAATTCTTTAAATAAAATGGTTTGTGATTTAATTCCGTTTCCGGTCTAGACATTTACTATTAAGTTTTGGGAAAATTTCCAAGCGATTTACTCTTGCTACTGTTACATTCGCTGAGAAAGGTAAAGAGAGTGACCGGCATTAATAAACCGGCGAATATCAACGAACTAATAGAACTGCCATTTTAAATTACATTCGTTACATTATACTTTCATTTCACTAAATATTATTGTAATAGTTTAGTAGACCTTAATGATAGATACCCTGGTTTTAATTGTAAACATGTAACAAAATGTTATTACACTCGGATTTGTTAAGTTCACTATTTTGGTTATAGTACTTTTTAAACATAGAAGAAATTATTATGACCAGGGCATGTAACCGGTTAAAAAAACCGGTTAATAAAAACCGGTAACCGATATTTTGAACAAAAATTGCGAACTTTAACCGTAATTTTAACCGATATTTTTCAGGCCGAAAATACCGGTAACCGTTAACCAAAAAATAAATAAACCGGTTTTAGCGAACATTAACCTTTATTTTAATATCATTTAGCGAGAAAAAATGTTAATATATTTTTTTTATTTCTGTGTTTTCTATTTGTATTTGAACATGAGTCATGACAGTTTTTACAATTAACATTTTATTGGCGAGTCATAAATGTAGGTAGTCTCTGGCCGTTAAGGTTACTTAAAAAGTCCCAAATAAATACGTCCTTTGTCAACACAGGCAAGTTTAAAATTGAAAAGTGACCTGCGTTTTTCTGAAAATATTACGGGATTTTTTGTGAATATTCATTAATTAAATTGCTTTTTTTTAATTGTTATATTTTTTCAGATGGTAATTTTTTAAAAAAAATTTAATTAATTATTCTGTAATTTTTTTTAATCAAATTTTTATAATTTATTTGTTTTAATTAATTTTAATTATTTTTTTAACCGATATATTAACCGGTTTAAACCGGTTTCCAATTTTCAAAAACCGGTTTTCGATCTAAAACCGTTATTATTATAACGTTCTCTATAAGGGTTAACCGTTAACCAGTATTTTTTTCGGTTACATGCCCTGGTTACTACTATACATTTTTAAATAACACATAAGAATTAAGAATTGAAAATTATATTATAATTTCTTTAGTTCTAGCAAAAAAAAATATATTTTATATTTTTCTAAATTACTCATTACAATCCATACAATTACAATTATTAAAATATATGAACATATTTTACAATATTTGCTGCACTATTAATTATAAAAAAAAAATTTGCACTCACCAATAAAAATTGCTGCTTCCATAAGAAATTATACCATTTGAAATAGGTTCTGCTTCATTTCCATCTATTATTCCCTAAAAATATCTGAAGAAAGAAATTCATAAAAATTGGTTCATCTGTAAATTATATCAATATAATATTAAAGTGGAGATGTTGGTCCCATCCTCTATTATTTTACATTTGATGTTTAGAGGATGGTTAAGCCCTGCCACCACGACAAGGTCTCTCCACGACGGCAAGGGGGGATGGGATGGTTTTGGGTTTAAGGAAAGGAGGAAGACTTAAAACTATCGCGACTTAAATCTAACAGCGACTTAAAAGTTATTCGACGCGACTTAAACTAATGCAGTGTACTTCCAGCGAAAAGGGTCAGGCGCATTGGCATGAAAACCAAGAAAGAAGTAGAAAATGAAAATATAATATTAATTATTATAGTCTTTGTACAAACTCACTCCACAATTAGACATTTCAACACGCTAGCGGTCAGACACCCTTCCGGCCCTCCAGTACTAACGCCCAAAATGGTAAAAGGGCAGCAAGATGCACCAAGCACATCCGTAACTCTAACTTATAGACACGCTAATACGAGGGCGGTATCACAACCCTTCCGTGCAACCCATACCAACGACCAGAATGCTGTAAGCAGAGAAAGGAGTGCCTCGACTTATAATATACTACGGGGTATTGCACATTCAAAATTCAAATATTATAATTGGAGGACTTTAAAATCAAAAATTATTTTTTTAGGGAAAAATTAATGGTTGAAATTAGTATAGGAGTAAAAATTAAATCTAGCAATATTTGCACAAAAATGGCATAGTAAAAGTTGTGTAATATTTACATTTATAGTGAATTAAATAATGTACTCATAAATAAACAAAAGCAAAACAATTAATAAAACAAGGCACATTATAATCCTAAAATAAGTTGTAACTAAAAGCTCATCTTTACTGAAAACTTCCCGGGTAGTTTTGCAGTAAGGATTTGCTTCCATTCTTTCATCATACCTTATATCTACACATCACATCTCAGATCTAACCATCACACTATATATAGGTACATTTTCATACATTGTATCTAATCATCACACCTTATATTTAATCATCACACGTTAAATTTTACCATCGCATCTTAAATTTAATCAGCACACCTTATATCTAAGCATCACACCTTATATATAACCATCACACTTTATATCTAACCATCACACCTTACATTTAATCATCATTCTTTACATTCATCATACCTTATATTTAATCATCACACCTTAAATTTAATCATCACACCTTAAATTTATTCATCACACCTTATATATAACTATCACACCTTATATGTAATCATCACACCTTATATTTAATCATCATACCTTATATTAAATCTGCACACCTTATATTTAATCAACACACCTTATATTTAATCAACACACCTTAAATTTAATCATCACACCTTATATATAATCATCACACCTTATATGTAATCATCACACCTTATATTTAATCATCACACCTTATATTAAATCAGCACATCTTATATTTAATCAACACACCTTAAATTTAATCAGCACACCTTAAATTTAATTAGCACACCTTATATTAATCATTACATCTTATATTTAATTATCACACCTTCTATGTATTCATCACACCTTATATTTAATCATCATACCGTTCCCTACATCTAGGCATCACACTTTATATCTAAGAAGCACACTTTATATCTAATCATCACACCTTATATCTAAGCATCACACTTTAAATTTAACCATCATACCTTGCATTCAACATACCTTATATTTAATCAGCACACTTTATATCTAACCATCATACCTCATATTTAAACATCACACCTAACCATCACACTTGACATGTTCACTCCACACTTTATACCTAGATCTCATTTCATACCTAATGTGCCAAGTCTTATTAATTTGTTTAGGAATAAATTTAATGCAATATATTTGCATGATACGGTATCATTTAAAGTTAAGATTAAACAATGTCAATAATGTATCACGGAAATAATTTAAATTAAAAATGTGCTTATGGGAAATAAATTTAATGAAGTTGTAAAATATTCAGGCAGGATATTATTCTTAAATATCAAAGTTGGACTTACTATTTCAGTGGTGAAAAAAAAACTGAGAAGTACCTGCTTCCTCCCTTACGTCTATATTTTATATCTATATCTTATATCTAGAAAGTAGCTGGAACCTGAAACAATGAAAAATATGAATTAGTTTATCTACAACAAAATTTGTTTTTAATAATTATGAAAAAAATATGTGTACTGCACACTAGTTTCAATAATAATATAGTAATAGTAAATCACAATCAATTATTAAAATTTAAATTAAAAAATAAAATTATAAATTGTGCTCACCTGATGACTACTGAAAAGACACTGAAGATTTCTGTGTCGTTAATTATCATTTTAATAAATGAATGAAGGTAGGGGGATTACGAAATAGCTAACAGTTATTCAACGTTGTATTAAAATTATTATATTAAATTAATAGTATGGTATCAGCTAACACTATCAAGTATAAAATATAATTTAAATAAAAAATAAATAGATGTAAATAGAATTGTAGTGTTACTGAAGTCTAGGACGTACGAAATTGGCACACCCAACAATGGGTAAGAAGACGTGAGTGAAATATATGTTTCTAATTAATTTAATTATAATTGTTACATATTTCTTTTGCTCTGCCATATAGTAAAAAAATATACAGTATATTTGAAAATGTGGAAACGCCCTTTTATTTTATTTTATTATAACAGATGTACACTCAAACCAACTAGTCCCCGTACACCATAATAAAGGAAAAAAGTTTTCTATTATTTTAAAGTATTTTATTGAATATTTATATACACGAAATAAATTTTATATTATAACTTACTATATTAATAAATAAAATAATGTATTGACTTTTTTTGAATTTTGTATAAAATTTGTGAACTTTTCCCGTAATTTTAGCTGATATTTCTAAGGCTGAAAATACCGGTAACCGTTCATCATAAAAAATAAACTGGTTTTAGCGAACATTAACCTTCATTTTAATAATACCATTTAGTGCGAAAAAAATTGAATTTTTCTTATATGGTATATTTGTATTTGGATAAGACTATATGACTCATGACAATTTCGATTTTATTGGAGAGTCATAAAAATAGGTAGTCTCTTTGTAAGTTTTAGGCATCAAGCATAAAATTGAAAAAATGACTTACATTTCTCTGAATGTGTTATCGAAATTTTTGTGAATTTTGCATGCAGCATGAAACCTAATCGGTTTTCATTTGTTCCTAATATTATAATTTTTTTAATTAAGTTTTCTATTATTTTTTTTAATAACCGTTTTATTAACCGGTTTAAACCGGTTTCCAATTTTTAAAAACCGGTTTTCGAACTAAAACCGGTATTTTTATAACGTTCTCAATATGGGTTAACCGTTAACCAGTATTTTTTTCGGTTACATGCCCTGATTATGACTCTACACTAGCTTCGAAGATTAGGTACACTGCAAAATAAAAATCACTGAATGATGTGATCCAGAAATTATATGTTATTTCTTATTAAGACATATATGAGTTGAAGTAGTGATTCTGTGAGACGAGACGAAACGAGATTTTTTTTCTTGTACTCGCATTTTAAATGTAAAATATTTTATCTCGTCTCGTTTATTTCTCATCTTGAATATTATTATCTCGTCTTGGATTCGAATCTCGTCGAAATTTGTCGAGTTTTCAAGGTCGAATATTGAGAGAACAAGATAGTCATATAATAATGCACTAAAATGATGAAAATTCAATTTTCTGATTTTGTTTTTATGGTACACTGTTTACTACTATTAGATAGCGTATGGAATTTTTAGGTTATCAATTTAAACTGTCACTTGATTAATGGTTTTAGGTTATTTTATTGTACAAGTTATTTTTTATTCGATAATTCTACATAGTTCTGATGGCATAGAACTAGCTAAATTCACACTTCGACGTCGTAGAAAGTTAATTTGTACTTTGCGAATTAAGTCACAAAAGATGTCATATTTATGACGTTTGAAGAAAAATAATTTTAGAACCTCGAGAAATTTCGGCGAAATTATTGAAATTCAAGAATCTCGATTTTATTTTCTCGTCTCGAAGCTTTGTAAAATCGTTCATGCCCCAGACGAGATATTTCGAGACTAGACGAGCGAGATTCCAGAAATATTTTGTGTCATCCGAATTACTAAGTTGAATAATGGGCAATGGTGGTTCACTTGATTAGTACGCTCCGCTGTGTCCGAGTACTTCGGAACCCATCATAAGAGGTAAGGCCCTTGCAGATACTTTAGGCTGACAACATACTCCATTAAAAATGTAAGTAAAATTATCATGGAACGGTTGAAGTTCACTTACCTATATAAATATCGCTATCGCTCCCAAAAAATTATTTGTATCATTAGTATAATTGTATATCTTTTTTTTTATTCATAATACTCAGTATTTTTTTATTTAAATAATTTCAATGCATATTAATGATACATTTAGATTAATTATTTTTATTATACATATATTACATTTATTTATTACAGCCTTAGAATTTACGGAGATAAATTCAGCTTATAATATCTGTAATAAAAGCTGGACACGTACATTAATATTGATTTCGAAATTGCTGCTAAAATATAAAGTAGAGTATCTGTTATATTACGTTGAAAAATTGAGTACAATTAATTCTGTGTTAGGATTAGCAAATAAATCTTTCTGCTTGCTAAATTAAATCGGATTAATATTTCAGCTATTTCAGTAACCCTTTTCAAACTTTGGAACGTTTTTCTTCACAGATCATGAAATTTAGAAACAATGTGTATGTACATCCCTAAAGTAACAGCTCTTGAAACGGTAAGATTTAGATTACCATACTTATTTACTAAATTCTGTAACACTTACAGCTTATATCAGATTCTGAAATACTTGGACTTAGCTGTATTTTTAAATAGGTAATTAGTTATTTTATTATCAAATGAATTTGTACAAAAATGTAAATTTAAAAAGTATTTAAATATAGAGTCTGTAGGACTTTACACATTATGTAGTTTTATTGATTCCAGATTGAATAATATAAAGTTGATAGCTAATGCGCCTCGGTGCAGTTACGTTTATACTAAGCAAGCAGATATTTTTCTGCTTATAGTGAAGCATAATGAACTGTTCCAATCTCTTTAATATACCATGACTGAGAACAAACAAATCTCACTCCACCACTGGTTGAAACAGAGTTAGTTCTGCGTACTTCGGTTCGATTTCATGGGATAAATTAGAAGGTAAAGAAATTTGATTCTTCAGAAAATAATTTTATTTGGTTTGTATTTGATAAGATACACGCCACTCTAAATCATCATAACATTTGAAGCAGTACTGCTAGTATGTATAATTTTGTTATTGATCATCTTAAAAAATAATCCCTACTATGTATTTAATATTTTTCCTACAATCGGACATAGAGTACATACTTTATGCCCTCTTTTGAGTTTGTAAATAGTTACTTTTCCCGCACTAATGCTTGAATAGTAGCCGTTGCTAGGTAACGTAAACGCATTTAACAATGGTTTAATTTAATTTTAAAATTAATATTTATTCATATTTCGGTTGTAGGAAAAATGTTGTATGCAACATGTGTGTAACATAGTGTTTTTATCTCATGCTATAATTTTGCACACAGTACTCGACTAAAATCAAAGAAGTTATTGTACAGCCAGGTGTGATAAGATATTCAAAATATTTTAGAAGTTTCTACAATCACTCGCTTAGACCGTAAACTACCACCGAAACACCATAGTTCTGAAGGAGTGAAGAGAGATATTTTTATATATAACCCTAGGCAAAATGTGATTTTAACAAAAACCAAAAACTATATTTATAGGTAAGGAAAAAGAAAAAAATTGGTATGCGTATGCTTAGCAGTTCAATCAATTTGATAAAGGCTCATACATAGGAGAAAATAGAAAATATAAAAATTTCTCTCAACTAGTAAAAAATTAAAATTTTCGAAAATAAATATATACTACGCAGCTCGTTCAGCCCAAGCTGAAACATGAATGTAAAAAAATAAAACGCGTACGCATGTTAATCTAGAGTCTTGAAACAATCCAGAATCTTGATATCTAGATACGACAAGAACAAGACTTAGACTTAGCCATTTCTTGTCTTGTCTAGTCGGCAACACTATCAATCTGTTATTTGATCTCTCTTTCTGAGGTTTTGGCTGTGATTTTCCTCAGGTTCATAAGGTGAATGCCGAAGAGAGGTATGTTCTACAGCACGTTTACAAGTTTCTTTAATTACAAATAGATTTTGAGTGAATATCATTCTTTTATTTTATCAAGTATTTGTCCCGGTTCTTCCACTTTTAACAGCTACTCTGTATTACGACAATGAAGGGTTACTTATGTAAATAAACACAACATAAGACAAGTTAAACATTCTACTAGACAATCAGTAGCTAATATGTGTACAGAGGAGTTGAATACCGTTACACATTTCACTCTGAAAGATCTCTTCTAACAACGTCAAGTATTTTAATTAATTAAAATATTTTATATTAAGAAACGTATACCAGTATGCGAAAAACTTTTTTATATATACACCTTAATATATTGTAAGATAAAACTGGTACAAAAATCGTTGGTAAAGTTTGGAGCCGGCTGATAATTAATTGGTAATTAAAGGCCGAAGCAAGCCAGGAATGTAAAAACGAACGCAGAGCGCGGGAGTTTCGAGGCTGTTTATAACTAAATAAAGCGTTCATGTAATATACATAGCAAGTTCGGAGTCGGAGGAATAACGACTGTTTCTTTTGAAATATTCGCGCGATAAATTAGAGCAATGGCGCCGTTTACGTTGGTCATTTGCAGGAACGGCAAGTGTGTACAACGATTCCAATAAGCCGTAATTGCTCCGATCATGAACAACTTGTACCGACAATTTTATTTCCTGCAAAAGCTTCCTTTATATTCAAACCATTTATTCCCAAACACTTTATTTGTAAAATATTGGAGCGAAAGAATTAAACTAGGTTATACGACTAGATACATTACTGTTTTACATGTTCTACATCAGGTACGAATTCAGAATAGTTGTTTAATTTTATATATGGTGTTTTAAAATTTAATTCCTTCTTCTTTTCTCTTTAAGAAACAGAAAAAAGAAGAAAATTTAATTACTTACCGGTTTCAGGATATTAAACTTTTGTTTTCATAGACAGACGTAAGCAGGGTATCTAAGGCCGTATTTATTTGGGAAATTTTAATACAACTCTAAACTGATTCTGAACTTACCCGTGTTAGTACCAAATAAACAATCAAATTTCATATTTGGTGAAAATTTTAGGCGATAAATTTGTTATTTATTAATATTATTTATTTAAGTTTTCCGTTTTATCCTATAAAAGATACACCTAACAGATATAGAAAGAGAAAGCAATGTGTAAATAAAGATAGAAATTTGGTTCAACTCACCAACCCAGCAAAATAGCTAAGTGAGTTGAGTCCGTTCGAGATCAGTTCTAGGTTACTTTAAACGTACAACGTAAACAGAATTAATCTACCAGGTTACTTCAAACGTTCCAAATAAATACGGCCTAAGTATACCATCATTGATTTTATACTTATCTAAATATCAATATGTAATATACGTCCTTTATAAAGTAGTATTTCCAATATATGTAACATACTTGTATGCGCTATCTCTATCTACAGTATATATATATATTTGATCTTGTTGTCTCTCTTGTTATCACTGGTGACATACCAATCAGCATGAAGCAAATCGTGTCTATTACCACTCAAATTTATGACAGTTCCCACTTATTTCAACCTAATCTAGCTGTTTCGTTAATGGTGTTCTGAGTTTTATAGCGTGTTTGGACTGAATTGCTGTATTATAATAAAGAGAGACAATGGTTAGAAAATGTTTGGTATGTTCATTTCTGCGAGTATATGGATTTAACCCTATTTATATGATATTTGCTTTAATTTATCTCTTCTTACTCACATTGAATTGCCATCAACATAAAGTAAATTACAGTTCCTACGATCATAAAATCTGTTATTGGATCATGAAAACCAGGTCTTTATTTTAATGTGTACTAGTATAGAGCTGTGGACGTCAAAGCTGACTGAGATATACACATATACCAGTTAAGTAAAGTATTAAGTAAAATAGTTTATAAATGAAAATTAAGCTTTTTTGAATCAAATGCATATTTTATATTCGAAGATATTCTGGAGAAAAATATTCTATGTAAATTATAACGGTATAATACTAATAGATATATAGTAAATTGACGTTTGCGTTCGTTTAAGCGCATGTCTTTAGCAGGTTTTCAGAATTCATATAGATTTGTGAAAATTAAAATATTTTAGATTAATCTTAACAGCCAACAGCGTCACCGGGGCGGTAGTGGGTCTTCGGGCCTCCGTCCCGCATGGTGGTCTTGCTAGATTACCTTCCAGGGCATCTAATGCCCTGAAGGTGATCTAGTTCAGTTGGCTGAAGTGTGCTCCAATTCTTGACTTGCTGAAACCAGAACACATTCTAGAACAGATTTGACTGCTCTGGATTGTGCTTCAGTTTCAATTGGTCAAGAATTAGAGCATTCTAAAGTGTTTTCCCTAATTCTTGGTTTGCTGAAACCAGAGCACATTCTGGAGCAACGAAGCTCGGATGGTGCTCTTGTTTCAGTGGGCCAAAAATTAGACCAAGTATTCAAAATGCTCTGATTCTTGGCCTACTGAAACCAAAGCACATTCTGGAGCAGTTTTGGCTTCTCTGCATTGTGTTCTGTTTTCAGTGGATCAGGAATTAGAGCACTCAGAAATTTTTGCCCTAAGTCTAGATCTGTTGAAACCAGAACACATACTAGAGCAGAGTTAGCTACTATGGATTGTGCTCTTTTTCAATGGGTCAAGAATTAGTGTATTTTGAAGTGTTTGCTTTAGTATTTCTTTCTCATTGTAAGTTTTGATGTTGGCAATTATAAGAATTTTTTTCCCAAAGGAAATTTGAAAAAGTCGCACCTATGCTTCCGATCTTTACTCCACTCATCTGGGTCTTTCTGTTCTTCTTTTAATCCTCGTCCTTTATTCCGTCCGTCGTTTTGAGTAGATATTCGTTCTTCTGTCATCTTTAACGTTAAATAAACTACATATCATCAAGCATTTTTTGCGTTAACCTAACATTGACCCAACAAAAACAAGTGGAAACAAAATGTAAATCTGAGTGAGTATATCGGTCGGCTAATGAAAACTCGATATAGTCGATATGACGAAACAGAGTAATTGTAGTTTGTCAACCAACGAGTAGTGCTACTCCTCCTCTCATACAGCATCAACAATGCGAAATTGTGTGTTTATTTTGTTAATACGTTGTTATCAGGCCATTCTTTCAGCTCTTTGTTTGTCGTGGGAATGTTTGAAACACATGCGAAATGCCTGCAAATTGGAAATAAATAGTAAACGTAAACAGTGGCTCCTCGCACTCGATTTGATTTGACGGAGTTTTTACGGGCCGTGTAACGGTAATTGCCAGCAAACGGCCAATAGGGCTAATGAATTTGTGTGACGTACACTCATGAACAATTTACTTCAATTAGCTAATGTGATAATAGAAAATTTTGGCGCAATTTTACACTGTAACTATCTTTATAAATTTTTTTAATTATAGTGCAGCTGCAAATTACTGAAACTGAAAACAAGCTTCGCAAATTGAGCCATTTTTGCAACGACCTATTTTTATAGAGTAAAATAGCAGGGTTATTTTATGGCGATGACATCATTTCGTATTTAGTACAGTTATTTTTCACCTTTGACCTACTAACATTATATCAATTATTAAAATAAAGTATTCATTTACTAGATGGTTACCTTTTCCCAATGTGGAAACGGCTTTTTTATTTCCTTGTACGAAATAAAGAATGTATTGTAATCGCGAAATTTCAGATTTCAACAGAAATATCCATTTTGACTATCCTTGAATCCATTTGACTAGTTTTGGAGTTATGTCTTCACATACATATGTATGTACATATCTCGCATAACTCAAAAATGATTAATCATAGAATTTTGAAATTTTGTGTATGGAACTGCTATCTGTGTAGTTGTGCCCCTCCCTTTTTTATTGCACTTGGGAGAGCCAAAAGGACACTTAACTCGTAGTGATATTTTGAATTTTTCGCCTAAATCAAAAACGATGAGCAGTTGAATGTTGAAATTATGTTTATGGAATGGCTAAAACATATATTTATGTATCTCTATATTTGGTTCCAATCGGCATTTTCAAAAGAGCACTTTACTTTAATAAAAATAATAATTTAGTTGACTTGCAATTTTGTAGGAAACATTTGATTTCTGGTTTATAAATAAGTTTAAACGAAGTGCAGCAAAAATGTGTATAAGTGAGCATACAAGGAAGTCATGAAATTTTTTAACTTTATTATTTGAAAGCTTCTGAAGTAAGGTCATTTTTCGTCATAAAATGAACAAAAAATTTCGTAATAGTTTTGAACAGAATCATTTACAAAATTTATCAATTATGCTCATAGAAAATGATGTTACAAAAATTTAAATTTGGGAAAACTATAGAGAAGTAAAATTATTAACCAGAGTTGGTCTGCTTTAAATGTTTCGATTTAAATCCCGATTTATTATTTAAATATTTTATTGTTAATATTTTTAAAACATTTTTATCATGATTGTAACATACAAATCTCTTATGTAAATCGTAGCCAATGTATATTGGAAAAAATACACTGCATTTATTTTCAATAAATTTAAATGTCATGAAAAAATCTATTTTTTACTTTATAATAATTGTAAATATCATTACTATGTACCATTCTTATAATCGCATTTTTTTTTTCATTTTGTAATATTTTTTTTAGGTCTGTGACATTTCTTCGCACATTAAAAGGTTTTACTATATCTAATTATGTTACTGTTCTCTGTACAACCACTTTGAGTTATGTGGAATGCGGAAATAGATTTGATTATTGAAATCTAAGAATATTATCAAATCCAATAATGGTCACTAATGGAGTTATATTATTATTTACTATCTTCGCAATAAGAAAAATTAGTTATTTTTGTTTTTCGACCAAAGTTTGTGTAAAAATATTATAAAGCATCAAGCTACTTCATTGGATTTTTAATTAAGAAAAATAATTTATAGGTTTTGTCCACTTTAATTACTTATTAATTCTATTTTTATTTCCACAATGGTCTTCCGAAATTACTTTTGATTAATTAATATAATTTTTGGCATATTTCTTTTATAGACAAAAGAAGTTTCCATTAGTTTACAAAAGTAAAAGTTGTTGAAGAAGCTAGACATGTTTTTATAGAAGCACTTGACGCTCTTGGGAATTAATACAAGTAATTAATTTTACCTTCAATCATCATTGATTGTAAACGGCGAATTCAAAAATCTCATATTATGAGAATTAATAGTTGGGGCCCTTGATGGAGATTTTTCGTGAGTTAGCAAATAAAAAAATTAATGAAGAGACGTTGTTTAACTCGATTGGTGAATGAATAAGTAAAGAAGTTCTTGGAAAATTCAATTTATTAAAATCAATTACACACCAACGTTTTGACTTCAATTAAGTCTTCCTCAGGGTGACAATTATTCAATTTTAAAATATAAAAAGGGTCATAGTATTAAATTTTGATATTTCGAGATTTTAACTGATGTCCACGAATTAAGGTCTTTACAGTACGTTTTAATTAAATTTAGTGTGGTATCTATCGGTTCGTACATCTGTCATTTCAGTTCAGATATAAGTTTGCACGTGTAGAACAAAATCGGCTGAACAGATTTTAATGAAACTTCATCAAACCAATTAGTCTCCGTACACCAGTAAAAGAAAAAGTTTTTTATTGAATGTGTACACACGAAATAAATTTTATATTGTAAGTTACTATATTCATAAATAAAATAATGTATTAACTTGACTTAATTTTTCGACCGAAAAATTCAGAAAAAAAGATGTTTATTATAACAACTAAGTACGTCAATTTAGTCTCCGTACACCTGTAAATTATAAAGAATCAATGATCTTTTGGACCGCCATTCATTAAAATTACTACCCTCAAACGGTTTGTCCTACTTGCCACTAATTTTTTTTTGAATTTGGGAGTCAATTTTATCCCATTTTTCTACCATAAATGTAGTACCTACTTCTTTTATATTCTTTAAACGTATTGTTTTACACATTTTTTTTTACATAAATCACAGAGATATTCAATGAAATTCATATCTGGAGACTGTGGAGACGTTTTTAATTGTTGTCTATAATTGTACAATATCTTTTCTAGCAGTGTCGTATGTTTGGGGTCATTATCTTGTTGAAAGATATAAGGATCTTTTAAACCCAGTTTTTCAGTATATTTTTTCAAAACTCTCTTCAAAATATTCAAATAAACCACTTTCCCATCAATAAAAATTAATTTTGCCACTCCTTCTGTACTCATACAGGTATAATTTTTATTTTCATTTGTTCATTCTTTTTCCAAATAATAATTCGTCCATCTAAGCCAAAAAGATTTATTTTGGTTCATCTGAAACAATTCCTGAGTTCCAGAAGGTTTCAGGGTGTTTTATATATTTCAAAAACAAGATAGAGAGATAGAGATAAAGAAGATAAAAAAGAAAAAAAGGAGGAAGTAGTTTTCTTTCACTTTTTGATTTGAATGATTAGAATTAACTAAATGAATGAGTTTTTATTCATCGACAGTCATGGTTTAAAAATATAAGGTATTTAGAACTCAATACAAATGAAAATAGACTGATTATCTATCTAAACAAGTTTTCGTATGCTTTCAGCAAGCTCAAGTAAAGATAAACTGCCGATCCGCTCGTTTCTTATCGCACGATTGTCAACTGTGGCGCGATCGGCTCGGCACAGATCGGTAAAATATTATCTGCAAAGAATAGGGCACGAGAGCAGCACCGTCGACCTGTGCCCAAGCCTCTCAGCTCATTTCACACCATTCTATGATTGTCTCAGTTCACACTATTCCAGGCGGAAGAGAAGAAGTGGCGGAAATTTAAATGGACGTCATTGGTGGGTTTTGTATTCATTCCATTCTGCGATCTCTATGTGTAGTTTATCCATTGTGCTTTTTTAGTGTTTCTCGTGTCAGTATTTGTTGTTGTTGATTTTATTATTATTGTTGAGTTGAGCCAAAGCCGTCGATTTAAATTTCTGCTACTTTTTATCTTCCGCCTTGATTGTTGTGAAGTAAGGCAATCATGGAATGATGAGAAATGAGACAATCATAGAATGGTCTGAAGTGAGATAAGATGGACAAGATCGACATTCGAAAACAAATTTTATTAGTAAATTTTAAATGATTTATTAAACGTAAAATAGTATAACAATGTCAGTGACCATTAAATCTGTATAAATACAACTTTTTTTCGCTGGAAGAGTACATTTTGACTTTTATTTAAATTTCCGGCACTGAAATGCTGTGAAATGAAATGAGAGGCTTGGGCAAAGTCGACGGTGCTGCTCTCGTGCCCTATACCGAAGCCTTTGATCGCATCGCCCCACTGCCTCGACTAGTATTCGCACCGTAATAAGAAACTATGGAAATTTATTTCTGCCGATCTGGTCGCTGCCGGTCTGTGCCAATCGGTGCCGAATAGTGTGCTATGGCCTTAATGGTAGTAGATTAACTTTTGTTAAAAATGTATTAACCCGAACTGGCAGTTCATTCTTGTGATTTTTAGATTTTTTTTGGGTATATTTTGTAACAAGTGGTTGTATAGGTACAGCTAATTTTTGAAAGTAGTGATATCCATATTTAATTAAATTTAGAATTTTAATAGTACCAGAAAAGGTGTTATTGTCTTCTCAATAACAATGATTCAATTTCATTACAAAATGTATTGTTATTATTTAGTGTGGGTTGCAGTATGAAGAATATTTAAATACAGCAAATTTATTCTGCTAGAAATATTGTGGTTTTTAAAGTGTACTATTACAACGACTGAAATTAAAATAAAAAACAACGCACGCGAGCTTTTTAGAAAAAGATGAAAACCATGAATTATATATTCTGTTTCTTCATCCACTCTGAAATATTCGAGCGTCCAGCTTTATTTAAAGCATGTCCATCCATTGAAATTCAGAATTTTTGTATAATGAGAAAGCAAAAGAGCATCTCGGGGCAAAAAAACAAAGGCGTCTCGTTAGCCGGTGCAGTTGCATCAGATAACCGATTCGACATTCGGGAAATTCATCAATGCGACCCTGGTGTGAGTTATAGCACGACGGGGCTTTGCGTCAAATCTGCAATTCCATTCAAAATATTATTAAAAAGAAGATAGGTCCGTGAGGAGGGAGGGAGATAGCGTAATTGATTCCACCGCGAGAGGAAAAAAGATAGCGTAATTGATTGTGGGAGCGGTCGCGAACGTGCCTGAGTTTTTATTTTACAAATGTGCTGTCCTCCGGCATATTTTGTCACGCTCTGATTTGCACTCTACATGTTTCAGAAGCTCTTCATAACTATATGCAAAATGTCAATTTGCTTTATTTTTCATATTAGAGACGGAGTACGAAGTCCTTTGTGTTTTACAACAATATCTTTGTGGAATTAATTAGTTTGGACTAGTTAGAAATATGTTTTGTTAACCTTAACAGAATTTTATGTATTTGTGAAAATAGAAAACTTTGTGAATATTAACTAATATTGGTATATTTTTTAATGTGAAACATGGGGATTTATCATATGACAGCAATGTATATTTTCTTATCTCATTTAAAATGGAACATAGGGAACGAATCTGAAATTTACTTTTTGGGTCAGGCCTACTGCAAGAGCGACAAGAATTTTAACAATCATTAATAACTTTAGAGGAAATAGTATAATAGTAGAATGGTCCGCTAGATCACTCGATCTTACGCATCTAGATTTTTTTTATTGATGACTTTTAAAATCAGAAGTTTGTACTGGGGGAAATCTTCAAAATTTACATGAATTAAAAGTTCAAGTTCAAAACATTTTTCAAAATATTATAATTGCCCAAATATAATCGTACTTAATTTAAAAGTAATAGCAGTTGTACATATAAAATATCAACTATTTGCGGCTAATCGTTTTTATATTATGCCATTTTGTAATAGGCAAGCCTAGATACATATTTTTTCTTTTTTTGCGTATCGCTATTTTGGAATAAGGTTCGACAGAGCCATCAAGTTAATGGTTCCATGAACTACTTTACGTAATTAAACAGATAAAAAAACATAAAAATAAATATGTTTTACATATTTATCGATTAAAATAGTACTTTCAATAATTCATTGGTATATGTTATAACATAATTAATTTGTATAATTAATAATTTGACGTTTGCTCTTTGTGTTATAATTTTTGACTGAAATGTCAGATATTAACCCAAATGCAACCAGACTCACAGTTATGTAGGTGAAATTAATTTTCCCAAAAGCTTGTCTATCTATATATTTTTCAATCTCGTTTTCAATTAAGAGTTAGGCGAAAAATTTAAAAATCTCTTTGAGTAAAGTGTCGTTTTGGCATTGCAGATCGTAATAAAAAATGGAGGTGCAAAATTACATATTATAGTAGCCCCATATAGTTTTAAAAGAAAGATCAATTTAAAGCAAAATTCAGTGCAATAAACCAAATAAGACACTAAATGATATACAAGACTCGGCACTATGTAGGTCACTTACTTCTTTTACTTCGTACAAGAAAGAAAAATGAGAGATAACTTTTAAAATTTACAAATATGTATATGATCAATATAAATAGCAGATTTGTTTTGATCAAATTGGTGTTGCTATTGTATGATAATCAATGCATATATACAGGATACAGGTACTTTCCTTACAGGACCGCATGTACAGCTTGTCACCTCGAGCCGGTCCTGCTTAGGATAGTTTTGGTCGCAGGTGAAATCGAAAAGTGAACTTCACCCGTTCCATGACAATTTTTACTTTTTTTGGTGGAGTTGGTTGGACACAGTTTTATTTTTATTTGGGTAATAGTTCATGATGCTGCGGGCATCGACCCCAGACCACACATGTAGGGGAGTCATAAAAAAATGGTAGGGCGCTTACATTAGACAAAAAAAAAACAATAAATTTAAAATTTTGAAATATTTATTTGAAAATATTTAAATTTACATATTTAACCAAACTATTCAAATATTCTACTGAATTTGACATTCAAGAGTGTTACATTAGTAGAATATTGCCCTCGAATAATTTTAATCAAGTAGGTTACAGTATTTGATTTTTATCAAGTATTCATATATGAAGTTTATATGGCAGTTTAAAATAAATATTAAATAGCAATACTTTATATATATATATATATATATATATATATATATATATATATATATATATATATATATATATAGGCTAAACATTGAAATCTCGAGAACCATAAGAGATACGAAGTCGATTAAATTGGGGCAAAGTTTCTGTATTAGTTGGCCATTTTAATTATATTTTTGTTTTCCCTAAAAAATGCGTAGGTCACTACTAGCTTCAGTTCATACAAGGTACTAGTTTGCACATTCTATAGACACTGTTACACGAGGAATTGACAGCGTTCCTCAAAATTTTTGTACCTCGAACACTTTTCGAAAAAGTTGTCTTTAGTACTGTTAAATAGAATTTTTTTTTGTCTTTCCGATAACGATAAAAAACATGTACATTGAAAAATGAAAATAAACAAAGAAAGATATATACAGTGTGGTAACTCGAACACCCGAACATAGGGATTTTAACATGTAAAATCATATTTTCGTAATTTCCTGCTTTCCTAATTATTTTAGGTAAGAAAGCTTCAAATAACAGTTGTAGAGCAAACAATATTGCATCTGAATCAATAAGTAAAAAATATATATGTTGCCTTGTAAGCTCAGAAATTAAGTATGAAAGTGATGTAAATCACCTCAAATATAGCGATAGTCATGAAATTGAGATAAAAACGGTTATTTATGGTTGATACGTACTTACATATACTCATACATATAAAAAGAACACTCTACAAGTCTACATAGATGTGAGAATATCTTAAATTCATTGCAAATTTGAATTTTTGCCATGGTTACATTTCACGTTTCACGTTTGTAATTGATATAATAATAAGTACAGTTGTTATTTGTTGTTGTTATGAGTTATAGAACCCACTCCAGATTTAATATACTTAGGTACCTACGTATATCTAGATCTACACATTCACTAATTTTCTAATTGACACGACACGTAAAACAAAACACAGTTGTTGCTGCTGGTATAAAAAACAGGTAGTCATAGTTCACCGAAAACTACGTTCTAATCAAGTTGTTCAAAAATGAAACAGCAAGCTATATTTCACATGTGCGCTGAAAAAATGGCAAAATGGCAGGCAAAAACGGAAAACGGGATAGGGATATGTAAATGTAGTTATTTGTGCGGTCCACTTTCCCGGCTGTAATGAACACGAACATCGACGGCCGCTGCCGAGAATGGCTGGAAATAATTAAACTCATTATTGATAAATCTAGAATTGGATCTTTCCCTCGTAAACGATTCAATTAATGTTTTAACCGTACTGACAATCACAGTTTTATACGAGCTATTGATTTCGGATTATATTGCTTGTTAGGCTATGGCTATTATCCATTGGTTACTAAAATTGTTATTTGTAAGTGGATCTAAGTTTAGGTATCAGATTATATTTTGTAATCAAAAATTTTAATTTGTTTTCGTATTCCGTATTTTCAAACAAAATTACAAGCTTTACAATATTCCAAATGTGTATATAGGAAATGTTTAACAATTATATTAACTAGAAATAGGATTGCCAACTATCTTATATGAAAATGAACGACTTTGTCAATTAAAAAAATCTGTTGTGGGTACCACATAACTTTCTTGTACGCTACATTATACACATTTTTTGCTGCACTTCATTTGAACTTATTTCACTTGAAAGTAAGATCGTTCTACAGCTAATCACTTTAAACTACCATACGTTTCATATCTTCGAACTTCCTTTCAAAATGGATCATCTTTTGAAAATTTTATTAAAATGTTTATCACTATTTCTTATTGCATTACATAAAATTATAATAATCGTTCAAAAACTTGCAAAGAAAGAGATATTGTTTTCATTTATTTCGTTCATATTTCTCACGAAATATATTCTGACAGTTGTCAATGTCAGTTTATCAATTTTTTCCAAAAAAAAAATTAAAAACCAACTAAATTATTGTTTTTATTAAGTTTCTCCCAAAAGTAAAGTGCCCTTGTAAAAAATTAAAAAAAAACACACTACGAACAAAATGCCCTATTGGCATTACCGATTGCACAAAAAAGGGAGGTGCACAACTAGACGTTTTAGCAGTTCCATACATAAAATTTCAAAATTTTACTGCTAATCATTTTTGAGTTATACGATATAAATTTGTACGGACAGACGTACGTACTGACGTCACCCCGAAACTAGTCAAAATGGTTTCAGTGTTGGTTAAAATGAATATTTGAAACTTGAAAACCGAAATTTTTCGCGATTACATTACTTCCTTTACTTTGTACAAGGAAATAAAAATGAACTAACAAAAAAAATGTACAAATAACGACATCATTATTAAAAGGAGAATACTCTGACAAGAAATGACAGTTTATTTTTGTCCTTTTATAGGTCTTTTTGTGACTGTTAAAAAAAATATATAATGAAAATTGTTTTGAAATATGAAAGTACAAAACTTTTACAAAAATATAGTGCTTTTTATTTTACAACATACTCATTTGGTACTGAAGGTCAGTTCTATGGTGGCCACAGCTAAGTTTTCTTTTAATATTAATATGATGTATGTATACAGAAAAAGATGTCAAAAAGACAGTTTTTTTGTTGTGTTGAGCACAACACTTAATATTTTTCGTTTAGTTTTTGTATTTTAACTCTAATATAGCGAACTAGATATGTATAGTTGACATTAAGTTAAAAATTAAACCTTTTTGATATCGTCACAGAACATTTGTTTTTTAATTTCGAAATTAAATATAAAATAACTTTTCAGTTTATTTTCAATTGTAATTTGAAACCTAATGTTAATAAGCCTGAAAATGAAAACCCATTATTTCTTTTAAAGGTAAAACATGTTCCTTATAACTAGGTAACGTAGTTCGTATTTCAAGCTTTGATTAACCTTGTAGAAATTAATTTAATGTGAAGTAAACTGCACTCTGGTTTCTGGTCGTTACTGTAGTGCCATATAGTACAATGTCCAGTAACATGTACGGGTTCATTGGTTCATATCTTCAAACGATGTTCTTGATGTTCATTATTATAAGGTACATATTGTACATATAGAGCCAAATGATTACCTTTGTCATTTCTATCAATGAACATCTATTATAACAATACAGCAAATAAATTATGTAAACTTTTATCGATGGTTTTCTTATTTAGTTCACCATTCTTTGTTCGCTTTCTTTTAAAGATGAATATATAAAATAGTCTAAGATTGTCTTGTTATATCGGATTAAAAGTTATACTTTGATTTGCAATTTTCGTCTTCACATGGCATAGTTGAGATATTTATTTTTAATATGATTAACAAACACTACTTCTTCTGAACCTCTGCACAGAGTTGGGATTAAGATTCAATAACACCAACAAAAACCATTGTTTTTATTAAGTATCAGTTACAAATTAAAAACGGTTATTATTTAATTCAAATATGAAATGAATTTCAGACAGTTTCACATCAGTCTTTATCTGTCTTGTTGTGTATCAACTCCAAATAATACATACTATTATGAAAAGTTCACTTGAAATTGATATATGCAAATGATATTGTATTTGATGGAAGTAGGCAGTTTTTCAGCAAGAAAATTTGATAAAACCACAATAGAATCGTCGTGGTGACGTTTTGTTGATATAAAAAATTAAATGTTTTATTTGTTATCATTTGTGAAACAATGAAGCAATTTTAATTTGAGCTGTAAATTTGATTCCTGCGAAGTAATGATAACTCGATTGAAAAATGTCATTTTAGATCAGGGATGGGATAATGTTAACATAAAGTTAAGTTATTTCATAACTTGCAAAGAAATAGTCGTTGTTATCCTATTTCTCGCAAAATATATTTTGGCATCAATTTTGTCAATCGCACTCAATTTATTTACAAGCAATCAAATGTTTTGTATAAAAAAGCTTCTGGGGTGCAACCAAAAGATGACAGGACAAAACGAGCCCAATGTCACCCATTTGTTACACGACCCTGCAGGGAACTTATGGCAGTGCACGTTCAAATATTACTATATTTTTAGTAGTTACTACACAATCATTATTCGTAAATTTTACCGATAAATTCATGCATGGTTCTTGTCATATTACTTAAGAAATATTGGAATTACCAGATTTAAAATTTTAATATTTCAATCATTTGTTATAATTGTAATCTACATAAATTCAAAACTCTGCATAAAATATTCTTATGTTATAAAAACTGTGCCGATAAATTATTTTTAGAAATAGCAATTATTTTTTAAAAACGTAGAAAGTGATTGTATGTTTTTTCCTGTGACGCAGGGAGGAAATACCTGTTCACAATTTCCATTTTAATTTCATTCTAAAGCAGTATATTTATACATCTTTTTGTAAGCTTTGTAGTAAATTGTGTTTATTTTCTTTGAAAGTTTCTAGTATTTGAAACAAAATTTCATTCGGAAAGTATTCTGCTGTCAAATGTGACAGGTTTTCTTGTATTTGATGTATATTGCTTGCAAATGCGAAGTAACAACAAAGATTTAAAAGAAATAACAAGAAACAAAACGGAAATCTGTAAAGCCACAATCTCCAATAATAGATTGTTATTTTTTACACGTAGTTGTATTTTCCATTAAAATGAACACAACTTTTATTTACATTCGAATTAAACTTTTTTGATGCCGCATTTCGCAAACAATACAGTTTAATTTTAAATTGGATATCGCAGATCTGGTTTTCTAGAAAAAAATCTACAAAACTTTGTTTTATTTACATATTTTACAAGCAGTTCATATTTTCATTTAGAGAATGTTAAAAATAGAACCAGAAATTTTGTTTCTATATATTTCTATATAACATAGAAATTCAAATACGAAAATTTGATTTTTATTTTGGTCGAAAAATTTTAGTAGTTCGTAAAATTGTTATTATTAGTAAATTGGTAATTTAGAAACTAAGGAAACAAATGAAGATTGAAATACTTGGGCTTTATAGTTTCATTTATTTGTTGATTTTTTATATTAGCCGATTAAAATTTCGGAAATAGATTTAAGTGTAATGTTAATTTGGATTTATATTTTTATGAAAACGTAATATTGAAAATATAATTGGTTGAAAGATAAATTGATTTGTTGTGGTAATAGAATATATGTATGTAATATTTTGTTGTAGTAGTTCTGTTATATACGCTGTGTGGTAGAAATACTTCATTTAAAATTTAAAAGACCTACATATGTACATACATGATAAAAAATAAAAATAGTCAAAATGCACAGATACCTAGGATTATAATACCAGCCTTTGTATGTATCGGTTTTTTATTTCTTTGTACAAACTAAAGGAAGTTTTGTAATTGCGTTGTCATGTTTTAACGAAAATACTCATTTTGACCCTCCCTGAATAAATTTTTAATAGTTTCGACGTGACATCTGTATGTACGTACGTTCGAATCTCGCCATAACTCAAAAATTATTATCTGTAGAATGTTAAAATTTTGTATATAGGACATCTAGTTGTGCACCTCTCTTTTTGATTGCAATCGGTATTGTATTTATGGAAATATAACATCTAGTTATGCACCTCCATTTTTGGTTCCAATCGATCTTTTCAAAAGGGCAGTTTAATTATAGCAGAAAATTAATAAAAATAATACTATAGTTGGCTTTTAATTTTTGTAGGAAAAAAATGATTTTTTGTTAATAAATTGACATTGACAACTATCAGAATATATGTATTTCGTGAGAAATATTTACCAAATAATTTTGTATAATAATAACGAATATTTCATTGAGGTAATAAATAACTTGTTGGTAATTATTATTTCTTTTCTAATGATATAAGTTTCCTAATTTAATTAGTAGCATGAGTATTATGCGGAGGGATTTACAATTATTTTTTCAGTATTTCTCTAGACTTCAGAGTGATCGCATAGGTATTGTGTAGTTTTTTTGATAGTGCCGCAAATAGATTTGAGGTGAGTTGAGTTGTCGTGTATAGATGTACGAATTTAACAATAATGATAAATATATTGATAAAACTTTCAAAAGGTAATCTTTTTCGAAGAGAAGTTCGAAGATATGAAACGAATAGAGGTTGAAGAATGATTAGCCGTAGAATGATCTCATTTTCAAGTGAAATATGTTTAAATAAAGTGCCACAAAATATGTGACATCTGATTTTTTTGCTAGTAAAACAAAAGAATGTGTCCTCAAAAATAATGGTGCTATTATGTATACTTCTGTAAGCAATGTAAGCTCTGTAACTATTGAAACTTACAGACTGTATCTGAATTGCTATTATGTATGGTACTGTAACTTTTACAGCGCTACATTTCTGTATGTAAGAACATTCATCTTTAAGGCGAGAAATTTTTCGCCGTAGCTCTTACAGTGTAAAAAAATTGAAAATTCATTTTAACCTAAATATTGTACTTTGGTTGAAATGGCGTTACCTTTCGTAATTTATTTATTGTACGATCAACATTACAGAAGGTAAGTAACATGTACAAATAAATCGAGACATTTAAATACATGTAAATGTATATTTATTTTTACGTATTTTTGTAGAAATCATTTGCGTATTATACGAAAAAATTTGCGAGATGAACAAAACCCATTTGAACTATCAAATGAAAGGTTTGTTAGTTATTTTCGATTATCGAAGCCTTTGGTTGTATCTATAATAGAAAATTTAGAAATTCATGTTAATTTGGGTCGAAGACGTACTAGAATACCCTTTCATATGAAAGTAAGTACTTTAATTATTATTATTATGTCGTCTATTCTTACTCATTATTTCATAATTTTATCTAGGTGCTATCAACATTATATTTTTTGGGAAACGGGTCATACCAAACTGCCATTGGAGGATTCAATTTCAGTTGTATGAGTCAAGCAATGATAAGTATTTCTATAGGAGAAGTTTGCAGATTAATTGCATTACATTTGATGCCTACCTGGATAAAATTTCCGACCAATGCGAGAGAGTATTCTAACTTAAAGCAAGGGTAAATTTGCCATAATATGAACTATCATTTTTACCATCAATATTTTTTTGTAATACATGCAGATTTTATAATAAATGGCACATGAGAGGAATTATTGGAGCTATTGACGGAACACATGTTCAAATCATAGCTCCGCCTCTTTCCGACGATGACCATCCACCATTTGTATACATTAATAGAAAAGGGGTACACTCAATTAATGTAATGCTTGTAAGTGCTCATTTATATTATAAACTTACCTAATAGTGAAATTATAATATGATGTTACTACTATATATAGATATGCGATTCGGACAACATGATAACAGGAGTAAATGCACGTTTTCCTGGCTCAGTGCATGATAGTGCAATATGGCAAATGTCTGACATACGAGCGTATCTTAGAAATGAATATGAAAATGGCAATTTGAACTCTAGTTTTTTAATCGGTGAGAAAAAAATCTTTAAAATCATTAAAAATAAAGAGTACAATAATTAAGTTCCATTTTAGGAGATAGTGGATATGGTTTAGAACCTTGGCTATTAACACCATACGCTAATTTCATTGATGGTAGTCCTCAAGCTCGATTTAATAATATATTAAAAACTAGTAGAAATGTAATTGAAAGAACGAATGGGATTTTAAAGGGAAGATTTCGTTGCCTGTCACGCCACCGGGTTCTAAATTATCACCCTTCTAAAGCTGCTTATATCATATATGCTTGTGCAGTACTTCATAATATGGCAGTTACAACAAGGATAGATCCCCCATTTATAGAAGAACTAAATGATAATCATGTTGAACAAGCAGATGGTAGTATACATTTAGCATTGGGTATTTAAAATTTAATGAAAAAACAAAAATATTGCAGGTCCAGTACAAGACGGAAATTTATTAAATAATGCTCGGCAAATAAGAGATACATACGTGTTACAAAATATGTAAATAGGTGTTCATTAATATAATAGTACTAGTTTGTTAAATAATTTACCTATAAAATAATAAACCATTATAGAGAAACATACTGTTTTTACTTATAAAACTACTTATTCAAAATGAAAGTTTGTATTTTCGTACTTATATCTAGCTATATCAAAATTCAATCTCCTGGATTCCAGGAGCAATTTTCTCTCTTCTATATCCTTGTACATTTCTGAAAAAGTATTTATTGCAGCTAATATCCCCGATGAATTTACATTACTTTCTTCACATGTTTTTAATAAATTTCCAGCGACTTCGTGGAGCGGTGGTGGGCTATTATATTTTCCTTTCTTTGTTTTTATTTTACGGTTATTATTATTAATACATCGTTTAAGAATCGGAGTTTGTAAAACATTTTCATTTGGAGAATTAGTGCTACAAGGTTCAGGTATTTCATCGAAAAATATGAATTCGGTGCTTTCTTCCGGCAACTCTGCTGTATCATTAGGAATTGTTAATAATTCACTTGATTCAATAACGGGATCTGTTAAAATCAGTCCTCCTGTTACAGTAACGGAAGGGCAGCCAGTTACAGTTACTTTTCCCCATACTTCTAGTCCTCTTTTTTCTAGATTTGTTAACTTGTCCTCTGGCGGGGGACCACCTCCTGTTTGTATAGTCTTCTCTTTCAATTTTCTGTATTTAGCTCTGGTAGAATTTTTCCAATCATTGAAGCGCTAATAAAAGAGTTATTGTATTAAACAGCATTAGAACATAATAATAATGTACCTTTTTCCATTCATCCACAGACAATTGCGGTCCTCCACTACTACTATTTAATTTTTCCGTTAAATCCTCCCATTTTTTTAACATACAGTCATCATCTAAAGTGGGATTTACAATTCCACTTTTAAAAACAAAATCAGTTTCCATTTTATGCAAATATGTTTCATATTGTTCATCGGTGGTATTTCGTTTTCTTGTCTTCTTTTTATCTATTGCTTTCCTGTAAAAAAATGTATGTTAGGTGTTCAACAAAATAGAATTATTGTCGTTTAAAGGAAAGATAGTTGTATACAAAAGTATGCAACTGATTATGAAAGCTAAAACAAAATATTTGTATAGTAAAGTATTGAAATACTTACGCTTCACACAATTTTTTGGAATACATGATAGATTTAAATCCAGCTGTCACAATACGTTTGAAGTTTAGTTACCTTAGTTACACTGTAACATACCCACTGATACCCACTGTAACTGGTTAAGTTACAGAATGCACTACATAATAGCAATAAACCTATAACTGTAAGGTAAGCAGTTACAGAGCTATGTAGCTTGCAGAGCTTACAGAGTTACAGAGTTACAGTGAGAAAATACATAATAGCACCATAAATGTTTATCTGAGAAAATCAGAGGTCGTGTGGTATTTGTTGAGTTTAATTCCAAAGACAACAATGAAACAATGTAATTATTATTTTAAAATAATTATTAACTGTCAAATTGTCAGTTATAAACAATAATAACTGATTATTGACATGGTGGCGGAAATTTATCGGAGTAACTGGATTTTGTCAGCATAATATCGTTACCATTAGTTCAATTTTCAAGTGTAAGTAACCGATTTTGATAAATTGTAAGTAATAGAAAATTGTATTGATTTGAAAAGAATCGTAATTATTATATAAAAAATAATAATAATTGCCTGCATTTTTCTTTTTTTGCAATAAATTTACTTCTTTGTTTTATACTTTTATATAGAGTGTGATATTTTTCATTAAACTGATATGACAAAATACTCTTTTTAACTTTGATTTAATTAAATTTGATTGTATTTTTTATACAAACAATAAATTTAATATTTAAAATAGAAATGTCGCATTTTGCCATTGTTTAAACTCGTACATACAAGTTATAAAACAAACATTGTATTTTTGACTCAATAACTAGTATATTACATATTTCTCATATTTATTTCTGCAGATACAACATTTCCACTAAATTGCTGTGTAGTAAATTAGAGATATATTTACTCTTTTATAAAACGAATAAAATTGTATCCGGACACCATTTCGTTACAACTTTTCTTTGTTATTTTAACCAATTTAAAATAGTTCTATCTATTCATTTAGTCAATAATTCATTGCAACAATATCTCGTATTTCAAATGAATCACACACATCCGCCATTCTGAAAAAAGTTGTATAATGTCACCTTTACAAATGTCGGACTGAAATGCAACACTAGGCCGGACAATGGGTTTTATTACATATCATATGAATTGTGAATAGAGTGTTATTTTTAAATGTTACTGCTAGGGAAATGCACACGCATTGAAATGTATGAACAGCAGGATAGGTCGAACGGCAAAGGGTATTACAATGGCCAGGATTTCAGCCTTTAACTTTATTTTTTTCAAATTGAGATTGTTTTATAAATAGTACAATTAAATCGTGTGTCATGTAACTAGTTTGATAAATGTGTAAAAAACGAGTATTTAATAGTATATTACGTACCGTGAACTGTAAGTGACAGTTTTTAGGTCGAGAATGTTGTTTGGGAAGTCGAGACCCGAAGGGTCGAGATTTCCTAAACATTCGAGACTTCAAATATCACTTACAGTTCAAGGTTAGTAAGCTATTTTTTGCAATATCTACAAAAATAATAGAAAAAGAAAAATAGGTTTTAAAATTAACGTCTGTCAGATTGATGTCAAAAATAAAAGTTGAATTGCAATTGAGAGTAAGAGTGCCATGAATGTTTATGATGATGTGGAAACTATAGTATTTTACAATATTAGCCAGGTAAAACAGTTTTTACTGGTGATAGGAGGAATTGACTGGCGAGCCGTTTAGGCGAGCCTGTCATCTCCTTGAACCAGTAAAAACTGTTACCTGGCGTATAATGTACAATAGTTTACTTGTTATTGACTTGTAAATAAAATTAAAATTAAAACCAAATTTTGACAGTTACTAATTTTGTGTCAAAAATTGTTTTAAATGATATATCGTAAGCCTTGGAAGACAATAAACAATGGAACTACTAGCCAGTAAAACTGACAGGTGTCATCTTAACATGCTAGGTACTAGTAAATCTGACAGCTGTCATTTTTACAATGTAGTAGCTTGTAAAAATTAATTTACCTGGCAACAAAGAGTTAAGATAAATGATAGTTTACAAGTCAGTCACAAGTAAAATACTTACCATCCACCATGAATTGTAAGTAACACACTTACTGACCACCGTGCACGGGAAGTGTTTACTATAACCATGGAAACCAAATCTGCAATAAAAGTTCCACTTACTGTGTTTAAATTTTGTTATTAATGGGTAACTTACTGTGCAGGTATTGCAAAAAGAGATTTTCTACTGCTACTAATGTGAATAGCCACACAAAAAATAACATCAGTAACAAATTATTTCAGTCGAATAAGACCAGCAAAAATGTCTGTGCTTCATACTAATGTAAATTTGCTACAATAACAAGTAAAATTTTAGTAAACACTAGTAAATAAAATATTGTATGGTAACAAATTGAGTTTGATACCACTACAAAATAAAAATTTGTTTTAGACATTTACTATTTTAGCTGGACTATTTAAATTCGTTTTGTTCTGAATACAAATGAAAATATGTCGCTGATACAAAAATTGTATGTACAGGTACAGATACAGTAAAATACATACACAAATATTTATAATAAATTTATTTAGTAATTATGATTAACTACCTACAATGTTACAATATAATTTATAAGATAACAAAAGAATGCTATTAAAAAAGCAAGCAAGTACAGTTAATGTTAATATCGGTACTGCTGTAGGTGTCGTTCAAATTAGATTATTATTATATTAATCCTCAAAATATTCTGCATAATACATGTCAATTATTTATATTTAATACCTGTGTAGTCTCGTGTTATTGTACAACTACAGGTTATCGAAATATCACTTTACGAACGCCTGTGCGTAAAATATGCCAATTGCATTGTTTAATAGCGTCGATATACTGTTTTTGAGGATGCTTGTTTCCGTCTTCTTATTAATTAACTTGTAGCCCTCTGGTGGTAGATTAACGAATTCTTCAAATTCGTATTTTTCATATTTTTTTCAAACGTCATGAAAGTCACATCTTTTGTGGCGTGATTGACAAGGCTGAAGTTTAATTTCTACTCTGCCGGAGTAGAAATTTTTACTTTTATGCCACCGTAAGCGTAATAACCTGAATCTTGAAAATTATATATTTATGCTGTCTGTTTTATACTTATTATACTAATTTGCATGTTTTTATTTACAGGTATGTCCTTTCGGTCTCAATCATTTGGAGAGTGAAACAGTAAGTTTTTATTTTTTATGTAAATGAAATTAAGTACTTCGAAAATGCAATAATGAATAACATACCTACAAAAACATACAATGTACCTACTGACGCATCGAAGCTGCCAAAATATTCGAGAGTTTAATTACTCGGGGTATATAAACCGAAGCAGAAAAGACCGCGAGGACAGTCTGATACTAATATGAATGGTGAACATAAATAGTTAATGATATAATTAACGTGTAAATAAATAGTGCGTAGTATTAAGTGTAAATAAATATTATTCTTGTTTAAGTGTTTATTAATCACTATTATTAATCTTAAATTAGTGTCTATGGTTATTTATTCGTAGTATTATTTATTTTTATTATCTTTTTATATTTTGTTATTCATGGAACTCAATTATATATATATAAATATTCGTGTTTCAATTATTTTTACACTCAAATAAGTGAAGGTTACAAAAATATACATTATAAGACGAATAAAAAGGTAAAACGTAAAGTAAATAAAGTATTAATATGATATAAAAATTATACGAATTACAAAAATACTAACCCAAACCTTACGACCAGAAGAAAATGTCTAAATACGCCTCTTTTTTGTTGGTTAATCATTAAATACATAATTCTTTTTGTTGGCAATGAAAATCTTTTTTATTTCTGACAAGAACGAACAACTTTCGTTATTCTTTCTTTGGACCTGAATACCAATATAAATAATTTAATTAAATGGAAACAACTTTTGTTATTTGGTAGAGATGGAAACATTTCGTACGAATCAATTTCGTAATGAAATTTTATTGAGAAAAGTTTCGTAATAATATTTCTTTGTATAGAATTCTTTGAGGTACCTTCAATTTATAAATAAATAAGAAAGAATTTTCCGTAAATATTTCGATTTTATGCAGAGTTGTGTAACAGGTAAGTTAGGGACTTTGCTAACTTTTCCCAAAAGCAAAATTGTGTTGGAACACTTTATAACAAATTTGTTATATCTACTTTTATACACGTAAGTAGTTTTACTAACAGTTTATAAAGTATTCACAATTTTGATCTCGTAATATAAAATATTTTTAAGTTATAAATAAGCCAAGACCAAGAAAATTTTAATACAAATCGAAATTTCTTTTAATATTTACGATAAGAATATATTTTTAAAAGGTACTGAACACATTATATTTAAAGAAAGTATTAAAATTTATACTGAATTTAAAAATTTGAGATTTGTCGTCCACGAATTGTGCTTACCTATATTCTTTTTAGAGTATTTTTTAATTCTGTGCCATTGTCACGTCTATGAATTTTTATAAATTTAAATTTAAAAATCTCACATCATTGTCATGAGTTCATGAACTTTTCATGAAAATCGAAGTAGAAGTCATTATTTTTTTACCAATATTTCTTAATGAAAATCACATTTTAGTTTTTGACAGGTCTATACATTATGGACTTAAATATGTTTTTCTACTATGAAAAGTGAGACTTTTCTCCCACTGTACAAAGCTTCAAAAATACGTATTTTCCACAATCGTGGGTTAAAGTGTGAAAACCCATTTCTCAAATTTTTCAACCCTACGCATGTGTAGTGTGAGAAATATAATTTTTTACAGTAATTAGTAACACTGCGTATCACGTAAGGTACTCTTTGCGAGGTTTGTGCCATATTGTTTTCTATGTTTAACAGTGTGATCGTAGAAAAAGTATAGTTAATTGTCATGGTGATGAAATAACTTTCCTGGAAAAGTTGTAATAAGAATGTCATATTTAAATGAGTGAAAAAAAAAGATCTCATTGTTATCGTATAGTGTAAATATTTGGCTTATTAAAGAAAAAATACAATAGGTATTTAAGTTATTACAAAAGCAGGGTCATTGTCGTAAAAATAGAAAAAAATTGGATTTTTGGGATTCCAAAATTATTTATTTACTCAATATTTACCAATTTGCAAAAAAAAACAATACCTCCCTTACCTACATGTAGGGAGGTGAACGTGGATAGAATTGGAATTTGAATCGCTTAATCCATGAGTTATTATCAATTCAATTATGCATTGCCCATTTTGTGACTGTTTGGACGGAGTAAACATGTATATTATATCATACACAGAAATAAATTTCACAGCTTCAATAAAATTTAAAGCACATTGAAATTAATTCTACTCAACAAGTCCATTTACTCTATAGGGGAAACTCGAATGCAAAACAAAACAAATTCGACAGAGATATAGGCAGCGGTCTCTACCATTTTGCAACCAAAGTGCCGTAAATATCCAGCCTTATTAATTGTTGTAACTTTGAAATTATGTACAGCATTGTATTGAATTGAATTGTGGCTGTTTACATTAATTGAATGTTTTGTATACAAGCCCCTATGTGCAACTCGGATGAAAAATTTTCTTCGTGATGTTGATGAATGGAAAATTAATTGAATTTTCTGTTTTATTGCCTGCGATAATTTGCGCACAAACGAGGATTATTCGGTATCATATATCGCTCATTCTTTCACATCGAGAAGTTTATGAATGATATACTTCACCTCCATCTATACAGGGTGTCCGTTTTAAGAGGCTCACCATTGGGATCTCGAGAACCGGAAGAGATACGACGTCGGTTAATTTAGGGCAAAGTTGTCGCATTCCAATCATATTTTTGTGTTCCTAAAATTGCAAAACTAGCTTATTTAACCCTATGCTACTAATGAAAAAGTTAAATGAGAGAGATAGATATATAGAAAAATAAACATGTAAGCATGGAATGAAATTAATACAGGTTAAAAGTGCTTAGTATTATAACCTATAAAATAACAACATATTTGACAGTTCTGACAGCAGTGAATTACTGAAGGGTTGTGTGCTGTTGAATAAAATATTAGGTAATAGGTATTAAAGGAATGGCAAATAAGAGAAGAAGAAGAAATATATATATATATATATATATATATATATATATATATATATATATATATATATATATATACAGGGTGAGTCTGGGAAGACGCCCCCCCCTTTAACTTTTTTATTATAAGTAATAGAAAAAGATGGCTTTTATAAAAGTTTTATTATTTTACATATACTAGTTGATGGCAGATGTAGATATTTTTTATAAAGTCAGGTTTACAAGATACGACTATCAACTTTTATTTTTCAAATGGCAACCTATAATTATTTTAATAAAATAGAAACCGCCATTTTTTTCTCTTTTCAACGATGTATTAACTTTTATTAATGTATTTGAAAAATTTCGAGAAAAATGAGATATTTAAAAATATTTGAAATAATTATTAAATAAATATTATAGGTGGCTATATGAAAATAAACAAAACGTAACAATGTAAAACAATTAAATTAATGTCAAAAATGTATACATTTGTTTGTTACTTACTGAGAAGGATGTTTACCCGATTTCGAGAAACATAGCCACCTATGATATTTGTTTAAAAATTATTTCTGACATTCTAAATGATCTCATTTTTCTCGAAATTTTTCAAATACATTAATAAAAGTTAATACATCGTTGAAAAGAGAAAAAAATGGCGGTTTCTATTTTATTAAAATAATTATAGGTTGTCATTTGAAAAATAAAAGTTAATAGTCGCATCTTGTTAACCTGACTTTATAAAAAAATATCTACATCTGCCATCAAATAGTGTATGTAAAATAATAAAACTTTTATATGAGCCATTTTTTTCTATTACTTATAATAAAAAAGTTAAGGGGGGGGGGGGCGTCTTCCCAGACTCACCCTGTATATATATATATTAAATTTAAAGATAAAATTTTTTAAATTATAGACAACAAAAGTCAACATAGTAGGATTATAAAAGAACGGAAATTGATTTGGATATCAATAGCCACCAAGATGGCAAGTAGAAGATATACCTCAAAAGTAGTAGCATTGGCTACACATGAATACTTCTGCAAAACTTGTAGTTCTGCAAACTACCACACCTTTCTAGAAATTGTTTTAATATAATTTTTTATTAAATCAATGACTTTTCTAACAGTATCTTTTATGGTGCGATTCTGAAACAAGCCGCTATATGCTACAGCCAGATGTAAGCAATCAAGTTACAGCAGTGCTCAAAACGCGTATTCAGATCATGGCGCTGTACGATAGGGCACTGTAGAGATACTCCAGAGTTTGGCCGATGTCGTTGAAAATGTGCGTCAGTTTCTGATTGGCTGCGCCATTAATCTCTGCAACTGTCAGTTTAAAAAAACGCGCGAACACGATTTAGTGCAATTTGGTTCCTACCATTATTGACGGCTAAAATAACTGCAAAATATTAATTATATTATAGAATTAATAGTATTTATACGATTTTATAAAGTATTCTTGTAATTTGGCAGCTGTATTATTAACTTCATTTTTGACATTTGACATTTTGATTAAAATTTTAATGCATTTTTGTTTTAGTGTTAGATATGTCAATATTATTAAGGCCTATATAATGTGATTATTATATTACAGAAACTATTAAATAATTTTCCCATGAAATATTATTTAAAAAATATTTCGCTCTTTTGCATATGATTACCGAAAATAACAAATTCGTCAGTAATGTATATTCAAATTTTCCCGCCAGAGAAAAATGGCGGCACATCGGCCAAACTCTGACTTGAGTAACTCTAGGGCACTGTAGGGGTACTGTACCGCTGACTTACATCGTGACTATATTCACATGCATTTTGTTATCTGTCATATGCAATCGTGTTTGACAGAAGTTTTTTTTTTAAATAATATTTATTACAATAAAAAATGATAAAAATGAACATTCGTTGTCCACAGGAACTGTAAGTACTTGTTAATAGCTAAAAATACAAAAAAATATTGTATGGAAAGTACTTAACCTAGAAAATATTTTTTGTAACAATCAAAGAAGCAAAAATAAAAATTTATAAAATTATCGTCGGGTATTTCAAACTGGTTTAGTGAAACCCTTTTTTGTATTCTCATATGGTTCCTAAAGTACAACTATTTTGTTATTTTAGAGAAACATTAAAAAAGAATTAATTACCGTCTAAAATCTTATAATAAAATATATAAAACAAAAGGAATATTATTATTATTATTATCCATATTGAAGTTATATTTTCTGCGAATAAAATAAATCTGATAGCTTACAATGTCTACAGCTGAAATGTAACAGATACGTCACCACATGTAAGATTTACATCGCCGCTGTAGCGTTACAGAGCCTTTCGCTGAATACAGAATAACATTCAACTTACATTCTGTAACTTTGATCTGTCATGGCGCTTACATTACTATAACTTGTGTTCAGAATCGCAGCATTAGAATATGTATATTTTTATCAATTTACTTTCTCTTAATTCATGCATTTCACATATGTCTCTATCCATCTTTTTTTTTTTAAATTTCTTTTAGTGCTACTAGTTAGCACGACTATTTTTTTTTATTAGATACTACTAAGTTATATTTAAACCAATTTTTCTTTCTGAGCGAAAATAATTTAATAGTGAGTAGTTGCAATCGATAGTATTGCTACTAAGGCCGTATTTATTTGGGCCATTTTAAGTAACCAGGTAGGTTAATTCTGTTTACTTGGCACATTTCAAGTAACCCAGAACTAATCTCGAACTAACCCAACTCAGCCAGCTATTTTGCTGGGTTGGTGAGTTGAACCTTTTTTCTATCTTTGTCTACACATTGCTTCTTTTTCTACATCTGTCAGAAGTTATATCTTTTATAGGTTAAAACGGAAAAGGTAAATAAATAAATTTAACGAATAACTAAAATTTATCGTTTAAAATTTTCACCAATTGCGAAATTTTATTATTTATTTGGTAACAACTCGGGTAATTTCAGGATCAGTTTAGGGTTGTATTAAAATTTCCCAAATAAATACGGCCTAATATTTAGTAAAAGATTAAGAGCATGGCTCCATATTTTTAATAATAATTTCTATTGATTGTCTGATATTTAAAATGAATCAAGTTAGTAGTGAGCGAAAATGTCATTTTTCTAAGTTATTTTTGTTTTTTTGATTTTTTAATCTTGAACACATTTTTTTTATAATTCGTTAAGTATATAATTTTTCTTTTTATGGGGGACAGTCTTTCAGATCTTAATCTAGCAAAGACTACATCTCCTTTTATGTGGGAATCACATAGAAAGACTCAGTTCTCCAGGGAAGTCGCAAGGCGAATTATTGAACCTTATGTACCAGCGAGGAGAAAGCGAAAATTGATGAGACAAGATAACAAGTATTTTGGTTATCATGTACAAAAGAAACCGACCATTTTAGTCACTAATGTCTCAAAGTGCATGTTCGAAGGAGATGAACTTCTTAACATTGTTAATGAAACTATCGAAATACTCAAATTGGCCACCAAATCTGCAGGTACAGACATATTACTTTTAAATAAATAAATGTAACTAAATAAGTTTTGCTAAAACCAGAATCATATATCAATATCATAGTAACAATAAATTATTCAAGTTACAAGTTTTTAGTACATCCCACATCCGTACTCTTGACATTTTAATAATAATTTCAATCGTCTATTGAAACTGTATTTTACAAAGTTCTTTCATGACAGATATCATGAAATCATACCATTTCGTTTATATTTTTCTTTGGTATTACAGTTTGTTTTGTTTATGACTATTCATAAAAGGCATTATAACGATTCGTTACAAAACGAATTGTTAAAATTTAATGAACATTGTACAACAATTTGTTAAAATATGATTGTTATAGTATATAGTAACTTTTTGCTTTGAAATCCAATTTCATGTTACAAATTATGACGTCAAAAATAACTATTGTATGATATTGATGTTCGACATTTTTTGTCAAAATGTCAAACATAAACACAAGTGTAAAGGTAAAAATTTACTAAAACAGACGTATAATTCATTATATGTATGATGGAAAAACAAAATTATAAGGAATTATTGAAAATGAGAAAAAGGAGCTGTGTCTGTCAAATAAAAAAAATGTGCTTGGTTAGAAATAACAAACGTATTTAATACTTATGCCTCTAGTAATGGTACTCGATTTAGAGCACAGTTGAAAACGTGGCTAAACTTTTTTTTATATTATAATTTAAAAAGAAAAAAAACAACTACAAGTTAATGCTGATGACAAGAAAAGTTCCTATAACATAATATCTTAATGTTAAATGACGATTAATTCATCATCATAAAGATGATTGCATCAATGCAACTAATAACTTACTTTTTTATTTGTTAGTCTACTTGTAAACCATCGTTTATTTAAACTATTTATTTACCAGGGAAGCTACCCTTTACTAATCTGTAAAATTTTTACAGATTAGTAGCTTGTAAAGATTAGCTTCCCTAGTGAATAATGAATATAAATAATAGTTTACAACGGCGTAACAAATAAATATTTTTGAATAATAAATTTTCTCAAAACCAATAGTTACCTTTAGTTATTAATGTTATTATCAATATGCACAAGCCTATATATTTATCTAACTTTTTGATTAATTATGAATTATCTTACATTTTTATAGCTGCTACAGTGTACATCGTAGACGATTTAGCGGACGAAATCTTCCCTTTAATAGGGGAAAAACAATTTGGTGAACTACGAATAAGCTACAAAATAGAAACCGGTACATCTGTCGCAGCTCACGTGGCAGCAACGAAACAACATGTGCTTATTAATGACTTATTGGCAGATATACGGTTTCCACAGGGACTTAAGAATTTTGGTATGTGTATGTACAATTAAAAATTTGCTTAATTTAGTTCTAGTAAGTTTGACCGGAATCAATCACAATCTGTCAGTTGTATCTGGTTGGAAAGTTGGAACAAATCTATTGACTCTTTGCTTTTGCATGTGTGCTTTGCTTCGCCAATCTTTATGCAAATAAAATTACCGATATGTTTGAATGGTTTAGAACCTACTGTAAGATGTAGGAAACTTTCAGAAGCTGTAGGCTGACAACACAACCACTAATAAAGTAATAAAGTAGAACGTGTAATGAAACAAGTACGTTAGGTACATTAGGCCTTGTTCCATGTTGTATAACAATTAATGGATCATTCTAAATTGTAGTTTAAAGGTTTCACAATCCAAATTCCATTTAGTTTAGTTAAATTTCGTAAAGGTTACTGGTGTACTAACGTTTTGTAACTTATCCATTTATGATTATACCATATGCGTAAAATCTTTGCCTTCTTTATAAAGTAAAAAGGAGGTGTTGTAGTGTAGTAGTTGAGTTTAGTCGGACAACGTCAGACGCAAATCAGTGCTAGGACTTCGTAAAATTTTGCTAAATATTTAGCTAGCTAGTGATAGCAAATAGATTTATCAACTAGTGATTTGGGTGAGACGAAATGTTTCTCGACTCTCGCTCATCTTGTCTCGAAACATTGTTACATTACATGCCCTAGAGTAATTCACGGGCGTCGACTACTGAAACCATCCGGAGTATTAATGTTCTAGATTGGGTTCTGATTTAAGCAGACAAAGTATTAGAGCATTCTGCATACTTGCTCTAATTCTTGGTCCACTAAAGCCAGAGCTTAAATCCAAAGCTTCTTTGCTCCATTATATTCCTTGGTTTTAGCCAGGGCATGTAACCGGTTAAAAAAACCGGTTAATAAAAACCGGTAACCGATATTTTTAACGAAAATTGCGAACTTTAACCGTAATTTTAACCGATATTTTTCAGGCCGAAAATACCGGTAACCGTTAACCAAAAAAAAATAAACCGGTTTTAGCGAACATTAACCTTTATTTTAATATCATTTAGCGAGAAAAAAAATTAATATTTTTTTTTATATCTGTGTTTTCTATTTGTATTTGAACATGAGTCATGACAGTTTTTACAATTAACATTTTATTGAAGAGTCATAAATGTAGGTCTCTTTGGCCGTTAAGGTTACTTAAAAAGTCAAAATAAATACGGCCTTTGTCAACACAGGCAAGTTTAAAATTGAAAAGTGACCTGCGTTTTTCTGAATAAATTACGGGAATTTTTGTGAATATTTATTAATTAAATTGTTTTTTTTTAATTGTTATATTTTCTCAGATGGTAATTTTTTATTATTTTTTTAAATTATTTATTCTATAATTTTTTTTAATCAAATATTTATAATTACTTTTTTTTAATTAATGTTAATAATTTTTTAAATTGATATATTAACCGGTTTAAACCGGTTTCCAATTTTTAAAATCCGGTTTTCGAACTAAAACCTTTATTACTATAACGTTCTCTATAAGGGTTAACCGTTAACCAGTATTTATTTCGGTTACATTCCCTGTTTGTAACTAACTTTTAGTAATTTCTAATTACAGTTGAATATAAAAAGTTACAATTTTTAGGTTTTTACTGTAAAATTTTTCATATACAGCTGAAATATTCCAAAAATACCCATGTATGAGTCCAAAATTTTGGTTTTTGATTGTTGACACCCTTTAAACCCAATTTTAGGTCAGGTTTGGGTTCCTTTTTACCCATTTTAAAGTGTGACAAATTTCCAAATGTACTATACAATATGTTTAGACACTTTTCAACTCATTTTTGGGTATAAAATGCAACACATAATCGTGTTAAACTTATTTTTTTAATTATGAACACCTAAATCATTGTTAAGCACTTTAAACCCATTCCAGGGTGTGAAATAAACCAAATAAACCCATTTTTAGGTAAAATTTATTGATTTTTTTGAAAAAAGCAAATTGATAGTCGCCGATGCGCTGATTTCAAATTTTCAAACCGAATTTAATTATCTCTTCCCATTCCTGAGATATTAGGCTTCAAAGTTGCACCTCAAAAAAGTGTGTTTTTTGAAAATATCTCTAAAATGGGTAGAGATACAGTATCGACGATTACACCAGTCGATTCTACGCGCAAAGTTACATAAAGAAATGTTTTCTCCGCATATACGATCTTTGGAACGATTTGGTGAAAAATGAGAAAAACGAAAAAAACCTGAATTTCAATTTTTCGCTTGGAAACTTTTTGTCACCAAAATTTTTTATATTCTGGACTTAAGTAAATACAAATGCGCTGATTCCAAATTTTCAAACCGATTTCAATTATCTTTTACCGTTCTCGAGATATTTGTGTTCAAAGTTAGACCTGAAAAAATCAGTTTTTCAGGAATAATTCTGAAATGGGTTCAGATACGACTTTGCCGACCTCACCAATCGATTCTATGGACAAAATTACATTTTTGTACCAATTTTCAGATTTTTATTCCAATGGATACAAATTTTATAGAGGAAAAACGAAAATCGTCAAAAATCGAAAAAAATCGCAAGGGGTTCATCAGGCGATTTTTCGATTTTCGCGATTTTCGTTTTTTCGCTCTAAAAATTGTATCCATTGGAATATTAATCTGAAAATTGGTAAACTTATGTAATTTTGCCCGTAGAATCGATTGGTGAAGTCGTCGAGATCGTATCTTGACCCATTTCAGGGATATTCCTGAAAAACGATTTTTTTCAGTTTCAACTTTGAACCCAAATATCTCGAGAACGGTAAGAGATAATTGAAATCGGTTTGAAAATTTGAAATCAGCGCATCTGTATTTACTTAAGTCTGAAAAATGAAAAGATTTGGAGCCAAAAAGTTCTCCAGCGAAAAACTGAAATTCCGGTTTTTTTCTTTTTTCTCATTTTACACCAAATCATTCCAAAGAACATATATGCGAAGAAAACATTTCTTTATATAACTTTGTGCGTAGAATCGACTGGTATAATCGTTAAGACTGTATCTCTATCCATTTTTGAGATATAGTAAAAAAACACACTTTTTTGAGGTGCAACTTTGAAGCCTAATATCTCAGGAATGGGAAGAGATAATTAAATTCGGTTTGAAAATTTAGAATCAGCTCATCGGCGACTATCAATTTGGACTATTTTAAAAAACCAAAATTTTTGACCGAAAAATGGGTCATTTTGGATTTTTTCGGCTGTAAAATCAAAATTTTAAGGTGCAAATCTAAATATTGTTAGTTTTCATGATTAACTATGATTGTAAATTACTTGGACATATATTACGGGAATTTTTGTAAATATTCATTAATTAAATTGCTTTTTTTTAATTGTGATATTTTTCTCAGATGATATTTAAAAAAAAAAAATTTTAAATAATTATTCTCTATTTTTTTAATCAAATTTTTATAATTAATTTGTTTTAATTAATTTTAATTATTTTTTTAACCGTTATATTAACCGGTTTAAACCGGTTTCCAATTTTCAAAAACCGGTTTTCGAACTAAAACCGTTATTATTATAACGTTCTCTATAAGGGTTAACCGTTAACCAGTATTTTTTTTGGTTACATGCCCTGGTTTTAGCAGAGCAAGAATTAGGGCAAACACTTTAGAATGCTCTAATTCTTGATCTATTAAAACCCGAGCACAGTTCAGAGCAGTCAAATCTACTCCAGAATGAAAGTCCAAGAATTCGAGCAAACACTTTAGAATGATTTAATTCTTGATCCACTGAAACCAGACCACAATCCAAAGCAATCAAAACTGCTCCAGAATATGCACTGGTTTCAGCAGGCCTAGAATTGGAGCAAACACTTCTGAGTGTTCTAACTCCTGTCCCACAATCGAGATCACAATCCGGAGCAGCTAAATCTACTCCAGAATGTGTTCTGGTTTCAGCAGACCAAATATTAGAGCAATTCCCGGGCGGTTGAAGTAAACCACCTTCGGGGTTTCCGATGCCCTAGAAGGGGTCTAGGCAGACCACCAGGTTGGGAGGGACGGAGGCTCGAAGGCCCACTATCGCTGATGTAAAAAAATACTGAGCTTACCTTGGGGGCATTGCCCCTAAAAAAATGCTTGAGGGCATAAGCCCTGATGCACCCATGTAGTCGGCGCCCATGGAGTGGTTGACAGATTATTTCTATAGGAGACAAACTATAATCCATTTACTATAGCAATGTGAGCACCACTTTATGTAGTCAAACGTCTGGAATATTCAGATGCCCTTTATATCTGAATTACCAGCTCTAGACTTAGGCAGATCTGTTCGTCGACAGATTCACGAAGTTTAGTATAGTATTTCTCAGACGACCACATATGAAAGTAGCCATATTTACACTGTAATTAACACCAAAAAATGTAACATAGCACACGGCGTGTGTTATATTAACACACTAGTGTGTTATATAACCGGATATGACGATTAGTGGTCAATAGATGGAACTTTGATAATGAAATGTAACAAAATTAATGAAAATTTGCTTGCAACTACGACTTTAAAACTGGTAGTGAATTAATAACAAAAATAAAGTTTTATTAATTGTTCAAATAATACGTACTAGACTTCCAAATCAGTTTCCGGTTAACTAGTGATACTTAACCTCAAACCAAAACGTCAATGCTTTCGTGAGCTGTGTTTGACATTGACACTTTTGTATAAACCTTGTTTTTATTATAATATTTTGTGGTCGTCTGAAAAATAGTGTACATAACTCGCTTGAAAGTGCATAGCAACGCTCGTGTATTAAATCACTCGGCGCTACACGCCTCGTTCTTCAATCTCTACACACGCTTGCTATTTACCACTTTCCACGCTTGTTATGTAAATAACTATTACTATATAGGATGTCCAGTTTAACGGTAATAACGATAATTATGTAAATAAAAGTTAAGTAATAAGTGTGTATGTAATGTCCCGTGACATCCTGCCGATCTTGTCACCATCATCTGACAAATCATCAGAGAAGTAAGTGATCCATTATTGCCAAAGCTTCGCAATTATCCCTCGATAGTTACAGTTGTACCACAAATGCTGATGATGATTACCCAATTTCATTCTCCCAGAGGTAACCGTGAAAGCAGTGATATGTGTGCCTCTTCTCACACCTGAAGGGGAATGTTCTGCCGTGGTCGAGTTATACCGCAACTACAACGAAGATAACTACACCGAAGCTGATCTCCGTCTTGTGATCGTCATGTGCAATTGGATGGGAACTGCTATCTACACGCTTCAACTAAGAGAAACTCTGCAGAAGCAAAGAGAACTAAGCGAGTATCTTCTTGATCTTACCAGAATTTATTTTGATGATACTAAAGTGCTTGAAGTTTTAATTAGTGATGTCATGGTAAGTAATAAACTTGATTCAGTCCGAACACAATAACTATTTTATACTAAAAGACGTTTTAGCCTAGCGTATATATGGGACAATAAATAGTACAAGAAATGGTACAATACATTGTACCAAAAATTGCTAGATTTGGCGAAGTTTTGTATGATATTAATGAAATTTCTTACAATATATTGTCTCTGATTCTACGCACTTTCCTTAGATATGTTAATGTGTGGCAAGCAAATTTAACCATAAATTCATTATTACTTACAACTTCACCAGTAGTACACAACCACACTACATACCTGCAATAAAAACAAATAAACCTTAGAAACGCTTTAGATCATAAATTTCATATATCCGCATGCTCATAGCCAAATTGAGTGACAGATTTTATGAAAAACAGAATGTGTTCTGTTTTTTCAACACATTTAAGATGGTGTACAACTTAGATGAGGTATAACAGAGATATGGCATTGCCCAAATATATTGTCGAAAGATCTAAGGTTTAAAATCGCTTGCAGCAGCTGTTTGCGAACAGTGGACCAGTGGAGTAGTTATATGGAAAACTCAACCAAACAAATAATGAGAACAGGTGACAAAACATTATGACCAATATTTCGTTCGTCTAACTGTAAGTGTGCACTACTCAGCTGGCGGATTGTTCTCACGCAGCTGACTGTTAGGCGATTCTCGACCATGCATCTTTTGCTTGCTCAATAGTACGTAGCTATAGGAGTGTGGCATATCTCTCTGTTATACCTCATCTAAGGTGTACAATATATAAACCAATTTGCTGTTTGATAACAGCCAATTTAAATTGTACCAAAAATGATGCAAGGTCTTGTACAATTTATAGGCTAGTCTAAAACGGCCGTAATGTAAAAAATATACAAAGTTTATCAATTTCTGCTGCAAGAATTATTAAACTTTTTTCTTACTTCTTTGTCATATTCGCATAGCATATACGAGACTTTTATTCGCTTTCTCATTACCGTAAGTATTACAGAGGGTTATATACAGGATGTTTAAAATCAAAAATGAGGTACAAGTAAAAATATTTTCATGACTAGTCAGGAAAATGCAACTTTCTCGCTACATTTTAGGAGCGAACATAGTATTTTCGCTCCGGTTTCAGAAAAAAGTATTTTTTTAATATTTTGATGACTTTTGAGTATTTTATTTTATTTATTTATTTATAAATTTTAAATCCTTCCACCTTCCTGAGTACGCCACTGTTTGTTAAACTGATAGACAGCTATACTCCGTTTTTAAACTATAGACAGCATTAGACGAAGTCACACTTACACCGCTAGAAGTTACCAAAAAAATCACTAGATTTATTTGGCGGGAGAAATGAAATGTCAAAATGAAGGTCACGTCAGAATTTATATTTTTCAGGCTATATTTTCATCATCCAAAACTATGATAGATAATCTACTTATAAAGCGTTAGTGAAATACTAATTGTTCTGAAAAGAACTGGTTTTATTCGTGAAATGTCACAAAAAGAGCAATGAGACGAAAAACACGTGCAAATTCAACAATTGATTTGACAACTTCCGAGCGTTTGACGTTTCAATTACGTTTGAGAAGGTTAACCTGAAATTTCGTCTGGTTAAATGCGGCTTCAAGAAATGTCGCAGCAGCCAATCACAGGCTTTGATTTTCTCACTAGGATTCCTAGTTACTGTCTATAGTTTAAAAACAGAGTATAGAAATGCAGCTCATAAAACAAAATATTTTTTAATTAATCTTGCATTACAGAATTTTGCCAAAAATGCCATAAACGTAGAACATGGTTTATTCTATATTCTGGAGAAAAGAGATTCCGATTTCTACACTGAAATTTGGGATGAAATCGACGACAAAGGCGAAATCTTTTATGAAAAACAATCTTGTGCGACCCCATTAAGTGATTGCGATGAAATTATAAAAACAGTGCTTAGTAAAGGAACTACTTTATGTATCAAGAATGCCTTCTTTGATCCCAGAGTAGTACAGCCTCCGAATTACGTTACTACATCCGTTTTATGTGTCCCAATTAAAGTCATGAACGAAGTTTTAGGTAAATTTTACAGACTTATTCTATGGGATAACGAATCGTTAATAGCTATTAACATACCTAGGATAATTATATGTATCATAACCGCCGCAGATGTCAATTGAATTTCAAGACATCTAAGACCTGGTATGATTCATAACATCCGTTGTTTGTTCAACAGTTTACCGGTTTCACATTATTAATAATAGCTACCTATTTATGTAATAAGTACATAACGTAGGTCTTTATTGGCGAGTCCTACAGTTTATGGCAGAGTGAGCGAAGCAAACGAGGTAAATAAATAGGGCGAGTCAATAAAGTCTAATTATGTACGAATTGCATACAAAACTTTATGTACGACTGCGAAAATCGGTTTCTCTTAGAAAAAAGTAAAATATTCATGATTTTAGAAGAATGAATCAAGTGTACTTTTCTATTTTTATATACGAATTTGTTTGGTTCGGTGTCAATGTCAAAATTTTGTTTGAAACAAGATGTAAGCGTGTCGATCTCGGAGTTCTAATAATGAAAAATATAATAAATATTCACTATTTCCTCAAGCAAGCATATATACGAAGAGACATACAATACGAATTGGAAATGGTGTTCTAGTAAGAATGTTGAAAGAACTTCTGAAATTACTTTATTTTACTAGTACTATAAAAAAAATACTTTATGGCCTCAAAACTATGATATAAATCAAACTTTAACGTGCAGTCGTACATAAATATTGTTTTATATAATTTTCTTGTAACGTTCTCATGATCAAGTCTGTATGGGTTGATATGACAGCTGTATTATCCAATTGTCCCACGTTATTTTTACCATACTAACTTGTCAAAATTATATGGTATACAATTATGACTTAGTAACCCTGATTACTTTTGTCTATGTAAACAAATGCTTAATATCCTGAAACCGGTAAATTGTTATACTGTAAGCAATAATTCTATTTTTCATAATAAAACAATAATAAGGATTTTATACGATAATAATGAATTGTCGTTACACTGTAACGTAAAATAAAAAGAAAATTTTCGGTTATCTGTTAATGTTACCATTTTAGCATTGGATTATTTTCATTTTTGGAAAAAATACATTACTTTCAATTTGGTTCTCTTTCAACTATAACGTGTACAAATCAAACAAATCAGTATATTCAGGATATTCATTTTAAATGGGCCACCATTGCTAACACGAGAACTATAAGAGCTATAAAACACTTAAATGGGCAAACAATTTCTATTATAAGATAAATAAGCTAGTGGTTCTCATTCGATAGAAAATTTTATTCTGAATTCAATGATATAACATTTTTTCGAGAAAAATAGATAAAAAGTTTTGTATTAATTTAATTAAAATATGACATTAATATAGCTTTAAAAACAAAACATTATGCATATTTTTTTGGTAATCTAGGCTAGGTTACATGCATATACCTACTTATTTTTGTGGTAACATAATGCTTATTTAATAATTTAATCCGTCAGGGGCAAAAATTGCTAAAAATTGTTTCAGTCTTCGAAAATAAAGAATAAAGTAGGCTTTTACTCTCAGAAATGTAAAATTTATAATTTTTACTTTAATATATGTATAATTATGATAAAAAAATATTTAAAAAAAATAATTATAATTTTACTCTTATAAATGGTGGCCCATTTAAATGAACATCCAGTATACTATATAACGTATGTTATATTTGTTAGTACTATTTTCCAGAAAGCGAATATCATTTTTCATACTTGTGTATTTTTTAAAATATGCTTTCATTTGATTCTAGGGGCAATAAAGTTGATAAATAAGAAGAAAGTTTTAAGTTTCTCAAAATGGGATGAAATGATTCTCCGTACATTCTGCGCACATTGTGGTAATGTGTTAAGTTACTATAAGTTACACCGGAAAATGAGGCACATTGTGAGTTACTAATCATTGCTATTATTACTGTTATTCTATCTTTAAAAACAAATGACTTGTTTATCGTACCGATCAATGTATATGTAATTGATTTATGCAGATGAATACTAACAAGCTGTATCTGGATATGTTGAGCATCCATATGTTGCCTTGTGTTCATGATATATATTTTGTCAACTACAAAAGATCTTTCGGAGAGATTCAGCTTCCTCCTAAATTTCACCAGTAAGTATGTTTATCCACAATTGTCAAATAATATACCTAGAATTCAATCGTTTTTTTTAACCAATTAATGACCTTCGTTACTGTTGCTAATTGAATAATATTGACAGTTCGATGGAATAATATTATATAATCGTTATGTTAAATTTAAATCTTACCTTGCAAAAGAGAAAAAACCAAATTACTGTTAAGTAAGTTTTTCTATATAAAAAGCCAAAGTTATACCAGTTTTGTCATTTCTCATACTTTCCTTTTCTGTATAAACTATAAACTGTGTCGTATTTCATTCCTTATTTTACATATAAATACACTTAATTTAAAGGCAAAAAAAATGGTCGGTAGGATTTAAAGAATTTTAATCTTACGAAACGTATTTCGGAAAATTTTCTAATTAGTTGCATAAATCGCTATTTTTTTTCTCCGTTACTACTCAACAACTATTTTTCCAATAAATTCAAGACTCTTATTATACCATGAGTGGCTTCTAACGTAAAACATGGAATTTATCATGTCTATGGTTACGACTTATTATTTGATTGACAGTAATAGTATATTACATGTGAGGTGGGAAATGTTTCATTACAGCCGAGGGCTTATTATATGACCGAGAGGCGAAGCCTCGAGGCTCAGATATAGCGCAAGGCTATAATGAAACTCCCACCGAACTATGTATACTATTTTATTCACAATTATCCAAATTAACTTCTACTCGTATATCGCCTTTTTCCAATAAACTAAATTAATGTACGGTAGTAGTCTATGAAAACAAATGTTTAAATATGTTTGACAGCACTGATCACCTTACTTTTAGAGATTTATGACAGTATTACTAGGCAACCATAGTAAACACTTACCCCCCAAGGGATTTTAAAGTATTTCCCACCCGTGAGATTGTCATTGCAGTTAAAAATGACATACGTTTCCAACCTTTGACAGGTTAGGAATTGACATATTACAATAGTGGATGTGAATAAAGTATTTTTGCTTGTCTTATATAAAATGAAACAGAGAACGAATTTGACATTATATTAATATTTTTAGAAAATTTTCTAACAGACAACAAATTTAATAATCATTAATAATTAAAGAAAAAATGGTATAATAGTAGAATGGTCTAGTAGATCACTCGATTTTACACAACTGGATTCTTTTATTGGTGACCTTTATCATCAGAAGTATGTACTAGGGGAAATATGTAAAATTTAGATCAATTAAAAGTACAAATTTAAAACATTTTTCAAAATATTACAATTGCCCAAATATCATCATATATAATTCAAAAGTTTTATAGCAGATTGAGTCATTACTTAGCAGTTAATGGATGAATTTTTAGAAATTTATTGTAATTATTGTTTAATTGTTCGTTATTATATGTACTTACTTGTTTGTTAGTTGGTTTATTAGTTCTTTATTTTGTAATTTCTAACATTATTAAAATTTATAATTCTTTCAAATTCATTCCCTATGTTTCATTTTAAATGAGACAAGCAATTATACATTGCTGTCATTCAAATAATCAAGTCGTAACCACAAAATAGTTACATAAAGCGACACTCTGTGTCGGTACCTTTCATATTTCCCTATTCGGTTCTATGACCTTGGAGCATTTTGTAGACCTTTAATTTTGTTGACTTCCCCTACCTCTCACTAAGATTTGATGAAACTTTCCGATTTTAAACAATGAGCCCTTTAAATTTGTTGACTTTCCCCATCTCTCTCTAATTTTCGTTTTTCTGTGTTACTGTCGCTTCTGTATAAACCTATTCTGTGTCGTAACCATGGATACGATAAATCCTCATGTATCACGTTAAAACATATTCACGATATTACTTATCATAAAACTTTGAAATAAAGTTTAGCTATTGAGTATAACACACTATTGAAGTGTTAATTTGAGATAATAGGATTATTTTCAAGAAATGGTAAAAAATATATCCTTGGTCCGTAATATCCTACGGTCGGTTTCAATTTCAGAAACGGGAACTAGTTAATTTCTATTCCATAATAGAATGAATTTTGGTAAATTTCTACAATATCTTTTTTAGGTTTAATTACTACGTAACGGATGAGTATGAAGTTTATATGGCACCTTTAATAATATGCATGTTTATGGAACTATTTCCCAATATACTTGATTATGATATTATGGTGAAATTCGTACTGACTGTGAGAAAAACTCAGTTCAACAAAACGTATTTTAATTTTGAACACACATTTTTTGTAGTTCATGTAGTGTATAATATATTAAAAAAAGATTTGGATATGTTCACTAAAGTTGAGGTAAATTTATTAAATAAATGAAGTTAGAGAAACAGATAAATAATATTTATCCAACACCGTGTAATTATAACGATATAAGTATGCTGTTTTTAGATAAATAAAGTAGGTCATAAGTCACTAGTGAGCTAAATATATTAGCTCACTGTTTTTTGGTTCGTATCATAGTAACTGCGTTATAAAACCTTGTCTACGCTATTATGTTCCTAAATGTCATTTCGAAATTCCATTTGTCAAAAATCTTATATGTATTTTATATCAATGATTAAAATGTGTTGGATAAAATGTTGTATGGCACACGTGTGTTAATTACCTAAGTCACTTGAAAAAATACCACACTTGGCCTAACGGCCTCGTGAGCTAAGCTTTTCCCACGTGACTTATCTGTAATGTAACACACTTGTACCATAAATAACTATTAAACCTCTCCTCCTTTAACTTCTTCATTATAAGGAATAGAATTCGTTTTCGCCGAAACATCCTGTATTAAATATTAAGAATTGTAGGGACATTTTACCGATCGAATAATTGTCTGAGCTCGTTATCCCTTACCGTTCGTAACACTTATACAACTTTTTCACGATCAAAATTAAATTTCTCCCAATATCACTAAAAAAGTATTCAAAATACGATGTATTAAAATTAATTCATGGAAAACTAGAGTCCATTTCCATGGTATTTTTCAAACATACCTTTCATTTTGCAAAATGTATAAATCCTGCCATTTGTGGTTGTGTTTTGAGTAGGAAATAACTGCGAAAATAATTTGTAAGGTACTATTATTTATTAATAATTGAAAAATTACTAATACTACTAAAATACCCTTACTGTTCTTAATACTAAATATATTTTTTTTTTCAACGACCATTCGTATTTAATCAGTAAACATAGAGTAGTTTTACTATCAATAGATACAAAATGACAGCAATGTATTGAAGCGTTTATTTTATGAGTGAACATAGAGAATACTTGTCAGACTCGTCATATTTTAAAATCAAACGGACACAACGAATTTAAAAATAAGTGTCGGCATGATTAAATGTATGTATTTATTTATTTAAGTTCGAAATGATTTGATTTTTACAATGTCCAGTCGAAGGTCGATATTAACGTTAAAAATCACAAAAAAATGCTACTAATTATAAAATAAAAAAAGATTAACTTTAACATTTCTGTTCCATGTAAAACGAATTAAATAAAATAATATAAAAAAATAATTGATTATGACCATACTTGAATGAATGCTTTGTGCATACAGGTAATTAAAGTATTTCTCTTCTAGGTTGTCAAATATCACCACAAATCTTCCTCTGTATCATTTAGAAATGTTGATAATCATTAATAAATATTACTAATTTCACCAAATTAGTGGAATTATTTTTGGAACTAAATAATGTACTTTTTGCTTTTTATGAATTGGGATTGTAGTTAGATTAACATTTCAGGATGTTAAAAAAGAGTATAAATTTAGAACTAACTAATCAGGGTTAGTGGCTAAACCCTTTTATGAATTTGGGTATAAGTGTTTAAACATAAATAAATAATTTACATAATATTTTTCGTCTAAGTTAATTATCCTTATGTTTACTCATAAAATAAACGCTTTAATATATTTTTGTCAATCAATTTACACCGTAACTATAGTTACGATATACTCTTTGTTTACTGATAAAATAAACTCCCGGTATGTAAAATAATATATATTTTCAAATTAATATGTTTCAGAAACTAGCGCTTATGATAGCTGCTCTATGTCACAGCATAGATGACTTTGGATTATCAAACAGTTTTATGCTACTAAGTAATCATTTTTTGTACGAATTATATGATGAACATACGAAACAGAACCATTGTTACCATGTTACAGTGTTCATTCTTAAGGTATAACAATTTTTAAAATTATATTCTAGCTAATAACCAAATTCGAATGTAAATGAAGCTAAATTAAAATTTGTGATTCATAAAGACATAAGTACATAAGCAAAGTAAGCATAGAACAAGTTAATTTTCAATATTTGGAGCATAATATTTCTAAGTGGGTATTAAATTTTATTTTGTTTTATATATTTTATTGCATATCTACATGATTTTTTTTGGGAAAAATAAAATAACACCTGATATGCTTTACTAATGGAGCAATTTAGGTTTAATTTACCCAACGTTGTATCTATTACAGTTCTCGATAGTCAATACCCTAATCATTACACTAAGAAAAATGAATCATTTAAATGTATACGCTTGTGTTTTAATCTTTTACATTAATAGGATATTCCACCTAATTAAAATTTTAAATTTTTGTTTACATTAATTGCAACTAAAGGCCGTCTTAGACTCCCCTATACACGGGACAATAAATAGCACAAGAAATAGTATAATATCTTCAACCAAAAGTTGTTAGATTTTGACGAAGTTTTGTATAATACTAATACAGTTTCTTGTACAATATATTGGCTCTGATTATATGCAATTTTCTTGAATATGTCAATGTGACAAGCAAAATTAACCATAAATTAATTTACACTTATAGTTTGCAATACTTACAGCTTTACTAGTAGTAAACACTAAAGTTTTTTATAACTACACCATATACAACAAAAACAAAAAAAAAGGTGAAAACTCGTGAGATTACAAAAATCATATGCGCATGTTCACAACCAAATTGGCTGACAGATTGTATGAAAAATAGAACGTATTCTGTTTTTTAACACATTTACAATCTTATACAATATTTGAACCAATTTGCTGTTTATGCCAATTTAAATTATACAAGATCTTGCACCATTTTTGATACAATTTAAATTGACTAGTATCAAACAGAAAATTGGTTGAAATATTGTACACAATCGTAAATGTGTTAAAAAAAAGAACATGTTCTATTTTTTATACAATCTATTACTTAATTTGGCTGTGAGCATGTGCATATATAAATTTTGTGATCTCACGCGTTTTTAACATTTTTTTGTTTTTATTGTAAGTATGTAATGTAGTTATAGAAAACTTAGTATTACTATTGGTAAAGTTGTAATATTGCAAACTATAAATTTAAATGAATTTATGATATTGTACAAGAAATTGCATTAGTATAATATAAAACTTCGTCAGTCTAACAATGTTTGGTTCAAAATATTGTACCATTTCTTGTACTATTTATTGTCCCATATATAGGCTACTCTAAAATGGCCTTTAGGTGCACTAGTAATAACAAACTGAGTTCTGTAATTAAAAATATGTTTGTGTTAAATTATAAATTGTAATTAAAGTTTATATCGCGTTAAATATTGGCATCGAATGACGTATGTATTGTCTTGTTAGTTGAAAAGCCGCTAGATAACTGTATGGACTACTACTTGTACAACAATTGGACAACTGTGTTTGCGTTTTAAATTTTGACATTGTGTTCCAGCCTCCTATCTATAGAGAAAGAGAAAGATCACTGGTTTACTCAAATGTCAACTTGATTCCTGATAAGCATGTTTTTTCACTTGTTACTCGGTTGCTATCTAGATGCTAGATTTGAATTGGCCTTGACCTTTGCTACGTCATAAGTAAAAGAAAAATACGTATATTTTATTACTTTTTAAATTAACCTAATATAAAATAATAAAAAAATATTAAAATAACTCATTCGAAATAGAATAATGACGTTGGTTAAATTAGATCAAAGTTAATATTTCTTTCAAAAAATGTATGTAGGTAATAAAATACATAGAACAAAATAAAAATTTAAGACCACTTAGAAATATTGGTCTCCAAATAATTATTGAAAATTTATTTTTATACTACCCGTATTGAAAATAGGATTTTTAGGCGGCTGGTACATAAATTGTTGTTTTTCGTATCTGCTGGCAACCTTAAAGTATCAATTTTTATTTGACATCTGTCAAATTCAAAATTTTTGGCCGCTAGTTTGTTCATTATTGATTTACATAGTTCATATTAATGTGATTAATTATTTTAGAATATAATAACAAATGTAAGTAAAATTTTAACTATTCCTTTACAAATATTAATGAAAAAGTAACGAATTTGCGAGCAAAAATAGCGGCCGTAAAGTATAGTCTTTTTCACGAAAATGTGATCGTACGTCATACCTAGTAATAAAATTGTAGCCAAAACAGCAATGTTCCTATCCCTAGCATATATCCAGTAAAATACACGGAACTTAGTGTCTTTTACTAATAAATGGTTGGTAATCCTGTACAACGTTGCCATTCTCGAAATGTCAAAAAATAATATTATTTTTGAAAAATGTCAAAAAATCGAGCAAAAAATTTAGGAAGTTGTGCACAGAATATGGTGAATTCTGTAATAAGGTATTTCAAACAAGAACGTGAGAAACGAAGATACAGAGGGGGAAGCTGAATAAATTTAATTTATTTTATGTAAATAATTCACAATATGATATATACACACATGGTATACTATGCAACCATCAACACTTGAATGTACCCTACAAATACTTGGCAACGTTGCATCAGGGAACATTATGACGTACGATTACATTTTCGTGAAAAAGGCTATAAATGCGGCCGTAAGGTAAATGCGGCCGTAAAGTAAATGCGGCCGTAAAGGAAATTTTGACAGATGTCAAAAATTGATTTTGAATGAAAATTCATAATTTCTTGTTGTAATCGCCTAAAAAATGTTGTGTGCACCTCGGCTAAAAGTTCTTTTTGGGCCTCATCTGATATGTAGCCTCGGCTTTGCCTCGGCTGCAAACTTCGATTTCGGCCCAAAAAGATTACTTTTAGAACCTTGATACACAAATAACTATTTCCTACTTGTGCGTGCGCAAGAAAGTAGACATTTGCCAGTCTAGACCTACAAAATCTCACTGTTCCCTAGGAAATAAAATAACAGTTCGTGTGCGGACAACAGATGGCGTCTAATGCGCTAGAAATAATAATCAGTGTAAAATATGCCAACATGCTTTTAAAGAATTTAACTTTAGATTATTTTGATACTTACATTAGATTTTTATTATATATATTTCGTAAATAATAGGACAAAGGACTAACCATTTTTATATGTCAAAATAAAATGAATATTTTTTGTTCTTATTCTACTTTCAATGTTGGTATTCAATTTCACAAATTTCATTGAGGTTGAGTTAAATGTCAAACTTTTCAATGTTCGTAAGATGTTTTTATTATTTTATTACGTTGTTTTGTTAAATAGGATTAAAATTGTGTGTGCTACATGGCAGTAAATATGTTTTCGGGTCCTTAAGAAGTATCTTTGGACCTACCTAGCGCCACAAATAACTATTGTTCTATGCATGTTTTTACATTATTACATATTTCAGTTTTTGAAAGTACTTGAAAATATAGAAGAAGAAGAATACGAAGAATTTTTGAAAGAATTGCAGTACTGTATGTTTTCTACAGACTTAACATTATGTATAAAGAGAAAAATTAAAATGTCAGCCTTATGTGCCACTGGCAAATTTGATATTTCGAATGCAGAACATAGATATTTATTAAAAGGCATGATAATGGCAATAGCTTATACAAACTTATACCTCAAACCATATAATAAATCAAAAGTAATAGCAGAAAGTTGGTATGAGGAGAAAAAGAAAGAGACTCAATTAACAGCAGAAAAAGGATTGTGTCCGATAATAATTCCCGAGAAAAAACACCTGATACCCAACGAACAACTAAGGATCATTGATACATTGATATTGCCTTGTGTAGTATTAATTATTAAAGCTATACCAACCTGTCATTGGCTTGGCCGTGACGTGAAGTAAGTTACTTTCAATTCGTTTCTCTCTTGCATAAACGACAATGATCAGAGCCGGATTAATTGTTTTTGGAGCCCTGAGCTATAATGATTTTGGAGCCCTATCTTTTCCCCGTAGTTTAAGATAGGGTAAGTAGGGTAAGATGGACTACTTTTTGGAAAAATAATTATTACTCTATAATACTTAATGAAATTAGAAAAAATAAATTTCATTTATAACAACATATATAATCCAGGCTTACTTATAAGAATAAAGAAAAAAATTATAGGCCAATTCTGAACAAATTTGCAAGTCTTACAGATCTGTAAATCTGTAAAAAACTGACAAAAACGCATCTATAATTGTTGATTAATATAAAATTATACATAAGAGTAATAATTTCGTGGCGATTTTGTTTATTATTTACAGATTTACAGATTTGTAAGACTGTAAGACCAAGGCTATGAGGAGATGTACTGGTTGACATATTGTTGTCATTTGTGATATGTGATACATTCTTTGTGCAAACAGTGATCACAAGTTACAAATTTTATTTAATCATCCTTCTTTGTCGTTTTCTTTTTTAAATAATTTTCCTTGCATCCCGCATATTCGTTTTCAGTTTCTTCATTATCATCATCCTCTGATTAACTATTTAACAACAGTTCTTCAGAAGTCATGAAATAGCAACTAGATCGTCTACCTTTCTGTGTGCGAGTGATTTTTCTTGGTTACCATTTGAATCGATCTTTTTAACAATAAAAATTTTCTAGTCCATCTGTCCTCAGCATAGGTGGTCCATCTGTCCTCAGAGTAGAATTTAAATGGAACACTAAATTACTTATGACTATGTACAAATAGAACCACATTTTTAGGTTACGTTAAATCTTATGCACGTGTTTATAAAGTATGTACTTAAATAATTAGTTTAAACTTACTGAAGTAGGAATTAACTAAATGCATATAAAAGTTAAAAACAAAATTTGACTATTTTTTAAGTAGTCTTGGATTATTCAATGTTGACTGTATTAATTTTCAAGCGGCTACAAAATTAACATTCCCTATTAGAGATATCACTGTAATGTACTTTTATGAAGAAGGGGTATGTGACATAAACGTGGTAGGATCGTGGAAAAGGATAAGTAGATTACCTGTTACGTTATCAGTCTCTTCTTTCACGATTCTAATACGCTGACGTCCTACTTTAATTTTTTTTAATTATTTATTTCCTGCAAACTACAAAAAATAAATTAATTAAAAAAAAAATATCAAAATTTGGTTACATACCACATTATAACTAAATTCTTATTGTGAAATATTATTTTCATTCTTATTGCGTCATGAGGCTTTTAAGTTAATCCGGCTCTGACAATGATGATTTTATCTTTACATTACGATGATGTATACAACATAATCGACATAACACAAATATTTTGTCCTTAAACTTAAAAACATTGTAAACAACGAAAATGATTACAAAACTATACTAACCACACTAATACCCATAGGCGCCGGGTTTGTATTTGGTCGGGGGTGCACACAATCCCATATATTAAAAGTTAAAACATATATAAAATAATAGATTTTACATTTAATTGGGGCAAATGCTTTTTTAGGCCTAATATCAAATAATTTAAATGAAACTAGTAGGTACGTAATTTAAACGCTTAAATGGGACAATTTTTCTTTTAATTGTGATAGTAAATGAGATTTATTACGGAGAGTTATTTTGAGCTAATTACATTGGACCAAGAATTAGACTATCTTTTACTCCTAATTTTTCAGCGGATTAAATTAAATACAAGACACATACAATGCGAATCGGAAATGGTGTTCTAGTAAGAACGTTGACAAAACTTCTGAAAATTACTTTATTTTATTAGTACTATACAGAGGTACTTTATGGCCGCAAAACTATGATATAAATCAAACTTTAACGTGCAGTCGTACATAAATATTTATTCATTCGTGCGGGGGTGCTGGGCACCCCCAGAAATTTTAACGTGAGTAACCGGGCACCCATGGCACCCACGTACTCGGCTCCTATGCTAATACCGATCATCCTCCCCCTCTGATCTATATTCAGTCAAGTTGTAAACATTCTGCTTATTATAGAAATTATTTATTTTCAAAAAAATTGAAAAATTTCGTATGTAGAAGTTATTTTTATTTTGTAGACGATTGAGAGATGCTTGGCAAGAAGCGTTAGATAGCCAAGGAATGAAGATGTGGTACATTGACGAATCTTATCCAGATAAGATGAGAAAATGTGAGTCCCGCATGCGTAATGATTAAGATTTTTTTTGTTTTAATCTTAACAAAATTTGTAATTCATATTCATATTCATATGTGTGTAAGTACAAATTTTAGTAAATAAACAACAATAAAATAAACTTTGTATATGCAATTTTTTAAGTGACGAGCTTCAGATAAATTTGTATATTCCACCAATTTGGTAAGTGACGTATAGGGATCATACAAAAAACCGCAATTTAGTCTTAATGGCCCATATTACGAACGCATTTTTATATTAATAACGTTTTCAGGAAGCATCAGAGCATGATTTTACATTATAATCTTATGAGGTCAGATATCACTTTAACAAACGCGCTCTATGGGCGAATCTGCCCTGTTCTGGTGACACTCGTATTCATTACAATTGTCTTATAACTTACAGCTTTTAAGATACGATTTGTGTATACTATATTTCTCGCAGTAGATCTTCACGTCATCAACTGTAATTATATGATTCAAATCGTTGAAGAGAAATGGAGATTCATGACATCATCTGGTCGGGTGAAATCGTGTGATTTCCCAAGTAAATAAATGTAAAACTGATAGTATTATACTCAAATATAATAATAGATGACACATACGAAAATAGTTGTAAAGTAAACTAACGAAACTACCAATACACCATGAAGCACAAATTGTTGCTAAAATAAAGACAGGAATGACATTCAAGTTTTATAAATATTTGAAAATATCCATTACCGCTCTTAAATTGCTGTCGTTAGACGCAGATAGCATATATACTAGGGATGTGACGTTTAATTAGTTAGTTTAGCCGAATAGCCAAATAAAGAATATTTGGTGAATTCTCAACCGAATATTCGACCTATTCGGCATTACACAATAATGTTTTTTTTAAAGCCTAATTGGTGCTTCTGGTTGCGTAAAGGGGTGTATTAATTCTAACTTGTCGAAACTCTTATTTTTTGTTAACGTAAATTTTTGTATAATTACTATTAAATTTGATTATTTCAATTTCAAGAAATATTTAATGATTTACCACCAAACAATATAAATAGATAAATTATTTACTCTTAATGTAGATACATTAGTAATATCTAAACGTAAGTCTTTTTATGTAATACAACAGTATTGTATTTCATTTATTTCTTGTAACCGAATATTCGGTATTAAATTACGGAATAGGCCGAATACCGAATAATTATTCGTCTTCGGTCCTATCTCTAATACGATAATGAGATAGCGAATAAAAGTCTAATTTATGCCATGCGTACACGACAAAGATCCAAGATAAAATTTTAATCATTCTTGCAGCAAAAATTGATGACGTGAGGATCAAGAGAATCCGACGTCAAGAAGATCACAAAAACGTTATTGATGACAAAATTGTATTGTAAACATTACGATTAATCGTATATTCCAATCGTTTCTTAAAGAAACAGTACAATAATTTTTATCTTAAAAAAAATAAAGTCATATATTCTTACAGTCAACAAATGAATTGGTATGCTACAATTTTGGCACTCGTCGTTCAACTTTGATATTTTGTTTCAACTTGATATCTGGTAAACAAAGTATTTGTAGATTTTATAAATATTATTTCATTTATTTCAATGAATTGAATGAAATTTCTATCCATTTCAGTATTTTATTTAACTGTAATTTCATACAATTTAACGCAATTGACAGAACATAACCTCGAAACAATGTCCAAAATATTAAATTAGTCCTTCTGACCACCAATAATAATGACAAAAACTATATATTATATTATAATTCCATATCTCTGACGTCACGTGAGAGAATGACAGCAGTTTACAATGTTAGAACTGGGAATTTAATTAACCTAATTTTTTACGTAATGATATCGAACATGTTGTTAATGATAAATTAATTATAACTATTAATGATACAATTATTAAATATGAATGTAGACAATTCATAGAATAAAATAAAAATATTTTGATATTACCCAATGTTTTGGTGTAAATTTGATTGGTATTGAAATAATTGAAATGACAACTATCAACATTGTCATATGATTTTCGAAGGCTGTTTAAAGTTTACATATGTTGATTTACAAATGGATCCTGGGTAATCTGCCAAATAAGTATAGATTATTCTATGATAAATGATTTTTATCAAATGAATTCAATTTTTCCGCTTAATTCTCCTATGTGACGTCACATATTCCCTCTCCAAAACTTTGTTATTGTTTTTCTCTGGAATTATCAACTATTAAGCGATTTAAGAGACATACAGGTTTTTTTATTTTTTGTACATAATCATAAAATGAAAGAAAAATATGGTCATTTATCCATTGTAGGTAATGCAACGAGCAACGCGGACTTCCATAGTTGACCAACTCTTGCGTTACGTCCCTTTCGTTACTGCTGTTTTTACTTTCAACTTTTTACCTCCCGCCTATCAATATACAGGATGTTCCATTTAAGCGTGCCACCATTGCTATCTCGAGAACTATAAGAGCTACGAGGTTGGCTAAATTAGTAAAGAACCACCATTTTACAAGACTAATACAATGAGCAAAAAAAATTTTTTTTCGACCAGTGGTTCTCAAAATACGGGACACAACTTTCTTATTTTAAATGGGAACATATGTTTATTTTTAGGTTATTCGATAGAGTATTTTTTTCTGAATTCAACGATATAAACATATCATATACTAATATAACAAAATAACTGAGAAAAATGCATGTTAGATTTATATGTATTTTATTTATATCTGGCTGAAAGAAGAGTGCTTTGGATAGAAAACAATTCATTTTCGTCTTAAAAATGACAGTTTAAAAACATAAAATTTAACACATTTAACTAAAAATAATCAAACAATGTTAGACAGAACTATATGTCTATGTTTTCTAATCATAACACTCTTGTTTCAGCCAGATATAAATAAAATACATATAAATGTAACATATATTTTTCGCAATTATTTTGTTATATTAGTATATTATATGATTATATCGCTGAATTCAGAAAAAATACTCTATTGAATAACCTAAAATTAAACATATGTTCCCATTTAAAATAAGAAAGTTGTATCCTGTATTTCGAGAACCAAGGTCAATTTTTTTTTTTGCTCATTGTATTAGTCTTGTAAAATGGTGGTTCTTTGCTAATTTTACCAACCTCGTAGCTCTTATAGTTCTCGAGATAGCAATGGTGGCACGCTTAAATGGAACACCCTGTATAGATAAGGGAGGTATTGTTTCTGCATGGTTAAATTTCTCGAGTGTGAGTTTTCAACATATGAGCACGAATTAGGGACGTAGTTTTATTGTAAAATTAATTAAAGGTGGAAGAAATATATAAGGAATATATTTACATGCACGAATCAAAGAAAGTTCGTTTTCGGTTTTAGTAACACTAAAAATAGGTGTTTTTTCTGTCATGATAATTTTTGTTGGTACCTAATGTAACCTGTTCAACGTAATCAGGTTCTTTATTCATTTAATTACTTACATGAACGTTTAGATTTATTTATATTGTCAGTATGTCTTTAATCCCCGGAGAGTGTAGTAGTGCTTAGAGTAGTGTGGGTGAGTTGAGTTACCGAGTATGGATGATATGAGTTGAGTTAGTGAGTGAGATATTGTATTGAGCCTACGAGAGTGTTTGATGTAAACCGTGGTTGGTTTGCCGACGGAGCGGCGAGCAGCTTTGGGCTGTAGTGTGCCGCAGCTCTGCCGCCGATGGAGCAGCGAGCGGTTGTGGGCCGTAGTGACCCTAGGCAGGTTGCCAACGAGAGGTTGAAGCAACTTTGTGCTGTAGTGGCCCTGACCAGGCTGCCCACGAGATACGATTGTGTGTGAGAGTGTGCGAGTGTTTGGGTAATTCCTCACTCAGCTTTGTGCTTAGTTATTTTACAATTTCTAGGATCAAGGACGACTAAGAATTAGGAGCCATCAAGACACTAGCTGCATTATAGTTTGTAATTGATTATATTGTAATACTTAGGGGTTCAATTATGTAGGTTCAAAATAACTACAATTTACTATTTTTTTCAATCAACATTTTTCCATCATTTTTCATCATTTATAACATTTCGATCATACAAATTTTATGAACGAAATTTTAAGTATGAAATAAATTAAAAATATTTTGAACTGCAATTACAAACTAATTTTAAACTACAAATTGAATGTACTGAAAAACTTATATAGAATATATTACACAGTGGTGGGAGGTAATGTGTTGGACACATCAGATTTTTACGTTACCTATTGCGTTCGCGTTACATTTTGCGTCGCGTCATTATAAATCCAGCTTTACACTTTATAATGCAGAGGGTATAAATAATTAAAATTCTTTGTAACGTAAACCAAATTGAACATGTGCAAATATTTGCGCAATTACTTAACCGTGAACGAGCGAGCATTAGCTTCATAGTCAGTTAATAATTACCGGACTAATATCGAGTCCACCACGTAACCAAAGTAATCAGTGTCACATCATTGTAACGAATTACAGTTTCTAAATTGATTTTGTTAATTATTACCTCAAAGCAAAACAATTAAGTACGGAGAGCAAACAAAGGCGCAGAAATAACGGTACATTTTGCTCCAGATATATTATCTGGGGTAACCCGTGTCAGATTTTATTTTGTAACTGCTTGAACAAAGTTTTTACTTCGCGCCCTTGTCAAACGCACTTGATAGCGAAACAATGCCGCTTCATTTTTCATTCTCGCGCAACCTGCATAAAAATCCACCAGAAGATGACTTATTCACTTCTTTATTAAAGAAACCACCTTATTTCACACCGAAACACAATATTCCTTGTTTTTTGCAACGGGATTTTCATGGCAGTCGTGGTTCGCGTTTTGTAATTAGCAACAACCGAGCTTTAATTCCATTTTGCAACCAATGTTTTGTGCGTAGCTGAGTGCAGTAAATAATTAATTGTGGCTTTAATTATCCAAATGCGTACATCTGTAAAGGGTACTGATTTGTTAATGATTTTTAGTTAACGAAGTAGCGAATCACAGGTTCAATTACCTCGACCCATTTAATTTATCATTTGATGAAATAGTATCAATTTGATAAATTTAAATAATATTTATATATTCATTGCATTTAAATTGGATCCTTCATTATTGTTTTTAATTTTTTATATTTTATCTAATTTGAAAGCGAGAAATAATTTTGGAAAGACTTAATTCTTATTTGTTAAACCATAATATTTTTGTTAAGTGTTCTGTACGTAGATGTTAAGGTAATTCGGTTCTCAAACAGTGGTTTCGCTTAAAATTTCAATTATATCAATTGATCTATTTCACCTGTTACAAAAAAATAAAAATATGTTTTAAATAACTATTGTGTTCCTTACTTTGAAATATGCATAAACAGTAAGTAAGTAATATAACAATATTAATTTTTTACTTCTATTACATTATTAGGTAAATACAAAGTTTCAATAAAAATTGAAAGTATTCCTATCAATTCAGTTAACTAAGGTTTATTTATACTTATTTATCTACTATATAAATCAATAAATATAATGATGATCGATACAAGAGGTTTCTATAATTGTATAAAATTATTTCATTCAAAAATTCACTGCAACTTTGATGAACTAATATAAGTATTAAAAAAATATATAATAAATTTTTTTCAATATGTAAATTTGAAAAGACAAGATCAGTTCTTGTAATAAGATTATCATTAATATGCGTATGCGTTGATAAATGCTTATATGCAGGGAAAATAGCGGTAAAAATATAAACATAAATGTAAAATATGTTTCGAATATTTCATTGCGTTAATAAATAACTTGTTGGTAATTATTATTTCCATTATAATGATATAAGTTTCCTAATGTAATTAGTAGCATGAGTATTATGCGGAGGGATTTACAATTATACTTTCAGTATTTCTCTAGACTTCTGAGCGATCGCATAGGTATTGTGTAGTGTTTTATAGAGTCGTAGTGCAAATATATTTGAGGTGAGTTGAGTTACCGTTTATGGATTTTTAGTTGATGGATTTTTAGTTGAGTTACCGTGTATGGATTATGAGTTGAGTTACCGTGTATGGATTATGAGTTGAGTTACCGTGTATGAATGTTAGTGAGTTACCGGTATGGATGTGAGTTGAGTTACCGTGTATGGATTGTGAGTTGAGTTACCGTATATGGATGTAAGTTGAATTACCGTGTATGAATGTGAGTGAGTTACCACAGATGGTATGAGATGAGTTAGTGTGATGATAGTGAGTTGAATATGGCGTGATGGTAGTATGTTGAGATATTGAGGATGTGTGATGCAGACCGTGGTTGACTGTCGACGGAGCAGTGAGCAGTTTTGGACTTTTAATCTAGTCTTAGACTCAGGTATGAACTAATACATATGTTTTATGACCGTTTGCATCAGTCATCTTTTTAAGTGCCACCTGATCAAGTATTACATGAAGTTAAGTGACGCCTAAAATTTTATTTGTTTGCTTTATGTAATACTTAAAAAAATATAGCTAGGTATGAATTATTTCAATTGAGTATATTTTCATTTCAATTTCAATGTCAAAAAAATAAGACTTCTGGTTTTTAAAAATCTCTTCTCCTAAAAATAAAAACTAAAATATTTCTCTACAAAGTGAACAAGTGATTGAATTTCTACATGTCTATAAGATGTACAGTCAAGGAGGCCTATAACCTATAACATTAAAGAATTATTTTAATTTTCCTTTATTTCTCGTGCTGTTCTGGGGAGTTTTATAAACTGTGGTCTGAGTGACGCACTCGAATATTCATTCGAATATAGTGGAATAGTCATCTCAACAAAATCTGCAACGCTTGTTAAATATCTGTAAGTAGCAAAAAATCTTAAGCAAGTCAATAATTAAATAATTGGTGGCACATAATTATATCCGGAATATATACCAATTAAATATTTTGTTTTTTATTTGTGAAATAAAAATCAACTTATCACTAAAGTTCTAAAATTTATCTTCAATTAAAATTTATAATAATAAAGTTATATTTTACGTTAACTAAAACGTTTGAAAAAGGTTAGGTCATACATAGTTTGAAAAAAATAAAATATCTGTTATAAATTTGTCTAGGAAATCCCTTATTTATAAACTCTACTTTTTAAAAATCAGCATCCTCCAATACATTGATATTAATGTCATTACAACATTAAATTTTACAACTTTATTTTTCTAATAAGTAATACTTATGTACCTTAAGTGGTAGATGACAGGGTTTACAGTAACTATCACATCCAAATAAAGTTCTACTTATTAGTATGGTGCAAATGAATTTTCATGTTTAAATGTAACTTAATGTTTAAGTAGTCGTGTTGCAAACAGGCATGAATGGATTAATTTATATGTAGTGTGTCCGTACCTTAACTTATCATTCTACAGCTTCTGAACCATTACGATAACATATTTTTAAAAAGTCATAATTTATTGCCCTATTTAGGTTAGTTGAAAAAGGGCTTGAATACGGCCCAGTGTGTGTAAAACTATCTCATTAAAACGAGAGCATTTTTCGCCGGAATAACGTGTTCGTGTCCAGGAGTAAATTACAAAAGCTTCCATTTTAGGAATCCATTTAACTCTCCGCAATCTCGTATCATAATTTCAAAATCTCGTCGTGATTGTCAAAATTACATAATTCTTCGGCGTAATAGAACTGCGATTCGATCCCGTGCCGAAGAGAAATAAAATGTCCCGACGGCCAATGCTCTGCAATCATTCGTTCAAAATGAAATCAGCTGGTTTTCGCTTAAAAGCCTTGTGTTCAAACTCCATTCCCGACGCAGATTCATTCATTCCCGCCGATTCCACTCACAAACATCCTCGTAAAATTTCATATCGAGATTTCAGAATATTCTATAATTCCTTATAATGAGGCCAGAGCTCTAATCTAAAAAGTTTCTCATTACTAATGGACAGAGGAGTCTATAAGAAAGGAAATAGTATTTGTAATTTAGAATTATTGCATATCAATTGTATGATTTCATATCCGACCTTTTTGTCAAAATAAAACTAAATATAATTTTGTATAAATATTTTCAAGCAACGGTTGATTACTTAGCGTACTCCGACTCATTCTGAGTGAAATAAGAGATTTGGGGTTCATATCCCAACTTCGCTAATATTTACAAAATAAAAATACCGTTTTGCTCGAATAGATCGGAACCTACTAGGCTGCAGCTTTCTTGTAAAGACAGTTGGCTAATATCCTTGGCCCTAAAATACAAGTTAAATGTGTAGAGAATTTCCAAATCTCCATGCATTGTAGTACTAGATCATTAGGAAGATTAAACAGTTCACCTTAAAAACATTTATTATTACGATTGAATCCATTACTCGTTAATTCCAAGTAAACATTTTTACTTAGTACATAAAATAAATATATCACTTAGGTTCTATAACTCATTTATGGGTGTTTTAGATTTCCGTTATTGTAGTAATCCGGTTATGATACTTTTAGATACTTTTGTACCACAAAGGGCACTCGGAACACAATCTTGCCTCTAGTTTAACAATTTATTTATTTATTTATTTAAATCAGAGTCGGTTTTTCAATGTCGTGATAAGTTTCTGATAAGTTTTTGTTAAATTAATCCTCATAGTAACTACGAATTACGGTTTTTCAATATCTTGTTAGCGTTACCAAGAGGATAAATCTTAGATGACAGGAGGATAACAAACAGCTACCGATAAAATTTTGTCAGTAGAATAAATTTACAAAGTTGGTCAGAATATAATATATATTGTTGCATTTGCCAAATTTTTGACAGTTTTTGATAATATTGTCAAAATATAAAATTAGTGCAATGTATTTTGTGAGAGTGACAACGAAGAAGAATAAACAGATTTTATTAATTTGGAGACTTTATGTTGTTAGATGTCAACCAGATCATTTTAATTTCTGGAGTGACTATGATTTTTCAAAAGGTTCAGATTTAGTAAAAATACAGCAATAAATTTATTACAAAATATGGAAAATATTATTCGGTTTTCTACTAGCAGATAAATAAAATTATGAGTAGCAGATAATATTTCATAAATATATTTAAAATTAAATATCAAAATTTTATTTATTTAAATTTATTTACATAAGAATATAGTAAATATAAGTTAAAAGGACTACCAACTTGAGAGTTGACAATAAAATGTGACTGTTACTTATCAGCCACATAAATTCTTATTGAAAAACGCATTTTCATTACAATGGAGTTTACTATAGCGAGATAAATTTAATCTGTTTGATAGTTAACAGCATAGATTATATATAATTTTTTTGTGTACTATTGACGCGAAACTGCAATGATATCAATTAGGACTTCTTTCAGCGCCACTCCCAACTAATTGATAAGTAATCCACTTGTCGAGGTACGTCAGTTGATTCAGTTCAGATCGTCACGTGACTTAGTTGTATATCGCAAACAAAACTTTTAGCGAGATATTTCAATATTTCTTCTTCCATTCGTTTCATATCTTCAAACTTTCCTTCCAAATGGATCTTCTTTAGCAAAATTTTATTAAAATGTTAATCATTATCACTTTTTCTTACTGCACTACACAAAATTATTTATTTTATCAGTATACGTTGTACGAATGGGTTAACTGATTCAGCTAAATGGAATGAAAATTAAATGATCCGGATTTCAAAATGTGAGTTAAATTTCATTCCGTGGCAAATGATATACGTCTAATATCTTGTTTACCCCTTACGTCTTAGGACCTAAACCGAGAAAAAAATACAGGCACATACTCGACTTCGACTGCTTAATAATTTTGGTTACCGTTTGACGGAAAGAGAGTATTCTTGTTCACACTTTAGTAGACTTTCGGAGTTTGTAATAAAGAGGAATTAATTGAAAACGTTTGTTTAATTTATGCCTGACACATTTTATTACAAGACAAGCAATTAATTGAAAGTGTAACGTCTATAATTCACTTGATATTTCTTTCTGACAGTCCATTTTCCGCCCAATGATTTGATGATGCCAGGAAATAATAGGGGAATGATTAATACACGAGGAAGTATCTTAAAATCATCTGACAATCAGCGAAACAAGCTTTTAATTTCTGCAAATAAATCGTCAGGGTAACAAGTTTGGACGAACAGTTGAAAGGAAGAACTATGGCTCTAATAAAAGCACGCGATGAGATTTATATTTAATTATCTTTACTTTGTTTTGCTCATCCTGCGTGTCGGAGCGAGATGGAGATACAAATCGCGAGACAGAAAAAGCAAAGAGTAAGAAGCGAAGGATATAAGCAGGCAGGAGCTTACAAATCGTAATTCTCTCTCAAATTATTTTAGGATTTGGGGATATCCGCTTCAATGGGGATGTTTCAAGAAGTATTTTTTAAGCGTATTTATTATATAATTATCATCGTTTAAGTCTGTAAAAAATATCGGTAACTTTGAAATGTCATGTATTATACAGTAAAATATATAACTCATAAAGGGGGGAGGCTGGGTAGTCATTTGTCCACTCTGAAAACAGGTATGTCTGGTATATCAAGAAGCAGTAACTATGTATAATGAGAGAAACATAGAAATAGAAGTGGAAAATAAAGCTTCTTTCAAAATTTAGATACGTAGCTACGATTTTATGGATGACATTCATTGGTTTATAAAATGATATGCACATGTATATACATTCTATTTCCCGCAGTTGATCCTCACGTTATCAATTGTAACAATAGGACATTTTTCGCGACGAACCAAAATGATTTGTTTAATGTATTTTATGAATCAGAACGTTCTCGCGACGAACTAATGGCATCATTCTTGGACCTGGTTTGTCAAATTATAAACCGAGCTGGAAGCATGGTTCATGACTGTGGTTCATCGGTTGTTTCCTTTTAATCTCAGTCCAGTTCTATCTTCGGCTTGTTTACAAATGTGCCGCTTGGCGTTTTTTAAAATAAATTATAAAAATTAATAACTAATAAAAAAAAACATAAGACTTTCCAATGGTTTAGAAAAACTTGAAGTTGAAGGTAACAGCATTGAATCTGGTTCATTTGGTTGGTCCGTCGTGAAAAAAATGCCTTATGTGATTCAAATCGTTGAGCGGGAAATCGATTTCATCATCTCGGTGGGTGAAGTCATATGATTTCCGAAGTAAGTAAATTTCGAAACTGACAGTAGTATACAAATATATTAAAAAAGATGAAACATACAAAAAGAGTTGTAGAATAAACTAATCAAATTACCAACATTCAATGAAGCACAAATTGTCGACGCTAAAATCACTTTCATAAATGACATATTCATTTTTTTTAAATATTTGAAAATATACATTACCTTGGTTGCATTATTGTTTCTATATAATTTTTGTCGTTGGTAGGACGCAAATAGCATATAGCCTCTGTAAAACGTACATTAATGATATAGCGAATAAATTCTTGTAACAAAAATTGATGATATGAGGATCAATTGCGGGATAGATTGTATTTTCCTGGCGTTATAACTAAATTTAATTACTGGTTTGTGGACAATATTTGGTGAGCTAAGTTCATTGAATCCTACAAGTAAATAAGTTTTAAACAAACATAATATTAAACCTTTAGCTGAACATTACAAAATTGATATAAATTTATTACAGGACATGCTACAAATTTTACCGAAAACAATTAAAATATAAAAGGAAGGTGCACAACTAGATGTTATAGGAGTCCCATATAAAAATTTCTAAATTCTACAGCTAATCAATTTTGAGTTATGCGACACACTTACAAATGTCACACCGAAACTAGTCAAAGTGCATTCTGCGATAGTCAAAATGGATATTTCCGTTGAAATCTGAAAACAGAAAATTTTTGCGATTACAATACTTCCTTTACTTCGTACAAGGAAGCAAAAGAAATCGATCTTCTCATCTCTAATACTAACAAATATTTTTTTCTCAATTAAGAATATGATTGTATTTGAATGTTGGAGCACATTTTTTCGGAAAAAAAGAACCGAACAATACAAAAGCTATGGAATATCATATGAGTACATATTTGTACAAAAAAATATATATTGTAGAACTAGTATATTGTTAGTTGCGTGGACACATTCTATCTGCACTACATCTACTTCAGAATGATAAAAATGTTGTTTAGGCAAATTATACGTTGCTCAACATTTTCCGGAAATGCCAGTGTATTTCGTTGTACGTTATCAAGATGCTGATATTTCTTTCCAAATAGAATTGTTCTGTTTTTACAATTTATGTAAACACAATTTATTTTTTCCACTTCACGATAACGGAATTATTAGAGCGGAGTAGTTCTTTCACATTCACTTGCATACCGTTGTTTGTCACGAAATTTTCCCCTATTATTTATTATAGTGCTTTATGTTCACGATTGAAAGGACGTGTTATTCAACAATAGGTCTACACCCGTATGAGCACAACTATTCACATATTTCTCCAATTGTATTTGTTTCTCTAGATGAATGTTGATAAAAGATTTATAGATTACTATCACTAATTCTTTTGTTTACTCAGAAGTAATTGACAGTCGTGGTTAAGTTGATGTTATATACCGACTTTTCTCGTGCTTTCAATTCTATGGATCACGACTTACTGTCAAATATTTTTTTGTTTGTCATATTTATAGGGTTACTAGCGTTACTATTAGAAATAACAAATTCTGATGAAGGTAATAAATTATTTCCACTTATTAGTACATTTTCAAGCGTTTTGATTTGCTGATTTTCATAAGAATTTTATGTAATATAACGAGAGCCATTAATTTATTGGAAAAATTTACGAATACTTGTTGCGTACTAACAGACAAACGAGTATAGCTGTTGTATTTTAAGAAACATATTTAACAGGACTTGTTACTTCACAGGAATTATGATTTAACTTTGCCAATTAAATTCATAGTTCTAATTATATTTGCATGATTATATCACGAATGACATGTCAATAAAATGTAACTATGATTGTGCTACTGTAACTTTATCAAAATTTTTATAAATAATATAATGAGAACCATGAATTTATCCATAGAATATAAGCGTGTACAATCATAATAATAAAAATTGAGGAATTATGTTGCACGAACCAGTGCCGTACACAAGAGAATATTGAGAATAAATTATGTACTATTTTTTACATTGTAAGAACAAAAGAAGATTAAATTTCGACTTATAAATATTTTCTTTTAAATCATGAAATTTATTGTAAAAATTATTTTTGGTAAAATTGAAACAATTGTATATTTTTAAAATTTATTGAATTATTATTCTTCCGAAAAAACCCTCCTCCCCATTTGAAATTTCTGGATACGCTACTGGTACGAAACTTCGTTTTTATTAATCCAGTGGCGTAGGTCGAGGGGTGCAAAAGGTTCATCTCCCTGGGCGCAAAACTTAGGGGCGCCAAATAGATGTTACATAATCACGAAGGAGTTTCAAAATCAAATGTTTTTCTGTACTTAAACGCACTTCCGGTATCATTTTCGATTTCATTTTGAAATGTGTAATACTCATTTATTAATGTATGGAACAAATTTCAAATCGTACTAGTTCGAATATTCATAATAGTTAAATTCCAATATGATATATTTTAATATGAAATAATTCTGTATTAATATTTTACATTTATAACATGTTTCTTGATTTTGTAATTCTCTATTATTTAATTATTTGTTTAAAGAACCAGTGTTGCCTTAATTATTTTACTTTTTCATCTACTTCATTCTCTAAAAAGCATGCCATGAAATGTGGGTTTTCTATGTTCTGAAACTCAAAAGTTTCTAAGAAAGTAAATATTTTATTATTACAATATTCATATGTTGGAGCTGATTGAAATTATTTCTTATCATTATTGTCGAAATATTTTTTCTATTACTATCATTTCTACAATTTTTATTAATAAATTAAAAAAAAAAGTTTAAAATAATTTCATTCTACAATATAATTTATTAATTTAGTGACAATGTTGGTTATGTTACTTTCAATTACAAAAGTTTTTGGAAAAATAAAATGCAACTCATCAAGCGAAAATACAAGTAACAAACAATTAAATTTAAACATTCGCATTACAGTCGCCATCTTCTGAGAGATAACTTTTTGGTCACGCTTATAAAAAAACCTTTGAACTGACTTTGTCCCTGGGCTCTAAAAATCCTAGCTACGGCTCTGTTTTAATATCAATACTCATATGATTTTATCCAGTTTTCTGTACCTCCTTTATTTAGAAAACATAAAGTAAAAATATTGTAAATGGTTCACTGCATAAATTTAATTTGTAGTAAAATTAAATTTGCCCAACAAGTAAGTAAATAAACAACATTTCATTTGTGGTCGAAGAAAAATTATTTATTTGGCGAATGAACAGACCAATTTTCCACAGTTTACAGATAATACTTTTTGCGTGTAAATATTTACAACCTGAGACCATTAATTTCCAGGTACTCATATTAAATAAACAAAATTAGCTGGCGCTTTATGTAGTAAGCAAAGCATAAAGTTAGAACATTATGTACAGTTGGAAACTAGATGAACTATTTTACATGTCAACAACAAACAAAAAGGACAGAAACGGAGGAATACCTTTTCATAATCATAAAAGTTTGCAACGCATTCAAACTTTGGTGATTTTTTATTTGGTTGGTGCAAAGTAAGTTAGAATGGTAAATAGCAAGTTATTTACTGTCCGCATTCTCCATGACTGCGTTTTGCACTTTTCAGCCGCAGTCACCGCTGTCTAGATCTGCAAACAGATTTTTTAGTAAACTGTAATATTTTTTAGTTTGTGCTTGCTAATTTTAACGTACATTTCGCATTTACTTCTCATGTGAAATGTGGCATTATATTTTCTGAAATAATGAAATTAGCATTATTTATTGCAAACAACTAAATACAAATAAACTGGTACACTATTTTTTATATTGTTAAGGAAAAGAAGATTAAATTTAGACTTAAATAACGATTTCCTTTATGTTAGTATAGTTATTATAAAGATTATTGTCGATAACACTGAAACATTTTTTAATTAATTGAATTTTTATTCTTTCGAAATCTCCTACCCCCATTTTAGTAAACTGTAATATTTTTTAGTTTGTGCTTCTAATTTTAACGTACATTTCGCATTTACTTCTCATGTGAAATGTGGCGTTATATTTTCTGAAATAATTAAATTAGCATAATTTATTGCAAACAACTAAATACAAATAAACTAGTATACTATTTTTAATATTGTAAAGAAAAAGAAGATTAAATTTAGACTTAAATAACGATTTCCTTTACGTTAGTATAGTTATTATAAAGATTATTGTCGATAACACAGAAAGATTTTTTAATTTATTGAATTTTTATTCTTTCGAAATCCCCTACCCCCATTTTAGTAAACTGTAATATTTTTTAGTTTGTGCTTCTAATTTTAACGTACATTTCGCATTTACTTCTCATGTGCAATGTGGCGTTATATTTTCTGGTATAATTAATTTAGCATAATTTATTGCAAACAAACAAATAAACTTGTATACTTACTTTTATTTTTTTTTAATTATGATTGGGCTCCAGTAATCAGCTAATTTATTTATTTGCAAAAATATTATTCTTACAAAGATGTTTTGGATGTTTTAAAAACGATCCATCATCAGTTTATTATACATGTGCAGAAGAAAATTACATTCGATTTTTTTATTATAAAAAGGATAACATGGTTAAATTTTTCTTTAGTCCATTGTGGGTTACTTAAATGTTTATAATGTTAACATATTTAAACAAAATCATTAAGACGACAATAGAAAGATAACGTCTCATTTCTACACCCCATATTGAAGTACAATTACGTATAATTTAAAAACTATTTGTTGGATCCTAATGCATTTCAAGATACTTTTAGATAAAATTATTGATATTTCTAATAACTGTTTTTAAGTTGCGTTTAACAATAATTTACAAAATAAAATGAGAATTATGAAATTCGTTTTTACTTCCTTGTACAAAGTAAGGGAAGTATTGTAATCTCGAAAAATTTCGGTTTTCAGGTTTCAACAAAAATGTCCATATTGATCATTCCTGAATACATTTTGACTAGTTTCAGCATGACATCTATACGTACTTACGCATAACTCAAAAATGATTGAAATTTTGTATATGAGACTGATACCTCCCTTTTTTATTGCAGTCGGTAGTGCTAAAAGGCACTTTTCTCGTAGCAGTTTTTTGAAGTTTTCGTATAACTCAAAATATGATTAGCCGTAGAATATCTCTTTCTTTACTAGTTTTTGAGAGTTTAAAATAATGTTGTGCAATGCAATAAGGAATAGTGATAAACATTTTAATAAAACTTTACTGAAGATGATCAATTTCGACTGGATGTTGCGAATAATCTCACTTTCAGATTTTAATATTACTAGTAGGACTGGAAAATCAGTAATGTACCTTAAAATCTTTATATCATTACACATTCTACCATTAAAACTATAAGGCCCGGTTTTTCAATTGATGATTAATTTTTTATTAAGGTTTAATAGGTTTTTCAACCTATGACGAAACATAAACAAAAAAGTTCATGTTTATTCTTGATTAACCTAATCATACGATGTTCTCTATGATTTAATCGCAATTTAATGATAAACGTCAAAAGTGGCATTGTCGATTTATTAAAATTTATTGAATAATGAAATAAAAACCACGGGCAAAGAATAATGATTGATGATATTTATGAGATTAACGCTTATAGTAGCGATGACGAGTACGGAGGCCAAAACTATACGTTTCAGGTCCAATCACTTCGAAGAATGGGACCACAAAGATCTTTTTGGATAGTTTTCGTTTGTCTTCGCGAACAGTAAAAAGATTTTTAAAAGAAGCTTTTTTTTTATTCAACTAATCGGTGAGTGTTGTGGAGTACCTAGTCTGTCAAATTTAATTACTTAAGAAATGATTTTTAACTAAAATTACGATGAACGGAAATTACAAATTTGAAATTGTCACAAATCACAAACCACCAAGTTGTAATATTTGACAGAAAAGTTAATGCCAACATAACAAATTTTCAATTAATTTTTATTACTAAAATCATAATTGAATGTTCGATAAACATTATTCATGATTAATTTGATATTAATCCAGAAGTAATGATTACCTAATCAAAATGTTAAGCTTAATCATCGATTGAAAAACCGGCCATAAGTGTTGCATCAAACAACATATGATAAATGTAATAAACTAATTTTGTGCGGATAGCGGTAGGTCATTTGGTTAGGACGCTTTGGGCGACCAACCGAAATGTGAGATCTAGATTTCAAATCTCAACGTCGTCAAATATTATGGAAATAAAATACCACTACGCAATACAAAAGTAACTTTTGTAATATTGAGTAGTGATGTAAATTCTCCGAAATTTATTTTACGAAAATATTTCCTGGAAATTTATTTCGATTCAACTAAAAATGTTGTGTTAGTCAGAATATAAATTAATCAGATTATTTTTATTTGATTCGCAATTTTTACCTCCCCTCGGTTTTGTCCGCTTCATCTAGCAATTGAAAATCATCAATCAAAGTACATCTTTTAATCCTAATAACACATTCCACTATGTTTTAGTCTCTAAAAATAATGAATGTAACCTTGGATTTTAAAAATCATGGAAATAAATTGGCTACGTACACTTCGGAACTGAAAGTATTTAAAATAATTTCTCTGTTACAAAATTTGAAAAACAAAAATATCATAATTAAATTTCCAATTCCGATTGAACAATTATCAGCTATAATATCCTTAGGTCATGGATAATCATGTATTAATTTGATGACAATTGCCGAAAGCACGTTGCTAGGTAACCGTTTGGGCTGTTACCTACAAGCAACGTGTTTGAGGAAGTTGTGATATGTTTATTTATTAATAACCGAGGGATATTCGGTGAGATTTTTTCATTTCCTTTACCTAAATATGACATTTTGAAAGTAAATCAATAAAATAATTAATGTTTGACACATGTCAACCACTGTCATTTTCCTAGCAACCTCATGATATAATGTCAATGTCCTGATACGTCTGTTATATTATTCCGCAAATAACTCCGAATATTAGTTTTTCAGTATATTGTTAGCGTTACCAAGAGAATAAATTCTAGATGATAGGAGGATAAATTAACAGCTAGTTTATGCTGCCGATGAAATTTTGGCAGTAGAATAAATTTACGAAGTTAGTCCGAATATGATCAAATGTAAAATATTTTGTAGCATTTGTTAAATATTTGACAGTTATCAAAATAAGGAATTAGTACAATGCATTTTGCGAGAGTGAAGATGAAGAAGAATAGATTTTATTAGTGTGGTGGATAGGAGACTTTACGTTGTAAGATATAAACCAGAACATTTTATTTTCTGTAGTGATCATGATTTTTTCAAAAGATTTAAATTTAGTAAAAATACAGCAATGTATTTATTACAAAATGTAGATAAAATTATCCACTTTTGTAGAAGCAGGTAAATAAAATTATTATTGCAATTATCCCGTTGAAACGTCACTGATCCATCCAAATTGTCATTGATTGATAGTCAAAATTAATATAACATACAAAATTTGTTTAAAATGACAGTTGTTTATATAAGAGTACAGCAAATATTCATATTGAATACCAGCCAGATAAATTAAATCTGTTTGGTAGTTAAGAGGATCTTTGACAGACGATTGAAAGACCAACCCTTAGAACTCTTTTTAGTGAAAGTGTATTTTGATTGGCTAGTTTCGCACACGGGATCAGAAATAGATTGGAATTTTTTTAAGCTAAATATTTCCAGGAAATCATTGATGATACTGTTGATTAATATAATTAGGTGCAAGTGTATATTATGCACATTAAGTTGCTAGTCAAAAGATGGAACTTTGGAAGTAGGACATTGATGCAGAGGATTATTAAATTTAATTCTGTGTTTGTTTGGTGTAGAAAAAGGAAAGTATTTTGGGCATATGAAGATACATGTCGGAGTGGAATTGGCCCGTAAGTCTTGTTCATTCGTTGCAACTTTGCTCATACTTCGCCATTTAGTTTGTTCGCCTGTGTTACGCGAAGGAAAATAACACAATTACACCGGCAACAAAGCTGCATTATTCCTATGAAATATGCACATGAGACGCAAAAAACAACTAGAAAACTTCCACCGGGCTAATGCGCACCTCATTTACGAATAAACATCAAAAGTTTGCAGCCTTACGCTTGGTTTCAGACCTCGTTTCTTTTACTCTTTCGTTCCAATTGTGTATAGGTACACTTCTTATTACAGCACATTTCTTTGCAAAAATGAAATTATAATAATTCATATTCTTCGTTTTTGTTCTAACCTGAGAAAAAAATTGTTATGAAAAAAATGCATAGAAAATAATTATAATGTTGTATATTGTAGCGATTCCAAGGTCTCGTCGCGGACGACAGCCGCAGGTACATCTCAGGTTGGTTGAGACACGTTTAAATACCCTTCTATTGTACTGACGCATCGAAGCTGCCAGAATATTAGAGAGTTTAATTGCCCGAGTATATAAACCCAAGCAGAAAAGACCGCGGGGACAGTCTGATATTAATATGAATAGTAATTTATTTAATTTATTTTTCATTAATTAACAAAAGAAGATAATTAAGAGTGTTATGTTTTTTGTGCTAGTGATATAATATAATAGTATCTATATATTATAATATTATTATTAACTAGCTCCTTGTATCCCTCGGTTGTATTGCTACGTCAATAACAATGATTTTGACATGAATGTTTACTTGTTTCTTAATATTCACAACTATAAATTTGGAAAAAATAATAATTTAATAAATTTTTAAAAAATATACATTTCTTTCAGTTTTAAGAAAAATAAAATTTTAATAATATAAAAGAAAATATTTATAAGTTAAAATAATCTTATTTTTTCGCTACAATGTGTAAAATAGTAGATAATTTATTCTTAATGGGAGGGATTGATCCCAATATCCCCCTCCTTTTTTACGCCATTGTTCGGCGTGACAATTTCTTGAAATGTATATTTTTTTATGCGACTGCGATCGATATCTATTACTAACTGAAACAAATTTATTTTTTGTTTCTTCAGCTAGTATAAAAGAATTACTTCTCTAGTATATTATATTTAAATATACACGTTTTCTACTAATTTTATTTTAACAAAATTCAATTTATGACGTTTACTTAATTCGGAATGTGGAGGGTTAATCTTGTCATGTCTTGATTATAATTAATAAAAAGACAAATTCTACTCTAGTGACATAAATAATAATTTTAGAATTTTTATTTAATTGAAAGGTCATCATCTTGTCTAATTTTAGTACAAACCATAACCCTCTTTATTTTCAATAATCGCGTTGTTTTTTGCGTTAATAGGATTATAATGAAGGCAAATGAATGAAATCTGCGAGTAATTAAGGTATTAATAGGCGCAATACAACGAAGAAGGTGTCGACTTTTGGAGGAGAAGTAAATTGCGTTAATTAAAACAAATGTGGCAACAGTTTAATCTTCATAATCTGGGCGTGCGGGGGTCGTGTGCAGCGCGTTATAAGCGTAATTAATAACTGGGAAACAGTTTGAACCACAGCAGGAATGAATGTGCAGGAAGCAGGAAGGTACGGGAGATGTATGCGCCGGCCGACTACACCTGCGGTACACGAGGTGGATCTGGTTTTTGGAAGTGGTTTTTACACTCATTTATCTTTAAGATATATCTCAACAGCACAACATAAACCACTCCTTCTAAACACTCTGTAGATTTAAAACTAATTCTGATGCACATGCGTGTCTGAACTTGAATATAGTAGGCTATGGAAACAGTTCGTATTTATTCATAGTTACTTACAGTTTCTCAGTGTATAAATATACTACTATTTAAAATTATCAGCATAAGAAGTTATGAGCGATAAATAATAGGATTTTTTTATTTCATTACTAATTTTGAACTGAAACACGCTGTAGTATTACTTAAATTTTAGGTTTCCGTTAAATGAACAATATCACATCGGAAAAAATGTCAAATAAAATATTCACCATTCCTGACAAAATTTAGATATTTTTTTTTTGTTTAATTGTGTTTTAAAATTTAAGTTTTCTTGGTGCAACTGGGTACAAGTAAAAAAAACAGAATATAGTCAAAATTTGTAAGGAGTGAAGATACGTCCTCAATATTTTTAACTAGTCTATCACGCAGTGGCGGCTCGTCCAGGGTGGCAGAGTGGGCAGTGCCCCCTCAAATTAAAATAAAATATTTTTTCTATTTCACATGAATTTATTTTTATTATTAATTATTATAACAATATAAACTTCATCTTATACTACTTAACATTTAACAAAGTACTATGTTAGTGGTCTATTTAAATAGAAATTAGCGCGGCGCCGCTTTGCAACACAATATTATATGCATCAAATTCGACTAGCGGGGGCACGCATCCGCCAGACAAAACTTGTATGGTATACTACTCAACGATACGTTCCAAACACAAATGGGAACAAGATGACTGTACAAGTGAGACAGCGCTATGTACGTGAGTGATTTCGTGCAATTCATGTGCGACTGGAGGCTCGTATACAGCGGTTGTCAGCCCCCTCGCCATCTCGAACGGTGTTGTACTTGTATGACTTAAAATTCTTCAAATAAATTCTATAATATTAATGATAAATAAAGAGATGCACAGATTTAATTTGTTTATAATAAAATAATAATTTAAAGTAATTATTCAGTAAAATTGATAAAACAAAAATAATGCGTATTGTGATTAAAAAACTTATTTAAGAATAAATATAAATATGTATATGTAAAATCATTGAAGAGTTTTTAAATATTAATATTTTAATTTTGAAACAAATGCTTTGCTTATTTTTAAAGTTTGTAAATTTATCATAGAAATAATACGAATAGCCGAGTGTTGAGCCAGAGGAGGCATGCATACTCTGAGATTCGGAAACAATCGGACGTGATCGGTGAAATATACTCATTGCATGTTATATTTCTAAAATCGCCAGATCGTCAGTCGTGTATAAATTGTATCTGTAAGCGTGTAAGATATGATTAAACATTTACGAAAATCTCCAGATTTTCTTTATAAAATAATTGATCATTTTGCTAAAACTAAAGTCAGAAGAATTGATATAATATATAAACAATTGTAATTAACAATTAGTGTATTCTGCTTCTAGCTCATTAGAATGTTTTAGTTCATGGGATAAGAATTTATTTTTAGTTATTCTTAACCGAATAGAAATGAGATTTGTTTTCTTTTTATTTATATTATATTTCAAATTTATTCTAGTACCTATATCATTTTTAATTTGTTTTTTTACTTTCTTCATTACCCCTACCCACTTTTTTTACTATCATTGACCTTTCCGTTGGGTTGTGCTGAACATTGATACCTATTAATATTTATTATTAATAATATTAAAATTATTTGTGACGAAATCGGAGTTCTAAACATCGTTTCATGACCACGTTTTTCTCACCAAAATCTTTGATACTAACAAAATAATTTGCCCCCTCGCTCAAAAATACCACGAGCCGCCACTGCTATCACGTCACGAAGAACAGCGTTTATATGTGCATTAATGTATTTTACATCAGCTTCTCTTTATAAATGCATAATTGATTTAAATTTGAATAACCAAAAATAAAAATTATAACATATATAACATATCTCTTGAACAGCTTTTAATATGAAAACGAAAAATAGTAACAATAACAAAGATTATATAGATAATTTGACAATTCAATCGATCAGCGTGAGATACAAATCACTTATGTACACATATTCATGTCGAGTCGTAGATAACGTGTGCTGAAAAAATGCATTACAATTATTATCGTAAATAAATTGGCTTTTCATTTTAAAATAATTTCAAATATCATTAATATGTACCTTTTTTACAATAGCATTTTTGTTCTCGCTTTTCTAAATATTAACATCACTGGGTTATTTTATATAAGTTTTATTGTTTTTTACGTCCATATCGTCTCTTCACTCCTTAATAATTTTTTACTACAGTTGTTGCGCAAAGGACTATTTTGTTCAATATGTATTTTTTTATACTATTGCTGTTATTTAACTTTTGTACAGGAAATTTACAAATTAAAATACAAACGTTTAGCACGAATGAAACATTTCCAAAGCAATTATTAATATGTGACCAAAATTACTAGACAAATTTATTGACCTTTGGTTTTTATATTTCATATTGTAACGTTTTAAACTTGAAAAATTAAATGAAATGCCGTCTACTATTTTTTATGGATACGTTAGTTAATAATGGACATTTAATTTTTTTTTGAGATAAAAAAATCTTTAAAATAATAATCACAAAAGTATAATTCTACTAGTAAGAATATTTACTGCAATAATTAATAATGTTTTCATTGCTATTGTCGTCGTTCGATTTGAATTTGATACAATAGCATAGTAAAAAAAAAATAGTGGCCCTTTCTTGGTAATTATTAGGAATTATGTCTAAATTTCTTTATGGATCGTGACCAACAAAATTTTGCATGGTCTATCGGTAGTCTAAAATAAAAGACAAAATATAAAAAGCATACTAAGCATTAGTTGAATTCAAAATGTTAATGAACATAACCATAAAAATGTGAAAAGAAAGAAGGATTTAATGGAATATAAATAACGCATGGCACTTGTGAAAGATCTTTTAAGGATGCTTTATAATTGAGTACGTACGTACTCGTGCAAATCGTTTAAGGAAAGTAAGTACGTATTGTAGTAAAGACTGCAAGCTTGCAATGCTTCCTAGTAGAAATTTCATAAAAGTTGAATAAATATTTAATTTTAATCCCTCAATATCGGTGCCTTCGACTCGTAACAGGATATTCTTCTTCGTCCATTTTAAATTTTTAAACATCGGCAAAAATGGTGTTGCGAAGCAATGCTCCTTCCTATCTATTATTCGTGTAAATTGCTCGCCATTTTCGAGATTAACGACGCTGAATCCGTCGACAGAATTACGGCAAATATAAACAGTTGGAGGCGAAGTCGAATGTAAATAAATTATAAACGTATTCGGAAACAAATGAGACACTTTAATTTTTGATGGAATGCCTGACTGTTGGCTTCTGCCTTGCAGGGTGTGGGTGGTACACCCCCTCCCCCAAAACGAGAACTTGCATCGATATCGGTGCCGATTTGTCTCAATGAAGGTAGATACCCAGTGCTGGAGAAATTTACCAAACAAAACAACATCATGTAAACAATTCTTGTTTAAAATTAAATTTGTTAGAGATTTAAGATCGCAGCGCCAGTGTGGTCTATCTTAGAATCATTGCATGCTACATAATTTCAATGACAGCTATACATGTTTTATGCAATAGGGTTAGTTTTATAGTGTTTTGCTGTTATTTTACAATTTTTTATTGTGCCTTTAAAAACAACAATTTTTATTTATTAATAACTGTGGTAAGAATACATTAATTTAACGAATGTTAAAAATGATGATAATTTTGGAGCACGTTTCTTTATAATAACGTCAATAATAATATGATGTACACTCCACTTAACTTCCTTGTTCGCTAAATTATTCACATTTTTTGTTGCACTTCATTTATACTAATTTCATATGGAAGTGAGATCATTCTACTGGTAATGGTTTTCATTAAAATTTCAACATTCTTTGGATAATTGTCCTTGAGTTATGCGAAAAATTTAAAAAATATTGGAAAAATTTACGGATAGTTGTTGCGTAGTAAAAGACAAACGAGTGTTAAAAATGACATTTAATTCACAATAGCGAAGCTGGAGTAATTCAGTTGTCAGTTTTGACACTCGTTTGTTTTTACTCAGCAGGAATTATGAGTAAATTTTAACAATTAAATTCATAACTCGAATTATATTTGCTTGATTATTCCATAGACGTCATTTGGCTCTCATTCGTTTGGATGTTACTACGCAACAACTATTCGTATTTTTCTCATTTCATGGCTCTTATTATACCGGGAGTTTATTTTATAAATAAACATAGAGAATATCATTATTATAGTTACGGTTTAATTGATTGACAGCAATGTATTAAAGCGTTTGTTTTATGAGTAATCATAGTGATAATTACAATAGACTAAAAAATATTAAATATTAAAGAAATTATAAATAAAATAACCCCGATAAATTAGTCCCAAAGTTATAGCGATTATTAACATGCTAAATGTCAAACTAACTCCAATTCCAATTCACATACAGAAGTATATTATGTAGTTCCAAAGATAACTTCACTAGTTTTGGGATATTAGCAATATTTGTTGATGATTATTAGCATTTCTAAAAGATAGAGGAAGATTTGTGGTGATATTTGACAAACTAGATGTAAAATACACGCATGCGCAAAGGATTCATTCAAATATGATTATAACCAATTTTTTAAATATTTTTTTATTAAAATAATATTACAATGAACGGAAACATTAAAGTTAATCTTTTCTAATTTATAATTTAGTACTTATTTTTTGTCTCATTTTTAAAGTTCATCTCGATCTTTCACTGGACATTGTAAAAATAATTTCGAACTGAAATAAATAAATCAATATATTTAATCATGTCCACGCTTACTTTTTGAAGTCGTTGTGTCTGAGTGATTTTGACATGTGACATTACTGACAAAATAAACATCCGGTATTACTTATGATTACTTCACGAATGACAACACTTTAAACATAAAATTTTAGATGTCAACAAAATGTAACCGGGACTTGTAGTTTTATCAAATTTCTTCACTGAAAAACTACCTACGGCCATCAAATGAAGCATTCTAATTAACTCTTTGGGTGAAAATGACGTGTTGAATAATCAAATAAAAAATCTCAAAATATTTCTTTACACATTTTTTTTCTTGTTGTAGCTGCAATAACATTTGCGGAAGTGTATTTATTAATAAAAGGGGTACAATTTCAAGAAGTTTTTCTGTTTTTGGAACATCCTGCATATGGATATGTAACAACTAATACTTTTTTTTGTTGCAGGTGAGTCATCAGCAATTTCATCAACATTTTCATCTCGCAAATTGCAAGACCCGTAAGTAATGAAAATGATAAATAGAAAGTACATTCACAATTCGCAATTCGGAATAAAATTACTTTTATAGGGAAAGCACCTTTCAGAATCTATTTCCCGTAATGCAAGTAGCTTTAATAATTCAAACTGTCAGTAACACATCATTTGGCGCGCGATATACGAATTCAATGTGACAGAAATGTATTTCACTATCAGATAGCTGCTGCCAGCGCTTCTGCGAATAATATACTGTATTGTTTACCGAGCTTGTCACACTAATTTCTAATTTATTTGATTCACATGAGTTAGTACTTGTAATAAACAAGGTTGATTATTGATATTTCTAATTATTCTACTAATGATCAAAATTATCCCACTTCAATCAAACCTCACTGTGTAATTGCTATTCTGCAAACGTTTGGTTTAAAATGTGGTAAATTGACCCACTTTGACACAACATTTTACTTTATATTAATTGATATTGCGCTGTGTTTAATATTTGTGTAAAGAAATAATGTGGTTATTTCTATGTTCCATTTTAATTTGACTTTTATTGTCTGGTACGTGTGTATACAGGGTTATTATAGATACCGAAAAATTGTTTAAATAAAGTTTTGTATGTATGTATGTATGTACTTTTAATAAGCTAATTAAATCTGTATAAATTTGGTAAAATAAAGTTTAGATATTACCATATTTGTACTTTTTTAAAATGCAATACCATATATATTGTTGCACTAATTAATAGAAAATAATTTTTACTTTAAAATGTATAAGGGTTCTTACCTTCTAAACTTGATAGTTTTTGAGATATTAATGAAAATATTTAAATGTTTCTTCTTAAAATAAAGTATGCGTTGAATTATTTTAGCTCAAATACAATACAAATTATCAGAATTGTCAACAAATTTTATATTCAACGCACACTTTATTTGGTTGGAACATCTCTCTGCTTAAAAAAATATATTTAGTGTTTTTTAATAATACAAATAATACACAAAAATAGGAACATACAAAAACTCTACCATTCTACCATTTCCTCTAAAATTATAAATGATTCTTAAAATTGTTGTTCTACTTGGTGTATTTAGGCCTGTCACAAAATTATATACCCCAAAAAGCATATATACATTGCTGTCAATCAAATATTAAGTTGTAACCATGGATATGATAAATCACATGTTTCACATTAAGGACTCAAGATATTTTTCCGTATCCATGGTATGTAAGTGACAAATTTAAGTACTAACTAGAATTGTTTTTTTAATTGAGAATGCAGCTTAATTTATAAAATTTAATTTTTATATTTTATAAATCAAATACGGATATATTCTTTATGCCAAATATTTTTTTTCTTTTCCGTAAATATTATCTTTCCATGAAATATGTTTCGTAAAAAATATTTAGAATAAAAATTGTAAAATTTCAGCAGAAAAAGTTGTGTATCCCATTAAATTTGTTCGTGCACGCCAATGCATACATCCGGAGGAAATACTGCGTGTGTTTCCTAGATTTGGAGCTTTGCTCTAAGCTCTTGTCTCCGTTCACGCTTTTCGAATAGAAATGTTTGTTTCGGGAGCTTTCGGTAAATTATGCCCGATACATGCGCCTCCACCAAAAACGCTGCAAACAGATCAGATGACTGTCTTGTCTCTGCCTGCATTCTTGTCTCGACTTGTCAAAACTCTAGCAAGATAAATAGAGATTTTACCTCTACTATCTTACCTTTCAAACAAGCAAATTACCTGTAAATGTTAATTTGAAATTCATTGAATTGGTCTTTGTTTAGCGGTAATATACATTCGAGTTTCTTCAAAGTTATGTTATATTGTGGATATTATCAAACGGAATTAGTTAGTAAAAAATACTTATTTATCAGTTAATGTTTTTGATTTTATTTTAAGATGATGGATTGAAATAAATAGCAAGAAAAAAACGAAAGGGGGGGCAGAAAAAAATATGAGAAAAAAAAGACAATGGACGTTGAAGCTAAAAAATATTTAAAACTAATGATTTACAAATTTATATTTGAAATTTATGATTTACTTCGTTAGATTAAAGTGGGACGACATTTATAGAACATCTTAAAGAATAAAACATGCAGAATACAATCATGCCATTGAAACTGTCATTTTTTGAAATACAAAAACACATTTACAAATTTACATTAGAACATAAAATGTGGTGGTATTTTAAAAGTAAATTCTAAATCATAAATTTCTTAAATTCATCATAAACTAGTAAAGGCAGATTTATATTTATAAATTTAAATCTAAATTTTTAAATTAAATTCATTATAAACCAGTCGTAGCAGATTTATTTAATGAAAAATGGTGAAACATCCAGTTCCATACACATTTCTAATCAATCATAGTCACGTATATAAAATATATTTTTTTGTATAACACTCAAAAAAATTTATTGCAAAAGAAACTATAAACCAAAATTAAAGGCAACTTAATTTATAATAACATTTGTACCTTTAAAGGATATTACAAAAAATATATATAATATATAATTTACACGTCTTGGTTACCTTTTAGATTTCCGTAAAATAAAAATACTTATTCAAATTTCAAACCTTTCGTTTCATTGATATCTAAAAATTTACTCTACATTCCAACAACATGCCCAGTTGCATTAATAACGCTTAAATTTTAAGGAACACTATAACAATAAAATGCTATTCGAAATTTTGACAGCAGTGTTAAATGGTACATTTGACATTTTATTACGACTTGATATTGTTCATTTAAGGGAAACTTGAAATTGAAGTAATACTGGGTGTATAGATATTTTTATTATATGATTAGTTTTTACTGTTTCTCATCATAGGGGGGATAACTCACTCTTCCCATCCGTAAATACGCCACTGTCTGGTTTAAATATACTCATAGTTCAGACTACGTTAAAGAATATTCCAATGACTGTACAGCAAATGACTGTTAATTGAATATAGTGCACAAGGAAAACTTGGCAGAATAAATCAAACTACGTCAAACTATACAAATTTAGATGAGTTGTTTAATGAATGTGTTGTCCTTAACAGCTCGATCATCGTTGCTATCTTCTCAACAATTTGTTAAATTCCGTGCCGACTGCTATGAATAATTATTAATGATGAAATGTCAGTATGAAATATGCAGTTTTAAAATGCTCTGTTGATCATTAATTAATTTTATCGGTTTTATTTCAACTTGCTGGACTTTAATTACTAATACTGGGAATTTATGTTTTTAGAATAGTTTGGAAATTTAACTTTATCATGAAATATGTATTGATTGCAAATTTACTCTGAAGTAACTAAATTTGAATAGTTTGCTCCGCAAATAAACAACTCCTGTTAAATTATGTTCATATTTTATTGATAAACACGTAGAATTTCCAAATGGAAAATATGTTTCCAAATGCAATAAAATTGTAAAAACACATAAATACAAATAACTATTTTTCAAATAAAAAATATATTTATATAATACTACTGCATTTGGTTGTAATCGAAACGATATGTTTTTTGTTTAATGGTTTATAATATTTTATTTAAATGAAACATAAAAAATACATATTTTTACGTGATGGGAGTATGAAAATAAATTAATAAAGCAAATATTTTTGAAAATAACTATACAATATTTTATATTGTAACTAATTTTTAAAAAAGTGATGTATCAAATAATCGGTTTACTTCTGGTATAGGTAAAATAGCCAAATTAACGGAAAAAATACACTGAACCCGTTCATGAATTGTGAAATTTTCCAATTTTTAAAATTTAATTTCGTTAAATTGAAATAAATTGTGAAAAGAATATGTCAACTGCCGGGATTTGAACCCGAAAACTACATCTTGCCAGGATGTTGCTCTAGCAATTGAGCTCTACGGCTTACTTAGTTGTTCTTATCACGTCATATTTTCTCTCACGGTTCTACTGCTAACTACCACTATTTATTAGAACTTTACTAGTCACATGTGAGATGTGGGGTTGGAATACCACTTCATTTAAACATCTACTGACGCATTATATTTTTATCAGACCAATATATTGACCATGTTTACATATTTGTGAATAAGAATTGATTTAACAGTTGTAGATAAACTGAAGTAAATTGTGAAAAGAATATATCAACCGCCGGAATTTGAACCCGCGATCCACATCTTGCCGGGATGTACAGGTGCATTTAATCCAGGGATGGGATAACGTTAATATAAGGTTACGTTATTTTATAACGTTATTAAAAAATATATATGTCGTTATATAATGTTATAAAACTTTAAAAAAATCTAGAACATAATGTTATATAACTGTAACGAAAGAGACTCAACGCAGTTGAATCATCACGGCTGACCTGTCTAGACAGGTAGTCGCATTAAAGGTTAAGTGGCACAGAGGTGACGCCGCTATTGTTCGAAAATTTTGTAGGGTTTAGAAGGCTCTGGAAGGTTTGAGAAATTAATTAGCAGTAAGAATATAACGGTCGCATCGGGCAACGCAAGAAAGTTAGTATCGGCCAGAGAGTGCAGAGAGTCACTGAAGAAAGTCAGTGTCGGTCAGTGCATGTTAGCGACATGCAAAGTAGAAATAAATATAATGATAATGAAACAAATATTTCTATTTCTTATAATAAGAAAGTTAAAGAGGGGTTTGTCTTCGCTGATACATCTTGTATTTGTCAGCAGCATACTAGGTTTTCCTTACAATTTTTGCCAGCTACTTTGTTGGCTCCTTTCGAGGTTCTTTAATAGAATGATGGGTTATAATTATTATAATAAGGTAAATATTGGTCATTTATTTTTGTTTCAATGTTCAAAACATTTGAAACAACATTTATTGAAACGATATACTCCAAATGATATGAAAAGTAGTGAAAACATTGAGTACCATTTCACGTTTTGCTCGTTGACATAAAAGCAGATGTACCTATGTAAGTCTATGTGCCATTGCACAATACGGAATACCTTTGTATATTAATAATTGATTTGAGGCATCACCATTCCGTCATATTGAATAAGAAATGCCGCGTGTTTCAGATCGTTTTCCTTTTATTGACACTCCGGGTAGCAATGGGACGTGTCACAGGTACGGAATATGTCCCGTAACTAACACGACGTTAGCTGAATGCTAACATGCTGTGCCGTATTCCATTCACGGCGAAATAACGGAAACCGACAAAAATTTAATAGCTTTTCGTTTATTTACTAACTCTGCGACGTTATCGCTAGTGCTGAAACACCGAACTGTTCTGAATTAATGAAATGCTCGCTGCGGAAAGCTCTACGTGTACGTATTTGTACGCTGAGCTTTAATTGACACACGGCGCGATTTTTCCCTGAATCATAATATACTTGTTGTGGATTTTTCACTGGTTCATAACATTAGTTGAAATTTTGTATCACTTTTATGTTATGGGATTTTTTTTATTGACTTTAAATATGTTTTGCACGTATTTACCATTTCTCACAAATGGTGCATTCTCTGTATTAGACTTCTGAATTTTTCATTTGAATAAAACATAATTGAATCACTAACTTCTATGTAGTATGTAGTTCTGATAATTATTGCGATTTTTCCCTGAATCATAATATACTTGTGGATTTTCACTGGCTCATAACAGTAGTTGAAATTTTATATCACTTTTATGTTATGGGATTTTTTTTTATTGACTATGAATATGTTTTGCACGTATTTACCATTTCTCACAAACGGTGCATTCTCTGTATTAGACTTCTGAATTTTTCATTTGAATCAAACATAACTGAATCATTAACTTCTATGTAGGTATGTACTTCTGATAATTATTTGAGTTTAAATCTGTTTGGTAACAATCCAATTATTAACACTTTTCTTCTGTAGTGCACTATTTGTATTAGCTAGAAGTGCCTGGAAATACACTTGAAAACAGTGCCTTAGAAGTAACTTCTGAATTATGGTAAACCTTCTATTTTCGAATTTTTCATTTGAATCAAACATAATTGAATCATTAACTTCTATGTATGTAGTTCTGATAATTATTTGAGTTAAAATTTGTTTGGTAATAAACCTATTATTAACATTTTGTTCTGTATTGCACTATTTATATTATCTGGGAATATCTGAAAATTCACATCCTAATATTTAATATACACTTTCTTCAGTAAGAATACGACAAAAATTGTGAAAACTGTAATAATCACTCAATTAGATTGGAATACCATTAATAATATTGGGAAAATATTACTTGTAACAACAAGTTAAGTATAGTAAGTGGGGAAGAAATGGACCAGTAGGAGAGGTGAATATTTGCTTTTAGAAGTACATTATCTAATAAGAAATGTTAATTTTGTTATTTAGAGACAGTGTCAGTAGCCGCTTGAAAATTAATGCAGCCAACACTGAATAATCCAAGATTTACTTAAAAAGTCGCCAAAAAATTTTGTATCTTATATTCATAATTAGTTAATTACTACTTCCGTACGTTTAAACTAATTATTTATGTGCACATTTTATAAAAATGTGCATAAGACTTAACGTAATCTAAAAATGTAGGTCTATTTATACAGTCATGCTTAATGTAGTGGTACATTAAACCTCTGCTCTGCGGACAGATGGACCACCTATGCTGAGGACAGATGGACCAGAGGATTTTTATTGTTAAAAGAACATTTCAACCGGTAAACAGGAAAAAACTAATTCGCACATGGAAAGATAGACTGTTGTTGATAGAACTGCTGTTAAATCAGAGGATTTTTTATAAATATTGTTCAATATTATAGATTAATAATTATTTTTCCAAAAAGTGGTTTATCTTACCCGTACTTACCCTATTAATTTTGACTGATTTATCAATTTTTGAAATAATGGATTAGTATCTAATTAAAACTATATCGAATATGATATTGAAATTCTTAATATTACTTCTTTTAATATGTAAATATTTTTCAAACAAAATTAATTTTCGGTTATGAAAAACTAGAAAAAGACACGAATAAACTTCTTCTTCCGGTCGACCGAGTTTTAACAAAAACAGATCAAATCATGTCATTGATGTGAAACTCTTAAATTGAAGTTTCATAAAAATTCTTGCAGCTGCATTCGTTTTACACGTGTATGTGAATCTTGAGACCTACGACATGGGGTTAAAAATAGTGAATACACTTTGTACAGATCTCATTTTGTAGCTATAAAATTTCCAAAAGGCAAAATTTCTTTTATTTCTATATGTTATATTTGGTATAGATTTTGGGTGACGTTTTTCATGCATATTTAAAAATATTTGCATTGTCCTTTTGAAATGTTAACTGTCAAAAAAATAATATATTTTTTCTATTTCCGTTTAATATGAGACTCTTTTATTTCCTTGATTTCAGATAGGTTATTGATTCCATTATTCACTAGTAAAATAATGAGATCATTTTTGTCACGTGAAATCAATGCATATATAGAAACATTAACAGCTACAAAAATAGAATATTTTTTCTTACTATCCTTAAAAATATTCATAAGATTTTTTTTTACATTCAACAATTTTGACATAATTAAGCAGTCCTTGGTATTGTCTTTTTTGTTTATTTTGCAAATATCATCAAAATATCAAAAATTCATCATTTCAAATACATTTTTGTACTAATTCAAACAGAAGTAGAGAAAATATTGAATAAAACACGTAAGGAAACCAAGTGGATATTTAACTTCTGCTCTTACAAAACTTGTCTTCTTCTCGTTTTGTACTTTTCGTATGCGTTAAATAACGATCCTTGTTTCCTGACTGGTTACATAAATAGCTATTACATCAATGAAGAAAAGATATTGGATAACATTTTACCTGTAAGTCAATTGAAAAAATATCTCACTCGTCTTAACGTGACTTATTTGTAATGTAACACATACTATAAATAACTATGAGTATTTTCTTTCTGGTAACCAACAAATTTTTTGAAGTTATTAGCTTAAATAAAATTTTAAGAAATAATAAATTTTGTTCTAAATTTTACAAATTTTTATTAAATTTTAGGTCATAAAGATACGTATACTCGTGTATTTTACATACTGGTACTTTTGTATGAAAAGTCTCTTTTAGGTCTCTCTTAATATTTGATTTAACAAAAGCACAATATTTTACTTTCCACGACTAATTACAACAATATGGAATGTTTTCCATATGTTACTGTAGGCTTGACCGTTGAATAATTGATCTTGCATTCAGAATCGGCATATGTTAATTTTTGGTAATAAAGTTTATTATCATCATTCACGAAAAAGTATTTTAAACAAATCAGTTTTTACAAAATGTGGTAGGAAAAAAAGAATATAATATTCGCTCATCCTTTGAAAACCTATCATATTTTGTAAGACTCGGGTTTAATCGTCTCATGAAGTTAGACGCATGATCCGAGCAATGTGCTTGTTTGAACGCAAAAAAAAATAGATCGATGGTAAAATGTTCTGTGGCATCATCGTCATCAAGATAATAATTTATCACACCATCGTTTAATTCATTCCCTCCTCTAAGATGTTTTCCGAATTCTCAAATCGATTTGGAATCGCCCAATGAGTCTTAATAATAATTACCACTGATCGAGTTAGAACAGAAATTGTCAAAACCACAACTGCTCAGTGTAGTTGAGTTGAGGTTAAGAAAGTTGTGCCTCTGTAGTTATTACGTGCAAATCAATAACAATAATCAGTAGCAACAAACCTGTGAGTGGTGTAAACAAGTCCGAGTTCGTTTAATAACCCAAAACGCTGTGGTTCTGGAACCAGCAGCCACTGTGGTCACCGCGAGCCAGCAGGCCCGTTGCCATTAATTGCATAGTAACTAGGACAAAAGACAATTATCTGAGTCCTCCAGTACGGCTGGATTAGCAGCGACATTCTCTCGCGTCATGAAAACTCAATACAATGAAACACAAACCTGTGAGTGGTCAGCACAGTCATCACTGCGGAAACTACAACGCATGGCCTGCCTCAGTATTACAGGTGCTATGAGTACCTGTCCGACTGCAGCAATGGAAGTGATTCTGGGGCTAACACCTCTACACCTTCAGGTGAAAAAAGAGGCGATGCAACAGGCACTGACTCTCTGCAGAACGAAACACTTTATGCCCGGAGATTTCGTAGGCCACTTGGAAATTCTAAGGGAATTACAACCAGGTAAACTGGCCTTGTCTGTCTGATAAGATGACAACAAAATACAATTTTGACCAGAAGTATAAGGTTGTTATTGGTAATCGCCTTGAATGGGCAACGGAAAGACCTGTTGAAAGGGATTCTTTGTCCTGGTTCACTGATGGTTCAAAATTGGACACAGGAGGAACTGGAGTAGGTGTGTTTGGCCCAGATTGCCGAATTAAGGAATCCATAGGCACCTGCTCCACAATTTTTCAGGCTGAGATTTATGCAATAAATCTCTGTGCTCACATAAACCTAGATAAAGGTCTAAAAGGAGCATTAATAAATATAATGTCAGACAGCCAGGCAGCTTTAAAGGCATTGAATGCCTTCACATGTAAATCAAAGCTACTCTGGAACTGCAGGGAGACCCTCCAATTGCTATCCGAAGAAAACCACGTCACCCTATGGTGGGTACCAGGGCACGAGGGAATCCTAGAAAACGAGAAAGCTGATGAACTTGCAAAAAAAGGGGCTAAACTTTCATACCACGGGCCGGAACCTTCATGTGGTCTTCCACAAAGCCACTATAAGAAGGTGGTGAAAAACTTGGGAGGAATCTGCCATATCCTCATATTGGAAAAATATTCCAGGCCTCAATCAAGCTCGGAAATTCATTTCCTCAGCTTCGACAAACGCCAAAGAGTTACTAGCTCTCAGCAAAAAGAATCTTAATATAATGACAGGAATTCTCACTGGCCACTGTCCTTTAAAGTACCATTTGCACAAAATTGGTATAGCTGAAAATGAAACCTGTCGACTCTGTGAAGAGGACGAAGAATCGTCGGAACACATACTGTGTGAATGTCCAGCCGTAACTGCGCAGAGACTCAATCAACTAGGTAAGAGGTATCTTACGGCAGATGAGATCAAGAACTTGACTCCTGGAGCCATAATCGGCTTCATCAAAAATCTGGATCTACTTCCGGAAAACTAAGTAAGGGCTGTGTCACAATAGATCTTCTAGGTCGCGTTAAAAAAGAGACAAAACGCTCATACCCTCGTTTACATACAATACAATACCTGTGAGTGGTGTAAACAAGTCTGCGTTCGTTTAATAACCCAAAACGCGGTGGTTCTGGAACCAGCAGCGTTCCCTGTGGTCACCGCGAGCCAGCAGGCCGCTTGCCATTAATTGCATAGTAACTAGGACAAAAGACAATTATCTGAGTCCTACAGTACGGCTGGATTAGCAGCGACATTCTCTCGCGTCATGAAAACTCAATACAATGAATGCGGCATTGTCAACGCCTGCTTTGTACGGGATTTAATTAGTGTTTATATTTGTATTCAATACATATGTGCATTCAATCGTCTGATAAACATTTCTAATACATATATTCATGTTATCTACAATTGTAATACAGAAAGCACAATTTTCAGCAAAATATACTGGGACGAACGTTGTTGTCAATGTTTTATGAATGAACCTTTAAAGTCTGTTATAGAAAATGATAACATTGTGTACGGTAGTCAGTTTGCATTATTTGTGACCTATAAACTACAGGCAACTGTGGCTTCATGACATGAATGAATGGAATGTGAGAGTTGAGGTTCGATTCCAAGTGTCTCCAATTATTAACCAAATAAAATACAATCTTTCACTACTAGTCTAGATATACATTATTATTAACCTTTATTTGACGTAAGAAATTGTTTTCATTACCTTTTTACTTTTTGTAATGTTACATATTGTAACGTACATTCATTGACTTTCAATATCCGTTTTATACACCTAATTAATTTGTAATTATTTGTTTTTTGCGTTTTATGTGCCATTAATTTGTTGCCATTAGTTCCTTTTTATTTATTTTCCCCAAATTTACCTTTGAAATATGAATTGCTAATATACTTATTATTACCAAAAACTAACTAACTCTTTATATAAAGTAATAAAATACAATATCAAAAGCCCAAACACCTAGGTCAACAATAAATTATTATTAACCATGGCCGACAATGAACACTTGTGCCCCTTAGTTGCTTCGCACCTCAGGATATAACTTGGCGCTAGGTCAATAATTATAGTCTTCTCAACCTTGGTGTATAATATACTAATAACTTTGTCTTAGTTGTTCAATATCTTCGATAAACTGTAGTCTCTTGCAGAGGCTATTCGCTGATAACTTATCCACTATAATACAAGGAAACATGTCTAAAGAACATTACAATCTCGGCACTTCATGGTAAAATTGATAATTGAGAATGAAGAAAATAAGTTTTAAAGGTTCGGTTTTGCATATGCATGATAGAGGTAGGTGGTTCTATGACCACTAATGTAATAGCTAATATTCTACAACTTATTGATTATCTAAGTGTCACTTTACTTAGGGTCGTATGATACGGAATTTTTAATTTATCGAAATGTTAGCAGTATAAATAAGGTAATAGTATATTGTACAACAAGCAGAATGGTACACATTTCATACGAGTGTGAAATGGACATTCCATGCGAGTTGTACACTATACTTTTTCTACGACCATGATATTATTTTCTAATTAATTAAATTTGGAACAATTTATTTTCGACAGAACTGTGAGATATGAATAATTTTTGACAGAACTGTGAGAAATGAATTTATACCTTAACGTTGTCTATGGTTACCATGGAAAATGAAAATGTGTTTACAATATACTATGTATCCGTAGCAATAACATACAACAAGCAAATATTTTAACAGTCGTAGGAAATAATTATTTATGCAACTAATATATAAACTAAGTGTTTTTTAGTCTAGTAACTCTTACACACCATTGATAAAGGTATTTACGTTGCCTATGTAACGGTTACTTTTCAAGCACTAATGCGTAAATTTACGAAAGATTTCGAGAATAGAGCCCCAAGATTTTTGTTTTAAAAAAATAAATGAGTTATTCTTGTATGTTCAAAAAGGAGCAAATATGTAGTTATCATTTAAAAAGACATAATAAATAAAAATATAGTATCTACATGGTAAAATGTAAATAGAAAAATAAATATACCATGTATGACAATGTAGCAGATTGTATTCCACACGTTATGTTTTTTTTTCGTTGTATTTTTGTCCTTTTTGTAACATTGTGCATTTATGATTTGAATGGGCATTATGCTGCCTTTGTACATCCTTGTACGGCATCATTCAGAGTTGGTTTATTAATAGCTCTGTATTCTGTAATTGGACCGCACTGACCACAATGATCATGTTGTCGGTTAGGAGTTCTGAAGCGTTGCTATCGTTACCGTTCCAGGAATGTTGCTTTGAGAACTTCATTAATTTTTGTGGCTAGTGTGATCATGAACTTTTGTAATTATAACTGAATATTCAAGTTTTTAATATTTAATAGATCAAAATGTTAAACATTTTAAATATTCTATTTCTGGTTAATCAATCAATATACAGGATGAGGGGTTTCTTACAATTGTTCTCCCCACGTTTTTTTTTTTTGCTTAAAATTCTTTTTAGTGCCCATCGTATTTCTCGTTACTTTGCTGCTTCTTTGACTTTTCCATTCCACGATTTATTTCTTCTTTTGCCAATGGTTTAACCTCGTATATCCTTTTTGTTAGCCTATTGTCTCCTATCTTATATACGTGACCTAGCTATTTCTTCCATAACTTAATATTTAGAATTATGGTTCTACAACATTATAAAAATAATGTTGTTTTTTATACCATATATACTTTCTTCAAATTTAACTGCTTTCCTGGTTCTATTCTTATTTTTTTTATTTTTACTTTTTGTAATGTTACATATTATAACGTACATTCATCGACTTTTAATATACATTTTATATACCTAATTAATCTTCAATTATTTGTTTTTTGCCTTTTATGTGTCATTGATTTTTTGTCATTAGTTCCTTTTTATTTATTTTCCCCACATGTACCTTTGAAACATAAATCGCTAATATACTTATTATTGCCAAAAATTAATTAACTCTTCATGTAAAAACCTAAACATTTTGAAATTATAACATTGGACTGGATATACATATCATGGTTATATGAACATCAAAAATCATTTTTCTTTTCATAAATCAAAATCACTATATTTTTTGTAATAATAGGATAATTATTACTTGAATTTAATTTAAAAATTCAGTCAGAAAACCAAAAAAGTTATGTGTTCGAAGAATAGCGATTTTGGTCCTTATAATAATATATTTATTTATTTCTTTATAAAAAATATTTTTTTTTACATATACTGGAAGTTTTTTTAATATTTTATAATGTAGTAATTATTATTTTTCTCTGATTTTTAATGTTCCTCTTGGTTGGACATTGTAAAAAACAAATAATTTTGTAATGAAATAAATAAATAGATATATTTAATTATTACATTATAAAATAAAACGTTTCTGTTATATGTAATACGAATTTAATAAAAAAATATTACAACTATACTTCAATGAATGCTTTGCGCATGCGTGTAATCAAAGTCATTTTCTTCTATGTTGTCAAATATCACCACAAATCTTGCTCAGGATCATTTAGGAATGCCGATAATGAATAACATTGCTAAATCTATTAAACTAGTGGAGTTATTCTTGGTACTAAATAATATACCTAATCCTTGTTATGAATTTGGATTTGAGTTATTTTGACATTTCAGGTTGTTAACAAGAGGTATAATTTTGGGACTAACTAATCGGGGTTAGTGGCTAAGCCCTTTTATGAATTTGGTTGTATGTGTTTAAACATAAATAAATAATTTATAATTTCTTTAATTAATACATAATATTTTTTAGTCTATGTTAATCATCCCTATGTATATCTATAAAATAAACTATTTAATACATACATAGCTGTCAATTAATTTACACCATAAGTATAGTAATGATATACTATATGTCTACTGTTAAAATAAACTCTCAGTATTATAAGATTTGATTTAAATTAAATGATTTAATTATACCTAAAATTTGATTTAAATTAAATGATTTAAGTCAGATCAACTCTGGTATATAAATAATATTACCGTCAGATTATCCAATTCTAGAGATCCTAAAACTAACTAAAAACAATTTATTTTTATCTATACCTACGTAGGTGTTAATAAATATATAACAAACAAGAAATGAAACGTATATTGTTTCTCAGCCAAGTATTGTATACTTCTCATCAATATTTACTTACAGGAAATTTAGATGCAGAGTCCAAACTTAATAAAGAAACTGATTTCCCTTGTTGAATCTGTATATCCAGCCTCCATAATTATTTTCTTAAACTGGAAAGTTTGCAATGACGTCGGTTCCCCATTGTGATCAAGCACATTACAATACTTTCGCGAATATTTGGGCCTGTGCAAACTTTGTTGATCTAATCACAAAATATCAAAGAGTGCGGTTGTAACAAAAGCTTTTATTCCTGTATAAATTTCAAACTGAACTAATTATCTACTTGGTAATTCAGTTAGCGTCGCATTAAAAACAATAGGCTGCGGGGTGGGGATGTTGAGCCGTCGTGCGATCGCAGTGAGCTTGTCTCGAGGGGGAGATAATTGATTGATTCGATGACAATGGAATCCTAAACCCTCCTCGTATTTCAAGCGTTTTTACTTCTAGTTCTCCCAGAGACTCACAATGCCCGAATACTGATTTTTGCCAATAAAACTTTTGATTGTAATGTATTGAAAACGTTCCAAAAGGAATTTTGAAGGACAGCATGAATTATGAAAAATTGTTATACAGCAGCTTCTTGCTTTTCTCGAATAACATGGAGATGGAAATCTAGTTCATTTTTTTCTTCTCTTGTTTAAAAACTACTAAGGTTATATATAGTCGAACAAGGTCTAAGCACAAACTACTAACTCAACGGTGTCAGCTATTATTATTAATGTCGTTATTGAAGGTAAATAAAAAGTAACGAAATTCCGTTTATATTATCCAGTGATTTTATAATTACCAAGATACCAATATGCAATATACGTGTTCCAACAAGTGTAACATACTATTTTATGCCTTCTCTTTTCTCAATATGTATATTAGTTACTATCTTGTATCTTTCTTGTTATCTCCAGTGACTAACCAATCAATATGTATATTATAATTCAAGTTCATGACAGTTCCCGCTTATTTTAACTTAATGCACCTGCTTTGTTAATGCTGATCGAGTTTTATTGCGTGTTTTTATTGAATTGTTGCAATATAATAATTAGACACAATGGTTAGAAAATGTTTGATATGAATACACCGCTTTCATTTCTCATGTAGATTATTAAATATATTATAAGCCGTGTTTATTCCCATGGAAGGATTCCGTAAATCTTGAAAAGAGAAGTATAACGAACAATTAAAGAATATATAACATATCATGAGGAGTCCCACAAGGCTCTATATTAGGTCTAGGCTTTTGGAATATTTATTATTGACGGACTGTTATGTATCCCCATACCACAGGAGATTAAATTGGTGGCATTGGTAAACGAAGTCGCTGTCATTACTAAATTTATGAGGTTATGATAATGACAGAATTTTAAATTTAGCGTAGTTTTTTTAAGGTTACTTCAAAAATGAGATAACATTATAGTGCCTGTGCTATGATGGCAACACACATTTTTGTTGTTGTTTGTTCACTGATGTGAAATTGTCTTAACATCAGTTGATATTACCTTACACAATATCGATTTCGATTTGATACTTGACAAGAGCAATGGTTATTTGTAATTGCTTGCAAGTTATAGAATAACACCAAATATTTGTTAACCACTATTTTTCAAAGGCCAATTTTTGTAATGTTTTTTTTTAATATGAGTGATATAAAGGTATTTTTCTACTTTTGTATAAATATATCCCCATTATTTCAATTTTTTCGAGTCATTATAGTAACCATATCCCCGGAAAGTGAAATATGATTTATAATTCACTCTACTTGGCCAAATACACTACCAGAAATCAATTATTCACGTTTATTTTATATGTGGATAACCCTTTTTACGGCCGTCTGACAGCTGACGGTATAGTTATTTGTCATTGTGATTTTTTCAAGTTGTGATTTTCTAAAATATTTATGCGTTTTTTCGAATTTATAGAAATAGAAAAAGCATTGTAGGTATTACATTCGGGATTTGCATCATTCGCCTACGACTCACACGCAAACTGAATTTTCGCGAATAATGATCATCATAATCTCTTATATAATAATAAGCCATTTTACTTATACTTCTACACAGTGATTGTATGCTTATCTAGATACCAATATGCAATACACGACCTATATAACGTAGTGTGTGCACGTAGTCTAGCTGTTTTGTTAATGCTGTTCTGAGTTTTATAGTATGTTTTGCCTGAATTGATGTATTATAATAAATGGAGACAATGGTTATGTCCAAAGGTGATTGCAAGTGAGATAACACTACATAGATGTACACCTCAGACAAAGACAGTACAAAAGTAACTGTTTATTATGGCATACTTTTTTCGAGGTTATTTTGAAAAGTGAGATAACATCATTGGTATTTCTGTACTTCATACAAAGACAATACTTCAAAGTATGTTCTTGCTATGATGACAACAAACATTTTAGTAGTGTTGGTATCTTAATACATACAAAATCACTGCTTTTACATACCTGTTGCAGATTGATTTAGTTTTTATATAAATTCGGAATAGTAGTAGTCGTAAAAAAAGAAGAGTAGTGACAATTTTTTGATATTGATTTAACAGATGTGTAGTAATTTTGAGAGTTTGTGAAATAGACTTCAAGTTCAATAAATAAATGATCTATTAATTTAAATTCTTGCTGTTGTTTCTTATGGGTATTTCCAGGGGATACGCAAAAAACTGAACTTGGGGACAGTGACATTTATATGCGAATTTTCTTCACTGTCATCAATAACATAATTTTATTTACAACTTGACGAGTTATTATTATAAAAATAATACTTACATATAAACGTACTATGTGATTTGTTCATAAGGTATTTAGATACTGGTTTATTTATTACAAACCAGACGTCCAGAGTAAGAAGCTGTTAATTTATTCCACATCCCTGAAACACTGTACGCCACTAGAAGAAACATAACAACATTGTACACAATGCAGACCGGTATGATGTGACAATTTAGCGTGCGGTAAACAATTAGAATAACTGGGCATGGCCATCTCATTTAGCGAGTGCGGAGCATTCTTAGCGTGCGTAGCAACGTGTGAGCTCGCTGGCGGCGATTATGAATGGCCGCATTATTCAGTGTCCGAATTATAAATCTCAATTTCGGTGTAAAGTATCCGCTCGGCTCAGCGACATCCGTCTTGCTGACAGCGACTTGTTATCGCGCCCATAACTAATCGATCCAAATCATTATGTTTCCCGACCGCATTCGTTTCAATTATCGACACTTCAGCTCCAACGCAATGTGCTTATTCTCAATTAACTCCAATTCGTATGGAATTGGTAATCTTTACTGATTGTAATAATTAATAGTGTGTTTCGGAACTTGACTAAAATGACCATGGTTACTTTTTTCAGTAACCGATTAATTTATGGAATGCGATTCCTGAAAATTTTGGTTAGTTTTAAGTAAACAGACTATTCTTGAATAACCTTTACTGATTGTAATGTTTAATAGTTGTTGGTTCCTTTTTTTGTAACCGGTTAATATACGGAACGTGGTTCCTGAAAATTTTGGTTATTTTTAAACAGACTAACAAGATACAAGTGGTGTTTAGTGTGGTTAGTTGGGTCAGCTGTTTGCCGCGAGTCACGTTAATTCAAGGTATTCAAGAGATTGTTTTTGGAATCAGCCACATTCATTTTTTCAAACTCGATCGTTTGAAAGAGTTTGAAAAAATAAATGTGGCTGATTTTCAGAAACTATCTCTTATTTAATCATCTACCCAGCCTAGAAACATCCCGATTCTTGCAATACTTTAAATTGACCTATTATTATTATTATTATTATTATTATTATTATTATTATTATTATTATTATTCTTTAGTAAGCTATTTACAGGATATTGTTTACAAATGAACATAGTTGTGTCGAACAGTAACGTATCATGTGTCATGTCAACTTAATAGATTATTTGGTCTCCTGAAGTATAATTATAATTCATAACAACAACTTAGTTACCATTTTACATATTCCGGTTATTATAAAAACGATATTTACTGCAATTTATTGTTCAATAAAGTCAAATATTTTTTTATTATTATTTTGACTGATTTTTCGTTCCATTGATTGTGAAAGCGTCTTGTTACAGAACGAACTACAAATTTTTTTGAAAGCACCTAACTTATTCTGGTCTATGATTTCATGTCAACAATTATGCATTTTCCAAAATTTGGGATTAACATTACTGACATTTTCAAAATATTAACGATTTTTAAGCTAATCTCGAGTAATATTTAGAAAACACAAGGTTTTCATTAAATACTTATTCCACTTAAATACTATTCATATTTTCCAATGAAGTCGATTAATAAGCTGTTTTGTTCTTCTATAGTATCTGCACCTCATTTCTTTCTTGAATTATCCATGATTTTATTTAATTCAGTAAATTTGTTACAATTGCGTTTAATTATGGTTATAAATAAATGTTTTATATTTTACAGTGACAATTATTATAATAGACAGTAAAAATATTATAAAAATAATTATCGAATACTATAAAAGGAATTGCATTAATACTGAAAGTACTAATTCATGTAATAATTCATTTTACCTTCTCAGCAGTCAATGCCCGGATAAAATATAAATATTAATAAAATGTGCAAAGAGGACAGGCGAGAGGTTATGTGCCACATCATATTTTTTCATTTGCAAATACAAATATTAGTATACATTTCTATTTGTGAAAGTTATTCGACAATACAAATTTAATGTGCAATATTTTATTACTTATTTTAACCGTTCTTACCGTAAGTATAAGTAAATTTACGTACGAGATAGAGAATATAACTCCAGATACTAGTACTTGATTTTCTGGCACAGCTCGATAACTGAATGCCTTACGTCCATGCAAGAAATGGCTTTGTAATATAATATTTTGTTTATTCCGTTAGTACATAAATAACGATTATAATAAATTATATTTAAACGATATGTTTCATTCTATAATTACTTAAAAATTGTAAAACGCAATTCATTTTCTTTAAACTTGAAAGTTTAAAAAAATATTTAATACTTTTTATCCAAATTATCCAAAGCAGTCCTTCCTAAATTTACTTGAAGCCGAGTTGATGATAAACTGCCGGACATAAATACAGCAACACTTTATAACCTCAAGAGACCGCCCGAAATTTAAAGCTGCTCAGACGTTTTTGGAAAGTTTTTTAACGTTTATGCCCTACTTGGGAAGTACTAAGTTTTAATAGAATTTAGGATTTGGGAATTTTATAAAATTATCTGTTGATTTTTATCACGTTTCTTCTACTTTCTCTTTGCTTGCCTTTGAACCTAAAAATATTTATCAGGGATAAAGTGTATTCAAAGAATTGATTTCGGAAGATTTACGTAGCTCTGTTACACCAAACAATGGACAATAAGAAGTGAGTGACATGTTTATTTATTTATCTTTTTACCTTCTAATAAAGCAAGTTTGATTAATTAACGGTAAGTGAATTCATATTTAGTACAAAAGCAAAGAAATTATTTATTACATTTAGGATAATTGCTGTTAAAATTAAAACTGCCTTTACTAATATATGTGTACTACAATTATTGATATATATATATATATATATATATATATATATATATATACTATATACTATATACTATAATCTGTATGTACCTCAATAGATGCTATTTGCTCTCAACTAAAATGCAAGTAAAATTATCTAGAAACATAGAAGTCTCATCTCGATTAAGTCTGTCCTGTATTCCTCTACAGAATGGTGTAATACTGTAATTAATTTCATCATTGCAATTTGAAAAATGAATGATTAATTCCTACGAATAAACTCTATTAAAAATTCCGTAATATTATTCTCCGCCTACATCGTTCACAGCGATGTGGATTGGAATTAAATATTTTATAAAGTTCTTGTTTCCCTGTTTACATGACGGAAATGTTTGATAGCATCAGTTATTCATATTTATTTGAAATATGATTCTGTGGATTTAAAATAAATTTTTTGCAATATGAAAACAATAGTAAAATTTTTATATCCAATTTAGTAAATCCATACGATGTTGATAGTTTTGAATGTAAAAACTAAAAGCATAAAACAGAAACAGAAAACAAATATGAATTATAGAAAACAATAAAACCATTTGAAATAAACCACTATCAGACCATATAAAAAAATTTGTACAAAACATTCGGTACTTAACGCTTTTATACATATCTCCCTTGTTTTATCTTGAAATTATAAGACAAAACAAGACTTTCTTATTCTTGAGCAAGACTCAGGGTTAACTCAAAATTTTTAATTTTCGAAATAAGATATATTTATGCGAAGCTTGTTCCATCTGAGCTGAAATAGTGATTGTAAAGTAGAAAAAGAACGCTGCCGAAGAATTATCTTTCCTTTTCTAAAGCGTATGCGCAGGATAATGACGAGTCTTGAAACAATCTAGAGTCTTGCAATCTAGAAAGACCACGAATGTTATGAATCATGCCAGGCCTTACATGTCTTAAAATCCTCCGTCTCCAAGTTCAGACTTCAATTGACGTCTGCGGTAGTTATGATATTCATAACTATTCTAGGTATGTAAATAGCTATAACTACAACCTCTTCAATTGGACATGAGAGGTTTTAAAGAACTGTAGAGTAACATTTTATCGAAGAATTAATTTTTATATTACTGCTAAACGCATATCGTTAGTGATTTATAATAAAACTAGAAAGAAGATGGAAATGTGGAAATAAACTTTATAAACAATGCTTGAATTTCAAAAATTTCATGCTTCAATAAAATAATATTTCTATGGTCAGAAAAAAATAAAAAAAAATAAAAATACACTGATCGTCAAGCAGAAATTTCAAGTACTGTAAATGTTATTTTTCATTACTAATTTTGATTTGAGAATAAAGTTACAGCAGTTCAATCTATAACTGAAATGTTTATACGAGTATTATGAAATATTCCAAAAACTAAAAATAACAAATGTCAATTGTTACTTTCTGTTAAGCGATTTTACCTACCTACCTATTAAAATACCAAAACGTATTATAAAGACCTTAATTTATGTGGATATCCATAAAATTTTCGACATGTAAACAATCTGTATGATTACAATACTTCCTTTATTATATTTGGCAGTCGGAAAAAACAAAAATAGTCCGTTTGATATAAAACCAGTGTCAACCATACAAAAAAGCAACAAACAAATGAAACTGTCAGCAAGCAGTTTTATTGAAAATCGCGGTATTCGCTTGGATTAAAACTCAGCAACTGATATGGCATTTTTATATTTTAAATGTTGGCAACGGTTAACACAGATTAATGCGCGAATTCGCGAAGATACGATGCCTCAGCTCCCAAATGATTTATTGAATATTTTCCTACTTTATCATGCTTAGATTCTATTTGGTTTTATTTTTCCTGTGAGTTAACTGCAGTGTATCATCATTTTGCACTTTACAGCGCTACAAATTTTAATATAGAGTGTACTATCTGCTTTGAGGGAAATATTAACACTGCAAACGACTTTATGCACTATTCAAATCTCGCGCACGAGATCTTACCACTGAAATTACCTTAAACCGAGGCTTGATATATTTCAAACCCGCACAATCTGAATATTATATTCGGGGCTTTGTGTTCGCTTGGCGTTTTTATCCAAACCAAAATACCAAATTGTTTCTCCAATGACCGTATATAATATTTATTACGTTTTTTTGATACATAATTTTAAACGGTAATACTGAATGTGGTTAATCATTTTTTTGTAAATTTTTATTTCCTAACTGTTTCGTTGCGACATTTTAATGGGGATGAAAAGACACAATTCCGTAATTAGAATATCGCCTTGTTATTTGCATTGAGAAAATATAGGCGAAAAGCTAAGTAAATCAAATAGATATTGTTTCCGCAGTGTAATAATTATATTACCGTATATCGTTGCATTATTTTATTATACAAAGCTACAACAATCAAGGGTTCATGTATTAAGAATAGGGAAGAAAGTTAGCGTGTACTTAAATGAATATTTATTGTGACCATTTTTGTTGCTACATATTTTGTGAAACTTACGTAATTATAAAACGTAAGTATCTAATTTTATATTATTGTTAATGTGTATATATTTTCGCAATAGGACATCATTCAACGAAGGTAATAAAAAAACGGATTGTTCATATTCAAAAATTATCGGTAGGTAGTTTGTCTTCACCCAAGGTAGGTTATCAATAAGAAAAGAAAGAGCAATAATACAGCGTAATTAAGTAGTACTAAACATAGAAAATAAATCAATGCGAATATTTTTTTGTTCTTTAAAACAAAATCGAACTTTATACTTGAAAATTAATCTAAAACAAATATTTCACAAACACCATATTCTGGATCAACAATAAATATCCAAGTAACAAGTTCTTTTGAATCTTTAATTTTAACAGCAGACAAAACCGCCATCAATGCTAGCATTTTTAAAATTTATTTTACAACTATTTAAAAAGGTTTTCATAATATACATAATAGGAGAAACATTTACCTATCTACCAATTTCTTTTATTGTTTATTGAGCAATTTCCCCAGCGTTTAGAAGACACTTTTCACTAATCAGTGACAGTTTTTTCTCAAATGTCAAATAATCATATTTATATTGTTACTAGTGTTAGTACCACACATTTTAAATAAACAATATTTTTTTACTGTCATTAAGGTATTTGCTTGTCGTATGTTTTTTATTGCTACGGATACATAGTACGAGTATATTGTCAACACATTTTCATTTCCTATGGTAACCATAGACAACGTTAAGTTATAAATTCATATCGCACAGTTCTGTCAAAAATCGTATTGTTTAATTTTTGTTTTGTACCTAGCTATAGTTTGCTAGAAAATAATGAAATGAAGACATCTTTATTATTAAAATATAAATGAATTAGAAATTAATATCGCGGCCGTAGAAAAAGTATAGTGTATAACTTGGAACGTCCATTTCATAAGCGTAAGATTTGCATTTAACAAACTCATACTCATACAAAATGTGTACCATTCCATGCTTCTTGTACAATATACAACATAATCTGATTTGTAAACACATTATTTATGCTAATGATGAGCCCAGTCTAAAATTTGAAATGTGTTTGTAAGAAAATGTTTCAACAAGATATAAGGAACCGGAAAACTCAAATTCTGCATTTTTAAGCAATTCGGGATTTCCTTAATTTTTATAATTTTTAGTTCGTCCTAGCATCAAAAATTACTTTACTTGCATTAAAATATGTTTTTAATGTAAAAATTGGTAGTTGGGATACTAAATCAAATATTATTGAACAAATATGTTATTTAAAATATGAAACAAAGGATAATAGCAATTGTAAACTAAATGCATGTGAATTGTATATAAAACATTTTTGTTTTATTTTGGAATATTAAAACTAAAGTACCATAACCATTATCCCAATTATAACATTTTCCACATTTTGAAATAAAAAGCGTATTACGAAAAATATACCTCAAAGCTTTCGATAACAGATACATTGTTATTTTAATGGAACCGAGTAAATGACAGTAGTATTATAGAAAAACTATAAAATTAGTCGTTAAATCCACTGAAAAGATTGGTTTTAAAATAGTAGTGATATCACATATTGCTAAGCCCTATTAATAAATGTAATAAACTTTCATACGACTATTTTATTAGAGCTAAGCTGTAACTTTAAAATAGGATAACGTATTTACTTTACGATGTCGTGAAATCTTGTTGAATTATGATTAAATACTGTTTATAACGTTTCGTTGGATAATAATACAAACCAAGCGATATTTATTATATTTATAAAATAACTTTCCAATACAAATTACAGTATAAAATGAATAAATTCATTTGGATCAAGGGTAGTTCTTAAATTTTATTTGTTTATAAACATTGTACATTTTATAATAATTTCATTCTACTCTATTTAACCCCAAAATTAATTTTCAAGGTAAATTGTTCTCTCGGAAACTTCCATTTAGTTTAAAATTTTATGATAATCCAAGTAGGTATTAAATTCAAATTGACTTGATATCTGATAGTGGAAGGGAAGTTAAGCAAAACATATCGGTTATTATTTTATGAATAACCCAAATCGAAAACTCAGTTTTTATAAAGGTTCTTGCTCAAAAAAAAACTACGAATTTCTGGTTTTAATATACGTTTTGTAAACAATGGACAAGGTAAGTAATTTTTTTAATTCGAAAATAATTGTAAAAATAACACTGACTCAAAATATCGTGAAATATTCGTAAATTTAAAAATATTTGTAATAAATTCTAAAAATAAATATATTTTACGATAAAATTGTGAAACTGTGTCTTTCTGTATACAATTGATATTATTTTTGTCATCCGTTTCATTTCATTTATGTTTAAAGTGAAATGAACTGAACTGAAATTTTTGAGAAGTAAATAGAACAACAACAATTGTGGTAAACTACCTCTGTAAATCTATACTATCCATCAAACTTAGTGTTGCCGCTTAGATCTCGACTTCTAAATTCTTGTCTTGCTAGATTATCAACACAAAACTGGCAAAAGTTTATTTTGAAACTGCAAGACAAGACAAGTCTTTCTTATTCTAAATCAAGATTGAGAAAATTCTTGACAACTTTCCAGACTCTAGTTAATTAAGAAAAATATTAAATAATTAAGAAAATAATTTTCGAAATATGATATATTTTTGTGAAGCTTGTTCCATCTGAGCTGAAACAGTGGTTGTAAAATAGAAAAAAAAGGCTGCCGAAGAATTATCTGTCTTTGTCTAAAGCGTATGCAAAAAAATGTAGTCTTGAAACAATTCAGTCTTGATATCTAGTCAAGACATTTTAATTTAGACTCACACTTAATTCAAGTCTTGTCTTGTCTAGACGCCAACACTACCTGTACTTGAAATTAAATTTTTTTTTTTTGAAATATTACTGATACAATATAATAATATTATTAGCAGTTTTGATATTTATTTAAAATAAAGTAATAATATTTACATTTAATAACGAAACAATATTTGTTTACAAGCAAGTATAATTTAAGAAAGGGAGTAGCAATCCCATCACTGTAACACAGTTGAATTGTGACACAAAGAACAAAGAACGATCAAAATAAGTGAATTAACTGATATGAGTTGATACTTTGTGGAAAATGAACGCACCTGTTGTCAGCCTACATCCTTTCTAACTGGTCATCCAACTTATATTGGACAGAGAATTTTATTATATAAGTCATAAAACATAAAAATTAACCACTATAGCTTCTCATTATAATAATAAAATCTAAACATTGTTTTTCAGTAAAATATATGTTAGCAATATTCTGGAGATGGTAGATGTGACGTCAGTATGATAAAACCGTGGAAGAAGACATGTAGACTGTCGAATGTCTCTTTAGCTCTGAGTCTATCTGTATTCTTTCACAATTCTACCACACTGACTTTACAATATCTCATTAATTCTTATTTTCTCGAAAATACGAATAACGAATTGATTTAAAAACGTACGGGTATTCATGATATGTACGTAAAAATAAAAATTTGGTCACATCTTCTATTGTCCTCCCAGTCAAATCGCTTAAATGGATTTCGAACCACTCGATGTCGAATTGAGTTATTTATATATTGCTAATGGATCTCTTAATTCAAATCGTAGAACACTAATCGAGTGAGGTAACGTCTGTGTAGAATCCAGGGAATGACCTGTGATGAATTTCCTCCCCGGTGAAATTGAATCTTCCCCACCGGAAGATTGGCGACAATGTATGAACAAATATATTGTACTTGTATAAATAGGTGAAATATTGAAACAGTCCACAGGTCGTGCATCACTGTCTTAATATATAAATTAATTTTTATAGAATAATAAACAACTTTTTAGTTTTAGTTCTTAGTAATTATTTATTTATTAAACCCAACGTTTCGGCAGCATAATCTGCTGTCGTCTTCAGGATAATGACAATCTCAACAAACAAGTAACTAAGAAACGAATTATAACATATTTAATATAAGAGCCATGCTTTACTAATTTCCAAACCATTGTTGTGAATGAGATTAAAATTCTTAGTTTAAGAAAACCCAATGGGTTTTCTAATTAATCTTGTGTAGAGAGATGTAAAGATCTTAAAATAATTCCTTGCGTCTATGGAAAAGTGTACATCGGTCAGACTAGTAGAACTATTTCTACAAGATTAATTGAACATCAACGATCGATTAGATTGAACCAGCCAAAGAAATCGTCATTCGCAGAGCATGCCTTGAAGGATTTTCATGAAATAAAATTTCAAGACACAAAAATTATTTCAAGATCTACATCTCTCAACACAAGATTAATTAGAGAATTCATTGGGATTTTTAAAACTAAGAATATTAATCTCAATCACATCGATGGTTTGCAAATTAGTAAAGCATGGCTTCATATATAAAATATGTTATAAATCGTTTCTTAGTTACTTGTTTCCTTGCTGTGATGTATTGTCATTACCCTGAAAAAAGCAACAGTTTATGTTGCATTTATTTACATGTCTTCTATGATCTTACAATAATATTGTCCTTAGTCATAACACATTCAGTTCAGTGACATGAAAACTTTCCATAAGAAAAAGTTGATGAAGAAACTAGTAGTAAAATTGTATAAAAGCCAATGTTCGGAGAAACAAATGTTTTTTCTCTCATATTTTACATGTAGTTAATGAGCTCAGCTCAGAATAAAATAATTTTTTTATTAATTATCAATCGAGATAATATAATTCTGCCGAAACATTGAGTTTGATAAATTAATATTTACAGAACTAAAAGTAATAAAGTTGTTTTATTTAATAACTATGACTTTTGAAAAATATTTTATTATATTTTTTATAAAAATTAAACCATTTTTAAGTAAAGTGAGCATTCAATTGAATATACCTACAAAGTTTACATTTTCCTCTTGGGAAAATCTCCCTGAATTCAAAACTGGCCACCTCTTTCTTAGATGTATAGTAAAAGTTAGGTTTTTGTACTGTGCATATGTTGAGCGTAAATCTCATGTGTCGAATGCAATAACACGAAATCAGTGTTTCAATCAATAAGTCACCCGCTGCTCGTAACTTTTCAATGCAGGATTTCCAAAATGAAATCCTATTTCGATTTATAGTTTCTTGGCGTTGGTTAAAATTCGGTTGAGCAAGCAAAAATAAAGAAGACTCTAAAAGAAATCATGAATGAAAACTCGTGTTGAAAAAGCGAAATTAAACCCGAATGAATGAATTCACCCCCACGTTCGCTAAAAATGAAAAATCCTGCGGAAGTTTGATTCTGCCGACGCTGGAATTCCTACTGGCCATGAAACCGAAGGACGAAAGGCCACTTGATTTTTATTAGGTTTCCGAGTGGATTTTATTTTATTAGGTGATTTTCGTTTGTGATTGCTAAGAACGAATTACTGCAAAAAATAACTGGACCGCGAGTCGGAATTCCATATGGAACGGTCCTTAGCCGACGGGTACGAACGTGCAGGCTCGACCAGGGCAGCTATTGCTCAATCACGCCGGAGGAGCAAATCGTAAATAACCCCACCGGACTAACACAATTATTGCATTCTGCCTCACGGATATTAGCCGCAGAAATATTTACACGTATACAACTCACGAACGCAACCCAATGTCAACATTCCCACGCCATATCTTTTATTTCTTTTCTTACCTTTCATATTTATTTATAAGTTTGTGTACATGAAATCAAGTCAAGTTAAAAATTCCTAATAAAGTTGGCAATATTCAACAAACAGTTCTTTCTACTCAATAAAGTTGAAGCATTTTGATCTTCATAACAATTCGACTATAAACGAAAATTGGGAAAGCTCACTGGAATAAAAACCTAGGACAATCTGTATCTAGTACGATCTACTAGTACATATAAACAATATTGCGCGGCATGATATTCTAGAAAGATTTAAAATCTTAGCTAATTTTCAACCACTTGATTATAAAATGTTCGAATATACATGCTAATAGTGCTAACATAAGAAATAAATGCTATGTGGACCGGAGTGGTCTCTGACCCACCCTGAAAACAGCTGTACCCCCCTCCCCCCAAATTATGAATTAAGTAAAAAGAGAAAATCTGACTATGATGTGATATATCTAAATGCAGTTACTTTCTGGAATAAGTAAAACAAAGAAATTGCAATGGAAATAATGAAAGATTACATGTAAGCTAAGACATAGGAATAAATTAACAACAAAAAAAAAATATTTTATTAAACGAAAGTACAAAGATTCAGTAATGACATATATCAATGTTTATTGTACAGAATACAGAACTGAAATGTGGAATCTGGTAGCATCTGCATGGTCAGCAGTTCCCGTGAGAAGTTGTAATTCTAACTTGTATTTATACTTATACCTTTCCTAACAATATACATAACTGAAATTATACTTCGGTTTAATGAAAATAAAAATTCCTTTATGAAGATAAGTTCACCCTCACTGTAAAGCATTTTTAAACTATGACAATATTAAATTTTTTGCTGAACATTATAAAGGTAAACCAAAAACATTTAAAAAATACGATGACGAAGTATAATTAAAATAGAAAATATAATTAATTTTTAAAATTGATTAGAGACATAAAGTCGTTTTGTCTGAAGTATATATCATGTATTATTAGTAATAGACACCTCTGCTTCAACACATCCTAGACGGATAATTCTAAATTGAATATAATTTAAAGTTTTGTTCCGCATTCTTATCCATCGGTTAATAGAAAAATATCACATCGAAATAGTAAATCTCGTATGTTTTTAACAACTTACGATGCGATATTTTTTTTCTATTAATCGATGATTAATGTAAGCGGCACTTTAACCAAAGGTAAAAAACCCGGCCCTCAGAGTAATTTTTGCTAAATTACATTTATTTATTTAAAAAATATTGGTTTTTAATACTTTGAGTGCCCACCCTAAAATGTCGGACTGGTCTGTGCCCACCCAAATAAAATTGGCTGGCGACATCACTGCATGTTAATATACATTGCATTTCTTGAATATATACTTGTAAAATTTACTTAGCATATTAATATTATACAAAGCAATTTACTTTATCTACTTTGAAAAACACTATAAAATATTTAGCAAATAACAACGGCTCGATGTGTGCTGGCCTTGCAGAGACTGTAGGCTGACAACCTGCATCACTAAAATGCAAGTAAAACATGTCATGAAACAAGTACTTCAGGTACTTGAGGCCTAATCGGCTTCATCAAAAATCTGGATCTACTTCCGGAAAACTAAGTAAGGGCTGTGTCACAATAGATCTTCTAGGTCGCGTTGACAAAAAGCGACAAAACGCTTAAAAAACCCTCATATACATACATACATACATACATACAAAGCAAATAATAACAAGCCTATCTGAATTTAGACTCCAATTTCGATTTTAATATATTTTTATACAAAACTCCTTCATCGTCTTATTTAACTAAACCCAAACAAAACACCATTCTATTTATACCTCCGTAAAGAGTTGATTGACATTACCTAATCCAGCCCTCACTTTCTTGGCGCATTCATATTTCAAATCAGTAACAGTGAGATCTAGACAGCCATGCTCACACTCTTTCATCATCCGTCACCTGCAGACCTCCCCCCACCCTCTGGCCATGGCACACGCGATGTGACCTAGAACAAGTCAGCGCGAAACAGCGGGAAAATGGATAGTGGACGGCGGAATATTGTTATTGTTTAATCAAAATATGACAGTTAAAGAGAAACAGATAAGATTGGGACATGATAACAAAAGGATATTAATTAAAATTTGGTTGTTAATATATGGGTGTGCAACGAAATGCGGAACATAGGACTTTAACATGGTATTTAGAGATAAATTTTGAGCAAAATAAAACGAGTACAAAGCTGTTCCAAATTAAATTCTACCTCAGATAAGATCACAATTGTTGCAATAGCACGTCTGCAGTACGAGATATATTAAAAATAAAATGTAATATTTTCGTTAAAATTCAGACAGTCATGAAAATATTTATCTGTTAGTTGAGAGAAGTATCACTGATTATAATATTTATTACCTGTATTTTAATATTATTTAAGTTGAATTTATATTCTTTTTCTTTACCAATATACCAATATTACAAATATAACTTTAAAAAAATATTGAATACAAAATAAGATTACTATCATAACTAATATATTTTCCTTTTTCCATGGCTATCTGATTTTGAACGAAAATGTTACATTTTATATTCAATAAATCTCGTACTGGAGACATACTATTCGAACATTGTACTGTTGCAGTTTTGTCCTAATTCTGTCAGGAGAGAGTATCCGTATTTTTTTTAAATCCCTTGTTAAAATCCTATTTCGTTGCAAATACTGTATATTTTCGTTAACGTAGTTTATATCGGAATTCAAACTAAATTTTTAATGAATTTTTTAACGTCTTTTTGATAATGTTATTTTATGAAAACAATTTTTAAATAAATTTACATTGAAAATTAATTTTAGATTAAATAGAGTACAGTGATATAACAATTATTGTATAATGTTCAATTTTCATAAATAAGTAATTACATACAATTTAAAACTGGGAACGTGTATCTATTTACGTTGAATACTCGGCTAGAGAACACTTTCCCAAAAGTTTATGTTTTATTGGGCATACTATTCTTAGATCATAAATCACTAGATACTGTCTTGCCTATATTGTAAATATGTGTTAAATTTTTGACCAAACATAGAAGGATGGATATACAATTTCTATCTCTTTGTGGAAGTGGACTATTGTCAATATGCTTTGAACATACTTTGGAAGAATTATTTTAAGAGTTACATGTAGGGCATCAACCTAACATGCTTTCCTGAAGGAATCTTACGCAGTGTCATCCACATTTGCAATAATAAATTTTTATGTTTAAATTGGTAATGGAAGCAATTTTAGGCATGTGCATTGAATACTTCCGCCCCATATAATAAAGAGGGGAACAAGTTTTGTCCTCCTATGTTTGACCAAAATCTGGAGTGTCTTACATATCTAGTGATATTGATCTCAGGTGCTATCATTTTTTACGCAAAAACATGATTATGAGAATAATTGAAAATGTAAAGAGTATAATCCCAACCTCTTCCTTTTTACCTTTATAATTGTCAGGAAAATATTCCTTAATTTCTAAGTTAACTTGATAAAAATGTAAAGTCTAGTAGGAAAATATCGAGCCAGATATCTTAAGCAAAAAGAATATCTAGTGAAAACATGTTTATCTGTGTTTAGAAGTTCCCGATTCTCAGACCTTATCATTTCATCTGGCTGCAAGAGATCAGCAACTGTGAATTATATGAAACTTCTTAATCTGTTCCAGAGCTTTGTTCCGTCAGATCATTATTTAGACAGGTTAATTTTGCGAAGAAATTGATAACATCTGAAGGAATTTCGTTTTAATTAGGCCGCCCGGTGATTTAGAGAAAATGTTATCCAATACGCATCTAGGGTGAGAATTTGCCAACATTCTATCTTAAATCGATATTTTTTTTAATTAACTGCTTTTGTATGTTTTCTATATTTCTCTAAAAAAACATAGGCGTGTATATATTTTTATTAAAATGAAAAGATTTAGTATAAAACGTTTACTAGACCAATCCTGAAATAGAAATTGAATCGAAATTAAAATAATTACCAAATTACATTGTCGAAAAATCTGTACGAATTTATTGCTTTTAGAAAAAAAAAATCATTAATTCAATGAAAGTTGCAGAAACTAACGACACTATAAATATAATTATTAGGTCTAAAATAGTGATGGGCATAATCGGATTATTTGAATAATCGAATTCTACCGAATTTCAATAATCGGATGATAATTCGAATTATTTTTCACTCGGTCTTCACGAAACCGCTCGAGCTCAAGTTAATCGTTGCCGAGTTAATAATCGGATGAAAATTCGAAAGTTAAAGCATAAGACAAAACAGTGGAGATAAAACACAAAAAGTTGTATAAACTTCATTCATCTAAGACTTCTGTTTTTCGTCGACGGTTTTTGAAAATGATTCCATAAAAAATAGCTTACGCCCTCTCATCCTATCGCCACATTCTTTCTAATTGATCCACAGGACTATGTACATCATTCAAAAGACAGCGTATCAAGTCGGACGCCGCTTGAGATTAGGAAATCCTCATGATTTACAAGCGGTGTGAGTTTATAACGATATTGCATGTGGTTGAATTAAAATTAAAATATTTTTCGACGTGTGTCTGAGCTAGCCGGGCTCCTTAAGTTGTGGCTTGAAATTATTTCTATAAGAAATAAGATTTTTGTAAATGTTACTGATTAACTATTATTTGCTTCATAAATTTGACACTAAACTTTTACAATTTAAAATCATAGTTGTTTATAAAAGTTCAGAAATTTATAAAACAAACATTTTGTTTTTATTGTCATGATTATTTTGTTACTTGAGTTGCTAACGGGATTGTTTTTTCTTATTGGTTGCTGAAAATATGGATGAAAATGTGTCTTTCGCGTATATCCTTTTCCATATGAGACAAACTAGACATATTTGTTAATTTTACGTCACTGTAATTTTAAATTCCAAACAATTTGTTGTCACGCCGTGCTGTTAATATGAATAACACAAAAGATACACTTAATATGATTTAATATAGTAGATATCTCAGTATAAAAATGGAACTACACAAATTATAATATAAAATATGGTACTTATATCATTCAACATTTTGACATCATTTTGATTTTGTTAATTAATTATTTAATTTCCATTGTGTAGCTATAGCTATCGATCTAGGTAATCATATTACCTATTCTTACTTCCTTCCTGTGTTTTGCTATTTGTTAGTACAGTACTTGTTTTACCATCATTACAGAACAATAAAAGCCAGACATACAATACCTTGAATTAATTTCGTGTTTCTGCAAATGTAGTCGTAGAGTGAAACCATACGAGTATTATGTAATAAGTACAAAAAATGAACAACATATAATATACACATGTTTAATATAAAGGCATTATACTTCCGACAAACATAGAAACCTTGGGAATAATTCAATTATGTTTACGAAATAACTCAACTGTGAAACTGTTTCATCTAAATATTGTGAAACAATACAAGGGTAGGGTATTACTTTCTTGAGACAGTCAGGATCTTTATGCTGGAACATTCAGGGAACATCAAAAGGAATATTTGGTAATTGTCATATTTCATTTTGATCAGTATATTACAGAATTACTCAAGAATTTCATGTTGTAAAGCTTACACAGAGCTATTTCAACATTTATGTATAACCAGTAAAGAGAATTTAAATATTCTATTTTTATAACATCGAAATGTTTTTCATGTACTCGTATGTATATACTCGAAGACCCGAACATAGATTTAACATGTAAAATCATATTTTCGTAATTTTAGGTAAAAAAGATTCAAATAGTAGTTATGGAACATAAATATCTGCATCTGAAACAAAAGCATAAATAATTTTACGTACCTTGTAAGCGCAGAATTTTTTTACGAAAATATTATATATTATATTTAATATATCTAGTTCTGCAGACGTGTAGTTGCATCAATTATGATTAGAAGTAGAATTTAATTTTGAACAACTTTGTACTGTTGTAGTTTTTCTTTAAATCTGTGAGGAGAGAGAGTATCCGCAATTTTTTGAAATCCCATGTTAAATAATAAAGTAATAATAGTTATTTGTGTATCAAGGTTCTAAAAGTAATCTTTTTGGGCCGAAACCGACGTTTGCAGCCGAGGCAAAGCCGAGGCTACAAATCAGATGAGGCCCAAAAAGAACTTTTAACCGAGGTGCACACAACATTTTTTAGGTGATTACAACTAGAAATTATGAATTTTTATTCAAAATCAATTTTTGACATCTGTCAAAATTTACTTTACGGCCGCATTTACTTTACGGCCGCATTTACCTTACGGCCGCATTTACTTTACGGCCGCTATTTTTACTCGCAAATTCATTACTTTTTCATTAATATTTGTAAAGGAATAGTTAAAATTTTACTTACATTTGTTATTATATTCTAAAATAATTAATCACATTAATATGAACTATGTAAATCAATAATGAACAAACAAGCGGCCAAAAATGTTGACTTTGACAGATGTCAAATAAAAATTGATACTTTAAGGTTGCCAGCAGATACGAAAAACAACAATTTATGTACCAGCCGCCTAAAAAATATTTTTCAGAACTCATAGTAATTAAATAATAGTATATTATTTAACAAGCATAATATGTAGGCTATATTACACGAGGATGTAATTAAAAATACGAGCGGTAGCGAGTTTTTTTAATCATCCGGGTGTAATGTAGCCATATTATGCGAGTCAAATACTATACTTTATCTACAACTATCAGGCATATAAAAAATCTGATATTATTTGTTAAATATTCAGTTAGTTACGGGTAGTTCATATATAGCTTAACAGATGTCGCCACAGTAGCACTTAAATGTCAAAATAACTATTCAAATTGTATTTATTATACTTTTATAATCATTTATATTGATATTTATAATAAAAAATATATTATTAATAAAGTAAAAGTTTATTAAAAACTTATGTGTTAAATTATATGCTCTATTTATTATAGAAAAGTGTAGCGTGTAATATAACATTTCATATTACACTTGTGTAATATGAGTAGTATATTATATGTAGTATCACACGTATAATGTACCCATATTTTAATAGTTGTAGATAAAACAACTTTTTTAGTTTTAGTTCTGTCATTATTTATTTATTAAACCCAACGTTTTGGCAGCATAAACTACTGCCTTCTTCAGGGTAATGACAAACAAAACAATGTAAGTAAAGAAGTAACTATGAAACGAATTATAACATAAATAAATATATAAATATGTTATAATTTGAAAAAAGGAAAATTTTCCTAGGGATGCCAACATGTAGTCGGCGCCCAAGCTCTGTATATTCGTATTTAAGCAATTAATTCTTTTATTCTAGAAAGGGGTGTTGAAATTGATGGAATTCCACCTGATGTTAAATAGAAACGTTAGTTGTAGAGCAATTGGTAAAACGTCAGTAGGAGTAGTTTATTGGTGTATTTTTTAGCATTTTCTAGTTGATATGGATGGATTCCCACATGTGGAAAGTCTTTGAGTCCCGTTTTAAAGTCGGCGTGTCCGATTTATAGCACGGTCGAGCGAGTAGCACAGGATAAATGTATTGCATTTTACAGCCTTGGATCGATTTTTATAGTTGGATTCTTCTGTGGATTCCTGCTTTTATTTGTTGTAGACGCAGTAAACTAATTTAATACATTTAATGGATAGTAAAACAAGTATTGTATCTCGTTGAGTAATGAGAAGAGTATGGCCGTTTTATCAAGGTGCTTTAATGAGAAATTTATTTAGGTTGTTTTGGAAGTATTTTGATAGAGCTTCGCAGTGTCGCCATGTTTCGCACGAGTTTAATCTAAAGTTACACGCGATAACAAACGCAGCTTCACATAAAGCGACGGCCCTCAAGATTTATTAGATGAGGGAAGTTTATTTAGTTGGCCTCTTCCTCTTTGATTTTACATTCTCTTAACTGCGAGCGCGACTTTCAAAGAGTTTCTTTAAGCTTTTTACTATTTAAACGCTTGTAAGAGATACTTATTACTCTCGGAAACAAATACATCACCGACTACACAATCCCAACTCCCAAAACTCTTCAGCTAAATTCAGCTCTGCTAATTCTTAAGCCTAAGCTTTATCGCTTGGATGGATGCTATCGAAAAGGGTCATTCGCTTGCTTAACAAATCTTTATTTATATTTGCAATAATAATATGGGTTATACAGTGGCGGTGTTAGATATTGCAGATTACAGTGGTTGGGCTTCTAAAATACGACATAAATTAATATATTAATATTATATTTTTTCAGCGGCATGTTTTATTACTCTCTTTTTATCCGCGGAATTTGTATTCATTATTGAATTCGAAATTGATTAAATTTTGATAGTGTTTTACCAAGACAAGTAATCATGTCTTAAAACACATATCTTTTCTTGATATAATACAAGATACCTTAAACAATATCTTGACTACTGATGGCTTCTTCTTCACTGGATTAAAACTTCATGTAGGTATCTCTTTGTAATTTAACCTTGCCTTGATTTTTATCCAAAACAAGACAATATAAAAAAATTCTTGATTTTTGTAAAACATGTTTTAGTAATCCAAATTCGAATCCTGTTATATTCAAGTAACTAAAGTGTAAAAAAATATTACTTTCGTTCCGATTTAGAAAAAATATGTATTTATGCGAATGTGTCTAAAACTCACATTTATTGTTCAAGATATTTTAACGAAATGTTTGGTCTCGTTTCTAGATGATTACTTTTGGGACTTCTACGAAAAGTTGTTTTTGTACACAAAATGTGGAAATGAAACCGAAACTATTTATTTTATTCTCAATTTTTATTTATTTACAAATTAATAAAATTGATAAAATCCTTTTGGACAAAGGAAAATTCTAAAGAACCCTTCGAAAAATCGAGTCTCCGGTTCAAGTGGAAAAATGTCATTAGCGACCAAGTTAAAAGTAAGCATTTTATGTAATTTGTGATTTTATTATTTATTATTATTTTCTTCCTTATTAAATAAATTACGTTAACTTTTTTTCCTGTGTACCATTTAGTGGTTATTAACTGGTGTTTCGTTAACCTAAAAAAAAAATTGCCGTCATTTTTTAATGTAGTTTATTACAAATAATTTTCTTAAGAGAGTGTGGAATACCATGAGTTGTTATAGCGAGTTAGGCCAACCGACAATTTTCGAGGATTGTCCATCACTTTCACAGTAAATTCCTCACTGTGATAGTTGGTCTCGAACTAAAGACCTTTGATTCTATATGCCGTTGTCCTAAACCCATTACTATGAATTGACAGCTGTTATTTGGCGTGCAGAGGAATAAAAATATCAGGTGAAAAATTGTTGTACATCAAGGGACTAAAGTATAATTTTTTATTACGCATATGGAATTTATTACGAGGCGATAAGCTAGGAGAATAAACCATGTGAGTAATAAAAAAAACTTTAGTCCTTAGATATACATTATATTTTTTCCGAAATCGTTAAAATATTTATTAAAAACATAAATAAATAGCATTACGTGTTTGTAAAACGTGAGCTAGCTAGAGGGATGGCTGTGATAACAAACGTACTGTGAAGTGTGAAATATTTCTTTATAATTTTTATTTATGTTTACACCTGCTTAGATGTCATCTTCATGAAATCAAATATAATCTTATTATCAAAGGTAAATAATAAATAAATTCACCAATAATATTATAGACTGATATATTTGTTATTTTAGATAGTGCTAAAATAAACTGCAAAATATGATACTATTAAAATATAGGTTAATTCTGTTTGACAGATAAGTCCGTAAAGTCAAATTTTCTCATAAGAGTTTGTAAAGTTTCAGTTTAGCTACTACTTTGGCTGAATTTGCGGAGTGATATATTATACTTTACTATCTATTTCGAAAAAAAGTAATTCATTTTGTAAATTACAGTATTGTCCTGTGCAATATGGTTACTTAATTGTTAGCCGGACAGTTTTTATTTACCCAACACTGTTTTCCCATGTTAAGTGCGTATGACAACACATTTTTGGAACACACGCTATAGAATTTTGTACCGTTTAATGAAACCACGACTGTGATTTTATTGTTGCCTTAATAGTTAGTTTCATTATTTATATTATGTACTGCAGTTCGTGGTTATCCAATTTTCTAAAATTTAATTATAAAATGTTACAATGTAGGTACGTACATAAAGGAATATTTCAGGAATTTTATATCGTAGGATGCTTTCCGGAAAAATGTAAAAAATTTGAAATTTAGTTTCATATTTATGGAGATTAGTTTGTTTAATCCACAGATTAAATATAGTTGTATTTCATTCTCGCAACAATAGTTAAGCGGATTTTGTTTTTATTGTTTATATTTAGAACACTGTGAAATGTAGCGAAAGTCTATTTAATATTTTGATATTGGAGGTAATCAGGTGATTGTAAAATGTACGATAGTACAATGAAAATTTTTTAAATCTGTAATACCATAGATACATAGATTTTATTAATAAAACATATATTGCGAAAATTTGCACAATAGGATTCATGATCTTTGTTAGAAAAATACATGCTAGTCATTTTTAAATTTTATAGTAGTAGTATCCTAACGCCTTCATGGAACCTGTGCCGTACCATGGTTGTGTATTGTTTATTTATACCCAAGTGAACGTGGATAAACCAGCGCTTGTGCTGACACGGCACATTCTTTAGCCTGAGAGTTTGTGCAGAGCACAAAGTCTCGTAAATACAATTTTTAGACAACCAATATTAGATCAGTCGTATTTAGTAAAAATTGTGAGAACCATGAATAACATTTGTATAAAAATATAGTAAACACAAACCTAGCTTGTCCGAGTCGCCACGAAGTTGTTGGGAATTTAATAGGATTTCATACAACTTCGGGGACGGTTTTAGAGTATGCACTAGGTCGTCTTGGTGCCGTGACAGAACTACAGCTGCATCAGAGACGATTCTAGCGTGGAGGAATGCTTATCATAGTGCCTTGACAGTTCCACAGCTGTGTCATGACAGTGGTTTCGAGGATGCACTAGGTCGTCTTGGTGCCGTGATAGAGCTACAGCTGCTTCAGAGACGATTCTAGCGTGGAGGAATAGTTATCATGGTGCCGAGACAGTGCCACAGCTGCGTCAGAGACGAATAATAATAATAATAATAATCCCCATTTTAGGATTGAAGTTATGCCATTGGTACTAATCCATTCTGGTATCCCCCTTTATATAAAAATTGACGTGTTCGAGCGTTTTTTGCAAAATTGATGTTAAGTGGCCAAAAATTGCGCTGATAATTTTCATTGGGCCTCGCTGTATAGTTATCAAAATGATTGATCGTCACTTGTGATATAGAAAAATAATTTCTCGAAACTATTATAGGTCAATAATAAATAGTCTTAATAGAGAAAAAAGTAATTTATGCATTATTATAATGACATGAAAATAATGAACTTCCATTGCTATCTAATTATTATTGGAAGTGTTCTATAGAATAAGTCATACAGTAGATATATTATTAAATCAAATCTTTTTCAATGAACATTTTAATTCGTAATAACTGTATACTCGTGCAGTATTTCTCAAAACTTGTAGAAATTCGGCAATTATCAAGTTTTTCATTTCGGTGCACATTTCGTATATCCAATGTCTAAGAACTGATAAGAATGGAAGATACCAGCTAGATGTGAAGTTATTTCCATTGTGTTGTAGTGCGTAGCGACAACCGTGATAAACAAACCGAGCAGATTGGAAGAAAACAAGTCGCGACATGTTATATCGCGTTACCATGACATTATAATCTAGATGTAGAGCATCGGAGCCCCACCAAGATATAAAAGTCATGGAAAGTCCGGCAGCCAACAAGAGGATACAACTTCTGCTGTTGGATTCGACTTTAATACGGAACTTAAGAAAGTTGTAATGCTGTTAGTGGCCTGGAAATGACCTGGAGTGAGTTGGGCCCTCTTTACGGAGCAGACGCACGTAGGGACTAAGATGTCCAGAGCTAGTTGACGTGCGGGGCACGATCCCCGAATTTTAAATTCTTGCCGAGTAGAAGTAACAAGGATGTGAAAAATCAATCACTTATTTATTAAATTCCGCAAATTTACTTTGCAAACTTTCACATTTCACCCCGAAATCTTTTTTATTAGATTCACTTTCGCCCTCAATTACTACCCCAACGCAAATTCTTCAAATTCATTTATCAAATCCCACCGGTCATTTAAACCTTGCTACCGTCTTTTTGATCCTTACTTATCAGATCCTTACCTACCCCAGTGGAATAAAGGTACCGATGTTATTTTGTATACTAGAAGTCTCGGGTTCGACATCCGACCAGAGTGTAAATGATTCTGTTGGTCTTTATCACCTCATTCTCGTAACAAATCCATAAACATAACAACGGCATTATGGAAAAATCATAAACAAAAACAGTAATAGCGATTTAAATTTATACAGCGTGTACCAAATAACGTGTTACGTATGGGGATCTCGAGTACGGTAAGAGATATGAGGTCGTTTAAATTAGACCAAAGTTGCCGCATTGATGGACCATTTTAACGATGTCTTTGTTTTCCTAAAAAATGAATAGGTTACTAGATAAGAACGAAAATGTAAATTTTACGATTTTTTTTTTTGCTGAGAACTTCGAAAATAAAAAAATTAAGTGATTTTGTTGTGCCCCTTCTGCAAACCCTTTTTTATAATAAATTTACGAGTTTTTTTTATCGTGTACCGTTGTCAAGTTATCGATGTCAACAATATTTTTTTTAAGGAACTTGTAGTAGGTTTTAAAATTGTAAAACGCAAAAAGATTGAAGAAATTTGATAAACACAGAAAATGCCTAACAGCAGAAGGTAACATGTGCACAATCCTTTTTCTAGAATGACCAAATTCCAAGTTTTAACATGTTCATAATTAATAATGTTTTATTCGAATTAAGAATGTAATTAATTTGATTTAACTTCAGTAACTTTTACAACAGTTCAACAGTTAATAAATTATCACTCATAGTATATGTGAATATGAGTAACAAACTTTGTTAACAAAATTTGTTATTTTTGGTAACTATTAAATTAGTTCTGGAAGCTTAAATGCTTTGAATGAGAACGTTCCTATTCCATCAAGCTTTAATTCTATATATAGTTTAACTACATGTTATATATAGTCTGAACTTTATTACTCGTATCTACAGAATAATTACCTGTACTTACGCTAAAATATATTAACTCCTAGATTTGCACGCAGATAAAATAATGAATCAGAATGAAAAATATAGCAACCGAGAAAAATTTACCTGTAACAAAAGAAACAAAAGAATTAAAAGGTAACAAACAGGTGAAAATAAGGCAATAAATTTGGTACTAGGTGGAAGACACATCTAATATATTGTTCTTATCTTGTACGTTTATCGATTTCATTAGTCTCTTGTACACCGTGTGTTCATTCTCTTCCACATACTCGTACATACGTTGATTCTCATTCGAAATTCGTTCACTTACAACCAGATAAACAACTCATACAACACTTATACACTCGCCATATACAATTAACAAGTGAAGTTTACTTGTTAGGGATATTCATAATTAAATGTTTTGCGTTTAAAAGTCTAATATTCAGTCAACACTGAATAATCTACAATTTACTTAAAAAATTGCCAAAAAAATGTACCTTGTATATACAAGTACTTAGTTACAACGTTAGTATGTTTAAACTAATTATTTGTAAATGCGCCTTATAAACATTTGAATAAGACTTAACGTAACCAAAAAACTTCTTCTATTTGTACACAGTCGTAAGTAATTTAGAGGTCCACTTAACCTCTGCTCTGAGGACAGATCGACCACTTAAGCAGAAGAGAGATGGACCACAGGATTTTTATTGTTAATAAGATCAATTCAATTGTTAAACAACAATTCCCACGTGGAAAGATAGACGATCTAGTTGCTATTCAATGAGTTCTGAAGAACTGTTGTTAAATGGTTAATCAGAGGGTGATGATAAGACCTATATTCATCGAATGAAGTATCTTCATTGGGTGGAAATGTCTTTGGTGGAATAATCAATCTTAAATAAATAATTTTGTCTCATTTCCTAATGAGGTTTTTCTAATTAATTAGTTCAAATGGGTCGTTTTTACCAGAATGCTTCATTTGATGGAAAAATGTAGTTTTTCAGCAAAAAATTGATAGATCCATAGTAGAATCTTCAGGCTTACATTTTTTTGATGTAATTTTTGTAACTTATATATACAATAAGTTAATTACTTCTTCAATAGGTTTAAAGTAATTATTCATGTACATAGTTTATAAAAATGTGCATAAGACTTTACGTAACCTTGGAAACGTGGTTCTATTTGTACACTGTTATAAATAATTTAGTGGTCCTTTTATCTTCTGCTCTGATGACAGATGGGCTAGCGTATACTAAAGAGAGATGGACTAGAGGATTTTTATTGATAAAAAGATCAAATTAACGGGTAAAGAGGAAAATAATCATTCGCACGTAGAAAGATACACGATCTAGTTGCTATTCAATAAGATCTGATAAACTGTTGTCAAATAGTTAATCAGAGGGTGATGATAGTAAAGAAGATTCAATATTACGGAGTAAAAATTATTTTTTCAAAAAGTGGTCCTTTTCGCCTCTACTTAAACTACTGTTCAGATAGTATTAAGTATCACATTTATTAAGAGAATCAAATTTCCAAAAATAGAAATTGATATTAATGGTGTCAAATAATGAAAGTAATATATTTTGGCATGCTTACTTAATTTTTTTATTGTTTCAGGTAAGTCACGTTAAACAACAGTAAACAACATATTTTCTTGTTGCGGAAATGATAACTAGAGATGTTTCTTTCTCAACGTTTGTCACGGATTTAAGGTAATGTAAATGTAATTTATTTGTTAAAACGAAAATTAAATCTCCATAAAAAAATATTAGAAACGTTGGTTCAAATTTGTTATTAATACATATTGTTAAAAAAGAAATACATAATAAGAAGTCCTTTAAATTTCTATAGGTTCACAGCGAACGCTCGTAGTTTCAGGGATTTGGTGACATCGTTGTTTATATCGTAAATCTTCTCCTTGGTCAGTTCTGAGAGTAGAGCACTGATATTCTGTTCTGCAGATGAAAGTACTTCTGTAAATCGGCTGATCTGTAAGGTGAAAATATAGGACAATGGAATAGGAAATGGAAAACATCATTTGATTCATATGTATTACAGATGCTACATACTTCTTGGTGGTTGAATTTATGGCAACACCATCTTGGTAGATGTACAAAAAGTTTGGGTTTCCAGTATATAAGAGATTTAAGATAAAAATTAATAAGTTTTCCATAAATAACATAAAAGTTAAACTGAGTTACATTTTCCAAATTCATAAACAAGAACTTTTTCTCGCAACACAGATGAGTTATACAAAGGTTTACAAAATACTGTTGTCAAATTTGATATAAATAATTTTCAACGATAAAATAAGTAAATATGATTTTTTTTATTGTAAAATACAAAAAAAATGGAAGAAATATACAAGGAATAAATTTTAGTTACGCCAAAAACAGCTGTTTTCTTCAGTTTTCGATATAGTATTAGAAATGTGATGTAAGGAAATTTCAGGTATGAATTGAATTAAAAATATGCTGTAAAACTAATTTTAAAACTAAATATAGGTATGTAGTAAAGATTTTTTATAGAATATTTTACTACAGTGGCGGGGGGGTAATGTGTTAGACACATCAGATTTTTTGGTAATAAGAAGGCGAAGAAAAATAAAACGGGGTTATTTCAGACATGTTTTCGAAAAAACACAGTAAAGAAGTAAGTTACTTATTTAAAGTATTTGTATTTTATTTAAATTTTCAAATTACAGTTAAGTTCTTAAAATTTTGCAATTATTTTTTGTATTTAAAATCGTCCAGCGTCCATTTTCTAATATCTGTAATGTTTTACTATAAAAAAAAGTCCAAAAATGAATAGCTGCAAAGCAAGTGTGTTTCAAAAATATATAATAAATGAAAATAATTCATAATCATGATCGAGACGTCTCGTTAGGTCACCTCGTCTCGTCTCGTCTCAAGCCTATCTCGACAATATTTATCTCGCCTGGTCTCGTCGCGAAAAACGATATGAAATCTTTATTTCGTCTCGGAGCAACATTACTTGGAACTCAAACAATAGGCCCATAAACCATAATCGAAATATGAAAAATTTATATTAAAAATGTAAAATATTTACTGTTTTATGAATAATAAATCAACATTTTTTAAAAATATATTTTTCAGTAAAGAGTTTTAGCGAATTTAATATTTCGTTACGTCACGTACACTCAAAATGATTCTATTGGCCAGAAATTTGAAAGCTGGCGAGAATGGTGAGAATACAAGAAAGATAGGTAGGTAAGGTTTGGCCAGGAGGCGTGTCTCTCAGCGCCATTGTTTTCTCAAACTTTTTCGTATAACACTCAAATATAAAATAAACACTATAAAATTGATAAAAGAATATAATTTTTGTTTGTATTAGGTTAAATATTAACGAAGTATGATTTATTACATGGAAAATAATACTTTTATATTAAACACATTATAAAAATGGCTCTCATAAAACACCACTGTTTCACTGCCACTGAATGAGTGTACCTGACGTCACGATCGCATTCCAAAGTTTTAAAAATTCATATCTCGCTTATTATAAGGAATTTTCACATCGGATTTTCAACAATCATCATAACTTCCAATGAAGTTTCATAAAATAAAATAAAATAAAAATGGTTTATGGGCCCATTCGGAATTCATTTGCCGTCTTAGCACGGTTTATATCCAAACCATATCAAAATAACTTATAAAACAAACAGGTGAACAACCTAAGACACCTGACCGTTGTTGCAACTCAACAGAAACCACCAATCGTCCACCCGGCGTTGACGAGTTTTTACGCTTCCAGCTTCCACCACTATGATTAGCGCCCTGCACGCCTCAGCTGTAGCATTAAAGCTAGGTTCACAGCTCTAACATAAACACTGTTTTTGGTCGTTGTCACTGAACTTTTGTTTTCGACGTAAGCAGAAAATATTTTATCATTCACAGCTCTTAACACAAGCATTCGTCGCTGTGAATGTTTGTTCACATTAAATAAAAATAAAATGTAATAAATACGTTTAGATATAATATGTTCTTGGATTAATAATGATATTACTAATATAATAACGTTATAATTTATTTAATCTATATAAATGCAAAATAGTATCAAAAAATTATGTTAGAAAGTAGAGGTGAACAAACCATAATATTTTAAATATAGCAATTTAAATCTCAAAATATTTATTTATATTAATAAAATATTACTACGTTTCACATTTGAAATGTATAAAATAAAATTATATTTATTTAAAATTAAATAATTTTTTTTTTGACATGTGGTTCTGTTGACAGAGCAGCTATTCCAACTATTCTGCTTTTTTTTACAATAGAATCTACTATTATTTTCGTTCTATTATCCATTTTTTTATTAAATAAAAGCAAAATACAAATGACAGATATTAAACACACAGATTTGGTCACACTGCGCACATTTACTGCTCATGAGAAAGGATAACCTCTTCTCGCTCCAACCTAAATACGTCGAGATACTACGTCGAGTATATGAAGTTTGCAAACTTTACGCTTGTGCGCAGCGACTACGTCTACGTCGAGAAACAAAGTTAAGAGGAGTGAATGCTCAGCCGTATTCACGTTCGACATATATTTACGCTTACGTCGAGAAACTAAAACTACGACTACGTTAAGAGCTGTGAATGTAGCTTTAATGTATCGGAATGATGCGTTCTGCGCTATTCGCCCGCATCGCTCGGAAAGAATGGTCGCTGGAGCCGCTGGACGTGTGCATGTGGACTAGTATGTGCATGCTCATTGGTGCAGTGGAGAAATATGCGCTTGAATTTAGAGTGCGGATTGCTATTAAATACGAGCCTGCTCTAGTTTCTAGTTTTGTGGATAATGGACGTGTTATTCTACGCGTGCTGCTGACGCTAACTGCTGTGGATGTTATCGTAAACTTGTTTCTAATAACTTTTAATAAAATTGTTAACCTCATAAAACTAACATTATATTTTAGGTCTTATTTGTATGTTACTGTTTATTAATAACAGGAATATGATTTATATTGTAAGGCATTGTACTTACTTTGTTTATATAAGAGTGATATTGATATTGGAAGCAGCATTCAAACACTACTATGCATATTTTATTTAAAATTTGTGAATTATTGTGTATGTATATAAAGCTAAACACACACATAAACACTGTTTTTGGTCGTTGACACTGAACTTTGTTTTTCGACGTAAGCAGAAAAATTTTTATCATTCATAGTCCTTACTACAAGCATTCGTCGCTGTGAATGTTTGTTCATATTAAATACAAATAAATTGTAATAAATACGTTTGGATATACCTAATATATTCTTGGATTAATAATGATAGTACTAACATAATAAAGTTATAATTTATTTAATTTATATCAATGAAAAAATATCAATAAATTATGTTAAAAAATAGAGGTGAACAAACCATATTATTTTAAATATAGCAATTTAAATTTAAAAAATATTTATTTATATTTATAAAATATAGCTACGTTTCACATTTGAAATGTATAAAATAAAATGATATTTATTTAGAATTAAATAATCATTTTTTTTGACCTACTATTATTTTCGTTCTATTATCCATTATTTATTAAACAAAAGCAAAATACAAATGACAGATATTTGATACACAGATCTGGTCGCACTACGTACATTTACTGCTCGTGAAAAGGGATAGCCTCTTCTCTCTCCAACTCAGTGGCGGAACTATAGATGGGCCAGGGTGGGCCGGTGCCCACCTTTAAAAGTGAGGGACCACCCTCATGCCCACCCGTAAACAATGCAGGCATCAATAAAATATATAATACCATTATTACAGTAATTTTTCTAAAAATTTGTAAAAAGAAAAAGACGGCGTAATCTTTGTCTTGAAATATTTAGTTGGTGTTATTGTGTCTGCACGGTGGTACTGCTTGTATAATCAAAGAATTGCGCTAAGGGCTAAGCCGATTGATGAGGCCGCTCTTTTACGTAGAAACTTGTGATGATAGTCATTGCCTGAGCGTCTTCATATCTGCCAACATGCAATTTATGTGAATTTTGATGATTAGTGCTAGTTAAAATAAATAAACGAAATATTACAGATTCTTTCGCGCCAACTTAAATAAAATTTAAACCTGTCGTTCAGTTTCCATGACACCTACTGAAAATTGCTTGAATATTATTTATTATTTTTTTGCTTGTGCGCAGCGATTACATCTACGTCGAAAAACAAAGTGAAGATGTGTGAATCCTCAGCCATATTCACGTTCGACATACATAAATGCGTACGTTGAGAAACTAAAACTACGTTAACAGCTGTGAATGTACCTTAATTATAACAATTTCATTACTCATAGTATTATAATATGAAATATTTTTTTTCTAAAACCATTAAAATATTAGCTTGTTATATGTTTGACTAGACTTTGCATTTGGTAGTTTCTATACTTTAAAGTTCGAACAATGTTTTCATACTGCGCATGCGCCATACAGTTCCAAGCTAGTTCTGAGGTTATTTTAAACAAACCTAATATTAAAAACTTCAAACGTGTATAAGTTTTTTTGATAAAGCTGATAATTAGTCAAGTATCATCAATACGGAAAGCAGCTGTCAATGTTATTAGTATCTGTAGTACATCGTACAAACAAGAAACGATCTAAACTTTCGTGTTATGTGCCTGGACTTACATGTACTCTTCCGCAAAGCCACTACAAGAGGTTGGTCAAAAACTGGTAGGAATTTGCGTTATCCTCATTTTGGAAAAACATTCCAAGTCTCAGTCAAACAAGAAAAGCAAAAAGGACCTTAAAATAATGACAGGAATTTTTACTGACCATTGTCCTTAATTTGTACAAAATTGGTAAAGCTGAAAACGACTTTGTGAAAAGGACGAAGAATCATCGGAATACATACTGTGTGAATGCTCAGCCGTAACCATACGGAAACTCAATCAACTAGGTATGAGGTATCTTATGGCAGATGAGATCTAGAACTTGACCCCTGGAGATATAATTTGGGTTCATTAAAAATCTGGAAATTTTTCCACAAAATTAATAAGGGCTGTGTGCTGTGTCATACTAGATATTTTAGGTCGCGTTAACTAGAACGATAAAACGCTTGAAAACCTCGTTTACATACAATACAGTAGAATACTGTACAAACGTCGATAATATATTGGGATATATATTTTGGAACGAAATCTAATTTTTATGATATTATGTTTTACTTTAGGGGGTAACAAATTTAAATCACTGTAAATATGCAGCATTTTCGAAAAATGAATGAGTGTAAAAGAGAAAATGAAAGAGTATTGTGTATGTGTATTTTTATTTAAAATTACTAAAATATTTAAATTTCTGCTAAGTCTGCATATGGTAATATAAATTTATATTTTCAGGATTTGCAATGAATAATAGAAAGTATTGTACAATTCGCATTGTTTATAACGCAGAGCAAAAGTTGAACGTACGAATAATTCCGATAATAATTTATCTACGTCTATTCCAAAGAGAAATGGCTGTTATTCAGTTATGAAATATTTTGACTGCAATTCAACAACTTTATTTCATTCTACGCAAAAATGATTCACAGATATAACGAAATGTTGAACAAACAAATTTGCAAACAGATTCAGTAAACATTCATTGTTGCTTTATGCAGCTAAAATAGTGGATTTAAAATAAAAGGCACGGACATGCAAACGTCAGAAAATAAATAAATTTCAATTGAAACATTTCCACTAAATTCCTAGTTACATATTTCGAATGTATTCGTTGCAAATGAAAAATCCTTTAAATAACTCATCATGTTTACATGTGTGTATGTTGCTTGACTGATTTATTGGAAGTTATAGAGCGGAACAAAATATTTTTTTCATAGAACGTTTAAACTTTAAACAATGCCATGAATTGCTTTTGTATGTACATGTAATCAAAACTTTCAAATGTATTGTATAGCTTCAAAAGTAATATTTTCTTTTCCTGCACACAGTGCTGTTAAATCATTTCAAATGCTTGATGTGTTATATAGCAAGTAAGTCACGGGGACGGGACAAATATATTTCCTAATGAGCAGGGCCGGAATAACCAATAAACAAATAAGAAAAATAGGTAGGGCCCTTAATTCAGAGGAGCTCGGATTCATTTGGGATAATATATTTTATATTATGTCAAAATTATTTTGTCTCAGGTGCCACAGAGAGAATTAAGATCAATGACTTAATAATTTTATGTTTTCATAATATGTACAAAAACACTGTATTTGTGAAAAATCTCAATAAAAAAACAAAACTATTGTAAAAATTTTTTGAAAAATTGTAAATTTTAAAAAGTTTTGAGATGCTCTATAAAATATAAATGAGTAAACAGCAGTAGAGTACAAGTGAAGTTGGTTACAAATGTTACAAAGTGCAGTTTGGTGCAAAAAAAGTACACATGTACAATTGTAACTATAAAATTTTAAAATTATGACATTTTATGGTTATTTTCTAAAATAGAGAATATGTATTTTCAATTTTTATATTGATTCTATATTCTGAATTTATTTTTTAACCAAAAATTATGTCATTTTAAACAACAAGCCAGAACAAAATTAGTTAGCGCGGTGTTTGTCACTTTATATTTTAAATTCCATTTCATATAAAACTTTTGAATTTCAGAAACCAACTTGGTCTGTGCAGCCTCAAATTCCATTAATAGTTCGCCAGAATAATCAGTGTGTGACAGTCTATATATATTTCACAGTGATAGTGACACTTCAACTACATATGTATATTAAATTTGTTTCAGAACAAACAATCTAACAATGCCAACTATGTTTAAAGAAACCACAGCTTGGAATATATATTTACAGATTCTTTCATTTCAAGTACTAAAATGAAATAAAACGTATGTACCACGGGCATAATGAATATATAGCCCTTAGGAAATTTAAAGCTCTTCGCTCTGCGTCGTGCTTTAAACATTCCCTTGTGCTATAATATTTTGATTATGCCCTTAATACATAAATAATTTTTGATTCCAAAATGAAACAAAATATATTTTCAATTGTTTTTCTATATATATTTGAAGTATGTTTTTGTTACTCGTAAATAAATTTTTAATTTTGAAGTAATGTAACTAAAACAGTCCAAGTGGAGAATCCAAAAATACATTTGTTGAATATAATATACTTTGTGTGAATCCAAAAAAGAACTATAAATTTGAATAAAATCTCTGGATAAAAATGCAGAGTGGAATCTGTGCAATTTATTTTCCTTTCATTTCTATAATCCGGTGTTAAATTTTTCCAGATATTTTATTCTGCGATTGTATAGCTCAGCAGGAACCGCATAACTGATCTTTAATCCCTGCGTCCAAAACGCGCTGAACATAAACCCCTTTAAATCTGATTTAAATATCGGAGATTATCAGCCACAATGTGAAACTACGCCTCTCTGTTCCTGCTACAACATGACGTTTACATTGGACTGGTTAAAAATAGTCTGCTGTTTCAGGCACTTCAAGTGACAACAATATTTGTTTAAATATCGTATATGTATTAGATAGGCAGTTATACCCGGGACACACGACGAAAGTTAATGATCATTAACAGTTAATACTTAATTTAATTGCCATGTGTCATATGATCATTTACGTAATGATAATTTCAAACTTCATAACGTGGAAAGTGCCGATGAAGTTTAAAAATCGATGATCGGAAGTATTCGGTTGTCATCGCAATTCGAATGACAGTTGGGGTTGTTGATGTGGAGGTTAATGTTGATATCTAGTTAAATTATTCTTATTTGAGTTGACGATTGTCAATGAAGTATAGTGGCATGGATAATACTCTAAATTTAGAAACTACTACGGTGTCTTTAATGACTCCATATCTTCTTTTTTGTCAAGGGTACATTGCATTTGCACATGTGCAAGAAATTTCAAGGAATCTCCGTGTGTCTGCATATTTTTCTAATGAACATTATCTTCAATTGAGAATTTACTTAATGATCATTATTTATACCGTGTGTCTCCGGTATAAATGGGGGAGAGATGTTACAACATGACGTTTACATTGATCCTGCTGTTTCAGTAACTTCAAGTGTCGACAAGATTAGTTTAAATGTCGTAGACATATTAGACAGGCAGTTAATGTTACCTATGTATTGAGGGCATCGGTGGCTCATATATAGGGTAAGTGGGGGAGAGACGGACCAGTAGGACAGAGGAAATGTTAAGTTTGTTGTTTAGAGACAGTGTAAGTAGCCGCTTGAAAATTAATGCAGTCAACACTGAATAATTACTTTAAAAAATGCAAAATTTTGTTGTACCTTTTATACACACTTAGTTAATTATTACATTGTTTGGTTTAAACTAATTATTTATGTACATACTTTGTAAACATGAGCATAAGACTTAACGAAACCTAAAAATGTTGTTTTAACTATACAAAGTCATAAGTAATTTAGTAGTTCACTTAATCTCTGCTCTGAGGACAGATGAATCACCTTACCACATATGCTGAGGAGGATTGTTATTGTTAAAAGTGTCAATCCAATCGTAAACAAATAAAATAATGCGCACATTGAAAGGTATGCGATCTTGTTGCTATTCCACGAGTTGTAAAGAACTGTTGTTAAATAGTTAATCAGAGGTTTATGATAATGAAGAAGCTGAAGATTTTTAAAACGAATATGCGAGATGTAAGGAAAATTAATTAAAAAAATGATAAAGAAGGAAGATTGGATAAAATGTGTAATTTGTGGTCGATGTTTGCACGAAGCGTATACCACATATAACATTATGCCAACAATCAGTTAACTAGTTCATCTCATCATAGCCTTGGTCTGTCTTACGTATACATAATGGAGGAGGATTGGACTTTTGTGAACCTGAATAAAATATTATTTCTAGTTTTCAGGACAAAGTTTAAATGTTTCCTTTATTCTTATAAATAAACCTAGATTATAGGTTGTTATAAATAAATTTGGTTTTTTAAATAACATTTAATACTATAAAGTAACAATTATTTTTCCAAAACGTGGTGCATCTCACCCCTATTTACTCTATATTCATATAATTCTCACTATAATAATGCAGGCGCGTGACAAACAACGAAACATTTTATTGGTTAAAAGAAACGCCAAAATATGCACAGTTTTCATAAATAAATTATTTTATTTCTTTGCTTTTATACAAGCCGGGCCATGGCCTCTGGGCCTTCACAATGCAATGGCGCTTTTCAATTAAAACAAAATCCGCAAAATTAAAAAATCCAGGTACAAAAAAACAGTACTAAAAGCATGTCAGAGTCAGAATGAGGATCTCGTGACCATTTTTAACGGAAATAAAATGGCCCATTAAATAACAAATTAAAAAATATATAAAAATTACTATGGACTTTTATTTATTCGAGAATTAATGTTTAAATTTTTTTTTAGAAATTTTGTGGGTTCCATAAAATATTGGCCCTAGGGCCTCAAAATTCTAAATCTAGCCCTGTATATAAGGAAGTGTTTGGGAATTGTGCTAAAAATTTGGTGACATGATATAATATACAGGGTGGAAATGAACTTCATGTCATAAATTTAAGGGCGAATAGTATGACATGTGTAGATTATGAAACTGAAAGAATTTTTAAAAACTTCGCATATTTAAGGGTAGTTTTCATTAAGCCAACATTTTTTATACTACATTTGCATTCTTCTGTAAATAAAAATATAATTTTCAATAAAATTACTATTTAATTTAATTATTAAAAATAATATCTTATACAACTAATTTTAAATGTATTTTTGATAAACATATTTTTAATGAAATATGAATTAAAACAGCAGTAAAAAAAGGTTCCTTCAGAAAAGTCGAATTTTCGTTTTTCGAATTTTTAAAAAATTCTTTGACTTTCATAATCTACACATGTCATACTACTCACCCATAAATTTATGACATTAAGTTCGTTTCCACCCTGTATAACCACGTTCCAAGATCCCTTTAATCTCATTTATGCAAGATATTTGTTGATACTGTAACGTTTTATTTATTTAGGTGAAGTGTAAAATTGATTAAAACACTAATATTTATATAACTAAGTTTAATTAAAGAAATATAAATTATAAAGAATAATGAAAAATAACTAACACTAAGAATTAACAAATATAAACACTAATTTAAGACTAACATATATCAATAAAGACTTAAACACTAAGATAATTTATTTAAACAATTAGAACTACGCAATATTTATTTCAATAATCACTCTTTATTTATATCACTATCTATTTATTTATATCACCATCTGTTCACTACACGTATCGATACAAGACTGTCCTCCCGATCTTTTGCTCGGGGTATTTAAGTAAAACATTTCATTTGGGAATATTCGTCGATTCTTCTGGAAATCAGAACAATGGGGAGCGGACGGACGTGTTCTGACCTGTTCGTTAGCGGCCGCCGCCCTCGCCGCGACCCTGGGTTCGCTGCAATACTTATTTGTATTTATTTCATGAACCTGCAGAATTTTATTAATATGAATATGTGTCTCTAAATATATAACCTCAGATGTCACACTCTACCTACTTTAAATGAATGTACAATAACCCGTCAGCCACGACTGCCCAAGTATTAACTTCCATTAGTTTTTCATCTCGTAGACCCTTTGTCCACTTGCACACCCTCCTACCCGTTTCCTGCAGTGATTGAACAGAGGAACACGACAGTTACACTGGTCGGCAGAGTTCTGCAGCAGCGCTGCGCCTGACACTTGGCGCCACTGGGCTATGTACGTACAATGTCATGAAATGCTGTTCAAATTCCTGCTACTTTCCTGCAACTTGCGGCGTAATAGACATGCGTCAATTTCAAACCACGACTGTTTCGCGATGTATTCAATATTTTCAATCTCCACGACAGGGAATGTAATAGTGGCAGTAATCAGTTCTCTTTTCAATATCCGCAGGAATAGACACTCTAAAACCTATATTTGAAGTCTGTGACGAGTGTTAGCAAATACAAATCTTTCAACTAGGAAATACGTTTACAATCTGTCACACATATTAAAGTGTTTGTTAGAAACTAGCTTGTATATTTCACTTTAAAAAGCAAAAATGTATTGTATGTATAATAATAATCTTTGGTGCTTCAAGTATAGCAGACTATTAACTGGTGAAATGAGGAAGTTTAGCGTATTTTTTTAATTTTTTTTATTTTATCAAGATTGCCCTCAAACGTGATATTCTACATTTTATTTCACCCAAAGATGCCTAGATTTCTCAAAAAATGAAATTTTATACAAAAATGACGTCAGAGTGGCTCGCGGAGAACGTATCGTCTATCTTAACCAGCGCGCGCTGAGTTCCCATAGTAACAGAGAAGCGTGTGGTGTAATGCCTCAAAATACAACCTACGTTCAAAAATTCAAGTCTCACTATCCCTTCTGCGCAAGCGCATAACTTACTTGTGACGTCAGTGTGTCAATGTGGCCCGAAGATAAATCATTAATTATAAATAATTGATAACTTAATTTTAACACTCAATTACATTTTAAGTAATAATTATTCATATACTTACGACTAAAAGATATTTCGCATGTAATTTCACCCACGCTAAATTTCCCCATTGAGAAGTAGTATATTGTGCAACAAGTGCAGTAAGTCACACATTTCCCACGAGGTGTGAAAATTTCGGCACGAGACGAAGTAGAGTGTTGGAATCACACAAGGTGGGGAATAGGTAATTCTGCACGAGTGACACACTATACTTTTTCTACGACACAGCTAAACGTTAAAGAACAAAAATACTAACATGGAAGCTATTTGACATAAAGAACAATATTGCGCACCTAAACACACTTTGAACTTTCATGCATGCGCAGTGTTGCAATTACTGTGAGAAATGATATTTCACACACAGCGCATGCGCAATGTTTGCAAATCAGTGAGAAATTATTTCTGACACTTTAACCCATGATTGTGGAAAATATGTAACTTTCAAGCTTTATATAATGTGAGATAAGTGCCACTGTCCATAGTAGTCGTAGAAAAAGTATATATTGTAATCGTACCAATTTTGACATTTGAATATTTTTGACGGATGCTTACGAATTGTAGTTATTTACATACCTAGGATTATTATAGTGACATTTTTATTGTTGATCGTGTTGTTGATTTTGTGATGGTCATATAGGCTTGCGGTTATGATATTAATTTATATATTTTGTAATATCCATCAAGGAAATTTTTTTATATACTGATTTCACATGATTAATTAAAATAGTATATTGAGTATTAAGTCCGGTAAAGACATTTTCTTGATCGAAGACAAATATTTGGAAGAGAATCGAAGCGACGACTCGAATTATTGTTTGAAATCGGCATTTCTTATCGTTCATGATGCTTACATAATTTTTTGTCCTATCAAAATTTAATTTCCCTTAATAACAGTAAAAAAATAGTATCCAAAATGAGGTGTACTCAAATTCATTTATGGAAAACTGAATTCCATTTCCATGGTATTTTCCAAATATTCGTTTCATTTTGCGTACTCTTGCCACGTCGTTCGAGCAAATGATTGTATAAAAAATTTTTATAAATAAAATTGGCTAAATATTTCAATGTCAAAAAAATATTTCACAGTTTTGGATGATTGAAAGTTTTTAATATTAAATCTGTAAAATAAATACGAAATTTAGTAAAATGTATCAACCGTAAAAATATTGACGAAATAAATTTCAAATTGAATAAAACCTAACACTTTTCAATCATTTATAATATCATTCATTTTATTTCCAATGAATTAATTGATGGTTGAATATTATAAAAATAAATGATAGCGTTCGATGATAAATGCAAACGAAGTTCATATGGATAATGTCACATTGAAACTATCCATTGCTCACATGGAAGTACATAGATTATCATCATATTGCAATAGCAGAATCCGTACAATGTCAGTCTTGCTTTATTTCTGCAGGAGATAGCGACGTAAAGCAGACTTTAACATTATCATATCTGGAAACCGAGACGATACTTCTATGTTACTTTTTGTCATATGCCAGGTATTGGAAAAAGGTTTGTTATCATTGCCTACAGCGATACGACAAATACGAAATACAAAATACGCAAATGGAAAAAACACCTTACTTTTAAATTTTCCTGCAAACACAAAGAATAAAAATGTCAATGGGTTATGCAGGAAAAATTCCGTTCTTATGATGTTGGCTTTTGAGAAAGATATTTTTAATAAAGGAAATCCTTCTGTAAATGCTAAATAAAAAAATGGAAAAGCTGTTCTAATCTACCGTAAATTTTCATGTTCCTTTTTTTCCGTTTATCGAAAACTGTCATGAGAAGTAAATATTTACATGACAATTATCAACACATGAAATAATTAAATAGGGCCTTAATTTAATTTAATCTGTCACTTTATAATTACTTAATATTGAACCAGGACGTATTTAAATATTTCACTTTACACTTAATATAATTTAGAATATTTGTTTGGTTTCTGCTGTTAACTAATTGTCAAATGTGTCAAAACGTCAACATTTTCTCTTTATATTTTTACTAATTTTGAGAATTTTTCGAAAAAAAAAATCATTTACGAATGCAAAAGTAACATTTCATAATTCAGAATCAAAAATAATTATTTTTTCTACTTCCGTTTAATAACAGAAACTTGATTTTACTAATTTCAGTTATTAATTCTAGAAGTTTTCTAGTGAAATAATAAGATTATTATTTTACTCGAAATCAAAATAAAAAGTAGGCTTGTATAGAAATATTAACAGCTACAAAATAGAAAATTTTGTTCTTAATCTCTTTTCAAATATTAGTAACGTAGTTATTAGAATTAATAGATTCATAGCCACTCATATTTCACAACTGAAATAATTTGAAAGACATTTATTTTATTAATTTCATCAAAATGTCCAAATATTCATGATTTCAAATAACGTAACGTTTATTTATATGAGTGAAGTGTAAATAGTCAAAACACGAATGTTTATATTACAAGTTTATCAAATAATGATAAAAATAACAAACACTGTTATTTAAACAAGAAAACAAATTAAACTTAATGATTAGTAATTCACACTTAACCCACTAATTATTAACTAATATTAACTTATTGTCACAATATATCAATATTTATTTCCACAAAATATTTATTTGTACTTTACATATCGTTATTCGGACAACTGCCTCGATTCGACTCACTTCAATCTACTAATTTCACACTCTCAGCGTTTTCTAACTTCTACTTCCTACTCCTTTACTGACTACCTTCACCAACTCTGCTCAATCTCACTAACTCAATTCTCTAATTTGGAATTTCTAGAGTTTTCCGGACTCTACAAAATTACGAGAACTTGTGGCGTCGCTCTTATTTTACTTGACCTTCAGTGAGACTACCTGACCAGACAGGTCAACCACGATGACTCATCGGCAGTGAGTCACGCTCGTCACAGTACTTATTCAAACGGAAGTAAGAAATATTGTATGAAACACGTAGGGAAACTGGATGATTATTTAAGTTTTGCTCTTGCAAAACTCACCTGCGTCTCATTTTGTAATTTTCGCATGTGTTAAATAACTACCTTCGTTTCCTTATTCATTACATAAATAGCTACATGTAAAATATATATAAATAATTTGCACACCAACGAACTTATTGACATTCATCTATATTTTTATTTTTTAAACTTTTATGTTCGAGTATATAACACAAGTAACTATTATTGACCTTTATCATTTCCACGGTAATAGCATAATTTATATCAATACTAGTTACATTGTAATAGTCATTATATTTGTGTGTACCAAGCCAAAATTTATTTAATATTCCAAAAATAAAACGAAATCGAATAAAAAAACATTTGAGCTCTTCCCAGGATCGAAGCAATATTTACTGTTAAAAAATTCTATTGAAGTTCTGTTGGGACAATTGAGTGTAATTATAACACTGTCCCTCGCATATATTCCTTGAAAAGCCCAAAATATAAAAGTGCATCGCAACATAAAAAATAACAATAAATCCGATGTAAATAGCGTTTCAATTCCGGTGCAGTAATCCTGCCCGGAGCCGCATTGTCCGGGGCTTCCGGGCATTTTTATGTACACACCGCTCAGTAATTAATTCCTGCTACACGCCGCATGCACTGCCTACTTCGATTCATTCTCAACTACATTGCATTCTCCACGCCGAAATCTGCCGTGTGGGATGAGGTAACAGGTCATCCTGTTGTTACATGCTCTAGAAATCAGCACGTGATAGTGATATGTAGTTGGGTCGATCACGAGAGGTGTGGATTAATGAGTTTTTTTTTAGTTGAGTACTAGTATATGTCGATTGTTGTAGTAGTTACTGGCCTGCTAATCTTAATTTTTATTTCGATAAATTCCCAATGGCGTATCTATACCTATGTTCCTCGTGTTCCTAGGAACAGAGTCCCAATAATTCACGGGGCCCAGCGGACACGAACACAAGTCGGAAAATTATTTTAATTTCACGTTCCTAAAATAATTTAATTTTTCCTAATACCAAGTACAGAATATTTTTCTGCTGGTGTAGGCAGTTATATTTTCTTAATTCAAAAACGTCGATGTTTAGAAAACTGGACAAACTGCCGTCTCATATGTTCCTACCCTTTTTACTTCCTTCAATAAGTAAAGGCAGTACTGTAATTTCGACAAATTTTGTAGGAAACATTTCATAATAAATAGACGTGGAAAACTGTCAATCAGAATACATTTCATGAGAAATATATAAAATATGTATGAAATAAATGAAAACTACATCTCTTTCTCTGCAAGTTTTTGAGCGATTGAAATAATTTTTTCTATGACCACTATGGAAAGTGACACTTTTCTCACACTATACATATAAAGCAAATTGCAAACACTGCGCGTGCGTGAAGGTACTTGTCAAATATCTTCGTGCATTTTTTTTGTTTTGTAACGTCTAACAGTGTGCCACTCGTGCAGAATCACCTATTTCCCACCTTGTATGTTTCCAGCACTCGATTTCGTCTCGTGCCGAAACATTAACATCACATGGGAACTAAGCGACTTTCTGCACTTGTTGCGCAATATGCTATTGTGTAATACAATAAGGAATAGTGATAAACAATTGAATAAAGTTTTCAAAAGATTTTCCATTTGGAAGGGAAGTTCGAAAATATGAACCGAATGAAAGTTGAAGAATGATTAGCCGTAGAATAATCTCACTTTAAAGTCAGTCAGTGTTAAAGTTTATTTCGACTCCAACCGGTTTCTGTCTCTCTTAGGCCTTCTTCAGGGAGTGAAAATCAATGTGATGAATTATAAATATTTGGATGATGTGAGTATAATGAAAACTTATGAAAAAATGATCGATATACTTAACAATCATTAGTCGTAAGATAAAATTAATAAAAAATAACAATACAGCATAGATGATCATAAATATAACAAGGTTTAAAAATGTTTAAAAAACGTGTAATCCCTATCAGGATATATCAACGAATTTTTGTTTCATTTTTACAACTTTTGAAGATAAAATATATATATTTTTTTCAGAACAGCTTAATTTTTTTCCTTATTCATATAAGTAAGCCTAGATTATATGTTGTTATAAATAAATTTTGTTTTTTTAAATATTGTTCAATATTATAGAGTAATAATTTTTCTTCAAAAAGTGGTGTATATCACCCACAGTTATCCATGAAGTAAAGTAAAAATGGCATCAAAATTGACTATATTACCCATATTGACTATCTGAATTCCATTTTACACTTATTTCTATGTTAATAACCACATTTTGTTAAAACTAAATTTAAACAACCTCATTTCGTTTAACTGGCTACTACGGCTTTAACGAACTCGTACATAGGTCACATTAGGCAACTATTCTCCCATCATAAACTTATCCCTTTGTGCAGTTCCGGGCCGTCTCTCTGATGTCGCGACTACTTTATTAGCCCGTAAACCCGAACGACGCTCTTTCGGAGTAAAAACTGACCGTGGGAGACGGCGTCGCGACGCGTCCACGTGCGTACACTCCCAATCAGGATTTATGGCGTCCTTCCGTAATGGTTATTTTATTTGGCGGAGTGGATTGTTTGAGTAGATTTGTAGAAGACGAGCTGGACGTACGTATCAGTTTTACAGAAATTGAACCGATCGTTTTCGGAATAGCATGGCTAGCTATAAGGTGTAATAATATTTTATATCTTACATAAAGTAATATTTGAAAGATTTTTTATTAAATATGTATTTTGAGTATTGCCAGATTTATTTTATGTTCTTCTAGTAAGGTAGAAAATGTCTAGGACGAACAAGATATCAACCAAATTTTAGTAATAACTAAGAGCATGGACTAAGCATGGTCATGTTAATAAAAACAACAAACTGATATTAACAATGGAGTAAAGTGTAAAAAAAGAAGCGTATGCATAAATTACTTTTAAATTTTTATGTAAAATTTTTGAGATTTTAATTAGTGTAATAAGAAATTATATATAAACAAAATGTACGAGCCCAGTCGCACATAAGTTCATAGACAAAATTAATGGTTTTAATCATCAAAATTATCTACGGAAAAGAAAAATAACTAATATTTTTGCTACTATTTAATGAAATTAACAATAAAGCAACTGTGGGACATAAGACGCTGGTCAATAATGGTCTTATCAACCGTGGTATATATTATTTTTCACTACTAGCCTAGACACTCACTATTATTAACCTTTATTTGATATGAGAAATTGTTTTTCACTACCACTTACATGGTAGTCAATAATAAATTATAATTAACTATGGTCGATAACGGAAACTGTCATTTTTTAACTCAAGAAATGTGTATAGTAGGAATTCACTATTTAAATAAAATACAACAAAATTAAAAATCAAAATTGAAGTTGATAAAATGAAACGTCAAATATAAACACAAAATAATATATATACAGGGTGTAAATGAAACTAGGGAACGCGATTTTTCTTGGAAGTTATAAGAAATACAAAGAAATCGTTGAAATAAAATTGTTAGTGTTTTTAGTAAGCTACATAAATTAATGTAAATCAGAAAAAATAATATTTTAATTTTCGGAGATATACCTATTTTTGACTTTTTTTAAATGGTACGCCCTATATATTTTTATACTATTTGGTACGAAATAATTTTTGCTTTAAAAAAGTTTCATAAGTTGTACCTTCTAAACTTTATAGAATTCGAGTTATTGAAGAAAATATGAAAATAGTTTTACTCCAAATTAAAGCTGGCTATGAAAAAATTATTGAATTACGACACATTTTAATTTACAAATGTACATCAAATTCCTCACATTCTCGTTAATTGAGCATTCTTCCATTTTTACAACAAATAATAGTTTAAGTTATCAATCTTTTTCACAAACTTATAACATTAAACTAATACAAATGTCAAATTTTGTTTCCATAGCCAGCTTTATTTTCCAGTAAAATTATTTTAATATTTGCTTCAATATCTCGAAAACTATTAAGTTTAGAAGGTATAACTTATGGAACTTTTTTAAAGCAAAAATTATTTCGTACTAAATAGTATAAAAATATACAAGGCATACCATTTAAAAAAAGTCAATAATAGGTATATCTTCAAACATTAAAATATATTTTTTCTGATTTACATTAACTTATGTAGCTTACTAAAAACACTAATAATTTTATTCGAAAGATTTTTTTGTATCTCTTATAACTTCCGAGAAAAATCGCGTTCCCTAGTTTCGTTTACACCCTGTATACCACGATTGAGAAGACCATTATTGACCAGCGACTTATCGCCCTCGGTTGTCAATAATAACAATCTTCTCAACCTTGGTGTATAATATATTATTTTTTACTTCTACTATCCTACAAAAAAAATTTATTGACAATATTAAACATTTTGTCATAAACATTAACTTGTTTCTTAATATTCACAAAGATAAAGTAGGCTGTCTTTGTTTTTATATTTGACGTTTCAGTTTGTCATCATCACGTTTGATTTTATTTGATCTACTTATTTACTTTAGACAACATATTGCGAATCCATATTTTACACTTTTCTTGAGTTAATGATTCAAACAATATAAGGATTTAGAGACTTAAATTTCTTTAAAAAGTGACAATTATAATTATCAACCATGGTTAATCATAATTTATTATTGACCTAAGTGACCATGTCTACCAAGTAAGCAATTGTGAAAAACAATTTCTCATGTCAAGTAAAGCTTAATAATAGTGGGTGTCTAGGCTAGTAGTGAAAAATATTTATTGTGAATAATTAGAAACTTGCATGTATAAAATATAATTAAAAAACATGTAAACAATAAAATATAAATTACCATAGTTTACATTTCGTCCGCAAGAGTGACCTGAACATTTTAATTCGTAATCTTTGAGCAAATAGCGTTCTATTGACATTTGAAATCAAAGCCTATTTTCAAAAAAATATATCAACAAAAACTACAAAAAAATGGCATGAAAATGTTATTTCCGTAAGTTGTAGCTGCTAGGCTTCCAGGAAAAAATAAAACAAAAATGGTGGGATGACCCCCATTACGAAATAATTTTGGGACAGTTGTCGAAAACACATTGCCTTCGGCGTCGGGTGGTTACAAACAAACGCTTGTAGACGTTGTGATAAAATTTTGTTATTTATAAATGATCGAGGGATATTCGGTGAGATTTTTTTACGATTTTTTTCATTTTCTTAACAAGAATATGACATATTGACGTCCGTATTAATAAAACGTTCGTTATAGTTATAACGCTTCGTTAAATATTTTCTCTAATAACATAAGTCGTCTTTGAAGAAAAATAATTTTTTTGGTTTGTCTACTGTTTTATAATTTGTCAAAAAAATTAATGAAGCGTTATAACTATAACGAACGTTTTATGAATACTGGCATAAAAGTAAAACGACTAATTTTGGGCAAATAATAATAATTGTTATTTACCTAGCATCCTCATAACATAACTGATAAGTACTGTCCTAGGACACTGTCAACTATAATATGCCTAGGTCACTGATAATTACGCAATAATTTTATGATAGTTGCCGAAATTACGTTGCTTAGTAGTGAGTGCATTTTTTTTTAATTTCCATAATCTAAATATGATATTTTGAAAGTAATACAATATAGTGAATGTATGACACATGTCAAAAATTGTCATTTATCTAGCAACCTCATGACATAAGTGTTAAGATTCATCGGGCTCTTTTCAGTGTAAGTGTGTTTTGATTGACTAGTTTCGCACATGTGATCAGGAATACAGGAGTGTAATTGTGTTTTTATTGACTACTTTTACAGATTTTATCAGAAATATAGGGATTCGATTTGATATTTTTTTAAGCTAAAATATTTCTGCAATAGTAATATATTAAGAGCATTACAATGATTGAAAATTCTGAATGAAAATATATGTTGCCTCGAAACTGGATGAGTTTATTTTGATACGAATTTCCGTCAAAATTACTATCAAAATAAACGAACGTAGTTTCCAACAGGCAACACATTTTAAATGTGAATTTTCAGATCATTTTTAATGCACAAATAGCTATTTATGTAACAATTAGAAAATGCCTAATTTTGTGAAATAGTGGGATATTTTCGGAGCGAGCGAAGCTAAAACCCGCAAAATCACACAAGTTACACAAAATTGTATTTTCTTACGTGTTCCACAAAATTCTTTCAATTTTAATTTTTTCTTCTAGTTTTGTTATTTTTTAAAAGTTACTGATGTTTGAAAACGGCACTCTCTTCATAACCCAGTTAAAAAATACAATTTACTTTTCATCACTCAGTAATAAAAATTTTCTATTTCCTGACCGATTATGAAAAATGTGTCATTTCGAAACATTAATCAGTTTTGAAAAGTGATACTTTATATGTCAAAATTAGAAAAATGTGTTTATTAGACTATTTCCAGAACAATGTGTAAAACGGACAAACTTTGTTTATAAATCTATTTCATATCTCTTTATGTAGGTATATTATAAACCCTTGACATAAAGTAACCCTACTTTTTTAATAAAAATGTACTGTATTTTTCCTTGTCACATTCCATTTTTATATAGAGAAAATTATATTTCTATACAAATTAGCATTAAAAAGTAGGTAAAAGTTCAGTTAATAGCTATGAATATACCTAGGATAATATATGAGTATCATAACCGTCGCAAATGTCAATTGAATTCCGAGCTCGGAGAGACATCTAAGGCTTAGTATAATTCATAACATCTGTGGTTTGTTCAATAGTTTACCGCATTTACATTATTAGTATTTATAATTTATATTATTTATAAATATTATTTTATAAAATTTTCACGTGAGTAAAGTTTTCGTGATCAAGTCTGTATGGATTAATATGATAGCTGTATTATCCAACTGTATGGTAATATTTTTACCATACTGACTGGGATACAATATTGACTTAGTGACCTGATTACATTTGTCTATGTAAACAAAAGCTTAATATCCTGAAACCGGTAAACATATTTACAATTTTGTCTATCATTTTGGATTTCAAATACCTGTGTCAAATCAGTGCAATTGTCGCTGGAAATATCTGAAAAATTTCACCTACTAGGCAATTTTCGCTATAAGTATTTTCTGATTGGTCCAAATATTTAAATCTTGATATATCATTAGTTATTAATTTATGAAGAAAATAGCCAATGTAAGTTTATTTTGATTGGTTACTTTCTCAAACGTGATAAGAAATACAAGGATTCGATTAGATCTTTTTTAAGCTAGTCTCATGGAACAAATTCGTAAAGACTTGTGGCTACAAGGGTCAATACCCCGGTAATACGAGTCTAATGGTTATGACGGCTATGAAATCTGGACAAAGTATATCCAGACAAGGCTGTAAATATGAAGAATCCCTTCTTGGCTGAATGTACTCGCATGATAAAGCCTTGGCCTAACCCGGCTATCTGCATGGCCGTGATGATCCCCATCTGCCCGCCGGTCAGCCCCAGTTTTTAGACGAGTTTTTGTAGCACATTCAGATGTTTTATGTACTCCTGACCCTGGAAATTGATTTAAAAAAATATATTTCTCCTTTACACTGACGTTTATATTTCATCCCTAATCCGCTTTAAAAAGAATTTAAATGTAAATGTTTTTTCCGCCTTACAGATGAAATATGATATGATAAGGCAGATATGAGATGGGATTTCTCAAATCACTTATTCAGAACTAAATTAATATTTCATTTCCCATTTTTCGTATTTGGGGGATTATGGGATTACACATCAATTCAATTATTTCTATACAATTAATTTATTTATTGGCATTTACACTACGTCATGATAAAAGCTATAAACAATGTATAGTTGCAAGTAAACTTTGTTTAAATTTACTGCTACAGAAGCATTACCGATTAATAAATTTGTGTTACTCACTTATATAATTTATTTGATCCATTTACCAAGTAACCTAAACTTTATAAGTTACTAACCTGTAAAACATTTACGATTTATCTGTTCGTTTTATTGTTTTGTTTAGAGTAAGTAGGGTGAGATGGGCCATTTTTTGGTAAAATAATTATTACTCTATAATATTAAATAAGACTTAAAAAACAAAATTTATTTATTAAAAACATATAATCTAGGCTTACTTATAAGAATGAAGGAAAAAATTAAACTATGTTCTGAAAACTACAAAAAAATATTTTATTCGCTTTCAAAAAAGTCCAATTCCTTCACGATACAAGTGAGACGAACCAAGGCTATGAGAACTGGTTAATATCCTGTTAATATTTGTCATATGAAGTATACTCCTCGTGAAACCAGCGACCATAAATTACACATTTTGTCGAATTACCCTTCTTTGCCGTTTTTTTTTTTTAATAATTTTCCTTGCATTAACCATTTAACAACAGTTCTGTCAGAACTCGTAGAATAACCTAGATCGTCGATATTTCTTTGGCGATTGTTTTTTATCTGTTTACCTGTTGAATTGATCTTTTTAACAATAAAAACCCTCTGGTCCGTCTCACCTTAGCATAGTTGGTCCATTTGTCCTTAGAGCAGTAATTAAATAAACCTCTCTTACGACTATGTAATAATATAACCACATTTTTAGGTTACGTTAAGTCTTATGCACATGTTTATAAAGTATGTACATAAATAATTAGTTTAAACCTGCCGAAGTAGTAATTAACTTATTGTGTACAAAAGGTACAAAATTTGTTTGGCAATTTTTTGAGTAAGTAAATCGTGGATTATTCTTTGTTGACTGCATTCATTTTTCAAGCGGCTTCATATACGTCACTAAATAACAAAATTAACATTCTCTATGAGAGATACTACTCTAATGTACTTTTAAGATCAAATGTCCATCTCTTCTACTGGACAATCTCTCCACCCCTTACCCTTCATTATTGAAAACTATGTTTTGACACAACGTTACTAGCATTAGTAACTCACAGGATTTGATTATAATTTTTTCGAGCTACCATTCACGTAACAAAACTTAAGTTTCTAATAACATTTATTATTGGGTTATCATTGTCAACGGAAAGTAAAAAAAAAACTGTTCTACTACTTGTCTTTGAATATGAAAGATATTGATTCGTTATTAAAGAAAACTAATTCCTGGACTTGTTATAATACACAGTGTAATAGTGTGTATTATGTAACACGGTCGCTTGGCGGCTGTTCATTTTGATAAATTTTTGGCATTGCAGTACTCCAGATGTTACGAAATGGACAGATTTATGGTTGAGGACGCACTTTTTGCGCCACCAAGCTTGTTTTTAAATAAATAACTGTCCGTTTCTAGTACGTGATGCCCTCGGTGGACATCAATAGTTGGGTTATTTTTAACATAGTTCATACTTAGGGGATGAGAAGAGCCGGTTAAACCTAGGTTGAGAACTTCTGGATTTTTACCATTAAATGGTGCTACGAAGTTTAAAATATCTCTCTGTTGTGATTTTCGACTATTGTAGATGTTTTGACTGAGTGTCACACATACCTTGGTATATCTTAGTGAAATATCCAATTAGTTGTTTTACTGTGTGTAAAGGATCTCTCATCGTGGTGTAAATTTGTAAGTAGTTTTTATTACATTCTGTGTGGATTCATATTGATTTGTAGATCGATGTAAAAAGGTTTTCCAAATTGTTTGTAAATTAGAAAAATAAGAATTTAGCGTTTATATAGAATCAAGTTACGCGTTGTAGTTTATTTGAATTATATAAATGTTTTTGATCGCGGTTGATTATTAAAATTTATATAATTTTGTTATTATTGGAATATCGTGTTTGAGTCCATCCTATTCCAACCCCTGTCTTTGTGAGGTAGTAGTACAACGCGTAAGTAAAACTCTGTTGTTCTAAAATTACTACCCTGCACCAATTTGACCATATAGTAATGCGCGTCTATTATGATTATTAACATTCCCTTGTCTGCTTCTATCACGGCAGACTTTTAAATATAGTGATAGTGGTGGCAGCGACTATCGTTACCCTTGTCTCGTGTAAAAGTTGTTCATTAATATAATTCGTGAATTACTTTTGAGGCAAGTAAAACCCATAAATTAAATCCCTTGAACGTCAGACGTATTGTGTTACAATTATAATTAAAGATAATGGAAGTCCAGGAATTAATTTTACATTTTGTCATCTTGCAACGAGCAAAATAAACTAAAAAAGTTGAAAATAACTAAATCGAACTGTCAAGTACTTACGAAAAATATAATAAGCGAGTTGGAATGTAAGTACTTACTACAACTATTCTGGTACGGTAACATGAACTTCGGCTCCGCAAACTTCACCTTAATTCATAGCTTCTGGAAGGTTATAATGTACTTACATTCCTTGTAGCTTAAATAACTATAATTGAAGTGAATATTATTATCTATTGGACAAAAACGCAAGGTAACGGATTTCACAGCTTCAATGAGGTGACAGGTCATTTCCACCTATCACCAGAATACTATTTTACTTCGCTAATATTATAAAATACGTATGCTAAGAGGATAATTTACGATGAAAATATCATTAAATTAATTAATTTTTCAAATAAACTTTGTTACATGCATATAATTTTTTAATTGTTTGCAATAATTGCTTAGTACCTACCGATTTATTAAACCATTACAGTATAATTTTATCTTTGGAATCGGCGATATTAATTTTATATAAACTCGTTGAATTATTCCTAAACTTGACTCAGTTGAGATCTAAATTTCGTTAGGGGATGAAAGTTTGTATGTTTCATCCCTTTGTAACTGGAAATTAGATTTTGTTAAGTGTTACAAAAACACTTGAAAATACCCTTTCTGCTCTATTTGTTAGGCCTGAATATATATTTCTTGGGACGAAACATCTACTTCACCAACATTAAATTAAAATAAATATAAATAGTAAATATATACAGCTATTTCTTCTTATATAAATTTTATTTTAAAAACGAAGAAATGCATTTAAAAAAAATATTTTTATTTACGAAAAGCGATTACAAGATACTAGGTTAATATATGAACTAACTACAAAAACATTCTATACTAAGTAAACATGACACCGTTGCAACTAAGCATCTTATGAATAGAAAGATGATGTAATGTTGTAACTTATTATGAAATAAGGGTAGTACTGCTACATAATTTATATAATGATGTATTATTAGATAAGGGGTGTACACGACTGGTTTATTATATTTCTTGACGATGAGAGTCATTACGAAGTTGGTTATCGTGTTCCGGCTCGAACTGACTATTAATGTACGAATAGTTTGGAATCCCTTTATAAGCTGTAGATCTCTTGCAGGATGTTTTATAGTTTGAATTTTATGTGGTAGGCTTCACGTCATTTTCTTCCGAACCTAGAAATAATAAGTAGTATATTTAATATCTTTATCACACGCACGTTTCCGCTCTTTAAGAAGTTAAGCCATTGTCGTTCGTTTATTTCTTGGGATAAGAAGCAATAGCGAATAGGAGGAGGGCCATATATTTTCCAATCAAAGGAAACATCAAATTTTATATATAGATATTGTAGGTTAAAGTATATATTGATCGGAGCATGTACTGTCAGTCAGAACTTCATAAACAATTTAATTTCAGTACTTAAGTTTAAAAATGAGGAATTTGTAAAGATGTCAATGAGTTTTTTATTTATTTTCAATATCTATAAATTTTTTTACGGGTAAAAGTAAAACTACCTTAACCTAACACAATTATCAATAATGATATTAACGGTTCAGAATATGTCCGCAATACATTCCAACAAAAACATGGTCCGGAACTATCCATAGTCCGCGTATGCGTAAACCACGGTACATGAAGTAATCGTAAACTATCAGGAATTTTTTAGAACCTCTCCGAATTATCTAAAAACGTTATATGAGGTCAACAAATTTCTCTCGTTCCTACTAATTTGATTCATACGAATCTGATGTGATGACGTGCCTATCACACGAAAAATTAATCACAAAATATTAACATAACAAGAAGCGTAACTCAGTGCATCAAATGAGCAGCACGGAGTTGATGGCTCCAAACTCTAAAGAGTAGAGTTATTCCCAGCCTACTTTATGCTGCCAATTTCCCTATGCAAGTTTTACTCGGGTAAAATTAACTCTATCTGGCTAATAAAGTCCCCATATTGCACAAGACAATACTACATATATTATATATTCCTACATTTGATTTATCATAGAACTTCATTTTAATAGCACAATTAAATGAAATTTACCAAAAATACATACATTACATTTTTTCGCCTGATGTTTTTATTGGCTTTAAATAAAATGATAGCTATCAATGCATGGTTGTGATGTTAGAATAATAATCGACGTAATTGAATGACAAGAAGCAATTTTTCGCGACGAAGTAAAATGATTTGATTAATGAAGTAGCTCTGTTTATAACTGTAGTTCATCGATTTTCTTTTTTTTTAATCTCAGTCCAGCTATATCTTTGGCTTGTATACAGACGTGACACTTGACAGTTATTAAAATGAATTACAAAAAAATAATAATTAAATAAATAATGAAAAACATAAGATTTTAGAATGAATAGTACTGCTGAAATGCTAAATCAAGGTAAATACTAGATTAAAGTAAACATCTTCATTATTTCAAATTGACCACCGATTTAATTTGACAGTTTTACCCGGTTTAAGCAAAGCAAATTCTCGCTATATGCTATATGACATTTTGATGAAATACACATGGAATCGCGAGAAATCACCTATTAATTGTTGGTTTGTGAAGGAAACTCTTAGGGCCGGTTTTTCAATCTCTGGTTAAAGTGCCGGTTACCTTAACCATCGGTTAACAGAAAAATATCGCATCGAAAATCTGATGTAAGTTGTCATAAATACACATTATTTACTATTTCGATGCGATATTTTTCTGTTAACCGATGGTTAAGGTAACCGGCACTTTTACCAGAGATTGAAAAACCGGCCCTTAGACTTCACACATTTTATATTGGACATAGTGAGTAGTGTACAAAATAATGATGTATATGTATTTATATGGAAAGAACAACCTTCGGAGAAAGAGTTGGTGGGATCGTTGAAAATAAGAAATATGATTGCGCGCATCATTACTCCAGTCTTCATCAGGCGACTGGGGAATACCCGGCAGACTAATCTCGTTACAGTTTACTTAATAAAAGCAAAATGCGATCGGCAGACGCTACCCGTAAACATAAAAACCAATTGATAAGAAACAAATAAAAATAGCTGTTATTGGAGCTACTAACAAGCTCCCGGCAGAAATTGGGAGGCTAAGCATCGTTTACGACCAAACGGCTCGTAGGGGGTACATAAAAACAAATTCATTTAGGCCCTAATACCCAACACACACATATTTTGTTTATTATTGCTAATTTCAAATCAATTTTATCTCTTTATTAAAAACAAACATGTGTACTTGCATTGTTCTACTTCATTTCATATATAAATATTAAAAATATAATATACTCATTTCTGGAAATGTTACTAGTTTTAATTTTATTTTATATTAGTTTATTATAAAACACATACTATATATTATTCGTAATCATTGGACTATTAGCGAAACCGCGAAGGCATAGATGCGTGTATGGTAGGATTGCCGTTCGTCTCGTCATGTCAGAACATGTCACCTTTATTATACCAACCTACGAGTAAAAGTCCCGATATCATTGAATAAAACAATTGAAGTTATTATGCAGTGTAAATTTAATATCAAGTGATTCATTCAAAATGTTATATTCCTTAAAGAAAATACAAAACTGTTGACTCAAATAACATTATTTCACCAACTCCGAACTGATTCGATTGGTGGATACAATTTTGCCACGTTCGGATGTAACGAATTCGAGATATTATTGGGAGAATATCGGTAGATGTTGACAAATTTCGGTATATTATTTTTTTACATTATGTAACGACCATGACTCACTGCCGATGACTCATCGAGACCGATCTGTGTGTTAAGGTAATCTTACTAAACCGGTCAAGAGAGATAAGAGTGACGCCGCTATTGTACGGAAATTCTCTGGAAGATTTCTACGAAATTCCAGTATAATTACCCACACATATAAATTGTACCGGCAGTGAGTTCTTGAGAAAATAAAATAGCGTAGAGATAAATACTGTCGTGTATGAATATATGAATATTAGTTTTGTCGTTATTGATACTTGATTCTTTTTGTTAGTTATAAAAAAATATCATCAGTCATTTTTGAAATAATTTTTTTTAATGAAAAATTGTAACATTCTTTCAAAGACGATTGTCTTCAATAAGGGCTTATCTACAGTTCGGAAATTTCCCAAATAATGTTTATTCAATTTGCCTGTAGAAAGAAGAGGAGCTTACTAATCGATTACTACTAAAACTAAAGCAATTTAGTATTTTGTTTTGCCGAAAATTTACTTTGAATAGGTTTAATTTCGAAATTTACTAAACAATAAAAATAACCAGAACTTTTGACAACCTAAAATTTATTTTGAGCATATAATTCGGTAGAAAAAAAATGTCTTTCGAGAGATCGGTAGATTGAAGAGGAAATCGGGAAAAAGGATGGATATGATGTGTAAAAATAACTGTCCTATTAGCAGAATAATTTTTAAAATCATACACATTTCATATTTCATATTATAAAAGTTGCAAATAAATAAATCTGACCTGAGTGGCCTCCATTTTACAAATATTTACAGGCCTATTCTATAAGCTTTATATTTCGGATAACGAATCGTTATATGGTTATTATGACGAAAATCGTGAAATTTTTCAATTTTTCATAACTAAAAAATTGTAACGATTATCGTTAACACGCTATTTTATACCGATAATGAAATGTTGTTTCGCTGATTTTTGAAATTATTTCAAACACAAACTGATGAAAAGTTAAACTTTAAAACAACATAAATAATAATTTTGAAATATTAATATTTTATCAAATTTGGAAGAAATAGTTTTGATTAATTTATTGTATGATACAAATAATATTTTAATATAAAATAAAATTAAACAGAAGAAAGTTAAAAGAGGTACATTACCTATTCCTAATTTCTACCAATTATTTATGTTCACTATGCGTATTCATATCAGATTGTCCTCGCGGTCTTTTCTGCTCAGGCCTGTACAGGGTGTTAATACTAAGTTGTACCATCCGAAAACGGCAGTTAGAACTCATTGAGATAAACAACTTTTCTTAGTTCAAATTTTTTATTTGGAGCCCCAGTTCATAGTTATTGGCGTTCTTTTGTTTTTCGAAAAATCGTCATTACTCCCTTATTTTAAGAGATATTGAAAAAATACAAAAACTTTCAGCAATTGCTTTTAGTTCTCTAAAACTTTTGTATTAACAATTATTTTCTGTGTTATCAAATAACAAAATGGCGGCCGATCAAAAATTTCAAAACAAGATATTTTGAAAACCACTCGATCGATTTTTGAAAATAAAACATTTATAAAATTCTTATACTATCTACTAACAAATGCCTGAAACTTTTTTTTTCGATCTGTCGAAAAAAAAAATTTATTCAAATTTAATTACAAGATAAATTTAATGGTGGTCATTTTGAAAATCAAATTTAGTACCTCCCTTGCAGTTTCATTGTTCATTGTATTTTTTCTTGTTTTTCTTGTTTATTTTTTTGTTTAATGGCAGCAAGCCAACTTTGTTTTACATTATTATTGCAGTTTGTTAAAATTTATCTTGTAATTAAATTTGAATAAAAATTTTTTTTCGACAGAGCGAATAAAAATGTTTCAGGCATTTGTTAGTAGATAGTATAAGGATTTTATAAAGTTTTATTTTCAAAAATCGATCGAGTGGTTTTCAAAATATCTTGTTTTGAAATTTTTGATCGGCCGCCATTTTGTTATTTGATAACATAGAAAATAATTGTTAATACAAAAGTTTTAGAGAACTAAAAGCAAATGCTGAAAGTTTTTGTATTTTTTCAATATCTCTTAAAATAAGGGAGTAATGACGATTTTTCGAAAAACAAAAGAACGCCAATAACTATGAACTGGGGCTTCAAATCAAAAATTTGAACTAAGAAAAGTTGTTTATCTCAATGAGTTCTAACTGCCGTTTTTGGATGGTACAACTTAGTATTAAAACCCTGTATAGTAGAGCAATTCAGTTCTAGAATATTCTTGTATCTTCGACGCATTGGTACAATAGAAGGGTAGCGAACTAATCTTGACACGTCTGCTAGCGGCCGTCGACGGCGACGTTATCTTGGAATCGCAACATTATATTATTATTTTAGTAGCAAATATTTAAAGCCATGTATTTATTTGCTCCAAATAATTACATAAATATTTTACAGTCTTTATTTCTCCATCACCATCATTTTTCGATTCCATATTCTAAATTTTTTATTAACATAAGTAAATAATTTAGAAAAATATTTATTATTTTCGTATACTTTCCCTTTTATAAAATGTAATAAGATTACTAAGGTAGGACGCATGTCAGATTATGTTTCTGGTTTATGTTATTAGTTGACGTTTTTAAAAGAATATTTGAAATAGTTTCTGTAACTACCACACAATGTGAAATCAACTAAAGACATTATTTTTTTTATTTTTATTTTATTTTATTTATTCTCTATTGGTTTATTATTAGTAAAGATAATTGAATACCTAAATTATAAACAAATTTGGTTAATTAACTTTGTTACCGTAAAATAACTCGACTTTTGTAAAAATAATAATTTTGTTTATCTATCTACAAAAATATGTTGTTTATGTTGAGTACTGCTAATTTCATTGCGAAACTTCTGGTTTCACAATTTATAGTGAATTTTATACCATATGAAAGCAGATTTGGGTCATAAAATACTGTTTATGAAATTTCAACTGGCATTCTGCGCAATGAACTTGCCAGAAAACAATTTTAGTTTAAAAAAACTAATGAATTTACATCCGCCAAAATATTATTGCGCATTTTATTGGCACTGGGTTGTATTCATAAAAATACTTAATTAACTTTGTTATGAAACCGGATTTTACTTTAGGCTAAAATCGATACTCCTCTTTTGTTAGTGTTTGTTCAATGGTGACATACATGAACAATAACAAAAATATTTATAAAATACCAAATGAATCCCTGGCACAAAAAACAAGATACGTTTACTGCTCAGTGATTGAAAAATTATTAAAACATGAATAGATTGACAACTGCGATGTTATTGAAACAATGGCTAATAGAAGGCTTCTATCACAATAAACGGTCCTATGTATATTTCAAATATGCACTGAAAAAATATCGTTCAAATTAAAAGACATGTTGCTGTGTTAACAAAAAATATACTAAATAATTGGCAGTTAAAGTGAATGCTTTTCATTGTCAATTATTCAAAAATACATTTGCTATAGTTCTTTCTAAATTTGAAACGTAAAATGAAATAGATTTTCGATGTTCAACATTTTTGATTTTTAATATTTAAAGCGATTTTTGCAAACGCACAAAAAAAGGAAACGAATTTCTTGTATAGGGTAAGTGGGGAAGAGATGGACTGTAGGAGAGATGAACTTTTGACTTTAAAAGTAGATTAGAGTCATATTTCTCATAGGGAATGTTAATTTTGTTGTTTAGAAATAATGTAAGTAGCCGCTTGAAAATTAATGCAGATAACACTGAATAACTCAAGATTTACTTTAAAAATTGCCAAAACGTTTTTGTTTCTCATATACATAAATGCACAATATTACTTCGGTAGGTTTAAAATACTTTATAAACATGAGCATAAACCTTACCGTAACCACAGAATAGTTACCTACATACAGAAGCGACACTCCGTGTCGGTACCTTTCATGTTACCATATTCAGTTCTATGACCTTGGAGCATTGTATAGATTGTAGACCTTTAAATCTGTTCACTTCCACTGTCTCTCCGTAAGATGTGACGAAACTTTCAGATTTTAAACAATGAGACCTTTAAATTTGTGCCTTTTCCCATCTCTCTCTAATTTTCGTTTCTCTGTCTTTCTGTCGCTTCTGTATAAATCTATTCTGTGCCGTAATCTAAAAATGTGGTTCTATTTGTACCCAGTCATAAGTAATTTAGACTTTAGATTTAACATCTGCTCGGAGGACAGATGGACCACCTGTGCTGAGGAGAGGTGGACTAAAGGATTGTTATTGTTAAAAGGATTAGTCCAACTGGTGAACAGGAAAAATATCATTCGCACATAGAAAGGTAGACGATCTAGTTGCTATTCCACAAGTTCTGAAGAACTGTTGTTAAATGGTTAATCACAGTGTGATGATAATAAAAAAGCTGAAGATTACAAAAACGAATATACGCGATGCAAGAAAAAAAACGATAAAGAAAGATTATTGGAAAAAATGTCTAACTTGTTAATGTTTGCACAAAGGCGAATCACATATGTCATATGTCAAACACTCAGTTAACCAGTTCATCTCCTCATAGATAATAAATGTATTACTTTACACGATATTACCATAAAGAGCATATTATGATAACTTTCAATTACTTAAATTTAAAATATTAATCCGACAATGCTGTAGATTATCTTTTTTGGAATAATGTTACATATGTTTCAAAATTAAAGATAATTAAAAGAATAAAGAGAAATGAAAGATAACAATTTCCATTATAATAATTATGATAAAAGAACAATTTTACTCGTTCCATTATACAAGTGTCTAAAATATTAAATTATTTGCTTTATCATACAAATTATTTTAAATTATATATACGATATATGTGAGGACTTATTTTGATATTCTTACTTATAATCGGCATTGTGTATCATATAACCCTGTTAATATATATTTAAATATATATTAATTAAACTAAAATAAAAAGAAAAGATTATGTTTTTTGTAAATTTAATCTGATAATTCTGACATTCTTTTTATTTCATAGCGTGAAATATGAAAATTTAACATATTTGTATGGTACATTATAATAAACATATAATGTATGTCATTTGCTCCTATCACCAGTAAAATAGTATATTGCGTCATAAGGGAAGGTATAGGCATATTACATCCCGAAGATTTCTGACAACAAAAGCCAAGGGATGTAATTGTAATTACATTCGTCTATTTGTATTTTTAAAAATAATTTAGAGGGAACTTAAAAAGTATTTTGTTGTAAATCAAATTATTTTTACTTTAAATTTTATCGGTAGATGGTTGATGTCACGTCGTATGCTTGCACCGCTAAAACCCACAGCTGTTCATACCATCCCGCTTTCACTTATTGTTAACCTCAAATGAAGTAAACAATTTGTCAATTACATAGTACCATGGATACGGAAAAATCTTTTTACCTGCTTGACAATGTACAATACTATAATTAATAAACAGTTGATAGGTAACCAGGCAACTAATTTAAAATACATTATTTACAAATTTTGTAACTGAAATAATATTTGTTTTTATTTTGAATAATTCTAAGGACGCGAACAGATTGGTTGCAAACAACAATTCTCGTGCATTGTTTAATTAATTTCATCCAACGTGACCGGAATAGATCGAAGGAACATAAAGGCTTTCATTGTAACTATAAATTTAACTGTTTTTCTCATTTAAATGTAATTTTCATTTGCAAATCCATTATATTATGAAAGTTGGAAACTATGCTTTGCAGCAATATTTAACAATACGCAGTTCGAGTGGAAGTTTGGTATTGTTCCGCAAATTGACGCGGCTCTGACAGTGAGAACATAATTGGAACTTTTTATCACGACCTAATTAATAAATTAGTTTGATGTTCTTTGATAATTCCGACACAGCGTTTTTAATTTGATGACAAGACAGTTTTTACTAATTTGATATCTGAATCTAATTTTCACGCAATTTGGAAAAAGATGCAAATTATACAAACGAATATTTAAATTAATGCCGTCAATGCGAAATTAATATCGAGTTCGTTAATCATAAATTTAATAAAATATTTGAATAATTATTGTCAATTAAAATGTGTATTCATTTTAATGAATATATGGAATATATTGTACCTACATAATTCTCGGAAATTAACAGTACTTCTAACTTGTAAACAAAATTTTAATTATGATTTTGTATTGTAAATTTATATTTTTACTTCTCTATTATAGTATTATTTTCATAAATAAATGAAAATGTTTCTATCATTCAAAATAGAAGTTTTTCCATTAGGCAAGACATTATGCTTAAGGTTTATTCAGTTTTTAAACAAAGGTAAAAAATACGCAAAATCAATCACATTTAACAGAAATATCTCATAGCTTATGAATTGACAATTTTAAAAAGAAATTATCATAAGTGATATGAGTAAAATCAAGAATTCTGAATACTTGTCCTAATTCCTGGCTCACTAAACACATTCCAGAGCTTCATTGCTCCAAAATTTGCTTTGGTTTCAGCAGGCCTAAAATAAGAGCAAACATTTCAGAATGCTCTAATTCTTGGCTCACTGAAACAAAAGCACAATTCAGAACTTCATTGCTCCAAAATGTGTTCAGGTTTCAGAATGCTCTAATTCTTGGCCCATTGATACCAGAGTATAATCCAGAGCAGATAAATCGGCTCCAGAATGTTGTCAGCACGCCAAGAATTTCTGACCCATTGAAACTAGAGCACAATCCAGAGCAAATAAATCTACTTCAGAATTTGTTCTTATTTCAGCAGGCCAAGAATTAGAACAAACACTTCTGAATGCTCTAATTCCTGACCCACTGACTCCAGAGCACAATACAAAGCAAGTAAATCAATCCAGGACGTGCTCTGTTGTCAGCAGGCCAAGAAATAGATAACACACTTCTGAGTGCTCTAATCCTAGACACATTGAAACCAGAACACAATCCTGAGTAGGTAAATCTGCTCTAAAATGTGCTCCGGATTCAGCAGGCTCAGAATTAGAGAACACTTTTTTGGTAAATAAAAACTGTCCACCTAACAACTAAGTCACCATATTGTATAGGACAATATTACATGTATTTCTACATCTTATTTAATATAGATTGCTTTATTTTAATAGAATAATTCAATGAAATTTACAAATATAATTTCAAAATTTTCGCTTCATATTTTTATAGCTCTCTACAAGCAATGTTGACACCTGTCAAATCGTGGATACGAGGTTAGAGTAACGGGGTACAGAGTCAAAGTTTCTCGATTTCTACTTAGGACTTTTTTGCTTTGTATTTTATTAGAAACATATTGTTTATATATCTGCCAAACTTCGTTTCTCTTCATTTATTTTTATTTTGGAAATAGTCATCCGAATACCATCCGCGGTTAAATTTTATCCTGACAAATTTTCCGATTGCTTTACTCGAGCCTGTTGCTAATTTATATTAAGATGACATTGATCAAAAATCACATTTGTTTGTCAGTGCTACTCGATAAATTGCTAGGCAACCAACTCTCGTAACAATTAAAAAAAATCCAGCAAAAATGAATCACTTATGATATTATATATTATAAGGGAAATGTTTCCTTGGGGGTATGAGTCCCGATGTCCTCATTTATTTAATAGTTAGCGAAACTAGAATTCAAATTGTAGATCTTACACTACGCTCGAGTCGGAGCGCGCTAATCAAGTGAACCACCAAATTTCCTTTGTCTACTTCTAAATTTAGCTTTTATGTAAAATATTATGCCTGAAAATCAGGACACAAACACATAATAAATTATCTTCGCGATTTGTTTAAGAAATCTGCCGCATCCAAAGTCTTTATAAGACGCGATAATTCATTTATTTATCTTCGTAAAAAATGGGGAAACAAAGGACAAAACAAAGCATCAAGCTGTCATGTTTAAAATATAGGCTGGAAATTCATTGTTAATTTATTCCGTATTCTAGGCATGATCGCAGCCCTAATGATAAATCGCCAGCGTTAAATGGTCCTTAACTCTCTAACGAATAGGGTTCGATCTGCACGGCGCCACTGACAGCAGGATGAATAGCGCGCACAATGGCGAGGATGATGGAACGCGCTTTTTCCCAATCCCAATATATTTACAACTGCTCTAATTGATTTATTTACACAGCTAACCTTGCATTCATTACAATTTGTTCTCCTCCATCAAATACAAAAACGTGCTTTACTTATGGGTCAATTATATTCAACGTCTCAAGGACAGATGAAATCCAGAGTGATATAGAATCGCAGCAAATGTAAGTGGTAGTGAATAAGATATTTCATTCAAAATTTTCAGCTTATAATAGTATATTGTGTTATTAAAAGTAAAAGTGATACTTTGTGTGGCAAGCATGGAAGTTTGCACATCGAGCGAAGCGAGTCGGACAATTGCATGCGAGACACACAAAGACACTTTTACTCTGAATAACACATGCTATTTTTTCTTCAAACTTAGAAATTTTAAAAAATAAACTATTATTTGACGTTTAATATGTAGGTTACCTGTCAGTTATTCATAATTTTTAGTAACTTTATTCTTAGGTTATCTAGTTTCTATAGTGACATTTAGGGCGGTATTACAGATTTCTATTATACAAGTTACTTCTTATTGGCTGATGCTACATACGGCGGCGAAGAAATTATACGGCGGCTAGAATAAAAAATTATATTACGGAGGCATAGAAATTAAACTTCAACCTTGTCAATCACGTCACAGAAGATGTCACTTTTATGACGTTTGAAGAAAAAAATAATAACTTATTTTAAAATTACTGATTAATATGCAGGGTTATGACTCGACCACCTGAACATAGTAGGGTTTTACGGCTTGACTTGATATTCAAGAATTGAGTTGAGATTGACTTGATTTCAACAGTAGTAGCCAAATTGCAAGTCAAGTCAAGTAGTAATATTTCAAGTACTTAAAAAATCAAGTATTTCTTCCAGACTATACTTGAATTTTCATCAATTTTATTATGTAGTTAATAGAAATCACAATAAGATAAGTATAATAATAAAAAATGTCTTTTTATTTTTAACAACCTACTTCTAAGGCCGTATTTATTTGGAAAATTTTAATACAGCCCTAAACTGATCTTGAACTTACCCGAGTTGTTACCAAATAAACAATAAAATTTCACAGTTGATGAAAATTTTAAGCGTTAAATTTTAGTTATTTATTAAAGTTATTTATTTACTTTTTTTTAACCTATAAAAGATCCAACTTCTGACAGATATAGAAAGAGAAAGCAGTGTGTAAACAAATAAAGAAAACATGATCAACTCACCAACCCAGAAAAATAGCTGGGTGAGTTGGATCAGTTCAAGGTCAGTTCTGGGTTACTTCAAACGTACCAAGTAAACGGAATTAACCTACTAGGTTACTTAAAAAATCCCAAATAAATTCGGCCTAAGTAAATATCGTTATTTTAAGGTTTGCGGAACTCTAGTAAGTGATAACTACGAAGTAATGAAGTAGCCCTCACAACTCGAGCTGTTGCTCAATTCACATTGGATATTTTTCCATATTCCTCCCACTTCATTCTAGGTCTAGTGCTTATCAAGTAATATTAAGCAGTATGAAATTGTCAAGTCAAGTCATGTAGCGAATTTAAGAAAAGCTAGTAGACTTGATGAAACCCTAGAACAGAGGGATTTCGCATATAAAATCATATTTTCTTAATTTCATGCCCTACTAATTTCTTTTTTAAGTAAAAGTGCATCAAATTATGTTATTAAAGTTTTGTGCAGAGCTATAGAAACATTCTGTATAAAATATACTTTGGCATATATTTGACAACATTGCGTATTACTATTGCTTAGGCAGGGAAATTCAATTTCCCTGCCAATTTTACTGCTGCGATGTGATAAATAAATTATTAAACGATTTCAGAAAAAAGTTTCACATAACGCAAAATCTGTGCTTTTTCGAGATGACAATACTTTTATAGCAAATTTTTGAAATATTTATCAGTTATGAATTTGTTATGATTACATTAATTATTATGTAATATTCTATTCTATAGAATTTCATGAAAAATTGCTTTGTTTATAATTATTTCGAGCTTGGAATTTTATTAATTATAATCATAATAACAAATTATTAATATATTATGAATCTGGTTATTCAATGTGCACAACACTAAATTTAATCAGGTAAACAAATATGAAATTATATGTATTATACCGGTAATCATGAAATGTGTATACAATATTATAATAACACCTAGTTTTAAATATATTCGGTTCTAAATATTATATTAGTTATGAGTATGTGTGATACACAATAGTTACAAAATTTGATTTATTAATACGTCCCATTTTTTAAAATTTAGTTTGCTGTTGCATACAGTTTTTTCTTTTTTATCACATAAAATAAATAGATTAAAAAAACTATAACTATATTTGCAGGGCATACATTGTTTCACATATAGGAAAATAGAATAGAAGTAGAATTTCAAAGAAAATTTTCATATATTAAAGATTTTTTTTAAAAAATGTTTCTCAAACTACAACCTAAATTTATATATCTTTAAACAACAGTGAATAAATTAGTTTTCCGTATTTGGTATAGATTTTTTTCTGAATTCATACTATAAATCTGTTTTTATCGTTGCATTAAAAAAATAACTATTTGAACTTCAATTATTAACCTAGCGCCAACTTAAGACAAAAAAGGCGAAATTATTAAAATTCGGTTATCTCGACTATATTTTTTCGTTTCTAAGCTATGATTTTCAAGTCATTCTCGTCTTGCCCGAGACGATATATTTCGAGACGAGACGAGCGAAATTCGAGAAATGTTTCGTCTCACCCGAATCACTTTATACTTTTACCTAGGATGAGATGTTTTTTTATTCTATGTTAATATTACAAATTTTTAATTTATTGATTGCCTCTATTAAACTTTAGTATGTCTGTTATGGATTCCATAGAAATATCTTTCAATTACATTATTGAAAAGTGGGGTTTAGGTGACAGACTACATGGAAATGTTCTACCGTGCTAATTGTAAAACCACAATAATTGTCTATTTATAAAACAGAATACAAACGTAACAATTTCAAATATAGAAAAAGTGACAGGGAAACCAATATTTTACAGAGTAACGAGTACAGTAATGTTTGTGCAAATAAAAAAATGTTATGAGAATTATGGCTGTTAAAAATGCATCCAATTTTTTATTCACTTGTGAAAAATTAAATTTTTTATTGTGAAAGTTGTGCTGTTTACGTTTTTTGCAAATGACATCAAAAATATCTGCAGCGTTTTATCATAATGCCATCCACAATATTGCTCTTTCGGAATCATCCATTATTTAATATTCTTATCACAAATTTCGTGCTTGGAATAACATCGCAATACACGCGATGTAACTTCAAGGGAAAGAGTTTAAAGACATTAAATTTATTACGGAATACAAACCGGTATCGATCTGCAGTTTATAGTCAGAGATCTTCTGTTATCCACTAGGAATTCTATACTATCAATGACTAAGAAAAACCTCTGCTATTGGTACAATCAATATGTGCCTTGCTTTTATAATTTCGTTAAAGAAAGAATAAAGTATTCTAGACAATGAAAATGTTCTATTTGTTTTTATAGCTTAGATTAAATAATTGTTAGTCAATCTGTTTGATATAATTTCATGATAAGCGAAAGATGTAATGGATTGTTATACAGGGTGATCAACAACAAGTAATAGACAGTGACCTGCGTAGTTTTATTCCGTAAAAATAAATATTAGCATTTGGGTTGATAGGCGTTTATTGTTATTATTTATTGTTCTGTCAATACTTATAATATCCGTTAGGTTCTTTATTTCCTTTAACCGTCTTTTTTACTTGCGTTTTCTAATTATATTATAAACAACAGTTAGTGTTGCCGTCCAGACAAGACAAGACAAAACTTTGCTATATCTTGTCTTCTCTAGAAATTTCAAGACAAGACATGACAATGTCTAAGTCTAGATTAAAAACTCTTCTCTAGATATCAAGACTCTACATTAACCTGCGCTTCCATTTGGACAAAGGCAGATAATTCTTTGGTAACGTTCTTTTTCTATTTTACAATATTTTTTTCAGCTAGAATAAAAAAGTCTTGTATTGTCTCGAAATTTTAAGACAAGATTTTTTCCAAACTTATCTTGATAATCTCGACAAGATAAGTCTAGAGTCGTGAAAGTCTAGATCTAAATGACAATACTAACAACAGTCTTTTTGAGTGCTTAGTCCATTGCTTGGAAAATGATTTATACAAATAATCTTACATTTTGTTTTTATAATATGATTAGTAATTAGTTCAATCCTGTTGGAATCAGATATTTCCGGCATTAATTTCTTCAAGAGCTGGCGCAAAAACTCTTGGATCATGGTGACATATCGAACAGAATTCACGGTTAACACGCGACTTCCTTCATAAAAAAGTAAGAACCAATTCCTGATGATGGCATGTAGCCGAAACTAGTCAAATTTTATTAAAATTTATTTCGTGGACATCACCAAGTGTTTTTAATTCATTTATTATTTATATTTAAGAACCAATTTTTCGGTGTTCAAGAGGTCCATTGTCACCATTTCTTTTCATAGACATACTTTCTGTTTCTTTTAAGTTGTCAACCCCCAATAGAATAGATTTTCGGTCGGCAACTGAACTCCGAGAGGAGTTCTGGTAGCGAGTATGCACCGCTACGATTCAGTACTTTTCGGAAAAGAATGTTTCAACGGTAAATGTGCGCAGCTTTTTGGACTAAGACATATTTACCATTGAGGGGAATTATAAAAATAACTTCCCGACAATAAGCTCCTTTTGCGACTATCCTAACTCTTCTACGACATAACCTCCCTTTACCATTACACATTGAAAGTAAGGATTTGACTACGACCAACCCTTTTTGTTTAGCATCACTTTCGCAAGAGACTTGGAGATTTATGTGATCTACTTTTGGATCAAGTAATTAAAATAATATTGCCAATCTGTTGTTAATAAAATATCATACAAGTCCAATACGATCGTTTTTGTTACACAAATATCCTTAAAAAATAGTAAAAACTGAAAACGGATTGTAAGAATTCCAAAAATGTGCTTATTTACCTAAAACAATAATTCCCAAATGTCTAAGTGAAGGCGTAATAAATAAACTTTTCATTTAAGATTCTAGAACATTTTATTTTAAAAGAATGAACAGCTCATAATTCACAACAACTACTTGATTATCCTCGTGTTTTCTTGAGAATGAAAATGCAATTTACTTGGAGCCTTTTTAATATTCCGCATTAATTTTGAAATTAACTACACATTAAAAAATAAGGACAAATAACTAAGGGAAATTTTTGCCTTGTGCGGAAAAGAAATTTAATTACAATAATAGAACAACCCACCACATTGTTTCCAGAATTTTCATTAAAATTCTAGGTTTACTTAAAATGTTTGTGTAATGGATAGAAAAAGATAAAAGTTATTTATAAATTTTAGAATGATAATTGCCGAGAGTTAGATTTTTAATGCTGCCACCAGGTTATTTTTAAAGTTAAAATAACCAAAACTAATTTTTATATTATATGGTGAGGATTCCAGGTTATTTAATTTTAATTAACAACGTAACAAAAGTATATTAAAAAATGAAATATAACAGAAACAAATTATTATTTAACTTAAACTAACAGAACAGGACAAGTTACACGCAATTACTAAAAATAATGTATAACTTACTTACATACATTCATACCTAATTACACATTTAAATAGTTTCTCTCCAACTACTCTGTCATGAGGCTTACATGACTACATCTCAAAACGCACTCTACTCTTGCTGACCGAACAACTCTAAGCCTGTACCAGGAATTGCAGAACGGTTTCCTGTCTCTGATTAATGGTTTATGACCATATAGCAGCTTATGCCACTATATATTATTATTTATAAATAAATAATTTTATATGTATTAAATATAATTAATAAATGGATTTTGGCAGAAGGGTCTAAACTTGTTTGAGCTAGTTGTTACTTGTTATTGAATAGTTACGATATGTTATTTTTTATTGGTATAACAACCTTCACAACAAATAAGTTTTTTCTTGTCGCAAGCCGACTTGAACCCTTCATCAAAACAAACCAAGCCGACTTGCTACAATTACCCCTCCCCAAAAAAATGCATATATTTCAAAATATGAATACATTAAATAACAATAATTTTTAAATTAATTAATATACAAAATGTTGATATAAATATATAAAAGTAACATAAATTAACTCTATTAGATCCTTCCGTTGTCTTCACTACCTGTTCGCTGATAATTCTCGAAGTTCTGAAAATATAGCTGGTGCAGTTGCATAGTAATATATATGACTGTGTTTTTTGTAGAGTAAAAAGAACAAAAATAGTATTAGTAGGCTGGTTTTAACCTGTCAATGGAAATGTTTTCATACTTGCCATTTATGTCAATGGTAAAAAATTTTGGAAAACGTTTGATAACTTTATAAGGTCCATCATAATTTTGTTGTAGTGGTCTTTTAATAGCGTCATGTCTTATGAAGATATGTGAACAAGAGAATAAATTTGGATGGATAAATGTTTTAGTATTTTGGTTTTTTGGAGGCCTAGCTTTAAGATATTGAAAATGTCTTTTTAATTTTTTAAGGAAAAATGATAAGTCTACAGTAGAATCCGGTTTTGAGTCAAATTCTCCAGGAAGACGTAGACGTGTTCCATAGACTATCTCATCCGAACTACATTGAATGCTTTCTTTGAATGAGGTTCTAATACCTAATAAAACCAAAGGTAAATTTTCTACCCAATTATCAGGATAAGAACAGGCTTTCAATGAAGTTTTGAGTTGTCTGTGAAAACGTTCTATAATTCCATTTGACTCAGGATGATAAGATGTAGTTCTGATATGTTTAGTTCCCAAAACTGATAACAATTCTAGAAAAAAATGAGATCCAAATTGTGCACCACGATCGGTAGTAATTGATGACGGTACACCGAATCTTGCTACCCAATTTTCTATAAAAGATCTTGCTATTGTATCTACCTTGGTATTTTGAAGTGGAATTGCCTCTGGCCATCGGGTATATCTGTCAATGCAAGTCAATATGTGAGTATAGCCCGAGGACCAAGGCAAGGGGCCTACTATATCAAGGTGTACCATGTCAAAACGTTTTTGAGGTACAATAAAATTACCTATCTCTGCCTTAGAATGTCTAATAACTTTACAACATTGACATTTCAAACATGATCTAGTCCAATCTTTGATATCCACATTCATATTTTCCCAAACGAAACGAGAAGAAATTAATTTCTTTGTAGCATTAATCCCTGGATGTGAGAGGGAATGTAACTTATTAAAAATATCTTTTCTAAAAGGAAGTGGAATGTAAGGTCTTGCTGTTCCAGTAGTAACGTCACAAGTAAGAGTCAATTGATTGTCTGCCAACGGAATTTCTTTGAATGAGAGAGATGTGTTTTTGTTTTTAAAAAAATTAATAGTGTCACTATCTGACTTTTGAAATTTAGCAATTTCATTGTAATCAATGATATCTGAATGGTTTAACGTATTAATAGAAATTCGTGATAACGCATCTGCAACCGTATTCTCCGAACCAGGTATATGTCTAATGTCATTAGTAAATTGTAATATGTAGTCCAGGTGACGTACTTCACGAGGGGAGTAAGTGTCTGAATTTTTATGTAAAGAATATGTCAATGCTTTATGATCTGTCAGAATGAAAAATTCACGTCCTTCTACAAAATATCGAAATTTTTTAATTGCCAAATACACCGCTAAAAGTTCTCTCCCAAACGTACTATAACGACAAGCTGCAGGTTGGAAACATGTTGAATAAAAAGCTATTGGATGCCAAGAGTTATCATAAAATTGCTGCAGTACAGCTCCTACCCCAGTATCCGAAGCATCGACCATAATACTAGTTTCCACATTATTTCGTGGGACTGTCAATGTAGTAAAATTAATCAGAGCGTTTTTGACATTTGAAAAAGCTTGATATTGTAATTCTGTCAAAACAATTTCTTTCGTACTCTTCGAATGATTATCAATTAATTGAGTTAAAGGTTTTGATATAATAGAACAATGAGGAATAAATCTATGATAAAAATTGACCATCCCTAAAAATTCACGTAAAGCCTTTTGTGTTTTAGGAGGAGGAAAATTTTTAACAGCGTTAACTTTATCTTCTAAAGGTTCAATTTTGTTATTTGAAATACGATGGCCTAAAAATTCAATCTTATCACATCCAAATTTGCATTTGTTAATATTTACTAATACTCCATAATCTTCTAAACGTTTAAAAATAATACTTAAATGTTTTTTATGGGATTCTACATTATTACTTGCAATTAATATATCATCAATATAAGCAAAACAGAAATCTAAACCTTTAATTACCTCATTAATAAATCTTTGAAAAGTTTGCGCACTGTTTCGTAAACCAAAAGGCATAACAACATATTCGAATAGTCCGAAAGGAGTTGTAATAGCAGTTTTAGCAATTGAGTCTGGTTCCATAGGTATTTGATGATATGCCTTAACAAGGTCAATTTTAGAAAATATTTCACAATTTTGTAAATTATTTATAAAATCTTGGATATGCGGAAGAGGGTACCTGTCAGGAACAGTAATGTTGTTAAGAGCTCTAAAATCACCACAAGGACGCCATTCACCTGGTTCTTTTTTCGGAACCATATGAAGGGGTGAAGACCAATTACTATTAGATGCCCGAATAATACCCATCTTCAGCATTTTATTAAATTCAGTTTGAGCTGCATTTAACCGATCTGGAGCCAATCTCCTTGGTTTAGCAAAAATTGGTAAACCATTTGTTATAATCGAATGCTTTACGTTATGTTTAATTTTACGATGAATATTGAATTCACTAGTTAAAGATGGAAATTTAGATAAAATTTGTTTAAAAGGACAAAAATTAACATTATTCGAAAATATATTATTTATTTGACTATTAAAAAATGATAAATTTGCATCTATTAAACGTTTGTGTCTTTGATCAACCAATAAATTATAGTAACTTAAAAAATCTGCCCCCAAAATAGAATACTGAACATTAGCAATTATAAAATTCCAACTAAAAATTTTATTAAGATTAATGTCTATATTAATTTTGATAGAACCAAATGTTGCAATTTGAGTGTTATTAACTGCTTGCAAAAGAAAAGGTTGTTTAATATATTGTTGTGTAGGATTTGGTGTAATGATACTAACCTCTGCACCAGTGTCAACAAGAAATCGATGACCAGAGAACCTGTCTTCAACGAACAGTAAGTGAGGAGAAAAGGAAGGTCTATTTCTGGAAAGAAGAGGCAAACTATTAATAACTTCAAAATTTTGAGAATCAAAATTTTGACAAACGGTATGCGATCTAGAGGTAGAAGTCCAATTGCAAGGAGGTACACACTTCTTGGCTTTCGTCCCGTAGTGGAAATGATACCAACAGGAATCAGAAGAAATATCTCCATTTGATGCAGTAGAAATATTCTTCTTTGGAGACAAGTTTGTGAGTAAACGTTTTATTTCCAACATCTCTTGTTTTAAATTTCGTATTTCGTCAGATCTCACATTGTCAGTGAATAAATGACATGACGATAAATTTAATATTTTATCAGCCATTTCCGCTTTTTCTTCCAAACTGCTTGATTGTGCAGTAACAAGTGAAGTTCGAATATTAAGTGGCAATTTTTGTAAAAATAATTCTTCTAACAGAGTAGGATCCATAACTTTATTTCCTAATAATTGCTTAATATATCTTAGCAATTGGGTGGGTTTTCTTCCTCCTAATTCAAGTTTCGAAAATAATATATTAAATCTTTCTTCTTCAGAAATTGTAAATCGTTTAATAATTTCACATTTAACTGTAGTATACGGGTTTTGCGACGGACGATTAATTATCAAGTCTCGAATTTCTATTGCTTGTTCCGGTTTCAAATTATTAATTAATTTAAGATATCTACTTATTTCTGATGTTATTCTGTGACTGTCAAACTCTGCTTCCACTTGCACAAACCAAAGTTCAGGATCATCGGGGTAGAAATCGGGTAACTTGAACGAGGAAGAAACAGCAGCAACTAATGGTGGTGCAGGAATAGAAACTTCATCTTGACCAAAATTCTCCATAGGCACAAACATAAATTCTCACACTTAGGGGTCACCAATTTATAGCAGCTTATGCCACTATATATTATTATTTATAAATAAATAATTTTATATGTATTAAATATAATTAATAAATGGATTTTGGCAGAAGGGTCTAAACTTGTTTGAGCTAGTTGTTACTTGTTATTGAATAGTTACGATATGTTATTTTTTATTGGTATAACAACCTTCACAACAAATAAGTTTTTTCTTGTCGCAAGCCGACTTGAACCCTTCATCAAAACAAACCAAGCCGACTTGCTACAACCATCCCAAGCATACTTTCGAAGGCAATATGACAATATACCGAAATGCCAAACGGAATTTGAAACCTTACAAAACTTAACTGTAAACTATTTATGACCAAGGGAATTTTGAAAACATCGAATTTCCTATCAGCATGAGCTCTTCATACAAAGAATTCAGTTTATTAAACTATATTGTCACACGTCAAATTGAAGTAGTCATTGTCAAAGGTTTCACTTTGACAGTGAATTTGTGTGGGTGTGTTTGTGCAAGACGCATTCCTAGAATGTTCTGTTTTAGATCCATCTTGACTCACTGAATATGTAAATATTCAAGGTGTGTTTTTCTGTTACAGAGAGTTTACCAACAGCTAAAGCTCGACCGAAATAGTTTTTCTTTGTGTTTTATAAATTTATTATTGTTGTTTGTTAATTTAAATTATTCTTCTTATTTATTTATTATGTTTTATATAAAATATTCTACCCCTTTACTAATTTTATTTAATTTTATATTTCATCACCGACTATGTGTTACCGCTCTCTATACACTGTAACAATATAAACAATAGTACAAATTAAAATAATTAAAGTAACGAACCTAAAAACTGTTACATTTGGATGGTGAGATTCAGTGGCGGCTTGTGCCTTTAAGAAATGAGAGGGAAAATTATTTACTTTAAACTTTAAACTCTGCTTAGTCAAAAAATCATGGAATATATTGCTAGCTAGTAGCTCCGCTCCTGATAAAAATAACTATACGTAAATAACAGTACTAATACTCCTACTCGGATTGAAAACTGCATCATTCGTATGGAAACTATACGTACTGAATTTTACATTGAGCCTCAGCCAGACCCCTAATCCAAACATTCTTGCAAGAGCCGTTGCACAGTTACCGAGAGTTGCTAATGATCGAAGCTTATGCCTCCCTTGCTATGTTTTCTCTCTGTTCAACTCATATATTTCATCTTTCTTCTTGAATTGATTCAAGATCAAAACTAGCTTTCTCTTCGCTTTTAAGGTGGATAGGTGGAGACAAATTTTAAGTTTGTCTCCGGCTCTTTAAACAACACATATAAATGAAAGAATACCTACTAATATATTTTTTTAATATATTAAATAAGTGTTCATAATTTATTATTTGTAGAAAAATTTTAAAATATTTATTAAATGTGCACATTTTCTTTATTTTTTGGGAGGAGGCAGTGCCTCCCTTACCTCCTCTGTCGAGCCGCCACTGGTGAGATTTTCCTTTACTGCTGACCTTTGCTGACGCTGCTAGGAAGCCTCGGAAATCGTGCAACATCCATCCGAGGGCGTATTAATAATACGTGGTCCGACATATGCAGCGGTAAATACAGCAGTGCAACTGCAATGGGAACTATGAATATTGAAACATAATAAGAGATTAAGAGGGTGCAGGGCTTTAAGGCGGCTCCGCAATTGAATTGCTTGTATTATACAGCAGGAATGGAATATGCAATAGTCTTAAAGGATAACATCATTTGTAATGCGGGTTGGAGGAATTATGTATTCGTGTTTTCTCAATCCACCTGAAATTAATTCTACTTTTATAAATTGTAAAGTAAACTGTACCTGGATTCTTCATAACCTTCATATGGTAACAAATAATGTTACAAAATTTTAAGAACAATAAAAAACAGCAAACAATAGTTGTTTACTTATCCAGGAAGCATATGTTTAGTTTAACCTAATTTATTTATATTTTCTTTAGATGAGATTACAACGAAATGCTTTACAAACGATAATAATAATTAAACATATTTGTTTTATTATTCTTTCCTCCATGCTATTATATCCTTTCTATATAGCAGAATTTCTTAAACTATACAGGCTGTTCCATTTAAGCGTGCCACCATTGCTATCTCGAGAACTATAAGAGCTACGAGGTTGGTTAAATTAGCAAAGAACCACCATTTTACAAGACTACTACAAAGAGCAAAAAAAAATTTTTTTTTTGACCTGTGGTTCTCAAAATACGGGACACAACTTTCTTATTTTAAATGGGAACATATGTTTATTTTTAGGTTCTTCGATAGAGTATTTTTTTCTGAATTCAGCGATATAATTATATCATATACTAATATAACAAAATAATTGCTAAAAATGTATGTTAGATTTATATGTATTTTATTTATATCTGACTGAAAAAAGAGTGCTATGATTAGAAAACATAGACATATAGTTCTGACTAACATTGTTTGATTATTTTTTGTTAAATTTTATGTTCTTAAACAGTCAGTTTTAAGATCAAAATGAATTGTTTTCTATCCAAAGCACTCTTCTTTCAGCCAGATATAAATAAAATACATATAAATCTAACATGCATTTTCTCAGTTATTTTGTTATATTAGTATATAATGTGTTCCTGTATCTCCCAAGCGGAGCATAGGGCAACCGAACTCACCGAGCCGCAGTTCTAACTGCCGTACTGTCGATTGTTTCATTTGCCAGTGCTATTTCTATTTAAGATGTATAGATGGCAAGCTTGGAGGAAAGAATATAACAGGAGATAGCATTAGCGTATACTATGGGTAAGGGGATTGAAGCCTGGTGGGGACGGACGAAAATGACAGCTGGTGCGGGTTAGAGTGGGGACAGCGCGCTAATTACGAATTCATACACAGTATTTTCTTACTTAATAACAAAACAAAAAGTTAAATTGACTCTATGTGCCTGAAGGAGTAAAAAAATAGGCTTAATTAACAAATTGTAAATTTAATTTATAAGAGTACTAGAAACATAAAGGTCGAAGCGTCCCAAAAATATTTTCAAATAAAAGTCAAAATTTATTGATATAAAAAAAAACAAACCATTTATAATAAAATTTCAAATAAAAATTACTTCCTACCATACCATAACGTTAATATACATAATAGATGGTGCGGGTTGGAGTGGGGGTAATGGTATCAGAGATGGCTTCACTTTTTCGAACAGATGCTCCCTCCTTCTATTCTTTCCTCCAAGATGGCAAGTCTATAGCATCCGAGTGTGATACACAAGTAGCTGTGTTTTTTATTTTACGACAAATCACACGTTGTCGGTCGCTGGGACTTGAACTGAGGATCTCAGGTTCGTATGACGTCACAGCGAGCTAAAGATGTGCGCTAGCTCGCTCAGCCATCCAGCCGACAATTATTATTATTAGTATATGATATATGATAATTATATCGCTGAATTCAGAAAAAAATACTCTATCGAATAACCTAAAAATAAACATATGTTCCCATTTAAAATAAGAAAGTTGTGTCCCGTATTTTAAAAACCACTGGTCGAAATTTTTTTTTTTTGGTCATTGTATTAGTGTTGTAAAATGGTGGTTCTTTGCTAATTTAACCAACCTCGTAGCTCTTATAGTTCTCGAGATAGCAATGGTGGCACACTTAAATGGAACACCCTGTATAGTGTCACGATCCCCTTTCTCACAAAAAAATTTACATACGACATTAATTTTCAGAAAAATGGTATTAACAAATGTAATTTGTTATATTAAAGTTCTTAGTGCCTTAAAGACAGTTTATTTTTCATTGGTTGTCAAAATACCCACCATTATTTACCTTTATTTGAAAGGAGAAATTGTTCTGCACTATCGTTTACTTTGTAACCATAGAAACCTAGAACTCACATTTGAAAGAAACTAAAGAAACTCCGATCTAGTGATTTTGTACTTACCTAGATACCAATATGACTAAAATGTATCTTGTCATATTTTGTCTGAAGTATAGAAACACCAATGAGGTTATCTCATTTGCTATCACTTTTCTAAGTAACCTCGAAAAGTATAATAATAATATTTCGGCTAGTGGTTTTGAAAATATGAAATCCATTTTTTTATTTTAAATAACAACATTTATGTTTTTAGTTACACCATTCGACAGATATCTGATTTCAACGATATGACATGTCCATGATTTCATATAACATTTTATTTTTATTTATCAAAAACTGTTTTTCCACATTAAATGCCTGTGACACACGATTTACTTAACTAGGAAACCTAAAATTAATTCATTCTTTAATGCATTTGTCGATACATCCTTCATCCAGAAATAGTAATGGGTACATTCTCGGGAACGAATATTTCGGAAAATATCAAAGCATAATTCCCGGGGTGTTTTTCTGGGATTTTCTTAGGAATTTCTGGGGATATTTTTCAGGGAATTTCTGGGCAAAAACTAAAGATAAATTTTCTCATAAAATCAAATATACTAAAATTTTTATATGTTAGAAATTGAAGAAAATTAAATAACAATTATGTCATAATTTTTACCAACACTAAAAATATAATAAATAGTGATGTTACAGTAGGTAAAGCTATTAAGAATTAATTTATTTTTTTCCATTTTCCACTCATAGTTATAAAGTTATTATAATTAACACTGTTAGAAATTAGTTAGGATTGATTAGAACATGTCGGTAAAGCTGCGCCTGCGTTAAATTTATTATCGGGAATTTTCCTTATTCCCGCAAAGTTTCCTGCTTGTTTTGGGGAATTTTCCCATATATTCCAGGAAATTTCCAAAATAGAATTCCCGATTTTATTCCCGGGAATATTTCCAGGAAGTAAAAATATTGCTGACGGGAAATTCTAAGTGACCAATCGCTATCCAGAAGTAGTCATTCATTTACGAAATAATTATGTTTAAGTTATGTAGTGTAAGTAGTATTATTTTATAAGTATTTTTTTTTAAATAATGTATATTTTTTTAATATTCAATTATTTTATATTATCTTTCTGTCTCAGCGGATTAGTACATTTTTCATTGGTTAATAAACCATAATAGTAAAATCACATGTAATGACATCGAGTATATTTTCCTGTAATAATAAATGACAGACTTGAGTGTTGGAAGGGAAGAAGTTGGTATTCCGGTGTAAAAACGCCATGTATTCCCGTGAAAGCAGCAGGAATCGCAGTCACGTTCCGACCGCCGAAGTGAATGCATTTCTGCGACACGTCCGTGGCGTTAAGTTGTGAAATGCGTGCAGCTCAGAAATCAGCCCTGGCATTCACGTGACGTCACCGCTCGCTCGGCGGAGCGGCGTTCATACGTCAATCCACTCATACCGGCAAATGCCACGCTTTTATTCCGTCAGACTTCACCGGGAAATATGATTTAACCAAATGCACTGTTTGTGCCGCCGGATTCAATTCCAGGGACAAATCGCTTGTGTAGAATAATACTATCTTTCACTCAATTCTTATTGCAAAATACTGTAATTATTAATAGTTTGCTTAAAGATAGTCTTAAAGCATTTTATAATTATTTGCAAATTCAACAGGAATCTTATTTTCTGTAATCAGATCATAATTTCTCGGTGATTATACAGAATTGTTACAAATACGTACAGTAGGATGGGAACACATTAGAAATGTTTAATGAACATTTTGTGTTAAATTTCCACTATTACTAATGTGTAGCTACCAAAGTTTCAGTTCTCCAATTCTTTGAATGCCACAGCGCGACAGATATCAACAAATATTCGTATTTTTGTAGGAGTGTTTTCACATTTTTAATGGTAAAAAAGTTTTATGTTTAAATATAATCTCTAAGTTGATTAATAACAGAATCAGGAAAGGTATAAATACAGAAATTTATAATGTATTTGTCATAACGTTGCAGCATTGCATTTGTCTTCAAGTTCTGCGAGGATTAATTATATCTATTTCGAACTCTTCATACATTTTTGTGACAATCCATTTTGCAATATAAATATAAAATGATAGAATTTAATTGTTTTGTTGGGAATAATACAAATACTGATTTTAAAAAAAGTATACAGATTTTATGGGGGGAATGGTTCTGACCCCCCCGTAACACCACCCTTCGTACTCTTGCTCTTAAACATATAATAGTGTGGTCTTAGAAAAAGTAGTGTCCCACATTGTGTGTTTTCAGCACTCGACTTCGTCCTGTATCTTTCATAGTTTCATACCTCATGGGATATAATAGGCAACTATAGTTCGTATCATATAAATAGTATGTACAATGATATATACGTTGCTGTCTCCTTCAACTTGTTTGTTGCGTTAGATCTACAAGAATGATTGACAGGTCCATTTCTATTTGGGTCGACTTATACTTGCTCTGCTGCACTTGTTGCAAACAATAAGCATTTCTCCATTATATTTTTATTTATTTACAAGTCTACCATAGATGTACTCGAATCTCGATATAGGTACATATATTGTTCGACGTAATTTATTCTAGTTCCTATAATTCTTGAATTCTTTATTTATTTATTGTCCCAAAACTTCACTCCAATGTTTCTCTAAGATTATTGTAATTGCTTTTATTACGGGCTCGTATTATACTCTAGTTAGGTAACTAGGTATTTCTCTCATTATTTGATATAAAATATGATAAAGTTAAGAGTCGTTTATTTGATATAAATTGTTAGTATTACTGGTTTGATAATTGTATTTAATATTATATTTAGATATTAAAAATACAGGTAATTATCTAATTCGATAAAAATCTCATTTTAATAATTAATTTCAACTATTTTATTTCGTAACATTATAAACTACTGATTGAATACAGTTTCACTAAAAATATTGACTTCATTTTAAATGCAATTAATTTTTCGAATTTTAATACAATTATTTTTGATTCGTTATCTGCATATCATGTAGTATTACCATTTTTCCCTAAAATTGTAAATCACCCTGTATACTTTAATTCAAATAACGAAAAGAAACGACATAATAACCCTGTTGTGACACTAATTCCCAACATTGTTAACACTACCATCACCCTAGTATAAAACACCTACTCTCCAAGCCAAATGTCAAAACCTGGGGCGCGATCCCTCTGGGGCAACCAGTCCAGCATTACATCCCAATCCAGGGGGCATTTGCCTGGCACGCCGGCTGTAGCACTTCCATCAGCCAACGGCCACAATGTCACATTCCCCAACCGAATCAACGCAAATCGAAACATTCATCAACCCGCCCGCTCTCAGGTGTCACGAGGCAATGGCCAAGTAGGCAGGGATATAGCACACTCATTTGTTACGGAATTCTATACTTTATATTTGTGGAGATTTATGCTAAAGGATTCAATATATTGTAAGTAGTAAACTGCAGTATAGGTGAAAAATATTTACGAGTACCATGTTTTTGGTAAATAAGATATCTATTCATGGGCGCCCATCAATTATTTTTCAGGGAGGGGCAAAAAAAACAGAAATATTTCTTGTTTCTTTTTTTTATCATAAATCATAAATAAGATATACAGGGTAGCCCAATGAAAATTATCAGCGCAATTTTTGGCCACTTAACATCAATTTTGCAAAAAACGCTCGAACACGCCACTTTAAGTATAATGGGGAACACCTGAATGGATTAGTACCAATGGCATAACTTTTACTTTAAATGGAAAAGGGTATCAAACATGACATAGTTCGAAAGGCCTTTCAATTCTCTTTTCAACAGTATATTCTGAAACCATTAATTCCTATTAACTTACTTAAGATAGTTATAAGTATAATAACAGCCTCAGGTGTTAATTGAATTTCGAGCTCTGGGAACTAAGATTTTAAGGTATCTAAGGCCTGGTATGATTCATATTATCTGTGGTTTATTCAATAGTTTCCAGGTTTCACGTTATTAATATATATTATTTTATAAAATTCTCTTGTTAGTAACATTTTCGTGATCAGGTCTGTATGAGTTGATATGATATGATAATTGTCCTATGTTATTTTCACAACTCTGTATGGTAATTATTAATTAATTAATATACTGACTTGCCAAATTACATGGGATATAAGTATGACGTAGTTACTCTGTTTACTTTTGTCTATGTAAACATTTACATTAAACATATCAACCAATATACAGTAAACTAACATTTGGTGGATCGGTTCTCTGACTAAACCTCGCCACGTCTAAAGTTTACAGCTTTGGTCTAAGATGCGTCTGACATGGTTAGTTTAAACCAGTAGTGTTTCTCAAACTAGTCTAAACTACCATCTCTTTTACGATGGAATGAATATGACAACGCGCTCCTTTCATCTAATTCATCAAATTTATAGAAAATGATACTGTGTGAAAACCATAATAATAATTAATAGGAATATTCACATTTTGCAATTAATGTGACCCTTGAGTGTTATTGAACTATACTAATTTGTTTATATTGGAATACATTTTATTACAGTTTTTAATTTAGATTCAAATATTTTCAGTTAACTTACCTAACTAGGGAAACAGAGGAAGAAAATTCTAGGGCACATAAATAGAAGAAAGAGTAATAAATTATTCAGTAATTAGATAAGCTCGAGCAATTACTGGTAAAAAAATACTTACTTGTTGGTTAGGACAAACGATAAATTAATGGTATTAAATAGGTCACTAATTGAATACACTGGAGAAAATTATGAAAACATCCTATATGCATAGCTTAGTAAAGATTATTGTTAAATGTTTGCTGTTTGTTAATACATATTTGACCTTTGACCAAAAATGCCGGTGCGAATGTGAGGGTTCGCATAAGGTCAATAGGTTAAGCAGAGATTAGTACGGTTTATTTTAGGATCAACAAACAATTGGAAATATTTTGAAACATTATTTATTTTTAAAAGTTTCCCAAAAATAACTACCCATTACAAATAATATCTCATTGTTGCATGATAATAAGTATGTATCTGTTATTTTTATTATAGTGTAATATTGTATTAAAATTTACAATAAATTTTTAATATAGGTAAAAAAAACTTAACGTCAAGGAAGTAAAGCACAGATATGTGATAAAGTAGATCTGACGTATCTAGTAATAGGGAAAGGCACGGTAATATTTACTAGTAATGAGCGATATTTCACAAACTGTGATTTAGTCACTGATATTGAAAAATCACAAGTCATAATTGCTACCGAATGTTTTTGAAACCTAAGATTCGTGAACCCAGTCACCATTCGCTATTGTATACGTTAAACCTTTTACAAACTAACAATTCCAATTAGTAGCAAAAATACCCGATTTTAACCATACAATAACTGTGATTATAATAACGCTTTAAAATCATGGATATGAAATTAGCAATCACAAAGCACAATGTAATACAAAAGTAGCAGTTCGGCTTCTCAATCTCATTAAATAATTTCTGTTAGAAACGAAAATTCTCGATTTTATTCGTACAGTAAACTGTGATCGCAATCACGCTTTAAATTCACAGATATGAAAGTAGAAATCACAAATCATACTGTGATTTTGGAGTAGCAGATTCACCCATCCCTAAAAATTCCAGTTAGTTACGAAGATTTCCGACTTTGACCGTACAGTAAACACAATCACCCTTTAAAATCATAATTACTGGAAGCAGTTTCCTTCACCACTAATATTTACTACTTACATATTTGTAAGGAGGGTGTAAAATTTTAGAAAATATAGTAATATCTAACATTTTAGAGGTTTATAATTATTTTTCGCGCTAGCGTTGAATACGCATACCTAACATAACTTAATTCCATAACATAAATCGTAAATGACTACTAGGGATAACTTTTATTATATGATTATCATTATCGAAATGTTATAGAAAATGATACTCCTACTAATAGTTGCATATAAACAAATCTGAAATGTGATTCACATTTTACAAATACTTTAACATTATATGAAGTTATTGCTGCTGGTGACGCGTAAAATACAATAAGCGACTCGGAATTGGAATTCATTTCTTATGGCTTAAATAACCAAAATTTGCATAAAATAACCATTATTAGAAATTAATAAAAACATTGCAATTTATTTATTAAGGTGATCAATGAAACTATTTAAGCATATGGATTTCGAGAACTGTAAGAGATACAAAGTTGGTTAAATTAGAATTAGTTGTGGGGTTCATTTTATACATGTTTTTGTTTCCCTCAAAAAATGTATAGGTGGTTAGATATAAACAAGAATGTAAATTTTCCAAATTTCCTTTTTTTGTTAATAACTCTTTTATTTCAATACAAAAAAAAAATTGCACATAATTAGGAACTTTTTACAGGCGAATTCACTGGAGTACTCATAATTTTTATTTCTCAAATCGTTTTCGAGAATGTGATATCAAGTTTCAATTTTCATACCGGTAAATGGGATCAACGATATAAAATATATGCATATTGAAGAAATTAAATGGAGCATTTTTTTTTACTTTTTTTGAGTATGTTAAGTATATCGGAGACTACAAATATTGATAAACTTATTAAAATTTATATAAATTAAACAAGAGCAACCATGAAATGATTTATATGAAGACTTATTATAGTTATTTGAGAATTTAAAAATATTTTGTATTTTAATTAATTAATATTTAAATCGTATATTATTTATTGTTTGGCAATTAATACTTTTTATTTATTTTTGTTCTTTTGTAGTAGGGTTCATCTGACTTAAAAATATAGGTACAAATCAACAAAACAATGTCATCACATGATAATCCTTGATACTCCAATATATTCCTCAGTACATATATTTTTCATAATATCTCCAGATATAAACTCTATTCTTTGGTCAAAAAGTTTAAATTTTGTCTCATGAAATATTTCATTTATAATATTAATTAACATCCTCTATCTATACTTACCGTCAGCAGTGAATTTATTTATTTTATATTTCCTCAAAATCTTTTTATTATAAAAATGACATAATCTGCGTAGGACATTAACTCTACATTTTTAATATATATTTGCTTTTTACAAATGAAATTTCATAATTATTATCAAGTTTCCTTCATACAAAAATAATGTACGAAAAATTTGCAAAACCCGTATTTAGCTTTTCCACTAAGCTTTTTCTGTTTTTAAGCTGACATACATACAAAAATAAAACGGCCTGTTTATTCCACTGCAAATTTTGGAAATGATATTACTTATGAGCCGCAGCATCAATTTTTCTCCTGCATTTTGTGTAAAATTATTTGTGCTGGCCAAATACGTCAAAATTTATAACATCCGCTTCAAAACCAAATTCTGATGGCAATTACACCACTGGCATCAAATGCAAATTAAATTATACGTACACAAAATTTTATAGAGACCACAGCAAAAAATATTGGCTCGGTACGCAATTTTCATTTATTGCTACAATATCTATCAATTTCGAATTAAATTCAATTGAATTTTAATTGTTAATTTGTATAACAATCACACAATTTGCTGTGTGGAATAAAAAGGGAGGCTAGTACGAATTATTAAAGTGAAATATGGATATTGCCAATTAAAATGTTGAACATGTAAATGCAAATGTGTAAAATATATTATTGCATTAAATTCTTACACCCTAGTTGTTGTTCGTCCGCAGAATTATAAACATGGTCTTTGTGGTTTATCTACGAATATGTTTTACGATGTTGCGAGTATCTAGGAACTAGGGGAATTTTTAACTGCAGGATTTGTTGTATCATTAATTTGAGTTTACATAAGAGTATACTATATTTAATAGATAAATTAACCTAGTTTCCACAAACAAATATTTTCTTTGCATTTATCTAGATACCCATGCAGTAATTTTATAGAGCTGGAACTGTCAGGGACGTCGTTCCGGAATTTTGTTTTAGGGACGGAACGCATTCAAGAAACTAGGGTGCTAATATTTAACAATATTCTGTTTCAAAATACTTAGTAAACTATCTTGGGAAAAAGGGCAGGTGACAAATTCTAAAATTTTATATTAGGGTAATTGGGACAGAGGTTGACCGGTAGGAAAGATGGACTTTTGGTCTTAAAAGTACATTATACTATACTGATATCTCTCATAGGGAATGTTAATTTTGTTGTTTTGAGACAGTGGAAGTAACCACTTGAAAATTAATGCAGTAAACCTTCTATGCACAATTAGTTAATTACTACTTTGGTAGATTTAAACTAATTACTATTGTACATACTTAAACATGTGCATAAAACTTAACGTAACCTAAAAATGTGGTTCTATTTGTACGCAGTCATAAGTAATTTAGTGGTTCATTTAATCTCTGCTCTGAGGACTTATGGACCACCTATACTGAGGAGAGTTGGACCAGAGAATTTTTATTATTAAAAAGACCAATTCAACCGGTAAACAGGAAAAATTCATTTGCACATAGAAAGGTGAGTTCTGAAGAACTGCTGTAAAATGGTTAATCAGAGGGTGATGATAATGAAGAAGCTAAAGATTATGAAAATAATTATGCGAGATGCAAGGAAAAAGATTTTTAAAGAATGATAACGAAGGATGATTGAATAAAATGTGTAATTTATGGTTGTTGTTTACATGAAGAGTGTACCACATGACAGCAATCTGTTACTCAGTTAATCTCCCCCCTACTTACCCTATAGTCAATAGATAAATTAATCTAGTTTCCACAGAAATATTATATTTTACTTGCATTTATCTACATATCTAATCAATGGTGTCATAGAGCCGGAACTGTCAGTGACTTCGTTCTAGAATTTTGTTTTAGGAACGGAACGCGTTCCTGAAATCAGGCTACTAAAATTTAAAGGTTGTTTACATTCAAACAATATTCTGTTGAAAAATACTTGGGAAGTCGGATAGGTGACAAATTTTAAAATTTTATATTATATGATAAATAATATTGATAATAACAGCAAATTCAATAAATGTGAAACACAAAAACATGTGTGATTTTTTTTATAAGTGACAGAAATAGAGAGATACGCGATTTCACTTGAAACGCATCCAGGTAGCAGATAAATACGTATTTACATAAGAATATTTTAAAAAAAATAATTAATTTTTTTCGTGTAATACAAAAGCATAATTTTCCAAAAAATTGACATGGTTTTTTAAAAAAAGTAATATAAAATTGCGTGCGTATTAATTACATAAGTCACTTGAGAAAAGTACATTAACACCAGTCGTGCATTGGGACCGGAACATATCGAAATGACATTCCGGAAAAAAATTTTGGAGTCGGAACTCCAATCAAATTGCAAATAAAAATTTACCAAATACTGATAAGTTGTTTTTCACTTTTTTATTTTAACCTATGCCTTTATTATAGTGAGAATAAAGCTCTAGAGTCTACAGATTATTCTCGGGAATAATCTCCCTAGCTTTTCTTTTTGTTGACATATGTTAGATAGTTATAAATACATAAATAAAGTAGGCGAAAAAAACAGATATTGTTTGAAATAAATTTGTGGCATAAAAATAATCTAATTAAATATAACTCGAGAGTTTCAATAAATCTGAAATTATTTTCAATTTATTCTCACACTCTTGTTATATTATTACTGAATATTATACTTAATATAAATTTTAGAATTTTCTAATAAAATCTTTATATGAAATAATTCATATTAAAAACAGGTTTAATAATAATAATTTAATTTGTTTTTTCTTGTACTATATTGTAACGAGCGAGACTCACCGTGGATGACTCATCACGCCTGACCTCTCTGGACAGGTAGCCGCGTTAAAGGTCAAGTGGGGTAAGAGCGATGCAGCTATTGTTCAGGGAATTTTATAGTCTGGGAGGCTGTAGAATGTTCTAGAGTTGAATGTTCTAGAGATTAATTGGCGGCAGGTGTATAAGGGCCGCATCGGGAAGTCAGTGAGTTAGTATCGGTCAGAGTGTGCATAGAGAGAGAGTCACTTAAGAAAGTCAGTGTCGGCCAGTACGTGTCAGTGACATGTAAAGTAGAAATAAATGAATAGTTCGTGAAATAAATAAATAGTTGGTGATATAAATATATTGTGGAAATAAATATCGCGTAGTTTTAAGTGTTTAAATAAGTGTTAGTAGTGCTTAATAATAATTATTTCTAAACTAGTCTTAATATTTGTTTATTAATATTGTTACTTATTTTTATTATATTTTTATGATTACCTAGTTATATAGATATTCGTATTTCATTTATGTTTACACTTCACCTAAATAAATAAAACGTTACAATATGTTTGCCACCTATTAAAAAGAAAAATAAGAAAACCGAAAATATTCTGTATAATATTTAAAATTATACATGTTTACCTATGTTCCGCAAATTCTGAAATCGGTAAAGTAAATCAATTAATCCCTTTTATAAACCGAACATACGTAGGTATTTCATATCGAGAGCTATTTGCATGGTGAGCTCAGCTCTTTCACACTATCATTAAATTTGCACATGAAAAGATGAATTAAATCCGTGCAAATTATCGATAAAATTTTAATGAGTTCATTATCATCTCCAGTCTATTAGTGATAGTTTTAACGCCCGATTTGTCAGAAGATTAAAGAAAGCTCGTTAATTTTTTGCTGATTTTAAAAATGAGTACTAATTTATTTTCTCTTTTACAGGTGAGTCTTTCATCCTTGTATTTTCTGCATAAAGGTAACTAAAATTTCCATAGCGTATTTTTTGCGGATGTTGTCATGTTAACTTTTATACAATGTACGAAACAAAATGGAATCTGACTGCTAAAAACTTTTACGGCTGTACAAAACTTATAATTAAAAACGGGGTTATTTTGTTCCAAAATTTTGTTAGTTAATTGAGGGTTCATTTATATTCTTTGTTCTAATTTAAAAAGTTATTAAACGTAAATAAATACTCCAATTTATTATACATTTATTAAAATTTAGGTGAGGTAAAGAACAATTTAGAAAATAATTAGATTTTTTCAACAACAATTCATTGTTTTTATATTCATGTGAGTATTATTTTCCTTCTTTTATATAATATCGAGCAATATAAAGCTGGAAAACAGGGGAATAGAAGGGAGAGGGGGGGGGTTGTCGGTGAGAAATATATTTTTTTTAGTTTATTTTGCTGCCAAATTCAAATATAAAAAATATTTACAATTGATTTTCGTATAGAAGGAATTTGACTACTATATCAGGTTTTTTTGGGAAATGTATCTTAGAAAAATCTATAGCAAATATTTTTTCAGAATTTAAAAAAAGTTTTTAGCAAAATACTAATTTTCAAACAAATTATTATATGTAGAAATATAGTATTAATAAAAATTATATTTCAATAAGTGTCTGAACTAGAATTCTGAATATTATTAGATGTAATAGTAGTATTTCAATTATTTACGACCTTAAAATAGTTATTTATGCAACTAGTGTATAAAGTAAGTGCTTTTTAGTCAAGTTCTGTGTAGCTAGTCAAATAGGTTGATGTTTTTGTGAATTACTTGACTTAACTTGATTTGCTATATTAGCTAATTGACTTGATATCAAGCAAATTCAAGTAACTTGAAATTGCTTGATAAACAGATTGCATTTTAATTTTATTACAAGAACTAGAATGGAGCGAGGGGAAAATAGAAAATAAATTCTGTAAAGTAAGCAAGACCTCGACTTACCTAGGTATACTGCAGTAACAAAAATTCTGTCATATTGATTCCAAATTTGGAACCTTTAAAATTACGAGCTTTGCTTAGAAGTAGTTTGTTAATTAGTTGTTTTAGTAAACAGGCATTTTTTAACGAAATTAAAGTAAATGGGTAATTTTTTTATTAATACCAGCATCCTCAGCTCCTGTTGAAAGACACTTTTCTAAAGCTGCTCTAACTACTGCAAAAACCCGCAATAGTTTAGGTGATAAATTTATTAGAAGCCTCATGTTTATTTGTATTTTCTTACCTATACGTTATATTTTGTTAATAAGTTTCAGATTAGAATTATTTATGATTTGGATTTGTAAATATACCTAAGTCTTTATTGAAAATCTCGTGGTGATTTTTTTAAACTACATAATAAAATTGATGAAAAATCAAGTAATCTTGAAGTACTTTAAATATTACTACTTGACTTGACTTGAAATTCGGTTACTACTACTTCACTTTAGCTTGAGTTGAATTTAAGTCAAGCCGTGAAACTCTAGATATAGCCGAAATTATAGCACGAGATAAAAAAACACTATATTACACACATGTTGCATAATAGTATATTATTTAACAAGCATAATATGTAGGCTATATTACACGAGGATGTAATTAAAAATACGAGCGGTAGCGAGTATATTTAATCATCCGAGTGTAATGTAGCCATATTATGCGAGTCAAATACTATACTTTATCTACAACTAACAGGCATATAAAAAAATTGATATTATTTGTTAAATATTCAGTTAGGTGCGAGTATTTCATATATGGCTTAACAAATGGCGCCACAGTAGCACTTAAATGTCAAAATAACTATTCAAATTGTATTTATTATACTTTTATAATCATTTATATTGATATTTATAATAAAAAATATATTATTAATAAATTAACAGTTTATTAAAATGGTATGTGTTAAATTATATGCTCAATATTTATTACAGAAAAGTGTAGCGTGTAATATAACATTTCATATTACACTTGTGTAATATGAGTAGTATATTATATGTAGTATCACACGTATAATGTACCCATATTTCAATAGTTGTAGATAAAACATTTTTTCTACTTCCAAAATATATATAAAAATTAATTTCAGAAGTACATAAAACCATTCGTAAATGTGTTTTTCTACTCCTGCTTTGAAAATACAATTTTCTGGTTTGTTTTTCATGCTGAAAGTGACTCTTTGCAGCACGCGTGTAAATGTTTTTTGCATTGTTGCTGCCATGGATACGCATCACTTGCGCATCACAAATACAAAATTTGCAATAAATGTCAAATTATGTTTAAAAATAACTTTTTATTTCCTTATTTTTTATCTTGCAGGAGTAGAAAAAATAGTGTGTATAACACGTGTTGAAAATCCTTTGTCGAACACAAACGATTGCAACCTTTGCTTCGCTCAGGCTGCAACTTTCGTTTTGGTTCGACAAAGATAGACTTTCAGCACTTGATATACAAATAACTATTACGTTGTCTAACAATTCACTAGTGCGTAAAAATTGGTACTTTACAATCTCTGAAGAGGATATAAAGTTGTACTTTATTTTTTACGTGGAAATAAAAATTGTTTGCTCGCAATGAAATTTATCATTTCGGCTGGAAAGATTATTTCTTTACAGTGTTGAATGAAAATTTCGTGCTTTTTGGAGATGTGATCGTCTTACGAAACTGATATAATAACATACTATATAAATTAAGTTTACTTCTAATTGTCATGAATTATAACAAATTCAAAACCAATTGCACTGTTTTTAAATGACAGACTGAAATAGTTTAAAATGATAAACTGTTATTTTATGAATATTTATGCGTTCGTTTTTCGATTAAAATTCTGCATTATCGCGCGTGTCAGACAATCAGAGAACTAGAAATAAATTATTCCCGTTTATTTAAATCAACTGTGGTGTAGATCACCCTTCCTATGACTGTCTGACAGTTAAAGGTGTAGTCATTTATCATTGTGTAGTTTTATGTTGTCGTTTTCTAAAATATTTGTGCATTATTTGCGAATTCGCAGGAGTAGAAAAAGTACAGTAATATATTCGGGATTTTGATTATTATTCACTCGGATGATTTGTATCTGTGAATAATGACAATCATAATCCCTTACGTTATAACGTACTAATATCACAGAATAGATAATAAAGAAGCGACACTCCGTGTCGGTACCTTTCATGTTACCCTATTCAGTTCTATGACCTTGGAGCATTGTATAGACCTTTAAATTTGTTGACTTCCCCTATCTCTCTCTAATATGTGACGAAACTTTTCGATTTTAAACAATGAGCCCTTTAAATTTGTTGAGTTTCTCTCTCTCTCTCTCTAATTTTCGTTTCTGTCTTACTGTCGCTTCTAGATAAACCTATTCTGTGCTAATATTAAATTTTTAAAATATAATATATATTGCAATAGCAATAAATCTATTCATGTAGGAAATAATATGTTTATTGAAATGACATGAGCGGTTTATGATTCAAATCTATGAAACATCTGAACGCTCCTTCCTTTGATACGTCATTTGTATGTATGGATTGTACACACAATAACACAGCCTTGGGCTCATCTGTGCTCCTTTAATCCTGATTCCATTTATAATATAATACCGCTATTAAAAATGTAATTCGCGATACAATGAATAACGAATAACACAATTAAAAGTTTTCTTTTTGTGCACATTACAGTAGTTACTTATGTATTAAAGACTTTCTTATCTGTGCGCCACAGTCAAGTTTAAATCAATTTTTGCGACAAGAATGAAACCTCACTTGATTTATTCATAGGCATGATTGTGGCGCGGCAAACTTTTAAACTTTAATTTTTATTCCGTATAACTTTAATAGTTAATGTTTTATTTCGGCGACGGCAACGCAACCTAGTTATTATTCCCTTGTAAACTTCAAACAGTAATTTTAAATTTTAATCATACTAATACCGATTTTCGCTATAATTTAATAAATATTTCTCTTTTACCCCCCACCTATTAACATACAAGGTAATCAATGAAACTGTTGAAGCTTAGGGATTACGAGAACTATAATGAATTTTATATCGTTAAAAAGAGAAATAAAACAAAATTGTTTATTAAATTTAAAATGTAATACTTACACATTACTTGTACATCATCAAATCACGCTGAAGATGAGGACAATATCATCCTCGAAACGTTCTATAAAGTATAAGAAATCCCAAATTTCAACCAAATTCAGGATCCAAATAACCAAAAATCAACCACAAAAAAAACTATTATATGATAAAATAAACGCCCGGTATATAGTTTCCTACACATTTTATGGGAAAAACAAAAACATTCATCTGTAACCCTGTAGTTTAATTTGTTTTGATTGTTAATTAATACCTTTTTATTATTAATTTTTGGAAATGGGTTCTTATATATCGCAGAAAAAATGTAAATTGGTTTAAAAATAGTCCGAAAATTGTAGAAAGAATCGATAAACGGTCAATTTGGTAGTAAGTTAAAACGATTTTTCCTTACTTCGATACATCGTACAATTCCAACTAATTCTGAGGTTACATATATAAATAATATTTTAAAAATTAAAAGCCGATATTTAAAAAATATATATTGGTAGATTCAAAATTTAATAAAATTGGAAATGAAAATGAGCATTATGAAAACAATAATACATTAATTACAAGTAATCCGCTTAGAAATGTTATATGTTAATATTGTTCCAGGAAATATATTCGAGTAAGTGGCTTATAATCATTGAACTGAAATGATATTATTTGCTTCGGAGAATTATATTTTTATTGCAAGCTTAATATATTAACAATATTAAATGATTTTAGACATAAAACAATAAATATATAGGCATATATTTAAACATACCATTAATACTATCAATTGTAATAGAAAATTTCCATTGCATTTATGAAAAATTATATTTACAATAAAAAAGTATAATGTTCCACACTGGAAACTTAGGCGGATGTCATTTAAGCTTAGGGCGCGTTGTTTTTGGGGAGCCCAAAATCTAAAAATTAATGACACATGAGAGATTTACATAGGAAATCAGTTAATTGTGAATAGTATCTCCCCAGTGCAAGATATTAACTTGAAATTTCTTATGCTTATTGGGGAATATTATTTCTATGGATTACAGTTATTTGAAATATGTAATTTCGTCTGCAAGACGAGATTTATTAAATTAAAATCTAACATTTCCGTTCAAAATCAGTCAGCCTTGGAAATAAAAGAAAATATCTATGTGACAGTTCAGACAGTTAATGACATGCCATTGTAGATATTTATATTTTTGTAATATTGGTATATTATTTATCAAAAAGAAACTAAATTCAACTTAAGTAATATTAAAACACAGGGAATAAGAATTAAAATCAGTGCTACTTCACTAAACTGTAAGATAAATATTTTCTTTTATTTCCATGGCTGTCTGATTTTGAACGAAAATATTAGATTTTATAATTTAATAAATCTCGTCTTGTAGACGAAATTACATATTTCAAATAACTGTAATCCATAGAAATAATATTCCCCAATAAGCATACAAAATTTCAAGTTAATATCTTGCACTGGGGAGATACTATTCATAATTAACTGATTTCCCATGTAATACTCCCATGTGTCGGTCGAGCTGGGACACCCGGTATATATAAATATAAATAAACAAATAAAGTCAGTGTACAGAATATGTATCTGTATTATTTCATTTTGGAGTTCTTCAAAGTAAGTTTTGTATAAATAAATTATACCTATTGACGCGCCACCTCAACTACTTCTGTTACTGCTACGCAATTTTTACTGAATAAGGCCGTTTTAGACTAGCCTATATATGGGATAATAAATAGTACAAGAAATGGTACAATATTTTCTACCAAAAATTGTTAAATTTTGACGAGGTTTTGTATGATACTAATGTAATTTCTTGCACAAACGTGACAAGCAAAATTAACTATAAATTCACGTATATTTAAAGTTTGTAATACTTACAACTTTACCAGTAGTATCCCTAAGTTTTTTATAACCACACTACATACAATAAAAACAAATAAACGTTAGAAACTCGTGAGATCAGAAAAATCATATATGCGCATGTTCACAGCCAAATTGGATAACAGATTGTATAAAAAAAAGAACGTGTATTTTTTCAACACATTTACGATAATATAAAATATTTCAACCAATTTGCTGTTTGATAGTAGTAAATTTAAATTGTACCAAAAATGGTGCAATATCTTGTACAATTCATAGGCTAGTCTAAAACTGCCCTTGAAAGTAATAGTTGTTATGGCTACGGCATTACAAATAACCCTGAATTATTTTAAATTTTGAAATAGAATAGAATAGGTAGGAAAGAACAAAATAATTGATACTGAAGTACTTTTAAATTTGTAATAAAATTCAAATATGTCTAAGAAAATTATTTTGTTTGCGTTTTATTAGGTAGAATATTTATACAAAATAAAAATTGTTGACCTTATAATTTTGATAAAAAAAATATTGTACAAACCTCTTGCGTGAATTTTATTTATTTAAATAAAAAAGCCAGAATCTCAGGAGGAGGGGTGTTAACCTCCCCTTGTATCCGAGTCTGTTTCTGTATAGAAAATAAGTTACAAAATTTATTTGGCGGATTATCAAAATTAGAATAAGTAAGAAAATAAATTCAGAATTTTGCAGTTAAAGTTTTTAAAGTGAAATGTAGAATAAAATTAAATTTTTCCAACATTTGTTCTAATTATCATAACATCTTTTCATCTCTAGAATTAGCGTAAAATAAAATAATAAAAAGTTGAAATGCCGAGGAGCATGTTGCATTATTTAGCATTTCATGAAAATAACAAGGAAAATGTAACTAGAAAATCTGTTTAGTTATACCCGGAACAGATTTAAATATGCATATTTAAATAGAAAGAACTGCAAATTGTAATATGAAACTTATTATAAAATGAGCTGACTCCGAGATTTTTATCTTAATGGAAGATATCGCGTCGTAGAAATAAATATCAGATATATTTTACTGCAGTTTTATATTTCATTATCGTATAAAATATCTGTTTTATTTCAGCTCTGTAAACAATCAAATTGCACATTGGCAACTTTGCCAGCAAAGTTTTTATTTCATAGCCAAAAACAAAGATTCCGCAAGTTTTTAATGTGAAAAGTTCATAATTAAATTTTGGTTAATATTTTAAATTACTACTCCCATATTTTCTTACATTTGAATTATTGCAGCATCGAACTACAATTAGTTTTATAGTTCAATGGATGCTGAATCTTACAGACATTGTAATAAAGTAGTTAGAGAAATATAAGATTTGCTCCAAAATTTCTCTGGTTAAACATGCGATCAGTTACCCACTGTCAATGCCGTATCTAAGTAATTTTGCGCCTTGGGCAAACTTAATTCTTTGCACCTTCCGTCACATTTGCACAATTATTATTATTTCGTCATAATTCGGAGTCAGAAGATGGCGACAGTAAAGATTTTGATGAGAATTTTGTTTATAAAAATAGCATTAGAGCAAACTTAGTAGTTGCTTGAATAATATAGAATTAAAGCATCGGTCCTGGTATTTTTCAAAATTATATTTATTCAAACTGAAGGATTTTTAATAACAACAGTAAATCAGAAAATTAGAAAGAATATAATATTACATCAATACAATAATAATAAGAGAAATTCTGCATCACTTCAACACGTTCATTTCTCAGATACTTTAATTCATATTAGCTATTTAATCTATTTATTTTCTTGATATCTAGACAAGACTTTTTAATCTAGACTTAGACTTAGTCAAGTTTTGTCTTGTCTAGACAGCAACATAAGATACGACACTTGTGCATCAGAATGTATGCCAAGTCCCTTGTGTTAAAAGTACGCTTGAAAACATGTGTTAAACAATGATGGATACACCTTGCATGAATTGTCTCTCTTGGCTCGCTTTTTATATACGGGAAACATATGAATGTTCTAGTATTACATAATCATTATTAAATTTATCAAAAAGCATTATGAAATATGAAACAATTTTCAATTTAATAAAGTTTCACTTAATATTTTATTAAATATTAAAATTATGGCTTATTTGCTAAATTAAACGTCAGATACAATAAAATTATACATACATAAAATTAATAATACTTAGTGCAAATATTTACTTCATATCTAAAATTAAAAGTATGTAAATAATATTTATAATATCCATGTCAAGTTCATAATAATATTCTATTATTAATATTAAAATGACTACTGCTATTTATCACTTATGAAATATTGTTGCATCGAACTTCAATTGCGTTTGTAGTTTAAATAAATTAGGTGATCAATGATAAACGAATGCAAATTAATCAACTTGTACAGTTCTGGATAAATGACATTTTTAAATTAATTTCGATGTGACGTGCCGTGTACTGAATAAATATGCAGAAAAATGCAAACATGTTAATTGTAAATTGTAAATTATGTACACAATATTTTGTTAATCAGCGAGAACATATGCGACGAGCAATATTAACAACGAACTACTTAATTATTTTAACTTTTCCGTGACATGAGACCTAATAAATGTATGTAGTGATTTTTATTGCTAAAATTTCATTATTTTGCTGATATTTTCATATGCAATATTATATTAATTTTGTTTATAAAATAGTTTTAATTCCATTAAAAATTATTTTAATTAGTGGCGTACGGTGAGTTTCAAATTTGAATAAGTACAAAAAAATATACAACCTTAAATTTATTTTTTAAATGAACAAAAAGCTTCATTCAGTTATTTGAATATAAGTTCGATTCTTCTGTTTTTTTTTTATTAATTAATGAAAATAGGATCATATGAAGTAAATTTACCTGAAAATAATTTTCTGTTTGCTTACTTTTAACTTTCATTACTTAATTTAATGTCAAAATGGAGATAAGCATTAGACATGATTTATATTTTTATTATTAAGTGAATCTGTTCAAAAAGGTGAATTTAAAAAATAATTTAATACATAGTTTGTAGGAATAATATAAGGTTGATGTTCCAGTGCTAATGAATGGTTCTTATCTCTCTAACTTACGCGTCGAATTGGCATGATTTTGAAAACAGACGAATCATAATTAGCCCTTGGCTGAAGCAGAGTTATTTCTACCCACCTTGGCTCATTTTCATTCGATGATCATTTTTTTTATTTTAATTTACATTTAACAAATATTTGAAATTAAAGAAATTTGATTGTACAGAAAATAATTTTATATTTACTGGCTTATATTAATTTACAACGGGGGGGTATATATGCCCCCTGTATATAGGCCAGTAGTTTCTGCTAATCTAGTAGACTGTTTGCAGGATTATCTTAAGTTTAGGGCTTAGGGCCCCCGCAATATAAGGAAGACAATTTCCATCAAATATTTTTTCCGCAAATGTAGTTATACAATTTTTTTAGATCATTTTCAGCAAATAGATTACAATTTTGTTATGTATCAAAATAACAATTAATAAATGCCAGATTGAATAAAATCATTCTTTTATGCATTTGAATGTATGAAAACAAAGTGAATAAACTTTTAAATAACACGAAGATTAAAAAATATGAGATGAAATCGTATAACCATCAAACGTAGCTTGTATTCTGTTCGTGAAACAGCTTCTAATTACCATGCGACAATTGAGCAACATGCAATATTGCACAACTAGAACTGTGTGTATTTGAAGGCGAGCAAGTTGTCAGCTCAAAGTGCCCTGCAGGTAGATCTGAATGCGGATACAAATGTCATCTGTAGCACTGACGTTTATCCAAGCTTTCATGCTTAACCATCACGGACGAATATACTCAAACGGAATGTAATGTTCTATCAGATTTCCAAGTTTTACAAATTATAAATTACTGCATTTTACTTGCGTATATTTTTCTGTTCAAAAATATTACTTAATGTACAGTTATTTATTCATATTTGCTTTAACCAGTGGCAGACCCAGAAACTTTCATAGGGAGGGCGAATTGCGATTTTTTTAAGGTAATCATAAATAATAAAATATGTAATAATATTATCCACAATAGTATATTGTGCAGAAATTTACCTATTTCCCACGAGGTGTGAATATTTCGGCACGAGACGAAATCGAGTGTTGGTACCACACCAGTTGGGAAATAGGTGATTCTGCACGAGTGGCATACTATACTTTTTCTAAGAAAACGCTCCTAAACTTTATAGAAGAAAAACATGCACGAAAGCTAATTATCATAAAAAACAATACGCAATTTTCAAGCTTTATATAGTGTGAGAAATGTACCACTTTCCGTAGTTGTCGTAAAAAAATTTGTTAATTAATACAAAATCATTGCATTAGAAAATATTATTAAAAATTAAAATTATACATACAAAAGAATAACAAACTTATAATCTTTTTTTTTTGTCGATGTGAATGGGGTCAAATTTTTTTTCGGATCCAGCTCCTTTAATGAGTTTTAATTTCTATAATATAGCGTTATTAATATCGTTAATAATATCTTTATTGTTAAATAAATATCTACTTAAGTGGAGGTGTTAGTGGGAAATTGGACAAGGTTGTACATTAAATAAAAGTCAAGATGTTGTTAACGTTTCGGTTTATATCAAATCATCCTCAGAACGTTAGAACAATAGCAAATAGTGTATTCTGAAAGTTTATTGTGTGTTACAAAATGTAATTGTAATAAAATTTCAGAATATTATGTTTTATATGATTTTTTTTTTTTAGAATAATTTCTGACATATACATATACGACGATAATATAAATAAATGTTTGACATGTAGTATCGCCAACACTTGCAATAATAGATGTTTATATTTGAGTTGGCAATACAAGAAGTTAGGCATGTGCATTAAATACTTCCGCCACATATAGTAAAGAGGAAAATATGTTTTGTCCTTTTATATTTGAACAAAATCTGACTTGTCTTACGCATCTAGTGATATAGGATCTAAGAATTTTTTAGTTTTATTTCATGGACAGAAGTATTTATTTAACATTTTCTAGTATAACGTAGTGCTTCTTTCTATTTATATTATATAGCTAATTATATTGTTTTTCATTGATTTGATATAATCTTACATGATTCAAATCATATTTTACTATCAATTTAAATTTTAAATTGACTTCTGTTGGGTTCTATAGTTTAAGCGCATAAAGTGTTTTCATGTTGGTAAAATTCTCTGTTTGAAAGATATTTATCTGCAGAAATTGTCAACTTTGCAACAGTACATCAGCTGAAATAAAAAATAAAACTTAAAAGCCTGACAGTGCCAAACCGGAGTGACGAAACTACCCTGAGTAACTCAAAATCCGGAGCTCCGGAACTTTAAATCGAGTTAGTGGTTTGTACCACGCTTCCACGGCGTCGTTTTGCAGCTCCAGATTTCCTCTGCGTTTATTTACTCTCATACATTCTATAGAAATAAACAATAAGTCAATAAGGTGTGCTCCACACGTCTCATGTGAGGGTTATTATCCCACTTGTATTATTCCCACATTTCAAATGCGGAGTATGTTAATATCACGCATGTTCAAGTACGAATATTATTACTTCGTTCTGGTGTTTGTGAATGTGGAGTAACAGTGAAATTAAATTTAAACTGCAAAATGTTCAGTGAACTCAAATAAATAACAAAAAATTAAATTGTGGAATATTGGATTTTATTCATTACAAATACAGGGTGATTCTGCACGAGTGTGCCAAAACAAAACCTTATTTTGGGGGAGTCAGATAATTTTTTCCTAATAACTCTACTTAATTGCAATTTGGAATACCTGCTAAATTTTGTTTTAAACAATTTTTTTCTAGAACTAATTATCGGATTTGAAAAATAAAAGAAACTGTTGAAAAAAGAATTGAACGGCCTTTCGAACTGTGTCATGTTTGACACCCTTGTCCATTAAAAATTTTTGAGGTGCAATCCACCCCCATTTTAGGGTTGAAGTTATGCCATTGGTATTAATCCATCCATTCAGGTGTCCCCCTTTATACTAAAATTGACGTGTTCGAGCGTTTTTTGCAAAATTGATGTTAAGTGGCCTAAAATTGCGCAGATAAATTTTATTGGGCCACCCTGTATTTCGCGCCAATTGGATTATATTCAGACCTCAGGAAAATGGCCGCTGTATGCTTCACTTATTCATATGCTCTGCCCTATCCAGAAGTATATAGAGAGATCAATGCCTGGAATATTTCAATAAAAATTATTTTTGAGATTTTGCAATTTTCTTATTTTTTTAAATTTTTATCAAATTTATATCATGGAAAAGCCAAAAAAAAATGGTGATTTTAATTTTAACAAAATAATTCTAGGTTCCCATTTAAAAATAAAAATCAGGCTTATATTTTTTTTCTATGAATGTCAACAAACAGTATGTTTATTATAAAAAAAAACTTTCATAGGGTTATAGGGTTAGTGTTCACTGATACACCCTGTATACAATTTCATGCTGATATCCAAACCCAATTATTGTTTATTTAGCAACAATATTCATACTTGAGTTTAAATTTACATTAATTAATTAAAAATTTTACAAACCGCATGGCACAAGTCTGTAATACAATGTGTATGTTTTAATACAAATACAGTAAAAATAATGTAAATGAAGCTGTTATTTTCACCTGCGGCCTCGCGGTTCCTGACCGCACTGTGGAATGTTTCCACTGGATTTTACAAGTAATTAAGCGGAATAATACAAGTGTATTTACACTACGTAAAACAATATTGCTCATTCGTTTATTTCTCGCAATATGTGCTATTTTTACTGCTTTTTGTGGAGGTATCAGGGCATGTAACCGAAAAAAATACTGGTTAACGGTTATAATAATAACGGTTTTAGTTCGAAAACCGGTTTTTGAAAATTGGAAACCGGTTAATATATCGGTTAAAAAAATAATTAAAATTAATTAAAAAAATAATTATAATAATTTGATTAAAAAAATACAGAATAATTAATTAAAAAAAATAATAAAAAATTACAATCTGAGAAAAATACAACAATTTAAAAAAAATTAATTAATGAATATTCCCAAAAAATCCCGTAATATCTTTAAAAAAACTCAGGTCACTTTTCAATTTTAAACTTGCCTGTGTTGACAAAGGCCGTATTTATTTCGGACTTTTTAAGTAACTTTAACGGTCAAAGAGACTACCTACATTTATGACTCTCCAATAAAATGTTAATTGTAAATACTGTCATGACTCATGTTCAAATACAAATAGAAAACACAGATATAAAAAAAAAAATTAAATTTTTTTCTCGCTAAATGATATTAAAATAAAGGTTAATGTTCGCTAAAACAGGTTTATTTATTTTTTGGTTAACGGTTACCGGTATTTTCGGCCTGAAAAATATCGGTTAAAATTACGGTTAAAGTTTGCAATTTTCGTTGAAAATATCGGTTACCGGTTTTTAATAACAGGTTTTTTTAACCGGTTACATGTCCTGGGAGGTATAGAACAGGAAATGAATGTTTCAGATTAAAATAAAATACGTATCAATATTAGAATACGTTTACAAAATATATTATGCAGTTTTCTTTACAGCTTATTTTATTAAATTCCTTATTTGGTAAATTTTAAAAAATCTTCATTTTTATGAATTTATAAATTAAAATTATAAATCATGTGTTTTTCAACATTTGATAGATCGTGTGATTCATCGAGAAAACATGAAATATTCAAATTTTATGTATGGCAGCTTTGATGGACAAATGTCAGTACCAGAAATATATTGTGGTGTATATTTTATAACCTTTAAATGGAATTACGGTTTACCTGTATGAAATTTATCGTTAGGTAATATATCTTACAAAATAAAAATCTGATGTATACTGAACTATTAAGCTGCATTCACAAATCTAAATTATTTTTAATTTTATTGTTTGTAATTACTGGTGATATATACCGGTATTTTTTTTTTCAAGGTGCACGTAGGAGATTAACATAGGAAATTAGTTTTTAGTAGGCTGTTGACATTTGTGCATTAATTTTTAGGTATAAAGTATGTCATTTTTTCATATTTTATGTTGCAAAAAATTTATTTTCACGGTTTTGAAATACTTTTATTCACCGTTATAAATTAACAATTTAAAATTTATAAACAACTTTAATTTTTCTTTAGTTATATATAAAAGTAACTTTGATATTTTCGTAAGATACCAACATAATTTTATTTTTTTTCCTTGATTTCAATTATAATTTCTTCAAATTGTTGTAGAAAAATATTGGTTGTATTTCAAACGTACTAAAAATACAGTACACGCTTGAAATACAAACAATATACAATGGAGTTAGGAATGGTTAAAATGGATATTTCCGTAAAAATTTGAAAACCATAATTTTTCGCGACTGCAATAATTCTACTTCGTACAAGGAAGTAGAACATCTGATGTGGACACCACCGTGTAGACCTATTAAATTAAACGCATGTTAAGATTATTATTCGCTTCTGAATTATGCAAAAAATTAAAAAAACTCTTCGAACACAGAGCTCTTCTGACACTGCCGACTGCAATAAAAAAAGAGAAGTGCACAACTAGATATTATAACAGTCTCATTTAAAAAATTTCAACATTCTGTGGCTAATCATTTTTGAGTTATGTGAAAAATTAAAAAAAAAACCTTTGAGGTAAGTGCCTTTTAAATATATAAAGGCGGTAAATTGAGCACTCCTTTCAGGCAGCCCTGATGGTATCAATAAGAAGTTCTGCATCAAATGACACCAAATACATTTTTCTTTCGCTATTGTTAAGAAATTGAAGAAATTTAAAAATTAATTTATACGATTAAAATACGACATAATGTACTTGTATTTGGTGTCATTTGATGCAGAATTTTTTTGATTTTCCTATTCCTAGTTCCAAATATTGATGACGTCTCTTCACTTCTGAAATTTTTTTACTACACTATATCTTTTTAACCTGTGGCACTAAAGACTTGGATTGGTATTAAGCATGAATTGTTTCTTTTAAATGTGGCCTGATTATATTTTTTGTTTCATTCTTTCTGTTTAATATAAATATAATTATTATAGCTTAAAGAACAGAAAGTTGTATTGAATTCTCAGAAACACAGTCCAACACTTACAGTTGCCATTGATAATTAAATTAAATTAAATTTAGTTTAAAAACTTTTAATGGAATGTTCTAGTACACAAACAAAACATTACACAATTAAAGGTTTTGAACTAGGTCACTATGTTGCTAGGAATTTATTTACATTGACAATATTTATAGAATGAACATATGTATTTGGTTATTTTATATTTTCAGTACATATTCGCTGAAATTTATTCCATAATAAATTTTTGTTTGCATTGAAATCACATTTGTATGTATATATGTATCCCAACGGTGCTTAATTTTATTTAATACTACTTTATCACCCGTAAATCACTAAACAATTGCCAATTCCGATCACACTGGTCCGGTTTTAATATTTTCACCGTAGCACAATTACAGAAACACGACGGCCGGTGTCGATAAATCCAAGCAATGATTTACCGGCTGGAGATATCGGCGGATATCGGGAGGATATCGCGGATATCGCTAAATTAATGTCGCTGGAAGGAATGATAATAGAATATTTTGATTTAAGCGGAAACAGTAGCAGATAGCATACGATCCATGTTGGATGGTAAATACGTGCGATTGTTCGAGCTGGATTATTTAGAGGTCATGGATTATTGGTAAAGTTTCATTAGGGACCGATTTTTTCACCTCTCGTTAAAGTGCTGGTTACCTTAAAAAATCAGTTAATAGAAAAATATCACATCGAAAAACGACGTAATTTGTCAAAAACAAACGTTATGTACTATTTCGATGCGATACTTTTTCATTAACCTATGGTTCAATTCAGATAACTGACATTTTAACTAGAGGTGAAAAAAATCGACCCTAAACGCAAATTCTGTATACCATTTGGTATGAATTTAAAAAATGCTAACGATCCCAAACGCAGATATAAATCTAATGCTCGATTGCATAAAACGTGATTAGCTAATCAAGTGGATAACTTCACGTTTTTACTAGATATGTATTTTTAACACATTACCATGGTAACAATGTGAAGTTAACCAGCTGATTAGCTAATCATCGGAACCCAGAAAATAAATTTTGGAAAGAGTTCAATCTTCAACTGGTCTTCAATGTCTATACTTCGTTTTTAAACTATACACAGCACTAGACGAAATCACATTTACACCACAGCGTTAGTGAAATACTAGTAGTTCTGAAAATAACTGGTTTTAATCGTGAAATATCACAAAAAGAGAAATGAAACAAAAAACACGTGCAAATTCAACATGTGATTTGACAACTACTGAGAGTTTGACGTTTCAGTTACGTTTGAGAAGGTTAACTTGAAATTTTGTCTGGTTAAATGCGACTTCATTAAATGGCGTAGCAGTCAATCACAGGTTTTGATTTTCTAACTAGAATTTCTAGTTACTGTCTATAGTTTAAAAACAAAGTATAGAAATAAAAAGGCCATGGGTTCAAATCCCAGTGAAATCCATGAATTTTTCAAAAATTTAATTCTTAATTATTATGCTAATTATTTAGTTAATCAAGCTACTCGTAGTTGGGTAAATGGAGTCGAATAATTGATTATGTTCTCCATGTCGTATATTCAGTTTGTTGTTATCGAGTTTGCTTTATCCCGCTCATGGTTTAATTCCACTTTCGATTTCATTTAAATATATTCTCCATTCAGACAAAGGCCTAAACAAGGCGGCGTTCGTTGCTTTCTTTCCGCTTTTTTGAATTTACAAAGTCGTGCAAAATATTCAAATACCCGTGTTTGCCAACGGCAACGCCACAATTTCTTATGCTAATGGCAGATGGGCCCGCGAATACCTTGTCTGCTTATTGCACAGTTCAGCAACATGTACTGAATATGTCATTCTGTATAAAACACTAACGGCCAAACTTATTCCACTTATATATTCGCTTCAAACTGTTTCCACTTTGTAAGGGGATAATCAGAAATATATGTTTAGAGGCTTTTCACATTCACTTTACAACAATATTCTACACTGATGGACAAAAAAAAAACACTTGTAAAACGGTTGATGATAGTATGTAGAAAGACAATAAAAGTGTAATAATCACAGAACAATAACATTTCAATTAGATATATAAACTATAGCAAAAATAAAATTTAACACAAAATTTAATCGAAAATAATTACAAAATACACTATATAAAATTAAATTTATGCTTAATTAATAAGGAATATTTCCTTCTCTTGCTTCAATAACAGCTTCTAACCGTTGTACTATACTTGAGAATCACGTTAGAAATAACATTTTTCTGCAAATGCTTTCATTGTTCCTTAATTGCTTGACGAAGCTCGTCAATTGTTTCTGTAACCTTTTCGCGGTACTTGATATGTCCCTTTAATTCATTCCTAATTTGTTCGATTGGATTTAGGTCCAAACTATGAGCTGGCGAATTCATCCTAGAAATTCCAACTTCGCCTAAATAAGATGTTACGATGTTTCCCATGTGAGGTCCTTCAAAAAAGTAAAATTTGGGTCTACGAGTATATATAGGCATAACATAGTCTTCTAAACAATCGGCGATGTATGTTTGAGCTATCATTGTCCCCCTTTTCACTATGACTAGATCAGTACAAGCTCTTAAATATGTACCATCCAACACCATAATTCCTTCTCCTCTGAAAGGAAGGAAAACGCACAATGCGTGTCGTTCGTCTGGTTTTCTCCATACACGCTCGCGACCATCTGACGAAAACAAATTAATTTTGGCCTCATCTGAGAATGGTTCACTTTATATGTCCAAACGTAATTTCTGCAGCCAATAATGTGGCAGTAAGTTGGGAAAATTAGCAGGTCTACGAGATGACAAATTATGTTCGTTTAACTTCCTGCGAATTATTTTTGCAGATTTATTAATGACAGTTGCACTTTTTATCTATTGGGCTACAATATTAGAGCTTACACCGCTATCTCGCAATACATTAATGCAAATTAAGCGATCTTCCCGACGTGTAGTACCTACAATGTTTTCTACTAGAACCTGGCATACAAATGAATGGATCGCTTTCATCGTATATTTTAATAAGGTTATTAACGCTGCTTTTTGGTAAATTTAGCACGCTTACAATCTATCTAATACTTTGACCATCATTACGAAGAGCAATTGCTTGAATGATCACTTCAGGTCTGATTATTTAAAAATAAACTTTGAAAAACACCGAAAATATCGACAATGACATTAACAAAAATAACAAATTCTATAGATAACAATCGAACGAAAAGTATTGGCTTCTGGGCTAAGAAAAACATAAATTAAGGTATAAGCACAATAAGACATTGATAGCCAAATCCACTCCCAATTCTTAAAATGAATTAAGTATATTATTTATAATATATAGTATAATTTCTGTAGATGATTATCAGCATTTGTAAATGTTATAGACTCTATTTAAGAACCTAGAAGTAAAATACTTTGATTACACGCATGAGCAAAGCATTCATTGAAGTATGGTTATAATTAATTCGTATTTAATATATATATATATATATATATATATATATATATATATATATATATTTATTAAAATCGTATTACATGTAACATAGACTTTAAAGTTAATCTTATTTATTTACAATGTAGTAAGATAGAGGATATGAATTTTAGGTAAAATAAATACAATTTGTAAAGATTGAATCGACTAATACACGAAAATAAATATCTTAATTAAAAGATAATCTGCTTGAGTTTTTTTTGTGAATTTTTCGATTACTTATTAAAATTAGGTTCCTATTTTTTTTGTCTTTAGGGACTATTGTTATAATAAGGTAGGTATAGTACATAATATATACTGTGATAATTTAACCACAGGTACATTTTGATATGTAAAGGATCACGTTCATAATAGAAGACAAACACATAAAAATATGTTCCCAAAGAGGATTCCCTAAGTAAGATGTAGAGTTTAGCAAGATGTACCGCATCCCTCGTAAGAATTATAAGTCGTTAATGAGTCGTAAAAGGCGTAGCCATCGTAATAATAAAACAATAAAACTTTTATGTTCCCGTAAAAAGCGAACCCACAGCTTTTTGCTGTTTACGTGTTGTTTCAGTAATATATTTTTATTAATATTTAGCTATGTTTGCTACACGAATATTAATCTACGAAAATATTGAAAAATTCTTTGATACAAATATTGAAAAACCTTTTGTTCTTTTGAATACGTTTGGTTATTGATTTTAAAGAATATTACAGAGAAATTTACATATATATTTTCGTTTGCTTTACATAAAGTATTATTCTAGTTTTTCCATTAAAAGTATTAAATACATTTCTGGAATAAAAAAGACAACGTTATAAAAATTTAAAATATTTACTTAATTTTGTTTATTAATTATTTTCTTTACAGCGAAATTTGAGTACATTAGTTACCTGGGAAAATGAAGTAAATTAAAACAACAAAGGGAAAAATAAAACCGAAGCTAGGAAGCTTAATGGATTGTTCTTCAAATAAAAGTATTACTTTTATTTGAATATAGGTACTTCACATTTTAAAGTTACTTTCGTTAACCAATAGAATTATCTTCCAGTTTCATTAAAATAGAGATCAAGTTTTACATACAAGATTTATATTTCTCATCTAAAATTGTTCACCCAGTTTCATAAAAATTGATTAGTCACTAAGTCGAGTTAGTCCCTTGTTAACATCTTGCAATGTCAATCTAACTCGTCTCAATTCATAAAAAGAGTTAATTATACTATTTAGTTGCAAAAATAACACTACTAGTTCGGTAGAATTAGTAATATTTGTATATGATCATGAGCTTTTCTAAATGATACAGAGGAAAACTTGTGGTGATATTCGTATTACATGGAACATAAACGTTAAAGTTAATACTGTACTAATTATTTTTCTTTCTAGACATTGTAAAAAGCAAATCATTTTGAACTGATATGAATAAATACATACAGGGTGGCTGATTTTTCATTGTCCAGGCCATATCTCCTGAAATATTAAATATACAAGAAAAAGCTAAATAGGAAACTTGTGTAACAAGACCTGGTCTATAAAATAGCGACTTATATAATTTTATTTTTTACATTATTAAGCATAAATTAAAAGCAAACCTCCAGTTGTTTTACATAATTATAAAGAGAAATTGATGTAGAATCTTATTCCGTAAAAACATACAGGTGCTCCATTTAAAAAACCAAAGTTAAATATATTTCCGCCAAATCAGTAGGCCATGGAAAACATCTGTTAACGTTATTTTATAGACAAGGTCTTATTACACAAGTTTCCTATTTAGCTTTTTCTTGTATATTTAATATTTCAGGAGATATGGCCTGGACAATGAAATTTTAATATATATTTATATTTCATAAATTTAATAAATAGAAATTGATCACATCCATACCTCATTGAATACTTTGCGTATGCATAATCAAAGTATTTTACTTCTAGTTTGTCAAATACCAGCACAAATTTTCCTCTGTATCATTTAGAAATGCTGATAATCATCTTGAAATATTTCAAATTCCACCAAACTAGTGGATATCTATGGATCGAAATAATATACTTATCTTTATGAATTGGGACCAGAGTTTTTGACATTTCACGTTATTAACAAGGGGTATAACTAAATCCGAGTATGTGCCTAATCTTTTTATGAATCTGGGTGAACAATTTTAGTTGTTCCATTTCTAATGTTCATAATACTAATACGATTTGAAAGAGTTAAAGCTCCTTGAAATAAACCGTGCAGCAATTGTTTGGTTTGGTGAGGTATAACAAACCAAAATATGTGCCGTCTCCTTAAAGCTCAACTTCACTTTAAAAGCTCAAGTGATTTAATTCTATTGTCACCACTAGTAAAAGTGCTTCCCTATTCAATTCCCTGTTGGTTGTGAACACTCTTGAGATGTTAGCGTACGCTGGGATCTACTCACGTTGTCATGGCGACTAACAATAGCAACAACGCCGGAGAAACAGCACGAACATCTGAGAGATGGTTATGAATATTTACCAGACGGAGGAAGATGGAGAATACACGAGTGAATGCTGCTATTCGATGCAGATGTAACAATAAACACTTATGGAATGGGGACAATTAAATGTCGTATGACTTACAGAAAACAATAATGAATTCTGGTGTACGTGTAAATTGAAATAGTTAATTTTATAACTAGTAATATAGGATTGACGTTTCATCAATAATATAAGGTTATTCTTCCTAAGTAGTTATTTACGATACAGGAACGAAAAATTCAATTTCTTGGACGATTATGGAATATTGTCGAACGAGGCGCAGTCGAATTTAGCAATCATATTTTCAAATTGGAAATTCATTTTGTAGCGTATTAATCATCTTGCTCTACTGTTTTGAATTAGTGAATTATTTCAGTAAAACCAAAAGTTTTTCTGGAGAGTGTCGTATCCGGTTATGTAGTATAAGTAATCTGTGGATCTAGCATAAGGAATAGAGTTTTACGTCACATATAACTCACATTCAAATTTAACTATCTTTAACTAAAGTTATGTCCTCTACCGTCGGCTGGATGGCTGAGCGAGCTAGCGCACATCTCTAGCTCGCTGTGACGTCATACGAACCTGAGATCCTCAGTTCAAGTCCCAGCGACCGACAACGTGTGATTTGTCGTAAAAATAAAAAACACAGCTACTTGTGTATCACACTCGGATGCTATAGACTTGCCATCTATACATCTTAAATAGAAGTAGCACTGGCAAATGAAACAACCGACAGGTACGGCAGTTAGAACTGCGGCTCGGTGTGTTCGGTTGCCCTATGCTCCGCTTAGGAGATACAGGAACACATTTATGTCCTCTACCACTTTGAGGGTAAACAGATTTTTTTTACTGTAAATGTTTTTGGCGTAATATTATTTTGTTCTAAGATTCATGTGTCTTAACCCACAGTCCATGACTGCTATGAAGAAAACTGTTTTAAGTCACTTGTTATTTAGTTTTGCAAGTGAATAGCTAGCAAATATACTCAAATATGTTATTCCAATATAGAACTTCCTATATGTGAAAATTACTTAAAACTTAGCTAATTGGATTTTTTATTTAATAAGGCCCTGAGCTATTGTTGAAATATTACCATTGTGCAGAAAAATATCACAAATCACAATATACAATAATTAATGAGTATTAGTGAAAATATTTCATTTAAATATTATTTCGATCGCGAGCTATAACAGATTACATTATTATGTTGCGATGTCCTGTGATGTCATCTGTATTTAGTAATTTCTTTAGTTGCCTGATTTTAAAAAGACACTCGCGCTTCCGTATTTCTTAGAACTTGCGGAAAAAGAAGAAATCTTGAAATAAATTGCTACATTTTTTTTAATGTAACGTGACAGGTAAACCGTAACACTTGTTAATTTTCGTTTCAATTCAATGCCTGCCGCTATTTTTGGAGTGATTTATTTCAATTTTATACCTAATTTATTATGTTAAAAGGCCTGTAAAATTTATTTTACTAATTTTTTGAAATGCAGATTTTTTTGCTCTACAAATGTTATTTAAAGTTTTTTTTACCTAAAATAATTAGGGATGCAAGAAATTACAAAAAATAATTTTACATCTTACATCCTGCCTGTTTCATGTGCTTGAGTCACCTCTATACAAAATAATGAAGTTTACATTATTATAATCTTATGTTAATGAATGCGTATTTCTTAATCATTACTTTTACACATATTTTAATCATCCCTTATATGAAACATGTACGAATGAGTATTTGTCGCAATCTAATATTTTCTACTATTTAATAATTAATTGTTACTTCTTTTAATTGTTTCATTTTGGGTCAATTAACCAAAGAAATTTATTTTAACTTAAAGCTAAAGTCTACTATCATTACAAATAAGTTAACGTTGAGCGGCAACCAAAAAATGGGCATTAATTCTCTTGTTTACAAGTTCATCAAATTTTATTGATTTCCACTAAAACAATAAGAGGAAATTTAAAGATGATGACGGGTAGATTAATATCGGCCTGAACCGTCGTTTTCAGTGTCAAAAATTAACCTGAATTTTTTGCAACATCTTCATTAATTTGACGTCGACAAAAGCTCGATTTAAGCATTTTTTATCGAGTAACAATGTTATACGACAAGAACATTTATTAAAGGTCTTTTTATTGACAGTTCCATCAACTGCCGATCACTTTCAGCGAAATTCAAACTGATGATGTTGTAGGTGCCTATCAGCACCTTTATGTTTTTACTCTTTGGGAAATTTGCCCTCTCTACAGCCACAAAAAACTTCAACTGCACTGAACAAAAACTAAAGCACTCATAATTCATTTACAGCCTTTTGTGGCCATGATTTCTATTTTACAATGAAGAGTGCACATCGAAAATTGAACAGTAAATAGCTTTCTAACTATTCGTTGTTTTTACAATAAGTAAAAATAAACAAGTACATATAAAACTAGTATAGTTTTCGTAATTATCCTACCAGTAGGACATTTGTTTTCTATAACACTACCTTGACAGTGTTAAGCAAATAATAAATGTTTTCAGGAACTTGCGAATTTTGATGCTAAAGAAGTAAATTATACTTGCTGGAAACAATTATTTAAGTTGCAAGATGCAAGAAATGTATGTACATTATAACTTTCGAGAAGGTATGAACTGAGGCAAAGGTTGCTTTGCCAAAGTTCTTGTTACCTTAAGAGAATAATTCTATTAGGTACTTACATTCCGAATCGCTTATTATATTTTTCCCGCCACCAGCATCAATTAACTTCAAATAATGTTAAAGTATTTATAAAATGTTAGTTTAGGTTTATTTATTTTGCAACAATGTATATAAAATTAGTGATATGATTTTCATAATGGGGTCATCCAAAAAAAAGTTACGATTTTTTTTAACTGAATGGAATCTGCGACTAACCATTCGTAAGATAATATTCCAAAATATAATATATTTCATTAGTGTCCGACCGAAACACTATTTTCAGATGAAACCAAAACCGTAACCGAATAATCGGTTCCTCTTCTAGTTACTTTTCTATCAACGCCGAAATTGAAACTTATGAAGGTAGGTTGTAATTTAGTTATATTTTTATTAAACATGGAAATATATTCTTTTTCTTACCTTTTAAGATAAATGATACAAAATAATATAAAAAATCTGATGTGGCCAGCACATAACCTTTTACCTGTCCTCTTTATATTATATTAATATTTATATTTTGTATATGAGTATCCGTGCGATGACGGCTACCAGGGTAAAATAAATTATTAAAATAATTAGTACTTACAGTATTAGTACAATTCCTTTTAGACTATTCGATAATTATTTTTACAATATTTTGTCTGCCAGTTACAATAATAAATTGTCACTGTTAAATATTTCTTTCCATAGGTAAAGAGATTAACCGCAATTGTAACAATTTTACCGAAATATAATTACTTATAATTGTTAAATGGAGCTAGATAAAAACAAATTTGATCTATAAAATTTTCGCTGACATAACATTAAATTATTATTAATGAATAATTCTCATACATTCTTAATTAAGATTGCACGATTAACACCAAAATCTAATCAGATCTAATCTAGGTTGTCAGAATGTTATACCCAAAATTTCAACTTTTTTATTCACTAGTATTTGAGAAATCGTTACAACATTCGTCCATCTATCCATCCATTCATACACACGGATAGAAATCATAAAAATATTGAAATCGTGTTCTAGAGACTTCAAAACGTGAATATACATTGAAAACTAATTACCCGATTTTTAGCATGATTCCAGTACCTCTTTTTGAGGCGAGAGATAAAAAATAATTCTGTGAAATGTATTTTAAGTTTAATACATTTTTGAATAAATACAGTATCACGATTTGTAATGGTAACTAAAAATATATTTTTTGATTTTGAAATATTTACATTTATTTATAAATTATGAAAATGTGAAATTTAAATAAAAATAAAACAACAGTTTTTACAATAAAGCGTTTAGATTAAAACATAATATTTTGTTTTCTCTGAATTATATTATTATTATTATTACACTACACTGTAATCTGGTTTTAGGTTTTTTAGAACAAAAATATAAATTATGAAAATTAAAATGTTCTGTTTCAGATGGACAAATATAGATTTTTTAACATTACAAAAGCATGATGAAACAGAAATTATAATTCAAGATTGAAAATATATAAATTAGAGTAATAATTATTCTTTGTGTAATATTCACATTCTAATCCCTTTGCATATAGGTATTATAACAACAATGTAGTGATTAGTCTATTACTGAACATTATAATTATGTATTATGATTGGATATCAAAGTACTACAACCTTTACATGCGTGTAATCATAAATTAATTTAGTGGCCTTTGATCACTGAAGATAGAACATTGCAGGTTATAGATAGGTATTGCTTGGTGTATATAAATCCGATCATAATAATTTTAATAATAGTAATAAATAGATTAAATTTAGCTAGTGATAGAACTCGTCAAGAACAACAATATATGTATATTAGTAACTTTTTTGAAATCTTAGTTTCTTTAATTTTTTACCACCCTGAAAATAAAAGAGTTGTTTACTATCAGAAATAGTTATAGTCAGTCGGAAATAAACATCAATAACTTTTACAGTAAGCGTTGGATTTTTAAAATACGTTAATGTCTGAACATTTCTGTCTGAAAAGTGTAAAAATATAAGTATGTTGCAGAGTATTTTTTCGTAACATAAATAAATATTCAAAATGATCAGCATTTTATACTGCTGTTTTCTTACATGCTTATAAAACATAATAATGCTCTTCTTAAATTATATTACAAAAAAAAAATAATATTTTTACATATGTAATCAAATCTAAGAAAAATTTGCAAAAGAAAAAGAAACTTTTAATAATTATTAAAAATTAAGATAAGTCATGTATAATTTTCATATTTTATGTTTAAATATCATTAAAAATGTGTATATTAATCAAATACAAATGTTCATGTTAAAAGGCGATATCACGAATAATAAATGAAATGCTGTATTTTTGTTTTTATTATTATACAAATAATATTATGAAAAAAAGTACAAAAACAAAAATTAACCTTTGTGACTACCAATAATAATGACAAAAACTATGTATTATCTTATAATTTCATTGAAATTAGCATTTGAAATTCAAATTTATGTAACGGCGCCATATTTCTGACGTCGTGTCTGGCAATATAAAGAACCTAATTTTTTACTTAATGTTATCGAATGAATGTTGTTAATGATAAATTAGTTATAACTATTTATGAAACAATGTATAATATATCAATGCAGGCAATTCATAGAATAAAGTAAAAATATTTTGATATTACACAACAGATTGGTTTGGTGTAAATTTGGTTGGCATTGAAATGTTTGTACTCATCTTTCAAAATTGTCAATGTCCTATGATTTTTAACGGCTATTTAGTGTTTACATACATAGTTTTAAAAATGGAACCTGGGTAATCTGCCAAATGTACATTATTCTGTGATAGATGATTTTTATCGTATGAATTCAAATTGTCTGTTACGTGATGTTACATATCCCCTCGCCAAAACTTTATTGTTGTTTTTCTCCGGAATTATCAACAACTAAGTGATAAAAAATACGGGTATTTTTATTTTTTGTACAGAAACATAAAATGGAAGAAAAAATATGATCATATTCCCCATTTAAAAATCCTTATCGTTTGATCCAGTAACAGAAACAATGAAATAATTTTTTGTGACAAATAATAGTTCTCAACATTATAATAAATATGGAAATAATATATGAATCGATTAATAAATCTTACAAATGTTATACTGTAAAAATGTTGGCGTATTGTGAACTATGTCGTTTAGAAACTGTAGCCAATTAGGCTCGGATCGCTGTGTCTTGAGACGGCCCTGCGTATTATGACTAAATATTGTTATGTATTTGATAGAAATAGAAAAAGTGTTGTGTTTGTATATTGTCTCTAGTCGACTGGTATGTGCTTTACTGTAAAAGGAATTTTATTTATTTATTTTGGTGACAATTTTTGTTGTTTTACTTGCATTTGAAATGCTGCAGTAAAATTTTATTGTCGAAGCTTTACTACTTCGCCAACGAAGTCGAATAGTTTTATTTTTATTTGGACAAGTTTTTCATTTCTCCTTTACTTATATTAATCAATCATTATTTCTATTATTTATTGATATTCTATTGTGTTGTACCAATTATTTATATGTAATTGGGGATTCATGCATCAATCTGGTAATTGCAAGATATATTTTTTGTTTGTTTACAATTATTTTTCCCTCTACGGTATTGGTTCATTAATTGTCATTATTTTACTTTATATACCTATGTTTATTTAGTTTCTGCTGTTTTCAATATGTATTTAGGAATGCTTTTTATCCTCGATTTTATTTATTCTTCTATAGATAAGAAAAAGGCGTAATACATAATGAAATAATGTTTTTACGTCCTTGTTCAAAGTAAAGGATGTATTGTAATCGCGAAAAATTTCGGTTTTCAGATTTCAACGAAAATATCCGTTTTGACTAACTTTGAATCCATTTTGACTATTATTTTATTAGAATATAGATTTTTTATTGCAATCGGCAGTGTCAAAAAGACATTTTGTTCGTAGGGTTTTTTTTAATTTTTCACATAACTCTAATAAAACGATTTGCTGTAAAATGTTAAAATTCGAGTCAAGTAAAATAGTAATATTTTGAGTTCTTGAAAAATCAAGCAGTTCTTCAAAACTACTTTTTTATCAATTTTGTGTGTATGTAATTTAAATAAATCACAATGAGATTTTTAATAAATGCTTTTATTTATAAAACTAAATCATAAATAATAAGATTAATATAAGGGTAAGGAAATACAAATAAACATGATGCGGCATATTGCGGGTTTTTGTAGAAGTTAGAGCAACCCTTAAAAATTGCCATTCAAAGGAGTTGAGGATACTAAAAAAAAAATTGACCACTTACATTAATTTTGTTAATTTGATTATCTTTTGTTGCATTATCCAAATTCTAGTAATTTTATGACTTTTTATTATTAACAACCTAATTCTAAGCGAAACTTGCAATTTTAAGGTTGCCTAGCAATTTTTGGAGTCAAAATGGCGAAGTTTGCGGTACTCTAATGAATGATAACTACAATATAACGAAATATCCCGTGGTAATTCGAACTTTACATCAATTATTTTCTCTCATTTAGTTCTAGTGATAAATTTAAAATGCAATAGCAAGAAATTACTTGACATCAGGTCAAGTAGTTAGGACAGAAAATCAAATCAATTAGTGAATTTAGGAAAAGCTTGATTTTCAAACCCTAAACATAACTCAATATGATTAGACGTAGAATTGAAATCTTATATGTGGGACTGGTATAACATCTAATTGTGCACTCTTTATTTAATTTCAATCGGCAGTGTCAAAAGGGCACGTTGTTCTAAAGGTTTTTGAATTTTTCACATAGCTCAAAAACGATTAACCATAAAATGATGAAATTTTGTATGTGGGACAGATTCGAAGATCGTAGCTCATTAATAAAACAAGTGTTAATGAAACGCAGCAAAAATGTATATAATTTTATAGGCGTACAAGGAAGTATTTTTACGTTTGGAATAACAGCCCGCAAAAGAAACCGAGCCCCACATGGCATGTATTTGTATAACCACCTGAACTTACCGAACTTACCGATAGGTCCCGGACATATTTCTCCCTGTCGGGGTAACAAATGCGGGGTTAGGCCGCGAGCCGGAACTGTTGTCAGCACTCGGGACGGCGGTTAGCCGACCGGGCACCGGCACTGCACCCCAGAGACAATACGACGCGCGACGCCCGGCCCGGCCTTCAAGGACAGGGCTTCCGTCAGGTTCTTCCGCCAGGACTAGGGATGGTGATGGTTGAGTAGTAGCTGGGAGGTAAATGGGGATGTAAAAATTAGTATTATCATGTGTAGTGTAATGTTGCTTTTCGTCATTCTAGGTGGTTATGGGACAAATAACGGTCAATAAATGATAATTGTTAAGCTGACAATAACACATCCCGGTCTGTTAAGAATAGCTATTAACATACCTATGTTTGTTATGAGTATCATAACCAGAGTGTTGTTACGATGTCTCGGATAGTTGACAAAATAATCTTAATTACTCTGTTTAATTCTTTTTAGTTCTTACTACCACTAATGATGAAAACTTAGTTCTCAAAATAAAATAAAGTATTTTAAATAATTTTGTATCAATATCAGTTACAAAATATTTTATGATTTACAAATATATTTTTAAATTTATACAATAATTATTTCCTGTTAAACATAAAAATATATGAAGTATTCTTTGTTAAGTAAAAAAAACAATCCAAATAACTGCCTACATATTTCAAATAGCATGTGCCACTAACTTTATAGACGGACATTTTTTTTTACCAAAAACTGTTTCCAGTGAAGAGACGTTACGAAATATAGCATTAGTTTATTCCACATCTGCTGCTCTCTACGAATTCAAAATTCATTTAAATTTTGGAAACTAAAATGATAATTATCATACTTCTTGAACAGCTATTAACGTGAAAACGAACAATTGGAACAATGGCAACAAAAATTATGTGGATAATTTGACAGTTCAATCGAACGGCGTAACATACAAATCACTTATGTATACATAGTCAATTGAGTCGTAGCCAACGAACGTTGAAAATAATGCACTACAATTATTTTAAATAAATAGTGTTTTTTATTTTAAAATAATTAGAAATATCATTAATATGAACCATTTTTTATAGTAGCATTTTTTCTCGCTTTTCTAAATATTAGCATTACTGGTAATTTTTACAAGTTGTATTTCATTTTATAATATTTTTTAACCTATATGACGTCCGAAAATACAACGTTCATATGTGCATTAATTTATTCCAAATCTGCTGCTCTCTACAATTGCATAATTATAACATCTTTCGAAAAGCTTCTAATACGAAAACGAACAATCACAAGGAAAAATACAACTCAAACGAAACAAACAAAGATTATTTAAATAAATCTTTATTTACAACTGGTTAGGAAAAAAACTAATAAGCAAATGTGATAAATTAAATCTTAACGTGCGAGAAATAACTTCCATCGGTTTTATGTTGAAATGCCATAAAAAAATATATTTGATTTTAAAATAATTGTCAATATCATTACTATGTACCATTGTTATAGTAGTCTGTTTTTCTTCTCGTTATTTTAAACATGAACATCACTTGGTTATTTCTACAAGTTTTATTTCACTTTGCAATGTATTGTTTCAAATCTATGACGTCTCTTCACTCCTTAAAATTTTTTTACTGTACTTTGTCAGCATGAGTGTAAACATGAATTATACTTCGCTAGCGATAACGACCGCAAAGATTCACTTTCACATCACGTTTTTGCATGGAACACTTTATACATTTTCAATTGATAAGTACCGAATCTGATATATTTTTTGGTAATAACTGGGGTCCTTTTATGACGCCTACTTTATCGTCTGATTCTCCGGCTCGATGTACGTTATTCCAGAAGATTGATGGTTGGAAAGTATAATTTTTTGCAGAGAGTTGGTCGGATCACTCGATTAGGCCCCGAAACGTCTGGATTTTTTCATCACAAGCAAACTCTTTGATGTTACGGAATAATGTAATAGCGAATGTTTGAAATATGTGCCCGATGTTTACCATGTTAACCATCCGTGATCTGCAAACAGGAAAAAATGAGCAAAAAAAACCGGCTTTCTTAAGGACAGATCATATTTACATAGGGAAATTTATTTGATCGTAATTTTTGTTGTAATATTTACAAAAGGTCATGAAAACTATATATTACATTACATTGGATATAATTATTGGATTAACTTTGATTCGAACTGCATTATTGATTTACAATTCATAATTAATCAATCTATATATCCAATCATCATCATCATCCATGGCACAACATTCCTATGTGGAACAAGGCCTCAAGTATCAGAGTTTACTTGTTTCGTGATATGTTTTACTTGCATTTTAGTGCTTCATCATACATGGCACAACATTCCTATGTGAAACAGGGCCTCAAGTACCTGATGTATTTGTTTTCATAACAGGTTTTCCTTACATTTTAGTGATGCAGGTTGTCAGTCTACAGTCTCTGCAAGGTCAGCACACACCGAGCCGTTGTGCGGTAACCCATCCAATTGGACAGGGCGGGCTATGTTGCTTATCTACACGATCAGACAAGACACGCCACGACTATACAACCGTACTGACTGACTTATTTCTAATACAAAACACAAATGTTAATACATTGACTAGTTTTACAGAAGATGATTTTGATCTAATTTTAAGTAAAGAATTAGAATACTGTACAGTTAGTGAGTGCTCCTCTTACAGGCAATACATGATGGTGACCAATTTTTACGAACAGTGATTTTGAGCTAATTTTATCAAGGTAACAATTAAAGCGACGCATATTGAGTGAGCATCTCTCTCTCAAGTAGCTGATCTTTTTTCTACGACTACTATGGAAAGTGGCACTTTTGTCATACTATATAAAGTTGCGTACTTCCCAAAATTGTGGGTTAAAATGTGAGAAATCATTTCTCACAGTATTTGCCAACACTGCGCAGTTAATCATGGTTAAAGCAAAGAGCGTTTTTCAGTCATGTAAACATCTCCAGTAAACCCTGGTTCATATTACTAGATCTGTCAGGCCATAAGTACTTTTTAGTTATATTTTTATTTTTTTTTTCAGGAAAATATGAAATGTATAAAGTTTTTCTAAAAAACCGTTAGTGTTTGGAATGTCAAACACGAACGATGTAAAATTACAAATGAGTGACGTTTCATCACATGTTCGAAACAGACCGGTCCTAATTCTGTCATTCACAACTGGTCATTCCAATAAACTACAAATAATACAAAATGATTTTTTAATACATTTATCCAATGTCGGATATACGCACAAGCGGAGAAAGCGGCCGCTTCAAGCTTCTCAGAGCCCCTTGCTCAGATCCACTAACTTCGTCGTGCGAATAGTAAATATTAAAAAAGAATAGAATAGAAACAAAGTAATAGACATATGAATTTTATTACAAATTTAAAAGTAATTCTGTTTTAGTTCTTTTCCGTACTTACCTGATCTATTCTATTTTATTTCAAAATTCAAAATAATTGAGGGTTGTTTGTAATGTCGGAATAGTAACAACCATTACTCTAGATGTACTATGTCAAAATTTCACTTGTGTAAGTGTATTTGATTAGTAGTTAGTGAGGTAGTTGGCAGCAAAAATATTTATTTAACTTTGATTGTCTCCAAAATATAATAATACAGATAAATATACTATACACTGTTTTTCTTTTTTACTTATATATTTAATTCGTTAGTATTTAGATTTTTTGGGCGCCCCTATAAGCTAGGCGCCCTAAGCTAGTGTCTAAGTGGTAGACTATTTAATAGAATTGGTGACTCATGTTGCTCCATTTTTAAACGAGTATTTTTTTTATGAATAGTCTTAGACAAAGTCATTTATACTATTTTACGTTATTAGCAAGGTAGAACAACTGCTTGTGGAAGTAACTAGCGAACCATTTAGAACAGAGAAACGAAAGACTCCACAATCGATTTTCGCACATTTTTTTTGATATGGTTTTTTATACGCGTTGTAACCAAATATAGTCTCTCCCCGGAAATAACAGAAATAGTTATGGTCAAACAAAAAATTCTTAAAGAAAATTTTCCATCCAATGATTTTATTTTTGCATTTTGATATGCAGAGATTGATATGCGAGTATAATGAGAATGAAAGATTGAAAGAAGATCTGCGTTAAGCGGAAAGGGCCCCCCCTTTCTGTCAGGGGTCTCTGATAATTATATACACATATTTTTTTATATAAAAATAAAAGATATATTAATTGTAATTATTAATTTATTCTACGGGGCCCAAAAATTTGTAACGCTTCAGGTTCCTTAAATGTTAAATCTGCCACTGCATCTATCTTTTGATTTTATGCATCTTCAGAGTGATTTTGAAGTCGAAACATTATTTACCATGGTAACCATTCGCGTTTTTCAAACAGGAAAAAATAAGGAAAATATTTCGGACTTCCTTAAGATTATATTTGCATAAGGAAATTCATTTCCTCGTAATTTTGTAGAAATAGTGCAAAAAGTCGCAAAGGAACAAATTTCAATTCCACAGGTTATAAATCGGCTCTGTGGAAATTATTGCGAGAAATTACGCGAAATAAGAAATAAAGATGTGATATTATAAATTCATTTCCATTTAATTTATTTTATTTGTTCGTTGTTCACTTTGTGCAGTATGCTAATTGCTGTGGAAAAGTTATGGAATTAATTTAAATATTTACATTTTCCAAGAGTATGTACTACGTTTATATTTATATTATTTTATTTATTCTAACTAAACGTAGAGTTTATTATTTACTAAATAAATAAATATTGCTATAAATACTAGTCAAGTTAGATGCTTCTACAAGAAATAGCATCAGTATTTTATGTGGTGCATAGTTTTTTTTTTTGCTTCCGTAAAGTTTTATAAAACCATTCGAGGCAATTCAGTTTCGTAACCTCCCTTTTGATTCTTAATTTGTTTTCATTGTATTTACTTATTTAATTTAGACTGAAAATTTAAATTCTGAATCCATAAATTGTTAGTCAATAATATAGGTACACTTTTCTTGAGTTTAATAAGTCAAATTTTATTTCGGAGATTTGAGTTTCTTTTTTCTTTAAAAATTGACCGTTTGCTTTATTGTTTTAGATCAAGCAAATGAATTATTTTTTTAACATTACATCAACTAATTCAGTTATCGTGGCTGTTCTTTTCGTCACAAATCTGATTATGTTTAAATGTCACTTAAAGAATTGGGTTATGTTTTGCTGCCAGTCAACAAAATTGTTACATTATTAAATTTAATACTAATGAAATTGCGAATAAAATTGATTGTAATGTCTGTAGTAATATATGAAGTGCACTAAAAATGAACGAAAAGAACGCAGTGTGTTACAGGTAACACGGTTTGTCGCCTAAAAATTAAACCTTGTTGGTGCAATTAGCCATTTTGGCTCTTTTTAGTGTTTGTGTGAATAGATTAGGTAGTTTGACACACGTGATCAGAAATACAGGGCTTCGATTGGACATTTTTCACTGGCAATATGTTCTGATTGTTCGAAACTATTTAAGAGTAAAAGTAAATTATCTTTGTAAGTTTTAAGTTTATTTATAAAAAAAATATTTAAAAATTACATTTTATTTATAGCAATATATTAAATTTATCGTTAATTAAATAAAAAGTAAATGATACGGTCTTTTCTTCATATTTATTCATAGTATCTAATACTACTTTTAGAGATAGTTCTCAAGATATATTAGTTTCACAATTATTTGCAACTTTTAACTAAATAATAAACGTTATCAGAAACTTACGACTTATGTTACTATGGACGTAAGTTATACTAACGAGAACGGTGGCGCGAAAAATAGCTTCGAATAAAGAAAACATTTTTGAACTTGAAACATTGGTTGACCGATATTTGAATTATTTTCTTTCCCTTAAAGTCCAGGTTATGAAACTGTAGAAAATCCCTGTTGCGATGATTCGCCCTCTTGCACTCACTTTCCCTAATTCTCCGCAGGAATGAACATCTCGGGCAGGAGAAACTCCTGCTGGGCAGATATAAAAGTTTTTTGCTAGTTTTTAATGAGTCCACGCCATTAACTGCCGGTAAAGTAGATCCTGAAAGCAATTACCGACTGAAAACACTGAACACCGTTGTGGCCGAGAAAGAAAATTTCTGGCTTGAGTTACGGGAAAATTTCAGTGCAATATTGTTTGTTACGTAATAGACAAGCTAGGCTTAATAGCTTATTGAGACATCGTAAAGATTACAACGAGATGGGTTTCTCACATGTAATAGGTTTATTATGTGTAGGAAAAGTCTCAGAAAATACATGATTTAATGGTATATAAGACATATGTCTTACATTCCTGGATAGATTTTTCCGTTTGTTGTTAAAAGTAAGAAGTATGAAAAATTTAATTTTTATAGGTATTTACCGAAATTTAAAACACTGGTAAAAAAAATTGTAACTTGTGCTTATTGCCGGACTTATGTTGGTGGAGGCCTCTGGGCAAAAGTTTGGTGGGATCCATTTTCAACATGGAATAAAAATTGAAAATTTATATTTTATGATTTTTTTAATAAATTGTTAATTTAACAAACATTTCAAACAATTTATCACCCTGATAAAGACTGATATACAGTCGAAATGTTGGTGTATTAGTGGATTTTATTAAATTACTGCTACTCTTTTTCTTAATTACAAATTATCCAATCGAATAAAATCAATTCTGTATTGATTAACACAAAATTTAGTTTTGGCACTTTTCTTGCTTTCTTTGTAAAATATTCTATAATATCTTTATTGATAATAAAATTAAAGTATCATTGTTGATGCTTAAAAGAATTAGATTGTGTTAGGTGTTGTTTGATGATAGGTAGCAGTTCTCAGCCTATTTTTTATATTTTTAACTTTGAGAATGATCTTTCTGCGGTGAAATTTGTTATCATAAAAACAACATAAATTCTCAACATGACATCCACGTTGGGAAAAGGATCCTGGACTTTATTTATATTATTAAATTATACTTAAATAAATCTAAACTTACAACACTATTATTTTTTATATTAAATATTAAGTCATCCGTTTTACATTAGTACAACTACAAGTCCATAAACATTAGTGTTTTCTAGGTTGGCTCTTTCTTATTTTCCAATAATGTAAATTGTTGACAAAATTGTTAACTTGGTGGGGACCCTTGGACTGCAGCCCAGTCTGTCCACCCTTAATTCTGGCTCTGTGCTTATACATATATAAATTAGAATACGCAAGCCGCAATCACTTAACATTACTAAAGTGCATATTTTCCAATGCACGCGTGGGACAGAGGCGACGATTATATTTCTTTATTTTCTGTAGTATATCTCTCTATGCGCAATATGACCACTAGAATAGTTACAAATAGAAGCGACACTCCGTGTCGGTACCTTTCATGTTCCCCTAGTCAGTTCTATGACCTTGAAGCATTGTATAGACCTTTAAATTTGTGCTCTTCCCCTACCTCTCTCTCAGATGTGAGGGAACTTTCCGATTTTAAACAATGTGCCCTTTAAATTTGTGCACATTCTCCATCTCTCTCTAATTTTCGTTTATCTTACTGTCGCTTCTGTATAAACCTATTCTGTGATATGACTGTGATGATCCCTTTCTCGTACAAATAAGCTGCGCTAACCGTGCATGACCGATGAGTGCACTTTGCCGACGTTCTCACACTCAGCGTATTCATTGCATTATTATTTCTTGCGCAATGTGAATGTAATTTTTGTTGTGCATTTGTTCAGGGTGTGCACTGCACACCCTGCTCATATACATTGTACGCCACTGGCTCCTGTGTATACCCTATATAATACTCGTATGTAGCGGGGCAGATACACAAAAAAAAATTGATTCTGGTAAAATATGAACTGTGTAAATATATTCAGTAGTACACTTAATTTTGTGAAAGAAGATAATTTTACACTATACTCATACTTTTCTCCAAATTTAGTGTAGTAGTAGTAAAATATACCTACACTAACATGCTAGTTATATTTATCCAGTTTTACACTTGAATTGGTAATTTTATAAAATGACATTAATTTTACACTGAACAATATATTTTAACACACTCATGTGTAAAAACACCAACAAAATTGCTGAAATTAGTAGTACATGTTTATATAGGTACTTGTTTTATAACAATGAAAATAATGTTGCCTTTTAAATAAAATAATAACAATAATGATAAATAGGCTCTTATAAAATAAAATGCTGACTACCTAGATTTTGTAATAGACCACAGTTCAGTTAACGGCAGGGGGCATACAACTTATAGTGCATGGTATCCAAACCACTTTTTTGGTTACATTTCATACTCTGTTCAGCGAGTGGAAGTGCGCTAACCATACAATCAATGCCCGTAAATCATTAACCGTATTAATAAGTAAATAATACTATAATAATATTTATTTAAATTCTGTAATGTAAATTATTATAATTAAAATAATTAATCATCAGTATAAATCACTTTGTTTATTATTATTATTATTCCTACCCTGTTTTGTGTATCCATGTACCTAATCCTATATAAACTATGTTGAAATTTTACGCTATTAAGTACAATTATGGTATAATAAGAAATTTATTACATTTATGCCCAGTTGCACCAATAAGGCTTAAATTTAAAGCGACACAAAAAAAAATCTAGTCGCAATTTTGACAGGATTGTTAAATATTTCATTTGACATTTTATTCCGTTGAGATAAAAATGTAATATTGTCTGTTTAAAAAAAAACTTAAAATTTAAGTGAAAACGGAGCAATCGGCTATAAAACTGGTTTAAATATTTTGAATATACATGTTTTTTTTTTTTTCACTAATGACTGTGGACCTATATAAACCAGTGTTAGTGGTAAACTTTACACGAAATTTTTTGGAGTATAATAATAAATAATAATAAAAAACTGTCAGTCAAGATATTCTGTATTACATCTACATAAAAAACAAGCATATCTTAATGGTCGTAGAAAAAAAATTATAATATAATGGTTTTGTTTTAGATTTCTGCAAAATATAAATTCTTCAAACTTCAAACCTTTCTTTTCACTGATCATAGGTCTAGTTAGGGGGTACTTGGCGATGCTAAGCACCTCCAAATTTTAAATTAGCACCCCGAAATAAAATTTCTGTAAATTTTTTAAAGGTTAACTTTCTTTTAATAGGAATATCGATATAGACGATAATCTGCTTGCTACTTATAAAATGGCAATGGAATATTTTTTCCTGAAAACCAAAAATTAGTTTATAATGCCAAATTTTGAATTACTAATAATATTAAAGATGCATTCGTAATTATTATTTACTTCCATATTATATATACGGGCAGTGGTGGCCAAAAGAGGACAGAGGTTACCAAAAATAAAAAAACCGATGTGTCCTAGTGTTTCGGAACTCACTATAAGCTGTATGTCCCCTGTCCTGTAATTGGACTTCGATCTGTTGGATAGTGCAAATTAAATAAATAAATTTTTAAATAAAATGAACATCCACAATATTTGAAACAAAATCAATCAAGAAATTAAATTATTAGTATAAAAGTTTACATATCACATATAAATTTGGTTATTTGCAAATGTTTATTAATTAATATACAAGTTACGTTAAGATTCTAAACCTGGACGAAATTAAGTTAGTCAAGAACAACTTGAAGTCTCATATTGCTCATGACATCACTAACAATACATAATTGCATTTGACTGACTAATAGTAATATTCTGGCGTTGTAATTTTAAATTCTTGCAAATATTGTATATCTATATTAATTACTATGTCGAATGTTGGAATGTTGTTAATAATGACAGACATACAATAAATTAATACAAATCACTAATTTTGTGAAATCAACCGCGTATAATAATATTTAATATTAACTTGTTGATTTTGATTTGTTAAATTGACTTGATTTGTTAAATTGACAAATTATCTTGCTTTATATTTTTGGAAAACTTAGATATCTATAGATAATGACAGAATTAATGATAAACATAATATGAGAATAAGCCAGGAGGGTAGGCTTTGAAGTCACATTGGCGTATCGACAGCAAACACACATCTGTCAATAAAATAAAATAAATTATTAAATAAAAACTTTTCTGTACATCCACAAAATTAATCAAGAAATTAAATTGTTAATACAAAAGTTTACATATAACATATAAATTTGGTTATTTGCAAATGTGTATTAATTAATATAGAAGGTAAGTCAAGATTTTAAACCGGGACGAGATGAGGTTAGTCAAGATCAATTTGAAATGTCATCTTGCTCATGGCATCACTAACAATAATACATGATTGTATTTGACATGACTAATAGCAATAATCTGGCGTTGTAATTTTAAATTCTTGCAAATATTGTTTATTTATATTAATTACTATGCCGAATGTTGGAATGTTGTTAATAATGACAGACAAACAATAAATTAATACAAATCATAAATTTTGTGAAACCAATCGTGCATAATAATGTTAAATATTAACTTGTTAATTTGGATTTATTTTATTTTATTTTGAATCAATCCAACAGAACTAAAAGTTACAATTACAGGATGATTATACACATATTAAATATATAAATACCTTACAAAAAGTTCTTAATGTAAATAATAGAGACAACAATATGAAAAGAAAATAAGAACAAGCGAAATAGTTAACAGTAACTTAACAATTTAATATTAGTTATCTACATGACTAAAGTAGTTATCTAGCTTTCTTCTGCATACATTTAAGGAATCAGCAAATACATCTATCTCACAAGTGGTCATTAAAAATATTGCACATTTGCCTGATTGGAGACCTCATTACTTAGTTTGTTCTAACTTTATTACAGTTGAATGTTGGTTTATTTCTAGCTGATATACGTGGAATATTTAGGGAAAGATGTCCTAGAATATAGTTATCTTTAATAACATTTTGTGTAAAAAAAAGCACGACTGAATTTTGCGTCGATTGTTCAGAGACATAATGTTGATGTCAGGTATGTAATATCAAAACTGGGGTAGTGATGGTATTTTTTATAAAAACAAAATTTAACAAATCTTTTCTGAATGGATTTTAATTGAGCTATATATTTATTGTAAATGGGGTTCCATAAATGGAGACAGTATTTGTTAAATTGACGAATTATTCTTGCTTTACGTTTTTCGAAAACTTACAAAATCTGTAGATAATGTCAGAATAATGACAAACATAATATGAGAATAAGCCAGATGGGTAGGCATTGAAGCCACATTGGCGTATCGACAGCAAGCACACATCTGTCAAAGCGCAGTCATCACATAGTTTTGTGAAACGTAAAACAAATGACAGTATTGGCAGTTCATTCACCATGGCGACGTGTTTGTGCAATGATTTACTATCTCTTCCTATCGCAAACGCTACTATGTTGCTCGCTATTATTACACAAGCTTTGATGGTCTTTCATTGTAAATACTTGTAATATTACACAAAGGAAATTTTAAAGTAATGAAAACTTTCTACAAGAGCTTTGAATATACAACTTGCAATGTGATACTAATATAAATTTTTAAACATCTATTTTCATAAGGCGATAGCTAACTTGCTTAGAGAACTTTCATTTGAACTAAGCGGATTGGAAGATCACGGGTTCAGATCCTTGACATTGTAGTTAGAGAGATGTTTATCGAACTACTTATTTTAGCAAAATGTAGGAATCAAAACTTGATTTAAATATTGAATTCAACCAAAGTAAAACGTAATCATTTAAGCAAATACCTTAATTTTATTGTAAATTTAAATAATTATAAATTACTACGGAGAGTGGTGGCTCACTTGGATAGCATGCTCCAACTGAACTTGAGTGATATGTAGAATCTGGGTTCGTATCTCAGTTTCGACAACTATAAACCAAATACTGGTTTGTCGAGAGGTTTGGAACACTCTATAAGCTGTAGATTTCTACACAGACTATTGTCTGACAACCATTGCTCAAAAATGTAAGAAAAACGTGTCACGAAACAATTATAATGATGATAATATTAAGGAAAATTAAAACAAATAATTTTTTGTTATGTTAGAAGTTAAAATGTCTAGATATAGATAGAATTTTCATCTTGATTTCATTTACCCTATATTCGTCAATAAAAAGGTAGGATATGATATACAAAGGTAGTTTTGAAGTTAATGTCATAAATGAAAGGGTAAGTAGTATGACATGTGTAGATTACAACACAGATTTTTTTTTAATTCTTAAATGGAACTTTTTTAATGCTGTTTTAATTAATATTTTATTAAAAATTTGGTTATCAAGAATACATTCAACATGTGATGTGTCAGATATTATTTTTAATAATTAAATTAAATAAAACTTATTTTTAACGAAAATTAAGTAATTTATAAATAAAAATGGTTCAGTGCTCCCAAAAATGTTTCATGAAAACTATCGTTAAATATGTGAATTTTTAAAAAATTCTTTCTATTTCGTAATCTTTACATGTTATACTACTTACCCTTAAATTTATGATATTAACTTCAAAATCACCCCGTATACTCATACTTGAAATAAGTTCTTTTATAATTACTAAATTCGTATCATAACCACTTATTCATTATTTACTAACGCTATATTCCCACCTGTGCGATATTATTTCACTTGTATTTCTGGAATATTTTTACTTTTATAAGAAGCTTTGAAGTTTGTGTGGTGTATACCTACATCCTAAAATTGATTAATGTCAAACCACTTTACTAATGAGAATTATTGGAGTTCTTGACAAGTTCTTTTCCTTTTGCCTTTTATAAGAACATAAAAGATGGTCTGTATTTTTGGTAAATATAAAATATTAAGATTTAAAAAAAAAATTTCTTTTGAATTCGTAAATTATTTTTACTAGAAAAACAGTTTACAATATGGTGTTTGCGAATTATGACTTTCAAAAGAAGTATTTGATTACAGCACAAATTTAATTTTTTTCCATTTCTCGAAAAGTGAGATATTTTAACAGTCTGTGAAACTAATATTAAGTAACGCAATTACATAGAACTCCTATGGTAACTCAATGAAGTATGGAATCATGTAATACTGTACCACCGCCTTGTATCCCTTGCGAAAAGTTACCGACTTTTTATCCGGTGTCAAAACGATAGAATTGTAATGACCTAATATTGGGGTTGAATTATCAACGTTCATTTTGGTTTTTGAAAAACTGTATAACCTATAACATTAGCTAGATGTTTCCATTTATAATAAATTGAATTTTGAATTTGGCGACCTTACGTTTAAGCCTCGGAATTTTGCTACGCTGAAGGATTCCAGCATATCCTGATATTTTTTTCTAAGGCAAAACATAATCATGGTGGATTTGGTGATAAATTGTGATTCCCGGGCCTAAATGTGATATTTCCCAGTGATGTCAAAGACGATTTCGATCGTAAGATCAATATAAATATATCAGAGTTTACGCAGCTGTCATGCGAAAATTGGAGGTGAAAATTGATTGAATCAGCAGTTTTGTCATGTTTTTATAGATATGTAAACCAGCGCTCGTCCTGTCGAAAAACATCACGTCTCACAGATGTGAAATATAGAATTCCTTATATCTCCAAGAATTGCGGATTTGGAAAATAAAATTTTTATGCTTTATAAATATTTTAAGCAACAGACACTATTCCAAAACACAGTCTTTCAGAGAGATTGAACTTGTAAAAATCACGTTTCAACAAAAAGTAGAAAAGATCTATTCAACATATTTTAAAATGGGGAAGTTTAGCGTTGTTGAAATTACATGTGAAATATCTTTTAGTCGTAAGTATATGAATAATTATAACTTAAAATGTAATTGAAAGATAAAATTATGTTGCCAATTATTTATAATTAATGATTTATCTTCGAGCCACTCTGACGTCATAAGTGAGTTATGCGCTTGCGCAGAAGTGATGGTGAGACCTGACTTTTTGAACGTAGGTTGTATTTTGCGGCATAACACCATACGCTTCTATGTTGCCATGGGAACCCAGCGCGCGCTGGTTAAGATAGACGATACGTCCTCCGCGAGCCAAACTGACGTCATTTCTGTATAAAATTTCATTTTTGAGAAATCTAGGCATCTTTGGGTGAAATAAGAATAACACTTTCGCGGGCAATCTTGATAAAATAAAAAAATAAAAAAAATACGCTAAACTTCCCCATTGCGGATTTGGAAAATAAAATTTTTATGCTTTATAAATATTTTAAGCAACAGACACTATTTCAAAACACAGTCTTTCAGAGAGATTGAACTTGTAAAAATCTCGTTTCAACAAAAAGTACAAAAGATCTCTTCAACATATTTTAAAATTATGTGAAAAATGAAAGAAGTGGTGAAGCCATTATTATTATTATTTTTCTCTGCTGGTGCATTTTCTTCCGTTATAAACGAGAATGGAAGTGGGTGAAATATTGGCCAGTAATCACTCTGAGGGATAAAACATGTATTTCGGTCTACTTCAGTTATTCCTGATATATGTTATGACTGCAGTTAACCTCGATTTCCCAGATAAAATACTGATATATTCACTTCAAATTTCACCATATTTTTCTTACTTGCTAACAAAATAAATCTTATTAAATATCTTTTATGTAACACTTTTTCAAAATTTTATATAAATTAATAGTAAAATTAAAATATTAACCATATTTTTTAAAATATAAAATTCCCAATATTAAACGAGTAATAGAGTAATATTTTGGTGTCCCTGTTACATGAGGTGTGTAAATTAAGTTATGAGACTGAATATTTTAAATTCTTCGAATAGAATTACAATTCAATATGGTGTGCCTCAAAATAACTTCCTTGGGAAGCCACACAATGCTGGAGACGGTTCTTTCTATCCTCATGGCAGTGGTGGAACTCCTATACTGTAATCATCGTCAGCTGGTGGGTTACAGATGATTGAATTATCCCAAAATGAATTACCGTGAGGTGATTTTTCAATCTTAGGAAGAAGAAATTCACAAGAACTCAAGTTAGGCGAATAAGGAGGTTGAGGTGCACAGGAGTGTTTTACTGGCCAAAATCTCATTTTTGAAACTATTTTTGCTCAGATTTTTCTTATCCCCAATGAGTTAGTTAAAATCTAATGAACGGTAGTGTGAATCGAATTTAACTCTTTCCCAATTATTGAGTACTGTCAACCAAAAATCCGAATGCAGAAGATTCCAGATTCTGTTGACATTTTCATGAGTTCTTGAAGATGAAGGCCTCTAGCTGCGTGTTTTATCTTCAGTTGAAACTTTTTCTTCTGAAAATACCTAAAACCACCAAAAAACTTGGACCATAGAATTAACACTGTTTCCGTTGTTTTGTAAAAGTTTTCGTTGCACTGTGCCCAAGTATGAAGTATGTTTTAAATTGACATTAATCATTTTTAGAAAGCACAAGAAAAAATTGATTTACGAAATAATCGCTACAGACAACCAAATAAATCTAGCGAGTTCAAACTAGTACTGAGAGCATATAACATGTTCACCTGCCTCCTCTTCCAGTCCCGCATCTTAAGTGTTACCAGATCGAAACATTACATTTCCTGTTTTAGTACTCAATTTACATACATCGTAGGTGAAATAGATGAAAGAAAGAAGCAGGGATGATCAAATTTCAAATATCATAGTACAATGTGTTAATATGTGTTGTTCTTACTGGGAACTATTTTACCGTTAAATTGTAAGTCAAATTTGATACTGAAGCAATGAACCCAGACTCTTTATTTATTGTTATTGAGTTATATGGAATAGTTATTTATGCAATTAGTGTGTAAAGTAAGTTTTTGTTATTCGAATGCTGTTTAATGCATGGACGTAGCAGAGTGCGTAAATTATAGCACGAGATAAAAAAACTATGTTACACATGTGTTGTTAATGATATTATCATTTAAATTCTAAAGTAAATAAAACAATTGATAAATGTGCCACCAGTGCGTGAAAAGTATTTACGTTGCCTAGCGACAGTTTCTTTTCAAGAACTAGTGCGTGAAAAGTGACTCTTTACAAACTATAAAAAAAAGTATATTAATTTAAAGAATCAGGAAAATTAAAAAAGTTGTAGAAGGAATCATGAAATTAGCATGTTTGAACTGGAGCAATTTGTAGTTCCAACGCCAACCTGATAATTTTCAAATATGAATTGTTAAAGTTTTGATTGTACGTTGTGCAACGTGCAACAAGCATTAATTACTGTTGCAGCCGAAGTGGTATCAAAACTAATTCCATGATATCTTCACAGAATATAGTTTACTGCACTTCAGCACGCTCACACACTAAATTGCCTTCTATTTATTATTCGTAATTTTACAAACGTCTTGCTTTGTTTATGTTTGCATCCTTAGTTGATACCACATTCCTTGATTTGCGAACGTTGCTTTGAAAATTCTATATTGCCACAGAATCATTCTTAGTTGGTGATTTTGAATATTGTAATTTATTATTATAATTCATTATTTCATCCATTCGATTATTTTTCGATTTTCTTATAAAATAAAGTTTTCTAGAAATTGGTATATATTTCCCTTTAATATATACAACTCAATTTATAATTTTTGACTTATTACCCCGTAACAAAAGGTATACTGCAGCAATTATTGACATGGCATTTCCAACACTGGAGGAAGCGATTGCACTGGACGCCAAATAAAAAAGGGGTACCATTCTGTGTATCAAACTTTAAGGGTGTATAGTATTGGACGCACTGATGATGAATAAAAAAGAATTTTATTGAAATTCGCAAAAAAATGGGTCCAAGCAAATGAACAGTTTTGGACCTCTGGGTTCATAGCAACTTTTAATATTACAATATTTGATAAAAACATTAGATAATAAGTATCTAATCGAAGATTGAATAGGTATTACGTAATACACAAATTAATCAAATATTCTTTTCAATGAGTAAGTTTTTTGCAGTAACTTGGTGAACTTGTTGGTTGTTTTCCTAAGTAATGAATTAAAAAAAAATAGAAATTGCGTTGACTAACGAAGAATTAGCACATATGATTTTCATATACAGAGGAGTGGGACGAAACACGAGAGCAGCGCAGTGTTTTTATTTAGAAAGATATGCTGACGGAATGCATTCCACTCATCGAATATTTGTTTGACTTATCCAGAGACTTCGAGATACAGCATCATTAAGAACTAATCCTGATAAAGGTGGAGGACGTGAAAGATTACGCCAAAATATTGAAAATGTTGTTATGGATATTGTGCAAGCTGACTGAACTTGATTATATTACTGAAAGTAAACTGCCGTTTTGAAAACGCCGATTGGAATCAAAAACGGAGGTGCATAACTAGATGTTATAGCAATTCCATACGCAAAATTTCAATATTCTACCTCTAATCGTTTTTGAAAGTTATGCCAAAAATTAAAAAAACGACATGTGCAATGTGTCCTTTTGGCACTGCCGATTGCAATAAAAAGAGAGGTGCACAACTAGATGTTTTATAGCAGCCCCACATACAAAATGTGAGCATCCTATGACAAATCATTTTTGACTTATGCGAGATACGCATAGACACCACACCGAAACTAGTCAAAATTGATTCAGGAATAATAAAAATGGATATTCCCGTTGAAATCTGATTTTTTAAGTTAATAATTAAAGAGGCACCATGATTTGATGTTGCACGGGGCGCCAAAATTGCTTGCTACGGCACTGGTCATTTCATTATATTTCTGTTAACTATTATTCTCATTAAATTTCGTATCTCCTATCTCGGCGATTTTGTTTTAACATACAATATAACATTTTGGAAATCGTTATGAATACAAATAAACAAAGCAATGAACCTAACTAAATTACCTAATTCCTGTGGAAATTATTTTCTTGTCTCTTGTATTGTTGGAATTAATTCATTTATTCGAATAATTAATACCTCTCACCTACAAAATTTAATTCCACACAAAAGAAACGTCTGGCAACAGGAAAGATGAAGAGAGAAACAGTTGAATCCCAGCCCAGCCGACTTATGTAATATTTCTAAGCCTCTGTTATTCGGAAACTTTAGTCGCTGTATCCTGATGAATAGCGCAGATGATGCGAACTTTAACAACGTGATTATGATAGTATTGTTTCGGCTTGAGTTAAATTGTGCCATAAATCCGATCCACTGACGGAATGAACTGATAGTGAAACTTTCACCAGATTCTATTCATTTAAATCTGTGCTCTACATCGCAGTTCAACATATTTTGCTACAGTTAAATGATATATATTTGTTGGAATATAGTTACAAGATCATAAATTTTATATGCTGAAAAAAAATTATTTAAGGTGCAAAGTTGTTAATAACATAGTAGAATTTTACTTAAATATATGTTGGAGACAAACGGTATGTTTAATGATCATTAAATAAATTTCCAAATGCAATGTATCCTTGACAAAAAGTAAAGTAGAGAGTCATAAAACAGACCATAATAGTTTCTAGAATGAGAATGTTGTCCATACCTCTATGTTTGTTTCTGAATCGTCAATCTAAATAACAATAATTTTTAAGTATTTTAGAAGAAATAATTATAGTCAATCGGATATAAATATCAGTAACTTATATGCAGCAGGTGTCCGATTTTTGAAATTTATACATCACATTAAAACCTGAACATTTCTATTTAACATGTGTAAAAACTAAGTTACAGAGTATAATTTTTAGTAACATAAATAAAATTCAAAATGATCAGCATTTTATATAGCTTTTTTCTTACATGCTAATTAATATTGCTCTTAAACTATGTGGTGAAAAGATATTATTGTTACATATATTATTCTTTATTTATTTATACATATACATTTATACTTGTATATTTTATCATAATAATTGTTTATTTAACATAATTATATGGAATGTCTATTCGGGAAACTACTCAATGGTTTTACTTGAGATTAAAATAAGTTATATAAAACATCAAATCTAAGAATATTTTACAATTTTCACTCAAAAAAACAAAACTGTTTTAGATATATTAATCATTTAGTCTCCCTGTGCATTTAAAACGTTACAATATAATTTTTAAAAGTTATTACACATGTAAGTCATGTATATTTTTTCAAAGTATCATTAAAAATATGTATATTAATAAAATATTCATGTTTAAAAGCGATATCACGAACAATATACGAAATGCTGTTTTTTTTGTTTTTATTATATGTACAATACTACGACATATTTTTTACTTTCTGTTTCTACATTCCTTTTCTTAAGAAGAGGTATTTATAATATTCTAAAATTTCAAGGTAATAGTATATGTTCATTAGTAATTTAGAGTTAACCTTGCTCGTATTCGAATTCGTATCGAAAATGCTACCTTTTTATATATTTATTCAATAATTTCTGAAATGGCTAAATTAAAAAATCCATATTTTTCATACATATCAAGAAATGAATGGTGATCATATTAAAGTTTACAGCAATTTTTTATATGTATTATAGAATATATTCACGTTCAAAGTGAACTGACTACAATTATTTTTTCGATAGTGGAAACCAATATTAACCTTTACTAACTCCAACAACCTCAACTGTCATTCGATTTGCGATGACGACCGAACGCTTCCGATCCTTGGTTTCTAAATTTCATCGGCACTTTCCACATAATGAAGTTTGAAATGATCACTACCTAATTAAGTATTAACTGTTAATATTCATTAACTTTTGTCGTTTGTTTTGGATTTTATACTCGTACTAACTACATATGTCAATAATAATCAAACAATGACTGGAATAGGATAGATTAAGGTAACGTAAAACACTATTATCCAGCAATAATATTTTGTAAACTTTAATAATCAACCATAATAGCAGTATATTATAATACAATATAATAAAGCTCTAATTGCGTGAATGTTTCCATTATGAGTTTTCCATTGGCCGGCTTGGATTTTTTTAATTAAAACTGGCATTACAAAATAATTTAAAGTTACATTTCCACCTCTTTACATAGTGATACGTTTTATTTTTTGTCTTTGTTGTAAATTTTGACCATTTCCAGCTGTTAACATAAGCATAATCATTATCATTATTGTGGTAAATGTTCGTTCGCAAGTATGTAAAATATAAAGTTAAATACGTATGTCAAGTACACTAAAAATTATCTATTATCATATTAGTAATTAGTAATTTTAAACGGTTATTACAGAACCTTGAAATATAACTGCTAAATAAGTATAGTTTTCATAAACTCTTTTTTTTTGTTTGTGGTGAACTAGCCAAAATAATTCTGACAACTGAAAATCTCCAATTTTATTTTATTTTCACAGACGTGTTTATAGGGAACTGAAGATATAATTAATGTTTTTCTATTTTCCATCTCAAAATCAACAATCAATACACGTAAACATAATAATAATAAAACGACAACTATGACTATGACAAAAGTATGAAGTTTGCATACTTTGTCATTATGCGCAACGAAAAAGACTAGGACTATGTTTAAAACAGAAGATGGAAACGATCTACCACATTCACGTATGTCAAACATCTCAAGGTTATGACTAAAACTAAAACTGTGACTATGTTAAGAGGTGGAAACGTAGCTTTATCATTAAAATATAAGTAAAACCAAAAAAGCACGAAACATGAACCACACAGACAAGCACTATTCCTTGTAAGTCTGTTGTACCACATATGACGTTAATACAGTATTAAAGCTTTGAGGTTAGTATCGTAACCTTGTCTAGTCTGTCTAGTAAATTTTTAACAACTGTATCTGTAATTGATTTATCGGCAGTTCCTGGACGGTCCGTATTTACCTAGCGGTCTATGATCGAGGAAGTGAGTGAAGTAGACAAGCTGCAGGTTCTCAGTTTAAAGTCCCGTCCCGTCGTAAAATCGGTCGTGTCGTAAAATCAGTCCGTGCCGACAGTTGTACGGACCGGGCCTGTAATTAGGTCGCCGGGGTAATTGCTCATTTTAGGAGAGGGGTTGGGTCAACGCACTACTTACTCTAAATGAACAATTATTCTCGCGACAGCCCTCAATCTGATGCGAATACTAATTCGGTTTTTCTCACTCGCGACCTAAACAAACCCTGGATTTAAATTACAATCAGGTGACTAATTTCACTAATGGTACTAGATCATTTCTCTCTTTTATACTTTGCCGTAAAAAATCGCAAACTCGTCTAATTTCATGTCTATTGTTCTTCTCCTTCTTCTATGACACAATACAGTAAAACCTCGCATAATCCGGTTTCAATCAGTCCTGATTCTTTAAAAGTACGGTTTGAGAAATCGAAACAATCTAAATTTTAATTGAGGAAAAGTTTTGTTTTTCTCTTTTTACTTCCTTGTATGAAGTAAAGGAAGTATTAGGTACACTACATTTCGATTTTCAGATTTCAATGGAAATATCCGTTTTAACCATCTGAATCATTTTGACTATACTTGAGACGCCGAACAGATGCACTAATTAAATTAATGGGCAGGGTCTAAATTGCGCAGTACAGTGTACGCAGAAGTCTGCTGTACACGTTACAAGAAATGTGAAACAATTCTGTTTATATTTGAAAGAAAGTGAATACTTGAAGTATTTTAGCATATAGGTACTATTCATAATATAAATTTTAAATACAATAATCATATGAAAACAACAAAAAAAAATTCACAGAGATGTGAATGTAAACAGCAAACGAAACGTAATTGCGGGCTTAGTAACAATTCCGTTATTACCAATCTCAGTATTCGTATATTTATGCAGCTGTGTAAAAACGGATTACTAATAAAACGTTCTATTTTAGTTAGCGCTCGTTAGTGGAAGGAGTTTCTTGTGCATCTGTTCGGCGTCCCAAGTATAGGTTCGGCTTGATGTCTTGTTGTGATTTGTGAATTCCACGAATTAGGGGTTAATTGTCGGACGTCGGCGAAGGGGGACGGAAGTGAACGAACGAGTGGTTTATACACACGGGAAGACGACGAGAGGCAGTCAGTCAGAGTAGAGACTCTTAAGTGATATTTACATTCTGTAAAAGAAAGGTTATTTTTCAAATAAATATTATAATCTCTTGTACGTGAAGCAGTTTCTCAGCTCCCCACCATTGACGATTAAAAAGTATGCAACAGTCTGTACGTACATACATACAGTACGTACGTATGTAAAGTCCATCCCAGATGTCATATAGGCTGTAAGATGTGCAGATTAAGAAGAGAGATAGCTAGACAATAGGTCAGGCAATAGGAGAAAGTGAATCCTAAAAACATACGAATAGATAATGATACATTGTAACATGCACAAATTGAAATATAAAACATTGCAACTTTACACAATTTTGAGAACTTACTATCAAAATAATAATATTCAGTATAAGTTTTCAGTAATAGCAAAGTAGTAACAAGTAAAAGCTGATTACAAAACTGTTATTTTAGAATAGTTTGTAGCATCGCGACAGGTACGAATTTTCGTTTATGCGTCACAGCCCATGGATATTTGGCACGGACTCTATATCGTATAACTCAGAAATAATTAGGACTGATTGGAGGATTGTATCTCTCTTTCAAATGAAATAATTATATTTTTAAAAACGGCGCACAAGCAAAACAAAGGTACACATCAACAGGTATAGAATTCTTGAAAAGAACACAGGTCTATATATGACATTTCACTTGTATATTGATGTTTTGATATTTACTGAAACTTTAAAAATGAAGACCCTGAAAGCTCAAAATTAAATTACAAAATATTACTCAAAGATTCTTATTTTATTTGAAAATCAATACACAATATTTTTCTACCTGAAGTCTTACAAGTTATAAGAAAATCTAAAAATAAAAAATTCTGGAAGCTGTGATTATTACAAAAATAATGTAAATATGCAAATTGTTGTATTAAATTAGAGTAAAAAATAATTAGTTTCAAAGTTAAAAGCGTATCATTGTATAAAAGTACTTTATATTCTTAACTATGCTAAATTAAATCTGAATTGAATACTATATAACCTTTATTGTGCAACCTAAAAATTATCAAAGTGTCACTTTACGGACGGCCGTGCGTAAAGTACGTCGATAGCACAGTTATGAAATTTTTGATTAATCGAAATTATGTCAGTAGTTAAAATAAGGGAAATTAATTATAATTTGATGTAGTTCATTTAATGTTCTGTAGTTGGCTGAAGCCGCAATTTACTACTGATGTGATAATTATTTCAGTGTAGTATGCGAATGAAAAACAGATATATGCAGCCGAATTAACCATTAATCAAATGATTAATGATAAACTGGTTAAAGAAGCAAGCTGATCCAAAGATAACATTTGTTCTAATTCATCAAATTGATTCATTGGTTGTTTAATGTTTTTGACACATATTTTTACGAGTGCGAATTAAACTTCTATCATTTTATGTTAACATATGACCTATGATCCTTCACAATAGTAGCAAATTAGGAAATTGATCACTTATTGTCAATCCATACCTTAATTCTAAATCAATCTATCAAAATTTTAAAAAAATATTCATTTTTAAGTTCGAGTTTTTAGTATCCATATACGTCACAATATTACACCTTCCCCTCTCACACATCTATAGAATTACAATTTCTTGTTACTTCCAACTCAGTCAGTGTCAGATGTGAAATTTAAAAATTTATAGCTGGTAATTAAATATGAAATACAAAGCATATTTCAGGGGTAATCAAAATTAAAAAAAAAATTATTGTTAAATACTGTGCGATCAGGAAAATTTGTGAAAAAAATATTCATGATATGGAAATGAAAGATATGTTATATGTTGGATGACATAGGCAGCAAAATCATGCTAGTGGCTGTCAAAACTCGGAGTATGATATTCGTAATCATTTGTAAATTATATTATTAAAATGCTTACTATTTATGCATATTTCCAAGTAAGGAACACAATAGATATTTAAAACATATTTATATGTTTTTATAACACATCAATTTACGTAATTGAAATTTTTAGCGAACCTCACGATTTGAGAAAAGAATTACCATAACATCTACGTCACAGAAAACTTAAAAAGGCTTGACAAATTAGAATTAAGAACTTCTAAAATTAAATTTGGTTTTCAAATTAGATTTTTTCATATAAAAAAATGTGGAAGACCCTATTATATTTTTCATAACTACAAAAAATAAAAAATGACGAAGAAGTATAAAATAGAGACCTATTCATATCGATTTCCAAAGATTTTAAAATCTTGTGCACATAAATACGTATACCAAAAGCAGAATCAAAACAAATGATTAGACTTTAGTTAATAGATTACGACGAATCAAATGATCATTAATTTTGATTACCTGATTAGTTTCATATGTAACGGTGAATTGAATTGATTCATGGATCAGAGTTGAATACATCAATCCTTGATGAAGAAATGATGATTCGACTGATAATGGGCGTAGAAAAAGTATAGTACGTAATGCGAGTTGTACGCGGCTCGTGTGTAACTTTTCCACTTCGTGCGTAATACTCATTTTACAACTCTTGTTACTTAATATACTATTATTGTAGTACGCGAAATAAAAAGCTGAGAAATAAATGAATAGGTTTATTTTAAACAGGGCATGTATGCAGTCAAAAAAATCGAAACGAAAATTGCGAACTTTAACCGTAATTTTAACCGATATTTTTCAGGCCGAAAATACCGGTAATCGTTAACCAAAAAAAAAATAAACCGGTTTTAGCGAACATTAACCTTTATTTTAATAACATTTAGCGTTTTTATATCTGCGTTTTCTATTTGTACTTGAACATGAGTCATGACAGTTTTTACAGTTAACATTTTATTGGAGACTCATAAATGTAGGTAGTCTCTTTGGCCGTTAAGGTTAAAAAGTCTCAAATAAATACGGCCTTTGTCAACACAGGCAAGTTTAAAATTGAAAAGTGACCTTCGTTTTTCTGAAGATATTACGGGAATTATTGTGAATATTCATTAATTAAATTGCTTTTTTTTAATTGTTATATTTTTCTCAGATAGTAATTTTTTATAATTTTTTTAAATTAATTATTGTGTATTTTTTTAATCAAATTTTTATAATTAATTTGTTTAAATTAATTTTAATTATTTTTTTAACCGATATATTAATTGGTTTAAACCGGTTTCCAATTTTCAAAAACCGGTTTTCGAACTAAAACCCTTATTATTATAACGTTCTCTATAAGGGTTAACCGTTAACCAGTATTTTTATCGGTTACATTCCCTGATTTTAAATCATGATAAAATATAGAAGTGAAATATTAAACTAGATTGGATTTAACAAATTTGTCATACGCTTTTACACAACCAGATTCACAAAACAGACTTAGCTATTAAACCGGTTTTGTGAATCTAGATAATAGTGTTTAAAGATTATTTTGATAAAATGTAATTTTAATTTCACGAATTACATAATAACCTAGGTAATTATAAAATAAAATAGAAAAATGTGAAACTGCACTATTCCATTAATTACAGCCCAAACTCATAAAATAATAATCCACTTGTGCTGCAGTAAGACTCCCCTATGTTTAAATATCCACTACCCAAAAAATTGTCATATGCTTTGTACACCTTTATACAGCCAGATTCATAAAATAGACTTAGCTATTAAACCGGTTTTGTGAATCTGGGTGTTAGGGTTTAAATATTATTTTGATAAGATATTATTTTAATTTTGCGAATTACATAATAACATAAGTAACTATAAAATAAAATAGAGAAATGTGAAACTGCACAATTGTCCCATTAATTACAGCCCAAACTCATAAAATAATAATCCACTTGTGCTGCAGTAAGACTCCCCTATGTTTAAATATCCACTATCCAAGCAAACGACAGAACTACTCTTGTGGCAGTTTGGTGAAAGCACCTCTAACAATGACCCTCCTTAACAATTAACTAACACCCTAATGATACTCTGTCCAGTGCCCAGCGTTTCCTTTGTTCCTGCGTGTCTTGCTACTCCTGCCCCACTAATCCTGCGGCGGCCTGCGATTGACGTCACTGATGTCTTAGCTGCCTGTCAACTGGCCTAGGGAATTGCCTAGCCGCTAAGGAAGTTGGGCAGGGAGGGTGAATGGTGGATACAAATTTAAAGTGTTTTTCAGGTTTATTGTTAAATAATGATGATAATCCTCCGTATTCTGTAATTCAGTAGTTATTTTTCACCAGTTGCTAATTTTTTCTTGAATGACAAATATCAAAAAATAACTTTTAATGCTGGTTTTGATTTGTCAGAAATTTTAGCAATGGTTAAAAGTTAAAAACTCAGTAACAGAATAGGGGGAATAATAAAATGGGTTATTCAAGCATATAATTGTATGGTTTTTTTTAGTCTCGTTATTTTTATTGATAATATGATATTAATTAATATTATTATTACAAATGAAATATGCATTTAATAATTATGTATTTCTAAGTGTATAATACATGTTTTTTTTTGTTTCAGGTGAGTTAAAAAAACTACTCAAATGAAAAAGTACTTCTATTGTTGTTGGACATAAAAGGTATGTCTTTTCTGAAAATATAATGATAATAATAAATAGTGTCTGACCGAAAAACGATTTTCAGCCGAAACCGTAAGCGAAACCTAAACTTATGAAGTTTTTAAAATTTAGCTAAATTTCTATTAAACACGGAAATCTAGTATTTTTCTTATCCTTTAAGATATTATTCAATTATTAAATTTAATAATATTTTACCTTATTTTTGTAGAGATACTGCGCCATATTACGAATAACGAACGTTTTTTTATAATAAAATCACTTTTAGAAAGGCTGATTTTACATTAAAAACTTGACCAAACAGCACTTTTAACAAAAGCACTCATAAAAGTGAGCTCGTAATATGGTCCACTATCTTTACTAAAGAAGTAAAGAATTTAGTTATCTATCACCATAAAAAACAGCTTTTTTTGATCTTCAAATTAATCTTCCCTAATAAAAATGAAAACAATCAAAATAATATAAAATAAATGATAACGAAAAGCCAATATTATAATGGGGGTTTTGAACATTTCATGTTTCAACAGCTTTGAAAAAAGTGCCATTTCTATTTCTAGCCCAAATGTGCCAGAAGTTCTAGTTACAGCACTGACATTATATAAAAAAGCTACATACTTACATCCTTTGATCGTGTGTCTTCGTATACTATCGAAATTAGGCGAATACTGAACGCGCCGGTATGCGTGGTTTTAAAACACCGAAAAGAAGTTGCAAAATATCTTACAATAATACAAATTTTGAAAACTTAGGACATTTTATTGTTACGTTATAACATTATTGTATAATAATGTAAGCCGTAATAGTATATTACGTACCGTGAACTGTAAGTGACAGTTTTTAGGTCGAGAATGTTGTTTGGGAAGTCGAGATCCGAAGGGTCGAGATTTCCTAAACATTTGAGACTTCAAATATCACTTACAGTTCAAGGGTAGTAAGCTATTTTTTGCAATACCAACAAAAATAATAGAAAAAGAAAAATAGGTTTCAAAATTCATGTCAAAAATAAAAGTTGAATTGCTATTGAGAGTAAGAGTGCCATGAATGTTTATGATGATGTGGAAACTAAATACTTACCATCCACCATGAATTGTATGTAACACACTTACTGTCCACCGTGCACGGGAAGTATTTACTATAACCATGGAAACCAAATCTGGAATAAAAGTTCCACTTACTGTGTTTAAATTTTGTTATTAATGGGTAACTTACTGTGCAGGTATTGCAAAAACTAATTTGATGTAGTACTATGAGATTATTAAAAATATTTTTCATCTCAAAACGCTGCTCTACAAAACATGCCGCCTGAAACATTCGCTTCACCGTTTCACCACTCGCTCCACCCCTGTGTACCATTCCATGTTTGTTGTACAATGTTCTATTAAAACACTAGTAACGTTAAAAGTACTCCAATTCGCATCATTGCGTACTTTAAACATCTTATACACTTATATCATAATGTACTATTCAGTAAATGAACCTTACTTGTACCTTTAGCTAGAAGTATGAAGTTTGCAGAATAATATTAATAACTTCAAAGAAATTATCCTTTCTATAAAATATAGTCGTATAATAGAAAGCATATTTAGTTTTTATTGTAGTATGATGAAATATGTGCTCACATTTAATAAATTTAATATTTATCCCGAGTAGCTGCATCCTGTAGTGAACATATTAATCTTGCGCGGAATTTGCCCGTACGAGTCATTCATAACCCGAAGTCGCGGTGCATGAAATTTGAGTTTATTAATATACAGCTCGCAGTCATTAGGACATCTGCTCAGTTCACCTGAGACTCAAAACTTTCCGTTGTTGGCGTTGCCTATGGATACCTGACAACGGAGCATCTGCGCCAACGGAACGACTAATTATATGCGCGTTTGTTTCTAAGTTTCCGGATGAAAGACTTGAAAACAATGGATTGCTCATACTCTGCTGTATTACCTTAATTGTCTTATTCATTATGTACATATGTTTCAAATCATTTCACTTCTTGTAGATCCTTGGCGAAAGATTACCCTCAAAGCACAAAATTACGTAATTTAATACTTGACTCTGACTGGGCTCTTCAGGAAATTTCATGTTTTGTAACAGGTACGGTCTTTTCTTAATTCAAAGTGGACTACTAATGCCTGATCTTATGAAAGATAGACCTAACTTATCAACTAAATTAATTTGCAGTATTATAAAATATATTCAACTCAATTCTGTAAGGAAGTGGTTAAGGAATAATAACCTGACGTTGCTAAATGTAACAAGTCGCTAACTTTAGCTAATTTAAGAAAAATAAAAGGAGGTTAATAAGACAAAATCGATGTATCATCGTTAATATTTCAATACCTCCCTTATTAGGTATTTACTCTAATGTAAGAAATAAGAATACTTTATTGTTATTACCTTAATAATGTCTTGTTCATTATGTACATATGTTTGAAATCATTTCACTTTTTGTTAAGGCCTTGGCCGACGATTTTCCTCAAAGCACAAAATTGCGTAATTTGATACTCCATTGTGAATAGGCTCTTCAAGAATTTTGTGATTTCTTTTGTACGTCTGAATGTCTTCAGATATTAAACAAATTATAAACAACTTTAACACAAATATATTTTTGTATAATTTATATATGACATTTTATTTAAAGAAATATTATATACATATGTTATCGTTATTTTTTTATTTACGAAAATTTATTGAAAACGATGTTAAATTATCTCGTTTAATTGAATTATAAGTGGTTTTAAAAACTTCACTGTTCTCTTACGTAATATAACAAGTAATATGATTATTATTGATGATAATTTCGAGTGCTGCTTCAGTACACAAGTAATACTTTCGCTTATTAACATATCACGAGTAGGGTTTTCATAAAAGTTATCTTCGTGAAACTTTTCAAAAAATGTTGAATTTTTCAACGAAGAATTGAAAAGGTTTATATTATTAGAATATTAAAAAATAAGCTACTAAATAGATTTTGAAAATACGTTTATTTGTTTATTATAGATTAATATTTTTAAAGAATAATCAACTATTACCTCATATTAACATTTTTGTATTGAAATATACATCTATAACCTGTTTTAGATAATTCGTTCGTAATATGAGCTTTTATTCTTGTCGCATTCCTATTAGTTTTACATTTATTGCAATATTTACAAACACTTTATTGTTATCCATTTCTACATTAAATCATTTAAAATATTAGTTTTTCTTGACTTAGGTGCTATATGTATAACGATTAACTTATAGATAGTTACATCTAAATCACATAAATTTCAACAGCACGCGTAGATAGCGATAATAACATTTTCAAAAAAAAACAGAAAATTCACTATGGCACGAAACTATTTAATGAAATGAAATTTTTTAAGTGGAACTTGATGAATTATCGCACAAATTTTAATTAAAATTAATTGTCAATGATGTATATATGATTATAAAGGTCATAAATAAAGAAAACAAAATCCGTAGTAATTAAAGTTAATAAGGTAATATTATTTTTGTTTTTTACCATCGCTGTGGTTAACTGATAAGAACGGAAAGTGAGAATATTGATTGACAGAATACATGTCACGTGATATAATTTTAAAAAAGTCGCACTTTGTATCTCCATTCCATACATTGTTGTTCTATCCCCATAACCATGAATTGGCAGCTGTTATTTTATGTGTACACCATTAAAACATGAAGTGAAAAGATTTTATTCTTTTTTGCAAATTCCTTTGAATTATGCTATTAAAATTAAGTAGTCTGTATTAAATAAAATGTAGGAATTTATTTAGTATTGTCCTAAGTAATATGGTTATTTAGTTATTAGCCGGTCAGTTGTTATATACTAAAAACTATTTCTTCTTTTCTATGATATACGATATATAAAAATTATTAATTTGAAGTGAACTTGATGAGAACTATATAAAAATATATGAGTGTTTGTCCACAACTAAGAATTATTTAAGCGGCGAAAGAAAATTCATTCTATCTGTTGCTACCAAAAATAAGAGAATGATATAATAGTATATAAATCTTTTATTTTTGTGTTTAAGAATGTACACAATTCACTAGAAAGTATTTAATAATGCCCCTGTAATTAAATCACATGTCGTCTTTGCACTTCGTTGATCAATCTTTTCGCTCTGCACAATCATTATGTAATATACCATACTATAGTATACTAACTCTGTATACTCAGGTCAATGTTTTAATTTAAAAGCTATGTCATCAGCAATAGTAGTTGTTTATGTGAAATTGAATGTAGGAAGAAAATTCTCGTTTACAGATATATTAAAGTTAATGTAACAAACCGTTTAACAGTTTGAAATACTGCAAGTTGAAAATTCTGCCAATGAGATGAAAACTTTCAAGTTTCGAAGACGCATAAAAGTTTAACAACTAGATGATAGCAACCCTCAATTCTTTCAATCGCTTCCAAATTAACTGAAAACAAAAAAACTTTTCACTATTCGTAATAGAATCAGCGCAGCCTTATCAGATCAAATAAGGAAATTTATTTTTAACTTTTCAGAACTGGGGGAGTATAGTTTTATTTCCTGCATTTACATATTTTCCCCGAAGGGTTAAATCGGATTTTCAGATTGAACTGCCCGGATAAACTTAAAAAAATATACGAATGGACTCATCATAAGATGAGATTTTATTTTTTTAGGATTTTTGTATTAGCTTAGGATAAAAATTTGTTGTAAAATGTTACAATAATGTTTATTTAGCCAAATTTGCATATTGGACATTGTTTTAATTCCTTTCAAATAACACCACATTTGAATAATTGCAAAATAAATATATCACACTTCATGTAGGATATTTTTCACCTAATAACTTAAAAATTCGATAATAATAATGAGTTTTCATTTGATTTCTAACCTAACTGTTCGATTTAGTAAAAGCTGTGTTCATTTTCCTTTTTCTTGCACCTTATTCTTAAAAAGAACATGATTGGCTATAAATATTGCACATTTTTATTACCTATAAATTTGACTTGTCAAAAAGGCAATGATATTTAAACGACATACGTCTGGAATGTGAAGTACATAATAAGCCATTTCCCAACTGTTTCGATAGTTGGAAACGTAGATATTACTAATAGATTGTGAATAATTATTTTTTTTTGTATAGAATTGGAATTGAAATGCTAATAATGAAAAAGATATTATATATACTGTTAAGAAGACCATTATTGAACAGCGCCGTATGTCCTTAGGTCAATAATGATAATTTTCTCAATCTTGGTATATAATATACTATCTCTGTATACTAGCTTGTTCTATATAATATTATTCAAAAATATCATCGACTAATTAAACAATCATGATGTAAAAGACTTGAATATTCAACCAATTGGATCAGTATTATGCAGATAAAACTTCGTTACCCCGACAAATTTCCGATACCAAGTAAATATGCGGTTATTGTTCATAATTGTCAATATGAGAATTAATTATTTATTATTATTAGGTATATTACAAAATAGGAATAATTTAACGGTTTCATTTTTTAGAATTTATCTCACCAAATACCACATGATCTTTCGGATTTTCTTAGATAAACTTTTATTGTAATCATTAATTTTTTTGTTTTTCAGCAAAATCATTCAACCAAACTGACATTAGGTAAAACCCCTGCTCCTTCGAAGTCGGGATGTACCATGCAGTTTGCTTTAGTGTTTGGGCAAAATAGGTTAATCAATAAAATGGTCTTGTGATAATATTTTTTTATTATCGCTATATTTATATACTACTTTCCTTAAAAAATATAATTATTGCTTAATTTTGTTTGTGCTTCCCTTATTCCTAGTATCACACTTCGCCATTACTATTCTTTTTATTTCAATAATTATTTTATATTTCTTATTGTATTTTGAAAATAAATCTTTCAATTTTTGATTTATTGAATATATCTTATAAAATAGAGATTGATGAATGTAATGTACAAACAGTAACGTAACAGCTATGTTTTGAATCGGGTCTCTTGCGGCTTTAAACCCGGATTGGTCAGTCAGCAATCTATTTATCATATAGTTAACATGTAAATATTATTTAGCGTCCATATATATTCTGTAAATTTGAATAACTCCATTTGTAAGTGGAAATTTCATATGCATTTCAACATATTGTCACTTGCATAATGCGGAATTCATGGCGTTGCTGCACAACAAATCTACATGTATTCTCCGCACACATTTGCTTTGAAGCGTCCATCTGAACTAACCCCGTGTTTACATCAAAAACACGGTAACACCTTTAAACATTACGCGCTAAACAAATTACCCGCCTTGCCGCTTTAGTGCCGAGTTAGTGCAGTCGTACACATGGAAATAACACTTGGGACGGACAAATGTTTTGCCTTTATACAATACCTACACGAGATGCTCTTCCACTACTACACAGCTTTGCCTTTACTTACAACTCACGATCGCAGTTTCAATCCACCACTAGCTTGTCCTTTTCAACCACGCTGTCCTTTTTCCTCTCCTTTGCTGATTTCTGTCCTTACTAGATTAATTTTTTTTATCGGTTTTGGGATATTATAGTAAACTGGTTTACACTGAAACGATTATATTTTTCATTGGCTAGGTCAAAACTGGAATACTGTCTCCTTATATGGAACCCCATCTACAACAAATATACAGCTGAATTAGAATCCATTTAAAAACGAATTGTTAAATTACTATCACTATCCCACTTTTGACATTACATATAGTAAACTAATATCTGACATCAACATCATGTCTCTGAACAATCGACGTAAAATTCAGTCTTGCTTTTTTTACACAAAATTTTTAATAATGTTATGAAAGAGACCTGTATTCGTGGACGTCTTTCCATAAATATTCCACGTATATCAGCTAGAAAACATAACACTTGAGAGATATTTGCTGATTCCTTAAATGTAAGCAGAAGGAAGCTAAATAACTACTTTATTCATGTAGCTAATTAATATTATTTTCTAATTTACTGCTAACTATTTCGTTTGTTCTTATTTTCTTTTTATATTATTGTCTCTATTATTTACATTAAGAACTTTTTGTAAGACATTTATGTATTTATTATTGTATAATCATTTTGTAATTGGAACTTTTAGTTCCGTTGGATTGATTCAGAATAAAATAAAATAAATAAAATATTACCTACAGAATTGTCAAAATAATGTGGGATAGTTGGATAATACCTGTGTCATATCAACCCACTCAGACTTGATCACGAAAATGTTACTCACAAGAAAATTTTATAAAATAATATTTATTAATATTGTGAAACCGGTAAATTTTAGAACAAACCACGTATGTTATGTATCATTACCAGTCCTTAGATGTCTTGAAATCTTCGCTCTCCGAGCTCGGGATTCAATTCACATCTGCGTCGTTTATGATACTCCTAACTATTCTAGGTATGTTAATAGCTATTACATTATTTACAAATTTATAATTTTGGCAATTTAATTATTAGTTTTTTTATTTTATAGTTTCAATAAATAAATTTTCATTTTTATCTCTTGCCGATCAGAAAGAGAGGTATTGGAATCATGCTAAAAATCAAATATTGAGGTTTCAATGGATACGCACGTTTTGAAGTCCGTAGAACACGATTTTAATATTATTACGATGATGCTTGTCTATGTGTGTGGATGGATTTTGTCGTAACGATTACTTAAATATAATAATCGCCTATCTTTGTGACGTGATAACAAAAGCACGTAGGTAGAAATCTATTGTTTTATTAACATTACCCTGTTACATAGCCATCAATTAAATTTTAATATTGAATTAATACTATTTTTTTTTGATAATAAAAAATAAAATTATTAAAATTTTGCTTTTATTCATATAGGTTTATAGATGAGGTAACAATATACAATGTGTGCTACGAAACGCAACACATAGGACTTCAAAAATGCTGACACGCTCTCCTGATAGATCTGGCGCAAAACTACAACAGTATAAAATTGTTCAAAATTAAAATTCTACATCAGATATTTAACGAAAATGTTACATTTTATGTTTAATAAATCTCTTATTCCAGACGTTCTATTCCATCAATTATGATCTTAGATGATGTAGAATTTAATTTTGAACAACTTTGTACTGTTGTAGTTTTGCTCTAAATCTAACAGGAGAGAATATTAACATTGTTTTGAAATTAAAAGCCATATGTTCCGCGTTTCGTTGCACACTTTTTATATTATTATTTATTCGAAATGAAGTAAGTTAGCATAGTATCTATTTAATTTAGTCATCTGTTTAGAAGTCTGAAAGGTAAAATATATATTTTTAAATATTGAGATTGAAACAAGATTAATGCATTTATTAATCTTCTGAAAAATATATACGATAAGTCTCATTCTTGAGGTCTAATTCTTATCAATTAATATAAGGATGAATAATGGAAGTTAGTCAGTGTTAAAGTTTATTTCGAATCAAATTGGTTTCTGCCTCTCTTAGGCGTTCATCAGGGGGTGAAAGTTAATGTCTACATTTTCTCCCTGATGAAGGCCTACGAGAGGCAGAAAACGGTAGTTGTCGAAATAAACTTTTACACTGACTGACTTCCATTATTCATCCTTATATCAACATTTATCCAGTCAAGAAATAATGCTATCTTCCATTATCAATTAATGTTCAAAATATTGACATATTCCATTTTGACTTACTAAGTTCTCAATTTATTTAGTGCAACTAGATAACACGTTAGTGTAACTGTATTTTGTAGGATCTATGTGCACCTACATAAGCTTTCTTATTAATCTTTATCTTCTACTCTTTATGAACTTATGAAATGCTACTTTAAAACAGCTTTCCCCCTCGAAAACTCTTTACCTTGTCACCAAGACGTATGCGTTAGGTTTATAGTTACACCTTATTAGCTAATGGAATGTTAGCAAAGTTGTCCAATATAGAGTATAGTAAACAGGTAACGAGAGAAACCGCAGTGCACACAGCCGCATTGTCGCGGACTCTTAGCGGCTAGAGCCAGGTCCGTGGTTTATGCAAAATGCAATTAATCCACTGCCAGACAGAGGATTTGTCTCGGACCTCGAAACAGGAAATATGCGACGAGAATGTGATGAATTGAAAATTGTTTACCTGGAATGTGTACTTCGCACCTTGATAATCAGTTTGTATTTAATTTGCTTACTATATCTACTGTATTTAAGTATTTAACTATATTCTATTATGAAGTTTATTCTAGGTAACAGGGAACAATAAATTGAAAATGGTTTATAGATGGTTTGTATTATACAAACAACTAGGACGAATAAATCTTAATGGTTTAAGAAAATTATTTCTTTCAGTCAATATTGTAACGTTTATTTATTTAGGTGAGTGTAAAAATGATTGAAACACTATTATTTATATAACTAAGTTTAATAAACGAAATAAGAATTATAAATGATAATAAAAGTAAGTAACACTATGAATAAACAAATATAAACACTAATTTAAGAATAACAATTATTAATGGAAACACTAAGATTATTTATTCAAACATTTAATATCACGTACTATTTATTTACAAAATATTTTTATCACCAACTATTCATGTTCACTACGCGTATTAATACCAAATTGTCCTCGCGTTCTCCCCTGCTTAGACTTAAATAGTAGACCAATTAAGTTGGGGAATGTTCTCGCACCTTCGAGACGACCAAACAAGAAGCGTTGCAAGCGCGTCTCGACAGGTCTGCTAGCGGCCATCGACCGCGACGCAACCTTGGAACCACTACAGTATTACAATATCAACAGTTTCTAATATGAAGAAATAATCAGGCAATTGATCAAATTTATTTCAAAGCCCATCACATTTTCGTAATTTCCTACTTCCCTAATTAATTGAAATAAAATAGCTTCGAATAACAGTTGTGTAAAATAATTTTACGTGTCTTGTAAGCTCAGAAATTACGTCTGAAAATGACGTAAATCACCCCAAAAAATAGTGGTCACCATGAAATTGCGACAAAAATGAACAAATGTTTAACGGTTTATTTGTCAAGTTAGCTGCGTTAGTTTACTTTTATTATAATTTGAAATTACTGTTGAAGTGAACAATACCTACTACATAAATTAATGTTGAATTCAAAAGATAAAAACAAAATAAAATACCTATATTTTTTAGCAAAACTTGACAAAACAGTAACTACATTCAAGTTATTATTATTTTTTCTATAAAATTTTTCTAATTTTTCTGATCCATTTACTATCTAATATATTTCGCTAGTATTTGTCCTAGTTACTAGTGATGAGCGAAACTACTACTTTTGAGTCACAGTGTAATTTGTGATTGCTACTTTCCAGTAATTGTGATTTTATTAGTATTAATATAAACATAATTATATATTTTACTCAATATTATAGATATATTTATAATCTATTATTTACGAGACTATTCTATGGTGAACAAGTGAAGCTAGTAAGAATTTGTCAATCCTGTAAAATCAGTTTAAAAAACAAAATATTTGAAGAATGTGCACAGATAAATTTATCATTTTTTCCCGTCCTATTCATTAATCGTTCCTGTCATATTTTCTTGTTGCATTGGACAAGTTTTTGCTGCAAATTCCGCTACCATGGAATTCCCAATATTGTTTCCACAAACCACATGTTAATCAATCGGCGACATATGCATGAAATTAATAGCAACAAGCGCAAAATCCACGACATATCCTTTATAATGAAATACCTATGTGTGGTATCGACATTTGTAAGTAGTAATTGCTGAAACTATGTATTCCACGTTCCTCGATTGAAACGATTGTAGTGAATTAACCCGGAAACCTAACCAGGAAGATATGGGACCCAAAGCAACAAATAAACAAAACTTATGAAAGTTGCGAAAGAGAACAAAGAACAGAAGAACCAAATTAGGAGACTACTATTTTGGTGAAGGTTAAGACATTAAAATATATGAGGATAATGTTATCAAATAATGGAAAAAGAGAATTGGAAATAAAGAAATTAATAGTTAATGCAAATAAGAACTTACTGCAAAATAAACTTATTTCAAAGAAAACAATAAAAATTTAGAAAACAATATTAAAATCTATTGTAATGTACTGCGCAGAAACAATGAGTATGACAAAAAATCTGATGTGAAAACCGAAATATTTCGCGATTACAGTACTTACTTTACGTCGTGTAAGGAAGTAACAAATACGAAGAAAATCTAAGAATAGCAGAAAGAAAAATACTACGAATCATAAAAATTGCAGACGACGAATATACATAGTAAAAAAAATCTGTTGAGAATACCTCATGACTTCCTTGTACCCTAAACTGTACACATTTTTTGCTGCATTTCATTTAAATTCATTTCGCTTGAAAGGGAAATCATTCCACGGATAATCATTTTTCAACTTTCATTTGTTTCATATCTTCGAACTTCTCTTCGAAATGGATCATCTTTTGTAAATTTTATTAATATGTTTATCACTATTCCTTATTGCACTACACAGAATAATTTTAATCGCTCAATAACTTGCAACGAAACAGATGTCTATTTCTTTCATATTTCTCACGAAATATATTCTGGCAGTTGTCAATGTCAATTTATTGTCAAATGTTTCCTACAAAAATTAAAAACCAACCAAATTATTATCTTTTTTCTATAGCAGATGTTAAAGTGCAATTTTATCAACTCAAAATAGTGGATAAAGTAGCACTTTAACCGCAAGGGTAGATAAAGTAACACTTTAACAGCAAGGGTAGATAAAGTACTTTAACTTTTGTTTATTAGAAGTACATTTCCATAACAACGCACACTACTGGCATTTTAAAATTGTTCTTCAATAATAATTTAATTTTTCTAATTCTTTTCTCTTCAAAACCTGCTATAGAAAAAAATAGAATTTTATACACGATGATAAAATTAAATTATCGACTCGCGAAAAATAATTCACTCGCGATTATTCGCTCGTGAATTAACACTTCCCGTTTGTCGATAAAATATTATTTTATCGTCTTGTATAAAAAATAACTATTTTTAAGTTTTTGCCAAAAGTAATACGACCTTTTAAAAAAGCCGATTGGTACCAAAAATAGAGATGCATAACAATATGTTATAGTAATTTCAAAAATCTATTTAACCTTTTTTGCGGCATATTAAAAAAAAAACAGTTATAGCTATGCTATATACAAAAACGTTCTACGGCTAATCATTTTTGAGTTATACGAGATAAGTACGTACGTACAGACGTCCCGTCGAAACTAGTCAAAATGGATTCAGCGAAAACAAATACAGACCTAAAATGAATCATAAAATTGAACAAGAATTAGAAGAAGACAAAATAAAAAAATTTAAGCAACAGAAAGTCAAATGACTGGAACACGTATGTAGATCAAAAGAAAGAGAAATAATAAAATAAATACTGCTATCGGCGCCAGAAGGAAAAAAAACAAACGAGGGAGACTCGGATTTAAAAGGCTACAAAAAGTAGAAAATTTAGAAATAATTGGAATAAAAATTGGAAGAACAAAATAGAAAATAGGAACACATGGAGAAGAATCAACAGTCTAATCTAACACAACGACAAATTATCCACCCCAATAAAAGGATCTAGAGAGCATCTTGAGCTACTATAAACAAAATTTGTAAAACTATGTATTGCACGTTCCGCGATTGTAACGATTGTAATGCATTAACAGGAATCCTTCCTAGGAATAGGATCCAAAGAAACAAATTCCTAATCAATACCCGGCGATTAGCATGGCAATGTCGTGCGTCTGACACGCGTCACTTTCAGTACGCTGGAGCCAAGAACAACTTTTTCCCCATCTACAAGTTTAATTATTTATTTTAATTACAAACTCCGAATTCCGCTACAATGACAGGAATTCGAAGCCATAGCCGTGCTCCAAACAGACACGTTAGGGATTACATACATTCATTCCCAAATTATTAATCTAACTTCATATTTTGGATGTAATATAATCATTTTCACCTTTGAAGTAGATGGGTCACCGAGGTTGTTGTTGAGTTCTGTGGACATGTAATAAGTCTGAGTTAGCACATTCTTGTGGCGTCAATAAAGTATATTAGTAGGTCAATTGATGTAATTCATAAATAGTATTGAGTAAAGGTAAAAAAAAACTACTTGGCAGTATATGAAAAATCATATGTTATTTCATACATATAATATGTAGGTATTACTCCAAATTTACATAATTTTACAAAAAAAAAATTCTTATGGACAATTATGTAATGTAAGTATAAGTAGTACATATATTATGTGATTCTTTATACATAAGATATGTAATTTTTAATATACGTATTTTTACTTTAAAAAATGTAATATTACGTATAATATAAAATATACCTAAATATTATTGTAAAATTTTACACATATTCTATGTAATTTTACATTATTCTTTTACAGTGAAGAGTAAGGTAATGGTTGAAGAAGGAGAAAGTAGATAAAAAAGCAGTGTAGAAGAAGAGTGTTAGGTGTTAGGGTGTCAGGGTATAGACGGCGGTGGCGAACAGAAGTAGGTATTATTAGAGAAGTAAACAAATGTAAACCATCATTAATTATACTTATTTATATTTTTATATACTAACGTGAGTTTTTTACTTATTTAAAAATTCGTAGTAACAGTAGTCTCTAAAGTATGAGCTGCAATTTGGTGGCACCAGTCGCTTCAAAAGCGGTGTTACAAATATGTATAAGTTGCAAGAATGGCATAAACTCTCTTCATGTCAGTATGTCTTCGTGAAAACCTTCCAGATTGTCGTGACCGTAATTTATTTCAAATTTTATTATTTATTTGTTTATTTATTTATTTTTTACTCGTATCAAATTAACCGACAATTGACGAGAATCCTGAGTCAAGCTAACGGTCGTCTCATTCCATTCCCACGGCGCGGGGCTCGCCAAAAATAGGTATAAATTCGACGAACCACGCGCCGTGGGAAGCCCGCTTCACACAGCGGCTCGGTATTTCAAATAACACTCTCCATAGGTCTGCTTAAGTTTAGTAAAAGTTTCTGTTGCACTGTGCCCAAGTCTTAAGTAAAACTGATGTTTGGAATTTATTTTACTCATTTCTAGAACCCACTAGACAAAACTGTTCAAATATTAAAATTGCTACAGACAACCAAAAGACTAATAAATTCAAACTCATACTGAAGGCTTATTGACATGTTCACCTGTTTTCCCTCTAAGTTTCGCGTCTCCAATGTTACTGGATCGTACGCTACGTTGCCAGTCTTTTTTACACAGCTCGTATACCACTACATTAAAATTCCAAATATATATAAAAATATTTTTTCTTTATTTGTTCTTCTCGAATTTAGATTTCTGTTATTTCACAGTTTATTTTGTAACAATTTCATAAACGTCATTTTAATCAAAGTGTATAAAAAATGGTACCTAAAGAGTTATATTATATATTTTTGTTTCTTTTAACCAAAAAGTTTAATAAATTTCGTATTACATCATGGTACTTAAACTATTAAAGCTAATTAAAGTAATCAAATAATTTTTGTCGTACACTACATAATAATAAAAAAATATAATTTAGGTAGACACTTTTTTGTACATCTCGATTGCAAGTAGACGTAATCAAACAATGACAAAGAAAACAACAAAAAATATTTAGCTTCATTAGAATTATAACTAGAATTAAATTAATTGCAAATACTCGAATGTACATTTTTGATGACGGTAAAGAAAAAAAACTTCAATCAACAAAATAAAATTATACGAAAAAACCAGCCCCAAATACGTAGTTGATTAATTTTCATTAATACGTGTTCAGAAATTAGCCACTAATTGCTTTACAAAGCAAGATTCGAACTTGAATTATCATATTTAGTTGCATATTTTTGGCACGATCGGATATTTTTCAATTTTTCTTGACTAGGTTTTAAGTGTAGTACACTTACGAATTATTAATGACATCACTTCGATTTTGTAACCATACTATGTTTCTACAAGTTCTGTTGGTTGTTGTTAGTTGTGAGTGTTAACTAATTTCGTGATTAATTTATTCAAAGTTTACTTACTCATATGTTTCGTACTCTCGAAACAAAATCCTACGCACGCCTACTAAACCGAAGCAAGTTATTTCAAGGGGAATTCTGTCATGTTGCGTTTAATTTTTAATATAATTTAGTTTGTTTGTATAAACATTTAATGGTGAATAGTTTATTAAATTTAGCGAGTTATTGAGCTTCTGTCTACCTTATTTAATTACCTGATCGAAATAGAAGTTGCTTGAAGTTTATTATTTAATTATACTGGAAATTTGAACATGATTTTGAGATAAAAGTTTATCAACTATAATATGAAATCAATAATATTACTTTTACAAGTAAAACGAAATGAGTTTACTGGAAAATTAAATTTGTTACGCTTCTGTTAGTGTTTAAAGTGAGTAAAATGACTTAGGAATTCTAAAGTGCGTAGAGTGTTTTTCAATCAAAAAACAAATGTTATAGATCAATATTTTATCAAAAGAAAAGAAGACAAACAAGAAATTGTTTTAATTTCCTCCTCAACGAAAAACGAACCTTTTTTGTTTTAAAGCTACGTTTTCACCTCTTAACATAGTCACAGGTTTTAGTTTTTGTCTTTGTTTTAAATTTCGACCAATTCCAGCTTTTAACATAAGCATAGTCATTATCATTGTTCTGGTAAATATGTGTTTCCATCTCTTAGCATAGTCACAGTTTTAGTTTCAGTCATATCTTTGAGATGTTTGACATATGTACGTGAATGCAGTCGATTGTTTCCACCTACTGTTTTTATCATAATTGTAGTCTTTGTCGTTGCGCATAAACACAAAGTATGCACACTTCAAACTTTTGTCATAGTCATAGATGTTGTTTTATTGGAGACAAGATAGGTACATTGCGGTGTATTGTAAATTCTGTGTTTTAGCACTGCTGATTGCAATAAGAGAGGGAGGTACACAACTAGATGTTATAGAAAATCCGTATACAAAATTTCAACATTCTACGGATAATCATTTTGAGTTATTCGAGATACATTCATACGTACATACCTATGTACAGGCGTCACACCGAAACTAGTCAAAATGGATTCAGGGATGGTAAATACGTATGTTTCCGTCTTCCGTATCTTAATGGCTAATTGGTTTGCGCTTATTAATATCTTCATAACTTATTTGTCTTAAAATATCTCTTTCTAAGCTGAGCAAAGTCAAAACATTGAGACTGTCTTCTAACATGGAGGTTCGAAGTTATCAGCTATCAGCTGTCCTATCCACTGAAGAGTTCAACCGAATTGTAACCGAATTAGCCTACATAAAATAAATGTGTCGAACGTTGACGTCTTTTATGAAGGGCCCGCACCACATTAAATATTAAAACTGACATTTTTTATTTTAGTGTATAAATTAAAAAGAAAAAAAGTTTGTTTTGTTGTGCGGGCACAGAATAGTTACACACAGAAGCGACACTCCGTGTCGGTACCTTTCATGTTCCGCTAGTCAGTTCTATGACCTTGAATCATTGTGTAGACCTTTAAATTTGTGCTTTTCCCCTATCTCTCTCTCAGATGTGAGGAAACTTTCCGATTTTAAACAATGGGCCCTTTAAATTTGTGCACCTTCCCCATCTCTCTCTAATTGTCGCTTCTCTGTCTTACTGTCGCTACTGTATAAATCTATTCTGTGGTGCGAGCCCATAGGCTGCAGCCTAAATAGCCTGTGAATAAATACGGCCCTGCATCAAAATATAATTAACGAAAGGTACCCAATGCATTACAACAATTTGAAAATTTCGAATGTATAAATGTCACAAGGGAGTTAATATTTTCACGTTTTACCACTGGAATACTGGGAAATGTACACTTTTCACTATTACATCTGTGTAATGTTTGTCAGTTAAGTTCTATGTCCTTGAACTCACAGCTATCAAACCCAGTTCGAATCCACAATGGTTGGTAAACCCCGCATTTGTATGTAAGGAAACTTAGCGCAAGTATCATTTTCCTTGTAAAATGAGACGCTGGCATTATTCAAATACTTGAAGGCGAAGTTTTGTTAGAGAAGAAGAAAGTCTTGTGTTCCGCACATTTTATTCTTTCAGCTCCCTCATTTAGGAACTCACAAGTCCTCATTGCTAATGACCTCCGTATTCGCGTCACGTGACGGCATCTTTTACAGGAATTACATCCAAACAAGCTCTGTTCAATCCGCGGCTATCTCATTGCCATTCTTCCTTCTATTTTTGTTTACCGCGCAATTTAATGACGATTAATTAAATTTTTCCTTCGCCCGCTCTTAGGTTGAAAAATCTAAAATCGATATGATACGTAAAAGTAAAGTTTAACTACTACTTTTTACTATAGACAATTTTTAATATGCTTGTATTTTATATCGTTAAAAAGAGAAAAAAACTATATTTAACGGTCTCACAGTGTACTTTCAGGCCCATATGAAAATTGAAAGTTAATGTCAATTTCTCGAAAACGGTATGAGAAATAAAAATTTTGAGAACTGCAGTGAATTTATCGTTAAAATGTGCCTGAAAATGTGCATGTTAAAATATTTTTGGTATTGAAATAAACAAGTTATAATTAAAAAAAAAATTGAAAAATAGACATTTTTATTTATATCTAGTTTCGTATACATTTTTTGGGAAAAACAAAAACATATATAAAATGACCGCCACATGAGACAACTTTTGTCTAATTTAACCGACTTTGTATGTCTTATAGTTCTCGATATCCCCATGCGTAAACAGTTTCATTGGTCAGCCTGTACATTCAATTCAATTTACTATTTGGTTACTCTATCTGAGGTTTTGGTCACAGAATAGGTTTATACAGAAGCGACAGGAAGACAGAGAAACGAAAATTAGAAAGAGATGGGGAAAGGCAACAAATTTAAAGGGCTCATTGTTTAAAATCGGAAAATTTCGTCACATCTTAGAAAGAGATAGGGGAAAGAAACAAATTTAAAGGTGTACACAATGCTGCAAGGTCTTAGAACTGAATAGGGTAACACGAAAGGTACCGACACGGAGTGTCGCTTCTGTATGTAACTATTCTGTGTTTTGGTTGGGGTTTCCCTCAGGTTTATTTATTACCTCAGAGCGTACATTTTCTTAGCTCTTTTTGAATTTCTTTAATTACAAATAAATGCACAAGATATATACTTTTATCGTACTTTTGAAGTGAATGTCATTATTTTATTTTATCAAATGCCTATCCCTATTCTTCTTCGTTTAACAGTTATTCTGTATTACGACGATGAAGGATTGTATATTTAAATAAACACAATGTTTCAACCTCTTTAATAATTATTCACTCCAGTCAATATTACTTATAGAGTAGTGTTATATTATTAACTAAATATATCTTCGATTTTGTCTCCACTTATATGAAATCGCGTTTCCAACAAGATAGTTTATAGAATAGGGCCATAAATTTCATCCATGTGGCAGTATTTTTATTAAAATTTAGCAAAGAAACTTTTACACTTGTTCAATTTAATTTCATTTTGGTTAGTTCTAGTGTAGGTGTATGAAATAGTTATTTATGGTGCATTTGATAAAGTGACAGTTTATTTTCAGAGAGAGGTTTATGGAACTATGCGATGGTCTAGTTCTAGTTAAACTATACCGCAGAAACAGATAAATTAAACTAAATTTATCTTAAGTGTTCTATTGTTTAATATTAGAGTAAAGATTGATTTATAAGTGACGTGGAACACAAAATATAATTTAGCACAGTGTCATGTACCCCACTCTTTATTTACTATTTTATGTTTTATCGTATGCCCTTCATCCTTTGTTTTTATGTATATTCTTTAACTATTAATTTTAAATAAATAATATTCAAGTATTTTTATGTTCTATTTCCTGTTGTATTGTTATATTTGTCATTGTTTGAACCGTTTGAAGCCTTACATCTTTCAAGATCCAATTCCTTCCTTCCAAGAAGTTCGGTTTCTTCCCGCTTTCCAAACTACCCCGTTGAGTAAATGTTTCCTTCGTTTTTGGCTCCTCATTAAAAAATCCTTAACCAGCCAATAGTATAAGGGAACAGATCACCGTCAAAATAAATATATTTATGTTTGAGTACTAAACGTGTCTTATTCAGCAAACCTTGTTATCGCTAATACACAACAACAGAAATCGTACCATTTAAGTCATACGAAATTTATGTATCTATTTATAAAAAACATAGAACACAAAACAAATCTGTACATATTAGAAATTGACCAATGTTGATTTCCTATGTATATGTTTTCTATGTTCATGTATATTCGGTGCGATTCGGTATACTTCGTGATGGTACAAATATATTCTTCTAGAGGGATGAGAAAAAGGGTGTCTGTCAGGGGCAACTCGTGTATAGGCACTGTGGAACTGCAGAACCTCCAAGTTTTCTCGACATATAAATTTATTTATTAATTTATTTATAATTGCTTATAATAAATAGTTTTATCATGAACAATTGTATATAGTTTTCTTATTTTGTATAAAATATTATAAAAATATATCTAGCAACACTAAGAAGGGCGAAGAAAGCTAGCAGCACTGTATTTATCGCAGTGTTACACTCACAGTGAGAAGAGTAATTCAGCACTGCAAAAAAACCAGTTCCTTTACTAAATCAGGAGTGTAGTAGCGTGCTCATAATATTTATCGTATTTACATATTTGGACATTTCAATTATAGAGATAAATTTTTCATACTTTATATTTTAGAACATTATTAAAATTATTGACAATGCTGACCTTATAAGTGCAACTTCAAGAAATAATAAAACAAAACAATATATGCACTTTTATTTTTATTTTTACTATAATTTTGATATTTTATAGAAAAACAAATTTACAGTGTATTTGAAAATTTCGTAAGCAGCATCCTCATGATTTAAAGCTACGAGCCGCCGCATGTTCCTGTTTATTGCAAAACACCGTGTTTGGTAGAAAATCAACCAATTTTGTGTGATAAGATGATGGCTGATTATAAAAAAAAATTAAACAGTAGACCGTGAATAGGTTAAACATGATATTAGTATCCTGCTATTCAGAAATATATCTCTTTAATACTTAAATGTTACATCTCTAAATTTGCAGATGATTTTCTTTTGTTGGAATATCATTATCGTATTTTAAATATGTATGTTATTGCTATGAATGAGAATAATTTAGAAAGGGCAACAACAGATCATTTTAGGGTAAATATCTCGTTTACGTAAGCAAGTCAATTAACACCAAGTATGAAATTTATTCCAGTATCTGAGATCAAAGAAGCGGCATAATAATTACTTTCTTTGTAGGCTATGGGCGTCCAGTGTGCTTTCCTTCTATTCACAAGATTTATCCTGGGTCTTCGACAATCAAAAGAGCATTTTTCAAACGAATGCAAAAGACCGAATGTAATTGCATGTCTTCGGAGTACATTGATCTGATTTACTTGGACTAAATTAAAGGCTTCATTGAATTTTAAAAACATGATTTTCTTTGCTATGAAATGTACTATTTTATTGATAATTTCTTAATTTATCTTTAAATCGTAGAAATATAGTTCATTCACTCCTCTGACAACATAGGACGTTTAGTGTTAAGAAGATAATTCAGTTTATGGTTCTCATTCCTATATGGATTAATATACATTAACATTAAGTTCGAATCTAGTCATTCACTTTTGTTTCTATCTGGTGTTTTATTATATACTATTCAAAATTAATTTAAAACAAATATAAAAGTTAAATCACATACCTACTGTTTTAATCAATTTTAAATTCATTAAAATCGATGTGATAGTATTATAGTAGAACCTCGATAAATACACCGCTATATAATGGAATGGAAATAGAAGTTATTGTTTATTAAGCAATGGGGAAGTTTTTTTTTAATCGAAGTATATGAATAATTATAACTTAAAATGTAATTGAAAGGTAAAATTATGTTTCAATTTATTTATAGTTAATGATTTATCATGGAACTTTTGTGACGTCACAAATGGGGCATACGCTTGCTTAGAAGACCTGACTTTTTGAACGTAGGACGTAAATTGTCATGGAAAACCAGCGCGCAGCCAGATGGTATATTTAGGGTAGGGTTAATAAATTTTCGGGCAAGCTCAAAAATTATAATTTTATTATATACATAAATTAAACAAAAAATAAATACATTTTGTTGTTTGAGTAATATATAATTATAGAAGATTTAAATAGTTGTAGTTGTTGTTCTTCTCAATACTAAATTTTCTAAAATGAAGTTGTAACTCAATGGTCAATTTTTAACCATTTGCTATTTTTTTTCCAATGAAAATAGATAGCAATTAAGAAAATATCAAAACAATTCTTGTAATATTTTTATTTGTCAAAAAAATTAGCAAGTGGTTAAAAATTAACCATTCAGTTACAGAATAGGCCTCATTGACGGCACATAGAGTCGCTTTGAGTGAAGTCAAAACATAAAAAGCTGCTGTTAATATGTGTTGCAGCCAAAAATCCTACTTATTACCAATAAATGATAAATATTTCTGAAGGTTGCTTTCTGTTTATTACTTTAATCAAGAACAGGAAAATTTGGAGTAGGTATCATTTTTTATTTTGTATGAATCTGTTAACTATTGTTATTTCTTCCGATCTTGGAAGTTGAATACCAAAGTTTCGCAAATATTCGACTATTTTTAAATAAAATGAAATAAAACGTTGTATGTACTATGGGTATAATCAAGATTATAAGCATCGACAAATTAAAGCTTTCCGCTCCGCGTTTCGCTGTAAACATTCCCTCGTGCTAAAATATTTTGATTATGCTCTTAGTACATAAATAACTATTATTTTACTTAATATCAGATCAAGAGTTTGATAAAATATTGCTCTCAAATGTTGGTCATTTCGATCAACATCTTCTAATCTGTCTCCAATTTTATCAAATATTAGGTATACTGTAAGATTTGTGTTCCTCTTTCTGTTTCTTTTCTTGGGAATTTCTTCTGCAACGCTTTTAGATTTTGCCGATCTGGTACGGTGCATCTTTAGCATCTCCGGTTGACACGGTCATGTGGAATTTTATTACATTCATTTGTCTACAAATGAAATACGTAGGTAGACATAATAGTCGTCTAGGGCAGGCATAAAAATTAGTAGAATAGGAATTGCCTAAGTTCTCCGTGAGTTTCTATGACGTCATGTTTTTTGTTAAGTTTTGTTGATGATTTGAATCACAAGGTTACAATTGATGACGTGAGTATCAACTCTGGGAAATAGACTGTACTCCCATCCACAAAATCTGAGCTCCAGTAATACGTCCTAGTGTACTACCGTTGAATCTCGGAGGCTTGTGTTTAATTATGGAACAAAATGTGCATGCGGAAATAAAGGCAGTAAAAATGAAATAGATCGTTTGTAGGTAGAACAATGCATATAAAAGACTCATACAAAACAAGCAAAGTGTCTAAATAGACACATTTGTATTCTGACGTTTGTGCAAACCTACATTACATGCCGGAGAATCGAAGTAATTTTAGTTTGTGCTATTTAAAATCTCGTACAATGCTCATAGAAATTTTACGTGCAGGGAAAATTACACAACTTTATAATTTCGTTGCGGATGTTTAAATAACTAATATTTAAAACATAGACATGAAATTTGAAGTGCTCCTAATTTGAACATTAAGTGCGCACTTTCCAGTTGACGGAATTAATTTTAAACTGGGTTTCCGCTGCAGTAGTTCACAAAATAAGAATAAAATAAACATTCACACTTACTGTACTCTGGAGTGTAGCTTACTTACATTTTTTATTTTTATATTTCCACGTTAAAAGCTGTAAACTAAGATCAAAGAAAGAATTGTTTACGGTAAAAAATACAGCACTGTTGGTAATCATAAAAGGAAATTAGGAACGTACATATTTTCTTTTGTTTTCCTACTCTTTGCCGTGATAATTACGACACTACCTTGCGATTTTAAATTCTGCTTCGGTTGGTAGTACACTATTTTCAAGTAAATTTCAGTTAATTATGAATGAACATACGACATTTTTCTTTGATATATCAAACCATTATTCTTGTTAGGTTTTTCATATCGACTGATGTCAGCGGTATAAAATTAAAATAAAATTATTATACTAATATAGAAATGTCAAATATACGACAAGCCAATATTACAATAAGCAATTTGGTGGCTTTGGTTATTATTTAATAAAAAAAAGTATTTCAATAATTTGGTACAAGGATTGATATGCAATAAAATAATCACAAACGTCATAGGTTGAGAAACATAATGAAGTAGTTAAGAACTTTTAAAACGGTTTATTGCTACTACAATATTATTAGCAAAATAAAATTTCTCATTTAAGTTTTAAATTTCACCATTATTACCTTTTGCTCCAATATTTTTCTTCTTTTATATTTTTTTGTGTTTCTAATATTGAAACAATTTAAAAACTTTGTTTTAGATTTATTATATTAATATATTATTTTAATTATTATAGTTATGTTATCTTAGTTTTGTTCTCTTTCTAAATTTATTAACTTCATTCTTTTATTTTATTGGAGAGAAGTATAAAAAATAATATTAACATTTGGAAATACCTACTATTGGTTTTCTGGTTAGTTATATTTTTAATAGTTTTACTTCATTGTGCTTCCCTTATTCAAAATATCACGCTATGTCACTAGGATTGACATGATATGATAGTTGTTCTTTGCCCCACGTTATTTAGACAATTCTGTACGGAAATATTAATTAACATACTGACTTGCCAAATTACATGGTTTATAATTTTGACTTAGTTACCCTCCTTACTTTTGTTTATGTAAAAAATAGCTTAATATTCTGAAATCCATTCTTATCCATTCTGTAGACAAAAATTATTTCTCGTGCTGCTAATGGGCTATATGACCATTGTCGAATTGAAGGAAAAATAGTATAAAAACTAAAAATTAACCATTGTGACTATCAAAAACTATATATTATCTTAAAATTTCACTGAAATTAGCATTTGAAATTTCAAATTTATGTAATGGCGCCATTTCTCTGACGTCACGTAGGAGAATGAGAGAGTAGTTTACATGCTAAAACTGGGAATTTAACGAACCTATTTTTTTTACTTAATGATATCGGATAAATGTTGTTAATGATAAATTAGACATAACTATATATGAAACAATGTATAAGATATCAATATAGGCAATTCATAGAATAAAATAAAAATATTTTGATATTACACAGCAGATTGTTTTGATGTAGATATGGTTGATATTGAAATGTCTGTACTCATCTGTCAAAATTGTCAATGTCGTATGATTTTTGAAGGTTGTTTAGTGTTTACATATATAGTTTTAAAAATGGAACCAGGGTAAACTGCCAAATGTACATTATTCTATGATAGATGATTTTTGTCGAATGCATTCAAATTCTCTATCTAAGTCACCTACGTGACATCACATAACCCCTCTCCAAAATGTTATTATTGTTTTTCTCAAGAATTATCAACAATTAAGCGTTTTAAAAAAATACTTTATTTTCTGTACAGAATCATAAAATGGAAGAAAATAAACATGAGCATATTCAACTTCAAAAGTTAATAACCCATGAGTATAGGTTAGAGGACAAACACTTACTCCTACGCAGAATATAAACCTCTGTTTCTTTTGATTAAAAACAATAACTTTTCCTACAAAACCGAGTTGAAAAACAAATACATTATTCTTCTAACAATAATGTTTACTGTACTGTAATTAATAAACGAACAAAAACATTAGAATATTATAAAAACACCTACTTATATTTTTATTTCAATAACATCTGAAATGAATTATATACCTGAGCTTCAAAACTCGTGAAATGTGGGATCATTATGCTTCAGCACATCCAGTAAATAAAAAGAATCTGTATACATTTGTGCTCTAGAGTATGTGGTACCTTGTTTTTGTTTTTAATTTCCAGATTAAAACAGTGGAATAGTATGAAAGAAATAATTGTTCAGAGCAAAAAATCAGTATTGTTGGCATGCAACGAAATAAAAATATTCATAGCAGAGTTTCATACACAACAGCTGTTCTGTATATTGTATTTTCCGTGTAATCTTGCTTAAATTTCACTGGACAAGCGGGGATATCTCTTTATTCAGTCATTGATAAAATATTTCTTCTCGTTTTTTCCGGGATTTGAATTGCAAATTGCGTACGATCCGCATTCGCATTTTTAGATTCATTTTAATTTCAGCGGAAAAGTATGTCGAGCGTCAGAGTTGCTCATCTTTCAATAGAATTTCACTGCTGGTTAATTCTTGCAGGTTGGAGATGAATATAAAAACTTTAGTTCTTAACTGGGGAAAGTGTTGCAAATGTTTCCACTCTTTCGCACTGAATTTTGAGTAGTAGATGAAAAATATTACAATTATACTCGGGATATTCAAGAGAATTATAATACTGTAAAGGGGGTGAAATTTGAAATGAAATATTAATACAGTTCTGAATTTTACATTAGGTTTTAATTTATATGTTCGGATTTGAAATAATTATTTTGGTTTACTGGGTTAAATACAAATAGTAACTAGTCGTATTTATGTTATTACAACGGATTAAAAAGCATTTATTTTAATACTGTTTTTAATTTTAAAAGTAAATGTATTCGCTTTTTTCTTCACGCGTCGGGACACAACTTGGCGCTAAGCAGTAATAATAGTAATATACTATTATACTACTACTACTACTTGGTAACCATGGTAACCTAGGTGAATAATACATTATTATTGACCAAGGTCATTAATGCAAACTGTCAATTTTTTTAAGAACAATCATCCAAATCAAAACATTATTTAAATCATTAAACTCAAAAAAGATGTAAACTATTGATTCAAAATTTTAATTTACCGTTTAATTGAAATAAGTAAATCAATTATTCAGAATATTACGAAACAAGTAACAAGTAACTATTTATGTCAAAATTTTTGTTCTTATCAATATAAAACCGATCAAAAATTTCATAACAAGATATTTTAAAAACAATTTTTTATTTGATAAAATACTCCTTAAAATAAACTAGTAATGGAAATTTTTCGAAAAACAAAAAAAAGTCAATAACTATAAACTGGAGCTTCAATTAAAAAATTTAAACTAAGAAAGGTTGTTTGTTTCAATGAGTTCTAACTTTCGTTTTCGGGTGTTACAACTAAGTATTAACACCATGTATAGGCAAGACTGGCCAAGGGTATGAGGAGGTTAACAGATTGTTGTCATTTATCATATGTGGTACACTCTTCGAGTAAAAAACGACCTCAAATTACACATTATCCAATAACCCTTCTTTATCGTTTTCTTTAAATAATTTTCGTTTTATCCCGCATATACGTTTTCACAATTTTCAACTTCTTCATTATTATCATCATCCTCTGATTAACCAGTTAACAACAGTTCTACAGAACTCATGGAATAGATCGTCTACCTTTCTAAGTGCGAATGTTTTTTTCTTGTTTACCGGTTGAATTAATATTTTTAACAATAAAAATCCTCTGGTCCATATCTCCTCAGCATGGATGGATCTGGTCTAAAAGCAGAGATTAAATGGACCACTAAATTACTTATGACTGTGTACAAAAGAACAACATTTTCAGGTTAGTTAAGTCTTAAGCACATGTTTATAAAATATGTACATAAATTAGTAATTAGTTTAATCCTACCGAGGTATTAATTAATTAAATGAGGTACTATATAAGACATAATTGTTTTTTGGGAACTTTTTAAGTAAATCTTGGGTTATTCAGTGTTGAATGCTTTAATTTTCAAACAGCAACTGACATTGTCTCTTTTAAGACCAAAATTCTATCCCTCCCACCGGTCCATCTCGCCACCATTTACCCTAATATATAATAGGTATATACGAGAACATACGTTTAAGTATCTAATAGTTTGAATCAAATGCAGTGATAAGACATATTAGCTGGGAGCAAACCCAGACTAAATTTCTGTATAAATTTGGTGCGTATAAATGCAAATTCAATTAGTGGTCGTTTGATGGTTAGGACATTTGCTTCGATTGTCGCTTATTAAGCGGGCGGTTGAGGTTCAAACCTATGTCCAGTAATTATTAATCAATAATGGGGCTGAGTGATTTGCGATTCAATATTGATTGTTGATTTTTGGAAACATTAGAAGCTAATATGTGTATATACATAATTTGTACATATGAACTTGTATCAATTTTTTTAATAAATATATTAGGGCTCTTGAAATAAATTAGAAATTGTAGTTTTTTTTTGGAAATAAATAAATAGCTGGTGGAAGAGTCTATTAAAATGTAAAAAATACTTGGTTAGTATTAACACCATCCACTTTAGATCTGAAATTGTTAGGATCCTAATCAATCATTCTACTTACAGACCACGAATGACGTTCTGTAAATTAAGTATTGAAAAATTCAGCATTCGTTTCGTATTTTTAAAAGTTTGTTCTATATCTGAGAAGATTTAAAAGTTTAAACTTTGTTAAGGTTACTCAACAAAACATCCATGACAGAAATCTACAATATCCTTGTTGTAGATACGAGATAATATTTTTTCCGTGGTATATTTTATCTCCTTTTTTATCACACAACATTCCTGTGTATTATAGTGACATTTAGGCCGTTATTACAGTTTTCTATTGTACAAGTTATTTTTATTAGCTGATTCTATATGGTTTCTATGGATACTTCTTTATTTTACTTTTACTGCCAGCGGTGTAGAAGTAAAAATTTCTAAGCCAGTGGCGCAAAACTTAAACTTCAATCTTGTCAATTACGTCGCAAAAGATGACAGTTTTATGACGTTTGAAGAAAATAGTATATTGTGTAAAAGAGAGTAAAAGTTTGCACGACGACCGAAGCGACTCGGACAATTCCATGGGAGGCACATAAAACACTTTAACTCTGAATGACACATATAAATTTTTCTTACAACGTACATATTTAAAAAATTAATGTACTACCTGACGTTTAAATTATAAGTTATTAATTTAAATATGTGAATTATTAATGATTTTCAGTAACTTTATTCTCAAATTATCAAGTTCCATAGTGGACTTTATTACAAGTGATTTCTTATTCGCTGATTTTACGTAGTTTCTATGAATACTTATTTATTTTTCTTTTATTCCGGCGGCGTATAAGTAAAAATTTCTACTCCGGCAGCCTAGAACTTAGTTCAACCTTGTCAAGGACGTCATAAAAGATAAGACTTTCATGACGTTTACAGAAAAACCAATTCTTTGAAATGAATTGTATTTAATATATACAGAAAAATGAAATGTCGATGGAAATTTTGAAAATAGCAAGTAAGAGATTAATTTAATATAAACCCATCTATTGTTACTATTATTTATTTATTATTTCTATTTGTGTTTACAGTTTAATTATCAACCATAGTAATTCACAATCAATTAATCATATATTAACCTTCCTATACTCAATATCTTTCGTCCAGTCTTGTCCTATCCCCAAATCGTATAACAGAACTTCTTCTTTCCTGTTTCTCTCCCAACTTCCCCGCACAATGTCCTTGGATGCCTCAGGGATTCCTCTTTCCTTTCGTAAAACCTACACCTTCTCTCGTCACTTAATAGTCAGTACTTGTATTCTTTCGTCATTATCGCATCTGAATCTAACAATCATCTTAATATTTTTCTTTTCATCCAGTAGATACCTTTTGTTATATTACGAAGTTTTGACTTACTTTTACTTTGCTGTTCTTGTTATTTCTTTGAGCCATATCCCAATTTCTGTGGTCTATATATATTTATAATAATTTAGCTAATAATATCATTAATAAACTGACAACTACATTTGCATTGAATTGAGTGCATGTATAGTAGTAGTAGTCGTGATTTACTAGGATCGGAACTTCGGAACCACTCAAACACATTGATTATTATGCACTCTGCTGGGTCAACTTGTTAACCATAGGCGGCATGGCCTATTCAGCCAAACAATTGAATGATGTCAAAATAGTAGTAGATATACTGACGTATTATCCCGCTCTGTGTACAAGGGTAATGCGGCCTGCGAACCACACAAAGCATAACATGTTCGCTAATGACTGCTATGACAATGACGCATCTAATTCCTGGTCAACCTTTCTTTGTCCGTCAACTGTTTCCAAAACGCTCTTTACCACATTGCTCATTGTGCACAATTTCTAATTTATGTTTATATGTATATTTGACGTGTAATTAACTATATAATGGAATGGCTTTCATGATATTAATTAATATTGTTGTTAGATTTTTGTATTGTCGGAATAATATTAATTTCCTTGCCTAGGTGGTAAATAAAATATTTTTTTGATCTCCTGAAGTGTAAACATAACAATCAAATCCGGATTTGGCTTCAATTTGCTCCTAGGTAGAAATAGTTATTTGTGTCACTAGTCCAGAAACTAAACTTTTGCAAGATCTCGCAAAAGAGTTTCTGGGCGTGTGATACACAAGATTTCTTTGCACCGATGACAGTTTTAATTTATTAAAGAAATATTATTACTACTTGAAATTTTATACACTAGAGGTTTTTATGTTAATAACATTTTCAGTTCACATGGATATATAAACAATTCACTTGTTTTATACAAAAAATTTAGTGACATTTGTCCTAGCCTAAAAATAAAAAGAATGTGAATTGATATTTTTCAACAATTAACGTAATTATAATCGTACAAGACGAGTATAATGTGAATAATAAATCAAAAATGTTTTAGTTAACGTTTTACATTTCCAATAAAATAAAATTTTGACAAATTGTAATGCTAAAATATTTAAATTTGCATCCCTACATTTTGCCGACCTAGACCTGCAAACAGAAAGTTTCTGGGTGATTTTGAGTTCTGTAATACTAGTCATAATGAAATGGAGGCGCGAAAATATGATTTCGTCCTCCCTAAAATATTATTCCTATGGTTTTGTTAATAATCAGCTGTGGCGTAATTTTCAGAAATTTTATTTGAGGGGCAATAACCGAATCTTTTTATTAACATTAAAAAATATATTTTTTAAGCAAAAATTAGTTCATACGCCTCAATTATTTTTGTTAATTCAGGATAAATATACGCAATTACTTGTGATTCGTAAAAAACATCATCATAAATCTACTTCTTCCTCCTTTCATTTTTTTCAAAAAATCAGAGATAGTGCCTCTGTGTAAGTCAAATCTATTGAAACTATATAGAACGTGCAATGAATTGCAGATCATAGGACTTTATATAACGCGAGAAAAGTGCCACTTTTCATAGTGATCGTAAAAAAACATATATACAATGAAATATTGTAGGTCGATATATGTATACCTTTTTTTTCTATTTTATACCTGTACCGAATAGTCATCTTATTTCATTGCTGTTTTTCTCCATAACGACGCCAGTTATAATTATAAAATATTTGGTCAAATATTAAATAAATATGTAAACTGCATTAAAACCTCAATGCATGATTTTAATTAAATAAAAAATTTTAGTCAATAAATATTTATTAAAATATAGAAATTTAAATAAATAACGGTACGAAAATAATTAAAATATAATTAACCTTATTGGTACAATATTTCATATTTTATTAAATTAAAATTATTAACTCATAAACTCTATCTAAATTAATTAAAATATAAATATTTTTGTGAATTGTCATCAATTGTGATATGAGAATATTTTTCTATAATATGCATGTACATTGTACGTATACATTTTGTTTTTTGAAATTAAATATTACTGAGTAATACGACAGAATTTCTGGATTTCCACCAATACTCCGAGGCTTTATTTCTGGTACGACCAATTTCCACCTCAAATGGGTCTTCTTCGAGGAGTTTGACTTTTACTATTGTTTTCATCGACCAATCAAGAAAATTATTTAGTCATTTCTCAGCAACTTTAGAGAAGTAATGTCTTCAATCAATAAATTAATTAATTTCTTTTTACCTGTTGACCAAGAATCAGCATATAATATACATGAATTGGTAATTAGAGTTATATTTCAATAAGTTTTTCCATGTCCCTTCTGAACTTATTTATTTAATTTACAATAAATTTTGAAAACCTTTGTGCATCGATCTATAATAATTTGATTCACAAAGAATATAATAATTAAAACTATTTATAAATTTACACCACGATGAGAGAGCCTTTACATACAGTAAAACCAATAATCGGTTATTTCATTAAGAAAAACTAAGCTGGGTTCATCATTCAGTCGAAGATTACAACAAGAGAGAGTAGATGTCTGAATTCCTATTTAATAGTAAAAATCCAGAAGTTCTCAATCTCTGTTTACCTGACTCTTCTCATCCCTTAAGTATGAACAATGCTAATAATAACTGAAGCCAGGGTCGAAGTCACAAAGAGTGTGTCTTTCGAAATAAATCTGTCTATTTGCTAAGATTTGGAATGATCTACTCTCAATAATTTATAAAAATGCACAGCCGTCAAGCGACCCTGTTACACAAACTAAAATAATAGAAGATCCAGTATGTATGTCCCAACCTTAGATGAGGTATAACATAGAGATATGGCGTTGCCCAAATATATTGTCGAAAGATCTAAGGTTTAAAATCGCTTGCAGCCAGCAGTCTGAGAACAGTGGACCAGTGGAGTAGTTATATGGAAAACTCAACCAAACAAATAATGAGGATAGGTGACTAAACACTATGACCAATATTTCGTTCGTCTAACTGTAAGTGTACACTACTCAGCTGGCGGATTGTTCTCATGCGGCTAACTGTTAGGCGATTCTCGACCATTCATCTTTTGCTTGCTCAGTAGTACGTAGCTATAAGAGTGTGGCATATCTCTATGTTATACCTCATCTCAGCACGGGCGGATTAACGAAATTGCCGCCCTTAGGCAAACTAAAATTTGCCGCCCCCCTCCCCCAACCTAATTTTCTTTTTTCATGTTGGTATAATAATTATTATTATTTTTATGTTAATATGAAGATCTGAAATCAATGCAAACAGATTAAATATGGTTATTGAATTTGTAAGCTAAATTAAATTATTTTTATTATAAACATTAAAATAGAAACAACAAAATTTGGATCAACCGATACAGATATTTATTGCAGACACTTACGGCGTGCCTTTTGTCTTGCAAATTCTTGAATAACCGAAGTCAAGTCAAGGCTATCCATCGTTTTATTCTCTATGGATAATAACACTATAGAATTGAGTCGATCTTCCATCATCGTGGATCGCAAATATTTTTTTATTATTTTTAAACAGGAAAGGAAATATTCTTACTTTCCTAATTTTTGAAATATTCTGACTGATTTTGTAAATTATTTTGAAAAAACACATAGCGATCCGAAAAAATTGCCGCCCCCAAAAATTTACCGTCCCAGGCACGTGTCTGTTATGCCTGTGCGTAAATCCACCCCTGCATCTAAGGTCCCAACTCTGCTGATTGCAGACAGTGACAATTTACTAAAGTGAAAAACATCAGGTATAGTTATTTACAAATCAAGTGTGGGAACGCCATTTTCCCGGATGAGTATTTTGTGGCGCGAACTTACGAGCGCTGCAATAGCAATTGAACGTATCCGAATTGATAGCAGTAGTGCGTAAAACAGTGTACAAACCTCGGGTCGAAAGATATTTGCACCTATGGATGAATAAAAGCCCTCCGATACGCATTGAACTTCAAATTTCGTCCGCAGACGTAAATCTTCTCTTTCGGCCCACTATACATACATACAAATAATTATTATATAAAAAAAGAAAATCTTAACATAACACTTACAACAAGTCAGACAACAAGGAAAGGAAGTGGCACCAGACTGCGTTTAGCTTTTACACCTCCCCTAATTTGTGTATTCCTGACGTGGTGTTTATTGATATTGGAATCCTTAAAGTACAAATTCGTGTGTAAATCCAGTGCAAAGTTCGCGTTCAGGTGAGAGTCCCTGCAGCCATTTATCCCGCCGTAATCGAAACAAAAACAGAAGTTTTACGCGCAAAGTAAATGATGGCTGAAGTATCCAATTTCTCCTAATGGCGGAGGCTAAAAGCACAACTCTTTCCAAGTACGAATGTCGATACTCACAGACGCACGGCTGAATCGCCGTGATTCCATCGCGGGTTTTGTTCCACAACAGCCTGTTTTGTTTTTTCTTCTTTGTGTACATATTGCTCGGGTGATGATACCAGATATAATATCACGGAACAATGGAGTGATATATGAAGGATCAGGTTCCACACTAACAGTTTTTTCAGTATTTCATATTGTGGCCGGGATCTTTTGTGTATTTTAATACTTACAAAATTCTTATACTTGATGTTTCGATTTGGAGCAGAGGCAACAAAAAATGTGTGGCGGAAAGCAAAATGAAACTTCTCAAAATTAATCACTTGTATAATAGGGTTTTCAACGATTGTTTTTAATTAATAAGAAAAAGAGTCTAAGGTTAAATTATAAATAAAACTAATAAAATTATCCCTTAACCTTAAAATTATATAAATAACACTAAATATGTATTTCGAGAACTCAATTCTCATCATCAGTAGTGTAACTGAAAATATTTAAAAAGACTTAAGATTACTCAACACATGAACAATACCAAACAACTGTGAAGAACAAGAAATGAGGTCCTCCACTATATTTTTTAATTTTTTTATATGAAGCTTTATCTAATTTGAAAGCGAGGTGTAGTTACAGAAAGTCTTAATTAAAAGATGTAATATTTTTGTGTTCTGTGACGTATATGTTAATATAATTCGGTTCTCAAACAGTAAGGTTCTCTAAAAATTTCTATTACATAAGTTGATATATTTCAACTGTTATAATAACACATAAATATGTTTAATTTTGTATAACTATAATTGTATTCCTTATTTGTAAATATGCATAAATAGTAAACCTTTTAATAAAATACTTTATAAATGATTACGAATATTATAGTCCGATTTTTGATACCCAAGGGATTGATTTTGCTGCCTATGTCATTATCGTTTTTTTTTTTTTCACTTCACATTCTTTAACAACATTTTTTTTTCTAAATTTAGATTAATCGTAAAATATGCTTTGTATTTGTATTTAATTACCAGCTTTAGATTAATAGTCAAATATGACATCTGACCCTGACAGTAGAGTTGGAAGCAGTAAGAATTTGGTATAGGGTAGATGTGTGAGAGAGAGAGGTGTAATATTGTGACGTAGATGTTAAAAGCGCTAAAATCTCGAATAACTTAAAAACTAACTTTTTTAAATTTCGATACTTCTTATCATACAGAATTAAGGTCTGGATTGACTATAAGTGATCTATTTTCTAATTTACTAGTATGGTGAAGGACTCCATTAAAAAGACACGTTATAAGTATTTTGATTTTGACGAAAACTCTACTAATAATTTCACTAAAAGATTTTTTTAGAAGAGAATAAGATACTTTTTGATTAATTTCTACTGTAACAAAAAAATAAACGCAAAATTAGTAACTTGAACAATTTATACTCGATAAACGGGATTGATGGATTTGTTAAATTATTTATATTTACATAATTTATAATTTTAATGCAATGCAGGGTATTATATCATTAATAATAAATTTAATAACATTTTAATTACATTTTGTGTTATTATTTATTAATTATTTAACTAGAATTTATAGTGTTCAAAATATTATATAAATTAGTGATATGGTACATTTACTATTATTGTAAATATAAGCGATCAACAAAGCGTAATGAATTCCATGCTACTTTATTTTATCTTTATTTTTTATTATTAAATATGCTTCTAAAAACTGAATATTTTTCTAATTTAAGTGATGATTTTAAATAATGTTACAAGAAAAAAATATCAATTATAAGTCATTGCGATCCTTTTGTACCATTTGCGTTGCATTTAAGGAAATTAACATTTGAAAAATCATGTACAAACGCACTTGCTAAATGGCCTATACCATCTACAACATCAGCAAAGACTGCTTTATTTTTGTTAATATTAAGAAACCATTAATATTCCTGTCAAAATGTTTCAGTAGGATTCCAATTTAAGTGCTTATAAATATATAGGTTGAAAAGGCCATTACAGACCAACGCCTTATATCCGTCGGTTGCTTCGCCAGTTGAGATATAATCTTGCTTTGAGTAGGTTAGTAATGATAGTCTTCCACATCTAATATATTATTGTATTTCAACTTTTAACAAGATTTTTCATGGTTCAATGGAAATGAGTTAATTTTCCATTGTACATTAGAAGTAACATTTTTATACATTGATAATAGACATGTATAAGTCAGTACATTCTAGTAGCACCAATAAAGTATATTAGTAGGTCAATTGATGTAATGTATAAATAATATTGAATAAAGGTAACACTAATATTTGCTGACTTAGTACTTATGTTAGTAGTCTATATAGTGTAAGTAATGGTTGTAAGGAGAGAGAGAGAAGCAAGTAGAGAAGTAGAGTGGTATAGTGTAAGGATAGACGGTGATGGTGGACAGAAGTGTCATTAAAGAAGCAGCCAAATGTAAACAAACAATATTATATTTATTTATACAGTAGCAAAACTACAAAAGTACAAATTTGTTCAAAATTAAATTCTACGTCAAATACGATCATAATTGTTGTCTACAATACGAGATCTAGATTTAACATAAATAATTTGAAAATACAGACAATAAGAATTATAATCAATAGTTATACAACAAGAGGTTCGAAAATAATCGAATATACAGTTGAGGACGAGATGTGTTGCCTTGGAAACACAACGACACCGCAGGTGGAGTTGTGTTTTAAAGGTAACACATCGAGTCCGCAAATTGTATATTCAGATTATTTTCGAAGCTCGAGTTGTATATATTAAGACTATACAACGAATAATTCAACTATATTAAACAAATTATTTACTTATTTTTACGAAATGTCAAAAACTGTAATTGTTTATATTCACGGATGATACGATTAAATATGATTCAACTGTTTCCGGAACACCATTAGTGGTGTTTCGCGAAAACACGACTTAGCAACATAAATAACCGATGTTATACATCGTAACCAAGAAAAATTCAACTATCTGATTGGTCCATTTTCCGATGAGTTGTATAGTCAGTGATACTTGTCTAAACTGACAGATAGATATTTTTTTTTATTTCTATGGCTGTCTGATTTTGAACGAAAATGTTACATTTTATATTTAACCTGATGTAAAATTTAAATTTGAACAACTTTGTACTGTTGTAGTTTTGCTCTAAATCTATCAGGAGAGAGAGTATTCGCAATTTTTTAGCTTTTCGAGGAGTGAGTCACAAATTGGTAGCAATAGTTAGTAGTAATGGTAGTTATTGAAAGACATGCTGCAATTTGGTGGCGCCAGTCTCCTTCGAAAGCAGTATTGCAATATGACTTAAACTTTTATTATAGAGATAATATTTTCATTTTGAACTTAACTTTTATGATAAGAAATTTTCTATTCGAAACAAATTTGGTAAATCGGTTTTTCTTTGTGAGAATCCTCGAGTATGTTGTTAATGTTTTTTGTCGCAATCAAGCAGCAACTAACAAATGATTGGGGTGCAATGAACGTAATGCAGTGAGCGCACAATTAATAAAGCAAGTAACAATTGAGTAAATAAATGCAGAGTGCGGTAGGTCCGAGCCCGTGTAGTTTCATTAATGGGGCAATCTCGCCTTGAAGCCTGACAAATACATTTTCGTTCCCCCACAATGCAGTGCGCTAAACGTTTCCCTTCCGGAAAATCTCACTTCATCTATTTCCCGCGGCTAACCGAAAAATCTCCTCGCGGCTCCCGGCAAACTACACTGTCATATTTTTTCGAGCACGTTTGAATTTATGTTCGGAAGAATGAGGGTCACGAAGAAGAAGAAGATTTGTTGTTAACTTTCCACTAATTTGAGGGGGTATTTTTCGTCTTATGTTTTAAGAAAAGAAAACAAAATGCCTGTCATGGATGTCGATGTAAGAAGAAAATAATATTCTTTTAAAACTATTAAAATTTAATTATCATCATTATCCAAGGCGCAACATTTCTAGATGGAATAGGAAGTCAAGTATTTTAAGATACTTTTATTGTGACAAGTTTTACTTTCATTTTAATGGTGTAGTATATCAGCCTACAGCATCTGCCAGGATCATACAGCTTGTAGTGGGTTTCGAACTCAATTCGAGTCAGAGTGCGCGTACCATGTGAACTGTTAAAATAACTATTTTATTTGATTTCGGTAATAATAAATTTGTGCTTTGAAATCTGTTTAGCAAATATCATTTTCAAGTGTTAAAAAAGTTATTTTGAATTACAAAATTATAACTATGATACGTGAGGGAGAGATGGACCGGTAGGAGAGATGGAATTTTGGTTTTAAAAGTACATTAGAGTGATATCTCTCATAGAGAATGTTAATTTTGTTGTTTAAAGACAGTGTAAGTAGCCGCTTGAAAATTAGTAGAGTCAACACTGAATAACCCAAGATTTATTTAAAAATTGTACCTTATGTACACAATCAGTTAATTACTTCGTCGGAAGATTTAAACAAATTATTTATACACATACCTTATAAACACAAGACTTAACGTAACGTAACTAAAAATGTGTTTCTATCTGTACACAGTCATAAGTAATTTAGTGGTCCATTTAACCTCTACTCTGAAGCTGAGAACAAAAGTTATACGATCTATGTACTATTCCATGAGTCCTGAAGAACTTTTTTTAAATGGATAATCAGAGGATAATGAGGATGATATTGAAGAAGCTAAATATTATGACAACGAATATGCAGGATGCAAAGAAAATTATTTTCAAAAATGATAAAGAAGGATAATTGGATACAATGTGTCATTTTTGGTCGCTGATTATACGAAGAGTGTACAATATATGACAAATGTTAATTTTGTTGTTTAGAGACAATGTAAGTAGCCGCTTGAAAATTAATACTCTCAATACTGAATAACGCAAGCTTTACTTAAAAAAACAACAAATTTTTGTACTTTATATACACAATTAGTTATTTATTACGTCGGTTAGTTTAACTAAAAATGTGGTTCTATCATAGTCATAAGTAATTTAGTGGTCCATATAAACCAGATGATTTTTGTTATTAAAAAGTTCAGTAACACATAGAAAGGTAAACATTCTAGTAATTAAAGATAATTGGATAAATGTGTAAAGTGCAAATCAGTGTTTGCACTACAAGTGTATTATATATAACAAATGCCAAAAATATGTTAGCTGCTCACCTATAATAGTGGATACTTACCCTAATTGTCATCGGTTATTTTTTTAATTATATTCTACTGCAAAATATATATTACATTGCACAGGTAATAAACTATGACTAAGATTGAACAAGACTGAAATCTATAAAATTGTATTGAGATGCCGCAATTTTCTATAACTTATTACCTTAATATACAAATTTGTCTGTCAACGTCTGGATACCGATGTCAACATCATAGTCTACAGAAGAAGTTCAGAACTACAAACAGGATAGAAAGCAGGATAGCAATTTTCATCTTGTTAAGCGAGCTCTAGTACAATTGATTTGATTTCAATTTATTGTAGAACTAAATAGAATGATCTAATATGGGAGTTTTTCTTATACGTATAGGAAAATATTCATAAAACTTAGTGTACCTGTGAATTTGAGTGAAAAACTGTTAATTCGTTATTCCTGATTTCTTGATAATGGAGAAACTGTATGTGTGACTTAAAAAGCTCTTAAACTGTATTATTTGTTAGCTTAAATTTCGTCAATATGTTGTTTGATTATGTAATATTATTAAAAAATTATATATGTTATATATTTTATTTAATTTAAAAATATATAATGAGCGCTTGAGTCTTTTACTGATACATTTATAAACTGTCTGACCTGTTACGAAGTTATTTGAATATTCGACCCAAAATAAGGAAACTATGAAACTATTCCAATTAAAAGTTTTCATTTATTTACACAATGCGAGTACGGAACACGGTTGAAACTTGTTTTTACTGATTCACAATTCCGGATTGTTGGCGTTATAGATTGGCTAGGTGTGGTCCGCAGTGTGCTCGATGACAGATGAAAGAAATATCCAAGTCACCCGTATAACCCCCCACAGAATAGCGGAATAACCGCCAGGAATTCCCAGCCACCTTATTGCCCAGACGGGATTTTACTTACAATTGATTATTTGGAAAAGTAAATATCGCCTTGGCTAGTGGTGACGGTTTTATACTTGCTGTTTTTCTGTAGAAGTGAAAAGACAGTAAATATACTAGATCTAGGAAAATAATAAGTTTATGTAATAATATTACTTTTCTTACATATATAAAAATAAAATTTTCCTTATATCAATTTATAGAATATCAATAAACATATACCGGGTGTAACAAGAAAAGCGGACGATTAACATGGGGAAGTAGTTTTCTTTGTGCAAAAGTGGCCTATTCATTTTAGAGAAAAATTCTTCAAATAAATGTTGTGGGGAATTAAATTCTGCATTTAATTAAATAATTACATTTTACAATACCAATTCTTAATATGTAATATAATACCAGCATCATAATCCTTGTTTAACAAACTAAAAAATCTGATGTGTCCAACACATTATCTCCCGCTACTGCAGTTCAGAATATTTTAAATTCATTTCATACCTAAAATTTCCGTCCTTAAATTTTTATGACCAAAAAAAACAGCTATTTTTAACGTTACTAAAACTGGAACCGAACTCACCTTGATTCACGCATGTAAATATATTCCTTTTATATTTCTTCTACTTTTTTTTTATTTCTACAACAAAACTACTTCATATTTACTTATTTTGTCTTTTAAACTTACTTATTGTCATCATATGTCAAATTTTGTGAACATATGCAGTGCTTTAAAGTTGCTAAGCAATAACATAATCAAAATTCAAAGTAATCTAAACAAAAAATGGTAATCAATCTCCAAGTAAACGATGTTATGTCATATTACACAAAAAAAATCAGCATTTTGCGAAAAAAATATTTCATTTTCCAGATTGGTATGATATACATTCTGAAAACAATAGTTGGACATTGAACTCAGGTAGGAAGTAAGTAATCTTGGGATCAAACTTTCCAGACAAGACGTTTATCAACTATTATCTAAAAACTCTCTTGGTACCTTCAGTTTGAAACTTGCCAGACAGACAGATAAGTAAATTGATACTAGTAACTTAACAAAAACAATAATTCAATATTATGTATGAAAATTAGACATTATGGCTGGTATTTTGAGCTTCCGACTAAACCTGATTTAAACAAACGATTAATGTTTAGCCGGGTGACTAAATTTAATAATTGTTACTTATGGGACAAGTGTGTTACATTTACAAATATTTTCCTTAGGTGACTTAGTTAATTAACATCACGTTCCTACATCTTTTTATAATTAACCGATATAAAATATATTAAAAATTTTTTGACACTTGATATTTCCAAATGACATATAATAAAAATAATGTAAAGAATATTTGATAAAGAAGTTACTATGCTATGAACCAACAAACAGTGAGTTATTATTTCTAACCCATTAGAGAGTTAACTAATTTCATAAATAATTATTACAATTACGTGCTAGTAGTTAAAAAATAATATTATATACTGAACGGTTATGATTATTATCGTCAAGAAATATCTATTAATACTCTTCACAACCTTGATGCACCTGTAGCAATCCCAAGGCCACACCGCGGGTGACGGCGACTATTGTACTGATGCGTCGAATATACGACAATATTCTAGAACTTAATTGCTCTACTATTTAAGCCCGAGCAGAAAAGACTGCGGGGATAGTCAGATATTAATACGCGCTTGTGAACATAAATAATTGGTGGAAATAAATATGATCGAAATAAATAGTGCGTAATGTTAAACGGTTAAATAAATAATCTTAAAATTTAAGTTTTTATTAATAATTGTTATTCTTAAATTAGTGTTCATATTTTTTTATTCATAGTGTTACTTATTTTTATTATCTTTTATTATTCATATTTCGTTTATTAAACTTAGTTATATAAATACTCGTGTTTCATTTATTTTTCCACTTCACCTAAACCAATAAACGTTATATTACTGTTATAGTACTGTCCGTTATTAACATTAAAATATTTTTATAAACTTTATGTATTTACTTAGTTGAAATGTAATCCACACGTTTCCAGTTAAATCTCATCGAATTTAACTCCTCGTTCGCCACAGAAAAGAAAAAACAAGATTGTGGGTCTTTCACAATAAAATCAATTAAAGACTGGACAAAGGTTCTTTATATGTCGTGGCTGGTCTCCGCTGCGGTGTATCCGGGACTTTAGACGCGGATTTAAAATCAATTCTCAGTTTGTTGTCTGTATAGTGAAGTGTTAAGCCTTGTAATCCCAAGTGTAGACTAACGTTTATGATAAGGATATCTGCCGTTAAACACTATCGCAAAATGCTTTTTACAAGAAATTTAACCTACTTTCGTAATTGTTTGAACTACTAATTCTTAATTAAAGTTTGTTTAAAGACTTCTAATTAAATTTTTACCATTAAAATAGTCAACTTTAGGTCGAAGTTATTATAAATCTTAAAGATAACTGTCGTTGTTAATGCAATTTCATTTCAAATTAGATGTTAATGTTGTAGTTTCCATAAGAACTTATTTTTAACCCTTTTTTATAAATTTACTGATTTTTCGGATTAGAACTGCACAGAATATGAAAATTGAGTGCTTTTTAAGATCTGAGATTCAATTTTCAGCGTCGGTAACTATTAAAAAAAATAATAAAACTTTTGTTCAAATTGTTCGGATTACTGCAACCTGAAGACTCCTTATGAAGTTTGTTGATGTAGATTAATATATATTACTAAATGCAAGTAAAATGTCATGGAAAGGGTGAAATGTACCTACTTCTTGATTTTATGTGATGACAAAACACTTGTTATGTCATAATGTCAAAAATTGATCATACGAGTATACTGCAAGATCTATACTCAGAGCGAGCGAAGTGATTTATTTATTTAAAATTTATTATGGATTATATTTTAAAATTTAGATTTACAAATTTATATTTGAAATTTAGAGTTTACTGTGTTGGTATGTGTCCAATCAACTTCTTTTTACTGGGTCATATTAATCAAAAATTAATTTATTTTTTTCTGTAGATGTTATGTTCAGTGTGTGCTACAAAACGCGCATTATAGGACTTTAAAATGGGATTTCAAAAAATTGCGGATGCTCTCTCTCCTGATCGATTTAGCGCAACACTACAACAGTACAACGTTGTTCAAAATTAAATTCTCCATTAGATAAGATCAGAATGGATTTAACAGCACGTCTGCAGTATGAGATTTATTATAGGTATATAAAATGTAACATTTTTGTTAATCAGACAGCCATGGAAATAAAAGAAAAAATCTATGTGACCGTTTAGTGAGATATCATTTATTATTATTCTTATTGTTTGTATTTTAATATTATTTTAGTTGAATTTAGATTATTTTTCTTAAATAATATGCTAATATTACAAAAATATAAAATTAGATTATTATAATGTCATTAACTGTCACAACTGTCACATAGATATTTTCTTTTATTTCCATGGCTGTCTGATATTTATCGAAAATGTTACATTTTATATTTAAGAAATCTCGTACTGTAGACGGGCTGTTGCATCAATTATGATGTTTTTGTTGCAAAATGTAATTTTGAATAACTTTGTACTCTCGTAGTTTTACTCTAAATTTATCAGGAGAAAGAATATCTGCAATTGTTTGAAATCCCATATTAATGTCCTATGTTCCGCATTTCGTTGTACACACTTTATATGTTATATCTCTAAAACAGTTAATCACACAAAAGAAATGCATATAGTCAAACTAATATTTATTTGCTATCACGATCTTATTGTCGAATTTTTAGCCCTTCTTCAAAATGTCAAAACAAAGGTCTATGCGAAAATACAACTTATTTAGATTCATTCCGCAGAAATGTTCTTATTTCGCTTTATTTCACTGGACTATAAACGTAATATGTAAAGTGAATGTGTAGCACGAGCGTATTATGTACCAAGAGACTAAAAGCTGAGTTCTCACTAGTCATTTTTTTGTGAATCATTTCTAATGATTCATTTGTCATGACAATTAAATGAAAAAGTTTTGTTCACATGTATCATGTTTTAATGATCATATTGTGACTGATAATGTACTGTTTTATTTTATAAATGGCACCGGAAAAAGTGAATTCGTACTGCAATTCGGGAAATATGTATGATCTTGTCTCTTGAACTACATACTATTTTATTTAACAACAGTCGAACACAGTATATTACCTAAAAAATAGTCGAACAGTTAACAAAACTGATAGGTTTTAGGTTATGATTATGTTGACATTTGCAATTTTAAATCATGACGCGTGTTCTTACGATTCATTTTACTTTCATTTATTAATAATGATCATTAAAGTAGAACTGCTTTTCACTTTTAATGAAACTATGAAATGATCATAAATTCTAATGAAAGTAGTGTTCTGACGTTCATTTTTCATGAATCATTGGACATGATTCATAAAAAATGAATGGTGAGAACCCGCCTTTTTAGGTCTTTATATCAAGTGAGAAATTTGTTGTCCGAATTGATGTAAAGGGAATAATCACCTAAATATTTAGTAAAGAGAATTTAATTTTATGCTATCTTTTGTATTTCCAATCATCCATTTTTGAAATACACACAATATGAATAGTTCTTCTATTATTTTGACAATACATTGTAAAAGTACATTTACTTCCATCTCCTATCACATGTTAGAATTTTCTGTTTTCTTTATATGATATTTTGAAGCACCAATCTACGGAATAATATCTTTCCTCATGAACAAAACTTACATACACCATCTTCTGTATTTTCAAGATAAAGAATATTTCTATTATTACACTGAATGGACAAATAAATAAAAGTTCAATTTCTATCAAGTACTGTCGAGGGGCATTACAAAGAATGATTTCCAAGTTTCCCTCGACCATATTTCACATCAGCGGCAGATAAATATTATCTTAACTTGTATGAAACAAGTCAGGTTAAAAATAGCTAAGCTGTTGTTGCACGGGTCGAGGGCCCTTATCCTGCAAATGACTGCAGCGAGTCCTGCTGTCGAGCAGGACTCTTCCTGCTTTTTGTACCCACATGATTAATTGTTGCCTTTGTTCACGAACACTGGTCAGCAAATCAACCGACGAACAGATTTATATTTTTCACACTTAATTCGTTTAATGGAAAAAATTAATGATGTGAACAAAAAACGCTAAATACGTGTCTGTCTTTTATAGCCTTTATTTTTTTTTTGTATATATCTGAATTGCTTGCTATTTGCGAACATATTTACGTCTCAGTTATGTTTATAAATATAAAAAGTTATACTTGGTTTACAATAAAAATATATGTGTCCCTGTATCTCCAAGCGGAGCATAGGGCAACCGAACTCACCGAACCGTAGTTCTAACTACCGTACTGTCGGTTGTTTTATGCCAGCGTTACTTCTATTTAAGATGTATAGATGGTAAGTCTATAGCGTCCGAGTGTGATACACAAGTAGCTGTGTTTTTTATTTTACGACAAATCACACATTGTCGATCGCTGGGACTTGAACCTACGATCTCAAGTTCGAATGACGTCACAGCGAGTTAGAGATGTGCGCTAGTTTGCTCAGCCATCCAGCCGATAAACAGATTTATATTTTTCACACTTAATTCGTTTAATGGAAAAATTAATGATGTGAACAAAAAACGCTAAATACGTGTCTGTCTTTTATAGCCTTTATTTTTTTTTGTATGTCTGAATTGCTTGCTAGTGTTATTTGCTAACAATTTACGTCTCAGTTATATTTATACATAAAATAAGATTATACTTGGTTTATAATAAAAATATAGTGGGGATTATTTCCACTTAAGTCCCTAAATGTACAAAGCATAGATTATATATTATATTTTTGTGTACTATAGATGTGAAACTGCAATGATTTTAATTAAGACTGCTTTCAGCGCCACTCGGTATTTGCTCCCCCAACTAACTGACATACAGGGTGGCCCAATGAAAATTATCAGCGCAATTTTTGACTAGTTAACAGCAATTTTACAAAAAAAACACTCGAACACGTCAATTTTAGTACAATGATTTTTGTGGGGTTATTTGAAATCTAAAATTTATACCACGCTATCCGAATCTTTAGAAAATTTACGGCAACGTATCGTAACTGAGTGTCGTCAGATTACTCCACAAATGTTGCATAACGTACGACGACATTTTGAGCAAAATCTCTATTATTGTTTGGATTTTGGTGGTAGTCACTTTGAACACCTAATAAACTGAAACTTGAGTTTCTGTCATTTGTTTATGCCTATTTGATTGCAAATTTGAACACCTGATAAAATTTGTTTTAAACGATATTTCTCTGGAACTAATGATCGGATTTGAAAAATAAAAAAACTGTTGAAAAGAGAATTGAAAGGCCTTTCGAACTGGATGTTTGACACCCTTTTCCATTTAAAATTTTTAAATTGCAGTCCACCCCCATTTTAGGGTTAAAGTTATGCCATTGATACTAATTCATTCAGGTGTCCCCCTTTATACTAAAATTGACGTGTTCGAGCGTTTTTTGCAAAATTGATGTTAAGTGGCCAAAAATTGCGCTGATAATTTTCATTGGGGCACACTGTATAGGCAACCGAGCAATACATGTTGTAGGCAACTATTTATGCTTTCAAGTAATTTATTATAGGTACTTAGTTCAATTTATATATTATGATAAATAATTTCAAAACCAAATATTTAATTTTTAGTACATACTTTATTTAAACCTTAATATTACATTTTCATTTATATGTTAGATGTTCTAACTGCTTTTCCGATTTTGATTTCTCATGACGTGAGTCTACAGGCCTATTCCATTTACAACTTTGAGCTGATCCAAATTACACTTTTGAATCTGGATCACTTATTTTTCATTCCATTTGATCACTTCACCCCCTCTACTAAACGAACTGATCCTAAGTAATCCAATCGCAAAGGTAGATCAGTTGGTTCTATTCAGATTGTCCCAAAACTTTTAGCGAGATGTTTCAATACTTCTACTTCCATTTGTTTCATATCTTCAAACATCCCTTCCAAATGGATCATCTTTTGCAAAATTTTATTAACATGTTAATATTATCACAATTTTTAAATGTACTACACAAAATTATTTTTATCATTCAAAAATTTGCAAAGAAAAAGTTGTTGCTACATATTTCTCACCAAATATATTTTGACGTTATCAATTTTGTCTACTGTATTAAATTTATTAACATGAAATCAAATGTTTGATGTTGTTGATACACTTGCTGTAGGTGTGTCAGAAAATTATATAACCCAAAAAGCAAATGTCAAATTCGGTCCCTATGTTTCATTTCAAATGAGACAAGCATGTATACATTGCTGTTAATCAAATAACAAGTCGAAACCATGGATATGATAAATCTCCATGTTTCACGTTAAAAAATACTTACGGTATAAACTTTTCATATACAATAAATAAATTATGTTATTTGAAAATGTTAAAACTGTATTTTAATTAATTTTTATTTATGTCAAAAACAATTTAATTTATACTTCACAAGCAAAAACTAATGATATATTTTTTAAATAATTAAAATGTTTTAATTAAAAAGTTCGATATGAGAACAATTTTTGAAATATACACGTCTATAAAATAGTTAAAAATTAATATATAAATTGCACTGCATGCAATATTGTGAACTTTTTCCTTTTAAAAATAGAAAAAAAATAATTAAATGGATGCAAACAAGCAATATTTCAAAATTTATTTACATCTAAAACAATTATAAATTTTTTATTTCAAACTCGTTACATTAAAAACACATAAAGTGTAATAAATAATTTTTTAAAAGTTGAAGTTATTTTGCAATGCATCAGATGCTTAAATTAATAGCAATTTCTGTTTTTTGTAGAGATATGTTTTTACATTTAGGGCCGGTTTTTCAATCTCTGGTTAAAAAAAATATTGCATCGAAATAGTAAATAATGTGTATTTTTGACAACTTACATCAGATTTTCGATGCTATATTTTTCTGTTAACCGATGGTTAAGGTAACCAGTACTTTAACCAGAGATTGAAAAACTGGCCCTTAGAAGTGTTAATTACGATGTTTTAATTTCATATTTTTTAAAAGGAGCGAATATAGTAATGTTCAACTTTAACTTTTTAAGTTATATAAAATACCATTTTAATGCTAAAAGCAAATGTTAAAAACTTTGTTTTAACAGTTTAATTTTTAATATAATAATTTATATGATATAATTTTTTCCTTCGGCCACTACAGGACTCACTCATAATGCTTTATAAAATTAGAAAATAATACTATATTATACACCAAGGTTGAGAAGACTATCATTATTGATTGTGTTTCGTAGTGCGAAGCATCCGAAGGACAAAAGGCGCTGGTTAATATGGTCTTCTCATTTGTGGTATATACTCGTACATATACACTCAAACCCACTTCTCTCCGTACACATATCTTTGCACTTTATTTTTGAAATATATAAACCTGCCTGAAACCTTCTGGAACTCAGTAATTATTTTAGATAAACCAAAATAAACCTTTTTAGATCAGATGGATGAATTATTATTTGGAAAAGAAAGAATGAATAAATAAAAACAAAAAAATATATATCTAACAGTGAAATATGGAAGTGGTTCTATGCTTGTATGGAGCTGTATGAGTGCATAAGGTGTGGTAATCTTAATTTTTATTGATGGGAAAGTGAGCTATTTGAATATTTTAAAAGAGGATTTGGAAAAAATGTGCTGAAAAATTTGGATTCAGGGATTATCATATCTTCCAACAAGATAATGACCCGAAATATACTACACGTAAACTGCTAGAATAGTTATTATACAATTGTAGACAACAATTAAAAACGCTTCTACAATCTCTAGATATGAATCCCATTGAACATCTCTGTGATTTGTATACAAAAGGTGTAAAACAAGACGCCCAAAGAATATAAAAGAACTATCACTATATATAATGGAATTAAAAAAAAAAAAGAATTATTTTCAAATAAAAACAATAGCATACTGTGTTATAATTGGATAATACAGCTGTCATATCCATATAGACTATTTAGAGTAAAAGTGATACTTTACATGGTGTTTGCACGAATTTTTCAAAAATAGAAGTTTATGTATGAATATTTTTCATATTTTCATTTCCGTCCTAAGATAAATAAGCGAAAAATTAATTAATTCCCTACAAATTCAAATTAGCTCGTGATGTTCTACTGCCTTTGACGTTTCGCAGCGCTGCAGTGGACATCTGTGGTACCACGAAACAAAATATTGAGAACTATTCTGTTAAAATATATAATAAAAACAAACAATAAAAGTGTAAGTATAATTTTATGTAAAAATAGCAGCCGTGTTCTCCCTGTTAATGAAAACGAAGTGTGAGTTTACAAACGTAACCTCAAATTTTCTGCACCATGTTATATGTTTGTCTCTCTCATCTTATATGTCCATATCTATAAAAGCTATACGTCACAGCGAAATAGCCGTAAAACATATTCAAAATATGTGTGAAGAGCCCATTACATGCGAAGCACACAAAGACACTTTTACTCTGAATGACACATACTATTTTTCTTCAAACGTAGATATTTTAAAAAATAATTTATTACTTGACGCTCAATTTATAGGTTATCAATTTATATCTGTCAGTTGTTTTTTATAGAGACAATCACGTAGAGCGATATTACAGGCTTTTATTGTACAAGTTATTTTTTATTCCCTGATTTTAAATAGTTCCTATAGATATTTGTTCATTTGATTTCTACTTCGACGGCGTAGAAATTAAATTTCTATCGTGTGAATCAAGTTACAAAAGATGCCACTTTTATGAAGTTTGAAGAAAGTAATAATTTAAATTTTACACGCAGAATGATGCTGAAATTTTTACAAAATAGTAACTTTTTGAAGCTATAATATAATTCCTAGTTTAATTTATAACATTTAATTACACTTGCAACTGATACTAGGCAATAAGTAGAAACTTCAATTGTTATTTTGTACTTTATTTTTTATTCCGAACTAAAATTCCGGTACCTTTTGACTCAGATATTATTAAAATTTCTCTTTGCTATTTTTGTTTGAGTGACTTATTCCAGTTGCATGAAACAAATAAATAATGAAGACGTTACACGAAATAAAACTATCTTCTGCACTTAGAGAAATTAATAAACTCCTCATCTGCATCGCAGCTTATACATGAAACACGCCAAATCTATTCTCCGCATTCTTTGCGAGCATCTTTGACAGTTTCATTTCCGGAATGTTATTCATACACAAATAAAAACAAGAGACTAACTATTCTCGGTATGTTCTACGTACTACGTTATATTTTCCCGTGTACACATTCTGCAAAAAATCAATTTGTGCTACACGAAAACTATCTACAAATTCTTTTAAGAGAAATGGCTTTCAACACATTCGTTTAAAAGTGTTTAAAGATGAATGTAAGCTTTGCAATTTAGATGTAATCCGCAAGTAATAAATGTGATGTTAAAAGGAAAACCAAATGCAATTATAGGTATTTATATAATAAGTAATGATACAAAGGTGGTTATTTAACGCATGTGAAAATTAATAAACGACACGCAGGCGAGTTTTGTAAGACCAAAAGTTAAATAACCTCCCTGTTATACTATATTTTTTCTACTTCCGTTCGAATAAGTACAAAAATGTATTTGAAATTATGTACTATTATCATTTTGATGACATTTATAAAATAAACAAAAAAGACAATATCAAGCACAAAACATTAAAATAACTCAATGGATCAAGTGAACTGCTGCCTTTGAAGTCCTCTAAACCTACTTGATCATTAAATTTCGTATATGTATAGCGCCAAATGTAGCTGTCAATATTCATTTGCTTATTTATTACTACAAAATATTTTAATTTTAAAGAAAAGTTATGAAAGAAGGTCTCTCGGCTAAAGTTTTAGCGACATGTTCTTTGGGCGAAATTTATAGAAGAGAAGTTCTCTCAGCGAAAATTTTGGAGAGATGATCTCTCATTTTCACTTGTGGAAATGTTCTCTCATAGAAATTTGTGGAAAAGATGTTTTCTCTCGGCGAAGTTTGTAGTTTTACACTTCAATGTTGCATGGAAAAATGGCTATCCCTTGACATAGGCTTGTCGCAAGGCTAGTAAAAAAGAGATGCTTTTAATTATAAGAACTCTTACGTAGGCTTGTCACCCCCAAAATGACACAAGACTAGTGTAAATAATATCAAAAAGATCTTCAAAAAGTAAAGAATATACATTTGCACCAGATTTTTTTCCAAATATTACATTTCGTGTAATCTTTTATAGGAAAACTAAAAGAAAGTTTAATTTGTGTGCTATGGATATTCTTCTATATATGTAGTTAGGGTATTTGCAAGCCATATTTATAAATTGCTGAATTCTAAATAGTGAATATTTTAATATATTCTTCATTTATAGATAAAATATTTTCGAAAATATTGTTTACGATATCTGCCTTCATCTTTAAGAACTGATGAAAATGTCGACAGAATCTAGGACCTTGTGCATTCAGATAGACGGTTGACAGTACTGAATGATTTGGGAAGAGTTAAATTTTATTCACACCATCGTTCATCAGACTTTGACTTATTCATTGAGGATAAGAAAAATCTGTACAAAAATGGTTAAAAAAATAAGATTTTGGTCAGTAAAAACATTTCTATAACTCCTCAGCATCCTTATTCGTCTAACTTGAGTTCTTGTGAGTTTTTCCTCTTCCCGAGATTGAAAAATCACTTTAAGGTAACTTATTTTGGGTCACTTCAAAACATTTAAACGGCTGTAACTGACCAGCTGAAGTTCCAGCACTGCCATGAGAATAGGAAGAACCGTCTCTAGCATTGTATGGCTTCCCAAGAAAGTTATTTTGAGAGAGACAATATTAATTTTTAATTTTATTCAAACAATTAAAAAAAAATCAGTCTTAGGTTTATCTAAATTTACACATCAAGTATCTTAATTAGTTTCATTTGAAAGTACAATAGGTTTAATAAACATATATATATATATATATCTACAGGAAGCAGCATAATTTTATATATGTACCTATTTACATTCTTGTTTAAACAGTATCGAAAACAAAACAATAACAATAACAAACCCTTATATTACAGCAAAATAAACATTGTAGTGTACCCAGTAATAATTCCGTATTCATTTACTTATAAACGTGTGCGCATTTTTTAAATATTTATTAACAAACAAAATCTTCCCGAATTGAAAGATCTATATTAATATTTTCCTTGCCGATAAAGGTCAGAGGTTAAAAGCCAGACCCTCTTGTCACGTTTTCGAAAAGAAAATTAGTTGTCAATTTAAAAATTTATTGCGCATATTTGAATATTTATGGTTGACATTTATATTTAGCTTATAATTTGATTTATGTACTTCTATAGCAGCTTATGCCACTATATATTATTATTTATAAATAAATAATTTTATATGTATTACATATAATTCATAATTGGATTTTGGCAGAAGGGTCTAAACTTGTTTGAGCTAGTTGTTACTTGTTACTATTTTTTTATTGAATGGTTACGATATGTTCTTTTTTTATTGGTATAACAACCTTCACAACAAACTAGTTTTTTCTTGTCGCAAGCCGACTTGAACCCTTCATCAAAACAAACCAAGCCGACTTGCTACAATTACCCCTCCCCAAAAAAATGCATATATTTCAAAATATGAATACATTAAATAACAATAATTTTTAAATTAATTAATATACAAAATGTTGATATAAATATATAAAAGTAACATAAATTAACTCTATTAGATCCTTCCGTTGTCTTCACTACCTGTTCGCTGATAATTCTCGAAGTTCTGAAAATATAGCTGGTGCAGTTGCATAGTAATATATATGACTTTGTGTTTTTTGTAGAGTAAAAAGAACAAAAATAGTATTAGTAGGCTGGTTTTAATCTGTCAATGGAAATGTTTTCATACTTGCCATTTATGTCAATGGTAAAAAATTTTGGAAAACGTTTGATAACTTTATAAGGTCCATCATAATTTTGTTGTAGTGGTCTTTTAATAGCGTCATGTCTTATGAAGATATGTGAACAAGAGAATAAATTTGGATGGATAAAAGTTTTAGTATTTTGGTTTTTTGGAGGCCTAGCTTTAAGATATTGAAAATGTCTTTTTAATTTTTTAAGGAAAAATGATAAGTCTACAGTAGAATCCGGTTTTGAGTCAAATTCTCCAGGAAGACGTAGACGTGTTCCATAGACTAACTCATCCGAACTACATTGAATGCTTTCTTTGAATGAGGTTCTAATACCTAATAAAACCAAAGGTAAATTTTCTACCCAATTATCAGGATAAGAACAGGCTTTCAATGAAGTTTTGAGTTGTCTGTGAAAACGTTCTATAATTCCATTTGACTCAGGATGATAAGATGTAGTTCTGATATGTTTAGTTCCCAAAACTGATAACAATTCTAGAAAAAAATGAGATCCAAATTGTGCACCACGATCGGTAGTAATTGATGACGGTACACCGAATCTTGCTACCCAATTTTCTATAAAAGATCTTGCTATTGTATCTACCTTGGTATTTTGAAGTGGAATTGCCTCTGGCCATCGGGTATATCTGTCAATGCAAGTCAATATGTGAGTATAGCCCGAGGACCAAGGCAAGGGGCCTACTATATCAAGGTGTACCATGTCAAAACGTTTTTGAGGTACAATAAAATTACCTATCTCTGCCTTAGAATGCCTAATAACTTTACAACATTGACATTTCAAACATGATCTAGTCCAATCTTTGATATCCACATTCATATTTTCCCAAACGAAACGAGAAGAAATTAATTTCTTTGTAGCATTAATTCCTGGATGTGAGAGGGAATGTAACTTATTAAAAATATCTTTTCTAAAAGGAAGTGGAATGTAAGGTCTTGCTGTTCCAGTAGTAACGTCACAAGTAAGAGTCAATTGATTGTCTGCCAACGGAATTTCTTTGAATGATAGAGATGTGTTTTTGTTTTTAAAAAAATTAATAGTGTCACTATCTGACTTTTGAAATTTAGCAATTTCATTGTAATCAATGATATCTGAATGGTTTAACGTATTAATAGAAATTCGTGATAACGCATCTGCAACCGTATTCTCCGAACCAGGTATATGTCTAATGTCATTAGTAAATTGTAATATGTAGTCCAGGTGACGTATTTCACGAGGGGAGTAAGTGTCTGAATTTTTATGTAAAGAATATGTCAATGCTTTATGATCTGTCAGAATGTAAAATTCACGTCCTTCTACAAAATATCGAAATTTTTTAATTGCCAAATACACCGCTAAAAGTTCTCTTCCAAATGTACTATAACGACAAGCTGCAGGTTGGAAACATGTTGAATAAAAAGCTATTGGATGCCAAGAGTTATCATAATATTGCTGCAGTACAGCTCCTACCCCAGTATCCGAAGCATCGACCATAATACTAGTTTCCACATTATTTCGTGGGACTGTCAATGTAGTAAAATTAATCAGAGCGTTTTTGACATTTGAAAAAGCTTGATATTGTAATTCTGTCAAAACAATTTCTTTCGTACTCTTCGAATGATTATCAATTAATTGAGTTAAAGGTTTTGATATAATAGAACAATGAGGAATAAATCTATGATAAAAATTGACCATCCCTAAAAATTCACGTAAAGCCTTTTGTGTTTTAGGAGGAGGAAAATTTTTAACAGCGTTAACTTTATCTTCTAAAGGTTCAATTTTGTTATTTGAAATACGATGGCCTAAAAATTCAATCTTATCACATCCAAATTTGCATTTATTAATATTTACTAATACTCCATAATCTTCTAAACGTTTAAAAATAATACTTAAATGTTTTTTATGGGATTCTACATTATTACTTGCAATTAATATATCATCAATATAAGCAAAACAGAAATCTAAACCTTTAATTACCTCATTAATAAATCTTTGAAAAGTTTGCGCACTGTTTCGTAAACCAAAAGGCATAACAACATATTCGAATAGTCCGAAAGGAGTTGTAATAGCAGTTTTAGCAATTGAGTCTGGTTCCATAGGTATTTGATGATATGCCTTAACAAGGTCAATTTTAGAAAATATTTCACAATTTTGTAAATTATTTATAAAATCTTGGATATGAGGAAGAGGGTACCTGTCAGGAACAGTAATGTTGTTAAGAGCTCTAAAATCACCACAAGGACGCCATTCACCTGGTTCCTTTTTCGGAACCATATGAAGGGGTGAAGACCAATTACTATTAGATGCCCGAATAATACCCATCTTCAGCATTTTATTAAATTCAGTTTGAGCTGCATTTAACCGATCTGGAGCCAATCTCCTTGGTTTAGCAAAAATTGGTAAACCATTTGTTATAATCGAATGCTTTACGTTATGTTTAATTTTACGATGAATATTGAATTCACTAGTTAAAGATGGAAATTTAGATAAAATTTGTTTAAAAGGACAAAAATTAACATTATTCGAAAAAATATTATTTATTTGACTATTAAAAAATGATAAATTTGCATCTATTAAACGTTTGTGTCTTTGATCAACCAATAAATTATAGTAACTTAAAAAATCTGCCCCCAAAATAGAATACTGAACATTAGCAATTATAAAATTCCAACTAAAAATTTTATTAAGATTAATGTCTATATTAATTTTGATAGAACCAAATGTTGCAATTTGAGTGTTATTAACTGCTTGCAAAAGAAAAGGTTGTTTAATATATTGTTGTGTAGGATTTGGTGTAATGATACTAACCTCTGCACCAGTGTCAACAAGAAATCGATGACCAGAGAACCTGTCTTCAACGAACAGTAAGTGAGGAGAAAAGGAAGGTCTATTTCTGGAAAGGAGAGGCAAACTATTAATAACTTCAAAATTTTGATTCTCAAAATTTTGACAAACGGTATGCGATCTAGAGGTAGAAGTCCAATTGCAAGGAGGTACACACTTCTTGGCTTTCGTCCCGTAGTGGAAATGATACCAACAGGAATCAGAAGAAATATCTCCATTTGATGCAGTAGAAATATTCTTCTTTGGAGACAAGTTTGTGAGTAAACGTTTTATTTCCAACATCTCTTGTTTTAAATTTCGTATTTCGTCAGATCTCACATTCTCAGTGAATAAATGACATGACGATAAATTTAATATTTTATCAGCCATTTCCGCTTTTTCTTCCAAACTGCTTGATTGTGCAGTAACAAGTGAAGTTCGAATATTAAGTGGCAATTTTTGTAAAAATAATTCTTCTAATAGAGTAGGATCCATAACTTTATTTCCTAATAATTGCTTAATATATCTTAGCAATTGGGTGGGTTTTCTTCCTCCTAATTCAAGTTTCGAAAATAATATATTAAATCTTTCTTCTTCAGAATTTGTAAATCGTTTAATAATTTCACATTTAACTGTAGTATACGGGTTTTGCGACGGACGATTAATTATCAAGTCTCGAATTTCTAGTGCTTGTTCCGGTTTCAAATTATTAATTAATTTAAGATATCTACTTATTTCTGATGTTATTCTGTGACTGTCAAACTCTGCTTCCACTTGCACAAACCAAAGTTCAGGATCATCGGGGTAGAAATCGGGTAACTTGAACGAGGAAGAAACAGCAGCAACTAATGGTGGTGCAGGAATAGAAACTTCATCTTGACCAAAATTCTCCATAGGCACAAACACAAATTCTCACACTTAGGGGTCACCAATTTATAGCAGCTTATGCCACTATATATTATTATTTATAAATAAATAATTTTATATGTATTACATATAATTCATAATTGGATTTTGGCAGAAGGGTCTAAACTTGTTTGAGCTAGTTGTTACTTGTTACTATTTTTTTATTGAATGGTTACGATATGTTCTTTTTTTATTGGTATAACAACCTTCACAACAAACTAGTTTTTTCTTGTCGCAAGCCGACTTGAACCCTTCATCAAAACAAACCAAGCCGACTTGCTACACTTCCATCACAAATAAAAATTATCATTGGTTATTACCACGTTTAGGATTAAGCTCGGAAATACAATGCTTAGATTAAGATAGGAGCCGTTGAAATATTTCAATATAAATTTCAAGACAATGGATAATGATTTATAGTACATATTTAAAATATATACCGTGAGGATTTTTTTACGTGAAAAATGGGGTTTTATCATACGAAAAATAAATAACTAATAAACCAATTAACCAATAAGTCAGTATAATTACGAACAATTAAACTATAATTATAATCAATTTTCAAAAACCCCCCCATTCACTGCTAAGCAAAGACTTAATTTGTAGTAAAACCTTTGAAATTATATAGGACGATATTTAGGTAATTGTAAATATTTTGAGAAATAATTTGAATTTGATCTTTTAATTGATCTAAATTTTGAAGATTTCCCGTAGTACAAACATCTGATTTTAAAGTTCATCAATAAAATGAATCTAGATATGTAAGATCGAGTAATCTACCTGACCATTCTACTATTCTACCATTTCCTTTAAACTCTAACTCACTATGAAACATAATGTAGAAAATAATACTCATAATTACAGACAAAGCAATAAACCTTGTGATAACTGAACTGAGTGAATAAGCAAAAATTAATAAATAAATTATAATAAAAAAAAATAAAACAGAATTATTGTTAGAATTTAATAATTACTAATTGATTGTGAATAAAATCTAAATCGGCGCTCGGCTGTAAATCAAGCATTTCCCGGCTGGGTATGTAATATACTATTATTTTTAGTTATTAAAATTTAAATCAATCATTTGTAAATTTGGTATAAATTATAAGTATAAATATTGTATTTCTTGGCATTTTAACCTAGTTACAAACATTGATGACGTCTTTTTACTCCTTAAAAATGTTGACTATAACAGAGTAACACACTTGGAAATAATTTGTTAATCCAGCTGAAATTTGTCAATCAAAGTGCGTGTTTGTATTGCACAACAAAGCTGCACATGCTCCAACTTCGTACATAGATTAATATCCTTACTTAGTCCCAGACAAGTAGCGGAACAGGATAATTATTGGAACAATGTTACTGGCATATTTGCTCCTGCTGCTCTTTGCTAATTCTCCTTTGTAAACACGTGTCTTGTGGTCTTACTTTGATTTATAAGATTCCAACATATACCGTAATCGCGCTAATTGCTATTTATTATTATTATTACACCAACTTTAAAGCGTGCTTGAATTATTATTGAAGTTTAGTGGCTTATTTACTACGCAATAATTGTAATGAGATATAATATATCGTTTAAAATACAGATCATAAGTAAATTCTCAGTATAGTATATATTATTTATAACTTAATAAATACAGTCATGTACATTTCTTATCTAAAGAATTATATAGTAACAAATTTCGCCATTACATTAAATTAAATATATTACATTTCTATAGTTTATTGTACAACAAGCATGGAATGGTACTCATTTCATAAGAGTGTGAAATGAACATTGCAAGCGTGTTACACACTATACTTTTTCTAGGACCACGATATTATTTCCTAATTAATTCATATTCTATTAATAAAGATACCTTCATTTTACTATTTCCTAGTAATTAGCTCGAAAACAAAAGTAAAACAATACTATTTTTTACAGAATTGTTAGATATGAATTTACATCCTCACGTTATCTTATGGTTACTGTAAAAAATGAAAATGTAGTTTTTCGCCTTTCGCGACATGCTTAGAAACCTCTTCTTTCTAGAGGGAAAAATTTACAGTGTTAGTTGGAATAATTCATTATAATATTAAAAAAATTTATTTAATAATGATATTCTTAAAAAAATTATGGCAATTGTATCTTGTTCTCTTCTTTTCTCACATTATTTCAGAATTTGACAACTTGAACTTAAATTAGAATATTGGCAATACAGAACAATTGCACTGCTAATCGTCAAAATTTACATAAACTAATTTTCTAAATGATGATTGTATTATTGCACCTTTTCGTACGAATAAATCGATTTTTGAAACATATTATGAAAAAAATGTAGTGTCTAACACGATAGGAAAGCACTTTTTCCATTCTCACTCAAATATAAGGACTGTATGGTAATGATATTTAGTTTTTTGTTTGTTTTTCATTTCATGATTTTAGTCCCTTAAATAACTTATTCTTCTGGCAGATCTTGACAATGATAAGGTTACCACCGATATCGAACGATAATCACAGAAACGAACATATTAGGGAGTACCAATGACCCTCAGGATCTAGCTATAGTAATACTTCTATAAAAATGCGTTTAATTGATTAACGTCAAATTCAGGACAAATCAGGACAATTAAAAAAAACTTAAATATTTTCCGGGATACATACTGTATACATACTGTATGAAGTGCACTGAAATCCGACTGCCCTGCGTAATTCGAGACATGTAGTCTATCAATAAGTAGATATTTCTCGATATTTCCAAATTATAAAACATTACTACTATATTTTGTAAAGATTAATATGATCTCAACCAAAAACAACGTAAAAAATAATCGTTTTAATATGAAATAATATTAAATTATAACTTACATGATATGCGTATTTTTTTTTCAGTAAACTCTTTGAAATATTAATTTAAAACTTCGTTTCTACTTATACACAAGATAAATACCTATCAAGAATAAAATTAAGTTTTTAAAGTATGTACTCTATAGGAAAATAAATAATAGTTTTTATATAGCAAACAGTTTTTGTAGACATGTTTAATTTAAATATTAATAATAAACTTATATGAAATAAATTCCAAACTTTACATTAGAGAATAAATTAATTTTCGTCTAAATACATCAACTTTAAGTCTCAATAACCTTAATACGTAGCTTAGGTACACATGGGGCCCAACTTAATCATATATTTGATTTGTACAACAACTTTAAAACAAATATCTCTAAGCGATTTCGGTTTATGGTAAGCATCTTCATAATTAATCTTGTAGTCTCACAGTATTGATGTAAGAACACAATTACCATTAATACATGAAAAGAGCTTTATATTGTTTTAATTGTTCAAAAAAGATTCAGATGAATATTTTACCCAAGAATTCGTCATTTGATGAAAAAAGGTATTTTTAGCGACAAATTTTGATAAAACCACAGTAGCATTATCATGCTTAAATTTTATCGATTTGAAAAAAATATGTTTGATCTGTTTCACAAGTGAAGTAATCGAGCTATGAATTTAATGGTTAAAATTTACTCATAATACCTTCGAAGTAACGACAACTCCGTCGTGATTCAAATGTCATTTTTGACACACATACTACACACGTAGTAACAACTACGCATCAACTATTCCTAAAATTTATCGATAAATTCATGGCTCTCTTTATATTCCTTGTGAAAATTTGATTAAAATTTTGTTTTGTCTACAAAGCCGACGTTTCGATACCACTTATGATGTCCTCCGGTCTAATTTAGCAAATAATTGAGGCTCATACTTTAGTTTTCAGAAGTTCCAATTATTTAATATTAACAGGTTCTAACTTGAACTGAGCGCAGTGTGAGAGCTGGACTTAAAAACTCAACTATTTGTAACAAGTCTAAGTCAGCACATTCTAGTTGCACCAATAAAGTATAATAATAGGTCAATTGATGTAATTCATAAATAGTATTGTGTAAAGGTATAACTAGGAGAAAGGAGTCTAAAACGATTCATTTACGGGGGAATTAATATAAAACACACACCTCCATAAATTTCGATAAATTTTAACTAGTTTTCGTAAGCTAATTCGTTTACCTTCACTGAGCCAATATTACATAATAAGATTTTTTCATAAATAAAAATATTCATTTTTTACGTAAATCATGCTGTTTATACAATATTAACATGAAATATGCCTAAAACGTAAATTTTATTTTATATTAATACTTAAAAAAACAGTTAAAAAGGTCAGAATATTTTAATTTTAACCGCGTGACTGACACGGTTTATGATTGGCTAAGAGCTCTCGTGACGTCATTAGCCAGATCAAAGAGTACTTTGTGTATCAGCACAGATTAAAGAAAAATCACCAGTTACAGGCAAGAAACCTACCAAATGAGTAAAAATGGGTACGCGACAGCCCAATCAGAGGAATTTTTCAATGTAGCAGAAAAGAAGTTCAAAAGTAAGTACAATAAATAATATTAAATGTGATACCCAAATATATTTATAATTTATATATTAGTGTTACTACAAAATTATGTCGTTTTAACATAAAAAAATATTTAAATTGCATAGCATTCAAAATATTTTATTTTATTAAAACAAATGAATCACATTTTATGTTAATTCCACACCTTGCACCAAAATCACTAATAGTAATCACAATTTAATTGAATGAAAAATTAGTTAATTAGTACCAAATCAATAATAATTTAATTTATTGTTATTGTGGAAAAACTCCTAAAAGTAATAAAATCATTATTTTGATTACAATAAATTCAATTATATTTTTTGTTGATTATCTCAACTATTTTGATTGTGAACTACTTTTCCATGTTAAATACTTAGGCCAAGGTTTTTTGTTCACCCTGCATATACTAAAATTAAAATGATCTTGTAACAATACATCGTTGATTGCAATGAAATTCTTTTTGGTTCCCGACGAACATGGGTTAAACAGTTTCTTCGAATTTTACTTTTGGCACGGTTATAAATATATTGTCGGGATTATTTAATGCTGTAATATAGTATCTCGACACAAAACAATATTTTTTTCACGACATGCATAGAAAGCTTTACTTTCTTCTTGCAAAACAGAGAGGAAAATTACTTTTCCCTCTCTAGAAAGGAAAATGTACAGTGTTACCAACAGTACAACATGGATATTTTTTTACAATGAAATATTGGAAAAAATCATTGTTTTATTAAAATTATTATTTAATAACGATATTCTTTTTAAAAAATTATAGCAATTATGTTTTGTTCTATCTTTTTTTACTTTTTACAATTTGACAAGTTGATCTCGAATTGGCATATTGGCAACACTGTAACAATTGCACTGCTAAACGTCAATGTTTACATAACCTAATTTTCTAGCTTATCGTGTTGCTGCAACTTTTCGTCCGAATATAGTATATTATTTAACAAGCATAATATGTAGGCTATATTACGCGATGATGTAATTAAAAATACGAGCGGTAGCGAGTATTTTTAATCATCTGAGTGTAATGTAGCCATATTATGCGAGTCAAATACTATACTTTATCTACAACTATCAGGCATATAACAAATCTGATATTATTTGTTAAATATTCAGTTAGGTGTGGGTAGTTCATATATAGCTTAACAGATGGCGCCACAGTAGCACTTAAATGTCAAAATCACTTTTCAAATTGTATTTATTATACTTTTATAAGCATATATATTGATATTTATAATAAAAATATGTTATTAATAAATTAACAGTTTAATACAATATTATGTGTTAAATTATATGCCTTATTTATTACAGAAAAGTGTAGCGTGTATCATGACATTTCATATTACACTTGTGTAATATGAGTAGTATATTATATGTAGTATCACACGTATAATGTACCTATATTTCAATAGTTGTAGATAAAATAGATTTTTGAAATATGTCGTGAAAAAAATGTTGTGTCTAACACGGAAGGAAAGAACTTTTTCCATTCTCACTCGAATGCCTCACTCGCTGCGCTCGTGAGTCACACACGAGCTCGAGTGGTAAAAAGATACGCTTTCCTCTCTAGTTTGACAAATAACTATTAAACGTGCATTTTTTTTCAGAATGTGTATTTTTGCTTTGACTTTCCATATTGCATATAATTAAGTTTTTGTTACCATTTTTTTTTTTATTTAGTTGATATATTTGTTTTATATGCATTTTCAAAATTCGAGAAAATAATCTATTCTATCTGAAAATGATTTGTTTAAAGTGAATTACAATATTTCGATACAAAACAATATTTTAAACATGCATTTTTTTCAGAATGCGAATATTTACTTCAACTTTCCATGTTGCCACATATAATTAAGTTGTTTTACTATTATTTTTTATTTAGTTCGCTCATTTGTTTTATATGCATTTTCAAAATTAAAGGAAATTGTCTATTCTATGCGAAAATAATTTGTTTGAAGTAAATTCCAGCAACCAATGCGAAAACGCTGGTTTATTTAATACCCGTATAACATTCAATTCTGTTTCATCGTAATAACTACCGCACTTACATTCAATCTACCTTTGGAAGAACTTTTCCCTTATTACATTTGTTCTGGTTTGAAATCTGATTTTTGTGTATCATTACTTCAGCTTTTAGAGTACATCGACCTACGTATTGGTAATAGATAAAGCGACAGAAGTGAATTTGAATGTTGGAATCGCATTTCCTCGTAGGTATAAATAGTGCGGATTGGAGTGTAGAAGTAAGGTTAGCGTACGTCGGGATCGGGGAGATTTAGCAAAGTGATAAGTTAGAGCGGATCTCTTAAGCTGGGCCTAAGTTGCTGCCGGCTTAAATCTTATTATGTATGAACCATAAAATACTTAGATCTGGGGCTACTACGTATTTCAACACACGAACATAAATACGCATTTGGAAGCGAGGAGAGTATGATTAATATATACGGTGTAAAAGTATAAAACACGTACATGCTTTATCTTAAAAATTATGTATATTTTCAGTATAAAGTTATACTGAAATATCAATATAATGAAACTTATAATGCAAAACTACAAATTTACTACAAATTTTCTGAAGTGTAGGAGGAGTTAGCCATTTAACAATATAGTGATAGTTCTACTCACATTCTGGCTGTATTTATTTGAAATATTTTAAGTAACCTGGTAGGTTAATTCTGTTTACTTGGTACATTTGAAGTAACACAGAACTGATCTCGAACTGACCCAACTCACCCAGCTATTCTGCTGAGTTGGTGAGTTGAGCCTGTTGTCTTTGTTTACACATTGCTTCTTTTTCTATATCTGTCAGAAGTTATATCTTTTATAGGTTAAAACAGAAAACTTAAGTAAATAATTTTAATAAATCACTTAAATTTATCATTTAAGATTTTCACCAACTATAAAATTTGGTTGTTTATTTGGTACCAACACGTGTAAGTTTAGGATCAGTTTAGGGTTTTATTCAAATTTCCCAAATAAATACAGTCTTTAATGGTGTTGTTTGATAATTCACATTACTAATGTAAGTCAAGCGAACAACAATGGATTATTATGTTATTGAACTTAATAGTTATTTAAGCTACAAAAAATGTAAGAACATTATAACATTCGAGAAGATATATTACCGTAGTAGAATAGTTGTAATACTTACATTGTGTTTTAAATGTTTTTCGCTACCGACAATAATTAATGCAGGATTGGTTTTATGATTAAATGTTAATAAAAGGGAGTTGCAGTCATTTAATAAAATCCACTAATACACTATAACGTTTCGACTGCAAATTAGTATTCATCAGGGCGTTGATAACATACAAAACATACAATTAAATAAACAGACATACATTCAAATCCGGTAACAGACTTACATAAATGGTATTAAAATATTATCAAGTAAATCACGTCAATTATTTAACAGAAATTGTTGGGTGAGGGGCGAAGAGGAACAATACTAACAATTATTACAGTACTATTCCTCTGATTTGTCACATAAAGTCAGAAATACGATGACAAGACACCTCTCTTTTTTCCAAATGTCTCTTTTCTATTAAGCGTTGAGATTTGGAGATGTTCTAGACATGGTTGCTCTCAAAAACCTCTGCAAGGGTCCTCCAGGATATAGTAGGTTTCGAACCACTTAAAGAAAACGGTGTATTAAGATTTATTAGAGGCGCTTTCTTCCGACCCAAAACAATCGGATTGTGCAATCACAGTCGGATTGGTACATATTCTTTTGTTTTGTGATTCCTTGCCCCCACCCCTAACATCTTAATTGCAATCTTTTTTAGGAATGCACCAAAAAAGGGATCTTAACGATCCAATCGCAGAAATGTGGTGACAGTGGATATTCTTCTGTTCTGTAATACAAATAATTGAATGAACATTAATAAAGATATTATTATTCATTTATATGAAATTAGATTAAAAAAAACACAAATAATAAATTAGTTAGATACAAATAGTACCTTCATTTTATCTGTCACCAAATATTTTTCGCACTTTCACTTTGTACTTCGATAGTAGAAAATTTAAATTCGTAGCTAATAGTAATTCTTATTAGTACCCTGTAGTGATCCTTGGTATAACTATTAAGGATTGCGAATTACTCAGAATTTTTCTTTCTAATGGTATTCGCGACGTTACGCGATCAGATCGCACCAATTGGATTGAGATTGCTCGATCCGATCTTTCCTGCTCGAAAAAAAAAACGCCTTAGGTCGCAAAGGTTGCACTGGTTAGGTCATGTAGAAAGGATGAAAATTTGTCATTCATAGAAAATTATATACAATAAGAAAAGTAATGAAAAACCGAGAAAGCGAAACATAAAGATAAAATAATAGGGAGAAATAAGTTTATTATTGATGATTTATTGTGAATTCTACTTGAATATAGGAAACCCAACAATTTACAAAAACTAGAACACCAAACTTCATTTATATTTCATGATTTTTTATCTGGAATGACCATCTAAATAAGTTGTTAATGTATGATCCACACCTAATATATCAACCTGCGTTATAAATAATAAAGTCCTAACGTGTCGGTGTCTATTAATCACAGGAGCTGTTTATATAAATGTAGCGCGACAGTCCTAGTAGGTCATGGCCGCAGAGCCTTCGAGTAGGCTCGCATTCCGTAACCGTTTCGTCTCAGTGCACTACATTTATACGCCAAACTTTCTGCTCTTGGTTTCTGTTCTTTAATGTGGGGCAAAAAATAGATCCATATTCCTACCTCACCTTAGTTTAGAGGTTAATCGGCACTGGTGGTTTTGCAATCCAGATATTACGGGTTCGAATTATTCGAATGTTTGTGTTTATGTGTGTCTTGTATGTGTAACAATGAGAAATTTGAGTTGAAACTTTGAAATATTTTATTGTAATTAATAAAAAGTGATTAAAATATTGTAATTGAAATTTCGAGAAAGGTAGAATTTTTATTACTGCTGCCAGGTTATTTTTATCATTAGAAAAACCAAACTAAATTTAGTAATATTAAATAGCGTAATTGGAGATGAGATGGACAACTTTTGAAAAAAATATTATTTTTTATACTTTATTATAAGACTAACAAAAAAAAATTCTGTTTAGAAAGATACAAAAAATATGGTATTCGGGTTAAAAAAAGTCCAACTCTCATCGGACCAAGGCTGAGATATACTGGTTAACAGATTGTTGTCATTTGTCATAATGGTACACTCGTCGTGCAAACAATGACCACAAATTACACATTTTTTCCAATCATCCTTCTTTATCATTTTTTTTGTAATAATTTTCCTTGCATCCCGCATAATCGTTTTCATAATCTTTAGTTTCTTCATTATCATCACTCTCTGATATACCATTTACCTAATAACTGCTCTTCAAAACTGACGGAATAGCAACTAGATCGTCTACCTTTCCATGTGCGAATGATTTTTTTCTCTTTACCGGTTGAATTGATCTTTTTAACAATAAAAATCTTCTGGTCCATCTCTCTTCGGTATAGGTGTTCCATCTGTCCTCAGAGCAGAGGTTAGCGGACCAATAAATTACATATGACTGTGTACAAATAGAAATACATTTTTAGTTTACGTTAAGTCTTATGCTCATGTTTATAAAGTAGATACATAAATAATTAGTTTAAACCTACCGAAATATTAATTAACTAATTGTGTATGTAAGTTACAAATTTTTTTTGGACAATTTTTAAGTAAATATTATATTATTCATTGTTGATATTAATTTTCGTGCAGGTACTTACACTGTCTCTAATCAGCAAAATTAACATTTCCTATGAGAAATATCACTCTAATGTACCTACTTCTAAGACGAATAGTCCATCTTTCTTATCGGACCATCTCTTCCTCACTTATCCTACTTGGGATGAGCAAGGCGATAAACAACAACAAAATGTATTTAAATAAAATAGAATTACAAATATGGTAATAATAAGTTAAAACTACTAAATAATGGTTTCATGTGAGAAATACGTATATATAACTTACTTACAATTTATATTTACATGACAACGAGTTATGACTAATTTCAAAAGTTTACTTCGGACGACCCACCTCCTTCAAGATACAAGTTTCATCACGTTTTCTGATTTTTACAATCTAACTGGTCACCATCTTCAATGTACATTCCCTCATTATCCTAAGATTACAAAAAAAACTTACTAGCGCGTCAACTAAGAATTCCGAAAAGTCTAAAAGATGCCATGTTAGAAAAAGATCATTCTACAAAAGAATATTGACGTTGTAAAAAACAGAATTATCTTTCTCTATTGACTATCTTTTGTAACGTTAAAAATAAAGTATTTATCATACTTTATTTTTTATAATGATGATAATGGCTTCTCAGAAAATGAATTCTTTCTATTCTGCGATTTAAACTTGTAATTTCTCAGTTATTCTCGACGTTTATATTTTTACCACCATAAACATTAATTTTGTTAATGTTAAAAATAAAACATGAAAATTATAACAATAAAAAAGTTTTGCTTCTAAGAAATTATTCTTTCAACATTAATGTACCTAATGACCTCTTAAGATATAAGGTAGAATATAGGTATTTTTTTACATTTATCAATAATAAATTCCAATTTACAAAATAAATGAAAGTACCCCTAATCTATATTAAGAACAACATAATATTGTTTGATACTTTGTTTTATTGTACGATATAAAAATATAAATAAATATTTACTAAAATCTGTGATAAAACCTATTTCGAAAAATAAGTCCTCATGTGTTGTATATTCTTTATTTTAAGTATATGACATGTATTTTATACAATACGGAAATACGTGAATTATTTTACACACAATACTTGTTTTATATCATAGCATACTCATTCTATGATAAAAGGTGTTGATTTCTTAGATTTAAATTTACTTTCATTGATGGTAATACTTGACGTCTATTTATAAAAATAAGTATACTTATTAGATATGAAAATACTTTTTACTGAAAATATAGTCTTATATAGAACGTTAAGAAAAGATAAAATAGTTAAAACTTCATATAACTTTTATTATCCTTCTTATCTATTATAGTAGAGAACGAGATATTAAAACGAATTAACATTACGAAAAATAAAAGGTACTTTAATTTAACACGTAAAATTAAGTATTCAAATTATTCTTTAATAAAGAAGTAAAGCAACACTTTAAAACTTTATTTTAGACGATGAGGATCGTAATATTTGGGTATTCAGTCAAAAATCGTTATTATTTACAAAGTCGACGTTTCGTCGTTTCGCACCATCACATGTGTCTTCTTCAAGCCTTATAGAAATTTTGTTTTATTAGCCCTGAAAAAGACACAAGTGAATATTATGATCCTTATCACCTTCTACAATCGAATTTCCATTATTTATTTTAGACTATTGTAAATTTTTAAAAATTTATTTTATTCGATATTTCCTTGTGGTATTAATAACTAGAATATGAATATGAATAATACGGGCAGCGTTAAAATGCAATGGAATATGTCTAGAACCAGTAGAATTATTACCTGGATTCATCTGCCTTATGTTCCTCAAGGAAATAATGGATATTACTTTTTAATTACTTATTAATAACTATAACAGTAAAACTTTAGTTAAGTTTTTATATTTTTACGTTAATATTGTTTTATGTACAATTTTATATTGCTTTTAGTGGAACCATTAATATTTAAATATTTAATGTGTCAGTCTGGGCAAAGACTTTTCTAATAAATTATTCATTCAAAATAACTTTTGCTGAAATTTTGAAAAGCAAAATTAATTTATTATCTTCATATAAACTGAGGCAGAGCTTGCGAGCCGAAGTTCATATTACCGTATGAGTATTGTAGTACTTACTTTCCGAGACGCTTAAAATATTTATAAAATGTTGACTACTTAACAAGTCGTTTTATTGTTTATATGATAATAATTTTCGAGCTAATAGCAAAGTAAAAATAAAAACCCAATTTAAAAAATAAACAATATTAGGAACAAAAAAAAACAATTGTAGCATATTGAAGAGCAAACGTTTATAGATAAATAATAGATAAGTTTAATAACGTTTGTTAAAAAAATGATTATTTTTAATTTCAAAGAGAACCTCCTCTTGAAGTAACCGAAACGGATAAAGAATTTTTTATTAAGATGAATTCGGTTAATTTTCTAATGGAACTGATTTTGCATAAATCTTTTTGAAAACAATTTCTAACTAAGAAGAACTGATAGGAAATCGAATTCGAAATATCTTTCGATTTTTTTTTATATGTAGCTCCTAATCCATTTGGTATACATATTTAATGTCAGAAATGAAAGCATTAGATAAAATATCTGGAGGTAAAAGCGAACAATTGTATAAACTTTTAACATTTAATCCAAGACTTCTGTATTTTTCTTTATACTTCGTTCGACTCTATGTGAAAATGATTATAAGTTTCATCAAAACATAACTGACTGACTCGTCCTATCGTCACAAACTTCATAATTGGTCCACAGCACCATTCGCATCATTCAAAAGGTAGTGCGTCAAGTCGGTCGGCTCTTGAGATTTGAAAATAGTTGTTTATTTAACATTAATATAAATAATGTCTATTCGTGAAACTACTCAACGGTTTTATTTGAAATTAACATAATGTTATATAAACCATTAAATCTAAAAATATTTTATTAATTTCACGAAAGAAAAAGAAACTGTTTTAAAAATATTAATAATTTAAACGACCATCGCGTTTAAAGGGTTACAATATAATTTAAAAAAATTATTATACGAGTAAGTTTAATTATACACTTTTTCTTATTTCATGTTATGTGTCATTAAAAATATGCATATTAATCAAATATTCATGTTTAAAAGCGATATTGCGAACCATAAATGAAATGTTGTCTTTTTGTTTTTATTATTATATAAACAATACCTTACTATGACAATTTTTTACTTTGTGTTTGTACATTTCTTTTCAAAGATGTATTTATAATATCCTAAAATTAAAAAAAAATGCTGTTTAGTAATTTAAAGTTGAACTTCCTCATATTCGAATTTGTATCAAAAATGTGTTTTTTATACATTTATTCTATTATTTTTTTAATGACTGTACTTAAAATCCGTATCTTTCATAGGTATGTATCAGGGAATGAATGATGATCATTTTAAAGTTTTATATGGTTTATTATAGAATACATTCATGTTCAAAGTAAATGACTATAATTATTACTTCGATAGTAGTTAGATAATGACATGAAGCCTGTCACATAAAATCCAAACTATGATAACAAATGAAATTCTCAATCTGCCCTATTCTTCAATGGCTTGATGATTTCAAATACAAGGATTGTCAGCCTTTAGAATATTTACCTTAACGCAATGTTCCTCCATGCAAAACGTACTCGTTGAAGCATTTCTAGGAATAAAATCCGTCTATGAAGTAAGTCTTGGTATAGCCGTTAAATATATTCCCCATTCTAGGTCACATGCGTTTTTGCTGCGGTTTTCTCCTTGAATTGAATCCTAGACGTCAGTGTATGATTGAATGAACCGTCCAAATTTGATTTGGCCGAGGCCGCGGTACAGATTGCCTCCTCCCTTCGCAGGATATTCCGGTATCCTGTGTATCCTGCTATCACATCCGTTGCAAGGCAGGATATCCAGATCGCATGGCGCGATTCCAATCAGGACCGTATCGCGCACATTTGTGGATTTGTGGACTTAATATTCACTCCTATTGATTTGGTTTTCTTGTTTCAGGTGAGTAACCATTCAACTGAAGGATTGAAGAATTAAAAAATTATAAGTATATTTACAAGTACCAAGACATCTATACGTAAGTGGATATTATAGGTTAACTTTAAATAATTAGGATTTTTGGTTCAAGTGAAATAATTCAGTAATTATATTATCTTAATATTTTGAGAACTTGTAGTATAAAACATAAAAATGCGCAATAAATCATTTATTCAGTCAGAAGCAACCAAGGATGCTGACTAGTAGTCGAATTTTCAAATAAAAATTGTGATATACATATGTATTTAGAAATTATTAGAAGAGTACTTGGATTTCTTCTTCATTTAACGTACTGTCCTCGATTCCTAATTATTGGGTGGTATTTACCCTCTATTTATTTTTTATTTTTATTATTATATTTTATTATATTAAGTCATCAAAAAACAAAAATATAATTAGTAACGTAACTAGTGTGCCCCTCTTTAGAAGGGTGCCAAAATTAGATTTGAATGTCCAGACCAAGTAGTTTATTTTCTATAAAGGGCGTAAAGTAGGTTATGGACGAATATGACAATTGCATTGTGCCCGTGAGAAAATTATAATTTATGCGTCTGTTTTTTGTCTGCCAAATTTCTTTATAATATTTTCGTTACGGCTTATTTTTTGTTAATCGTAAATTAAATAAATAAACATGACTTTAGCTACGCCACTGAATATAATACATATATAGAATAAATATATAAGTAGAATATTTTTTTTATAGCTAATTAACTAATGTACATTATTTTTTTAAATTAATTTTCTACTAGTACATTTTTTTTATATAAAAATTTTTGACCATTATGATACATTTTCAAGCAAATGAATGCTACCAAAAAAGATCTTAAAATAATATCTGTATTTTGAGAATAGTTTTTGCCTTCGTATAAAAATCACCCTAAACAAAATTATTAGGAAATAGAATAATAATAAAAATAAGTGACATGCCAGAAATTTTCAAAATTCAATATTTTGCGAAGTACAAATCTTTTTAAGGTTAGACATAATTTTTATTTCATTATTGGTCAATCCTATGTATTATACCGTTTGTTCCAAGAAAGTGTTATCATAGGCAATTTAACATGGGAAAACGGATTTGGTAAATAAAAACTGTCCGGCTAATAACTGAGTCACCATATTGTACAGGGCAATTCTGCGTGTATTCCTACAGGTCATTTAATACAGGTGTTTGCTATATCTACTATTGATTATAAAACTATCCGCCGAGCTGTCATGGGAAACTAGGAACATAAGTTGAAATAAACAAATAGCAAACAGTTAAAACCTGGGTTAAATCTACCAACCTTCCAAAATAGCTGGGGCAGTTGCATCATTTCGAGAACTATTCCGGGTTAGTTAAGTCACACCAAGTAAACAAAACCAACCTAACAGGCTACTTTAAAAGCCCCAAATAAATACGACCATAATTGAGTTTGAGTTAAATGAAACAATGTGCATTTGTGAAGCAGAATTTTGTTATTCATGCTAAGTAAACTATTAGGAATACGATGAAGAAGAGAGAATAGTCGGCGACCACCTTGTTATTCTTGCAGTACACCGCCAGTTATAAGTGCTGAATAAGTTTTCTTGCAAGTGTGAATAATTTTCATTAAGATGTAGGCGAAGTCCAGAGTAGTTAAGTTTGCTTTAATTACATTACATTAACAATTTCATCGCAGTAGAGCGGCGTGACTAGAAAATAACTATGTGAAATTAATTAGATTAAACGTCCCTGCGTTCTAGTACCGCTCCTGCGTTATTATTTGCCCGTTATCATTTTTCAAGCTAATAATGTAATAAATGAATGCTAACAAAATAATTGAAGGCTAAAAACATAATGTGAGTAATTCAAAATATATTTGTGCTGAAAAGATAATTTATTTGTCGCCACCAGATTAATTAATACAAAATAACAAAATTTAAGACTGTATAATAAAATATTGGGCATGAACCAAGAAATTCGGCAGAGAAATATGTTACATGAACATACAATGAGGACACCGCATGACTTCCTTGTCCGCTAAACTACATACATTTTTTGTTGCACTTCATTTAAACTTATTTGACTTGAAAGTGAGATCATTCTACGGCTTATCATTCTGAAACTTCCATTCGTTTCATATCTTATACAAATTATATTAAAATGTTTATCACATTAAATCTTGCAAAGAACCAGAAACCAGAGCACATTCTGGAGCAGATTTAGCAGCTCTGGATTGTGCTTTGGTTTCAGTAGGTCAGGGATTAGAGTATTTTGAAGTGTTTGCTTTAATTCTTGGCTCACAAAAACCAGAGCACATACTGGAGCAGATTTAGCTACTCTGGACTATACTCCGGTTTCAGTGGATTAGAAATTAGAGCACTCGGAAGTATTTGCTCTAATTCTTGGCCTACTGAAATCAGAACAAATTGTGGGGTAGTTCGGCTGCTGTGGATTCTGCTTTAATTTCAATGGGTCAAGAATTAGAACAATCAGAATTGTTTCTTTTATTTCTTGCCCTTCTAAAACCAGGGCACATTCTGAAGCAGTTTTAGCTGCTCTGGGATATGCTGTGGTTTTAGTGAGTTGAGAATTAGAGAATTTTGAAGTGTTTGCTCTAATTATTGGCCTATTGAAACCAGAACACTTTCTGCAGCAATTTTAGCTGCTCTGGTTTCAGTAGGTCAGGAATTAGAGCATTTTGAAGTGCTTGCTTTAATTCTTGACTTACTAAAACCGGAGCACATTCTGGAGGCAGATTTAGCTGCTCTGGATTGTTCTCTGGTTTCAGTTTTAGTTCAGATGATGGACCAAGTGATGATCCGAAATGTCCCAATTTAATTTAACTTAAAAGTAAAATATGGAACTACAAAGCCCCATATTTTTCTATTCATTAAAGTATCATAAACAATATATTTCAGAGACAATTTCAGCAGGGAACTTTTTTTGACATTTTTAGTTTGAGAAAGCGACTCGCATCGCAGCGATCTAACAAGTTCACCAAAACGAAAGGTAGTTCAGAAAAGAAATAAATATAAAAATAACTATATGAAATTAGTTAGATTAAATGTCCCAGCTCGGCCGTTATTATTTGCTCGTAATCATTTTTCAAGCTTAAATACTTTCCTGGAAGACGGCGAATTTATATTTTCCACTCGGAAGGGTTTACCTTTGAACTTGTATTTTTTTCTTTGTCGTGATTTTAAATGAGACGACAGTAGTCCGGCCATCACGATAGCGTAAGTGAACGTAAGTTAAAGCCAACGTAACGCAGACTCGCATTCTGTTCCGAATGAAAGGCCAGGCATTTTTATCCACGACCGAGACTTATTCGCTTAATTTGAAGAATTCTCAAATCACGGATTGTAAACTCTAACGGGAGCTGGATTTCCAGCCCCAATTTTATCTGATTTCTTATAACTTCGCCTGGATTTGTACAGCTATAACAGTTCTCATCAAAAATAATGTGAAGAATTTTGCGAAATTATGGACAAATATATTTCTTTGATAGTTTTTCTGCAGTATTAGTTACAGATTTATAATCTTATATCTTATTGTTGTGGTTGTATTTTTGTTCTTCTTGCATTGTCTATTCTGATTTGAAATATATTAAAATAGTATTTTTTTATTCATCTTTAATTTTTTAAACTATGAAATAACCTGTTGTATTCTTACATTAAAATCTGTTGATTCGCTTCACCTAAGCAACGTCGGGAATATCAACTCACACGTCACCCCACATTAGTGTGCGGGGAATTTTGGGAAAGAAATCCTATTTTTTCAACATTTATTATTGACGATAAAAAAGTAAAATGTCTCAAAGATTCGTTTGTCTATAATAAAAAAAGAAGTAGTGCAATGTGATTTTTAGGCGGTCACTACAGAAAATTATTCATTTCCATATAATACACCATCTGTCAAAAGAAACAATTGCCTACGACTTATGATTGGACGATGGAAATAAATATTTTCGTTTTGACTAAAATCAATCATATTTCAGAAAAAAATATTTCCACTCCGTTCAAAGTTAATTAACAAGCCATGAGTCGATGTTCTCCCTTCGCTTTATTTTTGCTATGCTTACCACTATTGACTGACTAATCGATGGTTTGTGTGAAACTATTGAAATAAGTGTCAAATACATTAGTTTTTTATGTAGTCGCTTAAAAAATTTTGTATTATCTCTTGTGTCGCAAAAAATATACTCGCATGGATATAAATGCTTTTCTGCAGTCGACAGACAATAAACAATTTCCTTTAACTGTCTAAAAGATTTAACATTTTTTCATTGTTTTACATACGCAAAATAATTATGTTATTTCCAAACAGTACTTATGTTTCCCTGACAACGTATGTCAATAGTTATCTGTATCATTAGTCCAGAAACTACATTACACTAGACAAAAGAGTTTTTGGGCGTGTGATACACATGATTTTTTGCGCCGATAACACTTTTAATTCATTAAAGAAACATTATTACTACTTTAAATTTTATACACCATAGGTTTTTAGGTCAGAAACATTTTCGGTTCACATGGATTTATAAATAATTCACTTGTTTTGTTCAAAAAATTTAGTGACATTTGTTCTAACCTAAAAAATAAAACGAATGTGAATTGATATTTTTCAATCATTAGCATCATCATAAAAGACGAGTATAATATAAATAATAAATAAAAATAGTTATTTTAATGAACGTTTTTTGAAATTTTTGACAGAATGTAATGCAAAAATAATTAAGCTGTCATCTCTACATTTTGCCGGCCTATTCTGTTCTGTAATACTAGACATGATGGGGCGGATGCGCGAAAAGTATATTACACCCTAGAATGACAAACACTTTGATGAAAAAATATGTAAATATTATTAAAAGGGATATTGGTTTAATGAGTAATTTATGAATTAATTTTAATCCTGTACAATCTATTATTTTTAACTAGTAGCTACTCACAAAACATCTAATTACCAACTTTATTGTACTGGTATACCAACAAACAAAACTTATTCTGATTTGTGGTTATGTATTCTTCCCCTAACTCTGCCTACACTTATCGCTTGCGACTTGAAGCCTACTCAAACTTTCCTTGGATATTGTGTTGCTAATTACAAGTTCCTGTGATGAATGTGTTGGATTGTGTGGCCCAGGTAGCGATTACGTGTCCTACCTGTTTCTTCCAAACGTCTTGGCGCAAATAAACAATAAGTAAATCAAGTCGTAACTTAGGGACAATAACTTCCATCTGACCCAGATAGCATTAGATTTCTAAGCGCTCGTAAATTCTCAATCCCAGCTTATTCGTTCCGCTTGCCAGGATGCAAGCACAATGCACAATACTGCAGCCGGCCCCTTACAACAACTTACAACTTCCTACGCGAAAGTACATTCGCGAATCATACACAAAATCGCTAACCGGTTTCAAACAAATCAACTAATGGGGTTCTCCACTATATGTATTTATTTATTTATATGAAACTTTTGTGATATTTATGTAATTAATTAATTACTTAATATACAGGGTGGCCCAGTGAAAATTATCAGCGCAATTTTTGGCCACTTAACATTAATTTTGCAAAAAACGCTCGAACACCTCAATTTTAGTATAAAGGGGGACATCTGATTGGGTTAGTATCAATGGCATAACTTCAATCCTAAAATGGGGGTGGACTGCACCTCAAAAAGTTTAAATGGAAAGGGGTGTCAAACATGACACAATATGACACCTGACACTCAAAGTAGTGTTAGAAGTAGCCAGAATTTAGAATAGGGTAGAGGTGTGAGAGAAAAAGGTGCAATATTATGAGGCAAATGTTAAGGGAACTAAAAACTCGAATAAGTTTAAAAAGAAATATAAATTTTTAAGCTTTGATAGTTCCAATGATACAGAATTAAGGTCAATTTCGTAGTTTGTTATCATGATAGAGGACCTCATTACATTGGAGATATTATACAAACTTGAAAGCTTTTTCATTGATTATAAACAAAATATTCATTTCATGCAACTTTTACTTTGCTATATGTGAAATTTTTTTTACTGTTACCTATATTTTAGTGTCATATGTCCAATTATATTTGTATGCAGCAGTATATTACAAATTCAAAGGATTTTCTCTTCAAGCTTTAATTAATTTACTTGCCCTATTATAATTATACCTAACTACTTGTAATTCGCGATACTAGTATAAAAACTACTCGTTTGTATTTTGACCCAAATTAATAATTACGTATGTAAAAGGTTTATAACATTTGTTTATTTTATTAGTAAATAAACTTATAAGGTGAGGTTCCTTGCTTTGTTTCTATTAAGTTTTTGTGAATAATAGATTCCAAACGATATCCGTAAATGATATTGTTTGTCACATGTCTATATTTTAATAAGTCCTGTTATTCTCGTGAATAATCTGTAGATTTTGTTTTTGTTAACAATTATCAGAAAGTTATTAACAAGAAAGTAAAGTGGGCAAAGAAAAAACGGATTTAGTCCCTTTTTTGTCAAAAAGTATATAACTCTAGAGTAGAGAAATTAGAAAATAATTCTCGAATTTTATCAACTTATTCTCACACTATTGTTATATTATTATTGATTATTATTATAAAGTAATAGTTATTTGTCAAACTAGAGAGGAAAGCGTATATTTTTACCACTCGAGCCCGTGTGTGAGTGGAAAAAGTGCTTTCCTTTCGTGTTAGACACAACATTTTTTTCACGACATATTTCAAAAATCCATTTATTTGAATGAATAGGTGCAGCAATATGATAAGGTAAGTTATAACTGTACAGTAAACTTTGACGTTTACCGATGCAGTTGTTTTTTTCCAATATGTCAATTTAAGTTGTTAAATTTCGAAATAATGTAAAAAAAGAAAAGAACAAGACATAATTGCCATAACATCATTATTAAATAAAAAAATTTAATATAACTATGAATTTTTGCAATATTACGTACTATACTGTTGGTAACACTACATTTTCCTCTCTAGAGAGGGAAAAGTAACTTTCCTCTCTATATCGCGAGAAGAAAGTATGTAGAGCTTTCTATGCATGTCGTGAAAAAAGTAATAAATTTAGTTTTCATTGGAATATTTTAGAAGAAAAATCCGTCACTACTCGAATCACACTAACCATGTAAGCCACCACTTCCCTTAAATGAAATATTTAATCAATGGCTGATTTGAAGAGAGGGACGAAGGGGCGATTTGATGAAATTTTGTTGGGGAAATACTGCCTACCTTATATTGAATCTGATATTTCGTTCAGTGCAAATGAAGTTCTAAAACAATTTGGTGCTGATATATATTTATTAGAAAATAAATTATTAATAATATTAATAAAGCGCCTATAACGCCAGAAAAAGCTTTTCTATATTAAGGAAATTAACTCGTTAAAGGAGTTGGATCCGAAGAAAGTTTTGACCCGATTTGTATTCTTACTTTAGAAAGGTATATCTTGTATTTTCAATTGTTTTAAGAAACACATATCTATTTTTGAATTAATATTTTAATGAATATTAGGTTCAATGTAGCAAATAGTAAAATTGAAAATATTTTCATATAAATCTTATAGATATAAAATATATTAACTTCTAGGTTTGTTTGAGTTTTCCATTAATAACACATTTTACACTTGATTTTCCGGGCGTTTTCCGGAAAATTTTCATGTAAAATCTCGCGCGTAATTTACACAAATTTTTTAATAAAAATTTATATGGTAGACGGCGGTTTGGCGCTTTCGAGATCGATACCATAAATAAGACGGCAAATCAGCCGCAAAGTAATACGTTTTAGAGCGTGTATCGCGTATAAAACATGACAAATTTTCCTGTGTCATATATTCCAAACGCAAACCGGGCTGCTGTCACCTCGCCAGAAACAGATGACGAGCGTCGAACGGCATCTGTCATCCACGACACCTGATGAATAAGATGTTGCTGGGAAAGATAAACTGGCTGCTAACATGTAATAACTCGTTTCTAAATGGACGATGAAATAAATTAATTGAGAGATATGTATGTAAAGAAATTTAGAATTAAATATATTAGTATTTAATAATAGTGTTTCACAAGACAAGATTTTTGTCTTGTTTAGTAATTTCTTGTCTTGTCTCAAACAGTAAAATAAGGAATTTAAGTATATCTTGTCTTTCATTACTCCTGTATACAAAAATCTTTGATCGTCATTTTATTGCATATTTCTTGTTTTGCAGGTTAATATTAACCTTGAACTTATAAATAATCTTGTATCACACGTACATTTTTTTGTTTACATATTATCAATGTCAATTATAAAATATATTACTTATAAAAATATACGCGAAAAAATTGGACTATGGGCGGCACTAGTGTCTTTACTGTAATCGAAATAACCAACTTCACCTCACCATTGTCATATATGGAAAAATAATGCAATGATATACAGTAATATAATGATTACATTGCGAAAACAACATCGGTTCGATTTACTAAGTTTTTCACCTTAAATGTTCGTTACCGCCTATATTCTCAATACAAATAACGAAGCAATAGTTCGATTACGGTCAGTTACTTTTTATCGCGGATAGCAAGATAAAATTTAATTGTAACAGAAAGATAATTGTTAAGTATTTAGTTGTTCTATTTAGTTCTTTTTATTATCACAGCGTATACAAATGTCCTCCGTTTTGATTATTTTATTATTTTAAAAACAATTTCTTTCTGTTACGGAATGTTAACATTCTTGAAGAATGCTGTGCGACATATTTCTTATATCTTGTGGTATGACGCACATCTTGCATTATTCTTTGCGTATTATCGCAGATTCTCTTTAGGTAGCTTTAAAGAAGAAAGTTCCAAATAATTAGGTCAGCGTTGTAGACAGAATTCATCTTCGATTTATATCGATTTTTTTTCTTATATATACATATATATATATATATATAATAATAATAATAATAATAATAACAATAATAATAATAATAATAAAGAAAATACGTTTTTAAAATCGGTTTATTGAAATTAACGCACCAACGGCTTGAACCGCTGCTAGCTATAGCATACAACAAACTCACTGACATTTTTATACTTATTAATAATTCTGAACAAAACTAAGACTAAACCAAACACGGGAACATCGTTGGATTCACAATAAAAAGTTAACTGCTAGCTGCCAATCTAAAGATGCTAACCTATATAATTTAACCTTAAATTGCTAAGCGTGACAGATGACATCTTGATTCTTTACCGTATAAACAATTTTGCTTTTCGACACACGCTATTGGGACCGGGCAAGTTAGTATGTGGCGCCGCGAAGTGGTAAATTTAGGAAAAAAATTTGGACCTCGACAACCTATTTCGCTTGTGTTAACCGAGGTTTCAACTTATTATTATAATTTTTATTGTTTTTCTCATTCTTTATGCAATTTTTTACAATAATTTAAATGTCCAACTCCAAAATTTACGGTATCTGTCAGCTGTCAAGGTCCAAAATTAATGCGATTTTTCCCGATGTTGAGCGCTTGCGTCGTAACAGCAACTGACACCAATGACATGCCCGGTCCCAATAGTCAAACCGAACAAGCAGAAGACTCACGTCATCAACCTGAAAAAAAACTTTATAAAATGAAATATAACTTGTTAATATTATTGGGTGTTATTTATTTTTAAATAAAGAAGAATAAAATTATTTGTATTAAGAAACGTATATATTAATGAATTTACAATTATTTCTAAAGTCAATCCGTATTCCTCTTAGAGAATATAAAATTATTTGAAATAATTGTAGTTGATTTTCATACCATACATTGGCAATAATAAAAATGATCTTGTTTATATTATATTTTATACCGATCGAATATTGATCTTGTCATTCGATTGTCAGTGTCAGTCAGAAAGTATCGTGTCAGTTTTTTTATGTTACTGACAAATCATGCTTAAAGCTTTATCAAAGCGGTCAAAAAAACTTACAATAAATGTAGTGCATTATTTTGAACGGGAACTGGACAACGTTGGCCCATTAATTCAATTGAAAACCGTACGAGAGGTAATTTTTTTTCTCTATTTTTTTTAAATTTAATTGAATTATGTACTTTTAGAGAACAGCTAATGCCCTTCAATTTACTAAATGAACTTATTCACTATCGTTTCCGTCACAAATCAACTGTGATGACGCCGACAGACTTCGAGAGGTTGTGGTTATTAATTTGTCAACTGTCACTTGAAGAAGTAGGTTATAGTAAGTTATGCAACACGCATTGCACTTTTATTCTAAAAAAAAAATAGTATCCCATATATTCATAGTAGTACATGACGTCATTACTTTAGTAATATTATTTGATGACGTGAGTCTTCTCCTTCTCCGGTTTGACTATATTACTCCTAGAAGTACTAACAAAGTATAAATTCTCACTGCTGTAGGATATATAAGCATCTGGGTTTGGCGAACACAGTGCAATCTAGCTTTATTTGCTATAAGGTTTTCTGGGATATGGCCGATCGCAGTATACAGAATTTCAATGGAAATATTAAATTTGCACTTTAATAATGTCAGTTATTATGAACTGTGGGTTCCAAAAAACCTACACATCGTTAACATGGTTTCTTAATACGGAAACTTTGGTCTAATTTAACCGACGTCGTATCTTTTACCATTCTCGAAATCCCCATACTTAACAAATTAGTTGGTACACCCTGTATAGATAAAACTTACTCTCATTGTTTAGACTTGTATTGTTATTTAATATAACGAATTGGTAATGAAAATAAATAAATAATGGAAAATAGGTTTGTTTATTTGTGAGGTCGTGAATGATTGACCGGCGGTAGGTTCTTGTTGCAGTCCAGCTGGGTACGATTTGCTGTTGTGCAAAATTAATAAAGTTATTTTATGAAGTACAAAAATATGTAAGAATTAAAAAAATTAAAACAAAATTTGTTCACAACACATACATATGTAAATTTCATTTAAAAAAATATAATAATAATAATTACTGGCTCAATAATATAATTATTTTTTTAAATTACATAACCTAAAGTAAGGCACAAAATGGTTTATTACAATCAGGAATCTTTGGAAAAAAGCTTCTCTGTTGTACAGATGTTGTGCTAAAAAATATTTAAAGTTGTGCAGCTACATTATTTTTTGTTTTTATAATATTTATTTAATAAAAATAATTGTTCTATAAGTTATATATTTGATAATTGATAATGATATTTAAACAAAATAAAAATGTACATGTGATACAAAGCTTAATTATTTGTTCATTTGCGAATAGGGGAATTTCTACATTAACCTGCAAGACAAGAAATATGCAAGAAAATGACGATCCAGACAAGATTTTCATATACAAGAGTAATAAAGACTTACTCAAATTTCTTGTCTTGTTTTTCAAGACAAGACAAGAAATAACAAAACAGACAAGAAATCTTGTCTTTTGACACACTAGTCTAATTTAAATTTAACCTTAGATGAGGTATAACTAGAGATACAGTTAGACAAACGAAATATTGGTCATAGTGTTAGTCACCTATCCTCATTATTTGTTTGGTTGAGTTTTCCATATAACTACTCCACTGGTCCACTGTTCTCACACTGCTGGCTGCAAGCGATTTTAAACCTTAGATCTTTCGACAATATATTTGAGCTATGCCATATCTCTAGTTATACCTCATCTAAGAATTTAACCGACGTCATATCTTTTACCATTCTCGAGTTATTTATGGAACACCTGTAAAGATAAAACTTACTCTCATTGTTTAGAATTGCATTGTTATTTAATATAGCGAATTGGTAATGCAAATAAATAAATAATGGAAAATAGGTTTGTATATTTGTGAGGTCGTGAATGATTGACCGGCGGTAGGTTCTTGTTGCAGTCCAGCTGGGTGCGATTTGCTGCTGTGCAAAATTAATAAAGTTATTTTATAAAGTACAAAAATATGTAAGAATTAAAAAAATGAAAACATAATTTCTTCACAACACATACATATGTAAATTTCATTTAAAAAAATATAATAATAATAATTACTGGCTCAATAATATTATTATTTTTCGAAATTACGTAACCTAAAGTAAGGCACAAAATGCTTTCTTACAATCAAAAATCTTTGGAAAAAATCTTTTCTGATGTAAAGATGTTGCTGTTGTTCTAAAAATATTTAAAGTTGTGCAGCTACATTATTTTTTGTTTTTATAATATTTATTTAATAATAATAATTGTATTATATGATAATATTGATATTGATATTATTTGAACAAAATAAGAATGAACATGTGATACAAAGATTAACTATTTATTCATTTGCGAATAGGGGAATCCCTACGTTAACCTGCAAGACAAGAAATATGCATGAAAATGACGATCAAGACAATATGTTCATATACAAGAGTAATAAAAGATGTACTCAAATTTCTTGTCTTGTTTTTCAAGACAAGACAAGAAATAACAAAACAAGACAAGAAACCTTGTCTTTTGAAACACTAGTCTAATTAAACCGACGTCATATCTTAGAAAATTGCTATTTCAAGTGTGGTAGGTGTTCTAGAATCCAGCCCATGTAGCTTACAATATACAACGTATTCATCAAGAAAAGGTAAAATCTGACTTTATTTTTGTAAAAAATCATATAAATATTTGTTTCCGCGCCCGAATTTTATAATTTTTCATCATAATTTAGCTGAAAGAAAACATTGCAACAAGAAAATTGCTATTTCAAGTGTGGTAGGTATTCTAGAATCCAGCCCATGTAGCTTACAATATACAACGTATTCATCAAGAATAGGTAAAATCTGACATATTTTTTGTAAAAAATTATATAAATATTTGCTTCCGCGCCCGAATTTTATAATTCTTCATCATATTTTAGCTAAAAGGAAACATTGCAACAAGAAAATTGCTATTTCAAATGTGGTAGGTATTCTAGAATTCAGCCCATGTAGCTTACAATTTACAACGTATTCATCAAGAATAGGTAAAATCTGACATTATTTACCATTCTCGAGTTATTTATGGAACACCTGTAAAGATAAAACTTACTCTCATTGTTTAGACTTGTATTGTTATTTAATATAGCGAATTGGTAATGAAAATAAATAAATAATGGAAAATAGGTTTGTATATTTGTCAGGTCGTGAATGATTGACCTGCGGTAGGTTCTTGTTGCAGTCCAGCTGGGTGCGATTTGCTGTTGTGCAAAATTAATAAAGTTATTTTATTCAGCGAGCTCCGCCGGGGATTCATCACCCGCGGTTCGGTTCGTGGCAATCTGGATACAGGGCCGTATTTCACGTGAATTTTTAATAGTCGCAACAGCCGCGTCCGCTAGACAAATCCATATTTCACACGGCTCGATCCGAAATAAATTCGGCGGAATTTACGCGTCGCGGAACTCGCTAAGCGCTTCCCGCGTTGTCAAATATTTGTGGGACGCCAAGTTGTGTGCCAAACGGTCATGCGGTGAAATACCGGTTCCAAATCATAGATATAAGCGCTGTATTTACCGGAAAAATTGGGAAAATGTTGCAAATGGACCTGATGCAGCAGATAACTGGCTGTGAATTTGATAATTCCTGCTTGATTCCTGTTTTCACGTGAATTATTGCAGAATTTGCAAGTTTTAAAAATTAACAAGCTACATGTTTCTGGAATAATTTTAAAATAATACTCTGGAATAATACTTACCAGCACGGATAGTGGCTTATTTAGTACGCTGACCGATAGGTGGTAACTTAAGTTCAATTGGGGTATGTGACCAAAATTTAATTTTTACGCATATGATACCTGTATTTTTTAAAATCGATTCACTATTCCTAGTTTACAACAAAATAATTATTAAAAACTTCGGTCGTATTACCATGGCAGAAACATGAAAGAGAGATAGACAGGCAGCGTAAGAAACAATCTACCTACCTTTTTGCGAACCTATCATGCTGACGTCATACATCCCTACTCTGAAACATTAAATTTTTATATTATTGCAAACTAATGTGTAGTTTATATTATTATAATGAGAAGCTATAGTAGTTCGTTTTTATTCTTTATGACATAAAGGGTCCTCAAAAATTTTGTAGCTCGAACACTTTTCGAGTAATTCATCATACTAACTTTCAATTTTCATATAGGGCTCAAAGTTGTCTTTAGTAGTGTTATGTACGTTAAAATGAAAATAAAGTGAGAAATTAGAAAATTATTGATTTTATTCATTTCGGTCAAGTGTGCTTTAGAAACACATTTGAAAATCTATTGTTTTAAACAAATTTTCAACAATTTAATACAATATTCGCTTAAATTTTTACAAAACGGAAATGTGGTTGTAGCCTTTCTTGATAAAGTTGAACATATTTTTCTAAAGTAATCTACTTATTTCAGTGAGCAAAACACTAAATTCCTAACTAAATTAATTGATTAGTGAAAATTTTGTTTGAAACAAAAGATTTTCGATTTTGTTTCCAAAGCACATTTAAAGGAAATGAATAAAATCAATAATTTTCTATTTTCTTATTTTATTTTCATTTTAATATGCATGTGTTATAAATCTTCCTCTAATAAAATTACCTAGATCAAAATTACTCTTCATAAAAATGAGTTACCATATTGTTTACTATCTGCATAAGGGATGCTCAATCATTGTGAAGTACTCTAATTTTTGCTCTAATGTAATTAGTGTTACTACTCCAATCAAGCGAAAGTTGTCCCAATTAAAATATTAAATTATATATTAGTCTATTAGTTTGCTTTTCGTTCTTTATGATTTAGCCCTAAACGATATTATTCTTCACTGTTCTGGAGGCAATCGAATACCCGAAGAAAAAAATATTTTGGTAACATTTACCACATGAGTTACACGATCAATGCTGTGATATTTTTTTCATATATTGACTTTTTCAATGGACCAAAAACGTGGTAATCGATTTATTAATAAAGGGACTACGATAAATACACAACTTCAAATTTTAAATGGTTGCCACCGCTGTACGTGGGCTATTTAGCCACTCGATGTGGTGCCTGGTTCCATATTAGAATACCACTTTTCAAAATCCGCACTTTTGATTCTATTGGCAATCTTGAGACAGTTATTTAAAAGTTCTGTATATGTTGTACTTGTACTCTGGCATTGACTTACATACGAAAAAGAGTCAAAGTTAAAAAAAAATAGCTATGGAAATCTCCACATTTTTGAACTTGTTGCTAATGGATACCAATGTGTTTTCCCGCTTCATTGTATAAGAATTGTACATTTCGACTACTCTGTAGTCATCTTCTATTGTACAACTAAAGATGACTACAGAGTAGTCAAAATGTACATCTTGTGAAAAATAAACTCTGTGAAGAAAAGGACTAGTGTTTTAATTATTAGGTATATTAATTTCCATCACAGCAACTCAACTAATAACTTGTATAATAGGAAGTTCATCCTTCTTCAGTTCGGTACATTTTTATAACATCTGTAAAGTTTCCATTTGACTTTGCCTCGTGTAAGTAGAGTAAATACCTACACGTAATATTTGAAGTTCTATTCCTTTCAGAAATGTTACACGAATGTAATAAATATAAGTTGGAGAATCCAACAGCATTACATCACATCGCGAGTTCATAAATTACCCGAGTATTTCAACAACCTTGAAAGTTTGAGCGATACATCACACAAAGTCTTAACACAATCTGATATCACACGTGCTTTAATATCCATACATATGTACAAGTATTAAATACATTCCGCGGAAAATAGTTGCAAAAGCAAGGTGCGAATGCGGATATGTGTAAACTTATAAAGTTATAATAAATTCTGTTACGTGTGATGAACTAACTTGCCTTATGGAGCGTACATACCAACTACATTCGAACTATAACTTATAACTTTAGTTTAACTAACTATAATGAAATTTCAATAACTCAAAATTGACCGTTGAATATGGATTTTGCCTATGAATACAAATCTCATGTTCAATATTGAGCTCTTAAATTATTTTACAGAGAGAAATGCTGTATATTATACAAACTAAAAGTTGGCAAAGCAATATAACTTTCATCATTATTATAATAACAAAAACAATAATAATAAAATGTTTATTCTACCAATAGATCAAATATAGTATTAATAAAATTGTGTAACTTAAAATCGGCTTAAAGTCACTATATCGTATAAAGTACCACAATTGCATCCATTATGATTCCAAATAGAACGTTAAATTCAAAATATATTTTTTTAGCCACGATTTTTAAAATTCCTACGTTATAATAAAATCATATTGGATAATTTATATTATTATATAAAAAATGTATAATTTAATGTGCAATTTAGCGAACTGCACAATTTCCCGAAATAAATCACACATGTCAAATGTCAACCAACTATTAAGAAATGATAACCAGAGTATCGTTAGGATTTTAAAGTTAGGGGCGCAAATTTTCAGCTTCAAACCAAACACCTCACATTTTGTTAATGACAAATGTCTTTATTGTTGTTGTAGGAGAATAATTTAAGAAAATATTTAACTATAAAAAATAATATAAGTTTAAGACAGAGGGCGAAAATCTAAACAGGCGGGGCAAATGTGCTTCTCTCTCTTATGTTCCATGTACATGTATAATTACTTTAAACCTAACGAAGAAGTAGTTAACTAATAGCTTATATAAATTACAAAAAAAAAATTGGCAATTTTTTAAGTATTTAGATTAGTTAAGTCTTATGCGCATGTTTATAAAGTATGCACATGAATAATTACTTTAAACCTAGCGAAGAAGTAACAATTTTTTTGCCTATTTTCAAGGTATTTTGAATCTTGAATATTTAATGTTGACTGCATTAATTTTCAAGCGGCTTTTTAAACTGTCCTTAAGCAACAAAATTAACATTCCTTTTTAGACATATCACTCTAATGTAATTTTAATACCAAACGACCAGCGCCTTGTATCCCTCGATTGCTTCGTCCCTCAGGAAACCTCGACACTAGGTCAATAATAATAGTCTTCTTAACATTGGTATATATTAATATACTATTATAGGTATGTAAAAGTGAATGTTTCAATCTTCTCAATTTAGAGGATGATTCTGTTATTGAATTTATGATTTAGGGTATTGTTAAAGAATTCAAAGACAAAGAAATGAACAATAATAGGCTTGAAAAATGAAACCAAACCAAACTTTGTATTTCAAGCTTAGTGAGACCCTAGTGTGTATTAAGTTTTCAAATTATTTCACAGAGAGAAACTTTATATTCATGAAATAAATTTTACCGGGAGCAATTTGTGGATAATAAATATCAATTTGGTTTAATACACGAATACTACGAATGCCTTTTATGAATAAAATTGCACATATGTACAAATTAATGTACCAGACTACAAATAATTTGATGTCAAATGAGGCATAGAAATGTTCAATAAATTAATACCAGAATTTTATTTTCATTTTATGTTTATTTCAACTGTAAAATAGTTTCATTCTCCACTTGAAAATTGTGTCAATAATTTAGAGCATTTAAAAACAAAAATGTCAAAGTGGAATTATTATCGAAAATTGAACTACAAAATTATCAGCCTCAATAAATTTATTAATTCCATGAATTTTATTGAAAGATAATTATTTTTTTTTGCGGTGTTTTAAAAATGCAAACACCTGTATTATATTCTCATAACCACGGAATAAAATTAAAATGAGATAAGTTTTTTCTGATATGTAAATTTTTTATATGCGTATACGGTTTTGTGCACGTTATCAAATTATGTACTTAACACGTTCTACAATCTAATGAAATAATTCTACATAATTTTAAAATGTTTTCTACACTTCAAGATAAAAGATTAAAACCCTTTTCATCACTACAAGAACTTTATAATGGTATATAATTCAATAATTTATAAGTATTTGTGGAATAATAAATAAGAAGACTCTTATAAACAAATAAATTTTTCTTATTTTGACTTGCGAAATCTTGTTTTTCAAAGTAATGTGACATTAGAAACGACACATTATTTCTAATAATATTGGCAGTACTTATCAATACAAGTAGTAATGAAATAATGTTGGTGCAACGGTGTATCACTTGATTAGTGCACTCCGACTCGTCAAAATCTCAGCATTGCCAACCTTTACCCAACTGAAATTATTGCTCAGTACGAAGAGGTTCCGAATCCACTATAAAGCTGTATGTCTCTTGAAAAGACTGCAGGCTTACAGCAATCACTATTAATATGCAAGTAAAACGTAGCCACAAAATAATATGAAATATTTACTATAGTCTCCTCGAATAAGCAACGGTGTTGCATCATGTTAAAAGTCGTCAATTTTAATAAAGTTATGTATGTGAAACGACGACTCCAATTATTATCTGAGATTGGGATTCCTTACCGTTATATATAAATTCCGTAGTAATGAGGGTGACATGGATCACTTTTTGGAAAATGAATTATTACTCTATAATATTTTATAACATTTAAAAACAAAATTTATTTATGACAACATAGTCTAAGCTTACTTATAAGAATAGAGAAAAAATTAAACTATGTAGGTGAGACGGACCAAGGCTATGAGGAAATGAACTGGTTAACCGATTGTTGTCATTTGTCATACCTATGTGTTACACTCTTCGTGTAAACAGCGAGTACAAATTACACTTTCAAATCATCTTTGTTTATCGTTTTGTTTTTTTAAATAATTTTCCTTGCATTCCGCTTATTCTTTATTAATCATTTAACAACAGTTCTTCAGATCTCATGGAATAGCTATTTAATTGTGTGCCTTTCTATATTTGAACGATTTTTTTTTTGTTAACGGTTGAATTGATCTTTGAAACAATAAAAATCGTCTGGTACAATTCTCCGCAACATTAGGTGGTCCATCTGTCCTGAGAGCAGAGGTTAAATGGACCACTAAATTACTTATGACTGTGTGTCAATAGAACCACATGCTTTATATGTTTATAAAATATGTACATGTATAATTACTTTAAACCTACCAACGGAGTAATTAACTAATTGTGTACTTAAGTTACAAAATTTTGGCTATTTTTAAGTAAATCTTGGTTTATTCAGTATTGACTGTATTAATTTTCAAGCGGCTCTAAACTACAAAATTAACATTCCCTATGAGAGATATCACTATAATGTACTTTTAAGACCAAAAGTCCATGATTCCTATCGGTCCATTCTCCCCCACTTACCCTACTATTTTTTAAAAGATTAAAATTATTAAATTTTCCTTAACATCAGAACATCACTAAAAAAAAGTATCCAAAATGTGTTGTATTCAAATTAACTAATGAAAAAGGAAAATCCGTTTCAAATAATTCGTTCCATTTTGCAATTTTTCAAAATCTTGTTATTTGTGGTTGTGTTTTTGTGTTAGAAATAATTGCGAATATAATTCATTAGGTATCATCATTCATCAATAATCATGTTTACACATTTGTACTAAATATGAATTTACTTACCGTTTTGTTAAAAATAGCAACCATTAAAATCAACTTGTCTTAGAAACAATATCAATAAACCTTTTTTAATACACAATTGTGTAAAAATACATAAATATTTATGTACAACTAGATTCACAAATTATTATACACTTGTTTAAATATGTTGATTGTAGCTAGAATTTGACATATTTAAACCGGTTTAAGAGCTAGGTAATCCTGTTTTGTGAATCTGGCTAATATTGTTTAGTACATGCTAGCAGAATTATCTTACAGAATAAAATTAAAAATGAAATAAATTTTTCAAAAATATTAAATGATTACAGATTCTCAAAGAGTCGACTTCAGATTTACCGTGCACTGACCTAACTAATACAACTTAATAGAAAATTGGCGAGCAAATATCTTATCGAATTACCTCAATGTTACATGCGAGATCCAGAGCTTTACTACAAAAGTTAAAAGTTCCATTTATCTACGTATAACATTTATTTGGTTTAAATTCGATTAGATCAATGACTTCATTGTGAATAGTGAATGGAGTCCACAATGAAATATTTAAGATAATAGTGGGAATAGATTGGCAAAGTTAGTTTTCGCCTGTGACAAATCGAATAATTTAAATTACATTTCTGTGTAATTTTCCCTGTCTAGCAGTGGAAAAATTATTTCTATTTCAAATCAGCTCGTGTTCTTTTTGCGAAACCTGCGAACTACAATTTGCTTTGTTGGATAAAGTAATCGGAAATTAGAAAAATCTTTTTATCTGGGAAATGTTATTTCAGACTTTCTTTCTGGGAGCAACTGTCTGGGTCACGTTTTTGCAATGTAAATTTTGTACTTTAACAAATGAATGGTATAATTTAAAATGAAATAAGGATCAATAGAATTACAATGAACGAGGGTAAATAGATACCTGATCGTACAGTTCATAATGTATGAGATTTTTAAGCTGTTCTTTTTCACAAAATAGTTTTCAGTACCTTAAAAATGCATTACTGTTCTCTTTACTATCATAAAGAGAATATTTTATCTCAATTTAGGAGTATAAAATGCCATTTACGGACTATAATATGCAAAATAAAATTTAACATAAAGCACTTTCTGTAAAGTTTATATATTATTTTTTATCTGTAATGACGCGATTATAATAAGTACATTATAGGGTATATAATACACCTGTGACCTCTGGAAAAAAATTGTTTAAATTTTATTAGATTTTATTTATTTGTTTACATTCCTAAGAATATACCGTGTGTTCCAAAAAGATGTTGTCATTGGTATTTAACATGGGAAAATAGTATTTGGTTAATAAAAACTGTCCGGCTAAAAACTAAATCACCATTACCCATTGCAATACTTCATGTATTCCTACATATTATTTAATACAGATTACTTTATTTTAATTCAATAAAATTTAGCTAAAAGTATTACTTTGTTCAACTGATGTTTTTATTGCTCTATATGCGAAGTGATAATAGTCGTGGTTATAGGGTTACCTGTTGAAATTTATTTTTAATACTTGTTTCGTAATTGTGCATTTAAAAATGTGTACATTTGTTAATAATATTTCTTGATTAATCCTGTTAAAAAGTTTTTGTTATTGTTCACTTTCCTTTTTATATCTTGGTTCATTTTAATTATTTGTCATTAAATATTTTTTAAAAAACATATTCATAATTTTCTGTTAATATTAAAAAACAGAAAATATAAAAAGGAAACTTCCGCAATCGTATTCGCACTAAGCATGGGCGCCCTTAAGGGGGGGGGGGGGGGTTGGGCAAGAGGGGGCATTTGCCCTCCCTAGGCTATTTGCAAATTTTAAAAAGACGACAGATTACGAAATTATTTCACCATCGTTATGTTCTGTACGAAATTTATTAATGTTTGCTGCATTTTAGGCCTTATATTTTTTATGTGTACAACAAATTATTCCGTTATTATTTGTGCTTAGTTATTTCAACTGTCATTTGAAAGTAGAAGCAAGACAATTAACTACAGTAAACTCAATTTTTTAGAAAGAAAAATTCTGTTTAACAGTATTAAAGGCAGCTTTGAGCCCCATATGAAAATTGAAAGTTAATATGAATTTCTTGAAAAGTGTTCAAGATACAAAAATTTTGAGGACCACTGTCAATTATTCGTAAAAAAGTGTCTGCAGAATGTGCAAACTAGAAACTTGTATGAAATGAAAGAAGAAAGTTATAAGTTTGGGAAGAAAAATACATGATTAAAGTAGCTAACCAATGCGGCAACTTTACCCCAATTTAACTGACTTCGTATCTCTTACAGTTCTCGAGATCCCAAAAGTTAGCCTTTAAAAACGAACACCTTGTATATAAGTATTATCAAACGATAACGTTTCCACGAATTTCGAAACAGTTGTAGCGAGCACCAAGCACATACATCACTATCCCTCGCACATCGCACATGTATGAAATTAGAACAAACACGTTAGCGCCCCTTTGTCTGTTTAAATATTTGATAAACAACTTCCCCACCTGAACAGCAGTTCCAAGGCGGATAATTACACATGTAGAAACTTGCGCAGAACGCCCCCGCAAACTTATAATTATTTGGTCAGCGCGGGCCGCAGTTCGCCGCAAGTATTCATATACAAAGCGACCACGTAAGACGCCGGCTTGTGTGCACACTACCTTGTGGTACGCATTCCGGCGCGCAGACCGCGAATGCCGCTGTGGAGCTGTGATGTGGACGCACAAAGAGGCGGTTTCCAGGTTTCCAGAAGAGTACGCTCAACAGTGTGTGCTTGCAGGGAAATTCACACCAACGTATAATCAGTCACGAGTGGTTATATGTTGTGTAAGAAAGTGACAGCTGTATGTGTTTCGGGAACTGATTAGCAATGAAATTAATGAAGAAAATGAAGTAAATATGAGGTTGATAAAGATAAGAGAAAAATAGAATTTTTAGATCTAGATTTATCGAAAAATAAATACTATATCAAATATTGTAACGAGCGAGACTCACCACAGATGAGTCATCACCCACAGAATAGTTACATACAGAAGCGACACTCCGTGTCGGTACCTTTTCCCCTTTTCATTTCTATGACCTTAATGCATTGTCTGAGAATAGTTACACACAGAAGCGACACTCCGTGTCGGCACCTTTCATGTTCCCCTAACCAGTTCTATGACCTTGAAGTATAGTGTAGACCTTTAAATTTGTGCTCTTCCCCTATCTCTCTTTCAGATGTGAGGAAACTTTCCGATTTTAAACAATGGGCCCTTTAAATTTGTGCACATTCTCCATCTCTCTCTAATTTTCGTTTCTCTGTCTTACTGTCGCTTCTGGATGAACCTATTCTGTGGTATTCTGTAGATCTTTAAATTTGTGCTCTTCCCCTATCTCTCTCTCAGATGTGAGGAAACTTTCAGATTTTAAACAATGAGCCCTTTAAATTTGTGCACATTCTCCATCTCTCTCTAATTTTCGTTTCTCTGTCATACTGTCGCTTCTGTATAAACCTATTCTGTGGCTGATCTGTCTGGGCAGGTAGTCGCGTTAAAGGTCAAGTGAGATAGAAGCGACGCCGCTATTGTTCGAGAATTTTATAAAGTCAGAAGATACTGGAATGTTCGAGATTAGCTGCCCGCAGGTATAAAAGGGTCTTGGCTAGCGGTAAAAGAGTGTCAGCGATATGGAAAGTAGAAATAAATAAATAGTTGGTGATATAAACAAATATTTAATGATATATACATTAACAATTCCGATTAGTAAAGAAAAGTTCCAACTTTAACCTTACAGTACACTATGATCGCAATCACGCCTTAAATTCACTTATATGAAAGACATGAAAAGTAACAATTACAAATCTGTGAAACAGTAATTCAGAATAGCACTTTCGCTCCTCACTAAACAAATCCGATTAGTAACGAAGATTCCTGAATTTAGCCGTATAATAAAGTGTAGTGACAATCACGCTTTAAAATAAAAATTAGCAATCAAAAATCACACTGTGATTCATAAGTAGCAATTTCGCTCATCACTAGTTATGACTTAGTTACTAAGCTTAATTTTTGTATATATAAACAAAAGCTTAATATTCTGAAACCCGTAAATAAAATTTAAATTGTAATCAAATCCTGTAAGTTACTAATAAGTTAGCTGTCAGTTTTACAGGTTAGTAGCTTATAAAGGTTAGTTTCCCTGGTGAATAAACAATTCAAATAAATCATAGTTAACAAGTGAATTACTAATAATAGAATTTTATAGTATTATCGAGGTATAACTATTACTGGTGATATTGAACAATTGACTGGCGAGCAATTTAGGCGAGCCCGTCACCTCCTTGAAGCTATAGTTTATTGGTTATTCACTTGTAAATAAAATTATAATTATACACAAATCCTGTCAGTTTCTAATGTTGTTTGAAAACAATAACAAGACACTATTTTCTATAATGTAAACAATGCAACAAAACTGACAGCTAAATAAAAATTCTACAGGTTAGTAGCAAAAAGGTTAGTTTACCTGGTGAATATACCGTAGTTTACAAGTGGGTAACAAATACATTAATTTACTCTTTATTAATACTTAGGAAAGTTTTTCGTGCGATAATTCGTCAGAAAATCAAGTGCTACTACTGTCTTAATACTTATTATATTGGTACGTTTGTATACTGGCAGTTAGGATTGAACCTAAGCTACTTGATTCAACAAAGGAAATTAATACGTGATATTATCTACTCCAGCTAAACGTATATTTAGTGATATTATAATGAAAATCATCATTGAATAGCAGTTCTATTTATAGGCATATATCGATATCCGATATTTATGGCTTTGAAGAGATTTCCAATTGAGAGTCCTCACATTTAAATTGTAGAGAATGGAGAGTGCACTATATGGAAATTTGAGGAGCATTTAATTGGGCATAATAGAGCCTGATTCAATATTGCTGTTCAAACGGTAATATGTCATTCTAGTGTCCCTTTGTATGGATAAACTTTCATCACATGGGAATAATAAACAATAAAACAATGAAATGTTAGTTATTGTTTCAACTGCTATTTGTTTTATAACTCAATAAATAAATAATAAACGGTGAGTTTCGATTATGTCGAGGACGTTATGACCTTTTTGTGATAAAAAGTACCGTTTACGTTTTGTGTGTCCTTTTATTCGTTTCTGACGTTTCATCTCATCTTCCCATGCTATGTAAAGAAAATAGCTATTTTTAGTACAAGTGAGCAAAATATGTCTTTTTCTCACGGGCCCAGAAACTGGCCACACGAGCGAAGCGAGTGTGCCAACTGGACAAGTGAGAAAAAGACATGCTCACGTGTACTAAACATATTTTTTTCCACAATCTTAAAATATAATTTTTCTAAAAAAACAAAACATTGTACTTTTTTATTTAATAATGAAAATCTCAAAAGTACAATTATGTTTATAAATTTAAATTAAATTTAATGTACAGCTAACTACTTTCTTGTAGAACGATATATATTAATCGTACAATTTTTAACCCCACCAAAATTTATTTTGCTCACTTAAGTTATTTACTTTGCTCACTTGTGAAGAAATTTATTTACTTTGCTCACTTGTGATTCAATATGCTACTTTGCTCACTGTTTTAAGTTGAATAATGATGTATTTTGCTAACGATTTTGGAAAAATAAATTTAACATTTATTAATAAAGAGCGAATTCTATGCAATTGCATGTGTTGTTTATATTAGGCATATCAACAAACTCTTTGCATATGTTCACGTTTAATCAAAAATTAATGCCAAATATCAAAAAAAAATAATGCATATTTTGCATTTAATGATACTTTATTGCATATTTTGATTTTTTTTTGCATATTAGTGCATATTTTAAGACTTTTCAAAAACAAAAATTAATTTTTGACAAATTTTGTTCTTTTTTGAAAACAGTATATTACAAGAAATATAATTTTGATCGTACTTTTAACAAGTGAGCATTTATATAAAATGTACTCATTGAAACCATTACAATCATATTTAATTTCTCGTCAGAACAAAAAAAAAACGATTCTATCAGTGTTTTAGAACTGTTTAGAACTTAAGTAATTCTTATTTTGTAAGTAACTATAACAACAATTAGTAATGCCGAAAAAAATGTATTAAAAATATGGGGAGCATTTCATGAAATGATCCAAATAAAACACTGCATGTAAAAATGGAAATGATATCAGTAAAACGAGCCTGATGACATTAGTTTTTTTGCATATTTTTATTGTAAAGTGCATATATATATATAACTTTTTTGCATATATCATGCATATTTTGATGATTTTTTAATGCATATTGCATGCATATTTTGACACTTTTTTAGTGCATATAATCCGCTCTTTATTTATTAATTATGATTCTGTTACTTACTACATATTCTTCAAATTAAAAAATCTCTTGTAGACACTACATGACGTACAGACTTACAGACGTCGAGCCTAAACTAGTCAAAATGGATTCAGGGTTGGTCAAAATGGATATTTCCGTTGAAATCTAAAAATCATTTTGCTATTACAATATTTCCTTTATTTCGTACGTAGAATAATTCAGGTATTATATAAATACAAAAATCTAATATGGACACCACATCATTTCCTTGTACACCAATTAAATGATAAACATTTTGTTCTCCTCTTCATATAAACTTATTTCGTTTGAAAATATGATTATTTTACTGTTAATCGTTTTTGAGATGCAAAAAAGTAAAAACAAAAACTTTCGAGTGCCCTTTTGGTACTGCCGATTACAATAATAAAAAAAGAGGTGCACAACTGGATGTTATAGCAGTGTCACAAAATTTTAACATTACATGACTAATCGTATTTGAGTTAAACGAAAATTAAAATAAAAACCCTTCGGGTAAAGTGCCCTTTTGGCATTGTCGATTGCAATCATATACCTATATAGTTATTAGGTATATGATTGCAATAAAAAAGGGAGGTACACAACTAGATGTTGTAGTAGTTCTATATACAAAATTTCAACATCTATGGCTAATCATTCTTGAATTATACAAAATACGTACATACGTATGTACAAACGTCATGCCAAAACTAGCCAAAATGGGTTCAGGGATGGTCAAATTGGATATTTTTTTATTGAAATCTGGACACCGAAATTTTTCGCAATTATAATACTTTCGTTACTTCATAACAAGTAGTAAAAGTTAATTTAAAGTAAATAGTACTTATACTAAAATATTTATTTACTAAATTAGAGAGGAAAACGTAGAAAAAGTGCTTTTCTTTCGTGTTAGACACAATATTTTTTTCACAACATGCTTTAAAAATTGATTTATTCGGACGAAAAGATGCAGCAACAAGATAAGCTATAAAATTAGGTTATGTAGACTTTGACGTGTAACAGTGCAATTCAAACTGTTCGAATTGTCAAATTATGAAATAATGTGAAACAAGAGAAGAACAGAACATAATTGAAATATTTTTTTACAAGTATAATAATGAATTTTTCCAATATTTCATTCTATAATTATATCCATGTTTTACTGTTGATAACACTGTACATTTTCCTCTCTAAAGAGGAAAAATTAATTTTACTTACTATTTCGCGAAAAGAAAGTAGAGCTTTCTTCACATGTCACGAAAGAAATTATTTACATATAAGACTTATAAAAAGTGCAGGATAAAATGTGTAGCGAAAATGTAGCTAAATTGGAATAAAAACTTACAGTTTGGTAACATTAATAATTTTTATAAGCGGGTAAAATTCCGCGATGCAAACTCAAACAGTTTTTTAAAGTTTTAAGTAGTTTCATAATATTATCACGCGGATAAAGTTTAGAAAAACCGCCGTGCAATCCATTATGATAAATTATTTACTACTTCAGTTTTAAAATACGCGATATTCCTACGAGGTAATTAAATATTAACGGACAAGTTAGAGCTTTGGAAAAGGGCAATATGTAATTTAAAAGCAATTTCACACGATGATTGTCGCCTTCACAAATTGTATGTTTCATCAGGCGACGTAAACAATTTGTCATCATGGAAAACATAAACAATCAAGCAGCTGGGCTAGGCTCCACACTAATGGAATTATTGAAATAGGCCACGAAATGCGTAAAGGAAATACAATAATCACATGCTTGTCAATTTACAGCAGCTAAACAAATCAACAAATGATGTCTGACTTCCTCTATTCATTTATTTCAATGTATAGCTAAATTAATTTCAATCGCTAACACGAAAAATAATACTTCAAAATCATGATTTAACCAGTATATAAATATTGCTAAGTATAATGAAATCGTTTTACCTGTAATTGTTTTGTGTTGATCATGCGATTGATGAGTATATTTGTAAGCTTCTCATAATTGGCGTAGCAAATATTAATAGTGATTCTGTCTAGACAATCAAGACAAGACTTTGCATAATCTTGTCTTGTCTAGAAATTTTAAGACAAGACTTGACTAAGGTTTAATTCTAGATTAAAAACCTAATATGGCCAGCACATAACCTCTCGCCTGTCCTCTTTACACATTGTATTAATATTTATATTTTCTATGTGTTGTCTACGGACACGATAAAATGAATTATTAAAATAATTAATACCTAATTATTAATATTTTCACTGTCAGTCCTGTCAATTATAATAATTATCAATGTCAAATGTAAAACATTTATTTCCATAGGTAAACAGATTAATCGCAATTGTAACAAATTTATCGAATCATTAGTTATATGCAATAGTTAAATGAAGCTAGGTAGAAACAAATGCGATCTATAAAAATTTTGCTAATAACATAATATTAAATTATTATTTACATAAATTCGCACATATTCATAATTAATTAAGATATTTTAGAAAACACTTCAGATCTTCCTGAAAAAACCACTTCTGGTTCAACGATTAACACTAAAATCCAGTCATATCTAATCTAGGGTGTCGGAATGTTATATCTAAAATTTCAACTTTTTTATTCATTAGTATTTGAGTAATCGTTACGACAACATCCGTCCAACCATCTATCCATACATCCATCCACACACACGAATAGACATCATCGTAAAAATATTAAAATCGTATTCTAGAGACTTTAAAACGTGCTTATCCACTCAAAACTTTTACTTTAACTGTATGATCTTTAGCATGATTCCAATATCTCTCTTACTGAGTAGCCAGAGGTATAAAGTCTTGTCTATATATAAAGACTCTAGATTGTATTAAGACTACATTAACGTGTGCATACGCTTTAGATGATAATTCTTCGGCAGCGTTCTTTTTCTATTTTCAATCATTTTTGCAGCTCGGATGAAACAAGCATCACATGATATATCTACGTTTCGAAAATTTTATTTTTTTAATTAATCTAGAATCTTGAAAATTGTCTGGAATTTGCTCGTCTTGATCTAGAATAAGAATATTTTGTTCTTGAAATTTCAAAACAAGACTTTTGCCAGTCTTAACTGAAAAAAAATTGTTCGCATATAATTAGAATACAATATTGTCTCCCTCAATACTTTATTGGGAAGCCACACAGTGCTGAAGATGGTTCTTCCTATTCTCATAGCAGTGCTGGAATTCGGATACTGAAATCACCTTCAGCTGGTCAGTTAAATGTGGTCGTTTAAATGTTTAGGAGAATCCCTAAATGAGTTACCTTAAAGTGATTTTTCAATCTCGGGAAGAGGAAAAGGTCACAAGAATTGAAGTCAGACGAATAGGGTGGCTTAGAAGCCACAGAAATAGTTTTACTGGCCAAAATTTAATTTTTTTAAAACTATTTTTGCCCAAATTTTTCTCTTCCCTAATGAATTAAACAAAATCTGCTTAAAGGCGGTGTAAATCAAATTTAACTTTTCCCTAATCATTCAGTACTGTCAACTGACGATCTAAATGCACAAAATCCCAGATTCTGTCGATATGTTCAGTCCTTGAAGATGAAGGCCTTTCGCTGCGTGTTTCATCTTCAATCGACTCTTTTCCTTTTGAGAATACCCAAAACTACCGAAAAACCTGTCCACATGAAATAACGCTGTCTCCATAGGTCTGCTTAAGTTAGTAAAAGTTTCCATTGCACTGTGTCCAAGTCTGAAGCAAAATCTGATAGCACACCATTCTTTGAAATTGACGTTACTCATTTCTAGAACTCACAAGAAAAAACTGTTTTACGAAAAAAAAAACGGTACGGACAACTAACTAACTATAGCGAGTTCGCTTACTGAAGGCATATAACAAATTCACCTGCCTCCTCTCCAAGTCCCGCGTCCCAAGTGTTACCAGATAAGTCGCTATGTTGCCAGTTTTATTACTTAATTTACACACCTCGCATACCCCTCTGTCACATTTTCGATAATGATAATGAGATAGCCAATAAAAGTCTTATTTATGATGTGCGTATACAAGATGCAAAATAAAAGTTCAATAATTCTGCAACAGAAATTAATGACGTGAGGATCAACTGCGAGAAAAAGAGTGTATATGTATTCCGAGATCGCATCGAATAATCGAATTATAAAATGCAGGAGCAGGAGCAGATTGGTGCATGCAGAAAATAAAAATAATGACAGGTTGGGGAGAAATTCAAATCCGTTATTGATTTGGAGTGCAGGGTAAGCGATAACCATTATAAAGCATTTTCCAGTAAGACATTTCCTGGCTCGCTCGCAGCGCGGTATGATGCTCGGGAGACGATAACGATTCTTCTTGTACTCTGACGTCACGGATTGCCAACCACAGATTAACGGGGATTACCGAACGTCACTTCCGAATAACTGCGCTACATTACTTTACCCTATTGCTTTTACACTGGCATTTATATAAATATTACTGTAGCTACGCGAGTGCATATGTAGATCTCGATTAGTTTTAGTTCTTATGCCTTTATTCATAGTCGGTACTTTGCCTTGACTCATATTTGAGTAAACCTTGAATATGAGAAATTGTTTCTTAGTCGCTACTATATGTGCAAGTATTACTTTACGTGTTCTCGGACTCAAGTCAAGCTTCATTTAAATTTGAGTATTGAAAATTGACATTTTGACGTGCTAAATTGTGAATACAGGAATGATAATCTCAGTTTTTAGAATTTGTCGATATTGTGGAAAAAGTCATAAATGACAATAAAGAAAGAGAGATTTTTCATAAAATATATAATCATGTTATAGAAAGTCTTCCAGAATTTTGACGTTTTCGAAATCATTATAGATTTTCTAAAAGTACCGTTAAGGAACAGAACCTATACTGGTAATAATAAATAACAGACTACGCAATGTTCCCAGTAATATAAGAATGATTGGTCCTAATAAACTATGCTACAGGAAATAAAATTTCTTGAATATCAAAATGGTAATACGTTTTCCTGGTCCACCAAATTAATTATTATATGAGCCTTTATTTTATTTTTAATATGACGTTTGCTATTATTTCCAATTTACAAATATTCTCAATGCAATAACCAAAATTTCTCTAAATCTTTCAACCCTTATTACTTAATTCACGATGGTTCAACTATGAAACACGTTACGTACTCAAAGATGAGTACGACCGGAGTAATGCTTGAAGAAGTACCCGAAATGAACTTGAGTAAGCATTGACAATAAATACAGACATTAGACTTTTAAATTCCTAACATTGAGTCAACAATACCCTAAAAATATTAATGCAATACAACGATGCACAACATCCCAGATTCTGTCGACATTTTCATGAAGGCCTTTCGCTGGGTATTTCATCTTCAATCGACTCTTGTCCTTCTGAATATGCCTAAAATCACCGAAAAACCTGACCCCTTATAATAACACGGTCTTCGTAGGTATGCTTCAGTTTAGTAAAAGTTTCCTTTTCACTGTGTCCAAGTCTGAAGCAAAATCTGATAGCACACTTTTTTTAGTTTAAATATTGAAATAAAAATTGGATTTGTAGGTTTGAAATTCTTTACTCAATATTGACTAACATTTTTGAGATTCAAGTAAAATGCTATTTGCAGTTGATCAGTTTTAGTTAAAATCTAATTAACTCTTCCCAGTAAAACAAAATATTTAATTTCAAGTTATCGTAATATTCTATTACCGGTTCCCAATGAAAAATGAAATTTATATGAATAGTACTCTACCCTATTACATTTTCAGTATGAGTATTGCAGGGATTTGTTTAATTTTCGTGGAAAAGCCATGAAAAGGAAAAAGAAGTTAATCTTCCCTAAGTCGGAACAATACTAAATAAAGTCCAATAAAGTATAGACATTAATTTATTGACGATGCCACGGGGAATAAAGAAAGAAACAAAAATCAATTAAAACTCAAATGAATCTCTGTTATCTGCTGAAGTGCCTACAGACTAATTGAAAATAGATTAATGCTTAGTTCAAAATATCGACAATAATCAATATTATAACTAGACTTTGATGTCACGAAGTACAACGTTTATATGTATATTTATTTATTCGAAATCTGGTGCTTTTTACAAATGCATGATTGATAACTAAATATAAAAATTATAACATACCTCTCGAACAGCTTTTAACGTAAAAACGAACAATTACAAGGAATAATACACTCAAACGAAACAAACAAAAATTATTTGTAGATAATCTGACTGTTGGAGTAGTAGTTCGTTTCTACTGAAATTGAAGAAATGTCAATGTCAAATATGTCATAATTTTGTTTCATTGTATGTTTATTTGTATTAAAAAAAATACATGTTGTAGTTACTGTCATAAGAATATATAAAATATTAAAAAGGAGTTTTTGTCTTGCTCTTTATTAAAAATAGGCAATATATCAAACAGGTTATGGGCCCAGACAGCGCGTATTCTTAAATAAATAGTTTAAACGTTAAAAATCCAAAATTAAAATGGATGTTGATCGTTATCGTATTCCCAAGCTCCTAGGCGAAGAAAATTGGCAGATATGGAAGTATCATATGATCTGCCACATTCGCGGGAATGGACTCTGGGGTTTAATTGACGGAACGATAGCTAAACCAGAAAAAGATTATGCGAGCTGGACTGAAAAGAACTGGAAGGTGATTTCAATTATTGTCCAAACATTAGGAGATAAACCCTTCGCACTTGTTCAAGGGCTTGAAGAAGCGAAAGAAATGTGGCGAAAACTTGAAGGAGTATATGAACGAACTTCCGTAGATCGGAAGATGGCGTTATTAATTGAATTTTATGGGGCTACGTGGGACAGTACAGATGATGTTATAACTCACACTACAAAAATTGAAAATCTACGAAAGCAGATTAAAGATTTAGGTGAGCCCACATATGAAGAAACAATAATCGCCAAGATTTTGTCAACTCTTCCAAGTTCATACGATAGTTTCATTGAAGCTTGGCATTCTACTTCAAAAATAAATCGTACTGTGTCACATCTTATTGAACGTTTAATAGCTACAGAAAATAGACTAAAACTGCGTGACAATGAATCTACAATTGCGCTGACAGCGTCACAAGAAAATGTAAAAAAGAAGACAGAAGTAAAAAGTCCACAAAGACAATTTAAGCAGAAAATTGAAAATAATAAAAATAACAAAAAAGAACAATACAAGAAATCATGCAACTATTGTGGAAAACTTGGACATTTAGCTTTTCATTGCTGGAAAAGAAAGAATCACCAATCTGCTGAAGATAAGTCAAAAGAACCAAGTGGAGCTAGTGCAGGGAAATTATTTACTGCTTGTAATAATAACTTTGATTTTAGTGGGAGCAGTAATGTTTGGTATGCCGATTCTGGAGCAACAGATCATATGACAAGAAAGTTAGACTGGTTTTCGGAATATAAACAATTATCACCACCTAAACAAATTCGTTGTGGAAATGGAACATTTATGCAAGCTTTTGGTGAAGGAAAGATTGACATAACAATAAAAGTAGACGGTGTAATATCTAAATATTACATTGATAAAGTTTTATATGTTCCTGAATGTTACAACAATCTACTGTCAGTTGGCAGAATGCTTGACTCAGGCTATACTCAACATGCCAGTGGACGAAATTGGTGGTTGACAGATTTTTCTGAAAGAGTCATTTTAAAAGGGCGACGCAACAGACAAATGACAGAAGTAAAATTACATGTTGTCAAGCCGGTAAATTCTGTTGCTGCTTACACCGAACACAGAGATGAATTGCAGTTGTGGCATGAAAGAATGGCACACCAAAATAAAAGGCATGTTGCTCAAATATTGAAAAAGCATGATATTAAATTTAGTGGAGACTTAAATGCAAAATGTGAAGCTTGTATTATAAATAAATTACACCAAAAATCGTTTTCAAGTCGAATACAGAAAGCATTGAAACCTGGAGAATTAATTCATGCAGATTTGTGTGGCCCAATGCAAGTTACGTCAAATGCAGGAGCTAAATATATGCTATTATTTAAAGATGATTTCTCACATTTTAAAATAGCATATTTTTTGAAACATAAATCTGAAGTTAAAGATATTTTACCAAAATTCTTAAATAAAGTTAAGAATGAAAACGATTTCTTTGTTAAAAATTTGAGAACTGACAGAGGAACTGAGTTTTTAGACGAATGTTTTACAAAAATATTAGAAAAACACGGTGTAAATCACATTGTCATTTCAAGGGAAACTCCCCAACAAAATGGTACAATAGAAAGAGAAAATCGAACTGTAATTGAAGCTGCACGTACTTTACTAAATGCCAAAAATATGAATTTAAAGTACTGGGCAGAAGCTTGTAATACTGCTGTTACGACTTTGAATGTATCAGGTACTTCTACAGTAGTAGATAAAACTCCATTTGAATTATGGTATAACCGTAAACCACGAATCAAGAATTTGAGAATATTTGGTTCAAGAATTTTCGCATTATGTCCGAAAAATCAACGTCGAAAATTAGATCCAAAAGCAAAAACTGGTATACTAATAGGTTACGAAGATTGTGGTTACAAAGTACAGTATGAGAATTCAAAAGTAGATGTAACAGTAAATGTAGAATTTGATGAACAAATTTGTCGCATGTGCAACACGCCAAATATTATAAATGTTACAGTTCCTGAAAACTCCTGCGAAAATTTAAATCAAAATAAAATGGATTTTAAGGACAGTGGGAGCAAAGATAAACAAAACGAAGAAGAAGAAAGCGAAAACAATTACGAAGAAGAAGAAGTAGAAAACAAAATAGAAAAACGTTATTTTCTTCGTCAACGTAAACCTAAAGTATCTGCAATGTCTTATTTTACAGAAGCTATAGATGCACCAACGTTTGAAGAAGCAATCAATTCACCTGATGCAACGAAATGGCATGAAGCAATGTACGATGAAATGAAATCATTGCATGAAAATAAAACTTGGACGTTGGTAGAGACTCCTCCAGGTGCTCGAATTTTAACAAATCGTTGGGTATTACGAATAAAGAGACATGCAGATGATACCATCGATAGATACAAAGCTAGACTTGTAGTTCGTGGATTTTCGCAAAGACCTGGCATAGATTTTGAAGACACATACAGTCCTGTGGTTCGTTTTGAATCAATTAGATTGCTATTAGCTATTGCTGCAGTCAAGAAATTACATCTTCTTCAATTTGATATAAAAACAGCATTTTTACATGGAGATTTAAAAGAAGATTTGTATATGTTTCAACCAAAAGGTTTCGATGATAATTCAGGAAGAGTGTGTAAACTGAAAAAGGCACTGTATGGTTTAAAACAGGCACAAAAATGCTGGAATTCAAAATTTTCAGAATTCTTCAAATGTCAAGGTTTTAAACAAAGTGACCAGGATCCTTGTATTTTTACTTCAGAAAATGAAGAAAAATTCATAATTATTGCTATCTATGTGGATGATGGAATTATTGGAAGTTCAGATAAAATTGAAGGTGAAAAATTGTTGGCTGAAATAAATAAAAGATTTGAAGTAAAATCAAGTCAACTACATGAATATCTAGGACTTCAAATTAAACAACTGAAAGACAGTTCAATATTTATATGTCAAAAAGGATATGCAAAAAGAATTTTAGAAAGATTTAGTATGTTAGAGGCTAAGTCTGTGCAAACTCCTTTGACTGTTGGTGACGAAGAAAAACAAAAAGATACAAAAAATCAAGAACAGAAACCAAATGTGCCATACCGCGAAGCAATCGGAAGTTTAATGTATTTGATGATAGGAAGCAGACCAGATATTGCATTTTCTGTCAGCAAGTTGAGTCAGCATTTAGATAGATATACATTGAGTGATTGGCGCAAGGTAAAACGTGTATTCAGATATCTAAAAGCAACATTAGATCTTGGTTTATTGTATCATTCAACTCCAAAACAAAATTTCAATGGTGTCATTTTATATACTGACGCTGACTTTGGTGGAGATATAGAAACCAGACGAAGTACAAGCGGCATGGTTATTCAGTTTAACGGAACAGCTGTACAATGGAGCAGCAAACGTCAAAATTGTGTAACACTTTCCACAATGGAAGCAGAATATGTAGCAGCGAGCAGTGGTTTGCGTGAATTTTTATGGCTATATCGATTGTCAGAAAACATGTTAATAAAATGCGAAAAACCCATACTAAGACTGGATAATCAAAGTGCTATTCAATTTGCAAAATTATGTGAAGTACGTTCAAGATCGAAGCATATTGATATACGAAAATATTTTCTTCGTGAATTGGTGAATGATGGTTGTATCGAATTAGAATATGTTCCCTCCAGTGAACAAGTAGCAGACATAATGACTAAAGCATTACCGTTTTTAAAATTTGAAGCAAATATAGATAAACTTGGATTGGTTCATGAATCCGAAATTTCAACAGAAGCCGAAGTGGGAGTGTTGGAGTAGTAGTTCGTTTCTACTGAAATTGAAGAAATGTCAATGTCAAATATGTCATAATTTTGTTTCATTGTGTGTTTATTTGTATTAAAAAAAATACATGTTGTAGTTACTGTCATAAGAATATATAAAATATTAAAAAGGAGTTTTTGTCTTGCTCTTTATTAAAAATAGGCAATATATCAAACACTGACAATTCGATTTATTGGCGTGACGTATAAATCATTTGTATAAACATATTGAAATCAAATAGTAGCTAACGTGTGTTAAAAAAAATCACTGCAATTATTTTAACTAAATTGAAATGAAATTAAAAACCTTATATTTTATTTTAAAATAATTGTAAACACAATTACTATGTACCAACCGTTTTTACAATTACAATTTTTTCTTCTCGTTTTTCTGAATTAAACATCACTCGAAAAGTTCTATTAGTTTTATTTCATTTTGTAATGTTTTTTTCAGGTCTACGACGTCTTTTCCTTCCTTAACAATTTTTACTATAAGAAGTAATAAGTAGTGGGCTTATTGTCGATAATGTTTTTAAAATTTTACGAATGTTAATCCCACGAAAATAAAAAGTTATGTATTTAAATTTTCCAAAGACAACAACATGAATGGCATTTTCTAAATATTATCGGTTTTTAAGCGAATCACAAGTTATATTTAGGAAGAGTATACAATAATTATTTCTTTATTGGTGTATTATGTGTAGGGTTTCATCAAGTCAAATCAAACTTTTCACTACTTGACTTGACTTGACTTTCTATCTTAGCTATTTGACTTGATATCAAGCATTTTTAAGCTACTAGAACTGGAATGAAGTGAGAGGAAAATGAAAAATAACTGATGTGATGTGAAGACGAGTTCGATTTAGAATATTTCATTACATTGTAGTTATCACTTATTATTTTACTACAAATTCCACTAATTTAATTCCAAAAAATGATAGGCAACCTTAAAATTGGAAGCTTTGTTTGCTTAGAAGAAAGTTGTTACAAATAAAAATACATCTTAAATTATAGGTATTAGTAACTATATTTTATTATTATTTTACAATAACACGCATGACGCATACCATGCTTTTACTACGATCTGTATAATTCGACAAAGGGTAACGAGGCATTTTTAAACGAAATTAAAGTAAATGACCAATTTTTTTATTAATACTAGCATCCTCGACTTCTGTTGAAAGACAATTTTTCTGGGCTGTTCTAATTACTAGAAAACTCGCTATAGTCTAGGTGATAACTTTATTAAAATCTCATGTTTATTTGTATTTTCTTACATTTATATTATTTTTTGTTACCAAAGTGAAAATTAGAATTATTTATGATTTGGTTGTGTAAAGTCTCTATAAAAAAATCTCATTGTGATATCTTTAAACTACTCAATTAAATTGATGAAAAATGAAGTAATTCTTCAAGTACTAAAAATATTACTACTTGAGTTGACTTGAAATACTGTTTCTATGCAACTTGACTTAAGCTTGACTTGATTTCAGTCAAGCCGTGAAGCCCTAATATTATATAACCCCATAGGTAATGAGTTCTGTGGAATTACTCCAGCGTTTAGAGCACATTTTTCACTAATTAGCGCTACATTTTTTTCTCAACTGTCATGTTTCCTGGTTACTAGGACTACTATTGGAAATAATACAATATTATAGCGGCAATATATTATTTCCACTTCCAATTGGTACAATATTTACCTTTACAAGCGTTGTGATTGCTTGATTTTCTCTTTTTAATATTTTGATTCAGTCCATTAGCAATGTATTTCGATTTCAAGCATGAGTGAATAACGTTTTAAACTATATGTAACATTATTTGTTAAACTACTCATTTCATCTTGTCAAACGCATAAACGCATAATATAAAGTTAAATCATTTTGTTTCTGTAAAATTGAATTGCGCAGCAGACTAGAAAAACTTATTTGCAGAATAATGAAGCGTTAATGATTTCCTTCAGTAATAACTAAAAAACTGTACGAGCTTTTCATAGTTTTATTGTAATTTTCAGTAAATTGTTTCAGGATTTTATAAAACAAAACTTGCAATCGTGTGTAAATTGGTGCGTTCTATTAATTTGAGTGTTAAATTTTACATTATGATTTATATTACGAAAAATGTAGTATATTTGCAATCAGGACTAGCATCTAGTTGGCCCACCAGATCTTCCAATTAGCCCACTAGATGTTGCAAATATGTTGGCCCATCTAAACATCTTACAACCAACACATATATTCCAAAAATATTTGTAATATGGTCGCTTAGCGGCTATGCATTTTTTTAAATTTTTGATATTGTAATACTCCAGATGTAACGAAATGGACAGATTTATGGTGAAAGACGCACTTTTTGCGCCTTCAAGCTTGTTTTCAAACAAAGAAATGTCCGTTTCCGGTACGTGATGCCCTCGATGGACATCAATAGTTGGGTTCTTTTTAACATAGTTCATACTTAGGGGATGAGAAGAGCCGGATAAACATAGGTTGAGAACTTCTGGATTTTTACCATTAAATGGTGCTCCGATGTTTGAAATCTCGCCCTTTTGTACTCTTTTTCGATTGTGGATGTCTTGACTGATTGTCAGACATACCTTGGTATTTCTTAGTGAAATAACCAGTTAGTTGTTTTACTGTGTGTAAAGGCTCTCTCATCGTGGTGTAAATTTGTAAGTAGTTTTTATTATATTCTGTGTGGATTAAATATTGATTTGTAGATCGATGTAGAAAGGTTTTCAAAATTGTTTGTAAAATTAGAAAAGTAAGAATTTATAGTTTATATAGAATCTAGTTACGCGATGTAGTTTATTTGAATTATATAAATGTTTTTGATCGCGGTTGATTATTAAAATTTATATAATTTTGTTATTGTTGGAATATCGTATTTGATTCAGCCCATCCTATTCCAACCCCTGTCTTTGTGACGTGGTAGCACAACGCGTAGGTTAAACTCTATGGTTCTAAAATTACTACCCTGCACCAATTTGACCATATAGTAAACCGCGTCTGTTAAAAAACTTTTTTTTGCAAAGAAATGGTAAAAGAAATAAAGCAGGATTACATTAATTTAAATCACTTGATTTATATTAGATTTAAATCACATTGATTTAAAAAAAAGTCTGTTTAATTTTATCGGTAAAACGACTTTATCAGTGGCGGCGTTAGACATTGTAGATTACAGAGGCTCAGCCTTTAATAAACTACATAAATTTAAAAAAGAGGTTTTTTTCAAGCATAGCCAACCAATCGATTCTACAGGTAAAATAACATAAGTGTGGCAATTTTCATATTTTTATTCCAACGGATACAATTTCTAGAAAGTAAAGACTGAAAGTAGCCCTAATAAACAAAAAACAAGATTATTTTAATTTTTCTCGATTTTAATGAAATTCCAGAAAATGGAAAATTTTGGAGGAAAAAAGTTCTAGAGCGAAAAACTGATATTCCGGTTTTTTGGTTTTTCTCATTTTTCACCGAATCATTTCAAAAAACGTATAGGCCTCCAGAATCAATTGATAAAATCGTTAAGAATTTATCTGTATCCACTTTAGAGATATAACCAAAATACGTCCTTTTCTGAGGTACAACTTTAATAGTAAAAATCTCAATAAGGAAAACAAATAATTAAATTCTGTTGCAAATTATAAATAAACGCATCGCGTCTATCAATACGCACTATTTTCAAAAACCCAGATCTTGGACTAAATACGTCTAAAGATTGTAACATTTCATGTTTAATTGTGATTGGAGATAACATTTAATTTTTAATTGGAAATGCTGATTTTTAAGTTTTTACTGATACGTTAGTTCATACAATGATTGTATATTATATATAAATCTATTTTTAACTCAAGAAGTGAAAGATTTTCTAAAAATTTTTTTTTTTATCTTACGGTAAATTTCTCGGTGGCTCGAGTCACTGAAAAAACAGCCTGACTAGTATATTATTTTCATTTTTCAACGCAGATTGCATTAATGTGTGATTTTTTGTTCAATTTACTTTAAAATTTGTTACAATAAAATCCGGTTATAACGATATTGAAGGAATCTCAAAATTTTCATCATTGTAGCCAGAAGTCGCTACAATAGTTAAAAATAAAATAACATTATAGCGTATGTGGGCTTTCAAACAAATGGTCACAATTAATTTTCTTACATAAATCTGTCTTGTTCTTACTTATCTCGCGTCTTGCATTTTCATTATTTGATTGTGGCTTCTCTTGTTTTCTAACAAACTACAACGTAATTCTAAAAAGAAAGAAAAAAGTGTGTAATACAATAATGAAATATTGTCAACTCACAGACACATTTATATTTATATTCTGCTAACCGCCAGACAGAGTGTAGTATGTAATGTATGAAATATTTATTCATGTCCCATAAATAACTAATAAAGTACATGACCTAGATTTCAATTGTTTGACTTCACTTAGTATTGTACATAGACAAGATAGAGAACACAGTCATGAAATATTTTATAGGAAGACAATATGTTTGGATTTCATATTAGCTTTTACTAGACTTAGTTCTTTCAATGCACTTTGCACTCAACATACTGCAAAATGTTTATCTTCATTTATTTATTGCTAATATGGATATTACATATTTAACATGTCGGATATTTATTTCATAACATTAAAAGAAATTGTAGTTCGTATTTGGTGGAACATTTTTGCTGTAATTAAAATAAAAACAAGTGAATTGTTATTATTATATTTCATAATGTAAAGTTTGTTTGATAAAAACCGTTTTTTTAATTTTTCATATATTTATTTAAATAAAATAATACTTTTTATACGGTTGAATAGCAAAAAAAAATTCTATTTAAAATTATTTCAACGTACTATAAGCTCCATATGAAAAATTAAAGTTGACACCGGTAACTTGAAAACGGTACGTAATATTTTTTTTTAAGTATTCTTCAATTTATTATAAAAAAATATTTTCTTGCACAGCAAAATCGCATAATTTTGGAAGTTATGAGCAAAAAATAAAAACCATAAAATTTACATTTTCATATCTAGTAGTGATGTGACGAATGGCAGTTCAGCCGAATAACCGAATAACGAATATTCGGCGAAATTTTAACCGAATATTCGGCGTTACTGAGTAATATATTTTTGTACAATCTAAAAGCATGATTGGTGGCCCTCGTTGCGGAGAGAGGTGTATTTATTCTGAAATATTCACCCTTAAGATAATTTCTTCTTTGATTATTGATAAATTTAATTATTTCAGTTTCAAGAAATTGACCGCCGAACAATATAGCTAGATAAATTTTTTACTCTTATTGTTGATACCTTAATAATAACTAAACATATCTCCTTGGTTTTTTAAAATTTATTATCTATATATTTATATATTTTAAGCTAACGTAACAGTGTTATACTTCACTTATTTTATATAACCGAATATTCGATATTAAAATGTGCCGAATACGCCGAATACCGAATAGTCAAAATATGGCCGAATATCGAATAATTATTCGGCTTCCGTTCCATCTGTAATATCTAGTAACCTATGCATTTTTTTAAAAACAAAGACATAGTTAAAATAGCTTCTTAATGCGGCAACTTTAGTCTAATTTAACCGCCCTCTTATCTTTTACCGTTTTTGAGATTCCTATGCTTAATAAGTTATTTGGGACATCTTGTACACCTTTTTTAAAAAAATCAAAAAAAAAAAAAATTTAAATAAATAAAATCATCACAGTTAATTTGTGACAAAGTAACTGTGAAATAATTGAATATTTGTCGTAATAATTTTTAAATATGCCTATAAAATAATACAATAAATCCCAATAATTATTTTTTTGTTTGCAATAAATCCAGAAATTGGATATTTGATTTGTCTATTTAACGTTTACAGTTTAATAATCACAGCGCCCAAGATTATAATTTTTATGGCAACTTTCCATTAAAATTGAGTGAATTAATACGTGAATAAATTTCAAAATATTTGCGGCAAAGTTTTGAATGGCATCAAACCGTGTTTGCGTATTTCCATAATAAAGTGCCTTGTCCATTTTCAAGTGGTCCGGTGTATGTGGGTGTAATTTAATATTTGGGCTCGTCATACAACGGAATACGATCCCAAATTCCAACAAGCCCCGGCATGTTGGGAAATGCTCCGATCTCCGAATTTAATACCAGGCTTGTTCTGCTCATTATTTCATCATTTAAATACACAGTTTTTAACTATCTTCACTGCCTAGTGTTATTAACATTCCAATTAAACTATAAATAATGAATATTATTTAATAAATCAAGAAATAAATATTTAACATAAATGTAATAGGGCGAAATTAATGTTTAGTGCCGTTATTGAAATATAACTTAATAAACTTGTTACCGTGATGCTTACAAACTTGAAAATAAAGTCTAAATGAAAAAAATAAATTTTATTATAAGAAAACTATTTATGTAATCCTTCACTTCCCACTATTAATAATCTATTTGTTACATATTTTTTGCATTTTGTAATTAAAACACTTTCAATAAATAAATAATGTTCTTTAAATTTCACAACTACTTTTGTCAAATTTTGTGAACATGTAAACAATTGATGTATGATATTGACATGATATAGCTTGAACGATTGTTAGAACTCAGGCCCAGATACGGCAACTGGGCAAATGCCTGGTAGGTCGGACCTAAAATTGGGCTGGTCGGAATAATTATAAAATAATATAAAAATAATTTATTATTTGTACGTTTTAATGTTATCGAACTATTTGCTTATTTAATTTCTTTTAGTTTCAACAAATTATATAAATTAATTGACAATCCTATGAAAATTTTACTTCACTCGCTATTGCGCACTGCGGTTTAGTTTATTCCTATTTCATTAATGTTATGTAAAAGTGAATTGTATTCTTGCCTCAAGCATTTGGTTATTGGCGTGTGTACATGTGGTTTTACATTTTGTTTGTATATAGCTATTTCATTAATTGTTTGTACGAATTTTATTACATTTTTGGTTGTATTTTCGTCATTGAATAAGCCTTCTTTGAGTGTGTTTGATATTTTGTTTCGCTGCCTGTCAGCTTGGTGTTTCTCACAATTGGTTATTAAAAATGAGACTATTAAGGTTGTGTTACACTCTTCGCTAAGCTGTATATATAGGAAATAACTTTTTGGACATCGCCAACTTATTTCGCTTATGTCAACCGAGGAATCAACTTATTATAATTATTTTTATTATTCTTTCCATCGTTTGTGTAATTTTTCACACAACAATTTCATTGTCCATCTCATATTTATGGTATCTGTCAGCTGTCAAGTTCCAAGAATAGTGCGATTTTTCCCTTTTTTGAGCGCTGGCGTCATAACAGCAATCCTCACCACAGACATGCCCGGAGCGAATAATAAAACATCTTAATTAATTTAGAGAACTAAGAGAAAATTATTGGACTTTACTAACTTGAACCCTTTTGTAATTCTCTTTGTCTTTTAGCTTTTTTTGTTTATTTATGGTATCTGCATGACTCAATTAAGTATTTGTCACAATACTGACCGTCCAATAAAATTGCTGAAATAATCGCAACAGAATGGATATTATATTTGTGCACTGAACTTCCATTACATATTAATTTTCCACTTCAATTAGATTCGACTAAAAATTCGTTCAATAAATAAAAATAAATACGTGAATATTTTTTACCGTGAAACATGGGATTTATCATATCCATCGTTCCAACTTGATATTTGATTGACAGCAATGTATATTTGCTTGTCTCATTTAAAATGAAACATAAGAACGAATTTGATATTTTCTTTTTGGGTTATAAATTTTTTTTGACAGGCCTGCACAAAGTGCAATTACAATTTTAAGAATCATTAATAACTTTACAGGAAATGGTAGAATAGTAGAATGGTCTGCCACATAACAACTAAATATAATAATGAACAATTAAACAATAATTATTTTCAATTTTCAAAAATCCATCAATTCACTGCTTAGCAATTACTCAATCTAGTATAAAACTTTTGAATTACATACGCGGATATGTTCTCACGGTATACTGTAAAAAATTGTTTCAACATTATCGTGGGTTGGAACAACCAAGTCTTCCTCTTAGAAGAAATGAAGAGTAGTCATTCCAACTTATCTTTGCCTGGGTGTCTGTATTTGTATTTAACCCAATGTTCTGTAATTAACATGTTCTAACATTCTCGTCTAGTCATATTCTCTATTCAAGATTCATCCTCCAATTAAGATTCATTATGTTTCATTCATTCGTTATTATTATAATCACTATTCAAATTCAACTATAAGTCACATTCACATGTATATGTAAAATTATCGCTAATTTTAATATATGTAGGTATATTTTTTCAACTCATCAAATATTTTAATATTTATTCGTTGATCCTAAAATATTGAATATCACTTTAAATCAAAATACATTTTGAATACATATTAAAATGTTTACTAGAAATAGAATAAGAAGTAATGTTGTGTATAAACTATTATAAATCCTGTTGAACATTAAAGTGAAATTGTTTTATTACAAACATCGTAAACCATCTCGCCACAACACTCTTTGGTGTATTTCATCACGCAGAAGCGTGGGTGACGTGTTTTTCTTTTTGCATTATTAAAATTTCTCAATGCGCTTTGTTAGAAAAATGTTTGCTTTGAGCCAAAGAAAGACGGCAGGATATTAGTTGGCCGTTTTGCCTTTTTGGTTAATTTATTGGAAAATTTTAAATATTTTCTTAGCCTTTGGTTGTTTTCTTCAAAAATAGATCATACAATATCCTTTCTGGACCGTTATTTGAAATTTTACAGTGAGGAAAGTATGTACATGTATAGAATCTTCTATTGTAACAGGTACGGTCGCCTTACACGAAATCTGGTATCTGACATATTGAGGTCTTTATAATAAAGAGGCGTATCGATATTTCTATGTAAATATAATGAATCGTATTTACAACTTTTTTAATAATCTATTGTAACTTTCAATTTTACAGCAGTTTTTCCCTAATTTCTCAAAAACTTTAATTCGTCGATATGCCCCTTTGTTATGAAGCCCTCTATTTGTGTTTTAATTTATGAGTTTTACTTGCCTCAAAAATATTCCACTTATTGTATTTAAGAACAACTTTTATACGAGACAAGGATAAAGATAGTCACTACCACCATTATCATTTTATTTAAAAGTCTGCCGTGATAGAGGCAGAGAAAAGAATATTAATAATGACAATAGATGCGGTTACTTTATGGTCAAATTGGTACAGGGTAATGTTATTAAAACAATAGAGTTTTATCTACGTGTTGCGCTACCACGTCAAAAAACAGGGGTTGGAATAGGATGGACTGAATTAAATACGATATTCCAACAATAATAAAATTACATAAATTTTCTTTGGGCGTGTTAATTTGCTTCTATATAAACTCTAAATTTTTATTTATCTAATTTTTTAATTAATTTTGAATGTCCTTTTTATATCGATCTACAAATCAATATCAGTTCACAAAGAATACAATAGAAGCTACTTACAAATTTACACTACGATGAGAGAGCCTATAAACACAGTATAATGTATATGTAACATTCAGTTCTGACATCCACAACAGTCGAAGAGTACACGAGTATCTCAACAAGAACAAGTCGAATTGTGAAGCTCAATTTAATGGTAAAAATCCAGAAGTTACAATCTTTATTTACACGGTTCCTCTCACCCCTAAGTATTATCATCTATGGCACAGCATTCCTATGTGGAACAGGTCGTCAAGTACCTGAGTTATTAATTTCGTAACATGTTTTACTTGCATGTTGTCAGCCTGCAGTCTCTGTAAGGTCAGCACACACCGAGTCGTTGTGCGATAACCCATCCAATTGAACAGGGTGGACTATGTTTCTACCCTTAGATGAGGTATAGCAGAGAGATATGCCACACTCCTATAGCTACGTACTACTGAGCAAGCAAAAGATGTATGGTCGAGAATCGCCTAACAGTTAGCTGCGTGAGAACAATCCGCCAGCTGAGTAGTGCACACTTACAATTAGACGAACGAAATATTGGTCATAGTGTTTTGTCACCTATCCTCATTATTTGTTTGGTTGAGTTTTCCAAATAACTACTCCACTGGTCCACTGTTCTCGAACAGCTGGCTGCAAACGATTTTAAACCTTAGATCTTTCGACAATATATTTGGGCAATGCCATATCTCTATGTTATACCTCATCTAAGTTGCTACCTACACAAGACTCGTCACGACCACACAATCGTACTGACTGACCCCCTAAATATGAACTATGCTACAAATAACCCAACTATTGATGTTTACCGAGAACACAAAGCTATTTTTTCGAAAATAAGCTTGAAGGTACAAAACTGTGTGTCCTTCACCATAAATCTGTATATTTCGTAACATCTGGAATAAAAAATGCACAGCCTTAAAGCGATCATATTATACTAATGTACAATATTTACAATTTTTTCAATACATCTACATGTACAAGTGTTCCAAATAACTAGTTAAGAATGGATATCTCGAGAACGGTAAAAGATACGACGTCGTTTAAATTGGATTAAAGTTGTCGCATTACGGGACCATTTTAACCATGTTTTTGTTTTCCTTTTTCCTAAAAAAAATACATAGATTACTAGATATGAATGAAAATGTAAATTTCACAGTTTTTAATTTTTGATCATAACTTCCAAAAAAGATAAGTGATTTTGGTGATCACTTTTTTCAGGCACGTTTTTATAATAAATTTCCGGGGGTTCTTAAATTTTTTTATCGTGTATCGTTTTCTAGTTATCGGTGTCAATTTTAATTTTTCATATGAAGCTTATAGTACGTTATGATAAACTTGAATAGAGTTTTTTTTGCTATTTGTCTATTAAGAAGTAATCATCGTCATCTCTCGCCTTTTTCGGTATCCCCTGTTACAATATTCAATATCATATCCTACAGCACTTCATAAAGATAAATATTTAATCTTTCCATAATTTCATGTTGCCTTGTAGTCACAAATGTAGTTTATCAGTACACAGCCTGTTATTAAGTTGGAAGGTAAATATAGGTAAATAATTGCACACTTCATTTATAAGTGGAAATTGGCAGTTGACGTTTAACCGCGAGTATTTATGGCTTTAGAATTTTGCTATTAGCAGAGTTTGCCACAAACACCCGCTTTAATTAGCCCCGAAATCGAAGGGTTTAGTGAACTCAGTTTGTCAATATTTTGTGTTGAGGGTAAAATGTAATTTGAGAGGTTTTATTTATAAAGTTTGCGGCGCGCAATAATGAATGAAGTTTGTTGAAGTATGATAACCCAATTATTTTTGTGGAAACTTTCGTCCCTGGACAAATCGTCTAGGTTTGAGATTGTGAGTATAGCTGCGAAGTTAGGGACGAGTACATTCCGACATACATAAATAATAAGCGAAGGCGATAGTTAGTCCCTATCGACTGCACTAGTTCGTCAGATCCATTGCTTAATGGCAGCAATAAAACCAAAAGGGAGTAGATACGTTGGTGCCAGAATTAGCCAAACTTCCTGTCGAATCTAAATGCGTTAAAAGATGTTATTTAATCTATTGTGAGTTATGATATTAGCGATACCTACAAATGAATAAGAATTTTTTTTAAGTTGTGACCATTTTTACCTACCAGGGTTCTACCATCAATAACAAAAATATCAAAATTACTGAAATAAGGAACAAAATAACAACTGCCTGTAGAATCTTTTGTACTTATAGGTACTTGTCTTTAAACCTAGGAATGTCTATAAGGAGATCAAATACGTTATATCTTATGCATGTGAAGTATGAACATCAAGTGTAAATGAAAATGAAGCATGAAGATGTACAAAAAAACAAGACCATAGTCATACCCTCAAACTAACTAGTCGCCGTACATGCATCTTTGCTTGCTTCAGATAAACCAAAATAAATCTTTTTGGATCAGATGGACGAATTATTGATTGGTAAAGGAAGCATAAACATATAAAAACAAAAAAATATGCCCAGCTGTGAAATATGCAGAGGTTCTGTTCTTTATTTATTGATGGGAAAGTGGGTTATATGAATTTTTTTAAAAGACAATTTGGAAAAATGTATTGAAAAATTTGGTTTATGACAGTTTATATCTTTCAAACGCGATAATTGTACAATTGTAGGCAACAATTAAAAAAACCTCCACAGTCTCAAGATATGAATCCCATTGAACAGTCCCTTCATAAAAAAGTAAGGACCAACTCTTTGGTGAGAGGTCCGTTGTCGTCTATTTCTTTTCATAGGCACACTATCTATTTTTTTTAAGTAAGTTTCAACGGCAAAAGTGCGCTACTTTTTGGACCACACCATATTTATGACTGCTCCTTTTGCTACTATCCTCACCCTTCTATGACGTACCCTCCCTTCACAAATACCTACTGAAAGTAGGACCGTTACTATGCGCTACCCTGTATTATACTTCAATATAAAATAAATCTTAGTTTTCACTGTACATGATAAAAAATTAACTGTAGTCACCACAAAACTACCGCCTTCTAGCGAATAAATTAACTATGCCTAATGAAAACATATTGCAAGGATTTTAAACTATGATCATTTAAAATTGGTATGCTTACAATTTCTTCCTTGTTAAATGTGTCATTTGGTAAGTAGAACGGTACACATATGTCCTTTCATGAACTAATAGTCAACCGAGAAACACATAAATAATGTTAATCCCTATCGACTGCTCTAGTTCGTCATATCCATCGCTTAGCGGCAACGCAATAAAACCAACAGAGCACAGAAGTTGCTGGCAGAATTAGCCAAACTCGCTGTCAAATCTAATTTCGTTAAAGAGGTGTTCACGTCAAATTTTCCAAAGTTTGTAAGAACAATGACGGTGTAACTTCCCTGGAATATTAAATATGATTACCGCGGTGTTAAATCAATGGTGATTATGTTGCTTCTGCTAATTACTTATGCTATTCATGTAGCCTTCTATTTTCTTCGCACTAAATTTCCGACATGACAGCCACATTACTGCACTTATTGTTTTCATTATAACTTTCCTCAATTTTCACTCTTCTAATATCCAAATAATCAAAACCACGTGCACAATTCTCACACTCGTTTATAATAACACTTGTCCTTCATTTTATTCATTTATCAATTCATTGGCTACAGAGCAAATTAATATTTAAATATTTACTTACTCTAGATTTGGCATCTAAATTATGAAGTAAAAGGAAACAAAATACAAAATGAACTCCAATGGGAGTTTTTTCTCGCTCGGTATTATTTAATTTATCAGATTTGCTTATTAGTTTTTTTTCTTAACCAGTTATAAATAAAGGTTTAAATAAATAATAAAAATTCAATTATGTGTTTAATATTAATCGGTATTTCATAATTTCAAGTGATTTTAAATTTAGACATAGGCGCCGACGTTTCAAAAAAATTTTGGGGCAAAATTTCTTATAATAATCAAAATCTAAAAATAAAATTAAATGAAAATAAACCTACCAGAGCAAACACTTCAAAATGTCTATTGTCTGGAGAAACTGAAACCAGAGTATATTTCAGAGCAGTCGAATCTTCTCCAGAATGTGCTTTGGTTTCAATCGACCTAGAATTAGTGCAAACACTTCTGAGAGCTCTAATTTATGATCCACTGAAACCATAGCACAATCCAAAGCAGCCAAATTTGTTCCAAAATGTACTCTGCTTTTAACAGTCCAAGAATTAGTGCACCCGCTGAAGCGTGCTCCAACTCCCCACCGGCTGAAATAGAGCACTTTCAAGGCATCAGATGCCCTAAAAACCGATCTAGCCAGACCACTAGGCGGGTCGGAGGCTCGAAGACCCACTACCGCCCTGGCGCCCCGTAGAACGAAACTGAGTGCTAGCGCCTCAGGATGCCCAGTATATCTTAAAACGCGCATTATTACCGGTCATATGGATTCCTATTGGCTGATATTCATTTATAATTATGGTTGTACTAGTGCGAATTTTAAAATAAATATTTGTATACATAGTTATTTTGGTGAGAGGAATTCACTAGTAATACTTTGAAGGGTGTAACATACACCTATTTTAGGTTAGTAATCACCTATTAAAAAAATGAAAGGGAAATGTCTTCTTGGGGGCATTGCCCCTTGAAAAATTTTCCTTGGTGGCACGAGCTCCCGATGCCCCCATGTATTCGGCGCTCATAGATGATCAAAATAACTTTTACTTTCTTCGCGCCATCGTTATCATAAGTAATCTTACGTAGTTCCATAGCAATATAAATTGTAAGTTTGTGTTAATTTTTATTATTTGGTTACCATCTAAAAAGCACTTGACATATTTTTCTTGCTTATTTTAATTTTTGCACATATCGTGCATACTTTTATATTTTTTTAATGCATATTCCATGCATATTTTAACACTTTTTTAGTGAATATAATCCTCTCTTTTATAATAACCAATAATTGAATTTAATATATTCAACGGTACATATTTGCGATAAAAAATATTGATGCTTATTATTTTTATTTATAAATGTTTTAATAAAGTATATAATAAAAATAAATTCCTGAATAAATATTGCCAATACCGAAAAAATTATTGCTTATTGGACAGAATTATTTGTTCAGCAAAAACAATAAATATTATGTATAAAATTAATTTGTATCTATACTCTCTATAAAAAACATAGTAGTTACCACAAAAGAAATTATTCATTATGTTTATTAACTTAACTTATACGTATTCGTATAATTATGATTTTGTTGTTGTAATCAGAAATATATCAGATTACATTTCAAAGATTTAATACGAGTAAATCTAAAAAGCAAAGAATGTGAGCATGCGAGCAAATATAATTAATTCTAAATGTAGTCAGTTGTTTAAGAGAATAAGCAAACTTGTTTGTCGTGTAAACTTAACGATAAAATTACTGTGTGGTTATCATTAAAAAGATAGAGAGCATGCAATACTACGCTAATTATATGAGACAAGTTTATAAATACTGGAGTTGAAAAATTATTTACAGTCTTGTATAATGTTGGAGATGTGTATTCGGATGATGGATAAATCAGGATGTAAAAAAATATTTTTTAGGCGGCTGGTACATAAATTGTTGTTTTTCGTAACTGCTGGCAACCTTAAAGTATCAATTTTTATTTGACATCTGTCAAAGTCAAAATTTTTGGCCGCTAGTTTGCTCATTATTGATTTACATAGTTCATATTAATGTGATTAATTATTTTAGAATATAATAACAAATGTAAGTAAAATTTTAACTATTCCTTTACAAATATTAGTGAAAAAGTAATGAATTTGCGAGTAAAACTAGCGGCCGTAAAGTAAATGCGGCCGTAAGGTAAATGCGGCCGTAAAGTAAATGCGGCCGTAAAGTAAATTTTGAAAGATGTCAAAAATTGAATTTCAATGAAAATTCATAATTTCTTGTTGTAATCGCCTAAAAAATGTTGTGTGCACCTCGGCTAAAAGATCTTTTTGGGCCTCATCTGATTTGTAGCCTCGGCTTTGCCTCGGCTGCAAACTTCTGTTTCGGCCCAAAAAGATTACTTTTAGAACCTTGATACACAAATAACTATTATTGCTCACATGTTTTTGCACGCTTGACAGAATGGATACATCTGGCTTGTCACTAAAATTTTATTCTTTCGAAAATGAAAAAAATCTAAAATCTGCATCCTAATCAGGGTTAGCAAAAATCATGATTTATTTAAAAAATAATATCGATAGAAGATGATGCTCGGTGAAACATATTGACAAAAGGTTTGAAAAAACACTCGATACAATTTCACTTAAAATGACATAAACTCTTTATTGCAATTTCGACAATCACGTCATCTTCAGAAGAGTTGAAAGTATAACAGTTCGTTAGCTTATAAATACGTTTACAGACGAATGATTAATGGGGTTAAGTTTAACAATAAAATTTGTCAATGACCAAATTTATTTTATTCAGTTCTTTAAATACATTTTTCAACAATTCACAAAATTCAAGTTTGTTTTCTTGTTCAAAAAAAGTTAGTAGGTAGTTCTACCTAGGGTTTCACGAAATTCTTGGTCTTGTCTTGTTCTTGTCTTGCGTCTTGCTTAAAAACAAGACAAGACTCAACATTGAAAAAGCAAGACAAGACAAGAAATAAGTTCAACAAGAACAAGAATTCTTGCCACATTTTGCAAGAAATCTTGCTCTTAATTTTTTTAATGTATTTTATTTTTCGCGTTGCTTTATATACCTATTTGTATGAACGCTGGGATATTTCTTGTAACGAACTAAATTATTAATACTCGAAAATTCGTAAATATAAGAGAGTGTTTGATGTTATGATTTATGTTGATATAAAATGACAGATGGCAATAGCGTAAGTTTGTTGATAGATGGTGACAACAGATGGGACTAGCGTAATTATAAATATTTTAATTTTTAAAAAAAGTAAGTACAATGACAAAGGATAATAATTAGTACATATTGTGGCAGAATATTTTGAATTGTAAACAAAATCTACATTTTTGCGTGTTCATGATATATACATATATTCCGATTTCTGCAATATTCAAACACAAATAACTATGTTCATGTGATCCTTTATACGACGAACCTACGAGAATTATGCTCATATTCACAAACGTTCGTTATAGTTATAAGTAATAACGGTTCGAATTTGTTTTCGACAGTATGTATATGTCAGGAATCAAGTACTAATTTTTAATATACTTCAACATCGACTTTTGTTTTCGTTATTGGAGAAATTATTATTGAACAATTTAATGATTATTTATGAATTTGGACAATACACACATTTAAATCATAATTTAATTCAAGAGTTATTTTTATATAAAAATCATTGATTAACATGAAAAATGAGTAATATATATATATATTGATTTATAGAAAGTAATATTTACGAACATAATTATAAAAATATCAGCATACGGCTTGCACATGATCACTAAATAATGTTTAATTTACCTATATTGTTGCTACAGTTCCCTCAACTAGCAAGACAAGACAATAAATTGCAAGACAAGACAAGAAATAAGGTAGCAAGAAATCCACAAGACAACAATGTATTCTATTTCTTGCTTCGTAATGCAAGACAAGACAAGACGTTGCGCAAAATAGCAAGATTCTTGTCTTGGTGAAACCCTAGTTCTACCTTTAATTCGGTAACACGATTCAATACTCTTTCTTTGGGCAACCATTTGACATCAGTATGAAGAACAAGGTCCAAATGCCCAAATCCAAGAATTGTTAAAATACCTACGATGTTAAATTTCACACTACATTCGCGGCATCTCTACAAGTAATGAAAGGCACTCCAAGGTGTCACGCCACACATTTTGAGAACCACTGTTTTATTTCATAACTTTTTAATCGTAATTTCAGTAAAATATTGAAATGTATGCTCAGTGATTTCGTTTTTAATTCAAATGGATTTTGTCAGCTCATCCTGAAAATAGATACTGGGAAAGATTGCAAAAACAAAGGTAAAGCAAAGCAACAGCTACCATTTTTTAGCGAAACAAATAAACACTTCCTCTTGGTAACCGCTCTTTATTCCAGAGTGTGTACGACTTTAAAAATAGCACTTTGTGTATCAAAGTCTGCTTTGCTTTATGTGAGGAGTAAATTAAAATCCTGCTAATAATTAAAAAAGGGAAGCTAAATTTTAATAAATTTCGTAATACGATTTCAGTTTCAAAGACATTCCAGTAATGTTAACATTATTAAATTTTCTATACACATTAATTTCGCAAAAATGTTACTCATAAAGAACAAAATGTACAAGAATGCCATGTAGTTTAATTAATTTGTAACAAGGCAACATATAAATATTTACCTGCATAATTTTTATCGTAGATTCTTTTTCATAAAATATATTGCCAAGTATACTGATGTAGAGTTCATAAGAAACTAATTTATAACCTACAAATAATATAGGCATATACTTGTATATTAAAGTAAAATGAAATGAAATTTTAATATAAATAAAAATTTTAACAAATCGAATAAAATATTCGTAGACTTTTTTTAGGTGACTTATGTTTAATGTATTATTAGGTCAATGATGTAATGGGTATAATAACCGATTTTGGTTCTAAAATCCTGTGTTCAAGTTTCGCCAAAACAAATTCTTTATCAATAGAATATATGACCATATATTTTATGATTCTGTTCAAAAAATTAAAATACCAGCATTTTTTAAATCGCTTAATTGTTAATAATTCCAGAGAAAAATAATTATAAAGTTTTAAAGAGGGGATATGTGACGTCACTTAGAAGAATTAGAGAATTTTAATTCATTCAATAAAAATCATCTATCATAGAATAATCTACATCTGGTAGATTACCCAGGTTCCGTTTTTAAAACGATGTATGTAAACACTAAACAGACTTCGAAAATCATATAACATTGACAATGTTGACAATTTACATTTCTATGCCAACTTTTGAATATAAAATCTCAGGAAGAAGGGTTTAAGAAATAACCTTGCGACCGTGATGGGTTTTGCATCTTAAAAAAATATAGGATACAAGATACTTAAAAATGCTCTAAATTGTGTAGTACTAATTTCCAATTTAATAAATATAATTGTGAAACACAAAAAGTAAATTATAAAATATTTACATATATAAAATAAGGTAAATACAAAAAATTAAAGTTTTTTTGTCATTTAAACAATATAATTAAAATTGTTAAAATAAGTATAATACATAATAAGTATGTATAACAGTTTCCATTAACTTTTAAGATTTACTATGATATGGCAGTGAAATTATTTCTTGACATTTAAGTTACACGACGGAGTTCATTCTCATTTTATATATTTAAATAATAAATATTTTTGTCATTATTATTGGTAGTCGCAATGGTAAATTTTTAGATATTATAATTTTTTTCTTCAATTCGACAGTGGTCATACAGCCCATTATACGATATGCAGATTTTTGAAAAGCAATATATAATTTAACTTCTCCGAAAGAATAAAGTGATTGGAGATTTTCAATTAAAATTATATTATATTTAAATGGAATCTTATTTATGTTCAAATGTACATCTATAACCTTACAGAAAATTTATTATTTATGAATTATATCGTATTTTATCTGATATAAAAAGTATTAATAAATCTATATACTCCGTCAGAGAAAAATCTATGCTGAAAATAAAATATAAAACCTGACACGTGTATTCTATAAAGAAAAGATTTTTATTGAAAAAATGTGAGAATATATTTGTATCCTGACCTACTTTAAACCTTTAGTTTAAGAAAACCTTTTAACATTTGAACGTGGAATCTTTTTATTTAAACCCTTATGAATAGGAGTAAAAGATGTTTTCCATCTAGATGAGAAAAGTGAATTTTATCTTGTGAAATATAATAACTAATAAACGAAAGAGAAGCTAAGTACGGTAATATCGTATATCGAATCTTATTTTTTAATAGAAAGATAATTAACGTACTAGAATGCAATTTTAGAAATTAAGAAATATAAAAATAATAAAAATTAATTATTGTTATATTTTTAGTAGATTACTTAAGTGATAGAAACTTCTTAAGTAAAGAACTTGTAGGAAAATAAAATACAACATTGGGATTCTGTCAATTTATTTATAAATTTTAATTATTTTCGAAAGTCATAATATAAAAAAAAGTGTAGCATATTTTTAGTAAAAAAAAAGTTGAAAGTAAAAAAATCAGCAGAGTAAAAAAGTAGTGATTTGAAATAGACCATTTTAAGATGTTTTTTGTTACTATTCTAAAAATAAACTCTCAGGTGTATTACACAAAGACATATAAAATGGTGAAACTATAAAGACTTTAAAAAACGTTTGTTCGTAAAAATGCAATATTTGTTTTTTAGTATGATTGCAATACATTGTAAGGTAAGCGAGTGATAAAAATAAAAAGATTGAAACCGCCAATGTAGCCGATTTATTTCGGCATATTTTTCACGAATGTGAATTTTTATCGAAGCCTGTGAAACTATTGCTGTAAACTCAACTGTTGCAGCATCACGTGAAATTGCCATTTATTTCCCCAAATACGTGCATTGACCTGAATGTATTGATTATTTTTTTATGTTCCTGCCCTCGTTTCTGACCTTGGTATTACAATTTTTCCACTTTATGAATTTATTCTTTCAGAATTTTAAAAGAATGTTCACTTATATCCATGTATCATTCCCTCGTGTACATAGAGCTTAAATTATAAAAAATAACATAATTTTTCAGAACTTCCTATAAAAAAACCACGGAATATTAAGTAAAGAAATTTGGTTGAAGTGTCAAAAAAAGATGGGAAAAGTGCGGTAGGAAGAGAAAATAACAATTTATATACATTTTGAATAATAAACGTTTTAAAAATGACCTATTTTTCGGTGTAAATAACATTGTTCATAAATAAACAAAAGAAGAGCAGCTAACATAATAGCCGGCCATTTAGCATTCAGTCGGTAACCACGGATGCGTTTCGTTCTTATAGGAGCTCTTTACCGTGGTGTAACCTAACAGCTGGCGAATGCCATGGGAATAAGCCTAAATGATTCTAAAATGATAATGGTCAAGAGTCTTAAGTCTTTGGTATTCGACCAATTTACATACCGAAGCGAATGTTTTTAGAAAAATAAAAAAAAACAAATTTACGGAATTAAATAAAACAATGGAAATAAAAAGGTGGAAGAATTTCGCCAACCACCAAATAATTTGAAAAATATTGAGGAACAAAAATAATTATTAAACAATACAATACTTTATTCCACAAAAACAGTTACGAAAAGAGCAGCTAACATTGAAATTGTGTTTTTGAAACATAAAGGCTTTATTCACTTATTGCTCGATAATTATTTTTTCCCTTATATTTTTTCAAATAAAAAATTGAAAATGGTATATTATTTAACAAGCATAATATGTAGGCTATATTAGACGAGGATGTAATTAAAAATACGAGCGGTAGCGAGTGTAATGTAGCCATATTATGCGTGTCAAATACTATACTTTATCTACAACTAACAGGCATATAAAAAATCTGATATTATTTGTTAAATATTCACTTAGGGGTGAGTAGTTCATATATAGCTTAACAGATGGCACCACAGTAGCACTTAAATGTCAAAATAACTATTCAAATTGTATTTATTATACTTTTATAATCATTTATATTGATATTTATAATAAAAAATATATTATTAATAAATTAACAGTTTATTAAAATGTTATGTGTTAAATTATATGCTCTATTTATCACAGAAATGTACCCATATTTCAATAGTTGTAGATAAATCTCTTTTTATCTCATTTTATTTAACCTTTAGTTCCTATCCAGGTCGTGATTAATAATATATCATGCAATGAGCATGTAATGTGTGCTATTACTTAAGAGAATGAAGTTTGCAAACACGAGCGAAAGCGACTGTTGTAAATCATTCGAATAATTGCTATTACATGCGAATAGAATACATGCAACATGAAAAATATGTGTTTATTATAACTAAATATGTCATCAAACTATGGCAGATAAATAACAATAGCTCGCGTCATTATTTCACAGCATACTTAACGCAAGGTAATTATTTCTAATGTTAGTTAAGCTTACAAAGAAATAACAAAACTAGTGTAACATTGGCGTTTTATGTATAAAAACGTACTTAAAAGTAAATTGGTTTTTACTCTTTTGACGATTGAATAATATTATTCCATTCATGTACAGTCAATATTATTCAATTAGCAACAATAACGAAGGTTATTAATTGATAAAAAAACGATTGAATTTATATGTTGTGGAAAAAAATATTTAATCAAATTTGAATACGAAGTTCTAGAAAATTATATGTTTTTTACATTTTTCTTGTTTAGTGCACATAGCCCCTTAAATTCTGATGTAGACTACACAATTACTAATCTATATGAAAATGAGTAAAATAGTGTTACAGTTTTTATTTGAAATTTAAAAATAAATATTTGATATTTTTAATGACTATCGTAAATAATAAATAGTAATCCCACGTGTCATATTGTGAACGAATGCAACTAATAAATTATAAATTTTTCATTAGCAACAAGTGCAAAACAGTAAAAAATTGACAAGTTATGTTTTGTACATTTTTGGCTGTTTTAACTTATATTTATTAATAGTTTATGACAATCCTGATTAATAAATATTAGTTTAGTTTTGAGTGTATAAAAAAACCTGTATAAGGTTTGTTTCCACGTGTTGATCCTCACGTCATCAATCGTAACCAAATCATTCAAATCGCCGAATGAAATCGTGAGATTACCGAAGTAAACAAAAGTTAAAACTGACAATATTATACACAACTATAATAATGGATGAAATATTCAAAGAGAGTTGTAGGTTAAACTAACCAAACAACCAACACACAATGAAGCATAAAATGTTGATGCCAAAATCACCTTATTAAGTGATATATTCAAATTTTTTAAATGTTTGAAAATGTCCGTTATCACCTTTACACTACTGTTTCTATTTAATTCCTGTCGTTGTTTAGACAGTGGCGTAGCCACGATGAAAAATTTGCAGGCGCTCAGCATTTTAGACAATATTTACCTATAATATCTATATTAAACCAAAAAAAAGCAAACAAACTTTAATGATAAAAAAATAAGTAATAAATAATTAAAATTAAATACTTGCAAAATAACTTTGGTTCTATAAAAACAAAATAGTATTGCCTTCTAGACAAGACAAGACAAGACTTTGAAAAACTTGTCTAGTCTTGAAATTTCAAGACAAGACTTGACTAAGTCTAAGTCTAGATTAAAAAATCACCAGTGAAGCAAGTCTTTCTTTGTCCGGAAAAATTCAAATATAATTTAATTCGCTTTACTCATTTTTTGATGTGACTTGAAAAAGTTTCCAAATTTTTGCAGGCGCTCAAATGAATTTTGGGGGCACTGTGTTTAGACGCATGTAGCATATACTTACAACCCAGTGTAATACGTACAGTAATGAGATAGTGAATAAAAGTCTCATATATTCTATGCGTATGACAAAGATACTAGATAATAGCACAAATAATGGCGTGAGGATTAATTTGGAATTTTTTTTTTTAAATATGAACCAAGGTTCAGAAATTTGTCATTACAGGCAGAGGGCTTTAAGACTATAATTAACTTATCAAAAAAAATGTTAATGCATAAAATGTTATACTAAATCTTGCTATAAATATTTTCTGATCAATACTATCATAGAATTTACAAAAAACATAAATTTTAAATTTTAATTCAATAATGAAACAACTTGGCTGCCAGGAAAACATGAGCAAGTACATCTTTATAAAATTAGAATCTTATCACTCCATATCATAGGTGATATCTATCGAAAAGTACTGTCACAATTAGCGAATTAGCTGATGTAATAATTTGTGTAAAAACTTATAACTACATACTAAATGCCTACTAGTGTGTCACCAATTACCTAAAAATGCAATGAAATATTGAATTATTATTATAAATTAGATCGAGTGGTTAGAACCTTCTTACGAAAGACCGCGATCCCCATTTAAAAAACGACAGCATAACCTCATATTTGAACAGGAGTAGAAAAACAAATTTATATACAATACCATAATCCGACATAAAATAAAACAGTGGGGAATGAATCAAGTGAAGACCTGCTGGGAAGTTTTGCGGATATTCCCCGAATTTGAATGAAAACAATATGTTATGGGTGGAGATTTATCTGTGTATCGCTAGGAGTTTCACTTTCCTCTTCCGCTTTGCGGCTCCTTCGGTGCTTCGCCGGGATAGGCCGGGCACGGGAAGAAGCACATATGGAACCAATCTCATCAACAATGTGATTGTATTGACGGGATTGGGCTAATGTATGCGCACTGCGTAGGATTAGATCAAGCCTATTCAAACGGGCTTGCTAATGATATTATTGCTGCTATTCTTCGCTAAGAATAAATACTTATGTTTATTGCGACTTTTATGCTGATTAAGTTTAACTGTTCTATTGTGTTTGGCGTGTAAATGTACACTAGAATTTTATATGGAGTACAATGTTACTAGATATTCGAGTATCGAAGAAGTTGTTTTGGGAGGCAGTTTCACTTGCATTTTAGTGATGTAAGTTGTCAGTCTGTAGTAGTGATGTGACGAATAGCAGTTCAGCCAAATAACCAAATAACAAATATTCGGCGAAATTTTAATCGAATATTCAGTATTCCTGAGTAATATATTTTTGTACAATCTGAAAGCGTGATTGGTGGTTCTCGTTGCGGAGAGTGTATTTATTCTGAAATATTCTACTTGTTATTTATTGTTAAATTTAATTATTTCAGCTTCAAGAAATTTTCCGCCAAACAATATAACTAGATAAATTATTTGCTCTTATTATAGATACATTAATAATAACTAAACATACCTATATCTTTTTTAAAATTTATTGTCTATATATTTATATATTTTAACATAACAAAATAGCGCAATACTTCACTTATTTCTTGTAACTGAATATTTGGTATTAAAATATGCTAAATACCGAAAAGTAAAAATATGGCCGGATATGCCGAAAACCGAATAATTATTCGGCTTCGGTCCCATCTCTAGTCTGTAGCCTCTGCAAGACATCAAAAAAATATTAATAGGGGAGGATATAAAGAATGATGCCATGTTTTTTTATTTTCTTGATGAAATTATGACTAAATGACACAACACATATCAACGCAAAGGAACATAATGAGACGAGCATACAGTTTACTTACACTAAATTTGTTAACATTTAAAAAAATATTATTGTAAACTAACTTATGATAAAAACAAAAATACGGCAAAAATAAATATTCTATTGCGGTCACATTTTAGTAGTCAGGCTAAACATTGTGTTCAGCTCATTTAACTAAACACATTACGATCAGAGCAAATTGTTGTACATAAGTACGTGTATTTAACTTTATCAAACAATGGAACGCACCTCTTACAAAATATGATAATTTTTTTAGGACTGAGCAGAATTGATCCTCTACCGGGGTTGTTGCAATTTTCCCTAACCTAGAAAAACCCGTCCGGGTTTTATTAAAAAAACGCACTTAGAAATCCACCCAAAAAGACCCACTTAAAAACAATCCTTAAAAACTTCTTTTATAAATTATTTTATTCGGGATGGACAAAGTTACATAAACAGAAATAAACAAATATTCTAGGATACAAATAGTATTACATACACAAACTAACTCCGACCAAAAGACTATACAAGTCAATCGATGTAGGTTGTAAAAAAAAGAAGTGTAACCGTATTAATACTCTTATTTCGGGTTAAAATAATTAAATAACGAATTACCAGAAATTAATGTGAACTTTTAATATCTATAATAATTCAAAATCGATATACATAATTCATACATTTTGACTTTTCTAATAAAATTCAACAAAACCTGATTTTTTTTTTAAAAAAAAACATTTTTTTAAACAAAAAACCCAGATGGGTTGGGTTTTTATAATAGTTTTGCTGCATAGAAAACAGCGTAAAGTAATGTCGACTGTATAAAGTTATTCATACAAAGTAATAAATGGAAGTGTAAGTGTTGTTACCTTTTGCTTTTAATGGAATTTAAGTTTAACCACTTAGAAATAGAACTTGGTATTTGTAGATGTAATTGTGGGAGTAAAGTTGAAACCTAAATAAACTAATTAATTAATGACACTCTGAGCCGTAACGTTTACATTTAGACTGTAGTTTATTTAGCAAAAACGTTATTTTTCTCTCTACAATTCTACAGTGATACATTTGGAAACATACGTTTGAGTGAGAAATTCTTTTGTCTCTATAGATGATCGATAAATTTCAATTTTAGTAGTATATGACGCAAGGTCCGGATATGACCTATTAATATAGATATAGTTAGAAGACTAATGAGGATAGGTCATGTGGAAATATAAAAGAAAATACAGAAATATCGAAAATAATTGAAGGAAGCATAAAATTTTTATATCTAGCAACAAGGATAATCAACGACATTCGGTTGCTAGATACACGAGTATTTTAGACAATTGTGTATTTTTATCATTTGTGCAACGTTATTATTTGTTATATTTATCATCAGACGTAATTCTGATACTTAGATCATTAATTTTTATTTTAATGTAACGAGCAAGACTCATCGCAGATCGAGTCATCACGGTTGACCTATCTGGGAAGGTAAGCGCGTTAAAGATCAGGTGGGAAAGACGCGATGCCGCTATTGTTTGGGAATTTTATAGATTTCGAGGGCTCTGGAATGTTCTAGAGATTAATTGGCGGCAAGTATATAAGAGTCGAATCTGTATTTGTTATTCGTTTATTAAAGTTATTTATATAAATATTCGTATTTTAATAATTTTTACATTTCATCTAAATAAATAAACGTTACTTTAATATGTTTTCAATCATACATACAAGACACATAATTGTAATTTATTTTTTTACGAGCAATAAAGAAAATAACTATTATTGTACAACTTGTACGTTATCTAAGTATCGTACGTTATCTGAGTATCACATCACGGAAGGCCGTGTATAAAGTACGACATCGCAGAGTTAGGGAATTTTTGATTTATCGAAATTATGTTAGCAGTATAAATAAGACAAAACTAATTATAATTAATTTAAATCATTATCGTTATTGAAGAAATAAACAAAAAATCTTCTACATAGCATTGTTTTATTCGGTTGTAAATAGCTTCAGTTTATATAATTTTCAGGTTGACAGTTTGAGTTGTTTTTATGTTCTGTCGTTGTTACTATTGACTAGTGATATGTCAATTTTTTCAGTGTACTGTGTAATCGTGTTATAATCGAAATACAGTAAAATAATTGTCGTACAAAAAGTACAGCACATAATTCCAGTTGAAATGTAATTACGCACTTATAGAATTACAAACTCGTCGCTTCGCGGATCTTGTATAACTTTTTATTTTATGCGTAATACATATCTTACAACTTTCAATATGTAATATATTATATTTGACTTTCACTCTCTGATGAAGATCTAATAGAAGCAGTAATCGGTTCAGATACAAATAATCCATAATTTATATTAACTGTAACTGTTAGTGTCACTAGGGAACGAACTTTTACAAGCTACTAACCTGTAAAACTTTTACAAATTAACTATCAATTTTACAGGTTAGTAGTTGCATTGTTTACATTATTGAAAGTTGTGATTTATTGTTAGGGGTCAATTAACATAGGAATTGGTTAAAATTTTAATTTTATTTTTATGTGAATAACAAATAAATTATTGTACAATATACGCGAGGTAACAGTTTTACTGTTTCAAGGAGGGGACAGACTCGTCTAAACCGTTCTTTAGTCATTTTTTCCTATCAGCAGGTAAATATTGCTAATAATGTTAATAATGTAAAATACTACCGTGAGTATTTTTAAGTGTGAAATATGGGGATTTATCATATCCATGGTTATGACTTTATATGTGATTGACAGCAATGTTTTTGCTTGTCTCATTTAAAATGAAACATGGGGAATGAATTTGGCAGAACTATTAAATTTTTATATTGTAAGAAATTTCAAAATAAAGAACTAATAAACCAACTAAAAAGAAAGTAATTATAATAACGAATAATTAAACCATAATTCCAATAAATTTTTAAAAATCCATCCATTAACTGATATTTGAGCAATTGTAATATTTCTTCTTCTGATTTTAAATGTCACCAATAAAAATGACCCACAGGTATGTGTAAGATCGAGTGATCTAGCAGACCATTCTATTATACTACTACTTCCTCTAAAGTTAAATAATTCTTAAAATTGTTGTTGCACTTTGGGTAGACCTGTCAGAAAATTTTATAACCCAAAAATCAAATATCAAATTCGTTGCGTAAGTTTCATTTTAAGTGAGACAACCAAGCCAAGCAAGTATACATTGCTGTCAATCAAATATCAAGTCGTAACTATGGATATGATAAATCCCATGTCTCACGTTAAATATATTATATATCATAAAACTACAACATTTACAAAGCTAATTATCTTAACAATAACATCTTAAGATCTTAGCCAAAAGTACACAAAGTCTACAATTCCCTGCAATTATTACATCTCACTCGCAAGTCGCACATATAAAGCAAATAAGTATCACAATGTGTGTACTTCCGTATCCAATATTCGCACACAGCGTACAGCGTATCGTATCTGCCCGACGTAATGGTATAAGCGGCTTCAAACGAGATTCTCGCGGCGGATTTGTTACCCCTAGCTAAACGTTACTTTGTTTATGATTTGTACAAAGCCTATTAGTCTTAATAGGCTTTTTACGGTATGAGCTCACTTCGCTTACCTTTCCGGAATTGACTTTCGGGGTGTGGACAAAGATGCGTCAGTGATTGTTTTTGGCTTCTTTCTGTCTTCTATATAAGCTGGCAGGAGGTGTAAAGATGGTGATGGTCTCCATAGTTACATGAAGTAAAATATAGTACAATATAACGTGGGGGTACTTACAAATGGGTTCTTACCAAATCGGGGCCAGTTATAAATATATCTAACTTTCGAGTCTAGGATTTAAATAATGGCACGGATCTGCTTATAAATATGTTATATTAAAGTGAAGTTAAGTTAAATAAAGATGTAAGTGATTTGGAATATAGGTATGTTTGAGCTCTGAAAACCCGACTCTTTAGTTTCAGTTCTCAAGACTGAACTGACTGACTATTTTCTATTACGTCGTTACTCTCCTGAAGTTTTACTTATCATCAGGAATTATAGTGACTCCACTTCATCGATTGCCAACGCAGTTTGTCTATGTCTTTACACAATTTTGCTTATTATTGAACTATTATGGATTTATATTTATTTTGTCATTTCCTGTGGGAAATGACGTCTTACAACAACTTCGATATAACTAATGCGGATGAGGGGCCATGGTGTCCGTTAAAGAGAAAAGTCCGTTGAATAAAAATAAGTTTTCCGAATGCGTTTAAACATACTAGTAACCAACGGCGGCTCGTGGCTTTAAAACAAGGGGGTGCTGCAACTTTCGATATTTTCAGACATACGTGTTTTGATAATACATCAAAATTAAAAAATAAACATGAAAGTACATACATTGTTTTGTTTTGTTATTTCTTGAGGTTGCATTTCTGAGATCATAATTTTGAATAATTATAATAGTATTCTAAAATATAAACTACAAAATATTTAATTTTTTTAATTGTAATGTCCAAGTATGTAAAGATACGGAATAAGCATGATAAATATTGTGAGCACAATGCTAAACTACTGATTTAGCAAAGGAACTGCTTGTTTTGCAGTGCCGAATTACGCTACTTGCTATACGATACGCGATAAACCCAGTGCTGCTAGCATTCTTCGCCCTACTTAGTGTTGCTGGATGTATTTTTATAATCTTTTATACAAAATAAGAGAACTGTATATAATTGTTCATCATAAAATTAATTATTGGAACCAACACTGACATTTTGTCAAAACAATTATAAAGTATCAAGTCCTGAAGCCAAATAATTTAAGTCCCTACAGTACAAATATGAGTGATGGCGCTGAATATAAGCGCTTGGAAAAATCCAAAAAGGAACAAAATACAGCACGTAGCGAAACGGCAAAACTTAAAATATTTTTCAAAAAACCGACGTTTAAAGCAACTTTAGTAAGAGATGATCAAGATAATGGCAAGTATTAAATAGAAATAGGATAGAGATAATTATGCAAGAATGGTGATCTTTTTTGTAAATGTATTGATTATTACGTGTCGTTTGTAAGTTACAAATATAATAATGCTTTTCTGGCTCTTTTATTATTTATCGTAGCTACGCCATTAACATTAGGGCGGCAATTTTAAACAGGCCTAGGGGCGGTAAAAACCTTGCTCCGCCGCTGGAGACGTCACTCCTAAAGTTTTTACAACAGACAGGGGAGAAAATAAAATAATTGCTTAAATAATTGACATATGTAGGTCATTTTCTCAGAACCGTTTACGTAAGTTTAACTTTAACCTTTAATTTAAGTCGCAAGTTCCTGACAACTTCTGTTGTTGTTTGGTTATCATTGTCAACGGGCAGTTATTGAAATAACTGTCCTACTAACAGGATAATTATGAAAAACATAGGAATTTCGTATTCATTTGGTCGCAACGGTTAAAGTTAACAAAAAAAACTGTTAATAAATAAACCTGAACAGTCAAGCGAATTGTCACATTTTACAAATACTTTAACATTATTTGAAGTTAATTGCTACTGGTGGCGCAAAAATATAATAAGCAACTTGGAATGTAAGTACCCAATATTCAATATAACTATTTTTGTACGGTAACATGAACTTTGGTTCCGCAGGCTCCACCTCAGTTCATACCTTCTTGAATGTTATAATGTACTTACATTCTTTGTATCTTAAATAACTATAAATGTTTTTATTATATTTGACGTTAAGATCAATACAGTGAAATATATGAAGATTTTTTAACTGAATCCATTTGGTGGAAACGATTTCTCAGCTAAACATGAAAGAATAACTGGATATCATTGTCGTGTGAGAACTCACGTTCGCTGCTGGATTTCCTCACGCTTTCTATCTAGGTTTCCCGTCACATTTCTGCTATACAAATGCACGCATTCGATCAATATCGTTTTATAGAACACGTCAGAAAGAATCGAAAACGTCCTGTAATGCGCTCACGATCTCGACACTTCCCGAGACAAACGGCTGCTCTCGTGGTTTGTCTTCTTTAAATATGAGTTTCTACCCTGAATAAAATTCCAGCTTCAGAACGCCCAGATAATTATTAGGAAATAAATTCATTTTTCTACATAATGACAAATAGAAATTAGTTTACGATAAGGATTAAACATTACATGACATAAAATCCCATTACTGGAAATTATTAAAGATACATTTACCGTTTCAGCTAAAGTATCATTCCCAGGGCCGATTCTGGCGTACGTGCAGAGCGTGCCCCTGCACGTAGGCGGCCAAAATTTGGGGCGGCCAAAAATTATTTTTTCTTTTTCACACAATAAGTAATAAATAAAATAAGAAAATAATAAAAAATATTTTTCAATAATTTCAATAATCGAGATGCTTCACATCCATTAAAAATGTAATTTTACCTTAAGTAAATAAAAAAAAAATCTTGCGGCACAATTTCATTTATTCTTTTGTCTGCATTTGAGGGGCGCCAAAAATTTTATTTGCACGAGGGCGGCCGATAGTACAGAATCGGGCCTGATCATTCCCACCTACTGTTTTAATTTTAGTTTTAATTTAATGTTTTAGTCGTAAGCCTATGCGTATGTGTGTAACTACTAGAAATGGGATTTATGTTAGAAAATAGGCAAAAGTGGGTACCCAAATAAATTTTAAAAATTATTGTTTTAGGTAATAAATATTTGGAATTAGGTATTTAAAAAAAATTTTTAGGTGATTTTATTAATAATTATTAATAATTTTATTAAGTATTTTTGTAAATATAATATAAATATGACTTATACATCATAAATTATTATAAATTAGACAATTAGTAACATTTGCAGTCATTGTCGTTATTCAGTCGAATTTATTGTTTCAAGTATTTTTTTTCACTAAAATTGTATCGCTTACCTATTAATATATTTTTATAAAAAGGAAATTAACGCTCTACGTTACAAGTTGTTACGAGGGCGTATAGAAAATTGTGTCAAGGGCGTCGCCAAGGGGAAGTAGGAAGGAGCAACTGCCCCCGAAACTGACTCGAAAAATTGAGATTTTTGACTGAACAATAAGTAATTCCTTCACATGATGTAATTTTTTCCAAAAATGTATTAAGTTTTTTTAGTGAATTTCCCATAGACTTTAGTTTTGTGATGGTTGCACTAATTATTTTTTGAGCCTCCGTCTGATATGACTAGTATTACAGAATTTAAAATCGTCCAGAAACTCTCTGTAGGAATGTCAACATATTTTAACATAATTTTCTGTTAAAATTTTTAGTTTTATTTTATCGAAAGTGTAAAATGACAATTAAAACTACAATTTTTTGATTTTTTACTCATATTATACTCGTGTTATACGATTAAGATTACGATAATTTTTGTAAAATATCACTTCATATTCGTTTTATTTTTTAGGTTACAAGAAATGTCACTATTTTTTTTTTCAATAAAACAAGTGAATTTTTTATATATCCATATGAATCGAAAATGTTATCAACAAAAAAACCTATAGTGCATAAAATTTTAAGGAGTAATAATATATCTTTAATAAATTAAAAGTGTCTTGTATATCACACGCCTAGAAACTCTTTTGCGAGATCTCGCATTTGCAGGCCTCGCTTTTAAATCGGCCTGTTAAAATAAACTCGCTCTCGCATAAATTCAGTTTTTGAACTAGTGATACAAATATCTGTATGATATACAAATATGTACATTAAAACGATGATTTAGGTTTTAAATATAGTAGAATAGGTCCAATTAAAAAAAAAAAAAACAAGTTTTAAGGTAAAACCGTATTGAGTTCAAATGACGGCATTTTCTTGAAAACATATTTTTTGTTATGTCATATAAAAATAGTAGTCACGTAGAAAATTAAGTAAAAACACTAAAATGCCATCTCTAGTTATCATTCCCTAGGCATGTTTAGTTTTAATTTTAAATCTAATTTCATTTTTTAATTGCAAGAATATGCAAACTCCATACTTATTAAAACTAAAAACTTGACTAGATTTTAAACTAAAATCTGTAACAAAACAAATGTCAAATTTAAGTTTCTGAAAATATAATGTATATGCTCATGCTGCAAATCGTACGAGTATGAAATGGACATTCCAAGCGAGTTGTACACTATATACTTTTTTATGACTATCGACTACAATATTATTTCCTAAATCATTTATATTTTAATAATAAAGATGTCTTCATTTCACTACTTATTAGTAACAATCTACAAAGTAAAAATTAAACAATGCGATTTTTGAAAGAACTGTGACATGAATTTATTTTATAATCAATAACGTTTTAGTGGTCAAGTCTGTGTAGTTTGATATGACGCTTTGGTTACATTTATATTATCTCATGTAGTTTTGACAGTTTGGTAATAATAATAATATAAATGTATAGATACAGATTTTACTTAGTGACCAATACAATTCTTAGGAAAGGACAATGTTACTTTTCTCAAATTTAAATTTAACGTAGGTTGACCGACTACAAAGAGTCGAATGCTGGTTTTATGACGAAATGAAAGATATACATACAGAGTTCTTTACTTTTACATATTTATAAACCATATAGAATATATAAAAAATTAATTTATAAAATAATGAAGTATTAATATTTTTGATACTGACAGGTAAACTTCTATGTATAAATTATTTATACTTAATATGAATGAAATATTTATATTTATGCATCCAATCCATTTTTGAAATGATTGCATGTTTTTTACTTTTTATTGCTGTTATGAATAATCACTGAAATATAAAACGTACATCATACAAATAATTATAAAATAATAATTGAGAAATAATATTTTTTTATATGTGTTCGTCACTAATAAAATATATTTTATTTATATGAATATTTATTGAGACATATAATACAAATGTAAATATTTCATGTTTTGAAATTTTGTTTTAAATTTTTAACACATTTTGTTAATATAGGATAATATAAATAAAATTTTAATTACTTTCGTGAAATAATCCATTTCTATATTAAAATGACAAAGGTTTTTATATTCCGGTTGTGATAGCTGTTTTTGTAGTTCACCGATTATAATTTGTTATTATTGAGAATAAATATAACTTACTTCAGAGAAATATTGAATTGCCAAATTTATTTTAGGATTTTTGATTGTGAAAATAATGACCACTCGTTGACAATTAATAACAATAAGAAGTATTTGGACAAAGATAAATGAAGTAAAGTGGAACATTTGGAGTTTTTTTTTTTTTACGCCTTCAAGAAAGTAAAAATGGGTTGTTTTATATCTGAACTGTCACTTTGGCTTGATGCTCTTCCTACAAATATAAAGGGCTTATGGAAAAATTCACCACTGCCGCAAACCTAAATATTTTACCCTTACTTTTCATCGTGGTACTAAATTGTAGAATAAACAATATCACTGACACATTTTTTATTAGTAACTATTTGTTGTTTATAGCTTCGTTTTTGTAAATATGTCAATTCCATTATATTTTTAATAACTTATAATAAATATATAAGTTTCAAAATTCATTGGCGTATATTCAAAAAATTCGTCCTTATATACTTTTAATTGAGAAATAAATTCTGCTTTTCGTCTTTTTCAGTTTTAATTTGTAACAACGGATATTCTTTAGATTTGGGAATATTTTTTTTACTTAAATCAATAAAATTTAGTTTTTTAGTACTTATGCCCTCCTCTCGCCAAATTACTGTATCCCTCTTTTTATTATAAAAAAATTATATACTAAAGAAAATATGATTAGTGATGTGTTATAGGTATGATATAATGACACAGAGGATTATCAAGGAAAAGAGAGGACAAAAATGTACCAAAAACCTATAACTTTATAATTTAAACATTTCATAATGATTATTTCACACTTGTCATTTTCACCCAATCAGAATGCTTCATTTGATAACCGTAGATAGTTTTTCAGTGAAGAAATTTGCTAAAACCACAGTATCGTAGTCATGGTTACATTTCGTTGATATTTAAAATTGTATGTTTGAACTGTTGTAATTCGTGATATAATCAAGCAAATATAATTCGAGCTATAAATTTAATAGGAAAAAGTAACGACAACTCCAATAAATTTATGGCTCTTATTATATTACTTATGATAAATTTTCTAAAAACCTACAACTAATAATTTCTTATTATTCAATTTGGTACTTATTTATTTCCACAGATGAACCGCATTTGTAACAAGCTCGAATCATTAATAAGTTGAAAGGGTCTAGGTAGAAACAAATTTAAACTATAAAATTTTAGGTAATGACATTATTTTAATTTATTTAATTCAATTATAATTATCTACAAATAATCTCATATATTTATAATTAATTAAGATATTTGAGAAAAACACTTTAGATCTGCATGAAAATACCACTTCCGGTTACACGATTAACAGATCTAGTCTGGAATTTCAGACTGCTATATCCAAAATTTCAACTTTCTTTATTCACTAGTATTTTAGTAGGTAATCATCCATTCATACATGAACACACATGGACAGACATCATCGTAAAAATATTAAAATCGTGTTCTAGGAAATGTACTTACCCACTATCCGATTTTTAGCATGATTCCAATATCTCTCTTACTGAGTGGTGAGAGGTAAAAACCAATAATTAAATTGCTAAAAATATAAATTTGTAAATAATGTAAAAATTTTAAAATGTATTAGAAGTCGAAACATATTGAATTGCGGAACATCTAATTTGTTCGACGGGTCCCTAAGGTTACACAGAAACCAAGATGGAAACTGTTATATTTCTAAACTACTCAAACACATTGATATTTTATTAATTTAATAGCTACCTACATTTATAATTGAAATGTGAGCCACTGGTGGCCAAAATATACGTAATGTAGTGGTATGAATTTCGTGGATAATAAAGGCATCACAGGAACACGGTGCATAATTACGGTGTCTGTACATGCATAGTGAGAACAAAATCTAATCAGATATAATCTAGGATGTCACAATGTTATATCCATTATTTTTTTATTTGTAAGTATTTGAATAATTGTTACGACAAAATCCATCCATCCATCCTCACACACGGACAGAAATGTTAAAAACATGCTCTAGGGACTTTCAAACCTTGATTATACATTTAATACTCACCATTCGATTTTTAGCATGAATTCAATACTTCTCTTACTGAGTGGCGAGAGTTAAAAACCAATAATTAAATTGCTAAAATTATAAATATATAAATAATGTAAAAAAAAATAAACTATATTAGAACACAAAACTTAATTACATTACGAAACACCTGGAAAGATGGAAACACTATTATAGTTCCGAACTATTCGAACATATCGATATTTTATTTGTTTAGCTACATTGCGAATTGAAATTTGAGCCACTGGTGGTCAAAATATACGTAATGTAGTGCTACGAAATTCGTGGATAATAAAGGCATTGCAGCAAGACGGTGCATAATGACGGTGTCTGTACATGCATAGTGAGATAACCGTCAAGTTTGGACGGCGAGCTTTATTTACACATTAGCCTTAATTATGTGTTGACTGTATCACTCCGTCATCCTGTCGTCTAGGCCGTGCAGCGCTCTCGATCTTGATCCCGACCTGAAATATGATCCTTCGCGAGCCCATCTGTCATCAACTTGTTTAATCTTGGGTATAAGAGAAAGAAATAATCACGTGTGCCACGACCGCCTTGTCGGTCAAGGCTTCAATGTTACTTCTTAATCGATTTAGAGTGCATTAGAAACACCACTACTTGTGGGATGAAATGATAATAGGGAAAATAAAATGCCATGCTAGGATGCAGTCCATTTCGGCCCCACTTGCGTCATCTTCAATGATTAGGTCAAATGAATAAAAGATCTGTAGTTATAACATAAAAATATAAATAAAATTTGTAGCACATTGCAAGGTAAAATGATAAAATAGATAAAAAAAGAAAAAAAAAAATTGCAAATATCAAAAACCATACGCACATAAGGATAGATAAGAACAGTTTAATTTCATTCAGTAAGTTTTTACAAATTTCGACTGTTACTCAACTAGAAAGTTCTTGTATAAGTCAGTTGGTTGATAACTGTTAAATAAGATGTACGTGTGTGTGTTTTATCTATGTTTGACGAAAGATTTCTGTAAAATAATTTACATGTTTTACTTGATAATATTTTAATTCCATTTATGTAAGTCTGTTACTTGAAATGAATATGTGTGTCTGTATATTTGATTGTATGTTTTGTATGTTATTAGCACCATGATGAAGACTGATTTACAATTGAAACGTCGGTGCATTAGTGGATTTTATTAAATGACTGCAACTCCAAAAACGACATTCTTTTATTAAATTTTGTTTAGCTGAATTTGTTCTAAGAGTAGACAGACATCATGTTCTAAATGATCAAAATCATAGTGGGATTTTTCAGGACGACTTATTTTGTAGAAATTTATATTGAAAATTAAAATTTGAAATAGAGTGTAATGATGCAAAAATTATTATAAAATGTTGAATATTTATAAGACAAATTTGAAAATTGAAAAAGGGGGTTTCTGGCTAGTTTCTGTCTCACACAAAACACTAGTTATCTTTCTCTAACCTATTGTTCCGGTACTGAAGTCGCGATAAATCTTTACTTTCGTTTCCTATGCACTACCAAAACCCCCGTCGAGATTTAGTTGCCGACCGAAAATCTGTTCTATAGATGGTTGACAATTTAAAAGAAACAGAAAGTATGCCTATAAAAGAAATAGGCGACAACGGACCTCTTGAGCACCAAAGAATTGGTTCTTACTTTTTTTATGAAGGGAATCGCGCGTTACTGTGAATTCTGTTCGCTATGTCACTATGATCCAAGAGTTTTTGCGCCAGCTCTTGAAGAATTTAATGCAGGAAATGTTTGGTTCCAACAGGATTGAACCATAGCCCATACAGCTCGATATTTAAAGGCTATTTTGATGGAGACGTTCCCCGGTCAACTGAGGCAACATTTCGTGATCCTGCGCTCGCTGAATTTAACTCCCTGTGACTATTTCTTGCGGGGGTATCTAAAGACTGAAGTGTTTAAGCGTCGTTTCAGTACAAACCATGGAGGATGCAATCCACTTGAAAATAGTTCTCATATGAAAAAATATGCTTCATAGAGCTATGCAAAATCCTAGAATCCGTCTGCTGCAGTATATTGACAACAATAACCACCACCTTCAAGAAAACATTTTTAAAAGTAGATAATTTAAAACTTCCCGTTCTGTAGTTGAAGAAACTAAAAATAAAATTTTATAAATCGATTTGAATCACGTGGTTACAATTGATGACATGGCCGTGAGTATCAATTGCGGGAAATAGAGTATAGTAATCAGGTGAAAGTAAGCCGGAACTTTCCGGTACACCGAACCGGTAAGAAAATACCATAAGTATATCTATGTACGCATAATTAATATCATATGTAAAATAAATGTACTTTTTAACAAGCAGCAATCCTCTCTTTTTTATTTCGTCAAAGAAGAGTATCGGTTAGAAAATATATCTACTTTCACCACTGGTAGTAATATTCGTATATATCTGAAAAGCTAGGGTAGTATTGCTTTCCTTGGTTCCATGAATGCTGTGCAGTGCAATTAATCACAATTCGAGTACGAATTTATTGCAAATGTGGTTTGATTATTTAAATGCAATTAACAATTACCTTACCAATTACTAGAATTATTATAGTAGTATTCTGGGTATAATTCCACAATAATTGGAGTACACTTAATGTATCTATATTTTACTAAATAGAATTTACATCTACGTATATTAAATACTGTAATTCAATTGGTAATCGTGATATCAAAAATAGATTAGTACAAATTTCGTTAACTGAAATTATATGTGGGTTGTATACATAAATATTTTACTCGACAGTTCAAGAAATACAAAATGTAATTTAAAAACTGCAATATATTTACAATTCGCCTTTTAATATAAAATTTTTCATCGGATTTCCACCAATAGTCTTAGTTTCCCTTATACTTTAAAATTAAATTTAAAAAAATGGTAGAAACCCCCTTTACAATTTCACTTATATTTGATAAATAATTTATGCTTCAAAAAATCATGAGTTTAATAAAATAACGTAGTTTACAAATTGATTATATGTAACTAATTAGAAAATACCTCATTTTTGCAACGGTTACACAAAATTGCATTTTCTAACGTGGTTCATACAAGATTTTTTTCTGATTTTGATACAATTTTTTTAATTTGAATTTTTTCTTCTAATTTTGAATTTTGACATATAAACTATCACTTTTTAAAATTGACTATCTTTTCGAAAGGGCACACTTTTGAAATTAAGAAATAAACTTTTTCTACTCCTGCTTTGAAAATACAATTTTCTGGTTTGTTTTTCATGTTGAAAGTGACTCTTTGCAGCACTGCGTGCTGCAAAACTTTGCAGCACTAATAAATGTTTGTTACATTGTTGCTGCCATGGATACGCATCACTTGCACATCACAATAACAAAATTTGCAATAAATGTCAAATTATGTTTAAAAAATAATTTTTTATTTCCTTATTTTTTATCTTGCAGGAGTAGAAAAAATAGTGTGTATAACACGTGTTGAAAGTCCTTTGTCGAACACAAACGATTGCAACCTTCGCTTCGCTCAGGCTGCAACTTTCGTTTTGGTTCGACAAAGATAGACTTTCAGCACTTGATATACAAATAACTATTTCGTACTCATGCATTGAAATGTGTTGTTTCGCGTTGCCTAAGCAACGTCTGGAACGTCAATTTCCCAGGTCTCCACCAGATAGGTGACCGGGAAATTTTGGAAAAAACACTCCTACTTCTACAGCATTTATTAAAAAACTATATTTATAATAAAATAGTATAATGTTTTAAACATTCTTTTACCTAATAATATTAAAAGAAAATAGGGGATTATTGAACGAAATTTAATGTAGAAAAAGTAAATTTAGTGCATTTGATATACAATGTTGGCAACAACTGCTGTCATGTTGACAGATTGACAGCACTTGTTAGTACTGAAACACATAACCACAAATCATTTTGTGTATACAATAAATAAAAATATTTGTGCAAATAGAAAATTAATTATTGATTTTATGATTTTCGTACGAAAAATATTGTACAAACCTCTTGCGTGAACTGGGTTTCCGGAATCGTTCTATGGCAGCGCTCGCGAGCTCGCGCCGCCAAACACTCCTCCGGAAACCAGTCGTTCCCGCATTTGGTATGTAAATAACTATTTCATCACTCAGTTATGAAAATTTTTTATTTCCTATAGTAATAATAATAATTGATTATGAAAAATTTGACGTTTCACAACATCAGTCAGTTTTGAAAAGTGACACTTGATATTTTATTGATAGCAATGTGTACATGCGCGTCTCATTTAAAATGATAAAAAGGGAATCAATTTGACATTTGATTTTTGGGTTATAAAATTTTCTGACAGACATACACCAAGCCTAGCAACAATTTTAAGAATCATTAATAACCTTAGAGGAAATGGTAGAGTAGTAGAATGGGCTGCTAGATCTCTTGATCTTACTCATCTAGATTCATTTTATTGGTGACCTTTAAAATCAAAAGTTTGTACTGGAGAAAATTTTCAAAATTTAGATCTATTAAAAGTTCAACTTCAAATCATTTCTCTAAATATTACAATTACCAAAATATCATCCAATGTAATTAAAAAACTTTGTAGTAGATTGAGTCATTGCTTAACAGTTACTGGATAGATTTTTGAAATTTTATTGTAATTATTGTTTATTTATTCATTATTATACTTTGTTGTTTTATTAATTCGTTATTTTGTAATTTTTTACAATATTAAAATTTAATACTTTTGTCAAATTCATTCCCTATGTTTCATTTTAAATGAGACAAACAAATATATTTTGCTGTGAATCAAATATGAAGTCGTAAATATGGATATTATAATAAATCCCCATATTTCACGTTAAAAAATACCCATGATATAAAATTTAAAGGCTGATGTTGATACTAAATTGACGTCATTATTAAATGTCAAATTGTGTTTTTTTTAAACACCTCATTTCCACGTCGTTGGAATGGTGGATATATTGAGTGGCCCGCTAGGTCTCCTAATCTCACAGTACATGATTAATGGCAATATGTATAAATAAATAAAGAATTAAAATATAAAATTTAAAATTACTCCAAACCCATCAAACTTTGCCGAATTACAAATAATAAATATCTTCTGTGCTTCATTTTAAATTGATCGCTCTGATACATTGCTATCAATCAAACGTCAAGTCGTAACCATAGCTATAAGAAATCCCATGTTTCACGTTATAATAAAACAGTTTTAGATTAATTGCAACTCTAATTCTGTTTCAAATTATATTACATTAATTACCGTGAAGCAAATGCAATACAAATAACAAAGTATCAGTGCCTCGCACGAGTTTATATGATAGGTGCATGTCAGAATTAATTGCTCGTACGTTAATTAAATTGACGCCAATTAGAGCTGTTTCCTGAAAATTTGCACACTGCTATTATAACAATACACCATGGATTGTTTAGTACCTGAATTCAAGTGCTAATTAGTATTTATGCCGCGGAAAAATATGAACCGTTTTAAAAAAAAAATTTAGTAATATTAGTTTATTATGTTTTTTGATGACATTTGTTTAAGGATCTATATTTTGTTATCCAGTATCACGTATTGTGTATTTAGTAGAGAAAGTGATACCTATATTCCCGGACGGTGGTGAAAATTGCGGAACGAGGCGTAGGAGACGCAAGCAACATCAGGAGTCCGGGAAGACATTTTCCTACATGGTACATATATTATTTATTTATTTATTTATTTTTATCAGTTTATATTCTATAATATTGATATAAATATGATTGTATTTTTATTTACTTGTCATCGACCAGAAAAAATAATTCAGGACTGTTATATTTCATATATCCAATAATATTGAAGATATTGTGTTAGTAGGTAAGTTTAAATTTATTTATAAATATGTACATAGTTAAAAAATCTGATGTGGTCACTAGATGACTTCCTTATACAGAAAATTATACACATTTTTTGTTGCATTTCATTTAAACTTATTTCGCTTGAAAGTTAATCGTTCTTCAACTTCCATTCGTCTTATATCTTCGAACTTCCTATCAAAATGGATCATCTTTTAAATGTTTTATTAGAATGTTTATCATTACTCCTTATTACATTACACAAACTTATTTTAGTCGTTCAAAAACTTGTAAAGAAAGAAATATTTCGTACATATGTCTCAACAGTTGACATTGTCAATTTATTAACAATTAATCATTTGAATTTTAAAATGTCTTGACTAGGAATGGATGAAAGAAAAAAAATTTTGGATTTTAGGTTTTTAAAAATTTATTACAACTCAGACTGTGAGGTGAGGCCGAAACCGAACGAGTTATATTTATTAAACTTTTTAAATCCCTTTTCTACCAATAAATCAAATGTTTCCTACAAAAATTAAAAGCCAATTAAATGTTATTTTTATTGTGTTACGAATATTTTATTGAGGAATTAAATAACTTGTTTGTAATTATTATTTCTTTTATAATGATATAAGTTTCCTAATTTAATTAATAGCATGAGTATTATGCGGATGGATTTACAATTATTCTTTCAGTATTTCTCTAGACTTCAGAGCGATCGCATAGATATTGTGTAGTTTTTTGATAGTGCCCTAGTGCAAATAGATTTCAGGTGAGTTGATTTACCTTATATGAATTGTGAGTTGAATTACCGTGTATAGATGTGTTACCATGGATGATATGAGATGAGTTAGTGTGATGATAGTGAGTGAATATGGCGTGATGGTAGTATGTTGACATATTGAGGATGTGTGATGTAAACTGTGGTTGGTTTGCCGACGAAACGGCGAGCAGCTTTGGGCTGTTGTGTGCCGTAGCTCGGCCGCCGACGGAGCAGCGAGCGGCTGTGGGCCGTAATGACCCTAGCCAGGTTGCCAACGAGAGGTTGAAGTAGCTTTGTGCTGTAGTGGCCCTGACCAGGCTGCCCACGAGATACGATTGTGTGTGAGAGTGTGCGAGTGTTTGGGTAATTCTTCACTGAGCTTTGTGCATAGTTATTTTACATTTTCTAGGATCAAGGACGAGTAAGAATTAGGAGCTATCAGTACCCTAGCTGCATTATAGTTTGTAATTGATTATATTTTGTATTTAGGGGTTTAATTAAATAGGTTCAAAATAACTACAATCTACTATTTTTTCAATCAACAGTTTTCCATCATATTTCGTCGTTTATAACAATTGAGTTTTTCCCAAAAAATAAATTGCCCTTTTGAAAAGGCTATTTTGAACCAAAAAAGGAGGTGCACAACTAGATGATATAGCAGTCCCATAAACAAAATATCAAAATTTTACGGCTAATTATTTTTGAGTATGCAAAATACGCACGAACGTTACAATTCTTCCTTTGCTTCGTATAAGGAAATAAAAAACGACATTTTGAAATTTTTAACAGATATTTTAAATATTATTCCAGAAGTTGACCATAATTGTAATTTTTTTACATGTCAAAAATATAAGCTCCGTCCACTTTACTTCAAATATAAATTAAGTGAAACGGATGACGAAAAAATGCACCTATGATAATAATAGGTAGTGAATAAAGTTTTCGGATACATGTAAATATTGTACAGTGAATTGATAATTTCCATATTTAGTAGAATAATAATATAATTCAAATATTGCTTATTTTTTCAATATTTTTATTCTTTCTTTTTTCAGCCAGTAATTGACAACATGTCGTATTTTTCATACATTGCATATTTTGACCTTTTTAATATTTGATTCTATTTCCATACTATTTGAACTATTTGGAGTGCATTTTGCATATTTGAATTTCAGCGGAAAACTACTATATAAAATGGCTATTTACAAAAGTGTATTCCCGATAAAAATAGATTGTAGAGAAAGGTAAAAAGATCGGAAACCACGAATAGCGTGTTTAAATCTGCATATTTTCCCAAATGTGCAACATTTCCACAGAGCAAGCCCGTAAAACTATTGCTACAAACTCAACTGTTGCAATATCACGTAAAATTTCCATTAAAATTTAATTCTCCAAATAAATATCCTCCCAAACGGCGCAATTCCCTTCACAGTCGCTGCAGCGGGCGCTAAGTAAGCAGTCACTTGATTCTACATTCCGTGTTGTAACCATAAACACACCTCATAAAAGCCGAGGTACCCATACGTGCCCTAGGGAGTAAATTGATGAAATACTGGTTATGTTTTTGTATTGTCTGAGGGATCACTTTTGGATAAGGGCGTAAAATTCAAAGCAAGTTTTTATAGCCGCCGAAGACATATCATTCCCGACATGTTTTATAGCTGTCTTATACACGATATTCAGATTTTCAAGAATGTCTATTTTTTCCCAAGTTTGCAATTCATGGAAGAAATTCGGGAATATATTGCAAGTAATTCATTGTTATTTGTAAATAAACACTACTATTAGATTTCAGTTTTCAGTAATGATAAAATATTGAGTGAAAGATATTATGACCATATACTTCGACCTTATACAGATGTCCCAAATAATTTGTTAAGCATGAAAATCTCAAGAACGGTAAAAGATACGAACTCGGTTAAATTAGAGCAAAGTTGCCGCATTGAAGGACCATTCTAACAATCTCTGTTTTCATAACAAAATGCATAGGTTACTAAATATGAACTATCATGTAAATTTTACGGTTTTTAATTTTTGCTCATAACTTCCAAAAGTATTTTTTATAACGTTGAATAGAAAAGAAAGCTATTTAAAATTATTGCAACCTACTATTAGCTCCATATGAAAAATTATAATTGACACCGATAAGTTGAAAGCGACACGTATATTTCTTTTTAAAATCCCGTTAAATTTATAATAAAAAATTACTGAAGAAGATGCTCAATTAGCATTTGTACTTGAATTACAGCGATGTAAGTTGTCCGTTTATGCGATCAGCTTGTAGTGAACTCCGAATCACCCGGACGCTGTGGTTGTGGTATATTTATTAATAATTAGAAAAGGCTAACCAACCAATCACCGCTGGTAATATTCTGTATATTAAGATCAGTTTGTTTACTAATCCATGTTTAAAAAGTCTATTCGACTTATATTTTGTTAAAATATGTGATCCTTTTTAACAATCCGAATGATCAATCTTCATAAAACATTTTACATCACTATTCCTTTATATATTTTGTTTTGTTTACACTAGTAAATAACAATTATATGAAAGTGCGTATTGTGCATTTGTGTGCACAGTTAACAATACTTTATTTGAGTAATCAAGACACAGTGACTTGCTATAATTAGTTGCGGTAAGTTGAAGGAACTACTAACTATCGATGTTGCTAGTTCAGTATTTAGTTTATGTTGTAGTTAATGATAATCAATGTGAAGTCGGTGAGCTGATATTGGACAATACGAAAACAGTAAATCACCTTAGCGCCTTGCTTGTGTTCAGCTACAAATCCTATGTGGATTGGGTTCGCTGTGAGATACGGTTTTCTACCCAGATGGGACATGTACGCAAACATTAGCTTCTTGTTTTAGATAACTTTCAAAATTTTCACTGTTCCACTGTATGTACAATGTTTTGAGATGAAATACTTTATACTTTACAGTTAGGTTTTCGCATATGACATAATTTGACACTTCTAAATTATCGAATTTTGATTCATTACTAAATATAACACTTTTTCAGTCGTCACTTACATATCGCAAAGTACTACCTTGAAAGAATAATTTTCTATAAGATCACTGTTTATGCATCAGGTGTTTATGTTCATTATAGAAAGGAATTATTTTCTTTAAAACCTTATTTCAAAAATATTTCACCATCATCAGCCAATTCAAATTTACTGTTAATAAGGCTGTCTGTCTATTTCAAAGTTTTTTTTCCGATCGATGCATATTACTGGTAGGGTTATTGTTTTATCATTTCATCTGTATAAAAATTGTAAAGCAATAAAAAATGTTACACAATATATATGTACAAATAGTCACCCCATCAAAGTCTTTTATAAGCTAAGTAATTTGTCAAATATATAAGCTTATACCTAAGGATATATTAACTACTCTTGTTTTTGTAAATTTATGCAAATTAAAAAATTCAAAATTCGTTTCAAATTCTGGTTAATACATTTTTTTACAATTACATTGATAGTCATTATAGTGAAAATTTCAAATAATAGTTTCAAATTATTGTTTTATTTTCAGGCGAAATACTACTACTACCTACTGAATGTAATATTAGTAAATACTGATGTGGATAAAAATATACATTATATTAATGCTTATTTTTTTTACAGGTATGTTCTTTCAATTCGAAACAATTGCAGAATGAAACAGTAAGTGTTTTTGTTTTTTCAATGAATATTTATATTTTATTCAACACACAACAAAGGATATGTATTAATAAAGAATTAGTATGAATTGATAAATAAATAATTTATTAGTATTGCTTCTTGCGACAAAAATGGAAACGAGTGAAAAAATAATGCGAGCTATGAATTTAATTGGAAAATTTAATGATAATTCCTGCGAACTAACGACAACTCGGATCAAAAATGACCCTTAAATCACTTTCTGTCGTGATCAAAATGTCATTTATGACGCTCGTTTATTTGTACTATGCAACAAGTATTCCTATTTTTTTTATAAATTCATAGCTTTTACCTATATTACTACTTTTGAAAATTTTCGTCAAGCAACGCCTATTTAATCGTGTAATTTTCGCGGCAATTATTGGTAACTATTAATTGTGAGTGAAATTTGAATCTGGTTGGTTAAATTCAGCAAAATACTGTGATTTCATTAAATGACAAATTATGAGTGAAATAGACCATGTAATTTAAATATGATGGTTTAAGTACAATTTAGTGAAAAAAAAAGTTTGTACGTGTAATGTAGTTTTTTTCGGATTTTTTATTTTTTCTATTAAAATTGTTAATATGGTTATGGTAACAATTGGCAATCATTGCAATGCAACCCCTGAACTAGATGTTTATTATCAACTAAAAAATTTTATTTTTTCATTGTATGGGAAAGAGTTTCTTGATTCGTATTTCATATTCGTAGTTCTTCATATTTCACGTTTCCAGTTTCTTATTTTCACCCTGCTTTAAAACAGAAAAATGATTAGTGTGTTGAAACAAAGGACAGTGCTTGTACGTTATTATATATCTGTATTTGGCGTTATTTTTATCGCCGTCTCGTGGTATCTCGGTATCCTGCAGCTCTTTCCCGTTGTCATTGTGTTCAAATCATTGCGTCGTGGAAGAGCGTTCCCCCTGCGTGTTTCCTCATGTTGACAACGCTCCGATTCGAGTCGTTTAGCAGCCAGCAAAGTCCCATTGTCATGCAAACTGTCTCAACTCTACGCATTATTAAATACTACCTCGAAAATTCACGCGTTCTAAATGCTAAACATTCGCGATTTTCTCACAATGCGCGTTTCTGCTGATATTATCGACTGTATAAATATTTGTCGTTAAGTTCAATTCGTCAACAAATATTTGTTTTCCAAGAGCACTAGACTGTCATTCGCAACTAATGGATGAGGAGAATAACCCTTTAATTGCTACAGTATTTATGACAATTCTATTTGTTGGGAATTTAATTACGATGATATATTTCAATTACATTGTTACAAGCTGTGATACGGTCTTGATTTAAATCTTTTATTGAAACTTATCAAGTATATTTTACATTACTTAATCCTTGCCTGTCTACTCAGAAGGTAAATAAGGTAAGGTAAATCGGAGCAGAATGAAGTTAGGTTACCTCTTTTCCTTTTTCTGAATTTCCTCGACTCATATGCCCTTTTTGGTCTATTCTTTGTACATGTCCCATCCATTTTCATTTACCCTGTTGTATTGTCACCTCTTTTGGTATTACATGTACTCTGTACACTGTACATTTTGTTCCGTATCATTAGAGATGATATTTTAGATCGGAAATTATGCAAAAATAGTTACCTAACTAAATTGGTTTAAAAAAATTATTGTTTTAGGTAATAAATATCTGGAATTATGTACTTAAAACTAATATTAGCTAATAAATGTATAATATAATGCAAAAATTAACATTTTCTCCATAAATTATTAAAAATTAAACAATAATTAATATTTTCAGTTATTGACGTTTTCAGTCTAATTTATTTTTCTAACTATTACAAATCAATATTTTCTACACTAAAATTTTATCACTTACTTGATAATATATTTATACAGAGAGAAAATTAACGCTCTATGTTACAAGATGTTACAATTTTTTATTAATTTTATCATCCAAAATCACTTTCTTGTTTATAATTCTTCCCAGGTACGTGAATTTATATACTTCTATTTCTTGTCCTCCTATTTTCGTATTTATTAATAGAAGTATAGTAAAATGTTAATATGATTTCTAATCCAGATTACCTATAAGTAAGAAGTTCTGTTATTACTTGATTTAATTTTGTAAGTAACTAATAGTTTTTTATGTATTAAGGGCATAATCAAAAGATTATAGCACGAGGGAATGTTTAAAGCACAACACGTAGCGGCGAGCTTTACATTTCCTGAATTTATTTATCTAATAAGTCAGTTTATAAAGAAAAAATATTTATTTGGCTTATAAATTTATTAGGAAGTATATTAGGAGGTAGATATCTCGGCCCTTATATTAATAAAACAAAACATTAATAACCAAGTGACTATGATATGGATGAAATTATTTTAAAGATTTAAATATATTAATATTTTTTTAAACAAGTCATGTACAACTTAAATCAGCAGAAATACAAAAAAATATATATACTAATATTCCCGCTAGATTCAGCCGGTTGAAGTCATATGTAAAACGTTTCAAAGCCACAGCATGTCTATTTGTAAATCATTGCATTAAACCATATTTAAACATCGGCAGTGAACGAAAAATATCCTTTTGATTTATTATATTCCATGATGAATTCTGTAGATCGTGAATCTTTCCTTTAATTGCACTAATTAAAAATCATTAACATGGCAATAATTGGTCTAATTGGCAATTTTATTGCGTCAACCAAAATTAAACATTTCATTTATCACAAATAACTTGTGTTGATTTAAACAAAATGTATGAATAATGTTAAACATCCGTAATTGTTATAAATTAAAACATCATAATTTAATGTTGATTTTCCGTTGTAATAAATTTCATGATTATGAATTTATAAATATTTATGCGCATCACAGGCCTTTTTACGTGATTTTAATAGTGTGAATGAAATATTGAAAATTAAAGTGGAATTTGGTGACAGCACCATTCAATAGATATATTACACTCACTAATTAATTCATATTTTAATTAATAAAATGTAGTTCACTAATAAATGTTTCTATTATATAAAATTATTTCATATATCGTTATATTGAACATCGTTTCAAAATTAAATTTTACATATACGTAAATAAATATAAACCGTTTAATTATTTTCGAATACTAGTATTATGTCATTTTAAGATATTTGTAAACTTTACACTGAAAGGTCGAAAAATTCCCGAATGATGTATAGGTAAGTATATATTAATGAATGAAAAATTATTATAAAAAATTTTGCATTCCAGTTTTTGATACTTACATCTACACATATGTATTGTATTTTTGAGTATCTTATGTATGTTTCAAGGGTTCGTGATTGTAGCAAAATAAAAACCAAAAAGACAATAATTAGTTACTAATAAATAGTTACTACATTATTATTTTTATAAACACGGTGTACTGTTACATCTAAATCAAAGAACGGATTATATGCTGTAAAAAGTGTCAGAATATGCATGATGTATGCAAAAGAATAATTTCAAGGACTTTTTACAAAAATCATTTTCTTATTTCCATTTTTATATGCAGTGTTTTATTTAGAACATTGCAAGAAATGTTTCAAATTCAAGCTCATGGAACAGGCACAAAAAACCAAAATTATCTTTTACGTGAAAGCTGCTGTATGCTTTTGTTCATTTTTTTAATACATTTTACTCAGCATTACTATTTTTTTATAGTTTGAAGCATATACGAATTTCAGCGACAGCTACTATTTACTACTGACACAGATGCAAACACTTTTTTTCTGACGAGAAATTAAATACGGTTTTAATGGTTTCAAATGTGTACATTTTATAAATATACAGGCTCATTTACTAAAAGCTCAACCAAAACTATATTTCCTGTAATGTACTGTTCAAAAGAAAAACAAATTTGTTAAAATTAATTTTTTTATATGAACAGACTATTAAAATATGCACAAATATGTAAAACTTTTCGAAATATGCCGTAAAGTATTATTAAATTCAAAATACGCATTATTTTACATTTGTATTAAGTAATTTTTAACGAAAAATGAATATATGTAAGGAGTTTCTTGACATGCCTAATAAAAACGACATATGCAATTGTATAGAATCCGCTCTTTAGGCATAAATGAAATGTATTTTTCATAACAAAAACAAGAACATGCAGTAACATTTTGAAATTGCCAGGCCGCATGCATGTCTCCCTCGCAAGTTCTAAAAAATGCGGACGCGCGAATGTCTTTTTAAAATAAGATAACCAATGAAATTACTAAAGACACAAGACAAACAGGATATCGCAACAAAATAAACGAAATCATATTTAAATGAAATATTTTTAATAGTTCTCATTAATTGTTGTATATTTTCATATTCTTCTGCAAAATGGTAATATTTCGACAATGGTTTAGGATCCTATTGTAAATTGTAACGTTTATTTATTTGAGTGAAGTGTAAAAATAATTGTAATACGAGTATTTGTAAAACTTATTTTAATTAAGGAATATTTAATAAATTATAAAAATATATTAAAAATAAGTAGTAGTATGAATAAACAAATAAAAACACTAATTTAAGAGTAATTTTGATGACACGACACAAACTTCTTTCAGTGACTCTCTGCACACTCTGACCGATACTGACTTCCGTGTGCAGTCAGCCGCGACATTTTTATGTCTGCGGGCAGCTAATCTGGAACATTCCAGAGCTTTCTAGACTCTATAAAATTCCCGACCAATAGCGGCGTGGCTCCTATCCTATTTGACCTTTAGCGACACTATCTGACCAGACAGGTCACCCGTGGTGACTCATCTGCGATTATCGAAATGTTATTCATCTCTCTCCCACTTACCTCGCCAAATTAAAGTTTTCCTTTTAAAATAGAACGGTGCTGTACCATTCTATAATTATAACAATTATTTCACCCCTTAAGATAGTATAGTTGTAAAAGCAATTAAAATTACCATGCAGCAAAATTCCCGGATATATTTACATTTTTATCAAACTAGAATTTTGTTTCCAACTATTGAAAACCGTGCGCTATAACAATCCTCGTTAACGTGCAAATTAAAAATCATTTATCGTTTCATCTTCGGGCTAGAGTTTTTAATTAAAACAGAACAACACTCATCCCGGGGCGAATGGCGAATCTGATTTACATAGAGGACATTAACACATCGGGCTCTGACCGAAGGCAATAAGTTCGCATTGAGGACGCAGGCCGAGTAGCGGCTTAGCTGTCGATGTCTGGATGAGCTTACGGCGCCTGGGGCACAATGAGAGCGAGCGAGACGCATGCAGGGTTGCCAGGAGGGACGGAGACGGAGCATGCGATAGTTGTCAGTGTGGAGAGCAGCAAAGGATGAGGGCTAATCACATTGACTTCGCCACGAAAAAGTAAATTGATACTTGGGAATACTCGTGAGTGATTAACATTCACAAAGATGACATTCAAATGTTTTCTAGGAAATAGATTGCAAGAAAGGATTAGTCACTGTCATCTCAGAGGTAAAGCACTGAAAAAATATTATTGATAAAGTCTGTAATAAAAGTAAAGAAATAAATGATAGTTCAATGTGAAATAACTGTAGCATAGTTATTATTGCAAAACAAGCAAGAAAGTTTAAACACTAGCCCAGTGAATGCTCTATTCATATAAGTTTTACAATAGCCGTCGCCAAACGTGAGTGTATCGTATCTACAGTTGTGAAGTTTAATTTATTAAAGTGAAAAATTTGTCAAAAATGAAGGAAGAATAACATCATCAGAGGCGTACCCAAATATTTTTTTCGAAAAGGATTTTCAAATACAGATTGTTTATTTTTAGTTCTACACTATTGCTATCTCGTAGTACTTCCTTACAAAATAATAAATAAAAAGAAACTTATCGCAGGACAAAGGGCCAGTGTACCCTACCTTACCGTCTAAGTTCTTATCATGATATTTTCTCTTATATTTTCTAATGTTTACAAGCTAATACTCTTTTTTGAATAATATTTGCATGCTTTCCTCTTCTTAGGTATGTATTAAATTTATTTCGCATATTTTTAACAAACTTGAGCAATTCATCATTCAAGATCAATAACTTCAACAAAGCTCACATCGATTTTTTTTTAGTTTTTTTTCTGCTAAATGGAACCTCGAAAGTAAATTATTTTCATAAACAAATATTATACGTTCCATATGACTTCAAATTCAGTTTTTAGATGGTACCAGTTTCAATCTTCAATAATGATTAATAAATTTTTGGTTTTTAGTTTAAATGGTATCTTAAAACTCTGTGTTATGTATCTATATATTTGAACCGTACTAATTAATTTCGTAGGATGTTTAAACCTCCTTTCCTCTTGGGTGCGCCATTGAATTTTATCCAAGCAACTTAGTTTATATTTTTTATTATTAACATTATTGTTCTTATTGTCAATTATATGTATAATTTATAAAATTTATGGATTTCAAGTTGAAATTTGGTAAATAATACAAACTTTTAATTCTGAAGAATACCAATTTCAGTAATCGTTATTAAATAACATGTAGAAGTACATGTTCTATTATCCTATGAAGAATATGTAAAACAGGAGAGTGTTACGAGGGGTCAGAACCGCCCTATAATAATTGTAAACTTTTTTAAATCAATATTTATATTATTTCAGCAAAACTATAAATTCTAGCATTCTGTCTTTATATTGCAAATTTCAATGTAACAGAGATGTGTGAAGAGTTCGAAATAGATATACTTATTCCTCGCAGAAAATGTTATAGTGTATAAATTTTTGAATAGTATTAATATTTCTTTAATAAATTAAAAGTGTCATCGATGCAAAAAATCTTGTGTATCACACACTCAGAAACTCTTTCGCGAGATCAAGATCCCGCAGTTGCAGGTCTCGCTTTTATCTTAGCTGGTCAATATAATCTCGCTCCCGCAATAGTTCAATTTCTGAACTAGTGATACAATAGCTATTCTGAGACACATAGACACAACAACAGAACATTACATTTTTCTATGTTTTCTATGTTTTCTATTTCATTGTGTCTGTAGTATGTTTAAGTTAATTTATTTGTTGTGGTGGTGAGACAGCAGCGAATAAAGAGAAGGTAGATATATACGTTGGTGGAATATTGTTTGCGGGCGGCGAACGGAAATTGCCCGCGTTTTGGTAATTTACGGGCGCGTATCTATCCAGGCGGCGTGAACGCGAGACGGCACCGGACTCCGGCTCCGGTGACTCCGGACACTCCGGACACTCGGAGGAAGCCCAAGACAACACCTAGGTCAAGATTTGTATGGCATAAATTCCATCCATGGAGAATATATATGTGGATTGTACAATGGCTTCGATTTCCTCAGGGTGTAATATGTCATTTCTATATTATACAGGTGGCCCAATGAAAATTATCAGCGCAATTTTTGGCCACTTAGCATAAATTTTTACAAAAAAACGCTCGAACACGTCAATTTTATTATAAAGGGGGACATCTGAATGGATTAGTACCAATGGCATAACTTCAACTTCATCAGTTTGTCAGGTGTTCAAAATGACTACCACCAACTTCCATACAATAATAGAGATTTTTGTGGGGTTATTTGAAGTGTAAAGTTTATGCTACGCTCCCAGGATCTTTAGAAGATTTACCAACGTATCGTAACTGAGAGTCGTCAGATTACTCCACAAATGTTGCAAAACGTACGACGACATTTTGAACAAAATCTCTATTATTGTATGGAAGTTGGCGGCAGTCATTTTGAACACCTAATAAACTGATACTTGAGTTTATGTCCTTTGTTTAACCGTACTTGATTGTAATTTTGAACACCTGATAAAATTTTGTTTTACCAGATATTTCTCTGAAACTAATGATCGGATTTAAAAAATAAAAAAACTGTTGAAAAGAGAATTGAAAGGCCTTTCGAACTGTATCATGTTTGATACCCTTTTCCATTGTTGAGGTGCAGTCCACCCCCATTTTAGGGTTGAAGTTATACCATTGGTACTAATACATTCAGGTGTCCCTCTTTATACTAAAATTAACGTGTTCGAGCGTTTTTTGCTAAATTGATATTAAGTGATCAAAAATTGCGCTTATAATTTTCATTGGGCCATTCTGTATTATCATTATCAATGACAATTAGATGTGATAACTGTGAATTTATCTTATCAATAAAACTTACTAAATTATTGGTGTCATCTTTACCTGATTTATGTAAGACAGGAGAGGATAGATTTAATATATTGTTATCTCCGGACATTTCGGAGGAAGCCCAAGACAACACCTAGGTCAAGATTTGTATGGGAGTTACACCCAGCATAAATTCCATCCATGGAGAATATACCTATATGTGGATTGTACAATAGCTTCGATTTCGTCAAGGGGTAATATATCATTTCTATATTATATTATCATTACCATTGACATTTAGATGTGATAACTATGTATTTACCTTATCAATAAATGTTACTAAATTGTAGGTATCACCTTTACCTGATTTATATAAGATAGGAGAGGATAGATTTAATATGTTATCTTCATTACCTATGACATTATGAGATTTACATCAAACCTAGTGACAAAGGTTATGCTAACTGATAAACATTTAACATGGGAAAACAGTTTATTGAAAGTAAAAAGTGTTTATTTCTAAGTTATAAGATGTGTGAAGAGAAAAATATACTCACTCTTTGTGAGGGAAAAGAAATGAGCCGTATTAATAAAATTCGTACTGAATTTACTTTGTATAAATTTTGCAAACTGAAAATATGTAATAAGAAATAATATGTATATCAAAGTTTTAGTTTATTAACAGCGAATAATAAAGACGTTTCTTTTTGTTGACTTGTGAACTGAAATAGATTTTTGGATATTCATTTTCAATAAGTGTTTGTATTTCTCTATCCCTATAATATTTTAATCTCTTTTCAAGTTAGAAATAGAAATTGCAGTATATTTAAAAGATATTTTATTAGAATTATTTCTTCTTACTAGAATTAAAAGTACATAATTTGAAAATATATTGAACAAAAATTTCTGGTACGATCTATAGTATTATATAAAAGAAGCAGAAAAAAGTACATGTCTAACAGAAACTTCACATGTCTAAAAGAACTTAAAAAATGATTTAAATATTACCTTTTTATATTTATCAATGCAAAACTTTGGTACGTGGTTTGCTACCTGTTATAAACTTTAAGTATTATTGAATTATTATATCCATATGAATATTTAAAGATTCAAAGATACTAATAAATCTGGTAAAAAAAGAAAAATCAATATTGGTACATTTATTTTCAATATACATATGTATATTAATTCTACAATATATTAAAAATATTGATAAAAATGTTTAAGATGAACAATTTCAAGTTAGTTGACACGTTATTATTTACTTTACATCTTAGAATTTAACTATTTGCTTATGACAGCTATAATTTATAACCCAAGTAACTAGGACACTCTGTTTTAAATTTTAGTAGAACGATTAGTATCGTAAAAGTGCATGCTGCATAGTCGTAAATATATACCAACTACTGTCTGGAGTACATTTCCTGAGATATTCTTTAAAATAAGATAAAATATGTGTTCGAAAATAAAACTAAAAGACTTATGGCTTACTGGAACAAACCTGAATATCCTGCTTCAACGCGAGGACGGTTGTTGTTTTGTTCAAATTCAAGTAAAAATAAGGGCAAATACAAATTCTACTTCGTTCTGTAGTTTTACTTTACTTTAAGCTGTAGAAATCAAAACATTTTTACAAAACAACAGTTTTAAATACTTAAATTCATTTATTGTTAATTTAATCTAATAACAGCAAAAATCTGTTTCACTTTTGCGCAGTTAATTTTTATGATTTATTAATAATTAAGTACGTTTATTTACATATATGGGATATATACATAAATAGAGTAGAATTTTAACATTATTATAAAATATTCTACATTAATAAAAAATATATGTTCTGATATTCTATGATGCTCTGCTTATTACATTTTTATTCCTATTCTTACGTAGTTATTTGTTAGTTTTCCGTTCTAATCCAGGGTTCCTTAATCTGTTCTAAACAGTATCTTTTAATAAAGTTCCACCAACCTCCAAATTGGAGGTACGGGTCCTTTAAGATCTCTGCCTGTGCCTTGCTGGTTTGGTCCGCCCCGGGTATGTGATTTCCCCGGTATCTGCTACATCTAGCAGGCGTTCCCCTATCCGCCACCTGGGGAGGCGCCCGATGGGGGACCAGCCACCCCTCACGGGTTTGCCGTGGGGCTGAACCACCACGGTAGAGTCATCAGGCACTAGATGAGTTTACATCTCATGGTATTTTTGAAAAAATTAGAACTATTAACTCGTCTTCTTTCAGAGGTTTCACTCTAGTTCTTGTTGCAGTACAAGAAACTCTAGTTTTCCTGATGTACTCGACACTATAAACTAGGTTGGAAATTATATTTCCGAGAATTGTTTTAACCATTTTCAGAAAAAGACTTGAGCGCTTTAGGTGAAAAATTAAAACTGAATTCAATTGCCTAGCAACGAACAATAACTTACGTGATTATTAGGAAACAAATAGTTTCGGACAACAATAGACTTCTCGTTGTGTAGCAACATTCATGCAAGAATGATTCTATTTAGTAAATCGTGCAAAGTATACGTATTGTATTTGTAGACATACATTCGTTAGTAAGGGAAAAAGAAAATCTCATGTGGAGTAGGGGAGATCAGGCCTGGTATATAGTTCCCAGGATAAGTTGTTCGGATGAATATTGCTGCGAGGCGAAAATATATTGATAAGAATAAAATACACTGAAAATCAGAGATCCCTCAGTCGCCACCCATTTTTAGATTTTGAAGAACGTGTATGTGGTTGTTGTTTCCCTAATGTAAAAAGTAAATATTGTGTTACACTTATTGATCTATTTTCATTAATTTTATAGATATTGATTTGCGAGTTGCAAATTTTCAGAAAAAGTCGAGCGCTTTAAGTGAAAAATTTAATTGCCTAGCAACGGACAATGACTTACATGATTATTAGTAAACAAATAGTTTTCGGACAACAATACACTTTTCATTGTTTAACAACATTCACGCAACAATAAATTCATGTGTGAAAGTGTGATACGATCCTCCGAAAAACGATAATTGTTTCGGAGTTATTCCAAAAATTCAAAAAACCTTCGAACACACAATAAAACAGAGAGGTGTTCAACTAGATGTTATAGCAATCTCAAAGTTCAAATTTCAACATTTTACTGCTCATAATTTTTTCCATTGAAAATCACTCGATCTTATACCTACATCTAGATTCTTTTTATTGATGACCTTTAAAATCAGAAGTTTGTACTGGGAATAATCTTCAAAATTTAGATCAATTAAAAACTCAAATTCAAAACATTTCTCAAAATATTATAATTTCCCAATTATGATCGCATGTAATTCAAATGTTTTATAGCAGATTGCGTTATTGCTTAGCAGTTAATGGATGGATTTTTGAAAATTTATTACAATTATTGTTTAATTGTTCGTTATTATACTTACTTGTTGAATTTTAAATGAGACAAGCAAATACACATGTCAATCAAGATATGATAAATTCCCATGTATCATGTATTACGTTAAATAGTTATTTGTCAAACTAGAGAGGAAAGCGTATCTTTTTACCACTCGAGCTCGTGTGTGACTCACGAGCGCAGCGAGTGAGGCATTCGAGTGAGAGTGGAAAAAGTGCTTTCCTTTCGTGTTAGACACAACATTTTTTTCACGACATATTTCAAAAATCCATTTATTTGAATGAATAGGCGCAGCAATATGATAAGTTAGGTTATGACTGTACTGACTGTACTGTAAACTTTGACGTTTACCGATGCAGTTGTTTATTTCCAATATGTCAATTTAAATTGTTAAATTGCGAAATAATGTGAAAAAAGAAAAGAACAAGACATAATTGCCATAATTTTATTAAAGAATATCATTATTAAATAAAAAAATTTAATATAACTATGAATTTTTCCAATATTACGTAGTGATGTAAAATGACAGTCATTTTAAAATAAAGTGACGTGACAGTCATTTTATAGGTCATTTTCAGTCATATTGAATCATTTTGGTCATTTTATTTTTTTAAATATTTTAATGAAAAAAATATAACATAAATTCATTACTAAGTATATATATTTTCCTTTCTTCTGCTCTTTTCTCGCTTCATTTTTTATAATTTCCGGGCAAGAATTGCATTTAATTAAATAATTCAGCATGTGTAGCGTGCAGCGCGTAGGGTGTCTTACAAAATTTACATTCGTATTTTGGTATTTTTTCAATATTCGCATTTTCACTAGTAGTTTCTTTACTAAAAGCTGCCGTGTAGGTAGTCGTTATGACTGGAATTGAATATTCACGCTTGTTTGTACTCGCCCTGTCGCGCTGTACTGCTGTACGTAGCAGTTCGTTTTTGTTCGTATATGTCCGTGACCGTCATTTTCACAACGAAAAACGCGTCATTTTTAAAAATGACACCTATGTCATTTTCAAAATGACAGAAAAGTGACGGTCACGTCATGGAACTAAAATGACCTGACGATCATTCTCAAAATGATCGTGACTGACCACTGTCATTTAATCCACTCGCATCACTAATATTACGTACTATACTGTTGGTAACACTGTACATTTTCCTCTCTAGAGAGGGAAAAGTAACTTTCCTCTCTATATCGCGAGAAGAAAGTAGAGCTTTCTATGCATGTCGTGAAAAAAATACTTACGGTACCTTTTTTTTATAATACGAAAATGTGTAATATAACTAAAATCATATTTTAGAAAACTGGCAGAATATATTGAAAGTAGATTGCACACAGGTTATGTAGGTTAACTTGTAATGCAGATCCTGCTAATACTCCTAGGAAGTCATAGCAGGAACATTTCCTGCTCTGTCTTGCTTCCGCTCTTAATTTTCCATTTACACTCCGCAATATGTTCTATCATAATTCTATTCTCTATTGTAATGTCCCGTAGCACCCTATCATCGTATGGGTCAGTCGTTGATTGAAATTTAAATCGTTCGGACATTATGCAAGCCAGTGATAAGTTAGCGAGATTTCCTGCCCTCGGACAAGCTGTTCCTGCTGGGATTTGTTTGCTCCTGATGCCAGAACAGTTGTTGTTGGAATTAATTTTGTGTTTGGAACAGGACGAATTTTGAGAAGGGTGGCGGGTGTTAATAGATTCATTTATTCTAACAGATGGAAATTTCTGCACGGGTATTTGTCTTTATTATGAATATGTGGAATATGTAGAGGATAACGCTGACAATAAATTAAAAACAAATTTGTCATTTATATACCACCAGCAGCTGTAATTCACTGCTCTAATAAGGAATATTCGAGAAACTGTATTAATCAAGCAAAATTTGATTTACTAAAATCTGATATAATCTTATCCATAACCTTAATTATATCTTTAAAAAATCTGACATGGATACAATATGACCTCTTTATACGCTTGATTATAAACATTTTTTGCTGCATTTCATTTAAACTTATTTCACTCTAAAGTGAAATTATTCTACGGCTAATCATTCTTCAACTTCCTTTTGTTTCATATCTTTGAACTTCGTTTCGAATTGGATCATCTTTTGAAAATTTATTAAAATGTTCATCACAATTCCTTATTTTTATCCAGAAAATTAATTAATTTAAATTAAGATTATTTTTATTTTTCTACTATCTACATTATTTATTTGTTACACAATATACTGTCTAAAATTTCTTCTCAAGATGCCCAAAAATCGTGAGTAAATAAAATTCATATAATTCCAACATAAAAAACGAACCCATTGAATCAAAAGAAGGTGATTCTTTGATCACTAAAATCCTAATGCTATTTTTAGTTTCAGTTTTTAGAATTAAAATTATTGAAAACTGTCTTGTAAAAAAATGTAAGGTAAGTGGGGGAGAGATGGACCGGTAGGAGAGATAGACTTTTGGTCTAAAAAGTACATTAGATTGATATCTCTCAATGTCAATTTTTGTTGTTCAGAGGCAATGTTAGTAGTCTCTTGAAAAGTAATGCAGTCAACCCTGAATAATTAAAAATTTACTTAAAAACTTACTAAAATATTTTTGTAAATATTCATGTACCTACATACTTTATGACATGTGCATAAGACTTAACATAACACATAACCTTACAACGTAGTTCTATTTATAAACAGTCATAAGTAATTTTGTGGTCCACATATGGACCACGTAAAGCTAAGCAGAAATGGACCCGAAGTTTTTTATTGTCAAACAGATCAATTAAACCGGTAAACAGAAAAAAATTCATTCGCATATAAAGAAGTACACGATCTAATAGCTATACCATTAATTTTGAAGAACTGTTGTTAAATGGTTAATTAGAGAGTGATGAGAATGAAGAAGCTGAAGATTATGAAAAATTATTCAAAAAAAAAGATAAAGAAAGGAGATTGAATAAAATTTGAAATTTGTGGTCGCTGTTTACACGAAGACTGTACACATATGACAAATGAATCACCTCATAGTCTTGGTCTGTTTCACCTATACTTATAGTGGAAGAAGGTCGAACTTTTTTGAACCCGAATAAAATATATTTTTGTGATTTTCAGAACATAGTTTGATTTTTTCCATCTCACTGCCACTTACCCTAAAAATGTAATTTGCAAATGAACGGTACATGTAAGTTTTGAAATAGTGAAGAAAAAATTGCTAAACTATTTTTTAAATTAAATTTTAAATGATATTAAATTTATTGAAGACATAGGTAGATATTATTAATCCGCTGGAGTCCCAAATATAGGATATCTGATTAATCGATTACAATTAATACACAAATTTCTATAATTTTTCGTTTGATAGTTAAAAAATAAGAAAATGATGTTAAAAACGGGTTGTACTCAAATAGACGTCAAAATGTGCTTATTCATCAAAGCTCAATATCCAGATTTTAGTACGGTTCGTACACATATTTCATTAAATGATATAGGAAAGAGTATGTTAGGTACATATAAAACTTTGAACTTATGACCTGGCTTATTTTCAATTATATATTAATGTTGTATGAACAGTGTATGAAAAGTTAATATATAATATTTTTCTTTCCTGAATAAAATGTTCTTTTCAAAGACTTACTGGGTGATTTATTAAAGTTTTCGACAAATTGTAAATTCTTTTTCTAATGAAAACTTTAGTAATACCGAGTAATTCAATGTTAGTGCAATAATTAATAGTTCTGTTGCAGTTAAAGTGAAACACAAATAGGAATTGTTCTCTCTAAATATTTAAGTTGAAGAGCAATCCCGTTTAAATTAACTTGATATAAGTTCAATGCTCGTGAAATTAGTTTGACTTACGAACTATTCAAGTTTTACAAGGTCTTGGTAATTACGAAAGTATCTAACTAATTAAAAGAAGACTTATTTTATTCCCGGAACAGTTTTCGGTTCTTATTTGTAACATAAATTCAAATTTCGCGCAAGCACCAACAAACTACTGTCTAGGAAGTTCTTTTGTTTTATACAACGTTTTATTACAGTTTAAATGAATTTAAAGGATTTAAGTTTCTAATTGAATATAATTACTTTATGTACCTACAAACAAACTTAAAAACACTTGAAATGATTCTGAAAGCATATAATTGTCAGTTGTCATATATATGTCTTAGGGCCCGTTTTTCAAACTCTGGTTAAAGTGCCGGTTACCTTAACCATCGGTTAACAGAAAAATATCGCATCGAAATAGTAAATAATGTGTATTTTTGACAACTTACATCAGATTTTCGATGCGATATTTTTCTGTTAACCGATGGTTAAGATAACCGGTACTTTAACCAGAGATTGAAAAACCGGCCCTTATTATTGCAATATTTACATATATTCGTAGGTATTAAGACAACATTTTTTAGTAATTCTTGATTTACACAATTTAGTATCTACATTATTGATGCTTCAACGCAGGTGAAATTAAGAAGCGAACTTCACCTGTTCCTACTTGCATTTTCGTGGTGCAGGTTGTCATCCTAAAGTCTCCACAAGGGACCTATAACTTATAGAGGGTTGTTTCGTACCACTCGGATGCAACGGTATTTTTAATTTGGTTAATAATTGACGACGCTTCGAATTAGATATCATACTTCGCTTAGTTCGAGAAGAATGATTTGTAGAATGGATTAACTAGTAATCATACATCTAAATTCAAAATTTACTTATTAAAAATATCTCTATCCATATTTTTTTTTTTGTAAGTTATTCTGTGAGTCTGTGTTATACTTTTTACTTGTAACAAATACAGTACCTAGTTTTATAACAAATTACAAAAAGGCAGATGAAATATATAAGGAACAGTAAATTAAACGACCGGAGATAATGTGCTTTTCACGTCAGATTTTTTTACCCAAATCATTACTTTTTAATTCCTTGTACAAAGTAAAGGAAGTATTGTAATCGCGAAAAATTTCGGTTTTTCGGTTTCAACGAAAATTTTCATTTTGACCATCCCTGAATCTATTTTGACTAGTTTCGGCGTGACGTCTATACGTATGTATGTACGTCCCTAAGTACGTATTCGCATATCTCAAAAACAATTAGTCGTAAAATTTTGAAATGTTTATGGGACAGCTAAAATATCTACTTGTGCATCTCTCTTTTTCATTGCAATCAGCAGTGCCAAAAGGGCTCTTTTCTCTTTGTGTAATTTATCAATTTTTTGTATAACTCAAAAACGATTAACCGTAGAATATTGAAATTTTGTTCATGTAATTACTATAACATCTAGTTGCCCACATCATTTTTTGTCCCAATCGGCGTTTTCAAAAGGGCACTTTACTTTTGACAGAAACCGTAGAAACTTAATAAAAATAATAATTAATTGGCTTTTAATTTTTGTAGCAAACATTTGATTTCTTATTAATAAATTGACAGTTACCAGAATATATTTCGTGGCTAAAAAACGAATACAATATATCTTTCCTAGCAAGTTTTTTAGCGGTTAAAATAATTTTGTGTAATGCAATAAGAAATAGTGATAAAAATTTTAATAAAACTTTCAAAACATTATCCATTTCTAAGGCAACTTCGAAAATACAAAACGAAAGGAAGTTGAAGAACGATTAACTGTAGAAAGATCTCATTTACAAATGAAATAAGTTTTAAATCAAGTGCATCAAAAATGTGTGTAATTTAGCGTACAAGGAGGTCATGTGGTCTTCACATTTTTTAATATGCAATTAAAGTTGTTTTCATTTGTAATTTTTAACCTTTTATAATTTTCTAATAATATTGTTGGTACACCTAGTGCAGTTTGTAGATAAAGCAATAAAACACTGTATTGGAAATAATTTTAATACACTTTACATTTTCTCCCCTTTAAAATTAACCTAGTTAAGTTGAAGGCTTATTTTATTCCTTGAACAGTCTTCTATTCTTATTTCCACCATAAATCCAAATTTCTTACAAGCATCATCAAAACCATTGTGTCGAAACTTTTATACTAAAGCGGCTGTTGTGGAAAACATTTATATGGGCCAGTCCATAAATTCTACTAAACAAAAACTACAAAAAGTCACATTTCCAAAATATATACTCCAGCATATTGGGTCGTTTTGCATGCGCGTCTTCTCCAGTCAGCAGTCAGGACCAATTTCCCTCGGAGTAAAAACGCCACGCATCATATGAATGTCCCTGGTTAGTAATATTAATGCGAGGAATTTATGCATAATGCACAAATACGAGCGCTTAAAGTTTTTCATATAGTGGGGTCCTGCGAGCCTGCTTAATGCAGCTATAAAAGTTTATACCTGGGCGGGTAGGCTTTATGGGCTATAGGGCTATACACACGGCCAACCTCCGCTTCTCCGACGTTTCAATCTGTAATTTGTTCACTTGTTAACCCATTTGCCAAATAGAATTCTATTGCGCTTTTAAATTATATACCTGCAACTAAAGTACACTTTCTGCTACTTCCACATTCAATGAGGGTAGAGAATTATTAGTATTATTTGCTACTATATATAATTCAAATAGTAATTTTTGGGTTATATCTAATGGTATGGTATAGTACGACAAGAGATCTCAAGTTGACGTTTAAATTGTTTTATGGTTGTGGTATCTATTCAAAGTTTTGCTCCAGGTGCCCAGCTAAGCACTGGATTTGGAAATCATAAAGTAACATTAGCATGCCTAACTTAATATAGATGGCTTACTGTACGACATGGAAATAACTAGAAAGGAATGTATTTAAAATTTTAATACCGTTAATTTCTTAGCAATATTTATTATCTTCGTGGAATTGCCAAAAACTTTTGCATAAAAGCGAAACTGCTATAACATAATGTTCTTATTACCAACTATACATCAACGTTACCATAACTTGTGACAATTATTAGAGTATTTTTCATAAAACACGGTATTAAAATTTTAAATACTTCCCTCTCTAGTTACTTCCATGTTGTACAGTAATCCATCTGTATTAAGTAAGGTATGCTAATGTTACTTTGGGATTTCCAAATCCAGTACTTAGCTGGGTACCTGGAACAAACAGTGTATTCTAATGGATTTCGTACAATTCTATACCTCATAGAAGAATGCATAAAGGTCACATTTCTTTCAATTCTTTCACTCAGGGAAAACTTTGAATAGATACCACAACCATAAAACAATTTAAACGTCAACTTGAGATCTCTTGTCAAACTATACCAGGCATTTTTACCGAAATGCATGTAAATGAAAGACTATTTTCCTGGGTTGCTCAAACTACTACAAAAACAATAGCTTAGGAGATGACTTTATTACAAGCCTCGTTTAATTGTATTTTTCTTTGATCTTTATATAATTTTTGTTAACAAGTTGCAGATTAGAATTATTTATTTGTTGGTTTTGCAAATAATAAACAATGTCTTTATCGCAAATTTCATTGTGATTTCTTTAAACTGCATAATAAAATTTTAAGTTTTGATAAATTACTCGATTTTTCAAGTACTTCAAATATATAAATAAAATTCGGCTATTACTATTAACTTGAGCTTAAAAGGATTTCAAGACAACTTAAGTCATATAGCTTTAATATCAAGTCAAGCCGTGAAACTTGAAAAATACTTACTGATTACTGTAAACTTCAAAATGTGATAAAGCATAAAATAAAATATTTTTACCGGTAACAGGATATTAAGCTTTTGTTTATATAGGCCAAAGTAAACTGGGCAAAGAATTCATAATTGTATCCCATGTAATTTTGACAATATGATAATATTATTACAGAACAGGGGTGGAATTCCATAACTCATAACAAATACAAATAGTAACTGCACTTGTTATAATATCAATTACAAACCACAAATGTCAAATTTCAAATCTGCCATGAATTTAAAACATTCTCACATCAATAGATTGTTGAGTGTTCTTTATACAAGTATGAATATGTAAGTATGAATCAATTATAAATAACTGTTACAGAATAGCAAGTATACTTTCTAGTTAATATTTGCATTTGATGTCATAACAAGTCCAAATGATAGCAACCGAAGTTATAGAATCCCACTCCAGATTTGTCAAAATAACATGGAACAATTGCATAACATAGTTGTTATGTCAACCCTTATAGATTTGATCACGAAAACGGTACTCACAATTTTTTTTATAAAATAATATTTATTAATAACATGAAACGGGTAAACTATTCTTGGAGACCAATAGATACGTAAGATCTACGTAAGCATCTACTCATTAATATAAACAATTAATTTAAAATAATTTATTAATATTGTACAACGGAATCTTGTGTTACAGGTAGTTAGTGTCTAGTAGTGGCAGAGTGTGATGTACGGGCGAACCGCCGAAGATAGTGCGATATAAATAATATAGTGATTTGTATTTATTTGGGAATTGTTAATAAATAAAAGTGATTGAAAGTATAAGTGTATTAATGTGGTAAACACAGGGTAGCACACTATTGAACAAATCACGGATTTTATGAATCATACTAAGTATTAGATGTATTAAAATCCTTGCTCTCCGAGCTCGAAATTCAATTGACATATGCGGCGGTTACGATACCCATAACTATCCTAGGTATGTTAATAGCTATTAATCAATATTTATTCTATTATGTTTAAAATTAGACCATTTTACAAAATAAAACATTGTTTATTACTTAATTTGACAATTTAGAGTAGGATACGTTTAGTTTAAGTTAAAATTGAATTGATTGTGCCTTATTGTGTGTAACAAATATAACACTAGTACGACATTTTAATTTGTAAGCGGTCAAACACTAAAGTTATACACGTACAGTCGAATGTCATTAGAGAAAAAAAATAGTATTATGAAATAGTACATTGTGCAATAAGTGCAGAAAGTCGTTTATTTTCCACGAGTTGTAAAAGTTTCGGTACGATGGCACACTCACTTTTTCTACGATTACACTGCTGAACGTTACAGAACAAAAATACATTTGTCATAAAAATCAATTGCAAGCAATTGACGTGAGAAATGATATTTCCTACATTGCACATGCATAGTGTTTGATACTGTAAAAAATGATTTCTCACACCTTAACCCATGGTTGTGGGATATATGCAACTTTCAAGCTTTATATAGTGTGAGAAAAGTGCTACTTTCCATAGTGGTCGTAGAAAATATTAGTATTATGATTCATATTAAAGTTAATATTTTAATAAAACCTATAACAATTTGATAAATCGGCGATAACGCTGTCACAGATGATGCCACAGAAAGGACACAAAATAACCTCAACCTACATTACGGTCAATGTGGTCATGTTCGTGAAAATGTTGCAAATTCACAAATGCACTGTGGGTGGAATTGTGTAATTATTGTAGAAATTTGAAACCAATTAAAGAGTATATTCTCTTTGCTGATATGATTTTTTATAACAATTATAATATGAATTAGGATTGTAAATATACAAAATAAAATCCCAAAATGTAGCAAAATTATACGCTACATATATATATATATATATATATATATATATATATATATATATATATATATATATATATATATACAGGGTGTCCATTTTTCGAGGCTAAGCATTGGGATCTCGAGAACTGTAAGAGATACGAAGTCGGTTAAATTGGGGCAAAGTTGTGGCATTAGTTGGCCATTGTAATGATGTATTTGTTTTTTCGAAAAAATGCGTAGGTCACTAGATATGAGCAAAAAAGCGATTTTGCTCGATTTACGTTTTGACTTATATCTGCTTTGTATCAATTCATACAAATTTTTAATTGGCACGTTCTACAGGCACTTTTTTACAAAGAATTGTCAGTGGTGCTCAAAAATTTTGTAGCTCTTACACTTTTCGAGAAATTCATACTAACTTTCAATTTTCATATGGGACTCAAAGTAGTCTTAAATACTATTAAATAGAGATTTTTTTTCTCTTTCAAATGATATAAAACACATCTACATTTAATTAACAATTAACAAAGATATTTCAAAATTTGTTGATTTGATAAATAAAACCAGTAATTTTGCAATATCTTTGTTAATTTTTATTTAAATGTAGATGTGTTTTATATCGTTGAAAAAAGAAAAAAAATCTCTATTTAATAGTATTTAAGACTACTTTGAGTCCCATATGAAAATTGAAAGTTAGTACGAATTTCTCGAAAAGTGTAAGAGCTTCAAAAATTTTGAGCACCACTGACAATTCTTCGTAAAAAAGTGCCTGTAGAACGTGCCAATTAAAAATTTGTGTGAATTGATACAAAGCAGATATAAGTCAAAACGTAAATCGAGCAAAATCGCTTTTTTGCTCATATCTAGTGACCTACGCATTTTTTCGAAAAAACAAATACATCATTAAAATGGCCAACTAATGCTACAACTTTGCCCCAATTTAACCGACTTCGTATCTCTTACGGTTCTCGAGATCCCAATGCTTAGCCTCGAAAAATGGACACCCTGTATATATATATATATATATATATATATATATATATATATATATATATATATATATATACCGGGTGTCCCAGCTCGACCGACACATGGGAGTTTTATATAGGAAATCAGTTAATTATGAATAGTATCTCCCCAGTGCAAGATATTAACTTGAAATTTTGTATGCTTATTGGGGAATATTATTTCTATGGATAACAGTTATTTGAAATATGTAATTTCGTCTGCAAGACGAGATTTATTAAATTATAAAATCTAACATTTTCGTTCAAAATCAGTCAGCCATGGAAATAAAAGAAAATATCTATGTGACAGTTCTGACAGTTAATGACATGCTATTGTAGATATTTATATTTTTGTAATATTGGTATATTATTTAACAAAAAGAAACTAAATTCAACTTAAATAATATTAGAATACAGGGAATAAAAATTAAAATCAGTGATACTTCACTAAACTGTCAGATAAATATTTTCTTTTATTTCCATGGCTGTCTGATTTTGAACAAAAATATTAGATTTTAAATTTAATAAATCTCGCCCTGCAGACAAAATTGCATATTTCGAATAAATGTGATCCATAGAATTAATATTCCCCAATAAGCATACAAAATTTCAAGTTAATATCTTGCACTGGGGAGATACTATTCATAATTAACTGATTTCCCGTGTAAAACTCCTATGTGTCGGTCGAGCTGGGACACCCGGTATATATATATATATATATACAGGGTGAATACTGAAAACCTTGACATAGGGAAATAACATGGGAAAACAGTTTTTTGCTGTTTCCATCTGTCCCGCTAAATAAAATCGGGTGTATATGGTATCGTTAGTTAGATTACTTAATTTTGCATCTAATAAAACCAAATGTTGTGTAATATGGCCTTTTCTAACTGTAATATTTGATAAAATAAATTGTATTTTGAAGGTTATCCTTCATATTTTCGAATAAGAAACGTCAAAAACAAAATGCTCCATAGCCGAGTGGATACGAGGGCTGTTTCATAACATAAATAATCTACAAGACCTGGCTTGAGACCACCTCGGCCCTATTTTTTTTTAAATTAAATTATAATATAATATGTCTCCACATATGTGCCTAAAATAGGATACATACTTATATAAACTTTTGAGTGACTGATTGTATTTCTTATAATATAACTGCAATTCATATTGGAAATTTAAAATTTAATAACTTTGTCTTATGGTACCTATTGTTCCTAAAAAATGTCATTAATTACATATTAAGGTTCGTTCCAACTAACTTCCAAATTAGTTTAGGACTGTGTGAAGATTAATAAAATCGTTCCAATTAACTTTAAATCCAAACTGTGAGCGTTACTCGGCTGTTCCTATTGATTTCTGACGGATCCCAAACTAGTTCTCTAATGGTAAAAACAGTTAGAGGATCGGACCATGTACTGTTAATCAGAACTTCTGACAATTTAATTTAATTAACTTCAAAATTATATTTAACTTTAAAAATTGTTTTTGTAAAGGAGTCAGTGAGTTTCTTTTTTCCACATTTATAGATTTATTTTCAAGTAAAAGTAAAACTAACCTGACACAATTGACAGTAACGACATTGAAGGTTCCGAATCAGTCCGCAATTCATTCCAACAAAAACATGGTCCGGAACTATCCATAGTTCTCATATGCGTAAACCATGGTACAAGAACTGTTACATGAACTAGTTACTAACCGTCAGGTATATCTAGTTGGAACAAACCACGTATAATCTAGAGAAAAGCAGAGAAAAGAGAAAAAAATGTACGTCTTTTGTATTCCATTTTTTCTGATGATCCATGAACAATTAACCACGAAAAACGTTATTTTTAAATTTACCTATGTTAATTACCTAAGTCACTTGAAGAAATACCACCCTCGGCCTAACGGCCTCGTGAGCTAAACTTTTCCCACGTAACTTATCTGTAATGTAACACACTTGTACCATAAATAACTACCTATTATTCCATCACCAACATCAGTTGCTTATTGCTCTCTTCATTATCAGAAAATGTTTAATTTCTATTCACTTTTGGTAAGTTGAATCTTGTCAATAACTTAGGACTAACTTCGTGCGTGAATTTATTATATTAAGTTTATAAATGTATAATAGATAAACAAATTTGCTATCCCCAAAACATATTATATTCATACGCAGTTATAACCCAGCATAAGCATAAGGCAGCATCACAAGTTAGTAAGAATTCCGCTGTTCGCAGCGTGTTTCCGGAAGAGAGTTCCGGGTACCGGAGCGGTCAACATCCCCTCCAGTTGCCCGGAGCTCGGCGCTCGTTTGGGGTTGCGTTATGGCCTTGCTATTGACTTTACTGGATGGAAATGTTATTTATTGTTTTGTTCCAGGGTGAGGCATAAATATACACCAGATAAGATGTAGGGCAACGTGTGCACATCAATACGGGATCGGGACATGATTTACAATTCATTTTTATACATTAAGGGGGGAAATTAGTTTTTGGAGGAAACATATAAATTTATGTCATGTCCATACTTGACAGTTTGATTGGCTATTATTTATTTTATGAAACAATATCAATTTTTAATGGTTGGTCAACATTAAAAATATGAAGAGTGGTGACTCGAACATCCGAATAAAATCTTGCAAAAAATTAAGTAAACCTTTTTTGTTTAAATCGAACCGACAATGTCTAATTTGTTGCTGTATATGAAGAAATTATTTTTATTTACATTTTATGTTATATAATATCGTTTTAAAATACCATACTAAAATAAAGTCGTAAAAATTATGACGTCCGTAGGTTCTTGTGTAAAGTTACCAACGTGTGGATGTCATATTCCAAATATTATGGTTTGGCGCGTTTGAAAGTTGGTAAAGTGGAAAGTCTGTGATTTAAAGCATTGTAAGGCTTTTGTCTGCCACTATATTTTCAGAAGATTATTCAATTTGTCGGTTTGGATGTTAAAACCTTATATTTGACGTTTGGAACGAAGTTACTGGACAAGGGGGGAAATAGGGTAATTCAGCCGCATTTCTAATGTAATCATTTTTAATAACAGATTTTTTATTATTAAAAGTAAATTTCTATTTATTAAAGCTAAAAATGAAAAGTCGTGCAAAACCTCATTTAGGAATTTATTATGTAAAATCACATTTTCGTAATTTCTTGCTTTCCTAATTATTGTAGGTAGAAAAGGTTCTGCATTTGAATCAATAAACAAACTTAATTTTACTTGCCTTATAGTCTCAGAAATTAGATATGAAAATGACTTAAATCATCCAAAAACTAACGGTAGCCATGGAACTGGAACAAAAATTAACAAATGTTTAACAGTTTATCTGACAAGTTACGTTTTTCAATTTTGGATTTTTCAATAAAAATCAAAATTTGAATTATATTTTATTAAAAAATAAAATTTAAAATAAAATCGGTGTTAATAATATTATTATAAAAACATTTTTCTCTAAATATACCAAAAATAAGATCTTAGAAAATACGAACAATACTTTTACAATAATAGATGTTATTGTTAATAGCTGTTACAAAATAACCTCGGAACAGCTGATTAACAACGGTTTGATGGAAAATGTGGCCACAAGTATTTCCAATATTTTGAATCATTTTCTGATAAAAAAATATTTGTCTTATCATTAAATTTTTAGATTAATATGGTAGGTATACTCGTATTTGCCAAGATTGCAATAGCATAAATGTTTAACAAGCCATTTATCTAGAATATCAAATACGAAAATTATATAATTATTATTCCTGAACTTGAAACACTCATTTTCTAATATCTATCAATTCAATGATAATTGCATATGTTTAGAGGCCAGGAATGTTGGCTATTGCTGGTTAATTATTCATTGGAATGTTTGGCTTTGTTAAACAAATATTCTGTATGCCAATATGATTGAAGATGTACCTAGTCTGTATTAAGTAATTAATATGAAATATGTATATCAAATGTTCACAAACAAGTGTGCCTATATTAAACTTACTTGGCAAAATGCCTAATTTTACTTTTCGTTATATGTTTCTTAGTATAAATTTACACAAAATGTATAAATAATCACTCTACATAATTTCGTATGAAATCAAATTGGAAAGCAGAAATATATAGAAAAAGAGAATATTTAGTTCATATTATCATTCCAAATATTAATAATATAGTTATTATATTCATTAGATTCCGAGAGACTCGTATTACACGATTCGAAAAATTTAAATGACCTTTTTTGTGTTACATCCTTTATCTGTTTATAACCAATAATTTTGTTGTTGTAATTTAGTAACGTACAAAATTGAGCAGTCCTTGGTATAATTTTTTTGTTTATTTTGCAAATATCAATAATTTATAACTTCAAATACTTTTCGTACTTGCTCAAACGGAAGTAAAAAAATATTGTATGAAACACGTAAGGAAACCAGTTGGTTGTTTAACTTTTGCTTTTACAAAATTAACCGTCGTCTCGTTTTGTAATTTTCGCATGCGTTAAATAACCAGCTTTGTTTCCTTACTTATTACATAAATAGCTATTATATATCAACAAAATATAACCATGACGACGCTAGTGTGGTTTTATGATTTTTTTTGAAAGTAATACCTATAATAAGAGCCATGAATTTATTGAAAAAAAAAGTTGTCACGTAGCAAGAGATAAATTAGTGTCAAAGATGACATTTAGATAATGACATCGAAGCTGGAATGATTTAAGAGTCATTTTTGACTCGAGTTGTCCCAGGAATTATGAGTAAATTTTACCAATTTAATTCACAGCTCGAATTATATTTGTTGAATTATTTCATAAATGGCAACAGCTCGAACATAAAAATTTTCATATTAACAAAATATAACCATGGCGACGCTACTGTTGTTTTATCAAATGTTTCACTAAAAGTGATAGAGAATCAAATGCATTCTGATTAGGTAAAAATGGAGTGTGTGAAATAATCACTAAACAACTGACTACTGCCATCAAATGAAGAATTCTGATTGGGTGTAATTAAGGGGTCTGGAATAATCTTTAAAAAATAAAAAATTTTATTTGAAAGTGTTTTACCATGAACTTCAAAAACTACAGGTATTATAAGATAATAATTTTTATTTCTCCAAAAACCTGAGTATACCTCTCCCCTCTAGCTCATAATATTCTTATCTTAAAAATATATTATTTCTTTACTTCAACTTGCTGCTTAGTATTTTTTTATGAAATAAGTAATTTCTTGTTTAAAAGTGAGAAATATTAACATAAATTTTACGATCAGTTTGAACCCGTTCAGTATTTTAATTATCTTGACAGTATCAAAATTTTCATTAGTCATAATTCAATGTTAAGGTTGATTTATTTGAATCCATCACGCAAAAACTTTTCCATTTTATATTAGAGTACTTTCCACCCAGCAATTTGTCATCATTTACTCAACTAAAAGAAACATAATATCAAATAATACTTGAAAACACTATCGTACACAACATCTAGTCGTAATTTTTAATACAAACGCAAGGTTTAAAGTTTGTACAATTCGCATGTGTTTATAAGCCGTTATTAAAGTTATTGCAGAGAGATTAAGCTTCAAATGGAAGTGGTTTTATTCTGGAATAAGTACCGGTTAATACTTTTACGTTCTGCGAATTGCAGCGCAATTTTTACATAAGTAATTTGAGGCAAACTCTGCTTGGTTAAGAAATAATAGGGTAAATTGGAGTTGACGACTATTTTATTTTTAAAAATAATATGAGAACATTTTATTCCATGTATAGTAAATTTATATTTCTCGTTATATTTTCATATAATGTTTTATTATTACTGTGTACACAAATAATATTATTTTTAGATTAAAGCCCTCAAAGAATTAAACCATCGTTGTTTTTATTATAGGCACCTATTTTTAATATCTCATATAATCTCAGTTAGTTTTATAAAAATTTTATGTATCGACTGATCGAGCTGAACGACGTATTTTATTTCATCAGCCTTAGATGGTACAAGTGTTACAAGTGTTATTATGAAAAAACTATAAACATTAAGTTATTTACTAACCTACATCTAATATATAGTCATATAGAAAAACTATATTATATGACTTGTTTAAAAACTCTTTAGATAGGGTAAGTGGGGGTGAGATGGGCCACTTTTTGGAAAATAATTATTACTATATAATACTGAATAATATTTGAAAAACAAAATTTATTTATAACAACATATAATCCGGTATTACTTAAAAAAGAAACAAAAAAATAAACTATATTTTGAAAACCACAAAAAATATTTTATTCGAGTTCAAAAAAGTTCAACTCTCCACCACTATGTAGGTAAGACGGACCAAGGCTATTAAGAGATGAACTCGTTAACCGATTGTTGTCATTTGTCATATGTGATACACTCTTCGTGTAAATAGCAACCGCATATTGCATATTCTTTCCAATCATCCTTCTTTATCATTTTTCTTTAATAATATTCCTTGCATATCGCATACTCGTTTTCATAATCTACAGCTTCTTCATTATCATCACACTCTGATAAACCATTCAACAACAGTTCTGCAGAACTCATGGAATAGCAACTAGATCGTGTACCTTTCTATGTGCGAATTATTTTTTTCCCTGTTTATCGGTTGAATTGATCTTTTTAACAGTAGAAATCCTCTGGTCCATCTCTCCTAAGCATTAGTTGATCCAGCTGTTCTCATAGCAGAGGTTAAATGACCACTAAATTACTTATGACTGTGTACTAATAGAATCACGTTTATAAGTTAGTTTAAGTGTTGTGCACATGTTTTTAAAGTATGTATTTGAATAATTACTTTAAACCTACCTATAATTAACTACTTGTGTATATAAAGTACAATTTTTTTTTGGCAATTTTTAAAGTAGATCATAGATTATACAGTGTTGACTGCATTAATTTTCAAGCGGTTACTTACACTATCTCTAAACAACAACAATAACATTCCCTAAGAGACATATCACTCTAATGTACTTTTAAGAAGACCAAAAGTCCATTCCTCCTACCGTTCTATTTCTCCCCCACTTATTCTACTAGATTTTTTTTTATAAACTTATGTGTAAAGTAATGTTTATCGAACGATTATATTGTAATTATATTTCAATTTTTAAACTTACTTAATAAACTTATTGAATTTGTCAGAAACTATATAAAATATTTAAGTAAATTTACATTTTTTATTAATAGCTACAACTTGCGCCGTCTTTCGTGAAATTAATGCTATTAACAATAAAATATAAAGTTGTTTAAATAGGGTTAAGTTTACTTACTTTCTGTTATCCAGTTAGATGAACAAACATTGTTGTTATAAGCAAAGCCATCTAAGTTCCTAAGACCGTGTACTTTTGTGTATGTCCACTTTATCCCAAGCATGTACGAAGAATAATTGGAAATAGGATTTTTCTTGTTGAATTATAAAAATAAAATATAAAGACGCAATGTAATAACATTTCTGTCTTGTGTGAAATAAAAATAAATATAATAAAAGTATTAAATTCAAGCGTGTAAAGAAAGAGTCGGTTTGCTTGGTTAGTGCGAGCTGCTCTACATCTCTGCCAAGATAAAAGAGGATTTCTGACACTTTAAGTAAATGGCCAAAGTATGAAATATCCTCGTTGTCGGGACATACATCCTCGGTTTGTTACTTCTTTTTCCCTCCAAGTCGGCAAGTGGTCGTTCCGTATTTTACGTTAGTAATAATGAATAATATATTGTTAACTCCGAATCCAGCTCTGGTGAATTTCAAACAAATCCACGGGAATGTTTTAAGATTATTGTACAAGTTTTCCAGTAATTTTATTGCGGTTGTTACAAAGTTTCGTGAATTTGAGGAATTAAAACCAGAAATGCAATAATTGAATCACTTGAGTAATGGATCATTTTCTTCAGTGCTTTTCAAACAATGGGGAGGGATCCTCAAAGTTTTACACAATAAAAGAACGTTTCAAAAGCAATTTTATACTCTCCAAAGTTCTCCTTCGATCTTGTTGCCTTTCCAAATGTCTTCACTAATTTTGTTGGGACACATATTATTTCTGAAATAGAAAGTTTAAGATATTTTAAATACATTATTAGAAAATAAAACATAATATGTGTCACAAAAATTCTATCTAACTTTAACTCATAAATTGTATCAATATTTCTTGAATTTTAAGTTTTCCTTAAATAGACAATAGGACGTCTAAATAAAATGTCAAACGAACTATTTAAAATTGCTGTCCAAATTTCGATTAACTGTTTTTTAAGTGTAAGTTAAAATTTAAGCATTGTTATCGCAACTTGGTTTAACCTATCGTCTAAGACCAGGTTGCAGAAATTTGTAGTTGTTTATTTAAATTTTAATGAAGAATAGAAAGTGCTTATGACTTAAAATATGATGAGAGGTAAGTAAAAAGATAGATTCTTAAGTCTTAAACACACTGTTCCTAAGAAACTTTTTTTTCTGTGATCGGTTTCGACGATTTGATAGTTATAATTAAATATATAAAAATAATTAAATAGTATTAAGAAAGAAGTTTTCAGATCCACTGTTCCAGGTTTTTAATGAAGCAAAATATAACTCCAGGGGTCAAGTTCATGATCTCCTGTACTGTGAGATACTTCTTACCAGCCATAGCTAAAGAAAAACATTTTTTTTTCGATCGGACAAAAATAGACACCTTTCCGGTGTATTTTCGAACCATAAAGTGAATTAATTCTCTATTTTAGTGTAGTAGATAGATTACGAAAAATAACAGTCCGGGAATATTTCTGCCGGGCGGTGACGAAGCATTCCCGTACAGTGAGCAGTCCATTATTTGCCGTAAATAAAAATACAATAATATTTATTTCATAACTATTGAATATATTGCTGGCCTCGCCTAAAATATATCACTTTTCCTATTAGTTACACAATATACTATTCTTGTATATTTTTCTGAAAGAGTGGTTCTTTGAAAGTCCACGTGAAGGTTCCGGTACGCAGTATAGAAACTTACTCCTTTTCTTTGCGACTTCATTAGCTCTCTCATTTTCTAGGATCTCTTTGTGCTCTGATACCCACTTGTGTGATGTACTTTTTTATAGCAGTTGAAAGTTATCCCTGCAGTTCCAGACTAAAATTGATTTACAGGTTTACTTTTGTTTTTATTAGATGGGTCAGTTAGTAAGATCAACATCTGAAAGACAAGACACCAGCATTTATGATTAACTTCCCTGTCTAACAACCAGTTTGTATCGTTGTCAACTGTGACACTGGGTAGTATTAAACCAAACTGATGAACCCTAACAAGGACGAAACACGTGTCTGTAATTATGGAGAGGTCTTTACCGGCATCCTAATGAGATGACCTTTCGAATGTATATTTGCGATACATATGACCGTGTTATTTTCTAATATATTATTAAACATGTTACCATTTTGTAGAAATTTTCAATTATATAACGATAATTCAACTATTCAGGTATATACTGTCGAATGAGAGTGATATGATGGAACGAGAGACATACATTTTCTTGCCACCTCTAGATTCGAATCCATGACACTAGAGTTGCGAAGTCGCTAATTCTAGTCCAATGCTGTGTGAGGTTAAGACTCAATCAATGTTGGTAAGCAACTGACTTTGCAGAGTTTCTCATTATCTTATTACATAGAGATAACTGCACTAGTTGAGGTACAGTCTTTACTAAGATTATTGTGCCTGTTATAATGACTAGCGTTATCTACTAAAATGGCACTAACTATTCGTGATGTATTAATCACACCTCAAGCAAATTACGAAACATTTGTTGGTCCTTTTAGTTTTGTGCAACCAACGGAAACACACAACCTGAGAAAATTGAAGCAAGATATAAATAATTTGTAGTTATTCACAATATATGCCTATTTGTTGAGATGATTCATAAAGTTTTACAAGACAAAATTTTTTGTCTTGTCTCGAAAATCAGGACAAGAAATTTAAGTACATCTTGTCTTTCAATACTCATGTATATAAAAAACTTATCTTGATCGTCATTTTCTTATTATATAATTATGTAGTATTATGAAATAAATATTATAAAAACAGTGACATTTGTACAAGCAGAAAAGCTTTTTTCAAAACATCCCTGATTATAAGAAAACATTTTGTGTCTTAACTCTTGGTTACATGATTTTGAAGAATAATTATATTATTTAGTCAATAATTATTACTATTATACACTTTTAGAAAATGAAATTTACATACATATGTTAAAAAGAAGTGTATTAAATTTTTTAAATACTTACATACTTTAGTACTTTTATTAATTTGAATGTAGGTTCCTACAATAAATCTATATATAAATTAAGCAAAAAATGCTAGAGTACAAGAATTGAAGAATATCTTGCTATTTTGCAAGACAATTTCTTACCTAGTCTTGCTTTGAAATTTGTAGCTCTTGTCTTGTTCTTGTATTGCATTTTTTACAAGACTGAGGCAAGACCAAAAAAAAATACTTTTGTGAAACACTAATGAAAGTTTCGAATATCATATAAGTAGTTTAATTTGATCAATATACCTTTCTAATGAAATCTTATTATTTCTCTCATATTTTTATTTAATTTGTGATATTGGTTAGCAAAAACAAAGGCGCCTTGTCGTTGCCGATAGCTAGCGAGGGTACAATTGACCTGCTGCCCCCGTTGTTGCTACGCCACTGCTTGAGGCCCTGTTCCATATAGGAATGTCATTCCACAGTTGATAATGACAAACTTCCCGATATATTAGTGTATTATTTACTATAGTGGTGCAATATTTCTGTAGTTTTTACTAAAATGTGACCAGTTTATATAACTGCAATATTACGAAAGTTTAAGTAAACGAGCAAATAACGTGGAATCAACGATTATTATATATTATCGCATCTAAAATAGTATATAAAAATAAACGAGCTTTTTATAGTAAAATATTTAGTAAATAGAAAACAATTTGTTTTGGTAACGCGAAGTACCTCTCTTCATTAATGTAAAACAATTGGTTGAACAGTTCCTCAAATCTGCTTCAATAAAGCGTGAACACTTTGCGTGTCCCGTCCAATCTTCTGCACGCTTTGTTCCACCCACGCACCTCTTGGCTCTTCATTCAGGAGTTCATTTCAGTTTTCAGCATAATACACGCACTTTCAGGTAATATGTACGCTACAGGTAATACGCTACACTCATCTGTATCATATACAATTCTAGATTTTCATTGTTCACAAAGAGAAAGAAGGTTGTAGATTTCACAGTTAAAAATTTGATCAAAATAATGTGCTTTATATTATACATAAATTGTTTACCTGATTTTTAAATCGTAAATAATTGAATTTACTGAAACAAGTATTTTTTGTGCTCTATATTAAAGTATACATGAATAAGGATTAATAAATGAAATGTAATTTTAAAATAGTATATTGTCTAACAAGTGCAGAAAGCTGCCTATTTCCCCCGAGGTTTGAAAGTAGAAGAAAGTATGTTGTACATGTTTGAAACACTACGTTATATAGAATGGATATTGCATATTGGTATCTAGATAAGTATAAAAATACTGCATACAATTACTTAAAACTTTTTTTCTACGACCATTATGGAAAGTGGCACTTTTCTCACACTGTGTGAAGCTTGAAAGTTCCGTATTTCACACAATCATCAGTTAAAGTGTGAGAAAACATTTCTCACAGTACTTATCAACACTGCACTTGTACTGTGTGGGAAATATCATTTCTTATTGTAATTAACAACACTGTTCACGCGTGAATGTACTCTTTGTAAGGTTAGGTGAGACATATTGTTTCAAATAGCTTTCGTGCATGTATTTTTGTTCTGTAACGTGTAGCAGTGTGGTCGCAGAAATAGTGTATAGTGTGCCACTCATGCAGAATCACCTATTTCCCACCTTTTGTGATACTATCACACCTCATGCGAAATAGGCGACTTTCGGCACTTATTGCACAGTATACTAATTTGAGCCATCTCTTTCTACAGTATGTATATTAGTATCTTATTTTCTGTCTTGCTATTACTATTGACTAACCAATCAGCGTGAAGCAAGTCGTGCAACTATTATTACTCAAGTTCATACCAGTTCCAGCGTATTTCAACCTAACCTGTGCTTTTTAGAGTTTTCTACCGTGTTTGGACTGAATTGATGCAATATAATAATTAGAGACAATGGTTAGAAAATGTTTGATATGTAAAACATCACAAATGAAGGATTCACCGCTTTCATTTCACAAGTAAACTATATAATAATTATGGGATGTGTTGTCCATAAAGTGCCCGTTCCATAATTGAAAATTTGAGGACACTGTGTAACGTACTATCAAAGAAGATATGTCCCACAGGGCTCCATATTAAGTCCAGTCCAGTCTTATTATCTAGATAAGTACAAAATGATTGACTGTTCGTATATTTGGATTCTGTCTCAAGAAAGGTAAATAAAATATTTTGAACTTAAAAGAAATAACGACTTTTTGAGAGAAAGTCGTAAAAAATATTATTATGGCAATAAAAAATATATGTTCGATATTATTCTTTATGGTTGCGTGATAATTCATATTGAACAATGTGCTAAAAACGCTACCATTTGTATTAAACATTTTTATTTATTTTTTCGGATCCGTCCTTGTGGTTTCCACGTAAATATTTTTTTGATTGGAAGCACAGCCAAGAATAATTATATGGAACTTTTATTAATAAACTTCATAAAATTAACCTAAAACATTATAAAATTTAATTTACGTGAGGAGGAAATTAAATTTGTGTTTTCTGAATCCCTCAAAATCAGCCCCAGTTCACGTCATTACAGAAATCCATTTCATAACATTTCAGATTTCAGGCTTTCAGATTAGCTGAAACATCATAATACAACCTTCATCAACATTTGTGCCTCATTAAATACGGCCTCCTGTCACCGTTCTCAATATCTTCCGCAATTTCATATTTTATTCTAACCGAGTCTTGTTGCTGATAACAGAGCGAGAGTTGGTGGTTTTTTCAGAAGAAAGGACAGGAAACCGTGGATAGCAATTTTTTATAACCCTTTAGGACTTTATTGTTTATCATTCAATCAATTAAATTATTATAGGCTTTTGACTTAGAATCTGCATATTATAACGAGGTAATTATATTATATACACATACATTTTTTTTTTACATTTCTAATCATAATCAACAATGAACGCTATTCTTCCAGTATATGAATTTATAACAAAAAAAAAACTACCTAAAAATATTAACTAAAACCTTTCGACTTCTCCAATGCAATATCTATTATCAGTTAGGTAAAAAAAAACAAAAAACTTTAGATTACGAAAAAGGCTTTTTCAGCTAGGTAAAAATAACAAACTATATCCGAGGTGTGTAAATTAAGTAATAAGACTGATTAAAAAAAGTTAAAGAATACAATTCAATATTGTTTCTCTCAAAATAACTTTCTTGGGAAGCCACACAGTGTTGAACACGGTTCTTCCTATCGTCATGACAATGCTGGAACTCGGATACTGGAATCACCTTCAGCTGGTCGGTTACTGCCGTTTAAATGTTTTTGAGAGTTCAAAAATGAGTTCCCTTAAGGTGATTTTTCAATCTAGGGAAGAGGAAAAAGTGACAAGATCTCAATTGAGGCGAATAAGGAGGCTGAGGAGCCAGAGGAATGTTTTACTCGCTAAAATTTAGTTTTTTTAAACCATTTTTGCGCAGTGTTTCCTTAGTCAAAATCTGATGAACGGTGGTGTGAGTCAAATTTAACTCTTCTTCAATCATTCAGTACTATCAGCTGACGATATGAACGCACAAGATCCCGGATTCTGTTGACATTTTCATTAGTTTTTGAAGATGAAGAGCTTCCGCTACGTGTTTCATCTTCAACTGATTTTTTTTCCTTTTGAAAATGCCTAAAACCACCGAAAAACACTGTCTTTGTAGGTCTGCTTAAGTTTTGTAAAAGTTTCTATTGCAATGTGACCAAGTCTAAAGCAAAAGCTATTAGTACATCGTTGTTTCAAATTGACGTTACTCATTTTTAGAACGCACTAGAAAATCTGTTTCACGAAACAGATAGCTATGGACAATCAAATGACTACAGCGAGTTCAAATTCATACTGAAGGTATATAGCATGTTCACCTGTCTCAAACGCTACGTTGCCAGTCTTATTACTTAATTTACACACCTCGTATTTCGAAAAAGGCTTCCTCAGAACATAATCTTATTAGAAGAAGAAAATTCATAATTTAAATTAATCTAATTACCTCTGCTGTAACTAAATTATATTGTAATTGTATGTTATTTGATAATTTCAGAACACTACCATGCACAATGCTGTATGTATTTAATTCATATAAAAAACTAAAAAAAAAAACTTTTCTGTTCTTTTGCAGAATCTTCTGCATCCAAATTATTTCTGTTCGTTCGTTACTTGGCCAATAATTATCGTCTTCATTCAATTTCAGCTGTTTTAACGTTTCTCCTTGCTGTATTGTATGTATTGTCTCTCTTTAGTTAATAGACAGAAAATATTATTTCTTTCTTCGTTTCCACAACGATATCTCGCAGTTGGTTTGACATATGCTTAGATATGGCGGTGTTTGTATATATGTATACATATCTATCTTTGTATTTATTAATTGTATCTTGTTTCTTATATTGTTCTTGTTTTAAACGTCCCTGTTTTTTATTGTTTCTTTCATAGATTCCTCATTTTGTTTTTTTTATGTCTACTACTATCTTTAATAATATAATATTCTAATTAATAACCACATTGTATATGTTTTTTGTTCCTTCTTCTGAACTTTTTATAGTTTTTGAACATTCTAGTGAGTTTTATACATTTCTTATACTTTTTTCTAACGTATTTACCCTTACTCCTGTTTCTATTCTTAATTTATCTACTTTTCTTTTTTTTCTAATGTTATTATGTATTATGGGATGCATTGATTGTTTCCAATATCCATTTTATAAGTTATCTGATTTGGAAATTGTCAATTACATATTTCTTTTTTCTTGTACTTTAGAATTTCCTTTTTCCTTTTTGTTTTCTTGTCTCTTTTATGTTTTGGTGTTTATTATAATAACTACTTATTTCCTTTATTTACCTTTAAAATTATTTCTAAAAGCCTAACCTTTCAAACACTATACTAACTATCTTTATTTAACAAATATATACGTTCAACACTGTACAGACTTTTATACGCTTTAGTTATGCATCACATTAATAAAATTAGTATAACATTATTAGGTCACGTAAATTCCGTATGTGAGGTAATAATCCGTGTCAAACATTACCGTACTAGCTACACTCAAATCTGCCTGTGGGCAGTTATAGTGTATTACATTACAGGTACACCAAACCGTTGCATGGTATTAATGTAAGCCTGATAATCACATATTAATATATCGCTAGCCTTGCAATATTGTATTATGAATGCTATAAGGAAACTAAGGCACAAGCTTTTTATACTGTCATTGCTAAATTAGCGAATTGGTTTCTATGAGCAGCAGGATTATACTTCTAAACAAAAATAAATCAAAATCATAATTTTTTTCGTCCTCCATACTTAGCAATATAAATTAATTTTTGTGGCATACTGTCACTGATTTACCTTAAATCATTGATTTGGTTTTGAAATGCAGATTAGCTCTGGTTAAATCATTGATTTAAAAAAAAAACGAAATCATGATTTTTTTTAATTTCTAAAGATATCTAAATTTTACTGCACTTTTTTAATAGTTTTAAAAGCAATAATAGTTATTTATGGTACAAGTGTGTTACATTACAGATAAGTCATATGGGAAAAGATTAGCTCACGAGGCCGTTAGGCCGAGTGTGGTATTTTTTCAAGTGACTTAGGTAATTAACAGACGTGTGCCATACAACATTTTATCCAACACATTTTAATCATTGATATAAAATACATATAAGATTTTTGACAGATGGAATTTCGAAATGACATTTAGGAACAAAATAGTGTAGAGAAGGTTTTATAACGTAGTTACTATGATACGAACCAAAAAACAGTGAGCTAATATATTTAGCTCACTAGTGACTTATGACCTACTTTATTCATCTAAAAACAGCATACTTATATCGTTATAATTACACGGTGTTGGATAAAAATATTTTATTTCATAAACGAAAATGAAATCTGTAATAAAACCAAAACGATTCATATGAATACAAGTAGGAAGAGTAACAAAGTATTTTTACTTTTAGTTACACATTAAAATACTTACATTTTTCTTCTGCTGTATGACAATTAAAGTGATAAAATATCATAAAATTTTAAGATATAATTAAATAGAGAATAATTTTTGGTTATTAATAATTTTGTAGCAAATAATTAAATTTTTATAATAATAATAATAATAATAATAACCTTTATTGGAAAAGTTCAACATTAGGCTGTTCATACACTTAACCATTATTTTTATTAAAAAATAACAGTTGATTTAAATCATGATTTTAATTAAATGATTTGAAGCAGGTCAACCCTGGCGGGCCTTATACAGTTAACATCACAACATGTAATCATGGAATTGTAATATTCTTGAATGTTGAGGAATGAGAATTCAGGTCACTAAATCTACAACCTTATTTATGTAATGCAAATTAAAATCTTGTATATGATGAAGTATAATGTAAGTTAATTTATTATGTTGAATTAGGAATGTTTTGAAAGCAGTTCCATTTGTGGAAGAGAAGTAGAAATAGAGGCGAATTTAAAGTCGTGGATTAAGAGAACGTGGAAAATAAAACGAATGAAATATATCGTATTAAATATAATGGAGCCCGAGATCACTTTAAGGAACACCGGTAAATTCAGAACAATCGTGGAAAGAACCAATAAAATTTCCGCTAGACAAAAACCATGAAAAAGAAATACAAAAGAAAACGCATGGTCCATTGTGCTTAAAACTAACTTCTCCCTGGCATGCAAACATCAAAACCCCTTTCTTTGTGGCTTGTAGCGTTTATGTGTCGCAAATTATACTTTTTGTGCAAGTATATAAGTCATGTTTAAGTCCAACGAAGTTTTATCCTTATATATGTCAAGCATTTTTTCTTGCGATTTTCTTAAACATAAACTTTATGCTTGTCTCGCTTGTGACCATAAATGCGGACTTTTTGTGCCGTGTTTTTTCCTTTTAATCATTTGTTATGGCCGCAAATGTTCCGCAATATTGCAACGGAGATAAATGATGACAATTGGGAACAATACCGAAACAAAAGTCTTTACGCTTTAAACATTTTATACTAAATAAAGTATTTCTAATTTATTTTCCTTAAAAACTTTATTAAAATACAGGGTGGGGCACAGTAACCTCCCTACTTTCAATAGATAACTATGAGAGAGGGTACGTCATAGAAGGATGAGGATAGTTGTAAAAGGAGCATATAATCGGTAAGTTATCATACAGGGTGGCCCAGTGAAAATTATCAGCGCAGTTTTTGGCCACTTAACATTAATTTTGCAAAAAACGCTCGAACACGTCAATTTTAATATAAAGGGGGACACCTAAATGGATTAGTACAAATGGCATAACTTCAACCCTAATACGGGTGTGGACAGCACCTCAAAAATTTTAAATGGAAAAGGGTGTCAAACATGACACAGTTCGAAAGGCCTTCCAATTCTCTTTTCAACAGTTTTTTTATTTTTCAAATCCGATCATTAGTTCCAGAGAAATATCGCTTATAACAAATTTTATCAGGTGTGCAAAACTGCAATCAAGTAGGTTTCAACAAATGACAGAAACTCAAGTATCAGTTTATTAGGTGTTCAAAATGACTATTTCCAACTTCCATACAATAATAAAGATTTTGCTCAAAATTTTGGAGACACGGTACGTTGCCTTAAATCTTCTAAAAATTCGGATAGCATGGCATAAAATTTAGACTTCAAATAACCCCACAAAAAATCCAACTTACAAATTACTTGTTTATTACAAAAAACTTGTCGAAAGAATTGTTTATTTATTTTCTGTCATTTGTTTTAGCCTACGTGATGGCAATTTTGAACACCTGATAAAATTGTCGAAAAGAGAATTGAAAGGCCTTTCGAACTGTGTCATGTTTGACACCCTTTTCCATTTAAAATTTTTGAGATGCAGTCCACACCCATTTTAGGGTTGAAGTTACGCCATTGGTACTAATCCATTTAGGTGTCTCCCTTTATATTAAAATTGACGTGTTCGAGCGTTTTTTGCAAAATTAATGTTAAGTGGCCAAAAATTGCGCTGATAATTTTCACTGGGCCACCCTGTATGTAATACCACCAGTAACTAGAATCTTACTTGAAATTTTTGTCGTTATGGTAACGACTGATTGTTGCGAAAATCAAATGAGCCCGCAGGACGAGTGAAGATTTTCTAAAGCAATAAGCAGGAGTGAGTTACGCAAAAATTACAAGCCAAATTCTAGTTACGAATGGTATTCAACATGACAATTCCTCGAAATACATATAGTTTTTTCAATTAATTGCTTGTCACAATTTTAACAGAGTTGTATCTAAACAACGCCTATTTGGTCGTGCAAACGCGGCAATTGCCAGTAACTGACAATTTTCAATGAAATTTGAATCTGATTGGTTCAATTCACCAAAATACTGTGATTTATTTGGATGATAAATTATGAGTGGAATTGTCCTTATAATATCTCTCAATTGTAAATATGGCGTGGTGCAAAAAGCAGTGTTTATTTACTGTTGAAACTTACTTTTCGAAAAACTACTGAATCGTAGGAAATTTCCCATATAGTGGAAATTTTTGATAATAAAATAAGGAAATAGGAAAAAGGAAAAAAATGAAAACTAGTCTATTGTAAGGGAATATGATAAATGTGTATACCGTTATTGCGTCTAAATCTTATCATTAATTCATTATCCCGATTCTTTATTTTACTTGGAAGGGTCACATACCTTATAGCGCCTGCGCAATTTATTACTATTCACTACGCAGAATTTGACGTTTGTTTTTTATTAAAAACTAAATTAAAACTATACAAACTTAATGCCAACGTAGGGATTGTATTATTCAACTAAAAATTAACTTCAAATATATCATTGAATTTGTAATTTTATGTAGATTGCAAATATGTAATCCATTTAAAATAAGAAAGTTGGGCCTCACATCTTGAGACTTACTGGTTTAAAAAATATAGTTTGGCTCATTTTAATAATCTTGTAAAATAGAAAATGAACATCCTGTATAATATTTTATAAAATTATCCTTTCTATAACATATACCTGATCAATGATGTATGGATTGATATGACGCCGTGGTAACATTAAGCTTTTAAATTATTTTTTTGTTATAATCGCACATAATACAGTCTTTTCTGAAAAACTATTTAGCAATCAGATAAGAAATATTTAATCTTTGTACTTGCTTGAAATGATTGTAATTCTACGATTGAAATAGAGTGATTTAAAAATTAAGTACAAGTATCAGACTCATTGAAAAATAATTCGGTTTTGTTATTTATAAATCAGCTTACCCTAACTATAAACATAAACATCAGCCAAATATATTTACCTGTTCTAATTCAAGCCTTTTGGCAAACAACGTTTCCATAATGCCCATGTTCAACAATGAAAGTTAACTTGTACACTAGTTTATTGGCAATTTTAATTAGCCCTTGATTAGTGAAAATTACAAGCAATGTTAATGGGTTTCTGTTGGTACATTCTGCTACAAATGCGATTAAATTAAACATGATTGCAGCTAGTAATTGTCATTAACATTTGATCGCAATTTGTTCGATCGCTCATAAATGTCGTAATGGCTCAGCAAATATCGGCAAAAGTCAACACACTTGTTTACCGAACAATTGAAACTCGAGGCCCTAAGAAATTAATGCTGGCGAGGTTGTATTTGATCGCAGATTTATAGCGTAATGCGATACGAATTTATATAATCGGGTAAATATTGGAAAGCTATGCAACATGGAAAAGGTAAAATCTAAATATAGCCTGTCCACGATAAGAGGGAGAGTCTACACTGGAAATTATGTTCATGGTTTAGTTAAGTATTGTAAATGAATCACTGGCATTACTATCCATTACTGTGCTTGTTAATCTGCTTTATTGTATCTACACTCTTATTTAACCTATACCAGCAGTTTATTTTATCAGTAAACATAGAATATCATTACAATAGTTACGTCGTAAATTAATTGACAGATGAGTATTAAAGCGTTTATTTTATGAGTAAACATAGAGATAATTAACTTACAATAGAAAATATGAAATAATAATTAAAGAAATTATAAATTATTTATTTTTGTTTAAACACTTACAACAAGATTCATGAAAGAGATTACCCACTAACCCCAATTAGTTAGTCCCAAAGTTATACTCCATGTTAATAACCTCCGATGTCAAACTAACTTCAATCCCAATTTATAAAAAGAATTTAGTATATATTTAGTTCCAAAGATAACTCCGCTAGTTTGGTGTAATTTACAACCTAGAATTAAAGTACTTTGATTACACGTATGCGAAAAACATCCATTGAAGTATGGTTAAAAAAAAAGCGACAAAACGCTTAAACCCTCGTATTACATACATGGTTATAATAATTTTTTTTAAACATGTTTTTTATAAAATTCGTATTACATGGAATAAAATTCTTTTTATAACTTAATAATTAAACATAGGTATTTTATTTATTTATTTCATTTCAAAATTACATAATTTTTACTATGTTCAATTAAAGTTCGAGATAAACTTTAAAAATCAGAAAAAAAGATTAATTACTACATTATAAAATATAATAGATCAACCTATTCGTCGTTGTTACCGATTGATTTTGAAATGTGACGAGTATGACACATATTCCCTAGGTTTACTCATAAAATATGCGCTCCAATACATTGCCGCCATTTTCTAACTATGGTAATGAAACTATACGTTTACTGATAATATTTGTTTTTACTTCCTTGTACGAAGTAAATTTTAACAGAAATATACATTTTGACCATCCCTGAATCCATTTTAACTAGTTTCAGCGTGACGTCTGTACGTACTTACGTATAAATGTACGTCGCATAACTCAAAAATGATTAACTGTGGATTGTTGAAATTTTCTGTATGAGACTGCTACCTATAACATCCAGGTGTACATCCCTTTTTTATTGTAATTGACAATGCCAAAAGAGCACATTGCTCGAAGGTTTTTTTTGAGTTTTTCGCATAACTACACATTTTTGACTTTATATAGGTTGGAAATGAAAATTGGAAACAGCTTTTAATCTATGTAATACGGGTACTCCTATGATGTATGTAAAGTGTATCAAAAACCATAATAAATAAAAAATAATGACATGATTTCTTTGCTATCGTACAATTACTATGATTAGTTCGATGTTCTTAGATGAGAATGTAGCAAAAATTGAATCTTTTTCTTTAAGTGTGCGATGTAAGGCATTTATATGGCTGATTGGTTAGTGTGCTCCAACTCAAATTGACTGAAATGTGAGATCTGGTGTTTAGAAGTAATCCCAGTTTCAGAGAGGTCTTATTCTAAAGTATTTTACCTATAAATATAAAATTTTCTTTGGTGAAACTGGTAAATGCTAACGAAAATTAAATGTACTGAAAGAGAAGGGTAATATAATAATGATAAAAATACGTTATAATCTTTACTTATTACTAACTTATAAACTGTGATTTATTTAACCTTTACAGTTAACATGTAAAAATTTTATTATTTAGAAGTTGCATTGATTGTGTAGTTGTGCTTTGTTATTGCCATACTATTTTTTACAGATTTTTAATTGACAGGGTTTGATGATGAATTTAATTTATTGGTTTCAGAATATTAAACTTTTGTTTATATAGACAAAAGTAAGTCATAATGGGGTATGTGACCATAATCGTATTTTAGTATATGTCATTAAATATATAAATTAACCACTACAGCTTCTCATTGCAATACTAAAAACTAAACATTTGCTTGTAATCATAAAGTTATTAGCAATTTAATGTTAAGGAGAAGGGATGCGTGTCGTCAGTGTGGTAGGATCGTGGAAAAAGGCAGGTTGTCTGTTTCTTACGCTCCCAGTTTACCTCTCATCGCTTACGATTCTACGACAATGACGCGACAGCATCCCTTCTATAAATCTTTAATAACTATTTTCTCGTAAACTATGAATAATGAATCGATTTAAATAAATACCGTTATTTTTTTGTCTAGTATCATATGTAAAAATCTAAATTTGGTCACAAGCCCCATTGTATACCATGTGATTTGGCAAGTCAGTATGGTAATTAATATTTACCGTACAGAATTTTCAAAATAACATGGGACAATTGTTATGTCATATTATCCCATACAGACTTGATCACGAAAACGTTATGCACAATAGAATTTTATAAAATAATATTTATTAATAACGTAAAACCGGTAAAATATTAAACAAACCACGGATTTCAATTGATATCTGCTGCGGTTATGATATTCATAACTATCTTAGATATATTAATAGGTATTACAAATAAGTTATAAATAAACTATTGTAAAATACATGGAAAGTAACAGTTTTTTTCTGCTTACGTACACGTATATATCAAGTGCAGGAACGTTTGGTACCTGGATGATTGTTTTGTGGCTCGAGCTTGCGATTGAAAACCAGAACCAATTAAATAAATATTATCACGATCCAAGTTTCTTAAGAATCTGTTCCTCCTTCGTGAACCGCAGATATTATTTGTGCGTTTATAAAGTTCTACGATAAGAATTGATCTAAAATCTAAATAAAGCAAATATTGGAAAAGCTCATGGAATAGGCAAAGGAAAAACCGGAATAATTAGTTTTCTGTGCTTTAGTCGAGCAAGCAGCAAGAATTCAATCTATTTCTTTGAGCGTTCTTGCTCTTACCTTGCGCTGTATAGGTAAAGAAGGTATTGCAGCTAAAAGTACTCTAATTACATTCTGTTTGTAAACAGCAAATACGCTACTGTTCCAGATTCGTTTTCTTTATGATGTGCAACTCTACGATGTTATTAAAATTGTTGTTCACTCGTACGTATTAAAGTAGAACATGTATAACTACAAATCTTATTTCTGTCATCTTTATACACGTAACTGAAATATTTCTATAATTTTTCTATGTAACGAAAATCAAATTTAAAGATGTGTTTAATTTTCAATATGAAAGGAAAACTACCTACAAGTTATAACTAGTTGTAATCGAATTCTTATTGACTGTATTAATTTATTTTTTTATGATTTTACTGGTTTCAGGATATTAAACTTTTGATTACGTAGACAAAAATAAACAGGGTAACCATATCCAAATTGTATACTATGTAATTTTGACACCATAACAGAAAATTGAGTAAAATATTAGTTACATTGAAAGTACATAAGAAAAAATCATGATTAAGATGAAAAAGTTTTAAAAAATGTTAGTTTTTGAAATATGTGAGACATAGATATGTGAGCATCTATACTTCTACGTCAAAAATATTACGTTCTCTCTCTGTACCTCTCTCTTGCACATATATACTATTCAGAATAGTATGAATACCCAACCTTACAACCAAATGAATAACATTTAACAAGTGAGCAATTTATGAATAGTGTTGGTGTAATATTTTTGATTAGTTTATTTTTATTTTACTTTATAATTTGTTTAGCTTAATGTGAAAGAGCAAAATGTTGAATGAAATAAATGACGTTATTATGTGAGTGGCAACCAAAGCACATTCAGACTTTACACTTCTAAATTGTAATTTACGTTTTTATAAAACATATTATCATACATATTCGTATTTCTCAACAATATACAATGAATAATCACCCTGATATTTTCAGTTTTCTTTAAATCGTAAATCATTTAATTTTACGTGTAAACAGTTTTGCGCGAGTCCCATTGTTTTGAGACCAATTTTATCTATACATCTACGTCTCACTAATTTTAAAAATTGATTATGGCTTAATGAGAAATAAGAAAGAATTGTAAATACCATCGAATGCTTTCAAATTTCATCAAGTTTAATAAAAAAAAAATTAAAAAAGTGGAGGACCCCTTTGTCAAAATAACATGGGACAATTGTCTTGTAATATAAAAACATGGAGACTTGATCACGAAAATGTTACTCACAAGAGAATTTTATAAAATATGTATTAATAACGTGAAACCTGTAATCTATTGAACAAACCATAGATTTTATGAATCATACCAGGCTTTAGATGTTTTAAAATCCTCGCTCTCCGAGCTCGAAATTCAAATGATATCTGCGGCGATTATGATACTTATAACTATCCTCGGTATGTTAATAGCTATTACCAATCGTCACATACAATAAGGTAGTCATTGTAATTATACATATAATAATATTTCGAGATTTTAACAAATAGTCTTTGTTATTATTAAGGCTTTTACAAACCTTTTTAACTATTTTTATCGAGATGTTTATCAGCCCGTTCGACGGGGCAATCGACCAGTTTTGGAATTTCGAAAATAATAATAAATAAATCGGGAACGGAAAGATGTTTAATATGCATAGACATAAAGATTTATATGATTTGAAGCAAAATTGTCAAGAACAGAATAGCTATTTATGATATAAGTGTTAAAAGTGACATTTTATGAGTGAGTGGGGAAGTTTGAAACGAGGCGAAGCCGAGTGTAACAAACCTCACGAACGAAATAAAATCACTTTTAACACAAATATCATACACTATTTTTCCTACGACCCTAGTTGTATATTAGTAAATAAAAAATATAGAATGACATTTATGACAGGTCATGATGTATTTGTTATGAACAACTGAACGTAAGTGCTGTTAAAAGTATTTACTGTGTTATAAACTGTTATTTTTAACTTGCTAAGCAACCGTTAAAAAGACTATTTTTAACAGTGGTCGTAGGAAAACTATTTTTCGAAATATTGTCGTAGAAACAAACTACCTAACTAACTAATAATGAATCTGATTTTCTCGTCAGTGCAAATGAAGTTCTGAAACAAGTTGGTGCTGATATTTATTTATTATCAAATAAATTATTAACATAACTTGTCTATATTCAGGAAATTAAAACTCTGAAGAAAGTTTAGATCTGATTCGCATCGACCAAAACAATTTGTTTCATTATGAATAAGTTTTCTGAATTCAATAAATTGGTATTAATTAATAAATTTTGTGATTAACATTATTATATATTTTATTGTTTATGGTTATCAAGAAAAAAAGGTAACTTGCCCTCCTTTAAAAAATTTTTTGAATCCGCCACTGTACATATAAAGATAATACTGCTAAATGAATTATAATGTAATTTTATATACAAGTTTTTGCTGATTTTATTTGGTTAAAAAATTGACGACGCCTGTGTTATAATTTATTACTTTCAATAAAAAATTATTATAAAGCATTTTATTTACTACCAATACCAATACTTATGAGAATACAAATATAATCTAGTTCGTTGATACCTGGTGCCCTGGTCGAAGGAAAATGCACCGCACCCAATTATGGATAAATCACGTATGACGTCATTGGTTAGCCAAGATTTACGCCGTCAGACAATTGACTCGCGGAGCTGAATGCGATCTACAGAGAATTCTCGTTACCGTTTAAGCAACTGTCAAAACATATGACTAATAGCAACCGTGCCTGTATTAATAATATTAACATCTGTCTAACCTGTCATTCCGCTATCTTCAGATTGATTCGCTGAACAACTTCCCTAATCGCTCAGCCCTCTCATTGTTCTACTACAAACTCATCCTGATTTGACTTCTGATAAGATAATTCACTTGTGGCATACAATTACTACCATTCACCTTGTCGTTGTCGAACTAAACAAGGAATTAATTAATCTGTGAACAAAGAAGATGAAACAATCAAATATTTTCAATGTCATATCAGATGTTTAAAAAACATTTTAGCGAAAATGTAAAAACAGTGTTGAGGCTGAACCTACCTTGACATGTCAAGAAAAGAAATTAGGTTGGTAACTACAAATCAACATTGAACCAACTCCATCATCTTTCCTATATGTTGGCAACTTTTACGATTGTATTCATTTTCAAATTAGTCAGAAGATTTTTCAGAAACACAAATACACGAAGAAAACGGTAAAAAGCATTATAAATTATATCTGCGTAAATCAACGTAATTCATTTGATTTTTATCTACAAACATAACACGCATTATTGTAATCAACAAAAAGGCGCCTTTTTGTTCTCTCTCAAATAAAGAGCGTCAAGATAGTTTGAAAAACTTGTCTCTATACTGGATCCTCAACATCTAGAAACATGCAAATCAACAACTCATAGTTACCCTGTACCAAAGTATGTTGGTAAAAATATATACGTATTTTAATTATACCGATTTTAACGATTCGAGAGTTTAAAGGATGTCCAATTAAGGTTTTTTTACAATATGTTTTGATTATTTTGAGCGTCATTTCTGTTGATCCAAATGTATATATACACATGTAAAGCAAATTCGGCTGATTGTATTTTAATGACTTTTATTTAAGCTTTTAGTCAAATCTTCATTTTTAAATTTTCTGCATTTACATAGTCGTAGATATAAGAGGTGTGTAAATTAAGTAATAAGATTTTTTTTTAAATTTCGAATAGAATCACTATTCAGTATTGTCTCCTTCGAAATAACTTTCTTGGGAAGCCACACAGTGCTGGAGACGGTCCTTCCTACCCTCATATCAGTGCTGGAACTCGGATACTGGAATCACCTTCAGCTGGTCGGTTACTGCCGTTTAAATGTTTTAGAGTGTCCCAAAATGAGTTACCTTGAACTGATTTTTCAATTTTAGGAAGAGAAAAAAGTCACAAGAACTCAAGTCAGACATATAAGGAGGCTGAGGAGCGACAAGAATGTTTTTACTCGCCAAAATCATATTTTGTTGAGACCATTTTTGCGCAGATTATTTTCATTCCCAATGAATTAGTCATAATCTGATGAACGGTGATGAGATTCAAATATAACTCTCCCCAATCATTTAGTATTGTCAACCAACGACTTGAACGCACAAGATCCCAAGGTCTTGCGTTGCATCTTCAATGTTTTTCTTTTGAAAATGTCTAAAACCACCGAAAAACCTGGCTCCTTCAAATAACACAGTCTCCATAGGTCTGCTTAAGTTTTGTAAAGATTTCTATTGCACTGTGCCTAAGTCTGAAGCGAAACTTGATAGCTCACCGTTGTTTGAAATTGACGTTACTCATTTTAAGAATGTACTGGAAAAACTGTTTAAAAAAAATCGCTACTGACAAGCAAATGACTCTATCGAGTTCAAACTCGTACTGAATCTTATAACTATTCTGAAACTACATAAACCTTAAAAGTTGCGTATTTCTCACAATCATGGGTTGAAGTGATAAAAATAATTTCCCCCAGTGCGCATGTGCAGTGTGGGAAATATAATTTCTCACAGTAATTGCCAAAACTCCGCATGCGTGAAGGTATTCCTTGTGAGGTTACCTGCGCTTTTTTATGTCAAATAGCTTTCGTGCATGTATTTTTCTTATTAAAGTTTAACAGTGTGGTCTTAGAAAAAGTATAGTGTGCAACTAGTGCAGAATCGCCAATTTCCCACCTTTCATTCGTACCTCGTGGGAAATAGGGGACTTTCTGCACTTACTACACAATATGCTATTATGGTCGTAGAAAAGAATTATAAACAAACATTACAGGTCACTTACATTATCTCGTAGCTATGGATGAAATACTTCGTTATAGTAGGTACAAGTACCGCGAATAATATATTTGGTCTGGAAATGTCAATTATATGTCAACAAATTCAGAACCAATATTTTTCAGATCAATGGCAAACAGCAGTATATTTTTCTTCAAATTTTAATTACTATTCAATTCACTTTTTATAACATTTGTGAAAACGACTAAAACACACCATACGTGCAAATTTATTAAAGTATTTCCTAGAAATGTGGAAAATGTTTTATGCAAGTTGGAATTTTTTAATCAAATTGTTTGAATTATTTAGTAGTCATATTAATGAAGAAGAATATTTTTTAGGTACCAATAACTTACTTACCGAAGTTACAAAAGTGAAACAGATGTAAAACATTTTGCACCTTTCTTCAGGTATTTGTGACTTTTTGTGTGATTTAAAACAAACGAATTCAACGATACAGAACTTTTTTCGTACGAAATTCGCCCCATAAACTTATTTTTAGCTCCAGCCGCACTGTATTTAAATGTGAATCAAGTTCTTTATTTGGGAAACTGTTGCATATTTGTATGAAAAACTTCATGAAACAATTCATAGTCGGCAACACGAAGTCATGGCACCGAAACAACGCAATCCAATTTAAAAAGCAACTGCTGCCTCATCAACAGAACTTAAACAAAACACAGAACAACTATTCTTTCCTCAAACGAGCATTCAAGCCAGCCAACGTGCACTAAACTAACAACTTCTCTCCGCCAAACGTCTCTTCATTACACTGGAAAAATTTGGTGGATACGCTTGCAGCTGTTTGTCACTAAAACAATTCTTGCTTTATACTTGTTTGCTTTTTAAAGCATGTATTATTTACGGCCAATTATAAAGTTTTGCTTTATATTTTTGCTTCTTTGGAAAGAAACAGGCTAATTAGTAATGCAGGAGTGTTTTAGTTATTTCAGCTACAAGGAATGTAAGTACATTATTATAATATTCGAGAAGGATGAAGTGAGGCGGAGTTTGCGGAGTTCATGTTAATGTAAGAGAATAGTTGTATATAGTACTTACATTCCGCAACTTTCAAGCTTTGTATAGTGTGAGAAAAGTGCCATTTTCCATAGTGGCAGAAAAAGATATTTGCTTGTTATATGTTTTTTATAGCTACCGATACATAGTATATTGTAAACAAATTTTCATTTCCCACGGTAACCAAAGACAACGTTAAGGTTCTATCAAAAATTGTTTAATTTTTGTTTTGTAGCTAATTGGTAGGAAGTAGTGAAATGAAGACATGATTATTATTAAAATATAAATGAATTAGGAAATAATAATGTGCTCAAAGAAAAAAATAGTGTACAACTCGTTTGGACTGTCCATTTCATACTGTCTGTCCTATTCTTATTAAATGAGTACCATTCCATGATTGTTGTAAAATATACTACTTTTAGTCGACAGAACTTAATAATTTCGCGTACATTCCTAGCAATACAATCCGTAATAATAAATACAGTAATATAAAGACAAACATACTCGTAACTTTAATTAGATCGAAAAAATATAGTAATGGTGATAAAAGATATCAAATAGGCTGGATATTTAAATATATTTATAATTAATTTTTCAATAGCGCGCAAAATATAATAATGGCCACGAATTATACATACATTTTAACACCCTCGAAAGTTACTAGGATCTCAGCGTACGTTTACACCCAGGACACACAATAAAAGTTAATGATCATTAATAGTAATGTAGGGTTGGTTTTATCGACTGGATGTTAATAAAAGAAGGTGTTTTTGGAGTTGTAGTCATTTAATAAAATCCACTAATACACCGACCTTTCGACTTTAAACCAGTCTTCATCAGGGTGCTGATAACATACAAAACATACAATCAAATATACGGACATACCTTTATCTCAGGTTATCAGACCTACATAAATGGTATTAAAATATTATCAAGTAAAACATGTAAATTATTTAACAGAAATCTTTCGTCAACAAGGATAAATTTTTATTTTTTTAATTTACACTGTCCAACAGACCGAAGTCCTGTTACAGGACAAGGGGTCTACAGCTTGCAGTGGATTCCGAAACATTCGGACACAGCGGCACTTATTTTTGGTTTCAGGTTTGTTGTCACTGGGATTTGAATCCCAGATCTCACATTCCTTTCAACAAGTCGAAGCGCTTTAATCAACTAAGCCACCACTGTATTAATGAAGATATGAGTTCGTACCGATCTCCAAAATAGTAGACAAGCTTTAAAAAAAACTTTCTGCCCTTATTATTTAAATAAACGTCAAAAACCTGTACCAACAAATTATTTTTTAGACAATTCAATAACCGCAGTAACCACAGTAGTTTCAGACACTCTTTGGTTGACATAATATAATTTAATAAGTTTTTTTTTAAAACTGGTTCAAGTGTAAAATTAAAAATTTACAAATAAAAACGACACAGCTTTTGAGTTAATAAGCCCTCACTTGAAATCCTTGTCCATAATAATCCAGTGAAATATTTTTAATTATCCTCTTTCTTAATGCCACTTTTCATCTTTTATTCATCTTTAATTTTTTAATTGAGTTTCGCTTTATCTTTCCGCAGGATTATGTTTGACGTCATGAGGATTTAACTTTGCGATCCTCATTTTTTAATATTCCACGTAAAATGACTACCAGCTACAAGACATTATCAATCAAGTAGAGTTGGCTTGAAAAGAAGGATACTTCATCTCAAGTTTGTAATGTATTATGGAAAAGTTTTAAAGCGTTTCGTAGAATTTATATTTTAGTTCTTACTGTGTACATAAACTAAGTTTTTCTATGAAATGGCTTGCAGAACTGTTACTTTTCTTAGTTTTCAATTAACCTATCTACAGATGTAAAAGGAATTTTTTTTGTCGGATTAAACTAAATTATATAGGATTTTATTCCGCGTTTATTTAAGTTTAATTTTTCCTTTTTGATTGCTAAGACAAATATTTATGCCCGGTAATATACATTTGCTAAATTTTTAACAAGCTGATAAACCTTTAGCACACTACTAAATCTAATTTACCTATTATTAATGAATGTTAATTTTAGCAGTTTTCTAAATCTACTGCTAGTATAACTCGTCAATTTTGTTGAGGTAAACTACTGGTTTTATTTTGTTTCAATTCCATAACTATGATGAAGTATCAGGATTTAATTTTTTTCTTGCAAAATAAAATGTACTTATTGAATTTTATGCAGAATTTAATTCTCTATATTTAACATTTATGTGAAGAATTTTTGTCTACAATTAATAAGCCAGTTTTGCACAAAAAAAAGAACATAGAATTTCCATGTTAATTCCCTATGTCAAGATTTTTAGTATAATTCACTGATCACTATATATACTTGTGGATAGGGCCATAGTATGTATATGAAAAAGTGTAGCCCACGGCGGTCATTTTCTTGAGGTCTGAATCTAATCCAAATTGTCCGAAATATGAGTAGTCATTAGTATCTATAACGAAATATAAGAAATCTTTTTAAATTTGATTTGTTTTAGTTATTTTATTTTGAATTGTTTTAGGTACATATGTAATAGATTAAATGATGATCGCAAAAAGTTCGTTCTAAAATTTAATTACTAAAAAATAGGTTAAAAACGATTGACCGAACAACGCCTAAATAATCAAATATTTCTGAGCATCAACAATGACATTTTACAATCATAAAAACAATCACTTCCTAAATAAGGATTTTCAGTTTTTTTTCCGACTTAAATCCAATACTGTATTTTTTTATCATGTAAAAATAGTGTTTGACACCCTTTTCCATTTGAAATTTTTGAAGTGCAGTCCACCTCCATTTTAGGGTTCAAGTTATGCTATTGGTACTAATCTATTCAGATGTCCCCCTTTATACTAAAAATGACGTGTTCGAGCGTTTTTTTTGCAAAATTGATGTTAAGTGGCTAAAAATTGCGCTGATAATTTTTATTGGGCTACCCTGTATAGAGATCAGTAGTGGTATTATTACATATTTTAATGTAAGTAATAACATGCTAAGTAAGATATAAAGCTTTCTACATATATCGAAATTATGTATTTATTTTACTCACTGGTGAATTTAGATACTTCGCCGAATAAAAACAATGGCCCGTATTCTCACATACCTCGAAATAGTACTACTTCGTTCACTACTTTAAATATTACTATTTCGCGAAATAGCGTGATTTCAAAGTTTCATATTCTCACATCGAAATTTTCCCGCTACTTTAAATCACACTATTTCGAGAAAATTATGTTTGGCAACATTGCATCAGTTGTTGGGTTCGTTCTTGCCGCTTGAAAATTTAATATACGGTGCTGTCAATAACCTGAAGATATTTGCCTATATTATAATAAACAAGGTATGTATTAATGAAATATTATATTTTTATGTATTATTTATTTATTGAATGATTTACAATTGTATGCAAAGTAGAATTATTTACATAATTTGTAAGTTAAACCGTGGAGTACATAAGTTAACCTATAATATCGTCCAAAAAAATTTTCATAATACATAATAATTCATGAATTTACCGTAATTCAGATGCCTAAACGCGAACCGAAGACGGACAGAACATTATTCACAAGTGAAGAAAAAGAAATGCTGCTGGATTTTATGAAAAAGAATGCCGGCATACTAGAAAATAAATGTAATGATGCCAATCTTATGAAAAGCAGAAAACAGAAATGGGTGGAATTAGAGACTCTGTTTAAAAGCAACGGATACAACAGAAGTGCACAGCGGTTAAGGGAATGTTGGTTTCGGATGAAGGGAAATGCAAAAGCAAATGTAGCAAAATATAAAAAAAATCAAAATACAACTGGAGGAGGACCATCACTCGTTGAAGAACCGTCCGAAACGGACTGGATAATAAGAAGTGTGTGTCCAGTTGATTTTACTGAAGACAAAAATAATTACGACTCAGACGGGAGAAGAGAAGAGTATGTTGTAGATGTCGAATCTGGGTAAGTATTTATAGTTATTAATAGTAATAATAATGGAAGTATTCGGCAAATATTTGTATAGGTCACCGTAGAAACATTCATTTACTACATTTTTTTTTCATTTAATTAAACACTAAGCATTTCTCACTTACAAATATTTGTTGAAGATTGTTTCAAATTTAATGAACTTATTTTACTTATTTTCTAAATTGAGAATGAACAGTATTATCATATTTGTTTGTTAATTGGTTAAATTGCTTTATTGGATGAATGACTTGACTGGGATGAATGATAAGAATATTAAAAGCTGAATATGTGCATGATACACCATTTTAAGTAGTGACATAGTTTCGATTACAGATTAATAGATGTATATATAATAAAATAATAAACTCAATTAAATTAACATGTTTTGTTTAGAATTTTAATTCCTGCTCCATCCGCTACCACTCCTGAATCCCAATCTGAAGTTATAGAACCTTTTTCTTCCACCGCTGCTAGTGTACTGCCCCAAACAGAGAGTCCAAGAAATGAATATCAGTGTATTCCTACCAATGAAGCCACAGTTGTTCCTCAAAAAGAAACAGGAACCTCTAAAAAAATAAAAAAACAAAGAACAAAAACCTCTATAGATGAAAACATTTGTGGAGAAGTTTCTGAAGCTCTAAATGCAAGAAGTAAGAGGGAACAAGAGCTTCATGAAAAAAAATTGATCTTGCAACAGGAAAAGATAAAACTTGTTAAGTTGATGCAAGAAAAAGAGAACTATGAGATAGCAGTACAGAAAGCTGTACTTGAAAAAATTGAATTAGAAACTAAACTTTTAAAGACGCAGTTGTTGTAAATGATAATCATGGAATAAGTCGTGGTGGAGCCCAACATCGTTTAATTAAATAATAAATAGAATTTTATACTTTTGTTTTATTATTTATTTTTTAAGAATAATATACGTATTTATTTATTTATAAAATTACTTGTTTATAATGAATACGTTTTATACATCTGTAGTCGTCAATCGCAGCATAATGTATGAATACGGAGAGCGTACCTTAACGTTATAAGCTCCGCGGTTTAAATTCTAACATCACCAACTTTTACGGCCGGTTGCACCTATATTACTTAAATTTTAAGTTTCACTTAAATGGACAATATCAATAAACTAGTCATCATTGCCTTAAAATTTCGATTAGAATTTTTTTGTTGCTTAAAATTTAAGCCTTGTTGGTGTTCACTGTTCACCAACTAAAAATATTGCTGTGGCCGAGTGGTTCAGATCTACTACAGACTATAGATCTTTTAAATGGAAGGCTGACATCCTACACTACTAAAATGTATGTATACTTTAAATATATGTTACAAAAAATTCTGGTTACAAATTAGACACATTTAATATTTAGTGTATTTATCACAATGTTGGAATAGTTAATAATAATAATACCAACAGGTACACCAATTACATGACAATATACATAGAATTTAAATAAATATAATAAACGAATGACAATAACACCAGCTATAAAAAAATCACAAATTATACATGGCATTGCAATAATGCAGAAGTAAAAAGGAAAGAATATGTTCATTTCACTAATAATATTTTATTTTTCGTCAGTCAGCTTGTGCTTGTTTTATTTATGTCTCAAATATTTAGAATTTATACCTGTTAGGATTCCACATTTTTCGTTCATGTTTGAGCTTTGGCAATTAATTAGTAATAGTAAACACCGGCCACCTTTATAATGTAAATATGAATTCAAATTTGTGACTTCAGCGATATCTTACACGAATTTTTTTTAACAAAAATTGTATGTTCCTGTATATACAGATATCAGTAACTATGCTCCAAAGTCGTTAATTCAAGTGAAAACTCTCAATACACAAAATAAAACAATAACTACAATACCAAAATGGTAATTGTAAGCAAAAAAAAAAAACCACCAAAAGCAACAAAAACTGCAGAGCTATAAAACAACGTGTGTCGATGATGGTCGATGAGGTACACGTTTTTATGTTTTACTTAATTACTTCACCGAAATGCCTTCGTAAAAATTGTTGCCGAAAAATATTTCCCCTAGGAATTTGAACAGGATGCTGGCAAGGTAAAGGAGTATTATCTTCCATATCAATAGGATCTTCTTCATCATCATCAGCTATTTACGAATGAAAAAAATATTAAGAATGATAAAAAACAACAATTTTGTCATATTTACTGTAATTTTCATCTTCTCCGTTTATTTTTCTAATGTTATATAACACAGCCATTGCTATAATTGCAGTTTTAGCATTTGGAAGCGAAATTTCCATAATTTTATAAAGAGCCCGGAACATGCTTTTCCACTGCCCGAAACATCTTTCAATTGTGTTCCTTGTGGATAAGTGAGCACGATTGTATGATTCTTCTGCGGCGGATGAAGGATTTTGGATCGGAGTTAAAAGGTAGTGGGAGCAAGGGTAACCATTATCTCCCAGTAGTAACCCATTTATTGTACCAGCCTATTAATATTATATGTTTATGATTGCATTTAAAAATAATAAACTTAATACACCTCAAACTTCTCCTTCAATGAACATTCATTCCAAATTCTTGAGTCATGAGCACTTCCTCGCCTTCTAGCTACTATGTCCAATATTTTACATTCTGCGTCACATACAACCTGGACATTTAATGAATAATACCCTTTTCTGTTGCAATACAATATAGCTTCTTCCTTTTTCGGGTTCCTAATTCTTATGTGAGTGCAGTCTATGCAGCCAACAACATTAGGAAAATGCCCTATGTTGTAAAATTTTAATTTTGTTTCATTAGTTTGGATGGGAATATTAATAAATCTTGGTAACAATGAAGCAATGGCCCTTGATACTTTTCCAATTATTTTTGATACAGTAGATTGGCTTACGTTATGTATATCACCTATGAACATTCACAAATTGAAATTCTGCAAATGAGCATAAAATAAAATGGGAATAGGATGTAGTAGAGGCAAATGAAGGTTACAGTATAAAATACAATTTTATATTTGTACTATGTAATGTATTTTTATTTTAATATACATATATTTAAGTAATAGCACAGCTCTTGAAAATACAATGGTAATTGTTTCTTCTAAAAAATCTTAAAAATATTGTTTAATTAATACTTACATACTTCGGTTTGATAACTGCCCTTTGCATAATATCTCAAAGCAATTAAAACTTGTAAAGAAGGTGATATAGCGTCAGACCTAGCTTTTTTAGCTGGTTTCAAATCCTCTTCTACAAGCCCAATAACATATTTTACACTATTTTTTGACAATCGATAGCGTTGTCGAAATTCTATTTCCGATAAGTCCTCAAATGGATCATATCTAGTTATCCTCTTTCTCCTTACACTTCTGTTAACATTAACAACATCTAAAATATCATTTAAATCCGCTAACTCAGGAACACCAAGTAGTTCAGCCGCCATTTTATATGATGTGTCAAACGAAATATTGCGCGAAAAGACGGTACCTAGCATTACTTGAGTTCACTACTTCGCGCACCCGAAATAGCACTATTTCGAATCAAATTTTGATGTGAGAATAGGGTTACCACTTCGTTCACTACTTCATTCCACTATTTCGGAAATCACACTATTTCAAGGTATGTGAGAATACGGGCCTATATTTTTCCATGTTGTTTTTCATATTTTACATCACATTTTACGGTTAATAAACTTGTGAATTATTTCCATACAGTAAAATATTTTATTCCTTTAGAACATTACATTTTACGTTATTATGAAAAGTTTATGGAATATTTTTGAATGAGGTAAAAATAATATTAATTTTAATATTTTATTCCCTATCCGAGTGTATGTACTGCACTTGAAAATGAAAACAATGGAAAGGTTTTATTATAAACGTAAATTATTTATGCTTTTTATTATGATATAAATTAACATGAAATTCATTTTATTTTTTAGTGGGGTGTTATGTTAAATGGCAGCTGCATTAGCTAATATGTAATGTGTAATAACAATTATTAAAAGCGTTTGTGACATGAGTTATATTTTTATATTATAATAATCGCCATATGCGAATTAAAATCTTTACTCATTTTTACATACACACATTTCCTTTCTGGATAACGCTGAAGATATGTTTCTAAAGAAATCTGCTTATATCGATGTGTAGCATGATAAACTCATAACTAAGTAATAGTCAAAAATTTGTTTGATACAAAAGATTTTTGATTTTATTTTCAAAGCATACTTGATCGAAATGTATAAAATCAATAATTTTCTAACATATTAGTTTATTTTAATTTATTGTCCGTGTTTTTTTATAACATTTTGAGGACAGCTGTCAATCCTTCGTAAAAAAGTATATGTAGAATGTGCAAACTAGAAACTTGTATGAATTGAAACAAGAAAGTTATAAGCCAAAAATTAAATTGTCCAAAATCAGTTTTTTGTTCACATCTGGTGAACTATACATTTTTTTGGGAAACAAATACATCATTAAAATGGCCAACTACTACGGCAACTTTACCCCAATTTCACCGACTTCGTATTTCTTACGGTTTTCGAGATCCCAATGGTTAGCTTCTTAAAAAGGACAAACTGTAGACAAAATTTCAACATTCCACGGTTAATAATATTTGAGTTATGTATACATACGTACGTGCCAACGTTAAGTCAGAATGGCTTCAGGGATGGTCAAAATGGATGTTGTCGTTGAAATCAGAAAACTGAAATTTTTCGCGAGTACAATATTTTTTATTTTGTACAAGAAAGTAGAAATGAGAAAAACTTTAGATCCTAGGAATACTTAGTTTAAAATAGTTGTAACTCTGACGTGAAGATGGGGTAACAATTTTTGTTTAACCCAACAATAGTAAGAGAAAAAAAAATAAGCTATACAATAATAATATTATAACTCATTGGATCCTACTTAAGCTTAGTGCTTAATATAATTATTATCCAAAGGAGCAATATATTTTATAAAATGTGTAGCACATTAATCAAGTAAAAACGAATTGAATATCTTAACCTTCCTGACATAATTAAATGATTATGATCACAATTCATTGAACATCGGTAAACACATGCCAAGTTGCTTACCAATATTGATCGAGTCGACTTTTGTTTTGATTTGACTACATGATGGTACAGTAATTTGATGAATGTAACATTTTTGTGGAATACCGTACGACGAGATATTACTGCATAGAGTGTAATAATTGAGATGTCCCTTTAGCTCATCAAGAGTTGGAGAACAAGTGTTCCATCCGCTCGTTTCATTGGCATTTCACGTAGGTCCTACACTCTGATAGATTGCAGCTTCTGCAATTGATCTACAGATTATTGCGAATTCCGATAATCAAGCACATATGTCAGCATTTTGATTAATAGTTGATGAATACAGGATTTCAATCCGAAACTTGTCATCCTTAAGCAACGACACTAATCATGTTCTGCTATTAATTTTACTTAGTGTTATGTCTTCAAAGAAAAATATATTCAAATTTGAAACATTTAACTATTATCTGTTAGAATTTGCAGTAATAAGTACTGAATTCATTTATCCAAGCTTTCTGATCTTGTGTCATAATTTCATTAAAAATAATTTGATATTTTTCAAATTGTCAATACCATTTTGATTATTATATCCAGGTCTTTCTTAATATACTTATCTTTTTTTATTTTCCTGTTTCAATCATCTTCGCCATTAGTCAAACTAGATTAATTTTTTTGTTGTTTCGAAACCATTTGAGTACATAGTTTTAATTTTCTAGTTATTGGTGACAGATTTATCATATCTGAAGACTTTCGATTCTATAGATCATTGTTGTAAAAATGTAATGTTTTTTTTAAATTTGTTAAATTATGTTATTAAACATAACAAAGTGTACCTTAAATATATAGAAAAACGCCATTCATGTCATTTATTAAGTTGGATTTGACGTCGACAACTTATGCTTCATTGTGTGTTGATTGTTTTGTTAGTTTTATCTACAACTCTTTTTGTATATATCATCCATTAATTGTATTTAAATACACGTCTATAATATACTGTCAATTTTGATATCTATTTAGTTTAGAAATCATATGATTTCACCCGAAAAGATGATGTCATCAATTCTTCTTTTTCCCTTGGAAAATTTCAGTCACATGGTTACGATTAATGACGAGGATTAATTCTTAGAAACAAACCTGACATCTACATTAAATTGAAGATTGAAACATTTTATGTTTTTATATTATTTTTTGCACGATCGGTCATCACAAAAGGTTTATTGATTGGATCTCCAAGAAAGTATGTTGCTTTTACTCTTTGCTAAGTCTAACAAAACGGTAAGAACTTCGTACTGTTCTAGAATACTAGGAAGATTCATGGTTAGTATAAATGCACAGAAATGATATAGTAAATTAATTTATTGCTATTAAAATTAAAAGTACAATTACTAATACTACAATTATTGATAAATAATTGTATCTTACAAATTAATTTCAGTTATTTCTTACACAAAAACAGAACCATAAATGATATGACTTTGCCATATTACAAAATGAAACGAAAGTTTGAAAAATACTATGACATCGGACTTTAGTTTCCATGAATGGATTTTAAGACATCTCATACTTTTCTTTACTGATATTGAGAGAAATTTAATTTTAATGAAGCACAATAATTAGAATCATCTCTTCGCTCCTCTTCCAAAAAATTATCTTTGGTCGGTAAAATATCGTTACCGTTCTTAATACTTAATATACTATTTTCGCGCCACCGTTCACGTAAGTTTAATTACTTCCATAGCAAAATAAGACGTAAGTTCCTGATAACTTCGGTTACCATTTTCAACTGGAAGTTATAGAATTATAGCAGTGTAATTATGAAAAACATACCTACAAATTTCATATACATTTAGTCGTCTAGCAACTGGTAAAATAAACTGTAATAATATTACAAATATATAAATCTGAACTGTCAAGTGAATTGTCACATTTTACAAATACTTTAACATTATTTGAAGTTAATTGCTGCTAGTGTGCTAGTGGCACGAAAAATATAACGAGCGACTAGGAATGTAAGTACCAAAACAACTTCTCGTACGGTAAGATATACTTCCACAGGCTTCACCTTATGACGGGAATTTCCTAGATCCGCTCTAGTCAAAACCTATGTTAATATTATATTTTAACTTCATGTTCCATTTAATAAGGTACTTGAATTATATCTATGTCTTTCACATTATTTAAAAGAGTAAATAAAATCTACACTAGACAACAAAACGCACCAACTAGCGTAAAGCGGAATTTATTAATTAGCAACTGAAGATGTCAAACGACATAAATAAACAATAACTTTTTCTTTTAATATACTGATATCAGTGAAATATGTTTGAAGTAGACTTATTAAAAGCAGTCAAATTATTGATCAGGTAATTGAATATTTTTGAAATATCGAAATTTAATTTTAAATTACTGCAACATTAATCATTTTCATTTTAGGTTACTCAGCAAAATGGGTCCGTTAACTTCTCAAAAGTTATAATGTACATACATTCCTTGTAACTTAAATTACTATTATTTCCATCGAGAATTAGTTTTTGTATTTGTTGGCATGTCATTTTTGTTCCTTTAGTTTAGGATTTTCATATAATAATGTATTCATAGATTGTTTTACTAGTTAAAAAAATGATACTTTTCATTGTGTAATTCATTTAAGTAAATGTATAACTTAGCCAAAATTACAGATTATTATTAATAAATAACAAAATAATTAATTTTTAAACAAAAAAACTATATTAAATGCATTGCCTTATGATACAGTTCGGAAAAACTTATTTAAATGCGACTATTGATAGTTGATTTATAAATAGCAACGTAATCATTTTTGCGCTATAAACCTTATGCTATTACAACCCTATCGTCCTTTAATGCGCAATCAATCTAAAAATCGTCCTGATCTTGCAGCGCGACCCTCGCTAACATATTAGCCGCGCCTATGCAAAGGTTTCCACTAAATGTCGGGGTTGCCATTCCTGCGGCGTCCTGCATTTCAGCAGGAGCAGGAGGAGGTCTCGAGGGCAGGAGCAAATGTGTACTCATCACTTTGCTAATAGTTCGTCCCCGGGGATTTTTGATGGGAGCTTTAAGCTTAGGGAATTTGTTGCTTATAGTTTTGCTGGAAAGCTTTTATGGTGATTACAAATAACTTGTACAAACATGCATGTTGGGGATAAAAGGAAATATAAGATAACAATGAATAAACTGCACGTTTCGTAATCTTTATAGTGATGACTTAGTCATGATAATAGTATATTTAACACAAAGGTTGACCAAAATTATCATTATTGATCTAGCGCCAAGTTGGGTTCCATGGTGCGAAGCAACCGAGGTACATAAGGCGCTAGTCAATAATGGTCTTCTTAACCGTGATATATATATATATATATATATATATATATATATATATATATATATATATATATTATTTTTTACTTCTATCATTTAAATCCCAATGCTACTAAAAAATATATATTGACAATAACAAACATTTTGACATAAACATTAGTTTATGTTTGACGTTTCAGTTTGTCAACCTCACTTTTGATTTTGACTTTGGTTTTATTTGATTTTCTAATTTAATTTATAAAGCATATTTAAATTGTGAATCCGTACTTTACACTTTTCTTGAGTTAAATGATTCAAAAAATATTTGGATTTGGAGACTTGTGTTTCTTCAAAAAGTGACCATGGTTAATAATAATTTATTATTAATCTAAGTGACCATGGTTACCAAGTAATCGTCAGTGAAAAACAATTTCTCATGTCAAATAAAAGTTAATAATAGTGGGTGGCTAGGCTACTAGTGAAAAAATTAATTTATCCAAAACCGTATTATTATAACGCTATAACTATAGTGCTTTTAGATAAATAAAGTGGGTTAGAAATTATAACACAGTTAATTGGTTCGTATCATAATAATTAGTTGTAAAAACTTCTCAACTATTTTTTATTAAATCTCTCTTTTAAAGGTCAACTGTCAAAAAATATATATATATTCTATACCAATGACTGTGTGTAAACTAAGTCACTTGAGTAAAATATTCCAAATGACCTAATAACTTCGTGAGATAAACAATTCGCACATGACTTATTTGTAATATAACATTCTTGTACCATAAATAACTATTCTATCAAGAAAAAAAATTAAAATTAGTATTAAACTTCTTTTTAGCTTAGAATGATATGATTAGATATTAATTAAAATTTGTCAACCGGAAGCTATATTTTATTGTAAAAACAGTATCTTTTTATTGCAATAAATACTTAATTAACTCATGCAAGTACCTACTATACATAAAGAAATAAAAAGGAATTTAGTTCTCAGGCAAAAAGCAAATGAAGTTTTAATTGTAGACGACATTGTTGCATTAGTAACTATTCGACTGCTTTTAACCTTACTAGTTGAGCAGTCGTTAAACATTAGACCATTAAAGGAATAAAATATTGTAACAGGAAACGTGAAAAAGAAATAAAAACCAAAATGCACATTTAATAAAATGGTATTATAATTAAAATTTACATTTCCTGTTATACACCGAATTTTGTAAATATCTTTATTTATTTAATTTGTGATTGAATATACAATGAACAAATATTTTATTTACAAAACTAATTGCAATCATGAAATTTAATAAATGGAAAACAATTACTCCTACAATTACAAATAAATATGAAAATATGATATTGATAAAGAACTACACAATAAACATGTTGTATACATTTCATTTACTTTCTTTTATTTACTTTCTTTTATATTATATTTCATAAAGAATACAAATTCTGTAAATTAAAGTTAAGGACTGAGTAAATAAATAATTACATACGAAAAAATTGTTATGTGTCCAACACATTACCTCCCACAACTGTAGTAATATATTTCAGTCATTCAATTTGTAGTTTTATAATTAGTTTGTTATTGTAGTTCAAAATATTTTTAATTCATTTCATATCTAAAATTTCCTTCATAAAATTTGTATGACTAAAAAAAAAAAACTATTTTTGATGTTACTAAAACTGGAACCGAACTTACCTTGATTTACGCATGCGAATATATACCTACATACCTTATATATTTCTTCTACCTTTTTTTCTTTTTTCAATAAAACTACTTCACATTTACTTATTATATCTTTTAAACTTACTTACATCAAATTTGACATCATATGTGTTAGCTATAGCCCAAGACGTACCTACTAAAACTTTTCACAGTGGTTTGTATACTATTTTATTCATAATCTGAAATTAATAATCCCAAATACGAATACTTTGATTTGGTGTTGATCATTTGTCACAAAAACTGTAAATTTGATTTCTAAGCTTAAATATTTACTTCATGGAGGTTGGAAAGTGTGAAGTGAGTTTAGCTGTGGTTGGAAAGTTGTCACTTTCCAACCTCAGCTATACTCACACTATACATACCGATCTCTTAGAAAATGAGATAAACAATAACTAACTTCCCAACTTTGTAAAAGTCAGAAATCGAAATAGTATTAACCGATTGTGAATAAAAACTGTTACCTCGCCTATATTGTACAATAGTTTATTTGTTATTCAGTTACAGAAAATTGAAATTAAAACCAAATTCTAACAGTTAGTAACGTTATGTCAACAATTTGTATGACAGGGACAGCACACAGTTTTCAATAATGTAAACAATGTAACTACTAACCTGTAAAATTGACATACTTTTACCGGTTATTAGCTTAAAAAAGGTTTCCCTGATGAATAAACGGGTCAATTAAATTACGATTTACAATTTATTAACAAATAAATTCTTTTCAAAGCAAATGATAAATAAAGTTGTAACTTTTTAATGATGACGTGAATGCATCTCTGATCAAGCAACGATGCAACTAAAAGTTTTACTGAGAATGAAATCAATACACCAAACCTATCAGATATAGACATGGAATATTGGAGTATATTTACATATATTCCAACTACATTTGATGTGCGATCCGTTGAGGAGAATACCTCGAACCCCTATTGTGCTTATTGAATGGCAGGTTTTTTGAACTCTACTTTCCGTTTCAATATTCCTTTCTCTGATTGGAGTCGTATTCTCCGCTGCTGGCATTATTACGTGCGCAGATAATGCTCTTGATCTCTGCAAAGACCTTTCAGTTCACGTTTGATAGACGTAGGTAATTATGCTCCGTACTTACTACATCAACTTATGAGAGTTTTACACACGGGGGATCTAGCTTGTTGCGATTACAGCTCGTTATGTCAAATGAACGATTGCTTTCATCTTTCTATGATAATTCTTCTTTTCGTTTTAAGTAAGTAGCTATTTTACTGTCATATGTGGGACTATATTTCAAGGTACAAAAAAGTGTCAAATAAGGTATATGGGTCAGTACAAGATTAAGAGAAATGTAACTAGATGACCTCTTTAAAAGGGATTGACATAAAACGTACACCTCCGTTAATTTCGATAAATTTGAACTATTTTTCATAAACTAGTTTGTTTACCTTCAGCTTAATTATAATTTTAATTTATATTTTTTGCTTAGCGTACAGGATCATTTTATACAACCATGTGTATAAAATGACCCCTAGGGTATGTTTAAAAAGATCCTCATAAAAACATACTAAATAGGACGTTAATATATAAATTTTTATTTTAAATAATATAATTAAAGCATTGCCGTGCTATTTTTCTTGTATACGAGCGGGGTATTGTATATTATTGTCTCTAAAACTAAAATAAAAATTGTCTGAGTAGAACAATCACAGTGATTATTTTGCTCCATTAAAGAGGAACCCAATTTGCATACAAATGATGAAAATAATATTCATTTCAAATACAAAAACGAGTCAACTACCGTAATTGTGAATTGTCATTAAATTCGAGAATAAAACTATTTTCACATAAAACCTGTTTAGATAAATGTTATACAACATTGAAAAGACCTTTTTTTTCGATCGGACAAAAACTGACACCTTTCCAGTGTATTTTCGAACCGAAATTGCATTATTCAGATATTTTAGTGCAGTTGCTATGCTTTGAAAAATAACAGTTCGGGAAAAAAAATTGCAGTGGCAAAGCATTCCATACAATCATATTAGTTCATCATTATTGAATACAAATCTACCGAAAAACAAAAATAGTATGTGTACCACATAAGAAAAGTGACTTCCCGAATTTCTGGTGTTGCTTGTTGTTGGTTTCGCCTATGATTCGTCTCGAAATATCCACAATCGTCCGAGAATGTATCACTTTTCCTACTAGATACACAATATACTGTTCCTAACGTTAAACACAACAATTTTGTATTTTTCTTGCCCAAAATAATAACAGCGGTAACATTCGCTTGAAACTCTAACTAGTGACTAGATACATGGTAGAGAGAATGATTCTAAATGGATCTTAATATGTTCCTAGCAGAAACAGCACAGGTTCGTTTTACCTCGAGAAATCATTTTAGACTTTTTTCCTCTACTTGTATTTTAGTGGTGTAACTAGTACAAGAAGGACAGCGGTGGCTCACTTGGTTAGCACAGTTCGACTCAAAATGAGTAGAGTGTAATGTCTGGGGTTCCAATCCCAGCGTCTCCAACTTTAATACGGGTATATACAAGTCTTCTCCGACAATCAGTTTCTGTTCATTTACAGAAGCCACGTTGTTATAAACCGATTTAGAATTTGTAAACCAATGGTTTCTTAAATTTTTAAAGTAAAAAATCTCTCCCTTAAATCCTTCACTGGTATCGGCTTATACCATTAATATCAGCTTTTCATTGTGCAAATATTAGCTAATTATTGTTCGAATGAAAGTTGTAGGTATTAAAATTCTACATCTTGACCGATCCTCATTTAAGCGGAAAAATTAATTATAAAGCTATATTTTTTATTTTTAGTCTACTCTCAATTGCCTCAATCATTAATTCAAAAAGAATCGCACAGTTTTTAATTTGAATTTGAATAGAAGACAGAAAAATTACTTTATAGAGCATACTTACTTATGCTTATTTATGTTAAGTTTTATTATTTGCTGCACTTCTTTAGGGGAATATTATTATAGGTTTTTTCTACTATAGGACGTATTAAAAAAATCTGATCCAAATATAATAAATTCGTTTTTATAACAAAATGTTTGTAATAATATTGCTGTAGGCCAGAAATATGTTTAAGTTTGAGGTCTTTTTTACCAGTAAGGTATTATTATAATATCACTTTGATATTATTTTTTTATAAAAGTGAACTTTTTCACTATGAGCAAGCGCAAATTCTACAGGTATTTTTTAATACTTAGATTTTTTAGTATTGAAATAAATTCATTGTGATTAATATATATGTCTGGACATTGTCTTTAGTTGCATATAGAAAATAAAATACTTTATTTCTGCGTGATATTATATTTTTATCTTCAAACAAACTTTTTCGTGTATAAAGTTTTATCTACTGTTTGTACTTTAGGTTGCAAAAAAATATGACGATAAAAAACTGTCTGGTAAAATGATCCTAATAATAAAATCTATTGGAACAATGTACGCCGAATATTTTTTACACATTTTGAAATAATGATACCTTTACCAAAAGAAGATTAATTAAAATTTTGTTTGATGTGTGTCAACCTTTGTGAAACTTTGTTAAATTTATCTTTTCTAAAATGGGATATTTTTATAAAAAAAAAACCTGTTTAACGAAAATAATTTTCATTTGAGCTATATTTAAACACAAAAATTATTATTGATTGATATTCCAATTATATAGGGTATTTATAGGCGTCTTATTTTTTTAGTGAATTCTTGTTTAAAGAATTAGATTAATTGCTGTCAGATATCTAATAATTATTTTGCTGCTCCCTCTTAATTTATTACGTTTTCCTTATATTTTATTTAGTTCGATCATTTAAAACATCTTTTATTATTATTTTTTATTGTTCATTTTGTTTCATGATATAATATCTGTGTGATTATTTATTAATAAAATCGTTAATAGTGTCTGTACTCATTTTACAACGGTTTTAATGTGAAACAAAAAATATTTAATTTTTTTATTAAATACTGCTTCCATTCAAAAATATAAAGTTGCGTATAATATAATAATAATAGGAAAATGCAACACCCGGTAGAATTTCTTATCTTACACATATTGAAAATAAGATTTTCCTGTGTGTACCTGCGCCAGAAAGTAGACATTTGCCGGTCTAGACCTACAAAATTTTACTATTCCCTAGGGAAAAAAGAGCTCGTTTGTATACGGATATCATAGATGAGATTTTTATTCGGTATCTCATTATCGTACGTGGTACAGAGGGGTATATTATTGTAACGTTTTTTTTTATTTAGGTGAAGTGTAAAAAAATAATTGAAAAATCAATATTTATTATAACTAAGTTTAATAAACGAAATATGAATAATAAAAGATAATAAAAATAAGTAACACTATGAATAAATATCTACAAACATTAATTTAAGAGTAATAATTATTAATAAAGATTTAAAAACTAAGAATATTTATTTAAACATATAGCGCTACACACTATTTATTTACAAAATATTTATTTCCTCCAAATATTTATATTCACTCCACGTATTTATATCAGACTGTCCTCGCGGCCTTTTCTGCTCAGGATTAAATAGTAGAGCAATTAAGTTCTAGAATATTTTCGGATCTTCGACGCATCGGTACAATAAAAGGGCAGCGAACGAGTCTTGACAAGTCTGCTAGTGACCGTCGCTCGCGACGTGATCTTAAGACCGCCATATTATATGTTATCTGCTTTCAACTAACGACAAAAATAAAATACAAACAGTAGTGTAATCGCGGTAATGGATATCTTCAAATATTTTAAAAAATTGAGTATGTCATTCATGTCATTAATATAATATATGAAGGTGATTTTAGCGTTGACAATTTGTACTTTATCGTGTGCTGGTAGTTTCGTCAGTTTCACCCATTATTGCATTTGTTTATAATATTTATTTACTTCGGAAATCACACTATTTTACCCGACTAGATGATTTTCTCAATTATGAATGCAGTTTTTTACTGTGTATAAATCCCAGATTTACTTAAATTGTAATTATTACAAATATCTTTTGAGCTACAATCTAAATAAAAATATTAATTTAGTCATTAATATTAACTGCAACATTTTAAAATAATTTAACGTGTTTAAATTCCCTGCTCTAAATTATGAGATACCTGACTGTCAACTTCCAAAAAACAATTCTGTCTTCTTTTCGCTTTTATGAGTTTTTTCCCGCACCTTTCAAGTGTAATAAATTCATAATCCTGTCCTTCATCCTCTGGAAGTAGAGGTGTAAAAAACGTCTGCATGTGACCAATTTACTCGCGGAATTAGAACCCGGGACAAAAACGCAACGTATTATCACATCTGCTTCCAGCCGGCGAAAAACGCCGTCATGTATTATTGTTTGTTTTTGCAAACAAAGAAAAATCGGGAATAAAATGTGTTTCTGATATGATTATAATGCGACCTCTACACGTAATAGATTCAGAAATAACAAGCGAAGTGAATTTTTTATTATGTGATTTAGTTTTATTTATAAGGAAAAATTACACGTTTATGTCTGATAAGAAAATATGCTTACATTGATTTTACTTAGAAAAATGAAATAACATATTATTACGTCTAATATAACATAATAAATACCATAATATTTTTATTAAATAAGAATTGTTGTTTATTTGATAACTCTCATAACCGTAATTGATTATTATGAACTGATTCAAATATGCATTCAACATTAAATGCTCCTTCTTAATATAATGCTAACTACTAACAATTTTTAAAGGCAAAAAAATAAAACCATTGGTTACAAGATTATAACTAGAAAATAGTTGACTAAAAAAGGAATTGTATATTACAAAGATTTAAAACGTTGTAAATGTTGATTTTGATAAATAAATATTGAAACAACAACAAAAATTATGATTGCAACAAAAAAGTTTTGATTTTAATAAATAAAATGAAGACTACAAGAAAGTATTCTCCGACCGAAACACGATTTTCAATCGAAACCGTAACCGAATATTCGGCTCCTCTTCTAGTTTTTCTTTTACCTTTTAAGGTACTATTTGATCATTAAATTAAATAAAATACTTTAATTTATTAGGACATCACTTTATTTTTATAGACATATTGGCCTATATTATGAACGCACTTTCATAATAAAATTGCCTTTAAGAAGCGTGCTTTTACATTACCTACAATCTTATGAGGCTAGACGTCACTTTTAACAAAAGAGCTCTATAAAAGCGAGCTTGTATTACTAAAGATTTAAAGACTATAATTATCTATCACTATCGAGATTACCACCTTACAAATAATCACAATCAAATAAGTAGTCTTTTCAAGAAGTATATCGAAAGGAAGAAATAAGTTCAAAATTAATTAACATGCAAAAAAAAACCATTCCTAACAAACTCTGCAACGACACGAAAACTAGTTTTGACCTCGCCGAATTTCAAAATCAAAACTGCGAACGCATAATTTTTGGCCGAAATTTCAACTGAAATTTCGGTCGGACACTACAAGAAAATAAAAATTAATTTTGATTACAACTAAAATAAGGTTTTCAGTCAGGATTACAACAATAAAAAGTAGATTGCAATAAAAAATGTATTGGTTTTAATAAAGAAAATGCAGATTACAAGAAAGTAATATTAAATTATATTAGAAATACCATAATTATGGTATATCTCACAACACTGGTAGGAAGTAGATGGTACAATTTGATTAGACGGGACTCGAATTCAGATTTGTAGAACCACATCTGGTTATTAAATTCACCATAGATCTGATAATTTGTTCGTGAGTTGCAGTAATTATATTTATTTTGATATTTATTTGTATTATTCACACACGATGCATAAACTGAAATGTATTTAATAAATCTGACATGTATAACATGTATATATTCCAACTTGATTATCCATATTACAAATTTATTTGAAATTAATGTGCATTAATTAATTTTATAGGTAAACTAAGTATGAAATTAAAGCAAACTATTAAATTATGTTTACTGACCCCGGTTTATTGGAAATGAAATGAAATATAAACTGCTATTAATTTGTTGGACGTATTCGACAAATAACTAGGATTTCTGCACGTATAAAGCCGTAAGTTGGGAAGTTTTAAATCAAATAAAAGAATCAATCTTGTTAAATTCCCCGGCAATCAGCAAAAACGCATCTTTCGAAAACCAATCAAATAATGCTGGAAATTCTTCAATTAAGTTAACAGCAGAAGTTTACATTTCAATTAGAAAATGGAAAAGTTGTGGCCTTTATATTTGTTTAAATTTATCGACTGATACGAAGACAAACAATAGCCGTACAATCAATAAATATTTAAGAAAGCAAACTCTTGAGACCGAACTGTTGCGGAAGTTAAAAACAAAACATCCACTTCAAACAAGAACTCGCGGTCAATTTATCTCACTTATCGCATGAGAAGTTCCGAGGTGAAAACAATTATCTGATCGACAAACAGTCGCAGATTACGATATTCTGCTGGGATTCTGAATTGGCAAATACGAATTATGTTCCAAGTGCCTGTTACAGAAATCAGGTTTGCTACCGATAACGTATTCTTAGATTTTCAAATTCTTCATTATCTAAGTCCTGGTGCTATTTACAAAAGGATTGGGATTTTAGCATTCTGTTATCCTGTTCCTATTTCTATTTCTGTTGTTATTTTTTCAGATCTCTTTTGGTTTAGGTCCCTTTCTTCTTGTTATTTCTGTTCTTAATCTTAATCATCTTGATCCCTAGTCTATCCGGTTTCATAATTTGGTGTGTCCAAATGACTTCATTTATTTTTTCTCTAGTTTCATCCTTCTTATTTCTTATTCTATTTAGTTCAGTCTTTCTTGTTAACCTTCAGACCGATTTCATCCCTGACGTGTTTAACTTTTAGTAATTTTTTTAGTGGTATTCGTGTTCCGGTAACACATACATTTTAGTACCGTTGGCAGGTCAATGGTGTCAGAGACTCATGTCTTAGTGCACCTAACAGAAATTTCGAAACTGATTGAAAACCTTTAATTGATTATATATTTGGTAGGATTCTGAATTGGTAAATTCAAATTATGTTCGAAATATAAATAAAATTTTACATTTTTAAGTTCAGTAATTTATTTATTTGTTTATCGACGATCTCTTGTATTTTCTTTATTTTTCTTTTGATTTCCATCTTTTCTATTTTTTTTTTAGCTGCTTTTTCAGGTCTTCCTATGATTCTTGATTCTGTCTTTTGATTTTCATAAATACTTTTCGTTGTTCCTTATTCTCTCATGCGAATGAGATGATCAACCCATTTCATTTGATAATAATCCGAAGATGAACTTAAAGGTTATCAGCTGAGCAGGTGAGTCTGTTGTGTTTGTATGTATTGTTTAAATTTACAATTGTTAGACAAACGATATTAGATCGGTTATATTTAATCAAAATATGATATCATTATGACAATCATAACTAATTATAATAAAAAAAATATAGTGTTAATATCAGAATTATACATGCTAGAGTACTGCTTCATGTTCCTCTTGGAGTATGTTTCTATGCTATTGGTTTAAAGGTAGCCAGCCTTATGTTTCCATATTCGCTAATTTCTTCTACTATTTTTTCCACTTAGTTGTATCCTTTGCTATTGTTATTATTGTATTCCAGGTTTTTTTTTTAAATTCCTTGTGTTCTTTGTGTATTTATCTTTGCCATGTATTTTTTACCTTCCTGTTTCCTTTAATATATGACCTACTCAGCTCTATTTCTTTTTTTATCGTTATATCCACTGGTTCCATGTTACATCTTCTCCATAATTTTTCATTTGATATAATATCTGGAGAGAATATTTTTAGTATTCTTCGTAGGCGTTTATCGAAGCTTGAATGATGTTGATGGTACAATAATATTATTTATATTGCTATTGGAAATTTATTTTTTAATTAAATTTCATTTAATCTCCATATTTTTCATAGCATGTTGAAGATTTCGTGCTTTGTTTATTCTCGTCTTTATATGTTTTATACTTCCACCTGTCTTATCTATTTCAGTCCCTAGGGCCTAGTTAATTGAATTGTCTGTTATATTTCTCTTCAATCTAAACGCATTTTCTTAATATGTTTTAAATATCTTAACTGACATTAAAATATTTAATATTAATACATCATCAAAAACCAACCAATTGTTAGATATATTTATGCTGTTTAATTATAGATGGTTCTAATGATAAGATTTACTTTGTAGACATGATACCAGCGTTTTAGTAATAACATACTTGCGTATAACTACCCTGTATCGTCATTTATTACCTTGTAGAACCAATCTTCACACTATGTGTTTGTCTTTCAGAATGCCTGGTCCGGCCAGGCATCTCCCTGCGCGGTCTGAACCTGACGGTGCCGCGGGCGGTGCGCGCCGGCCACTCGGTCACGCTGGGCTGCGACTATGACCTGGAGGACGCGCCGCTCTACTCCGTCAAGTGGTACCGCGGCCTGGACGAGTTCTACCGCTACGTGCCCAAGGAGGCGCCGCCTACCCGGGTCTTTCCTCTGCCCGGACTCAAGGTGGATGTAAGTATACATGTTCAGTCGAATAGTTTTGTTTTACCTGGAATAGAAGCAATGTTTAGTAATTACTTATACGTGCAGTAGGTTGTATTTTACAGCGCGAGGTTCTATATTGAAGCACAAAGTGAAATGCTTTAATAAATCCGAGTGATTTACAAATACCTAACGCACAAATATTTGGCTGACGCCAAAAACGCTTTCAAACAACGAAACGTCAAAATCAATCAAAATAATCAAAACTTTGTATTTCTCGTAAAATCCATACTATCGGATACCTCAATGATGTGTCATTATTATGTTTATACTTCAGGAACCAAAAAAAGTAAAAAATAATTGGATACACGGCAAAGTGTAATTAAATTAATGCAGTTGCCAAGTTGTCGTATGAACATTTAGGAAATGGTTATTTCAAACTTCATAACGTGGACTGGAAAGTATCGATGAAGTTTCAAAACCAAAACTCGGACGTATTTGGTTGTCATCGCTTAAATATTTTTAATAGAATTACCTATAGTTGACTTTGGTAAAGTTGATAAGTTTTATATTAATTTGATTAAAATATGACATTAATAAGAGTGCCATGAAAGGAAAAACTAAAGTACATATATTTTTTACATTAAAAGAAGTGGCTAAAAGAATATAGAATGAAAAAAACTGTTTTTAATTTTATTATATATTTCTGTACTAGCTGATGACTATGAGGCAGTGATATATTAAATCAAGTACTAGTCAAATGATAACCAATGAGTAGTCACTAGCTAATCACTAATCTTATAACCAGTCTATTATTGCAATATAAGGACATTAAACCCGAAAAAATTAAAGGAGAAATTATTACTAGAACGTTTCTTTCACATAAGGCTCTAGCGCATGTCGTATTTGCATCACACACTTATTTTTGCTATTTTATTGTATTGTATTTTTTTCCTCTACAATTTTTTTATATCATAATTTTCCATTTCCGTCTGGTCCAATAATGTTTCTGCTAATCTTCCTTCCACTTTCAATTCCCTACAGTACAGAAGCGTATGGTCTATGGTTTCGTCTTCTCTCCCGCAAAGTATCTCTCTTTCAACAGGTATCTTGGTATTCCAACAGTCATTATCTATTCATATTTCGTGTTGTACAATGAATTTTTAATTTTTTGTTGTTGAATTATCTTATTCCAATATCTTTATCGTAAGGATTCCCATACATTCTTTCTGTTCTGTCTAATTTTATTATACCTCCCTGGAAAAGAATACTTTTTTTATCTTCAATAAGAATTATTTAATTAGATAATTATTTTCTACGTATATAACTAAAAATACATCGTTTTATAAAGAAGAAAAGCTAATTATATATTTTATAGGGTGTACCTATAACTATAAATTGCTTATTGTCATAAAACAAAATGCTACTCGTTTCTTTAATCTCAAGCGAGCAGAACAGACAAAACAAGATAAAATAAAATGGAAACAGTTTTATGCAGGTACTTGCGCTGGTGTTTACTGGGCGATCAGTTGAAACTTCACAAATAAACACAACTCGTATTTACTCACTAAAAGTTGTTAGTCTACTGCTCAACCCGTAAACCAGTTCTTCTTACCGTAACATTTCAAATCGTTGGAAATTTATGACGAATCTTAAATCGTTCTCTAAAAATTTAAAATGGTCTCATAAAAATTATTACACTCTCATTATAAGAAAAGTTGATAGCTTGTTATCTTTACTAAATTTATTTAAATAATCAAATTAGATAATTGTGCGCAGAACTGAATCAATCATGGCAAAATTTGTTTAATTATTTATTCGAAGATTAAAGTTAGGAGATAGTTCAGTTATTTAGATTTGCTCTACAAGCAAACAAATTACCTTTTTTTTGCACGCAAAACGCTCGAAAAGTGCCTGTTTGGGAGATATTTTGCTCCCTACATATACTTTTCGGCCCGTTTTTCTTTACACTCGTTACAAAACTATCAGATTGCCCTCGAGAGGGAATAGACAAAGAGGGCAAAATCAATTTACACTTAGTGCAAAATTTACTATTTTAAATAAAATTTCGATTTTTTTTATAATTAATATAATATGAGCAATTAATTTATTGGAACAATTTATGTGTAGTTGTTGCGTAGTAACAAACAGATGAGTCTCAAAAATGACATTTAGATCACGACAGCGAAGCTGGAGTGATTTAAGAGTCATTGTTCCGAGTTGTAGTTACTTCGCAGGAATTATGAGTAAATTTTAGGGATTAAATTCATAATTCGTATTATATTTGCTTTATTATTTCACGAATTATAATATATCAAACTTATTTTTTTTCGGATTTTGAATTATTGTTTTTTTTTTTTTGTTAATTCTAAATAGAGAACAACTGATTGAACAATATTTAATTTTGATTACACAACTTGATATAATCTACTTAAACACAGTAAAAATATATTTTTATCATAAATTTCTCGACACGAAAGAAAGGAATTTGAATTATAATGGAATATTTTGAATTTGACACATTTAAACCTGTTCAAGAGCTAATCCTGTTTTGTGAATCTGCATGTTAAAATTTACAATAGGATTCGATCCATGTGAACTGGACACAGTAATATTTTTATTTGGTAGGGAACGTACATATATATGAGCATTAAAAAATGGACGTTCATATGCGTATGCGATAAACTCAACAACTATTGTACTGATTGTGATAAAAACTTAGGTATATAAGAGTATATGTTACATCTATTAAATCGAAAGACAATACAAGATTAAAGACTTAGGGCCAGCAATGCAAACGGTGCCCAGCTATTCATTTATAAACAAAAAATACTGTTAAAATAAAAACAAGTGTTTAAATGAAAGGTTGATTGCTCATTTTGCTTCACACGTACCACCACTACCTATATTTTTAAACGAACCCTTGCAAAAAGAGCAATAAAATGTAAGCACCAGTGTTTCCAAGAGGCTTATAAAAACAATTTGCCTACTTGGTCCTCTCCAGCTCGGAGCTGAATGATTGAACAATGTTCACACAGAGAGCAGGAATAGGTCCACTTCTGCGACTTGGCGAATGAAAACACAAATATTTCAGCACAGCCCGTCGGCGCGCCGCTGGACATCGCCTGAAAAATTAACCCGCGATGAAATATTTTCAGGAATGACGGATGAGAGCCTGAAATAGATGAGCGCTGCCAGCAAGCCTTTGGAGATGACGAAAAGATTTATTAGACGCGCGATATGACTGGCTAAAGGTTTGGTTAATATTGCCACAAATATTAACAAATGTCGTTATTTCATTTAAGTAGTTTTATTTTCATTTATTGTATTGTTGATAGTTTTCTTGTTTTGCGATAACGGTAAATTCGTGTCACTGCATAATAATTCGAAATTACTGTCCTTTTTACCTTTTACCGTATACGTATTAATGCCCGGTAGTACAACAAGAAAAGTGTTGATATTAATAAATAAAATTTAGAGTGCAACATAATAAAGGTTGATTTTGGTAAAAAAAAATATTATAACAACCACTGAAACAGTGGTGGATCCAGAAATTTTCCTAAGGAGGAGCGAATTACCATTTTTTTTTAGATATTCATAAACAATAAAATATAATAATGGTAACCACAAAATTTATTAATTAAAACAAAATCGTTGAATTTGAGATTAAATATTAGAAATTAAAATTATACGTACAAAAAAAAAACTAAAGTTATAATCAATATAACTTTTTCGTCGATGCGAATCGGGTCAAAACTTTCTTCGGATCCAACTCCTTTAAGGAATTTTAATTTCCTTAAAATAGAAGAGCCAAGTGTAGCCGTAGTCGTATTTGTAGGTAACGTTATTAATATTGTTAATAATTTATTTTCTAATAAATAAATATCAACACCAAATTATTTCAGAACTTCATTTGCACTGACGAGAATATTAGATTCATTAAAAGTTAGGCAGTGGTTCCCCAATAATATTTCGGAAAATAAATTTTGTTCTTAACATTTCTACTCTAAATCAAACAAATTTTTATTATGTCTGTATATGAGACACCTTTACACTCCAGATTTATTTATAATTTTTTTCGAAATTCAAAAATGTAGGTGGGGGAGATCATCCCTTCGCCCCCTCCCTCTCAAATTCGCCTCTGCACTGAAACACAATAATACTGGAACGTGAGAGAGACAGTTCATGCAAGGTATATCCATCATTGTGTACCATACGTATTTTTAATGCAAGTGATATGGCATACAGTCTGATACACAAGTTTCGTATCGTTGTTCACGATCGAAGAAACTGGGCCTTTGATAGTTTAATTTTGAATGTCAAAATTTTAAAATAGAAAGGTAATATGTAAAATGGACGACATTGCTGTATTAAGGTTTGCTAATATGTTTGGCAACCTAATACAGATTTATTCTTTTCAAGTAGGTACATAATAAATCATTTTGCCACTGGAAATCAGTGGAATTATTTTTTTAATCTCATTAGAATTTCGGTTTTCCTCTAAGCACAGACAAACTTGAAAGCATAAATTGTTGCCTCTATATATGAATTAGTTGGGGGAGCAAATATCAAGTGGCGTTGAAAGTAGTCCCAATTGATATCATTGCAGTTTCGCATGTATAGTACACAAAAATATTGTATATATAATCTATGGTATGTACACTTCAACCAGTCATTACAGAGCAATTGTTATGACAATCACAAAAATATGTAACTGCGCAAATGATGGCGGTAGCTTCTGAACTGAACTTAACCTTTACTATAGTGTAATCTACATTTCGTTTATTAATATAAACACTTTTTTTGTTGTAATAAATGATTTTTATTTCTGCAATCAACATAATTTTTGTTGTAATTATCTTATTATTGATTGAAAGCCGTATTAATTAGAGCTTTATAATTATAATAATAATATGACATAGAAGCCAATTAAACCGTGGTATTTATATTTACACAATATGAATATTATATAGTTGTGCTGGGAACAGAACAATATTCTCTTTCTGTGCTAATTTAATCATGGCAGAGTAGAATGATAATCTCTGAAATAATATTTGTCTAATGGCATTATAATAATGTACGTGATACAAATGCCAAAGTGGTGAATAGTGCAACAAACAGAATGTTGCAATAACACTCACATTACGTACATGACAGAATATGTTAGACGCAATAGCGTATTAGATTGCTCCCACATACATGTGAAATGCATTGCTGCTATTGTTGATTAATTGAAACAAGAATTCATAATTAATACATGCGCTACAGTTCAATACACGCAAGTTACAGTTCGCACTTTGATGATTAGCGAAATGGCACGAGAATAGATCAACAGCTTCATTACGTTGCTAACTGATACTTCTATAATTTGCTGTGTGGGAATATTGTGCCTTTATATACACATACAATCGTATTGTAACGAGCGAGATTCACCGCAGATGAGTCATCACGCCTGACCTGTCTGGGCAGGTAGTCGCGGTTAGAGTCAAGTGGGATAGGAGTGGTGCTGCTATTGTTCGAGAATTTTATGGAGTCCGGGAGGCTCTAGAATGTTCTAGAGATTAATTGACGGCAGGTATATAAGGATCGCATCGGGGAAACATGGAGGTCAGTAAGTTAGTATCGGTCAGAGTGTGCAGAGAGTCACTGAAGAAATTCAGTGTCGGTCAGTACATGTCCGCGACATGTAAAGTAGAAATAAATAAATAGTTAAAGATATAAATGAATAGTTGGTGATATAAATAAATAGTTGGTAATATAAATATATTGTGGAAATAAATATTGCCTAGTTTTAAGTGTTTAAATAAATGTTCTTTACCAATAATAATTACTTCTATATTAGCAATAATATTTATTTATTTATATTGTTACTTATTTTTATTATATTTTTATAATTTATGACTTTTACACTTCATCTAAATAAATAAAACGTTACAGTACACAGTAGTTATTTGGTTAGTCGTAATATTACCATCTAGATCTAGACTAAACATCGGGTTTAAATAATAAGCAATTTGTGATGTTTTCACAATTTAATTTCTTTTCCTTCTTACCTTTAATAAATCTTAATATTAATAAACTCGTTACAGCTACACAGTTAGAGAATTCCTCAAAGAAAATTAATGAATTCTCATTGTGAAAAAATGCAGAAAGATTCCTCATGAAATCCCCGTAGCCGTATAAAAATATTTGCACTTTCCAAATTTTCTTCCCTGTCAATTAAATTCTTTAAATATCGTGGAGTTTAAAGGCCCCAATGCCCGCTCACAGTTCATTGGTCGAATCACAGTTTCATTTCAAGCTTTCAGCTTTCCAGCCGCATTTACGTGCAACAGAGGAGCGGAACTCTGCCGAAAGCTTTCGGTAATAACTCGAGAACGGCGAGAACGAACCTGGGTCGCTGCGGAAACGTTTTATATGAGCGAATTTCGCAGGAAATTGAATATTTCGTTTTGTAGATAAGAGACATCAGTATTCAGCCGGCGATTATATTCATCGCTTATAAATTTGTGAAATAAGAAGCTGGAATTTTGACTGACAATCATGGAATGAAAGCAAGTTTATATAGGGAGAAATATTTTCACGAATATTTTACTAATATTTTTCACGTTTTGTGCACATCTAACTAATGTAATTTTTTACAATTAAAATTCGTACTTTATTATATTTTTAATGAGAAATTTAATTATTTCCAATCTGTATATTACGGGCATTTATTAAATTTGAGCAGGAATTTTGTTCGACATGTAATTAAGCGAAATTTATAGTATTGAATATGAGATAATTATCGAGTCATTAGGGCCAGCCTGTCACCTCCTGTGAAACAATAAAAATTGTTATAGTAAAAATAATAGGTAATGACGTCAGGTACTTACCTACTACGTTTACGTTGCGTGTATTGAACTATAGTTTATTTATTTCTCAGAACACATAGACACAATAAAGTTAAAATTTAAAATTATAATTAAATCCTGTCAGTTACTAATTTTCAGTGATGTAAACAAATAATTTGTAAAATTATCAAAATTAGTTGCTATTTCATGATTTCATGTCTTGTTTCGTAATTTCTTGTCTTATATTGAAAAGCAAGACAAGTCATTGTATACAAAAATCTTTTCTTGATCGTCTTTTTTTTGCATATTTTTTTTTTCTTACGAAAACCTTGAATATATAAATAATCTTGTATCACACTACAGGTCACGAGGTGTACTGTACTTCAAGCCAAATGTTTATTGTAGCAATAAAAATTAAATCAAATTGTAATAATTTATTTTTTTATTACATTGTAAACAAACTGTAAAGAAATACAATGTTGTATATTATTACATTTATTTAGATACCAATGAAATATATATGTAGGTAATCGTCTAGCACAGGCACAAAAATTAGTAGGGCCAGGCATTACTTGCTCTGGCGTACCCCTAACAAGGGTCTGGTTAATGGGGACAAATCAAATGTATGAGGTCGATTTCGTGCAATTACTGTAATTGCCAATATTTGAGATTTTTGTTTGAATACTTAAATTTAGAAATAATTAACTAAACTGGAGTAGCACTTTACTCAAAGTTCTAAACAATTTTTTGGTAAAATTTATTAAAATAGTGTGAATAAAAAATTCGTAATTTGATATTCATTAAAAAAAAGATATATATTTTTGTGTAAGATAGCCAAATTGGTATTATGTAACAAAATTAATATGCATTAAATTTTAAACAAGTTCTCTTGTCGATGATCTACCCTTACGGCTATTTGACTGGATTATAATTCCTGCTGGACACAGGTGCTATGATTTTACGATAGTTGAGTAATGAATATTTATGTGCATTACAAGCACACTGCTTCAATTTGATTCCCTTTGATTACCTAGTGAAAATCTAAGTTAAGGAACCAATTTGTAATGTGTATAACATGAATTTATTATTATTGCTTGAGTATAGTAACATATATTTTATTTTGATACTTTTTGTTCTAATTGAAAGGACATGACATATAAAAATAAAATATCGCCATTTTGAAATGATTAAATTAAATTATGACATTTTCATATCATAATGTTGCTAATTTTATGTACATTTTGACATAAAAATATATAAAAGCCCCTTTGTTTAGTTTAATTTGAATCCTAAACATTTTTTTTTGTTTGTCTAAAAATTAACGAAATAGGTGCCGGCTTTTCGCCAAACATCCTGTACAAAAAAGCAGAAATTTTATATAATCACTGTGTAGACACTTCCTCTTAATTTGAGCCAGTAAATTAAATTAATTTCGTTCATCCATTACCAAAATGTATCTCTTTAGTGGTGACCGCATCAGTATTTTATTATTTTTAACAAATAAACTCACTGCCAAAGAAGTATGATAAACTCGTCACTTGTTTAAAACACTTTAATTTGAAGATACCAAGACGATAAATTTAATTGCGGGTTAGTATTAAATAAATAAATATTGATTGATGACCGCATGATGGTAGTTAGGGCTAACCCATTGATCAAAAATGCTTTTAACATTTTACATTTTAGAGTATCTCCTTCTAGTACCTAGTAATTAAGGTTGAGCCAAAAATTTGGCATCAAGAGTATCACAGTAGCTATTTACATTTAAAAAAAAATATTTGCTAAAAAGGAGGGTTGTTGAATGAAAGTAATTAATTTTTCTTTAATTTACCTACCTTAATATTCCAGTCTTGTGTTTACATAAAGACAGGAAGTAAATACCGTATTTGGAAAGTGCAGGTAGATAATTAACCGTTTTATCTCATTATCCCTACAATTTGTCCTAAATTAGTTCAATCAAATCTAATTAAAACTTAAGGAAAACAAAAGCACCTCGTAATTAAATTCTGAAAGAAAATTCGTCATACGATGCAATGTTTCCACCAAAAATATTTAATTTTCCTTTTGACGAGAAAGAAATTTAATATAATGTTCATAAAAAACAAACAAAAACCATTTAATTAAAACATGTTCCATTTCATTTCGCCGGGGCTGGGTGCCCCCTCCCCTTCCTGTTTCGACGCCAGTGACATCTCGTTTCGCGGAAAAACACTTGGTGTATAAATAGCAAGTGTAGCGAATTAACCCCCAGTGTAAACTGGCGTGAACAGGAACGTACTCCTTCCAGAGATGCATGTGGGATTACAAAAAACTTTTTGTTCATTTTTGTTTTTGGGGATTTAATTGAAAGGGTCACTGACACAGCATGAATTTTTTCAATTTACATTGAAATACAATCAATTGAACCCTACGCATAGTCTCGGCATTAGATTAAGTAGAAAAGATCTATGAGCACTTAAAAATAATGAAATAAACACAGTCCCATAGTGTTGCCAGGTCGCAAAAAAATAAATCACCGGACATTGTGTCAAAAAGTTACTATATTTTCACTAGAATTTAAAATCATTATTTCATCTTAACTTAAATATTTTTCTCGGACAAGAAATGATGGTAGCAAATAAAAATAGAAATAATTAATATTCATTGAATACATGTATAGTATTAAAATATCTATACAAAAATTGAGAAATATCAAAAAGATATAACATCAAACAAGAATAATTATTCAAATACATTTTATTATTTTGTTCTAACACTAAACTAGGAAATATTAGAAAATCTAAATAATTCTTATTATATTTTTTTATTTACTCTTTTACCATGTAAAATACCGATCCTATCAAATAACTAAAGGTCGCTTTTATCACTTCTCGAGGGTGTTACCTTAAGGTAACCTGCACTTTAACCAGAGGTAAAAAACGACGTTAAAACAAGCACAGTATCACTAATATAACCCAACAAATATATTTCAAATAAGTAAAATATCATTCATGTTCTTGTCAATAAATTGCATTACAATTTCTATTGAAATAATTTTATACGTAAAAAAACAACTTCCTTATAAAAATCACTAGATATAATGATTTTATAAAAATTTTCACTAAATCACTAGATTGGATATAAAATCACTAGATCGAATGAAGTTCATTCCAATTGGTCTGAATTTTGAAAGATCTAGTTTCTGGGCTTTATTTATAGAATATAGGGAAGAAGAAAACAATTGCGGACCAGTTTTAAACAAAACACATTTACATAAATCTACTTTAAAAATCCTTAATGTACAAAAGAATGAAGCCATTTTAAATTTAAAGTGTCTGATACATTATTAAAATGTTTACCCAATGTAATGGATGAAGACAAATTATATACTGTATAAATTATTAAAATTAACGTCCTTAAACATTATTTGGTAGAATATATAAGTATTCCATATAGTCATAGGTTATTTGCTTTAATTAAGATTTCTTTTATTTTCCTTTGCAACATTATTACACCTACAATATTTCTATTCTATACCGTATAGTGTATTGTATTATATGTAAACAAGGGATTAAGCGTTTTATCGTTTTTTGTCAACGCGACCTAGAAGATCTATTGTGACACAGTCCTTTCTTAGTTTTCGGAAAACGGTTTCAGTTTTCTGATGAAGCCAATTATAGTTACAGGAGTCAAGTTCTTGATCTCATCTGTCGTAAGATACATCTTACCTAGTTGATTGAGTCTCCATGTGGTTACGGCTAGGCATTCACACAGTATGAGTTCCGTCGATTCTTCGCCCTCTTTATAGAATCGACAGATTTCATTTTCAGTTTTACTAATTTTGTACAAATAGTATTTTAAAGGACAATGGCTAGTGAAAACTACTGTGATTATTCTAAAGTGCTTTTTGCTGAGAGCTGGTAGCTCTTTGGCCTTCAGGCCGTCTTTAACACGATCCCTAAAGCCCCTTGTCAAATTGTGAATAAAATGATATTTAACACTTGCACTATGGAAATCAGTGAACTCATATAACAAAATAAGACATTTAAAAGAAATTTACGACAAATGTATTTTTGTGAAAGTAAAAATATTTAATTAGGATTTTAAAATAAATAAATTGTAAGTTGGGATGTCATACTGGTTTGAATTTTTATATGTCAAATGGAACAACTTACATATTTTAACAAATGTACAAGTTCTAAATTAATAAAACAAATGTCTTCATTAATAATCATTATAAATGTCAGCTCATACAAGAATCAATATTTATTTCCTCCATAATTCAACAATTTAAACTTTTAATTCATAAATTAAAGTATTACAGGGCTGCAAATTAATGTAATGCCACAGGATTAATGATTTAAATGTTCCCAATTATGTTTAACATATTCATTGATGTTTAAAACATATGCTGTAATTTCAATTGGTTCATGTAAATTCCAACAATATATTTCACTCTAGAGATTGTTCGATTTGCAGAAACTAGTTAACACATAGTCTGCCCTATACTTTTTTTATTTAACGAAAATAGACCGGCGCCAGAAGATTAAAAGAATCAGATACCATTGCACAATAGTAATCCACACAATAGTATAGCAGACAGTTGATAAACAGCAAAAAAACACAAAAATATTATTTTTTCAGATGAAGAAATAGATGACGCTAGCTCGCAAAGAAGAAGAAATAAAAGAAAAAGAAAAAAAGAAGAAAACAGTTTTCTCTGACTTTATAATTTGCTGAATTAGAATTAACTAAATGAATGAGTTTTGCTTCCTCGGCAGGACGATTTAAAAATATAACGTATTTAGAACTCAATAAAATAAAAATAGACTGATTATCTGTCTAAACAAAAGATTTCTGTATGTTTTCGGCTAGCTTTAGTAAAGACATAGTGCTAATCCGATCGTTTCTTTTCGCGGCGCGATCGGCTTGGCACAGATCGGAAAATATTCTCTACAGAGAATATCGAGGCCTCTGATCGCAATGTCGGGCTGCCAAGCCGACTAGTGTGCTCACCTCCATAAGAAACTATGGAAACTTATTATGCCGATCTGGTCACTGCTGGTCTGTGCCGGTCGGTGCCGAATAGTGTGCGACACCCTATATTCTCCAGGTATAAAAATATGAAAGTTTTAGTTTATATTTATTTGATATAAAACGAAAATATACAGTGTGTGTAACGAAATGGGAACATGGGATTTCAAAAAATTGCGGATACTGTTACGAATATTTCATTGAGAAATTAAATAACTTGTTGGTAATTATTATTTCCTTTGTAATGATATAAGTTTCTTAATTTAATTAGTAGCAGGAGTATTATGCGGAGGTATTTACAATTATTCTTTCAGTATTTCTCTAGACTTCAGAGCGATCACATAGGTATTGTGTAGTTTTTTGATAGTGCTCTAGTGCAAATAGATTTGAGGTGAGTTGAGTTACCGTGTATGAATGTGAGTGAGTTACCATGGATGATATGCATGAGTTAGTGTGATGGTAGTGAGTTGAATATGGCGTGATGGTAATATGTTGAGATATTAAGGATGTGTGATGCAAACCGTGGATGTTTGCCGACGGAGCAGCGAGCAGTTTTGGGTTATAGCGGACCGGAGCTGGCCGTCGACGGAGCAGCGAGCAGCTTTGGGCTGAAGTAGACCGTGGCTGGCCGCCAACGATGCAGCGAGCGGCTGTGGGCCGTAGTTACCCTAGCCAGGTTGCCAACGAGAGGTTGAAGCAGCTTTGTGCTGTTGTGGCCCTGACCAGGCTGCCCACGAGATACGATTGTGTGCGAGAGGGTGCGAGTGTTTGGGTAATTCCTCACTGAGCTTTGCGCTTAGTCGCTTTACCTTTTTTAGGATCAAGAAGTGGTAATAAATAGGCGCTGTCGGGATCAGGACCCTATCTGCATTATAGTTTGTAATTGATTATATTGTAATATTTAGGGGTTTAATTAAATAGGTCGAAAATAACTAGTAAGTATCTACTATTTTTTTCTATCAAACAGTTTTCCATCATTTATCATCGTCTATAACAATACTCTCTTTCCTGAAAGATTTGAGAACAAAACTGAAAGAGTACAAAGTTGTGCAAAATTAAATTTTACATCAGATTGATGCAATAGTATGTCTACAGTACGAGATATATTAAATATAAAAGGTAACATTTTCGTTCAAAATCAGACAGCCATGGACACAAAAGAATATTTCTTTGTTAGTTTTGACAGTTTATGAGATGTCATTGTAGTTAATGAAATTTGATATTAATTATTTTTTGTTTTAGTTGCAAATTAGTTTAAAACTTGCTGTTTCGACCGTAAATATAATTAAAAATTGTTTTATTTGAAGTTCTTAGTTTACTTTTTATTTAATATTTTTTTGTTTTATAATTTTTGTAATAGCGGATTATTATTTAAAAAAAACAATCTAAATTCAACTTAAATAATATTAAAATAAAAATAATAATAAATTATTATAATCAGTGATACTTCACTGAACTGTCACATAGAATTTTTCTTTTATTTCCATGGCTGTCTGATTTCTATCGTAAATGTTACATTTTATATTTAATATATCTCGTACTCCTGGCGTTATATTGCATCAATTATGATCTTATCCGATGTAGAATTTAATTTTGAACAATTTTATACTCTTGTAGTTTTGCTATAAATCTATCAGGAGAGAGAGTATCCGCAATTCCATGTTAAAGTCCCTATGTTCCGCATTTCGTTGTACACACTGTATATCCGGGAAAGTATTAATTTATAATTAAATCATAATATGTGAAAAGAATGTTTATGAAATAACAGGCCAAAGATAGTTAATTCCAGTTCTTAACACCTCCACGGAATTTCCATCCCGAGGCTGTCTTGCCTGTATCATCCCTCCCATCAAGCCTAATTACCATTACGTCAAGGTCGCCGTCATCTTTGATAAGTAACACCTCGGCCTAACACCCCATTTCCATCCGTCTCTGTTTCGCCTCTCTGTTTGATGCGTTCCGAGATAGAGTCGATTAGTTTGTGACATGGCCGACGCGGCGCTGTGTCGCACTCCGGAAATTCGTGTACTTCCGGTACATCGCTTACCCGGCACGCCACCATCCCGGTCACTAGATGTGATTATTGGGAATTTGGTTTATGGGGGAGAATTATTGATAATTTTGATACGTGAGAATTATTTAGCAGGAAATTAACTTGTTTGAACCATTTCTGAGCCTGCGGTTTGTAAATAATGGCGCAATTGTTTATATAAAGTGTTTTCTGGCTAGGCCTTTTAAAATGGGTAGTTATAACAATAAACATAAAATATATAAAACAAATGAAATTACAGTTGATCTAAAAATTTCGGTTCGATGTTCAAACCTCCTCCGAAATTTTTAACGATAACATAACTTCTTAAATGTATCCTGAAAAAGTAATTAACCGCTCTGGGGTTGTAAAAGGTCGTTAATGTTGAACCCATATTGAGAACGTTATAAAAATAAAAGGTTTAGTTCGAAAACAGGTTTTTAAAAATTGGAAAATGGTTTAAACCGGTTTATATATCGGTTAGTAAAAAAATATTAAAAAAATAATTAAAAAATACACTATCAACCAATGTAAAACGCTCATACTTCGTGTAGCATAAAAGATCAAACACGAATATTCACAAAAATTCCTGTAATGTCTTCAGACAAACGCAAGTCATTTTTCAATTGTAAGCTTGCCTAAAGCTGACAAAAAGACTATCTACTTTTACGACTTATCAATAAAATTATAGAAACTTTCATGAGTCATATAGTCATATACAAATTCAAATAAATATAACAGATATAAAAAAAAATATTTAATTTTTTTTCATGGTAAATAATGTTTTCAAAATAAAGGTTAATGTTAGCTAAAATCGGTTTATTTTGTTTTAATTGTTACCGGTATTCAACCTTAAAAATATCGGTTAAAATTACGGTTAAAGTTTGCAATTTTTGTTCAATATATCGGTTAACGGTTTTTATTAACTGTTTTTTAAACCGGTTACATGCCCTGGTAGAAATTTAATTCCTGTGCCTTTGTTGCTATTTCAACACCGCCGGAATAGAAGTAAAATAAATTATTATTCATAGGAAATATGTACAATCAGCGAATAAGAAATAAATTGTACTATAGAAACCTCTAATATCGCCTTAAATTTCAATATAAAACTGCCAACATTTCCTACAAATTAAACGTCAAGTTTTATTTTTAGAAATATCTACGTTTAAAGAAAAAATAGAATGTATCATTCTGAGTAAAATTATCTTTGTGTGCTTCGCTTCGCTCTTCGTGCAAACTTCCACACTTACACAAAGTATCACTTACTCATAATAACACAATATACATTTTTTACTAGCCAATCAGGAACCTCTATTTTGGAGATTAAAAGTGAATCGATCCTTAAACAGGGTTTAAAAATGTATGCTTCTAAAACCTTAAAATCAAATCTTGGTTTTTTTAAACAGATTTAGGATTTCACATAATATTCATTTAAAATTTGTCATCCTGTTTTTAATATCCTATAGGCTGTAGTACTTCTGAGTTCAGAGTTAGTTAATTATCAATATATAATTCTGTTTATCAAAAATATTTAGCTCGTCAATGGGGTAGGTGACCAAGGTAGAATTTTAATGAAAAAACTATTGAATTATAGAAAGTATATTTATTTATTAACGTTGACATTAAAAAAGTTAAATATTTATCAGCAATTGTTTAGTAATTTGCGTTAAATAGAAACAGCGTCCTTTACTATGACGTTCACTAAGTTAGCACTATCTCACTCACACCACCTATTTCCGTCTGTCTACCTTCGCCGCTCTCATGAACTTCGTTGACGTCATAATCCCCTCCCAATTACTATATTATTTATTTACTTCAAAACAACAAATAATTAACAATTTTAAAAAAATACGGGTATATTATTTTTGTACAAGCTATCACATATACCAAATTTAGAAATTGGTCACCTACCCCATTGTATATATATATATATATATATATATATATATATATATATATATATATATTAGATATGCCATTTATATTATATTAAAATATCTGAATATAAAATGAGCAAGCTTTTATAAGCGGCTGCTGTCCCATCACGTTAAAATAATCTTAATGAAAAACTATTGTTTGTTTGCGCAGTTAAATTATAAGAAAAGTAACTATTTAAGTTTGCTGGCTACTTCATTGAAACTTCTGCGCAAACTTTAATGCGATGTAAAAGACTTTTGTCTTCCAGAATAATGCAAAAGCATCATAGTCACATAATAATGATTTACTTGCACATTTTGAACTTTGTACATTAATGCTATAAAAAATGTTGTACATTGCCCGAAGATATTATGGAGATGAACAAGTTTAATAGCTTGAAATATAGCTATATATTTTTACAAGAAATTTAACTTGTGTATATTTTAAAAACAAAATTCGTTTAATAGCCTCTTTAAAAAAAGTCATTTACTGCCTGGTGTGATAAATAGCTTTAGCCTAAAAACTTTATCCACTACCATATTGCAATATATTTAAATAATTGGTTCTATACTGGTCGTACTAACAACTACTCTTTGGACAAGGCTTTCTGTCTCCGATGCCAGAAAGATTTCCTCCTGTCAATAAATATATCTATAGGTAATTTTCTAACAAGATGAAAATTACAGTTCTGCTTTCCATCTTTTTTATTGTTCTACATTTCTTCGATGATTCTGTCATCGTCATCTATTTTACAAGGTGACCAATGAAACTGTTAAAGTATGGGGATCTCGTGAACTATAAGAAATACGAAGTCGGTTAAATTACATTTTATACATATTTTTGTTTTTCCAAAGAAATGCATACGTTACTAGATATATGTAAACAAAAATATAAATTTTTCAATTTTCGTTTTTTGTTAATAACTTTTTTATTTCAATACAAAAAATATTTTATTATTATTCAGGCACTTTTCAATGATGAATTCACTGCAGTACACAAAATTTTTATTTCTCATACCGTTTTCGAGAAATTGGTACAAACTTCTAATTTTCATATGGGCCTGAAAGTAGGCTGTGAGACCGTTAATTAGAGTTTTTTTTCTTTTTTCAACGATATAAAATATATGCATATTAAAAAGAAAATAAAGAGAGAAATGACATAATTAAAAATTATTCACTCTTTTAAGTATTTTACCTATAAGATAGTGACTCGACGAATATGAATTTAATATGTAAAGTCATATTTTTCCTAATTTCCTGCTTCTCTAATTATTGATAGGTAAAAAAAACTTCAAATGAATGAATAATAATATAATATATTAATTTATAATTTAAAAAAATAACAACAAAATAAAATTGCTATATTTTTAACGAAACTTGACAAAACGATAATTATAAATAATAATAAAAATACCAATTTTATACACCCTGGGGCAATAAACGCCCTAATTACGCCCACATTTGTGGGCGTATAAATAAGATTATGATTCCAAATTGAAATAAAATCAATTTACGCATTTGTAGAGAGGAGCAGATTTGGAATAAATCAATTCATATATAAATGTCATAATCTAGTTACAAATATTGATGACATCTCTTTACACCTTAAATTTTTTTACTATAGTATATTTGTATGACTTTTTTGTCTCGCTGCGCCTCATCAAAAAAGTAACAATCTCATGCACTAAAAAAGCATACAGCGCGATCTTAATACAAAAATAAAATCTTTTTTAACTATTTGAAAAGTTGATATGAACTATTGAGAAATGTGAATAGTTTTGTAATAATTGAAGTGAACGTACAAACAATAGTTTTTAATTAAGGTTAGTTTAATATCTATTGTTATAAACTTGCCTTGAGCAAAAATCGCGACAGAAGTTGTGCGTCAGCTGCGCGAACTTTCCATATAAGAACCGATTTCAGAAATTAATTTATTATTTCTTGCGTAGTGGAAGTTTAAATTTAGCAAAACACGGCCAGTGTCTGCGTTAAAGTAGGGAAATGATTGCAGCGAGCAACATTCTGCTGTGACAGTATTACGATGCTTGCTATCTGAGTCTTACGGGGTGATTTAATATGTAACGCATGAGGTACACCTGCGATCTTCAGCTGTAAATTGTAAACACGAGAGATATTAAATACGCTGCAGAATTCTACGGTGAAGGAGATGCGATATTGGCGATGCCATCGTAGATGTCAGCGACGTATGCGGCAAATAGTGAAAGCTCAATACCCGGTATAGTGTTCATTATTTGACATATGCACTGTAGGTTAAAGATTATGATTTTAACATTAGTTACTGTTTCATATAAATAATTTTACTGATTTTAGTGAAAACTGATATTTTATAGTTAACGTAAGCCATCGTATAGTTTTGTTCATATTTTAAAGCTGACGTTGAAGAAACTATGCTAGACGGCAGATTTTTCGAAGGTACTTACTGCATTACGTTTCAAAACTTTTTTATGATTTTGAATATCTAAAAAGTATATAATGATATTATTGTTACTATCTTTCAACTAAATGAAATGCTCATCATAATTCACTTCACTTATCTATCCTAGCAAAATAGGCATCATCATCAAAATGACGGGAACACACGTACATGTATTTAATTTGTACTTTCTTTCCATTTCGTAATTTTAACATCCATGCTAATTGTTTATCTATCTTTTCTTCCAACCCAAATTTATTAATTATGGTCACCCTACTTTTATCAGATTTAGGAAATTCATGAAATGAAATGTCTTTATTCATTTTTGCATTCATTTACGCCCCAGAACACAACAGTACATGTTACTCATATTTATATAGATGCAATAAAATAATATTGAGTTCAAAATAATCAATTACTACTTTCATTAGTCTATTTCAACAAAGAAATAACTGTAACCTAACACAACGAATACCGGGTATTAGGCTTCCAATTTTTCTCGCTAGATAGCGAGCGCTAGGATGGCATCGCCAATAGGCGCAGATATCTCGTTTACATAAAAAATCAATAATATTAAAGCAAATCTCTCCTTTTCTTCTACATGTTATTAAATGCATTATTTTACTAGCTGAATCATACTTTTATTATTAATTATTTATATAAATATATTGGAGGAAAAAATTCTTGAGCGAAAAAATTTCGATTTTTTCATTTTTCACTAAAGCGTTCCAAAAGAATATGCACCGAAAATCAGTGGCGTAGACAGGATTGTAGATTTGTAGGCGCTCAGCATTTTAGACAATATTTACCTACACTTAAACTAGATCAAAACAAACTTAACTAGTAAAAAAATGAAATACTTGTACCATACAACAAACATTAAATTAATACTTTGCTAAATAAATTTGGCTCTATTAAAACAACATTTTAATAATACATATAAAAAAAACTAATAATTGAGTAATAAACTCAATATATGCTATTTAAAAAATCTGATGTGTCCAACACATTCAATTTGTAGTTTTAGAATTAGTTTGTTATTGCAATTCAGAATATTTTTAATTCATTTCATACCTAAAATTTCTTCATAAAATTTGTATGACCAAAAAAACACAGTTATTTTTGGCGTTAATAAAATCGCATGCAGATATATTCTTTATATATTTCTTTTTTAATTTTACAATAAAATATTTTGTTATTTTATCTTTTAAACTTCATAAAATTTGACATTTTAACGATATGTCTTTGTTTTCCTAAAAAAAATGTCTAGGTTACTAGATATGAACGATAATATAAATTTTACTGTTTTTAATTCTTGCTCATAACTTCCACAATTATTAAAATATTTTGGTGTGCATCTTTTTTGGACACTTTTTTATAATAATTTTGAGGGGATTTTCAATATTTTTTATCGCCTACCGTTTTCAAGTCTGTGTCAACTTTAATTTTTCATGTCGAGATTATAGTAGGTTGTAATAATATTGAATAGAGCTATTTTTAGCTGTTCAACCATATAAAAAAGTCCTATTTATTTTAATATATATTAAAATAAAATAGGATTTTTTTATATGGTTGAACAGCAAAAAAAGCTCTATTTAAAATTATTACAACCTACTGTAAGCTCCATATGAAAAATTAAAGTTGACACTGATAAATTGAAAACGGTATGCAATAAAAAAAATTGAAAAATAGCCCTTTAAAATATAATATCTACTGTTTTTGGCAAGTTATTATATGGATTAATTATACAAAGATATTTGAAATTAGATTTAGCATTTACGTAAGGTGCTGTCGATCTATTGATGATAAACATTAAAGCTTACAAGTTAAAGTCTAAAACATAAAGTTTGTATTAAAGTGAAATTAAGCATGCAACACGATGGATGAGAAATTCCAGCCTAATATTCTAATTAGGTAACAAATCTAATTATTGTATTAGTGTAAAACAAAGTTCTATCCGAGTTCAGCATTAATTGTGATAAAAGTACAAACATTTTACGCGATAAACTTTTTGACATCGCTTTAAATCTAAATCGCTTTTAATCTTTTCGAACGCAGAGACAAAAAGGGTTAAAACAAACGTTGGATTAGAGTTAACTGTTCGAAACAAAAGATCTAACAAAAATCCAAAACATACAATATAAAAAATTAAATATATTTCACTTTGTTTACGGCTTGAATAATTTAAATTCTAGAAGCAGATTGCACCTTTACATTAACGAAATAAATTAAAAACAAGAAAACGTAAAATTCATGTATTAAATAAAATATTGCTCGGTGTGAATAAAAGTTATATTGCTAGCCATAAAAGTGACACAGCAACTGGGAATGGTGATCCTGCTAAATTCTGAATGTGAAATGTTGGAATAAACTGATTCCCAGGCATAAAATATCACAATTTTAATAAAAGATTTTAATTTCTTTTATAACTCGAAGCTTGAATTATTTCAACGCAACTTTACGATCTTTTGTTTGTTTGTAATAAGCGGGTTAGTCTGAAAATTTAAATTTATTTTTAAAACTATCTAGGTCACTAGGATATATATTTATAACAAGTCCATTACCAGCCCGATTCCGTAAGGAAGTGGTTAAGAATTAACAACCACGTGACGTTGCTAAATATAACAAGTCCCTAACTTTAGTAACTTCGACATATTTCATATTCTGTAACGCAAAAGTTGCTATTAATTTAAAATTTATCTCGTTGGTATTCTTTTTGGTTTAAATTTCATATTTAAGGTAGAAGAACATCATAAAAAGTAAGTAAATATTTTTTTAATTGCTATAACTAATATATATGTTTACGAATCAAAATTAATATTCTTTATAAGAGAGTTGAGGTTACAGAATGCTTATTAAAAAGAGATAATGAAAAGAAATGACGGGAAAATAGCATTCCATTATTTCACTTTTATTTGCATAAATGGTGTAGCTTGTATATTAAGTTTTCTGTTAGAGGTAATTGCAGATATTATTCTTTAAATCTTTTATAGTATTTCCACTATATTTATTCGTATATTACCAGTTATCATAGTACAAGTTCATATACAATAGTCCTAATGGCAAAAGAAATGAAGAAAGTTGCATACTAAATATAAGTATGATTTAGAAAAATGTAGCAATATAAATCGGTCATCAAGCTTGTAATCCGAAAATTATATTACGAAGAAAAATGAACTGTAATACATATTTAACAAAGAAAAATTGATTTGTTGGCAGTTAATTATAGCCTGTAATATTTTTACCTAAAAATAAATGTGTAGCTAATATTATAAAATGAAATAAATAGCTGCTATAAATCTTACCTCACGCCAGAAAATAAAAGACAGTGATATTTATGCCGTTCTAATTTCTAAGTATCAAATATGGAATATGAAATATAGAGACCATTTAAAATATAATTCACCTTAAAAGATCGTTACAGAGAATTTACAAATATGTATAATACAAGAACAGTCAAAAACTAAATAAAATCAAGAGATATTAACTGTTGTAATAAAGTAAATTTGGAAATATTTTTACAATAAAAAGAATTATGTACTATTTTTTTAAATATATATTTAAACTATGTAATTATTCTAATAAACCATTTAGTTCTAGAAGAAGACCCATTTGGGGTAGAAACAGGTCGGAACCAGTGCCGGATTAAATCATGTGGAGGCCCATAGGCAATCGAAATCTCGGGGCCTCCTTCCCTAATAAGTTTATTATTTTACTACCTAAAAATTGTAATAAAATAATATACACAAAACAACATACTGATAAAAAATTAATAGAATATACCTATACTCACTAGTGGAATATAAAAGTATGAAAGAAAATGTGTAGTTTACAGTTTTAAATAAGATATTCAAAAAATAATAAAAAATATTTAAAGAGTATATCAGTAATATTAAGATAAGCAGGCCCGTGCCTAGGCAATTTTGCGCCCCAGGCAAATACTGTTATTTGCGCACCAAGCGCCAACTTCTTCTCAACAACAATAATGACAATGTAAAACATACTAATACATACCTATATTTAGGTTTTTATATGCATACACTACAGTGTAAGCAATAGCTGTGGCAATAGTAAGGAACGACAGAATGACAGAACGACATAAATTCAAAACTAGATTACCCAAGTAAAACTCAAATTCGCTATCACACAAAATCATGGAAAATGAAATGTCTTATTTAATTCTACTAAATACTAACCGATATCTTTGTTGGTGGCCGCCTATTTAATACTTTATTATCATGATCACATCTGCTATTCTCTACATAATGCGTCGATTTTAGGAAATTTCGTTAATTAAGGGAACGGCACAATTTATACAAAGGCAAAAGTTACCGCAGTTAGGCGTACTGTATGAGTTAAAAAAATCTAGACTTATAGTTAATAATAAAATAACAAATTTAGTTCATTTTCAATTTCTTTTTTATCTTACATCGATTTCCAAATCAAATCAATATTATTTTAATCCAATATAGAGGAGCGCGGGGCCCCTAAAAGACACGGGGCCCGTAGGCAATTGCCTACTCTGCCTAATGGGTAATCCGGCACTGGTCGGAACAGAAATAAATCTGTCCATAATAGGGTGGGTGATCATAATAGAATTTTAATGAAAAATCTACTGAATTAGAAAAATTAAGAGAGGGGAGAGGGGGCTAAGTGGCACAAGATAACTTTTGAACTGGCACGCTAAAATTTTAGCTCAAAGTAGTGTTGCCAGATTGTAAGAGTATTCTTAAAATTTTAAGAATTTACCAGTCCATTTAAGAAAAAGTTTTGCAAAAAATATTTTTAAGAATTTTAGAGCCAGGTATTCCGAAAGATTTCATTGTCTACAAAAAATAGGTAAAGCATATCTTGGAATTCCATAATTTGTTCAATAGTCATCCTGATTGTGTTTGTGTCCTATGCAAGATCTTCCTTTCGAAAGTCTTATTCTCTACCTTATTTACGATTAACCTTTTTCTTTATTTTATCGAGTGAAATATTTGATAGTATTTTGCTAAAGTTATTGCACAAGGTTATTCCTATGCAGTTATACTAGTTAAAGTTACTCTTTGTGGTACCAAAAGGCATTAATTTTACTTTCTTTAAGAATACAATTTATTTTATTACATTTTTTTTACTTTAACTTCTATCTATTCCTTTAATGACACGCAACATGATTGAAATTTAAGATTTCGTAAAATGTGATACTTCATTACATAATAGCTGCCAGCCGTTGGCATAGAACATCTGAAAATGCTGATCTCAGAAATTTTAAATATTAATTTCTACGGCAGATTATATACCTAAGTGTTGTGTACTTCTATATATTTGCGCACCTATATTGTAAATAATTAAAATTTTACTTATGCATTGATAAATATGTAAAGTTTGATGAATTATCCGTTTAGTATAAAAATTTTGACTCATGTACACTTCATTATTATAACAGTTTGAGCTAACGAGTACAAGTTATAATCTAGTTAAAATCACCCATTTTGTGGTACCAAATGAGATTTAATTTTACGATCCTAAAGAATACAATCTATTTTATGACATTTTTTTTTACTTCAATGTCTGCTTTTTCTTTTAGTGGCACGCAACATGGCTTAAATTTAAACGTTCATAAAATTTGACACTTCATTACATAATGGTTGCGGACCGCTGACCTATACCATTAACAGAAATTTATCTGTGTAAATAATTATATTTTTCACTTATTTAATTTTGTAATCTCAATTCTCATTAGTATTGTATTTTTTTCTGTTTACAATCTTCATTAATTTTTACTTTGTTTTACATATCAATATGATTGATATACAACATGTTTTTTCACAAATATTTAAAAAATGTTTTCTATTTTATATTTTGACAATGTTTATACTTCCCTTTTGTAGTCTCGCCGGTCTGAGGATGGTTACTCAGTAACCGAAACCGGTAACAATATTTTTTTTTGAGAGAACAGTGTGTCCAGTGTGTATGGTTTTACCTTTCTTTCCCATTCATTCTATTATACAACATACTTGGGTTTAACCAATCTACAAGAAATTTATCTATTCTAATTGATAAATATTTGAAATATATAAAGAAATAAATATGTAGATGTATGTGGAGTTGGCAGTAAATAGTAGGTGAACATTTTTACCCAGGAAATGCAGCCAAACGAAGCGGTATCGATTTCAGCCGTTAACAAGGCTTGGAGTCCCACAAATCGCGTTCTCTAATTGAGTATAATTTGACGGATAAACATTCATACCTGGCAGATTGAATTAGCGGAGTCGGGTGTACAGGCAACAGCGGCATCCCAGCCAGACATAATTGATGACACTTGCAAGCTACGTGCTTATCCGAAACTCAAGAGATCTGATTATTAAGCGAGGAGCAGATCATTGGAGAGGTATCCGGCTAATCCAAGCGCTTAATTCAATATTTTACTGCCACTATCACGCACAGTGGCTGCAGAGCGTTGTGGCAACATAAACCGATTTATTGCTACTCAAAGCACTTACTGCACTTTCAGATGTTTCAAACTAACCTTTTGTTTTCCGCTGTGTTTGCTTTTCTCTAAAGGATATTCGTTTTAAGTGGTGCACTATTGGTATCTTCATAATTATAAGAGATTCAGGTTAAATTAGAAAACAATTTCTATAATCTACTGTGAGTTTATTTTAACGTGAATCATGGGATTGCCATATCTTTGGTTACGACTTCACGTTTGATTGACAGCAATGTATTACAGCGTTCACTTTACAATGAAACATAGGTTGTCAAATTCATATTATTAACTATCAAAGTGTGATTTGTTTTAAGTAATACATTTCTACGTCGTTGAAATGGATACGGTGGACAAATATTGTGATTCGCTAGGTCTCCTGATCTCACAGCACTTGATTTTTTTAAACTGGTGAAAATTAAAAATGAAATTATTTATTGGCAATATCTATAATAATTAATTATATAATAATATTAAATAATCACTATTAAAACCTCAAATTTATCCAAATTATAAATATTGTAAATGAGTTTTATTATTGTTTGAATACTTTGATACATTGCTATCAATCAAATATCAAGTCGTAATCATAGCTTTCACAAATCACATGTTTCAGGTTAAAAAAAAACTCACGATACCTATCCAAGAAAAAAAAATGGCTGACATCTAGTAAGGAATATTTATAATAACGAATGATTGAGGTGAAAAACTTAAAAAATCAAACAGATATTGTTTCCGCAGTGTAAATATTATATTATTGTGTATCATTATATTTTTTTTCCATATAAGACAATGGTGATGTGAAGTTGGTTATCCTATTACAGTAAAGACACTAGTGCCACCTACAGTCTGATTTTTTTGTTTATGCTTACTCAATTTAATTTCGCCTACTTCGTCAAGCATAACTCCGGTTGTACTCATCATTGAGTACGTGACGAGTTTCATAGTTGAAACCACAAAACATGAACATTCGTGAATTCTGGGCTAAGTAATAACCTCAAGGTAGAGATTTGGAGAAAATTTGGTTATTGCGTTGGGAATATTTGTAAATGTGACTATTTGATAAACGTCATATTAAAAATCCAATCCAAGGGAAGTTGCTTTTATTAATTTGGTGGACAAGCTCAAAATATACCAGGCAAATGAGCAATTCGATAAAATCTGTGATTATTACCATTTCAGTATTTAAGAAATTTTATTTGCTTCTGTAGCATAGTATATTAGGGTCAATAATATTTGTATTATTGGGAATATTCTATAGCCTGTTATTTATTATTACCAGTCTATGTGCTATTCTTTAAAGGTATTTTTAGAAAATCTATAACGATTTCGAAAATTAAAATCGTAAATATTCTAGAGTACTTTCCACAACATGAATGTATATTTTGCGAAAAATTCCTCTGTAATCATTATCATTTTGACTTCTTCTTGCACAATATCGACAAATTCTAAAAACTGAGATTATTATTGCCTTTCATTTTTAAAATTGAATACAATGCCCGTAGTTATTTAGGACTTTTCAAGTAAGTTGGTAGTTTAGTTTTGTTTATTTGGCACTATTTAAGTAAATCTGGAACAATTCCCGAACTGATCCAACTGACCGAATTATTTTGGAGGGCTGGTAGATTCAACCCAAGTTCAACCCGTTTGCTATCTCTTTCCTTCAACTTGTATTCCTTGTTTCCCATGACATTTTCAATGCTCAAGGTTGGTCGAACTTTACTTGAGTTCGAGCACGCGTGAAGTAATACTTGCACAAAAAGTAGCGACTATAAAATAATTTCTCGTACTTAAGGCATACTCAAGACGAAGTAACGACTATGAATACAGGCATAAGTCCGGAAAATTTGACTCACAATTCGAAATATTGTTGTATATATAATAAAAAATTAAATAAATTATGAAAAATAATTAACGTAGTTATACAGTATGAGCAACGAAATGCGAAACATAGGAGTTCAACATAGGATTTCAAATAATTGCTATACTCTCTATCCTGATAGATTTAGAACAAAATTACAACACAGTTCAAAATTGTTCAAAATTAAATTTTACATCAAATAAAGTCATAAATGATACAATAACACGTTTGTATTACGAGATTTATTAAATATAAAATATAACATTTTCGTTTAAAATCAAACAGTCATGAAACTAAAAGAAGTATTTATCTTAAACAATTTATAATCATAACTTGCTAATTTAAAGTTTAATTTTAAATGGCAGCATGTATTTAGAAAAAATAACAAACCACATATTAATTCATGGAATAATTAAACCTAGGTTATGGAGATCGTGTATTATTTTGCTATTATTATCAAATCGATATTACACTTTTACTTGCAATGGATAGTAATATGATGATAAATTATATTTATTAACTGTCGTTCCGGAATTAAACATATGTCAATAAATTGACATAGCGACCAACAATTAAATAATTTATTACATTATATTACAATGTTTGCATGATTATAAATTACGTGTAAAATTTTATCCTGATTTAGTTGATGATAATGATATGGAAATTATTGTGACGAAGTTAGTATCTTATTTATTTGTACTTTATTTAAATTTTCATTTTGCAGCTAAGTTCTTATAATTCTGCAATTACTTTTTGAATTTAAAATTATTTAGTGTCCTTCGTCATAAGTCTACCCATTATCTAACATCTGGAATGGTTTACTGTCAAAAAAAAATACAAAAATGAACAACCGCAAAGCGAGTGTGTTACAAAAATATCTAATATAACAAAATAATTCATAATCATGATCGAAACATTCTAGATCTCTCGTTAGCTCGTCTCATCTCAGTTTGTTTCAAAAAAACGATACAATCTTATCGAGACAAGATAAATTAGTGGCGAGTCGAGACGAGACGAGATATTTGCCTCGTGTCGCGCCAACACTATCACTCAGAGATTAAAAAATAATAATTTCTAACTGAAAAATTAGCTGTTTCAAAACATCGTTCAGTTTTGAAAGATGACAAAAACCAGTTTTGAAAATATTAATATAATATTAGTGATTTTGAATTAACTTCTGGCAAACAGTTCCTTCTTAGAAAAAAAGTAGCTTCTTTCGAAGTTTAATTTAATGGATAGTGTGGAGACCGATAGATACGTAAAATTTACGTAAGCATCTACTCATTAATACAAACAATTAGTTTAAGATAATTTATTAATATTGTACAACGGAATCTTGTGTTGAAGGTAGTTAGTGTCTAGCCGTGGTACGTGCGAACCGCCGAGGATAGTGCGATATAAATAATATAGTGATTTGTATTAATTTGGGAATTGTTAATAAATAAAAGTGATTGAAAGTACCATTGTATTATTGTGATAAACCCAGGGGTCGCACATATAGGACTACAAGAAACATAAGGAAAATTCTGATTTTGAAAAATATGTCTGCTTGAAAAATAAATGTAAGAAAATTTAGCATAATATTTTCTGGTGAGAACAAATACAATAGTTTGAATCTGATTATTATCAATATGTCTGACGAAAGCTTAATGAGGAATTTTGTGTGAACGTACATTTTCAACCCACTTTAATTATTCTTTAAAGGTACAATTAAAAAGTAATTTAAAATGTGATAATGATGTATGAGTATATAATAATTATAAATTAATTAATTTGTAAATTATAAAGTTGTTCAGGCGTAAATCTTGATGAAAATATGAGTTTTTCATATGAATGCGAAGCCGTCGACGGTTCTCCGAAATGATTTATTGCTGCCAAAACTGACATTTAATTTAATTTAACGTCAGGGAATCAGGAGGTTGTATGATGGGACAAAAAATTATTCTGTGATGCATTGCCGTCGCCATACATCTTTTCTTTCTTCACTTCTTCTTATCGTTCTGTTTTTGTATTCAAATAACGGAAATCTGGATGTTCACTTTGACCTATTTCTAGACATTTTATTTATAAATTCACTCGTACACGAAAAAATAAATATGGAGAGGCTCAGATGCTTACTACATTTCATCTAGCTAGATATCATCTCTGAATATTTTACTCGTGTCTTGTTCAATTCAACACGCCAAAAAATTTGACGAAATTGTTGAACATTTTTGTGGGTGATGTATATTCATATTCATTTTTGTTTCAATAAAATGTTGAATGTATCTGAGATAATAAAATTTTACTGAGTATGTTGAAAACTGGTAGAGTATTTGGAACATACTCTATAGTATCATTACCAGCATGCGTTTTAATTTTGGTTTTAATTTAATGTTTTAGACGCAAGAATAGTATAGCATATACCTCTGAATGTAATCATTCCCTACCCATGTTTTAGTTTTCATTTTAATAATAGTTTTTTCTTAAATGTCATCCATGTCGCGTTATAAAAAAGTGTAATAAAGTAAAACAAAAGGTTGATTATAATCAGGTTAACCAAAAAGAAATAATAATGTTCAGAAATTCTAGCAAAGTACTACCAACCAACCAAAATTTTAAGGAAATTCCTAGAATCTGGCAAAATTTATTGAAACTAAAATTTTAGTGTGTCATTTCAAAAGTCATCTAGTGACACTTAATGGCACGCGTGCCGTTGGTTGCCAATCGCTGTCTTAGACTACCCGGGATCAAGTACTTAATTAGCGCCCCCTAGATTTTAATATTTCTAAAAAACCCGTAACCGATATTTTGAATGAAGAAATGTAAACTTAACCATAATTTTAACCGACAGTTTTAAGGCTGAAAATATCGGTAACCTTTAACCAATAAAACCTGGATTAGAGAACAGGGACCTTTATTTTAATATAATGATACACTATTTTAAAGGACACTAATATTTAGGCAGGCCACACATTAAAGAAACATGAAACTATTTAATAATAAATCTGTTGTGGACACTATATGAATTCCTGATATACCTATTAAAATTATATAAATTTAAACTTATTTAATTTGAAAGTGATTACGATCCTCCAATCTATCCCATATACAAAATTTCAATATGCTACGGCTAATCATTTTTGAGTTATACAAGATACATACGTACGTACAGACGTCACGCTGAAACTAGTCAGATTGGTTTCAGTGATAGTCAAAATGGATATTTCCGTTGAAATCTGAAAATCGAAATTGGTCGCGATTAAAATACTTATTTTACTTCGTACAAGGAAGTAAGAGGAAGATATATTACCAAATATGAATCCGAAAGGCATTTAATGCGACGTCACGAACCGTCGAATCCTGAAGAAACATGTTTCATGAAATAGTTCCTTCTCTATCTTTTTGTTTGTTTCGCAGTTTTAACGTAATATCGTTGAAATTAGTACAGTTGTTAACTAGTAAAATGAGAGATGCTGAAGATGTTAATGTGCTTTTGTGTTAGTCTATCACTATAAAATATGAACTACTTTATGAGCATAAGCATAACATAGAGAAATGTGCTAACAAAAACATCCAAGAATTACCTTGGCAAACTAAAGATCTCTTGAAACTAGGTATATAATCTTCGTTAATGTGTCAATTCGTTGTATGGATGATACTGTAATAATGGTCTAACGTCTAAGCAAAACTTATCGAATGGTTCGCGTCTGTCCAATGTACGGATGAAATATAGTATCCTTGCATGACTTTCAGGACAAACGAATCACAGTTAATCTTTAATTGAAACAGAGTTATTTCGGTCTACCTAGGCTCACTCTCATACTGTAACGAACGAGACTCACTATCGATGATTCATGGTGGCCGGCCTGTCTGAACAGAATCTGGAAGAGTCTAGAAGATTCAAGACTGGTTGTCGGCAGATATAAAGTGTCACAGCAAGTGACTCGAGTTAATCAGTGTGTGTAGAGAGTGAGGAAGGCAGTTGGGTAGAGTTAAATTGAAGTAAAGGTCAGAGAATGCAAAGAGTGTGAACTTAGAGAAGAGTCAAAGTCAGTAGAGAGAATAAAGTGAGTCTAGACGAGGCAGTCGGTCCGAACATGTAGCAACATGTAAATAAGAAATAAATATTTTCTGAAAATTAAAGTGCATGTTATGAAAATAAGTACATCATATTAGTTAACCATTGGTGTTTTAAGTTTGAATTACTAATCGTTAAGTTTATTTTGTGTAATTTTCGTTTAAATTATACCCGGTCTTATAAACCATAGTTAAACTATCGGTATGGTCTAATATTAGATTGAAAAAAAATTGAAAAGTTGGTTAAAAACATAAAAACTACATAGTACCTATATATATGAAAAAAAGGATAAAAACGGTGTAGGCCTATTTATAAGAAAATACATATTTTATTTTATTGTAGAATTGTATTTGACATCTGACTATAATTTCCTCCCGACAAAGCCAAAAAATCAGTTACTCTGTAATTAATTCTACACACTCTCTTGGTATTACAATTTGATCTGCAATTTCTTCGTCTTTGGAAAAAACGAATTCAACTGATAAAATGGTTTCTACTAAGGACCACAATGACATGACACAGATTTGTTTATTTGCACTTGAAAAATTGATGCAATATTTATACTCAAACAAAAAATGCATTTTATAATTAATCTGCTATCCAGAATGACAATAAAACACTATTTAAATAGAAATTTAATTTTGAAGTGTGACTCCCAACTAAAATTTAATACGTCGGTTTTTTCCAGTTAATAATCTGTAGATTAAATCAGTAGGTTATTTTAACTAACGTTTATAGTACAGAAATCGGCCAGTTAAATTAATTTAACCGGATAGGTTAGTTAATTGGCTTTTATAAGACCGGGCACTGGAGTATTTTTATCGGTATTTAATAAACTTGTTATATTAATATTCCTGTTTTGTCACTTTTTATCCTTATAAATAAACCGTTACAATCAGATGATTAAATTTACACTTTCGGTTACATTTAATACAAATTATAAATTAAATAAATTTGTTTCTGCAGAAAATAATTTTATATTTATTGGCTTATATGGAAAAAGATGAAATTAAATCATATTTGCTAGAACTCATGGTTAAGCAGTGTTTACCTTGCTTTCTCAGAATGTACTCAACTGTTACTTAGTTTAACATTTCATAAAACTAGGAAGTGAAGACATCGTATAGGTAGTTTATAACTTTTGAATAATTATTATATAGTTTCTGAAATATGTATTATAGTTATATGTATGTCTACTGACATTTTTTAGTCTGCATAATATTATATAATTATTCTGTACTGAATTTAATCTTCCGGAAATTTTATCGTCGCTGTTTTTGACAAATAATTTTACGAAGTTTACCGTGAAAAAACAAAACTTAATTAAAAGTCCAAAATTAGAATAAAAACTTACGAATGCAGACCTTAATTCATTACCTAATTAGAGTTTGGTAACTTTAGCCATCAAGCGCAAAAAATGCTAGTATTCTAATCAAGTTTTTGTTTGTAGGTATCTGTGTCAAATTCCCGGAAGGTGACGCTCCTAAGCGTGGATCGACCTGTTTCCGGTACATTCCAATGTGAGGTGTCAGCCGATGCTCCATTGTTTCACACATTCATCGAATCAGCACCAATGACTGTTGTGGGTGAGTAAATAATGCTGCAAGCGTCAAAGAATTTGCGGGTTTCACGCTAAATTGCGGTTCGTTCAATTAATGGATTTCCACTAACAAGTGCATGCTGTATTAAACAAAATAAGTTCTAATCAGGCTTCATCTTAATATATAAGCCTATATTTTTATTCAATTATTTTAAAAGTAAATAGCTGCAAAAATGATTTATTTAAAACTAGATTAACTATGAACAACCATAAATCTAATTTAAATAGATACTATACTACGTTTTTAAACTATAGACAGCACTAGACGAAGTCACATTTACACCACAGCGTTAGTGAAATACCAGTACTTCTGAAAATAACCGGTTTTAATCATGAAATATCACAAAGAGAGAAATGAAACAAATACACGTGTAAATTAAACAAGTAATTTGACAACTACTGAGAGTTTGACGTATCAGTTACGTTTGAGAAGGTTAACTTGAAATTTTGTCTGGTTAAATGCGATTTCATTAAATGGCGCAGCAGCCAATTTAGAATTTCTACTTACCGTCTATAGTTTAAAAACAGAGTATACCTATAAATAAAAACAAATATTTTTTTGCGCTTCCGTCCCATTATTACAGAACTCAAAATCGTCCAGAAACTCTCTATTTGCCGGTCTAGGCCGGTAAAATATAGGAATGCTAACTTAAATATTTTAACACTACATTCGGTCAAAAATTTTTATTTTATTTTGTTGGAAATGCAAAACGTTAAATAAATCAACTATTTTTGATTTATTGTTCATATAAAAATCGTTTTGTGTAAAAGGTTATTATCATATATTTTTACTGTATATGGCAAAACAGTATTATAAGATAAAACCTCATATATCACACGTGAGTGAAATGTCATTATACATTTGTGAAAACTTTTCACGTAGGTAATGAGTAATGGCTTATTTCACGTATTTATAATATGATGTATTAATTTGGTTGTAAAAAATCAGTGTTTATATTATTTCTCCTTATTAATATCTGATTTAATATAATGTGCAGGTTGATTTGATATTAACGTTTCTACATATTTTAATTAAATACCAAAGTTTTACGAGTAGCGGTAAAAGATGGAATAAGAAATGAAACATTATCTTAAATTTAAAAGTTAGAATTAATATCATTCAGACCACATCATAATAATTTTAATATTATTCATCCTTGGAAATGCTCGTCTTTCTTAAAAGGGAAAATTTTAATTTAATTTAATTCTGAATTGAACACAGATTTGGGCATTAAAAGAGCTATACTAACCTTGTATACATTGTGGGTGGATAATTAAAATAAATGAAAATTTTTGCTCTTCACTAATTAGCAAAAAGAACTAATTATTATATAATATAATAATAACAGACTTAGAAGAAACGAAAATTACTCCGTAATTAATACAAAATTAATTTTACTGCTCTTGTAAATATCATTAAGGAAACTGCCTGAAGAATTTTAAACAATTATCCGGCATTTTATACAAAATTATTTGAAAAAACTCTGGCAAAACAAAGTAGCACAAAATGGAATTACCTAACTGAATTTGCCCGTATGCGTACACGTATTATATTTGCATACCGAAATCATTACCTGTATGCGTGTTCATGTGTACATAATTCCTAATTTGATTTAAATTATCAAAATCAGCGAAACATGCCAGTGCATACATGCGTGTAGTTGAAACGGTTTAAAATAGTTTAAAAACCATTAAACGTATTATAAACAGATAAAAGAACAGAGAAAAATAGTTACGGCCTGTTGTAATTATTATCGCTGCTGTAAATTTACAGTAATTAAATAGAAAAATTTATAAATTATTTACAAATTATAAACAATGAAATGTATGTATAGAATTTAGTCAATATTTAAAAGGCTTTATGTCTGATGCTAACAGTGGCGTGCGGTGGTATTTTGTGATGAGTGCACTTATAAATTTATTATATATATTTTTTAATTTAATCATAAAATTAATAAAGAACCATTTTTTTCATTTATAGAATTTTGAAAATTAATCTTAGCTGTTGGCGTCATAGCTTTAATAATTTAATTTTTAAAGAACTGACATGTCTATGAAATGTGAATATTAATAAATCAGTAATAGCATTAAATAAGTAACAGAAATATCTGAAATTAAAATGAAAAGTATTACAAACTTTATTTTTTACCAAGACGGCCGCAGGTATCTAGCAGACAGGTCAGGACACATAATCATCCTTCTATTGTATTGACGCATTCAAGCTGCTAGAATATTCGAGACTTCAATCGCTCGGAGTATATACACCGAAGCAGAATAGGTCGCGAGAATAATCTGATATCAATATGAGTGGTGAACGTAAATTGTTGGTGATACAAATATTGAATAAATAAATAGAGCGTAGTATTAAGTGATTAATAAATATTCTTTTTCTTCAAACGTCATAAAAGTGACATCTTATGTGACGTGGTTGAAAAGGTTGAAGTTTAATTTCTACCCCACTGTAATATAATTTTTTATTGTAGCCGCCGTTTAATTTCTTCGCCGCCGTATGTCGAATCAGCCAATAAGAAGTAACTTGTACAATAGAAATCTGTAATATCGCCCTAAATGTCACTATAAAAACTAGATAACCTAAGAATAAAGTTACTAAAAATTATGAATAATTGGCAGGTAACCTAAATATTAAACGTCAAATAGTAATTAATTTTTTAAATTTCTACGTTTGAAGAAAAAATAGAATGTGTTATTCAGAGTAAAAGTGTCTTTGTGTGCCTCGCATGCAATTGTCCGACTCGCTTCGCTCGTCGTGCAGACCTCAATGTTCGCCACACAAAGTATCACTTTTACTCTTAATAATAGGAATGACGATGGGTACCCGGGTACCCGGAACCTACCCGATAATGATGTACCCGGGTATCAAAAATAGTACCCGATTGCCCGAAATGTACCCGTTACCCGTTTATTACCCGTTAGCCGAAATCTACCTAAAATCTGTTGTTGCCAGTTAAAGACAGTTTTCAGCTGCCGGAAACATTGTAACCACACGAAGATCAAGACTGAGTATGTAGATACAATATCGATGCTGATATTTGCGAGAAATATGAGATATTCCTAAATAATTAAATCAAATATACTTCCTTAATAAGTTTTAATTTTATAATTTTATACTGCTGATATACTCGTATGTTATGTAAAATAACAATGTTTTTTTTTTATTTCCATACCAGAAAATAATATTTTTTTCTTCATTTAATAAATTTATAAGCAAATAACAAAAATTTATATTAAAAAGATGAATGTGGAAGAATAATGGATATTTTAAGGGTATCAGGTAATTATCGGGTATCAGGTTATTATCGGGTATCGGGTAATTATCGGGTAACGGGTAATTATCGGGTACCCGGATACCAAAATTTTCAGGTTTCGTCATTCCTACTTAATAACACAATATACTATATTTTTAAGTATTTATGATTAATTATTACTCTTAAATTATTGTTTATATTTGCTAATTTATAGTGCTACTTATTACTATTATCCCTTTATAATTTATTATTCGTTCATTAAATTTAGTTATATAAATATTCGTGTTTTAATTATTTTTACACTTGACTCAAATAAATAAACGTTACAATATTACCACAGCATAAAGAATACACAGTAGCGTCACTTGGCCAGTTTGTGGGCTAATATCTTTCCAAACTACACGGCGTGAAGTGGGGGAATAATGTGAAGCGGAAAATTCAAATCCACATCAAAATAAAATACAACTTTCAGTACTCCTGAAACATTATTACAATAACAGAATATTAAACAATATATTAAAATGTAAATAAAATATAATTCAAAACAATAAGTATAACGAAGATACAAAAAACAAAACTTTATTAAACAACCGTTATGAATATTTAAATTACAAAAACAAAAAGAAACTATTGTAAATAATAATATAAATACAAATAAAATAGACTTTAAACAAGAAAAATTAACATGAAGATATAATAAACATTGTTAAAACTGAAAACATATTACAAACCTGATGACTAAATTTTGTTTAGAAGATATCATTAAATGTTATGAAATTATTTATCATAATTGCTTATTTAACAGATGAATTATTATAACATGCGAATCTTTGTTTTATGTAGGAATGACGAAACCTGAAAATTTTGGTACCCGGGTACCCGATGTGAATACCCGGGTAGTACCGGATACTCGATAATTACCCGTTACCCGATAATTACCTGATACCCGATAATAATCTGATGCCCGATAATTACCTGATACCCTTAAAATATCCGTTATTCTTTCATGTTCATCTTTTTAATACAAAGTTTTGTTATTTGCATATAAATTTATTAAATGAACAAAAAAATATTATTTTCTGATATGGAAATTAAAAAAATCATTGTTATTTAGTATAATATACCTATTAGTATATCAGCAATATAAAATTACAAAATTAAAGAAGTACATTTGATTTAATTACTTAGGAATATCTCATTCTATTCGCAAATATCAGCATGGATGATGTATCTGCACTCAGTCTTGATCTTCGTTTTGTTTCAATGTTTCCGGCAACTGAAAACTGTCTTTAACTGGCAACAACAAATTTTAGGTAATGGGTAGATTTCGGGTAACGGGTAATAAACGGGTAACGGGTAATAAACGGGTAACGGGTACATTTTGGGTAATCGGGTTCTATTTTTGATACCCGGGTACATTATTATCGGGTAGGTTCCGGGTACCCGGGTACCCATCGTCATTCCTAGTTTTATGTATAAGGTATGATTTAAATTTCGCGCTACTCATTATTCCCTCCTGCACGCACAGTACCTTGGAAGGAAAATCAGCGGAGTGTCGCTACTGTATAATCTTTATACTGTGATATTACATTATTACATTCTATTTAATTCAAATTTAATTTGCAATTTACATTTCTTTAAAATGCATTCTTTTGGAAAATTTCATTACTTGTAAAATAAAAAGAATGTTACGAGTAAATTCTTGTGTAAACACAATTATGAAACTGAATGCTAAAAATAGAAATATTTGTCGCCAACGTATTTATAAATAGCGTGATTGCATGTTCATGCAAACAAATATTTTGTTTTCCTGGTAAATATTTTTATTTTTATCAATTTCTTGCAAATTAAAAGTAAACAGATTAGTTGTCCCATTTTCTCGGCTGGGAATTGCTCTGAAAGTAACAGCTTTGCTTCTTATTTATTTGTGGAACTATTTGACTTCGTCGTCGTATTTAGCGCTGAGAATGTACATTTGTATTCCATATTGTCCTAGTCCGGACCTTTGTTTGAGGGAATAAGCAAAGGTCAGGTCCGTAATCTCGGATTTAACGAATGTAATGCAAGTTGAATGATGTAGTTGCTTTGTGCTGTTGACATAATAATGTATTCCTTCTCCATTATTCACGCACTTTAACTAACTTTGTCTTTGTGAGTAGAATTAACGAAATTATACTGTTTTGTTTATATTAAATTACGTATAATTCACTATGCTCCTAAGCTATTTGTACGAGAATCTTCAAGATCATCCTTTTAAAACAATTTTTTTTACTAATATAACTTCATCGTTCTAATAAATCAAAAATATTTATCTTTATTTAACATGAGAAATTGTTTTTCACTATAGTTTACTTCGTGATCTTGATAACCCAAGTCAATAATAAATTATTATTTGACTTAGGTCAATAATGCAAACTGTCTCTTTTTAAAGACATTCAAGCCTCTAAATACAACTAATTTCAGATGACATGAATATGTACTTGCTTATGAATATAGTAATAATAATACAAAAATAAAGTATATTTGACGTTTCAGTTTGTCAAGCTTACTTTTGATTTTTAATTTAGTTTTATTTGATTTCCTTTTTTTTTGTTTAATTTAAATGAATAAACAATATTTGGATTTGGAGATTTGAGTTTCTTTAACAAGTTACAGTTTTCATTATCGACCATGGTTAATAATATTTCATTATTGACCTAGGTGACCATAGTGACTAAGGAAGCGGTAGTGAAAAACAATTTCTTTCTTTCTTTTCAATTGCTAATTATGAAAAAAATAATATGTACTACGGTTGAGAAGATAAGTACAGTCGAGAGCCTTATATCCCTCGGTTGCTTTGTACCTTAGGATAAAATCTTGGAGCTAGGTCAATAATGAGAGTCTCCTTAAACTTGATGTATAATATACTATTATTGGTTCACTTCTTCAACTTTTGAATTACACGATTTAGGTACTACGATCATTGTACATGCATAAGAAGTAGAACGTTATTTCATTGTCATTTTATCATTATGACGTCAAATATAAAAACTATGTTTAACACGAAAAATTATGGGTGACGTATTATTGAAACGTGAATTTTAGATATTTTTAAAGCGAAGAGAAGAAGTATTGAAATAGTTTTCGAACTGATCATAAATTCATTCTTTGAACTATAAAACTATAAAGTTCTGAATAGTAATTTCTATGTTTGAACAGTGTAATCAAATTTGAATATGCGGCAACGAATCTGAATTTTTCAACACTTCTAGAATTTAAAACTTATATGTAAACACCTCTGTTCCGTAAAATTTATAATGCAATAATAAAAGAATCAGCTGTGGCCAGCACAGAACCGACCGCTTTTACCGAATATACGTATGTTTGACAATAAAAACCATAAAAAAATTAAATAAAGATGAAAAGAGTAAACTGTTACTTCTATTTCACCGATTTTTATTTTTCATTACAATTCGTACTGTTAAATTTGCTGTCCATGTACACGTTTACATCCGAACTGAAAGGACTCCGCTATATAAGTTAAAAATAATGAAAACATATTGTGAAGACTAATTCGTAGACATTCATTAAAATCTCGGAAAATAAAAATCGGTATGATATCAATATCTGCCGTATTATTTATTTCAGTGCACAAAATTTGTTGATAAAATTTAGGTATGTTTATAAGTGAATATATTAGTTACTTACATAGGTACCTAGGATAAGTATCATAACCGCCGCAGATGTAAGTTAAATTCCGAGCTCGGAGAGCGATGACTTTAAGACATCTAAGACCTCGAATGATTCATACCGTCCGTGTTCATGGGCGCCCATAAGGGGGACAAGAGGGGGCATTTGCCCTCCCCTGACTTTTCGCAAATTTTAAAAAGACGGCACATTTCTTAGTTATTTCAACACCGTTATGTTATATAAGAAATTTATTAATATTTGTTGTACTTTAGGGCGTATGTTTTTTATGTGTGAGATAAATTATTCCATTAGTATTTGTAGTTATTTTAATTGTCATTAGAAAGTACAGATGTCTGAGACAATTAACTACAATAAACTTTATTTTATCGAAGAGGTTCCTAATGCATTTTCCGAGGAATTTTTGAAAGGTGGAAGGAATTTGAAAATTGTCTTACAAACCAATCAAAAAATAAGTAAGAATCTTTACTTTATGTCTGTTTATTATTTTTTTTTTAACAATTTTATTTTATACAAGTAAATATATGTTTGCAGTTTATCTCTATAATATTTAAGTTTTCCTTAAATGGACAATATCACATTGGAATTGAATGTCAAATGAAATATTAAACATTGCTATCAAAATTTCGATTAGCATTTTTTGTTGTTTTTTTTTTCATTTTGTCCCTCTTAAAAAATATATTATGGGCGCCCTTGCCGTAATTTGTTCAATAGTTTATCGGTTTCACGTAATTAATTAATATTATTTTATAAAATTTTCTTATAAGAACGTTTTCGTGTTCAAATCTATATTGGTTGGTATGATATGATAATTGTCCATATTATCTTGACAATACTCGTTCAAAATATCGGTTATCGGTTTTTATTAACCGTTTTCTTTAACCGGTTACATGCCCTGGTAGTAAACATTGTGGTTTTTACAGAGTGATTTTGAACTTATTACCTTAGGACAAGTTTTGTGATTTTGATCTAGTTGCATTACAACAAGAATGAGGTATGTGACCAAATTTTGATTTTAACTACTAGATAAAAAAAAATAACCAATTTTTTTTAATCGATTCAGTCTCTCTGCATTTTTTTGTCGGTCCTACCATGCTGACGTCATATGTCCAATCTTCAAAACATTAAATTGCTAATAACTATGTATATTATTGTAAATTAATATTTACTTTTTATTATTATACTGAGAAGTTATAGTGGTCAGTTTTTATATTTTTATGACATACAGAAATTCGATATGGTCATATACCCCATTAGTGTATTTCTCCAAATTGAGTGAGCACCCTCTCACAAGTTTGGTAGGTATATTTCGATAACTAATTTTAACGTAAATGATTTTGATCTAAATATATCAGAGTAAAAATTAAAGTTTTTCACAGTTTTATTTTAGAATTTATTATTTGTTCGTTTAATTGGGCCAAATGAACTAGTTGCATTATTGATAATAATAAACATAAATAGTAATGAATTATAATTATATTATCATAATTATATATGTCAATTATTAATATTTAATTTTGAGTTTGTTAAATCAAAATGATTATAACAACTAGTTTGTAAATCAAATCAGTCTATAAAACAGAAATGCATTAATTAAATTTTAAAACGATTACATTTTCACGCAAATATTATCGATCTAATACGAGCACTCGTATTATATCTTCCAAATCGGTATAAATTCCAGGAAATTTCGTTGTAATTCTCTAGTGGGTTGTGAATCACAACTAAACAATTTTAATAGAAACTAAAGTGTAAATTACATTACAAGTTGCAAACTAATTATAGGCGGACAGCAACACCTGAGTTCAGCTGGGATGCACAATAACCAAACCTAACCTAACTTATAGCCTCCCGCCGCTATCGCTTGATTATTTTCTGATTAAATTAATACCGGTTGATGTGTCAGTTGATAATTATTGATTCGGGTTTCATTAACGGATCGGATATTTACATTCTAGTTGTGATATGAAAGTGTGTACTGCATTGGTTGATTAAATTTCAGCTAATTAACGCCAGAATATTAAATATATTTTAAACATAGCACAATTATAACGCAACAGCTAATTCACTGTGTATTTGATTATTGTCAACCGCTCTTTACGATTAATATGCTCGTATCTGTGTCATGTGGTTGTAATGTACTTAAGTAATTATTTATGTGTGTTCGCAATATCAGTTTAACTAATCTACATATATGACTACGTATTTAACTTTCAGAAACAAATATGTTAGATATGATTATGAAATATTAGTTAGCCCATGGGGACTGAACTTTCAAATGTTTCTGTTATTATTTTATTCATATGTTAATAAGTAGAATGGTAAACAAACAAAACTGGAATTTGTAAGTACATTTCGGTACGTAACCAGCGAATGCAAAAATAAATCTTGAAACAACAAGTGAACGTTCGTTCGTGCTGATACGGCACATTCTTGAGCCTGAGAGTTTGTGCAGAGCACATAGTCTCGCAAATTACAATTGTTAGACAACCAATATTAGATCAGTCATGTTTGGTAAAATATTATATCATTGTGACAACCATAATTAACATTTATATAAAAATATAGCAAACACATACCTAGCTTGTCCGAGTCGCCACGAAGTTGTTGGGAATTTAATAGTATTTGATAAAGATTCGGGAACGGTTTTAGAGTATGCACTAGGTCATCTTGGTGCAGTGACAGAGCCACCGCTGCGTCAGAGACGAGTCTAGTGTGGAGGAATACTTATCACGGTGCAGTGACAGAGCCACCGCTGCGTCATGACAGTAGTTTTAAGAGTGCACCAGGTCGTCTTGGTGCAGTGACAGAGCCACCGCTGCGTCAGAGACGAGTCTAGCGTGGAGGAATACTTATCACGGTGCAGTGACAGAGCCACCGCTGCGTCATGACAGTGGTTTCAGAGGACACCAGATCGTCTTGGTGCAGTGACAGAGCCACCGCTGCGTCAGAGACGAGTCTAGCGTGGAGGAAAACTTATCACGGTGCAGTGACAGAGCCACCGCTGCGTCATGACAGTAGTTTCAAGAGTGCACCAGGTCGTCTTGGTGCAGTGACAGAGCCACCGCTGCGTCAGAGACGAGTCTAGTGTGGAGGAATACTTATCACGGTGCAGTGACAGAGCCACCGCTGCGTCATGACAGTGGTTTCAGAGGACACCAGGTCGTCTTGGTGCAGTGACAGAGCCACCGCTGCGTCAGGGACGAGTCTAGCGTGGAGGAATACTTATCACGGTGCAGTGACAGAGCCACCGCTGCGTCATGACAGTGGTTTCAGAGGATGAAGATGGTCTCACCTCGGACAAGCCAAGCATGAGTGGAGCCCTGGATTCGACTCCCCGAGTACAGATTTGGACTCGGGTTATATACAAAAATATCCCTCTTCTCTCCTTCAGAATGAGGACGTTGCGGGGGTAACCAGCCACGCTCCAGACGCGTGATCGTGGAATCTTCTAGAATCTGCATATCAACCATACAGATACAGGCTCAACGTCTCGTAGTCTGTCCCTTTCAAGTGGTTGGGCCATCTGGTTTTCGCGTCAGGACGTGGAGTCCATGGGCGTGCGGATAATCCCTTTAGTACTTTGATGCATTTCAAAATATAAACAAAAACATTATATTCTCTGTTATGTTACATATTTATTTAAATTAACAGTACCATCTGCAAATATTATATTGTGCCACCTGTACTAGCGTGACATAGTTAAATTTATATTAGTTAAAATCTAATATCCTATTTATTTAATACATATTTTATTAAGGAATATTTGACCTGATGTGTTTTAATAACACATCATTTTAGAGAATTTCAGAATGATTCAAATAAATAATAATTTATCAACTTTATGTTGTTAAAGTTATTTGTAGTTAAATGATAACTGAAAGGACATGGTTTTTACCAATATGATACTGAATGAGATATTTCTGTTATTTAAAATACTTGATTTGCACATCTGAACTTATTTAGACAACGATATAATTTTATATAATAATCTAAGGGAATATGAATACCGTATAGAAATTTGTGAAATCTACGCCTATGCTCCAAATACAGATAGTGGAATGCATACAATATTTCCGTATATGTCAAGTGTTTTCTGACCTGGCCTACTAAATGTAAACAAAACCAACCCTTGACTAGTTTAAAATGAAAACAGATGTTCGTAAAATAATTATTCACAAAAATATTTCATCATAATAAAAATTATTTCTAATATTATTAATAACAAAATTATACATGCTAGCAGTACTGCTTCAAACTCCCCCAGATATTTAATTGTATTAGCCAGCAATCAGATGAGCGAATACAGTAAATATCTCATGCATTATTATTTTGTTAGTTTCTACTATATATGTGTATTAGCTATTTTCCAAATTATTTACTTCTATCTACATCAAGTCTCAAGCACAAAAATAAATAAAACTAATGAATTAAAGATTGGGTTTGTTTTGTTTTTGTTTAATGAATATAACGGTGAGACTGGACGCTATTTAATTTATTTTTTTTTTATTGTTATTATTTAACAATTGGTTTTAATTTATAATAAAGACAAAATTACAATGTTTCATAATTTACTAATATCTTATATCACCAACCACTGTTCTTCCCGCGATGTTTCTTCTGTGTTGATTTTGATATAGCCAATAATGTGGAAACTAAAGTTGTTGTGGATTGTTGATAATTTTGGGTTATATTTTTCTTCAGTTCTTGTTCTTGTACGGCTGTTGTAGAGAAAGGCGGCGTCGTTGGTTTCTGGGGATGTCTTTTTGTCCTCTAGTCTTGTAGATGATTAATTTGGTGTTCTACTTAACTTGAATGATGATTTCTACTGGGTTTGATAAAATACGAGTTGATGAAACGTACTATCGTTGTTTTGAGCGTCACTAATTTTATTGAATTTTAAAGCTGATCCTTATGTCCTTTTCATTTATGGTTGTCGATGGGTGTACTTATATCTTCTTCATTTGTGATAGTCGGTAGAGGTACTGATGTTTTCTTCCTTTGTGGTAGTCGGTATCTGCCCTCCCCCGATAATATACTATATCTACAAACATTTCAATCCTTGTTCTTCTTATATGTATGGTGACGATGATTATAATTTTTTTTTTTTGTAGATTACATATTATCCTCGAATTATTTATCTGGCTTTTATCACTTCAATAACAGTAGAATATTTTTTATATTTCATTGTCCTACACACTATACTGCACTAAATTTCACTGATATATATTTCATTTCACTACACACTACACTGCACTAAATTTCACTGATATATATTTCATTACACTAAATTGCACTATGAATATATGATATTGACTTACCCTACATACTGCTGAGTCGAATAAATTACTGGTAAATCCTAATTCTTTAACCAATATCAGGTGTAATCATATTCTTCATCTAAAGCTGGATTATATCCTTGGAATCTTGTGATAGCACGTCCTGTTGTATTTTGGAGTCATTTCCCATATCCATTGATTGTAAATTGTCATGTAAATCTCGTGACCTCATAGTTTGTGTTCGATATTCATTCTTGAAATTTTCCAATATGATTTAATATTAGGTTTCCGTAATTAATTGTTGAAAAATTACTGATATTCTTCCTGGGCTTTCCTGGTCTTTGTTTATTAGGTCATGACCTATTTTATCTCATTCTTCCTTCGGCTGCAATGGTTGTTTTTCCTACAAGCTACCTGCCTAAATGTTTGGGGTCTATGTCCTTCTTCGGGGTGATAATTTCCTAGTTGTGTCGGTAATCCGATCTCCTTGTTCGGTACACCGACACACGTCTGGTTTTTTGAATTTCTGCTCCTAGCTGGACACTGGACACTAAAGTGTTTCATGGTTGTTCGTTATTGTTTACAACACACTTTAATCACCGTATCATTTCACACACTTCAACCCGTCGTAAAATATTCCAGATGTTTCACAAAACTTGGAATATTTTTAAACTCATTTCTGCACTCAGGTCAAAAGACCTTTTCAAGTGTCATGTTTTGTTTGCGGTATAAGGGAATGCATCTGCGTTACTAATGTTAATTTTATTTCACTGTTGATCACAGCATAATTTTAATTTGTTTTTAAAATTTATTTTTTTTTTTTTTTAACAAAGAAAAGAGGATAGATTCTCTTTTTATAAACAAACATATGAGTTTAATCATGTAAAATATAAATTTGACAAAAATAACTATTGTTATAATTATTATTTTTTTTTTGTTTCTAATTTATACGAAAGTTAATGTTTAACTCTCTCAGTTTATTTTCTATGATATTTATCCTTTTAATCTAGAGCATTTTATTTCTGGATCAAAAATCTAATGCCTTTATGTACTTGTATTTTATTAGCATAGAGATCAACATCTCCGAGTGTTTCGAATAACTCGGATGCAGCGATTTCTTCATTAACTGAATATTTATCGATGCTGGGATTTGAACCACGGATCTCACATCGTCAATTTCAATAATTCAATTTTAGTTTTGAAACGTGTAACAAGTTGAAAATAGTTTATAGACAGTATAAAAAAAAATGATTAAATTCTCAAGATCAATTTATCTATTTTTTTTTTTTGTTTATTATTATTTAATTACTGTGACTTACTCCATTTTTTGCAAATTTACTTCTAAACATCTGGTTATTATATTACAACTCGAGATGTCTCGGTCAATCCCTTATACCATGAAACATACCATCTGACGCGCCGAACCGATTCCGAAATTTGAGATTTTACTTACCGCGCTTAATATATTAATTTATAAATATCACTCTATCAAATATTGTGTCCTCTCCCCCAATTAACAGCTTTTAAGACTCTGTATCCTGGTCACGGCACCATTTTTTGTAACGGTACGTACCCACCTCCTCCGTACATACAGTTATATTTTAGCCAAAGATCGTCTAGTGGAAGGTTTAACTTACCCTACGTTGTGTTTATTTAAATAAGTAACCCTTCATCGTCGTAATACAGAGTAGCTGTTAAGAGTGGAGGAATTGGGACAGGTATTTGATAAAATAAAAGAATGATATTCACTCCAAAAGATAGATAACATATCTAACTTGTGCATTTATTTATAATTACGAAATCGTAGAATGCTGTGGAAAACTAACTCTCCGGTATTCACCTTAATAACCTGGGGGAAACCACAGCCAAAACCTCAGGTAGAGAGACAATTTGACAATATAACAATTATATAAAAAGACTGCATTCGATTCATAAAGAGTTGTCCCAATAATTTATTATAATCATTTATGGCAAAATTGAGTTATTGCGACCAAACTGATATTGGGAGTTATTGACAATTGTAAGTGTGTGCGTGTTGGTTTGCGTGGGTTTTTATTATTTGGTTCAGAGTCGGCATGCCGTTGCTCTGATATCTTTTGTTTCTGGGGGCGCTCGGCATTGCCTGAGGGCCGTTGTTTTGGGGTAGACACCCAGCTGAGCTGGCGAGTCTAAAGCGATTACCACTGAGTGGTCGCACACTCCTCGTGGTGCCGGTGCCGCACCACGGTTGTGTATTGTTTATTTATACCCAAGTGAACGTTCGTTCGTGCTGATACGGCACATTCTTGAGCCTGAGAGTTTGTGCAGAGCACATAGTCTCGCAAATTACAATTGTTAGACAACCAATATTAGATCAGTCATGTTTGGTAAAATATTATATCATTGTGACAACCATAATTAACATTTATATAAAAATATAGCAAACACATACCTAGCTTGTCCGAGTCGCCACGAAGTTGTTGGGAATTTAATAGTATTTGATAAAGATTCGGGAACGGTTTTAGAGTATGCACTAGGTCATCTTGGTGCAGTGACAGAGCCACCGCTGCGTCAGAGACGAGTCTAGTGTGGAGGAATACTTATCACGGTGCAGTGACAGAGCCACCGCTGCGTCATGACAGTAGTTTTAAGAGTGCACCAGGTCGTCTTGGTGCAGTGACAGAGCCACCGCTGCGTCATGACAGTAGTTTTAAGAGTGCACCAGGTCGTCTTGGTGCAGTGACAGAGCCACCGCTGCGTCAGAGACGAGTCTAGCGTGGAGGAATACTTATCACGGTGCAGTGACAGAGCCACCGCTGCGTCATGACAGTGGTTTCAGAGGACACCAGATCGTCTTGGTGCAGTGACAGAGCCACCGCTGCGTCAGAGACGAGTCTAGCGTGGAGGAAAACTTATCACGGTGCAGTGACAGAGCCACCGCTGCGTCATGACAGTAGTTTCAAGAGTGCACCAGGTCGTCTTGGTGCAGTGACAGAGCCACCGCTGCGTCAGAGACGAGTCTAGTGTGGAGGAATACTTATCACGGTGCAGTGACAGAGCCACCGCTGCGTCATGACAGTGGTTTCAGAGGACACCAGGTCGTCTTGGTGCAGTGACAGAGCCACCGCTGCGTCAGGGACGAGTCTAGCGTGGAGGAATACTTATCACGGTGCAGTGACAGAGCCACCGCTGCGTCATGACAGTGGTTTCAGAGGATGAAGATGGTCTCACCTCGGACAAGCCAAGCATGAGTGGAGCCCTGGATTCGACTCCCCGAGTACAGATTTGGACTCGGGTTATATACAAAAATATCCCTCTTCTCTCCTTCAGAATGAGGACGTTGCGGGGGTAACCAGCCACGCTCCAGACGCGTGATCGTGGAATCTTCTAGAATCTGCATATCAACCATACAGATACAGGCTCAACGTCTCGTAGTCTGTCCCTTTCAAGTGGTTGGGCCATCTGGTTTTCGCGTCAGGACGTGGAGTCCATGGGCGTGCGGATAATCCCTTTAGTACTTTGATGCATTTCAAAATATAAACAAAAACATTATATTCTCTGTTATGTTACATATTTATTTAAATTAACAGTACCATCTGCAAATATTATATTGTGCCACCTGTACTAGCGTGACATAGTTAAATTTATATTAGTTAAAATCTAATATCCTATTTATTTAATACATATTTTATTAAGGAATATTTGACCTGATGTGTTTTAATAACACATCATTTTAGAGAATTTCAGAATGATTCAAATAAATAATAATTTATCAACTTTATGTTGTTAAAGTTATTTGTAGTTAAATGATAACTGAAAGGACATGGTTTTTACCAATATGATACTGAATGAGATATTTCTGTTATTTAAAATACTTGATTTGCACATCTGAACTTATTTAGACAACGATATAATTTTATATAATAATCTAAGGGAATATGAATACCGTATAGAAATTTGTGAAATCTACGCCTATGCTCCAAATACAGATAGTGGAATGCATACAATATTTCCGTATATGTCAAGTGTTTTCTGACCTGGCCTACTAAATGTAAACAAAACCAACCCTTGACTAGTTTAAAATGAAAACAGATGTTCGTAAAATAATTATTCACAAAAATATTTCATCATAATAAAAATTATTTCTAATATTATTAATAACAAAATTATACATGCTAGCAGTACTGCTTCAATATAAAAGCCCTGGTTAAAAATATCTCAGCCCTGCCCGTCATTTTATTCTGGTTTCGGCCCTGACTGGACTGAACAAACAATTTATGTAGTCTTCACACAAACATTAATCTATTTATTAAAAAACGCGATTAAAACAGAAAAAAGGAGAAATAGAGACAATCAAGAAATTCTCTTATAAATAGAATAATATAAATAGGAACTAAAAGACAATAAACATTAATTGATCTGATAACCTTGGCACAGTATAGAAAAAGTTTCAAAGAAATTGATTGAAGAATTAGGTAATATTGCCAAATGTGCCGTGTTTCAGAAGATAGGTAATAAGACATGAGTGAATAAGATGTGCAGATTTATGAAAAATGACAAAAATAGTAAACACAACTTAACGGATAGATTCTTATAAAAAAAAATATAGATTTCAAATTAACAAAAAAGAAAAACCGCAAGAATACAAGAATTGAAGATAATCGTGCTCTTCTTGCAAGATAATTTCTTGTGTTGTCTTGCTTTGAAATTTGTAGCTCTTGTCTGATGACTGATGCACGACCAAGGAAAATATAAGACTCTCGTGAAACACTAGGTATATTTCAGTATAGTTCTCGTTAAATTCAATATATTTTTTGAATTGTTTGGTAAAGAAAATGCAGGTATACGTTAGGAATATAATTTCTTATCTTTATCCACCAGAAAGTAGTTAAGGTGAAATATAATTATCGTAAAAAAATACATGTAAGAATCATTAAAGAAATGTTTAACTGGATGTTTTAATTTTCATATTTTCGAGGACTTGGAGGACTGTAATAAAGTTGAATTTGTGGAACAAATATTAGGTATTTAAAGGCAAATAAATTAAATTTAAAAGAACTGTAATCGTATATAAGTATTAATAATTATTTAAAGAATCTTTGTGAGATAAAATTTTCTAAAGAATTAAATATACGGTCAATAAAATAATTTTAGTAGCGTTGAAATTAAATGTCCACTCTAGTTGATAACAAATGTCAGTACGACGTCGCAAACATTTCAAAATATCCATTTTACATGGAATCTTGCCAGAGTAACCCATTGTAACATATGTCACTGGCCATATTGATTTCTGGAAATTTAGTTGGTCGTTTTCCTTTTTTCCACGTTTCGGCAAGCATCTATTGATAATAATTCCAATAAGAGATAAAAGCGGCATTGCGATTGAATTCTGTTATTGATCTAAGTCGGAGCATATTTGCGAAGCACACACATTTGATCTAATTAAGTTATCGATTGATGGAATTGAACTATGCTGTTGGTGTAGACAATCTAAGATTATTATCCTCAATGCAATATTGAAATTTCGACAAATTATGATTAAATCATAAGACACTGATGCATGAAGACCTCTATTAAAATAAATACTTTCTTATGTATAGACTTTAGTAATTCAAAGAATTATAGTTATTTATGGTACAAGTGTGTTACATTACAGATAAGTTATGTGGGAAAAGTTTAGCTCATGAGGCCGTTAGTCCGATTGTGGTATTTTTTCAAGTGACTTAGGTAATTAACACACGTGTACCATACAACATTTTATCCAACACATTTTAATCATTGATATAAAATACATATCATATAAGATTTTTGACAGATAGAATTTCGAAATGACATTTAGGAACAAAATAGTGTAGAGAAGGTTTTATAACGTAGTTACTATGATACGAACCAAAAAACAGTGAGCTAATATATTTAGCTCACTAGTGACTTATGACCTACTTTATTTATCTAAAAACAGCATACTTATATCGTTATAATTACACGGTGTTGGATAAAATTATAAAAATCACAGTGTGTGCTTACATAGAAAAATATGACATATAAAAAAAGTGAAGCCTGTGGCAACCACTTTCCTGAGGCCTGAATCTAATCCAATTGGCGCGAAATATGAATAAAGTCGTTAGTATCTACAACGAAATATGTGAAATATTTTTAAATTTGATCTGATTATTCAGCATATATGAGTAGATTTTCGATTTAGAAAATATTACTATGGCAGTAAACGCTTAATACCTTGGTTCTGGCCGTAATGCCGTTGTAAGATAAATAACCAATATTAGAAATTATGTAAAAAAAATTGTATCTTTCCCGATGACTGAGAATGTGAGGAATAATTTTTAAAAAATTCAGACTAGATAAATATAATTAATCATTTTTATAGTAATAAATAAATATTAGGTATTTATTTTCATTGCCTATGCCTTAAGTAATATTTTTAACATTTTGCTGACCACAGTAAGTATAAGAATTAAAATGAAAGTAATTATAAATATACGTGAAATTAGCTGCGTTCTAATGACTGTAAAGAATTAGTTACAGTTGCGAATGTTACAGTGCTTCATACCAAATCATATATAATGTAAACCTGTAACGAAGTTACGTATAGCTCCATGTAAGCTACAGGCCTTACATTTTTACAGAATTATAGGTCGTAGTTACAGAATCAAGGCATAAGTTATTTTTATGAAGCCGTAGCCTTATTCACTTGGCATTTTCATGAGAGTTTCGTATTAGGTACATAAATATGATTGACAACAGTCAAAATATAATTTTGTTTTTAAATATTTCAATAATAAAACCTTATATTACAGAATATTTAATATTTTATATTCGTAGAGGCATAATTTAATAATCTAATCAACGGTACCACATTCACTTCATAATATTTAGCGAAGCAGATAGAAAGAGTAAAATGTTAATTCCTTATGTCAAAATTTGTAGCGTTCACCCTGATATATCCCAGTGTGTTTCTTTGTCTTGCCTTTAAATTCCAATCAATATAAATATGATACATTTTTAAATGGAAGTGAAATCGAAATGACATTGATAATTTATTACGAATCACTTGTACAAGCTGTATTTGGTAAAAGGTTGAAAACTCGTGGAATCTCAAACTCCATGCAGTGTGAAGCACGCTAACCAATGAACCATCACTACTCGTCTTTAATTTAAATATCAGCAATCTCTCTATGCACTAAATTTATGTCTTCATTATGCAGTCATGCTAAACATTAAAAGCTCATATCAAACTATAGAAAGAAATATCTTAATTCGAATTGTGTGGCTCGTATACCGACCGGGAATGGGTAACCGTGCGGAATTTAAGTCTGGCGGTATCTAAATCAAGGAATCAAGCGATAGCGCTCCAGTGTGCGTACACGCATGAAACCGAAGGTGTAACTTCGTAAGCCGGTCGGGAAATCTGGAGTGATTTAACTCAGTCACGACACCGAATTAGTGCACAATCAATATACGTGATTACTCATTCAACGACAAATAATACTACTGGAGAATGTTGAAGTAATAGTTATTTGTCAAACTTGAGAGAAGCGTATCCTTTTCTTTCGTGTTAAGACACAATATTTTTTGACGACATGTTTCAAAAGTCGATTTATTTGGGCGAAAAGGAGTAACAACATGATAAGCTAGAAAATTAGGTTATGTAAACTTTGCCGTTTAGCTGTGCAATTGTTACAGTATTGCCACTATGCCAACTAAAGTTCAAGTTGTTACATTGTGAAATAATGTGAAAAAAGAAAAGAATAAGACATAATTGCCATATTTTTTTATAAAAGAATATCATTATTAAAGAATTTTTAATATAATAATGATTTTTTCCAATATTTCATTCCAAAATAATATCTGTGTTATACTGTTGGTAATACAGGATATTTTCCACTCTAGAGAGGGATAAGTAATTTTTCTCACTATATCACGAGAATAAAGTAGAGCTTTCTATGCATGTCATGAAAAAATAATAACATTGCAAGAGGCTACTGGAATTCTACTTGTTGTGCGTATTGTGCGATTTGGAGTTCATTCCCAGCATTATCAATCTTTAACCGAATAATAAAATACAGCTATATTCGCGAGTGGTTTATAACCCACTATAAGCTGCATGTCCTTTGCAGAGGCTTTTGACTGACAGAACACCACTAAATTGCAAATAAAATTGTCTAGAAATAGTGCTTCAAATTAGGTCAAATCCAAGAGATTAGTTGGATCAGTTCACTTTTCCAGTGCATATGGAATACTTTATATAACTTAAGCCTGTACACCGGTTATAATTTTAATTTTATTATTATTATTTATATATTGTCTGTCATCTCCGATGGTAATTTAAGAACATAAGTAATGTTGGTTTCCGCATTATGAATTTGTAATTTCTCCGTTTTCTTCTATATTATTCAAAAGTACAGCAAAATCACGTGACAAATTGAACTGATCTTTTTGATCTACCTAGGCGAGTGGTGGGATCAGGCAAATTTCCTTGTAAATTGACCGACCAATGCTCGATCTTTTCTTGATTTTGTCATTTGGTCGGTTAGTTAGCGAAATGGCATAGGGCGGCCGACGTTCGAAATAAAAGCGTTCGTATGAAACACTTTCAAAATACGAGGAATACAATACTTACAATCAAATTGCTGTTATAATAATAAGTAACAGAGACAGGTGTCTTCTCTAGCCTACCTATTTGCGAATTGAGCTGCCAAACTAGCATAAACATTGATGATTTCAAATCTTGGCCACACCTGTCTATAATAAAGTACATTTTATTTGGAAAACATTACCAATATAGAAAGATCACAAGCAGACGTTAAATTTGAGGGACATGAGAAACATTTTCTAATTGCTCATTCTAAAAGAATAGAAATTTAGATACGTAAGTGCTTTCCCATGAAATGTTGACCTGTGGAATATAAAATTTCGTAGTTTAGTAATGTGGTTAAAAAAAGTTTAGGATTTAGGACAATTTTTATGTGCTCACTAAGGGTAAGTAATTTCATACATTTGTTGTTAATCTTGCTAACCTTAGAGACCTATACAAATTATATTGTATGGAATATCGAGAGAAAAAATACCATACCTACTTTCAAAAAATGAAAACAGCATTAAAAAAGATAAATAAATGTAATTCTGTATTCATTAATTCAGTGTCTGAAAGTTCATGTAGCTGTACGAGTATATTGAGCGAGTTACCATCCAACATTTTTGTTTACCCTCAAAGTTCTAGAACTTTCTGTGTATATCATATTTCAGCACACATACAATATTATAGCTAATGCTTTTGACAATGTATAACTAGTCATAGGTTCAAATATCGTACACTACAATGTAGTAGAGGCTGTAAACTGACCACTAGTGCTATCTACATTACCGTGGTTCAAGTTTACTAGTAGGCTTACAAAGCAAGTGGACAGACAATATCACATCAGCAATCCATTAATAAACCTATATTCAAGTACTTTGGATTCCATTTTGTCTTCTAATTATTTGCATCTGTTGCCTTGCAAAATAGTTAAATTTTTTCATTTTGTCGCTTTTTATTGATTTGACCTGATTTGAAATCAGCTTTACTAACATTTTATTTTATCCATTTTGTACTTGAAGCTTTGCTACTAAATATATAATATGCAAGAGCATCATCTAAATTTAAAGAATACCTAAATTGACAAAACCCTAAATATCAAAATTATTAATGGTTATACAGTATACCGCCTTAATACGAAATACCTTTATATAGTAGGTTATGGAGTATTTTGTTTGAAAACTTCTTATTAAGTAAGTAATGTCAAAATTGCATGCATATTTTATCAAATGTTTTAATAAAAAAGGTCATAAATAAATTATCAAACCAACAGTACCAAATACACCTCATCATATTAACCGGGCAGATATTAGCAAAAAACATTTTGCCCATGTTAATTCCTTAGCTTATGGTTTTTCCTATTTGCCCTATATATCTATAGAGAAAATTACGTAAGTGTTATGAATTGATGTAACAAGTTTTTTTTTAATGTCTTTCTTAAAAGTTATCTGTAAGAGAAGATTCATATTATAAAATAAAAAAAACTATTCTTATACAGGTTGTATCAGTGAAGACTAATAAATTGATAGTCGTTGCGTGTAATTCAGGTTTACAATTTTTTTCTATGTATATCATCAAATAGTATATTTAATATAATAAATCTTTTATATGAAGCAAATTGTCTGTTTGCTATAATAAAAAATTTAAAGAGGGATTCGTCTTCGCAGATATAGGTATATCTGAGAAGATATTAGATCTTCTTGGTGTGCCAGCCACAAAGATAAAATTTGGACCCGTTATAATTTAATACTTTTTTTAATAGTATATCACCGTAAGTATTCGTATTTAAAAATCAGAACAGCCTAAAGCCTAGATTTATATATTATACATATATGTAAAACTACAATTTTTGTAGGTATCAAAAATCAGAAACGTCATTCTAAAAAATATAAAGTCAGTTAAAAATTTAGGAGTACTTTTTGATTAAATATTAGCTTCTATGAGCATATACTCATATACTTTTGAACATAACTACTACTAATACGTAGTATCTTTAGTCGAATTTGTCAAGAATTCCGTTCTTGTAAATAGTTTGTTTGCGGATTTATTCATGTTTTGAATTTTTTTTATGGAAATTTTGTTTTTAATTTGTAGAAATTAAATTAAGTATCAGCTAGTGATTTTTTTGTTCGTCAGAATTTTATCAATCATCCTTTGATACTTATGTAGGTAAGCAAAAGTTTCCTGACATTAAGAGAAACGTAAAACAAATCTAGCAAACAATAAAGTCAGCATATAAATAAATTTAGTGGTGAATAAAAGTGGAAATTATGGCCTTCCTTCACCTCCTCATAACCACTCAATTATCCCTCACCCCAACAAACTCATTTCCTCAAAATTAATTTAGTGGAAATAACGTTTATTCTCTCTCACAATAACCATGAGTTCGAACCATAGTACAGTGAGAGAGTACGGGTACACTCTCTCCTCTCTTCCCAGTCTGGGAAGCCCTTGCTTCCTCTCCCGAACGTTATAATTGAAGCACTAACATGTACGTAAACGAGACAGTTGAGAGTGTCGTTGCTAGGTAATGTGATTACTGCAGTGTCACTGAAGTTCGGCTTGAGTCGTTCAGATGAACTTGACAGATGGATAGGGTTTCATATTTGCAAATGGCTTCATTGGAAATCCATCCAGAGACTACTATTTTCACGTTCATACATGCTGTGAATATTTTTGAAAAACAACTATTTTTTTTTCATTCATGATTAGTGTTCTACGCTGGATATTTTTAAAAAAATTGCAGCGAGAATAATAAATTACAATTTTTGTTCTTCCAAAAGTAATATCTTTGAATTTTTCCCCTTGAAAAAATCAGGTTACAGTATTTTTTAAAATTTCAACCAATGAAAATCCAATATCAGTGACAATTTTACACATGTGCATAACCTGGATATATTAGACAATCACACGTTTTAATGTCTTGAATCACCTTTATATGGTATTAAAACATTTGTTTAAAGTAAATATTAAATATTTAAAGGTGATTAATGAAACACTTGGTTATCCCACAAAAATTATTTATTATGACATACGTTTCGTCCTTTCGGACATCTTCAGACTATTTTACATTCATAAATTGGTTTGTTATATAAGGTTCAATAATTTTTGTGGGATAACCAAGTGTTTCATTAATCACCTTTAAATATTCATCATGTTCCACCAAGTATCTACTACTAATTCTCTGTCAATTATTAAATATTAAATATTTATAGCAAAATTTTATATATATTTCATGTAAAATTTTTCTTCAGAAATATTTTACTTATCACTCGTGCTTGACAAGTACATCAGAATATTTAGGTATTTTCCATGCACTTGTGATAATATTTAATATATATGATATTATTTTACTTATACGCAAAGGTAATATTTTGACTTCTGAATTTACGAAATCAAAGTGAAATAAATAACCATTGGCATAGAATATTAAGGATACATACATTAAACTAACTATAGAATAACAACTAGAATTATTGTTAAACAAATGTTGAGCCATAGATAATGATGATAATTATGAGAATTACTCCTACGTGTCTGTAATATACTCGTACGTATAACCTTTACCCTACGAACTCTAGGAGAGTTTCGATAATCTGTCATATCTTTCTGTCCAGCAAAGAAGGCGAGGCAGGTGAGACAGTGCCTTACCATAAAAAAGGGGGAGAGAACAATTTTACATTGTATTTTTAAATTTCAATCTTTTAGAAATTTTAAATTCCCTATGGTTTCCTGTCCTAGACAGAGTGTCCGTTTTAAGAGGTTAACTATTGGGATCTCGAGATCCGTAAGAGATACGAAGTCGACTAAATTGAGGCAAAGTTGCCACATTAGTAAGCCATTTCAATGATGTTTTTGTTTTTCCCAAAAAATGTATACCTAGATCACTTGATATAAGCAAAAAAACTGATTTTGGTCAATTTACTTTTTAGCTTGTAACATTCTTGTTTCAATTCATACAAGTTTCTAGTTTGCAGTTTGCACATTTTACAGGCCCTTTTTACGAGGAATTGACTGCGGTTCTCAAAATTTTTGTAACTTCAACATTTTTCGAGAAATTCATACTAACTTTCAAATTTCATATGGGGCTCAAAGTTGTCTTAAGTACTGTTAAATAGATATTATTTTCTCTCTTTCCAGTGATAAAAAACACATGTACATTGAAGTGGAAATAAACTAATAAATTAGAAAAGTATTCATTTGACTCCATTTCGGTCCAGTGTGTTTCGGAAAAAAATCGAAAATCTATTATTTTAAAAAAATAATAGGAGTAATTGATTCATTCATCGAAAATGAATATTGGCGTTGTTTTTGTTACTCATTTGTTTGCAAAAAGAGGGGAATGTAAAATGCTTGAATGATTAGCCAATTTTAATTGTGTTTGTATTGTTCCCTAATATGGTATTTTAAAATCCGTAACAAACAACTGAAATTTATTTAAGTGACAAATAATAGAACACATAGGTTGCTGGATTGGTAACTACACATTATCGCTTGATTAACAATTGATTCCGTCTTATAATTACTTGATAGTAAAAGTAATGTAACATGTTCAAGTTAGGAAGGCCTACGAATCATGCTAGAAATTAAATATCGAGTTTTTAATTAACAAATTTAAAAGTTCATAAAATTCAATTTTAATTTTTTTATTGTGATATTTGTGGATATATTTTATACGAGGATCGTTGATTAAAAACAGTTTCGAAAATAGCAATACAACTGTATATCAAACATTCGTAAATATTAAAACAGTATACATCGTCACTAAAACATGGTAAACCAATACAGCCGGCATATGTTTATCTTTATTAATGCGACATGAAACAAAACAGCATGGCGTGGACAAGTGAGCATCGCGTTGAGCAGGATGCAGCATGTAACACTGACACATTTTTGGCAGTTTGTCCTGCCAAGGTTTTAATAAGCTCCAGAGATAACAAGAATAAATAAGGATTTTTAAATCGTGCGGATGCATAAACATAGATGCTTTAAAATTTGAATTGTAAATTATTTCACACTCTAGAAATAGAAATACTAGAAGTTCAATGCGATTTGCATACTTAATAAACAAAAAAATATATTTTTTAAAGAAATCTACATATTCATTTATTCGAAAGAATTCTAAAATGTAAATGGATTTGCATAATTAATATCTTAACATTAAAATATAAATACTGGATAAAGAAAAATTTAAATCTTTTTTTGCGTTGTTACTGTGCTTTTATAACCTACATTCATAAGCAAATAAGGAAAAATTATATAATTTGCATTCCTATTTAAATGAACACAGAATTAAAATAACGAATGAAATTAATTATTTTTATTCTAGATCGCGAAATGTTACTCTTGCATTCGAGAATTATTTTTTTGTGAACACAGCTAGCAAAAAGTAATTTGAAAATACAAAAGCATTTCGCAATAAAGTATCAAATAACGTCTTTTCGAAAACTTTGTTCCAAAATTAGCAAAAATGTATCATGAAAATTTTAACGATTATCAAATTAGATATTCCCTTACTAGCAATTGATAACTAATTAAAAGCAGAAACCAAACAACTGTTCGGATCTAGATTACTTCAATTTTCAAGTGAAATATTTCAAAACGTCGTTGTTCAATGTAATACAGATGAGTCAGAAAACGACGAAGACAATCAATTGACAGATTTGATCAAATTGTGACCCTTTGTTTTACAAAAAATTACAGGATGTAATAATGTATTATACACTAAGATTGAGAAGACTATCTTATTAACTAGTATCTGCATTACTCAAATGTCTATTTATTATAATAAAAAAATGATGGTAAATTTTTTATAACTTGGAATATAGAAGTAGAAAGTAATATTTTGATTTTCATTTATTTGTGTGTTTGATATAACCTATTTTGGTACATGCCCGAAGTTTGTGTTTTTAGTGTGTGAGAAGTCAATCAAACGCAGAAAAATATTTCGCACACAAAATACAAACAATATTTTTTTACAACTAACTTGCATCATTAATTATAATATTTTTATTTATCTATATGGATTGAGTGAAGAAATCACCAAAAAAAAAATGTTTTCCAAAGCCGTGAAAAAACTTTTTTTCAGATACATCGCACACAGTGTCAAGGTAACCTAAAAATTGTGACAATATCGCCTACTTTATGCTTAGTTGTTAAAATACATATGTTAACATTTTTTTAACAGTTAGAAAAATAATTTATTTTCAAAGTTGTGTTATACATGTTCTATTAAAATGAAAGTCTACTCCATACTCGAGGAGAAACCGAAAATTACATTACTTAATAAAACTTCGAAAATGACCTTTGTATAGAAGCTGAAAGAGAATTGGAACAAAGAAGAAATTAAATATAATTCTTGATATTTATACGACCTTTTAAACTTGAATATACTGCAAATTCGCAAAAAGTACATGAAACAAAAGCGAAATCCTCACAGGAAAAAACAAAATATGTTCATTGCAGGTTAGTCCCGCTACAGCAGTTGTTATTCCTCTTTAATAATTCGTTTGTTTCATGTGCGGCTCCCTGGAGGCGCTGTAAGGTATAAATTTCTTAAAATGAGGGGAGATCTTATACAAGAATGCTCTCACTTCGTGAAAAACAAATGCATTCCTAACATTTTATTAAATTAGTTTCACCTAATAACTTTCACACGTTCTACGCTCTTCAACCCCAACGAGTCTCGAAATGCATCTATTCACAAAACAACCAACTAAATTCTATTTGCTTTAAATTACATCATTGTGTTCGATAAAAAGGAGGATTTATTAGATTTTATGCTCCCCTCTATATTCTATAGAAAACAAGTGCGACACCATGACTGTAAAATTAAATTGCTTTTGTAAAAGCGTTACAGTAAATTTTGGACATAAACCAATAAAACTGCGAAAATAGATAAATTTTGACTTATATAGTATTTTTTAATATATTTTTTTTTTTTGTTTAATAATGACTTGACTACAAGATACATTATAGGGTGTGTAATGCTCGCTTATAGATAGAAATGTTAAAGGAGATCGTATCAGAAGATGATAACATAGGACTAAAAATAAACGAATATAAAACAAAACTTATTAGAGTTGGAAAAAACACAGAGAACAGTAGGAACAAAATAAGAGACTACTCTTTTGGAGAAGTTAGAAGATTCAAATATCTAGGAATAATTCTATCAAATAATAGAGAAAGAGAAACGAAAATAAAGGAGAAAATAATAACACTAAGGGCATTTCATACAAATAAAAATTTATTACAAAATAAACTTATTTCAAAGGAAACTAAAATAAAAATTTATAAAACAATATTAAGACCTATTGTAATGTACTCCGCAGAAACAATGACAATAACAAAAATATGAATATCTGAGAATAGCAGAAAGAAAGATACAACGAACTGTACTAGGAGTCTCAGAATAACGATAATAAAATTATAAAAATATCTTTGAAAGGAAGGAAAATTAAATAACATACAAAACAAAACTACTAATACACAAAAAAGGCAAGTCAAATCGTTTCGAACAAACCCAAAATCGACAGACACGACTCGGAACACTAGTTCGAAGAACTTTTGGGCGAAACTGGTCGAAACCAATACCATTTAAAACTAAACATATCAGAGAATATGGTTCGTTGACAAAAGTAATCTTTTTTAATATCAATTTTTAAAAATTAATTCCGTATTTATAATGTTTAACATTTTGTGGTTGCGAAGAATTAGTCGAGAAGAATATTTGAAATATTAAAATATTTTAACAAGTGAATAATGTTATTTGTATATTCCAACATTTAGTTTTTCTTGGTAGTGCGAACTAAAAATCTGTAATAATGATTTTAGTACATCATTTATCATCATCTTACTTGACTCAAAATTTCTAGGAGAAACCGAGCCTTAGTAGCTTGAGTACTCAATATACATTTTAATGGTGTATGTTTTCAATCACTTTTAATGGATTTGAAATCTCTTGAATATGTATTTTTATGAATTATAATATTATTTGACACGTAATATTATCTTACCTTTCTCATTAAATGTATTATGTTTGTATTTGCTCTACAGCTATATTTTATTGATAGTATCGATTTCTGCTCAATTTTCGCGGCAATTTCTGTCGTATTATATTAATAAGTAAATAAATTCAGGCAAATTTATAGAATATCGCATTACATGGGTCGTCAAACAAAGAAGAAAACGATCGGCGATTCCAAGACTGTCGATACGAGAATCATAAAAGTTATAGGACGTAATGAGGTATGAACGATGCAGCACATTCAGCTGCATTCACTGGTTACGAAAATTGATTTCTTCTAATTATTTCCGACTCATATCATTTATATTTCAGTGGGATCGCGCAATGAAAGTCATTCTCGCACCTGATTCATTGGGGAAATGGCGAAAAACGGCGGAAAATCAGTTTCATTACAAAAAATAAATCATTAATGGGTTTAATTCATAGCCAATGGGAAATGAGTTTTACTTATTTTTAAAAGATTTATTATTCTACTTACGCTCTTTCAAAAGATGGGAACTTTAAACTTTTATTAATATTTAAAGTTAGCCATACTGCAGATACCTCAGCTTTATAACGTGTTGGTTGCTAATATGTAACGTTGAATAACAAGATATTACTCTGTAGAGAGATATGAGTAATATTATTTAAGGGACAATCTTTTAATTTAAATAAAGATTAAAAAATATTTTTTTTTGAATTGCAATTGTAACAGGTACGGCCGCCTAAGACGAAATCTAGTACCTGACAAAAAGGATTTTAATTTATAAGTTTTACTTGCCTCAAAAGTAATCCACGAATTATATTAATGAACAACTTTTACACTAGACAAGGGTAACGATAGTCGCTGCCACCACTATCACTTTATTTATTTATTTAAAAGTCTGCCGTGATAGAAGCAGACAGGGGAATGATTAATAATGATAACAGACGCGGTTTATTATAATTATGGTCAAATTAGTGCAGGGTAGTAATTTTAGAACCTAGAATTTTACCTACGCGTTGTGCTACCACGTCACAAAGACAGGGGTTGGAATAGGATGGGCTGAATCAAACACGATATTCCAACAATAACAAAATTATATAAATTTTAATAATCAACCGCGATCAAAAACATTTATATAATTCAAATAAACTACAACGCGTAACTTGATTCTATATAAACTCTAAATTCTTACTTTTCTAATTTACAAACAATTTTGAGAACCTTTTTACATCGATCTACAAATCAATATTAATTCACACAGAATATAATAAAAACTACTTACAATTTTACACCACGATGAGAGAGCCTTTACACACAGTAAAACAACTAATTGGTTATTTCACTAAGAAATACCAAGAAATGTCTGACATTCAGTCAGGACATCTACAACAGTCGAATGTTACAACAAGAGAGAGAGATTTCGAACTGTGAACCACCATTTAATGGTAAAAATCCAGAAGTTCTCAACCTATGTTTATCCGGCTCTCCTCATCCCCTAAGTACAAACTATGCTGAAAATGACCCAACTATTGATGTCCACCGAGGGCATCACTTACGGAAACGGACAGTTATGTCTTTTGAAAAGAAGCTTCAAGGCGCAAAAAGATGCGTCCTTAACCATAAATCTGTCCATTTCGTAACATTTGGAGTACTGCACTAACAAAATTTTACAAAAATACACAGCCGCCAAGCGACCGTGTTACACAATAAATACTTAATTGAGTCATGCAGATAGGGTAAGTGGAAGTGAGATGGACCACTTTTTGGTGAAATAATATTATTACTCTGTAATATTGAATAATATTTGAAAAATAAAATTTATTTATCCCAACATGTAATTTAGTCTTATTTATACTTATAATAAAGAAAACATTTAAACTATGTTCTGAAAACTACAAAAAAAAATTTTCAAACGTCATAAAAGTGACATCTTTTGTGACGTGATTTATAGGTTGAAATATAATTTCTACGCCGCCGGAGTAGAATAAAAAAGTATCCATTGGAACTAAGTAGAATCAGCCAACAATATCGCCCTAAATGTTAACAGATTATTGTCATTTGTCATATGTGGTACACTCTTCGTGCAAACAGCGACCACAAATTATATATTTTATTCAATCATCCCTCTTATCGTTTTTTTTAATCATTTCCCTTACATCCCGCATATACGTTTTCATATTCTTCAACTTCTCCATTATCATCACCCTCTGATTAACCATATAACATCAGTTCGTCTACCTTTCTATATGCGAATGACTTTAATCTTGTTAACCAGTTGAATTGATCTTTTTAACAATAAAAATGTCTCCTCCTCTCCTGAGCGTAGGTAGTCCATCTGTCCCCAAAGCTTTAAATTAAAGTTAAAGTTAAATGGTCCACTAAACTACTTATGACTGTACAAATAGAACCATATTTTTAGGTTATAAATTACTTACATAAATAATTAGTTTAAACATACCGAAGTAGTAATTAACTAATTATGAATATAAAGTACAATTTCTTTGGCAATTTTTTAAATAAATCTTGGATTATTCATTGTTGACTGCATTAATTTTAAAGCGGTTACTTACACTGTCTTTAAATAACAAAATTATCATTCTCTATGAGATATAACTCTAATGTACTTTTAAGACCAAAATTCTATCTCTCCCAGACGTACCTTACCATAAATAAACAAAAACGTAGAGCACAGGACAAAAATTGCCTAAACGTGTTGAGTTAGTATTATCCTACTCAATAATTGTCTCTTTTGATTGTTCAAACTTTGAGGGTGGGGAATAACCAACTGCTAGCTCATCAACCTCCCTGATAATAAAAAATAAAGTTGAAGGTACCTGACTATTATCATTGAATACATACGTATGTCTCACACTAACTACATTTGAGATTTATAAATATATATGTAAAACAGAAATTAATCGAAGATAGCCGAATTGTTTCATGCTCATATTAACAACAAAATATGGATTAAATGTTTGTAGCAATGCTTATATCACTCCATACATAAATGTTTAACGACTTTATTTGAGAATTCTCTTCATTACTAATTCATTTGTTGTTGCATCCCTGGAGAAAAACAACCCAAATAATTTATTTATAAATACAATATTTGCTGTATGAATGAATGCAGTGTGGAATAAGTAGATGATCCGTAGCGTTTAGCGCCATTAGAGCCCGGCGTGGGCAGGGACGTGAGTTCCATTCCTCATCAGAGCGAGCGGCGCGGCCGCAGCGAAATGAGTGGCTTATAATCTCCTGCAAACTGGGGCTTACGACGCTACTCACATGCAGCATACGGGATGAGAATGGGGGGATTTTTAGAAATTGACGGGTTCAGGGAATTTGTCAGAGAATTTTAATTGCATATTCGTATTTGCTCTTTACTAGGGGTCGACAACCTTTTTAAAGCTATCAGTTTAGCTAGGATTTCATCAAGACGTAGCCTGTTGTTTTTCTGAATTATTTGACTTAACTTGAAAATTAAGCTCTTCCTAAATTCACTACTTGGGTTGATTTGAATTTCTACCTCAGCTACTTGACTTGATATCAAGCAATTTCAAGCTACTTGATTAGTGAATCTGTGAGACAAGACGAGACGAGATTTTTCTTTTTCTCGTATCGTCTCATTTTAAATGTAAAATATTTTATATCGTCTCGTTTATTTCTGGTCTCGAAGTTTGTAAAATCGTTCTCGTCTCGTCCTAGGCGAGATATTTCGAGACGAGACGACCGAGATTCGAAAAATATTTTGTCTACCTATACTTGATTATATTTGGTAAACAAATTGCATTTTAAACACTAAAATTACTAAAATTGAACCATTTTGACTCCAAAAATTGCTAGGCAACTTTATAATTGCGAGCTTTGCTTAAACGTACGTTATTACAAATAAAATGACCTAAAAGATATTAGTAATTACTCGGTTTATCATTATTTGTAATAACACAATAGTTTAGGTGATAACTTTATTAAAAGCCTCATGTTAATTTGAATTGTCTTACCTTTGTATTATATTTTATTAACAAGGTGTAAATCAAAATTATTTAAGATTTGGATTTGTAAAGTCTTTATCAAAAATCTCATTCTGATTTCTTTAAACTACGTGATAAAAATTATTAAAAATCAAGTAGTCTTGAAAAACTACTTGAATTTACAAGTACTTGAAATATTACTACTTGACTTGACTTGAAATTGGGTTACTAGTACTTGTCAAATCAAGTCAACTAGCTTGCATTTCAAGTCAAGCCGTGAAACTCTAATTTCAGTTTAAATGTTCAATTCAAAATTTACAAAAGCCGAAATGTGGACTAAATAAAAAAAATTCTAATTGAAACAAGAAAAAATAACAATAAAAATGGTACAAAAGAATTAACACCAAATATCTAATATCATATCTAATCTCGGGTGTCAGAATGTTATATCCAAAATTTCAACTTTTTTTATTGCACTAGTATTTGAGTAATCGTTATGACAACATCCATCCATCCATCCATCCACATACATGAACAAACATCATCGTAAAAATATTAAAATCGTGTTCTAGGGACTTCAAAACGTGCTTATCCATTGGAAACTCACTATCTGATTTTTACCATGATTCCAATACCTCTATTACTGAGTATGGAAAATGAAGTGTATTAAAATTAATTAAACTTTGTTGTTCACCGTTGTTGCAATGACATAGTTTTGTAAATTTATATTATTTCTATTATCCATGTTAACGATTATTTTTTTTATAAAGAAATTTACATATGACTCATAAGTTTTTATGTACACGATCTATTTTCTGTATGATTCATGAATGGTTCACTATTTTTTATTTTTGCTGACTCATTTCCAATTTTGACTCCCTGAGGAAGATCCACGTGAGGTCGAAACCGGTCGGAGCTGAAATAAAGCCTTCGAAAAATGACTGAACTTCAGTACTATTATATTACCTCTCTCATTTGCTAAATAATTTCTGTACATTTGTACTAACCATGAACCTCCTTACTGTTTAGTGAACGGTATGTAGTACTTACCGTCTTGCTAGACGTAGCAACCAGGAAAAGTAACCTATCGTTCGATCGTGCAAAAAATTATTAGGATCAAAACTATGAATTTACTTAATTTATTGGGACAAAGATTTATTTCATATTCGGTGAATAGTATTGTAGCGAACCCAGGGTCGCGGCGCGGGCGGCGGCGCGGGCGGCGGCCGCTAGCGCACAGGTCAAAACACGTCCGTTCGTTCCCTATTGTTCTGATCGGGGTCGGCGAATATTCGAGAAATTAAAAGGTCAAAGAATATTCGAGAATGAAGCGTTTTAATATAAATACCCCAAGCAAAAGATCGCGAGGACAGTCTTGTGTTAATACGTGTAGTGTACAGATGGTGATATAAATAAATAGACGGTGATATAAATAGTGTTGAAATAAATATTGCGCAGTTTTAATTGTTTAAATAAATTATCTTAGTGTTTAAGTCTTTAGTAATAATAATTAGTTCTTAAATTAGTGTTTATATTTGTTAATTCTTAGTGTTAGTTATTTTTATTTATTCTTTATAATTCATATTTCTTTAATTAAACATGGTTATATAAATATTAGTGTTTTAATCAATTTTACACTTCACCTAAATAAATAAAACGTTACAATTGGTATCAGGTGTGAGGGTTATAAAAAACTGTGAAGTGTAAATAAAAATAAATAAAATGGCTACTAAACAAGTAAAATTAAGTGAATTAAAAGTGGCCGATCTCAAGAGGGAGCTGGAAGAACGAGACTTGGAGACATCGGGAACCAAGTCTGTTCTACAACACCGTCTCCGGCAAGCTCTAATAGAAGCTGGTGAAAATCCTGATGACTTTTTGTTCGAAATTGATGATTTTGTTAAAATTCTAAAAGAAAATTCTAGAACTTTAGAACAAATGAAAGAAAGTTCTAAAACATTAGAACAAAAATTAGAGGAAAGTTCTAGAAAATCTGAAGAAAATTCTCGAACATTGAAAGAAGAGTTGCTAGAAAATTCTAGAACTTTAGAACAAAAGTTGGCAGAAAATTCTCAAACGTTAAAAGAAGAATTAAAAGAAAATTCTAGAATTTTAAAAGAAGAACTAACAGAAAATTCTAGAATATGGGAAGAGAAATTAATGGAAAATTCTAGAAGTTTGGAAGAAAAACTGAACGAACAATTGAAAGAAAGTTCTAGAATATTAGAAGAGAGAATAGAAACTTACGAGAAAAAAGTTGAAGAGTTACAGCAAAATCTCTCTAAAATTACGCCAGCGGTTTCAAATTCTGATGTGGCAGATATTATTCAAGTAAACAAAACAGTAAAAGCGGAACATAATTCAAAACTGCACATTAAAACACCCGAATTCGATGGCAAGTCATCATGGCCGAATTATGTAAAACAATTTGAAGCCGCTGCCAAAGCAAATGGTTGGACTTCCAAAGAAAAAGCTACTGCGCTGACAGTTTCGCTGCGTGGAGAAGCTATCGATATCCTCCAGACGCTAAAAGAGGATGAACAGGAAGATTATGATCAACTTGTCAAGCGGTTGGATATGCGATATGGCAATGCGCATCTGGAGCAGGTATACCAAACGCAATTAAGAAACCGGTATCAAAATTCTAAAGAGAATTTGCAAGAATTTGAAGCCGACATAGCTCGCCTGGTTCGTCTCGCACATCCTACAGCTCCTGACAGCGTCTTGGAATGCCTAGCTACACAAGCATTTATCTATGGGGTCCGAGACAATGAAACTCAGCAGGCACTACGATTGGCTCGACCAAAAACTCTGGTTGATGCACTTTCATATGCCTTAGATCATGAAGCTGCAAAACAAGCTTCACGCAACCAATCGCGAGTGCGAATTATCGATGCTGAGAGGAATGAAGACACTGAGGATCTAGATGACAGGATAAGACGAATTTCATCTGAAATTCATGGTGCGGGAAGAAAGAAACTCCGCTGTTGGAATTGCGGTGAATTAGGTCACCCGCAAAGGCTCTGCAGAAAACAACAGAGGAAAGCAGAAGCAAGAAAGGAAGAAAAAGAGTCGGGAAACTAAGTCGGGTTGATGCGAAGGGGCAATCGTCGACCCGTAATCCAGTAGCCCCAGAATCCATTAGTTATGTCGCATCCCTACATCATCAAGCTAATAGCATCTATGTAGACGGCTCTATCGACAGCAGGCCGCTTAAAATGTTGCTGGATACGGGTGCGACGAAAACAATAATCAGACCCGACTTAGCAAGAAAACTGTGCAGAAAACATCTACTTCCAACAAAGTGGCAAATACGCACAGCCACAGGAGAACAAGCTACCGCATCTGGAGAAATAGATTTGAGCATAATTATTGGAAAAACGTGCATTAAACATCGCGCACTGGTAGCAGACGTAGAAGATGAATTCATTCTGGGTATGGACTTAATGAAAAAGCATGGATTTAAACTTGACCTGAAGAATGGAGTGATGATGGTCAATGATGAAGAATTGGTATTAAATCCACGAGACGACAATGCCATGCGAGTATTAATAACGGAAGATGTAACCCTCCCAGAACGAAGTGAATCAATCGTGGAAGCACAGCTAGAGGGTAGCTTCTGTGAGGGAAACATTGTCATGCTCCAGCCGAAAAACGATGATGCCAAAACTGGGACTGGAGTTGTAATTGGAAAAGCCTTGCTCAAAACCGAGAAGGTTATTCCAGTTCGAGTAATGAACATAAATTTTTATCCCGTTATACTGAAGAAAGGGACCATAGTAGGAGAATGCTCAACGGTATCATCGATTATTCGAACTGTGACGGCCAAAGACAACACATCCTGTGCAGTTTCGGATATTCTGTTGAAGGAGCTGTCAACATCGTTCCAGGACTTGACCGCCGACCAGAAAACCAAGGCTAACGGTTTAATTGGCAACTTTCAAGATGTGTTCCAATTGGACAAGAAGGACAAAGGAAGAACCAATGTAGTCCATCATAAAATAGACACCGGAGACGCAAGACCCATCCGCCAAACAGCAAGAAGATTACCACTGGCGAAGCGGGAAGAAGCAGAAGAAATCATTGAGGACATGAGGACGGAAGGTGTGATTGAACCTTCAAGCAGTCCATGGGCTTCACCAGTAGTGCTAGTGAAGAAGAAGGATGGCTCTACGAGATTTTGCGTCGATTATCGTCAACTTAACAACGTGACGAAGAAGGATAGCTACCCGCTACCCCGAATAGATGATACACTGGATACATTGGCAGGATCAAAGATCTTCTCTACTCTTGATCTAAAGAGCGGATACTGGCAAGTGGATTTAGACTCAAGAGACAAAGAAAAAACGGCATTTACCATCGGTACCGGTCTTTGGCAATTTACTGTTATGCCATTTGGGCTCTGCAATGCCCCTGCAACGTTTGAACGGCTTATGGAAACCGTGTTAGCTGGACTGTCGTGGAAAACATGTTTGGTTTACCTCGACGATATTATTGTGGTAGGAAAAACGTTCGAGGACCACATGAAGAACTTGGAAGAGGTTTTCCAAAGATTGAGGAAGGCTAACCTGAAACTCAGTCCAAAGAAGTGTCACTTATTTCAAAAAGAAGTTCATTATCTTGGACACGTAGTTTCTGGTAAGGGTATTGCAGTTGACCCGGAGAAAATAAGGGCTGTGAGTGACTGGCCAGTACCGAGGGATAAACATGAATTGAGAAGTTTCCTTGGTCTCTGTACATACTACCGACGTTATGTACCTGGATTTGCCAATATAGCGAAGCCATTGACAAGGCTTACTGAAGAAGGCAGAAAATTTATCTGGGAGATTGACTGTCAAGCTGCGTTCAAACAACTTAAATATTCCTTGACAAGCGCACCTGTCCTAAGTTATCCTTTACCAGAAGGAGAATTCGTTCTAGATACAGATGCCAGCAACGTTGGAATTGGTGGCGTTCTTTCCCAGATACAAGAAGGACAAGAGAAGGTTATTGCCTATTTTAGTAAGACCTTGTCAAAACCAGAGAGGAATTATTGCGTCACCAGAAAAGAACTTTTGGCTGTCGTGAAATCCGTGGAGCACTTCTACAAATATTTGTACGGTAGAAGATTTCTTATAAGAACTGACCACGCTGCTCTCAAATGGCTGCTACAATTTAAGAATCCTGAAGGTCAGGCAGCTAGATGGATTGAAAGATTGCAAGAATATAACTTCGTTATTGAGCATCGAGCAGGTACAAGCCATCGTAATGCTGACGCATTATCAAGAAGACCTTGCCAGGACGAATGCAAGCATTGCAGTCGTCTAGAAGAAAAACTCTCGACCATCGCCAGAACAACAGTAGTGAATGATAGTTGGCAAACGGAAGATCTTCGCAAGGACCAAGAGAATGACTCGGACTTGAAAATCATACTGGATTGGAAACGTGGAGATAGCAGACCAGTTTGGGAAGATGTTGCACGACACTCACAAAGTGTAAAATCGTACTGGGCGCAGTGGGACTCTATTGTTGTTGAAGAGGGGCTCCTGAAACGTGTCATAGAGAATACTGAAGGTACTGAGAGTAGAACTCAGCTGATAATCCCTAGAAATAGAGTACCGGAAGTATTGGAGGAGATCCACGACGGATCTGGACATTTTGGAGTAAATAAAACCCTCGAGAGATTGCGCCAACGATTTTACTGGGTAAATTGCAAAGAAGATGTTAAAGAGTGGTGCAAGAAATGTGTGGTCTGCGCGGGAAGTAACGGGCCACATAGGAAAAGAAGAGCTTCTATGCGCCAATATAACGTTGGAAGTCCCTTTGAACGCATTGCGATTGACGTGGCCGGACCATTCCCCGAAACTGATGATGGAAATAAATACATAGTAGTAGTAATGGACTACTTTACTAAGTGGGTCGAAGCCTATTCATTACCCAACCAGGAAGCCGTAACGGTCGCTAAAGTCTTGGTAAAAGAATGCATCTGCCGATTTGGAGTACCGCGAGAGATACATTCCGACCAAGGAAGGAATTTCGAGTCTGCTCTGTTCCAAAATATCTGCAAGATATTAGGAATAAAGAAAACCAGAACTACTGCATTACACCCGCAGTCTGATGGCATGGTTGAACGGATGAATAGAACAATAAATCGGTATTTGTCAAAGGTAGTCTCTAACCATCAACGGGACTGGGACCGACATCTTCATCTGTTCTTGTTGGCTTACCGTTCATCCGTGCATGAGACAACAGGGCAGACACCAGCAAACATCTTATTCGGGCGGGAGTTGCGCTTACCATGCGACCTGGTATTTGGCAGTAAACCCGGTGAAGATCTAGCCGGGGAGGACTATGTAACGGACTTACGGAGAAGAATGAATGACATTCATGAACAAGTCCGCACAAACATTCAAGGTGCCAGCGATCGGATGAAGGACCAGTATGACGTCAAGGCTGAAAAAGGTGGTTTTCAACCTGGAAATTTGGTGTGGCTTTATAATCCACAAAGACGTCGCGGCTTATCGCCCAAGTTGCAAAGGAATTGGGAAGGTCCTTACGAGATCATCAAAAGAATAAATGATGTGGTCTACAGAATTAGGAAAACACCTAATGGAAAGCCGAGGGTAGTCCACTTCAATCGGTTAGCCCCTTTTGCTGGTGATAACTTTGATGATCATCGTGGAGCGACGGTTCGCCGTGTTGTACCTGAGGAACCTACATTTGAAGACTTTATGGAAAGCCATTCCACTGGTCACAAAGCACGGTATGGCGTTACACGAGAAGAACAACGAGATCTGTTCACCGTGTCCCCAGAATATTCCCTCGCTCACTGTGTAGCGAAAGACATTAAAATGTCCCGCGGCATCGCTTCAGTTTTTAAAAGAAAATTTGGACGAGTACAAGAACTGGCCAACCAACGTCTAACTGTCGGAAAAACGGTACAACTGAAGGATGAGAACGAGGAACGCAAGCGGTACATTTACTATCTCGTTACGAAACAATATTCATATCAGAAGCCGTCTTACCGCAGTTTATGGGACTCGTTGTGCGATATGAGGGACCATTTGTTGCAGAATGACATCATGAAGCTGGCAGTACCGAAGATAGGCTGTGGACTAGATGGTTTGGATTGGAGGATTGTTAGAAGCATGTTAGAAACAATCTTCCGCTTTACCGGAGTGGAAATTCTAGTCTGCAGCTTCAACTCTACCGGCCAAGAAGAGCTCAAACGGACCGTCGACTGTTACTTCTTCAAGACTTCCAGATGCACCAAGGGTGATGCATGCAGATTTCGTCATAACGAACTGTTCCGGGACGAAACAGTCTTAAGGAGGGGGCAATGTAGCGAACCCAGGGTCGCGGCGCGGGCGGCGGCGCGGGCGGCGGCCGCTAGCGCACAGGTCAAAACACGTCCGTTCGTTCCCTATTGTTCTGATCGGGGTCGGCGAATATTCGAGAAATTAAAAGGTCAAAGAATATTCGAGAATGAAGCGTTTTAATATAAATACCCCAAGCAAAAGATCGCGAGGACAGTCTTGTGTTAATACGTGTAGTGTACAGATGGTGATATAAATAAATAGACGGTGATATAAATAGTGTTGAAATAAATATTGCGCAGTTTTAATTGTTTAAATAAATTATCTTAGTGTTTAAGTCTTTAGTAATAATTTTTAGTCTTAAATAAGTGTTTATATTTGTTAATTCTTAGTGTTAGTTATTTTTCATTATTCCTTATAATTCATATTTCTTTAATTAAACTTAGTTATATAAATATTTGTGTTTTAATCAATTTTACACTTCACCTAAATAAAAAAACGTTACAGTATGCAGTAATTTTAAATATTTTTCGAGACATTCATTTTTAAACTGACTTTCTTTTGATGACAGTGATGTTGAAAAACGTCTATTCGCAATAATACGTGGAGACATAAATCGTAAATATTTTAAATGCAATGGTCTTAAGCTGGTATAGTAGACGGGTCCACCTGTTTCACATAGTTTAAGTATGAATGTTTATTCTATATACATTCGTAGTATGAAGTAATAATATTGATATAATTTTGATGTGAAACGGAAGTTTAATGAAAGTAAATAAAATCCGTGAATGAGATGGTGGAATTGGGATTCCTTTGGTGTGTTGTGATCTGTCCAATTATCTCGGTGTATCACTCAAAGACGTTGCAAGGAACCGTCAAATTTACAGATGTCATCGTAGCGGAAAGTAAGCGATTACGACGTTTTGTGAAAGGTTTCCAGTGGAACTCCCCAGGCGCGCAAGATCCTCCATTATCAAAGTATTTAAAGACCAACCAACTATGACACGGAATAACGCAACAAGATTACATGCCTTCAATCCCCAAATTCCATGAATAAATATTCATAAATTACACACATTTTATGCAGGAATCATGCATTTTCCGATGCTTGGAATCACAGCAACTGGGACATGTAAGAGTTTCAAACTGGGTGACATTGAAACGAAAACTTCTCTCTGATAGGACATTGCATACTGTAATTGTGTTCCAAGTATAAATTTTAAAGGCAGATATTCTCTTTTTCCATTATTCGCCAATTTTTCATTATTGTTTAATCTATTTGTAATTATAACAAAGTTTGTATTACGATGGTCGTATTAATTTGGTATCTTTTCAGGGGGGCTTATCCAAGTGCTAAGAGCTGCAGAACCACCGAAAATTTAAAATAAAAATGTCCATTATTAATTAATTATATAAGTACGTTATTAAAGTATTTATAAAAATCAAAAATCAAATTAGGTACTTCTTTATTTTACAATATATTGTGGCTTAAGACAAATCAGACAAATAATTAATTAATTCTTTAGTCGCTATCTACATCTACAACATTGCGGTCTAATTTCTGTATTTTATGCAATTTGATAGACGTCGTCTACCTTCGGAATAAGTTCGGCGTACACAATGTTATGCTTAATACGAGCAGCAAAAACTCACGCTTATTTCTTATTTGTGAAAATTGATTATCATACAACTGTTAGATTACGAATATTTACAAATTTACCTTATGTTAGTTTTGACTTTAAAGTACATTCAAATTACGTAAAAAAATTCCAAACTTATCAGGACAATTGGCAGTTAAACAATTAGGTCTTCCATAAATAGGAATTTCGGGTAAAAGTCGCAAAAACCATATAAAAGACAAATTAAAAAAAGACGTATTTAAGAAACAGTTGGATTTGTGGTTGTAACGACAAGAATGTTTTGTTTGCTGTTTGCAGACGTTCATGGTGAAAAAATATCAACTGAAACTAGGGTGAGAAATTTGTTACACTTGACTGAGAAAATAAAGAAACCCGAAAAATTGTTGCCCCAAAACTACAATGAAAAATTAATAAATAAGTTTTCCGAAAACAAGGAAAGCCGTATTTATTTAGAATTTAAATTAAAACTATAAACATAATTGAATTCCTGAATCTGTATCTTAAGTTTCAACCCTGAATCCTGAATTGATCCAGAAGTAACTCGTTTTATTTCCAAACGAATTTTACGTTAGTAATTATGAAAATTTGTGGTAAATTTAAAATAATATCATATTTTTGTTATCTTAAAATAAACCTGAAACATTGTGTCATCTATTTCATGTTGTTTGCTATATCAACTTTTGAATATAAAACTTACTCACAAATCTAATCGCCATGCTGACATGCCTGTCATGGGAAACAAGGAACATAAGTTGAAAGAAAGAGATAGTATACGGGATGACTCGGGGTTGAATCTACCAACCCTCTAAAATAGCTGACGCAATTGGATCAGTTCGGAAACTGTTCCGTGTTACTTAAATAGTACCAACTACTAGATTACTTTAAAAGTCCCTAATAAATACGGTCTATATAACTTCAATATAAAAAATGTACATTTTCGTATTCCCTGATGAAGTTGCAAAAAAGCAACAAAATATTGTAATTTTAAATAAAATTACAACAAAAAATTTGAAACATGAGTTATTAATATAATTCCAGCTTATCTTCAGCCGACAAATCCGTGAACTATTTATCTTATCAATCAATAAGTACGGCGTTATCTTTTTCAGTATTGCATACTATATTCTTTTGTTTATGGCAACATTGTCATAAAGGAGCAATAATTTTTCATCTATTAACAATTGATCAAGTAGCATTAATGTTATATGCAGTGGAATAATCAATTGAAGGTTATAACAATAGAATGACATACTCGTATGCACAAATCCATAACTTGCGGGATTGGAATTGGAATCAGCTACACCTGGGTTGCTATGTTATAGACAGCAATATTATGATTATATGTCATCATCATGATTAGCTCTACAGCCCGGGGTGGGCATTGGCTTCCTTTACAGTCTTCCTTTAATCAACTCTGTCCAAGTTGAGGCAAATCGTCATAAGTAGATGATTAATGCACCCGTACCGATATAGAGACGAATGCCCTTTTTGATGCTTGCAATAATAGTTATTTAAGATTTAAGGACGAAAAATATAATTTCTCGGACTATTATGGAATATTGCTGAATAAAGCAAGGCTGAGTTTGGCAACCATAGGTGTTCGACAGCGTTTTCATGCTTGTATCATATACTATTTTTTATTCGAAAAGAAAATAAGATCGAATTAAATGAAAGAAAATAGTACATCACAAATAAACAAAAATACAAAAAATATTCTTTTTTGTGTTTCACAAGACAAGAATTCTTGTCTTATTATGTTATTTCTTGGCTTGTCTTGAAAAACAAGACAAGAAATTTAAATATATAGGTGTATTGTCTCTCATTACTCTCGTACATAAAAATCTTGTCATTTTCTTGCATATTTCTTGTCTTGCATATTAAAACGTAGTTAGGGATTACCCTATTCGCAAATGAATATATAATAAAATAATTTTTGTATGACGTGAACATTTCTTGTTAAGATTATGTTAACAATTATTATTGTTAATTAAAGAATATTATAAAACAACGTATACCTGCACATACTATACGTATTTTTTCGCAACCCAGCGACATTTGTACAAACAGAATTTTTTTTCCAAAGCATCCTTGGTTATAAAAAAAGAATTTTGTGCCTTAACTTTTGGTTATAAGTTTTTTTATAAATATTATATTATTTATTCAATAATTATTACTATTATATTTCACAATCGGATTATTCTGGGTTGAAAGAAAGCGCCTTATATGCAGTGTTTGAAACAATATATCGCATTTTTTAGTCTAAATTTGAAAAAGTAAGAAAAACATTCACTGTTATTATTAGATTCTACTAATGTTACGAATCGGAAATATCCTATATACAAATAAGTTTTCCTTGAAAATTGAAAAATTTGTCTAAAGTAAACAATTATTATGATTTCGTTGTTGAAATAACAAAATTGATATGTGAAGGTACAATATTTATTTTTCATTATGAAAACGACAGCTTACAAATAAATCATATTAGAATCATAGAAATGAAATATACATATACATAAATGACAGCCACTGTGAAAATAAAATAACTATAATTTATATACTCTAGATTGCATGTAAGCATTACAATGATTTATTTTTCTTAAAGTAGTCAGGCATGAAATATGAGTTAAATGTGGAAATGTGTATGACGTAAGTCATAGATAAAGATTTATAACTTTAAAAAGCAATCTATTAACCACAATAAATTAAAATATTAATACAAGCCTTTTTCAAGTCATGTATTTTCAATAACAATTATTTCTTTCGTTTTGTGATAATTGAATACCTACGTCATTTTCAATAAATCTAGTATGATCTTACACAAAAAAATATAATAATTTGAGATCTAATTTTGACATTATTATTATCATTATAGTGACATTGTATTCATTTCTCTATTTTGGATGCGAAATAACTTTAAATTTGTAATTTTGTTATAATAGATACTGCAAGTAATTATATAGTTACCAATTAAATTCAAAAATAGTTAGCTAATGATTAGCGTTCAAGTTTTAGATGTTGCAGGAACAGATTCATTAAGTCAAGTAGCGTGATTTGTTTATGAATTATTTGACTTCAACTTGAAAATCAAGATTTTGAGTTATCTAGGGATATTTTATTACATTATAGTTATCACTTACTAGAATATTGCGAACTCCACCATTTTGACTCCAAAAATTGTTAGGCAATCTTAAAATTACGAGTTTTGCTTAAAAGTAGGTTATTAAAAATAAAAGACATAAATGGTATTATACATTGCTTGTATTATTGTTTTATAACAGCACATATAGTCATGCTATTACTGTGATTCGTAACATGTGAGAAAAAGTAACCAGGTATTTTTAATTTTTTTTTAATACCAGCATACACAACTTCTGTCGGAAGACAATTTTCCAATGCTGTTCTAACTACTACAAAAACCCTCATTAGGTTAAGTCATAACTTCATTAAAAGTCTCCTGTTTATTTGTATTTTCTTAACTTTATATAATCTTCTGTTAATAAGTTACAGATTATAATTATTTATAATTTGATTTTGTAAACAAAAGTCCTTTTTGAAAATCTCATTGTGATTTCTTTAAAGTACATAATAAAATGGATGAAAAATCCAATAGTCCGGAAGAACTACTTGAAATTCGCCACTACTACTTAACTTGATTTCAAGTCGTCAAGTAACTTGAATATCGAGTCAAGCCGTGAAATCCGTGAAACGTTTCTTACAAGTCGGACTTACGTTCCCATTTATTACGAATATTTCATTGAGGAATTAAATAACTTGTTTGTAATTATTATTTCTTTTATAATTATATAAGTCCCTTAATTTAATTAGTAGTGTGAGTATTATGCGGAGGGATCGACAATCATTCTTTCAGTATTTCTCTAGCTTCCAAAGTGATCATTGAGTATTGTGTAGTGATTTTGATAGTGATCTTGACTAAATAGAATTGATGTGAGTTGAATTACCATGGATGATATGAGTTGAGTTAGTGAGTGAGATAGTGTATTGAGTCTATAAGAGTGTTTGAAACCGTGGTTGGTTTACCGACGGAGCAGCGAGCAGCTTTGGACTGTAGTGTGCCGTGGCTCGGCCGCCAACGATGCAGCGAGCGGCTGTGGGCCGTAGTGACCCTAGCCAGGTTGCCAACGAGAGGTTGAAGCAGCTTTGTGTTGTAGTGGCCCTGACCAGGCTGCCCACGTGATAGATTGTGTGTGAGAATGTGCGAGTGTTTGGGTAGTTCCTCACTGAGCTTTGTGCTTAGTTATTTTACATTTTGTAGGATCAAGGACGAGTACGAAATAGAAGCCAGCAAAACCCTAGCTGCACTATAGTATGTAATCGAATGTATTAATATATGTAGGGGTTTAATTAAATAGGTTCAAAATAACTACAATCTACTGCCTTTTTACAATCAAATAGTTTCTCATCATTTGTCATCGTTTATAACACATTTTTTTCATTTGCCGTACTTATAGTTTTGTATTAGATGACGTATGACATGGTATAAATCACTTTCTTGCTTTCGCTGTCAATCCTAATTGCTTTACATCTAATTTTGACAATAATTTACCTATTCAAACATGTCCTAGCATATCCCCCTTAATGAAGCAATGTTATAAGTGTGTCATAATCACACATGAGACACTTTTCACAGGGGAAATCGATCCGGGCCGAGATAATCGATTACGTTGTACGGCAGTGTTGTGTAAACGGAGGTTTATTTAGCGAGGCGAATAGATTTCGCGGGGAATAAAGCGAACAATATCGATCTTAACGATAATAGCAGCCGGCAAGGTGTCGGATTAGTTCGGGAAGGATTTGTGTAAGCGCTCAGGGTTTAGTCCATGTGACACCCTCGCGTAACAGGAGTGTAGCTTTGAACGGCTTGTGTTGCTGTTTTCTATGAAGCGCTGTAATTGACAGCCCAACATTAACATTTGTTTTCTTTCTGAAAAATACATTGCTCTACTTTAAAACCCAAGGTTGTTTCCAAAGGACAAGTTGTATTACCGGTCATTGTCCTTTAGGATACCATTTATATAGAATTGGTAAGTTGAAAAAAAATACATCTGTTAACTCTACGAACAAGGAATAAGATCACGTATATGATTCCAGTATCTGAGATAAACTTAGTAAGAAAATTGAAACTGTTTCTAGGAAACTAAGTACTATATGGGCGTAGCCTAACAGGGAGTTTTTTAAATTCTACGGGCACGGAGATAGTTACTTTCAGAATTTGTTTTATGTATAATAATATAATATAATAGTCAGCCTGTATAGTTGTGTGGTCTTGGCATGTCTTGTCTGATCGTGTAGATAAGCAACATAGCCCGCCCTGTTCATTTGGATGGGTTACCGCACAACGGATCAATGTGTGCTGGCCTTGCAGGCTGATAACCTGCATCACTAAAAATGCAAGTAAAACTTGTCACGAAACAAGTACCTCAGGGACCTAAATTCCACTTAGGAATGTTGTGCTATAGATGACAATGACAATATAATATAATATTCTTAATTAGAATACTTTAATTGTAAATAAATATTACCTAACAAACTGACAAATGTCAGAACTGGATAACGAGAAGACAAGGATCTGGACGAAAAAGAGTCACTAGCCAAAGAGCTGACCGTTTTTGGTATCCGCAAATTTGCAGAATAGAATCTACTCTAAGAAGTTAGAGATGAAAATGTTAGTGATTGGACCGTTAGGAGATGGCTTCGTGCTACTGAATTGGCTTTTAGAAAGATGGCAACAGGTTTATCATTGCAACGTCGGCATCGAATTGCAAAATAATGGATGAGACAAACAAAAATAGTTGTAGATTAAACTAACGAAACTACCCAACACACAATGAAGCACAAATGGTCAACGCCAAAATCACCTTCATAAATGACATTAATAATCTGATTGACACAATCACTTTTTTTAAATACTTCAAACTATACGTTACCGCGGTTTCACTACTGTTTTTATTTCATTTTTGTCATTGGTTGGACGCAGATAGCATATATAACCCTCTCTGTAACACGTACGAAAAAGAGATAGTGAATAAAAGTCTCACCTACCGTATGTCATGTCGTGTATAAGACAAAGATGTAAGATAAAAATTTTCTTGCAATAGAAATTGATGATATTATATATCAAAATATAAACAAAAATATTACTGAAACTTGAAATAAGTTATTGTATGCCTTTGTCAAATAAAACTGAATTTGTTTTAATATTCAAATTGCACCACACTATTATATACTCAATATCAACCTTGAAATGTTAGTATACGAATATATCTAGGACATTCATGTAAAATATGGAGAGTACACATCTGGCATTGATACACATATAAATCAACTGTGCAAGATTGCGGTAGAGTGCAGAGGGTAAACCGATCAACTCAGTGAACTCTACATGTACTACCCACCACAATATTCTCATATGGTGCTTGACTGAATGAGCGTTGCAAATAATGCATAATAAGAGGAAATCATTCCCTTATAATGAGAATGTAAACAAAATTCATTGTATTGTCTTTCCTAACGTATGCATGTAAGTGTAAATATTTTTATTTCTTACTAACTTGTAAACAGTAACTTATTTGAACTGTTTTTCACTAGGGACACATTTACAAGCTAATAATCTGTAAAAGTATCTGTCATTCTTACTAGTTAATAGTTGCATTGTGTCATTATTGAAAACTGTCATACAAATTTTTGACTTAACATTAGTAACTGTCAGAATTTATTTTTAATTTTAATTATATTTACAAGTGAATACTAAATAAACTATTGCACAATATAAACGAGGTATCAGTTTATATTACGTCGAGGAGATGATAGGCTCGCCTGAGTGGGTCGCTAATCATTTCCTCCTATCACCAAAAAAACCGTTTTACATCGCTAATATTGTAATACCTATTAACATACCTAGGACAGTTGTAAGCTCGGAGAGTGAGGATTTTAAGATATCTGAGGCCTGGTATGATTCATAACATGCGTAGTTTGTTCAATGACAGCTGTATTATCCAATTGTCCCACGTTATTTGAACAATTCTGTACGGTAATATTTTTACCATACTGACTTTTAAAAATTAAATTGTAATGTATGTTTTAGTAGGCATTTTCTAAATTTCTCGGCTGTACAATATACGCTATACACAGCTTAAACTCAAATTGTTATTAATTTTATATACCAAACACAAACTACGTATTAAATTTTTAGTAAGGATAGGTAAAATTCATCAAAGGTGTCACCGCTTTTTAACACTATTTACTAGCGAAGCGATACCATCGTACCACGGAAGATATGACTATATAACTATTATCTAGATTACATTATATAGACAGTAGATTGTGTATCATAAGATTTGAATGGTTCTAAAATTTTACAGTAAATATTATGGAATATTTAATAATAATAATAATGTGTTCCTGTATCTCCTAAGCGGAGCATAGGGCAACCGAACTCACCGAGCCGCAGTTCTAACTGCCGTACTGTCGGTTGTTTCATTTGCCAGTGCTACTTCTATTTAAGATGTATAGATGGCAAGTCTATAGCATCCGAGTGTGATACACAAGTAGCTGTGTTTTTTATTTTACGACAAATCACACGTTGTCGGTCGCTGAGACTTGAACTGAGGATCTCAGGTTCGTATGACGTCACAGCGAGCTAAGAGATGTGCGCTAGCTCGCTCAGCCATCCAGCCGACATGGAATATTTAAAATACAATAAATTAAATTTGACTAGTACCTGCAATGTCGGAAGAAGGACAAAAGGCTCCTTTTCTGTTCGATAAAAGGACAAGGATAGCCAGATTTTAAAAAAGGACAGTTGGTAACCCTACTACGATTTGAACTTCAAATATTACACTCCACTCAGCGAATTGGAGCGCACTAACCAAGTGAGCCACCGCTGCCCGTCATGTCATATTTTATATAATTCATATAACTGATGTGATTTGATTAATTATCACTGATTTAGTGCGAAATGAGCCTAAACGTGTTATATGAATCAGTCATTGTCTTATCTAAGTACTGTTTTGTCACCACTTATTAAAAGCAAAAATAAAACCGAGACTTAATTCGCACCCACTTACTACAACTTGTTTATCTTTGAAAAAACTTTGAAAGCAAATTTCGTAATCGATAGAAGTAAAACAATATCCCAAAACAAACAAACGTTGGCGCTTGCAGAGGAATGAAAACCTGGCGGAATGGATGCAAGTGCAAGGATTTATGGCCCTCTCGAGTTGAGGGTCGTATTATCGCGACTGGCTATGGCGGGCCTCTCTCCACGTCAGCACGAGTGGAGCGCGTTGTTGATATGATACAATAAACACCGCGGACAAAGGAGAGGATAGTTGTAGCACGTTATGAACTTACTAAACTCTGTGTATGTATGTAAATAGCGCCACAGCTTGTCTACCTTCAAATAAACCAAAACTACCACACAGCGTTTTAAAATTTCATTACACCGTATACTATTTGGTGTTAACATTATATTTACACTGCTTGTGTGTGATATTCTTGTTGTACCTGTATATTTTGCCAACTCTTTACTGCAGAAATCCTTTTACTACCAGTTGAAGATATATAGATACAAAATTTTACTATGATGGGCACCTTATCATCTAATTGTCGTTATACTTTCTTATTTTGATTTATTGAATTAATACAGGCATTTAATCCTTCGGAAGTAGCGCCCTTTTCCATGATTCGTGAGAGACCCATATCAAAAATAGTACTACCGCGGTATTTTTTATACAAAATAATAAATATAGGGTGATGAATTCAACCTTTTTTTACTATAAAAACGAGTATTTTACATTAGAAAAATAAAGCAAATAAAACACACATCTATTAAAGTATATGTTAGAAAATCGCTACATCCACGACTCAAGCTGATCGTAGTAGCTGAATATAATTTATTGTTGTTGTTTATGTATGTTTTTACATTAGTGTCATTAAATCTTTATTATTTACTCATACTGGATTGTACTGTGTCCTCATTTCATTAACAGGTTATGGGCCCAGCTGGTAAGCTCAGTAAGGGTGATCCTCACATATTTGTTTTCGCGTAATCATTAATTCAATTGGGACACAACGGTTTGAGTACTAGTACTAGAAGTATTAGCACCTTAATCTTGCCTGCGTTCTCGTACTGCTCTTGGTATATGTTTCTCTAAAGAGCGCACATAAATAGTAAAACCAGAGACAGCGCCGGGTCTTTTATTTTTGAAGTATAGCACATACGGAGTGCACATTTAATAAAACAGTACTAATAATCAAATGATTAAACTACCTGGCGACCTGGCCGAACAGCGTTTAACATTCGACAGACGAGAAAGCGAAAAAGGCGAGATCTGACACGTGATTGAAAAGACATCGGGTCTGTCAGACTTGGCGCTACCTCCGAAGGGTTAATATGGCAAACAGTTGTTGATAAATAAAAACAAAACAACAATACTACATGTATTCCTACCAGAAGCGTAGACAAAGAGGGTGTCATTATTGTCACATTTGAGGGAGACAGTATTGAATTACAATTTTATTCGAACATTTTTTCAATCAGTCTTATTACTTAATTTACATTCCTCGTACCTATATAATGATAATTGTAATATTCTGCGTAGTAAGTTGCAAGTTCTTCTCCAGTCCCAGCGTGCACTGTTCTCAAAATAGCAAAATAAGAGTAAGCAGTTCATAGTAACTAAAACTTGTTTAAATCCCCTACTACAGTAAATTATACAATGAGTATCATAAATATTTAAACGACTGTAACCGACCAGCTGAAGGTGATTCCAGTATCCGAGTTCCAGCTCTGCTATGAGAGTAGGAAGAACAGTTTCCAGTACAGTGTGGCTTCCCAAGGAAGTTATTTGTAGGAGACAATACTGAATTGTAATTCTATTCGAACAATTTAAAAAAAATCAGCCTTATTACTTAATTTATATACCTCAAATATTTTTTATATTTAAAAACTGACTTTATACATAAAAATAGGCAGTTAGTTTTTAAACTACAGACGAGCTCATTTTTTAATTAACACCCCCTCCCCCCTAAACAATCGTATTGCCCAATGTAGTCGTGGGACCAATGTTGGAAAACACTGATCTAGATGATAATGAATAATCCTTCTGAAATAACGAACAATATTTTTTACTTTTAACATAAATATTACTAATGGACTGAAAGCTAATTCAACTATGTAAAATAATCTATTTATGAAAATAGTCCATTTTCCTCATATGTTATGAATATAAACGTCTGCTCGTTCTGAAAATAAGTATCGTTTTTCAACAGATTTTGCAAATCGCAATCAATCAGAAACAACTTCCAGATTCCTAAAAATTTTTATGGAGAAAGTTATAAGATCTCTCTCGAAGTAGCAGATGTTTTGTCTGCGAAAATCTTATAAGAAAATATAGATAATTGCACAAAAACAAGAATCTGATAAGACATTGATTGGGGGTCAAAATAATTTATTAGGCATTGACAAATGACCCCTGTACTTGTTGAATCTGTTAAGAAACAGAAATAACTCAAAAAATGAGTCGGCTCATAAAATATGTACCCCGAAGGTTATACTTGTAAATTACCAAGTAAAAATAACACTTGCAACAAGATTAAAAATTTACATTTAAATATAATATATAAACCAAGAAAACTACTAGACTCTCAGCATGAACAGTAAACAAGAATTCATTAAATTTATTATTTTATATTCTGAAATTACGAGCACTTACGTTGATATGTGTAACCGTGTCAACTTATTATAGTTTTAATTAAAATGATAATGGATCTAAGTGTATATATTTCATTAATATCGCGTAAGTGATATCAGATGGTTCATAATTTTTATTCGCACACATTTTTAATGAACTTGTCAGGTAATTTGATCCAAATCTTTTTATTTATAGCACCACTTAACATTTCTTTTATTTTTAGTTTTAAATTTCTTTGTCCTCAAAAACGTGTCCTTTGAACCTATGTATAATAAAATTTAGGACAATTTAACATAAAATATTAACTTTTCTTTTTTACTTCCTTGCACAAAGTAAAGGAAGTAGTATATTCGCAAGAAAATTAGGTTTTCAGGTTTCATCCGAAATATATATTCATTTTGACCATCCCTGAATCCATTTTGACTAGTTCGGCGTGACATCTGTACGTACGTAGGTATCTCACATAACTGAAATGTTTTTCCGTAAAATTTAAAAATTGTTTATATGGGACTACTACAACAACCATACTCCGTTTTTTAACTATAGACAGCACTAGACGAAGTCACATTTACACCATAGCGTTAGTTCTGAAAACAACTGGTTTTAATCGTGAAATATCACAAAAAGAGAAATGGAACAAGAAACACGTGCAAATGCAGCAAGTGATTTGACAACTAGTGAGAGTTTGACATTTCAATTACGTTTGAGAAGGTTAACTTGAAATTTTATCTGGTTAAATGTGGTTTTATGTAATGGCGCAGCAGCCAATTACTGGATTTGATTTTCTCACTAGAATTTCTAGTTACTGTCTATACTATAAAAACAGAGTATAGTTGTGCACCTCCTTTTTTCATTGCAATTGGTAGTGCCAAAAGGGCTTTTCAAAAGGGCAGTTTGCTGTTGACAGAAATAATAAATAAAAATAATAATAATATTTGTCACAATTATTCGTGTGGTCAATTATATATTTAATTTATTATCAAGAAATTATGTAAATGTGTCCTATAAACAAATAAAGCTAACTAAATTATTATTTTATTACTTTTCTGCTAAACGTAAAGTGTGCTTTTGAAAAGGCCGAATGGGACTATTGGAAGTACATAACTAGATGTTATAGCAATTTTTTAAACAAAATTTTAGGTACAAAATAAATGAGAACAATATCTCTCTCGTTGCAAGTTTCTGAGCGATTAAAATAATTTTGTGTGATACAATGAGGAATAGTGATAAAAATTTTATAAAAGGTAGTCTATATCTAGAGAAGCTAGAAGATATAAAACGAATGAAAATTGAAGAACGATTAGGCGTAGAATGATATCGCTTTCAAGAGAAACAAGTTTAAATTAAATGCAGGGAAAAATGTGTAGAATTTAGTTTACACACTCATGTGGTGTCCACATTTTACTTAAACCTATTACGCGAATTTTCTCTACATACGAGTATATACCCTTAGAGATGGACCAACAAATGTACATAAATAAAAATAGCAAGAATTTTAAATCATCACTACATAGTAGATTGGTAAATTAGCTGAAATATTAATACCATCGTGCTTAAAACAATATCAAAATTAATTATACCGTACAATTACTAGCAATTTAGAAATAATTACAGTTGTACAATTATAAAATAAATTATAAATGTCCATTTGTACCACCGATTCAGGATCCTACATTTGACGTTTAGCAATTTGTGATTAGGAAACATGCGCTGTCACCTGTTAGAAAGGAAGAGATGCACTGATTAAACCAACACTTACATCTAGATTCATAAAAAAGGTTAGCCACTAACCCGGATTAGTTATACCTCTTGTTATAATTCGAAATGTCAAACTAACTCCAGTCCCAATTCATAAAAAGAATTAAGTATATCATTGGGTTCCAAACTCCATTAGTTTGTTGGAATTAGCAATATTTGTAGATTATTATCAGCATGTCATAATACAGAGGAAGATTTGTGGTGATATTTGACAATCTCGAAGTAAAATACTTTGATTACACGCATGCACAAAGCATTTATTGAAATATGGTAATAATAATTTTTTTAATACTTCTTTTCTTAAATTCGTATTACATGAAACAGAAACGTTTAATTAATACGAATGTTAATCTCAATCTATAAAGAAATACATATATTTAATTACTATAATATAAAGTACAAACCATCCTTTGTATTATTTAGAAATACTGATATTGATCTACAAATACTGCTTATTCCACCAAACTAGTGAAATTATCGTTGGAACAAAATAATATACTTAATTCTTATTACGAATTGGGACCGGAATTAGTTTAACATTTCAAAGTGTTTACAATAGGTATACTTGTTATTTCTATGAGATAATGACGTGAAGCCTATCACATGATAACGAAACTATACCAATTTATGGGACACTTGTATCTCAGGTTCTGTTCGTATATGTATGAATATCAATAAGTTAAATAAATATTCTGCAAATTCTGAATTAGAAACAAAAATAAAAAAATCTAATAATTGAAAATTCATAGATGTTGATATTTTCCACACTCGCTGTGTGAATATTAATGTTTTCATTAAATTTTATAATGGAATTTGTTTAGCCTGGTTTCCAAAATTGTTGGAATGTTTTCAATAAAATTTTCTATTAGCTACACATTCGTTAATTCAATTATTGTTAACTGTTTTTCAATATGTTTGGGATATACAGTTTCAATATTCAGTTAAAATATTTGTTCAATCAAAAAACCTAATTTATTGTGGAGACTAATTTGAAGCACATGTGGAATTGATGAAAAGTGACAGAAAAACGTTTATAGATTTACTTATCTTGTATTTTATCATAAGTAATATAATAAGAGCCAAGAATTTATTGGAAAAATTTACGAATAGTTGTTGCGTAGTAACAGACAAACGAGTGTCAAAAATGACCCGAGTTTTCGTTACTTCGCAGGAATTACGAGTAAATTTTACCTCTTAAATTCAGCCTAAACGATATGTAAAATTATTATAATTTATATTCATTATCTGTTTAACTACAATTTACAAATAAAGGTAATTATGCAGATCTATAAAAAAAATTAAAATTTTTTATACGGTTTAAAGCTTCAAGTAAAGTACTATTTTCGGTTAACCAATTGCAGTCAAAATCTAATCACCTCATCATAGTTGAATATAAGTTTTAAATATCAAATATTATATTTTTACATGTATCGTACTGAAATTATCGTGTACGAAAAATTGTCATAGACATATGCACACACACAAACTCACGGACATACAGACATCACGATAAAAACAGTAAAATCGTATTCTAGGAATCCTAATTCGTGCTCATATATGTTGAAAACGCTCACTTGAGAAATTTGACCATACCTCCCTTATCTATACAGGGTGTTCCATTTAAGTGTGCCACCATTGCTATCTCGAGAACTATAAGACTATATGTATTTTATTTATATCTGGCTGAAACAAGAGTGCTATGGTTAGAAAACATAGACATATTGCTCTGTATAACATTGTTTGATTATTTTTTGTTAAATTTTATGTTCCTAAACTGTCAGTTTTAATAAGGAAATGATTTTTTTTTATCCAAAGCACTCTTATTTCAGCCAGATATAAATAAAATACATATAAATCTAACATGCATTTTTCTCAATTATTTTGTTATATTAGTATATGATATGTTTATATCGCTGAATTCAGAAAAAAATACTCTATCAAATAACCTAAAAATAACCATACGTTCCCATTTAAAATAAGAAAGTTGTGTCCAGTATTTTAAAAACCACTGTTTGAAAAAAAATTATTTTTTTGCTCATTGTATTAGTCTTATAAAATGGTGGTTCTTTGCTAATTTAACCAACCTCGTAGCTCTTATAGTTCTCGAGATAGTGTTGTGTACTCGTGATAGCAAGGTTTTAAGGTGCAATGAAACACACAAGTACAACTACATATAAATTTTATTTGCGGCGAAAATGGTTTCTTGTGCACTTGGCCACTATTTCGGTCGTGGATTCGGGGTGTCTTGGAGATACGGAGATACTCTTTGTTGACTTGAAGAATGTATGATATTGGAAATTGATGATGGAATTAAGAAGTGTCTTGGATTGATGCTTGATGATGACTGTCTGTAAGTTTGAAGTGAAGATACAAGGACAAGAAGTGGGGCTGGTTTTGGAAAGTTTAAGGGTTGATGAACTATGTCGGAGAAGTGAAAGTTGGCGGTTTTTCTAAAAAGGGTGGTCATGGGATGAGATTTTGGGATTTTATGACTCAAGAAAAAGAAACTTACTTTATGATGAGGCAATATTAGAATAACCATTCGTACTGATTTTGTCAGTACGGTACTGATTTTCAGACCGTTGTACTGATAAACAAATTGTAACATATTTTGTACTGATTTTTTACATACTGTACTGAATGTACTAATTTTCGATATTTTATGATTATTTTTAAACATTTTCATATAATTTAAGTATTAACTAAAATTTCTATCTCTCGACATGGTTTGATTTTATTAGTAAGTGACTTGGTCAAAAGGTTTGTTTTTGAGAGGAACTGTTAACTTTAGTAAACCAATAAAATTGTAGCAGTAATATCGCTATAATTTTTCCATTTGTTTTTAAAGCTAATGTAGAAAAAGCAAAAACAATATATTAAAAGTTATATTTGGATTTATAAATATTTTTCCTGAGAATAATAAAAGCCTCGAGGAAATCAAATTAAATGAAACTAAAACAATATTTGCTAAAACACTGCTTAAACACACTAGAACATTAATCATCGCATATGGCATAAAATTTCATTTTACTTTTATCACTTTTTTTTAAATATTATATTAAATGACTTAGTACATACATTTCAATGTAATATAGTCAATAAGTAATCTAAATATAGAATACAAGTTTTGTACTGATTTCATTAAAAACATAAATGGTCACTCTAGGCAATATGAACTTCGGAATTTCTGAAAGGAAGGAAATTTACAATGTTGAGGGATGGCGGCAACAAGTACAAATAAACGTTGAAAGTTACAAATACAATTACAAAAGAGAATAAAATATGTACAATATATAACTTAAAATCTAACATGCATTAACAATATTTATAACATTTATACAAAACTTAGAAAACTAAACAAGAATTAAGCGGGAACACAACAATAGCAATGGTGGCACACTTAAATGGAACATCCTGTATATTGATAGGCGGGAGGTAAAAACTTGAAATTCCTTAATCGTGTAAAACCCCCGTAACAACTGAGATTCGATTCCAAACACCACAAACCCAGCCTTCAATCAATACTGCATACAATTTGCGAGTCTTGTTCGTTTTGGAAATAAACATTCCCGGCACTCATGCATATACACATTGCTGGGTAAGCGTTCAGTAACCCTCGTAAGAAAGAGAAAACCCACAACTCACTCTCCCTGCTGCGCCGCCCCTGCGCCGATGCTGAATGCTAAGCAGATCGTGGCAGGAATACGCACGCCGCGACTTGTTTAGCACTGTTTTATGATATATCTCTCCCAGGAAATTGATATTAGCTAAGTGGAGGGCGCCCCAAGACACGGACGCCAGTGATGAATGGCGGGGTTTAAACTGCTTTTTTAATTGAAAACCAACTCTGCTTATTTCCGGCATATTGATTATCGTCAACTGTTTATGCAAAATGTTATGTAAATAACTACCTTAATATACCTGTACTTATTTTTCATGTTTATAATTTGAAATTGTAGGGGTAAATACTTTAATGATCATTTTCGAAATAAATATTTTGTTTACGTACTAAATTTGTTTTTCCACAACATGATTAAAAATTACAAATAGTGTAACATTATATGTATGTTTTTTGTTTCATTAGGTATGATTATTTTCCTCTTTATTACGTCTGTTGTAAATGTTTACTTTACCTATAGTATATTTATAAACATTAATTTACAAAACAAATCAAATAATTAAGTTCAACATTTTACTTACACTCATTGAGATTTAAATATCTGTTTTGTATTTTTATGCCTTTTTGCTCTGCTCGACAACGTAAAATGTCAAAATCCTGTTTCTTCACGGTACAACATCAGTGTACAATACCAAAAGTTACTACCGAGGGCAGCACACACCAGTCCAATTAAACGTCAAATTAAAAACTAATCTTTACATATCTATCATTGTACGCAATTGTCAAAATATTTTGAACATACTTTGGAAAATCCATTAATAAACCAATATTTCGACTGTAAATTAGTCTTCATCAGGGTGCTGATAACATATCACTCGCTGATTTTTATTATATTATGTGATTTGACGTACTATAAACATGTTATGTAATATAGTAAATAAAATATCTATATATCTATCTATCATACATTTAACTCAGGTAAACAGGCTTACATAAATGGAATTAATTTTTTTTAAGTAAAACATGTAAATTATTTTACAGAAATTTAGATAAAAATCACAGATCATAACTGCTACCCAATATTTATTAAACCTGTGATTCGTGATCACAGTTACCGTTCACTATTATACTTTACAAGTTTTAAGGCACATTCACGTCCAAAAAATTCCAAGTTTCAATTTCAATTTCTACTTTGTAGTTCTGCTTAAACTGTTGTAATGTAATACCCGCGTTCACATCAAAATAATTTTGCTTTCCAATTTGTACCTTCACTTTAAAGCTAGCCAACTTCAAACTTTCAATTCCACTTCGAAGAGACGCTTGCACTTATGACTGAGAAAGTGTCATTTTGACATATTTGTCGTTTCTTCAGTTTACATACAAGGTTAAACTTGTTCTATAAAGTATTACCATTACAGGGGCTCTTTATCATATCAAAAAGAAACATCAAAGAAAACGTTGGTGGGTTTGACCTATCAATGCTAGTAAAATAAGTTAAAGTGATTTTTATAAGTTCCTAGCAGAAATTAGACTGGAATATCTAGAAATGTTCTTTAAGTACACACTTATAAACTCTGATTAATTTGATAAACTGATGTCAAAAACAGTCATAAGGTGTGTATACCTCCAATCAAAAAATAAGTAGTAATTGTGAACGCTTCTAATTGGAAGTAGAAATTGAAAATTGAAAGTGGAAATGGACATTACTAATTATGTGGTTCTGAACGCAGCTTTACGAAGTAACAATTCCACTTAGATGCAGAAATTTCGGACTTTAACCATAGAATAGTTACACACAGAAGCGACACTCCGTGTCGGTAGCTTTCATGTTCCCCTAGTCAGTTTTATGACCTTGAAGCATTGTGTAGACCTTTAAATTTGTGCTCTTCCCCTATCTCTCCCTCTCTCAGATGTGAGGAAACTTTCCGATTTTAAACAATGGGCCCTTTAAATTTGTGCACATTCTCCATCTCTCACTAATTTTCGCTTCTCTGTCTGACTGTCGCTTCTGTATAAACCTATTCTGTGCTTTAACTAAGCAATAAATGTGATTATAAACGCTTAAAAATCACATATATGAAAGTAGCAATCACAAGGCATACTATGATCCAAAGTAGAAGTTTCGCCTATCACTAGTAAAAACAAATGCAATGGACAGTGTTTTATCTAGCTATGCAAAGAAAACTAACAATGGAACAGAAATAACTAAACAAAATTTTAACACCAATGTTGAATAATTCATTTGGCATATTTTATTTCAATATACGGGAAACTTATTATTAAAGTTAATTAGTAGCAACGATCATAAACGAGTTAAAATAGAGAATCGGAATTTGGTTGACATAGGAAACAACATTGTAAATTATCAGGAAACCATGGCAACCTTTTGTTGTCAGCATTAGTGGGAGAAATTGAGTGCAGCATTGAGTAAAGGAATTCGTTTTGTATTGTCTACAGAATTAACAGCCGCACGTAATCCAATATTCCTCCGCAGAAATAGCAATTCTCACTTTGTAAATCAATAGCAAACAGAATTACAGCATGCGGGTTGTAAACGTTTCCTCCCACATGTAAATCAGGCGATTTCCACACCAGTGCAAGAAAAGCCGGAAAACTTTAATTATTTGATAATTTACGCGGCTCCGGGGCCGATGCGTCTAAATGCACCGGAACCGGAGCATAACTCCGGGCGCAGTGCGGGAGAATTCAAACTGTTCCACGCGACACGTCTCAACCAGCTATTTCACATAGACGTTTCGGTATTTTGTCTCTAACTATGTAAAAGGAAAAATTCTACTAAACGCAGATATGTAGACTTTGATATATGATAAACTTGCAAAAAAATAATATACCCACATTTTTTTTAAATTAGAGTAAGCGGGGGACACATGGACTTTTGATTTTAAAAGTACATTTGAGTAATATCTCTCATAGGAAATGTAATTTTTGTAGCCGCTTGAAAATTAAGGCAGTCAACACTGAATAACCCAAGAATTACTTAAAAAAAGTACCTTATATACATAATTAGTTAATTACTATTTCGGTAGGTTTAAATTTATTATATATAAAAATGTTTTATAAACATGTGTGATAGACTTAACGTAACCAAAAAATGTAGTTCTATTTGTACACAGTCATAAGTAATGTAGTGGTCCATATTACCTTTGTTCTGAGAACAGATGGACCACCTATGCTAAGGAGAGATAGACTAGAGGATTTTTATTATTACAAAGATCTATTCAACCGGTAAAAAGAAACAAGTCATTCTCTGATAGAAAGGTATATCCCTATCTTCAGGTGTTCGAGTCACCGCCCTTTATAAAAATAGGTACATATAAATAAAAATAGTTCAATAAATAATTTTCAAGCTCTTTTGGCCCTTCCATAACTCACAGTGGATCTTTGTGGCCCTTAGTCTGAACAAGTCTCTGTATTCCTGTTTTAAAATAGTAAATTCGTTTATGTGTATCACCAATAATGTAAAATTTTATTCTAAACAGTACCTTAGAAATGTTTGTTCCAAAAACCATAAAACAAATTTTCTAATTTTGACAATTAATTAATTAATAACTTCAAACTTTCTTTAAATTCAAGATATGACTTTTTTTATACGTGATTGTAAAAAAATATGAACAATTTTTTTTTATCAATTGCAATTACACAAGACTTTTTTATATTGCCGGATAAATATCTGTTGATCTCAAAAGTGTAATTCGGTGATATAATTTAAAAGTAAATAATGCAGATGATATTAATGTACTTAGTACTTTGATCTGGTTGAAAGGAGAAAAGTAAATAACGTTTTATCTATTGCAAATTATTGCCTTCCTTTTTATTCGCTGTAAAAACGAAAGATTTGTTTTTTTTTTGGCTTACTTTATACTAAAGTTGAAGTTTGAAACTTACAAGGGACACAGCTTACAGTGGATTGCGAACCACACAAAGTTCTATTTTTATTTGTTTAATAGTTGGCTATGTTGGGAATCAAACCCATTCAGTTCCTAATATCATATTGTGATTAAGAAATTTATCGGTTACAGTACACTAAATGTCGTGGTTAATCATATACGACAATTAATATTAAAATAAAAATGATTTATTAGTAGGGAAAACATCCGCTCTATATTCTATGCAAATTTCTACCGAATATGTAAATATTTGGCATATGAAATGTAGTTACGACTTTTATTTGTCTTTTGATCGTAACTCGCATATTTACATCTATGTTTTTGTCCTATGTTGAAAATGAACGAACAATAGTGGCTCGATAATGATGCTTTTGCGTATAAAACAATTTTGTATGTGTGAGTTCCAAGTTAGTTCCATTTATTATTTAAAAATATTTTTTCTTATTTTTTGTTTCCTTTAAATTATTATGCCGTGATATCTCATTTCTAAGAAGTTTTTCTATTTATTTTAAAATAAATGTTTAATAGTTTTCGTAACACAAACTCTATACATTTCACAATATTTGTGCATTAAAAACTGGATTTTTAGTAATACATTTTTAATTCTCTTTTATATACACCATTCTAACTTGCTGTTAAATTCATATACCATGTGTCCCAAAAAAGTGTTGTTATAAGAATTTAACACAGGCTAATAACAAAGTCCTCATATGGCAAATATTTTATTATATCCTACATTTTACTTTATACCGATTACTTCATTTTAATAGTATAATTCAAATCAGATTTAAATCACATTGATTTTTTTTAAATCATTGATTAAGATCACTTGCTATGCAATTGTTATTAAACATCCTAGATTTACGAAAATTTAGGGGAAAAAGCGTATGAGTATTATTACCATGTGGCATTACTTTCAAGAACTACAAAATATGTTTAACTTCGTCGGTAAAACGACTTTACTGGTATATTATTTTCAATTTATAGCGCAAAAAAATTTTGCACTACTATTTGATTTTTTGTTAAATTTACTTTGAAATGTGTTACAGTAATACAAAATATCGTTGCTAAAGCCGGAAGTCGCTATAACAAATAAAAGCAAAAGTCGTTAGTGTATGTGGGATTTCAAACAAATGGTCACAAATTATAAACGGATTTTAACGTAGTTTTTTTATTATTTCTTTAAATTTTTACTTATTCTTTACAGTATGTTTTTTTTTTATAATAAATGTTATTTTATAGAATACGTTTTTCAAATTATACTGTACCTTTAAAATTTAAATCGGATTTTTAAAAATTAAATCAGATTATTTTTCATTTTTTTAAAAGTATAGTATAATTTCAATAATATGATTTTTCAGATTTTTTAGATCGGATTTTTGTGCAACACTAGAAATTTGCAAAAAAATAATTAATTTTTAATGTTCTACACACAATGTGACAGTTGTCGATGCATGCTTATGTTTTTAGAAAAATGACCTAGGATTCAAAGGTCTACAGTTCCATTGTAACTGTAGAAGTCACTTTTTAATAGTTATTCAAAATTTTAAATTTAATAAACACCTGCATTAATAATATTTCTTGATTAATTAAAAACAAGTAATGCATTTACTGTCTTTGTCGTAATTGTATTTGCGTCCTTTATGAAAATTAAGCGTTTGTCTAATGCGCCTATTTCTCACTAATGAGCTAAAAGATGATAGCGAATATGAGGAGGGACATGTTTTCAATCACAAATTGCTTAACGTCAAAAATGTTAAATTGAAGGTTAAATATTTGCATCCATTGGTGCAAAGGGACATTTATAATTTACTTTTAATTGTACAACTGTAATAATTTCCAAAATTGCTAGTAATTGTATTATATATTTAAATACAGGGTTTTGTTTTACATTTCTTTCATAATATTTTTATACAAATATACATTTCTATATGTATATACAACTGTTGCGACTGTTTTAGAATCTTATATGACCTTACTGTTACTACTGACATATTTCATACGAATATGAAATGATGACGTGAAGCCTACCACAGGGAAATTTAACTATATTGCATATTACCCTATGCAACTTGGTGACTTAGTTATTAACTGAACACTTTATATTTACAAAAAAGACAGTATAAATTACATTGTTTGAGTGATTAACTAACGTAATATAAAATGAAGTAACTGCCAACTTATATGCTACTTACGTATCTCGTCGTTTTTGATTTAAAATTTAAAGACACATTCCCCGTTGAGGTTGAGCTCGGTATCTTGAACCCAAATGGTCCACAGCGCCATATCTGCACTCCGGTGAGCAGTGCGGGCAAGAATTAAAACTGTGAAACTCGCGATCCCGGCGACACGTCGCAGAAAGATCATTTCAGAATGAGGTTATCGGAGATTTCACGCTGATGGCTGCCAGATATCGCGGGTTCTGCAGGATTTGATTTGGAAAAACGCGGAATTCGCAGTTTTCTTTTCTTTCAAACTACAATGTCTATCATGATATCCTACAACTCACACTTCTAATGCTAACACTCCAGCACGAGGGAAGCAAATCTGTAGATAAATGTAGAATTTAATTTTGATTTATAGTTTAACAATTATGGTACGTAAGTGGTTACCGTATTTCGAATCGAGTTTTTTTTTCGAAATACCATTAGAAAATGATTTGCCTTATACTTGGGTTTTTCGATTGACAGATATTGACGAACGATAATATTTTGTAGTTGGAAGAAAATATTTGTGATGTTGACTCAAGTAAAGAAAGCCTATCAGGAGATGTAAACGAAGATGAAAAATCTAATGAAGATGATATTTGGTGGATAATAGGATTACCATTATGATTTTTGCATATGTTTCTATATATATTTTATTCTTTAACAAAATGAAAGAAAAAATTTATTGCCTTGTTTAACACTCAGGGTCATCCTATATTCAGGCTAATACGGTTATATACTATCCCTTTTGTACAGTACAACGTTGCCCAGCAAAATAGTGTTTTAAGAATCGGATATACTACTTGTATATAATAACAAATTTTACTTAATGGTTATATTGCATATATAATAAAAGCTTATAATTATATTTCTTACGTATTGTATATAAATTTATATGTATACACACTATGTACACATATATGAGGTAAAGATGTAAGGTGAGGAAATTAAGTAATAAGACTAATATTTTAAATTGTTCAAATAGGATTACAGTTCAATATTGTCTCCCTTAAAATAACTTTCTTGGGAAGCCACACAGTGCTGGAGATGTTACTTCGTACCCACATGGTAGTACTAGAACTTGGATACTGAAATCACCTTCAGCTGGTCGGTTATAGCCGTTTAAGTATTTTTAAGTTATCTTAAGATGATTTTTCAATCTCACAAAGAGGAAAAAGTTACAAGAACTGAAGTCAGGAGAATAAGGAGGCTGAGGAGTCACAGGAATGTTTTACTGGCCAAAATCACATTTTTTTAAAACCATTTTTGCGCAGAGTTTTCTCGTCCCTAATGAATCTTATAAACGATGGTGTAATTCAAACTCTTCCCCAATCATTTGGTACTGTCAACCGACAATCTGAATTCATAGGATCCCAGATTCTGTCAATATTTATGTCAGTTCTTGAAAATGAAGGCCTTCTACTGCATGTTTCATCGACATTATCCACTCTATGATGGTTCTTCTCGAAAACCAGGGGAAGTACTAACACATAACGTGTAGCAGCGATGGCATTGGCACTAGACTTTAGTGGTAGTATTTGTTTTGTAAGTTAACTATACAGGTGTTCCATTTAAGCGTGCCACCATTGCTATCTCGGGAACTGTAAGAGCTACGAGGTTGGTTAAATTAGCAAAGAACCAACATTTTACAAGACTAATACAATGAGCAAAAAAAAAAAAAATTCAACCAGTGGTTCTCAAAATACGGGACACAACTTTCTTATTTTAAATGGGAACATATGTTTATTTTTAGGTTTTTCGATAGAGTATTTTTTTCTGAATTCAGCGATATGTACATATCATATACTAATATAACAAAATAATTGAGAAAAATGCATGTTAAATTTATATGTATTTTATTTATATCTGGCTGAAATAAGAGTGCTTTGGATAGAAAACAATTCATTTTCTTCTTAAAACTGACAGTTTAAGAAAATAAAATTTAACAAAAAATAATCAAACAATGTTAGACAGAACATTATGTCTATGTTTTCTAACCATAGCACTCTTGTTTGAAAATAAAATATTGCAGTACAACTGGTTATTCATTTCTTCATGTATTACATCATAATATTCATACATATTTTAAACAAATTTTGTGCATATACATATATGTGCATAATTTGTAATTTTTGCGTGCATATAATCTCAGCCTTAATCATAATGTATACCTTGTTTCTCTCTATTCATTTTCCTTTCCTTTCAATCAGTAACTTAAAACTTGAAGCAGATTATGTGATAGATAGTGTGAGCTGATACTCGTTTTCAGATCGTTTTGAAAACAGTGCCTTGGGAACACTTACAATTTAGATCTCAAAACAGTTTTCAGAATCCGTCTTGGGAACGTAGTAAATATTTCATTTGATTAACACTTGGCATTGGCAATCTTGGAAATCAAACTCTAGATCCCAAATTCTGGTCAATTCAAGTAGGAGAATTGACAGTCCAACAATTTTTCTTCGGTTATTATTGTACATTATCCTATTTTCTTTAACAGCTACCGATTTTACCATTCGAAAATGAAACGTACCCCGTTTAACATTTGTAGTTTAGTAGTAAGATTGCATTTAGCAATGAGACATCCTGAGAAAGTTTTCAATATCCCTTGCGAAATGAAGCTAATTCATCATCTTAATTCCTGCCCGTCATTAGGCCGTGGCAGCGTAATACTCACTCGGACGTGACGCGAGAGGCGTCTAGGCTTCATATACCTGGTGATTTATACCCGCGCCGAGACGCCCACGCCCACGCACTCGCCGAATGCAAGTCGATACTCTATCACCGCAACCGCCCACAGATTGGAAACGAATCTACGGAGGGCTTGTTTTGTTGGAGAAGTCAATCAGGGAGATTACTACTTTCTTTTAACCAGAGGAACTACTTGCTGGAAAATGCTACGTGACTACACACTTCGTCAAATCAAATACCTATAAAGTAAACATCAATAGTGTGCTTTTAAAGTTGGTTTCTCAAATGAACTTAAGTTTCTGCTGCAATTAATAATTTTGCTTCATCTTATTTTGATTTGTAAAGTGTTAATCTATGGACATAAGTGACCCATCAATAGGTTAGGACAGTCTTGCTCGAATAGACATAATATGAAATCTGGGATTCTTTATTAAAACTTGTTACTTGTTACTTGCAAATTTTTCAAATAATGGCTATCAAGTCGTGAGAGAAGGAAATAAAAATCTCTGAGACATCTAAGAACATCGTGTAGATAAGTTCGGAAAAAATTAGAAGAATAGTTTCTGTTAGGCGTTTTTGGGGTTAACACAAAACTGGATGAAAAAAGTTATTAAAAAGGAAGGTTACTGTATGATGTATTGCTCTTTATCACTATGTATTACTATCTTACTATAATAAAACTGTAGGTATGTGTTAATTCTAAGCCGTTTTCCAAGAATATAGAAATATTATATTATTATTTTATTTTCTTCAAATATATACCTATAGAATAGCCGCAAAAGGAGCAGATAGTTAAACTACTGAACCGCACCGAAAAACTGGTCCTTCTTTTTTATGAAAGTAATCGCGCGTTACCGTAAATTCTGTTCGATATGTTACCATGATTTAAGAGTTTTTGCTCTAACACTTTAATGCAGAAAACAGGATTGAACCATAGCCTATACAACTCGATATTTAATGACTATTTTGCTGCTAAAGACCAGAAACATCGTTTCAGAACCCTTAAAACCCTGGAGGATGTAATACATGGAAGTAACCCTCATATGAAAACATGTTTCGATATAAAAAATCCTAGAATTCACCTATTAGGTGATTTAAAACTTCCTCTACTGTTGTTGAAGAAAATTTTATATGTCTACCATTTTTTTTAATTCATCTTCAAAACTAGGGAGATTTCTTTGCCCCATCTTGTAAATATTAATATTATTCTGTAATAAAAACCTAAAGATAAGCAGAGAAAAGTGATGACCGATTTTTACCAAAAATTTTATCACCAATAATTTCAGAAACTTAAATATACACTGTCATTAAATTTACATATTTATTTAATGCCAATCCATTTGTAATATTTATACTTTTAAATAAATAATAATTAAACCCAATCTCATATGTCCTTATATTGAATTCAATAACATCTCTTTAAAACTCGTAACTTCATACTGGTATTATTATAATACCTCTGTTATTATTAATGGTGATCGGTAGATATTCCACTCTTTCCGAGCGTTCTGGAATCTGCTATAATCTGTAGATCCCTTCAGAGGCTGTAGACTGGCACCATATACACAACTTAAAATATATTAAAATTTGTTGATAATCAAGTAGCACCTAATCTAATCCATGAAGTGAAGTTGACTAACAAAAAATAAAATTGTCATTTAATTTGTATATTTTTTTATGAAAATGCTTTGTTGATAATATAATTACACGGTTCTAACAGTGTTTAATTTTTTGAAATGTTAGTCTTTATCAAATAATATACTATTTGAAATATCAACATAAACGAGGATCTTCAGTATCTTTTAATTATTATAAGAAAATTGTATGTTTAATTTAAATGGATTTTGATATTACAGAGATTTAGGTAGAAGAATAATGAAACTCTGCACTCTGTCTTAATAACACTGATTCTGTTTGTTCTATACATGTAATTACAAACGATATTATTATTGCTTGTATTTTCATTTGTCTTCTTTGTAACAAAGTATACTACGAGTACTACACAATGTTTATACACATGTAGTGGAATGTACGGGTTTACTATTGAATGCAGCATCTTCGATAGAAACAGATGTTAACAGATGGTATATAACCGACCTCACATGCATACAAATATGTTTAGAAGCTGCACCACAAGGGAAATTGTTTAAAGTAATGAAAAATATATTGCTTTTGACTCGGAATAGGTTTACTTTGCTCATCCATAACTTATTATCGAGTATCTAAATGCAATTGCTACATTTGTCCATTCATTTTAATTTTGATGAGAAAATAAATATCAAAATAGTGAGTATCTACCTTGTTTATATTTACAAACCAATGTTATTAAGCAAATTGTCCTGTTGTTTCGAATCTTGTAAAGACATGGATTTGTGCATGTGTAATGTATTTTATTCTCTCATGTACGAGTTTAGTTGTTGAGTGGATGAGCGATTATTAAAAATTAGAAAGAACAAAAAAAACACTTTACATTTATTTTATGTACTTATGCATTAAGTTTAACTTACTTCCATAACAACATAAGTCGTAAGTTCCTGATAACTTCTGTTATTTAGTTGCAATTGTCAACGAAAAGTTATAGAAAATAACTGTCCTACTTGAAGAGTAGTTATGAAAATCATACGTATTTCATATATTTGGGAGTCTATCAACGGGTAAAATTAACTAGGGTAAGTGGGAGTGAGATGGAGTACATTTTGGAAAATTAATTGTTACTCTATAATATTAACTAATATTTAAAAAACCAAATTTATTTATAACAATATACAATCTCGGATTACTGATAAGATAAGGAAAAAAATAAAACTGTTCTGAAAACTGGGAAAAAAAAATTATTCGAGTTCACAAAAGTCCAACTATCCTCCACTATATATATATATATATATATATATATATATATATATATATATATATATATATATATATATATATACTTAAATGAGATGGACCAACGCTATGAGGAGATGAAGTTTAACATATTGATAAATTGATCTTTTTAATAATAAAAATCCATTGGTCCATCTCTCCTCAGCACAGGTGGTCCTTAGAGCAGAAGTTAAATAGACCACATAAATTACTTATGACTATGTACAAATAGAATAAAATTTTTAGATTTTGTTAAGTATTTGCACATTTTTATAAAGTATGTAGGTATGTACATAAATAATTACTTTTAACCTACCGAAGTAGTAAGCAACTACTTGTATATATAAGATATAAAAAATATGGCATTATTTCCAGTAAATCTTGAGTTATTCAGTGTTGATTGCATTAATTTTCAAGCGGCTACATACACTGTCTGTAAACAACAAAATTAACGTTCCACACAACAATTAAATTATTAATTGAAAGAAATAATATTTCTTACTTATTTTGTAACGATCATTTCATTCTTTCGGACAGAACTAAGTTTTAAAACTTTCAATTAATTTAAAAATGTTCCACCGACTACAAACTACCTGAATGTAAAAGTTACATTACTTCGATAGCTCATTTTTCAATCAACTATATAATATGAAGAATGATTTTATATCATAATAATTAAATGGAATATGTCACTAAATCGTTATATTTTGTTTCCAGAACCTCCCAACGGCATCCCGGTGGTGAGTGTGGACAGAGCCCGCTTTGATCAAGGGGGCCCCTTAATTGCAGACTGCACAGCACCCCCGTCATACCCTGCAGCCAATTTGACATGGTTTGTTAACGACCAGAGGGTAAGTACCTATACATGTATTGTCGCATATCTCCTATTATATCTTACACGTGTAATGTCATACCAAACTTATAATGTCATTAATTCTCATTATAAGTATCTACTTCATGTGAAATGCAATTAAGTACATAATGTACGTTGTGTTCATAAGCACTGTTTTCATTCTATAAGTATAAAAGTTAGCTTATATTTATTTAATTATGAAGTAAGGAGGTTTCTAAAGAAATTGGGATACGAAATGAAAAGTAACCTACTTGCACAAACTAAAATATACATTTGTATTTCTATCCCTGATATTTGTGTATTAATGATTTCAATTAGAATGATCAAGGAAACTGATTAACATGGTGATCTCGAGAACTATAAGAGATACAAAGTCGGGTAAATTAGACAAAAGTTACCTCATGTGGTAACATTTTATACAGGTTTTTGTTGGATATTGGTTTTTTCTTATAACTTTTTTATTTCAATAAAAATTTTAACTTGCATAGTGTTAATGAACTTCTAAAGACGGATTCATTGCAGTAAGTACGCAAAATTTGTAATTCTCATACCATTTTTGAGAAATTGATACCAACTTTTAATTACTTTCATATGGGCCTCAAAGTAGGCTGTGAGGACATTAAATAGAGTTTTTTTTTTCTTTTCAACTATATGAAACACATGCGTACTAAATAGAAAAAAAGGACTATAAAATATCGATAAGTTTATTAAAATTTACATAAAATATATAAAAATTAAATAACCTAAATTTATTTTATTTTTAAACACGATCTACAGAATTTTTTTATTAAAACACGTAAATCTAGTGTTTTTTTTTACTTTTTAAGGTATTATTTGATTATTAAATAAAATATAAGATATTAATTTATTATAAAATCGCTATATTTCTGTAGATATACTATCTTTACTAAGGAGTAAGTAAAGATTTTAGTTATCTACCATAAAAATACACATAAATAAAAAGGATAAGTTGTCATAAAATAAAACCCATATTTAGGTATTTTATTTTTAAACACGTTTTTAAGCAAATTTTTATTAAAACAAGGAAAATCTAGTGTTTTTACACTCTATTGGCATTTGATTATTTTTCTTTGTAAAATGTAAATATATTGGTTAGGAGGAAGAGCAGCCTTTGGCTGAATCCTGCCATTAACTCAAGCAATAAAGTTAAATTATTATTATTAGTATTATTATTATTTCTTCTCCATTTCCATATTTAGATCTTGAACGATAATGGTAAATAAACAGTTATTAATAAGGAAAAATAAACGAGTGTAATGAAATTTTAATTTCGCAACGTATTGGCAATTTGTAGTAATAGACTATGTAGATAAAATGCATAGCGAAGTAATGAAGTAAATCAGAGATAATCTTCATTTCTGGTTAATATCTCAGCATCCGTATTGGTATTTGCTTTAATATTTCGCGCTAATATATCAAAGTTCGGTTGTGAGTGCATTTGCATCCCATAAATAATTAGAATGGAAGTGAAGTTAGTGGTAAATCACTGGCCGAGTCCCCGCGAGTTTGTATTTCCGCTGTTTGGTTATTGGCACTACGTTGTTCAACGCTCTCACTAATTTACGGCCCTTGTTGTTTTATTTCCGCGAAAAAATCGATTCAGATTAGGGGATTCTATTCCCGATTTCCTAACTACAAATGGCCAACTAGTAAAACAATATGGAGTTAGTTGTATGATTGATGGTTCGGAGCGAGAACGAAGTTTCCGCTGCTCAAAAGTTTGGATGATGCTTCAGCCACAAATACCCGCAAAATATGTCGTTATTGAGAACAGGAAACACAACAGTTTATAACAAATTACAAACTACTTCATTTGCTGTCGTTTCAAACTTTTTTGATAATGTATCGTCAATTAAAGTGAAAATAAAAAACTTCATTTTTCTACGAGCACTATTGTAAATAGTCATTATTGTACAACCTATAAGTGTTTCTTAACACTGTTAAATTTTTCATTTATTTATTTATCGAAATTATGTTAGCAGTACAAACAGACTTGAAAGTTATAGAGTCGATAACAATAATTATAAAGACAAATATTAAATGTTTGTACAAAAAATATTAACGATTATGATAATATTTATGAATGTATATTTTGTCACCAAAACATTTCAATATTAACATGAAAATTTAGAAGCAGAACATCGATTATATCTTCTTTAATAGAAACAAATGTCGTATTAAAAGGAGTCGTAAATCTTTTATTTCTTGACATATTAATGGCCAGTGGAGACCATTGAAGATATAACATGCCGTTTTATTTCCTGAAACAGTTGAAAATTAAATGTTACAACGTAATAACTAGTGTCCAACCGAAAGATTTTCAGCCGATACCGAAACCGTAACCGAATATTCGGCTCCTCTTCTAATTTTGGCCGAAACCGTAACCGAAACCGAAACTTATGTAGTTAAGTAAAACATGGAAATCTAGTGTATTTCTTGTCTTCAATTATCATAAAAACACTTTCTTTTTGTAGAGATAATTGCCCGTATTCCGAGCTCATTTTTATTATAAAATCGCTTTTAAGAAGCCTGATTCTACATTATAATCAAAAATCAAAAATCAAACGTCACTTTTAACAAAAGCACTGAAAAATGAGCTCGGAATACGGGCTACTAACTTTACTAAAGAAGTAAAGATTTTAGTTATCTATCATCACCTTACAAATGTCACAAATAATCATAATCAAATAAGTAGTCTTTTCAAGAAGGATTTATTACTAACAGCTTTTTTTTATAATGCATGCTATTCTCTTGACGTTACTTTTTTTCTTATTCTGCAAATTAAATTAATGGGATCCTCTCTTTGCATATTGCACTAACAGCTTCAAAATAACGATAGTTGATTGTTTTTTTTCCGGAAATTTTTTCGAGTGCAGTCCAACAATGTTAAATTCTACACTCGTTTTCCACTCGTGCAGATTACGTTGTTGGAATGCACGGGAATATATTTCCAGGATATGAATCAATGCGCAAGGGTACATTCAGTAAGAAAACCGTTACGACATCAACACAGAAAGTATAATTAATTTTGGTTTTATATTTTGTTTAAAATATTTAAGTTATAATAGAATAATAAAACGAATTATTTATTATTTCTAAAACATGCATTTTTGATACAATGCCAAGTAAATATATTTTTTTTAAATGTCAAAGAAACATTTTTGACACGAAAACATTTCCACCTATTAATTTTATGTAGGTAGGTAAGGCAACTAATAAAAATTTCAAATAAATTTTTATATTACCATGGTAACCATGCTTAATATAATGTTTCTATTGGCTGTTAATTAGTATCCTACGATTTTCATCATTATAATCATTGGCGGTATAATCTTTTTTGGTAGTAGTGGTATTTATGGTAACTACTATAATTACACGAAAACGCCAAAGATTGCGAAAAAGTACATGAGGGTATTTTAAAAATGTTGTAAATTTTCTCTGCTCTGATTCGCAAAGCATTAGTTCATGTTGCGACAGAAAATGTGCGATAATTCTTTCTTATATTTCTTTCGGAAAATCAGTAAAAGTTTAAAATTTTACAGCATACCTGAAATGCGTGTGTTCTAAAAGCTATTCATCATGAATTAATTGAAAAAGTACAAATATTTAATCTTATAAATAGATTATTTTTCAAAAGTAAATTCTTACTTTTCCTTGCACATGAGGGCTAAAAATACATGTCGCGTGACATATGTAAGTTAAAACTTGTTCTTCAATTCATATCTACTTGAATATGTGAATGAGGTCTTGCACGAAAATAAGCATTTTGCTTTATCCAAAAGATAAAAATATCTAATTTTTCCTTAAATACCAAGATTATTATAAATTTGTTTTTGTCCAACATTAAGTGGTGCAATAGTTTCTGTCTTACTGCCATTATTAATAATTTCCAGAGTCGGCTTAAATGCAATGTAGATTTGTGTATGCCAATACATAAAAAGTGTAACTATTTTAGTTTATTAATTTAAATTCCATTTACTTGAATCTTTCACTTTATTTTACCAATCTTTTAATCTTTTGTAAGGCTTAAATGCAATGTAGATTTGTGTATGCCAATACATAAAAAGTGTAACTATTTTAGTTTATTAATTTAAATTCCATTTACTTGAATCTTTCAGTTTATTTTACCAATCTTTTAATCTTTTGTGAGGCTATCTTTTTGTCAGAACAATAGCAGTAAAAATATACTGTTGTGTTTTGTTACTGCCATGCAAATTGTTGACATAGAATTAGTAACTATCAGAATTTGGTATTAATTTTAATTTTATTTACAATAAATTATAGTACAATACATGCAAAGTAACAGATTTACTGCTTCAAAGAAATGACAGGCTCTTTTAGACGGTTCACCAGTCCTCCTATCACTAGTAAAAACTGATTTACCTCACTAATAATGTAAAATGATTTTTATTATTAGGTAAAAATTGTTCATAAAATTTCGGATCTCTAATTTTCAAATATATAAAAAAATCTGATGTAGAAACTACATGACGCTAAATTATACATTTTTTGTTACACTTCATTTAAACTTATTTCTCTTGAAAGTAAGATCCACAATAAGATCATTCTATGGCTAATCATTCCTTTACTTTGATTATTTTATTAAAACGTTTATCACTATTCTATTCATATTGCTTTATACAACATTGTTTACCAAAAGTAAACTTCTCTTTTGAAAAGTCCGATTGGAGCTAAAAATGTAGGTGTACAACTAGATATTATAGCACTTCCATAATAGTTTATCGTTTTTAAGTTACGTAAAAAAATTATAAAAATACTACAAGCAAAGTGACGTTTTAGAACTGTCGATTGAATAAAAAAGAGAGGTGCACTAGTGGATGTTATAGCAGACCCATATATAAAATTTCATTATTTCAAATCTTATTTAATCACGGATTAAAAGCACTACTTCAATCTTCGAAAATGTAGAATAAAGTAGGCTTTTAGTCCTGGAAGTGCAAGAACAATATTTCAACCTTCCTCGGCTAATCATTTTTGAGTTAAGCGAAAAATTAAAAAAAAAACACTACGAATAAAGCGTTTTTTTTTGGCACTTCCGATTGCAATGAAAAAGAAAGAACTAGGGATTACAGCAATTCCATGTACGAAATTTCAACATTTACGACTAATCATTTTTGAGTTTTGCGAACTACATACGTGCATACGTACGTACGAACAGACGCCATGCTGAAATTAATCAAAATGGATTCAGGGATGGTCATATCTTTTATTTACGTTGAAATTTGAAAAGCGCATTTTTCACGATTACAATACATCCTTAGATTAGAAACCATTACTGGTGGTCTATTTCTTATTGACAAATTTATTATTGATTTTGTATTCTCTCGCTATTTCTGTTGTATTTTGTTCGTGTTTTTACCTCCCGCCTATCAATATATAGATAAGGAAGGTATTGTTTTTGGTCAAATTTCTCGAGTATGAGTTTTCAACATATGAGCACGAATTAGGGACCCTAGAATACGATTTTACTATTTTTACCGTGATGTCTGTATGTCTGTGTGTGTGTCTGTGTGTATGTGTATGTGTCTGTTACGATTTTTCGTCCACGATAAATCCAATACGATACAAGTAAAAAATATAATATTTGGTATTTAAGGCTTATATTCAAATATGATGAACTGATTAAATTTTGACTACAATCGGTTTACCGGAAGTAGTACTTTACTTGAACTTTAAACCGTTTTTCCTAAAAAATACCTCTAAATACCATATTTTCGCAAATTTCGTTATTATAAATATAAAGATTTTTTAATTTTCTACCGGTCTGCATAATTATGTTTATATACAACTTCTAGCTAGATAGAAAAATATATATATAAATTATAATAATTTTACATATCGATTAGGCTGAGAAATTTCGATAAAACAGATGAGTTATTCATATGTTCACAAAATTTGACATATGATGTCAAATTTTATGTAAGTAAGTGTTAAAGATAAAATACGTAAAAATTAAGTAATTTTATTGTAAAATTTAAAAAGATGGAAGAAATATATTAGGGATGTATTTGCATGCTTGAATCAAAGTTCGGTTCCGATTTTAGTATCGTGAAAAATAGCTGTCATATTGGTCATACAAATTTTATGAAGGAAAATTTAGGTATGAAATAAATTAAAATTATTCTGACTGCAATAACAAATTAATTTTAAAACTATAAATTAAATGTATTGAAAAACTTATATAGAATATATTAAATATTACTATAGTGGCGGGAGGTATTGTGTTGGACACACCAGATTTTTTTTTATTTTTTCCAATTGGCCAAGATAGATTTTAACATTAATTTCACTACTTTTCTTTTGAAGTCAAGTTCAAGAAATTCATCATTATTTTTGATCAGTAAAATGTGGGGTGGGTTGAAAATTGTCTATGAATGTGATTATTTAATATCTATACACATCTACACAGTATTTCATATAGTAAGATAAAAATAACTCATTTCAATGTCGATATAAGGCAGTTTGATAAATGACAACATGAAATAAGGTTTTGGGAATCAGAGCAGAGAAAATTTACAACATTTCTAAAATACCCTAATGTACTTCTTTCTCAATCTTCGGCATTTTGGTGTAATTAGAGCAGTAAAAAATCTTTTGTATTTGCGGGTGTATTCTCTGGTGCATTTGCGAATAAAATGCGGTGGGCAAATTGGCCGACATTAAAGTAAAAAACAAGTAGCTAAGGAGTGCAGATCGTGTGGAGAAAGAAGGCGTTGGATCGGTCGTGTTTTTCTCAAACCGCTTTACACGTTTTTTCCTTTGTCAATTAGCGCAGCTTTTTACTGCGACCATTTGTTACTTTTTAAAGGAAAAAAGACAACATCTGCAAGATAAAGAGCCAGTAACAGCAGAAAAATTCAAATGTTCCCCAGCATAGTGCACTGGATATTTTATTTGCAAAATAGCAATTTTACAGCATTTACATTTTATCTGGCCATGCATATTCAATTGATTCCTAAAGCAACTCTTTTTATTTATTCAGTGCAGCGTAATCGAATCCAAATAGTTTGCTATCATTGATTTTGTTATTACAGCGGGTCTCGATCTTTCCAAAGAGAAATTGAAGCTAACGGATAAGTGGAACTTCAGATCAAATAGAAATGAAGGAAATGCAATTACATTAAGCGTCCTTAATGAAACTCCCATAAAATCCTATATTTTCAAACATAGCATCCATACAAATTTGTTTTATATAAAGAATAATAAATAAAATGCAAATTTCTGTCTTATAAACAGTGGCCTTCGCCGTATGTAAGCAAAGCAAGCAATGCTTTCCTTTCTATTTGTAAGACCATTAGGTTCCTGAGTTTTTTTTATTATATTAAAAACTGAAGTTTTGAGCTCATTATCCGTAGATATATAAATAAAACCACTTGGTAGTATCAATTTTGAAGAAATAAAAACCTTTATTGCAAGTAGTAAACCTGTTACTCCTTTAAAGTTGTTAACGACAAGTGTTAAAAATGTAATAAAACATTTTTATACGGATTTGTATGAGAAACTTATTTTGCTATGTAGCAGCGAAACATTGTTAAAATGATATTGTTTGTCGTGTTCTATTATTGAATAAGGAAAAATCATTATGGAATATTATATTATTGTTACCTACCCTTTAGTTGTCATGATAAAAAGCACGAGACACGTCTGTATTAGATATTAATGTGTAGAATATGTTCTTTACAGTTTTGTTAAAAATATTACTACAAAGAAAAAATTGAAAAAAAGACTGATAATGCTATATCTTTTAATTGGAGAAAAATATTTTCAATTGGTTAAAAATTAACCACTGAGTAACAGAATAGGGGGAAATGGGGCCTATTCTGTAACACAGTGATTAATTCTTAAACCAGTTGCTAAAATGTTTGACAAATAAAAACAAACATTACAAGGGATGTTTTAATATTTTCTCCAATGCTATCAATTTTCATTGAGAAAAAAAATTTAGAATCTGGTTAAAAATTAGCCATTGAGTTACAGAATAAGGGGGATAATTTTTAAATATATATCTATATATTTATTGTATTATGAGTGAAAGAATTTTATTATGTTTGTAAATTTTATATGTGACACGAACGACTTTATTTTACATGTGATTTCATTTTTGTATTTTCCTGTTTTGGTATGATATATCTATTAATCAAATTATTTAAATATTATAATTTTCACCCCATGATAATATCATTTGTATCTACTACTGACCAAAAGAAAGACCTGTTATAATAACGGCCAGTTGCACCAACAAGGCTTAAATTTTAATCTATTAAATTAAGTAAACAAATAGTTATTTTTTATACAAGACGTTAAAATAATATTTTATCGACAAGCGGAAAGTGTCAATTCACGAGCGATATAATCGCGAGTGAATTATTTTTCGCGAGTCGATAATTTAATTTTATCGTCGTATATAAAATTCTATTTTTTTCTATAGCAGTTTTTGAAGAGAAAAGAATTAGAAAAATTAAATTATTATTTAAGAACAATTTTAAATGTCAGTAGTGTGCGTTGTTATGGAAATGTACTTCTAATAAACAAAAGTTAAAGTACTTTATCTACCCTTGCTGTTAAAGTGTTACTTTATCTACCCTTGCGGTTAAAGTGCTACTTTATCCACTATTTTGAGTTGATAAAATTGTACTTTAACATCTGCTATAGAAAAAATAAATTTTAATCGAAATTTTGACAGCAATATTAAATTGTTCATTTAACATGTTATTCCTATATGATATTGCCCATTTAAGAGAAACTAAAATGTAAGTAATATTGCTGCAACCGGCCATTAAGGCAATAATAAGACACAATAGATTAAAACACATCGAGTACAATGATGATAAATGGAAGGCATGTGTTGGCCACATCAGATTTTGAAATTTGAAGAGCGAATACGTGAGTGTTTTATTTCCTCACGTCAGTTACCCTTGAACTTGAGTAACGATCAGATATTTATATCAGGAACGCGAGTGGCGTTCTCTCGTCCGTACACCCTTCTGAAAGCTAACAAGAGTTAATGTGAAAGAAATAAATGTTAGCAAGTTTATAGAAACGATTCGCTGACTAAATAAATGTGCGGCAATAAATACAGCGTGTTTATCACACGAAACCGTTGCTGTCATTCAAATAACATTCTTACTCCAAATATTTTTATCGATGTAATTTATGGGAGCGCGTTATCTCAACAAAGATTGAATCGTGTCAATCGCTTTACACGTCCGAACAATCTCACTCTCAATTTCTGCACGATAAATCTTCCGCAAACTTTCTTCGCCGGCCTATTTCTATTTCTTATGGACTCGGGCAATTCTAAAATTTGCTCGAGTGCCATCAATTTCGGTTACTTAAATTTTGTCAACATGTAATATATCACGCACTGTAGAAGATTTTTTCAAATGTATATATTATTAATTATTGGTGCTATGGTGCTACAACTCAAGGATTTTTGGTAAAGTTGGATGTAAACCTAAAGCTTCTGTCAGGGAATTTCAGATTGTAATGGGTTTTGAATCACTAATGGCCGATTGCACCACTGTTCCTTAAATTATTACTTAAATGAACCGAGTTTAAAATAAGCCAAATTTAAATTTTATGTTTCTTGCAATAACCAATAAATTTAAGAACTTTCATGATGTCTACATTAAGTTTTAATAATGTTTCAAATGAAATTTCTACATATTAGGAAACTGAGTATAGAACAAATAATACAAAGTGCTATTTATTTTGTGAGTTTAATCCAATATTATTATGACGCAAGAAAAAAATAAAAGATTCAAAAGTGCAAATTATAATTCAGAAGAAAAGTTATTCCTTTTTAATTTAGTAAATAGTTACAGACATGTAATTCAATGACAGATCTGGATACTTTGTGATGAAGAGAGATCCTGGAAAGAAATGAAACAAAATTTAACATTGTTGTATCGAATAACTTATATAGGAAAATGTAGAACGTTGAAAACATAACTACTAAAATTCGAATTCACTGGAATTATGAAAATAATCTGCTTTAACATGAATTCTCGGAATGCCGTAACAATTAAATCCAACGCATCAAAATAGTTGTCATCATTATATATATACAGGATATGCAGCGAAATGCGAAACATAAGACTTTAACAAGGGATTTCAAAAACTTTCGGATACTCTCTCTCCTCATAGATTTAGAGCAAAACTACAAGTGTTATTCGAAATTAAATTCTACATCAGAGAATATCATAATTTAGGCAACAGCCTGCCTGTTGAGTGAGATATATTAAATATAACATTTTCATTGAAAATTGGACAGCCATGGAAATAAAAGAATATATATAGTATTTTTTATCATTCTTTCAAGTTTTAAGTAAGTTGGGTCATACTAATGTTCATTTGTCATAATGTATAAATTTTTTTTTGACTTTTTTGGATTATAGCCACGTTTGATGTGCGAACATATTCCCAGACTTTGGCATTATAAATCCATGTTGGCCTTATATTTTTATTATACAAAAACATTGAAATTTTCATCATGGGCATATCTGTTTGTTACGGCGATTATCTAAAGAAAAATAAAAGAGAACTAGGCAAAAATTATAAACTCTACAGTTTTGCTTATTCCTTACATATACGATTTTTCGTGTCTCCATGTTTTCAGGCAATTGACAATGAAGATAGGATATAAGAAACATTATAAAATGTTAAGCATAGCTCGAATTATCTTTATTTATTAAATAAAACGATCATCCAAGAAACATAAAGGTATAAATTTAATACTCAATTAACTTCATTTTTTTGTGTCAGTCTTTTGTCAGTCACAGGCTGAGAGATTTGTAATAAATTTGTAAAGCTGTCAAATTAAACATTGATAATAATTTGATTGACAAATGTAAAACCATGTAATTAACTTGATGATGGTGTTGCATCAGCGAAACGTCCAATTATTCATGTAAATTATACATACACTATTAATAAAGGTCTAAACAACCAAACAATTTAATCAATCAATTAACATAAGATATAAAATTTGGCTCAAAAATTACGTTTTCTTAAATGGTTAAATTAAATTACGTTACGTGATCCCTGAATTCGCTTTGAGAGGTGACGAATGGTAAATGCCTTTTTTTTAATACCAAAATCTATGACAAAGTAGATTATTGGGAAATGTTATGATAGTGTCCTGTAATCTATATTTATTTATTTAAAATAGAGTTGTAGCTATCAATATAATGAATACATAATCTGAATTTTTATATGTAAATTTTTGTTGTTGTATTATTCGAACATAAATTTATCGTTGTTTTTATCTTGATTACAATATTATCATTATCTTTTATTAGGGAGCGTTGAAAACATTTTAATTTTTAATTTTAATGGTTTGATGGGATCGTTTCACGATAAAAATTAAATTACGGGAGGTGTGATTATATTTTTTAATATTTTCCACATCATTATCTCGCAGCATTAATGAAATAAAACCTGCAGTGAGTTGCAAAAATATCATCAGCGGTAATTAAAATTTATTCGGGAATCTGTTGCGTATCGCACAAACAGCTTTGATCTGCTATCGGCGAAACAAAGGATTCAAATCTATGCAATAATGTAATCAAAACACGCACGAAACAACAGATTCATAAATATATGCGAGATAATTCGGAATGTAATTGCGCGCTTTGACAGGCCTGCTGGTACCAGGACGCCGTGGAGATCGGAGGTCATTGGCGGAAATAGAACGGAAATCAAACGCAACGAAATATTGGTAAGAAACAAGTTGAAGGACGGGAAAGAAGCAGGCTTCAGTATTTTTAGTTCGTTTCTATGACAATGGGGTATTCTAATGTAGTAAAATTTAAGGTAAAATATTATAACATTGTGGATTATGCTTTAAAATGACTGAATTATGAAAAAAAACTCAAAAAAAGTCTTTTTTCTTCAAACGTCATAAAAGTGACATCTTCTGTGACGTGATTGACAAGGTTGAAGTTTAATTTCTATGCCTCCGTAATATAATTTTTTATTCTAGCCGCCGTATAATATTGTCGCCGCCGTTTGTAGAATCAGCCAATAAGAAGTAACTTGTACAATAGAAATCTGTAATATCGCCCTAAATGTCACTATAAAAACTAGATAACCTAAGAATAAAGTTACTAAAAATTATAAATAACTGACAGGTAACCTACATATTAAACGTCAAATAGTAGTTAATTTTTTTTAATTTCTAATTTTGAAGAAAAAATAGCATGTGTTATTCAGAGTAAAAGTGTCTTTGTGTGCCTTGCATGCAATTGTCCGACTCGCTTCGCCCGTCGTGCAAACTTCCATGCTCGCCACACAAAGTATCACTTTTACTCTTAATAACACAATATACTATTATTTTATTTTGGCGCTGAACAGGTATCACGTGGGTAGTGACGTACATGAGACTCATAACATATCTAAAAAAAAAATGTAGAAACTGTACCACATATTTCGCCACTGATGTCTTATGACAGATAGACTACCGCGCCAAGCGTTTTGTTTGTAAACTTGCCCCCACCCTTTAAATGTCATGTCATGAGTCCCACATACGTCACATCCGGTAAAATTCAAATTTTCAAGGAATTTTTAAAAGTTCATATCTCGCTCAAATTAAATAAAAAAGGACACAAAATTTTAGATTTGTAATAAAAAAAATGTCAGTTTCAGAAAATAAAATTTAAAAAATCATTGAAATACACCACTCCACTCATAATTTGTTATCCAATTACATCTCAGTATTTTTGTGAAATGAACCAATCAGATTCAAGTTCCACTGACAATTGTCAATTACTGGCAATAGCAATTTACACAAGTAAATAAGCATTGCTTAGGTATAAGATCTGTCAAAATTGTGACAAGTAATTCATCGAAAATAATATACACATTTCGAGGAATTGTCATGCTGAATATCATTCGTAACTAAAATTTTACTTGTGTTTTCGCATAACTCTCTCCTGCTTGTTATTTTAGTAAATCGTCACTCGTCCTGTGGACTCGTTTGATTTTCGTCGCAATAATCAGTCGTGACCATAACAACAAAAGTAAGATTCTAGTTACTTGTGTTATTACATATGATACTTATTTGAAATTTATGAACTGAAACTGCTTTTCCAACAATTTATTTTATTAATAATGGATTAAGTTTCTTCCGACATTAAATCAAATTGTTAAAAGGTTTCACTAAGGTAATGTACTCGCCTCTTCATACATAAAAGAAAGTACAATACCTCCGGAATACAAAAAGGTGTAAAAAATCTGATGTGGATACTACATATAACTTAAATTATAAAGATTTTTTGTTGCACTTCATTTAAGCTTATTTCACTTAGAAGTGAGATCATTCTACGGTTAATTGTTCTTTAACTTGCATTCATTTCATCTTTTGTAAAATGAAAACAAATTTTTACAGGTATTGTTTTCATTTATTTGCTACATATTTCGCACGAAACATATTCTAACAATTAATTTTATTAGCTTTCTGCACGAAGTAAAGTGCCCTTTTGAAAACGCCGACTAGAACCAAAAACGGAGATGTATAACTAGATATCAACAAAATATCAACATCCTACGGCTAATCGTTTTTGTGTTATGCGAATTGCAATAAATAAAGGGAGATGCACAAATAGATCAACAACAATCCCATATATAAAATTTCAACATTCTATAGCTAATTAGTTCTGAGTCATGCGAGATATGTACCCATACGTATGTACATACGTACAAGCCGAAACTAATCAAAATGGATTCTAGGATGGTCAAAATAGATATTTCCGTTGAAACCTGAAAACTGTTTTTTTTTGCGATTGCAATACTTTCTTTACTTTGTACAAGGAAGTAAATGACATACATTCTTAAGAACAACCAACATTTATAAAAATATCATTATATTTATTATTTACCAAAATTTTAATATTTTAAAAACTTGCAAAGAAAGAGCGTTTTAATTTATTTCGTACCTACATCTCACAAAATATATTCCGACAATTATCAATGTCAATTCCTTAGCAAGAAATTAAATGTTTCCTATAAAAATTAAAAGCCAACTAAATTATTATTTTTATTAAGTTTGTACTAAAAGTAAACTGCCCTTTTGAAAAGGCCGATTGGAACAAAAAATGGAGGTTCATAACTAGATGTTACAGTTATTACCTAAATAAAATTTCAGCACTACCAACTGCAATTAAAAAGGGATGTGCGCAACTAGATGTTTCAAGATTTTTGAGTTATACGAGATACACAGATATGTACGTACATACGTCACGTCGAAACTATTAAAAATGGATGCAGGTATAGTTAAAATGGATATTTCCGTTGAAACCTGAAAACCGAAATTACAAAATTCTTTTACTTTGTAAAATGACGTAAAAATATAAAATAAATGTTAAAAAAGCGTAATATTGGGTAAGTGTGTGAAGCTTAAGGATTTCCAGCTTGAAGTATTGGTTTGAGAGGTTATTTTGATATATTTCATTTTCTCGAGCTCGCTTCCATTGACAAAAGGCGAATTCTGTTGACGCCATTGACAGAATAATTAATTCCAAATTTCCGGAATAAAAAGTCGCGGGTATTGTGTCGTGAGGCGAAATATTCACCCGGAAGTAATATTTTCCAGCGGGAACAAGAGATACACGGCCACAACCCGAATCGACCCAAAGAACACAGATAATAAAATTTCAACGCCATTGTGAAAAAAATAAATAGAAAAGAAACCATGTTATGAAGGCCTGGGGGATCGATATATTTTCAATATATCACGAGGAGGTTATTCCAACGCGAATATGTACAACGCGTCCTTATTTAAATAACTATACAAATAGGAATATCGCTTGAGACTTTAGTAAATCCTCCGGGGCTAAATTATTCAGCTCTGACCCACATAAATATATTAATACGCCTTTCTTTATTTCTGTCCCTCGATTTATAATACAAGTTCTGGGCTGGTGCCGACTGCATACTCTCAACTAAATTGCTCCTTACTTCGGAAACAAATAAATACATCACCATATCCCTGCCCTTTACTTGTACTCAACGAACAACTTGTAAAAACTAGTTAAAATTGCCAAGGAAAGCCATTACACAGACAACTGCAATTTCTAATTGTTTTATAGACCGCAGCGTTTGCAATTACAATTAAAATTGTAATAGGAAACTTGAAATATGAGAAGAAGAAATGTTGGAATAAAAATCTCAAATCCATTAAAACCGTTAAAACTAAAACTGTGTGCTTTTAATTTAGATATTTCGGATTTATTTCCGTAACTTAATCTACCATAGCATATTTTAGAGAAATTAATACGTTCACTATATTTTCCGCAGTTGATTTTCACGTCATCAATAATTTTTGGCCGCCCCAAATTTTCGCCGCCCAGGTGCAGGGACACGCTCTGCACGTACGCCAGAATCGGCCCTGAGAAACGGTCAAATAGTAATGTAACCGCGGTAACGGATAATTTCAAATATATGTATATAATACTGTCAATTCTTACATTTATTTACTTCGGAAATCACACGATTTCACCCGACAAGATAATGTCATCATTCCTTCATCGAAGTGTTTTTTTTTTCATTTTTCGCTTAACTTAAAAACGCTTTTCCGCAGAATATTAACATTCTATAACATCTAGTTGTGCACCTCTATTTTTGGTTCCAAATGGCCTTTTCAAAAGGGCAGCTTATTTTTGGCAAAAATTTAATAAAAACAACAATTTATTGTTAATAAATTGACATTGAGAACTGTCAGAATATGTTCCTGAGACACACGTACGAAATATCTCTTTCTTTACAAGTTTTTGAGCAATTAAAATAAGTATGTAGTGCAATAAGGAATAGTGATTACAATTTTAATAAAAATTTTAAAAGATTCCCCATTTCGAAGGGAAGCTCGAAGATATGAAACAAATTTAAATTAAAAAACGATACAATAGTTGAAATAAGTTTAAATGAAGTACACCAAGAAATTTATATTATTTAGCGTACAAGGAATCAGATCATCAGATTTTTTTCTTAAAATATGTGATGGTGAAATTATTAATTTTCTTATTCGTTTATTTCACCCTTTTACCGAAGCATTTATATCAAAATTATTAAAACCAAAAAGGCGGACAAGAAAAAATCGAGGGTTTTTGGCATAGGAAAAAAGCTATTCCAAATTCATATCAATTTGGCATATATAGCGAGGTTCCCCTGTAAATTGTGATCGTTAGTTTTGGACTCCACATGTTATGGCATGAAGATTTAAATACTTGTATATCTGTCATTGTATCCGAGTGCATATGACTTTAGAAGTTGATCGAAAAAATAAAAACAAAATAATACTTTATTTTTACTAACTTACTTAATCCTTTCTACCTTGCAGTACAAGGCATTATTCATGTGGAATTCTTTTCCATACTTCTTTCCAGACTTCTCTGCCTTCCTTAAGTGATTTACTTCTTTTTTCTTCTACCCTCTTGCGTTGAACTGCATTGCGAATTTCGGCCTTCCAAGTCTTGACTTGTCTCTTCTTTTTTGGTATGTTGGTTTACACTTTGTTATTCATTGTTCTCCCATTCTTTGGATGTACCCTCCCCATTTTAATTGTCCTTCTTCTATTAAGTGTCTAATCGGTTTAGTCTGTAAGTTCTTCCTGGAAACGTCGTTTCCCATCCTGCCAAGTTTTGTCTACTTCAATCTTTCTGAAAAATCACATTTCAATGTTACTTATTTGATTCTGATACTTCCCTGTCATTGTCCACGATTCGCAACCGTGAATCAAAACTGGTTCTGTCACTTTCTTATATACTTATGAAGCCAAAAGTTGTTACATAAATTTTTAAATTCTGCCCTAAATTTTATATACATAGAACCTGTTCATAATTGCAGATAAAAATTTTACTTGGGAAGAATTTTCATTAACCTTCCATAGTAAAAGTCAAAGTGAACCCTTCTTTCTAAAAATTCGTCCTCATCCATCCCTGTTGCAATTTTTGGCTTGTTCTCGTCTGCAAAAGGAATAAATATTTGGCATGTCGGTGGAAGAAAGTGTTTGGATAGTTTGGAAACCGCTGTCCGCCAGACAAAGGCCGGGAGGATCAAATGTGTTGTAATCTAATGCTAATGATGCATACAGCAAGCTGACCCGAGCGAGAAAGAGTTCATTGTTTGCCGCGGTTGTTTTGATGCTAATATATTCTGTAATCCGACTCCATTATGGAAAGCTAGGCAGACTACATCACTTCACTCGCTCATTAATCTTGATCAATATCATCCAAGTACATATTTTTACCTCTATGACTTTATCGGGTCTATCGTGGAACTCATCGCTTATATTAATCGACGTAGCTTAATTTTAACTATTGACTATATTTTAAACGAGCGTTACTAAATTACTCAATATATAATAAATATCGCCAAGACAATAGCTAAGCTTTAAATTTTACCGACGTCGATAACATACCGAGTGTCCATTTTAAGACGCTAACCATTGGGATCTCGAGAACCGTAAAAGATTCGAAGTCGTTTCATTTAGGGCACAGTTGGCCATTTTAGTCATGTTTTTGTTTTCCCGAAAAAATGCATAGGTCACTAGATACGAGCAAAAAACTGATTCTAGCCGATTTCCTTTTCCACTTATAATTTTCTTATTTCAATTCATGCAAGTTTGTAGTTTGCAGTTTTTTACGAGGAATTGACAGCAATCGTCAAAATTTTTGTAGCTCGAGAAATTCATACTAACTTTCAAGTTTCATATGGGGTTCAAAATTATCTTTAGTAGTGTTAATTATAATTTTTTTTTTTTCCAATGTGCAAACTAAACACTTTCATGAATGGAAACAAGAAAGTTATAAGTGAAAAAGTAAATCGGCCAAAATAAGTTTTTTGCTCATATGTAGTGAGTTATGCATTTTTTCGGGAAAACTAAAACATGATTGAAATGGCAACTAATGCGTCAACTTTTCTCCAATATAACCGACTGTAAATCTTACCGTTCTCGAGATCCCAATGGTTAGCCTCTTAAAACGAACACCCTGTATAACTTATAAGACTGCCGATAGTAACAATATAGGAAAAATATCTTTGTTTTTTTAAAAATAGGTCCTCTTGAAAAAACCCATTGTGACATCATTGATGATGTATTTGAAAATGAAAGTACTGTTCTTCAGAGTTAAAGATTAATTATTATAAAATAACCATGAATAATTAAGAGAGGTTCCAAAATTGTCAACTGTTAACCCAAAAAGTTCCAGTGAGACCGAATGTTTTTAATTTTGTGTTAAAGCTAGACAAAATTTACAATTAAATTACAAATAAAGTAGCTAAATACGTAAAATCTAAAATTGTATTCTATGTAAACGAGGATTTAAGCGTTTTTTCGCTTCTGTCACCGCAGTCTAGAAGATCTGTGACACAGCCCTTACATAGTTTTCCGGAAACATTTCCAGTTTTCTGATAAACCCAATATAGCTCCAGGAGTCAAGTTCTTGATCTCATCTGTCGTAAGATACCTCTTACTTAGATGTTAGATGATTGAGTCTTTATGTGGTTACGGCTGGGCATTCACACAGAATATGTTCCGACGATTCTTCGTCCTCTTCACAGAGTCGACTGATGTCATTTTCAGCTTTACCGATTTTGTACAAATGGTATTTTAAAGAACAATGGACAGTGAAGGCTTCCGTCAATATTCTAAAGTCCTTTTTGCTAAGAGTTTGTAGCTTCTTGGCATTTGTCATAGCTGGAGAAATGAATTTTTTACTTGACTGAGGCCTGGAGTGTTTTTCCAAAATGAGGATATGGCAGATTCCTCCCAGTTTTTGACCAGCTTCTTATAGTGGTTTTCAGAAGACCACATGAAGGTTCCGGCCCGTAGTATGACAGTTTAGCTCCTTTTTTGCAAGTTCATCAGTTTTATCGTTTTCTAGGATTCCCTCGTGACCTGGTATCTACCATAGAGTGACGTGGTTTGTCTTGAATAGCAATCGGAGGGCTGTCCGTGCAGTTCCAGACTAGCTTTCATTTACAAAATCTAAAATACTTAAGACTCTTTTTCTCAAGGGAATGACATGCCATTAGAAAAGAAAGAGAAATTTTGGAAGAAAAATTGGTTAAGATGTTTGTATATGCAGTTCGAATTATATTACGTTGCATTTTATTTGATGTTGTATTTTCACTAAACAACTGTCGTTATGGATACTTCAATATTTTTATTTCATATTCTTTATAAAACCTCATTGCAACAACAAACATATTCTGTTCTTTTAAATTAGTACATATTTGCTGCACACTGTAACAGAAAAAGTAACAAACAAAAATATCAAACAGTGATACCAAGAACACTACAAAGTTATCAATGCAGCTTTGAATACATCACACATACAGATATATACCTATGTCACTTTATTTCATCTTTGAAATAGATAGGTAAATAACAGTAATTTTCAAAGAGAAATGTATTTTTAAATATAAAATATTGAGAAAATTATACATGTGGAATAGTAGCAAACAAATAAACAAGGAACTTTTTAGAAACCAATACTATATTTTACTTATTTAAATTATATCAACATGAAATTATATCTATATGTAAAATAAATTTATGAGGTCCAACTGTCATTGTGGATCCTAAAAAAGTATCTCATTAACAACTTTTTACAAAATAAATTTGCGGGATGAACAATCACACAAAAATAAAATTTAAATTATAACCAAATCCTATCAGTTACTAATTTTGTGTAAAAACAATTACAAAACAGAACTTTCTATAATGTATGTTTTATAGGTTAGTAGCGTGTCAGGTTAACTTCCCTGCTAATTAAACAGTTCAAATTAATGACAGTATACAAGTGAAAAAAAAAACTATAACCAAATCCTGTCAGTTGTCATGGACGCCGACAACATGGGGGTACCAAGACTTCTGCCCCTAACGAAAAATTCTGTAGGGGCAATGCCCTCAAGTAGACATTTAAATTAACGTACTTCTTTCTATTTTTCAGTTATTTACTACTACCCTAAAATGGGTATTAGTTAAATACTTTAACACGTTAACTGCCATGAGGTACATCTTATGTGTCTCACTAAAATATCCTCGTATGCTCTGAGATACATCGTTTGTGCCTCAGTGTTTGAATACACATTATGCTCCGTTGTCTAATGTTTGTACCTCGCAACGCATATCTGTGAACGTAGTTTAATTCTCGGTGGTCTGACAGACCAAAACCTATTCTTAGCGCATGATTTTTTTGTTTTTTAGTCTCTGAAATGATAAAATACTGCAAATACAGCACGATACATGTGCCTCAATAAAATTCTTCAAATTTTAGAGCAACATTAAAAAAAATCAATTCTGTTATCATACTTGTATTTTCTAATATGAAAACACCCTAAATCTGTAAAAAAGAAAAAATGGCCCAATGGACCCACCTTTTTTTTAATGGTGGCAGTTAACGTGTTAATATTACCATGGTAATCCTCGCATCAAAGTACCTATGCATACAAATTTTCATTTTAAAATTCGTACCAATACAGCTACAAAAACAGATCGAATATCAGCCAATAGGATTCTACATGAGAGGTAATAGTGCGCTTCTCAGGATATACCAGGGATCCAGAAACGCTAGCATTCAGTCCTCTTCGCCTGGTGGTCTAACTAGACTGTCATGCAGGACATATCATGCCCTGAAGGTGGTGTAGTTCAGCCGGTCGGGAATTGGTGCACGCTTCGGCATGTGCTCTAATTCATGGCCTGCTGAAACCACAGCACATTCTGAAGCAGATTTAGCTGCTCTGAATTATGATTTGGTTTCAGTGGGTCAAGAATTAGAGCACTCAGAAGTGTATGCTTTAATTCTAGGTCTGCTGAGATCAGAGCACATTCTGGAGCAGATTTGGCTGCTCTGGTTTCAATGTGTTAGGAGTTGGTGTGCTGAGAAGTATTTGCTGTAACTCTACGTTTGCTGAAACCGGAGCACATTCTGGAGCAGATTTGGCTGCCCTGGATTGTGCTCTGGTTTCAGTCGATCAGGAATTCGAGCATTTTAAAGCATTTACTCTAATTCTTGGCCTATTGACAACAGAGTACTTTCTGAATCAGATTTGGCTGTTCTGAATTGTGCTCTAGTTTGCTGAAACCTGAGCACAAAATAAAATTAATAAAATATTTTTTCATTGACAATAAGTTATTTTAGTTTCCATTCATTCTTTATTAGTATTTCTTTGAAGTAGAAATTTTATATGTTTATTTTAGTCATTATTAAAAATTTTGCTCCCAAGGAAATTTTAAAAAATCGGCGTCCCTATTAGTTACTAACGTTGGGTAAAAAAAAAAACAAAACACAACTTTCAATAATGAAATCAATGCAACTACTACTACTGGTGAATAAATAGTTTAAATAAATAATGCTGTACAAGTGAGTAATAAATAAGTAAAAAATACGTCAATAATTTGTATTTTTATCAATTATCAATTTATATTTTTAAAGATATTCATTCCCCTTGATATGAACCCTTCAGAGAATATTAATTACCTTTTAAATACAGCTAAACGATTTCCAATAAAAAAATCAGGACGTTATCATTTTTGACGACAACATCAAAAAGATAAAAAAATCATAGCCATCTCTCATTTCGCACCAATTAACTGGCGCTGAAAATTTCACGCAGTTTCTTTACAACGCGCACAAAAACTCCGAAGTGAAATTCGATAGCAGTGAAGTTGAAAACCATTACAGTTATTTTCTTTACATTATACCGAATCGCATTTGCCATCAATTAGAGGAAATGAATAACAATCTCCACAATTTGGTTTTTCTTGCCGGAAATTTAATTAATGTTTTTGCCAGTATCTGGGAATTATGCACAGGATGCATCGTGCCAGTGTTTACTTTGCTGGTTTATGACTTTCAAATATTCGGAAATGAAAGCAATTATTCATGCTTTTTCTCAAATACAATCCACGGTATTATATTATCCTTAATGTTATTTTTTCTACATAAGTATGTTTTATTACAAATTGACTATTGTACGTTAAAAGAGTACAGTTGTAAACAAAATTTATTTATTTAAAGATACAATTTTAAGAGGAAAAGCACAAGAAAATAATACAATAATTTTCTCAGTTAATTATAACAGCAATGAGAAACATAAAAAGAAAAAAAAAAATATTTCAGTATGATAATTTTGTATAAATATTTAGAGCTACAAAAAAATCAAACTTAATTTTATAATATGATGCCCATGACATATCAATGATGAGTCAAACATATTAATTTTACCGATCGGTAAATAATAGTATATTGTGTTATTAACAGTAAAACTGATACTTTTGTATCATGGAAGTTTGCACGACGAGCGAGGCGTGTCGGACAATTGCATGCGAGGCACACAAAGGCACTTTTACTCTGAATGACATATTCTATTTATTCTTCAACCGTACATATTTTAAAACCATTAACATTCTATTTATAAGTTATTAATTTAAATCTGTCAATTGTTGATGGTTTTTAGTAACTTTATTCTTAGGTCATTTAGTTTTATAGTTATTTCTTATTGGCTGATTCTACATAGTTCCTATGAATAAGTATTTATTGTAGTTTTATTCAGGCGGTGTAGAAATTAAACTTCAACCTTGTCAATCGCGTCACAAAAGATGTCTTTATTATGACTTCCTCACATACTTAATTTATTTAGGATAGTTTCTTCCAAATGTCTTTTCACTGTTTTCCGTCCTTTGTCAAGGATCAACTACGGTAAATAGACTGTACAAATAGTAAATTCTACTAAAGCGTTACAAAAAACAAATGAACTTATAAGTTATTTCAATAACACACATTAAAAGCACTTTCGATTTGGTACCGAAACTGCACACATTAACCACTTCAATAAATATTCATTTGCGAAGTTTTCCGAACAACCATTTATTTTATCAGCCTGTAAAATTTATGGTGGATAGAGTTGCAAAAACCAATACTTTGATTGTTGAGAGTGATGCGAAGTCGTATTTCACACCTTTTAATAAAATAAGGCGACGAAGTCTTGTTGTAATTTTTCTCATAAAACAAGAGATTAAAACTGAAGTGCAACAGTCGTTAACTCTTCAATTAAAATAGCCGTGGAACAGTTGTTCCATCGGATGAAAATGTTACAGAATTTTTATGACAAACTGTTAATACTTTGCGCAGTTTCAATTTTGAATAACGAGCGATTTTATTATCGCAACAATTTTATTGCGACATAAATATGCAGACTTATGCTGCAAATTGCAGGAATCACGAAATAGTTTCCTTTTGAGGAAAATTATTAGAAAATTTATAAAACTGCGTTACAGGAAAATTGAAATAAAGTGTTATGGAAATGGCCAGAGCACAACATTTGCTTTTAATTTAAATTTCATACCTGCAAAAATAAATGAACAGGTTCAATATCAACATGTTTATCTGGCATCAATATTGACAATCAACTGATGTCACCCAGAACAATATAGATGTTTATATGTACAGATGTACTTCATTTTAGGTAAAATAATATCCGTGGTAAATTGATCTGTAGTAATATTTGTTTACTTCAATGAGATACATTTAAAAAAAAAAAGAAATAAATGGGAATGAGTTAAAAATGGATTAATACAACCTACAAAAAGGGAGGATACCAGTGATTTTGTTCTTATCTAGATACCAACACTAGTAAAATATTTGTTGACATTATAGCAACTACATACTTTGAAGCATTTTTTTGTCTGAAGTACAGAAATACCACCGATGTTTCTCACTTACTATCATTTTTCAAAATAACATCGAAAAAGCGTGCCAAAATAGACAATCTTTGATTCGTTGACTTTGTATGAGGTGTACATCTATCTGTAGTGTTTTCTCACTGTCTTCTGTCATCATAATAATTTATTATTGGCAGCAATGTCTTCTGTGAATGCCATATGGTCAGGGGTATAGAACAGTCCATTATATTTGTTTAAAAAACTTGAACTTAATTTGGAGCCCTGTTGGGCATATGTTCTTCGGTTGTACGTTACACTTCTGCCCATTTCCATTATCTTACGGACACCTTACGGACTTATAGACATTTCAGAAAAACACTCACTGTAATATATTGTTTATACTTTGCGTTAACATTTGCTGTATTATTACATCGAATACGTTTTAATAATATCGAATATTATTAAACTGTTTTTGGTATTTTTTTTTTGTAAAATTGACACTTCTAAATTTGCGCTTTAAATATTTAATTTTTTTTTTATATAGTTTGGAAGTATTATAAATATGAAAACCAAATAAACAAATTTATTTCAAAAGAATATTAATATTTCGTAATTCTTAACGTATTGATTAAATTTATTTCAAAAGAATATTAATATTTCGTAATTCTTAACGTATTGATTTGGATTTTTTCACAATATTGTAGTTGAAATATGACAGTTATTTATAAATGTCCAACTTCATTCAACTGGGTTACTATATTTTACATAAATTACTAGATTATACTTAATTTATGTAATTTAAATTTTTGTGTTTTCTATAAATAACTAAATGACGGAGAGTAAAAAATAATGTATTATACCTTTTAGTATTGTTCCATTTGTGTTTTTGGAAGTAACAATTAAAAATTAAATCATCACAAAAAATAAGAAATAAAAAAAACAAGAATATGTGTCTTTTTCAAAGTTCTATATGTGGACAATTTAAATGGTTGTGTTTTATTGGCTATGTTTATTTTGTTACAATTGACAAAGATAAGTATATTAGAATTCTATGTGATAAACTTACAAATAATGTGTTTTTTCTTAATTTTATGAGAGCAAACTTTTAAAAAATAAGATGCATATTTCTGTGTTACTTTAAATTTAGAAAAAATAGTTGTTAAATACTGTGCAATTAGGAAAATTTGTGAAAAAAAAATGTACATGATATGGAATCAAAAATATGTTAAATCACATAGGCAGTAAAATCATGGCAGTGGCTGTCAAAAAGCGAATTATATAATATTCGTATAAAATGCTTACTATTGACGCATATTTACAAATAAGGTACACAATAGTTTTTAAAACATATTTATATGTTTTTATAACAGTTGAAATGGATCAATTTATGTAATTTAAATTTTTAGCGAACCCCACCCTTTGAGAACCGAATTACCTTAATATCTGCGTCAAAGAACACTTTAAAAAATATTACGGCTTAACAAATAAGAATTAAGACATTCTGGAACTACAATTCTCTTTCAAATTAGTTAAAGGCTCACATAAAAAAATAAAAAGTACTGGAGGACCCCATTGCACTTTTATATTTGTGATATTTTTTTCAGAGAAAATTAAAAAAAAAATACGTAGGTATTTCACACATAAATTAACCAGTTTCTAATTTTTAAAAATCAATTTTCGAACAAATACCTTTATTATTATAACTTATAATAAATAGAAGAGAGTAATGAACTGTCAACAGAGCTAGACGTGCTTAGTGTGTTCTGGCGACATTTATTTTTGCGCAAATCTGAATTATTTTTTAAAAATTTATTTTACACTCTATACTTAACATCAAAATGCTTACTCGCGACGACAAAGATTCTATTAAAGAGATGATCAGTGATTCTCTTTCGCGCTTAGGGGATAATGATGGCTTCATAACTGCTATTGTTAAAGAAGTGAGTAGTGCAGTCGAGAAAGTGTTTTTTGAAAAAATAAATGCATTAAAAAGTGAAATAAGTGAGTTAAAAAAAGTAAATAGTGATTTACAAAAAGCATGTGCGGTTGCTGTGAAAAATAACGATAATTTGGAGCAGTATACGCGGCGTAATAACATTCGTGTTTTTGGACTGAACGAAGGTAGAAGTGAAAATACCGACAAACTGATAGTGGACCTCTGCCGTAATAAATTAAATGTGGATATAACTGTGAACGACATAGACCGCAGTCATCGAGTTGGAAAACCGAACAGAAATGGTAATCGGCCCGTAATTGTGAAGTTCGTCAGTTACCGTATTCGCAACAAAGTCTTCACTGAAAAGAAAAAATTGAAGAATTCCGGCATCACTATAAGGGAAGACCTCACAAAGACACGCCTTGCGCTACTAAAATCTGCCACAGATAAGTTTGGTTTTAATAATGCATGGACTTCCGACGGTAGAGTTATTATTAATCATCTTAACAATGGCATACATAGAAAAGTTATCATTAATAGTATAACGGACATTGAAAAATTAAATTGACCAAATTTGGACTTAATATTCACCTAGCGTTTTCGTAGCTACTGAGACTTCTTGTCAATTTAAACAAACCATGGCCAGAACATGTTATTATTTGTCTATTTGCTCATTCGTTTTTAACGTATTTTTGTGTTTATTTCTGTATTTTTATGTCAAAATCACCTGTGTCTAATTGTAGAGTCATTGAACTTTCAAATACTACGTTTACATTTAGTCAAATCAATGTTGGATCTCTCAACTCATGTTTTCTAAATTTTGTTGAACTAATTAGAGATTATAATTTCGATGTTGTTGCTGTTACTGAAACATGGATAAATGATGTTGCACCTTCACAATTATTTCATATTGATGGTTACAAACTGTTAAGTCTGGAGAGATCAAATAAACGAGGTGGAGGCGTTGCATTTTTTATTCGTGACAACATTTCGTTCTCCGTATTAGAAACAAATTTTATTACCAGTAATAACATTGAACATTTATGGATTCATTGTTCTATAAATAAAGTAAAACTATGTTTGGGAGTAGTTTACAATCCTCATATGGAATTTTAAAAAGATCTGGAACTGTTAGACGCAATATTCACAGAATTTATTCCTCAATTCGATTATGTTTTATGTGCTGGAGATGTTAATATTAATATGTTGTGTGATAATTATAGATCAAAATTTTTAACAGATTTAATAAATACGAATGGTATGCATCAATTAATCAAACATTATACTAGAAGATGTTCTAAAACTTTGTTAGACATTATATTAATTTCTGACCAGGACATTTGTTTAGATTCAGGAACTTTGGATTGTAGCAATATATCCGACCATGATTGTGTTTATTGCGTACTCAACATTCCAAAACCTATTACAAGCCCTAAAATGTATACTTATAGAGACTTTAAAAATTTTGATTTGGGTAATTTTTATGCTGACTGTGACACAATTGACTGGAATTGTATATTAAGTATGGAAAATATAAATGAAAAACTTTCATTTCTTAATCGCAACATCACTGCATTATTTGACTTACATGCTCCATTGAAATGCGTCAAAATCACAAAAAAACATTGTCCATGGATAACACCCGTTATCAAAATAATGCAGAATAAAAGAGACAAAGCGCTGATTAATTATAAAAAACATAAAACTGAAGCTAAGTTTGAATTTTATAAGCAAATGAGAAATTTAACAACTGCGGCAATACGCAAAGAAAAACAGGGTTTTCTCGAATATAATATAAATAATAATATTAATAATTCCGGTCAGTTGTGGAATAGTTTGAAGCGTATAGGGGTTAAGACTGAAAATGTAGCAATTATACCTGATAATCTTTTGGATCCAGAAAGTTATGCAACTCACCTGTTAAATAAGGTAAGTACTACTGATATAAATCGTAATAAATTAAATGATTTTATCAATAATACTTGTCCTAAAAGCGTGGAAGAACAATTCAGTTTTAAGTGTGTAGATAAAGATCACATCGAAAAAGTTATAAATGCACAAAAATCTAATGCAGTAGGTATTGATGGCATTACAATAAAAATGATTCATATTATTTTACCAAAAATTATTAGTTATATTGCGCACATCATTAACACAAGTTTGTTAGAGGGTGTTGTACCGGAAATTTGGAAGATTGCTATGGTTAAACCTATACCTAAGCAAAACAGCGTAACTTCTTTTGATGATCTGCGTCCTATAAGCATTTTACCTACCTTGTCGAAAGTTCTAGAAAAAATTTGCTGTGAGCAAATCATGGATTTTATTAATTATAATAAAATTCTTCCTTCAACACAATCTGGATTTAGAAAAGGTTACAGTACAAATACATGTCTGCTAAATATTATTGATTCTATTATTAAAAACCATGATAATTCACTAGCAACAATCCTAATTCAAATAGATTTCTCTAAAGCCTTCGACATGGTGAATCATAATTTGTTAATAGCTAAATTAAGGTACTATAATTTTTCTGATTGCGCAATAATGTGGTGCAATAGTTATTTCGACAAGATACAGTTTCATGTATCTATGTCATCAAACGGTCCAGCCCTTAATTCTAATCCATATGCTTTACAACGAGGAGTTCCGCAAGGTTCTATTTTGGGACCATTATTCTTTCTTCTGTATGTTGCAGACATGCCCTCAACAACTAAATTTTGCTCCATTCATTCTTACGCTGATGATACACAGATTGTAGCTGCAGTCGAGAAAAACAAAATTAGTGATATAAGTGGTACTATAAATGCAGATCTCAACAATGTTGTTTCTTGGGTAAGGGATAATGGTCTCAAAATAAACGCTGATAAATCATCGCTTTTGGTTTTTGGGACTAACGATACTCCAGACTTAATACTTGATGGTATAAAATTAGAACGAAATAAGGTAATCAAAAGTCTTGGATTATTTATAGATGAAGAATTAAAGTTTAAAGAACATCTGACAAATAAATTAAAGGCAGCTAGGATTAGGTTAAGACACCTTTATCAATATCGTCATTTACTTTCAGCTGCAGTAAAATTGCGATTAATAAATTCCTTGGTACTTCCCTTATTTGATTACTGTAGCTGTGTGTACGTTCCCAATTTAACACAAATCTATAAACAAAAAATTACACTCTTCCAGAATTCTTGTCTCAGATTCGTGTATGGTGTGCGCAAGTATGAACATATTTCTGGTTTCCGTCTTCAAGCGAATTTGAATTATATTGATGACCGTGTTAATATATTTTATCTTTGTCTCATACACAAGATTAAGGAAACTGGTTACCCATCATATTTACATGAAAAACTATTACCAAAAAAACATCGTTACGCCCTACGTGACGAGGATTTATATGTCGTACCTTCCTTTAAAAAATCTAAATTCAAAGGCTCATTTTCGTACTTGGCTCCTTCGCTTTATAATGACATTCCAAATGCTTTTAAGGCTCTCCCCATGAAATCTTTTAAATTACGTATTAAGGCTATGTTTAAGCTTAATTGATTTGTTACGATTTTTGTTCAACTTCTTTACTCTGTTATTAATTAATTATGACTATCTTTTATTATTGATTTGGTGAACAGTTGGTTTATAATGTTATTTTATAATTTTGTTCTCTGTACACTCTAGATACATCTTGTTGGCAAACTTTTGTATTGTACTATCTTTATTTGTATTGGTTAGGTGGAAGATCAGCCCTAGGCTGAACCTCGCCATTGATCTTAATTATGATCAATAAAGTGTTTATTTATTTATTTATTTATTTATTTAATACTTGTTAGTAAAGAAATAAAGCATAATATTGAATAAGAAAAAAGATTTGCAATCCGTTATTCAGTTTATAAAGCAGCGAATGTCCTATTCTTGTCCACTGGGGCGAAACAATCAAATAGGGGCTGAAAATCTTATAAGCTGGAGATAGTTGACGTTAACATTTCATGACATATCCCCTTATAACACGTATCCTGCCATTCAGGACATGGAATCGAAAGGCCACACGAGTTGTTATCAAGCGGGGTAAAATATTAAAAAGGGTCGAACGCGAGCACATTCGGAAATGATCGAACCGGCGTGTTGTGTGCATGCCAGCCGCCATGAATAATTGTTAATGCGACAAGCGAGCCCGTGTAATTTATACTCCGACAAGTCAATTAAATGTACTCGTGCGATCCCACCCTAATTTATTTACTTGTGTGTTTATTAATAGCGAATTGCCAGAGAGTGAAGAAGTGGGAAAGTATAGTGACGTGACTTACACTGAGATACATACGTTCAATTACAGTAATTGTAATTTACGCTGTGAAATCAGTAAATGAGGTTTTATGGTACGCGTATGATATTTTAGTTTCAATGGGGAATATGGCCATATTTTTTTCTTTCATTTGATAATTCTGTACAAAGAATAAAAATACTCGTATTTTTTAAATCGCTTAATTGTTGATAATTCCGGAGAAAAACAATAATAAAATTTTGGAGAGGGGATATGTGTCGTAACGTAGAAGACTTAGATAGAAAATTTTACAGTAATAGTAATTTACGTTATCTCACAACGTAAGTTAATGCAGTTTTACGTATGCTGTTTTGATTTTAATTTCAAAATATTTACCTACCCATGACTTACATTATGTCATATGTATCACATTTTAAAATAATAAAACTGTTTGCCTTTTTCTCGTCCGTGCTTGAAAATGTATCATTCATCTACGGCTCAATATCAATCTTATCGAAATGATATATTTGGACCCATGTATGATTTTTATTTCCACCTTCTATATAATTGTCACTTTACGGGCTTCTTGGTAGCTAAGTAAATAAACAATTACAGTAACTAACCTGTAAAAATTTACAAGGCTAGTCTTCTAAAATTTTACAATGCTCCTAAAAAATAATAGAAAATAATGAAAGTTTTTTTTATTATAAATATTACAAACTTACTTTAATTAGGTTTGTGTGAGTAATTATACACATTTATAGTACATTTTGATTCACTGGCGAAACTCATTTGTAAATTTCCAATATTTGTATTTTGATTGACAACATCTAGCTATAAATTGTTTTACCACCGTCATCTACCTTTAATTCCAAAATAGAGTAAATATTTTTTTTGAAAAATAAATTAAATTAATAAAAAAAAACGTTATGAAGGTGGAAATAAAATTTTGTACGCGGCACGCGTGCAATTAATCTTTACTGGACTCACTGAATTATGAGAGCTCGATTCTTCGTCGCTCGCCTCACAAATTTCCAGCTCGCCCTATAAAGATTAACTTACACCGCTGGCCACGTAAATAACTATTACGGTATGATGGTTTGATTTTAATTTCAAAATATTTACCCTTGACTTTCATTATATCATACTGAATCACATTTTAAAATTGTAAAACTGTTTGCCTTTTCTCTTCCTTGCTTGAAAATATATCATTTCCAGCTTACTAACTACGGCTCAATATCAATCTTATCGAAATGATATATTTGGACTCATGTATAACTTTGACCAGTCGTCATCTTTGAGGCATTTTAGCTTGTAAGGTAAGTGTCGTAGAGATGGACCGGTACGAGAGATGAACTTTTGATTTTAAAAGTACATTAGAGTAATATCTATCATAGGGAATGTTAATTTTGCTGTTTAGAGACAGTTGGCGATTTTTCGCGGCGGACCGAACATGAACCAGGTTCTATAAATTGTATGGTTATCAGTTATCACAATGGTATTGGGTATAAATAAACAATACACAACCGTGGTGCGGCACCGGTTCTACGACGACGTGCGGCTACTCAGTAGCAATCGTATTAGACTCGCCAGCTCAGCTGGGTGTCTACCCCAAAACAATGGCCTTCAAGCAATGCCGAGCACCCTCAGAAACAAAAGATATCAAGCAACTGATCAAACCCACGCAAACCAACACGCACACACTTACAATTGTCACTGACTTCCAATATCAGTTTGGTCGCAATAACTCAATTTTACCAAAAATGGCTATACAACTCTTTATGAATTGAAAGTAATCTTTATATAATAGTCTCTCTATCTGAGGTTTTGGTTGTGGTTTCCCTCAGGTTCATAAGGCGAATGTCAAAGAGTATATATTCTAAGGCACTACTTAACCAACTAATGATATATGAATTAATCAATTTGCGTTATCAATAAATGCATAAGATTAAATATCGTGTCTGTCTTTTGGAGTAAATATCATTCTTTTATTTTATCAAATCATAATAATTTATTCCAAATCTGCTGTTTTCTACAAATGCATAATTGAATTAAATTTTAGTAACTAAAACATACCTCTCGAATAGTTTTCAACATGAAAGCGAACAATAACAACAACAATAACAAATATTATGTAGATAATTTGACAGTTTAACCAATCGGTGTGGCATACAAATCCTTTATGTAACCAACGTGTGTTGGTGTGTTGAAAAAATGCACTACAATTACTTTCAATAAATTGACATTTCATTAAACACATTAGTCGGTAGTATGAACAGATGACTAAATTTAGTCACAATGATTAGCAAATGACTAACACATGATTTAATATGTAACAGATGACTAAATTTAGTCACAGTGATTAGCAAATGACTAGCACATGATTTAATATGTAACAGATGACTAAATTTAGTCACAATGATTAGCAAATGACTAGCACATGATTTAATATGTAATATCATACTTAGTCACCTTCAAATCACAGTGACCAACTTTACTCATTGGAAATATTATTCAGGTGTACCATTTTTGTAGCAGCATTTTTTCTTTTCGCTGTTCTAAATATTAACAAAACTCCGTTATTTTCTTATTTTTAAAAGTTTTATTAATTTTGTAATGTTTTTTCACGTCTAAGACGTCTCTTCACTCCTTAAATTTTTTAGTTGTATAGTTTCTTATAAAGTAGAAAAATTAATCATCATATTTTGTTCTATAAAAACGATATAAGTAATAACCAGAGTTAAATGATTATAATTTGCCCTAATCGGAATTAATCATTCCTAAACCAGACTACACATCAATCATACAATACATATTAATAAAGAAAAATGTGATTTGTCATAAATATCAATGTTCCAATGTCATTGTGGATCAGGATAATGAGCTATCAGAATGCAGGAATAAAAAATGACGTGCGAGGGAATGTCAGGAATGGACACAGTGTGAATTCCGCGGTTGTGCGTGACAACAATGGAAAACATTACCTTTTTGTCATGTCGGAACAAGCCTGAAAAATCAAACGTTTTCACGCGCAAATTGAAAGCATGGCCTTTCATTCACAATATTCTAATACTGCCTCAATTTCATTTTCCAGGTTCATTAAATTATTCATTTATTAACTCACTTTGTATAAGTCAAAAATATGTTTAATAAAATTTATTCCTCGGTATATTTGCATTCAAATGGGTGAATAAAATTTTTAAATACTGTCAATAAATAAAAAAAAATAAAAAATTGTATGCTAGTGGTTAGTGTTCAAGTTTCAAATGTTGTCTGTAATTTACTTGACTAAACTTAAAAAAGAAGCTTTTTTAATTCACTTCTTGACTAGAATTGAAAAAGAAGCCTTTTTTAATTCACTACTTGACTTGACTTGATTTTCTATTTTAGCTTTTTGACTTGATATCAAGCAATTTCAAGCTACTTGATATTACTAGAAGTAGAATGAAGTGAGTGGAAAATGAAAAGTAACTGATGTGAAATGAGCTAGAGCTCAAATTACCTAGTGATATTTCATTATATTGTACTTTTCACTTCCTAGAATATCACATATTCTCCCATTTTAACTTAAAAATTGCTAGGCACCTTAACAATTGCGAGCTTTGCTTAGAAGCAGATTGTTAAATTATATATATATATATATATATATATATATATATATATATATATTACCGCTATTTTTGGGCAAAAATATATACCATTTTGAAATGGTTGACGCAAAACTATAATATTTTGATATCATTGTAGGGCTAATTTTATGTACATTCCGAAAAAAAATATAATAATACCGATTCCCTATGCTAGAATCAAAGTTGTACACACTTCCGCTAAAACCGGAAGTGACACAAAATTCTTACTATGATCATTTTATGAGTCCCTTTGACTAGTTTAATTTTATTCCGTAACATTTTTCTGTATCTCTCAAAATGAACGAAATATTCTGTGTGCCGGCCTTTCGCCAAACACCCTGTATAATCTATGGTCTAAAAATTAATAAAGAAAAATGTCAGTTTATTGTTGTTTATTTTCATATATTTCGTAACAAATAGTTCGATAGAAAACATTAGAAAAGTTGCTACAAAATATGCAACTAACATTAGTATTTAAAAATATATTATTCTATGTTATTTTTATCAATTCGATAGTAATAGTAAAGGCTATACGTTTTATATTACCGTTAACAAGCAATTTATTAAAATTAGTTTTATACAAGCAAAGACCACCTTTTTGCCTCATTATTATTATTACTATTAATAATATTACACATAATGTATATACATTCTTTGTGTTACAATAAATTTTCTCGGAATGCTGGAATTTTTGCAATATTTGGTTTAATTTCATATATTTTTGTTCTAGCAAAAATATTAGTTTCTCCGAAATAATTAATTATACCTATATTAAATAATGTAATATTCTAGTCCAATTACATCGCTAAAAGGTAAAATTATTATTATAAATAACAATGAAACAAAGCAGCATTTTCCACGAAATTGTTTATATTGTTCTGTTGTTAGTTTAATGAAATACAGCGGGAAATAAATTGTATAGTGTAAGCAAAATTTACGGGCAGTTGTAGAAATCGCGCAGCATTTAATTAATCTCAAACAAGTTGAACAAAACCGGATAACTCCTAAATATATCACAAGAACAGCCATTTAAAACAATAGAAGACAATCGTGCATCTGTAAGTTTAAATTCGTCCGTTAACTATTACAGTTTTATCCTTTTGAAATCTTTAATTATATTCCTCAGTCTTAATTCCCTCTACGTCCTAAACAAAAGAAGTACGAATTCGTGTTAAAATCTATAAATACAAAATGGATTTTTTAGTAAGAACGTCTGTTTGATAATAGTTAGTTTCGCCAAGCAAGAATCTTATCTAGCAATTTGGATGACCAGATTTATAAGTCACAAAACCCAGACATATTTCATACAATATCATGCATGCACAAAATTTTTAAATGCACATTGTTTTGATTCGTGAAATCACAAAAAAATCATTGTAACAAACTTTAAATAAATATCTCCCACAATTGATAAATCCAGGTGACACTTCAATAAATCAAGGCTTGATCCAACGATCACCTCTGATCCATGAATTAATTCTATTCACCATTAAAAAATGATCAATAGATCTAACGTATTCCATTAATCAAGCTTTTATCGTGTGATTTGATCCTCGTGTCGACGTTTTGACATATGTATTTATGTACAAAAGACTTTGGATGTTACGATTAATCTAAAATATTTTAATTTTCACAGATCTATTTGAACCGAAGTAACTTCTCTCTTTTTTTCTTTACTATTTTTTTATTTTTGTATTAAGTGCGCGAAGTTTGTGTTTTTATTGCGTGAGATGTCATTTTGATGAGGTTTGCTCAGTCAATAAAATCAGTCGAATAATTGCTAACAGACTCAGTTCATTATTTATCAATGGACTAATGGTGAATTCGGCTGTTAATGTTTTGTTCATGGAATTATTTCCTTTCATTATACAATATAATGGAAAATATAATAATAAAACTTACCTTATTTTATAATCTGACAGCAGAATTTACCATTAGTCTATTGATTAATAATCAACTGATTCAAGAATCAAGCTGATCGGTAGATCAACATTTGTTCTTATTCTCCAACTGATTCACAGTTTTGTTTAATGTTTTCGACAGACCATATAATTTTACGAGTGGGAGTTAAGCTTTCTGTTATTATTTGCTGACATACATTACATTTATCAAGTCTTCAAAAAATAGCAAAGAAGAGCGAAAAGTAGAGAAATTTCGTTCATATAGATTTACGAAAATTAAAATATTTTAGATTAATCTTGACAGCACAAAATACATATGTTAAAACGTCAAAACGGGAATCAAGCCAGATGATCAAAACTTGATTAATGTAATACGATGGATCAGTAGATCATTGATGTTTTTAATTGTGAATTGAAGTGATTAATGGATCAGAGTGGATCATTTAATCAAGCCTTGATTAAGGAGTGGTGAATTCAGCCGTGAGTAAAAATAAAAAGTATTAAAATAAATATAATTTTTACATCCGGTCTCTGAGACCGATGCATCATATAAAATAGAAGAGCATCGTGTATGTAAGTTTAAATTCGTCCTTACTCCAACTATCACAATTTTATCCCTTCGGAATCTTTAATTATATCCAAGAGTGTTAATTAAGACTTAGTAGGCGCTAGAACAAAAGAAGTGCGAATTCGTTGTAATTTCTCCTGATAAAAACAAAACGGCTGTCATATTAATAACATCTGTTTGGTGCTCTAACATAATTTCATTTTTGTCCGCCCGGCTCCTTGGCTTGTAATTCATTCCCAGCTCGGCTGGAACTCGAAGTGCTGGTAATAGATGTCGAGATCGCAGATTCTGCAAGCTGGTGCATTTTGATTCCAGGGAAGATTTCACGAGGAAGTTATTAAGTTTTTGTAGCGAGGAAAGAATAGATTCATGTCTTAATTTTCAGAACGAACATTCTCAAAAATAAAATTATTTTATTGGATTACTCCGCGTTTATTTTACCTACTTGGATTAAACTTGTGACATGAGATAAGAGACACTTTATCTTATTGTTAGGATTATGGGATTGCTCTTAAACTAAATTACAAATATAGATTGCTTTCAATCTTTATCGAATGAATAATATATTTACTTCGCAAGCGACTTTTAACAAATATTACAAATAAATGGAAATGCTTTTTAAATTTTATATCTTTACTTAATACTTAGTTCGACAAACACAGACATTATAGTATATCAGCAAATTATCTTTCATTGTATAAGTCTTACCTATCAATTCGAAAAGAAAACATATATTATTATCTTTCCGATTTTAAGCTAATTAAACATGGTATTCCACAAGGGTCTATTCTAGGTCATTTATTGTTTTTTTTTATATGGTACCAGTTTATATGTTCTAATAAGTCAACTGAATACCGTATATAAATAGCTAATTCTATTTTATAAAGACAGAAGATTGGTTTGAAGATAATAAATTAGAACTAAACAGTGAGGAAACCAGCAATTAACAATATCTTGGAATTCAAATGCAACAAAGATCATATGTATGTACAGTCCATGTCCCACAGTTGATCCTTACATCAGCAATCGCAACAATGTGATTCAAAACGTTGGTGGGAAGGGAGATTGATGACATTATCTTATTGGGCGAAATCGTGTGATTTCCGAAATAAACATATGTCAAAATTGACAGTATTAATATACAAATATAATAACAGATGAAAGATATTCAGAGAGTTGTAGATGAAACAAACTAAACTACCAACTCACAATGAAGCACAAATTGTCAACGCCAAAATCACCTACATAAATGACATAAATGACATGCTCATTTTTTTAATATTTGAAAATATCCTTTACCGCGCTTACGTTACTGTTTCTATTTCTATTTTATTTTGTCTGTAACACGTACGATAATGAGATAGCGAATATCTCATCTGTGCTATGCGTATACGACAAAGTGATGTGAAAAACAACTACAGGAAATATAGAGTATATATTGACGATAGCTTAACCTACTAACTCATAGCTACGGCATTGTTTTATCGGACATAAATTAAAGGTGCTTCGCGCCAACTGTGACGTAAGTATTACTTCTATATAAACATATGTATGTCTAAGCTTTTGATAAAAATTATTATTAGATTACCATTTTCAACAGTGTTCTACTAAAAGAGTAATTTTGAAAATTATACAAATTTTATAAACATTTGGTCGTCTAGCAATGGACAAAATTAACTATAAAAAGTTGCAAATAAATAAATATGAACTATCAAATAGCCCACATTTTATTTATATATAATTTGAATTTAAATGCTGCAGGTGACGCGAAATATAGAATCAGAGACTCGGAATGTAAGTACTTGATACAACTATTCTCGTACGGTAACATGGACTTCGGCTCCGCAAAATTGGTCTCAGTTTATATCACCTCGCAGGATGTAATGTACATTTCTTGCTGTTTAATATCTTTAAACAAGGGAGCATTACCAATCTCAAGTACAAAGGACAGTACAGATTTTCAGAAATAGTACTGAAGTTGACTGCATTAGTCATGTGCGTAGCCAAGGAGGGGGTTTTGAGGGTTAACCCCACATCCCATCAGTGAACTAATTTATTCTGCGAATAGAGTTATGCCCATTTGACATTGCCCATTGACATCATTGTTAAATAGTTCATTTTACTTTTATTCTGATGTGATATTGTCAATTTAAGGAAAACTTTGAATTTAAGTACCTAATATTACTGCAACTGGCCAGTAGACGACTGAAAAATTAATTGAAGAATACCTCACCGAGTCAGCTCAAGTTTCCTGAAACCACACACAAACATCATTTTAAGTTTCAGTAAACTTGAACTGGGCGAATTTAATCTGCAGTTACTGCACTAACATCATTTAGTTCAATCATGATAAATGCTTCAAATTTTGTGAACAGTATGGGCCGGTTGGCTATTCATCTGTTTGTGTTTGTCTAAGGCCCTATTCTTAATCTGTTGGTGAAGAAAAAAGATTAATTTTAAAAATAATAATAATAAAATTATTCTTTTCCGAAGGGGGGGGGGGGTGGTAGGAGATTATTTTGATTTAGGCCGGTCATTATTTTCTTTCTCGGGCCGACGTTAGATCTCGTATCAAAACTTCCTCCCTCAAATGAAAATCCTGGCAACGCCTATGGAATCAGCGACTTCAGTCTTCGTTAATTCATATTACAACTATGGTTTTTTTTTTGTAGATACTACACATAATATCTGCCTAGCTCACTTTACAGTAAGGTGAGATGAGGCGGATGACAAACAGGACGCTTGTATTATTTGAGTGTTATTTAAAATTTCATCCGTGTTGGTATTGATGTAACGGTTCACTTAAAATAAATTGGCACCCACTTACAAAATCTATATCTTCTCATAAACTTCCTTTCTATTCCTTTCCACTTGCTCTCCTTTTTATCATCCACGTACGTTTGCTATTTCTACGCGTACGTTTATATCAATTAATATTGATCCTGGTGTACAACATGGCCAACAAGGATTCACACGTATCCTGCTGGATCTGGGTACGGTGCTGGGTCCTGGTCCTGCAGGCTCAGGACTACCCTCGTTAATAATGGAGGCTACCGTTTTACTAAGGCAGAATCGCTGTTGCGGTATCCCTGATATTTTACGGATTCATTGGCCGTTTAGAACTTGCGTTGACAAAAGGTAGCAGCAACAGCAGCAGCTAACAGCAGCAGCTATTGTTTATTTATAGTTTTGCAAGAATATAAAGTCGGGTAGATTATTTGCCGAGAGGAAGGACGGAAAAGATACAGAAAATAGGGAAGTAGTAATAGGACGTGTCGTAAATATAAAATTTTAACCAAAACTTCAATTAATATCGGTTAACCACTAGTTACTAAATATTTAAATATTATTTGTGAAACGGTTTAACTTAAGTTTAGACGGATAAGTAATTGAAGAATTATTATTTTCTTTCGATTCTTCGATGTGATGTTAAAAGTAGAAAAAAATAAATATATTTTTCTTCAAACGTCATAAAAGTGACGTGATTGACAAGGTTGTAGTTTTATTTCTACGCCGCTGGGGGTAGATATTTTTACTTTCACGCCGCCGAAGTAAAAGTAAAATAAATGAGTATCCATAGGAACTATGTAGAATCAGCCAGTAAAAAATAATTTGTGCAATAGAAACCTGTAACGTCGCCCTACTTGTTACTATGAAACATTATAACCTATCTCAAAATTATCAAGAAAAATAGTATGTGTCATTCAGAGTAAAAGTGTCTTTGTGTGCCTCGCATGTAATTGTCCACTTTCAATTTCCACGCTCGCCACAAAACTCAAAACACGAGTGTATGACAGTGGCAGCAGATATTATGGTTGTTGGTTATTATTTCAGAAAAGAATGACGTAATAGCATTGATACAGCGAACAAAGTTCTCTCTAAGTTGCGCGGTCGCGCACTAGTTTATAGAAAGTTGCGCAGCCGTTTTTGTATTCTGTGCGCAATGGGCTTATTCACTATTTTTTTACATGATACATTCTCTGTCTTGTTGTATTTTCAATATTTTAATTTCTTGTTCCTTCATTAGTAATTGTAATATTTATTGTCATTTGTACATTAAATGGAATCCAAAATATTTCTGATGTTATAATAATAAATAACAATGAAAAGTTTTTATGTACTGAAATTTAACATAACTTATCAGGAAACTTTTAATTGAGAGAAAAGCAATGTAGCTAACGTTTGGTTGCCAAAAATAAAATTTGAGAGTATAAGAAAATATTGTATGGAAATATATGGTGTTATATGGACGTCGTTAGACAAAGTTTGTTAAAAAGTGTTTTTCGTATTTATTTGTGGAATTATATGCCTAATTTAGTAATCTAGAAAAAAAATAACTATTTTAGATATATGCATCAATGTATAGTGAAGACAGAACAGATATTTCTTAGAATACGGCAAGAAGAAGCCATAAACTGGCATTTTCATCACCGTGGAAATGTCAAGCCGAATAAGTGTCCCGATTTGACGAAACCAATTTGAAGTGCATGAATTTTGCAGCGAGCAATTCGCCGGTTTCAGATTTGTATTCATGGGGTGCAATTATTTATTCTTCGGATTCGCGATATAAAATTGCAGCAGATACGTGAGGGCAAATTATAATTACCTCTGAATATGCAGCCGTACCAGGAATTATTCTTCGTTCATACCACTGCGTGCTTTCATTGGAATTGTTTCCATTTTTATGAAACTGCAGTTTGTGGGAGAGCTTTGTTGGTATTTTTAATATAAACTTTTATTGAATGTGTTGTTGATTCTACAAGAAGTGTAGCTTTTCGTAAGTTTACACTGAATCCCACGTTTCATATTCTTTTGTTTTAATTATTCTATTAAATAAATTTGAATATATTATGGATTTTATTTATTTTTATTGATTCTGCTTTCTACTATTTTTATTGAGGGTGTTGTTGACTCTGGAAAAGTTTACCTTTCGTAGTACTGTGAGGTGTACCTACACAAATACTTCGTTTGTTCATTTACAATATTTATTCAGAATCATAATAGGTATATTATTCCAAAATTACACAATCTTTTGAAGTTGCTCATTGGAAAGACTAAAAACCAAATATTCTAACTGAAAATTTTTTGGGGTTTTAACGGATTTTGCATTAATAAAAATACCGTTTCGGTCATAGGTAACGGTTTTTTTGAAAATATATTGGTTTTTGTTTTAGTTAAATTCAACAAATAAAATTCTGTTTCGTACCGGTTTCGGTCTCGGTTAAAATTGTAAGTTTTTTTAAGTAAATGTATAGTTACTCTAATTTTAAGTTGTGATCTAAAAATCATTATTACATTAAATGAACTGTTATTTTATAAAAATATTTAAAATTTGTATCTAATATTAACATTATTATAATCTTTTCGTACTCATGCATTGAAATGTGTTGTTTCGCGTTGCCTAAGCAACGCCTGGAACGTCAATTTCCCAGGTCTCCACCAGATAGGTGACCGGGAAATTTTGGAAAAAACACTTCTACTTCTACAGCATTTATTAAAAAACTATATTTATAATAAAATAGTATAATGTTTTAAACATTCTTTTACCTAATAATATTAAAAGAAAATAGGATATTATTAAACGAAATTTAATGTAGAAAAAGTAAGCCCGGGTTGCACAAAGCTTCATCACTTTTGATTAATGATTAATTTTTTGACAGCAATGTATTTTTAATACGTGGCCATGGTAACAACGTCAAATTAATCAGTGATTTTTTTGATTAGAGGCTGATTAGCCTTTCTGCAACCGGGCATAAATTTAGTGCATTTGATATACAATGTTGGCAACAACTGCTGTCATGTTGACAGATTGACAGCACTTGTTAGTACTAAAACACATAACCACAAATCATTTTGTGTATACAATAAATAAAAATATTTGTACAAATAGAAAATTAATTATTAATTTTATGATTTTCGTACGAAAAATATTGTACAAACCTCTTGCGTGAACTGGGTTTCCGGAATCGTTCTATGGCAGCGCTCGCGAGCTCGCGCCACCAAACACTCCTCCGGAAACCAGTCGTTCCCGCATTTGGTATGTAAATAACTATTACATACTGGTTTTAGCACCGATATTTCTATAATGAAATAATAATAAAATTTAGTTACCCCGTTAAATTTCTACTACCAAATAAATAAACATTTGTTGTTCTTTACAACTATCAGTACGACAATTAATTAATATTTCAAAATAATAATAAGTAATTTGATTCATTTTCGTTGCATTTGGTATTTATCTCACCAATTAACACAAGACCTCTCTAATTTTCTCCGATAATCTTTTATTTTTAAATACTCACTTTTTGCTTTTTAACAAAATCACTCAAGCAAACTGACCAGGTAAAATACTCCCTCTTTCGGAGTTGGGTTTACGATGCAGTTTGCTTTCGTACTTGTTGCTAAGCAAAAAAAAAATGTGCACAATAAGAATTTTTTGCTAAATTCAGGAGGTCTTGTGCTATTAATTCTGTAAAATTCATGCCTTTTATTATAATATTTATGAATTTTTCATTTTTCTTCTATTTTTGTTTAATTTAATTATAACTAACATCAATTTTTCAAACTGAGACTTATGCAATAAATCCCTGCGCTCACCTAAACTTAGAGAAAGATCTAAAAGGAGCAACAATCCATATAATAACAGTCAGCCAGGCAACTTTAAAGGTACTAAATGCCTTCACTTGTAAATCAAAGCTAGTCTGGAAATGCAGAGACACCCTTTAATTGCTATCCAAAGCAAACCACGTCACCCTATGGTTGGTACCAAGGTACGAGGAAATCCTAGAAAACGAGAAAGCTGGTGAACTTGCAAAAAAAAGAGCTAAACTGTCATACTACGAACCGGAAACTTCATGTGGTTTTCCACAAAGCCACTATAAGAAATGGTCAAAAACTTTGAGGAATGTGCCATATCCTCATTTTGGAAAAATATTCCAGGCCTCAGTTAAACAAGAAAATTAATTTCTCCAGCTACAATAAACGCCAAGGAATTACTAGCTCCCAGTAAAAAGGACCTTAAATAATGTGAGGAGTCCTCACTGGCCATTGTCTTTTAAAATACCATTTGTACAACGTTGGTAAAGCTGAAAATGATAAAAAGAATCATCAGAACATATACTGTGTGAATACCCAGCCCTAACCACATAGAGACTCAATCAATTAGGAAAGAGGTATCTTGTGGCAGATGATATCAAAAACTTGATTCCTGGAGCTATAATTGGCTTTATCAGACAACTGGAATTGTTTCTGAAAAAATAAGTAAGGGCTGTTTCTTAAGAGATCTTCTAAATTGAGGTAAAAAAAAGCAATAAAATGCTTAAATCCTTGTTTACATACAATACAATAAAATAACTAATACTTATTCAAAAGATATTTTGTTAAATAATGATAATATATAAAATACAACTTAGAAGAAATACGAAAACAGATAAAATCTGTAACTTATTTCTCTACGAATAAGCTTGCAACAGGTTTTCAAAGTTATAAATTTTCATCAGTATCACAATTTCTATTATTTGTAAACAAAAAAGCTGTTTCACTTTTTTACCTATTGCCAATAATTTCAGCTTAAAAACACTCGCTTTACTTTAACGTTGTTTTGTGCTTTTTGCTAATAAACAATGTGAAAACATAAACAAATGCAATTGCAATAATTTTGTTACATACGTCTCTTTGTATTTTCAAACTTTATTTAACCTATCAAAACAGAAAATTAGAAATGTTAATTATAAAATTATTTACGTATTTATTATTATTTTAAAAAATGACAGATATTTTAATTAGTAAGTAAAATAAAGTTAAACATAAATTTTATAATATATATTAGTTTGTGTGTACATGAAATATGAAAATAATTTAAATACCATGCAAAATTTATAAACGTGATAAATATTTTTGTTTAAATTAAAATTGTGGGCACTTGTAATCAATACATGATACAATTAATTAATAACACATGAAATTCCTTTGATATACAAAATTAAATTACCGTTAATTGAATTAAATTGACGGTATTTTCAGAATGCATTATTTAAAGCAAAAACGAGGTTGATTGCATTAAACAATATCATATTTTCCCTACGTCGGGAAAACAACCCCAGCATATCAATTTGTCCTCCAGCCTTGATTGGAATAATAATTATGTCATATGATTCATAAAAGGTCAGTTATGTATACGCCACAGTAGAAGGGTAAACTCAAAGGCATTTATTTGTCACACTGTAATTATAAACTCAACAAAATATAATTGATTCTATTATTATATGTATACAGCATATCATATTTTTGAATGTCGCCGTTGTCATTTCATCACTACTGCTTTTAAATTGTTTGTTTACATTTGGTTATTATGGCGAAAACTAAAAGTTTGCAGGCCACGTTAAAGTAGAGAAAAAACCCGCTGGGCGATAAAAAAAATGTCAAAAACATATATCTAGGTTTGTAGTATATTGAAATCATTTTTATATCTATCCTTTGATTCACCAGGACATTAATTAGTCGGAGATCTAAGCCTCTGTATCGTGCACTTGCCCGGATTTTTTCCCGTACAAATATTTTTTCATATTCTTATAGGAAATTTTCTAACGGGTATAATGGTGGTGGGCGATACATTCCATCTTCTTACGAACATTAAAAAATTCACATTATTCAAAAAAAAAATCATACATTTCTTGGTGTTCACCTTTGTTAACTTTAACTTAGGTATTACATTTTAGAAGTTACTTGGAATATTTTCATGATTTTTACAGGAAAATATTTCTATATGTATTTTGAAAATATTTTACATATTACATACAATGGTTTTGTTAAATATATATTAAAAAATAAATAAAACTAATTGTAGATCAAGACAGTTTTGGATTTTGCAGTGCAATTTTTTGTAAGTGAGAAACTTTTCGGTTTGAAGAGATAGACCCCGTATACTATAATGAACTCTCAGATAATGTACCACAAGTTTTTTAACTTGAATTTTTTTTAAAAGTTGGTTCGTTTATTCTACTTGAATGCGCGTGGGTCATATTGCTATCTATTGTATGAAGTCGTTAAGCTTATACACTGTATGTTCAGCCGATTGCTTGTACTTGTACAGCAATAAACACTCTAATAAAGCACGTCGCCAACCAAATAAATCTTGAGTTTTTTCTACTACTTTATTACTAAAAATCAACTTTTCGAGTTTCTAGGGGAGGGGCAACTGTCCTTCTCTGCTCTCCCCTGGCGATGCCCTTGACTCTAATTTATATATTTTCAAAATCAACATACACAGTGCGTATAACGTAGTACGCACCCCAGGCTGAAAGAGATTTACGCCTATGGATGAATAAAATTTCGTCCACAGACGTAAACCTTTTCTTTCGGCCCTGTTTCCTTAAATAACTATTATATTCAGCCTCGGATCTAGGGCTTCGAGCAATAAATTTTGGCGCTCTTTTTTACTCACTGGTAGTCAGTGTCAGTTCCAGGTTAGTTTGTTGTTTTTCTTGTTAATATTGTTGCAAGCTAGATGCCCAAATTTCATTAGACTCATCATAATATAATTCTTCTGGTTCAAAATACACTGTATTTTTTCGTATTTTTAGTATCCTCTTTTTGAAAGGCACTATGTCTGGGATCATAATAATACTTAGGTACCTATATACTTAAATTGATTACTTTTTCAGTATTATTTTCTCTGCAGCTACTTAACGAAATATATGTATATAAAAGTTAAAAATTATAATTAACAATTTCCAAATGAAACAGATGACAAACTGACCCACATGTACTTGGTCATAAAAATAATATTTCATGCACCAGGTAACAAAGCAACCCATATGCAATCATATTTAGAGTAAATATGTACCAATTTTCATTTTTATATTCACAAATAATAAATACCAAGTTATAAATGAATGTATATCAAAAAATATGTTATTAAATTAATTAGTAAGTTTGTCATAACTAACAACAAATTGTGCTCTTGGGTGTATACTATATCTTTAGGAATATTTTATATCTCATAAGGGTAACAACTCATTCTTATGTTATTAACAAGAACATACCGGAAAGACATAAAAATAATGATAATACTTTTAATGAGAATATGTAACTGAGTAAAGTTGCACTAGATTGGCACTTACATGGAAACTAGGCATTTCGCAACATGACCTAGTTGTGTATCACAGGGAAAATCTAACGGAGTGATACGTCAATTATTGAAGAGTCTCATCTATCTAACAGCCCTCCAGTAGGTAATGGCTTTCACTACATAACAGCCAATAGATCAATCTATAATTCCTCACTGGTATTTGCTGCGGTTTCCTAACTGAGCATCAAACAAAGGATTTCGAATCAAATGGAATATTACATTAAAGACCCTATCAATGATACACGTGTCTTCTCGACTTTAGTTACTGCATTGCAGACGAACTTAAGCTAAACATATGTTCATTTAAATCAGTGTCTTCAATTGTATTATAATTTTATAGTAATATTCACAATACTCTACTTTACTTACTCTGCAAGAAATAATAATAATGATAATACTACTTCCATTCAATAACAGACTCTTTACTTTCCTAATTTCAGCTTAGTTATTAACTCCTCAGTATTTCAATAGAACTAAAAATGGAAATTAGGTAAAGCAGGCGATAGGAACAAAATAAAAACTGATTTAATTGACATTCATTTATCTAAGAATTTCAAAAAGCATTCAGTTCGCTTCGCCTATGATTTCTAAAGCAGGAAGTGCAGGGAAAAAATTTTTTGTCACAATAATTGTGTATTTCATCAATTTCAGATTTTTTATGACGTCTGAATTTTGGTTTAAATTTCATTGCTCTATTAAATCTCGTCATTGTTGTAAAAAAAATTATGCAGAATCCTAAATTTAATATACAAACAGTTACCCAGGATCTCGAACTTATCACAAATGATTTGAAGACTCGAAGGATCTGTCAAAGTTTGAGAACACTATTATTTCTGCAACGGATGTAGCAAACCAACGGGACATTGATCCTGTTTTTCCAGAAATTCGAAGGTAGAAGAAACATTTTTTTTTAATACGACTCAACATATAAACCAGTAAATAATACTAAACAATATTTTAAAATCAGTTTTCTTTTCGCAGTATAGACACAATGAAGATTTTAAAATGATACGCAAATTAAAGCAATGGAATAATGAAGGTTTATTATACACTGCAGAGATATGCATATGAAACTGAACGACAATAAAAATTTTAGAGATCGTGATATTTATGGTATAGCCCTATTTGGGGGTCTGAAAATTTTACAATGCTTTGTAAAACCTACAAGTTGTCTTTTCGTGTTCTAAATTATGAAAACAAATTAAATATATTTTTTTTCCAAACGTAACAATTGTACTGCACATTTATTTAACTTTGCCTGTTTTGGCAGTTTCCGGTAAAATATATTTTTGTAAATTGAAAATTTTTAAGAACTATTTGCGTTCTAAAATGAATGAAGAATGATTATCAAATATACCAGTTATATCTATTGCACAATGATATTATCAATATTGCAATTTTCAAATCTTGGAATAGGGCGCTAAAATTTAGTTTCCATAAAGACACCTATTACCCACTCAGCTGTCTTCTTTCCATACCTAAAATAGAAATAAATTTTTGCTCACTGTTTATATTTAGCAACAAATAGTTTATTTACGGTTTGAGTTACAAATGAAAAAAAATGTAAATAACTTATTTTGACAGTATAATATTGACAAAGTAACCTATATTATCGATTTATATAATTTTTGAAAAACTGCACATAAATGGCAAAACTCACTAAACCTGATAAAAATCTTATTACATTAAAACCTGATTGTAGTCCTTAAAACTATAAATACTTGTCTGACAACCGATTGCACCTTAAGTTTTTAAAATTTTCACCTAATATTCAATATTCCTTGTATGTTCTAATTCGTCCAAATATATATTTACAATCTTGATATGTCATTAGTTATTAAATTATGAATGAAACGGGCAATCTGAATTTTATTCCTTTTTATAATTAGTACTGCTTGCTCATATACAACAAAAAATGCATTGTACTAATATGGGAAGTATCTACATTCTTGTGCTGTGAACACCCCATTGAGCAATAAATCCACACACGAGTCAAGTTGCGTGAAATTTCCGTGAAGAAACCCAACCCTCTTCACATCTCCCTAAAACAATATCCCATACACAAAACACGCATTAACACCCCCTTAAATCTAGGCTAAATCCGCGATTGGAACCATGTCATCGGATTCCTTCCATCGTCCTTGTAAACACGCCGGCGACCGCAAGCCTGCTCCCATCAATAATGCAGAGGGTACGCCACTGGGCGGCAGGGGCGGCGCAAGGGGCCACCGCAGCTAACTTCCATAATAAATTGAATCAATTATTGGCTAAGTTCATAATTGAAGTTCACCTTTATATGGAGCGTGGTTATTATTCCAATCAAAGGTTCCACTCTAAATTGGAATTTTCGGCTTGTTTTTTTACCACTGTAAAACACATTTTATCCACAACTATCAAGTAATATACCTAGAATTCAATCGTTTTTTATCAATTAATGACCTTCATTACTGTTGCTAATTGAATAATATTAACAGTTCGATGGAATATTATTATTCAATTGTTATGTCAAATTTAAATCTTACCTGGCAAAAGAGTAAAAACCAAATTACAATTAAGTAAATTTTTCTACATAAAAAGTCAAAGTTATAACAGTTTTGACATTTTCCATACTTTCAATTTCTATATAAGCTTAAATTGTCGCTAAATAAAACTAGAAATAATTGTCTTGCGTTAAGTATGCTGTGAAACAGTGATGCGACGATGCGAGCTATTGTTATTTATCTGTCCAAGTGTGATGACATATTTGGTTATAATAAACATATATTTTTCCGGTTATAGTTGTGGATAAAGTATAGTATTCTATTCGCATGTAATGGCTATTATAGATTCGAATGATTTACAAATTTCATATATTGTTTCAATGGATTAAGATTATTGGGAACTTGTAAATTGTTAAATAATAAATTGATCTTGGGCTCACCTGTTCATTTATTGAAAAACAGGTGTACAATTAGACGTTTCGGATTATAATTAATCCATCATCAGCTACAGTAAAAAAAACAAAAGTGTTACAATTGGGTAAAATAAAGTAATACATATAAATACAGTCACCATGGAAATTTTAACTTGCTTTTAAGAAATTAGGAAGAAAATATATATTTAGGAAAAAATCTTTTTTTTACAAAGTATAATTATTTGCTCCATCTACATTTTGTTTTGCGTACCAGATAGTTATATAAAATACACTAAAATGATGAAAATTCAAGATTCTGATTTTGTTTTTCAATGGTACACTGTTACTACTGCTGTTTGAAGACGGTAGTTATTATTCCAATCAAAGGTTCCACTCTATATTGAAATTTTGGGCTTGTTTTTTCACCAATGGAAAATATATTTTACATATATTGTTTCAATGGATTAAGATTGTTAGAAACTTGTAAATTGTTGAATAATAAATTGATCTTGGGCTCATGTGATCATTTATTGAAAAACAGGTGTACAAATTGGACGTTTCGGATTATAATTAATCCATCATCAGCTATAGTAAAGCATACAAAAGTGTTACAGTAGTACAAAATAATAAAAATAATTACAATCACAATGGAAATTTTAACATGCTTTTATGAAATTAGGAAGAAAATATATATTTGGTTTGTTTTTTCACCAATGGGAAATACATTTTACATATATTGTTTCAATGGATTAAGATTATTAGGAACTTGTAAATTGTTAAATAATAAATTGATCTTGGGCTCACGTGTTCATTTATTGAAAAACAGGTGTACAATTGGACGTTTCGGATTATAATTAATCCATTATCAGCTACAGTAAAAAATACAAAAGTGTTACAATTGGGTATAATAAAGTAATACAAATAATTACACTCACCATGGAAATTTTAACATGCTTTTAGAAAATTAGGAAAAAAATATATACATATTTAGGGAAAAATCAAATATTTTTTTCAAAGTATAATTATATGCTCCACCTACATTTTGTTTTTGCGTAGTAGACAGTTATATAAAAATGCACTAAAATGATAAACTTGTTTTTTCACCAATGGAAAATACATTTTACATATATTGTTTCAATGGTTTAAAATCATTAGGAACTTGTAAATTGTAAAATAATAAATTGATCTTGGGCTCATATGTTCAATTTTTGAAAAACAGGTATACAATTGGACGTTTCGTATTATAATTAATCTATCATCAGCTACAGTAAAAAATACAAAAGTGTTACAATTGGGTAAAATAAAAAATACAAATAATTACAATCACCATCGAAATTTTAACATTGAAAATGTAAAAAAAAGATCTTTAAATATTTAATGATAAAATTTCCATGGGAAAAATTATGGAAAAAATCGTACGACTCTAATTAACAGCCAATAGAAACATTGTTTTAGTTAGTTACCTTACCTACCTAAGTAAAATTAATAGGTAGAATTTTTTTCTCTGTTTCGGAATTAGAATATCATATTCCAGCACGCTTATTGATGTTGGAAGGAGCTTCATTCTTAAACGATTTTTGGTTATATTTTGTTATTTGAGATTGGCATGACTGCATTAAATACACAAAATATCTAGGCAACTGACAAAGTAATTGTAATTTATTTGGGAGGCCATGAAACAAATTGCTTGTGTTACAATGTATAAACGAAACAGAAATCACTGTCACCAACCTAACTATTCTATCAAAAAAATCTCTTAATGGAAATTGTCAAATATTATTATAAAAAATAATGTAAATAAAAGCCGAAACAGAGAAAATAGTATAAAGCATTCGTTATAGAAGGCAATTCAAGCACTCGTTCGTTCGGGCACTCGCTGCTTCGCTCTCGTTCCCGAAATTCAAACTCGTGCTTGAAAAGGTTGTCTTCTACAACTTATGCTTTAATATACTATTCCGTCAAAAATGTCACTTTGACGTTTTAAAAAATTATAATGATTTTTCATTATATTAAATAGACATGTTTTAGAAATAATAAATAATGTTTTATTATTCTATCATAACTTGAATATTTGAATCAAAATATAAAACCTAAAATAATTTTACTTTCTGTGTTGATGTCTTTATGATTTTCTTTTGAATCTACCCTCGAGAATTGATTCATATCATGGATATTTTTTATCGTGCATTGCAACAACCTAATCTGCACTTGTGTTATAACGTTATTGGACAGCCCTCGATAAAAAAATCCGGAAAGAATAAATACGCTGGGGAGATTATAAGTAAAAATATATATTTAGAGAAAAATAAAAAAAAATTAAGAAATTGCAGGTTTCTATTGCACAAGTTATTTCTTGTTCTCTGATTCTACTAGTTTATTTTTCTATATTTCTATTTCGACGACGCAGAAATTTAATTTCTATATTGTGAATCAAGCCACAAAAGATGTCACATGTGCAGAAATGTAATTTTAAAACCTCGAGAAATATCGGCGAAATGTATAAAATTCGAGAATTTCGATTTTATTTTCTCTCCAAGCTTTGTTTTTAAAATTGTTCTCGTCTTGCTCGAAACGAGACTAATGAGATTCGAGTTATATTTCGTCTCAACTGAATCACTAATTATGCATACCTATTTTATAAAACATGTTTAATATTTTCTATTTCTTGTTTATTTTTCTTTCATTTTTAATGTGATCTTATATTTGTTGTTTCATGTTTAATTTTTCTTTGATTTTTAATGTGATCATTTTTGTATTTGTATTTGATATTCCAATAACAAGACAGCGAGTTTTAGAGATGTGGCTTATGTGGCTTAAAAATCGCAAAGCTTGCCTTCTTTGATGGCATCTTAATAATACCCTTGTTACATAAATAACTATTAACAATTGCTCTTGAAGTTGTCATCTCTATTCTCTATTTTATCATCTACCTTGATCCTAGAATGAGTCAGCGTTCTGCAACTTATTGAATTTGAACTTTTTCATACGGAAGGATTGCTGCGGACGTACACAAAATTTTAGTGTTTGGAATAAATTGTAAGTTGTAATGTAAAATCGATCATAAAACAAAGAATTTTTCTCTGGATAAACACAAAATTCCGATGTTACAAAAAATTTATTACTAATGGTTTCATATTTTAATTGCTCGTAGTGTTTCTGCATAGACATAGAAATTTTATCGTTAATTTTATTTGTTTTCCAATACCACACTCGAACAATATTTCCATTTGGAACTATTGCTTTATTTACACACGTTTTAAATATTTTATGTACTTTTTTGTTATTTAAAACATGTTTTGAAAGTTTACTGCACAAAAATTCAATTCTGTATCAGTCGCCTTTATAGTAGATTTCGACTGTTATACAGGGTTCATTTTAAATAAGCCACCATTTCTATCTCGAGAACTATAAAAGATACGAGGTCGGTTAAATTAACAAACTATTTCTATTTTACAAGACTATTAAAATCAGACAAACATTTTTTTTAAAGCCAGTAGTTCTCAAAATATAGCGCCCAACTTATTTCCTTTAAATAGGTTTTTTAATTTAAAGATAGAATTACATATTCGTGCAAAATTATCTATTTCCCACCTTATGTGATTCCAGCACTCGACTTTGTCTCGTGCCGAAGTTTTCACAACTCGTGGGAAATAGGCGACTTTCTGCACTTGTCGCACAATATATTATTTTCTACGACTGCAACTGCACATTAAGACAACAAAAATATAGACGTCGAAACGGAATCGTCTGTTAATTGCCACTATCTTCACTGTTTATACAATTCTGAATGTAATATTATTTAGTACTATACTAACCAATGCTTTAAATTGGTAACTTCAAATTACTTTTGACTTGTTTACGGATCTTGTCTCAAATATGAAAGTTTTTTACGATGGTGTGTTTTGTAAAGTAGGTACATTATAAAAGTTGTATCATTTTCCTTACCTTTTTTCGCAGCATTAAAAGCGTTATTAGAATTAATTGTACCTACGCGAACTATATTTATTCAAATTTTCCATTTTCCGGTTTTAAAAACAACGTATGTAATGTAATAATGCAAAAACTTTTGTATACAGTGTACCCCTCTGGAATTAAAAAATAATTATTAGTAGATGTAAATTATGATAATGGCGTGTATTATGTACTCAAATCAAAATTCTGCTTTAATTAAAACACAAAACACAACATTAACTGCAAAAATGTAAAAATATGGGAATGGAATATTAGTTTTCCAGAAACAAAAATAATATTTATACAAAATTGTTAAAATTTTCGTATATTAACATAACGGTAATTATTAAAATTTTAAATATAACACAAACATGAACATTGTTGATGTAGCTAATGTAGTCAGAAATACATTATCTCACACATATAAAGAGATATTATACTAACAGGAACACAAATGTGTCTCATGTATTTTAAAAATTTGACGATAAAATCATTTGGATATAGCCTAACCTTTCACCAAAATTTAATATTAATGTAACGAGATCTATACCTAAAGTACTTACTTCTTTCGTTAGTAAAGAATCTACAGCTTATAGTGAGTTCCTACATTTATCAATTTTTTTAAATCCTTTTCATTAAATTTTCAAAGTTTTCTAGTGTTCTAAATTTAAAGTGAACACACAACTATTAATTATTAAAATATTGTTTACATTTTTGAATTATAAAAAATTTGGTATGGCTTTGTTGGTCTAGACGGTAATATGGCACTGATGATTTGATGAGTTAAATAGAGAGTTATCAAAATCTGGATTAATTTTAATATAGGTTTAAATGTCAAGCGTTTCTTGAAATAGTAATATTTTTTGCGTTAAATTTAATTGTTTAGACTTTTGACTGTGACATAACAAATTGGGATAATGTATAGAGTATAATTAAAGCAAAAAAAAATATGGTCATCACAGACGAGTTATCTTAACTCCGCATTTAAGCCGAAGTTAAGTTTATCTCTTTCTTACAATACTCATTTTGAAATTTAATCTAAAGATAATAAATTTATCTTAGGTCAAAATTTAACTCGCATTCATGAAACTGGATGTAATAGTTGAATGTGATGTGGGCTTTATAGTTCCATGTTAATTTTGTTTAATATTTTTTATTAGAACTTTTCGGAGTCTATAATTAGGTTAAGTAGTTCTGTAATTAATTTAATAAATTTATACATTATTAATATAGTTTTGACAGAACTTTTCCCGACAATATATGAAATTAACTCAAAACAACAAATATTGTCGAATTTATCATATGTTATTAATAATTAACAACGTTTGGAGTCGAACTTCAGATTTCATACTTCACTCTATTCGAATCGCTCCGCTCTAACCAATTGAGCCACCGCTGTCCGTAATGCTCATTTCAGTTAGCGAAATACTTGTTTATTAAATATTTCTAATAAACCTTCCAGTTTTGCTGTTGGCTCGTTGAAATAAAGCGTTACGGTTATGGTTATCGATTTAATAATAAAACAAATTGAATCATTTATATTTAACAATTTTTTCGTGCGCCATAAAATCCGGGTAAAATTTCATTCTTATCTACTGTTTTATGTCATAACTTTGCCGCAATCATAGGCGATCAGTTTTCGCCCCAACAAGTTACGGGAATGTGAAGGGCAGAAGGGCCTAAGGAAAGGAACGCTTCGACTTGCGCAGGTCCCTCAACCCTAATCTCACTCGCAGTGATAAAAATACAATAAAATTACGGGTTCAATATAGCATGCAAAGTACAAAAAGGGTAGGCCCGCCAATCATATTATACACTGAGATATAACGCCCCAAGGATAAGAGTTTCTCAGATTTATATCTCAATATCGCGGAACAAACGACTGCTAGCTCCAAATTTGGGAACGGTGCTAAAAACCCAAATATAAAACAATGTTCGCACAAAAATATTCGTTTCAGTTTTACACTTTAGAGCGTACTAAAATATTTAAATTGAAGTCAAGAAATCTTGACGGATGTTTCTAGGCTGAGTAGGCGATAGTTTCTAGAAGTCAGCCAGCTTTATTTTTTATTTTAACCTCGATAATTTTACCTTGATAGGTAGTATTATAAATTCAAAAGTTGTATCTATGTATTTTCTTGGAGGTAAAATTTTTATTAATGACCAGAATCAAAACATAAAATTTACCATTAATGCATTAAAAAAAATAATTAAGGAAAAAGTGTCTAAAACGATCCCTTTAAGTGGGAATAGATATAAAACGTACACCTTCATTAATTTCGATATATTTAGAATAGTTTTCGTTAGTTAGTTCGTCTGCTTTCAGAATGGCGCGTATTAGTTTTAGCTTCCTCATTAACCATATTAAATTATATTATATTTACAGTCCTAGAAAATGATCAATTTGTACACCTATGTGTATAAAATGATCCCTAGATAATATAATAAATAGCACGTTAATATATAAATTTCTATTCAAAATAATATGATTACAGCTTTAACATCCTCCTTCTTTTATACGAGCTGGGAATTGTATATTATTGTACCTAAAAATAAAATAAAAATTGTGCGGGTAGAACAGGATCATTTTGTTCCGTTAAAGAGGGATGATTGTTCCACCCCAAACACCCAATTTTCCCCCATATGTTTAAAATAACCTCATTTACTTTACATGCAAAAACGAAACCCCATCAACTACCTTAATTTTGAATTGTCATTAAATTCGCGAATAAAATTATTTTCACAAAAACTTGTTCAGGCAAAAGTTATAGAATATTGAAAAAGACGGATGGAAAAAAAAATAGTGGATTCAGTAAGTGTATAAAAAACTTATTTTCTCTCCTACCGGTTTCGACCTCACGTAGGTCTTTTTCAAGGACTATAATTTTAATATATATTTACATTATTTATTTTATCCATCACCCAAACTCCAATCAATCTTTATACCTTAATTGAAAAAGACCTTTCATAACATCAAACATAGAATTTTTTATTTTCCTGATTCAAGATAAGAACAGTACTAACATTCGCTTGAAAATCCAACTATAACGACTATATACATGGTGAGGAGAATGATTCTAGGTAGACCTACTAGGTGGAGGGCTGTTCCCCGCAGAAACAACATAGCACCATTTTACCTCGAGGGATCATTGTAGACACTTTTTTCCTACTGGATAGGGATAAAAGGAAATTAAAACATAATTTTCAATGAAAAATATTTTAATATTTAAAGCTTATCGAAGTCAACTGGGGAATGACTGGAAGTGCATGTCTAATGACTCCCTCTAGTCTTCGATAATTGAACCAAAAGTTAGAGTAGACTTAGCTTGGATCGGAATCGACAATAAGTGCCTTCAAGTGGCTGTAGGCTAACATCCTGACACCTACACTACTAAAATTTTATTGTATTTTATTACCGTTATATTATTTTTTGTTAATAAATTGCAAATTAGAATAATTTATGAATGGTAAAGAAAACACGATATTAAAAATCTCGTTGTGATTTCTTTAAACTACAATAATCAAATTTATAAAAAATCATGTAGTCTTGAAGAACTACTTCCTTTTTCAAGTACTTGAAATGTTACTACTTGACTTGACTTGAAGTTCAGCTAATACTACTTAACTTGAGCTTGACTTGATTTTAAATCAAGTCAAGTCAAGTAACTTGAATTTCAAGTCAAGCCGTAATTCTCTATTAACCAAGGAAAAAAAATTGGTAAATAAAAACTCTCTGGCTAATAACTATAGTCAAACCGGAGAAGGAGAAGACTCACGTCATCAAATAATATTACTAAAGTAATGACGTCATGTACTACTATGAATATATGGGATACTGATTTTTTTAGAATAAAAGTGCAGTGCCTGTTGCATAACTTACTATAACCTATTTCTTCAAGTGACAGTTGACAAATTAATAACCACAACCTCTCGAAGTCTTTCGGCGTCATCACAGTTAATTTGTGACGGAAACGATAGTGAATAAGTGCATTTAGTAAATTGAAGGACATTAGCTGTTCTCTAAAAGTACATAATTAAATTAAATTTAAAAAAAAATAGAAAAAAAATTACCTCTCGTACGGTTTTCAATGGAATTAATGGACCAACGTTGTCCAGTTTCCGTTCAAAATAATGCACTACATTTATTGTCAGTTTTTTTGATTGCTTTGATAAAGCTTTAAGCATGATTTGTCAGTAATATAAAAAAACTGACACGATACTTTCTGACTGACACTGACAATCGAATGACAAGATCAATATTCGATCGGTATAAAATATAATATAAACAAGATCATTTTTATTATTGCCAATGTATGGTATGAAAATCAACTACAATTATTTCAAATAATTTTATATTCTCTAAGAGGAATACGGATTGACTTTAGAAATAATTGTAAATTCATTAATATATACGTTTCTTAATACAAATATTTTTATTCTTCTTTTTTTAAAAATAAATAACACCCAATAATCTTAAGAAGTTATATTTCATTTTATAAAGTTTTTTTTCAGGTTGATGACGTGAGTCTTCTCCTTCTCCGGTTTGACTATAACTCACTATACCCCCTATTGTATAACTAAGTGGTTAATTTTTAACCAGTTGTTAATTTTGTTCTCCAATGAAAATAGATAGCACTGGAGAAAATATCAAAACATCACTTGTAATATTTGTTTGTATTTGTCAAAAATTTTAGCAACTGATTAAAAATTAATCACTGAGTTACAGAATAGGCCCGCATATCAGTAAAATTTACAAATAAAATGTTATGTATAAATGTAACAAAATTATCAATTATAGTAAAAAATTTTAAGCAGTAGAGAGACGTCATCAATATTTGTAACTAGATTATGACGTCACGAATTACAAAGTTTACATGTGCATTAGTTTAGAAAATGTGTTGCGTGTTGCATATGGCAATGCCAAATTTAATAACAACAAATAAATTATAACATACCTCTCGAACTGCTTTTAACGGCAGTATTGGTCCACCGTGTGCCAGTTCTTTTTCAAAATATGCAATCGCATTTGCAGTTAGCACTTGCGACTGCTTCGATAATGCTTTAGGCATTATTACTTACGCTAATAAAATAAACGTATAACAAAGAACACGAATACGAACAATAATAAGGAACAATACAACTTAAACGAACAAATAAAGATTTTATATTATATTATTTGACAACTCAATCGATCGGCGTGACAAGAAACAAATATATGTAAACATATTTTATTTAAGTCGTAGCCAACGTGTGTTAAAAAAAATACACTGCAATTATTATAAATAAATTGAAATGTCATTAAATACCTTATATTTTAATTTTAAATAATAGTAAATATCATAAATAAGTAATTTTTTTATGATACCTTGTTTTACTACTCGGTTTTCTAAATAAAAACATCTTTCGAAAATTTCTACAAGTTTTATTTCATTTTGTAACGTTTTTTTCAGGTCTATGACGTCTCTCTACTGCTTAAAAATTTCGACTATACCCTTCCGGTTCATACTACTAATAAGAAAAGTTACATTTTCGGCAGCTCATCTTTTATTTCGCACACTGTATAATACCTTCTACCTTTTCTTTATTTTAACACACCCACATCTCATCTAAAAGTATAGAAGATCCCCACTGATTGTATTATAAAGAAGCGTCCACTGCTCGTCCTTGCGACATCTTCCGCCTGTTTCCTGTAGAGTAGTTTTTGCTGCCGTGTGGAGCAACACGCCCACGCACGCACGTTTCCTGCTGCCAGGCCCAGCCACGCAGGAATTTTTTAAGCAGCTTTAAACTTTCATATACCTGACACACACGCCAACATGTGTCCACTTCGACTTGACAGAGGCCGGTTTTTAGTTAACCTACATTTTTTAACTTTATAACGGATGTTTTGAATTCGTGATTCACCAAACCCTTTTTTAAAAGGAAACCGTCCTTCGAAATAGAGATAAATATTAAGATCGAATGAGAAATAAAAAGGTAAAATAAAAACGGGAGAATAATAATTTCTAACATCGTTAAGTTTCACTGTTACGTCTTCTGAATACATCTAAAGTCAATGAGCGAAGAGAGATGTTACTAACAAAAATGTCGATTACATAAATTTCTTTTAGTGAATTTGTGGTTTATACTTAGTTAGAATCGAATCCGTGCGCTAGTGGGTAAAGTGACTAGTGTTTTACAAGACAAGATAGTGCTCTAGGAACTTCAAAATGTGCTTATCCCTTGAAAACTCACTACCCGATTTTTAGCATGATTTCAATACATCTCTTATTGATTGGCGAGAAGTACATTTTATAAATATCATATGCTGTCATTAGGGTATAGTTGGTTGTAATTTATATGAAATATTGGCTACATGTCGAAAGCGCACCGTTCAGATTTTTAAACATTTCGTAACCTAACCTAACCCAACATAACCTGACTTTACCTAACCTAATCTAATCTAATCTAATCAAAAGTAGCCTAATCTAATCAAACCTAACCTAACCTAACTTCACAAAAAAAAAACTAATCTAAACTAATCTACCCTAACCTGACCTAATCGAACTTAACTTTATATTATTCCATAATGTATGAACATTTTAATTATACAGACACTGCTGCGCTTAAGTAATATACTTTGGTTCCCTTTTGCAATGTCATTTGGTGCGCTTTTGTAACAAAAAATACCATTTGGTGCACTTTTGTCAAATGCCACAGAATAAATAGGTCTGTATTTGTAAATCCATGACTAAATACGAAATGAATTTGCTTCATGTTAGCGAGCAATTCGTTTTTGTCCTTAGGTCAGGTTACATTAGGTTAAATCAGGTTAGATTAAGTCAGGTGAGGTTAGATTAGATTAGGTCAGGTTAGGTTATATTAGGTCAGATTAGATTAGGTGTGCAATGGTCATTTGGTGCGCTTTGCAATACGCCGGATATATTTATGAAATAGAATTAGTTTGCTATACAATTTATACTCGCTTGGCAATTATTGAGTTTTGGGTTTTACCACATAACCCCTGGCTTAACACTGCATTACCGTAAGCCACCGTTACTCGTGCTTCGATGTACGATGTACAGAATTAATTCTCGTATGAACCTGTAAAAAACTGCATAAATCTGCGTGGCATCCTTGGTAAATCCAGCGAGTCATATTTTCGGTACATTGCATATTGTAGCTGGGCCGCTCGGTCCGCAGGGAAAGAATGCAGGAATTTAACTTATTCCTGCGAATACCCACAGCGCGGCAAATGAACAGCAGGCGGTCTGCATGCTCCACTGCCAGTGCAGGAATCGCTCAACGGAATCACCGCAGGAAATGTATTTACGGTATGCAAGAGTTATACCCTGCAAAACATATTGGGGCTCAATAGATGCAAGCTGGTCTAATATTTACAAATTTTACTAATCTGCTACTTTCTAGGTATGGTATGTTTAGTGATTTGGGGCCCTAACAAGAAGAAGAAATACGAGCTCTCATTTATGCAGAGTGTTTCAATGAGTTTCTTTACTATTGGTAAATTTTTCCGGAGAATGTATTTCATCAGTATAATTCCATCGCTTGAAACAGGATCATCAACAGATGCGTGTTTCCCTTTCTCCGCAATATATCTCGAAAACAGTTAATCATACAAAGGAAATGCACATAACCAAACTTGTAGATAACTCTATCCTCTACAACTTATATAATAACCTCTAAAAACGTGTATATATACGCGATTTCAATGATTTTAATTTTCACCCCGTCGTTAGAATGTCAAAACAAGGGTCTGTGCAAAAATGCAGCTTATTCAGATTAATTCTTCAGAACAGTCCTTATTTCGCATTATTTGACTGATATCTGCAATTTGGAAATTTCGGTGATATTCTGGAAGGAGATGAAATTAATGATAATGTATTTGAATAATATAGATTAAGATCTCACGCAGAAGAAACATAAATGTACTTCGCGTACTTAATATAAAAATAAATATTAGAGTATATTTTTTATAAATCCTAGTAAATTCTTTCACAATTCTGAGGGCAGTGGCCATTTAATAGTCGTGTTGTAATTCTTATGCCCTCTTGGCTCCTCTTAATAGTTATTTTGCATTTTCAGACGAGGGCTACTGACTATATTTTCTTAAATATATAAATATGAGGCGCTTAGTCTATTAATACAATTATTCTAGAAGAACATGTGCATATACTATAGTATATTATATATTTATATTATATATAGTATATTTACTATAGTAAATTCTTTTATTTATTATAGTACAGTGAAAACAAAAAGACATGTGTATTATATTATATATTTCCCAAAAACCACTTGTATTCACTTCCGACTTTCTATATTCAAGCATCTACATACATACTCGAAAAATTTGTATAACGTGATATTAAATTTATCATTTTTTCAATAAAAACAAGTTTTCCTACTTCAGAATGTATTTTGCATATATTTTCAGCTAAAAATAAAACTCTCGTTTTTGTGTTTGACATGTGAGGTAGTAAGGCTATGGAAGAGATTTTATTTAGGCCAAAATTCAATATGTATCGAACACCGGAAATGCAGTTGACGATATATTTTTTCGTTGAGAATATTTCGTAAACGATTTAAGGATGATTTGAAAAATATGGTAGGTTTATGTAATATTGAATTTAATATCGAATTAATATATTAAATTTTCGAATTCACGGTTTAGTAAAAAAAGTTATTGGTTTTTGTTTAACAACCCAAGTCCGAAATAAGGTAAACTATTTCGTAACAATTTCTCTAATAAGAATGACATTCATTCACATCAAAGATTTATGTGGCCTGCAGTCTAGTATAGGTAGACTGATAGGCACAGATTCTAACCACCCAAGTTCGAATTTCACTCATGTAAAAATATACTGATCAACATATAATGTGTCATCAAAAGATAATGTTCGATAATTCGTTAAATGTCTTTGGTTATAATTTCTTTCAGTTTATGTAGAAATTTTTTTGAGATACCATAGTCGTATTAATTTGCAACCTGTCTTAAAATTTCCGTCGATTGTATATATTTATAATTCTTGCTATAGGCGCATCAAACCACATTTGTCACTTCTTTTTGTTAGTCGATTTGGTCATTTACTTCTTTAGTCGTAATATCTTTCTTTTTCATCCAATCATCTCTTTGTAGATTTTTCTAGTTTTTTTTTACTATACCGTGTGTCTGTCGTAACGGTGTACATAAGAGATTAACATGGGAAATTAGTTTTTGCAATTATTTTAAGCAAAAACGCGTCAAATAAAAGTTTTAGGGCATAAAATTCTACTCAATAAATAGAATTAATTTTACATGCTTTGTAACGAGTGAAATTAGATATGAAAATGTTGAAAATTACGTTGCAAATATCGACAGCCATGGAATTCAACAAAAAAATAAATAAATGCTTAACGTTTTATCTACCAAATAAGTTATTTGATGTTTCTGACAATTTAATTTTGCCTCTGCTAGAAATGTCAAATAAGTTAACTTACTTTGTAATGGATAAAACGTTAAGCATTTATTTATTTTTTGTTTAATTCCATGGCTGTCGATAGTTTAAATGTAATTTTCGATTTATTTATATTTAATTTCCCTCGTTACAAATCTTGTAAAAGTAATTAGATTTATTAATTTAGCTATAGAATTGTAAGCCCTAAAACTTTTATTTAACGCGTTTTTGCTTAATTGGAAAAACTAATTTTTAATGTTAATCTCCTATGTACACCTTTACGACAGACACATGGTATATTTTCCTGTTTATGATGATTTTAAGATTCTGTTTTCTGCTAGACTATACTATCTCATCATCTGTAGCACAACATTTCTCGATAGAATCTAGGATATTAATTTCATGACAAGTCTTCTTTACCACTCAGACACATTAATATTTTCAACTTATTTATTTTTTCTTCTCTTCCATTAATCCTTAACGTTTATTCCTTCCTAAATTTTTCCTAATACTTTTCCTTCTTATATCATACTTACACATATAAAAATAATACCTCCTTGTCCTCATACAAGCAACAAAGCAAACACCTCTTGAATAAATCCTCTTATTAGTCTGATAACATCCGGATTCCAGGTTGCGACTCCTATTGGTGTAATCTGCCCCGACGTCGGCTCTTTTTGCGGCTCGGACATTCCGCGCGAGTTCCTTAGATTCCTCTCGCCCTCTTCACAGCTGATCTCTCCGCCGTCACGGAATAAGGTTACGTCCAGGGCGTGTGCCTATGGTCGGACATCACAGACCCAACCAAATTAGAATGATTTGAATTTTTCAAAGCGGGACCAAGGTTGATTGAGGGATGGGATATCGATGGATATGTTTGGGAAAAGCTGTTGCGGTATGAAGGGATTCAAATATGATTTTTACTTGAATCGACGTAAACTTTAGTTACATAAAATTACAAAAGCTGGAGTAATCATAAAATAAATTTAGCACTATTTTTTGGTAGCTTCTGAAACACCTAGTGTTTATTATATATTAAGTTTCTTTAAAATTGGATTAATTAAACTTAGAGACAGTTGTACAACTGAAGATGACAACAGCGTAGTTTGTGAAGAAAAGTGCAAGTTTTAATTATTAAATATAAACTAATTTAAACAACGGGCTTTATCTAATTTTGTTTTGTCGTGTTGCTTAAAATGACACATAATTTATTTTTGATTAAAAAACAAATACATGAGTATCTTTTTAAATTTCCTAGCTAGCCCCGCTTGTAACATTTGTAACGAATTTTCTTGTAGAAATATTATCGTTTACTCATATATTTTTAAAGTGTACCTACGAACTACGTTCAAAAAGTCAGGTCTCACCATTCCATGTAATCAAGCGCACAACTCACTTTGACGTCACAAAAGTTCGATGACATATAATTAATTTTAAATAAATGATAAAATTTTTACTTTCAATTGCATTTTAAGTTACAATTATTCATATACTTGGGACTAAAACATATTTCACATGTAAATTCAATCACGTTAATCTTCCCCATTGCTGTTAGTGGCGCGAAAAATATAATAAGCGATTCGAAATATAAGTAAATAATACAACTATTATCATACCTTGCTTATTATAATGTACTTACATTCCTTGCAACTTAAATAACTATTAAGTTGCAACGAAATTAAGTACATCTTTACTTCTTAGGAAGTTGTAATAGGTCGACGCGTACGTCGAGCTTCTAGTAACTTTTGAGTTACGATGTAAGTACAATCAGGGTTCCTTATAATATTTTTTGCATTACTGAATAATTTTGCTTAGTTATTTAAAAATGCAGCTCGTTCGTAAAATTTAAAACATGTTATTTATATGTTTATTACATGCTTAGTGGAATAAATATTTCGTAATGCATAAATAAAACGGATATTAAACCGAAACTGAAAACTTGTTAATCTTTTCAAATCTACATAACAATAACATTCCTATTTTTGGCATTGCAGTCTTCGTATGTGTATGAAAATAAAAATCAGTAATTCGTTGTTAGTAAGAAGGTAGTAAGGAGAACGTGGGTATTTATTAGAGAAGATGATGCGAAGTGTCGCCAAAACGGAGAACCAACTCCACTACTGAATAATTAGTCTTAAATATTTAAAAATTCAGCTCGTTCGTAAAATTTAAAAAATGTTATTTGTTTGTTTATTATGTTCGTAGCAGAATACATATTTCGTAAAGTACATATTATTAAACTATTAAACCGAAATTGAAAACTTGTTTTCTTAAATTAATAAAATATTTTTCAGAACTCATAGTTATTGAATAAAACAACTTTTGTTTTCTTAATCTCTTCAAAACTACGTAACAACAACATTCCTCTGTTTGTCATTGTAGTCGTCACATGTGTATGAAAATAAAAACCGGTAATTCGTTATTAGTAAGAAGGTAGTAAGATGAACGTGGGTATTTATTAGAGAAGATGACGCGAAGTGTCGCCGAAACGGAGAACCGACTCGGGTGCTGTCAGTCCGTTTAATATTTATCGGACGTTTTGTAAGTTTAAGATGAGTTTGTGTTCCGGAGCCGAGCGCGGAATATTACTCATTCTTGTGTTGATTACCTTTCAGGTCTGTTCGGAATGAAATTATTTTTACTTGTGTTTGTGTAATAAGGAAGGACGCGCACTAATTCAATGTTCCACCGCCCGGGAGCGCAGCTAGCTGATTGTGATTAATAACTGCTTTTTAAATGAGAAATGTACGAATTGTTGCGAAATTAATTAGGTGTCATTTTCATACGTGACGAGTGAAAAATATGAAACAGCGCTCGTTCCATGTACAAACTGCTATTTCATTTTCATTTTTAAATTGTTTTCTCTCGAAGTACAAATTGAAATAAAATAGCGTTAAATGCGTGCATCGCGAATTGGATAACGTCTACAACAGTCTACTCTTTTATGCTAAGCCACTAACTAAATATATATTATCACATCTTTATTAATACATTTTTTTAATTGTAATACAAACAGAGTCAATTGTATTTAAAATTAATTGCAATTAAGTTACCATAAAATGCGGCGTATGAAAAAAAGTTCAGATTTTTAAATATTTCATAAATACACCAAAACATAACAAAAGCCCTCCAGTAAAATTTAGCAATTTAGTGTGCATGCATATGTTTGTATCTGATTAGATCAAAACAAGAGTAAATTCGGTCTACTCGCGGATAGTACTTTTTAAATAGAAACTCGCAGAGGAATGCCTCCAAGTCTTTCTCTTTCGTCCCGAATCTAACCAAACCTAACCTAATCTAACATAACACCTAACCTAACATAACCTTACCTGACTTAACCTAACCTAATCTAATCAAACCTAACTTGACCTAACTTAATCTAACCTCACCAAATCTAAACTAATCTAAATTAACCTAACCGAACCTAACCTGTCCTAATCTAACTTAACTTAACCTCGCCAAACCTAAAGTTATCTAACCTAACCTAAACTAACCTGACCTAACCTTATTTTATTCCATCATTGAATAAATAGTTCCATCAAATATATTAATGCATGACCATTAAAATTATACAAACACTGGTGCGCTTAAGTAACATAATTCGGTGCGCTTTTGCAATGTTCATTTGGTGCGCTTTTGTAACAAAACATCCATGTGGTGCGCTTTTGTTATATACCGTAGAATAAATAGGTCTATATATTAGCTCATGTTAGGTTAGGATAGGTCAGCTTGAGTCAGAAACACGCTCTGTATTTCAATATAAAATTATTCATTTAGCAATTTAGCCTAAAAATATCTCCAATAGTTTCAAATTTTCAAATACAAGCTTAAGCCAGAAAATTCAGAAAATACATCATTATTTTAAATTGACCTCAATTTTTTGCTCGTCAGTGTATATTAAGTATTACTTCTACTAGAAAATGTGACTAATTATTATTTCCAATTCTTTGAACATAGCAACAAATTAAACGCCCTATTCAAGTTCATGCGTAGATTAAAGATCATTTAATGATTTAACGGTAAAACATTTGGCTGTTGGTTGATATTAAGTTCTTTTTTAAAGATATTTTACGACAAATATTTTTTAATAAATATTTTCACATAAGCAAGGTTGCACTCTTATTTACTTTATCAGTAGAATCGTTAGAGATTACTTAGCATAACATCCCGTAAGGTAGTAGCCAGTCGAGTATGGAAAGTGAAGTAAACACTAGGGAAATTTTGAAGCAAGGTATAGAAAGTGACTTGGCTTGTTTGTGTTAAAAAGAAGTTTAAAAATTCAAATCTATACTGAGAGAATGCTACATTTATTTGAAAATTTTTCCACATGTACATAGTTGTAATATAACAACGTGATTGGATTAGCTTAAAGAAACAGGACATTAGTAGCATATCAGTATAGACTCAAATTAATATATAACGCAATTTTAAAAAATTTACAAGTATGTCTGTGAATGTATAACAATATTAATTGGTTGTAACAATACATTTTTGAGAAATATGGAATATTGGGGGAAACCACATATTCATTTGAAGAGGAACTTCTAATTCTAAGAATATTTTAAACTCGAAAATTTTATTAATTGAATCATTGTGTACATTAATAAATAATGTTGCATAATTTATTATGACATCATACGTGAGGATTTTGTATTGAATTAGTGAATTTAGATAAGTTAATCCAAGCCGATTTTTCAATATTTTATATATTTTTATATTTTATATATTATATTTATATTGATAGGAGGATCAACTAACAGCTACTTTATGCTGCCGATAAAATTTTGCCAATAGGAAAAATTTAGAAAGTTTTCGGAATATGTTCTGTAGCATTTATTAAATTAAAAAAGAAAATTAATAATATTATCAAAATATGGAATTTGTCCAATATATTTTGTGAGAGTGACAACGAAGAAGAATTTATAGATTTTATTAATGTAGTGTATAGGAGACTACGTTATATGTTGTCAACCAGATCATTTTGATTTCTAGACTGACCATGATCTTTTCAAAATATATACCTATATTTTAAAAATACAGCGAAGTATTTATTACAAAATGTAAAAAATGTTATTCGGTTTTCTACTAGCAAATAAATAAAATTATGAATAGCATATAATATTATATAAAATATATTTAAAATTAAATGCCAAAATTTTATTTACAGAAATTTACAATTATCCCGTTGAAACGCCATCGATCTAAACTGTCAATTATTGATATTTTTAAGTTAAAATTAATACCCCGTTCAAAATTTGTTTAAAATGACTGTCGTTTACATAAGAATATAGCAAATATAAGTAAAAAATATGACCAACTTGAGAATAGACAACTAAATCTGCCGTTAGTTATTAGCCAAGTAAATTGATATTGACAAACGCGTTTTCATTACCATGCAATTTACCATCCAGATAAATTTAATCTGTTTGGTAGTTACAGGAACTTTGACAGATGATTGACAAACCGGCCCTTAAAGAATTATAAATATGACAAACGAAGTAAAAATAATATGAGCTTTCTGATTCATTTATATTGTAAATACGTAGTACCTACATATTCCAGCTATGTTTAGGATATGTATTTGATACAATTATAATAAAATATTAAGTATCGAATTTCGAATACCAGAAAGTCTTATTTGAGGCACAATGCTTGTCCATTAAATAATACCACAGAATAGTTACATACAGAAGCGACACTCCTTGTCGGTACATTTCAAGTTACCCTATTTAGTTCTATGACCTTGGAGCATTGTATATAGACCTTTAAATTTGACTTCCCCTATCTCTCCCTAAGATGTGACGAAACTTTCCGATTTTAAACAATGAGACCTTTAATTTTTTTGCCTTTCCCCATCTCTCTCTAATTTTCGTTTCTCTGTCTTACTGTCGCTTCTGTATAAACCTATTCTGTGATAATACCATAAAAATCCTAACGTAGTTGATAAATGTCACTTTAGTTACTATAAAAAAATAAAATGAGCAAAATATAGAAAGCTAGAAGAAATACATAAACAAATAATTAAAACGCCTAATAGTGACAATTAATGTATAATGTTTTGTTTTTACTTTACCATTCTTGATAATTTCTTTATAAATACATCATAATTTATCGAGTCCCATCCACTTAGCCTACAATTGCGTGGTAAACTTTTGTCATACTTATCCATAAATCTGCGCACGCTAGCTGGTGGGGCACATTTATCTTAAACCACTACCCCGGTAGAGAATCCCCGGCTTCTTCCCAGATCCACAGCAGTCGCTCAATGATGCATGACTTCGCCTAGTATTTGGGTAATTAGTGGTTTCATAAATTATGCACAGGAATATTTAATTGGGCCGCTGCAACTCAAAGTGAAAGCGAAACGAGAATTTGATAGCGCGAACTTAGAAAGGATTATACTCTCTGCGTTCCATTGTTTTCAATAACGACATAACCTATATAATCGGGAAACAATGGTTGTTTAGTTATATCGAACTGTTTTGCAAATAATACTTTTTTTCAGAATTAATACCACAAGACCTAATTTTATTGATAAGCTTTTATTTTGCACTATTTTTTTTTGCTTTATTCCGAAGGAGGCGGGGTTTTATTTTAATGTTAGTTTGCTTAAGTTATTTTGCTGAAAAGCAAAAAAAAATAGAGTTTAAAAATAAAAGTTCATTTGGTGAGTTGCCTAAAACATTGTTAACTTTAATTATTGCTTATATTTTTGACAGCATTGTATTTTTAACACGTTACCACAGTAAAAACGTCAAGTTAACCTGTTGATAAGTTAATCACGTTATTTGCAACCGGGCCAAAGACAACACAAAATGAAACAGTTTGTAAACAGTTACAACAGTTTATTTACTTGGTAACATGTATTTATCGATGTAACGGAATTTTATCATTTTATCCTATTGGTTGAATTCAAATGTTTTGTATCATGATTAGTTAAATACAGGTTTATCAACAAACTGGATTCTAATGTTTTATTTATTGAAATAATACATAAAATCATGTTTACAATAATGGAGCTTACATTGGTAACTAGGACGATATGTATTACTTGATATAAGAGATTAATTTATACTTTCACTTGTCTGAAAAGTGATCCACTATTTAAATTTTATAAGCGACAAATGTAACGATAATTGCTGCAAATATATTTTTATAAGTCTACCGCTATATAAGTAGAGATGGGACTGAAGCTGAATAATTATTCAGTATTCATTCGGCTTATTTTAATACCGAATATTTACAATAAATATGTGAAGTACAACGCTGTTTTATTACGTTAAAATATATTTTAATATATAGATAATAAATTTTAAACAAAAGATATACATACGTTTAGCTATTATTAATGTAACTACAAAAAGAATAAATAATTTATCTAGTTATATTGTTTGGCGGTAAATTTCTTGAAGAACAAGAAATTTCCTTAACCAAATACAGGACGAGCATTTCAGATTGTACAAAAATATACCTATTATTCGGTAATGCCGAATATTCGGCCAAATATTCTGTTAAAATTTATTATATATCCGTATAACGAATATTCGGCGGAACTGCTATTCGTCACATCACTATAATATATAAATAAACAAAAGAATATTGGATAATGGAAACATACGTGATTTCTATGGTACAAGTACAAATAAAACCTGCACTTGTTAAAATATAATTTACAAAGAGCAAATGTAAAATATCATCATGGAGAAAATTCAAATTTGCAATGAATTTTCATATCAGTGTAGACTTATAGTGTTCTTTATATATGTATAAATAAGTACGTGTCAACCAATAGTAACCTTTACTCTTATAGAATAGCAAAAATATTTTGTATTTGATATTTGCAATTGATAAAACGTTTGGTACCAAATCACAAATACAGTGGTTGGAATAGATTAGGGTTAATCAAATATGATATTCCAATAACAACAAAATTATATAAATATTAATAATCATTTATCATAGAACTATGTATATCATACAACAAATTTTTATAATTTTATGGTTGATATTTAATTCAAATACAATTTTAATCATTTTAATATCTGAATGCCTGTATTAAACTAAATGGGAACAATGGAACACAAGGCTAACCTGTGACCTACTTAAGTTCTCATATATTACAATGCACAAATGTATGTATATATTTCCAATAATTGAAGTTTACCTTTTATTCTTATTCATGCATATTTTAGTAAGTACTTTTCCACAAACGGTTTTAAAAACCAGTAAAATAACAAACTATGAATTTCGCTTAAGACTAAAATATTTCGTTTCAAAATATCTTTTTCACTGCTAAATTACATATATATGAATATTATTTGAAATACTAATTCGATTACTAAACATACTTAGACAATGGTTTGATAGACTGGTTGTTGATAAAAGGAAAATACTTTATTGGAGCTGCAGACATTTAATAAAAACCGCCTTTTCGACTGTAAATCAGTCTTCATAAGGGTGCTGATAACATTTAAAACAAACAATCAAATATACAAACATACATATTCAGGTAACAGACAAAAATGGTATTAAAATATTATCAAGTAGAACATGTAAATTATTTTACAGAAATCTTTCGTCAAATATAGATAAAACATACAAACGTACATGTTAGTTAACAGTTATCAACAAGCTGAATTATACAAGAAGTTTCTAGTTAAGTAACACAAAATTGTATAAACCTACTGCTAGCCAATAAAGGGCCAGAGAACAGCAAAACAAGATTGTAAAACTAATCTAAAGCTAATTAAATATTACAAAAAATATAACTACACAGGGAATAAACTATTGTAATAATTGTTCCAGAATAAATGGGTTTTGAATGTCGGTCTGTAGACTAAACAAATTTGAAAAGTGTGTAATTGAGTACCTACTGAATACTTCTTATCCAAATATAATTTAATTAGTATTTCAGCTACCTTTAAATGCATTAATGATAAGTTTTGTACACAGCTAATGAGATTAGAAATTTGGCAAGCTTTATAAAAAGTCGGGAGTCATTAAGTAAAGGGATATGTTAAAATTGACATAAAGGTCGTAATGACAAAAACAATTCAATGTTTAGGAACTCCTCTCGCAATAATAATCACATACCTGGTTCAGTAAGAAACAAGAAGTTTCTAGTTTGCCTAACTGAGTTTATTTATGCAGCAATAGTCGTTGAAATGAAAGATTTGAAAGAGTTTTGAAAGTGCGGATTGATAACAAGTAGAATTCCATAAGTAGAGTTTGTAGCCTTCCAAATATGTAACAAAATAAGTCATCAGAGTTGGTGAAAAAGTTGTGGAACGGTGAAAACTCCTAACGAATCCGTTGGCGGCTGGCAGGCAATCCAAGAAAATCCGGGAAACTTCCAGGCGTGTGTCTTCACTCCGTATGATATAATTGCAACATTTGACAGCTCATTATTGACACAGAGAAATTTAATAAACGAAACTTTCCAATCCGAATGAAAATTCAACATGCAGCCCGGGAAGCGATAAAACGGAGAAGAATAAAACGGATTCAAATTTTTCATAAAAACTTTGCAGAGCACCGGAGTGAGAAATGCGAAAGTGCTGACACAACGAGTTGATTATTTGAATTAAAAATATAGGGGGATTGTGAGCGGGTGATATCGAATGCAGAAGACGTTTCGCTTTTTGCGCTCGAATTTGCGAATCTGTCGCTAGTCGCCACTCGTAACGCAAGAGACGTGCGATCTGCTCCATGCAGCCGGGGTGCTCTGCATCAATCTAATCATAAAGTAAGTCTTTACGTCCTACGTCTACACCAAACGCTGAATTATGGATATGTTCACATCAACAAAATAAAAAGCATATTCAAATATTATCACGCGTAGGGTCAAGGCGGCTCATGAAATAAAATTTTGGTGAGGCTGGTGATAGAAACTGAATAAAAAAAATTAAATTTAAAATCTAAAGGTATCTGATGTCCATGTTCACCCACTTATTCTATATTTAAACAACTGCAAATGCAACGACCAAAATTTCAAAAGCATTCAGTTCGGTCTTATGTTCGCTTCGCAGATGTGCAAACAGACCAATTAGAAAAATTTGAGGGATGCCTCAACCCTTCTTTTTCTGAAGGATTTAAGGATATGTTCACATCAACAAAATAAAAAGCATATTCAAATATTGTCACGTGTAAGGTCAAGGTGGCTCATGAAATAAAATGTTGGTGAGGCAGGTGATAGAAACTAAATAAAAGTAAACTTAAATTTAAATTCTAAAGATATCCGATGTCCACTTATGCTACATTTGAACAACTGCAAGTGCAACAGCCACATTGATGAAGTTTGAGGCAGGAGAATTGTTGACTTTGCACTTCTGTATTCGACATTGCGTTGGGAGTTGAATGCTTTATTCTACAGTATATATAGGATACGAAAACAGTGGGAATTTGAAAACTAGATCTTGTGGACATATTGCACGCTAATTTTAAAAATTTTGCCTCATTAGCCTTCCCTGACGAGCCGCCACTGGTCAAGGACTAGGTTAGTGCAAATAATGTCTGATATACTTTGAACTAAAGTTTGTGATGAATGAAATGAATTATTCAACATTATTGTCAAAATTTCGATTAGCATTTTATGTTTAATTGTTGTTTAAAATTTAAGCACTTGTAAGTGAAACTATATATCCTGAAATAATACATCCAATTACCTTTTGTATATTCTATCATTATTAAACTTATTTTATTATAGTGTGTTTGGCTGTTAGGCTGCATTAATTTTTTAACATGTAATTTTTAGTGTAACATATTATATTAATTTCGAGGGATACTTGTAATTTAAAGGTTTTTGCGAATATTTCATAATAGATAAATATCTTTGATAATTTAACCCTATATCTTATACGTCGACTTGAATCAAGCCAATCAATTACCACCACAACATTTCTTTATACCTTACATATTTTTTAACGCAATAAAATTTACAACATACAAAAACGTATGACAATTCAAAAATTAATGTTAAAAAATATTTTCTTCAAAAATTCATGGACATCAGTGGGATTTAATTCTAGGACCTTTCCATTTGTAGAAGGACGTTCTACCAATTGAGTTACAAATTCTCATGAAGTCCCATGTACATAAGTATTTTCTTTTATTCAGAGCTTTACCTTCCCATTTCTAGTAGGATGTTCTACCAATTGAGCTACGCACTCTCAAGAAATCTCACATACATAAGTGTATACCCTTCTTCAGAACATTAATTGTTTAAATTGTCATGCAAAATTGTATATTATAAACTCTACAGTGAAAAAAAATATATAAGGTATTTACTGAGGTATGTTTCATCAACCATCAAGTCCTCCTACCATACATTTCCACTCAGGAACAACTCATAGTGGTCCTGATCCTTGTATCCATTCAGAACATTACCTTCCCATTTCCAGTAGGATGCTCTACCAATTGAGCTACGAAGTCTCAAGAAATCTCACATACATAGGTATATACCCTTCCTCAGAACATTAATTGTTTAAATCATCATGCAAAAGTGTATATTATAAACTTTACAGTTAAAAACAGTATGTAAACTATTTACTGCAATATATTCCACCACCCATCAACTCCTACTACATTCCCACTTACTCATACCTCATAGTAGTCCTAACCCTGTATCCCCCCTTGATGAGCCCGTGATGGCGTGCCTGAGCCTGCCCTCATGGCCCACTTCTCACGCGCGTGTGTTGCGTGACTCATCCGGCCAGGCTCCACTCCGGCTTGTCGCGGACACTCGCCCGCCGTCTTTCTCTTCACGCCGGCCTGTGTCGCGCCAACGCGTCGTGATTTACGCCGCCTACGCCGCTTTGTTACGCGTGAGGGTGGAGGGTTGATTATAGTATAAACACTTAGAAATTATAGTGGGAACGATAGTTTTAAGCGTTTTGGATATGACGATAATATATGCGAATATAAATTCATTAATGATTCAAATAACATTTAGTAAAATCTCAGCTCACTAGAAATGAAGCTCGGTGTTCCTCAAGGATATGATCTAGAGCCTTTACGAAACTCGGGGTTCCGCAAGGATCTGCTATAGGGCTTTTACTTAATATGATGTAGGTATACAGGATGGCCCAGTGAAAATTATCAGTGCAATTTTTGGCCACTTAACATTAATTTTGCAAAAAACGCTCGAACACGTCAATTTTAGTATAAAGGGGGACACCCGAATAGATTAATACCAATGGCATAACTTCAACCCTAAAATGGGGGTGGACAACACCTCAAAAATTTTAAATGGAAAAGGGTGTCAAACATGACAGTTCGAAAGGCCTTTCAATTCTCTTTTCAACAGTTTTTTTATTTTTCAAATCCGATCATTAGTTTCAGAGAAATATCGTTCAAAACAAATTTTATCAGGTGTGCAAAACTGCAATCAAGTGGGCTTAAACAAATGACAGAAATTCAAGTATCAGTTTATTAGGTGTTCAAAATGACTATTTCCAACTTCCGTACAATAATAAAGATTTTTCTCAAAATTTTGGAGCTACGGTACGTTGCCGTAAATTCGGGTACCGTGGCATAAACATTAGACTTCAAATAACCCCACAAAAAAAATCCAACTTACAAATTACTTGTTCATTACAAACAACTTGTCGAAAGAATAGTTTCGGATTTGAAAAATAAAAAAACTGTTGAAAAGAGAATTGAAAGGCCTTTCGAACTGTGTCATGTTTGACACCCTTTTCCATTTAAAATTTTTGAGGCGCAATCCACACCCATTTTAGGGTTGAAGTTATGTCATTGGTAATTATGCATTTAGGTGTCCCCCTTTATATTAAAATTGACGTGTTCGAGCGTTTTTTGCAAAATTAATGTTAAGTGGCCAAAAATTGCGCTGATAATTTTCATTGGGCCACCCTGTATAATAGTGGTGAACGATATTTCACGAACTGTGATTTAGTCACTGATATTGTCACAGTCACCGTTTGCTATTATATACGTTAAACGTTTTACGAAGTAATAAATTCCGATTAGTAACAAAAATTCCCAAATTTACTCGTGAAATAACTGTGATTACAATAATGCTTTCAAATAATAGATATGAAAGTAGCAATCATGAAGCACTATTTAATAAAAACGTAGCATTTCTGCTTCTCAGTCTCACTAAATAATTCCGATTAGTAACTAAAATTCCTGACTTTATCTGTGATCGCAATCACGCTTTAAGATAGTTCACAGATATAAAACTAGCAATCACAAATCATACTATATGATTCAGAGTGGCAGTTTCGTCCCTCACTAAACAATTCCGATTAGTAACGAAGATTTCCGACTTTAACCGTACAGTACACTGTGATCGCAGTCATGGTTTAAATTCACAGATACAAAAGTAACAAAGAGAAATCACAAATCATATTGTGAAACTATGATTCAGAGTAGCAATTTCGCTTCTGACTAAACGATTCCAATTAGTACCGAAGATTTCTGACTTTAGTCATACCATAGAATAGATACAGAAGCGACAGTAAGACAGAGAACCGAAAATTACAGAAAGATGTGGAATGCCAACAAATCACACTTTAAAATCACAGTTACTGGAAAGTAGCAATTACAAATGACATTAAGATTCAGAACCAACAGTTTCGCTTACTACTGGTATATAAACTGTAGATGCCTTGCAGATACTATAGGCTATCAATCTATATCACAAGAGTTGTAAGATTCATATTACGCACAATGTAAAAAAATTACACACGTGTAGCTGCGTGTTTGTAATTCCACAAGTACGCAATTTGCATTTGAATTGTCTATTGTACTGTTTCTACGACCATTATATGATTGTTCTTCGATCATACGGTACTCTGAAATAATTGACACATCATTAGTAAATTGCGAATTCAACAAAGCATTGAATCAACTCTTTCAAACTGTCAACCTATAATAAACTGAAACTTTTAATAGAATATGCAGATTATTTCTTGTTTTTTTTTTCTTCATTTTTCATTATGTTTTAAAGTAATTACAATTATTTTCTTCTTATTGTATTGCAAACATAATTTCGATAAATCAAGAATTCCCAAACGGCTGTCTGTAAAGTAACACACATAATAACATGTATATTGTTCAATAATTGCCATTTACACTAGTAGTCGAAGAAAAAGTATTTTACAAGCAAACTAAAGTAGAAAAACATAATTTAGAATAATAAAATTAAATAAGTCTCTTTCGTATTATTTTCTTTGTTTTACTAGTCTGGCTTGTCTTACTTTATATTATAAAATGTTTTAATACACAAAAATACACCTTGTTTTATAAACGCGTTAGTAAAAACTGTTTAAAAAGAATAGAAAATAAAGTTCTTTTCATATTCTCGTAAAGGATAACGGAAAACTTAACTTCACATATTAAAACTTCAGCTTATACGCACACATGTTTATCCCATATATTTGTTCTTTTATCAATTTTAGTTCCAGTTTCAATCCCATTACGGTATTAGATCTTCTAATAAGTAAAAGCTCCTTCAAAATATCTTTAGATTCTAATCTTCAGTTTCAAGTGTTCAATAAACAATTCCGTTGATTTCACGTCTCAAGTGGTATACAAATACCGTAATAGTATATTCCATTGTTTGTATTTTATTTATAAAGGAATCAACTTATTGTTGAGTAAATAATATCTTCGTAATAGAAATTGTATATTTTCTTCATTTATTTATACGGGATGTTTCCATACATCTGCACGAAATTTTAATAACACATATATTTTGATATTTAGAAAATAAAAAAATTTTGGAAATTCATAAAAATAATGGTAGTTTATTCGTTACAAACATTGTAGCGCCACTGGTTTGATAGTACATTTTACAAGATATTAGACACCTAAAAAATAACTAATTAATAAAAGAGTATTTATTGGCAGTATTTATACTTCTATTTAATTAATAAGGTAGTTTAAAATAATAAAATCTTCTCTTAATCAAGAAGCATTAAAAATGTTCGCTAGGAATGAAGTACCGTTACTTTTGCGAATTTCAAAATAATTCTTTTAATTCTATAATCAGTATATTACATTATCTCATCAAAGTTTCGTGCAAAGGAATAGAAACACCTTGTATAGTAGCTACTCGTGTACAGTAGGTATGTTTGAAAAAAAAACTCTTTTATATCGCTTATTATAACGAATCTTTCTGTTCGACATTATCAAATAAGATAGCATTGTCGTTATCCTTTTGTCAAAAAATATTTTTCTAGTCCAGATTTTCATTATATTGGGATGTACGATTTTTTAACACATTTGGCACACACACATGATTTTTTTTTGCATTAATCGAAACGAATAGTTGTTATTTTTTCTTTATTTTATATATTTCATATTTTCAGTTAACAAAATTTATACGTAAAAAAGTAAATTCAATTTTTAAATACGGCCCTTTTCTTTCCCTTCAAGTCAATAATTTATGACGACTGACGTTTAAGCTTTATTAAAGGTTGTAAGCCCTGCTTAAGTCAGTTTCAAAAATCTCTTCATACAACTATAATTATTGTTTGCTCTAATAAATTTAATATCGCTCATAAATCCTGTAACACTGAGTTTCTGACATGAGTGTATAAGGTATTTTGTCCACAATAACTTCCATTTAACCGAAATCGTAGCTGTTATAGTTTGCGAGATCCTAATGGTGGGCGATGAAATCTAGACACAGTGTATAGACACCAGTCTCTTTCTCATCTGCCATCAATTCTTGTTCCCAAATGTCAAAAAATCTAAATTATCGTAGCTACCAAGATAATACTCGGGACACACGACGACAGTTAATGATCATTAACAGTTAATTTAATTGCCATGTGTCATATGACCATTTACGTAATGATCATTTCAAACTTCATAACGTGGAAAGTGCCGATGAAGTTTAAAAACCGGTGATCGGAAGCGCTCAGTTGTCATCGCAAGTCGAATGACAGTTGAAGTTGTTGATGTTGAGGTTAATGTTGCTATCTAGTTAAATTAATCTTATTTGGGTTGATGATTGACAATGAAGTATAGTGGCATGGATAATAATCTAAATCTAGAAACTATTACGGTATCTTTAATGAATCCCTATCTTTTTTTTGTCAAGGGTACATTGCATTTGTGCATGTGCAAGAAATTTCAAGAAATGTATGTGTGTTTGCATATTTTTCTAATGAACATTAACTTCAATTGAGAATTTACTTAATGATCATTATTTATACCGTGTGTCCATTACTCCCATTTAACCGAAATCGTAGCTGTTATAGTTTTCGAGAATTCAATGGTAGGCGATGATATCTAGACACATTCACATTGTATTCGTATAGGCACCAGTCTCTTTTCTCATCTGCAGTCAAGTCTTGTTTGAATTATAATGAAGACAACCAAAACAACTCATTAATGTTATAATAACTTTATTCAACTTGTTTAGACACGATGCAACCATCATGCACCTTATATCTCTCTACCTCTCATCTCTCTATTGCCACCTTCGTGTCTTACCAACCTAAATTTAAATAACTAACTTCATGTACATATAAATTAACAATAACTCTCTACTACCCAAATGTCAAAAAAACTAAATTATCGTAGCGATTGATACCAGGATAATAAAGTGAAGAAGTTGATGAACCCAATTCTCTCATTATTTCAGGTGCCAGGCTCGACGTCAGACGGCGTGACGGTAGGCGCGGACCTGCTGGAGACGGCGTCGTCGCGGCTGGAGCTGACGGGCGTGGGCGGCAGCCCCACGGCGGTGCGGCTGCGCTGCGAGGCGGCCGTGTTCCGCCTGTACCGCGCCGACAGCCTCGAGGTCGAGGTCAAGCCCGACAGCCCGCGGCCCGCTAGCGTGCTGCTCATGGGGCAGCGGGACCGCAATGGTAAGAACGAACAATAGTGGGTAATGCAGTTAAGGTGACAGAAATAGAAAAATAGCCCCTTGCACACTTCGTTTACAATAGAGGTTAATGACAAAAATAAAAAATAAAAATTATGAAATATAAATTTAAACTGTTTTAAATGTTTATTTATTTAAACTAATCAATTCTCTCTAATAGATCAGTAGTTCAGAATCAGTTAAAAAATCAGAACCACATTAATGGGTTCTTTCTTCATACTTACATCAGCTTAAAAATAAAGGAAAATACAGATAGAATTATTCAATTATTAATTTATTATTTAGTATAGTCAACGACGTCGCCAGCCAATTTTATTTGGGTGAGCACAGGCCGGTCCTACATTTTTTAGGGTGGACACCCAAAGTATTTAACCAATTTTTTTGTTAATAAATAAATGTTACTTAACAAAAAATAAAACAACTCTGAGGGCCTCTTACCTTTACCACCGATTAATAGAAAAATATTGCATCGATAAAATGTCATAACTTGTCAAAAACGTACGTTGTTTATTATTTCGTTGCGATATATTTCTATTAACAGTTAAGGTAACCGGAAGAAAACTTTAAATTACATTCAATGTATAATTATTCATCCAGTATGTCTTGAAGTTTTGTCCAAGTTCAATTTTTTGCCAATTACCTTTCAATATTATTTGTAATTAAATTTTGCAAGCCTGTTATGGGTCACAGTGGTAAAGTATATCTTAAATAACTCTTTATTCTTCTTAAATAAAAAAAAAGTTCTTTCGCGTTCTGCCTCTGAAACTGGAATAATAATAATTATACACGATATATACTTCAGAAAACCGACTTTGTGTCTCTAATCAATTTTTAATAAGAATTATATTTTCTATTTTAATTTAAAATTCGTCCTCGAATTTTCTTAATGTTTTTAGTAAAATTTATAGCTTATTTTGTAATTTTTTTTTAAATCAATTTTGTAATGTTCAACCAAAGGTTTAATATTGCCATAGTTTAAAAATGCTTTACATTAAATGAACTTATTCTTATTACAAATAGATGGAAAATTTTAATTATGAGTCCATAGTTTACACTTTTCTAAAGTTTAACGAGTCAAAACATATTTGGAATTGGAGGCTTGAGTTTCTTTAAAAAGTGATAGTATGCATTACTGACCTAGGTTTCTAAGTAAATGGTAATGAAAAACAATTTCTCATACCAAAAGATAAATAATGGAGGGTGCCAAGGGTAGTTGTAAAAAAAAATTGTACTTAACGCCATGAAAACCAATTCGCTAATCTTACTTTAACAACGAATTACAAAGAACTACTAACAGAATCAGAAATAGAATAGAATTGGAAAATCTAGTTGAAATTATAGTTCCAAATCAGATATGAGAACAAATCCCAGACTATTATGTAGAGAACCACCTGCATTTTAACGCAATTACAGTTTTTCCATGTAATAACTCCCACTATCTTTCTCTCTAAAAAGAGTTTGAAGTGAAGTCAAACATTTTTCCGGATATTCTATTATTAATCACCTCATAAATTTCCTCCTCAAGTAAATCTACGATTAATCCTCGTTGAAAAATCGCGTTATAAGACGAGTACATTGCGAAGTACACCCGACGTGTGTTTGTATGCGAGGGGGCGATCTGTCATTGGAAGTCGCTGGTCCCGCTAATGATATGCAATTTTCCGGTAAATATGCTCGGTAGAATGCAGCGGTGTAGCAATACCGTCGGCTAACATGATGGAGCAGGGAATAAACTCGCCGAGAACAGATTAAATTATAAAATTAGCTTCCTGGAGAGTTATGAAAAGGAATGTAATCATGCAAACACCACACGCTAAACACTAGCGCGCTACTATACAAGGTTTATGAATAAAGAGCGGATTATATGCACTAAAAAAATTGTCAAAATATGCATGCAATATGCATTAAAAAATCATCAAAATATGCATGATATATGCAAAAAAGTTATAAATATGCACTTTACAATAAAAATATGCAAAAAAACTAATGTCATCAGGCTCGTTTTACTGATATCATTTTCTTATTTCTATTTTTATATGCAGTGTTTTATTTGGAACATTTCGTGAAATGTATAAATACAATAAATATCACAGGTAATTCTAACAAAAATAAAAAAATCTCGAATTCATATTCATATTGAAATTTTCAAAAGCTCTTTTTTGAAAAAAAATCAAAAAAGTCATCTTTAACGAGAAAGTTGCTATATATGGTTCTCATATTTTTAATACATTTTTTTCGGCATTACTTACGATCAAAATTATATTTCTTGTAATATACTGTTTTCAAAAAAGAACAAAATTTGTCAAAAATTAATTTTTGTTTTTGAAAAAAGTCTTAAAATATGCACTAATATGCAAAAAAAAATCAAAATATGCAATAAAGTATCATTAAATGCAAAATATGCATTATTTTTTTTTTATTTGGCATTAATTTTTGATGAAACGTGAACATATAAAAACAGTTTGTTGATATGCCTAAGATAAACAACACATGCAATTGCATAGAATCCGCTCTTTATTTATGATAATAATAGGATTGTGAACAAAAAGCAGTAACGAAACTATTAAACGGAAAATATGTACAATACATAATCACTAACTGTTAGTCATTTACTTTACTGATTTTTATATACTATACTCTGTTTCTGTTTTTAAACTATAGATAGTAACTAGAAATTCTAGTGAGAAAATCAAAGCCTGTGATTGGCTGCTGTATTATTTCATTTAACCAGACAAAATTTCAAGTTAACCTTCTCAAACGTAATTGAAATGTCAAACTCTCGTAGTTGTCAAATCACTTGCTGAATTTGCACGTGTTTCTTATTTCATTTTTCTTTTTGTTATATTTCACGATTAAAACCAGTTGTTTTCAGAACTACTAGTATTTCATTAACGCTGTGGTGTAAATGTGACTTCGGTTAGTGCTGTCTATAGTTAAAAAACGGAGTATAAGTGTCCCAAATAATTTGTTAAGTATGGGGATCTCGAGAACGGTAAGAGATACGAGGTCTGTTAAATTAGACTAAAGAAACTGCATTAGTGGATCATATTAACGTTTACTTTGTTTTCCTAAAAAAAAAAAATGCATATGTTACTAAATATAAAGGAAAATGTAAATTTTAAATTTTTTAGTTTTTGCTTATAAGTTTTGGTGTTTATATTTTTTTAATAATAAATTTATAGGGTTCTTATTTTTTTTTATCGCATACCAGTGGCATAATGAAAGCACACGCCTGTAACGCGGGTGGGCCTCACAAGTCACAATAAATATATAAATAAGCAGTAACGACAATATATTGCCAACATTGATTTTTCATGTCTTTCAAAGCCTGCATATTGAGCGCATTTGAAATCTGCTGCTGCCAATAATTAAAAGATTGTCACTTCTGGGAAACTACTTTCATTAAACTAATGACAATGGGGTATGTGACCATAGTCGAAGTTCATTATATGTCATAAAATATAAAAACTAACCACTTTGCAATAATACAATTATTAAAATTTAATGTTTCGCAAAAGGACATGTGATGTTAACTTGGTAGGTTCGTGAAAAGAGGCAGGTGGACGCTTTCTTACGATCTAAGTCTATCTCTCTTCTTTCACGATCACGATCTTTTCCCAAAATTTTTAATTATTTTCTCGTGAACTACGAGTAATGAATCATAGTTTCGGGCATTTTGTTTGTCGCTACTGTGACTCTTTAACTACTATTTAGCGATCTTCCAGCAAATGAAAACTCATGAAAAATCAAATATTTACCATTGTTAGATATAAAACGTGTTCACGCGTTTAATTTAACAGTGTTAATTGCAGATTTTGCAAATAAGAAAGCATGGATTAATAGTAATTAATAATTAATATTCAATGAATTCTAGTTACGCCACTTTTGCAGAGAGTGTTTAGACATACTATTCAAAGAGCAGAAAATGCCTTGGTAATGGAGAATTATTTGAGTACATGCTGTAGTGTATTTTTTATGTTTCTGTGATTATTTTGATAGACAAAAAACTTTTTTATAAATTTTTTAAGTCAATCATTCAGCCCACTAACCCACAGACACTATAATAAAAATTTAAATTAGAAATAAATAAACGGTTTAATTAAAATGTGCATTTAAAAATTAATTTGAAAATGTACGCAGATTAAAAAACAGATAATTCCATTTTACAAAAATTGTCCACAACTGGTGCAGATGCAGCTGCATTGACCGGCCATTAGTAAATTACAATTTTAGCCAAACATTGCCAACTAAAATGTTTGTTTTTGCGTTTTGTTTGATTTAACGTCAAAGCTGATACTGTATGGTCTCTCTGGCCGTGTTTTGTTAGTTTCCTGTTTATGTTAAACTAGGAACAAGTGCATTAAACGATGAGCAACTGTTTATCCCATAAATTATTCCTGAAAATAAAGTTTACACTCCACTTGGAATATTTTGTAAATACTTGTAGCACATATTTGCATTTCGCCAAATTTATATCACGTTAGGATCATTTAAATTTAATGAAGTGGAGAAGTGTGTAAGAACTGGGGATTTCAACACAGTCGTAAACTCCTACATATTATGGCCTTCTGCATTATTTAACTTTCATTTGGGTTTTTATAAGACGTCACAGAATTTAAAAATGCATACTCGTCACGTTTCAACTTTCCATTAACACGCAAGTTCGACGATGTAAAATTAAATATTAAATATATTTAGTTGTAGTTTGTTGCATTTCAATTTTGTTACATTCTAATCCAAAACAAATATTCTTCGCCCTATGGAACTACATTTCTATGTAGTGTTTCACGAGAGTCTTGTATTTTTCTTGGTCTTGCCCCAGTCTTGCAAAAACAGCAAGACAAGAACAAGACCATAGCTACAAATTTCAAAGCAAAACAAGGCAAGGAATTGTCTTGCAAGAATAGTAATTTTTTTTCAATTCTAGTACTCTTGCATTTTTTTGCTAATTTTATACCTAGCTTTATTATAAGAACCTACTTATAAATAAATAAAAGTACAAAAATATGCAAGTATTAAGAAAATTAATACTATTTTTTAACATACATGTAAATTTCATTTTCAACAAATATATGTATAATAGCAATAATTATTGACTAAATAATTTCATTATTCTTCGAAATCATGTAACCAAGAGTTAAGAAACAAAATTCTTACTTATAACCAGAGATACTCTGAAAAAAGCTTTCCTGCTTGTACAGATGTCACTGTTGGGTTGATATATACGTGTAGTATGTACAGCTATATGATTTTTGATTTTAGAATATTTATTTAATACTAATAGATACTTGTATTATAAAAAATATATTTTATAATTGACATTGATATTATCTAAACGAAATAAATATGCAAGGAAATAATTATCAAGACGAGATTTTATATACAAGAGTAATGAAAGACAAAATATATTTAAATTTCTTGTATTGCTTTTCGAGATAATAAATTACTAAACAAGGCTTGTCTTGTGAAACACTATAGTTAAAGGCGGAAAAATTGTAACTAATATGACGCATATTTAACTCCGGTCAAATATCGATTATAACAAGATAGAAAATACGTTCCTGGTTTCCATCCTGTTTATGAATTGCAATTTTTCTGTGGAATATGATTCTTAGGTAGTGTTAACTCTAGTTCGGTCGTGACAGAAGTCACAATGTAATTTGTTAGCTTAATTTAGTTTAAGTCAGTTTTGTGCGTCTGTAATGATTCAGACGCATTTTAAACCAAAGCCCGTTAAAATAGCAGTTTTTAATATTAGGATTAAATAATTCGTGTAAATATATAAATAAAATTACATTATGTAAAAAAAGAGCGTGTGTGTGCTCCCATATTGTTTGTATAATTGTGATAAGTCGTCATCATTAGCCATCATCATCATCATCATCATCATAATTCTTAGTCAGTCTTAGTAAGTCAACCATCATTGCTTCATCTTGTTGAACCCTGAATCACAAACCTAACTGAATAATAGAAAGCATATTACCAGCCCGGTACTCGGGTAGTATTTACTGGGGTTGTGGATATTTTCAATTCCTGCCTTATCGAAAACAATCGAGCCGCGTTATTATCCGTGACACCCAGACCTCTATTTTCCAGCGACGCAAAGAGAAATAAACAAGATTCCGATATGGGATATTTCACGGCGCGCGATTGAAAATTCACACAAATCCCTGGATATTGACGCCGCGCAGTGGGGGGTGTGAGGGCAGCACAGCTGAAAGGGAGGGGGAAGGGGGGGATAACGGCAGATCATCGCGGATCAGGCGGGGAGGGATTTACGCGCCGAATTCAAACTGCGATTAGGGCTGGGGACATCTCAAGGGTAATGAACTCAAAACGCTTGCTTATTCCGAATCTAATTTCATAAAGGTTTCAATTTGCTTATAATTCCTTGAATAATAATCATGATTTTACAGACAAATTGTATTAGGTATTCAAAAGTAAAAATACGTGGTAAGGGAAAAAACGTCACTGGTTTATAGATGGAAGTGAAAAGAAAATATGTTGGAATTCAGTCAAAATTTGTTTATTTATTTACAACAAATATGTTACAAACTCACATGGATCTTCTTCAGAGAATGTAAATCATATAATTAGAATTGTTACATGAAAATTTTTGAAAAACGCTTTTTAGGTGCTAATATATAAATAAATAAATAAACAAATAGGTTAAATTACATATGTAAGTTCTAAAAAACCGTATACTGGTCAAAATTATTAAACAATAATTCGTGTAAAATTTTATAAACTATTTAAGAGTTTTATCATTATTATAGCCACTAAAATATAGTAATACTGGAACGTGCACTGTCATTTATGTTCCTTATATATAAAAAGCAAACCGAGAGAAACAGTTCATGCAAGGTATATCCATCATTGTCTAACTCATATTTTCTACGCAAGTAACATGGCGTACATTCTGATCATAGATTAAGGAAACATATTTGACGCAAAAGTTTATTGTTCACGATCGAAGAAACTGGGATTTTGACAGTTCTTATTAATTATGAATGTCAAAAATTTTAAATAAAAAGGTAATATGTAAAATGGTATGACATTGCTGTGTTGAGGTTTGCAAATCTGTTTGGGAACCAAATACCCGTTTATCCTTTTTCAGGTATAGTCAGTAGAATTATTTTCAATTATCCTATAAATAATGAACCGGTAGCAACCCACTGAAGAGTAAAAGTTTCCTGCAAAAGTCCACTTGGAAAATACTTATATGTTTATTGTTATCATTTCTGCACAATGCAATTTTCTACTATCTTCATATTGTTCACATTTCGCATGGTTGACATTTTATGACATTAGAAACTTTTTGAACAGACCGTACGACAAGGACAGAAACACCTGCGAGAAGTTGTCTCTCTCGAATTGAGTTGGCGCCGCTAATGCACATTCCAGTATTATTATGAGTACGTTTACCGTGCGTACCAAGCGTTTGGTCCCAATACCAAATGACGTCACAAGATGGCGACAGACGGTGTAAACACTCCGTACCAAACCTTTAGTACTTAATTGGTACACAACTTTAGTACGTTCCAAGGGGGATGTACCAGATCCTTCTCACAGACGGTGTAAACAGCAAACGTACTAAGCCGAGTATGCTGCCATCTGTGATAGGCAATTGAAGTAAAATTATGTAGTAATATTTAGGTAATTTTAGTGACATTTACTACAAAAAAATTTTGACGGTGTCAGGCTACTGAGAAGTATTTTAAATAATATTTATAACAATACTTAGGTTATATCAATCGAGTTCAATAAACTTTATAATTAAATAATTTTAGGTTCGGATGCCAATGAGACCAAACAGTGTACTACCAATATTTGGTTTTATTTTTTATACACCGGTGTAAACATACCGTATTAAAATAAAATTTAGTACATATTTGATACGCGTACCAGTATAGTACGCACGGTGTAAACGTAGTCTATATTTCAGTGGTTATAGCACAATGGTCAATTTGCTAGTTACGAATTTTCATGATGAATTTGCATGTATCAATTCCCACGTTTGGTTGCAAGAAGTTCGAAATAAATCCACATAATAAGAAACTAATGAATAACTAATAAGTAAGCAACTGGGGCTCACTGAGTTAACTTTGTTTAAATATAATCATACATTTCTGTACAATTAAAATTAACATTATTTCGTAAAATAACTCTCACCATGTCACAAGACAATGAATTAACACTTATCTGTCTATTGAATATTCATTCAAGAAAAAAACCTTCCCCATTGATATTGTGGCTCAGAATAGAATGAAATATATAGTCACATATTTTAATGTGTCTATATATTGTTCTGGATTTTTTTGTCCTTTTTTGTCATAAATCGAGTACTGCGCGCAGTCGAAATAAATCACAAAATGTCACTATTGATCTAAATAAAACTCAATTAAGCAGTGAGTTATAAAGAGATACAAATCCGGGAGAAATAAATGTCCTGACACCTGACACCTTATTTCGGGACATACACTTCAAAATAGGGACAATCCTATTTTTTTCCTGGACGCCTGAGAGATGGCAAGCTACACGAATAAAAATATTTAGAAATATTTATGATTTCTGTGCCAAAGTTTCACTCATCACTCAACTCATACTTCGGTAATACCTGGGATACACGACAAAAGTTAATGATCATTAACAGTTAAACTTAATTTAGGTGCCATGTGTCATATGATCATTTAGATAGTGATCATTTAAAACTTCATAACGTGAAAAGTGCCGATGAAGTTTAGAAACCGATGATCAGAAGCTTTCGGCTGTCATCGCAAGTCGAGTGACAGTTGAGGTTGTTGATGTTAAGGTTAATGTTGATATCTGGTTAAATTATTCTTATTTGGATTGAAAATTGACAATGAAATATAGTGGCATGGATAATACTCTAAATCTAGAAACTAGTACGATGTCTTTAATGACTCTCTATTTTATTTTTTGTCAAGAGTACATTACATTTGCGCATGTGCAAGAAACGTCTGTGTGTCTGCATGTTTTTCTAATGAACATTAACTTCAATTGAGAATTTACTTAATGATCATTATTTTTACCGTGTGTCCCAGATATAGGAATGAGTAAAGTATGTTTGTGAATTTTACTCTCAGAATTATGCCAAACAAAAGCTGACAAAAATGTCTTGAAATAATAATGTTGCATTGTACTTATTAAACTTGATGATCTACTTCTCCTCCTACAAATTTAACAACAGAAGATATTTTTCTGGAGGTAATAAAAATAAAAATGATTAGCTTGAAAGGCGTGCATGGAAAGACTCAGTGTGAAAATGCGTGAGGCAGTAACGCAGTTAATGTTTTTGGAAAGTCTCCGTGGGTGTATTACGCGTGCAATCTCAGCATTATCTAAAGAAGGCAGATGTAATCTAATATAAGGCACATTACAAGTCGAGTAACTTGTAGCCCTGGGGCATTGTAGACCGCCCGCCTTCTTAAATCCCAGCCTACTTATGGCCAAAGTTTTAATACACGTGAAGTGTCTGGATCTATCCGAGACGGACGTTGTCATCTCGCGATCATTAGGCGAAAGTGCGCTATTTGGACTTCCCGCAGTAGAAATGCCTGTTTTTCTTTCCGCTTAACCGTGAAAATGAAGAAAAGTGCTGGAATTTCCCCCCGAGTGGATCATTGTGTACGAGAATGGGAGATATTGTGCCTAATATACTGCCAGACCAACTTTTCTACTTTTAATTTATCAACTTATTTTCTTACCAACCACTGTATTATAAAGGAAATGTTGAAATCATGTCTATTTGGATAAGTTCCTATATATGAACTGATAATATACGTAAATATCAGTTAATTTAGTCGTATATACAAAAAAGTCGATAAAATCCGACTTTACAGCCATAGGCGTAACAAGACAGGGGCCACCCTAGAATATCTTCTGCAAATCTGAACAAATAAGCAAAATTAGTTTTACGTGCCTTGTAACCTCAAAAATTAGGAATAAAAATATCGTAAATAACCCCAAAAATAGCAATAGCTATGGAATTGAAACAAATATTAACAAATATTACGGTTTATGTCAAGTTACACCGCGTTATTTTACTATTTATTATTTTTTGTGTTACAGTCGAAGTGAACAATATTACATAACTTAATTTAGAATTAAAAAAATAAAAACAAAATAAAATTGCTTTATTTTTAGCATTCCTTAACAGATAAACCGTAACAATTACTTTACGATATTTTCATACATCATTTTCTAACTAGTACCTAAGTAACTCATGTGTGTTATTAAAGTCACATAGCCTAAACTATTAAATCAATATAACTCGTAAATTTTTATGTGACGAATATTAATTTACATACATAGCAAAATAAAATGTCGTTTTTTAAAATATAGCTTTTCGAAAAATTATATTTAACGATACCACGTTAGATTGATCAATTCTAGTCAAATCTAATCACGTTTGTAGTACGACAAACTATATAAATTAATTTTTATAGTTTTCTGCTACACGATCGACCCCATAAACACACAAACACACATAGACAACATAATATTTCTCGAACTTTGCTCGTCTCTTCTCGGGCAAGATGAAAAGGATTTTAAAAACAAAGCTTTAAAACGAGAAACTAAAATCGAGATTCTCAAATTTCTTCATTTCGCCAAGATTTCTCGAGGTTTTAAAAATTAAAGTCTGTTAAATTTTTAACGTTTTACTACCATCACTTAAATTTATTTTAGATATTTTACTGCAAGAATCGCATATGGTAAGGCCAGTTTTATAAAATTTGAAATAAATAAACTTCCTCCATTCACTATCAATAACATTTAATCAATATTTGAAAATAACTCGATAATATATGATAAATTCGCCGAAAATGTAAGTTATTTCTGTCAGGGTGTAGTTATATGTTAAAATAGTACAATACCGAACAAATATAACTTTGGGAATCTCAAGAATTCCATACGCCATCTAACAGTGTACCTTTAAAAAATAAAATCAGAAACCTGAACCTTTTTAGTGCATTTTTATAATTATTTTTCCATTTTCTTTGTTTCCGTGACAAAGCGTGCAATATTCGACCTTGAAAACTCAAGATATCTCGGCGAGATTCGAGATCGAGACGAGATAATAATATTCGAGATGAGAAATAAACGAGACGAGACAAAATAGTTTACATTTAAAATGAGACGATATGTGAAAAAGAAAAACCTCGTCTCATCTCATCTCAGAATTACTAGACAACATCGTAAAATGTTGAAATGGGGTATAATAATAAAGTATAATGTAAACCTTACAACCTATTTTTAATTTTTAACACGAAAAACAAGTAATTACTATTTATTCTACTACATATGGCGTATGCGTTTTTGAAACAACAAAGAAAATATCAATAATACCAGAACTGTTTTAAAAGTAATCTTCTCACATTTAGAAATCAACCATTAATATAAACGACATTTTAAATAAGATAACATTTGTATAATAATATTTAAATATATATATATATATATTATTATAGCAAGAATTCAATTTGAATTGATTTACGTCGGGTGACATTGACATAAAGCACATTTGCAAATATTTGATATTTGTTCTCCGCATAAGTCTGAGTCATCTTCTACCTTACTTTGAAATTTAAATAAGGGATTTGGGACCGTAATATAATCTATCATTAAAGCGAAAACTAGATTTAGATCCGTCGCAGACTTCACAGTTCTATTATTTGATATCTAAGAGCATCTAAGATGTTTTGATCGCAAAATATAATTTTCTCCCGTCGATATAAGAATGAAAGAATAAAAAAGATTGGATAATCTTGGCCGTGTTTTATTAGACACGAGTGGAACCCGTGCGAGATATATAATCCAAGGGATGACTTTTTATTTTCTATTAAATGTCCAACGTGAAAAATAGTTATTACATCAGGACAAATAATTTCTTTTCTGATTTATGTCCAATCCCAAATTTACTGTTTTGTTTTGCTTGTCGAGATAAACAACAATATTAAAAATCTCTCTATTCCAGGAATATTTACTCTCATCATTGAAATACATATAAAAACAATTTTTCATTAATACCGTTTGCGTTTGTTCTTATAATTGTTATTAAAGATACAAGGTAAGCTTATATTAGTGATGTGACGAATAGCAGTTCAGTCGAATAGCCGAATAACGCATATTCGGTGAATTTTTAACCGAATACTCGGCCGAATATATAATAAACCAAAGTCCCAAAGATGATATGTATTCTTGTTTTTCTTTCTATGACACAATATTCCTACAAGAAATAGAACGAAAAATATACCGTGTGCCTCAGACAAAAGTTGTCAATATTTAACATATTTGTAAATAAAAACTGTCCGGCGAAACTAAATTACCATATTGCAATGGACAATAGGTACTATAGTATATTGTACAAAAAGCATGGAATGGTACTCATTCCATACGTGTATGAAATGGACGTTCCATGCAAGTTGTACACTATAATTTTTCTACAACCGCGATATTATTTCCTAATTCATTCATATTTTAATAATAAAGATGTATTTTCACTTCATCCTAGCAACAAGTTACAAAAAAAAAATTAACAGTACGATTTTTAACAGAACTGTGTGATATAAATTTATAACGATTTCAAGGTCACACCGCGGGCGACACCCGGCCCTCATAGACAGGTCGAGACGTGTTTTAGTTACCCTTCTATTAGCAACGCTTTTATTGTTCTGCAGCATTGAAAATGCGAGAATATTCCAGAACTTAATTCCTCTACTATTTAAGCCTGAGCAGAAAAGACCGCGAGGACAGTCTGATATTAATAAGCATAGTGATAAATGTTTAAATAAATATTGTAATATTATTACCTACTTGAGAAAATAAAATTATAACAATGATGTCCTATCAAGCCATACATACTTGATCACAAAATCGTTATTGATAAAATAATTTTATAAAACAATATTTATTAATAACGTTTTCATTTTCTGAAACATACCAGGCCTTAGATATTTGCGGCGGTTATAATACTCATAACAATCCTAATACACGGGTTCTTAATTCTTTACAAATTGTTTCATTTTGATTACACCCAAATTTTATTGAATGCCCGCAATCCCCAGAAACACATAAATATATTAATTATTCAATAGAAAGCATCCCTTTGATTTATTTTGTAATATATTTAAATTTCACAATAACAAAAATATTTATATTGACATGAAATATTGAAATACTTGATTATTACTGTAGCCTTCAAGTGAATTGCAAACAAATATGATACTTAATTATTCAAAGCATCAGTGATTTATTCCTGTTACAGGACTAATATTAAATAATATCCAACATGCAAACTCTATATTAAAATCAAATATTTATTAAGAAATTCAAACACAGTAGGATGTGTATATACTGATGTTTCTCTTTTGCATATTTTATTCATGTTCTGTGTTTACGATTTAAATTTAAATCGAAATAAACATATTCACTTTATATATGAAATAAGTGGAGCAGTATATGAAATATAAATAAAATAAATACAGTGTGATTCATTCAATGAAAGATAGGACATTTTTAATAATCTTTCAATATTCACACATATATAATACTTGTATAATATATGAATAAATATGTTTCTAAAGCAGATGTTAATGTATGCTTTGTTTATCTCAAAATAGCGAATCAAACTCTTTAACCGCAATGGTAGATAAAGTAAAACTTTAACAGTAATAATAGATTTTTATCTATTACTAATTTACACTTTATCTTGTTGGTTTATAACTTTGTACTTTTGTAGTTTTGCTTTACATCTATCAGGAGAGAGAGCAACCGCAATTTTTTGAAATCCAATGTTGAAGTTCTATATTCCGTGTTTCTCTGCACACACTATATATCAAGCAATAAATGATCATTTTAAAGTTTACCGCAATTTTTTATATGAATTATTATAGAATATATTCAGGTTCAAAGTGAAATGATTATAATTATTTCTCAGATAGTAGTAATGTGGAGAAAATTGTGTAAGTTATGAAAATCTAAGTAGAACTAGAGTTTAAATATTGATTTTCCTGTAATAAATTCGTCTTGTGATGTTAAGTGGTTATAATTTAATTAATTTCAACTTTTATTTTCCTCCAATTGTTCACAATTTCATTCACATAATTTTCTGACATAAATTGATCCACATCAGAATTAATAAAGTTTCATCTTCACCGTCGAGAACTTGAAGAAATTTTAAAGTACGCGTCCGTCCAGTACAAGCAGTTTTTAATTAAACAATTAAATAACTTCTGACAGACTCGGCAGGCAACGAATTTGAAAATTTCATAACGTTAGACGGAATTTCTACATTGATTAAAATATTGTTAAGTAGCTAGTTCTAACTTAATATTTAAACAGACATTTCTAGGCTGAAATGACATCATTTCCTTTATTTACGTGTTGAAGTAGAATAAAGTTTTTAATATTTAATTAGCTGTTTACTGTTTTCGTTTTGTTCTCCAAACTAGAATTATAATTATCTAAAAGACACAGTGGTTTATTGTTAGTGATAACTAAATTAGAAAAAATAAGATCAAAGAAAATTAATTTTGTGACATAACATACATTACTAAGTAATATAGGGCTTCACAAGTATTGTGTGGATGGTTGAGAAGCTTAGTGATCAGGCGTTATAAATTATTCCGACTTGAAGGCAACAATGGGGAAGTTTAGTGTGGTTGAAATTACATGTGAAATATCTTTTAGTCGTAAGTATATGAGTAATTATAACTTAAAACGTAATTGAAAGTTCAAATTATGTTGCCAATTATTTATAATTAATGATTTATCTTCGAGCCACTCTGACGTCACAAGTGAGATATGCGCTTGCGCAGAAGGGATGGTGAGACCTGACTTTTTGAACGTAGGTTGTATCTTGCGGCATTACACTACACGCTTCTCTGTTGCCATGGGAACTCAGCGCGCGCTGGCTAAGATAGACGATACGTTCTCCGCGAGCCACTCTGACGTCATTTTTGTATAAAATTTATTTTTTTGAGAAATCTAGGTATCTTTGGGTGAAATAAACTGTAGAATATCGTTTTTGAGGGCAATCTTGATAAAATTAAAAAAAATATATAAAAAAACGCTAAACTTCCCCATTGAAGGGAAACAAATGGACGTAGGAAACAAATTCCTATTGAATTTCATAAATTTTTAACTGAAAATATGAAATGAGAAATAAAGCAGAATAAAAACAAAATTTTAGTTTATTAACAACGAAAAAATAACAACGTTCCTTTTTGCTGACTTGTCCAAAACTGAAAAATATTTTGGCTTGTACCTCCAAAGAGAATTTTCAATAATCTCTGTTCAAGTTACAAATTAAACTACATTAAAAAATGCATTATACTACCATCTTCAATAGGTACTTATCCCCAAGTACAAAACACCTTAAACATAAATTTCTGGTACGGTCCATAGTATTTATACCCTTACCGCAAGTGCTATAAAACTTTATAATAGGCAATTATCTCTTCATACAAGTAAATTGTTTTTCGATCGACCGGATTTTAACGTAGGCCTGCAATATAAACAACTTTACATACATATAAAAAATAGATTTTGTCTGTCTTTAACATACTATCTATTAATCTACAAGTCTGTCTACTAGATGTACTCGTATGTGGATTTTTGACAAAAATGACATGAATGATCGAGCTTTAGTATAAATCAGATAATTGGAAATAGAAGATTCGTTGTATCACTTTAAAATAAAAACTTTAATATGAACTCCGTATGACATCCTTGTATGTCTATTAAATTTTAAAAATAAAAATTTATTTAAATTTCTATCGCATTTTTTTTTCAACATTTTTGTTATATAAGATTATAAAACTAATATATGCTTGAATTCAGAAAATAATTCGTTATCAAATAGGCATAAAAAATATGTATAAACCCATTTAAAAAAAAATAACTTTGTGCTGTAACTTGAGAACCACTGGTTTAAAAAACCATTATTCTATATTCAAATGTCCCTTTTGGTAGTCTACAGCTTTGTTATTTAGTATATTTTTGTATCTGAAACAACTTCCGAGTAAAACATGTGCCCAACTTTTAATTCCACCCTGTATATTATGACAATTAATTAACATATTACTAGTTTTATACCAGTAATATATTCAGCTTCAAGAATTTATTTAAAATATAATTTGTTACCGTCATAAAGCGATTAATTCATTCGAATTTATTTTGTTAAAGTACTTAAATTAATTAACCTAAAAAATATCAGCACAATTTATACCGGCACTCATTGTTTTGGTATTAATATATGAATATTTTCATTCGCTACTACAGCCCGGGGATAAAGTACAGCTAATCAATGTAATGTGCGGTGAACGCGTTGCAATAATTATTATTAATAACTAATCATTCTAGTCCATTATTCATAGATAAAATATCAGGTTTCGTTCACAATGCGCAACATTAAATTTCCACAATGGTTGCGTAATTATTTTGTTGATATTGTATGCAATAAATATAAAATTGTTTGAAGCTCACCTCGGTTGATTTACACCGTGTAATTCGAAACAAAGCATTAATATTCATTCAGGGTTCCAATTCGTTAATTATTATTAATAATAATAATAATATTGTAGTCATAGCTAAATATATTCCATGTATTTCATTTATATGTTACAAACAACAACCACAATATATATGAGCAACGAATTAGTTATATTTGTATCATTATGTCGATAAATTGGATTTGACCAATGTTCCTATAGGTACGTGCGTATATTGTTCAGGATTAAAAAAAATTAAAAACTGTTTGATCATTAAAAGCCGGTAGGTATTATAAATTTTAATTGTAACACTTTTTATTTTAAAATTATTGAATATGAATTAAGCGGTAAAAAAATATTACATTTTTATTTCGCATCTTGGTCGTATATAGATAGCATAGATGAGACTTTTATTCACTATCACATTAACACACGCAGACGGATATACCCAGGAGCGGATTTAGGCATGGGCTTTATGAGCTGCAGCCCAGGACCCCCCGGTACAAGGGGCCCCCTTCTTCGGACAGTCAGAATAACCCTACAGACATTAGCATTCTCTGAACGGATGCTTAAATAAATTTCGACGTCACTTTCTTTTTAATCTTAATTTTAAATACCTAAATAAAATAGAATTCACTAATCAAAAACCCCAAACAGTATAAGTCCAGAGCCCCCAAAGTTCACGGTCCGCCCCTGGGTACACCGTGAGTATTTTTTAACGTGAAACATGGGGAAGCAATGTATACTAGCTTGTCTCATTTAAGGCTGCCGTCCAATCGGGCTTGACAAACTATTCCGCTACGCGGCGACACTATCATCATCATGACATCAAAATTATTTCCATGCACTAGACCCCTTCTTTGCCTGAATTATTAAAGATAGGACGCCTGGGGTTCATTACGAAATATTATTTTTATATGTGCCAAATTTGTGTCTTTAATGCGAGAGAGAGAATGTTACTGAAAAAGTCAATCAAACACACTAAAGACAACATTTTTTTTTACCAATAATATATTTATTGAAATAGTACTATGAAGAATTCAATTATTTTTTGGTAACTGGTATCAATACATAAACAACAACTTTTTTTGACAGTTATAGAAAATAGAAGTTCATGATACAGGTACATTATATAAAAACGTAAAAGTGTAAAACAAACACATTGCATATGGCATACGTATCATACAATATTTTTTGTATGATTTATTATGAATTTCTTTATTAAAACTATTTGACAGTAGACGTGATTAGTATTTATCATAAAAAATCACATTATATTTGTTTCCATGACTACAATCACCATTGAACCACAAAACAAAAATAAAATTATGTCATTCTGACATGAATGTCAATTCTAAATAAAAATTGTTGTTTTTTGGTAAAAATGAGTCCAAATGAGAGTGACGGTGAAATATTACAAGGTAATCGAAGTAAGAAAAAAAGCCATTGATGATACATGCGACAAAAAACAATCATTTGGCGGGTTGATAGTGGTCATGTAAATAACAACTTCTCATGACAGTTTTCGAAAAATAGTTATTTGTGTATCAAGGTTCTAAAAGTAATCTTTTTTGGCCGAACCCGAAGTTTGCAGCCGAGGCTACAAATCAGATAAGGCCCAAAAAGAACTTTTAGCCGAGGTGCACACAACATTTTTTAGGCGATTACAACAAGAAATTATAAATTTTCATTCAAAATCAATTTTTGATATTCGTCAAAATTTACTTTACGGCCGCAATTACTTTACGGCCGCTATTTTTACTCGCAAATTCATTACTTTTTTATTAATATTTGTAAATGAATAGTTACAATTTTCATTACACTTGTTATTATATTCTAAAATAATTTATCACATTAATATTAACTATGTAAATTAATAATGAACAAACAAGCGGCTAAAAATTTGGACTTTGACAGATGTCAAATAAAAATTGTTACTTTAAGATTGCCAGCAGATACGAAAAACAACAATTTATGTACCAGCCGCCTAAAAAAGTCTTTTACATCCAGGAATTTTTTTGATGAAATAATGGGTCGCAATTTAATCAAATTTGTCATTTTAGTGTATTTGTTGCTTTCTAACTTCATTTTAATACCATTAAGCAACGACGTATTGAAATATTTACTTGAAAAATTGATATAATTTAAAACATTTGCTTGATTTCTGCTGTCAACTAACTGTCATCTGTCAAAAAATATTTGATTTGATAAATGTTACAATTTTTTTTTTGAATTTTTACTAATTTTGGAACGTAATTTTCGACAAAATGCCTTTTTATACTTGATTGCGAAATGCTTTTGCATTCTCGATTTTTTTTTGCTCGCTGTGCCCGCAAAAAGTTTTAATCTCGAATGCAAAGTGACATTTCGCAATCTGGAATCAAAAATAACTATAAAATATTCTTCTTTAATCATATAAAATATACGAGTATAAAAATTAAAGTTCGAAGCGCAGCTTAGAGCTTCAATTATACTAGAGCGGCAATACTATTTTGCACTCGTGGTACACACATTATTTTTCCTTCAACAACTTTCAATATTAAAATAAAAATATTTTTCCTACGACCACTGTTAAAAATAGTATTTTTAACGGTTGCTTAGCAAGTTAAAAATAACAGTTTATAACACAGTAAATACTTTTAAAACGTTGCCATTGACAACGTGTTAAAAGTAAAAAACAAATTTACTTTTAACACGTCTTATGTTCAGTTGTTCATAACAAATACATCATGACCTGTCATAAATGTCATTCTAATGCTTAGTTTTTATTTACTAATAGATATATAACTGTGGTCGTAGGAAAAATAGTGTATGATATTTGTGTTAAAAGTGATTTTATTTCGTTCGTGGGGTTTGTTAAACTCGGCTTCGCCTCGTTTCAAACTTCCCCACTCACTCATAAAATGTCACTTTTAACACTTATATCATAAATAACTATAATGACATAAGTACAATATTCAAAAATGCTTTATTTGCTAACAATGATAAGTAATTAAGTGACACATATAATCGTCACATTTTATTTTATAATCAACATTCATTTTCTAATAAATGAAAAACAGTTCATTTTTTCTTCAATAAAATATATTTTTGTTTCAAAAAATCCACTAAGTAATGAAAAAGTGTAATAAAATAAATTTCTCTAAATAAAAATTAATAATAGTTCAAAATTATCAGTATTGAAATATTCTAGAATGCACATAAAAAAACAAATTAATAATCATCCGGCGGACTTCTTATAAAAATATATATAGTCAAATCCACGTAAAAATGGCATAGTTGAAATTCCAATGTGATGACGTCACTAGAGTGTATGTATTAAGTGACGCAAATGCATTAGTAGCTATGCGATTGTTTGGAGTGTTGCTAATATCATAAAGCGTGTGTTGACGTACGTCTGTACTTGAACTGCATAAATATTTTCTATGTTTATATCCGCACTTCATCGTTTTGTAGTTGAATATGAGTGATAAAAAATTATCTAGACATTGCTTCTGCATTCTTTCATGAAGAAAAACGTTTAGTTGGTCCTCTAATTTCATTTTCTTCTTCAGAAGATGTAAGTATTACATTTTGAGGTTATATGTTTAATGACAGTAAGTGTTTTTATATTTATCCATTTTTCGATATTGTTATTGTTGGTTATTGTCTTAGAGAGTTTGTGGTGCTTTCGGTGTGTCACATTCCATAATATCAAAGATCCTGAATGAAATGAAATGTAGAACCTTATCATCGCCAAAAAAAAGAAATCGTAAAAAGCAAGTTACAGGAATTGATGAATTTACTTATTCTGCAATTTGATGAACTATCTATATTTATTTTATAATATACATTAGTAAAAGTAAATTTATTACATTTATTTAATTTAAAAATATCAAATTATGACAGATGTTAATAAATTTTAATTTTTACTACTATCTCTTATAAACGTAGTAAGTGACGTCATCACATTGGAATGCAATTTTTACGTGGATTTGACTATACATACAACAGTATTGGATCTGACCCTTCCGTATTGTATTAGAAAAAATAAGGGTGAAGATGAACCCTCCCACTTTCTGCGTTTACTGCGATAAGTGCAAGTAATTGTCCAACTGAATACTGTTTACTTTTAAGCGAAGCTACATGTGCAACACAATTGGCTCACCATATTATAAGGAAAGTAGTTTTTTTTCAGGTAGTACGACCTCTCACGCCAAACCTCTGAACTAAATTAACATTGCGTCTTATGGGAAAATCGTAATTCCACTCCCATTTCCAAATGAGACATTATTATTTAAAAACTTTTATCTTACTGAATTTGTTATTTTTTATTCTAGGGGCAGACATATTTAATTTTTTAAAAAGTTTGCAAATAATAATTTTCATTTCAATTTTCGGACATAACAAATAATAAAAAAAAATATAAAATATGTCTGCCCCTAGATACAGTATCCTAATATTACATATCAAAATTTCAAAACATTTCATCCACTAGTTTTCAAATGCAAGTAGTATTACGAATTCAACACTTCAAACGGCAGCCTTAAAAAGAAACATAGGGAAAAAAAATACTAAGAGAAATTATTATTGACTCAGCAAAACATAAAGCAACATTGTAGGAGAATTAATTACTGTGACAAATATTTAAATACAGTTAAAGAATGATTTACTTCGATTAATTTTTTTATTTAGCGTATCTAATTTTAACATAGCAATAATTTTTTAGAGTAAGTAATGTAACTTTGCAAAAACTTATAACTGTGTTCAAATACATTGTTGTGATTTTCTTTCACCTGTCAAAAAGAAACCAATAAAAATGTAGAATATTGAATGTCATGGCTAATCAAAACGAATTATATTATAATTAATACGAATAATTATTATTTATCTAATATATTACTAGTACTTTAAGAGAATATTTTTACCCATTGAAAATTCCATTATATGAAAATCAGTATTTATTTTTGTATTTGACATTTTTTCAAATCTTTTGAACAGTCAGTTATGAAAAGTGCTTCCATTAGAAATTGTATGGGTATAAGTATTCAGAAAAAACACACAAAGAAAACACTTTCGACATTTTAAATTTATTCAAATTTAATTATTTAAAAGTTGGATCAGATTGAATGAATAATCCCTGGAATACCATTCTTAGACATAGTTAAATATACCCTGTGCTTGCATGTCCTATTATATATTTTTATTGAGAGGAAAATCTACCCTCTCAATTCCTTATCTTACAACCAGTTCTGTCTGTGAAATATGATCTCATCGGCATCTGGCACCATCATTTTTAATTTTAATGACAAAAATGTGAACATCTAGAGCCGATAACAAAATCGTATTCCACAGAAGAAACGCAGTCCACAAACAAGATAGAAAGCAGGGCTGTAATTTCTTGTTACATAAATAAGGAAACAAAGATGGTTATTTAACGCGTGTGAAAATTACAAAACGGGACGTAGGCAAGTTTTTTAAAATCAAAAGTTAAATAGCCGCTAGAATAAGTACAAATATGAATTTGAAATAATGAATTTTTCACATGATCATATTGTTACTATAAAAAAATTGCTGGTTATAAACAGATAAACTGTGATATGAGTCGCTGTGTAATGACCTAATGACTATATTCATATATTTATAGTGGCTCAAGACAACCCTAGGTTGCTTTGAAGCTCACTAGATCCTTTTACTGAGGTGGATCGGTTCCCGTTGCTTTAGAGAAGGTTACTGATTCTTATCCAAGTCTTCCTATTTTCTGTTTACTTCTTTGAATTTATTACTTCTATTATTTTTAAAATCCTACACCTGAGGGTAGAAGGATGACTGACTATATATATATATATTATTTTTAAATCTTCTTCTATTCTTGTAGCTATTTAAATCTGGGTCTTCCGCGTCTTCTTTTCTATTCTGGTTCTTATAGTTGTATTGATTATTTAAAAAGAGAGTGATACCTAAATTTCCTATTTTGTACCTGTTAATAATTCTATACATATATGCCTACTTTCCTTTCTGATTAGGAGTGAAATAATGATATTATTACTTCACTAATGAAATAACCTCACTAAAATTAGTATAATACAGGATCTCTAATTCAACGGAAAAAGAAAAATAGTTTTTGTGACCCGATTTCTTTGTAATTGAAAATTTCGAATGTTGCTGACATGTCAATTTCCAAATTAAACCTATGATCAACATAGATTTTATTACGCTATTTCCTCACCTATTTTGACTGTAACATCCTATAATAAATTCACATACGTTAATTAACCTACAGTAATAATTTGTTGCAGTGTCCGAATCTATTAATATCCGTTTTAACATTTTACATCTTGATTAACATCGGAAATGATTTAACCTGTACATAATAAAGATCAAATGCTAGAATACATCACTGGATGATACGCCCGTAATGCATGTATATCAGTAAATAATTATAGAATAACCGCTTCGTAATTCCTGGCCTCGTTCATCTATCAATTATTCAATCCATACCATGCATTTTGGAATTAAATTGCCTCTAATATGACCAGTATTACTCCCTGTTTCTAAATTGAATTGTTGGAAATTATACGTTAATTATTAATCACAAGAGTCTATTGTACAATGCTTTGAAGATAAATAAATACTCTAATTCTGAGTATTTTTTATAGAACTGGAATTTACAGATGTATAAATATAAAACAGATACTATTGTACATTAAATAGTAGAAGTACTAGCCTACTTTTAAATCGCAAAGGTTTTAATTTTCCATCTTCGATATTAACTAACAGGTACACACACACAGACACCCACACGGACATGCAGACATCACGGTGAAAATAGTAAAATACTCTAGGGACCCTAATTCATGTTCATATGTTGAAAACTCACACTCGAGAAATTTGACCAAAAATAATACCTCCCTTATCTATATATTGAGAGGCGGGAGGTTAAAAAGGTTTTTTCGATCATAGCCCACTAATCTATTCTACGGGAAAAACTACATGCCAAATTTCAATTTTTTTCCAACGGATACAAATTTTTAGAAATAGCAAAAATCTAAAAATTCCTTCCATTTTTCTCGATTTTTTACGAATTTATTTTTCTCGTCGAGATACTATATTTTGACTCTTTCTTTGGTTTTAACTTTGAACGGAAATATTAAATTTAACAACTGAGTAAATACATTCTCCATGTAGAAACAGTCGATATCGTTATTGTATAATTATTTAAATTTACTTCTAAAGGGTTTTGGCGAAAATTTTTAATTTATTTTTGTAAATTTCATTGAATTATGTTATTATAATATAGTAATCTGTATTAAATAAGATATAGAAATACATATAGTATTGTCCTATACAATATGGACAGCTTTTATTTACCAGAACCTGTTTTCCCACATTAAATGCCTATATGACAACACTTCTTTGAAACATATGGTATACAATCATATAGATGAAAATTGAAATTAAGTGACCTTTAATTCACGAAACAAATTTCAATCAATATAATTGCTCATGCTCGTGACCATGTTTTTCTTTTTCTGGTTCATGAATTAAATTTTTTATTTGTTTATTAGTATAACATACAATTAGTTGAACATTTACATGATATTTATGAAAAAATGCAAATATGCAAAATATTGCAAAAAATAGATATAAATATTTGGTGAATATTGCTGAAAATATTTTTCAGTGACCGGAATAGTTCTGCGCTAATAATAAAAATGTCATGTTTTTAACAAACTTTGTTATGATGAATGAATTGCTATAACTAATATTTTTTTTACTACTAGCCTAGACCCCCGTCCATTAATAACTTTTTCCTACGACCACTGTTAAAAATAGTATTTTTAACGGTTGCTTAGCAAGTTAAAAATAACAGTTTATAACACAGTAAATACTTTTAAAACGTTGTCATTGACAACGTGTTAAAAGCAGGGCATGTAACCGGTTAAAAAAACCGGTTAATAAAAACCGGTAACCTATATTTTCAACGAAAATTGCGAACTTTAACTGTAATTTTAACCGATATTTTTCAGGCCGAAAATACCGGTAACCGTTAACCAAAAAAAAATAAACCGGTTTTAGCGAACATTAACCTTTATTTAATATCATTTAGCGAGAAAAAAATAATATTTTTTTATATCTGTGTTTTCTATTTGTATTTGAACATGAGTCATGACAGTTTTTACAATTAACATTTTATTGGAGAGTCATAAATGTAGGTAGTCTCTTTGGCCGTTAAGGTTACTTAAAAAGTCCCAAATAAATACAGCCTTTGTCAACACAGGCAAGTTTAAAATTGAAAAGTGACCTGCGATTTTCTGAAGATATTATGGGAATTTTTGTGAATGTTCATTAATTAAATTGCTTTTTTTTAATTATTATATTTTTCTTAGATTTTTTTGACACCCTTTTCCATTTAAAATTAGGTGCAACCCCCATTTTAGGGTTGAAATGCCATTGGAAATCCATTCAAGTGTCCCCCTTTATACTAAAATTGCCGTGTTCAAGCGTTTTTTGCTTTTAGTGTCCATAAATTGCGCTGATAATTTTCATTGGACCACTCATAATCCGTCTGAAGATCGATGACTAAAACTCGTTTTTGCTAGGAGGAGATGACTCTAACAGCTTTTCTCTAGTGACTAGCCCTGGCTCGTCTAGTGCAGAACTATTGACTATGACTGAACTAGACTACGAGAGTCCTAGGAAAAAATATGATTTAAGAGCAGCCAGTCCTCCTCTAAGAAGCGATGTTCATGTTGAAGTTATTGCCACAGACGTAAATGACAATGCCCCTGTTTTAAAAGACTTTCAGGTAAGAATTTGAATCCGTGTGGCGGTCGTAAAATAAAAAAATGTTCCTGGCTATTTTTATTTACTTTTTATATATTTATATCACTTTTTGAATATCTAAAATAGATCTGAATCCTTGTGGCGGTCAAAACATTTTTTGGAAATGAGTTTTGTCTTTACAGGCTTGTAACTCGTAAATTAGTTGGGATACAATAAAAATTCTTGCACCAATCGATTCCTTGGAGATTTCTCTATAATATTCATTTTTTACTACTAGCCTAGACCCCCGTCCATTAATAACTTTTTCCTACGACCACTGTTAAAAATAGTATTTTTAACGGTTGCTTAGCAAGTTAAAAATAACAGTTTATAACACAGTAAATACTTTTAAAACGTTGTCATTGACAACGTGTTAAAAGCAGGGCATGTAACCGGTTAAAAAAACCGGTTAATAAAAACCGGTAACCTATATTTTCAACGAAAATTGCGAACTTTAACTGTAATTTTAACCGATATTTTTCAGGCCGAAAATACCGGTAACCGTTAACCAAAAAAAAATAAACCGGTTTTAGCGAACATTAACCTTTATTTAATATCATTTAGCGAGAAAAAAATAATATTTTTTTATATCTGTGTTTTCTATTTGTATTTGAACATGAGTCATGACAGTTTTTACAATTAACATTTTATTGGAGAGTCATAAATGTAGGTAGTCTCTTTGGCCGTTAAGGTTACTTAAAAAGTCCCAAATAAATACAGCCTTTGTCAACACAGGCAAGTTTAAAATTGAAAAGTGACCTGCGATTTTCTGAAGATATTATGGGAATTTTTGTGAATGTTCATTAATTAAATTGCTTTTTTTTAATTATTATATTTTTCTTAGATTTTTTTGACACCCTTTTCCATTTAAAATTAGGTGCAACCCCCATTTTAGGGTTGAAATGCCATTGGAAATCCATTCAAGTGTCCCCCTTTATACTAAAATTGCCGTGTTCAAGCGTTTTTTGCTTTTAGTGTCCATAAATTGCGCTGATAATTTTCATTGGACCACTCATAATCCGTCTGAAGATCGATGACTAAAACTCGTTTTTGCTAGGAGGAGATGACTCTAACAGCTTTTCTCTAGTGACTAGCCCTTTTTTGAGGTGCAACTTTGAGGTCAAATATCTCAGGAACGGAAAGAGATAATTGAATTCGGTTTGAAAATTTGAAATCAGCGCATCGACGACTATCAAGTTAGGCTAATTCCAAAAATCAAAATTTTGGACCCAAAAATGGGCATTTTTAAATTTTTTTGGCTGTATATGAAAAATTTTAGAGTGAAAAATAATAAATTGTAACTTTTCATGTATGTCTATTATTGGAAATTACTAGGAAGACTTAAAAAGAAAGTTTTAGAAGGCAGAAAGATGTTCCAAGTGTTCTGAAATAAGTAGAGAGACTTGCACTATGTTTCACTTTGTTCCAAATTGTTTGGGACAAAGTTAAGGCACTTGTTTAGGGTGTAACATAAATGTACTAGGTTCAACACTGTTCCAAGATAATTGGGAGTAAGATGAGACAGTTCTACAGGGTTTAACAATGTTCTAGATAGTTCAACAAGGTTTAACTTGTTTTCGGAAAGAAGGTGGTTATTCCTGTGTTTGTACTGCTGGTTTTACCGGTTCAAATTGTGACATAACTTTAACTAAAGACGCATGTAAAAGAGATATTTGTAAGAGTGGTTCAACTTGCACTCCCCTTAAAAAAGGAGGGTTTATTTGTGAAGACTGTTATCCCAATAATGGGTATGAACATTATATTGAATTATGTGAGCTTAAAAGTAGAAGCTTTGGAAAAAGCTCGTTTCTTACTTTTCCAAGTTTGAAACAGAGACATCGTCTACATTTGACTTTAAAGTAAGTACTAAACTAAAAGCTTTTTTGAATTTTTTTAATGGATTTCGTTTTTTTTATAAGACACATTTTTTATATTTTTACTTTAACTTGTACGGAACAATATAAAACAACATGCAAAATTAATAAAATTAAGTTTTATAAGCTTGTAACTCAAAAACTATTAAAGATATAGTCTTAAAATCAGAGCATGTAACCGGTTAATAAAAACCGGTATCCGATATTTTCAACGAAAATTGCGAACTTTAACCGTAATTTTAACCGATATTTTTCAGGCGGAAAATACCGGTAACCGTTAACCAAGAAAAAAAATAAACCGGTTTTAGCGAACTTTAACCTTTATTTTATTTTCATTTAGCGACAAAAAAAATTAATATTTTTTTTTTATATCTGTGTTTTCTATTTGTATTTGAACATGAGTCATGACAGGTTTTACAATTAACATTTTATTGGAGAGTTATAAATGTAGGTAGTTTCTTTGGCCGTAAGGTTACTTAAAAAGTCCCAAATATATACGGCCTTTGTCAACACAGGCAAGTTTAAAATTGAAAAGTGACCTGCGTTTTTCTAAAGATATTACGGGAATTTTTGTGAATATTCATTAATTAATTTGCTTTTTTTTTATTGTTATATTTTTCTCAGATGGTATTTTTTTATTATTTTTTTAAATTAATTATTCTGTAATTTTTTTTAATCAAATTTTTATAATTAATTTCTTTTAATTAATTTAATTATTTTTTTAACCGATATATTAACCGGTTTAAACCGGTTTCTAATTTTCAAAAACCGGTTTTCGAACTAAAACCGTTATTATTATAACGTTCTCTATAAGGGTTAACCGTTAACCAGTATTTTTTTCGGTTACATGCCCTGGTTAAAAGTAAAAAACAAATTTACTTTTAACACTTCTTATGTTCAGTTGTTCATAACAAATACATCATGACCTGTCATAAATGTCATTCTATAATACTTAGTTTTTATTTACTAATAGGTACATAACTGGGGTCGCAGGAAAAATAGTGTATGATATTTGTGTTAAAAGTGATTTTATTTCGTTCGTGGGGTTTGTTACACTCGGCTTCGCCTCGTTTCAAACTTCCCCACTCACTCATAAAATGTCACTTTTAACACTTATATCATAAATAACTACATATTATTTGACATGAGAAATAGTTTTTCACTACAATTTATTCGATAACCATGGTAACCTATGTCAATAATATAATAAATTATTATTGACCTAGGGCACAGAATAGGTTTATACAGAAGCGACAGTAAGACAGAGAAGCGAAAATTAGAGAAAGATGAAGAATGTGCACATATTTAAAGGGCCCATTGTTTCAAATCGGACAGTTTCCTCACATCTGAGAGAGAGATAGGGGAAGAGCACAAATTTAAAAGTCTACACAATGCTTCAAGGTCATAGAACTGACGAGGGGTACATGAAAGGTACCGACACGGAGTGTCGCTTCTGTGTGTACCTATTTATGTGCCTAGGTCTAGGTAAAACTACAACGTCAGATATAAAAATAAATGCAGCCTATTTTACTTTTGTAAAAATTAAGGAACAAGCAAATATTCATGTCTAAATTTTTCTTATTATCAGCATAAATTTAATTAAATAGGATTGGAATTTATGTCTAGTAGTGATGATTGAGAAGACCGTTACTGACCAGTGCCTTGTATCCCTTAGTTGTTTCGCATCTCGGGATGTCGGAACATACGTTCGTCATAAACTCGAGTCTAAAAATCAAATAGGGAACAGTCCTTCTAAAGAAAAATTGGAAAACTATCAGGTACCAGAATAGAAAATATGTTTCGTACGAGTATGGGGAGTTTAGAAATATGAACATACTTCTACGCATGAATCTCAAAATTTCATTATTAACGAAATTATAAATGAAAAGAAAAGAAATGAAAGTGAAAAAGATCTTAGTATGAAAGAAGCAGCTGAAAAATGAGAGTTTATGAAAAGATTGCTAAACAAATTATATTTTTTACAAATTAAGACGGATTTATTGCAATTTTCTATTCTGACAGCTGACAGCAGAGAATTTACAGAATAAAAAATTAATAATGACAGTGTGCGGACACTCAGATCCACAGCAGATGACTGATTCTTGATCTTTCCAATTTCGTTTAACAATTTGATCATTTACACTTGCATTAGTTTTAAACTACACGTGTTTCTTTTTTCTGATAGGTATAAGGCTATAGGTTTCATTTTTTCCCGCACAGTGGCGCGTCGAGCACTAAGGGATATAAGTATACCAGTTAAAATGAACAATAACTACAACGAACTTCTGATTCTAAAACTCTTCTCGTTTATTAAATTAATCGTAAGATATTGAAAATGATTTATATCTCTCCTTTTCGAAGTTCACTTTCGTTGTCCATTTTAAGAAATTGCAACAATATCCTTAATTATATCTCCGGACAAGTTCAAGTTTTTGACAGTTTATTCCTGGGGTCAGCCATCTTCGCTGTCACTTGACGCCGGCCTGAAGAAGACAAATGAACGACGTCCAACTAGTTTTTGTTTATGCTTTTTTTCTCAGCGCCTTCTATTCACTAATTGTAGTAAGTTTCAATAGGGAAGAATAATTAATATGAACCTCTCATGCTTATATTAACTTCTATCACCATTTTTAGTAGATCTCAGGCTAATTATAAAGTGACAGAATATTTCTTCATTTATCAGAACATTTTAAGACTTCATTAAAAATGAAATATGAAAAGATTTTAAAGATGTTGGAATTCGTCTTAAGAAAAATTTTCATTTAACTGTTATGTAGATCTTGTTCTTTTAAGATAAATGAATATTATAAATTCATTTAGTAAAATTTAAGAAGGATTTTAAAATATTTTATGTATCTTTACAATTCAAATATAAAATATGGTAAGATGTCTGTCAGCGTTTTTAAAATTGTTACCACTATAGTTATTTGTATTACTAGTCCAGAAACTGAACTTTTGCGAAAGCGATCCTATATTCTGGGCGTGTGATATACAAGATTTTTTAATTTATTAAAGGAATATTATTACTATTTAAAATTTTATGTTACATGTATTTTTATGTACATTTTCGATTAACGTGGATATACATATAAACAATTCACATGTTTTATTCAAAAAACTTGGGACATTTGTTCTAACCTGAAAAATAAAACGAATATGAATTGATATTTTTCAACAATTAACGAATTCGAAAAAGAACAACACGTGTATAATATGAATAATAAATCAAAAATAGTTTTTTTCATGAACCTTTTATATTTCCAATAAAATAAAATTAAATAATTTGACAAAATGTAATGCTAAAATGTGCAAGTTGCCATCACTACATTTTACTGGCTTAGGCCGGCAAATAGAGAGTTTCTAGACAATTCTCAGTTCTGTAATAGTGGTCACAATGGGACAGAGGCGCGAAATGAAATGTATAATTTATTGAATTATACTTTCAGGTTTTTAATTCTTTGAAGTATATTTAACCACGGATCCTACAATAATTTTAAAAATGAAAAAACTGTATATTTATCCATTATTAGTACGAAGCGCTTAGATGTATTCTTAAACCTAGGTAAATAATTTAATTTCTTAGTCACTTTAAACCGTTATTTACCAGGAAAACTAACCTGTACAATCTTCTAACTAGTGTTGTCCACACTTTTTAAACTCTTGTCTTGCCTTTTCTAGATTCTCAAGACAAGACTGGCAAAAGTCTTGTCTTAATATTTCAAGACAAGACAAGATTTTTTTATTCTAGATCAAGACGAGAAAATTCTAAACAATTTTTAAAACTCCAGATTAATTAAAAATTTTTAATTTTCGAAATATGAATTTATCATGCGAGCTGAAACAGTGATTGTAAAATAGAAAAAGAACGTTGTTGAAGAAGAGTTTTGAAACAATCAAAAGTCTTGATATCTAAACAAGATTTTTTGGTGTAGACTTAGACTTTCTTTACAAAGTTTTGTCTTGTGTTGTTTAGGTGACAACACTATTACTAACCTGTCAGTTTTGTTGCATTGTTTACATTATTGCTGTACTCGCAAAAAAAATTAAATGCAAAAAAGTAACATTTCACAATCTACAATAAAAAAATAAGTATTGTCGTATCATTGACTATCAATACTTTATAAGGTATCTATTCAATAAACACTTTGCACTCAATATATGTGTGTGCTACTTTTTACACTTCAAATATTCATTTTCACTGTCATTTATCTATGAGCGATTTAAAATCCATAATTTTAGTTCCAACGAAACAATATTCTTTTCTCATATTAATATGAATAGAAATGAAAAGACTAAAGCAAACATCGTTAGAACATTTTGCATTTATTATCATGTATAGCATCCAATGACAAAATGCGTTTCGTAGTTACATAGTATAATCCGTATCTTAATGTTTGTACTTAAAATATGTATAATGTGTAACATTGTTACAAGGTATCAACTTTAGTTCCCTCGAGCCTAGTAGAAACCGCAAGTGGTACAAAACTTTAACGTTGTTTGAACAATATTTTTAATTTATGACCTTAGTTCTCTTTATTATTCTCATTTCAAACACTACACCACTTGTTAATGTCAGCTGTAATATATTATTCCTCTTGTATCCTTGTACAATGATATATTTATCTTAAGCAGAGCAATTATTCAAAAATTTTAGTATAAGAGCCTAAAATCATTTGGTGATCATATATGGTTTTAGTAACTAGGTTCAAATTAAGATGTAGTTAAGTATATTAATCCGCTGGTGGTTATCATCGTATTAGATTTGTACGCCTGTGAGGTAATATCTAGTAATAAAATATTATCGTTATTTCATTTTGCAAAAAAAAAACGCACTCATATATTATATAGTATTAGTAGAACAGTCAGGAATAAATAAATATAGTAAGTAAAAAACTAGAGCAAATAAAGAGATCAGAAATAAAATAAAAATTAAATCGATCAGAATTATGTATAAATTTCCAAAGAAATAAGAAACTGATAATAATTAACATAAAACCACATTTGGCTTAAGTATAACCGCTTATATTACTATAAAGTTGACATTTGTAATAAAATGCGATAATCTTATTATTAACAGTATATTACATATTAAGGGTTGTCGGATGCATATTACGCACGAAGTGGAAAAGTTACATGCGATTCGGCGAGTTTGTAATTCCACAAGTGCGTAATTGCTTTACAATTCGAATTATGTACTATACAGCCAATATTTGGCTGTTTTTGGAACACATCATACCAGTAAATAGCGCCAACTGCAGAACATAAAAAAAAAACTATATCCTACTGGCAACCTCAAAATAATAAATTAAATCTATTTTCAACCCAATAAAACAATACTATGTAGAACATTTCTTGTTACTTTCTTCATTAGTCGTAATGTTTTTAATTAATTATAATTAATAACATTATTTTGAAATATCAAAAATTCCCGATCTGTGTGATCGGTTTCTTTATAAACGGTCGTAAGTAAAGTAACACTTAAATAACCTATAAGTTGTACAATAATGGCTATTTACAATATTAGTCGTAGGAAAAAACCTTTACTATTGAAATTTAAAAAAGTAACTTATAGGAGTTGCCCATTAGTGTGCGATAGCAACAGATTCTTCCGATCGATGCGCCACCGGTGTGGTCCGGCCGATCCGAATAGTGTGCGATGACCTTAATACAAATGAAAATTGACTAATTACCTATCTAAACAAATGATTTTCGTATGTTTTCGGCTAGCTCAAGTAAAGATATACTACCATTTCATTCCAGTTACCTCCAGTCGCCTCAGACGCTGCTGAATTCGACTGAGTAGTTTATTATTAAAATAAAGCAAACGTAAAAATTTGGTTTCATACCAAATGTGTCACTTCAAGTCCAGTCGCATCGAGTCAAGTCATGACTGGTATTGACTCAGCCGGTCGAATTTTTGTATCAGTCTTTCTACGTTAGCTGCAGAGACAACATGAGTATGGAAAATTGATACTTTTAGTACAAAATAACAATGCCATATATAATCCGAAGCACCCCAAACATAAGTCTTGGCTCATTCTAAAGTAGTTATAATCGTAAAGTAGTTGGATCGTCCAGTAGGTCAAGAAACAAATGACTAAATGATCCTTCTTGTATTTGTTGGATGTATCCAATATATTTTCTTCCTCGCCTTCTTCATTTTGAATTCTATATAAAATTATTTCCTGAAGGAGCCTGTCCATTTTCAACCGATTCGTTCACAGACTGATATAATTTCTCAGCATAAGTGTTTAATGCGACTTAACGTAATTTGACTCGACTTACTTGACTGGACAGGACTGGATTGGACTGGTTTGGTGCGAAATGGTCCTTTAGCACACGCGATCGGCTCGACACAGACCGGAAAAATATTCTCTGCAGCGAATGCCTAGGCGTTCTACCGCATCACCGGGCTACCGGCTCGAATAATGTGCGCACCTCCATATGAAACTATGGGAATTTATTTCTGCCGATCTGGTTGCTGCCGGTCGGTGCCGAACAGTATGCGATAGCCTCGACTATGGAACATTTTGAAATATCTTATTACACAAATATAAATGAAAACTATCAAAATACAATTTTATTTGTTAAATATTATAATAAGCAAACCTCATAATAGAGAATATTTGATATCAGTAGATTCCAAATTAAATAATGGACATCCATCATACTTAGCGGGACAGACGATAATAGCAAAAACGGTTTCCCATGTTAACTCCCTAAGTCAATGTTTCTAGTATTTACCTTGTGAAAGTGAACAAGAATATAAAAAGAACTGTGTTTTAACAGTTTCAACTGATGTAAAATAAGTAATGAGCAATGTAGTTAAATAGAGTGATTAATGCTGGCATGTTTTTTGTTTCAGGATCAGGTTCAGCGCCATCAACCCGACTGCTGCTGTCGCTGTGCATAACCTCACTTATGTTAAGTGTTCAGAGTTAACCTAAAAGCCAAAGACTCGACAATGATCCCCACTCCAGTGCATGGAACACTCAGTGTTGTGCATGGTGAATTCGTCATCTCATCCTCCTTTTGTTCCGGCGAAAACAAAACGTGTTTACGTTCGATATTACGTTGTTTTCTTTCAAAGCTGCCGTCACATTTGCGCGGTGCTGCTTTGATGTCGGTGGCTTGTAAAATGGCGGTCTGATTTCATTTGTCCGCGAAGGATGAGTGAGAGTGATTAGTGAATGGAACCGAAGGGATATTTATTTCTGGCAATCGACTGTGTCAACATAGATGTCTAACATTATATCAAATGTTGTAGTTAAGTAGCTACTTTTTAAATATTCATTTCGTTTTTATATTACTCACTTTATTTGTAATAACTGAGCTCTCAAATGCGTTACAACCAAAAATATACCGAATGAAACAATAAATCAAAAAATATCAGAACCATTTATTGTTTAACTTTATGAACATCTTGACTGAATTATAGGATATTCAGAGTGACCAATAAAACTGTTTAAACATGGGGATGTTTTCGTTTTTTGCTTTAACTTTTTTATTTCAATACAAAAAATATTTTAACTTTCACATTATTGATGCACTTTTTAACGACGAATTCATTGCTGTTTTTGTGACATTGATACCAACTTTCAATTTTCATATGGGCCTCATACTAGGCTGTGAGATCGTTAAATATGTTTTTTTTTATCTTTTTCAACGATATAATACATGCATATTAAAAATAAAATAAATTTAAGTTATTTAATATTGATTAAAATGATTGTTTTATGACAATTTATACCTTTTATTAATTTTTATTTTTTGTAATTCTTGATGAAAATAATTGCTGTTGTTTAATTTATGTAAATTTTAATAAAATTATTGATATTTTGTATAATTCCGATGTAAAATATTTAAAAAACTGAACAAAAAATTAATTATGTCATTCCTTCCTTAATTTTTTGAATTGGAAGTAATGCTCATAATAAATTGTATTTTTTATAATAACGAAGCATGTAAATTAAGTAATAAGACTGGCAACATAGGCAGGTGAACATGTTATAAGCCTTCAGTACGAATTTGAACTCGCTAGAATCATTTAGTTGTATGTAGCGATTTTTTTAAACAGTTTTTTCTAGAGCGTTCTAAAAATGTAACATTAATTTCAAACAACGGTGTGTAATCAGGTTTTGCTTCAGATTTAGGCACAGTGCTTTGCAAACTTAAAAAATTTAATGAGACCTATGGATACAGTGTTATTTCAAGGGGCAAGGTTCTTGAGTGATTTTAGGCATTTTCAGAAAGAAAAGAGTCAATTGACGATGAAACACGCAGCGAAAGACCTTCCTCGTCAAGTACAAAAATGTCGACAGAATCTGGGATCTTGTGCATTTAGATCGTCGGTTGACAATACAAAATGATCAGAGAAATTAGATTTTGACCAATTCGTTGGTGATGAGATAAATCTGAGCAAAAATAGTTTTCAAAAAATGAGAATTTGGCTCCTCAGCCTCAGTTCATACAACTTTTTCTCTTTTTGAAATTGAAAAATCACCTTAAGGTAACTCATTTTGGGACACTTCAAAACATTTAATATCGGCTGAAAGTGATTCTAGTATCCAGTATTCGAGTTCCAGCACGCCTTGATGGTAGAAAGAACCGTCTCCAGCACTGTATGGCTTCCCAAGGAAGTTGAGGGGACAATATTGAAATGTAATTATATTCGAAAAATCAGTCATGTTACTTGATTTACACACGTCGTATATAAACAAATTTATGTATTCTCGAAAAAATGAAAAAGAAGAATAATAAATGAGTATAAATTACAATTGGATTATGTTGCAAATCGTTGTATGAGTAGAAAAAGCAGCGTTTATCTGTTGGTGTATAATAAATTTAGTGTATTTAACACTATCTCCCAGTGTCCCAGTAGGAGAGGTCTAAAGGTTCGCCACGAATTCGAGGCACTTTGCATAATTTCTCGGCGTTAATATGCAGTAGCCCCTAGTTACAAGCCAATGCATGCAAACAGTTGCAGATTTATTCTTTTTGCGCGGGTAATAACAGGATTTGTAAGCAGTTGAGAGGTCGGTTTAGATAAATCCGTTAAGGATACTAATATATGCCCCGAATATGTGACCAAATTGATTACACTTGATTTACTAGACGCTAAGAGACTAGAGATGAGTGTACATATGGTTTCTACGATTTGTATAGTTAAATTGTCAGAAATAAATATAACTATGTTTTATAGTTATATTGTTTCTACGTGCTTTACTACGAATGGTTTAGTGTTTGTGGTAAAGCAGCAGTTTATGTAAATGTGTTAATCTTTTTACGTTACACGTTTGTAATCTGTAATGAATGTAATGTAAAACTTAACGTATTTACGTAACGTTATGGTTTCTTATGAAGTCCAAACTCGCAGGCCCTATACAGGAAATGTACATATGGTAATTCTTTCATTATAAACATCTTTTACCCTGTTCAATGGTTGTTTCATGTTTCCTGCAGAGGTGCAGTCAATAAAAGTTTTTAAGTTACGTTAATATTTCGTTTTCTTATTACCATTATCATATTGTATAATAGTTATTTACATAACAAGCGTGGAAAATGGTAAATAGCAAGCGAGTGTAGAGATTGAAGGACGAGGCGTGTAGCGCCGAGTGATTTAATACATGAGCGTTGCTATGCACTTTCAAGCGAGTTATGCACACTATTTTTCAGACGACCCCAAAATATAATAAAAACAGGGATTATACAAAAGTGTCAATGTCAAACACAACTTACGAAAGCATTGATGTTTGGGTTTGAGGTTAAGTATCACTAGTTAACCGGAAACTGATTTGGAAGTCTAGTACGTATTATTTGAAGAATTAATAAAACTATCAGTACATTTTGACTCTTTATTTTTGTTATTAATTCACTACCAATTTTAAATTCGTAGTTTTAAGCAAATTTTCATTAATTTTGTTATATTTCATTATCAAAGTTCCATCTATTGACCACTTATGGTCATATCCGGTTATATAACACACGCCGTTTGCTATGTTACATTTTCTAGTGTTAATTACAGTGTAAATATGGCTACTTTCATATGTGGTCGTCTGAAATAGTTATTTATTTTGCAAGACCGTTATACAGAAATTGACAGGTGAACACAAAAAGCGTAGCGAGCCTGTTATCTGTGTGAGACTGTAAATTTCAGGTAACGGTAGAGCATTGTACAATGTTTTATGGGCATTTGCATCGCAATATATTTATGTTTAATAAAATTCATTGCATTTGTGCAACGTCAATGTCAATGTCAAAGGATGTCAGACGTTTCAAATAAGATATGTTGTCATGGTATATCCATGTCTACAACCCGTTATAATTTCTACACGGTCTAGTCCGTAAAACGTCTTGTAACCCCTAGAAACAGAGCTAAATAAACAGTTCTTTACTGTTCAAATGCCCATAAATATAATGTACAACTTGTCTTTACACAAGAACATAGAAGAAAACGATTCAGCAGTTAATTTGAATTGTCAGCCAGTACGGTTGTGTGGTCGTGGCGTGTCTTGTCTGATCGTGTAGATAAGCAACATAGCCCGCCCTGTCCAATTGGATGGGTTACCGCACAACGGCTCGGTGTGTGCTGACCTTGCAGAGACTGTAGGCTGACAACCTGCATCACTAAAATGCAAGTAAAACTGTCATGAAACAAATACCTCAGGTACTTGAGGCCCTATTCCTCAGAGGAATGTTGTGCCATATAGAGAGTTAATTTGAATCTTTTGTGAATAATTCTTGGACCCCACTGAGATTTAAACCTACGATCCTACTGTATCTAATAGAATACTCTATCCAACTTGTGAAAAATTAATTTATTTTGTAGTTCAGTTGATAGAGCACACTGTAAGACACAAAACGATCTTGAGTTCAAATCCCAGTGAAGTCCATGATTTTTTTTAACTGTAGGTAATTTTTTTCACATATCAGTCTCATCCCAATACAACATTAGTGAAAAAAGGTAAGTAAAATTTTAACTAAATAAAAATTTTGAAATATGATTTGTGATTTCATTTAGATTTAAATGACGATGATGGTTTAGAATTATAAGATACACAACTCAAACGCAATAAGAATAAACGATTAAAATGAACAGAATGACAATTAAGCCATTTTGTGAAATTTATTACGTAAAACCAAACAGCTGTTCAGTAGCATTGATTGATTTTGTTTTGGTTGTCTCAGTTTTTGTTTCTCAGAAAAAAAAAAAATCCTCTCAATCGTGTTTTTTTCTTATCTATTTTAAATGCAACTAACATTTTACTCAATTTTCTATTTTGGTGGAGGAGCCCATTACTCTGTCTCCTGTTTTTATTCTTATTTATGTATTGTCATTAGTTGTAATGTTTCGTTTTCTAATGATTATAAAGTGGATTTAACGGTTAATAAATATATTAAAATATTATTACACAGTAAAGTTTAAACATTCAGAGTCGTACAATGATTGAAACTTTATAATTATGAATAATATTTTGGAAACTTTCAAAGAGTTCTATAAGTTGAGAAAACATGTGATATATGAATAACAAATGGTTTTATATCTATAAGTTGGAAATAGTTATATGAAATTAGTTTAGAAGTCTGCACATCCTCTATGCAATTTATGTCTTTGAGCAAGAAGTACGTCTTGAAGAGTGTCGCACTGAAGTCTTTAGCGATATTCCTCAAAAGCTGCTTTGTATGTCAGGCTGCGTTCGCCAAAAAGTTTAAGAATTTCCCAGAGTACATCAAAGCGAGTGACACCCCCATTGCTGGCAGAGCCGCCCTTGTTTATAGCACCCCATGTACGTGTATGTTTTTTGTTTAAATTAGACCGGCAGCTCTCGCAAGATATACAAAAATTTACGCGGCCCAGATCCGTATAAAGGGAATTTCAGCAAATGAGACGGGGCTCATTCGTCAGATTAAATAAGTAAATACGACAACGCGACACCAGTTCATAACACAACAAACATTTCATAAAATTAAAATTAAACACATTACATGTATCTCTTTTAAAACCAAATTAAATGTACACAAATAATTCACCAACATTTCATACTGACTTTTCTTTGAATTAATTACTTTGTTCATTAAATATCATGCACAGTATTGTTGCGACTAAAACATAAAATTAAAACTAAAATTTAAAAAATAACTGGGAAACAATAGTATAGAACTAGTATTTCACAAGACAAGAATTCTTATTCACGGTGTTGGATAAAATTTTAAACACATTGTTCTAATAACTTTATTAAGTCACCGATTATTTAATAGTGAACATCAGACAGGGAGAAATAAAAATTACAGGGGCCGCCAGCAAAAACAACGAATAATAGTCGATAGTCGGTCACTCAGTATTATATTAAAACAGATTGTTTAATACTTAGGTTATACCTTTATATTTTCCTTCTTATTTTATACCAACACATTTGGGTTCCTTCCTTTCCACACTAAATTATGTGGCCCTTCATATTTACTTCAGCTGAAGAAGTCATATTAAAAGTTGTCTTTTTGTCAGTATAACTTTTAATACTAATACTATTCTATATAGTTAAATAATAGTTATTTGTGTATCAAGGTTCTAAAAGTAATATTTTTGGGCCGAAACCGAAGTTTGCAGCCGAGGCTACAAATCAGATGAGGCCCAAAAAGAACTTTTAGCCGAGGTGCACACAACATTTTTTAGGCGATTACAACAAGAAATTATGAATTTTCATTCAAAATCAATTTTTGACATCTGTCAAAATTTACTTTACGGCCGCATTTACTTTACGGCCGCATTTACCTTACGGCCGCATTTACTTTACGGCCGCTATTTTTACTCGCAAATTCATTACTTTTTCATTAATATTTGTAAAGGAATAGTTAAAATTTTACTTACATTTGTTATTATATTCTAAAATAATTAATCACATTAATATGAACTATGTAAATCAATACTGAACAAACTAGCAGCCAAAAATTTTGACTTTGACAGACGTCAAATAAAAATTCATACTTTAAGGTTGCCAGCAGATACGAAAAACAACAATTTATGTACCAGCCGCCTAAAAAATAATTTTAAAACAACACATAATTAATAATTTTTCAAATTTTACAACTTTTTAAATTATAAAAAAATTGGCACTCTAAGCCCTAAACCATAGCTTTGTTGGCCTAGGCAGTAATACGGCACTGACTAGGATTTAAAAGAATGTACAAATACAAAATACAAGTTCAAATTATAAATCACCAACATGCGTAACAGTTTTTTTCGATTTTATTATTTTATATTCTTTGCTCTTTGTACTATGAATAAAATAACAAAAGAGTCACAACTTTGAGGGAATACACTGCAAAAAGTCTTAAACATAGGTCTGCAAAAATCTTGTTTGATGTTCTAATAATAATAATTTATCACGATGGAGGCATTATTTATACAGACATACTTAAAAAATTGTATCATTTCAATACATCATATTCATTCGTCTGCGTATGACAATATCGCGTGATTGGTAATAAAATAATGCATTAAAGGCGAACGAAATTTTAAGCTATTTATTATTAATTACATTTCAGATATTTTCACATTCATTAAAATCCCTTTGTTACTATAATAAATTTCATGGAAAAGGCATATAACGAGCAAATATATATTTTATGTTATCAATATTTTGTTACGTTATATTATTTTCATGGAAAATTTTGTTCTAGAATATTCCAAATTACATCGTGTATGAGTAAATATGCACAGCAACTAATGCATAGTCTAGTTATTTTGCTGAAATCAAAGTGCCTGTATAGAAACTACATTATTATATTTATACCAGGGAAATATAAATAGGCTTGGCTTAATAATTAGCATGCTTTTACACAAATACACGTAGAAGTACAGCATGAGATTCAGGGTTTAATATCTCTTGAATGAGAAGTAAAATATAATATTCTAATCGTGTCTGAGTGATTCAGAAACCACTTGAAGTTTGTTGATTATATATAAACTCTTTATTGCAACATCGAAATACAAGGAAAATTGGAAAAAGGTGGGGATAATGATAATGGTGAAAATCTTTATGAACTAAATAAAAAAATAATAATTTGTCAATAATATTAACTTAACTTAACTAATTTCAATAAGATGCAGAATGATTCAGAACTAGAATAAGATATTGTAGGAGGAAAAATTGCAATATAATCATAATATCTATCCTTTCTAGTTACCAAAATACAAGAGATTGAAATTTTGTATATAATAAGACATTTTCAAATTTTTATAATTATAATATTTTTTTTTTCGCTCGGACGTAAACTGACTCATATCATATTGTTTTCGAACCGGAAAATGCATTATTCCGGTATTTTAGGGTTGATGCTAGGCTACGAAAAATAACAGTCCGGTACAGGGTGCATAAATAAATATACAATCATATTTATTTCATTATTCTCAACTATAAACCGATAAAAAAAATATTTTATGTGTACCATGTAGGAAAAGTTCTATTAGAAAACAAAGGGAAATTTACAAATTTTCTTAAAATTTGTGGTCACAACACACATAGATCAAATTAAAATATAAATTCCGCGTGTTTCAGAATATGGTCAAGTTTTTACATTTTTCGGAAGTTATGGTCTACTAGAGTTTTAAATTGGATTTCTTGAAATTTAATAAGGTTAAATTATAAATAAGAGTATTATTAAAAAATAAACGCTTTAATAAATATGCATCTTTAAAAGAAATGTACCTATATCTTAATTTGGGATACATGGAGTATATTTTCATTAGAACTTTTTAAATCCATAAATGTAAGTCCTTAAATGGTATTTCTAATTTACATGCGTATTTTAACCTCTTTAAACATTAATATAACAAATTTTAGTTTACAACTAATATTTAATAAGAAAAGTTTACTAATAGTCTAAACATAAATTCAGTAACTACCAAAATTTGTACTTTATATTATCGTTTGAACTAACCAACAAGTTTGTAGTTGGAAATCGCTTCAAGTTTAGAAATCGATATTTTAACCAAATTGAAAGTATATGCAATGTATTCAGTCTAATCTTTTCAATATTATTTTGATAACAAAAAATTTAAGAAGTCGATATCTCAATAAAATAAATTAAATACTTTTTACTACAATCAGTGCTCACTGAAAGCTCCCATTATCGACGCCAAAATAACCTTAATATATGATGACAAGACACAATAATTAAAAATTTTATATATTTGAAAATATTTGTTATCGCGGTTGCACTTTTGTTTCTATTTCATTTTTGTCGCGGGTTAGAGTTAGACGCTAATAGCATACACTCTATTTTCTGCAGGTGATCCTCACGTCATCAATTGTAACCATGTGATTCAAATTGTTGGGAGGGAAAGAGGGTTGATGAGATCATCTTGTCGGGTGAAATCGTGTGATTTCCGAAGTAAACAAATGTTAAAACTGACAGTATTATATACAAATATGAAATATACGAAAAGAGTTTTAGAATAAACTAACGAAATTACTAACTCACAATGACGAACAACTTCTCGGCGCCAAAGTTACCTTAATAAATGACAGGAATGACATATATACCTCTCTGTAACACATACATACGATAATGAGAACGCGAATTAAAGTGTCATCTGTATCAGTGGCGCACCCAAGGGAGATTTTGGGGGTTCAAACATCCCTCGACTTTACTTTAGTTACGGCCAGGCTTACCTCACCGGGATTGCGACAACAGCCTCTTAATAAAAAAAAATATGTATTGAATATATAATGAATGTCCATTTTATGTTATCGTTAATATATTATCTCTTCTGATTCCGAATTGTTTTTATTTATTTTTTTAATCCTAGTAGTAGAGAAGTAGAGAACAATTGATTGGAAGAACTTAAATTTGGTTGTGCAACTTGATATGATAAACAACTACAAAAGATTATAAGATACCATTTTAACTAAAAAACAAAATTTTATTAATCATTATTGAAGATTGAAAATAACACATTTAAAAAATGAATTTGGAATCGAATGGAACGTATATCTAACTTTGTTTATGAAAATAATATGGGAAAATTTACTTTTGAGGTTCCATTTAACAGGAAAAACTACAGAAATTCTTTATGATGGGTTTGTTAAAAATATGCAAAATAAATTTAATGCTTACCTACCTAAGAAGAGAAAGCATGAAAATATTACTCAAAAAAGAGTATTACCCTGTAAACTGTCGAAAAATAAGAGAAAATGTCATGATAAGAACCAAGACAGTAAGATAGAATCTTCGCCCTGCAATAAGTTTTTTATTTTATTTATTATTTTGTAATAAAGTATTACGAGATAGCAATAGCGTACCATTTAAAATGAACAATTTGTATTTAAAAACCTCCTCCGAAAAAAATATCTGGGTTCGCCTCTAATCTATACCATGCGTATATCACTTATTTTTCATTCCATTTGACCGGATCAGTTTACCTCCTCTATTGTGTTTACTGATCCCAAGTAATACACTCGCAGAGGTAGATCAGAAGGTTCAGTTCAGGTTGTCACGTGATTTTGCTGTACTTTTCAATAATTTAACAAAATGGAGAAATTACAAATTCAAAATTATTTTAAATCAGTTGTAATTTAATTTAAAGAAAATAATAATAAAATTAAAATTACAAAGCTTCACGGATTAAAATAATCCAAAGGAATTCCATTTGCACCGAAAAGTGAGCTGATACAACTAATCTATCTGAACTGAACCGACTTGCAAAAGGAATAGTACTAAAGATGTTACATAAAAATTTAAGAATCCTAACAGCATAAATTGCTGACATGAGAATCAACTAGTGGAAACATACCTTACTTGCTTTTTACTTATAATGTAACTAAATCACTATCACACTCATGGGCGCCCTGTGGGAGATGCAATGTTATTGCTGGAAGACCAATCGAACACGTTTGAAAGATACGAAAATAGGCAAATATTTTAACGGTTCACTTCAGTATTAACCACGGATGTATGTGATGTTTGGTGGTTCTGTGACTTTAGAATGTTAATTAAACATTCATATTGAAATTTAACTTCCAACCTCAATCATCCTCCCAATTTTTTTATACTCCCTCTTGAAAAATATTCTGCGGGCGCCTATAATTACACTAGTCTCTGTAGTTTGCTACTTCACCTCTATTCTTTACGGATAATGTACATTAAAACAATACCAGGCTCTCACTTGATCAAATATACTTATACTCCACCTGAAGAAGAACTAGATAACATCCTACACTGGGACACACACAGAAAACAGAACAACTAAAAGATGGGCCCCATTGTGTAGTTACTTTTCGCAGCAATTTGGCGAGCGCCTTTAATATTTTAGTCTCTTCAATCCGAGAGGCTGTGGGTTTGCATACGTAATGCCGCTCACACTTTCTGTGTATCGAACTCAATTTTCACGTAAAAGCCTTGCAGTCCCAGTAGGCTAGCCGTCTAGCGACGCCATTGAAATCTGACGGGAACCTTGGGAACTTTACTCACCCCTGAATTTACTTTATTATGTTTATTTTTCACGCAGATGCACCAGATGATGTCTGTATTACAATAAAATTTTACACCCCCATTATAAAACGGAATATAAAATATGAGAGGTACATTATTGCAAGCACGGACAATATATTTTCACCACTGAATTTTATTCCGGATGCTGGAGTTCTATGCTCTATTTCATTCTTGTACTAAAATTATAATAAAATTGGATTAAGAATTTTACTGCATAACTATTTTCATTTATTATTTATTACATATCACATATGGGTTATTATTATAGTAGAGAGTAACGGTTGTTCATTTGGAGAGTGATATTTAGGGTTTAATTCTCAACATCATCAAAAATTTAACAAAAAAAAATACCTCCTGCGTCCGATTAGTTCGAAACCTAATATAAACAAACTGTAGGTTCACTGATGATTTTAAGCTGACAATCTACACCTCTAAAACAAGTACCTTAGCTATTTCTGTTCTATTTAGTAATTATTAGTGTCCGACCGAAGTTTCGGTTTCGGACAAAAATGTTGGTTTCGGCCGCAGTTACGATTTTTGTCAAAAGTTGGCCGAAACTTCGCTTAGCAATAATATAGGTATTAGCAACTTTATGTTCTGGAGAAGAAATATGTGATGTCAACATAGTAGGATCGTAGAAAATGGCAGGTAGACTGTCTCTTAGACTTCCAGTCTATATCTCTTTCACGATTTTACGATGCTGACGTTACAGCATCCCTTCCCCAAATTTTTAATAATTATTTTCTCGTAAACTACGAATAATGGAATCGATTTTTAAAATAAGAGTATTTTATTTTTTTATCTAGTATCATGTACATAAAAATCAAAATTTCATCACATACCTCATTACAAATAAGTATAGTGAATTATGTAGTAATAAAATTGAAGTTTATATATAGGCATAAGCCTATGATGTGTTACAGATTTCATTATATGTTATATATTATATAGATATCTGATCGCGGTATACATCACATTGCATAAGTAAAACTCTATTGTTTTAGTACCATTAACATTGTACGGAATTATTAATATCTTCGTCTGTATCAATTGGGACAGACTAATAAATACGTGATAGTGATGTCAGCGACTTACATTACCTATTTATCTTATTATTAAATTTCTATCACCACAATTAATAATATATTTGTAGATCATATAAATTATAAATATTCTTGTATGTCAGCTACTAAATATCGTATGTGTTTAAAAGTGTTGAAAATATCTTCTTTAGATGACAACATAGTTGGAGTCTAAGATGAAGTCACGTAAGGGAAATTTAGAGATAATGACAAAAATCGCATATCCAGGGTCTACGCTAATAGCGTACCCTTCAGGCGATATCTGGTAAACAATCTGTAAGATATAAATATATCATTAAGGTAAGTGGGGGTGAGATGAACTACTATTGGAAAAATAATAATTATTATTGAATAATATTTAAAACACAAAATTTATTTATAACAACATATAATCTAAGCTTACTCATAAGAATAAAGAAAAAAGTAAACTATGTTCAAAAAAGTTCAACTCTCCTCCACTATATAGATGAGGCGGACCAAGGTTATGAGGAGATGAATTTGTTAATATATTGTTGTCATTTGTCATATGTGGTAAACTTTTTGTTCAAATAGCGACTTCTTTATCGTTTTTTTTTCAATTTTCCTTTCATTCCGTTTATCCGTTTTCATAATCTTCAAATACTTCATTATCATCACCCTCTGATTAATCATTTAATAACAGTTCTTCAGAACTTATGGAATAGCAACTAGATCGTGTACCTTTCTACGTGCGAATGATTTTTTCCTGTTTACCGGTTGAATTGATTTTTTTAATAATAAAAATTCTCGGGTTCATCTCTCCTCAGCATAAGTGGTCCATCTGTTCTCTAACCACATTTTAGATTGCATTAAGTCGTATGTACATTTTTATAAAGTATGCACATAAATAATTAGTTAGTAGTTAGTACAAAAGTAATAATTAACTAATTGAGTATGTAAGTTACAAAAAAAAAGTGGCAATCTTTTAAGCAAATCTTGGATTAATCTGTGATGACTGCATTTTCAAGCGGCTACTTACACTGTCTTTAAACAACAAAATTTACATTTCCTCTGAGAGATAAATATCACTCTAATGTATTTTTAAGACCAAAAGTCCATCTCTTCCCCACTTACGTATATAAGTGATAAAGTAGGCTGACACCTCGCTATTGGTAATAAGCATTGAGAAATACATTTTTTATTTTAAGTAAATAAACAATGCCTCCAGCACGAATTGTGCCAAAATTCAATCCCAACTCTAATTACAATCGGGATTTGACTTGTAAAGGTTTTGACGCGAAAGGGAACAGCCTGATCCATCAAACAAATGTCAATCAATGCCAAAAACCTCTTTGAGTTCTTTATGAAAGTAAAAATAGTATTTCGATCATCGTGGCGTAATACAATTCATTCAAAGTACAGAATTGACAACAAAAGCGCAAATCTTACTTTGTATACACTGTTGACAAACATCCACAAATGTTCTTTTCACATCCCACATTTTTATTTCTCATTTCAACTTTGTCACAATGTTACATTGAGTATTGACTTCTGGAGTAATACAAAATATTGTTGTTATGATATTTCTGGATTGTATATTTTTTATTAATTTCAAATACAATCAAATTTTTTATCTGAGTCTGGGTTAAAGAACTTTAGTAATGTTACTAGTTAAGATGGGATAACGTTAACATAAGCTTTCGTTATTTTATAAAAATAGTTAGTTATATAACTTTTAAAAATCAACAATATATAACCTTATATAACGTTATAATACTATAATTTTTATTTCGTTATTATAACGTTGAATTAATTTTCATTCTTCTCAAATTTTTAATAAAAATTCATAAAAAAATTATTGAAACTACATTTTTTTAAATGATACTTGCAATCATATTGGCAGTAGTCACTAGAATGTTTGGTTTGTAATTGGTACGTTTGAAATAATTTTCAAACACTACTAGTGACATCTATATATATATATATATATATATATATATATATATATATATATATATATATATATATATATATATATATATAAATAATTCATATAATTTTATATATAATAATAAAGAAATAAATATGATTGTATTTTTATTTATGGAAGTCAATGGACTGCTTACTGTACAGAAATGCTTTGTCACCGGCCGGAAAAGATATTCCCAGACTGTTATTTTCTGTAGTGTAGCAACTACACTGAAATACCAGAATAACGCACTTTCTGGTTCGGAAACACACCGGAAAAGTGTCAGTTTTCGTCCGATCGAAAAAAATTAACCTGGAGATTTATATAACAAAACTGGAGTGCGAAAATTTGCACTAAAAATTGGAGTGCCCTGGTTAAAACCAAAGAGATGGCAACAGTGACCACAGGTCATAATAAAATCATAGTTCACAGAATTTAAAATTGAAAATTTAGCTATTTTTAGTTGCAATAATGATTTGGAATTGATGACCTTTCAGTCGTGAAATGATTGGATTAATAATTGAATTTCCATTTCCCGTTATTAAATGAAACACATTAGTTAAAATTACGATCATTCTACATTACAGTTATTAAATAACAACGTATTACTGTGACGGGAAAAATGAAATAAATAAAAAATGTTTAACAAAGTTTGTAATTTTAAACCCTAGTGTTTTACGACTGACACGGGCTTAATTTCCATCACACACAATCAAATCACAATAATTCAAAATATGCCTCCACGAATAAATCCCCGAATTACCCCCCTTAACCGTGGAATAATTTCCCGCACGCCACTGCCGAGTACCGCACACCGTATAATAACATTTCTCATATTCACAGTTAATAATTTAATGTAATTTGAGTGTGACATGCCATCTGCATTGTTTGTGTCGTGATTGCATGTTGTTTGTAAGCGAACGTTACGTTAACGTTAGCGCTCAGGCGGCCGGTAACATTGCGCTCTGTAGGTGTCGGTAACTGCGGAGGTGGAGAGCTGGTGTCCTTACAGGCCCGGACTAGGGGGAGGATTCGCGGAGATGTGAGGTGGTCATGCAACTTGTACGGCTGACTAATGGGAAACGTAACCGGCAATGATGCAAGGAAATTGCCAATCGAGCGGGGTTTATCATTAGGGGGTGTATTCTAATATTATTTATTGTTTTATAAGCAATCTATGACTTATTAACAAATAGTAAATTTAAGAAAATATTTATTAGTTTTCATCGAAGAAACAGGAATATACAGGTGTCCGTTTTGAGAGGCTAGCCATTGGGAATAAAAAACTGATTTTGTCAAATTTATTTCGACTTGTAACTTTCTTGTCTCATTTCTTACGTTTCTAGTTTGCACATTCTACAGACCTTGTTTTACGAAGCATTGAAAGCAGACCTCAAATTTTTTATAGATCGTACGCTTTTCGAGAAATTCATATTAATTTTCAATTTTCATATGGGACTCAAAATTGTCTTTAGTACTGTTATAACCACTTTAATTTAATTTAATTCCCTTATTAATTTAGGAATGTATTTACTATTTTTTTTCTATTGTCTTACGTAAATGGTTACGGTACACTATTACTTCAACTCCGTAAGTTAATTTTAAATAGTTCCGTTTTGATACTCTAGTAGTAAACAACGTGAAGTGATTTCTTTGTGAATTCTTATTATGAGAGCGTGTTGTGACAACAGGTGAGAGGATTTTTATCTTATACTTAACGCGTAGTGTGAGCGGTTTTATTTTATGTTTAAAGCGTATTGAGAGATATTTTATTTAATGGTTAATGCGTAGTATGGAATAGTTTATTTAATAGTTAACGTATAATGGGAGATAGTATATTTGTGGGTTAACGCTTGGTTTGAGATGCTTTATTCGATGGTCAACTCGTAGAGCGATATAGTGTCTGATACGTTTGGCGTGGATGGAGCCTCTTGAGTGTGTCTCGGGGTTGCCTGACATACGGAGCCTCTTGAGTGTGTCTCGGGGTTACCGGTGCATTTGAATCCGTCGCGGATGGAGCCTCTTGAGTGTGTCTCGGTGTTGCCTGATATACGGAGCCTCTTGAGTGTGTCTCGGGGTTACCGATACGTTGTTTAAATCCGTCGCGGATGGAGCCTCTTGAGTGTGTCTCGAGATTGCCTGATATATGGAGCCTCTTGAGTGTGTCTCGGGGTTACCGATACGCATTAACTCGTTGCGAGTGTATCTTCGAGTCGTTAGCAGTGAATCTTCTTGAGTATGTCTCCGGGTTATCAATGGAAATTATCTATCTATTATGCTTATTTAAGCCCCTGACGGATGCGCTTAAATATTGTGTAATAATGTTTTTATGTTCAGATAAACCACTCACTGAGTTAATTTACTCATAGATTCTTTCATTTCATGAGCTTGATTTTTAAACTGGTGTCTGTCCCTGCCACATTGATTATATATATATATATATATATATATATATATATATATATATATATATATATATATATATATATGCTTTTATTTTCATCTCTAAAAGTACTGTTGAATAGAGATGTACTTCCTCTTTCCAACGATATAAAATACATGTATATTAAAATGAAAATATACTAAAAGTTAGAGAATTATTGAATTCAGTCAAGTGTACTTTAGAAACAAATTCAAAAATATTTTGTTTTAATCAAATTTTTATCAAGTCAATTCAATAATCGCCAAAATTTTTATAAAACTGAAGCAAATACGTAGTCTTTCTGGGTAACACTGAAGATATGTTTCTTCAGTACTCCGCTTATTTCGAAGCGTAAGCATATTAAACTCCTAACATTATTCCGCCTGGCTTCCTTTGAAAATTTTATAATTAAAGTGAATTACTATTGAATTGAATTGTTAAAAATTTGTTTTAAACAAATGATTATTAATTTTGTTTCCAAAACCCACTTGATCAAAAATTCAGATTCAAGAATTCTCTAATTTCTTACTTTATTTTATATCTCTATTTAACAGTACTAATGCGGCAACTTTGTCCTTTGTTCTCACTTTTAATTTTTATTAATAATTTTTAATGATTTATTGAAAATGAATAACAAATGAATGAGGACGGGTTCTCACAAGTCATTTTTTATGAATAATTTTTAATGATTCCTTTGAAAATGAACGTTAGAACACTTAATTCATTATAATTTATGATCAGTATGAGAACACCCGTCATGATTTAAACTTCAAGGGCATGTTAATGTGAGTGCAACCTAAAACTAGTTAGTTTTCTTAAATGTTGTTAACTAATACTGTTATTAAGTAATATATTTTGTGATTCAAGTTACAACTGCGTACATATATATCCCGAATTGCAGTACTAATTAAGACTTTTCAGTGCCACTTGTAAAATGAAACAGTTCAAAATGTACTCAACAAGGTCATTAAAATGTGATACATGTGAACAAATCTTTTAATTTAATTATGAATCATTTGAAATACCATTTTTAGAATTAATGAAACTATTTTTGTTCATAAAATATGATAACAATTTTTAATTTGATTTGAATTTCATTAAAAATGATTCATAGAAAATTATATGAACCACCTGAAGATAGTTACCACTGATATATATTTTATTATTCACATTTTGGTTCCCATCTTCAATCAATTACTTTTTTGGTACAAATCTATCAGAATAACTAATTGTATTTCAATTATAAATTGAAATGAAACTCAGTGTTCACATAGTTCATAAAGACTTCTTTTTCCTATTAAAATTAAATAAATATATATAATTCTGTTATTATTGGACTTACTTACTTTTTCATAATACGTTGAACTTTTGTGTATGTTTATGTTACTGGTTAAAATATTTGTACATCTGAATAAATAAATGAGTTTAATTTGCTTATTTACAAAGAAAGAATATTTTAATTACAAAAGCAGTGTAATTTATTCGGCGAACTTTACACCTAATAATTGTCGAAGCAAGCTAACATGTTTGTTTTTCCCATATTCTTTTTGCGAAAAAGGCTATTTAATTTTCTCCACACAGCGTTGTTCAAAGCCTGCACAAAACAAAATAAAAATTCAAACACACAAAGTTACAATCAGCTGTACAAATGAACTAATATACATGTTCCAATTGCGATTGTGTGTAAGTTCGTATGTAAATAAACTGCGGTGCCGTTAAATCTGTAACAAGGGAACGACTCAGCAATTTACATGAGAAATCTCTTGTCACGCATTCCGCCCGACGTAAAGAAACATAATCTGAACTATTCCACTGCAAATTTTACGAAAATGAAATATGAAATAGGTGCAATAAAAATTATAGTTTTAGTAAAAAGTAAATAAGATTTTAACAAATTAAGGTCTTTACAATATATTTTGTCTATTTTTTTTTGCAAGATATTTGACGGACTCTCTATCACAGTATAGATATGGTTTGGTATAGCAAATTCTGCTGACGGATTTTAATTAAACTTTAAATTTAAGCTTCTGATATCAGTGGCACAAGATGATCAACTTCTGATAAAAAACGATCAACCAAAAATGACAATTTATTCTTGACATTTTCAAGTCTTCAAATACTTCATAATATAAAATGTCTAGAAATTTAAGAAAGGGAATAATGGAATAAGGTAATAATTATTGGATTTCATTCAGTATTTTGACGGTTTTATTACGACGCCGACCGGTTTCGATCCCGTATGGATTTTCTTCAGGGGATCAAAGTCGAGGCCAGTCACGAATAAAATTAAAATTATGTCAATATGTAAAAAATGTTGTATAGTGGATATATTCATGCAATGTGTTGAAATACTGATTTTAACTAAAACAAAAACCAAGGCTTAAAAACCTTATTACTTAATAATGTTTGAAGTTATATTTTTCTTTAATGAAAAAAAATTTTAAATCGTTGTAGTAAAACAAATATAATTTTATAAATAAATGAATGTCATATTATATTATTTTATTCCAAAATACCATAGATTATTTTCAAATCCAAACATTGCTTGTAAATTGTAATCAAGTAATTTCATCTGAAATTTTATAAAAAGCAACTACTTACAGAACAAAATAATCTATATACAATTTAATATAATTGTTATACAAAAATTGTTAAATATTTCTTCCAAGAATATCACTTATAAAATTTTAAAGGTTATCATTATACGCCCAAAATTTGTTAAAAATATGCCTCAATATTATGAAATAATGCAAATATATGTTAATTTATTAAATGAAACTCACTTAAAAAAATATTATAAGTAATAAAAAAATTATATCTAAAATAATTAATAAAATATCAACGAAATAATAAAAAAATGAATAACTTTTAGTCTTACTGTAATATTTACAGAACCCATTACCATTATCTGAATATAGTTCAAGATTATCATCATATACACTGCTGTTATACAATATACTTTCTTATAAATAATAGTATTTTGTATAACTAGAGTGAATATGATATAATGCCTATAACTGTTGATTGAAAAGTATATACTTTTCAATCAACGCTATAACGCACGAAAATGAATTTGCAGGTACGAGCCGATGGGTAGTGCATCAAACGTTTGCGTGCGATTGCATTCCATTCCATTGTACATTCTATTTTTTCCACGATCATATACTATACAATCACTATAGTATGTTTTTATTTTATTTATCCTACACCGTGTAATTATAACGATATAAGTATGCTGTTTTTAGATAAATAAAGTAGGTCATAAGTCACTGGTGAGCTAAATATATTAGCTCAATGTTTTTTGGTTCGTATCATAGTAACTAGGTTTTAAAACCTTCTCTACACTATTTTGTTCCTAAATGTCATTTCGAAATTCCATGTGTCAAAAATCTTATATGTATTTTATATCAATGATTAAAACGTGTTGGATAAAATGTTGTATGACACACGTGTGTTAATTACCTAAGTTACTTGAAAAAATACCACACTCGGCCTAACGGCCTCATGAGCTAAACTTATCCCACGTGACTTATCTGTAATGTAACACACTTGTACCATAAATAACTATTATTTGATGCAATAAGGAATATAAACAAATTTAGGACCTACTTCGATTCTTATCGTGGCTTGACTGTACATCCTGTTCCAGACTGACGAACGGACCAACAGACATGATGCTATAAATATTTAAAATATATTGTAAAGACCTTAATTTGTGGACCTCTATGTTTCTTTAAATCGATAAAGATTATTTAGAAAATTTTAAATGTTGAAAATAAAGTGAGAAAAATGTGATTTATAATTGAATTTTGAAATACTGAAGAAAGATTGCTAGCTACAATTATAGTTAAAAATGCAAGTAAATATGTCCAGCAACTTCTCTCAGAAAGCAAAGGAGATAAATACTCTCATTTATACAAAGCCACTCCACCGCATCTTGTGTGAAACGACTGCAGCGATTTTTCCCTGCTCCGCGGAATGTTAGTGGCGATATGATTTCAGCATCAGCTTCAGCTTCAGCTTCAGGATATACAAACTCAATATGGACTTCCTCCTTTCAGCAATGAGAGCATTAGCTGTCCTTGTCGCACCCGCAGGAATGCAGCGGCAGACAGAGACGGAACGCTCACGACGGCCGCTTTGCGAATGAAGATAATTCAAACAGTAATTATGCGTGGTATTTAAAGTACAATTTAATGTCTAGGGCACAATGAAGTGACGATGAAGGAGGCGGTGTAAGCAGAGACGTACTCAGGGTTTTTCAGCGCGAAAAAATGACTGCTGTTGGCACTTGAATTACTTGGATTTTTCATTGTAATGTTACTCAATAAAGACACCAGTTTTTCTGCTACAAACTACTTATTTTACAAAAGTGAAGGCCGCTTAAAATGAATGAATACCTGAACATTTATATAATATTTTTAAACTAAAGAAACTTCTTTTCAACATCATTTAAATAGTTCTTTCAGTCATGGATATTCAATTAATTTGAATGCATTGTCATTAAAGACAATTACTTTTCCTTGTTCCTATGACATAAGTTTCCAATATTGTTAATTGGGCTTCAATTAATTAAAGTGCTTGTCTCGTGACATTTTACTTGCATTTTTAGAGATGTAAGTGTTAATCTGGAACCTCTGCAACTGCAAGGAATTTACAGCTTGTATTGTATTCCGTATCACCAATCAACTACTGCTCGTCAAATAAATTATTAATAATAATTGATTATTTTGAAAGTAATATAATAAATTTAAATTAAATATTGTCAAATTTAACTCAATGATGCAATTAAAACTGAGACTAAACTGCAGGAATGAATTTCTTGATTAAATGATTAAGTAGAATACAATATTCCTTATAATAAGAAGTAAATTGCCGACCCATTGGACTACTGTTACTGACTACTAGTTAGGACGTACACTTTTCAACCCAAGAGCTGCGAATTCGAATCCTGCGGAAGTAAGTTTGTCTGTGTTTTTCACCGTATCACTTTCACATTAATTTAGAAGTTGAACGATCATTAAACAATGGAAGAAAAAAAAATGTAAAATGAAAATATACACTATCTCAATAAGACAAGTAAGGTATAAATATAACGATATATTGATGACTACTTCACTCATAAATTTATAAACCAATCCAAATTCAAGATTCTATCTAGTTACCAAGATTTTTATCGATAAAACACCGTAACAAATGAAATTTCACATCCTTTAAGCCAATAAGATTCTATATTTTACAAGTGAGTTTTGTTTACCGAAAAATTCTTGACATTTTAAGAGTGCCCAGAAACATATTGTTTATATATCTATCAAAGTTGGTTTATTTTTATTCTATAAATAGTCATTTGAATACAATTCTTTACTCGATATTGCTGCTAATTTATTTCATGACATTGATCAAAAATCACTCGATTGACAGTTCTTAATTTTTTTTGTCAATGCCATGCGATAAATTGTTAGGCTCTCGTAACAATAAAAAAATTAACCACTTATGATATTATACAACAGGGTGTATTACGGAAAGTGAAACATAGGCGTATAACATGGCAAATCAGTTTTTCCGTGCGCATTGCTCCCCTAATTATTTTAGACAAATTTTTTTAAATGGATGTTGTATAGCAAAAATTCCTACGTCCGAATCAATAAAAAAAATTATTTTAGCTACTTCATAACTGCAAAAATAAGATTTGAAAATTTCCGGAATTACAATAAAATAGTATTAGCCATGGAATTATGAACAAGAGACGAACAAAAGCGTAACGTTTTAAAAATACTCCCCGGTTTTATACTTCAAATTATTAGTATTTATTTTGACAAATTGTGATAAATCGATATTAGTTTATTAATTTCAAAAATGAATAATTATTCAAATGAAAAAAAGTTACAAATAATCATGGCATAATCTGCTACTTGCTACTTCATAACTGCAGAAATATTTTGAAAATTCATGGAGTTATAATTTAGTATTTACCACGGAATTAGTGGTAGGTACATAGAAATTTAATAAAAATAATGATAATAATATTGAAGCAAAAGGTTTAACTAGATTCATTGTTTAAGATTAATAAAATAAAGTAAAACAAACAATTATTAAATTAAATTTAATTCAATATAATAAAACAACAAACTAAAAATATTATCAAATTCTTAAATTACAATAGATGTTCAAACAATCCTCCGTTTTGTGCTAAACAATAACCCAATCTATTGTAGAAACTTTGCCGAACATTACTTAATTGTCCATTATTTATTTTTTGAAATTCTTCTGTTATAGCATTTTTAAGTTCTTCAACATTTTGGTATCTTTTTTTATACACTTCGGTTTTTAAATGACCCCATAAAAAAAAAATCGCACGGAGTTAAATCGGGCGACCGTGCTGGCCAGTTGATTGGTCCACTACGTCCTATCCAACTTTGAGGAAATGTTTGGTGAAGATATTCCACAATATCTCTTGCGCTATGTGCAGGGCAGCCATCATGTTGGAACCACCCATTTTCTTTATTTGTTTCGGTAATTTCTGGCCCAACATCATTCATTAATAAATTCAAATACGTCTCTGAATTTATTCTTTCAATGAAGAACGGGCCAATGATTTTATCTCCCAAAATTCCTGCCCATACATTTATAGTTTGTCGATATTGTGTCCGAGACTCTATAATATTATGTGGATTATTTTGAGACCAATATCGATAATTATGACCGTTGGGTTCGCCATTCATGGTAAATGTGCATTCATCTGTGAATAGGATATTGCTTAAAAAGTCTCTATCGTAATTTGACTTCTCCATAATTATTTCACAGAATAATGCACGCTGTTCAAAATCTCGTTCCAAAATGTGTTGATGATTTTGAAATTTGAAAGGAATGTATTTATGTTTTTTGAGAATTCTATGAACTGTCGTAAAATGTACTCGTATATTCAGTTCCTTCGAAATTTCTCTCACGCTCATTGTTGGCTCTGATTCTATGAAAGCAAGAACATTTTCTTCATTTTGATTATAGTTTTCGTTATTTTCTTCTTCTTTTTTAAAATTCAGTGTACTTGTCTTCTCAAACTTGGCAATAAATCTTTGAATAGTAGACAAACCCGGAATATCATCATTTTGCCAAATAGCACTAAAATAATCTCGAGTTTGCCGTAAACTATGGCCAGAATAATGCCATTTAATTATTTGTAACTTTTTTTCATTTGAATAATTATTCATTTTTGAAATTAATTAACTAATATCGATTTATCACAATTTGTCAAAATAAATACTAATAATTTGACGTATAAAACGTTACGCTTTTGTTCGTCTCTTGTTCATAATTCCATGGCTAATACTATTTTATTGTAATTCCGGAAATTTTCAAATCTTATTTTTGCAGTTATGAAGTAGCTAAAATAATTTTTTTTATTGATTCGGACGTAGGAATTTTTGCTATACAACATCCATTTAAAACTTTTTGTCTAAAATAATTAGGGGAGCAATGCTCACGGAAAAACTGATTTGCCATGTTATACGCCTATGTTTCACTTTCCGTAATACACCCTGTATATTAGTATTTCACTCATAAATTTATAAACCAATCTAAATTTATGATTCTACCTAGTTACCAAGATTTATTTCGACAAAACACCATCAGAAAGAAAATTTCCGTCATTTAAACCAATAAGATGCTACATTTTACAAGTGTGCTTTGTTAAGCGAAAAAAATTTGACGTTTTAAGAGTGCCTAGAAACATATTGTTTATATATCTGTCAAAGTAAGTTTATGTTCACTTATTTTTATTTTGGATATAGCCATCCGAGTACCATCCGTGGTTAAATTTTATCCTGACAATTTTTCTGATTGTTTTACTTGAATATGTTGCTAATTTATCTCATGACATTGATTAAAAATCACTCGCTTAAAAACTCGTGACATTTTTTGGCAATGTCACACGATAAATTGCAATCATTAACAACTTACGATATGTGTGTGAATAAGTAGTTTATAAAAGTTTTAACATTTTTATTATGTATAGGTACATATAGATATTTTTTTGGATCAATTTTTAGTAGAGAACGCTATTTCAAGAATATTTTATCTCCATGACAACTGCATTCGGAAGCACTATTTGTAGCGCTAGGGCCAAAGAATGATGATTTGGTTTCTAAATTTTATGATGTTCAGCGGTTTACGGTATGCTGTTTCATCTTGTTTTTATAATTAGTCTTCTTCTTAGCATACCAAATTCGCTGATTTTCTATTAATTTGATTAATTTTTTACTTTACCCCTTAAATCGCGGTGTCATGCATTAAACAGAATTGTACTATCACATACCGAATAGCGCCGAATATGCACGAACCTAAAAAATACACTTAGAAAATAATATTGGTCAATACCAAAACCGTGCAGATTTATGTTTACCGCTCTGTGTTTCTTAAAAATGGATACATCAAATTCTTAAAACTTAACTCATATTAATTGTAATAATGAATTAAATTATTTTATAATAACGGAGAATTTTGACTTTTATATTTATTATATTTTTTAGAAACACTTTCTTATAAAAACATTGGATGTTCCCAACCTCAGATTGGATTCATCATCAGCTAAGATGGACATAATCTAACTTTCGAAACGTGAATTATGTTTTTATAAGAAAATGTTTCAACAAAATGTAAGCCCAAATTTTGCATTATTAACCGATTCTGACGTGCCTAAGTCTCTAATACTAAATTATCTTATGTTTCTTACAGACATCAAACTTATGGTATAGTTTCCTACTCCTATAGTAAAGAGTAAAGATGTACATCTAAGTACAATGTAGGTACATTCATAGAGTACATAGCTAATAATGATTTGAGTAGATTTGCGAGGTTTAAGTCCGGACCTGGGCGCTATCAGTGCAGTGCAGCAAGCAGCCGGCGTGCTCAGGATTCAGGATTGTTCAAGAGGGCGGTGAAAACCAAGATTCCTAACTTTCTCACATTACTTACCCTTTTCCCTAACGCGTAGCCTCATTCATTCATATTCCATTTATACCACATACTGCCACTTAACATCCATTTCAAATTCTCCAAGTGCAATCATTTATTATAGCTGTAAAAACAGATTTTTTTTTACATATTAGTGAGTTATTGTTTATTAACAATTACTAGGTAGATTGTAAGAGATATAATACATGTACAAGAATATGGACGACAAATTGACATTAACAAAGTATAGAAAAAAAGAGATTACACTAATATATATACCGGGTGTCCCAGCTCAATCGACACATGGGAGTTTTACATGGGAAATCAGTTAATTACGAATAGTATCTCCCCAGTACAAGATATTAACTTGAAATTTTGTATACTTATAGGAGAATATTAATTCTATGGATCACACCAATTTGAAATATGCAATTTCGTCTGCAGGGCGAGATTTAATAAATTTAAAATCTAATATTTTCGTTCAAAATCAGACAGCCATGGAAATAAAAGAAAATATCTATGTGACAGTTCTGACAGTTAATGACATGCCATTGTGGATATTTATATTTTTGTAATATTGGTATATTATTTAACAGAAAGAAACTAAATTCAACTTAAATTATATTAAAATACAGAGAATAAGAATTAAAATCAGTGGTAATTCACTAAACTGTCAGATAAATATTTTCTTTTATTGTAACACGGGGGGATAAAGTGGCTGAACAAATTGTGCGATGATGATGACTTACTGATTATTTACGATGATGACGAGAACACAACACACTGATGGCGACACGGGAGCACACGTACACTTTCATTTTTTACTTAAACTATTTTTATTTACATATTTATAAAACAAAACTTAACTTAACTATTTTAAAACTAAACAAATGAAACTTAACAGACTACATTGTGTCTGCGTCCTATCTATAGCTAACCCTACCTAAGACTGACTCCTACAAAACTATGTTGAGAGGCAAATCTACCCTCTCAACTTCTTATCTAAATACAAAAATGTTGTCTGTGAAATATGATCTTTTCGGCATATGGCCCCATAATTTCTAATTTTTATTACCAAAAATGTCAACATCTATATGCCGATAAAAGAATCACATTTCACAGAAGAAATGCAGTCTACACAACAAGATGGAAACAGGGCCGTATTTTCCATCTTGTTACATTATTTCCATGGCTGTCTGATTTTGAACGAAAATATTAGATTTTAAATTTAATAAATCTCGCCCTGCAGACGAAATTGCATATTTCAAATAATTGTGATCCATAGAATTGATATTCTCCGATAAGTATACAAAATTTCAAGTTAATATCTTGCACTGGGGAGATACTATTCATAATTAACTGATTTCCCATGTAAAACTCCCATGTGTCGGTCGAGCTGGGACACCCGGTATATATTTATGGAGGGAAAAAGAAAGACGAGATTTGGTTAAGACGTACAAATAAAGAGTTATAATCAGAACATAAAGAATGAGATGGCTAGGTCACGTTTCAAGAATACCGGAAGAGCGAATAACAAAACAAGTACCAATAGGACATATAACAGGAAGAAGAGGAAGAGGGAGACCAAGAATAAAATGGATAGAAGCAGAAGAAAAAGATTTACAAGAACTAGGAATTCAGAACTGGAAACAGAAGACAAGAAATAAGAAAGAATAGAAGATGTGCAACAAAGCTATGGGCCTACTACGCCTGGAGTGCTGATCATATATAGGTAATATAAGAGCAAAAATTAAAAACCGAAAAAAATATATTTTCGTTCAAATTTAGTAACTCATGTTTTTTTTCAGGAAAACAAAGACATGCTTAAAATGCTCCTTTAATGCAGCAACATTGGTGTAACTAACTGACGTCGTATCTTTTATTGTTTTTGATATCTCCATTTTTAACAAGTTATTTTGGACAATATGAAAATAAGGAAATATCTTACATTGCCAATACGTAAGAAATTGACTCAAAATGAAAGCTAAAATTGAAATATTGTTCTAAATTTTTCTCATTAGTTAAGAAGTCAAATATAACTACCAAGATATGCCTTTTGTTCAAATTTTCTGCGACCCAATAAAAAATTTATCGATCTTGCTAGTGTCACGACCACAGGTTTGAGAATGACTGCTTCGGATAATTGTACAATGCGTATCATCATAAACAAAACATAAACCCTTAAACCGTAACAAGCAAACACATTTATGTATTATCTAAACTACCCTTGGTGTAAAGTCAATTATCAATATTCAAACGATTGTTGTTTGCGAACGCCATAAAAACTTTTTGATATGTTTGATTTGCTGAGTAGTAACAGCAAGTTTTTAGTGTTACGATATTAAATTTAGTGTTTATGTTCCGTGGTTTGCCGTCGTAAAACGCAACCTATTTCCACAACTATATCCGCGAGTCTATCCCTGAATGGAAAACAAATATCCCTGCGCGCATTTCCGTGCATGTGGCTGCAGGTAGTGACAAGTACGTAAATAGAAAACAGGATGGATGACAACGCAAACATAACCCGCTCGATAAATGGTTAGCGAAAAATTGTAAATAAATCGCAAAACCTTTATCTAGATTGGGATGTGGTAGGGAGAGATTGATGTACTGGGTTGAGGTGGTTGGTTTGTCTACATTAAATCAATTCATGTTAAAAAAGACAACTTGTACATATTGGGTTTGCTTTTACTTTGCAGTGGCGGCTGTTTCATAGGGGCGGTAGGGAGCAAGCCTCCCTAGATGCACAGAGTAAAAAATAAAATATAAATATAGATAATTATATATCTATTTTTGATACGAAACAGAAAAAGCATTAATTCCGCTCGTTTTCGTTGTAAGTTTCCTCAATCTATGTAGCTTCTCTCATTGGTACTTGAAAAATTAGCGCCCCAATACACTGAGTATCACATTTGTTTACTCTTAAGATCAGATTACTTCGGTTGTTTTCGTACACTGTACGGCATACAGTTAATGTATGTAATTTTAACATGTGACCGGGGCGCTCGAACTGTGCGCCAAAGATCGCTGTTGTGTATCGTATTGTAGGAAAATATGACGAACCGTGTGAGCGGATATTACATTAGAAAAACATGGCGAAAAACAGTGTGCAAGCTACAGATCGTGTCAAAAAGTGATAAAACATTATATTTTAATATAAAGCAGAAGATTATAATTTTCGTACAAACATTTAAAACTAATAAGAAAAATAAGAACTTAAGAATATAAGGTTGTTTGTTTACCCGTGTATCTGGTTAAAAAACTGTTATTTAAAAATTTACATTCTTTTTTTATTAATGTAGCCCACCCTTCTTGTTACACCACGAGCCGCCACTGGGCAGTAATACTATATTAAAGCTTTGGGAACTTTTTTATTTATATTTCAAAATACATATATACGATCTGTGAATAGAACAATTACATTTTACGCATTGCGGTACGATAAATAAGTACCTAACCTGAAGTTTTTAGAGGTTATACATGACACTAGAAAAAAAATCGATATTTTTTTAAATCGATTCGTTATGCTTAGTTTATAAGAATAATAATTATTAAAAATTTCGGGAAGGGATGCTGTCACGTCAGCGTGAAAGAATCGTGGAAAAGAGTCTTCCCTTTTTTCCATTATCTTATCATGTTGATGTTACATATTCTTTCATCAAAACATGAAATTGTTAATAACTGTATTATTGTAAACTAATGTTTTGTTTTTATTATTTTATTATTAAGAGGCAATAGTGGTTAGTTTTGTATTTTTTGACTTATAACATACCATACATACCACATTCTGACGTTTCATTGTTTTCAAAGCGTATTTTATTTAAAGCAGTTCGCATTTTGGAATTTAAAATTAAGTATTACCGAGGAAATTATTTAGAAAATACATACGTCGGCAAAAAATATAATAGGTATTTGAACATTGTTCAGTTCTATTAAGCACTCCGTTTCGCGTGCTTCAATGTAGAACCTCTCGCTGTAAAATGTAAACTAACACACTTATAATGTATTATTTATTTACATATGTATACCATGTACCGAAACATTCTTCAGATTTCCGAAAATTTAAAAATAACAGAAGTAATCTTTAACTTTTGGTTTCCTGATTTTTACCGAAAGTTCAGGAGCTTAATTATGAAGTTTAAATAAAATCAGTATAGTTTTTTTCTGTTCACACATTTAAAGATTTGTGTTTACACATTGCCGATTTGTTTTGAAATAGCTGCAAATGATAAAAAATCATAAATTCAATTCGTTTACAGTCTTATAATCTACGTAGGTCATGAACCCGTGATCCTATTATTGTGAAGATACAAATTATCACTTACCCCAAGTTGGCCAGCTATGTATTATTACATTTGCCATTGTAACTACTTAAATTATGTACTACTAAAGCTATTAAATTCCAATGTAGATAACGTATGAGTTTTATACGCAAATTATGTGGTATATGAATACATATGGATATGGATGGAGCTTTATTATTAAAGCATTTCTGTAGAGATAGTGTAGGAAACAAATGAATTAAATCAACAGTAATAAACCGTGTGTCATAGAAAAGAGTTGTCATAGGCATTTCACATTGAATAACAATTTTGGATAAATAAAAAATACCCGGCAAATAACTATAGTGCCTGTATTCATAGTTGTTACTTCGCCTTGACTCATACTTGAGTACGCTGTAAGTACGAAAAATTGTTTCATAGTCGCTCAGTGATTTTGTACTTATCGAGATACCAACACTACTAAAAGTTTTGTTGTCGTAATAGCAGAGACATACTTTAAGCATTGTGTTTGTGTGAGGTATGGAAATATGAATCGTGTTTTCAGTTTTCTCACCTTTCAAATTAACTTCGAAATAGTATATCAAAATAGACAGTCTCTGATGTGCTGTCTTTGTTTGAGGTATACATCTATCTCACTTGCAATCACATCGAATACATGCATTAAATTTAAAGTTATGTCATTATAATAAATTTATAAATTTACTATTAACAGTGCCGTCGTCTGTTAATGCCATGTGGTGGGGGGTATACAACAGACCATCATAATATTTGTTTCACAGACCCTGTGAGACATGTGTTTTTTGGTTGTACGTTACACTTCTGTCCTCTAAATTTTCAACCTTCTCTGGGAATATACACATCCTATAATATAAATGAAAGCGGTGAATCCTTCACTTGTGATGTTTTAGATACCAAACCTATTGTCGCCTCGTAGAAAAAATTCCGCAAGCGTAATTAATAAAAAATTAAATTTAGTCCCTTAATATACAAATAACTATTTAGTTGTGTCAAATGTCAAATTTTTTAAAATGGGTACATTTTACTTCAGTTTTCCAAAAAAAAATATGTGAGTCTGAGTCAGATAATGTTCCATAAGACATTGAAAATATAAAATTTGATCAAATTTCTATTGTAAATAAAATAAATAATTCGTAAAGACACTCTAATTAATATATGAATTATTAGCGCTCTGATGTAAATTAACATAAATTATAACTTACAACCTTGCAGATGTGCTGTTGTGGTAGTAGCAGAAATACTTTGCATAGCCCTGAAACAGAAGTGTTATTTGCTGAAACGAAACACAAGTTTTTGCTCCCAATATTTCACATTTCGTACCGCTGTGGAATAGAATAGATTTCTGTAATATATCCTGTGGCTCTAACACGGTTATTCTCATAAATCTGAGTGTATTTTTTGAAATTTTGATGTTTCTCTTTGACGACTTACAAATGCATTCGATTTTTTAGCTTGAAAGTTGCCACATGTTGTGGGTTTTATTTTGCGGTATAAATAATATTAGATGTATTGCGATTCTTCGTTTATATTCTGTCTACTTTGCAGCGCGATTTATGTTCTTGCAGTTTGCAGGAAATATTTTCAAATCGTAGCAGTAGTTTTATGCATTTCTCCTGCAATTTTATAAAGAGGATTTCTTTAGAATTTATGGAATTTCGAACAAGACACTACTTGCAAACAATACAACGTTGCTACATTCTTGTGAGCAGCTTCTTATACGAAATCAATCAGATTTAAAAACTATCTTCCATAAAGCCAGATGTTTCAACACAAACTATTCTTTCTATTTCTTAAATACAGTAGAACCTCGACAGTAGAACGACTCATGCAGGGGTGAGGTGTCTGTTAAAGTCGAAAATCTATCATATAAAATAAATTTTTTGAATTCATTTAAATTCATACACTAGCATTGCACATGTGCAAAGCAACTCGGGGGATTACCATATAAACCTTCTTGATATAAAAATGTATAACATTAACAAGTGTTTTCCTATTGTCCAGATATTATGTTCTTTACATTCGAACTCCATTATATCGACGTTTTACTGTACTTAAGGTAAGTGGGGGTGATATAGAACACTTTTTGGAAAAATAATTATCCTCTATAATACTGAATAATATAAAAATTGTTTTTGCACATCCGGGCGTAAAAGTCGGACAAATAACATTGTTTTAAGGGCGAAATGACACTCTTTTTCGCCCTAGAACTTTTCGTGCCCAGTTAATATAATTACATTTATGATTAATTAATTTTTATTAATATTTAAAGTAATGTTACAGTTTATACAATTTGCAAATTTCGTGATGCATTCTCTGCCGCTAGTTTAATTGCATCTTAGAGTTCATTTTCTGTACTATTTTCACCCATTTTTATAATAAATTTTTGACGTGTCACCGCTTTTTTGCTACTTTGTTTACTTACTACTTGCTTGTTTTCATTGTTATCCATGACAACGTACATATGTCAAATAGACTACTATGATCTGAATTTGATTTGAACATCGTTTTACTTTGATCGCGGTGATGAAGTAATACTACTTCGGATGTGCAAAAAATATTGTATGTATTACGAGCGAAATATATTTTGGCCCTAGGTGCATTGTAACCCTCCGCTGCGCGTCGGGCTTCAATTTTGCACCGCGGGCCAAAATCTATATCATTTCGCTCTTAATACATAAATAGCTATTTCGTACGACCACTGTTAAAACTAGTCTTTTTAACTGTTGCTTAGCAAGTTAAAAATAACAGTTTATAACACAGTGAATACTTTTAAATCGTTGTCATTGACAAAGAATTAAAAGTAAAAAACAAATTTACTTTTAACACATGTTTTCAGTTGTTCATAACAAATACATCATGACCTGTCATAAATGTCATTCTGTAATGCTTAGTTTTTAATTACTAATACATAACTAGGGTCGTAGGAAAAGTACTGTATGATATTTGTGTTAAAAGTGATTTTATTTCGTTCGTGGGGTTTGTTACACTTATATCATAAATAACTATTATAGTAACATATAATCTGGACATACAATTTAAATTATATTCTAAAAACTATAAAAATAACTATTATTCGGGTTCAAAAAGTCCAACTCATCTCCACTATATAGGTGAGACGTACTAAAACCATAAGGAGATGAACTGGTTAACCGATTGTTGATTGTTGTCATTCGTCATATGTGGTACGTTCTTCGTGTGAAAAGGGATCACAAAATACACATTTTATCTAAGCATCCTTCTATATCATTTTTTCTTCCAATTTCTTCATTATCATCACCCTCTGGTTAACCATTTAACAACAATTGATCAGAACTCAGGGAATAGCAACTAGATTGTCTACCTTTCTAACTTTGAATTATTTCTTTTTTTCTCTTTACTGGTCGAATTGATCTTTTTAACATAGGTGGTCTATCTGTCCTCAGAGAAGAGGTTAAAGGGACAACTACGTTACTTATGATTGTATATAAATAGTACCACATTTTTATGTACGTGTTTGAAAAATATTACATAAATAAATAGTTTCAACCGACTGAAGTAGTAATTAATTAATTCTGTATCTATGTATATAAGGTACAAAATTTTGTTGGCAATTTTTTGAGTTTTATATTCAGTGTTGACTGCATTAATTTTCAAATGACTACTTACACTGTCTCTCAACAATAAAATTAACATTTCCTATGAGGGATACCACTCTAAATTAATAAAATATTTTTCAGAACTCGTAGTAGTTGAACAAAACGAATCTTTTTAGTTTTAGTTCTGTATTTTTTTATTTAACGTTCTTCGGGTAAAGGAAGTAAACAAGTAACTAAGAAACGAATTTTAACATTGTTAATATAGAAAGCCATGCATTACTAACTTCCAAATTATCGCTGTGATTGAGATTAATATTCTTAGTTTTAAAAATCCAATCCTCGAATTAATCTTGTGTTAAGAGATATAGATCTTGAAATAATTTTCGTGTCTTAAAATTTTATTTCATGAAAATCCTTCAAGGCATGCTCTGCGACTGACGATTTGGGGCCGTTCAAATATTACGTAAACAGATTTATTACAATTATTTACCCCCCCATCCCCCTTGTCAGCAAAAGTAAGCAAAGCTCTTACCCCCTCCCCCCATGCTTACGTAAACATTTTTCAATTAATTTTTCTTTTAATATAATTAAAATGTTATAATTATAATTTTAAAAACAAGAAAATAGATTTAGAATGGAGATTAGATTTTACTGATACAGTATTCAAGATCGATTTTTACACGATTTGGAACTTAGCCAATGTGAGGGTTGCCATTCGTGTTAAAAAGTTAATAGGTACCGATGACGTAATCATCATCTAGACTCCCCTACCCCCCATGTCATCCAAAATAAGCAAAACAAAGACCCCCCCACCCCCCTATAGTGCTTACGTAATACTTGAACGGCCCCTTTCTCAAGCTGGTTCAATCTAATCTATCGTTGATGTACAGTTAATCTTATAGATATATTTCTACCAGTCTGACCGATGTACACTTTCTCACAGACGCATTGAATCTGGTAAATACCTGAAGACTGGAGAGTGGAGAGGGATGACGTCTTAATTTGTCTCAACATATGTCTTATTTTTACATATGGAGAAAACGATATCTTCATGTTCTTCTTGCTCAGAATTGAACCTATCTATGCTATGACGTTTTCAACATACGGAAGTGAAGCATGCATCTTGTTTCTATCATCAGCATCGCTTATAGATTTTTAAGATGAAAAGTTCATTTCTCCTACCTGTCCATCTCTCCCCCACTTATTATAATATCGTGTACCTTTCTTACGGGTTACCGTAGTTCACTTGGTGAGTGCACTTCGATTCGAATTGAGTTGATTGTGAGATCTACACCAGCATATTTGTGAACATTGAATTGAAAAATGGGATATTATGAAAAAAATATAATCTATTAATTAATCCACATTATTACTATACAAACATGTATTAATGGACAAAATTGTTATATATTTTAATACAATGTTTTTATTTAACCTGAAACGTTCAAAAATTCTTTAATGATGAAATATTGAAATCAGGAACCTAAAGGCCTGCAAATTATTTACATAATTTATATTTATCCTTATTCAGATATGTAATAAATCATTTTGACTTTGAAAATCAATGGAATTATTATTTATTTCATCTCATTTGAATTTCAGTTTTCCTATAAATAATGAACCGGTAGCAAACCAGCGCATAGAAAAAGTACCCTACAATAGTTCATTTGAAAATACTTATAAGTTTGTAGTGATCATTTCTACACAATACAATTTTCTACTGTCTTGACATAGTTGACAAGAAACTTTTTATCAACTGTATAACAAGGACGGAAACACCTGTGAGAGGCTGTCTCTCTCGGATTGAGTTGGTGCCGCTAGTGCACGTTCCAGTTTACTATATTTCAGTGGTTTTAACTGCTGATGAAACGAATAGCACTTTTCGATTACGATTACTATTACGATATATAAAACAATAATTGTACGATTACGATTAATTTTTATAAATGATACAGAACAGAAGTAAAGTATTTTGTTATTTTAGTGCAAAAATAAAGAAAAGTACTACAAATTAGTCTTGAAATGTATGTATTAAGATAATAACACGTTATTATGAAATGTGCACATTTGCCTGTAAATATACATAGCTTCTAGTAAGGTAAACGTGTATTAAATTACAGTCAATGTCACATCCACTTGTCTTCTTCGTAAAGTGGTTCCAAATATTATTTGTATCTTTTCGTTTGACGGACATTAAAAATTAAATAGTCAACAAATAATGAAATAACTTTATAATTCTACTACAACCTACAAAATAATTGTGCGATAAAAATTAACTAATGACAACTTTTGATTTCATTGAAACGAATGTGTTCAAATTATAATGGACGATTACGATTGATTGGAAAATCACAATAATCTGTGGTTACGATTAATTTTAATCGTTCTCGTTTCATCACAAGTTTTAACCTTTTGTTATCTAAAAGTAACAACATTAACAGAAACATAAAAAACTTATTTATTTCTTCACATATTTGAAAACAATTTCGGCGTTTATATTTTGGTTTGGAATATCTCTCCATTGTAGTATACGGCCTTTATTTCATCTCAAATGATTAATGTAATCTGAAAATTAAATATTTGTCTAATTAGGAAATTTAATTTCGCTACTCGTTTACGAATCGGCGACTGTTTGCAGAGACGGGTCAGTCACGACTCTTTCTTTCGCTCGGATTAGCTGCTTAGATATTCGTTTAATATTTCAAAAATTTACTCAACGTGAACCAATTATGAAGAGCCAGTCCGCTTACACTGGGCTAATATTATTAACGTTTGCTTAATTACGTTCTTTTACCTTTCTTTGCCGAGTTAATCTCCGGACCGAATAGTTCTTGCCGATGAGTCCTGGTAATTACGAATAATAAATCCAAATGAATAAAGTGAGGTAATTAAAACAATATAAGAGCCTAATGACAGAGTTTGGCAACGCTGGCAACATAATGCCCCCAGGGAAAGAAGCTGCAAAGAACTTAACAAATGTGTGCAATAAAGAAAATATGGTGCCGCCATAATGTTTTGCGATGTGCAGCATTTGTTTAAATTTAAAATAAGATGGCTTTACTTTCTTCGCTACAAAATATCTCCCATCTACTAAGTCAACAACCGAGTACAAATCGTTACTTTCTACATAATACTCTTATTTATTACCTTCTATTAAGACCTTTTTTATATATTGTAATATATTTGTTAGAGTTGAGACCGACACTGAATAACAACTAGTTGTTATTAGGCCATGTTTTCTTTATCCGGGATTCAGTCGAATATTTTGTATTAATATTAATTGCATTATAGTGGTTCGTCATTCCATAGAAATATACAAGGAATTTACATTTTCATAATAATAATAATAATAATAATAATAATATTTTTTGCTGCTCCATATATACTGTATATGTTATGTTTTTTGAATGCTTGACAGAATGGATACCATAAATATTTATTAAGGTAAAATTTATCATCCATGTTTACGACTGATATTTGATTAATAGCAACGTATTTGCTTGTTTCAGTTAAAATGAAACATAGTGAACGAATTTGACATTTATTTTTTGGGTTACAAAATTTTCTTACAGGTAAACACCAAGTGCAACAACAATTTTATGAATCGTTAATAACTTTAGAAGAAATGGTAGAATAGTAGAATGGTTTGCTATATCACTCGATCTTACACATCTAAATTTTTTTTATTGGTGTCCTTAAAAATGATAAGTTTATATGGGGAAATATTAAAAATTTAGGTCAATTGAAAGTTCAAATTCAGAATATTTCTCAAAATATAAAAAAAGTCCAAATATTGTACATTATTCAAGAATTTTGTAGCAGATTGTTTAATTGTTCGTTATTATACTTACTTGTTGGTTACTTGGTTTATTAGTTCTTTATTTTGTAATTTCGTACAATATTAAAACTTAATACGTCTATCAAATTCATTCCCTATGTTTCATTTTAAACGAGACAAGCAAATATACATTGTTGTCAATCAAATATCAAATAAGTAGTAACCATGAATATGATAAATCCCATGTTTCAGGAGTCAAAGCACTCAGAAGTGTTTGCTCTAAATTTTGGTTTGCTGAAAGCGGAAAACATTCTGGTACATATTTATCTGCTTTGGATTGTGAGCTAGTTTCAGTGGGTCAGGAATTAGAGCATTCAGATATGTTTGCTCTAAATTTTGGCTTGCTGTATTTAGAACACATTCTGGAACAGATATAATGGCCTTATTCTGATACTTTCCTCTATATCTCTATAGAGTTACAGTGAATGTAAGCTATAGAACTCTGTAAGCAGAGTTCTTACAGAATAGCGCGAAAGTAATTCTGATCTGCGTAGTTACAGTGCTGCTAACTTCAGAAAGATGTTGAAATGTTGACGAATAGTACATAATTTTGAGGTGATTAAATACAAAAATGAGTCGGTTGCACCTATTACGCCTCTGAATCCCCACTTATTGTAAAATCTAAAAAAAGTATGTGGATACTGGTTCATATATGTAACTATTTACTTTGTACCCCAATTTGTTGTCGTTTTTGGCATCCATTACAGTTGGAAATTGTATCCACTCGCCCATTAGATTATTTGTAATTAATCGGGATATTTTATTTATACTACGTCACATGACTGACTGACTTATGCAAATCAAATTTGAGTTCCCAACAGGTACTTGGTATGATCCATTTGCAAAAAAAATATTGTTCCTAAAACCTATTGACATTGAAATTTATTAAATTTTATGTACAAGCTATAAAATGCTTATAGCGATCTTTTTTTCACTGTAAAAGTTACAGAGAATGTAACAGTTTTGCAATTCTTATAGAGCTTCTGCAGAGTAACAGAATAACATTTATTTTACATTCTATAACTTTTTTTAGTTACAGAGCTTACAGTCCGTACAGAGAGGATCAGAATAAGGCCATTAAAAATGGCAACTCAAAAATGAATCGACCTGATTTAGAGTCCAGCAACAAATATTAAAATTAATACTTCACAAACCTAAAAAATATTTACTTAATTTAAAATGTGTTCATGTTTCTTATAATAATAATAATATCCCATCATTCCACTAAGGAACATAGGGCAGATAAAATCGAAATAAGAAATAAAACTGTTTCCATTCAATTTTACCTGCATTTTGATGGTGTTGTTGTAAACGTACATACTCTGCAAGGAACCAACAATTTATAATGGATTCCGAACCACTCGGATACAGCGGTATTGTTATTAGGTTATTATTATATGTCTTATAATTATGAAATTAAAGGTAAATGTTGCTTTAGAATCTGGATCGTAGAGAAATAAATTTACAAACCATTTTTACAAACTTTACAAGTGACCTATAATTGCATTATAATCATTTATTTTAAAATAATTTTAATACATATTACCAGTATAAAAAGAAGTTGAAAATTAAAAACACTTTGAATAATATAGGTAATTTTGAATAATGAATAATTAAGTTTTTATCGGCTATATCATGTAACACATCGCTTATATTAATCGACGTAGTTTTATTCTAACTTAACTATCTACTATTTTTTAAGCGAGCATTGCTAAATTGCTCAATATATAACAAGCATTACTAAGCTTTAAATTTTACCATCGTCGATAACAAACAAGAGTGATGGTAGTAACAATTTAGGAAAATATATGTTTGACAATAATGTAAATTTGTATATCTGTGATTTTTTTGGCGGTTTTGTTGTCAAATCGATTGTAAAAATCAGAGCACAGTAACTTAAATGGGTTACATTTGATTCTGACTAATTTTAAAATTTAATATTTAATGTACTAAAAATTTTTTATAGAATATAGTAGTAGTAGTATACTACAGTGGCGAGAGGTAATGTGTTGGACTCATCAGATTTTTTGTAATAGTACGATTTACATAATTGACAACTACTGTCAAAATATAACGATTAAAATAATTATGTGTAATGGAGTAAAGAACAAGTGATAAATATTTTAATAAAATTTTGCAAAGGATTATGCATTTGGAAGAGAAGTTTAAATAAAAACGAATGAAAGTTGAAGTGAAGAAACATCTCGCTATAAGTTTTCTTTGTATAAGAGTTAAAACCGAACAGATAGATATTTCCTGATGAATAATAAAAAAAAATAAAGACCGAAAATTTGTAGAAATTCTTTATACTTGGAACGCAATGTTACCTTTTATTAAAAAAAATAGACTTTACTACAACCGTGCAATATTAGATTCAAAATTAAGAAGAAGAGAAAATTTGTTAAATTTGTATTTTCGATTTTGACATTAAAAGAATGTCTTTAATATTTTAGAGACAGTTCATACATTGTCTTTCAATATTAACGAATTAACGAGTATAATCTATGATCGCTTAAATATTTGATACAATGATAAGATTTTAATACCAATGTCTTTAGAAACATTTAACTGCTTCAATTATTATAAGCAATGTATTACGTGCTAGATTGGATGTTAACTTGTTTCACAATATAGCATATATTCGTTTACTGTATAATGTGTTTAACAATACGTTTCCTGAATGTCTTAAATTAAATTGTTAATAGGATTAAGCAGGCTATTTCTGAACGTTCTCCAGATTTTCGATTTTCTCAAATTAGTGCTTATTGGAGAAATTTCTATTAACCAGAAAGATTAATTAAATCTAAAAATATCTCAATAAGCATTAATTACGCAGATAAAAGACATTGGGAAGTTGATTGGGTATTTTGGTCGAAATTGAAAACACCCACACACACCTTGTATTATTAAAATTCTTTGTGAAAGCAACAAGCCTATCAAAATGCGAGAAGAATAAAAGCGATTTGATAGAAATTTCGTTAGTCCCAAGTTCCGATTATTTGCTTGAGCAGAATATTCATCTTAGCGAGTGACGGGTACGCGTGTAAAATTTTTTATAAAATGGGAATAAAAATCTAAGCCAAGTGGATTATGTGACAATCTCGTGGCTCGTTCGCTCAGCACAGCCATCTCGGATGCTGGGGTGATAAAATTGTTTTACCTCGGGAGATAAAGAGAAGCTATTTTATCGGGAATTATTATTTGGGAGAACGATGTACTCAATTCACTTCGTACATCGCACTTGGGTTTGTCTTTATGTACTTCATATCACCACAACACATTGTTACGTATTCGCTCACAACTTCAAGATAGTAAAATAAAGTGACGTTACTTATTAAGTAAGTATCTTCATTAAACTGAAATTACCGAAATTTAATCATATAAATAGTTTTATTTTCGAACTCTTCCAGATTCAGTAATTCTTATTGCCGTTATCGAAAAGAGAGGAAAGCGTATTTTTTTACCATTCGAGAATTGGAGAAAGTGCTTTCCTTTCGTGTAAAGGTGGCTTTACACGATCAAAGAATTTGAACTATTTTATGTCATATTTTTACATCATATTCTTTGATCAAATGGCTCCGCTTTATACGTTCAAAATTTTTGGTCTAGTTTCCCTTATAAAGTAGGGGTATCAATAAAGAAAAGAAAAATATAGGTTGATCACAATGATATATGATTTCACATTTGTTTATTTTTCACTTTTGACATTTGATAACAACATAATCCCTAGAATTAACTAAAATTTTAAGTAAACGACCTTGAAATTTAGGACATGCTCTAAGTGAGAATTTCTATGTCATAGCGTATGAACTATGAACAGTCAAATTTCTTTGAACGTGTAAAGTGTCAGAATCACATTGAACAATACGAAGTTGTAGAAATTGATGTAAACTTATGATCGTCTAAAACGCTCTTAAGACACAACATTATTTCGCGACATGTTTCAAAAATCATTTTATTCGGACGAAAAGGTTATGTAAACTTTGACGTTTAGCAGTGCAATTGTTACAGTATTGCCAATATGCCAATTCAAATTCAAGTTGTCAAAATGTGAAATAATATAAAAAAATCTGATGTGTCCAACACAATACCTCCCGCCACTGTCGAAATATATTCTATATCAGTTTATCAGTACTTTTTATTTGTAGTTCCAAAATTAGTTTGTTATTGCAGTTGAGAATACTTTTAATTCATTTCATACCTAAAATTTCCTTTATAAAATTGGTATGACCAATATGACAGTTATATTTTGACGTTACTAAAACCGGAACCGAACTTACCTTGATTCATGCATGCAAATACATTCTTTATATATTTCTTCCACCATTTTTAATTTTAGAACAAAACTGCTTCATATTTACTTATTTTATCTTTTAAACTCAATTACATTATATTTGACATCATATGTCAAATTTTGTGAACATATGAATAACTCATCTGTTTTATCGAAATTCCTCAGCCTAAACGATATGTAAAATTATTATAATTTATATATTTTTTTTCTATCTAGCTAGAAGTTATACATAAACCTAATTATTCAGATCGGTAGAAAATTAAAAAATCTTTATATTTAATAATAACGTAATTTGCGAAAAAATGGTATTAGAGGTATTTTTTTTGGAAAAACTGTTTAAAGCTTCAAGTAAAGTACTACTTCCGGTAAACCAATTGTTCTCAAAATCTAATCAGTTCATCATACTTGAATATGAGTCTTAAATACCAAATATTAAATTTTTTACATGAATCGTATTGGAGTTATCGTGGACGAAAAATCGTCACAGACACACACACGCACACACACACGCACACACACACGGACATACAGACATCACGGTAAAAATAGCAAAATAGTATTCTAGGGACCCTAATTCGTGCTCATATGTTGAAAAGTCATACTCGAGAAATCTGACCAAAAACAATACCTCCCTTATCTATATATTGATAGGCGGGAGGTAATAAATTAAAGTTCAAGCAAATGTATATATACATATGTCGAATTAAACTAAAAATTGTTATGCCAAAAATAAGTGTTTCTTTTGGTAATATTAAGTATAAATGTAAAATTTTAAGTATGAATTCAGGTAAAAATTTTCTGAATTATTATAACAAACTAATTTTATAACCCCAAATTTGTACGAAAAAAAAATTATAGAATATTTCACTACAATGGCGGGAGGTAATGTGTTGGACACATCAGATTTTTTCTTGCTTATTTAATTTATCTTTTGCTTTTTCCATTTGCCTATACTCTTCATTTTCACGAATTTTACTCATTTTTTCTTTACTAGATTTAAATTCCCTAATATTTTTAGTTTTATTATATATTTTCTTCTTTTCTTCATTTTTCTTCTTAAAAGATTTCTTCCGTGTTTTCATATTTGGGTAATGCAACTAATGGGGATTTCTTATCCCTACGAAATGTATAGGATATTATTTTTATTATTTGTGTGCTGTACAGGCCGAAGTCTAGAAACTTTGACATAGAATATTAACATGGGAAAACAGCTAAAAATGATGGGGTGTATGTGGTATCAGAAAACCCTTCGAGCATAGTGCCGTTGTATCACTGCTAATTGCAACAAAAAATATAGTTGCAAATTTAGATGTAGTAGCAGTTCCACATACATAATTTCAGCAATATACGGCAAATCGTTTTTGATTCATGCGAGAAATTCTAAAAAACCCTTCAAGTGAAGTGTCACAGCCTATAGCAATAAATAAGGAAGGTTCACAACGACATGTTATAGCAATCCCATATACAAAATTTCAACATATTACGGGTAATCATTTTTGAATTATACGAAGTACATACATATGTTAAAGTTTCTAGTATTCTGGTATTCACTCTGTATACCCTTACCTAATACGTTGGTTTGGCAAGAGATAAAATCTTTTTAAATTTCGTCAAACTTGACAACTGTATATGTCAAATATGAATAATTCATTTGTTTTACAGAAATTATTCAGCCTGAACGATGTGTAAAATTAATATAATTTATAAATATATTTTTGTTTAACTGGAAGTTATATATAAAAAGTAACTATACAAACTGGTAGAAAATTAAAAAATCCTTTGTTTAATAATAACGTAATTTGCGAAAAAATGGTATTTAGAGGTACTTTTAAGGAAAAACGGTTTAAAGCTTCAAGTAAAGTACTATTTCCGGTTAACCAATTGTAGTCAAAATCTAATCAGTTCATCATATTTGAATATAAGTCTTAAATACCAAATATTATATTTTTTACATGTATCGTGTTGGAGTTATCGTGGACGAAAAATCGTCACAGACACACGCACACACACACGCACACACGCACACACGGACATACAGACATCACGGTAAAAATAGTAAAATCTTATTCTAGAGACCCTAATTCGTGCTCATATGTTGAAAACTCACACTCGAGAAATTTGACCAAAAACAATACCTCCCTTATCTATATATTGATAGGCGGGAGGTAAAAACGAAAGTACAAGACATAATTTTCATAATTTTTTTAAAAGAATATCATTATTATATTTTTAATATAATAGTAAATTTTTCCAATATTTTATTGTATAATAATATATATGTTAGTAACGATGTACATTATCCTCTCTAGAAAGGGAAAAGTAATTTTTCTCTCTATTTCGCGAAAAGAAATTAGAGCTTTCTATGTATGTCGCGAAAGAAAATATTTTACTAATTAATAATCTTAGACAAAAAAAAAGAAGACAAAAGACTATAGGAAACTAATAGAGGCCGAAAATAAAACTAAGTGACTGAATTTCAGTAGTTCTACTCAGAATTAAATTTTATTGTCTCCTTAACAGAGTTTTCACCAATTATAATTAGCTTGATTGGCTGAAATTTTAAAAATACATTATTTCCTTAATCGGTAATAGCTATTAGATTGCTATAAATATCATAACGTCCAGAATTGCTATTTTAAGACATCTAAGGAAAAAACAATAAGTAGTAATATCAAAAGTTTAGTAACTACAGCAACTTGTTTTTTACCGTGTATGCTTTGAACGTTCGTACCCATGAAAATTACCTGTATGGCTGCAGAGAACATATGTTTTGTTTTAAATATCAGATTACAAGTCTATAGCCTAGCCTACAGCTAATACTAGACAAGTGTATGTAATTTAAACTTAGCCCATCCTCGTTAACTACAAACCTAGCACTTGCCCTTTTCAAACTTTAGTTACAAGGGAAATTATCTGTTATTATAACGAAATGTAATACCCGTTGTGGAGTCATCATTCGAATCCTATTTCCATAATACCAATTCGTGTTCATATCGCCGGATTCCCCACATAAAATTATCATATTCCATCATATGACAGAACAATTGATTGTCTCATAACTCGCTAAATTAGAATTTTGTAATGAAGCTAAAATCAGCGGCACCATTCACAGCGGCTAATTAATACATCCCGAATGGAATGCGGAGACTCCGTTCCCTCGGTTCGTTTCATTCGCAGGTTGTAATCTTGTGATGATTCGTGTACTTACAAGCTGTAAGCTACAGAACATGTTTCATCATGACTTATCATCCACAATACACGTTTCAATGTTTCATGGCATTCAAATGCTGAAGGGGTGTTTCTCTGTACATTTGTGCAAAATACTCATAAAGGATAGTAGTTTTGATCAGGTACTTGGTTGGCACACACTAACTAAGAAATATACTGCTGTCGTAAGCCAAAAGGTCGTAACTTCTATTTTTCCGATTTCCTGTTTTTACCTCCCGCCTATCAATATATAGATAAGGGAGGTATTGTTTTTGGTCAGATTTCTCGAGTATGAGTTCTCAACATATGAGCACGAATTAAGGTCCCTACAATACGATTTTACTATTTTTAACGTGATGTCTGTATGTCCGTGTGTGTGTGTGCGTGTGTGTGTGTTTGTGTGTTTGTGTGTTTGACTACAATTGGTTAACCATAAGCAGTACTTTACTTGAAGCTTTAAACAGTTTTTCTTAAAAAAAAACCTGTAAATACCATTTTTTCGCAATTTAAGTTATTGTTCAATATAAAGATTTTTTAATTTTCTACCGATCTGTATAATTACATTTATATGTGTAACTTCTAGCTAAACAGAATAAATATATAAATTATAACAATTTTGCATATCGTTTAGGCTGAGAAATTTCGATAAAACAGATGACTTATTCATATGTTCACAAAATATGACATATAATGTCAAATTTGATGTAAGTAAGTTTAAAAGATATAATAAGTAAATATGAAGTAGTTTTATTGTAAAATTAAAAATGGTGGAAGAAATATATAAGGAATGTATTTGTATGCATGAATCAAAGTAAGTTCGGTTCCGGTTTTAGTAACGTCAAAAATAGCTGTCATATTGGTCACACAAATTTTATGAAGGAAATTTTAGGTATGAAATGAATTAGAAGTATTCTTACCTGCAATAACAAACTAATTTTAAAACTACAAATTAAATGTATTGAAAAACTTATATTGAAAATATTACTACAGTAGCGGGAGGTATTGTGTTGGACACATCAGATTTTTTGGATATGTGGTATGATGTACCTGAGATCTATCTTTATACAAAGTCAGTTGTATCTGTGAGTTGTAGTAAAGATTTTCCTTTGGTTTGGGGGTGGAATTATTATTTACAAAAATTCTCATATTTTCAAAATTAATTAAGATATTTCATTAAATCATTCAGATCTTCATGAAAACACCATTTCCGGTTGTACGATTGACACCAAAACATATTCAATTCTAACCTAGGGTGTCACAATCTTATATCTACAATTTCAACTTTTTTTATTTACTGATATTTGAGTAAACGTTACGAGGTTACGACATCATCAATCCATCCAGTCACATACAAGGATAGACATCATCGTAAAAATATTAAAATCGTGTTCTAGAGACTTCAAAACGTGCTTATACATTGAACTCACTATTCGATTTTTAATATGATTCCAATAGTTCTCTTACTGAGTGGCTAGAGGTAAAAATGCATAATTAGATCAAAATACTAATTTACAAATAAAATTAAAATTTTATTATTAGCCCAAAATATGACTAATATTAATTTAATTTTAAAGTTATACTACTTTGCCTTTGTTAATATATTTTGTAGGCAGGTTCAGAATTACTACATGACTACTACATGACATAAATATCTTAAAACAAAAATTTTAAACTACGACCGTTTGGCTTTCGAAAGCAATATATATATATATATATATATATATATATATATATATATATATATATATATACACATACAAAGGAGTTTTTATAAATAGTTGGCCTAGCCCAAAAATAAACTAAATCGTTTTGACATATAGAATTTTATTCAACACCTTATCTGTACACATTTAACGAAACAATAAAAAAGTAATACCAATCCATTAGAAAAAAAAATTGTTTATCCTGCTTGCAAACCGTGTAAAAATAAGACGTCTTTTTTATTTCTCTTCATTATGAAATGTGAGAAACGCGATAGTTACTTAAACTCTAACATCATTCTTGTCTTCCATAGATTTAGAAATCAGTCTTCCAGAACTCTTCTTATCTTTTCCTCCATGTTTCAAATTGGTACATTGCTACTGCTCTTTACCCTTACCTTCATACAATGGAGCTTCTCGTATCTTTGTCTCATAAAAATTGTAGAAGATATCAATACAATTTAATAAATAAATCATTTCCCTGAAGGTGCAAACTTTACGTTACAAGACTCAGAGGTTATTGCTATATGGGAAATAGATGATAATATTTTTTTACATTTTAGAGAAATTACCAGTTGTTATTTAAATTTATTCCCTTAATACATTTTATGAAAATTGTTGTAATCAAAGATGAAGGTCGTACCTTAAAAGGGTGTGGAATGCGTGATACGTGTAGGAAATAGTAGTGTACTGTTAACAAATGAATTCCGAGTGCTTTGTTTGTCCGCACCACGTGATTTGGGTGAAAACAAAACAAGTACTAATGATTCGTTTGTTTCGCAAGCTGACTAACTAGATCTTAATGTCGAAAACACCGGTTTCAACCAATAACTCCTGAAAAACTGTACAGTTATATGCGACTAGGCATTACATGCTCTTTTCACACCGGCAACACTTTATCGTGCTTTCATTTAAATGTATTAGAAAAAAAAAATCCCAGAATCATCAATTTCTTACCAAATGTATTTATAATCTTACTACAATGAATATAAAATAGAATTTTTATATTTTTTGCGGACCTCTATCCAAAGATCCAATTTCGCGCTCATAATCTTGACTCTTAAAATCTTACTAAAAATTTTGAATCTTTGATTTTACGGAAAATTCTATATAAGTATGCAAATCCGAAGATTTGAGGTCGATGGTTAAAATTACAAAAGTTACACAATATATAATTTCATCATTAAAATATTTCACTTATATTTTGAGTCTCTAGTTATTTTGTGTATGTAATAAATTTTAAGTAAAATATGATCATATATACCATAGATCTTACAATAAACGGCGAGATAAAAATTCGGCGAGATAAATATTCGGTGAGATAAATATTCGGCGAGATAAAAATTTGGCGAGATAAGAATTCGGCGAGATAAAAATTCGGCGAGATAAAAATTCGGCAAAATAAAAAATCGGCGAGATAACAATTCGGCGAAATAAAAATTCGGCGAGATAAAAATTTGGCGAGACAAAAATTCGGCGAGCTAAATATTTGACGAGATAAATATTCGGCGAGAAAAATATTCGGCGAGAAAAATATTCGGTGAGAAAAATATTCAACGAGAAAAATATGCGACGAGAAAAATATTCGGAGAGAAAAATATTCGGCGAGAAAATTATTCGGCGAGAAAATTATTCCGCGAGAAAAGTATTCGGCGACAAAAATATAAAAAGAGTAAGATATTTAAGATGGAATGTAACATTTGTTAAATATAAATGGATTTCGGCGAAAAAAATATTCGGCGACGAAAATATTCGGCGAGAATAATATTCGGCGAGAAAAATATTCGGCGAGAAAAAAATTTGGCGAGAAAAATATTCAGCGAGAAAAATATAATATATATGTATATATATATATATATATATATATATATATATATATATATATATATACAGGGTGTTTGGCGGAAGGCCGGCACCCAGAATATTTCGTTCATTTTGAAAGATACAAGAAAATGTTAAGGAGCAAAGTTAAACTAGACAAAGGGACTCATAAAATGGCCGTAGTAACAATTTTGTGTCACTTCCGGTTTTAGCGGAAATGTGTCCAACTTTAATTCTAGCATAGGGAATCGGTATTTTTATATTTTTTTTCGAAATGTACATAAAATTAGCTTTATAATGGTACCAAAATATCATTGTTTTACTGCAACCATTTCAAAATGGCGACACTTTATTTTTAAAATATTTACTAAAAAAAATTGATCATAGCCAGCTATTTGAGATTTTGTTACCTGAAACCAAACAAATAATGTCAAAAAATATTAGATCTACCTTTCCTGGCGATGTAGTGGCAAAATTTGTTATATGTGACAAATTGTGCAGAAAATGACGGCGGCCATTTTGAGTATTTTTTATTTTAATTTTGTATGTTATTTTTAGTAAGAGTTTTTGTATTGTGTTGATTGTTATAAGGTATTTTAAACATATTTTTTTTCGTTAATTACCTATAGTTGTAAGTACATAAATATGAAAATAAATTGTCGCCATTTTGAAATGGTTGCAGTAAAACAATGATATTTAGGTATCATTATAAAGCTAATTTTATGTACATTTCGAAAAAAAATATAAAAATACCGATTCCCTATGCTAGAATTAAAGTTGGACACATTTCCGCTAAAACCGGAAGTGACACAAAATTGTTACTACGGCCATTTTATGAGTCCCTTTGTCTAGTTTAACTTTGCTTCTTAACATTTTCTTGTATCTTTCAAAATGAACGAAATATTCTGAGTGCCGACCTTCCGCCAAACACCCTGTATATATATAAAGAGTAAGATATTTAAGGTGGACTGCAACATATTATGTTAAATATAAATGAATTTCGGCGAGAAAAATATTCAGCGAGAAAAGTATTCGGCGAAAAAATCTAAAAAATATAAAAAGAGTAAGATATTTAAGATGGAATGCAACATATTATGTTAAATTTAAATGAATTGCAGCGAGAAAAATATTCGGCGAGAAAAAAATTCGGCGAGAAAAACATAAAAAACATAGAGTAAGATATTTAAGATGGAATGTAACATATCATGATAAATATAAATAAATTTCGGCGAGAAAAATATTCGGCAAGAAAAATATTCGTCGAGAAAAGTATTCGGCGAGCAAATTATTCGGTGAGAAAAATATTCGGCGAGAATAAAATTCGGCTAGAAAAATATTCGATGAGAAAAATATAAAAAATATAAAGAGTAAGATATTTAAGATAAAATGCAACGTATTATGTTAAATATGAATGAATTTCAACGAGAAAAATATTCGGCAAGAAAAATATTCGGCGAGAAAAGTATTCGGCGAGAAAAGTATTCGGCAAGAAAATATTCGACGAAAAAAATATTCGGCGAGAATAAAATTCGGCGAGAAAAGTATTTGGCGAGAAAAAAATTCGGCTAGAAAAATATTCGGCGACAAAAATATAAAAAATATAAAGAGTAAGATATTTAAGATAAAATGCAACGTATTATGTTAAATATGAATGAATTTCAACGAGAAAAATATTCGGCAAGAAAAATATTCGGCGAGAAAAGTATTCGGCGAGAAAAGTATTCGGCAAGAAAATATTCGACGAGAAAATATTCGGCGAGAATAAAATTCGGCGAGAAAAGTATTCCGCGAGAAATATATTCGGCGAGAAAAGTATTCGGCGAGAAAAGTATTCCGCGAGAGAAGCATTCGGCGAGAAAAATATTCAGCGAGAAAAACATTCGGCGAGAATAAAATTCGGCGACAAAAATATAAAAAATATAAAGAGTAAGATATTTAAGATGGAATGCAACATATTATGTTAAATATCACGAGGAATAAAACACAGAAACTGTAAACACACGACAAACTATATTTTTTAATATATAACACCAAAAATGACACCTAATAAAACAAACAAGACAAAATAATATATGCACACTTAAAAATATACATATAAAAAGTAATGAGTATTGCGTAATTAGTTACGATGGTTGCTTGTAGTATATGGGAAATGCGAGATTAAAATTGCATAACTAACACGCCCCCTTTAACGAGCAATTTTTTTTAAGCGTCCTTCTTCTGCAGTCCCATACCTTCGACGCAGGATTGCAGCTTTGGTCCAGGAGTGGCCTTCGTTAGAGCGTCAGCCATCATTTCTTCTGATCGGAGGTATTCGAGTTCTATGGGATGTTCTTTGAGTGATTGTCGAACGAAATGGTATCGAATGTCGATATGTTTTGATCGACCGTGCATCACTGGGTTCTTAACAAGCTTGCCTGCACCTTGATTGTCATAGAATATCTTGGTACGGCCAGGTTCGCGAAAGCCTAGCTCATTTAGGAATGAACTGAGATGAATCGCCTCCTTGAATGCGTCAGAGAGTGCCATGTACTCGGCTTCGGTCGAGGAGAGGACGACGGTGCGTTGTTTTCGGCTTTCTCATGAGATAGCAGCGCCGGTAAGGCAGAACACGTAGCCGGTGTACGATCTGCGGTCAATGGTACAGCCTCTCCAGTCCGCGTCTACGTAGCCTTGAAGAGGTTGTCCAGTCTTCTTGTAGGACACCGAATAGTTGATAGTGCTCTTGAGGTACCTAAGTACTCGCTTGGCGGATGTCCAGTGATTACGATTGTAATCGGCGAGACGAAAATATAGTTTCGGCGAGAAATATAGTTTCGGCGAGAAAAATATAGTTTCGGCGAGAAATATAAAAATATAGTTTCGGCCAGAAATATAGTTTAAAAAAAATCGATAGTTTCAGCGGTTATTTTCGGTATTTTCAGCGGGTAATTTGGTATTTTTAGCGTATATTCTCAGCGGGGCAAGTTTTCGGTATTTTCATCGGGGCAAGTTTTAGGTATTTTCAGCGCGGCAAGTTTTCAGTATTTTCAGCGGGGCAAGTTTTCAGAATTTTCAGCGGGGCTAGTTTTCGTTTAAAATATAGTCGGCGAGAAAAATATAGTCGGCGAGAAAAATATAGTCGGCGTGAAAAATAGTCGGCGAAAAAAAATTGTCGGCGAGAAAAATAGTCGGCGAGGAAAATATAGTCAGCGAGAAAAATGTAGTTTCGGCGAGAAAAATATAGTTTCGGCGAGAAATATAAAAATATAGTTTCGGCGAGAAATATGGTTTCGGCGAGAAATATAGTTTAGGCGAGAAATATAATTTCAAAAAAATCGATAGTTTCAGCGGTTATTTTCGGTATTTTTCAGAGGTTATTTTCAGAGGGTATTTTCATAAGGTATTTTTAGAGGGTATTTTTGGTATTTTCAGCGGGTATTTTTGGTATTTTCAGCGGGTATTTTCGGCAGGTATTTTCAGCGTTACAAAAATACTTTCGGCGGGACAAAAATACTTTAGATACTTTCGGCGGGACAAAATACTTTCGACGAGAAAATTATAGTTCAAAATATTGAAATAGTTTCGGCGAGAAATATACAGTTTCAGCGAGAAAAAAATAAAGTTTTGGCGAGAAATATAGTTTTGGCGAGAAAAATGTAGTTTCGGCGAGAAATATAAAAATATAGTTTCTGCGAAAAATATAAAAATATAGTTTCGGCGAGCAATATAGTTTCAAAAAAAGTCAATAGTTTCAGCGGTTATTTTCGGTATTTTCAGCGGGTATTTTTGGTATTTTCAGCGGGTATTTTTGGTATTTTTGGTCGGCAAGAAAAATATATTCGGCGAGAAAAATAGTCGGCGAGAAAAATATAGTCAGCGAGAAAAATATAGTCAGCGAGAAAAATATAGTTTCGGCGAGAAAAATATAGTTTCAGCGAGAAATATAGTTTTAAAAAAAATTCGATAGTTTCAGCGGTTGTTTTCGGTATTTTCAGCGGGCCAAGTTTTCGGTATTTTCAGCGGGGTAAGTTTTCGGTATTTTCAGCAAGGTAAGTTTTCGGTATTTTCAGCGAGGAAAGTTTTCGGTATTTTCAGCGAGGAAAGGTTTCAGTATTTTCAGAGGGTATTTTTGCTATTTTCAGCGGGTATTTTTGGTACTTTCAGCAGGTATTTTTGGTATTTTCAGCGGGTATTTTCGGCGGGTATTTTAGCGGGTATTTTCAGCGGGTATTTTCAGCGGGACAAAAATACTTTCGGCGGGACAAAAATACTTTCGGCGGGACAAAAATATTTTCGGCGGGACAAAAATACTTTCGGCGGGACAAAATAATTTCGGCGAGAACAATATAGTTGAAAATATTGAAATAATTTCGGCAAGAAATATACAGTTTCGGCGAAAAAAAAATATAGTTTCGGCGAGAAAAAAATATAGTTTCGGCGAGAAATATAGTTTCGGCGAGAAAAATATAGTGTCGGCCAGAAAAATATAGTTTCGGCGTATTTTTACTATTTTCAGCCGGTATTTTTGGTACTTTCAGCGGGTATTTTTGGTATTTTCAGCGGGTATTTTCGGCGGGACAAAAATCCTTTCGGCGGACAAAAATACTTTCGGCGCGACAAAAATACTTTAGGCGGGACAAAAATACCTTCGGCGTGACAAAAATATTTTCGGCGGGACAAAAATACTTTCGGCGCGACATAAATACTTTAGGCGGGACAAAAATACCTTCGGCGAGACAAAAATATTTTCGGCAGGACAAAAATAATTTCCGTGAGACAAAAATACTTTCGGCAGAACAAAAATAGTTTCGGCGAGAAAAATATAGTCGACGAGAAAAATATAGAAAAATAGTTTCGGCGACAAATATAGTTTCGGCGACAAATATATAATCGGCGGGACAAAAATACTTTCGGCAGGACAAAAATACTTTCAGCGGGACAAAATACTTTCGGCGGGACAAAAATACTTTAGATACTTTCGGCGGGACAAAATACTTTCGGCGAGAAAAATATAGTTGAAAATATTGAAATAGTTTCGGCGAGAAATATACAGTTTCGGCGAGAAAAAATATAGTTTCGGCGAGAAATATAGTTTCGGCGAGAAAAATATAGTTTCGGCGAGAAATATAAAAATATAGTTTCTGTGAAAAATATAAAAATATAGTTTCGGCGAGCAATATAGTTTCAAAAAAGTCGATAGTTTCAGCGGTTATTTTCGGTATTTTCAGCGGGTATTTTTGGTATTTTCAGCGGGTATTTTTGGTATTTTTGGTCGGCAAGAAAAATATATTCGGTGAGAAAAATAGTCGGCGAAAAAAATAGTCGGCGAGAAAAATATAGTCAGCGAGAAAAATATAGTTTCGGCGAGAAAAATATAGTTTCGGCGAGAAAAATATAGTTTCAGCGAGAAATTTAGTTTTAAAAAAAATTCGATAGTTTCAGCGGTTGTTTTCGGTATTTTCAGCGGGGCAAGTTTTCGGTATTTTCAGCAAGGGGAGTTTTCGGTATTTTCAGCAAAGAAAGTTTTCGGTATTTTCAGCGAGGAATGTTTTTGGTATTTTCAGCAAGGCAAGTTTTCAGTATTTTCAGCGGGGCAAGTTTTCAGAATTTTCAGCGGGGCTAGTTTTCGTTTCAAATATAGTCGGCGAGAAAAATATAGTCGGCGTGAAAAATAGTCGGCGAAAAAAAATTGTCGGCGAGAAAAATAGTCGGCGAGGAAAATATAGTCAGCGAGAAAAATGTAGTTTCGGCGAGAAAAATATAGTTTCGGCGAGAAATATAAAAATATAGTTTCGGCGAGAAATATGGTTTCGGCGAGAAATATAGTTTAGGCGAGAAATATAATTTCAAAAAAATCGATAGTTTCAGCGGTTATTTTCGGTATTTTTCAGAGGTTATTTTCAGAGGGTATTTTCATAAGGTATTTTTAGAGGGTATTTTCAGAGGGTATTTTCGGTATTTTCAGAGGATATTATCGGTTTTTTAGAGTGAATTTTCAGTATTTTTGGTATTTTCTGCGGGTATTTTTGCTATTTTCAGCGGGTATTTTTGGTATTTTCAGCGGGTATTTTTGGTATTTTCAGCGGTTATTTTTGGTTTTTTCAGCGGGTATTTTCGGCGGGTATTTGCGACGGGTATTTTTGGTATTTTCAGCGGGTAATTTTGGTATTTTCTGCGGGTATTTTCGGTATTCTTAGCGGGTATTTCTGGTATTTTCAGCGGGTATTTTGCTATTTTTAGCGGGTATTTTTGGTATTTTCAGCGGGTATTTTTTGTATTTTCAGCGGGTATTTTCGGCGGGTATTTTCAGCTTGTATTTTCAGCGAATATTTTCAGCGGGACAAAAATACTTTCGGCGGGACAAAAATATTTTCGGCGGGACAAAAATACTTCAGATACTTTCGGCGGGACAAAATACTAAAATATTGATATAGTTTCGGCAAGAAAAAAATATAGTTTCGGCGAGAATATAGTTTCGGCGACAAAAATATAGTTTTAAAAAAATCGATAGTTTCAGCGGTTATTTTTGGTATTTTCAGCGGGTATTTTTGGTATTTTCAGCATGTACTTTTGGTATTTTATTTTAGCGGGTATTTTTGGTACTTTCAGCAGGTATTTTTTGTATTTTCAGCGGGGCAAGTTTTCGGTATTTTCAGCGGGGCAAGTTTTAGGTATTTTCATCGGGGCAAGTTTTCAGTATTTTCCGCGGGGTAAGTTTTCGTTTAAAATATGGTAAGCGAGAAAAATATAGTCGGCGAGAAAAATATAGTTTCGGCGAGAAATATGGTTTCGGCGAGAAATATAGTTTAGGCGAGAAATATAATTTAAAAAAAAAATCGATACTTTCAGCGGTTATTTTCGGTATTTTTCAGAAGTTATTTTCAAAGGGTATCTTCATAAGGTATTTTTAGAGAGTATTTTCACAGGGTATTTTCGGTGTTTTCAGAGGATACTTTCGGTTTTTTAGAGTGAATTTTCAGTATTTTCAGCGAGTATTTTCGGTATTTTTAGCGAGTATTTTTGGTATTTTCAGCGGGTATTTTTTCTATTTTCAGCGGGTATTTTTGGTATTTTCAGCGGGTATTTTTGGTATTTTCAGCGGGTATTTTCGGCAGGTATTTTCAGCGTTACAAAAATACTTTCGGCGGGACAAAAATACTTTAGATACTTTCGGCGGGACAAAATACTTTCGACGAGAAAATTATAGTTCAAAATATTGAAATAGTTTCGGCGAGAAATATACAGTTTCGGCGAGAAAAAAATATAGTTTTGGCGAGAAATATAGTTTCGGCGAGAAAAATATAGTTTCGGCGAGAAATATAAAAATATAGTTTCTGCGAAAAATATAAAAATATAGTTTCGGCGAGTAATATAGTATCAAAAAAAGTCGATAGTTTCAGCGGTTATTTTCGGTATTTTCAGCGGGTATTTTTGGTATTTTCAGCGGGTATTTTTGGTATTTTTGGTCGGCAAGAAAAATATATTCGGCGAGAAAAATAGTCGGCGAGAAAAATATAGTCAGCGAGAAAAATATAGTCAGCGAGAAAAATATAGTTTCGGCGAGAAAAATATAGTTTTAGCGAGAAATATAGTTTTAAAAAAAATTCGATAGTTTCAGCGGTTGTTTTCGGTATTTTCAGCGGGCCAAGTTTTCGGTATTTTCAGCGAGGAAAGTTTTCGGTATTTTCAGCGAGGAAAGTTTTCAGTATTTTCAGAGGGTATTTTTGCTATTTTTAGCGGGTATTTTTGGTACTTTCAGCAGGTATTTTTGGTATTTTCAGCGGGTATTTTCGGCGGGTATTTTAGCGGGTATTTTCAGCGGGTATTTTCAGCGGGACAAAAATACTTTCGGCGGGACAAAAATACTTTCGGCGGGACAAAAATATTTTCGGCGGGACAAAAATACTTTCGGCGGGACAAAATAATTTCGGCGAGAACAATATAGTTGAAAATATTGAAATAATTTCGGCAAGAAATATACAGTTTCGGCGAAAAAAAAATATAGTTTCGGCGAGAAAAAAATATAGTTTCGGCGAGAAATATAGTTTCGGCGAGAAAAATATAGTGTCGGCCAGAAAAATATAGTTTCGGCGTATTTTTGCTATTTTCAGCCGGTATTTTTGGTACTTTCAGCGGGTATTTTTGGTATTTTCAGCGGGTATTTTCGGCGGGACAAAAATCCTTTCGGCGGACAAAAATACTTTCGGCGCGACAAAAATACTTTAGCCGGGACAAAAATACCTTCGGCGTGACAAAAATATTTTCGGCGGGACAAAAATACTTTCGGCGCGACATAAATACTTTAGGCGGGACAAAAATACCTTCGGCGAGACAAAAATATTTTCGGCAGGACAAAAATAATTTCCGTGAGACAAAAATACTTTCGGCAGAACAAAAATAGTTTCGGCGAGAAAAATATAGTCGACGAGAAAAATATAGAAAAATAGTTTCGGCCACAAATATAGTTTCGGTGACAAATATATAATCGGCGGGACAAAAATACTTTCGGCAGAACAAAAATACTTTCAGCGGGACAAAATACTTTCGGCGGGACAAAAATACTTTAGATACTTTCGGCGAGAAAAATATAGTTGAAAATATTGAAATAGTTTCGGCGAGAAATATACAGTTTCGGCGAGAAAAAATATAGTTTCGGCGAGAAATATAGTTTCGGCGAGAAAAATATAGTTTCGGCGAGAAATATAAAAATATAGTTTCTGCGAAAAATATAAAAATATAGTTTCGGCGAGCAATACAGTTTCAAAAAAAATCGATAGTTTCAGCGGTTATTTTCGGTATTTTCAGCGGGTATTTTTGATATTTTCAGCGGGTATTTTTGGTATTTTTGGTCGGCAAGAAAAATATATTCGGCGAGAAAAATAGTCGGCGAGAAAAATTGTCGGCGAGAAAAATATAGTCAGCGAGAAAAATATAGTCAGCGAGAAAAATATAGTTTCGGCGAGAAAAATATAGTTTCAGCGAGAAATATAGTTTTAAAAAAAAATTCGATAGTTTCAGCGGTTGTTTTCGGTATTTTCAACGGGCCAAGTTTTCGGTATTTTCAGCGGGGCAAGTTTTCGGTATTTTCAGCAAGGGGAGTTTTCGGTATTTTCAGCAAAGAAAGTTTTCGGTATTTTCAGCGAGGAATGTTTTTGGTATTTTCAGCAAGCCAAGTTTTCGGTATTTTCAGCGGGGAAAGTTTTCAGTATTTTCAGAGGGTATTTTTGCTATTTTCAGCGGGGATGTTTGGTACTATCAGCTGGTATTTTTGGTATTTTCAGCGGGTATTTTCGGCGGGTATCTTAGCGGGTATTTTCAGCGGGACAAAAATACTTTCGGCGGGACTAAAATATTTTCGGCGGGACAAAAATATTTTCAGCGGGACAAAAATACTTTCGGCGGGACAAAATACTTTCGGCGGGACAAAAATACTTTAGATACTTTCGGCGGGACAAAATACTTTCGGCGAGAAAAATATAGTTGAAAATATTGAAATAATTTCGGCAAGAAATATACAGTTTCGGCGAGGAAAAAATATAGTTTCGGCGAGAAATATAGTTTCGGCGAGAAAAATATAGTGTCGGCCAGAAAAATATAGTTTCGGCGTATTTTTGATATTTTCAGCGGGTATTTTCGGCGGGACAAAAATAATTAGCCGGGAAAAAAATACTATCGGCGGTACAAAAATACTTTCAGCCGGGACAAAAATCCTTTCGGCGGGACAAAAATACTTTCGGCGCGACAAAAATACTTTAGGCGGGACAAAAATACCTTCGGCGTGGCAAAAGTATTTTCGGCAGGACAAAAATACTTTCAGCAGGACGAAACTACTTCCGGCGGGACAAATATACTTTCGGCGCTACATAAATACTTTAGGCGGGACAAAAATACCTTCGGTGAGACAAAAATATTTTCGGCAGGACAAAAATAATTTCCGCGAGACAAAAATACTTTCGGCAGAACAAAAATACTTTCAGCGGGACAAAAATACTTTCGGCGGGACAAAAATACTTTAGACACTTTCGGCGGGACAAAATACTTTCGACGAGAAAAATATAGTTCAAAATATTGAAATAGTTTCGGCGAGAAATATACAGTTTCGGCGAGAAAAAAATATAGTTTCGGTAAAAAATATAGTTTCGGCGAGAAAAATATAGTTTCGGCGAGAAATATAAAAATATAGTTTCTGCGAAAAATATAAAAATATAGTTTCGGCGAGCAATATAGTTTCAAAAAAAGTCGATAGTTTCAGCGGTTATTTTCGGTATTTTCAGCGGGTATTTTTGGTATTTTCAGCGGATATTTTTGGTATTTTTGGTCGGCAAGAAAAATATATTCGGCGAGAAAAATAGTCGGCGAGAAAAATATAGTCAGCGAGAAAAATATAGTCAGCGAGAAAAAATTAGTTTCGACGAGAAAAATATAGTTTCAGCGAGAAATATAGTTTTAAAAAAAATTCGATAGTTTCAGCGGTTGTTTTCGGTATTTTCAGCGGGCCAAGTTTTCGGTATGTTCAGCGGGGCAAGTTTTCGGTATTTTTAGCAAGTTTTCGGTATTTTCAGCGAGGAAAGTTTTCAGTATTTTCAGCGAGGAAAGTTTTCAGTATTTTCAGAGGGTATTTTTGCTATTTTCAGCGGGTAATTTTGGTACTTTCAGCAGGTATTTTTGGTATTTTCAGCGGGTATTTTAGCGGGTATTTTCAGCGGGACAAAAATACTTTCGGCGGGACAAAAATACTTTCGGCGGGACAAAAATATTTTCGGCGGGACAAAAATACTTTCGGCGGGACAAAAATACTTTAGATACTTTCGGCGGGACAAAATACTTTCGACGAGAAAAATATAGTTCAAAATATTGAAATAGTTTCGGCAAGAAAAAAATATAGTTTCAGCGAGAAATATAGTTTGGCGAGAAATATAGTTTCGGCGTGAAAAATATAGTGTCGGCGAGAAAAATATAGTTTCGGCGTATTTTTGCTACTTCAGCGGGTATTTTTGATACTTTCAGCGGGTTTTTTGGTATGTTCAGCGGGTATTTTCAGGGGGTTATTCGGCGGGTATTTTCAGCGGGTATTTTCAGCGGGTATTTTCAGCGTATATTTTCAGCGGGACAAAAATACTTTCGGCGGGACAAAATACTTTCGGCGGGACAAAAATACTTTAGATACTTTCGGCGGGACAAAATACTTTCGGCGAGAAAAATATAGTTAAAAATATTGAAATAGTTTCGGCGAGAAATATACAGTTTCGGCGAGAAAAAATATAGTTTCGGCGAGAAATATAGTTTCGGCGAGAAATATAAAAATATAGTTTCTGCGAAAAATATAGAAATATAGTTTCGGCGAGCAATATAGTTTCAAAAAAGTCGATAGTTTCGGCGGTTATTTTCGGTATTTTCAGCGGGTATTTTTGGTATTTTTGGTCGGCAAGAAAAATATATTCGGCGAGAAAAATAGTCGGCGAGAAAAATAGTCGGCGAAAAAAATATAGTCAGCGAGAAAAATATAGTCAGCAAGAAAAATATAGTTTCGGCGAGAAAAATAAAGTTTAAGCGAGAAATATAATTTTAAAAAAAATTCGATAGTTTCAGCGGTGGTTTTCGGTATTTTCAGCGGGCCAAGTTTTCGGTATTTTCAGCAAGGCAAGTTTTCGGTATTTTCAGTGAGGAAAGTTTTTTATTTTCAGCAAAGCAAGTTTTCGGTATTTTCAGCGGGGAAAGTTTTCAGTATTTTCAGAGGGTATTTTTGCTATTTTCAGCGGGTATTTTTGGTACTTTCAGCAGGTATTTTTGGTATTTTCAGCGGGTATTTTCGGCGGGTATTTTTTGCGGGTATTTTCAGCGGGTATTTTCAGGGGGCAAAAGTACTTTCGGCGGGACAAAAATACTTTCAGGGGGACAAAAATATTTTCGGTGGGACAAAAATACTTTCGGCGGGACAAAAATACTTTAGATACTTTCGGCGGGACAAAATACTTTCGGCGAGAAAAATATAGTTGAAAATATTAAAATAGTTTCGGCGAGAAATATACAAGATTCGGCGAGAAAAAATATAGTTTCGGCGAGAAATATAGTTTCGGCGAGAAAAATATAGTTTCGGCGAGAAATATAAAAATATAGTTTCTGCGAAAAATATAAAAATATAGTTTCGGCGAGCAATATAGTTTCAAAAAAAGTCGATAGTTTCAGCGGTTATTTTCGGTATTTTCAGCGGGTATTTTTGGTCAGCAAGAAAAATATATTCGGCGAGAAAATAGTCGGCGAGAAAAATATAGTTTCAGCGAGAAATATAGTTTTAAAAAAAAATTCGATAGTTTCAGCGGTTGTTTTTGGTATTTTCAGCGGGCCAAGTTTTCGGTATTTTCAGCGGGGAAAGTTTTCAGTATTTTCAGAGGGTATTTTTGGTATTTTCAGCGGGTATTTTCAGCGGGACAAAAATACTTTCGGCGAGAAAAAAATATAGTTTCGGCGAGAAATATAGTTTCAGCGAGAAAAATATAGTTTCGGCGAGAAATATAAAAATATGGTTTCTGCGAAAAATATAAAAATATAGTTTCGGCGAGAAAAATATAGTTTCAGCGAGAAATATAGTTTTAAAAAAAATTTGATAGTTTCAGCGGTTGTTTTCGGTATTTTCAGTGGGCCAAGTTTTCGGTATTTTCAGCGGGGCAAGTTTTCGGTATTTTCAGCAAGGTAAGTTTTCGGTATTTTCAGCGAGGAAAGTTTTCGGTATTTTCAGCGAGGAAAGTTTTCAGTATTTTCAGAGGGTATTTTTGCTATTTTTAGCGGGTATTTTTGGTACTTTCAGCAGGTATTTTTGGTATTTTCAGCGGGTATTTTCGGCGGGTATTTTAGCGGGTATTTTCAGCGGGTATTTTCAGCGGGACAAAAATACTTTCGGCGGGACAAAAATACTTTCGGCGGGACAAAAATATTTTCGGCGGGACAAAAATACTTTCGGCGGGACAAAATAATTTCGGCGAGAACAATATAGTTGAAAATATTGAAATAATTTCGGCAAGAAATATACAGTTTCGGCGAAAAAAAAATATAGTTTCGGCGAGAAAAAGATATAGTTTCGGCGAGAAATATAGTTTCGGCGAGAAAAATATAGTGTCGGCCAGAAAAATATAGTTTCGGCGTATTTTTGCTATTTTCAGCCGGTATTTTTGGTACTTTCAGCGGGTATTTTTGGTATTTTCAGCGGGTATTTTCGGCGGGACAAAAATCCTTTCGGCGGACAAAAATACTTTCGGCGCGACAAAAATACTTTAGGCGGGACAAAAATACCTTCGGCGTGACAAAAATATTTTCGGCGGGACAAAAATACTTTCGGCGCGACATAAATACTTTAGGCGGGACAAAAATACCTTCGGCGAGACAAAAATATTTTCGGCAGGACAAAAATAATTTCCGTGAGACAAAAATACTTTCGGCAGAACAAAAATAGTTTCGGCGAGAAAAATATAGTCGACGAGAAAAATATAGAAAAATAGTTTCGGCGACAAATATAGTTTCGGCGACAAATATATAATCGGCGGGACAAAAATACTTTCGGCAGAACAAAAATACTTTCAGCGGGACAAAATACTTTCGGCGGGACAAAAATACTTTAGATACTTTCGGCGAGAAAAATATAGTTGAAAATATTGAAATAGTTTCGGCGAGAAATATACAGTTTCGGCGAGAAAAAATATAGTTTCGGCGAGAAATATAGTTTCGGCGAGAAAAATATAGTTTCGGCGAGAAATATAAAAATATAGTTTCTGCGAAAAATATAAAAATATAGTTTCGGCGAGCAATACAGTTTCAAAAAAAATCGATAGTTTCAGCGGTTATTTTCGGTATTTTCAGCGGGTATTTTTGATATTTTCAGCGGGTATTTTTGGTATTTTTGGTCGGCAAGAAAAATATATTCGGCGAGAAAAATAGTCGGCGAGAAAAATTGTCGGCGAGAAAAATATAGTCAGCGAGAAAAATATAGTCAGCGAGAAAAATATAGTTTCGGCGAGAAAAATATAGTTTCAGCGAGAAATATAGTTTTAAAAAAAAATTCGATAGTTTCAGCGGTTGTTTTCGGTATTTTCAACGGGCCAAGTTTTCGGTATTTTCAGCGGGGCAAGTTTTCGGTATTTTCAGCAAGGGGAGTTTTCGGTATTTTCAGCAAAGAAAGTTTTCGGTATTTTCAGCGAGGAATGTTTTTGGTATTTTCAGGAAGCCAAGTTTTCGGTATTTTCAGCGGGGAAAGTTTTCAGTATTTTCAGAGGGTATTTTTGCTATTTTCAGCGGGGATGTTTGGTACTATCAGCTGGTATTTTTGGTATTTTCAGCGGGTATTTTCGGCGGGTATCTTAGCGGGTATTTTCAGCGGGTCAAAAATACTTTCGGCGGGACTAAAATATTTTCGGCGGGACAAAAATACTTTCGGCGGGACAAAAATATTTTCGGCGGGACAAAAATACTTTTAGCGGGACAAAAATACTTTAGATACTTTCGGCGGGACAAAATACTTTCGGCGAGAAAAATATAGTTGAAAATATTGAAATAATTTCGGCAAGAAATATACAGTTTCGGCGAGAAAAAAATATAGTTTCGGCGAGAAATATAGTTTGGCGAGAAATATAGTTTCGGCGAGAAAAATATAGTGTCGGCGAGAAAAATATAATTTCGGCGTATTTTTGCTACTTCAGCGGGTATTTTTGGTACTTCCAGCGGATTTTTTTGGTATTTTCAGCGGGTATTTTCAGCGGGTATTTTCGGCGGGTATTTTCAGCGGGTATTTTCAGCGAGTATTTTCAGCGTATATTTTCAGCGGGACAAAAATACTTTCGGCGGGACAAAATACTTTCGGCGGGACAAAAATACTTTAGATACTTTCGGCGGGACAAAATACTTTCGGCGAGAAAAATATAGTTGAAAATATTGAAATAATTTCGGCAAGAAATATACAGTTTCGGCGAGGAAAAAATATAGTTTCGGCGAGAAATATAGTTTCGGCGAGAAAAATATAGTGTCGGCCAGAAAAATATAGTTTCGGCGTATTTTTGATATTTTCAGCGGGTATTTTCGGCGGGACAAAAATAATTAGCCGGGAAAAAAATACTATCGGCGGTACAAAAATACTTTCAGCCGGGACAAAAATCCTTTCGGCGGGACAAAAATACTTTCGGCGCGACAAAAATACTTTAGGCGGGACAAAAATACCTTCGGCGTGGCAAAAGTATTTTCGGCAGGACAAAAATACTTTCAGCAGGACGAAACTACTTCCGGCGGGACAAATATACTTTCGGCGCTACATAAATACTTTAGGCGGGACAAAAATACCTTCGGTGAGACAAAAATATTTTCGGCAGGACAAAAATAATTTCCGCGAGACAAAAATACTTTCGGCAGAACAAAAATACTTTCAGCGGGACAAAAATACTTTCGGCGGGACAAAAATACTTTAGACACTTTCGGCGGGACAAAATACTTTCGACGAGAAAAATATAGTTCAAAATATTGAAATAGTTTCGGCGAGAAATATACAGTTTCGGCGAGAAAAAAATATAGTTTCGGCAAAAAATATAGTTTCGGCGAGAAAAATATAGTTTCGGCGAGAAATATAAAAATATAGTTTCTGCGAAAAATATAAAAATATAGTTTCGGCGAGCAATATAGTTTCAAAAAAAGTCGATAGTTTCAGCGGTTATTTTCGGTATTTTCAGCGGGTATTTTTGGTATTTTCAGCGGGTATTTTTCGTATTTTTGGTCGGCAAGAAAAATATATTCGGCGAGAAAAATAGTCGGCGAGAAAAATATAGTCAGCGAGAAAAATATAGTCAGCGAGAAAAAATTAGTTTCGACGAGAAAAATATAGTTTCAGCGAGAAATATAGTTTTAAAAAAAATTCGATAGTTTCAGCGGTTGTTTTCGGTATTTTCAGCGGGCCAAGTTTTCGGTATGTTCAGCGGGGCAAGTTTTCGGTATTTTTAGCAAGTTTTCGGTATTTTCAGCGAGGAAAGTTTTCAGTATTTTCAGCGAGGAAAGTTTTCAGTATTTTCAGAGGGTATTTTTGCTATTTTCAGCGGGTATTTTTGGTACTTTCAGCAGGTATTTTTGGTATTTTCAGCGGGTATTTTAGCGGGTATTTTCAGCGGGACAAAAATACTTTCGGCGGGACAAAAATACTTTCGGCGGGACAAAAATATTTTCGGCGGGACAAAAAAACTTTCGGCGGGACAAAAATACTTTAGATACTTTCGGCGGGACAAAATACTTTCGACGAGAAAAATATAGTTCAAAATATTGAAATAGTTTCGGCGAGAAATATACAAGATTCGGCGAGAAAAAATATAGTTTCGGCGAGAAATATAGTTTCGGCGAGAAAAATATAGTTTCGGCGAGAAATATAAAAATATAGTTTCTGCGAAAAATATAAAAATATAGTTTCGGCGAGCAATATAGTTTCAAAAAAAGTCGATAGTTTCAGCGGTTATTTTCGGTATTTTCAGCGGGTATTTTTGGTATTTTCAGCGGGTATTTTTGGTCAGCAAGAAAAATATATTCGGCGAGAAAATAGTCGGCGAGAAAAATATAGTTTCAGCGAGAAATATAGTTTTAAAAAAAAATTCGATAGTTTCAGCGGTTGTTTTTGGTATTTTCAGCGGGCCAAGTTTTCGGTATTTTCAGCGGGGAAAGTTTTCAGTATTTTCAGAGGGTATTTTTGGTATTTTCAGCGGGTATTTTCAGCGGGACAAAAATACTTTCGGCGAGAAAAAAATATAGTTTCGGCGAGAAATATAGTTTCAGCGAGAAAAATATAGTTTCGGCGAGAAATATAAAAATATAGTTTCTGCGAAAAATATAAAAATATAGTTTCGGCGCGCAATATAGTTTAAAAAAAAGTCGATAGTTTCAGCGGTTATTTTCGGTATTTTCAGCGGGTATTTTTGATATTTTCAGCGGGTATTTTTGGTATTCTTGGTCGGCAAGAAAAATATATTCGTCGAGAAAAATAGTCGGCGAGAAAAATAGTCGGCGAGAAAAATAAAGTCAGCGAGAAAAATATAGTCAGCGAGAAAAACATAGTTTCGGCGAGAAAAATATAGTTTCAGCGAGAAATATAGTTTTAAAAAAAATTCGATAGTTTCAGCGGTAGTTTTCGGTATTTTCAGCGGGCCAAAATTTCGGTATTTTCAGCAGGGCAAGTTTTCGGTATTTTCAGCAAGGCAAGTTTTCGGTATTTTCAGCGAGGAAAGTTTTCGGTATTTTCAGCGAGGAATGTTTTTGTTATTTTCAGCAAGGCAAGTTTTCGATATTTTCAGCGGGGAAAGTTTTTAGTATTTTCAGAGGGTATTTTTGCTATTTTCAGCGGGTATTTTTGGTACTTTCAGCAGGTATTTTTGGTATTTTCAGCGGGTATTTTCGGCGGGTATTTTAGCGGGTATTTTCAGCGGGACAAAAATACTTTCGGCGGGACAAAAATATTTTCGGCGGGACAAAAATACTTTCGGCGGGACAAAAATACTTTAGATACTTTCGGCGGGAGAAAATACTTTCGGCGAAAAAAATATAGTTGAAAATATTTAAATAATTTCGGCAAGAAATATACAGTTTCGGCGAGAAAAAAATATAGTTTCGGCGAGAAATATGGTTTGGCGAGAAATATAGTTTCGGCGAGAAAAATATAGTGTCGGCGAGAAAAATATAGTTTCGGCGTATTTTTGCTACTTCAGCGGGTATTTTTGGTACTTTCAGCGGGTTTTTTTGGTATTTTCAGCGGGTATTTTCGGCGGGTATTTTCAGCGGGTATTTTCAGCGGGTATTTTCAGCGTATATTTTCAGCGGGACAAAAATACTTTCGGCGGGACAAAATACTTTCGGCGGGACAAAATAATTTCGGCGAGAAAAATATAGTTGAAAATATTGAAATAGTTTCGGCGAGAAATATACAGTTTCGGCGAGAAAAAATATAGTTTCGGCGAAAAATATAGTTTCGGCGAGAAAAATATAGTTTCTGCGAAAAATATAAAAATATAGTTTCTGCGAAAAATATAACAAATATAGTTTCGGCAAGCAATATAGTTTCAAAAAAAGTCGATAGTTTCAGCGGTTATTTTCGGTATTTTCAGCGGGTATTTTTGGTATTTTCAGCGGGTATCTTTGGTATTTTTGGTCGGCAAGAAAAATATATTCGGCGAGAAAATAGTCGGCGAGAAAAATATAGTTTCAGCGAGAAATATAGTTTTCAAAAAAAATTCGATAGTTTCAACGGTTGTTTTCGGTATTTTCAGCGGGGCAAGTTTTCGGTATTTTCAGCGGGGCAAGTTTTCGGTACTTTCAGCAAGGCATGTTTTCGGTATTTTCAGCGAGGAAAGTTTTCAGTATTTTCAGCGAGGAAAGTTTTCAGTATTTTCAGAGGGTATTTTTGCTATTTTCAGCGGGTATTTTTGGTACTTTCAGCAGGTATTTTTGGTATTTTCAGCGGGTATTTTAGCGGGTATTTTCAGCGGGACAAAAATACTTTCGGCGGGACAAAAATACTTTCGGCGGGACAAAAATATTTTCGGCGGGACAAAAATACTTTCGGCGGGACAAAAATACTTTAGATACTTTCGGCGGGACAAAATACTTTCGACGAGAAAAATATAGTTCAAAATATTGAAATAGTTTCGGCGAGAAATATACAAGATTCGGCGAGAAAAAATATAGTTTCGGCGAGAAATATAGTTTCGGCGAGAAAAATATAGTTTCGGCGAGAAATATAAAAATATAGTTTCTGCGAAAAATATAAAAATATAGTTTCGGCGAGCAATATAGTTTCAAAAAAAGTCGATAGTTTCAGCGGTTATTTTCGGTATTTTCAGCGGGTATTTTTGGTATTTTCAGCGGGTATTTTTGGTCAGCAAGAAAAATATATTCGGCGAGAAAATAGTCGGCGAGAAAAATATAGTTTCAGCGAGAAATATAGTTTTAAAAAAAAATTCGATAGTTTCAGCGGTTGTTTTTGGTATTTTCAGCGGGCCAAGTTTTCGGTATTTTCAGCGGGGAAAGTTTTCAGTATTTTCAGAGGGTATTTTTGGTATTTTCAGCGGGTATTTTCAGCGGGACAAAAATACTTTCGGCGAGAAATAAATATAGTTTCGGCGAGAAATATAGTTTCAGCGAGAAAAATATAGTTTCGGCGAGAAATATAAAAATATAGTTTCTGCGAAAAACATAAAAATATAGTTTCGGCGCGCAATATAGTTTAAAAAAAAGTCGATAGTTTCAGCGGTTATTTTCGGTATTTTCAGCGGGTATTTTTGATATTTTCAGCGGGTATTTTTGGTATTCTTGGTCGGCAAGAAAAATATATTCGTCGAGAAAAATAGTCGGCGAGAAAAATAGTCGGCGAGAAAAATAAAGTCAGCGAGAAAAATATAGTCAGCGAGAAAAACATAGTTTCGGCGAGAAAAATATAGTTTCAGCGAGAAATATAGTTTTAAAAAAAATTCGATAGTTTCAGCGGTAGTTTTCGGTATTTTCAGCGGGCCAAAATTTCGGTTTTTTCAGCAGGGCAAGTTTTCGGTATTTTCAGCAAGGCAAGTTTTCGGTATTTTCAGCGAGGAAAGTTTTCGGTATTTTCAGCGAGGAATGTTTTTGTTATTTTCAGCAAGGCAAGTTTTCGATATTTTCAGCGGGGAAAGTTTTTAGTATTTTCAGAGGGTATTTTTGCTATTTTCAGCGGGTATTTTTGGTACTTTCAGCAGGTATTTTTGGTATTTTCAGCGGGTATTTTCGGCGGGTATTTTAGCGGGTATTTTCAGCGGGACAAAAATACTTTCGGCGGGACAAAAATATTTTCGGCGGGACAAAAATACTTTCGGCGGGACAAAAATACTTTAGATACTTTCGGCGGGACAAAATACTTTCGGCGAAAAAAATATAGTTGAAAATATTTAAATAATTTCGGCAAGAAATATACAGTTTCGGCGAGAAAAAAATATAGTTTCGGCGAGAAATATGGTTTGGCGAGAAATATAGTTTCGGCGAGAAAAATATAGTGTCGGCGAGAAAAATATAGTTTCGGCGTATTTTTGCTACTTCAGCGGGTATTTTTGGTACTTTCAGCGGGTTTTTTTGGTATTTTCAGCGGGTATTTTCGGCGGGTATTTTCAGCGGGTATTTTCAGCGGGTATTTTCAGCGTATATTTTCAGCGGGACAAAAATACTTTCGGCGGGACAAAATACTTTCGGCGGGACAAAAATACTTTAGATACTTTCGGCGGGACAAAATAATTTCGGCGAGAAAAATATAGTTGAAAATATTGAAATAGTTTCGGCGAGAAATATACAGTTTCGGCGAGAAAAAATATAGTTTCGGCGAAAAATATAGTTTCGGCGAGAAAAATATAGTTTCTGCGAAAAATATAAAAATATAGTTTCTGCGAAAAATATAACAAATATAGTTTCGGCAAGCAATATAGTTTCAAAAAAAGTCGATAGTTTCAGCGGTTATTTTCGGTATTTTCAGCGGGTATTTTTGGTATTTTCAGCGGGTATTTTTGGTATTTTTGGTCGGCAAGAAAAATATATTCGGCGAGAAAATAGTCGGCGAGAAAAATATAGTTTCAGCGAGAAATATAGTTTTCAAAAGAAATTCGATAGTTTCAGCGGTTGTTTTCGGTATTTTCAGCGGGGCAAGTTTTCGGTATTTTCAGCGGGGCAAGTTTTCGGTACTTTCAGCAAGGCATGTTTTCGGTATTTTCAGCGAGGAAAGTTTTCGGTATTTTCAGCTAGGCAAGTTTTCAGTATTTTCAGCGGGGAAAGTTTTCAGTATTTTCAGAGGGTATTTTTGCTATTTTCAGCGGGTATTTTTGGTACTATCAGCTGGTATTTTTGGTATTTTCAGCGGGTATTTTCGGCGGGTATTTTAGCGGGTATTTTCAGCGGGACAAAAATACTTTCGGCGGGACAAAAATACTGTCGGCGGGACAAAAATATTTTCGGCGGGACAAAAATACTTTCGGCGGGACAAAAATACTTTCGGCGAGAAAAAAATAGTTGAAAATATTGAAATAATTTCGGCAAGGAAAAAATATAGTTTCGGCGAGAAATATAGTTTGGCGAAAAATATAGTTTCGGCGAGAAAAATATAGTGTCGGCGAGAAAAATATAGTTTCGGCGTATTTTTGCTACTTCAGCGGGTATTTTTGGTACTTTCAGCGGGTTTTTTTGGTATTTTCAGCGGGTATTTTCAGGGGGTATTTTCGGCGGGTATTTTCACCGGGTATTTTCACCGAATATTTTCAGCGGGTATTTTCAGCGTATATTTTCAGCGGGACAAAAATACTTTCGGCGGGACAAAATACTTTCGGCGGGACAAAAATACTTTAGATACTTTCGGCGGGACAAAATACTTTCGGCGAGAAAAATATAGTTGAAAATATTGAAATAGTTTCGGCGAGAAAAAAATATAGTTTCGGCGAGAAATATAGTTTCGGCGAGAAAAATATAGTGTCTGCCAGAAAAATATAGTTTCATCGTTATTTTTGCTATTTTCAGCGGGTATTTTTGGTACTTTCAGCGGGTATTTTTGGTATTTTCAGCGGGTATTTTCGGCGGGACAAAAATAATTAGGCGGGAAAAAAATACTATCGGCGGTACAAAAATACTTTCAGCCGGGACAAAAATCCTTTCGGCGGGACAAAAGTATTTTCGGCAGGACAAAAATACTTTCAGCAGGACAAAACTACTTCCGGCGGGACAAAAATACTTTCGGCGCTACATAAATACTTTAGGCGGGACAAAAATATCTTCGGCGAGACAAAAATATTTTCGGCAGGACAAAAATAATTTCCGCGAGACAAAAATACTTTCGGCAGAACAAAAATAGTTTCGGCGAGAAAAATATAGTCGACGAGAAATATAGTTTCGGCGACAAATATATATTCGGCGGGACAAAAATACTTTCGGCAGGACAAAAATACTTTCAGCGGGACAAAAATACTTTCGGCGGGACAAAAATACTTTAGATACTTTCGGCGGGACAAAATACTTTCGACGAGAAAAATATAGTTCAAAATATTGAAATAGTTTCGGCGAGAAATATACAGTTTCGGCGAGAAAAAAATATAGTTTCGGCGAGAAATATAGTTTCGGCGAGAAAAATATAGTCAGCGGGTATTTTTGGTACTTTCAGCAGGTATTTTTGGTATTTTCAGCGGGAAATTTCGGCGGGTATTTTAACGGGTATTTTCAGCGGGTATTTTCAGCGGGACAAAAATACTTTCGGCGAGAAAAAAATATAGTTTCGGCGAGAAATATAGTTTCGGCGAGAAAAATATAGTTTCGGCGAGAAATATAAAAATATAGTTTCTGCGAAAAATATAAAAATATATATATATATATAGCAATATAGTTTCAAAAAAAGTCGATAGTTTTAGCGGTTATTTTCGGTATTTTCAGCGGGTATTTTTGGTATTTTCAGCGGGTATTTTTGGTATTTTTGGTCGGCAAGAAAAATATATTCGGCGAGAAAAATAGTAGGCGAGAAAAATAGTCGGCGAGAAAAATATAGTCTGCGAGAAAAATATAGTCAGCGAGAAAAATATAGTTTCGGCGAGAAAAATATAGTTTTAAAAAAAATTCGATAGTTTCAGCGGTAGTTTTCGGTATTTTTAGCGGGCCAAGTTTTCGGTATTTTCAGCGAGGCAAGTTTTCGGTATTTTCAGCAAGGCAAGTTTTCGGTATTTTCAGCGAGGAAAGTTTTCGGTATTTTCAGCGAGGAAAGTATTTGGTATTTTCAGCAAGGCAAGTTTTCGGTATTTTCAGCGGGGAAAGTTTTCAGTATTTTCAGGAGGTATTTTTGCTATTTTCAGCGGGTATTTTTGGTATTTTCAGCGGGTATTTTCGGCGGGTATTTTAGCGGGTATTTTCAAGTATAGTTTGGCGAGAAATATAGTTTCGGCGAGAAAAATATAGTGTCGGCGAGAAAAATATAGTTTCGGCGTATTTTTGCTACTTCAGCGGGTATTTTTGGTACTTTCAGTGGTTTTTTTTGGTATTTTCAGCGGGTATTTTCAGCGGGTATTTTCGGCGGGTATTTTCAGCGTATATTTTCAGCGGGACAAAAATACTTTCGGCGGGACAAAATACTTTCGGCGGGACAAAAATACTTTAGATACTTTCGGCGGGACAAAATACTTTCGGCGAGAAAAATATAGTTGAAAATATTGAAATAATTTCGTCAAGAAATATACAGTTTCGGCGAGAAAAAAATATAGTTTCGGCGAGAAATATAGTTTCGGCGAGAAAAATATAGTGTCTGCCAGAAAAATATAGTTTCATCGTATTTTTGCTATTTTCAGCGGGTATTTTTGGTACTTTCAGCGGGTATTTTTGGTATTTTCAGCGGGTATTTTCGGCGGGACAAAAATAATTAGGCGGGAAAAAAATACTATCGGCGGTACAAAAATACTTTCAGCCGGGACAAAAATCCTTTCGACGGGACAAAAATACTTTCGGCGCGACAAAAATACTTTAGGCGGGACAAAAATACCTTCGGCGTGGCAAAAGTATTTTCGGCAGGACAAAAATACTTTCAGCAGGACAAAACTACTTCCGGCGGGACAAAAATACTTTCGGCGCTACATAAATACTTTAGGCGGGACAAAAATACCTTCGGCGAGACAAAAATATTTTCGGCAGGACAAAAATAATTTCCGCGAGACAAAAATACTTTCGGCAGAACAAAAATAGTTTCGGCGAGAAAAATATAGTCGACGAGAAATATAGTTTCGGCGACAAATATATATTCGGCGGGACAAAAATACTTTCGGCAGGACAAAAATACTTTCAGCGGGACAAAAATACTTTCGGCGGGACAAAAATACTTTAGATACTTTCGGCGGGACAAAATACTTTCGACGGGAAAAATATAGTTCAAAATATTGAAATAGTTTCGGCGAGAAATATACAGTTTCGGCGAGAAAAAAATATAGTTTCGGCGAGAAATATAGTTTCGGCGAGAAAAATATAGTTTCGGCGAGAAATATAAAAATATAGTTTCTGCGAAAAATATAAAAATATAGTTTCGGCGCGCAATATAGTTTTAAAAAAAGTCGATAGTTTCAGCGGTTATTTTCGGTAATTTCAGCGGGTATTTTTGGTATTTTCAGCGGATATTTTTGGTATTTTTGGTCGGCAAGAAAAATATATTCGGCGAGAAAAATAGTCGGCGAGAAAAATAGTCAGCGAGAAAAATATAGTCAGCGAGAAAAATATAGTCAGCGAGAAAAATATAGTTTCGGCGAGAAAAATATAGTTTCAGCGAGAAATATAATTTAAAAAAAAATTCGATAGTTTCAGCGGTAGTTTTTGGTATTTTCAGCGGGCCAAGTTTTCGGTATTTTCAGCAGTAGTTTTCGGTATTTTCAGGGGGCCAAGTTTTCGGTATTTTCAGCGAGGCAAGTTTTCGGTATTTTCAGCAAAGCAAGTTTTCGGTATTTTCAGCGAGGAAAGTTTTCGGTATTTTCAGCGAGGAAAGTTTTTGGTATTTTCAGCAAGGCAAGTTTTCGGTATTTTTAGCGGGGAAAGTTTTCAGTATTTTCAGAGGGTATTTTTGCTATTTTTAGCGAGTATTTTTGGTACTTTCAGCAGGTATTTTTGGTATTTTCTGCGGGTATTTTCGGCGGGTATTTTTAGCGGGTATTTTCAGCGGGTATTTTCAGCGGGTATTTTTAGCGGGTATTTTCAGCGTATATTTTCAGCGGGACAAAAATACTTTCGGCGGGACAAAATACTTTCGGCGGGACAAAAATACTTTAGATACTTTCGGCGGGACAAAATACTTTCGGCGAGAAAAATATAGTTGAAAATATTGAAATAATTTCGGCAAGAAAAAAATATAGTTTCGGCGAGAAATATAGTTTGGCGAGAAATATAGTTTCGGCGAGAAAAATATAGTGTCGGCGAGGAAAATATAGTTTCGGCGTATTTTTGCTACTTCAGCGGGTATTTTTGATACTTTCAGCGGTTTTTTTTTGGTATTTTCAGCGGGTATTTTCAGGGGGTATTTTCGGCGGGTATTTTTAGCGGGTAATTTCAGCGGGTATTTTCAGCGTATATTTTCAGCGGGACAAATGTACTTTCGGCGAAACAAAATACTTTCGGCGGGACAAAAATACTTTAGATACTTTCAGCGGGACAAAATACTTTCGGCGAGAAAAATATAGTTGAAAATATTGAAATAGTTTCGGCGAGAAATATACAGTTTCGGCTAGAAAAAATATAGTTTCGGCGAGAAATATAGTTTCGGCGAGAAAAATATAGTTTCGGCGAGAAATATAAAAATATAGTTTCTGCGAAAAATATAAAAATATAGTTTCGGCGAGCAATACAGTTTCAAAAAAAATCGATAGTTTCAGCGGTTATTTTCGGTATTTTCAGCGGGTGTTTTTGATATTTTCAGCGGGTATTTTTGGTATTTTTGGTCGGCAAGAAAAATATATTCGGCGAGAAAAATAGTCGGCGAGAAAAATTGTCGGCGAGAAAAATATAGTCAGCGAGAAAAATATAGTCAGCGAGAAAAATATAGTTTCGGCAAGAAAAATATAGTTTCAGCGGTAGTTTTCGGTATTTTCAGCGGGCCAAGTTTTCGGTATTTTCAGCAAGGCAAGTTTTCAGTATTTTCAGCAAGGCAAGTTTTCGGTAATTTCAGCGAGGAAAGTTTTCGGTATTTTCAGCGAGGAAAGTTTTTTATATTTTCAGCAAGGCAAGTTTTCGGTATTTTCAGCGGGGAAAGTTTTCAGTATTTTCAGAGGGTATTTTTGCTATTTTCAGCGGGTATTTTTGGTACTTTCAGCAGGTATTTTTGGTATTTTCAGCAAGTATTTTCGGCGGGTATTTTCAGCGGGACAAAAATACTTTCGGCGGGACAAAAATACTTTCGGCGGGACAAAAATATTTTCGGCGGGACAAAAATACTTTCGGCGGGACAAAAATACTTTAGATACTTTCGGCGGGACAAAATACTTTCGGCGAGAAAAATATAGTTGAAAACATTGAAATAATTTCGGCAAGAAATATACAGTTTCGGCGAAAAAAAAATATAGTTTCGGCGAGAAATATAGTTTGGCGAGAAATATAGTTTCGGCGAGAAAAATATAGTGTCGGCGAGAAAAATATAGTTTCGGCGTATTTTTGCTACATCAGCGGGTATTTTTGGTACTTTCAGCGGATTTTTTTGGTATTTTCAGCGGGTATTTTCAGCGGGTATTTTCGGCGGGTATTTTCAGCGGGTATTTTCAGCGTATATTTTCAGCGGGACAGAAATACTTTCGGCGGGACGAAATACTTTCGGCAAGACAAAAATACTTTATATACTTTCGGCGGGACAAAATACTTTCGGCGAGAAAAATATAGTTGAAAATATTGAAATAGTTTCGGCGAGAAATATACAGTTTCGGCGAGATAAAATATAGTATCGGCGAGAAATATAGTTTCGGCGAGAAAAATATAGTTTCGGCGAGAAATATAAAAATATAGTTTCTGCGAAAAATATAAAAATATAGTTTCGGCGAGCAATACAGTTTCAAAAAAAGTCGATAGTTTCAGCGGTTATTTTCGGTATTTTCAGCGGTTATTTTTGGTATTTTCAGCGGGTATTTTTGGTATTTTTGGTCGGCAAGAAAAATATATTCGGCGAGAAAAATAGTCGGCGAAAAAAATAGTCGGCGAGAAAAATATAGTCAGCGAGAAAAATATATTCAGCGAGAAAAATATAGTTTCGGCGAGAAATATAGTTTTAAAAAAAATTCGATAGTTTCAGCGGTAGTTTTCGGTATTTTCAGCGGGCCAAGTTTTCGGTATTTTCAGCGGGGCAAGTTTTCGGTATTTTCAGAGGGTATTTTTGCTATTTTCAGCGGGTATTTTTGTTACTTTCAGCAGGTATTTTTGGTATTTTCAGCGGGAAATTTCGGCGGGTATTTTAACGGGTATTTTCAGCGGGTATTTTTAGCGGGACAAAAATACTTTCGGCGAGAAAAAAATATAGTTTCGGCGAGAAATATAGTTTCGGCGAGAAAAATATAGTTTCGGCGAGAAATATAAAAATATAGTTTCTGCGAAAAATATAAAAATATAGTTTCGGCAAGCAATATAGTTTCAAAAAAAGTCGATAGTTTTAGCGGTTATTTTCGGTATTTTCAGCGGGTATTTTTGGTATTTTCAGCGGGTATTTTTGGTATTTTTGGTCGGCAAGAAAAATATATTCGGCGAGAAAAATAGTAGACGACAAAAATAGTCGGCGAGAAAAATATAGTCAGCGAGAAAAATATAGTCAGCGAGAAAAATATAGTCAGCGAGAAAAATATAGTCAGCGAGAAAAATATAGTTTCGGCGAGAAAAATATAGTTTCAGCGAGAAATATAATTTAAAAAAAAATTCGATAGTTTCAGCGGTAGTTTTCGGTATTTTTAGCGGGCCAAGTTTTCGGTATTTTCAGCGGGGCAAGTTTTCGGTATTTTCAGCAAGGCAAGTTTTCGGTATTTTCAGCGAGGAAAGTTTTCGGTATTTTCAGCGAGGAAAGTATTTGGTATTTTCAGCAAGGCAAGCTTTCGGTATTTTCAGCGGGGAAAGTTTTCAGTATTTTCAGAGGGTATTTTTGCTATTTTTGGTCGGCAAGAAAAATATATTCGGCGAGAAAAATAGTCGGCGAGAAAAATAGTCAGCGAGAAAAATATAGTCAGCGAGAAAAATATAATTTCGGCGAGAAAAATATAGTTTCAGCGAGAAATATAATTAAAAAAAAATTCGATAGTTTTAGCGGTAGTTTTCGGTATTTTCAGCGGGCCAAGTTTTCGGTATTTTCAGCGGTAGTTTTCGGTATTTTCAGCGGGCCAAGTTTTCGGTATTTTCAGCGAGGAAAGTTTTTGGTATTTTCAGCAAGGCAAGTTTTCGGTATTTTCAGCGGGGAAAGTTTTCAGTATTTTCAGAGGGTATTTTTGCTATTTTTAGCGGGTATTTTTGGTACTTTCAGCAGGTATTTTTGGTATTTTCTGCGGGTATTTTCGGCGGGTATTTTTAGCGGGTATTTTCAGCGGGTATTTTCAGCGGGTATTTTCAGCGGGTATTTACAGCGGGTATTTTCAGCGTATATTTTCAGCGGGACAAGAATACTTTCGGCGGGACAAAATACTTTCGGCGGGACAAAAATACTTTAGATACTTTCGGCGGGACAAAATACTTTCGGCGAGAAAAATATAGTTGAAAATATTGAAATAATTTCGGCAAGAAAAAAATATAGTTTCGGCGAGAAATATAGTTTGGCGAGAAATATAGTTTCGGCCAGAAAAATATAGTGTCGGCGAGAAAAATATAGTTTCGGCGTATTTTTGCTACTTCAGCGGGTATTTTTGATACTTTCAGCGGTTTTTTTTGGGTATTTTCAGCGGGTATTTTCAGGGGGTATTTTCGGCGGGTATTTTCAGCGGGTATTTTCAGCGGGTATTTTCAGCGTATATTTTCAGTGGGACAAAAGTACTTTCGGCGAAACAAAATACTTTCGGCGGGACAAAAATACTTTAGATACTTTCAGCGGGACAAAATACTTTCGGCGAGAAAAATATAGTTGAAAATATTGAAATAGTTTCGGCGAGAAATATACAGTTTCGGCGAGAAAAAATATAGTTTCGGCGAGAAATATAGTTTCGGCGAGAAAAATATAGTTTCGGCGAGAAATATAAAAATATAGTTTCTGCGAAAAATATAAAAATATAGTTTCGGCGAGCAATACAGTTTCAAAAAAAGTCGATAGTTTCAGCGGTAGTTTTCGGTATTTTCAGCGGGCCAAGTTTTCGGTATTTTCAGCAGGGCAAGTTTTCAGTATTTTCAGCAAGGCAAGTTTTCGGTATTTTCAGCGAGGAAAGTTTTCGGTATTTTCAGCGAGGAAAGTTTTTTATATTTTCAGCAAGGCAAGTTTTCGGTATTTTCAGCGGGGAAAGTTTTCAGTATTTTCAGAGGGTATTTTTGCTATTTTCAGCGGGTATTTTTGGTACTTTCAGCAGGTGTTTTTGGTATTTTCAGCAAGTATTTTCGGCGGGTATTTTCAGCGGGACAAAAATATAGTCAGCGAGAAAAATATAATTTCGGCGAGAAAAATATAGTTTCAGCGAGAAATATAATTAAAAAAAAATTCGATAGTTTTAGCGGTAGTTTTCGGTATTTTCAGCGGGCCAAGTTTTCGGTATTTTCAGCGGTAGTTTTCGGTATTTTCAGCGGGCCAAGTTTTCGGTATTTTCAGCGAGGAAAGTTTTTGGTATTTTCAGCAAGGCAAGTTTTCGGTATTTTCAGCGGGGAAAGTTTTCAGTATTTTCAGAGGGTATTTTTGCTATTTTTAGCGGGTATTTTTGGTACTTTCAGCAGGTATTTTTGGTATTTTCTGCGGGTATTTTCGGCGGGTATTTTTAGCGGGTATTTTCAGCGGGTATTTTCAGCGGGTATTTTCAGCGGGTATTTACAGCGGGTATTTTCAGCGTATATTTTCAGCGGGACAAGAATACTTTCGGCGGGACAAAATACTTTCGGCGGGACAAAAATACTTTAGATACTTTCGGCGGGACAAAATACTTTCGGCGAGAAAAATATAGTTGAAAATATTGAAATAATTTCGGCAAGAAAAAAATATAGTTTCGGCGAGAAATATAGTTTGGCGAGAAATATAGTTTCGGCGAGAAAAATATAGTGTCGGCGAGAAAAATATAGTTTCGGCGTATTTTTGCTACTTCAGCGGGTATTTTTGATACTTTCAGCGGTTTTTTTTGGGTATTTTCAGCGGGTATTTTCAGGGGGTATTTTCGGCGGGTATTTTCAGCGGGTATTTTCAGCGGGTATTTTCAGCGTATATTTTCAGTGGGACAAAAGTACTTTCGGCGAAACAAAATACTTTCGGCGGGACAAAAATACTTTAGATACTTTCAGCGGGACAAAATACTTTCGGCGAGAAAAATATAGTTGAAAATATTGAAATAGTTTCGGCGAGAAATATACAGTTTCGGCGAGAAAAAATATAGTTTCGGCGAGAAATATAGTTTCGGCGAGAAAAATATAGTTTCGGCGAGAAATATAAAAATATAGTTTCTGCGAAAAATATAAAAATATAGTTTCGGCGAGCAATACAGTTTCAAAAAAAGTCGATAGTTTCAGCGGTAGTTTTCGGTATTTTCAGCGGGCCAAGTTTTCGGTATTTTCAGCAGGGCAAGTTTTCAGTATTTTCAGCAAGGCAAGTTTTCGGTATTTTCAGCGAGGAAAGTTTTCGGTATTTTCAGCGAGGAAAGTTTTTTATATTTTCAGCAAGGCAAGTTTTCGGTATTTTCAGCGGGGAAAGTTTTCAGTATTTTCAGAGGGTATTTTTGCTATTTTCAGCGGGTATTTTTGGTACTTTCAGCAGGTGTTTTTGGTATTTTCAGCAAGTATTTTCGGCGGGTATTTTCAGCGGGACAAAAATACTTTCGGCGGGACAAAAATATTTTCGGCGGGACAAAAATACTTTCGGCGGGACAAAAATACTTTCAGCGGGACAAAAATACTTTCGGCGGGACAAAAATACTTTAGATACTTTCGGCGGGACAAAATACTTTCGGCGAGAAAAATATAGTTGAAAACATTGAAATAATTTCGGCAAGAAATATACAGTTTCGGCGAGAAAAAAATATAGTTTCGGCGAGAAATATAGTTTGGCGAGAAATATAGTTTCGGCGAGAAAAATATAGTGTCGGCGAGAAAAATATAGTTTCGGCGTAATTTTGCTACATCAGCGGGTATTTTTGGTACTTTCAGCGGATTTTTTTGGTATTTTCAACGGGTATTTTCAGCGGGTATTTTCGGCGGGTATTTTCAGCGGGTATTTTCAGCGTATATTTTCAGCGGGACAAAAATACTTTCGGCGGGACAAAATACTTTCGGCAGGACAAAAATACTTTATATACTTTCGGCGGGACAAAATACTTTCGGCGAGAAAAATATAGTTGAAAATATTGAAATAGTTTCGGCGAGAAATATACAGTTTCGGCGAGATAAAATATAGTATCGGCGAGAAATATAGTTTCGGCGAGAAAAATATAGTTTCGGCGAGAAATATAAAAATATAGTTTCTGCGAAAAATATAAAAATATAGTTTCGGCGAGCAATACAGTTTCAAAAAAAGTCGATAGTTTCAGCGGTTATTTTCGGTATTTTCAGCGGGTATTTTTGGTATTTTCAGCGGGTATTTTTGGTATTTTTGGTCGACAAGAAAAATAGTCGGCGAAAAAAATAGTCAGCGAGAAAAATATAGTCAGCGAGAAAAATATATTCAGCGAGAAAAATATAGTTTCGGCGAGAAAAATATAGTTTCAGCGAGAAATATAGTTTTAAAAAAAATTCGATAGTTTCAGCGGTAGTTTTCGGTATTTTCAGCGGGCCAAGTTTTCGGTATTTTCAGCGGGGCAAGTTTTCAGTATTTTCAGCAAGGCAAGTTTTTGGTATTTTCAGCAACGCAAGTTTTCGGTATTTTCAGCGGGGAAAGTTTTCAGAATTTTCAGAGAGTATTTTTGCTATTTTCAGCGGGTATTTTTGGTACTTTCAGCAGGTATTTTTTGTATTTTCAGCGGGAAATTTCGGCGGGTATTTTAACGGGTATTTTCAGCGGGACAAAAATACTTTCGGCGAGAAAAAAATATAGTTTCGGCGAGAAATATAGTTTCGGCGAGAAAAATATAGTTTCGGCGAGAAATATAAAAATATTGTTTCTGCGAAAAATATAAAAATATAGTTTCGGCAAGCAATATAGTTTCAAAAAAAGTCGATAGTTTTAGCGGTTATTTTCGGTATTTTCAGCGGGTATTTTTGGTATTTTCAGCGGGTATTTTTGGTATTTTTGGTCGGCAAGAAAAATATATTCGGCGAGAAAAATAGTAGACGACAAAAATAGTCGGCGAGAAAAATATATTCAGCGAGAAAAATATAGTTTCGGCGAGAAAAATATAGTTTCAGCGAGAAATATAGTTTTAAAAAAAATTCGATAGTTTCAGCGGTAGTTTTCGGTATTTTCAGCGAGGAAAGTTTTCGGTATTTTCAGCGGGGAAAGTTTTCAGTATTTTCAGAGGGTATTTTTGCTATTTTCAGCGGGTATTTTTGGTACTTTCAGCAGGTATTTTTGGTATTTTCAGCGGGAAATTTCGGCGGGTATTTTAACGGGTATTTTCAGCGGGTATTTTCAGCGGGTATTTTCAGCGGGTATTTTCAGCGGGACAAAAATACTTTCGGCGAGAAAAAAATATAGTTTTGGCGAGAAATATAGTTTCGGCGAGAAAAATATAGTTTCGGCGAGAAATATAAAAATATAGTTTCTGCGAAAAATATAAAAATATAGTTTCGGCAAACAATATAGTTTTAAAAAAAGTCGATAGTTTCAGCGGTTATTTTCGGTATTTTCAGCGGGTATTTTTGGTATTTTCAGCGGGTATTTTTGGTATTTTTGGTCGGCAAGAAAAATATATTCGGCGAGAAAAATAGTAGACGACAAAAATAGTCGGCGAGAAAAATATAGTCAGCGAGAAAAATATAGTCAGCGAGAAAAATATAGTTTCGGCGAGAAAAATATAGTTTTAAAAAAAATTCGATAGTTTCAGCGGTAGTTTTCGGTATTTTTAGCGGGCCAAGTTTTCGGTATTTTCAGCGGGGCAAGTTTTCGGTATTTTCAGCAAGGCAAGTTTTCGGTATTTTCAGCGAGGAAAGTTTTCGGTATTTTCAGCGAGGAAAGTATTTGGTATTTTCAGCAAGGCAAGTTTTCGGTATTTTCAGCGGGGAAAGTTTTCAGTATTTTCAGGGGGTATTTTTGCTATTTTCAGCGGGTATTTTTGCTATTTTCAGCGGGTATTTTCGGCGGGTATTTTAGCGGGTATTTTCAAATATAGTTTGGCGAGAAATATAGTTTCGGCGAGAAAAATATAGTGTCGGCGAGAAAAATATAGTTTCGGCGTATTTTTGCTGCTTCAGCGGGTATTTTTGGTACTTTCAGCGGTTTTTTTTGGTATTTTCAGCGGGTATTTTCAGCGGGTATTTTCGGCGGGTATTTTCAGCGGGTATTTTCAGCGTATATTTTCAGCGGGACAAAAATACTTTCGGCGGGACAAAATACTTTCGGCGGGACAAAAATACTTTAGATACTTTCGGCGGGACAAAATACTTTCGGCGAGAAAAAATATAGTTTCGGCGAGAAATATAGTTTTGGCGAGAAAAATATAGTTTCGGCGAGAAATATAAAAATATAGTTTCTGCGAAAAATATAAAAATATAGTTTCGGCGAGCAATATAGTTTCAAAACAAGTCGATAGTTTCAGCGGTTATTTTCGGTATTTTCAGCGGGTATTTTTGGTATTTTCAGCGGGTATTTTCAGCGGGACAAAAATACTTTCGGCAAGAAAAAAATATAGTTTCGGCGAGAAATATAGTTTCGGCGAGAAAAATATAGTTTCGGCGAGAAATATAAAAATATAGTTTCTGCGAAAAATATAAAAATATAGTTTCGGCGAGCAATATAGTTTCAAAAAAAGTCGATAGCTTTAGCGGTTATTTTCGGTATTTTCAGCGGATATTTTTGGTATTTTTGGTCGGCAAGAAAAATATATTCGGCGAGAAAAATAGTCGGCGAGAAAAATATTCGGCGAGAAAAATAGTCAGCGGGAAAAATATAGTCAGCGAGAAAAATATAGTTTCGGCGAGAAAAATAAAGTTTCAGCGAGAAATATAGTTTTAAAAAAAATTCGATAGTTTCAGCGGGCCAAGTTTTCGGTATTTTCAGCGGGGCAAGTTTTCGGTATTTTTAACAAGGCAAGTTTTCGGTATTTTCAGCGAGGAAAGTTTTCGGTATTTTCAGCGGGGAAAGTTTTCAGTATTTTCAGAGGGTATTTTTGCTTTTTTTCAGCGGGTATTTTTGGTACTTTCAGCACGTATTTTTGGTATTTTCAGCGGGTATTTTTGGTACTTTCAGCGGGTATTTTCAGCGGGTATTTTCAGCGGGGAAAGTTTTCGGTATTTTCATCGGGACAAGTTTTCGGTATTTTCAGCGGGGAAAGTTTTCGGTATTTTCAGCGAGGAAAGTTTTCGGTATTTTCAGAAAGGCAAGTTTTCGGTATTTTCAGCGGGGAAATTTTTCAGTATTTTTGCTATTTTCAGCGGGTATTTTTGGTATTTTCAGCGGGTATTTTTGGTATTTTTGGTCGGCAAGAAAAATATATTCGGCGAGAAAAATAGTCGGCGAGAAAAATATAGTCAGCGAGAAAAATATAGTCAGCGAGAAAAATATAGTTTCGGCGAGAAAAATATAGTTTCAGCGAGAAATATAGTTTTAAAAAAAATTCGATAGTTTCAGCGGTTGTTTTCGGTATTTTCAGCGGGCCAAGTTTTCGGTATTTTCAGCGGGGCAAGTTTTCGGTATTTTCAGCAAGGTAAGTTTTCGGTATTTTCAGCGAGGAAAGTTTTCGGTATTTTCAGCGAGGAAAGTTTTCAGTATTTTCAGAGGGTATTTTTGCTATTTTTAGCGGGTATTTTTGGTATTTTCAGCGGGTATTTTCGGCGGGTATTTTAGCGGGTATTTTCAGTGGGTATTTTCAGCGGGTATTTTCGGCGGGTATTTCCAGCGGGACAAAAATACTTTCAGCGGGACAAAAATACTTTCGGCGGGACAAAAATACTTTGGATACTTTCGGCGGGGCAACATACTTTCGGCGAGAAAAATATAGTTGAAAATATAGAAATAGTTTCGGCGGGAAAGATACAGTTTCGGCAAGAAGAAAATATAGTTTCGGCGAGAAATATAGTGTCGGCGAGAAAAATATAGTTTTGGCGAGAAAAATATAATTTCAGCGAGAAATATAAAAATATAGTTTCGGCGAGAAATATAGTTTCAAAAAAAAATTAAATAGTTTCAGCGGTTATTTTCGGTATTTTCAGCGGGGCAAGTTTTCGGTATTTTCATCGGGTCAAGTTTTAGGTATTTTCAACAGGGCAAGTTTTTGGTATTTTTAGCGGGGCAAGATTTCGTTATTTTCAGCAAGGCAAGTTTTCGGTATTTTCAGCGGGGAAAGTTTTCGGTATTTTCAGAGGTGCAAGTTTTCGTTTAAAATATAGTCGACGAGAAAAATATAGTCGGCGAGAAAAATAGTCGGCGAGAAAATAGTCGGCGAGAAAAATAGTCGGCGAGAAAAATAGTCGGCGAGAAAAATATAGTCAGCGAGAAAAATATAGTTTCGGCGAGAAATATAGTTTCAAAAAAATATTAAGCGAGAAAAATATTCGGCGAGAAAAATACAGGAATTGTTAATAATATTCTTAAAGATGTCCACAAATTCGGCATAAGTGTATACAAGTGGAAAGATTTAAAAAAAATTGACCGCCATTAAAAAAATTCAGTGGCCATCTATTGAGTAGAAAAATATTTAATAATTAGTTATGTAGTGAACAAGTTTTAGCTCTAGGAGTTTGACGTTTATCACCTGATGCACCACGTGGCTTTAGTGATATTGCATTCTGATTGGGTGAATGGACCTTGCTAGCATCGATTGTAAATGCACCTTAAATTTTATCAAAATAAACAATTTGAATATATAAATCAATAAATATTACTGATATTAAAATTTATTTAATTTTTTGATTCGGCGCTCGGCGTCCCTAAAAACTTAGCGCCCCGGGCGGATCTTTAAAGAAAATATTTTCAAATGCAGTACCTACTTGTGTTCGAGTAATACTCGATTTTCTGAAATTAAATTTTTCACTTGACATAGTTAAATTTTACACAATTACTAAAATTTAGCTCCAGCACTTATTAAAGTTTAAAACTTCACAAAAAGTTAAACTTATAAATAGTTATTTTGTAGTTCTCATATTCATAATTCATGTATTTAATGTTCCTATTAATTTATTTAACAATAGTCTTTATTATTATTTGATTTGACCAATTGTTTTCTCACAAATAACCAAAGCCAATATTTATAATAAAGAAAAACGGAAAATATTGCTAAAGAAACACGAAACATTAACACAAAAAACCGACAAGGAAAAGAAGGAAAAAGGAAAAACAAAAGAAATCTCACTTGTGTAGCTAAACCTCAGAACAAAAATAACCAAAAGAAATCTTAACTACAACTGATAAAGAAAATACCCAATATGTATGACTAAAAAGTTCTCTAGAAAACTGTAAGTTTTATATATGATTATTGGCATTTTTAAACGGCTTTATGGACTTATGCAGAAATGAAAAAACTCATTTTAATAATTGTTTTTCTTTTTGAAACATTCAAATACAAAAATATAATTATATACGCTATATTTATTATACATACGAATACATGTTTATAGCTATTAACATACACTCTATTTCCCACAGTAGATCCTCACGTCATAAATTGTAACCATCGTGCGATTTCCGAAGCAAATAAATGTCAAAATTGACAGTATTTCATACAAATATAAGATTGTATGAAACAGAAAAATAGTTGTTGAGTAAAGCACAGAATAAAGCACAAATTGTCGACGCCAAAATCACCTTCATAAATGACAGGAATGACATGTATGTCATTTTTAAGTTTTTTACATATTTGAAAATATACGTTACTACTATTACACTACTATTTCTGTTTCATATTTGTCGTTTGTGGGACGCGGATAGCATTATATAACCCCTCTGTAACACGTACGATAATGAGACAACGAATAAAAGTTCCATCTATGTCATGCGTGTATGGCAAAGATGCAAGATAAAATATTAATATTTTTTACAGCAGAAACTGACAGACATCTTTGGCCTGGCATGGTTCGTAATCATAACATCCATGGTTTGTTCAATAGTTTACCAGTTTCAGAAAATGAAAACATAATTAATAAATATTATTTTATAAAACTCTCTTAACGTTTTCATGATCAATTTATATGGGTTGATATGAGGACGTAGTAGCAATTATTATTATCGAATTGTCTCATCTTATTTTGTGTCAGTACGGTAATAATAATACCGTACAAATATAAATGTCTTAGTTACCATCTTACTTTTGTCTATGTAAACAAAGGTTTAATATCCTGAAACCGGTAAAATACATTTATTTCAACATTTATGTTCTAACAAGTTTTCAGTTTGAAAATAGAACTCAAGGTCGATAACTTACTAAAAATGTTATTCAAACCAGCATACCCTGAAATTTATACAGATTTATGCAAAACTTTAAGATTCTCCATTCTCTCCCTTGTAAATATTTATAGCAAAATTCTGTGAGTAAACAAATAAAATTTTCACTACTTGCAAATAAAATCTGGCGTTTTATATCGGAATGTTATATTAAGCATCTAATTTCATACCTGTCAGTTTGTATTCGCAGATAAAACGAAGGAACACGAGCTGTTTTCTCCCAATCGACATGGATCGCAGCGATGAGGAACCGTTTTCAAGACGACTGTAGACAAGCAGACATATAATCTGGCTATAAAACACATCTGCTTCAGCTGAGAGTTGCAGTGAGCTTCCCGGCTGTAGCGAGGATGTAACGGGGTGTCAGATGGGCAAGATGTGCGAACAACTTGGGGCGACGGATGAATAAGTTTACAATTCAGGGTCATTCAGAACAAGATATAAACGTCAATTATTGTTGGTTCTTTAAATGAAAGGAGTAATAAAAGTTGCAAATGGAGAAGATGCAAATAAATAAGGTGGAAATGTATGAATAAGTTTTGAAGTTAGAGTCATTCGATAACTACACTTATTATTTTTTTTTGAGAAATTTTATGAAAATACTTTTTTATTATTAATTCATTATTGTGTGTCTCAGAAAAGTGTTGTCTTAGACATTTAACATGGGAAAATAGTTTTTGGTAAATAAAAACAGTTGCTGTAATAACTGCTACTTTGTGTGTATAACAATAAAAAGGATCGCAATAAGGAAATAGTATGCCCTGGATGGAAACACTAATATGCATACTCCGTAAACACCTCCCTCCCATCCTCCAATAGAAAATATATATACAAAACCAAATAAAAAAATTTGAGTGTATTCCTTCCAAAATTACAACTTCACTTTTCTAGCTTTTAATTGACCAAATTCGTTGACGAAAGGTTTGAAGCAGTAATATTAGAAATAATTTCTACTGTATATTAAATTAACTACAACAAAATATTTTACGTAGAATATCTATTTTATTTAATGAATTTTCGTGTGTTTGTACGGCACGAGATCGTAAGTATTTGATTCCTGTTTAGTCTACCGCATGTCAGGGTGTCACAATCATTTGAAATAACGACATTTCCTAGACGGTGCGTCGGCGTATGTGTAAACTGTTTACAAATCAGCATCTTTGGGAAAGGAATAAGACAAAGAAGTTATCATTCATCCAAGTGAGATGGAATATTAAAAACATATATCCGAGCACGTGATCGTGGACTACTCCCAAACCACCAAAGTTCTGAAGAAGTGAAGAGGAATATTTTTGTATATAAGGAAAAATCTGTGCTCGGGGAGTCGGATTCAGGAATTCACTTATATTTGGCTTGTCCCAAGTAAGTACTCCTGGTCTCCTAAACTCCAGTTCCCTACACCAATATTCTCCCACGCTATGAACGTATATGTGCAGCTCACTGGCTCTGAATGCACCTAGACCACCTAGTGCTCCTCTGAGCCTGCTGTCATATGTAGCTCACTGGCTCTGTCTAGCACCAAGATGATTTTTCCTCCACACTGGGAACGTCTATTATATGTAGCTCATTGGCTCTGTCTGGCACCAAGATCTTCTAGTGCACCTCTGAACCCCCTGTCGTGAGTAACTCACTGGCTCTGTGTGGCACCATGATTGTGTTCCTTCACACTGGGAACGTCTTTGTGTAGCTTATGGGCTCTATCTGGCACCAAACGACCTAGTGCTCCCTCTGAAACCGTCTCAGTTTTTATGTCAAGATCCTATTAAATTCTTATCAACTACGTCGCCACTCGGTCAAGTCAGATGTGTGTTATATATGTTTTATAATTGTCACCACGATATCATATTTTTATTAAATATAACCGATCTAATATTGGGTGTCTAACAATTTGCGAGACTTTGTGTTCTGCACAAACTTTCAGGCTCAAGAATGTGCCATATCAGTAAGAACGCTGGTTGGTCCACGTTCATTTGGGTATAAATAAACAATAAACAATCGTGGTATGGTACCGGTACCATGAAGGCTTGCGCCTACTCAGTACCAAAAACACACATGTTACACAAAATTGCATTTTTTTAACGTATTTCATACAAGATTTTATATAATTATGTACAATTCTTTTAATTTTTATTATTTTCTAATTTTGTCTACAAATTCACTTTTTAAAATTGACTGACGCCTTTCACAACCAGTTAGATAAACATTTCGCTTTTCATCACTTAGTGATGAAAAAGTTTAATTTCCTAACTGGTTATAAAAAGTTTGACGCTTCAAAATGTTAGTCAGTTTTGAAAAGTGACACTTTATATGTTAAAATTAGGAAAAATTCTTTATCAGATTTAACATGCTGAAAGATATAAAACCAAAGTTACCGGAATTGTTAAAAGAAATCTACGTTATTACTATATTTTCATTAATATAAATATAAATTTATTATTGTTATTAGGAGATTAATTTCGGACCTGAGATTTGCATTGCAAATATTATTAAATATTTAAATATTATAAATATATAAAGAAATTTATTTCTTTTTTCTAAATTTCGTTGAATAATGCTCTTAAAATGAAGTAATCTGTGTTAAATAGTATGTAGAAGCATGTAAGTTACGTATTGTCCTGCGCAATTTGGTGACTTAGTTATTAGCCGATCAGTTTATATTTATTTAGTTAGAGACTTGTTCGTCATAAGCTTGTGTTCACTAAAGAAGGACTTCACTATTGCTATTCGAAGTTTCGACGTACGCCACTACAAGGACTAAGGAAACTTACAATAGTGTTTATCCGGTGAATTAATTTACAAATACTTCGCAAATACCACAAATACTTGTTTAATGACCATTTTAATTGCATTTTAGTAGTGCATTATGCATGCTTGCAGCGTTGCAGCATCTCAAAGCGTACATCATCATCTAATGCATAACATTCCTAAATGAAACAATACAAACCTCAATTACCTGAAGTACTTGGTTATAAATTTTTCGAACTTTTTTTTTGTTTTAGTTCTGATTTTTTTATTTATTTATTAAATTTAAAATTTATTAAATGTTTCGGCAGATGCCTTCTTTAGGATAAAGACAAATCCTCTGTCTCCTTCCATAACTAATTATAATATGGAGTTTTTCGAACTAAGTTAATGAGCTTTGGGATCTTCTATAATGAAACCTTAATTATGGTTACAATATGTTGATGATGATTTCGCTATTTGACCCCATGGACGAAAAAATTTGTATATTTTCAAAGACACTCTAAATAATATTCACAAGGATAGGCATAGGTACGAGAACGAGAATGCTTTGTTCAGCGACCGGAAAAGTATTCATAGTTATTTTTCGTAGTCTAGCAACTTTACAAAAATACCGGAATAATACACTTTCCGGTTCTAAAACAGACTGAAAATGTGTCAGTTGTCGTCCAATCGAAAACAAAACATTTATTTTTTTACGACGGTAACCATAGATAACGTGAGATATAACTTCATATCTCACAGTTCTGTAAAAAAATAGTATGGTTTATAAATAGACAATATTTGGGTTTTAGTTCTGTTAAAATTTATTAATTACAACGTTTCGACAGCTCAGGGCTGCCTTCGTCAGGTAAATAACAAATAAGTAGTCAAGACAACACGTAACATAGGTAACAAATGAAAACATACGAATGACATTGACAATATTAAAAACGGATGACAGGTAACCACGACTTATTTAGTTCAAAGCCTGTATTTAAATTAAAATTTTTAGGAGATTTCTTGATTTCAATTGCTTCTCTAATAAATCTTCTTATCCAATGATTTTCTCTTGCAAAAATCTTCGTGTTTTCGAAATCAATTCCATGTAATTAGTTAGTTACTACACCGCGCAATGTGTTGATATGCCTATCTTTATCTAACGCGTAAGAGGCTTATGGAGTAGTTGCCGGTTGCCGGTCCCCTTATGCTTAGGAACCAAAAGAAGTTATTTGCACTCGACGATGCTGCAAAATCGACTAAACCATGTAGCGATTTTGCATGCGAATCAAGAAGTAGTCGATAAGCTTGACATCGAGGAACTGATGAATAAGTTCATTTCTGAAAATGCAAAACGAGTGACGGTTTTTGCTCTGCAAAATTGAAAATTTATAAAGATGTGATACCTATGTAGAGTTAAGTGAAAACCTCAAAAAAAAATCCCCCCCAGTCACCGAAGACACAGATACTACCCACCCGACGTGCACACGTTCCGCCGGCCCTGAGTGCGGTTACTACAGATTACATTCGTCCAGTTAAAGTTTGCCGAAACTACAGACAAACGTCATTTTAAGTTTCGATAAACTTCAACTGGGCTCATACAATCTGCAGATACCGCACTAACGCCATGTAGTTCTATCATGATAACTACTTCGAATTTTGAGGACAGAATGGTAATTTGACTGTTCATCTGTTTGTGTTTATCTGTAGTAGGATTTTGGAAAACTACTTCCCTTCATTCACGATTCTACCACGATGACGAGACAGCATCCCTTCCCCAAATTTTTAAGAATTATTTTCTCGTAAGCTACAAATTATGAATCGATTTTAAAAAATACCGGTATTATATTTTTGCCTCTAGTATCATATGTGTAAAAATCAAAATTTGGTCACATTCTCCATTATGTCCATTTTAAAAATTTGTCATTCTTCTTTTTCTAAAGCATCAAAAAGTGAAAGGTAAATAAATAACAAAGGTAAAAAGACAACATAAAAATAAAATATGTGCAGGTGTATGAACGAAGTGGCGCACAAAAAATCACAGTGGTAATTTCGCGGCTTGTAGGCATTTACACAATGGACGCCAGAGTTCTCTCTATTGTTTAACAGCAAAATAAATCATTAGCATATCAGCAAGCAGGTCTAAAGCCGCAAAAATAACAGCGGGCCTTTCTTTAGAAAAAGAAAAATCTGTCCTATCCATCTCGGTAGCAAGCGCTCAGGGCCGCATTCAGGGGTATTTCCCCGCATAAATCAACTCAGAACAACTGTGGTATTTAATCGTGCTATTTATTATAATTAATCCACAGATTAAGTGAAAAATGAGCGCGCGAAATCGTTTACAACGGGCGCTGAATTTTAACGAAATTAAAAGTGCACAGAGTTGGTTTAATTACGCTAAGTAACGAAGGAGGAAATATAAATTAAACAAGTGACCTCATCGCTCCTCTACTCCTTGTTTATTTTTACTCTCTCGCTCCAACTTGCTTTATTTCCAGGAATTATTTAATTTTTCTTACCGACTTACATTCTTCATTGTTCTTGTTTTCAGTGGCAGTGCATCTCTTTTTTTAACAACATACAAAAAATATTACTATAGATATTTTATCTTACAGTAGAAGTTAATGAGGTACAATATTGTCAGTTTTATAATATAAAAACTCATTTCTTATATAGCGTAACAATAAAGGTGCGGATTTATAACAAACATAGAAAACAGAACATAACATAGCATAGCACAGCATAGCATAGCAAAACACAGAATTTTATTTAGGGGATTTATAACTTGACATAAGACATAGGAAAAACACATGTAGAAGAACTGTAGGAAAAAGTACCTGTCAAGAACTTTAACTCTATTCATGTTTCGTGTCTTACGCTATTAGCTTTTGTTTTTGTTATATTATTTAATAATGGATAGAAAATTAATAATCCATTGTGCTCTAACTTTATGTGCTACGGCCGTGTATTTTTTATTGAAGGAGAATGTTGAAAAGAAGTCGAGGAGAAAAAGACTTTGCAAAACTTATATACTTATATATTTATATTATATATTATATTTTATAATAACGAAAAAAAGTTTCACACTTCACACATAACCCCAAAAGAAAAGAAAACAAACAATTCACATCTCTTTGATCTACTCGCACTATTCCGAAGTTTGCCGAGCATGCACGAACATACGAAAAACATAGCAAAAATTGAACTTTCGTCAATTCCCTATGCTATGCTATGCTGTGTTATGTTATGCTGTGTTTTCTATGTCTATGTCAGTTATAAATGCGTATACGAAAGTCCATATGTTCAAATTCAAATATGAGCTGTGCTGTGCTATGCTATGTTATGTTGTGTTTACTATGTTTGTTATAAATCCACCTTAGAACCGCGTATTGTCGTTCCTTAGATCATATATCAGATCACTAAATCCATACATACTTTTATTGTACGTGTTAAATTTTTAGCCAAACATAAAAAGATGGATATTATTTCCACCTCATTTAAAAAGCGGAAGTATGAATTACACCTCATATTTATGATCAATCATGAAATATCTGACATTGTACGCAATTGCCAAAATGCGTTGAACATACTTTGGAAGAATTATGAATTATTTTAGCAGTTCGGAGTAGAACTTCAACCCAATGTGATATTCTAAAGAAATCATTCGGAAAGCTACTTTAAAGAATAAATATTGAAGTTATTTATAATACTTACGCATGAAATGATTATGTTTGTCTGTGGCTTTACTGCTTAAGATGTTTCTTCTATCGGCAGTACAAATTGTTTACCTAGCTAATAGTGTACAATACTATGATACTTTTGGACTCGAATTCATGTTTTCAAAATCATAATCGGTAATCGGTCATTCGACTTTCTAGAAATACGAGGCACACAAAGACATTTTTACTCTAAATGAAACATTCTATTTATGTTTCAAAGGCAAATATTTAAAAAAATAATTTACTACTTGATGTTCAATTTGTAGGTTATCATTTTAAATCTGTCATTTGTTGATGGTTTTTAGTAACTTTTTCTTAGGTTATCTAATTATACAGTGACATTTAGGGCGATATATTACAGTTTTCTATTGTACTAGTTATTTATTATTAGCTGATTCTACATGATTTCTATGGATACTTATTTATTTTACTTCTACTTCGGCGGTGTAAAAGTAAAAAATTTTTACTCCGTCAGCCCAGATTTCACAGAGAAACATTTGAGAGAAAACAATATTAAAATCTAAGTAGTATGTTTTGTCTTACAATGGAAATGTATTTCTTTCTATTAAATAAAAATTAAGATGTTAATCTATTATTTTGAGTTGAACAAAGCATAGGTACTTTAACATCTGTTAGAAAAACAGTAATAAAGATACCTACCTACCTACCTACCTATCATCCATTTTTAAAATGGTAGAAAATAGTATATAAAAAAAAGTTATTGTTAATATTTACAACAAGTATTTGTAGAATACTATACAAAAAAGTATTATCAGTATATTTACATTCTACTAACGATAATGTGAAAACTAGGTTTGTAATTGTTCTAAATTTAAACTTCCTTTATTCAAAATATCACGCTTCGCCACTGGTTGCTTCTCATTATTCTATTTTTTAATAATTCTACCTTTCTTTACTGAAAGAAATTATCTCTGTTCTATTTACAGGAGGCTTTTCAACTTTTTATTATATTTTGTAATTATCTCACAAGGAGTGCAAACGCTTTCAACATTTTTCAAGATCATATTTCATTAAATTTTATAAATAATGGAGTAATTAATTATTCTCTAGGTTAGTAACCTGGATATAATTTCCAAATGAATTCATCCTCTTAGTTTCTATAGCTTTTGTAATTGAATATCTGTGTCTAGACTTCAGTTATCGCTTCATATTTGAACAGACTAGCTTCACAAAGATTATTAGCCATTTGATAACCAATTTCCATTGTGAACATTCAATCTTTGATCTGAATTAATTGCAAATTTTTGCTTCAAAATTCCCTTTCAATATAAATGTTTGACATGAAATTATTACCTATACTGCTAATGATAAAACGTTTAAATTTATAATGTAAACGTGTGGAATGCCACAACTTGTTTTATAGTTTATAATAAAAAGTTGTTTTTTCCAAAAAGTAGCAGTGGCGGTTTGTACTACATCATAGGCGTAGCCTGGGTGGGCTCCTAACGCCTATGTACTTCATGTTTGTGGATGTGCTTCATCAAACCAAAAATGAAGTAAAATATGAATCAAAGGACTTAATATTTCTTTATAGTTTTAATTTAAGTTTTTAAAGAATAGGGCTTTCCTTTTTTCGGCAAACAAAATCAATTTTTCATAGTAGTTATGTGGCAATAAATTATCGGGTTTATATATGTATTTTCTCAGTCAAATGCAACAAATCTCTCACCCTAGTGTCAGTTGCCAAGTTAGTGAAGTTATTTTAATAGTAGAAACTATATTTCTTTAATGTTATTATACATGGTGTTCAATAAAGAGAATCAAATTTCCTCAATTTAAAATTACTATAATTCGTCATTTTCAAGTGGAACACCCTATATTTTATTATTTATTTGTGTGTCTTTTTCTATTAAGATCTTATATGATGTAAATTTTAATTTTGAACAACTTTGTACTGTTGTAGTTTTGCTCTAAATCTATCAGGAAAGAGAGTATCCGCAATTTTTTGAAATTCCATTTTAAAGTCCTATGATCCGCGTTTCGTTGCACACTCTGTATACCCTAAAATTTGCAGAATTGTTTTTATCGATTGGATATTAATAAAAGGAAAATCGTTAGCTGGTTTATAACTATTAAATAATATGTATGTGTGTGTTTTATCTATGCTTGACGAAAGATTTCTGTAAAATAATTTACATGTTATATTGGACAATACTTTTAAACCATTTATCACCTGATGAAGACTGAATTACAGTCGAAACGTTGGTGGATTAGTGAATTTTATTAAACGACTACCCTTAAATTTGTTTGCAAAAGTTTTAAAACATCTGTATATTTTCATTGAGATTATCGTTTGTTGGAAAGGGTGAAAGAAGGTAAATGAATAGGACTGTAGAAATTTAGTGAAACTAGATAAATTCAGCCTATTGTATTTATACGAGCACGAGTATAAAATATAATTAAACAAAAGTAATAGACCTATGTTCTTGAAACACAAAACTGTTTTCCCGTGCTTCCATGTATAACTAATCTACATGTTGTGGTTTAAAACTTTTCGAACAACCATGTTATCTACCCAATATTACGCTGATGATTATGAAAGTAGAATTTCATACCATATTATGAAATTAACATTCTGATTGTGATATTTGTTTGGGCAGGCACCTGAGAGATTTATGTAACTCAATACAAATAGTTACCTCACTAATAATCGTAGCTTGGTGCCTCCATTTTATCTAGCGGCTCAAATGCTAATTATTACGGGCCTAAGGTTACCCTAATTAATACATATAATTTAGTAATTCGGCATATGCCGCTTCTGTGTACTGTTGAACCAATCTGTATATTTGACATGCAATTAGCGAGTTCAATTATCATAGCATCTATTAAACATTCTTATTAGGTCTGAGTCCAAAGCAAGATTAGTGCATATCGATTTATCGTGTATTTCGATTATGCACATGTTTGCAATTTGTGCGTTTGTGTCTGTGTCTGCTCAATCGTGAACTTCCACTACGTCATCAAAATTTCTCTGGAATTAAATTCATCTACTTCATCACACTTACACTTTCTAATAAAAACAGTTAACAAAGATTAATTTATTAAATAAATTTAAAATATTTTATTTTATTTTGGAATCTTAAACTTGTTTATATCTATCAAATGCGGGCATAATTTGGTTTTCATCACTCGATGGCGTATAAAGTTGCTAAGAAATAGTTACTCATTACAATTGTGATTAATAAATAAATGTCAAACAATGCAATGAAATTTAGTTTTCATTAAGTATAAGTATTTAGCATTCGCAAAATTTTTCAAATTCCTTTTCATATAAATCTTTTAAACTTCTAGAACCCAACATGGTCAGTGCAGTTTCAAATTCCATTAATATATCGCCAGATTAATCAGTACGTGACCACATTATAAAGAATGTATTCTATATAATGTGATGTGACGGTCTATACATATTAGATAGTGACAGCATGGACTATATATACGTACAGATTTTTTTCATTTCAAATACCAAAATGAAATAAAACGTTGTATATACCACGGGCCTAATTAAGATTATAGCCCTCAGGAAATGTAAAATTCTTCGCTCCGCGTCGAGCTTTAAACATTCCCTCGGGCTATAATCTTTTGATTATGCCATTAATACATAAATAACAATTGTAGCGATACTAAGGTATTGTAATGATGCATCGAGGATGCGAGAATATTGCAGAACTGAATTGCTCTACTATATAAGCCCGAGCAGAAAATACCGCGAGGACAGTCTGATGTATTAATATGAGAGGTGAATACAAATAGTTGGTGGAAATAAATATCGTGTAAATAAACAGTGTGTAGTGTTCAATTTTTATTAATAATTATTCCTCTTAAAATACTCTTTATATTTGTTTATTCATAGTGTTATTTTTATTATCTTTTTATAATTTATTATTTATTCATTAAACTTATATAATATATAAATATTTGTGTTTCAATTATTTTTACCTCCCGCCTATCAATATATAGATAAGGGAGGTATTGTTTTTGGTCAGATTTCTCGAGTGTGGGTTTTCAACATATGAGCACGAATTAGGGTCCCTAGAATACGATTTTACTATTTTTAGCGTGATGTCTGTATGTCTGTGTGTGTGTGTGTCTGTGTGTGTGTGTGTCTGTTACGATTTTTCGTCCACGATAACTCCAATACGATACATGTAAAAAATATAATATTTGGTATTTAAGAGTTCTATTCTAATATGATGAACTGATTAGATTTTGACTACAATTGGTTAACCGGAAGTAGTACTTTACTTGAAGCTTTAAACCGTTTTTCCTAAAAAATACCTCTAAATACCATATTTTCGCAAATTTCGTTAGTATAAATACAAAGATTTTTTAATTTTCTACCTATCTGCATAATTACGTTTATATATGACTTCTAGCTAAATAGAAAAAAAATATATAAATTATAATAATTTTACATATCGTTTAGGCTGAGGAATTTCGATAAAACAGATGAGTTATTCTTATGTTCACAAAATTTGACATATGATGTCAAATTTGGTGTAAGTAAGTGTAAAAGATAAAATAAGTAAAAAATGAAGTAATTTTATTGTAAAATTTAAAAAGATGGAAGAAATATATTAGGAATGTATTTGCATGCGTGAATCAAAGTAAGTTCAGTTCCGATTTTAGTAACGTCAGAAATAGCTGTCATATTGGTCATACAAAATTTATGAAGGAAATTTTAGGTATGAAATGAATTAAAAATATTCTGAACTGTAATAACAAACTAATTTTAAAACTACAAATTCAATGTATTGAAAAACTTATATAGAATATATTACTACAGTGGCGGGAGGTATTGTGTTGGACACACCAGATTTTTTACATTTCACCCAAATAAATAAACGTTACTTTATAATGAATTTTTGATTAATAATTTTTTGACTAGTGTATAGTCTTAGAACTTACATAATGTATGTATTTTATCTTAGTTATTTATTTCACCACATCCATGTGAAAACATTCTGTTTTCTTTAACCGTCATAAAATATCTTTTGCGGATTGATTGATAAGGTTGAAGTTTAATTTCTACGCCGCCGGAATAAAAATAACTTGTGGAGCCCAAAATGTCACTATAAAACTGTCAACAACTAACATATTTAAATTGATAACCAACAAACTGATCGTCAATTAGTATATTATTTTTTAATTGAACGTGTCATTCAGAGTAAAAGTAAAAGCACGAATATGCATCTCTTACTCTTCATAACACAATATACTATTATAAATCAGATATTTTCAAAAACTATTTCTTAATTTGTAACATTTCAATTGTCCTGACATAAACTCGTACTCTCCGTGAAGAAGACCCACGTGGGGTTGAAACATTTTGGAGCTGTAATAAATACAAAAAAAAAAATTGACTGAATTAAGAAGTTTTCATCTCAGTATAAAACAATATTATTATTCCATAAACAATGCCTGTTTCAATCCAGTAGCATGTGTACAGAGAAAGTAAATCACAGTAGCAATAAAGATTGAATGCCGGTATGTAAGTAAACATTTATTGAGTAGTAAATTCTACTTATTTAACAAAAAGTACTTGCTCGGGCCATTATTTTCAATAAAAGTCATAGTAAAGTACAAAAAAACGAAAAGTAAGATATACAACTAGAGTAACACACGTTTTGAATACACAATGAAATCTGCATGCCGGCAAGGTCTAGTTCGGGGTGATTTTGTTTTGTTTTGCTATGGCAACGAGGTTGTGTTAGTTTTTACAGGATGCGCTTTTTTAATTAAATGCATTTTTAATAGTTTACGGAAGTTTAGAAGAACGCCGTATTTTGCAGGAAGTGCATTATAAAATACAATTAAGTATTCTGGCCCAGTTGATATATTTTTAACTTGACGGAGTTGCACAACACTCTTAATATTAAACACTTTCAAATTAGGTCAGGCAGAAGGCAGGGAAATAACTCATAAAATTGAAACACACCTATAAATTAAAACATGAATTTATTGAAAGAAGTACTTTCAGGAATAGTTCCGTACCTATAATAAATTATTTATGCAGGTTATTTTTCGTAGAATAGTTTATCAATATAATAATATTAGTCTGTATTTTGTATTGAGTCCGGAAATTAACAAATAACGTTTTAGATATCTCCACTCATATTATAAATATTCGTAATGATACTAATTTCATTATTTCTGAATTTCGGAAAATGGAACTTTTAGTTTACTTAAGCTGGTGGAGAATCTACCAGACTCGATTTTTTTCAAATTTACAATAGCCTAAATAAAATTTGACTCCATCAATGTTCCGATTCGTGACTTCTCATATACATTAAATAAAATATTACCAAAATGGGACTGTGACAGAAAAACTATAGAAATCCCTATGGTAGCATTAATTTTGTATACTTTTACCTGAAAATAGCAGTTGCTATGAGTAAATAAACAACAAAAACCATATTCTGACTTGACTTTCCGAGGTTGACAGAACACTGGTTAAAAACCACTGAAGGGTAAACAAAAAAATGTTATTATAGAATATATTTAAATATAATACATACATTTAAGAAGAAATAAAATGACAATAGAAAATAAAAATGCTTCCTGATAATTTACTCGCATATTACATTTTTTCACTCGCAAATTACGAGTTTGCGAGTCGATTTTTCCAGGATTGCCTTAAGATACTGTTCGTGATACGATTTACTTGTATTTTATTGGTATAAGTTGCCAGCCTACAGCCTCAGTAAGGGACCTACACTGATTTCCGAACCATTACGAAAATTTTCTTTAGAAATACATGCAACAATCTTTTTCAGTTTTGGACAAGTCATCGAAAAGAAACATTGTTATTTAATTTTTGTAAATTATAATATAACAATATCATGTTATTAGCTAAAATTTTATAGTTTAAATTTGTTTCTCCCTATAGTCCCATATTACAAGTAATTAATATTCGGTAATTTTTTATATATATATATATATATATATATATATATATATATATATATATATATATATATATATTAATAAAAAGTACAAAGGGGACAGGCGAGACGCGAGGGGTTATGTGCTGACCACATCAGATTTTAAATCTATTGTGTTTTATTTCTTATTAAATATATTCAGTACGAATTTATTTAATACGACCCATTTCAAATGATAATTTTATGACTTCTTACAAAAGGTTGTATACCCTGCATAAGTCAGTTTCATACGACTAATTTTAAGAATCTTTTTTGTAAAGCTCTTTTTGATTCCAATAACATTCATAAAAAGAATTGCAATTAAACATTTAATAAATAAAAATCAATAATAATTTAATGTAGCGTTCAATCTGACATTTGGGAACTAAACCATGATTATCCGAAAGTAAAAGACACGTGTGTTCCCGAAATCTACAATTAAACATTTATGAGCAATTGATAGATAAGTTATTTAGAAACAAACGTAGCAAATATGAAACAAACTGTCTTCGTTCTCCATCAATTTATCTATTTAAAACAGCTTTAAATATGTGCCAGGATACATCAGCTACTTGGATAACAAATGTTTGATATTTGATTAATGGATCGAGTGTTCTATGACGAAGTGAGCGAGCTGTTTGTAGGTACGTGAGAAATATGTAAATGAGAGAGCAATACACAAATACTGTCAATAAATTGTTTGTCGACTCTTATTGATTTATTAGGGAATTGATTGTTTCATGCCGTTATAAATGGGACACTAAGTGAATTTGTAAATGATGGAACGTTTTATTAAAAATGAACTTCAAACAGACAGGCACTTGTAACTTCATTAGTTGTTGTCGAAAGAAATAAATATTTTTACTTGAAAAGTGTGATGATCTAAAAATGAATGTAGGTGAAAGGTTGAGCTATAGTAATCTATAGCTCGTGTCACGTAGAAATGAACTAGCGTTTTGGTCATATCTGCGCAAGCTCCGCCCTTGTAAGTGGACGGGCCAATTACAAATAAGTACTTATAGATACATTTGTCTCAGTGGCGTGCAAAATTATATATAAATTATATTATATTATTATACAATTATTGTGTATTGTACAGCTTAAGTGCAAACATGGTTTTGAATAGCAAAAGTAGAGAGTTAGTGTTTAATTTAATTAATTTTATGGAGAACGAAGCCAAGAATGGAATATCTATTCCATTAACAGCGGTTTTAGATCGTATGTGTGAAGCTACCGGTTTATCAAGAAACACGGTGTTAAAAGTAAAAAAAGAAGGAGAAGCGGTAAAAAGTGGTGAACAACCAAAATTCACCACTCCAAATAAAAAACGAAAGAAGAAGTGCTCCAAAACTGACGTCGATGAACATGCAGAAGTTTTTATGGACACACAAGTCGACCAATTTATTATAAGACTAAATGAATCAGATTCGGAAGAAAGTGCTTGGTCCGACGAGAATGACGATGAAGAAGATATTGGTGTTACTCCTTTATCCGTTTAATTTTGTTACACACAGAAACTTAGAAATACTATATTTCAAATATAAAAATGTTATACTATGTATACCTGTATATTTAATTAGTTGAAATGTTTGTAAAGTGTATTTTTATATATTTAATTATAATTTATGTACCTGATTATGGTTAAATTGTGATCAAAATGTTCCTTATACTAATAAACATCATTTTATATATTTAATTATGATTTTTGTACCTATTGTAACTGATTATGGTTAAATTGTGATCAAAATGTTCATTATACTAATAAACATCATATGGACCATGAAGGCTTCTTTAATTTATACAAACCGACAAAGAGTTTACAAATATCCAATCAAAATTTATTAATTTTCTTTTAAGAATTGGTCATTTTTATTTGTTTCTTGTGCGCCACTGGTGACTTTTGGCAGGCCACGCCAGTTTGCTGGCGGGTTCAGTGGAGCGCGTATATATTTAACGGTTTACACTAGTATTACCTGCTTATAATAAAGCTGGGCGACTAGAGTACAAACCTTCAAATTGTGTACTGGTAAGCGGTACACCGATAAGTACTTGTTTTTAGTGTGAGAAACAGAGAAAAATACTGTTCCGCTCTATAAAAACTATGGTAAGCTTAGGGCGAGGCTTAGGGTGCGCGAGAAAGATTGTAAAGTTCATTTCTACGTGACACGAGCTATAAATGTGTTGTTATTTATTTAATAAAAATATATGAGACGTTTTGGATGTTCAAAGTTCAAAACACATCCATTTATAATTTATTGTATTGCTTATAGCAAAATTTTACTTTGTAATTATGAAATTTATTTGAATGGGAATAATACTAATGAACAATAGCCAAACATATCTTCAGTATGGAATATGACCATTTTATGATTCTGTACAAAACATAAAAATACCCCTATTTTTAAATCGCTTAATTTTTGCTAATTCCGGAGAAATACAATAATAAAGTTTTAAAGAAGGGGTATGTGACGTCACGTAGGAGACTTAGAGAATTTGAATTCATTCGATAAAAGCTATCTATCATAGAATAATGTACATTTGGTAGGTTACCCAGGTTCCATTTTTAAAACTATGTATGTAAACAATAAACATATCGTCAGTGTGTAATATGACCATTTTATAATTCTATACAAAAAATAAAAATACCCGTATTTTTTTAAATAGCTTAATTGTTGATAATTCCGGAGAAATATTATAATAAAATTTTGGAGAGGGGATATGTGACGTCACGTAGGAGACTTTGATAGAGAATTCAAATTCATTCGATAAAAAACATCTATCATACAATAATGTATATTTGGCAGATTACCCAGGTTCCATTTTTAAAACTATGTATTTAAACACTAAACAGCCTTCAAAAATCATAGGACATTTATAATTTTGACAGATGAGTATAGGCGTTTAAAGTTTAGATCCCAGCGCCACTGCGGATAAAATTTGAAACCCTCCGAGAGACATTGCTGACAGTAGAATGAACTAATTAACACGTAAAGTTAGCAAGAATTTAGATTTAATTGCAAAATTTTAAGTATTAATACTTGTATATTATAAATTACTGCAATTTGATCTATTTTTTTTTTTGTAAAAAAAGCAATATAGGTTTATCTGTGTCATGCTATTATTCAAATTATTCGTTTATTTTTCGGGGTTTCAGGTTATGAATTAGCATAATGCTGAATAAGATTTCCTTTAATGAAATACTTTCATTTTATTAAAGGAAATGAAAATTTCAGAACTGTGTATGAAGGGTAAAAAGTTCTTAATATCGGTCACATAATTTTATGCGGTATTTTGGGGACTACAAAGGAAGAGGTCAATCTATTTGGATTATGTTTACAATCATCGGCTTTGCAATCATCATCGCATATTATTGAAGGAACATTTAAAACAATAAATTATCAGTGTTCGGTGAAAAACATGGTTTGTTCATGCAAAGCTGGTAAAGGTGGAAGATGCAAACAAATTTCTGCAATTTTGTTAAAATGTACCCAAGTGTATTATGTTATCATTTTATATAAGGCGTTTCCTTCGTCAACATGTAAGGAACTCACTTTTTTCCAATTTTTAAAACATTATCCACACCATTTCCTGTTGACCAATTCGTACTTGTTAAAATTATTTTTCATTTGTACTTTAGAATTATCACTAGGAAATCGGAAAAAGTGTAAATCTGAGTTACGTTCTTTCCATGAATTGCACATTGGTACACAACAATCTAAATTTGACATATTGCAAAGGAAATATAGATGCAAAAGAATCAAAGAAATAATACAACAAAAGAAACGATAACCACACGAAAATTAGTCTTTAAAAAACTGTTTGGTGTATATCAAACTGATATAATAATGAAACAATATAAAAATACGAAAATGTAGCACTAAAACTTGAAATTAAACAACAGTAATAGATAAAATGTCGTCAAACGTACGTTGTTAACATAGGTTATAAACTACGAATGTCTCTTGGAGGGTTTCCAAAATTCGCCACCAGATGGCATATCGCTGGGCTGGAAATCCCTATAGTCATTTCCTTGTCAATGAAATTTACACCAAAACAATCTGTTGTCTAATAACAAAATATTTTTTATTTTATTCTATGAATTGCTTGTATTGATATATTATACATTGTTTCATAAATAGTTGTAACTAATTTATCATTAACAACATTTATTCGATATCATTAAGTAAAAAATAGGTTCATTATATTCCCAGTTTTAGCATTGTAAACTGCTCTCTCATTTTCCTACGTGAAATCAGAGATATGGCGCCGTTAAATAAATTTTAATTTCAAATGCTAATTTCATTGAAATTATAAGATAATATATAATTTTTGTCATTATTATTGGTAAGCACAATGGTTATTTTTTAGTTTTTATATTTTTTTCCTCCAATTCGACTATGATCATATAGCCCATTACATCAACTCTTCATGACACTGTATTTTAATTTTTTTTTCAATACGTATATATATTTTATATTAAGACGTGATAATAAAATTATAATTTATTTAATTACTCCACAAATGTCATTTTAAACCAATCAGTATTCATCATTGCGCTACCACTACCCGTATATAATGATGATAATATAATAGTATATTACTTACCATACAATGTAAGAGGCAGTTTTTAGGTCGAGAATGTAATTTGGAATATCGATGCCGATTAGATTGAGATTTCTTAAACAATCGCTACCTAAAAATCACTTATAGTTAATTGTCGAACTAAACAAAGGAAAGAATAGTAAATAATCAATTCTTAAAAAATTAACGATTCAGTGATAAATTATTTTCTTAACATCGAACGTGAACGGAAAATAAACACTGTAGATTATAGTCATGATGTAAATGAGGAAATTAATTGTTCAATAAATGTTTTACTCACAATGTATAAATTTTGTTACTACTGAATAACTTAAGGCCGTTTTAGACTAGCCTATAAATTGTACAAGGTCTTGTACCATTTTTGGTACAATTTAAATGGACTCGTATCAAATAGCAAATTGTACACGATCGTAAATGTGTTGAAAAAAGAATACATTCTATTGATGTGAGCATGCGCATATATAAAGTTTGTGATCTCACGTATTTCTAATGTTTATTTGTTTTATTGTATGTAATGTGGTGAAGAAAAACTTAGTTGGTACTGGTAAAATTATATTGCAAACTTGAAATGTAAACGCATTTATCTTTAATTTTGCTTGTCACATTGACATATTCAAGAAAAGGGAGCAGAATCAGAGCTAATATATTGTACAAGAAATTGCATTAGTGTCATTTAAAACTACGTTGAAACCTTACAATTTTTGGTACAATATATTGTACCATATCTTATACTTTTCATTGTCACATATATAGGCTAGTCTAAAACGGCCTTTACAGTGTGTGATAATATAATTAGATTAATTTTTATTTGAAAAAAGTATATAATGATTTGGCATGTTTTCAACATGTAAAAGAATATTATAAAATGTAGATAAATGTATAAATAAAATCCAATATTAATAAGTACTTAATATTTATTATCATATTTGTAATCATCTATGCAAATTTTCAGCTGGATATGAATTATATTAAACATGTACTGATAATTTATTCAATTTAATTTACTCGGTAATACACAGCTTATACGTAATTTTCACCAGAGAGAATAAAATTACTACTGACTGATATATGTTTTGTCAATTTATGGTAATATTATTTCATATATTTTTCGAATATATTGTTTTACTTTCCTATAAATTCAACAAGAAAACTGTGGCATCAGACAAGTAGAGATAACAACTGATACCTTTTTTTTACTTCCGTTTAATAATAGACTTTAGTTTATTAGTTCCAGTTAGGTCATTCATTCCATTATTTCACTACTAAAATAATAACATCATTATTTCATTCGAAAAGAAAATAGAAAGTAGACATATATGAAAACATTACGAGTTACAAAAATAGAAAATTTATTTCTTATTCCCTTTGCAAATATTAATAACACAGTTATTCTATTTTTTATATTTTCAGTGAGTAATATTTCGCCATTTAAATAACTCGAATGACAATTTTATATCTTTTGTCTGTTTATAAATTAAGGAGTCCTTTGAATTGTATTTTTTGTTTGTTTTATACATGTCACCAAAATTCATAATTTCAAGTAAATTTTTGTACTTATTAAAATAGAACTAAAAAAAAATATTGTATGGAACAGGTAAGGAAACTAAATGGTTAGAACTATGGTTCTTACAAAACTCGTCTGCGTCAAGTTTTGTAATTTTCCCGATGTATTAAATAACCAGCCCTATTTACTTACTTATAGGCTATGTAAGCATCAGTGTTTTGCAAACACAGTGCCATCTAGCTATAAGTTTTTTCCGGGAGACTGTCAAACACAATATACAGAGTTTCATAGAGATAACATTAAATTTATCCTTTTATAATGTTAGTTATATACTGTGAATTACAAAGTGTTGACATAACTACATTTCGTAAGAAAAGCATATCGAAAGGTCGAAAAATATTTAGCAGCAATCATCATCAACGAAGAAATTATGGTTTCAGGAAGAATTTTGCGACGCACAGTTATGCAAGAGACTCCGGGCGATATTAGTTCTACCATTAATATAAAATTTAAAAACCCGTGATTAAGGTAGAAATGAAAAAAATCATCAATAAATTAAATCCAATGTTATTTTTTCCTAAGAAATTATTACAATCAAAACAGTTGAGATAATCAACGAAAAATATGACTAATCAAAGAAATCATTTGATTACTGTTAGAAGCTTTTTCAGGGCAAGGATGGAAAGAGAAATTGCAGCATGCAGCAGCGATGTGCATTTTTGAAGAGAATGTTCGATCAAAAACTAACGAACCCTTGCTATGTAGCTCCCGGAAAAAATGCGGTGAATATGCTTACATTGCCTATTAGAGAAATAGCTATTTTATGAAATGAAAATTGAATTCCAACATTTGAGAACATTTTCCTTATTTCAATGTAGAAATATAATCAATGTGTTACTAATATTCAAGCTTTTTGTTTATGCCAATATTCACTGATTACCACTGCTGTAGTAACTAAGGAGACACCGGAGACCCAAAGCATCACATATAAGACGGGAACTAGCCGGGTCATCGCTTCAGAGCTATGATTAAACCCACAGATTGGCTCTTTACTACTTTACAGTTAGTCGATCGTATTACCTCTGATCTCATCTGAATTCGCTCAAACGCAATGCTTCAAGGTAGCAGTTCATACGTAATACTATCATTCGCGGTCTGTTCATGACAGATATCAGTTATGTATTAATGTATATTGCTACAAAAAAGAAATATACTTTTTTGTTATCATTGTTAAAACATAATCTTACCCACTAATTTCAATAGCACTAAAAATATTTTATTCACAACGTGACAATAAGCTGTGGCTTCAGAAAATTTTACACACTACCTATTATTGAACTATCAACTACTAACAGATTATTTATTATTTATGAATTCAACAGATACAGCCTATAGTATACAGTAAAAAAAGTAACATATACATATTTTATTATATCTACATCATAACCCTGCTATCGTAATTTACAATCATAGAAAAAATATTGTAACGTTTATTTATTTAGGTGAAGCGTAAATCAGAATGAAATACGAGTATTTATATAACTAAGTTTAATAAGGGAAATATGAATTATAAAAGATAATTAAAATAAGTAACACTATAAATTAATAAAAACTTAAACACTAACATTATTTATTTAAACACTTAAAACTACGCAGTATTTATTTCCACAATATTTATATCACCAACTATTTATTTTCACCATGCGTACTAATATCTGACTGTCCTCTCGATCTCCTGCTCGGAGTTTTTAAAGTAGAACAATTAAGTTCTGAAATGTTCGCCAAAACTCTGGAAAACAGAACAATAGAAGCGAGCAAACCAGTCGAGACATGTCCGCTAGCGGCCGTCTCCCGCGACGTAACCTTGGAATCGCTACAATATAGTACGAGCCTCATTTATTAACTCCAATTTTTTTAATTTTTGGTAATATGATTTATATTTTTACGTATTAATTTATCACAAAATATATGATAATTTTTTTTCTTATATTTTCGGTTTTTAGGTTTCTTGGAAAATATCCATTTTGACCATTTCTGGATCCATAGTCGTAAAATTTTGAAATCTTGTATATGGGACTTCTATAGCATCTAGTTGTGCACTTCCCTTTCTAATTGCAATCAGCAGTGCCAAAAGAGCACTTTGCTCGTATCGTTATTTTTTCGCATAACTCAAAAACGATCTGCCGTAAAATGTTGAAATTTTATTTATATAAATACTATTACATCTAATTATGCACCTTTATTTTGTGTTCCAATCGGCCTTTTCAAAAAGCAGTTTACTTTTAACAAAAACTTAAAAAAAAAAAATTGGCTTAAAATTTTTGTAGGATACATTTAATAATAAATTTTGAGCGATTAAAATAATTTTGAGTAATTTAAGGAACAGTGATAAACAGTTTAATAAAATTTTCAAAAGATGATCCACTGCTAAGAGAAGTTCGAGGGTATAAAATGAATGGAAAGATTAGCTGTAGAATGATCTCACTTTCAAGTAAAATAAGTTTAAATGAAATGCAGCAAAAAATGTGTATAATTTATGGTGTCCTCATCAGATTTTTACTATAGTATTGAATTTGCATGATATTATATTGATAGATAACATACACTAATTATATTTCAAGCATTTTATGAATTATCTAGTTATCCCCTACACGTACAGTGACGATTTCACCAACGGCGATAATATTCATATGAGTTTGAGAAGGTTATATTCTTATATGAAACACTATAATTAATATTCTGTGCATGTCAGTGTACCCAAACCTTGGATTATCCCTGAAATTATGTTAAAAACACCGCTGGAAATTAGTGGCGGTGGAAGAACTTTATCTAAATAATCCGTTTCTATTCCTGCGGCGGCAGAATGACTCTCACTGGGGATTTATCCAATTACCAAGGAAATTACATATGGTTTCCGTGTCCTGCAGGTCGCCGGCGCCATCTTGCGTGCGGCCAGAGAAGCTTCACGTGCTCATGTGGACATTTACATAAAATCAATTATATTATTCATTAATCTGCGATTTCCTTCGGCATTATCATACTTCTACAACTTTCTCTCAGCACCCAGTTCATTATACTCACATTTGACACTTGAGATGTCCTTTGTTTTTAAACGCGGTACGTAAGTGAATTATGAACTGTTTTAATTGACGTTGAAAAATAATCCACTAAGCACTAAACCAACTATTTGAAAATTGGATTAAAAAGTTTGTAAACTATGTAAAATATTTAAAAATTCATAATTTACTTACCGAATTTTCAACTCATTCTCACATTATGAGTATTGTTTCGAAATGTGTAAACCAAAACAAAAAATGACTCGATCTACAGCCTCAATTGATTGATCAGATTTAGTACCGATTATTTTTAACCAGGGTCGGCTCAAGGATATATGGCGCCTGTAGACAAATATTTCCAATTGCGCCTTTTTGATATAAAGAATATGTAGATATAGTTCCCCTAGAACTACGAAAAATGTTCAATCAGACCGATTTAACCAAAATCCCTAGTATTTTATTAACATAATGTATTTTTTCTTCAAACGTCATAAAAGTGACATCTTCTGTGACGTGATTGACAAGGTTGAAGTTTAATTTCTATGCCGCCGTAATATAATTTTTTATTCTAGCCGCCGTTTAATTTCTTCGCCGCCGTATGTAGAATCAGCCAATAAGAAGTAATTTATTCAATAGAAATCTGTAATATCGACCTAAATGTCACTATAAAAACTAGATAACCTAAGAATAAACTTACTAAAAATTATGAATAACTGACAGGAAACCTACATATTAAACGTCAAATAGCAATTAATTTTTAAAATTTCTACATTTGAAGAAAAAATAGCATGTGTTATTCAGAGTAAAAGTGCCTTCGTGTGCCTCGCATGCAATTGTCCGACTCGCTTCGCTCGTCGTGCAAACTTCCATACTCGCCACACAAAGTATCACTTTTACTCTTAATAACACAATATACTATTGTCAATAGAGCTTCACATTAATGTTTATTCAAAATATTATTTAACTTTAATTAACTTAAAACTAATAAATTTATTAAACTATTGCTTGTATTTTATTAACAAATATGTTTATCTTAGATTTCTTACATGAAATGCACTGAACGCTTTCTCTTTATTAATACGAGAGTATTCAATAGAAATGCGGCTAGGTAATCGAATATAAAACGCATCCGCGGTAGCAACTGACGGCCACAGAAAGCAGTATGCGCTTTGCTCATTTACTATTGCAATTTTAAATACAGCGGAGATGCGGAGACAAAATAATGATATTAACGCATCCACGAAGAAACTAATACTTCAGTGAACCGCGAGCGCATTGGGTTATTAAATTGGAATTTATTCTATATAATTAACTAGTTTATCATTACATTTTATAGGTTGCTTTTTTACTTTTATATTATCTTTATTTTAAGGACTTTTATAATGGATAATAATAATGGAACTGTAATAGTAATATCAAACATTAATTTAAAAAAAATAGTTTCAGAAGTTGTACTGAATATGAAATACATTAAATATTACTAGTAAAGTAAAACAAATAAATGTATTGAGAATATATCTTCACAATACCGCTGTGCAAAATTACAAAAAAAAATTCTGATGGCGACATTTATTTGGTGGTAGCAAAGATGGAAACCCAAGTGTGTTAGTATAATATAAGCAAGAAAATGTAAAGATATAACCCTAAGTCTTATACAGACTGTTCTAAAACCTTTCTTCAGTGAGCGGTTTCAACTATTAAATAGTCATCATCAGACCGGTAGAACTAAAAATTACAGGGGCCACCAGCCTGTCTGATGATGATGATGAATATTAAATAGTCAAAACCCGTCACTGAACAAATTTTTTAAAACAGTGTGTTTAAGACTTAAGGGTACTATATATTTTCCTACTTATATTGTTCCTTCGGTTAACCAGTTATAAAAAGACTAATGTTTCTCTTGCTAATTATTTTAATAATTAATTTTACCGTATCCGCATTCAACGCACGGAAAATGTATATGTATATATATATATATATATATATATATATATATATATATATATACGAGGGCGGTCCGATAAGTACTTAGCCTCACCGCCCTATAGCTCAACAATCGCAAGAGCAATTTTTTATTGCTTAGAACATCATCGTAGACAGCTACTGTCAAATTTTCAGCCGAATCGGATGCGAACTTTTGGTTTGACCGCGTGTGGAAGCGAGCGTGTCCGCAGATTTGAGAAAAATGGAAAAAGAATACTATCGGTCGGTTATTTGATTCTTGTTTTTGGAAGGGAAATCGCGCAGCGAAATTAAAGAACGCTTGGATGCTGTACAGGGTGACTCTTTTCCTTCGATGGATACCGTCAAAAATTGGTTTTCGAGTTTCAACGTGGTCGCACGTCGGTTTTTGATGAGTCACGCCCAGGTGCCCCGAAAACGGCTACCACGGAGGATAACGTAACAAAAATCCACGATTTCGTATTGGCAGACCGCCGATTGAAGGTGCGTGAGATAGCTGACACAGTAGGCATCTCAAAAGACCGCGTGGATCATACCTTGCATGAATTATTGGGTATGAGAAAGCTGTCGGCGCGATGGGTGCCGCGTTTGCTCACTCCTGACAACATCCGCATTCGTGAGACCACTTCAGAGCAGAATTTGACGATGTTTAGGCGCAATCCAAAGGAGTTTCTGAGTCGTTTCGTGACCGTCGACGAAACATGGGTACACTGGTACACACCAGAGACCAAGGAACCGTCGAAACAGTGGACTTCACCCGGCGAACGTGCTTCAAAGAAGGCGAAGACTGTCCTATCGGCCGGAAAGGTTATGGCCACGGTTTTCTGGAATTCAAAAGGTGTGATCTACATCGACTACCTGGAGAAGGGTAAAACGATTACAGGGATCTACTATGCCGAATTATTGGGCCGATTCGACGCCGAATTGCAGAAAAAACGGCCTCATTTGTCGAAGAAACGAATGCTTTTCCACCGTGACAATGCACCGGCTCACACCTCCGCCATCGCCACAGCCAAATTGGTAGAATTAGGGTACGAACTGCTACTCCACCCACCGTATTCTCCGGATTTGGCCCTGTGCGACTTTTTTTTGTTTCCAAATTTGAAAAAGTCACTCGCTGGGCAGAAATTTCAGTCGAATGGGGCAGTTATCACCGCCACGAAAGCCTACTTTGCACACCTTCAGAAAATGTTTTTTTCAGACGGGTTACAGAAGTTGGAGCATCGCTGGATCGAGTGTATGGAACTCAAAGGAGATTATGTTGAAAAATAAATCGACATTTTTCAAAAAAAAATGTTATTCTTTTGTAGGCTAAGTACTTATCGGACCACCCTCGTATATATATATATATATATATATATATATATATATATATATATATATAAAGAGGACAGGCGAGAGGTTATGTGCTGGCCATATCAGATTTCTCTTATTAGTTTTACAAGTCTATTCTATTTTTGTTATCCTTCTTCTATTTCTTCGTCAATTAATTTTATTTTTAGATTTTTTGTGTTGTATGTCTGATTTTGTCCATTTTGGTTTGTCTCTTAATTCGTCACAAAAATCTTATTTCAGTTCCGGTAATTTTTTTGTCTTTGTGTTAAATGTCCATGTTTGTACTTTCTTAAACATTTGTACTTTCGTCCCTTTCGTAATTTCTCTTTTCAAAAATTTCAATTTTGATAGATGCAGTATGTACAAAATATATAAATACCCTCAAAATTTTTGATTCGTTTTCTAACACCCTGTATAAATTTCAATGAAATAGATAAGTCTATAAATAAGCTTTATTTTTCATTGCAGAATTTTATGAATGTATTGTTGTCGTTATAATTATACTATAAACTTGAGTTATTGCTATTTCTCTATAAACAAATCAAAGTAAAAATCCACCACAAAATAAAAATCGACATTGACCTCTAACACCACAACTCTTAGTTTCCGTTTTATTTTAGCAAGATCCTCCTATTCCACTGCGTTGCCTGGCCATCCATCGTATTGGTTACGCTGCAATGTTTAAAAGCAATGCACGTAACGATTCGAGTGGCAACGGATGCACTCAGTGCTCAGTGAGTGAGCAGAAAGACTGGGAGGGATTCACTCAAGTAACTCAATTAACCGGGGTGTCATGCCGAGGCTTCCCTCCACTTACAGGACCTTAGGTATTTGCATGCTAACCGAGACCACGCAAATATTAATGCGGGATATGAGGGGATATTAGCTGGGTTTTTCACTTCAAGGACAGTGGTTTGTGTTTTGCAGTTGTGTTCTTACTGTACTTAAAGATAACTGTGTGGATTTTCATGTTATCTTCTGTCATGACTATTAGTGCGACTAGATATAAAATATTTCACTCTTACCTTTTTTATATTTAAGGAATAGTTATTTAAGCTACAAGAAATGTAAGTACATTATAACTTTTGAGAAGGTATGAACTGAGATGGAGCTTGAGGAACCGAAGTTTATGTTACCGTTCGAGAATAGTTGTATTACGTACTTACATTTAGGGTTTCACGAAATTCTTGGTCTTGTCTTGTTCTTGTCTTGCGTCTTGCTTAAAAACAAGACAAGACAAGACATAAATTCAGCAAGAACAAGAATTCTTGCCACATTTTGCAAGAAATCTTGCTCTTAAATATTTTAATGTACTTTATTTTTCGCGTTGCTTTATTAATTTATACGAACGCTGGGATATTTCTTGTAACGAACTATATTATTAATACTCGTAAATTGGTAAATATAAGAGAGTGTTTCAGGTTATGATTTATGTTGACAACAGATGGCAATAGCGTAAGTTTGTTCATAGGTGGTGATAACAGATGGGACTTAATTATAAAAAAAAAGTACGTACAATGACAAGAGATAATAATTAGTACATATTGCGGTAGAATATTTTAAATTGTAAACAAAATCCGCATTTTTGCGTGTTCATAATATTTAGATAGATTCCGTTTTCTGCAATATTAAAACACAAATAACTATGTACATGTGATCCTTATACGACGAACCAGCAGAATTATGCTCATATTCACAAACGTTCGTTTTAGTTATAAATATAACGCTTCGAATTTGTTTTTGACATATATATCAGAAATCAAATTCAAATTTTTATTATATTTCAACATCAACTTTTGATTTCGTTATTGGAGAAATTATTATTAAACAATTTAATGATTATTTATGAATTTGGGCAATATACACATTTAAATCATAATTTAATTCAAGTCATTTTTATATAAAAATCATTGATTTACAGAAAGGAATATTTACGAGCATAATTATAAAATACGGCTTGCACATAACCACTAAATAATGTTTAATTTACCTATACTGTTGTTACAGTTCCCTCAACTAGCAAGACAGCAAGACAAGACAAGAAATTGCAAGACAAGACAAGAAATAAGGTAGCAAGAAATCCACAAGACAAGAATGTGTTTTATTTTTTGCTTCGTAATGCAAGACAAGACAAGACGTTGCGCAAAATAGCAAGATTCTTGTCTTGGTGAAACCCTACTTACATTACGAGTCATCATAATCTATGGCACAACATTCATATATGGAACAGGGCCTCAAGTATCTAAAGTACTTGTTTCATGATTGTAAAATTATTGTAAAATGTGGTAGTTCACTTTGCTGTTCAGATTTATTTATGTATTTGCAACTTTTTATAGATCATTTTAACCATTGTACGACGCACAAATGTATATGAAATTCGTATATTTTTCTTGATTATCCAATTAGTAAGAGAGTTATTTTCTATAATTTCCCGTTGTCAATGGTAACCAAACAGCAGAAGTTATCAGGAACTTTCAATTTATATTGCTATGGAAGTAAGTTAAACTTATGTGAACTGTTACGTGAAAAAAATAGTTGTGCTTACAGCATTTACAGTATTAGTACAATTCCATGTAGTGTATTCGATAATTATTCATATTTTCTCTGTCAATCCTGTCAATTGTAATAATCAATGTCAAATATAAAATATTCATTTCCGGTGATTAACCATAATTGTAACAATATCATTAATAACTTGTAATAGTTAGATAAGGGTAGGTATAAACAATATTATAAAAAAATAAAAAATAAAAATATGATATATAATCTATGACAGGCATCATCGTAAAATTATTAAAATCCTGTTCTAGGGGCTTGTCCATTGAAAACATACTATCGGATTTTTAGCATAATTATCTCTCTTATTAAGTGGCGAGAGGTAAAAAGAGTGAAGAATAGAAGAATAACCAGACAGGTGTACGAAAGAAAAATAAGAAGAAAGAAAGTAAGAGGTCGTCAAGAAAAACGTAGCTATAGTGAAAATAAAAAAAAAATTCTTTTATCGATATCTACATAATATTTATAAACTATTTTTAAATAGTGAAAATATGCAATGAGTTTTTAATTTGTTGAATTTTAGGGAAGATGAAGCGATTAATAGCGATTCAATTCCACTACAAAAATTGCAATTTTGAACTTCGTTGATTTGCATAGGTATACGTTGGAAAAAACTATATATACTTTGCCGCCTCCTTTAACTTGTTTGTTGTATTAAATGCTCGAGAATGATTGACAGGTCCATTTTTATTTGAGTCGAACTATAGAAGAAATAAAAAAAAAAACAGTGGAATTAAGAGGAATAATTTGGAAAGAAACGAATAAAGCAACACAAGACAGAGAACAAAGGAAAAAATATGGAGAAAATCAATGAAGAAGAACTCTATGATTTTAGTAAAAAAGCTAGTCGCTTAATAGGTATATGTTAATAATTTCTAAATAATAAAAATTGGATCTTAGAACACTGCAATTTAGAGATTATTATGGATGAAAATAAGAATCACTCACATTAATATAGATATTATCATAAAAATAACAAAAGCTGATTGTAAAAACCCCAAATGTGCTCAAAAATTCATCGAGAAATTTGATTCAATTATATCTACAGATCAGGAAGAATACAAATAATTTTATTTTAGAATACAATAAAATATGCTGCATGAGTGAGTTCTTCTTATTTAATTTTCATAATTATTTCTCGTCAAGTAACAAACAATGATTTGCTTTTCTTTCGCTAATCAAAATTAATGTGAATCAAATTGGAATGAATGTAGTTAAATCCACAAATAGTATCTTAATGTACTCATTTGTGTGCAGTAAATTATAATGAAAAAGTTAATTAGATGAAGTAAGCACTACAAATTCCGTGCATAATATATAGAGCAAGGTTTCCACACACGAGGCAACCTCATCCTAGAATTAGTTAAATTGTTGGGGCAGTATCTAAATTTAATTCCGCAAGAAATTAGGTGGAATTTAATGGCGTATACAACTCATATAACGAGGATTGCTATGTCAGTTCCAGGCACGTGAAATTGAGACAAAATTTACATTATTCATACAAAATAATATCATTGAATTTGCGATTTCAATTTGCTAGTTAATTAATAAAATACACTAAATTGCGAGAATTGTTTTCATAAAATCTGGGACGCATATAAATATTAATGAATTATCGTTATCATCAGGTCAATAGTTTCATTAAAATTTATTGCTAATGAACATATCATAAAATTTCAATTTAACACATCACTAATATTTCTATTTTTTTCTGACAAATTATAAGTAAAGAAAGGATTGTTCAGAGGTTCTATTCTCGAAGTCGTTTGTAAATTTTAAGTATATTTATCTGTACTAGTTGTGCATATTTTACTATGTGTGGTATTTCATGCGAGTTGTTATTAAATATATGTATGTATTTATTTTAGTACAAAATGATTTGATTTTGATGTCTAGCGGAAGATCGAAATGAACTTCGAACATCAAAAATAAAAAATACTACATTATAAAATACAAAAAATTACTTTAACGTTTCTGATCAATGTAATACGAATTTAATTTAAAAAATATTTAAAAAATGAAGGGTAACACGAGTATAATATAACTATGTTTAATAAACGAATAATAAATTATAAAAAGATAATAAAAGTTAGTAACACTATGATTAAACAAAAATAAACACTAATGTAATAGTAATAATTATCGATAAAATCATAAACACTAAGATTATTTATTTAAACATTTACCACTGCGCATTATTTATTTACAAGATATTTATTTCCACTAACTATTTATGTTTACCACTCGTATTAATATCAGACTGTCCCTGCTGTCCCTTCTGCTTTGGCTTATAAACCCGAGCAATTAAACTCTAAAATATTCTCGCAACTTCAATGGATCAGTGCAATAGACGGGCGGCTAGATACCTTCGGATCGCTACAATATTAATAATCTGGGTTATTGGCTAATATTTTTTATGAATTGGAGTGTCAGCTTTTTTAGTTTTTTAATAAAATTTGTACGCAGCGACAAATTTGTCATCCTTAAGAAAAAGACACCAACATACAGCGGATAAAATTTAGAGAAAGTACCAGAAAACTTTAGCAATAGTTAAATTTAAAGCAAACAGTTGCAACTTTGCCCGTACCCAAGCGCGCTATTAACACTGCGCTCTGTGTACCTATGCTGAGTGATGATTCCCAGGAATGAGGAGTAAATTATCCCAATTAGTTTCATAGTTTATATATTGTAATTATACCGGGTGTCCCAGTTCGACCGACACACGGGAGTTTTATATGGGAAATCAGTTAATTATGAATAGTATCTCCCCAGTGCAAGATATTAACTTGAAATTTTGTATACTTATCGGAGAATATTAATTCTATGGATCACAATTATTTGAAATATGCAATTTCGTCTGCAGGGCGAGATTTATTAAATTTAAAATCTGATATTTTCGTTCAAAATCAGACAGCCATGGAAATAAAAGAAAATATTTATCTGACAGTTTAGTGAAGTATCACTGATTTTAATTCTATTTCCCTGTATTTTAATATTATTAAAGTTGAATTTAGTTTCTTTTTGTTAAATAATATACCAATATTACAAAAATATAAATATCTACAATAGTATGTCATTAACTGTCAGAACTGTCAGATAGATATTTTCTTTTATTTCCATGGCTGACTGATTTTGAACGAAAATGTTATATTTTATAATTTAATAAATTTCGTCTTGCAGACAAAATTACATATTTCAAATAAGTGTGATCTATAGAATTAATATTCTCCGATAAGTATACAAAATTTCAAGTTAATATCTTGCACTGGGGAGATACTATTCATATTTAACTGATTTCCCATGTAAAACTCCCATGTGTCGGTCGAGCTGGGACACCCGGTATATGTTTCATTATTTCGTGAATAACAACAGATCAAAGATAATATTTTTCATATAAACAAAATGTTTTCAACTTGTTATTGTGGTTTTATTACATTTTTTATAAGTAATATAACGAGACCCATGAATTTAACGGAAAAAATTGCTGATAGTAATTGTGTATCAGAAAAATGAGTATTAAAAATGACATTTAGATTATGGCAGAGAAACTGGGGTGATTTAAGGATCAATTTTGACAAGAATTATATTTACTGGATTATTTTGCAAATTACAATAGTTCAAACATAAAATATTTACTATCAACATAATATAACCAAGGCGAATTCTTCTGTGGTTTTATCAATTTTTTTCACTAACATCTGAATTCTGCAGGTGTGGAGAATAATAATTTTAATATTTTGAATTCCTTTTGAGAATAATCATAAATAATTATTATTACTCAGTTTTTATTTAATTGCTAAGACGATCTATTTAGTATTGTTTATTATATTCTCTTCGCCGATTATTACAGTAATTAGGAAAATCCTCAGGCGAGTTTTGATAAGTGAAAAGGCGCCATAATAAATTCATAATTTATTTAATGTAAACTATAAAATCTTCATTTACAGGATGTTCATTTTGGCCCACTATTGCTATTTCGGAAACTCTAAGAGCTACGAAGTCGTTTAATTCAGCAAACAGTTTTTATTTTACAAGACTATTTTAATTAAAATAAAAATTTCCTGCAAAAGAATTTTATTCTGAAAACTGAATTTTTTGCATATTGGTTGAACCTGAACATACTATGTATTGGTAAAAGAAATTATAATTATTTATGTAAAATAAAAGAAAAAAAATATAATATAAAATATAAAAAAAAAATAATTTATAAAATTAATATGAGGATGATGGCACATTGTATTAATAGTTATATGTATTAAGAAAAATATTAATGCATTAAATTAAATTATTAAAAAGGCGCCTAAATCAACAATCTTGACAGGTGGGTGAGAGAACTCGGCTAATACCCTTTAGTTACGCTTTTATTTCCCGGGAATCTACACACGTTTCGTTTCGAAAAAAAAATTCCATTTTGGAAATATCCGGAGATATGTGGGAAAATTCCCGGAAACAAATAGGGAAATTCCCGAGAATAAGGGAAGTTCCCGATAATAAGGAGAAAAATTCCCGATAATAAATTTAACGTAGGCGCAGCTTTACCGACGTGTTCTAACCAGTCCCGACTAATTTCTAACGGTGTTAACGTTCTAATAACTTTATAACTATGAGTGGAAAACGGAAAAATAATAAATTAATTCTTAATCATTTTACTACAGACACATCATTTGTTATATTTTTAGTGCTATGTAAAAAATTACATCAATATCGGCAATGAGGTACACTTAAATGCACAAATAGTATACCACAGTGGGAAAGTTTAGCGATTTTTTTTTATTTTTTTATTTCATCAAGATTGCCTCCAAAGTGATATTCTACATTTTATTTCATCCAAAGACGCCTAGATTTCTCAAAAAATGAAATTTTATACAAAATTGACGTCAGAGTGGCTCGCGGAGAACGTATCGTCTATCTTAACCAGCGCGTGCTGGGTTCCCATGGCAACAGAGAAGCGTGTGGTGTAATGCCTCAAGCTACAACCTACGTTCAAAAAGTCAGGTCTCACCATCCCTTCTGCGCAAGCGCATAACTCACTTAGAGTGGCTCGAAGATAAATCATTAATTATAAATAATTGGCGACATAATTTTAACTTTCAATTACATTTTAAGTTATAATTATTCATATACTTACGACTAAAAGATATTTCACATGTAATTTCAACCACGCTAAACTTCCCCATTATATACACAATCCTTATTTTACTGACACTTCGTAACAGCAGCACTACACTACAATACCCTGACTACAATAACTGCCCCCTCTTAGATACATCTCTCATATTAATAATATGCCTTACATAATTCCTAAACATTGATTAGTTAAATCAAATTATTTTACATTATACAATAATTAGTAAACCTCACAGTTAGTAGAGATTATCACATAATCGGTATTTAATTTTCTCTAATTTTTGTGAAATAGATTTTTATGAGGAAATTTATCGTTAATTTTTCCCCAAGAATCTCTCGGAAAAAATCCCCAGAAATTATTCAGAAAATTCCGTAAAAACTTACGAGAAATATCCCGGGAAATTTTCCAAAATATTCGTTCCCATGAATTTATCCATCACTATAGTAGAAATTTTTAAGCAGTAGAGAGACGTCATAGACCTGAAAAAAACGTTACAAAATGAAATAAAACTTGTAGAAATTTTCGAAAGATGTTTTTATTTAGAAAACCGAGTAGTGAAAAAAGGTATTATAAAAAAATTACTTATTTATGATATTTACTATTATTTCAAATTAAAATATAAGGTATTTATTGACACTTCAATTTATTTATAATAATTGCAGTGTATTTTTTTTAACACACGTTGGCTACGACTCAAATAATAGTATATTATACGCCAAGGTTGAGAAGATAATCATTATTGACCCAGCGCCAGGATTGTAACACGAGGGCGAAGCCCGAGTGATACAAGGCGCCTGGTCAATAATGATCTTCTCAACCGTGGTTTATATACTATTTTTTTCACTACTAGCTACGAACCCTTCAACAAGCCCCGTACCTCAGTCAATGATGCCAGAAATTCAAAATGCGACAATAAATATAGGAAACACTCAAATCTCATTGAATACGGGTTCTGCAGCAATAAATTTGACTTGTCACAATTGCACTATCAATTTCAACTATAAATAACAAATAAATGTTACCCGTTTGTGTTTTTACATAGAAATGTAATTATAACCCTAAAAAAAATGTACAAAGTAAGATAATTAAAATGATATAACAATTAACACTTGCCTTTTCAAAGATTTAACAATAAATATTGCAATAAATAAATACATAAATTAACCTTTTGCATTGTGAATATAATGTGAACGCACGAAAAATTTGAAAAGAAATAAGATCACAGAATAAGATAGTTAATTTTTAATCTGAAATTTAACTATTGCCAACTTGAAATTGGGCGGCAAATTTAAATATAATATTTTCCTTGCGTTCAGTGAGTTAAATAAATTCAGAAGCGTGAATTTCTTTAAAAAGTGACAGTTCGCATAATTGACCATGGTCAATAATAATCCATTATTGACCGTTGTTAAGCGTTGCTAAGGAAGCGGTAGAGAAAAACAATTTCACAACTCAGTAACAGGTTAATAATGATATCTTCCTAGGCTAGTAGTGAAAAAAATATGTTTATTCACAACCACTATTGTAATATGTCAATTCCTAACCTGTCAAAGGTTGGAAACGTATGTCATTTTTAACTGCAATGACAATCTCACGGGTGGGAAATACTTTAAAATCCCTTGGGGGGGAAGTGGTTGCCTAGTAATACTGTCATAAATCTCTAAAAGTAAGGTGATAAGTGCTGTCAAACATATTAAAATAAATTTAAACATTTGTTTTCATAGACTACTACCGTACATTAATTTAGTTTATTGGAAAAAGGCGATATACGAGTAGAAGTTAATTTGGATAATTGTGAATAAAATAGTATACATAGTTCGGTGGGAGTTTCATTATAGCCTTGCGCTATATCTGAGCCTCGAGGCTTCGCCTCTCGGTCATATAACAAGCCCTCGGCTGTAATGAAACATTTCCCACCTCACATGTAATATACTATTACATATATTTGTTTCTTGTCACGCCGATTGATTGAGTTGTCAAATAATATAATATCTTTGTTCATTTAAGTTGTATTGTTCCTTATTATTGTTCGTATTCGTGTTCTTTGTTTCTTGTTATACGTTTATTTTATTAGCGCAAGTAATAATGCCTAAAGCATTATCGAAGCAGTCGGAAGTGCTAACTGCAAATGCGATTGCATATTTTGAAAAAGAACTGGTGCACGGTGGACCATTATTGCCGTTAAAAGCAGTTCGAGAGGTATGTTATCATTTTATTTGTTGTTATTAAATTTGGCATTGCCATATGCAACACGCAACACATTTTCTAAACTAATGCACATATAAACTTTGTAATTCGTGACGTCATAATCTAGTTACAAATATTGATGACGTCTCTCTACTGCTTAAAAATTTCTACTATAGTTACGCTACTACATTATTAGTTAAAAACGCAATATCGAATCGCTTATGATCATGAACCGTTAATTAGTTAAGTAATGAAACCTCGAGCGAAGTTAGTTTGGTGAAATTATCTTCCCACATCCCATTTTCAGATCGTCATGGCGAACAATACTTGTACCGTCCATATCGATTACAAATTACCAGCACATAATGGCGGGAAAAGGGTTGCCTTAGGTCAGCAAGACCACAAAGGCTCTCCTGCTGTTATTCCTGCCGTCCTGCCGCTCCTGCTGATCTGATTAGCAGCTGGCCGCCCGGCACGGTATTGTAATTGTACACGGGTGCGATAACCGAACATTCAGTGCAGACCAGCCAGTGCCCGCATACGCGAATCGCCACTTCGCGAACAGATTGCTGGGATTCGCTACTTAAATTGTTTCCTTTTAATTATCATGTTCAAAGAGGTGATAGTGATTTAAAAGAAACTTTACTCAAAGGAAAATGGTTAAAAGTAAATTTTCAATTAACCCGACACGAAAGGTATCGTTGTTCACAAACCGTCCTACCTTTGAATATACAGAGACAATAAGTACGGTGTTTATTGATGTAGGGACATGATTAATGATTTAAATTTAAATGAAATTACGTACGTATTTACTTATATGGGTATATACAACAACTGAAATGTGTAGTAATTAATATATCGAAAACGCTAATTAAATAAGCATATTCTGAAAGAAAAATAGTACATAATACGCCAAGGTTGAGAAGATGCTCATTATTGACCTAGCGCCAAAATTTTACAAAGTGCTGGCAAAAAATGATCTTCTCTACCGCAATGGCTAATTTGTACTTATGCCGCCTAGGGGATACCCGCAAATTGAATATTCTGAGGTGTGATCGAAAAAGAACGAAATAATTGTCATAGAAAAAGTATAGTACACAATTCGAGTTGTGGAATTACAAACTCGCCACTTTTATGCGTAATATGCATCTTACAACTCTTACAATATGTAATATACCTACTATTATATTGACGTTTTGGTTTGTTAACCACACTTTATTTGATTTAGGGCCAGTTTTAGCATCTTTGATAAGTGCCGGTTACCTAAACCAACGATTAATAGAAAAATATCGCATCGAAATAGTAAATAACGTACATTTTTGACAACTTACGCCAGTTTTTTGTTGCGATATTTTTCTATTAACCGATAGTTAAGGTAACCAACACTTTAACCAGATGTGGTAAAACCGGACCTTACTTATATAAATTAGACAGCAAATTTAAATTTAAAACTTGTAAAAATGTAATAAGTGATAAATGAAAAAAAAAATAATGAGAGAAGAGAAAAAATGGCTATTCATTCAAACAGACTTTTGAGTTTTAAAAACGTCTAAAAGTATATATATTTTGCTATAGTTAAATTAGTTCACAAATTTCAAAAAAAAAAAAGAAAAACGGTAACAATACCTACTCTCAATATAATTTTTGAGAGAATGGGTACAATATAGGGCTCAAACATTGGACATACAATATGAAATATGTATCTTCCAGAATTTCTTCTGAACCACTCGGCCACGGTGGTATTTATTTCTGCTTACAGGATTGTCGTCACTGGGATTTAAAACGTCAGATCTCATACTCTGCTCATACATATCTATTATTTATAGTGAGTTTCGACCAATCTATATTTTCAATTTGACGACGTTAGGATTTGAATCTGAGATATTTTTCAGTTAGAATCAGTGGTCGCTAATCACGTAAATCACTGCGGCTCGTAAAGCTAACAGTACCAAAGAAGTCATAGTAGAATAAAGAAGCCATTTAGAAACTCACATATTTCAAAAAACATTCATCAATCAAAACTAAACGGCGTTGAAATAATCATGATCTGTATTCCCTTCACACGCAAGTGGAAAAATTGTCCTTACACCCTTACAGTCAGGAATCAATAACCTCTGGCCTCTTCCGGCCTAATCATGAAATTGTAATGAGCCAACAACAAAACAAATACTGCAATATTCATATTGTTTACCTACATTCTTGTAACACGTGAACATATCACAAGTGTAATTATGGAGCTTAACTAGAGATGAGTAAATATTTGGATAGGAACGTAAGAAGGTTAAACTTGATGAGTTTGTTCATTAAAGCGAAACAGCAAAAACTAAGGTACGTATGTTGTAAATGTCAAAATTTTTACAAAGAATATTTATTATACAGACAGGCACGTAGCCAGGGAAAGAGCTGGAGGGGCTGAACATCAACCCCCTTTCCTCAAATTCTAATGACTTCTGTTAAAATCTAAATGTATCTATTTGATTACTACTAAATTTTAACTTAACTATATAAGTTTCGGTTTCGGATACGTTTTTGGCCAAAAATAGAAGAGGAGCCGAATATTCGATTACGGTTTCGGTTTCGGCTGAAAATCGTGCTTCGGTCTGACACTAATCAAAACCCAAAAACCATTATATTAATTGATTTGGGTAGAGTTACGCAGAAAAAAACAAATATATATCAATTATAGGCAAGATCAAGCTATACAAACATAAACATCGAAATATCAGTCAACTCTTCAACTCTTTCTGGCCCGTTTTAGCAAAGGCATTGTATTTATACGTTGCTAAAATGTAAGCCTTGTTAGTGCAGTTGGGCTTTGTTCGTCTTGGCAGAAGTAAATAAGTGTACTGTCCACGTACTCTTGCCACGTTGTTCGACTAAACGCCTGTATAAATGATTATGAGATTAAACAAGAAAGTACGTAACAAACTCTATACACACAAAACAATATTAAAACGAACGTGACTCGCCTCAGATGAGTCATCGCGGCTGACCTGTCTAGTCAGGTAGTCAAGTCGTATAGGAGCGACGCCGGTGTTGTTCGGGAATTATATAGAATCCGGAAGACTCTGGAATGTTTCAGGTTAGCTGCCCGCAGGTATAAAAGGGTCGCGGCTGGGGGCTCGAGAAGACAGTTATCTGTCAGAGTGTGCAGAGAGTCACTGAAGTCAGTCAGTTTCGGTTAATGCATGCCAGCGATATGTAGAGTAGAAATAAATAAATAGTTGGCTTAAATAAATGTTCTTAGTTACTTATTTTTATTACTTTTTAATATTTATTATTTTTTCACTTATATTCGTGTTTCAATTATTTTTACACTTCACCTAAATAAATAAACGTTACAATATCTACATATTCTGCAGCACTAATTGCATTCATAGTGAAATATATAAGATTAAAAAAGGTTTGATTTTATTATAGCACTTTTTGGTCCTCAAAAGTAGCTTGATAACAGAATTTATTATTTATGAAATTTTGACCTTTTGTATTTTAGTATATTCATTGAAATTTAGTACAATACCTTAGGAATAAGCTATTAAATTTTATTACAGTAGTTCCTGAAACACCTGTATAGAGAGGAGTGTCTTCTGGATAAAATAAAATCAACTGTTCATCTTTGGTAAGCACCAATTACTGTCCGCACAACGACATTTAAAACAAGTCACACATGTTCTTGAGGCCCAGTTCCTTTGAAGATTATTATGCGATATAAAGAAAAAATATATTCGTCTTAATAAAGATAAATTACAGAACAATAAAAACAGTCGTAGTCAATAAGAGAATGTATTGATTATCTAAAATTTGTTACATATTTTAAAATAAAATCATCTCCTGTGACACAATATTCCTAGATAAAACTGGACGATATTTGTTTCATAACATATTTTACTTCTATTTTAGTGACAATAATTACAGTTTTTGCAAGATTTCAGAACCACTCAGATACCGAGGTAATTTTTAGCGCACTAGACTATGGATGCAATTAATAAATTAATATTTTATTCACTTATTTAACTAAAGTAGCACAATCTCTTGGAAAACAATATGTAATTTTATTGAAATGAGCAAAATGTTTAGTAATATATGAACACATGACAAGTTTAATTAAGAGGATTAGTAAAGACTTGCAAATATTTACAAAGGAGAAGGTAAGTTGGAAACAGACAAGTTTGTCCACAGAGTAATAAACTAAATAGTAGAAGTGCGCTATCTCTTGTTATTATTTAGCCATAGTCCCGGGCAATTTACGAGGGTTTTATGATGTCGGTTTACTACCCTGGTTTCACGGGAGACCACACCTCAGATTCAGCCATTATAAAAACCGCTTCATAGAGCTTTCGGCTTTATAATGATCCTGGAGAGACAAAGTGAGAATTCTACGCAGACAGATACTTTTTCACTAATCAAATTTTAACATTTCGATACAAATTAGCATTCTCCTGATACGAATCTATGTTGATTCTTTTTATTATGTTTATATCTAAATAACCAGACGATTTTCACATTCTAGATTCTAGAAGAATCATAATCTAAGGATCTAAAGTCGTTTTTTAAAAGGAGAAAAATCCCAATAGGGTCCCTTACCATTGTCGACACATTACCATTCTGTAAAAGAATATAAAAGTAAATTAATAAGTATTAGTGAAAACATTTCATTTAAATACTATTTCGTTCGCGAAATATAAGAAATTAAATTTGATTACAATGCCCTGTCGTGTCATCTGTCTTTAGCAATTATTTCATTGGTTGCCTGATTTTAAATAGACAATCGCACTTCCGTATTTTTTCGAATTTGCAGATAGAAGAAAGATAGAACTACGTTCTTGTTTTTGTTACGAAAAATAAATTTTATTTATGTCTAATATTTTTTTATTCATATACATACAAATGACATAACTAAAAAACGATTAACCGTAGATTGTTTAAATTTTGATTGTGGGACTGCTAAATGCCATTATGTTTGAAGGGACGTTTTGATGTTTTCGCTTAATTTGAAAACGATTTGGCGTTGAATGATCTCACTTTCAAATGAAATATTTTTTTTAAAAAAGTGCAGCAAATATTTAATAGGCTTACAATGAAGTTATGTGGTGGATCAGTTTTTTTATCTTACATTTACTACATTTACATGTTTACTTAAAATTATAAATCTGTATTAACTTTCAATTTTCATATGGGCATCAAAGTTGTCTTTATAAATAACTTGATTAATTGGGTTGTCATCTTCTTTGATTTGAAATATTTGTTTTCCAATTTTATTCATTTATATTCTTATGCTAATAAATGATAACAATTATCAACACCTCTTTTAAACACATGCAATTCTACTGGGAGAAGAATGAAGCTAATAAGCAATAGATTTAGACAGCATAAAAGCAATGCAATGGCATTTTGTGTGTGCAAACAAGAGTGTAAGGAAGGGTGTGCGTGGAGAAAAGTGCTTGGGGAGCACATTTGCCGACCGCACACGCCCGATACGGGTTTAAAACTGCCCCATTATCACAATTTTAAAATTTAATAACGGCAACATCGCGGCCGGACCCTTCCAGCGACAACGGTTTCGGTTATGTCTCCCGGAATTGAATTGCGTGATAACGGAATTGCACCACCTTTAACAACACCAATACCGCCAACAATTAATTCGCTCAGTTTATAAATGTCATTTTGAAAATGTAATGAAAAGTGTCTACCAAGAAGAATGATTATTATCATATTTAAAAACAGCTCGCTTATTGAAATCAATCCGTAAATTTATCTTCACACAAATTATAATATCACTTCAAAATATTCACTTACTGTGACAAGCAGAGGCGGACTGACAATGTTTTGGCCAAGTGGGAAATATATTTCTCCGACCAAGCCCCAATAGAATTTTTGGGAAATGAAAATAAATTTTATACCTGTTGCGATAAATAAAAATCTATGATTTTATCTAATAATGTATTCCTTTATTAGTCACGACATATAATATAAGAAATTCAATGTATGTACACTTTAAAAACAAGTGTCTTAGGCAGTCATTTTAAAGACACTTTTAAAAGATGGTGACTTAGGTAGTTAACACACGTGTGCCATACAACATTTTATCCAATACATTTTAATCATTGATGTAAAATACATATAAGATTTTTGACAGATGGAATTTCGAAATGACATTTAGGAACAAAATAGTGTAGAGAAGGTTTTATAACGTAGTTACTATGATACGAACCAAAAACCAGTGAGCTAATATATTTAGCTCACTAGTGACTTATGACTACTTTTTTTTATCTAAAAACAGCATACTTATATCGTTATAATTACACGGTGTTGAATAAATATTTTTATTTATATAATCACTCATTCTAAATTATTGACATTAAAGAAAATATTGATAAAATATCTAGGTTTGAAATATTGAATAAAATTATCGACATAGTTTTTTAACAATATCGTTATTTTTAGTTATTTGATATATTTTCACAATCACTAATATAGTCGAATTCACTGCATCTTAGAAATAAATAGATTTCCCTTGCACCATATGATCCTAATTGAGCAATCGTTGAAATATATAGGGGAAAAAGAAAATACCTAGTAGTAATAGTAGTAAGCAGTTGTACATTAAATATACGAAGAGATGAAGTTACAACATTTGCGATGTAGTGATGCAATCTCATTAAGCGAGTAACATTTCAAAGTGCATTCAAACCACTTGAATTACCTCACTCCGCTGATAACTTCGTTAGTTGGGAGCAAACTTCGGCGGAAATATTTTGTCCACTTTTCATTATTTAAAACTTGGACAGGCAATACAATGTGGCACAATGAAGTAGTTTCTTATTCGTTTGCCGTGAAACTTTGTGTAACAAATGATCTAGACATCATTAAAGTTGCAGCCAAAACTTTCCGTTATAAACTTTCAAATTTAATGAAAAGAAAACAAACTATCACATTTAACTGAAATTCATTATCGAATATTTCACGAAGAATGTTTCTTTTTATAATCTCAACAATCTGGAAAGTAAACGGTTGTAAAGTTACGTTTTACGATGATGTCTGCCCGTAAAAATATTTTACTTCTTTAATAAACACTATATCTAGCGTAAAAACTTTACAGAATATAGACAACGTGCAGGATCCTGCTGAACACATCATTCTACAAAGCGTTAGCAGGAGATAAGATCCGGCGGCAGCAGCAGGAACTATTCTGCTCTTACTTACGCTAAATACTCACATTTAGATAACTAAATCGCTTCAAATTTCCCAAACACACCCCGTTAGTTTCGCTATACCCCTTCATCACCTACCTATTCAACCGATATTTTTGCCTGATATCGGCTAATTCATTTTCACACAATTTAGCGTCAACGCTATCGGCACAAATTAGTTTTTAAATTAAACATGCAAATATAAAGAAATTGAAACATCGTATCATAAAATTTTAAATATGTTTAATTTAATAAACTAAAATAAATATTTTTCCATTTGCTACAACGTTTTTGAAAATAAATCATCTGTATATTTGCGTTATGAACAGGAAGATATTGATTTTACAAATATTAATTCCAATTTCAATGTGATATCTTCATTTCTTTGATGTTTGACGTTATAACAAGACAATTATTCCTCGAAAAAATTCGCGAACATTAACCCCTTGAGTCAATGACCTATGGATAAGAGGACTCCGTACATTGGACCGAAGCCGAATAACTATTCGATATTCGGCCTATTCGGTCAAGTTCCATATTTCAACTATAACTTCACTTCAAATTATTAAACGGTTATACATTGAACATGCCAATTTTATAGTAGGTACTCTTCCTTTAAAGGGGAAAATCAATTTATTATACTTGAATTCTTGGTTACATATACTAAAGGTTTGTTCGAACCATCATGTCGGAACCCTTTTTTTGTATATTTATAACAGTTAATTACACAGTATTATACTCACACATGTAATAATTATCAAATAAATAACAATAGAATTTTGTTATAATCTGTTTTATATTTAATCGGGTGGTTCTAAATTAATTTAAATTATATGGGCCTCCTTCTGATATAATCTTAAAATAAAGTATTGTTATATTATTAATAAAATTGGTATACATTTCGTATGTAACAAATAGAAGATTTTCATATTTCTTCACTGCGCTTGATCATAAATTAAAATACTTGATCCTTAGCAATATAAGAACCGTTCCGTTACAATTCTGACCTGTCCGAACGCCAAATGAGTAATTCTCAGTATTTTAAATTTAAGAACTACAGTTTTCAAATGCTATTTAATTCTCCTTAGAACTGTAGGTTTCAACAAACCTGTATAGTAGCAGTGTACCTTATTAGTCTAGGCGTGACTATCAGGTGACTGTAAATTTGTGACGGTTGAATCAAGTGCTAGACACGACACAAGATATAATATGTAGCCATCTTCTGACCACCTGTCATACTATAATATCAGTCAACAAGTATACAAATCTATAAGGTAAGCCACTAAAATTTATGAGATGATGATAATAATAACTAAAATGTCTGTATTTACCGTGTACAAATATAATTAGATCTTAATTTTCATTTTCCATCTAAGAGAAACCTAATTTATGTCTCAGTACGAGACGGATGTGATTTAATTGAATTTTGCATTGATTTTACAAGGTCATTTAATTTTCTATTTATATAGTGACGAAATGAACAAATGACATAAATTTATAAATGGAGTATTACTGACTTATAATACCTCAAAGAGAAATTTTAAATACAAAGATCAAGTTTAAAATTAAATATTCATAACCTGTGTGAAGAGGAATACAAGTATATAAGATACTTATGACAAGATTTACTTGCATTTTGGTGTTAAAGAAATTCAGGCTTGTATTATAAAAAGATAATTATACGTAATGGTGTATGAGACCCTTGTTCATTAGGGAGCTGAAATAAAAGAAATCAGTTACCTTTACCCTGTAATTTCTAAATCCAAATAAATAAATACATTATATTAAATTAATATAATAAATTAGCCGGTTCTTCTTCACTGCACGTCTTGAAATGAAAGAGACAACGTAAGCATGACTACTTAGTGAGGGGCGCACGCACACAACCATTTCAAATAATGTTCACTCAAAAAATGATAGGTAGTTGGATAAGGTCGATATGCGAACCGTATACCCGCTACTCAAAAGTAGCAGTGGCTTCATCAGAACGACTGACACAATGCACAAGTCCCTGTCATTTGCCACCCTGAGTGTACCAATAATCCCACTCAGTGCTGACCAACCCAATGGATTTACTCCGGTTTTACGGGCATGGTTAGAAAACCAGGATAAAACCATCCCAACCCTTACCATCCCAGTGTATCAGCGAAAACGCACTAATCGTGCGACACAAAGATCGCTTTCCTGATTGCTCTTCTCGGCACTCTTTACAGAGACCCTCCCGAGCGCGATCATATACAAGGTTTCAGGTAAAGGGTAACAACACATCACAACGGGAATATCTCACTCAACTAACAAATGCACGCATTCACTCACCTAATAAACGGATAAACTAACACTAAGAACACCGCACTGGTCAAACAATAACGAAAGACTGGTCATTAAACCTATCTCCCAAAATTAACTTACTTAATGATTACTCAATATTCACGGAGGGGAAATTATTAAAATTATTTACCTAACTGACGTAATACCTACTAATCCTCGGTAACAGTTGAGTGTCTGCAAAAGACCACAGCTAATAGTGGGTTTCGAAATAGTTGAACACATCCGTAATTTTTAATTTGAATAAAGGTTGGCGAAGCTAGGATTTAAACCCTAGATCTCAGATTTTTTATCTCAAGAAATATTATTTTTAAAGAAACAACATCACAAGAAGGAAAAGAGTTCCCGTAATTATTGCAATACACTTTTCATTGCGCAGAGTCATCATGGCTGAGTCGCGTTAAAGGCCAAGTGTGAATTCCGGAAGACTGAAATGTTCGAGAGATTAATTGGCGGCAGGTATATAAGGTATATAGAGAGTCACTTCATATAGTTACCCATAATTAAGAATTATACCTACTAGAATTATTATTCAAGTAAATTAAATTATCTTAAAGATTACATTAATTAAATATGCAAACAACAAATATTATTTTTAATATTACAATATTCCTGATGTATTTATAATTTTACATTTCTAGTTTAATTATCCGAATTTCTTATATTCGAAATATTCGGATATCGCAGTTATTTATTATACATCCCAGTTACTTCTATATCCAATACATTTGTATAACCGAATTATTCATATATCCGAATTATTCGTATATCCGAGCTATTTGAATATCGGAGGTATTCATATATTCGAGTTATTCCTATATTCGATTTAATCGAATAACAGAATTATTTGTATGTTCGAATATCCGAATTATTCGGATAGCAAATTACGAATATTTATTCGGATACTCAAATATCGTTAATAGCTATTATCGGCCATAAGTCTGTTTCTTTTTTCCTCGTTATGCTGTTAATTACATCAATTTTTTATGTATTTCATATTAGATATCTATGGGAAAATAAAAAATATAAAATCCACCATGTAGTGCCAACAAATTTAATTATTTTGCCAGTGTCGGACTGGCAAGTTTTGGCCCACCGGGCAAAATATATTTTTTGGCCCTATAGGAATGAAATATGAAAATATAGAAAACATTTATATTTTAAAAATATTTTTTTTATTATTCAGTATAAAAGAACACTATTTTTATTTAAATAAAATTTTTGTTACAGTATATATATATATATATATATATATATATATATATATATATATATATATATATATATGGTATATGAAGGTACATAAAACAAATTTTTCCACAATCGTTTAATTTTCATGTTGTACGCTATTTTTTTAATCACTTGATAGAGTGAGCAAACTAAGCTAAGTGATACTACTATGTGCGAAATAAATATGTAAACAAGCAAGCATATTACTACAAATATTCCTCAAGTACATTTTGGTACCCTAAATAACTGAAAAATTAATTTATATCCACCCAAATAAAAATGTTTAAGTGTAAATTATTGAAATAAATTTTTTGTATTTGATAATATTTTGTATTTTGATTGTAGAAAAAATCAGATTTTACACTCGTGAGCAAACGTGCATTAAATCACTCATCCAGTTGGGGCCCTCGCCTACAGCTCGGGCGCCCAACTTCTAAACTTAAAAATACTGCTGACTCATTTTAAATACTGACTTTCACTCCCTGAGGAAGACCCATGTGGGGTCGAAACCGGTCTGAGCTGAAATAAAGCCTTCCAAAATAAGACTGATTTCCAGTAGTTTATTACCTCTATCCAATTCTAATGTCAATCTTAAAAGCACGGACGCTTCATGTGAGCAATCCGCAACAATAATACTGTGTGACTTACCGAAAACATAACGAACCAAGTGAAGTTTAAAGTATGTACTAGGATTTTTATAAAAAAAAAAAATACGAAGCTATGAATCATTTGTACTCAATTTTTAATAATCACATAATGTCTCTATATACAGTCACATTTTATCGTATCGTTGAACAATGTGATAAATAAGAACGTGTTTAGTGTCTTGTTTCATCTGAACAGCCTTGATGTTTCTAATATACTACTTTTATACACGTTGCTGACTGCTTTGATTTTTCCAAAACTAAATAAAATGTCTGGCAAAATTTAGCAAAAAGTTCAATAACACAGTGCTAGGCAAAATGAATCGATTATATATTTTTCTTTTAAGAATACACAGTTACCAATGCACTAAATTTATATAAATCACCGACAGGTTATCCTTATCATGTATCAGTGTAGATGACACAACTAAGGAATCCTTTTTGCATAAAAATCCGAGTACAGTTTAAATTTTTTGTCGTTAGGCGCAGCAATGTGCGCTGATTGTAAAGGATTCCTATCTCGGTAGATTTTGAACATTTATGTACCTACCTATTTGTAGAACATGATTCATGTTTTTATTATTAATATTTTAGTAACAGATTAAGCTATTAGTTTTTAACTTATCAATTAACATTTTAATATTTTGTCTAGAAATTTGGCTTGGCCCCCATTTGCTAAATTATTTGGCCCACCGGGATTTTGCCCGGTTGCCCGGCGTGCCAGTCCGACACTGTATTTTGCCCTCTACTGGTAATGAAGTACACAGCTTCAAATTCGGAATGTTTATAATTGGAATAATAATGGTGGGCATCGTATAATAGTTTAGTGTACCTACACATATTTTTACGACTAATTAACCGCCATTGGCATTGTGGTTTTGATGGGCCATTCCATATCGAATTGTATTTCCAATATAAATTTATGGTCTTAATTCAGGTCTTTTATTTGGGGTATAAAGTTGGGGACGTATAAAGCAATACAGCGAGTCTACGTGTGTTTCCCGACACATCGGTTTGGAAATTTTGAGCGTGTGCGGGGCCACAATTTGCCGTTATTACAGAAAAACGTGCGTTCAATTTCACCACATGGCCGCGGACTACGTACGGAGCTTTTTAACACGTTCGCAAAATAGATGGCGAAGTCGCGACGAGCTTTTATGAAGCGCATGATTTCAGGATGAAATTTAGACAATGCGCAATGAACTCCAAGTATAAAGTTAATTGTTATACGTCGGCTTCCATATAATCAAAATTATAAGAAAACGTTACAAGAGAAGAAAATTTTAATATTTAAATTCATTATGCCTCAAACAAAATACCTTCAAAATTTGTTATCAAAAATATCAAACTGGCATGTATTGTCTCCATTATTTAGTTATATTTCATATTGGATTCTATTTTTCTTTTAATGTATATATTGTATATATTCATTATTTATTGTACGCACCCTTACCCGTTGTACACTTAGACCTCATCTATTAATCACCGTGTTAGGTCCTATACACTATCCTCCACATCAAAATAGATGAATCATACTTCCTAATAATTATAACCTTCCCATTTAACCCCTCTACTATACAAAATGTATATGGCCTCACAGACACAAACTCAAACATTTTTTTTAGCCAGTGGTTTTCAAAATATTGGTCCCAGTCCCAGTTTTATTTTGAACGGAATACCCTATATATTTTTACATATTTCGAATCTGCATAAAATTACAAATCCTATGATATGTTTAAAGTTAATTTTTAGTTAAAAATTAAAATTTCTATGTTGGCATTAAGTTTGCATACTTTTACTAATAATAAATACAATACAAACGCCAAATTCTGCGTTCTTTTAACTTGATTTTTTAATTTAAAGATAGAACTAGCGTGATCTATTCGTCAATGGGCGTAAATCTCCTTCGACCTGAGGTACGTACAACGTTTTACAGACTACTTCAATTAAATAAAATATAATTTTTAATTACAAGATGATGATCTGGTGTTTTTGTGTCAACAACAAAAGTTATTCAATTTTATACCTCGTAGCTGTCTGCCTAAGTGTCTGTTTAAATTTTCATTTAAAATATCATGATTTTCTAATTTCATGTTATTTATTCGGCAACTAAATTCCCCACTCACAAATAAACCACATACAATCAGAAAATCATAAAATTTGCCGGGGTCAACCATCATATAACTGCTAGCGGTTTTAAAAATATCGATTAAGTGGGCCATGGACCACCCAGCAGAAACTGATATCGCAGATACGCTTTAAATTCATGAATATGAAAGTAACAATCACAAATCATACAGTAAAACTGAGATTCAGAGTAGCAGTTTCGCCCCACAGTAAACAATTTAGATTAGTAACGAAGATTCCCGACTTTAACCATACAATGAACTGTGATCACAATCACACTTTAAAATTACTGTTACTGGAAAGTAGTAATCACAAATCACACTGTTATTCAAAAGTACCAGTTTCGCTCATCATTAATTAGGATAAGTTTGGTTACGCTATATTATTTCAGGTTAGCTACTTCTGCTTTCGTGTTGAGCCTAGAGCCCTGAAGTATTCAGGTGTGCAACGAAACGCGGAACAAAGGACATTAATTTTAATATTATTCAAGTAGAATTTAGATATTTTTCTTAAAAAATATACTAGTATTACAAAAATATAAACTAAAAAAAATATTAAATAAAATCTAAGATAAGAACATCGAATAAAACAAATTTGAATTATATTTACGGACGAAACATCCATTTTTAAACTAATTTTAGATTATAACAAAAATTAATAAGAAATATCAAATTACATTAAATGTAAAAGGTAGATGGGCTGGTGTAACAATTATGATTATATCTGAGATAGAATTAAATTTTGAACGAATTTGTACACTTGTAGCTTTGCTCTAAATCTATCTTGAGAGAGAATATATATTTATACACAGTATATGTACTTTATAATATTTATTACACCTTAATACGTAGATAACATATAATGCGGTGATATTACATATCAATTTGTTATAATTTTCGATATATTAAATATACTTTCAATCCCAGTACTTGAAATAATTTATTCTTTTTTGGTTTTTGTTTAAATGTATCTTCGCAATTATTTTTCTTAGATAACTATTCTCGCTCTACTGAACTGAAGTACGTAATATGTATTACAACTGAGAAACGATTTACTCCCGGAGTAATGATAAAATTCGTTCGATAATGTCACAAAGTTTATCTTCTTATTTATATTTTCTCAAAGTGTTCGCTCCGTATTTATGTTTTATAATTTATTTTTAAATACCTGACTTAAACTTTTTTTTGTAAATGTAAGATTACAGGGGGTTTACTCACCGAATGACACGCTAGTCATAGGATGCGACGTCTTGTCTAGGAGATGAACGAATTTCAAATTTTTTAAAAGCGTAAACTTAGAAAAGCACTTTTCCATCAAAAGCCTCAGTTTTAGAGGTTAAAATTTAATTACTGTTCCTGATTAACACAATACAGCAGAAAGAAAAACTAAAATTATGCTAGATCATTCAATTCATTATAGGTATCTACTGCCAGTACACTGAAATATATCTTGTAAACAAATAAAATATAGTAAAATAAACAATGCTTGGTTGGAATATTTGCAGATAATCCATAACCGGTGCTATAAACCTATCATCTCTAACCCAATCCCAAACAGGATTTTTTATTCATACAGCAGGTGTTTGCACAGAGCTCTCGCTGTCAAACACTTGACGCTTTGTGTCCCGGTGACGCGCGATGCCGCCAAATGGCCGCTTGCTCTGTTTCCGCAGTTTGCGCTGGCGACCCCGGTCGAGAGCCATCCACCAAGAACGTGTCACATCATTCCAGGGAGATTTTATTCTATATATATCATATATTATATATTTATCTACTATATAGATGCGAAACTGCAATGATATCAATTGGATATCAGTGCCACTCGGTGTTTCCTCCCCCCAACTAACTAAGCATGTTGTAGGCAACCATTTATGCTTTCATGTTATTTATTATAGATACTTAGTTCAATTTATATTATTAAAAATAATTTCAAAAACAAACAAATGTTTAAGTTTTAATACATAATTTATACATTAATATTACATTTCCAATTAATGTGTTAAATGTTCCAGCGCTTCTCCGATTTTGATTTCTGATGATGTGAGTATGTAGGCGTATACCGTTTGCCACTCTGAACTGATCCGACTTACACTTTTGAATCCGGATCTCTTATTTTTCATTCAATTTTACTGGATCACTTTAACCCTGTACTGAAACAACTGATACACGCGAGGTCGAAACAGCAGACTCAAAGAATAAAGTTGATTGAGAGAAACTATTCTCTTTTGAAAAAAGGATATATTTCAATTTTATCATTTAATATTTTACCGGTTTCAGGATATTAAGCTTTTATTTACAAAGACAAAAGTAAGCAGGGTAACTAAGTCATAATTGTATACCATTTAATTTGGCAAACTGGTATTTTACTACTACTTTCTTTTCGCGAAGTAGGGAGGAAAATTACTTTTGTATTTATATATAAGCATAGTTTAACTATATGTATATGAAAATAATCAATACCCTGTGCATATTTTGTTTGTTCATCACTGGCGAAGACAGATGAGATCAAAGGTCAACTTTTTCACTTTAATAATTGATATCTCGCTTACCTTGACATATTTTCAGTCGTGTTTTTACTAGAATGCTTATTTCATTGTGTTCTTTCAGACAAAAAAAATAATAAAATAAAAAAAAATTGTTCAGGACCACAATGTCATATCGTATGAACTAAAGACTTGATCACAAAAACGTTACTCACAAGAGAATTTTGTCAAATAATAATTATTAATAACGTGAAACCGGTAAATTATTGAACAAACCACGGATGTTATGAATCGTATTGGTCTTAGATGTAAAATATTCAATTGACATCTGCGGTGGTTATATGATACTCATAACTATCCTAAGTACGTTAATAACTATTATATATTAATTTAAGATATGTATAATAATTCTAATAGAGAAATGTGCTATATTTGCAACAAAAATTAAATTGGATAAAGCAAAAATGTTTGGAATTCAGTATTTCGAAGGCTTGTTTTGGTTCCGATTAAATATGGATCTTTTTCAATAAATCAGACTATGCCAAAATCTACTATGCTTATTTCACTCTGTTCTTTCAAAAAATAAAATAAAATAATGGTTCAGGAATCTATTGGACGACAACGTTACATAAATTTATGTATTCAAATATATAAGAATTTAATGAAAGCTGTGTTATTAAACCGGCAGTTTGTTTAATTCATTAATTGTACACGGAATTTGCAAGCAGATTATATTCCATGAGCAGCCTGCAGTTAGAGTCCAACAACCTATAGGGAACTCTTTCACAAAGCAATTACCCGCAGTAATGGAGTGCGTCGCTCCTTTTAAATTGGTAAATTATACACAACAAGGCTGGGATACAATACAAATATCAATAGAAGAAAGGAATTACCGCGAGGGCAATCATTCCGGCTAGAGCACCAGAGCGAATAAGAATCATAATCATGTTAATTTCAGTAATCACTAACGATTGCGCTTCCTGGATCGCTAGTGGCAGAACGTTCACTCGTCGAAGATGTCGTCCAAATTGCCGGGAAATTGGCCAAATTTATTTTTTAATGGGTCACCGTTTAGATACGACATGATGAGGGAAAAGCTGGTTTTACACTAGCGAGTAATTAACTTGTAAGATATTTTGTGTAAAACGGGAATGTTATATTTTACCTATCAAAAGAATTAATATTTCTATAAAACAGATGAGTTGTTCATATATTCACAAAATTTGACATATAACATGCCAAATTTGATATAAGTAAGTTTAAATGATAAAATAAGAAAATATGAAGTAGTTCTACTGTAAAATTAAAAAAAGTGGAAGAAATATATAAGGAATGTATTTGCACGCGCAAATCAAGGTAAGTTCGGTTCCAGTTTTAGTAACGCCAAAATAGATGTTTTTTTTTTATGATACAAATTTTATGAATTAATTTTAAAACTATAAATTGATTGTACTGAAAAACTTATACAGAATATATTACTTCAGCGGCGGGAGGTAATGTGTTGGACACATCAGATTTTTGTATTGTGTAGTTGTAAATAAATTTATTTATATATTTTAGCAGTATCATTAAATATATTTATATTATTATTATATTATTATAATATTATTTTAATATATTTCTTCAGTTTTTCCTTTTCCATCCTTACATGTGTAAGGTACAAGGTACAATAAATAGAACATTTTTTTAATTCATTTTCACAAAATAAACTATATTTGTTTTCTTCTATTAGAATCTTTCCCGCTAAATTTAATTGAAGTCGTTGCATAGTCTGTGTATTTGATTACAATAAACAGATTATATTTTATGTTAATTCCAAATTCCACCCTTTGTGTAAAATCACTGATAAGTAGGTAATTGCAATTTTATTTCCGCAATAATTGCAATTGATTAATACAATGTTATTAATATATTTTTTAATCTATTATTACTCTGAAAAAAAAATGCTAAAAATAATCAAATTATTAATTTCTTTGATTACCTCAAATTTGGTCATATTTTTCGTTGATTATTTGAACTATTTTGATTGTAATAATTCTTTAGGAAAAAAAAATAGCATTCGATTTAATTTAATGATAATATTTTTTTATTCTTACATTAATCACGTGTTTATAAAATTTGTATTACTGTAGAACTATTACCGCCCGGGGTTTCTTGCATGACTGTTCCTTGCAAAATTCTTCCTGAAACCATAATTTCTTAGTAGCTGTTAAACAGGTTGCGATGTTTCGATATACTTTTCTTACGAAATATAGTTAAATCGACACTTTTGAACCGACAGTCTATAATAACTGATATTATGATAGGATAAATTTAATGTTTTCCCTGTGAAATTCTTTATATTGTGTTCGGCAGTCTCCAGGGAAAACTTATAGCGCATGACGCCAGATGGTACTATGTTCGCAAAACACAGATGCTTACAAAGCATATAATGAAAAATGCTTAAATGTTGTTCGTTTGTTCTTATGGGGAAAAGTAAGTAAGTGTTTGGCCTGCAGTGTTGTGCGTAGTGATGGGTCACTGAGAATTTCCAGTCAAAAATATTTTTATTTCCCTGAAAAATTCCCGTGAATTTCCCAAAACACGTTTCCCGGCAAAAATCGGGAATTCCATTTTGGAAATTTCCGGAAATATATGGGAATATTCCCGAGAATAAATTTAACGCAGGCGCAGCTTTACCGACGTGTTCTAACCAGTCCCGACTAATTTCTAACAGTGTTAATATTCTATAAGTAATAATAATAACTTTATAACTATATGAGTGGACAACGGAAAAAAACTTCTAAATAATTTCACTACAGTAACATCACAATTTATAATATTTTTAGTGTTAGTAAAGATTTAGACATAATCGCTATTTAATTTTCTCTAATTTTTATGAATTAATGATTTTTATGAGGGAATTTATCGTTAATTTTTTTCCAGGAAAATATTCCCAGAAATTGCTCAGAAAATTCTCCAAAAACTTCTCGGGTAATTTTTCAAAATATTCGTTTCCGGGAATTTACCCATCACTAGTTCTGCGTACTCTTGCCACATCATTCGACCGAACTAGATTCACTTTTAATCTTTCCTTCCATAAAAACGTGCCACTCACGTTGAGCTTTCTTAACATTAGTTTCTGGTGTAAACACCCCTTTCCCCTCATTCCTGCTGTGCGCTCGCTCTGGCGTCCTGCAGAAACTTGTAAGAATGTAACCGAGGACACTGCGGCTCATTACTCCCCGGAATTGCTTTAATTAACATCATCGCGCGCCAAGCACTGCGCAACAAACTTCCCGACGTGCCTGATGATTTTACAGCCGCCAGGATTTACTGCCGATGCCGGCGAATTTTTTTATGAAACAGTGATTCAAACCGTAAAATTTAATTGAAGAATTAAATACAAGAATGTCGTGAAGATTTTATCGAGATCAAGAGGGTTTTATACTTAATTAGCAAGAGAAAAATTTGAGAATTATTGTTAATTTCAAAGGCAATTTACTCCTGAAATTGTTGAAAAACAGATTAAACTGGGAATTTTTGCGAAAAAAATATGAAATGGAATGTAATTACAACGTACTTCACCAGTTTCGAGTGTATTACATATTGGTGTTAATTTATCGACGTTTTAGTAATTTATTGGTTTTGGAATAACTACCAGACAATTTTTCAAGCAAACATGTATGAAATGTGGAGTAATAATTGAAATTTTTGAAATTTTAAATTCATTGATATGAACTACCATAATTTACTTGTCTAGTGAAGCCAGCATAGTATATTATTTTTCATTACTAGCCTAGAAACCCAACATTTGTTATATGAAAAATTGTTTTTCACTACTGAATATACTTGGTAACCATCAATAATAAATTATTATTGACCTAGGTTAATAATGCAAACATCAACCTAAAATTGGATAAAATACTTTACTGAAATTTTTATTGAATAGGGTACATATTTAATAGTGGCAGTCAATTTTATAGCGGTTGTTATTTTTGTTTGTGACATTGAACAATCGCTCAACTACTAAGGTCATATGCGGCATAAAAAATAATTTGAACCTTAATTTCATTCAATATATTCCTTATTGCTTGTAAAATCAATATATATATATATATATATATATATATATATATATATATATATATATATAACTTTGAAAACAACGGACACATTTTTGTTTTTATTTTTAATTTTTTGTGGCAGATTGTGGTTTTAATAATTGAATTTTTTGAAAAAATAACGCGTCTACAAAATGGAAATTGAATAAACAAGTAATAGCATTGAATAAGTAATAATTAAATACTCACTAGTAATAGAATCGCATGAAATACAAATTAAAAGTAATACAAACTTTTTTTTTATATGAAGGTGTGTATATTTACTTAAAACTGTTAATAAGACGGAGATATAAATTAGAATACGCAAGCCAGAATCATTTATCTATACGAAAGTGCATAATTTCTAGTGCACGCGGCGATTAGATTTCTTAAGTTTCTTTTTTTGGCCACATACTTTAAAAGCAATATTAAGTTTAATAAGTATGTAAGAAAAAAGCTGTGTAAAATAAATTGGGAATATTTATTTATGTACAAATTTTAAAAAATTTAATGCCTACCGTAAATATAGATATTTATTTCCGATTAACTATAATTATTTCTCCGATAGAATAAATAAATTAGTGACGGTTTTACGTGCTACTTAAATATCATATTCAATAATTACCGCATTATATTTGCAAACATTACAAGCGTGCAACTAGTATTTTAATTAGAATAATTGCAAACAATTAAACTTCATTGTCTGTTGCACTTATTGTTCAACTCCACAATAGCTTAAAACAACGCAACGAATCGTCTATTAAACACCACTGAAGTTAAGAGTTGATAGGTGTCGTCAGCAAGCGGCCTCCCTAACGAATCGAACAGCGAAACGCCACACCTTCAGGATACAACTTTAACTACGAGTTGCGGTGACATTATAAGCGAGGAACCGACAGCAACTTTTCCAGTGTTGCCAAACAATTTGCCCAAGTTGGAATTTGTCGAGTCGTAACTATTGCGCCAACAATGCCCGACTTTGTGATTTTCGACAGGCTGGACTGTATTGATTTGACTATTGTTAAAGCGGAAGGTTAAAGAGAAATTCGCTTTTTCACCGCGTGGGAGAAATGAGATTCGAGAATGAAAACATTTATGGAAAATATAAACAAGTTGTTCAGCTTTTCATTTATAGCAGAAAGGTCAACTGTCATTAATTTTCAATCATGATGATTCCATTATAAAATCCAACAGCATCATTGTGTTTTTTATAAACCAGTCTCTCTAACTTAGTTGTAAAATCCTCTATTATGTTTAATTATTTTAACGAAAATTATACTTTTGTCATTTAATGTAAGGTAAGTGGTGGAGAGATGGATCGGTAGAAGAGATGGACTTTTGATCTTAAAAGTACATTTTAGAGTGATATTTCTCATTGAGAATGTTAATTTTATTGATTAGAGACAGTATAAGTAGCCGCTTAAAAATTAATGCTGTCAACAATGAATAAACCAAGATTTAGCTAAAGAATTGCCAAAAAAAATTGCACCTTATATATACAATTAGTTAATTACTACTTCGGTAGGTTTAAAGTAATTATTTATGTACACACTTTATAAACATGTGCATAAGACTTAACATAAACTAAAAATGTGGTTCTATTTGTACACAGTTATAAGTACTTTAGTTGTCCATTTAACCTTTGCTCTGAGGACAGATGGACCACCTACACGGAAAAAAATGTTTTGTTGTCGCTAGTAAAATTTTAGTAGCTACAGCAAATATTTTTAGTGAAAATTTGGACAGCAAAAAAATTTGTCTTGACAACAATTTTTTTTAGTAATAGTTATTTAGCTGTCTTAACAAATATAAATGAGTAAAAGGAAACAATTTTCGTATGTACCACCTACTATTCAGATAAGTAACATGTAAGTAATTAGTATTAGTAACCTCAACAAAAATAGAATTTGCTATATTTAAATAATTATTTTGCTGTCTCAACAAAATATTTTTTAGTTCTATATAGGAATAATGAAATAAATAAATACAAATATTTTATTACGAAAATATAATTTATTATTTATATAAATTGTTTCTTACAGTCTAGCAAATTGCATCAACAAAATTTAACATTATGTAGGTATTATCAGGTCATGTAACCGTTTAAAAACTGGTTAATAAAAATCGGTAACCGATATTTTGAATTAAAAATGCAAACTTTAATGTTCCAATTTTTAAAAAATTGTTTTAGAACTAAATACGTTATTATAAAGTTTTGAATATGGAATAACTATTAAGCAGTATTTTGTCGGTTACATGGCCTGTGTGTTATAATATCGTTGCAAATGTTTAATTATCGTACAAAAATAAAATAATAATTTTCTTTACATTTAAGTATTGCACAGGGATTATAATGACATAAATCATTTAAACAAATACAAAACATAGACATTTCTTTTTTAACATAGTAGGATTGAACGTGTGTATTAAAATACACTCCACTGAATAGAACTCCATTGTACTCGTTCAAGAAGAATCAAAAAGCAAAAATATTTTAAAATTATGCATGCATAGTACAGTACTCGGTCTGTTGCTGATCTGGAAAAATTATGGACACTGCTTTGCGAAAATGCATCATAGCAATATTGGCAATGTATGTTTTGGTCAGCTCATCATGAGACATAAATTTAAAATTGTATAACACGTTCTTTAGTGTACAGAACATATTATACCGCAAACTTATTGTTACTGTTGTATGAGGATGAAGGTTGAAGTATGGTTGACTAGTGCAATCTCGCAAACATCCATTTTTAACCTTTGTAGCTGATCTCATTTATGCCAAGCAGTGCACTTTTTAGTTTTTTTCTTATATTTAAATTGCAAATAAATAGCTTACCTTTAAAAACTTCTATATATTTTGAAAGTCCCCAATCTATTAATTGTTTTTCATATCCATATGTAGTTTCCATTATGATTACTTACAACGTGCAAACGTGCAACTACGTGTTCACTTCACAAACTAACATGGCTCAACAAGTTCACCCTTCACGTGCCCCACCTTAATGCGCGACGCATACAACGCAGTGCGCAGATGTGATTAATCTCTAATCGTAACCAAATTATTTGTTGTGCTGACAAATTCAAACAGTTGAAACGTATATTTTCTTTGCTGCAAAAACTAATATGTTGACGCTACAAATAATAAATTCTTACTGTAACTAAGTTCATTGGTGATCATTAAAATATTTGCTCTGTGAACTAAATTAATAAGCGAGTTTAACAAATACGACTCAACTGAATTTTATTGTTACTTCTACAAATTTAATTATGTTGCACGTAATATATATAGTTTCAAATTGATGTGTTGAACAAAATATATTAGTTTTCATAGCAAAAAGTAATGCAAGTAATTTATTTTAGTTGTAGAATACAAACGATTTTTTTCCGTGTATGCTGAGGAGAGGTGGACCAGAAGATTTTTATTGTTAAATAGATCAATTCAACTAACAACCAGGAAAAATTATTCGCATATAGGAAGGTAGACGCTTTAGTTACTATCCCATGAGTTCTAAAGAACTGTTGTTAAATGGTTAATTAGAGGGTGATGATATTGAAGAAGCTGCAGATTATCAAAGTGAATACGCGAGTTGCAAAGAAAATTATTAAAATAATGATAAAGAAGGATGACTGAATAAAATGCGTAATTTGTGGTCGGTATTTTACACGAAAAGTATACCACATATGACAAATGACAACAATATATTAACCAGTTCATCTTCTCATAGCCTTGGTCCGTCTCACCTGTATAATGGAGGAGAGTTGGATTTTTGTGAACAAGAATAAAATATTTCTATTTGAAATAGAAACAGTGGTATAACCGCGGTAATGGATATTTTCAAATATTACAAAAAAAATGTCATTAATGTCATTCCTGTTATTTACTAAGGTGATTTTGGTGTCGAAAATTTGTGTTACATTGTGTGTTGGTAGTTTCGTTAGTTTACTCTACAACTCTTTTCGTACGTAAATATAATGTCAGTTATTACATTTATTTACTTCGAAAATCACGATTTCAGCCGATAAGCTGATGTCCTCAATCGCCCTTTCTCCCAACGATTTGAATCACATGTTTACAATTGATGACGTGAGAATCAACTGCGAAAAATAGTGTGTACATACATTATGCCCTTGTGGGATTCAAACGCACGTTGTCTTTTTTCCTAACGTTTACCGCCCAGTAAACTAGTAAAATTGTATGTAGTTGTATGATAAATGGCGATGGAATAAAAGACACACACACACACACACACAAATTCATGTTAATGACTCCGAAGGATTCTACTCACAACAGCAGCTTGCAAAAACTAAGCGCTAACCAAGTGACCAACTTAATTGAAATTATACATGTCATTATGAAAATCTAGTTTATCAGTCACTGAATAAAAAAGTAATAAATTGAAGGAGAAGTAAGGTTTTGATCCCCAAATATCTAGTACCTCAGGTAATCATCCAATGAATATGGAACTGTTCCGAATTTTCCCGATATAGTCATCCCGATTATTCCTCCATTTTTAATTTCTTCCTATAAACAATACCATTTTATTATAACAATGAAATAGAGGTACATAAGAAAATTTAGCACGTCCTTTGGACCCCACTAAATAGGGCCCCCGAGAATTTTCAACTAATTTTTTTTTCCGCAAATATATAGAATTTTTTTGTTACATTATTTTACCAAGTAAAGCGCAATTTTGTAATATAATATTTAAAATATCTCATTGGTTAATTCAAATTTCCTGCACCAGTAGACCAAGTCAACGCCAAACCGACAGATTCTCGTTTTTTAGTAGACCCGGATTTATCTAGAGTTGAAAGTTTACTTAAAATTTAGTGACATTCTGTCTAAATTATGTGAACATTGATCACTTTCATTGTAATAAGCGCACAAAAAAGAAATAGAGATTTTAAAAATGACTGGATGATTGCTACGATATGATTCGAAAAGATAGGATAGTCTGTATTTCCCAGTGATTTTATACTTATCTAGATACCATAGGCGCCGACTTTGTGGGTGCTGCGGGGCTCGAGCACTCAACAGGAGAATTGGTGAGGTGCGGAGCACCTGACAGGATTACACGACAAAATTATTTTCTGTTTTAAAATATTTTAAATTTGCTTCAAGAAACTAAAAGTTTTGTTTATTTGGTATTTTTTTTCCAGTTCAAGAATAATTTAAAAGCAGAATCCTGTGTTCTCTTATATACAGGTGTTCATTTTAAATGGGCCGGCATTGCTATCTTGAGAGCTATAAAAGATATGTTAGATTAAGTTAGATATGCTACCAAACAATTTCTGTACTACAAGACTGTTAAAATGACTGATGAATAAAAATTTTATTTCAACCAATGGTTCCCAATATTCGTGACTCAATTTTCTTATTTTAAAGGAACTCCCTATACATTCTTATATATTTGGAAGGTACATAAAAATAAAAATCCAATGATATGTATAATACAATCTCTATATGGACATGAGGTATGAAACTTTTTTACCTGAAAATAGCAGTTGCTATGCAAAAATAAAAATCAAAAGTCTAAAACGGCGTTCTTTTCACTCTAATATTATCTTTAAATTAAAAAATCTTTTAAGACCTCCCAAACGGGTATTGTTTAGGGTCTCCAACGATATTATTCCGACACTGATCACAATCTTTACAATTATCGCGACGTAGCTTGAATATTTGGTGAACTTCTATTTTCATTTTCCTTTTTTTTTAAGAAAAAACACCTTATATTCAGACTAATACGGTATTCCATTCGATCTAACAGTTTACAATCTAATTTTCATAAAATTAATTTTCTAAAGATTAATCACATTTCATCGAGAAAATGCATAAAAGAACAACCTCATTTCAAGTGATTTTCCGCACATTAACTATAAAGTAAATGACCTCGTTTATCGCTTCTTGTATGATGAAGGCGGTAGTAAATAAAATAATAGTAGACTGAGCGCATATGGAGAATAGAGCTTAGTGTAGGTCGATCATGCATGATCTCCGTCCCTCGCAAAAACTAATTGAAAACCAATGTTGTCATTAATTACAAAGCAATCAGCCGGCGCTGTATCGTTGCGGCGACCTCGTCCACATAATCCGTTTAGCATCCCCAGTCACATATTTCTGTCCTTCGCGCCAAACAGATTAGCTCTGCATCACAAGATCACGTTGCCGAAGCATTATCACTCATTTCAAGCAAGCCGACCAAAAAATACAACCAAGACAAGTGGTTACGAGGGGGTAAAAGGTTGTGGTTTGTACAACGACCGGGGAATCAATACACGAGGTGGAATTTTATTTTGCGCAACAAGTGCAGAAAGTGGACATTTCGTTCTCACTTTCTTTTCAGATATGAAATTAAGAAAAACAAATCGAAATGACCTTGCTTTATATTTTTTTATAGTTTCGTTTCATAATGACATATTTTCAATTCTTGTTTTATTTTGTTTACATTTAAATTTTTTTATTATATTATTAAAATAATTATTTGGTGCTTGAAACTAGAATAATTTAAGAAATTAATAATTATTTATTTATTATAAATAGTTTTCGTACGTGATGTTAAACTATTTTAAATTTACATGCAATATTTCATTTTTGAGTGGAAATTATATTCTTCACGCAGCTAACTCTTATGTCTTCCACTGAAGTGTCAAATTTTGTCAGTTGTTTAAGAACTGCATTCCGCTATTACAGGTAAATTTTAATACGATAAATATATTGAATTACAAGAAAATATTTATTTTATTATATCTATTACTTTAAAAAAATTATTTATCTACATTTTTTCTTTCCATTTTAAACACTTTAAATTATTTTGAAAATTTATTTAATGTTATGTCACATGAAATACTAGTAGTTTGAAATTATGAAATAAAATTATATAAAATCTTGTATGTAATAAATTGTGAAATGTGTATTTTAGGTACTTGACTCGTGTTGCGTGCCTAAAACACTATCATTTCGCAACTTATTTCATAAATATCTATGATAACACGGGCAGTGGCTTATTTGGTTAGCGCGTTTCGGCTTGCTGAGCGGAGTGAGAGATCTGGGATTCAAAACACAATGGCAATAAAACTGTAATTAAAAAGAAATATCGTTGTGTTCGAGTTTTTCAGGTCTCACTATAAGCTGTAGATTTCCTGTTCTATTACTGGACTTGGGTGAAAGTGGACTGATGAAAATATTGAAGAAGTGAATATATATATATATATATATATATATATATATATATATATAAATATATATATATATATATATATATATATATATATACTTAGGATATATACATTCCACAGAAACAATTAACCCACAAAGCACTTTGAATATAAAATATGAAGGCAACCGAGTATATGAAACAAATATGGAGTTTAGATAAAAAAAGCCATATTAAAAAAGTATGTTACTATTTCCTGCGGAAATATATGGATATGGATGGATAAAATACAAATAAATTGAAAACTTGCAAGGTAGATTCACAAAAAAATATATAGTAATTGCAGAGATGAAAGCATTAAAAATTTGTGTAGATAGGAAAAAGAGAGAATCGTAAGAAATAATCAAAACTCAATTCTGCAAGAATTATTTTTAAAGGTTGGCACTGGCCCACCCTGGCCCACCTGTAGTTCCGCCACTGATAAAACTAGTTATTAAGAATAGGAAGGCTAATACATTGATGTTTGACTGTGTACAACTATGTATTAAAATTTAACTGTAAACACATATGTAGATTCTAAGTCGATTGGTAATGATAAAAAAATAATAAATAATATCACATTAAAGAGCATAAACTGCTTTCATATAATTAATTTTTATTGGATTATTGGTAAAATCGTAGTAATGTAAAAAAAATCCTGCGGACATTTTCAAGGAAGACAGCTTTTATATTAATAAATATTAATATTTAAATACCATGATACACATCTTAGCATTAAAGTGTTTAACTTACGCTTAACAAACGGTGGTAATTTGATTTGAAGATATACCCACGCATATGTTTTGAAATTGAACTAGAAGTGTGAGAGTATAAACTTGCGATTATGATCTCCATTATGATTAAGTAAACAGTAGCATTGGTACAATGAAGCAAGCCTAGCTTGGCTTGTGACGCGAGTTGGCGAAATGTAAACTAAGAAAGAGGCGCGTGTGTATTCAGAACTTTGCGAAGTGCGATTTTCTCGGCTTGATATATTTTATTCCGTGATCTCCTCACCCGCTTTCACACAAATGTCACGCGATTCACACTTTGCAAATGAACCCGACGCAAGTAATTTACGACAAAAGTTTATATTTGCATCGTTGTGCGAACTGTGCACTCTGCAACCAGAGATGTACAAATGTCAGCTTAAAATTGTCCAAGATGCGCAGTTTGGAAACTGAATAAATAACGGGACATACCGCCAAACCAAAAGGGAAGCGTCACCAGCTGTGGTTACAACAGTTTAAGTTCAAATCGAGCTCTAATATCATTCGAATACAATATGCAGTGTTTCATTCTGTCCTAATCTCCTACCTCTCCAATAATTTTATAATTACTTCTTAAATTTATATTTTTATTCATTTCTAGCAGTTTTCTAGAAGGGCTCTCGTTGATTTGATGGTATAATAAGATTCAAAATCATCATGTCACATTTACAAAGACTAAGTAAGTCTCGTTGACCTGCCATAGGTCTGATCCTAAATCTGTCATGGGAACACGAATCATATGTCATTCTAAAGAATCTCCAATAGGTATTTTTGTTATGTATGTGTAAATTATGCCATACGATAAATAAATATTTATATTTTTATTTAATATTTAATCCTAATATGAAGTCAGTTTCGAGAGAAAATAAAAATAATTAACATTATTTATTAAAATCTATAATCCATACCCATTATTTCATATTTAAGTAGCCTGGTAACCTTTCAAGAATTTTAATTGTCATCACAGTTGATAAACATGATTTTATTTTTGATAAAGAAAAAAACGTGTAAAATTCATTTAAATGGTTAAAAAATGAATGAGAAGTACTTATATTTTAATTTTAAAATAATAATTTTTTTCTTTCTTTCTTTCTTTCTACCGGACAAATATTTTGCACTAATGACTCATTTTTGTAAAAATTTACTTTTAAACATGTTACAATAAAATCCGGTTATGACGACATACGACGAACACATGAATTTCGTCGCTAGAACCGAAAGTTGCTATAATTGATAAAAGTAAATAACGTTAGCGTATTTTGACGTTATAAGTTTTGTTGTTAAGAGCGCTATCGTTATAAAGAGATTTTACTCTAGTTTTTTATGGTTTCTATAATTTTTTTCTTTACAATAGCTTTTTTTTTTCATAATAAAAGCTATTTTGTGAAACTCATTTTTAAAATTATAATATACCTTTTTTAAAAAAATCAAAAAAATCTGATTTAAATAAAAAATCGGTTTTAAATTAAAGAAATCTGATTTTATTATTTTTTCTTAGAAAAATCGGATTTTTATGGAACCTGCAAAGATGGTTTCTAATAATCTTAAAATTGTTGGGAATTTTACCGGAAACAATAACAAAAAGCAAAGTCCTAGAAAGGTACGTTATAAAATAATATATATTATTGTATTTAGCTATTTACAAAGGAAGGCACTTTGATAATAATTAAATATTTCCTGATATATATTTATAAATAGAAATATATTGGCAGCATATTTCTATAATCCTTAATCCGGGCATCTTTCTAAAAGCTATTGGTATCCGGCTGACAATTGATTTCATCATACGATAATTCCTACACGAGTAAATACTCTCCGGCCCTATCCGGATTAATTTCCATCGAACCGAAATGAAAAGTCCTTTAAGTGAAATTTAATAACCTGCTCTAAACGAAATGAAGAGCGATTATTGGGTCAGCGGCTAGGCAAGGGGAAGGCGGGCGAAGGGGCGACCGAGTGGTACAAAAGGACGACACGTAAAGAAGACGAAGAAATCGAGATTGGTGAGAGAGACAACGGCAGGACGTCAAAACAGTGTTTACCCTCAGGTCCTTATTAAACCAAGCCCGTGGTTACTCGTTTAAGTGGAAACATTTCTTTAGAGCACCCCACGAGAGAGGATTGTCGCTACGAATAAAACATCCTTTGTTTTACAACTCTTATCTGTTTTTATAAACTCAAAATGTCCTATCACTATACTAAACGATTAGATTCACTATATATCTATATATCTATATATCTATATATCTATCTATAGATTCATCACGAGCATCGAGTGACTTTTGTAATCGCCTACAGCCTGAACCATGCAAGTGATTGTTATAATTTTTTTTTAATATGTGGGGGCTAATGAGATCTGGTGCCTCTTGGGTGTCTCATATTTTTACTATTAGTAATTTTCGTGTAAAAAATTAAAACTTTGCACAAATGCTGCCTTGAAACAATGGATCCCAGAGGCCATGTCTAACTTTAAGAAGAATCACGCCGTCATCCGTCACTTTTGACAATCTGCCTATGAACTTCAAATGATTATATCTTTTAATAGAACATTGATATCAAAGATTTAAAAACAGTATCATGAATAATAGACTTGAGCAAATGTGTTACAACTCATTTAAGTTTAAAACATAACGTATTTAATTAATATAAATTTTGACGTTTCCAATGTCAAAAGTCAATGTTGCCAAATGTGTGATGAAGTAACTAAATTAAAACCAAATATTCCTAAACTAACTTCACTGAAGACGGTGGCAGTTGTATTAGGGTTGACAATATTAATTTATAAATTTAAAAATTAACTACTATTTTTTAATACTAACAGTGTTGCCAAATTATAAAGTAACTAAATAAAAATCAAATATTCCTAAATAAAAGAAAGGAAACCATAAGGGCCAGTTTTAAAATGACAAAAAAATGTGTCATGTGGATCTGCATTTGTTTTCCGTAAAAAGTTGTTAAAAGTAGGTCGTTCTTGGGTTTTAAGGAAACGACACAATACGAACTGGTGTGCACGAATGACAAAAATGTTCTATGTAGATTAGAAATTGTTTTTTGCATAATGTTGTCAGAAAAATGTCGTATTTGGGTATTTTCAAATTGCAAAAGTCAATGTTGCCAAATGTTTAATAAAGTAACTAAACAAAGAACAAATATTCCCAAATGAAAGGTTACTGAGGACAGTGAATGTTATATTAGGCTAGGTCACGATGAGGGCTAGCGGGCAGAATGAACAAAAATGTTCTATATCGAACGGCATTTGTTTTTTTGTAAAAAGTTGTGAGAAGTATGTGGTGTTTGGTATCAAATGAAAAGGCTCGATGAGGGCTGGGGTGTAGAATTAAAAAAAAAGGTCAATGTTGATCGGCTTTTGTTTTTGCAAAAATTTCTCAAGGACATGTCGAGTTTGGTCTCAAATGAAAGGTCTCGTTGAGGGCTAGCGTGCAGAATTGACAAAAATGTTCCATGTCGATCGGCTTTTGTTTTGTGCAAAAAGTTGTCAGAAGTATGTCGTGTTTGGTATCAAATGAAAGGTCTCGGAGAGGGCCAGCGTGCAGAATTGACAAAAATGTACTATGTCGATCGGTTTTTGTTTTCTGCAAAAAGTTGTCAGAAGTATGTCGTGTTTGATATCAAATGAAAGGTCTCGGAGAGGGCTAGCGTGCAGAATTGACAAAAATGTTCCATGACGATCGGCTTTTGTTTTATGCAAAAAGTTGTCAGATGTATGTCGTGTTTGGTATCAAATGAAAGGTCTCGCTGAGGGCTAGCCTGCAGAATTGACAAAAATGTACTATGTCGATCGGTTTTTGTTTTTTGCAAAAAGTTGTCAGAAGTATATCGTGTTTGATATCAAATGAAAGGTCTCGGAGAGGGCTAGCGTGCAGAATTGATAAAAATGTGCCATGTCGATCGGTATTTGTTTTTTGCAAAAAGTTGTCAGAAATGTGTGGTGTTTGGTATCAAATGAAAAGTCTCGTTGAGGGCTAGCGTGCAGAATTGACAAAAATGTTCCATGTCGATCGGCTTTTGTTTTATGCAAAAAGTTGTCAGAAGTATGTCGTGTTTGGTATCAAATGAAAGGTCTCGGAGAGGGCTAGCGTGCAGAATTGACAAAAATGTTCCATGTCGATCGGCTTTTGGTTTTTGCAAAAAGTTGTCACAAGTATATAGTGTTTGGTATCAAATGAAAAGTCTGGGTGTGGGCTAGCGTGTAGATATGATAAAAATGTTTCATGTCGATCGACTTTTGTTTAGTGCAGAAAGTTGTCAGAAGTATGTCGTGTATGGTATCAAATGAAAGTTCTCGGTGAGAGTTGGGGTACATAAATGACAAAAATGTTCCATGTCGACCGGCTTTTGTTTTTTGCAAAAAAATATTAGAAGTATATCGTGTTTGCAGTCTAATGAAAGGTCTTAGTGAGGCCTGACGTGGAAATATGAAATAATTGTTTCATGTCGATCGGCATTTGTTTTTTGCACTGACAGCGGAGCTCTAGGGAATGCTCGGCGTAGCCGAGAATTCGCTAGTCCTATATACTAAACGATTAGATTCACTATATATATATCTATATATCTATCTATAGATTCATCACGAGCATCGAGTAACTTTTGTAATCGCCTACAGCCTGAACCATGCAAGTGATTGTTATAATTTTTTTTTTATTATGTGGGGGCTAATGAGATCTGGTGCCTTTTGGGTGTCTCATATTTTTACTATTAGTAGTTTTCGTGTAAAAAATTAAAACTGTGCACAAATGCTGCCTTGAAACAATGGATCTCAGAGGCCATGTCTATATTTAAGAAGAATCACGCCGTCATCCGTCACTTTTGACAATCTGTCTATGAACTTTAAATGATTATATCTTTTAATAGAACATTGATATCAAAGATTTAAAAATAATTTCATGAATAATAGACTTGAGCAAAGGTGTTACAAGTAATTTAAGTTTAAAACATAACGTATTTAATTAATATAAATTTTGACGTTTCCATTGTCAAAAGGCAATGTTGCCAAATGTGTGATGAAGTAACTAAATTAAAACCAAATATTCCTAAACTAACTTCACTGAAGACGGTGGCAGTTATATTAGGATTGACAATATTAATTTATAAATTTAAAAATTAACTACTATTTTTAATACCAACAGTGTTGCCAACTTACAAAGTAACTAAACAAAAATAAAATGTTCCTAATTAAATTGAACACTTTGCTGTGTTTGATTTTAAAAGAAATCCAATATTTTAAGTTTATAACGCAACACATTTAATTATTTTAAATTTTGACGTTTCGAATTACATAAGTCAATGTTGAAAAATGTGTGATGAAGTAACTTTGACAAGTGTAAAGTACGTATATTGAAGTACATTAATTTTGAAAATGGACAAAGATATTATTAACTGAACTATGTATCCGTGCTTTATAAAATTGAGCAAAATATGTATTATTATTGTAGAAATTGTATATGGTATAATTAAAATTTTCTGACATTTAACGTTTGTTATAATTGGTTATAACATAAATTTATACTAGAAATTTTGCAACTTGATACAAATACTCAGAACATATGTTGGTTTGTACTTATTATTTATTATTTAAATAAATATAAAATGATATATGTGTGTATAAGAAATGTAGAGAAAGATATAAAAAGGAAAGAAATATACAAAAGATTGGAAATAAGCAGTACTAAAGAATATGAAAGACGAAAGAGTACAATTTATTATTCCTGCAAAAGCAGAAACATTATTTTTCAAAAAATAATTCAATTGACATTCTGTTCTTTATATACGAGGGTTATAGGAATAATTCAAATAACGCGCATTTTTTGAGCAGGTATTCTTATTTTGATTCATATGCGTTGTAACCCTCTATTTTATTAAGTGAACGACAAGTTCGAAGAAATTAAATTATTTGTCAAAACATGTTATGTGTCAGACCTTCATAATTTACATAAAAGTCTTGCAGCACATTGTTGTTTATTGTATTTGCAAAATGACAAGTACCACAGTAAGCCGGAATATACTTTGCATACGTATTAGAAATAGTAAGTTACAAATAAATTTCTATTATATTGAATAACAAGTTATTTATTATAGGTGTTTTTTAGTACTGTTCTGATTACTGTACTTCATTTTAAATTAGACAGGCGATAAAAAATTAAATAATGATAATAAAAAAGTACATAATATCACAATACTAGACAAACAATACGTGGTATTAATTTCCTGCAATCTGTTAACAAAACCTGTAAGTAGCAGAAGATATGTTTTAACTCTGAATGAATGTATGTACATAACAGATTGTGTTGTCCTAAAACATCTTTATTATGAAAAAAATAATACAAGCTGGAGGGGATGTACTATTTTTATTTTTATTAAAAAATAATTACAATCAAACGAACTAAGTAGAATTTAAAATAAATTTAATAAAATACGTTTTATGATAAATATGTTTTTAATGCAGGATTGGTTTATCGACTGGTTGTTAATATGAAGAAAGTCTTTATTGGAGTTGCAATCATCTAATAAAATCCACTAATACACATATTAGTGGATTTTATTAAATTACAGTAACTGCAATAAAGACCTTCCTCTAATGTTTTTTTTTAATTTGTAATTTTCATTTTACAGCTATGAATGTGAAAAATAATAATAATGTAGGTACACTGAACAATAGTTGCAGTTTATTTTAACAAAAATACAATATGAATGATTATACACAAATTTTGAATGTATTTCATGTAAGTATACATTTTAGTGCAATTAATCTCTACCAATACGTTGTATTTTATTAACAGTTATTATGTTATTACGTTATTAGTATGAATCACTGAAGAAGTTCATGTTGCTACCATTTGAAAACGGTTGCATTTGGAATATAAGCACTAATGCCAGAATATCAGTTTTCGCTCAAAAGTTCGCCCTTATCTTATGATCAATTAAAATGGAAGTTAAAGATTCGAACAACAAACCTTGCATCTGTGACACACGCTAAAAGTAAGTATTATAATTATTTCGTTATTGTATATAACACGTTCATTTCGTTTTAAAGGAAAATTCTCATTTAAATTAAAAGTATATTTGTGTTATAACATTATGAATAAATTATTATTTAAAATTTATTATTTTTGAATTTTTAATAATTTAATTTTTGTATTTATCGGTATGTACGCTGTCGGTATTAATAATTTCACATTTACCGACATTTCGGAAATACTAATTTAAGATCAGGGACACCATAGAAAACAAAATTTGTTTATCAAGAATATTGCTTCTTCACCTGTGTGTAGAGTAATTTCATTTATTGTGCTTTGTTACAATATATTTATATTGCGAATTAATATTCATTATCTTTGATCAGAGCTGCAGTAGTCACAATAAAATAAATCCCGTTTACTGTGCCGCTAGATTCAAATCTAAGGTGAGAAATATTTTTTATCTTTTACAACCCTCGAAAAATCAACTTGCAAGTTCGCAATTAGAAGTAGAAAAATGTCATTTTCAACCAAGCTAATAGGAATTTTAATTTGTGATTTCATTATTTTTTTTATATTATTTTATTTCTTATTAAATTTTACATTTTTCTTGTTTACCCGGCGCCAGTAGTTTTTAACCGGTTTTCCGTAAACCTACAAAAGATGTGTCTTCAATATTTTTATTTAGCTGAAGTATGCTCCAAAATATGCTAAATTATTTATTGCACTAATTAAAAAAAAATATTTAGGCGGGTATTTCATCGTCTCTGGTGGGCCGCGTGTTATAACTAATTGCGAGTTAGTCCAACCTACAATTTTTGAGAGTTGATCTTCTATTTAAGTATAAGTAATTTACTTTAAATTTATAATCATTACACTACCTCTAATAGGCCGTGAAACCGTGACGTCAAAATGGAGCGGGAATTACATATATATTTTTCGGTTTGAAATTTTGGTAATGGTGAACAAATCACATAACCGTTCAATTTAAATAACTTTCATCTTTTGTGTACTTATGTTTCGTTATGTATATGTCCGTATAAAATCTATTTTACCTTAATATGCAAGAATGCATGTTTTTTTATTAACATATAGGGTAGGAAAGGTTACAAAATTATTTAGAAAATAAATTTATTAGGTGGTTGATTCTTGGGCCTCAGTAACAGTACTTTTATCTCGCAAATTTTTTATTCTGAGAATTTTAAAATGTTGCAGACGTTTCTGTTTCATCCAAAAAAAAAATTAAAATTACGAAAAGTTTACTATTTTATTGTTATATATAATTAGAAATCTATGAATGTATTTTTTGTGAAAAATCTTTAAAATATACAGGCTGTTCCATTTAAGCGTGCCACCATTGCTATCTCAAAAATTATAAGAACTACCAGGTTGGTTAACTTAGCAAGGAACCACCATTTTACAAGTCTATTAACATAAGCCAAACAAATATTTTTTTAAACCAGTAGTTCTCAAGATATGGAGTGGTTTTTTTGCCCATTATGTTGTTCTTGTAAAATGGTAGTTCTCGTAGCTCTTATAGTTCTCGAGATAGCAATGGTGGCACACTTAACTGGAACACCCTGTATTTACCGAAAACAACATTTTTATTTCAATTTTATTTATTTACAAATAAAACACATAATGTAAACTATCCGCAAATTTCTTGTAGTCCAACCATGATACCATGTCTTAAATACGTCCACTATTGAATTATAAACATATTTTTATATGAATATGCATTTAATTAATAATTAACGCGAAATATATCATTATCTTACAAACTACACATAAGCACACAACAGACGACAGGTGTTTAAATTGCGCGGTTATAGTTTGTTCACTACATGGACAATCTCAAATATATTATTATATTTCACGTTGTGTAATTGCCGCTCGATTATGACGAGAGCAGTTTCACGGCCTAGACATTGTACATAGTTTGCAGTATTTAGTAATTTAGCAATCTAATAATATACAAATACACATTTATTTCGTATTAATTTTTTATAATGCTATGCATATATTTTAAATATTAATTTTACTGTAGGTTTACAACTTGACTGCAGCAGAGTAAGAGAAAGAGTGCAAGATTCCATTACCCTAACAGAAAAGAACCTGATCGACTTAAAATCGAAGGCCTGACGTAATTATTGGTAATTATAAATATAGAAAAGAACAACGCACTCAAAAATTGTAAGTTTTGTATAATTTTTAAGTACATAACAAAATGCCAAGTAAAGATAGAATTAAACGTCTTAAGCGCAAGCAAAACAACGAGAAAAATGCGGCAAAAAATAATAAAAATGATAATACGGGAAATATAGAAGAAAACTTTATTAATAGTCAGGTTCAATCAGGTTGTAGGAGTATATCTGTTATTTCAGTAGCGGACAATAATATTAATAATGTACATACAAGTAATCAAACGGGTAATGTAAGAATTAGGACAGTAAACTATCAGATTCAGTTAATAGACCAGGATATTAACACGTTGCTAAATCCTGCAGGGTACTTAGAAGACGTACACATAGACTTTTTCTTTTCTTTAGTCCGTTCTATGACTGAGTTCAACCCTCAGCCTACAGTGTATGTAAATGCTCCGGACCGTATCATTCCTGTTCAACAAGAAACTAAACACTTACAAATTTTATTCGTACCAGGTGCAAATACTGGCAGTATTGGTCATTGGCTTACCGCGTACTATGACGGTTCAGAGATAATTATTTACGACAGCATGAATTCTCAATGTTTAAATTCAAATGCCAGTTTATATTTAGAAAGACTGTTTCCTTATAGACCAACAGTTAGATTTGTCCGGGTTCAGCAGCAGACCAACACTTTTGATTGTGGGTTGTTTGCAATTGCGTTTTGTACGAGTATCATATTTAACCGCAATCCGGAACAGGAAAATTATGATATCAATAAGCTTAGGTCACATACTTTAAATATGTTTCGAACACATAATTTAATATTATTTCCGGTAACACGACAGCAGAAATTAAGAGAAAATCATTTAAAGCGTAAAGAGAATGAAACAGCTGAAGAACGGTCCAAACGTCTAAAATTAAATACAGAAAATAAATTAAAAATTTTATCTAATGAAACACTTGATCAACAAACAAATAGGTTAAATAAATTAAAATTTAATTTCAAAGAATACATTAAAAATGAAACACCTGAACAAAAAACAAATCGCTTAAATAGATTAAAAGATAACTTTCAAAATATGATTCAAATAGAAACACATGAACAAAAAGAAAAACGTTTAAATAGGTTAAAAAATAATTTAAAAACTTCAATAGAAACAGAAACACCCGAACAGAGAGAAAATCGTTTAAATATTTTAAAAAATAATTTTAAAATTTCAATAGAAACAGAAACACCCGAACAGAGAGAAAATCGTTTAAATAGGTTAAAAAATAATTTAAAAAATACAATTGAAACAGAAACACCGGAACAAAGAGAAAATCGTTTAAATAAGTTAAAAACTAATTTTAAAAAATCTATAGAAATAGAAACACCTGAAGGAAAAGAACGGCGTTTAAATATGTTAAAAGATAATTTTAAAAAAGTAGTTGAAACAGAAACACCGGAACAGAAAGAAGATCGTTTGTTAAAAAATAATATAATAAATAAAAATAAAATAAAGGCACGCAAAAATAAAGTTAATGATAAAGTTAGATTAGCTAGCAAAGGTATAGGAATGCAAATTGAACCGCATTCGTTGGGTCCAATGTCTGCACTGTGCACTTACTGTTCATCCAAAAACTTCGCGTATGAGAAGCCCTCGGACGGGAAATTCACACACTGCTGCCGTAAAGGCAAGTTAAACGCAGATCAATTAGGCGAGTTTCCGGAATACATAAAAAGTCTAATGATCAATAATAACGCGGACAGTAGAAATTTTAAAGATAATATTAGACAGTACAATAGTGCGTTAGCTTTTGCTTCCTTTGGGGCTAAAATTTCAATGCCTCCGGGCAGAGGACCATATTGTTTCCGAATACATGGTCAAATTTATCATGATTCAGCCAGTTCCTTATATCCAACTAATAATAATGTTGAAAAATATGCGCAGTTATACATTATAAATTCTGCGGAAGCGTTAGAGAAACGAATGAATGTAGAATACAATAAACAGTGTAAACCAAATATAATGGGGCAGTTAGATGATATTATTAGAGAAATTAATCCGTATTCTCAAGCGTACATGATGTTAAAAGAAGTAGAGCAAAGAGAAATAGCTAGGGCAAATATTAATAATCAGTCAGTGCCAGAAATTAATTTGTGGATAGTTAGTGACAGACGAAAAGATAAGCGTAGGTATAATGTACCAACATGTAATGAAGTGGCCGTAGTTTTTACATCAAATGACGGAGAGCCACCAATAGATAGAGACATTTGTGTTCACCCAAGAGCAGGCGGTTCTGTTAGAATTAATCAATTTAGTGAAAACTGCGACCCCATGACATATCCCATACTTTTTCCTCGCGGTGAATGTGGCTGGAACATGAACCTAAAGCATGCCGACGGTATTAAAAAACAAAGCATGCTACAATTTTACATGAATAGATTAGCAGTTAGAGATACATTTAATCCGTGTTTAGAAGCCGGAAAGCTAACTCAGCAATACATTGTAGATGCATACGTGAAAGTCGAGGCTGAAAGATTGACTTATATTAGATTAAATCAGCCTACCCTCAGAGTAGAGCTGTATAGTGGATTAATGGACCATGTAAATAATTTAGCAGATAATGAGGGCGGTAAGGCGGGCACAATGGTTATTTTACCATCCACATTCCAAGGTGGGAGTCGTTTTATGTTAAAAATGTATCAGAACGCTATGTCAATTGTTAGAGAATTCGGCAGACCTGATTTGTTCATAACAGTAACGTGTAATCCAAAATGGCCAGAAATAGTTGAACAGTTACGCGAAAGTCAAAGTTCTGCAGATCGGCCAGATATAGTAGCGCGAGTTTTCAACGGCAAAATTAAAAGTATGATGAATGAAATTCTTCACGATGATATTTTTGGAAAAGTCGTAGCCTTTATTTTTGTAATAGAATTCCAAAAACGTGGGTTACCACATATGCATTTGTTGTTGACATTAGATAGCGAAAGTAAAATCCGTAACAAAGATGAAATAGACAAAATTGTAAGTGCCGAAATTCCAGATGAAGACGATGAACCAGAGTTGTATCAATTAGTTCGAACGCACATGATCCACGGTCCCTGCGGTATATTAAATAAATATTCACCTTGCATGAATGAAAATAAATGCACAAAAAGATACCCTAAAGAATTTCGAAACGAAACACACGAAAATATTAACGGTTATCCTCTTTACAAAAGGCCAGATAATAATGCAAAGATATATATTCTCTGGAAAAACGGTTTAGTAAAATATACAGTAGATAACAGATGGATAGTACCTTACAATCCATATTTGCTAAAAAAGTATAAAGCTCATATTAATATTGAAATATGTTCTTCGGTTAAAAGTGTTAAATATATTTGCGATTATCTGTGTAAGGGTCATGACTGCGCAAGTATTAAATTAGGTCAACCAGATAAAGATAAAGTAATTCAATGGGATGAAATCAACGGTTATTTAGATGCGAGGTATGTTTCTGCTCCAGAATGTTGTTGGAGGCTACTGGAATATCCCTTACACGATAAATCACATACAATATTTGAGTTAGCTGTTCATTTGAAATACCAACAGGCGGTATTTTTCGTTAATGGTCAAGAGAAAAAAGCAGTAGAACGGGCAGCGAAAAAAAATACAACTTTAACTGCGTGGTTTATTCTAAATAGCACAGATGTAAATGCTCGGCAGTATGTTTATATGCAAATTCCAAAATATTATGTATTTGTTAATAACACTTGGAAGGCTAGGCAACGCGAGTCAAAACCACCAATAGGTCGAATGATTTCCGTCAGTCCCAGAGATATAGAAAGGTTCCATCTACGTTTAATATTAGTACACGCGAAAGGGGCCACAAGTTTCGAAGACTTGCGTACCGTAGATGGTAAGTTGTATAACACATACCAAGAAGCTGCCCGCGCATTAGGTCTTTTAGCAAATGATAAAGAATGCGAAAATTGTTTAGGTGAGGCAGTGATAAATAAATTTCCGAGACAATTAAGAGAATTATTTGCATATTTAATTTGTTTCCACACGTCCACCAATGCCGTAGCTTTGTGGGAAAAATTTAAAGAGTATTTGATGGAGGATTATTTATTGCACAATTCCGAAAAAGTAGCGCAAAATAAATGTTTAAGGAAAATTCAAGAAATATTAGAAATACATAGATTCACATTAAGCGATTTCGGTTTACCGCTGCCAGATGACGTAGATGAAAATGAAAACGATTTGATTGATACTGCAGCAGAGAAATTAGAGGGAGAACAAAATGTAGCGTTGTTTAATAATGATCAAAGAGAAATTTTAGATTTAATTTTAAATGCCGTATCAGATAGTAATAGCAAAAATAGATATTTCTTTGTAGACGGTCCTGGTGGTACAGGAAAAACATTTTTATATAATACCCTTATCAGTATTTTAAGAGGTCAAAATATTAAGGTAATAGCCGTGGCGTGGACAGGAATAGCGGCTACTTTATTAAAAGGTGGACAAACTGTACATTCGGTTTTCAAGTTACCAGTACCTGTAAATGACGGCTGCGTATGTAAAGTTAAAGCGAATAGTAATGCAGGCAAACTAATAAAAGATGCAAGTGTAATCATCTGTGACGAAGTAACTATGATACCGAAACACGCGTTAAATGCAATAGATTTACTTTTAAAAGATTTAATGAACAATACGGTACCATTTGGCGGGAAAGTTATAGTATTAGGTGGTGATTTCAGACAATGTTTACCGGTAGTAAATTATACAAATCATCGTACCACAATAATAGAAACTTGTGTAATAACAAGTCACTTATGGCAACTCTTTCAAAAATTTTCTTTAAAACAAAACATGCGTGTAAATAGGGACGAAAAAGAATTTTCTGAGTATTTACTAAAAATCGGCAATGGTTTAACTGAAGTTGTCAAAATTCCTGCACACTGTGTATCACAAACGTCATTAGCTAATGATATATTTGGAGATAATGATATAGAGCCAAATGATATACACAAATTTACAGACCGCGCCATTTTAGCACCAACAAATGACGATACAATGGTAATAAACGAACAAGTATTAAATAAAATCGTAGGACAATCAAAAATATATTACAGTGCTGATTTTTGTGAAGGCGATGATAAAAATAAAATTAGTTATCCAACCGAATTATTAAATGCGTTAACACCAACCGGAATGCCTCCTCACAAATTAACGTTAAAAGTGGGGGCAATAGTAATGTTACTAAGAAACATGAATCCAAAACGTGGACTATGTAACGGTACAAGATTTATTATAAAAGATATGAAAACTAATTACCTTGATGTAGAAGTATTAACCGGGCAAAGTGCAGGTACCCGACTCTATCTACCAAGATTTGATTTAATTACCGATACAAATTTACCATTCTGTTTAAAACGTCGCCAATTTCCAATTCGATTAGCATTTTCAATGACAATTAATAAATCACAAGGTCAAACGTTTAATTTTGTTGGAATTAATTTAGAAAATCCAGTTTTCACTCATGGCCAATTATATGTTGCAATGTCGAGAGTACGGTCATCTAAAAACTTAAAAATTAAATTACCGGAATCAAATATTAACGAAAATTCTAAAGAAGGAATAACGACGAATGTGGTATTTAAAGAAATTTTAAACTAAACAGGATATTAAAATTATAATGAAATAATTTCAATTAAATTTTAATCAGTAAAAAAATTATATAAGATAACAATATTATATGAAGTACATATCTATAAACATTATTTCAAAATTTAAAAACATTGTATAGAGCATTTCATAAACAAATTTTCAAAAAATTTAAGTTAAAGTGCAAGAATTAAACCAATCTTTTCACATGATGAACATTATGCAGTATCGTAGCCAGGTTATTAAAAACCTTAAAGATAAAATTATCAGATTCAAATATTAAAAATAAAGATTTGAATTGTGAACAAATGGAGTATTTAGAAAAAATTTTAATTGAACAAGTAGACATCATGATAAAAAATTGTTATATTTACAATGTCATAGTTATTTCGTAACTTATTGCAAAATTATGAACAAAATATCAATAATATATAACTTACATTATAATTAATTTTAAAACTATATAAGAAAAATATTTAATGTTTGAAGTCAAAAACATTGAAATAAAATTTACTAAAACTCAATAAATCTAGCAAATACATATAAAAATATATAAAAAATTGCAATGCATTTAATAATTAATGAATGAACGTAAAATTTAAAAATATTTAATATACAAAAGTATATAATAAATGATAACAGACAACCAGGCCATTCTACCATTGTATCTCAAAGCTCATGCAACAGAATACTAATTTGTACTTATGTTTTTGGCATTATACCTACTATAAAACCGCCAAGTATGGTAAAAATTTCAAGTACCATTGGGGGTTTTAATGTGTTATGTTCCAAGTCATTGTGACTGTTGCATGAATTTGAGAAATAAGGTTTTGATATTCATAAAACTATAAAAGTGCAAATATTAACTACAATTTATTTAAACATACATTTTTTGGAAAAATACCTTTTTATGTACATATATCATATAATTTATAATTACTTTGGTAGATGGCAAAACAATGGCTTGGACATAATGTATTAAAACCCAATACCAGTGGTATTTAAATTTTTGCTGTACTTTGATTTAGTATTATAGCCCGTGATTAAATAAATAAATATAAGAGAAATTAAATACATTAAAAAATAAACTTTATCAAAATTATTCGCCACATAATAGCTGGTTGGAATTAGGCATATGAAGATCATTAAAACCTTAAATTTTTAAATTTAAAATTTTTAGAATATCGGAAAATCATGTAATATTATAAAAGGGATTATTGATGGTGTATATGAAATATAAAATGAAAATATAAGAAAGCAATAATGATAAATTTAAAATATAAAATAAAAGCATGTTGAAGCAATAATTATGATTTAAAAATGTGATTTAGAAATACTTAATAATATAAAACAGAATAAGAAAGAATTTAAAATATAAATGAAAAAAAAAATAATCAAAAATGTTATGATGGTAAAATTTGATTTGTTAAATAATATATGCAATATATTTAATAAATGTAATTGATATAAGTATTAAATATTATTCCAACATGAAAAGTGGTTCGTAAAATATTGTAAAAGGTAATAAAAAAGAACTTAAGTCTGATAATACCATTGCTCCTTTTACAAATTTTACGGACCTTGCCAAAATGAAAATACAATAAAAAGAATTATAAAAGGCAATTATAAATAAAACTATTCTTTACATAAAAGTTAATAAAATAATATTAACAATGAAAAACATAAATAAAATAAAAAGTATCAAGCAATGGTTAAGTATTAGAAAAATTTTCTATAGCGTCTATATACTGGTTTATTGTATGTTTTACCAATATTTTCAATAATATACATTAAAATTTTTATTTAATGATAAAAAGGTCCCTACATTTAATAGTTAAATGAAAACCTATTTTATATGTAAATATAAAAAAATAATTTAAATTTTTTACATTAAAATACAATTATAATAAAATTATATTTAAATGCATATTACCTTCTACTACTACTACCAATACTTTTTTATTATAATACAACAGTCATTAGTTAGCATTAATATTTTTCATCGACAATAAAAAATGTAATAGCGCTTAAACAATACTGTTGTCAATAATTTTTAATTAATACCATCTAAAAATAAAGACGTTATACGAAAACTATCTAATACCAGGCTTAAGTTAAAACATGTTGCGTCTCTCTATATGTACTTATGTACTTATGTACTTATTAGAAATGTGACGTTAAACAAAATTATATAATAAATCGCAACATGTGGGCAGGCCAGTCTACCATTGTACCTCAAAATTCATGCAACAGAATATAAATACACATTTTTTTGGCAATATACTACATACTACTACAAAACCGCAAAGTATGGTAAAAATTCCAATTACTGCTGGTGGGTTTTGAAGTGTTATGTAATTAAGTCATTGTCACTGTTGTATGAATTTGAGTAACAAGATTTTCATTTTTAAAAAACTACAAAAGTACAAATATTAACAAATATTTGGTAACAGCACATTCAATTTATATTTTTTTTGTTTTAAATTACATTTTTATATACATAATGTGTAACATATTATCTATAATTCCTTGGTAGACTTGGCAAGACAATGACTTGTTACATAATACTTTAAAACCCTATACCAGTGGTATTTGGGATTTTTGCTGTACTTTGCTTCAATATTATAATAGCCCGTGGTTAAAAAAATTAAAACAATAAATAAGAAAAAATAAGCTTCATAATAATTACTCGTCACAAACTGGCTGGTGGGTAAGAAGCTAATGAAGCATATTACAACATTATAATAAAAAAAAACCACAAAGCGATCAAATAAAAGAAAATTAAGAGAGTAATAAATCGCAAAAGTATGAATGTTTGTGTGAAAGTTTGTATGTAATCGAGTTGCCAGGTTATAAAAATTTATTTTTAATTTTATATGAAAGATTTTATAATTTTAACAAGAACTTCATTTTGTAATCTATTTGTACACTTTTAATTGAATAAAATAATTCTGTAACTTAAAATGTAAATGAAAATATTAATAATATTGTTGTACATTTCTATTTGTAAATTATTAAACTTTTTATTAATCAAAGTATTCTGGCAACTCAAATAATTTATTAAAATAAATGATATATAATATCATAACAAAATTTCTAAATTTTAAGAAAAATAATTGTAGAAAAATCTAATGTAACTAATTAAAAGTTAAATTCATAATATATAATAAAGATACACAAATATCAAAAATCTTCATGATTCACAACGATGTGAAATGGTATGTTTTTCTTATGTTCTAAAAAATATCATTTGTGAATTTTATATTTATAGATATTGGAAACTGAAGAATACAATGCATTGTACCTGTGAAGTACATCGAAGATTATAAATACGAGTTATATCCTTATTTGGACTATTGCAATTAATATAGAAGTTCTTTCATCTGAGGCGAAACTTTTTTTATAAAAAAGTGTTCAATGTTTACATATTTTTTATTAATTAGTAATATTTCCTTCTGAATACAGAAAAATGGATCAAATCCTGAGATGGAAATTTCCTTCATTCAATATTGCAAGAAAAGGATTCAATTTTAATCGAAGCATATGGACTATTAGTCCAAATCAAATATATACTACGTTGATGTTAAACAATATTTGGAAAAATGAATCTATTTGTAAAACGAAGGCATCATTTGAATAAAAATTATCTTCCTTTATTATATAAGTTTTCATTGTTTATAGGGTAGCAGTTTCACAAAAAATATATTTTTGGAAAATTTGTCAAGAATAACCTCTTTTGGAAAGCGATATTGAATATTTTGGAACTTAAAATGGAAACCACTCTATTCGCTGACGATTCTGCTACCATCGGAAAAACTATATTATTATTGACGAAGTTGAACAAGAATGGTAAATACATTTATATTTAAAGAAAAAAAAAACATATTAACTAATTACCATTTTTTATTTAACAGAACGCATATCTGGAGGAAAATTTCGTCGTATTTGCAAAAAGTAAACATATAAATTACTACATGAAATGAAAGAAACATTCTTCAAATTTTGCGTCACAAATTCTACGAGAAAACTTTGCAATGTCCAAATAAAGTAAGTCAAAATTCATATTAACATTCTCTGAGGCTTTGATATACAGTATGCCCTCGGATCGAGTTGGAAAGAAGGGAAAAAAATGTTTTTAATTTTACGAGAAAAATGTATTCTTTATAAAAGTTTTTGCATGTTTCAAAACTGCCAATTCAGTTTTAACCTTTTCAAATTTTCTTTTAGTTTCAGAGAAAAGTCGAAAATAGTTCGACTTAGAATTTTTCTAAATGTAAGTCCCAAAAAACAAGTTTGCGTTGTCATAGAAATTATTGTTAACATGACTTTAACTTTAGTTTCATAAATTTAACAACAAAAATAATATAAACAATAACTATTGTACTCAATCCATTCACGGTTTGTTGAGTGCACAATTCTAGTCTTCGATGCAATTCTTTAACTTCTTTGACTTTCTTCCAGAGTTAAAGACGTCACAGCGTCTCTAATTCTCTCTTTTAAATTCTCTACATTCGGTCGAAGATAATTTGCATAAACTATTTGTTTCCAACGGCCCCAAAGATAAACATGAGACCGATTGCCATAGCATTGAATTAGGTAAAATCGTTGTTTTTTGACAACATTTTTAACGATTACAACAGATTTTCCTAATTGACAGTCAATGAAATTAAATAAATAATTCCAGTTATTTTCAAATAAGTCGACCTATTTTCGTTTTTCTCTGAAACTAAAAGAAAATTTGAAAAGGTTAAATCTGAATTGGTCGTTTTGCCCACTGCTTCTTTGGAAAACGCTCTTTCTTTATGGCAATTCCAATATATTTAAATAATGTAAGTGTTATTACCGGTTCGATTCATTCTTTCACATTATTCTTTTTGTTTAGTTATCGTCTTTTGCTAACGTTTTTGGCGGTTTTCCGTTAGCATTTACAGGAAATCCTGAAGACTAATTCGTTCCGCCCAGAAGATTTTTACTACATAGTTTATTGTCATTATTATTTATTGTAATATTTTAATAATATATAACTTTCCTATTTTGTGTATCTAAGTTATAATTATACATCTGTTAAAGAAAACTGATTTTAAATGCTTCAAATTTCTTTCTTTTAATACAATTTTCTTAAAAAATATATTTCGCATTTATTCGTATTATCGATAAACAAAAAATTCATCTTGGGTCAGTACTGCATAATTTAATTTTCCCGCCCGAGAAAAATGGTGGCATATCGGCGAAACTCAAGTAAGTAAAAATAATGAAATAATCATCTTCATGAGGTAAATTTTAACTTTATTATCTAACAAATATACAAGTAAAACCTAATTTTAAAATGACATTATTTACACTTGCAATAGACCACGTTAGTGAGGTTAAGATTTACATTTGGCGCGAAACCCTAATTCAAAACTGAGTGCATGCATTTCTTATGGGAGTACATTTTCAATACACGATATTAAAGCATTTTGGCGATTCTTAATTATAACATAGGGTTTTTTTATATTCCAAAACATTACTCTTTGCTTTCCGTATAGAAAAAGTACAAATAAAAGAATAAATTAAGAAAAATTTGATTTTAAAGAAAGTAGTATCGCAAATAGCAACATATGTCGTTACTTGGTGCAGCAGGTTAAAAACGCCGCGTAGAAGTGACAGGTTCAACTGAATACTAAGACAGCTACGACACACGTTTTCAGAAATTTGCACCTACTATTTAAATTGATGTTTATTAAATAATATGTTTTTCGGGTGTGTATATTATATTAGAAAATAGATAGAACATTAGAGATTAGTATTTATAAGGTTTAATAGTTAAGATTTGCATTTTATAATATTTTCTAGCAGTTTAGAGATAGCATATTTTTATTCCCATAAGAATAACATGGGCGTATAAATCGGCAGAGGCGAGTTAGGGTTTCAGTTTGAATTTGGCGCCACAAAATGACCGTACACTAATGCAGTCTATTCATACGTTTTATTATAAAAAATTCTTTTGTAAGCACAGCAGTTCTGAAACGTTTTTATAATAACATAATCAAATCTAACTGATCAAAATTATAGTACAAAGAAATGTTTAATAGCGATGTGTCGTTTTAAAAAGTTTTAATTGTTATTTATAAATTTGTTTTTATAAATGTTGTGTGAAGTAAATTTTGAAGCAAATCGGTTCTCAAACAGTGGAGTTTCATATAACTATAAAATCACACATTTATTCAAAAAGATTTTATTACTACTAGAGTTATATTTCATTTTTAATCAAACACGAAATAAAATTAAATATCGTTAATGAAAAGACTGCAGTATTACAATGAAAAAAATTAACTTCCACGGAATAAAATTAGTAGTCATTTTTTAATTATGATACCTATGTTACCGACATTCCGAAAGTTAGTTGACAGTTTCATTTTATACAATTTTTGTTCATATTTTTTCTTTGGAATAAAAATGTAAGTAGAGAACTGAGAAAAACTCCAGTATAATATATTGTAATTAAGAATTGCTTACTTTTAACTGTAAATAGTGCTATTGTTTCCAAATAATATTTGAATTTTTAAACGTTAAACTGAATAAAAAATCGGTTCTCAAACAGTGGAATTTCAAATAACTTACTATAAAAATACACATTTATTCAAGGAAATTTTATTACTACTATATTTATATTTCATTTTAAATCAAACACGAAATAAAATTAAATAGTAGTTAATTTTTAAATTTATAAATTAATGTTGTCAATCCTAATACAGCGTCTTCAGTGAAGTTAGTCTAGGAATATTTGGTTTTAATTTAGTTACTTCGTCATACATTTGGCAATATTGACTGTTGACATTGGATACGTCAAAATTTATATTAATTAAATACGTTATGTTTTAAACTTAAATTAGTTGTAGCACCTTTGCTCAAGTCTATTATTCATGAAATTGTATTTAAATCTTTGATATCAATACTCTATAAGAAGATATAATCGTTCATAGTCTGATTGTCAAAGTGACGGATGACAGCGTGATTTTTCTTAAATTTAGACATGGCTATTAGGAGTTATCTACACAGGAGCGATTTTTGCGGAATCCAGAATTCATTTTGCTATATTATCATAAAGAGAATTTATTTTATTAAGAAATGTAAAGAAGTTAGCAATGTATTGTGTATCACAACTTGTACAAATGAAACTACTGCAAGAAACGAAGTATTTGTTTACATATGTGTTATTTCTATAATTTTACCTTCAATTGTATCTGTGTAGTGAAGTCACATTTAAATAAGAATTCTAAAATACAGTCCAAAACTGATCAGTCTATCATTTGGAACAAGACTTTATAAACGCAGGTTGAAAAATATCACAAAGTTTCAATAAAACCATTCTACAAAAACACGACTGGAAATTTTCTTGATATTCTTTTTACATTTTCAGAACATAAGCAAAAAAATTTTGTCTGAAACGAGTGCATAAAGTATTATACCTATAGGGAAATTAAATGCAGATTAAAAAATCCCCATAAAACTACATATTCTGCAATGAACTCTTTCATTGTAGATGTACATATGTACCAATAGAATTAGATTGGTACAGAGAAAATATGACAGTGATTATTATAATGAAAATGTTGTTATTAAGAATCAATGGCTACAATTTTTATTGTAATCAAGCTATGCGTTATGGCTTGGAAACCAAAACTGAAGCGAAATCAGTATTTCAAGCTTCAACTAATATATTATACAAGAAATTGGACTTGTAGTGTTGTAATATTATCTAACCAACCATACTTAGCATGTAGTGATGATGGTTTTATCAAAATAGAAAACGGATTTGAACTTTTGGAAATAAAATGTCCTTATTCCTGTCAAAACAAATTCATTGTAGATTTACAAAATAAAAAATCAGCTGTAAATGATTTAGAATTCCATTAAAATAGTAACGTTAAACTCAAGAAGTCCGACAAATATTACACACAAGTCCACTTTTTAAAGCACATACTTTATATTACCGTTTGCCATTTCATTATTCGTAGAAAAAGATGAGAAGTTTCTATTTACAATAATTCCAAGGATTAGCGACTTTTTTTTTAAATATTTCATACAGATTGTTCTAAATAAGTTTTAATTATAATGTAATCAATTTTTATGCATTTTGATCAAATATTTCATAACATTATTTTCAATATTAAATATTATAAAAGCCCTTAAGATTTACTCTGGGGATTCAAGTTTTTTCCTTTCACATCATACAGGTGATTTGGAAATAAATAAAACAACACTGGTACCACCAGTTAGTTTGGTATGTCACGTATTCAAAATATTATTATGTTCTTGTTTTCGCTTAGAATAATAAATTTCATTTATGCCTAAAAATATTATTTTAAAATATATACATAATTAAATATAAAAATATTTAATTGTTAAGTAATTATATCGATTCCTTCTTTAGCAGATGCAATAAATTTCATAATTAGTGCCATCTATGTGATTTTTTTAAACTGTTAAAAATATTGTTCTTTTTTCTGATATATATACAAACAAATTTTACAAAGACTGGTGTAAACGGTATTGTTAAACCTATAAAAATTATGTGTATAGTACAGGGTGAATACTGAAAACCTTGACATAGGGAAATAACATGGGAAAACAGTTTTTTGCTGTTTCCATCTGTCCCGGTAAATAAAATCGGGTGTATATGGTATCGTTAGTTAGATTAGTTAATTTTGCATCTAATAAAACCAAATGTTGTGTAATATGGCCTTTTCTAACTGAAATATTTGATAAAATAAATTGTATTTTGAAGGTTATCCTTCATATTTTCGAATAAGAAAGGTCTAAAACAAAATGCTTCATAGCCGAGTGGATAAGAGGGCGGATTCATAATATAAATAATCTACAAGACCTGGTTCGAGACCACCACGACCCTGTTTTTTTTTATTTAATGGTATCAGGCTGGCTAGACCAATACTATGGGATAAGACAGAAGGAATATACAAAAACAAAAGCGTGAGCAGAAATATGCACTCATTTGAGGCAACATTTTAATAAATTGAAGGACAATTATTTTTCGACGGCAAAGTCGTCTGTATAAAATCCACAAAGCATTAATGCGTTCACGCGGCATTGTCGTAAGACAAAATGTAAATGAATTTTCTTGACCGGGGTAAATAGGCAATCGCAGTGCTACTTGGAATAAATACCCGGCTGCCGGCCGTCGGATTCAAAGTGTGTGAAAAGGCTCTAAATGAGAAATATATTTCACGTCGACCGGCTTTTGTATTTTTCAAAAAATTGTTAGAAATATGTCATGTTTCGTATCAAATGAAAGGTCTCGTTGTGGGCTAGCGTACAGAAATGACAAAAATGTTCCATATCGATCGACTTTTGTTTTATGCACAAAGTTGTCAGAAGTATGCCGTGTTTGGTATCAAATGAAAGCACTCAAGTAGGGCAGCCATATTGAAATAACAAAAATTTGCCAGGTCGATCGGCTATTGTTTTTTTTGCAAAATTTGTCAGAAGTATGTCGTGTTTGGTATCATATGAAAGGTCTCGTCGAGAGCTGGTGTACAGGAATGAAATTAGCCGTCAACTGTAAATATTTCATTGATGCCGGAGGCCTAGGGAAGCTCAGCGTAGCTGAGCCTTCGCTAGTCCTATATACTAAAAGGCATGTGTCCGTGATGTTTATTTATTTTCATCACGACGATCGCCAAATTTTGTGGACAGCCTAACTACCTTAACCATGAAAGAGATTGTTGTAATTTTTTTTTTAGAATGCAGGGAATAATGTGTAGTTGTGCCTTTTGGGGGTCTCATATTTTTACTGTAAGTGGTTCTTGTGTAATAAAATAAAATCTGTGCAAAATTAATAACTTGAAACAATGGATCCTAGTAGCCATGTCTAAATTTAAAAAGAGTCACGAGGTCATCTGTCACTTTTGACAATCTGTCTATGAACTTTAAACGATTATAACTTTTTATAGAACATTGATATTAAAGAAGTAAATACAGTATCATGTATAATAGTCTCGAGCAAAGGTGTTACAATTAATTTAAGTTTAAAACATAACGTATTTAATTAATATAAATTTTGACGTTTCCAATGTCAAAAGTCAATGTTGCCAAATGTGTGATGAAGTAACTAAATTAAAACCAAATATTCCTAAAGTAACTTCTCTGAAGACGGTGACAGTTTTATTAGGATTGACAATATTAATTTATAAATTTAATAATTAACTACTATTTTTTAATACAAACAGTGTTGCCAAATTATGAAGTAGGTAACAAAATAAAAATCAAATATTTCTAAATAAAATAAATTGAACACTTTGCTGTGATATCAAAAGAAAGAAAACCATAAGGGCCGGTTTTAAAATAACAAAAAAATGTGTCATGTCGATCTGCATTTGTTTTGCGCAAAAAGTTGTTAGAAGTATATTGTCCTTGGGTTTTAATGAAACGACATAATGTGGACTGGTGTGCACGAATGACAAAAATATTCTACGTCGATTAGAATTTGTTTTTTACAAAATGTCAGAAATATTTTGTGTTTGGAAAAAGTTGTGAGAAGTATGTAGTGTTTAGTATCAAATGAAAAGGCTCGATAAGGGCTTTTGCTTTTTGCAAAACTTTCTCAAATGTACGTCGAGTTTGGTCTCAAATGAAAGGTCTCATTGAGAGCTAGTGAGGAGAATTGACAAAACTGTTCCATTCCGATCGGCTTTTGTTTTGTGCAAAACGTTCTCAAAGGTATGTCGAGTTTGGTCTCAAATGAAACGTCGCGTTGAGGGCTAGCGTGCAGAATTGACAAAAATGATCCATTTAGATCGGCTTTTGTTTTCTGCAAAAATTTCTCATAAGTATGTCGAGTTTGGTATCAAACAAAACGTCTAGCTGAGGGCTAGCCTGCAGAATTGACAAAAATGCGCCATGTCAATCGCCTTTTGTTTTTTTGCAAAAAGTTGTCAGAAGTGTGTGGTGTTTGATCTCAAATAAAAGGTTTCATTGAGGGCTAGCTTACAGAATTGACAAAAATATTCCATGCCGATCGGCTTTTGTTTTTCGCAAATAGTTGTCAGAATTATGTGGTATATGGTCTCAAATGAAAGGTTTCATTGAGGGCTAGCGTGCAGAATTGACAAAAAAATTCCATGCCGATCGGCTTTTGTTTTTCGCAAATAGTTGTCAGAAGTATGTGGTGTTTGGTATCAAAATAAAGGACTTGATAAGGGTTTCGTGAAAAATTAACAAAATTGCTTATTGTTGACCGGCTTTTGTTTTTTGTGAAAAGTTTTCAGAAATATGTCGAGTTTGGTCTCAAATGAAAGGTCTCGTTGAGGGCTAGCATGCAGAATAGATAAAAGTGTTCCATTTCGATCTGCTTTTCTTTTTACAAAAAGTTGTCAGAAGTTTATAGTGTTTGGTATCAAATGAAAGTTCTCGGTGGTGTGGGCTAGCCTGTAGAAATTGCAAATATGTTCCATGTCGATTGACTTTTGTTTTATGCAAAAAAAATGTCAGAAGTATGTTGTGTTTGGTATCAAATGAAAGATCTCGGTGATGGCTGGCGTGCATAATTGAGAAAAATGTTTCAGGTCGACCGGCTTTTGTTTTTTCAAAAAGTTATTACATGCATATCATGTTTGGAATCTAATGAAAGGTATTGGTGAGGGCTGACATGCAGATATGAAATACCGTTTTATGTCGATTGGCATTTATTTTTTTTGTACTGACAGCGGAGCTCTAGGGAATGCTCGGCGTAGCCGAGAATTCGCTAGTCCTATATACTAAAAGGCATGTGTCCCAATCTATATTTATTTTCATCACGACGATCGCCAAATTTTCGGACAAACCTACAGCCTTAACCATTTATGAAATTGATATGTATAATAATATCAAATTGTAGAGAATGATGCGTAGGTGTGCCTTTTTGGTGTTTCATATTTTTACGTCGAGCAGTTTTTGCGTAAATTAATAAAAACCACACATTTTTTTCATTTTGAAACAAAAAATTGTTTAAGGATCCTAGTAGCCATGTCTAAATTTAAAAAGAAACAAGCTGTTATCTGTCACTTATGACAATCAGTCTATGAACTTTAAATGATTGTATTTTCAAATAGAACATTGATATTAAAGAAGTGAATACAGTATCATGAATAATAATCTTGAGCAAAGGTGTTACAATTAATTTAAGTTTAAAACATAACGTATTTATGTGTCGTGATGTTTATTTTCATCACGACGGTCGCCAAATTTTGTCACAAGCCAAACTGCCTGAACCATCAAAGGGATTGTTGTAATTTTTTTTTTAGATTGCAGGGAATAATGTGTAGTTGTGCCTTTTGGGGGTCTCATATTTTTACTGTGAGTGGTTCTTGTGTAAAAAAATAAAAACTGTGCAAAATTAATAACTTGAAACAATGGATCCTAGTAGCCATGTCTAAATTTAAAAAGAGTCACGAGGTCATCTGTCACTTTTGACAATCTGTCTATGAACTTTAAACGATTATAACTTTGTTTAGAACATTGATATTAAAGAAGTAAATACAGTATCAAGTATATTAGTCTTGAGCAAAGGTGTTACAACTAATTTAAGTTTAAAACATAACGTATTTAATTAATATAAATTTTGACGTTTCCAATGTCAAAAGTCAATGTTGCCAAATGTGTGATGAAGTAACTAAATTTAAACCGAATATTCCTAAACACTCTGCTGTGTTTGATATCAAAAGAAAAAAAACCGTAAGGGGGACAAAAAAAAATATGTCACGTCGATCTGCATTTGTTTTGCACAAAAAGTTGTTACAAGTAGGTCGTCCTTGGATTTTAATGAAACGACACAATGTGGATTGGAGTGCACGAATGACAAAAATATTCTACGTCAATTAGAATTTGTTTTTTGCAAAATGTTATCAGAAATATGTTGTGTTTTGTATCGAATGAAAAGTCTCGGTGAGGGCTGGTGTACAAAAAAGAAAATTTTCCATGTTGATCGGCTTTTGTTTTATGCAAAAAGATAATAGAAGTATGTCGTGTTTGGTATCTAATGAAAGGTTTCGTAGAGGGCTGAAATGCAAAATTGACAAAAATGTTCCATGTCGATCGGTTTTTGTTTTTTTGCAAAAATTTGTCAGAAATATGTCGTGTTCGGTATCGAATGAAAGGTCTTGGCGAGGGCTCGCGTAGAGAATTGACAAAAATGATCTATGTCGATCTGCTTTTGTTTTATGCAAAAAATTCTCAAAAGTATGTCGAGTTTGGTCTCAAATGAAAGGTCTCGTTGAAGGCCAGCGTGCAGAATTTAAAGAAATGTTCCATTTCGATCGGCTTTTGTTTTCTGCAAAAAGTTCTTAAAAGTATGTCGAGTTTGGTCTTAAATGAAACGTCTTGTAGAGGGATAGCGTGCAGAATTGACAAAAATGTTCCATGTCGATCGGCTTTTGTTTTTTGCAAAAAGTTGTCAGAAATATGTCGTGTTTGGTATCGAATGAAAGGTCTTGGCGAGGGCTCGCGTAGAGAATTGACAAAAATGATCTACGTCGATCTGCTTTTGTTTGATGCAAAAAATTCTCAAAAGTATGTCGAATTTGGTCTCAAATGAAAGGTCTCGTTGAGGGCTAGCGTGTGGAATTGACAGAAATGTTCTATTTCGATCGGCTTTTGTTTTCTGCAAAAAGTTCTTAAAAGTATGTCGAGTTTGGTCTCAAATGAAACGTCTTGTTGAAGGATAGCGTGCAGAATTGACAAAAATGTTCCATGTCGATCGGCTTTTGTTTTTTGCAAAAAGTTGTCAGAAATATGTCGTGTTTGGTATCGAATGAAAGGTCTTGGCGAGAGCTCGCGTAGAGAATTAACAAAAATGATCTATGTCGATCTGCTTTTGTTTTATGCAAAAAATTCTCAAAAGTATGTCGAGTTTGGTCTCAAATGAAAGGTCTCGTTGAGGGCTAGCGTGTGGAATTGACAGAAATGTTCTATTTCGATCGGCTTTTGTGTTCTGCAAAAAGTTCTTAAAAGTATGTCGAGTTTGGTCTCAAATGAAACGTCTTGTAGAGGGATAGCGTGCAGAATTGACAAAAATGTTCCATGTCGATCGGCTTTTGTTTTTGGCAAAAAGTTGTCAGAAATATGTCGTGTTTGGTATCGAATGAAAGGTCTTGGCGAGAGCTCGCGTAGAGAATTAACAAAAATGATCTATGTCGATCTGCTTTTGTTTTATGCAAAAAATTCTCAAAAGTATGTCGAGTTTGGTCTCAAATGAAAGGTCTCGTTGAGGGCTAGCGTGTGGAATTGACAGAAATGTTCTATTTCGATCGGCTTTTGTTTTCTGCAAAAAGTTCTTAAAAGTATGTCGAGTTTGGTCTCAAATGAAACGTCTTGTAGAGGGATAGCGTGCAGAATTGACAAAAATGTTCCATGTCGATCGGCTTTTGTTTTTTGCAAAAAGTTGTCAGAAATATGTCGTGTTTGGTATCGAATGAAAGGTCTTGGCGAGGGCTCGCGTAGAGAATTGACAAAAATGATCTATGTCGATCGGCTTTTGTTTTATGCAAAAATTTCTCAAAAGTATGCCGAGTTTGGTCTCAAATGAAACGTCTTGTTGAGGGCTAGCGTGCAGAATTGACAAAAATGTTCCATTCTGATCAACTTTTGTTTTCTGCAAAAAGTTCTCAAAGGTATGTCGAGTTTGGTCTCAAATAAAACGTCTTGTTGAGGGCTAGCGTGCAAAATTGACAAAAATGTGCTATGTCGATCGGTTTTTGTTTTTTGCAAAAAGTTGTCAGAAGTGTATGGTGTTTGGTATCAAATGAAAGGTTTCAATGAGGGCTGGTGTGCAGAATTAACAAAAATTGTCAATGTCGATCGGCTATTGTTGTTTTGCAAAACGTTGTCAGAAGTATAGAGTGTTTGGTATCAAATAAAAAGTCTAAAAATAAAAATAAAAACTGTTCAAAATTAATAACTTGAAACAATGGATCCTAGTAGCCATGTCTAAATTTAAGAAAAGTCACGAGGTCATCCGTCACTTTTGACAATCTGTCTATGAACTTTAAACGATTATAACTTTTTATAGAACATTGATATTAAAGAAGTAAATACAGTATCATGTATAGTAGTCTTGAGCAAAGGTGTTACAATTAATTTAAGTTTGAAACATAACGTATTTAATTAATATAAATTTTGACGTTTCCAATGTCAAAAGTCAATGTTGCCAAATGTGTGATGAAGTAACTAAATTAAAACCGAATATTCCTAAACTAACTTCAGTGAAGACGGTGGCAGTTGTATTAGGATTGACAATATTAATTTATAAATTTAAGAATTAACTACTACTTTTTAACACAAACAATGTTGCCAAATTATGAAGTAGGTAACTAAATAAAAATAAAATATTCGTAAATAAAATAAATTGTACACTTTGTTGTGTTTAATATCAAAAGAAAAAAAACCATATGGGCCGGTTTTGAAATGACAAAGAAATATGTCACGTCGATCTGCATTTGTTTTGCGCAAAAAGTTGTTACAAGTAGGTCGTCCTTGGATTTTAATGAAACGACACAATGTGGATTGGTGTGCACGAATGACAAAAATATTCTACGTCGATTAGAATTTGTTTTTTGCAAAATGTTATCAGAAATATGTTGTGTTTTGTATCGAATGAAAAGTATCGGTGAGGGCTGGTGTACAAAAAAGAAAATTTTCCATGTTGATCGGCTTTTGTTTTATGCAAAAAGTTAATAGACATATGTCGTGTTTGGTATCTAATGAAAGGTCTCGGCGAGGGTTCGCGTAGAAATTTGACAAAAATGATCTATGTCGATCGGCTTTTGTTTTTTGCAAAAAGTTGTATAAAGTATATCATGTTTGGTCTCAAATAAAAGATCTTGTTGAGGGCTCGCGTGCAGAACTGACAAAATCGGTCTATGTTGATCGGCTTTTGTTTTATGCAAAAAGTTAATCGAAGTATGTCGTGTTTGGTATCTAATGAAAGGTCTCATTGAGTGCTGATGTCGAGAATTAACAAAAATGTTTCATGTCGATCGGCTTTTCTTTTTTGCAGAAAGTTGTCAGAAGTATATCGTGTTTGGTATAAAATGAAAGGTCTTGATGAGAGCTGACATGTAAAATTAACAGAAATGGTTCATGTTGACCCGTTTTTGTTTTTTGGAAAAAACTGTTAGAAATATGTCGTGTTTGGTATCAAATTAAATGTCTTGATGAGGGCTGATGTGCAGAAGTGACAAAAAATTACCAAGTTGTTCTGCATTTGTTTTTTTACAATTACTTGCCGGAAGTACACCGTATTTGATATTAAATGAAAGCATTCGACAAGACCTGCCTTGCAGAAATAAAATTAGCTTTCAAATGTTAATATTTCACTGACGCCGGAGGCCTAGGGAACGCTCAGCGTAGCTGAGCATTCGCTAGTAGTCTACTAAAACTTAACCTGCTCAATTCATAGTTTTATATGCTACAAATTTTATTTTATTTTAGCAGGTAAATATGAATACATCAGGCATTATTTTTATTAAAAATATATGTAAGTTAAAAATGTGAATTTCTATTTATTTTCATTATTGCTAATATAATAATACTCGTACTGTTACCCCAAATAATTTTCTTTTGTATAAAAAAGACATTGTACAGGTCCGTTAATCATTAATTCCATCTAATGTTGTAAATAAAATATTTTTGAATATAAAGCTTGTTATTCATTTTTATCAATGTAATATAATTGATTCCAATCATTCGTTATTTAAAGCATATGATATAAAAATAGATGTAGAGGAAATCATAAATATTTTCGCCAAAAAAAAACGAAAGTTTGATTTTAAATTTAAATCAGTTAAAATATGTCGAAATTTACCATGAATTTGACTTATTTAAACCAGTTTAAGAACAAATCCTGTTTTGTGTTCTATATATTGACATTGACATACCTATCTACTTTAAGAGGATACCTACAGCAAAAGTGTCGTTCGTACTCATTTTTGGAACATTTAAAAAAATGTTATTAGAAAACAAATTTTAACAATAATATTCTCTCCGTGAAAGTGTATTTCAAATTTTGATTTTTCAATAAAATATAATTTACATTTTAGTTTCCATTTTTTTCTTATAAATTTCAAAGTACTTTCGAAAAATATATTAACAGTCTGTTGTTAAAATAACATGTAAGAATATGTATGATTTTTTTTGGAATGAAATTTCTTTACATAAAAGAGCTATTAGAAAAGTACGATTTTTGCTTATTAAAACCAAAATTTACTGAAAAATCGAAACTTGAAAAACACTTCGATCGTAAGAATATTATTTTAAGACTTTTTCTTTTTTTTATAACATTTTTCTTTGAAATGTAGCAAAAATTAAATATTAGAAATGTATGAACGTCACTTTTACTGCTTCGGATATTTGAGATCCTGTCCCATTTAGGAATGGTGTACTATATGACGAAAAGTATTATGATACTTGTGTCTCTGACGATCAAGAGCTATACGGAAGGAACCAGTAATGAATTTGTTGTAAATTCATTCTAAAAATATAATCACTTGAATGATAGAAGTTCTCGGCACACGATGAAACATAGTTTTAAAAATTAATTAAATAAAAGACTCTGTTTACTAATAATGTATTTTATTTTCAAGGAGTTTCGTTTCGTTTTATTAATAAGGATACCTTTGACAGTATTTTACATTCCTGATCAGTGATTCAGGTGAGACATTTCAGAAATCTCGCTTGTCTCGTCTCGGACAAGATGAGAACGATTTTAAAAACAAAGCTTCGAGACGAAAAATAAAATCGGAATTTGCGAATTTCAATAATTTCGCCAAGATTTCTCGAGGTTTTAAAATTATTTTTCCTCAAACGTCATAAATGTGATATCAATAGTATACTTCTTTTGAAACTGAATACTCATCGAAACATGAGCTACACAATTATTGTGCTCCCAAAACGTGTCTGTATACCTTATGGGAATTCAGACTCAGTAATTTATTCAGGCGCTTAAAAAACAGTCGGCATCTGCATAGCCTCCCCATCTCATCCCCACCATTTCTATCCACATCCCCTCTACCTCGCGCGTCTAATGAATACGGATTCACTGTCGTTAATTACACGAAAGTCACTTCTGTGTTAAGCGCTTTTATTAAAAAAAGAATGCGAGAAGAAACAATAGCTTCCAGGGTATTTACTGCTCGATGGCTTGATTTCAATTTGATTTGGATATGCGGGAGTCTATGATATGCGGACAAATTATACAGTTTCAGAATTTAAAAGGAATTCACATGATAATTACGTTGCATCCATTCGTTTTTCAATAACAAATAATAGTTAGTCCATACATTTTACTATCCAGTAGTTACAGGCACAGAATAGTTAGGTACCTATATACAGAAGCGTCATTCCGTGTCGGAGCCTTTGATCTTACTCTATTCTGTTGATGACCTTGACGCATTGTGGACCATTAAATTTGTTGGCTGATTTATGCACAAAATTTTAAATTTTCATGAATAATAAAAGAAATTTTGTAATCGAAAATTCCAAAATTATTAATTTATCAATATAATAAAAGCAAATTAGAAAAAATAAATAGGTACGTATATGTTGTATACATTTTCAATAAACTAAATGCCTGTATTTCGCAAGTTCATCAATAAGCACAATTTTCTATATCTTTCTTCTTGATTAGATTTTAAATTAATATTACTATATTTCCCGGCATAAAATATTCTTACATACAATTTAATAATAATAATAATGACAAATCGTCTCACAAGCTTCACATTTATGTAATTTTAAATAATTGTTTTACAAATACAACTTTGAATCAGCCACTGACATCACAGAGATAGGCGTCGAGAAAGCCTGGAAAGCTGATACAGCTTCTTCCCCTTTAGAGTACGTGAAATATATTTTTTTTGATAATTATTTTTGCTTACTTTTATCAAAGTTATTTATTAATGTCCCCTTATTGAAAATTGACAAAATTATCCTATTTAAAACGATGAGCCCTTTAAATTTGTTGGCATTCCCCGTCTCTCTATAATTTTCGTTTCTTTGTCTTACTGTTTATACCGAAGCGACAGTAAGACAGAGAAATGAAAATTAGAGAGAGATGGGGATAGGCAACAAATTTAAAGGTCTCATTGTTTAAAATCGGAAAGTTTCGTCACATCTTAGGGAGAGATAGGGGAAGTCAACAAATTTAAAGGTCTACACAATGCTCCAAGATAATAGATCTAAATAGGGGTAACATGAAAGGTACCGACACGGAGTGTTGCTTCCGTATGTAACTATTCTGTGGTACGGGTTCGAATTCAGTGCTTGCACAGATGTGTGTATGTGTCCGTATTTCGTTACATCATATCACCTTCATTCGACTTTATATTACCTTAGCTCTGTAAAACAAATGTTCAATATTTGATGAAAAAGTAGTGATTTATTACAAAACCTTTAAAAATGTCATTTTATTTTCTTTTGGACAGCAAAGAAACAGAGCTATTACTTTCCGTAAAAGATTTTTTCTCCATCGTCTTAAAAGATATTGCTTTTAATATTGCTTTTTTGTTTTAAATGTTGATGATTTAGTTTTACTTCAATGGTTCGAAGATAAGATAAACCGATTGCAGATAAATAATATCTCTTGTTAAAATAATCCTAATATTTTTATGAACATATCTATTACCACCACCATCGTCACCATAATTATGTACACTGATTGTAATGAGAGCATGTAACCGGTTAAAAAAAAAACAGATAAAAACTGATGACCAATAATTTGAACGAAAATTACGAACTTTAAACGTAATTTTAACAGATATTTTTAAGCCAAAAATATCAGTATCCGTTAATCAAAAAAACTGGTTTTATCGAACATTAACCGTCATTTTAATATTATTTAAAAAAATTAATATATTTTTTTATATTTGTCATCTATCTGTATTTGAATATGAATCACGACATTCTTTACAATTTACATTTTATTGGAGAGTCATATAAGTAGGTAGTCTCTTTGTCTTTGTCAGCATTAGGCAAATTTACAATTGAAAAGTGAACTGCCGTTTTCTGATGGTATTACGGGAATATATTTTATGAATACTCGTTAGTTAAGTTGCATTCTTTTATTTGTTATATTTTTTCAAATAGTAATTTTTTATTATTTTTTAATTACATTAATTTTTTTAACCGATATATTAACCGGTTTAAATTGTATTCCAATTTTTTAAAACCTGTTTATTATTATAATGTTCTCTATAAGGGTTAACAGTTAACCATTTATTGTTTTTTTTTCATACTCATGATTTCATGTGTATAATATTCATTATTAAATATTTCGTCACATACGACTTTATAAATGTTTAACGACATTAACATTGTACAATGGAAACTGTATTACCTAATTTTCTACCATTTGAATGATGTTAAATAAGTACATATATTTTATTTTTATTGATATTTTCTTACTTAACCTATATAATTTATTCAATGTTTTACCACTTTTTACTCAGCTACAAATTTAAAATGAAATATGCAAAAAGGTCCTTTTGTAGAATAAATAAATAAATATGCAAATTTGATATTAGTAATCATCATCATTATTAGTAATTTTTATTACTAAATAATTGAAATAATATTTTCTGTGAAATATTCACGAAGCATTCCAGGATAAACGGAGAACATTATTTTACATTAGTTGTTTGAGGAAGACCTTATCTGGCCTATAATTAGGCTTACATACATTTCTGTTTGAACAGGACTGTCCATGGTACAGGATCTTATCCAAACATCTTGTCGGTCTATCATTATATTCCATAGAAAATATGTACAACGTTACAGATACAAATAGCAAACCAGTTTAACTTGATTATACTAGTTCTGCTTTACTACCTTTTTCTAAATATGTAGAAGTTCATTCATTTTTTCAGATATAAATAGCAAATCAGGTCTATGGGATTCCACAAATTGAAACAAATACAAATAGCCATTGCTTTTGCTAATTACAATTTCAAATCGAAATTGGTATTCTGGATGGTAATAGCAAATTTAAAACATTTTCACATCAGTGTAGATGTACAATATTTTTTTGTCTTATTACGTATCTGGTATCTCCCACATTAACAATTCCTGTTAGTGTTACAAGTTCACTTTTTAGTGGATATTTGTAATTGACAGGGCCGTATTTAGAATCTGTAGGCCCCTATATGCTGACCCTGTGGTGCGGGACCTAGGGGGTGGAAGGATGATTTTATAATTTTAAGTAAAAAAAAAAAGAATATGCAGGATAAAAAAATCTGATGTGCATATCACATGACTTCCTTGTACGCCTATTAAATTATAGGTACATATTTTTTGCTGCACTTGTTTTTAATACTTATTTCATTTGAAAGCGAAAAATTCAAAAATTGCAATAAAAAAGAGGAATGCACAACTAGATATTACAGCAGTCGCACAATCAAAATTCCATCATTCTACGACTAATCATTTTTGAGAAAAACTAAAAGAAACCCTTCGAATAAAGTGCTTTTTTGGCATTAACGATTGGAATAAAAAAGCAAAATAGGTATACAATTAGCTGATATATAGCAATCCCACATACAAAATTTCAACATTCTATGGTAAATCGGTTTTGAGTTATGCGAAAAATTCAAAAATACTCTTCGTGCAAAGTGCCCTTTTCACACTGCTGATTGCAATAATACAGGGATGTGCACAACTAAATGTTATAGCAATTTCATATACAAATTTTCAACATTCTATGACTAATCGTTTTTGATTTAGCGAAAAACTAAAAGAAACCCTTCAAGTAAAGTGCCCTTTTGGCACTACCGATTGCAATAAAAAAAAAGGTATGTACCTCTTAGATGTTATATAGCAATCCCACATACAAATTTTAAATATTCTATGGTAAGTTTTATTAAAAAGAAAAATATAATTATAATGTTTCCTAACTTAGAAATAGGTTGTAGAATGTTTTCACATTGCCAAGTACAAACGTCAGTGGTAGAAGGTCTTTTTTAACATTCAAAAGGTCGAAGAAATATTTATGCAATTCTATTAGTCAGGAAGTAAAAATTTGGCAGTTTTATCTATAAACAGTCATATAAGCTACACTCTTGATTTCTATAATACAATTTCCAAGTTTACAAGAAAAAAATTAAGAAATAGAGAATTCAATATTTAAGATTATGATTTTTTAATTTATTTATGTTTTTTTCTTGTTTTATTATCATTTATTATTTTGGTAATTAACAGGAGGGGTAAAAGTTAATCCGGCATTGGATTCTATTAATATTAAAATATATTTATAATCAAAAAGAAAAAATCTGTAAAAGATAGTTAATAATATTCTGCACGATGAAATAACACAAGGGTCAATACAACAGCCAGTGTTGTGGTTTGTGGTTCGTTGTTTGAGAAACAAACACAGCTACACAGCTCTAGATACCGCAACAAAATCTATAAAACTATGATAGGACTGATTCCCAGAAGTACTGCACGAAGTATAGAAAAAGAAAATAGGTAAAATAAAAAACTAACTGCAATGCGAAGTCAGCTCAATAAAAAACCTGCAGACAAACAGATAGTGGATAAGATTAAAAACATAAAAATATTTCTATATCATATCAAATAAAATTAATAATATAGGTACGTTGTATCTCAAAACCATGAATTAAAAAATTTTTGTTTACAAAAAAATTATTTTAAAACGTAAAAAATAGAAAATATTTGAAAAAATTGTACTTAAACAATATTACTATGGAAACAGTAAATATTGTATTATATCCAAACATCATTAATAATATAACTATGGAATCGTATACAACTTAAAAACAGGATTGCATTGATTAAATTTAACTTTGTCAATAAAACGACTTTACTGGTATTTTATTTTGAATTTATTCCGCAGATAACGAATGTGTAATTTTTTGTTAAATTTACTTAGAAATATAACGCAGTAAAATCTGGTTATAATAACATCGAATAGATCCCAAAAATTTCGTCGTTATAGCCAGTGCCGTGACATTTATATGGTATTAAATCAAATATTTGTATACTCTGTTTTGTAAATTTTAATAAATAATTATCTAGTGATAGTTGCAACAGTTTTACCAGTTCCACAGCCTCTTGTAAATGCTCTTTTAGAAAATTGAAAATTGTTAATTCTTATTTCATCTGATGGACAAGATGATGATGTTATTGATATTTGCTAGTGAAAAGCTAGAGTAGCTTTTTAAATATTTTTTTTTTTGTAACTACAAAAGGCTTTTGAGAAGTAATGAACAGAATGAAAAAATCTCAACCTTTTGAGAAAATTCGTTTTTAATTTTCGACATCATCTCATTTAACTCGACACACTTCACCCAACGTCTTTTTTTTATAAAAATACAAAAGTTGTGCTTTTGATAACTGTGTGACAATTAATTATATTTTTATACCACCACTATGGAAACTGTCACTTCTCTCAAACTATATAAAGCATCAAAGTTATGCATAGTTATAGTGTCAGACATCATTTTTCATAATATTTGCCAATTCTCACACCACTCGATTTCGTCCTGTACTGAAACATTCAGATTTCCTGCACTCGTCGCACTTCGCAGTATAGCATTGTATCGGTACTGGTTATAGTCAGAAGTCGCTATAACCGATAAATGTAAAAAATAACGTTAGCGTATGTGGGTTTTCAAAGAAGTGGTCACAGCTTCGACATTATAATAAGTTTGTCGCTATCAGCGGTATCGTTATAAAAGGATTTTGCTTTAGTTTTTTTTTTAAGATTATCCTGATTTAAATCAGTTGATTCAAATCATGATTTAAATCAAATGTTTTTTTAAATAAAAATCATTGATTTTTATCAGAGAAAAAAATACAAATTATAATAAAAATTTTATTATTTGTTACAAAACTATTAATAATAACCAACATACGTTCTATATATAATAATATCTTAAAATTAAATGATATTTTATAATTTTAGTTGTCATGTAAAAGGAGAAAAAATAAGTATTTAAATATGTAACTAAAGTAAAAATTTTTTGTTACCTTTCTTAGTTGTATTCTGCTTAATCGTTCTGGTTTTATTACAGATTTCGTTTTCATTTACTAAAGAAAATATTTATTTACTTTTTGAACAATTATAAAACTACAGTAACACTTAAATAACTGTAAAAATTAAAAAAATTGAAAAAAAAAAAATCATGGTTTTGCAAACCGTGTTTTTTATTGTTTTTTTTTTAATTTTTACTTTTATTTCGTACTAAACGCTATTTGTGAAACACGTTTTTGAAATCATTCTATACCATTTTTAAAAAATCAAAAAAGCTAATGTAAATAAGTAATCCGGTTTAAATAAAAAAAATCAGATTTTTTGATTATTTTAAAAAAGCCCGATTTTGATGCAACACTGTCAAAAACCTTATTTGATAACCAATAAATATTACAAAAACAATTCCTAATTGTTACCTAAGAAACTAATATAAAATTGAAGAGACGCCATCTTCCTGCTATTTGCCTTAGTAGCAACTATCGTGGAACTAAAACTATGTTAATATCAATAACAGTAAAAGTAAACAAGACATTTTCATGAATATTCCCATTTTGTAGCTGTTGGCTGAGGTGATTAGCGTCATGAGAAAAACGTGCTGCTTCTCGCGGCCGCATCCAGCCTCAGCAGGAACGCGGAGGTCGCCGCAAGTTCACAAAACCTATTCATCTTTCCGCTGTGCGGAACTGTAATTAGTTCGTATTAAGCAAAGTGCAAAATTCAATATTAATTTACCACGCGTTTTCTAAAATTTCAAGATTCCCTGGATTGTTTCGGTAATGGGGATTATTCAGAAAGAATTTTTGGGATATTGCGCAGCTTATTTCAATTCTTCTTTATTATTTACTTAAATAAATATATCACAATGAGTGTGCCAGAACTGCTAGCTAAGTCACTTAAGAAAAATATACCACTCGGCCTAAAGGCATCGTGAGCTAAGCATGTAATAGTATACTGGTAACGTAATGTAACCAGCGAGACTCATCACAGATGAGTCATCACGGCTGACCTGTGTGGGCATGTAGTCGCGTTAAAGGTCATGTAAGATAGGAACGATGGCGTTATTGTTCGGGAGTTTTATAGTGTCCAGAAAAATCTGAATGTACTAGAGATTAATTACCGGCATGTATATAAGGGTCATTCATGTGAATCATATTGAAATTTAATACAAACTCTTTTCTAATAACATTCATATACATATAATTCGCATAAAATCACATATCAACAAATCGGATTTCTTTTCCTACCAGAATTTATCTCTGCAATTCAAACTTTGCTTATAGGGATTTCAACGAAACAAACTATTCTGACCTTATTTCATCTATCCTTCTGTAATAGTTTTTAGAACTGTGTTTTTAAAAAAAAACAGATTGATAGCACTGATGAAAATGCATATCGTTATCTCACATAGAAAAAAAGATGGAATGATATTTATTGTATAAAAAATAATTTGATTCAAATAAAAAAAATCTGATTTTTTTTATTTCCCTAATTTCTACACTTTTTATTTACACAAGATATCAATACTTATTTCTACAAAATATTTATCATATCCATATCATTGTTCGGACCGTCTGCCTCGACTCGACTCACTTCATTGCACTCTACTCAACTAATTTACTTACCCTTACTTCACACTCTCTATACTCTACTTCACTCCCAACTCACTGACTTTACTTAAGGCTGCGACGACACTTTATACATGTGAGTAATTATTTTATAGTATTATCTCGAACTTTCTAGAGTTTTCTAGAGTTTTCCGGATTCTATAAAATTCCCAAACAATAACGACGTCGCTCGTATCTCGCTTGACCTATATGTAGCGAGACTACCTGACCAGATAGATCGTAATGAGTCATCGGCAGTGAGTCATGCTTATTACAATTCAATATGTTAGTTGTGAAATAGTCCACTATTAATTGTCCGTAATTCGAGTCAAATATATTATCCTCTATTTCACATTAAAAATGACCGCTATGGCGCACTCTCCTCGCAAGAAAGAGTGCCTAATCTGAAAACTGAGCAATGACCTATTTCTTTATGTACATTTGATCTAGAATATAGATATTATAAGTGACCTTTGCCCAACAAACCGACAAATAAGTTGCTTATTATTAGATAAACAACAACAGTTTACATTTGCTAAAACTGTACACAACATTCGTAATAAATGTGCAATAATTTAAAGTAAAAATAAAACTACGTAGTAATCTCCATAATCCGGTAACAAATAAACATATAAATCAAAAAAACTGCACAATAAAAAAGAGACAAAATTGCATACATGTCGTAAAGCACCCTAACGACCATAATTTAGCGAAATTACCAGCAGCTACAGAGAATTTGGCAGCGAGTTGCTTAGCGCAGTCTTTGTTTATTCCGCACTAGGTCCCTCTCAATGTTTTGATAACAATCTTAACTGTATGCACGAAACGTGCCAGCGAAAAGACGGATAAAATTCTATAAAGCGACAGCAAAAAGAGAACAGAGATACTTGCCCGACGACTCAGCAAGCGAGTCACGAACTTGGGTCTTTTTAATTGTAATAGATAGATATGGAGAAATTAAACTTATCGTGGATTCTGCTAAGGAGCTGACCTACACAATGTTGTCTGCATGTAGGGTACATTTAAAATAAAACTGTGTCGCAGAAACCGGAAAATTTCATTGTTATTTCTTTACATGTTTTACAAATCTAATGAATATTTACTAAGGTAATATTAACTTTTAGTCTGAAAATTAAATTACCCTGAATATTTTTTGACGTTTCTTTAACCAATGAAATGTTTCATTGTCACTTTGTCACGTATCTGTTTTTTAACCATTCCTATTATTATTATACTGAGAATAAAACTCTAGAGATTATTTCAGAGAATAATGACTGTAGCTTCCATGGGCGCCCGCAGAGTTTTTTACAAGGTGGGTCGAAATTTTTGAAAAAAACATAATAAAACTTCAGATATTTCATTTGTTCGTATTTACATAATTAATACATATTAAAAATAAATTTGAAAAAAATATTGTTATCAATAATTATTATAAAAGAAGAGATACATTAGAATGAAAAAATATAATTATATGTTTATTAAAAAAAGTTATACAATTCATAAATGAAAGGGGGGTCCATCGACCCTTTCAACCCCCCCTGCGGGCGCCCATGGTAGCTTCTGTTTTTCTTGACATGTATCAGTTAGTTGTCAAGACATCTATCTTGTCTATGGACATAAGTGAAATGAGTGAAATAAAATATAAACGAGAGTTTGATGAATCCTGTAGAAAAAAATGTGTCAAATTATTTCAATTAATTCTCACTCTCTTGTTTTATTAGTACTTACAATATAACTTATAATATATGAAATAAATCAAAGAAATAGTTTATTATTATACGAGATCTATAAGACATAGGTACATACAAAACGTTAATATACTATTTTTTATACTTTGCGCGTCTTATTTTATGAAAACCTTAAAAATTTTAATCACAAAAATTTTGGGATTTATTTAAAATATGGTAACTTGTTGAATGAAGTTGGGACACTTATTAACTATCAAAACTTATGTATAATATTGTGAAAAAATTACAAATCTATATATTAAGACTTACGAAATTTACATTTATATCTATTTTCTATTCAGAACAATACTTTAAAGTGTTAGTATGAAAATTCTGTTCAAAGCAAAAATACATTATAATTACCATAAGTTTAAATAAGTAAAAAACAGGAATGACAGTTCAAAACCGTAATGAAACTATCTACTAAACATTAAAGGAAAAAGTCACTAGATACACATATTTAAACTTTGTTAAGTTTTTACTTAATGTAAACGGTGCAACGTAACGATACTTTAAGTTGCACTTATATAAAAGTTTTACTTAGTTAAGTGTATATTTAACTGTATGAGGTGCAAATGGGCATAAGAAAGATCCAAGATAGAAAATTGAGCTGGTTTTGACATGTGACAAGGTGTTGAAACATTAGATTGGCAAGAAAAGAAACCAAATGCAAATGAAAGGAGAAGAGCAACAATAGATCAAGGAAGAAGTGAAAGGACTATGATACGACCTAAAAGAAAAGGAACTGCGCGAAAAAAAAAACACTTATGATACTAAGAAACACGAAAGTAAAAGAAGATGACTAATTCATAGGTTCATAAGAGTAAAAATTGAAGTTGTTAAATAATAGTACCTAATAAAATACGATTTATTGATTGATTTGGTTTTACGACTTAAGTGACCAAATCTAATGTAAATTACTATAAAATGAACAATTGGATTCCTTTTCTTAGTTCCATTTCAATTGAACTTTATACCCGTTACAACATTCTCTAGATATGTTGTTCTCCCACTAGGTGAGTAACTTATACAAAGTTTAGTAATTTATGAATATTGAATGCTTGATCATATAGTGCAGTGTAGTACAGCTCCGTAGACAGTTTAAAATAAATAATAAATGGTAACCGAGTATAGCATACCCATACAAGCCTAGTAGTTCGCAGTAAATGAAAACGACGTATGTAGAACTGAAATTCAACTTACTCATTCCTGAATAATAACCATTCGTGCAAGTTTTAATGATAGATCATATATGCTGTAAAGAATAGAAGTTATTAAACTTCTCATACGTATAGATTTTAATGATTTTCCGCAACTATTGTTTCCAGTTTCCAGTATTCATCTTTTTGTTTCCATCCGTTGCAAATATCGCAGTTTCGCTGAACTAGGCATATAACGTTCACAACTTATAACGGTATGTGTAAAAATAAAAAAAATGTAGAATGTGGGATAAAAACAGCAATATTGCAGCTAATAAAAAGTATATACATATTGCTAGAAATAATGCTACCTTGTCAAAATAATATAAAGATGAATTTTTATAATTATAATCCAATGATTTTCATTCAAAGACTGAGACAATAAACTTTCTCTCTCTCTCTCTCCCTCTCTAATAAAAATGAAGCAAATGATTCATCAAAAGCAAAATATCGGAATTATTTTCGTTAAAGTAGAAATAAAAAGAAATGCTTCAATTAGGATTAATACTTATTACATTTTACTTGAAGTTACTGCTTACAGAAATGAAATAAAACAACATCGTACAATATTATTTATTCATATTTTTACCTTTTATAGTTAAAATTTTCGTTGGAAATGTATAAGTATTTATATCGTTGCTTATATATTTAATGGACACTGATTCTTTAGTATTTTTTAACGTGAAACAGGGTGGTTTATCATTAGCATGGTTACGACTTGATATTTGATTGACAGCATTGTATTTGCTTGTCTAATTTAAAATGAAACATTGGGAATGAATTTGACAGAAGTATTAAATTTTAATATTGTAAGAAATTGCAAAATAAAGAACTAATAAACTAACTAAAAACAAGTAAGTATAGTAACGAATAATTAAACAATAAATTTTCAAAAATCATTCCATTAACTGCTATACAATGACACAATCTGTTATACAATATTTGAATTACATACGGTGATATTTGGGCCATGACAATTGATAAGTTTTCTGTTTGAACTTTATAGTTGATCTAAATTTTGAAGATTTCCCCAGTACTAACTTCTGAAAGTCAGCAATAAAAAGAATCTCAATGTGAAAGATCGAGTGATCCAGCAAACCATTCTACTACTCTACAATTTCAGTTAAAACTGGGAAAAATCATATGTCAACTTCAAAATAAAATATTTTTCATAAATCAAAAATTCATACTGTGAATTCGTTTCATATTAAAATATGAGTTTTCCTCTTTAATTTGGTAACATTTCAGCAAATTCCGAGATGACGTATTTGAGAAATTGATTTTTGAAAAAATTGAAGATTTTTACATTTACCCATATATTTCCGACAGATATATATATATATATATATATATATATATATATATATATATATATATATACGAGGGTGGTCCGATAAGTACTTAGCCTACAAAAGAATAACAATTTTTTTTGAAAAATGGCGATTTATTTTTCAACATAATCTCCTTTGAGTTCTATACACTTGATCCAGCGATTCTCCAACTCCTGTAACCCGTCTGAAAAAAATATTTTCTGAAGGTCTGCAAAGTACGCCTCCGTCGCGGTGATAACTGCCCCATTCGACTGAAATTTCTGCCCAGCGAGTGACTTTTTCAAATTTGGAAACAAAAAAAAGTCGCACGGGGCCAAATCCGGAGAATACGGTGGGTGGGGTAGCAGTACGTAGCCTAATTCTACCAATTTGGCTGTGGCGACGGCGGAGGTGTGAGCCGGTGCATTGTCATGGTGGAAGAGCATTCGTTTCTTCGACAAATGGGGCCGTTTTTTCTGCAATTCGGCGTCGAATCGGCCCAATAATTCGGCAAAGTAGAGCCCTGTAATCGTTTTACCCTTCTTCAGGTAGTCGATGTAGATCACACCTTTTGAATTCCAGAAAACCGTGGCCATCACCTTTCCGGCCGATAGGACAGTGTGCGCCTTCTTTGGAGCACGTTCGCCGGGTGAAGTCCACTGTTTCGACTGTTCCTTGGTCTCTGGTGTGTACTAGTGTACCCATGTTTCGTCGACGGTCACGAAACGACGCAGAAACTTCTTCGGATTGCGCCTAAACATCGTCAAATTCTACTCTGAAATGGTCTCACGGATGCGCATGTTGTCTGGAGTGAGCAAACGCGGCACCCATCGCGCCGACAGCTTTCTCATACCCAATAATTCATGCAGGGTATGACCCACGCGGTCTTTTGAGATGCCTACTGTGTCAGCTATCTCGCGCACCTTCAATCGGCGGTCTGCCAATAAGAAATCGTGGATTTTTGTTACGTTATCCTCCGTGGTAGCCGTTTTCGGGGCACCTGGGCGTGGCTCATCAAAAACTGACGTGCGACCACGTTGAAACTCGTTAAACCAATTTTTGACGGTCGCCATCGAAGGAGAAGAGTCACCGTATACAGCATCCAAGCGTTCTTTAATTTCGCAGCGCAATTTCCCTTCCAAAAACAAGAATCAAATCACCGACCGATATTGTTCTTTTTCCATTTTTCTCAAATCTGCGGACACGCTCGCTTCCACACGCGGTCAAAATAAAACTTCGCGTCCGATTCGGCTGAAAATTTGACAGTAGCTCTCTACGATGATGTTCTAAGCAATAAAAAATTGCTCTTTCGGATGTTGTGCTATAGGGCGGTGAGGCTAAGTACTTATCGGACCGCCCTCGTATATATATATATATATATATATATATATATATATATATATATATATATATATATATAGGTATATATATATATAAATCACCTGAACTAAAAAGCCTAAAGTGAGCTTTTTCGGAATATCATTCACTTGTTTTAGTTCGAAGCATTGTTGTATTAATATACAATTTTTTACTTCTCGCCACTCAGAAAGAGAGGTACTAGAATCATGTTAAAAAACGGAAAGTGAGTTTTTAATGGATACGCATGTTTTGAAGTCCCTAGAACACGATTGTAATATTTCTACGATGTGAATAGTGAATAAAAAAAGTTGAAATTTTATAATATTTGTATAACATTTTGACTCTCTAGATTAGATCTGATTAGATTTTGATGTTAATCGTATAACCTGAAGTGGTGTTTTCATGAAGATCTGAAGTGTCTTCTGAAATACCTTAATTAATTATAAATATATGAGATTTTTGTGAATAATAATCATATATTGTCATTTGCTAAAATTTGTTTCTAGCTAGCCCAATTTAACTATTATAAAGAATTAATGCCTTAGAAAATTTATTACAATTGCGGTTAATCTGTTTACCTCACTAGGGAAATAAATGCTTTATATTTGACAGTGACTATTATTATAATTTACAGAGAAAATATTATAAAAATAATTATCGACTACTCTACAAGGAATTGTACTAATACTGCAATTACTGTTTATTTTTATAATTCATTTTAACGTGTCACTAGTCAACGGGGATTCTTCTATATTAATATATAAATATTAATAAAAAGTGTAGAGGACAGGCGAGAGGTTTTGGGCTGGCCACATCATATTTTTTTGAAGTGTTTCTGTGCGGAGAGCCAAAAATAAACATTGTAAATATATAATAATATAAATAAAAACACGCTAAAATAAGGAACTTCCTACTTAGTTTTAGATGAAAATAAATAAGTATATACATTTACAGACAAATCTAAGAGGGGTCGATCTTTTTTGTCCGATTTCACGTAGAATGACCCTTAAACAAATTACCAACATATTCGTTATAAGCAACTGAGTTATTCCGTTCTTAGTCCATAATTCGTCCTACTCAACCTATGATGTGATTTTAGTGACCGGAAGCTTGATAAAGTTTTGCAGTTTTTTGGGGCGCATCCACGAACTTTCCGGAAATCTTGTCTGTGGGTGGCAACTCGTAGTGTACTTATCACCTTGGCCTTGTTGGTGTTTCCTGCGGTAATTTGTCACGCAGGAAAAGAGCCCGGCAAAATGATGAAATATGTAGCAGAGAAAAGCAGCTATCGCACTCTTGCCACCAATGCGCCTTTCAAACTCTTTCACGTTTTTAAGATACAGGATTTTAATTAATGATGTTCAAGAGACTTGCTTAATAGTTTATTAACTTTTAATACAGTAACGAATAGTTGCGGTCGTCGCTAATGGTTACCGGCACGCATCAAACATATTTCAAATATTTTTTATAAATTGTAGCGTGTATACCATAAAATATAAAGCAGCGATTTATTTTAAGATATTTATATGAAATATTACTAATATATTCTATTTTTTGTTTAGTATGCTATGTCCAAAATTATATATTTTACTGTACTTTTATAGAAAAATTATTGTCCTCCGAAAAATTTAAATATATAAAGCATTTTATTATATATATAATTTATAGTAACCCATTTAATTAATTCTGATTCAAATTTAGTAGCCAAACTATGGTAACTACGTAATAATTGTAACTAATTGTACGGTAATATTATTACCGTATTGAGTTGTTAATACAACATATGTAAGACAACTGTAATCATATAGCTTCTAGGTTTTCATCATTTAATAAATAATATTAGTATTAGTATTATTTATTTAATGGATTCATCAAGTCAAGTAGCTTAATGTTTTTGTGAACTACTTGACGTGAATTGAATATCAAAGCTTTTTTAAATTCACTATACTTAACTTGATTTTCCATCTTAGCTATTTTACTTGATGTCAAGCAATTTCAAGCTACTTGATATTACTTCATGAACGTATTGCATTTTAATTTTATCACTAGAATTAGGATAAATTAAAGAAGAAATGTAAAATAACTTACTTCAGGACAAGTTAAGTATTTTGAATATCAAATCAAGCCTTGAAATCTTACTAGTGTCATGTCAACCCATACAGACTTGATCACAAAAACATTATTGAAAAGAAAATTCTATAAAACAATATGTATTAATAATGTGCATAGGCGTGTACAGGGGGGTGCCTGGGGGTGCCCGGGCACCCCCATTACCAGATTAAAACTATCAAAATTTTCTTAAGTGGTGAAATTGATTTAAGATGAAGATTTTTACTAAAACTAGTGCGGTTATGGATATAGATGTTTTGAAAATAATAGATAAATTTAGAAAACAGATTTGTTGTCTCGAGTAGTATTTTTTTTTGAAAAATTGTATTTATGTTGAAAAAATTTAGTATTTATAAAGTAATATTATGAATTTCAGTTCCAATTACCTAGGCTCTCCAGCTTAATAAAACTGAAGAATATAATTCGAATTTAATTTCTTGTCTGTACCTGGGCACCCCCATTACCAAAACCCTGTGCACGCCTATGATAATGTGTATATTTTTCTAAATCGATAAATTATGAAAAAACCACTGGTATTATGACCATACCACCCTTAAATGTATTTCAATTCGACGTCTGCGGCAGTTACGATACTCATAACAACCGTAGGTACGCCAACAGCTATTAATCGTCGGTTTGTTAATAAACGGTATAATAATTAGTATTGATTAGGATTTCTAAGAAATATGTAATATAAGACATGATTGGTGATTCTTAAAATTTAAATATTGTGATTCATTACACAATTTTGAACTCATTTAATATTTGTTTAGATGAAATAAAATTGAGAAGCGAGAAATAACTCCCGTGAGAGTTTGTTTCGATAGAATATCTAGTAAGAAAATAGAGAAAAAAGTAATAATAAAATAGTTATTTATGCAAGTAGTGTGTAAAGTATTTTTTTTTAGTTCAGTGCTGTTTAAATTAAAGCACGAGATAAAAAAACCTAAGTTACACACGTGGTGCATACAACATTGTTCCTACAACCGAAATATTAATAAAAATTTATTTCAAAAGTAAATGAAACCATTGGTAAATGTGTTTAAGTTACTTAGCAACGATTACTTTTCAAGCACTAATGCGTGAAAAGTAATCTTTTACAAACTCAAAAGAAAGCATAAAATGTGTACTATATGCTGCGTTGTAGGAAAATAATTTTCGCTTAAGTTCTCATGCTACTAAACTTAACTCTGTTAGAACTTAGAACGACTCATTAGTTGGGTTAGATACGTCCAGACAATGTTGTTGTATTCAGCTATGTTTGTTACCGCAATTTAGTGATCAAACCGAAATAGTAGATGTATTATTTACGAGAATGTTTTATAATTTATTTTTATGTATAATACTTTTTTTGTAAAACAAATAATTGCTAAATACTTGATACTACATGTGATTTGCGATACAGTGGGTCACTAGTTGACCTGGAGGTCATTGGTATCCGACGCCTGATGTAGACTATTCATTAGTCCTTTTACAAATGTTTATTTATAGGCGAAAAAATCGAAATATAGAGGCGCTGCTATCAGTATGAAAATGGCGGAGGAACAGGGAAAGTAAGCTGATTGTGTATGTGTGCCATTATAGTTTTACTCGTTTTACTTTAAACATCAGATTGATATTTTGCAAAATGGATAAGCTTAATATTGAATTAAGTGATATTTTCGAATATATTTCTACTTCGGGTCCAGTAAAAGAAGGTGAAGCAGTATTTAAACCTGGATATGTTACATTGTGTGGCTTGAAAGAAGATGCTGATCATGCTGATATTTGTACAATTATTGGGTCTTGTTTACAAACAAGCAACATATTCGTAATTTTAACTTACGTGGATGAAAATTAGAAGGCACAAAATGGTCAGAACAAACAGACATCCCTTTTGTAATTCGTTTACCAAATCGAAGTACGGTTGCCCATTTTTTTAAGAGAACTGGATCTTTTGGAAATGCCTGAATACTTATGTTATCAGATTTATAATTATTACATTGCGGCACTGAGCAGTATCGTTTACTTTTACTTGCCATAATAACATACAATAGTAGCTGCAAACGAATCATCGAAACGATATTATAATTCATATTACAAACAACAAAATACTTAATAACATACCCAAAGTTTTAAAATGATGTGTGTAAACTATATCCATGCATATATTTTTATTAAACAACAAATATTAAGGTTAAACAATTATAATAACGAAAAAAGATCAAACTGTTCTATACAAACTTCAGTACAAGAAGAAATGTTTTCCCTGTTCCTCTAGTTCCACAGTTTGCCACCAGAGGTCAGCCACTTTGATTTTTTTCGCCTATTCTGTTCCCCATGTTTCCCTTAGAAAGAGTCATGTTCGAAAAGTACCTTGAAATTTGTCTGACAAAATGGCTGAAATTTATTAGATTCGCCTCCTTCATATACAAATAACTATTTCTGATTTATACATTTTTGTAAATCAAACTATTGCTAAATACTGGAATATTACATGTGATTTGCGATACATTGAGTCACTAGGTGACCCGGAGGTCATTGGTAACCGATACCCAATCTAGACTATTCATCAATCCTTTTACAAATGTTTATTTATTTTGTTCCCCATGTTTCCCTTGGAAAGAGTCATGTTCGAAAAGTACCTTGAAATTTGTCTGACAAAATGGCTGGAATTTATCAGATTCGCCTCCTCTCATAAAGAATCCCCTCCGGTGAAGCGTGTCGGTAAAACACCGCCCTACATTACTGACAAAATCACACACAAAGAAACACTCACCCACCATCCATTTGGGAGGCTGTCAGCCGGCAGACTGAGTTGGAGGCGGCTGCGAACTCCAAGCTATTAGAAAAGCTCGCGTTAGTTTTTAAACAGCAATAACAGCCGGAGTGGGGCACAAATGCGTGAATTTGTACGTGTACGAGGGCATTCAGTCAAAGTGTCAATACAGACCAGAAATGGAAGTTTGGATTTGGGAAGTTGATATCTGCTATCGTCACCAGCGACAGTATGTACTGCTTAATGCTTCGTTACAATTTGGTTGTGTGATTAAAAATTTGACTTGTATTTTGTTCTCATTGTTCGTTAATAGAGTAATCGAAAATATGCAAATGTATGTATAAGGCAAATACTAGAAACTTTGACAGGGAATTAATATGGGAAAACAGTTTTTTGTTGTAATCATTAGCTGTGAGCTTCAAGCTATTAGAAAAGCTCGCGTTAGATTTTAAACAGCAATAACAGTCGGTGTGCGGCACAAATGCGTGAATTTGTAGGTGTACGAGGGCATTCAGTCAGTGTCAATACAGACCAGAAATGGTGGGAAGTTGATATCTGCTATCGTCACCAGCAACAGTATGTGCTTCGTTACAACTTGGTTGTACGATTAAAATAATTGATATCTATTTAGTTCTCATTGTTCATTAATAGGGCAATCGAAAATATGTAAATGTATGTATAAGGTAAATACTAGAAACTTTAAAGGGAATTAACATGGGAAAACAGTTTTTTGTTGTAATCATCATCTGCGAGCTTCAAGCTATTAGAAAAGCTCGCGTTAGTTTTTAAACAGCAATAACAGCCGGTGTGGGGCACAAATGCGTGAATTTGTACGTGTACGAGGGCATTCAGTCAAAGTGTCAATACAGACCAGAAATGGGAGTTTGGATTTGGGAAGTTGATATCTGCTATCGTCACCAGCGACAGTATGTACTTCGTTACAACTTGGTTGTATGATTAAAAAATTTGACTTGTATTTAATTCTCATTGTTGATTGATAGAGTAATCGAAAATATGCAAATGTATGTATAAGGTGAATAATAGAAACTTTGACAGGGAATTAATATGGGAAAACATTTTTTTGTTGTAATCATTAGCTGCGAGCTTCAAGCTATTAGAAAATCCCGCGTTAGTTTTTAAACAGCAATAACAGCCGGTGTGGGGCACAAATGCGTGAATTTGTAGGTGTACGAGGGCATTCAGTCAAAGTGTCAATACAGACCACAGAAATGGTGGGAAGTTGATATCTGCTATCGTCACCAGCGACAGTATGAACTGCTTAATGATTCGTTATAATTTGGTTGTGTGATTTAAAAATTTGAGTTTTATTTAGATCTTATTGTTCATTAATAGAGCAATCGAAAATATGCAAATGTATGTATAAGGTAAATACTAGAAATTTTGACAGGGAATTAATATGGGGAAATAGTTTTTTGCTGTAATTATATTCTCCACAGCATCAATAAATTAATTTGAGTGTATTTTTTTATGTCAAAAATTGTTACAATTAAAATAGTTCAGATCATCTACATAAAATACAAGGTGGCCCAATGAATATTATCAGCGCAATTTTTGGCCATTTAACATCAATTTTGCAAAAAACGCTCGAACACGTCAATTTTAGTATAAAGGAGGACACCTGAATAGATTAGTACCAATGGCATAACTAAATGGGGTGGACTGTACCTCAAAAATTTTAAATGGAAAAGGGTGTCAAACATGACACACTTCGAAAGGCCTTTCAATTCTCTTTTCAACAGATTTTTTATTTTTCAAATCCAATCATTAGTTCCAGAGAAATATCGTTTAAAACAAATTTTATCAGTTGTTCAAAATTGCAATCAAGTAATCAAGCCTACTTGATTGCAGTTTTGCATACCTGATAAAATTTGTTTCAAACGATATTTCTCTGGAACTAATGAACGGATTTGAAAAACAAAAAAAACTGTTGAAAAGAGAAATGAAAGACCTTTCGAAATGGGTCATGTTATTTTTATCCAACACCGTGTAATTATAACGATATAAGTATGCTGTTTTTAGATAAATAAAGTAGGGTATAAGTCACTAGTGAGCTAAATATATTAACTCACTGTTTTTTGGTTCGTATCATAGTAACTACGTTATAAAACCTTCTCTACATTATTTTGTTCCTAAATGTCATTTCTAAATTACATCTGTCAAAAATCTTATATGTATTTTATATCAATGGGTAAAATGTGTTGGATAAAATGTTGTATGGCACACGTGTGTTAATTACCTAAGTCACTTGAAAAAATACCACACTCGGCCTAACGGCCTCGTGAGCTAACCATTTCCCACATTACTTATCTGTAATATAACACACTTGTACCATAAATAACTACTAATTGTCATGTTAACATTACTAATGCCAGTTTGCAACAACAAGGCTTAAATTATAAGCCAGACTTAAACAAAAAAAATCTAATCGAATTTTTGACAGCAATGTTAAATCATGCATTTGACATTTTATTTCGATTCGATTTTGTCTATTTAAGGCAAGCTTAAAATTTAAGTTACGTTGGTGCAAACGGCCATTAAAGATTTACGAGGATATACCTATTCTTTATGCCTGTTTGCTCCAACAAGGCTTAAATTTTAAGCCAGACTTAAACAAAAAAAATGTAATCGAATTTTTGACAGCAATATTAATTCATGCATTTGACATTTAATTTCGATTCGATATTGTCTATTTAAGGCAAGCTTAAAATTTAAGTTATGTTGGTGCAAACGGCCATTAAAGGTATATCTAAATTTTTTATGTAGCATATTTTCGTTTTTAGCTGCGTAAAATATTACTTACACATTATTAATTAGTATAGAAATATATGAGAATCTAGCTAACGTAAAAATGTGTTCATTTGAATATCTTTGTAACATGAACTTAATTCACTAAAATGAAAACAGTCTAATCTTATAAACTACAGTACCATTACAATGCGAGTGGAACTGTTTAAAAAGCTGCTGTAATACGAAGCTTCATTTAGCAGAAAAAAGAAGTAGTATTATAATCCTGTTAAATACGAGTAGTTCACTAACACTTCTTCTACAGTAGCTACTCCAGTGAATTATTCTCTTAACTGAAAAAAGCTTTTAGAAGGGAATTAATAAAACAAAATCCTAATACTAGGATCGTAAATAATTTAATTTATTAATACAAAAATAAATAACGTTTCTTGGAAAATATACTCACATGGTTAATGATTCAAACAAAGTTGAATTGGAAATCTGATGTTCAAATCGCAAAATTTATATCATACAAAAATTAAAACCTAGATACAGATCCATATTTATTTATTTTTCATTACAGTATTTTATTTTAATTTACAGTGTCCAGCAGACCGAAGTCCAATAAGAGCATAAGTGACCTACATCCTCGGATCGGATCCGTCTTGTGGTCACTATAGCCATTATAAGAAGGTATTCCAAAACTAGAAGGAACATGCCATATCATTTAGGAAAAAGAACTCCAGGCCTCAGTCAAGCAAGAAAATTAATTTCTCCATAAACAAACGACGAACTCCAAGGAGCTACTAGCTCTCAGTAAAAAGGACCTTAGAATAATGACAGGAGTCCTCACTGCCCATTGTCCTTTAAAATACCATTTATACTACATTAATAAATCTGAAAATGACGTCTGTCGACTCTGTGAAGAGGACGAAGTATCGGCGGAACACATACTGTGTGAATTCCCAGCCCTAACCACACAGAGACTCAATCAAGTAGGTAAGAGGTATCTTACGACAGCTGACCAGGGCCATATTTATGCACAGGCTATCTAGGCTGCAGCCTGTAGCTTCGAACCACAAAACAAACTTATATTCTTAAAATTTTGAATACATTAAAACAAAAAATATGTGTTTTAATATTTAATGTGGTGCAGGCCCTCCATAAAAGACGTCAACGTTCGAAGCACTTATTTTGTAAGAGCTAATTCGGTCACAATTTAATTGAATTTTTCAGTGGATAGGACAGCTGATAGTTGATACCTTCGAAACCCCATTTGGAAAACAAAAAATATTATAATTAATATCATTAGAATTAGGTGTAGGCGCAAACCAATGATCCGCTGAGATTATTTGATATTTTCATTTTTAAGTCTGATTAGGTATTTTAATACTGTATTATTCATTAAATTATTAATTATTAAAACGGAAATATACATTTTCACCACCTCGAATCCATTTTGACTACTTTCGGCGTGAAGTCTGTACATACGTATGTACATAACACAAAAACGATTAGCCGGAGAATGTTGAAATTTTGATTGTGGGACTATAGTAGAAATTTTTAAGCAGTAGAGAGACGTCATAGACCTGAAAAAAACATTACAAAACAAAATAAAACTTGTATAAATTTTCGAAAGATGTTTTTATTTAGAAAACCGAGTAGTATTTATTATGTTTACTATTATTTCAAATTAAAATATAAGGTATTTAATGACATTTCAATTTATTTATAATAATTGTAGTGTATTTTTTTTAACACACGTGGGCTACGACTCAAATAAAATATGTTTACATATATTTGTTTCTTGTCACGCCGATTGATTGAGTTGTCAAATAATATAATATAAAATCTTTGTTTGTTTGTTTAAGTTGTATTGTTCCTTATTATTGTTCGTATTCGTGTTCTTTGTTTCTTGTTATACGTTTATTTTATTAGCGTAAGTAATAATGCCTAAAGCATTATCGAAGCAGTCGCAAGTGCTAACTGCAAATGCGACTACATATTTTGAAAAAGAACTGGCACACGGTGGACCATTACTGCCGTTAAAAGCAGTTCGAGAGGTATGTTATCATTTTATTTGTTGTTATTAAATTTGGCATTGCCATATGCAACACGCAACACATTTTCTAAACTAATGCACATATAAACTTTGTAATTCGTGACGTCATAATCTAGTTACAAATATTGATGACGTCTCTCTACTGCTTAAAAATTTTGACTATAGTTGTGCATCCCTTTTTATGAAAAACTAGAACTGTCACTAGAATTTTAACTCTAGATCCCACGTTATGCTCCGTTGTAGTGAATTCTTACGACGTAACTATGAATATTATCACTAAAAACTCTTAGGGCTGTTTGCACCAGTCAACTTTTTAAGTGTCACCTGGCAAAGTAGTACTTAAAGTTAAGAGATACCTATGTAAAATTTTATTCGTTTGTGTAAATAACGCTCAAGAAAAATATAGCTAGGTGTCACATATTTCGATTGTGTCTAATTTAAATTGAAATGCCAAAAAAATAAAAATAAGACTTCTGGCTTTTATAAATCTCTCTCCAACTAAAATATTTCTGCTGATGAATTGAAAATGTGATTGAATTTGAATTGAAAAATTGTTAGATTTTGACGAAGATTTGTATGATACTAATGCAATTTCTTGTACAATATATTAGCTTTGATTCTGCACACTTTCCTTGAATATGTCAACGTGATAAGCAAAATTAACCATAAATTCATTTACATATAAATAATTGATACTACACAATTTAAATTGTATCGAAAATGGTGCAAGATCTTGTATAATTTATAGGCTAATCTAAAACGGCCTTTAGACCATAATTATGTTACATGTTAAGAGAAAAATAAACTACTGTCACACACTAAACAAAAAAGAAAATCGACCGTATTTATGCCAACTGAGTATCTGGAACATTCAACAAAGTGGCTGACATCTGGCGGATTTTTTTATAATCCTGCGGCTAGGGAAAACAGGTTATGTTATCATATATACAAATGTGTAATTCTAACTAAATATAACAAAATATCGACTAAATCTAAATGATATTCTTGTTGCTCAATGCAATAATTACGTAGGTAAAGGGATAGCATTGCACTATTTTCCGAAAGATAAAAATCGAAGGAAACAATGAGCTGCAGTCTTAAAAATTGGGAAGACGATTTCTTCATTTATGAATGTTTGTTCGGCCGATTTTTTGTCAAATGACTTCTTTTCCAGATAAGTTTAATCAGTTTATTTATTGTTTAAAACTATTTAATACAGTTAAATATTTATAAAAATTAAAATTTGGTGTTGTACTAAGTAAAAACCTCCCATTAAGATGTTACAATAGAGAAGGAAATAAAATCATAGTTTAGGACCGGAAGTTTAATTAACTATTGAATGGTACTAAAAATTGATTAAAATTTAAAAAAACCTAAGCCAACTTGTTTGTTTCGCTCGCCCTCATATGACAAACAGAGAATTTGTAAATTTCACTTCTGATCCTACACTACAGTTTAATCGAGAACAAGACGAACTACAATGTCAGTCTCCAACATTGATGTTATTTACAAATTAATATTATGTGGTGATTCTTTTGGGATGTTCTATGTCTGTAAACACAAATCTAATATTTCTACCACATTTGGTGTAGTTTTTTCTTTGTACCTTGTCAAAATTAGTCATAATACCCGCCTATAAACAATAGATACATTTATATGGCGTATCAACATAACCAAACTATATTTATTTTACCTTTATATACTGCATGTCCTTTACTCGTGGGACGTGCATTACCTTTTAAAAATAAATATATATCCCCCCAAAGATACAAACATAATTCTATGGTATTTAACGGGTAAATGATTAAATAATACTGATAAAAATTAATGTTGCACATATAACTACATAGGCTCAAATGCAATGTTTTTCCTATCTCGATGTTGATGGTCCTGCCACCTATTTTCAGTGAATTTTCCCAATTACTGTCCGTTGATCGGAATGATGTTCTGTGTCTAGAAATCGTCTATTTGAACAGAATTCGGTCCAGAACTCGCCTTATTACAGGTCTGCACTGCATGTATGGTTAAAATATCGATTTTAATTTGAAGCCGCCGTCGCGTAAGTTTAATATAGTGAGCTCCGTCCTCACGGTTAATTAATAACATTGAGAGATTACCAGCGATGGCATTTGGCAACAGTCTAACGGGTTATTGTTGTTTGCTAATCACGCTCACTCAAATATGCGTCCACTTGCAAATGTGCTGCCAGCCTTCATTATGGAAATGCACGGCGCGACTGCATCGCAAAAATTCAAATTAAAACTGAATTGGATTCATAAATAGTGATTCCTTGAATACTACACATACTACGGACGTAAATAGAATTTTTTTACGACAATATGCGATTGTTTATTTACGTAATAAATACTAGGAATCTGGCATGGTACAATATTCATAAATGAAACAAAGCCTCAAGTAGAGGTGTTTCAATATCAGATGAGTTGTTGGGCATTACACAAATTTAAGACAAATCAAATCAGGTACTGGTCAATCAATATGAGAATGACATTAGAATACATAGTCAACAGTATAATAATATATATGGTGCAGATATATATGGTGGGATGAAAGTAAGTATTAAAAGACGGAGTAATGTACATAATTTTTTAAGAAATTATAGAAACAAAAATGATAATAGAGGCCTAAAAGAGAAAGAATATATTCCAGGAAAGGATAAGAGACAGATATTTAAATTTTGCTAGACTGTTGTCAAGATAATAGCAACAAACTAAGAAATTGAGAGAAATCACGGAAAATAGCAAAATAAACTGCGTTTGTAAAAGAACCGACCAGTGGTGCACCCAAGGGGAGGGTTGGGGGTTTAACCCCAGCCTCCGCCCCCGCGAGATTATTTTACTTTATTAAAGTAAACAATTATATAATGATTATATAATGCATGTCAATTTTATGTTACTGTTAATATATTATCTATGAATTGTACTCATTTTTTGTTCTGATTTCGAATTATTTTTTAACATTTTAAGTAGAGAATAATTGATTAGACGACCATTGGTTGTAAAACTTGATATGATCATGATCTACTAATGCACAGAGAAAAAATCTTTTTATTGTAAAAATATTCAGTTCAAATCAAATACTTATATTCATAGCAGCATAGCATAGGATTTTAAGATGCCATTAATGAACATTAAAAAGCAGAAATTTATTAATCATTATTGAAGATTGAAAATAATGATGTAGGATTTCGTAATCAAATGGAATATTTAGAAATTTTTTTCATGAAAAGAATATGTAAAATTTGACTTTAGAGGTTCAAATTAATAGGAAAGAACTTGAAGTTATTGATATTTATGATGCGTTCATCATGTTTCAAAGAAATATGCGAAATAAATTTAATATTTATGAAGAGGAAAGCAAGTGTATGTTTATAAGAAGAAAAGAACTATTGTTCTAATAAAAATATTTCATCAGCATAAATTAAATTTAGCTAGTAAAAGTTTGAGAAAATAAATTAAAATAGTCTCTGGATATAGAAATTTATTACTAATTTAATCAACTCTATAATACCTTATTGTTCTCAAAATAACAATAGTATATACCATTTAAAAACACTTTGTATTTGAAAACCGCCTCCAAAATATTTTTTAGAACTAGACTTGACTATCACTAAGTTATTTAGAATATGTACATTATACGATAAAATAAGTAAACAAAAGTTTAATTTTTTGAAATAAAAAATATACTTGCATGTTTTAAACTTTCTACGAATAATTTTGTAGTTTATTAATGCTGATATATTATTTCATCTACATACGTTCAAATTGCAAATAATATTAGCGAATTTCTATGAAATACACAAATTCTGTACCAAACTTGTATCGTATCGTATTCCTTTGAGGTATAACTTGAGAACGATCGTTAGAGGATCAAATGTACAAGTATGTACCAGTATTGCTATATTCCTCCTACAATATTCCAAGTATAATTTATACATGTAAGTATTTTCTCAGAAAGAGAGTAATGGAAATAAAGGTAAGTATGTTTACTGCGCAATTTTGTAAAATATTTTTTAAAATAAAGGGTCACAAAATTTAAGAACACATGGCAAATGATTATATAGAAATAACTAACTTCCAGAAAACTAAAATCGCCCTTTTTTAGAGATATTTTTTCTTTAAAAAGTTGTAAATAAATAAATAGCAGAACGTGATAATGGCCAGTATGTGACAGCATGACTTCTGTAGTTGAGAAGACACCGAATTTCAGAGGAAAGACTTTTGGGTCTTGCCCTTTTGAATATGCATTAGGATAAGGTTCTAGATTCGAAGAACGTTTTGATTTGATTCGCATTGACGAAAATCCGTCGTTTAAATTTAGTTACATGTATAGTTATATTGTACTCGTATGTATAATTTTGTTTTTCTTTTTATATAAATTAGGTGACACATATTTAAATAAAATTAATTTTTATCTACTCTCATCCTATAATGAACATATTAATATGCAAGTTATTGTATGTGAAGTGTGGTCTTAATGAAACCGTGTGTGAAACAAGCCAAATCTTGTGTAAAAAAAACAAAGTAAATTAAATAAGACTTTCATTATTAAACGATTTCTATTAACAAATGAAAAACATGTTTCGACACAATGGTCATGTACAACACCCGTTAGTGCTCAACGATACAGTATCGTAGAAAAATATACTACAAATTATCGTACATTTAGATTTTGTACAATAAATTTTTTAAATGTAAAAAATTTGTACGATAGTTTTATTTTTCAAATTGGGAACATTTCGTCGTCAGCACTGAAGAATACTGAACCTGAACGCAACCCATATTACTGTTTGGCCTGTGTTGCTGTGTGCGTTGGGTATTTTTTCAATAATATCGGTAAAAAAATTAATTACGTACTTGTAGATTTAACGATATTTTATCATTTAGGTTTCGTTATTCTAGACAGAATCGATTTTATAATGAATGAAGAAGAAATCTGTACACCTCCAAAAGTAGCTTAGATATCAAATAACATAATTTAAAATTTGTTGCCTATTTACATTTTAAATTTCTATTAATTTTTTTGTAATTGGTTCTTTGATAAAATATTATATAAAACTAATGTGTGGACTTTTATGCACTCATTACGATTAAGACATTCGATTTCGCTCGTGTCTTCTTCACAAACTAGTATATCATAAATAACTATGTCCCATTGATTCCAATACGTACTATGATACGACTACTTTTATTCTATTCGTACTAAATTAGTATGTGCTAGTGAGTGATGTCCAATACACTGTCATCGACTTTACAGCAATTGGAACCAAGTAAAGAGACTCTTTTCAAACTATCTTAGGTCCAAACGATCTTTATAGTTTTGTTGGACCGATATAGTACTTACACAAGTTAGTATTCATGTTTGATTGGTTGATACATGATTGACCGGTTGAAATAAAGCAGAACATGTAGTAATCGACGGTTAAGTGATTTGATTACGTCTGTTCTAATTCTAACTGTCTTGTTTGATTACTCAACTTGTATGAGATCTGCTCGGTACGTTACACATTCATCTCAGACTTATAATTATCAAAACATGCTGCATGTAAACTGTATTATGAAATAATTTAAATATACACGCTGTATGTTGTATGTAAGATTCAATTCCGTACCGGCTAATTTTCATGTTTGCTCTAAGTTATGAACTGCAGCGGAAATGTAGCTGCATGCTTGTTTTATACTGCAAATTTGAGATATATGCTTTATTTTACGTGGAAAATGCTGCAAATTTAAAATAATTGCAACAATTTGTTTACAGTACCTAATTAGTTTTCATTCTGTTATTGCTTGTAAATCAAAACATTTTTACTTGTACGATGAACACAAAGTAATGTAATTGCAAAAAAAACGGTTTTCATAGTTCAAATGAAGTATCCATTTTGACCAACCCTGAACCCATTTTAACTAGTTACGGCGTGACGTTTATACGTATGTATATCCTATAACCAGTGACTCGAACCACAGAATAGGTTTATACAGAAGCGACAGTAAGACAGAAACGAAAATTAGAGAGAGATGGAGAATGTGCACAAATTTAAAGGGCTCATTGTTTAAAATCGGAAAGTTTCCTGAAATCTTAGAGAGAGATAGGGGAAGAGCACATATTTAAAGGTCTGCACAATACTTCTAGGTCATAGAACTGAAAAGGGGAATATGAAAGGTACCGACACGGAGTGTCGCTTCTGTGTGTATCTATTCTGTGCTCGAACCGTAATGAAAACCTAACCGAAAACCACACCGATATTTGACTGTTTATGAAACCGTAACCGTAAACCGAAAACCGATACGAAAAATAAATATATTCTCTAACCAGACCAGAACAACCAAATTGGAAAAATATCGATACTAAAACTAGTATAAATATAAATATTGTACAAAACTAAAAATGTTAACCATAAGTTTTACTTGTTTATATAAAATTTTAATGTAATTCACGCAATAATGATTATCTAGTTATATTTCATAGCGTAATTTTCATTTCTAAAGCACTTAAAATTAAAGTAACTATACTTTTATTAAAAACAACTTATATTTTAACCGAAACCGGAAAAATATTTGTTTATTTTAACTGAAACGAAAACCAATTTAATATTTTGAAAAAACCGTTACCGATAACCGAAATCGATTTTTATTAATGTAAAAACAGTTAACCGTAACTGAAATCCAAAATTTTTTGATTCAATTCCTTGCCTATAACTCAAAAATGATTAGCCACAGAATGTTGACATTCTATATAAGGGAATGTTATATTTAGTTGTGCAACTCTCTTTTTTATTGCAATCGGCCAAAAGGGCCTTTTGCTCTAAGGGCTTTTTTTGCATAACTTAAAAAAACGATTAGCCGTAGAATGTTGAAATTTTGTATGTAGAAGTGATTAGCAGATCGTATCTCACTTTCAAATAAAATAAGTTTAAAAGAAGTGCAACAAAAAATGTGTAATGTAATTTAGTAGGTCTATAAAAAAGTCATGTGGTACCACATCAGATTTTTATCTTTACGTACCTGCGTTGTAAATAGCTAATGTCATTAGTTTCTATTTAACTCTAAAATTAATTTTCATATATGATACCATTTTTTTAAATTGTTCTCTCGGAAAACAAACATTTTGTACTAGGTACCTATATCTAAAAATTAACATTTTCCATTAGTTGAGAAATGCTGCTATTAATTAAAATTAAACTAAAATGAGAAAACTTTTGAAATATTAATTAATTGTCTATAACTGGCGAAATATATGAGTGGGTATACCGGAAATATTTTCTCTTTCATATATTTCAATACGCCTGCCTCAATACGCCCACTACACTAATAATTGTATAATTACAAATTAATTAAATTCTATATTTGGGAGGAAATTGTACCATCAATTTTATAATTAAGCAAACTTTATTGGGTATTAAAAGTCTTTGAACAATGTAATGAGTTTGATGAGTATTTGAAGATACACCAATAAAACGATTTCCACTAAAATATAAAAACCACAGAAAAAAAATTTCACATAATTTAATTGCGATAGTGTCTGTATAATAACAAAATAATAAAAGATGTGAACAAATCTTTCATTGAAATATTTAAATTTCTTTCCATTAAAATACGAAGGCTTATTCTGGCAACGTAGAGAAATTTGTCCAAGTTGAAATACTAGCTCCCAAATTTGGCAGTAGTGAACGCTAACACGATGAGATATGTCACGAATTTCACCGAATTTCGTCTGAATTTATGTTTTGAATGTGACATAATACTAATTCAGGAACAGAGTTACATGAATAGGACTTACAAGTATATCCATAGGCAAAAGCGGGTCAATATTTAACAAGACTGCACTCACTTGTACTACTTGCGTCCACAAAGACAAATACATACATGGTATTTGTCGTAAATATTAACATTAACTCTCTTATTTATATAAAACATTTTTAAATTGTTGCATGGGCGTATTTTTATTTAAAAATATATAAATGTATTACTTCGGGCATATTACCCCTTACAGGGTGTATCAGATCTGGTTTATATATGTATATATTTGTATCATAAAGGACGTTTTCCGGACGTCATTTCTACTTCCCAGATGCTCTTGCTGGCGTGGAGAGAGCACCACAAAGACTATTTTTATGTGGAAAATAGATGTTAAGGAATTTTTCTTCGTGGTACTCAAATTCAGAACTAAACTTATCAAAATTTGGTATATTAAACTATTAACTAATTGTAATACTATTTCTTTATTCTTGCTCGTCGACGGCTGCTGACTTATGTTGATGATTATGACAATGACTGATCACAGGCATAGGAATACAATACACCCAATGGGAGTACTCATACATTTTACTTAACTTAAGATAAACTTTATTTACAATTTTTATACGTATTACCGTTGATTAAAAAGCATACTTTTCAATCAACGGTATTACTAAACAGAACATTACCAGAAACTTCCAGAGTCGACTTTTCGTACCTAAACGGATCTAAATACTTCCAATTTCAGAGCCGGTAGTTCTGGTCCAAAGTTCATTTGAATCATTTCACACGTTCAAATAAAATAAATTAACCTAAACTGACTAGAATGTGACTTCTGCCACGTCCAAATTACAACTAATACTATTTCAGACTGACAACAAATTTTTCTTAAAAGGCAATTCTACCCTCTAAATCCCTTATCTAAATACAAATTTTATCTGTGAAATATTATCTAAACGGTATCTGGCTCTGTAAATTTTAATTTTTTTGACAAAAATGTCAACGTCTAGGCAGAATCATATTCCACAGAAGAAATGTAGTACCACAAACAAGTTGCAAAGCAGGGCCGAATTTCCATCTTGTTACCTGTGATAGACAGAATAATACATCATACAATAACTTCCCCCTTCTTAATAACTTCTTTCGTCCATAATCTTGTCCTGGCCACAAATCGTCTAACAGAACCTCTTCTTCTCTTCTTTCTACAAACTTCTCTGCACGATGTCTATAGATGCTTCAGAGAATCAGAGATTTCTCTTCTCTTCCATAAGGTCTACCCCGTCTCGTATCACTTGAAAGTCTGTATTTATTATTATTAATTATCATTCATCTTGATCTTTTTCCTTTCGATCATTATAACAAAATATTGACATTGTTTGTATTCATCTCATTTTATTGTTCTTATTGTATATCGCAATCTCTCTGATGTAGTTCCTAGTATATATTTATGCGTTGCCTTTCTATTTGTTCTTGAGAAAACTTATTCCTTTTGTAGTAAGCTCTTCTTGTTTGACCCCATTCTGATAATTTATTGTTTTTCTCTCCTCTTTTTGTTATTCGCCAACATTCTTAGAAATATAATTTTAGGTATTTCTTACTCGTTCCTCATATTTCAACTCAGCCGTTACTGTATATTCTGATGTGAATCTAAAAGGTCTGAAAATTTTATTTATCTGAGTTGCATTTCTTTAATTTGCTTGTATTTTGTCCACATCTAGGTATATATGTTTATAGTTTCGCGCCGTGTACTAATATATCTTTTTCTACACCTGTATCAATATATTCACATTATTTCAATTTTTTCGATTAATTATAGTAGTTATATTTCAAGACAGTGAAATATGACACATAATTCACTCTTCTCGGCCAATCACAGAACCAGAAATCAATTATTAACGTTTATTTTAAATCTACCATGCTGTGGATCACCCTTCCTACGACCGTCTGACAGCTGATAGTATAGTCATTGCCTACTGTCACAGTTCTTTTATATCTTCTTAAACGATTTAATAATAACATACATTATATCATTAGGAAAACAGTAAAATCACTCATGAAACTAGAAGAAGTCTCATCATAATCTATTACTGGTTATACATTGTTAAATAAAAATTGTTTTCATTAAAACTTCTTTTCAAAATGTTTCAACTTCATCCATCTTGTTAAGTTGAGGAATAGTGAAATCATTAGTTCCTAACCTAGTTTTAAGTATGTCACCGGAGGAAGAAACTACTAGTTAAATATGGGAATGTTACGTATAATTCCCGGTGTTGACTTAGTAAAATTATACGCCTCAATAGGTTCCTGTAAACTTAGGAAGGTATCGAACTATCTTGTAGCCCGCCTTCTGTTCGGATTAAACTCGATTAAGCGTAATTCAGCCGTGAAATTTGCTGGCCTGATATTTTTATTAGCCTTGAACGATAAAACCCCACCCGGGCCTGTTGTTTATTTTCCCATTATTGGGAGATACTGCGTCTTTACTCCCACGGAATATCAACATAAGCCTACGCAATTGATTTGCAAATTAAATACACTCAGATGCTAATATTTTAATAGTCCATAACTTATATTGTATCTTCCTTTGACTTACAGTTATTTAATAATTGTATATTATGTGATAAACTTCACAAACGTTATGACTTTTTATAAAAAAAGGATATATAATGAGTTTATAATCAAGTCACATATTCTACCTTATACTAGCTTCTAAAATTGTTTCCTTAAGCTTTTTGGACAAAAGCGCAGAATTTATGTTCGAAGGTATTTGGAAGAAAGTTATAAAGAGGTATATTTAGTGTATTATATTATAAGGCATTAACACAGAAGTAGATCAGTACCTGTTTCTATCATCTACCTATATTAGCTGTTAGTTTTGATAGTTATGTTAGTTTAACAAAAAAAAACTTGCCGATCCACCATTGGTTATTATTTATTTATAGCATATTTGTTTAGATGTGTATAATATACGAATCAGCAAGTTTATTTTCTGTTATACTAAAAAAAACTATCAAAACTAATAGCTAATATAGTTTTTCGTTCTGAACATGATACAATTTTGATTTTTAAGGTGAATTAAAACTTGCCTAACTACAATGGTATCACTTATTTTTGTTGCAGGGGAACTTCTTGCCGCATCCCTTGTAAAGAAATTGTTTTTGAAAGATTAGATATAACCATAAAAAATATGTAATTTTTTGATACACGGAATATCAAATTAGATCATTTTAATTACATCAACTGTTGTAAAAATTACACGTTAGCTTTACAGCATAAAAATTACAGAAATTATTAAGGTGTTTCACCTAAATAAAATTCTACTTTCTTGTTATATTAATTGTAACTTGAGTGTACTATTAATAATAAAATGATATATGTTAAGAAAAACATATTTATGTTAAATTTTTAATTACAATTAGAGTTCGCATCGGTTTGAAATGGTCTGATAATGGCGCTGCAGAATGACTTATTTATAGTCCTGTTGAAAAACCGTTAGATGATAAAGCAGTAGTCCGAACTGTGTTTTTAATGTCTCTACATGGCTGCCATTTTTGAGCAAATATATTGCTATGTGTCTTTAACACAGAGACTCTATTAAGTAAACACAAAAACGTATATTTTATTTACAAAGAATATCATATATAAAAAACAGAAATTCGATGAGGCGCCTTTGTGCGGGGCACAATCTGCACAACCGTATGCGGCGGTCCTGTCACCAGAAGTGCGTGAAGAAAAAGTAACTGAATGTTGTATTACTTATAAGTTTGACTTGTCAAAATGGCAATGATATTTATGACTATTTGATTAGGTTTAGTTAAAAATTTTGTGTTCATTGCACAAATTCTTAACCGAAGGTTAAGATGACGTTTGTGAAGTTTAATTTAAAACTGGTACTTTCTATGATGTAACAAGTTGTATAACCTCTTTTCAATGGTATTTTTCATTAAAATTATTAAATTACCCTTAACTCCGGAAGAGATTCTTCATAAACAATGATTATATAATTAGATATTTTATTTATTTAATAATATTATAAGTTTTGTGTTGTCAATTATTCTCAAATACAAAGTGCGTAAAAATTACTGAATTTTATTTTTAACTTACAGCGGTTCAAATGATCATTAATAGGTTAGATGTTAGATTAATATTAACTAACCGGGAATATCTTTCCCGGCCAGCCGGGAAGGGAAGTAGGTAAGTAATAAACCACTTTCCAACTGTTTGCTTGTCTAGAAACAGACGTATTACTAACCGATTTTGAATACAAAATATTATTTTGCACAGTGTAATCCAGTACTTTTTTTTAACGAGACCTTCTAAAGGGCACAACATCGACGTAACAACTTGTAATTAAATAATACTATTTATAACATGTAATTACTAGTTAGGAAAGCTCAGTTTATGCTTCAATTTTTTGACATTGGAAGCAAACTAATAATTTATAAAACTTATAATTATGCAGCAGTTATTTTTAGACTAAAAATCATACACTACAGAAAATTGAATATCAATTTCATGCTCTTGATGTCTCCTATACTTTTAATTGTTAATGAATACTATGAAAATTTGATTATATCTTCTTAGAATTTTGAAATGAAGATTATTAATTGATTTACATGATTATTTTATAACAAATATCGATAGACAGTTTAGCCTTGAAGTAATTATAAGCCAATAAGTCAAGAACAGAATGAAATATGCATAGCGTAACACAAGGGAATTATAGAACAGTAATCGGACATGACTGGACTGAATTCAAATCTGATATATTGAATACATAATGTCTAAACATGAGCTCTTGATCGTAGTAACAATTTGTCAAGTCTAATTATATATTCGCAAATATCGTACAACAGAATTTATTTATGAAAATGCTACAACACTCACTATAAATATAATACACTTTATATTATGACTCCTATTCACAGAAAGCAATTCAAATGACTTTTGAAGTACACACAGGATAAAATGTGCCATCTATAAAACTCCAATGGAACTATAAAAATACTATAAAGCCATATTCACAATATGAAATTAGTAGTTAATATTGAGATTTATGGTTACTCAAGAAAGATTACGTACAAGTTTGCATTATCAACACGAAATCAATCTTATAAGTTGTACTACAGTAAGTACTATCCTAGACCAGTGATTCTCAAAATTTTTGATGTGAGGCACCCGAAATCGATAATATCAACTTTCCGGCAACCATAATTTTAAAAACATTTTATTAATCTTATGAAAACATGTGACATACGAGCTAGATGTAAGATGTAATTTACATAATTTCTTTATATTTGGGTGTATTTTAGACTAACCTACTCGCATTTCATGGTATACCACTTCAACCGTTCTCTCTATTTAGTTTTGATGTTACCAATCGTAGAAATCTTGGGTTACAATCTCACAGGAGGTAGAAAATTGAACTAAAACTCGAAGTGATCTGGCTCCTGTACTGCGATATTTATTTTGAATAAATATCCAAAAGAATTCTAATGAAATTAAGACTATTTCATTCACAACGTAGTCAGAACTATCAATATATGTATATTCTGGAACATAGTAACAAATCTGTGATGGGATTCCATAACTCATAACAACTACAAATAACAATTGTACTGCAAAACCTACAGCTCACAAACAGGAAACAGGTACCTATCTGTATGTAGTTGTTTAATTACATAAAAATTATTTTTCCAAACATATCAGGAACAATTGGCATTTAAACAGCCAGATCGTCCAACACCTGTACTAAACATGGAAATTTTGAGTAAAAGTCGCGGTTTTGGAAGTTTAAATAGATGTTTCAAAAGAATGTAGTTGTTTCATTACATAAAAATTAGTTTACCATACTTTACTTATCAGGAACAATTGGCAGTTAAACACCAAGGCAATCTAAAACTTGAACGAACATAGGAATTTCGGATAAAAATCGCGGTAATCGTATAAAAGACAATTTAACAAATACATATATATTTAAGAAACAACTAGATTTATGACTGAAGGAAAAGAATGCATTCTGTAGATATTATATTACTTTTTTATTATACCTATAACTATTTTAAAACATCATACTATTGCCAATACATATACATATGTATTCCTTTATTAAATTTGTCACTGAGGTGATTGGGCCCAAACGACAGTAGCACGCTCGTACCCTATATGATAACACAAAAACTCTTAATTATGACGAAATTATTAATAACTTTGCAACTGCGAAACTAAGTAAAATATAATTGAAATTATTTTTTGTTTATACTTTCTTTAATGAATGATTTTAGTTATGGAATATATAGCTACATAAATATTGTTTTCTTCATTCTTTCTTAATTTTGTTGCATATCAATTTTTTATGTTTTTGTTCCTTTTATTATTTATTTTACAGAATATATTTTTTGTTAAGAAATATTTTTATGAAATAAATATTTTTTTCAACATATTTTTTCATCTGGGGTGAGAGGGGTGAGCGCAAAAAATTAAGTTTGTCTACGGCCCAAAATTGCCTAGATACGATGAAGATCAAAAGTAACAAACCGTTGAACAATTACCATTTAATTGCAATTTTTATTAAAAAGGGAATTTGTGTGTGAAATCTAGGCAGCTAGACGACATGCCATCATCCAATCCAGCGCAATGACAGCGATAAGAGCGCGGGCAGGTGCGCTTATTACTGCCCAGTGCGTCAGCGCCTCCGCCATTATTTTAATACTCGCCTTTGAACGAGCAGCCGAGCCCTGCTTTAGTTTATGGATCAGTTACACGCCCAGATTACTCGCCTTCATACTCAGAATTTAAATCGTTATAAATTACACTTTATGAATATTTAATTCGGGATATTAATTCTCCTCTGCCAGCATTAATCTCATTTGTTTTATTACGGACTGAAAGTTTCATTATCAGGTTATTGAGGAATTACCACTTACGGTCACATAAAGATCAGTTAATTAATAATTTTGTGTGCTTATGGTTAGTCTAGACATGGATTCATTAGTGAGTACTCGTATAATTTGAAACTATCAAAAACCATAATTTAATTAATGAAATTATGTCGTAATCACAAGAGATAGTGCAAATAATATTTTATGCCTTACGAAAAATATTCCTTATTAATCCGGGAGTATTTTAATTATTTCCGTAATCCTTTTTCGTTTACCGGATGCTGTCAGTATTGAAATTGGTTTTTCTATTTCTTCTTTCAACTATTTTCCTTCTCCATTTTTCTGTCTCTTGCTTATTTTTCGCAGGATCGTATTTAGGATTTGTAGGCCCTTAGATTGAATCTGTGGTACAGGTCCTGAGCGGGTGTTGATTTTCTTTTTTGCAATAAAAAGAGGGGTGCACAACTACATATTATTCCAATCTCAGAATCAAAATTTCAACATTCTACGACTACTCGTTTTTGAGTATGTAACGCGAAATATTAAAAAAAATGCTTCGAGTAAAGTGGCCTTTTGGCACTGCCAATTACAATGAAAAAGAGATATACACAATTAAATGTTATAGCAATCGCACATACAAAATTTCAACATTCTACGGTTAATCTTTTTTTGAGTTATGCGAAAAAATTTAATAAATTCTTAAAGTAAAATGACCTTTTGGGTTGGTCAAAACTTATATTCCACTGAAATATGTAATACAGTATTTCTAATTTAAATAATCAGAATAAATGATAATATCAAATAATCCTAGTGGCTATTAGGTTTTCGTGTACGCATAATACTAATAAAATTAATGATATTATCTTCATAAATTATATGTCTTAAAATATCACTTTTTATGTTGAGCAAAACCAAAGAGTTTAGCCTTTCTTCTATTATGAAGATTCGAAATTATCAGCTATCAACTGTCTTATCCCATGAAGAGTTCAACCAAATTGTAACTGAATTAGCCCACATAAAATAACTGCGTCGAATGTTGACGTCTTTTATAAAGGGCCCGCACCACATTTAATATTAAAACAGACATTATTTTTTTAATATTCATAATTTTAAAAACGTGAGTTGTTTTGTGTTCGGGCCCCTAGGCTGTAGCCTAGGTAGCCTGTCCATAAATACGGCCCTGATTCTTCTGCTTCTTTTCATTTCAATCATATTTAATATTGATATACATCGTGGTCTCTCGGGTGCTAAGTATTTGAATTGTTTTACCTGCTCTATTTTCAGTTGTTCCAATTTAACATGCCCCTATCTTTTAAGACTGAAACACAATGTAGTTACCACTATTATCTCCTCCCAAAAAATGCATTGGACTTTTATGGTAGAAAAATTTGTCTACTTTATTTTCGCATAGAATAATAATAACGCTAAACCTCTCGAGCTTTTAGCAAAAAATTAAGAAACGTTAGGGGACTTTTAGTATATTCATCTATTATTTTTACTAATTTGATGGGATTATTTAAAAATAATATTTGTCTTTTTTCTACGGAAATATGTATTTAATTATATGTAGATAGTTGCATTTTCGTTTCTCCATTTGACAGCCTACTTTGAGGCCCATATGAAAATGGAAAGTTGATATAAATTTCTCGAAAACGTTACGAGTAATAAAATTTTTGAGTATTGCAGTGAATTCGTCGTTAAGAAGTACCAAAATAATGTGCAAATTAAAATATTTTTGTATTGAAATAAAAAGCATAAAGCGGAAATTGAAAACATTACATTTTTGTTTATGTCTAGTCAACTATACATTTATTGGAAAAAATAAAAATAGGTATGTATAAAATGACTCCCACATGAGGCAAATTTGTCTAATTTAACCGCCTTTGTATCTCTTACAGTTCTCGAAATCCCCATGCTTAAACAGTTCCATAGGTCACCCGGTATAGTAGCTACTATTTATTAAAATCTAAACTAACAGTAAGTGTTATCCTTTAATGTGCTGTATAGCATCAGTTTATGATCTGCGCTTAAACCATTAAAGTTCGTGTAGTAACATAGTCATTAGTTCGATAAGAATATTTATATCCATTACACTAGAGCCCGTAAATATAGTTTATACACCTGCGATAGCCTGCATATTTCATGCACTAAATAAAACTATTGATTATTACATCATACGGATGTAATGTACCACTATTGCATACACAAAAACAGGTAAATTTAAACTAGGAATTTATTAATTAATACATTTTTCAACTCCTTTTGTTAAAATATAACTTAAAACACTGTTGCCCACGGCGCTCAACTACATTTTTTGTACATAGGTACAAATGTCATTTCGAAACTAGTCAAAAAGGATTTACGCAGTGGCAACTGTCCATAAGTGCCACAGTGTTGTAGAACTACCAAAAATTTAAAATGAAAATAACCATTAATTATGAATAATATAAGTACACTTGTGGCTTAATAAGCGCAAGTGCGTTAAGGCGTGCTACAACAGATAAATTTCGAGTAAATGCCGCGTTAAACTATGTATAAAAGACATAATTAAGAAACAACTGGATTTGTGGTTGTAACAAGAAGAATGCTTTGTTTTGTTTTCTGTGCTTGCTGTTTGCGGACAATCTTGGTGAAGAAATATGAACTGAAACTAGGGTGGGAGATTAATTATATTTCACTGAGAAACTAAAGAAATCCGAAAATTTATTGCCATAAAACTATAATGAAAAATTGTAAATTGTAATTTGAACTATAAGTAAAATTGAATACCTTTTATTAATCTTTTTTTGTTTGATGTAGCACACCCAGAAATATGAAGCACGAGCCACAACTGAATTTACAGTTGGTCAAAATACATATTTCCCTTGAAATCTAAAAACCACGATTACAATATTTTCTTTACTTCATACAAGGAAGTAAAAATGTAAAGTTACTGAATGGTAATTATAATGTAATATAATTAGTCCAAATCTTCTTCATTCCTGTAAACAAATTATATATTTTAAAAAGTAAAATAAGATTAAATATTTCCTTCGTACTTACTTAAATACATTTATTGTTAATTTAATTAATAATAGCAATGTACTTTCATATATGGTACTGGGATTTTATTACACAGTTACACATGTACACAAACTATAAATAGTAGATAAATAGAGTACATTGATATTAATATTATTATAATTTTATTCAAAAACGTCGCTATTTATCGAATATCTGACGAGATTATTTAGTGCTGTCTCAATTCACATTTATCAAAAACCTATTACAAAACAAACATTTTATTTATGGTTGAGTTATTATTATTATTTTTTCATAAATGTGTAGTTTTCACAAATGAATCCTGACAATGACGACCAGTGAATTTAGTTTTAAAAATAAATTTCTCCACCAAATGTTTTGAAACATGATATTTTTGTAATGTGATTTTACTTTGCACTCAAAAGGGTATTCCATTTAAAGCTAAAACGCGTAAAATTACTTTTTAATTAACAGAAACAAATATGAAACACGAATGCTTATCCATATGAAAATCTTTCTAAATACAACTTAATACCGAATCAGTTCATTCAAAACAGAAAAAATCTCAACAATATAGATCTTGTCTCCATATTAATCATAATTATATTTTCATTATCGAGGAAATTTTAATTATAAGTTTGCTTAAGAACAACTCCTTAATTTTGAGACCTTTCAATGCATATTCATAAAGATATGCTGCAAATAAATCTACATACAAACAATTAAATAACAATTTACAGTTCAGGGTAAACAATGAAGTCACTAGAAACCAAAACAAAAACATTTGATCGCTTTTTGATTGCACGAAATTGAAAATCAATATTCAAGCCCTAAAGTTCGGCTGCAATTAGAAAAAAATAGAAATATTTCAACGGAGGTCCTACTATTTGATTTTTAATGCAGTAAAAGTGCATTAAGTATTTTTTGTCATTTAATGTAATAGAATTATGTGTTAGTATAAAGTATTTTTTTATTTATGAACTAGACAGACCAATCCACATAGCTATAAATGTAAGTATTTTAAAAACTCCATTCAAAAAAATAATATAAAATTAATTAAAATATAAGCATTGCGAACAGTCAGTCTCAGTAAGATTACGGCCGGTTTTAGATTATTGAATAGTTCCAACTTCTTATCGAACCCCAAAACCATCCGCAGGATGTTGGAAACACTTACTGCCCTTACATGAAAAGCATATCTATATGCAATCGATTATATCTCACTGGACTACAAATTAATAGGTTCAGCCTTTTTTGGACCTAATCTGAAAGAACTGAAATCAAACTAAGAAAGTAATAAAAAATTATTTAAACGTTTAATTGGAACAACGGGCTATGGTTGCAAGTATATCACAGATAGGCCGAGATACGTTTAATCAGAAATGACATCGGGGACAGTCTGATATTAATACGAGTAGTGAACATAAACAGTTATTGATACAAATATCGTGTAAATAAATAGTGTGTAGTATTAAATGTTTAAATAAATATTATTAGTGTTTAAGCCTTTATTAACAAATATTGCTCTTAAATTACTTTTTATATTTGTTTATTCATAGTATTACTTATTTGTATAACCTTTTTATAATTTATTATTCGTTTATTAAACTTAGTTATATAAGTATTCATTTTTTAAGTACTTTAAATAAATAAACGATATAACTATTAGATTACTTCATAAAGAGTGAGCACTATCAGAGTGAACTATTTCTTAAGGGGAATGGTTCTAAACTAATTAATAACATTAAAGCAAATATTAGAGCACATTTCAACCTTTATTTTTCATTAGATTGTATATTTAATTTTATGTCAATATTAACAGGTAGTCTAGAAGGTAATCCACAACTTATGACAAAAAGTTAAAGGGTATATACTGTACGTCGTGCTGATTATAACAGAAATAATTAAAAAAAATGTCTTAAGTTGTGGAACACACTGTATTTTATTTACTGTAGTACACAAAATGCGCAGAATTTGGTTTTCGTCATACCTAAGATTATTTTTGGGAATATAACTCCCTTGATGATCATATGTAAGGAAGGACCCAAACAAGATCTCTAGATCTATTGGAAGATTTAGAAAAAAAAGTGAATCTGCCTAATGACCAGATTAACCTCACGATTCCAATAAAAACATTCTTCGAAAAACGGTAAATTACACAATTCAACTAATAATAATTCAGAAAATTGCTTAAATAATAACTTAATTACGTTCGTACAACCCATTTCACCCACCTAGTTGGTACCTATGATACCGTGTGTATTGATTGTTGTTTATTGTTTAATTTTGTTAGATTTTGCGGTAGACGATGACGTGAATTCACTCTTATCGGAGAGTAACTTTACACATATGGTTATCATATTTTATTTTTTAGTTTTCAATATAAAATCATTTTAGAACCGTTTATATTGCAGACTTACAAAAAATATTGTATGAAATGAAAATGCTAATATATATTTAAAATAATATTGTGAAACATGCAAAAGCTTTAAAGATATTACATAGAAAATAACAATAACCTGTGAATAAATATTAAAACTAGCCTTACTGCCAAAAAATCGCAGACTACTTTTTGTAGTCATGCAAATTTTTGTTATGTTAATGTAAATGAGTACGGTTGAATATATCTTTATAAATCACAGACAAAATACAATTGCTTGACAAAAAATATGCCAGTCCAGAATGTAAAGCCAAAGTAGTCCTTAATTTAATTAACATTTTAATTGCTGAATTTCGTGTAAAATATAACATCTACAATAGAAAAACCTAACGTAACCTTATCTATTTTTTATGAGTAAAAAAGCTAATACGTTGTAAAAAAGTTTATGTTTAGAAGAAATGATGTTTCAACGATATTGTAAATATATGTTATATTTTTTTATCAATCTTATTTAATTGTACATTTTCATTTTGTACTTTGAAATTTAGCTTACAATAAAGTATCTCAACAGCAGGTATGTAGGTACATGTTTGAAAATTATAGAAAACATTATTGTTTTTTCTATGTTCTGTATTTTTATTTATTTTATTTATAGTGTGTTTTGTTTTTTCTATGTTCTATTTTTTCAAGTTTCTAATATATTTATATAGTTAAATTTTTTTCAGTCACTGTTTTGGTTTGGATGATTTCGACATTTTTGCTGCTGTTTGTTTTATTACAAAGTAAAGATACCAAAAAAATTTTTCCCAAATTTACACTCTTCATCGATTTCACTGTTTTACTTGCTTTTAATTTTTTTTTGTTCTCCTGCGGTTTTTGTAGATTCTGATACTGCCTTTTGTGAAATTTGCAACAACCGAAAATTTTGTAACTGTAGTTTAAACTTATTTATATTAATCATTAACTACTTCACCCTTAAATATCACTCTCTTTATTTAAAATATTTCATAAAAATAAATTAAGTAAATTTTTCATCGTCCATTTTATATGTAATTCTTACTTATAGATATTCATCCTGATAGTTTGTGAACGCTAATAAAATGAAAAGAAATAATATAATAATAAATTAATATACACAATCTTTAAATAATGTATGATTTGGTATAATAAAGATATAGATTTAACAGGTCATCGAACGGACTGCTTGAGTCTTCAGACAAAATACAAAAATAAGTAACAATAAGGATCGAATCCTATAATCTCAATCAGCAAATCTATTCCAGTTGCGAAATCAAACAAAATGAGCTGGCGCAATCGCAATAGCCCACATATTAATTCCGCATCAAAGATTTTATTAAGTTGCTTGCCAGAATGCACAACAATACAATACTGCAGATCGTAATATACAGATTCCTGTGCAATCTGTATGCCGTACTGTCATTGTATTCTATTAATACATCTGGGCCTTATTGATATGATACATTAACACATACCGTTTTCTATTATCGCTTATCTTATTATTTGTAATCTAGATTGATCCACCTATTAAATATCTAAATTCAAGTGCACTTTTTAAATTATATAACGAATAAATTTATTTTTTCTACGATCACTGCAGAAACTAGTACTTTTCTCATACTAATAAAGCTTCAAAGTTACATATTGTAGCGATTGCAAATGTATATTACAGACAGGTCGACACACGTTTAGTCACGCTTCTATTGTATTAATCTATCGAAGCTACTAGAATATTCTAGAGTTTAATTGCTCAGGTATATAAACCCAAGCAGAAAATAACGCGAGGGCAGTCTGATATTAATGTAAGTGGTGAACAAAAATAGTTGGTTATAAATATCGAGTAAATAAATATTGTATATTACTAAGTGTTTAAATAAATAAATTTTAGTATTTATAACTTTATTAATAATTATTTCTCTTAAATTAGTGTTTATATTTGTTTACTCCTATAGTAGGTATTAGGTATAACTTATTTTTATTATCTTTTTATAATTTATTATTCATTCATTGAACTTAGTTACAAATACATATATACGTGTTTCAATTATTTTTCTCTCACCCAATTAAATAAATTTTACAATATTTTCCACAACCGTGGGTTAAAGTTTGGAAAATAATTTCTTGCGGTATTTCTCAACTTCATATTGTAACGAAACTATCACACCTTGTAGGAAATACGCGACTTTCTGCACTTGTTGTATAATATAGATACTATTACTTAAATATTAATTAATACCTTTTTGATTTGCATTTTATACTTGTTTATATAAAATATTTTTGCAGTTTAATTCACCTAAGATTTTATTTTCTTGTGGTTTTAACTATTTAGTCAGGAAATCGTAGGTATTGTATAATTTATTTTTGTCAGTTTGATATATTCTTTATTGATATACTGCACTGCCGTAATTAGAGCGCAAAATTCTTAGAGGTGCAAAATTTTAATCATTGTGAGTATGTATTTTTAGATCAAATGATTAAAAATATATTAAAAACATGAATAGATTGCTTCAGAGTTCGGATAAATTATGATTTATTTAAAAAATCAGTGATTTAAAAAAAAAATCAAATAAATCATGTTTTTTTGTTTAATTTTTAAAGATATCTAAGTGTTACAGCACTTTATTTGTTTTGAAATCAATATTAACATTTTATTTCATAAACAAAAACAAAATCTATAATAAAACCAAAATTATTCATCTGATTTAAACTAGGAAGAGTAACAAAGAATTTTTCCTTTTTGTTGCACATTTAAATATTTATTTTTCTTTTTTCTATTATGGGAATTAAAGTGATAAAATATCATATAATTTAAAGTTATTATTAAATACAGAACATATTTTGGCTCTTATTAATAGTTTTATAGCTAATAAATCAATTTTCATTATAATTTGCATTTTTGTTATCTCTGATAAAAATCAATGATTTTTATAAAAAAAAAAATCAGTTGATTTAAATCAGGCCAACTTTAGTTTGCTTTATTACCTTCATAAAAATGTTAATATTTTTCTTTAAATATTGAACCATTTCTTATTTAATATATCTTGTCTATAAATCGGAAGATAAAAGAAAAAAAATCTACAAGAAAATTATAATTGTGAAATTTAAATTTGAATTACACATTTTGCTTTTGTAATATGAAACTCAATGTAATGTATAAAGGGTCTGATATGTTTCATAAGACTATTAAATCATAACATAGAAAATAGAATTATGTTCTTGAGCAAGTTTTAATATATGGTTAAACTTGTTATAAAATTAACACGGTAACTAGTTTTGCAAGCGCAAAAGTGCATCATGTACTGAAAATGGAAATGCGTATTTATAATGCATGTAAACAGATTGCACTGGGACTACAAGCCTCAAGAACTAAATTAAAACTCTTAATTTCCTGCTTTCTCGTAGATTCTGAATTATCTCGTCGTTTTAAATCAATAAACACTCCCATTATTGCATTATACTGTCATTCAGCCACATTATCACAATCGAAATAAATAATATACTATATTTAAGATACATTCTTCAAAGCAACAAATCCTTATATCATGTATCAACTGCAAAGAACCTTCAGATTATGATAGGTTCATTATTGTGTCATGAAACACGACCAACGACGACTTTCCAAAATTTCTTAGAGGCAAAATTAAAACATATAATTATAAGAAAAAGAAATACTAGAAAGTGATGAAGGATGATGATGAACTCAACATATTATTTTCAATGAAAATATTTCAAATTTTTTTTTTTTACTTTTCTACTTAAGTAAATACTCATGTCCGTCTAGTCTACATAAGTAAATAAGTTACAGTGCAGTGAGCCCCTAACTCATGTCACATCGCTCAGTAAATGATGTGAACTCACCTTCAAAATAATAACAATTCAGGGCTATATTACTTATGTAAAAAAAAAATGCTGCGCTAAGGAAAATCTCTCCTTGGGAGCATGATTGATTATGATTTAATTGATTTATATTTCTAAGTAAATATTAAAACAATTCATAACTTTAGAATTTCCTTTGGTATGTTTGTACCTAAGCTAAGAATCAAAACATTCTCAATTCTTGCTCCAATTTTTGGCCCACTGAAACCAGAGTTCATTCCTGAGGTTCATTGCACCAGACTATGCTCCGATTTCAGCAGGCCAAGAATTAGGGCAAACACTTTAGAATGTTTTAATTCCTGACCCAGTGAAAACAAAGTGTATCCCAGTGCAGCCAATATGCTTCAGAATGTGCTCTGGTTCCAGTAGGCAAAGAATTAGAGCAAATACTTCAAAATGCTCAAATTTCTGATCCCCTGAAACAATCCAGAGCATCTAAATCTGCTCCAGAATGTGTTTTGGTTTTAATAGGCCAAGAATTAGTGCAAATATTTTAGCATAGTCTAATTTTTAACCCTCTAAAATCAAAGCACAAGCTCGAACAATCAAAACTGCTCCAGAATTTGAACAAATCTTTCAAAATGCTCTAATTCCTGGCTCACTAAAACCAGAGCACATTCCAGAGCAACTAAATCTGCTCCGGAATGTGTTTTGGTTTCAGTAGGCCAAAAATTATAGCGTGCTCCAATTGCTCTAAGGGAAATTTTTCTTTGGAGTATGAGGCGTGATGCACCCACGTATAGTTCGTGAATTTTTTTTATCGATTATTTCACACATGTCACTTTCACCCGATGAGAATGATTCATTTGATGGCCGTAGGTAGTTTATCAGTGAAGAAATTTGATAAAACCACAGTATCATAATCATGGTTTCATTTTGTTGATATCAAACATTTTATGTTTGAACTGTTGTCATTCGTGAAATAATCAAGCAAATATAATTCGATCTATGAATTTAATAGGTAAAAATTACTCATAATTCCTGAGAAGTAACAACAAGTCAGGTCAAAAATGACTCTTAAATCTGAATGTCATTTTTGGCACTCGTTTGTCTGTTACTACGCAACAACTATTCATTTTTTTTTTCAATAAATTCATGGCTCTTATTATATTACTTATGAATAAAAGCATAGTACAAAATATGAATGTTTTGACATTAGAGGAAACTTTAATGTGTTACATTTTGCTTCTTCATATACCCCAATGGTATGTACCTTAGATGAAGTATAACATAGAGATATGGCATTGCCCAAATATATTGTCGAAAGATCTAAGGTTTAAAATCGCTTGCAGCCAGCAGTCTGAGAACAGTGGACCAGTGGAGTAGTTATATGGAAAACTCAACCAAACAAATAATGCGGATAGGTGACAAAACTTTCCAATACCAATATTTCGTTCGTCTAACTGTAAGTGTGCACTACTTGTTGAAATAATCACAGTTTGCAATGATAATAAATGTATTGTAATTTTAGAATCAAGATAGTAATATATTATGTTGTTATGTTATGTCAATAAAAATTCAGTTCAAGTATTTTTCTGTCTGATCATTTTGTATCTATATTAATCTTTCAGTATTGGATCGTCATATGTACATTCCTGTAAGGTAATTCTAACAGGTTATGGGCCCAGGCTTCATGGAATAAAGAAAATATGGCAGATACAAAATTTTCATTAGCAAAGTTGAATAATAGTAATTATCAAGTTTGGAAATACAAAGTAGAATTACTATTAATTAAAGATGAACTCTGGGATGTTATTAATGAAGAGAGACCTGCTACACCTACTGCAGAATGGTTAATGAAAGATGGAAAAGCACGTGCAATTATAGGTCTTCTTTTAGAGGACAGCCAGTTAATTCACGTCAGAAAAGAGACATCTGCAAAAGGATCTTGGGAAGCACTACAGAAATATCACCAGAAATCAACATTATCTAATAAAGTAACATTACTAAAGAAACTTTGTAATTTAAGATTAAAAGAAGATGGGGACATGGAGGCACATATTAATACAATGGAAGATATTACAGATCAATTAACAGCATTAGGAGAAGAAATTGCAGAACCACTACAAGTTGCTCTACTATTAAGCAGTTTACCAGAAACATATGGAACACTGATAACAGCCCTTGAAACCAGACCAGAAGCAGATTTAACACGGAATTTAGTGAAGATTAAACTAATTGAAGAATTTACAAGAAGAAATGAGTCAAGAACAGAAAATATTCAAGATGAAAAAGTATTAAAAACTGTACAATACAATACAAAATCAAATAATCAGAAGTCAGAAAAACAGAAAATAAATTGTTTCTTTTGCAAAAAATCAGGACATATGAAAAGAGACTGCAGAAAATATTTAGCATGGAAAGAAAAGAATCCACAGCAGAAAGCAAATAAAGTAAGTATTGAAAATCATGCTGATCACTTATGTTTTGTTTTCAATACAAATAAAGCAGACAACGTTTGGTACATCGACTCGGGTGCAACTACACGCATGACAAGTGACAGAACATTTTTCACTGAATTTAATCCAAATATTAAAGAAAGGATATTACTTGCGGATGGTACAATTATAATCTCTGAAGGTATGGGAGATGGAATTCTACATTGCAATAATGAATCAAATAATCCTTTACAAGTGACAGTGAAAGATGTCATGTACGTACCTAAATTAAAAGGAAATTTATTGTCAGTAAGAAAATTAACTAAATTAGGATTAAAGGTAAAGTTTGAATTTAATAAATGTATAATAAAGAATAAAGATGATAAGGAGCTTGCTATTGCAACTATTAAAGATCAATTATATGAGTTAGATACAGTTCACAGAGCTAACTACGCAGCCAGTCAACAAGAATCACAATGCATACACGTATGGCATCGTCGACTTGGACATCGAGATCTTCAAGCAATAAAGATTATTAAAGAAAAGAACCTTGCATCAGGTATTAAGATAACTACATGTTCAAACAATGATCTGTGCAAGGTATGTATTGAAGGAAAAATAAAACGAAAATCATTTTCAAAATTAAGAGAAAATGAAACTAAAGATATTTTAGAATTAATACATACAGACATATGCGGTCCGATGCAGACTATTACTCCAAGTGGTAACAGATATATTCTCACTTTTATTGATGATTTCAGTAAATATACAATTATTTATTTACTAAAACAAAAGTCAGAAGTATCTGAACGACTTAAAGAATATATACAAAATGTTAAAGTAAAATTTGGAAAGTCTCCAAAAGTAATACGTTCAGATCGAGGAGGAGAATATATAAATAAAGAAATTAATACTTTTTTAAGAAATGAAGGTATACATCATCAGTATACTGCACCATATACTCCACATCAAAATGGAGTGGCAGAAAGAAAAAATAGATACTTAATAGAAATGGTAAGATGTATGCTCATAGAGTCTAATTTTGAAAAGAAATACTGGGGAGAAGCTGTTATGACAGCAAATTATTTACAAAACCGATTACCCAGTAAAGGTTGTCTTAATACACCATATGAAAATTGGTATGGCAAGAAACCAGATTTTTGTCACTTACGTATTTTTGGTTCGCAGGTATTTGTACATGTTCCAGATAAACAGCGACAGAAATTGGATTCAAAGGCAAAGAAATTAAGTTTTGTTGGATATGATCTTCATTCAAAGGCCTATAGATTAATAGATAAAGAAAAGGACAAAATAATAATAAGTAAAGATGTTATTTTTATAGAAGATAATGAATATGCTAGTATCACAACCTTAAATAAAGATGAAGAAAAAGAAAGTGAATTTGAGATAGAAATAAATGAAGAAAATAAATCTGAATTTAAAGAAAAGATAATAGAAATAACAGAGGTTGAAGATAAAACAAATAAAGACAATAATGAAAGTAAAAGAGTATCAAAAAGATCAAATAAAGGACTACCACCAGATAGATACAGAGCAGAAATTAATATAGCACAATTAGACACAAATGAACCAAGATCTTACGAAGAGGCACTATCTTCTCCAGATAAAGATAAATGGGTAAGTGCAATGAAAGAAGAAATTCAGTCACTAAAGGAGAAAGGTACATGGAATTTGGTCAATTTACCTGAAAACAGAAAAGCAATTGGATGTAAATGGATTTTCAAAATAAAAAGAGATGTAAATGGATGTATTTTAAAGTATAAAGCCAGGTTGGTAGCTCAAGGTTATTCTCAGAAATATGGATCAGATTATGACGAGATATTTGCACCAGTAATTCGGCAAACAACTTTGAGAACATTTTTATCAATAGCTGGAAAGAGGAAATTAAAAGTTTACCATTATGATGTAAAAACGGCATTTCTGAATGGAAATCTTCAAGAAACCATCTACATGAAGCAGCCTCCAGGATTTCAAGAAGAAAATGATAAGCATTTTGTTTGCAAATTACGTAAAAGCAGGGCCGTGCCTAGCCTATTTTCCTCCCGGGGCAAATATTGTTATTTGCGCCCCAACTTGTCAATAACAATATTGGGAATATAAAATATACTAAGACACATATATTTAGTTTTTTATATGCATACATATATTTATAACAATAATAAAAAAAATATTTAATATATAATATGTAATAAAAAACAAAAATTAATAACTACTTAAAACAAAATTATCAAAAAAAAGCTTACATATTCCATTTAAACATAAATATCGATATCAATGAACTATAAGTTAACTTATCGTGCTTTAATTGAAGAATAGCTATTTTTAGTACAAGTGAGCAAAATATGTCTTTTTCTCACGGGTTCAGAAATTTGGCCACACGAGCGAAGCGAGTGTGCCAACTGGACAAGTGAGAAAAAGACATGCTCACGTGTGCTAAACATAATTTTTTCCACAATCTTAAAATATAATTAAAAAAAAAACAAAACATTGTACTTTTTTATTTAATAATAAAAATCTCAACAGTACAATTATGTTTATAAATTACAATTAAATTTAATGTAATTTAATGTAAAATGTATTATAATGTCTGTAATCCCATGAAAATATTGTGCTCAGAGTTAGTGTATTTTGCTCACTAATGTTATTTACTTTGCTCACTTGTGAAGAAATTTATTTACTTTGCTCACTTGTGATTCAATATGCTACTTTGCTCACTGTTTTAAGTTGAATAATGATGTATTTTGCTAACGATTTTGGAAAAAAATTATTAATTATTTCGTCAAAATTCAACGATTTTGCAATTTCATGTTGAATTGATAAAATCGCTAAACCTGATAATCTCTCTTGGCTACTAGATCGTTTATACGATTTTATTAATTTTAGTTTACTAAACCCTCGTTCACAAGAAGCTATAACTATATAACTATATTATAGCTATAACTGTTACAGGAATAGTTAAAAATATTTTATATGCTATTTCTATGTTTGGGTACGATGAACTTAAATCATACAGAGTAATATTATTCAAACTATCCAACTACCTTAATTTTCGAAATTCTGAAAAATCCAGGACCGTACAAGTATATTATACCTATACTGGCTTGAATGTAAGAATATATCTGGAGTAATATACATATATTTACTTAAAAATAGAGAGTGAATAATATAATAAAACATACTCAAGATGAAGACTTAATTTGTAGATAGACAGAAATCTATTATGACGAAATATAAATAATAGAAATATATCGAAATAGACAAAAAAAAAACTTTACAATACAAATAATGAACTACATAAATTCAAAGCTAGAATAGAATACTCAAGTAAATATGAAATGCGCAAACACACAAAATCATTCTGCAGGTTTCTCTGACAGGAGAAATAATGATTCACTAACCGATATCTATGTTGGCGGCCGCCCGCTTAACACTAATTATTACCATTACATCTGCTATAATACGTCGATTCTACGAAATTTTGTTAATAACTAATATGGTATAAGAATATATAAAGGCAAAGGCAAAAGACACTGCAGTTTGGCGTTCTGTATGAGTTTAAAAAACTACACTATAGGTAATAATAAAATAATAAATTTAGTTTATTTTTAATTTTCATTTCATTTTTTTTGCATCTTACGTTGATTTGCGCCCCTTTGACTTTGCGCCCTGGGCCGGGGCCCCGCTCGCCCCTGCCTTGGCACGGCCCTGCGTAAAAGTATATATGGTTTGAAGCAAGCAGCCCGATCTTGGAATCAGCAAATACATCAATGTCTTTTAGAACAAAAGTTTATTCAAAGTAAAAATGATCAATGTTTGTACATGAAGAATATTTCTGGACACTGGTGTTATCTATTAATTTATGTAGATGATATCCTCATAGCTGCTGAATCAGAAAAAGATATTTTAAATATTGGTGAAAATATTGGACAAAAATATGAAATCAATAATTTAAAGGAAGTAAGACAATATGTAGGACTTGAAATAGAACGAGACAAGGAAGAAAATTTTCTAATAAGTCAAAGTAACTATATACAAAAGGTGATAAATTTATTCAAAATAGAAGATTCTAAAGTTTCTAATATTCCGTTAGATCCTGGTAAAGACAAACATAGGAGGAGAAACTATGATTGAAAATGATCAATATCAAAAATTAATTGGATGTTTGCTTTACATAAGCGTAAATACAAGACCTGACATTTCTACTAGTGTGTCAATTTTAAGCAGAAAAGTTAGTAACCCAACAAAAGAAGACTGGTTAGAAGCAAAACGAATTTTAAAATATCTAAAGGGCACATTACACATGAAACTCAAGTTAAGTGATTCCAATTCTACAGACACATTTCATGGCTACGCAGATGCAGATTGGGCTCAAAATTTGCATGACAGGAAGTCGAATAGTGGATTCATTTTTAAATTAAATGGAGGTACAATTAGTTGGTCATGCAGAAAACAAACATGTGTATCATTATCTTCAACAGAAGCTGAATTCATTGCTCTATCAGAAGCTGTACAAGAAGCAGAATGGTTAAGAAGATTATTACTAGATTTTCATACTGAAGTTAAATATCCGATAACAATATATGAAGATAATCAAAGCTGCTTAAAACTCATTGATGGAGAAAAATTTAATAATAGATCCAAACACATTGACACAAAGTACCATTTCGTGAAGAATTTGCAAAAAGAAGGTATTTTTAATTATACATATTGTCCATCAGAAATTATGATTGCAGATTTACTGACGAAACCCTTATCATCAAAGCGACTTGACCAATTAAGAAAATTGAGTGGTCTTCATTATCATTGAGGAGGAGTGTTGAAATAATCACAGTTTGCAATGATAATAAATGTATTGTAATTTTAGAATCAAGATAGTAATATATTATGTTGTTATGTTATGTCAATAAAAATTCAGTTCAAGTATTTTTTCTGTCTGATCATTTTGTATCTGTATTTATCTTTCAGTATTGGATCGTCATATGTACATTCTTGTAAGGTAATTCTAACACTACTCAGCTGGCGGATTGTTCTCACGCAGTTGACTGTTAGGCGATTCTCGACCATACATCTTTTGCTTGCTCAGTAGTACGTAGCTATAGGAGTGTGGCATATCTCTCTGTTATACCTCATCTAAGGTATGTACAATAATTTCGTTACATTTTTCAGTAGCTCGTCTCTTGTTGCCAGCACTATAGTCGACGCTCATGCCACGAAATATTCTACAGTAATAGGTTTCTAAAAATGACTTTGAAGAAATAAAAACTACTCGCATAACCTTTTTACGACACCCCAAAAAACAGAAGGTCATAAATCCGGTTTATTAGCCACAGTATACAAGCTGTGTATTAGCTATCAATGATTCCAGCTATAACCAGCAGCAGCAGTTGGTTCTGACAGAGCCTCGGCTCTCGACTCGGAGGGTATGAATGAATTGCCTTTACACCATCTCAACTAATTTTACTGTATTATTGCTTCGTCCTTGGCCAGGATTGTTATTGCCGGGCCATAAAAGTGGGAGGAGTCAGGAAACAAGGATCGTAGCTAGGATAGTGTTATTAGAGATATAAACTCGAGGATATACTGCGGAAAAGTTCTGGAAAATATGGACCACGGAATAAAATTCATTATTATTATTTGAATTTTATAAAAGTGTTATGTCTAGCCGAGCTAGTTAAGCTCATTTCAGTACGCAATTTACTTTGGAAGAAATATGGAGCTGTAAAAATATCTAAGTATATTTTGCACTATTTTATTTCAAAGAAAACCGCTTCATAATTCATACCCCTTATCATGGTGGAAATATACAAGGTGAATGCATTAGTCGCTGCGCAGAGTTGACCAATCACAGCTGTCCCTAATTGTACACAGTTCGCGGGGTTCATTCAAATGACTAAAGAAAGAATTCCTAGCAATGCAATAGAAAAAATGATTTTAATATAAGTAATATAACATATATTATTTTTTGAATTTGTAATGTAATGATTATATAGATTTATAAACATTATAACATCAAAACATATGTAATAAATTCGTGTAATAACGAAATCAAGAATTGTTTAGAAAATTGTTTGATTAGAAAATTTTTGGCGTTACAAAAGCCGTAACCAAACTTACCTCGACTAACACTAATGTATTTTTTCCACCTTTTTGTATTTTACAATAAAAATAATTAATTTGACAAGTGCATGTCAAATCGTCACACAGCCACACAGACAGACATACATACACCGGAGTAAATATATTATTATAGAGGCCCTAATTTCTTGTCATCTATTGAAAAGTTATCTTCAAGAATTTTGACCAAAAACTGTACCTTCCGTATCTATATATTGATAAGCGGGAGGTAAAATAGAAATATTCTACTCTTTAGTGCATTTTAATAAAGTTAAAGAATAAACTCAAATACTGTAAAGTAAATGTAGTGTAATTTTATTATACTTGCAAAATATTCTTTTTTAATTTTGGTATTTTATTTTAAAAAGTATTTAATAGTTATATTAATATATAGATATAATCGTTCATTGATTGATCTTCGCATTAATTTAATTGAATAATTTCCGTTATTACCTGAATTTATTACATATGTCTTGATGTTATAATATATATAAATCTATATAATTATTATATTATACATTCAAATATTAAAATATGTTATATAACTTATATTATAAACATTTTTTCTATTGCATTGATTGGAATTATTTCTTTCGTCATTTGAATGAACCCCGCGAACTGTGTACATTTAGGGACATCTCTCATTGGCCCAGCGAATCCCCTTCCATTAACAGCATGCGCGTCGATTCACCTTTTATATTTCCACCATGCCCCTTATGTTCTGAGTGCATTGAAATTTTATTTGAATGGAAAAAAATAAATATAATATACTCTATTTGGTTTTAAATTGTAGAATGCAGAGATATAAAAAAAAACATATAATGGAAAAACAGTCTACCTTTCTTCCACGATCCTAGCATCCTGACGTCACAAATTCCTTCTCCAAAACATTTAATAATTATATGATTGCAAATTAATATTAAGTTTTTATTATTATAATGAGAAACTATAGTAATATTTATATTTTATGACTGGTACAGGGTGTTAAAAATAAGTGTTCAAAATTTATAGGACATAGAAAAAAGTCAAAATAAATCGAAAAGTGTTATAATGAATCCAAAAATGAACCATTTCAGAGATATGGAAGTTTTAATTTAGATGTATTTAATAGTATTCTGTAACTCAACCAAGAAAACCAGTAATTTGATTCTTGGTGCACTTTGAATTTAATTCATAATATTTTAAATTTACCTAACAAAAATATATAGGAATAAAATAGACAATAATGTTGAATATGACAACAAAATTGTACAATTTATTACCATAAAAGAATTAATGTTAAGACGTTTCTATCTTTATGTTTATTTTATTATTTTAATCTTCCAAGAGTACTTACTAAAACCATTACATGGCAATGAAAAAAATAAATAGGAATATTTATTTTGAATGTAATTAAAATAATGAAATGAGAGACCTGGTCAACAATGTTGGAGGTTATTTACGAAGTATACAGTTTCGTAAATAAGAGAAAAGTGAATAAATCTATTAAATGCACATGTTGACTGCAAAGCTAAACTAGATTGTTTGGTCAGGAGCGCAAATATAAACTACACATGTTGGCACATTCATTTTCTAAATAAAACATGTTCAATTTCAAAACAATTGTAATTACCTATAATTAAAAAAAACACTGTTTTACAGTAAAACAGCGCAAATTGTTTGGAAAATTAAAATTGTTAACATTTCAATTAAAATTTTTTGCACAAATTTTACAATCTTTCAAATACAAATTTTATAATAACGAGGAAACATGGTTTATCAAGTACCTTCGGCCATCATATTCTTATTATTTTGTTATTTCGTCATTTATTTTTATATTTAAGAAATAGATAAAAAGTAAATCAAAAATACTTGAATACATACAATAATAGAAATAGGAATGAAAAGAAAAACATAACATGATACGAAAATTATGACAGAGGACAAAATACGTAAAAACTTGAAAGAAATGGATTAAGGATTTAGTCATTTAAGAAAAATCTGACGCCTCATGTGGTATAAGGGTCGAACGGAAACAGAAAATGGTATACTATGTCTAGCAGATAATATAGAGATCATAAATATATGCGAGTGGTATATTTAAAACCTTAATGCTAATATAAACGAAAATTTAACGCTGACATTTAGTATTTAATTACACATTAATAATACTTTTAATTAAACTGCGAATTATATAGAAAAATATTTTTACAAACTGTTATTTCAAAATTAACAAAATTCCAGATATAATATATTCACACGCATTTTTCCAATAAATAACGTCAATTACAAAAATAATAAAAAATCTTATCTCCACATTACATGACTTCCTTGTACGCCAAATTATAGATATTTTTGCTGCACTTTATTTAAATTTATTTCATGTGAAAATAAGAGCCATTATACGACTTCTCCTTCTTCAACTTTCATTCATTTCATTTTCGAAATCACTATTCCTTATTGAATTACACAAAATTATTTTAATAGCTCAAAAACTTGATTTTTTAATTTATTTCGTATATATTTCTCACGAAATATATCCTGACAATTATCAATTATGAATAAGAAATCAAATGTTTCCTACAAAAATTAAAAGCCAACTATACAATTATTTTTATTAAGATTCTGCCAAAAGCAAAGTATCCTCTTGGAAAGGCCGATTGGAACAAAACATGAGGTACATAACTAGATATTATAGCATTTCCATAAACAAGATTTCAAAATTCTACGCCTAATCATTTTAAAGTTAGTTTGCAATAAGAAAGGGACAGTGTCGGACTGGCAAGTTTTGGCCCACCGGGCAAAATATATATTTACAGGGTGTAAAGTAAAAGAGATACAAAGAAATCTTTCAAATAAAATTGTTAGTGTTTTTGGTAAGCTACATAAATTAATGTAAACCAGAAAGAAATATATTCATTGTCGGAGATATACCTATTTTTGACATTTTTTTAAATGGTACGCCTTGTATATTTTTATACTATTTAGTAAGAAATAATTTTTGCTTTAAAAAAGTTTCATAAGTTGTATTTTCTAAACTAAACTAAACTAACAGTGTTTATGATAAAAATATTTTCATTGTCGGAGATATACCTATTTTTGACTTTTTTTTAAATGGTACGCCCTGTATATTTTTATACTATTTCTGAACTTAATAGTATTCGAGATATTGAAGAAAATATTAAAATAGTTGTACTCGAAACTATAGCTGGCTATGAAAACAAAATTATTGAATTACGATACATTTTAATTTACATATGTACATCAAATTCTTCACATTCTCGTTAATTGAGTATTCTTCCATTTTTACAACAAATAATAGTCTAAGTTATCAAACTTTTTCACAAACATAACAATAAACTAATACAAATGTCAAATTTTGTTTCCATAGCTAGCTTTATTTTCCAGTAAAATTATTTTAATATTTTCTTCAATATCTCGAATACTATTAAGTTCAGAAATGGTATAAAAATATACAGGGCGTACCATTTAAAAAAAAGTCAAAAATAGGTATATCTCCGACAATGAAAATATTTTTATCATAAACACTGCATTTTCTTAGTTGATTTATTTATAACAATTTTCCTGAGTCAAATCATTTAACAAAAATATGTAATTTTTTGAAAATTTTATGCACCATCATGAACTTATGGTCGCCATTGATGATCAGGAAGATAGGTAACATAAATTATAATCGAGATTATAATATAAGTATGTATCTCTATAGATATTTTTTTCAGATGTTTAATATTCCTGAATTTCGATTTAGAATTTTTTTTAGATTGTCTGTAGTTAGCCTACAATGTATATCCAGAACTAAACCAAAATTTGCCACAAGGCAGCAGAGTAACATTCATTCCGAATTGCGATTTAATGGTTTTTGATGAACGTTTCTTTTCACTCATTTTACAAAATAGCCAAAAAATACAAAGTTATGAATCATTTGTACTCAATTTTTAATAATCACATAATTTCTCTATATATAATCACATTTTATTTTGTATCGTTCAACAATGTGATAAATAAGAACGTGTTTTTGTGTCTTGTTTTATCTGAACAACCTTGATGTTTCGAATATACTACTTTTATACACGTTATGTATCTGACTGCTTTGATTTTTCCAAAACTAAATAAAATGTCTGGCAAAATTTAGCAAAAAAAGTTCAATAACATGGTGCTAGTCAAAATGAAGCGATTATATATTTTTCTTTTAGCCAAATAATACACAGTTACCAATGCACTAAATTTATATAAATCAACGACAGGTTATCCTTATCATGTGTCAGTGTAGATGACACAAGTAAGGAATCCTTTTTGCAAAAAAATCCGAGTACAGTTTAATTTTTTTGTCGTTAGGCGCAGCAATGTGCGCTGATTGTGCAGGATTCCTATCTCTGTAGATTTTGAACATTTTATGTACCTACCTATTTGTAGAATATGATACATGTTTTTATTTTTAATATCTTAGTAACAGATTAAGCTATAAGTTTTCAACTTACCAATTAACATTTTAATATTTTGTCTAGAAATTTGGCCCCCATTTGTTAAATTATTTGGCCCACCGGGATTTTGCCCGGTTGCCCGGCGTGCCAGTCCGACACTGGAAAGGGAGTGCATAATTAGATGTTTACCAGTCCCATATGCAAAATTTTAACATTCCACGGTACGTCCGTACATACAGACGTCATGCCGAAATTAGTCAAAATGGATATTTCCGTTGAAATCTGTAAACCGGAATTTTTCGCTATTACAATACTTCCTTTACTTCCTACAAAGAAGTAAAAAATAATTTAAAAAATACATACATTAAATAATATATATCTGGTATAGTACTACTTTGATTTATGAAATAGGGCATGAAATGTTTAAATTTGAATTTATAATTGATATAAATTGTTATAGTTTCTATAAAGGCCTTACAGCTTATAGTGAAGTGCGAACTACTCGGACACAGCGGTATTTTATTTGCGTTCTAACCAAGTGAATTCGTGATTATGAATACAGGGTAGCCCAGTGAATATTATCAGCGCTCTTTTTGGCGACTTAACATTAATTTTTCAAAAAACGCTCGAACACGTCAATTTTAGTATAAAGGGGGAGCCTACTTGATTGCAATTTTAAACACCTGTTAATTTTTTTTTAACGATATATCTCTGGAACTAATGATCGGATTTGAAAAATAAAAACACTGTTGGTTAGAGAATTGAAAGGCCTTTCGAACTGTGTCATGTTTGACACCCTTTTCCATTTAAAATTTTTGAGGTGCAGTCCACCCCCATTTTAGGGTTGAAGTTATGCCATTAGTACTAATCCATTCAGGTGTCCCCCTTTATACTAAAATTGTGTTCGAGCGTTTTTTGCAAAATTAATGTTAAGTGGCCAAAAAAAGCGCTGATGATTTTCACTGGGCCACCTTGTATATTTATGCCTGAATATATAAACGTCAATGAAATTTGCAAAGTAGTGCATAAGTAAAATTGTTTTTTCTTCTATAATTTATCCTTATGTCAATATAAATTTTTTGTCATTAACATATCATAATGCCTGAGAGTATACATTCAAACCAACTAGTCTCCTACACACATCTTTACGCTTTGATTTGAAATATATAAACCAACCTAAAACCTTCAGTAATTTTGTCAAATGTCAAACGAACCAAAATAAACTTTTTTAGATTAGATGGACGAATTATTGTTTTGAAAAAGGAAGAATGAACAAATGAAAACAAAAAAATTATGCCCAACAGTGAAATATGGAGGAGGATCTGTGCTTTTATAGAGCTGTATGAGTGTGAGGTGGAAAACTTAATTTTTATTGATGAGAAAGAAAAAGAGGGTTATTTGAATATTTTAAAAGAGAATCAAGATAATGACTCCAAACATATTTCACGTAAACTGCTAGAATAAGAATAGTTACTTATTGCAGACAACAATTAAAAACACCTCCAATGTCTCTAGGTATGAACATCTCTGTGATTCATTTAAAAAAAATGTCTAAAACAAGACGCCCAATGAATATAAAAGAAGTACTACATTTATGGTAGAAGAATTGGGTAAAATTGACTCCCAAACTACAAAATAAATAGTGGGAAGTATGAAAAACCGTTTAAGGGAATTTCATTACGAAAAAATTAGGAAGTCAATACATTATTTTATTTGTTAATGTAATAAGTTATAATATAAAATTTATTTCGTATATTCAATAAAAAAAACTTTAAAAGAATAGAATACTTTTTTCATTTATTGGTGTACGGAATCTAATTGGTTTGAGTGTATATACGAATATATACGTTGTAATGAACGTCATATTAGTAAAACAAAAAAAAATGCATTTTACAATCCTGCTTCAAACTTGTATTGTGAAAACCGCCTTTATAATATTTAATCTCAGCATTATGAGCTAGAAGTATGCATCAAGACTTTAACGATTAATGCCTCATTATTCGAGAAGCCGCACGCACTTGATTAAAAGTAAAAATTAATGTCCCTCCCCATGCATTTGAATATTATGCAAACTCTCGTCACAACGCACCTGCAAAAAGTCACGTGCTGGTTTTTACCCTGCCTTTTTGCACGAACAAACTTTCTATTCATTATTATGTTCAACAATAAAAAGTTCATAATTACTGTCATGTAATGCTACGCAAATAAAGTAATAAACAAGAGTAATTAATTTTGTAGGGACCGTTAATATTGAAACTATTAATTATAACTATCAGTTGATACGGTTGTATGGTAAGATATTTAAATTTAAATATAATGTTCGATGTTCTTAATAATAAAAAATAAAATTAATATAAAAATATATCTTAAACAAATGCTTTTTCGAATATTGTCGATATTTTGAATCCACTTGATATAAATTTCAAAAGGGGTTTCCAAGCAAACGGCTTTTAAAAAATTCTTATTGAATATCAATACTCCTCAAGTATAAGAATAATAAATAAATAATAATTTTGGTACTTGTACTGACAAAATCTATAGGTACATATTTTGTGCTATGGTTTCTTTATAGATAGTAGGCATTGTTAGATTGTTGTTCTTAAACAAATTTAATATAATCGAAGTGTCACTGTCACTGTCAAATATATATGGACTGTCACGTTTTGATTATTTTGGCTAAATAATAATGGAATTTCAGGTTGCACAGACCAAATTGGTTTCTAAAAACTCACAAGATTTATATGAAAATAAATTTGCTTAGTTCTGTGAGTGCTAAATAGGTTCTTTATCAAATTTATTGTATTATTTGACATTTAGTCATTAAGCACAATGCACAACTTTAATTTGTTTGTGTAACTATTACTTAGCAACTTTATACGGCCTCGGCCGATAAAAGCTAAATTTCGCCCGCATTCGAGGACTCATAAAAAGTTTATGATTCCAAATGAAATCAAATTTTGTATCAGCCCTGTATGTGACATTATGAACATTGGAAAATGCTATTGGCTGTTCGAATTTTATTAATACACGTATAGTTATTGATCTAGAAAATATTATCGGAATAATTAAAAATAAATTATACAAATAACAGAATAACATTCAACGGCTTTTCGTCGATGCGGCATGGGCAAACTTTCTTCGGATCCAACTCCTTACAAAAAGGGTAAAACCCAAAAATTGATCCTCCGACATTCTGTCTCTTCTTAGCTATTGAAGCTACATTGTCACAAATTTGCTAGCAGCAGGTTCTGATATTATTTTATTTATAATTTGTTTAATTTAAAGAAAAATTTCTCTCTAGGGGGTGGGCGATCGTCCCATCGATTCCGCCTAAATTCGTCAATGACTTAAGACTATCGCATACTGTTCGGAACCGATCGGCAACACGCAGATCGGCAGAAATAAGTTCCCAAAGTTTCTTTTGGAAGTGCTCACACTAATCGGCTCGACAGCATAGAATAGTTATATACAGAAGCGACACTCCGTGTCGGTACCTTTCGTGTTACCCTATTCAGTTCTATGACCTTGGAACGTTTTGTAGACCTTTAAATTTGTGCTCTTCTCCTATCTCTCTCTAAGATGTGACGAAACTTTCCGATTTTAAACAATGAGCCCTTTAAATTTGTTCCATCTCTCTCTAATTTTGATTTCTCTGTCTTACTGCGAACGGAAGGCTTCGGCATTCTCTGCAGAGAATATTTTGTCGTATTATGCCGAGTCGATCGCGCAGTCGACAAGTGTGCGATAAGAAACGATCATATCGGCTGTATATCTTTACTCGAGTTAGCCAAAAACATACGAAATTCATTTATTTAAATAGGTAATCAGTCATTTTTTATTGTATTGAAATCTATATAAAATATGTTATATTTTTAGACCATGACCACCGAGGAAGGTAATTTCATTGATTTAGTTAATCCTAATTACTTAAATCATGAGGTGAAAGAAAACTGTTTCCTTCTTTTTTCAATTCTTTTCTCTTCTATTTTTCCTTACTTTAATTTCAACTTCTTTTCAAGCTGGATTCAAGATTACTTTTTCTCCATCTGAAGAATTCATATTTCTGCATTTTCTTTGGCTGCTTGAATACCGTCTACTATTCTTTTCTTCTGACTAGTGTGCGATAGCATCAGACATCAGATTCTACTGATCAGCGTGCCGCAAATATTCAATTAACCGATCTGAATATTAGTCGAACCGGTAACCATCACCAGTTTTGTCTCGGATACAATTGTATTTTTATTTGGTTAATAATTGACGACGCTGGAATCTAAACTCCAGATCGCACTCTCCACTAAATTGAGCCAGCGCTGTCCTTCTTTAAGCATTTGAAAGTGTATGTTATTTCTCTTGTTAATCCTATTTTGACTTTCTTATTTAATCCTTGGGAAAACCGAATCCTAAGATCCTGTCTGTTATTTTCAAGTCTTCATTGATATTACAGATATCTAAATTACATAAGCTTTTCCTGTACAATATTTTCCATTGGGCCGCGATGTATTTGGGCAAACAGGGCAGATTTTATTTTATAAATATCGCAAACAATCCAACTGTTCACAATTTTCAACATTTTATACAAATAAAATAAATAAATTTCGTACATATTGTATAATACATCAATGAATCGCAGCAACGTTATACCAGAACTGCTCGAAACTGTTCTTCTCTTCAGACAGACTCATATATTTTCGTACAAATATAATATTTCGTTAATAATAAAATAATTGTACCTAAGTACAAACTGATTATTTGTTGAAGTTATATAATAATATGCAGAAATAAAAACTATGTATTTTTCATATAGGTATGAATTCTGATACTGTATTTTTTTAACGGACAAAAACGTGAAGATGAGGCTGAGAATGAACCTGAACGTGGTGAAATAAGCAAATTAATAGAAAAACTGAAAATTTCAAAAACACGGCGCACGCAAAGAAATTATTGTTTTTGGCTTTGGGATCTTTCATTTGATACAAAAAATTATTCCAAATTAATATCTATTTGACATGTAGTGAGGTTTCGTTTTGAGGAGCCGTCGCCATCAACGTAAATTCTTTTAACAATATTACAGATTGTTACATACAGAAGCGACATTCCGTGTCGGTACTTTTCATGTTCCTCTATTCAGTTCTATGACCTTGAAGTATTGTGTACACCTTTAAATTTATTCCATTCCCCTATCTCTCACTAAGATGTCAGGAAAATTTCCGATTTTAAACAATGAGCCCTTTAAATTTGTTCACTTTCCCCATCTCTCTTTAATTTTCGTTTCTCTGCCTTACTGTCGCTTCTGTAAAAACCTATTCTGTGACAATACAAGAAAATTACATGAATTTGATTTAGCAATAAATATAGAATTTATTTTCATTTCCCAAAAATTCTATTGGGGTTGAGCCGAAGAAATGTATTTCCTACTGAGCCGAAACATTGCCTTTGCTTGCGCGTAGGTTGAATCCAGCAGGGCAGAAATTCTTGCCAGTATCTGGGCGGGCGGGCGTCCCGGCGCATTAAGCCCGCCGGGCTGGAACACCGGCGAAGAACAATTTAATGTTTGTCTTTTACATATTCAGCGGCCACTTCGCCGCAGCTGAGGCTAATGCCTGCTTTGTCAACCGCCAACACTCCATCATTACACAAGCCCGCTTTTTACCAGCCTAGCGATTCCTAGAAAAACCACCAGTTCTCCAAAATGCTAAACGATTTATTTACTTTTTGCTTCTACATAAACTTAAAAAATAAATACACAATCAATATTCCATAAAAATATAGATGCGTAAATTAATATATCTAATTAGTAATTATTATCTCTACCAGTTTATAAAGGAAAGTTATCATTGGAATATTAATAGACAATTTCCTCTAAGATAAATATGTTTTAGAAGAACGCGATATTATTAATTTCACGATTATAATTATTACAATATCCTACAACGAGATCCTCCACCATAACATAACAGAAAATTGAATAAAATGTTAGTTGCATTAGTAGATAAGAAAAAAATCATGATTGAGGCGAAAAAAAATTTTTAAAAATTAATATTTTTTTAATTATTTGAGAATTTATGCATCTATACTTCTACGTCACAATTCTCTCTCTGTACCTCTCTCTTGCACATCTATATTATTCGAAATAGTGGGAATAGTTAACCTCTGGGGTCGCCAGTTCGATCCCCGTGTGATTCATCCGTCCGCTAGCAGGGGTTTTTCTCCGAGTCCTTCAGTTTCCCCTGTGTTTGAGTTACACTTTCTATTTCAACAAGTCGCACTGTGATCCAAACTGAATTAATAAAAAATAATTCAACTACACCTGTCCGTTGTGTAGGCTACCTGCACAACTGACGTGTGACTTGGGTTACCTGTCGCTTGATGATACGTCTAGAGAGTGCACTGACAATGTAATAGTTACATTCTACTTCCAACACATACAAACACACCACATATACATCACTCTGAAGAGGCTATAGCAAGCCTATAACAGCGCACATCACAATATCTAGAAATCATCATCTTACAACTGACTGAATGACAGTTCATAATAATTTGGTTAGTTTAATATGGAAGAGGAAAATGAAAGACATGTTGAATGAAATAAATGACTTAATTATGTCAATGGCAATCAAAAGCAGATTTTGAATTTTTGCCCCTAAATTGTAAAATCATTTTTATAAAATATATTTCCGTACATATTGCACAACAATATACAAGGAATAATCAAACTGATACTTTTAGTTTTCTATAAATCAAAAATAATTAATTTTATCTAGGGATAGTTTTGTGCGAGCTCCTTTGTTTGAATTTGCAATAAATTAAAAAAATTAATTATAGCGTAATGAAAAACAGTTAAGAGTTGTAAGTACCACCGACTAGTTTCAAATTTCATCAAGTTTAATTGAAAACATAAAAAAAAAATTGTAGAAAACCCATTGGACATAGGTTTATAAACTAATTGATAGATGAATTATTCTAATTATTCTTGGCGACCGGGTAATGGCGGGATTTGGGGGGTACAATGGGTGGCGGTTGATTCCCCAAAGTTTAGACAATCAAGAGAAAATTATTGGGGGAAATTACATTAACTTTAATTCTTTTCACCAGTGGGCGAAATATAATTTTGCTTCCTTGTATGAACTAAAAGAAATTTTGTATTCGCGAAAAATTTCGGTTTTCATATTTCAACGGGAATATGCATTTTGACCAACCCTGAATCCATTTTCACTAGTTTCAACGTGTCATCTGTAACTATTGGTGCAATTCTAAGCAGTTTTACCAAAAAATCGTAAAATCGTAAAACTGTAGTGTACGAGACAATCGTAACAAGTCATGTTACAGATTTACGATAAATGCAATTCTATACAGGTAACTGTACCGATTAACGTTACGGTTAAAGCCTTACGAGTGACGTCATTATATTAAGATCGGTGTCTAACATCATTGCTGTCAAAAAATTGGATCTGTCAAATTTTTTAGATTTGTCAAATATTTTTTTGTGCATTATACATATTAAATACCATTATAAGGTAAGTTTTCACTTCTAATTTAAAATGAAATTGTTATGAATGTATATTGAACTATTTTTAAAATAGGATTTTTATCTATTATGTGTTTACTTTGTAGGACCATGAATACGACACGAGAGTAGTATTTTTTGTAATATGTATATATAAACATAAATCTCTACGTTTTAATACCTTAATATGCAAGGGAATTCGCGAATTTGATGGATGGTAAAATGGTTCAATACTTCTAATAAAATTCATAGCCCATTGCTGATCCAATCTGTACATTTGTTTAAAATGTACAACGGGAATATCCAGGGCTGCCGAGAGAAATTTCGGTCCCCGGCCTGACCCAAAAAATGTTACTAAGTTAGCAGGATATTTAAATTATAAATATTAGTTTGTTTACGAAGTATTTAATCTATTTAGTATTTATTTTAAAAATATTAGTAAAATATTTTATTTTATTATTAAAAATAATATTTTTTTTTGCTCCGGGCCCCTTGATAAAGCCCGGGCCCCGGGTAATTTACACCCCCTGCACCCGGCTCTCGTCAGCCCTGGGAATATCAAATGGATTTCCCAAATCTCGTATGTCTGCGCAGTATACGCAAGTAGTTTCTGAAATAAGGTTACTTTTTAATTAGATATATGTAATAACACCATTTTTTAAAGTATATGTTATGTTCTTCTTCAATTAGTAGCGTATTATGTAAAACGTTCACATTTCGATTCATTTTGTTGACCAAAAGTTCACTACTTATAAATAAAAGATACAAATCGTATTGCTACTGTCAGTCACAATGTGATCGTAAGGATTTCGAGAAATCGTAAGATATTTTCGAGTGATCGGAAGTAGTCAAATTGCATAGAATTGCTCTTGTCTCGTATCTCACTACGAGTCTTACGAGAACAACTTACGAGAGCTTACGATACTGCTTAGAATTGCACCATTCGTCTGTATATAAGTACATACGTTTCTCGTGTATCTCAAAACTGACCTAGGAGTTGATAGGTAATTGGTAATTTGTCATATTATTTTTTATTTTTATACCAATTTTTTTAAACCTTTTAATACAAACATATATTATAGTGGCTCAAAATGTAGAAAAGGTCCAGTAACTGTCAAAATATGGGTTATTAACTATTGAATTTTATCAGTTTGGCGACAAGGGTTTCCCAAAAAAATGCTTTATTTTAAGTAGAATAACATTCCTAGTGTCCTTTGGTTGTTTCAGTAGTCTGTAGATTACAAATAATATTCCAACAAGAATTATAAACATTTATTGTTGCATGAATGTTACTAAACAACGTGAAGTATATTGTTGTTCGCAAACTATTTGTTTACTAATAATCACGTACGTTATTGTCCGTTGCTAGGCAATTGAATTCAGTTTTAATTTTTCACCTAAAGCGCTCAAGTCTTTTTCTGAAAATGATTAAAACAATTCTCGGAAATTTAATTTCCAACCTAGTTTATAGTGTCGAGTACATCAGGAAAACTAGAGTTTCTTGTACTGCAACAAGAACTAGAGTGAAACCTCTGAAAGACGACGAGTTAATAGCTCTGCTTTTTTCAAAAATACCATGAGGTGTAAACTCATCTAGTGCCTGGTGACTCTGCCGTGGGTGGTTCAGCCCCACGGCGAACCTGTGAGGGGTGGCTGGTCCCCCATCGGGCGCCTCCCCAGGTGGCGGATAGGGGAACGCCTGCTAGATGTAGCGGGTACCGGGGAAATCAAATACCCGGGGCGGACCAAAACCAGCAAGTTGTTCTAAACGCGAAGAATAAGCATAGCATTATGGAATGCTAGAACTTATTATTCATTTATAAATGTGGAATATTTTATAATAATGTTAACATCATTCTACTCTATTTATCTATTATTTATTCTAGTGAATACTGGAACATGTATAATACAAGCCCTGTGCCACATATTTAAATAGTTTCCCAATTGACTAATAAATCATCAAAATTGTTAGCGCAGAAGAAAAACATCGTAAATTTGTTGCTATTATTAAATTAAATTAAGAATAAATGATTTTAAGTACAACGGGAATATTTAATCTAATTTTATTTATTTAAAATATATGTAAAAACTAATATGTTTACAGAAATGGAGACGATTTAGGCTAATTAAATTACCTTATAATTAACATTCAGTAACTTCACCATTTTACTCGTTTGTACGAAGTAAAGGGAATTTTATATATAGTGGTTTAACTCCCCCATGGGGTTGCGCCGCTTCCTTCGTATGTTTCAAGATCCAATTTTATTGGAGTGGATCAATCTCCCTTACTGTTTCTTATATGTTCTTTATAATGTTCCTCCAGAACTCCCTATCTCTTGTTTTGTTCTTCCAGTTGCTTTTTAGGCCTTCTTCTTCTCAGCCATGTTGATCTGGGCCTGCCTCGTCTTCTTCTTCCGCCTGGACTCCACTCGACTAGTGATCTTATTGTATCACTTTCTTGTACTCTCTTCACATGGCCAAGCCATTGTGTTTTTCCTTTCTTTTTATTTCTTCTTTTTCTTTGACTTGTAGTTGCGGGTGTGTGTGTTTGTGCCATGTCATTGTACTTATTTTCTAATTCCTTTTATTAGCCATTTTCGTTACCGTTTTTCCTGTTACTTTATTTTTGTTTGGTTGCTATTCTTGTTTTGAAGAATTACCTTTCATTGATCTTTCATCGTAGCTATTTGTTCTAGGTCTACTTGTAAAATGAAGTCTGACACTTGAAGTTCCTGGTATATCTGCCTAATTAGGTTGTTGTTTTTGTCTCTTTACACCTTGTTCTTCTTTGTTTTTTTTCGTTCTTCCTTTGGGGTCTCTTATTAGTATCTTGCTTTCTTTGTTAATAGTCCTCGATATCTCTGTTTTTCATATATATTTTGATTTCTGCACGGAGCACACTAAGACGTTATATTCATTTTAAAATATTAATTCTACAGAGTAATTAAACACAGTTTTGTTATACTGGTAATTATAATCAAAAAGTATTTCTGTCTGAAAATAATATTAATGAAATTATGCACTCATATAAGCTAATATTCTGTTTCCATTTACGCATAGATATAATTTTATGCTCTCATATTATTAATGTACTTCAATGAGTAAACAATTGATAATATCTCTATAAATATCAATAATATATTTCATTATCCTATAATTCAATTGTTGTATAGATATTCGTACTTTTATCATTTCATTTATAATAATATTAAATCAAACCCCTCTCAAATTAGAGAATTGTTAATTTATTATTTAAATAAACATTTGACATAATAATAATACGTCATATTAACCAAAAAAATTGAAATGGAATAGCTCTACAAACTATTATGTTTCAAACATTAGAATTTAAATATGAATCCAATTTAGCTGTTATAATTTTTATTTACGACACGACAGTGTAGTGTGCTAATAATAGTATTTTGTTATTAGTACTCTAATTTGAGTGTTATTAAGAGTTACTTAATGGCACTGAGTGTCATTAAAAATTATTTATTTTGTAAGACAAATAAAAATAGAAATTAGGTCAAAATTTATATTATTTATGTCCTATGGAACCTTCTCTGACTTAGGGGCCGTTCAAGTATTACGTAAGCACTATAGGGGGGTGGGGGGTCTTTGTTTTGCTTATTTTGGATGACTTGGGGGGTAGGGGAGTCTACATGATGATTACGTCATCGGTAGCTATTAACTTTTTAACCCGATGAATGGCAACCCTCACATTGGCTAAGTTCCGAATCGTGCAAAAATCGATGACAGCGCTCACGTTATCCGTCAAATCCATATAAATCATGAATCATGTAAGATTATAATATTTTGTCCCTTACTCTATCTTGAATACTGTATCAGTAAAATCTAATCCCCATTCTAAATCTATTTTCTTATTTTTAAAATTATAATTATAACATTTTAATTATAATATTAAAAGAAAAACAGGGCATGTAACCGGTTAAAAAAACCGGTTAATAAAAACCGGTAACCGATATTTTCAACGAAAATTGCGAACTTTAACCGTAATTTTAACCGATATTTTTCAGGCCGAAAATACCGGTAACCGTTAACCAAAAAAAAAATAAACCGGTTTTAGCGAACATTAACCTTTATTTAATATCATTTAGCGAGAAAAAAAAATAATATTTTTTTATATCTGTGTTTTCTATTTATATTTGAACATGAGTCATGGCAGTTTTTACAATTAACATTTTATTTGAGAGTCATAAATGTAGGTAGTCTCTTTGGCCGTTAAGGTTACTTAAAAAGTCCCAAATAAATACAGCCTTTGTCAACACAGGCAAGTTTAAAACTGAAGAGTGACCTGCTTGTTTCTGAAGATATTACGGGAATTTTTGTGAATGTTCATTAATTGCTTTTTTTTAATTGTTATATTTTTCTTAGATTTTTTTGACACCCTTTTCCGTTTAAAATTAGGTGTAACCCCCATTTTAGGGTTGAAATCTTAAATTACCTCAATTTGAGTCAAAAATTTTGATTTTTTAAAAGTCTATATTGATATTCCACAATGTTAAACCCAATGAAACTGATTTAATTTATTCCAAAACAATTTGGGACAATGTGAAACCTTACACAACTGTCTAAAATTAATCCCAATTGACTTGGAACAGTGTTGACCCTTATATAATGATGTTAAACCCTAAATAATTATATTAACTTTGTCTCAAACAGTTTGAAACAATGTTAAACCTTCCACAACATTCTGAAATTAATCCCAAACAATGTGGAACAGTGTTAAACCTTATAGAACTATGTAGAACATTGTTAAATTAGTATAACTTTCTTAACTTAATCCCAATTAACTTGGAACAGTGTTGAACCTTATATAACAATGTGAAACCCTAAATAATTATATTAACTTTGTCCCAAACAATTTGGAATTCTGAAATTAATCTCAAACAAATTGGAACAGTGTTGACCCTTATATAACAATGTTAAACCGTAAACAATTGTCGTAACTTTGTCCCAAACAATTTGGAACAATGTTAAACCTTCCAAAACTGCCTGAAATTAATCTCATACAATTTGGGATAATGTGTAACCTAACTATCTAGAACATTGTTAAACCCTGTACAACTGTCTCATCTGAATCCCAATTATCTTGGAACAGTGTTGAACCTGATACATCTATGTTACACCCTAAACAAGTTTCTAACTTTGTCCCAAACAATTTGGAACAAAGTGAAACATAGTGCAACTGTTTCTACTTACTCTAGAACACTTGGCACATCTTTCTGCCTTCTACAACTATCTTTTTAAGTCTTCCTAGTAATTTCCAATAATAGTTATACATTAAAACTTACAATTTATAGTTTTTCACTCTAAAATTTTTCATATACAGCCAAAAAAATCCAAAAAGACTCATTTTTAGGACCAAAATTTTGATTTTTGAAATAATTCCAAATTGATAGTCGCCGCTGATTTCAAATTTTCAAACCGAATTCAATTATCTCTTTCCGTTCCTCAGATATTTGACCTCAAAGTTGCACCTCAAAAAAGTGGGTTTTTTGGATATATCTCTAAAACGGGTAGAGATACAATCTCAACGACTATACCAGTGGATTCTACAGGCAAAGTTACATAAAGAAATGTTTTCTCCGCATATACGTTCTTTGGAACGATTTTGTGAAAAATGAGAAAAACGAAAAAAACCGGAATTTCAGTTTTTCACTTGGGAACTTTTTGTCAGCAAATCTTTTCATTTTCTATACTTAAGTAAATACTGATGCGCTGATTCCAAATTTTCAAACCGATTTCAATTATCTCTTACCGTTCTGGAGATATTTGCGTTTAAAGTCAGACCTGAAAAAAATTGTTTTTCAGGAATAGTCCTGAAATGGGTCGAGATACGACCTCGGCGACCTCACCAATCGATTCTGCGGGCAAAATTACATAAGTATACCAATTTTCAGATTTTTATTCAGGCGGATATAATTTTTGGAGCGAAAAAACGAAAATCGCAAAAATTGAAAAATCGCCTGATGAACCCCTTACGATTTTTTCCGATTTTTGGCCATTTTCGTTTTTTCGCTGTAAAAATTGTATCCATTAGAATATAAATCTGAAAATTGGTACAAAAATGTAATTTTATCCGTAGAATCGATTGGTGAGGTCGCCGAGGACGTATTTAAACCCATTTCAGGACTATTCCTGAAAAACTGAATTTTTCAGGTCCAACTTTGAACGCAAATATCTCGAGAACGGTAAGAGATCATTGGAGACAAAAAGTTTCCGAGCAAAAAACTGAAATTCCGGTTTTTTCGTTTTTCTCATTTTTCACCAAATCGTCCCAAAGAACGTATATGCGGAGAAAACATTTCTTTATGTAACTTTCCGCGTAGAATCGACTGGTATAATCGTTGAGAATGTATCTCTACTCATTTTAGAGATATGGTCAAAAAACACCCTTTTTTAAGGTCCAACTTTGAGAGCAAATATCTCAGGAATGGAAAGAGATAAGTGAATTCGGTTTGAAAATTTGAAATCAGCGCATCGACGACTATCAAGTTAGACTAATTCCAAAAATCAAAATTTTGGACCCAAAAATGGGCATTTTTAAATTTTTTTGGCTGTATATGAAAAATTTTAGAGTAAAAAACAAAAAATTGTAACTTTTTAAGTATGTCTATTATTGGAAATTTCTAGGAAGACTTAAAAAGAAAGTTTTAGAAGGTAGAAAGATGTTCCAAGTGTTCTGAAATAAGTAGAGAGACTTGCACTATGTTTCACTTTGTTCCAAATTGTTTGGGACAAAGTTAAGGCACTTGTTTAGGATGTAACATAAATGTACTAGGTTCAACACTGTTCCAAGATAATTGGGAGTAAGATGAGACAGTTCTACAGGGTTTAACAATGTTCTAGATAGTTCAACAAGGTTTAACTTGTTTTCGGAAAGAAGGTGGTTATTCCTGTATTTGTACTGCTGGTTTTACCGGTTCAAATTGTGACATAACTTTAATTAAAGACGCATGTAAAAGAGATATTTGTGAGAGTGGTTCAACTTGCACTCCCCTTAAAAAAGGAGGGTTTATTTGTGAAGACTGTTATCCCAATAATGCGGGTATGAACATTATACAGAATTATGTGAGCTTAAAAGTAGAAGCTTTGGAAAAAGCTCGTTTCTTACTTTTCCAAGTTTGAAACAGAGACATCGTCTACATTTGACTAAGTACTAAACTAAAAGCTTTTATGAATTTTTTTAATGGATTTCTCTAAGTTTTTTTATAAGACACATTTTTCATATTTTTACTTTAACTTGTACGGAACAGGTTTACCAAAATAAAACAACTTGCAAAATTAATAAAATTAAGTTTTATAAGCTTGTAACTCAAAAACTGTTAAAGATATAGTCTTAAAATCAGAGCATGTAACCGGTTAATAAAAACCGGTAACCGTTATTTTCAACGAAAGTTGCGAACTTTAACCGTAATTTTAACCGATATTTTTCAGGCCGAAAATACCGGTCACCGTTAACCAAAAAAAATAAATAAACCGGTTTTAGCGAACTTTAACCTTTATTTTAATATCATTTAGCGACAAAAAATTTTAATATTTTTTTTTATATCTGTGTTTTCTATTTGTGTTTGAACATGAGTCATGACAGGTTTTACAATTAACATTTTATTGGAGAGTCAGAAATGTAGGTAGTTTCTTTGGCCGTTAAGGTTACTTAAAAAGTCCCAAATATAGGTATACGGCCTTTGTCAACACAGACAAGTTTAAAATTGAAAAGTGACCTGCGTTTTTCTGAAGATATTACGGAAATTTTTGTGAATATTCATTAATTAATATGCTTTTTTTAATTGTTATATTTTTCTCAGATGGTATTTTTTTAAATTAATTATTCTGTAATTTTTTTAATCTATTTTTTATAATTAATTTCTTTTAATTAATTTAATTATTTTTTTAACCGATGTATTAACCGGTTTAAACCGGTTTCTAATTTTCAAAAACCGGTTTTCGAACTAAAACCGTTATTATTATAACGTTCTCTATAAGGGTTTACCGTTAACCAGTATTTTTTTCGGTTACATGCCCTGAAAAAAAATTAATTGAAAAATGTTTACGTAAGCATGGGGGGAGGGGGTAAGAGCTTTGCTTACTTTTGCTGACAAGGGGGATGGGGGGGTAAATAATTGTAATAAATCTGCTTACGTAATATTTGAACGGCCATTTACTCATTTTATTTTGAAAACTGAGATGAAATATACCTGTTTAAAAGAATTTGAGTTAACTAAAAGGTTGTTTTATTCTTAGAACAAACAAATGTAGTACTTAACTATAACAATGAACAAAATAATCACTTCAATATTGACATGGCCAGGATTGGAAATTTGCAGGCGCTCAACATTGTAAACAATATTTACCTATGTATATTACCTTGTTTAATATATATATATATATACTAAGTACTTGTACTTTGAACTATACAACAAACAATAATTATAATATAAAGAAAAAAAAAACATATTTTAAGTACTGTTTTACGAGAGTCTTGTATTTTTCTTCGTTTTACAAAAAATGCAAGATAAGAACAAGACAAAAACTACAAATTTCAAAGCAAGACAAGACAAGAAAAAGTCTTACAAGAAATGTACGAGAATAGATTTTTTTTTTGCTAATTTTAAATATAAATTTATTATAAGATCCTACCTACAAATAAATAAAAGTACAAAAATATGTAAGTATTAAAAAATAATACCATTTTTTTAACTTATATATGTAAATTTCATTTTTAAAAAATATATAATAGCAATTATTATTGATTAAGTAATATAATTATTTTTCGAAATTATGTAACAAAGAGTTAAGATAAACGGGATGCTTTTAATAAAACTTTTCTGCTCGTACAGATGTTGTTTCTGTGCTAAAATATACGCATAGTATATGCACCTATACGATATTTGTTTTTATAATATTTATTTAATAATAATATACTCGCATGTATAATTGTATTATAATAATTATATTTGAAAATTATGTGATATAAGATTATTTATATGATCAATGTAATTTGCGAATATTAACAAGCAAGGCAAGAAATTATGTTCAAGACAAGATTTTTATATACAAGAGTAATGAAAGACAAGATATACTTAAATTACTTGTGTTGCTTTTCAAGACAAGGCAAGAAATTACTAAACAAGGCAAGAATTCCTCAGATATGATTTAATTCATTTTAGTCTTCTATTGACAGGTGTACCTAACTGATATGACGAAAAAAATAAAATATATTGATTTTTCTGAAAGCCTTTTTAATTTTGGTTACACAATATTCTATTTTTTTTATCTTCCAATTTTTTGCAACGCTCAACGGATCTTTTAAGGTGCCTGCAAAGCGGGTTTTAGCTAAGCCACTGCATTTCAGTGTTTCTCTTGTCAAAAATTAAATGAAAAATGTATTTTAAGATCAATTTAAACTATCGTAGATAAAATATTGAAGGATGCATATTTCATACAGCGTCATAATGAAACTTGCGTGATTAAAACACTCGGTTCATTGCCTTGTGATTTAACGTCACACACGTTTCATTATGAACGCTATATTAAACTTGTATCCCTAATATCTATAATGTTATATTATGTGGAAAAATCTGGCAAGAAAAATGAATTATAGTTTGCGAACCGTATAGAATGAGTGACAACGAAATGAAAAGAGAAAAAAAGAATAAAAATATATTACCCTCCCGTAAGCTTTTGTGGCAAAAAGTATAATGAAATGAATTATATAAAAATATGAAATTTGTCCGTTTTAATTCCATTATCATTTAGTGACATCTGCAGGCCGATTATCCAGGATTAAAATATCGATTTGCTTCGAATTCCCAGGCAGAGAGACAGTTTGTCACATATAAATCACTCTCAACTCAGTGTGACACAGTTAATGTCCTGCAAATAATAACATCGTAAATACCGGTAAAACAATAAATAACCGGTACGTTGTAGACACCGAAAAACCGATTCCCGATTGTATCGGTGCAGCGAATTCAACTCTTCCGCCAACTAGCGGATGTGAGTTGCAGGATCGAAAAATGTCAACATCGACAAACTCAAACGCCAATTCGTGAGTTTTCCAGAAATTCTACTTTAAATTAGTATTACAAGTCGAAAGGAGAAGACAAAATATGAAATCATTGATGGAAAGATTGAAACAGATACAAACCAAAAATAAAGCCAATACATCAAAATATTAGAAACAAGTTACAAAGATATACAAACATTATGCCTAGTTCACTTGGGGTAAGTTGCCGCAAAGTTCTTACCTGATGAATCATTGAAAAGGTAAAGAAATGGAGGTTTTAATTTCACCAAAATAATTGTAGGTTCCCATTTAAAAAATTAAAATTGATACTCATGTAAATCAGCTTTAATTTTTTTTTCGCTCTACATTATGAAATATTATATTTAATATAATAAAATTTTTATATAAAGAAAATGTTTTTATTCCTTCAAACTAAAGCATCATATTATTAGAATAGAATAATAATACATTTTATGTTGTATTCAGAATATTCTATATTCCCGTAAGGCGAAAACTTATAAAAAACGACATTGGCCTGGCCAAGGGTTCATGCACGATTTAGATTTTGTTCTGGAATAGCCACTAGTCTTTCTATAACATTGGATAATTCGAGATACCGATATATGACACACCTTCGAACATCCAAATTACTGTTGTTTGCATGCATTCATTTTTTATTAAATATCTAGTTTTGCGTTGCATAATGATCTATAAAAAAGAAAACATCAAACATTTTGCTGTCTATCAATATATTAGATAATCGAGTGTGAGTTTATAACATACGAGCACAAATTAAGATCCCTAGAATACGATTTTACTATTTTTATCGTGATATCCGATGTCCATATAACTCCAATACGATACATGTAAAAATATTATATTTGTTATTTAAGAGTTATATTCCGAAATGATGAACAGATTACATTTTGGCTACAATTGGTTAACCGGAAGTAGTATTTTACATGAAGCATTAAACCGTTTTTCCTAAAAAAATCATTTTTTTAACAAATTACGATATTATTAAACATAAAGATTATTTAATTGTCTACCGACGTGCATAGTTACACTTTATATATAACTTCTGGCTAAACAGAAAAAAATTAATTATGTTAACTTTACACATCGTTCCAACTGAAGAATTTCTATAAAACAGATGAGTTATTCATATACGTTTACAAAATTTGACATAGTTTGTTGTCAAATTTGACGTTAATAATACGGAAAATACTCTAATGTGTGTTGTTTATTGCATTTTCATTTTTATTAAATCTAAATTTCGATCTAATAGAGTTTCCCCGTATGAACTAGAAACTAAGTACACCACTGGTAAAAATCTCAACAGGGAGAATCTTCTCTTATTGGTTGCTGAAAAAATATACGAAAATACGTCTTTCGCGCCGGTTCATTTCTGTATGAGACAAACTATAGCATTCATATTCGCGCGATACACTGATTTCAATCTTCTTCTTCTTCTTCTTCATTTATAAGGCTATCGCATCGTCTTTCTTCACATGCTTATGTTGTGTAGTTGTCCAACTTTCTCTCCACAGTTTTGGTAGGTGTCCTGGGAGACGCTAAGTAGGTAGTTTAAAACAACTGTCTTCTTATTAGTCTATCTTCTGTTCTGTTTTCATGCTCTTCCTATTCTTTATTACTTTATTATTTTAATATATTAAATTATTTCTATCCAAATTATATTTGTTTATACTCGTTTATAACTTTGTACTGAATACGAGTATTAATAGGACGTCATCCTGTTTTTGCTTGTCGATGTTATGATGTGTTCCGTCGCAAACAGCCCAAACAGCTATTTCACTTGCATCGGCATCGGCAACGGTTCGAGTAAACAAAGCCATTGTAGACGCGTCAAATAAAAAGTTTTCTGTCCTCCACCACTATCACAACTTGTTTATTTTACTCACGGAAAATGGATGCACTTAATACATTAGTTTTTCCTTTTCGGCTTTTACTCATGAATCATCCCATAAAATATTGATACCCAATGACAGCGACACCAATATATTTTTTCTAAACTCTCGAATCTCTTTAGATACTTTTAGTGCAATATTAGTCATCTTTCATCAATAAATATATAAATCAAAAAACCTTTCTCTTAACGCAGAGTGAATCTGGCATTTCTTTTGAAAAAACTTTCATGCATTATTTATTACACTGCAGTTTTCAACAAAGAATTTATAGCCACAAAAATATTTAAATTGAATTTTATATCACAATAACAGTTTAGAATAGAGTGCCGCTTTTTTAAAAAACATTTTTTCTCAACATTGTTGATTACTTTTTGCATAAGTAATATAACAAGAACCAAGAATTTATCAGTAAACTTTACGAGTGATTAAGAATCATTTTTGCCCCGAATTGTCATTACTTTGATTTTAAAATTTCCTTGGGAGGCACAATTTTTAATAATGATAAAAATCAAAATTGCTATCAAAAAGAAATAGTAAATAGGAATGAATACTTTATTTTCAATGAAAAATAATTAATTAATTTTAATTTGTACTCAGGCTTCAGCAACCCTGAGCGAAATTCAGAGCAGCCAAATCTATTCCAGAATGTGCTGTAGGCCAAGAATTAGAGTAAGTCAAATCTGATTCAGAATGTGCTTGTTTCAGCAGACCTAGAATTGGAGCAAACACTTCCGAGTGCTCTAATTCCTGACTCAATGAAACTAGACCACAATCCAGAACAGCTAAATCTGCTCTAAAATGTTCTCTGGTTTCAGCAGACCAAGAATTAGAGCACTAGATCACCTTCAGAGCATGAGATGTACTAGAAGGCGGTCTAGCCAGACAACCAGGCACCACTGCGGGACTGAATGCTAGCATCTCAGGATCCCTGGTATATCCTGAGACGCGCATTATTACCGGTCATGTAGATTCCTATTGGCTGATATTCAGTCTGTTATTGTAGCTGTACTAGTAAGAATTTTATTATGAAAATTTGTAAACTTAAGTACTTTGATGAAGGGATTGCACTGGTAATATTTTAAAGGGTGTAACTAACACCCATTTTAGAAGATAGTTGTCAATTACTAAAAAATGGAAGGAGGTACAATAATTCTTTAAAATAATAACAATTCAGGGCTTTATTACTAATGTAAAAAAATGGTACGTTAAGAGAAATGTCTCCTTGAAGGCATTGCCCCCACAAAAAAAATTCTTAGGGGCAGAAGCCTCGATGCCCCCATGTAGTCGACGCCCATGATACTAGTTCCAATATAAAATTGTTCATATCAACCAAATGTAACCGTGACGATTGCTACTGTGGTTTTTTTATATTTTTTTGACAGTAGACATTTTAAAATGACGTTTAATAAAAAAATAAAGTATAGAAGGTTTCATAACGTAGTTACTATAATACGAACCAATAAACAGTGACTTATAATTCCTAACCCACATGTGTTTTACGACCTACTTTATTTATTTTATAGATATTTATGGTACAAGTGTGTTACATTACAGATAAGTTACGTGGTAAAAGATTAGCTCACGAGGCCATTAGGCCGAGTGTGGTATTTTTTCAAGTGACTTAGGTAATTAACACACGTGTGCCATACATTTTATCCAAGACATTTTAATCATTGATATAAAATACATATAAGATTTTTGACAGATGGAATTTCGAAATGACATTTAGGAACAAAATAGTGTAGAGAAGGTTTTATAATGTAGTTACTATGATACGAATCAAAAAACAGTGAGCTAATATATTTAGCTCACTAGTGACTTATGACCTACTTTATTTATCTAAAAACATCATACTTATATCGTTATAATTACACGGTGTTGGATAAAATTATAAAGTAGGGCTGTTATTTTCTATAACACTCCATTGACAATGGTTACTAAATAATACATGAAATGTTATTAAAAACTTAAGGCTTTATATTGCTATGGAAGGAAATTATGCTTCCGTGAACGGTGGCGCAAAAAAAATTATAGTTTCGTTATTTAGATATTTTAATTAGTAATTAATAAAGATATACTATCAAAATCACAATGTACTATAATTATCCATATAAGATTACGATATATATAAAAATAACCTGACTATATTAGTCTTTTTGTAAGTTGCAAGTAAACTAGATGTGGCCTTTAATGAGAAATATCCTCGAGATGAATAACTAGACAAAGAAACTTTGTATAAAGTCCTTACGCTAAGACGTCATTTCATCTGACATTCGCACCTAGCTTAAAGAACAAAGTATGAAGGAATGAGACAATTGATGGCGCTGTTCATAAATCCGAGAAATTCGTCTTATAAAGTTATTTACGTGCAACAGGAGAGCTTCAACTTGCGAACAACTTATAGTTTGTGAATTTATAGTGGCACAAATTATGCATACTAAGAACAGCTAAAACCGCGAACGAAACTAGGTCAGCCGGACGAAAACACGGATTGTCTTCACATCTGTCAAAATGAATTCTTGATGCGAGAGATATTGTCGCCACCTACAAAACAAACAAAATACTTTCACAGCTATTTCATTGCTACATAAACATACCTGTCTCATTACTATTATTCGTTTCAAACTATAAATATCATTCTTTCTTAGCAAATGTCTTTCGGAAATATTTGAAATGAAATTATTCCAATACATGAAGATATTATCACAACATATTACAGAATAGGACACAGTAACCTCCCTAGGTTTAACAGGTAGTTATGAAGGGACGGTATGTCGTAGAAGGGCGCGGATAGTCTCAAATGGAGTTGATAGTCGACTAGTTATGATTTTATTTCCCTCAATCGTAAATATGACGTGGTCTGAAACACAGCGCACTTTTGCCGTCGAAAATTACTTTTTGAAAAACTACTGAATCACAGCGGTGTAGTGGGCAGCATGAGACCATAGCTCACATAGCTCGAAATTTAATGGCTATTTTGAAGGAGATGTTCCCCGGCTAACTGACCGTTATAAGAGGCGACATTTCGTGTTCGCCGGATTTAACACCCTATGACTATTTCTTGTGGAGGTATCTAAAGACTGAAGTGTTTAAATATCGTCCCATAACCCTACAAACCCTGGAGGATGGAAGTAGCTTGGACATAACCCTCATTGACGCCTTCTAAGAAAGAAGAAATCATTTTTGAAACTAGGCAATTTAAAACTTCTCGTGCTGTAGTTAAACAAAGTAAAAATAATGTTCGTTTCATCTCTCCATCTAAATTATCATTCTTATTAAATTTATGCCAAAAGTAAAGTATTGAAAAGGCCGATTGCAACAAAAATGGAGGTGCATAACTAGACGTTACAGTAATTACATGAACAAAATTTTAACATTCTACGATTAATCGTTTTTGAGTTATGCGAAAGATTCAAAAAAACACTACGAGCAAAGTGCCCTTTTGGCACTGCCTATTGCAATGAAAAAGGGAAGTGCACAACTATATGTTAACAGCAGTCCCATATACAAAATTTCAAAATTTTACGAATAATCATTTTTGAGTTTTGCAAGATACGTTCGTACAGAAGACATGTCGAAACTAGCCAAAATGGATTCAGGGATAGTCAAAATGAATATTTCCGATTGTTTCGCGATTACAATACTTCCTTTACTTATCTACAACAACGTGCGTACTAAATTTTTAACTATAACTTGTAAAAACTGCACAACTATGAATATAACATATTTTGTATTCATCTTTATGAAATACCCGGTATTAGACGAATGAAATTGCAAGCGATAAGAAATATACATTGAACAGTACTTCAATGTAATATTTTATGTTATCAAAAATGTACGTAAATGTTGTTTATTTGAGTTTTCTTTAATTAATTAATAACAGATTACAAATAAATGTTTATAATATTATACTCAGCGTTTCTACAACTATACCGCAAATATATTAGAACGGCAAATATATTAGAACGACACACGTTGGTAGTTGCAACACCGATGTAAGTCGTTGCATGATATATTTGTTGATGTTGAAATGGTCACTATCGAACTCTCAAACAGAGCCGAGTTTCGCGGCCGCTCTCTGGAGACTAGCGCGCTCGCCGACAGATGACAACACCGTCGCCACTCTCCTGCACGGTACCCGTGGGAGCCCCAGAATTGTGAGGCGGGGTGGCGGCGCCCCTCAATACACTCTCAATTCCAATTAATCCGGTTTTTGCCAGAGGTGCTGTTATTGTTTGTGTTTTCCTCACCTTTATGTTTTATAAACACAGAAATATTTGAACTATTTTGTTTATTGGTGTAACAGGTACGGTCGCCTAAGACCAAATCCAGTACCCAGTAAGTTTTATTTGCCAAAAAAGTAGCTTTAAGAGGAAGCATTTTACAAAATAATAAATTACATTTCTCGTATTTTTTAAATATCATTCATCGCTCAAAGTTGCATTGACGTCGGGGTGCTAAATAAAATTTGTGGCCCCCCTAAAGTTTGTTATTATTATAAATCACAATAAAAATAATCTAAGGTAAACTATAAAATATAAAATAGATTTACTTAAATAAGAATTCTATATTCATTGGTTTCTAAAAAAATGACGTTTTTAATAATAAAATATTTGAAATATTTTTTGGTTTAAATAATATCAAGGTCAATTATCAAATATGTTTCTTATAATGCAATTGCGTAATATTATTAAATAAATATTATAAAAACAAAAATCGAATTGCTGTACTTACTATATTTCACCACAACAGCGACAATTGTACAAGCAGAAAAGCTTTTTTCAAAGCATATCAGCGGTTATAAGAAAGTATTTTGTGCTTAATTCTTGGTTACATTATTTCGAAGAATAATTATATTATTTAGTTAATAATTATTACTATTATATATTTTTTTAAAATGAAATTTACATAAATATGTTTAAAAAATTGTATTAATTTTTTTAATACCTATTTACATATTTTTGTACTTTTATTAATTTATAGGTAGGTTCTTACAATCAATCTAGATTTAAAATTAACAAAAAAAAATTAAAAATACGAGAGTAAAATAATTGAAGAAAATCCTGCTATTCTTGTACATTACTTGCAAGACAATTTCTTGCCTTGTCTTGCTTTGAAATTTGTAGCTCTTGTCTTGTTCTTGTCTTGCATTTTTTGCAAGACAAATGCAAGGCCAAGAAAAATACAAGACTCTCGTGCAACACTACTGAAATCTACCAATGGAGGGATATTGATCAAATGAATATTAATTATAATATTAATGGCCGGTTGCACCAGTAGTACTTAAATTTTAAGCTTCCCTTAAATGAACAATATCACATCGGAATAAAATGTCAAATGAACTATTTAACATTGCTGTCAAAATTTCGATTAGCATTTTTTTGTTTAAGTGTCGCTTAAAATTTAAGCTTTGTTGGTGCAACTGGGCATAAAAGTTTTAAATTTTAAGCAACACTTAAACTAAAATACTAATCGAAATTTTGACAGTAATATTGAATACTATTTGATATTTTATTCCGATATATTTTCTATTTAAACGAAACTTAAAGTTTAAGTAATATCGGTACAACCGGCTATCGTTCGCTATCAGGATGTTGTGCTTTTTGAGAATATATGCAAAATATATGTATATGAAGTATACCCTGACTTCATCTATTTACCAAGTAAAATACCAGTGTGACAGAATAGTTCCGCGTTCCGAACTCTCTGTAAGCTGTAAGTCCCTCACTGAAGCTACAGACTGCCGACCTATACCACAGACTCAACACACTCTGATTAGGAATTAGCCGGTTTTTGCCTGAGCAGCTATAACTAATGCGATCCCGTCCATATTTTCCTCGCTGATAAAGGACGACGCACTGGGTTCCCGAGCAATTAATATGGTTTTAGGCTCGAAATACGGTCATCTGAAACTCGATCATCTGTAACTGTAATTTGATAATCCCTGTGCAGATTCTGATCGATATCTTTATATCATATTAGCCGGACTAATTCATTTATCCTAATCCCTAACTTCTATGGTCGTTATTACAATTACACAAGCATTTTCGTTCATTTAACAAGCCTAATTGCCTTTAGAATTATTACCTTTTTACAAGATATATATCCAGGGGCGCACCCAAGGGGAGGGCTCGTGGGGCTTGAGCCCCCCCCAGAGCACTGGACTTTTTTCAAATTTTTACGTGAAACATTTTGAATATTATGTGTAATCTTAGAACTAGTAAAGTTATTGAGTCACTTCTTTTATATTTTCTTATGATTTTTCTTTTATATTTTAATTCAAGCAGTTCAAATATATTACTAGGCATGTACCACGAGGACATAGTAATTTTTAGTGCGAATTTGTTGGTTTTAAATGCACGCATGCACAGTAGTTATGCGTAGTTGTTCTGTGTACACTGCGTGCTATATGTAACCTAACATCAAACCTCAGTGTCATTTCTGTTTAAAAAATGAGTCAAAAAAGAAATATATTCAACAAAAATACTACTAATATTAGAGGCACTCAAACTTAGATCAATGAGAAGTACCCCACTGCGCTGTATGTCCACTATGTATCGCAAAGTTTAAATCTAGCTACATCAAATTCGGCAGATAATTCTTTCTCATTAATAGATTGCGTTTAAATAAAATATGTATTAGTCCAAATAAATAATACTCAAAATGTAATTCACGATAAAATTCATAATTTCTCAATTGAAAGTTGACATTTGACAGTTGAAATAGTGAAAATTTGAAGTATTGCTATTTCGAAGTACGTGAGCATACGGGCCAATGTGTGTATGTGCGTGCACACACGGATAAATAAATATATAAAATAATGTATGTTTCGTAAGACAATAATTCTTAGCCCCCCCTAAGATACAATCCTGAGTGCGCCACTGTATATATCGATGATTAGCAGAAACTTCGTGTTATTGAAAGACTTATACATATTTATTTCTATTTGCACTACATGTAAAAATTATATAAAATTTTGTTGCTAAATGTTTTTTTACCTCCCGCCTATCAATATATAGATAAGGGAGGTATTGTTTTTTGGTCAAATTTTTCGAGTGTGAGTTTTCAATATATTAGCACGAATTAGGGTCCCTGGAATACTCTTTTGATATTTTTACCGTGATGTCTGTATGTCCGCCTGTGTGTGTGTGTCGGTACGTGTGTGTGTATCTCTGACGATTTTTCGTCCACGATAACTCCAATACGATACATGTAAAAAATATAATATTTGGTATTAAGGACATATTCATATATGATGAATTAGATTTCGGTTAACCGGTAGTAGTTCTTTACTTGAAGCTTTAAATCGTTTTTTCTAAAAAATACCTCTAAATACCATTTTTTTCGCAAATTACGTTACTATTAAGTATATATACAAATATTTTTTAATTTTCTACCGATCTGCATAATTACGTTTATATATAATTTCTAACTAGATAGAAAAAATATATAAATTATAGTCATTTTATATATCGTTTAGGCCGAGTTTCTATAAAACAGATGAATTATTCATATTTTCTCAAAATTTGATATTTGATGTCAAATTTGATGTAAGTAAGTTTAAAAGATAAAATAGGTAAATATGAAGTGGTTGTGTTGTAAAATTTAAGAAGGTGTAAGAAATATATAAGGAATATATTTGCATGCATGAATCAAGGTAAGTTCGGTTCCGGTTTTGGTAACGTCAAAAACAATTGTTTTTTTTTTGGTCATACAAATTTTATGAAGGAAATTTTAGGTATGAAATCAATTAAAAATATTCTGAATTGCAATAACAAACTAATTTTAAAACTACAAATTGAATCTACTGCAAAACTTATATAGAATATATTACTAGAGTGGCGGGAGGTAATGTGTTGGCCACATCAGATTTTGTAATTATACTTATGCACAGTTATTCGTCCGTTTTCAATCTTAACATCTAAAGTTTGGCAGTAAAACAGTAGTCCATTTGACTGTCTTTTGTTTTTTATGGTATATTCTCTCGACAAGCACATTTAGTTAAAGCAGAGCGAAAGAAACAAAGTCAATATTTGTCACCATAAATTTAACCGAAAACAAATATGCCGGAAAATATTATAAATTTTATTTTCGTTTAGCATATTCAATATTCCCAAAACTTGGAAAGAAAAGTTCCTAAACGTGGGATGTGTAATAAAAAAGAAGGAAGGGAAATAAATAAATACGGAAGAGTAATAGAGTAAAAGCGTCATTCAATACATAGACATGGCGGGAGGATGTGTGGGTGGTGAATTCGTGCCACTACGTCGAAAACTATTTTGTTACCTCTATCCTTGACCATTGCAGAACAAGAAAAATATGTAATTGCAGAACGCTCATCGTGAACGTCAATTCAAATGATATAAGACATGGAAATAATGTCTTTGGTAGAAGAATTAAATAAAATCAATTCTGTTTAATTGGGCTCAGGTTAATTCAGGCAGTTGCAGTTTTTTGGCCTAATCTCAAAGAACAAAAACCAAACTAATAAACATAATTGAAATGCTTAATTTGGGACAACTTGTCACTAATTTTTATCTAATTGAATTAGGGAAAGAAGTACTGTGTGGGACAAAGCAACCCCCCTATTTTTGAAAGTGAATTAAGAAAAACTAATAGACATATAAAAATTTAATTTTCGCGCCTCCGTTTCATTATGACTAGTATTGCAGACTTAAATATTTTGGTATTGAATTCTGTCAAAAAAAAATTATTTTATTTTATTAGAAGTGTAAAACATTAATTAAAACTATTATTTTTGATTTATTATTCACATTATACTCGTCTTGCATGATTTAAATTACGTTAATTATTGAAAAATATCTATTCACATTCGAAAATGTTTCTGTCATAAAAACCAATAGTGTATAAAATTTTAAGTATTAATAATGTTTCTTTAATAAATTAAAAGTATCATCCGCGCAAAAAATCTTGTATATCACACGCCCAGAAACACTTTTGCGAGAGCGAGTATACGAAAAGTTTCGTTTATGAACAAGTGATACAAATAACTATTTTAGTTTCTTTAACTACAGCACAGGATGTTTTAAATTTACCTAGTTTTAAAAATAATTTCTTGCAAATGGTGGCCGTTTTTGTCAATATACTACTGTAGGCGGATTCTAGGATTTTACATAAAAAAAAACATATCTTTTCATATGACAGGTATTTCCAATCGGATTGTATCCTCCAGGGTTTTTAGTGTTCTGGAGACGCTTAAACACTTCAATCTTTAGATACCCCCACAAGAAATAGTCACAGGGCGTTAAACCCTATGACCGCAGAGCCACGAAATGTCACCTCTTACAGAGGTCAGTTGGCCGGGGAACATCTCCCTCAAAATAGCCATTAAATTTCGAGCTGCGTGGGCTGTGATTCAATTTTGTTGGAACCAGACATTTCCTACATTATATTCTTCAAGAGCTAGCGCTCTAGAGGTCCGTTGTCTTCCATTTCTTTTCACAAACACACTTTTAATTTCTTTGAAGTTGTCAACCCCCAACAAAACAGATTTTTGGTAGGCAACTAAACCCCGAGGGTTAATTTGGTAGCGAGTACGAAACGCACGCTGCACTGCTGCGATTCAGTAGTTTTTCGAAAAGAAAGTTTCGACAGAAAAAGTGCGCTGCTTTTTGATTTTAAGATTTGTAAGGTATGATTCATAACATCCGTGGTTTGTTCAGTAGTTTACCGGTTTCACATTATTAATAAATATTATTTTATAAAGTTCTCTTGTGAGTATCTTTTTCGTGATAAGGTCTGTATGGTTTGATATTATTTGGACAATTCCGTATGGTAAATTTTTTTCCATACTTACTAGCCAATATTACAGGACATACAATGGGGTATTCCAAGTTTTTTTCATTTTTACCTCCCGCCTATCAATATATAGATAAGGGAGGTATTGTTTTTGGTCAGATTTCTCGAGTATTAGTTTTCAACATATGAGCACGAATTGGGGTCCCTAGAATACGATTTTGCTATTTTTACCGTGATGTCTGTATGTGTGTGTGTGTGTGTATGTGTGTGTGTCTGTGTGTGTGTCTGTGACGATTTTTCGTCCACGATAACTCCAATATGATACATGTAAAAAATATAATATTTGGTATTTAAGAATTATATTCAAATATGATGAACTGATTAGATTTTGACTACAATTGGTTAACCGGAAGTAGTACTTTACTTGAAGCTTTAAACAGTTTTTCAAAAAAAAAATACCTCTAATATCATTTTTTCGCAAATTACGTTATTATTAAATTTAAAGGTTTTTTAATTTTCTTCCGATCTGCAAAATTACGTTTATATATAACTTCTAGCTAGATAGAAAAAAAATATATAAATTATAATAATTTTACATATCGTTTAGGCTGAGGAATTTCGATAAAACAGATGAGTTTTCTGGTCCTTCGAGCCGGATCATCAGTAGCAAGAGCAGCAGCAGCAACCATAGCAGCTTCGCAGTTCAGGTAGGCTCATGCTTTGCTATTTGTTGTATTCTTCACCGTTTGTGAGCATTCGCATCTTTGAAATATTTCAAAATGTCTCAAGAGGAGATTAAATTGCTAGTAGAAAAGCGCGGATTAACCAAAGCAGCACTTACTAGAATTAACACTGCGCTTGAAAAATTTGATATAAATAAAGATAACATAAATCAATTAAAATCTCGTTTGTCTCGTTTAAAAACAACATTTTCTGATTTCGACAATATTCAAACCGAACTAGAATTAAAAGATGCAAATAATATAATTAAACACAATAAGGAGCGCGAAGAATTTGAAAATAAATACTTTGACGTTGAATGTGCCATTTTAACATTAATAGATAAAAACGATCAAAAACTTCTCAACAATGCATCGTCCAGTCAAGCAGTCGATGCTACAAATCCAAATACACAAACTGTAAGCAATGTTCGCCTACCTCGACTAAACCTTCCAACATTTGAAGGACATTACACAGATTGGATGACATTTCATGACACGTTTAGAGAACTTATACACGAAAATAGCTCCTATTCAAATGTAGAAAAATTCCATTATTTGCGATCATGTTTGCGCGGTGACGCATTTAAATCGGTAGAATCTATCTCAGCATCAAATTCAAATTATCAAATTGCATGGGATGCACTTAAAAAGCGGTACGAAAACAAGCGACTCATTGTCCAAGAACATGTTTGTGCCATATTAAACTCACCAGCTATTCATAAAGCAACTCACATAGCTATGAGACAGTTAGTAGATGATATTGCAATTAATGCAGCAGCTTTAAAAGCTTTAGAACAACCGGTAGATAGTTGGGATGGGCTCTTAATACCTATTGTAGTACAAAAATTTGATTATCAAACCAAAAGAGAATGGGAGAGTACTCTAAATTCTGAAGTACCGACTTTTAGCAAGTTAAAAGAATTTATCGAAACGAAATGTGCACTTTTGGCCTCTCTCAATGCATCAAACAAGCAATATAATAGTCAAATTAAAGTAAATCAATTAAATGGCATTAAACATAACAATCAGAATTCTAAAGTTCGCTCTAGTAATTGTCTCCTGGCTAGAAATGGAAAACCGCAATGCCCTTTATGCAGTTACAATCACCCGCTTTTTAAATGTAAACAATTTTTAGAATTAACAGTAATTGAAAGAATTAATAAAGTACACGAATTTAAATTATGTACAAATTGTTTTAGGAACAATCATACAATAGAAAATTGTAAATCTAATTACTCTTGCCGAAAATGTAATCTAAATCATAATACATTATTACATAAAACAGATTCTATTGACTTATCTGTTAGCGCTCATACGCATAACAATTTTAACACTAATAATCAAGTATTATTATGTACAGCTCAAGTGTTAATAAAAAATAATTCAGGTGAATGGATTAATTGTAGAGCTCTTTTAGACGTAGGTTCTCAATCGAACTTTATATCAGAAAATGCATTTCACAAATTACAACTCCCTTCCTCAAATATGAATATTTCAATAAATGGCGTTAATGAATCAGCCAGTATTGTAAAACAATCAGTTAATATCGAATTAAAATCAATTTATAATAAAAATCAATATAATTTAAAATGTTTAGTTTTACCTAAAATTACCGATGAGCTGCCAACACTACAGTTTTGTACAAAAGGTTTACAAATTCCGACAACTTTGCCATTAGCAGATCCGCAGTTTAATACACCAAATAAAATCGACATCTTATTAGGGGCGGGTATTTTTTGGTCCTTGTTACGCGCCGGTCAAATTCCCGGAACACAGCAAAATCCACATATGCAAGAAACTACGCTAGGGTGGATTATAGGGGGTAACGTTGTAATCGATAATAGTAAAAACGTACAAAATCGTGCTACATGTTTTTTAAATACTTTAGAGGATCAAATGGAAAAATTTTGGAAACTAGAGGAATGTCCTAGTACTAATATAAGTAAATATTCACAAGAAGAACTCGATTGTATGGAACATTTTAAGAAAACTCATTCCAGAAACCCCGATGGGCGATTTATAGTTCATTTACCCTTTAAAAACAATATTTCTAAGTTGGGAACATCTAAACATTTAGCAACAAAGCGATTCAATTATTTAGAACAGAAACTTGCGCGAAACACACAATTAAAAATTCATTATAATTCATTTATGAAAGAATATGAGGAATTAGAGCACATGACAAAAATAATTTCAACTGGGTCTGATACATCAGACACTAATCAAAGTTATTTACCACATCACTGCGTAATTAAAGAATTAAGTACTACCTCAAAAGTTCGCGTAGTTTTTGATGCTTCCGCTAAAACAACTTCCGGAATAAGTCTAAATGACACTCTTATGACCGGTCCAAAATTGCAAGATGATTTGTTCTCCATTTTAAGTAGATTTCGTATATATCAATATGTTCTCTCAGCTGACATTAAACAGATGTACAGGCAAATTTTAGTAGCTAATGAAGATAGAGTTTATCAAAGAATAGTTTGGAGATATAATCAATCTGATCCCATTTCGGATTATCAGTTAAATACAGTCACTTATGGCACAACAAGTGCACCATTTTTAGCAGTACAATGTTTAATGCAATTAGCTGAAGATGAAAGACGAGATTTTCCTATTGCATCACAAATTTTAAAATCAGATTTTTATATGGATGATCTTTTGACCGGAACTAATACCATGGAAGATGCTCTAAATTTACGAACTGATCTTCAATCACTATTAAATCGCGGAGGTTTTGAACTTAGAAAATGGACATCTAATGAATCAAATTTATTACCATCAATTAACAGTTGCGAAGATGTATCACATATTATCAACCTTGAAAAAGACGGAAAAACGAAATTATTAGGTTTATGGTGGAATTATAAAAATGATCAATTAAATTACATTATAAACAGTCAAATTAGTAAAACAAATAATATAAACACTAAACGTACAATTTTGTCAAAAATTTCACAAATTTTCGATCCACTAGGCCTTCTATGTCCAATCATAATAAAAGTAAAATTAATAATACAAAAACTGTGGCAATTAAAACATAACTGGGACGAACCAATACCCCAGAATCTTAATGCTGAATGGACGGAAATCATTAACGAAATTAATGAAGTTAACAATATATTAATTCCTCGTAAAGTAATCGATTCATTTCCTTCAGAATCAATTGAACTTCACGGTTTTTCAGATGCATCTGAAAACGCATATGGTGCTTGCATTTACATTCGCACAGTTAGTAACACCGGACATGTATCAGTTCATCTTCTCTGCGCAAAATCTCGTGTTGCACCGTTAAAGATGCAAACAATCCCGCGTTTGGAATTGTGTGGCGCTTTGTTATTATCAAAATTGATGAAGGCCACTCAGGAATCATTAAAAATTAATATAAATAAAATAAAATATTGGACAGATTCAACAATTGTTTTAGCGTGGCTAGCTACATCACCTAACAATTTAAAAACGTTTGTTGCAAATAGAGTATCTCAAATTCAGTCAGTATCTGACACAATAAATTGGCATCATGTAAAATCTAGGGACAATCCTGCTGATATAATATCACGGGGTAGACTACCAAGTCAATTAATCAACGATAATCTTTGGTTTCATGGGCCCGCATGGCTAAAAAATGATAATATAATTAATTGGGGTACAGATTTGAGCGAACTGTGTGTTAATATCCCAGAAATGCGTATAAGTGTTAACACAACATATGTAAACAATTGCGATTGGTTAAATAAATATTCCAACTTTACAAAATTACAGCGAGTAACTGCATATTGTCTGCGATTTATAAACAACACTAGAAACAAACACAACCGTTTAAATGGTGAATTAAGTACAAATGAAATTGAAAATGCAACTAAAATAATTCTCAAGATAGTACAAAATATAACTTTTTCAAAAGAGATCAAAGATTTACAATCACTAAAAGAAATAAATAACAAAAGTAAAATAAAAAATTTAAACCCATTTCTGGACAATGACTCGTTAATTAGGGTTGGTGGACGCTTACGTAACGCTGCCATGCCATTTGATAAAAAGTACCCAATTGTGTTACCTAAACATCATGTTACACATATAATTATTAAACAAATTCATGAAAATCATTTACATGCTGGCAATGCCGCTACATTAGCAGCAATGCGCGAAAAATATTGGCCGTTATCAGGACGTAACCAGGTACGCAAAGTCTTACATAAATGTATACCTTGTTTCCGAGTAAAACCGCGAGAAATAAATCCCATGATGGGTGATCTACCAGCATCTAGATGTGAATATTCCTTTCCTTTTGTTAATTGCGGGGTAGATTACGCCGGTCCAATTTTAATAAAGGAGGGTGTTGGTAGAGGTAAGCGAAATATAAAAGCTTATATTTGTGTATTTGTATGCTTTGCCACTAAAGCAATGCATTTGGAATTAGTTGGCAATTTAACGTCAGACAATTTTTTAAATGCCTTAAAAAGGTTTATTTCTCGGCGCGGTCTAATAAAAAATATCTATTCAGATAATGCAACCAATTTTGTAGGTGCTGACAAGGAATTAAAAGTTCTAATAGAATTATTCAATTCGCAACAATTTAAATCTGACGTTGTCAATCAGTTGGCAATAAAAAGTATAAATTGGCACTTTATACCCGCGCGTTCTCCTCATTTCGGGGGACTATGGGAATCTGGGGTAAAAAAGGTGAAATATCATCTGCGACGAGTAATGGGTAACGCGATGCTCACATTCGAGGAGGTGTACACACTTTTAGCATGCATTGAGGCCTGCTTAAACTCGAGACCCCTCTTGCCTCTCACGAATGACCCGAACGACCTGTCCGCTTTAACACCTGGTCATTTTTTAATTGGTCGTCCGCTGACATCAACTCCTGAACCATGCATCACACAAATTGCACAAAATCGGTTATCCCGCTGGCAATACGTCGAACAAATTCGCCAGCATTTTTGGAAGCGTTGGGTATCTGAGTACTTGACCCAATTACAACCCAGACCTAGAGGCAGCACCACGGACACGTCCAGCGTACAACCCGGGGCCTTGGTCATCCTGAAGGAAGTCAACACCCCACCACTAACCTGGAAGTACGGCCGTGTCGTAGAACTGCATCCAGGCGCCGATGGTGTCACACGTGTGGTTAGTGTACTCACAGAAAATGGTGTTGTGAAACGGGCTGTGCGCAATATATGTGTAGTGCCAGTTAAACTAGATAATTAGCAATTAGATTATAAGTTGTTTTAATAATTTATTATTTATGTATAATTGTAAATTTTTAACTTGTTAACTACTAACAATTTTCAAAAATTAAGTGCAGGTTAAACGAAATAAAATGTTAATTAAAAATTTGATGTCAGAATTATAAATTACATTTTTTTGTTTAACACTTAAATTTAGAAAGTGTTAGTTAAATTTAAAACTTTAAATCAAATAACAAATTGATCAAAAAGGTCAAATTTAGTTATTATGAACAAACTGTATATATTGTATGAATCTATGTTGCATATGTATTTTAAAGTATTCATGTATCCTATGTTAGTTGAACCTGAAGCTTCAACGGCGGCCGGAATGTCCAGTATTTAGCTGGTCAATTGTATACGTTTAGCAAAATGTGTAAAAGACAGAAATAAAAGACACTAGTCGACAATGTAAAAATTTGTTAAACATCAGTCAAGTATGAACCGCTGTCGAGTCGAGACAATAAATATAAGTTCAAGGTTCATATATTTTGTATAAAAATTTCTACTAGTAAAAATAAACTCCCGAACATCAATTAAGTATTTTATTCCCGTTTAACGACGGGTGGTCCTTCGATCCAATTCCTGGGGTTCACCATCAGTATCCCACATGAGTTATTCATATGTTCACAAAATTTGACATATGATGTCAAATTTTATGTAAGTGTAAAAGATAAAATAAGTAAAAATGAAGTAATTTTATTGTAAAATTTGAAAAGATGGAAGAAATATAATAACATTAGGAATGTATTTGCTTGCGTGAATCAAAGTAAGTTCGGTTCCGGTTTTAGTAACGTCAAAAATAGCTGTCATATTGGTCATACAAAATTTATGAAGGAAATTTTAGGTATGAAATGAATTAAAAATATTCTGAACTTCAATAACAAACTAATTTTAAAACTACAAATTAAATGTATTGAAAAGCTTGTATAGAATATATTACTACAGTGGCGGGAGGTATTGTGTTGGACACATCAGATTTTTTAATATGTTATTCTATGCATAAAAATATTAGACCCGTATTTTTTCTTTTCGCCGAAAGGTTTCAAACACGCCAGAAATAAATTTTTAAAGTTTCAATAAATTACACCCTAGAAAATCGGCTGTGCGTGTGACGTCACAGGCACTGAGAATCAGTTGAGAACATCATTCGTAGGTCTGAGTCAGAGGCGTGGCGCGTTCGAACAAGAGCCAATAGGCTGACGCGAGAGCCTTCTTCGTCACAACAAGGCTGATACTGAATTTTACGTACTCGATTCAAATGCATTACAATTTCATTTTGATATTATGGTATTAAAAATCAGAAAAATAATGATTATATTCACTTTAATATTACTTATATATGGTAAACAATGATATCCAATAAGAATTTCTTTAAAAGCCGTAGGCTTGGAATACCCCATTACATGCATATAGTTACCCTGTTTACTTTTATCTATGTAAACAAAAATTTAATATCCTGGAATCGGTAAAAATATAAATAAATTTAAAACAACTGTTTTTAGAACCGTTAGTCTTCAATAAAAAAGAGTTTCTACCTTTGTATGTTATAGAAGAATGCTTTCTACAATGGGGTATTCCAAGTTTTTTTCATTTTTTAATATGTTATTCTATGCATAAAAATATTAGACCCGTATTTTTTCTTTTCGCCGAAAGGTTTCAAACACGCCAGAAATAAATTTTTAAAGTTTCAATAAATTACACCCTAGAAAATCGGCCGTGCGTGTGACGTCACAGGCACTGAGAATCAGCTGAGAACATCATTCGTAGGTCTGAGTCAGAGGCGTGGCGCGTTCGAACAAGAGCCAATAGGCTGACGCGAGTGCCTTCTTCGACACAACAAGGCTGATACTGAATTTTCGTACTCGATTCAAATGCATTACAATTTCATTTTGATATTATGGTATTAAAAATCAGAAAAATAATGATTATATTCACTTTAATATTACTTATATATGGTAAACAATGATATCCAATAAGAATTTCTTTAAAAGCCGTAGGCTTGGAATACCCCATTATCATCTACAGTTTGCAATATGGATGTCGATGTCGTTATAGTAGACTTTATGAACTGATTAACATAAAAGCTGTATTATTACAGCTGATAGTGAGTCACGTTCGGTGAGTATTTTCGTTGCACAGATCCATATTTACGCCAGCTCTCTGAGCTTCCGAGGCAGTGGGACGCGGTGGATGATGGGTGCAAAGCAGTAGCCTGCACGTCTGGAATCAAAGAGTCACATCAAAGACATTAATCTCCAGGGCATTTGTCATGCTGTGTACGGATCTGCTGGAGTCGCCTTCACAAAGTCATAATTCACGCCAACTCCACCAACTACCGCCTCAGCTCTAAGCGATATTTCATGTACACATCTCTAAATACCTACATTATAATATGGTTACCATGTTATTGCGTTTACTGACCGACGTACCTCACCGAGTTATCAACAAATTGCATTATGGTTCACGTTCGCATTCACTACTGTCAATTACACATGTCTCGAAAAGCACTCCTTGGCAAATATTTTATAGTAGATGCGAAACAACCGAGGGATATAAGGCGCTGGGTAATTGTGAATCCATAATTAAATAATCGTCAAATAATATTTATTGGCGTGAGTTTCTTTAAAAAATGGAAATTTCTATTATTGATTTATTTAAATAATAATTTATTATTAACATAGATGATCATGGTTACCAAGTAAACGAAAAAACAAATTCTCAAGACAAATAAAGGTAAATAATGGTGAATGTTTAGGCTAGTAGTAAAAAAGTTATTTTTTCGCGCCTCCGTCCCATTATGACTATAATATTAAAGAACTCAAAATCGTTTGCATGCCTAGACCGGAAAAATGTAAAGATGCCAACTGAAATATTTTAGCATTACATTCTGTCAAAATTTTTAATTTTATTTATTGAAAATGTAAAACGTTAATTAAAACCAATTTCATATTTATTATTCATATTATACGCATCTTGTATGCTTATGATTACGTCAATTGTTGGCAAATATCAATTCACATTCGTTTTATTTTCTAGTTTAGAACAAATGTCAATAAATTATTTAAAATAAAACAAATTCGAATGAAAGAAGTGAAAGTGAACAAGATTAAACATTTACCCGGATTAGTTATACCCCTAGTGAACATTCTGAAATATCAAAATAACTCCAGTCCTAATTCGTAAAAAGAATTAAGTATATTATTTCATTTCAAAGATAACTCCATTAGTTTGATGGAATTAGCAATTTTTGTAAATTATTATTTGCATTCCTAAAAGATACAGTGGAAGATTTGTGGTGATATTTGACAACTTAGAAGTAAAATACTTTGATTACACGCATGGGCAAAGCATTAATTTCAGGTATGGTTACAATAATTTTTTTAATATTTTTTTTTTATTAAATTCGTATTACATAGATCAAAAACAAGTTGCAGGTTACAATTATTTGTGATTTGGTTTGGAAATAAAAATCTTTATTGGAAATCTCATACTTGATTTAACTTCAAATTCGGTTACTAGTACCTACCGAACGCTTTTATTTCTGATATTTTATAGATCTTCTCGATCAAAAATAAGGATCAATTATCGACCACAAATTCCTCTGATCGTACAGCCCTAATTGAGGCTATATTACTCTTAAGAATATTTTACCAAATATGAATGAATGGATGAATTTCATAGTAAAACCACAGAATAGGTTTATACAGAAGCGACAGTAAGACAGAGAAACGAAAATTAGAGAGAGATGGAGAATGTGTACAAATTTAAGGGGCTCATTGTTTAACATCGGAAAGTTTCTTCACATCTTAGAGAGAGTTAGGGGAAGAGCACAAATTTAAAGGTCTACACAATGCTTCAAGGTCATAGAACTGTATAGGGGAACATGAGAGGTACCGACACGGCGTGTCGCTTCTGTATGTAACTATTCTATGGCAAAACTATTACTTTTTTACTAAAGATAAAAAATCACTCATTCCTTATTATAAAAACGATATGTCATGCATCAATATTAGATGAAACCTCTGAATAATATATTTATTCGTTTACATTTGGACCCAAAAGCAAAACATTTGCCGTAATTAATCCTTGACTGGATCTAATTTAATATTTATGTGAACCTTTTAAGTCTGTGTATCTCCAATGCTAGTCTATTTCCGAACTATTTCCGAGTTTATTCTCCAGAAACGTAGACAATAAATTAAGAGATTCTAGGCTTGTAAATCGAAAAACTCTCCACTGTCCCGGTTCCGATTAAATCATGCATTTCTTTTATACGCTGTTTAGAAGTCCTGTAGAGTTTCTATTGTCCTGTCTAGTTTACAGAGTCCTTACATTGCTGAATGGATACCACTTTAGAATTTAAAATCTATTTTTGGACATAACAATCATAAATCATAAAAATTGAGATATATTTCAAGCTAGAAATAAAGTATTTGCTATGAAATACTTATATGTTGTAATTATGCAAATTAAAATTTTAATTTTTCATTGCCCGTTTTGATGTCAGTTTCGTTTACTATAAAAACTAAATTTCCAGTTTTCTTTTTAATTCCAAATTTAAGAGGAAATGGATGTCGATATATGGTTTTACATTGAATCTTGAATCTATCAAATTTTTGATAAAATAATGGGGTATGTGCCCATAATCGAATTTCAGTATAAAAATCATAAAATATTAAAACTCAGCACTATAGCTTCTCATAATAATAATAATAAAAAAATATACATTAGTTTGCAATAGTACAGTTACTAGCAATTTAATCTATCGGGGAAGCATGGTAGAATCATGGAAACAGGCAATTAGACTGTCTAACTTTCACGATTCGCTTTCATCACAGCATCCTTTCCTTATTATTCTGTCGTAAACTATACGAATAATTCATCGATTTAAAAAAATACGGGTATTTTATTTTTTATGTAAAAATTAAAATTTGGTCACATGCCCCATTGTGGACTGAACTATTTTATTTAATTTTTCCATTAAAACAAGAAAATTCATAATATAGATAGTCATAATGTAATTTAGATTACCTGCTTTAAATTTCGGTATATGTTTCAAATCCATTTCAAATATTATTTTGATCTTTTTTTCGTTTAAAGATTTCGGTTTTAATTTGTTTAAGAATAGTTATTTGTGTATCAAGGTTCTAAAAGTAATCTTTTTGGGCCGAAACCGAAGTTTGCAGCCAAGGCAAAGCCGAGGCTACAAATCAGATGAGGGCCAAAAAGAACTTTTAGCCGAGGTGCACACAACATTTTTTAGGCGATTACAATAATAAATTATGAATTTTCATTTAAAATCAATTTTTGACACCTGTCAAAATTTACTTTACGGCCGCATTTACTTTACGGCCGCATTTACCTTACGGCCGCATTTACTTTACGACCGCTATTTTTACTCGCAAATTCATTACTTTTTCAATAATATTTGTAAAGGAATAGTTACAATTTTACTTACATTTATTATTATATTCTAAAATAATTAATCACATTAATATGAACTATGAAAATCAATAATGAACATACAAGCGGCCAAAAATTTTGACTTTGACAGATGTCAAATAAAAATTGATACTTTAAGGTTGCAAACAAATACGAAAAACAACAATTTATGTACCAGCCGCCTAAAAACATAATTTTAATATTTATCCAATAATTAATACTTTTAAAAATTAATTACTTATTCTGATCTCGATATAGTTGTATTTATTTATTTAATGAAATGTAAATGTATGTACGTAGAGGAAAATAAAAAATTAAATCACCATGAGATAGTACCCACACTGACAATATCGTATTATTCTTTTGTGAATAACAATCTCTTGTATTTATTTATTCTATTTCTATTTGTTATTATACTATTCCTGAGAAGAAAACATTGAATTTAGTATTTTTCTTAATTTTAAAAAATTCAGACAAGTGTACTAGAAAAAACAAAAATCTGTTGTACGTTATCAGGGAAACAGAATAGTCCAGGACTTCGACTTTGATTCGTAAAGTCCCAATAAAATGAGTTTTTTGAATATAAATCATTCTTTAAAGGATATTTAGTGTACTGAAGTATACATACGATGAATATTGTTTGAATTTGAACCTTCGTATTTTTTTTTTCTGAACTAGTACAAAATAAACTGCTTTTCTTATTGTTTGTGAAAACTCGCCTTTGAAATTATTAATATACTTTTCTCTAATAGGAATACATTTGTATTTAATATATTTTCAATGTAGGTATATAGTTTATCTATGTCCACCATTTGTTACTTAGTTATACCATACATTTTTACACGTATATAAGTTCATATAATTCTGGGTTCTTGACATATCTATGTCTCTCATTCTAAATATCATTTATTTCTTATTATAATCTTTATCTAACATAATATTTTATTTATTATTGATATTTATTAGCCAAAACATATTTATTAATAATTTCACACTCGATATGAAATTTATAAGCATTAAATGTTTATTGACAAGCAATAGCAAATCGTTATTCTTTTGATCTCTATTTTCAATTCGTTATTAGTAACGAATTTAGATTCATTATTAATAGGTATACATTTTGATTATACGAATATATTTGATATACAATATTCTATAATAATATTTTTCTTAGGAAATGTAAAAGATAAGTAAGAAAATATTTATTATTTGAGAAAACAACTGACTGCCTTTTAATGTATTATTATTTGTTACTATTATATCATTACTTCTATTTTGTTACTAGAATTTTATTTCATCAGTTTCTCTTTTTATAATGTTTTATTCACCAAATACCAATGCAATATATTTAATTGTTGAATAATAAAGTCGTTAATAAACTAAACAGTAATTGTGTGACAAATGCAAAAGTTGTTAAAGTGCAAAATATTTCTTGGAGAACATTTAAAATTCCCCATTTTCATTAGCAAATTCCTGCAGTTAGAAAGTCCAATTCTTAAAAGCACATAACTCTAAACGATAATTATTTTAACCGGTAAGAAGTTTATTTAAAACAGAATTCACAAGGCAATAGAAGTCCGCAAAGTTGTAAAGAAACTTGAACGAATCGTAAAAAGTAGCTGCTTAAAAGTGTAGCCATTACAATTTAATTGCTAAGAGAATCTTCCCTGAAACAAAAGTTATCGGCGACTCTGCACTCTATTATTCAAATTAACATAGCAATGAAAACTTATTCCGCAAGCGATGAAAAATTCCCACTGATTTCTCGGGCATGTACGAGTATAGTGCACTCTGGTTATTAAGCTCCACAATTTGAGAAATTTAATATTATGGTATTGAAATTCTTCGCGACATAGTTTGATGCTGACTATTAATATTGACGTCCCCACGGACTTCTGCGATGTACATTATATATTTATTTTTTTATTTATCACCCTGAATATTTTATTATATTACATTTCATAACAAAATATTTAAGTAATTAATTATTCGGGGGTATTATTAAACTTTTTATTCAAAATTTGTAAGAGTGGCCTAGGGATACGAAAAACATATCGAAACCTTTGTTCTTATACTAATACTTTTTATAATCGATACGTCTCGCAGTGTTGCCAGCGGATTTTAACAAATATCTCCATTAGTTCACAGAAATATCTACCGTCAAAATGTCGCTACGGTTTTGCTTTTTTTGATAAAATATCGCCGATTAAGAAATTTAATATGGAAATAAATAAATATGGGTTTAATTAGGCATTTTTTTCTTGGCATAACTCAAAAATGGTTAGTCGTAGAATGTTGAAATTTTGTATATGGGACTACAAGAACAACTATAGTTGCGCATTTTCGTTTTTTATTGCAATCGGCAGTGCCAAAAGGACAATTTATTCCAAGAGTTTTTTTTTTAATTTTTCGCATAACTGAAAAACGATTAGCCGTAAAATGTTGAAATGTTGTGTGTGGGATTGTTATATCTCATTGTGCATTTCTCTTTTCAATTGCCACTTTTGAAATTGTTTGCATTTTTATAAAAATATTAAAAATAATTTAATAAAACTGATTCTGTTGAAAATTTATAAATATTTCAACATGAATTTTAAATATTTATTATTGCTTGAGTGTTGCTAAACAACGAAAAGTCTATTGTTGTCCGAATACTATTTGTTTACTAATAATCACGTAAGTTATTGTTCATTGCTAGGCAATTGGATTCAGTTTTAAATTTTCACCTAAAGCGCTCAAGTCTTTGTCTGAAAATGTTTAAAACAATTCTCGGAAATTTAATTTCCAACCTAGTTTATAGTGTCAAGTACATCAGAAAAACTAGAGTTTCTTGTACTGCAACAAGAACTAGAGTAAAACCTATGAAAAAAGACGAGTTAATAGTTCTGCTTTTTTCAACAATACCATGAGGTGTAAACTCATCTAGTGCCTGGTGACTGCCGTGGGGCGCCTCCCCAGGTGGCGGATAGGGAAACGCCTGCTAGATGTAGCAGGTACCGAAGAAACCAAATACCCGGGGCGGACCAAAACCAGCTAGGGTCAGGAAGAGATTCTAAGGGACGTGGTTCACCAGGTTGGGGATTGGACGTGAGGTTAACAACTTCACTGCGTCAAAAGGTCTAAGGAGCCTGGGATTAGGACGAAAAGCCAGGAAACAACTATGCAAGACATAGCAGGACTTTACAAAAATTTAAATAAAAAATAAACATTAAAATTTATATACAGTTAAGAAAAAAAGATGGAATAATCCGTCACTACCAAATAAATTTACAAAGAAAACTAATGGGAACTAGAAAAGCCTTGCCCTTTGGATTGGTCTAATTTTGGAGACTTACGTCCATTTACTTTGAGAATCTCATAGGGATATTGCTATGGCATTTAGTCCCTAACAGAAATGCCTTTGTGATAGACACATTTCACTTATTAGTTACATTATGCTGATGAGCTTCAATAAGAGCGAAATGCGTCCATAGTTACCGACTGAATACTATGTGGCCAGTTTTATTGTTAGCTACTCTTTTTACTTCCTTGTACAATGTTAAGGAATTATTGTAATCGCGCAAAAATTCAGGTTTATATATCCATACGTACGTACTTATCTCGTATAACTCAAAAATAATTTACCGTAGAATGTTGAAATTTTGTAAAAAGGACAGTTTATTTTTGACAAAACTTGACAAAAATAATAATTTAGTTGATTTTTAATTTTTGTGGGAAACATTTGATTTGTTGTTAATATCACTTACTTTGCAAGTTTTTGAGCGATTTAAATAATTTATTAAGCGGCCATGCCATAACAGAAAATTATTGATTTAATACAGACAAAATCTTAACAATTTCTAAGCTTTTATCATTACGTTTTACGAATAACGTTAACGTACGTCTGTACTCTGATGTGTCTACCTATGACCATTTGACAGAAAATAAAATACATGCCAGTGAAATGACTATTAAAAGAAAAAAATATTTATTATATTATTATGTTAATTATATAGTGCGATCACGTGAGATGTACCTATAAAACATAACACAGTACAGAATAGAAGCAAAAATCTGTCATAGCTGTTAAATATTGGTAAGAAATAAACCTTATATTATCGGTAGTTACCATGAATTGAAAGCACAAAGGCAAATATGACATTTGTTAAATATATTTCTATTGTGAATGGTTTGTAACGTAACGTACTATGTTTATGTATTAGCTAAAATTGAGTTTGTTAATCAAAAAAGCTCATATCTGTTAACAAAGACGATGCACTGAAATCAGGACTGAAATAAACTAGTAAACGAACTTACCCTATATAAGAGTTTGTTCCAAAAAAAATAGACACTGTGTCCACACTCTACAACAGTAGAAACACAACTGCTCAAAAGAGTGTTGTTAATTTTCGATGACAGGGTTGTGTAATTATTTAACAAAACTAACGGATGATTAAATCATATTTTATTTTATACAATTAATTTGTACAATAATTAATATTAATAATACATTCAGGTGTCTCCCTTTATACTAAAATTGACGTGTTCGAGCGTTTTTTGCAAAATTGATGTTAAGTGGCCAAAAATTGCGCTGATAATTTTCTTTGGGCCAGTTTGTATTATGTTTGGTAACATCGCTAACATATCCTTATGCTCATATAAAATTTTGACCTTCGATTACATCTCGTGCCGGAAGAATTAAACTCGCATGGATATTAATGTTTTTCTGCACTCGATACACAATATACTATTGTGTAGTGCAATAATGAATAGTAATAAACATTTAAATATTTTTTTCAAAAGATGATTCATTTTAAAGATATGAAATGAGTTTCACCTTCAAGCGAAATAAGTTTAAATGAAGTACATATAATTTAGTGTACAAGGAAATCATACGGTCTCCACATTAGATTTTTTTGTTTAAAATAAAAAAAAGAACTTTAAGTTCAATTTTTTTATTGTTAAAATGAATTTACTTTTGTTTGCTTTGAGTTCACCTAAGGTGAATACGTGAATAGTGCACGTACCACTAGATCTCCACTTATCCCCAAACTTTAAAACCCGTTGAATTAATTGTAATATCTCTTTAGAAAGTTAGAAAAAGAAAAGTTTGAACACATCCAATGCACTTAGCCAGTAATGACTGGGAATCCGTTGTATCTGAGATGTCGGCACGGCATTGTGTTGCGGTTATTTTCCGAATTCTCTCATCCTCGACGCCTTTGTTTCGGCGCGAGTTATTGAAGTGCGGCGCAACACTCGCTGTCATTTCGCGGACGCCGACGGAGGATAATGGCGATAAGATGCCTCGGCGCTGAAAAGTCCCGATGATTCATCAGCCTTTCCGGAACAGGTTTTATAACCGGAAAATCATTTACTCAAGTAACAGATTTAGGGAAATTTAGCCACATTGTGATAGGAATGAAGCTGTAAAAACCAAACTGTTTATGGATTTCTCAGTTTATGCTCCAGTTTTAAATATTTTTTTCTTAAAATTTTCTATTTTTTACCGAATGTTATACGGTCAATGATCACTCATGTATATTCCATTTCGTTTGAGGCTGTAGTAGCGAAAGGAACTTGATGAGACTAGTTTACAACAATAGACAATAAACATCAACATCCTCCATTTGACGACCACTTCGATCAAATATGCGAAAATGCATAAATATTAAAAATTTGAAAGTTCTGATATTTATAGTTAATGAACTTTTATTATTTTACTTCTTTGTACGAAGTAATCGCAAAATGATCACTAAATGAACATTCACATTTCTGTGAATCCTATTTTTGTGGCAAGAACTGTAGAGATAGCACAGAACAACGTGAAACTGCAAGAATTGTTAGTAAAAGCCTTTGTGTGCACAAAGGGTATACTAGCGCTATAAGGAAACTGGATTGAGAACTAGAAGCAGGGACTAGAACCGAAAAAAATTGGGGTTCGGTTACGGTTAACGGTTTCTACATTAATAAAAATACGGTTTCGGTTATCCGTAACGGTTTTTTAAAACTAATATTTTGGTTTTCGTTTCAGTTAAAATAAACAAATAAATTTCGGGGTCGTTACGGTTTCGGTTAAAATTGTGTTGTTTTAAGCAAAAGTATAGTTACTTTAAATTTAAATTGTGATCTAACAATAAAAATTGCGCTTTAAATTTTAACTAGTTAATCAGGGTCGACAGGGGCGATCAATTTATAAACATAATTATAGGTACTGTTGAGATTTTCATTATTAAATAAAAAAGTACAATGTTTTGTTTTGTTTTTAAATTATATTTTAAGATTGTGGAAAAAATTATGTTTAGCACACGTGAGCATGTTTTTTTCTCACTTGTCCAGTTGGCACACTCGCTTCGCTCGTGTGGCCAATTTCTGGACCCGTGAGAAAAAAACATATTTTCTCACTTATACTAAAAATAGCTATTTTTTATATACATTCAAAAGGAAATCGCCCCCCCTAGAACATTATTCTGAATCCGCCACTGGATTGTCTTGTAGAAAGATTGCAACGCCGGCATCGAAATGCAAAATTGGTTTTTGCTAAATTCATGGGGCATGAGGACTGTAGCAGCATACTGTTTTAAATACGGCGAAGACTCGGAGAACATGCTCTTGAGTTTGTAATGACAAGCGACTTCCTTTTGGCGGTGATTGGTTTATGGTTTGTACGGATATATTTTCGCAAGCACGCACATAATTGGTCTTCTTACAGAATGGCTTGCTGACAACTCACAGGTACATTACGGAGGTTCTTGAAGATCATGCTAACGAAACCGAAACTTATATAGTTAAGTTAAAATTTAGCGAAATTTTTATGAAACACAGAAGTCTGGTGGTTTTCTTACCTCATTATTCGATTATTAAATTAAGTAAGACTTTAATTTTTTAGAAAATCACTTTATTTTGGTAGAGATATTGGCCCGTATTACGAACTCGCTTTTATAGAGCGCTCATAATATTATAATGTAAAAGCACGCTTCTTCAAAGCGATTTTATTATAAAAGTGCGTTAGTAATATGAGCCACAATCTTTACTAAAGAAGTAAAGACTAATAATTTATCACCACATCACAAATATCACAAATAATCACAATCAAATAAGTAGTCTTTTCAAGAAGTATTTGTTACTAACCATCAGGTTCTTTTATAATATATACTGTTCTCTTAAAATAACGATACTCTTTTGTTTCCTTAATTATACTATAAGTCTTTATCTTAATTCTTCAAATTAAAATAATTGGATCTGGCACTTGGCACCTTTATACTAACGACATCAGAATAAAGATAATAAAATAAGAATTATATCTTCGGGAGGAAGAAAATTGGTATAATATACAAAATTAGTCAAAAAAAATAGGCAAGTGAAACCATTTCAAACTAACCCGAAAGAACCAGACACGACACAAACTCTAGTTTCGGCCAGTTTTTGACCGAAATCAGCATTTTTGGCCGAAACGGTCGAAACCGAAATTTCGCTCGGACTCTATTTATATACACATTAAAAACTGCTACATTTTTAGCAGCCTATTTCTAAGTCTAATTTATTTATTTCAATCAACATTTCTATCGATTATAGAGTAAATATTAAGTAAAGATTTCCTAATAATCATTTTATCAAGGAAAATATTAGCAGTACGCCTCTGTAATGTCTTAATCTCAGATACTGTGTACACATATGAAAGTAGAGATAAGTGTGTACATAAAAGTATCTTATCTCCACGGTCTTCAGTTACTCCCAAACAGCCAGGCTATTGTTTCTTTGCTCATTTTCCGCATTATTCTCATTTTATCAGTCATGTGTCTATTATAGTAACACTAGTTTTTTAATTATTTATTTATAATTTATTTTAATTCATAAAATGGCAAAACTTCAAGACGATGAAGATTATGAAGTGATTGAAAAGTGTGAGGATGAAGGAGAAGAAGACTTTTCTTCAAGACCTAGTCTTCTAGAGGCAAAACCGGTGTATCCGATTGTTCTATACAAAACAGAGCGGAAAAAAAGTCAGAGGTATGTACAACGTTTATTCGGAACATTATAGTATACACGTATATACCTACGTATATATACCTAATATCACTACGAGTAAAAATTAATTTTTCTTTTCTAAATTACTAGACGAAAACTGTCAAATAATTAATCAACTTATGCTAAGACAACAATAACAACATTACTTAAATAGTAATGTCTTTCTACGGATTATTGTAAGATTGTAACATAAATATTGTAATACGCTACGAAACAAGATTTAACTCGTATAGTAAATCTTATATGTTTACTGTCGTAAATATATGTCAAGATAAGAAGCAATTTCAATGTTTGTTTCAAAGTTCTCTGGAAACAATATTACTGTGAAAAATTCAACGATTAAACTACATATTTCTAAATTATATTTTAAAATATTTAATAAGGAGACAATTACTATTATCTATCTGATATAATTATTAATGATCATATTACTCCTATATTTATAACGGATTTGTTTTGTAATTATCAAAGTTATGAGATCGAGAACTAGTTAATTGAGCTGCAGGTTGCACTAAAAAAGAGAAATTTGTCTTAATATTTAATAAGTATTATACTCTGATGTAATGTTGGTCATTGAGTACATACATAGGTATATGTATATATTTATAACTTGAATACTGAATATCAATTAAAACCTGTTTTTCTAAATATTATTTAATAAAATTCTTCATAGTTGTACTTTTTTTACCATAATATAAATATCAAGTTTTTAGTCGATATAAATTATTTTAATTATTAGCAGTTTATGTGCGTATTTATGAATATTATCTCTCTTATTTGGAATTGATTCAATTTAAAGTAAGCTGGTCCGTTGTTACTTGTGGTTTGAATACCTGAAACATGTTCTTTATTTTTTAAAACAATGAAATCGTTTCAAATGATAGGGTTACTTTATTGTTATTATTATTTTATTTATTCTTGCTAATCGGTTTGAACAATTATGTACGGAATTTAATTATAATACATAGTGATACACAGTCATAATTCATACATTATCCTTCTTTTTCTTAATAACTTCTTTCATCCAGTTTTATCCTGATCATGGTCGCCGACAATGCCCCCCCCCCCCCCCCGCAGGCATAATCCTTATCGCAGCATTTTTTTAAATCAATAATAAAGCTCTGAATAGTTATTATTTCTAAGAATTATTATATCTCCTTCTACTTTTTTTAGTAATTGAGAACTACCCAGAAATGGGTATGAGTTGCACCCTTAAAAATATTACTCGTGAATTTTTCGCATCAAAGTACCTGTGTACATTCCTACTAGTACAAGCTACAATTACAGATTGAATATCTGCTAATAGGAATATATATGACCGATAAAAATGCGCGTCTCAGGATATACCGAGGATCCTGCGACATTAGCAGTCAATCCCGCTCTGCAGAACACCGGGGCGCTTGTAGTCCATCTTCCAGGACACTTGATGCCCTGAAGGTGATCTAGTTCAGCTAGCTGGGATTTGGAGCACACCTCGGCGTGTGCTCTAATTCTTGGCCTGCTGAGGCAGAGCACATTCTGTAGTTGATGTATTTGCTCTATATTATGCTCTGGTTCCAGTGAGTCAGAAATTAGAACACTCAGAAGTGGTTGCTCTGATTCTAGATCTGTTGAAACCAGAGAACATTCTGGAGTAGATTTGGCTGGATTATGCTCTGATTTCAGTGGACCAGGAATCAGAGGATTCAGAAGTATTCGCTCTAATTTTAGGTCTGCTGAACACAGGACACATTCTAAAGCAGATTTGACTGCTCTGGATTGTGCTCTGATTTCAATGGGTCAAGAATTAGTGTTTGCTCTAATTGTACCATACCTCATTTTGAAGCAGTGAAGCCTTGTATTTTGTTACCAGAGCGAATTCTAGACTCTAGAGCATATATGTACTACGATTTGTAAAACTCCGCTTAAGTGGGGACAGTGCAATAAACATAAAATTTAAACTTGGCTTAATTTAAACTCGGTTTACTTAAGTAATAATTTACGGGACAGCGATGCAATCAGCTCTTATCGAACCTAGCTAAATGGAAAACTCAAATCTACTACACTTAAACCGAGAACCGAGAACCCTTATTTCCAATACCATTAACCAAACCCACCTCCTTGCAGGGGCTTCGACGGCACTCCACGAGTCCTCCGCCGTAGCGGCCGCGGCTCCCAACTCCACCGTCGCCACGTGCCTCTGCGCGGCTTGCGTTACGTCCGCGACCTCTCCAACACCGTGATTCACGCGCGCTGGCGATGGGCTTGTGCGGCCGCCGTGGGTACCGTCACCGGCTTGTGGCTCGCCTTCGCCTGCACCTGGATGCTGCTTTCGGTGGCCAGGGGGGATCTACAAGGGGGAGTCACTGGCGGGAATGGGAGCTGTACAGTCGGGAATCAGGGGTTTGCTGGGTTCTTGCTTATGAGTATTGAGACGCAGGTGAGAGTGGAGATATAGGTAGATGTAGATGGAATCGTTTTATTCGCGAACGAAATTACCGTTGGTGTCGCTGTGTGCGTTTACAATATGGCGGCTCTAATTCGTATTCTGTTGCTATTTCCTATAGGGTTATGTACATTCTTCACTACAGAGTTACTAAGTTAAATACCAAATACGTATTAAGTTTCAATACTGCGAGTTTGAGGTTATCGTTTTTTGGAAGGCGAACAAATGCTAAATAAAGGACTAATTTTTTATGTGGTGTCACAAATATTAGTGATTCAAATATTAGTGATACAAAATGTGACACTTTTGCACTTTCCTTACAAACTAGTGCTTTAATGGCTTCGCAACATGAAATCAGAGCCGGCCCGAGACTTTTTAGCGCCCCAGGCGATAATTTTATATTGCGCCCCTATTTTTTATATTAAATAACTTGTTATCCATATTAATGATTTTTTTGAATTTAATTATATGAATCATTATTTTATTTATATACGACAGCGTTCTAATTTTTAATTATCACGTTATTTTGAATGTAATTATGAGATTTATAATGACATTGATGCCCTATTGCATCAACAAGATTTGAATTTTCAGTAATACCTAATCAAAAAAATAGTTAACGTTAATTTTATTCCGATGTGATATTGTCCATTTAAAGAAAACTTAAAATTGGTGCAACCGGCCTTGAGTATCATTATTAGTTATTTATTTTATAAGATAAATAACAATACAAATTCGATCAAAATTTATATTTTCATTGTACTCGTACTATGGAACAATATCTGATTCCGACTCACTCATTTTATCTTGAAAACTGAGGTAAACTGTATCCGTTTTAAACAATTTGACAAAACTGAAGAAAAATTATGTAAAAAATGTATTTCAGGACCAATTGAAACTGTCGTAGATAAAATATTAAAGGATATACTCGTACATTTGATATATCCTCATACTGAAACTTGCGTGATTAAAACACACGGGTCATCGCCACGTGATCTAACATCAAACGCGTTTCATTATGAACACTATATCAAACTTCTATTTTTAATATCTATTACAGAACGTAACATGCGTATATAATACAACATATAAATTATTTAACCAAGGCTAACAATATTAAAATATTGTTGTTTCTTTAGCTTAATATTAAGAATTTAAAAAATTAAGTCATAATGCGCCCCACGAACGATTGCGCCCCAGGCAGTCGCCTGGTTCGCCTGTACCTTGGGCCGGCCCTGCATGAAATAAATGGCTGTTTAGTAAAAACAAAGTGATTTATATAGACAATTTTCTTTGTACTTGTAAGGCTGGTAAAGGGGGTAAATGTAAACATATTGCAAGCCGTATTATTTTTTTACAAGGTATTTTAATAGTTTTAATTTTTGCTTTTGCCTAGGCATGTGCTTTTTAAGGAAGGAAAACAGTGCCTTTTTATTTTAATTTTTTACACTTTGCTTTACTATTATCTGTTTTTGTTTGCTGTTGTTTTTGTTCGTTTCAGGAATAAAGTTTGTGTTTGTGTCAAAAATCTATAAAATTAAATTCTTTTCAACCAATGCCATGGTTAGAAACAAGTTGTTTTAAGAAGGTTTTACCAAAACACAATAAAGATAAATTATTGGAAAAATTTATGAAAGAAAATCCAGTCAGCCTTAGCTAAACATAAGTATTATTTTTTTTAAATTTAAACAAAATAATTCCCGTGTAAAGTTTCTTTGTGATGATATATCGTAATTTTTATTTTTATTTTATGTGTGTAATAAATTATAAAAATGAACCTAAAAAACAAAAGTTTGAGTCTTAGATACCGTTATGTAACTAAAACCATTTTTTTATATGTAGGATCATAAAACGTAAAATGTGCGTTTCTCCACAACAATTTATATTATTTGCTCTAGGTTTGGAAGGATTCATATATCGGAAAATAATTAAATGAAACATAAAGGAAATAATATAAAAGTAATAAAGACAAGGTTAGGTTAGAAGTAAGTAAAATCGGAAAATGGAAGTATGAATTAAATTTTTATACCAGATATGTAATTTTAAATGATAACAATAAAGAAACACACTGAAATTTTAACTATAAAATCACGATGAAACAAGTACAACTACAAACAATATCAGCACATAACCATTAGCCTAAACGTGTTGACATGAAAAGTACGAATTTGAAGGGTTCTTAAATCTACCGCCAGAGGGCTACGAGTTAATTGCGTTCGCGAATAGTGTTAAATTGGGTATCTAGAATGCTTGCTTCTCATAGATTGTCCCCTAGTCTCCTCTATGATGCAAAACTTTTTTTATTTAAGTAGTTCATTTTATTTTGGGTTATCGTCCTTACAAGGGAACCTCACTATCTTTTCAATCGATAATTATCCGAAATATTTTTTTCTGATTTCTCTTGGCACCAAAAGAAAAGTTCCAAAGCCAAAAACTCTCGATATTTTTCTTTCTCAAGATATGTGATTTTGATATTTTCAATTTATCTACACAGGGTGACGAATGTAACTATTTAAGCATGAAGATCTCGAGAACTATAAGAGATACGAAGCCGGTTAAATTAAACAAAAGCTGCCTCATTTTCCCAAATAATGCTTAGGTCACTACATATAAACAAAAATGTAAATTTTTCAATTTTCGTTTTTTGCTTGTAACTTTTTTATTTCAATAGAAATAATATTTTAACTTGCATTTTTTAACGACGAACTCATTGCAGTACTCAAAATTTTTATTTTTCATACCGTTTTTGAGAAATTAATACCAACTGTTAATTTTGCGTTTCGTTGTTTTCATACCATTATCTTATTTGAAATTAATATTATAAATAGTATTTATTAAAATACTTCAAGCAAACTTAATTTCAAATATAAACATAATTGTTTCACTTTTCTTCATTTGTAATTGTAAAGCTGACTCCTGCATACATTATACTGTTTATTAATTTAATTAGTGCATCTGTTTGGCGTTCCAAGTATAGTACACTATTAGCAAACTTTATAATACTAGGTTGGTACCAATGTATTTAATAAAACTTATAAACGAACATATACATCAACTATTAACACGTAATAATTTAATGAATAAAATAAGTAAAATGTACACAGCAGCAAAATTATTTGCTAGACGATAAACTCAGCTACGATTATCATTACAACAAGCAACTGCAACTTTTCTCGTTAGCCTTCATTGCTCTATTCCTTATGATAAGGCTATTGCTATTGTGAATTATACTGGTGTTTACATTCGTAACGTCTTTCTACTTCTTTCCAGACGACAATCGGGTACGGGTCGAGGTACCCCACAGAGAACTGCGCGGAGGGAGTGTTCCTCGTCTGCTTGCAAATGATCATGGGGATCGGCATCGAAGGGATAATACTCGGCATCTTCTACGTCAAGATGACCAGGCCCAAAATACGCGACTGCAGGGACAAGTTCAGCAAGTTCGCAGTGGTAAGGAAATCATGAATATTGCCAAACGGTCATTTAAATCGAAAATACACAACATCATAAATAAAAAGTTAATTTTGTGCATTGACTAAGTTTAAATGGGGTCATTTCACATTTTCTGTTTTATTTTTTTCCTGAAAGTCTATCGTCTACAATATATGTAAATAATATTTTAATGTCATTTGGGTACATTGTTTTGTGGATATAATTTTTTGAAATTAGACTTCGATTTCAAATCTCAACAGGATGCCATTTTCCAATACATCACGAATCAGAATGATCAGCTCACTCTTGCGGACGAAATGTAAACTTCGTTGACCATGCTTTACCTAAATATATAAATATATTACACTCTGATATAATTTCAATAATATTTCACGCTTACAAACCTGTAGTTCTACACTAATATAAACAAAACAAAAACCAGCGTACTTTTCCTCTGACAACTATATAAATTTTAGGTTACTTTACAAATATACCTATAAATATATATACCGCTGGAGTGCTATCTCTCCCGTGAGAGGAAAGTGTCACCAACATAACAATCTCTGTCCTTCTCACTCAGTATGTAGTAACACTAAAGCGCGTGCGCAAAGTAACCGTGCCTGTTTAAAATATTTGAAATGTATTGAAATATGAATATGTATATTATTTTGAATTATTTAACAGAGTTAAATGAGAATTGTTTTTATTTTCATCTTCAGAAAAATGAGTACCACAAAGTTAGAAAATTACATTTCTTAATTTACTATGGCAGGTAAGATTAACATTCTGTTTTTTTCAAAAAAGGTTAGATTAACCTTTATTACAGGATTACAGCAATATAATTAAAAATTGAACACTTCCTAAAATTAAGAATAAAAATACAAAAACATTTGAAAATCTGAATTTGAACAACTGCGAAATATTAATATAACTGTAGTACATTATTAAGAGCATTGTGTATAGCTACCGTACTGTACTAAAACTTGACTTCGCTCTAGTCTAATAACATGAAAACTATTAAAGATATAAAAGTGAAATAAGTTTTAAATGAAAGATAAAATACAAATCTAGTTCCCTGTAATGCCAGATTTTGCATTTTTTATATTATTTCAATATTACAAGCAATTACAAACTCTAAAAATTGACCTGTTTTGACGTACAATTTCTTGCTTCTAAAAATCCTTTTTTAAGAAATTAGAATTACAGAGCTCTAGAATTATCTTTAAATAACACCATAGGTTTAATAAAAATACATATTGTTTTAATTATTACAACAAATTTCAACAAGAACGAACAGACTAAACGGTGTATATTTTCGCTCATACACTACTGCCTCTACCGGAGTATTATAGAAATATGACGCTATCTCGCTCTTTTGTAGTTGACCAAGAGAATATTGTGATTTTCATTCATACTACAAGCACAGACCTTCCCAGAACTGTGGAGGGTACTAATCTCTAATATTTCTATATGTACTGATATTTTAACTTCTTATTGTTTTTCATTTCATTTTTTATGTATTAATACGTATAAAAGTCTCATATAGCATTAATAATATAATTAAGTATGTAAAAATTTACAACAATATTGTATAGTAGAAGATAAAATTTATTTAAAAAAATATGCAACCGAAATTAGAAATTTTTTTTTTGAATTGTTTGCATCCTGAATTGGTTGATCCTAGATATATAAGAAATATGCCTCTGCGCGTTCCACATTATATTTTAGACGCCATTAAAAGAAAAAAGTAGCCATCAAAAACTTGTGCAAGAAATTGTGATTTTTATTTTTTTTAAAAAAAAGACGAAGACTACCCAAATTTATTCAAATAAAATTATTTTGTCAAAAATTCAATGTTCAAATTGAATTTTACTAAAATAATAATTTTATTAATTTTATTATCAAAGATATAAATTTTATTTCGCTACTTTAATTTTCTAAAATTAAAATATTTTATAATGTTTTAAATTTATTTCTTGCGAGGTAGGAAGATAATAATAGTGTATTATATATTGGAGGAGGATCGGCATTCCTTACCGATTGTACTATTTATACAATTTTTTGCAAGATCAAAATTTAATTTCCTTCAATATCAGTAAAAAAAATATCCAAAGGGAGGTGTAGTAAAATTCGTTAATGGAAAACTAAAGTCCGTTCAAATTGAATTTTTCAAACACTCGTTTCATTTTGCAATATGTTAAATTCCTATCATTAGTGGTTGTGCTTTTGTGTAAGAAATAACTACGAAAATCATTTGTAGGGTACCATTATTTATCAATAATTGTAGTATTAGTAACTTTTAATTTTAATAGCACACTAAATTAATTTACAAAATCCTTTCTGTGCATTTTTACTAATGTACTGACCGTTCAGTGAACGGTATGTAAATTACTTACCGGTTTGTTAGACGTAGCAATCAGTAAAATCAACCTAGTGTGCAAAAACATAATTTTACGAAAATTAAAAATATTTATGAAACCTCTCGCAGAAATTGTCCTCGTTACTCTTAGCTCCTACTAAGTAGAATCCTTTGTAGATATATATTTAATAAACTTGAAGAAGCTCTAAATTCAAGAACAAACTATTTATTTAATCAAAATTTTATAAAAAGTTATTCCAGTTTTCTGTTACTTTCCATTGTATAATATATACCGTGTGTCCCAAAAAGGTGTTGTCATAGGCATTTAGCATTTAATAAATTAAAACTGTCCGGCTAATAACTAAGCCACCATATTGCCCAGGACAATACATGATATCTTATTAATACCACAATTCAACGAAATTAACTAAAAAGTATTAATTTTTTGACGTGATTCTTTTGTTATGCAAAATGACAACTGTCAATTCATGGTTATGAGATTAGGACAATTACCTACGGAATCGAAAGTACTCAAGTCGTTTTCGATTATAGAAATATATTTTTTATATTTTCTGATTTTTAATGTTACTATAAAATTATGAATATGTTTTGTAAAAAATATTTAATGAGAAATAATTAAAATGAATCAAGAAATAAAGAAAAAACTAAAGAAATAACTTCTTAACAGGTTAAATGAAGAAATATTATTAAGAAATGTATTTATTAAATGCACAATTATGAAAAAAAATATTAAAAGAAATTTCAACACTTTGAATTGAACCGAAGACCTACGATTCTCTAGACTCTAGGCCATTTATTCTAACCCCATGACCACAAATTGACAAAATGTCATTTCGACTAAGATGTAAGTATTGTCCTGTACAATATGATGACGTAGTTGTTAGTCGGACAGTTTTTATTTACTAAAAACTGTTTCCTATGTTATATGCCTATGGCAACACTTCTCTGGGACACACGGTATATAAACAACTATTGTAATATCAACGAACTTGTTACATATTTTCAAATAAACATTAATAATATTTATAATTTATGTGTTTTCCTGCTTGTTACCTACATGTATTAAAGTGTTTTGACTCTTAATAAAAATAAAATTATTTCATTTACCCAATTTAAATTTTAAAATTCTTAATGTGTTGTATACAGGGTGAGTCTGGGAAGACGCCCCCCCCCTTTAAATTTTTTATTATAAGTAATAGAAAAAAATGGCTCTTATAAAAGTTTTATTATTTTACATATACTAGTTGATGGCAGATGTAGATATTTTTTATAAAGTCAGGTTTACAAGATACGACTATCAACTTTTATTTTTCAAATGGCAACCTATAATTATTTTAATAAAATAGAAACCGCCATTTTTTTCTCTTTTCAACGATGTATTAACTTTTATTAATGTATTTGAAAATTTTCGAGAAAAATGAGATATTTAAAAATATTTGAAATAAATATCAAATAAATATTATAGGTGGCTATATGAAAATAAACAAAACGTAACAATGTAAAACAATTAAATTAATGTCAAAAATGTATACATTTGTTTGTTACTTACTGAGAAGGATGTTTACCCGATTTCGAGAAACATAGCCACCTATGATATTTGTTTAAAAATTATTTCTGACATTTCTAAATGATCTCATTTTTCCCGAAATTTTTCAAATACATTAATAAAAGTTAATACATCGTTGAAAAGAGAAAAAAATAGCGGTTTCTATTTTATTAAAATAATTATAGGTTGTCATTTGAAAAATAAAAGTTGATAGTCGTATCTTGTAAACCTGACTTTATAGAAAATATCTACATCTGCCATCAAATAGTATATGTAAAATTATAAAACTTTTATATGAGCCATTTTTTTCTATTACTTATAATAAAAAAGTTAATGGGGGGGGGGGGCGTCTTCCCAGGCTCACCCTGTATAGTACGTATCTACGTAAGCGTAGAATTCAGACTTTGAAACTCTGAATTCAGACTTTGAAACTCTGAATGAAAGTATGAATTCAGAGTTTAAAAGTCTGAATTCAGTGTTTAAAAGAGTGAATTCAGAGTTTAAAGACTGAATTCATTACTTAAAAGTCTGAATTCAGAGTTTAAAAGTCTGAATTCAGAGTTTCAAAGTCTGAATTTAGAGTTTCAAAGTTTGAATTTAGAGTTTTAAAGTATAAATTCAGAGTTTCAAAGTCTGAATTTAGAGTTTCAAAGTCTGAATTCAGAGTTTTAAAGTCTGAATTTAGAGTTTTGAAGTCTGAATTATGAAATTCGGAGTTATTAAGTCTGAACTATTTAATTCAGAGTTTCAAAGTCTGAATTCAGAATTCCAAAGTCTGAATTATAAAATAAAATACAACGGAGATCCTTCTACGCTTTCGTTCGTATCATGTTCAGCAGAATAGGGCAGGTAGTAGCAGACAGAAGCATGGGACCATGATTAGTATTTAGCTGTGCAATTTATGACGTTACAGTGATAGACTCCGCCTATTGCTTTACCCCTCTTACTCCTCACCGATGGCAGCAGCCCTAACATAAAGTGTACACAATGCTCTTAACGTATAAAAATTTCAATACATACAAAGGGACAGAAAGAGTTAGAAATTTGCAAATAATACTTATTTAAACATACATCCGCAATACTGAAAAACGAAACAACAAATATTCATTTCATAGATATATTCATATTTAAAATTCGAAGAAGCAATTCTTGACCAATACCAATAGAATGATAGATAATCAGCGCATACTCAAAGCACACAAACTTGACAACGGTGCAAACATATATATGTCTGCACTGTGATGTTTGGACCATCTCTCTGTCCTTTCCAGCGGTATATATATTTATAGGTATATTACTTTACATCACAAAGTACAAAATTATACTTCCTGCGTTACACTGACGTTCAACTTGTAGCGCCTCTGTGTACGTGTATGTGTGAGATGTATCTTTGTGTGAGTTTTTGATTTGTGACGTCACGAAATTCGCAGCGCGAATATCTTATAACATAGTTATGAATGAAATGAAAAGTATTATATTTCGGCGTACATTATATTGCAATATGTATAGTAAGTGTCGCAGATTCCATATATGTAAAAAAAATCGTAACATTTTTTTTTTAAATGACCCCATTACTTCCAGTGGTGGCTCGTGTTACATATTTATGGGTGTGTTGCATCAAACAAAAAGGAAATAAAATATTAATCAAAGGAATTCAATTTTCTTTATAGTTTTAATTTAAATATTAAACAAATACGTCTGTTCTTGTCTTCGTAAAACTTATCTATTAATTTATCATTGTAGTTTTGTGGCAATGTATTTTCTCAGTCAAATGCAACAAATCTCTCACCCTAGTTTCAATTCATATTTTTTCATTATAATCGTCCGCAAACAGTAAACACGGAAAACAAAACAAAACATTCTTCTTGTTACAACCAAAAACCCGGTTGTTTCTTAAATATGTCTTTTTTAAATTGTCTTTTATATATTCCTTTTACCTGAAATTCCTATGTTAAGTACTTGGCTTTTTAACTACCAATCGTTCCTGATGTTTGGAAAATTAATTTTTATGTAATTGAGTAACTACTTTCATTTTGAAACATGTATTTAAACTTTAAAGTCAAAATTAATTTAAGGTAAATTTTAATTTGTAAATATTCGTATCCTTAACGTCAATATTAATTTTAAGAAATAAGAAGTAAGCATGAAATGCGCCAGATATAGTCGAGAAAATAGACTCTGTCGGGTCCAGCAATAAAATGATAAATATCGTAATTATGATAAAATGGTATATCCCTTACTTTCTACAGTATAATACTGATTGGCAATGCCCCATATTTGAGCCGCTCTATCCATGCATTGAATCTTTAGGCTACCTGCTATGTATAGGGAAATAGCCATACGGTCTTTCAACATAAATCTTATTTTTGTTTTAAAAAGTGTCTTATGGGAATGAAAACTGCATTTTCAAAAATATTTCCAAACTATTTGCAATACTTGTTGTTAAGCTGATTTTTTGTTTAATTATAACATTTATTTTCAGTACTACTTTAAAGAAAAAAAATCAAATACTAGTGTATTTATTTTACGTATGCCTAACTCCGATAATAGACGTCTTATCGAATCGCATAAAATATGAAGAAAACACTATAATTAGTCAGCAATGTATTCAGTGATCATTTGACTGATTGTATTACGTCTCTGGGCACTTGCTCTTATTGAGCTACAATGTAAAGAAAAAAATATATTCTTGTTATTTGATTTTAAATATATTTTAATAATGTACCTACTTATATTTAAAAATTAGTGGTTCTGCACCATACTATTGATGAACTGAAAAATATTTATTAAATACAGATTGTAGGCCAAATCTATAAATAAATATACGAAAATGTATACAATGTTAATTGTCATTTAAACAATTGATAAGCGAAAGATAATTCGTACGTGTTATAAGGCAAGTATGATTTTAATTCAGTTCTTTGACAATAATGACGTTATTTTAAGTATTAGTTTCAAATACTAGCTTGAACAATCGCTACACATGTTTGCATATACATATCTTTTCATTGATAGATACATAAATTACAATAATAAAACAAAAGGTATGCATCGTTTTATTATAAGTAGGAGATAATTAATTGTTTGAAAATATATCTGAAAAGTTTGTTGGAATAATAATTGAAAGGGCATTTGAATGTTTTGGAAAAATCTCCTTTATTTATTTTCCATTTCCATCAAAGTAAAAGTTTAATTATTCAGTATCAATTCTCGTGCATCAGAACTGGAAATTATAAATGGTGCAGTGTAGAAGAGTTTGTGTTGTAATTAGAACAGTATTTGACTAACTGGATCTCCATTTGTGTATTTTATTTCAAAGAAATTAATTAATCAACTTCATTAAATTTTCAACAGAGAATGGTATTTATATACAAATTAATTTCGTTTAAATTCCTAAAGCTTAAACAAAAATTAATTGACTGTTCAAGAGAATTACAATAACGGAGGATATATTCAAAACAAACGCGGCTGGGAATATGAAAATATTTATTGTTCTCTTTTAAATAATTTAATCTTTCTTTTCCATCTAAAGTATTCTTACAGAGAATAGTTTTAATTGTTTTTTTTTTGCTACATATAGCTCAAAGGGTAAATATTTTTTATGCTAATGAATAATAAGAAATATCACCGTATTAAATGAAAGATATCATTGTGCAATCAAAGTGAGCCAGATCTATAAACTAATTGACAGTTATAGTTTATAGATTTGACCAAAAATGTACTATTTATAAGTACCTATATAAAAAGACCGCCTTAAAACTAGGATGTCTAATATTGGTTAGCAGTTATATTTATAATTAGTATAATTGGTCTACCGACAGGAATAGGTACTTTAGTAAAAACTAATTATCGTAATATTTAGTAACTGGGAGAGAGATGCTTACTCACTAAATTTCACTAATTCTTGCCTCAATTATATATAATTATTAATAAAGACTTAAACACTAAGAATATTTACATATTTAAACACTCAATTCATCTACACACCAACTACCTACTTATGTTGTGTTCACCACTCGTAATAATATCTGTACTCACGGTCTTTTCTGCTTGGCTTTATATATCCGAGCAATTAAATTCTCGAATATTCTGTTAGATTCGATGCGTCAGTACAAAAGAATTGTGGCTAACGAGTCTCCCTCCACCTGTCTACTATATACCTGCGGCCTTCGCCCGCGTCGTGACCTTGCAATCGCTACAATAATATTATATTTTTCATTCATAATTTTGATAAAAGATATTCCCGCTCCGAATTTTCGTGTTGATAAAAGAACAAAGGTCAAACGTAAAGTTAAATGTCAGAGCATCCTGCGTAAAAGTATATAAGTGTTAGGAAAAGACTGAAATGTTCTAATCGTATTTGTTTTGTGTAAATATTTTATTAGTGTAAAATGACAGATTTGTATGCATGAAATTTAATTGAAATTACATGAAAAACAAGAAAATATATACTATTTTAGTTTACATTTAGTCCGTAAGAGTGAGCAGAATCATTGTTATTTGCAACATTGGGTAAATGGCATTCTATTGATTTGAAATTGAAGCCTATTTTCATAAAATTATATTTACAAAACAGTGTAGATACACACAATGGCATGAAAATATATTTTACATATATTGTAGGCGATAGACTTTCAGGAAAAAATAAAGGAGAATATGAGGGATAATCCCATTTTTGCTTATAGTAATTAAATCGAAATCACATTCCGTAAAAACTAGTCACCATAATATTTACTAAGGATGCGCACTCACAGTGAAGTACTCTAATTCTTACTAAGGAAACAAAAATCACTTTCTGTAATAACCAGTTTCCGTTCTTTAAATATCTGAGATGTAGTATGTCGTTAGTTATAGAAGTATATATGCCAGACGACATATTGTGTGTAGGTTTGCCAGCGAGACGGTCGCCTATGCCTGATGTTCCGCATATCAGACGAAGACCGGCATCACATCGTGGGCACCGTAGTCAAGGCCTGGCTGACGGAGGCCAGGAGCGAGGAGCACAACTACATAGAAGCTTTCCAAACGCCGCTCAAATTAGAAAACCCCGGCCTGCTCCTGTGGCCGCTCACCGTCGTGCACACCATTGATAGGATCAGCCCTCTCTACGACATGTCTGCTAGGGATATGATGCTTCGCAGGTATGATATTGAAATCATTCATTCCAATCACATATCATTTCTATAATTATTATAGTCTTTTATTTAATTTAAACTTTATAAAAATTATGTGTTACATTTGTTCTAATCCGTGATTACGAATGTTATTTCTTGCTAAACAACTTGAAAAATATGAAATGACATTCAAAGATTCAGGATTATTAGTAATATTCACTCACTAAAGCCGTCTTCCCACGACGCGAAGCTTGGTGAGCCTCGCGCCGCTCGTGAACTTGGGACGTGCACGAGCTTTAACGCGCTTTGACTATTCCCACGGCGCCTGGTTCGTGGCTTGTGGAGGGTTTGAAAATGAATAGTCGACGGAATAAGATTGCTGCTTCTGCAGCTGCTTATATCATTTTTAGAGGTGACTATTTAAAAGAACAACAGACCAAAAGAAAAAGACGCTGATGGATGACAAATATTCTCGTTGCCTGCCTTTCGCCAAACACCCTGTATTCAATTGTAGCTACTTCTAAACTTCCAATAATAATAATAATAACAACATAATAATAATTAAAATGTAGATCAAAGATACATAGTTTAGCTGAGGTAGCGGAAAATAATATGTTTTATTTTCAAACAATGAGCCTGTTGGAACGTTGGAAAGGACATACCGAGCCGAGCTTAGGCGAGCGGCGCATTTCCTTTGACTTGTGTCAAATTTACCGACAACTGACGGGAAGCCCGAGCCGAGCCAACGAGCCACGATTCACCCCATTCCCATGGCGCGAGGCTCGCCAAAAGCAGGTAAAAGTTCGCCGAGCCCCGCGTCGTGGGAAGCCGGCTTAAGATCAGCTCGGCTCGAATTATGGACGTTAGAGTTGTCGCGAAACTATAAAGAAACGATATAAACAGCTGTCTCGTCTCAATGGCATTGTTACATTGTTTTTGGGGGATGTGCGACCCTCCTGTTTGGTTTTGTGACGGGGCGGTATATCCTGAGACGCGCATTATTGCCGATCATATGAGTTTCTATTGGCTGATATTTAATCAGTAATTGTGGCTGTACTAGTGGGAATTTTAAAGTGACGGTTTGTATACATGGGTACTTTGATGCGAGTAATTCACTGGTAAAGGTATAGGTAATTCACACTTATTTTAGGGTAGAAGTAAGTAACTTAAAAATGGAAGAAGGTAAAATAATTACTAATGTAAAATTTCAAATGTCTCATTGGGGGCATTGCCCCTAGTAAAATTTTCCTTCGGGGCATTAGCCCCGATGCTCCCATATAGTCGGCACCCATAATTCGAATCAGCTGCAACAGTTAAAGAGATGCTGTCACGTCATCGTGGTAGATGCAGGAAAGAAGAGAGATAGATTGTCAGCGTAAGGGACAGTCTACTTGCCTTTTTCCACGATCAAGAGATTTTATATTTTGTGATATATATACTGAAAGTTGATACCCAATATTTTTTTAACATATGATTCGTAAACACAGTCGCCATTCGCTATTGTATACGTTAAAGGTTTTACAAAGTAACAATTTCAATTAATAACAAAAATTCTCGAATTTAACTCATGAAGCACAATGTGATACAAAACTAGCAGTTTGGCTTCTCAGTCTATCACAGAATAGGTTTATACAGAAGCGACAGAGACAGAGAAATGAAAATTAGAGAGAGATGGAGAATGTGCACAAATTTAAAGAGCTCATTGTTTAAAATCGGAAAGTTTCCTCACAACTGAGAGAGAGATAGGGGAAGAGCATAAATTTAAAGATCTACACAATGCTTCAAGGTCATAGAACCGAATAGGGGAACATGAAAGATGCCGACACTGAGTGTCGCTTCTGTGTGTAACTATTCTGTGATGATACTATAAACATTTCAATGTAATATAGTCAATAAGTAATCTAAATCTAGAACATAGTTTTTGTTCTGATTTCATTAAAAAATAAATGGTCACTCTAACTGAAAATTGTGTCAAAAAGTGATAAAACATTACATTTCAATAAAAAAACAGAAGATTAGACTTTTCGTACAGACATTAAGAAAGTAATAATAAAAATAAGAACTAAAAAATTATAAGATTGTTTATGTTTACCTGTGTGTCTGATTAAAAAAAAAGCTGTTATTTAAAAATTTATGTTTTTCTATTAATGTAGTTCACCTTTGGGTTACATCACGAACTGCTACGGCTATAGTTATAATATTGGAATTCATTTTGTTCGTCAGATCAGTTGAATCAGTTCTCTTATATTGCAAATGGAATGTTTAAGATCACTTTCGCGTTAGCCCATGTAACGGTTATAGTTTTATTATTATTATTTTGTTTATCATCTCCGATGGCAATTCTAAAACATAAGTTATAAAAAAAAATACTGAATAAGTAATGTTGTTTTCAACATTATAAATTTATAATTTCTCCATTTTCTTCCACATTATTCAAAAGTATTCAAAATCACGTGATAAACTAAAATGATCTTTCTGCTTTACCTTGGTGAAAAGCATTACCTAGACATAATGACCCGTATTACGAGCTCACTTTTATAATAAAATCGCGATTTTAACGCTCACTTTTACATCAAAATCTTTTATTAAAACGAACGTTAAAATCGCGATTTTATTATAAAAGCGAACTAGCTCACTTTTATAATAATATAGTGATTTTAACTTTCAATTTTACATAAGATTATGATGTAAAAGTGGGCGTTAAAATCGCGATTTTATTATAAAAGTGAGCTCGTAATACGAGCCAATATTTTTGATATGGGATCATAAACTAAACTAGAGGTATCTTGCTTCGAGCTAGAATTGAAAAACTAAACTCCAAACACAACATATGTTAGTACCATTAATTAATAAACAGCGAATTGAGCGAAGACAATACGAGGTAATTGTAGCCGTAGAGAGTCATCTGTTGAGATCATTTTCAGTTGAAGCTTAAAGCCATCTAGCGCCGGCAATCTGAATCAGGGTATTGACTTCATAGTTTACACGTGATAGAAACCGTTAAAAATAATTTAATAACAAAATTATATTTATTCCGTTATTCCAAACATAAACAATTTTTAAATTATTATATGCTGTAATCTGAATCTGTAGTTATTATAAATATAGAATCATCCGTAGTAAATTTTGAAAAATATTATTTATATGGTAAATGGAAAAATCAAGATCAATAGTTAGAAAAATATAAATTATTGGTTACAATTTACATACATTACTATATCTAGTTTTAATAAATGTCAAATTGGTATAAAAATTATGTTGAATACTACATAAATAACAGTTGCCGGTGATTTTTATACAAGACGCAGTAAATAATAATTATAATAATACTTCTTAACGTTCTTAGTGGAAATGTTTGACCATGTAAATTACATAAAATTTTAATACTCTTTTATTGTGCTAGTAAAAATATTTTTATTATTTGAAGCGTAAATAATTATTTAGAATTTAATGTGCGAACTTTCATTAGAAATTTTAAATATAATTACACACTTAGGAACAGGTTGATTTTGTTTTTTAATTGATTAAGAATTAAAATCGTATAATTGGGGTATTATCAAATAAAAAATTAAATCAAACGGCTCTTATTTTCACCACATTTCGTTCTTAAAATGAAAAAAGCACTACAAACTAGTAGTATATTCCGAAACTTAACCAAAGTAACCGTGACCACGAAACCGGTTACTTTATTATTGAAATTTTTGGTAACTTTCGGAATGCTGCCATTAATCTTATACGTAAACCATGTATCTTGCCAGTTGTCAGTTAATTGATCTATTATTTGGCATTAATTTTTTTTATTAATTTTATTTATTTTCCTTTTTCTTTCGTACATTAAAACATAACATTTTATTTCTACAAAACAAAAATCCATTAATTTTTATATTTCATATAAAGACAATACAAATATAAAGTAATTATGAAACAAACAAATTAACTTTTACCTCCATATTAAAAAAATAAACAGATTCAAAGAAATAATTTGAATTAATATGATTCGCGGCAGACAGCTAACCACATAAGAACTAACCACATTAACCGCCGCTTGTATCTGGTTAGTCTGGTTTCTAAAAACTAACCAAAATTTTCAGAAACTTCGTAAAGTTAACCGGTTACTGAAAAAAAGTAACCGTGGTCACTGGTTAAGTTTCGGAACATACTATAAGCTATTTCCAATGTGGATTTTTGATTGAATTATACTTATTTCTTTATAATTTCGATTATTTTTTTTTGTTTTGTAACTATTTGTGTAAATAATACGTTAGAAAATGATAACTTTTTGAGTTTTTAGTATGATTTTTTTTGCTGATGGTAACACCGCTTCGCAATCATTTAGCTCCTATCGTCTCTACTATTTTCCTCCAACTATTTTTATTTTTTGTTTTCTCTCTCCAAGTATTTTTCACATCAATGAACTTATTTTTATTTTTAACGGGTTTATCATCATTCATTCTTCCTAAATGCCCTAGCCATAGTTACTACCAAGTCCGGTTTCGTAGTATAGTTTGTTCATATACCTATTAGTACTAATAGGTATATGAGTTTGTTTAGCTTTAATTCATTCTCCATAGATCCCCGTTTACTTGAATCGGTCCAGAAAAAATCCTAAGTACTCTTCTTTCGAAACAATTCAATTTTATTTTCAGTGAGTCTGTGAGTCTCACTACCATATATAACTACTCGTTTTCTAATGTTATAAATTTCTAATTTTTCTTTCTATCTAAGTATGTGTATGAAAACTATACTCCGTATGCAATTCTAGATTTGATTTCTTGTTGTATACTTGCTTCTCAATAATGGTCTTTGATTTTATCTTTACAGATTCGAAATAATAGTCACAGTAATCGGCACCTCAGACTCTACTGGTCAACTCACTCAATCTCGAACATCATTCCTTACTTCAGAAATTCATTGGGGTTACCGGTTTCGTCCTTGCGTTTTCTTCGATGATGTCAAAGAGATTTACGTTGTCAAACATGAGTTGATTAATTCGGTGGAGCAGATAAACACACCACTTTGCAGCGCCAAGCGACTGGATCAGGTACTAGGCGAAATAAAAGAAGAAGAAGAAACGATAGATAGCGCCACGTCAGGAATAGGAAGTATGACGTGTAGTAGTCCAGCTAGTCCAACTAGTGTGAGATTAGGAATGGTAGGTCATGAAGGACGAATTAGAAATGAATGGAATGGGATTAAACTTGATCTAGATGAAATTTTGGAAACACACGTATAAGCGTGATAGTATATTACGTAACAAGAGTTGTAACACGCATTTTACGTATGAAGTTGAAAAGTTACACAAGAGCTGCGCAGTGGCGATTTTGTAATTTTACAAGTACGTAATTCTGTAAATAATAAAATGACACTAAATTTCGAACTAAATTTACAACCCAATAAAACAATACTAAGCATTATTTCTTCATTAGTCGTAATGTTTTAAATTAAATATAATTAATTTTCTTTCATTTGTACTACTAACAATTTGGATAAATTAAAAATTCCTAAACTGTACGATCGAAATACTTTACGCACGGTCGTCTATAAAGTGACTAGGTAACATGTAATTGTACAATAACGCCTATTTTGATTAGTGTTCGTAGAAAAACTAAATTAAAGGAACTGCATATAAGTACTGTGAGTAAAAATATAAAATATTACAAATTATATAACAAACGATATTTCAATAAATTTATAGTAATTTTGAACGATTTTTTGTTTTGTTAATATAGAAGTGATCTTAAAAATTTAAATACATATTTTATTCATTATTGTGAAAATATAATGTTATTATTTATTTTATTTATTAGATAAATGTAAATAAAAAAACTTTAAACTTTATAAAACTTGAAAATAAAAATTTAGTTGGACTTCACTGTAGTTCACTGATAAAAGAAGTGTAGACTAACTATTTATTGTTGAACAGATGAGATTAAGATTAATATACGCATCCATTTAAAACAATTGTAACTTTATATTATATAACTATTAAAAACTCGATAAAATAATAAATACTTGCAATGTGTTGTTCTTTACATTTTTATAACCTTTGAAATATAAAATAGAATTAATTTTTAAAATGAAATTAATGTTTTCTGTAATGTGCATATCATATAAACACGAAACGAAACAGAAGAGTAGCTTGATTCGAATTACGAAAATGAATATTAAAATCATGAATTCTTCTAAAACAGTCTGTCATGAATATGACATGACAAGCATTTTTATAAAACGCTTTTGAAAAAAATAAAACATCTGCTTCACTAATGAAATGATTTTATATTAAATTTAGTTAGTAGTTTTATTTAATTAATGAATATAAAATGTCTGTTTATACTATAATTACAGGATGTTGAATCGAACACCCGAACGTAGGGATTTAACAGGTAAAATAATATTTTAGTAATTTCCTACTTTCCTAATTATTTCAAGTAAAAATGCTTCAAATAACAATAATTGTAGAAAAATTTACTTCAAAATCAAAGAGCAAAATTATTTTACGGTATGAAAATGACGAAAATCATCGCAAAACTAGCGGTAGCCATGGAATTGAGACAAAATTAAACAAATGTTTAACGGTTTATTTATCAAGTTAGCTGCGTTAGTTTATTTTTATTATTTTTTGAAATTACTGTTGTAATAAATAATATTGCACAAACTGTTAATTTTAAATTTAAAAAATAAAACCAAATTTAAAATTGATATAATTTTTAGGGTAACTTGACAAAACAGTAACTAGAAATAATAATAAACTAATATTAAAAAATATAAAATTATCTATAGTGACATGTCATTAACTTTCACACCTGTCACAAATCACAAATATTTTCTTTTATTTTGGCTGTCAGTTTTTTAATGAAAATTTTAAATCTCGTACTGCAAACGTGCAATTGCACTAATTATGAACTTATCTGGTGTAGAATTTCATTTAAACAACTTTGTACTATTGTAGTTTTGCTCTAAATCTATCAAAAGATAGAGTATCCACATTTTTTAAAAATTCCATGTTAAAGTCCTATGTTCCGCGTTTCATTGCACAGACTACATAGATCAGTGGTGTTTTCACCATATCACCATTCACGAGCTGCATTTGTTTTCTTATAATTTAATTTTAATTTTCACTTTAAATTTAATTATGAAATTTGTGCTATTTTTTATTATTTGCTATTATATCTATCTCTTTTATCGAACCAATAAAAAAATATTCAAATTATAAAGCTCCCATAAAAATTTACTGTTACCACGCCACTGTACATTTTAATGTTTTGATGATTTGACGTAACATACTGAGGGCAGCACCTCCCAAGTCAAAATTTACAAAACGAAAGCAAAATATTTATTTTCAAAATTTTGACCGTTGTAAAAACTGTTTAATATATAATTATAATTCATAATTCTATTTTATTATACCTATAACACTGATAAATTATATGTAATTCAATTTAATTGTATGTAATATTTAACTGCATTTTTGTTTATAAATCACTTTTCACCATTACTTTCGATATTTCATTGAAAAAACCCAAATTTAAAGTGATTTATTTATGAATTTAATATTATATTGAATTACATTCGTTAAGAAATAAAACGAAAGTTATTTTACTTACAAATATTCCAGGAATTTGTAATCTCATTATCGAAATGTTTTTCATTTATAGTTTATCTTCCTTCTTTCTTAAATTATTTATGATTTACACCTTAAACTTAAAACAAATATTGTAATACAAACTATTTAAACAAAAGAAAAAAAGAATATAAAATTTGTTTTGATTTTTTCGGACAATATAATGATCTCTGCATTATCGACACACTTTTGTTGAATACAACAATATGGCGGCATGTTGATAGCATTTTCAATAATATTCCGAATTCAAATTTGTTATAAAATCGTAATTAGAAATATATGCAAATAACTTTATATTATAGTTTAAAGTAAATACTATATATTACAGACTTTTTAATAAGATTAAATAACGTGTAGATATGTTTTGTGACATTTCTTATGGCGTCTAAAAATTTTACGTTTGCATGTGATATTTCTGTAAAAATAAGTTAATTGTAGTGAAAGTAATATCAGCTAGTGAATAGTACTAATGTGTTATTAAATGCATTATTTTATAAATTTGTATTAACAATTTTAATATGACAAGACAAGACATTGTACTATATAACCTATATATTGGTTTTCTTTCTTAGAATATATGTAAGTATAACATTATTTTTTATTGTAAATAAATCTAAACATATAGCTATGTCAAAAATTTTCATTTGTTAGGTTAAGTGAATATCAAAATGTAGAACTGATATCAAAGCAAGTAAAAATTATTCACAATGGATGCACGTATATTAGCTCTCGGTTCAAATCCAAATGATGCAGAATTCAATGCTGTTCTGTTTGAAAAGAAGTTAATGCAGCTGAAAGATTCACAGGAGAGTATTAATTCATTGTCAGCCTGGTGCTTGGAAAACCGGGCGCATCATAAAAAAATAGTTACAGCATGGTTAAATGTGTTAAAAAAAGGTACGTAGCGTTAATGTATTGAAAAGTAGTTACTATTTTTGTGTTTTTAGTTAAAGTAGAACATCGACTAACTTTGTTCTACCTAGCCAACGATGTTATTCAATACTCGAAACGGAAAAACTACGATTTCGTCGAAAGTTGGGGTACAACTCTGCAGAAAGCAACAACGATGGTTAGAGAAGAGAAAGTTAAAAATCGAATATTGCGAATATTTAAGATTTGGGAACAAAGAGGCATATACGGCGAAGAATTCATAACAGACCTGAGTGGTTTAATAAGTGCTTCACCCGCGGGCCGCAAAGATCAAGATCCCCAGGATTTCCAGCCATCTTACTTAATAAATAGACTAAGAAGTTGTGCAAAGTTAGAAGCAGACACTGATTTAAAACTAAAAGTGCTCAAAGACAGTAATGTAAAAGTGATTGATTCTGATACCATTTGTGCCTCATTAAAGGATCGAAAACACTTCGAAGACGTCGAACTCGAAGTAGAAAACGGAATCAAATTTGTGGAAGGTTACGTAAACGCCTTGAAATCCGAAATAAAATCTCGAACACATTTAATAGCATGTTTAGCGCAAGCCGATACCTTCTACAGTACAGAGAGAAAAGAAGTTAAAGTTGTAGTTAGTGCTTACAAAAATTTTACAAGTAGAGTGAAAAATTTACAAAAGAAATTAGACGAATTAATGCCAACACTTAATAGCCCAATTCCGTCTCCAGACGTGAACGCCCCTTCCCCGGAACCTGATTCCGACATAGAGCTGCCGAATCCGGACGTCGTGGATAAGATCAAATGTGATATTGCCTCTGGCGTGAACGTCTACTCCATGACCGAAAACTACAGCGCGAATTACTACACGCCGGCTTCTAATCAGAATCCCGACAACTTCGCCAACAACGGCTTCACCAGCTTCATGGGGTCCAATATGCCATTCAATCTGCAGGTATGTTCCACGTCAATGTCAATAAAGAGATATTCGGTTACGTTTCAAATCGTTAGAATTTGTATCATACTATAAATACTAATAAATTATAATTATAATATTCCAACTAGAAACGACCACGGATTCCATTAAATTTATTTGATAATAACATAATTTTAATTTGAAGAAAAAATCATCAAGTATTATTTTTTTTTTTAATTATTTTGATTTATAACAATTATGATATCAAAAAGTAAAAATAAAATGTCACGGGAGTATTGGATCTAATAAGACATTTCTGATCACCGTAAAAAGTCCACGAAATATTAAGAATACTTTCATTATGTGAACAATAAAACTACAATATCCAAAAACATAATAAAATGTCTCTGTTTATTGGAAATTTTCATTTATTTTAAGTTAGAAGATAAAGTACGTAAAAAAATATTAAAAATATTTCTATAAATTTGAAAAATCGAACATCAAAACATTTCTAAATTGTACTTGAGAGTAGTGATGACCGATATTTCACGAATTGTGATTTCGTCACCGATATTGAAAAATTATAGGTCGTGATTGCTATATTTTTTAAACCTATGATTCGTGAACACCGTCACCGTTCGCTATTGTATATGTTTAGCGTTTTACGAAGTAACAATTCCAATTAGTAACAAAAATTCCCGAATTTATCAGTACAATAACTGTGATCATAATAACGCTTTACATTCACGGATATGAAAGCAGCAATCAAAAATCATATTGTGATCGCAATCACACTTTAAAATCACAGTTACTGGAAAGTAGCAATCACAAATCACGCTGTGATTCAAAAGGAGCAGTTTCGCTCATCACTACTTGAGACTTAATTATGATATCTAAAAATATAAAAAGTTGTGATTTTTTTATTAATTTCGACTATAACTGCTTACATTTTCTTGGTATATATTTTTTTAATTCTCCTAAAAATATCCAGTAACAGTTTGTTTACTTGCTCTAAAGAGAAACTATCTTTTTATGGAGTAATTACAAAATTGATTATTTTTTATTTTAACAGATCATGTTATTATTTTAATTTTAATTTTTTAAATAAAGATCAATTATTATTTTTTAAAGGGAGAGCGAGAAAATTATATGAAGTTGAGAGAGAATTACTAATTTTCATAAAATGAATCATTATAAAACAAAAGTAACACTCTTGATTATTTCAGTTTTTATTATTCATTGTTTCGATTAACATAAATCATAAGTTATAGAATAAACGTGTTCAGCTGCCAACGTAATTATTAATATTGTAGTTCAAAATATCTGAGTTATATTGTGAATGTTTCTGTATTATACTCTTTTTATAAATAACTGTATATTCCGTATAGAATTTCAACACCACCAATCTCTTCTCCGAACAAAACCACACAGACACGTACAATCCCTCACACGACTTGCACATGATCCCCGAGCCTGTGCCTCAGCCAGTAGGGCAGCCTTACGACGGTGTGTCGAACTATAACCCAACTGTTCCCAATCAGCATTCGGTAGCGCAGCCTGCGTACACGCCGCAGGCCCAGCAGTACAACCCGGCGTCGGCCCCACAACCGCTGCTGCCTCCTCCCATGCCGCCCTTCACCACTGCGGGGTACATGGACAGTGGGCCCTACACGGATACGACGTATGCGTCTAGTGTAGATTCCTATAGTAAGTATATTTTGGTTCGATCGAAGTCTTTTTTCCAAACTGTTTCAAAACTGGAACTAATATTTTTAACTTGTTGAATAATAACCACTACGGAAACCCTCACTTTTCTTATATTCATTAAAAATGTTCAAAGTTACATGTTTCCAACAATCGTGGGTTTAAAAGTGTGCGAAATAATTTCTCTCACTAGTTATTGCGTCTTTGTGCCATGTGTTTATCTACAACAATCTCAAAAAATGTGACTGTAGAGAAAGTATAGTCATACGTGCAGAATAATGTATTTCCCCACTTTGTGTGATTTTAGCACTTGGGGCGTATGCATTTTATGAACACACGTTCTATTGTTCTACATTGTATCTTTCAAATATTCAATATTGCACACCTTTTATCATGCACACTTTTAATCCGCGAAAAAGTTATCTTACACATATTTTATCATCCACACATTTTATCATCCATTTATTTTATGTTCCCACATTTTATTTTTACCAACGTTTCATCTTTCAAACATTGTAATTGTATCATTCAATCATTTTATTGCCTATGCAGTTACCATATTTATAATTAGATGAAATAGTTAGTGATAACTGTTTCTGAAGATAAAATGTGTAAAAGATAAAATGTGTGCATCATAAAATGAATGGAAGATAAAATGAATGAATGATAAAATTATTTTGAAGATAAAATGTTTGTAAGATAACTTTTTTCGCTGATTAAAAGTGTGCACTATAAAAGGTGTGTAAGAATGTCGAGCAATGTAACATGTATGGAGGATAAAATATATACGCCTCCAGCACTCGACTTCATTTTGAGCCGCAACTTTCACGACTCTTAGAAAACAGGCGTCTTTCTACACTTTGTATTTTTAGAATTATTTTAAGATATTTCAATTTCATGAGCAGCAGTGACTCACTTAATTAGCACGCCGCGAATTCTGCGAAGTGTCAGATTTCAGGATCAAATTCCAGTTTCGCTAATGTTTATCCAAATAAAAATACCGCTGTGTCGCAAAATGCGAGTAGATACTTGAGGCCTTGTTCCTTCCTGAAATGCTGTGTTTTGGTGATAGATGGTATTAAATTTTAATAAGAAAAACAAAGTAAGAAATCAATTTCCACAACAACAATATACGAACTTTAACAAAACTTTTAAATTTAACAAAACTTTAATATGCAAGATAAGAAGAAGAAACTGGAAATACTGTTTCAGTAGAATTTAAATTCCCAGTTCTAGATGATCCGAAAAAAAATTAGAATTCGGAAACAAATCTATAATTAATTTATCAGTTTGTTAATTGATAACACAAACAAGGGATAGAGTACTAGTGATCACATCAATAGTATTATTCTTACTCCCCGTAGAACAGCAAGCATTGGCTCTTCTGTAAGTTTAGGACAAGATTAAAACAAAACAAACTTATTTAAATTGAAATTTTAATTTAATATCCATTTTAAAATTCATTACTTTTTATTTTTCGCCTTTCAGTCAAAATTTTTCTTTTGCATTCATTCCTACTTCATCTTTTATGTCTATCACTACATTTAGAACTATTTTCTTCATGGGTTATCAGTAGTTAATATTATGTTTTGTCGTAAAGCAAATAATTCGACATATGAAGCTGTGGGAAGTGCTCCGTACGCAGTATCCTCAGAAATCCAACCAGGCTATGCACCACCGGCAGAAGCTTACAACCCAGAAGAAGAACTGGAAACCTGGGATCCTGAAGGAAACTGGGATGCGCCTCCAGATATAGAGACACCGGAAAGTCCGCCAATGTTCGAAAAAGAGGGATTTGCGGATCCTATCGAATACGATGAGACGAAATCTGGTCTAACTGGAATAGGTAAAGATGTTGATCACCGTATTTTATTACCGCCTCCACAAATCCCCTCAGATATTACAGGTACGTTAAACGTAACAATATTTTGTACTTGTATGTAATAAGATGATTTAGGTGAAGATACAGATCACCGAATCGAACGCATGGGAGCTAAAGATGTGGATCACCGGAATTTAATCAGTTTGACTGGTTCTCCCCACAACGATCTACCTAGTGGGCTTCTGCAGCCGCCTCCAGCGCCACCACCACTCTGGAGCGGGCACCCAGGTCAAGATTACCGCAATAACGTACTTCAAGATCAAGACTACAGGGGCCCCATGCCGGCGGACATTGCCAGGCAGCTGAAACTACCGCCTCCGCCTCCACCACCGCCAAAACCTTCACCACAAAAACGTCCATACGGCAATCACGATAACGTGGAATCCATCGACATGGACTTGAGCGACGACGAAACAGCGGCGCCAGATAACATGATGAACAATAACAACGCAAAGAGAAACCGACCGTACGAGAATAACAAAGTTGTAGAACTGGCGCCACCGCCTCCAATCCCGCAGAACTTGAGTGAGTTAAACGAGAGTGACAGTGAAGCAGTGAACTGTGGTATGGGTACAGGTAAGGAAGCGCCGGAGATTAAGCTAGGGCCCCCGCCGATCCCGCAGCTGTGCGAAGTGAACACTGGCTGGGCAGAAGACTGGACTGGTCGCCCCAACGAATTCTCCGGCCCGAACGATTTCGCAGGTCCCGGCGAATTCCAGCGCCCGCAATTCCCACCCAACTTCCCCATGGGCAGACACAAGAACGAGTTCAGAGGCGGGTTTAGGGGTCGGGGGCGAGGGAACTTCCCCCCGGATGAAGGGTTCAGAGGTAGGGCTCCCCGAATAAGAGGGGGAATGAGGACTAGACCGTTTAGAGGAGGGTTTAATAATAGAGGACGGGGATTTCGAGGACAGTTTAGAGGTGGTTTTTGAACCGTGAAATCTCTTGACAACTTGTAAATATACTGTTGATCATCTAATTAAAGACTATTCATTTTGTGGTTTAATTTTTTAATTAAAAATGTTTACAGATATTCATTAATGCCGTGTGAATTTCATTTTAGCACTTGCCGATTACTTTACAAGACTCGAAATTTTATTTATTAGTGAGAGGGGTGTATAACAATGTATAAATATAAACAGGGATTCGAACCGCAAGAAATAACCGTTGGGGTTCGGTTTTCCTTCCCGGCATCTTGGTTAACAGTTAACCAATATTAAGAACGTTATTATAGAAACGGATTTTGATCAAAAATCGGTTAAGATTCATTAAATAAACAACAAATTATTTTTCATTTTCAGTTTAATTTATTAATTAGGATTTTTTTTTCATTACCGATTTCATAGATTTAAATATTTAGTTTTCCAAATTTAAGACTCATTAAATAAATAAGATTAATTGTATATAACACTGTAAATGATTTCACATATTAAAAATAAAATGAAAGCAATTAATAACCAAATTAACGAATGTATATATTACTTTATCGATATTGATTCAAGATATTAAAAATTACTTGAAGTAAAAATCGGAGAATATTTTTTATGTAACAGGGTGAGCCCTTCGTGTTGATCGGTTCGGAATCGCTCTAAGGTTTTTAAATCGTAATATTTACGTTTCAATTCCTGTTCCGATTCGATTCGAGTCCCTGAAAGTAAATCGACACGAAATTCGACATAAATGTAATATAAGTAAATTTTCTAGTCGATAGTGCGAGTAGTAAAATATATTACGAATAATTTGTTAAACACCCACAGTTTATAATTATAATCTATTTTGTATAAATTTAGAATTTTTAAAATTGCGAATTTCAATTCGCATAGATTCCTATATAGTTTTATGTTCTTTGTGCATTTTATAATTATTTTATAATAATAATTCTGTTGTACACGTACCGTACCTGAACAAAATTTTAAATATCAATTAAAATTGAAAGACTTTGAAGAATTTCATTTTATTTTGAAACAATATTTACTGGTATCGAGTCAGTGCAGTTGATACTTAGTTCCTTCTGTATTATTTTGTAAAAATAGGGTACAGTTTGTGTTAAAGTAGCTTTTCCTTATATTATTGTAAAAATAAAATTGTAATAAAATATTACTATGGGTAAACCTTTTCTATTTGATTGTGAAAATTACTGGTTTGTTTATATTGATCGAATTTTAATTTCCCGCCATGACTTTACTCCATTGCATTAGATTTCTAACAATCAAATGTCAACAATAATGAAAGGAAAAGTAAAACAATCAAAATAATTCTCTCTTATATCAAGAATTTTTAATTCCTATCAAAATTTTTTTATAATAAAATCATAAAATACTTAACTCTATATACCAGTAAATACTTTGTTTCAAATATTTTTAATAATAAATATAAATAAATACCGAAAATTTTGAAATTGCTACATCTTTCCCCGATTGTTTTAATAATATTTTTTAACTTTTATTTATACAGGAATTCATCATAAATTTACTTTTTGAAAATTATCAAATGAAATCTTACAAAATATGCATAAAATTCTATAATTTAAAAAAATATTTTTATAATTTTGAGGTTTAATTTTATCTGCAACAAAATGGCTGCCCTGATAATGGTTGGCAGATGTTTTGGCGGTTATTTAACAAATGTCATTCGTTCTATTTTTATTAAAATATTTTTAAATAAAGTAAAATATATTTGATAATTTTGTACCATAATTTAACTACAGAATTACTGCGAAATCATGAAAATCGTAACAAGAAATTGATATCTACTGCATAAATTTACAGAGAGGTTATATTAGTTTTGTATTGTGTTTTAATATGAAAAGATGAATATAACTTGCAGTATATGCAGTGATTTATTTGTACCCACAAGTGAAATTTATATAACTAACTGTGGTCATACATTTCATCAAATATGTTTAAAAAAATGGCTTGAAAGGTGCAATATATTAAATGTCGTTATTAGTTTACTAACAACATTATTGTTTACAGATCGAAAACATGCCCCCAATGTCGTACTAAAACTTACGAGAAGAATATATTTAGAGTATTTTTTAATATAGTTACATTAGATGGAAATCAAGAAGATGTAGTAGCGCTGCAAAGTAAACTGGATACTTTGAAACTCCAGTTGCACTTGAATGAAAATCAAATGAAAAGTGATGAAGAGAAAATACAAAGTATATCGAAGCAAAATGCAGATTTAGAGTAAGTTTACAACATGTTTATCTATTTATACTTATTGTTTCATTTTAGAGCAAAATATAAACAAATTAGACACGAATTGGATAAAACTAAAACTGGTTTAATATCAGTAAAAGATAAGTTAGATTTTTATAAAGATAAAGCGAGATATACAGAAAAGTTGGAGTCTGAAATTAAATCAATTAAAGAAGAATTAAGAAGAAAAAGTCAAGCCATGAGAGCAATTACTGGATCTGTAGAAGAAGCTAACGAAATAATCAGTAGTTCTGCTTGTTCTAAAACTTTAGCTTCCATCGCCTCTTCTTTGAAGAAGTAAGTCTAACATTTAATAAATATCTCACTTTACTCTTACTCTATACTTTCAGAGAACTCCAACAAGTAGAAAAGAAGAAAAATAATTACTTTACTTTGATGAAACGTGCAGAAAATGAACTGCTTTCGTGCAAAAAAGAACTCGAAGCAATTTGTGTAGAGCGAGAAAATTTACAGTAAGTACTTATTTATCATAATACATTGAGATAATTTTGATTAGGATTAATAATTTTTCGGTTCGGAAAATTAAGGGGTTTCCTGAAAAGTTATGTAATTGTATAACATAATATAATTTATGAGATGAGAAAATATTTAATGTAGGTGTAACTATATAATGTTTTTCTTTAACGAAAAAAAATTGTAAAAATAATTAGTACTTAACATCAGAATTATAAATTAGAGGTTTTTGACACCGGAAAAAATCAGTTAGTCATTTTTCATGCAATTAAAAAAATATTTTAAAGATTCGCTTCAGTCCCTATAAGAAAGGTCCAGACTTTCCGGATTTTAATCTGTACCGATGCAGTACTTACTCGAGAAAATGACCCGGATTGTCTTATTTATATTGATTTGATAGAAATTAATCTAGGCCTCTTGAGAATTTTTAATGTAATTCATTATGAAATTGTGTTTAATAAATTAAATAAAAATGATAATATTTTTGGAAAGGACCTGAAGCAAAATTGATTCTGGTTTCGGTTCAGGTTTTCGTTAAAAATTGGTTCAGGGGCGAATATTTTTTTTAGATTCAGGTTTTTTACGCAATGTATTCAATCAGGCATGTGCAATTTAGTCAAGACCATGAGTGGGGTTTATAAGGTACAAAGAAAAAGGAACATTTATTTCAATGGAATAATATTATAAAAAGTTAAAAAAGTGTGAAAAAGTATTGTTGTAATTAAAATTAACTCTTATATGTAGTTATTATTAGAATTCATCTTTAAAAAAATATTTATAAAGAATATCATTTATAATAAACATACTAAAAAGTATAACAAAATTGATATGATTAACAGAAAAATATAAAACAGCATCACATGCAAGATAAAATATCTTAGGTTTGCGGAGCCAAAATTTTATAAAATTATTTCTGTTTATGATTCAGAATTAAAGATTCGAGTTTGCTGACCTTGAAAAGTTTCGATTTAGTTTTGAAAAGACAAAGAAAAGTTTAACAGACAAGATATTTGTGATATTTGAGGATTATTAAAGAAAATATAAAGATTAATTATATAGATACTAATGTACTAATCCCAACAAATAATAAATTAATAAAATTTTCGTGACGTAACTATCAGCACAGTAGGGAATTCGGTGTCAAGAGCAAATATGAATTATGTAGTTATAAATATTTAACATTTTACAATATTTTTTTAATCATTTTACTTTACTTATCCCTAAAATGAATTTTCAATGTAAATTTCTTTTAAAAAAATCTAAATATCTCATTGGTCGTCTTGAGTTCATATTCTATTGTGTGAAAATTCTTTATTTGTCAAATCTACTTCTCGTTTTCTAATAAATATATCAAATAGGCATGACTTGATAATGCATAAACAGTGTGAACAAGAAATGCAATCACTGAAGAGAAAAATATCAGAATTGATGGAAAATTCTAAAGCACTCGACCCGGCTCTAGTAAGAGTGGCCACAGAAAGTCCAGCTCCAGCACCTTCCAGAGTTAGAAACGTAATGGGCATTTCTCCTACAGTTGTGAGTTATCTTATATTTCTTTTTCCTTATTTATAATAGAATAGTGTTATGTAAATGAATGAATTTCAGGAAGAGAGAGTGAAGGAAATTAAAGATTCGGACTCTCCTTATTTGAAAGTAAAGTCAAATTCCATGGGTTTGCTTCTCAAAAGTCAAGAGACCGGAACCAAATTTACATCGAGTCATGTAAGAAATTTTTAATATTTCTCAATTTTAAATTACAAAATAATATTTCATTGCAGATGTCAATATTTAAGAAAACTCTCTCAGCATCTTCTATCAGTGACATAACTGCAATTAAAAAACCGCTACCGGAATACAATTACGACGGTTTTGGAGGACACAGTAAAGATGAGAAGTTTCCGGTTCCAAGGCCAACTCAGGGAATTAAACGGCCAAAGTCGTCTATATCATCCAACAAATTTAGAAAACTTTCTAAACCTAATAAAAAAATTGACGATTTTCTAGATTTGAGTAGTTTAGATTAACACACCCTATTTCATTATTTATTGTTTATTAATAATTTTGTCTTTTTATATTTGTTTTATTGTGGATGAGTGAATATTAGGAACAATTGAATATATTATGATTTTTATTTACATTGTGTTTTTATTTGGAGGCATTTTTCAGATCGTCAAATCAGTTTGTGGTAGAACCATATACCGTGATTTGATTTAAACCAGTGTGTTTGCCTCTAATTTAAAGTAAATCATTGGAAACGAATTTGACAAAAATATTTTGTAAAAAATTACAAAATAACACACACAAAGCTATCTACAAAATATGTAAACATAACGAACAGTTAAACTAAAATTACAAATTTTTAGAAATTCCTCCATTAACTACTAAGCTATTATCCAATCTGCTATAAAACTCTTGAACCTCATTTCATATTTGGGCAATGTAATATTTTGAAAAACGTTTTGATTTTGAACTTTTACTTAAACAAAATTTTTTAATATTTCTCCTCTTGTAAAGATCTACTATTTCCTTGAAAGTTATTAAAAATAGATTTGTTTAAGCATCCTGCTTTTATAAAAAAAAATTACATTGTACAATAAAATAGAACAAAAATCAATTATTGACATTTTAATATTATTAATTATCAATTAAAACTTCACTTTGTTCAAAACAATCGCTATTTTAAACAACCATATTCTTAAAATTGTTGCTATGTAGGAAAATGATACGCAGTACAAGTCCATAATTTACATTAACTTGGATTAAAATGTGCAATATAGCATTGTATTTCAAATTTTGTAACAAGAAATAAATATCAAATTCGTTCTCTATGTTTCATTTTAAATAAGGCAAATACATTACCTGTCAAATCAAGTAATCATAGATATGACAAATCCTATATTTACGTTAAAAAACAGTAACAATAGAAATAATGATAAAGCATGTAATTTAACGGCAAAATATGTGTTGAAACAACAAAAATTATAAACCAACAACAGAACAAACAAAAACAATGATTATTCAGTGCTTTGAATAAGTTAAAACAAAAACAATAGGGAGTTTAAAAAGTAAATAATTACTTATTGTATTGTTTATAACAATTATTTGAAGTGCAATTTGAAGAAAAATACAAATGAATTTTGTTAATAAAAGTTGCCAAATTTGTTGTCAAAAAGTTAAATAATTAAATATGAAATTGTAAAATAAAAAAGGCAAGGAACAGTAAATTACGCGTAACGAAAGGAAATGGTAAATTTTTTTGCATTTACGTCAACCTTGCTTGATGTCGCGCCATCTACAAAAGAGTTGGAAGTTACGTGAACGTCTCTGTTCGACTGACACGCAAACTTGCAGCTGTCATATTTTCGAAAATTTGACAAGAGTGCAAGATTGTTGTGATTATTTTTCATGATTATATAAATTTTAAGTTAAAAATGAAGTGTTTCCATATGTTGTCTTCTTGTGTTTCTTCCGTCGTTTCAATTTTTAAATCTAACCTGTAATGAAGGTAAATTTTACAATATTGCACAATAATCTTTTATTACAAAAATATGTTACACATTTCAGCTAAATCGTTTTGCAATTATGGCGGCTTAAATAACTTTGATTTGCCCCTTGGACGGGGGCCAAGTAGTTGTGTAGATTAAGGACTTGTGTATCTGTGATTTTATTATAAGTTGACGAGTGTAAGTAGATAGTGTCTATCGTACCTGAGGAATGAATCTACTCCTTAGGGAGAATACGTGAATCCTTTGGATTGCTATAAACTAAGAATCATATTGATTGTATTACTAGTTTTTAAAATGTCTAAGTTACAACTCAACCGAGATTGCACCGAAAAGTGTAAATCTACCCAACATGGGAATCTTCTAGCTTCGGTTCTAACTAAACGTGCAGTATCGGATGAAGAATTGTGTGCGTACATTCGTTGGTTGTGCTGCTCATCTGGCCACGTTTGTGACTCTCTGGGACGCACAGCGCTGCATATTGCAGCTTCTTGTGGAAGAACTAAGCTTGTACGATGGCTTATACGAAACAGAGGGGCGCTAATTAATGCTAAAGATCTGGAGTCAGGGTACACTGCCTTACACAGAAGTATTTTTTATGGAAAAATTAATGTGGCTGTGAGTCTTATTCAACTTGGTGCCAATATAAACATAACGGACCACAATGATTTAACACCACTGGAACATGCAATGAAAGATCGTATGAGTGAGGAATTTTCAGCCTACAAACTTACTTATGATAATCAGATGTATGTTTGGGGCACAAATACGAATTATACTCTAGGAACAGGGTCGCAACATTCGAGACAGTTTCCTGAATTGAATGATGGTTTTCATAAAAAACATTTAGAGCTGTCAATTCGTCAAATTTGTTTAGATAAATTTCACTGTGTATTTATAGCACATGTAGAAGGTCTAAGTTATGTATTTTCTTGTGGACATGGCCAAGGAGGTCGATTGGGATTGAATACCGAAAAAACTGTCTTGGTTCCACAGGAAATAAATATGCCACGTGTTAAGGGCGAATACTTTTTCTGCACTGAAATTAGTATTGCTAGGGATCATTCAATGTTTCTTTCCGAGAATGGAATTGTAAGTAACTTATAATTCGTATTTTAACTTTCACTACTTAAGAGAGGTCAGGGATTGTATTAAAAATGAGACAATATTTAATTAATAAACGCTGTTCAATGTCCCAAAAATCTAATTTTAACAGTTTTATATCTTTGGGTGATTTTGGATATATTTGTTCAATAAAATATACTTTATGTTCTGTTTCTCTGATGGGAATATATTAATATACAGGTTGTTAAAAAAACACAAATTTTGAGGGTATTTATATTTCAACATCTTGAATCTGCAACAAAAAAATAATTGGTTGATTTTAGTTTTCGAAACGAACATTTTAATTTTTTTATGTTTTAATAGTTTATGTACTTATTAACTTAATATTGCAAAAGAAACATTATGCTGTAGTATTGTGTGTACAACAAAAAGCAGAACATAGGACTTTGGCAAGATATTTAAAAAAATTCGGATAATATTTTTCCTGATGGAGCAAAACTATAAAAGTACAAAGTTATTCAAAATCAAAGTATCAGCAATTTTTTGAAATCCCATATTGAAAAGCTATGTTCCGCTTTTCATTGCACATATTATATGAATATCCTTAAATTTGGTGACCGCTTTTTTAAGATCCTGTTTCTTTTTCTTTTGCAAATTATGTTTAGTAGATAAAAATTTATAAAAAAATATATATAAGAAATTGTAAATCTAAGCTTAATAACGGGAAAGTGATAAAATTAACTACATATCTGAATTTTTCTAGCATGAAATATTAGCAAAAAAAAAAATGACAGGAGTATATTTCCACTTGCAGTTCGGCGTTTATAAACCAATTATAAATTCGTACCGCTAAATTAGAAGTTTATGTATAAAATTTTACCTAAATCCGTTCTGCCGAATTTGCTCCACACGTTTAACACATATCCAGACGGACAAATGTATTAGTACAATAACTCTCTGATTACATAAAGCAGTTGGTAAAAATTAAATTTTATGTAAAATCGTGTTTAAGGTACTGACATGCGGTTTAAACAGCCATCACGTGCTAGGAATAAGGCCTCCTCCAAAGCAACTTCTTGTGCCAACTCAAGTTCCCATGCGCAGTAATGTGAAAGGAATTTGTGCTGGTCGCTTCCATTCCGTAGCATGGGGTCCTGGTTTCGTTTGCACGTGGGGTTTACATGCAGGGCAACTGGGCCATCCTCAGTGTAACAATACCACAATCATAACTCCAAAGCAAGTTGCTTACTTTACTTCCCAAGATACTATAGTTACCGTTGCAGCTAGCGACGGGGCTACGGTTGTTGCTACAAAGAAGGGAGATATATTTGCTCTTCATGAATATCAATGCCGAAAAATCGCTTCCAGGTAAGATAATAACTAATTAAAATAACACTGGTCTACAGTCAGCGTCAAACAAATAAACATTTTTATGATTCGAAGGAATGTCGAAATTGGTTCTATTTTTTGAGTAAAATAAAAAAAATAGTCTTCATAATTAATAAGTATTAGATCAAAATGCTTGAACTTTTATATTTTTCAATAGGATATAAACAAAAAGGTTGTACTTCAAACCATCAAATATTTTTAAATTTAATGCACATATTTCGATATATTCCAAGATAGTTTAAAATGGGAGACCTGATATTGAATTTTAATAGCAAACTTTAAATTTATTTTGTAGATCAGTGTAATCTGCATTTTATTTTGAGAGAAGAAAAATTGGGATACAAGTCATGGTGACTGACTGTAAAGAGTTCTTTAAGTTCTAAATACAATATTGCACCTATTATGCTTTTTTTTAAATTGAAATCAAAATTAAGAAATATGTTGGTGTTACTAGTTTAATTAAAAAAAAATGTTCTAAAATTTAAGGCTGGATTATGATGGATTTGATTTATTTATTTTAATTTAAAATTTTGATTTTTTTTTCTTCTAGTTTATGATGAATTATAATTTCCTAAATTTATCTGATCAGTAGATATCATGTGATATTATATTTACTTTCAATGTTTGACTGTTGGTTTCACATTTCTTTGAAATGAGGTGAATTTCTTTTGATACAAAATGAATTTGAAGTCTGATTATTTATATAAATAAATAAAAATATAATTAATTATGAAAATTAGTTGTGGAAAATATATTTTTTGATGAGGCTTGACATCTCACACACTAAAAACACAAACTTCGCGCATTTAATATTATATTAAAAGTAATGCAAAAATAAATTTTAAGATTTATTTATTTAATGATTTTTACATATATTTCAGCAAAGCCAACAGAAATAAATTGTTAAGATGAAAGCTTTCGAATGAGCTATAAACAAACTGATTTCAATACTGTTTATAGATTTATTATGATTATGTATGGTTTACAAATGCGGTTATTAATTCAAAAATATTTACTCCCCATATAAGTAAATTCATTTTACTTACTAATGGTATATTCAGATACAAGTAATCGTCAAATTAACAGTTTTGTAATTTTATTTTAGCAATAATAATTATCTCTCTTTTAATTTTTATTTATTTATATTTTTTTCAGACAGTTAAATATTCAGAAAGTTATAGTAATCGGTGGACACCTTAATCCAAAAGTAAGCAGTGATGTCTTAACAGAAAAAGGTGGAAATGAATTAAAAGTACTAGTTTTGCTAAACACTGGCAATTTATTGCTATGGCAAGAATCATGGCCTCAACTAAGTCGATGCATTTACAATTTAAATCGTCCATTAATAGCAGTTGATGCTGTTTTGAGCCGTACTCAATTATTATTTGTTACAAATGATGGGGAAGCATTTAAAGGTGATTTCCGTACTAGAAAGAAGAAAACACTGGAGAATAATCATGAAAAGAAATCAGCTTTTCATGAATTTTTGGATAAAGATGATTGCCAAATTGTGAATGTTACTAAGTTTCCTCATATCCATAGGGCCGTAAAAATCGAATGCGATACCAAGGGAAGAAATTTTGCTGCTATACAGGTAAATAGTCATTTATAGATCGTACTAAATAGAAATGGGACTGCCAATATATTTTTACAAATCTATTACGTATTAATATTTTTAAAACAGAGTTCTATACATATTTTTTAACAAATATATGCTATTTTTTATCTGTCGCTAACGAGAATACTGTGCATGAAATAAGAGATGAGTTGTGTAGTAGGGAAAAGTGTTTGTTGAATATATCATAGTGCAATTATTTCTGATTATTTCTATAATAATATGATTCAGTTATGTGATTCTTGTAAACAAAGCGCTAACACAAATTTAACTGAATAACAATAATAAAATTTGATCTGTATAGCAGTAAAGTGTAAAGGTAAAATAATAGTATAAACTCGTTATGCGCTTCATAATAATTTTAAATTTTTATAATTAAAATGGGTAGCTCATCTTTTATTTTGCATATATTAAGTAGAAATAATTGAAAGCGTAAATATCCAACTGAAATTTGGCGATAACTTTGGATGTTTATAGTGGCATAGAAAATTGAGAAATAATATACAAAATTTCAAATATGTTTACAGTTCGTAAAAATAAGCGGACTTCGCCTTTTCCAAAAGGACACGTTGACACTTCGATCGGTTTGCATAATAAAGGAACCGCAAATTTGATAGTAGAAAACATTAAATAGATGTCAGGGATTGTTAAAAACGGGTTAAAAATAACGCTAAATTCAAATTTTACAAAACGATCGTAGTGCCGGCGTATCCTATTGTAATTCAAAACATGAAATTCTGAAAACAGCAAGTTTTATTTAGAATAGTCAATTACAATTCAGAAAAATTAGTAATTTAGTAAATTCTGATTTTCAACTGACTTATGTAAATTAAATTATCTATCTTCTCAGTTACAATGCGGTCCTCATTTTTTTTTATATATATATTAAACTATACATAATGTGAAAGCGATATGTAGTTTCAGAAAGTCTTAATTGTTATTTGTTAAACTGTAATATATTTTTTTATATATTTTGTGACGTAGATGTTAAGGCACTTCGGTTCTCAAACAGTGGGGCTGATTGATTCATCTATTTAAATTCTTATAAAAATATATAAAAATGTTTTAAATAACTTTTTTGTTCCTTACTTGGAAATATACATAAATAATAACCATTTTTTAATAAAATTTGTTACTATGGTAGAGGACCCCATTGGTTATAAAAAAAAACATTAATTAAAAATAAGGTGTAGCTCATTTAAATTAAAAACATTTTTGGGACCATTATAATGCCTCATAGGTGCAGGGAGATTTGAATCAAATCAAAGCAAATTGTACCAGCACAGTCCCATTTCTATTTACCAGAAGTTTCTGATGCTCATATATTTTATAATTTCAGAATGCGCCTCAAATTTATACACTTGATGGCGAAAAATGGTCTAGAAGTACGATAGCACAAGATATGTTAAATTTATTAAACAATGCCGATATAAACGATAATATTCATGATGGCCTTTTTAAAGTATCTGGACAATTGTTTCCAGTTCATAAATATTTAATCGGTTTACGTAGTGAACCACTATATTCTTTACTCCAATCTAGTAAAGCTGATACACCCGTTGAAATTCCGAATATTGATCCATTTGTTTTTAAACAAGTACTAATTTTCATTTATACTAATATTTGCGATTTTATTAAACCCGGAAAATTGACACCAGACTTGTATCGTTTTTGTGCCAAGAATAATCAAAACAATGAGAATATAGAGAATATAGAAATGGACGAAAATACATCAGCATTCGAATATTACAAAAAGCAAAAAAAGAATGTGAAATGTAATAAAGTTGATAATTTGCACAATCCTCTAGTAATAATTCAACAAGCAGCTAAAAGATTCGGAATTAAATCATTAATTAAAAAAATAAATGAACTTAATTACTCTTCCGGTTCATTAAGGCCAAAAAATAATGATTATTATTATAATCGCGATCATTTGGAATTTGATAGTAACAAATTTCCAAACCTTCACGATGTCGTACTAAAAGCAGAGAATGGAGAAATTCAGGCACATAAATGTATAATTTCGAGATTGGAATATTTTAGTAATTTATTTGCTGTAAGATGGAATGAAACCTCTGCTAAAAGAGTAGTAACTTTACCAGTTTCGTATAAAGTTTTGGAAGCAGTTGTAGATTTTTTGTACAATGATAATATAATGCGACATCACTACGATTTCGATTTTCTTTGCAATCTTTTAGTAATATGTGATCAGTTATTTATTGAGTTATTGAAAGAATATTGTGAAAAATACTTAAGTACAATGATTACTTTGAGAAATGTTGCACAGTTATTGCAATTCGCTCGAACTTACAATTCATTCGATTTGAGATATAATTGCCATCGTTTTATTGACCGAAATTTAGCTGCAGTTTTGGAAGCCAGAAGTTTAGAAATATTAGATGATGTAGCTTTAGACGAATTAACTAAACATTTAAGTTACAAAGAATATTTATCCAAAAGAGTAATTACTCCGTTTTCTGATGCTCCTACCGATGAAGAAGTAAAAAGTATATCTGAATTATTTCCTGTTAACATTGAAGATTCTGATCAAGAAAGTTTTGAAAAGAAAACACCTAAACTTAATATAAGGAAGAAAATAAGACCCCGACGATCAAGTGAAAATAATCGCAGTAAAACAATAAGCGAATCAAATATGGATAGCTCATTTGAACATAATCTTAGCTTTAGTGAAGTATTCGAAGATGAAAATGAAACTAAAGAAATTAAACCGGATGAACAATGGACAAAAATTCTAAATGAAAAACAAAAACACCAAAAAATTATCCAAAACAGACTTAAAGCAATCACCTCTGCAAAAGAGGATTTGGAATCCGAGAAATTTAACGATGATGATAATCTAACTAAACTAGTGTCCCAACCAAAGATCATCCCCAAAAATGAATCTCCAAACATCACAAACTCTCCTATTACTAGCCCAACCATGACAAGATCTCCTTTACAAAGCCCAAATAATTCCTTATTTTCCGACACAATCAAATCTCCAACAATGAATGATATTCCAATCCAAAAGGCTCAAAAATTATCTCAGAAGCAACGTAAAAAAATAGCAGCAGAATTATCAGTGTCTTCCATGGCGCAACAATTGGAAAAAATAAATAAAAAACCATCTTGGAATACAATAGTCTGGTCGAAAGAAAATAATTCTTTTTCAGATATTATGAATAATGAGAAGAAAGATTTTCCCGATTTAACTATTGAAAGTCCAAGAAATCCTTGGCATAAAACTGAAGTACAATCTCCGATTGCAAGTCCGGAAACAAATCAAAATTTCAAAGATATTGTTGCTGATGAAAAGAAGTTGAAAGAGAACTGGAATAAAATGAGAGACCGGCCTTTGATTTACATTCAGGTACGTATTTTTTATATGTAGGACTGTTCCACATTAAAAATTAATAACGTAGTAACGTATTTTACAATAAAAACACTTCATGTTTTAAAATGACTTTAAATTTGACTACATTTTTAATATTTTGTAAACATGAATAACTAATTTATTTTATTGCAATTACACAGCCTGAATAATGATTTGAATTAATATAATTTATAAACTTTTTTCTGTTAAACCTTAATTTAATTGTAAAAACTATTAATGCAGTCTCAGATACATTAAAATCAGTTTTGAGCTTCAAGTAATATGCCACTTCCGGTAAAATCTAAAATCTGGTCAATGCTTCTCAGTTATAAGAGAGTGGAAATAAATTGAAAATAATTTGACAATTTTTTTAAAACATTCAAAATCTGTTTTTTTTTTCGCTCATTTTATTTATACGTTGATAATTACCTGATATTTGTTATCAAAAATAAAAGCTACAGTGATTATTCCCGAGAAAAAATCTAGAACTTTATTCTCACCATAATTATAACAGTCTTGGTTAAAATACAAATTGAATAATCGTGCATACCTGATTTGGTCATACACACACACACACATCATCGTAAAAATGTTAAAATAGCATTGTAGGGACCTTGAAAAAACTCAATATGCGATTTTTAGTATCTTATCAAGGTGGCGGGAGGTAAAAACATTAATCCAATTACGATTACTCGTAGTTGTCCTAAAAAATTAAAATAGATGATCTTAGTTTCTCTAGTTTAGTGTTTGATGACGTGAATTAATTCTAATTGTGGGCTGAATATATTTGATATGTAAGAATTTGGTTTATTTCAGATGGAAGATAAAGCTATAAATGATTTAGAACGTTTTTATAATATTGACCAAGTTACCGATGAATATATAACAATTCACAAAGTAGAACAGGGTGCGTTTGCTGTTCCAATGTGGGTTCAGTCTAATTCAAAGCATTAACTTACTATGTTTAAAAAAATGTTGTTTTATGGAATGAAATATGTTGTATAAGTAATAAATAAATAACTCTCATCAGTAAAATGTGTAAATAATTTATTTTGTATTAGTATAGTATAAAAATATAACACAAAAAGTTTTAAGTCACAATTTAAGTAGTTAAAAATTCTGTTGCCTCCCTCGTTTCTTATTAAGCGCATCGATTATCGGTTGTCGTTTAGTATGATACCTCCTTCTTAACTCATCTATTTCCCTTTCCATTTCAATATCTACATTGGCCATTCGTTGCTGTAATTGTTCAAAGCTAAGAAATTTCAAAAATTCAAAATCTCCAGTGATAAAATGTTGCTGCTGATAATGCATAATCTGTGGATCTTTCCCGTAAAATGAGATCTTTTCAACGTCCTTTACAGGTACTTGATTTAGTTGTAACTGAAATTGGTTTTGATATATAGGTTGATCGTTTGTGACATCACTTGTGGAAGGTTCCTTGAAAGAACTGTTTTGCTCGTCAAGAGTTGTTGGTTTTTGGGGGAGAACACCAGCTTCTTTTTTATCAAAGTGGTCTAGAAATAATGGGCGGTATTTTTTGCTGGTTTCTCCGATTTCGGTGGGCTTTTTAAGCGTTGCTTCTTCGCTATCACTGTTAATTATCATTGTACCAAATTCCGACTGTAGTTCAATCATGGTATTATTCCGCGAATGAGAAGTTTCTTCATTTACGTTTGAATTCGCGAATTCTTTACCAGGAACTAATGTATCACAGTTTTGAGGGTAATGTATCATAGTGTTGTTGCTATATTGGGTTTCATTATCGTTGTTTTCTTGAGTAAAAGGTTTCATCCCAGCTGATGTATACGTTGTGTTTCGGTATCGTTGTTTTTCTCGAATTTCCTGGGCTTCTGTTATCATTTGGCTGAGTATATTGGGTTGTTTTGCATTTCCAATAAAGACGTGTTTTAGTAAGTCGCTAGCGTTTGCTCTTTCTTCTGGATTTTTAACAAGACAAACGCTAACGAAGTCGATAAATTCGGGTGACCAACGGTCCGGTTCGCGAAACGATGGTGGTGGTTTTGTTGGAATCATAAAAATAGCTCTCATTGGATGAATATCCCCATAAGGAGGTTTGCCTTCAGCCATTTCTAAAGCAGTTATTCCTAAACTCCAAATATCGGCAACACAATCGTATCCAATTTCCTGAATAACTTCAGGAGCCATCCAAAATGGTGTTCCTATAACTGTGTTACGTTTGGCCATTGTATCAGTTAGTTGTCCAGCAACTCCGAAATCTGCCAACTTTGCATGGCCTTCAGAGTTTAGGAGAATGTTTCCTGCTTTTATGTCTCGGTGGATTTTTCGACGTAAATGTAAATATTCCAGCCCTTTCAACGTGTCCGATAATATGGTAGCAATTTCATCTTCTGTGAGTGTTTTCTTTCTAAGTCGCATCATATCCGAAACAGATCCAGCGCCACAATATTCCATAACGATCCATAAATCCGTGTTTTTAAAATAACTACCGTAGTATTTCACAATGTACGGGCTATCACATTGTTGCATTATAGAGATCTCCTTAATAATTTCTTGTAAATCAGTGTCGACTGGCACTTGTTTGATGGCCAATACTTGGCCCGAATCTTTATGAAGCGCTTTGTAAACACTTCCATAGGAACCTTCTCCTAGTTTACAGATTATATCAAAAACTTCTTCTGGTTGCCTAGTTAAGCTTTCTTCTGAAAGCTTTTTAAGTTCGCTTTTAGAAGACATTTTCTTGGTTCTGTAAGTTTTGTTTCAGTAAATACAAGTGAATAAAAAAATCAAGTAAATTAAACAAGGCCTTTATTACTAATATACAAAGAACTGACAATACTTTAATAATATTTGAAGCACAAATAATAATAAAAGCAATTTCAATCAAGGATTAAAGTTAGTGATCTATCTGCAAATTAAATAAAATAAGCAAGCAGCTACTCAAAGTATATATTTAGTGCAATTGTTTATGTATTACCTTAAAAATAACAATAAATATATAATAAATAAGTTTCATTCCAGACTTATCGTTCCTTTACCAGCATCATCAGTTGTCAAAAACTTTCATCTTCTTCCTGTTGAAAATGATCGTGGGAGATTTGAAATAGTAATAATTTGAATAATTTAAGATAGAAATAATGCTACGTATTGTATTATCGACTGATTAAGGATTCAAAGATCAAGTTGGAGAATAATGACCCAGAAAAAATAAAAATGGGTTGATATATTAACTGCAAGAGCTGATATTCAGGATCACGTATTTACATGAAAACCACCAGACCCTGTGGTGACAAGTACTTAACCTAAAATTAATGTGAATTTTCAAAATTCCTTAAAAATGAAAAAACTTGAATATAATATATACAAATGTTCAAGTTTTTCATCTGTATATCTACCAGAGTAAGTAACAATTAAATTATTATAACATATACTATTTTATTTTCAGTTAAGTGTTTGAACATTAATTATATAATATGAATTCGTATTTCCAGAAATGTAAAAGTAGACAATAGCACTGATTTAACTTCTAGATGGTGTTCAGAAAACATTCCAGATCAGTATTTAACATTAAAATTAGTTAATACCGCAATAGTCAAAACGATTACGTTCGGAAAATATGAACAGCCTCATATATGTAATATTAAAAAGTTTAAAATATACGGAGGATTGGATCCTGATCATCAGATAGAATTATTAGAAGGGTGTGATTTCTTCATAATTTATCTGCGATTTTAGAATAACTTCTCATTCAATGTTGCAGAGGATTAAAAAACGATAGTATTAATGAGACTTTTGAACTGCGCCATAACATGGGTGTTGGAATGATTCCTATTCGCTATATTAAAATAGTGCCTTTACTTGCTTGGGGAATTGCTGTCAATTTTACTATATGGTTCATAGAATTGCAAGGAATTGATGATCCTAACATTATCGACTGGAATGTACGATATTGTGAAATGGTAAATTACTCTAATTTATCATTTGTCTCTCACTGATAATACAATTTTTTGTAGTATAAGGAGCAAATGTTTGTTAGGCTTTGTTTAAAACACTTTAGGCAACGGAATATGATAAATTCTTTCCATGGATTACAACAAGATTATAGTGTTAGATTAGAAGATCCGCTACTGACTGAATTTCACGATATTTTAGTTAAAAACGGTAACTTTGATAAAGCGGAAAAGTTTCTGGAAAACGTTGTGAGCAGTAAGTTATTCTATCTGGCGATTTTTCGCGATAAATACACATGTGCAAATAGTTGTATCATTTTGTTAAATCCTTAACTGAGTCAATTATAAAACTAACTCCATATAAATTTTTCCACTAATGTGAATTTAAGTATTTGATACTTTTTAATCGAAATACAAACATAAGATTTTTAAATGATTCTTAATATTTGAAATAAACAGTTTTTATTTATTTTTTTACTTTCTATAAAGATATGATGTTTATTGAAAACTAGGTTTGAAAATGTAATATACAAGTGTTTCTATACCTCTGCATAAATTTTTAATGACATAATTTCATATACAGATGAGATTATAGAACAAAAATATATTTTTTTGAAATTCGCAAAAATAAGGGTAGTTTATCCTACCGAACATTTTTAAAACCACTGCTTTAATAGTACATTTAATTATTTATAATTATGTTATTAATGAAAGAAAAGTATAAACACTGTCTACAAATAATTATTAATTAGTTATTATGTATGTATCCAATATTTTACTAAATATATTATTAAACTAGTGGCAATAAAAATGTTCACAACGAATAAACTGCCATTAGTATCGTGAATTAAAAAAAAAATTGTTCTATAATCATTATATCAAATTATATTTGTCATTAAAGTTTCGTGCACGGGTATAGAAACATCCTATATTAAGTAAAATGTGATTTTCTGAAGTGCTGTGACGTCATCTCTACTCATTCCAACGATATTTAAGTATTTTTTTTAAGTAAAGGAGATATTAAGATATTTTAAAATATATTACATATTAAAGATGTTAATTAAAATAATTGAACAAAACACAAACAAAAATAAAATTATTTTATTAATTTTATATTTGATGTTCAGAATAAAAAAAATCTTTGGCAAGCACAGAGCCGACCGCTAAAATAATGTCAATAAAAATCATAAAAATGTCACAATTTTTTTCAAATAAAGTTTGTTACGTGTATATTTTACAGCAAATTAAAATATCTTTTTAGAAATATTTGCACCATACGCAATTTTCATCAAAAAGCTATAAAATTAAACTGTCACTGTTCAGTCGAGTTTGAACAACACATGCACACATACATCCAAACCATAGCTCCGAATGGATTGACTGTCACATATCATGATCAAAATAGTCAAAACTTATTGTAAAGAACTTAAATTGTGGATATCCATAAAATCTCGAAACTTCAAAATTGGTTTACTCACAATGCTTCTCTTATTAAATGTGGCGGTCGATAAAAATAAAGTAGAGTGCCATGCCATAAAAAAATTAAAAGATAGTTAATAATTCTCTTTTACTCCACATTAGCGTTACAAATTTCAAATTTTTAACTAGTATGATCTCTTTCATTATAATGAGTAAAGATTTCGTCACTATTATTTATCATAACAATTTAAAAAATGTTTTTGAAAACAATTATTTACTATTATACCAGAGACCTATTTTAAAAAATCTACAGGAATACTTCGAGAAATATGCATCGTACAAAAAATATTCCAAATAAACGAAACGTTTCTTCATACAGTGCTATTTTTCGTGATATTCCTGTAGATTTTTTAAAATGGATTGCCCGGTACATGATTTCCATCATTGACACTATTTCTATCTGGCACAGACTACTCGCGAAAAATCGCCTTTTTCTATATTTTTTTCCTCATTATGTATCTTGTAGTGGGCCTATTTTCCAATTACATAAAAAAGAAAGAATACCACCCTGTCTGGGAACAAATTGAAGTAAATGACGATACTCAAGTTCGTCCAGGAATGCGAGGTGGTCATCAGATGTGTATAGATCCATATACTAATACTATTTATTTATTTGGTGGCTGGGACGGTAATAAAGATTTAAACGATTTGTGGTCCTATGATATTAATAAGCAGAAATGGACACTTTTATGTGCGGATTCATCTCTTGAGGATGGTCCATCGCCTAGATCTTGTCATAAAATGGTTTTAGATACAAAAAGAAAACAAATTTTCATGTTAGGGAGATATTTAGATGTTCAGTATCGAAGCATCGACACTCTTCAAGTAAGGTTTTTATATTTCTTGTACCGGGACGCGGAACATAGGACATTAATTTTTGTAAACCGATATTCCGCGTTTCGGTGCACATGTAATAGATAGTAATAAACTAAATTTTAGAGCGATTTTTATATGTATGATATCGAAACTAGAAAATGGTCGTTGATAGCAGAAGACACTAGATTAGGTGGTGGTCCATTTTTAATTTTTGATCATCAAATGTGCATGGATGTAGATGAGCGTACTTTGTATGTTTTTGGAGGTCGGATATTGTCTTTGCCACAACAGTAAGAATATTTCTGTGTATTACTATTTTAAAAATGTTAAACAGTAAAAATTTTAGCAATGTTGATGAAACTAACCCTAACGAAATATTATATTCTGGATTATATGCCTATCATGTTGCTAGCAGTACTTGGCGACAATTATTAATAGATACTGGATGTGCAATGCTTCCATCAACTGCCACAATTCTTTCCAGAGTCGGTCATTCTATGTTATTTCATCCGGTGAGTAACATTCAAATATTTTTTTTCCTTCAACCGTCTTAAAAGGCATCTCTTTTAATATAGAAATGTAATGATATCGAGGTTACACTTTTACTTTCTTGTCTTAAAACTTAGTATTGGAATCGGGTCCTATTAGATTTGCCTCTGGTTCTATTATTATCCTGGTACCCAGTTATTTAAATGTGCAAGTACCCAGTTCTTGCTTTCCTATCCAAAATTACCCGGATTCGGTGCTGAAACCAAAACTAAACGGTTCTCGGTTCTGAAATCGAAATTTTAGAACCAAACTACAAATTTCTCGATTATGGAAGTAATAAATTTTAAAATCGATTTCACTACCCGGTTTCGAGCATTGATTCGAATTCGGGCCGTATACCGGGAACCGGTAGTTCTAGAACGGAGTATACCGTTTCTTATGTTGTCTCTTATTTTTTAATATACATACCTGGAAAAATCATGAACTAAAGGAATTAAAATTTAACAAATTTCGTAGTTTCTGCAACATCTAAAGGTGTGTTTATTATATCTTCAGTTTCTTTAAATTCATATATATTTCTTTGAAAAGAGAATTAAAAAATTAAACAGGGTATAATGAAATATCTGAAAGACAAGTTAAATATGACAGTATTTCATAAAATTGAGTCAGATGTAGACTTTCGTGCAAATTAATGTAAATAAATAACTATTTATTTTAATTAAGCTACAATATTTTTGTACCTAGGTACTTCTTTCACCTTTTATTTAAACCCTTTTTGACATTGAATTTTACAAATTTCTGTAATGAAACTAAACCACTTCACTAATCATCTTTTCTTTGGTACTACAGTCTGTTTTCTTCCGTCTTATTTTAAGTGTGTTCTCTGTTCTCTTGATATGTATGTATATGTAGTGTGTAGTACCAATGAAAAAATTATTAGGGAAGTGATTTAAGTGTAGTTTTATAATAATAACATCAAAGAAATTTCTATAAAACAGATAAATTTAATGGAAAAGAGGGTAGAAAGAATTATCAAGGTGCGAGTAAAGGACAAGAAATACTAAAACGTGTAAACATTAAAAATAATAAACTTGAAAAAAAAAATATTAATATATTATTAGGATAAAATTGATAATTATTAATTTTTAATCTTAATAACCCCATATGTTATTACACTTGTGCAGATAACAAGGAAACTATATATTTTTGCTGGACAACGAAATAAGGAGTACTTGAACGATTTTCTAACATATCACGTGGACAACCACACAGTGGAACAAATCTACAAAGTTTCAGAATCCGAATCGGGAAATTTTCCTGCGCCAGGATTCACACAAAGAGCTACAATTGATCCTGAAACTGATGAGATATTTGTTCTTTCAGTAAGTATACATATTTTAAAGAAATTAAAAATGGAATCATAACTTTTGAATAAAATGTTATAGGGATTAAGTAAAGAAAAAGAAAAGCGTGAAGACAACGTTCAAAATTCGGTGTGGGTTTTCAAAATTCGGGAAAACAAGTGGATATGTATTTACAATAATGAAAACCCCAGCGAATCTTACTGCCGAAATATTGAACCATGCCCCAGATTTGCTCACCAACTTGTGTATGATCACTTAACAAAAACGCATTATTTATTTGGCGGAAATCCAGGGCGACAAATTTCTCCCAAGTTGCGATTGGATGATTTTTGGAAATTAAGACTTTGCAAACCAACAGAAGCACAAATATTACAGAGATGTAAATTTTTGATAAGGAAGCAACATTTTGAAGAACTTGCGAAGACAGATACTGTAGCAGCGTTAATGTATTTGAGAACGAAATTGTCGGAAATTGTTGAACATCAAGATCCTTCCCAAGTTCATGAGGTATGTTAGTACAGATAAACTCGGATATAACGAACACTTATGTAGAAAATACTCATTATTAACAAGCTACAGGCAGTTTTTCATTATTCATAATATTTTTTTTATTGGCATTACATTTCGTTCAAGTATCGTTTGGAAACAAAATCAAAAATATTTATAAAAAAGTTATGTCAAAATGTAAATTGACCAAAATCAGTTTATTGCTCATTCATATCAAGTAACCTATGCATTTTTTCAACAAGACATGTACTTAATGAAAATAGATTTGTCCGATTTCTTATCTTTTACGATTTTACAGAGGAGTAGACTAAAAAATGGAAACCTGTATACTGTATACAGGATGTTCTATTAAAATGGAACTCCACAATTTATTCTTATACTCTTGGTTTCAGTAAAAAGTTATTTCGAAGAAATGCCCTATAAAAATTATTTAATTAATAATTTAATGAGACAATATACATATTTTCTAATTTTTTTTTGGAAACTTTTAAATGTAACATTCCTTTCATAATTTCTCTTTATTAATTTTGATTTTTAATAATAGACATAGTAAATCTCATTCTTTTATGTTGTGTGTTATATTATGTTATAACCAAGAATTGTTGTTTTGTTATAAACGGATATCTTATAAGTCCAAAATTTATAGTAAGTACAGAATTCGTGTTCGAAATAGTATATTGTGTATCTAGTAGGAAAAGTGATACCTTCTCGGACGATGATGGGCATTGCGGAACGAATCGTAGGAGTCCGAGAAGTCACTTTTTCTACGTAATATACATACCATTTTTTTCGATTGGTTTATATTCAATAATAATGAAATAAATAAGATTGTATTTTTATTCACGAAAAACAATGGACTGCATATTGTACGGAAATGCTTTGTCACCGGCCGGAAAGAATATCCCCCGACTATTATTTTTCGTAGCCTCACAACTACACTAAAATACTGGAATAATACACTTTCCGGTTCGAAAATACCCCGGAATGACAAGTTTGAAGTTAAATTTGTATGTCTCTGGACTATATAACTAGATAACTTAAGAATAAAATTACTAAAAACCATCAACAATTGACAGATTTAAATTGGTAACCTACAAATTGAACGTCAAGAAGTATTTTTTTTAATATCTACGTTTGAAGAAAAAATAATATGAGTCTTTCAGACTAAAAATGTCTTTATGTGCCTCGCATGCAATTGTTCGATTCACTTCGCTCGTCGTGGAATCTTCCATGCTCGTCACCCAAAGTATAACTTTTATCCTTAATAAACTCAATATACTATTGTTTATTATAAGTGATCGTTATATCTGAGTTATTACTCAAATTATAAATAAGTATTAAAATATTTGTATTTTAGTTTCATCTTCTAGCATCAGTTTTATTTAAAGAAAGTCAAAATGAAGCTAGTAGTTCAAAAAAGGAATTTAAACCCCAAAATATAGACGACTCTATTTCATTAGTGGTTTGTTCCGATAGCATTCACTTTAAACGTGCAAAACTGTACGAGAAATTAATATATTATTTTCCTGAAAGTATGACTCAGCCTGAAGAAAATTTAATTGACTTTATTTATCCATTTCTATGATCAAACTTCTAAGTTAGAACTTTATGTACATAAGTGATTTCTAGTGGCTAAGTTTCGTATAAATTTATTGTTATTTATGTTTTATGACGAATGTTTGAAAAACTAATTAACATTTTATTTTTAACAATTAAATATTCAATCGCATTTCTATATCTTCCGATAAAATTTAAAATAAGATGTGCAATTCTTTTCATTAAATAAAAACGTTCTGGTGCATATACTTCCAAATGTTTTTTTAAGTGCAACATAGTTTTATATGTAAATTTATTTTTAGCGCATGTATAACATAATGTATCCATTTTCACATATTTAACAATATTTATTTTATCTAGTCAGGTTTAGGAAGACTGTTGTATTATTTCTCATGAACTAATATTGTGATGTTCTATTTTTAATGTTTAATTGTTCACTGTCCTATTTAAGATCGATTTATAATTTTTCATATTTGCAACAGATGTATAAATGTAAATTGAATGTACAGATATTATTTAAAATTATTTCAAATCGTAATACTACATTTTTTTTATCCTGTCATAATTTCCCAAATTTTTATAGAACACGCCGGTTCTACGATCGTTTTGCTTGACAGTGAGACTACAAATTTGACAACAGTGGAAAAAATAGCGGGAAACATGGAATAGATGTCAGGAAGATTAAAATATTAAAAATAACGCGCTGTTTTCAAGTCTTATAACTAAAGCGATCAAAGCGCAGACAAAATTCACACGTACACAAAAGATAGGCCGGCGTTACAAATATTTTGCACTGTAATAAGACCAGCAAAAATAGTAACAAAATTGTAACTTGGCTCTATTTTTAATCTATATCACAATTTTTACATCTCTGACATTTTTAAAATTTTCCACTTGTGAATTTTGTAATTTGGTTGTCAAAAGATCGTAGCGCCGACGTGTCCTGTAGACCCAAATGTTTATATTTTTTCGTTTATTATACTTACTTAAATATACCGTATTGCAATAAATAGTTAAGGGTTCTTAAAGTCATTTTTTAAATAAATGATTTATAAATTTGATTGTACTGAAATTTTCATTGCATTTGTTATTTTTTCTTCTATTTTGTTAATGTACTTCTTATTAAAAGTGGAAAGATTATCTAAACTTGAAAATTTGTGTTAAGTGGATAAGCGAAAAATAAAATAAGCCGTCTATCATATACCTATTAGTAATAGGTATATGCCGTCTATGGATAGCTCTGTCTTTGTCTAACACATTACACGTTACATTTTCCTGCTAAAACTTTTGAATCTGTTTCTTTACCGGTCATGTGTTTGTGACAGTAGATACTAGTTAAAAGTTAGGTTAAATTTGTAAATATTTGATTTAAATTGAAATTTCACCGTTTTAAATTGTGAAAATGGATAATTCAATTAGTGATATGTTTTCTACAAGTGATATTTTTGATAACAGTAATATAACAATTAATAATAATTATGAAAACTTACGCATAATATTTGAAGAAGTTTTGTGTTCTGTGTCTTTTGTTGATGTAGAGGAAAATGTATTTAAGGATGAAATTCCTAAATTAAAACAGGCCTGTATTGAAGTAAATTATCATTTTCTAACATTTCTTACATTTTTATAAAGAAAATAATTTTTAGACAGTGGAACAAATATTATTGCACCTCAAAAATATACAAAATAGTAGTAATTTGCTTGAAGAAATTAAACAACTTATTAAGGTGATAATGATAATGATAATTTTTATTTACATGAATGAAAAATTAATTTAAATATTTAGAGGTACACAGGGTTATTGAATTTCGCGTTATCTGCTGTAAATTATATTAGTAATAATGTTCCGTATTCTCAAATACAAAGTTTACCCCTGGCTGTAAGCGAAATACTTTTGCAAGCTTTTAAACATTGCAAAGAAAGGTAAATTATAATTTATAATCTTGCTATTTATACTGATGAGAGTCAATTTTAGCGATACGACATACGGAAATCATTTCGCTTCTGTAAGTTATTTACTAACTGATTTGTTTAAGAAAACAAATGAATTACAGAGCGCGTTTTTTAATTTATTAAATAACATTTTAATTTACGATTATTGTGACGAAAATAATGTAATATTTTTAGTAAAAGGTAATTGTAATATTTGTATGTGAATAAATATAATTTTTTAAATATTATAGTGGCAGAAATTCTTGCAACAATTGGAGAAATTGTTTCAAATTTGGATATTAAGACAACAGCAGAACTTTGGAAGGCATATTTAATACTTTTACAAAAAAATAAGGAGTGTATTAAGGATAGAATTAATATAGAGGCTCCTTTAAACTATTTTTGTTCTGAAATTGAAAATAGTTTAGGCAATGTTGAAGGGGTATATTATAATTATTATAATTTTTATTTTTATTAATAATTTTGTTTTAGTGTGAAATGAAACATGTAGAAAAATCATTAAAAATCATTAGTTTTAATTTAAAAATTGTAATAAAATTGTGTACTTTATTTGAATGTACAGGCAGTTCAATAAAAAGCTTATTTGATTTACTTCTAACTTTGAATAGGTAAATGTTTGTAAACATTTTTTGAGATTTGAGATTATATTTTATTTTTTTTAGATTTGCCATACCGTACTTACAATTTGAAAAGAAAAACCCAAAATTTATAGATTTAATGCAAATGTATGTCACTGTTGCTTCTGAACCATTGTTAAAATGCATCATTAGTAACCGAGAATTTTCACAGGTAAATCAACTGTGGCCACCATAGAACCGACCGCCACCAACAAATATGTTCGCAATGTAATAAATATGTAAATAAATTATTATTTTTTCAAACAAAATTTGTTACTTGCATACTTTACAGCAACTTTCTTCAAATATTTTTTTCGGAATATTTATTTGTTACAAAATATTAGCAAAAACTTAAAAATGACTAGAGTAAACTATCAATTTTTACTAAAAGTTTATTAATTCGTAGCCCTTGGAATCAGAAACTAAAATATGAAGTTTTGTTGCAATCCATTCAATCAAATTTGCTCTACAAGTGCACACATACATCCAGATAGACATACTGACATTAAAGACTAATTTAATTCGTTTACATCGATTAAAATTGTCCGATCGAAGTTTCGCTTTCGGCCAGTTTCGGCAAAAATGCTGGTTCGACCGCAGTTTCGGTTTCAGTCAAACATTGACCGAAACTAGAGTTCGTGTTGTATTTGGCGCTTTCGGGTGTGTTGGGAACGGATTCACTCGACTATTTTTTTGTTTGTTAGTAGATTTGTTACGTATGTTATTTTATTTTTCTTTCTATTGAAGATATAATTATTATTTTATTATCGATATTTTGAGGTTCTTAATACAATGATGCCAAGTATAAGATGAGGCAAGATCTCATTAGTTTAACTTGTAGAATGAAGAAAAAATGTAACGTTATTTTTAGAGAATAGCATGCATTATAAAAGAACCGGTTAGTTAGTTTTGAAAATAGTATGTATTTGATTACGATTATTTGTGATTTAGAAGGTGGTGATAGATAACTAAAGTCTTTAGGTATATATAGTACTAAGAAAAAGTAATTATTTAAATTACATTGCCTTTCACATAATTTGTATGGGGCGATCGGTAATTAACGTAATTACGATTTATAATATTTTGATTTTTCAGTATTATTTTAAAAATATAAAAAAGATATTTGAAAATAATGAAAAACGATTAGCAGCATTATTTTTAACAATGTCACTTATGAAAAAATGTACGAGAGACCTAGAAACCAAAAAATTGTGGATATCATATGATGAAGACTATAATATTATATTTACAACTTTTTTATCGACGGATCAATGTAAACATTATATATCTTTCTGTAATAAAAATCTTTATTTTATTTTATTTTAGTTCATACAGAATTATCTTTAGACTATCCAATGCACATACAATTTTCGAATGGTGATCCTAGAAGAAATTCAAGTTTATATGAATACTTACAGATTCATTTAATTTCACTGATTATAACAGTCAATAATAGAGAATTTAAAAATATTCAACATTTATTATTTAAGTCAGTTATGCAAATAAACTTATGGAAATCCATATTGGCCAGCGATATTTGGATAGCTTTGGGAAGGTAATAAAATAAATTATGAAATTCAAATATGTAATAATCTTTTTCAGGTATGGAAGTGCAGAATTTTGTTATGAATCGTTAAAATTTTTAATAAATATTCACAATAAATTGCAAAATAATATGAGAGTGGAAACAAATAATCTTAATTGTTTAATACAGCGTAATTATTGTATCTTGCCAAATAAATATAAAAATGAATTAACAAATTTATATCCATTCCATAAATACATAAAATTGTGGACAATTATTGGTGTAAATAATATTGAATCACTGAGTTCTCAACTCGAAAATATTATTGATAACACGACAGAGAAAATTGAACAGTTCTTAGAGGTTAAATCAGTAGAGTTTTTTCAGAATATGGTAAGTTTGTTTTTTGTATTTGAAATATAAAATTATGATGAGTTTTATTTTAGTGCGAGTTATTAGAATTATTATCTACATATTCATATTCTATTCCAAATGAAGATGTAACAGAACTAACAAATAAAATTGCAAATTTATGGAATTTGAATATAGATTCACAAATTTGTGATCGACTATGGCTGTTAAGATTTGTTAAAAATCGATCAAGAATAACTTGCCGTTTAATACAGTATTTCAACAATGAAGATTTGTTACAGGTATTTAATTTTTTTATTCACAACTTAAGCTGTGGCTTTGGAACATTTTACACACCGCTTGAACGACCTGAAGCTATCTATTACTAACTAATGTTTTATTTGTTTACGGGTTGAACAGCTGACCTTGTGTAAAAATAAAAAATGCACTACAATTATTTAAAATAAAATGACATTCAATTAAAAACATCAAATTATTATTTTTCTACGCTATCTTTTACATTATAAATTTTCCGTGTGTAAACTTGGTTTACATTTTAACCAATCACAGAGCCGAAGTCATAGTCTACTAGCCTTCACTTTTAACTGAAGGAACGTTTATCAGACTTGTTATACAGGGTGATTCAGCACAGGTGTGTCAAAATAAAACCATATATTGGGTGAGTCATTTTAAGTAAAAAATGTTATATGAAACTATGTCCGGAAACTTTTCGTTACAGAGTTACAGCCCTTTGAAAGTGCACCTCATCAGACACATTTTTATTAATAACTCTGGTACTAGTCTACTAGTTCCACTATACTTTTGAAACTATGAGAATACTACTTATTTAGATGCATATTTATAATTTCTTTTGTTTCTACATCTCAACCAGACGCGTAGGGAAAGGTAGCCTAATTTGGACCAATTTTATAATATTCACTATATAAAGGCACAGAAGAAATATCAATAAAAATTAAGTAGTAGAAAAGAAACTCACTAAATGTACCTTCAAAATAAAACCATTTATTAAATTTTAAATACCATTTATAATAGTAAAAAATAAATTCAAAAAAATCTTGTCATCGGTCCAATATAGGAAACCGGTTTCCTTATTTGGACCGCTAGCTTTCTAAATTGGACCATTAGCTTTCTTAAGGAAAATTACAACAATAGAACCTTTTAACTACAGCACTAACTCCAGCACACTGAGAATGAATCCAAATGCAACATTTCATATATTGTATCATATTTTCTTCCTTGGTTTCTTCACACAATGTACAAAACCATGAATCACCATTTTCTTTTTTATGTTTCGCATTTTGTCAGAGAGATGGGGAAAGGCAACAAATTTAAAGGGCTCATTTTTTAAAATCGGATAGTTTCGTCACATCTTAGGGAGAGATAGGAGAAGTCAACAAATTTAAAGGTCTACACAATGCTCCAAGGTAATAGAACTGAATAGGGTAACATGAAAGGTACCGACATGTCGACGTGTCGCTTCTGTATGTACTATTCTGTGCCATAATCACAATTTTTGTCGGTCCAATTTGGGCAACTGTTTTCGGTCCAACTTGGGCAACTTGAATATTTTATACTTAAAATTATACAAAAATGTCAAAGTAACATAAACTCATAAAATTGTATAGATAGATAAGTAAGCTTTGTGATGATATAAGAGGATTTGTAATTATTTACGTTTGGACGAACTAACGGCTTTCACTCTTACATCAAAATAACAAATTTTCTTGTCAAACAAATAACCCTTCTCTTAATGTAACCATGAGACATTTTTTCACAAACACGATTACATTAATCTGGTCTACCTCTACGTATAACAAGTAGTCTATCTAAAATCGCACAGATTTTATCAATCTTTGGATACCACAGCGGTCCAAATTAGGCTACGGTCCAAATTAGGCTACTCTCCCCTATAATATGGAGAAGTCACAAATGTTGTTTTTTTATCTTTTTTTTGCGTTTAAATATTTTCTGTTTTTGCCTATAAAATATTACATACAATACAAAAATACACAAAAAAGCTACTCTTGATAAAACTTGATAAAAGCAGTAGTTTTTGAGATATTTTATTTTTTAAAAAACATCAAGTATTCAAAAAAATTAAACTAAAAGACAATCAAAAATAAATGTAAAATGTTTGTATTATTTTGTTAAAATAGTTCAAAATGTCCACCTGGAGCACGAATATATATATGACACCGGCGAATTAATGAATCATATACTCAATGAAATAAAATTTCATATCCGCATATTCACTATCTCTATACTTTTCCAGTTTTGTAGTATTGTAAATAAGATAAATGATAATTATTAACAAATTTTGTTTGGTTTTTCTTATTTTGTTCTATTTCCCATTGTAACTTGACTGTTTTTTTAACTTTTAATCTAATATTTAGATACTTGATTTTTTCTAAAAATTAAAATATGTCAAAAACTACTGCGTTTATCAAGTTTTATCAAAAGAACATTTTTTTGTACTTTTGTATCGTATGTAATATTTTATAGACAAAAATGAAAAAATTGTAATGGTACATAAAATAACGATAGAAAATCTTCATGACTCCTCCATATGATAAGCGTTTGGATGAGATGTAGAAACAAAAGAAAGTATAAATATGCATCTAAATAAGTAGTATTCTCATACTAAGTTTCGAAAGATTAGTGTAACTAGTACCAGAGTTATTAATGAAAATGTGACTGATTAGGTGCACTTTCGAAGGGCTAACTCTGTAACGAAAAGTTTCCGGACAAATCTTCATATAACATTTTTTACTTAAAATTACTCCCCAATAAATGCTTTTATTTTGACACACTCGTGTTGAATTACCGTGAATATTATTTTCAAATAAAAATGTATCTATTTCTTTTACAGGTTTTAAAATCAATGAAGGATCCTCCAACAGAAAATTCCAAATTATATCATTGTTCGATTCTGAAACATCTTGCAACTAAGCAAATACAATTTTCTGAAGAACAGCCTCAGATTTTTAATTTAATTGCTAAAATATTCAATAATTTGTTAAAAGACAAAAACCCTGTAATAAAACAACAAGCCTTGGAATCATTTAGTTTTTTTGCTCTCAAAACAAATCATCAAGAAATTCTTCCGAATATTGTTGAGGATGATATGCAAGAAGAAATTAGTAATTACTTACAGAAAATATGTTCCACAACAAATCAGTCAAGAACAGAATACTTCAGAACTCAAAGCAAATTTACTTTTCAGCATAAGTGTCCTGAAAGTTTTAAATTTTCAGAACCCGTTGTAAAGAAACCAAAATTAGATACTAGTGGTAAAGTTGTAGAGCTGATTCAAAATTTGAAAGTTAATTGCGATAATTTGGTCGAGCATTGTAAAAATGAAGCAATTACTGATGACATTTTGTCTGAATTAAATATAGTTTGTTCTAAGTTACAAGTATTGTTAAACAAATAATTGTATATTGTATTAATAAAGATATTTTAATATATTTTATGTATGAGTCATAACTTTTAGTTACTTGTTTCATTCATCTAGGAAATAGAAAGACCTTGATCTTATAAATCTCAAACTGTGACAGAAATAATCAAAAATTGTTAATTAATTACATTGACCTTGTTAGATCACAAGGAAACATTTTAACGAAACCTGATATATTTCCGTTTTTCCCTAAAGCAGTTTAGATAAAATTTTGCATATTGTAACTACGTTATGTTGTAGTTTTTTATATTTGCAGTGTTTTTTTAATTAAACAAATTTTTTACAACAGTATAACGGTAAAGACACCCATTTTTTTATTCTGGGTGCAGATTTAAATTTTTTGTTATAAGTAAATTTAATTTTGAATTTAGAGAAAGGTTGGTTGTAATTAATGAAATAATGTGTTGGTGTAAATAAGAAAAGTAGATAGATAATAATATGCGAAAAAAGAAACTAATCTTTATTGACGAGAATTTTTTTAATTACACATAAGTACCAAGAAAGTAGATATTAAATTGTCATACAACGCAAATCTATTTTACAGGAAATACTTAATTATTCAGTATACATATGTATCACAAAAAAAATTGTTTACGTAGTTGAAAATTATTGTTATTGTAACCCATTTTTTTACTTTGACATTTATTTGAGATTCCAATAAACGATGTGCACTAATGTTGTCACTTATCCGGGTTTAACGTTCAATGGTATCCGGGTAAACAAAAATGTCCTGGTTTTAAGCAAATATGTGTAGGTATCAGAATATATATTTGTATATTATTTAAAATACTGTGTTAATATTACTATTAAGAGCTTTTTTTATCATTTTCTTTATTTCTAATATAATGAAATATGTGATTTTTAAAATGCAACGTAATCTAATTTAATTATTTAATTTTCATTAATATTTAAAAGAGAAGATTTAAATCACAGTTAGAATAGGACAAAGTCCTAAAAGAAGAAGAAGGAATACAATATTTACTAAATAAACAACCGAATAAGAAATTTAAATATTATTTAAAAAAAACTATTGAAAAATTTCCCTTTGCTATATCCGGGTGGCGATTTGGATTTTCCAAGTTTTTAAAATTTTCACATGTATATATTAATTTTCAAAAACATTATACCAGTATTTTTTGTATTGTGAAAATTTTAATAGACAACAAATAATAAATTAATAAGGTTAAAGAGAAACAGAAATAATGATGTCAACTTGTCAACTGTTCTCTAGTACGGGATTTGACGTCAAAAGGACACACTCATTTTAATTATATATTGATAATAATTAATCTTTCATACTCCATAGTACTCCAAGAAATTGCATATTTCGTCCTTGAATCATAAATATTATTTTATAATAATCAACATTACAATTAATTTACTAATTTGGTAAAATTTCACTATCGATAGGATTCGATAGTTAAATAAATATATATTTTTTTTTAAATAAATTTATTTCAAATTTCTACCAGCTTATCTGTATTTTTGTTATTTTATTTTATTTTTACCTTAGAGTACAGAAACTTTTGTAGAGGGAGAGGGAGAAAAAATTAGTGAGTCCAAGTTTCATCAGCTGATAATTGTCAATCCGCCATTTCTGTAGGAGCCAGCAGCCACGCTTTCTTTTGTTATACGTAATTAAAATATTTTTCTTTGTATTAGGTATATGTTTTGTTTTTAAACTGCAAATATAATGCTATATTTTGAGGATTTGGGTTGTAAAAACCCGAACATCGCGCAAATCTGTTACGAAATTAATTATAGACCGATGTTCATACTGATGTATATATTTTAAAATTTTCATTATACTAATAAATATAAATATTTAAAATGTTAACATTTTAAATTTTTTAAATAAAAATGTACGGCTTTCTTATTTATAATATTAATATTAAAAATTAAAATTTTTAGTATCCTGCAACTTTTATAGATTATTCTATCGAAAAATATCGATAATTTCCGATAATATAACATTAAATTATTGATATAATTATATTGATGGTTTCTACTTTCTACTATCGATAGTTCTTCACCACAAGTATACAGGAATATATTAAATATCAATTGTTTTAAATTGTAATTTTAAAATTAACATAGACAAAAAAATATCCATACGTACATAAACCAACTTAATCGTCATCGTCAAAATAGAAAAACATTTTTTCTAAATCGTTGGTTGATACCACAAACTCTGTTTAATAATGAAAATCCAATTTTGAAATGAATCAAAAATGCTATTATGATGTTAATAATACGAGTATAATATCCCAATTTTCATAATTTTGTTAAAGCTGAACAGTTTGTATATTTCAAAATAGCATTCGTGGAATAGATTTTATCAAGTTAATTTCATTGACATTTAAATTCCTAATATTACGTCAACAATATCCAGATTTACTATAAGAATATTATTACTTACCATTATCGAACAGAAAGCAGTTGACCTGAGATTTATTCGCGGTGAAAAATTGTATATTTTAGAATGCATTAAAATAATATTGTTATAGAAATGTATAACTGGATGTTTCAGTCTTTCACAATTTCGAAGGCTCTAATAAAATTACATTTGTGTTTACGCGTATTGTTTATTTAATGTTAGGAAAAAAGATAGGTTACTATTAACAAAATGTATCTTTGTATTAGTGCTTGAGAACCACTTATTTAATAAATAAAGTTTATACGTAAAACAATAAGTCTTTTTGTCCTAAACATTTCTTCTCAATAACTTTTTTTTGCTAAAACCAACACACCAACAGTTTTAGATTAAATCAAGGAGATTCATTTCGATGAAACACCACAGATTATTAAAAAAAGAAGTTACAGATTTTGAAGGTAGGTATATGTATATATCTATTTCGATGAAACACCAAAGGTTTTTAATATTTTAATACAGGGATAAAGGAGTCATATAGAGGGTAAGTATACAAGGTGCAGACTCGAACACACAAACATAGGGATTTAACAGGTAAAATCATATTTTCGTAATTTCCTGCTTCCTTAATTATTTTAGTTAAAAAAAACTTCGAATGACAGCTGTAGAGCATAAAAATTTGCATCTGAGCTAATCAGCAATAGTTATTTTTATCACTAGTCTAGAAACTAAACTTTTTTGAGAGCGAGCTTATTTTGATAGGTCGAGCTGAAAGCGAAGCGAGGCCTGCATATGCGATATCTTGCAAAAGAGAAAAAAAGAAAAAAAAACATAACGGTTTATCTGTCAATTGTCAAAATTGCTATACTTTTTAACGTAACTTGACAAAACAGTAATTAAAAATAACAATAAAAATAAACTATGCATCTAACTTAACCTAATTTTTGAGCTTATAAGCCACGTAAATTTAAATTTGCTATTGATTCAGATGCAGAATTATTTGAAACTTTTTTACGTAAGATAATCAGGGAAGCAGGAAATTATGAAAATATAGTAGGAATGACGAAACCTGAAAATTTTGGTACCCGGGTACCCGATATGAATACCCGGGTAGTACCGGATACTCGATAATTACCCATTACCCGATAATTACCCGATACCCGATAATAACCTGATGCCCGATAATTAGCTGATACCCTTAAAATATCCGTTAATCTTTCAAGTTCATCTTTTTAATATTATTAAATGAACAAAAAAATATTATTTTCCGATATGGATATTACAAAAAAAAACATTGTTATTTTTTATAATATACGAGTATATCAGCAATATAAAATTACAAAATTAAAGAAGTACATTTGATTTAATTACTTAGGAATATCTCATATTTCTATTTGCAAATATCAGCATGGATGATGGTATCTGCACTCAGTCTTCATCTTCGTTTTGTTACAATGTTTCCTGCAGCTGAAAACTGTCTTTAACTGGCAATAACAGATTTTAGGTAATGGGTTGATTTCGGGTAACGGGTAATAAACGGGTAACGGGTACATTTCGGGTAATCGGGTACTATTTTTGATACCCGGGTACATTATTATCGGGTAGGTTCCGGGTACCCGGGTACCCATCGTCATTCCTAAAATATAGTTTACATGCTAAATCCCTATATTCGGGTGTTCGAGTCACCAGCCTGTATATCATATTCATTTCGGTAAGACACCACAGGTTGTTAAAAAAAGGTTTACAGATTTTGAGGGTAAGTATAGGGCACGAGCGTGCTGCTGTCGTTTGGGCCCAAATACCTCAGTGGCCATATGGTCCAGAAAACATCGTAAACATTAAATTAACATCGTGAACAGTGATACTGATAAACTTAATAAGGAAAAATATGTTTTGGCAATAGTATGGTGTTTTTAAATAGTTATATCATAGAAAACTAATTTACTATCTACAGAATTCGCTCCCTACTACGGAACAAATGCATTGAGTATAAGTCACCTGGTCGTAGTCGAGAAAAAAGCGGTAACTTTAAGTAAACGTCATAGAGAAGAATAGTAGTAAAAAAGAATACGCATTTAGAGAGAGAACGATTTTATTTAATATTTACAGTTGTAAGTTATTATTTCGACAATAAATCATAATGCGAAACACCTATTTTTTTAAACAAACATATTTTCAAATCTAGTGGTACTAAAGTAGTACTCTAAATTACCGTAAATCTTTTGAATTAAAGAAAATTGATACAAATTCTAAACGTCAACATCTACCCTCAAAATTTGTGACCCTTGTTTTTTATCATTCTATATATTTAGAGTTCATTACTAATATCACAGACAAATTATTGAATTATATAATTTGTCTGTGCTAATATTACTGCGAATAAGCGACATATGAAATGTTATAAATTTTAATGAGGTTTCCTGCGTTTCATGTGCAATGGATTGCATAACTTAATCTATAACAAGTAGATACTTTGTTGTTTATTCGAGGCGACTATATGTATTAAATCATAAGTAGATTAATTTAATAAAATAAATGGATGCATTAAAATTAAATACTATATTACATATTATGGCATTTCAAAGCATCATAAAATTTATACATAGTGTCCGATACGATTCTCTGTTTAAAATAAGTCTTCATCTTAATTTAAAACAAAAGTTTTCTGTTTTATTTTATACTTTACTCATAAATCAAGAGTGATTTTTTCGGCGTGTTAAACTCTTGTATTTCTCAAACATTTAGTTTAAAAGTTCTTACAACTTTTGAAATCTATTGCGAGAAATACTTCTGACCTTTCTGACTTTATAAAGACTTACATTTAAGTACTCCACTTAAATACAAACTTTTTATATTTCCCTTAAAAGTTTGAAGTCGTACGCGACTACCGTTCGAACCCGGATTCTGCACACAATTGCTGGCTTTTAACGTCCGAAACGCCCAAAATATGTAACAGGTGACAGTAAAAGTTAATACCTTTCAAGGGCGATACATATACGTAGATAAATAGCGCAGAATTGATGTCTGTGGCCAGTGATCTGCAACACAGACCTGGGATACCATGAACAGCTTGGTGGTGTTGTTGGCCGTCGTCGCCGTGGTTGCTGCTGCACCAGGACATTTGAGAACTATCCCCGTAGCGCGTGAAAGGTAAGAGAGTTTCTGACCTATACTAAACATATTTTACACAATACCAATGAAAGGAAATATGTATTACAATACAATGTTGCACTTAGTTCATTCACTTCAAATCGAATTCAACTTCTTTAGGCCCCTTTATCTACTAAGATAAAAGATAATAATAAGATAATTAATTTAACAATAATAAATCAGAGATGCACTGGGAAATTTATTTTCATTGATTAATTTTTTTAATTTTTACTTCAGCGAAGAAATTTATTAAGAAAAAAATTGTTCTTTACAAATTTATTATCAATACATTATAATTAGTGCATATAACGATATTGGGTTATAGTAACGGTGATCATCCTAGTGTATTTTAAGGTGCTGTACTAAATATGCTTATTTTTTTTTGATTACCATGGTGGAAACTTTTACTTTACGCCTTTGGCGGTAAAATAGAGGAAAACGTCCGCCGGGCAATAAAGAAAATGTGGAGAACATTTATTCAGATTTATAATACCTTGTGTTCGTTTATAAATAAATATTTTTTTAAAGTATATATAAAAACTCGTCATTGAGCTTCAATAAAATTGCTGAAATCTCGCCATTGAGAGATACGTAAATTGTACATGAATATTAAAAAATTTCTAGACAATTTTTTTTGTAAGGACACATTCAATAATTAGAACAATAAATTTTGTTTATAAATAGCAGATTTCTTAAAAACAATTCATTTACTTTATTATAATTTTTTAATATATTCGTTATGGTCTACCATTTTTATAAAATATAGGAATTATTTGTCTTGCAATTCAATTTTTCTTTACCGGATCTAGAATAGCGAGCGCCCCGGACGAAATAAATTTTGTCGGTTCTTTTTATCCCATAATGTAATGTGTAATATAATTATATTTTATTGAGAAAATAAATTTAACAATGTTACCTTACAAGTTTTGGATTCCAGTGAAATTCAGAGCCGGTGTACGCTAGCTAACTCTACATTTTTCTTGTAAATGGCTATATATGAATACAAACGCTCAGAGTACAATTTTAAGCTAGCTTGAATTTTTACTAACTTTGAATTTGATTGTAAATGCACCTTAACTTGTTTGCTGCAAACATTTACTATTTTGACAATTTTAAGTTTTTTTTATGCACAAATAATCAATATGAATATAAAAATCAACAAAATTACAGATATTAAAAAAATATTAAATTTTATAATTTATCGAGTGTGTATGTGAAGAAATCTATGAAACGATCAGCAATATAATTTAACAAGTAAATAAATGTGGATACATTAAGTGCACATTTGTATTGTTTTATTTAATTATGAGTATAACGTATAACCCACCAAATGTCGACTAGCCTTACAATTATAGAAATTGTATGTCTGTATCATTTGATTTCATCTTGTAATCTAGCTCAGTGCTTCTTCTTGGGGTCTCTATCCAGTATTAGGTCGCGGAGAATTTTTTTTTGGTTTGCAGCATCAAATATATAAATTAATACATCATTTAGGAAATATATTTTTGATTTTAATATTTGTTTATCTTTCTTATACATAATTCTAAAATTAATAAAGGAAATGGATTGTTAATATTATACGTAAATTTGAAGTACTAAAATAGTAAGTAGAAGAATCAAGGTTGCGACGAAAAAAGTTAAATAACCTCTGACATAGGTAAAGATCTAGGGGTAGTTGGTCCGTGAGGGATAGTGCTAAAAATTACTTGTTGAGCTCGTCCAAAGACCCTACAATCTGATTTTTTTATGTCTATTGTTTTACAAATTATTTTGTTTTCTGTAAAAACACATTACAAATGAATAGGATTTTATACAACGTTAGATAATGTAATTCTTATAATAGGTACTTAATTTATTTACATACATAAATTAACTCTGAACTGAAAACCAAAAGGGGTAAAAAATTTCTGCAATATAATTTTCATAAATTCTAAATGCTTTAAACTGATTTTTTCAATTCATGAACGAAAAAAACTGGCACATAATAGCTTAGATTTAATTTTTTTCTTGATATATTTTTTATAATAATATTTTACTAAGAGTAATTGCTGTTTCATTATAATTATAAATACGAATAGTAATTAATTTCCTGTCACTAGTCTCATTTAGTATCTATAACAAATTACAAAAATTCAAAATATGTAATATAATTTATTTTTTTTATGTCATATATACTGTAGTGTTAATATTTTTATGTTAGTAGGTGTTTTTAAACGTTTTAGAAAGGAAACAATTCGTAACCTTGCCGAAAAAACATACGTTTTCTTTTACTTTTAAGCGTGAATTATTGACGTAAAATAGGTGTGTTCATTTTTGTTTCTACAAATGAACAATGGTTCATTTTATTATTAAATTCCTATTTGCATACAACCGGGTTAAGGATATAATGGAAACACATAATTTAATAAAATCTGAAAGCATTTCATTACAAATAATTACTAACTATCATATACAATTACAAGTATAATATATTGTACCTAATTAAAATACAAATTGTAATGAAAACCATTTGTCATTATTTCCTCATAAATTAATAAATTGTTTACAGATACGTAGTGGAATCAGCACCAGAATACGCTTACGTTGACAACTCTCACGTTCACAATACTGTCGATCTTCACAACTATGAAGATGACTCCCACTTATATGCCCATGAAGATGTTCACTACGTCCCCCAGGAATCTCATGTTCTTGTAGAAGATATCCATCATGCACCAGCTCATACTCAACACTTAGTCGCTCAACCTGTGCAGACTATTGAAGATATTCGTCATGAAGAAGTGCACCAGGTGCAAGAAAGCCCTGTAGTGCATTCTGTTCCTCTTGCCCACTCCGTGGCTTCCGTTAGCCGCCACGATGTTCACCAGGTCCAAAGTGCTCCTGTCCTTCATGCTGTAGATAACGGTCATCTTGCATACGCTGTGGATGATGTCCATGTTCCTGTTCAACACTCTGTAGCTTCTGTCAGTCGCCATGATGTGCACCAGGTCGCTGCACCTCTTGTATCTGTCCACCAAGTTCCTTCTGTTCAGTCTGTGGCTTCTGTCAGCCGTCATGACGTGCACCATGTCGCTGCCCCACTTGTAGAAGATGCTCATGTTGCCTATGCTGCTCCTTACACTGTAGAAGATGTCCATGTACCTGTTCAACACGTGTCACCATCTGTGCATTCTGTAGCTTCTGTCAGTCGTCATGATGTCCACCAGGTTGCTGCCCCTCTTGTTGAAGACGTCCACGTACATCATGTTGCTCCTTCAGTGCATTCTGTAGCTTCTGTCAGCCGCCATGACGTGCACCAGGTCTCTGCCCCTCTTGTAGAAGATGTTCATGTTGCTCGTGCCGTACCTGTACACCACGTTGCACCTTCAGTGCACTCTGTAGCTGCTGTCAGTCGTCATGATGTGCACCAGGTCTCTGCTCCACTTGTAGAAGATGCTCATGTTGCCTACGCTGCTCCTTACGCTGTAGAAGATGTCCATGTACCTATTCAACACGTCGCACCTTCAGTGCACTCTGTAGCTTCTGTCAGTCGTCATGATGTTCACCAAGTTTCTGCCCCTCTTGTAGAAGACGTTCATGTAGCCCATGCTGTACCTGTACACCACGTTGCACCTTCAGTGCACTCTGTAGCTGCTGTTAGTAGACATGATGTGCACCAGGTCTCTGCCCCTCTTGTAGAAGATGTCCATATTGCTCGTGCGATACCTGTACATCACGTTGCACCTTCCGTGCACTCTGTAGCTGCTGTTAGTCGTCATGATGTCCACCAGGTTGCTACACCTCTTGTAGAGGACGTCCATGTAGCTCATTCCGTGCCTGTACACCATGTTGCACCTTCAGTGCACTCTGTAGCATCTGTCAGCCGTCATGATGTGCACCAGGTTCAACACAGTGCGCCAGTTATCGTAGAAGATGTCCATGTTCCCGTACAACACATTAGCCACCAAGTTCCTGTAGCTCGTCAACTTGTGCACGCTGCACCTCTTGTAGAAGATGTCCACGTACATTCTGTACCGACTGTAGCTGCTGTAGAAGTCGCTCCTCTAGTTGCACCTCCAGTTGCAACTCGCCAAGAAGAGACTGAGACAGTTGAGCACTCCGTGTCTGCCCCAGGAGTTCACGCTTCTTCCTCCCACAGCGTGCACGAAGTCCGCCACAGTCCCTCCCACTTCGGCGGTCCCGTTCATGCTCGCACTGCTGTCAGCAGAAGTTCTTCTGTTGTAGCTGCCCCTGTACATTCTTGGTAGATTTGGGTTGAATAAATTATTGTTTTAAAGTGTGTAATAATTCTTTGGACCCTGTTTAACGATCAATAAGTCCTGGCGGAGCAATAACAAAGAAATAAAGTCGTGTGATTAAAGTTAGGATCCGTGTGGCGACTCACAATTACCGGCAAGTTAAACAACGTGATGGCAACGATCGCAGACGTCGTGCGTCTTGCTGGACTCACTTCGCTAACTTTAAATTAAAAGCAATGGAGCACACAAACCGACCCTGATAGACAGGGATGATTCCTGCGAGGATTGATTGTGAGGGAGCTTTATTTACGGATCTCAATTTCGTACCGTTCCGTTTAGGGTTTAAGGGTTAGGGAAGGATACACATTTCATATTATTAGAACTGAATTTTTTGTATTTATTTAAAAAGAAATATATACTATCTATATGTTTAACAAGCAACAGGTTTTATTTCCTGGTTTTCATTGAGTAAATATGCTAATGGAATTTAAAAAAAAAAACCTTGAATCGTCATCAATTTTAGGAAAGTTTTGGCCGCTAGTGAAATTATGAAGTAGACTTCACTTGTTTCACGACAATTTTGACAGCCTAAGCCTAAAGACTCTATAAGGGAACTTACAAGTTTCTTGACTAGATTGGAGATGGAAGACGGAAGAGAATAAGATTATTTAGATTTTAGTCAATAATTTGGAATATATTACTGCTCCAATTAATTTCGGCCTCTTTTACATCGTCTTCAGGGAGCGTAAGTCAATTAATAAACAGTTTTATGGGTATGGAAGTCAATGATGTGAAACAGGTATGTGACCCTAATAGAATTTCAGTATATACGTCATAAAACATAGAAATTAACCACTATTGTCTCTCATTATAATAAAAAAAGTAAACATTATCACAATAGTTATTAGCAAATTAATATTTCGGAGAATGAATGCGTGACATCAACATGGTAGAATCGTGGAAAAAGTCACGTAGACGGTTTTTTACGCTCTCAGTCTGTATCTCTTTCAAGATTCTACCACGATGACGTGATAGCATGTCTTCCCCATTTTTTTTATAATTATTTTCTCGTAAAATGCGAACAATGAATCGATTTAAAAAATACAGGTATTTTATTTTTTTCATAATGTAAAAGCTAAATTTGGTCACACACCATTATAATAAATTAGGAACAAACAATGAATGATGATGTATAAAAATTGTTGAAAATATAGAATTAAAACATGTCAATAGCGCCGTAGTTAATTCACAATTGAACTGAACAACAAATTCATGTTTTGTAAGGGACCTACAGCTTTTAGTGGATTCCGAACCATTTGGACACAGCAGTATTTTTATTTGATTAGTTGTTGGCGACACTGATACTCGAACTTTAAATGCTCTCTGTTGTTCACTAATTATATCCTTACATTTTGATTATTTTAACATGTTTGTTAGTTCGTCTGGATGTATGTGGGCATTCGGCTAAACGGATTTTTATTAAACATCTTATTTAAACTCTAATATCAATCAAAATTTTTTAGGAAATAGTTAATTAAAAATGGAAGTTTACCATTGTCATTTTAGTAACAATACGGGAGAAGCATGAAATTTTAAAATAAGTAATTTTTTTAATATAAACATAATATTTCATTGACACTGCCCTATAAATATTCTAATATTCGAAATAGGTATTTCTATGAGCACGAATCGAGTTTGCACGAATGACAAGTGACGTCAATGTCCATATTCAAGGCACTACAGGATATATGGGCTGTGACGTCACTCCCCATGATATGTACATGCTAATTTGCTTGTTGCATGTGAGCCGAACTGTGTTGTTTATGCGCGCAATTTAAAATTGGTATTTATTTCTCGGTTAAAGGAAGTATAAAGATTAATTTTTAAAAAACCCGAAAAATCCCCGCAGCCAATAAGTTTATCAGATTGTAATATATTATTTTCAACTAAAATATATGTTAAAATTTAAAAAAAGATTTAAAAATGAAATTTGATTTAATTTTGTAACAATAATTTCAAAAATTCTGTTTTACAATACTCTTACAGATATTAATAATAGAAAATCAACAAATCTCTTTTTTTTAATCCAGTAATTGAATAATGATTTATTGAAAACTAAAATATTTACTGCATCATATTTCCGTTTTCCTAATTTTATTTAAAACTTATTTTTTCACAAATTTATTTTTATAATGGGGAAGTTTAGCGTATTTTTTATTTTTTTTAATTTTATCAAGATTGCCCTCAAAAGTGATATTCTACATTTTATTTCACCCAAAGATGCCTAGTTTTCTCAAAAAATGAAATTTTATACAAAAATGACGTCAGAGTGGCTCGCGGAGAACGTATCGTCTATCTTAAGCAGCGCGCGCTGGGTTCCCATGGCCATAGAGATGCGTGTAGTGTAATGCCACAAGATACAACCTACGTTCAAAAAGTCAGGTCTCACCATCCCTTCTGCACAAGCGCATAACTCACTTGTGACGTCAGAGTGGCTCGAAGATAAATCATTAATTATAAATAATTGGCAACATAATTTTAACTTTCAATTACATTTTAAGTTATAATTATTCATGTACTTACGACTAAGAGATATTTCACATGTAATTTCAACCACGCTAAACTTCCCCATGAAGGTATAGGTACTAAAAAATAACTACAGCTTTTATAAACTAAAACAAACAAGTTTATTTGAATTTTTGAAAACAACTTGATTTGATTTAAATTTGTAGTTCTTGTATTTTATATTTTATACAATAAGCATAGCATTTTTCTAAAAACAATAATACGTTTTATTTAAAATAATAACTTGAAAATGAAAAATATGATACAAGGAAGATAAAAATAATATATTCTTTCATGATTAATGATATAAGCCAGCAGTACATAAATTTCTAGTGTCGAAACGGGTTGATGTAAAACGTTTTCCATTTAGTTGACATCGGGGCCAAAGTTACCGGTTTCTTTACCGTTACCGCAGCCGGTTAGGGCAGGTTATAAGGTCCTGATTCTTTTGTGTGTTTTGGAGTGGACAATTGTACGATGGACATGTTTGTTGAATGGGACTGACAGATTGGAATTTAAAATGAATACGAATTCCTTCGAGGTTTAGAATTCCCTTTATAGAATTTCATGGTTGCAATGCTTTCAAATTTTAACAAAAGTATTGCATCTTATATAATTCAATGTGAACCAAATAGGAAATGAAACACAATTCCACAAAGGAATAGCATATATAATTTTAAATTACGCGGTACTTGTGTTTAGCCATCTACCGTGAGTTTGTAGAGTTTTAGTTTTTCGGTAATCATTCGCATGTCATTTAAAAATATCAGTGTAAATATTTAGTTTATTACTGTATTAAATAAAAACTGTACAACATTTATTTTTTATAAAAATACTTTTATTTAGATTTTTAGTTTAGTTACAAAGTTACAAGAGTGATTTAAAACATAATATTGAGTGAATTTGATTGGAACAGTGGAACAGTATCCCAGGTTACAAAGGTAGGAAATGTCTTCATTATTATAATACAATGCAGGGGAAATAAAACATGAATTTTGAGAAATAATGATGTATACTTAGATCTCATATGAAATGTACAACATAGGAAGACGATGGGTTATTGTAAACAAAACATTTGTTTATAAAAGTAAATTGAAGATTTTGTTGTTCCGAGAGCAATCTCCTTTATTATGGTTTTGCTCAAGCTCTCAATAAACTCGGTAAAATTGTGTTGTTTTCTTTATAAGAGCCAGGATAAGAGGAAATTCTCTGGTAGATCGCAGATATTCTTTACTAAGTGTAGACTCAGGCGGTTTATGCCAAGCCAGTAAATGTGATATTTCTGACAATCAGATGAGCTTTTAAAATTTTCATTTGTGTGGTAGATTATAGACTCCTGCAACCAGAATAACTGCTCTGTAACTATGAAAGTATTTTATTTGAAATTATAATAAAGGAATTCAGTTTTAGAAACTGATAGTATCTAGATGTATATAATGTAGGTAGTACAATTCGTAATTTTAACGTTATAGAAATAAATGTTTATTTATTATACTTTATCGTAAAGCTTTTATAAAATATTTTATCAACATTTTTCTAATGTACGAAGCAGAATAAATTTATTTAATGGTTTACATTTTGTATTAAGTTTAAATTGAAAATTTTAATATAATTTTATAATTACTACTTTATTAATCGTGTATAGTAAATGAGTAGTAGAATTTTTATACGATTATTCCACACACTTCATTTTCACCCAAGCAGAATGCTTCATTTGATGGTCGTAGATAGTTTTTCAGTGAAGAAATTTGATAAAACCACAGTATCATAGTCATGGTTACATTTTGTTGATATCAAAAATTTTATGTTTGAACCTTTGAACTGTTATAACGTAAAAATTACTCATAATTCCTGCGAAGTAACAACTCAGGTCAAAAATGGCTCTTAAATCACTCCAGCTTCGCTGTCGTGATCTAAATGTCATTTTTGACACTCGTTTGTCTGTTACTACGCAACAACTATTCGTAATTTTTTTCAATAAATTCATGGCTCTTATTATATTACTTATGAAAAAAATGTATTAGTAGGTACTTAAATGTGTGCCGATTTGAAACATATACAGTGAAATTAGACTACTTAAGTAGGTACCTGAAGTAATAAATGAAGCAATTATTTGTGCAATTTATTGAGTTATTGCCAGTAATTAAAATTTCTTCAGAATTAATAAAAGAAAGAATTAATATTATGGCAAATAATAAAAATATGGGATTAGAATAGACAGGAACAGTGGCGGTTCGTAAACTAAAATTTTGATTAGGTAAGCCATAGGCACTAAATAAAAATTTATTGAAACGACAGAAAATTAACAATATGACTAGTACTCCGATAGGAACAGTGGCGGCTCGTAAACTAAAATTTTGGTTAGGTAGAACTGAATAAAAACTTTTTGAAGCAACAGAAAATTAACAATATTACCAGTACTTCGAACGTCTTTTATTATTTGCTTACCAGAACAACTTGCTTAAAAGCAAATTTATATTTAAAATCCAAAGATATTCGGTATCTATGTCCACTTATTTATAATAGATATAAAATTTGAAAATCATTCAGTTTGGTCGCATGTTCGCTTCGACCAAGAGCAATCAGAAAGCAGTTGAGGCATGCCTCAAGATTCTCTTTTCTGAAGCAGGTAGCGAGAGAAAAGTCGATAAACGCTGTGAGCATTGTAAAAAATAGCACATTGATGAAGCTTGAGGCAGAAGAATCTTTGCCTCTGCACTTCAATAGTCGGCACTGCGCTAGGCATACGAATGCTGGAAACTAGATCTCGTGGACATATTGCGCGATAAATTTAAAATTAAAAATTGAATTTGGAAATACAATAATTCTCCTGTCCTCATTTTGTATGGAGAGGTATTGCCTCAACTGCCTCTCTTGACGAGCCGTCACTGGATAGGAAATACATAACTGTACCAAATTCTGAAGAAAATAAATAGAGCAATTGTCGGAGAAACTAGAGCAAAATCGTAAAAATAATTATTATTAATCAAGGAAGGTATATAAACAATTTTTTACGATGTTTTATTTTCAGTAACATTATTTATTAATATCTATTATCCATGCCCATAATTTAAAACTTTGATAGCCTTTGCATCATGCCAGCACAAATTAATGAGAATTAATTATATTTTGGTTTTAAAACAATAAGTGTAAATAAAACTGTAATATTATTTATATTTATTAAATTTAATAGCTTTGATTGTATATTATTTCCATTATAGGTAATAAGTAAGTAATAAGACTGATTTTTTTAAATGTTCAAATAGAATTCCAATTTATATTGTATCCCTCAAAATAACTTCCTTGGGAAGCCACACAGTGCAGGAGACGATTCTTCCTATTCTCATGATAGAGCTGGAACACGGATACTGGAATCACCTTTAGCTGGTCGGTTATAGCTGTTTAAATGTTTTGAAGTGTCCCAAAATGAGTTGCCTTGAGGTGATTCCTCAATCTCGAGAAGAGGAAAAAGTCACAAGAACTCAAGGCTGAGTAGCCACAGGAATGTTTTTACTGACCAAAATTTCATCCCCAATGAATTAGTCAAAATCTGATGAACGCTGATGTGAATCAATCTTCAATCGATTATTTTTCTTCTTAAAATGACTAAAACCATCGAAAAACCTGCCCCCTTGAAATAACACTGTCTTCGTAGGTCTGCTTAAGTTTTGTAAAAGTTTTAATTGCACCGTGTCGTATGCCCAAGTTACTCATTTTTAGAACACACAAAATAGTATATTGTGTTATTAAGAGTAAAAGTGATACTTTGTATGGCGAGTATGGAAGTTTGCACGACGAGCGAAGCGAGTCGGACAATTGCATGCGAGGCACACAAAAACACTTTTACTCTGAATAACACATGCTATTTTTTCTTCAAACTTAGAAATTTTAACTACTATTTGACGTTTAATATGTAGGTTACCTGTCAGTTATTCATAATTTTTAGTAACTTTATTCTTAGGTTATTTAGTTTCTATAGTGACATTTAGGGCGATATTGCAGATTTCTATTGTACAAGTTACTTCTTATTGGCTGATTCTACATACCTACGGCGGCGAATAAATTATACGGCGGCTAGAATAAAAAATTATTTTACGGAGGCATAGAAATTAAACTTCAACCTTGTCAATCACGTCACAGAAGGTGTCACTTTTATGACGTTTGAAGAAAAAAAACTTTTTACGAAAAACAATCGCTACGAATAATCAAATGACTCTAGCGAGTTCAAACTCGTACTGAAGGCATATAACATATTCACCTGCCTCCTCTCCAAGTCCCACTTCCCAAATGTTACCAGATCGAACGACACGTTGCCAATCTTATTACTTAATTTACACACCACATAAATGATTGGAGAGTTTGTCCTTATTGCTTGTGCTTGCGTTGGGCTGATTGGTGGTCGATGATATTTACGGTTGCTAATCGACAACGCATTTGTGGCTCAATAGCTAGTGCTCTCACTTACTAAGCTCAGCTTAGAAATGCACAACTGATCCCAAATCCTCAGGAACGAGATTGAATTCCGCATTCGGAGCCGATGCTATCTGTCTGGTAATCCAATCCTGACCTCAGCTATGCGCAACGGGAATCTGCAAGTAAAAATCAACTATAAATATCACTATGCCGTACCGAGTTTCATAAATGTGTATTTGTTTTCTTTTTTAAGGATTGTTCAGCTACATATGTTAGGGTAGTTTGCAGTCGAATGAGATTAAATTATAGAAAGTATGACAGAATAGCCACGCTCATATTTTCGGAATAAAAATATACTGGTAAATGCAATAGGAACTCCACCTCTTTTTTCGTAATTTTCGATATTTGCTGTGATTTAATAGATCCAAACTAATTTGATATTCATAATGGCGCGGAAATTCGTCCGTGGTCGACCTGGCCAGTTAATAAAAATTCTGTTCCGGCCGAATCATACGACAAATCCGGCTGAATTTTAATTAGCTTTCGTCTTCGTTAAGAATAAGGCAGCCATGGAAGTAAAAGCAAAAAATCTATGTGACAGTTCAGGGAAGTATCATTGTATTTACATATTTTTAAAGTTGAATTTAGATTCTTCTTGAATAATATATCAATATTAAAAAAATATAAACGAAAAACAAATATTAAATAAAAAGTAAGATAAGAAAATAAAATATAACAAATTTTTATTTTATGTATTTCCGGAAGAAATATCTATTTTTAAACTAATTTTAAGCTATAAGAAAATTTATCTGACACATATTTTTTCTTTTATTTTCATGGCTGCTTGATTTTGAACAGAAATGTTACATTTTATATTTAATAAAGCACGTTCTGCAGACGTGCCGTTGCTTCAATTATGATCGTTTTGATCTAAATCTATCAGAAGTGAGAGTATCCGTAATTTTTTTATATTCCATGTTAAAATTAGCGTTCGGCCGAAGTTTCGGTTTCGTTCTCGCTTTTGGTCAATTTTGGCCAAAATTTCTGGTTTTGAAAATAGTTTTGGTTTCGGCCAAATGTTCTTTTGTATGTTATTTAATTTTTCTTCGTTTCGAAGATATAATTATTATTTTATTATCGATATTCCATATTCTGAGGCTCTTAGTACAAAGATGCAAAATGCAAGATGAGGCAAGATCTCATAAATTTAATTTGCAGAATTACGACAAAGACTTATTGTAGAATAGACTGCATTAGTGTAACGGTCATTTTGTGGCGCCAAATTCAAACTAAAACCCTAACTCGCCTCTGCCGATTTATGCGCCCATGTTATTCTTATGGGACTAAAAATATGCTATCTTTAAGCTGCTAGAAAGTTTTATAAAATGCAAATCTTAACTATCAAACCTTATAATTACTAATCTCTAATGTTTTATCTATCTTCTAATGTAATATACAGACCCAAAAAACATAATTTAAACAGTAGGTGCAAATTTCTGAAAACGTATGTCGTAGCTGTCTTAGTCCTATTCAAACCTGACTTGCGCATTAGCATCGCTTTGTTTTCTTTTATGGCGGCTTTGTAATCAATTTAAATTACGATTTTTGATTGTTTTATTGGCCCTAGTTTATCAAAAAATGGGAATGTGTTTTGCACCAGGATGTAATCATAAACATCCTATGTCGTGTAAAATGTTTACAGTTCCTAAAGATATTAAGGAATTTAAAAATTGGGAAAGACTTTTAGCCTGGTAAAGTTGCAAAGTTTATGTCAAAAATTAACTTTGAAATCATACTTTTTTTTAAATAATTTTCAGCCGTGTAGATAAAAAACTAACAACTACAGCAGTAATATGCAGTTGTCACTTCCTAGACGGAAAAAAAGAGAATGGACCTACTATATTTGACCACAATAAAGAAAAAAGATTTGTATTTACTTCGCCCGAGAAAAGAACTCGAAAAAAACCTAAACATTGTAAAGATGTTGAATTTGATGCTGTACTTGACGAACCAGAGGCATGCTCTTCAAAAAGCAGGGAATTTGAAATACAGGATAATATACCTGTATGTGAAGAATGTAAACTTTCATGGTCAAAAATTAGAGATTTAGAAGAACAACTGGATATTGAAAAGACCAAAAATCAATTCCGCTACCAAAATATTAGAAATGATAATAAGTTGATCCAATTATACACCGGTTTACCTGACGATGAAACTTTTCAAGCACTACTGTCATATCTATCATCATTTCAGTTTATTTATTATCTTAAATGGAAAGTGATAATTTTTACATATGCAGATCAGCTTCTAATAACATTAATGAAGTTAAGATTAAATTCTCCGCATTTAGATTTGGCTACCAGGTTTGGCAGTAGTTCCGCTACTATTACAAATGTTTATTTAACTTGGATCTACTTAATGCATAATGTGTTATTCAAAGTTTTTTTATCCAAAATCCCCTCACGCCTTAAAACAAAAACATGTCTCCCTAGTTCATTTTCGGCTTTTACCAACTGCAGACTGATAATAGATTGCACAGAAGTTCGCATAAGTAGAACAAGTGATATGAAAGTTCAAAAAGCAACATACAGCAATTATAAACACACAAATACTTATAAAGCGCTTGTAGGAGTGGCACCCAACGGAGTTATAGTATTTGTTAGTGATTTATACCCTGGATCTACTTCAGATAAACAAATATTTAAATTATCAAAAATAAGTGACCAATTAACTGAAGGTGATATGATAATGGTCGATAAGGGATTTCTTATAAGAGATTTAGTTCCTCGTGGAGTAACTATAAATATGCCCCCTTTTTTAATGTCACCTCAATTTTCAAGAGACGAAGCTTTGAAAACATTAAATATTGCAAGGTGTCGCATACACGTAGAAAGAGCAAATGCTCGTATTAAAGCTTTTAGAATTCTAAATCTCATTCCAAAATCGCTACAACAACATGCTAGCATTGTATTTCAAGTTTGTTCCACATTAGTTAATTTACAAAATCCTTTAATAAGGGAGATTGAAGACTATTTAGATGTGGAATAGATGATTATTCAATTTTTATTTTATGTTTACAAATTTATTTAAAAATGTGCAATATTTGTAAAAGGATGAGTACCTATTTATTTTTTGTTTATTTACCCAGTTTTGTTCAAACAAAGGACAATTATATACAATATTATTTTATTTATTTACACAAATAAGGTATATACTTATTAAAATAAAAGTCTTGTATTACAGACAAATTATGTTCCCATTCGGAACATTTTTCTATTTTTACAACTACTAAACTTATATTACTAAATATTATTAAATTACAATAGTTCCTATCTGTAATAAAAAGCTGGCCCTGAATTTGGTGGTAGTAATCATGGTCAGTGTTAATGATATATTTATCATCTTTCCAATAGACAACATCCTTATCAGTTAACACTGTTTGAAGATCCGAGTCCTTGTAAGAAAACGGACACTTCACTTCAATAATACCATCATCTTGTATAAGACCATCAGGACTTGCTCCAAGATAGCCACATTTGTGTAACCACAAGCCCGTTGGATTAACAATAACTCCTTCTTGTCTTTCGTATAGCATTATTGCAGTTTTTTCCTTCTGGCGTCCCCACTGCACTTGCTTCACTCGCTCCAAGTTATAAAATCCTAACAATCAAAAACCTTCAATTATAATGCATATAAACATAACTCTTTAAATTTATACCTATAAGTTTTTTAAAAAGAGATTCTGGAAAGCTTTGTCTTTTTATGGCTTTAATTATTGCCCCAAAATTAGAAGCTGTCAACCGATGCTTTCTAGAAATTAGCCATGCTGCATTTTCAACTTGACCGATCGTTTGCGTAGCCACTTTTTTAATTGTTTCGGGACTAACTTGCAACAAATTAGAAAAACATTCCTTTTTATTTGCTGCCAAAAGATAACTTTCGGATATTAAAATCTCCTCTATACAAGGAACTAATTTTTCGTCCTTATCTTCTGGTTCGGGACTTGTTAGCCACAGTAACCCTATGCCACGATCTATTTCTTTTAATTTGTGTTTAAATACATCAACAGCATTGTCACATGATTTCGGTTGTGGATCAAACAGAACCGATGGCAAAACTGGAACAGGTTCCAAATTCTGTGACGCCTGAACAGTCCACGAACATGCGACATCTGTTTTAGCTAAATTGTAGTGTGCAAATAAGCACAAACAGGCCATATGATGGCATAAAAATTGGCCTCTCGGACAGCTACATTTACTGGACTGAATAATGTAGTCCTTATTTAAACAAATCTGAAATTATAATAACAAATTAAAATAATAACTAAAGTTTTCCACGTAATCACAATTTCTTACCTCGACTTCATAATTATTTTTTTTCATAGAAGCTTTCACTGTCCCTTTTATGATTTTTAATTCATCATCAAATAAATATTTGATTAAATTTCCGCAATTTAAAGAATTTTCTCCTCTGCTAACACAATTTAAGTCCTCAGCAAAGAAATTATTTATTGCGGACAAAGTAATAATCCTTTCTGACATTTTTAATTTATAAAGAGAAAAACACTAATACAAAAATATTGTCACCACAACTAACCACAAAACAATCTGTCACTTTAACTTGGCGTTCTTAACCAGCTGCACCAAGTAACGACATATGTTACTATTTGCGATACTACTTTCTTTAAAATCAAATTTTTCTTAATTTATTCTTTTATTTGTACTTTTTCTTTACGGAAAGCAAAGAGTAATGTTGTAGAATATAAAAAAACCCTATCTTATAATTAAGAATCGTCTAAATGCTTTAATATCGTGAATTGAAAATGTACTCCCATAAGAAATGCATACACTCAGATTTGAATTAGGGTTTCGCGCCAAATGTAAATCTTAACCTCACTAACGTGGTCTATTAAGAAAAAAAGTAACGGTATTTTAAGAGAATAGCATACATTATAAAAGGTCCTGTTAGTTCGTAACAAATACTTTTTGAAAAGACTGCTTATTTGATAATGATTATTTGTTAAATTAGTGAAGTGGTCATAGATAAATAAAGTCATTACTTCTTTAGTATAGATAGTATCTATACAAAAATAAAGTGATTTTATAATAAATTGAACTCTTTTATTTGAAAGTAAGAAAAACATTAGATTTCACTGATTAATAAAAATTCAACTAAATTTTAATTTAAGTACATAAATTTTGATTTCGGTTACGTTTTCAGCCGAAATTAGAAGAGGAGCCGAATATTCGGTTTCGGTTTCTGTTTAAATTGAAAATCATGTTTCGGTCGGACACTAATTAAAATCCTATGTTGTACACTGTATATGTAATTAACTAGCATAACAAAATTGAAACGATCCTATTTTCCCTCATATTAATTACGAAATTAGCAGATTATTAACACAACATTAATTTCATTGGACTAGTCCATTTTTACTTGATTGCCGTGTACAAATGAATTTAAAGGCAACAAACTTCAAAAGCATACAAAAGAATAAAAAAGAATGATTTTTGTAAACTTTTTTGAATGTTGGTCAAACTGTACTCTGTAAAGATCCCCCTTTATAAGTTTTAATATGTGTGTAAAGGGCCTGAGAAATTTCATTTATAAAGAGACACCTGCACACAACATGTGTGCACTTTCTATCAGGAATGATGAATGACTGCCCCAGTTTTCTAAAAATTAAACGTCAAGATCTTGACCCAACCCCTTTAGTTTTATTAAATTCGCTTCTGCTATGGATTGCTTGCAAGACACGGACCAGACCAGTACATCAGATGCTCACGGGAAAAGTATGAAGTCTTCATTGGACGTGTTAAGACGTATCTCACATAGTGTTGGAAGTTTTAGCTTCTAACTTTCACAGTGGAAATAATAATCATCTTTGGAGCTATAAGTCTGGGATGCTTTTCACCGTAGATGAGATCATGGATCTATGATAATGTTTACTTGTATTATAGTGGTTAAGAGTGTTAGTCTAAGGGATCTATTTTATTTGCTAATAGTTGGCGAAATAGGGATTTGAATCCCAATTCTCACACTTAATTCATTCGTCATCGAGATGAAACGTGTTAACCAATAGAGGTGCATCTCGTTTAACAATCGAAAATAAGGGTGGCAAATGGAAACGTCTTAGCACCTGATGTTTGCAGCCTGTTTGGATATGAATCGTATAAACTTTGATAACTTTAACGTGAGAAAATATATTTAATATAATAAGAACATATAAAAGGGAACAATTTGTTTAAACATGATCACCCAGATTCATAATAGGGATTAGCCACTAACCCGGATTAGTTGTTATACCCGTTGTTAACATCCTGAAATGACAAACTAACTCTAGGCCCAATTCATAAAATGAATGAAGTATATTATTTTTTCTACGACCATTATATTATTTGCTTGTTGTATGTTGTATATTTATAGATGATTATCAGCATTTCAAAATGATACAGAGCGAAATTTGTGGCGATATTCGACAACCTAGTACCTAGAAGTAAAATACTTTGATTACCTACGCATGCATAATGCATTCATTCAAAATGGTTATAACCAATTTTTTTTTAATATTTTTTTTTAAATTCGTGTTACATGGAACAGAAGGTTAAAGTTATTTTTTATTATTTTATAATGTACCTAGTAAAAAATATATGTATTTATATATTTTAGTTCAAAATGGTTTCTTCAGCAAAAGATTTAGATGAACGTTAAAAATTTCTACATTATAAAATAAAATTAACATTTCTGTTCCATCAAGCAATAAGAATTTAATAAAAAAAATATTTAAAAAAATGATTATAACCATATACTTCAATGGATGCGTTGCGCATGTGTGTAATTAAAGTATTGTACTTCTAGATTGTCAAATATCTCTACAAATATTCCTCTGTATCATAGAAATACTGATAATCATCTACAAATATTGCCGATTCCACTAAACTTGGGAAGTTATCTTTGGAAGTAAATAATTGACTTAATTCTTTTTATGAATTGGCAACGGACTTAAAGTTAATATTTCAGGATATTACCAAAGGGTATAACTAATCCAGGTTAGTGGCTAATATTTTTTATGAACCTGATCTATAATGATTAAATACTGTCATTGTCTAACTTAACATTACCTAATAAGTAGTTGACCTTAAACACATATACGTATTGTTGGTAGCATTAAAACACAATTTTGAGTATGTTATATTTATGGTGACCTTAAAAATCAGGAAAACTACTAATTTGTCATAGTAAACTCAATTCAGTTAAAATAATTAAAATTATTACAAATTATTTTAAATTTGTTGCTGAGGTTTGTGTAAATAGTTATTTGTTAATTTATATACTACGTTTTAGTAATTCATAATCCACTATCAAATTGATTTTTTAGTTTAAAACATAAGAAATCGTATTAGAGATTTGACCATTTTGTCATATTGAACAATTATAAATATATATAGAATATTGTCAAATAAGTGAATCATTGTTAGTTTAAGTTTCACCTCATTGAAAAACACATACACCTGGCATCTCACATTCACCTAACACTAAAAAGAAACAAAAGCCGAAACAATGACTCGCCTCCCAGCCGCCTTGCGTCTTGTTATACTTGTTGCAATGCCGGGAATGTGTATCCCCGGAAACGGCGCGATCCCCGGTTATGAGTTTCCCGCTTGACCGCAGCGCTGCAGCTGCACTGCATTCCGGTTCCGGGCGAACGCTCACTTCCGGTAGACCGAGGACGTGCGGTTATGTCCGCGACCAGCCACCCAAGATGCGGCTGTCAATCAGAGTATATCGATTCCTCCGGAGGGAAAAACGAATACATGGTAAAATAGTGATAGATGAGTTAGGGGAAAAAGAGATTGGTTTAAATTCTAAAATAGAAAAAATAGGGGATAACAAGAATTAAATTTTTGATGATGTTGGCTGGAGATAGTGGTATAGATAACATGATAAAGAGAAGACTCATGTCATAAACCTGAAAAAACCTTATAAAATGAAATATAACTTGTAGAAATTTTTCGAATAAAGGTAATAGGCCCGTAAACCATAATCGAAATATGAAAAAATTATATTAAAAATGTAAAATATTTACTGTTTTATGAATAATAAAGCAAAATTAAAAAAAAATATTTTTCAGTAAAGAGTTATAGCGAATTTAATATTTCGTTACGTCACGTACACTCAAAATGATTCTATAGGCCAGAAATTTGAAAGTTGGCCTTCTCGCGAGAATGGTGAGAATACAAGAAAGATAGGTAGGTTAGGTTCGACCAGGAGGCGTGTCTCTCAGCGCCATTGTTTCCTCAAACTTTTTTGTATAACACTCAAATATAAAATAAATACTGTAAAATTGATAAAAGAATATAATTTTTGTTTGTATTAGGTTAAATATTAACGAAGTATGATTTATAACATGGAAAATATTACTTTTATATTAAACACATTATAAAAATTGCTCTCATGAAACACCACTGTTTCACTGCCACTAAATGAGTGTACCTGACGTCACGATCGCATTCCAAAGTTTTAAAAATTCATATCTTGCTTATTATAAGGAATTTTCACACCGGATTTTCAACAATCGTCATAACTTCCAATGAAGTTTCATAAAAAAAATTAAAAAAATGGTTTATGGGCCCATTTAGAATTATTTATTTTCAAATAGGAACATAATACAGGGTGGAGACTCGAATACCCGAACATAGGAATTTAACAAGTAAAATAATATTTTTGTAATTTTCTGCTACCCTAATTAATTAGGTATAAAAGCTTCCAATTGTAGAGCATAAAGTGTTGCATTTGAGTCAATGAGCAAAATAATTTGACGTATCTTGTAAGCTCAGAAATTAGGTATGAAAATAACGTAAGTCACCTCACAAATAACGCTCGCCATGAAATTGAGACAAAAATTAAGTAGTTATTTACATATCAGAAATGGGAACGTGATTTTCCCCAGATATCAGTAATTTGTTTTTATTTTTATACAAATATTTTTAATTATTATATACATACATTGTTTTGTGATTATGTTTTTTAATACTGCCAAGTGCTGTCAACCTGTAAACATGACAACAGTTGTTGCCAACATTGTATGCCAAATGCAGTAAATTTATTTTAACTAAATTAAATTTCATTCAATAGTCCACTATTTTTATTATTATTATTATTATGAAAAAGGATGTTTGGGCAATATTTTTAAATTCAGTTTTTTTAATAAATGTTTTAGAAGTTGGAATGTTTTTCCAAAATTTCCCGCACGCTAATGGGGGGGAGACGTAGGAAACGTAGTTTTATCAGTTTATCTATAAAGTTAGCTGCGTTATTTTTATTACTCGAAATTCACTATTACAGTGAAAAATATTGCATAAATTAATTTTGAATTTAAAAAATAAAAACAAAATAAAAAACCAGATGAACCGTTAAACATTTGTTACTTTTGTCTCAATTCCATGGCTACTGCTATTTTAGGAGTGATTGAAGTATTTTTCATACCTAATTTTTGGAGCTTACACGCCACGTAAAATTAACTGTTATTAAAATCTTTTTTACCTAAAATAAATAGGAAAGCAGGAAATTATGAAAATATGATTTTACATATTAATTCTCTAAGTTCGGGTGTTCAAGACACCACCCTGTATATTTTTTTACAATTTCAAAAAGGAATTCATTGCCTACATAGAACGATACAATACTCTTACAGTCTTACATAACAAAAATATTGATTGAAATGCAAATGAAAATTTATTATATTTTAATATATAATATTTTAAATTTAGGAAATATCGCCTGGACACACACAAATCCACTGTGTTAATTAATGTGATTTACAACTATTTCTAATAAGGGAACCTCACTATATGTCCAATCGATATTAATCTGGCATATTTTTTCCGACTTTTTGATACCAAATAAAAAGTCCCAGTTCTTTCTCAAAATATGTGATTTTGAAATTTTCAATTTGACTATATTTTTCTTATTTCACTGAGCGATTTATTTTAATGGCTTTGAAGAATTATCTGAAAGTAAGTTTTTATACGATATTATGTAAATATCCTTCGTTTAAAAATGTACTATTTACGGATATTTCTTGTTGGTTTTATGTTATTATAATTTGAAGTTGAACAAAATAATGAGTTGTATTATATGAGTAGAAAAGGGTGTAATTGAAGCCGTCTGGAAAACTCCTTAGTTTTCATTCATTATGAAGTTTTCTTAGTTTTCCAGCAGATCAAATTACAACTGTCGAAGTCCTGTATGTGAAAACTCATCTAATGTCGGTTTCTCTTACAAAAGGATTATATCGTGTTCTCGAGCGCTCAAACCGTTAAAGATTTCCGAGACCGAACAAAATTTAATGAGTAAGAACTGAGAAATAGATTGGAAGAGAAATTGTGAACGGCTTCCGTCTTTCATTAGACCTTACATAGTTTTTCACTTGACGTTTCATTTAGTTTTGAAATTGAGGTCTTACTGATTCTTTCAACAGATTTCGGTAGATTCAAGTTTTTTCAAATTTTACAGTATAAAGGAATGCAAGCTTGTAACTGCTGAAAAACAAATTTAACTAGCTTATTATTACTAGTAATTTAAGATAATGAGTATGGTCCAGTGGGTACAATGACCGACCGTGAATCTTGGATTTTGAGTTTGAGTCTCGGCAAATTATAACATTTTTTCTGTATGTAAATAGCCAATATTGTACAACTTGTAGGTTATGTAAGTGCCACATTATGGAAGGCCGTATGTAAAGTACGCGATCGCATAGTTAGAGAATTTAGATTTATGGAAATTATTTTGGCAGTATAAATAAGACAAAATTAATTATAAATAATTTAAAACATTACGTCTAATGAAGAAATAAATAAGAAATGTTCTACATAATATTGTTTTATTGGGTTGTAAATAGTTTGAATTTATTATTTATAGGTTGACTGTTTGACATAGTTGTTCTTATGTTTTATAGTTGTCGCTATAAACTAGTGATGTGTCAATTTTTTCAATATATTTTGTGATCGTGGTTTGATTAAAAAACAGTCAAATTGTGGTCGTAGAAAAAGTATAGTACATAATTCGAGTTGAAAGCAATTTCGCACTTGTGGAATTACAAACTCGCTGATCGCGGCTCTTGTGTAATTTTTTCACTTCATTCTTAATATACATCTTACAACTCACAATATGTAATATACTGTTACAGTAATAGCGAGGTAAAGCAGGTTTTACTGGAGGCAGATGGAATTGACTAGAGAGCCGTTTAGGCGAGACTGTCACCTCCTTCAAGCAGTAAATTGTTACCTTCCGTTTATTGTACAATAGTTTATTAGTTATTCAATTATAAATACAATTCAAATTATAACCAAATCCTGTGAGTTACTAATCCTACGCCAATATAATAAAACACAATTTTCAATAATGTAAACAACACAACAAAACTGACAACTCTTATAATTGTTTTTCAGGTTAGTAGCTTATAAAAGTTAATTATCCTGATGAATAAACAGTTCAAATAAACAATGGTTTATATGTGAGTAATAAATAAAATTCTTTACCATTTCCCACATAAAATTGATCTAGTGGTGCACTCGCTACGCAAGCTAGGATGCCCTGTAGGTCACTGCTTTGACAAACACGTTCTACGGTATAAATATATCGTTAGCGGTATTTGCGATACTTTAGATAGGCACATCCAATAGTGGGTAATGAAATGAGAATGACATTTGTATTTATCTACACTGGTGTTTATTTTGCGAGAATGACCATTGGGATCTCGAGAAACGTAAGAGGTACAAAGTCGGTTAAATTGGGTCAAAGTTGTAGCATTGGTTGCCTACTTAATGATATATTTGTTTTTCCGAAAAAATAAGTACTCGATATATACAAAAATTGTTTTTGGTCAATTTACTTTTTGACTTACTATTTTGTTTTAATTCACACAAAGTTTGTATGTTTCAGACTCTTTTACGAGGAATTGTCTGCGGTCCTCAAAATTTATATTTACAGCTTTGACGGCTATTATTTTAGTTTAACTTAAATCCTTTACAAACCATTAATTGACATAAAAGATAGAATTAATATTGATAAATTTAATTTTTATTTATTAAAATTCATAATAACTTTCAATATTTCTCAAAGTTGTTTTTAATATAATTAAATAGAGATTTTTTTCTCTTTTAATGATGTAAACATCATCAACATTAAAACGAAAATTAAAAGAAATTAGAAAATTACTGGTTTTATTTATTTAACACAAGTGTGCTTTAGGAAACAAAATATACGTGTTGAACGTAATTTTATTTTGTCCGAAGACTGGGGACATATCCCCTTTTCATTAAATAAAATGACTTTTAACATAAATAAGCATTCATAATTATTTTTACAAAAAAATTAGTCAACAATATACATATTTTCTGTAATTTTTATTGGTTGTACTTTAATTTTCAATTTTATGCAAACACTACAGGTACATTGTAAAAATATTTAATGTAGAGTTACGTGAAAAGGATAAACTATAAAACCACAATTGGTGTTTATTGAAAAAAACCTTTTCTTTACAATATGTTTATTTAAACAATATTTAAATTTTAACCATGGACGAAAAGGTTTTTTCAATAAATACTACTTGTAGTTTTATAGGTACATTGTTTAAACAAAAGGTGTAAAGAGGTTTTTTATTTTGTTCTAAAAATCCCAATGTAACAATTAGTTTATCATTTTATTGAGAATACAAATTTTATGAAAATCAGCCAATGTTATATGAGACTTTGTCCATAAAACCAGCGTTAAATCAGAGGTAATTTGCAATTAATTCGTACTGAAGACTTAACATAACCTTCGGTTTCATCGTTATAAGCGAGGTTGTTATAAATGAGTTTCACTGTATATTATAACTCATTGTTCTAGAACTGATTTATATTAGCGTAATTTATTGACTTGAGCAAAAATCCAGCAGTATTTTAATAAGGTAAAATAGTGAAAAGTGAGAAAGGAAAACACCTTCCACTTCTTTTCTTATTTTTTCATTAGTTCCGTTCCCCTAGTTTGTTTGACAAATGAAGTTGAAGTTCCCTATCGGAACAAACTGAAGTTTGTAATCTTTCTAAAGCGAAGCCATTGTTCGTGTTGCAATAACGTTAGAATTAGCTGGAACCTAATCACCAAGAGCATTTGCATGTCTGCTCAATAATGGAACCAGTTCGCAGTTCGTTCCTCCAGATGCAGATGGCAGCAGCGCGAGATCTACTTCCGGTCCGCTCCGATATTTTCTCTTTACCGGAAGCGCTCTTAGGATAAGAGGACGTTAAGATGTTAAGTACGAATCCTTCCAACAAGATAGATTACCATATAAATTTATTGTTGAGCTCTACAAAGCGACTTGAATGCTAAACATGGGTGACAATTTCTTAAATTAATTCCGGAGAGACTGTAGATAGTTTCAATTTGGATTTTGTGCCGAGAGAATTGTATCAGAACTATTCAAAAGAACAAGGACGCAATAATTCATCACTGCTCTAGCTTAGTAATTGAATCTGGAATTCAAATATTTCAGCTTTCCTTTCTTTTAAAAGTTGCACATTCAGCCTGTACATTGGCAATTTACTCAATAAAAATACAACTACTAATTGATACTGAAACAAATGAAAAGTCCAGTACATATTTACAAGGAGTTTTTAAATTGTTTTTTTTACAGTGAAGTCTTATAGATTTTTTTTTGATTCTTAATAATGAAGAATAAATTTTTATTAATAAGAGGTGTACAAGGTGCATTATGATACATATAATAAATGTCCGGACGCGGGCATAAATAATAATGTGTTCGAAAACCACTATAATTAGTAAACTTGTAAACTAAAATTCAATTAAAAATTCTCAAATACCTTAGAGATACTTAAGACCCTCTTCTAAATATAGCCCGTTTCAGAATGAGAGAAGGTAATAAATCAGAATTTGAATGTATTAGATTATCTATACGACAAGTAAATTCTCCAAAATATAAAATATAATTTAATAAGATGCTCATAGAATGTCGGGTGATTTTATAATTTTAAATAAACATACCAGGATAATACAAAATAAAAAAAATGTGATGCGGACACCCATGAATTCCTAATATTACTCTTAAATTATACTCATTTTTTGCTGCACTTTTTTTTAAAACTTTGAAAATTCTACGGCTAATCACTTTTGAGTTACGCGAAAAATAAAAAAAACCTTCGAATAAAGTGCCCTTTTGGCACTGCCGATTGCAATAAAAAAGAGAGGTACACAATTATAGCAATCTCACGTACAATATTTCAATAATCTACGGCTAAACACTTTTGAGTTACGCGAGATACGATCATAGTAGGATCTCGAGTAAGATGGTCTGTGGTTCATACGGACATAGGTATGTACGTGCGTACATACATACATACGTACGTAAAGACCTCACCTCACGCCGAAACTAGTAAAAATGGAATCAGGGATGATCAAAGCGTATATTTCCGTTGAAATCTATAATACAGTAATGAGTAATACAGTATTTAAATAATCAGACTTGGAAATGAAAATATCAAATAATCTTAGTGGTTTAGGTTTGCGCGTACACTTAATACTAATAAAGTTAATGATAAAGTTCCGTATAACGAATGCACTTTTATAATAAAAGCGCTTTTAGGAAGTGTGCTTTTACATTATAATCTTATGAGGCCAGACGCCACTTTAAACAAAAGTGTTCTATAAAAGTGAGCTAGTAATACGGGCCAATATCTTCATAACTTATTTGTCTTAAAATATCACTTTCTATCTAAACAAAGTCAAAACCGTTGTGTCTGTCCTCTAATCTCTCTATGCACTGAAGAGTTCAACCGAATTGTGACCGATTTAACCAACACTAAATAACTGCGTCGAATGTTGACGTCTTTTATGGAAGACCCGCTCCACATTAAATATTAAAATAGACAGTTTTCATTTTAGTGTATACAAAATTTAAAAAAAATGTTTGTTTAGTGGTTCAGTGCCCCTTTGTACAGTCGTGCAGTCTACCTATTCTACATACATAAATACGGTCTACCTACAGCAAAAGTATCGTTCGTATTTTTTTTTACACATTTTAGAGAAAAATGTTATTAGAAAATAGTTTTTAAAATAATATTCTTCACATTAAATTGTTTTTCAAATTATTATTTTTCAATAAAATATAATTTAAATTTTACTTTTAATTTTTTTATTTAAATTCCAAAATACTTTTGAAAAATACATTAACAGTCCGATATTAAGATAACATGTAAGAATATGTTTTTTTTTGGAATGAAAACACTTTATATAAAAGAACTATTGTAAAAGTACGATTTTTGGTTACTAAAATTCAAAATTTGAAATACAGTTCGATGTTAAGAATTTTATTTTAAAAACTTTTTTCTAATAATATTTTTATCTAAAATGTGCCAAAAATGAGATTTTAGAAAAGTACGAACGGCACTTTTGCTGAAGGCAGACTATCAGTTTAATATGATCGTCTTTTGTTTTTTGCAAAATGTGAAAAGTAGATCATATATGTGTGGTGTTACCTGTTACAGCACTAAGCAAATATGATTCCTTTTTTTTTGTTTTATATATGAAAATTGATAGAAAAATGACGATTTTGGTATTATAAGAAGGTTTTTGTTAAGCCAGAGTTGGTGAAGTTTTAGGGAAAACACTGTAGATGATAATAATAATAATAATAATATGTAATATGTATTTTCATAGAAAAAAACAAAAAAAGCTTTTAATTTAAGTAATAAATTATAACGTGCCGTATTGATATTTATCATCAGGGAAATATTAAATATGGATTCCAAGGATTTTGTATTATTTAAATTAGATAAATTCTATAAACTCATTTAAGTAGAAGCAAATTGGAAAATTAAAACATTTTAATTTATAATCCAAATCATGTCTGTAATATTGTTTAATAGAAAATAATGCAAGTAAAAAATTTCATTTACTTTTTCTGTTTAATAGAAAATAATTTTGTGCGACAGTGGCTCACAACAATGTTCTTAGGACGAGTTCATTAAATGGAACTTGGGATTAAATCCCACAGTCGGTTTGTTCTACATACAAAAAGTATCCACAATCTGCATTCGAGTAATTGAGAAACCACCTTAGTAGTTTCTTGCACAGAATGTAAATAGTCTGACAAATGCGTAGCATCTACACAGACTCATTTTCTTTTACCTTTGAATTTCACTTCAGATAAAAAATCATATGTTGCCAGCACGTCATCTCTCGCCGAATAACTCAATTTTATTAATGTTTATTCATATCTGATTGTTTATTAATAACAAGATATAATTATTAAATTTGGAACTGAAGCTTAAAAAACTTTATTGTAAATTCAAACGTTGAATATGAAATACTTGTGAAGAAATTATAAAAAAGTTAAGGAGGAATTATGCAGATATATTTCATTTTAATTTAAAAAATAACTCTGTTATTGTATGCAAGTATACATTCATCATTTAATTTTATGTATCGCATATAGAAAAATAGCAATAGGAAATTCACTGCGCTTGCGAATAAGTGTTACTTTTTTAGCGAAAATTTATAAATATGATTCCCTATTACACGATTAAATATTTATCAATTAATTAAATTTTTTTAACATTGTTCATGTGTCGTTCATGGTATTTTATATTGTTAGAATAAATAGGCCACAATATACATTAAACTTAAATTAAAGTTAAATTAAAATTAATGTCTGCATAAAGGCTTTAAGGCAGATTTATAAGTGACAGAACACAGAATATAATTTAGAACAAAAAATATAAGATTTAAGTAAGAAAATTGTTGAATCAATTTATAAGAAACATAGATCACAGTTTAGGAATTAACCAATATTCATTTTCTACGGGTTTTCTATGTTCGTGCATATTCAGAACTATTTGATATACTTCGTCGTAGTACAAAAAAAAATTATTAAAGGGATGGAAAAAACTAGTTTCTGTTTAGAAGAAAGTCAGTCAATTTTGTAAATTCTTGAAAAATTTTTTTTGGTTTACTAAATTAGAAAATTGAAGGTACAAGTTTGGAATATCACGGCAAGTTGAAATTGTTTACAAGAACACCTAAAACCAAAGAAAAACATTTGATTTATGAACACTTGTTAACATTAGGAACATAGATTTGTTCGTATTTTCCAAATTTATCTATTGATAGTTTTTACTGGATACGTTGCTAATGAAATATTCTGAATTTTTATTAGAATCTTTTGGATATGTTTATTTAGAATGAATATCCTAACGTAGGAGTTAGGGCAGTTCAAGTTTTAGTTTAGTTTTTTATCTCTTACTTGTGTGAATGATTTTTGACGTTCGTTAAAATCAAAACTAAAAAGAGGGAAAAATTGAAGTCGGTAAAATATGAAATGCAAGTATGTTTGTCCAAAATACAACCAAATATAAAGGAATTATGTAAATTACGCCTAGCACACGTATCACATAATTTTTGTTAAAATGTTATTGGGAGTGCCGGAAATTTTACATAATCGATTTGGGATACCTTCACATCAACAACTTTGAGAACCACTGCTCTAAGATGTATGTTCTATGTTCGTTATCAAGTTATTTCCATTACAATAAAATTGCTGTAATCCCGCCACTGAATAAATCCATCTCAATGAGTTAATAAATGAATCTATCAATAAAATATAATTTGGTTTGAAAAATACAGACTATGAGGCATTAGAGCGACATCTGCAACACGCTTTCGTTATTTATACCCCTTATTAATCACTGTAATTGAAAGCGGAACAAAGATTGATGGATCTAGAGTGGCACGATCTCTCGCTGCGAATTTGTTCGCGATATGCGATATCTATTAGAGACATGCGTAATCTTCACTGATGTGTGCTTGTTTGTTCTCTGCTGCATCTGTTATGCAGATGGCTGTAGCGACGCTCGCAAGCTTGTTTAGTGAAAAATGCAAATTGTGCACTAAATGTGAAGAGTTTCAACTGATATACAACTTGTTTGTTTACACCAATAAATCACAATCCTTTTCTCTGCTTGTTTTGAACGCACACCTTTGGTATGGCCTTTGGAATCAGATTTTAAGAGATGAGTTAAAATGCCATCTTTTACAGTAATATTTTTTACATACAGACTGTATGGTAAACCTTGATAGTAAAATTAAGATATGTATTTATGGGTGTTCATTTTAAATAGGTCATCATTTTTATATCGTAGATAATAAAAAGAAATACAAATTATGATAAAAAGTTAACTATTTGCTACAAAACTATTAATAATAACTAAAATAGGTTCTGTATATAAAATATATTAAAATTAAATGATATTTTATCACTTCAATTGTCATAAAACATATAAAACATAACTATTTAAATGTGTAACGAAAAGGAAAAATGATTTTTATTTTTTCTAGTTTTATTCAAATGAATCGTTTTGGTTTTATTACAGATTTTATTTTCGTTTATGAAATTAAATATATATATATATATATATATATATATATATATATATATATATATATATATATATATTGCTTAAAACTATTTAAAAAGTACAGTAACACTAAAATATCTTTAAAAATTAAAAATATAAAAAAATCATGATTTGATTAGTTCTCGAAATAGCAATGGTGCCCCATTTCAAATAAACATTATGTATACATATATGAGGGTTGTAGCAAAAGTTTCGGAAATCTGAAACTTTTAGTGCCACCAATGACCCGACAATTTTATTTTATTGAAATTTGATCTTTTTGCATTAGAACATATTCGTGCAATGAATTATGATTTTCGAAGTATAGGTACTTAACATAATTACACATGGATCAACTTATTGCGGATTTTAGTAAGAAAGAAACAAAAAAACATTTGCAAGAATACCTTCAATATTAATAATGATTTTGTTAGAGAGAAATTATTGATTGCTTGGTTGAACCGCTTGCCGCCGCGTCTCTATTGAATATATGCCTAGATCAAGGTGTTTTAAGACGACTATAATAATGCCGCTGTTTAAAAAGTGTGATTCTGATAGGCTAAGATATATTATTTCAATTAACTCAAAAAAAATTCAAATTACTAAAAAAATAGACTTATTGAGCATATTAATAATAATAAAATTCAAAATAATCAACAATTCGCTTTCAGACGCAATAAATCTACTACTCAAGCTGTTCTTAATATTACAAACAAGATAAAATTAATTATTTTAACAGAGTAGGCGATAAAATATAATTACACCAATATATTATAATTTTTTTAAATCAATATTCAATACATTATCGTAATTGATGTTATAATAAGGATATAAATAGGATATTCTCATTATTTTCATATGTAATAGTAAAATGAAAAATTAAAAAATATAAATAAAGTAATAAATAACCTTAAAAAATTTAGTGAATATGGAGGCTAAAAATGTCATTAATATAATAATAATGAGATAATTTTACAGAAATATGAAGATTGAAAAAAACGAAACCTCTAAATTTGACATCTAAATTTTAAAGTACAAAAACTGAAAGAACTTCATTGCGAATTATTTCTCAAATGTTTGCTTGTTGTTTCGTTTTAACGAAATGTAAATAAAGATTTAAGTAAATTTCAAAAAATTGTAATTTACTTAAATGTATTTCTTAAGATGCAAAACACCTAAAAATTATGAGATTAAACTATAATTTTCGTTTGTTCGGTTTATACCAAAAATGGTAATGGTAATTTTAAAATAATTCGGATTTAATGTCGCTGGTTTTAATGATATAACGTCTGAATTTTTAGCATCTTTTAATAATAAGGACCAGATATTTCACCGTTGTACCGTTGTACCGCGAGTTTTATGTACATACATATGTATGATAATTTATTTTTCTACAATAAAATATTTACGTACTACATATGTACATGTATGTATGCATTATGTACATTAGTGTGAACAAATATTAAATTTGTTGCCGCCATATATAACATCCAGTCGGATGTAACGTTCGTATTTTTGACGGATGTTGACGTTATATACCCCTGTACAAACTCCTAACTCGTTCTTGAAATGTTTAAATTTGTACATGAAGGTCAGTTTTATATTCTTGTCTAAATTCGTAAAAAAAGGCGAGAAAAAGAAAACATTTGCTTGGCTTTAACAAGTATAAATATCACACCTTTTTAAAAAGGCTTTTATTTTGTAAAAAAACTCGCATTAGTTATGTGATAAGTTTCTGGCCGTGGAAGTTATAATCATCTGCAGTAAATGTTCACAGTTAAAGTTGTTTGTAGAAAAACTAGAGCTTTTATACCGTCACAATTTCTGAGAATCCTCGTATCATTTTATCTCGTCGTGTTCTTCCCGTGCCAAGTGCGCGCTTCTCAGCGCCGTAAAAGCACGCAAGCACTTACCGGATGTAATATCAGAAAATTATATCTTCTTTCAACACTGCGTAAGGATTAGTTATTGGGAGTTCCGCGCCGCGCCGTTACGGCTCTGTTGCGCCACATTCGCACCCGATAACGATATTATAATAACCATTCATTACGGATATTGGGAATGAGGATCAAAACATACAGCCCCTACACATATATTCCTTTCTAACTTGGCGTGAGGCACAGTGCTGGGTCCAGGCGGTAAGCAGACGATGCGTTGCTTCGGGGCGCTGGGCTAAAGGGGCGCCGGAGTTAGAAAAAAAATTGCAATTAAATTTAACAATTACTGAAGATGTACGATATTCGTGGGAAAGTTATTCATCATTGCGTTTTACGTTTATTGTTTACTCGATCAATACATAACTCAGAATTTTTTTCTTTCAGTTGTACATTTCTTGTTAATTTTTGTCTCAATTTCATGGCTACCGCTATTTTTGGAGCGATTTACGTCATATTCATACCTAATTTATGATCTTACAAGGCATATAATATATATTTTTTATGATATGCATAGAAAGCTCTACTGTCTTCTCGCGAAACAGAAAGGAAAATTACTTTTCTCTCTCTAGAGTGGAAAATGTGGTAACAGTAACAGGGATATTATTTTAGAATGAAATATTGGAAAACTTCATTATTATATTAAAATTTCTTACTTAATAATGATATTCTTTAAAAAATATTATGGCAATTATGTCTTGTTTTTTCTTTTTTCATATTATTTCACAATTTAACAATTTAAATCGGCACACTGGCAATAAACAACTGCACTGGTAAACGTCAAAAGTTTGAACTACGATCATAACCTAACTTTTTAACTTATCATGTTGCTGAGCCTATTCCAAAACCCTTCGAACATAGTGCCTCTTTGGCATTGTCGATTGCAATAAAAAAGAGAGGTACACAACTAGATTTAATAGCATTCCCACATACCAAATTTCATTATTCTAGAGTACAAGTTATCAGGGTTGAAGAAAAAATCCAACCCATATAAATTTAAAAAAAAAAACCAGGTTACTTAAAAATGGGTTTCATTGGGTTTTATTAGAAACATCAAAATATATTAACTATAAATATTTATATTGAATTTTTTAAATATCAATAGTTCACATTAATTTCGGAGCTTTTAAGTAATGCGAAACATTCAAAAATTAAGTGCCCTTTTCGCACTGCCGATTGCAATTAAAAGAGATGAATAACTACATAGATGTTATAGTAGCCCCACATACAAAATTTCAACATTCTACGGCTAATAGTTTTTGAGTTATGCGAAAATATAACCTTTGCTGGTTTTGGTCCGCCCCGGGTATTTGGTTTCCCCGATACCTGCTACATCTAGCAGGCGTTCCCCTATCCGCCACCTGGGGAGGCGCCCGATGGGGGACCAGCCACCCCTCACGGGTTTGCCGTGGGGCTGAACCACCCACGGCAGAGTCACCAGGCACTACATGAGTTTACACCTCATGGTATTTTTGAAAAAAGCAGAGCTATTAACTCGTCTTCCTTCAGAGGTTTCACTCTAGTTCTTGTTGCAGTACAAGAAACTCTAGTTTTCCTGATGTACTCGACACTATAAACTAGGTTGGAAATGATATTTCCGAGAATTGTTTTAACCATTTTCAGAAAAAGTCTTGAGCGCTTTAGGTGAAAAATTAAAACTGAATTCAATTGCTTAGCAACGGATAATAACTTATGTAATTATTAGTTAACAATTAGTTTTCGGACAACAATAGACTTTACGTTGTTTAGCAACATTTATGCAACAATAAATATTATAATTCGTGTTGAAATATGACTGAATTACATCAATTCGGTTTTCCCTAAAACTTATTTTTAAAATAAATATTAAGAAATTCTCAGAAAACTTCCTTGAAAAAGTATGACACCACAAGAGTCCATACACAAGCGCGTTAAAATTTTGCAGCTATCGACAGACGATATAAATATTTACTTAATAATTTACCGCCCTGAATCAGTTTCTGTTCAATTTTGTCCCATATTTTACCTTTTGGATGTAGACCATACAAAATGGAATGATTTTTAACATATTGTCACCGCTATTATGTCAACATGAGGCGAACGCGATAAGAACTCTGTTTTTATTATTTAAAACTATAGTTGTTAATAAAAATACTGAAATTAACAAAAAAAAACACATCGGCCCGTATTCCGAGCTCACTGTTATGAGTGCTTGTGTTAAAAGTAACGTAAGATAATAATGTAAAAGCGATTTTATTATAAAAGTGAGCTCGAAATAAGGGCATTTCTTTTTATTGTCATGGTCGTTTTGTTTTCAGGGATATGTAACTGTACATAATTATAAAATTAATTGTTATTTTAGAGTTGCATAAAAATGCATTTAAAAAAATCAAAAAGATCAGATCAAACTGATTATAACGTCGAAATAAGCTAAACGTTATTTTACATTTATCAGTTATAGCGATTTTGAATTTATAAAATTTTGTACTAATGTGATTTTTTATTAAATTTACTTTGAAATGTGTTACAGTGCAAAAATTTTATAAATTCAAATTAATATATTCGTTCATACATGCCTTTTCCCCCCATTTATGTAAATCTGGAATGTTAAATAACAATTGCAAAACAAGTAATTTCAATCAATGACTTTTTTTTTTAATCAATGTGATTTAATTCCGATTTAAATAAAACAGCCCTAGTTCTGAATTTGATAACGCTGTTTATTTAGTGCTTTCTTGCATTTTCATGTTTTTAACTTTAATTTTTAGGCTTTAGGGTAAATATTCCAATGACGAATATGATAACAAATATTCTTCACAACTATTTGTTTACAACTATTCTACACAAGCATTAACAATAAAGCTTACATTATCAAACCAACTCTCCTTTTAAACATAAATTGAGGTGAAATGGGGCGAAAGGCAAAAATAACATGACTATTCTCACGAAACACGTAGGTATCTCAGATACTTGAAACTTTGATCTTCGTGCGAAGATTTGAAAAATTAGTAAATGATAATCTGTAATAGTTAATTTGATAAAACTGGTTTCCATTTCAAAGATTCAAAGTAGTTAAAACATTTAATTTTGTAGAACTATATATGTTGTGTTTAGTATAAGATGTAGTAATTTCTTATTACATGTTATTTATGATTAATTAGGAAACTCTCATATTCTCTATTATGGGGTTAAATTGTGCAAGATGTTAAGTTATGGATCAAGTCAGTCTGGTACTAATCCAGATTAAGCCATGCACTTCCTATTAAGTCCTCATAAATTTTCCAACTGATGTACTTTCTACTTTCTATATGCATCCAGTAATTCATTACATGCAGATAATATTTGCTTTATAATATAATATAAAGAGGATCAAAGGTTTATATTATCGTTAAATAAATTATGATTAGCAAGTCATGTTTCAAACTTCAATAAAAATAAACACAAAGTCATAATAATCTGAGTGGATGCAGAATGGGAATTCCTGGGTAAGTAGATATAATAATACAATGCACTTGTTTTTGTTTTAGTATTCTTGGAAGAGAGGATATTAAGATTTTTTTTTCATTCCTTAAAGATTAATCAGTTATTATTTTATAATGAGCTGTTTATTTTTTATTGTAAAATAGTATGTCATATTTCATTTAATACTTAGCTTAGTATTAAAATATAGACATTAATAATTATTTATTTATACCTATAGCAAGTGTAAGATATGTATACATGAGATGTAGTATAATATACATACATGCCTAGTTATAATTTCTAACAACTTTGTGTGTTACACCGAACTGGAATGAAATAATATCCTGATTAATATAATAACTCCTTGTAATCTTTATTGAAAACAAAATGTTTTGAATCGTTGTGACGTGAAACTTTTTTTTCTACAAAAAAAAAAACTAACTTCTGTCATTTGTTTAAGCCTACTTGATTGCAATTTTAAACACCTGTTATTATTTTTTTGTAAACGATATATCTCTGGAACTAATGATCGGACTTGAAAAATAAAAAACTGTTGGATAGAGAATTGAAAGGCCTTTCGAACTGTGTCATGTTTGACACCCTTTTCCATTTAAAATTTTTGAGGTGCAGTCCACCTCCATTTTAGGGTTGAAGTATTACCATTGCTACTAATCCATTCAGGTGTCCCCCTTTATACTAAAATTTACGTGTTCGAGTGTTTTTTGCAAAATTAATGTTAAGTGGCCAAAAAGTGCGCTGATAATTTTCACTGGGCCACCCTGTATAACCAAAAGTTAAGGCACAAAATGCTTTTTTATAACCAAGAATGTTTTGGAAAGAAGATTTTCTGCTTGTACAAATGTCGTTGTTGTGCTAAAAACTACGTATAGTTGTGCAGCTATACGGTTTTTATAATATTCATTTAATAATAACAATTCTTAAGATAAAAAGATTAATTTATTATATGTTCAAGGTCATTTGTGAATAAGGGAATCCTGAACTACTAACCTAATATGCAAGAAAATGACGATCAAGACAAGATTTTTATATATGAGTAGTGAACGACAAGATACATACATATATTTAAATTTCTTCTCTTATGAAAGACTATACCGGGTGTCCCAGCTCGACCGACACATAGGAATTTAACATGGGAAATCAGTTAATTATAAATAGTATCTCCCCAGTGCAAGATATTAACTTGAAATTTTGTATACTTATAGGAGAATATTAATTCTATGGATAACACTTATTTGAAATATGCAATTTCGTCTGCAGGGCGAGATTTATTAAATTTAAAATGTAATATTTTCGTTCAAAATCAGACAGCCATGGAAATAAAAGAAAATATCTTTGTGACAGTTCTGACAGTTAATGACATACCATTGTAGATATTTATATTTTTGTAATATTGGTATATTATTTAACAAAAAGAAACTAAATTCAACTTAAATAATATTAAAATACAGGGAATAAGAATTAAAACCAATGGTAATTCACTAAACTGTCAGATAAATATTTTCTTTTATTTCCATGGCTGTCTGATTTTGAACGAAAATATTAGATTTTAAATTTAATAAATCTCGCACTGCAAACGTAATTGCATATTTCAAATAAGTGTGATCCATAGAATTAATATTCTCCGATAAGTGTACAAAATTTCAAGTTAATATCTTGCACTGGGGAGATACTATTCATAATTAACTGATTTCCCATGTAAAACTCCCATGTGTCGGTCGAGCTGGGACACCCGGTATACAATATACAATGCTCGAAAATAAAAATAAAGTATGTTATACATATTCGTACGTCATTTATCAAAGTCGTTGACATATTTATTCATTTATTTATTTACCTACTTATTATTCATTCATTGTTTTTTAATTTCAATTTTTAATTAATTATGCATTCGAAATAATAACAACATTTACATAATTATAATATGATTCAGACCTGAAATCTGGTGGAAAAATTTACATTGCTCAGATCGATTCAGATCAAATTACAAACGTGTAACACCTGTAATAATTAGGTTTTGCGTGTTGTTCTTAAAAGAATAAATCTATCTAGCGATGTTTCTCATTTTGCTGCGAAAATAAAAAAATATAAACAAATTAAATATTAGAATGCACAAGAAATTAGTTACTAATTGTTTTTTAACATATTGTTTGTACAGAAAAACACTTTACGTGAATTTCTATTTTTGAAAAAATAAAAAAAAAAGAAAATCGTAAGAAGAATATATTATTACAGTTTTATAGCGTTTAAAAATACATTGTTTCATAGAAAATAGTAAACAAACTTATTAGCGAAAAATATGTAAACTTATATTTCTAAGAAATTCATATATATTTATTTGTATAATAATCCATTAAACAATAATAGATATGTTTGATTAACCTTGAATTTAATATTTCGAAACTGTACAATAAGCATGAGTGTGAAACATTTCTTTGTAAAAACAAAAATGTATAATTATTATGAGTCATATAGTTGTATTAATTTTGGTAATTAGAGCAATTTATATTTTGTTTCATATTAAAAATGTCGTAAGCCAATTGATTAATATACACAATAACAAAGATATTTGGTAATAATATAAACGGGATTTGCGGTTTAGTGGGTGGAATGACCGGTTGAGTCACTCTATATTTACAAACTACAAATTTGAGTAAGAAGAATAAATAAACACAACCTTAAATAAAAAGTAACAACAACTTTATTAAATTATTTGAAAAAAAAACATCAGATAAATTTTTCTGGCTTTTATTTTAAAGAAGGAAACGAGGATTATATTGGCGGCTCGTGCTACATATTATTGGGAGTGTTGCATCAAACAAAAAAGAAAATAAAATATTAATCAAATAAATTCAATTTTCTTTATAGTTTTAATTTAATTTTAAATAAATATGTCTTTCCTTGTTTTCGGAGAACGTATCTATTAATTTTGTAGTTTTGTGGCAATAAATTTTCGAGTTTTTTTATTTTCTCAGTCAAATGCAACAAATCTCTCACCCTAGTTTCAGTACATATTTTTTCACCATGATCGTCCGCAAACAGCAAACACGGAAAACAATACAATTTTACCAGAAATTTCTGTTTATTACAGGTGTTGGCTGTTTAATTGCCAATTGTTCCTGATAAGTCTGGAAAATTAATTTTTATGTAATTAAGTAATTACACTCATTTTGAAATTTAAAGTAAATTTTAATTTGCAAATAATCGTATTCTTACCGTTTGTGATAATTAATTTTAATTTTAACAAATAAGAAGCATGCGTGAATTGCGTCTATCGAATCGCGTAGAATACGGTAGCAGAACACCGTAATTTGTCAGCAATGTTGTGAATGTAGCTTGGCGACAAAAGTATTCAGTGTTCATTTGACTGATTGTATCACATCTTAGCTCACATGCGCTTATAACCATAATCAGTGGCGCACCCAGGATTGTATCTTAGGGGGGGCTAAGAATTATTGTCTTACAAAACATATAATATTTTATATATTTATTTATCCGTGTGTGCACGCACATACACACATTGGCCCGTATGCTCACGTACTTCGAAATAGCAATACTTCAAATGTTCACTATTTCAACTGTCAAATGTCAACTTTCAATTGAGAAATTATGAATTTTATCGTGAATTACATTTTGAGTATTATTTATTTGGACTAATACATATTTTATTTAAACGCAATCTATTAATGAGAAAGAATTATATTTAATGTCACTGACATCTCGAAATTTGACATTTCTGAAATAGTGCTACTTCGGATGTGAGCATATGGGCCATTGTTTTTAGGCAGCTGTTCTGATAATATTCCATGAGAACTATTCTGCAGTCATGTCGGTTATATAGTTGGCGCATATTCTATAAATGTTAAATAATTGTGAATATGACTCAATATATTTTTTTCAGTTGGGAATTTAATGAAAAATCAATAAATTATCTTAAGACATTATAGTTATTTATTTGAAATATTAACTATAATATATATCATAATAATCAAAAACAAATAAATACATGTTCAGCACAACGAACCTACTAATAAATATTTAAATTAAAGTACAAAATTTAGTCTTCGTACACCTCTTTCTTGCAATATTGAAATTACTTCATCTGGGTCCACATGAATTTCTTTATGGATATTTTGAGGAGTTATAAAAAAATTGGTACCATATTTCACATTCTGATCAGAACAGCATCGTGTCTTTACACCCATCTTGTTGGACATAACTTTTTTAATTTAGTTTAGTGTACTTATTATAAATTTTGTATTTTACTTTGTAAAATATTCTGACGCTTGGGTGTATGAAACAATTTCAAATTTATGCTACATCTGCCGAATTTAATATAGCTAGATTTAAACTGTGCGATACACAGTGGACATACAGCGCAGTGGGGTACTTCTCATTGATGTAAGTTTGATTGCCTCTAAGTTTAGTATTTTTGTTGGATATATTTCTTTTTTGACTCATTTTTTAAACAGAAATGACACTGAGGTTTGATGTTAGGTTACATATAGCACGCAGTGTACACAGAACAACTACGCATAACTACTGTGCATGCGTGCATTTAAAACCAACAAATTCGCACTAAAACTACTATATCCTCGTGGTACATGCCTAGTACTATATTTGAACTGCTTGAATTAAAATATAAAAGAAAAATCATAAGAAAATATAAAAGACGCGAACCAATAACTTTACTAGTTCTAAGATTACACATAATATTCAAAATGTTTCACGTAAAAATTTGAAAAAAGTCCAGTGCTCTGGGGGGGGCTCAAGCCCCACGAGCCCTCCCCTTGGGTGCGCCCCTGACCATAATATAATGTAAAATAAAGAAGTCATTTTGTTATTTAATTTTTACATATATTTTAATAATGTACTTATAGTATTAATAAATAATGGGCATTTTTATTTAAAATTTTTGTAGTTCTGCACCTCTGCCGATATGGGATTATATGAAATAAATTACCGTATTCATAAAACGCATTATAACGATTCGTTACGAATTGTTCAAATTTAACGAACGTTAAATATTTAACCATATTTACAAACAATAAATGTCAAATATAACTATATTTTTAAATATAATGATTGTTAAAATATCTAGTAACTTTTGCGTTGAAAGCTAATTTCATGTTACAAATTTAACGTCAAAAAGAAATATATCAAAATGTCAATTATTAAGAAAAGGGTAAAAGTTAAAAATTTTACCGAAAGTGGTATAAAACTCTTTTTAAATATATTGGAAAACAAAAATTATTTAAAAGTAATAGAAAATAAGAAGAACTTAAAGAAAAAATGGTGCGTGTGAAAAAATTACAACCGAATTTAATTGTGTTGCTGGTGGTACCCGATCTACATCACAATTAAAGACTTTTTATTACAATTTAAAAAGAAAAGATAATGCTGATGACATGGTAATAATCGAGATTAGAAAATCTGTATCTCTGCTTGAATTCTAAATTATCGAATATTTCTATTGGATTATTCCGATTTCTAAATAATCGTGGTCTGGGCATTGCCAACAATATGTTTTCTATAAGATTTTCGTCAGAATTTGACGAAAATGACGATGAAGAAGATATTGACGTTTCAGAAGACAAAGACATTGCTAAAATTATATATTATGTTGATTACACCTACGTATTAATTACATTCGTATAATATCAGAAAAAAAATTACTATTATTATAAAACTTATGTGACTTGACAGACGACAACTATATAGGTAACGGTTTGTTATATTTTTAATGAAAGAATATGCAGTCATTAAATATAACGAACAATTTAACGAATGTCATTGAAAACGAATGTTTATGAATATGAATATTCAATTTAATGATTCGTTTAAAGGATAACGAAGCGTTAAAAATATAACGAACGTTTATGAATATGGGCATAAAACTGATTTGTTATTTTCTTACTTTAATCTTTTGTTACTTGATCAAAATCGAAAGAAAATAATTCTTTCTTTAAACATGATTATTAAAAGAATTTGTTCAAACAGATGAATTTAAGAAATATTTAAATATGTATATAGCAGAAATTCCATCCAACCGAAAATAATTTTATACTTATTGGTTTATATTAAAGAAGATGATGTTAATTAGTATTTTCCAAAAGCAGAGCTTATCTTGCTTACTTCCAACGCATGCCACTTTTTTTCAAAGCTGTAGTGTCCGTGAAGTTGATAAACGCATTTTACGATATAATAATAATGGGTAATAATAATCGTGATTGATATTTGTATATATTTTTACGAATGAATAGATAAATTTTTCTTCTCACTACACTTGAAATTGTATAACCATTATAATGAGTTTAATAACATCTGACCTTTTGTGTAAAGTAAGATAAATGCAATATAATAAAAAATTAAACAATGGTATATTATATTAGATTAGATTAGATTAACTTTATTTGTTTGTAAAGTTTTACAAGTATTTCAAATGTGATTGTATTTTTTTACAATAATTATGATAATATTGTAGAAATAAACTAGAAAAAAAATAAATAACTTTACTAAAAATTTTTATACATTATAATTTTTGAAGAAACTCCTTATTTTAAGGCTGTGGCACGGCATAAAAAATATTGTTCTAGTGCTGGAAACTAAAGTTGAGCTAAAATATGTTATGACACATTGGCGACGATCTTTTTTTTTTGAATAAAAGCATAGTAAAAAATCTATTACATTTTGCTCCTTTTTCACATGCAATAATATCCTTTGCACTGTTTCTAATAGTCTGTCCTTTACTATTAATTATTTTGTACAATACACCTATGGTATAGGTACTATTAATTTTAAATACCACCTAAATTTAATTTTCATAAACAAAATCACAAAAATTTTATTTGAAAAATTGAAATATAGTTCTATTTTTCAAAAGTTTAGAGGTAAATTAATTAATTAACAGAATTGTCAAGCGGTTATACAAATAGCGTTGAGTGAAAAATATCTTGTAGTCAGTGGCGGCTCGTTAGGGGAATCAGTCCCCATATAAAATGAGGAGAAGATAATTTTGCATTGTATTTTTAAATTTCAATCTTTTATAAATTTTTAATTTAATACGCAATATGTGCACAAAAATCTATTTTTTATATTTAACGTTTCAGTTTGTCAACCTGATTTTTTATTTTTTTATTTGGTTTTATTTGATTTACTTATTTAATTTAGACGGCATATTTAAATTTTGAATCCATACTTTACACTTTTGTTGAGTTTAATGATTCAAACAATATTTGGATTTGTAGACTTCTGTATCTTTAAAAAGTGGTAGTTTTTATTATCGACCATGATTAATAGTTATTTATGGTACAAGTGTGTTACATTACAGATATGTCACGTGGGAAAAATTTAGCTCACGAGGCCGTTAGGCCGAGTATGGTATATTTTCAAGTGACTTAGGTAAATTAACACACGTGTGCCATACAACATTTTATCCAACACATTTTAATCATTGATATAAAATACATATAAGATTTTTGACAGATGGAATTTCGAAATGACATTTAGGAACAAAATAGTGTAGAGAAGGTTTTATAACGTAGTTACTATGATACGAACCAAAAAAACAGTGAGCTAATACATTTAGCTCACTAGTGACTTATGACCTACTTTATTAATCGTTATAATTACACGGTGTTGGATAATAATAATTTATTATTGATCTAGGTATCCATGGTTACCAAGTAATTGGTAGTGTAAAATAATTCTCATGTCAAATAAAGGTTAATCATAGTGGGTGTCTAGGCTAGTAGTAAAAAAATAATTTAATTAACCTCAATTCACATATTACTCTTGAGAATATACATACATTGCATACTGTAAATAAAAAAAAATATGAAGTTTATAATACTTAAATCTTACAAGTTCAATTTGAAGGTTATTTTGGTGATTAATAAAAAATAATTTTTTGTTAGTATATCTAATCTAGCTCAAATACAATACAATTTTATTATTAAAAATTATATAAACTAGTATAAACTTCAAATTTAAAATGCAACATGATAAAGAAAAACGTGACAAATACCTACATCAATTGCATACGAAAAATACGATTCATTCAATACTACTGTTTAAAATTTAAACTTCTATGTTGGGTGATAACTACTGCTGCAATAATTGAGAGTCATTGTATGTTTATCAGCTGAAATACGTGATAGGCGTTAGACTCATCATATGATATCAGCTGTTTCACGGCCTACTATTCTGGACTTGTCACAGTGCCAGTATTATCTTGTGAGTTGGGAGGACGTTGTGTAGCAGTCTAGTCGAATTGTGTAATTTGTGTTTTAAAAGTAAGTATTTAGTGCTCTTTTTCATTTCACACAACTACGCATGTTTATGACATATTTATAACATTTTGAAAAGTATTTTCTAGTGTTTTTTAAAGTAAATAAATTAAATAGCTACCTATGTATAATATTATTTTGATAAATAGATTTTACAAGTTTATATTTATGATAGGCAATGTATAATAATATAACATTCTAAATATTTTGTTACATTTTGTCAAGTGCAAAAATTCGACGCTCAATAGAAGTATCAGTGTTTAATAATGAAATATAATTTTGTTTTTATAAATTTGCTCTAAACAATTAATGGACCTTTGATGAATATTTTATTCGAATTGTAAAAACGGCAATAGCTATTTTTAAAAGAAAGGAAAGCATGATTTAGGAATATAACATAACTTAACCAAACGTAACCTAACCTAATCTAACCCAACCTAACCTAATATAAACTAGTCTAAACTAATCAATAGTAAAATAAATAAAAAGAAACAAAAGCTTTTATTTTCAAAGTTAACAAACCTCGCTATTATGTACGTAATTTTTTTTGCTATATTTATGAAAAAGTCTACTTAATATTTATTTATTCAATGGTGCATCTATCATAACTTATCCAAACCTTACCTAACCAAATATAACCTAATATAATTTAACCTAAACTAAACTACCCAAACCTAACTTAACCAAACCTAACCTAAACTAACCAATAGTAAAATAAATAAAAAACAAAAGCTTTTATTTCAAAATTAGCAATCTTCGCAATATAAATTCCCATTATTTATGGAAAATATAATAAATATAGCTAAAAATTTTGTACGTAGCATTATTTATTTAACGATGCACCTAATATTATAAACCTAGCGTCTATTATATAATTTGCATCTATTTTATAAACTTGGCGTCTTTTATTTTACTGAGCATTCTATATAATATAAACCTATAGCCTGTTATTTCTACTGAACATTTACAAAATTTTTACTAAGAGAAATTATTATTGACTCAGCAAAACATAGAAAGCGAATAAAATACTATGACACGTATTTACATACATAGTTATAATACACTTATTGAGACTGTGCGAGTAAATTGTTGCGTATAAAAATTGCATCATCTGTCCATGACTACAAGCCCTATTTTGAAAATGTTTTTCGTCCATAATGTATGAATTAATCAATACCTTGTAATTTCATTTTAGATACTAATCTATCATCATTATTGCAATATCAGATCAAACAATGTTATAATAGTATATTATACGCCAAGGTTGAGAAGATAATCATTATTGACCCAGCGCCAGGATTGTAACACGAGGGCGAAGCCCGAGTGATACAAGGCGCCTGGTCAATAATGATCTTCTCAACCGTGGTTTATATACTATTTTTTTCACTACTAGCTACGAACCCTTCAACAAGCCCAATACCTCAGTCAATGATGCCAGAAATTCATAATGCGACAATAAATATAGGAAACACTCAAACCTTATTGAATACGGGTTCTGCAGCAATAAATTTGACTTGTCACAATTGCACTATCAATTTCAACTATAAATAACAAATAAATGTTACCCGTTTTGTGTTTTTACATAGAAATGTAATTATAACCCTAAAAAAAATGTACAAAGTAAGATAATTAAAATGATATAACAATTAACACTTACCTTTTCAAAGATTTAACAATAAATATTGCAATAAATAAATAAATACATAAATTAACATTTTGCATTGTGAATATAATGTGAACGCACGAAAAATTTGACAAGAAATAAGATCACAGAATAAGATAGTTAATTTTTAATCTGAAATTTAACTATTGCCAACTTGAAATTAGGCGGCAAATTTAAATATAATATTTTCCTTGCGTTCAGTGAGTTAAATAAATTCAGAAGCGTGAATTTCTTTAAAAAGTGACAGTTCGCATAATTGACCATGGTTAATAATAATCCATTATTGACCGTTGTTAAGCGTTGCTAAGGAAGCGGTAGAGAAAAACAATTTCACAACTCAGTAACAGGTTAATAATGATATCTTCGTAGGCTAGCAGTGAAAAAAAGTATTTTACATCATAGGAGAGCAATGCATGATGCTTTATGATTTCTTAACAGTGTTGGAAAATAGCATTCACTCTTAAGGTGTATATACAGATTGTTTGCAAGCTAATGTCATAAATTTAAGGGTAAGTAGTATGACATGTGTAGATTAAAAATAGAAAAAAAAAATTAATTCGAAAAAAGAAAATTCGATTTTTCTTAAGGAAACTTTTTTACTGCTGTTTTAATTAATATTTCATTAAAAATACATTCGAATTGAGTGGTATAAGAAATTATTCTTAATAATTAAATTAAATAGTATTTTTCACGAAAATAATTTTGTTCTAGATAAAAAATGCAAATGCGTTGCCAGTGGTAGAGTGGTACCAAAATTGTTAGTTTCTTGAAAACTACCTTTAAATATGTGATTTTATTAAAAATTCGTTTTTTTTTCATAATATACTCATGTTATACCTACTACTTACCCTTAAATTCATGACATTCACTTTAAAACCAACCTGTATAATTTTTTTCACTATATTTTATATTATTATATTCAGGAACATTATTTATTAATATCTATAATTAGCACTCATACTTTAAATTACATACGTAGTTTATTATAACTAAAAAAAACTAGTGAACAGGCTCTAAAAAATCCTATTAAAATATCAAATAACAAGCAATAGGATTTTATAGCATTTTATAGAAGTAAAGCTTCAGTTGTTAATCTGTAATAATAGTATTTTTTTACAAGAAATTAGAATAAAAATAATTACGAGTATACTAAGGGGCTTATCATGAACACCCCATTGGCTAAGAAAATATGTGTTAAATTTAGATAATAAATTAAATAAAGAATAGGAATTAAATGAGAGCTAATTATATCTGAAATATTTGCTACTTTCCAGCAATAAAATATTTTCATATCAAGAGTTGTTTTAAATGTATTATTTTGTTTGATATTAAATAAACAATAATTGAAAGATTTATATAGAACTATGAATATACTTTAACAAAAATATTATATTTCAATAGTTTATTTGTTTAAAATTTTTGACTGTTTCATTAATTTAATCTATTTGTTACATATATTAAAATTAAAATATACATATTTTGAAAATTTATCTTCTATTTAATATAGAATAATATTTAGAAAATACATTTTAATTTAATAATTATTATATAATTACATTTATAACATGTTTTCAAAATTCTTGGTATACCTAATAAAATAATACTCCTGTTTTCATATTTTTGTTTTATTTAACAAATTCATGCATATCTTTATTAATAATATTTTATAATATTCTATAAACAGATATGTACAGGGTGGCCCAATGAAAATTATCAGCGCAATTTTTGGCCACTTAACATTAATTTTGCAAAAAACGCTCGAACACGTCAATTTTAATAATAAAATTTGTTTTAAACGATATTTTTCTGGAACTAATGATCAGATTTGAAAAATAAAAAAACTGTTGAAAAGAGAATTGAAAGGCCTTTCGAACTGTGTCATGTTTGACACCCTTTTCCATTTAAAATTTTTGAGGTGCAGTCCACGCCCATTTTTGGGTTGAAGTTATGCCATTGGTACTAATCCATTTAGGTGTCCCCCTTTATATTAAAATTGACGTGTTCGAGCGTTTTTAGCAAAATTAATTTTAAGTGGCCAAAAATTGCGCTGATAATTTTCACTGGGCCACTCTGTATGTACATAGCAAATAAAATTTTAATTTCATAATGAAAATAGGTCATATTCAAAATTATATTTTTATATTTAAATTGATTTAAAATTTGCAATCATGTTTAAAAGGCAACAACTGGGTTTAATTAAAATACTTTTTCTTCAAACGTCATAAAAGTGACATCTTCTGTGACGTGATTGACAAGGTTGAAGTTTAATTTCTATGCCAACGTAATATAATTTTTTATTCTAGCCGCCGTATAATATTGTCGCCGCCGTATAGCCAATAAGAAGCGCCGTATAATATTGTCGCCGCCGTATAGCCAATAAGAAGTAACTTGTACAATAGAAATCTGTAATATCGTCCTAAATGTCACTATAAAAACTAGATAACCTAAGAATAAAGTTACTAAAAATTATGAATAACTGACAGGTAACCTACATATTAAACGTCAAATAGTAATTTATTTTTTAAAATTTCTAAGTTTGAAGAAAAAATAGCATGTGTTATTCAGAGTAAAAGTGTCTTTGTGTGCCTTGCATGCAATTGTCCGACTCGCTTCGCTCGTCGTGCAAACTTCCATGCTCGCCACACAAAGTATCACATTTACTCTTAATAACACAATATACTATTATACATTTTTTTGTAATGAAGTTATTTAATCCAATGCAATTGTTATTCATAAGATAAGATAACATACATAGGTATATGCCAAATTCAACTCTTAGTGACTATTACATTATTTCAAGCAAACACATTACGTTTATAATTTAGTTTAAGCCTGCCAAATACTAAAGAAACTTACGGGCAGCGGTCGTTCACTTGGTTATCGCATTCTAACTCGGGATATACGGACGGTTCGACATACATCATTGTAAGAAATAGTCGAAACGTATTGTAAAGTTTTTTTATTTGGGTGAAGTGTAAAAATAATTTAAATACGAATATTAATATAACTTTAATGAACGAATAATAAATTTAAAAAGTTTTTCTAAATGAAATTTGTTAGTTCATATTATTTTTTCCTTAACTTACCTTAAATTCTATTAAATTATAAAAACATAATAAAAATAAGAAACACTATAAATAAATAAATATAAGCACTAATTTAAGAGTAATAATTATGAATGACTTAAACACTTATTACTACGCACTATTTATTTACATGATATTTATGTCATTAACTATTTATGTTCATCACTCATATTAATATCAGACTGTCCTCTCGGTCTTTTATGCTTGGGTTTATATGTACGAGCAATTAAACTCTCGAATATTCTGACAGCTTCGATACACCAGTACAATAGAAGGGTGAGTACAACGTGTTTTGACCTGTCTGTGATATACCTGCGGCTGTCGTCCGCTATGTGACCTTGCAATCGCTACAGTATTGCAAATATTCAGTTTATGGATATGTATTAAAATTTCAAAATATCAAAATCGGTGAGATTAGAATACTATAACGTGACAATCGGTAAAAAGTAAAACTAACAATTTCGAGAGTATAGTAGACATAATTACAATATTGGTTCATGTATTCAGAGCCGGATTAATGATTTTTGGTGCCCTGGATAGTAATGATTTATATTGCCCCATAGTTTAGGATGTTATAATTCTTTGAAACACGTATCTAAATAAAAATATTTTTTATCCAACAACGTGTAATTATAACGATATAAGTATGCTGTTTTTAGATAAATAAAGTAGGTCATAAGTCACTAGTGAGCTAAATATATTAGCTCACTGTTTTTTGGTTCGTATCATAGTAACTACGTTATAAAACCTTCTCTACACTATTTTGTTCCTAAATGTCATTTCGAAATTCCATCTGTCAAAAATCTTATATGTATTTTATATCAATGATTAAAATGTGTTGGATAAAATGTTGTATGGCACACGTGTGTTAATTACCTAAGTCACTTGAAAAAATACCACACTCGGCCTAACGGCCTCGTGAGCTAAACTTTTCCCACATGACTTATCTGTACAACACACTTGTACCATAGATAACTATTATTAACAAATATGAATTTATCATTATATAGTGACGTCACTAAGCAATCATTTACGAATTAGCAAAGTATGCTACTATAAATACATTTTTTGTATGTTGTTCTGGATTCAATTCAATAATTTATAATTATTTTAAGTTGGTTGTATTGTATACACAATATGACATGTCCTTGGCTACCGTTCATCTAACCTATAGAAAAGTATTGCTGTTTGAATTTGTCCGTTTTGTATTCATTATTAATTGTTTAATAATAATATTAGAGAACAAAATTTAAAAACACTTGATTAAAAGATAAACAGATGTTATTTATTTATAAATTTAGTTTTTAGATTTAGTTTCAATTCAATTCTCCCCACCAATGTGGTATGATTCCATATTTCAAAGATTCAATATATGTTAATGACTTTGTAATATTTTCTAAACTTTATAAAACGTGCAATTGAAAATGCAGATTCGAAATATTCTACAAGAATTTTTTAAATTATTTATTATGTTTCATTAAGAAGCAATTTCTAATTTTCTGTGACTTATTTCTAATTATTTATTTTAGATATGGCAGCTGTACCAGAAATAAAAAACTTGGACACATTCCTGGAAAAACATTTCCAAAAAAAGATCAAAATCTTAGATCACCAGGCGAAGTTCCTAACAGCGCCTGGAGAGAATTATGGCAGTATTATGGTAGCCCGAGTTGTCAAAATTGAAGATGAGGACAAAAACCAACAAGAATTGCATTTAGTATCAAAACATTTGCCAGGCAATGAATTCTTTCGCATGATGTTCGCAGTTTGGATGACTTTCATTAAAGAACTAAGAGTTTACACCAAAGTTATTCCTGCTTACATCCAACTAGAAGAAGAATACGGCATTGTTGAAAACAGAGCTTCTGATTTATTCGCCAAGTGTTATGGAGGCAGAAGTAACTTACAAGAAGAAGAAGGTGAAGTTGATGATGATTCAGTGTTACTGTTGGAAAATCTAAAAACGTCAGGCTTTGAAACAGGTGATCGGTTGACAGGATTCGACTTTGAATCAGCAAGTTTCATCCTGCAAAATCTTGCCAGGTTTCACGCAACTCCTATAGCTTTAAAACGATTAAAACCTGAAACATACTATGAAGTTGTGTACGAAACATTATCTCCAGTCCATCATCCACCACAGGTAAACACGGAAAAGAATTACATTTTTGCACAAGGACTTAAGGACGTTATATATCAAGAAAAATACGCCAAGCAAGCTGAAGAATTAGCGAATAGTTTGTTTAACTCATTTGAAACAGGATTTTATCATTCGGTTGAACGCACAGATCAAAACCCGTTTATTAGTTTCACTCATACAGATTTCTGGGTGAACAATATGATGTTAAAAACAAAAGACGGAAGACCGGAGAAATTGATGATTGTCGATTTCCAAACTCCTCAAAATCAATCACTTGTTTACGACCTTCTGTTTTTTATTTATTCGAGTGTTTCCCCTTCAATTCTTTACGATAAAGTTGATGAATTAATTAAAATATATTACGATGCCTTCATCGGACGGTTGAAAGAATTTAATTTAGATTTGAGCGATTTTTCCTGGGAAGCATTCACAGAAGAAATTAAATCCCTGGCTCCCCGTGTCCTAAATCAGATTGTCATAATGTACAAACCCATTTTATTAGAACGCGGACAAATTGAAGACATGAACGAGTTCAAAGAAGATGATTTGTTTAATCTGGAGACTATGAACGACCATTGCAAGAGTTGCATGCGCAGAGCCTTTGAACAATTCTGTGAGAAAAATTGGCTTTGAAGTCATTGTTTTTATTGCCTACACAAAATGCGTATTGATTAATCGTTGAACTTTTTAACAGTGATTTGTTGATTTATGTAAATATTGTACAAATATTTTGTATATTTATCAATAAAATACATTTAATTAAGCACGTTCCATGCAGTAGCCATATTTTTCTACTGTCGATTGCAAAAACAAAAATTAACATAATCCATTTAATTGCTGGGATGTTAAAGACGTATTTCTACCTTTATTCAAAATATTTTAATGGATAATTGAAATTACAAACTGAATTCAAATATTATGTTATTTCTGAGAAAAACTACTACATTTTTATTGTTTTATATTAGACCTCTACAATACTACAATTCGGCAATACTTGTACCTTCTTTAAGAGGTGAAATATTTTTTATTGATATTAAAACCTTTGGAATGTTTGGAATTATACTTGGTGCATACTAGAAACCTTGACATGGGGAATTAACTTTAGAAAACAGTTTTTTTCTGTTTCCACCTGTCCCGCTAAATATAATGCGGCGTATGTACCATTGTTTGAATTATTTAATTTTGCATCTATTGATGTCAAATATTACGCAATATGACCTTTTTTAATTGGGATATTTGATAAAATAAATTGTATTTTCGACCATTCGAACAAATGCTCCATAGCCGAGGCTTCATAAATGACAACAATGTATAGTCAGAGTTCAAAACCAGGAAAAAAATATAGAATGTAAATTACAAGTACATTCTATTAATTGAGACTATTGTTACATTGATTCAAATAATAATTTGATTAAACCAAACTAATACTATTTTACGTTAATCCCCACACCTTGTATCAAAATCGCTAATTATAATAAAAAAATTGTTGATTATTACAAAGTTAATAATATTTTCAATTTATTACTATTTTGGAAAGAACTTCTAAAAGTAATCAAATAATTTATTTTAGGAAAAACTGATACATCGTTAAAGTAACGTTTCTACTTCTTAACATACTCACAAGTTTTAGTTTTTGTTTTTTTCTTTAATTTCCACCATTTCCAGCTCTTAATATAAACATAGTCATAATGACCATTCTGGTAAATGTTCGATTGCAAGTATATAAAATACGAAGATAAATACATATTACAGTTGCCTGACAGAATTTATTTACATAGTGATAGTCGAAAATATTAAATTCGATAGAGATCTTACGTTCTTCCCTACTTTTACTTTCAGTGAATATATGTACATTAACATCCAGTACGGTTATGTGGCTATGTGTTTTATCTGACTGTCTGATAAGCAACGTAGCCAGTCCTGTCTAATTGGATGTGCTTACCTTGCAGAGACTGTAGTATAACTACGTGCATCGCTAAAATGCAAGGAAAACATCAAATTCTGCGTTCTTATCACGCTGATTCTATATTTAATTAAAAAAATATAGTGAAAAGAATTTAATGATTGTTTTCTATTTATTCTTGACAAAAAAACCCAGGCGGTATTTTTTTTTTGATCGGGGAACATTGCAACAACTCTGTTATTCAGCGATCGTTAAACATAAAAAATAGTACAGTACACATATCGCCAATATAATTATAATGTATTGTTTACTTTTAAGTAATGTAAACGAATATGAAATAATAACTGTAAAGAACATTTCATGAAAAGTAAATAGATTATTAATACCCATATTGAACATCCGGAAACAATGAAATATGTATAATAGCGATTGTTAAAAATTGTGCTGGAAATGTTTGGGATTGCCATGTAAATAGGTTTGTGAAATCGATGTTGCACTGTATTATTTGTCCATCATAATGTAAATGGTTGTTCTATTAATGGAATAATTCTCTCTTTCTGAATTTACCTAGTACGTATTTAAATTAAATTACATATTCATATGTGATCTATTTCGTTTTATTATTCATTGTTTCAAAATATTCAAATTTTTCGCGGAATAAATTATAAAGTAAAATTAAAATTGAATACCAGAGAACATTTAGCTTTTACTTAAAGAATATTTAATGTAAAAATTTCTTGGCGACATTTGAAATGTTGCAGTAATTAATATGAAAACAAATGCTTGGAAGTCAAAGAGATTTAAGAAGTCATTCATTTCTGGATTTTAATAATACATAAAGTGCCTAGCAGGAGGAAGTCGGAAGTCCCTACAGGCCCGGAAGTGACGCTGACATTCTAAGCGCTTGCTTTCGGCGGGAATTAAACTTTGATCTTTCAAAATACCGAGTAATTACAACAATAATTAATTAATTTTCTTCATCAACATTGCAGATCATGTCGTTATTAAATATTATTGCGTGTTTTTATTCACCCGATAAATACGCTTTTAAACATTCATTTTCATTTCTAATAATCACTGTTGCACTCTTTTTCATTAGCTGTATACTAAGATATTTGTATAAAGCTATTTATTCAATAATTAAAGCCAGAAATCCCATGTGATAAAATTTTTATTTGTGCTCCTACATAATAAGAAAATAAAATTCTATAAGGCCAGATCCCTTAAGATGTCTGCCTAACCCTTGCTGGTTTTGGTCCGCCCCGGGTATTTGGTTTCCCCGGTACCTGCTACATCTAGCAGGCGTTCCCCTATCCGCCACCTGGGGAGGCGCCCGATGGGGGACCAGCCACCCCTCACGGGTTTGCCGTGGGGCTGAATTTGGATATCAACCACCCACGGCAGAGTCACCAGGCACTACATGAGTTTACACGTCATGGTATTTTTGAAAAAAGCAGAGCTATTAACTCGTCTTCCTTCATAGGTTTCACTCTAGTTCTTATTGCAGTATAAGAAACTCTAGTTTTCCTGATGTACTCGATACTATAAACTAGGTTGGAAATTATATTTCCGAGAATTGTTTTAACCATTTTCAGATAAAGACTTGAGCGCTTTAGGTGAAAAATTAAAACTGAATTCAATTGCCTAGCAACGGACAATAACTTACGTGATTGTTAATAAACAAATAGATTTTAGGCAACAGTAGACTTTTTGTTGCTCAGCAAGGATCATACAACAATGATATAATATGCCAAAATTAAAAAAAAAAGTCCTTCCAGTAAAATGTTCTTTAGGCAATGCCGATTACAGTGAAAAAAATGATGCACAACTAGATGTTCCTAGCAGCCCCATAAACAAAATTTCAGCATTCTACGGCTAATTGTTTTTGAGTTATGCGATATACGTACCTAACAAGTACATGTGCGCCGATAATATTATACAAAGATTTCAAAATAAACGTTTACTATATGACTAATTGTAAATGCTCCGTAGTATGTCACAAATGAATCCGTACATTCACATTTAAATATTAAAGATATTAAGGGACTAATAGAAACATACTCTACTCGATATGAAAATCGCTTACATAAGCATATTAATAATTTAGCACTAAATTTGAAAAGAACTAAACCTCTAGATTTGGCATCTTAATTATGAAGTGAGAACAACATAAAACTGAAACTCCAACTCCAATGGGAGTTATTTTTGCACGTTATTATTTAATTTATCACACTTGCTTCCTGGTATTTTCCTAACCAGTTATAAATAAAGATTTAAATAAATAAAAAAACAAATATTAAGCAAAAAGATTTCTTTTTTTTTTCAGTATTTACTACTTTGAACTTTAATAAATAAATAAAATTATAAAACTTTCTTCGGTCCAGATAACTGTCCTGGCTCGATCCCATTAAAATTTCGCAGTATACTAAACATGTTCCCAGCCAACCCTGCGTTCAAGGAAGTTAAAAAAAGTTAAACTTATGAATATTTTCAAATAATTGAATAAATTTTTTCAAATTTTTTTTTGTTCATTTAAAAATTAAAGTTTAAGTACGCGTTTATTTTTTCCGTTTACCCAAATTTGAAACTTGCCACATGTGACTGGTATTCATATTAATTGCAATCTACTAAATTTGAAAAAATTAATAGGCCAATTCTGAACAAATCTGTAAGTCTTACAGATCTGTAAATATGTAAATAATTAACAAAATCGCTAAGAAAGCAGCCATTCTTATTTATAATTTTATATTACTCAACAAAAATTGATGCGTTTTTGTCAGTTTTTTACAGATTTACAGATCTGTAACACTTATAGATTTGTTCAGAATTGGCCTATAAATTTAAAAATACAGACATCAATTCCAATACAAGATCATATCATTAGTTGTATCAGAAGTAATTGATTTCGCGTTACAAATTTCATTACATACAAATGCAAATGTTATTATCTCACAGAATTTATCTCTGAAGCAAGCGAGACGGATAACATTACCTAGAATTGAAATTATTATATTAGGATATTTTCCATCCAGGACGTTTTTGTATTTTTCTTTGGAATTAGGTCATGAATTTTTTATGTTGGAAGAATTTAAAACACAGCGGATTACTTTACAATGTAAATATATTTAAACGTGTCCCAACGTTAATCTTCAGCTTGTGTCTTAGAACACGAACTTTTGTTTGTTTAACAGATGCTAAACTCTTGCATAGAAAATTTTATAGTTGAAATAACCTACAGCTATTGAATTTCATTATCTTGTAATATCGAAACACGTTTCAAATAATGTCTATTATGTTTTCCTATATTGATTTTGTTAATACATTATACTAGAGATGGGATTTTAGGTTGGAAAATTTGCAAAAATAGGTACCTAAATAGCAAAGCCGGCTCCAGGCGGTAACTAGACGATTCGTTGCATCGGGGCGCCGATATTGAGGGGCGCCAGAGTGAGGAAAAAATTACAGTTTAATTTATTAATTACTGAAGAAATATATGGATGCAGATAGACGACAATTAATTGTCTTCGAAAGATTTGCCATCCTATGGTGAGCTGCAAAACTATAATTTATATTATACATTAAGAGGCGGGGTTAACACATTTGAGGTCAAATATTACGGTAACTATTCAAGGGGAATGTAATATACTGTCTATATTTATACTGTGGCGTGGCGAAATCTTTTGTCTTGGAGTATAGGAACTACTATAGAGGCAATACTAATCAACTTCTTGGGTAAAGGGAATGCAGTTAGGTACAAAAGCGGTTTTCAAACGGCTCCTACAGAAATAGGAGACAATTTCGCGACTGATATGTAATTTTTTAAATCATTATTACCTTATATATAAGATATAACACGATGTTCGGTTTTCACAACCCAAAGTCGAACAAATTGGCACTATACTCATATTTTTATATAAAGAGGATATTCATAGTTATGTGTCATCTACTGCTGATACATGATAACCTGTCGGTGATTTATACAAATTTACAGCATTGCTACCTCCGTACAATTTGGCTCAAAGAAAAATATATATTTGATTAATTTTACCTAGTATCATGTTTTTTTTAACTATTTGCTAAATATTTGCTTGACATTTTATTTATTTTTGAATAATTAAAATAGATACGAACAAAACGTGTATAAACATAGTACATGCCAAACATCAAGCTTGTGCAGATGTATAAAGATACGAAACACATTCTTATTATCGCATCGTTCAACGATACAAATTAAAATGATATAGTATATGGAGACGTTATGTGATTATCGAAAATTGAATACAATGATCCATATCCTTGGCAGTAAATTATTGTAGCGATTTCAAGGTCACGCCATGGGTGACAGCCGGCCGTAACAGACAAGTCGAGACCTGCTTTAGTTACACGTCTATTGTGCTGACGCATCGAAGGTGCAAGAATATTTCAGCGTTTAATTGCACGGATATACAAGCCCAAACGGAAGGAGTCGCGAGGACAGTCTGATATTAGTACGAGTGATGAAAATAAATAGTTGGTGATATAAATTTAAACAAATATATATACAATTTATGAGAGAGAATTATATTTAATGTAAAGAATTGATATCTCGAAATTTTACATTTCTGAAATAGTGCTACTTCGGATGTGAGCATATGGATCGTAATATCTACAAATACTAAATTTTATTAATTAGTACTAGTTGTAAACAAGATATAGAATGATCTTTTCTGAACCTAGGCTCTGTTGTTAACTAAACTAAAGAAACTAGTACGAATTTAATTTCCACTCTATACCTATAACAAAATATGTTTATATTTATTTATAATTATAATTAGTATTTCTCAGAACTCTCATATTTTCTTTTTTCATCAATATAATTTACTAACTCGACATCGTAAGTTCGTATCCTCGTATTTCTTTCATAAAGTTATTCCCAATAATTTGATGTATTTTGGAAATGTTTATTTTGTCATTTCTTAAAAATGAATTTCATCGTTGCGGAGCGTTTCTTTGAAGTAGAAGTAGCGGATGATTTTTATTTTTGCTGCATGTTCTGTTATTGGCAGAATAGTGCACATGTCCTGTGTCAACTCTGCTACGTTATTTCATCTGCAGATGTCAGTAGTGATGCGGTCCTTTCTGCAAATCGACAATGAAGTGTTTGCGAGCCCTGATGGAAAATTGACCGTCTTTCACAACCCCCCATGTGGGAAAAATTGCATCCTTTCTCTGACAATTTCATGCTGGAAGGAAATTGTTTTCAAAATTGTCCGGCTATTTTGAATTCTATTCTGCCTCAATACCAACTTACTTTATTAAATTTCAGTCCAAATTACATTTGGAAGTTATATAAAATAGCGTTATATACTAATTTTCTACATTTTTTATTTCCTGATTTTACGGTATAGCTGAACTGTCTTATTGCAAAAAAATAAACTCCTTACACTTTTATTAGTAATCATAAACTATAAACATAAATAATGAAGATCTAATTAACTTTTTTATAATATGGTTGTGATTGGTACCAAATATTTTTAAACGTGATTCGTGATTAAAGTCACCGTTCGTTATTGTATATGTTAAACGTTTTACGAAGTAACAATTTCAATTGGTTACAAAAATTAACCGGACAATAACTGTGATCACAATAACATTTTAAAATCATGGATATTAAAGTAGTAATCACTAATCACAATGTGATAAAAAAGTAGTAGTTCGGCTTCCAGTCTCACTAAATAATGAGGACTTGCACAAGTTTTCATTTTTAGCTTTAATCAATAGAATAATTAAAAATATTACATCGACTTTTAATAACGAAAAAACTGCTATTAAAAATGATATTCTTCAAAACGCACTTCTTCCCTTGCCCATTGATGTATCAATATGTCCTTACCCAACTTCACTTCGTTTCAAACGTCAAATAAAATATTTTAGCTTAACAATTTGACTAATCTTCTGCAAATATAGTGGCACATCAAAATGCTTTAAATCACCGAGTGTCCACTGTACCAACTTTCAAACACGCCAAATCTCAATATTTGGGATCTGGCATCCACATGTAGATAACTTCATAACAGAACCTACGGACGTCATAATTTTTGCGATTTTTTTTTAGTATGATACTTTAAAATGATATTATATAACATAAAACGTAAATAAAAAAGAATTACATCTTGTAGAGCAACAAATTAGACATTATAGGTTCAATTTAAACAAAATAAAGGTTCACTTAATTTTTTTTTGCGTACAGAAGACAGGTCGAAACTAGTCAAATTGGATTTAGGGATAGTCAAAATTTAAAACCCGAAATTTTTCGCGATTACAATACGTCCTTTACTTCGTACAAGAATTAAAAAAGATCGAGGGTTTTTGACATTAACATTTTTAGTTGGTACCAAAATAAGTCGTAAAAAAGTTGTTTCAAATTAACAACGATTTGACATGTAGTGACGTTTCATTTTGAGAAGCCATCGACATCAACGTCAAATCCCATAAAAACAATCACCGGTAGAAAATTATGCAACTAATTATTAAAGGAATGCCTTCGACGGAATGAAAGACTTTGGTATATCGCAACAACAGATATAGAATTTATTTTCACTTTCCAAAAATCCTATGGGGGCTGGGTCGGAGAAATATATTTCCCACTGGGCCAAAACATTGTCAGTCCACCTCTGTTTGTACTAAATATGAATTTACCTACTATTACTGTTCAATGAACGGAAAGTAAATACTTACCGTTTTGTTAGACGTGGCAAATAGTAAAAGTAACTTACTATCATAGAAGCAGACACAGTAAATTGAAAAATAAAGATTGATCGTGCAAATATAGTACATCGAAAATCGAAAAAAATATTTAATATTTTACAATATTTGTGACAAGTATCAAGGTCAGGTTTGTAATAAAATGTAGTGAAAATATATTAATATATACTTTCATGTTTTTAAAATATGTATTTTTATTTTGCTTAGTTACAATTTTAAATAAAAGGCAATATTTTTTCCCTGTAATTTGAATAATTTTGTATTTTTAGGTTTGAATTTTTAATTCTGAATTATAACACGAAAATTTACATTGTCAGATTTATTTTGTAACGATCTCATTTTGTGTGATTGTGTTGTTATTTTATTAAAATTGCAGGCAGGTATTATATTTCAGTAATTTAGAAAGTTCCTGAAATAACATTATTTTGCGAATTCTTAGGGCATGAAATTATCTCTGCCTCTTATTATTTATTTAAAATGTTTGAAGTGGATTTATAATCTCGTTAAGTAAATATTTATGCTTAAATAAAAGCTAACGGTTTTTGCAAATACAGATTTTAATTTGAAACAAAATTAATTTATACAAGTATCTTTGTATAATTAAATTAACAATATGTATAATTCAAAATGGCATAAAACCATGAGCACTTGAGAACAAATTAAATATATAAAGAAATATGAAATAACTTTTCTGCTTTTCTGTGATTCAAACTGAGTGGAATCAAATCTGGGATTAAATTCACTAAGAAGAAAACTATCAACTAAATAAAACATATAGGTATAAGCTGTAGAACTCTTGCTACTGTAGACTAAGAACATTTGATTTTTTTCCTTATATGCGACACTAAAAATAGTATAATGCAATAAAATTAATATTTTTAATCAAAAAAATTACATTAGTGTGTGATATAGATGATTAAAATATAATAACAATAACACATAAAACACAAGAGAATATTTTAAATTACAACAGAGAACAAAAAGAAGATAAAAAAGATATTTAAAATTTAAAACTCGGTGTAATCCTGGATATTAAAATTTTTTGAATAGTTTTTGAAAATAGTTATTTGTAGCAGTAGTCCAGAAACTTAACTTTTGCGAGAGCGAGTTTATATTGACAGGCAGCTGAAAGCGAGACCTGCATATGCGAGATCTCTGAAAAGACTTTCTGAGCGTAAGTATTATACATAAGAATTTTTGCATCGATGACACTTTTAATTTATTATAGAAATATTATTACTACTTAAAATTTTATAAACTGTAGAATTTTATGTTGGTAATATTTTCGTTTCACATGAATACCGTTATAAAAAAACATTTGTTTTTTTTTAAAAATAGTGACATTTAATATACAAAATAAAACGAAAGTGAATTGATATTTTTCATTATTAATTTTTATTTTATTCTGACGATCCTTGTTTTTAATGTATTTATTTATTTATTATTTTAATATTGACCTCCGTATGTGGGTCAATTATATTTTTTATGTTAATTATAATTGTTTTGGTTTTTAAATATTTTGTTGTCATATAAGTAAAAAAAAAATCTTGTGTAACAGGAAATTTATAAAAGAAATATTGAAATTAAAAAAAAAGATATTAATTGTTTCAATATTTAAGATACTGTTAAGAGAGATAGATTTTAAGCTGCCACCAGGTTATTTTTATAATTTAGAATAACCAAACTAAATTTAGGAAATTTAAAATACTTGGGAGAAACAAAGCGATAAAGAAAACTTAACAAAATATATTAAATAAAATAAAAGAATTATAATTAAAATTATACAAGTTAAAATAATATGAAATACAAAACAGTTACATGTGAGAATAATAAACTTACTTACATCTAATATATTTGTATATGACGTCGAGTCATGACTGACTCTTTTACTATGGTTTTTCAACTTCTTCTATGATACAACTGATTTATTGAATATTAACCGAGTTTATATAGTAAAACATATTGGAAAGGGAGCAACCAAAAATAAATCGTTAATTACTTAGGTAATTACCAAATTTTTCCTTCAATTACTTACTTAATATTGAATAACAACATGGTAATTATCGGTTTGTCACACTTGTGTGGACATGACTTTCTTGTACGCCTATTAAATTAAAAAGAATTGGATAACTAGATATTATAACAGACCTACATACAAAATTTTAAAGTTCTACGACTAATCATTTTTTAGTATTGCGAGATTTTTACATATATACAGATGTCACGCCGAAACCACAGGACTTCCTTGTACGCCTATTATAAGTTATACACATTATGTAAGTACCTGTAACAACTTTTTGAAACTTTGTTATTGAAATTTGAATCAAAGTGGTTCGAAATTTAGAAAAGATCCCCAAATTGTAAAAATATGGGCTAATAATTATCAGTAGACGAGAAGGGTTTTAAAAAAATTATTTATTTTACACAGTCCTTTAGTTGCTTAATTAGCCTGCTGGGAAATCTGAAAATTTATAATTATTCCAATAAGAATTGTCAACATTTATTGTTGCATAAATGTTGCTAAACAACGAAAAGTCTATTGTTATCCGAAAATTATTTGTTTACTAATAATCACGTATGTTATTGTCCGTTGCTAAGCAATTGAATTCAGTTTTAATTTTTCACCTAAAGCGCTCAAGTCTTTTTCTGAAAATGGTTAAAACAATTCTCGGAAATTTCATTTCTAACCTAGTTTATAGTGTCGAGTACATCAGGAAAACTAGAGTTTCTTGTACTGTAACAAGAACTAGAGTGAAACCTCTGAAGGAAGACGAGATAATAGCTCTGCTTTTTTCAAAAATACCATGAGGTGTAATTTCGTCTAGTGCCTGGTGACTCTGCCGTGGGTGGTTGATATCCCAATTCAGCCCCACGGCAAACCCGTGAGGGGTGGCTGGTCCCCCATCGGGCGCCTCCCCAGGTGGCGGATAGGGGAACGCCTGCTAGATGTAGCAGGTACCGGGACAGTCAAATACCCGGGGCGGACCAAAACCAGCAAGTTGTTCTAAATAAGAAGGATGTAGTAATAAGCGTAGCATTATGGAATGTTAGAAAACTTATTATTATTTATAAATGTGGAATATTTTATAATAATGTTAACAGCATTCTACTGTACTGATCTATTATTTATTATAGTGGTATAGTGCTGGACAACATAATTGAGAATTGGATTACATCACCCCCTACTAGCATACAGTAAACATGGGATTATCCCCAAATTTATGGTACCGAAATGCAGAGACTGATTTCAAATTTTTAAATAGGTATATATAATCCAGGTAAAAATGTTTGGTTCATACGTACTAAAACAAACAAATTTTTATTTTATTTATGTAAAAACTAATCCAGCCTAATGGTGAATAGTTAATTTTCTTTCCATTTTTGATCCTCATCACAGTTATAAGAATGTGAAATTTTTATTAATACCGCCCCTACATATTTAAGACTCATCACCCGTTGTGAGGGTTAGCCGCATCTATTACCAATCTTAAGGGATTAACCAAATATCTTGTCTTGTACTATACATGTATAATACAAGCCCTATTTTATATATGCAAGAACACTTACCCAATTGATTCCAACTTACAAAATTTCAAGGCTAATCATTTTTGAGTTATGCTAGATACATACATACGTGTAGAAACCTAGTCAAAATGGATTTTGAGATTATTAAATCGGATATTTCAGAAAAACAAATTTTTTTATGATTACATAGGTACTTCCTTACTACATCGTTGACTTCATACGAGGAAGTAAAAATGACATTTCCAGAACTCCATTGTAACTATTATTTACATACCTTTCCAAGTCAAGACATACAAGTATCTGATATGGATAAATGGATATTATATTAATTTAATTTTTTGTTAGAAATCAGTTTTTTGCTGGCTATTGTCCCCTGTTTAATTAAATAATAATGGTAGTGGTTTCAATAAAAAGGTAAAAAGAAAATTTGCATGGAATGACACCAAATATATGTATACAAAGTGTATCTATTAGCTTGCTCACTATTGCTCTCTCTAGAACTATAAGAACAGTGTTGTATATTATTTGAGATATATGAATATATACATTTGAAAAAAGTATTTGAAATTAATTAATAAAACGTTCTTTGTACCAATATTTTTTCAGACGAATTGTGTTGTTGGAGATAGTATTTAACGAGGCGAATACGGGCAGTAGTTTTTGATATATTATTATATTATGCTTCTTTTAAAAGTATTTTGTGTTTTAATTTCAAATACGTTTCAAAAATTTTATATTTTAATACATTAAAATACTTTTATTAATACAAAATACTAATTTTCAATATTTGAAATATATTTTGTATTTGAAATACCTTTGTACAAGAATTTGAAATACATATAGTATTTGAATTACGTATTAATATTTCAAATATGTGTATTTGTTTTGTATCTAAAATGCAAACCGCCATATGTTGTCTGTCATCAGGTCGCGTAAGTGGTACACTAAAGAGTTTAGTTTCTTTGTACTTCAACTTAGTTACAAGTAAAATACGAAGTACATACATAGAATCTTTTTCAGTATAGAACAAAGACGTCATTGTAATTGAATCTATAGTAAACTTCGTAGAAATATTTTGTTATCTATTTTTTAATCTTCGCATTGTTTGAAATATAATTAATTTCATGTGAAATAATTAATAGCTTTTTCGTACTCATACATTGAAATATGTTGTTTCGCGTTGCCTATGCAACGCCTGGAACGTCACTTTCCCAGGTCTCCACCAGATAGGCGACCGGGAAATTTTGGAAAAAACACTCCTACTTCTACAGCATTTATTAAAAAACTATATTTATAATAAAATAGTATAATGTTTTAAACATTCTTTTACCTAATAATATTAAAAGAAAATAGGGGATTATTGAACGAAATTTAATGTAGAAAAAGTAAATTTAGTGCATTTGATATACAATGTTGGCAACAACTGCTGTCATGTTGACAGATTGACAGCACTTGTTAGTACTGAAACACATAACCACAAATCATGTATAATTTGTAATAAATAATTTTATTTGTTCAAAAATAACTAATTATTAGTTGTACCTATAAATTCGTACGAAAAATATTGTACAAACCTCTTGCGTGAACTGGGTTTCCGGAATCGTTCTATGGCAGCGCTCGCGAGCTCGCGCCGCCAAACACTCCTCCGGAAACCAGTCGTTCCCGCATTTGGTGTGTAAATAACTATTACTGTACTCAAAAATATTTTAAATACTTAGTAGTATATGAAATATAATATTAGGTATTTTATTAATTGAAATACTGAATATATCAAATACAAAAATATAAAGCATTTTACTACAGACTTGTAATACTTTTGTTTGTTATTTTGTATTTTATATCTGAAATACATGTTTTAAGTCTTTTGTACTATATACCCTGTATAAGAAATACGAAGTTGGTTAAATTAGCAAATATATGCCATATTGCAAGGCTATTAAAACAAGAAAAAAAATCTTTAGAAATCTTAATGTCATCATACTCAAGACGTGTAAGTACTGTATCATTTCTTACAAGCATATGTAATTAAAAAATCTAATATGGGAAATTTTAAAATTTTGAGGCAATTAATTTTCTGAAAATCGGGAGTAAATTGGTATTAATTCGAGACATCGATTTTAAGTCAACGCATAATTCAAATTTTATGGCTTAAAAATCCAGATTTAATATCCTGCATATCCATTACTCCTTATTAAACCACTATTTTAATTATCTTTCTCATAAAATTAAGCTGAATCCTTATTAAAAAATATTACACGCCTGATGTAATTATGATTAATTCTGTTCGTTTAATTTTTCATTTTGCTTTAATTCAGCTTTAATACTTCATCAATCTTAGACGGGATATTTGAGTTATAAGAAGCTAATATATATGAAAATAAAAGCATGGCGTTCACTGGTCATAGCGCGAGATTTGTGAGAAAACTTCGCACTATATTTTACAAAGAGTTTCGTTTCGACTGGGAAGTCTGCAGATATTTCAGTATATCTTTGTTACTGCTGTCTTCACATAGTGTTAATGGATACAAACATGACTTCTTTTCAACTAGAATTCTTTCAAATTTACATACATAGAAGAATACAACCAGATTTTTTGTTTCATGTGTCACAAAATGTATTTTTACAAAGATATGAATTTTTAAATGAGGTTGCAGCTGTGAAAGCTTTATTTGATATGAAAAATGAAAAGTTTAATATTTTCTACAGAGTATTTATTATTACTGGATATATAATTAAAGATTCATTTTATTTTACATTTTCAATGGTTCTTAATCGATTATTTTTAAATCCATATATTTATGCATAAACATGCATATAAACAAAGAAAATATGTAAAAAATATTATTTTTAAAAATATTTATCCAATACCGTGTAATTATAACGATATAAGTATGCTGTTTTTAGATAAATAAAGTAGGTCATAAGTCACTAGTGAGCTAAATATATTAGCTCACTATTTTTTTGCTCGTATCATAGTAACTACGTTATAAAATCTTCTCTGCATTATTTTGTTCCTAAATGTCATTTCGAAATTCCATCTGTAAAAAAACTTATATGTATTTTATATCAATCATTAAAATGTGTTGGATAAAATGTTGTATGGCACACGTGTTAATTACCTAAGTCACTTGAAAAAATACCACACTCGGCCTATTGGCCTCGTGAGCTAAACTTTTCCCACGTGACTTATCTGTAATGTAACACACTTGTACCATAAATAACTATTAATAGATTTTTAGAATGAATTTATGTATCATAATATGAAATAAATTTATACTTAACCACATAATATATAGGTGATTTACAATTAATACGACTAGAACTGTATACTGTATTTAAATCCCACAAATAACGATGTGTTCGAGTGATTCGTAATTAAAACTAATTATTATAATATGATAATTTGCTAGTAAAAATCTATGTGTAATGTTATTTCTTCTGTAAAAAACCGCATCATAATTTAAGTTTTATTTATTTTATTGTATTTTACCGAGTAAAAATTAATTAACTATAAATTATTACAAAAACTAGAAACATTACAAATTAACAAAAAGAAAAAATGCAAAATACTCAATTGATCAAATTGTCAATGAGACATATTTCTTTCTCTTGACTTACTACAGCTTCCATTCATTAGTTAATACGTAGAATAATGGACTAATTATTCCTCTCTTGAAGGATGGGGTGTATATAATTATAATAAATTAGTTGTATTGTTATAAGAACCATGGAGAATCAAACGCCCTTACCGAATATATAACATGGGGATTTAACATATAAAATAATATTTTTCGAAAACTGCCATGAGAAGTTAATATTTACATGACAACTGTCAACACGCGAAATCATTATTTTTTTATAAAAAAAGAAGAATTTTTGCGTCCTGGACTCTAATATCTATTGATATGTCTAAGATAGGTATGAGTAAATGAGTATCATAACCGCCGTAGATGTCAACTGAATTCCGAGCTCGGAGAGCGAGGATTTTAAGACATCTAAGGCCTGGTATGATATATAACATCCGTGGTTAGTTCAATAATTTACGTTACGTTATTAATAAATATTATTTTATAAAACTCTATTGTGAGTAACGTTTTCGTGATTAAGTTTATATGGGTTGATATAACAGCTATATTATCCAATTGTCCCACTTTATTTTGATAATTCTACGGTTATATTATTACTATATTGACTTGTTAAAATTACATGGGATACAATTATGACTTAGTTACTCTGCTTACTTTTCTTTATATAAAGGCTTAATATCCTGAAACCGGTAAAAGTCTTTCAAATCCAGCAATTTTTTTGATAAAATAACTGGTCACCATTAATCAAATCTGTTACTTTATTGTCTTCGTCGTTTTCTGATATTTTAATAGTATTAAATATATAATATTGAAATATTTAAATTGAAAATTGATATAATTTAAAACATTTCCTTGATTTCTGTTGTCAATTAGTGTCAACTGTCAGAGAATATCTGGTTTGATAAATATCAAAATTTTCTATTTGCATTTTTACTAATTTTGGGATATAGTTGCCGAAAAAATACTTAATTGCGAAATACGTTTTCATTATGTCATGCAAACGTGACATTTCGCAATCTTGAATCAATAATAACTATTTCCTAATTATTTTAGGTCAACAAGGCTTCAAATGAAAGTTGTAGAGCATACAATTTTGCATTTGGATCAATAAGTAAAATTAATTTTATTTGCCATGTAACCACAGAAATTAGGTATGAAATGATGTGAATCTCATAAAAAATAGCGGTAGCCATAGAATTGACACAAAAATTCTATTTTCTCCTATTACTGATATTATTATTTTTTATTGTTTGATATCTAAATATTCCTTATTATAACCTGATACACGTTAAGTATTTGAGGCGCTGTTTTATCTAGAAATATAGTGCTACAAACATCCGTAATGTTTCAAAAGAAAAGGAGTTCTTTAGGTCTGGAAATTAGGAAATTTGATAGTCGTGTAGTTTTCTAGTCTACTAACATTTCTAAGATTATAAGTTATTTTTGGTAAAATGTGTAGATAACATATTAATTATTTTATTATTGTTATAAATATTTTATTTATTTAAATAATAAGCTGGAATCTTGAGGGGGGTATAGTTACCCACATTAACCTCTCCTTGAATCCGCGCCTGTAGAATATATTTCTATAATGTCCAATCACAGAATAGTTACATACAGAAGCGACACTCCGTGTCAGTACCTTTTATGTTCCTCTATACAGTTCTATGACCTTGAAGCATTGTGTAGACCTTTAAATTTGTGCTCTTCCTCTATCTCTCTCTAAGATGTGGGGGAACTTTCCGATTTTAAACAATGAGCCCTTTAAATTTGTGCACATTCTCCATTTCTCTCTAATTTTCGTTTCTCTGTCTTACTGTCGCTTCTGTATAAACCTATTCTGTGGTCCAGTTGCAAGACTTAAATTGTAAGCAATATTTAAGTAATAAGAAATTTAATGGCAATTTTGACAGCTCATTTGACATTTATTCCGATGTGATATTGTCCATTTAAGGAAAACTTAAAATTTAAGTAATATTGGTGCAACCGACCATAAATTTTATGTGACTGGTGTAGAATTAGTAAGATGTAGGTTTAGAGATGAGTGCTGCGTGTTTTTTGTTTGTCGCTAACAACTTTATTTATTATCATCAGACAAGCCCGGCGTAATTGTGTTTACTGATGAATTCCCGGGACATTCAGCGATCCGCGTTAGTTTTGTACCGCAATTTACATTTAGCCCCTTTTAATTAACCCCGAGTTTCTTATACATTCCGCGCGCATTCGATGCAGTCCGAAAGTGAAACACAAATCTGTTTAATCAAATTGAATTCGCAGACGTGATTAGAGCACCGTGCGGTGAATACGCCCGCCTAAGGTAATCGCCAACCAAAAATATTTCTCCTTAATCGAATGACGAGATTGTGGTTACGGACACTGTGTACTGTGTTTTCAACAATATATACATACATATATAAGGTAGGACTTATGCTGGACTGGATGAAGTAAGAAAAAGAAAAGAAATTCTTGGAGAATTCAGTCAATTTTTTGAAGTACAAGTACACACCAATGTTTCAATTTCACATCAGTCTTCTTTAGGATGCTGAGTAACAAAAACAAAATTAGAAAACCAGGTACCTACGATTTATATATTTGGTAATCTAGTTATACTTCATGTGAAATACTTTTGTAAAATGTGTAAACATAGAAACATAATTAGAAAAATGATAAATTACCAGTAAATATTTATTTAATACAAATGACGTGAGATAATTAATCCTAAATACCTACATATGTACATACTTTCTATTTTTATTAATATTTTTCCAAGAATATAATGTAAAAGTTTATATTTATATACGTTTACATAATTAATTTGAACAATGTTTTATTCTTAGTTTATGTTTACTTTATATTATTTTGTATAAGTTGTGGACATAGAAATTAATTGTTTGTAAATTATTCACATCATGTACATATATATTTTTGGTAAGAACTTAGAGGAAGAATTAAATTTGACATATTGAATATATTTATAAAATAATTGTTTCACACTTTTTAAAATTTAAAAGTAGTGTTGCCATCTAGACAAGACAAGACAAGACTTAACAAATTCTTGTCTTGTATAGAAATTTCAAGACAAGACTTGACTAAGTCTAAGTCTAGACTAAAAAGTCTAAAGACTACATTAATCTGCGCATACGCTTGAAACAAGGACATATAATTCTTCGGCAGCGTTATTTTTCTATTTTTGCTTAAAATTTTAAATTAATCTAAAGTCTTGAAAATTGTCTACAATTTTCTAGTGTTGATCTAGAATAAAAGTCTTGTCTTATCTTGAAATTTCAAGACAGACAAAATAAGAGTCTAAAAAGTCCAGATCTAAGTAGATGGCAGCACTATTTAAAAGTATTCATTTATTGATTAATTAAATACTCAATGCATTTTTAAAAAATAAAATTTAAGAAGAACAAAAATTACAACATTTATTTATATCTACACCGGTTTCGAAGCCACAACAGATGACTTGCGAAACGAAGGTTTCCTATACTATTATTTTTAATTTTAACACCGAGAAATTTTACATAAAATTATAAATTAAAATTGTTAAAAATAGTTAAATGAAATTTAATTGAAATTAATGTAAGTTTTAATATTTATAATAAAGTGCACTGTATTGTTTGTGATGTGACCCCATTAGAGAACGCCCACATATTTTAAAATAGAATTCATAAAATCTCTACACTAAATCCGGTTTCAGGCATTTAGAAATAAAAGCAAAACGGTTTTTTGTTATCAACGAGAGAAAAAAGCATTTTAATAATGCACAGTCTCGCAGTGTACATGAAACATCGAGTAAATCGCAGCCTGCCATGGACGGTGCTCTGCTTCCGCTAGACATAAAGTCCTTTGGACCGTGGTCCTCAAACGGTCACACTTGTAAATAAAAATTATACAGTAATTTTAAAACTTTTGATATACACTGAAATCTATTTTTTCAACGACCACTAATATTAATAGCCATTATGGAACAACCTTACAGGTATAGTTTACAGATTTTACACAGTATAAACAAGAGAAAGTTAATTATAATTAATTTAAAACATTATGACTAACAAAAAAAAAACAATAAATAATTTGCATGCTATTATTTTGTGAATTTTGTGTCTAGTTGTTATTTAGAGGTTGACAGTTTGTTATAGTGAAGCTGCTATATACTAATGGTTTTGGTTAAAAACCATTATATAATGGTCGTAGAAAAAGAATAGTACGTTATTCGAGTTGTGAAGTAATTACGCAGTTGTGAAATTGCAAACTTACAACTCTTATAATGTAATATACTTTTGTACATTCCCGTTCTTAAAATACATATATACACAGTGGCGGCTCGTGGTATTTTTGAGCGAGGGGGCAAATTATTTTGTTAGTGTCAAAGATTTTGGTGAGAAAAACGTGGTCATGAAACGATGTTTAGAACTCCGATTTCGTCGCAAATAATTTTAATATTATTAATAATAAATATTAATAGGTATCAATGTTCAGCACAACCCAACGAAAAGGTCAATGATAGTAAAAAAGTGGGTAGGGGTAATGAAGAAAGTAAAAAAACAAATTAAAAATGATATAGGTACTAGAATAAATTTGAAATATAATATAAATAAAAAGAAAACAAATCTCATTTCTATTCGGTTAAGAATAACTAAAAATAAATTCTTATCCCATGAACTAAAACATTCTAATGAGCTAGAAGCAGAATACACTAATTGTTAATTACAGTTCTGTATATATTATATCAATTCTTCTGTCTTTAGTTTTAGCAAAATGATCAATTATTTTATAAAGAAAATCTGGAGATTTTCGTAAATGTTTAATCATATGTTACACGCTTACATATACAATTTATACACGACTGACGATCTGGCGATTTTAGAAATATAACATGCAATGAGTATATTTCACCGATCACGTCCGATTGTTTCCGAATCTCAGAGTATGCATGCCTCCTCTGGTTCACTCGGCTATTCGTATTATTTCTATGATAAATTTACAAACTTTAAAAATAAGCAAAGCATTTGTTTCAAAATTAAAATATTAATATTATTTAAAAACTCTTCAATGATGTTTTACATATACATATTTATTTTTATTCTTAAATAAGTTTTTTAATCACAATAAGCATTATTTTTGTTTTATCAATTTTACTGAATATTTACTTTAAATTATTATTTTATTATAAACAAATTAAATCTGTGCATCTCTTTATTTATCATTCATATTATAGAATTCAGTCATATAAGTACAACACCGTTCGAGATGGCGAGGGGGCTGACAACCGCTGTATAAGAGCCCAGTCGCACATGAATTGCACGAAATCACTCACGTACATAGCGCTGTCTCACTTGTACAGTCATCTTGTTCCCATTTGTGTTTGGAACGTATCGTTGAGTAGTATACCATACAAGTTTCGTCTGGCGGATGCGTGCCCCCGCTAGTCGAATTTGATGCATATAATATTGTGTTGCACAGCGGCGCCGCGCTAATTTCTATTTACATAGACCACTAACATAGTACATTGTTAAATGTTAAGTAGTTTAAGATGAAGTTTATATTGTTATAATAATTAATAATAAAAATATATTCATGTGAAATAGAAAAATTATTTTAATTTAATTTGAGGGGGCACTGCCCACTCTGCCACCCTGGACGAGCCGCCACTGTATATACAGCATTTTATTTAACTCTATACTTACTTATATTTAGTTTATTATCAATCAGAATTTTAAATAAGACCGGATTATTTATTTATTTTTTTCTGTTACTTCAAAAAGTTTATGAATAAATTTATTGCATTTATTAAATTTTTTGTATTGTTTGATACTGGGATGTATGTCCATATTTTTTTTCCTTCTATTTTATGAATCTGTAGAAAAAATAAAAATACTCGTATTTTTTTTAAATTGCTTAATTGTTGATAATTCCGGAGAAAAACAATAAAATGTTTTTGATAGAGTTATGTGCCGTCACGTAGGAGAATTATAGAGACAATTTCATTCGATAAATTCCTATCATAGAATAATCTACATTGAGCAGATTACTCAGATTCCATTTTTAAAACGATGTATGCAAACACTAAACAGCAATCGAAAATCATATGACATTGGAAATGTTGACAGCTGATATTCCAATGCCAACTAAATTTACACCAAAATAATCTGTTATGTAATATCAAAATATTTTTATGTTATTGTAGGAATGGCCTATATTGATATTATGTACATTGTTCTATTTTATTATTAACAACATTTATTCTACACAATTAAGTAAAAAAAAATACGTTCATTAATTTCCCACTTTTAGCATGGTATACTGCTCTCTTATTTTCCTACGTGACATCAGAGATATAGCGCCGTTATATAAGTTTTAATTTCAAATGCTAATTTCAATGAAATTATAAAATAATATATAGTTTTTGTCATTATTATTGATAGTTACAATGATTAATTTCCTTTTTTACTTTTACGGACTCCCGGAATAAACCCACCACTCCGCTGGAAGGAATTACAGATAATTAAAAATAATTTAAAACTATTAATGTACACCTCGATTTATGTATCTGGAAATTTCTATAATTTTGTGACATTTATAGTCCTAGTAAAAAAAGTTATATTTTATGCATTAATAGCTCAGTCAGTTGGTTTCATATTAATTATCGACGAAAATAAAGTCTCACAAAATTTGTAGAAGAAAAAGCAACGACTCAATAAACGATACTTGTCACTGAAAATGTCTTGTGTCACCTTTGACATGCGTGTCTTAGTGTGTTACTGGTGGTACTGTATAATGCAAAATTAATTAAAAGCTGTACGGTTTTCATAAATTTAAGATAATTTTTTTTGCTCCCCCTGTTTTTAGAAATTGTCTAAAATAATCACTAGCTATGACTTTGTCACGTTTTAGACATGGCCTAACTAAAACTATCAGTAGAATTATACATAATATAAAGAAATTAAAACTTCTTAAAGGAATTGGGTCGGAATTTTTTTTGACCCAATTCGCATCGACGAAAAATAGTAACCTAAAATTTATTTTATAGTTATTCTGTTGTATGTATATTTTTTTTTATATGATAATAATTTGAATTGAATAGCTGTCATTATGTAAAAATCACTAACCAACAATACTTAACTATATTTTTTATGTTTTAATTTGTAGATATAGAAAATATTATTTTAATTAGAACAATGTCTTATAAAAAGATTGCATTATTGTTTGGAGAGCCTGTAATAATTGAGATAAATTTGTAGGTAATGTTACATAGTTTGAGTACCTATGTTGTAGAACGTAGAAACAGAGCAGATTACGCGACTACCACTATTATTTTTTATTAAAGCAAAAAAATACAAAAGCTACTTATAAAAGATATAACATTTTCTCCGTTTCATAGAATTTTCTCTTAATTATTTTAAAGGTAAAATGTATGTTCATAATTAATACCTTTTCAGAAATATATTTTTATCTTTGACGTATTTATAAGTCACGAAGTTCTTTTTATTTCATTTGACAACATTGATACTACAATTTACAATGAAATATATGTATATTCGACTTTGATATGTACATTTCATAGATACGTTGTCAGGGTTGTTGTAACTTTACATGACCCAAAAAGACAAAGTTTTCTTTAAAACCCAGGTATAAACCATATAAAAGAACCCATTTGTAAAAATATTGCAGTAACAATTAAATAATTTAAATTTTCTTTCAAATTAAACAATTTTAAGAGTAAATACAAAAAAATAGATGTTCAAATAAAAGTAAATTATTAATTTGCACACATTTAAATAAAAACAGTTTCAATGTATACATACATATGTATGTATATTAATGGGTTAAACTTAATTAATTATTCAGTCTTTCTATTCCCTATTCATATTTTGTTTACATAAATGAAACAATTAGTTCAATTCTTAAAATTGAATATATTTTGAATAAAAACACTTGAGAAACAAAAAATATATAAAATCAACAAATATCCAATAAATAAACAAAAATAAAACCAAAAAACGTAATAAAACTCAGGTGGGTTGAACATTTTATTTTTATATGAAACGTGGGCTTCTTCTCAAACGTAGCATATATGTATGTTTATTTAATTTTTATATGAGATATACAATACCAATTTATTTATTTTGTATATGTTTCCACTATACCCTGTTTTTTAACTATGAGGAGCGAATGCAAAAGTCAGATTTACACTATAGAAAGTTACCAGAAATACTAGATTTACATAATCACCATACAAAATGAGGAGAAGAATTTTGCATTGTATTTTTAAATTTCAATCTTTTACAAATTCTAAAGTGCAAAGGCAAAAATTCTCCTGCCTCAAACTTCGTCAGTGAGTGGGTACGACTGTGCTGTTTTGATAATGCTCACAGCGTTTATCGATTTTTCTCTCGCTGCACTACCTGCTTCAGAAAAAGGAATTTTGAGGTAGGTCTCAAGTGCTTTCTGATTGATTTATTTGCACGTGGGCGAAACGAACATGCGAACGAACTAAATGCTTTTGAAATTTTGACCATTGAAATTGCACCTGTCTTAAGGCACTTCGAAAATCATAAAAATCATTGCACGGAAATGTTCTTTATTTCATTTTTTTTTCGATCGGACACCTTTCTAGTTTGTTTTCGAACCGGAAAGTGCATTATTCTGTTATTTTACTGTAGTTGCTAGGATACAAAAATGACAGTATGGTAATATTTTTTTTTACTGTTACAATAATATCTGTTGATTCGCGTCACCTAATCGACGTCGGAAATCTCAACTTCCCATTTCTCCCCCAGTTTATCGTGCGAGAAATTTTGGAAAAAATACTCCTAGCGTATATTATAGGAAACTATATTTGTAATAAAAAATACAATTGTCCAAATATCCGTTTGCCTAATAATAATAAAAGAAGTAGTGGGGTATTGAATGAAATTTAATTTAGAATAATTAATTTAGCGCATTTGGTACACATTTGGCAACAATTCTGTCATGTGGAGAGGTTGACAACACTTGGTAGTATTGAAACAAATAACCACAAAACAATGTATGTTTATAATAAATAAAATATTTGTACAAAAATAAAAACTATTTATTGTACAAACTTCTTGCGTTAACTTTTTCCCCGAGTTGTTCTATTGTACCGCTCGCAAGCCCACGCCACGAAATAGTAATCCAGAAAAAACAGCTTTCCTACACTTGATATGTAAATAACTATTTCGGCCTGTGACAAAGTATTCCCGCACAGTACCTACGCGGTTTTGACTTTTATAAAAATAAATTCACAAACGATAGCTTCGCTATCCTCAGATATTTTTATAAAAACAACGCATTAATTTTATGTCTTGTTGGTTGTCTGACATTTATAAATGAAATATAGAATAACTAATTAATGAATATAAATCGATCGAAAAATATTAGTATGTGTATAGTTGTACAAGAGATCTCGAGTTGACGTTTAAATTATTTTATGGTTGTGGTATCTATTCAAAGTTTTTCCCTGAGTGAAAGAAATGAAAGAAATGTGACCTTTATGCGTTCTGCTATAGGGTATAGAATTGTACGAAATCCATTAGAATACACTGTTTGTTCTAGGTATCCAGCTAAGCACTGGATTTGGAAATCCCAAAGTAATATTAGCGTACCTTACTTAATATAGATGGATTACTGTACAACCTGGAAATAACTAGACAGGGATGTATTTAAAATTTTAATACCATGTTTTATGAAAAATACTCTAATAATTGTCACAAGTTGTAGTAACGTTGATGTACTCTTGGTAATAAGAACATTATGTTATAGCAGTTTCGTTTTTATGCAAAAATTGTTTGCAATTCCACGAAGATAATGATTATTGCTAAGAAATTAACGGTATTAAAATTTTAAATACATCCCTATCTGGTTATTTCCATGTCGTACAGTAATCCATCTATATTAAGTTAGGCATGGTAATATTACTTTGGGATTTCCAAATCCAGTGCTTAGCTGGGTACCTGGAGCAAAACTTTGAATAGATACCACAACCATAAAACAATTTAAACGTCAACTTGAGATCTTTTGTCGTACTATACCACGTAAGAAAATTAACTTCCCGGATTCCTAGTATTGCTGGCCTCGTTCCGCAATTTCCAACATCGTCCGGCAATATATCAATATACTTGTACAATTTTTCACGTTCTCTATATCTTTGCCAATCTATAAAATCAAAACCAATTAACATTTTATTTTTGTGTCAACGCTATCTAATTAAAGTAATATGAAAATTTATAAAAATAAAATTGTCAATTCACTGGCAACAGTACTAGATTTCCGAAACTTTTGCAGCTACGTATTAATGAAAATGTGTTGCATTAAAAAACTGTTTGATGTTATTTTCCTATTTAATACGGAATAGGTGTCACAGTGTATTTGCAAACGTATGATTACAGTATAATTATGAAAATAGTGCAAATATTTGTCGCAGTAAGCCATTAACTGAGTACACACAGATACCAACCGTTTGTGGGATTAGAACATAATTAAAACAACATATATGCAGTGCTAAGTTCACGGCAAATACTGCTATTGTTGTTTACAAATCTTTCCGTAAATTGAGAGACTTCAATACTGGAATTAACCTGATTACATTCAGCCAGGCAGGAATAATCCTGCGTTTTATCTGTTTACTTTCCTTAGTTTGTGGGGTTATGCAACAGTCATACTGCTATTTGCACTTTGAAGTTAGCTTAGCTTTGAGTGAGTTTCATCACTTGATATACCTACCAGTATTGTTATTTTTCATTGTATTGAACAGATGACGCAAAAGGCCTGTTTAAGCATCCTGCTTTTAAAAAAATAATATGTTGTATTTTAATTTTAGTTGCGAATGGATTATAATAAAAACAAGTTCCATTACTGACATTTTAATATTACTAATTATCAATTAAAAATTCACGTTGAAAGCGAGCGCTAAGATGATGAAGTAGTTGTGAATATTTGTCTGTATATACATCATTCGAAAGATTACCTTAATAATTAAAGTTAAAAGTAGGAAAATACACCAAAGTACTAAATAAACAACGTTGTTAAATTCAAAACTAGGCTTGCTTAAAGCTGGGCTCAGAACGGAGAGCTTTAAATTTCATGAGGGCTAGACTCATCTTGATTATGCTGTGGAACACACGTTTTATTTTGATACCTACTTGAAATGAAAAAAATCTCTATGCATATATTCCACGCTGTGATTTCTTTATAGATAGTTAGCATTGTTAGACAAATTTAATATAATCGAAGTGTCACTGTCATTTTCAAATATATGGAACGTCTCTTACTGATTATTAATGGAATTTGAGGTTGCACAAGCCAAGTTGGTTTCTTAAAATTCAAAAAATTTGAATGAAAAGGAATTTGAAAAGATCTGTGAATGCTAAATACTTGCTTAATCGAAATTAAAATTTATTGTATTGTTTGACATACCGGGTGTCCCAGCGCGACCGACACATGGGAGTTTTACATGGAAAATCAGTTAATTATGAATAGTATCTCCCCAGTGCAAGATATTAACTTGAAATTTTGTATGCTTATCGGAGAATATTAATTCTATGGATCACACTTATTTCAAATATGCAATTTCGTCTGCAGGGCGAGATTTATTAAATTTAAAATCTAATATTTTCTTTCAAAATCAGGCAGCCATGGTAATAAAAGAAAATATTTATCTGACAGTTTAGTGAAGTATCACTAATTTTAATTCTTATTCCCTGTATTTTGATATTATTTAATTTGAATTTAGTTTTTTTTTTTAAATAATATACCTATATTACAAATATATAAATATCTACAATGGCATGTCATTAACTGTCAGAACTGTCACATAGATATTTTCTTTTATTTCCATGGCTGACTGATTTTGAACTAAAATGTTAGATTTTATAATTTAATAAATCTCGTCTTGCAGACGAAATTACATGTTTCAAATAACTGTAATCCACAGAAATAATATTCCCCAATAAGCATACAAAATTTCAAGTTAATAACTTGTACTGGGGAGATACTATTCATAATTAACTGATTTCCTATATAAATCTCTCATGTGTCGGTCGAGCTGGGACACCCGGTATATTCATTAACCACTTTTTTTTGAGTAACCATTGCTTAACAACTTTGTATGTCAAACATAGTCAAATTACGCCCGCATTTGGGGGCGTATAAACAAGTTTTTATACTTTGCGTTCACAATAGTACTATTATTATTACGAAAACAGTTTAATAATATAGAATATTGTTAAACGGTATTTGTTATTTTTGTTGTTGTAAAATTGGTACTTCTAACAATTGCACCCCACCTTAAACGTCAAATTGATAACCTGAAATATTTTTAAATGTTTTTTAATGCAATTTATATTTATATTATTTCTGAGTAAATAAACAAAACTTAATTAAAAAGATATTTTATTGCTATAACTCATAATGTACAGAATTATAAATATTTTCATAATATTTTTGATGCATATTGACAGATGTTCCTAACTTCATTCAACAGAGTAACCATATTTCCCATTTATATATTCCTAGATTTCTACTTTGTTATTTTTTTAATTGAAAATTTTAAGATTTTTATTAAATAAGTATACAACTCATGGAACAAAATACCGTCTTATAAAACTTGTATAATAATATACTACTACGATTCTAGAAATGAAAAAAATGTATTATAAGAATATTTAAGTTGGAAGTAAAATTGTTAAAAGCAACAAAATAAGTTCCTGCTTCGTGTTCATTTGGGAAGAAAAATGTATGAATTACGTTTAAATTGAGTTTAATAAGAAAGCACTTTAGAAAAGATTGAAACTGAGCATCTGACTTCCTGGAATGATTTATGACTTCCTTAATAATATGTTTATGATTCCTAATACGTGTGCAACAAAGTGAGTGAGATTCCTCGTAAAGCATTTGATTATTGAGGACACCGGCGTTGGAAATTGTCCATGAACGTCAGTTGCATCATTATCTCCAGCGCGGTGAATTATAAATGCGCTGATATTGTGGCCGCGTCGAAGAAAGATAAATGATCCTGCTGATTACGTCAGGGATCGATCAGAGGTAGCGATGCGTTTGTGGATTCCTGCGCTGTTTCCTGTCACATACGTCATGTCCGACCGTCGCTGCCGCCGGCGACCGAGTGTGATATACACGGCTTTTTGCTTATTCCAATCAACAAGATTAATGGACAAACTTTCAAGTTTCAAGCAAAATAAATAAATAAACAACACAATACTACCAACATCTTTACTTCGTAATTAACTGTTTTACTAAAACATCTGTTTTAATGGGGTCATCCAAAAAAATGTTTCGATTTTTTCTACGTGGATGAAATCTACGATATAAAATTTTCCAAAATATAATACTTTTCCTTCATAATTTTTTGAAAAATATTCCCGCGTCGAAATTTCGTGTCGTTATAAACTACAAACTTACAAAGACATACTAACACATTGTATTTTTCTTGGTCTTAAATCAGTTTTGCAAAAAATGCAAGACAAGAGCTATAAATTTCAAATCAAGACAATTCTTGCAAGTCAAGAATTGTGCAAGAATAACAAGATTTTCTTCAATTTTCTTCTCTCGCATTTTGCATGTCCCAATACCAAATGACGTTACAAGAAGATGAGGAATGGTGTAAACACTCTGTATCAAACCTTTGGTACGCGATTAGTACACAACTTTAGTACGACCCTACTCACACACTTTGTAAACAGCAAACGTACTAAACCGATTATGCTGCTATCTGTATAGGCAATTGAAATAATATTATGTAGTAATATTTAGGTGAAAGTTATAGTCAAAAAATCGGTCAATTGATAGTACACTTTTAGTATTATTCTTCGGTTTTTATCAATATTTCTTACAGATAAATATTACGATAATAGTATATTGTACAATTAGTGCAGAAAGTCGCCTATTTCCCACGAGATGTTGTCTCGTGCCGGAATTACACAAGATGGAAAATAGGTGATTCTGTACGAGTGCACTATCAAATATGATATTGAAAATAATACTTACTTATAGTTACATAAAAGCAATAAACCTTGGTATTATTGAACTGTCAATAAATATAAATTATATAATTATTAATTGATTGTGAATAAAATAGCATACATACCTTGCGAGAATGCTTTCCAAGCATTTTCTAGCTCCGTATGTAATATACTATCATTAAAAATAGTTTAAGTACTAATTTTACATGTAGTCAAAAAGGGGTGATAAAATCAAATTTAAAAAAGAACATCAATTTATGCCTTTTATTTACAAAAACACTAGAATATTGGTACAAATCAGCTAATATGTATGAAAGAAAATCTGCCAACGTACAACTTTCAGTAATGAATGAATTCAGTCCAATATTTGCGTAAAAGTATTTACATACGTCATCCGACGTCCCTGTACGTCGAGTCGCATTGTATTTACTGAAAAGAAAAGGAAACGGGATGTTAATGTAAAAGTTTATTTACAAACAAATTTAATATATCGGAGAACGTGAACAAATACAGAAGTTTGATTAAAAATGTGGTCACTTCCGTAAAAAATTTATAGGTCACGATTATTTGGAAAACGTGTTTGCTTTAAACTACAAAATTCCGCTGAAGCAAACAGAATTTTACAACAGTTTTATAGCGAGTACTTTCACATATATATGAGCACATTTTCTGACATTATATGCTAGATAAATGTCACTAAATATGAAAATTTATGGCATATTGGAATATATTTTTCTATTAATTTGATTTTGTTTATTTCAACAAAACCGATAAATCGCAAAAATAAATAGTATTGCTGGCGAAATAGAGGTTGCATATTCATTATAGCATAAAGTGTTTTTTGTTTCGGTGGAAAACAAACTTCGCTGTTTTAAAATGAAATCATTTACCGTTATGCTCTTGAAATGAAATAAACAATTTTACACTGGGATAGCTTAATGAAATTTTCTGTTTTTAACTTCGTTTATTTATCAAAATACTATTCTACAATTAAAAACTATTTGGTTCTGTTTTATTTTAGTGAATATACCTATATTTCTACCAATATAAATAAATTATCAATGCTCATTTACAGCTGTAATAGATGAAAGATTATTAATAAAGTAGATGAAAAAAATGTATCAAATAAAAATCCTACCGCTGCCACCAAATTGTAATATATTTTAAATGTATTTATTTACTGATTTAAAATACTTAATTTGTTATTTATTTTTAAAAAATGATAATTGAAGAGCTTGAAGGGCTTAAGTTCGTACAATTTATCTTCTCTTGGATGTTATAGGATTGATACTTGATTTATTGTCTTTTTGCTTTTGTAAAATATTTGTCTGTGCATAATTCTTTTTTATACACAGATCCCATAATACTTATACTAGAATATATCCATTTTTGAATTAATTAGAGAGGCATTTAAAGTTATAATAATAATAAGATTAATAATAAATAAATAAATAAGAAAAAAGGTCATATCTCTAAATACCTGTATAAATAAATACGTTTGGTTTAGTGTTGTTAACACACATGTCTCAACCTTAGTTTACATAAAAAAATAGAAGATGTGCTTAATATTTTAATTGAAAATCTCTGCCTAAACTCAAACATACGACTTACTTACTTTATATTAAGTTAGAACTTACGTACATTACACCGTTCATACATCCAATAAGCTCGAAGGGGAATATGGAAGTTTCGACTTTTTTTCCCGACATGAATAGATAGTTCTATCTTTTTCTTGCGAATGAGTGAAAAAAAAATACTTTTTTCTAATTTTGATATAAAGTATCACTTTTCAAAACTGTCTGACGTTTTGAAACGCCAAATTTTTCATAACCAGTTAGGAAATAAAATTTTTTCATCACTTGGTGATGAAAAGTGAATTTTGTAACTTGAAAAGCGTGCCGCTTCCAAACCTTAGTCAGTTTTAAAACGTGACAGTTTATATGCAAAATTTAAAATTAGAAGAAATAATTAAAAGGATTGTATCAAAATTTTAAAAAAGGAACATGTACAGTGTTACCAACAGTATAACATGGATATTATTACAGAATGGAGTGTTTGAAAAAATTATTATTATATCAATAATTTAAAAAATATAGCAATTATGTCCTTTTATTTTCTTTTTCCACAATACTTCACATCACAATTTGACAACTTGAAATTGAATGTGACCATAATCGAATTTTAATATACAAGTCATACAATATCAAAACGAACCACTATTGCTTTTCATTATAATAATAAAAACTTAACATTAGTTCGCAATAATATGATTATTACCAATTTAATGTTTCGGAGAAGGGACGCAGACGTAAACATTGTAGGATCGTGGAAAAAATCAAGTAGACGGTCTCCTTATGCTACTAGTATATCTCTCTTCTTTCATGATTTTGATGACGTGTCAGCATCCCATCCCAAATTTTTAATAATTATTTTCTCGTAAACTACAAATACTTAATCGATTTAAAAAAAAGGTAGTTTATTTTTTTGTCTAGTATCATATATGAAAAATCGAAATTTGGTCACGTACCCCATTGGCATGTTAACAATACTGTAACAATTACACTGCTAAACGTCAAAGTTTACATAACCTAATCTTTTAACTTATCATGTTGATGCGCCTTTTCGTTAGAATAAATTGATATTTGAAAAATGTCGTGAAAAAAGTGTTGTGTCTAATACGATAGAGAAGCACGTTTTCTATTCCATGGCAGTCAAAGACATGAGAAAACATTTCGGTGCATATTTCTTTATTTTTAGGTATTTATTAATAATTTGTTGATGGTACCCATCCAAATAGATTGGCATAGTAAATTTCAAAATTTCTGTTAGGAAAATTAGCAAAATAAAAAGATAATAAACATTTAACACTTGTGTAAGTACAATACTAATTTAACATAAATAATTACAAAAGACAACAAAGTTACAGGTAGCGCCGTTTTCGGTAAACATTTGAAGTGTAGCTACTTAAGTATGGAGAACAGATAGTGCACTAGGAAGCTCAGGCACCGGTTAATGGACATGTCAAATTAAGATCTTAAAGTTTCCTAATAGTAACGTTACCCTACTTCAAGTCGTTTCAATTCAGCCGACTTTAAATCACTTTCAACCAATTATTTACTTGACTTCAACTGTTCATTCAACTTACTTTTAAATTTTATTTTATCTCAAACTTACTTTATAAAGCTATCTACTTTATTCAGAGGCTGGGATGCAATTTTCTAAGGTGAGAAAAAATATTTCATTTTATCATATAATCTACCGCATTGAGGAAGTAAATTATGGGTATACAAAGTGTTAAATTAGAACACAATTTCTATTTTTCAAGACTATTAAAATGAGACAAACCATTTTTTAAACCAGTGGTTCTCAAGATATGGGCTCAAATTAAATCCTTATGTTGGTATTAATTTTGTATAATTTTACTTGAAAATAGCAGTTGCCGAGTATAACTAAAAACAAACGTCAAATTCTGTCCTAATATTATCTTTATATTAAAAAATATAGTTAAAGGTAAAGGTAAAACATGTGGAATAATTCAAAAAAATCTGATATGCACAATATATTACTATCTTGTACGCTAAATTATATACATTGTTTGTTGCAGTTCATTTAAACTTATTTTATTGAAATCATTCTTCAACTTCCATTCATTCCATATTTTATTGTTTATCACCATTCTTCAATGCACTACACAAAGTTATTTTATTCGCTCAAAAACTTGCAAAGAAAAGGGTATTGTCTTTATATATTTCGTACATATTTCTCAGGAATATATTCTAACAGCTGTCAATTTCAGAGTTTATTAGATTTATAAAATTTATTAACTAAAAATAAAATGTTTCCTAAAAAATTTAAAAGCCAACTAAATTATTATTTTTATTAAGTTTCTATCAAAAGTAAATTGCCTTTTTGAAAAGGTTGATTGGAACAAAAAATTAAGATGCATAATTAGATGTTATAGCAATTCCATAAACAAGTAAAAAATTAAAAAACAACACTACGAGCAAAGGTAGACGGATTTTTCTTGACTGGTCAATTGATGAAGGGAAAGAAAACTACTGGAATTCAGTCAATGGGATAAAATTTTATTTCCTCTCCTACCGGTTTCCACCCCACATGAGTCTTCCTCAGGGAGTGAAAGTCAATAATGTATAAAATGACTTTCACTCCCTGAGGAAGACCCATGTGGGGTCGAAACCGGTAGGAGAGGAAATAAAATTTTATCCCATTGACTGAATTCCAGTAGTTTTCTTTCACTACGAGCAAAGTGCCCTTTTTGGCAATGGCGAACTAGATGTAGTACTCCCATAGTCCCATATACAAAATTTCAATTCAATTTCAAATACTTATTTTATGTACATAGAAAATATACCCACCGTATAAATTCTGATGTGGATAATAAAAGCACAGTTTTATTTATATACGAGTTAATGCAATATGGAATGAATTTATTATTTCATTGTGCGAGAGATCTAGTGTGAAGTTTAATTATAAATATAGTGTGAATACCTCATGGAAATTCCGGTAAAATTGTGAAATAACGCGAGCATTTAATGTCAGCTGGGAGCTCGCAATATTTTCCTTGGAAGTTTTTATACATAAAATACACAGAGTTGTGCTCTATATTAGATGTTTTTACGAGGCCCCGATGTGTTCTATATGACGAGATAAATTTCGCCTTTCTTAACTTTACCTAACGGTACGTTATGTTATTGCGAGCGCTTTGTATCCACTCATAAACAAAGACGCTTCATGTAGTACGTGTACTGGAGTTGTGGACGATGTACAGAATATTACGCTGCGAAATCATTTTATTATTTGCCGATCTCTCTATTCTTCCAATTTAGTCAAGAAAAAAATCTGATGTGGACACCACATAATTTCCTTGTACACTAAATTATACATATTTTTTACTGAAATAATAAACTTATTTCACTTAAATGTGAGATCTTTCTACGGCTAATCTTTGTACAACTTCTATTCGTTTCATATCTTCGAAATGGATCACCTTTCGTAAAATTTTATTAAAATGTTTATCACTACTCCTTATTGCCTTACACATAATTATTTTAATCGCTCAAGAACTTGCAAAGAAGAAGATATTGTTTTCATTTATTTCCTACATATTTCTCACTAAATATATTCTTACAGTTGATAATGTTGTCAATCATATATTTAATTTATTAACAAGAAGTCGATGTTTCCTACAAAAATTAAAAGCCAACTAAATTATTATTATCTGTCAAAAGTAAAGCGTCCTTTTGAAAAGCACGATTGGAACAAAAAATGGAGGTGTGTAACTATAGTATATTAGTATATTACGTACCGTGAACTGTAAGTGACAGTTTTTAGGTCGAGAATGTTGTTTGGGAAGTCGAGACCCGAAAGGTCGGTATTTCCTAAATATTCGAGACCTCAAAAATCACTTACAGTTCAAGATTAGTAAGCTATTTTTTGCAATACCTACAAAAAATAATAGGAAAAGAAAAATAGGTTTCAAAATTTAAGTCTGTCAAATTGATGTCAAAAATAAAAGTTGAATTGCAATTGAGAGTAACAGTGCCATGAATGTTTATGATGTTGTGGAAACTAAATATAAGAAAGAATTGTAAATAAATAATTCTTGAAAAATTGACATTTGCGACTTACCATCCACCATGAACTGTAAGTAACACACTTACTGTCCACCGTGCACGGTAAGTGCTTACTATAATCATGGAAACTAAATCTGCAATAAAAGTTCCACTTAATATGTTTAAATTTTGTTATTCCATTAATAACTTACTATGCAGGTATTGCAAAAAATATGTTACAGCAATTCTATGAACAAACTTTCAACATTCTACGGCTAATCGTTTTTGAGTTATGCGAAAAAATTAAAGAAAAACACTATGAGCAAAGTGCTCTTTTGGCACTACCGATAGCAATGAAAAAGTTCCAGTTCCATAAACAAAATTTCAAAATTCTACGGCTAATTACTTTTGAGTTATACGAGTTACATATGTACCTAAAGACGTCACACCGAAACTTTAGTTAAAATAGATTCAGGGATAGTCAAATTGGCTATTTCCATTGAAATCTGAAAATCAAAATTTTTCGCGATTAAAAAATAAATATCCTCGACGAATACATAAATAAATATTGACATTTGGACACATTGAAATGACAAATAAATAATAAAATAGGCAATGTGAAACAAATAAACAAATGAAACCAAAATAAGATATAGGAATACATTTTATAAATTTCGTGATTTCATTATAAATAAAGAATAGGAATTTTGGGGTAAATTAATGATGTTTTTAGGAGTTAATGATCTATGCAGGATTTGGATGTCCAGTCCACCAATAACGATATTTTGAAGAAAATACTTAAATTAATTTTTATTATCATTTATAAAAATATTATTTTTACAATTATTACCATTAGTATTTAAATACTTGTTTAAACAAATTACGAAGTCACACGAAGTGACTGCAGATTATTTTCGTTCAAATTCCGAAAATCATAGTAGGCTAGGTTCTTACTTGTTTGTACGGTCATCAGTTCAACGGTCGTGGTTTATGTGTGTGTTTTACTTTGTATTCAGTGCGAATTATTATGCTAAAATATGTAAAAGTATTCAAAGAAATGTGTACAAATCACAGGTAATATTATGTAGCATTTTAAATATAAATATTACCTAATGTATTAAATGAAATTACTCATTATTCCATACATTTTTATTGAATTTTTACCAATCCTAATATATTTATTACCACGTACTTTAGCTCTATTATATATCCTAGTTCGTAATTATTTGTCTACTTAGTTGCCCCAAAATTTGTTATAATTCTAATCATTAATTGTTATAGTTATTTACTTAACAATTTTTCTTAGATTTACGTTAGTATACGCTTTTTTCAGTCCTTGAAAACTGGATTCGAAGTTCTTGAGTATAGAGACGTCATTATTAAGCTGAAGGTATGTTATTTAATGCATTAATTTAATATTTATTGTCAATGCCATTGCTTTTTATTTGTATGATAACTAGGATGTTTATTTGCAGTGAAATATAATCGCTTATTTATTTTTACTACGGAAAATAATCGGTAACGCTTATTGTTCATTATTTCCAACAAATTTGTGATTTTATTGGTTGTTACATACGCGCGTTGAATTTTCAATAAAGGTAAATTTAATTGCAATAAATTATTTTACTAAATAACAATAATTAAACATATTTTGAATAAAAATAAGAATACTGGAAGAATGGAGTCCTCCATCATAGTAATAAATTAGGAAATTTATGACTTATAGTCTATCCAGACCTTAATTCTATATGACAGGAACTATCAAAGTTTAAAAAGTTATTAGTTTTTAAGTTATTTGAATTTTTAGTGCCTTTAACATTTACGTCACAATATTACATCTTTCTCTCTCACACATCTACCCAATTCCAAATACTTGCTGCTTCCAACCATACTGTCAGTGTCAGATATCATATTTAACAATTAATTTATAGCTGCTAACTAAATACAAAATACAAAACGTACTTCAGAGCTAATCTAAATTTAGAAAAAATAGTTGTTAGATACTGTGCGATGTGGGAAATTTGTGGAAAACAAATAGTCACGATATGGAAATGAAAGATATGTTGAATGAGATAGACATGCAGCAAAATCATGCCAGTGGCTAATTATAATATTCGTAGTCATTTATAAATTATTTCATTAAAATGTTTATATTTATGAATATTTCCAAGCAAGAAACATAATAGTTATTTAAAAAAAATACCGGTTTCAGGATATTAAACTTTTGTTTACATTGATAAAAGTATACAGGGTAATTATGTCATAATTGTATACCATGTAATTTTGAGAAGTTAGTAAGATAAAAATATTACCATACAGAATTTTTAAAATAACATAGGACAATTGTCATATCATATGAAAACATACAGACTTTATCAGGAAAACGTTACTCACAAGAGAACTTTATAAAATAATATAATGCGAAACGGGTAAACTATTAAAAAAAACAAAGATGTTATGAATCGTACCAGGCCTTAGATGTCTTAAAATTCTTGCTTTCCGAACTCGAAATTCAATTGACATCTGCAGCTGTTATGGTACTCATAACTATCCTAGATATGTTAATAGCTGTTATATGTTTATATAACAGTTCAATATATGTATTTTTTTGGCGAAACCCACTGTTTGAAAACCGAATTGCCTTAACATCTGTGTCACAGAATTTTGAAATTAAACTTCGCTTTCAAACTAGATAATAATTTCATAACAAAAGATGGTGGAGGACCCAATTAAGTGAATTGCAATTTATTGGTGTTGATTTCATTTTGAGTTTGAGTGAAGAGTAAGATTTGTTCTGTAAGTATAACAAATGCCGACAGCGAAACAGCAGCGCTGGGTGACAGATGGGCTGCAGTGAGTTTAAAACAGAAATAAGAGTAAATGAAATGGCAGTGTCCGAGTTATTTTCTTTAAAACATAAATCCGATGTGGAGACCAGAGCTGCGAAATAATAATGGGCGGCAATTTGGCAGGACGTTATACGCATCAAGCAATTAATTTAATGTATTCTCGGTCTTGCAAATCCTAGATTATGCAAATCGTACACATAAAATACAATGTCTCTGCATTGCTGCATGCTCGTCAATTATTATTCACTCAGGCGGGCTACTATGCTGGGAAATCACTCTAGCCGCTACATTTAACACGTTTTTATTGTTGCCACCATGTTTCGGGTTTCGGTTACAAGTGCAAAACGAATGGATTGCATTTTTATTGCAATCGTTCGTAATGTTCACGTAACAAATACTCCAATTGTAGCGTATTGGAGAGTACTTGAAGAACGCATCCAGCTATAATGAAATTAAATTGTAACGTTTATTTAGATGGGTGATGTGTAAAAATAATTGACATGTGAATATTTATATAACTAAGTTTAATTAACGAATAATAAATAATTATATAAGTAATTAACAAACAAACAAACGAGTTAGTATAATAATGAACAATTGAAAAATAATTGCAATAAATTTTCAAAACTCCACCCATTAACTGCTGATCAATAACTTAATGTGCTATAAAACTTTTTAATTACATACGATGATATTTGGGCAATTGTAATATTTTGAATATGGTTTTGTATTTGAACTTTTAATTGATTTTTGAAGATTTCCCTCGGTAGGTGTAAGATTGAGTGATTTAACAGACCATTCAATTATTATACTATCATTTCCTTTAAAATTGTTAATGATTCTTAAAATAGTTATTGCACTTGATGTAGGCTTGTCAGAAAATTTTATAACCAAAAAAGCAAATGTGAAACTCGTTCCGTACATTTAATTTTAAATGAGATAAGCAAGTATACATTGCTGTCAATCAAATATCAAGTCGTAACCATGGATATGATAAATCTCATGTTTCACGTTAAAAATACTCACGGTATGCATGTATTTTTTTTATTTTGACCGAGTGATACGGAACTATTGTATAAACGAGTATCTAAAGACATTTTGAACGAGTCACATACTATTTTTTCTACGACTGCAAAAATGTATTAAGTTTAGTTATTTTAGAAAAAACAAACTTCATTCTCTTCAGCTTTCAGCATGTAATGTGCATAGTGAATCAGTTCAGGCTTCAGGCTGTATATAAAACATTCCAATATCATAGCTTGTGAATAAAATTGAATTAAGCGTCACCAAAACTAGAGCATTAAGTCATATTTTAACAATAGAAGTACACTTATTCCCATTTTTATTTTTTATATTATTAGTTTCTTATTTTAAACAAAATGCGTCTTCTACATGCGAGTATTATTTATATTCATAATAATTTGATGAAAAATATTGGAAACATTTTAGATAAAGGCGAATGGTACAAAAAATACCTTTTTTTGCTAATTCATTATTATATGAGAAGTACTTTTAAAAAAGTAATTTTACGAAGTGAACTTTAACCGAAATACCTTGCAACTGTTTTAGGCAGAATAAGAAGTGACGTTAATGGTTGTCTGTGTAAAACGTTTTAAAACTTTTCGGAATCTAATTTCTCATGCATTTACGACCATTTTCTTCGTAATTAACGAGCGAAATGCAATTGGTCACCTGTCTTCCGCTAATGCTTGACATTTTACCGAAATTGAATTAAATCGTGGGGACTCCATTGTCTTCTCTCTTCACAAAATAAAATGCAAATTTAATGACGTTTTTGGAATTGCACAAGATTTTTCTCTTGAATAAATAAATACTAATATTAATTTATATAGAATTGTAAAGTTATTATATACAGTATGTACCAAAAAAGTGTTGTCATAGGTATTTAACATGGTAAAACAGGTTTTGGTAAATAAAAGCTGTCCGGCTAACAATTAAGTCACCATATTTTACAGAACAATACTACATGTATTTCTACATGTTATTTAATTCAGATTACTTCATTTTAATAGTTGCCGTCGGAATCATTTCGCTTTCATGAGAAAAAGTTTAAATGAAGTGTTTTTTCAGAAGTAAGAATAACAAACATTTTTTTCAGATTTTAAGCAAGAACATTAAACACGAAATTTAAATTGCATAATAATTTTAGCCAAAGTAAAACAATCAAGTATAAATTTCGATTAATTAAGTATTTAACTTATCAATATTTTGTCACAATAACAGCCAAAATGCCGCCGTTTGTAGATTTACCGCCCCGAACAAATGTACGGGTTGTCCGCTCCCTACATACATCCACACACACATACTTAACAGTTATCAACCAACTTATACAAGCAGTTTCTAGTTAAGTAAAAGTAACAAACTCCTAGCGAATCAAGGGCCAGAGAACAACAGAATTAAATATCACAAATTTAAATATCACAAGAAATGTAACTACACAGGGAATACATTATTGTAACAATAGACTGCATTTAGTGTAACGGTCATTTTGTGGCGCCAAAATCAAACTGAAACCCTAACTCGCCTCTGCCGATTTAAACGCCCATGTTATTTTTATGGGAATAAAAATATGCTAGAAACTATTATAAAATGTAAATCTTAACTATTAAACCTTATAAATACTAAGCTCTAATGTTTTATCTATCTTCTAATGTAAAATACACACCCAAAAAACATAATATTATTTAATAAACTTCAATTTAAACAGTAGGTGCAAATTTCTGAAAACATATGTCGTACCTGTCTTATTATTCAGTTGAACCTGTCACTTTAACTCGGCGTTTTGAACCAGCTGCACCAAGTAACAACATATGTTACTATTTGCGATACTACTTTCTATAAAATCGAATTTTTCTTAATTGTCAGAACTTTGGACACACTTCCGTCGGCTGCAATCTAGCCTTGAGATGTGTACGATGCGGCGAGAATCATGCTACTAACTTATGCGAAAAGAAGGACAAAACCAATAAACCGAAATGTGCAAATTGCGGAGGTGAACACACTGCTAATTTTAAAGGGTGTGAAGCATTCCAAAAAGAAAAAGAATTTAAAGAAGAAAAACTTATTAAAAAAACTCAAACTCGTGACGCCCGCTCTTATGCGCAAGTGGTAGAATCTCAAACCAAGGACATTACCCCAACTACAACTCAAAAAGAAAAACCCAAGCCAGCGATATCAGAGGCAATCCATAATAAAACTCTAGTAACAGTTCACACAAAGCCAAAACCTAAAGTTGTTAGAAGTAGAAGGACGGCTCCACATAGGAAAATTGATGCTACTGCTAGCAGCGAAAATGCAGCAGATAATAACAAAAATGCAGTGAATTTATCTTCTATAATAGAACTGCTAAAAGCAATAAATATTGAGTCCATTTGCAACACAATAATAAATTTTATTAACGGTCTCGATACTAAAAATCCGACCGTAGACCTGCTGAAATTAGCTTTGCAAGCGTTACCATCTTTAATAAGTTCAATCAATAATGACAACTAAAACTAATCCAGCAAAAAACCTTCGAATAGTCGCGTGGAACGCAGACTCAGTAAACAACAAAGTCTCAGAGTTAGAGGAGCTAATTCTGAGACTAAGAGCAGACATAGTACTTCTGCAAGAAACATTCTTCAAAGAAGCCAGTAGATCTCCAACTTTTAGAAATTATTATTTATACGGGAAAGATCGGGAAACAGTAGGAGGTGGGACAGCTGTTCTTGTCAAAAGATCACTAGACCATGTCTTATTAGATTTACCAGACTCGGACAAAATAGAATCCTGCGGTATAGGAATTCAGGTAGAAATATAGGATTATTAAAAGTAATTTCAACTTATATTTCGCCAGGAAATAATCTAGACACGGAAGCTCTAGATTCATTAATTCAACCAATGGATGAAACCCCCTTAATCCTTGCGGGTGATTTAAACGCTAAACATTCGACTTGGAACAGCGTAGTAAATAATACAAGGGGTAAAAAACTATTAAACTATGTCACTGACAGACAATTAGAAATTGTGGGTCCGGACGAACCCACACATTTTTCCCACAGATCTAAGACTTGGGACGTCCTGGACATTGCCATACTTAAAAACATCACAATGAAATACACTATCCAGACCATACCGGAATTATCGTCGGATCATTATCCAATAGTTTTAGATATAAACAAACTAAATAATGAAATCCCAACTAAAGTACTAAAAAACACGGACTGGAATAAATTTAGAGAGTTCTTAGAAAACACATACGGTGATCTACAAATAACAAAAACGGAACAAGAAGTAGAAAATGCGGTAAGAGATCTTACTTCTAAGATAGAAAACGCCATGGAACATGCCACTCAGTTCAAACAAGTAAAGTCAGATGCCACTCCAGCACTCCCAAGAGAAATAGTAGAACTTATCCGCGAGAGAAGGTCGGCTAGGCGAGCGTGGCAACGTAGCCTGTACCCAGAGGATAAGAGACAGTACAACACTCTCACTAATAAACTAAAAGAAAAATTAAGAGAACATAAAAATGAACAGTGGAAAAATTTTCTTAACAAGGCAGAAGATGATGAAAAAGCTCTTTGGAACGTCAGCAAAGCGCTAAGACATCAAAGAGTCCCACCAAAAATTATCCAAGGACCTCGAGGTGACGCTTACTCAGCCAAAGAAAAAGCTAACGCAATAGCAGAGAGCCTCGAAATGCAATTTACACCTAATTACGACAATATCGACCCGGCATTCACAATAAAAACAAATAAAAAGATTCGCCAAGACCTAAAACCTACTCAAGACCTAAAACCTACTCAAGCCAAATCTCCAGGATTTATAAACCCTAACATGGTAAAAGACATAATAAAAAAGACAAAATTGAAAAAAGCGCCAGGCCCGGACGGCATAACTGCAGCAGCTCTACACGCGTTACCACGCAAACCAATAGTAGCCCTAACCAACATTATAAATGCCATGCTACGCCTAAATTATTTTCCAACAGCATGGAAGAAGGCGATCATAGTAGCTATCCCGAAGCCTGGAAAAGATCTAAAAAAGCCCGAGAATTATAGACCCATTAGCCTGCTAAACCTGCTTGGAAAAATTGCAGAACGAGTTATCCTCAATGAGCTTCAGTCACAAACAACAGAACTAAATATCTTGCCAGATGAGCAATTCGGTTTTGACCCAAACACTCGACAGTTCACCAACTTTTAAGAGTGGTCAAATTCATCGAGAATGGATTCAAAACCAAACTAGACACAGGTGCCATATTTTTGGACGTAGCAAAAGCGTTCGATAAGGTATGGCACCAAGGACTCCTCGCGAAACTTCTGGATCTTGGCTACTCGAGAGATCTTGTTCTCATTTTGAAATCTTATCTCAAAAATCGAACATTCCGAGTGAGATACCAAGGAACAATATCAGACGAAAAGACAGCAACAGCAGGGGTAGCGCAGGGTTCGCTCCTCTCACCTCTGCTGTTTAACATTTACACTAGTGACATGCCTCATCCCACAGCGACGCAAAGAAACACGGCTAACGCTCAATATGCAGATGACACGGCAATGCTACACCGAGGTCGTAGCATCAGAGTGATCAAGAAGAGTCTCCAGAACGCTACCAAGCGCATTGAGAAATGGTGCACTCGCTGGAGAGTCGCCGTAAACCCTGAGAAAAGCACAGCGATGCTCATTTCAAAGAGAAGATTTAAACCTCGCCCGAAGGAAGAAATAAGAATGTTTGGTCGGCCAATCCCATGGCGAGACAAAACCACCTACCTAGGGGTAACAATTGACACGAAATTAAATTTCCAACAGCACATACTGAAAGCAGTCAATAAAGGAAAAATGACATTCGCACGCCTGATTCCACTGCTGCGCAAAGATAGCGTGTTAAACCTACCAAATAAGGTAAAGCTTTACAAAACAATTATCCGGCCACAAATGCTATATGCAGCTCCCGCGTGGAGCCGTGTGAAAACTAAATATATACGGCGAATCCAAATCGTTCAAAACAAAGTAATTAGATGCATCGTAAATGCCCATAGATATATGAAAAATGATCTGATTCTCCGCGACTTGAAATTAAAAACAATAACAGATTATATAAAATGTGACCAGGACAAAATACATATGAATATGTTAAGTCACTCGAACCCACTGATCCGGCGGGCGCTTTCTTCATGAGCGCATCTGACCAGTTAAATATTCATTAGAAATCAAATGACCCCAGTTAGGCAAAGAAAAAGAAAAAAAAAACTTTCCTAACTATAAATTTAACGTAAGAAGAATAAAGTGAAGGAAAGAAACACTGAGATAGGAGCAAGGGAGTTAATAAACTCAAAATCCTTTAAAATAAACAGATACAGTAACTACACAGGGAATACACTATTGTAACAATAGACTGCATTTAGTGTAACGGTCATTTTGTGGCGCCAAAATGAAACTGAAACCCTAACTCGCCTCTGCCGATTTAAACGCCCATGTTATTTTTATGGGAATAAAAATATGCTAGAAACTATTATAAAATGTAAATCTTAACTATTAAACCTTATAAATACTAAGCTCTAATGTTTTATCTATCTTCTAATGTAAAATACACACCCAAAAAACATAATATTATTTAATAAACTTCAATTTAAACAGTAGGTGCAAATTTCTGAAAACATATGTCGTACCTGTCTTATTATTCAGTTGAACCTGTCACTTTAACTTGGCGTTTTCAACCAGCTGCACCAAGTAACAACATATGTTACTATTTGCGATACTACTTTCTATAAAATCAAATTTTTCTTAATTCATTCTTTTATTTGTACTTTTTCTGTACGGAAAGCAAAGAGTAATGTTTTGGAGTATAAAGAAACCCTGTTATAATTGAGAACCGCCAAAATGCTTTAATAACGTGAATTGAAAATGTACTCCCATAAGAAATACATATACTCACATTTGAATTAGGGTTTCGCGCCAAATGTAAATCTTAACCTCACTAACGTGGTCTATTGTTCATAACATTTTGTTAGTTCATTTAACCATTTTTCTGACACTTGCAGCAAAACAAAACCAACTAATAATCAATTTTCGGTAGAATTATAAAACTGTATTTTATGAACTGATTAATTTAAAATAAGAACATGGACAATTTAGTAAATAATAAAGTAAAACATGCTTCGAACTTTACAGAAAACGAAGTAACATTATTATTAAACTTAGTGAAAAAATATAAACACATTATTGATTGCAAGAAATCTAATACATTATTATGGAAGAAAAATGTTATTTGGAATATTGTGCAAAGTGAATTTTACAGAGCAATTGACTGCTTAAGAAAAATATAGGAGAATATTTAAGAAATAATAAAAAACAATATGCTTATAAAAATGGCACTATACAAAATTTATCCATCTTCGTCATTATGAATTTTAATTATATTATGAAATATAATGTAGCAATAAAAAAATATATAACCTTAGTTTAAGCGGTACAACATGTACCATGCACTTAAGTGTATTATTATTTAAGTGACAGTTTAAACTAAAAACAAAGGTTGTACAACGGCTAAACCATAAACTAAAACTTAAGCTTTAAAAAAATCTTAAGTGATAACTGTGCAACTGGCACTTAGACGCAGAAGCAAGGGGTGCGTATCTGTTTTAAAACATCATTCAATGCGACGTGAAATCGCGCAAAAGAAATATCGCATAATTTTACAACAATATAATATTGTCAGCAATATTCTAATATTGTCAAATAAATTAAACTTTATTTCTGTTCTCAAAACACATGGAAAGCAGTACTTGATTTGCTTCCAAGGACGCTTCGTCATAAATATCTCTGTAAATAAATAAATCATAATAAAATTGTCAGAAAATATGAAAAAAATTATTGTTAGAATTAAATATTTACTAATTAATTGTGAATAAAATAGCATACTCACATCGCGGGAATGCTTCCCAGCCTTGCACTTATATGTAATATACTATTATTTGCGTATATTATCGACGACAGTAAAATAATAGACTTGTGTCTTAGTTATTTTTTTTCTTAAAGGATTTCGTTATTTATTCTGTAATATTATCAAATTGTAAGTGCTTCCGATTTTTTTCTTCTCAAAAAAGAAGATTAAAAAGCATGTCAAAAACATTAAAATTTAAATCCTATAGAAGACGTATTTGGCATCGCTCTCGTAGACTGAATATTATTTTTTGTAGAATTGTATCTACTTATGCTCTTTTAAGATTAAGAAATGTAATCATAATAGATTAAGATCTAATCAAATGAAAATATTGAAATGTGTTCTTTGAAAGAAAAAATATATATTTAAAATATAAAATTATAGTAATTCTGAAATTAATAATTAATATTTTATTTTAAGAAATTGGTAAATTACTATTAATAAAAGATTGAATTTTAAATATTACAAATAATATATTTATCTAAATATAATTAGGTATTAATAAGAATTAGTATTTTCAAAAGATATTTCAGAATCATCTGTAATTATGTTAGCAAGAAATCATACATGAAATAAGATATGCAGTACAAATGTGTACAGAACTTTAGAAAATACTATTACAACATAGTAAATTAAATGTAACTATAACAATATTCAACTCAAATTATTACAGTTAAGGTAAGTAGGGGAGAGAGTGGGATACTTTTGCCAGAGGGTTACTTTTGCCCAATACAATGATGGATTTGCAATTGTTATATATATATTTTTAAACAAACAGCTATTATTTTACATGTCATATGCAAAATTTATAAAACAAAAATAATATGCTAAGCAAAATTTGTACACTTACCTTCTAATTTTAAATCTGTTTCTTCAATACGCATCTGTGGGTTGTGCAACATGAAATGAAATCTTTGCAAGTATGAAGTATTTTTGTTGTTTACTATTTTTTTAATCTTTATAAATCAAAATATACTCCTATAAAATTAAAATAAAGTAGAATAAATATTAAAATAAAATGTTGTTTTTAAAAGACAAAAATTAAACTTTAACAACTAAAACTATTATTAACAATCTTTTAAGAATATATTATTCAAATCTGCAACGATTACAAATTTGTATTTGTACGTGTATTTATTTGTACACAACACCAATCTGTAGTTCTGCAGTACGCGAAAAGTAGAAATATAGATATGATTACTCGATTCGTTTTGTGTGACTTTGTGTGTATAGTATATAAAAATGACCTGCTATCTCCATAACTGAATTATGAATGTATGTTAATATCCCCGGCCTAAAAACAACCGCAATTGAATCAAACATCAACGAGGGCTCTGGCGAGGGCGTATCTTTGATTAATCCGGGCGTCCAGTGAAATGCGTCGCAGCGAATGATTAAATTTCCCAATGATATTCGTGTATTGACTTGACCACAAGCTATGAATTATTTCTCCCCTGTGGTGTTTTTGCTCGTTAGAGCGCGCTGAGATAGGTATCTCGTGGACGAATAACTCAAGGAATTACAGCGGTTAGATACCTCACTGTAAATTCTGCCGGCTAAAACGTTGGGGAAAAATGCTGATAGATTAATGAGCTACCAAAAGGGAAATGCTTCGATTTGCGGGCTATTTCCTTGTTAGGGCTTTGCATTTTATAGCTTGCCCGCCGTTCTAACCTTCGTTCTGATATTTATCATGTCATCATTTATTGGATGACAAGTAGATCGAGTAGTGTCTACCTCTATATCACCTCTTTTTTGTTGTATTTCAGGATTTTGATTATAAATCGGATTGGTTTTTGTATTTTGCAATAAAAACCTTTTAAAATATTTCCTTATTTTAGCTATTACAATGAATATGTCAGTAAATTCGTAGAAATTATATAGCCTTAATTAATATAATTAAAATGGAATTTGTAGTTCCATTTTAATTTTAAAATGATTATTCATAAACTATGGACGTTCCGGACAAAAATTGTCCATCATCAGCAACTTAAATTTTTAGTTTAAATGGTATTGAGCCAAATTATGAAACTAATTTGAAAATTTTCATTATTATACTGTGATACTTCTATTGAGCGTTCGATTTTTTGTACTCGGCACAAAGTGTTAAAATACTTAGAATGTTGTTACATTATTAAACATTGCATATCTTGAATACATACTTGTAAAATCTGCTTGGTAAATTAATATTATACATAGCAATTTTATTTATTTACTTCGAAAAACTATAAAATACTTAGCAAATAATTACAAGCTTATTAATAAATAAGATAATAATAGAATAATAAAAATCTTTGTTTGATAAGAACATCATTTGTAAACAGTGTTATGTAAAATACAATACAGATTGCCCATTTGAAATCAAAATCTGTTAACTTGCCCTTATTACCACAAAACGATTGAATTATTTTTTTATAGTTTTAAAGGTAATTTGATTTTTTAATCGTTTGTTTAGGATCTTTATACGAGTTTGTTACATACATATAACCTAATAACATAATATACGTAAAATAAAATTTAATGGTTCCTATATTGTTAAGAAAAATAGTTTAATGCTTCAAGAGTTATTTCCTAGTCAATAAAATAGCCAAAATCTAATCAGTGTTTAAATCAGATTACATAATTATATTTATTTTTAATGGTGAAATGCATAAGGATCATTGTAGAATAATAGATTAATTATGAAATTAAGCCTTGTAATTCTAAAAATATGTAGTTTCTTACATTTATTCTGCATATTCATAAAATTTTCATATTTGCTGTATAAAATACAGCTCAAATAAAACTAGTACCTAATTATAATTACCCTCGCGTTTAGCAGAAAATTTTACTAAAATAAATAAAACTAACATCTTGATATTATAACATAATGAAAGAACCTTGTTCATTTTGTTTTGAACACAAAGATTAATCTTGTTAGCCTAGAAATAAGCAAAAAAGGAATTAGCTTAGGTTAAATGAAGTGTTCTTCGCTCCAATAACCCGATCTACAACAGTCAGCATCAGTTACACTCCCGGTTCGTCCCCTGCCCTTTCGTCCCCTGCCGATTCCTCCCACGGTAGGCATTAATGTGATTACATTCTCTCAACACGAGGATACCTCGCGGGACAGATTAAATTATCGTAATTCTTTTCGGGAAAAAGATTAATGATGCGCAAACATGTGAATTAGTAATATCATTAATTATTATTTCACGCTTCAGTTCGCTGAAATAGTTGAGGGAAGCAGGAAATCCAGAGGAAGTAAATAAAACACAAGGTGTAAATATATTCACAAGGGTACATGAAATACGGTATACTACAGTGAATCGGTATTACAAATATACATGTCATCCAGGTTTTCAAATAATATGTAATAATAAATACGACATGTTTTGGGTACCTACTCGTAGTAATGATTATAAATATAAATAATGCATTTATCTTACAGCAGTGGTTTTTGAGGAATTAAAACAATTTTTTGTAGGTAATGCAACAAGGCATACTGATAAACATTTTAGTAAAATTATTTAAAGATAATTCATTATATAAAAGGAAGTTCGCAAATATGAAACGAATGAAAGTTGAAGAATGATTAGCCTTAGTATGATTTGACTTTCAAGTCAAATAAGTTTAAATGAAATGTAGCAAAAAATGTGTTTCATTTAGCGTACAAGGGAATCATGTGGTGGAATCTGATTTTTTGTATAGCATAATCATAACCAGACACGTAGTTAAGGAAAAGAGAGGCTAAATTTTATTGAAATATATTTATTTTTAATTGAATTCATTAATTTATTCGTAAAATGTGAATATTAATATTAGGGCTGCGAAAAATGAACGGTCAGATCGATTTGATTGAAAATTCGATCTCAGTAGTTAATATATCGATCTTTTGATCGATGTGACCGTTTGATTGATCTGATCGTTTAATCGATCTGAGTATTTGAAATCTGATCGATGAATAAATTTTATCGTTTGATCCTGATCAGATCAGATAGGTCTCCATTGACCAAATTGTTCTTAAATGATTAGATCGATTTAGATTGAGTTGGATACGGTTAACATATTAGTATGCTTAATCAGCAGTAGGCCTGGGTATAATGCTTATAACTCTTATTTCATATTTCTTGTATTTTGAACTATTGTATTTCGATTACAGCAGTTGTTTTTAATGAAGATCGATCTGTAGTTGAGATGGATCAAATCAATCTGATCAAACAGGTTATATTTTTCTGACTGATCAAGAATAAGGATCGATCGAAAGATCGACCAAACAAGATTGATCTTTTTTGATCATTCAAACAGGATTGATGATTTCGATCAAAAATAAAGATCGATCAGATCAGTGAAGATCGATCAGACCGATTTAATCAAACAGGATCGATATTTTCCGGTCGATCAGGATCTTAATAAGTATCGATCATAGATCATAAATTTCTCTGATCGCACAACCCTAATTAATACATTGGTGCAAATGCATTAATTTCAAATTATATAAACCAAGTATTATAAAAGATTCCCTAAGAAAATGAACGAGGAATAATAGATGAAAATTACATATAGGTAAGTAAAATGCGACATTATACACAATACAGTCAGTTTTAAAAAATAATAATAAAAAATATTTTTTAAATTGCTAACCTCAGATTATTTTTTCTAAAACATCATTTTTGTATATTTGAACTAATTTAATATATTCTGTATAGAAACCGGTACAAAAAGATAAAATGTCGTACCTATATCACATGCGCTCGCTTGGTAAACATCGAACTCATGGATAATGACATTTCACTAACTTATAAATAACATAATGCATTATTACATGGTTCTGATATATGACACCTTTTTCATAAATTGATTCAACTGTTAAGTAATAAATAACGGCTAATAAAATTACTGTCGCAAAATGTTTGAGAAACACTGATCTAAAGGATAAGAGTACATACATAATAATTATCATGTGTATACATATGTGGTGTAGAACACGTAAATTCATTTTACACAAAGCATATATTCTGCTGACCAGAAAGGTCTAGCACTAGATATAATTACGTGCTTTATATTACAATTATTTGTGTATTATGCATCCTATTATTAAACTTACACGTGGACGGGATTATTTCTATTATTGCCTTTGCATTTCCAGTAACATGTTTATTAGCAACTACCGGAACAATCATTTGCTAATTATATTTGCTGTGTGTACTTAAAATACTCGTTGGGTTGTTTATATCTCTAATGTCTAATGCATAGTATTAACGTATATCTAAATGTTATTGAATAAAGTCATAAATACATTCATTACAATAAAAACAATGTTTGAAACAAATTTGATAAAGGTTACTTTGATTGCGAGTAGGTATACAAAAGTTTATACACGAGTCACATCCTATACTGTAACGAACGTGATTAACCGCGGCTATCCTGTCTAGTTAGATAGTCTCGCTAAAGGTCAAATGGGGAGCGTCGCCCCAATTTTGCGAGAATTTTATAGAGTCCGGAAGGCTCTGGAATATTCGAGATGCTCCAGGTATAAAAGGGTCGCGGTTCACGGATCGAGAAATCAGTATCGGTCAGTGTGCAGAGTCACTGAAGGATGTCAGATTTGGTCAGTGCATGTAAAGTAGAATTAAATATATTGTGAAAATAAATATAAATAGTTGGTGATATAAATATTGTGTAAATATATATTGCATAGTATTAAGTGTACAAATATTCTTAGTGGTTAATTCTATATTAATAATAATTAGTGTAAGTTATTTTTATTATATTTTTATAATGTATTATTCGTTTATTAAACATAGTTATATAAATATTCGTGTTTCAAGTATTTTTACACTTCAACCAAAAAAATAAAAGTTACAATATGCAATACTTTTTTTATTACTTCAAATTAAGACACCAGAAATATAAAAAAAAATGTTAGTTATGTTTTCACAGCTAGTCAAGTTTTATATTGTTAGATATTGTTATACGTATGTTAGCAACGACAGTAGAAAAATATTTTAAATGGTACCACTAGTTAATAATAATGTCCCTAAATATACATGGTGGTGATTCGAAAACCCGACCATGGGGATTTGACATGTGAAAACATGTTTCGTAATTTCCTGCTTCTCTAATTATTTATTTAAAAAATCTGATGTGTCCAACACAATACCTCCCGCTACTGTAGTAATATATTCTATATAAGTTTTTGAATACATTTAATTTGTAGTTTTAAAATTAGTGTGTTATTGCAGTTAGGAATATTTTTAATTCATTTCATACCTAAAATTTCCTTCATAAAATTTATATGACCAATATGACAGCTATTTTTTTCGTTACTAAAACCGGTACCGAACTTACTTTGATTCACGCATGCAAATATATTCCTAATACATTTCTTCCATCTTATTAAATTTTACAATAAAATTACTTCATTTTTACTTATTTTATATTTTACACTTACTTACATCAAATTTGACATCACATGTCAAATTTTGTGAACATATGAATAACTCATGTGTTTTATCGAAATTCCTCAGCCTAAACGATATGTAAAATTATTATAATTTATACATTTTTTTTCTATCTAGCTAGAAAGTATATATAAACCTAATTATACAGATCGGTAGAAAATTAAAAAATCTTTATATTTAATAATAACGTAATTTGCGAAAAAATGGTTTTAGAGGTATTTTTTAGGAAAAACGGTTCAAAGGTTCAAGTAAAATACTAGTTCCGTTTAACCAATTGTAGTCAAAATCTAATCAGTTCATCATATTTGAATATAAGTCTTAAATACCAAATATTATATATTTTACATGTCTCGTATTGGAGTTATCGTGGACGAAAAATCGTCACAGACACACAGACACACACACACGGACATACAGACATCACGTTAAAAATAGTAAAATCGTATTGTAGGGACCCTAATTCGTACACATATGTTGAAAACTCATACTCGAGAAATCTGACCAAAAACAATACCTCCCTTATCTATATATTGATAGGCGGGAGGTAAAAAGAATAAAATTTTGCATGTAAATTAATAAGTAAATAATTTTTACGTGCCTTTTGAGTTCAGAAATTAAGTATGAGAATGATATAAATAATTTCAAAAATAGTTGTAGCCATGGAATTTAGACAAAGATGAAAAAAGGTTTAACGGTTTTTCTGTCAAGCTGCGTTAATTATTTAAAGCTTTTTTACTTGAAATAATTAGAGAAGCATGAAATTGAGAAAACATTATTTTACATTAAAAATCTCTATGTTTGAGTGTTCGAGTAACCACTCTGTATATAAAGTTACAAAGGTGTCTTAAGTTGTTGTTGCCCTTCAGGCCTCTGGCAAGGTCAATGCGACACTGATTAAAACATCAAGCTACTTGACTCGATGAGACTCTTATAGATGATACTTGTTTTAAAGAATGACTGGTATTTTTTCTAGTCATTGTTCTTTATATACATGTAAATGAATTTAGAGATGTATTATTATTTGCGTCTGGGGTGGAACAATTTCCCTGCGGCAAAGAATCCAAATCGTAAATTCGTTTGAAATAAGGTGCACTCGTAATGCAGCCATGTGGTGCGCTGCCGTATATGAATAAGAGCCACATACATTCTTATAATGTTGCATTCTTATTTATAAGTAAATATAGCGGCACTATATCATCCGCTGCGAACAAAGAGGATTCGCACAAACATATGACGAGGATATCTCAAGCAAATGTTCCCTACACAACATTTTCCACATCGTACACTAACTTAATTGTACTTTAAATATCCCCCAACTATCTCTAATAGTATATTTTAAATTAATTACTTTTTCTTCAAACGTCATAAAAGTGACATCTTCTGTGACGTGATTGACAAGGTTAAAGTTTAATTTCTGTGCCTCCGTAATATAATTTTTTATTGTAGCCGCCATATAATATTATCGCCGCCGTATGTAGAATCAGCCAATAAGAAGTAACTTGTACAGTAGAAATCTGTAATATCGCCCTAAATGTCACTATAAAAACTAGGTAACCTAAGAATAAAGTTACTAAAAATTATGAATAACTGACAGGTAACCTACATATTAAACGTCAAATAGTAATTTATTTTTTCAAATTTCTACATTTGAAGAAAAAATAGCATGTGTTATTCAGAGTAAAAGTGTCTTTGTGTGCCTCGCATGTAATTGTCCGACTCGCTTCGCTCGTCGTGCAAACTTCCATGCTTGCCACACAAAGTATCACTTTTACTCTTAATAACACAATATACTATTTTTACAATGTTTTTTTACTAGGTACTTGCCTATTATTAACCTTTATTTGACATGAGAAATTGTTTTTCTCTACCACTTACTTAGTAACTGTGGTCAATAATAAATTATTGTTAACCCTGGTCGATAATGAAAACTGTCACTTTTTAAAGAAACTCAATTCTCCAATTCAAATATTGTTTTAATCATTTCACTCAAGAAAAGTGTAAAATATAGATTAACAATTTAAATATTCCGTTTAAATTAAATAAGTAAATCAAATAAAACGTAATTAAAAATCAAAAGTTAACAAACTGAAACGTAACATAAGCAACGAAGTCAGCCTTCTTTATTTTTGTGAATATTAAGAAACAAGTTAAAATTCACATCAAAATGTGTAATGCCACTAGAAACTAAAAACTAGAATTTTACTTCAGATTTTTGTCGCTATTGATGCGACGAATATCAAACGAGTCCGTAAGACGAGTGATGATTTTCTAAAGGAACAAGCAGGAGTGAGGCAAAAATTACAAGTAAAATTCTAGTTACAAATAATATTCGGCATTACAATTCCTCGAAATATATACATATTTTTCTTCATTAATTGTCACAATTTTTACGGACGTTGTATGTTGTATCTAAACAACGCCTATTCAGTAAATGACAATTGGCAATGAGATATGAATTTGATTGGTTCAGTTCTCCAAAATAATATGATTTGATTGGATGTCAAATTATGAGTGGAATTGTCAATATATTTTTTCAAGTTGATTTAAATGCTAGTAGTGAAAAAATAATATAAGAATATATACCAAGGATAAGAAGATCATCATTGACCAGCGGCTTATGTCCCTCGATTGCTTTACAACTCGAAACACAATTTGGTGCTAGGTCAATAATGATAATCTTCTCAACCTTGATGTATAATATACTATTCTATATTTCTGTTGTAGTAATGGACACTGGTAACTGACTAGCATGATATAATGATATGAAGTATTCACGTAGGTAAGGTAGAGAATTTTCCAAACGTAATTTATTATTAAAATATATTCCAATACTTACAGGATTTTTAACCTTTCTCTTCAAAAGATAACATTTATGTAGAAATAAAAAACCTAACTTAAATACCTATAATAGTTAATAGTTATTTATGGTACAAGTGTGTTACATTACAGATAAGTCACGTGGGAAAAGTTTAGCTCACGAGGCCGTTAGGCCGAGTGTGGTATATTTTCAAGTGACTTAGGTAATTAACACACGTGTGCCATACAACATTTTATCCAACACATTGTAATCATTGATATAAAATACATATAACATTTTTGACAGATGGAATTTCGGAATGACATTTAGGAACAAAATAGTGTAGTGAAGGTTTTATAACGTAGTTACTATGATACGAACCAAAAAACAGTGAGCTAATATATTTAGCTCACTAGTGACTTATGACCTACTTTATTTATCTAACAACAGCATACATATATTGTTATAATTACACGGTGTTAAATAAAAGTTGTTTATTAAACTATGTATTTTACAGACAATCTCAAAACACGTTTTAATAATAATGGGCGCTTTACAATTATCCGGGAACGGTAACGACAACGAGAAGGGTAAGGAAAATAATGATAATAATCACCTATATTACGAGTAAAAATAATTAGTTCATACAATTTATCGTTTTTTAAACTTTTTAAATAATTTAATTCATTTTTGAAAATATTTGAATTTGACAAAATAAAATACCATGTTTAACGTATTAGATCTTTTTTTCTTATCTCTTACTATGGAATGTTGTGATTTGACGGTTTGTCAATATTTTCATTTGAATTTTAATAGCATTTATGAGCTTAGTTTTTAAAATATCAATTTTGATATATTAACGCTAACGTGTATATTGACTATTGAATATTGTGAATATTTTTCAGTTGATTGGAATTAAAGATTCAAAGAGACCAAATTAGATCGAATTTAAAAAGCACGAACAAATCTGTGTAATTTTAATTCCAATTACAATATGAAAACGCATATAGAATACAAGCAGAACTTTCATAATATGGAATGTTGAAAGATTGAAAACTAAATCGAACAAATCGGCACGGTATATAAATTTATTGAAATTTACAAAACTTTTCTACGTAATGAAATACTTGAGATTAAAATATGTTTGAGTATTTTAACGTGCATAAAGTAGGTAAATGTAAATAATATAATCGAAATATGCATAAAATTGTGTCAGGTCAATAGGTAGGAGAGCAATTTGTTTAATGTGTTTCACTATATTCGATGCAACACATAATTTAATATGAAAGTGCATTTTACTGTTTATATACATATTTATGACAAATAATGTAATTTATGTCCGGTTGCAGCATACAAATTTAGTTATACAAGTAAGCCTACATGCAAATATTATCTTTCCTAATTCATTTTGACAAGAAATATTTTTTTAGGCGGCTGATACATAAATTGTTGTTTTTCCTATCTGCTGGCAACCTTAAAGTATCAATTTTTATTTGACATCTGTCAAAGGCAAAATTTTTGGCCGCTAGTTTCTTCATCATTGATTTACATAGTTCATATTAATGTATTTAATTATTTTAGAATATAATAACAAATGTAAGTAAAATCTTAACTATTCCTTTACAAATATTAATGAAAATGTAATGAATTTGCGAGTAAAAATAGCGGCCGTAAACTAAATGCGGCCGTAAGGTAAATGCGGCCGTAAAGTAAATGTGGCCGTAAAGTAAATTTTGACAGATGTCAAAAATTGATTTTGAATAAAAATTCATAATTCTTTGTTGTAATCGCCTAAAAAATGTTGTGTGCACCTCGGCTAAAAGTTTTTTTTGGACCTCATCTGATTTGTCTCGGCTGCAAACTTCGGTTTCGGCCCAAAAAGATTACTTTTAGAACCTTGATAAACAAATAACTATTTTTTTAGTTTTGTAAATTTTATTCAACAAAACGTTTTGGCAGAATAAACTGTTGAACTATTGCCATCTTCAGGGTAATGACAAGTACATACATCAAAGCAAGTAAACAAGTAACTAAGAAACGAATTATAACCTATTTAATATAGGAATCTATGCTTTACTAATTTCGGCACCATCGTAATGATTGAGAAAAATATTCTTAGTTTTAAAAATCTCATTGGCTTCTCTAATTAATCTTGTAGATGTAGATCTTGAAATAATCCACCAAGGCATTGTCTGCTGTCAAAATATTAGGTTAAATATGATTTATAAAACTAAGACTAAAAAAGTTGTTTTATTCATTTTAAACTGTTATTTACAAAAATTTAATTGTTTTACATTACAAATATTTTATTTTAATATAAGTTTTTTACGTTACATGTTACATGGGTTGTTTACCTGCAAGTAAAATCAATTTACGATATTCTTATTCTGACTGCAATACTGCAATACATTTTTTTCTGTCCTGGATAATTTTTCAGTACTCTGAGCTTTGACAATGATAATATATTGCTATACTCTGTTTTTAAACTATAGACAGTAACTAGGAATCCTTGAAGCCGCATTTAACCAGACGAAATTTCAGGTTAACCTTTTCAAACGTAATTGAAACGTCAAACTCTCGGAAGTTGTCAAATCAATTGTTGAATTTGCACGTGTTTTTCGTTTCATTGCTCTTTTTGTGATATTTCACGAATAAAACCAGTTCTTTTCAGAACTATTAGTATTTCACTAACGCTGTGTAAGTAGATTATCTATCATAGTTTTGGATAATGAAAATATAGCCTGGAAAATATAAATTCTGACGTGACCTTCATTTTGACATTTCATTTTTCCCGCCAAATAAATATAGTGATTTTTTTTGGTAACTTCTAGCGGTGTAAATGTGACTTCGTCTAGTGCTGTCTATAGTTTAAAAACGGAGTATAGCAATTCCTTAAGAAATAAAAGAAAGTTATAGACGAATTAATTATCTAGTATTCTGTGGCGGCTCATGCTACATATTTGTGGATGTGATCAAATAAAAAAGCTGATAACATATTAATCAAAAGAATTTAATTTTATTTATAGTTTTAATTTAAATATTAAAGGAATGCGATTTTCTTTTTTTCCACAAATTTATCTATTAATTGTTCATTGTAGTTTGGTGGCAATTTTTTGTATTTCTTTATTATTGTATGGAAGTTAGAAATAATCATTTTGAACACCTAATAAACTGATACTTGAATTTCTGTCATTTGTTTAAGCCTACTTGATTGCAATTTTGAACACCTGATAAAATTTGTTTTAAACGATATTTCTCTGGAACTAATGATCGGATTTGAAAAACAAAAAAACTGTTGAAAACAGAATTGAAAGGCCTTTCGAACTGTGTCATGTTTGACACTCTTTTCCATTTAAATTTTTTGAGGTGCAGTCCATCCCCATTTTAGGGTTGAAGTTATGCAATTGGTACTAATCCATTCAGGTGTCCCCCTATATACTAAAATTGACATGTTCGCGCGTTTTTTCCAAAATTGATGTTAAGTGGCAAAAAATTGCGATGATAATTTTCGCTGGGCCACCCTGTATATTTTAGTAATATACTTATAACATTAATTAATAATGTACATTTTTATAATTTTTTTGGTGGTTCTGCAGCTCTGCAATACCAAGTAAATATATCGTAAATGAAATAACAGTTACAATACGTGTTTACGCGTAGAGGAAAATTTACTCGTATTAAATTTTAATTTTTGCCTGCACACTTTAATTTACATTAAACCTTAGAATTTATTTTAGAGATACGATTTAGTTTTCTTTCGGAATAGCAGATTTAACTGAGCAGTATATTCTTTATCAGCCCCCGAACTCTATCATTAAGCAGGTTTGGAAAGCAATTATTCTAAGTTGGTCAGATACAATCATCCCTGCAATAAAGCGCCGTGTGCGGCAGTATTCCCTCTTAAATGGGATTTTGATTCCTGTTCAAGTCCGATCCTGCGCGGATCTGGAGCCGGGCTTAGTCCTTGCAGCGGAGAGCGTTTTGTCCTGCGACTTGTGTTTGCGGGGGTATTAGCCCACTCGTAAAACACACAGAATGGCGGGAGTTACACCAGATCATGGATGGAGACGGATAGGAAATTGTAAATAGCCGCCGGAAATACGGGTTTCAAGCCAAAGGTTTTATACAATAAAGAAATTATCTTTTCGCGCCTCCCAGGCGGATATGAGTAGTATTACAGAAATTAAAATTCGTCTATAATTCTTTGTTTGCAGGTCTAGGCCAACAAAATGTAGAGATGATATATTCTGTCAAAATTTTTAATTTTAATTTATTGAAAATTTAAAACGTTAACTAAAACCACTATTTTTAATTTATTGTTTGTGTTATACTCGTTTGTACAAAGATGATTCTGTTAAATTTGTAAAATATTTTTCAGAATTCATAATAATTAAAGGTGTTGTAATGGGAAATCCTCTGTCTCCTTCCATAGCTAATTATTATATAGAGTTTTTTGAACAATTAGCTTTCATTATGGTTACGAATACGATATGTTGATGATGTTTTCGCTATTTGGCCCCATGGTCGACAAAACTTATCTATTTTCATAAACTATCTGAGCAACATTCATGATAATATTAAGTTCACTGTAGAAGTTGAAGAAAATGACATTGTTTCTTTCATGGATGTATTGCTGGAGAGAAAAGAAGATGGAGCTTTACTTTATTCAATCTATTTGAAGCCCCCGTACACTCATCAATGTATTAAAGCTAAATCACACCACCATCCTTCTCAAAAATTTGGCACTATTAAATAGCATAAAAACGTTCTTCCTAGCAAAAAAAGAAATTCTAGCGCAAGCAAAATTGAAAAAAAAGACCACACAGGATAATACACGAAGTAAAATTAGAAACTTAGAAATGAGATTTTTAAGAAAGTTAAAGGAAAAGTAAAATTTGACCGAATATGAATACGAAACATAGAGAATAATTAGGAAAGAAACTAGTAGAATAAACTACAGAACAAGAACAATTCAGTTGGTTTGGGCATTTACAAAGAATGGAGGAATGAAAATTAAGGTATCTGAATTTCCGATATTCATTGTCACAATAAAATTAAATACAATAATCGTTCAATTTAATATAAGATTCAGTGCAATAAACCAAATATGATACTATGTAATACTGATGATGAATGGTGAATCAAACATGTGTCACCTGGTGATCTTACCACAGATCTAACTAGTTAGATCTGTGATCTTACATTAAATTGAACTTTTTATTAAACCATATACTGTATACTATATCGAATACATTACTCGACGACTTCATATTTGTAACGATTGTAGTACCTATTTAATTCAAAATGGAGGAATGCAGAGAAACTAAGAAAGTATACCAAGCAAGGATCAGTGAAAGAAAACGAAGAGGGAGTACCAAAAAATAATAAATGAATGAAATCAAGAAAGTTACAGAGAGAAGAGATATAAATTGGAACGAAGTGAAAGAAAGAACACAAGACAGAAAATTTTATTGTTCAATACAGTTTAATACTTTTTTACAATTATTCTGCGTACTGTATAATGTTTATCACTTCTACCAACTTGATACATTGTGGTTTCCTGCAATTGGCTCTTGTGGAATTATATGCTGTTGGTAACATTTGGAGTATTTCCGATGCGCTGTGGTTTCAACGCTAATCATAATCAATAATTGTCACTTAATATAAGGACTCTAATGGAAATCGGATAAAGTAGATATGGAATGATGAAATACCTGTACGTGTATGTGGTTTTGTAATTGATTTATTAAACAACGGTAAGCTTGTACAACATCAATAATGTAATATTAAAAAAAAAAAAACATTATATAAAGTGTGTAGATATACTTCTCTAGCAATACTAAATTTATTTTATAGTATAATATGTAGTAACATTTGTATTAATTTATTTGTTTTTATATTATGTGTTAGACTGGAACTATAAACAGTACACATTACGTAGGATTAATATATTGTGGTACTTAATAATAATGTAGCAAGATGGAAAATACGGCCCTGGTTTCCATCTTGTTTGTAGTCTGCATTTCTTTTGTGAACTATGATTCTGCTTTCGGTATACATTTTTGTAATAAATAATTAAAAATTATGGGATGCCGTTGAGATCATTTTTAACAAACAAGGAACGCAGGGATTAAGAAGGTATATTTACCTCTCAACAAAAATTTTTTAGTCAGTCTTAGGTAGTGTTAGCTTTAGTTCAGTTGTGGCAGAAGTCACAAGTCCGTTAAATTTGTTAGTTTTACATTAGTTTAATTTAGTTTGGGTGTCTGCAAATGGATTTCAGGTCCGAGCTACGGGCGCTGAAAGTGGGTGGATCAGACCGTATACTGATTCACAAAGAGTGTAATTTAGTTTAGTACATTTTGTAATGTTCTGTTTTATTTTAATAAGTAAAAATATATATAGAAATTAAGTTAACTAAAGAAAAGTGTGTGTGCGTGTGTTCCCATTCATCGTATTGTGTTCTTGATTTTACTATACACCAGAGAGAAAACTTAATCACATAATGATGAGACCCGAGACGATGAGGTAGAATTCAGTGGCCTTTCGTCCTGCGATTCAGTTTAATTTATTATTTTATTTCATTTTGGAATCATAAACTTGTTTATACGCCATCAAATGCGGGCGTAATTTGGCTTTTATCGACCGAGGGTGTATAAAATTGCTAAGCAATAGTGACTCAGACAAATTAAAATTGTGGTTAATGAATAAATGTTAAACAATATAATATATTTTAATTTTGATTAAGTAAGTATTTAGCTCACAAAACTATTAAAATTTCTTTTAATATAAAATTTTTCAATTTTTAGAAACCAACTTGGTATATTATAGAATTAATAGATATTCTGTATTTAATAACCCCTTTCGTAAAAAAATTCTGAGTGCGCCCCTGACACGCCATGAAATACACGTAAGTGTTTTTGAAATATACTCAAGTAAAAGTTCATAAATCATAGTACCATAAATGTACTGCCCAGCTCTAAGTTGTATGAACATAAAAAATCTTTCTACAATAGCGCCATAAAAAAACTAAAATAAAGCTTATGAGACATCTTATGCAATATTTTATTAAAAAACAACAATTAAAAGAATTTATGCTGCACCTTTTAGTTTAAACTATAAAACAAAATTAAACAAATTGCTCATACTTATCTATTTATCACAAAACATTATGTAAGTTATATACGAATCTCCTCCGGTGGCATTTGCAGTTGAATACAGCGTATTAATGCCTCCCCCAGCGTATGCAAATGCCTCGCTGCGAGGGTGTGATTGTGTGACGTCACAAGGCGACGGCTGACACCAGCGACATCTCGAAATTGACACGTCACCGCCATGTGTCGACTGTCGCTTGTCGGTTGTTGCTCTGTCAGCCCGGCCCGGCTACGGCGACGTAGACGAAAAAAGGAGATACAAAAACTCCCCTGCTTACAGGGAATTTGTTTAGCGTAAGTACAAACGTGGACAGGATTATTTCAGCCGAGACATTATTGCGTTTTATTTTCTTCTATTGTGTTATACATGAATAAATTTGTAATATAGACAGTGCTAGAGTGAATTCTTGTTATCGTTCGCTGAAAAAATAATTTTAATTTCATTTGGAAAGTCTTATTTATTTTTAACATTTATAATAATTAAATTTTCTTATTTATTTTGTTATAAACAGTTTGATCAAATACGGTAAATTTTAATAATATTGTTAGTCCTTAATTACTATTGTTGTTATTATTACTATTATTATTTATTTGAAGAACTAAATAATTTATATTAGGTAATAGATAAATTATCTATTAATTTTATATAAATAGAAAACCTAATATATAACAAGAAAAATGAAATATTTGCATTTAAATTTTTCTGCGTTTTTGTCTTTTACGGATTAATTCAAGACAGAATAATAATTATTAATAACATTTTCCTACATAATATAAATACATTGAATTTAGTTTCCTTTCCCAAACATTGTTTTTTTAATTATGACGATTTACACATTACGTATATTCTAAAAATTTATTTTTCTCAGTGTAGGCATTTTTGACAAAATTAATTTAACATTGGCTTTCAAAAATTTGTTGTTATAAATGTCAAGGAAAACTGTTTCTTATTAGGTCTTAGCTTGGTACCTTGTGCTTCACTTGAGAAATAATGTTTAAATGAATTGTAAAAATACAGTATATGATAATTTTTATGTAGGACGATATCATGCAGTGGCGCAGCCAGAATTGTATTGTGGAGATGACAACATATTTTTTTTTATAAAATATGTTGCATATTTTTAAATTTAAAGTTTCGTTTTTTGAAAGGTAATAAGTTCCATAAGAATGTCTCTGCAGACTTTTTTGTTGTGTAGAAATATTAATTAAATGGGCACGTATATTCTATAAATGCTAAATAATTGCAAATAAAAAAATTTACAATAGCGCTGGCAACAATAGAAGAGCTACCGAAAGATGTAACGAAATTATTACCCGTCATTGAGGCATATGAAAAAGAAAAATGTAGTAGATTACAATTTCCTCTAATATTAAAACATTCATTATTTTGTACTATGCTTTCATCTGATAAAAATGATTCAATACCTGTGTTTTTTAACATATTCCATAATTTCTGCATTGCAGCCCCGCCGCATAGATCTTCTTTTCTTCCCAAATTATACTTCTTTAGTCACAAACTAATACCTATTGTATTGTATTGTATGTACATGAGGGTTTTAAGCGTTTTTGTCGCTTTTTGTCAACGCGACCTAGAAGATCTATTGTGACAGCCCTTACTTAGTTTTCCGGAAGTAGATCCAGATTTTTGGTGAAGCCGATTAGGCCTCAAGTACCTGAAGTACTTGTTTCGTGACATGTTTTACTTGCATTTTAGTGATGCAGGTTGTCAGCCTACAGTCTCTGCAAGGCCAGCACACACCGAGCCGTTGTGCGGCAACCCATCCAATTGGACAGGGCGGGCTATGTTGCTTATCTACACGATCAGACAAGACACGCCACGACCACACAACCGTACTGGCTGACAAACTAATACCTATATGTCTATTAAAGAATTACTTGTAGGTAAAATTTTTACTAGATATATTTCTTTTCTAATTCATTCTGTAAAAAAAAGTTTAGTGAGTGCTTAATCCCCACAAGGAATCAGCGCATCAACATTTACTTAAGTCCAAAAAATAAAAAAAATTGGAGGCATAAAGTTCTCAACGAAAAACTGAAATTCCTGTTTTTTCGTTTACCTCATTTTTCATCGAATCGTTCAAAAACTTTGATCATTATACCCAAAATACACACTTTTTTGAGTTGCAACTTCGAGAGCAAAAGTCTCAAGAGCGAAAAGAGATAATTAAATTATGTTTGTAAATTTTAAATGAACGCAAAGACGTCTATTTATAACAACACACTATTTTCAAAAACAAAAATTTGTAACTTTTCATGTTTAACTGGGATTGGAAATAACGTGAAGATTTGGAAAGATTAATATTTTTTTCTCAGTAACTCGAGCCACTGTAACTGACTGCCTGCCTGATTATTTCAAATTCCACCCTGCTACAACAGTTGATCATCAAATTCCTTATTTTATAAATAATATTTCCTCAGTTTATCATTTAATCTAACTGAAGATTACATTGCTTAAAAACACTATAAAAATAATTATTTATATTCAACATAAAAATTTAAAATTTTCCATTTTCCACGTTGACAAATGAATAATCATGTTTATGTTTTGTGCTGAAAGGGAATATGAAAACACGAGAATTGGAAGGGTCACAGCCCTTGTACAGAAATACACATTTAGTGTAATTGTAAAGGCTTAGGAAGGTGTAGTAGAACCCTTCGGAGGCGGACGCAAAAGCGAAATACGAAGATAATTTGGCGTGGCATAAGTTTATAATGAAACAATAATGCAGTAGTGGTTGGGGTGAAATAAAGGAGTAATTCGGCATGTAGGCGGTGGATAATTCGGTTATGAAGCCGAACGAAGCACAACTCATTGTAATCACCGGCGCGCGGGACAATTGCACGCGCAGGCGAGCCAACAGCCCACTACAACTCAGCGAGCGCATAGTTCCTAGTGTTTCCAATTTTCCCTGTTTACTGCAGATGTTTACTATTTGCAAATACGGAACAGCTCCTAATAAAGCAGTATTTACTTTGCTGATTCTGTTTGCCGAACAACTTGTATTTTACTGCTTAATTGTTACGGTTACTTTAAATTACAGCCGGTGTTTAAGCACGGGTCTAATTGCAAGGGCGGGGTTATTTTTCAGCCAATTTCTCTTGTTTATTATTATTGATATAATAATAATAATTTTGTTTTAAGGTACTCAGTCTTATACAAAAGAGAGAGGGAGAAAAATATGATAAACATTAAAAAATATCCAATATGTTAAACTATACAAACAAGTACATACACACATTCATATAGGTATGAATAAATTAATAATTAAATGATAAATTAATTTAACAAATAAGTAAATTAATAATATTAGCTCGTATTCCGAGCTCACTTTTATAATAAAATCGCTTTTTGGATCCTGATTTTACATTATAATCTTATGAGGCCAAACGTAAAGCACTCATAAAAGTGAGCTCGGAATGCGGGACAATATGTTTTGTGGGCTGACTGTAATACAATACGAAGAGGAAAGTACTTTACAGTCAGGGTCGTATTAATGTGATGGGGAGGGAGGGTGTTGTTCTCTGGGCAAAAGTTTATCACGAAAAATTTCGGACATATCCATTTTTACCATCCCTGTATCCATTTTGACTAGTTTCGTCGTGACGTCTGTTTGGGGCACTTTGCTCGTAAGGTCTTTTTTTAAAATTTTTTCACATAATTCAAAAACCATTACCCGTAGAATGTTGAAATTTTATTTATGTAGTTACGCACCCCCATTTTTTGTTCCCCCGTTTGAAAATTTGTAAAGTGGACAGTTTGGAAATTAATAACATTATACTTGACGTTTCAAACGAAGTGAAGTTCGGTAAGAACCATTATACGTCACTGCAAAAGAGGTGAAGCGGGATAATTCAGTCATATTTTGAAGGATAACATATTAATAGCAGTTTTTTTGATTATTAAAAATCAGTGTGGAGAGAGAAAATATAGGTCTAATATTTTTCATTATTTTATCGATTAAAGCTAAAAATGAAAACATCTAAAGGTGTTATCACACGGAACTTGTTATCGACAACTTATTGTCGATTTCCGACAACTTAGGTTATTTCGAGCAACTTTTCTCGGGTGACAATGTGACTCATTTCGAACAACTAGTTTTCGGTCATGTTTGAAAACTTTGGAGAGAGTTGTCAATTCTGGCAACTGAATAGTGAAAATCTATAAATATATTTCCTTAATCTGGTGAAAATATTCCTAGATTCAAATATACATAAGTTAGCGTTACAGGCCTAAGGCTCCGGGCTTCTATTTTTTTCAGAATATCTTTCCATTTCTTTTTGTCTTTGGCTACCTCAGTCCAGTTTATCACACTTTGTTCCCGTATATCTTCTTTCACCGCATTTAACAATTTTTTCTTCGGTCTTCCTCGTCTTTTTCTTCCTCCTTCACCTCCTAATAATGCTCGCTTGTTAATTCTATTCTCCGACATCCGTGCAACATGTCCTAGTCATCTTACTCTTTGTGCTCTAATCGTGTGACTTATAAATGGAAATCCGTACATATCTTGTATTTCTCGGTTGGTTTTTCTTCTCCATGTTCCGTCTTCTGCTTTAACCCTTCCAAAAATTATCGTCAGTATTTTTCTTTCCCAAACGTCTAATTTATTTTCACTGTTTTTAGTTAGTACCCATAATTCACATCCCTATAAGACTGTCGGTCGAATAACTGATCTATATATTCTTATTTTAGTTGCTCTTCCTACGTTTTTGGAAAACATTTTATTCAAGAACATTCCATATGCTACACTTCCTTTAGTTATTCTCTTGTTTATCTCTTCATCTTCATAATTTAGGTTGTAATTAAGACTCCCAAATATACAAAAGAGTTCACTTTCTGAAATTTATATTCTTGGTCTTCCATTTCAAACTTTATGCACTTTTTCTTCGATTGTTAGTTTTTCTCTATTGCCATATATTTAGTCTTTGATTCATTAATGGACAGCCCATACCTATATGTACTTGCACACTCTGCCATCCTTTTGATAACTTTCTGCAACTCTTGTTTTGATCTTGTTAACAAAGCTATATTCAAATAGAAACAACAAAATGTAATTTTGATAAAAAAATCTTTCAAGTAACAATCACATGACAATCATGTCTTTTACCAATGAAAAATAATTTGAAAGAATTTAACTGATTTAGCAAAAAAATCAATAAATGTCAATTTGGTATTTAATACTGCCATTCGACAAGAACTAAATACTCAAGATGTAAAAGAAAAAATTGTCGATATCGAAGTCGTCGATATTGTTCTCGTAAATACAAATTTCGGATAAAAAGTAAAATTACCTGCCTAAACGAACCTGTACTATCCCATAATATTTTATAAGGAGCACTCAGCTTATTTTATAATGATTTTCAAATATCTCTAACATCTAACAAGAACTATAATTGCTTATTCTGTTTGCTGTACAACTTGTATTTTACTGGTTAATTGTTACGGTTACTTTAAATTACAGCCGTCGTTTAAGCCTGGTTCTAATTGCGAGGCGGGTATTTTTGAGCCACTTTCACTTGTTTTATTATTATTGTTATAGTTTTAATTAGGGTGAGATGTTTTGGTTGTTGCTTCATTCGGGCCAGACAGAATACCTACGTTGTTACTCTCACGTAATTGTTACGGGAATTTGCCTCCATTTCAGATTTCACCTTTTCATTACTCTGCAATCTCCACGGACGGCATAAGCTCTGCTTTATCCCGCTTTGTTTTTTACGGAGGACACAACATACAATACATTTTCAAATATATGGATACGATTCAAATGAAACTTCATTCAAATAATACAATAAAAAATTAATACTACGCAATACAAAATTGTATATTTCTGTAAAAGCAAATGAATGTTTATATTTTTTGTGTTCTATTACATATTATTTATTAAAATTTTAATATGCTGTTTATTACAAAACTTTATTTCCCATATATAGTTCATAACAATCAATGCAATATCTATTTATTACGATTTTATGAATTACTGTTAATATGGTAAAACCGCATGAAATGACATCTTTTTTATACTGATTTTTTTTTATTTCTTTACATATATTAATTTTAAGTAACATTTTCATAAAATTGTACATACTCGTTTTGACAAATAACAAAATTAAATTATTTTCTTTAAACATATCAAAAAAACAAAAATGAGAATAAAAATTAAAAAAAATTAAAGTATATTCTAGAAACAATGATTTGTTTTTATTTATCCGCATTTCTGCCATATTTTATATTATAATTTAAATATTTAGTACAACACAATTACAAATTATACATTGTATCCAATCTATTGTTGATTAGGAATAGTTTTCGTCACATCTTACACAATTTTCTTCAGCGTTGGTATTATTATTATTACCCTTTTTGATATATACGTATTTTCTATAAACTTTTTAAAATCTATGATATTACCATTGAGATAGAAAAAGTAATCATATGATTAAATATTCACTGGTACTACTTATTACTTTCAAAATTAAACAATCTTTTTTCCATCGATGAAGCGACGTTTTGTTCTTTTTAATTTTTTGGAACCCAAACCGATAACCCAAAAAAATATAGAATACCGAAATTGTTATTAAGTTGTTTATTTAAGATTTTACTTGTGTTTATCACTAATGTAATTATTGTAAACATTGTATGATATGATTTGTTTAAATTAAGTAATAATAGTATTACAATTCAATATTGTCTCCCTCAAAATAACTTCTTTGGGAAGCCACACAGTGCTGAAGACGGTTCTTCTTATCCTCATGGCCCTGCTGGAACTCGGATACTGGAATGACCTTCAGTTAGCTGGTTACAGCAGTTTAAATGTTTTGAAGAATTCAAAAGTGAGTTGCCTAAGTGTGATTTTTTTTAATCTCGGGAAAAATCATAAGATCTCAAGTCAGGCGAATGAGCAGGCTGAAGAGAAACAGTAATATTTTTAATTGCCCAAAATCTCATTTTTAACCATTTTTGCGCAGTTTTAGTCAAAATCTAATAAACGGTGGTGTGAATCAAATTTAACTTTTCCCCAATCATTCTGTATTGTCAACCGACTATCTGAATGCACAAAATTCCAGATCCTGTCGTCATTTTCATCAATTCTTGAAGATGAAGGTTTTCTGCTGTGTGTTTCATTTTCAATCTACTCTTTTCCTTCTGAAAATGCCTAAAACTACTGAAAAACCTGGCTCCCTGAAATAATACTGTCTTCGTTTCATAAATTTTTCCATTGTACTGTGCCCAAGTCTGAAGCAAAACCTGATAGTACACTGTTGTTTGAAATTGACGTTACTGTTAGGCTATATCTATATACGCGCCAATATTTTTGAAATGGTTGAATTCCGGCCGCCAACGTCTGGTGCGCAATCTGTATTAAGAAAAGAGAGTGAGAATTGAGACGCTGAGCTGAGACTTAGTTTGTTTATTGTTAATAAACATATTATTATAAAATACCAGTGCCTTTTTAAATGAGTCCAATCGATCATCCTAACATTACTCATTTTTTGATCGCACAAGCAAAAACTGTTTTACGAAAAATATCGCTACGGATAACCAAATGACTCCAGCGAGTTGAAACTCATACTGAAGGCATGTTCACCTGCCTCCTCTAAAAGTCCCGCGTCCCAAGTGTTACCAGATCGAGCGCTATGTTGCCAGTCTTATTACTTAATTTTCACAGCTCGTATATAACTATTAATATGATGTGTAGTTCATTCAATAATATTTAATTTTCCCAGTAACAAAATAATAGTACACTATATTTCATGCAGTTGATCCTCACGTCATCAATTTCTGTTGCAGGAATGATTAAACTTTTATCTTGCGTATTCGCTATCTCATTATCGTACATGTTACAGATGAGTACATGTGCTATATAAATACATAAATGCAATAGAAACAGTAGTGTAATCGCAGTAACGGATATTTTCAAATATTTAAATATATATATATATATATATATATATATATATATATATATATATATAATTAATGTCATTCAAGACATTTATTAAGGTGATTTTGGCGTTGACAATTTGTTCTTCATTATGTGTTGGTAGTTTCCCTTTTTATATTTTTATAAAATAATATCAGTTTTGACATTTATTTACATCGGAAATCACACGATTTCACCTGACAACAGCGGGAAAGAGATTGTATAGAGGCGTATACATTTTATCCTCCACACATGTTATATTGCTCTACTTTGTATCTTCAAAACATTCAATTTTGCACAACTTTCATCGTGCACACATTTAATCCGCGAAAAACAATTATCTTACACACATTTTGCGCACATTTTATCATGCATACATTTTATTTTCAATTTATTTTATGTTCCATATATTTTATCTTCACCAACGTTTCATCTTTAAAATATTGTAATTATACCTTTCATTCGTTTTATTGCCCGTGCAAGTAACTGACTTATAATTAGATAAAACATTCAGTTAAATGTTTCGGAAGATAAAATGTGTAAAATATAAAATATGTTGAATATAAAATGAGTGCAAGATAAAATGTGTGTAAGATAACTTTTTCGCGGATTAAATATGTGAACAATAAAAGGTGAGCACGATTGAATGTGTGCAAGATATAATGTTGAGCAATATAACATGTGTAGAGGATAAAATGTATACGCCTCCATCTTCTGCTTTCTTAGAAAAATACACTATAGCCATGTTCCCAATTTGCCTTGTAGTAAATACAGCTTTTGTCATAAGATGAAAAAATATTAATTCAAACTCAGTTTCCTTCGTTATTTAAGTAAAATAAAGTGAGTTGTTATTTTTTAAGTTCTCCAGCCCATTTCTTTCCCTTGAGATAAGTTTTTAGTGGGTTGTTTTTGTCGCACGGTAAGAGAGAAGGTAGAAAGGTGAGCTTTTTGCACCTTGCACGTAGTTTTATTCTCGTAAGATATCACTGTGATGTCGCTTCAACTACATTTGCTATTCTGACTGGACGAATTCTACGGTACTTATCTCTTTGGCTCGTACTAAAATTTTATATTCCTGCACGTATTATGCTGAAAAGCAGAAAATTCTGCGAAATCCTAAGTAGCTTTACGTCAGCGACAATTTTAATAAATATAAGTACGAGATTAGTTACATATTTATAAAATGTAACAAACAGTGCACAAGAAATAAAAAGATTAATTTGACATATTTTTGCAAGCTTCTTTGTAGCAGTTTCATTTCTAATAAGTAGTTCTTTTTGTTTAAAATATTTCTTTTAATAAAAAGCTTTTTTAAAACTTAATGTATAAAACCTTACTATAATTAGTTTGAATAGTGTTTAATAGAATGTGTTTTTCGTCGTAACTGAGTTTAATAATATAAGAAATCATTATAATACATTACTCTTTGTATATAATTTTAATTTTAATCTGTTTTCACTCAGTAAGAGAGAGATTGGAATCATGCTAAAATTGAATTGTGAGTTTTCAATGGATAAGAACGTTTTGAAGTTCCTAGAACACGAATTTAATATTTTTACGACAATGTCTCTCCTTGAGTATGGATAGATGGATGGATGTTGTCGTAACGATTATTCAAATAATAATAAAAAAGTTTAAATGTTGGATATAACATCCGGACATTCTCGATTAGATCTGATTAGATTTTTATGTTAATCGTGCAACCAGAAGTGGTGTTTTCATGAAGATCTTAAGTGTGTTTGGAATATGTTAATTAATTATAAATATATGAGAATTAGCTAAAATTTTATAATTAAAATTTGTTTCTACCTATCTTCATTTAATTACTCCTGGTAATTAATGTTTCGGTAAATTTCGTAGAATTAATAAAAAGTGTAGAGGACATGCGAGAGATAATGTGCTGGACACATTAGATTTTTCAATATGCAATACAAACATTTGTAACTTTTACGTACGTGCATTTCAATTTTAATTGTATCGGACGTTTTAGTTGTTCCTTTAATAATAAAGATGTCTTCATTTCACTACTTTTATTTATATCCTACGTATCCGTAGCAATAACAAACATACAAGAAGCAAATATTTTAAGGGTCGTAGAAAAATATTTTTTATTAAATAAATTAAACCTAAGCGAACTCAATATTTTTTATTGTCATTTAAATTTTTTATAAATTACCTCTCATAAGGTATAATAATAACTTTTTATAGCTTTAATATCCTATTATTGCAGCTTTGTTTTTCTTTGGATATGAATACACAATCCATATTTTTAGCGTGGGTGTTCTCGCATATATTTATTTCACGACAAGGGTGGGAGTTGAAACTTAAAACAAAGCTAGTAGCGGGAGAACTTGATCTGGAGACTATCGTCTATCTCGTGCAGATATTTTTATTTCCCCTGGATTCTATTTCTGAGATCGCGTCATGTTTCTGTTTGGAAACACGACAAGCGGTAGTTTTAAAGTTTGATTATCTGTGGGCTGAGCTCAGATATACACCGAGAAATGCGCTCAAGTCGACTGGGGACGTATTAAATTGACAGAGCAACTTTCGCGACAAAAACTCAAATAAATGCTGCTGTCTACAGCAAAATAAACACGAGGCTCGCTCACAACCGAATCGCATTTACATATAGACCTGCTCTTTCAATATTTAATACAGTAAATGCTTTTATAAAAATAAAAATCATCTTATCTTTTTCATGAATATTCCTTATAACTATATATGAAATTTTGGGGAAATTATTTAATTAAAATTATTCTATTAATTTTATTATTGTAAGATTAAAACTAAGGAATCTTTTTTACTGGACAAGAAAATTATCTTATTAGATTATTACGTATAATATTTATAATCGAGTATAATTGATTTTTAATGTAATTGATTGTTTCAAATTAACTAAGTTTTTAAAGCTTTTAAAAATTAAAACTAACAATGGATTACTTAATTATTATATCGACTAATAGTATCTATCTGTTTAAATGAACAAAAAGGCAACTTTATTCAATTACTTAAAAATAATAAAAAATAAAAATTTCAGTTTTCTGTTTTTTCTTTTAATGGATGAAAGTGGGATTCAATAAATTTATCTGAAAGTGATTTGCTGTTACTTATTTTTAACTTTCATTATATGATTTAACGTTAAAATAATAGTTATTTATGATATAAGTGTGTTACATTACAAATAAGTCATGGGAGCAATGAATACCTTACGAGGCTGTTATTTATCTAAAAACATCAAAGTTATAGCGTTACAATTACAAGTTGTTAGATAAAATAATTTGCAGGCTGAATATACAATCTCTGCATGACTTTGAGAACAAACAAAGAACATTTCACTACCGGCTGAAGCAGAGCTAATTCTGCATACCTTGACTCGCTTACATACGATGATCATATTTACACTATCTTTTACATTTAATAAAAATTAGAATTTAAATAAATTTGATTCAACAAAAAATAATATTTTATTATTGGTTTATATTAAATAAAAAAGAAGATAAAACCGCGTGCCACTGGCGTCTTCATTTCTACTTACAAATATATTTTCTATTTCTTTAGTTTGATTGTACAAAAGAGCTTATAGCTTTATCACAAAAGTTACATAAAATAAATGACAATTATGAATGTTCTTTATTTTGTAATAACTTTACAATGATATCAATTGTATACAAGTAGGTACATGTAAGTCGTGTATATTTTTTCATATTTTATGTTTAGGTATTATTAAAAATTTGCATATTAATCGAATATTCATGTTTGAAAACGATATCACGAACAATCTTTATCTTTCATATATGTATATCAAGATATGAATGATCATGCTTTTAAAGTTTACGGAATTTTTTTATATGGATTATTATATAATATATTCACGTTCAAAGTGAACTGACATAATTATTTTTCCGATAGTATGTATATATGCTTTTTTATGACTCAAACTTAGTTTTAATTAAAAATATCATTACACAAATGTGTGCATATTTTGCATTTGCCAATTCTGTTTAGTTAATAAACACCGCTGGGAAATGAAATCCAGACATCACATAAACATGTGAATCCCGAGATATCGGGTATATTTTATTTCAATTTTTTGTCTCTCGTTGTTTGTATAAATATTTGTGGAATAAGCGGAGTAGTAAATTAAACGAAACAATAAACTTGTTAAGCAGTTTTTTCTTCGTGGTTTGGAGTAAAAAATCGCTTTGTATATTTAATAGAAACAGCAAATTACAATCTAGATACCTTCCATGTTTTTGTTTGAATTTGATAACAAAAACACCAGCTACAAAACATTCAATGAGAGCTGCAACAAAAACGCAAAATAACAATAAACAACAAATTGTTTGCAACTCACGTTCAAATAAGTATACATTGCACAAAAAATCAGAACAAATGTTTAACAATATGTCATGATTGCTTTCCTTCATGTCAATCAAATAAAAACTACACGGGCCAGGAAATTATACATTTTTCAAATATGTGTCTAGCAGAGATAATTGTTAGTTGTACTTTTTATTCCCTGCCATTGAATTAGTTCCAGCTGTTTTGATTTTAATGCCAATAACCTGATCGATGTGAATATGCAAACGTTTTATGTAATTAAACTCAAGCACGGGTGAACACGGGTAATAATCAAGCGGGTTATCGTCACTCAACTTTTAATAAAAACTCTTTTATTAAACGATTGGTTTTTATGCGTGTTAACGACATTTGCATACATTAATGCAATAATCACTAAAAATACATAATAATATAAATTTTGGCCTGGTTTTATAAAAATATATATGAATATAAATAAAGTAATGTCTGGTTAATCCAAACAGAAAGTTGCCAGTCCCACTGATCTCTATGTAATACCAGGATTGGGCATAGCCTATGAAAAAAGTGAAGCCGGTGTCTGCCCTTTTCCTGAGGTCTGAATCTAATTCAATTGACGCGAAATATGAATAAAGTCGTTAGTATCTACAAAGAAATATGAAAAATCTTTTTAAATTTGATTTGTTTTAGTTATTTAACTTTGAATTGTTTAGGGTACCTATTTATTTAATCGAAAGAATGATGGAAACGTCTAAAATATGAAAAAAAAAACGCATTGCGCATAAAAGTTATAGAAATATTAATATTCGATATAAAGGAAAATATGTATAATGAAATATTAAAAATCACAAGTGAAAATATGCATAAAATTCTCAGAGTACCATTTTTAGTTTAATACACTCCATTTTTACATGATATAAAAATGTAAAGCTGATTTTATGTCGGAATAAAACCTGAAAATCCGTATTTAGTAAATGATTATAATTATAATACCCGTAAAATATTATGAAAGCTAGATAAATTCATTATTCTATCAATTACATCAGTATCTAAAACAATTTAAAATAAAATAACGAAAACAAACCAAATTTAAAAAGATTTCTCATATGTCGTTATAGATACTAATATATTTATTAATATTTCGCGCCAATTGGATTAGCTTCAGACCCCAGGAAAATGGTCGATCTCTTTCTAGGCAACGGATTGGTAGTTCTTCTTTAAACTAACATTAAAACCAGCCAAATCTCACCTTTTTTGTTGCAAATGTGGTTTGGATTACTTTTCAATCTTTTTTTTTCATTAATTTGTATTGGAATTAATAGTCTTGTTTTTGATTTCTTTTTTATAATTTTTTATTTATTCCAGCAATAATTTCCTCTCTTCTTGAATCCAATTTGATTCGCATTAAGCCATCTAAATCCATCCTGAATTTATAGTTATTAATTATTTTCTTCAAGTTTTACTTCATTAAAAATTTTTTTTTTCTACTTGTATTACGTCTTTTCACTATTTTTTTTTACTATATACCAGTAAAATGCTAATAAAACGTATAACCCAAGAAGTACCTTAGTTACTTGAGAAAATGTGCCTCTAGGAATGTTAGAAGAACATAATGAGCAATATGGATCTTCCTGTCAATAATTAGTCTCGTACAACCTTTGTCTTTTGTGAATGCTGATGGTGTAGCTTGCTAATTACATTGTTGTCTCTACAACCACACGTCCAGATTACCGACTGTAGTAATTATATGAAAATTTATATTCATTTTATAACTTCCACTTCGTTAATTATACTCATATTTTTCATGTTGTTTATCTAAATTAATTTCATTTTCATTCGTTTCAGGTCCCGAGGTTGAATATAAATTACAAAAATAAAACGGTAGGATACATTTTAATATACTTTTTATGAAATAAAGCTAATGTATCGGTTCAAATATTGGGAGATATAGGTGTACACTTGGAGAAACAATTTCATGGTTAAACAGACCTAAAAAGAATAGAGGAAGTAGAACAATTTAAGTTGAAACATAAAAAAGTTTTATAGAATCAAGTACCCATAAAATACGATTTCAGAGACTTTATTTTAAATACATAAATCTCTTCTACGATCTAAAATATATCCCGTAACTCGTTTTTAGACAAAAATGTTTCATCACTGTACTATACATCTACATATCGTATAATTTTAGTGTAAATAAAATAGTTTCGTATGTATTATTTACAGGTTTATTTGTTCAGAAAAGTATTGTAGTGTGTTGTTTGTTTTCGCTGCTTGGAAATAAATCAAAATTAATTTATTATTTTTTTCATTTGTATATTTATGTTTTGAATTGAAAATTATTTTACTGATAAAAATAGATAATTTTAAGTAAATATGATTTTTAATAGCATAACATATGATATCGTTGAAATAAGAAAAATATTTTTTTAGATTAAAATCAAATATGTCTTTCATTAAAAAACCATAGTTCGGTGAACAGTGAAGGAATTTCAGTAATTTTATTAGAGAGGCAATCATTAAATCTTTATATCAACTTTTCAATATACAGTGTGTGCAACGAAATGCGGATACTGTCTCTCCTGATAATACGTTTGTTTCTAGAGAACGTCTGATTAAGAAGGATGTCCATTTATTAGAGATGTCTGTTAAAAAAGTTTTTACTGTATTTAGAATATATTTCGGATTCGTTTTCATCCCAGTTGCTCTCATGTAGATATTGTTTTCAAAAATATTAATCATTAGACATCTACCAATAGAAAATGAAATTGGCAGAACAATAGATGTATCAAACATTATATAAACGTTTGCACATCTTACAGCGAAGAAATAATATACTGTGTTATTAAAAGTGATACTTAGTGTAGCGAGCGTGGAAGTTTGCACAACGAGCGAAGCGAGTCGGACAATTGTATGCGAGGTCCACAAAGACACTTGTACTCTGAATGACCCATATTATTTTTTCTTCAAACGTAGATATTATTATTAATAATTTACTGCTTGACGTTCAATTTGTAGGTTATCATTTTAAATTTGTCAGTTTTTAGTAACTTTTTTCTTAGGTTATCAAGTTTTATAGTGACATTTAGGGAAATATTACAGGTTTCTATTATACAAGTTATTTCTTATGTTTCTTATGCCGGGAATACGAATATTAAATAAATTCTCAATTGAAGTTAATGCTCATTAGAAAAATATGCAGACACACGGACATTACTTGAAATTTCTTGCACATGCACAAATTCAATATACCTTTAACAAAAAAAAGATAGAAATTCATTAAAGACAACGCAGTAGTTTCTATATTTAGAGTATTATCCATGCTACTATAAACTAATAAAAATAATTTAACTAGGTATCAACATTTACCTCAACATCAACATCCTCAACTGACATTCGACTTGCGTTGACAAACGCACGCTTCCTATCATTGGTTTCTAAACTTCATCGGCACTTTTCATGTTACGAAGTTCGAAATGATCCTTACTCAAATGATCATATGACACATGGCAACTAAATTAAGTATTATCTCATAATGATCATTAACTTTAGTCGTGTGTCCCGGGTATTTATTGGCTACAGAATTCGTGTGGATACTTATTTACTTTACTTTTCCTGTCGGCGGCATAAAAATACAAATTTCTACTCCGCTGGTGTAGAAATTAAAGCTTCAAACTTGTCAAATGTCCATGACATTACAGAAGATGTCACTTTTAAGACTTTTGAATAATAAATATTTTTTAGAAAAATCTGATGTTTCTTCAATATGCTCAGATATTTTTTTATGATATTATTTATTTGTTATTATTTTAATTAAATATTCAATGAACACTTTTTTAAATCTACATTGCGTGTGCATGTATTGTTGTATTGCCTCTGAATTGTAATAAAATATTAAATATCAAACAACGAATATTCTGCATTAAAATAAAACAAAAACTAATTCCATAAATCGGTTGAACATTTAATACAGTAATCAATTTATTGTATGAAATAATATAATTGAAATAATTGAAGCTGAAATGCTGCGTAGGTACACGTATCATTTGCGAGAGCATATGAGCGATGTGGCATTTTTGTGATCCGTTTTGTCGGATTCGATTTCGGCCGCAATGTTTCCACTAACAATTAAATCCTTTGGTATGTGCATGTGAAGAGGGCATCGCTTGTGTAGTTAATTTGTTAATTGCAGCAACCGCAGTGACATTTGAATTCGCGATCGATGCTGGCTGCCGCACCGGCGATGTATACGTTTCAGAGCTTCACACCTATCCAAACAGGATATGCAAATATTAAACAATTATTTGATCTTGTATTATTACACCAGACTGATACCGGCTAATGTAGACGAGTTCCTACGAGCAGATTTACCAAAACGGAATAATGAATTTGTCTTCGTTAATGTTAAATCATCACTCATTATTATTACAGAATGAAATAGTCTTCATCGAAGTCCAGATCATTAGAGATGGGATTTTAGGATGGAAAATATGCAAAAATAGGTTTGAAAATTCTTGTTTTAGGTACTAAATATTTGGAATAGTTATTTTTGTATTAAGTGCGCGAAGCTTGTGTTTTTGGTGCGTGAGATGTCACTTTCATGACGAGGCTTGCAGAGTCAAAGAAGTCAGTCAAACGCACTAAAAACATTTCGCACACAAAATACAAACAAAACCGTGAAAAAACGTTGTTATGAGGTTTGCTATTAATTCCTCGTAAAAAAGTATATATAGATTGTGCAAAGTAGAACTTATATGAATTGAAACAAAAATTTATAAGTCAAAAAGTAAATTTGTCAAAATCCGTTTTTTGCTCATGCCCAGTCAGCTATGCATTTTTTCAGGAAAACAAATGAGCAACTAATGCGACAACTTTGCCTCTATTTAACCGACTTACGGTTCATTCCGCTACATATTGTAACGTATATTTATTTAGGTGTACTGTAAAAATAATTAAAATACGAATATTTATATAAGTATATGTAATGAACAAATAGACAATAAAAAGATAATAAAAAAGTAACACTATGAATAAACCAATACATACACTAATTTGAGAATAATAAATATTTATATGACCAGCTATTTATTTATATCCCCAACTATTTATTCACACCACCAACTATTTATTTACATGTCGCTGACATGCACTGACCGACACTGACTTTCTTCAGTGACTCTCAGCACACTCTGACCGATACTGACTTCTATGAGCGCCCGATGTGAGCCTTATATAGCTGCAGCAATTAATCTCTAGAACATTTCAGAGCCTTTCGGATTCTATAAAATTGCCGAACAATAGCGGCCTTTTTCACTTGTCCTATAATGCGACTACCAGCCGCGATGACTCATCTGCGGTGAGTCACGCTCGTTTCAATATCATCACACTTACAGGAAACAGAATAATCTTGTTTCTCTAGTTTATTGTTTGGAAGACATAAACTACAATTCAGCAGGTTAGATTATCACATAAATATTTGTTTGAGGTTTGAATACAATCTTTTGTCATTTCTTTCATATCGAAACAACATTTTAATTCGGATACATATGACTAGAGTCATTAATTAACTAATATAAATGATTAAGATGATAGCAGGTGAGATTAGAAGCGATTAGAAAACGTGCATAACTCTTCGCATAAGAGCTAATGTTTTTAATTAGAATAGTAATTAAATATTATGCTGCAATTAATACCGAGATGAAGTTGGGCCATGCCCCGAGGAAACAATAAAACATATTTCAATTTATTCCCATTGCGAGCTCGGCTAAGATATGCAAAATGTAATATAAGTTTAAGAAAAGATATTATTTTCTCGGAAATCATCGTTACACCATCGTGAACCGGAAATTGAATACAACTTCCGGAAGTTTGCCGTTCGGGTTTCGCCCGCTCTCTGCTGGATTCATTAAAATTCATTATTAAAATTGAAACTTTTTAATATTCTAATGATCATAAATATAAAGAAGTTAATTCTTCTTCTGCGACCTCGAAATGATCTCGGAACAATAAGTTTCTATTTTCTACCTCGGGATTCGTTTTTTATTCATTACGCATCGTGTTTGCTTTGCAGAACTTTACCAGATTGTTTTATACAGGAAATAACACCGGAATTTTCTCCTAAAAAATTAAATATTTGGATTCATCTAAATGCTCCCAGATTACTAAATATTTCTCATTAATCTCATACCTATATTTTTCTACGTTGAAATAATTTCGCTAAAATCCATTACTTTCTACGAGTATATTGAAAATTATAATGTACCTTCAGATTCTTTTATATTAAAACTACTTTTTGCTGAGTTTATAATTATAAAGGAAAAATATGAAAGTAATTAAAAATGTAAAAATTTTGTAATTCGTGTTGAATTTTTAATAGTTTCTTACGAATATTTTGTAACAAAAATAACTCCACTATATATTTAAAGAAAGTTGTTGTAAAAAATGAAAGTAATAATGTTTTGTACTCACAACCTCGAATTGTCATTTGGCATAAGCTATTGACAACCGGAAAGGACACTTTCTCGATGCAATGCACCAGATAAATAAGCAAAAAACATTGCCATTTTTGGGCATTCTTCAATAAAATTTCAAAATATAGTTTATAAAGTGGTACTTCATCGATAAGCATCAAAAATCAATAATAATAATAAGGAAGACCCAAAGAGGGGTCGATACCGGTAGGAGACGTATTTTTCCAAAATAAACTGACTGAACTCTGTTACTCATCTACCAGTCCATCTAAATAATAATAATAAATAATTTCTTAATAAATAATTTTGCTAAAGTCCTTAGATATGTAACGTATACCTTAATCCATAGAGCCATTTCGTTAAAGAGAGATAGCTATATTTTTTCCCAAAAATGTCCATAATATAAGTAATCGGCCATATAAAATGATAGTAATATGCGAAAAGAAACCTAATTAGTGTTTCAATATGTAAAAATGCTTCATTGTTGTATTTTGAACGTAAAAATAACAATGAAATAGAATAAAAATGATAATAAAGTTAATATTTTAATTTTGTGGGCTTATTTTGCCCAAAAATGGCTGATAATTGCAATACTTTATATATCTAGGGACTATAAATTTTACCTACTATCAGTATATCTGTTGGCGCAAAACAATGTTAAAATAGAACATAACCTTTACATTTAAATTATTTTGTACAATTATCTTGATATTTATATCCTTTTGATCGTTATAGAAAGTATTGTGCAAATTTATCGAAAAGTATACTACTTAATTACAAAAATTTAGACGATCGTTGTCTATTTCTCGTAAAGAAGTGTCTGTAGAATTTTAAATTAGAAATTTGTGTGAATTGAAACAAGAAAGTTATAAGAGAAAAAGCAAATTTGTTAAAATCAATTTTTTGCTCATATCTAGCGACCATTTCTCCAGGAAAACAAATACATTATTGAAATGACTAACTAATTGAACAACTTTGTTCCAATTAATGGACTTTGTATCTCTGATGGTTCTTGAGATCACAATGGTTTACGTCTTAAATCCCAGGGCGCCGACTTTTCAGAATTTCTTTGGGGGCAATTTTATTTAATAATGAGCAAAATCAAAATATAAAATTGCTACCAAAAAGAAATACTAAACAAGGAAAGAATGGAAACTAAAAAATTTTTCTGATTCTCGCAATTTCACTGGTCATCTACTACATGGGCGTGTAAATAAGTTGCACTCCAAAGCCTCTAACAGGGTGCATTCTCAACACCCTTGAGATGCACAAAAAATTAGAAGTTGGCGTCTTTCGAGAATCAGAAAACGGTTTCGTTCAGGGTTGATGGTTTATGACCTTAAGAAGCAATCCTTTAAAATCTATATAACAATAAACTTAAATGCCAAACGAAATTTTGGAAATCTTTACAAATCTTTGAACTATTTATTAACAGAAAGAATTTTGAAACACCCATTTTAGGGTAGTAGTAAATAACTAAAAAATGGAAGGAGGTACAATAATTCTTTAAAATAAAAACAATTGAGGGCTTTATTACTGATGTAAAAAAATGGTACGTTAAAGGAAATGTCTTCTTGGGAGCATTGCCCCTACAAAATTTTTCTTTCGGGACAGTAGCCCTGATGCCTCCGTGTAGTCGGCGCCCATGCTTAAAACGGACACTTTGATATATAAGTAACAATGATTTTTCAAACAATAAAATACCTATTAATATATCTTTTGCCTTTTAATTCTGACAATATTGAAAATCGTTATTTATTTGATGTAGTACCTATGCTTTTTGTGTATATAACTGGATTCTATTTTCTACTTCGGGTAATATAGTGTTCCATTATTATCAATTTTCAAGCATTTTAGTAAATAAGTAATTAGAATAACAAAATTATATTGAATTCTGAAAACGTAACCCTTTGCTGTTACTTGAAGCGTAATAATGACAATAAAAAACAGTCTCGCCGAAAATTTGAAATTTCCAATCACATTAATTCATTTGTCGATAGTAAAACAAAATTTGTTTATAATTTTCTACTGTACGCAGATTACCATTTGAGTATGATAATGGCTGAAGGCATCGCAACAAATAAAATATTGGCAGTCATATTGGATTTAGGGCTGTTTAAATATGAAATTCAATAACTCGACACTGGCAAACAGTAGCTGATATCAAATAAAATACTTATGAATCTAAAACAGATGTTGAAAAAACAAACTCAAGGGGACACAGGATTTTTTCAAATATTTATCTAATGGCGTGCTTTGAATATTTAGGCACTGCAAAAAGCGGACGGCGATTGAAACCTTTCACTGATGTTTCGTTTAGTCACGATTTGTGTGGGCGTATACCACCTGCCGAGTAATATTCAGCTATAACGAAAATGTCACAGAATTAATTTCTTTCAGTTATTGATACTAATCTAAGCGTATTTTAAAATAATATATTATAGAGATGCGATCAAAGAAGAATAAATATTTGGTATTTAGTCTATTCAGCCTTGTTTTCTTTGTTATTATTGTTATTTTCTTTTATTTCAATATCGAACATTCAGTTGACAAATGTAATTAATTATTTTAATATCTTCATAAATATCTTCAAGAACATAAATCATTGTAGGTAGGTAGATAGGTATCTTAGTTCTAAATCGTTCAGTTATTTTTCCGCTTCAGGTGTTCCTCAAGGCTCACATCTTAGTCCATTACTTCTCTTACTCTTTATCAATGACATCACTAATATCCTATATTGTCTTAAATTGTTATTTTCTGACAATTTCAAAATTTTGTATTCCATCTCAGAAACAAATTACACCTTAATTAAAAAAAAAATCAGCCGTGTCCTATACTCGAAAACTATCTCCACTGAGATACTATTATTCAATTAATTACTCTCCTGCATTCGGGAAATTTCGACCCAGAGGTAGTGACATAAATAAAAGCCATGCTGAAGAGTCGAACTACAAAAGCTTCATTACGAAGCGATAAAATAATGATAACAACCAGAAAGAGGATATCCACATGATGGAGTCTGTCATCCTTTCTCTGGTGCATTGTTATTGACGACTTGCTAAACAGGTTAACAAAAATTGACTATTTTACTAAAGAATATATAGATGATGTGGCAATTTTAGTTACAGGAAAAAGTGATATAATAATATCACAATTTACAAAAAAGCCTTGGACATTCCGCAACGTTGGTGCCAAAAACATGAGCTAAATGTAAACCCCACTGAAACAATTATATAGTACCATTCACTAAGAGAAGAAAGCTAATACTAAAAGCTCCCATCCTGAAAATCACTAGACCTGAATTCTCAACAGAAGTTAAATATCGGAAATTATTCTAGACCAAAAGCTTAAGTGGAACTCATACATTAACAAAATTATCAATAAATCGGTAGTGGCCTTAAACACATGCCTACGCCTCATATATCACAATAATCAGACCCATGATCATATACGCATCGCTTATTTAGTGGCCAAATTTAAACAAAGCACAGCACAGGCTTCGCTGCCTCAAATACAACGATTAGCCTGCCTTTATATCACTGATACAATGAATATCTGTCCAACAGCAGCAATGGAAGTGATACTGCATCTTCAAGTGAAGAAAGAGGTAATACTCCAGGCATTTACCCTTTTCAGATCAAATCAATACAAACCTGGGCAAAGAAAATTCAAAAACAACTTTAAATTAAGAATGTTACTGTTTGATAAATTGATAGCGAGCATTATAATGCATGGAGCCGAAATTTGGGGTTGGAAAGAACAAAACGAAATAGAAAAAATTCAAACAAAATATATACGATGGATACTCGGACTAGATAAACAAACACCGGTATATATAATAGAGGAAAAAACAAAACGGTTTAAAATGAAGACTGAAGCAGGAAGGAGAGCAATGAAGAATGAAGAGAAATTAAGAGGGACACCATGAAAAAGTCTTGCATTTGATTGTTGGGTAGAAATAACAAAAAAAGAAGAAAGAAAACAGGAAAAGAACCAATGGGAAGCAAAACGGGCAAAATTCTATGAAAGCAACGGACATTCAACAACAGACATAGAAAGACGAAGAAATACAGGCCAAAACATGGTAGATGAAATTACACGGACGGAACAAGATATACAAGCTCAGATAAGAAGAGAAAAGATATATAAATCAACTTATAATCCAGGATATAAATACTTATTGACTATAAGCAAACCTCTATACTTGACAACAGAAAACAAAAATTTAAAAATAATCGCAAGATTTAGAACGGGAAACGAAGAAAAAAGGAATAAATACTGGATAGGAGACGAAGACAGACAATGCAGAATATGTGGGAGAGACTTTGAGACAATAAATCACTTAAGAAGAGACTGCAGCGAAAACCTGAGAAATGACAAATCTACACAGCAGATACTACACGACGAAAACCCAGACACAGATTGGATGAAGAAAGTATATATAAGTAGATTAAATAGTAAGTTATAATAATGTAAATACCACATGAAATGTAAAATATAGAATGTAGAAATTTGAACACCGAAAAGTAACAAATAAAATATTTACTACTACTACTACTACAAGCCTGGAGATCTCGTAGGGCACTAAGAAATTCTAAAAGAGATACAGCTGGATCAACTGGCCATGTCAGTCTGTGTTATCATAATGACAACAAAATATAATTTTTACTAGGAGTATAAGGTAGTTATTTGACAACGCCTTTAGTGGATAGAAGGAGGGCCATCCTTTCAAAAGGACTCCCTATACTGGTTCACGGATGGTTCAAAATTAGACTCAAGAGAAACAGAAGTTGGTATATTTGGTCCAAAACATCAAATAGAAGAATCTATCTTCAATAGATCTATGCAATAAATCTCTATGTCCTTACAAACCTAAACGAAGGTCTTTTAGGAGCAACAATAAACATAATGTCAGACTGGCTGCTTTAAAGGCATTACAAGCCTCTACTTGTGAGTCAAAGGTATTCTGCAATTGCAAAGACACCCTCCAGAAGCTGAGGATATCAGCGTATGAGGGTGTGGTAAGCAATGAAAAAGCAGTTGAGCTCGCAAAACAGGGAGCCAAACTAACCTTTCATAGACCCTAACCATTTTGTGGCATCATGAAAAGCCACAAAAAGAAGGAAGTTAAACACGAAGAAATTTATTTCACAATCGTCGATTAACACCAAGAAGCTATTAGCCTTCAACAAAAATAGTCTGAATAAAGGACAATGTCCGTTAAAATACTATCTAGATAAGATTGGCAAAGCTGAAAATAATAACTGCCGATTCTACGAAGACAAATAAATTCTAAATTAATCTAATCTATCTCTCGCACAACAATTGAAGATATATGAGTTAAATTTGATTGTAAACTCACTTTCACTGACCACGTTCACAATGTCCAAAAGTCCCCTGTTCGAATGCTAGGTGTTGTTATTAGGAACAAAAAATATTTACTCAATATTTAAGTTATTTCTGCATTATTCTAAAGTATATATACTTCAGAATTAATACGGTATACCCTGATAATGTTTCTTACATAAACTTTTGTCAAATGTTACACATATAGACCGTCTTTGTATACCGTAGAACTTCATCTTTACAACCTCAACAACAATCGTATTGGCGATCCTAGATATTTTTTCTTTACTAAATTTCATGTTCGTATCATACCTAATCATCCTTTATTTTGTACCTTCCTTTTAATCTAGGGTTTCACAGCTTGACTTCATTTTCAAGCTACTTACTTGATAGTAGCTGAATTTCAAGACAATTATTTGAAAAATTAAACAGTCCTTCAAGACTGTTTGATTTTTCATCATTTTCTTTACGTAATTTAAAGTGTTCACAATGAGATTTTCAATATCAAGACTTTTATTTACAAAATCAAATTATAAATAATTTTAATTTGCTAAAATAATATAACGGTAAGAAAATATGAGGCTTCTAATAAAGTTAGCACATAAACTATTGCGGGTTTTTGTAGTAGTTCGAACAGCTCTGGAAAATTGTCTTTCAACAGGAGCTGAGGATACTGACATTAATAAAAAATTACTATTTTCATTAATTTCGATAAAACATTCCTGCCTACCGTACGTCGCATTGTACAATAAAAGCATGGTTTTGCGTGCTGAAATAACGAAATAATGAATAATGAAAATGTCTAGCAATTTTTGTCAAAGCAGCGGAGAAGAAGAAAGGCAGAACTACAAAGATGAAAGCTGGGCCGAAATTTTCATTTTGTTACAGTAGTAGATTTCCAATCATTTGGCATATTTGCGTCATCTGTTACAATAGATATTAATTTATTTTATATAATTTATTTATAAAATACTCAAAAGTATAATATTGAACTACAAACCAATGCTATAATTTTTTCGATATAAATTTTGTATAATGGTCAACATTTGTGGATAGACACATAACCCACGTATGTATTTAAATATTTGAACTGAATTTATTATTATTTGAACAATATATTTAATATAAACATCAAAGTTTGAACAAAATATAATTCATTATTGTTTGTTGACAAGGGTCCACCACATGTACAAATGTATGTTTACTTTGGTAAATTACATTATAATTTTTGCAACTTATTTAACTATAAAAAAGGGGATGTTCTTAAGGTTTCAGTCTAAGTAAATATTGGTTGCTTATATGTTTGGAATTTTGGATACAGAATTAGTCGACACAGACCGGCAGCGACAATATAGGCAATTTCCATTGTTTCTTATGGAGGTGCGCCCTATTACCCAAACAAAGGTAAAATGTCATTTAAACAAAACAAATGTCACTATTATCTGTATTGTTTACGACCTCAATGCGCATGTCCGTTAATATTTAATTTTAATTTTTGAACAATAAATAATTTTTTAAAAATATATTTTTTTATAGCATAATGGTAATAATACATTATAAATTTTTAAAAAAGCCGACAAGGTTAATGAGTCCCAATTTATAAACCAAACATATGTTTTTGGTAGTGATGAATTCTAGATCTAGACTTTTTAGAATCTTGTCTTGTCTTCTATAGATTATCAAGACAAGACTAGCAAAAGTATTGTCTTGAAATTTCACTATAAGACAAGACTTTCTTAATCTACGTCAAGACGCTTGGCAGATTTGTAGATAATTTTCAAGACTCTAGATTAACTTTTAAGTTGGAAGTAATACGATTTTTTATAGCCGTGCATTAGTAGGTAAGTTTAAAGTTTCAATAAAAATTGAAACTATTCCTATCAATCAGGATTACTTACTTACCTTCTATATAAATCAACAAATGTAAGGATAATTGATTTAACAGATTGCTATAATTCTAAAAAATTGATACACTAAAATATAAACTGCAATTTTGATAAACTATCATATTAAATATTGAAAAGAAGAAATAAGATAACAAAATCCTTTCAAAATGTATGTTAACAAAAACAAAAACTACAGATAAAGATAAGGTAAAAGAAAAAGAATTAAAGGTAAGTGTATGCTTTGCAATTCAAACAATTTGATAATTACTCATATACAAGAGAAAATAGCGGTAAAAATGTAAAAATCTCACTCAACTATTAAAAAATTTAAATTTTCAAAAATGAATATACATGTCGGCGCCTATGGATTATTGACTTTAATTTGTAAAGCAGTTCCATTTTTGAACGAAGAGACTTCCCCGTGTGTGTGAAACAAGCCAGTTAGATACAGGAGTTGGTGACACTTGCAGAAGAGAGTTCCAAGAGAGAAGTCTGCTAGGCTTGAATCACTCAACGACTAAATATAACTAGACAAAACATTCCCTATCCTTCCGTATTGAATGTTTTGTTTTCGGTAAGCCAGAAAGAGAAACCTAGAGATAGATATAAAATGAAAGTATTGTTCGAGCATTGCTCGCTAGAGGCGTCACTGTAGGTGACATTATTTTTTGTTATTTATCATTATTTAGGTTTTTGTTTTGTCAATGACGCGTTAAATTTGATTATATTTGAAACATATAAATTAAAAACTTCCAATTCTAATGTTAATCATAAAAGCACGGGCGCCTCTAGTGAGCCATGCTCGAACAATACTTTCATTTTATATCTATCTCTAGGTTTCTCTTTCTGGCTTACCGAAAACATAACAAACCAAGAGAAGTTTTGTCTAGTTATATTTTGTCGTTGGAATCACTAGTTCTTGTCAGTTACGGAATATTAATAAAGCGCATACGTATATTAATCTAGAGTCTTGATATCTAGACAAGACAAGAACAAGTCTTTTAATATTAAACTTGTCTAGACGGTAACACTAGCTTTTGGTCACTACATTAAAATTCTTCAATATTTGAACATTTGAAGTATGCATTCTTTGCAACAATTGTTTTAATCAACGCCCGTTTATATGATCCACCTTTGGTGGAAATCGGCAGATATGCGAAACAGTGTCTGCGTCTCCAGCGTAGTGTGAAGCTGCTGAGCGACACCTCGCGTCGCGGCGCTTGTATTCAAATAGCGCCGCCGCCGCTAACGACCCATGAACTCCGCAGAAAGAACTCGCGGAAAAAGCCGCCCTACAAGCACTGCTAAATGACGCGCGGGAAACAACTACTTGCACACCGAATTATCTTCGTGTTTCTACTTGTAAGGGAAGCTGGACATTTTAGAGGGGTGGGGAGTTGGTGTAGCAGAGAAATGGGTAATTAAAATATTTTACTCTATACAAATTGTACTCGGAAGTAAATAATAACGAGCGTATTTTATATTTGTTTAGTAGTTAATACAGGATTGATTTTATTCGAGTGGATGTTTAATATGTAAAAGGCAGCTACTTTTGGAGTTGCAGTCATTTAATTAAATGCACTAATCTTTGTTGGTTGATAACTAATAAGAAACATGTATAGGTATAAGTCCTAATATATGTGTGTATTGTCTATATTTGACAAGTGATTTCTGTAATAGTATATTACATAATAAGAGTTGTAAGATGTATATTACACGAAGTGGAAAAGTTATAAAAGATCGAAAGGGCGAGTTTGTAGTCCCACAAGTGCGTAATTGTGTTACAACTTTAATTATGTACCTACTATACTTTTTCTTCGAGCTAAAATATTTGACATACACTATTAAATAGTGCCATCTTCAGAACATAAAAACAACTACGTCAAACTGTCAACCTCATAATAATAAATTTTAAATATTTACAACTCAATAACACAATACTATGTAGAATATTTCTTGTTTATTTCTTCATTGTCGTAATGTTTTAAATTAATTATAATTATTTTGTCTTACAATGCTAACATAATTTCGATAAATCAAAAGTTCCCTAACTATGCGATCGTTTACTGTGCACATGGCCGTAGGTACAATGACACTTATCTAAGTGTAACCTACACGTTGTACAAAAATGACTATTTACATTAATGGTCGTAGAAAATTCCCATGTTGTATGTTTAAGTTGGTAATATTATTATTCCATCTATCACACAGATGAAGACTGATACACTGTCGAAACTGAATAAATAAAATGCCCTGCCCCCCCCCCCCCCCACGTCTTTTCTCTTTAAAGAACAAGATTGATTAAATTTATTTTATTATTATAGTTCATATTTTATATAATTCCAATTAGAGTATTTACAATAAATACTTTTCAACTTGCAAGTATAAAGGCAATTAAAACAATTCTTACATTATGTCTAACAAAATCTTCAATCACATTTTCAAATGGCATTTTTTTAAATTTATCCCCCTTTACAACACATAATGGAGAGAGACATTAATATTTCTTGAGGACCCATTGTTGTTCTGCAATCCAATTTAATAAATTTGAAACGAATAAACGATCCCGAAGTATTCGTTACCATCAAGGTTAAAAATATTCGCATAAAAAATAATACACCATCCTTTTGAAGAAATTAGCAGGAGAATCAAAATAAATCAAAATAAGATTGAGATAAATAACAAGATGACTAATTTCTTTGAGTATATAATTGTTATTATTTTAATTTTAACACGTGATAATTGCAAGACGGAAAATGAAGGTATAATTGCGCTTGAATTGTGGGAAAGAACGGTTATCAATTGCAAATTAGCGTAAATTGTAAATGAAGATCTAGCAGTGATGTGAATCTAGTAATTGGCATATGGGTATTTGCATATAGAGTAATTACGAAAATTGGCTATTAGGTTAGAGATACACATCGTAGTCATGCAGTCGCTAAGCTGCGGCCTAGTGACTACTGCAAATATGACTCTAGGCTATTTTATCCTAAAATTATTATTTTATCTTACAATATTATTAAATAAACTGAATAAAATATACAATTGAATATTGATTTTAATGGTCACAGAATATTTGTATACTAAATTTTAAAATAAGATTGTCCCATTCTTCATTTGGTTTAAGATGACAGTAGATGAAGGATCTTGATGAGATCATTTATAAAACGACATTTGAAAGTAAAATACGAATCTAACATTGCGATAAGATAATGATAAGTAAACTTTAAGACTAAAATTACATCATTTAGAGATGGAACTTGATCAGTATCATTCATTGGAGAACCACGTTGTTCATATAACTTAACTATAAATTGTTTACCGGTTTCAGGATATTAATAGACCAATTCTGTAAGTCTTACAGATCTGTAAATTTGTAAAAAACTGACAACAACGCATCTATTTTTGTTGATTAATATAAAATTATACACAAAAGTGGCTACTTTCGTTGCGATTTTGTTCATTATTTATAGATTTACAGATCTGTATGTCTTACAGATTTGTTCAGAAGTGGCCTATAAGACTTTGTATACATAGGTATATAAAAGTAGGTTGGTAACTAAGTCATTACTGTATATGTACGGTAATATTATTACCATACAGACTTGTCAAAATTGCAGAAGACAATATAGTTATAGGCAACTATGGCGTCATATTAATCTATATGAACCTGATCGCGAAAATGTTATTGAGAAGAAAATTTTGTTAAATAATATTTATTACTAAAGTTTTCAGTTTCTGAAACCGGTGAAATATTAAACAAACCAAGGATGTTTTGAATCATATCAGGCCTTAAATGTCTTAACAAGCTAAGCTAGGATAACAATCCGTATGTTACGTTACTAGTTATAACTTGCATGTTTTTTATAATGCCTGTTCGATGTTTAATAATAATTTAAAATTACCATGTTGACAATGATGGGGCACGGTAAACTACCTACATTCAATAGGTAATTGTGAAGGGAGGATATGTCGTAGAAGAGTGAGGATAGTCACAAAAGAAGCAGATAGTCAGAAAGTTATGTTTATATTTACTCTTAATCGTAAATACGGTGTGGTCAAAAAACAACGCACTTTTGCCGTCGAAACTTACTTTTCGAAAAGACTATTGAATCGCAACGGTGTGGTGTGCGTTTCGAATTCGCTACTAAATCCCCTTTCGGGATTTAGTTGTCGATCGAAAATCTGTTCTGTTGGGTGTTTACAATTTCAGAGAAACAGAAAGTGTGTCTATGGAAAGAAGTGGGAGACAACAAACTTCTGGAACACCGAAGAATTGGTTCTTACTTTTTTATTAAGGGAATCGCGCGTTACCGTGAATTCTCTTCGGTATGTCACAATGATCCAAAATATTTTGCGCCAGATTTTGAAGAATTTAATGCAGAAAATGTCTGGTTCCAATGGGATTGAAAGATATGTTTCATAGAGCTATGCAAAATCTTAGAAAAGCCGTAGTATATTGACAATAACGGCCATCACTTACAAGAAATTATTTTTAAAACTAGCTGATTTAAAACATCCCGTGCTGACATTGAAGAAACTAAAAATAAAAGTTTTGTATGTCTATTACTTTTTTTTTAATTCATCTTCGAAACTAGGGGGGTTGCTTTGCCCCACCCTGTAGTTGAGAGACAATGATTGAGTGTAAGGAAAATGTCATGTGAATGCCCATGACCAATAGTGTTTCGCATTTTTTTCTGCGGCCATTATTCCTAGATGAAATTAGAATCTGAGGTTTTTATTTTGTGATAGTTTTACTTGTACTTTAGTGCTGTCATTTTGCAGCCTACAGCTTCTGTGAGGGGCCTACAGCTTTATAATAGGGTCCGGAACTAGTGAATAATAGTTGGTGATTTTAGGAATTGAACCCCAGATCTCATTCTTCATTCCGTGTTAGTTAGTTAGATTACGTTAACCAATTGGCCGGTTCACAAAATCGGATTACTTTTTAAACCGGTTTAAATATGTCAGATTTAACTTGATTTTGACATATTTAAATCTGTTTAAGCGTTTAGCTCTTAATGGATTCAAAGTTTACATAACATAACATAACATAACAAAAATATCAATGTAGGTAAACTGGTATAGTGTTTCATAATTTACGTAAGAAAATAAGATAACATAACGAAAGGAAATGGTCAAATTTCATTTCTTGGCGGTTATGCTATGTAATCGGTTATGTTCGGATGCGTACTTGAGTAGTCTATGTACCTCTATCACATTGTGTTGAATATGTAGTCTTATAATTTTAATAATCTGTCACATTAACTGTCACATTCATACTTGCATGTATAAAATTCAGTTGTCTGTTGGGTATGGGCGTTCTTTTGTTTCTTAACTTTATAACTAATAGAGAACATATTATTAATATCACTGTCCGAATAACGTCGCCTGTATCATCAATTTCTTTTATATTTTACGCTATAGAATATCAAAATTCAACTGAATATAGGAACAAGAACACCAAGTTCAAATGAGCTATACTACGGCATTACGGAATCTATTATGAAAATTATAAATCCTTATATATTGTTATATTATGTTACGTTATGCTATGTTATGTAATGTAAACTCTAAATCCAGCTTAAATCTGTTTTATAAATCTGGTTATAAAATAATTGCTGCCTAAATCGCTATAATACTTTAAAAATCGAAAGTCAGATATCACACTTCACTCAATTCGAATCACAAATTAGCCATCATTGACCGCACATATTCCTATAAAGGCATACATTTCGATATTTTGTTTTTTCGCGGTAAGCAATATCTCACCATTCACCATATGAACAGTGAAAGGTATATCTCATGATAATTTTTGCAGTTGAACGAACCGAACAAATAAATGTTATCCGGAACGTGCAATTTGGCACCCTATCAACTCGCCTGTGCTGATACTTGCCGTGTGTTCGCAATTATTCGACTGCATATACGAATAGTCACTTTCAATTTACTAACCGATAATACCTGCTATTTGTGTGTAAATGCTGTGCTAGACGTTATAAGCTGCAAGTTGCAGGTAATATCTATAAACCAAGCAGTGTAGACTAATAATGTTATATGTATACTCTACAAAGTACAGAAGAAAATATAGTATAGTAGAGACCTCGTGTTGACGTTTAAATTATTTTATAGTTGTGGTATCTATTCAAAGTTTTTCCCTGAGTGAAAGAATTTAAAGAAATGTGACCTTCATGCGTTCTGCTATAGGCTATAGAATTGTACGAAATCCATTAGAATACACTGTTTGTTCCAGGTACCCAGCTAAGCACTGGATTTGGAAATCCCAAAGTAATATTAGCCTACCTTACTTAATATAGATGGATTACTGTACAACCTGGAAATAACTAGACAGGGATGTATTTAAAATTTTAATACCATGTTTTATGAAAAATACTCTAATTATTGTCACATGTTGTAGTAACGTTGATGTACTCTTGGTAATAAGAACATTATGTTATAGCAGTTTCGTTTTTATGCAAAAATTGTTTGCAATTCCACGAAGATAATGATTATTGCTAAGAAATTAACGGTATTAAAATTTTAAATACATCCCTGTCTAGTTATTTATCTATATTATGTTAGGCATGCTAATATTACTTTGGGATTTCCAAATCCAGTGCTTAGCTGGGTACCTATAGCAAAACTTTGAATAGATACCACAACCATAAAACAATTTAAACGTCAACTTGAGATCTTTTGTCGTACTATACCTACACAAACATATTACATTTAATTGTATTAAGATAAAATATAGTAAAAAGATGTAGTATCATATAAAATTGTATTTTATAATTTGATATATGTTGAATATTATTTTATCAACAGAATTCACTATTACTCCATTGATCAATGACCTACTGATTCAAGAATCAAACTGATCCATAGATCAACATTTGTTCTAATTGATTTCTGGATCCAAATATCACGATTAACTCATTCGCAGTTTTATTTAATGTTTTTGATTATTCATATAATTTTACGAATGTGAATTAATCATTCTATCATTTTCTGTAAATATATGATGTATAATTATATTTTTCATATCGAAAAAATGTAAAAAATGACGAAGAGCGAACGAGGAAGAAATTATGGATAAAGGAATGATTTTAAATACTTATATGACAGTTTAAAAATATATCGTTAGTTCCATTTTTATAACGGTGCAATTTATGCACCCTAAAAAACCTGAGAGTTTATAAAATCCTGTTAGATTTTTCAAGCGCCCCCAAATTTCAGTTAAGCGCCTACAAAAATTGGGAAATTTTTTTTCGTCATGTCATAGTTAGTTACTCATTTTATCAATAGGTAACTAAAGTGAATTAAATCATATCTTCGGAATCCTGTTGGACAAAAAATACTTGTTCCATCGGCGATTTTTAAAATACAGTATGATTAAGCTATATCTCCGTTCGCGAATTATAGATTAATAACTTTGCTAACAAATCAAATAGGCTAGATTAATTAACACATTCATCCTTCATTCATATTCACTAGCCATTTATTATTAGTTTATTTACGTTTAAGTATGTAATTTTAACTATTTAATGATTATTTGTTGTTTGATATATGCTACAAGCACTTATTTTTTTACCATTCAAGTTTGTTTGCTTTCTAGAGCACAGTATACATTCAACATAAATATTATAGGTACGTATTATCTAAAATGCTGAGCACCTGCAAATATCCAACCCTGGCTACGTCACTGTAATGAATAGCTACAAAAGAAAATTAATCAGTATTATTTTCCATAAATGTCAAATTTCAGGACTATGAGATAAATATAAAATGATAATAAAGAAATTCTATAAATTCTATAAGTCTCTAAACTAAATTTATTACCGGAAAAAAAAAATGAGGTGGCATACTTTCAAATTCGTTTTTGATAGAACTGTTAGATATGAATTTATACTCCACGTTGTCTATAGTTACCGCTTGATATGAAAATGTATTTTAAATATACTATTTATCCGTAGCAACAACAAACATACAATAAGAAAATATCTTAATGGTCGTAGAAAAAAAAATTATTGTATTAAAAATACTGAATTGTTTTATTTTTATTAATGTAATATGTTCTATAGTAGATAACCCAAACCGTAGAAGTCTTCTTCGCAAAATACATCGGGGCTTAGAATTTATTCTCGCCGGGAGCTTGGCCGTTAAAGCCCGCGTTGGAATTACACATTTCATCGGCGCATCAGGGTTTAAAGTGCTAGAACTAAATGGAAGATCTGTTAGAGTAAAGGAGACATTAACAACGGCGTCCGTCCAGCTCGCTAGCCTTCCATTCTGGAGTCGGGGCTCCGGAGTCTGAGACCGGAGTCCGGAGTCTGAAACCCGGAGCCGAAATGAGATTGCCGCTCCTTGGGGACTCTTCTTTTTATATTTATTAGTGCAGATCCGACAACCACCGCCGTTGTCCCTAATCAATAGCCGACGACGGACTCGATTTTACTACTTCATCCCATGTGGAATCAGTTTATTAATAAAGAATGCTTTAACAAACAATTACCTAAAATTATACAGGTTATTTATCTATTTTAATAACAATTTATAAATTGAAAATATAAGTGGAATTATATGACATTCATTGCCGATTGCACCAATATTAATTAAAGTTGTAAGTTATAAACTAAAATCAGAACCAAAGTTCATATAGTAATTTAAGGATTACAAAAAATAAAGGTAAATTTATAACATGACTATATAGAAAATGTAAATTAAATATTACAATCGGTTCTTGCTTTTTGTAAAAACTTGTAAGATTTTCAGGGTTACACAAGTGTAATATGAAAAGTTATATTACACGCTACACTTTTCTGTAATAAATAGAGCATGTAATGTAACATATAACATTTTAATAAACTGTTAATTTATTAATAATATATTTTTTATCATAAATATCAATATAAATGATTATAAAAGTATAATAAATACAATTTGAATAGTTATTTTGACATTTGAGTGCTACTGTGGCGCCATCTGTTAAGCTATATATGAACTACTCACACCTAACTGAATATTTAACAAATAATATCAGATTTTTTATATGCCTGATAGTTGTAGATAAAGTATAGTATTTGACTCGCATAATATGGCTACATTACACGCGAATGATTAAAAATACTCGCTACCGCTCGTATTTTTAATTACATCCTCGTGTAATATAGCCTACATATTATGCTTGTTAAATAATATACTATTTACTTATTGATTCAGATTTAGAATTTATTGGAATAGAATGGCGCTGATTCTTAGAGCTCGATTTGTAATAAAGCGAAGATAAATATTTTTTTCATTACTTACTTTTTTGTTGTTGAATAGCATTTATTATATCGACAGTTGAAGAATAGTATTTCGAGTAATTTAAACATAAGCAAACGTTACTAACTTCAGTAGTCAATCGATTTCAAATTAATTATTGACGAAAATAGGGTCTCACAAAAGTACGTAGAAGAAAAAGAGAAGAATGTCAGTAAACGTTGCGTGTCACTCAAAATATTGTGGTGTGTCATGTGTCACCTTTGATATGCGTGTCATAGGTTCGCCATCACTATATTTACTGGATAATGCTAATTTAATTAAAAGTTGTACTGTTTTTATTGGTTTAAGGTCATTTAATTTTGCACCTTCGGTCTTCAAAAATGAACAACCCCAACCTCCGTCTCAAGCAAATTGTCTGAAAAAATTAATGTATGAAAGATTGAAAGAGATCGACAAATGTTGCGGTTTGCAAAAGAATTAGCTGGTGGATTAGCAGGGTTACCAATAGTAATTTTCTAAATAAAAATGTAGCTATAAATATATAACACTCATAAGGAAACCTCACTGTTTTCCTACCTCTTTTGGTTCTACATGAAAAGTAGCATAGCTTTATTTTTCTTAAGATTTTTAAATTATAAATTTTTCTATTTATTTATTTCACCCTTTGAGCGACACCTGAATTATTTGAAAGTAGATACTTATATGTCTTTTGGGTCGCTGAATAAGAATGTGATACTAAGAAAATTAAAATTTTTAAAATAAATAAAAAAAACATATGTTAAGAAAAACAAGGTCGAGGGTTTCTGGCTTTAAGACTTTTCATTTGATATCAAAAGAATTCGGAAAAACTAAATATTTCAATATTTCTGGTTCTTTAACAAAAGTAGATTGAGTTACAATTATAGAATATTGTAGTACGTAGTAGTTCCTCGTAACAGGAAGTTGTTTGTGAAGTAATTGAATGTATCTATAGGTACACAATATCAACAATGATTTCTGGGCCACCGATCAGGATAATTATTTTAGGAGACTGGGAATACAACACACATTCCGGAGGGAAATTGAGATGTCTGTTTGTTTTAACGTAGAATTAGGTTGGAAATCAATAGCAACTACACAGCGTGTATCCATTATTTATTACTTACACATGCTCATGCTATATGTATGAGTACAATATGACATTAACCAGTTACAAACTATTTGTTTATACGCTATAAATAAATTTATTATCCTGGTTTATTATGCATTAATAAGCGTGTCTGATTTATACATTTCGAAAGCAATGCTATTTTTCTAAAATTCTCGTAAAATCATTATAGAATTATTTATTTGCTTATGCATAGAAGTAAGTATTGTTATATTTTTAAGTACGTTTTATTTTTTATAGATAATAATAATAAAAAAGTGAAAAATAATCATTTTCTACTCTTATAATAAAATCTGCGGTCACCGAAGCAACATCGGGAATCTTAACTTCCCATGTCTCCTCTCATTTCTAGTGCATTTATTAAAAAACTATACTAACAATAAAAAACGTATAATGTCTCAAATATTCTTTTGTCAAATAATAATAAAAGACAATAGAGGATTATTGAATGAAATGTAATTTAGAAATAATAAATTTAATGCATTTGATTTACAATGTTGACAACAACTGTTGTCATTTTGACAGATTGAGAACACTTGTTCGCATTGAAACACATAACCACAAAACAGTATGTGTATACAATAAATAAAAATGTTTGTACAAAAATAAAACTAATTATTGATTTTATGATTTTCATACAAAAAATACTGTACAAACCTCTTGCGTGACCATGGTTTCCGGAACAGTTGTATTGTAGCGCTCGCGAGCTCGCGCTCCAAAATACTCATCCGAGAACCAACCGTTCTCACACTTGATATATAAATAACTATTTCGCCATTTCATACTTAATGTTTCATTGTGAGTGATAAATATTCAGTCACAGTTAGTAGTTAGTGTTCAGGTTTCGCTAACTAGGTGAAACGAATCCATATTCCGCGAAGGCATGTACGAGTATATGTGAATGTGAGTGTTTTTTTTACCATTATGTCATCCTCCTTCGATTGCAAATGACTTTATCTTTTAAACTTTTGTTTGTCAGAAAAATAATCATCTATTTCTATTTGATTAATATAGGGAAGCAACTTTATCGTTCAATAAGATGGGTAACCGTAAAAGACACTACTGAAACGCTAATTAAATTTGTTTCGAAATATTTGCTGTAGGTACATTTATACTTGAGAACCTATATCTCCTAGAAATGTCTCAAAGAAGGATTACAATTAGTAAACAATGTATTAAAAATATGTAAATATAGTGTAGCGATCTAAAGGTCACTCCGCGGGCGACGGTCGCTAGCGGACATGTTTCGACAGGTTCGTTCGCTCCTATTGTACTGTTTTCCAGAAGGTTGGCGAAAATTCTAGAACTTAATTGTTCTACTATAAAAATCCCGAGCAGGAGCTCGCGAGAACAGAATATTGTGGAAATAAATATTGCGTAGTTTTAAGTGTTTAAATAAATAATCTTAGTGCTTAAGTTTTTATTAATAATTGTAAGTCTTAAAATAGTGTTTAGGTTTGTTTATTCATGTTACTTATTTTAATTATCTTTTATAATTTATATTTCGTTTATTAAACTTAATTATAAAAATATGGAGTTCCAATTGTTTCTTTACACTTCACCTAAATAAATAAAACGTTACAATATTCCTTCAATATTTTATTGCTCTCGATTAAAAACAGTAAGGAGTGTAAAGATATTCTTTTCTTAAATCAAATACTTTGTGCCATAGATATTTCCACTACATGTCTTCATTGGTATAAAAAATTATTACTTTTATCTTGTATATCTATATCGTTACAACTTTCAGTAATTCAAAACCGGTAAAACACTTACGGCCCGCAAAGTTTATTAAGTTTATTATACAATAACGACAACAAAATATAGAATTCTTTAAAAATATATATTTGATAAGAGTTGTTATTTTTAAATTAACTTTTAAGTGATTCTTTATTTCAATTTATTTGCCGATTCTCTGGTCGACATGTTATGTTTGAAATCGCGTATCGATCAGTAATTAGTAAACAAAACTTACTGCCCCAGAGACCCAAACAGTATACAATAAAAATATCCCATTGTTTCAGAAATTATTTTTCGCATCACCGTTCACGTAAGAATAAATCACTTCCATGTTCTATAGAAAAATAAGTTTCTGATTATACTTATTATTTGGTTAGATTGTCAACAGAGTGTTTTGAAAAATAACTGTCCTACTGGTAAGGCAGGAAAAATTAACTAGTGTGGTTTTATATATATTTTAATGTTCTTTGAAGTAAATTGCTGCTGATGGCGGGAAAAATATAATAAGCGACTCGGAATGTAAGTACGTAATACAACCTGAATAAAACAAAGTTGGAGTGGGTAAGATCTAAAAATGACGCCCGTTTTCCGTTATATTTAATTTTTTAAATTTTGCTACGTATTTCCAAAACTTTTATTAAAAAATAAAAGACGATATGCTTCGAATATTAAACATCTATTTAACCAAAGTGGTAGTTACATATATACATTTTAACAAATATCGCAAATATCTTTCTTTATAATCTATTGCAAATATAAAAAAAATCTAGCTTAACAAATTTGTAAAATAAAACTATATCTATATCTATTACATTCCTATTTGTTTGAATTTGATATTTTTAACACCAGTTTTCTAATTCTAACATAGTTTTACATTTTAAAATCCGAATGTCCCATCTCTACATTGCGGATGGTGGTATAAAAGAAAAACGATGTATTGGTGGTTTTCAAAATACAAAATTGAATTTCGACGTTCACGATGTCGTAATGACAAAAAATAAAACTATCCAAAGTCATTAGTAAATTTAATTTATTTTTTGTAAACTCTGTATATTCGGGGTGCTGATATAAAACATATCAGAAGAAAAACACGTGTAATTTTTAAATTGTCTTATATAAATTTTATGTGTTTGCAATGAGGATCTCGAACAATAAGACATACAAATGAAGTTAATTAGAAAAAAATTCCCCTCAGGAATTTATTTTAATAAATTACCGTTATTTGGAAAAAATCATGTATCATTACATGTATATGATCACTTTTTTGTTAATACCATACTCTAAATAAGTAAATATAGTCGAAAATGTAAAATAACTTCAAAGTATTTTTTTTCATTTATTTATTTTGGTGCCCCTCACATCTTAGAGCTCTTAAGCCTCGTTTACCTTGCTTACCGTACAACTCCGGTCATGAACAAATGTATTAGAATACTGGATGTTTTTCGTTGGTCTTATGCGCATGATTAGAGTGAGAAATCAGAACTGCGCGTAAATAAATTAAAAGTGTACATTGTATGATAATTGAACACTTAAAATAATATACATTCGGTATAAATATACGAGAACTTCAAATAATTTTTAATATATTTGGTAAGTGATAATTTTAAGACTAAACCCAAAAAATAATACGAATAGGTATAAAATATTTATTTAAATAAATTTTCCGAATTGCCACCCCTTGCAAACTTTGGGGGCGGCAATTCGCCCACTCCTAGATCCGGCCTCGAATACAACTATTCTCCTACGGCAGGGTTTCTTGAAGTGGGGTCCATGGACCCCTAGGGGGTCCGTAGCATGTGTACCAGGGGTCCGCAGTAGGTCAGTTAAAAAACAGTCATGAATTAGTTGACTTGAGGTCTAAAGCAGTTTTAAAGGCTGAATTTCAAGCAAAAGGTCTTGGCGAGTTTTGGTGTTCTTTGAGTGAAGCTTACCCTCTTCTTGTCAAGTGAGCTATGTCCGTTCTGGTACCATTTGCTACTACGTATCTTTGTGAGGCCGGGTTCCACAATTTAACGTTCTTATCGAGGCCAAACAGCAACATCCTTCTCATTAGCTTTAGATTAGAAATAAGAGTAGTGTCATTATTACTACCAATTAATAAAAGCGATTTTTCAATATAAATTAGCTTATTTTCTTTACTTAATATTAAGATATTCTTTGATAGGGGTCCGTGGAATTATTTATATTATGAAAGTGGTCCGTGACTGCAAAAAGTTTAAGAAACCCTGTCCTACGGTAACATGGACTTCGACTCCGCAAGCTTCGTCTCATTTCAGACCTCTTCGAAGGTTATGTACATTCCCTTACAGCTAAAGCAACTTATAACGCTATGGAACGTTATATTTAAATAAAGTGGAAAAAGTATTTATACTATATGGGCTATGTAGCAGTGAACTGAGTGAACCAATTTTTGATGAAAATTCAAGATATAAAAAATGGCGTTAATCCAATTAAAACTACTCATCTATAATTAGAAAAAATCCTGCGGCATTATTCATTGTTGAATTCTTGTTCAGAATCAGCCGTGACAGATCATTCGTCATCCACATTTCTGTTTCGTGTTACGTTTATCTTTATTTAATAAACTTGTTATATAAATATTAGTTTTTTAATACAATTTACACTTCACTCTTATAAATAAACCATTACAGTATATTATGTGTTAAGAACGGTTTTTTTTTTAATTTTTACGAATCGATGACAATTATTGACTGAAATCAACATCAGTAAAAAGATATCCAAAAGGAGGTATATTGAAAATAATTTGTTAGGTACAATTATTTATCAATATTTATAGTATTAGCATTGATTTTATGTATATATATAAAATCAATGGTATTAGTAACGTAGTATTAGTAATTATAACAGCACTTTTCATTTCATTGGCAATAAATTAATGAACTATAGTAAAAAATTGTAAGGAGTGAAGAGACGTTATTAATATTTGGAAGTAGATTATGACGTCACAAAGTACAACGTTTGAATGCGCATTAATTTATTCTAAGTCTGATACTCTCTCTAAATGCATAATGAATTCAAATTTTAATAACTAAAATAAAAACAACAAACTTACCTCTCGAACAGCTTTCAAAAAAAAAACGAACAATCACAAGGTTCCAACGAAACAAACAAATATTATTTTAGATAATTTGACACTCATGTCAAACATATTCAAGTCGAGTCGTAGCCAACGTATATTAAAAAAATAAATTACAATAATTTTAAATAAATTGAAATGTCATGAAAAATATAATGTTTCCTTTAAAATAATCACAAATATAATTACTCTATACCACTTTTATAGTAGCATTTTTTCTTCCCGTTATTTTAAATATAAACATCACTCGGTTATTTCAATAAGTTTTATTTCAAAATGGCGTTAATCCAATTAAAACTACTCATCTATAATTAGAAAAAATCCTGCGGCATTATTCATTGTTGAATTCTTGTTCAGAATCAGCCGTGACAGAACATTCGTCATCCACATTTCTGTTTCGTGTTCCGTTCCGTGAAATATGTTGTACATTTATACTGACATTAACCAGTATATCTCCGTGCGAACTGCTCGCGCGGATCCGGAGAAATGAAGGCAGAAATATGAAACGCGAGATAGAATAAGTGGCAACTCCCTGCTTAATTACCGCAAGATGAGGGTGTAAATTACTCGATTTATTTCATTATTATTGTTATGTTTCTTTGAGGAACCGCGGGATTACTCACTGAGCTACTTTTAAAACGGTGCTTAGGACAATGGGGCTAAGTACTGCTTCATGCAAGATTCATATCGGATCATTTGCTAAAGAGAATTGCTGATTACTTTTCTTTATTCGTTTTCTGCTAAAAGGAGCGTTTTGTCTCTTTCACGTACAGGTGTCGTACGATGTCTTGTCTGATATGTAGGACATACAGACCATCCTACTATCTAGGACACTAACAATTATATTACTAAAGAAAACATAACAGCGTTTTTTACTCTTTACTTTTGCGTTTCTTAGGCAGTACGTTATGTAAACAATTTAATGATCGGTAAGTGGTTTTAAACTTACCGAATTAATTAATTTAAAAATTACAACTATTGTCCCATACATTTTTCAAATTTTACGTTGAAAATTAATTTAATATTCATTGGAGGCAGTTCGTTTTGTACTAGATTTGAATTGTTGGAAATATCGAGTTCTTTTCGATCTCCGAATTCATCCTCAACTGGTATGGAGCACTTACTACTTTAAATATTTAATTGTATATTAAGTATTAGGAACGGTAAGGTTTTAAGAATCGAAGACAATTATTGACTGAGATAAACATAGTAAACAAAAAGAGGTATATTGAAAATCAATCATGAAAAAAGAAAAACCGTTTATATTGTACTTTTTAAACATTTGTTTCCATTTTACAATTTTTTGGTGTTGTCATTTGTGGTTGTTTTTTTATCAATATTTGTAGTATTAGTAACTGCACTTTTCATTTCTTTAGCAATACATTAATGTACTTAATCATTTCTTTGCATTTGTGCTAAATATTAATTTATTTTTTAGTAAACGCTGACCGTTTTTGTTAATATTTTTCCTGTAAAATTAAAATAAATTATTAGGCAATCTGGTTATTTTTGATACGGTTAGACTTCCTTTTTATGATGAATATGAACAATTATTTATGAAGCAAGAAAGTACATTAAATAGCTTAAATATTGCAATGAGAAGTAGTTTATGTATGCGACTGCTTTCTGTTTTACTACTTTACCCAAGTAACAAAGGTCGGTTTGTTGTATTGTAAATTCTAAACAATCTGAATATCATCATTTCATCATTATCATCACACAGCACAACCTACATATTTAGTAGAGGCAAATTTTTACTTGAATTTTAATGTTATTGATTGTCATCTTACAGTATCTACAAAAGTTCTATACCTATAGTTTCAATTCAATTTCACTACACTTATGTTTGGATGAGCTTTAAGTCTTTTTATGCATTTGACACTAAATTGTTTGACTCATACCAAGTAGCATTTGTATTTGTTCGGATGGACTTAGATTGAAAACATTGAAGTATTTCAATATTGCACTTGTGTGCTGTTCCCCAAATTTCTTCTTAAAAGTCATTTATGTTACCTGAATTTTGGTTGTTTCTTTTTGAGAAGATGTGTTTACACCATGATAATATTCTATCTTGATGCATTCCTATAGACATCTTACATCAGTTTTCGGTAGCGCCGGGTAATTATTGAGTGTTATCATATTGTAGCGAACCTAGGGTCGCGGCGCGGGCGGCGGCGCGGGCGGCGACCGCTAGCGTGCAGGTCAGAACACGTCCGTTCGATCCCCATTGTTCTGATTTCAAGGAATCAAAGAATCTTCTAGAATGATGTATTTTAATATAAATACCCCGACCAAAAGATCGCGAGGACAGTCTTGTATCGATACGGGTAGTGAACAGATGGTGATATAAATAAGTAAAGAGTGATATAAATATTGTAAAAATAAATATTGCGTAGTTATAATTGTTTAAATAAATTATCCTAGTGGTTAAGTCTTTAGTAATAATAATTAGTTCTAAAATAGTGTTTATATTTGTTACTTCTTAGTGTTAGTTATTTTTCATTATTCTTTATAATCCATATTTCTTTAATTAAACTTAGTTATATAAATATTAGTGTTTTAATCAATTTTACACTTCACCTAAATAAATAAAACGTTACAATTGGTGTCAGGTGTGAGGGTTATTAAAAACTGTGAAGTGTAAAATAAAAATAAATAATATGGCGATGTACAAAGTAAAATTAAGTGAATTAAAAGTCGCCGATCTCAAGAGAGAGCTGGAAGAACGAGAGTTGGAGACATCGGGAACCAAGTCTGTTTTACAACTTCGTTTACGGCAAGCCCTAGAAGAAGCTGGTGAAAATCCTGATGACTTCTTATTCGATACTTCGGGTGGTGTTAGTAAAATTCTAGAAAAGTTAGAAAAGTTGGAAGAAAATTCTAGAATTTTGACGGAAAATTCTAGAACTTTAGAACAAAAATTAGAGGAAAGTTCTAGAAAATCAGAAGAAAATTCTCGAACTTTAGAAGAAAAAATGATGGAAAATTCTAGAACATTGAAAGAAGAATTAATAGAAAATTCTAAAAGTTTAGAACAAAAATTAGAAGAAAATTCTAGAAAACTAGCTGAAACTTCTAGAACTTTAGAAGACAAATTAATAGAAAATTCCAGAAGTTTAGAACAAAAATTGGAAGAAAAATTAACAGAAAATTCGAGAACTTTAAAAGAAGAATTAACAGAAAAGTCTAGAATGTTGGAAGAGAGAATAGAAATTTACGAGAAGAAAGTTGAAGAGTTACAGCAAAATTTCTCTAAAATTACGCCAGCGGTGTCAAATTCTAATGTGGCAGATATAATTCAAGAAAACAAAATAGTAAAAGTGGAACATAATTCAAAACTGCACATTAAAACACCCGAATTCGACGGCAAGTCATCATGGCCGAATTATGTAAAACAATTTGAAGCCGCTGCCAAAGCAAATGGCTGGACATCTAAGGAGAAGGCTACAGCGTTGACAGTTTCACTGCGTGGAGAAGCCATCGATATCCTACAGACGCTAAAAGAGGATGAACAGGAAGACTACGAGCAACTTGTTAAGCGATTGGATATGCGATATGGCAATGCGCATTTGGAGCAGGTGTACCAGACGCAATTGAGGAACCGATATCAGAGTTCAAAAGAGAACCTTCAAGAATTTGAAGCGGATATAGCTCGTTTGGTTCGTCTCGCACATCCTACAGCCCCTGACAGCGTCTTGGAATGCCTAGCTACACAAGCATTTATCTATGGGGTCCGAGACAATGAAACTCAGCAGGCACTACGATTGGCTCGACCAAAAATTCTGGTTGATGCACTTTCATATGCCTTAGATCATGAAGCTGCAAAACAAGCTTCACGCAACCAATCGCGAGTGCGAATTATCGATGCTGAGAGGAATGAAGACACTGAGGATCTAGATGACAGGATAAGACGAATTACGTCTGAAATTAATGCTGCTGGAAGAAAGAAACTCCGCTGTTGGAATTGCGGTGAATTAGGTCACCCGCAAAGGCTCTGCAGAAAACAACAGAAGAAAGCAGAACCAAGAAAGGAAGAAAAGAAGTCGGGAAACTAAGTCGGGTTGATGCGAAGGGGCAATCGTCGACCCGTAATCCAGTAGCCCCAGAATTCATTACTTATGTTGCATCCCTACATCATCAAGCTAATAGCATCTATGTAGACGGCTCTATCGACAGAAGGCCGCTTAAAATGTTGCTGGATACGGGTGCGACAAAAACAATAATCAGACCCGACTTAGCAAGAAAACTATGCAGAAAACATCTACTTCCAACAAAGTGGCAGATACGCACAGCCACCGGAGAACAAGCTACCGCATCTGGAGAAATAGATTTGAGCATCACTGTTGGAAAAACGTGCATTAAACATCGTGTGCTGGTAGCTGACGTAGAAGATGAATTCATTCTCGGCATGGACATTATGAAAAAGCATGGATTTAAATTTGACCTGAAGAATGGAGTGATGATGGTCAATGATGAAGAACTAGTATTAAATCCACGAGACGACAATGCCATGCGAGTATTAATAACGGAAGATGTAACCCTCCCAGAACGGAGTGAATCAATCGTGGAAGCACAGATAGAGGGTAGCTTCTGTGAGGGAAACATTGTCATGCTCCAGCCGAAAAACGATGATGCCAAAACTGGGACTGGAGTTGTAATTGGAAAAGCCTTGCTCAAAACCGACAAGATAATCCCAGTTCGAGTGATGAACGTAAATTTTTATCCAGTTATACTAAAAAAAGGGACCGTAGTAGGTGAATGTTCAGCGGTATCATCAATTATTCGAACTGTAAAGGCCAAAGACAACACATCCTGTGAAGTTCCAGATACTCTAATCAAGGAGCTGTCATCATCGTTCCAGGACTTGACCGCCGACCAGAAAACCAAGGCTAAGGGTTTAATTGGCAACTTTCAAGATGTGTTCCAATTTGACAAGAAGGACAAAGGACGAACCAATGTTGTCCATCATAAAATAGACACCGGAGACGCAAGACCCATCCGCCAAACAGCAAGAAGACTTCCACTGGCTAAGCGGGAAGTAGCGGAAGAAATTATAGAGGACATGAGAATGGAAGGTGTGATTGAACCTTCAAGCAGTCCATGGGCTTCACCAGTAGTGTTAGTGAAGAAGAAGGATGGCTCTACAAGATTTTGCGTCGATTATCGTCAACTTAACAACGTGACGAAGAAGGATAGCTACCCGCTACCCAGAATAGACGATACTCTGGACACATTGTCAGGATCAAAGATTTTCTCTACTCTTGATTTAAAGAGCGGATACTGGCAAGTGGATTTAGATCCAAAAGACAAAGAAAAGACAGCTTTTACCATCGGTACCGGTCTTTGGCAATTTACTGTTATGCCATTTGGGCTCTGCAATGCCCCTGCAACGTTTGAACGGCTTATGGAAACCGTGTTAGCTGGACTGTCGTGGAAAACATGTTTGGTTTACCTCGACGATATTATTGTGGTAGGAAAAACGTTCGAGGACCACATGAAGAACTTGGAAGAGGTTTTCCAAAGATTGAGGAAGGCTAACCTGAAACTCAGTCCAAAGAAGTGTCACTTATTTCAAAAAGAAGTTCATTATCTTGGACACGTAGTTTCTGGTAAGGGTATTGCAGTTGACCTGGAGAAAATAAGGGCTGTGAGTGACTGGCCAGTACCGAGGGATAAACATGAATTGAGAAGTTTCCTTGGTCTCTGTACATACTACCGACGTTATGTACCTGGATTTGCCAACATAGCGAAACCATTGACAAGGCTTACTGAAGAAGGCAGGAAATTTATCTGGGAGATGGACTGTCAAGCTGCGTTCAAACAACTTAAATATTCCTTGACAAGCGCACCTGTTCTAAGTTATCCTTTACCAGAAGGAGAATTCGTTCTTGATACAGATGCCAGCAACGTTGGGATTGGTGGCGTTCTTTCCCAGATACAAGACGGACAAGAGAAGGTTATTGCCTATTTTAGTAAGACCTTGTCAAAACCAGAGAGGAATTATTGCGTCACCAGAAAAGAACTTTTGGCAGTCGTGAAATCCGTGGAGCACTTCTACAAATATTTGTACGGTAGAAGATTTCTTATAAGAACTGACCACGCTGCTCTCAAATGGCTGCTACAATTTAAGAATCCTGAAGGTCAGGCAGCTAGATGGATTGAAAGATTGCAAGAATATAACTTTGTTATTGAGCATCGAGTAGGTACAAGCCATCGTAATGCTGACGCATTATCAAGAAGACCTTGTCAGGACGAATGCAAGCATTGCAGTCGTCTAGAAGAAAAACTCTCTACCATCGCCAGAACAACAGTAGTAAATGATAGTTGGCAAACGGAAGACCTTCGCAAGGACCAAGAGAATGATTCGGACTTGAAAATCATACTGGATTGGAAACGTGGCGATAGAAGACCAGTTTGGGAAGATGTTGCACGACACTCACAAAGTGTAAAATCGTACTGGGCGCAATGGGATTCTATTGTGGTTGAAGAGGGCCTCCTGAAACGTGTCGTAGAAAATACTGAAGGTACTGTGAGTAGGACCCAGCTGATAATTCCTAGGAATAGAGTACCGGAAGTATTGGAGGAGATCCACGACGGATCTGGACATTTTGGAGTGAATAAAACCCTTGAGAGAGTGCGCGAACGATTCTACTGGGTAAATTGCAAAGAAGATGTTAAAGAGTGGTGCAAGAAATGTGTGGTTTGCGCGGGAAGTAACGGGCCACATAGGAAAAGAAGAGCCCCAATGCGCCAATATAATGTTGGAAGTCCCTTCGAACGCATTGCGATTGACGTGGCCGGACCATTCCCAGAAACTGATGAGGAAAATAAATACATAGTGGTAGTAATGGACTACTTCACTAAGTGGGTTGAGGCCTACCCATTACCCAACCAGGAAGCCGTAACGGTCGCTGAAGTTTTGGTTAAAGAATGCATCTGCCGATTTGGAGTACCGCGAGAGATACATTCCGACCAAGGAAGGAATTTCGAGTCCGCCCTGTTCCAAAATATCTGTAAGATATTAGGAATAAAGAAAACCAGAACTACTGCATTACACCCGCAGTCTGACGGCATGGTTGAACGGATGAATAGAACAATAAATCGGTATTTGTCAAAGGTAGTCTCTAACCATCAACGAGACTGGGACCGACATCTTCATCTGTTCTTGTTGGCTTACCGTTCATCAGTGCATGAGACAACAGGGCAGACACCATCTAACATCTTATTCGGGCGGGAGTTGCGCTTACCATGCGACCTGGTATTTGGCAGTAAACCCGGTGAAGATCTAGCCGGGGAGGACTATGTAACGGACTTACGGAGAAGAATGAATGACATCCATGAACAAGTCCGCACAAACATTCAAGGTGCCAGCGATCGGATGAAGGACCAGTATGACGTCAAGGCTGAAAAAGGTGGTTTTCAACCTGGGAATTTGGTGTGGCTTTACAATCCACAAAGACGACGTGGCTTATCACCGAAGCTGCAAAAGAATTGGGAAGGTCCCTACGAGATCGTAAAAAGAATAAATGATGTGGTCTACAGAATTAGGAAAACACCTAATGGAAAGCCGAGAGTAGTCCACTTCAATCGGTTAGCCCCTTTTGCTGGTGATAATTTTGACGATCATCGTGGAGCGACGGTTCGCCGGGTTATAGCTGAGGAACCCACATTTGATGACTTTATGGAAAGTCATTCCACTAGTCACAAAGCACGGTATGGCGTGACACGAGAAGAACAACGAGATCTGTTCACCGTGTCCCCAGAATATTCCCTCGCTCACTGTGTAGCGAAAGACATTAAAATGTCCCGCGGCATCGCTTCAGTTTTTAAAAGAAAATTTGGACGAGTACAAGAACTGGCCAACCAACGTCCAACTGTCGGGAAAACGCTACAACTGAAAGATGATAACGTAGAACACAAGCGGTACATTTACTATCTCGTTACGAAACAATACTCACATCAGAAGCCGTCATACCGCAATTTATGGGACTCGCTGTGCGACATGAAGGACCATCTGTTGGAAAACGACATCATGAAACTGGCAGTACCGAAGATAGGCTGTGGACTAGATGGTTTGGATTGGAGGATTGTTAGAAGCATGTTAGAAACAGTCTTCCGCTTTACCGGAGTGGAAATTCTAGTTTGCAGCTTCAACTCTACCGGCCAAGAGGAGCTCAAACGGACCGTCGACTGTTACTTCTTCAAGACTTCCAGATGCACCAAGGGTGATGCATGCAGATTTCGTCATAACGAACTGTTCCGGGACGAAACAGTCTTAAGGAGGGGGCAATGTAGCGAACCTAGGGTCGCGGCGCGGGCGGCGGCGCGGGCGGCGACCGCTAGCGTGCAGGTCAGAACACGTCCGTTCGATCCCCATTGTTCTGATTTCAAGGAATCAAAGAATCTTCTAGAATGATGTATTTTAATATAAATACCCCGACCAAAAGATCGCGAGGACAGTCTTGTATCGATACGGGTAGTGAACAGATGGTGATATAAATAAGTAAAGAGTGATATAAATATTGTAAAAATAAATATTGCGTAGTTATAATTGTTTAAATAAATTATCCTAGTGGTTAAGTCTTTAGTAATAATAATTAGTTCTAAAATAGTGTTTATATTTGTTACTTCTTAGTGTTAGTTATTTTTCATTATTCTTTATAATCCATATTTCTTTAATTAAACTTAGTTATATAAATATTAGTGTTTTAATCAATTTTACACTTCACCTAAATAAATAAAACGTTACAATATCACAGGACATCGTAGAAGTTATATGAATTGATTTGTTTTCGTTTGCTTTTATTCTCCAGGTTTTAGCAATTTCTTGATTTTTTAAAGTTGCATTTTAAATATTGCAAAGGTAAAATTTTTGAGCACGACATCGTAGGATTAGTGCTCAATCATCAGAAGGAAATATGGGCAAGTTATACATCATATAGAGCTATGTAAAATACTAGAAGCCACCTTCAGCAGTATATTAACAATAATGGCCACGACTTTTTAATTTACCTTCAAAGCTTTTTTACCCCAGCCTGTATAAAGGTCTTAGATATAATAGACTTCGGATGTGATGGACGAAATATTCGGTCAAACATGATTTTTTTTTTAAAAACATCTTGTTAGTATTATACTTTTTTAAATCCAAGTTGCTTTGCATAATTTTATTGCTTCTCTTACATAGTTTAAACGCTTCGGAAAATTTATTTTTATATAAAGAACTTTCCATTTTAGTGGACACCCCCATTAGTAATTGTTTTAGTGACAGTGATTTTCGTTGAGCTAGTTCACTAATAAGTATTTTATAATTTTCATTCATTTTAAGTTCTAATAGAATTCATACATAATTTGAGAAATATTGAGTGAAAATACGGGTATACTCATATATCTTCGTGTTTCTGGACCATAAAGTAGAATTTAATTCACCAGAGAACTGTGGTTGTTGAGTTAATAATGTATATTAGATGAGTGTATGCTAGGAAATGTTATAATTTCAGCTCAAATAATATTCTGAAACATACACACGGACACCTCACTTGCTAACATACATGAATGTTACGGCTCTTCAAACAAATATACAAAACTATTAATTTGGTATTTCTCGACAAGTAGATTTTACTGTCTAGCTCTACTCTAAAATTATGTTGTATTTAATTATGAACATAAATTCTCAATAGCGTTTCTAGTTTATTCAGAGGTGGCTCATTAGGTTAGCGTGCTCTAACTCGAATTAATCGAAGTGTGAGATCTGGGTTTCAAATTCCAACTTAAAAAACCTCTATATGACCGAACAGTCGGAATCCACTACAGCTGTAGATCTTGTACAGAAAATGTAGGATAATAACCAATAACACTAAAATGAGTGACGACTAGAACGTATAAAATCATTAGATTAAATAGGCAGATTAAACTAATATTATATAGTTATAACTTTGAGTTTTTGTCAGGGGGTAAGTCCTTTTCGTGTAATTCACTTGTTATATTTATATTTTTACTTATTATCTAATTTTTAGATAGAATTCTTGTTGTAGTACTAAGTTGTTCTATACATAAATTTAATTAAAATTTGTATTATTATTATTAATGGAATTTAATTTTATATTAAATAAGTAAAAAAATTGTAAAACTTTTATTTTATTTTAATACAGCTCTTTCATATTTATCCTTGCAATGTCTTTAAAAGTTACCTGTACGGCAAAAGGGTGACAACGCTGATATATTTTAGCAAATATGGTAGGGTAAGTGGGGGTGAGGTGGACCATATCTTGGAAAAATATTTATTACTCTATTATATTGAATAATAATAATATTTAAAAAACAAAAATTATTTTTAACGATATATAATCCAGGTTTATTTATAAGAATAAGAATTGTGGTACAGTCTTCATGTAAACAGTGACCACCGATTGCATAATTTATCCATTAATCCTTTTTTATCTTTTTTTTAATAATTTTCATTACACTCAAGATATATGTTTTTTTTTAATGTTCAGCTTTTTCATTATAATCACCTTCTGTTTAACCGTGTAATTACTGTTCTTCAGAACTCATGAAATAGTAACTAGATCGTCTATCTTTCTATGTGCGAATGATTTTTTTCCTGTTTATTGGTTGAATTGATCTTTTTACAATAAAAATGGTCCTTCTCTCCTCAGAATAGGTGGTCCAGAGATTAAATGGACCATTAAATTATATAAGACCGTGTACAAATAGAACCACATTTTTCGATTATGATAAGTCTTCTGTACATGTTTATAGTGCATGTACATACATATAAAACACATATGAGTTAGAAATTATAACTTACTGTTTCTTAGTTCGTATCATATTAACTATGTTATAAAACCTCTATATTTTTTTATAAAATACTAACTGTCATTTTTTTAATATATATTTTATATCAATGGTTAAAAGATGTTGGATAAAATATTGTATGGCACACGTGTGTTAATTATTTAAGTCACTTTAGAAAAATACTGGACATGAATCCTCGTGAGCTAAAAATTTCTCACATGACTTATTTATAATGTAACACAATTGTACCATAAATTTGTTGTGGCATCAATAGGAAGATATCATGCATGAAATGACAGCAAATACATGTATTTATATCATATTTTAATCGTGTAAATTAATTTTAAAATTTTTCAACTTCTTAATAACAGCGATAGCCATCGCCATAAATAAAAAATCATAGCTGTCGAATTCTGATGGAAAAAACGTCAAATCTCAAATATTTTTATTTTATTGATCAAATACCATGATTATCATTATTAAGAAATTGAAGAAATTTAAAAATTAATTTATAGGATTAAACTATTACATAACATACATATATTGATACCACAACCATTATTGTCACTTGAAATGGGGGGCAACAGCCTGCAAATATTGATTTCTCATGATTACCATGAAAAAAAAAAACACCTTGTATAAGGTACTTTTTTTTGGCAATTTTTTAAGTAAGTTACTTAATTTTGACCGCATTAATTTTCAAGCGGCTACTTATACTGTCTCTACATAATAAAATTAATAATCCCTATGAGAGATATCACTTTAATGTACTTTTCAAACCAAAAGTCCCTCTCTTCTACCAGTCCAGCTCTCCCCCACTTACCCAACATGTTATTTGTGACATTTTAATTCTAATCCTAGAATTTTTACGATATACATATTAATTAAAATAATTTAATACTCTCAAATAAAAATGATTTACCTTTTTGATGAAAATAACTATTTAATTAAGTTCGCAGATATAAAATCCTCTTTTGGAGTTGAACTTAGGTAAACTAAATATTCCATCTACGAACTTTGTAAACTGTGTACATTTATCTCTGGAGCAATAAAATATTTTTCCGTGTTTAGTGTATCTGGCTAGGATGATTAAGCTAATTGAGACTAATTATCCTCTTTGATGTACAGAATGAAATTTATAACGCAAATGTAGCCCCACGTATCTCACGATGCATGATCTCCATGTCATAATTACGGCGATGTTCCTAATGGCCACTTAGTGAATATTCCCGAGCGACTTCGTTTTTGTTCAACTTTTTAACTTGTTGCAATGCGCAGATTCCTATTGCTCTATTTATCTATAACTGTGCACGGAAATTTATAAACGATGCTTTCAATTTGCCGGAGAACTTTATAATTGAGGGAAGCATTTCAAGTATAATAATTTGTATTTATTAAAATTCTACAAGTTCTGTAGCTTTTGTAAGTCGTTTTATACAAAGTGGAAGTTAATATCTTTCAATTTATAGTGTTCCAATAATTTTTTTTCGTGGACAGTAATTACTTACGCCTGTTTTTATGATCAACTTTAAACTTACTTTAATACTTTAAGTTAAAGTTAAAGTAGGATTAGATTTTTTTAAGACTTTACTTTAAAGTAAAAAGTCAGTTTTAAAGAACTTTAAGGCTTCAACTCTATAATGTTTGACTGACTCAAATTAAGTTGCCATTCTGTATTTCAAAATGGATCTCTTTTCTTTTTCAATTGAAACCGATTCTAAAAATGAAGACTATAATTATAAGAAATCAAAAAGTTTATAAAAAACGTATTACAAATTTTGATGTATGGATTGAACAAAATACTTGAGAATATCAATAAAAATATGACTGAATTTGTTGTAATCAAAAAAGATTTAATTACTTTTAAAAGATTTTTCCACAGTAATAATAAATTACAGTATAATTCACTTTGTAATAATCAATTGCAATTATTAATGTATCAAAATTTTAATTACTACAAGTGATCTTGATTTTAACACAGTGCAGAATTAATGTAGAATATGATCCGTTTGTTGTAATCAAATAAAATCTTTTGAATCAATATTACAAGAATCACAATTATAATAGAATGTAATTTACATTTTAAATAACAAATTCAATGTATTTTGTCCCATATTTCAATATATTAAATGATGTCTCATTCCATAGTGTTTTATATTGATAAATGCAAAATTAATTAATCTAATCAATGGTAGGTTACTTAGTTATACAGTGTGGTTCAGCTCTAAAAGAACTGATAATAGGAACTAAACTAAGAAAATTGATCTTAATGACAATGATTGATCCCCATATACCTCTCCTTGTCTATGCCAATGAATATTATGTTACTAATATCTATTACTTGAAAAAAGCTTATCACGAATTTTTTTTGATAAAGAGTTAACTAATAAGAAATAATAATATATCATTTATTTATTTCAGTTATTATTTTAAATCAAGAACAAATTAGTTTATTGAAACACTTTTATATTAAATTTAAATATGGCTTGGCTGGGCAAGTTCTTTTTAAAATTACTTACTACTTTATTCTGGGAATTTATGTTTCTTTCATTTTTATATAAAATGATATAAGTTATAAGTTCGGAAATATTTTTAAGTAATTCCACTTTAAAATTCCTCAAAAATAGTGGGGCAACAGTGTTTATGTTCCCAGTTGCTATAGCAACTATAAAATAGACATTTCAAAGACTATGCGCGGAATACATAGTTTCGTTTTAGACAGAGAGACGTAGATAGAAAACAATGAAAACTACGCAATATTAGCTCCGCCTCTGAAGCAAATGAGTAGTCTATTCGCTTATTACCTATTTTGGACTTATGAATAGTTAACAATTGATATCTCCTTCTTCGAATTGCAATACACGTCCAATTACTAAATTATGAATGTTGACAACGTGTAATTAAATCTTGGTAACTTTATATTAGGTACAAATTGATATTTCCTTTAATTAGGGGGTATTTTACTTAAATCATCACATCAGATATCAAGGAGGTATAAAGGCTTGTTTAGTCTTGTTCGTAACAGTCCAAAATGTGGTACACTTCAAGTAACACCTTTGTCGAACAGTTTGTCAAATATCCGAAAACACTTCTACGATATATGGGTTTATGGCCTACGGTGAAAAATAAATACAATGTATTGCAAGAAATGCATAGATATTTTTCTCTTTTGATTTCATATGCTTTTACTTCTTCTTTGGTAATCAATTTGTATTTTTCGTTAAATGACTTAGCAACAGCAGCTGATGCAATTTATATTTGTTCTACGGAAATAACCTACTTGTTAAAAGTATCCTTTTTTGCTTTGAAAAGACGCAAATTTGAAAATTTATTGGAAAGCTTGAATAATCCTCTATTTATTACAACTAAAATCTATCATGAAGAGTATATGCAAAGATGGATACAAAGAGCTTATTTTTATTGTCGTTTCTTCACGTTTAGTGTTGTTGGATACTTAGGCCTTTTTGGCATATTTCCTCAAATAGATTCCGAAGCTTTTTTGCCAGCTCAAGGATGGTTTCCATTTAATGTAGAAAACAGCAAATTTAATTACACAATCGCTTATGCATTTCAAATATTTAGCCAATGTATCTGTGCAACTGTTAATGTCAGCCTGGACCTATTGCCTTCTGTTTTCATGAATATTGGTTGTGCCCAGCTCGAAGTACTGAAAGACAATCTGGAGAATGCAATAGATGACGCGAAAAGCGAAACGCAATATGAGGAAACAGAAGACGATCTTGAAATGTTACCGGAGAGAACTGAAAATGTTGTGGTTCAAACTATTGTAAGATGCGTGCAACATCATGAAGCCACAATTGAGTATGTTTGTTTTAAAATATAAACAACAAATAACTAATTTTGTTTCAGTATTTTTAATAAAGTACAAGATATTTATAATCCTGGAATGTTGATTCAGTTTCTGTCGTGTGCTATCACTTTGTGCATGACTGGGTTACAACTTATTGTGGTAAATATTTTTCTATTTTTGTTGTTAAAATATGATATAACGCACTGGTTTCCATATTAGCATCTAGTAGTGTCCGACCGAAATACAATTTTCAGCCGAAATCGAAAATTTCTTCTAGATTCGACCGAAAACGTAACTGAAACCGAAACTTTTGTTAATTTTTTTTATTAAACATGGAAGTCTAGCGTTTTTTTTTTTTACTTTTTAAGGTATTATTCGATTATTAAATTAAATAAAACTTAAATGTATTAGAATATCACTTTATTTTTATAAAGATATATTTTGAGCTCACTTTTATAATAGAATCTTATGAGGTCAACCGTCACTTTTAACAAAAGCAATGGCGTATCTATGGGGGAAAGGGATTTTAAGGGGAGCGCTTCGCCCCGGGTGACATCATTCTACGGGTGATAGTCGAGTGTCAATTTAATTAAAAATTGAAAATTTGTAATTCAAATTATCTAATTTGAATTTTTGTGTATTTAAAAATTACATATTTTTTATGTTTATATCCAATGAATGCACCTGCATGAAAGTCTAAAACCATCATTGAATGTGTCTTTTTTTGTTCATAAAAATGGCACCAAATCAGCAAACATGTTATGTCACTAATTTACTTCTATAAAAATGTAGAGCGTCTTGTAGTTTTTCAATTTTTTTTTTCGTTTTGCGTTAAAGGTATTTCTTGGTCTTAAATGCATTAAAAATATGTTGCCATTTGTTAGCTGAATTGGAAGATCTCACTACTTTGCTTCCAAAAGACCAATTTTGTAAATTTGTATGAAAATCAAAACCTTTGAATAAAACGTTCTACGTCAATCGTACGTTTGATTTTCACGATACTCATTTCGAACTATATTCGTACCGTAAAAACTTTTTTACCGGACAAAGTAACACCATTATTAATGCCCCGGCCGACACCAACTCTAGCTACGCCACTACACAAAAGCACTCATAAAAGTAAACTCGGAATACGGATCATTATCTTTATTAAAGAAGTAAAGACATAGTTATCTATCACCACCTCATAAATATTCCTAACAATCACAATCAAATAAGTAGACTTTTCAGGAAGTATTTGTTACTAAGTAACAGGTTCTTTTACTCTTTCATAATGTATGCTGTTTCTTTTAAAATAACGTTTCTTTTTTTCTTAATTCTACAAATTAAATTATTGAGATCTTGCCTCACCTTACAATTGGTACCCTTGCACTAGTAGCGTCAAAATAACGATAATAAAATGTCTTCAAAATAAAGAAAATTTAAATAACATACAAACCCGAAAGCAGCAGATTCTATACTCTTTCGGGAGGGCTGAAATTTCGGCCAATTTTTAAAATAGGCTACTTGACACAAATCAAAAAATGTGGAACTTTGATTTATTGACAGTTTATGATGGAAAATATATGTTATTTTTATTTTTAATAAATAATATTACTAGAATTAAATATTTTAATAAATAAAAACATGTTTTATACTGTATGTGCCACGTGACAGTCTGTCAAAGCGTCAGTGTACATTTATCAACAAAACAATTGAAATCTTACGAATTTTTTGTACCTATTAGAATACTTCAAATAGTTTTCTTATAATAAAATTTAATAACACTTAATTTGAACTTACTGAAGTTTGTTTTCTTAAAACTGACGTCATATTATCAGATGTAGTTATTGGCGCCAAATTTAAACTCAAATCTTAAAATAATATAAAAACTAACATTTAAAACTATGTTTTATGGAAAAAATATTTTTTATATCTACATATATATAATCTTTCATCTTAAACATAAATATTGTCAAATATTTACCCTATTGACCGAAATCGCAACTTCGGTCGGACACTATCCACATAATATTTTATTCATAATTGTAGAAGTTGTGGCTTCGAATCATTTTACACGCGTCCTGATCATACTGAAACTAACTACCACTTATAAGCGATTCATTATGCATACAATCTTTTTTCATTTTATGAAAATAACTTATGCAAAATATTTTCTTACTTTAATTTATAGTCATAGAAAAAGTATAATATAAAACTTGGTTTGACACTCATTTTTGAAATATAATATATATTACTACATATTAATAAATCACTTTTACAGTGATTATTTAATGATAATGTAAGCCAAAAATAATGTATTATGAAGGATGTACATGCTTTGATGCTCACTACATTGTATGATCTTCCGAATTAAGCTTAAATATTAAAAATATTTGTAAATATATTATACCTATTTATATTTTCACCTATCAAATTAATTATCCGTATATTAATATTTTCTTTCATACCTGACTATGTTTATATAAAATTTAGGTATTAAATTAAATATCAAATTTATATATGATATAGTTTTTCCCATGGATTCCTATTAAATTCAATCCGAAAATCTTATTTGACGTACGTGACAATATTGGATGCGATTTTATTTTACAAAAAATATTTTTATATTCAAAGCAATATTAAACTTGTGATTAAGAGTAACATTTGTTTTTATACAAATAAAATTGATTTTATTGAATAAAAATATAAAAAGTACTTGCATAAGCCGAAATACGTGAGGAAATAAATTGTTTGAAAATATGAGAAGATTTTTCAACGCTATTTTAATTTTAGTTATTAGAGTAATTCATTTAATTGGTAATTTATATATTGATTACATTTTCCAAACAATTTGCGTTAATGCAAAAGTAGTTATATTAAATTATAATCATAGATTATATACTACAATTAAAATGATATTGAAAATAATAATTTCTCTAGTTCTTCTCATTACCAAATACATATTAACAAATATAAATGTATTCAAAATAAAATATATTAATTCTCTGGAGCTTTAATAGGTATTGCACTTTATATTTTATATTTATATACTTTTATATTTAAGTGAATTGATATAAAGTAATATATACATAGACACACAAACCATTTAGTCTCCGTAGAATCCATGATGTTTTGAACCGCACTTCATTAGAATTACTTCCCTTAAACGGTTTGTGATACTTGTCATACTAATTTTCTTGGAGTTTGGGAGTCAATTTTATTCCATTCTTCTATCATAAGTGTAATAGTTCTTTTATATTCTTTGGGTTTCGGTTTTGGTTCACCTGAAACAATTTCTGAGTTTCAGAATGTTTTAGGATGGTTTATATATTTCAAAAATTTGGTGTGTCCAACACAATACCTCCCGCCACTGTAGTAATATATTCTATATAAGTTTTTCAATACATTTAATTTGTAGTTTTAAAATTAGTTTGTTAATGCAGTTCAGAATATTTTTAATTCATTTCATACCTAAAATTTCCTTCATAAATTTTGTATGACCAATATGACATCTATTTTTGACGCTATTAAAACCGGAACTGAACTTACTTTGATTCACGTATGCAAATACATTCCTAATATATTTCTTCCATCTTTTTAAATTTTACAATAAAATTAGTTCATTTTTTACTTATTTTATCTTTTACACTTACTTACATCAAATTTGACATCATATGTCAAATTTTGTGAACATATGAATAACTCATCTGTTTTATCGAAATTCCTCAGCCTAAACGATATGTAAAATTATTATAATTTATATATTTTTTTTCTATCTAGCTAGAAGTCATATATAAACGTAATTATGCAGATCGGTAGAAAATTAAAAAATCTTTGTATTTATAATAACGAAATTTGAGAAAATATGGTATTTAGAGGTATTTTTTAGGAAAAAAGGTTTAAAGCTTCAAATAAAGTACCACATCCGGCTAACCAATTGTAGTCAAAATCTAATCAGTTCTTCATATTAGTTTATAACTCTTAAATACCAAATATTATATTTTTTACATGTATCGTATTGGAGTTATCGTGGACGAAAAATCGTCACAGACACACACACAGACACACACACACACACACACAGACATACAGACATCACGCTAAAAATAGTAAAATCGTATACTAGGGACCCTAATTCGTGCTCATATGTAGAAAACTCCCTCTCGAGAAATTTGACCAAAATCAATACCTCCCTTATCTATATATTGATAGGCGGGAGGTAAAAACAAAGAGTGTGTGTACGGAGACTAGTTGGTTTGAGTGTATATTTTTTCTTTCAAATCTTTGTTATTTTTAATAAAAAAAAATTGTATGCCTATAAATTAAAATTTTTTGGAATTATTTATTACCTTTAATTCTAATTCATAGTAAAAATATGTATGTGATGTTAAAATTATAATATAAATATTTCTTCTTTTAGCTACCCGTCGCAAGTATAAAATTCATGAGTGTTTGCTTATACTTCATTATAATGGTAGTCCAAGTTTCCTTATATTGTTTTAATGGCCATGAAGTTTTAGTTGAGGTAAAATGTAATATAAATTATTATTTTTTATTTGTTTTAACAGCATGAAACTTGCATGTCTGGTATGCTTTTTATTATAATGATTATTACTATTATATTACATAAAATATAAACATTATAGAAACTAAATAAGTAATATAATGTAAGTTATACGAAGTGTTTGAATTAAGTAATAAGAATGATTTTTTTTGATTGTTCAATTTAATTTTGTCTCGCTGAAAATAACTTCATTGGGAAGGAACGGTTCTTCCTATACTCACGGCAGTGCTGGAACTCGGATAGATGAATCACCTTCAGCTAGTTTCTTACAGCCGTTTAAATGTTTTGAAGTGTCCCAAAATGAGTTACCTCGAGATGATTTCTCAATCTCGGGAAGAGGAAAAAGTCGCAATAACTCAAGTCAGGCGAATAAGGAGGCTGGGAGCCACAGGAATGTTTTTACTGGCTAAAATCTCATGTAATTTAACTCTTCCCAAATCATTCGCTACTGTCAACACATTTCCATCATTTTTTGAAGATGAAGACCTTCCGTTGCGTGTTTTATCTTCAATCGACTCTTTTCCTTTGAAAAAAACCTGTCGCCTTGAAATAACACTGTTTCTGTAGTTCTGCTTAAGTTTTGTAAAAGTTTCCATTGCACTGTGCCCAAGTCTGAAGCAAAAACCTGATAGCACACCGTTGTTTGAAATTGACGATACATATTTTTAGAACGCACAAGAAAAACTGTTTTACGAAAAAAATCGCTGCAGACAACTAAATGACTCTAGCAAGTTCAAACTCGTACTGAAGGCATGTAACAGTACACCTGCCTCCTTTACAAGTCCCGCGTCGCAAGTGTTACCAGATCAGACGTTACGTTGCCAGTCATATTAGTTAATTTACACACCTCGTATGCTATTGAATGAATTTTTAATTTCTAATTTCAATGTTTCACTTCTCTTTAAAATTAATAAATTATTTGTTCATAGAGTTCTACTATAAGTGACAGTTGCTACCAAATAAAATGGTATAAATGCAGCCTAAAAGTGAGGAAATTTTTAATAATCATCATGGAAAGATGTAAGAGACCTAATATAGTGACTGCAGGCATATTTGATCTCTCGATAGTTACGTTGACATTTGTAAGTTTCTAATTTCTTAATGCAATCATTTATTTAACAATGGTTCTTTTTACAGTTGCTACGCACTTCATATTCTTATTTCACTGTATTGAATCGTCTGTATTCTGGAGAATGAAAATATCAAATATAGCAAAAGATATTGTTCATAGCAAATATTCAGTCGATGTATTCGTATTGTTATGTATTTAAATCATTTCAGAATTAATGCCTATTGAAAATGAAAATGCAAGATTTAAATTTGTCACTTTTTAAACAAATTTAGAGTTTATGTATGTTTAGTCTAGTCAAATTAGCCAACGTAGGAAAAAAATCCTGAAGTTTTGATACTTGGCACATTTGTTGATTCGAGTATCTAGTTAGTAGTAGGCAATTTTTTCACAGTTTTTAGGTTACCTTGGCACAGTGCGCGAAGTACCTGGGAAAACGTTTTTTCACGGTTTCGGAAAACGGTTTTTTATGTGATGGAAAGCATTTCTTCACTCAATTTATATAGATAAAAGAATATTTTGATTAATGATGCAAACTAGTCATACAAAAAATTTTGTTTGAATTTTGTGCCCGAAATGTTTTTAGTGTTCACATGCTAAAAACACAAACTTCGCACTCGAATCGTATGTTCCGTAATTCAACAAAAAAAACAGGATCTTGATTTTGGGTGAACGAAATTCCTAAAAAAAATTACCGATTTCAGGACACTTCAATCATGACCTTTTAAAATTGACATAATCTAACAAAAATATACATGAATAAAATAGACGATAACGTTGAATATGAAAACAAATTACAATTAAAGAATTAATGTCTTCATTGGTTGCTGTGGTTCGACTTTTTAGCAACCTTTTTCAGGAACCTCGTTCCGAATAGAAGCCGGGAAATGAATTTCAGGACTTACGAAACTGTCAACCACAAACCTGGTCGAACCGGTTGCGGTACGGAATATGCTAATAATACTAAAATATCAATTATAGTATATTCTAACAGAAATGTTTTGTTTTAAGTAGATATACATATGTTAATTACGTTGAACATTTAGATTCGTTTACGGAGAGAACAGTACTGAAGAAGAGTCCAATTATAAGATTAAATAAAAAAAATAACAATTATTCTCTAACATTCAATGCTTCGATAATAAAGTACCAGCAGAATTATTACTGAATAAAAATCTGATGTATGTGCGTTAAAACAATAATTTACGATAAATATAAATTTGCATACTTCTTTGTAGCAACTTTCTTCAAAATATTTTTACTTCAAAGTATAATCTGCTGTTGAGATGTAAATACTCAAAATGTCCTAAAATGACTATTATGATTAAAATCTTATTGTATTATATGGCCATGCAATCTGAGAAAAGAACGTTAAAATAAATACCGTTTCATGTTTCCCATTATCTCAAAAATGTACACTAAGATTAATTTAAATTGTCATAGATAAAATATTGAAGAATACAACATTTGATATAGCTTCATAATGGTTTTACGTGATTAAAACAATCGGCTCATCCCCTCGTGATATAACGTCACACTCGTATCATTATGAACGCTATATCAAACCTATATCCTTAATATCTAAAATAACATTGCTGTTAAAATTTTGGTTGTCAATAGAAAGAATAAATATTGTATACTGAAGACCTAAATTTAACTGCACGTTTATAATACCGGGTATAAATATAATTATTTTGTATGTAAATCAAAATTCCTGGATGTCAGTTTCCAATTTCGATCTGCGTCTAATTTAAATTACAAAACTGTGAGCGATATTTAGAAATTTTTATTTACCTAATTAAAATATGGTTACTTATTCGAGGCAACTAGAATATCCTGATAATAAGTAAAACAATAATCAATCATCAAATTGTAATGAATAATATTTTGCTGAACAATCTGTACATTTAAACATTACTTTGTTTATAATTGGAAGTAAAATCTGAAATAAAGTACCACAAGTAATTGAGTTATTATATTTGTTTTAATTGTACACAAAGTAGAGTGAAATAAAGTTTTTTGTGTTTGGCATTAATATATTTATTTATACAAAGCTTGGCAATCTCCCATCTGAAGTGTTTGTATCTGAGGAGTTTGCAAAGAGAAGAGAAAGAGTTTCACAGCCGTCTTGACAAAGGCAGTAAAGCGACCGTTGATACTCGGCCGTAATGTTTGTCAGCATTCCTGCCACGCGCGAATCTCCCGCTCTTGTTTTCTTATTCATAAAATTTCCCCAGAGAGCGGGCCTCGCTGCTCACCCGCAGAGATAGTGCGGCCGGCTGTCACGGCGACGCATGAATAAGAAATAGGCGATAGAAGGAATAGACAAGGTAATTAGATAAGGCGAATGCGACTGCCGAATAAGTGCACACCTTTAAATGCATGGTTGGGGTGTGAATGTTTTACACGGTTTTACATTAGTGGGAAGGAACTGGCTTGTGATTATAAAGGCGTGATTTGTTGTGTTAAGTGGTAGTTTGCTTCCCTGGTGGAATACGGTAACGCGGGATCCGGGTTCAAATTCGAATCCCGGGCAGTGAAAAACCACAGAATAATTACATACAGAAGCGACACTCCGTGTCGGTACCTTTCATATTACCCTATTCAGTTCTATGACTGTTACAAAGAGTGACAGCTATTTGAATTTCCCGCGCTTATCCAACTTCAAATGTATTCCGAAGTTGGTTACAAAATACAAGAAGAAGAAGTATGTTTCTTTTAATATGTATAAAACTGTAGAATAACGTGTTGCAACAGATGCACATGCTGTCATTTTTAGCAGGTGAAAAAGGTGAATAAAATCAGTTATTTTCAGTATCAGTGTCATTATTCAACAATCCCCATTGATTGTGAACAAGGAGAAAATACGTGGCTTTAATATAGGCAGTTACAAAACAATGACCTTGAAGCATTGTGTAGACCTTTAAATTTGTTGGCTTTCCTTATCTCTCTCTAAGATGTGACGAAACTTTCCAATTTTAAACAATGAGTCCTTTAAATTTGTTGCCTTTCCCCATCTCTTTCTAATTTTCGTTTCTCTGTCTTACTGTCGCTTCTGTATAAACCTATTCTGTGGTAAAACATTTTAATGAACATATTTCAATGCCGTTATATTATCAAATTGTAATAAATTATCTAAGTTGATGTATAATAGGATAAGTGAGGGAGAGATGGGCCGGTAGGTTAATTAGCTTCTAATAGAAGATGTTAAATTTATTATTTAGAAACAGTATAAGTAGCCGCTTGAAAATTAATGCAGTCAATATTTAAAAAACTGTGAAAATTTTTTGTACCTGATATACACAATTAGATAATTGATGTCTTGGTAGGTTTAATAGTTATTTTTAATACAAAACGATAAAATATTATTTTAAAAAGTGTTAATTCACGTGCGAGTGAATTAATATTCGCGAGTCGATAATATTATTTTATTTCCATCTTCTATATAACTGTCACTTTACAGGCTTCTTGGTAGCTAAATAAATAAACAATTACAGTAACTAACCTGTTAAAATAATAGAAAATAATGAAAGTTTTTTGATGCCTTTCCCCAGAGAGTGGGCCTTGCTGCTCACCCGCAGAGATAGTGTGGCCGGCTGTCACGGCGACGCATGAATAAGAAATAGGCGATAGACGGAATAGACAAGGTAATTAGATAAGCGAGGCGCGACTGCCGAATAAGTGCACACCTTTAAAAGCATGGTTGGGGTGTGAATGCTTTGCATTACTAGCAAGGAACTGGCTTGTGATTATAAAGGCGTGATTTATTGAATCAAGTGCTATAGTAGAAGAAGATGTATGAAACTGACTTATGCGGATTTTACAACATTTTATGGAGGGGTGGGAAGCTTTGTGGTCAGGACACAGAACAGTTACACACAGAAGCGACACTCCGTGTCGGTACCTTTTATATTCCTCTATTCAGTTCTATGACCTTGGAGCATTGTGTAGACCTTTAAATTTGTGCCTTCCCCCATCTCTCTGTAAGATGTGAGGAAACTTTCCGATTTTAAATAATGAACCCTTTAAATTTGCGCACATTCTCCATCTCTCTCTAATTTTCGTTTCTCTGTCTTACTGTCGCTTCTGTATAAACATATTCTGTGGTTGGCGTGTGAATGTTTTGCATTACTAACAAGGAATTGGCTTGTGATTATAAAGGCGTGATTTGTTGAAACTAGTGCTAGTTACTTTCCCTGGTGGAATACGGTAATGCAGGTTCCGGGTTCGAATTCAAATCCCAGTCAGTGTAAAATGTAATGAAGTTATTTAAACCCCATCATATCATCAAATTGTAATAACTTGTCTAAGTTGAATTATAATAGGATAAGTGGAAGAGAGATAAACCGGTAGGAGAGATGGACCTTTGCTCTTAAAAGTACATTAGAGTGATATTTCTTATAGGAGACTTTAATTTTGTTATTTAGAAACAGTATAAGTAGCCGGTTGAAAATTAATGCAGTCAAAACTGAATAATCCAAAATTTACCTTAAAAAATGTACCTGATATACACAATGAACTCTTCAAAACAATGTCAACAAATATATCATTTCATTTCAACAAAATAATTATCATTTTCTTGTTTTATGGTACCCCAGATGTCTATGTTAAAGGTAAGTAGAACGTCACGAGTGAATAAGAAATAGGCGATAGATGGAATAGACAAGGTAATTAGATAAAGCGAGTGCGGCTGCCGAATAAGTGCGCACCTTTAAATGCACGGCGAGGGGTGTAAATGCTTTGCATTAGTAGCAAGGAAGTGGCTCGTCATTATAAAGGTGTGATTTGTTGAATGTGGAATACGGTAACGTAGATTCCGGCTTTGAATTCGAATCCCGGTCAGTGTAAAACATTATAATGAACATATTTCAATGTCATTATATCAATGTCAGCTACGGACCTATGTTCCAGAAACAATGCAAGCCCCAATGTAGATTACAAAAATGTAATAAACCCTATAATACATCACAAAATACTTATCTACAGCTAATTCTCGTTAGATTTTTGAGATAAATCACAGCCAAGTCGTTCTACTATTTAGCTGATGATAATTGTCGAGCATGTATTTTAATATCAGAGCACTTTGAAGAGTCAACAGTCTATTGCTATTTCATTGGCGACGTCAACATTAAAATTAAATACCAACTTACCCCCTACCATTTGCGCAATTTCGAAACTCAAGCTTTGTGATCTCGCATTACCATTATATACTGTTCAATTGAAGAACTCACATCATTCGAAAGGCAGCGCGTTGGATCAGACACCACTTGAAATTGGGAAATTTACAAGCGGTTTGACTCTTTGCAGCACATACAGCCCAGAATTTGTAATAAAATTGCACAGAAAAAGGATAGGAACACAAGAAACGGCATTTTGTCTAGTCAGACAAACATCGAAGTTTTTGAATAAAAAATAATAATTGCCAAGACCAACGGAAAAATATATGATACTTTGTATAACGCCTCGCTGCTCACCCGAAGAGATAGTGCGGCCGGCTGTCACGGCGACGCATGAATAAGGAATAGGCGATAGAAGGAATAGACAAGGTAATTAGATAAGGCGAATGCGAATGCCGAATAAGTGCACACCTTTTAAAGGATGGTTGGGGTGTGAATGTTGTGCATTACTAGCAAGGAATTGGCTTGTGATTATAATGACGTGATTTGTTGAATCTAGTGCTGTTACCTTTGATAGTGTGCAATGATTTATTTATAATAATTAGGTATGCTAGGAAATAGTTTATAACATATGAAAAATAATATTTTGATGTGTGACAGTTTTTATGTAATAAAAGGATTAATTAATATAAAATATTCTCAATTCGTGTGTATTGTTTAGTGTTTTACTAAAAGGTTATGGGCCCAGAGTGCGCAAAGGAAATATAAAGAATAAAACATGGCAGACAATACAAAATTTTTCATCACAAAACTTAATGCTACAAATTACCCAATTTGGAAATATAAAGTTGAATTATTATTAATTAAAGATGAATTGTGGAATGTTATAACGGAAGAAACTCTAACACAATCAACTCCAGAATGGTTAGTTAAAGATGGAAGAGCTAGGGCTACTATAGGACTTCTCGTAGAAGATAATCAGTTAGTACATATTAGAAAATTAAAAACTGAATCATGGCTAGCACTTCAAAAATATCATCAAAAAGCGACATTATCACATAAAGTGTCATTATTGAAAAAGTTATGTAATATGAAAGAAAATGGAAATATAGAATTACATATTAGTAATATAGAAGATGTTACTGACCAATTAATTACAGTTGGTCAAGAAGTAACAGAACCTTTATGAAATGCTTTTCTTTTAAGCAGTTTGCCAGAAAGTTATGGAACGCTTATAACAGCTTTAGAAACTAGACCGGAAACAGATCTTACAAAAGATCTAGTAAAAACCAAATTATTAGAAGAATATAACAGACGACAACAATTAAATTTGGATAATTTGGAAGAAAATTAAAAGACATTGAAAGGAAAAGAGTACAAAGTTAGAAAAGAAAATAATACAAAACAAAAGAATGTTTTTTTTTCAAGAAACAGGGACATTTAAAGAAAGATTGTAGAAAGTAATTAGCGTGGAAAGAGAAAAATCCAAAAGGCAAGTAAAGTTAATTTTGTGGATTTTAATTATTATAATGTTTGTTTTGTTTTTAATATGGATAAATTGAAAAATACATGGTATATTGATTCGGGAGCTACAACACACATGTGCAGTGACAGAAGTTTCTTCATTAATCTCAAGAAAGAAAAAGAAAAAATTCTACTTGCAGATGGTACAATGATTTCATCTGAAGGAAGAGGTAATGGTATATTATATTGCAATAATTCTAATATACTGGTTAAAGACGTTATATTTGTTCCAACATTACACGGTAACTTATTATCTGTGAAGAAACTGACAGCATTAGGTTTTGAAGTACAATTTAAAGATAAAAATTGTGTTATTCTTAAATATAATAAAGGTATAGCAAAAGCGCATACAACAGGACAGCTTTACGAATTGGATTTAAGTAACAGACTTTATTTCAGGAGAGATCAAGAAGAATATAAATGTATCCATACATGGCATCGTCGATTAGGACATCGACGTAAAAGTGACATCTTCTGTGACGTGATTGACAAGGTTGAAGTTTAATTTCTATGCCTCCGTAATATAATTTTTTATTCTAGCCGCCGTTTAATTTTTTCGCTGCCATATGTAGAATCAGCCAATAAGAAGTAACTTGTACAATAGAAATCTGTATTATCGCCCTAAATGTCACTATAGAAACTAAATAACCTAAGAATAAAGTTACTAAAAATTATGAATAACTGACAGTTAACCTACATATTAAACGTCAAATAGTAGTTTATTTTTTAAAATTTCTAAGTTTGAAGAAAAAATAGCATGTGTTATTCAGAGTAAAAGTGTCTTTGTGTGCCTCGCATGCAATTGTTCGACTCGCTTCGCTCGTCGTGCAAACTTCCTTGCTCGCCACACAAAGTATCACTTTTACTTTTAATAACACAATATACTATTACGTCAAGTATTTGTTTTACTTCTACGCCGGCGGCGTAAAAATTAAACTTCAACCTTGTCAATCACGTCACAGAAGATGTCACTTTTATAACGTTTGAAGAAAATATATTTTTTTCTTTGTAGTTTTCAGAACATAGTTTATTTTTTTTTCTTTAGTTTTATAAGTAAGCCTAGATTATATGTTGTTATAAATAAATTTCGTTTTTTAAATGTTATTCAATATTATAGAGTAGTAATTATTTTCCAAAAAGTGTTCCATCTAACCCCTACTTACCCTAATAGTTACTTAAACTGAAATGAGGGGCGAATTATGTTTTTTTTTTTCTTGAAGTAATCAGAAGCAATAAAATATGTAATAATCTTTCCCACAAAAATTATCAATTAACACTAAATCATTGAACTAGAAAAAAAATTAAAAATTAAAATTATACATGTTACAAAATAATAACAATAAAAAAGAAAAAATTGTGATTAAAGTTCACCTGTGTGTATTCATACTATAAAATATAAAATATTTATATCTATAATTTTTTGCTATTTATTGATATACGAGTATTGCTTTAATTTTTTGCTTCTGCAATTGTAATTTACGAAACAAAATTAACATGATAAACTCATGTGTGCTTAATAATTGTAGTGTAAAATATAAAATTATTTATTCTATAAATTTTGCTCATGTTTTATTATACGAGTATATTGCTATATTGTCCTAATATAAGCAAAACAAAATTAATACGTTTACTTCACGTTTGCGTATTTATTGTGAAAAATATAAAATTTAGAACTATAATATTTTGTTTCTTGTTGTTGTATTGATTGCCGTAATTATAATCCTTCAAATTATATAAATAACATATTCTTTTCAAAGAGTCTGAATCATTTATAAGTTGCCTATTTTTTCGTTTCGTTGAGTTAAAATAAAATTGTCTTCTTCTTCTTTTGGACCCTTATGCCCCTGAGGCGACGTAAAGTGTGTCGTCGTGAAATCTTAAAAAATGGCATCGTTTTTATTTTTCTATATTCTGTCCGAATTGTTTGTATAACACAGATATAATACAAGGATTCATAAAATAATGTTAATATTTTTCTGTCTATTTCATTTAGATGCTTCTTGTATGACAAGGTAGGTAAGCTGCAAATTTTTTTTAAAACTGCCACAAATTAAAAAATTAGAAACTCTATTGGTTTTAGATCATTAAATGGTTTGCCTTGTTTTCTACTTTTTTCTCCTTTACTTGTCAATCATTTTTTTTGTTTAGTCTTTCCTGAGTACCTACTTGTTAAACTTATGATAATCATAGGCATAACTAAGATTTTTAGTTAGAGGGGGGAGGTCCAATTTGTCCGTGTGTTTAATATAGTAAAGTAAATAAGTCAATAAAAAATATTAATAATTTTATTGCGCTTTTGAATGTTTTGATTTCGACTGTAATATAATTATAATATCCTTAAATTGATTTTAATTTTCTATTTTGGAACACAAAACATAAGTAAAACTTTTTCAGCCAAAACTTTTGGCAATGGATTTTCAATGTCTATAATGACCAAGTTGGAAAATATCACTTGATTCATACTTTATCTCAAGTTTTTACGAGTACGAGTTACATACATAGGGTTTATTTGATATTAATTTAAAATAAGTAAACATGACATTTCAATACCAACCATACGATACAATATAATGATACATTTTAATAACAACCTGTACATGTTAACCAAAACATCCGAACATAGGGATCTAACATGTAAAATCATGTTTTCGTAGTTTCCTGCTTTCCTAATTATTTTAGATGAAAAGTCTCAAATTAGAGTTGCATCTGAAACAATAAACTGAATTAATTTTACGTGCCTTGTATCCTCAGTAATTTGGTATGAAAATATCGTAAATCACCTCAAAATTAGGGATAGGCCTGGAATTTAACAAAAATTAACAAGTGTTACGGTTTATATATTTATATAAGGTACGCTAATAATATAGCAATTTTATTTTGTTTATATGTCAGCCAGTACGGTTGTGTGGTCGTGGCGTGTCTTGTCTGATCGTGTAGATAAGCAACATAACCCGCCCTGTCCAATTGGATGGGTTACCGCACAACGGCTCGGTGTGTGCTGACCTTGCAGAGACTGTAGGCTGACAACCTGCATCACTAAAATGCAAGTAAAACCTGTCATGAAACAAGTACCTTAGGGTACTTGAGGCCCTGTTCCACATGGGAATGTTGCGCCATATATATATATATATATATATATATATATATATATATATATATATATATATATATATATATATATAATATTATTCACTATAGCAGTACTTAATACAAATAATAATAAAAATAAACTTGACAGATAATTTTTGTCTCAATTTTATGACTATTGCTATTTTTGGAGTGATTTATGTCATTTTCATACCTAATTTCTGAGCTCACAAGACACGTAAAATGAATTATACTTATTGATTCAGATGCAGATTTTTATGCTCTACAACTCTTATTTAAAGCTTTTTTTTCCAAAAATAATTAGGGAAGCAAGAAATTACGAAAATATTATTTTACATGTTAAATTCCTATGTTCGGGTGTTCGAATCACACCTCAGTATATAAATTGTTGGTCTTTATTTCAGGGGGAAGGGGGCAGAAGACATTCTGGGGAGGGTCGGGCCTATCCCCTGCCTTGTTAGGGCTTTGCTGATAATTTTCATCTTTTGTAAGTTTATCCTTTGGATTTTATTACAACTATTTTCTTGTTATACTAGCATTAATATTAATGATGGTACAATAGCGTTATATTCTTCTGTGTCAGTGTTCATTTATATTTATTTTTTATTCATAAATTTAAAAGCAATTTATTCCTGGAATTCCTTCCTGAAATACATTAAAATTATTTCTGATGTCGCATTTTACACTTAAGCCAGAAAATTCTCCCCATTAGACGAATTTAATAAATTATTAACGTTCCTTAAAATATTACTTGTGTTTATTCTGAAACGACGTTGCGAAATGGGCTAAAAATGAAGTGGTTCATTTTAAAAATGTTTCCATTCTGTAGGCTTATTAATATAAGGGCAACAAGCATTACGGAATGAAATACAGAATGACATCCACGTTTTATATGAAAAATTCAATTATCTTCCTCGGCATTAGTCCAAAGTACACAATTATTCAAATGGTACACTTAATTTGTATCACGAAACATCGAAATATTAGTCCTGCGACACTGAGCCTTCCTGCAGTGTCCTGCTGAAATGTATCTCCTGCTGCCCCATCGCGGGTTCATAATTAAAGTAATAAATATCATTTTCGTCGTCGGCGGCCATGGGAGATGAAAACAAGTGAGCATCCCCCCCACAGCAGGAGTTGAATAAATCATGCGCGGCGTTGTAAACAGGAAAGAAACCCTCTCTTTCCTGCTGGGGCGTAGTTAGTGTGCACAGAACGACAATGCTGACATCTGTTGTCAGCGGAAAAGCTCTGTTGTTTATTATTATATTTATTAAAGCGTCCCACAAATATGGAATTTAGCTTACCACCGTTTTTTCTTTCGCTGTGGAATATTTATCTCAAGGGATGAAATTAAAGGTATTTGGTTTGAAACTTTAATTGAAGATAAAATCGAAAGAGAAAAAGTTTTGTATCAACAAAAGTTTGAAAGTTTTGTAATATACACTTCTATTTGGCGCAAATATTTACACTTTTTCATTACTTCCAACTTTTTCATTATAAAAATATATTGATTTGTTAGTTGAAAAGCGAGACAACAATGATTGTATTCGAAAACATTATATACTGTTCCATTTTGAATAATATTTTTTTTCTGAAAGAACAGAGTGAAATAATCAAAGTACGGAAAACGCGACTGAAGTCGTTAGTTGTATATTGTTTTCATATTCCTATAGCTAAGCTATGTTTATATACAAATGTGTATGCATATGAAAAAAATAAATATTATTAGGCATAAATAAAATTTATTTTTGTAACAAAAACAAAATCATGCAGTAATATTTTAACGCTTCCAGGCCGCATGCATGTCTCCCTTCTGCAAGTTCTAAGAAATACGGATACGCGATTGTCTTTAAAATCAAGCAACCAATGAAATAGCTAAAGATACATGACAAGACGGGCGATCGCAACAAAATTTAATCTATTATAGCTCATAAACGAAGTAATATTTAAATGAAATAAGTATTTTTACTAATATTCATTAATCGTTGTATATTTTCATATACTTCTACAAAATAGTAATATTTCGACAATGGTTCAGGACCCTATTTTCTTAAAAAAAATCACATATTATATATATATATATATATATATATATATATATATATATATATATATATATTGTAAAAGATTTCTCGTTAATGATATCAAAATTATTCATCTAGGAAAAAATTGTTATTTAAGTCCATGTATTTGTGAATTTTTATTGTAATTAATTTTAAGTTTTCAACAGCAATGAATTTTTAATACGTAATCATCTGGTAACAACGTCAAGTTAACCAGTTGATTATTTAATTACGCATTACGCTATATGCAACCGGGCATAAATATTATGGTTAATAATATAATTAGAAAACGCAAGTAATAAAAACAGGATATTTCAAGAATTGACAGCTTATTGATAGAACAGTAAATAATAACAATATGACCGTAATTTCTAATACTTAAATCCGTGGAATAAAATATGAGAACTACGCAAGTCACGTATGTGTCACTTACTATTGATCCCTCTCTAGTAGATATACTGTTGGGATTCTGGACCAATTCGATGACATATCTCCATCCATAAATATATCTCTTAATACCCTCTCACACATGTACTCCTTCCTCTAACGGGTTTCTATATTATAAGGGTTTGCTAAAGAAATACTCCTGAATTCTAAGGGGTTGCTGAAGAACACATGCCACCAAGCTGGTCCATTATCCCCATAGTATATCTACTTGGTCCAGAATCCTTACAGCATACCTACTCAAACTGAAATTGATTAAAATTGATTAATTAATGATTCGGTGAATTAGTTACAATTCCGGTTAATTTGTTTACCTACGTAAATAATGTTTATATTTGACAGTGAAAATTATAATTTATAGATATCGCATATTAATCAAAACTCTAAAGATGCCAGAGATTATGTGCTGACCACATCAGATTTTTGTAATTTAATTTTTTGAGTTTTTTTTATGAAATAACTTATGCAAAGTATAAAAAATTGTGTATTATACTCGTTTTATACAACGTATTGTTCCATTCGTATTTTTGGAGCATTCCTCGCTGCACTCGTCGAGACCCAAACAACTCATGGAACAATGTAGCATCTTCTAAAACTCGTATAATAATATATTATTATACTGTGGGTTTAATAAAAATAATTTATTATTAATATCGATATTTGGAATTATTAACATTATTTGATCACAAATTTTTTAGATTACGAACTGTGTTACTAATAAAAAGGTTTAAGTACCGTTACTTAATATCTATTGTATAGGTACGTGGTACCTACATCAGTACAATACCTTAACTATTAATGTAATGGTATTGACTGACATAAATTTTATTACATAGAACTTTTATATTTTTATCCAAACCATTTGTATTGAAACAGACTTACAACATTCAACGGAAGTATTGGAATCTGTATAACAAAATATTTGTTATTGATATAAAGGCCGGAACAGATATATACTGAAGATAGCAGTGTATGTTAATTATCTGTGTGAATGCGCACCATCCTTCATGTGCTTTTTAATCTAGTGGGCATTGTGGAGCATTAGGGCTTTGTTTTAACGGCAAAAACAAACGTAAATTATCAAATAATCGAAGGTTGTGCGAGCGGGTATCTTTGAGCATGGAAATAGCCTTTGTGCCTGTTCAATAGACGTGCACTTCGATAGTATCTTTTGTACAAGATCTCATCGTGCGACGTTCTCGGTTCAGACTGGAATCGACGCGGATGCGCCAATTCTATTACGGCCTGGAGCGGAAATGTCAAAAAGCTTCATATATTGTGAGTGGCGCATATACAGTATTCACGTTATTTAAAACGCTTTTACTAATGAGATAGATTTTAGAATCATGAATTAACAAGGAGGAGGATTATTGACTTTTTAAGGATGTTTTAGTTTAGAAAATGTAGAAGTGTAGGAAATTTAAGAACGAAAGATATTTCCCAAAATAGATTTGTACGCCAATAATTATTATTAGAATAAATCGTAAATACACAGATTTAAAAATGAACTTCAGTTTAAATAATTAAGATAATATTTTTATTATGTTACAAATATGTAAATTAATTGCCATTGTTTGATTTAATTGTCAATGTTAATGTTTTTATAAACTAATGTAACAATTTTTTTTACCTCCCGCCTATCAATATATAGATAAGGGAGGTATTGTTTTTGGTCAGATTTCTCGAGTGTGGGTTTTCAACATATGAGCACGAATTAGGGTCCCTACAATATGAATTTACTATTTTTAACGTGATGTCTGTATGTCGGTGTGTGTGTGCGTGTGTGTGTGCGTGTGTGTGTGCGTGTGTGTGTGCGTGTGTGTCTGTGACGATTTTTCGTCCACGATAACTCCAACATGATACATGTAAAAAATATAATATTTGGTATTTAAGACTTATATTCAAATATGATGAACTGATTAGATTTTGACTACAATTGGTTACCCGGAAGCACTACTTTACTTGAAGCTTTAAACAGTTTTTCTTAAAAAAAACCTGTAAATACCATTTTTTCGCAATTTAAGTTATTATTCAATATAAAGATTTTTTAATTTTCTACCGATCTGTATAATTACATTTATATGTGTAACTTCTAGTTAAAGAGAATAAATATATAAATTATAACAATTTTGCATATCGTTTAGGCTGAGAAATTTCGATAAAACAGTTGAGTTATTCATATGTTCACAAAATTTGACATATAATGTCAAATTTGATGTAAGTTTAAAAGATAAAATAAGTAAATATGAAGTAGTTTTATTGTAAAATTATAAATGGTGGAAGAAATATATAAGGAATGTATTTGCATGCATGAATCAAAGTAAGTTCGGTTTCGGTTTTAGTAACGTCAAAAATAGCTGTCATATTGGTCACACAAATTTTATGAAGGAAATTTTAGGTATGAAATAAATTAAACGTATTCTCAACTGCAATAACAAACTAATTTTAAAACTACAAATTAAATGTATTGAAAAACTTATATTGAAAATATTACTACAGTAGCGGGAGGTATTGTGTTGGACACATCAGATTTTTTATAAATAATGTCAATCAATATAAAAAATGTGTTTCTTTATAAACCTTGTGTCTCAGACAAAGATTGGCACATACATTTAAAGACCATTTTAGACTAGCCTATAAATTGCAAAAGATCTTGTACCATTTTTGGTACAATTTAAACTGAGTAGTATCAAACAGTAAATTAGTTGAAATATCGTATACGATCGTAAATTTGTTGAAAAAGCAGAACACGTTCTATTTTTCATACAATCTGAATTTTTTTATTTTGTACATTTCTAAGGTTTATTTGTTTTTATTGTATGTAGTGTGGTTATATGTCACTACTGGTAAAGTTGTAAATATTGCAAACTTTAAATGTAAATGAATTTATGGTTAATTTTGCTTGACACATTGTAGTATTTATTGTCCCATATATAGGCTAGTGTAATACATGGAAAATGTGTTTTATTTTTGTACATAAAAACTGCCTGGCTAAGTACTAAGTTACCATATCGCACAGGACAATACTGCGTGTATAATAAGATGTAGATCTTATTTAATACGGATTAAGTACATCAATTTAACATAATACAGTGTAATATACAACAAATTATTAAAATATTTTACTTATTATTATTTTTGCACGATGTATAAAATGACATTTTTAATATAAAATTATTAATCCGTTTTGTAAAATATATTGATTGAAAAATAATTGAATTGAAATAAATTAGGAAGGATCAAAAAACACACCAGTAAGTTTATTAACAAATAAATTCCAAAGGACTAATCAAATAGTTATTTTTATATTAAGGGCGCGAAGTTTGTGTTTTTAGTGCGTGCGATGTCAATTTGAGATTAATTTGAACTGCAGGGAGCAGGAGGGAGTAAAAAAATGTTTTGGGTCTGGTATAGGATTGTGCGATCAGGGAAATTTATGATCTGATCGATAAAAAAAGATCTATCTTGTTTGATCAGATCGATCTGCTCGATCTTGATTGATCTGATTAATCCTTATTTTTGATCGATCAGAAAAGATCGATCCTGTTTGATCAGATCGATCTTGACTGATCTGATTGATCCTTATTTTTAATCGATCAGAAAATATTGATCTTGTTTTACCAGATCGATCCGTTCGATCTTGATTGATCTGATCGATCCTTATTTTTGATAGATCTTGACCGATCAGAAAAAGATATCCCGTTTTATCAGATTGATTTGATCAATCTCAACTGCAGATCAATATTCATTACGAAAAGTGCAATCGAAGGTTAATATTCAGTAAAAAATAGCAGAAATATGAAATAAGAGTTGGAAGAGTTCTACCCAGGCCCAACTGCAAACTAGGTATACTAACAAGTTGACCGTATCCTACTCTATCAAGATCGAGCTGATCAATAAAGACCAATTTGATCAATGAATGAATCAAACTATAAGATTAATTCATCGATCAGATTGAACAAATAATAAGATCGATCAAATGGTCAGATTGATCAAACGATCAGATCATTCAAACAATAAGATCGATCAAACTATCAGTCCATCAAATCGATATTTTTATTACTGAGACCATTTCGATCTATCGATCGATCTTTCAATCAAACCGATCTGATCAATCATTTTTCACAGCCCTAGTCTGGAAAACTCTAGAGCTCACTGAAAGCTACCATTCCAAGTGATCCTTTATTCCGAATGTCAATTTTTTGTAAATTGTTATTAATAATGTTATTAAAATGAATTAATTTGTATAAACAAAATTGTAAGATGCATATCCTTGTGAAAAAGTACTCACAGCATTTGAAGTTTTTAGTTTAGTGTTTTTTTTTTTTTAAATTTGAATGGAATATGTAATTATATACTATAATAAATATGTGTTTGAAGTACAAACCGAAATATAGTACAATTTACAGTTTTTAGTTGAACTTTCGTCTCATGGTTACACTTATTGTCGTTTCGCTCGATATATTATTAATTGTACTATTAAAATGCAAGTAACAGTAGGATGGAACAAGTACTTAGGAACTCGAGGTCCTTTCCGTGGTAAGGACAAAGGAAAGCAGGACGTTCCGTGTAAATGCAGAGTTTGCGAATGGTCGTCCTGGCCAGATAGGATTTCTCCCGTGCTTATCTGGCAGTTTACAGTTCGCGGCACTTGGCCGTCCGCGGCGCTGCAGTCGTCGCGCCGCTTCCGACAATATTTTGCGGTTTTATTTATCGTCATGCCACTTTATTTATTACGAATTTAAAAACGAAGCTTATTTTATAGAGGCGATACATTCGCGCCGATATAAATATGAAAGTTTATGTTCAGGAAACTCGTATCTCAATGCGACACTTTCGCCAATTGTAAATTGCCGGTTCGACATTTTATTGCGGGATTTCAGGAAAAATTCTCGCTTGTTTTAATTACTAACTTCTTCTGGGGATGGACAAACTAAGTTGTTTCTTTATGGTGTAAACTAGAGTAATGCTCACCGGAGTATTTTTTTTTGTTTATTAAAAATTGATTTACAACTGGCCTTGGGTGGCCAACCAGCAAATTTGATATTATATATATATATATATATATATATATATATATATAACATGTAAGAGATAAATACCCATTAATGTTTCTCCTTTTAAATTACAATAAATTTTATTAAAATACTAAATTCAATGGCTTCTTTTTAGGCGTCTTAACTCTTCTTCATTATTGAGTAAATTTATTGCTAGTTCATTACAATGGTTCTCTAATTTTTTCTGTTGTTTGATGGGAAGTTCCTAAATCTAATCTTTCACATATTTAATTTTGAGGTCCTTATTTAACGTGTGGTTACTAACATACCATGGGGCTTGTGCTATCATTCTTAGGATTTTGTTTTGCGATCTTTGTATAATGTTAATATTAGAAATTTTCGCACTACCTCACAATTGAATACCATAAGTCCAGATGGGGATAATGATGGTTTTGTAGAGTAGTAATTTATTTTTTAATGAAAGTTGTGATTTTTTTCGGAGAAGCCAGTAATTTTTTTTAATTTTCAAATCTATTTGTTTTTAAATGTTTTTGCCAATTTAGTTATTTCATCTTTTTGTTCCAATGGTATATTATTAATTTGAATTGGTGGACATATTAAATTTCTGTATGTGAATGTAACGTAATGTTAATGTGTGCAGATTTGTTACTATTAATTTTGATACTCCACTTAGAGGTCCAATCCTGAATTTTGATTAATAGAATTTTGAATAATGTTAGGGTCTTCATTTTTTGCTATGAGAGCAGTGTCATCTGCATAGGTAGCAATAGTGGCGTCATCAGATATAAATATGAAAGTTTATGTTCAGGAAAGTCGTATCTCAATGCGACACTTTCGCCAATTGTAAATTGCCGGTTCGACATTTTATTGCGAGATTTCAGGAAAAATTCCCGCTTGTTTTAATTACTAACCTCTTCTGGGGATGCGGTAATGAAAACAGACAACTAAGTTGTTTACTTATGGCGTACACTGGAGTAATGCTCGCTGGAGTATTATTTGTAATTAAGTTACTGATCCGCTCTACATTTGCCTCTATTTCGAGAGAGAGAAATTAGTTATAATACTCCTAACAGAGCACCGTTATTTGCTATTATTATAAATAAATAAATCACACAAGTGCTGCAATGTACTACTTACTGCACAGTATGCAATAACTACAACTTTGATCGTCTAATGTTCTGCAGTCTAGTGGATGGCATTATTCTTCACATTAAAGGTTACCGGGAATGGAGTCCTCTAATTTATTTTATATAATCATAGCAATTGTTAAAGTAGTTACTCAAGATGTTCAAAACCTACTCAAAGTAGATTATCATATGAAATAATCATCTGGTGTACAAGTATAGTATGAATAAGAGTTATGATTTATTTTAAAAAAATCAAAAATCATTAATTTAAAAAAGAATCAATAAATCATGATTTTTTCTTATTTTTAATATTTGAAGATGTCTATTAGAACTGAACTTTTTTAAATGTTTTCAAAGCAATATTTTATTTCATAAATGAAAACGAAATCTGTAATAAAATCGAAAAAGCGAGGAAATTGGTGTTTTAATTCAATATTATAATGAAAACTCAAAAGGATTCATCCGAGTAAAATTTGGAAAAGTAATTTTAAGATATTATAAAGCTCGTTTGACACGATGATTAAAAATGAATTCATTTAAGTATGAGAATTAAAACTTACAAAATAAGTATCGTATCATATTATAAATTTATTTAAATACTGAATTCAGTACGTAAAATTAGAACATGCGCTATTTTCTCGTATTAAAATTGCGCGAACGAGTGCGCAGTGATTTTGTCATTTCTCATTGGTCAAACAGAAAAATACCTGTTGTTGCGCATAAAAATATCAGTTTTTGTAATGTCATTGTTTTATAAAATCAAGCAGATTCTGAAACTGCTCATTTGTCAAGTCGTAAATAATTTTTATACGAAGAAGGATCCTCAGGTAGAAGTTCACGATTAAACATATTTAACATCCCTTTTCCATTTTCCCTTCTCCGTAACCAATTTCTGCACCAAATAGTTCTTTTGTTCCTGGACGTTATTCTATTTTTAAATTTTATTAATTTGTTAACTAATTAGTAGTTAGGTTACTTACTAGTTGTATGGTTATATGAAATATCAAAATAAAATCAGTTACTGCGCATACCTACAACATTATTTTAATACAAGATCTTTTATCTGTTGCATACGTAGTTTCACTTCAAAACTTACTTCAAACATTAAATTATTATCGTATTTAATTCCATATTGAAATAACTGCAATTTTAATCACCGTGTCAAACGAGCTTTACATGCAAAATGTATTTTGGTTGTTATTATGTAACAAGATGGAAAATAAGGCCCTTGTTTCCATCTTGTTTGTTTCTTCTGTGAACTATCTTTTATTGGAATAGACGTTGACATTTTTGTAATAAAAATTAGATATTTCGGGTCTAGATGCCTATGAGATCATATTTTACAGAAAAAAAATGTATTTAGATAAAATAAGTGGAGAAAGTAAATTTGCCTCTCAACAAAGTTTTGAAAAATCAGTCTTAGATAGTCATAGCCGTGGTGCAGATGAAGCTTATAGTATAGTTAGTTTAATTTAGTTTTTCGTATTAGGCGACTAAAATGATTCAGACGCGCCTTAAGCCAGAGTAGTCGGCTCTGGAAATGGATCGATCAGTCATTGAATCTGATTTAAAATGTTTAGTTCAGTTTAGTTGTGTCATCATTATCAGCATTATCATCCATAAATCAGCCATTATTGCTTCCTCTTACTATCCCCTCGTGTTACAATTAATATTTCTGTAGCAAATAAATACGTTTTTATTAATTTGGTTTTTTTTATCTATTTGATAAAAATCAATGATTTCTAATAAAAAAATCAGTTGAATTACATCATGCTTTAAATCAAGATTTAAATCACGCCAACCCTGTACGTAACTATAAAGATAACACAATACTCTTATACTTTTAAATAATCAAGTGTAACTCAGAAAGTGTACGTTAAAAAGAAAAGGGTTTTCATTTTTATATTTTGTTCGTCAAATGAAAATATTAGACTAATATTTTTTTATTTTTAAAAATACTTAATAATACAGAGGAAATAAATAATAAAGTTTTATCGTAACGTCATTAACAGAACGATAGCTGAGAGGAAGGTAACTCGTGTTTTGTGTGGGACAGAAATTAGGCAGAAGTAGAGGTGAGAGCATTTCAGTGAAAATGAACCCCGTGGTACATTCAGGTTATTATGTACGTTATAGATAGTCACTGGGTCACGCACCCTTTTTTCGAATTTTGATTGAATGAAAATAAGAATTAAATTAAAAACTAGCACTAGGTACTTAAATGTACACATAGACGTATACATGTTTATGTACAAAGTTAAGAATTAAATAAATGAATTAAGAAGATAATTAATTTGTTATCGTTCTTAGTGAAAATGTATTTTACGAATATGCGTCATTTTTTGACATTTGATGTTAAAGAATTTCACAGTAATTCGTTAGGTTCCATGTTTTAAACCAGGTTAGCAAAAGAAACGATAACAGATTATGTTAAATTTTTAAATAATATATTTGTTGTGCATTTGTAAAACTGTTATAACTTAATGGTATTTTTATTTATTTTGCATCAATTTTAATGTTAAATAAACATTGATTTAGTTCTTAAAGTAATCTGTTTAATTTAAACCCGGCGTTATACTTTACGAAATAGGTCCACATTTTATGTGTCTTTAAATATTCCATAAACTTCCAAATGAAATCAAATGTACAATGGGATATTAAAACTATAAAGTTTCTCCTCGAGTTTCTTTGATCCATTTCTTTTCAATGAATTGCTTTTATTCAATTCATGAATATTTCTTAAGTATTCATGAAAATTGTAACGTGATATTCTAGACGTTCCTTTGTTTTGTACTTTACGAAATTTAATTTGATAAATAACAAGTTTCAAGGTTCTTAAAAACCAATTTTAACATTTTTACAATGATGTTTGTTAGTGTGTGTTCGTGCGAATAGATTATTTATATACAATTTCAATCAAAATACAAAACTACGAAAAAAAAATCAACGCTTTGTTACATTAGAAATAGTTGATTAGATTTGGGCTACAATTTGTCTAAAATCATGCATTTCTCTCCGAAAATATACTCTATGTTACAAATTTAGGTCGTCAAATGTTATTTCTGTTTTTATACTTATACACGATTTAAAGGGTTATATTATTTTATATAAACTGATTAAAGAGCGGACTCTATGCAATTGCTTACGTCGTTTTTATTAGGCATATCAGCAAGCTATTTTCATATGTTCACGTTTCATTAAAAGTTAACGGTAAATATAAAAAAATAATGCATACTTTATATCTATTCATATTTTATTGCAAATTTTTATAATTTTTCATAAAAATAAATTTGGTGCTTATATGTATGTACCTAAGTGCATATTTTAATATTTAAAAAAAAATAATTTTAGACGATTTCTTTTATTTTTTTGTCAAAACTATCAGGGTAGACAAAAATCACGATTTATTTAAAAAAAAAATCAAATTAAACGCATGATTTATTTGTTTTTTTTTTAATTTTTAAAAATATGTAAATGTTACTGCACTTTTTTAATTGTTTTAAAAACAATATAAATATTTTATGTTATAAACGAAAACGAAATCTGTAATAAAACCAAAACGATTGTGAGAAGTATTTCCTCAACATCATTAAAAAAATCTTATGGGTTCACTATATAATTTCATTCGTACGTACGCTAAATTTTTTGCTGCACTTAAACTTATATCACTTTATGATTCTACAGCTAATTATTCTTCACCCTTCAAAAAGTATTATGTTTTAAAAATTTTATTAAAATGTTTATTACTAATCCTATTGCATTAAACAATAGAATATTTATTATATGAGTTTTATAAGACATAATCGAAAACGGAATCTGTAATAAAACCAAAACTATTCATCCAAATAAAACTTAGGAAGAGTAACAAAGAATTTTTACTTTTAGTTACACACATTTAAATACGGTGCTATTAACAAGTTTTAATTATTTATTTCAAATTTGTATTATACACCATTACCCATTGTGTTATCTTGTTATATTTTATGACTAATGCCTGAAATGTTTATAAGACATTTTAATTTTAATATGTTTTTCATTGATTTCAATATCCATACAACATTTTATACATTGGCCTACACTCCTTGAAGAAGGCCCAGGGTTTTATTGGGTTTTATTAAAATACGTCAAAATACATATATGAATAATGTATATTGATTTTGAATTATTTTAGATATGAATAGTTCATATTAATTTCTGATAATTAATTATATAATTATTTTATCATGAAATACGAGTATTAATACGGTTACATATTTTTTTCTGTTTTCTTTTACAACCTACATCGATTGACTCGTATAGTCTTTTTGGCAGGAATTAGTTTGTATATGTTATAGTATTTGTATCTAATAATTATAGTTTATTTATATTTATGTAATTTTTGTACATACCGAAGAAAATTATTTTTAAAAAATATGATCTTTTTAAGGATTTTTTTTAAGTGGGTTTTATTGGGTTTTTTAAGTCGAGGAAAATTACAACAATCCTGGAAGGCCTAGAAGAGGCCGAATAAACTCTTAAATCCTGAGTTCAACCCAGAAAATTTTTTTCTTCCATCTTCATCTTAATCAAGAAATTGAATAATGTAGAAAAAAAAATCTGGTATTATTTTTTAGCATATTTTTATTTTAAAGCGTCTTTTTTGTATACGCATATTTTTATGATTTTATAATTCATATGCATGTATATTTTGATACTTTTTTACTGTATATAATCCGCTCTTTGATAATGATTATAGAACAAAAAGAAATTTTAAAAAATAAGCCATATTATTTGATATACATATTTTTATTGCCCTTTATATTTGTGATTTATTTCAATATACTAGATTGCCAGAATCCTTTCAACTGCAGTTTTTATAAATACATTATTGTTAATTAATTGGTAATATATTTTGTTTTGTCTGTACTGCATTGTTGTGGATATTTTAAAAAACATACCATGAATTCAATTCAAAATAAATGTAGTGTAAATATAAAATTTAATTGATTTAATTTGTAAAACGTAGCTTGTGATATTTAAAACCTGCAATAAAATTGACAAAAAAATATGTTGTCCATTCGAATAACTATTTAGTAAAAAATATATCCATTTCAAATTATTTGGTAACATTAAACCGCAGCGAAACAGGGCAAATAATTTAATGCTTGTAATTTCATTAACAAAATAATACTATTCAGTTCATTCGTTTATATTTCATATAAATTTTTATCTAATTTTATTTTGAATTTCATTTTTTAGTGGTTATAATCATTATACTGTGGTATAATAAGGCTCTGAGTTCGAAATTTGCCAGATTAGAAACGTAGTCATCTGTTTCCCACATTTTTTTTATTCAGACACGTGGTATACGTGGGTTAAATCTATTTAAAAGAAAAATGTAAAACCTTTTTATAGAAAAATGAAAACATTTATATCTTCAAGAATATTTTTCTGAAAGCGTACAAAAGATGCTATTATTTAAATTATTTTTTGATCTATTACATTTTACAATACACAATGCATATACAAATACACGTGTTTCAATTTCTGTTGCATGTAATGTATAAATAGATCACTATCCTTTATAAACAGTGTGGTACTTGAAAAGGATGATATTACATTATACTGAATTTAGAGTTGGAAATTTTTAAAATTCTATTAGTCAGAAACGACATAAGCAATATTTTGGTTTTCGATACTACAATTTCCGAGTTCGCAAGAAAAAATTAAGAAACAGAGAATTTAATTTAAAGTTAATTATTTTTTTATTTATTTAATTATGTCCTTTTTTGTTTTATTGTCATTTATTATTTTAGTGACTAACAGGAGGGGGAGCGGACATATGATTTTTTTGCCTAGGGATGCATTCAAAGTTAATCCGGCACTGACTGCCGATAACAATAGAAAAGAAGATGCCAAATGGGATATTATATTTTAATATATAAAATTCATTTGAAAAATAAAGTATAAATTAAGATTAAGTTTATTTTTTGTGCCTACCCAAATTTGAAACTCACAGCACGCCACTGCCTATGCTATTAATGCACGAAAATAACCTGTTAATGCACTGTTTTGAGTGCTTTAATGTTATTGACCCAAAATTGAAAAACATTGTTCCGGCCGCAATACTCAACTGTGGTACACGATGTAGAATTGTGAATGTACCATTAACGAATTATAATTTGATGTGATATCTGCTTTTGTGTAAATGGGAGTACATATTGAGTAATGTTTCTGGGGAAGTTTAACTCATCTATAGTGAATGAAACCGTCAGTAAGTGAAATGTACGAGACATTAACCGCTGGTTGGAAATGATTCCCACAATTAATTTGCGTATTAATGACTCAGTCGCAATTTACAAGTACCCGCGCCGCGCGTAAATCAAGCAAACCTCAGTTTTCAAAGAGATCAGCTCATCCCATTTTCGGTAAATCAGAATTAAAGTTTGCCTATAAATAAAGCCGCTGCGATTGCGAATGGGATGGGCCTCTATTGTTTTTCGAACCGCGTTGTTCTGTCATATTCAGTTATTTATTCCGGTGTTAATTCGACAGTCATTTCCAGTTCCACTGCCCATAGTGGAGCAACAATTAAAATATGCTCGCTCTACATCATTTTGCCACTGCATTCATTTACACATTCCTGCATTACATCACCCAAATATACACAAAGATTATTAATTTGCCCTACATATTACTTTTCATTAATATTATACATATTATATATCTCATTACATTCTTAGATGTCGATTTTCTTTCTTTCCAAAATTCTTTCAATATAATATCGTTTTTACTTCCTTGTACAAAGTCAAGGAAGTACTGTAATCGTGAAAAACTTCGATTTTCAGTTTTCGGCGTGAGGTCTATACGTACGTATCTGGCATAACCCAAAAATAATTAGCCGTAGAATGTTGAAATTTTGTATATGGGATTGTAATATTATCTAGTTGTGCACCTCCCCTTTTATTGCAATAGGTAGTGCCAAAAGAGTACTTTGCTCATAGTGTTTTTTTTTTAATTATCTGTATAACTCATAAACGATTTGCCGGGGAATGTTGAAATTTTGTTTATGGAATTTCTACATCTAGATATGCATATCCATTTTTTGTTTCAATCAGTCTTTTCAAAAGGGCAATTTACGTTTGGCAGAAACTTAATGAAAATAATAATTTAGTTGCCTTTTAATTTTTGTAGGAAACATTTGATTTCTTGTTAATAATTTGACAGTGATAACTCTCAAAATATTTTTCTGAGAAATATGTATGAAACGAAATAATTGAAAATATAAACAATATCTCTGTCTTTGCAAGTTTTTAAGCGATTAATAGTATATTGTGCAAGAAGTGCAGAAAGTCATCTATTTCCCACGAGGTGTGAAAGTTTTGACATTTCACGAAATCGAGTGCTGGAAGCGGGAAATAGGTGATTCTGAACGAGTGGCACACTATACTTTTTCTACCACGTTGCTAAACGTTACAGAACAAAAATACATGTACATGACATAAAAAAAAACAATATGGCACAGGTAACTTCATAAAGAGTACTTTCCCACATACTCAGTGTTGGCAAATATTGTGAGAAACTATTTCTCATATTTTAAACCACGATTTTGAAGGGAAGTTCGAAGACAAGAAACGAATGGAAGTTGAAGAATGATTAGCCGTAGAATGATCTCACTTTCAAGTGAAATAAGTTTAAATGAAGTGCAATAAAATATAATTTAGTGTATAAGGAAGTCATGTGGTGTCCACATCAGATTTTTTTCTTTTGTTTTCCGTTTTGCCTTTTATTACTTGAATGGTAGTGTTATTTCTATTTTTCTCTTACTTATTTTCTGTATTATTGTTTTTTTATTATTTCTTCTATTTATTGTTATTATTCATCCACTTATAATATTTTCCTTATTATTTTGTTCTTAATAGATACGTAACTACGTATAGATTTACTGGTAAATTTTCTTTTTTTTAGGTTTCGGCAGAGCTATCCCATACTTCGAAAAATAACATATACAGAATAGTGAGAAAAATGGATCAATTTAATTTTAAAATTTTTAAAAACTATTATTTATTAATAACTAGGAAATTTGACATTTCTTCTAATGCTTAATGATGTCTTAATTACTAAACTTTATCACATTCGAATGACCATCATACAATGGAATGAAACCCAAACAAGCGCAAATTTAGTCATTGCGAGATTCGAACTTGCAACTCTTGGGTTGTAAGTCCTGAATACTTTACGAATAATATTTGGATTCGGAGGCATAAGTTTATTTTAGAAGTGACAGTTTGCATTACTAACCTTATAACTAATAATAATTTATTATTGACATAGGTCATCATGGTTACCAAGTAAACGGTAGTGAAAAACAATTTCTCATGTCAAATGCAGGTAAATAATGGTGGATGTCTAGACGAGTAGTGAAAAAATAAGACTTATCGGTCAATGCTCCTCCAATATTAAATTCAGTTTTTGATTCTAGGAGAACACTCGTGGTATGGAAAATAGTTGAATAGTTATTTGTAATTCAAAACTTTGGTAGTGCTTCTATCCGCAGTAATTCGTATTTGGCGAATATAATTTATAAAATCCCATTCCCATATATCACATCCAGTTAAATTATTCCGCTATCCACGTATGTCTCGCAGAGCGTGCCCCGCTCAACAATAAAACCCTAGGAAACATTTTTAGAAGCGCAACTAAAATACATGTCAACATACATAAGCAATATCACAATATATGCACAGTGTCCCGGTGGAAAAAAGAGAAAACTCCTTCTATCACAGCGGTCCATAATGTGTTATTTACGATGTGCAATTTTTCACACTCGGCGACACATCAGGGCCGTACGGAGGGGTATAGGTGCGCGTGATGTATGTTTGTTTATTGTTATGTCGCAGCCTTCCGGCCTATAAATGTTCCAATAATGGATTTCCGCGACCTTTTCACATACAATCAAATACAAGCAAATTTTCAAAGAAAAATGTGAATAACCAGTTTTTCTATTATAACTAGTTATTATTCATTCATATTATTTCATTTTAATTGGTAATTTGTTGTATTCATAAAGAGAATGTCGATATAAAAATTCTAATAATGGATTTGTGAAACCAAAGAAAATAATCAAATATTAGTAAATTGTCACTGAAAATATAGATTAATTAAGTAAATAGGTTCTTGGAGAATTCAGTCAATTTATTAAAATACAAATACACATCAACGTTTTGTCTTTAAAAAAGACTTCTTGGTATTCACATTTTTTAACATTAACTTGTTATCTTGTCTGTATAAAAATACAATGTTATTGTTTTAATATTGAATCGGAAATCAAACTAATATTCCACTTTTTGGAAAACAAAATATCTGATGCTTTTTATTACTTATTTGACGTACAGAGTACAGTATTTTTATTTTCAATAGTTACGCATATTTTTTTTAACAGGAATACTTGATATTCAAATTAAGTTTAATTGTTAATGTATGTATCTATATGCACCTAAGTACACAAGTAAACAAACGATAATATTGGTTTAGAAAATTAAAACGTGTTTAATTCATAAACAAAAACAAAATATTATTCAAAGTGAAAATAAAATCTCCTATTACTGTAACAAAACTTCAACTATTCAAAAGAATAAATTCTTCAAAAATATCTTGTATTTTAATTATTCCGAAAGATCATTTTCAATTTAACACAGCCAAATTACTAACGCGACTTTATGTTATAGTAATTTTCATCCAGTTTTATATTCTTCTAATAGCTCAGCATGATCTGCTGTTGCTGTGTTTATAAGCAGAATGTTGTTTTATAAAGTTTATAAAAATTATGAAATCAAGTGGAAATACTTACTATGTACACTTCCTGTATCATATCTTCACAAAAGTCATTATTTTAACTTTCAAAATATCACTATTTACTTCAAAAACGGTATAATTGTCCATAAATTTGCAATTTTCATCAAAATTTTCTAAGAAACATGATTGTATCAATTATATGGTACCAAATATTAATTAGAAAAGAATCTTTAATACAATTCATAATAAATCTAGTTTCTAGCATTATAAAATCAATTTTCGGTTTATAGAAAAAAATATTCTTTTGTCATTCTAGAAGTAAAGAGGCATTTTATCATTCTATATCAATTCTTCCTATTAAGATGAAAATTTGATTTAGGGGTACTAATTTAAAATTTGGAGGAGATTATCATCTCCCAGTACCCCCCTAACTATGCCTATGGTTATTTCTATCTACCTAGATCCCCTTTCATGCGGTGATCAAAATTTTCTTTAACATTAAATTTTTTTTTATATTTATTGGCTTATATTACAAAAAATGAAATGAAATATGTTTTTCAGAATTGATGGGTCAGCAGAGCGTACCTTGCTTACTTGGACCGCACTCCACTAGGTAAGTTATTTCATGTTTTGATTAATTAAAAATCATTTGCAAAATGTCGCAACATACATGGTTGGCAGTATACTAAAACTTTAAGGTAGCAACTACATTTCACTTAAATATATGATGAGTAGTGTAGAGTAGTGCATCCCATTACTGTATAATGTATATCACACTAAAAAATAGATTTATGCAGAGCACACGACTTGATAATGTAATACTACATTCCCATTATTTAGATTAATAAGGCCAGGCTAAATATTTATCATTGGAATACTCGTACATTAATTACCACAAAATGTCACTTGAACTATATTCATAATTGATAATTTAATTAATTCCGGCAAAATATACCTGTCCCATTACAATAAGGAAATTAATATAGTGCTCATTAAACTTGCGTTTGCTTTTGATATCAGTGGCGATTAATTAATTTCAATATCCCAAGCTTGTCGGTTTCAGGTTTTCACGACCGGTGCATAGAGACAGCAGTTCTTAGTTCTTATCGTCTTATGTACACACAGCGCCATCTGAATTACACAATTGTGAATGAGGTATTGTGTGAGAAAAGCGAGAGTAATTAATCATATGTTCATGTTTTTTGTATTCGCACTGTAGACGAAATATTAATTAATGATCACATGTGGAAATTTAATTCTGTCTTTCATTACGTGGAATTTTCTCTGCAATATATTTCTTTCACTGGAATCGTTTTATTAATTTAATAATGAAACAAGCTGGAAATTATGAAAGGAAATAATGTTTTATTATTTATTCGAATTAAATTAAACACATTGCTTAAAATAAACATTTATACATACACATATAATATTTATTTCTAAAGAATAATTATTTTCTGTATTTCTCTTCCTTCGTTTTTAAAATATAACTACACTAACTAGTCTTTATATCTTTGCTTTTCCTCTCCTGAGTCTTGATTAAAGTAACGCTTATCAAAATTTTTACCTATCTATGTAATAGTATTTTATTTATTACTCATTTGTAAACTGTTATTTATTATCCAACCTATAAACATGTAAGATAGTAATTACTAGTGATGTGACAAATAGCAGGTCAGCCGAATAATCGATTAACGAATATTCGGTGAATTTTTAACCGAATATTCAGTCAAATATTCGGTTTCACCCAATAATATAGTTTTCTACAATTTGGAGGCGTAGTTTCTAGTATACGAAAGCGTAGAAGGGCTACCGTTTTATTTCATTTTATAATTCAGACTTTGGAACTCTGAATTCAAACTTTGAAACTCTGAATTCAGTAATTCAGACTTTATAACTCTGAATTTCAAAATTCAGACTTCAAAACTCTAAATTCAGACTTTGAAACTCTGAATTCAGACTTTGAAACTCTAAATTCAGACTTTAGAAGTTTAGAAGTTTCAAAGTCTGAATTCAGAGTTTCAAAGTCTGAATTCAGAGTTTCAAAGTCTGAATTCAGAGTTTCAAAGTCTGAATTATAAAGTAAAATACAACGATGGCCCTTCTACGCTTTCGTATTAGTACTCTTTGCAGAGAGGGGCGTATTTATTTTGACGTGACGAAATTAATTTATTTTTTGTTAATGTAAATTTTTGTTTAATTACCATTAAATTTAATGATTTCATTGACGAAGCTGTAGGTTCTCGGTGAAACATCATGAAAAATTGAATAATAAAACACTCGCTGTTATATCAGAAGTCTTCTGATGATGGCCTTATCGCCTTATTTTGTGAAATAACAGCGAGTGTTTTATTATTCAATTTTTTAATGATTTCAATTTCAAGAAAAATTTAATGATTTACCCCCAAACAATGTAACTAGATAAATGATTTTCTCTTAATGAAGATATATTAGTAATAACTAAACATATATTTTTATTTTAATAATTTAATTTATTTTAATAAAAATAGGTAGGTTTAATTTGGCTCCAAAGTTCGTAAAAGCGAAATGAATTCCGCCTCTCCCTGTGCTTTGCGAATTGAATTTTCCACCCTCGGTATAATATTATTTTATGACATCGCTGTATCCAATTTGGTGCATAATGCACAGAAAAATCAAATTTCACAATATTCGGAAACAGGGAAACTTAATATTCACAGTTAGCTCATTCTGATGAACTGTTTAATAATGTATGACACAACCTTAAAAAACTAAAAGCTCTACTAATGGTGGAGCCGTGTTCCTAGCTCGTTATCTTGTTAAGTACTTCCATTAACGTATAATGTTGTTAGTAAACTTCTAGAATTACATCTCTGCGTTGCGTTTTCTGCCATTTTATTTCAAACGACACAAAAATGTATTCGCGGATTTCGTTGCTACGACCAGAGCTACAGATTGACTTAAAACGAATTGCTACATTGTCGTAAAAGAAAAGGTTCTCTTGATTAATTGTACTCGTTGCTGTAATCTAGGTTTAATTTAGATCTTCTAATTAAAGACTCCACTATTCTAGAAACCTTTGTAAAATATTAACTACACTGATTGAATTGATTTGAAATTAGCATTTGCGCTATTCGTATTGTAACTTGTCTAACATTTGTTTATTATGTTCTTCAATGATGGATTATTCTTCTTAGATAATGGAATTTAGTAACTTATAAATAATGTTTTTATTTTATTTAGATGAATTCAGTAAAAAAAATATGCGTTAATTCTGTTCCAATCATTATTAATAGAAATAAAAATATTATTACCGTTCTCGGTTTTCTTGACTGTATGCAGTAGGTATACTCTAATTTTCGAAATTGATCCTTACGTCATCAATTTCTATTACAAGAATTATTAAACTTTTATATTGCATCTTTGTTGTGTACGTATAGCACAAATGAGACTTTAATTCGCTAACTCATTATCGTACGTGTTACAGAGGGGTACATATTCTATCTGCGTCCAGCCAACGATAAAAATTGAATAGAAACGGAAGTGTAACCGCGGTAATGAATATTTTCAAATATTTAAAAAAATGATATGTTATTCACGTAATTAATGTCATTTATAAAAGTGATTTCACAATTTGTGCTTCATTGTGTGTTGGTAGTTTCGTTAGTTTAATTTGCAATTCTTTAAGAATATTTCATCCATTATTATTAATCTTTTAATTATGTCAAATTATTTTAAACGGGTACGTTTCAACTGAGTTTTTAAGATAAAATAGTCATATAATGTTCTATAGGATATTGATAATATAAATTTTGATATCTATTTTTATTTGTTTTACAAAATAAATATATCTTAATAACGCTCAGTGTTTATATTATTTTTTATGCCTTTTTTGAAAAATGTCTCGAAGCTATGAGAAGGACGATCGAAACTCTTTCAGAATTTCTCAATGTCATAAATAATGCAAAAAAATATTAAAAGATGCATCCAAAGAAGAGACTATAATAACAATAAAAATAAATACGTACAGCAATTATTAAATAATTGCGAAAGAAAACCATCATATATAGAATCGCAGGGTATATAACACATAATTTAAATAAAAATAAAAATATAAGCAAAATTTGTTTGAAATCAGCTGTATCAAAACTATTTTGAAATAAAGAATATTTTGCGCGTTATTTACAATTAGACGTTACAAAAAATACTTTTTCAATACATAGGTACCTTAAATATTTAAAAAAAAATGGATTATAGGTACATATAATATAAAAAACATTCCTAAATAGTAAATAAAAAGCATAATAATAAAAATTAAACAAAACGAAAGAAGAAGGTGATTGAAGCAGGAAAAAAAAAGATGTAAATGAAAACTGGATTTATAGAATTTCAATAAAAATAAATTTGACGATTTAGATTAAGGATCTGAATGAAGAAAAAAGAAATAATTAATAATATAGACAGTTAATTAGTTCAATTTCAAGTTCAACGAACATATTTATGGTCTTTTAATAATAAAAAATGTAATAACAGAAAAATCGATGGAAAGGATAGCGTTATAATTTCATTAAGCAATGAGCTAATTAAATAGCAAGCACAATGGATATAATACACGTAGTTCTTTTATTGATATAAATTACCCAGTATTGTGGACATAACAGGCACTAGAGCTATTTTTATTCATTTGTCTTTGTAAAGAACATTAGTGTGCCGTGCCAGCGTAAAATATGACGTGCGTGCTTTGATTTTGTCTTATGTTTTCTATACAAACAGTTACTTTTGTTTTACATCCACACGGAAACATGAAATATGAGAGAGGGAATTTAATAAAGGACTGTTATTAAAATTTATTGTTTTTATATAGCGAGAATTAAAGACAGGTTATTTATCACCGGGAAAAGATTGCGAGGTGAGAACTTAATTCTGAATTAATGCGATTGTGTCTTGATTGCTTCCCCGCTACCAAATTTGGTTTTATCTGTCAAGACTACCTAATTTACTGTTTGATCCGTTTCATAAGACATTCGAACTATTTAGAAAGACCGCAAAATATATTTCTAAAAACCTAAGATGGACTACTACTGATACAAATTCTTTACCACTATTTCCAACATAAAATGTCTCTTCCGATATAGAAAGGAGTAGATTGAAGACGAAACACGCAACGGAAGGCCTTCATCTTCAAGAACTGATGAAAATATCGACAGAATCTGGGATCTCGTGCATTCAGGTCGTCGGTTCATAGTACTGAATGATTGGGAAAGAGTTGAATTCGATTTACACCATCATTCATCAGATTTTGACTAATTCATTGTTTTAAAAAATGATATTTTGGCTATTAAAAATATTCCTGTGGCTACTCAGCCCCTTATTCGCCTGACTTGAGTTCTTGTGACTTTTTCCTCTTCCCGAGATTAAAAAATCACATCGAATTAACTCATTTTGGGACACTTAACAAAAAGGTTGTAACCGACCAGCTGAAGGTGATTCCAATATTCGAGAATCAGCACTGCGTGGCTTCCCAAGGAAGTTATTTTGCGGAAGACAATATTAAATTGTAATTCTATTCGAACAATATTTTTAAAGAAAAACAATCTTTTACTTAATTTACACAACTCGTATATTAATGAATTATCATATTCTTGTTCAGTACGTGTTTTGAAACACCCGATAATAAGAGCGCAAATGACATATAGGTAATTGAATCCCAGCAATTATTTTTTGATTTTATGGGACAGGTTTATTCGTGTACATCTTTTGCAATAGTCTTACATCATATAATATTATATTGAATTTGATATAGTTTCATTTCCTCGTTATGTTTTGTTAATAAAAATAAGTTGAGGAAAAAAACTATTATGTAATAGTAAAGAAAAACCAGACAAATGCTGAAGAAAAGATTAAATCGATATTCCCATTTATATATATATATATATATATATATATATATATATATATATATATATATATATATATATATATGTGTGTGTGTGTGTGTGTGTTTTAATTTATTATTGTATAGTTATTTGTTTGTTACGTGTATGCCGCACTAGAAACTTATCTAGCTTCCAATATAATTAATGGATTCAGCTGTTACTACTGGGTTATACATTTATTCCTATTATCTAGTTTGCGGTCTACGTCAGTGTACTGTTCAAGTTAATATATGCGGACTATTACTAGACGTTGTACGATAGTAGACCATTATCTCTTGCTCTTAAAGAACATAGGTTACTCTGTAAGTAACTTTCAGAGATTTTTGGCTTACAATTTACACGACCAAAATGCAACTGGTGAAGTAGGGAACTGCAGAGACTATCATTATTAATGGTAGATTATATTTGTTTAGTATAGAGGGGAATTGAAAAAGAAAGAAATATTATTGTTACTGTATGATAGTTAGTATAAAAAATCGAGGAGCTGAACCACGATTGCAGCATCTTGTAATCCGTAATGTTTTATTTGCTTAATAATTAGTTACTTTGGAAATCAAAATTCAAATCTCATCCTCTTTCACTTACTTGTGGTATTAATACATAATATTAAATTTGAATTTAGACTTTAATGAAAGTCAAGTCGTATATGTTCTTGCAGATATTTTCACTCATTTGTGTTTATAACGTAATTATTTAGTCAAACTAATGAAATTCTGGACAAGAAACATGTAAAACATGAAATTAATACATGTTTTAATCAAGCAATTCGCTCAAAAACACGTGCAAATCAAATCATAAAACAATACACAAACTACATCTATATAGCGTTTGCCTTGTGTTGTATATGTGTACATAGACGGCGATACAGGGTAGCACAGCGGTACGTGTCCAGCCGTCGTAAAAGACCCACACGAGGTGTTACTTTTAGAGATATTAGGGAATGACTTTGTTTAATGCTGCATTTGCTGTATTATCCTGAAAGTCAGTGGTATATCTATACCCATTAAACTGGTGACTCAAGGGCAAGTGACCGGCCCTAACAAACGTAGAAATATTATTTTAATTTTAATCCAGTCACCTATTACAAATTATACATACAAACCGGTGTAAATCGGGAAAAGTTCCAAGTGAAAACCAACTCGACGCGCTGCCTTTTGAATGTTATGCTATTACAAGACGAGTCAGCGGCCGGTCTCATTTATTCTTGTCTTAAACTATAACCTGCTATCAACCACAAAGCTTCAGTGCTGAAGTTGCGCAGAAAATAATAGAGTTATTTTAATGTTTAACCTAACAGAATGTTTATAAACGGAGAAAACAAATAAGTAGGAGAGACCGAGGGTGGAGGTTCCGATTTAAAAAAATGTAATCAAAACAAAGTTCAATATTTTGGAAGAAATCATAGTTTTTATAGTTTTTTGTGCATAATCATTTGTTATGAAAAAGTCAGAGTGTAACAACGTCGAAACAAATTTCTCAGGTTACCTTTGCCTAGCTTTTTCAGTTCCTAGTTCCTATAAACTAGATTTTATAAATAAAATGGCTAGTTTTATAAATTTTTCAATTATTTATCAAAACTGACAAGCGGAAAACATTTCGCCCCAAATTTCATTTTAAGAAATCGACATAAAACCTTGTTCAGAAGTTAAAATAAGGCAACTTAATGTAACAGATTCCGATTCTTACATGTATTTGCAACAATTATATTCAATTCGCAAATCGATGTCTCTAAAACTAATGTTAATAGACCAAAAAGTGTAAGTAAGGAAATATTTACTTTTTAACATTCGACAACCACATACCCGGTATATTACAGTCTCGTGTACATCTAAAATGGCTGCCTCGATTGAGCAATCACTTAATGATTTTCAGTGCATTTTACTTATATCAATATGTCTTTTCGTCTTGCAGCAATATCCTGGTAACTATAGCCCCGGCCTCCTCTAATAATTTCTAGTAAAACTTATTAAACGTAGAAGTATGAATGTTAGTTTTAAGATAAAATATGGTATAAGGTTTTAAAAAACTTTATAAAAAAATCTTATTCACATTGTTCTAAGGTCATTTGTATCACATGAAAGCTGTTAACTCTTCAGTATGCTCTGATAGTTTAATTTTTGATTTTTGACGAAAAAAAATCACAATTAGTTGAAGTGATGAAATAAATTGTGCGAAAAGAATGCAATTACAAATAGAATAGAAAAAGAAAGTTTTGAACGGTTTAAACACCATTTTAGATTGTCCAAATAAGTAAATTAAACCGATATTTAAAAAAATATTCCCAGGACCGAAACTTGAAGAAATAGAATACAAAAATGCATTTATAAATCTCTAAAATAATACTAACAACATTTATCGAAGTTGTGACTTCCTAAAAAGTATAGTTTTAAATTAATATCAAATTGCAAGCATTATTGATCTTCGTATGCCAAAGTCAGACCTGTATACGCTTAAAGGGCCGTTCCTGGAGTCCATAAAAGCAGCTGAGGCAACATAACGAGCAAGAACAATGGTTCATCCGAAGCGAAACAATTCATCGTGGTGGTATGGAACTGTTCTTGCGGTCAGTACACGAAATTTCATTTGGAAATTTAATTTGGTTATCTGCTGTCCAACTGCACATTGTGAGCCAGAAGCTGCCCACTACAAGAATTGCACGTCGCTGTTTTTGTTCTCTAAGAAAATTAAATCTACTTGGCCGAATGTTTTGTTACTTTCTCTTTTCTTGCAAAACTTTTCTCATCGATATTTTTTCTCTCTGATTTGATTCCTCCTCAATTATTGTTTACAATATTTTTTCCTCGAAAAAGAACTTCTTTGTTAGACGAATCAAACAAAGTTTTTGCTAATATAAAATTCATTTACTCTCATTTCTTTTATTTTATCTTTGACGATGACGTCAATTATTTCGAAAATATGCATCTTTGTAGCGATATACAGGCTGTTAAAAATGTTGAGGTGTATATTTTCAGGTTCTCAATATGTATTAAAAATAAATGTTTCAAAATTCGATAATTTAATTTTTAATGTTTCTGAAGCAAACATATTTAAAACACTGGTTTGATACAAAATATAATTTTAAGTTATTTATTATTTTATCCAACAGCGTTTGATTATAGCGCTATAATTATGGTGTTTTAAGTAAATACAATAGGTCATAATTCACTAGTGGGTTAAAAATTACAGCTCACTGTTTGTTGGTTCGTATCATAGTAAGTACGTTATAAATCCTTTTGTACACAATTTTTTATTAAATGTTATTTTGAACTGTCAACTTTAAAAAAAATATTAAATAATTAACAATGAATAAAACGTGTTGCATAAAATGTTATATGGTACGATAAATTTAAACTGTTGTAGATAATATTGAAGGATACACAATTGATATAACCTCAAAATGATACTTTCGTGATTAAAATATTCGCTTTATCGTCTCTTGATTTAACATCACACACGTTTGATTATGAACACTATATCAAGCTTGTATCTATAATTACATGTTGTTGAAGAAGCTGCTTCATTTTTGGTTGTTCAGTTAATTTTAATGAGTATTTTATATCCGGCGTAATTTGCTAACTTACTGTTTTATTTATGACAAGCATAACTTTTTAACTTTAAATACTGGTCTTCCCTATGCCACATTTCTTGTACAAATAGTTTATATTGTACATTACAAGCATTGCTGTGTAAATACCTTTCTTTTTAGAAAAAGAAAAAAATTAATACTAATATACCATATAATAATAGCACAACTACCATCGCAAAGCAACACTATACTCCAATCAACTTTTACGCTGTTTCTATACTATTTACAAGTAAATGGGGAAGTTAACAAACAGTGAATATACTGTGTTCATATTAACGAGTGCTAGGTTGTTCAATTTATTAAGTAATCAATGTTAAAATATATATTGTTTAAAATACAGGGTAGTTCCCACATTCGAGAATTTACGGTAACGCGATTCTTCTATACCCTCAAAATTTAGAACCCTTTTTAACAATTACTATTTTAATGTGTAGATTCGTAGTGTAAGATTAATAATAATTCTTTTTAGATGTGTTTAAAGACTGCAATGTATTTTCCCTGCAATGTACTTTCCCCTCAAAATTTATGGAAAAATGTATTTATTCATGTGTCCTTGTATACAATATTTTTTCACGAGAAAGCGTAAAGTTTTTGCTAATATAAAATTCATTTAGTGTCTTAATAAAACATGAATTATTTTTCTCATAAAATGCAAAGTTCCAATTTTCATGAGAAATATCTAGAGGAAAATATGAACAAGTCAATGCTGCGAAAAATAAAAGAGTTGCTTACAAAGTTTTAATCAACTTGTTACAAAAATTTACAGCGTAATTTTATAAAGTTTTCATCAAGATTTATATGAACTAATTACACACATGCACGCAGGCTTTCTTCATTCCCGGAATAAAAAATTACCTCAATATTTTATTACTCAAGGGAGGTGATCACACTTTTAAATCTACAGTACAAATGATGTAATTCTAGCTTTATTTTACACAGATTACGTGCTTAGCAGAAAGAAGTGCAATATTAATTGTAATATTCACTAAAGCCGGCACTTGGATTAACAATTAATATTCAGACGCAATTCTGATGTAGTGGATTCGAATCCCACGAATGTATGTAAATGTGTCAGTGTTGACAGGTATAAAATAATAGTTCACCTATATTTTTTTTAATTTCCTAGGTTACCGTAAAAATATATTTCATAAACATTTTACAATAGTTATTTGTATATCAAGTGCTGAAAGTCTATCTTTGTCGAACCCAAACGAAAGTTGCAGCCTGAGCGAAGCGAAGGTTGCAATCGTTTGTGTTTATTTATTGCAAATTTTGTATTTGAGATGCGCAAGTGATGCGTACCCATGACCCATGGCAGCAACAATGCAACAAACATTTATTAGTGCTGCAAAGTTTTGCAGCACTGAGTGCTGCAAAGAGTCACTTTCAGCATGAAAAACAAACCAGAAAATTGTATTTTTAAAGCAGGAGTAGAAAAAAATCTTTAAAATTCTCCATGAAAACCACCAAGCAATGAACAAATGTGGGACCGTTCTTTCTCCGTTTAATTTAGCTACCCTTAGATGATTTTCTTCGAAAAATGTTTGATGTTTTTGCATTTATGACATCCTTTTCTTTTTTTGTTTTCATGAATAGTGACTTTTCTAGAGTGGAATAAAAATATCTGTAATTACTTATTTACCATAGATTTATCGCAAGAAAATAAAATAATTCACTAAGATATCGAATGACCGAAAATCCTACCGGGTTCACTTGTCTTTGCCATGACCATCTACTGTTTTGACAGTTCAGATTTATTTATTTGCAAATTTTTATAGTTCGTTTTGCCCGTTGCTAGACGACCAAATGTATATAAAATTAATAGGGATTTCATAAATACTCTGCCAATAAGACTGTTCTTTCGTTAACACTCCATTGATAATGCTAACCAAATTATAAATGCTATGGAAATAAGTTACGCATTCGTCAACGGTGGTGCGAAAATAGTATATTGTAATACAAGTGTGGTATAGCTGTCATTGCAAAACGAATATAAATATAGTATGGAACTTATATTCTACGATCGTGAATTTGTATTTATTAAAATTATTTCTTCATAAGAATGAAATTATATCAATCCGACATTTATCATCTATTGTGTCAAATGAAATAAAACTCAAGATGTCATCCCAAATTAGTTGTCATAAGAGAGAACAGAATTAATTTACTTCAAAAATCCAAAACGACCCATCAAGCAAACCATTTTAGCGTAAAAGAAGTAAAAGTTTAAAATCTTAAAAACAAATATGAAATTATTTACATACGTTATTTTAATAGATGAGAAGTTAGTTGTAAGTTAAAACTTGGCACAAAATCTATCGGTTTTATATACGCCATTAACTATCCGGCAAGTTGTCTGTACTTCTTCAGTACGGCAAGTTGCCCCGTGTGAATTAGGCATTAGGATAGGTCACAAAATTTGTAAGAAAATATCACTGCTTATATATGTAGACACTATAATCTATGACAAAGCGTATAGTAGTACGCTTGTATTTTTAATAGAATAAATTATTTAAAACACATTTCTGTGAGCGTGCGGTAAGAAATTTTAGAGTGCGACACACTTCTTACTAAACTACAGCTAATATTGGGTGTCAAACTAGTTGGACATAGCGGTATTTTTATTTGGATAAAGGTTGGTGAAAATGATATTTGAACGCCAGTTCTTACCACCTTTTTATTTTTTAAAAGATACAGTAATAGAATATAAAGAAATTTTATTGTAAAATACGAAATCTTTAAAAGAAATATGTAAGGAATACTAACATAATCGCTAAATTGTGGAGGTAACCAATGAACCATCAAATCATTTAGTAATTATAACTGACAACGGTGACATTGGTTGCTCCATAAAATCCAATTTATAGACAAGGCTTATATTTTATTTAATTAGCGAATGTACAAATTAACTGATTTTATCATGTTTGAAAGCATGTTGCGTATCTTTTCAAACTTCCTTTATCCTTCATAGATGAAATAATAAAATGACTTGACACTATGGATTTTATACATAGTAGCTATTAAGAAAATTTGATGGATAAACATTCAAAATAAGAATTTTGAACACATACTTGTAAATTTTTAAAATTTTGGAATGAAATATTTTGCCGCTTGAACTTTTGGTAAGCATTCATGTACATGTTACAAAATATCTAATATTATAAAACACTGAGAACATCTCATCATCTCAACTTGAGTTGTTGACTTTGTTTCATAAATTCATGAAACAATATTGTTCAAAAGGATGCTACGGCATATAAAAGCATAAAAGTAAATTGTTATTTTTGTTGCCAAATTCAGAAATCCGAAAAATCAGCAGCATTATAGCATCAAGCAAAGTATAACAAAATACGCTCTTGTAAAATATGAGTGTAAAAATGGATGATGCATGTACATTTTGCTACAACATCGAAATAAATACAGAGTAATCTTCCGTGACCCAGTTCCCGAGTTGTGAGAATGAAGGGTGTAAAAATGTGTTAAAGACTGCACGTCCTCTGCGTTATATCACCTATTATTTATATCACCCCCGTATTTCACGGAGTAATTTATTCATGGGTTTTTGGGAAGGACAGAAATTATAAAGTTGAATGCGTGTACGGCGTACGTGATTTCCACGCGCGACGACGGTGGCGCTAGTGCTGGTCTCACCGGAGATGACGTAATTTATTCGCGTCTGAGGTAAATACTCATCCGGCAACGACGTCCGCTCGTTTGCACTGCGAAAACTTCCACACAACTCAGATCTGCTCAATATCCTCAGCACTGAACACTGAACATGCTTTATTTATAATTAAAGCTGGTTATGACGAGCAAGAGCTTGCACACAACTTTCTACTCCACTACGTATACAAATATTATAAACAACTCATTTACGATAAGTAGTTCGAAAGTTTGTTCCTTAAAGAAATTACAAAATGACAAGTTGTGCTTGCGTATTATTTTTACTATTTACTACTTTACGCACGATATGGAAAAGTTACACAAGAGTTTGTAATTCCACAAGTGCGTAATTGCTTTAAAACTCGAACTGTGTAGGTACTATACCTTTTCAACGACCATTATTTGATGGTATTTTGATCACACCACGATCACACAATGAACTGAAATAATTGACACATTAGTAGTAAAAAGCACCAACTACATAATATAAAAACAATATGTCAAACTGTCAACCTCAAAATAATAAAATTAGAACAGTGTTGCCGTCTAGATAAAAAAAGGCTTAGGTCTAAGTCTAGATTAAAAAGTCTTGTTTTTATCTTGATTAGATATCAAGACTCTATATTGTTTCAAGACTCTAGATTTTTATAGGTGACAGATTTTTATGTTTTTACCGCAATTTTTTTTTGTATATGAGCCTTTATCAAATTGCTTGAACTGTAATGTATACGCATACGAATTATTTTTTTCTTTTATTTTATTAACATTAGTTTTGAAAGGATTTTGTTATAGTGTTTCTTGTTTTGAATACTTTATTAAAGTTGCAGTGTATTTTTTGATATAAATTTTTTCTAGCATTATAGAAATCTGTTGAATCAATCATCATTACTTTAATTGATTTATTTAGTAGGTAAGTAAGTGTAAGTAATCCTTCTTAATCTTAATTGATAGAAATAGAACTTAAAAGCTAATCTAAAGTCTTGAAAATTGTCTACAAATTTGTCAAGTGTCTTCATCTAGATTAACAAAGTCTTGTCTTGTCTTGATATTTCAAGAAAAGACTTTTGCCTGTGAAGTCATGATAAACTAAGCAAGATAAGACAAGAGCCTAGAAAGTATAGATCTAGACGACATCACTATTAAAACTATTTAGAACACCATAAAACAATACAAACAATAAATAGGGTATTAGAAAGATAAGCGGAAGTCAGGTTCTTCTCTCCTTATCATATTTTGTAAAAAATAATCTGTATTTCTTACAAATCCAGAATGACCATATAAATTTTGATCTTTAATAAACACATGTCGATTCTGACCAGAGGCGCACCCAGATATTTTTTCCAAAGGAGTTTTCAAATACAGATTGTTAATTTTAAGTGGTACGTTATTGCTATTTCGTAGTAATTTAGTAAAAAATAACAAATCTTATCACAGAAGGAAGAGCCACTGTACTCTGCCTTACCATCTCGGTTCTTATCATGATATTTCCTCTTATTTTTACGACAGTTTTCAGGTTAATCATAGGCGTGAGCAGCATCTATGGTACTAATAATAAAATGATTACAAATGTTAAAAATAAATAACATAAGGTGAGGATAATGCATTATTTTTTAAATTTATTTATGTTAATTTCTTTGAATTATGTTATTAAAATGAAGAAATCTATATTAAATAAGACGTATATAAATACATTTGGTATTGTCCTGTATAATATAGGGACTTAGCATGACAGTTTTTAGTTACCAAAAACTATTTTCCCATGTTAAATGCCTATAACATTGCACTTTTTTGGAGCACACTGTATATACAAAATAATAAAAAATTGTAAATTAATACAAATCTTGTATTTTATTAATAACGAGTCTTTAACATATAAAGCAATTAAATATAAAGATCTTTTTGTAAACACTAAAAAGAAACCCAAAACTATACGTTTAATAGTGGAAGATAGAATGATTTTTATTAGAAGAAATGAATGATGTGAGAATTGAGAGTTACGGGATAGAATGAGAGATGGTTGTTGTAAGTTGCGTGGTATTTATGTGTATAAATTAATATTGTAGTGGGCAATTAATGCAGCAAATTTCTCACAAAAACGGGCCGTAACCGAATGATTTGTAACAGGAGCGCGGTACGTATCCCCAGACGTTAGTTTATCTCCGTAATTCCGTATTTCTTGTAATTAATGAAAATTTGCGTGAGACTTGGGAAAGTAGCGTGGAGATGAATCATTTCCACCAGCGACATTTGTTATATGGCCCCGGTTCAAGTTCTGACGCTACACACAAGATCTATATCTTCTACAGCTTGTATCCCCGCTTAACAAATTATCTTAACTTTGGTTTGTTCATATAACCGACGGGACATATTAATTTTCTTGTACAGCTATGAAATTACGAGAATTTGTGACAAATTGCCAAATCATTTGACCCGGGAACAACGAGCAAAGTAAATAAAGAAATATGATGCGGAAATTCAAACTGCCTTCCAGGCTCGAGTTTCCAACGCTCACTTAAATTGGATGCATATTTTGTTTCATTTTATACAAAATTACAAACAATTCAAATAAGACTAATAAATTATATTTTGTATTATCAGATGTTTTAAATTACAGAAAAATGGAAAAATTCTAAATATTCCATATTTAATTCGACAGAAGTATTTTTTTATCTTTCACCCAGTGGCGGCTCTTGACTGTATGCACAGGTGGTGTAAAATATAGTTATTTATTTAATTAGATCTATGGAAAGTGAGATTTTTCTCACACTTTATAAAGCTTCAAAGTTTCATATTTCCCACAATCGTGGCTTAAAGTGTGAGAAATAATTTCTCATGGTACCTATTTGCCAAAAATGCACACTGCGCGTGCGTGAAAGTACTTTTTGTGAGGTTATGTATGCCATATTGTTTTTTTATGTCAAATATATTTTATGCATGTCTTATTGTTCTGTAACGTTTAGCCGTGTGGTCTTGGAATAAGTTTAATGTGACACTCGTGCATAATCACCTATTTTCCACCTTGTGTGATTCCAGCACTTGACTTCGTCTCGTGCCGAAACTTTCACATCTTGTGGGAAATAGGCGCGTTTTGCACTGGTTGCACAATGTACTATTGATTTCAATCGACCTGTTCAAAAGGGCACTTTACTTTTGGCAGAAATTTGATAATTATAATTATTTACTTGGCTTTCAATTTTTATAGGAAGCATTTGATTTCTTGTTAAGAAACTGACATTGGCAATCGTCAGAATATATTTCGCGAGAAATTTGTACGAAATAAATGAAAACAATATATTTTCTTTCTTTAGCGATTAAAATTGTCTTGTGTAATGCAATAGGAATAGTGATAAACATTTTAATAAAATTTTCAAAACATGATCCATTTCGAAGGGTTGAAGAATGATTAGCCGTAGAATAATATCACTTTCAAGTGAAATAATTTTAAATAAAGTGCAGCAAAAAATGTATAATTTAGCGTACAATGAAGTTATGTAGTGTCCATATCAGATTTTTTTAATGTTGTTGATAGAATACCTCTCACACAATAATTGGTTTCGCCGTTTCGCTTCTCCTTCAAAGATATGTCTTCAATCGGTAAAACGTCATTTTTTATTTCTAATATATATTATCCTGTTAAACTTTTCACTTATAAATATGTATTATTTTTTATGCTATTTAGTTCTTGCAAATTTTATGCAAAATGTCACATTGATGGAGTACTCTAAAATACAAAATCAATATTCTAAACTGCAAGTTTTAGTAGTTTTTACGCTGAAAGTTCAAAAGTTACCACAATTTCACATGCAAAAGTTTAAGTTTTTTTGCGAAAAATACTTTAGAAATTTCCAGATGAAATTTGACATTTACTTTTTCGTAGCTTTCCCCGAGTAATACTTTGATTCTGAATATTTAAAACACAATTTAAGTCGCACTGCGGTTTCTTCGGTTAGCTTCTTTTCAAGTCCGAGTTCAGGTCAATGTAAAGTAAAACTCTGTACATTGAATATATTTAAAATTTGAATTGTCTTATTATTTATAATTCTATCAAAAATATAAATAAACAATGGATCCATAAAATCTATCATTCAAAGAACAAGTAGAAAACAAAATTACAAATGAAAAAGAATGACATATACTGATTAAAGAAAAATTGTATATTTAAGACAGGAATTAAGTAAAATGGAATCAGATCTGAAACAATGAACTAGTATTTTCATAAGACTATACTGTAAAATTATGCATCATCAAAGCGATTTTATTATAAAAGTTATCTCGGAAAACAGGCCATTGTTTTTACTTATTTTATATATATTTCTTACGAAATATATTCTGAAGGTTGTCAATAATTTATTATCAAGAAATCAAATATTTTATACAAAAATTAAAAGACAACTACATTATTGTTTTCATTATGTTCCTGTCAAAAGTAAACTGCTCTTTTGAAAGGGCCGATTGGAACAAAAAATAGAGGTACATAACTTATGGTAATTACATAAATACAATTTCAACATTCTACGGCTAATTGTTTTTGAGTTAAGCGAAAAATTCAAAAAACCTTCAAGCAAAGTGCCCTTTTAGGACAGCCGATAACAATAAAAAAGAGAGATGTACAGTTAGATGTTATAGCAGTCCCATATACAAAATTTCAACATTCTATGAACACTTATTTTTCAGTTAGGCGAAATACGTACATACATAAACAGAATATAAATTTTAAATTGGTCCACATTGCTATATCCTATAAGAACTATATGAGGTCGGTTAAATTTGTAAATAATTTATATTTTACAAGACTATTAAAATGAGAAAACAAATTTAATCCAATGATTCTCAAAATATGGGGCCAACTTTCTTATTTTAAATGGAACACCATATATATTTTACATATTTGGAATCTACATAAAATTACGAATCTAATGATATGTTTGAAGTCATCTTTTATTTAAAAATTAAAATCCCTATGTTGGCATTAAGTTCATATACTTTTACTTGAAAATACCAGTTTCTGTGAATAAATAGAAAACAAATATCAAATTCTGCGTAAATCTACTTTATATTTATTATACTATTTCACGTGTATAAAACATGTAGTACAGCGCATTTGTATTTGGGAAAGAACCTCCTGCACCATCTAGTTTCCTGCTAATATCCCCGCAGCAGAGTTCAATCCGGACCATTCCTGCAGAGTTTTTTCAGGAGGAAGAAATGCGGTTTCGGTTGCTGTAGTTTTATTGCACTGCATTCCGCTGAAGTTCACCGCTCGCTGAAAAATGTTAGTATGTCAACTATGCTCTGATGATATTATGGAGGATATTAGATTCGCGAAACTTAGAGGGCGGATGGAAATATGTCAACAGTTATTACGTTATAATTTGCATGTACTGAGTGCACTGCATATTGAATATTTGCATATTTGTGGCGTTACATTATGCCGCATTATTATTATTGTGTATTAAAACCGACACAGAAGCTAAGCTTGTTGTACTCATTGAACTCTGTAACGTATTCCAATCAGCCAATTGTATATGTAAATGTACACAATTTTCTCATTCTAAAATAATACGAGTATATCACAGAACAAGATTTATGATACGGTTTTCATATTTTGCGTTCATAATAAGGTTATTATAAAACCCAATTGCATTTCAATACACAATTTTTTGTTTTAGAAATCAGAAGTGGGACCCCGCCTTACTGACATTGACAAGTACAAAGTGATGATATCTTATCAAGAATTTTAAATGGCGGAATAAACAATGGCAATATGGCCTGATACCTTAGATCATATAACACTAGATAAGTATTATATGAGATGGAACTATTCAATGCACATGCCTAACTTGCTTGCATTACCAACTTAAACCTAAATAATGTTTTATGTCATTGTCATATGTATATGTCAGAAATTATTCCAAAATAGTTATTTGTGTATCAAGGTTCTAAAAGTAATCTTTTTGGGCCGAAACCGAAGTTTGCAGCCGAGGCAGAGCCGAGGCTACAAATCAGATGAGGCCCAAAAAGAACTTTTAGCCGAGGTGCACACAACATTTTTTAGGCGATTACAACAAGAAATTATGAATTTTCGTTCAAAATCAATTTTTGACATCTGTCAAAATTTACTTTACGGCCGCATTTACTTTACGGCCGCATTTACCTTACGGCCGCATTTACTTTACGGCCGCTATTTTTACTCGCAAATTCATTACTTTTTCATTAATATTTGTAAAGGAATAGTTAAAATTTTACTTACATTTGTTATTATATTCTAAAATAATTAATCACATTAATATGAACTATGTAAATCAATAATGAACAAACTAGCGGCCAAAAATTTTGACTTTGACAGATGTCAAATAAAAATTGATACTTTAAGGTTGCCAGCAGATACGAAAAACAACAATTTATGTACCAGCCGCCTAAAAATATGATTAACAGTCTCATTGTTTGTTCGAGTAGATGTAAAAAATAATCAAAATTTTCATTTCTTCCGTCAGTATTATAAATATCTTTATTATTTAATGTTTAAAATAGTAAGTTTTTAAAGTAACAAATTTTCCGATTTAGCTTTCCAAAAGATTGATTTAGAAAAACACGTTAGGTTAAAGCTCTTCATTTAACTTAAGAAATTCATAATTGTGTTATCATTTCACTACTTCTTAGCAACTAACAACAAAATATAAGTTAAACAATACGATTTTTGACACAACGATGAATTTATATCTTAATGTTGTCTGTGGTTACTGTTTCCAACTTAATGTTTATACTTTGGGGTATAATGTGTGCTATTACTCATGAGAATGAAGTTTGCCAACACGAGCGAAGCGAGTGTTGTAAATCATGCAAATTAGTAATAGCCATTACATGCGAATAGAAGACTATACTTTGTCCTCAACTGTAACATGACAAATATAAGTTTATTATAACCAAATATGTCATTACACTTTGACAGATAAATAACAACAGCTCACGTCACTCTTTCACAGCATACTTAACGCAAGGCTATTATTTCTAGTGTTATTTAGCTACAGTTTAAACTTAAAAAGAAAAGTATGAAAAATTACAAAGCTAGTGTAACTTTGGCTTTTTATGTAGAAAAACTTACTTAAAAGTAATTTGTTTCTTATTCTTTTGACAAGTAAGATTGTTGAATAATATTACTCCATCGTACTGTCAATACTACTCAATTAGCAACAGTAACGATAATCAATAACTGATAAAAAACGGTTAAATTATAGGTATGTTATTTGTCGGTTGTAGATAATAGTTATTTATGATATAAGTGTTAAAAGTGACATTTTATGAGTGAGTGGGGAAGTTTGAAACGAGGCGAAGCCGAGTTTAACAAACCCCACGAACGAAATAAAATCACTTTTAACACAAATATCATACACTATTTTTCCTACGACCACAGTTGTACCTATTAGTAAATAAAAACTAAGCATTAGAATGACATTTATGACAGGTCATGATGTATTTGTTATGAACAACTGAACATAAGACGTGTTAAAAGTAAATTTGTTTTTTACTTTTAACACGTTGTCAATGGCAACGTTTTAAAAGTATTTACTGTGTTATAAACTGTTATTTTTAACTTGCTAAGCAACCGTTAAAAATACTATTTTTAACAGTGGTCGTAGGAAAACAATATTATAATGCTTTTACTATATGAATAACTATAACCCTTTAAAAATGGATAATATTTATTATTGTTTAACCGTTCTTTGTTTCATATTTTACTAGAAAAGTTTCGTAGAATTATACTATCATTTCACTATTTTAAACGTGAAGATTTAGTTTTTACTTGGTGGAGTAAAAACACGCTATACTTTTTGTATGTTTCTTGTTACATTCTTGTTATTTGAAGTAAAGTAGCACATTTTTTGCCTCGTAGATCATTCATCATATATTTTAATCTCGTAGCAAGAACTATTTGCTTAGTGTCAACGCTAAAAAGGTAATTGCGCAAGAAATTCTACTTTGCCATTCATTTCAAACTGCAATTCTCTGAAATAATTCTCAATCTCCAATTTCCATAGGAAAGGAGGTATTGTAATTGCTTTAAAAATAGCGTAATGAGATTTTCTCAAAGCGTTTTATGGATTTTAGATTCAGTAAATATAATAAGTGGATTATTTCTCGCTGATCATTATTTCAATAACTCTTTTTTATTGTTATAATGAAATTTAATGTCATTATCTCCTTTTATCGGAGAATTCTACTTAAATTTTATTCTTTGAATCTTGTTACTGCTTATTAAAAGCAATTACATTTGTAATTGTTATATAAATTAATTATTACTCATATCAAATTAGGCAAAATAGGTAAAGAAATTGTAAATTATTTCCGTATATTTAAAATTTGGAACGTATATAAATTTAGTTATAAAAAATATTGAAGGGCAATTGGAAATAAAATGTACTTGGACAAAGTAATAGACACCTTTGCTTCAAGACATGCTTGACGGATAATTCTGAATTGAATGTAATTTAAAGTTTTTTCGTGATACCTTAACTTAATTTAATAGAAAAATGTCGCATCGAAAGAGTAAATAACGTATATTTTTGACAACTTACGACACTTTAACTAAATGTGAAAAAAAAACCGCGTTCAAAGTTGTTTATAATGTAATTTTCTTTTATTTTCTGTTAACTTTTATTTCTTAAAAATATATTGGTTTTTAATACTTTGGGTACCCAAACTAAAAAACGTCAAACCGGCCAGTGTCTACCCCAGTAGCGTAATTAAGGGGGAGGTTTAGCTAGGCGCGCTCACCTACCTGTCAAGATTTTTAAAACTAAGGCACCTTTTCAATAAATAATAGTATATTTTTTCTTCAAACTTAGAAATTTTAAAAAATAAAGTACTATTTGACGTTTAATATGTAGGTTACCTGTCAGTTATTCATAATTTTTAGTAACTTTATTCTTAGGTTATCTAGTTTTTATAGTGACATTTAGGGCGATATTACAGATTTCTATTGTACAAGTTACTTCTTATTGGCTATACGGCGGCGACAATATTATACGGCGGCGACAATATTATCCGGCGGCTAGAATAAAAAATTATATTACGTTGGCATAGAAATTAAACTTCAACCTTGTCAATCACGTCACGGAAGATGTCACTTTTATGACGTTTGAAGAAAAATTAAATTTATTTATTTTTTAAATTTTATATCAATAAAAAAATATCGATACAATGTATAATTTTTATAAGCTAATTTTAATAAATATATTTTGGTTAAATAATTATATGTATGTCTATTATTAATATACAGATGTTCCTATTATTTCGTCCACTATATAAAAACGGACATACATAAAAAAAATAGTTATTTTTTATACAAGACGATAAAATAATATTTTATCGACAAGCGGAAAGTGTTAATTCACGAGCGATATAATCGCGAGTGAATTATTTTTCGCGAGTCGATAATTTAATTTTATCGTCGTGTATAAAATTCTATTTTTTTCTATAGCAGGTTTTGAAGAGAAAAGAATTAGAAAAATTAAATTATTATTTAAGAACAATTTTAAAATGTCAGTAGAGTGCGTTGTTATGGAAATGTACTTCTAATAAACAAAAGTTAAAGTACTTTATCTACCCTTGCTGTTAAAGTGTTACTTTATCTACCCTTGCGGTTAAAGTGCTACTTTATCCACTATTTTGAGTTGATAAAATTGCACTTTAACATCTGCTATAGAAAAAAATATATATATTATCTAAGTGTATGAAAATATTGTATCACAATTCAGAATAAAAATTTTTACAGAAAAAGCAAATAAAAAATATTTGGTCTAATTTAAAATGAGATAAGAAACTTGGTCCCACAATTCGAGAACCATCGGTTAAAAAAATAATTTTATACTCTTTGAAATAGTTTCGTAAAATATTAAACTAAATAATTTGTTTATTTATTTTACTGATGAAAACCCACCTATGGATTTTCCTAGTTACGCCACTGGTCCACCCAAATGAAATTGACTGGCGACGTCACTGGTGATCTTGGGTATTTGAGCCCTCCAATTTAGAAATGTTATACAGTTGTAGCTATATTCAGTGCCGGATCTAGCCTGAAACTAAATTTTTTTGCGGGGCCCCTGAAAAATATATATTGCAAAAATTACTTTAAATTGAAATGTAGTTACATAGTATTTTAAATAAAAATTATTTACTTTCTTGTTCTACACAATATGCTCCTTTCGGCACTTTTTCATTGTACATTCTTCTATTGTCTCAACATAACCTATTGATTGTGTGTTATTATTTTCCGCTGCCAATTTTTTACGTCCAGTCAATAAATTCTTTGCTTGTCTCATTATCCCAAAATTTCCTAATTTTTATTCGTTTCTTTACATTAGAATACTTTTTATTTGTACATTCGTATATATTTAGCGCTTTAGCTTCATAGTCTCTAATTTTAGATCTAAATGTTTTTTGTTGTCTTTATGAAGGAATTCAACATTATTGTAAGATTTGGCTAATATCATATTTAAAAAATGTGAATTGACAAAATGAAGGTACATATTTGACATAGCCATTCAATTTGCCCATTTTATGCGCTTCGATTTTTATATTCCTCACCCTATACTCTTTACCTGTTCAATACAACTTATAAAACATATGTTTAATGAAATAATGGCTTCGAATACTTGTGTATATCATATTTTATATTGCAGTTTTATTAATTTTCAATTAAAAAAAATCTTTAGGCCCAGTTCGGGGGCCCTTGAGTGTTGGGGGCCTGAAGCTTCAGCTTCATTAGCTTCACGGTAGATCCGCCACTGCTATATTCATTTTAATTTGAAATATATTATTACTTGATGTTGTTCTGTTTTAATGTAGAATAACACGTAATAATTGTTATGTTTTTGCGATTAGAAGGGGATGAGTGTAATGGTGGGTTGGGTGTTGGCTGGTTTTATTGACACGGTTCCAGCTACGAGGAAAGTCCATCTGTGTGGTGGTTTATGTTGTTTTAAGCTCCCCTTTGGGAAATATTTTCTCATCGTTTGATGCACGGCCGCAATATTCCGCAGACGATTCAACTTTGCCGGAAACAAGGAAAAAACAAAAAGTTCCAGCGATAGAGCGATGCGATGCGATCCGATACCAGAGACAATTGCTAGAGTCGCTATTGTCAGGCTATTTTCTTGCTTCTTGGACCTAACACTTGGGAAGGGAAAATTAGGCCGGATTTTTTCTGCTGAAAGAGGCGCTTTCTTTCGAACTGCCCCATTCTGCAGATATTGTTATGTCAGTTACCACTAAAATTTTACTGTTATTTATTCCACAATATGCCAACAATTAATATATCTAAATGGAGCCATTTGTTTATTTTATGTGGGAATAATTCAATACTTGCACGAATTGTAAAGAGATACTCGAATTCCCAAGTTACGAAGTAGTTTCTTGGTGATTGTATTAATACTTTGTATTCAAAATATTTACACATGTTGTGTGTTGTAATATAAAATACACAACAATACATTACAGTATTTAATTGTTTATTATTAAAAACTCATGTTCCTGTTTATAATACATTCACTTAAAAAAACATTAGCCGTCTTGTGAATGTAATGTTTAGAATAAATTATGCGCTATGACGTATTATCCCATTCTTTAATAAAATATAATCAATTATTTTGCTGTAGTTTCCTTCTTACAATAAAAATCTGTTCATTGATTCATTTTTTTTATTTCAAATAAGTATTTTTAAGTTTATCAATTCCTGTGTTACTTTATTTTAATCAATTATTTTGTTTGTTATAGGTAATCATTTATTTTGCATTAATCAATGGTTAAATAAAATTTTACAAAATAATACACTTCACCCTAAAATAGTATATTGTGTTATTAAGAGTAAAAGTGATACTTTGTGTGGCGAGCATGGAAGTTTGCACGACGAGCGAATATTACAGATTTCTATTGTACAAATTATATTACGGCGGCGTAGAAATTATACTTCAACCTCGTCAATCACCTCACAGAAGATGTCACTTTTATGACATTTGAAGAAAAACATTTTTTTATAATTAATTAACTTCAAATTAATAAATGAATTATTATAAAGATAACAACCGATATTCTTAAAATATTCTTGAACTCTTGATTTCTTTCTAACTGAATTTTCGTATATAACAGCTATAATTTGTATTCCACTATTTTCGGGTTTTACGACAAATTTGAAGTGTATCTATAATGTGGAAAGGAATGTAAAGAAGTAATCTTGTTGGTGCAACTACAACCCTAATGGTTAGTGCACCTTAAAAAAAAGCACCCGATGTAGTGTAAATCAGAGTAGGCCTGATTTAAATCATTTGATTTAAATTTTAATTTTAACAACTATGAATTACAAATGAATTGTGAGTGACTTATGAATTATATATGACTTATTAATTTAAAAATAAAATTTTATCTATAGTCTACTATATACAGACATCCAGGGAAAAACAAGTGAGGCTAGCTCCTCTTTTATTCCCTTAGAAGGATTTTTTCTTGTCAGAACCCTGGATAAGGTTGAAATAAAATTGGTATAAACTACTATTTTTAACAGATCGTTTTGAGTGCTCATTATAATATTTGAATAAAAACACTAATTTCCTCCCCTTATTTTGTTTTATTACAATTTTCGTTTTCGTTTATGAGATAAAACTTTGCTTCGAAGGTTATTTAAAAAGTGCAGTACTAATAGATATCTTTAAAAAGAAAAAATCAAAATATCAAGATTTATTTGATTTAAAAAAATAATAATAAAAAAACATGATTTTTATCAACCCTGAAGTAAACCTATTACAAATTTGGTATACTTATGAAACAATGAAATAGTTAAGAATGATCTAGTCTAGAGTACCATTATTTAAAACGTCAATCAAATTTAGATGCGTAAATTAGTTTCATAGCATTATTTAATATTTTATGAAATTTAAATTCGGAGTACAGGTGCAAGTACATCAGCAAGTGCATTTAATATTAACGAAGCAATTTACCATGATCTCACGTAGTGAAAAATCCAGGACAACCTTCCGTTAAAAAATTAAGCAACGTTAATTGCAATTGAAGTCCTGTGAAATTTTAATCAAGCGGGTAAAATGATTACAAGCTCATAAATACCTAAACGAGATTAGTTGATTATCGCGAGTTTTTAACCACTTTTAAATTGTTTGGTTGGCACCTTTGAACTTTTAAATTGCATCACAGTGGTCAGGCGCGAGCTGATGAATTATAAGTGCGGGGTGGGATAATGAAGTCTTGGTTTGGTAATGAGCTGCATGGAAGACGAGGTTTTTATCGAATCATGCAAATGATGGCGGCGAGGCTTGGCTTGGAGAGTCGCCAGACGCAAATGCCCGGGCGATCCGACTCAAGATACTTCACTAACGAGCCGAGCTTTCGTTACGGCTAAATTAATCACGGGGTTGTTGGTCCAAATTATTTTCAAAGGATATTTATAAATACAAATACTTTCTCAACTTTTATAATAATCATAATTATCTGGAAAGTATTGGTATTGATATGTTACAGATAATGTAAAGTGAATGAATACTAGAAACCTTGCTGCAAGGAATTAACATTTGAAGTTTTTGCTATTATAGTCTATTCCGCAAAATATAATGGAGTGTATGTGGTATCTTTCGTTACATTATTTAATTTTTCATGTGCTGATATCAAATATTACGGAATGAGACCTATTTTATAAAAATATTGAAAAAAATTGAATCAAATAATTTTTGAATGCAACAAATTTAGTCATATATTTCGTTGAATATTTCACACACGTCATATTCACCCAATCAGAATGCTTCATTTGATGGCCAAAGGTAGTGTTTTAGTGAAGAAATTTGATAAAACCACAGTATCATTGTCATGGTTACATTACATTACAATATAATTCGAGCTATGAACTTAATAGGTAAAATTTACTCATATTCCTGCGAAGTAACGATAACTTGGATCAAAAATGACTGTTAAATCACTCCAGCTTCGCTGTCGTGATCTAAATGACCTTTTGACACTCGTTTGTCTGTTACTACGCAACAATTATTCGTAAATTTTTCTTATAAATTCATGGTTCTTATTATATTACTTATAATTACCTTAACTACTTTGATAGTAACAATTCTTTAAGCATCATTTTGAGAAAAATGTTATTGAATACCAGAAATAATTTTACAAGTTGGGTGGGCAATAACCAACTATTAATACGACAATTTCCTATCTTATGATATATTATTTTCTTATATGTATAAAAACGTGTTTTAATTAATAAATAAGTTAATAATAATAAATTTGTTTGTATATGTTATATTTATACTGTTGAAATAAAAAAAATCTCCATCTAATGGATAAAAAATAGGTCACCATTATTATTTTTATTTATTCTACCGTTTGAGAGCCACTGGTTAAATTTTCTGTTTGTTATTTCTATTAAATGAGATCCTTTTTCCTAGTCATTTTTGTATATAAGATTTTTCTCTAAAGTCATTAGTTTGCCCAAAAAAGTACTGGTTGTTTTAAAGGAAACACCTGTATAATAAAGAAATCGCATCTTGCCTAGTCCCCATAGTTGGTTTTAGTTAACTTTTGAGGCGTTTCAATGCAGAAAACTGTTTCTTTAAGAAACAAGGAATGTTCGATTTGCTCTCAAATCTCGACTACGCAATACGTTCTTTTTATGAAGCCACAACCTTACCCACTCGACTTGGAAACATTTTATATGCGAATTAATTACTACATAAGTAACAAAGAGAACTGTTAAAATATAATTTTATTTACAAAATTTTTTGATAAGAAACTATACCTATTTACCAGATATAATAATATTTATAATAATAATAAAGAGGTCTTAAAAAACATTACCTACCACAATTTATCGCAATTTTGGATTATTTTGACGTTTCATTGTTTGTACATAAAAATCTAAGATTTCATGTTAACAAGGATTTGTTTTAGAAACTACATTTGTCGGCTAAAATCTAATATATTATGTGTGCGTTAGTATAGCATAATAGTTGTACATCGCCCCGTTTTATTAAAGTACCCCTCTTCGCTTTAATATCTTCACGCTAGAAAATATAACCTACCGCAAAAATATAAAGAACAGTAAATTAACGCCCAATAACGGGTGATAGATACTGTACTGTAACTGTCTTTTTTTTATTTTTTATTAAATATATGTTCGTCAACATATTAGCTGCATAATTTTTTGTTTGTCTCGTTAAATCTAGCAGGAAAAAATACCAAAAACATAAAAATTTATCTGAACATTAATCTTGAAAGTAGCCCTCTGTAAACACCGCGCACGAAATAAACACGAGCTGTGAAAAATCCTCATAAAACAAATCCCTGTATATCTGTGTCCGCCAATCTAATCTAAATCTCCATCAAAGAGCGAATTAAACATACAACATAATTACCCCAGCCCTTATAAAGTTATTAATCAGCCACAATCATCCCCTAAATCTCCATTAGCTCATTTTTACTCCACACATATTAAGCAAATAGCGTGTGGTGTTTTCATCCGAACGTCTCATTACGACAACCACAACTAGCGACCATCAACCACCGCGACAACCACGTGAACGACATAATTCCCTGTTTAATCTTTCATCTGTCGAGCCACGCAACGGCACCGGAAGAAACCACCGTGCAAACATTGTTAGGAATTACACACAAAGAATATCAGATCACGGAGTCTAGTAATTATGCTTTAATGCGCTGTGGATGTGTGTTTAAATCTGTTATTATTCTTTCTTTGTTCCTTATATACTCTTATGAATTCTCTTGAGGTACGCTACAAGAATAATGCATGCGTGGTTTTATAAGATGTAAGATCGGTTATGCATACGAGTATAATATAACAAGAAACATATATTTCAATTTTGATTTATAAGTATAGTAAATGTCGTCTCATCATGTATAACACGATATTTCTAATAGGAACACGGCTACATAATGGGTTTATACAGAAGCGACAGTAAGACAGAGAAATGAAAATTAGAGAGAGATGGGAAAAGGCAACAAATTTAAAGGGCTCCTTGTTTAAAAATCGGAAAGTTTCGTCACATTTTAGGGAGAGATAAGGGAAGGCAACAACTTTAAAGGTCTACACAATGATCCAAGGTCATACAACTAAATAGGGAAACATGAAAGGTATCGACAGGGAGTGTCGCTTCTGTACGTAACTATTCTGTGGCAATACATCAAATATAGTTGTATGTAAAGATATGTAACACGTACAATCGCCTAGGACGAAATCTAATACCTGACATACAAGGATTGTTTAGAAATTTTACTTGCACTCCTGTCAGCTGGTCGTTATTTCTCATTGTATGATGCCAACATTCAATGAGTCCTTCTTTCTCTAACTAAGTTAAACTAATAATGTGTCAGCCAGTACGGTTGTGTGGTCGTTGCATGTCTTGTCTGTTCGTATAGATAAGCAACATAGCCCGCCCTGTCCAATTGGATGGGTTACCGCACAAGGGCTCGGTGTGCACAGACCTTGCAGAAACTGTAGACCGACAACCTGAATCACTAAAATGCAAGAAAAACCTGCCATGAAACAAGTACCTCGGGTACTTGAGGTCCTGTTCCACATAGGGATGTTCTGCCATAGATTAAGATTGATACTAATAAGGAAAATATCTGCATATCTATTAAATTTTTAGTTAAAGTTTATCAATTTTGAGGAGTAAACTTGAAATCTCACACTGATCTGCAAATTTCACAATACTTAAAATAATAATTTTTGGCCTTTTACCACTATGAAGAAAACTTTACTTATATTTTTTGTTAAAAAGAGAGTCAGGCTACAATTTACAGTTTTATAAAAGGGACGCACAATTAACAGAGATATTTTTATTTGGATATTAATTGGCGACATTAGAGAATGAACTGCGAAATAAACCAACGCTGGCTTTGTCAGATATCTCATAAACTGTCAATTTGGTTTATTTAATAAATCAGTAGAATTAATTCTTTTAACGGAAGATATTTTGTGAATTGATTGCTTGGCCTAAGCCTAAATCACGATTCAAACTAAGATCCTCCCTTCAAACATTCTTCTGATTCTAACTTCCACTAAAGTCCTGATAACGCCCTACCATCGAACCTATCATCATCTACATTTATCAGGAACTTTGTTCGAAATTATAATCGGTTAACTAATAATCTAACTGCTGATAGTTTACTTCATTTTGCGAATACCGTGATTATTTGCTAACATGAAATATGGGGATTTATCATATCTATGATTACAATTTGATATTTGATTGACAGGAGTGTATATTTGCTTGTCTCATTTAAAATTAAACATGCGGAACGAATTTGACATTTGCTTTTTAGGAATGAATTTGACGGAAGATTTAAATTTTAATATTGGAAGAAATTACAAAATAAAGAACTAATAAAAGCAACTAACAAACAAATAAGTATAATAAGGAACAATTAAGCAGAAATTACAATAGATTTTTAAAAATCCATCCATTATTTGCTAAACAATGACTCAATCTGCTACTGCTAGAACTTTTGAGTTACATACGATGGTATTTAGGCAATTATAATATATCGTTGAATTCAGAAAAAAAATACTGAATCGAATAAACAAATAAAAAAGTAAGTTCCCATTTAAAATAAGAAAGTTGTACTCCGTATTTTGAAAACCACTGGTGGAAAAAAATTGTTTTCCTTCATTAAAGTAGTCTTATAAAATAGAAATTGTTGTTCACATAGCAATAGTGTACCACTTAAAATGAACACTTTGTATATGCCGATTTTGACAATACAAATTAAATGTGTGTCTTTACATAGAACTCCCTAACGAATTGGAGTAATTATCAGTTTTCACAGCTATGATTTTTCGTGTTTGATAGCCATGGTTGGTTCTTTGGGCATAAGAAATAGGCTTAATTAAAGCGGGGTAGAAATCCTGGGGGTAAGCAGATTGTGTAGCGAAGCTAAGTGGGGATCATTCAAATTCCCCAACATAAATCACCAGAATTGGATCTTCCGCGGTTGGGGCGGGGCTGTCTTGCATTTGTTTCACGAAGGGTAGGATTAATTGTTTTGTGTGTAAATATAACGTAATGGAGGGATGAAAGTCTGTTTTGTCACGTCGACACGAACAACGCAGGATTTTTACCTAATAACGCGCTGAGTGTTTGGTTTTACCATTAGTGATATTTCTTATCAAAACAATTGTGATATTGCTGAAATTATTCCGGCGTGGTGTAAAGATAAAGTAAACAGATGACCCTTCAGTTGGTTCACGGTATAAAGCAAACAACTTGTTATACATTTTGGATATTTAACTTCTGTTGAGTGATGAAATATGATATTTAATTCGCTGCGAAGGTTTGTAGGTAATGAAATTGTAATTCTATCTTTAATTGAAGTTGCTTAATAGAAAAAATTCTGAATTTATTATTTTGTATTTTTGTGACGAGACGAGATGACCTACCGAGACGTCTCGCCTATGGTTGAATAAAATAATTTCTTCTCATTTTGATATTCGTTAGTCATAAAAGGAGATATTTTTACATATTATAACATTTATAATAATAATTTATAATCGATTTATTTGAAAATACGCTTTTTTACTAAATCAAATTATTATGAAAATAGGTACTTAAACGACTTGATAATTTATGTGGTGGTAAAAATGGTAATTGTAAATTTTAGTTTATGTTAGTTTAGGTTTACTTGTATTTTAATAAGAGAATTATCTTCGAACAATCTCTGCCAAGGCAATACAAATCGGAATTATGATATAATTCATTCATGTTGTTAGTCACGTTCATGTTATTTACCAATAATCATCAAACAGCTATTATTTTGATCATACAATTTTGTCATTAGGGTAATTTTATTAGGTAGGTACTTTCTCTTAAAGAGAAACAGATAAATTTTCTTGTTCAAAATAATTTATTAGTATCACTTCATTTTATCGTTTTTTAAATGCATATGACTACATGCATACATAAACATAAGAAAAAGTGTGTATGATATAATGAAATAGACAAGTTTATAAGCTGCCCCGCACGGTTACCGTTATCGTGCGTGGATCAGTGGCGTAACCAGGAAAATCCATTGTCTGTAAAAAGGCGCCATAATGAATTCATAATTTATTATTAATTTACAGGATGTTGATTTTCCTTGGTCCACTATTGCTATCTCGGGCTTCATAAGAGCTGCAAGTTTGTCAAATTAGCAAACAATTTTTATTTTACAACACAATAGTACTAGAGTATAGGCAATACTCATTGAATATTTTTTAAATTCTTTTTTAAGTATTTTTGCAAGAGAATATTTTGTTAAGAGTCAAGAAAATAAAATCAACTTTTTATTTTAAATTGGACCATATATTTTTAATTTTCTTATTCTGTATTTATTTTGAATTTAGTGATATAATATTTGCATACATTTCGATAATATTTTTTTAAGAAAAATGCATTATGTTTATATCAGTTTTTATATTGTGAGCAAAATAATATTAATACCTTTATATTAGTAATTGAAATTTAATTATTTAACTAGAGTATAGGAAATACGTATGTTTATTAGAATTAATATATTTAAAAATATTATGTTGAAAACAATCGTACATTGTATCAATATTTTTTTTTATTGGGATGAATTAAAATAATATATTTATGAATTTAAATAAATTATTGAAAAGGCCCCTATTTTTTTTTAAATCTTCACAGGTGGATGAGTATGGGCGCCCATAAATTATTTTTCAAGAGGGGGCAAAATAAAAAAAAACAACATAAAATGCTAAACGAAATTTTGATAGCAATGTTGAATATTTCATTTGACAATCTATTCCGATGTAATATGGCCATTTAAGGAAAACTTAAATATTATAGGTATATAACATATATTTACTAGTAAAAAATAGATTTGTTAAAAAAACAGACATAAAGTAAAGATTCGTACTTATTTTTTGATTGGTTTGTAAGGCAATTTTCAAACTCCTTCCACCTTTCAAAAATTCCTCGGAAAATTCATTAAGATCCTCTTCAAAGAAATGAAGTTTATTGTAGTTAATTTTCTCAGACATCTTTACTTTCTAATGACAATGACAGCTAAAATAACCATAAATACTAACGGAATCATTTATCTCACACATACAAAACCTAAAGTACAACAAACATTAATAAATTTCTATATAACATAACGGTGCTGAAATAATTAAGTAATGTGCCATCTTTTTAAAATTTGCGAAAAGCCAGGGGAGGGAAAATGCCCCCTATTGCCCCCCCCCCTTATGGGTGCCCCCAGGGCACAGAATAGTTACTTACAGAAGCGACATTCCGTGTCGGCACCTTTCATATTTCCCTATCCAGTTCTATGACCTTGAAGCATTGTGTAGACCTTTAAATTTGTTCTCTTCCCCTATCTCTTTCTAAGAAACTTTCCGATTTTAAACAATGAGCCCTTTAAATTTGTGCACATTCTCCATCTCTCTCTAATTTTTGTTTCTCTGTTTTATTGTCGCTTCTGTATAAACCTATTCTGTGCCCAGGGTGAGCGCACCTGGCTAACCTCCCCTTAGTTACGCCACTGACTCGCATAGTGTTATTCCTGTTTGAAATGAATATTGCATTAAATGTAAATAGCAGCATCCAGTGTATGTAAAAGCATTTTAAGGTCCTCTCCAAACAGATTGAAAAGAACTCCGTACTTATTTCACATGAGTGCGCCTAAACATGATATTAGCATATAAATAGAATAGCTTTTAAAGCGACTTGCATCCCGCGTTATAAAAATAATTTTAGTACAGTTTCATCCCATCCCGTGCATGATTGATTTTAGTGGGCTGTGAGTAACAAGGGCCGGGCTTCCGACCCTAATATTTCCGCTTTCACCTGAGATTCACCCTCCATTTCAGGCTGAGTGCGCGGAGTGTTTGAGCTGACGCTGACACTACATCATGCCGGCCCAGACACGTCGGGATGGAATTATTTGCTAGATTTACAAGGGTAATTGTTGGAAGAAATAAATGTACATTTCACTCAGAGTGCCTATAATCGTACCAATTACATGCTAGGGGATAATGTGCTGACAGATCTTCCCCGCAATTCATATTTTATTCTCACATAATGATAGTGTTGTAAAAATTATAGCAATCAAATTGTCAAATTCGTAGTAATAGTTATTTGGCAGTTAAAACGGATGTTTCGTTAAGATAAGAGTCAAATCAATTAACATTACTTAGCAACAAGAAGTGGTAGGTATATTGAAATAATTGATTTTGTGAGACGAGACGAAACGAGATTTTTCTTTTTACCTCCCGCCTATTAATATATTGATATGGGAGGTATTGTTTTTGGTCAGATTTCTCGAGTGTAAATTTTCAACACGAGCACGAATTAGGGTCCCTAGAATACGATTTTAGTATTTTTACCGTGTTATCTGTATGTCCGTCTGTGTGTCTGTATGTCTGTGTATGTGTGTGTCTGTGTGTCTATAACGATTTGTCGTCCATGATAACTCCAATACGATACATGTAAAAAATATAATATTTCGAATATAAGACTTATATTTAAATATGATGAACTGATTAGATTTTGACTACAATTGACTAACCGGAATTGGTACTTTACTTGACGCTTTAAACTGTTTTTGCTAAAAATACCTGTAAATACCATACGTTCCTATTAAATACAAAGATTTTTTAATTTTCTACTGATCAGCATAATAACGTTTATATATAACTTCTAGCTAAACCGAAAAAAGTATATGTTATAATAATTTACCATATCGTTTAGGCTGAGGAATTTCTATAAAACAGATAAGTTATTCATAATAATATAAAATATAAAATTTGACAAAGGATGTCATATTTCATGTAACTAAGTTTAAAAGATAAAATCAGTATATATGAAATACTTTTATTGAAAATTAATAAAGGTGGAAGGAATATATTTGCATGTATAAATCAATGTAAGTTCGGTTCCGGTTTTAGTAACGCCAAAAATAGCTGCATTTTATAAAGGAAATTTTAGGTATGAAATGATTTAAAAATAATCTGAACTGGAATAACAAACTAATTTTAAAACTACAAATTGAATGTATTTAAAAACTTCTATAGAATATATTACTACAGTGGCGGGAGGTAATGTGTTGGACACATCAGACTTTTTCGTATCGTCTCATATTAAATGTAAAATATTTTATGTGGTTTCGTTTATTTCTTGTCTCGAATATTATTATCTCTCCTCGGTTTTGAATCTCAACGATAATTCTCGAGTTTTCAAGGTTAAATAATGCAAGCTTTGTCACGCACGCCCACTGTGATTATTATTAGACATTTCATATTACTTCACTCAAAATATTAAATATAAAACATCTAATTTTTTTATTCAATGTTTAATTTGTATTTAGTATTTAAGATAATAAATAATTTTAATTTGAAAAATATATATTATACAAATAATTTCACTACATATAGCTCAGTGTTGAAGAGATTGTTAAACATTAGAGGAAAGATAATTATCAAATGTTCGAAATTTTCACCACCATTCGATGAGCTGAATTGTATAACGTAAAACAGAAAGACTAAAACCTCATTTCACAAGTCTAACAGTCTCTGTTTTTGTAGTTTGTAATATATTTCAAATGTTTGGCATACTTGATGACGTGAGGCCGTTCCCAACTATAATTTTAGACTTTGACTGCATAAGTATAAACAAACATAAAAATTTGTCTTTGTTTTAACCTGAAAATAGCTGGTATGACAATATACAATATATACAAGTCAATATACGGTACCTATGTAATTTACTATTATAATTTCATCTTCTAATTATATAGCAGCAAAAAAAAAATTGTAAGAAAAACAATGTTTGTGTAAACAAAGATAAAAACAAAAACAGTGACTATGTTAAGAGCTGTGAATGAGTGTAAATGATAATGACAGACTCAAAACGAATGGAGTGTGAGGGTTTAATCGTTCAATTATTTACATTGAAAATTATTAACCAAATAAAAATATCCTTATGTCCTGGGTCCAAGTTATTTGACATCCACTATAAGTTGTAAGTCTCTCCAACTAGAAAAGTTGATTGTTAATAATAATAATTGAAAGGTGTTGCGGATTCGAATTCATCGAAAGATAGGTCTTTTTAAGGTACTTGTTTCATGACAAGTTTTACTTAGTGAATAGAATTGTTCACCTACAGTCTCTGCAAGGTCAGCAGACAACCTTACAATGTTACCTACTAACTGACTCATTGCCAAAATATATGTGTTATTAAAGTAAATTTATACTAGGAAAAGATACAGATACCGTAAATAATTCTGTAAAGACATTAATACATATATTCTCAATACTGTAATTATGAAATACATATTACCAATTTATTGTGTACCACATGTTGTATTATCAACCTATTGTACCGGTTACTGAGCAGTTGATGTACTTTAAATTATTTAAATGAAAAAGTAATTTATTTGACATAAAGAAATAACGTGCCAGCTAAAAGGAAACAAATGTTGAGTTAATCAGTCTGAACAATAATTGTAGAAGAATGAGTGTATTAGAATAAAGGCAATGAGAAGAAATTTGTTGGCAATTACTTGGAAGAGAAGAGGCCGCGTTCAAAAGCAATTTATAATTGTGTCGTTTGTGTAAAAGAGACAATCAGTTTAAAGTGGATCCCTGTCTAAGTTAAGTACAGTGCCCTTCAATAATCGAATCTGCGGTAAGTATCTGATTTTCGTTAGGCATTCATGGTACGCCAAATTCGATTTAGTTATCTGAGTAAAGTGTTTCTTTACGGCCTCCTCTAACGAACTCACAATTCCGGCCGTAGACGGTACACAGACCAGTAACTAGTAATCGGGTTACCGTTACGTCCGACGCCATCACTCTCAAATTGCCTTTGCTTAATTTCCTTTTAATCTAATCAGCTGCGGAAAGCTCGACTTCATTTCGTTTGTCTTATCAACAACGACCCTGTTTTATTCGCATATGTTATACGCACCACGGAAATCCTAATTACACAAGCCAATAAACAGGTGAGTCAAACTAAATTATCACTATTTCTCAAAGTCTCTACTGTCAGGATATAAATAATTAGTACAATCATGATTTTCTGATAATTTAATAGGTCTCCTGTCAAATAAACCCGGTAATATTTAAAAGGAGAAATTGCTGGGTTTCAGTCAATAAAACGATTACTTTACATCGACGTTTCGATCCAACCCGGGATCATACTCAGGATGTGAATTTGTTGTATTTAACTATTAATTTAATATACATTATTTTGTATTCACTCACAACCCAGCAATTCCTCCTTTTAGAATAACGTCCAGTTAAGAAATCTTCCCTTCCATAAACACGGTAATATATAAAATATTATCATCTTTACTTCCTTGTACCAAACAAAACGTCTATCCCTGAATCCTTATGATTAGATTCGGCGTGACGTCTGTACTTCAACCAAATAAAATACTGCTGTATCCAATTGGTTCGGAAATCATTCTAAGTTGTACTCGTGGGTCCTTTGTTAAAGGCTGGGCTAAACTTCAGTACTAGGTCTTGACCAGTCCATTTTTAAAAACTCTCTATCTGTATACTGGATTCATGTTAGGTTAATTTAGGATATATATTTTTTAAATTTTATCGGCACAGATGTCCGGTATTAGTTAGAATAGAATATTTTTAAATTGATATAAACCCTCATCCTGTCTGTATACTAGGTTCAGTTTAGACAATACCTTGTACTGAAGTTTTACCAAAGGCTGCAGATTGAGAAGCTACAAAACTAAAATGTACATATGTCGAATCCAGGAGATGTAATGATGTCCTCTACCATAGTAGCAAATTAAGAAATTGATCACTTATAGTCAATTCAGTAGTGGAACCACGCCATATTGACATTGACAATTTCCCTTTATTGCACCAATCCTCTATCCATTATGTTTCGGTAACAGGCAATATTGCCATTATCTTGATAAGACATTATCGTTTGATACTTGTCAATGTAATGTCAATGTCAATATGGCGTGGTCATAGCAGGGACCTTAATTCTGTACGATAGGAACTGTCAAAGTTTTAAAAAAGTTATTCGTTTTTAAGTTGTTAGTGGCCTTAACATCTTCGTCACAATATTACATCGTCTTCTGTCACGCATCTAACCAAATCCAAATTTGTCAGTGTCAGATGTTATATTTGGTATTTAATCTATAGCGAGTAATTAAATACTAAACACGAAACATATTTCAGAGCTAATCTAAATTTTAATTTAATTTTCTTCCAGCAATATTCCTTGCCTTTAATTGTTGTTACATCTGTGTTTTTTACACTCTATAATTTTATCATATTGTTATCAAATTAGCTATAGTAATGCATTCTTCATCGTGGGAAGGAAGGAAACCTAAGTGTGTTGGGTAATTTATTTTATTTTATTTTAATCTTCGACAAAAACAATTCTTTATTTGCATGTACTTCTCTTGTAGTCTCTCAATCTGATGATTAAATAGTCGAAACCGGTCACTGAATAAAATTTTAGAACAGTGTGCTTAAGACTTAAGTTTTTACATTTTACATTTTCCTGCTTACATGCATTCTTCATATGTGAAATAGGTACTTGGGACTTTTACTACGTTTTTCTGTCATTATGCAAATATTGTGTTACACTAACCTTAAAATAAAAATAAACAAGCACTTATGAACTGATAGATCTAGTAATAACACTTATGTAACAGGTGTTATGAACTAGAAACTTGATAACCGAGGTTAATTTAACCGGATATATGATTGCAAAACGCTCTTTGTTTTACCATGATTAACTTGTGCTGGTTAAATCTAACCAGGGTTAAATTAATTTAACTAATTATTGAAAAACAGGTCTTTAATATATTACTAATAATATCGATAATAACCTTACTAGCAGGATTGTCATTTTTATAACACTTCGTTGATAATATATGTGTTCCTGTAACTCTTAAGCGGAGCATAGGGCAACCAAACTCACCGAGCCGCAGTTCTAACTACCGTACTGTCGGTAGTTTCATTTGCCAGTTCTACTTCTATTTAAGATGTATAAATGACAAGTCTATAGCATCCGAGTGTGATACACAAGTAGCTGTGTTTTTTTATTTTACGATAAATCACACGTTGGTCGCTGGGACTTGAACTGACGATCTCAAGTTCGAATGACGTCCCAGCGAGTTAGAGATGTGCGCTAGCCGCTCAGCCATCTAGCCGACCTTGGTTGATAATGGTAACCCAAAAATAAATATTATTAGACACCTACGACTTATTATATTGTTATGTAAGTAAGTTCAGCTTACATATACAGGGTGTTCCATTTAAGTGTACCACCATTTCTATCTCGAGAACTATAAGACCTAAGAGATTGTTTAAATTAGCAAAGAACCACCATTTTACAAGACTAATACAATGAGCAAAAAAAAATTTTTCGACCAGTATTTCTCAAAATACGGGACACAACTTTCTTATTTTAAATGGGAACATATGTTTCTTTTTAGGTTATTCGATAGAGTATTTTTTTCTAAATTCAACGACATAAACATATCATATAGGTACTAATATAACAAAATAACTGAGAAAAATGCATGTAAGATTTAGGTATATGTATTTTACTTACATCTGGCTGAAACAAGAGTGCTTTGGATAGAAAACATACACATATTGTTCTGTCTAACATTGTTTCATTATTTGTTGTTAAATTTTATATTCTTAAACTGTCAGTTTTAAGAAAAAAATGAATTGTTTTCTATCCAAAGCACTCTTGTTTCAGCCAGATATAAATATAACATGCATTTTTCTCAGTTATTAACTAAATAAACGTTATTATTATATTATTACGTCGTTGACAATGGTAACCCAAAAAAAAACATTATCAGACACCTACGACTTATGTCGCTATGTAAGTAAATTCTTCGTACATAAACAATACATAATTACTATTTTCTAAAACCTCTAAAGCAGAAAAGTGTGTAATTAGCCCCAGCCACCCTTGACTGCATGTGGAACGTCCAGCAGAATTGACCGCATGACCCGGTTGCATTCCGCGGCTATATGCAGCGAGCGGTGACCGGCCGGACGACTCCGGCTCATCTGACCGGAAGCGCCGGGTAATTTACGACATGGCGGCGCGACCGCACTTCTTTAATACGCGCGCAACATTACGCTGATTTACCGACCATATATCTCGCTTCTGTACTGGGAACCGCGATTTACATTCTTGCTATTCATCACTAGCTTTGTTTATCAACTCTTCATTTCTTATTATCGCTTCTTGTCATTTGATTATGCTCATGAGGAAGAATGAGAGTGAATTGAACTGAGTGAACTGAGTTTGCTAGCCGAGGTAAGAAAATAAGTGAGACTATAATGTACATTTTTTGTCGAGGTGTATACTAAATTTTCCGTCGTTCTTATTAATATCGGAGAAATAATAATAGTCAGTTTCAGTTCTCTTTGGAAGTAATCCATGTTAAAAATTTCGGTAAACTTTAAAATGATTTCCATTCATTTCTCGATACATATGAAAGTTAAAGATTTTTTTAATTACAGCCATTCAAAAAATAATAGAATAAATGTATAAAAAGTAAAAAGACAGCATTTTTTGATACGAGTTCTAATATGAGGTATTTTAATTTTAATTTACTAATAAACATGCACTATTATTTTCAAATTTTAGAATATTATAAATATATCTTCTTAGAAAAGGAATGTACAGTAACAAGATGGAAAATATGGCCCTGGTTTCCATCTTGTTTTACGAGAGTCTCATATTTATCTTAGTCTTGTCTCATTCTTGCAAAAAATGCAAGACAAGAATTACAAATTTCAAAGGAAGACAATGCAATAAATTGTCTTGCAAGAAATGTGCAAGAATAGTAAGATTTTCTTCAGTTCTTGATCTCTCGCATATTTATTTGTGTTTAGATAAGGGATTGAGAGAGTAGATTTGCCTCTCAACAAAAATTTGTTAGTTAGTCTTAGGCAATCCTAGATGTAGTGTAGACGTAGTTCGTAGTTTATAACGTACTTTGTTTAATTTAATTTAATCGGTATTGGGCCTCTGAAATAATGCAGGTGGGCCAGTCCGCGTAATGATTCACAAATAATGTAATTTTGTTTAATTTTTGAATGTTCAGTTTATTTTAATGTGTAAAAATGCAAATAAAGTTAATTTAAGTAAAGTAAAGTGTATGTATGCATCCATCATCGTGATGTGTGGTCCTATGTTTCCTGTTGTTCCTTTAGTATAATGTCAGATACAAGAATTAATTATTCTTTACTAATATGTATATTCATTCAGTACTATTATAAATATTAACACCTAATGGAAGCATATAGTGTCAGCAGACAAAATCTGACACAAACTGACAAATGTCTTTCTAATAAGAAATCATGAAATAAAACAATTCTATATTCTACATCTTGATCTATCCTAGATCAATAATAATCATTTTAATTATATTATTAATCGTTGTAGTAATTAAAGCTAATTAAATCCAATATTAAGAGAATACGTCTTTCATTTCGTTGAGATTACCAAGTGCTTTCCGCTCATAATGATACTATTCTTAATCAAACAATTTTTTAAATAATACTTTCAAATATAATTTCATGCTATCAAAATATTCTAAAATGTATAATACATCAAAACATCAATCAACAGAAGTTGAAATTGTATGTTTTTACATATTTAATTGATATAAAAAAATATTAACACTAAGGTAGATGTATTTGATTACAAGAAGTTAAGATCTATGAATCTGTGATAAACCATAATTTCAAGTAACTTGATTTATTTATGTGAGTACTACATGTACTTTTTGTTAGATTCTGATACCATGAAAAAATAATATATTTTCTTTATTTGCTAATATTTTTAACAAATGTTACAATAAAATTAAAATTCTGTGTAATAAGGAAAAATGTACCATTTAATATATTTGTTTAGTTCCTTATTTCAGAAATACTTTACATTGAAACTTGACTTACTACAATTCTAAATCCCGTAAATACATTTTACCAATATAAAATGTTAATACATTGTATAAGTTTTATTGTTTGTTTAACCGATGAGAAATCTGGTGATTTAAAATTCGAGTGTGTTAATAATTCTCTGCTCACAATATCAGTTGCGCAATTGGCTCGAGCGCGGAAACTTATTGTAAAAATCTATTTGTAGCGACAGTTTGGAATTATAGCGTCATTACTGGTGGTGTGAAAGGCGTAATAAAGATATAGTGTAATATTTCGCCAAGACCGCTTCGAGATGTGACATGAAATATCGGCCCAACTTTTCTCACAAATCACAATGAGTTCGATCAGATTTATATACACACACCAGCCGGATAAAATGGAAAATAATCACGAAATATAAGATCCGATACTTTACCAGGATTTATCATTCCAACACTAACTACAATCCCTCTTCCACTTTGACTTCTTATTGTATTTGTATATTGTACTACAATCGATAAAAGAAATATTTAAACACATGAATATAAGTAATAATAAAAACAATCTGCATTGTGTTTCAACTCATTACCAATGTGATGACGTTTATGGGGATGAAGTGCATTTTTGAAATTTTTCTTATTCATTAACATAATAAATATTATAATTAAAGTACAGATTATATTCACTAAAAAATGCATTAAAAGTTCATTAAAATACGCATACACGATATATGCAAAAAATGTAAATATGCACTTTAAAATAAAAACATGCAAAAGTAGTTATTTGTATCACGAGTCCAGAAACTAAAGCAAGGCCTGCAAATAATGCAAGATCTCGCAAAAGAGTTTCTGGGCGCGTGATACACAAGATTTTTTTTGCGCCGATGATTTTAATTTCTTAAAGAAAATAATTACTACTTAAAATTTTATACGCTATAGGGTTTTATGTTAGAAACATTATCGGTTTACATGAATTTAAGACAATTCATTTGTTTTATTAAAAAAATTTAGTGACATTCGTAATAACCTAAAAAATAAAACGAATGTAGTTTGATATTTTTCAACAATTAACGTAATCATAATCATGCAATTGGAGTATAACATGAATAATAAATAAAAAAGCGTTGTTTTAATTAACGTTTTACATTTCCAATAAAATAAAATTAAAAATTTTGACAGAATTTAATGCTAAAATATTTAAGTTGGCATCCTTTTATTTTTACTTATACACATTTTTTGATGCACTTCATTTAAACTTGTTTCATTTGAAAGTGAGATCATTCTACGGATAGTCATATCGTCGAATTTCCCTTTCGAAATGGAACACCTTTTGAAAATGTTATTAAAATGTTTTTATACTTTACGTTAACAATTGCCCTATTATTATATCGAAAACAGTATAATAATATAACATGTTGTTAAAGGTTTTAGGTATTTTTGTTGTTCAACACAGTTACCATATTTCACATATGTATCCGTAGATTACATTCTATTATTTTCTTAATTGAATTTTTTATTATTTTATTAAATAAGTGAAGCAAAGTATAAAATATAGTATATTATACTCGTTCTGTACGATGTATTCTTGCATCTACTGTCCAAATATTTCTTATCCACTGCAGTTATTATGAATTTATAAACTGGAGTAAAAGTTTCAATGGCCATATTCAAGTAAAGTTGAGTCCTAAATAATAAGTACTGTAAAATTCAAGCTATTTGTCACTGTACCACCCACATAATATTCAAGTATTAACGCGAATCGTTTAAAATTTTAAAGTTGTGTAGTGTGGGTGTGTTATGTATGAAATTTCACGTCACTGCAATTACGTGGAAAGTGTCCTCGTCATTACTTTTTTTGCAAAGTCCATGCGAAAGTTCAGGTACTTTTTTAAGTGCACCAGAAGTTTATCAATAACTACCTTATAAAACTTAGTGACAGCAATTTTAAGTTTTTAGCGGAAAAAACTTATGTTCGGAAAGTACTCGTACATGTATTTTGGAAACAGGAAAAAGAAATAAGAATACGCTAATAAACTACAGACATTGAAAATAAGTGTCCCAATTTACATACATTAACGTTCAATTAGGGAAATTGTACGAAATATTTATCTTTCCTAGGATAATTACTCCATTATCTTCTAAGAATAAGCATATATTTTGATTTATAGAATTATATGTATTTTCATTGTTACAGATGGTCTCAAGAAAACTTGAGAATATTGTGGTGAGTTTATATATTAATTAAAAACGTTACTAACGATTGTATTGCATTATAAAGTAATTTGTTGGAGTTGTGTACATATTTTAAACATCACAATCTATATGAACTTTATTAGATACTTACTTAAATATAATTACTTATAATTAAAGATTGGATTCTATGAACTTGTATTTGTTGTTTTATTAGGCGGATCAGCAAACGTTTTCATATCATAAGACTAATTTTTTATTTTGTTCTTTCGCAAAATGGTATATTTGATTAATCCTTATTTTTATTATTTTCTATTTAGTTGTATTCTGTTTAATGAAATAAAAATGAGAGCTTACTGCGGGAACCAGTGGAACATTAATGCTACTACTACACTCCTAATTCGGGATTACTTTAGTAAATTAGAGGATCGGTTGTTCGCGCAGAAAGAACAACTTACCCTAAAATAATTTACTATTTCTGAAAATGTGTATTTCCTTCGAATTAGATATAAGTAGTATCTGACCGAAATTGCGGTTTCGTTTTTTTTTCGGTCAATTTCGGCCAAAAATGCTGATTTCGATCAAAAATTGTTCTCGTAAAGTCTGGAGCTTTCGAGTTTCTACGTTATTTTAATTTTCTTCCTTTCGAAAACTTAATAATATTTTACTATCGTTATTCTGAGGCTGCTAGTACAAAGGTGCCAAGTGCAAGATGAGGCAAGAATTAAGACAAAGACTTATTGTACAATTAAGACATAAAGTAAGGTCATTTTAAGAGTAAGAACATACATTCTGAAAAAACCTGTTACTTAGTAACAAATATTTTTTGGAAGGACTACTTATTTGATTGTGATATTTGTGAGGTGGTGATAGATAACTGTGTCTTTACTTCTTTAACCCGGCGGTACTCGCTACTGGGTAAAAAATACCACAGAGTACTAAATATTGGTTGTATTTTTTTTTCTACGCATTCTGGCAACCCAAGATCCTAAGTACCTTCGAGCCGATAGTTTACACGCGTTTACTCCGCCGGGCAGCCAGTTTGCGAGCATACAACCCGAATATGTGAGGATTAATATGATAGAGTGAAGTAATTTCGTTTATTATCTCAATGTTCACTCAGTATAAAAGCATCATTATTTTTTAGTATTTTACGAGTGTACCTAGTTTATTTTTGGTATCGATCTCAACTTTGCCAAATTTGTAAGAAAAAATAAATATTATTGTTGATTTTGTGAGATTACTAATATTACTACTATAAAAGTATTTTTTAGTTAATTTTTAGGGATAAGCTCTCAGTACAAATAAATAAACATTAAAACTTGCATTTGTAGATTTATTTATGGACAATAGTACAAATAATACAAATACATTGTCAAACCGTAAAACACAAACGTATTTTCGAAAATAATGGCAATTAAAAGTCTGTGGTATTTATTACCCGGTAGCGAGTGTTCATGTTCGTAAATACCTAGCGAGTACCGCCGGGTTAATAAAGATAGTAGCCCTTATTCCGAGTTCAATTTTTCTGAGTGCTATTTAAATATTTAAATTTAAAACACCGTTATAAATTTATAATATCGTTTTTAATAGTTGATAGAAAGATAAATAATACGAGTCAGTCAGTGTTAAACTAAGTGAAAGTCAATGTGATGTATTATAAATATACATATGATGTAAGTGTAATGAAACATATTAAAACAAAAATGATCGATATACAATTATTAATTGTAAGATAAAATTAACCATTTAGCACAGATGATAATAAATATAACAATGTTTAAAAAAAACGTGTAATCGCTATCAAGATAATTAACGAATGGTATCTTCAATATTTTAAGTAATTTTAAATTCAATAAGGAAAATATAACATAACTCAATTCTTCAAGTGACATTAAAACATCAGTAAGCACAACCTCACCAGGTCAGGTAGCGTCCGTAAAGAGAGACGAGATCAATTGTGACAAAAAGAACAATCACAATAAGTAATTTAGCTCATATGACCCCTTATTCTGTAAGTCAGTGGTTAATTTTTAACCAGTTGTTATTTTTTTCTACAATGAAAATAGATAACACTGGTAAAAATATCAAAACATCCCTTGTAATGTTTGTTTTTATTTGTCATAAATTTTAGCAATTGATTAAAAATTAATCACTAAGTTACAAAATACGCCTCATGATGTGTTAATTATTCTACTCGAACGAAACCGTAACCGAAAACTGCAGCGATATTTGACTTTTTATGAAACTGTAATAGAAAACCGATACGAAAAATAAATTTATTTTGTAACCGAACTGAAAATATATAGGTACTAAAAACTTAAAATAAATAAATTTTACTTATTTTTATAAAATTCTAGTGTAATTAAAGTAATAATGAATAATTAGTTTTCAATGCGCAATTTTCATTTGTAGATCAAAACTTAAAATTAATGTAATTATATACTTTTACTTAAAAAAAAACTTACAATTTTAACCGAAACCGAAAAAAATCGAAAGCGTAACGAAACCGAAATTTATTTGTTTATTTTAACCGAAACTAAAACCAATATAATATTTTCAAAAAAACCATTACCGATAACCGAGACCGAATTTTTATTAATATAAAAACCATTAACCGTAACCGAACCTCAAAAGTTTTCGGTTCGAGTCCCTGATTATAAGTTATCGTATAGAACACCTATTTATACATTTTGAAATTCCATCCTCTATCTTATAGACTGCATCCAATTACACCCGAAGCCCAAGTTGTGCATGTTTGTCACCATCAACCTTGTTGCCTCGCAGGTTTGTCCCGGCTGTTTGCGTGGATATTACCCTGTGTGCCACTACCGGCCCAACATCCCGCGGTGGCAGTGCGCTGTGGTTATTGTTTGATGTGTGGCCGCCCAGCGCTGCTGTTGTGGCCAGAAGGATGTGTTTGGTTTGCAGCCAATTTGTTACAGCTTTTCAACGCTTTTAATCTCATTTCAAGCCTCGATTAATGCACAAAGGTGCAACTGCAACTGGATTACAGCAAAGAGGTATGCAGTGTGTATGTGGAATGTGGAGTTTTTGCGACAAATTGAGGATGTTTTAGTTTGTTACTTACAAATTCGTTAAGATTATGTTTGGAAAATAAAATAACTACAAATAATGGAAGAGTTGTTTTTGGTAAATTTGTTGTTTCTTCAAATGATTAATTATTTTTAAAATATTTTTTCTTCAAATATCATAAAAGTGACATCTTCTGTGACGTGATTGACAAGGTTGAAGTTTAATTTTTACGCCGCCGTAATAAAATATAATTTTTTATTCTAGCCGTCGTTTAATTTCTTCGCCGCCGTATGTAGAATCAGCCAATAAGAAGTAACTTGTACAATAGAAATCTGTAATATCGCCCTAAATGTCACTATAAAAACTAGATAACCTAAGAACAAAGTTACTAAAAATTATGAAAAACTGACAGGTAACCTACATATTAAACGTCAAATAGTAATTTATTTTTTTAAATTTCTACGTTTGAAGAAAACATAAAATGTGTTATTCAGAGTAAAAGTGTTTTTGTGTGCCTCACATGCAATTGTCCGACTCGCTTCGCTCGTCGTGCAAAGTTCCATGCTCGCCACACAAATTCTCACTTTTACTCTTTGGCCGTATTTATTTGGGACATTTTAAGTAACCTGGTAGGTTAATTCTGTTTACTTGGCACATTTGAAGTAACCCAGAACTGATCTCGAACTGACCCAACTCACCCAGTTATTTTGCTGGGTTGGTGAGTTGAACCTTTTTTCTATTTTTGTTTACACATTGCTTCTGTTTCTATATCTGTCAGAAGTTATATCTTTTATAGGTTAAAACAGAAAACTTAAGTAAATAATATTAATAAATCACTAAAATTTACCATTTAAAATTTTCATCAACTATAAAATTTAGTTGATTATTTGGTACCAACACGGGTAAGTTTAGGATCAGTTTAGAGTTGTATTCATATTTCCCAAATAAATACGGCCTTTATAACACAATATACTATTTTTAGATCATTTGTTTGAGGTGGATTATTCCCCGTATCTTTATGTTAGATTGCTGATTCTAGTCTATGTCTTCCTATTTTCCATTTTGTTTATTTTTTTTAAGTTTTTTTTAAATTTTCTACCAATCTGCATAATTACCTTTATATATAACTTCTAGCTAAACTGAAAAAATATATAAATTTTAATAATATTACATACCGTTTAGGCTGAGGAATTTTTATAAAACAGATGAGATATACATATGTTCACAAAATTTGACATATGATGTGAAATTTGATGTAAGTATGTTTAAAAGATAAAATAAGTAAATATGAAGTAGTTTTATTGAAAAAGTAATTAAAGGTGGAAGAAATAGGTATATAAGGAATATATTTGCATGTGTGAATCAAGGTAAGATCAGTTCCGGTTTTAGTAACGCCAAAAATAGCTGTTTTTTCGGTTATACAAATTTTATGAAGGGAATTTAAGTATAAAATAATTCTGAACTGCAATAACAAACTAATTTCAAAACTATTTTTAAATTGAATGTACTGAAAAACTTATATAGAATATATTACTACTGTAGTGGGAGGTAATGTGTTGGCACATCAGATTTTTTACTTATTAGTAACGTTATTAGCATTGTTTTTGTATGTACCTTGTTAATCTTAATTTTTATACCTTGTTTATTAATTATGTGAATACAAGGTATATTATGGATAGGATGGCTAGATATCTAAATCACAAAACCGAGACATATTTCAGAGGGTTATAATACGTCCTATATAATTTTTAAATTCACACTACTTTTCATAATGGACATAATTTGGAGACATAGTTATACAAGTATAACAGAAATCTCATTTTTTAATTTAATAGATTCCAAAAAAGAATAATATTCTATCAAATTTTTAAACAAATTTTCGGGAAATTAATTTGTAATTTTCGGTGGTCAAAAAAGAGTAAGTTGTCTAAATCAGAAACGAAAATTGAATTTGGCCAATTATTGTCTCTAAAATTTAAATAGAATTTATTGGTGTTGTTTTAAATCTAAATTAGGAAAAGTAGTTTTTCTTTTTTAAAAAATTGGATCTGTTGCAAAACTTATTCTTCCAAATATGTCATTAAAAAAACTCTCGTCATTTCTAAACATTTCTATTTTTTTGTTAACGAGCTTAAATGTTCTTTTGCAAATGTAATATCTGTATTTCTGTTTCGTAAAATGGAAGAAACCAATTTAATTTGTTCAAAAATTACATTACTATATTATAGCCAGACCCCCAATCCAAACATTTTTGGAAGAGCCGCTGCACCGATACCGACAGTTGCTAATGATCGGAGCTCATGCCTCCCTTGCTATGTTCTTTCTCTATTCAACTCATATATTTCATCTTTCTTCTTGAATTGATTCAAGGTCAAAACTAGCTTTATCTTTGCTTTAAAGGTGGATAGGTGGAGACAAATTTTAAATTTGTCTCCGGCTCATTAAAGAAGATTTATTTCTATCTTTAAACAACACATATAATTGAAAGAATGTTTACTAATATATTTTTTGTATATATAATAAGTCTTCATAATATTCTATTTATTATTTGTAGAAAATATTAAAATATTAATTAAACGTTAACATTTTCTTTCTTCTTTTCTTCATAATATTCTATTTATTATTTGTAGAAAATATTAAAATATTAATTAAACGTGAACATTTTCTTTATTTTTTGAGAGGAGGCAGTGCCTCCCTTGCCTCCTCTAACGAGCCGCCACTGGTAGAAATCAAGAGTTAAGAGTTAGTTCACTAAACGCAATTTAGAAGTAAAAGTGTATAAATGAATAACACGAGAAAATTGTATTTTTATATTTCGATAAAATTAGTTATAATAAATGAATGATTATCTACACATCTGTAGCAATGGCGAGAGAAGAGTTAGTTATTAACCTAAAGTACCACACATATCGATATCATACCAAAATATATTAAATTCGTACAACGAAATAGGAACTCCATTCACAGTTGATAAATCTAGTCAATTTTTTCTATCTGACTACTGAATGTTTATTTCTAATTTAGAAGTGTGTTCCTGAAGTTACAGAACCCTTAATATATATATATATATATATATATATATATATATATATATATATATATATATATATATATATATATATATATATATATATATATTTGCTATGACATCTCGGGCCATTTTACAATTTTATACCCACTGTGCATAAATAATTATTAAATGAACTGAATTCTCCACTGTCAATAAAGTATCTTATGCAAAATTATTGGAATATTTTTTTGTTAGTGTTAAAAATGCAGCATTTGAACATATGACCTTTCAATATTTGGAAACCTATTAAACATTAAACCAGTGACCTTTGACTTGTGCCTTTGTTCTTTTTCAATCTCATTTAGCGTTTAATAAAATTTAAATTACAGAATCAATTTGAAGTCTGAAAATTGAACCTAATTTATAATAAATTGTTTTCAATTTAAAGTTAATACGATGGGAATTTGTTCTACTATGTATAAATGAAAATTATCTTATTCATTAAACTTCTAACCAAATTGGAATGAACAATAGACCTCAAGAGCAATTTTATAATCTGAAATAGAAGCTAACTAAAAATTTAATGCATTCTTACTGCTACAAAATTAATTTACTGTGACATACATTTGTTTTTTGGTTTTGACTTTTGCAATATCAATATAAAAAAAAAATCTGCAACTATTTCTAATTTGGATATCTTTGCTTGTGTTCAGTTCCTTATATTCCTTTATTTTCATAAATATCACTTTTGGACTTTTGATGCTATCAAATTAATTTAAAATAAAAAATACAATTGTATAAAATATTACAAAGGTAAACAAAAAAAATTCTTGATATTATAAATAAAACATTTTTGAAGGAAGACCTTATAAGTAATATTAAAAATAATTAAAGGTACTAAACATATATCACATCGAAATTCTACATGCTTCAAAAACATCACATTGATAAACTGGTAAGACTTGGAAGGTTGTAGACATTTTATAAACATATTGGCACTATTGTCACTGCATAGATCAGTGTATTATTGAGTTTTACGAAGCTACGAAAGAGTGGTATCCCTAAAATTTCACCAGTAGCGAAAAATTATTTATGGATAAGTTAGTTACAATGGAGCCCAGGTTTAGCAACATTAAATTATTTTTACTTTACTAAATATTTTCTTATTTAGAACTATGTAACATTTGTAGCTTAAGTACTTGCTTAAACTCCAGTTTAAGATTTATGTGTTGTAGTCATGCGTACAGGTAGCGTTATTAATGTTGTTAATAATTTATTTACTTATAAATGAATATCAGCATCAAATTTTATCAGAATTTCATTTGCACTTACGAGAATATCAGATTCATCAAATGTTAGGCATTTGTGTTCCCACATCAATATTTCTGCAAATAATTTATGTTGTATGTGAATTTTAGCCTCAGAATAGAGTCAGATACGACGGAAGAAGAAGACAACAATAATTATTCAGAAGATGAACTAAGACAACCATAAGAAGATAATGAGGACCAAGAACTATTGAAGCGCTATATCTCGAAAACAGTTGATCATACGAAAAAATGCATATAAATAAACTTGTAGAGAATTCTATACTCTATAAGTGCCAAAACAAAGGTCTGTGCAAAAATTCAACCTATTCAGATTTATTCCGTAGAATTGTTTTTATTTGACTGGACTAATATATAAGTAAGCTGAATACAGACATGACACCGACAAATCAAATACTGGTGCTCACGAATCATGTCAATATTATTACGATATTGATTTAAAGTTGCCCATAATTCTTTCCACCACCTGTTCACGAGTTTTTTGTTTCTACATTCAATACGAGCTGTTTTAAATGTCGCCAAAGCTAATAATCCAAAGTATTTAAATTAGGATCTTGCTGGCATTGCAACAAGATTCTAATGTCCACTTTATCTATCTGGATAATTAAAATTTAACCATGGTGAGACTGCCTTCCAAAATAGGATGGTACACCATCAGGTTAAAACTACATGTGTATTGCTATTGACTGAAAAATATATAGATAGACAAGCTTTTGGGAAAATTCGTTTCATCTACATAACTTTGAGTTTGGTTGCATTTGGGTTAATAATCCGGTGTTTCTGTCAAATATTAAAAAAACAGCAAACGTCGAATAATTAATAATACAAATTAGTTCTATTATAAATTATATCAATGAATTATTGTAAGATATATTTCAATATATACAAAAAAATAGTAAATATGCTAAACATTTTTATTTATCTGATATTTTTTCTGTTTAATTCCACAAAGTAGTTAATGCAATCACGAACTACATGGCACTGTCGAATCTAATTCCAAAAAAGCGGTACGCAAAAATATACAGGCTTGCCTATTTACATATTTTTCAAATAACGGGTATTGCTTATGAAATAAAAGATAGCATAGCTATTTATTGTTTTATTTTGTTTTTCTACAGTATTGCTAATCTACTCGTAAATTTACTATGCCACTTATAAAATTTAATTTCTTGTAGATTTGTAACTAGAGATAATAGACCTATATTCGTAAGACTTTTTACTCAAAATGGTCTCTCTAAAAAACTGTTAAAATTTGATACACTATAGTAAATAACCCTCTGTAAAAAAGATGACATTAAATAATTTTTTGCGAAAATTACTGGGTAAGCAGAGCTTACCTTACATACTCTGACCGCAAGTCACTAAGCATGATCTCTAGTCCCCCACTAAGTATTTAAATAATTCCAGGCATCCATAGTATGAGCACAGAATAGGTTTATACAGAAGCGACAGTAAGACAGCGAAATGAAAATTAGAGAGAGATGGGAAAAGTGAACAAATTTAAAGGGCTCATTGTGTAAAATCGGAAAGTTTCCTTACATCTTAGTGTGAGATAGAGGAAGGGAACAAATTTAAAGGTCTACCCAATGCTTCAAGATCATAGAACTGTATAGGGGAACATGAAAGGTACCGACACGGAGTGTCGCATCTGTATGTTACTATTCTGTGGTATGAGTCAAGATTTTTTTTAAATTTAAAATGGTTGAAATCGGTCAAGTGGTCACCCCAATTGAAACCATTAAAAAACCCTTTGAAAGGCTTTCACCCTGTTTTAATAAACCCCCTGCATTGTATTAATAATTTTGAACGTTGTCTGTAAACTCCCTGTCCACAAGTCCCCCTATACGAGTATAACGTGGCCTTAGTTGGCCGTTAAAAGGTTTCCATTCTGGTTGGAGTGGGTATTTCTATATTTCAGTGCAGTGATTGAACTGTCACGTGGTGAATACGCCGCCTCGACAGCTACAAACATTAGCGTACGCTATAGAATATCTGTCTCTATTTGCCCGCCGCGACGCCGGAAGGAAGTGTGGCGCGTTGCGGAATAACCTACCTTTACCACCTGGAAACAATCAGAAATGGCTAGTGTGTTACGGGGTTTATAATTAAAAATTTTAATTTCATGCTTTAAAAAGAGGTTATGAATGGGTTTCATTGTTTGTTACAAAGATACAGGGTTGGGATTCTATAGTGCATAAGAACTACAAATAACGACTGCACTTGTTAAAATATCAATTACAAACGTTAAATGTCAAATGTTACCCTGACGAAAATTCAAATTTGCAATGAATTTAAGACATTCCCACATCAGTGTAGATTTGTAGTGTTTGTTTTATGTATGAATATATGTAAGTATACGTATTAATCATATATAACCATTTATTGTTATAGAATAGTAAGTATACTTTGTAGTTCATATTTGCAATTGATATATCAAGTTCAAATGATAGTAACTCTATTTAAAAATGCTCACCCTAGTTTTGTTGATCTTAGTAATCAGTGAAACTTTATGAGATTATCAGCCCTATTTTCTAAAAAGGTTGTTATAGTGGTTTCTGTATAAAAACTAATTAATAACTACTATTTTTAAAAACCCACATAACAACTGCGATCACTAAGCTATTTTATAAGTTTTTTTTTTATCAACGTGGTTATTCAACTAGGAAATAGCCACCGTCGTTTGTATTCACTGTGAAGTTGGTCGTATGATACGTCGTAATTTATGCCGTATACTTCTTTTTGACGTTTTGAAAAAAAAGAAGAAGATTTTATATTCAAAGTTTTGACGTTTGATATTGTTTCTAACCTAATGCATCGCTATTTTATAAAATGAGTGAAAAGAAACGTTCATTAAAAACCATTAAATCGCAATTCGGACTGAATGTTACTCTGCTGCCTTGTGGCAAATTTTGGTTTAGTTCTGGATATACATTGTAGGTTAACTTACGACTTAATCTAAAAAAAAAATCTAAATCGAAATTCAGGAATATTAAACGTATTACTGGCATCTGTAAAGTTCGATGTATGACGTTTAAGTTACGTCTGAAAAAAATATGTATAGAGATACATATTTATATTATAATCTCAAATATAATTTATGTTACCTATCTTCCTGAGCATCAGTGGCTACCATAAGTTCTTGATAATGCATAAAATTTTCAAAAAATGCCATATTTTTCTTAAATGATTTGACGCAGGAAAGTTCTTATAAATAAATCAACCAAGAAAATGCAGTGTTTATGATAAAAACTAATTATAGCAACTGTCATTATGACTTAACAACTGTTTTAAGTTAGAAAATAGGAAATATTTTTTTAACAACTGACCTTGAAAATAGCAACCGAAAATTAGTTGTTATCGATAACCACTTCGTTAGAAAATAGGGCTGAGTATCTAGGAACATACAGGTGTAACATCAAAACCAATCACCGCCAGTATTTTCTTTATTATAGTTACAAAAATATACCTACTATAAAAAAGTTGTAGGACACGAAGAAAAGAAAATATTTTTAAACCAGTGTTTTTCAAGTTACAACACAAAGTTATGTTTTTTCTAATGGGATTATACATATTTTTTGTCTATTCTATAGCGTATTATTTTATTAATTCAGCCACGTATTAGTTTTGTATTCTTACAAAATAAAAATATTAAAAAAATGGGATAGAAATTTAAATAAATTTTTATTTTTAGAATTAATGTACAGTAGGTTATTGATGAAAAACAATAACAAAATCTAGCGGCTGTAAGTAATATTTTATTTTTAATATTACTTACATACCTATTTACCTACAAAGGATATAAAACTATCCTTACATATTAAAAATTAAATAAACATTTAATTTTATTATTAATGTACACTAGGCTATGGGTGAAAAAAAAAAACAAAATATAGGTGCTGTCAAATAATAATTGACGTACTAATTGTTGTAAATTGTTATTCTTTGTGTTTATTATCAATTTTTAATGTAAATGTATCACTCATATTTTCATCCATATAGCCTATTGTACATTGGCGCAGTGTTTCGTTTCGTCTCGAATTTATCTCGTTTTCTCATTTTAATATAAATTTGAATAATAATATTAATCAAAATTATTATTGTAATTATAAAAGAGTCAAACTTATTTCCGCTAGATGTAAGTACGTTTATTTCTGTTTCAAGTTGTAAACAGGTGCAACAGAGTTGAAAGTACATTAAATTTAACCTGTGATAGAAGTCGTCGACAGCAACAAAACAAATCTCAGTTGTTTAGCCTTTTTACCACCCCATAAATTAACGAAATTAATGAATAATCAAATTTTTAAATTAACAAATAAATCGTTTATTGATTATTATAAAAGTTACAATCTGTAAAATACCTGCTTTTACGACGAATGCTGACCTTTGGTCAAACAATTTTGAAAAGTGACACTTCGTATGCCCAAATTAGAAAAGAATAGAAACAATAGACGGGTTGTCAATTTTGTCAAAACGACAATATTGACATCAATAAACCATCCACATCCAAACGGAAAAACGGACCATTGAAAAGAGCAGCGCCAATATCAATGTCGAAAAAATATTTACATTATTTTAAAACAGAAATAAAAAGGGCAAAAAATATGGTATTTGTTTTATTTGTGAAGCTAGGAATGCAGTGGCTAATATTAAAATGAAAGATGATAATACAACAAGACTTAAATATCATCTTTCCAAAATATATAGAAAAAAGAATATTATATATTTTTTGTAATGAGACTATAAACTCAAAATAAAAGGCTATTATTGTGAAGTTACTTATTTATTTGTAATGTATTGAAATTTTAAATATAAATATAGTTGCTATTCATAAATTCCCTCATTTGCTTAATAATAATGATAGCTTTGCTGCTGGTTATGTATTTTGGATAGAGTATTAAAATGGTAACAAACCTTGTAAATATTAAAGTAGCTGGTATTAAAGAGCGAAAGGTAATGGAAAAAATAGGGCTGTTGTTAGTCTGTAGGTCTTGGCAGCAAATATATTTTATATAAAACGCGAGTCGTATTCTATCCAATTCCAGAGCTTCGTAAAATATTGAAGAGTGCTTTTAAAAAAAGCTCGCGACCGCAGCCCATCCTATTTCCCAGTAGCAGAATGACTTTGTAAAGTTTACGTTGAAATTTTCTACCTGATGCAAGTTTCATAATTTCTTCCATCTAGAAGGCCATGAATAAATTACTAGGGAGGCATGTGACGCCCACTCTCGCCGCAACAATGAAAATGTAATACACTTTTATCTCTTGACAGTGGCGGAACTATAGGTGGGCCAGGGTGGGCTGGTGCCCACCTTTAAAAGTGTTGGCCCACCCTCGTGCCCACCCGTAAACAATGCAGGCATCAATAAAATATATAATACCATTATTACAGTAATTTTTCTAAAAATTTGTAAAAAGAAAAAGACGGCGTAATCTTTGTCTTGAAATATTTAATTGGTATTATTGTGTCTGCACGGTGGTAGTGCTTGTATAACCAAAGAATTGCGCTAAGGGCTAAGCCGATTGATGAGGCCGCTCTTTTACGTAGAAACGTGTGATAGTCATTGCCGCGCACTTTTACAAAGCATGCCGATTTGATTTATAATTGATGTCAACTGACAGACATGCAGTTTATGTGAATTTTGATGATTAGTGCTAGTTAAAATGAGTAAAAGAAACATTAAAGATTATTTCGCGCCAACTTCAAAAAAATTTAAACCTGTCGTTCAGTTTCCATGACACCTACTGAAAATTGCTTGAATATTGTAATAATTATTTATTATTTTTTAAATATATAAGGGCATTTGGCCAATTCTTTTTGCCTCATTGGATGCAGTTTTTATTTCTAAACAAATACATATCTCACAGTTTGTTCTAAATTAATAGGTAATAAAGACATATTGAAAAATGAAAAAAGTAACATTGAATTTCCTATGTTCAGAAATTAAAGTAGACACTCAGTATACAACAATGGCACGGCCCACCAAGATTTTCCGGTGCCCACCGGGTGGCCCACCTAACATTTTCCCTCTAGTTCCGCCACTGCCTCTTGATGCCTTCTCCCTAGGGTTTCATTACACTACACTCGTTTACAAAAACAATAAAATACCAACATGTTTTATTTAGTGCTAAACGACCCGAATATATTTAAAGCCTATTTAATATTTCACCTCCACGGTGTATCGATTTTTGATCAAAAGTTTATTTTAAGGGAAAGTTAAGTGCTGAAACATTACACAACTTACAAGTTTCAAAATGCTGTATACCTGTTCCACATATTTCAATATTTAATAACATACAACAAACTTTCAAACTTTGCCCAAATATAAATTAATATATTATACCACTTTTTACGAGTTTACATTAATAATTCGCTAATTTTCATGAGTAGCTTGATAAACATGTAAATAGGTAATTTAATATACTTACCGCTAATGTTTTACACATGTTTTCAACAATAATATTTTACACAAAACGTAAATATAAACATAATTAATATTACTTTCTCTAAGCTTATGTTTGCTTTTATATTTTCATATTTTGTTTCAAAAAGGAGAATAATATTACAATGACGACTTTTTTTACATTTGTCTAATTTTATGCCAAAATTTAATTTTAAATTAATAATTCCAAATTGTTTAAATCGTAATCAGTTGGTGAAAAATATGAATTTTATGTCTTTTAGTAAAGAATAATTCTTAGTCCAAATTTTAAGGTGAAACGTTTGCATTGTATAAATTTCACAATAGGTGTCACTGTCCTAGTTGTTTTTTTTTAATTCTAAAATTTAAAAACTCATGTAATTCCAAAACACACTATTTCTATATAAATTCAAAAATTATAAAATCGTCTACAGGCATTACAATAATTACTTATTATTATGAATGTTTTCAGACAATATTTTTAACAGCTGTTAGATGTCGCCACATGTTACTATTCCATCACTAGTGAAAGAATAATTCCACACAGTGGAATATAATTGAAAACGATATGAGATTAGTATTATTCTACATATAATAGTTGTGTAGAAACTTAATTTTTCATTGAATGAAAGCAGGCATATAAGAAAAAGAGATGAAAAATACACATGTTGGCATTGTATGTAGACGAGGGTTTAAGCGTTTTGTCGCTTTTTGTCAACGCGACCTAGAAGATCTATTGTGACACAGCCCTTATTTAGTTTTCCGGAGGGTGTTCCAGATTTTTGTTGAAGCCTATTATGGCTCCAGGAGCCAAGTTCTTGATCTCATCTGCTGTAAGATACCTCTTACTAAGTTGATTGAGTCTCTCTCGCAGTTACGGCTGGGCATTCACACAGTATGTGTTCCGATGATTCTTCGTCCTCTTCACATAGACGACAGGTTTCATTTTCAGCTTTACCAATTTTGTGCAAATGGTACCATAAAAGACAGTGGCCAGTGAGAACTCCTGTCATTATGTTAAGATCCTTTTTGCTGAGAGATAGTAGCTCTTTGGCGTTTATCGAAGCTGGAGAAATGAATTTCTTTGCTTGATTGAGGCTGGCAGAATCCTCCCAGTTTTTGACCTCCTTCTTATAGTGGCTTTGTGGAAGACCACATGAAGGTTCCGGCCCATGGTATGAAAGTTTAGCCCCTTTTTTTGCAAGTTCATTAGTTCTCTCGTTTTCTAGGATTCCCTCGTACCCTGGTACCCACCATAGGATGACGTGGTTTGCTTCGGATAGCAATTGGAGGGTCTCCCTGCAGTTCCAGACTAGCTTTGATTTACATGTGAAGGCATTCAATGCCTTTAAAGCTGCCTGGCTGTCTGACATTATATTTATTAATGCTCCTTTTAGACCTTTATCTAGGTTTTATGTGAGCACAGAGAATCTCAGTTTGAAAAATGTTGGTATGAACCAAAAACCAAAAATTTTAAAAACAATTACGCTCCCCTTACGCGTAAAAATTCAAGGCCCGGTTATCTCTACTCTACCTCTGAGTAATAGTAGTTTCTTTGTCTTCCTCTAACAGTATCATGATATCCCCATATTCTGTAACTGAAAACTATTACAGAGTGTTGAACACATTCTGTTACAGAATAATATTCTAGCCCACTAGTTTTTCAATTCATCTATTTAAATTCGTGGGAAAATACAATCTCTTATTTTATTTTTGTAGTTAGTAAATTAACATGTCTATTGCTACTTCAACTGAGAGATGAGAAAGTAGAATGTTAAATAGTATATTATGTACCGTGAACTGTAAGTGACAGTTTTTAGGTCGAGAATGTTGTTTGGGAAGTCGAGACCCGAAGGCTCGAGATTTCCTAAACATTCGAGACTTCAAATATCACTTACAGTTAAAGGTTAGTAAGCTATTTTTTGCAATACCTACAAAAATAATAGAAAAAGAAAAATAGGTTTCAAAATTAACGTCTGTCAGATTGATGTCAAAAATAAAAGTTGAATTGCAATTGAGAGTAAGAGTGCCATGAATGTTTATGATGATGTGGAAACTAAATACTTACCATCCACCATGAATTGTAAGTAACACACTTACTGTCCACCGTATGCACGGGAAGTGTTTACTATAACCATGGAAACCAAATCTGCAATAAAAGTTCCTCTTACTGTGTTTAAATTTTGTTATTAATGTGTAACTTACTGTGCAGGTATTGCAAAAACAATATTTTGCAAATAATGGAGCTAAGAAACAACCTAATTCAAAACGAGAACTGGAGGACAAATTCATTCAAAGGTTATATCCAAATGACGGTTAGCAACCCTATAATATGTTTGGAAACTGACAAATAAATATTGGAATAGTTTTTATAATTTTGCTATAATATTCATATAGCAGAAAAGATTTTATTTCTTAACTTTGGTTGTGTTGTAAGATACGTGAATTGTGAGAATCCTTTCATTCTGTTTCATTTCCTGATGTATACACACATAATTTGAAATTCAGAATTTATCATGCTGACTGTTGCTTGCAAAGGATAAATTCTGAAACGATTTCCGGCGACGCATTTACGCATATACGTAATTAATTTTACATTTTGTATTCCAGTGCTTAAAAGCTACGTATTTTACAAGATATGCATTAGCACTGTAACTCCCGGAATACGTGTACAAGCCTCGCAGATAAATGGATGCTGAATTACATTAAATTACTTGTTTAGCACGTTACATTTTCTTTTACAAATTACCAAATTACACTCCAACTTGGCTATAACAAGCGGGAAGGGACTTAACAGTTACAATTGTTAAACTGCTACTATTTGTTATTACCGGGAAAATGTAAAATAACAAAGAGAATATTAAAACATGTTTTATATAAAAAAAATTCAATTCATAATTTTGATGTCTGTTAAATATATTTACAAATTCTGTTTACTTATGCTTTTTAGACTTCATTAAAGTATTAATTCGAGCGATACTTGTATAGTGTAAAATAAAGTGAAGTAAATAAGCTGCTCAAATTTGTACACACAGCTACTTTAATCCGATGATTTCATTAATATTTTAAAGGGTGTGACTAACATCCATTTTAGGGTAGTAGTCAATTACTAAAACATGTAAGGAGGTACAATAATTCTTTTAAAAAATGCTAAGTATATAGAGGTATTTTTTTTGGAAAAACGGTTTAAAGCTTCAAGTAAAGTACTACTTCCGGTTAACCAATTGTATTCAAAATCTATTCAGTTCATCACATTTGAATCCCAAACATTATATTTTTACATGTATTGTATTCGAGTTATCGTAGACGAAAAATCGTCACAGACACACACATACATATGCACACACCTCATCACATAAAGAAATCATTGAAAAATAGTAAAATATTACTCTAGGGACCTTAATTCGTGCTCATATGTTAAAAATTCACACTCGAGAATTTTGACCAAAAACAATATCTCCCTTATCTATATATTCATAGGCAGAAGGTAAAAATGTAGGTGAATTCTTACCAAAAATTACAACTTCATACTTAACTTTTCTATCCTTCAGTGGACTAAATTCGTTTATTAAATGTTCATAATATAAATCGTTAGCCATATTTCTTTATAAATTATAGCTATTTTTTTAGCCGTTCTTGGCCTATGAATGAACGTATATAATTCTTTATCAACTTTAACTTGCTGAAAGATCGATCACATGAATCATAACTTTATTCCGAATGCGTTAATTTAATAATAATGTGTCCCTGTATCTCCCAAGCGGAGCGTAAGGCAACTGATCTCACCGAGCCGCAGTATTAACTATCGTACTGTCGGTTGTTTCATGCCAACGCTACTTGCTACTTCTATCTAAGATGTATAGATGGCAAGTCTATAGCATCGAGTGTGATATACAAGTAGTTGTGTTTTTTATTTTACGATAAATTACACGTTATCGGTCGCTGGGACTTGAACCTACGATCTCAAGTTCAAATGACGTCACAGCGAGTAAGAGATGAGCGCTAGCTCGCTCAGCCATCCAGCCAATGCGTTAATTTAGCGGTATAGTAAATATTTCTACAGAAGAACGGCGCCTCTACGGCCTTCGGAACAGCGCTGGTCGGTCCCCTAATGCATTGTGTATTTATTTTAGAAGTAATTTTAGTGTTCCTTTTTTGTCATTTAATTCATTATACACACTGCAATGCGAATATTACTAAACAATTTACTTGACAAAATACGGGGCAACTTTCGCGCCCTTCGTCTTGCGGCTCCAAGGCGGGGGCAGCCTTTGCCTCTCCCGTCCCTCTTACTGCGGCACTAGAGTGACAGAATGGTTCAGAACATCCTACAAGTTCTAGGTTTCTTACAGAGTCTGATGGCTGAAAATCTTTCAAGTAAAAATGTGTAAATAATTTTCAAATCTTAAAATAGAAATAGAACTAAAGAAAAAATAGAAACTACTCTATTTACACAATTAAATTTTTAATGTAATATTAATTAACCTGACAGAATGACTGAATTAAACATCTATAGTTCACTATTATAAAATGTTGTTACACTTTAGGACGACAATAAATCAGTTTATTTACCACTCACTTGTAAACTGTTGTTTATTCTTTACAAGGTAATAAATAAACTGATAACTAACCTGAAAATATTTTAAAAGTACTTGCAACGTTTACTTTATCGAAAGTTGGGTTTTGTTGACATTTGTAACTGTCAATGAGTGTCAGTATTTACAAATAAATAACACATAAACTATTGTTCAATACAAGCAAGGTAACCGTTTTACTGATTCAAGGAGATGACAGTTTCGCCTAAATGGTGACGATAAAAACTGATTTTACTTGCCATTAACGTAAAATAGTATTATTGACATATTACTTGGTACAAATAAATGAAAATATATTAATAGGTAACTAAGGTAAATCTATCTTTTAAACTAATAGACGCTTCACCGTAGTATTAAATTATTAATTCCCAGTTGCAAAAACAGGGCTTAAATTTTAAGATACCTTTAAAATAAAAAAAGCTAATTGAAATTTTGACAGCAATGTTGGATAGTTCATTTGACATTTTATTCCGATGTGATATTGTCCATTTAAGGGATACTTATCATTTAAGTAATGTTAGTGCAACCTTCGATTAGTACTTTAAACAAGAAATTTTAAAATTTATATCTATTTTAGAATTATGTAAGTATTTCTATAATATAACCTATCAATTGTAATATTTAATAATGTTACTGAATGCCTTTATTAATACAAAAATTACCACTGATCTTGCAATACGATGAAAGACGTCTTTACTGAAACCCTACATCTTGTATTGTATGCTGATTTAAACGTCTTGACTGTTTGCAGTCGTGCATCACGGTTGCGAGAGAGACAAAGAGGGCGATAGGTCTGAGATGTTGCTTCTTCACTTCTTCAGGCCACTTCCGATTTATTATTCACGCGTGTTCCCGCAGGATTCATTTTCTGCGTTCCTGCGAAGTGCCTCTGATGCACAACGAGATCACAGATACAGATAGCGAATTAGCATTTATATTTAGTCGTGGAATTAGGTGGATGGTAATAGGCTCATTCATTATGACTCATTCAATTTATGGTTGATGCTAGAGCACATAGAGTTTATCAGATTTTTCTATAAAAGATATTCCAATTAATAGTTTGAAGACGTTGTATATTTTCACTACTATATTGAATATAATATGTTGGGCTGTTTAAATTAACAGAGTAGGAATTTGAATTATACCTATGGTCTTTTTTCTTTACCTGTTTCTTATCAAAGACCATTGTTTCTAATGTTTATTTTAAATTTCTTTCACAGTTATTTTTTTCTCAGGTCTTTTGCTGCATGTCCTTGGTCTTCTTGTAGCCCCTTACATCTGCATTTTACTTGCTTTCCTTTCATCTAATTTCATCACATATCCAAACCAATTCAACTTCCTTGGTCTGTTCTTCTTCAAATCTTGTTTTATTTTTTCTCTATAGGATATCTAGACATTTTTTCTTCTATTTTGCAAGACTATTAAAATGAGCCAAACATTTCTTTTTTAAACCAGTGGTTCTCAAGGTATGGTGTCCAACTTTCTTTTTTAAATGGAACACACTATATATTTTTACATATTTGAAATCCACTATAAAAATAGTTACCATTGAGAAATTTAAAAAAAAAAACGAAAAATCATTGGTCACTTATGACTATGAATCATAAACTTTCAATAGAATTATATAAAAATAAAGTGACATTTAAAAAAAATTAAATTTATTATCACGAAATATAATATTTGAATTACACTATAAAAAAATAGTTGGCATTGAGAAATTTATAAAGAAAAACGAAAAATCATTGGTCACTTATGACTATCAATCATGAACTTTTAATAGAATTGTACAAAAATAAAGTGAGATAAAAAAAAATTAAATTTATTATCACGAAATATAAGATTGTACCAATATTTAACAATTAAAGAACGTGTTTAAGTAAAAAAATATGAAATTTATAAATACAGTACCGAAAAGGATAATAAAATCTCATTTATCGGACTGAAAACATAATTGTAAAAATAGAAATCCGACATAGTATGAAACAATCATATACTGACATGCTAAACTGCATGGTATACAATTAAGATTTTTCCGTAATCCGTAATATGGTATGCAATTGACAAATTGTTTACCTGGTTTGAGGTTAACAATGAAGGGTAAATATGAAAGGCGGGATGATATGAATAGCTGTGGGTTTTTGCGGTGCAAGCATACGACGTGACATCTACCGATAAAATTTAAAATTAAAATTATTTGATTACAACAAAATATTGTTGAAGTTAACTCTAAATTACATGATGATTTTAATTATTTTTAAAAATACAAAGATATACTAATGAAATTTCAATTTTCCCGAAAATTTATTATACAAAATATCAGTAATGACATTTATAATTTGGGGTTATGTCAAATTGCAGACATTCTTTAGCATAGAAAACTCACTAACCTTTATAATACACGTATGTAGCTGCATTTTTCTTTTTCAATATTTCCGATTTGTATGTCAAAATAACGTTTTCTGATATTTTCTTAATTTTATTCTCTTTCTTCCATTTGCGGAATACGTCATAATGATAAAGACTTTGATTTGGAAGATAATAAATTATTAAATGCTGAATTTGCTATTTCTAACAATTCCAGTAGAGTATTCGAAAGATCACTATCACTTTCCATAATTATGTTTCATATTAATTATTGTAAAAACCAAAACTGTCAGAATTCCAAATTATTTATTAGGTATTTTGTTCTCTGTTGCCATGGTTTCAGTAGTGAATAGAAAAGCGATACTTTAGTACATAGGTTTGTGTTTTACATTATAAAATTATCTTTTATATTTAATACAGTCTTCTCAAGGATACGGAAAAATAGCTTGTGCCCTACGGGAATCTAATGGCATATTACATCCCTCGGCTTTTGCTGCCCTCGCTCACTACGTTCGCTCGTGCATCAGAAATCTTCGGGATGTAATATGCCCATATCTTCCCTTATGACGCAATATACTATAGTTACCCTGCTTAATTTTGTCTAAGTAAACAAATCGGTAAAATTTATAAAGTAATTATAGTTTAGCAATTAGAAAAATACGTAAATAGACCATATTTTTACATAAATAAACAAAGTTTATTTTATTTAAAATTGACCAATAAAAAGACAATTTCATATAAAAAGAATTCTCCTGCGTTTTGTGATATACTGTATAAAGAAATCTTTATCCGTGAATAATTTATTAAAGTACTGTATGATATTTAACTATAGATCTTCTTATTACGTATTACGATCTTTAAAAGTCTGGTATGTAAAATCAAATATCTAATTTCAAATCCTTGTAAAAAAATATAATTTTCCTTATTTTTCTTCTTGATGTTTTTTTGGAGAAGTGAACCCTGTTTACATAAGATTAACCCTTAGACACCGACTTGTCAATGTTTATATAATTGGCAACTAGGTTAGGTAGTGTTATTATTAGGTGTCGTATTTCCTCGCAACCCTGCGTTATAGCTAGGTTAGTCTTACAAATTAGGAAGCTTACTCATACAGTAACCAAACACCGACCAAATTATAGTTTTCCCAATAAAGATGCGGTTACGGAAACGTGTTAAAGATGAGCTCAGGTTTCCCAGTTCTACTCTATTTGTCTACAAGATGCTATAAAACATATCACGTGCACTTTATAAATTCTAATATTAAATAAGTACTTCTAAAATTATTTCATAAATAATATAGTTCTTAAAGTATATAACCTTATTTTTAATTATTATATTGTAAAAATTATTAACATAAAGGTGTTTGTTTTAAGAGGCTAACCATTGGGATCTCGAGAACCGTAAAAAATACGGTTAAATTAAAGCAACGTTGACGTATTAGTTGGCCATTTCAATGATATTTTTGTTTTCCCGAAAAATGCATAGGTCACTAGATACGAGTAAAAAACTGACAAATTTGCTTTTTGACATGTTTCAATACGTACAAGTTTCTAGTTTGCACGGTTGAACACTTTTCGAGAAATGCGTACTTACTTTTAATTTTAATATGTTCCTCAAAGTTGTCTTTAGTACTTGTTAAACAGAAGTATTTTTCTCTTTCTAATAAAAACTCATGTACATTAAAATAAAAAAATAAAGAAATTAGAAAATTATTGATTTTATTCATCTCAATCAAGTGTGCTTTGGAAACAAAATCGAAAATCTATTGTTTCTAACAAATTTTTAACATTTCAGTTCAATATTCGCTTACATTTCTACAAAACAGAAGCAAATATGTCAGGTGTGGTTGTAGCCTTTCTGGATAAAGCTGAAGATATGTTTCTAAAGTAATCTGCTTATTTCGGTGAGCAGCATATTAAACTAATTGAATTATTTAGTAAAAATTATGTTTGATACAAAAGATTTTCGATGTTGTTGACCAAAATGAATAAAATCAATATTTTTTTAAATACTTACTTTATTTTCATTTTAATATGCATGTGTTGTATATCATTTACCAGTACTAGGCCACATATAATTATTAAAAGTTAGTAAATATCCTATGCCTTTTTTCGGGAAAACCAAAACATCATTGAAATGGCCGACTTCATATCTTTTACAATTTTTGAGATCTCAATGGTTAACCCCTTTAAACGGACACTCTGTATTTTTATCGAATGTAAGCTATTCTTATGAGACATGGTGGTAGACTAGTTAATGTACATGAACTCAAACCAACTGGAGTGTGAGATGTAGGGTTCAGTTCTCGGAAACGCCAAACTATTAACCAAGTATATTATCGCACTGTTCATTATTTCCAAACTTACTACAAGCTGTAATCTGTTATATACAAGTAAGCTATAAACTGACATTAAAGAACTAAACATTGAAGTAAATTATCAATAATTCGGAACCGGACAGTGATGTAGTAAGTATCGTTCACACAAAATAATTTATGTCAAGGTCTGAATTAGGGGGAATGGTAGCGAGAGGTAAAAGTTTGACACTATGCTCATGATGTAGCATTTATATTAAAAATTATATAAATTAATGGTCCAATATATAGTTAACATAGTGGTAAGATATAGTTTGTATAAATTATTCCTATATATAACCACACAATATTTTTTTTTTATTCTGAACGCTAGATTTTAATTTCATAATTTTGTTACCTCAACCACATCATTAATTCTACCTATGCCACTAATATATGGTATGATGATTACATTATAGATTTTCCGTATTGACGAATACATTTTCTAATAGAAACCAAAACTATTTCAACATTCCATTCCCATTCTACTCAGATGGCGTAGATATTAAACTTCAACCTCGTCATTTACATCACATTAGATTAGAGTGACCATTCGTATTTCGTATTTTATCAGTACAGTACTGATTTTCAGACCCTTGTACTGATAAACAATTTGCAACATATTTTGTACTGATTTTTTACAGACAGTACTGAATGTACTGATTTTCGTTTTTTTATAATTATTTATTGATAGATGTTTATACATTTTTATATAAATAATTTAAGTATTAACTAAAATTTCTTTCTATTGATTCAATAATAAAATAATTGATTTAACGTTGGACTAGTAAGTGACGTGGTTTCCCTTTTTTGATTTTGAGAAAAACTGTAAACTGTAGCAATAGCAATAAAAGAATAGTAATAGCATTGCTGTAATTATTCCTTTTGCCCCAACATGTGACCTAATGCGACTAGAAACAATATAACGAGGTAGAGGTATGTAAACATGTAAAGCTATTCTATAAAAAGCAAAGCGTTGGTTTTCATCAAATAATCTACTTTTAAACAAAGGCAAAACTCAAGAATTGATAATTTTAGCAAAAAGGAAAAGTTATATTTGGATTTAGAAAATGTTGTGCCCGAGAATATTAAATGCCCCGAAGAAAAAAAATTCAATATAAAACAGTATATGCTGAAACACTGCTTTTACACAATAAAAGAATTATTAAATACTAGTCATTGTATTAGACATCAAATTTCATTTTTCTTTTATCATTTTTTAAAAATATTATATTTGTACTGATTTCATTAAAATAATAAATGGTCACTCTATATTAGATATCACTTTTATGACGTTTGAAATAAAATATTTTAAATATTATTTGGTCATGAAGAGGGGAATAAGCGACTGATGTTGGTGATGGAATAAATAAATAAACAGGAATGCAGTCGGAAAAATTTATTTGGCTAGTCTAGGCCAACGTTTCGCTGTCTATTGCAGCTTCTTCAGGGCAAAGACTTTTAGTCTTTTTTTTGCTCTTTGAATAATATAGGTAGGTACTATTATTATATATAAACATTTTAACGGTTATTACAATACTTGATGATCTACGAGATATTGGGATAAAATCACTTGTCGATTAACATTTTTCATTTTTAACGCAGTTGATAAAAACCTCACAAGCCCTATTTCCTGGTCGGGAGTCGAATCCAGAACTCCTAGTATATGAAGCAACTGCGTTACCGCTATTCAACTTCAGTCTGTCCTGATAATTCCAAGTAGCAACATATTTGTATACTAATACCTAATATCATGAGTTATCATTGACAATAACTAAATCAGATAATGAAATGACAGGAATATTCCTTCTGAAGCATAATAATACACCTGATTTATTATTTTTACCGCTGTTATTCATCCTGCTTGAAGGATGAAATTTAATTTCATATATTGAATTGTGTTCTCGGCTCGCAGTTGTGAAATGGAATCGTCTTTGAAAGTAACCCGTCGTTTTTCAAGGAAATCGCGTTGGCTAGGACTAGAGTGAAACACTATCGCATCGCCATCCCCCGTTATACAGGGTGCGGTGTAACGACCGTCAGGGGATTCGGAAAGAGCGGCAATGTTCGATCCCTTCCGACAATGACACTTCATACACGGGGTGGATATTGGAATATGGTGCGCAGAGTGGAGAGTAGAGAGCGGAGATGACGTGAAGGGAGGACAATATGGGGAATTAACTGCTGAGAAGTGGGGAAATGTATCAAATGTGGTGTTGGAAGTCGGAAATAGTAGTTAATTGACAGTGTCAAGACTTTTATATATTACGAATAAGAGATGTTTATTGGAATACAGCCACATTTATTTATTCAGTCCAGGAGCAGATACAAGCGGAATGTAATGTGTATCAAAACTCAAAAACAATAAAATTTATTTATTAAGAATCAATACAACAGGATACTAAGATCCCATTTACAAGACTATTATACAAACAATACAAACATAAGGAAGTGTTGTTAAATAGACAATGAGACAAACATACCATGATTATCAAGTAGCATTCAATGATTAAAGTACTCCAATAATGCACATTTAAATTTCATAAAGGAGTCGCCAAATATATATGTGAATGCTTATATTATTGTCTGACAGACATAGTTGTCATATCGGATATTTCAATTCATAATTATTTCTAAGAGTTTTATAAATAAATGCTATTATTATAAATGGTTTGGCAAGAGTTACGCAGAAATCACCTGATTTAAACAAAAAATATCATATCAATTACAAGCAAGATCAATTTGTACAAACACAAACATCGAAATCAGTGGCGGCACTTCCAAAAGTGCTATAGAGCTGCACAACCACCAAATATTTAAAATAAAAATGCCCGTTATTAATTATTCATGTAAATACATTATTGAAATATGTGTAAAAAGCCAATAAAATAATTGTTTCATTATTTTACATTATGTAGTGACTTACTGAGCGCAAGTGCGCTGAAACGTGATACATGCAATCGAATGATCAGTGAAGACTTTGGTCGCTCAACTATATCCACAACATTACAGCATACACAACGTTAAGCTCGATACGAGCTCCAAGAACTGCAGCTCATAAGCAGATATCGACGGAATTCACGCTTTTTATCGAAATACTAATCAACTCTTCAAGTTTTACTGGTCCGTTTTAGCAACGGATATGTACAATACGTTTGCTAAAACGTAACAGCAGGAGTAGAAGAGTTGATTGATATTTCGATGTTTGTGTTTATATAGATTGATCTTGTCTGAAATACCTATATATGTTATTTTTTGTTTTTGTAAATAACTTTCATATTTACTATTTAAATAGTACCTATGTTTTTGAAGTTACCTTCCTTTTCGCTTTCCGAAGGATTTCTTCAGAAAAGTACATTGGGTTGAAGTTCTACTTCTAACTGATCAAATAAGCATAGGAGTAAAAACGCGTCTAAAAAATATGTCATGGTAAACGAGATATAAATTTTAAAGTGAAAATGTTGGCCTCTGATGTCATCTGTCTTCGCTAGTGATGAACAAACTGTTCTTTGTATTGGGTATTGGTTATTTTCCTATTCGTATAGCTAAACGATATTTATACAGGGTGGCCTAGTAAAAATTATCAGCGCAATTTTTGGCCACTTAACATTAATTTTGCAAAAAACGCTCGAACACGTCAATTTTAGTATAAAGGGGGACACCTGAATGGATTAGTACCAATGGTATAACTTTAGCCCAAAAATGGGGGTGGACTGCACCTCAAAAATTTTAAATGAAAAAGGGTGTCAAACATGACACAGTTCGAAAGGCAGTTCAATTCTCTTTTCAACAGTTTTTTTATTTTTCAAATTCGATCATTAGTTCCAGAGAAATATCGTTTAAAACAAATTTTATCAGGTGTACAAAACTGCAATCAAGTAGGCTTAAACAAATGACAGAAATTCAAGTATCAGTTTATTAGGTGTTCAAAATGACTACCACCTACTTCCAAACAATAATAAAGAATTTGCTCAAAATTTTGAAGCTACGGTACGTTCGAACTTAATTAGATCATATTTTACGCTTTTATAATAATTATAATGAGGGAAAAAATTACTGGAATTCAGTCAGTTGAAAATTGCTTTTATTTCTGCTCCAACCAGTTTCAACCCCACATGGGTCTTCTTCAGGGAATGAAAGTCAGATTAAAACCAATTTTCAACTGACTGAATTCCAGTAATATCTATTTTCCCTCATTCTACTACACCAGTCAAGAAAATCCATCTACCGTTATAAAAAATAATTGTCCGAATAGCAAAGATATAGTAGTAGGTAAAATTATATCAATCATAGACCCATGTGGGATTGAAACCGGTTAGAACAGAAATAAAACCAATTTTCAGGTGACTGAATTCTAGTATTTTTTTCCCTCATTCTACTACACCAGTCAAGGAAATCCATCTACCTATAATTATAATTATGGAAAATGTTTAGTTTGGTTAATTAGTTCGTATCGAACAACTGGATAAGACGACCTAATTTTCTTTTGAAACATTACGAATATCTGTAGTCAAAATTTTTAAGGAATGTAGAGACGTCGTAATGGCTATACCATTGAATTTATACATATTCAAAATTCAATGTTGTAACATAATTGTATAAAATTTTAATAGTTAATATGCACTTTTATTTGTAAACATTCTATTGAATATCCGTTTACATTTTCAATGCGATCATAGCACATTGTTAACAACTTCGTACATTCATCTTTTACATTTATTCAAACGTAAAGTCGGAATAAAGCCCTCTGCTTACTATTTTGAACTGAATAAAATGTATCGTCATATACTTTATATAAAGCTAGTTCAACTGTTTTCGTAAGGCTTGTATACAAGATGTCCATTTTTCTACTTGTACACCTCTCTTTTTTATTCGATTTTGGATATTATTAATACTTATTTATGATATACAATATCAATTTTCTTTATATTTTCGGAGACGTAAATTTGACATTTTATGATAGCTGACTGTTTTAGTTATTAGTTTTAAAAAGTATGGAGCTTGCATAACCCTGCAACCAGTGGCGGCTTAAGACGGGAGCCACTTAGGCACTGGCTTAGGGCGCCTGGCTCATTGGGGCGCCCGAAAAATCTAAAAACTAAAGATATAAATATATAAATAATCATAGAATCAGTGAACAGAATATTTATCTGTGTTATTAAATTTTGAAGCCCTTCAAAGCTGGTTTATGTAACAAAATTATATTTACGCGCCACCTCACCTACTCTACTGCTACCACCTATCTTAGTAACTAAACTACGAATGAAATTTCAAATAGACACGTAAACAAGTATAATTTTTATACAGCGTATCTAGAGGAGTACTGATTGTTATGGTTACCGCATTACAAATATTAGAAACAAATCTGAATGATTTTGAATTTTGAAATAGAAGACGATTGACTCTTTGCAGAAAATTATTGACAATGACAAGTAGGTATATGTAAAAGTCAGTCTTTATAAACATTGGTGTCATAATTGTAAATATTAATATCATATAAATACAATAACTTGCGGTTTTTACCCAGTTAAATTACATTTACCTATTTAGGAAAATGAGTTTATGTTAAAGAAAGGAAAAATATTGATTGGCAGTTATCACTTCAGCGATGTAAAAAAATTAAAGAATGATTTCATTAAACTTTTCGACACTGTTTTGTGGGAAACGCCTGGCGCAATTAGCAATAAAACAAACACAATTTTTATTGTATTGTTGTTGTTTATTATAACTTGTATATATATATATACAGTATTGGCCATAAAGATAGCAACTTTTGAAATTTTTCAATTACTTTCAATGTAAGAAAGGAACTTTAAAAAATAAGTTATAGAAATATAATTCTTTTCAAATAAGTTCATTTTATATGAAAATAATATATATTACTTTTACAAATGCTAATATATCTGAATAAATATAGTTTTGGGCTGGTCATAAAGATATCAACTTCTTGCGTTTACTTGTTTATATTCTGAATTTCAAAGTTTATACGAGCAATTGTTTAAAACAGATGAATTAGTACATATAAATCATGGGTCGGAATAAGACTGTATCCAATGATACAAGAAAACTAATTGTAAAATCCTATGAAAATGGTGTTTTGCAAAATCAAATTGCGAAAACGTTTAATGTTCATAAATCTACAGTGTCTCGTATAATAAGCCGCTATCAAGATAAAGGCACTATTCAGATTTCTACAATACCAGGTAGGCCTAGAAAAACTACAAACAGAACAGACAGGCTTATTAAAAACATAAGTACAAAAAATCCGTATCTATCATCAGATAAAATTTTGGGCCTTTTGCCAAAAAATTGTAAATATAATATATCTTCAAGAACTGTACGAAGACGTTTAGTTGCCGAAGGGCTTTATAGTCGCCGACCCGCAAAGAAATCACTTCTTTCAAAGAAGAACGTGAAGGCCCGGCTTGAGTTTGCAAGAAAACATATAGATTGGACAACAGAGCAGTGGAAAAGAGTGATATTTAGCGATGAATCGAAATTTAATTTATTTAAAAGTGATGGAATATGTCATGTGCGAAGACCTGAAGGAAAACGATTCATCCTAAATACACTCTACCCACTGTGAAACACGGTGGAGGTTCAATAATGCGGTCTGGGGATGTTTTTCATGGTATAATATGGGTCCACTATATCATATAGAGGGTATTATGGACAAATTTAAATACAAAGACATACTGGAGAGAGTGATGGAACCGTATGCTGATGAATATATGCCTTTAAAACATATTTTCCAACAGGACAATGATCCGAAACATACTTCTTTGCTGGTAAAAAATTGGTTCAGAGATAATAAAGTAAATGTTATGGCATGGCCATCGCAGTCTCCTGATTTAAACCCGATAGAAAACCTATGGGAAATTCTAGACCGAAAAATTAGGGTACAAACTTACACTAACAAAGAAGATTTGCTTGGTGCCTTACGAAGATCCTGGGAAGGAATTGATAAGGAAGTAATTACGAAATTATTACAGTCTATGCCTAAAAGGTATAGAGATATAATAAACGCTAAAGGTTATTATACAAAATATTAAAATATATGTTTTTTAAATAAAAAAACCTTGTAGTTGCTATATTTATGTCCAATCAAAAATTAAATTTATTTAAATATATAAGTATTTGTTAATGTAATATAAATTATTTTTATATAAAATAAATTTGTTTGAAGAGATGTACATTTCTACGAATTATTTTTTAAATTTCCTTTCTTACATTGAAAGTAATTGAAAATTTTGAAAAGTTGCTATCTTTATGGCCAATACTGTATATATATATATATATATATATATATATATATATATATATATATATATATATATATATATATATATATATTCAAGATTGTCTTGTTCCTTCATATAAAAAAAAATCTGAAATAATCTATGTAACGAGAAGGGGGGGAGGGGGGGGGGGGGGTGCTTAATATAATTTGGCTCAGGGCGCTATATTTGTTGAGCCGGCGCTGCCTGCAACTAAAAATAAAACTAGAATTAAAATTAAAACTAAAACATGCGAAGAGAATGGTTACGCATATAGGCGTTTGATATACTTTTCTTGCGACTAAAACATAAAATTAAAATTAAAACAGTAGCTGGAAATGATACTTTAGAGTTCTTAAAGAATCATAAAACTTTTTATTAACTTGCTTACAATAGTTGTCCATGTGAGAACAACAATACACCCGCTTTCCAAGCCCTTGATAAATGAAGTAGTGGTACGTGCACACCCCGTAATGAAATATCTAATAACTCGTCCCTTGACTGGGCGCGAAATGAAATAAGAAACCCCATGCATGCCGGGTAATTCCGGGTATCCCGGGCGATGTTGCGAACAACACCGGAGACCACACGGCCTGTAATAAATAACCCCGGATCGTCCGGTGTACCGGAACAGCCAGGCAGCGCAGGATTAACGTGCTCTTTCACCGACATATGTGTTAAGAAGGGGAGCACAACTGTTTAAAATTAAATAACACTAAGGATATATCACGTTTTTACCCTCTGCACTCTCTAGAGGTAGAGGTGGCTCCAAGGAGAAATGTAAATACAACTTTTTTTAAACTTATAAATTTTTATTAAATTTTAAAGGTAGCAAAACAAGCGGTGTATCAATTATATTTTTCTGGTCGCTACGGTATATTGGCTAAGTAACTATCGCAGCGCCACTATGGGACGCATTATGAATTAGCGTTGGTATTAAAATTAAAAATGAGCTCAAATTCAAAGAAAAAAGTGTGTAATAATAGTTATTGTTTTAAGGGGTGTAAAAGCAAGTTCGGAGAAGATGAAACAGAGGCATTTTATTTATTGTTGTATAACATATGAGAAAAAATCCCGAAGTTTTGAAACTTAGCACACGAGTGTCCTGCACAACTTACTGAAAGTCCCCATTGGTGGGGGGTGAACGTAAAGAGGGGGGAGCCACTTAAAGGTACATATTTTTACTTTTTCTTAAATATCTTGGGAATTATTGAGTTTATCGAAAAACTAATCCTATACATCATTAAACTAGAGTAAATTCTTTACAAAAAGGTCCGATTCCTTTTTGTCGTAGCATCAGTAGTTTTGGAGATAGAGTTAGAGAAACATGAAAATTCTTATATGAAAATTACGCCGTACAGAGTATTATTATAATTAATAATTTTAAAACTATAAATATATACAAACGTTGATAGCATTTATCATGCATAATAAGGTTTTTTTTAAGAGTATGTAGTTCAGAACTACAACATCACAGCACATGTCATTTATTCTATCACCCCTTTTTCAAGAGTTGGATTAGTCTGAACGAATATTGGTAAACTCAATAATTTTCAAAATATTTAAGAAAAGGTGAAAACATATACCTATAGGTAATCCAAAATAGAAATGAACCTGCGCGAAAGTCGTATTTTCGTTCATATTTTGAACAACCAATGGGAGAAGGTACCCCCCATTGCGTTTTTTACCAGTGGCGTACTTAGTTCCTAGTTCATATGGGGAAACTATATTAGGAAATTATTATATAATATTTAACAAATTCGAAATTAAGATTTAAAGAACATATAACTGCAATAAACAGAAAACAGCACAGAATTTGTCGACGATTATATTAGCAGGTAATAATCATTTATGGAAAAGGTGATTGGTAATCTTATATGTAGCAGAAAAAGGATTAACAATAATTTGACTTGAAAATCCAGAGATTAAAGAAGCTGTTATTTCACAGAAAAATATAGTCAATGACCAAACCGATGTAATCCATTCTCTTCTACATTTTAATCTAGAGATTAAAGAAGCTGTTGCTTCAAAGAAAAATATTGTCAATGACCAAACCGATGTAATTCATTCCCTCTACTTAATTAGAAAAATAGTATATATACTGTTAATTTGTACAACAATGCACAGTCAGACGGTATCCGAGAGGACAAAACGATCGTGACAATAAAAGTGTGTTAATTTTATTAATTTATACATTTATATACTACTATGGTTTTAAACAGTAAAAGTAGACAAATAGTTTTTAATTTGTTTAAATTTATGGAGGATGAAGCAGTTAATGGTATATCAATTCCGCTAACTAAAGTCGCAGATCGTGTATGCAAAGCTGTAGGAATAAGTAAAAATACTCTAAGAAACATTAAAAACGAAGGCATCAGAATTGAAAATGGAGAACAAAAAACATTTTCAACGCCAAATAAAAAGCGAAACAAGTCGAACAGTATAACTGCAGTGAATAGTAACTATACAGATTTTTATTGGCGACATATCCATAATTATCACAAAATACACATGGCGCATCCAACTTTAAACAAACTTATCCTTTCCTTTAAAGAAGATGGTCTACCATTTGAAGGAGGAAGAAGTTCTCTTGCAACATTTTTAAAAAACATGGGATATACATACATTGGGATGTTCATAAATGTTGTTGTTTTAAAATATAAATATTTACAAAAATTCCGTTTGTATTGAAATAATCCCACGCCACTGGTAGATTGCTTTCCCATTTATGGTTTACGCACCTACTTTATTGGATCAGTGCAGTTTTGAACTTCGTTTATATGGGGTAGGTATAGCTACTATAACCCAGTACTGCACAGGGCCACTGGTAGGCCAGGCATAGGTCTACGATGCGTATAGTATGTACTGTGCGGCACATTGAACACCAATAGAAAAAAACTATATTTATGTTGCCGTCTCCTTCAACTTGTTTGTTGCATTATATGCGCGAGAATGATTGACAGGCCCTTTTCTATTTTGGATTACCTATACCTCTAAGTGTCCCCCTCCCCTCTCCTTAGGGTCAACCTACACTCTTGGGGATTTTTAGAATGTTATGCAGCACAGTCGTATTAAAATTTGTGTTTCAAAACCTTGGATTTGTTTTCTCTTAATTTACGATTTTTTTATCTAAATAACTGGACTAGCATACTGATATTACGTGATCGTAGATTTACAAAAAGCTTTTCTTCCTTTGCAAATGCAAATGCAATTTACAATTTGGTATCATCAACCTGTAATAATTTAATGTAACAATCTGTCAATATTTGATAAAAATTGCACTTAATAAACATTTATTTATACAATGATATTTGGAATCATACCAATGGTAATTATGAAAAAATTCGCGGATTCGCGCGAGGATCGACAAATACAGCTATTTGCATAGTCTATTGGTAACATTCATCCATACTATCATGTACGGATATGTACATTCTATTTCCCGCTGTTGATCCTCACGTCATCAGTTGTAACCATGTGATTCAAATCGTGGGGGGTAAGGAGGTTTGATGACATCATCTTGTCGGGTGAAATCGTGTCATTTCTGAAGTATATAAATGTCAAAATTGACATTATTATACACACATAGTATTATAAACGTTGTCAATACGGATACGGTCTTGTAAATTTGAGAGCTTGAAATGTATGATACAGGTGAAGACAAAAGGGAATACAAATGTAGAAGAAGAATAATTTTATTCAACAGTTAACAGCTTCAAAATAGAGTGTTTCAAAAGAGAGGAGGAGTGCTTCAAATTTCCTACAAGGAGAGAGTATTTTTAACAATAAATCATAGTAATTAATTATTATATTCTTACTTTGTATATGACCGTATTTTAGTTTTAGTGGAGAATTCTTTCTTTAAATGTCAACAATTTTTATTCTTATTTTTTTATAAGTACTGAATACTAGATTCAAAGGAAAACGACAATGAAGCACAAAATATCGACTCCAAAATCACATTTATCAATGATAGGAATGATATGAATGACATATTCAAGTTTTTTAAATATTTGAAAATATCCGTTACCACGGTTACACTACAGTTCCTCTTTCATTTTTGTCGTTGTTAAGTAGCATGTACACCCATCTTACCACGTACGATAAAAAGATAAAAAGCGGTTCAGCTTATTCCTATTTTATTAATGTTATGTAAAAGTAAACTGTATTCTTGGCACAGGCATTTGATTATTGGCGTGTGAATATGTGATTTTACATTTTATTTATACATAGTTAATTGTTTGTAGGAATTTTATTACATTTTTGGTGTTATTTTCATCATTGAAAAGGGTTTCTTTGAGTTTGTTTGGTATTTTGTATTACTGCCTTTCGGCTTGGCGTTTCTGACAATCGGTTATTCGATGTTGGACTATTGTGTTACTCTCTTCGCATTGCAGTGGTTCTGTATATTGCATTAAATGTTGGTTTGTACGTTTAGTACCTAATTTTTAATCTACTGTTGAAGAAAAAATAATAATTTTAAATCTCTTCAAAAAGTAATAATAATAAAATTATTGTTTTTCTAGGGAGGAGCCGATGTTAGATCTCATATCCGGACCTGGAGATTCTCAAGTGTCGTAAATTTAGTAGGACAACACATCTATTAATTATTAAAATATTGTTTATAATTATTTTTAAATTATAAAAAAATTGGCGCCTTAATCCATGGTTTTGTATAGGTGGTAATATTAATAATAATAATGAACACAGATCCTATTCTATCTACTTAATAAAAAGCAAGAGGTTGAAGGTTTAATTTACAAAAAGTTTATTTTTTTATAATCAACATACTTCTTATTTGTCGGTAATATTTGTAAAATAAATAAGTATTAATAAAAACATTTTGTGGCCGACGATTGAAACCTAGACCCCATTTTGGCCCAAGAGTGTGATACTAAAAGAGATTGGAACATGCAAAAACCGGATTATGAAACTTACTTATGATTATTGTTATCAGAAATTTAACTCTAAATAAAATACAGTTGACAATGTCTGTAACTAAATTGATGACTCTAATACAAACGACGCTGTAAAAAATACAGACGAAGCAAGGGGTTCTTTTCTTAAACAAAGTGTTGAATCATTGAAGGGAATCTTCGCTTGTAATTTCCTCCTTGTCTGAGGGTTGTATCACAACATATTAATCACTAAGCGACAGTTTGCAAGTCAGCGCCGTTAGTAAAAATCCATGGATTGAATTAGCAGTGTTGTGATATTTGCGTGTTTAGTAACCGAGTTATGCATTGTGAAAGCTTCTTAACAAACCGACATTTTCTAATTACTGCTGGTGAAGTAAAGTTCCGAGATAAAATATGTACAATACTGTGGAAGTTTGCCCGCATCTTCCACGCACTTTGCTTTATTGTTCGCGCGTCCGTATCAAGCCTATTGTGAGATAAGCTGCGAGAACAAGCGACGGTGACGGCAAACTTTCCGCGATTTGTATTTGCGAACATTGAGACACATACGCGATGCTCTTTTTACTAACAAAACAAGAAAACGTCATTCACAAATTTCTTACAACGTACAAACAATGAGAAATGGCTAACGCTAAAGGTGGATTTATAACAAACATAGTACACACAACTTAACATAGCATAGCACAGCACAGCTCATATTTGAATTTGAACATATGGACTTTCGTATACGTATTTATAACTGACATAGAAAACACAGCATAACATAACACAGCATAGCATAGCATAGGGAATTGATGAAAGTTCAATTTTTGCTGTTTTTCGTATGTTCGTGCATGCTCGGCAAACTTCGGAATAGTTCGAGTAGATGAAAGAGATGTGAATAGTTTGTTTTCTTTTCTATTGGGGTTATGTGTGAAGTGTGAAACTTTTTTTCATTATTATAAAATATAATATATATATATATATATATATATATATATATATATATATATATAATATAAATATATAAGTATATAAGTTTTGCAAAGTCTTTTTCTTCTCGACTTCTTTTCAACATTCTCCTACAGTAAAAAATAAACGGCCGTAGCACATATAGTTAGAGCACAATGGATTATTAATTTTCTATCCATTATTAAATAATATAACAAAAACACAAGCTAATAGTGTAAGACACGAAATAAGAATAAAGTTAAAGTTCTTGACAGGTACTTTTTCCTACAGTTCTTCTATATGTGTTTTTCATATGTCTTATGTCAAGTTATAAAACCCCCAAATAAAATTCTGTGTTTTGCTATGCTATGCTGTGCTATGCTATGTTATGTTGTGTTTTCTATGTTTGTTATAAATCCACCTTTAACAGTGATGCCGTATATCTTCATAAGAAAACAATAATAAAATTACAGAAACAAAATTTCACTATTAGCACAGAATTGGTTTATACAGAAGCGACAGTAAGACAGAGAAACGAAAATTAGAGAGATAGGGAAAGTGAACAAATTTAAAGGGCTCATTGTTTAAAATCGGAAAGTTTCGTCACATCTTAGTGAGACATAGGGGAAGGGAACAAATTTAAAGGTCTATACAATGTTCCAAGGTCATAGAACTGAATAGGGTAACATGAAAGGTACCGACACGGAGTGTCGCTTCTGTATGTAACTATTCTGTGCTATCAGTCTAGATACCTGCTATTATTTACCTTTATTTGACATGCCGTTTACAGGGCCGTATCTAGGGCAGGAACATAGGGGCACCTACTCAAGGCGCAATCTCAGAGTAGTCGCAAATTCAAACTCTTACCTTTTCTATAAAAACAGTGAATCCACGACAAATAAATGAACTTTAGCGACACTCTCTTGGTGACCAAGCAGGAAATACAATACAACAAATCATTTGAAGAATTTGATATTATATTGACATATTTAAAAGAAATATAAGTAATAGCAAAATTATTTAAAAATATATGTAGTATGAAATTTTTATTGAAATAAAAAATTTACAATAGAATATAGAAAACATCTCAAAATTGAATTTAATGATGTGATTGAGTATATTTTTTATTATTATCTAAAATCTAAAAATAATTACGATCTCCAGAGAGGTGACTTTTTACTCATGCACAGGAAAATCTTGGGACTGAATAAATAGCTGAGTGTCGCTACTGTTTATTGCTTTACTCATTGCTTTACTCATATTGTCTTTAGAACATAATATGACAATAACTCTTAATTATGAAGAAATGAAAATAATTAATAACATTGTGAATGCGGAAAAAGAAGAGTTAAATTATAATTATTTTTTATCTACCTATATAGTTACTTTCATGAATGATTTTCTTTATTAAATATATAGCTATATAAATATTTTATTTTTACTTGTTTTGGTTTTTCTTTTATTATTTATTTTATAGAAAATTTCTTGTTATAATTTTTTTATGAAACATATATTTGTTCTTTCGTATTTTTTACAGATAATCCTACAATCCGTGTTAATATTTTTTTGTATAAGATATTATAAATTTCCGGAGTGACGGGGGGCTAAAGGAATTAAGTTTGCCCAGGGTGTAAAATTGTCTAAATACGGCACTGGCCGTTAAAAAAACTGTCACTTTTTAAAGAAACCTAACTTTCAAATTCAAATATCATTTGACTGATTAAATTCAAGAAAAGTGAAAACTATGGATTTGCATTTCAAATTTGCCGTAAAATTTAAATAAGTAAATCAATTAAAAATAAATCAAGAAACAAAAGTAAGGCTAACAATCTCAAAACATCCAAGGATATTATAAATAATTTTTATTTGGTTTATAATTGGCAACGTTAGGAATCGAAGCCGAGACTTCACACTCCGTTCATATTCGAGTCGGAGCGCGCTTACCAAGTGAGTCATCTCTGCTCGTATTTTTAAGCTTTTTACAATTATTTTATGATAGAAATTATTATCACTTATTATTACATAAAAAAAATACTTACCTCATTTAATTTTTTATTGGTAAAATTTAAATTGTAAAGCTACATATTATTATTTAATACCAACTGAGTTTGAAGAGACCTTAACTAATATTTCGTACGAATAAATTATTTTTCTTATTATTATATTTATCTATCATAAATAATTATTTAATCTACATGGAATTTAAGTACGTTATTACCGTCGAGGAGGTATAAACTGAAGTGGAGCTTGAAACGTTGAAATTCATGTTACCGTAGAGAATGCTTTTATTAGGTACTGACGTTTCTAGTCGTTCTTATATTTTTCGCGACCAACTGCATTTAACTTCAAAATGTTAAAGTATTTGCAAAAACTGGGTTATTTGCCATTACAGATTTATTTACTTACAATTTTTGTAGGCTTTTTTACCTGTTGCTAAACGAGCAAATATATATGAAATTGATATGATTTTACGTACTACTACCTTTGCTATTAGGATAATTATTTTTTATAACGGTAGATGGATTTCCTTGACTGGTGTAGTAGAATGAGGGAAAAAATTACTGGAATTCAGTCAGTTGAAAATTGGTTTTAATCTGACTTTCACTCGCTAAAGAAGACCCATGTGGGGTTGAAACTGGTTTGGAGGAGAAATAAAACCAATTTTCAACTGACTGAATTTCCCCCCCCCCCATTTTTTATAACATTTCGTTGTCAATGGTAACCATAATAGTTGTTATTAGAAACTTACATCACGTATGTAGTTATGGAAAAAAGTTATACTTACGTGAACGGTGGCGTGAACATACAATATTAATAGAACGATACAAATTTTTTTAATGGTTTATTCACATTTATTCGTATTAACAAAAATAAGTAACAATCGTTTCGTCATCACACATACACACATTAAACTGTTTTATAGCTGGACATATGATGTCACATTGACCTGCACACATATTTAAAAAAATGTATTTGTAAATATTGAATATTTTATAATAATTTTATATAATTATATTCTATTAATTAATTTTCAATGTATATTTCTTTAAAATTCATCATTTCATTGAAAAAAATATTCATTATTTCACTATTTCAGTTATTAATTGTATTGATGTTGAAGAGAATAATAATTTTATGGATGTTTACTAGCTAATTATTTTATTTAATATGTACTCGTACTTCATTTATTATTTTAAAATATCGTGTTTATTTATTAGTTAATTAAAATAGTTAAACAACTACATTAGTGGGAAGGTCACGAATGTATTAAAATTAATTAAAATTTATGAAAATGTCAAATATACGCTTAAAGCCTAATTTTTTAATTTAATTTATACGGTAACAAAATGCACGTTATATGTAACAGAATTTACTGTAATTAACTCTGTACAATGTAATCATAAAATGCTCGTATACGAAAATAAATATTCTAGATTAAATAAATGAATTAGTTTCAGTGTAATGTAAATGGAGGCACAATTTATATTAAAATATACATAATTTTGTTCAGTAAATATGTGAGTAGTTAAACAGGACATTTTAGGGCACGGCCTTGAGTTTATTAAAGCATATTGTTTCCTCCAGTCCAGTCTAGAAACTACGTAATTCTATTACTTTATTTGATTTTGTAGAAAGCAACATTATTCTGTCTTATAAATACATTTTTGTAATAGGAACATAATGTAAAAATACTCATATAAGAAAAAAAGCATAGATGAATTGAGCGATTTATTTTTAGTGTAATAGACAATCTACATCAATTAGTGTAAAGAGCTTATTGCTTTTAATATTGAAAAATGAAATAAAATTTGAGTAATTTTTAACTTAAACTCATATTTTTGACAGTTAAAAATCAGGACCGTCGCGAGTGGTAAACCATAATGAACATAATGTAAAAATACTCATATAAGAAAAAAAGCATAGATTAATTGAGCGATTTATTTTTAGTGTAATAGACAATCTACATCAATTATTAGTGTAAAGAGCTTATTGCTTTTAATATTGAAAAATGAAATAAAATTTGAGTCATTTTTAACTTAAACTCATATTTTTGACAGTTAAAAATCAGGGCCGTCGCGAGTGGTGAATCACTGTAAAAACAGCTGTGCTTACCCAACTGCCAGATTCAAAAATTTGAATTAAATGGCAAGGGCTATGATAATTATCAGTAATGAGTCAAACATAAAAATTGCAATGCAAGTAATGGAAAATTAAATGTACATATCTACCATTCCTAGCGTTATAACTGAAATTAAACTTCGGTTTAAGGCTAAATGTAGAGCATTTTTAAACTACGACTTCTGGCTGAACATTATAAAATTGATTGATTTTTTTTTTTACAAAACGAGCTATATTTTATCAAAACCATATAAAAAATACGAGGAAGAATTTTAAATTATAATAAAAATATAATAATTTTAAAAATTGATTAGAGAAACAAAGTCGTTTTTTCTGAAGTGTATATCAAGCATAATTATGATTATTCCAGTTTCAGGGGCACTTGTTTCAGAAAAGTACAGATTTATTTAAGAAATACTATGAAAAAATTGATGTAATTTTCTTTTATTTTTTGTTAAATAACATTTATTTATTTCAAAAAAATCTGATGTGTCCAACACAATACCTCCCGCCACTGTAATAATACATATATTCTATATAAGTTATTCAATACATATAATTTGTAGTTTTAAAATTAATTTGTTATTGCAGTTCAGAATATTTTTAATTCATTTCATATCTAAAATTTCCTTCATAAAATTTGTATGACCAATATGACAGCTATTTTTGACGTTACTAAAACCGGAACCGAACTTACCTTGATTCACGCATGCAAATATAGGCCTTATATATTTCTTCCACCTTTTCTAATTTTACAATAAAACTACTTCATATTTACTTACGTTATCTTTTACATTTACTTACATCAAATTTGACATCATATGTCAAATTTTGTGAACATGAATAACATCTGTTTTATCGAAATTTCTCAGCCTAAACGATATGTAAAATTATTATAATTTATATATATTTTTTTCTATCTAGCTAGAAGTTATATATAAACGTAATTATGCAGATCGGTAGAAAATTTAAAAATCTTTATATTTAATAATAACTGAATTTGCGAAAAAATTGTATTAGAGGTATTTTTTTGAAAAAACGGTTTAAAGCTTCAAATAAAGTACTACTTCCTGTTAGCCAATTATAGTCAAAATCTAATCAGTTCATCATATTTGAATATAAGTCATAAATACCAAATATTATATTTTTTGCATGTATCATATCGGAGTTATCGTGGACGAAAAATCGTCACAGACACACAGACACACACACGCACACACACACGCACACACAGACATACAGACATCACGGTAAAAATAGTAAAATAGTATTTTAGCGACTCTAATTCGTGCTCATATGTTGAAAACTCATACTCGAGAAATCTGACCAAAAACAATACCTCCCTTATCTATATATTGATAGGCGGGATGTAAAAATGGTTTTTAATACTTTAGGTGCCCAACCTAAAAAATGTCGCACCGGCCTGTGCCCACCCAAATAAAATTGGCCGGCGACGTCACTGTTAAAAATGATTGATTTTTGCAATAATAGCGATTATAATGATCTAAGGCTTACAGGCGTCGACTTTTCAAAATTTCCTTGAGATAAAATTTCTTATAATGACCAAAATCTAAACATAAAATTGCAAGAAAAAAAAATACTAACAAAGAATACGGTAAAACTAAAAATTAAGATTATTTTCTATCTAAGAAGTACTTACGTCCGTCTAGACTACTTTAACAAGTTACATTGCATTGAACTCCTAGCTCACGTCATATCTCTGAGTAAATGATATTTAAAATAAGGGCTTTACTATGATGTAAAAAAATGCTGCGCTAAGTTTCCTTGAGGGCATGATTGGTGTAACTTTATTTAATTTGTATTCCTGAGTAAATTAACAGAATTCATAGCTTTAGAATTTGTTTTGGTTTCAATAGGTCGAGAATCAGAACTTTCTAAAATACCTACTTGATCCAATTTTTAATCCGAAGAAAAAACCAGTATATTAGTACTCTGTAATGCACTCTGATTTAAGCAGGCCAGGAATTAGACCATTCTGTATATTTTCTACGATTTTTGACCCCCTGATACCAAAACACAATATAGAGCTTCAATGCTTCATTCATCCAGAATGTACTATGGTTTCAGCAGACCTAGAATTAGCTAGAATTTGCTCCAGATTATAGAATATGCTCTGTTTTCAGTAGGCCAAGAATTAGAGCAAAAACTTCAAAAATCACTAATTCCTGACTCACTTAAGCTAGAACACAATCCAGTGCTGGAACCACGCCATATTGACATTGACAATTTCCCTTTACTGCATTAATCCTCTATTCTTAAGGCTTCTGTCAATGTAAATATATCGGTATCAGGCGATATTGGCATTGTTTATTTCGACATTTAAAATTCTTGATAACGCATTATCGCTTTGTACTTGTCAATGTCAATTTGGCGTGGTTCCACCACAGGGCAGCCAAATCTGCTGCAGAATGTGCTCTGCTTTCAGAAAACCTAGAAACAAAGCAAACACTTCTGAGTGCTCTATCTCCTGACCCCCTGAAACCACAGGACAATCCAGAGCAGATAAATCTGTTCCAGAATGTACTCTGGTTTCAGCAGACCAAAAATTAAAGCACCCGTTGAAGCGTGCTCCAATTCCCAGCTGACTGAACTAGATCACCTTCAGAGCATCAGATGCCCTGGAAGTTGGTCTAGTCAGACCACCAGGCGGGGAACAGTCCCACAGGCCTGCTGCCTTCCCGGCGTCCTGCAGAGCGGGACTGAATGCTAGCATTCTTGATCCGACATATCCTGAGATGCACCTTGTTGCTAGTCATATGGATTCCTATTGGCTAATATTCAATCTGTGATTGTAGCTGTGTCAGTGAGAATTTTAAAATGAAAATTTGTATACGATGCGAGGAATTCACGGTAATATTTTTAAGGATGTTACTCGCACCCATTTTAGGGTAGTACCTAGTTACTAAAAACTAGAAGAAGGTTTAATAATTCTCTAAAATAATAACAATTTAAGGGATATGTCTCCTTGGAGGCATTGACCTTACGAATTTTTTTGGTAGTCGGCGCCCATGTTGCTACTACAAAAATTGATATTTTTCTACATTGCATTTGATGCTACGCATTTTAGTAGTTTGATTTTTGAAAATAGACCATATAATAACATAACAAAATTCAATTACCTCTTTTCGTAAAAAAATGTATTTTTTGGGAGTATGTACCAGGGTGTAACTCACGCCTATTTTAGGATAGTAGTCAGTTAGTAAAAATGGAAGGAGGTACAATAATTCTGTAAAATAATAACAATTCAAGGGCTTATTACTGATGTAAACAAATGCCGCAATAAGGGAAATGTTTTTCGTCATTATATACTTACTTTACTTCGTACAAGAAAGTAAAAAACCGAATACATTTTTTTACGTTCCCATTATTTCTATCGCTTAAATTAATACGTAGCATTTCTTTAAAATATGGAAGTAATAAGAACCTTTATTAAAAACAAAAATAATAATTTAATTTTTTATTGTATAGCGTAACTACATAGTAGTGGCAGTCGGTATTCTGGTACTCATGTAACTTGCAGATTATTTATAGAGACAACCTTTGCCATTAAAATTTAAGTGAAACTTGTATGAAACAATATTTTTATCTAGAAACGTTATGCTACCCACTTTATATAGTTAAGATGAAAAAAAATAGATGTGTGTATATATTTATATTTGAAAAATATTTGTCATTTACGCGACACAACAGGTCTGAAAGCAGTAAGCAACTGTGGCAGTAAATGAAGAAAAGAATATAATAGGTTGTGAAATAAACAATTAAGTGTAAAGAAAGAGAGTTGATTGTGAGACAAAGGCCGATGCAGTGATAATCTGCTTGGTATGGAGCGGAGACATACAGGATGTTCTAAAACTGACGCTAGCTCGAATCACTGACAGAATCGTAGATTAACACGTGCACGCCGGCGGAATAAGAACCAACAATAGCAGTGCCGGCCGGTGTTTATTTATTGGGGTCACGTGTGACCCGTTACCCCTGTCTCTACGCCCCTGGCAGCAGATTGTGCACGTCGGGATGTTATTTATGTCCCCTTAGCACTTCTCATTCTTATAGAACTATCGCGTTGAAAAAACTTACAATGTATCTTCTCTAAATCAAATATTTCTTTTTCGCCTCGTTTTTTACAGTTTTGATATTTGCGGAAGCGGATGTGCAAAATGATCGTGAACTGAAACGGAAGTAGGTGATAAGTTTGTGTATTGGGACCGGGGTTGTCTTTTTCTACACGTGAGCTGCTCTTTTACAGAGAATTTCATTCCGGGCTCCGATGCCAATTACACACACTCTACCAGCACATATTTTTAACAATCTGATAACTTAACTGAAAGGAAATCATTTCCGGGTATTCTTCCCAATCGTACAATAGTTTTCTTAATTAAAAATTAAAAATAAATTATTAAAAAATTCATTTATTGCCGATTTAAATAATAATGTAATTACTAACATTTTACAATATATAAATAAAACAATTTTCTTGATTTGTTTTTTCGATTTTTTTATTTACTCATCATCAGACTGAGTACATTTTCGGAATCATGTGTAAAAATTACCTATTTGTGCAATGACAATGAATGTTAATGATTCGAGTGAGACAAAATATGTATTTGTCGAATCTAGCTCGCCCCGTCTCAAAATAACTCGTCTCGGGCAAGACGAGAGTGATTTTAAAAACAATGCTTCGAGACGAGAAAATAAAATCGAGATTCTCGAATTCCAATAATTTCGCCGAGATTTCTCGAGGTTTTAAAAATATTTTTCTTTAAACGTCTTAAATGTGACATCTTTTGAGACTTTGATTCACAAGGTAGAAATTAAAAGGAGAAATACAGCTACTGGTATGCCGCCCCATTAACAACTGACAAATAGATTTAAATTGATAACCTAAAAATTCTACACATCATTTAACAATAGTAACAGTGTACCATTAAAAACAAAATCAAAAACCTGAATTTCCATCGTTTTAGTGCGTTTTTATACATTATCTGTGGTGGAACCACGCCATATTAACATTGACAATTTCTCCTTACTGTACCATATTGCTTCTGTCAATATCAAGATATCAGTACCAGGCAATATTGTCATTGTTTATTTCGACATTTGAAATTTTTGATAAGACTTTATCGCTTTGTACTTAATTGAATATAGCGTGGTCCCACAATTGGTACGCAAAGATATGTAGGTGGAGCAGATAAATATATTGTACTTACATATTTATACTAGTAATAATAAATATATATTTCTTTCTCAAAAGAATGTTCAATTGCTGTAGAACAGATGGCGTGCGTGGAAAAGCCTGCAATATTCATTTATGAAAACTCGTGAAATGTCGGCGAGATTGAAAACCCAGACGAGATAATAATTTTCGAGACGAGAAATAAACGAGACGAGATAGAATGTAGTACATTTAAAATGATATTAATACGAGAAAAAGAAAAATCTCGTCTCATCTCGTCTTGCGGAATGAATTTGTTAGGGTCTATGTCTTAAAGTTTGAATTATGTACCTAAAAGACGTTGCAGTCTTCACAATTTATTTTGTAGATTTCGGTGAGCTCTAATTTATTCGGTTTTTCTTTATTGTTAGTTAAAATTTTATCTAAATTTGTTTTTATATTATTTTTTTTTTGCAGTTATGTACCAAATGTAACTAACAAAATTTCCCATTCAAAACATTTTCCTATAAGTATGCCTAAGAAAGGTGAATGGTTATTTTTACTTCTTTGTGCGATGTAAAAGAAGTATTGTAATTGCGAAAAATTTCTGTTTTCAGGTTTTAACGAAAATATCCGTCTTGACCCTCCTTGAATCCATATTAAGTAGTTGTACGAATGTATGTACGTACATACAATGTATCTCAAATAACACAAAAATGATTAGCAGTAGAATGTTGAAATTTTGTATGTAAAACTGCTGTAACATCTAGTTAGTCTCCTCACTTTTTTATTGCAATTGGTAGTGCCGAAAGGGGCACTTTGCTTAAAGGCTTTCAAATTAAACTTAAAAACAATTAACCGTAAAATGTTGAAATTTTGACTACGGGCCTATGGGACGATCGTACCTCCCTTTCACACATCAATTTATTGTTGCATGAATGTTGCTAAACAACGAAAAGTCTATTGTTGAGTGAAAACTATTTGTGTGCTAATAATTACACGAGTTATTGTCCGTTGCTAGGGAATTGAATTCAGTTTTAATTTTTCACCCAAAGCGCTCAAGTATTTGTCTGAAAATGGTTAAAACAATTCTAGGAAATATCATTTCCAACCTAGTTTATAGTATCGAGTACATCAGGAAAACTAGAGTTTCTTGTACTGTAACAAGAACTAGAGTGAAACCTCTGAAGGAAGACGAGTTAATAGCTCTGCTTTTTTCAAAAATACCATGAGGTGTAAACTCATCTAGTGCCTGGTGACTCTGCCGTGGGTGGTTCAGCCCCACGGCAAACCCGTGAGGGGTGGCTGGTCCCCCATCGGGCGCCTCCCCAGGTGGCGGATAGGGGAACGCCTGCTAGATGTAGCAGGTACCGGGGAAGTCAAATACCCGGGGCGGACCAAAACCAGCAAGGGTCAGGCAGGGATCTTAAGTTCCGAAAGACAATTGTTTAGAAGGAGAAAACTCCAAAATCACTGAAACAAAAATATATCTAATAATATATTTTTTAATATAGGGCTCGACATAGGGTTTTTCAATTGCTACGCCTAATCTTTAAAATTAAATAAAAAGACTAGTATCTGATTTACAGAAAAATATTTTATTGCGACTTGAAACACATTTAATTTCATTATATTTTGAAAATAATATTGTTCAAATGATTTCCGCGGATTGTTGTCAAGTCCAAGAGACCTAATTTATGATTATAATTCAGGCTTGATTTCAGCAATGATTCCAATAATATTCTTCTCTAAGTCGTTAATTGTTGTTGGCTTATTGGTATAGACCAGAGATTTAACGGAGATCTAAAGAAAAAAATCGAAGGGTGTTAAATCATACGGTTTTCCTGGCCAATTGATGTCACCTCTTCTCGAAATAACGCGCCCTAGAAACTTTTCTCGAAATAATTCCACTATGTTACCCGCTGTGTAGTACGTATCGCTATTTTGATAGAACAACATTTCGTCTATGTCCACATTAGCCAATTGTCACCAAAGAACACTGATTATCATCTCTCGATATCTCTCGCTGTTGATAGTCACGAAAAAATGAGAGATTTCTATTCTCACGTACACTTTCTTCAATAGCAACAATATTTTCGTCAGACCGAACGTTTCGACGACGCACCAGCACTGCCCGATCAGAAACTGAACCTGTTTGCTCAAATTTTGTAATTAGTCGTTGAATTATTCTTCATTAGAATGATTAGGTCGATCATAAATTTCAAGTAACTCACTAAAAGTTTGGCGAATTGAGGACGAAATTTTATAATAAATTTTCACAATTTCGACACGCTATTTAATGATATACTATCGCATGATGAAATGGCAGCTATGGTATAACAAAAACGTCTCAGAACGATAGCGGTGTCAATTCAAACAAAACCGCAATGAATTGCCAAAGTTAAGGCGTTCTAATTGAAAAACCTTATATTACATATTGTAACGTTATTTATTTAGGTGAAGTGTAAAAATAATTAAAACGCTAATATTTATATAATTAAGTTTAATAAACGAATAATAAATTAGAAAAAGTTAATAAAAAAAACTAATACTATGAATATACAAATATAAACACTAATTTAATTATAATAATTATTAATAAAGACTTAAACATATTTATTTAAACATTTAACACCACGCACTATCTATTTCCACGATATTTATATCACCAACTATTCATGTCCTCTACACGTATTAATATCAGAATGTCCTCGCGATCTCCCCTGCTTAGGCTTAAATAGTAGACCAATTTAGTTCGAGAATGTTCTCGAACCCTCGAGACCACTGAACAATAGAAGCGTTGCGAACCAGTCGTTACAGGTCTGATAGCGGTCGTCGCCCGCGACGTGACCTTGGGATCGCTACAATGTTAAATACAAGTAATTAATAATATTCCATTTATTATTACCAGGAACGGTAGTATTGTTGTGGAGGTAAATATATAGTTGTGAAGGTGAAATTGTTTGGTTTAGTAAACGGAGTATTTAGCGTAAAATTGCGCATAGTTGATGTAAAATAGCGGCAAATGTAGTAGGAAATCCCGGAATGGTTGGAGGCCCGTGTTGTATTATTCAGAGTCCTAAACGCTGAGCTCGAGATCGCAGACTTATAAGGAAACTTTCGCTGTATTTTTGAAAGTAGTTTGAAACCGACAAAGTTTGAATAGGGTTTCAGGTGGTTTCATATTCAGTTTCAGCGGCTGAACTGCGAAGAGCTGGATATACAGATTCGACTACGTGCAGCTCTTAGTTTACTGTTTATGTTTATGTATTAATTTGCTCCAACTGAAATTTCAACTATAACTTTAACATATTCAATAACTTTGCCCTCTGGATATTAATAAAATATATTGATCAACGCTACTCCATAACCCTCTACTTTCTACAAATATTTTTATTGTAAACTTAATTTATATTTTGTGATCCTAAACTGTAAATAATCAATACGTGCTCATTATGTTACATTTTGCTAGTTCTCATTTAATTTCTTGGAACTTATATTTAATAAGCAACAATTTATTTGGACAGTATTATAATTTTTTCAAAATTACATTGCTAAGTACAAAAAATTATTGCTATGTTAAAATCAGATATGCTAAGTAAAAAAATTGAATTGGTAAGTAATACTATAACTGTGTAGTTAAATATTTCTCGTAGTAATTAATTCACTTTTTATGTTACTTTATTTTCTGTAGAGTCAATAATAATTTCTCGTAATATTTTTTTTTTAAATATTCGGCAGAAGTAACAGTCATTATGTTTATTTATAGAATGCTCAGTAAAATAATAGATGCCAAGTTTATATAATAGATGCACAGTAAAATAACAGACATTAGGTTTATAATAATATGTTCACAGTTGAATAAATAAAAGCTAAGTAAAAAAATGCTAAGAAGAAAATTTTTAGCTATTAGCAAAGTTTGTTAATTTGACGAAGAAAGTAATTTATTGTACTCATTTTTCTTATGTAGAGAACACTTCTTATTTATAAGTCAATAATACTTTGATTTATTATAAAGAACAACGAAATGCGGAACATAGGATTTTACTATGGAATTTAAAAAAATGTGGTTTTTCTCTCTCCTGATAGATTTAGGGCAAATCTACGAAAGTAAAAAGCTGTTCAAAATTAAATTTTACATCAGATAAGCTCATAATTGTGGCAACAGCACGCCTGCAGTACGAGATTTATTAAATATAAAATGTAACAATTTCGTTGGAAATCAGACATGTACAATTTCATTTTGAATAAATTTGTACTCTTGTAGTTTTGCTCTAAATCTATCAGCAGAGAGAATATCCGTAATTTTTTGAAATCCTATGTTAAAGCCCTATGTTCCACGTTTCATTTCACATACTGTATAGTAATGTATGAGTAGATTTTTTTATCTTGTGTTTTTGTGTATGTTTTATTTGAAGACGATGCTGGAAGGTATGTGAATTTGTTTGGTAAAGCAAACAGATCCTATCGTTAACATATTATATAGGCCTGCTATTAAATTGTAAAGTAAAGTGTATTGATCAAATCAAGATTGTATGCTTTGCTCAAATATTATTATAAGAAACTTCATTTATATTCTGTAAAATCAGAAAAACTTTTACAGAAGTATCCGTTCAATATATCAAAAGCATAAAAAATCTTTTTGTTAGTATTGAAAAAACAAAGATTTGATTAAAAGTTTTTTCAATTTAAAATTCCAGATTGTTTCGTATTTTAATTAAATTTATTTTACTTTCGGAATAAGTCCAAGTTCATTATAATAATTTAATTTTTATTTATCTTTCGAAACGTAGTGAGTTCTAATACTTAAAACAATCTGATATGGCCAGCACATTTTTCATCATATTCTATAGTGAGACAGGTATAATAAAATCTTGATAATGTAACAACACATTATCTTTTGCTTTAAATTTAATTTACTGTTTTAAATATTTCTTTTTGAATTTTATAATAAAAACATTCCATATTTCCGCAAGTTTTCTTTCAAAATAATTCCCGAAATGTGACAACCATATTTGTCAAATATGTAAATTAAACATAATTTTACAGCTTGACTTGATTTGTCTTAAAATCCAAGTCAAGTTCAAGTCATGTAATAATAGCCGAATATCAAATCAAGTAGATAAGGCCTATTTCCCGTTCATACGTCATCAATCGTAATCGTGTGATTCAAATCGCTGAAAAGGAAGGGAGGGACGGGTAAAATTCTGTAAATAAATGTCAAAGCGACAGAATTATACCTATTTGTATACAAATATAATAATAATGGATGAAATATACAAAAAGACTACTAGATTAAACTACCAACAAACAATGAAACATAAATTATCGACTCCAAAATCACCTTAATAAATGACATCAGGAAACATGAATAACATATACAACTTTCTGAAAATATCCGTTACCGTGGTTACACTATGGTTTCTATGTCATTTTTATTTTTTATGGTTGTAAACAAATAGGAGAATAGGACATATATCCCTCTACAACATGTACGGTAATGAGATAGCGAATAAAAGTGTCATCTATTACATACGTATACGACAAAGATAGAAGATAAAAGTTTAATAATACTTGCAGCAGAAATTTATGACATGAGTATCCGCACGAAATAGACTTGCATAGTTGATTGAAAAATATATAGACAGGCAAGGTTATGGGAAAATTCGTTTCGCAAATAATTAATAATACAAATATTTTTCATTTTGAAATAATTGGAAATATCATTAATATGAAGCCTTTTTATAATTCCATTTTTTTTTCTCCACCTTTTTCTAATTATTGACATTACTCGGTTATTTTTAAAATTTTATTTCATTTTGTAATGTTTTTACACGTTTTACTAAAGTAATATATCAAGAATTTGAAATGTCTCTATACTTCAGTTATCTAATTGAAGGGTGGTAAAAAAAAATGTCCAAAATCCATTTTAACTAGTTTGTTGAAATTTTTTATTGAAATCGGCAGTGCCAAAAAATAGAATGTTGAAATTTTGATTATGGAATGGGAGTTTTTTCGCAAAACTATTGTTCCAGTCCTAAAATATTTTAATAATTTGATGTTAACAATGTAAAACTATTATGAGAAAAGTTTTGTTTTTCTGTTGTGAACATGCATGTTGTGTCATTTCAGACATGAGAGCCAAGACAATTTTGAATTTGCTGATTCATTCTTAGAGTTTTTAATATAGCAATAAGGCATTTCAAAATGTTTTATAGGTTAGTTTAAATTGTCAATAAATTTCTGATATTAATGCCCATCTGTACAGCTTGAAGTTAAATACTTAACAAAAAAAGTGCATGTAGAAATCTTGACACTATTATTTAATAACCCATTTAATATTTTGTACCGATTGTCAATTTAACAAATAGTTAAAAATTTAACAATAAACTGTGTAATTGGACATTACATGTTAAATATGTGAAAGGGGTAAAAAATTGTTTTGTGTCTGGAACACTAGCACTCTCTTTAAGCTCCCATTGCTATAATCTAGTCATGCACCTCTATTTTTCATTCCAATCGGCCTTTTCTAAAGGGCAGTTTTCTTTTGGCAGAAACTTATTAAAAATAATAATTAATTTTTTGTTAACAATATTTCTTTATTTATAGATTTTTGAACGATTAAACTAATTTTGTGTAGTGCAATAAGGAATTATAATAAATGTTTTAATAAAATTTTCAAAAGATGGTCCAATTCGAAGAGAAGTTCAAAGATATGAAAGTGAAACGAGTTTAAGTTGAAGAATGATTAGCCGTAGAATAAATCTCACTTTCAAGCGAAATAAGTTTAAATGAAGTGCAGCAAAAAATGTGTATAATGTAGCGTACAAGGAAGTCGTAGTTCTAATTCCTTTGTAATATTCTCATATGAACCGAAAAATGTGTAATTAAAATTCTAAGAAAATATGAAATTCCAAGTATGTACATCCACACAAGTAATAAAAACTCTCAAACGTCTGTGTTCATTTATTATTCATGATTCGTACGTCATTTCCTTTAAAATTTAACCTTTAGTTAGAGACAAAAGTTCCTGCGAAATTTTCCTGGGCACATTAACATACGTGAAACAAAAAAATATCATTTTAGTGGTAAAGTTGGAACATTGCGCAAGTTGGGAGATTCGGTTGAAGTTGAGAAAAATGCTGATTTTATGGCGCTAATAAAGATAAAAGGCTTCTTATTTATAATCAGGATGTGGCCACAGGGCGGCTATAACTTTATAGGATTGCGGCTTTTATTCGTTTTAACATAACTTTAACACGTTCTCCGGCGATCGACAATGGCGGCAAATCGCCAGATATACTGCCGGTAATTCCGATCATGATTTTTCATATTCACCCGTTTTCCCAACTATCACTATTACTGCACGATCTATTCCGCTTCCATATTTTAAAATATTTATTCTTTTCTATTATTACAAGATTTTTGATTCGACTATATAAAAGGTATGATATTTATTAGATTACTGGAAAGAATTTAATTATCTGGAATTTTTTCTTTGTCTTTATATTTATTTCTTAGCAATCTAATGAATTTCACTGATTATTGTCGAGTTGATGGAGTACAGGAACACTGATTTTTCAAAGGCATTGAAACTGTTGATCTTAATGTAATCATATATTAATTCGATAAAAAAGCTAAGTTAATTTCTCAACTAGTTTAATTCGGTTTCTTTCCAGTTACTGAATACCATGTAAAATGTGTGCTTAATAATTACTCATTCTGCCAATATTTTGCTATCTCTGGTGTTCCACAAGGGTTAAATTTTGGCCCTATATATTTTATTAAGGTTTGTAATTATTTGCTAATATTTTATAACGTTTTTCATAGTAAATCATTTAAATTGTTATGTAGGTATAATTTGTTAAGTAGATTTTACTTACAAGTTTATATTCAAGATATGCAATATACGAGATAATAATATAATATTTTAAGTATTTTAATACTATTTACCAAGAAAAAAAAATTGACGCTCAGTAGAAGTAGAAAGTATTTTAATAATCTTGCTCTATACAATTAATGGACGCTTGAGGATTATTATATTCGCATGGTAAAGATAGCAATAGCTACTTTTAAGAGAAAGTAAAGCATGATTTAGGAACCTAACATAACCTTACCTAACAGACCTTAACAAACCAAACCTTAACATAACCTAACTAAGCCTAACATAAGTTAATCATACCAAACATAACTTAATCTAAGCAAACTCAACATAACATAATCTAATATAAACTAACCTAACTAACTTCGCAATATAAATTCCTATTCTTTAAGGAAAATATCAAAAATAGATAAATAACCTAACTAAGCCTAACATAAGTTAATCATACCAAACATAACTTAATCTAAGCAAACTCAACATAACATAATCTAATATAAACTAACCTAACTAACTTCGCAATATAAATTCCTATTCTTTAAGGAAAATATCAAAAATAGAGGTAAAATTTTTCTAGTTAGCATTTATTTATTCAACTTTGTACTTATTATTGTAAACCTGTATTATTTTACTGCGTATCTATCAGGTATATAAATTTGGCGTCTATTATTTTCCTAAGCATTCAATATAGAAACCTATTTCCAGTTATTTTTAAGGAACATTTTAATTTTTTTTTTTGCTAAGAATAATTAAGTCGGCAAAACATAAAGTATCATAGAAAGTGAATTAATTATATGACAAATATTTAAATAAATACTTATAGAATTATTTACCAATATTCGTTTTTTTTACTTAGCATATCTAATTTTAACGTAGCAATAATTTTTTATACTTAACAATGTAACTTTGCAAAAAAATATAGTACTGGGCAAATAAATTGTTGCGGTCTATTATTTTTATTAATGATATTGTGGACACTTTAGACGGATGACTTAAAAATATTAATAACAAATAAATCTGAGAATGATTGTGATTTTTTCAGAAGGACATTGAAAATATTCTAGTTTGGTCTCTATCCTCCGAACTATTCTCTAATTTCAGTAACTGCAAACTACTGAGTTATTTTATCTATTAAGTATTTATTAGTTTGTCGTGATAGAAGCAGTCAGAGAAATAATGATGCAAATGTTGTAGGTATTTTTACCTAAGCCTTGTGTTCACGTCACAAACACAAGCCTTGGAATAGGTAGAGACAAAAGAAAACACAACATTCTAGCAGTAACAGAATAATATAAACTTTAATAACCTCTGATCACATATATCTATATATTATCCTAATTCACAAAATATTGATATCAAATTTTTCTACATCAATTTATAATTTTCAAAGAATACAATAAAAATTACTTATAATTAACAACACGATAACAGTTCAATTCACAGTAAAACAACTATCTTCGACATTAAAATTCTTGTAATTTTATTGATCTCTGTCACAGATGACAATTTACTATATATCTCAAACTTTTGTAATAAACTTTGTTATAATAAAGCTTCCATAAGTATTATACTTCCCGTAAAGTTGAAAGTAATTTTATAATCAATTTATGTCTTTGTTTATAACGGAAACAAAGGAAAGTAAAGAATAAAAGTTAGTTTTAGTTTCCTCTATTTTCAAACTTAAATTGAAATTAAATTCTGAAAACAATTGCATTTCCTTAAAAATTCACTGGGGTGTTAAAGAGGATGCTGCTGTTTGCAATTAAATTGTCATGTGTGAAAAATTTGGAGTGAAAGAAGAAATATTATTTATGGAGAGAGAGGCAATATTTCTTCACGTCTATTTCGCCTTTTTACGATAGATAAGTTTATACGGCAGCCTGACATATTGACTGATTTTCAGCTATTTAGACTGCTGGAAGTGATATATTTACGTCTGCTTATTCTATCATTTTATATAGCTGTACGCCTTGAAAGATCTTTTCAGTTTTGAATATTTTAAAGCCCGTAAGTAAATACACAAAACTTTCTAAACGGTTACTCTTTCTTGCATGTTTGTGCACAAAAAAATCTGCATTTAAATAACATTTCTTTCAATCGCTCACCGCTCCAAACAAATAACAGAAGTATTGTAATCATACTAGTTTCAACATTTCGACATTTTATTGGATGTAAGCAAGTGTGTAGCAAATTGAGCTGACCGAATTTAATGAAACTTCGATATCGTTCGATTCCTTACTAAATTTGGTGACCTTCAGCGGATCTAATATTCGTATACCGGGAGAAAAGCAAGTTGGTGTGATGCATCTGTACATTATTTGTCTATTAATACTGTTATTTCGTAATTACTTAATTTTTATTAAATAAAATAAAAAATGTGTTACATAATAATAATGTAATAAGTGGCGTCTCGTGGATTTAAACCATGAGAGTGTTGCAATTTACGAAATTTTTATTATTTAAATGTTAAATTTAAGTGTGAGTACTACATATCTAGATTAGGAAAGTGAAAGAAAAGAAAAAAAATCGCATATTTAAGGGTAGTTTTCATTAAGCTAACATTTTTTGTACTACTGGACTACAGGCAACGCATTTGCTTTCTTCTGTAAATAAAAACATAATTTTCGTTAAAAATTCATTCAATTTCGTTTAATTATTGAGAATAATATCATATACAATTAATTTTGAATGTACTTTTGCTAAATGAAATATGAAATAATCTACACATGTCGTACTACTCACCCTTAAATTTTTGGCATTAAGTTCATTTCCACCTGTATAACGAAAACTAAATAACTTTTTCAATATTTTTTTTTGTTGTAGGGGTCCCATGGTCTTCGTCACGCAACAAGTGTTAAAATTTCCAGCCACGCCGGTTAAGAGTAAAAATTTAACTAAATTTTAACTTAACTACATACTTGCTTTGGTTTCGGTTACGTTTTCAGTCGAAACTAGAAGAGGATTCGAATATTTGATTACGGCTTCGTTTTATGCTGAAAATCTTGTTTTGGTTGAACACTAAAAATATATTAACTCAGTTGCGATTATTTCATAATAAAACCACCTAGGAGGTATAGACTATTTCTTGACAGAGTAAAGTAGAAGAAATTAAATAAAAAAGTATTTTCGATTAAATAAAACAATAATAAATACACATCATGTGATAAAAACAACAAACGTATAAAATAGATTCTGAAGCCAAAATCTACATAAAATTTCAAATACAAGACAGCTATAATATATTATACTAAAGTAAATATTAATACCCAGACTGATCACAAATCACATCGTAAGCTGCGGACTGCATTTTGTATTTACTGTGCTAGATTTCAACTCAATAACATTTTGTCTTTATTTTTTGAGAGGAGGTTGTATTACTAAACAATAAAAAGTATCAAAAAACGAAAATTTTATTTGATTGTATTTCCTTTATTCAAAATAGTACGGTCCTTCATATAGTAATTTAGAAAAAGTAAGACCTATAATGAAGTTTCCGTCATAGCATTTGTTTTGTACATACTTTAAAAAAATTATAAAATTAGTAGTCATAGTAAACATTATTTTAAAAGCACTATATAAACTTCATATTTGAACACTTAAAAACAATTGTAGTCAAAATAACAAAACCCGAGATGATATGATGAGTCGTTTTTAATAATCGAAAAGCAATCACCGAAAAAGGGTAAAAAAGTGTGGGTATTAATAAGACCTCTAAGAATAATATTTGATTTAGCTTGCGTTTACTTGGCGAAACTTAGGAAAATTAATTTTCTTGTGTAAACGGCCGTCTGCGCCTGCGCGTTGCCAGCGTGTGTGTTTAGTTTCACACGGGAACTCATTAAAGTTTTCTTCTTTGCCTCAAATCATTTGTCAGCTGCTCCGGCGACGGAACGAGAACTTGTTTGAGTGTTTGATATCTTACACTTTCCACTGCATGCTGCAACAACTGTTTCCTACATTTTTAAACTGTGTTTTTCTTTATAAACAACGTTGTTAGCGGGAGATCTATGGCTTGACTTCAAAACAACTGCAATTGGTTCTAGCAATTTTAACTATATCCCGGGGAACATATATGGTTTTTATTTATAACTTGCTGGGTTGTCCAGTAATGCATTAATCCTTTAATTTAGTATTTAAATTACCTGTAATATATTTTTTTATTCAAAATCGTTGTTCCTATTGCTGACCGTTTGCAAAAAGGTTCTTTGTAAGGAGAATTTCAATTATTTTTATTTTTCGCATATTAATTTTCAAATAAAAATATTACATATAGTGATTCCGAAACAAAATGATATACATAATCTCTCAATAGTTTTTTTCGTATTAGTAATGAACAAACAATTTTAACACAAAAAATGTATATAATTTATTATCTTTACCCTTCCTTTAATAATAATTAAAAATATCCCTACAAATATAAAATAAATGTTTACAGTACCATCAAATTTTGAGACACACTGAAAATGATACACCTACAAATAATGCATACTAACATAGACTTAATGTTTACTTGATCCTCTTTATTTTTTATCATAATTTCCAATCGATTTGGAATAAATTTTACCAAATTTCTGACGTAGGCAGGGTTAATTTTTGTCAATAATCATTATCGGATGTTTCCTGATTTCTGTTTTCAATTTTTATACAATATTTTCTATGACTTTATTTCAGGTAATTAAGAAGGAGTATTTAGAACTTTTGAGCAATTTTAGAGTAAATAATTTTTAACTATGTAAGATGTATGTTTCGGATTGTAATCTTGGTGAAATTTTAAATATTCTTTTATTATTAATATTTCTGCATTTTGTGGTAAATTGGATTCCAGAATTTTTTATACATATGTCTGTCCATATTATCTTTTATAAATGTTAAATTTTCCAACCTATTTCTTAAAACGCAACCATATTTTAACAAAAGGTGTAGGAAATATGTTTTTCTACCACCATTATGGAAAGTGGCACTTTTCGTAAACTATATAATACTTCATACTTGCGTATTTTCCACAATCGTTGGTTCAAGTGTGAGAAATTATTTCTCACTATATATGTTAGTATGGGAAATATAATTTTTCACATTAATTGCCAACACTACCCATGCATTAAGTTACTCTTTGTGAGGATACCTGCACCATACTATTTTTTTATGTCTAATAGATTTCGTGCATAGGTATATATTTGTTTTAACGTTTAGCTGTGTGGTCATAAAAAAAATTTGTGCCACTCGTGCAGAGTCACCTATTTCCCAACTTGTGTGATTCCAGTACTCAATTTCGTCTCGTGCCGAAACTTTGACCCCTTGTGGGAAATAGGTGATTTTCCGCACTTTTTACACAATATACTATTATCTTGTCCTTGCAAAATTTATCAGAAATATTTAGAATTTTAAATACAGTAATAATAATTATTATTATAGTTTCCCGTCATTTTATTGAGGAAAGTAGTGTACATGAGAATTGCAACTATTTCTAAACAATTTTAATTGCATTTGAAAGGTATTAGTTTTCGGCCTAATAACCTTACAGTTTATAGTGGGTTCTATTTATTTTTATTCTTATAAAAGAACATGGCATATCATTTTATTTTCTTTCTGTTACTCCAATAGAATTACAGAACCCCCCTTACCTGTCGGTGATATAGAATAACAATATTTTCGTTTTCGTTTTGCTGAAATATTTGGCGTGTGTTTTTGAGTGAAAAATTACCTGAAGAAATTTAATTTTGAAAATATTATCTTACAAATTGAAAGCTGATTCCTGCGTTATTTGACGTAAAGTAACACAAACAAGGGGTGTCATGTTTCGCATCTTCCAACAGAAAAGAGCTCAGAATATTTACAAAGAGAATTTACTCTTCGCCTTTACTTTAATGATTGTTCTACAAATTTACCTAAGCCTCTTAACTCTTCACAGACAGAAAATTAATCTGCGAATAATAGAAGTTATATATCAAACGATGTTCACAAAATGCTGACGACACTTTGTAAATATTACCTCCGCGCAATTTACTCAAGTATTTAATTCCTCTTACCGACTTTACATCCCAGCGACAAATATATCATAGCCTGGATCAAATTTTAAACAACATTGCTACTCGTTACAAATTACTCATTTCCTTCAGATAACAGCTACATTTACAAACATTCTACTCTTGTTGAATTGCTTTATTCAAATCAAATTTTCGATGTAGGACATTAATATTTTTGATGAAATGACTTATAATATACGAGTTATGATAGAGTGATTCACTTTAGATTTAAAAAATATTATTTCTAATAATAGTAGGGTAAGTGGGGGAGATTTGGACCATATTTTGGAAAAATAAATATTACCCATAACAAATAATATTTAAAAAACAAAACTTATTTATTATAACATATAATATAGGCTTATTTATAAAAATAAGGATATTTTTAAGTATATTATAAAAATTAAAAAAAAAAAATCAGTTTCACAAAAATCCAACTCTTTTCCATTATATAGGTGAGACGGACCAAGACTTTAAAGAGATGAACTGGGTAACATGTTGTTGTCATTTGTCATATGTGGTACATCCATTGTGCAAACAGTGACCACAAATTACACATTTCACCAATCATCCTTCTTCTTCGTATTTAACATTAATTTTTCTTGCATCTCGTATACTCGTACTATAACATTTTCAGTACTCGTGGAATAGCATCTAGATCGGCTTCCTCTTTATGTGCAAATGATTTTCTTTCCTGTTTAATCTTGTTTTGATCTTTTTAATAATGAAAATCGTCTGATTCATCTCTCCTCAGCATAAGGTGGCCATCTATCTTCAGAGCAGAGGTTACATGAACCACTAAATTACTTATTACTGCGTACAAAATAAAAAATAATTTTTAGTTTACGTAAAGTCTTATGAACACATTTATAAAGTATTTATATAAATAATTAGTCTAAATCCACCAAAGTTGTAATTAACTAACTGTGAATATAAGGTACAAAAAAAATTGGCAATTTTTTAGGTAAATCTTAGGTTTTTCAGTGTTAATTGTATTAATTTTCAAGCGACTACTTGCACTGTCTCTAAACAACAAAATTAACATTCCTTATGAGAGATATCACTCTAAAGTACTTTTAAACCCAAAAGTCTATCTCTCCTACCGGTCCATCTCATCTCCACTTACCCCAATAAATTATCTTATTTCTTTCGCAATGATCTCTTTTACTAGCAAGCGTCGAGTTTTGGAGATTGTCCGGACATTTTAATTTGAATTTTAGTAGCATTTTTATCAGTAGCCTCTGCAAGTGATCTACAGTTTATATGAAGCTTCGAAATATATAAACGATATTTTGTAATAATTTACCTGAGGAATGGGTCTAGTAATAAATACAATAATCATTATTTAAGGGAATAAACTAAGGTTTACTTGAAACGATAATTTTTATATTTTATCGAAACATGCATTTTCGCAGTGTCTTTGAAAATTTCGTAAGTTACAGCATCCCCATTATTTAAAGTCACGAGCCGCCACTGCATCAAACTAATGAATATTGCCTTAATGTTCTATTATTATTTATTTATATCTCAAAAAGCGTAAGTCAAGAAGATATTTCTTTTTGTTTTATTAGCTGTTTTACTTGTAATTTTCAATTATCAGGCTAAAGATTATGTAGGGAATATAAAATGGATACATTTTTATACTTCCCTACATTCAAAAATAATTTTTATGTAATCGTCTTTAACACCAAATATACTAAATATTACGCTGATATGAAATATGAATACAAACGCAGTAACAATTGAGGCATCACTCCCCAATAAATTTTTGGCCAGACTGACATTTGACACAGTTTTAAATTAATTTCAAAGCTTTTTATAACTTTAGTAATATTAAGTATAACAATATCTATATTTTTATTTTATGTTTAACGTTGCACAATAACTAAGATCATATGTAATCACAGAATTCGAACCCGAAACACTTGTCCGACAAAACCTTCTCACCACTGCTCCGTACCGGCTATTTTATTTAACTAGCTGTTGGAACTGTTTACGATATCGGCTTAGTATAAAATGTCCCCGTGGCATTTTTCAGTAGTAAATCAATTGTGCGTGAAGCTGGATGTAAAATATGCCGGGTCAGGGCTGGGCCTCGGGGGCAGGCGCCCCTGACCCAGCGGATAACCCAGTGCGCGCCACTGGATAAGTTAACCAGGACACGCTCCCAACTGGCGTATATCATCATTATCGCGGTAGGCCTGGACACACGCCGTAAAGATTTCACCGCATGTCTTTACCAACTTCGCACGACGGTCTCGACGTTTTACACCAGGGATTCATTTTCTTAACGGGATGTACAACCCGAACATTAAATATACTTGGACATGGAATTGCAGATAGGATGTTTCTCAATAATTTGGGTTTTTTGTAACTTGGGATTATATAGGTATTACTGTCAAAGTTTGATGCTGGTTGTCAAGTTATATTTTAAATATAGTAGTGAATTAAACTTATCGGACCACAAATCACAGAGTTTATGTTTAAAGATATTCTGAGGACTATTTTAAATAAAATATTAAACACAAAATGTTGACATTATAAATAATAATAAATTACGATCAAATAAATAAATAAATTGAAATATATTGAAACACCAGTAATATCATCCACTAAGGGCCGGTTTTTCAATCGTCTGTCAAAGTTCCTGTTAACTATCTATCATATTTAATTTATCTGGCTGGTAGACCTCATAGTAATGAAAATGCGTTTTTCAATTTATCTGACTGTAAACTAAAAGCCAGATTTAATTGTCAATTCTCAGGTTGGTAATAATTTTGACTTATATTTGCTATATACTTATGTAACAACGGTCATTTTAAATTAAATTTTAAATAAATATCAATGCTTGGTAGTTTGGAATGGGAGACAACGGGATAATTTCAAAATTTATGTAAATAAAATATTGGTATTTAATTTTAAATATATTTACGCAATATTATATGCTAGTATTAATTTTCTTTACCTGCTAGTGGAAAACCGAATAATATTTTCTACATATGGTAATAAATACCTTTCGGTATTTTTAATGAACCTAAATCTTTTGAAAAAAATCATGGAAAAACCAACACTGAGAGTTATTTATTGTTCAATATATTTTTTTGATAAAACAAAAATATTATAATATTTAATAATATAACTCGTCTACTAGCAAATTAACCTATTAAATTGAATATATGCGTAATTTACCAAATTGTTATTTATTATATTTTTAACCGTCTTTTTGTCGGCAGTATATTCCTATATACATACATATATCGTGAATATTGATCATTTCTGGCAATTTTCAAAAATCGTTGTGTAATCTATTACCGAAAACTTGGCACTTGTCACAGAAATTTTATTGCCCAAGTAGTAAAATATTGCTGTTACATATACTTTAACCTTTCAAAACGATAATTTATACTTATTTCTGACATTCTTAAAGGCATTAAAAATTGTATATATCTGACCTTTTTTCTTTCTGTACTTACATTTTAGATATTTGGTAGTCAGGCACATAGTTAGGTGAGGGGCTTGAAGAGCTGAGGCCCTCTCTCCCTTTCGAAATTTTAATGAATTTAGTTTAAAAATATCCAAATGTATCTATTAAAAATCAGGCATTTTATTGAATCATATAATTTTTTTGTTGAAAACTTTCTTAACAATGCTTACCAGTGCTGATTAATTAACTGTTTCATTTATATTTATTACATGTTATCATTCGATTCTGAACGTCACAAACTATTAATGAAATAAATACAGCTGAGTAGTTCACAACTAATGTTGTCATTTTTAATAATAGTGTCAAAGAAATGTAACACGGTCGCTTGGCGGCTGTGTAATTTTGTAAATTTTTGTTAGTGCAGTACTCCAGACGTTACGAAATGGACAGATTTATGGTTGAGGACGCACTTTTTGCAATATCAATAGTTGGGTCATTTTTAGCATAGTTTATACTTAGGGGATGAGAAGAGCCGGATAAACATAGGTTGAGAACTTCTGGATTTTTACCATTAAATAGTGGTTCAATCTCTCTCTCTTGTTGTAGTATTCGACTGTTGTGGATGTCTTGACTGAATGTCAGACATACCTTGGTATTTCTTAGTGAAATAACCAATTAGTTGTTTTACTGTGTGTAAAGGCTCTCTCATCGTGGTGTAAATTTGTAAGTAGTTTTCATTATATTCTGTGTGGATTAATATTGATTTGTAGATCGATATAAAAAGGTTTTCAAAATTGTTTGTAAATTAGAAAAGTAAGAATTTAGAGTTTATATAGAATCTTGTTACGCGTTGTAGTTTATTTGAATTATATAAATGTTTTTGATCGCGGTTGATTATTAAAATTTATATAATTTTGTTATTGTTGGAATATCGTGTTTGATTCAGCACATCCTATTCCAACCCCTGTCTTTGGGACTTGGTAGCACAACGCGTACATAAAACTCTATAATTCTAAAATTACTAACCTGCACCAATTTGACCATATAGTGAACCGCGTCTGTTATCATTATTAAACATCCCCATGTCTGCTTCTATCACTGCAGACTTTTAAATAAAGTGATAGTGGTGGCAGCGTTTAACGTTACCCTTGTCTCGTGTAAAAGTTGTTCATTAATATAATTCGTGTATTACTTTTGAGGTAAGTAAAACTCATAAAGTAAAACGTAAAACCTCCCTGTACCACATGTTACAGAAACACACTCGTTTCCTCTCAGTATGATTTTAAAATTAAGAATTCAACAGTGTAGTGTAGTTTTAAAAAAAAATCAAGAAGTGACGAGAAGAACGCAAGAATGCTCTTAAGTCTCACCACAACTTTAATCACTATCTACTAAGATGAAAGTTTTTTGTCATGGCTGTAAGTTAAAACGATTCGAACCAGCAACACCTGCATTGCGAAACCTGAGCGCTAACGCCGTGGGTGGAATTATGATTAGATGAGATTTTTTGATAAAATCTTGAATTGTAGTTTTAAAAACAACAAAACGTGACGAGAAGAATGCGAGAATGCTCTTAAGTCTCGCCACAACTTTATTCACTATCTACTAAGATGAAGGTTTCTTGTCTTGACTATAACTTCAAACGATTCGAACCCGCAACACCTGGATTGCAAAACCTGAGCGCCAACGCCGTGGGTGGAATTATGATTAGATGAGATGTTTTGATAAAATCTTAGTTTTTCCTTTGCTCGCCCAAGTGATATGTAAATCTCTCGGTCACCGCGCACAACCACGTTATCCCGCAATAAAATCCGGAATTTATTGGCGAAAAATTTCGTTTGCTCCATCCGAGCACAGAATTAGATCGCGATCGTCGCACCGATGCCGGCGCCTCCAGCCTCCAGCTCCGCCTCACTCCGGCTTATTTGTGCGGTGCGCAAGATTAACTAATCATCGGAATCCCCGGGAAATGTTTACTGATAAAACTTTCCCAACATGTACCGAATTGTTTACACAGAAAGGCATGTAGAGAAAGTAACAAATTATTAACATTCTTCGTTTTTCCTGTGCATTCGAGTAGCATTTATTTATCTTTTGCACTTTTTCATATTTTCCATTTTATATTTGGGCACATAATAGTTATATACACAAGCGACACTCCGTGTCGGTACCTTTCATGTTCCCCTATACAGTTCTATGACCTTGAAGCATTGTGTAGACCTTTAAATTTGTGCTCTTGCCCTATCTCTTTCTAAGATGTGAGAAAACTTTCCGATGTTAAACAATGAGCTTTTTAAATTTGTGCACATTCTCCATCTCTCTCTAATTTTCGTTTCTCTGTCTTACTGTCGCTTCTGTATAAACCTATTCTGTGATTTGGGCGTTGCTGAGTAACGGTTTCAGTTTCTTTATATTAAAAAAAATATTTTTTGTACTTTTTTCGGAGTTTTCATGTTTTTCTCCGTTTATTTCGTTTTCTACGCTTCGAGTTTGTGGTGGCTGTAATCATTTTAGTGTACGTAATTATATTTTTCACTTATTTAATTTTGTAAAACTTAATCTCAATTCTCATTAGTATTGTATTTTTCTGTGTACAATCTTCATTAATTTTACTGTGTTTTACATATCAATATGATCTTGTATACTACATGTTTTTTCACACATAAGTAAAGAATGTTTTCTATTTTATAATAATAAATTTTTTTAAGAGAACTGTGTGTTTAAGACCTAAGGTTTTACCTTTCTTCCCCATCCATTCTAAATTATTAAAAATGTGGAGGAGAATCAACATTATATTAAAACTACACTAATTAAACATGAATGTGATAATCGTTCCACTTGTGAATTTTCTACTGTGCTATTAACACGTTATAATTATTTATTTTAAAATATATTATTCTATATTTGTAATTGATTTAATCACATTTACAATGTACTTATTTGCAATAAATTGGTCTTAGAAGTAGTTCAGGTCATATAATGTCTTTAATGACTCTTTGGTTACGCTAGCAATTAACGGCCATAACACAGATTTAGATTCTGAACAGAGTATTTTAGATTACAATGTAGGACGTAGATTCTATCTTTAATTTCTTGAAGAATGAAAAAAAAATCATAATGAAGTAAAATATTTATTTTTTATATCTTTATTTAACATTATAATATTAATAGACATAAAATCCAATAACAGAACAGAAAATGCACCTGAAAATAATATAGCTTACATTATACATTTTAATATTCGTAGCAAACAAAAAACGAATACATACTTTAAATGACTCAGTATTATCAAATATAATTTGCATTTTTGTCAAAGAAACAATAACTAAATTTTCTTCACTGGTCAATAAATAGGATAAAGCAATCAATTTCTGTAATTTAGGCAATTTTATTATTTCTTCTTCTACCAGTTTCAACCCCACATGGATCTTCTTCAGGGAGTGAAAGACTATTACATAAAACGTATTAGCGAGCTTATAAAACGGTAAATATTACAAGGTTTTATTTCGATTTTGAACTCACATGGGTTTTTTATCAAGGAAGTTACAGGCAAATAAAAAATTTGTGTTATTAACGCATGGATTCCTAAAGAAAAAATGTTTGTAAAATTAAAATGATATCTTGTTACATAAATTTAAAATTAAGATTGATTAAGTATATTTTTAAAAACTCAATGTATCTAAAAAACACTCAGTATAAATAATCCACCAGTTGCTACTATAAATTTTTTTATAAAAATATTTATTCCTTTATTTATAGCTGTACTATATTATACGTTACAAATGATCTTAATAAATTATAGTGAATTATTAACACCAAACACAGTATCTATATTTCACAGTTATCCATACTGTTATACGATAGCAATTAGTATGTTGTTACTATCGGCGTTATGACATAAATAATACTAATTCCAGCGAACAATATATCTCTGATTAAATATAGTTCATTATATATGTATCAACGCACATTACGATCATTTTATTTCTGTGTTAATTATTACTTACACAAACTTGCTGGTGTGTAAATAACACGGATAATTATATGCGTGATACTAGAACCAAATAAGTAGCAGTAATATATTATCAATATGGGTTAATTAAATTTAAATTACTGATTAATTATTTAACAATATTGTTCACATTAATTAACAACATCGAATTAAATATGTATGTACCTAAGTGGAAAACAGATTCAATTGTAAGGAGTAAATAATTCACAGGAAAAACAAAGGGAAGTTTTGGTTTTAGTAAGAATAAAATTGTAAAGTACAATAATTATTATAAATTTACGTTTGCATAGGTATCATTAGATTTGGGAGAATGCTTCTTAGTTTAATGCTGTAGGTAACTAACAAGGAATTTACAAAAAAAAATGTAAGTTCTATTGACATTTCGTAAGTAAGATTTTATAGATTTTATTTTTATATTCCTAATTTCACATAAGATACATGGAATTAAACTATGTTGTAACTTTCGAAAATGTTGTAATATTCACGTCATCAAATTCTGCTGCAAGAATTATTAAACTTTTATTCGCCATCTCATTATTGTACGTATTACAGAGGGGTATATACGAACGAAACAAATGAAATAGAAACAGTACTTAGTATAACCGGGATACCGCATATTTTCAAATATAATGTCATTTATTAAGGTGATTTTGGCGTCGACAATTTGTCTTTCATTGTGTGTTGATAGTTTAATCTACAACTTTTTTTGTATATTTCATCCATTATTAAATTTGTATATAATTTTGTCAGATATTTATTTCTGAAATCACACGATTTCACCCTACAAAACGATATCATCAATCCCCCTTCCCCCCAAAGATTTAAATCACATGATTATGATTATAATGTATACTATAATTTCTGCAGTTAATCCTAATGTGAACAATTTCTGCTGCAAAAATTATTAAACTTTTATCTTGCATCTTTGTCGTATACGCATGGTATATATGTGACTTTTATTCACTGTCTCACTATCGTACGGGTTACAAAGGGGTATATACTGTGGTGAACTAAAGGGAGCTCGTGGGGGCTCGCGGAAGAACTTTGTTAAATTATTCTATGATTTGCGAACCCCTTGAGAGGTAACTATTTTTTCAAAAAGAAAATATAATACTTTAAAATCATTTTCATTACATACAATTTTAAAAAGAAGACGTCATAAAATACTGTGCGACAGCTAAGTTATAAGTATTTTCTTGTAGTAGTACTTTATATATATTTATATTATTTTTTACAGGTGGCATTTTTTTTCTTATTTTTTTTTGTCAATCGTAGTGACCCCTTGTTAAAAATTTCATAGCTTATCACTGGGTATATATGCTATCTGTAGCTGGGTCTAACCAATGACAGAAACGAAATAGAAACAGTAGTGTAACCGCGGTAACAGATATAATTGAAATATTAAACAATTTGATTGTTATTCATGTTATTTTTATCATTTATGAAGGTAATTTTGGCATGATCAATTTATGCTTCATTGTGTGATAGAAGTTTCACATTTAGTTAGTATGTATATAATATTGTCAGTTTTGACATTTATTTACTTCGGAAATCACACGATTTCACCCGACAAGATGATGTAATCAATCCCCCTTCCCCCTCTAACGATTTGCATCACATGGTTACAACTGATGACATCAGAATCAACTGCAAGAAATAAAACATAGATCTAAAACTTTAGTACAATGCCATAAATATGCATCTTTATCTAAGTTACTCATTGCAAAAAACAGTACCGCACATGCTATATAATAAAACCATTATCCCCTTCCGATACTAAAAATTCAAATTTGAAAACAAAACGTTAGCAAGATATCCGTAACCTTCGAGTTTATCCAAAGTTTCCGTAACTTGTTGGTTGCTGATAAATATAATACAGAGGGAAACTTTTTATCTATATTAGAGCTATAAAATCAACAATTTTCTGTATCATAAAACTTTGTGACAATGTTCCTATGTAGAAAGTTGTTAGAAGTTGGGGTTGAGCAATGATGTGAAAAGTCGGCGTGTTCGACCGGTCACACTTCATCCGCGCACGAATTCAATTATTTGATCTGCCGCTTACGGCCCGCTACGCTAAATAAATATTTGCGGGGAAATATTTTTGATATAGATACGTCCAGACGAAATGATGATGAGTTTATTATTGAGTTTTGGGAGAAATGACTGCCAGGAAAATATTATGTGGTTCTCGCATTTCATTGTTTCACGTAACTCATAAATGGTACACTAGGGCTGGTTTTTCATTATGTGGTTAAGTTATGGTTAACTTAACTATGAATAAATTTAATCAGTACAAGTTAATCATGTATAAAGTAAAGAGCGTTTTTGAATCATGTAGACATCTCCTGATTATCATGTTTCTTGATTAAGTTGGGAAGAAAAATATACAATTTCTCCATTCTTATTATTAGATCTGTCAGTTCACACGTATAGGTATGTTATACATTTTAAAATTATTGTAACGCAATGTTTCAATAATAACAGAACGACAGAAGTGACAATTTTTCAGATAAATAATGCATTATTATAATCTATTTGATCAAAGAATATGATACAATTTAAAAGTGCAAAAAAAAACTGATGTAGCGACAATAAAAGAGCATAGCGACAATAAAAGAGCAGAAACATTGCGGGAGAAATTGACTGATACGTTCAATGCAATAAGTGGAGTAGGTACTTAGAAAAACTTGCAAGGAATTAAAGATGAAATATGAAAATAAATTAGGAGCTATATTTTGTAGTTCGAACATAATTACTTTTCTAGAAATATTAATATATATTTATTTATATTTTCCCATATTAAATAAATGTGACACTTTTCAGGGACACACAGTATACTACTAATTCTTGCTGTTGTAGGGTAAATTAAGTAATAAGACTTGCAACGTAGTGTTCGATCTGGTGACACTTGGAACGCAGAACTTGGAGAGGAGGCAGGTGAACATGTTATAGGCCTTTAGTACGAGTTTGAACTCGCTAGTCATTTGATTGTCCGTAGCGATTTTTTTTTCGTAAAACCGTTTTTTTTTGTGTGTGGAAACTTTTGCAAAACTTAAGCAGACCTACGGAGATAAAGTTATTTCAAGGGGCCAGGTTTTACGATGGTTTTAGGCATTTTTAGACGAAAAAAATCGATTGAAGATGAAACACACAGCGGAGGGCCTTCATCTTCAAGAACTGAAAAAAAAATCAACAGAATCTGGGATCTTGTACATTCGGAATAGTATTAAACTGAATGAGCGGGGAAGAGTTAAATTTGACTTACAACACCATTCATAAAATTTTGTCTAATTCATTGGGGATGAGCAAAATCTTTTAACTTTTTTCTCTTTCCGAGATTGAAAAATCTTCTCATAGTAACTCATTTTGAGATACTCCAAAACATTTAAAGGGCTGTAACCGACCAGCTAAAGGCCATACCAGTATCTGAGGTCCAGCACTGCTATGAGGATTAGAAGAATCGTTTCTAGTACTGTGTAGCTTCCCAAAGAAGTTATTTTGAGAGAGGCAATATTTAATAGTAATTTTATTCAAATAATAAAAAAAATCAGTCTTGTTATTTAAAAAGTAAATTAGGATAGGGGTCCGTAAATTTTTTTTCATTACCTTCGAAACCATCATCGTCACTTTTTCAGATCCTCACATTTTGCCAATCTGTTGAGAATGTGATTTAAATATCATCTACGGGATTTTTTTATTAAGTAAATTTACGATAAAGAAGATTGGCACCGCGAGTAATAGATAATAAGCTATGATGAAATATTGATATTATTTACAAATTAGATTTTGAGTAAATATGGCAGACGTGATCTTGATTTAATTTGGCGTCGATATCCAAATAAACAAATTACGTGGAGTGAAGATTGAACCCCGTTGTAGTTCGTGTTGTATCATGTTTTCCGTCTAAATTTTTCATCTCCTCATGTAAATTTCGCCGTATATTTAATATTCAATATCAGTGCGATCGTGGCATGTAATGAAACAGCCAAGGAGCGTGTTCCACCCGTACGACAACTTGAGGGTAGTTTGCCCCCTTGATGTGAGATGTTGTGCTACAGCCACCAACACAGTGTCGTGCAAACTATATTTCACTAAATATTTTTGTCAAGATTCATACTTATTTTATCTAATCGTCGAACTCACTGAAATCTGAAATGAATACTAATTGGAAGTCATATACGTTTCGTAGAATGAAGCCATCTGAACAGAGAATTTGACTGAATCAGATTGTTGACGTCTATGTTCGTGTAACATCGAAGTAGCGAGAATATGAAACAAGAAAATATATTTGCGTCAGACGGAAAATTTGAGAGTTGTTGTTTAGAATATCCGTAGGGTTTTTTGGCTCTTTTTTCACAGAAATTCATAACAACAGTTTCCTTTCAAATTACAAATCGTGTATAAACGCTAAAAATCCCAAAAGACACTAAGTAAGGGTCAATCATTATTGAGTCAGTCAAGGGATCAGCCAGCATAAAACCGTCTTGATTACGTTAGTCATGTAGTCTAAGTCGATTGTAAGATAGTATTAGCTTGTATTTTTATTTTTATTAATTTTTAACTAACGATCTGGGGTAGGATTCTGTAACTACAGAACGCACTCAAATAACCGTTATTTGTGTTATTTGAGTCCGTTATCATAACAAAAGATAATAGTATTTGTCACAGAACATCAGTTTGTCCACATCATAGACTAAAACTTAATTCATAAGTAAGTAATATCTAAATAATCAATAAAATTGTATTTTTTTCTTAAACCATAACGTGCTTAGTTATAGAATCTCACCCCTGGTCTAGTATTAATATTTTTAATTTATTTATATTAACAAAAACTCTTTTCTGTTTTCCCAGCCTTCCCATATATATTTTCTAAATTTGGGTTTGATTATTTTTTCAAATAAATAACATGGTGGCAGCGAAATTCTACCTACTTTCATTCATTTTTTAAATTAATTTTGTGGTATATTTCCTGATGCATACGCGTAGTTAACTGATTTATGATGCTGTATTAAAAATTCTTTCCTAATTAGTATTTGCTACTGTATAATTGATGCAATAATTATACAACTAAAAATCGATTTTCCAAGGTAGGAAATGCAATACAAAATAAACAAATTTAAAAAAAATAGTCTATTTTGTTACTAAGAGTAAAAGTGATATTTGTGTAGCGAATGTGGAAGTTTGTATGACGAACGAAACGAATCGGGCAATTACATGCGAGACACACTCAAATAATGTACTACTTCACGTTCAATTTGTAGCTTATTAATTTAAACCTGTTAGCTGTTGATAGTTCTATAGTGACATTTACGGCGATATTACAGGTTCCTATTGTTCAAGTTATATATTATTCGCTAATTTTCCGTAGTGCCTATAGATACAAAAAAATCACTTTTGTGACGTTTGAAGAAATAGTATATTACATGTGAGGTGGGAAATGTTTCATTACAGCCGAGGGCTTATTATATGACCGAGAGGCGAAGCCTCGAGGCTCAGATATAGCGCAAGGCTGTAATGAAACTCCCACCGAACTATGTATACTATTTTATTCACAATTATCCAAATTAACTTCTACTCGTATATCGCCTTTTTCCAATAAACTAAATTAATGTACGGTAGTAGTCTATGAAAACAAATGTTTAAATTTATTTTAATATGTTTGACAGCACTGATCACCTTACTTTTAGAGATTTATGACAGTATTACTAGGCAACCATAGTAAACACTTCCCCCCCAAGAGATTATAAAGTATTTCCCACCCGTGAGATTGTCATTGCAGTTAAAAATGACATACGTTTCTAACCTTTGACAGGTTAGGAATTGACATATTACTATAGTGATTGTGAATAAAATATATTTTTTCTATAACCTATATGAAATGATGACATTTCGTACCTCTTGTCAGTTGCAGAAACATCACATTTTATCTCAAGGGACAGAAGTATTAGTATTTCTATCCCTTGAGATAGACATACTTTGTCACCAAGACAACAAGTTGACAAATGCGATAAAATTAGAACAACTAACAACCTACTATTTTAAAATTAATTTGAGAAACATGTTTCGCTTTTCTTATTGAACTTAATTTTTTAAATATTTCACAGTGGTTATAGAAAAAAATATTGTATTATATACGGGGTAAATAACAGATTTTAGCGCTCTGTGTGATTGTAACCCTCCGCTACGTGTCGGGATACAAATGTCACGCTTTGCGCTAAAATCTGTTACTTTTACCCCTTATATAATAAATATCTATTATTTTGTATACCCTGCAAATAATGTAATTCTATTATTCCAAGCTCTTATATTCAGATATTTATCAAGAGTCGTATTGCCTAAAAATATATTGTAATTCTTTTTATCGCATATTGATTAAATGAACCCTATGGTTCTTCAAGGCAATTTTAGTAAGCTTTTATTCAGTTCCTATCACCTGCCTCACGTAAATTCTAATTTACGAGCCGCCACTGCTTCGACCTATCTTATCCTGTATCAAACTGCTATATTTTTTCCAGAATAAACATATATGTATTTTTTTACGCCACCTCCTTTACATCTAAGTATTCTTTTTTTTTTATTTTTGACAATTCTCTTTGTTGTTTATTTTTTTTTTTATAGATATCCAAACCGTCTAATTCGTTTATTCGCAGTCCGTCTTTACTTTTGTGAAAATCATTTTATTATTATTATTATTATTGAGTGAGGTGAGAGTTTGAGCGTTATGTAGCGTTTTTTCACGATCTACTTATCTACCTATATTATAACATGATCCTTACTTAGTTTTCTTGAAGAAGGTCCAGATTTGTGAATCTAGTTACAGCTCCTTATGTCAGATATCAGATCTTTAACATAAATAATTGGAACTACATCGAACTACAGCGAGACATTCAGACACAAGCAAAGTTTCTTCGTTGTCAACGCAGACTCGACACATTCGACCAATTCTGTACAAATGATTTTTAAAGAACTATGACCAGTAGAAATGCTTATCATATTTTTAAGATCCTTTTTTCTAAGAAAAAGTAGTTCTTTGACTTTTGCCTATGAAGGAGAAATTAACTTCTTCGTTTGATTGAGGCCCGGAATGTTTCTAGTATACGAGGCAAGGGCTGATTTGTCTTTGTTTTTATTTTACAATTTTACTTGCCTTACCAAAAATCCTCAAAATCCTCTGGCCCGTTGAACGTTGGAGAAAATCATTCTGTTTTGTTTATTTCATTATACTCAGATTTTCAGAAGGTTGACAAAGATTGTGATGAAACTTAATTACTGTAAATTTTATTTTAATGTTATTATTTTTTGTTTTATTGCCAAAAACTTACTCACACGTAGTTACATATAATTAATAGAGTTAAAGGTGTTAGCTTACATATACACAAATTATAATTGACACTATGTATGTTTTTGTATATTTGCTGGATAAAAATGTACCAAAGGTCTGTCTGTGTAAATAGGACAGAGTGGTCTATTAATCAAATAACTCCGGTTTCACCCTTCACACATTTCCTGCAAGTTTGTCTCAATATCCATTGTACATTTAAATGGAGTTTCAATTAATTAGAGGAAAAAATATATAAACTCTTTGTAGTGAAAGCAGAATTTCCGAAGAAATATTTAGGATAGGTTATTAGAAACCTGTTTTTAAAAACTTAATTTTTGTTCATTTTCTATTTGTTACCTTTGGTCAAAATTACATTATGCTACGGTTGCAACGAAAATGATCTAGTCTAGGTATCAAGTATCAAATAACATGATGTATAGGTTTCGATTTGGTCGCGAGTAACATATTCACAAACAAAAATCATAACCTTCGTGTGTTAAGGTGCTAATGTACAAGACATTCGTTCAAAAACCGTGTACTTTTTACTTCTGATATGTGTGAATATGGTTTCCGAACTCTTATTATAGTGACCTGAGACTTAAGTGTGCTAATTATAATTGTTTGGGATAATTATTTTATTAGTGTATATGTACAGATTTGCATACATGAAATATAATTAAAATTATATGTAAACAAGAAAATATAAAATATAAGTGTTTAGTTTACCGAAAATTTATTATTGTTAAGCCAAAAACTAAAAAATTTAGACACTAAACAGCTCTTTATATGACAAAACAGAAAATGTGGGATGACCAGGGCAGACTTAACACATATAGTGACCTGAACCAAATTATATTGAGCGCCCCAATAAGCCAGGCGCCCTAAGCCAATGCCTAAATAAATACCTCCCGCCTAAATTCTGATAACTATTAAATAAATAAATAATTTCCGAAATCATGTTTTACATATTTCCTACGGTGTACTAAATATTCAAACATTTATATACAGGGTGTCCCAAATAATTTGTTAAGCCTAGGGATTTCGAGAGCAGTAAAAAATACGAGGTCAGTTAACCAAAGTTGACGCATTATGGAACCATTGTAACTATGTCTTTGTTTTCCTAAAAATTGTATAAGTTAAAAATAACGTTTTTTTGTCCTTAAAGATAATGGTTTGAGACATTCTATTCAAAGAGCAGAAAAAATGCAATGGTAATGGAGTATTATTTGAGCCCTTGTTATAGTGTATTTTTATTATTTACGTTAAATATTTTTATATATAAATAAGCTCTAATTTTTTGTTTAACAATTATACTATGATTATTTTGTAAGACATTTTGCTTTTAATTTTTCATATTAATTATTAAAATAAAATATGACTAAATATGGTTGAATATCAAAAAAGACTTTATTCAAAATTATGAAAAATTAAAGTTAGCACCGATAATTTAAAAACGGTAGATTCGCGAATAAAAAATTAGAACACCCCTAAATTTATTATAAAAAAGGTTCCGAAAACAGAAAACTGTAAAATTTATATTTTCGTTCATCTAGTAACCTATGCATTTTTGTTTCACGAAAATAAAAACATCCTTAAAATGGTCCCTTAATGCTTAAGAAGTTATTTGGGTATATATTGAGCAAGGTGGAATATTTGTGTTAAAAATATTTATTACTTTTAATAATACTCTCCAAATTCCCACGAAAACTCGCAGCGGGACTCATCACTGGTATCAACTCTGATTGATTCTAATATTAATTGTTATTTTATTGATACTCATTTGATAACTTTGAGAATTTAATTCCAGGTCTCCTAGTGATCAGTTCAAGGTTCAACACGTCGTTAAGATGGCGATACTCTCAATTGAGTCGAAACATGATAACCAGTCACCAGCACTGCCCGTAAAAGAATGAGCCTACTACTACAAAATTCGAGTGGATAAAAAGAAGTGATTTAATTTTCAGAAAAGATCATTGTTCATAATGCTTTGTCTGGTAATGCCTCATTAAATTTTCAAGTGAATTCCACCCCTTGGAAATGGAAATTAGCGCGCCACTGGCCTCACACGTCCTATCATCCTATTCGTGTGCGACGGTTGTTGCTCGAGCGATAAAATTTTAATATAAAGTGAACCTTCCCTGCCCCTCATTTTCCTTTCTGCTACGCCACTGATTACATTATTGCAACTGTCCGGCCCTGGTCCTAGTTGGGCTGAAATAAATATGTAAATATAGGATTAAAAGTTACCGCCACGGAAATTTGCATGTTTTGATCATATCCCCTAGAAATTTAGAATTTTTGGAGTTTCAACAGACGGTTGGTTTCTAATGTGGACGGCTTTTACCTACAGCTTAACTTGGGGAGTTTTGTTCCTAAATTACACTAAACGATGCTGTGTTTTGCTCTTTGTTTGTTGATTGTTGCCTGACTAAACATCACTGGCGATTTTCTTTATTATTATGAACACATTTACTAGATGTTAAGAATATAAATTTGGAGAATTCGCAAAATTACGAATGAAACAATTTAAATAACACTTTTTTTCTACGATCGTGTAGAAAAAGTCACAGTATCAACATTCAAAAGAATGTTGGAGGTGCATACATTTTATCCTGCACACATGTTATATTGCTCGATATTGTATCTTTCAAACATTCAATCTTGCACACCTTTTATCGTGCACACTTTTAATCCACGAAAAAAGTTATTTTACACACATTTTATCTTGAACATATTTTGTCATCCACACATTTTATCTTCCATTCATTTTATGTTCCATATATTTTCTCTTCGCCAAAGTTTCATCTTTAAAACATTGTAATTGTACCTTTCTTTCATTTTATTGCCCATGCAATTAACATATACGTAATTAGTTAAAATATTAAGTGTTAAATTTTTCTGAAGATAAAATGTGTAAAAGATAAAATGTGTGGAACATAAAATGAGTGGAAGATAAAATATGTGGACGATAAAATGATTTGGAAGATAAAATGTGTGTAAGATAACTTTTTTCGCGAATTAAAAAGGTGCATGATAAAAAGTATGTAAGATTGAATGTATGCCAAGTAAAATGTCGAGCAATATAACATAAGAAGAGGATAAAATGTGTACCCCTCGAATGTTAAAAATATCACTTAGTAAAACCCAGTGCGGCAAGATTCTTGTCGCACTCTAAAATTTCTTGGCACACTGTCAAAGAAATGTGTTTTAAATTATTAATTTTATTAAAAATAAAAGAGTAACAAGTATTTATTTATTTACTATTACACGTTTTGTCATAGATCGTAGTGTGTACATAGACAAACTGTGATATTTTCTTATAAATTTTATGACATGTGCTAATGAAAAACATTTTAAATAAGGTTATATGATAGCAGCCACACACACACAACCATGTCTTACGAAGATCCCCGGATAGAAAATATCTGGGCACCATAAGTACTGAAAGTAATATTAGAAAAGAACAACTACAATTTCTGAGACAATATCACTCTTCGAGATCTATATTTTTCTTCATGTACGCTAGCGATAACGTAAAATTATTTTGTTCTCTCTATATGCTCTCTATGATACCTATTTTGGGACGATATCTTCATTTTTATATCATTTGAAACAATAGATGATAAATATATGATTAACATAATTTCATTATTATGAAGTAAAGGTTTTAATAAATATAACTTCACGATCGTAGAAAAAATCATATGAACGCACTTTGGCAACAGCCAATGCAAAATTCATAAGATAGAAGACTGAAGAAAATTTATATTCATCATGCGAGGATAGCCTTACCACACTTGTACCTATTACAATATAGTATTATTTGTTACTCACTTGCAAACCGTTACAAAAAATCGTTATCTTTGAAATCAGCAAAAAAGCTAACGTTATCAATTTCCGCTGCAGGATTTATTAAACTTTTAGACAAGTGAGTATATACATTGCTGTATATCAAATATCAAATCGTAACCATGGATATGATAAATCCCATGTTTCACGTTAAAAAATACTCACGGTATGAGACTTTTATTCGTTACCTCATTTATCGTACGCATTACAGAGAGGTATATCCGCTATCTGCCTCCAACCAACGACAAAAATGAAATAGAAACAGTGGTGTAACCGTGGTAAAGGATATTGCCAAATATTTAAAAAAAAACATGAATATGTCATTCATGTCATTGTATTTGTATATATTACTGTCAATTTTGACTTTTATTGACAAGATGACGTCATCAATGTCCCTTTTCCCCTTGACTGAAGTGAGCGGACCTGAGTTGAAGGATTCTAAGGGACGACTTGTGGGGCCTGAAGCGGTCGCTTCCACTGCTTGTGCGTAAATCCGCCACTGGCAACTCAGTATCTTTTATAGTTCTCGAGAGAACAATACTGTACTACTTAAAATGAACATTCTGTTTACGTAGCTATTTCTGTGATTCCATTACTGAAAATTTTGCTGAAAGTCATTAACTGTAAAATGTTATAGAAGCCAAGGCGCCATTTAGCCAATATCATTTTCTAAATATTATTCCAAGATAGGGGCACTAATTATATCGATACCAATAAAAATTAACATTTAAAATAAAACTTGGAAAAAGAATCTTGGCATTATATATAAACTACAAGATTCTTTTATCTTTTAAACTTCAATTTTTGGCTTAAAATCTTAAAATTTAAAACTGTTTTCTCAATAATTTAAAATTGCAGTATTCCTACTGCAATTTTATATTCATTGTTGTTTTAATAATTATTTTCATAACATTATTGGTAACAACTTGTATAAATTACTTCTACAAACAAGAATTTTTAATAATAATTGATCTCTCTAATCATTATTTAAAATATATAAATTACAGTATATTGCATATTATTTATTTTAATATACAATTAAAGATATTCATCCCAGTATCTACCAAATTTAAACCCGCAAACATTTTTTTAATGTTGAAGGTATTTCAATTTATAATTTATTAGGCGTAAAATACAACTTAAAGCGTAAACTTGCATTAGGAAATGCAATTTTAAACTTAAATGGAAAAACCGTGCGAAAACAAAACAATTTTGTTTCATTTTGTAAAAATTTCGATTATGGAAACCGTACTTCATGTAATGTGCAATAATGAAGAAACTGTAATTGTGTGGTAAATTTTTTATTGGGAGGAATTTTTAATGAACGTATTCTCTAAACCATTTCATTAAAACTTTGTCATGATGTGAAGCCCTGCAAACTTTTAAAATGACTTGAAAAATGTCCGTTATTCATGAAAATTTTAATTTATATACTGGTTGTTAACTCAACTGATTTAAGGAGAATATTTAGTGGAGGTTTTCTCAAAGGACTACATCCATAAAAATCTAACTTTGAGAGGAATGGTAATAATGAAATAGTTTTCGCTCTTTAGAAATGAATAGAAAATGTTTTAATATGCATCATCAAAAAAATTAATATTTAATTCTGAGTCTAGTGTGTAGTGGATAATTAAATGCTTTGTGAATCCCGCCGAATAAAATTCTAATTTTTTAACCGAGGTTGGTATATGATGAATTTAATTTGTTTATTTTAATTTAATTTTTTTTATTTATTCTTCTAATTTATGATGGATTTCAGTTTTCTAAATTTATCTAATCAGAAGATATCAAGTGAATTTATATACATAGGTATTTTTAGTTTTGATGTTTGATTGTTGATTTGACGTTACTTTAAAGTGAAATGAATTTGTTTTGGTATAAAGTAAATTTGATGCCTGGTTATATTTATTTTAACATAAAAATCAGAATATCCCTCATAAACTGTCATTTGTAATTTGATTCCATCCTAACCTTAAATCTCAGTTTAAGCTATTTTGTAATTAACCGGATTTGGAATTTAGGAAATAAAATTTGGTTATATTTTAAATCTAAATTTTAAATTTCTAAATTTAAGATTAGGGATTGCTCAGATACAAAATTCGTCAAAATTATGATGAGTTCATTAATTGAAAAATATATACATATAATTTGAAGAATTGTTATGGTGGATACTATTTGTGATTAGAATTTTACTTGTAATTTTTGCCATGCTCACTCCTACTTTAAAAAGCCGCATCAATCAGTTGATCTCGTGATCATAAAGACAATAATTTTCAGTAAATACTTGGTATGTAAATTAAGTAATAAGACTGATTTGTTCAAAAAAAATATTCGAATAGAATTACAATATTGTGTCCCCCTTCCTTGAGAAGCTACACAGTGCTGAGACGGTTCTTCCTATTCTTATGTGATAGTGTTGGTACTCGTATACTGGAATCACTTTCAAAATGAGTTACCTTGAGATGATTTTTCAATATCGGGAAGAAGATAAAGTTACAAGAACTCAAGTCAGTCGATTAAGAAGGCTAAGGAGCCGCAGGAATGTTTTTACTGCCCATAATTTCATTTTTTAAAACCAGTTTGGCGCAGATTTTTCTCATCCCAATGAATTAGTTAAAATCTGATGAACGATGGTGTGAATCCAATTTAACTCTTCCGCAATCATTCAGTACTGTCAACCGGCTGAATGTATAAGATCCCGAATTCTACCAACAGTTTCATCAGTTCTTCAAGATGCAGGCTTTCAGCTGCGTGTTTTATCTTCAATCGACGCTTTTCCTTATAAAAATGCCTAAAACCTAAAACCACCGAAAAACCTGGCCCCTTGAAATAACACTATCTCCGTAGGTCTGCTTAAGTTTTGTAAAACTTTTCATTGTACTGTACCCAAGTCTGAAGCAAAATCGGATAGTACATCGTTGTTTGAAATTGACGTTACTCATTTATAGGACGCACAAGAAAACGGACAACCAAATGACTCTAGCGAGTTCAAACGCATACTGAAGGCATAAGGCATATAAGATGTTTACCTACCTCTTGTTACCAGATACCATTAAATAACGCGTCGAAATTATGAAAATTTATTATAAAAATTCGTCCTCAATTAACCAAACTTTTAGTTTTATGGTCAATATATAACGAACCAAGAGCACAATTCAACGGCTAATTACAAAATTTGAAGAAACTGGTCCATTTGTTCATCGGGCAGTGCCTATGTTTCGTCGAAACGTTCAGTCAGTCGAAAATATTGTTGTTGTTGAAGAAAGTGTACGTGAGTATAGAAATTTCTCTGTTTTTCGTAACTGTCAACGGCGAAAGTTATCAAGAGATGATAACCAGTGTTCTTTGGCCAGAGTTGGATAATGTGGACATAGATTAAATGAGGTTCTAAAAAAATAGCGCTACTTACAAGACTAGAGTTAACACAGTGAAATTATTGGGAGAAAAGTTTCCAGAGCACCTTATTTCGAGGAGAGGTGACATCAATTGGACAGCAAGGGCGTGTGATTTAACGCTCTTAGATTTTTTCTTTGGGGCTACGTTAAATCTCTGATCTACACCAATAAGCCAGCAACAATTAATGACCTGTAGAAGAAAATTATTCAAACTATTTCATATATCAAAAAGTAATAGCAGAATTAGGCCTTTTGGACCGTTACTTGTCCACAATGCGCGGAAATCATTTAAACGATATTATTTTCACAACACAATAGCATTAAATGTATTTCAAGTCACAATAAATTTTTTTGTTGTAACTCGTGAACAAGTCTTTTTATTAATGAAGAATTAAATTTTTGAAAAATTCATGGATTTCACTGGGATTTGAACAGGGCATTCCCATTTCTAGTAGCATGCTTTACCAACTGAGCTACAAAGTTCCATATAGTTCAAGAATTTTTTTCCTGTCTTTTGCCGCGTTTACAAGTATAAATTTTAAAGATTAGGCGTACGAATTGAAAGACCCTACATTAAAATAATTTTGTTGTAAAAACATGTCTGTGCCACAAATAAGCGTTACCTTGGATGATTATACCTCAGACGCACTTTTGATGGTAAGCTAATCAGCATCGATAGAGTGCGTGATTGCGAGTTTTTCGCACAAAGCAATCAGCAATGAGTGGGAATTAGGCCCGGGTGGCATGCGTTGCGGAAATTGAATGACTGGCGCGGAGGATGAGCTCAGGAAGCCAGACAAGTCCCGGAGCGAAACAAGCGAGCAGCGCTTGAGACGCGGCGGCGGAGCGCGCTTCACTTGTTCGCTGCTCTGTGCCATTATAACTCATTAATAATGCATACAGGAAACTTGTTACCGTTTTCACAACAAAACACTGCTTGCCTCACAACCGCCTTCAGCGCCCTTCTTATCTGGTCACATGCTACCTTATTCACCGCAAACATGCTGCTGTTCGATCATCTCTTTCAATTATTTATTACGTTATTGTGGATAGTTTCAAACTTTGCTACTTTGAATATCAACCAAAAGTGTTCTGCTGAGAATATACCAGGATTATAATGTTCATAGGTAATCGTAATTTAAAGCGTCAGTTATTTATAACAATATGAAATGTTTTCCACTGCAGACGATTCTCAAGAGTGCCTGAAATAGTTTTGTTTTATTTCCGGTCATTCCTCTAAGGGCTGGTTTTTCAATTGTCTGTTAAAGCTCCTGTTAACTACCAAACAAATTAAATTTAACTGGTTGATAAACTCAATAATAATGAACTCGCGTTTTTTAATATGAATTTATCTGGCTGATAAGTAACAGGCCAGATTTAATTATCAACTCTCAAGTTGGTAATAATTTTGACTTTTATTATTTGCTGTATTCTTTTGAAAACAACTCTCACTTTAAACAAAATATTCCCTTCTATTTTGTAACTCAGTGTTTAATTTTTAACCAGTTGCTAAATTTATTACTACTAACTAAAAAAATTTAGCAACTGATTAAAAGTTAACCACTGTGTTACAGAATAGGCTACAAATTTTGTATTAATTTTAACTAAAAAAATATCAATGGTTGATAGTTTGGATCTGTGATGTTTCAAATGGAATTGCAAAACTTCTATAAATAAAATTTTGGTGTTTATTTTAAATATATTTACAAAATATTATATGTTACTCATAATTTGAAAAAATCATAGTCGCTCCAGAAATTAAAATAATCTGTTTGACATCTTACAAAGTAAAGTCTTCTATACACTACATTAATAAAATGCTGTTAGCTTATCCTCCTTCTCACAGTATTTGCCAATATTGCGCATGTGCAGTGTAGGAACATCATTTCTCACAGTAATTGCCAACCCTGTGCATGCGTGAAAGTTCTCTTTGTGAGGTTTCTTGTGCTATATTGTTTTTTATATCAAATAGCTTTAGTGCGTGTATTTTTGTTCTGTAAAGTTTAGCAGTGTGGTCATAGAAAAAGTATAGTGTGCCATTCGTGCAAAATTACGTATTTCAGCACTCGTGCCAAAACTTTCGCACCTCGTGGGTTATTAGGCGACTTTCTGCACTTGTTGCACAATATACTATTTTTATGTTGTCGCTTAGAAAATATAGAATGCAATTTGTTAAAAAAAGCTCGACTAAATCCCGTGTCGCAAATATTACACTCGCATGGATATGAATACTCTTCTGCACTCGATGCACAATATACTTATCTCAAATGTATATGTGGTTTTTGGCACGCTTGGCGGAAATATAATTCTTTTTTTTACTAGAGTTACAAATATCATAAAATTATAGATATTTCTAGACGTCACACAACACTCGAGATCCAGAATTTTGACAAATTGAACTCAAAAATACGAGATAACTGCAATACATCAAGGAAGTAAAGTGTATTTCGCATTCAAATTTTTACATTTAAATTTTTTAATAGTTATAAATGATTTTAATTGTCTGCAATTTATTCCGCGGGAAGGGGTAATGTGAGTTTACTCCGGAATGCATTACACACCCATCCCCCCGAAAATATTCCTGAAAAACAACTGATCTCAACGTTCGTTGTAAAGAGGTCCATTAAGTACATCAAAGTTATATTGTATTTCATAAGAATATCAAATATATTTTTTAGTTCGATAGTAATAGCATGAACATTAAAGTACAACTATAATAAATTTAAAGTGCAGTAATATTTTTAATATCCCAGATAATGTTAGAAGAGAAATGAAAAATTTAAAAGATAATTTTAATAGAAAAGTATAAGAACTACAGAAGCAATGAAAAGCAGCACAGCATTATATTCCAGTAATGACATGTCCTTATAAACAGGAACAATAGACAATGAAGTTATTAAAAACTGTTTGCTTTAAGTTAGGTGGCCGTTAAAGTTTTATGTATGGAGTCATCAAGTTTGCAGTATCGTACAATGTCAATTTTAAGCTAATCCCATTCTTTTACTTCGCTGCCGGGTATAAATTTACAAAATAGTTTACAGCCAGTTTGGCGTAAATTCAGCAACGACATTCAAGAGTAAATGTCGTAGGGTTTACGAGCAGATCATAAGTTAAATGATAGTTTGTGTCACAAGTCACAGCTGTTGTTGGATACTTGGAGCGGAAAATTTCAGTCATGAAAGCTTGAAAAGTTTTTATTATCTAGTTATTCTTTGGAAACTATGCCACTAGTCCATCTATCATTATTTATTAGTTCGCTTGACAACGACGATGAAAAATTACGCGAGGAGTTGTTTAATTATAGAGATATAGCAGCTGTCTACTCTACTTCGCTTCTTTAACTGACACTGAGATTGTAATATTTCATACTGCACCCATTGCAGTGGAATACAACATGTAATAAATGAAACCGAGCTCTATCTGCTTTCACAATAATGAAATTTATAATAAATTATATAAATATCACATTACTGAATGAAACAAAAGTTGTATTTTTTTTATCATATTTTCACTTCTTCATTCAATTCTTTAAATCTAATGTGGACACCACATGACTTGTACGCTTAATTATATACATTTTCAGTTGCTTCATTTAAACTTATTTCGCTTGAAAGTTCTACGACAAATCATTCTTCAACTTCCATTCGTTTCATAATTTATGCCATGCGAAATGGATCATCTTTAATTTTTTTTATTTTGGATCTGATTTATGTGTCATGTCATCATTATTGATCGAAACATAATTTTATAAATCATGACTTTTTCTTCTTGTATTGGATAATATGTACTAATATTATGTGATACTTTTTTAACATTTTGTTTAGTGATATTTTGTGTACAAGTTTAAATTTAAATATAAATATCAAAATTCGTTCTAAAATTACTAAAAGTTAGTGCTAACGCATATTATCAAATAGTATATTACGTACCGTGAACTGTAAGTGACAGTTTTTAGGTCGAGATTTCCTAAACATTTGAGACTTCAAATACCACTTACAGTTTAAGGTTAGTAAGCTATTTTTTGCAATACCTACAAAAATAATAGAAAAAGAAAAATAGGTTTCAAAATTAACGTCTGTCAGATTGATGTCAAAAATAAAAATTGAATTGCAATTGAGAGTAAAAGTGCCATGAATGTTTATGATGTTGTGGAAACTAAATACTTACCATCCATCATGAATTGTAAGTAACACACTTACTGTCCACCGTGCACGGGAAGTGTTTACTATAACCATGGAAACGAAATCTGCAATAAAAGTTCCACTTACTGTGTTTAAATTTTGTTATTAATGGGTAACTTACTGTGCAGGTATTGCAAAAAAGTGTTTTAATATCTGCATTCGCAATTTTGTTTTACTATTTTGAAAGATGAATGGTTCATATATTTCAATAAAAATTCTGTCACATGTTACAGACAGGCACATCCATCATGCCATTTGACTTTTAAATATTGCAAGTAATAGAAGTGCAAATATTTCAATAAAATAAAAATTATTTTCATATTGCGAAACATTATTTCCAATAAAAATATAAAATTTCGTACACATTATAATTGACGATATGATAGTACCCCTACAGAAATTAAATTATAAATTGAAAAAAAAATGTACGAACCACTACAACCTTCCTAAAAAAGGTAATGTCTAAACCAGTGAGTGATATTGCCGGTTCTGTAATTCCTGGTACAAGCTTAGAGGTCTGTTTTTTTTTTTGAATCCCAGGACTGTGGGATTTTTGTGCATATGTTAAGGGAATTACGGAACAGGGATGAATTTTGTAACTCGAAGGGAGTAGGCCATCTCAAGCAGATTTTCAAGATTTTGAACAGTTGAAAGTTGGGTATCAGAGAGTGAGTTCGGCAGTCGGTATGAGCAGAAGTGTGTTAGAGATGTAGTCGTGTAAGAATCATGACATAGTTTTGAAAAGAAGTTTATTATTGATTGTTAGGATTAATTAAGTGTACATTGTGTATGTTTCATATTCATGTAAATAAGTCTTTTGTAAATATAATTTGAATGCATGTTACTTGTTCTACTACTGTTAGTTTAAGTTTAATAATAATTCGTTTATATTTTATTTAATATTTTAATATACATTTGTTACGTTCTACTGAAAATTTAATTACCTGGCATCCTCATCCACCATTTGATATTCTAAATTAGTTTTGGTTAACTTTAAAAATAACCTGGTGACAGCATTTAAAAAGAAACTACCTTTCGGCAATCATCCTTTACACTTCAATGTATTATTTACAACATCTTTCTTTATTTTAACTTAGGACGTAGTTAGAAATATAGATAAATATATGCATACCTATATTTTTCTGTTTGTTCGCTTAAAATGTAGATTTTCAGGGAGCGCTGAATAATTTTTCTTCGGAATATGGAGCAATGTGCCAAATAAGTATGGGAACCACTGGTCTAAACTAAGCTGTTGGTAGAACCCCCATAAAAAGGAACGTCTAGCTACGCTCCTGGTGCCAGGATTGTATATTTTAATTTAGAGGTGCACTTCTTCGTTTAAGAACAGTGTTAACTCTTGAATTCAATTTCAAATACCAATACAGTGAAGCTTCATCATCAAAGTTTTCATAGAATGAACAGTTGCAGATTTAACGTCTTTGAAGTTTAGGAAACAAACCGATTGATGTAGATTAGTGGCGCATTCTCTTATATACCAGCGGTTTTGGGTTAGAATCCCGGATAAGGTATGGATATTGTAAGAGTCTTTTCATCTTTTTCCCATAAAATGACACAACAAACAAATATATTACGATATATGATATTAGAAATAAATTTTCTAAAAAATAATCAAGAAATTTTATTGAAAATATGTTAGCAACTAATTTCGGTCTCCGAGGATCTACTTTTAAACCTCGATATATAAATAAACATTGTAGTAATTCTTGTGATAGGTGTATACCTACTATGAAATATTTAGCTCTGAATTCCCGTTAATAGTGCTCTAATCCAGCACGCTTTGACTTGCAACAAAGCAGGAAGCAGAGTAGTGTCGACAGGTTTCCTCTCGCAGCAGGGGCTGTAACGAGCGAGGGAGAAACCGAACATGTGTAACGCGTGAAGTGAAAGGACAACAGTGCTAATACCCACAACTTTCGCACCGAGTACACTCACGCACAAACTGGAGCAGGACTTCGCTCGTGCCACGTAAATAGACGTTTATTTACTCCGCGAGGGTTCATTATAACATCAAGTGACAAGTTTCTCTGCTGTTACTTGCTCGGTAAAAGTCCTCGTGCATCAAATTAGGTACTTATATCTCAAGGGCATTAGGAAGATATCTTAAGTAATTTAATGTAGTGCATACAATACTTTATTTCTTACTATGTATCATTTTTGCTTCATTGTACGGTTGTATTGGTTTGCAAATTTCAACGGAAATGCCCATTTTGACTGATTTCGGCGCGACTTCTGTACATACGTACAGTCTATTTCCCGCCGTTGATCCTTACATCATCAATTGTGATTCAAATCACTGAGAGGAAAGGGGGATTGATGGCATCATCTTGTCAGGTGAAATCGTGAGATTTCTGAAGTAAATATATGTCAAAATTGACGTTATTATTTACACATATGAAAATGGATGACACATACCTTCGTTGTAGAATAAACTAACGAAACTACCAACACATAATGAAGAACAAATTGTCAATGCCAAAATCCAAATATCCGTTACCGTAGTTTCACTATAGTCTCTATTTCATTTTTGTTGTTGGTTACTCACAGATTGAAAGCATATGTACCCATCCCTAATATGTACGATAATGAGATAGCGAATAAAAGTGTCATCTATTCTTGCAGAAGAAATTTATGACGTGAGGAACAATGTGGAAAATAAAGAATATGTATGTATGTATATACATATATTTTTTAAAATTATTATTTAATCAAATACATGAAAAACTCAATTGTGAGTTCAACCCAAGAATATAATATTTAATTCTTTAGAATATTTGCTATAAATTGAATAAAGATCCATATTTGAAACCATGTTAAAAATAATATTTCTTGTTGACTATTTATTTTCATAATATTCTCATAATTTCTCATTAACGCTGGGAAATTGAATTTGTATTTTTTAATATTTTAAATACATATTTATTTTTACTGTGTCACAAATATTTATTCTGTAATAAAATTTGAAATTAATTAATGTTTTCATAACAAGTACACGTGTTGTTTATATGAATATAGTGCCTATATTTTTTTAAATACTGTGACTGTGAAACGATTTGTAAAACTACAAACCATTTAATTTTTTTATGAATCTTATTACAATAAAAGTTAAAGAGGATTAATGTTTTTTATAATTGATTGAAATATTTTCAATATAAATTACGGGGTTTAATGGTAAAAAATCAATGTAATCTAAGATATTTTTATATATTATATATTTTTGTTCCTTCAAAATTCAAATAATATTAACAGACTATAACTAATTTAGTTTTGGCTCGTTGCTTAAAATGATACAATTTATTTTTGATTAAAAAACATATTCAGAGTATAAAATCGATGTAAAATATAAAACAAATACTCTATTTTATAAAATAACACTAACGTCATAATTTTTAAATTTTATAGCTACTATTTCTTCTCTACCCAATAAAGTATATGGTGTACCTTTTTAAATTTCAGTTTAACCTCATTTGTAACGTTTGTTAACTAACTTCACTGTAGAATTACTATTGTTTTCTATTTTATTCAGTTCTTCTACAGATACAGTATTTTCCTAAATATTAATTGGAATATATAAAATTAATAAATCATTTATCTAATTTCTACTTTGTGACATCGCACGTGAATTTCAAAACTAGATAACATAATTTTGACTTACGAGATATGTAAATTAAGTAATAAGACTGTTTTCTTTTTTTAAAACAATTGTTCCAGTAGAATTACAATTCAATATTTCCTTCAACTGGTCGGATGTAGCCATTTAAATGTTTTGAAGTGTCCCAAAATAAAAAGAACTTAAGTCAGGCGAATAACGAGGCTGAGCAGCCATAGAAATGTTTTTACTGACCAGAATCTCATTGTTTTAAACCATTTTTGTGCATCTGAACGCTCAAAATCTCAAATTCTGGTGACATTTTTATCACATAAAGACCTTCCGCTATGTGTTTCATCTTTAATAGACCCTTTACCTTCTGAAAATGCATTGAAATACCACTATCTCCGTAGGTCTGCTTAAGTTTTGTAAAAGTTTCCGTTGCACTGTACCAAAGTATGAAGCAAAATTTGTAGGATAGCACACCGTTGTTTGAAATTAATTTTACTCATTTTTAGAACGTACTAGAAAAACTGTTTCTCGAAAAAATTCGTACCGGGCAAACAAGCTTTAGCGAGTGCAACTTCGTATTGAAGGCTTATAATATGTTCATTTGCCTTCCCTCAAATCTCGCGTCCTAAGTCTTACCAGATCGTACGATACGTTGTCAGACTTAGGTATTACCTACTTAATTAACACATGTCGTATCACGGTCGCCAACTTTTCAAAATTTCTTTGGAAGCAAAATTTCTTATAATGACCAAAATCAAAACATATAAGAAAAAATACATACCATGTGCTCTAGTTTCAGTGCGCCTAGAATTAGATCAAACACTTGATAATGCTCTAATACTTGACCCACTAAACCTAAAGCACAAACCAGAGAAGACTAGAGCACAAACCATAGCAGCCAAAACTGCTCCAGAATTTGCTCAGGAGTAGCTAAAACTGCCCCAGAATGTAGTCCGGTTGTAGTATGTCAAGAATCAGAGCATTCTGAATACTTGGTCTAATTATTGATCCACTGAAACTGACTAGACAAATATGCTCCAGAATGTGCTTTGGTTTCTGCAGATCTAGAATTAGAGCAAATACTTTTGAGTGTTCTAATCCCAGACCTACTGAAACTGGAGTACAATCCAGAGCAGTTAAATCTGCTCCAGAATGTATTCTGATTTTAGCAGGCCAAGAATTAGAGCAAACGCTGAAGAGTGTAACTAGATCACCTTCATGGCATGAGATACCCTGGAAGGCGGTCTTCTCAGATCACCAGGCGGGGAAGAGATCCAGAGGCCTAAGTACTAGCCTTTCAGAATCCCTGGTGCCTGGTATATCCTCTAAGTACTAGCCTCTCAGAATCCCTGGTGCCTGGTATATCCTGAGACGCGCATTATTACCGGTCAATATGGATTTCTATTAGCTGATATTCAATTTGTAATTGTGACTGTATTAATGAGAATTTGAAAATGAAAATTTGTTTACATAGGTACTTTTAATGCAAAGAATTCACTGGTAATATATTTACTACCCATTTTAGGGTAGTAGTTACTTAAAAACAGAATGTAGTACAATAATTCTTTGAAATAGTAACAATTCAGGTCTTTATTACTGATGTAAAAAATTCTGCGTCAAGGTAAATGTCTCCTAGAGGGCATTGCTCCGAGGAAAATTTTCCTTATTCCCATTTCTCGTCTGTGATATAAATATAATATTTACTACCTCGATTGAATCCGGACCCCTATGAATTACAGGTCCTTGAAATTTGTTTTGTTTTTCTATTCCTAATCTAAATTCCTAACAATAAACAAATATTTTATATTTTCGTCCATGTCTACAAAAACAGATGTTCAATTTCGTCTACAATTTCGTAAAAGTAATGAAGCCATGAACAATCGCTGACAAACCGTATTGGAAAATGAGCAATGAATCGTAGCTGGGCTTTGCGTGTTGTCGTGTTGTATGTGTGAATTAAGCGTCTTCATGCAGGTATACACGGCAGCAACCAGCGGCAATTAGAAGATAGAAGTTGCCACAATTAAATTACGAAACTTTGTAATGCAATTAGAAACACGGAATTACCTTCCATCAAACTTTGATGTTCTTTGTCTTTTGTTCACACCCTCGCTCTTTATGCCGGAATGTTGAGTGCGATACACTGCATATTATCAACGCTGCTAACCAAATACTAACTACGTTTTATCCCAAGTTTCATCAGTTTTACGGCGCTGTCTATAAGGATATTTATCTTTCATACACTGCGCTGCTGCAATAAGTTTATCGTCAGTTTAATCATGCTGTAATGCACCTTATATTTAACTAATTAATACAGAATATGAAAGGATCCTAGTTGCGGAATAATGTATGAGCTAACTCCACTGTTGTACAAAGTGCCGCATAAATTTCATTTCGTTTCTGTGTTCATTTTTAATTATGCTGCTTACCATTCGATAAATAAATAAATGTATTGCCAAGACATAATATATTACCTTGTGGGAACTTAACCTCCAGCTAATTAGAAATTGAATAGATATGAATTCATTCATATTTCAAGAAACATAAACAACGTAAGAGGCTGTCAGAAGCAAAAATAAAAGTTGCCGCAAAACGAGGAATTTGTATGTATAAGCACTTGAAGTAATGTTCCATCTAGAAAAACAAATATACAATTGAGAATAAAATTCTCTGTAGAATATGCAAATAAAAAATATATGGTTCCATTATAAATAACAAAGTTGGTCCCTCTAGTTTGAGAACTCGTTGACATTGTATATTAAATAACAAGGTTGAGAGGACTATCATTATACATACTATTCCCAGCGCCAAGTTGTGTCCTGAGTTGCGAAGCAACCGAGGGACATAAGGCGCTGCTCAATATTGGGTTACTCAACCGCGATACATATATATTATTTTTTCACTACCAGCATTTAAATCCCAATCCTACATAAAAAGTTATATTAATAATACTAAAGATTTTGACATGAATATTTACTTGTCCCTTAATATGCGCAACATAAAGTAGGCTGTTTTTGTTTTTATATTTGTCCACCTACATTTTGATTTTTAGTTTGATTTTCTTTGATTTACTTATTTAAATTAAATGGCACATTTAAATTGTCAATACTTTACACTTTTCTTGAGTTAAATGATTCAAAAATATATATGAATTTGGATGTTTGAGTTTTATTTAAAGTGACTGTTTTCATTGTCAATTACGGTTAATAATAATTTATTATCGACCTAGATAACCATGGTTATAAAGCTAGCGGCAGTGAAAAACAATTTTTAAATATGGCAACACATATGGTATTTGTCTTATTTGTGAAGCTAGAAGTGCAGTGACGAATATAAAAATGAAAAATGATAATACAAAAGGACTTAAATATGATCTTTCTAAAATATTCCAAAAAGAATATAATTTCTTTTTTGGTAAAGGATAATAAACCCAATTCAAAGGGATATTACTAACATGTTTACAAAATAACACAGTGGCAATTGCTTATTTATTTAAATATTTAAATTACAATTAAGTTCTTGATGTTAAGAAATTAATTTTTAAATTTAAAATCGTCCAGCGTCCTTCGTCGTAAATCTGTCCTTTTCCTAACATCTGGATTTTCTACTATCAACAGAAACATTTGAGACGTTTCGTTAGGTTGTCTTGTATCGACCTTATCTCTGCAATATTTATCTTGTCTCGCCTCGTCTCGGAAATCGAGACAAAATCTTCTCGAGGCGAGATAAACCAGTGGCGAGACTTACCGAAATGATACGAAAAGAGACACTTGTCTCATCTTGCGGCAACATTAATACATACATACGTTAACCCCGTTCCTCTCAATAATTTTTTTATCGTATCCTTGTCCTTGTCCTAATCACAAATTCTGTAACAAAATTACGTTTTCCTTTTTTTTCTCTCTGCTCGATGTTCTTAGATGCCTCAGAGATTCCTCTTCATTTCCGTAATGCCTACTCCTTCTTTCGTCACATGATAGTCAGTGCTTGTTGTTTCTGTCTTCATTATCACATGTGATTGTATTTTTCTTTTCGTTGTTTGCATTAATCAAATTTTTATCTTATGTTGCTGTTCTTTAGTGTTCTTGTTGTTGTATGTCCCAATCTGTCTGATGCCGTTCGTACTATTATATCGTAGTACATGTGTTCTCGCCATTTATGCGTCACCTTTCAATCTGTACCGCAAAATACCCATTTCTTTCATAGTTTTCTGGCTGTACCCATTTTGTTAATTTTTTCTTTTTCTCCCCTCTTTTTATTACCCGTCAACATTCTGACAAAATTGAGTTTTGGGACAAGTCAATTCAATATATTTTTGTTAAATCTTCTATACCATATATCGCTGTCCCGAAATAAAAAGCTATAGTCTTTATAAAGGTTTCTAATGTAATTGATTCCCAGTTGCAAAATACATAGAGATAGGTTAAATTATTTGCATATTAAATACATAAAATGTAAACAACAGTTTCTAAAGCTAATTAATATCAAAATTCCCAGAAATTAGCACAATATCTAACGCACTTGAAAGGAGTAATATAACAATTTAGGAGAAAGTAGGACAAATTGTAGAGTAAATAGTAAAGAAATTGCGACCTATACAATTACAGAGAACTAGGGAAATTAGAAAAGTTGAAACATTCATATTTACCATTCAACGACTCACTGTGTAAAAGTAAAACTTGTCACGAAACAAGGAACATAGTTGAAACCTTCTTGTTTCTAGAATTTTTTTCTGAAGAACGGTGTATGATATATAACCGATAATGTTTAATAAGCTATTAAGTTTCGTTTTCTTTTATGATATTAATAAAATATTATTAGTTTTGGTGTTTTATATATTATATTTTTCATTACAAGTAAAAACATTGAGTAGTTTCCTGGATAGACATTATTTATAATAATGTCAAATAAACAATTATTATGATAAAATATACAATTATAAACTTATTGCCTAAAAGTGTACTGTATAAAGAATAATATATGTAAAAATATTTTTTTTGTTCACACAGTTTAAGAGCAATATTAAGTTTTATAAGCATGTAAGGTAAAAGCTGTACACTTGTTAAAGAGTAATGTTCAGGCTTTAATGTGATATATAAATTTAAAAAATCGAACGCCTAATGTAAAATATATTGAAGTTTATTTCCGACTGACTGTAATTATTTCTCAGATAGTAAGTACTAGCCACTCTAGCCCAGCTATATTGGTAATAATAATATTTCATTTAATTTCGTTTACGTCTACAATAATAAACGTTTGCTGACTTCTATATTTTAACTTATACCAAGCAAATAACAAAAGTTGGTAATTTTGAAATTAATTTGATTCTTTTGTGTGGAAAGAGTTGCTACTTTTTTAGGGATTACCGAAAAATTGGCAGACTCAGTAAAGAATTAGCGAAAAATGGAATTAGATTAACTTCAATTTGTCAAAGTTATCCGTCTTTCGATAGGGTATAAGAATTACCGGTGCTGATATTATTCCATTCATTCGTCTGAAAAATTAGAGCCTTTTATTTTTCATTCAATAATTTTTAACTGAAATATGCATTACCATTAAGTTGAATTGAAAGTTTGAAATCAATTTTCGTTATTTCTCTATAATTTTTTAAGCATTAATTAGACAATGTCAGCTGTGGTCTGTAAATATTTAAAACAAAAATTTTTATAATTCAAATTGCTTTTCACACGCAACTTATTAAATAAACTTGGAATCTGCATATGAGCTCTTCATGAACAAAATTGAAATAGTTTATTTTAGAAAGTTTTAGAAACGATACATTTAATAAATTTTTATTAAATAATATATGTACAGGCTATGCAACGAAACGCGGAACATAGGACTTTAGCATGGGATTTCTAAAAATTACGGATAAATTCTTTCCTGATATATTTACAGCAAAATTACAAAAGATTAATTAAAAACAAAATGTATCAGTTTCGTTAAAAATTTTACTGCTATGGAATGGATGATAGACAGAGGATATGAATTGTAGATAAAATAAATACAATTTGAAAAGTCCTAATCGATTGTTTCTTAATTAAAACATAATCATGATTTTTTTGTTTATTATTAAAATATTCTAGGTTCTCAATTTTTTTGATTCTATAGGGTTGCGCATGATTAAAACTTTACCTTTGAGAAGATGGCGACTATAACGATTTCGAAAATTTTATATATAAAAGGACAGGAATTTTAGTGTGGGTTGAATAATTAAGAATTAAAGCTTCAGTCCAGGTACTTATCAAAATTATTTTTATTGAAACTGAAGAATGAGAACGTGTCATTTTTTAAATTTATTAATAAAAATTTTAGTTCAGAAAATAATAGAAAAAAATATTATTACATTGGTAGAATTCACAATTTAAATATTTCGTCTAAATTAACGAAGTAAGAGAAGTAAACGTTTTGTGTTACGTTGACAAACTAAACGTCAAGTATAAAAACAAAGTCAGCCTACTTTATTTTTGTGTTCAGGCACATAGCCAGGTGAGGGGCTCGAGAGGCTGAAACAAAATTCCCCCACCTCCCTAAAAATTCTCATGAATTTAAATGTTTGCAAGTTTATTAAAAATCAAACATTTTATTGAATCATGTAATTTTGTTGTTGAAAACTTCTGTAATAATCTGTGTTCATTTATTCAAAGCCCCTTCTCCAAGAAAACAATAGAGACATGATAGAGGAAAATTAAAATATACCTTATCCCCTTCATTTCCCAAAATATCGAATAATTTCTCAAATAATTTTTCAGTCTTCTAAATTTCTCGTAGTTTCTAAAAATGTCGACAGTTGCATATCCTTTCGCAAAATGTTGCTAGAATGTGATACTTTTTGTAATAGAAGTCTCTATTTTCATATTACATTGTTATCTACAAATAAATTAAATATCAAATGTCTAGACTCTGAATTAATTAGTCCGCTGGGGAAGAGGGTTCACCCCTAAAACCCCCACCCTGGACTATGCCTATGTGTTCATGTTTATACCTTTGTTGATATTATTAGATACGACAATTGGAATGTTTAAATACTCACTTTACTGGTTGATAACTTTTAATATTTCTCTTAGTTGTGTATGTAAACTGACGAATATGATATGAAGTATATTCCATTTTGTTCCTTCTGAAGAATATGATAGGAATTCTTTTCATTCATTTCAATGTTTTATTTGACTAGCAGACAATTTTTCCACAAGAAAAATGTAACTTGTATGAGTGGATAATTCTAATTTAACCGGACACAATCTTGATTAATCATTGTTGGAGATCGTGTAATTTGATATCTTGATGCATAGCTCACTAAATCGTATTAAAATGGAAGTGGAAGTAATATTACTTGTTTACACAGCTAAAACTCTGTTATTAGCAAATCATAAGATATATTTCATTCGGAATATGTATCAATTTGGTATACTTTGTGATAAGATGCAAATTAAGGTCCTATTTTCCATTTTGTTCGAGACTTATATATAGGTGAATTTTGTGGACTATTTATGATTCACATATCGGCATTTAGATGTTGCCATCGTCGTCCTAAAAATTAAGCTATGCGATCAAATGCCGTAGATTACCACGTCTCTATTAATATTTTTAAACTTTTAGTTTTAGTTTAGTAATGCAGTACTTTTTGACATAATGTTGTTTCAATTCATACAAGTTTTTAGTTTGCACATTCTTTTTCACGAGGAATTGATAGTGGTCCCCAAATTTTTTGTAGTTCAAATACTTTTCATATTAAATTCCAATTTTCATAAGTGGCTCAAATTTGTGTTTAATAGTAAACTAAGAAATTAAAAAAATATTAATTTTATTCATTCTTCCGCATTATACAGGAAGGCTACAACGAGGGTTGAGAAAAACCCGTGTTTTTCACAAAAACCCAACCCACCTCAATTTTTTTTAAACCTGGTTTTATCGGGTTTTATAAGAGACGCCAAATATATGAATTGTATATACATATTTATTTTAAATTATTTTAGATATCAATAGTTGACATAAATTTTTGAAAATTAATTATGTAATACTCGTATAGTTATATTTAAATTTTTGAAAATTAATTATCTAATACTCGTATAGTTATATTATGAGGAGCTTATAACCATAGTCTATTTTTATTTATGTAATTTTTTGGACGTACCGAATAAAATAAAATATTAAAAAAATATGTGCTTTTTAATGATTTTTTTCGAGGGTGTTTTTTTGGGTTGGTTTTTTGGGTCCGACGCATTTGCTTCTGTTTTGTAGAAATTTAGGCGAAAATTGAGTTGAACTGTTAAATTCAAACATTAAAATTTTCATATTGCAACAAATTAAAACCAAGGCGATTGCTACTGCAGCTTTATCAATTTTTTTAAGTAATATAATAAGGGCCATGAATTCAATGGAAAAATTTACGACAGTGAAGCTAGAGTAATTTAAGTAATTTTTTTTTGTTACTTTGCTGGAATTATGAGTACATTTTATCAATTAAATTCATAGGTCGAATTATATTTGCTTGATTATTTCACAAATGACAACAGTTCAAATATAAAAGGTTTGATTATGAACAGAATGTAACCATGCCTATGATACTTTGGTTTTATCAAATTTCTTCACTGACAACTATCTATGGCCATGAAAATGATATGTGTGAAATAATCACAAAAAACTGCCTATTTCCATCAAATGAAGCTATCTTATTAAGAGAAAATTACGTGTGTAAATTGTAGAATAATTGAATAATCATATAAAAATAAAAATGCTCGCCTCCAACTGAATTTTAAGTAGGACAAATTGGATGTTATTTTACATGCATTTATTTCTCACCATTACCTGTTATAGATGAATAGTAATTGTAAACCAAAATAAAGAAATATTCTTAAAACAAATAACATGATACCTACGACACATAACTCGTAGCAAAGTTAGCGATCATTATTTCGCTGCGTCCTTTTGTTCATCTGTGAGAAAGAGTTAGAGTGCAATATTAGCTCAATGTTGTTCGCAGGCGTTCCGAGTGAAAGCTGCAGCTCATTTTGAGTAGAGTTTGACGGTTGTTCGCTTCATAACACGATGCTCTCTTTCGTCCTTTGTGAGAGAAAATAGGTGCTCCTTTACACCACAGCCACTTGATTCTCCTGCTGAGAAGTCACTCATGCACTTCACTTACTTTGGAACTAAACACTGCGCAAACAAAGGATTACGCCGATGGTTTCTCTAATGAAATAATCATAACTTCCAGAGTTTTCTCAGTTTGCAACATAAAAATGATACGAAATTAATTTAATAGATGTTTAAATAAACAATCTGATGTGGACACTACATGACTTCCTTGTACGCTAAAGTATATATATTTTTTTCTTCAATTACTTTTCGCTTCATATCTTCGAATTTCTTTTCGAAATGGAACATCTTTTGAAAATTATATTAAAATGTTTATCACTATTCCTCATTATATTATACAAAATTATTTTAATCGCTCAAAAACTTGCAAAGAAAAAAAATATTTATTTCGTACATATTTCTCACGAAATATATTCTGACAATTGTCAATATCAATTTATTGTTAAATATTTCCTAAAAATTAAAAGCAAAAAATTTAAAAAAAACATTATGAGCAAAGTGCACTTTTGGCACTGTCAATTGCAATTGAAAAGGGAGGCACATAACTAGCAGTCCCATATACAAAATTTCAAAATTTTACGGTTAATCAATTTTTATTTCTCATACCGTTTTCGAGAAATTGATACCAACTTTCAATGTTCATACAGGCCTCAAAGTTGGTTGTAAGATTATTTATTTATTTTTATTTTTTGTAGTTTTTGATGATAATAATTTCTTTTTTTAAATTTATGTAAATATTAATAAATTTATCGATATTTCGTAGTCTTCCGATATAAAATACTTTTAATTTATTTTTAATATGTTTATATTTCACATCGTTGAGAAGAAAAAATAAACTCACAACTTACTTTGAGGCATACAAGAATTTGACCTTTGCTTTTTGGGTTATAAAATTTTCTTACAAGCCTACATCAAGGGCGACAATAATTTTGAGAATCAGTAATAAATATAGAGGAAATGGTAGAATAGTAGAATGGTAGTAGAATACAATAAAATAATGAAACTGGTTGGCATTTTAAAGATTTATTGTAAATCAAGTTTTAATCTAATGAAATGGCAATGTAAAAGCAATAAATAAAGATGAGTAAAGCCGTACCTTTTAAATAATTCACTGGAGTGGCCGTAAAAATTTATCCCATCGTCCGTATTTACATAAATAGTGGAGGGAGCGTTTAATGGGAAAATATCGAGGCGTCTTGTATATAAAGCGAAATGAAAGAACAGGGGAACTCTTGTCTGCCCAGCTTATATTTGTGGAAATATTTTGTATCACGCAAACACGAAAAATATGTATGAGGGCTGGTTTTTTTCTCATGTTTGTCAGTTTTTATGATTGTGAATGGGGGTAGAAAAAAGCGTGAATTAAAAAGATGTATAGCCCTGAATGAGGTGAAAGAAATATGTCAGTTGGGGATCAGCCGACCATGATTTAAATACACTCGGAGATATTTTTATTTCGTGATTTATTTTTTCTGTTTCTCTCATCTTTTCAAGTGACGTAAATATCAAGAGAATAGTTTTGTTTATTTGTTCATGTACGAATTTTAATATTACAGTTGCTAAATCTACAATACTTTTATTTTATCTTTTTTTCAATTCAATAGTACCAACCTAGTTTTCACAACCGTGTACATTAAAGTGTGAGAAATTATTTTTCTACCACTGCCAAAAACAGTTGATGCATGTTTAAGCATTGATATTAGTCAGCGAAATACGACATTTTTTCATTGAATTATGTAACCATATCAACAATTTCATGTATTGCTACATTATTTCGCGCAATCGCTACATTATTTCACGAACTGGGCCCATTACTTCGCGCACTAGGTATATTATTTAGCGAACTGGGCATATTAGTTGTTAACAAAATATTGTCAAAACTATAACAACTGTCACTTTTCCTTAGTTATCAAGAGATGGTTTTGAATTTTATCTAG